>JAUMJM010000048.1:1377500-6377500 GCA_033558235.1 Neomorphus geoffroyi
TCTCCTTTGTTTTTAGTTGCAGATACAGTGTCAATTTAATTCATTATGGAGAAGGAATAATAGAGTATAATCTGCAACAACAGTTAAATGAAGACCAAGGACCTGAATAAGCTTCAGACTGAATTTTCAGTTCACCTTTAGAATTATTTTCATACTATTCTACACTATCTAAAAATTTAAATCTTCATGTCTCAGCTGCTCAAACAAGACCTTTCACTGACACAGTGTTGTCTTTAGATTGAAAATAATGCGAAATTGCAGAATGAGAGTCATTGAATTTTTCATTTTCCTGGGTTTACCAGAAGAATATTTACCTTAAAATATTGAACTACATGAAAAAATAATTAAAAACCTACATTGCTACATTTCTGTGTTGTAACATTGAACATAACTTATCTTGTATCCCAAAAGCCTTTCATTAAGATCTCCAAATTTTTCTTCAGTGAATGTAAGTGAACTGCGATCGCCTTTTTTAGACCTGTTAGCGTCTATGAGAGACTGAGTCAAGTTTTCAGTTGTCTGACCCTTCTGTGACAATATCGTCTAAATAATTGTGTGAAGTTGGGGATGGAGGGAAGGTAAAACAATAATCTTTTATAACATAGTGGGGAACAAAAGGAAACAGCTTGATTTTTCACTGGGTTTTGGCCACACTCTTCACTAAGATTGAGATTGTGATGCCAACAGTTAAACACAGTTTGAGGTCTGGACAATTTGGTTTTGGACAATATTAAAAAAAGGAAGACTTGGGTTCTTTACTGCTCCTTCATTACCTGCACAGGTCTCTCTGGTCTTAACTGAGTTTTGAGGAAAATATGTGCTACAGTCTTCAAATCTAATGTGCTTTTGATGTGTGTAACTAAAGGAAGTCTCTCCTTTCTTATACAGATGAGATCCAAAGGATCTGTACAGATAATATGGCAAAGATGTGTGTCTTGATGTGCTGATTATTTTTACACACCATGCTTAACTTTGTAGGGCAATCCTCTCTCTATTACATATCTTTCTGAAAATAGGAACATTACGTACCAGGAAAGTGTAGCGAATTTTTTTTCTATGAAAAATGTTTGGCCTTTTAAAGGGGAAACTGAGGGATGGAGTTGGGTGTTCATTGTCCTTTTAAAGGCATCTGAGAAATCTGGGAAGATTTCAGCTTCCTATTTGATGTTTATTTGTAAAACTTTAATCAGAAGGAAGAATGGAGAGGAAAAATAGAACATACTTTAAGACCAACCTATCTGACAGGGAAATAATCACTAAATTTAACTATTTAGACATTAATTATCAGAGGTTTCCATGTGTTACTACAACACATACATGTCTCAAACACAGATGCTGGCAGTTATGAATGTAATCCACGAAATTATTTGGTTTCATGTTGTAATATTTTACAACGTTATAGGGTGAAACTCCAGATTTCCATTTCAATCACTGTGTATCTACGGGAACTCTTGGAGGGTGAAATCATTTTACTCCTAGAACTCAGAACCAGAGGTTTTTCTGCAGTTTGAAAGTACTTTGGGATAGCCTTGGATTTTCATTTTCAGCCTAGTTCTTTATAAAGATTAACCATTGTACACTCATGATTTTGCAGTGGCAACGCTGAGCCTTCTACAACTCAGATATAGATAAAGACTCATCCCCTAACAGTGGCCTATCAAAATTGAAGTTGCATAGTAACACCTGGGGCTCTGGGTAGACTGTCTGGAAATATTTAGGAGAAAGATCAGAAGTGAAGGAGAGGAAAGGGGATAACAGTTAAGCATCACTCTCCTGTTCCCCCTGTTTCCACCCCCACCATCCTCACCCCCTGCCAAAAAAAAAAGATAAAAGCTCTGTATACACATTATCATAGAAATAGGTTGCCCTGCAGCTGCTCTACTCCAGATATATTAACTTCTCTCGAATCCGAGAAACCATTGGACAAGCATAAGCTTAAAGCCAGCAGAATGACCGCAATGGACTTTTTCATTAACAACAGGATCACAGAGGAAGGATTTACTCAGGCGGAACAATTAAAAAGCATGGGGTTGCAATAAAAAGGAATGAGACTTCAACTCTTTCTCTGTGTCTGTCTCTGGAAGGACTCTTTCTCCCTTTCTCTCTCTCTCTTTTCTTTTTCCTCCTTCTCTCTTTTGTGTTGTTGTTCTAATCCAGGGCTCCCAACAGACTAGCATTACATCTTCCCTTGAATTAGCATTCCCATTCCCCAGGGAGGGCTGCTGTGGTGATGACTAAGGGAAAGGGTGATAAATGTTAAGAAAAACACTTTTGCAGAGTGCTGATTTTTCTGTTTGTAAAGCATGCACCTGCACAAAAGATGCCGAGTGAGAGAAAATAGCTCCATCTCGATGGGAGACGAGCGCACCCGGAGACACACACTTACTTAACATACATTACAGGGATGCCCTGTAGTAGTATCACACTGAGATTTGTGTGGCAGAGCAGGAAGGGGGAGAGGGGAAGAGCCATGCAGGGCAGATAGGATGTTTGATTTGGGGTTAAGCCTACAGACCATGTTTTGGAGCTCTGGCACACAGCCGCCGTTACGGCTTTCTTTCATGACCTTATGGATCTCATTTCCTTGCTTTGTGCCTCAGTTTGCCAGCATTAGCGTGGTTCCTGAAATGGGGACAGATAGCTGAGGCAAAAGGGAATTTGAACCCTTGAATATCTGTCACACTCCAATAGTACATTCAGATTTAAAGAGCAGATCAGCAAATTTCCGACTCCCCACATTGTTACACATGGGATTTAAGGAAATGTAGGGTGCCTATAGGTGATAAATTAGAAAATGGAGTAGTTCCGGAGATTCATATTAGCAAACTAGAGCCATCTGAAAGTCCTCAGGCTGTTCTTGACCCACACCATGAACTTTAACACAGAAATTTATCAGGACATGCATATCCCCACCACACAGCCTGAGTGAGGAAAGCAAGAAGAGTGGGATCTTGGCCTCACACTGAGGTGTAGTCATCTTCAGGGAACAACTTTGCTTGAGTCACTGTTGCTTTTTTTAATAAATACAGTAAATTCTGCTTTGGTATTGGAATAAAAATGATAAATATGAGCAACACATCCACATTTGATGAATTACAGGGCTAAATGTTCTCATACATATGTCTGAACCACTTCCTGAGCCACCCATTCTTGGCAACACCAACTTCTGGGCTGTCTATTATTCATGGCCACATTGTATTTGCAGCGTTTTTGACTGGATGGACAAAGTAAAACCATGAAAATTTTCTGGTAGAAAGGTCAGTGCACTCCCCATACTGTAGATTCATAAAAGATTGGCAAACATGTCCATGCCAGTGATGAATGTCAGAAACATGGGAGAGGTCTAGTTTGATTATGATTATAAATACACAGAAGATTTTATTTAAGAATATCACATTACAAAATTTACCAAGATGTCACTAACTATTCGTTAGTTTGAAAGCCTGTGACTGTTTTTTTTACTGATACTGTTGAATTTTAATCTCTTACTGGAGTTACTATTGTAAAATATTATTTAGTGGGGGATATATATATATGTATAATATAAAATAGTACATAAAGGGGAAATATTGAGGAGGGTTATGTGTATAAGTTTAAGTAAGAACAAACCATGGTGAAAAACAGTGGATTTACGAATTAAAATATTGCAAAAGTTGAAAACTAAAAAGCTAAATCTTTTCTACTTTAGTAGGATGCCTTCTGGGTTTACTTGTTCACTACACTTAGGCAGGGTTGAAGAGTGTAAGCGTAACCTGGTTGTAGTCTCACAAAACAGAGGCTCAGTTCCTATCCACTGTTACACATGCCTGGAGAAGGAAGGAAAATATATTCTAATCTGCTCCCAACTTCTTGGGCAAATAGACAAGCCGGTCCTTCAGCAGTGATGGACATGGAGTAATAAGGAGAGAATAAGAAAACAAAGAGCCAGCCTCCTGTTACCTAACAAGGCAAGCTCATCACTCAGTTTGGGTTATACAGTCCAATATTATGGCTGGTGTTCTTCTTCTTTTATGTGTAAAATTGGGGTGAAAGAACATATACAAAGCAAACACTATATCATTGAAATATCCCAGCCAGCAAATTCACTTTAGGATCCTTAATGGTAATAAATGACACGTCTTCAGAGGTTCCCGGAGAACTTTGCATAGGCAGGTGTTTGAAAAGAGATGAGCATGTCCGAGAATCAGAATCCTCTGGCTTTCGTGGTGTCTGGAAAAAAGAAGCCAGGGTGCCAGTCTCTGGATGCCAAACTGTAGATCATGCTGTTGTGATATGCTGGAAAAGACACCTAAACACCCTGCTCAGAAGGAGTTTCAGCCCTTGACAAATACCAAGCACTCTGGGCTAGCAAAGCCACTGACTTCATCCAGAGAGGGGAGGGGAAGAGAGGCAAAGGCAATGTTTAATTAGGAAGCTAATTTCATGACATCATGCCTCCTGGCCTTTATTCCATTAATGAAGCTGAAAGTAGGCCACAAACTACAGGGATTTATTCTTCCCTGTTGGGACCGTGTTATATCTGTCTGCTTGCATGGAAAATGCAACATCATTCCCAGTTGTTAACCTATTCCATAAACATTCACCATCACCCTACTCTTCCTGTAGCCTCATTTATACTGCATGCCTAATGTCCTGTATAAATTGGCTTTCTCTGCATACTAATGTGGTCATCTTTTTATTATACTTTTTTAAAGAAATGGGTATCGAAAGAGTAGGTACAGTCACCTTCGAGGATTTACCAGGGGGTTAAAGTCAGAGTATAAGAGCTGCATCCCAAGGTACCAAGAGCTCCTGAAATAGAAATAGTGAGATGGGAAAGCAAAGAATTAATGTTGGTTTTACCTGTACCGTGGGATGAATACTGAGATCCTGATAACTCAGTCCTTATGTGGAAGGGGAGGAGGGAGAAGATGACCCTGAAATTTGGCTGGACCAAATACTTTCAAGATCGCAGATTAAAACGCCTCAAGACCTGGCCCCTGCTCTGACTCAGGGTTCCGGGTGTTTTTTGATGAGGAATCTGTTAACAGTGCCTGTATCCCTCTCTCCCCAGCGTCTGCTGCTCCCCACAGACAAGGCGGCAGAGCAGAAGGCACGTCTGCTCCATGCTGCTACAGCTCACAGCCTGGGGTCCTAACGCAACATGCAACAGATGCCAGCTCTGGTTCCTGCTGGAGCCGTCCTCTGCTGAGACACTGAGAAAGGAGGCAGTTTGGTTGTTCTGCCGCCACTATTGAGACATTTAGCTGGCTTAGAGTAGAGTGATGTCTGAAGTCAGCCCCACATAAATCATCAGAGCTCCTATGTCAGGACAGCAAAGGACGTGTTTTGATGATATAAGTAAATAGCTCCAATGGCGAGCAGCCACAAAAAGTGACAATGCCACCTCCTGCCCTTAGCTGCGCGTTTGTGCTCTCCCTGCTGTATCAACATAGCACTCATCAAGCTTGAGGTGAATCAGCTCGTGCAGCTGATCTGGCCAGGCCTCATGTAGGACCTGTGTGGAGATGGACAAACACCAGTGCCATCCTGGGAAAACCGCAGGGAAAGGGATTTTAGCTCCTGCTGCCAAGAAAAGCTGTCCCATGGATCTGTAGTGGCAGCTGAAGTCCCATATCCCTTTTCCAGACCACACAGAAATCAAAGTGAAGACTGGGAAAGTAAGTGAACTGAGATGAGAATCCGGCATCTCAGCATTGAAAAATCATGAGTTATAAATAAAAAATACAGCCCTCTAAGCTCAGGCATGCACCCACCCTCTGAGTATGAACAGTATCAGCACATGTTAGGTCTAACCACTCCAAAGGCCTGCTCAGCAATCAGCTGGGTATATTCATAGATGTTAAAGCCCTGAGGACTACTGCGATAATCTGCTTTGACCTACATAACATGGGCTGGAGAAATTCACCCAGTAATTCCTGAAGTGAAAGGAATTGTTCTTCCCAGAGTAATTCCATTCAAACTAGGACCGAGTCGATTGTGTGTGTGCTTGCGTATTCTTGTGTTTAGCTATGTATTATGTTGTGGCTCTTTTCAATTCTTTCTCCATCACCCATTAGTAGCCTTTTCCCTTCTTCCGAACGCGTAAGCCCTTGAGGATTTAGCAGTATTCAGAGAATACAAAATTCAAATCTGTGAGCATGACAACTTGAAATATCACCACAAAAATGTATTTTGTTCACCCTGGAAGACAGAACCATAATAGGATGTCATACTCTGACCAACCACGGTGAAAGGCTGTGGTTCAAATTTCAGATCTGCACCTTTGAAACTGGTTTAATAAACATCACTGTTGTTTGGTGCTTGCCTGCTTAGAAACGCTAGCTAACACTGACAAAGTCAGCACATAGCACAATCATTTTTTATCATGAGGTTCCTTTATGGTTGACATTTATGTACCCAAAGCAAGGCACTCTTCATCTGTCCTACTCTGTGAGATCAGTTGTCCTGTGTCTGCATGCAGAATGCAATCTAGTGGCCCCAGATTAAGGAAACCTCTATGTCTTCTGAGCTGGCAGGCACTTAGGGGATGTATTTAGGCTGTGATGAAATATGTATCAGTTTGTTCAGACTCTGACCACAGAGTTTGTGTGAGGGATATTTGCAAATTGTACTCAGTATTCATGTGACAAAGGCTGCCTTTTTTGCAAGGATATACCTTGTCTTGAGAGATAATGAGCTGGGTGGGGCTGTCACTTGCTGCAGGCCACAGATAAAAACCCAATGGGATGGAAACCTCTAGGTAGAAGAATTTGCTCCTCAGTGTCAAGGCATCTCCTTGCATTGTCTCTTTTTGGGGGAAGTTCCTTCCCTCTTTAATCTGTAGCACAGGGCTCTTGTTCTTTCTGTCACAAGTCTAAGCTACTTTTTGACTTAAGCTTCTAAACAGTCCTTCATGTAGATACTTCCCTGACACTTTCTGGACCGTGTATATCTGCAGGACGATGCTGTTGATTCTCCCTCATCTTTGGACTTGCTTTGCCAGGTGAAGGTGGCTAATGGAGATATTCAACTCTGAGAAGCAACTAAGTCCCAGAGTAGGAAAGATAACGTGCTGTTGTATAGAGTTTCTAGTAAGGGCTCTTGAGTTGAAGAATCCTTGGTCCCTAGTTAAACCAGCCCTGAGTAGGAGGTTCTTACTCTCATATAACCCTAGGAATGTCCTCTGCCCAAGACCAGATGCAGAACTCAAAGGGTACCTGGCATGCATCTGCCTCCTAGACCTTCATCCCACAGCACAACCTCAGCACTGAGTGTTTGTCCTCTTCCCATCCCCGAATCCAAGCTCTGCAGCAGCCTTTCCTGTCCCACTCTTTTGAGTGAGAACAGTGATAACCAAGAACCCAGCATGGGCCCTTCTGCTCAGCAATGCAGAACGTTACAATGGGGTCAGCCAGCCTGGCCCTTGTGTGTTGTTTTATAAATATATCCTCCAGTCACCGGGTCAGCTGTATAAAGATTTCTTTCAGAAATATGGGAGCCTGACAAGTGCTTAGCAGACAGCCCGACATCCTGAATCCGGTCTCTGTGAGATTCTCCTCTCAGCAGCGCCGGCACACGCTGTTCTGATGGTGCGGTGCCAAGTGACTTCTGGGTCAGTGCTGATCTTTGGAAATAAGTCTCAGTGGGGGACTGATGACAGAGTTCTTCTGACCTGAGGGAAATCGGTAGGAGGAAGGCACCAGACGTGGAGTTGGTCTGCAGGGGGGGGAGAGGGGAAGGGGGATGAGGGAGAATGGAAGATAAGCGACTTGAATATTAAATCCTCTTGAGCCAGGGAGCACAGTGAGACAGTCGAGCCTTTAGCTGTCTTCCTCACAGGCTGTTTTCCAGGGAAGGAAAATGGCTTTAATCTGCTAGAAGAATCCCCATTTGTGTTTGAAAGCATATGTTTGTGCTGGGAATCCGGGAAACAACACTGCAGTTCTTAACTAGTAGGTCAATGCTGTGGACTGGGAATTCAGCTCTGCCTTCAATGTGGAGGGTTTATCTACACAGATTTATATTGTCGTGGTGATAACAAGGAGTAGCATTTGCACAGGGAAGGCCTGGAGTATGCTGGCTCTCCATAAGGCTTACTCGGACCTTCCTCTCACTTTAAAAACTGACAAGGTTTGTGGAAACATCTCTGCTTCTTGTTGTTTTTACTGTTGAACAGCTCTTGCCCAAAACGAGGGACTCTCCTTCTGCCTGGCCTGAGGACACTGGCTGGATTCATTAAAGAGCTGTTGGCTGAACAAGTGAAAGGGAAGCAGCCCAATAGCAATACTAAAAGCTGTACCCTCAGGCAGGAGCCTCCCCTAAAACTACCACAAATACGAAGATTAAAGTCTCAGGAGTGTTTTTGTTATGACAGATCTGGATTTTGCAGAGTTTCTTGCTAAAGATGTGTGGTATCCTAAAGTGGAAATGGCACACAACAGCTTCTGGGATGGGACTCTCTGTATGTACGCTATAGGTGAACAAATATAATCACAGTGTGCAGAGCAAATTCAGCCTTCATCCCACAGCTGTTTCCCTACACCTGGTGTGGTCTCTGAAAAATTACCCTCTTTCCTACAAACCAGAGCAATTCTTTACCCCAGCTTCTCATTTGGATGAGACTGACTCTACAAACAGTCTCTCAACATGGAGAAACAAGAAACAGAAAAGTTTAATTTCAGTTGTGAACTATGTTACGCTAACAGAAAACACAACCCCGTGTGGGCTTTTTTTTCCACTGGTCTTACTTCGGTTTAGTCACTTAGGTACAGCCTCATTTGTGAGGATGAGCAAATGTTTACAGAGGTAATTTTTTAAAAAATGGCAAAACCTAGGATTTTTTAAAAAAAACAATAAAGAATGTGAATTATACCATGATAGCTTTGCTTTTGAATGAAAAAGTTAAAGATATGCTTCCCCCCACCACTCATGTGAGAACACGATACAGCACCATACACATAATCTCAGTAAAGTAGCTACTCCCCTGTTATCCAAAATATCCCTAACTTTGCCCCATAATACTATCCTTTATGTTTAAAAATGTGATTGCAAGAGCAGATTTTCAGCATTTCCATTAGAATTGTACAGGCAGATACAATCTTCTGTGGGTAAGAAGAGGAATAGGTTGTTCTCTCATTCTTTACCTGATTTACCCAACTACTTCTCTGCATAAGATGAAACAACAGAGGAGTTTCCTTCACTTCTCACAGCATAGAGCAAGTATGGATTGTTTAAAGAAGAATTCATGGACATCTCCAGCTTCTCCTGTTTTGAACATTCCAGTACTAGGTGAGGAAGACCTCTGGGGAAAACATCATTTTCTGGCACAAGTGAGATTTGCCCTGTTGTTGAGTCCTTCAGCAGAGGCACAAAGCAGAGCATCAGAGATGGAGTAAGATACATCTGAAACCTAAAGTGATTCTGTTGCATTTCTCTTGGCAAGACCTTTCCCCAGAGGACAGGGCAGTTGTGTTACTTTGGGATATTTGAAAGCCAGAACTGTAGCTTAGGGTTCAAGTAACTGATGAGTTCACATCTCGCATACTAAATGTCCTTAACTGCATGATGGGTTTTGAAAAGTCCAAGTCCCATCGTGGCATGGCAATACATTAGTTGACAGCTAGGAAGAGAGGATTAGTCCCAGTTATTGAGGGCCTGGTGGTGTCTACTTTCAATCTTATTGATCCGACTTGGGTTTACTTGCGTTTGGCATTAGGAAAAGTGCAGTGAGACCTAATCATCTTCTTCTCACTCCTTCACATAACAGAACAAGAGGTGACTTGGCGAAATTAACAGCTAGTAAATTTAGAATAAATAAAAAGAAGCACTATGCTGTGTGCCAGTCCCCTGTGGGATTTACAGCCACAGGAGGTCATCGAGACAAATACTGTGGCTGTATTATTAAAACGGGCTAGATAATTTTATTGCCATTAATAACGTTTACAGTTATGTAAGCTGAGATAATGAGGCTAATCAAATCTCATGCTTCAGGGCATAAACTGATTGCCTGCAGGGGTCAAGAAGAAGTTTCTTTTTCCCCACACACAGCACTGTACAATTGGCTAAATGCCATTGGCCGGGGGTTGCCTTTGCTGGGACAGCAGTGTATTGGCTACCAGTGGAGAGGGTGACAAAGCCCAGCATCGTAGCAGTCTCTCAATCCACACCTTGCTGCCCTCTCTTTTTCCTCTTTGTTCCTGCTGCTTAGGTGCTCACCCCATCTCCTGGTGTATCTCTCCTCCTCATTCCCTGAGCATCCTCTGCATCCTAACCCTGCACCCCAGTTCTTCCCACTGCCTCCACCTCCCTCTCTCTACACTATTTGTACTTTTACACACCTCCCACATCACCCATATTTTGCCTTTGTGCCCTATCGCAAGTTCCAGCATGCTGGCTGGGAGCCCAGGCTAATAAGCCTGGCTGAATTTGTTTGAGTCTATCCAAAGTTGACCCTTCATGGAGCAAGAAAATTTGTTTGTGTAAGGTCTGGAGTTTATGATACAGGTTGTGAACCTGTGATATTTCCTGCAGTTTCTTTGCAGCTTTATTTTAATAACTTAGTGCATTCCCTGGTAGCATCCAGCATCCTCTGCGGAAAAGTGTGTCGTAAGCAACCTCACAAAAAAGAGGGCAGATAGGCTAGAAGTCCAGCAAAACAATGTATCTTTCTTGGTGCATAGAGGGACTCTGAGGAGAAAGAAGAGGGGATAAGTAAACAGAGAAGTGCTTTTGGATGTCTCTTCTGGGGAACACGTGAAAATATCAGTCGTATTGTTATTTTTGGTCGAGATGAGGAAAGGAGAACTGAGGGAGAAAGTGGCATCTAAGTCAAATGCAGTGTTTTGGATCTGAAGTGATTACTCATTCAACTATCTGGGCTGGCATCTGACAGGCAGTTGAGCAGGCTTTGGACTTGCAGAGCTGTGAGTAGATAAGATCAAAATCGAGGCAAATGAGTTTTGTTATCCATTTCACCAAAGTGGGTCCTAATAGCCCCAGGGCCAGTTCTTCCTACCCTGTTGCAGGCAGAGAGCTGTGTGATGGACTCAGGGACTGGGGCTAGCTGTGACCAGAGCTGCTTTTGCAGCACAATTGTCCAAATTCTTCATCTGTCCAAGATTTCCAGTCGTTATTAGGCTCATCTTCTCACAGATTCTGTGACAGTTGCTTGATTCTCTGATTTCCACTGTAAATGCATAGACAGGCCAGATGAGAGCTTGGAAGACTGCTAGGAAAGACCGTTTATAAAGTACATTTGCTGCTGTTGTATGAGTTGAGATAACTCAGAGGCATACACAGACCCGTGAGCAAAGCTGGTGAAAATTCACTCTCTTCAGCCAGAACCATGATGATTCATTTTCCTCCTTAAACATCCTCCTCCATTAACTCAATTTGGTGGGGAAGAGACCCCATGCTAAATCCGCCACCCATGTTTTACCCTGAAGGTACACAAGAAATGACAGTGACAGGCGCATTTTCCTCCTTCAGCCATGGGCACATCACCCCTCACCTCCAGGATTCCTATTCTCCTCAAAAACTGGGAAGCTGTCAGGCTTTGTGGAACCCTGTCGTTGTTGTAACAGAACTACCTGTCACATGCACTTTGAAAGGGTCTCTAATATAGGCACAGCATGGGGGTGACCTCATCACTAAGAAAGTCCCTTACTGAATGGGTATTTATTAATGTAGACAGATGCAGAATGCACCTTCCAATATCCCTTTCTAGCCGAATACATTGAGAATTACTAGTGCTTTGCGTAACTCCATTGGAGGCCACTGAGATTTCCATTTTGCAATTAGCTGCTATAATATATATGAATTAAAATATTTTATGGAGATTGATTTTTTTTCCCGTCCTTCTTTTTAATTAATCTGTCTTCCTTTAGATTTCTCTTGCTCACCTGCCTCCACTACTTCCATAACACATTGCCCTCGTGACTGGGCTCATACAGGTTGTGATACTCCCAAAAATGTGAAGGCCCAGAATATTTTTCTGGGATTGTAGATGTGAGACACCTTTTTCTGAAAGAGAGTGATGGTCCCAGGTATTATTATCACTCACCTGGTAGCATGTTTTTCTTCCTCCCATCCAGATATATCCCTGGGACAGAGATTGTTCTGACAGCTGGTATACCTTAGAGGATTTTGTAGAAAATCACCCTGTGAGAAACAACTATTTGATTTTGTATCTGAAGTTTTCCAATTAACGAAGATAGGAAATTCAATCTTGATGCAGTGGGGCTAATTCTTAAATATTTTAAAACTAGGTTTGGTTGTAAGAGGTCTTTATTTAAATTTACAGTCCCCGTTCACACATAAAATGGTGAATATGGGATTCTGTACACTAAAAATCAGGCTGAAAAGCAGCAGGTCTTGCCATAGAATTAGGAATTGAGAGTGAGTGGAAGAGGAAGGTTATACTATCTTAAAAAAAAAAAATTATCTTACAGAACCAGGGTGGACTAGAGGCTTACTATATGCAGCAGTAGGGTATAATTGCCCCAGTGCAACTCCTAGGTAGGCAGGCTAAACTGCTCTTTGCAACAATGGTGTTTACTCCAATTTTCAGCTCCAATGGTGCAAATACACCAGAGGTTGCAGTGCTACAGCTATCCTGGTGGCTGCCGAACAGATAACATACCTCCCCCTGTCCTCCCCAGGACGGAAAGTACTCTTCACATCCAACCAAACTGAAAGCTCTTTTTCTTACAAACTATCTTTTGAGAAGTTCACTGGAAGATTAAGTGCTTCCTTCTTCTCCCACCCTCTCCTCTTTATATTTTTATCGCTCTGGATGGCCCAACCTTTCCCTCTTAAAGCTGTGCTCGGTGGTAATATAAAACCCAGACGAAAGCACAAAAGCACCGAAGACAGCAGCCAAGTTAGAATTTAGGTTGTGTCCTCTGAGCCATTTTTCAGAATACTGCAGGCTTAATTTGTTGTTTGAGCATCTCCCATATTTATAATAATACCCTCTATTAAACAACATGCCGTTAGCCATAATATCCTGTGTGATTTACATATTTATTATTTTTATTTTATATATATATAGAGGGCGATTTTGTCTCTCAGAATCTAGTGCTCTCCGATGGCTGTGGTTGTTGCATTATTATTTTTTTCCATCCTTTACCAAGTGATTAGAGACAGATTGCGGGCTTTTTCATTGTTACTTTTTTAATAGGGTGGCCCAGCTGAAGATGGGTAGAACGAAAATGGGTGCAATGCAGTAAACCTGGAATCGACACAAGGAACCCAGAAGGTCTGCTAGGTTCTTGCCTCATTAAGAACTCCATATCTGCTCACTGACTAACCTTGCAAATGAGTTCACGCTCAGTAAAGGAAATTGATTACTTTCCATTGCAATTAACATCTGGTCCTGGGTCAGATCATTAGGATAATTTGTTATAGAAAAAACCTAAGAAGCTAGCTACAGGGTAATAAAGTTTCTTCTGGACCCAATTAAAGATGCATTCTCTGGTTATTTTGCAGGACATCAGCCATCTCTTGGGGGTATTACCAGGGAGAAGGAAGCATACAGAGTGGACAATAGTTGGTGGAATTCCATATACGAGAAAGAGATGTCAGGGGAATCATTTACTCTTGCCTCTAGGAAATGCACGTTCTCAGCTCCCATTTGCAGTCTGAGTTTCAGAAATGATGTATGACATCTGTTTGGTGAGGAATGCAGGGCTGAAGGGTTAGCAGGGACTGTGATTCTCTGGGGACTCCAGTTTTAGATTAAAAAATAAGTCTCTTTAATTTCACACACCCGTTTACTCTTACTTATAGAGATGTTGGATTTTACTGGCAGAGTTTTCCCAATTTGAAATAAAACTCTGAATCTTGCCCAAGAACCAATAAATGGTTTGCTTGGATATGAGACCAACTTTTATTTTATTTATCTAACCAGACAGAAGCCAAATTTCAGCCCCCTGTGTCTATCTGGGGTAGAAAAACCCAACACCTAGGAAACCTAGTTTCCATTAGTTTTCTTCCAACAACAGGTTTGCATGGCTCTAGGGAAAACATTTTAGGAATTGTGCTGCAGTTACAAATAGAAACAATGCTGTTCACATTCCTAGCAACAAACGGTTTTGTAACAGACCCGGTGGTGTCTGTGACTTCATGGAGCGTCTTATGTCTTTTTCTGTGACCACTTAGAATTTCGCAGTCACAGGGAGCTTCAGAAAATTGGTCTTCCTGTGGCACAAACACTACCCCCTGCCACTGAGTTCAAGAAGAATCTTTGTTAGCAGTAGAATGGCTAAATGGTGTTCTTCTCATTATATATCCAAAACTGGGCAGTGGCACATCAGAGCTGGATGGAAATTGTTTTTTTTCAATGGAGAAGAGCTTTTGAAATTACTTTTTCTATAATATTTTCTGTCACTTTTGTGATGGAATGTAAAACTGGGAAAAATGTGACAAATAAACATTTTTGAAAATCAGATTCTATCAGATGAATATATTATAGGTCATGATTTTAAGCTTTTAATTTGATTTTTATCTTACTACGTTTATTAGTCCTTTAGGTATGAACTGCAATATCAAGGCAAAAAGTAATTTCTAGTGACATTTACCCAACATTTCCTGTCTTGGAATTATTGAATCATGACTATTTTGAAATTATAGAACTGTGTGGGTTTATTATTTTGTTGTTGGATTTTTCCCTTCCAATTTCCTCTGCACAGGTTGGCAGATTTTCTTTCTTAGCAGATTTTTATTACAAGTACTTTCATTTCATTCTGCCCAACAAAACCCTCAAAAGTGAAAGGAGGAAAAATCAGATCATCAGTCTAATAATTACTCAATGAGAGAATATAATTTTGAGGTACAAGAGTCTGTTTTAAACCCCTCTACTTATTTACTTAGTTTTCATAAGATACAAGAAAACTCTCAAACATAAAATAAGAACCAATCTTCAAACACTCCCAGTTTGAGCCAGTTATCACTGACAGTTACAATAGTAAGGGTAATCTCGTTGCAGCACAGGAAAGGAGAAAGCAGAGGCAGTTTAGTAGGTGGGACTCGAGTGTTGCGTAGACTTCATGATGGCTCTATGCAGGAGATGTAAATATTGGACTCCAGTGGCTTCGAAGCATCTCACTGATAACTCATATGGTTACAGATCTATAAACCTGCTGGTTCCCATGCACCTTTGCCACAGCTATCTATGTTAATGGGAATGGGAAATGAAGCATATATTTTTCTAGTAATGGATAAACATCAGGAGGTCCAGGGAGTTTGAATTCTTATTAAAGAAGACTACTCTACTTGTGAAAAGCCCTTCCAGCTCTGGAGAAGTTTAGATCTAGACTCACTGAACTCTTTGTAGCTGATACCTGCTTTTTCTAATAGGTTGGATCTCAGATTTCAAAGCCTCTCAAAACTGGAAGAGGTTTGCATTTTCAAGAACTAGCGTGATTACCTTATATTTCATATAGTGTGCTAAGATTGGCCTAAGTCTGTGATCATTTACATTGAGAGCATATTCTCAGTACAGTGAAATAATAAAATAAAAGTTGTTTTCAAGCACTAGATGCCCAGTCCAATCCTCTGAAGAAACTGTGGGACTGGGGTAGATGGTAGGGAATATCTAGACAGGGATCCATCTGAGGAAACACAGAAGTCAAATAGCATAACCACCCATACCTCTAAACAGCCTCTATGCCCTGTGAAGAAGAGTCAGCACTTGCGAGAGGATTCTAATGCTAAAGAAAACATACAAAAGGTAGCACCCTTCCTCTCCTGGAAGGTGCATGTTTCCCTCTGTTGCCTTTAAAGGAAATCTAGTGCCACCAAAACAGCAGGAAAAGTTTAGATATGGTGAAAGAGTTGAAGTTGAATGCTTTCCAAAAAGACTGCTCTGCCTCAAATATGCACGTGTTCATCTGAACAAGAGACTTGAGGGTGCCTTTGGAGTTTATCAGTTGGTAAGCAGGTCAGTTACAGAAGTTTAGGCCATCTCACCCCAAAGTGGACACTCGTATTTTGTCATGTGAACAGACTGAAGAGATTTCCACTGGTTACAGGAGAAGCCCAGGCATCTACCTTCCAAATACTTAAACTTAAGCGACAGGGATTCTACTCAAGGTAGTTGAGAAACTTGGCTAATTTTGCTGGAATGAGCTAGGTTGTATTTAAATCCCTCACTGGAAAAAGGAGTGAGTGAGGTTTCTGTTAGAGAGGGATTGGACATGGGTGGGCTAAGGAAGCTTGTAAATGAGCTTAGAATGGTTTTATCAGTATCTTGGTAATTCCTCAATAAATAAAATTAATGAGTTTCATTGCCATCCACATCCCCACTGCAGGAGATTCAGACAATTCTATCTCTGGAGCCACTCTAGTACTCTTGATTCTCATCTGCTTTCTGATGATATTTTCTTTTAAAGAAAGGTTCATTTAATACATTCCTCCCCAAAAAGTATTTGCAATTAATTCTTATCAACGGCAACAGCTGATTTGTAAGATTAGTAATTAATTAACCTATTACCAAAGGAGGGAGGGGTGCCCTGATTGTCAAGAGGTTAGAGCTGCTAAGTGATGAATGGTTGGGTTATATCAAGACCTTGGCTCCCCTCTCTGATCAGCTTGGATGTTACCTAACCATGCATTATATTTGAACATGAATCACAGCTCCTCAGTCTTTATGTTTCCTAAGCCAAAACCTGACACAGAGAACTATGGGTAGATCTCATTTATTATTGCTTAATTAAAGGCTCAATGCACAAAGAGACACCTCTCGCTTTGCTTTAGCTAGCCAGCAAGATCCTAATTGTACTGATGTCGAGGCCAGCTTTCTAAGTAGTTATTGGAAGTCACAGTGAGGAAGCTCTGAGCTATTCTGTAGGGAATTATACACAACAAAAGTTACATTCATAATTTTTAATTAAGAAATTACATTTTTTTTTCCACTGGGCTGCACCGTTGATTCTTTCTCATTCCTCACATTTCCAAACTACAGCTGTACAAGTAACAAGGAACAGTTATTTAGTTTTTCTTGGTTTTATTTTTTCTGACTAAAACAAATTTTTAAAAATGTTTGGATTGACCCAAATGGTGTCTTTTAGCCCTGCTACCACAGCAACTGTGTGTTCCTCAGCACAATAAAATAGATATTTCATCTTACCTGTGATAAATCCATACAGTTTTCATATTTAAATATTTTAGATACTGCATTAGAGAGTTGTTTATAATAAAAAATCTCAAAATGTCAGGTTTATGCCATTTCTGAGTATGTTATCCTACCTTATTCAACCATAAAACTTCCGCAAAAAAAATTCCACTTCTCCTATTTCATTACCTAACATTTAGTTAAAATAATTTTCCTCAACTGAAGTAAGTTCAAAAGAGTATTGATGTATATAGCCTCCCGTTACTCTCTGAAAGAAGTTCCACAGTTTTGCAGAGTGACAGACAAGGTGTACGGATGAAAATGATCAAACTGCATTTTTTTGGCAGAATCTTTCTCCTCAGAAATGATGTAAGACCTAGAAAATACATGACCCATCCTTAGGGGAGTGTACCAGATCTGTGAGTTAGAAGCGAAACAAAATTATTTTTGACTTAACAAACTCAACCTGGAAACATTATGGGAGAGAGAGAGAGAGAAAAAATAAAATATGGAAACCCCAGATGGCATTTTATACAGAGTCACTTTCCTGACTGAGCGTGTGTTTTAAGGAATTGTCCTGCACTCTGGGATGTTGTAAATCCGGTTTGATATAGTGCCATGCTGCTCTGTTGCTGTCTGAAAACTTGCATCCTCGGCTTTTGTTTGTTTGGGGCTTGGGGTTTGGTTTTGTTTTCCACCATAAAGAAACAGGAGTGTTTTGTGTATAATATGGGAAAAATGCAGACAGGAAGCATCCTCTCCTTTCTTCCCTGACTCAGCTACACTCCTCAATAAGTGAGATATCTCCATAATGTGCAAATAATGAGCGGCCAATTATGCCTGAGGAAGGAGGGCAAGGAATGAAGGTCTGATGAATAGTAAGCAAGACTGACTTACATGGAAATCAAGCCGAAAGCTGCTTTCGGCTTTAGAAAGCTGCTTTCAGCTGCCAAGAGTGGCCAGCCTTCCCCATGCAAGGTGTCATACAGCAGTGCCACAGGAGGCAGGCTTTGCCAAGCAGACCAAGCCTGGAGGAAAGGTACTTGTTCCCTGCAAGCACAACTGGAGAGCAGCATCACAACACCAGAGGCTTCGACGATCCTCTGCTTTCTGTCCCTGATGGCTTCAGTCTGGATTAGCACACACTGAGGGCAAACTCACTCTCTGGGATGCAAACCTGTCCACTGTTTAGGAAGCTGCTGGAAGAAAAAGGTGATTTCCCACATCCAAAAGTTTATCAGTTCTTTCATCCTGCTTTCTGTCACAAAAGAGGCTCTCAAAAGCTGCAACAGCTTTCCAGCCCATCAAATATTTGCCCTCAAATTTAATATCATAGAAAATGCTTCTTCCTGTGTATGTGCTGTATCTATATGAGTGGATGAATAGGGTTATGTGTACAGTTAAAAATCCATGCATTTGTACATACAAATATGTATAAATGTATTGAGAAACAGCAACTTATTTTCATGAGATTTCTTTTTTACTGCTCAAAGAAAAGACATTAAGAAGAGTATCTACTGAAAAAATAAATAAATTGATACAGTGCTTGAAAGAAAAGGTGGCAGCTGTCTGTGATACACTGCAGTGCTTAGTCTTAAGCTGAGACATGAAACAGCAGTCATAGTGAATGGCTAATAAAAGTAATAATAATAATAATAGAAGGGAAATTATTAACTACACGGAAAAGAAAGGTTACCTGTTATGTTTAAATGTTATGATAGCTGTACCTGCAGCATTGTAGAAGTCTCCCCAAGACTCAGGAGTGTCTCTGGAGTGGAGAGTCCCTGCCCTTTCTCTCAGGCTGCAAACAGTCCTAGTCTTGCACACACCTTTGCTAAAATATCCTAGAGGATATGCTCCAAATTTTCACCAGCTTTGCTCTTATCCAAGACAAACCTATGAATATCTGCCTGCTGTTGAACCAAATGGCACAAGACAACCTAACACCAGCTGTGTTGGTAGAATTTCAAGGTGTGCTTCATGGAATAGGGCACATCTCTTTTTTTTTTTTTTTATTTTGTTTTAAAAGTTCACCCATCTTATTTCCCTCCACAAAATTCACAGGGTTTTTTATTATTATATATCAAACCAGTAAGCAGTAGAAGAATAAGCCTTATGAGCATTCCTACATTTAAGAAACTACTGTATACCCCCAAAGTAATGAATGACATAACTCTTCAGTCTGTTCTTTCAAGGTACTTCAGAGATAACCCAGGTAAGCTTGGAGGTAGCTGCAGCTGGTGGTACCAAACAAGAGCTTGGATCTCTGTTTTTTTGACCAAATTCAGAGGCCATGTGTTACAGGTATCCCAAACTTGTAACAAGAGTTCAGCCTACGATAATGGTCATGGCAGAAAAGTTGTCTAGACTGGGAAACTGGTAAGGATGCAGAAGCTGGACTGGAAATTAGAGGGAATGCTGGTGTATTAAAAAATTTAGTTATTTTCTGAACTACTTTTTATGTGAGTGAACAGGTGCCAGTGGGCCATAGCTGAAAAAACACTGCCCATCTTACTCTGGAAAGGCTTTCCTGTGTAGACAAGCTCTAGTAAAAAGGTGGGTTTAGCTTCTGCTAACACCTCTGCAATATCAAACTGCTGTACTTATTCCCTTTGTTGTACTTACCTCCCTTAGCAAAGTTAACTGCATAACCAAGTGTCTCTAAATAACTGCATAATAACAAATGATTTCTTGTCAATATGCAAGTGAAGTTTCAATTAAAAAAAGACCATTTCTGTTAGAAGGATTTTTTGTAAGTTTCTACACATCCAAATGTGAGTTGAAAATCCTGTTAGCTCTTCCAAAAGCAGGCATAGGGTAATGCAGGAGAGGGACACACTCTGGTTTCCAAATGTGACTGTCCAGTGCTCCCCAGCAGCACATAGAGCAGTGACCTTCTACCCTCATTTAGTTGTAGTCAAAATATTAAGCTTTTATTAAAGTTGGTGTATTTAAACTGTTCTCATGTTTGCCCACATGATGTCTATTTCATTTTCTGAAACTTGCGATAACTAACTTTATGATAGTGATGTTGCATAGCCATTAATTCTCATTTCTTTCAGCTATTCCTCAACTCCAGCTTATGAGTTCTTCAATAAAAATCTCCCAAAGTTACCTTGGCGACTCATACGTTTGCCAAGCTGACAGATTTATGACAGTTACATATATAAATATTTATATGCTGCGGCAATGCAATTTTTAAAGGCAGATATACACACTCTCACCAAGACTTTCAAACAAGGCAAAACGTACTCATACAATGTGACATAACCATATACAAGTCAGTGTGTATCAATATGGGCCTGAATACACAGATAGGCATGCTAATGATCATCAGGCTTTCTGACAAGCATGTAGCCTTCGCGTTCACAGGCAGCACTCAACGATGTCAGCAAGTCAGAACACATGAACATACCTGTAGTAGCTGTAATACACATCCGTAGATTCTTCAGATGCCAGAATAAAACCTCCTAACCCCTGGACAAAGCAGCATGGGAGCATACCTCTTACAGGAACTGCATACAGTTTAAAAACTCAAACCTGACCTTTACACACAGGAACGTTTGTTATTTCACAAGTTGAACACAGGATATCAGAGAATCTCCTACTCAACGAACCCAAGTTCAGTTTTATATACATCACCGTAAACATATGCAGCCACATATCTCTTAATGATTATAGAAGAACAGTAATTGGAAATAATTCTCTTTAAATTTTCCTGTCATGTGCCCGTGTACACATGCTGCTTCCTTCTCCTTAGACCTGACTGAGCCTCTTTGTGTTGCAATTGCCCTAGGCTGGTGACCAGAGCAAATCCTTAGCCTATAAATTCTAGTGATGAGTTCAGCTGTTTTATTGTCTGGCAGAATAGATGGAGATGATACTAAGTCCAAAGGAAAAAAAAAAAAGGAGGGGGCTAAACAGAGGGTAGTCATTTATATGTAAAAGACACAGCAATTTATAGGAGAAGCCAGGGATCTTTCATTTTTGTAAGGCTCAGGGCTTGTGTTATCAACATCCCATTAAGCCAAAACATACTCTGAAGGTACTGTTTTACTAGCTCCATCTTCCCTTTCTTTGTCTGAAAGTCTAAATATAAAATCACTTCCCCACGCATACTTCTCTTGCTTTAAAAATAGAACCGAGATGAAGTCTTCCTCCTCCCTTGCTTTTGATGGGGAAATCTCAGTGGCTGTTTAGATTTTGCTTATGCATTAATAAAACATTACAGGGAAGGAGTAGGAGAGAGACCAAAAATCTTTCCTGTGACAACAAAATGCCTTTCTGTTCTGCTGTTTCCACTTGAATTCACTGCTGCTTCTTCTAATCTCCAAAACTTTGACTTAGTGTGGAATGTGCAAGAAAGGGAACGATTATATATGTGCATATATATATATAAGGGTATGTGTTGTGTCTCCCAGTCCCGTTCATGCACTGTGGGTGTGAAGTGATGTGACGAAGGATTCAGGACAGCCTATCATCATATCAGGTCTCATCTTGCCACATCTGTCATGTCTAGGCAGCTGTGGACAATAGAGTAACAAAAGCTGTCAGGTTCCTAATTCAAATCCCAGCCCTGGAGCTTTTTCCCTGTGTTTATGACAGACTTGAGACTTGGAGCAATATCTGTCAGGGTGGGTCCTGATTTTGTGTGCTTTAGAGTGGGATACTTGAGGTGAAAGGAATAGAACATAAACCCCTGCGGAATAAAGACAATGTCAGGATTCTGAGAAGCAGGAATATGAACAGGAATGTGAGTTCAGAGAGTTGCCAGGACAGCCAGTGAACCAGTGGCTTTACTCTAGAAGTCTCAAATTGGGCATCTAAAACTGCAGTCTGTTTGCAGAACAAAACTAGGAAAACTCTCTTGGCCTCAGTATCCAATCTGCAGTCTCAAAAGTTGACTTCTGAAATGCACTTAATCTACCAAACCTTTTATTCGGCGAGTATGAGCAGTGCTAGTAAAATGTGCCAGTCCAGTCACTATTTTGACTGCTGACAATGGGTAAAGAGCCATGTCAGTCTGACTGCAAGTTCAGTTACCTGGCTAATCCTTAACCCAAGCCAAATCACATGGAGAAGGAGCTAGACAGTGCTGACATTAAATATTTGTTCCACTTCCTTTCTACCCGTATGTATCTTTCCAGATATTACAGCCCTCCCAAATGTCATGGGTTAATCTATTGCTTTCCTTAGGATCTGCTCCAAACCCTTTAATTCCAAGGAACAGCTTCAGTAGCCAAGGTTCGTAGCTCTGTCCAGATACCTTAGTAGGCTCTCCAGTTTGCCTTTCTTACCTGTATAACATTAGGAAGTATAACACCATAACACTATTTCTGCATTCATTTTTCCCTTCTCTTTTTTTGTTTAAGAGAAAGCATATTAATCACTTGCCTTTTCTATTACCATTACTGCAATATTATACAGAATGTATGTGTGTGTGTATATATATATGCATATATATGGTCACAGATATACAGTTCAACTACTTATTTTCCCTGACTTTATGGCAAAGAGTAGTTTTAAAAGTTTAATTCTGCTTCATATTAAATATGAAGCATCAATAAGGGTACAAGCTTTACCACAGTGTTCAAATCTAGGAACAGGGCCATGTCTGAATGGTTTGTTGGAAGTCGTCGTTAGGAATGTTCCCATCTTAAATCACTTTCTAGGAATTAAAAATGATCGTGTACTTTAAGTGCCCATTGGGCTTTTGAGGTTTGGAAATTAAGGAAGTACTATAAATTTGCTGAATGGGGTCTACTGTTTCTTGTCTTACTTTCTTCAAGGCAGTGAATCTTAAAATATACTGCCATGTTTGCTGAATCTGTTTGTGTGTGTGTGTGTGTATAGCCATTTTGAAATAGGAACAGAAGTACAGAGAATCCTTTAGGAATTTAGTGTAAGTCAGTAATGGATTTTGCTTGTTTTCAGGCCTGGTTTTAAAATGTCTTGTAAAAAAATAATATCCCCAATGCATATTGTGCAGGAATTAATGTGGAACTAGAGCAAAATTACTTTGCCTCTTATGCATTAAAAAAATCCCAGTGACACTAGGTTCAAAACATTTCAAAATTGTGTTTCTTCCTCCTTCTCTCTCTGTAATATTTTAGAAACTCAGTATAATTCTTCATTATTGTGTTGTTTGATATATAGGAAAGGGGACCTTGAACACAGAATAAGTGCCTCTACTGTAGCTGTAAGATATGTGATCTGCAAAGCATAATATTATGTAAGTCTGATAAAGCTGGATGTTTCTTAAACCATTATCCAAAGCAGGTTTTGTAACGATGGGAGTTTAACTCAGTGGTGTACCAAGAGTTTATACTGGTTTAGCACTATCACCTGTATGTATAAAGAAAAGCCATAGATAAACCTTATCTATGTAGCTAGATGATATTTCTACCTTTCAAGGCTTTACTTTTCCCGCTTTTGTCACGGCATTGTTGCATTAAGAAAATAAGCTCTCCATACTTACACATTTATCAAATGATTGCAACTACATAAAATAATCTTTGTACTGTATAAATATATATGTGTTAAGGAAGAGATCCTGATCTAAGCTGGCAGTGATCCAAGTGGAGCCTGGACCAGATCACTTCCTTTCAATCTAAATGCTTCTGTGATTTTGCAACCCGGAGGGCTGAACTGTACTATTTCAAGGACTCCTGCACTGAATTCTGAGATCTGTCCACTGAACACAGCCTAAGCTTGCAGTGACCTACCAGGGTAGGTGCAGTTTGAGAATTAGGGCTTTGAAAATGTTTTTTTTTAAAAAATTCTTCCACTTACTTGATTTTGTTGCTGGCCTTGGTGTCAGGAGATCTAGACTTTATCCTTCCTTGATTATAGTTTTACAGTGAGAACCCATTGAAGATGCTTCATCTTCTCTGCTTGACTTCCTTCTTCCATGAAAAGGTGCCTATATGAGCCTGGCTTTGAGATGATATGAGGAAAAGTATAGGGCAGTATTATACAAGATTTAGTGAATACCACTCAAGGTGTATTTTTACTAGAACAATACATTGTCAAGACTTGTCAAAATAGGGGTCTTGTCACCAACAAGACTCATAGAAGAGGATCTGTTGATCTCCTGTTTTCTTCATACAGACATAATCCATTTCCTAGAAATATTCTAATTGAGTTAAACAAACACAGCAGCCCCTTCATGATTCTGTGGGAGATGTTGTTTAGAGTGGGAGGATGACTGGGGGAGATAAGATTAAGTTAAGTAAGGAAAAAATTAAACTGAACATCAGGAGAAAGGGGTTTTCCATATTAAGATTTGATAGTCTGTAATTGCAATTCCATAATCTCAGGGAAGCAGCAGAGCAGGGGTGTCAAACTCACGGATCTGTCCATTGTCCTGCTCCTGCTTCTGCAGTGTAACGTGTCACACACGCTGTACACGTGACCAGCACACTGGCAGGCACGTAGGGTCAAGGAGATCAGCATTGCCACCAGGTAGAAATAAGGTGGCAGGCCAGATAAAATAAAGTGGAGGAGCAGATTTGGCCCATGGGCCATGACTTTGAAAACCCTGTAGTAGGGAAGTCGT
The DNA here is from genome assembly GCA_033558235.1 of Neomorphus geoffroyi. NCBI lineage: Eukaryota > Metazoa > Chordata > Aves > Cuculiformes > Neomorphidae > Neomorphus > Neomorphus geoffroyi. The sequence goes on from JAUMJM010000048.1 coordinate 1,402,154, forward strand.
GATGTATTTGAACATCATAGTATGTCAGAAAATAAGTTTTTGTTCCTATTTACTGGACTATCAAGGACATTGTGATCTGATCTGGCTTGAATTACACAGTATAATTAAAAGAGACCCTGATTTACTGGGCTAGATACACAGAACATTTAAGGTACACAAATGCCAGTGTAAGCTTTGTATGCAGTTGCATTAATTTGCATGCCCAGTTATGAGAGTCCTGCATAGAAATTGGTTAATTGCATCAATTGAATCGCTGATTGGGCATAATACCCTGCACAATAGCCTGATTTGCATATGCATTGTTGCAGACTTGCATGTATAGTTATGTGTGCAATGGTGCTCGTATTTTGTATATAAGAGTGTATGTAAATTGCTTGAAAATCTGTCCCAGTAGATCTCTTCCATCTCTACTTAAGATCATTCTGTTTGCTAAGTAATAGATCATCCCACTCTGATACTAAAATGTATTAGCTCAGAGAGAGAATATCAATTAAATGAGTAAATAAAATGCTGCCAAAGGTGTATTTTTGTCTTTTACCTAAAAACCTCCTTTTTTGTAGCTATCATAACTAAAATTCTGGATTGTTTTAGAGACCTTTTCTGGTGTGAAAAGCAGCTTGTTCTTTCAGTGATTCTCTTATTTATTAGCCCCTTTTCACCTGGATTTGTTTGTTAAATTATAAATCTGATTGAATTCCATATAAGGCACTCTTGTACTAGTCCCACTAAATTCCGTAGGATATGGGTTTAATTGAGGTCAAAGCCTCATAGTATTGGGAGCTATTGAACTGATGATATATACCTCAAGACTAGGATCTGGTTTGAGGCAATTATATTGTCCAGTAAGCAAGTTCCAAACAGAAAGCTCCAAAGGAAGTCAATATTATTTTTCTCGAATCAGCAAAAACATCTCAGTTTATCTTTAATTTTTTTTTTTAGGAAGGCCAACTGAGTCACAAAATGCAAAGGTCACCTAGAACACTATTAACAAAACCAGTTCTCCCGGTGAACTGGATCGTGGTTCACCAGTGAGGCTTTTAGCTCTCCTTGCCTTTTCTTTTCTCCAGATAACAACCAACTGTCCTGCTTGATCTCTTCTGTCCAACTCTTCACTAGCAATAGAAAGCAACGAGCCGTACCCCGGCTTTCTGCTGTTGTGTCTCCTTCTTGTTTGGCAAAGTAAAACATGCTGTCCAACAAAAAGGGGTGGGAGGAGTTATCCAAAACTTTTAACTTAGCACAGTAGTTGTACAAGATGATCTAATAGAGTATATTGAAGTGTTTACCCATTCATTCTGCTTTTCGATTTGGAGTACAGATGCAACTTTGTGAGAGTCCTGAGGCAAACAGAGTTGAAGATTTTGAACAAGTGATTTCAAAGCATTTTGCATTACACGTGTTTTCTTCTAAGCACACAGATTTAAGGCCTTGGTTCCCATTTTTTTCCCTATTCCTCTGTTAAGACCACAGGCAAGGAGGACTATAGAATAAAAGCTATCTATGTGTGTCTGGCTGCTTGAGACTACGCATGCTGGCGTATGAGCTCTAGAGAAACCTCGCATTCATTATAACTTGTGTTCTACTTCCCATACTTCCAGCAGAAGCTGCATGAAGAAGAGCTGCACGGTCATAATGCATTTCTCCTCCTATTAGAGGGCTGAAGGATTTCTCCAGCAGGGATTTCCACCCATTGTAAAGTTATTTCAGACTGCCAGAGTGGGTCAATAGGACTGGCAGGAGCTGGACCCAATGGACTTACTTACTGCAGTAAAACAAGACTGCAGTCTTTACAAGTAGAATGATGTCATTTAAGGGGCCTGATGTGCTTACAAGGGAAATGTTAATATGCACTTTAAAACACAAAACGCTTTGCAGAACAGCTTCCAAGCAATAAGTGTCCCAGAAAAGCTAAAATTTTTCACACTTCAGGTGAATGAAATATCAGCTCCTTCAAGATGGGGGCAGTGATAAAGTGGAGCATCTTTACCAGATTAAGCATAAATTGAGTCTCAGGACCTCCAGGGGTAGTCCCATTATTGTAAGGAAAACCAAACAAAAATTCAAGTGTGATTTGAGGGGAATCCATGAGGCGAAAAGTAAGATAAATTCTACTGTTCAGAGAACAAGAGCTCTCTCACCAGTAGTGAAAACCAGTTAGTGTTTGATAAACAGAGAATGAATAAAAAAGGAGTGACCCGGGTCCTGGACCTCAGCACATACTTAAAGTAACTAAAGCTCTTTAAATGGAAAACTGAGATCCATGGAAAAGGCATCTGAGCAGCCACTGGTGTCAACAAAAAACCAAAATGAGATGACATTTTCTTTTCATTTGAGTTGGTGTGTCTAAGGCAATAAATACCATTTCCCACTGAAGTTTGTTATATTTCCTGTCATGAAGAACAGAACTACTCCAGCACTAGCCCTCTGTCCTAAAAAACTCAACTCTTGACATCCAAACCTGTATCATTCAGTCTTAAGAGCAGCCCAGAAAGAATTCATAGCAAAGTCTACACATCTTTTCTAGATGCCTGGCTGCCAAGTTCAGATTGAATTGAGTTTTGAGAAGGTCAGGCAAGGAAATAATAAGTGTAAATCTTAATTATTATTGCTTGTTGTTGTTAGAGGTACACAGAACAAGTCAGTTAACAAGAGAAAATTGCAGCTTTTCTCTAAAAAAATGAAGGTGCTTTTCAGGATTATTTTTTCAAATTCTAGCTTTGCCTTCTCTGTTTCTCTTGCTATTTCCACTTTTATGCTGTAGTAGTAGGAATTATTATTCTTGAAGGCCAAACCTCCAAATAATAGCAAAGTAGTGTAAAGAATATTTCCATCAAGAAAACAGGGCAAAAGGAAATACCTTCATCTCCCAAGATAATGCCATACATGGTGAATTCATCTCTTGATCACATTAAAGTGTTTAATTCATGTAAAATTACAAAGGCATGAAAATGAGCAGGATTCCTTTTGAAGTCAAGACATTTGACGTCATCTTGGTGGTCATTTCTCAGGGAGGCAACTCTAAGGCTTATTAATAATGAAACTAAGAACTGGGAGGGAGAATGCTTTTGTATTTTTGTGAGTTGATTTTTTTTTTTCCCAATTTGTGGGAGAAACAACCTAAGTCACTTGGAGTTTGGAGTATTCTGGCATGTGGAAACACTGGGATCCCTTGAAATAACCCTAGAATCACTATCTGTTCAAAGAAATTCTTCTCTCAGCCATTTGATGTAATCACCAAGGATGATTTTCTGTCAGCCTACAACACTCTTGTCTTTCAGGTGATCAGTCAAAAGTTTAAAACCCTGTTCCTGTTATGGTCCAGGAGTTCCCACATGGTCTTTACCCACTGCCAGCAGCTGTAGTAATACATACTGCTAAGAGTCTGGATAGTTCTGTTGTGAACTATTGGTGTTATTGGAACCTTTCTGAGACAATATTGTAGCCATAGTAGGATGTGAGTGTCTGAGACACCAGACACCGAGAGCTCAGTCTGTGCTCTGCACAGTTGCAGGAGGGTTTGAGTTCAGTACAGTACACCTCATCGTGGCATGAGGCATATCAAGGTGAGATTTGTGTTGAGAGATGACAGTATATGGTATACTGTTTAAAGGTATGAAAAGTAAATGGGAGGATGTCTTTATTCACTGGAAAGAGGACTGAAGCACAGAGTCTGCTTGGAACTCTGACATTTGTTCTCTCCTTGCTTTGCGTAAGGAATGTATGACAGATCATGGCAGGTAGTTCAACAAATATAAAATAGTATCCACTACATGGTTTAAAGAGTATTCTTGCAATAGGACCAAATACCTTAGACTCCATTCCTTCATTAATAGTATAGTAATATGTACAATCATGATCTAGTGATTAATTTAACAAAGTTTTTCTCTGCAAGTCTTCAGTGGCACTCAGCAAAACCCACTGGAAAAGCAGGAAACTCATGGTATATTTAGGAATAGCTCAGCGACTTCAGTGCCTAAATTGAGTGAGCTAGATTTCACACTATTATGATAAGTGTAGGGAAGTCCACTCCTGAGCTTCATTAGAAAACTAGGAAGAAATTACAGGTGTCCCTGGTCCCATACTCTCCTTTTTGTCTTTATAATCTTTCCCTACTAAAGAAAAAATATAACCTGGGGTGAGACCCATCTGTCCTAACCTTGAAGGCCAAAAGAGAGACATTTAAGCCCAAACTAGTTATGCTAGACTCCCTTTACAGTCGGTGGAGAGAAATAGTCCATTCCTGAGAATGATTCATTGCATCCTGAGATAACACATCTGAGATAACTCAACTGTGTGTTTCCAGGGCTTGCTTGTTTCTTTCCACTAACCACTAACAAAAACCCAGACTGTCTGGCTGCAGATGTCTAAGTAGAGGTGATACTATTGTTATCTTGCACCTGCCTGAGAAGTCCCAAAACTCGCCTTTTTCAGATGCTATATCTCTTTAATCATTTTAATCTACTTCACCAACCACCCATCCCAAATAGTAACAGGTTTCATACTTGGAAAAAACATTTGAGTGAGATAACATATATATATACTGAATCATATTTTAAAAGTGTCTCACCCACAGCATTTCTGAGGAGTCTAAGCAGCAGTTGTTATATAAAAGTTCACACTGGATATTTAGGTGAAGTTAATTCTAATTTCTCTGTGTGTGTGAGAGAGTTCATGTGTAAGAGCACATATGACAATGTAATGTGTATGGGAAGAATAGGTGAACTTTACCATTTCAGCCAAGCATGGTATGCTACAGTAAATATCAGAGATAATGATATTGACTTTAAGGTATTGCAGCTTCAAATGTCAGTTCTACTTCATCTAAAACTCTGTTGGATTTGATTTACATCTTTTCCTCCCACTTCAAAAGCTGCAAAAGGAGGATGTTGGCAAGAGGGACTCAACATAGACACATTTTGTCTCAGTTTTCTGCCTTCTGTTTCAATAATTTTTGTGTTACAAATTTTTGGCTAAAGCTGAAGAACTAACTCAACAGCCCTTTTCCCATGCTTTTATTCTGATTGTAAATAAGTGTTCTTCAGGCTCAGGGGTAAATCAAATGGATGAAATACTACCAACCTCGAAAGTGGTTTCTCTTGCCAAAGTTGTTGCAGCTGAATCAAAAGATCAGGAAAGTATTAGTGATAGTTTCAACAGAAATGAAACCAGCCACAAAACCCAAATAACTGATAAAAAACCCACAAACATTTAAATAGCACTTCTTAGCCCTTTACAGACATTAACTAAGGAATCCTCATTGCACCCTAGTAATCTAAGAAGTATGATGGTGGTATCGATACTGAAGTCTAGCATTAACGCACTCTTTGCAACCAGATCCGCACCCTATAATTGAAATAAAATCCTGTATTATACATCCTTAGAAACTGCAAAATATAGACTTAAAATTCAAAATGGGCAGGCAACAGGATTTCCATCCAGCAAGAACTTTATTTCTTTCTGAGTCTATATAAGAATACATCATCAACTGCTAATTTGCATGTGAGGACAGCACATAAAGAGCCAAATTACTTGATTCAATACACGTGTTTTCGCTTTGACACACCTGAAATGCTGCATTTTCTTTTCCAGTCTTTGGTTTTATTTTGTCTTTTAGAGAAATGTTGCAGTATATCATTCCCCATACTTATAAAGTAAAGGTTACTAAGGAGGCCAAATTGGTGTGGTTCACTTTGCCTAAGATCTCACAAGGAAACAGTACCAAAGGACATTCTCTGTTTTGTTTTTCAGATTACAAGATGGATTTGGTCACTTTATTGTAGATCTTTTTCTTTCAGCTCTTACTCTTCCACTATCGGGTAAAGCTTATCTGTTTTCTCTTAAGTATCCCTTACGTGTTTGGCAGAGATCACCTTGATATTGCTGTGATTTCTCAGACCAGTAGGAATGACCTTAACTGGTGGAGGCAGATATGTCTCCTCTATACCTCAAAGAAAAAAGGTGCTGTGTTTTTCTTAAGGGTGATTAACAGGACAAGAAATAAGTACACAAATTTGATGGGGAAAGATGCCAATGACAGAAGAAATTATTTAAGGTAGTCCATGGGGATATAACTAAGAATAATGGGAAACAATTAAGCAAAGAAAAACTCACAATAAATATCATGAATAGAACACTTACTGGTGGTGAAGTGTATTAAAACATTCTTTCCCAAACAAAAGGGTGGAAAACCCATTGCTGAGGAGACTCAGACACACTGGGGCAAAACAGAGGAACATAAGCAGGAAGGAACATTCAGACACTGGCAAGGGAAATGGCTGGATGACCTACAAAAAAATAGGTCTTTTTCTTACTTCTGGTCTTGGCAATTATCATCCTATAAATCTAACTTCTCTCCCCATTAAAATAATGGAATGTAAAGAAGAAGAAAATATCATGAAACTTCTAGAGGACAATCAGATCGTGAGCCGTGAGCGAGATGGGGTTGAGAATTATTAACATTGGAGTGTAAAGGGAAAACAGAGGGAAGGTTATGTGATAAGATTTTAGTAATAAGTTGGATACGGTGCATCTGAAAATCTTGAACCCAAAAGGTCATTTAGATGTCTAAGATACTGCCACTTCCTTGTTAGGACTGTCTGTGAGGGAAGGTGATGATAAACAGCAGAGTTTCTAATGATGGAAACTGGTCTGAAAGTATATTGCAGTGCTTTTTCCCTTGTGGTGTCTTTATTCCTGATGCAGAAAAGTACCAGCATGATAATGATGTTTCCAACTAACAGGAAGTTAATCTTAGTCTTAAACACCTGTCACGGCAAAGAAATGTTTCCAAGGGATGTACCCAGATTTGCACTACCATTTGCTTGAAGGAATGTTATTTCAAAATTGTTCTTATTCAGGCTTCTCACACTTTCAATTATTCCAGACAGTGCTAGTCATCACTGGTGGTAATATACTACTGTAATTTAGAGGAACAAGGTTTTTCATATTATTGTTACACTGTCTTCTCTTTTTTTTTTAATAGAAAAAATGAAGAACAAAGAGGTCATTTCACTTGAATATACTGTGGTTGACATAGCTGGGAACAGACAGTCTGACTTTCAGGGCCCTAAAGGACCTTTGAGATCCCCTTATATCATTACAATGGGACTCACTGGTCAGTGTGCAAATGAATAAGTTTCTCTAACTGATCTTTATAAATCTAAATGGTTGAAACTACCCAGCATAGCTGTCCAGACTGGTCAGTTGTGTGGAATTTTCAGTTTCTCTCCTTTAGCTCTAAAGTAAAACTAGAAGACTAATTTAAATGTAGATATAAATGAATTAAGACAGATCAGTTGTCTCTCACTCTTATAACCAGGTCTGATGCAAAGCTGCTTACTCTTGTAGTCCTTCCAGAATGGTATCTGCAGCCTCCAAATAATATCTTTGGGTGCCCGGTATTGCCATATAGTAGTTTCTTTTTCAAAGCAACTGCATTTATGAATATATCCCTTATGGCATCTTATTATATTTTCCCATGGATTCCTACAAGCAGAAGTCCTGTTTTTTAGGCAAAATCCTATGGACTTGAGGAGGTTCTTGTAGCTACTTCTTAGACTTAATCTGATCATTCCCCATCTTCTCCCACTTTCGAGGTCCAGAGTTACTTTGATGTCTGATAGATTACTAGATCAGTCCAGGCTAGCAACAATACAGGTAACCTTGTGAGGGCCCTACTGCAAAAAGCCTTTGTCCTTCCAAAGTTGGTTGTTCAGATTAGAGTCTCCTTAGAGAAAGACCTGGTCTTCTGACTTACTTAATGTATTGCCCTGCCCATTGGATTCTCATGGTGGCTGGAACCTCGAGGCATTTTGTTCCCAAGAGGTAGCTGAAGCATCACTGAGGAGCAAAACTCCCTTCTTACTCTTCTGCCGTGATTCCTACTCCTGCTTCAATACGGAGCATGCAATGTAATGCAGGCTCTGCCAGCCCAAATGGCCAGGAAGCAGGGAGGACGTTTCAATCCGAGTAAACGTGCCTGGTTTTATTGTGCTGCGCTTCGATACTAGCCATTTCCCAGCATTGGTGGACTGTGTTGGATTGAATCTGAAAGGTCAGCTGGAGAGAGGAGGCCAGGCAGCCACAGAGACCCAGCGTGTCGGAACACTATGTTTAATTACACACAAATTTACTGCAGCATGTCAGAAGGGAGGCAGGGAGCTTGTCCCATAGAAAGGTCAGGCATTGTGTGGTGGCTTTACCTAAATTACACTAGGAGGAATGGAAGTGAGACCCTGACCTTGTATAATGAATATACAGCCAGACCCCAGCGGGCACAAAGTACTCGTGTTTGGTTCATCTTAAATTTAACTCCTTCTCTTGCTTCCTTGGCAAAGCAATTTTTTTTTTTTCCCCCCACCCTTTTGGCAATACCCTTGATCTTATTCTTCCCAAGAAGTGATAATATTTCAAGTTACAAGACACATAGATTAGGGTGCTAAAAAAATGTGGGACGGGTTTTGGCCACACAAAGCCATTTCTATATAGATGAAACGGGCATTTGAAGGAAGTCTGGAAACCAAAGTCCAAATAAGAGCTTAAACAATCAGGAGACAGATTTTCCTCTTTCAGGGTAATTTGATGTTTTTTCTATGATCGAATTTTAAATTCTGCAACCTTAGCGTTTGAAGAGCTGCCATAGGGTCAGGAGAAGTAGTGGGGTGTTATCCTTTTCTTGGTATACCAGTCTGAACAGAGAAGGTTTTGTTGGGTTTTTTTTAACTGATGCATTTATTTAGGCTTGTTTGATTTCGGTTGGTTTGTCTGTTTGTTTCTGATGGAGAAAAAAGTGGAATGAGGGAGGAAGAATAGTTGCTTTGATTGTTGCCATTGATTTGTATTGCAGAAGCCCCCACTGGTCACCACAATGAAGAAATTCCCACTGTCAATTGCTGTGCATGTACTCATTGGAGTATGGTCTCCACTGAAAGACAGTCCAATTCCAAGTAAAACTAACAAGGATTAAGACAGGGAATAAAAAAAGAAGCTCAGAGAAATGGAATTTATTTCCCAAGATTACAGTTAATTACTGACAAAATGGATGGGGACTTAGATCTCCCAATTTCCAGTCTAGTTCTGAATCTAGTTCTAGTCTTGACTTATTCAAAGCCATGATAACGTTGTGAGCACTTATCTGGGGAAAGTTCCTATTAGAAATTCTTGTAGGTAACTCACAGTGTTTAGGTTGCAGATTATTTTAATATCTTGATATGACTTAACTGCTTCTGTAACTAACCAAATCTGATGGAGCCTACAGATTTGCTTTCTTGAAATGGAAGATCATAGATTGATCTCATTTTATCCTAAGCAGTTATTCTACTACTGCCTTAAGCAATTTTTTAGTTTGCTTAAATGAGGAATCAAGACAAGATAGTAGCATTGACACTTACTAGTGCCATGTTTCTGTATCCTACTATCTTGCTTGTATTTACTCTGCAGAAAAAGTCAGTGACCTGTCACTTATTAACGAAAGTATTCAGGAACAATAAGGAATTTATTTCTGTGTGTTTGAAATTATTCATTCCATGAACAAATGCAAAGATAACTAATTTCATCAGTCTCTTTCCTGATTGACTACAAGAATTTAGGTAACTCCATAAAAAGAAATTATAGCATAAAATGGAAAAATTGCACAGTGAGTTCAGAATGAATTACATGGTAAGAAAAAAGAAGTAGTAAAAATAAGTAAATAAAATCCAATAATTGGGGAATACAGAAAGTTTTCCCTAAGAACAATCACATAGGCCATGAACTATCAAAGCTGGTACTCAAAGCTTTTTGGTTGCTTTGAAATAACAGCAAATTAAGCAGTATATGTTTGGGGAACAGCACTGCATTAACTGAAGGCTGGACTATGTGACTTTGTAAGGTGGATCTTTCTTTTCTTTAGATTACTTCTAATTCCTTGTGCTCAGTTCTATTTAGTTTTATAGTATTTTAGCATTCACCTGGCCTGCATGTTTTGAGAGGGCTGAGAGATTGTCAGCTTCTCAGTTCAATACAGTTGCATGCCAACTCAGTGAGAAAATATACATTTTCCAGTGTAAGCACAAAAAGGGCATGTGCCTGTGTTGATGGTGTATGAATAAGCTAGCCATGTGTTTTCTGGGGTTGTGAAATGTTATCTAAAACTGTAGAGGTCAGGATTGCACGTCATAGACCTCTTTGTTGGCCGAGATAAATATCTGTATAATGGACAGATCTAGCTCCAGAACTTTTTTTTAATGTCCAGATTCATTCCACCTCACTGAGAAGTCTTGACAATCTTGGAGGTCAACTCACACCTTGGACTGAAAAGATCTTTGGTTAGGCCTAGTTCTTACCCATCTCTCTCCATTTTCTATCAAGTCAAATGGCGAAGACTTGTCATCTTTAATTAGATGCAGAAAAACCTGTCAAAATTGTCTCTTCTTCAAATACTGTCTATCTAAAACAGTTGAGTGGTTACTTTGTGCATCTCAGCATCATTAGAAGTTTTGAAATGCTGTTTTATTTTATGGTGTTTATGAGGGGTAATGAAATAGAGAGAGACTGGTCCAGAAAGGTTCAGGCAGCTGTAGGTATCCAGGTCCATGAGTTCTGTAGATGCATATCTATACACAAACAACATTCCAGCAGAACAGACACAACTCTCCAGTCTAACCACAGGACAGGGCAGAAGTTAGTTTCATTAGCTAAGTAGAGATCAACGTAAATTCTTTCCCACTACTTCTATCAACAGTTAGTTTGCAGTTCATTTCAGCTAACCTGGTAGTCTATGTATCTTGAGTTAGTTATATGGAACACCTCATCAACAGAGAGAATAAGTCATTTTCAGTGATACTCTTATGGCCCCTTACATTTATGAGATCCACAAGTACTCTTTCATCTACTGCTGCAAGCTTTGTACCCTAGAAACATTATTTCTCTCCCTAACACAAACAGTGTGTAACCACCTCCTTTCTATAGGGTACCTGCAAATCTTTTAATACCTCAGTGATGGCACTGATCACTCAAAGCCCTTCTCATTCCCTTCCAATCTTGCTTCCTTCAGCAAGGAAATGAGCAAAAGTAGTCGTATCTTCTTAGGTGGCTGAGATCACAAGTTTAAGTTAGTGGCAATCTGAATCCATTGCCCCCTGCAAGGCTGCCTGGAAGTAGGACAGTCTGTCATGTACCTGTTCTGTGGTGGCAAGAATTGCCTAAGAGGGATGTTAGCCCTAGCCCCAGCTTGCAATAGCTCAGGGTAAATACAGCAAAGCCCTCTGGATTTCTGTGGGGGGTGAACAGGAAGAGATCCGGTTTCTTACCACTATTTAAAAGTTACGGTCTGAAGATTAAAAAAAACAAAGCAAAACAAAACAAAACCACTACTGAAGAATGTAAAGCACAGAATCAACAAAACCAAACACGTGCACTGACATGCACACAAAATGTTCCTCCAGTACAGAGTGTCAAAGCTGAATTTAATACCAGGAACTTTTTTTTCCTTTTAAACTGAAACCTCTAATAATTGCCTAGTGTTCGTAGGAATGTAAATTACTCTTTTTGGTCTCTGTGTAGGGAGCAAGGAGATGAATGGGAGTCTAAATTGGTTTTGCTTCCTGTTCCCTGTAGTGGATGCAGGATTAGTCCACTGTGCCTCTTTGCCCTTCCATTTCCTTGAAGACATGGGGAAGCCTTCATTTTGCCAGGAGTTACTTACTCATTAAAATGAATCAAACAAGCCAGATTGTAGCAGGCATTTGAAAACCTGCTATCTGTCAAGAATTTTAAATTTGAAATTAACATTGAGTCCTCCTTTAAGACAAAAACCTTGACCTTAAGTTGTGTAGTGATTGGCAAGCGCTCCCCATCCCCTGACTCGATTAACATTTAAATGCCATTTTGTGTGAATATGAGTGGCGCCTTTGGAACAAACAAATTACTAATGTCTTCCTGCAGGAATGGAGCATCAGAAGTGCCTTATTAATTTAATGTCTAATTGAAAATCTCTTCCTTGTTCCGGAGACTTCTACTGGGCCTAGGGAGAGTAGCCAAGGGGTATCTCTTGGCCACTACAGTTGATATCCCGGTTGGTCTATTCTTCCTTTGTTTGTGTTTCTGGGCATACTGTGCCGTCAGAGAAAGAGGAAGACAGGGGAAAACTTGACTTAGATGAGGATATGTGTATGTTTTGTGTTTGATTCTTCCAGGAATAAGCAATAAGAAACAATTTATGACTACAAAGTTTTACAACCTGTAGTACAATACACCACTGCCACATCAACGAGTAAACAGAGCTATTGATAAATTCATTTTTTTTCATGCAAATTAACAGAATAGGTCAAACCTGGAAGCAGGAGTCAGAACTTCTGGTTGAGCAGTAGGAGTGTTGATGTTGTAGGAGACAAACAGCTTACAGCCCTGGCCACCATCGATGCCACATGTTGAGCTCACCCTAAACAGCATTTTCTGGACTTCGCACATCAACTTATAACTCATGTAGGTTACAGTCTGTATGTCCATCTCTTGGTGAGTAGACTTTAGAGGTACTACACTCTACCTGACTCTCAGAGAATAATTTCACACTGCATTATGATCTGAAGTTTACAGGTTAGCCTGTCAGTGCTTTGAGTTTCAACACCGTATCTGAGAGCCTGTGCACTTGGCAGGGAAGAGGATAGGAAAAGAACGCTTCACCAGCCAGCACATTTATCTGCCAGCACTAATTGTGCAAATGGGGAGAAATTTGTAAGATGCAAAGGTGCTGCTCAGAGAACGGCAGAATTTGCTGCTATATCGAATAAATAAATATGCATATGCAAATTACAAATGGGATGCTTTTTCTCTTTTTTTATAAGATAATGCCCGCTATCTCCTTCAAATTATGTCAATTTGACATTGTAAATTTGCAAGGTACACACAGGAATCCTGATACACCAAACCTGGTGCTCATTCTGTTTGGAGTGTTTTTCCTCCCATCTCATTAACTCTGTCAGTTAATTGTTGTTCAGCCACTTTACCATATTCTATATTTAAATGTAGAATAAGAAAAGATGAGATTTTATTTAATTACTCCCTTGTCCCACCTTTTCTTACTAGAACTCCCATTACAGTCAGTCATTATAGACTTGCTACGTATCATCTGTACCTGCAAGGTGTGTACATTTGAGCTAATCTGCATGGGCTTCTCTTACGGTCAGTAGAGAGAAGTACACTCTTTTATTTTGTGATTCCTTTCATCTTAATGCTGTAATCTAAAATCAATCAAATGAATTGTGTCCCAAAAGCACTCATTTCTCTTTGTTGATTATAGAGAAAATCAAAAGTGACTAGCTTAGATGGAGCCATCTATGTTCAATGACGACATCTGTCTGGATAAGCTTAAACTCACTCTGGCCTCCTGGAAGAAAAATATCCTAGAGGCCCCAAATTGAAACTATTATCTCCTACCCCTCAGCAGGACTTTAGTGATCAAACCTCCACTCCCTGTGAGGTCAAGCAAGCTTGCCCCAAAGACTATTTGATCTCCAGCTATCTATCTGCTTTATACCTTTAAGTAATAGTGTGATGAAAAGCTCCTCCTGACTTGAGTGTTACGCTAAAGACTTAGGGGAGAAATGTTCTTACAAAATTTCTAGCTCAGTCAGACCAAAACTTTTATTTTTGCATAAAGTAAGCAACACAACTTTAGAGGTGTTCAGGCTTTCAAGCTGTCTCAGATTTTTACCCATGTTAAAAAAAAAAAAAGGCATGAATTGTACATCTGTTGATTTATGTCCTGTTGGACTGTGTGATGTTAAAGCTTAGTAAGAGCTCATCTGCTTGATTTCAACATATGACTCCCATTCACAAGTGCTGAAGAAAATACTTGTATCTGAGCACTTTTGGGGGATGACCTGTCAGTAATTCTCCTGATTTGTTGAGATTCTGCATTTGGTTTTCTCACATAGATGTGATAATTCAGTAGACAGAGTGCAGGCGACCTGGTCAAAGGTGTGTGGTTAACACAGTTCATCACCTGTTCTGCTCTTTTTCATGTGGTTTTGTAATTTACAAGATCACTGCTGTAAATCTTTTGACAAATATGCATGCCATTGGTGTAGAAAACCCATTAAGTGGGGGTAACAGAAACCTAAAAACGGTGTTCCTTTGAAGTTGTGTTTTCATAAGCTGGATGTATATTTCATAGATTACCACACTAAGGAATGCTGACTTACCATTTTAGTAAAATATGAACATAAATGGATTCCTTTGTCTCTAAGCAGCATGATGTGGAATAAAGAGGGAATTGTGTGGAGATGTTTGTCATGAGTAAATGTCCAATAGCTTGGCTGCGGACAGCCACATTCAGGAGATATCAACAATCTCAACATTCCTGAAAAACAGCTGGGAGGACAGATTGGATGATGTAGAATGTAATTTTGCCAATTGTTTTCTGTTATGCATTTCCTCTTGATCCATCTGAATGAGTATTAAAGATCCAAAATATAAGGATTTTTTTATTTCCTGTGGTGGTTACAACCCAATGTACTTTTATTTCAAGAAAATTCTTCTTGGTATTCATCTATGTCTTTCATTTTTCTTTCTAAATTGGTGTGTAACTCTATCAGTAGATGTTCTATTTGAAAGTGATGGCATTTTGGAACCTGGGACAGCATTTTCCTCGTGCAGCATGGTCAACCAGTAGTAAAAAGCTCTTGAACAGATTACTGACTTCCTTTAAGATTTTATCTCTCATCAGTTTCCAGAGGAATGTGAGAGTAGGTCAGAATTCTGAATGGGAAGTATCTTTATGCACTTGGATGCTGTGACTTCATCTGTCTGTGGAATAGCCTGTTTTGAAGGTTTGCCAGTATATGGGGAACAGCACAAGAAAACAGAAAGCAAATCAGAAAACAGCACATACTGTTCCTTCATTCTCTTTTTGAGAAAAAATATTTTTCTTTTTCCCCCACATAAGAAAAGGTAGTACTATTAAGTATTCTTTTTTTACAAAAGAATGGTGAATAAATGATCTCAAAATTATCTACTTGAAAATCGAAAAGTTTCAAAAAAGCCTTTAAGAGCTATTAAACTTTATTTTTTACAAAACTTCTTGCACAAAGAGGACTCTGATGGGAAAAAAATCTTAAACTTTTGGGAAAATAAGGAGGTTCCTCTGTGTCTGAAGGTTTACTCAAAATAAATACACTTACTGCAGAGTGTGTAACATCTGTTAACATTCTGGTACCATTTGTTCTTCTTAACAGCACAAATTGTTTAGGTTTTCATAGAAAATGAAGATAAAAGTAAGTAGTGGTATGTGCTATGAAATAGAGGGCAGAAGGCTGGGTGTGTGCGTATCTGCAGTGAGAAGAGAGAGAAAGATCAAGGAGGGGGTTTGAAATGAGTTTGCTTTTATTCAATCACTTCCCCAGCATCTTTGTCAGTGCTTCAGAAAGCTTTCAATAAAAAGCAAATAAAATGCATAATAAAATATGGACTCACAACAAAAATTCAAATGACCATCCCAGTACAATCCCATAAATAAAAGATTCAGCTAGTGAGACACCCACAAAATACATTTTCAAAAGGCTTTTAAACTGATTAAGGAAGTTGACTTCATGTATATTGATAGTGGAGAGTACGTTTTCCTACAAAGAGCAGAGAAAGAATCATATAGTAAGGGTAACTCGGACTGCAGTTTTGTTAGGCTATAAAACCAACCCTCCCAACAGGTTGTATTTAGAAGTAGACTGTCATTAAATCTTAAAGAAAGATTTAGGTATGTGTTCTTTTTTTTATTTCTTATGTATCTATTTTAATTCCAAAAAAATTTTACAATCCTCAGTGAAATAGCTCATCTATCTGCAAAATAATATAGAATTTATCCTATAAGCTATCACCATGTGAACCTGGAATTCCTCTGACTTTGTGTACAATGATGAGATTTTCAGATCTCTCAAAAGCTGCATGCAGTGGCTAAATCTTCACTTGTGGCCAAGGTGTTCATGATAACTCTCAGTATTGTGGATTCTCTGGTGTGTAGTAGGAGTGAGCTATTAACATAACTGTTTCTCCTCAGTGACAGTGCTAACTTGTGTTTCATTGTTTGAGGCTTTATGGTTTTTCCTGTCCTGATGTACATTCATCTGAACCATGGAATAATGTAATCAGGAAAGAAACATAGACTAACACAGACACAAACTGATCACATCAGCTTCATTTGTTTAGATAAACGAACTCTGTTGACTAAAAAAAAGGACTCTAAGACTCATTTTAAACTACAGTTGTATTAAAGAATGGAAGGTTTTATTCCATCTTGGCTTTAAATTTGTCTCCTGTTACAGAAGATTGATTAGACATTTTAAAATCCTTTAAAATGAAAATGTTGCATTTTTAATGAAGAATAAGGATAGCATTAGAGTATTTATTGATACTGTTATCAAAAAGTGTCACAATACTGCCAAATATAACACATTCATATCACCAGTACAAAAGTATTTCTTGTATACATAGGTTGGGAGGAGTTAGATAAACTGCCAATCTCTGCCTTTATCAACCTTCTTAAATTCTTGCTCCTATCCATCTGATCTTGCAGTGATGACAAATGCAGGCTCCATACTATTAAAATTTGTTTTGGGACAATCACATGACTGTAGCATAAGGTGGGATTGGCTTTCTATTCTTGTTTTGCATTGGTCCAGCATGCAGGATAGCTATGAGAACAAAGTGCAGGTTACTGACTATGCAGATACCACATCTCAGGAATCCGCTGAACTGAAAATGACTGGAGTTTAGGAGAGGATTCAGGGTAAAAATAAACTTTGTTACCTGTATTTACCCTAAGCACCAGCTATTGGGGAGGACTGACGAGAACAATTTTAGCTGCATGGACTTATTCTCTGATCTCCTAGAGCTGCATTTATTCCTTAAAAATATATCTCCAATGATAGGAGAATGGTATCCATCACCATATGAAATGAGATGAAGGGAAACCTGAGGATTCTTATTGCCAAACAAACACAGTGTAGAGTTGTGCATGGTGGGTATGTCCAGGATTGCTGAATGTTCCAAAATAAATGGGCCAAGTTCTCTAAATCAATGTGGCTACAATAATGGTGTGAAAACTGATGAATGCTAGAGATGTGATAGCTTATTCAATGGGAGAGTGTGGTTTTGTTATGTGGTGTAACAAGGTCCAGCTTTTATCTAGTTGCACTCTAGCACAGAATACACACTCAAAAGAACTCATATTATGAAATAAGAGAGGCACAGAGCGGAGAATTTAAGCACAGGAAGATTAAGTGACTTGCCCACAAACGTCCCAGGAGCCTGTAGCAGAGCCATGGACTAACCTCTGCTTTCTAGCCCTACCTCTTTCTTCAGTCCATCACTTGCTTTGTTTTCATGTTTTTATCTGACCTTTCTTTCCCTGAGGGCAGAGAAATTTCCCAGGTCACTGGATCATTTTGTCAAGGGAGATGGATAACTTTCCAGTTCCTCCTTCTCCCCACCCTCTTCCCCCATTAGCCAATCCAATTATAGAAAATCAAATACCTTGCTAGAGCCAGCCAAATTCAATTACACAGGTACTTCTGGGTAAATTTTGGCAGTGAATAGTTTGCTGGTTTTATCCAGACTTTTCTCTTTAATAAAATGCTCCAAGTCAGTCAATACATCTTTTTATAAAATAAAAAAACCCTCCACATATACATGTGAGCATAGATAAGCAGAAATGTATTCTTCAGACACTTTCTGGATACAGATTTTCAAGATGTCTCCTAGGACCACTATGCCACTTTGGATTTAAACCTTTAAATACTGTCCACCTCTTCCTGACTGGACAGCAGAATAGGAAGTCTTGCCTTTCAAAGTTGGGAGTGAGTAGGTAAATACCAAACTGATCAAAATGTGTCCCTCCTTCACTTGGAAAAAGAGAACATTTAACATACAAGTACAGTTTAAAAATAAGTTATTTCATTTGAAAGCTGCAATTTTTTTATTAAAAGATGTCAGAGCAACACCTGGTGGGAGTTGCAGTGACTCATGCTCTCATTTACCTCCCTCTGTAGGCTCAACTCTTTTGTTTCCACTGCTTTAAAAGGAGTTGTTCATCACCAGAGATGAAGTCCATGTGGGGATCACTACTCACAGAGGAGAAGGGAGACCTCTGGCAACTGGCCACTTGCTCATGAGGCCTCATGGGAACGGATCTTTACCACAATATTTGGGCTTGTCTGTGAAAACTCAGGGGGTGTCAAACCAAAATAATATGTTCCTTAGGAGGCAAATTGTTGTTTATAGGGTTTCATAGGTGGCCAAATTAATGGCTGAACAAGTTGAAGGACATACCACAATAATAAAGTGATACAATAAAAAATGTAATACCTCAAAGAACAGTACCTCATACAATTGGTTCAGAGAACCCTCAATAATCAAAACTCCACAGATTTGGAGTTCGTAGATTTGGGGAATACAAAGATTTGGGGAATTCAAAGATTTGGGGAAATACAAACAGGCAATATTGCCCAAACTAACAAAACCTCAGTTGTCTGGCAGTTATAAGATATTGCTTAAAAAATGTTCTGTTGTGTCTTTAAACCTTTTCAAAGCATCACGCAGAAAAATATTACCAGTATCCTCTCTCCCTGAGCCCTGTGTTTGTATTCTTGACTTTACACAACTCATCCAGTAAAATGAGACACTAGGGTGGCATTTGAAATGAGGCAAAGCCAATATCTCTCCTTATTCTCTTGAATAATACTTCTTCCTCTCAGTAAAACCTTGCATTATTCAAATGGGGTATAAAGACAGTGGCTGGGCCAAAAAAACCATGCACTTAAGATGTCTAAAATACAGGATGCTAACCACATCCCCTGGATCCCTTCCAAGCTGGTTTAGTTACTAGACTTGTTTGATAAAGGAAATGGCTGTTAAATGTGAAAAGTGAAAATATGTGGAAAGGCATTTTTCAGGTTGCTTTAACGATTAGAGACAGATAACACAAAATTGGTCATCTCTGATTTCAGTGACTGAAGTCATTCTTCTCCCTTCTTTCTTTAAGGCTGAACAGAGCTGCTGGGAGCTGTTACATAGTTTTCTCAGTCCTGCCCAAGCAAAAGGTGAAATTTAGGGTTTATTTGGGTTCTTTTAGAAGGTACTTTTCCCAGTCTATGAAATCAAAATTTTGACAGTTTTGGAGGAGAAGAAAAGAAATTAGGCTTCTATTAGGTAGGAAGAACATCCAGATTTACAATTGTAAGGATTAAAAAAAAAAAAAATAAAATCCCAAAGCTTCAGAATGAATATAAGCTTTCTTGCTTCACTGCCTAAACCAACTTCTAATTAATAGAGTTTAGGAAGGCATTGTCCCTGTGAGTATGTTATCCCCATAGCTGCCCACTGAAGGGTGCCCTGCTTGTTGCACAGGAGCAGATAGTATTGACCACTGTCTGAGACAGGCTATTGAACTAAGACTGACTCGATCTGGTCCGCTATGTCTGTGCTTTATTCTAATCTAATCTAATCTAATCTAATCTAATCCTAATGCATTTTCCTTGTGTGTCTCAAAAACTCCCAGGTATATAAGGAATATACATGAAATCTTTTTATTTAATAAATTCTTCAATCCCTTTTGAAACTAGCCTTCTGGTTTGAGACACCCTCCCGCATGGTCAATCCAGCTATGAAATCTTCTCCCCAAATAGCGATGTTATATGTTAGAGTCATGATATTCTCAGTCAGAGCAGCTGACTCTCCAGTGCAGGGATCAATTACAAATGCTTTGATCTGGGAGCAAACCCACCTGTATGGAGGCCTAAAAGGGGTGGTTTGTGCAGGAAAAGTGCAGCACGACACACAAGCATGTTTCACTGTTATAGAGTCAAGATGAGCCATCTGTGATGAGCTGTTTGAGGACACTGCAGACTATAGATGAGGGATCATTCCTTGGACACAAGATATAGAGGAGTGTCTGTGACTCGTACAGCCAGGTATAAATCATACCATGATTATTTTTTTTTCTCCCACTAGTCAAAGAGTCAGTGTTTTAAAGAAGACTTTGTCATATTTAGTAGTGCTGTCAACCTTGCAGTTTAGCTGGACTGTTAATAAGAAATTCCAAAATGACACTATTAACCATTCTTGTCCCAGAGATGAGTAAAACCAGCCATTATAAAGCCTTATTCAAGGTGGACAAAACCTTTGTAGTGCAACGAGTCGCCCCCCAGGGTAACTGCAAGAGAACTGGAAAGCCACTCTACTACCTGACCTTGACAGCAGCAGTTACAGGGGAATGAATTTTAACTCTTGTGAGCTGATATGGATGTTTAGGCAAACACGGATTGAAGTCCTTCTTAAAGTAAATAATTTATATTCTATATACTGCTGGTCTGGCTTTTTTTTTTTCTCTGGGTGCCATCACAATGTGAAGATACACAGAGTTGGCAGGAAATATCTTCTCAAAATGGAGCAAGAGAAGCCTGGGGAACATGGTAGATAAAATTATACTTATTTTTCCCCCCTCTACTAAGAGGTTTACTCTGCAATAAAAGGTATGGCAGGAACTCAGACAGACAAGTCCAAACTCATTCCAACTCCTGCCAGACCAAATAGCTGATCTGCATAGTCAGAATCTACTTTCTATTTTGTGAGAAATGACTGCCCTAAAAGATAACTTAGCTTTAATATTTACTTTTAAGAAGCTATAGCGATGAGATGCTCGGTGTTTGCCCAGTACATACAGTTTCTATTGTGTATGCATATGCTCTTTCACTCTGTTCACCAGTAGATCTTTCGAGAGAGAAAAAAAGGAAAAATAAAATATTCTTCTTTGTTCGGGTGGTCCAAAATGCAGCTCCCAGCTGATTGGAGTCAAAAGGGTTGGGGCTGTTGTTTTTGTTAAACTATTCACTCTCAAACGTAGACTCCTCTCCTTTAAACTTTCCTGCTTCAGTGTTTTGATGCATGTGATTTGATTTTACATGGGGGGACAAAGTGTCTGTTGAGAGATAAAACTGTTTCGGGAGTCACAAGCACCTAAAAAACTGATTTCAACTTCTGTAGGGTACCCTCTGATGCCAGCTTTATTTTTTATTCATCACAGTGTTGACCTGGTTAATTGTGCATTGAAAACAGCACTGTTTGCACCATTAACATTGGACTCATCTGTTCTATCAACAGAGAAACATAGCTCAAATGGATGTAAAACGCCTTTCAGCTGAAACTTGCCATGTGAGATATGATTCCAAAATAGATTATCCTCCCTGTAGTTTGAAGAATAAAGACCGAAAAAGAAAAGAATGGTTTCCCCTTTGTGAAAATATAGAGCAACTCACAATATCAATAATAAGTAGAAGAAAGGGAGAGAGTGAAATTTTGCTACTGTTCAGATAATTCAACAAATGTTTGATCTAGCATTCACTGAAGTCAGCAGGATTCTTTCCATTCCCTCCCTTGTCCAATTGCAGCATCATTAGCCACATTACTTCTAACTGTTGGGCATCTACATCTAGTATTGCCCTCTCAATTGCGGCAAATAAAAATAGAAAATTAGAGAGCTCAGCTTTCCACATCTACACCTGAGGAAGGGGACTAAGTGAAATTTTCACCTCACTCACACAATTACCTTCATGCCTACCCCCACAAGGTTTTGAGCACCTTTCCTTCAGTTCAAGAAGTATTATATGCTGCACAACCTTTGCCAGGTGATGGTGTGAACGGTATCTCTTCAGAGGCAAGATGCACGGCGTGTTGCTCCTGAAGCCATAACCTTTGGATTTCCTGTCTTTTTGCCGCTTCACATTTGCAACATTAACATTGCATTAACATAGGGATGGGGTGTTTAATATGGGTATGCAGTCGTTTGCAAATCAGTTTGCAAAGCACTTTGGGATCCTTCTGGATGAAAGGTACTATATAAGTGTCAGTCATTATTACTATCATTATTATCATTATTATCATTATAAGTTCATGAGGAGACAAACAGCTGCATTAGAATAACACTGAGGGTAGACTTTTCAAAGCCACAACAGAGATCTGAGCTGCATAGGAGTTCCATGAATACATAGTTAGTGGCTGTCCTAATGGAATACTCAACACAAAGTACGTTGGCCTTGTGCAAAAGCAGGATAATTTCAAAACTACAACTCCAGTCCTTAAACTGGTGTATTTAGGTAATGGCACGCAATTTCAGCATCTTCCTTTCCTGGGGTGAAGGGTGATTCATATCAGGGCATGTGGTGAGAAATGCTGGGGGAAGTGATGGGTGAAATTTGTGGAAGTTCTGGAAGGCTGAAGCTGTATCAGGATTTGCAGCGGGTTTTGACTCTGTTGCATGAAACGCCTATTCCAGGATAACACTACAGATGCTCACCTTCTCCATAATTTTGTGCAAACCATCACAAAGGAAAATCTTTTTTTTCTGAGAAGGTGATAAAAGCAAGTCAACAGGAAGTCTTTCTGGCATTTTGAGAGATAGGAAGTGTGTCAAAATAGACAATAATTTATAAATCTTTCAGAAAGAGATTATACGCATTATCACTATAATAACCAATCTTCTATGTTAGAGTCTCTGTCCTCATTTCTGTTGTGCAAGGGTTTATTGCCCTAATCCTATACCAGTAAAGTTTCTTTCTTGATAAACTTTAAATCAAATTCATTTCTGGTGACATTCCTACTTAGAATTGGGGATTTAGGGAGTGTGTGGGTTTTGTTGGGTTTTGGGTTTTTTTATTGCTTATTGTTTTGCTCATGGATCATTTCTCGAACAGTTAAGTTGAAACCTGTCCTAAGGTCTCTGTGATGGAAGGATACACATTGAGAAATCATGCCTGAAGTCATGCATGGAAATATAGCCCTGAGTTGTGAGTACCTCTAGAGATGGCACAGTTTTCACTATTTAATATTGCAGTTTCAGCCACAATCTTTCTTTCTCTTGGCAAGGCTAAAATCTGAGGTTTGGGCTTAAATGAGACACAACACTTTAAAACATAATTATAAAGTAATTGCCAAAATCAGTATTTTCTGTTATGAGGTTTTGTGGCTGTACAGCCATGCTCAGCTGTTTGTTTCATGGCTGAAGTGAAAACGACCATAAAGCCTGCTTACCTACCTACCTGAATACACATCGGTCCAAGGCTCATTTTATGACATAGCAGTCTGTAATGATATACCGGGACTGAATCTGATGTATTAGAACCTGTTTTAAAAAACAGTACCAGAAATAACTTCTGACCTAGCCATATGCGTTAGTATCCAGGCACCTGCTTCCAAACAAAATTAACCCTCAATCTGGATTTTAAAACACCTAATTTTAGTTCCTTAAGAAACAGGATTTATGCAATCAGCCTCTTTGTGTTCCTGTCCATCTGTTCCTCCTTCTCAGGAACTGTGGAACCACTGAAATTTGACTTATCTGTGGCATATTTGGGGTCTCCAGTTAGATCTTGAATTTTGAAATCAGTGGAGCTAAAGCAGCGTGAAATTTGGCCCTTATGAGTGACTTGGCTTGCTTCTTAGTTTAAAGGAGACACAGATCATGTTGTATGCTGTGTGCTAATGAAAAGGTAGATGCTGCTAAGATCCTGCTGCTTTGCTGGGCAGGAGCATCCTAGCCTACATTCATCATAGCCTACTCTGAAGAAAGACAATTTGGGGTGAGTAGTGTCTGTGGCATTAGCTACATTGAAGTAAATAGAGGATAAATATATAACCATTTCCTCAGTTTGCCAAGAAATCCCTGCCCTTTCCACTAAATCACGAGAGATTAAGACCCACTTGGAAACCATAAGTTCAAAAGAAGGGGAAAGATCTTTAGATCATTTTTTTTTTAACTAGGCGCAATTTACCCTCAATCCATTTGTTTTCCAGTCTGTAAGACTGAGTTTGTATCTCCCACTTACAGAATTGGTATTCAAAATAAACATTTTACCACTACTGTGTAAAGAAAAAGCCCTTTGCAAGTGCAAAGCAATTATTGAAGATGCATTTACAGATGTATGGTGATAGACGACTGTACACAAAATCCAGCTGCAAATCCTAAATGCGACTATTTAGCAATAATGTACTTCTGTAGTAAGCTTTTTGGATTAAAGGACCAAAAGAGATTTGGATTTCAAATGGATCAAGCCCCTCCAACATTCCTATTGGCCATGTATTTCCAATCTAATACCACTATCATCACTGTATTTTCATGTTCAGCTAGAAAAACAACATTCGTTTTCCCATCTCTTCACAAATTCCTGTTGTTGATTACAATTCAGATGTTAACTGAGGAGCTGGTGGATGAGTGTGGGTTTCTTAGCAGTGGAATTTTTTGCTGAGGAAAAGAGGTGGCAAAGGATGTTTTTGACAAATAGATGCCAATTTAATGCTACTATGTACACTATTCCTACTCTCCCCTGCAGGGGCTTCCTTTTACAGTCCCACAATGCGCTAGTTTCCAGAGGCTATGCCTCTGATTATCTTAAAGTTGACAGCATTTCAAACAGTCAGCAACCCTGTTTTAAACTAAGCTGTGGTGATTGGTTGAAAAAGACAGCCCGAAGGCCTCCTGATCCAGGAAGCCACTTACACATATGACATCTTCCCTACACCCTCCCTTCTTCAGATCCACTCAATACCAGTTTCTACCATGATAGTGCCCCCGGGAAATCAAACAATTAATAATGCCTGAGAAAAATGTGGAATTAATTGATGCTTGTTTTATTATTCAATGAAAACTGTAGTTGCCCATGATAGATCTGCAATAGTATTGCTCTTCCTGTGTCTTCCCTTTTGGCAGTGCAAAGTCTTTGCATCAGAGAAAGTGATTCTTATATGTATTTGGTAAGTCCCTGGTCTAAATTAACACTGCTGTTGGGAAAACAACAAAATCCCCCCAGCACATAATTCTTATTTTGCTCCGTATCTTGAACGTGCACTGTGTAAAACTAAAGTTCATCTAAAGATTTGAAGTCTTACAATGTTGACTCACAGTTAAAATATACTGTAATTTTAGACTTAGTTTGTCTAGTGTTATATCTTCTTGTGTCTTTACATCTTAAGCTAAATGTGCTTTGCCATCAGAATTTTTTTCTTCTAATTGATAATAATAAAGTGCAACAGACTTTACCCAGCCTTCCTTTGCAGAAGCTACAGGCGTAGAATCCCTAAATCCATTCCTGAAATAAGTGTTTCAGGTCCCCAACTCGTTTTTTAACTCTTCCATAGCCATTAATATTTATCAGTATTCAGTTTGAAAACTGGACAGTGGAAAAAAGCACTGTTTTCTAGTAACATGCTCAGTAACACCATATAGCTAAGTCACATTTGTTGCTTTTTCCTCATTAAGCCTTCTTTCTTGCAACTCACAGTCCTCTTGGTCCAGGGAATCACAGAGGGGATTTGCCGTGCTGGAAGTACAAGTTCAGTTCTTTGGGTGTGTTGCTGTTGTTGTGTTCTGGATAAATAGTCATGCTTTCTTTCCACTAGAGTTGTGAAAATGTGCTTGGGGAAGGGAGTGAATGTGAATGCAGGACCTTCAGGAAGAAAGGAGGATTTGAAGGAGCAGAATATGGAGACAGGATGTTCCAAGCATAACAGGGACATAAAAAGGAATGAAACATCATTTTGGACAAGCAGAAAGGGGGAGAGAAGACAAAAATGTTGAGTTGCTGGCAAGCACTAAATCAAGAAGGGGGGCCTTGAAGTCAAGGTCAATGCGTTCCATTATATCAATACAATTAATGGCATCCTTATGTTCAGTTATTTGCATTAACAGCAAAGTTAATGCTGGCAGAGATCAATGCTGAGATTAGTGATGTCCAAATCAACATGCTTTTAAGCAAATTATTTCCACAGTCTGGGTCCCTCCCCTAGTTAGCAGCATGAATCTTTGGTAGTGTCTGCAGCTCCATCAGCAGATGCCTCTTAAGGGCTGCTGTCTGTTAAATATAGTCATCTTAACATTAGTAACATTTGCACTGTAAGCAGGAATATCAGGTCAACAGATCCATTCACTCTGTGTGTGTCTGGTATGTCAGTAATGATGGTCAGAAACAAGTTATAAGAATTATTATTATTATTATATTATTATTATATTATTATTATTAAAAGTTATTAAAATTACAAGTTATTAAAATTACTATAATTATTGAGAATATTTTCATTTCTTTTTTCTCATCTTCCCTCTGTCACACAATCTGATCTGCTTATTTCTTTTACCAAAATGACACTTCTGTCCCAGAGCATTAAACCTAAACAAATAAAACACCCAAAATCTCATGGGCCACCTCTATCATGTTGCAAAGGCAAAGCAATCAGGCAGTTGTGGTCAGTAATATGGTGACAATGTACTTCAGATGACAACACGCTTCCCGCCAACAGGAGGCCTGGGAGCATAAGGTCGTCAGAAGCAACTTTGACAAGATGTCATTGGTGGGAAACTGATGAGAATGAAGATAAACCTGTCTGTCTTAAAGTATCCAAAAAACATATTAAGAAAAATACCCTTGACAGCGGTGATCCAAAGTGTTCTGCATCCAGACCATAGTGAAAATTACTACTTAGTCCCTACATACCTGGGTGGGTATTGAAACGCATTCGGCTATTCCTATATATTCTTCTCCACTTTTGAGCCCTCTTACAGAATGTAGAAATTCTCCAGATTTGCTTCTCCCCCTCCAAACATTTGGACTTGACAGACATTGAGTGCCTTTTGGCATTTCAAACATGTGCAATCACCAGCAATGGTGCTTTCTACCGCTCCACAGAGACAACACCCCGATTACTCGATGAAGCCACTGGCAGCTCTGGGCTAGAAAGATGTTGGCAAGGGTGGATCAAAGTAATTTAGACAACATTTTTCTACTGAAAAACCATGTTTACAAAAAAATGCATCATTTTTCAGAAAGAAATCATCAGGGAAGTCTCTTAGATTCAGGCTTGAATTTCTTTTGAAAATTAGTGACTGCATGAGAGAAAGAACTCTGGAATAGCATGTGTTTAGGAAAGTATCCAAAGTATTTTGCTTATCAATCAGCTATTCTCTAACATGGCCTTCTCTCTTTTTTAATCATTACAATAAATGTGTATACCAAATTTTCACTTTACTAGGAATCCTGAAGTTAGAAAATCAGAAAGGATTGTTTAAAAAATTCCTTCCTAAATGCTTTTCTGTTGGAAGACAAGAAAACAAATTAATTTGAAATGTAGATCATTGGCAAGATAGCTTTTGGTGAGAGTATTAGAATAATGTCCTGGTGATATAGCAAAGATACCAAACAGCTGTCCAGAGCCCTGAGCTTGTGTATGAATAGAGCAGCAGTGATATCAGGACACTTTTTGACAGCTGGATAGGCAGGTGGGCAGTGACGTGTAATATTCTTGGGTATCAGGTAGTAGCATTTCACTAAGAAATCTCTGCTACAATAAAATTACATGGGTTTGGTACCTTGAGGAAATGTATAATTTACTTGAATTCTGATTTCTTTAATTTCTAGAGACCCCATCACCTTCCTTACAATAAGGAAACTTTTCCCTGTACACACGCTCTTTCATGATGCCGAGACATATTGTCAGAGAAGCAGAGTGCTTTCTTGCGACCCTTTTCTTTCCTGATAGTCCCCCAGTACTTGCTAGACCATTAACAAAACCCAGAGGAAGATGAAGAGAAAGTCTTTGGGCTCTGGTTTAATTCAGAGCACCTGCTGTCTTCCTGGGTGCCAGAATTGTATAGACTTGTTGGGAGCCAGGATATAATAGCCTTGTGTCTGATAAATAGCAGCACTAAACGTGCTACAGCAAAGGCTTTCTGTACTATAATAATTGTAGGTGCTGACTTGGTGCAATATATCTTTGCCAGCGTGTAGTGATAGAATAAATAGCTGGTTTTAACTATAGGATCAGGACAAGCTAGTGCAGTGATTGAGGGAAAGTATCCAGCTAAATGCAGTCTGTCTTTGATGTCACGTCCTTCCAGCCAGTCCTACCTGTGCTGGGGAATGAATGATGGACTCCGGCTATGTCGGCATCCGGTGCTCCTCCTGCACCCTGGTGGGGCAGGTTTTCTGCAGAGCTGCCTTGTCAGGGCTGTTTCTTCCCCACTGGAAGCACCTAAGCAA
Source organism: Neomorphus geoffroyi (assembly GCA_033558235.1). Lineage (NCBI taxonomy): Eukaryota > Metazoa > Chordata > Aves > Cuculiformes > Neomorphidae > Neomorphus > Neomorphus geoffroyi. The sequence goes on from JAUMJM010000048.1 coordinate 1,430,200, forward strand.
AGAGGAGGAGGCAGAGAGGAGGCTAGAGAAACCTAACATTTCAGGGAGCTGTTGGAGGGGAAACAAATCAAGGTCATGAGTTCACAGTCTTTGCCATCTGGTCAGTCTTTTTGGCCAGGAGAAAATTAATGTGAGTCCATCTCAGTTCCTGGCAGGATTTCCCTCCCACAAAAAGAGTGCCAGAATGGTTGGTCACCATGCTGACAGTCCTGCGGGGGCCAGGATTGAGAGGGCTCTGGTATCTAAGCTGATGTCAACCATTTTTTTTCCTGCTCACACCTTGGATGTTTTATCTCACTCAGGTGGCTGTAGGATATTTCACACGGACACTTTCTTCCCTACTGCATTTTTTTCTGGAAATAAAACAAGAACAATACCAGAGAAGAGCTTGCATCGTTGCCTTGCTCCAAGAGACCGTCATGGCGAAAAAAAACAGGCTTTGAAAATGGTGTCAATGAAAAGATGCTTTTGGAGGGTCTGCTCAGGATAGGGTTTTCTTTCTTGTGCTTTGGAGTTTTAATTAACTCAATTTCTTACAGAGACCTTAAGTGCTTTAACAGTAACTCTAGAAAGAGACCTTTGGAGCATGGGAAAGCATACAAGGGGAGAGTCCTTGCTTCAGCTTGACCCTTACTGCAGCTAGGCAGACTGAAAAGGATGTCAAGGAAGATAAAGTCTTCTGCTCCCAGCCACATCACCAGCCAGGTGCTGACCCAGGATGAGGGTTCTCTCCCACCACAGAGGTGTGTTTGCTCTGGCCTGCTTTGCAGACTATTTTCCCTTCTTTCTCTTTCTTTTCTATAGCTTTGTTGGCTTTTGCTGCTTGCACTGAGAATACTTTGCATAATTTATCTCTTTCCTAATGAGGAGATGAAGGCCTGGCTGCAGCTAATGGCACTAATTTAGCTCACCTGCAGTCTGGGCACTGGATCTCATTTACCAAATCTGCTCTGAGTGTGTGGGAGCTCCTGCCAGCCTTTGAGATACCAGGTATATGTGACTGAGTGGTCAAGAGAGTATTTGGAAGGCAAAAGGCTGTAGCTGACTGAGAGATAAGGTGTTTGAATTTTAAGCTGAATCTTCTGCTATAGTGAATGCCATACAGTCCTGAGGCTGCTTCAGGTGGAGTTGGAAACAGAACGTCTTCATCCAGGACTAGTAGACCTTGAACAGTTTTGCTTGAACAGCAGATCTAGTTATCCCTGTACATCAGTCCTTTTCATGCAGACATGCAGTATGTTTCAGGCAAGCCAAGGAAACCAGTACTTTGCTAAACTCACAGCTGGTTTTAGTGAGTTATAAATGTGTTTCTCATGCAGCAAGGAAAAAGAGGTAACTAAAAAAATCTCACTGAGGAAAGGTGGGGGTTTTGAACTTTCATGGTGAAAAAAAACCTAAACAAAACCAAAAAAAAACCTAAACAAAACCAAAAAAAACCCTAGATTGTCAAATCCTTCCAACAGTTCTTCTGCTGTAAGGCATCAAAGCCTATGAATGGTCCCAGAAACATCGTAGAATGTAGGAAATGACTCCTGTCAAACTTAGACACTTTCATTTTACCCAAGAAGTGAAATTTTTCATGAATTTGATTAGAAGAGTGCAGGAATTGCAGGAATTTGCACGGTATTTAGAATATGGCTGTTGGTTCTTGGATGTAAATTCCATTCTTACATACTGGTGTGGTGTAAGGGGTCTCAAATGAGATGAAGTTTCATGTTCATGCTTTGCACATCAGCCTAAAATAACTTCAGTGGTGTTCTAGTAAGGCTTTTTATGTAAGAACATACGTACTGTCCTGTAGAGCCAGACTGAAGATGCACAGACTGGTGTCCTGTCTGTGACAAGTGGCACGTACACAGGGAAAAGGAATCAAAAAGAAAGCGTAACCTGACACTCATGGCCCTGATTCATGAAACATCCGTATTTTGGACAGTGCTATCATGCATGGAAAGGATTGTCATCACATACAAAATTCAGCATGTTGGCTAGGCTTGTTCCATAGGCAGTGGAGAGAAAGTAACATCTCAAGAAGACAGGAACTATCTTACCGTCACATATGTAACTTTGACAGGCAAAAAGAGTCTTATACTGTAATTGAAACCTCTTCATAACCATTTTCTGAACAAAATGCCTCACATGTTTACATATGTCTCCTGGAAGTACAATACAGCAGAAACTGTCTAGCAGGTTCCTGGAGTGTGTGAAAGACAGCTGGTGAGTAAAGAGATTAGGGAAGGTACCCTGCTGGACTTGTTGCTTGTGAACGGAGAAGGTTTTGTGGGAGAGGTGATGGCTGGAGGACACCTGGGGCACAGTGATCATGAGATGATAGAATTGTTAGTTCTTGGAGTAAGGATTGGGGTCAGCAGAGATGCCATCTTGGACTTCGTAAAGGCAGACTTTGGACTGTTTAGAGGTCTGGTTGATAAAGTTCCTTGGGAGGCAGTTCTAAAGCACTAAGGAGCCAAATAGGGCTGGATGTTTTTCAAGAAGGAAATCCTGGCAGCGCAACTAAAACTTGAATTGGCCAATTCTGTGAAAGATAATAAAAAAATGTTTCTACAAATACGCTAACCACAAAAGAAGGGCCAAGGAGAATCTCCATCCTTTACTGGATGCAGGGGAACAATAGTGACAAAGGAGATAAGGCTGAGATACTTTATGCCTTCTTTGACTCAGTCTTTAAGATGTTCTCTGCGTACTCAGCCTCCCAAGCTAGTAGAAAGGGAGGGGGAGGAGAATAAAGCTCCAATGACCCAAGAGGAGATGGTTAGAGACCTGCTTAGACAATTAGACATTCACAAGTCTATGGGGCCATATGGAAATCACTCAAGGGTGTTATGGGACCTGGCAGAGGTGCTCACCAAACCCCTTTCCATCATCTACCAGCAGCCCTGGCTGACTGGGGAAGTGCTGCTAGACTGGAGACTGGCGAATGTTACACCCATTGGCAAGAAGTGTTCCAGGGAGGATCCAGGGAACTGTAGGCCTGTCAGTCTGATCTCGGTGCCAGAGAAGGTCATGGAACTATCACACAGCACACACAAGACCAGGTGATAAGGCCCAATCAATATGGGTTTGTGAAAGGCAGGTCCTGCCAAACTAACCTAATCTCCTTCTATGACAAAGTTACCAGCCTAATGGATGAGTGAAATGCTGTGGGTTTCACCTGGACTTTACCTGGTGTTTCGTAAAGCTGCTGACAACATTTCTCACAACATTCTTCTTGAGAAACTGGTTTTCATTGGCCTGAACGGGCACATGCTCTGCTGGGTAAACATCACTCTGCATGGCCTTAAATCCAGTTGGAGACTGGTCACAAGTGGTTTTCCCCAAGACTCAGTGTCGGGTCCAGTTCTGTTCAATATCTTTATTGATGGCCTGGATGAGGACATCGAGTGCACTCTCAGTAAGTTTGCAGATGACACTGAGCTGGGTAGTCTGCTTGAGGGTAGGGAGGCTCTGCACAGGGACCGGAACATCCTGGATCAGCAGGTTGAGACCAACGGGATGAGGTTCAACAGGGCCAAGTCCTGCACTTGGGACACAACAACCCCATGCAGCGTTACAGGCTTGGGGAAGAGTGGCTGGAGAGCTGCCTGGCAGAGAAGGACCTGGGGGTGTTGTTTGGCAGCGGCTGAACATAAGCCAGCAGTGGCCCAGGTGGCCAAGAGGGCCAATGGCATCTTGGCCTGGATCAGACACAGCGTGGCCAGCGGGACCAGGGAGGTGATTGTGCCCCTGTGCTCAGCACTGGTGAGGCCGCACCTCGAGTGCTGGGTTCGGTTTTGGGCCACTCACACCAAGAAGGACACTGAGGGGCCGGAGCGCGTCCAGAGAAGGCAACGAGGCTGGTGAGGGCCTGGAGAAAAATCTTTATGAGGAGCAGCTTTGGGAACTGGGATTGTCTAGAGAAACGGAGGTCAAGGGGAGACCTTCTCACTGTCTACATCTGCCTGAAAGGAGGTTGTAGTGAGGTGGGTGTTGGTCTCTTCTCCCAAGCAACATGTAGAAAGAGAAGAAATGGCCTCAAGTTGCACCAGGGGAGGTTCAGGTTAGACATCAGGAAAAATTTCTTCACCAAACCAGTGAAGAAATCAGGCACTGGAACACAAACTGGAACTGGCTGCCCGGGGAGGTGATTGAGTCACCATCCCTGGAGGTGTTCAAAAGGGGTATGAGTTTCTCAGGGATGTGGTTTAGTAGTGGACAGGTACAGTTGGAACTGATGATCTCAAAGGTCTTTTCCAACTAAGTGAGTCTATGAGTCTATATTCAAAGACTATTTTCATTACTTATTCTTTTCTTCTACACTCTAAGCAGTCACAATTCTTTTGACTGTTTATTGTGGCTGGTGTTTTCTCAACCTTTAACCCTCCCTCCCCTGAATTCATTGATCAATTCACATATTTCTTCAAGTACAGTGCACAGACCTCAGTTCAGCTGAGGCTTTTTCGATATAAAAAGACTGAAAAATTGTTCTCTAATTTTTGTCTCTCATACTTGAGTTTTAGTGACTTTAGAGACATAGTGAACAGTGTTAGTGCGCTGCCCTATGATTAAATACCATGTCAGTGCCACTAAGAGAATATTAAATATTTCATTGTTTGTTCTTTTTTTTTTCATCATACTATATGACTTCAACATGTTCTGTAGCCTAGCAGAGCTTGCTTTAGAGAATGAAGACTGTTTAATGCAAGGCCGTAAACTTCTTGGATTGTTCCAGTGGTCTTTTCTAGCCTTAGATTTCCTGAATCTTTCAATACACTTATTTGCTTGCCTTTCTAATCTGTATAAATGTGTCCACATGTATGATGCATGTCAATGAACACATGCACTTCTATATTTATTCTTATAGCAGTAATTATTTACATGATTGTATTTGCATGTAAATCCACATGTGTCTTAAGTACACGGAAAACATCTATAGAGACAACACTTAAAATATTCCAAGCACTTTCCATTCCTAGGATGAGGGCCTGGGTTTGGCCAGGCTGCTTCTGTCACAGGAGGGAAGGAGTGGAGCTGGGGACAAAGCTCTGAAAATCTGATTATTGTGTCTACGTTTGCAGTCAGCAGACAGAGATGGTGGCTCTAACATGAGCGTAGCATCTCCCCAATGCATCCTACATACACCATATTCCCTCCATCCCCACACATATCTGAAGGTGTTTCAGTATGAGTTTTGTCACACCATATCTGGAAGAACAATCCTCCGGGACAAACGCATGCAGAAGAGTAGCAGTCCCCAAAGCAGCCTTAAACAGCAGAAAAATTGCCATACCCTGCTGCATACCAGTCATATGCCAAAAACATCTCTAGCCCATGATAAGATCCATAAATCCCTGGGCTTCATTTACTTCCATGCCCCCTGTTCATTTTAATGAGTTCAGTGGTTTTCAGCATAAGTCTAGTTCTCCCTCTTCTGTTCGCCTTTCCAAGATTAGCTAACCGCAGGTGTTCTGAATTCACAGATTTCTGTTTATTCATGAGCTTGAAAGAAAACGTTGGAAAACAAAAGCTATTTCTGGCTCTGGATGGTCTCTCTGGTTGCTTGGGTTTTTTGGATTTCCTATCACCGCTTCCATCCTGCTACTCCTCCCCTCCTTCCCCCCTGTTGGGAGTAAAATCTTTAAACATGGAAACAAAAATATACTGGAAATCAGCAACTGGGCACTTTCTCGATGAATTTCATATGCTGATGCAGTTCTGTCTTAGCCAAAAATAGCAACAAAACCAACAACAACAAAAAGAAAAAAAAATGTTTAATGCAAATTACTTGCCACTGATTCTTTTCCAAAGCAGTAACATTTACACTATAGTGTAGTGCAGCTGGCTGCTGGTCCCCTGTGGAGATGTCTGACTAAGGTACCATTTAGAAACAATTTAGCTGATCCATCATATATATTTTTGGAAGATCTTTTCCCTCATTTCTTCTTTACTAAGAAATTATGACAGATGAGCTTCAGATACAGAGATCTGCTGCTGGTAATCGTCTCGTAGAGGATTATTTGGAGATTAGACCACCTGTAGACGTTCTATTCATCCTTTGGATGACTGTCCCAATCTCAGACAACCTGTTGCAGTCCTATCTGTAAACTAAGCTCCTCCTCTGCGCTTCTGCAATATGGGTAAAACAGAGGTTCTGCTGAAATCAGTGGAAAAGCTCTGACAATGCTTTATGCTGATCACACATAGGATGATTCTCAAATTATCCAGATTTATATTACATGGGTTTTTTAATCCATTCATCTGATTTTTGCAGGTACTTTCTTCCCATCAGTCTTAAGACAGTGTACTTCTAAGTGGGGTCAATAGTAGGTTTCTTTATGTTCCATGCATAGAAAGGGCTCATTCCCAAGAGGTGTTGTTATTTTTTCAGATGACTGCAAAGGGAACCTGATACAACTAACTTAGATGCCTTGCCTAATGAAAACTGGAATTAAATTCAGATCCTTAGGGAAACATGAGGCTTTGTCCAGCACTCTCCATTTACTCTGCAGCTACCCATTGCTGTATTGCCTCCATCTATACCTTCACAGTACTAAGGTGGAAAAACTGCTCATCTGAACAAACATGTTGCTGACTTAAGAGCTGATGCGTGTCCCATTTGAGAAGCTTTTCTTGTTCTGATTTCGCTTTCAGGCTTGTGGGTTCACTGTGGGTCTCAGTCACAATCTGATTTATTCTTTTAGGCTCTTGATCACGTTTAAAAGTGTTTTGATGCCACTTTGATTCACAATTAATACGTGGCAAACTGTTTTTCTACATTAAGTAGTTTAGCACAGTTTTAAGAAGGAAGAATATTTTTCAATTAAGTCCCTGACCTGAGTTTCAAGAAAACCAGCTCCAATTGTTATCTTTTCCATAGACAAGAAAACTGTTGTGACCTTCAGGAAGTCACTTAATCTCAGTGCTGGTGTTCCTGTAACTTTCCATCCTTTCCCATCCATCATCTCTGCTTGCACTGTAAAGTCTTTGGGCAGCTTAAGCTTCCTGATAGCACTAAAATACAAACCATAAATTATAATCAGGTCATCCATGTTCTCCAAGAATGCATTTAAACAAAAACATCTATGGCTTTTCAGCTGCCTTTCAACCACTGTTATCTTAGCCACTTCAGACTGAAATGAGAGATCATAGTGGGTTGTATTCAACACACACAACCTTTAGAACACAGGTCTTGAGGCCAATCTGGTCATCTAGAACCTTTCTATAATTTAGGGAGAAAGAGAACCATCACGAAAGAAATTTTGTTTTCTATGTCCTCCAGCTACACCTAAGAAAAAAAAAGAAATCTCTATTTGGAGCTATATTTCTCTTTATTTGATCATGAAAGGAGCTGGAATGATTAGGTCAAATTCAATGCTATACCGTTAAAGTTCACATATCATGTAGTCTATGAAATATAATGACATGACTATGTAAAGACTGCAGAACATGTTTTAGACAAAGACTCATTAACAGGAAGTTTGAATAACCTTCTATTATAGCCAGTGAGATAATTTATTTCTCAGATTTTTGTTTAAAATAAATCTATTTAAAAGGTGCCTGCATATATGTATACATATGCATAGCATTTTAGACACAATTCTTTCGGTGAACTCAGAAGAACAAGAAATATATTGTCCAAAACCCACTGACATCAAAGAGAAGTCACCTTACTTTGAACCTACCTAACTCAATGAGAATGAACTCAGACTTGCCAATTTAACCTTTTCTCTTTTCTGTTTTCTTTCTTTTCTCCTCATATGTGCTCTTTCTCATATTCTAGTTTAAAAGTACAGTCTTAGAAGATTTTTTTCTTCTAGGGATTTTTTTCTTCTTCTGTTAAGTTAGTGGTCAGCTATAAACTCATGATAAATTTGAGACGTTAAATGTGCCAAAGTCTACAAACCCAGTGGATCACCACATGGGACAAATAAAAAGCTGAGCTGCTATTTATCTGCCCTTGGAAATAATTAGTAACTGCAGCTCACGTTTCCCTTGTATGCTGGTTGCTCGGGCACTCTCAGAAGCAAATTACGTGCCTACTTACGTCTCACTCACTATTAATGCCTTTACAAAAACCTTACTGTGGTCCAAACTGTATATCAAATTGATTCAGATGTTACCTGGATCCTCCCAAGTTCCAGGGTAGAGTTGGCCGCATACCTATACAACATAGAGACCAATCTCTTGCCCATAAGCTGAAAGAACGTGCACCTTTACCAGCTTATCCTGAACTGATCCTGTATTGTAGTCAGGGTAACTGACTTCTGGGGTTCCCTTCAAGCCCGTTCTCTTTGATTTCCTTCAGGGAAAAGGAAGGTATTGAAAGCAATTTAGGGTGGGGTCTCTAGACAGTGTGGTACACTTTCTGCAAAGGGCAAAGCAAAAAACTCATTCTGCTGAAGTTATTCAATGCTATCCCCTGCCAACTTTTACTTAATTATCTTTCTGTTCTATGATGGCAATTGAGTTACAGCTTCTTCCTGGAACTTCTATATCCCTAGTGAATGTGTTTGTGTGTGTGTGCGTGTGTGTTTTAAAGAAGAATAAATTGATTCCGATCACTTCTGCTTTGCTCAAGGCAGAATTTATGATGGCCTTGTTGGAAAAAGAAGCCATGAAGCAGGACAGGACAGTACTGCTGCTATATTTTAGCTGTTAAATATACATCATAAATTGAAGGCTCTCCTCTCCATATTCTTCAAAAATCTGTCTCGGGGATATTGTTGCCACTTGTCAGGATCATGCACTGCCTAAATATTTTGTTCCTCTGTACTCACTCAGCTTTTCTAGATTATCTTAGTGCTTGTGAGCTGCATTCACCCAGACCTCAGGTGCATAGATCTGATGTTTTAACCCCATTCCCTCACTGCAGAGATGGTTTGATGGCCATCTCAAAACAAAACCTGATCCTCTGCACAGCATGCATGCCTGGTGAACTGAAGGCATAATTTGCTCTGCTATCCACTTTCTCTTGAGTTACTTTGGAGAAGACAGCTAGGTGGGAATCTTCTCAGCTAATTTTAGCTCTGTAAAAAGGAAAGTATTCAGTCTAAAGTACTATTCTTAGCTCTCTCTGCAGTCAATAGGGAGAGACAGACACCTTTGCAAAGCAATGGATGCCACCTCTTGCAGCACAGGATGATTCACTGCATGGGGCACCTGACTCCCTGTTGATGATACGGAGAGTGGAGATGTCTGGAATGAACCTAATGTCCAAATTTGGATGGCTAAATTTAAGTGACATGAATTTATTTCTCACCTTGAGTTATGTACCTGGCAAATGAGAATAATCTAACTTCTCCAGCAGTGTTTCAAGGATATGTACATTCAAAGTTGTTGCTCACTTGGTATTTCAAAGGGGCCACAGTAGATGCTGAAGAATCATACCTTTTTTACTTCCAAGTGCTTTTCCCAAGAACTTTTACTGGCAGTACAAGTTGCCAACAAAGTCAATTTTCTCCTTATTTTCATAACCTACACTGATACAATTATAGAAATACTTTCTCCATCAACCCCAGGAAGGTCATCAGTCACCAACCCAGTGTACAAGTAACAGCATGAAAGAACAAAAGTAATAAGCTCTTTCCTTCCAATAGATTTTTGATGCTTAGGACACATGGGCACCTTAAGTTTCAAGATTTAGAGGGTTCTCCCTCTGCTTATTTTTCAGTCTGATTTTCATCCGTTATTGTTACATCTCTCTGCAGCGTGAGGAGACTCCAGGTTGGGATCAAGGTCTGCTGCGCTGCCCTGTACCAAAAGAGAATAGAGTCATGGCAACATGATACAAGTAGAGAGAGAAAAGGTGATTAAGTATTTTGCCTGTAATTGATCATGTGATCAGGAAAAAAACCTGCCATTTAAAGAAACACTTCACAACCTTCACTCCAACTTCCTACTGATGAATAGTTGCCAGCTCCCAAACAAGAAGAGATGGGACTGTGTGACTGAGTGGAGGTGCAAGGTACCTTTGCGCTAACCTCATGTCCTAGGGTTGTTGGACTTTAGTTTTGTCTAGTGTCGAATTCTATAAGGAGGCAAGGAAAAAAAAAAAAAAGAAAAAAAAGAGCTGATGAATTTTCCCCTTCCTATGGAATAAAATGCCAACACTTGTTGAGTTGCATCTTCATCGCTGCCTTGGGGGTATTTGATTTCATGAATCTGATTAAATTATTCTTCTCTCAGTATTTCTTTAATATCGCTTTATAAAATATACTCCTAGTGGCTTCAGTAGTGAGAGCACTTGCTGTACTTTCTCTAAAGCTTGCACGGTGCCTCCTGGGGCTAGAGGGAAGAGTCCTTATTAAAGAGTTCAGTGATAAAAGCTTCTTCCTCTAGGAGAATTACTTTGAAACAACTGAAAACCACACATACTTTTTCATAATGATTCCAGAGGCACACATACTAATGCCTTTCAGCCTAAGATACGGCCATTCCTAATTTCACTGGCAGAAAACCTCTATCTACAGAAATTTCAGAACATTGTCCTCGGATTAGAGATACTTTCTGATGGAAGCTGATAATAAACCTCTTTTCCCCCACAGTGATGCATAACTGGAATTTACTTTGTGGTGCAAATTTATATTTTTGTATAATGGGGGTTTCTGAGGCTCTGACCTTAGGTAGGGTAAAATGCTGTGTAAACATTCAAGGCGGGACTGTCTTTATTTTAAAGACCACACAGACCTCATGAGCAGTGTGAATAAAATCAAAGTGGACCAAAATAAAACAGAGAGGAGGTTAAGTAAGGCCACACCAAAAGTGAATGGCAGAGCTGAGGGAACATCACCACCAACCCCCACTCCAATTTCTCCATTTCTCATCCCATACTGCTGCACTGTCACTCATCAAGGACCCAGTTTTAATAGCACATCAGCTGCCCTGCTGCTGTACTGTGCCCTTTGATCTGCTATCAGCTCCAGCTCTGGGGGCTTTGGACACTGGGCTTTCAAAATCACCTAAGAGTTTTAGGAGCATAAATCACAAGGCAAGTCTTTGAAGTTGAAACTGAGGAACCCAGTCATTTTTTTTTCTGTACATTACCCACAGAACATACAAAGCGTGAGCAAATGTACTATATACCAGTCCAGTGTACTGAAAGACATATTCAGACAGTGGGCAAAAGTCAAAAAGACAGACTCTAGCTCTTCTGATTAAGCTTTTTTCATGTTCTTAAAATTTCTGTATATGGTATCACTTGGATATGTGCAGGGTGATATTCAAGGAAACTTGGCCTCATCCTACTTAGTTCCTAATTGGGAAATCATCCATCTTTTTGCAGCTCATGAAAGACCTTTATTATTAATAAATGTCTGCAAATAACTCTTAAGTCGCATTGCTTCTCTGAGAGTGACATATAATGTATATAAATGCATACAACCAATGTTAGGAACAACTCAGCCATCTACTGCTGGTTTGCAAGATAAATGACATTAATCAACAGGATGCCTACAAAACTTTTGGTGAGTCATTTGTTATGCTAATTGAGCCACTTAAAGTAAACTGTCAAGGAAGAGAATTTTTTGACAGCTGAGATGAGACATGGGGCTAATTAGTCAGCTGCCATAAAAACCCCTGCCCGATTTTAATAATGTAATATTTAAGAGAGAAGATAATGTTAATCATCTGACCAGACCTCCCTCCCAGAGGATATGGTAGCAGAAGACATAGCCCATCACAAAAATCAAGTTTCTCTAGGAAGAAAGCAAAACAAATGGCTGGCTGCGCAGAAATGACAACCTTTGCAAGAGACTTGATGTGTCCCATAGGTTACAGCAAACTTTTTAATTAATACACAAAAGCCCAACTTTTGCTCTAAATTACCTGTGTCCTTTCAAATCAATCTCCTTGTTTTCACTCACAGTATTTTGCATTCACACAAGCAGCAATGAGATCATTTGGTCTGACTATAAGATTTAGTCCTAAGCTACAAATCAAATGGATTGATAGGATGGATACACATGCTGAGTGTCTAGAAGGCATGAGCAGCATCTTGGCAGGCCCTTTGGAGCTAGGCTGTAGAAGATGTAACAATATGAAGTTATGACTGAGATCACAAGAGAAAGTTCAGGATGCTGCATCTCTCTGCCTAATAGTTTCCAGAGCTTGGAATTGCTCCCATTGTTTCACAATGCTGTCACCATCACTCCTTAAGTTGTGCCAGCCAGGGGAAAATAAGCTTAATCTTGGGACTCTAACACAGCAGCAGAAGGCATTTGAAATGAAAGCCTTTTGGTCTTAGAACATAGCAGGAAATTTCTAAGTCTAACAGACTTAGAAATACTTTAAAAGAAATTACTATTTCTCCTGTACTCAGTTCGTGTATAGCATATGTAACTAGTTTTGATTTCACTGAACACAGGCTGAAACTCCTGTTGTTTAAAAGGACAGGACTGGGACTTAGAGCTGCCAGTGCACTCAAGGTGGCTTTAATTCTGTAGCAGGTGAGCAGCTACTCCAGTACTATAGCAAGTGTCAGTAGTAATCATCAGTTACCAGCTTCCCTCTGAAATTCTCCCTTTTATGCTTGTTGAATACTTCCTCAAAACACTTTCCCTTTTATTGCAAATTTCCATTCTTAATGCCAGCCAGAAATATTGTGTGGAATCAAACCTGCCTTCTTTTCTGAGTACAAGCTTTGGAAGGAAAATAAAGTGAACAAGCCAGCCACTCTTCTTAAGTGTTGAAATCCAAATTTTGCTTAAAATGATATGGTGAAATAAGGAAAAATTCCTGAATATGGTGTCAAAAAGCATTTTAATTGCTCTTGGTGCAAATACAAGTGCTAGCTAAAAACTTTAATTTTATGAAACTTACCAGACTTCACAAAGCTCGTTTGGAAGAAAACTGATTTTTGTAATTTTAAAGTTTCAGACTTTTAAAGGTAGTGGTATGGTTGATACGGATATCTGTATTTAACACTTAGAAATAACCTAGGGAAAAATGTTCAAAGCAGCTTTTCAAAGTGCTAAGAAACAAGAAAGTTACCAGTTAATATATAATTTTAAAATATCAGGACTAACATTCAGTGGTCACATCTCTTCATCTCTCTTTTTCTTAGTTTATATGTGTGTATACTCCTATATCTCTATCATAATAATTCCTTTATTTTCATGTGCCATAACAATCTTAAAAAGTTAAAACATTTATTCCTGTGGTTGACTTTCACCTTTCTGTTTTCCTGTCACTCTAACATCCCTCTTTGACATATTCACATACAAAGTCATGCGCATGCATATTATTCAATAGACTTTGAATAAGACCTATGCAATTAACTGCATTTCCAGGAGCACTAGAAACAACAACATCCATTTTTAGCATCTACACAGGTTGAAGTGAAAGTCTGACACGAGTGTCACAAATGTCACAAATTAGGAGCTGACGTTGTCACAAGCCTAAAAGACTGAGTCGGGTTTTGCTTCTGCTCGTAGGAGAAGCTAGGGTGACACAGACTTCACCATAAGGGAAAGCCAACCACAGCAAGACAGAAGTAGAAACAGGGATTCCATTTGGTAAAAGAGACTGTCTCAGTGAGCCTGTATCTGGCTTCTCCCACACTAAGTAGCAAAGGGATGTCACTGTCTGCCAGCTGGTTCAACGCAAACGAATATTCTTGCTGGGACTGAGCTGAAAAACTCTTTTGTATGACTTGTAAACACTCCTAATGATTGGGGTGAGGGGACGGATTCAGAAAGGCTAGTCCCACTAAATTCTTTCCATCAACCACAGAGAAAGCTTTCTCTGAGGCAATTCGGCTTAGGCAAGCACAAAGCACAAGAGCCATCACCCAAGCCTCCAGACCTGCTTAATCCGACAGGTCTGAAATAGATCAAAGCAATCTCGGCTCTTTCCTTTCTCACTGCTTTCTGGTGTCCTGACACTTAATGTCTTTCCCTGTGTGGAGCAGTGGCTGAATTGGAGTGGATGGTGTCCTGTAAATTGAGGGATCATTGAAGGCTGGGAAGGGTGAACTGGACATGATAGATTGAGTTAAAAAACTGAATGATCTGTGAGGTGAGGAAAATCAAAAAAGTTATAATTTCAGAAGCACTGAAGCTTCTTCCTCAAGTTGTGAACAGCTAGAAGCATGTTTCCCCTCTATGTATAGGCTAAGATGATGAGAAATCACCATTCAATGGGTCTAAGGCAAACACTCAGACTCAGGTTCAAAATCTGTCCTGCGTCCAGTCGATTTGTCAAGTGTATCCTATGCTGGGGCTCACTCAGAGCTCAGACATGAGCTTCGATTGCTTAAGACAGGTTTCTTGCCCAGAACCCAGCTGATTTCTCGAGGACATTTCAAATACAATTTTACGTGATTCTGTGCAGAAGATTTATCTCAGTCAGTGGTCAGTGACTCTCGCATGTTCCCCTTTTAATCAACAGAAGATACAAATCTTCCAAGGCCTCCTCTGGTCATTTGTCTCTAGCTTTAGGAACATATATTTTCAGCTTTTGACATCTGCATTGTGCTTTTCCAAGTGATAGCTATTGGAAGAACAAAGACAAACTGTGTCTGTTTCAAGTTCTCCTTAAAGATATACTTCCTTTATGCTACAGCAGCTTCATGCACTATTATCTCTTGAGCAATTTGTTGTTTTAAAGAGAGACCAAATGTCATACTTACGTCCATCTAAAGAAAAAAAACGCACACACTTTTGGTACGGAGTTTTGATTAAAATATCTACTAATATCTGTTGAAAAATGAAACTATTTGTCCTATCCTTGTTAAGAACTGCAAACACTAACCCTCGTCTAAAATTTCAGTTTTCTTGTTTTTCCAGTAATGCTGAAACAACTTTGAAAGAGATTCCTGAATCTTTGCTGAGGGATAGGAAATCCAGGGCAGGAGGCAGGGGTGTTGATGTATGGAGCAGGAAATGAGATTTCCTCTGCCTTTACCAAGTACAAGGATTTTAAATGCAGAGGTTGGCATCTGTATGTGTTGGGAGAATCTTGTCTAAGAATATTCTCCTTGAAAACTCCAAATGCTTCTTTAACTGGACTCCAGACTGCTAATGTGTGCATGAGAAATGAGCCTATGCCTTAAGTTCTGGGTGGAGTTGAAATCTGAACTCACATTTTGCCACTATCCTTAATCCCTATAAAGACCTAGACTCTCCCAAATTTTGCTGAGAAAAAAAGAAGTGTGAAGAAAAGATCCAACTTTACAGCCTTGACCTATTTCTAATCCTGTTATGATTGCTAGTTACTGGGCTCCCTTCCAAAGATACTGTTTACTTTAGGGCTGATTTTTCTCCATCCAGATTAAAATTCCAGTGAGTTTCTTTCATTCCTTTAGACTGTAACCCCAAATGGGCCATGCTGTTTTATTCAGAATATAGTAGCTAAATAATGATGCTCTCAGCAACCCAGAGAAACCAAGCAGTTTGTATATGAGTAGCTCGTATGCACACAAAACCACACAGAAACTTATGCATAGAATTCTGCATGTTGCCTCACACACATGGACAAATGTGCTCCATGAACATGCTTATGACTACTTCTATGCTATGCACATACGGACTAAACAATTACACTCACCTATGAGCCTGTCATAAGGCAACAGAAATGCCAGCTGCCTTTGAAGTTTCCCGAAGAGCAGGAAAACGAGTCAACAGTGCTGGCCAACATCACATCATTAATCATCTATTAGCTAAGGTTGTGTGCTCCTGTCACTTTGTAATGCATGCAAATCACTCCAAGAGTAACATTTTCAGCCTGACATTTCCAGGGCCAGAGCTGGGATCAACCTGCTCTTTGTATTCAAGATGAAAAGGAAGTAAAGAAACAAGCAGTGAGATTGTTGGAAGGAAACAGGGAAAATGAAAGAAATAAGAAAAGTAATGAAAAATTAGTCAGGAAAGTTGAATTAAAAAAAAAAAAAAGTTAAAATTGTGGGGTTTTTCTTATTATGAGGAAATATTCTGTTTAAAATCATATGACTGCTCCATAGCTTTTAAAGAGATGGAGCTGTAGAGATGGCATTAATTTTCCTGCTAGACTTTGTAGAAAGGGAGGGCACGGTCTATAATTTTTTTAATTTGGAATTTACAAATTAGAAATTTTGTCTACCTTTGGAAATCTGCATCGGAACTGTTTACTATTGATTCATGTTACGATCGATGGACAGAAAATAACGTTTTTTTTGAACATACATACAATCCTCTGATCTCTGGCTTAAACATGTACCTTAGGCTGAAATGAATTTCTCAAGTGCGTGGAAGTATCTAATCCTCTCTTCTGATTAAGAAGGAAGTTGAGAGTGACTAGCTCAGATGTACACTACTACTGTGGGTATTATGTTTATTGAGTTGAATCTCACCACTATTAATTTTTAGCTCAGCTGAATTCTGATGATTCAGAAGAGACAGAAAGTGTGATACCAAACTAATTTCTGCTATTATTTTGTCATGACCATTGAAAGAGTAGGTTAATATAAAGCCTTCACAGCCTAGATCTGGGAAGCCTAAAATGTAAGATTAACTCTATGCATTGTGTTCATTAACCAGGCACCTTGTTAGTGAATTAATGTTGCATGACCAGCTTCTTCAGGAAGACCCACTCTTCTACATACAAGCCTTCCCTACCATAGTGAAGACTCAGCTTCAGTTTTCTTTGCATAGGTTATATTGGACCAAATGTCAGTACTACAGTGATCTATCTACACTTGAGCTGGTCCACAGTAGCCTGTGAAGAGAAAAAGATTACTTTAAGGTTAAATGTATCTCACTGCTAAATAAATACCTGGAATAAATCAGTTGGAAATGTCCAGTAGTTCAGGTGGAGATATTCATAATTTTCTCTCTTCAGATAAGAGATTCCCGACCTTCGTATCTGACTTTCATAAGATATTCATGTTATATTTGTGTCCAGTCTCTCCTTCACTGACATCTTTCCTTTTCGCTCTTTTCACTTCTCCTCCCTTTGGCCCACTTTGGCAAAATATGTCTGCATTTTTCCATATTCATCCTCACATGGATGATCATTTCTTCAATGTGAGCAAAGGACACCCTCTGACTGAAAAGAGAGGTCACGCTCTTCTCTCCTGTGGCTCCCCCTCTGGCAGGGATAGTAGTGCTCTGTGCCACACCACATCTCATTACTCCAGGAAGGCAGCCAAAACTTAATCTTTCTTATACTGGAGGGGAGGCAATAATGGGAAAGCAAAATACGCCATCAGCAACCCTCACCAAGATTCTGCTCCCTGACTCTGCCTTCAAGGGGAGCTGAGTATAGAATCCTTCTTTCCCATTTAAAGGCTGGATTTCCTTTCTTTTGTCTACTGAGATAAACCAGCATTATTCTTTAATTACTTTGCTATTAAGGGTGTGAAAAGGGTTATATTTCTGCTTGGATCGGAAGGGAGAGATTCCCTCTTGGTGCAGTACTCTGGGGAAGAGGGGACAGTATCCCCAGGCAGCACACAGAATATGCACTTGCAGGAGAATTTGAGGCTTGTTTCTTTGCATAGATATGCTGTGGATCACGAAGGCAATTAATCACGGACTCATGGATGAGTACATCTGGAAGGGACCTCAAGAGGTCATCCTGTCTATCCCTCAGCACGAAGGCAGGATAAATATACACAGACCATCCCTGACAGATGTGTGTCTGCTTCTCTCTGCTTCCACTCTGGACACTCTCACACCATTATCCATCTAGTGAAGAAGCTGAACTGAGGTTATGAGGAGAAGCAGAAAATATCACTTTATAAGCCATAAGATTTCCTTTTCACTGTCTCTTGGGGTCTGGATCTAGTTTTTGGCAAATGGAAGATCCAATTCTCTGTGTAAAATCTTAAGAAAGGAAGGAGGTATGAGTAATTTGTTCATTTTGTAGCAGAGTTCTGTTCCGAGATATAAGACCTTTTTGATTGCTTGTTCCGTAGTAAAGCTCAAAATTAAATCTTAGCTGGATGTGTGCGTGTGTAAGAAAAAGAGGGGGGGAGCAAAAGAGGAGGAGGAAAATGGTAAGTTAAAGATACACGAAGAAGAAAAGGGAGAGAAGAGGGAGAAAGGAAGATAAAATGTGTAGGATGAAGGGGGAAAGGCAGAGAGGGGTAGAAGACTGACTTGAAAGGCGGAATGAAGAAACAAGAGAAAGAAGATATACAGGCTGAAGTAAGAACGTGAAGAACTGATTTCTTCAGCTGGCCATTTCTAACAGAGAGATCAGAAAGACTTTTTGTTGTTGTTGTCCTTAAGTGACTTCTCCCACTGGCTAACATCTCATTTTATGGCAGGTAAATAAGCCTGCCTAATTGGTCCCTTGTTCAAGAATGGGAATATCGAGCAAAACCTGCTCCTTCTGAAGTGGGATCTTGTCCAATTTATGGTCTTAGCAGATGTGATCTCTTCAGGGTTCCACTGTAATGATAAATTGAAACATTTGAATGCTGCGTTTCCAGGTCCGGGCATCCAGCTCTGTGAGTGGGAAGAGAGGATCTGATTGATCAAGCTTCCTTCTGAAATGACAAATTGTGATTTCTACAAACACGGCTTAGACCCATTTGCAAGCCTGACATTTGTGAAGGCCTAGGGTGGGTTAGGTGAAGAAGGATGTTCCAAGGTCACTTGAGTCTGAAGGACTCAGGTCTGGGAGTCAAGATCTCCTTGAAGAATGAAAGTCTGGAAGTGCACCTTGAGTCAGAAGCACTTTAAATTAAGGTGACACTTACAAACACTTTATTAATAATTAATAAGTGATTAACGAAAATTACTTTTTAGCTGATAAATTGCTCGAAGACATTACAGCATGTTTCAGAAAGACATGGATAAATATTTTTATGCATTCCTGTTTATAAATGTTTAGTAATGGGCTCTCAGCTTTCAGGTGCCTCAGCATCATTTATCCCCATCATCCTGGTAGCATGCTATAGAGACATCTTATAATCATTTATTTTCAGAATTTATCCCTATTAATCATGTATTAATTATTATTAAGAAAACATTTGTGCACACTCCTCTTACTCTGAATTCTTTCTTGACTGGTTTTCCTAGGAATGTGAAGGAGTATCCAGCTTACACAGCTCATCATGTTACTCTAA
Source organism: Neomorphus geoffroyi (assembly GCA_033558235.1). Taxonomy (NCBI): domain Eukaryota; kingdom Metazoa; phylum Chordata; class Aves; order Cuculiformes; family Neomorphidae; genus Neomorphus; species Neomorphus geoffroyi. The sequence goes on from JAUMJM010000048.1 coordinate 1,449,242, forward strand.
GGTCAGGTAGATGGTTTTCAGGCTCCTGCCAAATCAGCAATTGACCGTTGTGTCTAGCCTTCTCTCTCCTTGCTGTATTTTGTCCTGTGGAGCAAAGACAGAATCTACAAGGATGCATACACGCTGCTAGCACTGCTAAGTACTGCTGCCATTTCTGTAGTGTCTGGGCCCTACAGGATGGGAATTAATTTCTGAAATTTTTTGTCCCATGAAACAGACCAGTGGGTTTTTTCTCCTATCTGGTAGAAGGCAAACCAAGGCACAGATGTACAGAAGTCCAGATCTTGAATGGGCTTGCAGCTGAAAATGGCTAATGACTTGACCACAGCTCAGTCCAATACTGATTCTTCAGTCCCTGGGCCTTTCTTCTGAAAGGTCAGGTTTAATCTGCCAATGAAGAGTGTATACAGACAAGGAGGAGATGGGCTGTGCAGATCCTTTGCATTGGGTTCTGGCTGAATTTTCCCTCAATAAAAGCCAGAGCAGTATGAAGGCTACTGTTATTTGTATTAGTCTCAAGGAGTAACAAGGTACAGGAAAACCTAAGAAAGTTACAAGGATGGCTGCAAAAATAGCCCTAAAGTGCAGAATGAATTTTTGGACCCAGGCCGATTTTCTGACTGGCAGTAGAGCAGTAGACATGACTGCTTGACTAGTGATTTTCAGATAAGATTAAGACAGCTGTCCTTAAACATGAGCTCAGAGCCTGTTGCCTTTAAGATCCCTCAACATTAGGCTGAGCAACGGGAGATTAAAGGAGTAACCTGTTTAAACCAAGTAGTAGAGATAGGACTTGTTAAGTACTTAAGTCTTCAGGTCAGCAAAGGTCTGGATGATCTCTACTTTGTCCTGTGTAAACAAGGTAAATTGTGCAGAGCAGTTAACTCAGCTTAGAAATTATTTCAGACAAGGATTTCAATTTATTCACTACATTTTCAGTAGTGAGAGAGGACAATATTCCAAAACATGTCCACTTCTTCAGGAAAGTTTTTTCAAAACCATGCTTTCTTTGGAGAGTGAGAAAAATGTCTATTTCCCTAAAGCATTTAATCTCATGATTACTTTCTTGCATATCTGTAAAGCTGCAAATAAAGTCTTCTGTGCCAATTGGCTCAAAGTTATTGAGGAGAGAGGAAAAGAGAGAGGGAGAGATGTAAAAAGACATTAAGATACAGAATAGTTACAAAATCCCTTATTTCTTAACCAAACTAAAACTAATTTGAAAATTGAGTCAAAGATTCCTACATTTGTCCCTGGATCCTGTGCAGAGCTCTGTGACAACAGACCATTGTGCAGGACACAATAGCTCTGTGACTCCCGAATTGAATTAGTTCTGCCTGTTCATGGCCAGTTTGCGCTCAATTTTTATGCTGCTTGCAGCACACACGTTAACCAGAAGCATTTCTCACAGAAAATGATTTCTCCATGAGTAGCTGTGGAATATGCACAGCACAGTGACTTGCTGAATTCATAATTATGAATGCTCCTACTGGAAACACACAACTGCAAAAGTTATGCTCTTCCAGGCAGAGAACAGAAACAATTCATCTGCCTGTCTAGGTTCTTGTACTCCCCTTGTCAGACTGCAGAGAGTCTCTCGATCATTACTGGACTTACTGCCTCAAAACTTTGGTAAACTAGGAAATACTAACCCAGTGGCCAGAAGTGGGGAATTAGAGACAGGACAAGCAACCTAACTGAGTTAGGAATTGAACTAAGGTCTAAAATTGAGTATCCATCCTTCCAGCTAAATTCCTTGTCTAATCAAAACCATCCACTACAACCAGGTATTGAGTGTCTTGTCTTACTGATTGATGGCTGAAATCCAACTCTGGTGCAAAAAATGTCTCTCCCATGCATGTGAATATCTCTTAAAAAACAGTCAGTAACTAATAAAAAATAATTTGGCAGGGGCATATGCGTAAGACAAAATAAATCTCAAAAAGCTTCTCAGTCCTTTTATCAACCCCAAAATTATGACTGATTTTTAAAATGATACCGGCATTTTAGGACACAGTGTTGCCTAGAGAGTAGAGGAAAAAGCTGAGAGAAAAATAATTGTGTTCTGTTCCCATATTTTTTCCATTGGGCATGCTGCATGACTTGGGTTATTCATTTTCCCTCTGCCTACCTGTAAAATTAAGGCAATTTGGGGAAATTTGCAGAAAACTGCTTCCCACAGAAGGTGTGTAAGGCCTGTGTGTTGTTAATCACACCCATCTGGGGCTGTTATAAAAGGATAAGGAAAGGATGGGTGCACAAAGATAAAAAAATGCACATGATGCATACACGCGGGGAACTTGGAAGACACAGGAGACTGGGGTTTGCCTCAGTGCTGGAGCTGCAAAGAGCAAATACGGATGATGATACAAGAGCTGGAAATTCAGGGGTCTCTTGCAATCTCACAGTCAGACCAGGGCTGTTGAAATGATGATCCCTCTCATCAAGTAGACATCACACCTTTCCTCTCCAGGCAAACTCTGCAAGTGCCTGGTATGAACTTTCCTCCCGCCTTATCAGGGCTAATGCATGCTCCAGTCCAACACCACCTGAATACCAGACACTGGAAAGCCCTTGCATTCTTCGTAAGATGCTCCAGGTACAGCTGACGTTATGTCAAGTCTTTGCAGATACTATGAGAAAAAAAAACCAAAACAGAAACACAGGTGATTACAAATATATTCCCTGACACAACTTTCAGTCCTATTCCATCAACCCTGGCCCTCTTTAATATTCAGTTGTTTCTCAATAAACTAATCTGACAGCAGAGTCTCTCCTGCTGTTTTAAAAAATATATATGTGCGTTGTATACAGATTGCTCTTTATTTCTTCTCTTCCTTCTGTCACTAAACTGGTGGTGTGTCTACTGCTCTGTAAATGTGTAAATGGCAGCTTCCCTTACCGATAGTGGATAAGTTTGAATAACGTGGTTTTGCTGTAGATGAAGGAAGGGAGAGGGAAGAGGAAGACTGTCTGCATGTCTACTGGGTGATGAATGCGTGGTTGGTGGTGTTAAAGCAGAAACTATTTCCTCGAAGTCTTGGAGGTATGTTCCTTGACAGACTTCTATACCCATGAAAATGTTTATGTGTTTAAATTCTTCTTTAGGATCCTGATCTTCCTTCCTTATATTTGGCAAAAAATATCTAAATAGGAATCAGGTACCTTGGTGTCTTCACATGTCACTCATATTTCTCCATTCCCAGTGCATTAATTTTTATACATAGAGTCTTACCGTGTGTCGGTGTTGCAGAACTCCCTGAGGAGCACATGAATGTGCAGAGGGATGTGTGATTGTTCTGCTAAGCCACATCACAAGAGCAGTAACCTATGTGCAGCATTACTAGTGGGCAACATGTCTATCACTGAGGCTCCTCCAAGCAAGGAGTCACACTTGGAGGCACACCTCCTGCCACAGATCTGTGGTATGTCCCACAGATACACACCTCAGGGTCCACAGTAGGTCAGTCTACCACAGAGCACATGGCCACACTGATCAGAAAAGGATTTGTGGCATTTTGGTGTACAGGCCTAATGTTGCACGCAACAGGAGAACATCCATCGTAAGTGATAAGGATGAGTCATTTGGGCAGCAATTGAGAATCGATATTTCTACCCTTTGGCAGTCTGGCCAAGGCTTTACTTCATGAAGACTGAAGGACTTTCCTAAATAAAACGGACATTGCCTTTACACCTGGGCTGCTGTAATTCTGCATGTGTAGATGCGTATCTAATGGAGAGAAAACAGCATAGAGACAAAATCTTCACAAAAAATTAAGTCCACAATGAGCTAACAGTCAAAATAGAAAATCATACCTGGTCAGCCACCTTGGCAGAGACACAACCAAGACCCATCTGTTCAATGATCTGAAAAAGAAGGCTTAGTAGAAGCACTTGAGAAAAAGTATAACATGGAGTGATTCTTGCCTGCATCAATCTCTCCAAGGTTCTGGTGATCAACTAAATCAAAGAGCATCCAAAACCTTTTCTAGCCAAGGCGTCTCAGAAAGCAAAATGCTTCTCACAAGATCATCAATAAATACTACTCATACGTTTATTCTTTAACCTTGAGCATGGACTAAAGCTTGCACTTAAAACTGGACCTGAAGTAGTCTTGATTTGTCCATGCAAGTACGTACTTCAAGTCATGACAGAGCTTCTCAGCTTCTACTAAAAGCCTATGGTGGGTAAAGAAAGCAAAGTGCATTCAGGTTGTAGGAAGAGGTTTTACAGAGGGAGGTGCTCTAAAGAGAAGCTGGGAGAAACCACTCTGTCTTGGGGCCAGATTCAGTGACACTTGCTTCATCTGCACTGTGATAGTGCATTTCTGCTTCCGAGTGACTTCCCTAATATTCCATGTTTGCCTGTTATGGTAGCTCTGGTTATAATTAAACTCTTCCCTTAATGAGATACCAAATCCAGCCTGTGATAAATGTTCATCAAATATTTCCATTGTGTTAGGGGACTTTTCCATTTGCTTTGACTCCTGCATCACTCTGTCCCCTCTGGACAAGAGGAGTCTTTCAGTGTATTCAGAAGGAGACTTCATCTTCTTGTGGCTACATCTACTTATAGCCTCGTGGCAGACGGAAGTCATGAAGATTAAAGGGGCTGGGGTTGTTTCTGGGACTGGTGTTGTGGCAGAAGCTTGATGTTAGCCAAAGAAGAGTTGTGTGCCATGGTTTAACCCTTTCACATGTACAGTCATGAAATGCTTTGCAAAGCCTTTCAGACCAAGTGGCTTCTGCCACTTCTCTACTGAAATCTGTTTTTCTGCTAAAGGCAAAGCTAAGGGGCAGCCTTACTGACAGCAGTTTTCTAGGCATGGACTGCTTAGTTGCAGTTAGGAAGGTGTCCATGAATGCAGGGGGAATGCAAATAGGACAACTACTATCACTTTCCCCTGGAAGCCAAATATGCTCGTCCTTGTGTTAGCCTTGTCCATCATGCAGTTGGCAGTAATGGTCCCAAAGGCTTGCATTCAAAACACCTGATTCTCAGCTGGGGACAAAACCAAACAATGGAATAACTCCACTGACTTCAACAGAGCTGTGCTGTTACACAAATAGATTTGAGGGTTTTTCTAATTAATTTTTTTTAAAAAAAAATGCAAACCAAAAACAGCCCACACCCAAGGAAACTAACTCCAAATTCTGTCTTGGATGGATAGGTGTTTTCACTGTCAGGCTAAAGCTGAATACACAGCTCCAGGGCATCACTCCAATATTTCAGTTCTTCAGCTAGGTGATACTTCTCGAGTGTTTGCACAAGAGATGCATCACGGAGTGGGGGGAAGGAGGGGTGGAGAGGGAAGAGTCTGTCAGCAAGAGGCCCCATACTAATCTTCTCCTTCAAGACGGGGCCCTTTTGGAAACCTGTTTTAATATTCATGGTCTTTAGGTAAATAGTCTCTGAGTCAGGCTGTCAGTTTCTGCAAATGTGGCTGTCTTACTGAAGCTACTGCACATTTATCAGTGAGTAAACAGTGACAGGAGTAGGGGGATTAGAGAATTAAATTAGTGTGTAACCACTCTCCTTCTCAAGTTTTTGGCATTGCCTCATGTGTGTTTTGTTCCAAGAAGTTTTTTCTGGTTTGGTTTTTTTTAAATCTCTGTCTCTCTTCCTTTCTTTCTTCCTCTTACATACACCCCTGCCACATACTTATTTGAAATCTCTGAGACTTTCTTCAGTATCCATTTTTAAAAATTACAAGGAGTTTAATTTCTTTTCCTATTAAAATGAGATTTTTAAAATAACAGTGAAGCAGGCTGTAGGAAAGGATCAGGGGGTGCTTGATGGTGCTGACCAGCTCTGCTCTTTTCCTCCTGGTCCTTTGAAGTTTCTCTGGCTGGTTTTCCCAATTGAACAGCTCTGTTCCAGTGAGAAGAGCTGGCACTTCCCATCTGCACCAGTCTTATTTTTTCCTCCTTTCTTTCCCTTCCCTCCCCACTCCCCACAGGGCATGACATAGACTCTGCCACCTGCCTTGCACTCATCAGGTTATAAGCCAAATATGCAAGCGCCTTGGCAGCACCATGTTCTTGACATCCTTTGTTGCCATCCCCTGACACCGACACACAGACACACGATGGTCACCCCTTCCCCCATCCCATCTGTGAAAGGAGGAGACGGTTTACTGTATTCTGGCAGCTGAAGCCAGACCGATTGCAGAGGATGCCAATTAGGCCTCGGAGACACTAACCAGGTCATGTCCAGCAAATTTCCCACCAGCCGTTGCAGGGGTGTTCGTTTTGGTGTGGGTGCTGGGGGCTCCTGCGGAAAGGACATCCCTGATGTTTAAGCAGTAAGGGCTTAATTAATGTGTCTTAAGGCATGGTGAAAAATTTGGGGTGTCAGAATCACAGGTAGTGCTTACATCGGTCCCATCGCGTGTGTCCCTGTGTTATAGCACAAACAGAGCATATGTTGAGCATCGTCTTCCTTTTTCCATGTCAAAGCCAGTCTATTTGGAGCACCACAGACAAGGCACCGACTTTCAGACACCCATCCCAGCTCAGGGAAGAAAAAAAGTGGGAAGAAAGGAGAAAAGCAGCCACTTCCCCATGTATCTCCCTGCCTTGTGTTAGGCTGATATCCACTGGCATGTACACCGCTACAGATGGGACAACAGTATCTTATTGCGTATCCAGCCTACGGAATTTGACTTGTATTTTGCGTCTGCTAGGTTCAGCCAGGTTCGCCAAGGTGGGTGGCGGAAAGCCAGTGCTGTAGCTCTTCAGATTTATTATTAACACCCAGCTCAAATTGATGCAGGCTCCTCTTACGAATCTCATAGTAAGCTTTCTCAGGCAAAGATTTCTTTACAAAGCAGAAACTTTTCTCCATCCTTCGGCAGCTCTTACTTCAAATTTGGGGATTGACCACGCTAGGACTGCACTTGGATGTGGGTCATTTGGACTAAATCCTGTAAAAGCCACTGCATATGACAGTTTGCATACGATCTGTCCTTTACCTTTAAAGGCTGGCCTGGTTTATGTTATGTTGGAAGGTCAGGATGGCAGATGGGGTAGTTAAATTTGCTGCTGATAGGCAGAGGAGAGAGGATGCTGCAGGTTTCCATGTGGTCCCTGAAGTCCTTTACAAGGGGTAGGACAAGATGAGCTTCTTCATCTGCCCCCACTTGCCCCATGATTGTGAGCTTTTTAAAAATTGCTTCTGGATATTTCCATAGGGAAAGGGCACAAAAGGAACAGGGATAATGCAGGGCAAATAAATAGGGTTACTTTGGCTTTTCTGTGCCTGTGAACACCATCAGAGTGTGAAGAGCTGCATAACAAGCCCCTGAACTAGACAGAAATCCCATTTTGGCAAATTTACTATTGACCATGTGGGTAAATTTGCTGTTGACCATGTGGGCATCCCTGTGATGTTTCCTACAACCACTCTCCATTGCCATCAATCTCCTGCAGGGCAGGTCATCACTGAGGAGGAGGAAAAGATGCACCCACAGATGGTCTGAGTTCAGAGGGTCTGTAGGAGTGAGACAACTGTCATTTCCAGATGCCAGTAGAAGAAATATAAAATAAAATAAAATAAAATAAAATAAAATAAAATAAAATAAAATAAAATAAAACAAAGTGGAAGTCACCCATGAATGTCCCTCCTTCCACACGCTCCTTCGCACACACATTACGCCGATAATGACATCTACCCTTGGGGGCTTTACCATTCGGAAATTCCACAGTAGATGTAGGATGCAGCTGCTGCCCCCAAGCAAGCACCCCAGCCAAAAAAATGGATCTGCTGCCATGGTGTAAAGGCCTCTAAGCCACGTGTGTGCTCCCTGCCCAGGATACACTGCTCCTTATGACACATGGCACATCTCGCTAACAGCAAACACGTATAGATGCCATCCAGCTGGGATGGGAACAAGAGCAGATGCTTCTATTAAAAAGGCCATAAGACTCAGTGCCCCTGTGCCCTGTTCAAAGGAAAAGTCCAAAGTGGCTTTTACAAAGAGAGGCTCTTTTCCTTCTGTCACCTCCTCCTCCCTGGGTTTGAACGCAATAATCAGTGATCCCCTAAGACATTTCTGCTTAGTTTCATGCTTTGTGGACACCATTTATTGTCATGGGTCCTGTCTATGTGTTTCTAACAGTTGAAGCTGCTGTTGTTTTTTTTTTTGCTTCACTTATTGGATGTCTGAAAATGTCTTAGTTGGAAAGGGTGGGATTTTTTATGGACAGAATCGAGTGAGGGAGGTAGGTGTCCTGCTTTTGCAGATCAGTCATGGATCCAAAATTGAACTCAGCTATGAGCTAAACACAGAACAAGCTATTTCCAGTGGTATCAGAAGGAAATAATTTATTCTTTGGCAGGGTAGTGTTTTGGGAGAGGAAACAGATATCAGGTGCATGGTGTGTCATCCCAGAAGGCATCTGCATTTCTCACAAAATCCCTTGGGCTTAGGGAGGGACTGTGTCAACAAGACAGTGTTTTCACTTTCCCTGTCTGCTCCCATAATGGCCCTAGGGAGGAATTACAGACTCCCACAGCTCAAGGTCTCCTGAGTGAGTATGGTCTCAGAGAGTCTGTTTTCCTCGTTAACGACCAGCCTTGCTACACTGGTAGTGAGGTTGGGAGGATGACCTGGCACCTAGCAGACACCTAATCAGGATCAAACTGTGCCCTCAAAAAGGGCTGAAAGTGTGGAAAGCAGTCCTCCCTGTGAAATTCTTATCTTTCTTCAGGTCAGGAAGGAAAAGGAGGATAAAGAAGGAGAGAGATAGAGCATTACTTCCCATCCCGCATACGATATTAGCTCTTCCCACCTCTAGTTTTGGAGCAAACAGCAAAGGGAGAATAGGAGAAAGGCAATTCTTTGCAAATCAGTATTTCTCTTAAAAAAGGGAGATGATAAATCCTATCTTCTTCCTCAATGCTCATGGTTATCTGAAGGTTAACCACAACACAGCCAGCTAGACATTAAAACAAAACCCGAATAAAAAAAGCTTGTGTGTTGTGCTGTAACCTGAAAAATAGCCTGGGATGGTGCTGTAGCCCAGGGATGGCTCTTAATGTGACGCACTTGAGAGAAAACAGACCTCTGGCATAACCAGCAATATGATTAAGGGGGTTCTTTGCTTCCAGTAATGCAATATTCCAGCCTAAACACATGCAGGATTAATCAGCCTCTTCCTGTAGCCTGGGAGCTGGACATGTGTGAGAAGTTACAGCCCTCGTTTAAACCCAACTGCAGAGAATTTTGTGGGGTTTTTGCTCATTCTTCGCATCTACAAAATGCCACTTTGGTGGTTTATATCAGTCATAACAGCACCGCATAATGTTTTCTGAGCCCAACTGGCCCTTATTTAGAGATCAAGAGATAATGAAGGCACAGTGGAATGATATCAATGCAGCTGCTGAAAAATTTCAGCGCTGGATTGCAATTTGCCCACATGGGGTCCTACAGTGGGTTAACCCTTTCCCTCTCCTCCTCATCCCAGCCGGCCTCTGGTCCCCAGCACTCAGAGTGAGCTAGTGAGACTTTTGTTTGTGCTATTGTAAGGAGACTGCAAGGGATGCCTCGATTTCTGGCTTGTGGCAGTTTTGCCGTGCGGATTCAATGTTTGAAAGTGATGCTGTTGGTGCCCGGAATGAACCTACTGGGTGGACCGGGCGAGGTCAGTTTGCCTTTAGTCCTTATTTGGCTTCCTGGGATATTAAAAGAGCAAAATGACCACACTTGCAAAGCAACGACTCCAGCTACTCAGGCTGATTGGATTAGCAGAAGTGATTGGATTAGCTGCTAATGAGTAGTTGTCACTTGAGCTATTGCATATACCTCGCCGCATTACTAAACCAACATCAACTTGCCCTCTGAACGCTTTCCCCTGCTTAAGCTCCATTTACATCCTAAAGCACAGTTTAGCCAAAGGTAGTGATTTTTGGCGTGAAGGGGGGGATAATTGTGCGTGTAAGACAGTGCAACGTTTGAGGAGTTCAGAAGACTGCGCAGATCCGCAGGCTGAATGAAAGCCTTAGTAAGAAAAGGTAAACCAGAGCATGCCATTGCATATTGCTGTGTATTGGACATTAATATGTTAGGAAGGAAACAATGTAAAACACAGGAACTAGCACATTTCCTGGTGTTCTGGGGTTTGGGGAATCCTTTGGATTTTTTTATTGGATTTCTCAAAAGCTACATGAGCTGCCTAACCTCATCTTTCCTGTAATTCAGCTCATTCTGACGGTGATTCAATTGCAAGAAAGAAAAAATAAAAAAAAACCCAAAACCAACAAAAAGCCCAAACAAAAAAGAAAACCAAAAAACCAAACCCCAAAAACCTTCCCTGTAACTAAAGGGGGAAATCAACGAGTTGTATGTGTGAATTGTCAAAAGCCAGGATACATCCTCTTCTTTGCACAACATACAAACACCTAAATCTGGTAATTAGCATGACAGATAAGATTAGGGGGAACTGTTAGGTAGATGCTGTAGATAGCTTTTTTTTCTTCTATAAGTTTTTTTTCTCTTTCTATATTTCTAAAGCTTTTTTTTTTTCACAGTTTCAATATATTTTTCACTCTGCTTCATTTTTCCCAGTACTGGTTTTTATTCTTTTAGTTCCTTCCCCCATACACTGTCTGCTCTTTTGTTCACTGCCTCTCTTAATCAGAACACGAACTCAATAGCTTTAGTGATTGAACTGAAATTTTCAAACCTATGATATTTTATGGGTTTGAAATTTGAAAAAACTTGCCTCCTCCAGCTCATGAGCTGGTCTAGTAGAGAGCCAAAAAGCTCTTTTCTCAGTGTCATTTTGAGTCGGTATTTATTAGGAAAATAAGATCTTTTCTTTTGTTGTCTCTGTGCTTGCCCTGCCCATAAAACTGGGATTCCACTAGCCTTTCTTTTTCCTCATGGTGAAAGATGTACATAGAAAACACTTGGATTTGTAGGTGGCCAGATGCCAAACAATCAGGAGAAATACTAAGATAGGCAAATGGAGAGAGATTCCATCACCTTCTAGAAAACACCTTGTCCTCTCTTCTTCTTTCTTTAACGAAGGAATACAACTATAGCCAAGTATCTTACAAGGCAAACAGGTGGCCAGGGTGTTGGCTGGACCAAAAAGGGAGCGTAGGAAATGTTGTAAGCCTGGATATAATTATTTCTTTGCTCTTTCCTGCTTACCCTGTCTCATGTATGGTTTACTATCCTCCCTCAGCCTGCTCAGCCTTGCACATTTATTTAGACCTAAGATGCAGAGTGTGATAACACAATCCTTCTTGAAAACACGTAGCCCTTAGAAAGTGCAGGTACTGCTCCATGGGTATTTGGGTGCTCAGTTGCTTTGTCATCCTTCAGCGGTAATCTCTCCCACTACTTGTTAAACTAAAGTAACAAAGTCACATTTCAGTCATCTCTTTTCCTGATCAGATTCATACACAAATGCCAAGTTTGCATGATTACAATGTTGAGGAAGAGACCTTTTGGTGCAAAGTGATAAGGGTTTGGCCCATATTGAGGGGAGCAAGGGAGGCAAGATAAGGTCAGGGTAGGGAACTGAGCATAAACACCACAGTTACTGTTTCGGAAGCACTATTTGCCCAGATTAATACAATTTGTGAAATGACAATCCCTGCGGTGGCTTTGTCCCTGCAAACATTTGCTTTTCGGATTAAGCCTCATTTGATTTTATTTTCTATTTCTTTTCCTGAGAGCCCTATGCCTGTCTATGAGTCCTGCCGATGGTCACAGGGACTCTTTGTGCTGCTTATTCTTCACTGAGGCAGAACAGGGAGAACTGCATTTCTTTGCTTTTCCTCCTGCTGTCCTGGAAGAGAGGAACAGATGGAGGGGGCTGAGGACAGGTCTTTTCTCAGACAAATTTCAGCAGCCTTTATAGTCCTTTCTAAGTTGTTGGTATTTGAAGAAAAAAAGTTTTAAACCTACTGATTCTGAGACTTGGGAATTTTTTCCTCCAAAGCAGCAGCCCAAGTAAATTTTTTGAAACTGTAAAAATATTCCTACGCCTCTCTCACGTATCACTATCTTTTCAAAATATCTCTTCCCTTCTCTCTACCCTATAGAAATTTCTACCGAGACATACTCAGTCTTTTGAAATGAGTTCATCTTTGTGCATTTTCTTCTACTTTGTCTTTCGGATGTCCCAAGTCAGACATACCTGACATGCTCGTGAGAGGTATCCCTGCCCATGGCAGGGTGTTGGAACTGCACGATCTTGAAGGTCCCTTCCAACCCAAACCATTCTATGATTCTATGATACCATTTAAAACCAGTCCTTATCCCATGACTCCTCTCTTATTCCTTCAGCTAGCAGGACTCATTTTAGCTCTGTTCTCTTCCCATCAGGTTACCTTGACGTCAGACTGGAAGCCTTTCAGTAGCAGGTAGTCAGAGTCACAGAAGGTGATGGAGACAGGAAAGGGGGGTTGCAGACCTAGTGAGGCTATGTTGCTTGGTTTGAATTGGGGGAGAGGAGATACAAAATAAAGCTTCTAATCCTTTCTGAAGTAGACCTTTTTCTTCTAGGAAGGACTTCAGGGGCTCTCATTCCTCTTGCTTTGTATCTACCCCTGCCTGGAGGCTGACACCACTTCCCCTCAGCCAGAGCTCTCTCAGGGAGGGCATCATACTGCTAAGCCAATGAGACCACTCGCCCCAAACCTCTACCCCAGCCAGGCTGTTGGGAGCTAACATCCAGGGCACAAGGCTCAGAGGCAGGGAGGAGAGAGCCAGGTGGCGATTTCTGCCCCATTAATTCCCTTGTCCCCTCAGTAAGGGTTTACATAGGAGGGGACGGTGTGTGCCTGTGCAGAGTGCAGGATAGGGAGGACATCTGGACTGCTCTGCTTCTCAAGCAGTATTGCTTTGAACAATGTAACCAGGTAAATGCCTTGATAGACTACACCACATTGCCAAGATAGCATTACTAATTTGATTATGTCGCTGTGACATTATTAACCCACTCAACCATCCTTTGGATGCTTCGCTGCATCCTGAACTTGCACTACTTTTCCTTCCCAATGACAGGCTAAGGGTTCTTTCTCCCTAATCTATTGTTCTACACGACTACTGCTTTACACAGTGATTTCTCATAATACTCAGCTTTCCTAACAGCTAGCTAGCTCTCTGACTTTTTCTTTTATATTTCTGCTCATCTATCTCTTTCTATCTTTCTCTCCCTGTCTAATCATACTGTCTTCTATAATAATTACATAAAATATTCTTTTCTTATTTTTTACCATATACAGAGTATATGCTCCTGAAGAATAACCCAGATTCCCTTTCACTTTCGTTTAAAAAAATAAATCTCTGAATGTATTTTACATTAAATCTGCATTGGATAAAAGGCAAATGTATTAACTTTCCCACTCAAAGGTCTGCTGTCTAATCTCTGAGCTGTGGAGATATACCCCTGTCACTCCCCTTCCTTCTGCTGCCTATATTCTTTCTCTCTTTTCTCAGTGTTAGGATATAGATGGTACAACTCTCCCCCTTCTTATAGCATAACTTTAGAGCACGGTGGAATGGAACTTTTCCCAAGAGTAGAGTTTGAGTCCCTTTGACACAAGAAAGGAACTCAGCAGAAATATTTCATACAAGGGTGATCATCTCATCCTCATAATGGCTAAGCTTTTCCAGCCTGAAGCAGATGATACCCAACCAGAAAGGTCTCCCCATGTTGTGTGTAGCAAAGGGATAGCCACTAAAGAGAAGGCTTTCAAGCAGCTTGAATCCAAAGCCTCAGTAATTGTTTTGTGCCTACATCTGCTTTCTCTTCGGGTGTAACCTGTTATATGCCCTGGTGCGGCTTTTGAAAGCCATGGTATACACACAGAAGTAAGCATTACTTGAGATAGTGAGACTCAAATGCATTTTAAGTCTGTGCTAAATCAGGACCTCAGAGTGTTCCTGGGAGGGGATTTCTTCTCTTAGGCATTGTGCAGAGCTGTCTCTTCGTATCATGTGAATAACCGTGATATTGGGCTCTTAGTGTTACAGATGCCTTCCTCTTTTAGTTATGCCGAGGAATCATTTTACTGGGATTTTTGCTCCCTAGACATCTCTCTTTTTCTATTTCTCTACTTCACATCTACATTTTGCAGCAGCAACAATACTGTAGCAATAGCAGTAGTAGCATAGGGTCTGGATCCTCCTGCATTTGGGGTGAGGGTGTCAGAGACTAAGCAATTCACTCCATCTCCAGTAGTTCCTTATGGCTTTTCTGCTGTAGTTTGGTCTTCTGGTGTTCTACAGTATGTTTTTCCTGCGTTTGAGTTTTTGTTTTCTCTTGCCCATCCTGTGTTGACTCCCTATACTGCCCTAGTGCCTACAGCATGGGAGCTCAGAGCCTTTCCCTTAACAGGGACATTGACCTGGTCCCTCTCCTCAACCTCAGCCACTTCTTTTCATGACCCTTTTCAGAATCCAGTCTCTTGAAAGCTGGTGCCACTTCACTATGTCTGTGTGGGATTGGGCAGGATGTTCAAGGCAGGCTGAGGGGAAGGGGAGAGAGCCAGGTTCATTGCACACATAGGAGATGATACGTAGATCATGCCTTTTTTCTGCATGGACTAAGGGTACGCTCAGCCAAAGGTGTTCACAGCTTTCCTGAATGTATGGCCAAACTCTATGGTATTGTTTGAGTACAACAGCTTAGTGCCTGTGAAAGGTGTCAGAGACTGGGTCCTCTAAGTGGTCACATAGTCTGTCCCCTCCATGGCATTATCTCAGCTGTTCATCTGGGAAAAACAGCTCATTAAATTGACAGAAATAAACAGGACGTTTGGTAAAAAAAAAATAGAGGGAATAGCTTCTCACAGGACTAATAGGTTGAACCATCTCTGTTTCTTACATGCACCAAAACACATTTAGGTGAGGGTGGCAAGACTGCACAGTCACGGAGAGGTTGATGAGGGATGGGGACTAGCATTGCCCAGTAGCAGCAGGGAGCTGTTACCTAGGTTGAGCCCCAGTGCACAGGTGCTCTGGGGCAGAGAGGTTCAGACATAAGAACGAAAGCAAAGTAGCAATACGGTGGCACAGACTGTCATGTCTGCACCTCAGTACACAGAAAGACTCATTCCTGCTCTCTGTTCTGCCTTTAAGCTTTCGGGAGCTTTGTGTTTAAGGAAATGCAGTGCTGAAATGATCCCTGACTGGAGCACAATGCAAATATGAAACAATGATGACTAATATTAAAATGAAGCTGGACAAAGCACCGAGAAAGTAATCCAAGAGGGAATAATCTCACATCAATTCCTTGGAGCCCCAATGCGGCAAGTTATTAGCTCTTCTATAGCTAAAAAAAAAAAGGAAAGGAAAAAAATCAAAGATTCCTTTAGCCAATTTGACTAGGAAATAATTTAATAATAGTAACAATTACAGTGGTAGGAGTAATAGAAACAATAATACTAAGATGACTTTTAATAAAAAGAGAAATAGTTTCTTCATACACTTCTTCAAACAGCACTGCATATAATACAGCAACATTTGTACCTTTGCATCTCTTTGTTCACTAGCAGTCACTAGGAAAAGTACCTGCCCTCAGTGACCATATAAGAAAAAGAAAGGAGATACTGGAGAGGTCTGGTGATCCCAGCTTTTATTTCGAATCACTGATTTCTAAAGCGTGTTCAGCCTGAGCTCTGTTTCATTTGCAGGATGCTCAGAGGAATCAGCCCTGATGTATTCTTTGGTCTGGCCCATAACAATGCACGATGTGAAATAAAGGGGACTTTATATTATTTACAAAAATAAGCTAGTCTGTGTCAGATGTTAGTGAGCAGCTCAGTTGTTTCTGTGAGTGTTGCGTTCTCTGACGAATTGCAGGGGAAGTCAACAAAAGGGTTAGATTTTTTCACCCTTGTTTTTCCCCCTCAGTGCTGACAAGTGCTACAAGATCAGGCTTAATGTCGTCAGTTCCCTCTCCTCACTCTCACTGCTGCAGTGGGCTGCAACTCTCCAAAACCAGCTCTATGTGCCCCCATCAACATTCATGCATGTATAAAGCACATGCTCCAGAGAAACACGAAACATGGGAGTGCTAATGCATGCCCGCTGCACCACAGAGACAAGCCCGGAGAGCCGTTGTCTGGATAAGCCATGCAGGCACCATTAGCCAGAATAATACACACCCTGCCACAACACACGCTCCTGTTTTGTGCCACAGAGCCCGTAATCAAAGGGAGAGGCCCATACAGTTGCAATGTGCTTTGATCACTACTTAGCTTGCCACAGCACAACAAAATTAGTACACACAATCCTGCAACTGTTTCCTGAGACAACTTTCCACCGAAAGCATTTGCTCTTTCACAGCCAGCCAGCCACAGGATAGACAGACCACCCCACCATGCACAGCTCTACTTCAGCAGCATAACCTTGAGATGTTCGGGTAACCTATGTGTGATACTACTCACACAACACGCATACATGTGTGTATCCTACAGGCTCCCTTGCTATACTTTTCCTTTGGTCCATCAGGCCCCACACTAATACACAACATGGTTGCACATACTTGTATCTACAGCACGTGCTGTGCTCAAAAGGGAGTTTATACTTTTACACAACTTCAAAGAACAACCAACTTACGTGCCACACACACCCTCAAAACCAACACAAGCAGTAGCCCACACACCTATTAATGAAGGAAGAAAAGGAAAAAAAATAAAAAAAACCCAAAGAGCAATACATTAAGTGGAAAACAACACTAACAAAAGCTAAATGAAGAGGTATATGCTCTCTTTTTCTTCCTGAAGGGCTTTCCTCTGGAATCTTGGAAATGTTAATAAGAGTTAACCAGGTGAGACCGTCAACAGAAGGGACAGTGGCTGCGTTGGAAGCTGCTCTGAAACACCTGTCCCCTCTTACAGTGAGCACCGTTCGGGTGATCGTAATTCCTCCTCAACCGAGGAATGGAGAAATAGATTCCAGCACAGATTTTCCGTTTAATTGCTCTATAATGCCATCTTGTGGCTTTTTGACTCATGAAGTCGACTGTTACTTTCCTTCCGAATGAGATTACTCTATAAAGGTAGAGATGGAGAGTTAAAAGGAAAGAGAAAAGGAAAACGAGCAGGTTATGACCATTTACTGGTGTGTCAGGGCAAGGATGGCTGTGGGTGGTGGTTTTCTCTCCATAAAATAACTAAAAGTATAAGAAGTCCCAGGCAAAGATCTGAAACTACACGCTTTCAGCTAACCTAGACTTCTGCATAGTTTTCACACCACTTGGAGTATCAGGTGGTATGTCAAAATATATTAGTATCATCATCATCATCATGAGGTGGTAGCATTTGATTTTATCTTGTATGCAGCAGGACTAGAGGGGGTCTCAGAACACATGTCAATCAGAGAGGAATCACACTCAGAGCATGTTGCCTGCCATTACGAAAGATGGAAGAGTTGTAGGGGTGCCTGTAGGAAATCTGAAATGCTGGACAAGCCAGACAGCATACACAGATTTCTTTCTTAATACTAGATATGTAGCAAAATGAGGAAAAAAGTATGAGTAAGGAAACAAACATGGCAAGAAATCACATCATACCAGATTTTGGCTTCAAAAAGCTGCTCACCCAAGTGATGAGACTAAACTCTGAACATGAGCACTCAGCTATAGGTTCAAGGCTTACAACTTGTGGAGATATACGTGCCAGGGTTCATCTATGTGTGATTGTGGTATGTTTTGTGAGTCCAGGTAAATGTACCCCAGAGATATATTTCTCCTGCTGTTTCAAAAATTCACTCCATACTTCCGAACTAAAAGCAAGAACCTAAGGCGCTTTTTTGTCACATTCAATATAAGGACACCAAAAGAGTGCAATTGCCAGATCTGAGGTGCTTCTTCTTCTGTACCCTTAAAAATCCCACTAGTGTCAGAAATTTGATTTAATCCTGTTGACTCCTACCAAAAACAGGATGGCAAGACATCATCCTAGGTTGGAGAATGTATCAATACCTTTAAGACTGTGTGTGCTGGCTCCCCTCTATGTCTCTGTTAACACGTACATGTGCTGAGATGCACTGCTAGGTTCCACCACTGTCTTCATCAACAAGGGATTTTATAAAAACACTCACTGTGTTTTTGTTAAGGAGAGGTACCCAGAACAGAAAAATCTTCTCCATCTTTCTTTTCCTTCCTTTTCCAATATTTCCTATTAGTTTTGGGAAATGAAAGCTCATGATGCGTTATTTTTTATGAGATTTGAGCAGCAAGGACAGCAGAAATACCCATGTGGATAGTCTAGTTTATTCAAGGGGAAATTCTTGAAAGGTGGCATTTAAGACAAATCTGAGGAAAGGAGTATCAGGAGAACCCTTGCTACTGTATACGTCTCTGCTTCTTCTTTATTTGAATCAACCTCTTGATTCATCTCCTTTAATTACAGGAATATTGGATGAAAATAGATTAATTAAAAAGAGAAGGGAAGGTAAACCCTGTAGTATTTAGAACTTAAATTCAAATTAACAGGGAAGACACAGTTTTTCACTACCCCAACATAAACTAGGAAGTTCTGCATTAGTTGCAAAGGAACTAACCACTAAGCAGTGGTTGTGAATGGATTCCATGAAGGCGGGGTTTTTTAACAACTGATTATTTGCAAGACTTGTCGCATTTGGCCTGCAGTGGAGTCCTTGCATCATCTCATTCAGTCATTTTTATGTCGATAATCTTCATACAAGTGTCCTGTTGCACCTGAAAAAAAACAGTTAAGGTTTTGTTGTTGATTTTTTTTTTAAATAATCTCACATAAATTTAACTGTTTACTGTGTAAATGTTAGATGTCTCTATTTCAGCTAGTTACCTTGGGCTTTTACAGCGAGGGGAGAAAAACAGGTGTTTCTGAACTGTGATTCATTTGGTCTATTTTGGATGCCTTGTTACAGGGAGATGATTCATAAGCGATGCTTAATTCTCTCCATTTAGTAGAAGAGGCCTGGCTGAGCTATAGGCATCTGGTTTGTTCCGATCACTCCTGTTCTTTGTTCTGTTTTGGAAGGCTTTTCCACATATCCATCTCTTCTTTGTTCCTAGCCAAAACTTGATCATGGCCAGCCTGTACCCACTAGTTTAAACTCAGACACTCTCACTCATTTGAGACATCCAAGGAGCCCCAGGCTGCTCTCAGCCTTTGCCACTTTCGGGGCAGGTCAAGAGAGAAAGTGGGAGAGACAACAGCAAAGGATAGATGTGGATCCCCACGTGTTATATGTCAATATGACCTGATGCAATACTTAACTACCCAGGTTAGCTACTTTGCTGTAAGAACAACCACAAGGTGGTCATCCACTGTATCTAAGTGGGAAAAAAATGTTATGGAAATCCCACTGAAGCATTAACCTCAGGACACATGGGTTTTTTTTTAAATAGTTCTGTTTTCTCAGTGGGTGCAAATCTGGCTTTCCCTAATAAATTACCTGTGAATTACCTATGAACCAACCAAAAAGCCTATTTACCACCGGTACCTAAACACGTGGCACGGAGTTTGGCACTTCTCCAGTGAGAACAAACACCAAGGACAAAATCATTTATAGGATAGCTCTAGTCAGAGCTGTCTTGGTCTCTTGTTTGCAGCTAAGAGATTACACAGTGTTGAAACCAAACACAGACTGGGGAAGTAATAGGCCTTGTTATCAGCAGCAGCAGAAGAAAAGGACTTGTTGCTGGGTTGGGGTTTTTTTAAGTGTATTTCTCATGTAGATCTTACCATGGGATTTATTGGGAAACTGTTCAATCCTTCAAATTAAATGCAAGATAAACCAAAACACTGTTCAAATGGAATAAAATAAAATACCATCCATGAAATAGTCCAAATCTAGATTAGTGTTTCTTTTCATTCAAGACCAGACCTAGCAGACTGAAGCTGTCTGGTACAGCCAGAGTAACTATAAATGTTTTGTTGCGCTGGGTGATAAACACTCCTTTACAAGGCAGAGGATGGGGTTGTTCTCTGTGCTTTATCTAATCCCTCTCCCTGTGATGTGCCTGCCAGCAGCAATACTGGTTGTTAGTAAATGTGAGAGTGACATTATCCTCTCAGGTGCATTGTTCATGAGGTCCTACAAATGGCAATCGGACTCACGCCTTTGTGACTGCAGATTTATCAAGCAATGCAAAAAAGGTGCCTCGGTTCAGTTTGTGGCAGAGGAGAGAGAGAACAGTGCAGAAGCCCTTCTTGAAACAAGAATCTTCTGGACACTTGGTTCTTCTTGACTGCCGTGGAGTGGTCATTCCTGTTATCTTCAAGTGCATAGTTTTGTTCCACTAAGGCTCAGTCCTGCTTGCCTTTATGGCTGCTTCCGTTTGCAGAGCTACAGCATCAGCTGTCATGCAGTTCCATGACTACATTGCCCACCTTGCTGATTTCCCACGCCATAAATCCATTCACTCAAAGGAGTTCTGCATTGTAAGCTGTCCACTACTGCACTGAAATTCCACATTTCCATTGTAGTTCTTCCTTTCCTGCAATGACCATGGTGAAAAAGATGACATTCCACTAGTGAAATGACTTGCATAAAGCCTTTGTTGATTTTTTAGACTGTGGAATAGAAAGGCATAGAGGAAAATGTATCACTTTGCCCCGTTTTGGCATCCTGCTGCATTCTCAGAGACTTTTGACTTAATGCTAGGAATATAGATTCAAAGTGGAGGTCTAATTTGGTTAGTCAGCACTACTGGGAAGCCTTGAGGAATGCTGGAGGATGCCATAGATTTGTGATGGGTGTGGTTGCAGCAACAGGGTATCAGGTAGGTTTTTATTGCAGGGTGCTAGTATGATTGCCAGAGTCTGATTGAGCCAGCCTGATCCCAATTTGATTCATCCAGGTGAGCAAGTGAAATGGTTAAGCCGAATTTTAAGGACATATCATCTGGAGCACTTAGCCTAGGATGTGCTTTGGGTGCCAGCTGGGACTTGTGGCAGGGACGTGGTAGGGCTGCTGGATTTCCCAAATGACTCATGTGCTCAGAGAAAGCACCTCTTTAGGGGCTGACAGAAATAATAAAATCTTGGGCCCTGCAAAGACAGCATCATGGAGATATTTTCCTTTTCTGAGGCTATTCTGGAAGGGCAGGATGCTCTCTTCATATCCTGAAAAGCATGAACTGCTTTACCCCCTCCTTCCCTCTTAAATTTTTCTCTTCCCCACTTACAGCATTTAGCATCCCGTGAAGTAGGTACTCCAGCAATGCCAGTGAAATAAACTGCCTGCCACCTGCCTACCTGTCTACAGGTCCATTTTTTTTTCTCTTCTCCCTGCTGTAAATATGTTGGTCAGAATCAGAGCTGGCCTCTACCATCTGCATCAGGTTGTATTTCAGCATTGCCCAGGCTTGTTGCAGTGAGAGCTCCAGGCTTAGGGCTGAGAAGAACAACAAGTCTTAGCTCCAGAGGAGGAGGAAATGTGAAGCAGGATGTTGGATATTCCTCTACTTGTCTGAAACATGGGGCATGAATAAAAAAGTTTACAGGAGGTAAATGGCTTAACTGGACAGGATCAGTAAAGCAATAGCTACGTAGCTAAGTAAAACAGGCCAGGACTTGTTTTATGGACACAAGGGCAAGCAGTACTGAACAGAGCTCATTCATGTGGCTACATTTTCTGTCTCCCGAAACAGAGTGGCCTGATCTAGACTTCAGGTGGAAGCACTCCCAGTCTGAGCTTTGTCTTATATCAAAACATTGTGTGGGAGAGCACTAGTTAGTGTCAACTAAAATCATGCCAAGGATCATACTAACAGTAAAATTTGTTGAGTGCTCTTAGTGTGGTGCCTAAACACACGTTCAGACATATTTAGTGTACTGCTAGAGCTGTGGCACCAGATACCAGCCATTTCAGGGGAGGCTTTGTCCTAAAGCCTGTATCACCAGCTTTGCTTCTGTTCTGCTGAGAATGTCTGAAATGCTTTGTGGGTTTGGAATGAAGAAATTGTGAGGTAAAATTTGAAGATCCATCAACTTGTCCAGGACCAAGATGCAAAGCCTGCAGAGAGGTGTGACTCCACATCTCTCTGGAGCTTAAAACCATGGGCTCTGCTCTGTCCTTTTCAGAAGAACTTAGCCCAGAGGCTTGTCATGCCTTCGTCTGTGAGATCATACTTCCTTTTAGAGCACAACAAGGAGTATCTTTAGCAAACCACGTGGGATGCACTTTTTCTCCACCTTCATTTCACATTCCAGTACTATGATAAAATTATTTCCTATGATAGACACCTCTTTGCTTCTTCTGTGCAATATTCCTTTTTCATTGTGCAGTAGTATTATTTGCCAGCTCAAATCGTACTGGGGATGTTTATGTAAGTCATACAAACACAACAGGAGTCAGTTGTCTCTTTGTAAGCAACTGGACCATTAAGAAGTAAGGTACAACTGCATGCATCTCATCTAATTTCAGATGCAGTCTTCTTTATCTAAGCAAGTCACCCCAAGCTCTCTTTAGAGCTAGTGGGGGCTTCATCTGATTGACTTAGATGTCCACCATAAGATAAGATAAATCACAAGCTAGGAGTGCCTGTTTGCATCTGTTGACACTAAAGGCAGTCTGAAGGGGCTCTGTCTGATGGAGACATCTATGTCAGATACCTATTTTCATTCAGATGAGTCCCACTGTCACAGTGTAAGCTAATGAGATGCAATTTTACAGTTCAAGATGAGCCAAAGGTACAAAACTATTTATCCTCTGCATGCAAACTGTGGCCGATACTAAGCAACTTCCTCAGGAAGTCTCACATGACAGAGCAAACCATGGGAAAAATAGAGTAGTAATCAAGGTGTACCTTTTTCCATGGGAGAGTCTGTGTGTGTAGTTGATTTTCCCAACTAGAGCTCTTCAGAGCTCCTATGTTGTTCTAAGGCAGTTCGACCTCCAAGGGCGGCCTGCTGTCTATGTACCTTCAAGGGGTACTTCAGTCATTCAGTAGAGGAACAAGAAAATAAAACTCCAAAGCAGGTATGGTCTGGTGAATGTGACGAACAGAAAAGAGAAGGACTGAGGTGCTTACATGACACAGAGAACGCAGGATTTACTGAGCTGTGCTCCAAATCAGGGCTGGATCATCAGCAAGGGATACAAGGTTACCCCTCTAAGATGCCACAGTGTCATGGCGAACAGCTTCCTTTTGTGGTGACTGAAAAACAAGTAAGTAATGGATTTGGCCTCCCTTAGCTGCTGTATTGAAGATCACCATCCCCAGAATCTATACTCTGCTGAGCATGGGATGCTGTCCTTCAGGTCTGATTACACAAACTGAATTCCCCTCAGATAAAAGCTGGAAGATGACCTGCTTTGCTATAGCTTCGGAAAAATCAGAATAACCTTAGACTAGTTAAGGCATCACCTGAGACTGAGACCACAGTACAAATACTAATGTTGGGTCAATCTTGGCTCAGTTTCACTCTAGTCCATTATATGGACATCTGAGATTTTGCAGGAATATTGCATTAGTCTGTCCAAGGCTTTTTTGAGATAAGATGCCAAGGAATAGTCTTTTAGTAAGGCAGGGCTGAAATCTGAAACACACAGCTGTGGATCTGCATCCTTGTGAGGTACTCTTGTTTGTCTGCAGGGCCATAAGCACTGCTTGCTAGTACTTTGCTGCATGCATTATCTCATTTTTCTCCTTATTTACTTTCCTCCTCTTTGTTCTATTCCTTCTTTCCCTCATTTTTTGTCTTCTTCCTTTCTCCTTTTTTTCTCCTTTCCATTTATTCTTTTTCTCCTCCTTCTGATTGATTCTCCCTTTCCATTCCTTCATTCATTCTTTCCTCCCCTCTCTCATTTATTTGTTCAGAACAAATTTTCAAATCTATAAACCCATTACAGCAAAGAGACTGTGTTGAGGCAGCCTCTGAGCCTGCAGATGTGGTGGGTCCTGGATTCCAATAACAGAACTTATTTGGAAAAAAACATTATCTGTAATGTGGAAATGGTTTGGCTTGAGGGTAAAATTTATCATCATTACCCTAATATCATCTCAAGCCTCAGCTCTGGCAGCAGCTAAAGAAAACACCAAGGCTTAATTCAGTCAGTGCAAGGAAAGAGAGACAGAGGATGGAAAATATGATTTATGATGGAAATCAATGCAATCATAATACTTTATGCTTGTAAAATTGGGCTGTTCCAACAGTGATCACGGATTGCATAGGCAACTTTCCACCAAAAAAAATCATGGCAAGATAGAATGCAGTAGTATGATGGTGCAGCTGGCGAAAGGGACCACATTCAGGGTTTGGGGTGTGAATGGGAACAAGGGGGGTTTTGCTGGGCTTTTGTGTTCTTTCCTTCTCCAGGGATCGGGCATCATCACTTACCCAAGGTCTGTCTCCATAGAGCAATAGAAAGATGCTGTCCTGCAGCTCTCAGAGGGTGAAGGAAGGGCAAAAGGGAAGGGAAGGATGACAGTCTGCAACACGAAAGGAGCGCTGACTAGTTCTCCAACTAAATGGCAAGATCCTGGCAGAAGCAGTATCCCCAGTGTAAAAGTGAAAGGAACAATGTGACTCATTCCTCTGCAGTGCGGAGTACCTCTCAGAGACCAGCTGAAGTATATTCACAAAAATTTGAATCAGGCTGTTCACCTCAGCTAAAGGCAAGCAAAAGTTACAAGGCCTGGAAAGGCTGCTTCTAACGAACAAAACTAAAAAGTGTCTGAACTTACACATTTGACCAAAATACGTCCCCTTTAATCCAATAAATAAAATAAAAATGCAGAGATTAGAACAAACTGCTGATGTAAAGTTGAGTAGTTAATCTGTAGTGTAAAGAACATGCCTTGTCAAAAGGCTGTATGCAACTCCCTAAACAATGCTTGAAGGATGTTTTGTACTTTGGTTGTATGGGTGGAAATATACCCCTGCAGCATCGCCTGTCTCTGGAGAAGCAGAACAGCTTAGCAGTCCCAGCAGCCACAATAAGGAAATACAGTTATTCTTAGAGAATGCAAAGAAAAATGCTTATTTATTCAAATCTTCCTGTCTAAAGTGAAGTACTTGACATCCAGGACTTGCAATTCAATGTAAACTGTGTCCAACAGATGGCCAAAAGTGGGCATTTGCAATATACTTTTATATCTTTTCGAAGAAACTTATCTTTAGTAAGATGCTTTTGAAATTATTTTGATATTCCCTGGTTTTGGAGAACGCTTTGTGCACAAAAGCTGAAAAAATGATTTTTGTGGATACTTCCTTATAAATAATTAAAATTTCCACGTACCATATCAACATATGATTCCCCTCCTCAGGGATTTAGATCTGTAGCTCATGCAGATTATGAACCTGCAACACGACAGATTTTTGGCCCTGATAGTCCTGATCTGGTGAATCATACCTCACAATGCTGATATCCCTCAAGAAGTGAGCAAGCTCCTTCTTCCTCTCAGCCCAGCTATCCTGTTTCCCAACGAATATTCTGTTGAGGACTGAAGCAGAGGAATATGCTGTAACGTGCATTCCTGAGCACCATGCTTATACAGAAACAGGGGACATGCTGAAGCAGACTCCAGAAAATCCAAATGGGGCAGAGGTCGTGGTACAAACCCTTAGGAAGCCAGGTTCTATTGTCTTCAGAGGGCACAGAAAGCTGTTTTCTGTAAACACCGTTGCTGGCCAGACAAGGCAGTCTGCCCGTCTCGGAAAATTTCCAACTCTAAGTAACTCCACAAGGGTTACATGGCGTCTACGAACGTTTGCTACAAAGAACCAGCAGAAAGGAATGTTGCTTAGGATGACTCTGTCCCTGAAATTTCATTAGGCAAGCTGAAGTGTAGCTTCTGTCACAGAGGGCTCCCAAAATACTCAGCTGCAGGGCAGGTTTGCTTTCTGAAAAGCATCATTACAATGAAAGGTGAGCAGTGCACAAGAATAATGCTGTGCATCTTCCACGCCCAGGGCTGAAGCTATGTGTATCTGTGACTTTAAATGCTTGAAGCTTCTGAGCATTGCACTCTTTACAGGAATAAAGAAATAAAAGGACAAGGGAGTCTTTACTCTATTCTTCTACATCTGATCCCACTGGTACCTACAAGGACATTGACAGATGAGATTCTGTAGTAGCAGAAAAGTCCTGTCCCTCTCTGAGATGAGGTTTTCAAATGAAACCAACAGGAGGCTGGTTTATGGCAGTTGTGTCTTACTCTTTTGGACACCCTGTTATATGCTGTCAGGATCTGGCTTTCATTTTCCTCACCTCCCATCCTAAAGCTTGCTAGCTAGCCCTTTTCTATGTCCCCTCCCCCGCATCCACAGCTTTCCACAAATACCACACACATACACAGAGTCCACACACCTGTTTCCCAGAGATCGGGTTTGTGGATCAGAGTGTTGTCTGATGGACTAGTTTCCCTGATGGATTAACAAATGTCTCTACCACCTTCTGTAATTCTGTCACATTGTTCCCACACTCTTTCTAGCTTCTGGAAAAGTTTGACAGCAGTAACAAGGGACTGGGGAGCAAAAGGTCCATAGAATGAAACCGAATTAAAAGTCTTGGACATTTGTGGTGTTAGTGTTGGACTGCCACCCATCCCTCATTTGAAAGCGCCGTTACTGTCTGCCATACCTAATGTTGCTTGTCCCAGACAAGTGTGAGGATGCTGCATGGACTAAATCGATGCATGTGGCCTTGCTTTGTAAGCTTGTCCACTACTTTAAAGACAGAGGGAGAAGTATTTCATGGGATTGTCTTCCCGTGCGCTGTTGAGATCAAAAGAGTTACACTTCACACTAACTGCTTTTGCAGTCTAGGACCATTAACCACACCCCTCTCTATCTGCACACCGCCTAAAGTACAGAAACTTCCAGACCAGATATGACAGTATTTCCTCTTCACACACATATGTCCTCTCCACAAATATGTATATATATGTGCATATGTATAGAAAATTACTTAAAATATGCTAGACTGATACATATGCATACCCTCACACATTCACACACGTCCCTCACATGCATAAGCAATGAAATTTTTCATGAGACCAATGTGCTGGGAGCAAAAAAAAAGAACAAGAAAACTCTTACTTGATGTTAAATTCTTAAGCATACTATTCATCCAGCACTAGAAGAAATAGGTCTTTAAGTATCTGATAGTTCCAAAAATTTTCTCCATTAACAACAATATATCAGTTTAGTAAGAGATGTTCAAGGACCAATAGAGGAGATGTAAAGGGATATCACTTAGGTTCTTTAATATCTTCCTTATTAAAAAAAACCCCAAAACTCCTGATATGCATCCCAGACTTGTTTTCTGTATAATGGTTGAACTGGCAGAACCACAGGTTTTGTGTGGGAAACACAGAAAAGCAGATTCTCTTTGCTGATACACTTGAGGACAGCCTTCTGCCAATCAAACTGATATTATTTCTTGATCTATGATAATATTGAAACCAAGAAATATCAAAAACTAAGGAAAATGGCTGTAATTAACCCAACTGGAAATACAGTAGGGCTCTTGCTGGAAATTCGAAAATGCATGTTGCAAAGCCTGTTACTTCTAAAAACTTGTCCAGACACAAATCAGAATCAAAACAGGAATTAGAGGGGATGTTTTGTGATTGTCACTGTGTGAAAAGTCAAACTATGTAGATCCAGTCAGCTTGATAAGTCAGTGCCATTTAGTCAAAACACATTCTTGGTAAATAAATGCCCAGATCATCTAACCATCACTATATTCAGTCTTCAACAGTGAGTTTTGTTTACTTGTAAGCATAATGGTTAAGATTGAATGTTGCATATTTACGTCCTTGGAGGTGAATGTTCATTTATAAAAGAAAAGGGAGGGACATGAAGGTTTTATTGGTCAATAGAAGACTACAGCTACTGTCAATCTAACGTATTTCTCTACTAAAGTAATGAAAATAGAGATGATGTGAGTGGTTAGCATTTTGTTTCATATCCACAAAGGTTTTTAAATTATTTCACAGCAGCTCAGGAATGGTTATCAGCAATACCAGTGATAAGGTGCCTCTTGCTAAAACCACTGCTCTTGCAGGGACCTCTTGGGGAGGAAGCAGCAGTGGCAACATGGATGAGCAGGGTGGGGAGTGACAATATTTGGAGGAGATTTTCTCAGGAGGGGGTGTTTGTTTTTTTGTTGGTATAGACAGGAAGCTTAAGATGTTATCTGCAGGCTACATTGTGTGCCATTTTAAACACAGTGCTCTTAATAAATACCGACAGCAAATCAGGACAAGAACAGACGCAAGTTGTTTCAGGCGACTTCTGTCAAGTGAACAGTAATGCGCCAGGATTAGTGGCAATCCTCTCCATATTGCAGAGAGCAAGTCGCCTGCATATGAAGTGCTCCAGGCATTGCAGTGGGTTTATCAAGGGGTCCTTGATATTCTGGAGCAGACATGCAGGCTGCAACATTCAGTAGCTTTTCAATTCAGCCATCTCCCTCTGAAAATTGGGTGGCAATACTGGTGGGAGTGGGAGGCAGTTGATTTTAATTCCAGAAGCATCCTAAGAAACCCACATCCTCGTGGTTCCCAGACTGCTCCCTTTACCCCTTTGATGTTGTTAATGCAATTGGACTTGCTCTTAAGAGCAATAACCAAAATGTTAATAGCACAGTATTAGCAGGGCGACAGTTCGAGCCAGTGAACCATTAACTTCCATTCCATCATATGAAATCAAAGTCAAAGTTCAATGGGGCTCAAAAAGGCAATGTCAACTAACCCCAGTATCAACATACTCCCTTAGACCAGGTGTTGAAAATGCCAGCTCAAAGGAGAACACTTTCCAGTATCGTTTGGTTAAATGAGTGCTAACATCCTAAAGTACACTATTCTTCTCTCCATCCTGACAAATGGTGTTACCTGGTTGTGGGTTAGTTTGCACATTCCCGAGTAAGGATCTCTTTGGACTAATAATGCCAAAGTGTTACCAGGCCCATTCTTCCTTTACCTTTCAGCAGCTTTATGCCATCCCACTAGTTTAAGACTACCTAAAATCTAGAATTAACAAATATTATTGAGTTATGAAGTTCAGGGAACCCTCATAACAGAGCCATCTGTGCTTTATTTTTATAATAGCACCATCAAAGCTGGTTGCCAGAAGAACCTATCTGGTCATTGGCATCTGGTTTGAATTACTTTGCACATTAGCACTGAGAGTAACTCAGTCCCTGGACACCTCAAAGGTTTCTTTCAGGCACAGATTGGATTGCTTACTAGATCCTCATCCATAGCTGAGCATCTAAGTTTGTATTTCTAATTCAATTTAAAGAGAATATCAGGAGAAAAGTCTATCCCTGTAAGACCTGTAGACTGGGAAATATTGAAAACTCTGGAAATTAAGTTAAAAGTAGCATCTCACCTTCCATGGAAGCCATTTCTAAAATCTATCACCATTTCTTATGGGATTTAGCTGTGCAGCACTCATTTCTAAGAGTTTTAAAAGAGGTAATTAACAAAATACATTTTATGATCTCTTTGAAGCTGCATGATGGGGTCTTGCTCTGATAATTTTTGCTGTGGGGCTCCTGTCTTGCCCCACCTCCATCTTGAGCTCAGAAAATATAATTAAGGGAAAGCTAGTTTGGAAGTCATCCCTAGGAGAACTTCTAGCACTGCAGGAGGGTTCATATGGACTTGCGAGTTTTTCTTCTGCTTGTTTCGGATTTATACCTTAGAGGAACTTCTTGTGATTTTTTTTTTTACCCCTTTTTGGCCTCGTTAGCCTTCCAGCTGATTCTGAAACAGTCTGTTTTCTCCATGCAGTTTTTGCGTAGTATATAAAATAGCTTAATCAGACATATACAGAAAGGGGCATACACACACGGAGTGAGAGACAGCAGGCACACCTGAGACTGAAGAGCATCCTGTTCATAAAGGGAGATATAGTGCTGATGGCATTTCACACTGAGGTATCCAGGGACCATCACGTGGTTTGATGAGACCAAGGAAGCTCAATAGACTTTCCAAACCTAATTAGTACTTAATGATCTGGAGAGACACGGATGTCCATCACCTCTGCTTCAGCCCCTCTGTTCTTCCTCAAATTCTTAATTAACCTTTAAGGAGGTGATGTGCTGATGAGTTTCCTAGGATATTGTATTGATTTTTTTCACACATGCACACATACATGCTCATGCACACGCTCACCCACACCACACACTCCAGTACACATATTAAAGAAACTCTAATACGAATTCTCAGCTTCAATGCAATCCACACAAAGACTCTACTGATCAATGTTTATTAATGGAGCGCTGCCTTGAAAATTGTTAATTGATGGCAATGTACAGAACAGTGTCTGGAATTTAACCTTATTCATCATTTAAGTATGTTGGAAAATAGAGCGTGGTGTTAATTAATAGCATTAGAACAAAGTCGAATCGTTCTGCTGTGGATTTGAAAAACAAAATCATATGCGCAAAGAGAGGGAGAAAAAAAATTGATTAAATATAAAACCAGAGTGAAAAAAGTGAGAGAAAATGGAGCCAAAGCCAGTGTCATATTCAAGATGACTCACTTTGTGCCTATAATGAAATAAAAATTTTCTCATGCGCTTATGTAATATTTTACTATTGTGTCATATTTAATCAACTCTGAGTTTTAACAAGCTAAGTAGAAGGTGGGGGGAAGCTGCTACCAATGGAGTGAAAACAGATTAATAAGTTTTGAAAAGTTAATAGCCAAGTTTTCAGATTAAAAAAAAATGAAATCAATGTTGGTAGCTGAATTCACCAGGGGGAAAATGACAAATGGAGAATGCCTTACTTAAAGATCACTTAATAACAATCTAAATACGTGGTGTTAAGGTACGCAATGCTAACAGCTGCACTCTTCCAGGCTTCTCTAGGAGTTTTCAGTGACTGTTTCTTCTCCAAGTCATGTGCTTGATTAATGAAAACCTATCTGCCCAGATATTCACTGAAGTGGCCTATTCCCATGGGGTCAACACACTGCAATTTGAGTGCATGCAGTCCCTTAGCAACATCGCCTGCAAGAGGACTGTTGTCCTTGCTAAACAAGGGGAGTCATACCACTTGAGTTTGGGCTCAAAGCTTCTGCCGGATGTATCCAGGTTAGTGGACCATTGCTATGGACCAGTCTTCTGGTCCATACAGGAAGTTTCTTTGACTGGAAGGACATTTGGCTTGGCCCAGATTATATCCAGCATACAGGACAACAGACAGACAGCATGGACATACCTGACCGAGCCATAGCACTGTGCTTTTATATACTGAAGCCTAGTTTCTGTCCATGATCATATAAAAACTCTGTGTAGAGCATGAATTGAAGTCATGCATTTCACTGGACCTACCTGAATGGCAATTTCTGTGTTTATACAAATATGGGGTCTTATCTCTAAATAGATATTTCAGTGACTCCTAGGTTCAAAAATGCTGAAGACGGTGTGAACACGCAGTGTGCTCCCTGCCTCAGAAATCCTGTCATCTAACAGGAGATGAGGGTCCAAGGAATCAGAGGAAATGAAAGACAAAACATATTAAAACATTTAAAATTAAAACCAAAACACATTAAAACATTTAAAAATCAAACCAAAAAAAAACCCAAAACACAAAAATCATACCAAGGACTAGGCAGAGTCAGAAGTACTGTCAGTCACATTTTCCTAAATTTAATTTAAATGCTCTTCAGAGGTTAGTCCTGTCCTCTCTTTTCAGTTTAAAAGAAAAAAAAAACTGCCATTTTTAAATAAGAAAAAATTACATCTATTTTTTTTTTATTTGAGAAAGTTTTTTCTCCCTTATTTTCATACAAATTATTCTAGATGTCGCCTGAATTTCTGGCTTATTCAGGTTCCCTTAAAACTTAGATTTCAATTGACTTTTCTGTTTATTGGGAACATATTCCTTAATTTCTGCTTTGGAGAAAAAGACATGAAATTATAAAACATGGAGCCACCCAGATGTTATCTAACTTATCTTCAGGTGCCAAGGCAGGATAAGTTCTGCCTATGTCATTCCTTGAGCCTATGACCCTTGAGTCACTCAGCTGTTGTCATGGGGCTGGATAAACACATAAAGCCCAGAGGAGAATGAGAAATGGACAGAGTGGAATGTACAGCAACAAGAGAGGACAATTCAGAGTACAACATCAGAGACCACAGAGGATATCTACATCAGAGAATCCTGCTACAGAGGAGTAACTACCAGTCGCTATGAGAAGGCAGAGATACTGGCTTGTCTGGATCTCTGAAGATAAGAAAAGACCTGGCATTGTGTGTGCCATTGAATTAAGTGCAGGTTTCTTCTGATGTAATTAATGACTGCTCATTAGCAGCACACCCTAATGGTTTGTTGTGGGAAGGCATCCAAAGGGTACAGAAAGTTTCTGAAGTATCTGGACTATGTCAGTAGCAGGATATTGCTTTACAGAAGGCACAAGAGAAAATTTCCTGCTTTCCATTTCGTGATCTCTTGTTGAGGTCTGGTTCTCCTGGTATCACTCTGCTGTGTGGTTTCCCTGAAAGCTGATTCATACTCTATGCTCTCTTCTTCTATCACAAGTTTGGGGGAGTGTAAAGGACCCCCCCCCCCAAAAATCATGAAAAGTGATGTGTAAAACAAGTCGTATAAAAGCCAGACCCCAGCTCTCAGTGAATGAAAGTCTAGTGTGGGTTGCAAGAATGCTGTCTTACTGGTGGCTATTAAGCTCTTCTGAGAGCAAAAAAGCAAGCAAATGTCCAAGATATCAAGCTCCTTTTATTTCCTGCCTTGTGGTAAAACCTGACTACAGAACCTGCAGCATCTGGATTAAGTAGAGGAGAGATATTTTCATTTCTCTCAATTCCCTTTCTTCTACTATGTACTGAGAAAAAAGATTTTTTTCAAGGGCTGTGAAAATTTGTTTCGATGCAACAGAAGTGAAAATATGTTGCCTAAACCTAGGACAATAAATGACTAGTTATAAAAAACTTTGGATTTATATTTAGGAAGACTGTTCAATGGCAGATCAAAGAAGCTTTTTGGTATGGGTATTAAGAAAAAACACAACCAACCAAATAAATAAAACAAAAGGGAAGGAAAGAAACCCACCTTTCCACTGCCTAGAAGCTCGGGGTTACTATAGAGTCAGAGGTGGCCGTTTAGATCACCAAAGGCAACCAAGAGCTGGCAGCTTTGTGACTGTGTTCTTAGCAATGCTTACACCCAGGCCTGAACACTGGAATCTGTTTAGCTGAGCCAAATAAACATGATAATCATGATCCTAGGGATTAGCTTGTCGTCTGCTTGAAAATCACTGCAGTATTTTTGGACATCAGAATTGTTCTTTACCAGAGCTGGTTTCACACAGAGATTAGGCATCAGCAGGGCTCTCCAGAGTGTACCCAACATACTCCCAAGGGCTTCTGGGGTCAGTGGGGAAGTACCTTGATAACAAACTCCTGGCATGGGTGTCTCCAAAAGGCCCTTCCTGTTCTAGCAAGGGTAGTGCTAAACTGTGGATCACTATCCTTAGTTCAGCTTATTTCTTCAACCCCATAAGTGACAATGACTGTGAAGGGGTCTGTTGTGTTCCCACTCTTCCTTGTGCTTCTCCTCCTTCTCCTACATATTGACTACATATGTTAAAGACTCTTTGCATAAAGACCCTTCATTTATCTCTTGAATTTGACGCACAGTTCTTGGCATGGAGAAGGCACTATCTTGGAGGGAGTTTGTTCTTGGGGAATGAGCACAATGCAGAGGCAGTGCACTCTCTTACCTCCAACGTGGGTCTACCCCACCAGAAAGGCCTTGAAGGAGACAAGTGCTCAGCATCTGCAAGGAGCCAGAAAGCTGCAGACTAGAACAGTGCCTTCATAACCCTGAGTCCTCACTACCTATCCTAGGTAACATCTGCGCCATTAATCCTTGCTTTACATGGGGAAGAGTGAGAAGAGTCTTTTGATTCTGAAGGCCAACTTTTGGCCTATGCTAGCTTGACTAGGAATTATGCCTTTGCATAGCACAAGATAAAGGCTGCCAGTTTGTGTGAGTCATTCCCAAATGACTTGAAGCAAGCAGCTAGTCTTACAGCGACAGGACACTGAAGGCTTTATTTGTCTTCTAGACCTAGGAAAGCTGTGCACAGTGGGGAGCAGAGTGGAATCAGGAGGCAGACAGTTGCAGCTCCTGTTCTGTTTAGCTAAAAAATACACTTTAATCAGGTACCACCGGTGGTGGTGACTGTGGCACTAGCTGTTCCCTGCACAGTAGGATGCACTCATCTCTCTCGGAGACTTTCACATACTAGTTTGAGTATCATCTCGCTTGTCGCTAGCAAGTACCTGTTGGGCTTATTCCACACATCTTGGTTAGCTTTGCCATAACACTGTCACAAATGTAAGACATTCACTCCATCCTTCCTCTTCTTTGATGTCTTCAACGACTAAACTTCTGCATGACTTTTAGCAAACAGCCTCAGCATCTCATTGGGCTACTTGAATGACATCTCTGGAAAAAAAAAATGAGGAAAGGAAAAGGAAAGAGATAAAAACACCCAAAACTAACTCAGGAATCTGTGTCTTAGGGACCTTTTCTTAGTCCTTCTGCCTTGACATGTAGTGTGTTGATTTCATTCTTTTCCTCCTCCTGCTGTTTCCATGCCTGCTTCCCTCTTCCTTCCCCACCCACTCCTACAGGTATAAATAACCTAAAAAATGTGTAGCTAACCATGATGCGTCAGTCCCTGCTGTGCAATTTTCCAGCTGCTGCCTCCTTGCCCCATGCTGCAGGTTGCACTCACACTCCTGTCATGCTGAGTTGAATAGGTTGGATGCCTGTGTTTGAAATTAAGCATGTTAGTGAAGCCCTTTGCTGAATCTGGGACCTACATTGTGACGCTGAAGGCATACAGGTAATTGGCTTTTACAAGTGGAAACCAGAATCCATTTCATAGTGCAAATGCTGAATATTAATGAAACAAATAGGCACAGGTGTAAAAACCATTGAAACAGCAATGTTGATAGCTGGCTGGTGACAATGTAGAAAGAGGTCTCTGCTTGATCTTCGTGTGACCCAGACAAAGGCTGCTGGTTTGTGTGAACCTACAATGCATGTTGGTTCAATTTCCCATCCTTATACTGGGGCTTCTTTGGAAACTGAGTATTTCCTGAAGCAAAATACAGCACTCATTGCAAATGTTAGCCATTAACAGCATGAACCTTCATATTCACCTGCCAAGACATTGGGAGTAACTCAGGGATGCTGTTCCCTGAGTACAAAATGTTGGATTTTTATAATATTGTTCTATTAGAGGTCTTTAAATCAACCATTTGAGCACCGTCTGGTTGCTGTAGTCAAAAAAATAATAATAATTTGACCTTGACATCCTCTTCCATCTCTTTGTCCTAGTCCTCTTCGAAGGCAATTATTCACATGATATATATCCTGTATAGAGTCTATCACTCTTCCTCCTGCAGTTCTTATGGGATGAATGAAACTTTTTCGGGTTTACAAACCTCCTTATACTGTACTTACTAGTAACTTTACTCAGCACCTAAATACTGCCGTAGTTATGGGTGCTGTGTAAATGCTTATATGATGGTGGTCCCTACCGTGGCTCTACACCTGTGAGCAACTGGACCATCACTGTTGCCTCCTTCATGCTTTATTACTTTGACTGTGTATATCTTTGGTAGTATGCAATGATGAACATTTAAAATCTGTGTGCTTACCGATCTCCATGCTTGTAATCCAGTCTCCTAGTATGTAAATACCTTCAGAAATGTGAGGGTTAGTGCAACAGGAATGTGGAGCTCCCCTAATATTAGAATAGGTTTGCTTTTCATCTTTACACCCCTAAGTCAGGGTTCACGAAAGGCAGATGGACGGTTTTTTAAAAGTCAAAAGGCAAATTCATGCTGGTCTCTTGTGGCAGACCTCCCTGAGAGGTTACCATCTTCATCTTGGTTGACTATTGTCTTGACAGTTAATGAAAGTGTCAAAGTTTTGAAAATGAAATGAAGATTTGAGTGGATTGATTCCCAAGCCCCAAAAGGGGGATTTATAACCAGGGTCTAAGTCTGTCATCAGTCTTCCAATCTACTGCAACTGCAAATTAAGTTCAATTAAAGAGACAGCTTATTCCAACATTATCTCTCAACAAGAGATTAAATACCACATCAGTAGTAACACAAATAGAGAGAAATTAGGTCTGTAATAAAAATGCAAACAGTTCCATTTATGCTGTTCTGTCTCATTATTAAAAAAAATAAAGTTGACAAAAGTAATTATATGAGGTCCTTAAAATTGTCCATGGAATATTTTGGTTCTATGGACAAAAAATAAGTGAATGAATAAGTAAATATTTATCTTTGAAAAGGCCACCATTGTGTGAATAGTAATTTGGGTAAGTCATGCTTACATCTTCTTCCATAAACCATAATCCTAAATTAGACTACATGGGTATGATAGGTATAATAGTCTCTAGTTTTACTGGAAAACTACAGTTCATCATGTGAACTTTTGCCTACAAAGTGTCTTGAGAGGTTTGGAATTCCTGTGGAAGCTATCTCAGAGAATGACACCAGCATAGAAAAAAAGTACACTTCCTCTGGCAGTATCTCCAGACTGAAATCTTTGGGGTGTTCACAATTTGAAACAAACAAACAAACAAACAAAAGGATTCTCCACAGATACCACGTTTGTTTCATGAAAAGACACATAGAGCTCAAATCCTGAATTTCTCTGAAAATAAAACCTGATTTCACACTAAATGGTGATAAGACCCAAGAGCAGAGGCTTCCTCCAGAGTGCAGCCAACCACTCCTCCCCTAAATTTCTTTAGCCAAAGAATGAGGAATAAGTTTTTCCTGACTTTGTGGAGGAGTCTCAGTGAGATCCTTGGGATCTTTCTGTTCATCTCCAAGTCATACCCAGGAAAAATATCTTCCAGTTTCTTCCCCAGCCATACTCCCAGGGACTGTCAGGGAGACGACAGGGAAAAATCAGCATTTTGTACAACTTATGCTGATGTCCAGCATTCATATGTGGCATCCCCTTGTCACCTGAAGAGCAACCTGTTTTTCCAGTCTTCACCGATTTGAGTTTAATCTGGGCAGTGCCCCTGAGGGGAGAGAAAAAAACTCAAACAAACAAACAAAAAACCCCTGTGCCTCTCTTATCACTATCCCTTTATTTATCCTGTTCCCTACTGCAGTAAGAGACCCGCCACTAGCAAATTCCCAAACCACTCATTTATTTTCAGGGCTATGTTGTGAAGCCTCATTCTTCAAACATAACAAATCCAACAACTTCATGAGTTGAGCTATTGCGGATTTTTCCCTGTGATTGCAAATAGGAATGGCCTGTACAAATGAAAGCCCAGATCTCTGCTATTGCAAGTGAAAGAGTCTAAGTGAAATATCTACTGAGGAATATATTTTATGTGTTTTCTTTAACTGTCCGTCCAAATAGTGCTGAGTGATAGTCAGGTGCTGCTAGGAGGCACTGATAACAGCCTTACATTTATAAAGTACCATCTGTCCAGATGGACCCCCAAAGCACTTTATAAACTTTACTAACTGGTTGTTCCAGCTCCACACATCACCTTATATCTATCCATCTGTTTACAACGATAGCCATATAGAGCGCATTTGTCTCACCACTAAAGTGTGACTATTTCGGATTTGGGATGTGACAGATGTTTAAGAGGTCGCATCAGTGTGGAGCAACAACTTCATGGCTCAGCCTTGCTTCTCTTCTGTAGATCTGTTGACCTTGACATGAATTAAAACTAGGGTGCATTTGAAGGAGCTTCTAAGGAATCAGGTCAAAAAAAAGACAAGGGAGTGATTTCCATGTGACAAACCAAATTTAGGTGTTCCATTGCCACCAGCTGTCGTAGATGTTAAAAGTTTACATAGGTGTGTGAGAAAGTTCACAAATTCATGGAAAATCTTCTTTCCACACCCAGCTCTGCCTTGGAGATTTGCAGGGGCTCTGAAGAGCTTACTTTTTTGCAAAACTAGTCCCCTTATATCATAGATGGATTTGGGGTGTCTACGGAAGTTTTCATATTAAAATGTCCATACAGAGGACTCAGCAGAAGGGCTTCTTAGTTAGACAGTGGCATGCAAACAGGCATCGGGGCATGTCAAGTCTATAATCTCTGAAGGCTAATTTGCCCAGTTTTTAGTCCCTCTTTATCACCTGTACTGCTATAAAGTCCTGAAATGAAGCCACAACAGCACAGATTCAGGAGATGATAAGCGGACCAACCAGTCTGGAGTTAAAATACCTGACCAGGAGCTAGTGAAGATATAGACACTCTGAAAGGAGAAAGAGTTGGTGAGAGATATGCTGTGAGCCCCAGGGTATGAATGTACTCCTTCTCTCCCCAGGAGAAATGGAAAAGGTTTACTCCTTCATCCCAGGAATTTTTTAAACAGAAGCAGTGTATCCCTTTAAACAGTCATTTGACAGTTCTGTTTCACATTTGAGTTTAGATCAAAATTAGATTCCATTAAGTTGCAGTTTGTATTTTGCTATAGGAGGCATTTAGGTTAGACAGCCCCCTCTCTCCTGAAATATTACCCAAAGACCTGACATGATAGTGCATGGTCAGATTATGATTTTTTTTTTCATTTTTGTCAAGAGGATATGTTCAGGCAGCAATCTATACTTGTGTGAAATTCGAATCCATTCAACACCCTGTAAAACGTCTAAACCAAAAGACAAATTGTTAACCATAATTACCATATTATTTATTATTATTGTGTGATGTTGAGACTATGTTTGGAACAGATGGGAATCCAATTAGCTTAGTTCTGCCTTTGTCCGTTGGATGAGACATTAATTTCAGGGCCACTCTCCACCTTGTCTGAATAGCTATGAGGAAAGAATTATGCTCATGGAACTTTGTGTTTTTGAGATGATTTGTCACATATATTTTGTTTTCTCATAAAAGGACAGTACTGGCTGCTAAGCAACAGAGTAGCCGTGTTTACATGGACATTTGTCTATATATGCATACATACATTGTTACATAGACATACAGAGTATTTATTCAGGGACAGGAGTCTCATCAGACTGGCTTTCAACTGAGAGTAATTCTATTAATTAGGGCTGCAGTTACCATCCCTGTTCAGCTTCCACCACCTCACCCCTCCTTTTTTCACTTCTGTTGCAGCTATCACTATTTTTAATTAATGTGCCAAAATGTTCAGTCCTAACTATAACAAGAAAAGGGAAAGACAAAAGGGCAGAAGTGAGGAGAGGAGCTCTGGTGAGAAAGACAGTTTGTTTGGCTAGGTCTTTTAGAAAAAGACAGACTTGTCAATGAGTCCTCTTCAGGATGTTGTCCTGTAACCGGGGGAGGGAGCAGAAATGCTTTTAATGGGGCTTTTCTCCCAGCCAGGAATAATCATACCTACAGATAAGTCTTAGAGCAGCCTTCTGCTTGAAGGAAATTCTGTTGCACATCTCAGTAGTATTTCTTTTTTTCCTTTTCAGTCTCTCCTTTTTTTTTTTTTTAAAGGTGTTATGAACCCTGAGAGTAGGAATTATTTTTCAATCTATCTATATTTTGTTGTATTTTATTGATCATCAGATTATTTCTCCACCACAAATCTCTGTCCCTGCATTTTAAATATTGCTTACATCTGATATAATCCCCAAACTTCACAACTGAGATCCAGGCCCAAAGTTAATACACTTAAATATTCAGGGTTCGATAATGCTGCTCCATTCTTCATCTTTAAAGCAGCTTAAAATTATTAATTCAATACCTGTGAAAGAGGAAGGTGATTAAGATGTTTGTTGTAGGGAAACTGAGGTATAATAGACAGTACTGGGGCTGAAATGTAAACACAGAAGCAGCACTGGCAAGAACATGGATTGAAATTGGACATGTATAGGTATGAATACTGGCTTTTCACCCACAATAAATACATTTGTTGATGATGTCTAGGTTGTAGTTGTCTGGGTGTTGAAATAACCACGAGAGGGGAGCTCAGGATAGATGATCAGTTTTCAACTAAAAAATAATGGCTTGGCATTTTCAAATGTTCTTATTCTTTATAAGTAATAATAATAAAAATCTAAATGTTTGCCAGAAACCGGGAAAAAATAATTTGCAATTTTTAGTTTTTTGTTGAATCCTCTTCCTCAGCCTTCTCCCTGTCTCTTCCCAAAATGTGTGTGAGAAATTAAAAGCAACAGTAAACTGTGTGTTATGGGAGCCATACTTTCTGGCTCTGAAAAGACACAAGTTTTTAAAGCCTGCAGTTGGCATCTGCCAGCTTTTCAAGATAAGCTACGGGGTTTGTGCCCACTGCTCCAGAGGCACCTGATTCAAACTCAGTGGCTTTGTCAAGAGGGTGGTGACTAGTTTTGCATACACACAAATTTGCAGTTTTCTGAATCACTCTTCTCAGAAATCCTTGACTCCCATTCAGATGCATTGTCTCTCATTTCAAGTGACATCGACTTACTTGACTTTCAAATGAGAAAACTAAGTATCGTGAGCAGATGAAGAGATAATCAAAACATCTTTGTCCAGGTTTTTGGAAACTGGTTTTGAAAACTGAAACTTCTGAGCAGCTCTGCCAGTTCTCACAATATTTTTGTCATTAGAAAACAACAACAACAACATTTGTTAATCTGTTTCCTAAGTCTCCTTCCTTTGGAGGCATTTGAATCGATGGTGATTCACCTCAATAATAATTAAATATAACTCAAGTTTCCATCCACCAGTGTTATCAGGAAAGTTTGAATAATGTTTCCTTTCAAATAAAGAAAAATTCAAAACCTGAACATCTTCTAAACCAAGCCTCAGAGCTGATAACTATATTGCATGAGCCCCCTTTGATAACAGTGGCATAAAAACATAAGTTAAAAAAAGGGGAAAATACATGATAGTGAAAGACATTCCTGGATCAGCAAGTTTGATCCCTTGCCACTGCATGAACTTGTCAAGGTCCATCTTGAGCTTGCTCTTGTTCCTTGCTCCACGCTTTTCCTACTGGGCTGCTAATCTTGGATGTCGCACTGTTGATGTGAGATAATCCTTTTCCTACATTCTAGGCTAAATATAATCATAGCTAGTCGATGTAGTTCATCATCCCAAAGAATTTTTATTTAATGACTGACTAATTGTTAATTCCTTGTAATTATTCTTACCTATAAGCTGCATTTTCTCCCTCTCTTTGCATATTTGGATTGTTACCTATGCATATTTACTCTTCAGACTCTGTTGGTCAGTTATGATTGATCAGCAAAATCATACTGTGGTATTTCATATTCCTGATTGGATAAGCGGACACATATCTGTGTGAAAATGGAGCACTCATCTTCATTTAATATTTGTGTACATGATGTCTGAAAATCCGGGGGGGGTTTGACATTCATTGCTGTACAGCACAGTATTTAAATGTTCATAGAAAATGCAAAAAGTGGGTAAAGAAAAAATTATAAACAGTTTGCTCCTGTCCTTTGAAGAAGGAAGTTACCTTCTTTTACTGTCTTGCACAGTTGGCTGGTGTGTGGTTAAATGGTGTCTGTTTTATGTTCTCAAAATGGCTGCATTTCAGCAACGTCATACAGGAATTTCTACGTTAATTCATTGTACTGTGAAATTCCATATCCCCTTTGGGTTGTGGTTGCAGGTGAAGTTTACTTGTGTCTAGAATTATAGCTTTTAAACAGAATATCCCCAAGATAATGGAATTTCATAAAGATAGGTGGAGGCTGTCGAGATGAGGTCTAGTAGCATTTCTTAAGGGATTTCGTAGACTTTTCATAGACAGTTCCAGAACTTCAGGCCTTGTTTTCTTATTTTTTTGGTTTAATTATCTGGAGTGAAAGGACATCTTTGCTTTGTATTTGAACAGCGACTCATCACCTGCCCTCCCTAACCTCAGCTAACAACATTATCTCCTCAGGTCAAGTGAGAAAGGTCAGTGCTCTTGTTGCTGTAGGTGACAGGTTCAAACCCTTATAATCATCCTTGACAGCACTTGTTATACTTCTTTTTTAAGAGACGTTTTCAATGTCCTGCTCTCAGTTCCTTCATACAGCAGGTCTTTGGTTTTTACTGTTCATCACTTCCCTCGACCTCTATCAGTAGTTTTGCATTTCGATTTGTTCATCTAACTTGAACAGTTTTGTTTAAGTATTTTACTCACATGTTCATGGTCAAATTTTCAAATCCATGGTGTTAATCTGGATTTGAAGTAAAGCCAGAAGCAAGTTACAGTCAAACGCAAGCACACACAGGTCCTTCTCGCTTGGCCTTTTCTTATTCCCACCTGGGAGCTGGAGAAACACACGAACACAAACACAAGTACACAGCCCTCAGGATACAGCTACATCACGTTCCTTCAGTTCAATATGTATCTATCTCCAGTACTATAAAGATTAACAAGAAGTCACTGCAATTCTGCTCCCTCATCACAAAGTCCTCTTCTTTCCTGTAGATTGGCAGTAAATGGCTTCTTAACTTTCAGGGGAATCATAAAGTCATAGAATCATCTGGTTGGAAAAGATCTCGGAGATCATCGAGTCCAGCCATATCTGTCTCCTTATTAAACCACATCCCTAAGAAACTCATCTACCCGTCTTTTAAACACCTTCAGGGATGGTGACTCCACCACCTCCCCAGGCAGCTGTTCCAGTGCCTGACCACCCTTTCAGTGAAGACATTTTTCCTAATGTCCAGTCTAAACTTCCCCTGGTGCAACTTGAGGCCATTTCCTCTCATCCTACCACTTGTCCCTAGAGAGAAGAGCCCTGCACCCACCTCATCACAACCTCCTTTCAGGCAGTTGTAGACAGGGATGAGGTCTCCTCTCAGCCTCCTCTTCTCCAGGCTAAACACCCCCAGGTCCCTCAGTCGCTCCTCGTAGGACTTGTTCTCCAGCCCCTCCCCAGCCTTGTTGCCTTCTCTGGATGCGCTCCAGCCCCTCAATGTCCTTCCTGTAGTGAGGGGCCCAAAACTGAACCCAGCACTCGAGGTGTGGCCTCACCAGTGCTGAGCACAGGGGCACAATCACCTCCCTGGTCCCACTGACCACGCTGGGTCTGACACAGGCCAAGATGCCATTGGCCCTCTTGGCCACCTGGGCCACTGCTGGCTCAGGTTCAGCCGCTGTCAACCAACACCCCCAGGTCCTTCTCTGCCAGGCAGCTCTCCAGCCACTCTTCCCCAAGCCTGTAACGCAGCACAGGGTTGTTGTGACCTAAATGGAGGACTCTGCACTTGGCTTTGTTGAACCTCATCCCATTGGTCTCAGCCCATGGATCCAGCCTGTCCAGATCCCTCTGCAGAGCCTCCCTTCCTTCAAGCAGATCCACACTTCCAACAGTGGAGAGATGGCATCCTTTCGTGGAGGCAGGCTTTCTTTTGTTTGTGTACACTCACATGCTCAATTCTATTCACGGTCTACTGTACCTCAGTAGTGTGCTTGTTACTGTACGCTCAGCTGTGTTTGGTCTCTGAGCAAACTCAAACCTTTGTTCCTGTGGCTTGAGTTGGGAAGAGATGAGTACAATGGAGCAGCAGCCTGGAGCGTCAGGAGATATACATTGTGGATCACAGCACTCAGAACATCAACCCATGCTGAAGCCTTGTCTTTATCACATGGAAATGCAGTAACAATCTCTGTGTTCTGTCCCATGCCACCTGGATCTTGTGAAAAATTCTGATGTCGTTTGATAAAGTAAT
Organism: Neomorphus geoffroyi; assembly: GCA_033558235.1. NCBI lineage: Eukaryota > Metazoa > Chordata > Aves > Cuculiformes > Neomorphidae > Neomorphus > Neomorphus geoffroyi. The sequence goes on from JAUMJM010000048.1 coordinate 1,492,846, forward strand.
ACGTGTTAGCTCTTCCCAGGATTGGGTGACAGGGCTGGTCCTCTTGGGGATGAATGGGATCCAAACTTCCTGTGAAATTCAAGTGCAAGCACATGAATTAAGTCTGCCACCTTGCAGTGGGTGATGAGATTTTGTTGCCTGTGCCACCACTTCATTGTTTTTCACAGGAGTTAGTCTGCTTCATTATTGTTGTTCCTGCTACTGTTGTTTTAATCTTTCACGGGAGATTATATAAAACAGCCTCTCCATGAAACGGAACACATCTCCAGGGAATATGATGACAACATCCATATCTTAAAAAGCCATAAAGTAGAGATGCGCCGTAGAAAGTAGTCGTTCCTAGTAATAAGTAAGTGCCGTATGACATCCAGGAAAGATACCTTATTGTGACAAGCTTGCACACTAGTGCAAAACTGAAGAAAAGTACATTTAAAACTACAGGTGTTGTCATGCTTGTTATTTGAAAGAACTTTCATTCCCTAAATTACATGTGCAGCCAGAACAAAGCACCTTAACCCTTGGCAGCCTGTAGCCCATTCCTGATGCTCTCCGTTAAACTGATTTCTCCTGACATGTCCACCACAGAGTACCTCCCCTAATATAGCAGCTCCCCTGCATTTTGCTGGATTCATACTTTGGTGTACTCCAGCCCATGTAGACCCTGACATTGACAGGTGAACAAGCTGCTAACAGGTTTTCTTCTTTCCTGATGCCATGCAGAGATTACTTTCTGGGTTATATATAGTAGACCTGATAACAAGCTTTTTTCAGTCTTGCAGAAGTTGAGGCAGGAAGGGAGCCTAACAAGACCTCTGTGACTGCTCAGTCACACAGGGTCCAAAACAGTCTTAAACTGTGTATGTGTAAAGTGTGATGCACCATGAAGCTCATTAGAAATCACTTGTATTTGTACCTGGAGCAAAGAGTGCTGAGGACCATCCTGCTACCATTCATACTGCAGCCCAGGAGATGGAGTGAAAGTTTCCTTTCTGTGCTCCTCCACTAATCTACTTGAAGAATTCAGGCCACTGAGCTGTAACTACCTTGGGCCACACTTAGAGATCTGAAATGTCACCTACATCCCTGCAGCTAGTCACACTCCCAAGTGTGATTGAAAGTGTCGAAGTAAAATGACATACAGGGTTCTGTTTAGAGCCAGGGAATGGAAAACCCAGGGCACAGTGCAGGTCAGCCTTTCCAAATATATCCCTGTATGCCTCGGTTTCCTCAGACTGATCAGTGGACAAATTATGCCAGCAGCCACTGCCCTCGTTTAGGTCTTATTAATGAACTCTGGGACCATTAAGTCAATAGATCCCAGAGAAGTGCCACTATTGCAACCATCCATGGCAAGGGAAAGCACATTCCCAAGAAGGGAGAGTGTGGAAGACCTAATGAACACTGAACAGAGCACTTTCTCCACATTGGCTTTGTCCACTGCTGGGCAGCCTTGCCCTGACAGAGCTCCTGTCCAACCAGGGACGTACCTCCATTTGTCATTAGTCCTAATGCAAGCTGAGAGCTTTAAAGCCAGGGCTAAATCAAACCATCTTAATTTGCAGGCTTAATGCATTGCATATTACCCATATCCTTCCTATGGGATTTATTTTGATTAAGTGCTAATTTGTAGCTCATGGTATACCCAGTGAAGTGACTGATGAGAAGGGTGCCTGGGCAGAGCGTCTGTGTTTCGGCAGCAGTGAAGATTTGGAATGAGAAGTGTTGTTCCCACCACAGACACACAAGAAAGCAGGACAATTTGTTCACATCCTCATCAGCCTAACAGGTGAAATTTTTAGAGAGGATTAGCTTGGGTTGCTCTTCAGGTGCAATGGAATCCAGAGATCTCCTATGAGAGAAAGGACCAGACTTACAAAGGTTTTGGCCATACTTGAAAAGTCTGCCCCTGATCTGTTGTACATCCCTGTCTGTACAGAACATCATGGGTTAGAAAAGGTGCAGCTCCTTCTCAGAAAACCAACTGTAGGCAGTTGTGTACACATCCCACATTCAATAGACTTATTGAACCTTGACTGCACACGCCTATAGCTGAGCTGCCTGCCCTGAAACGACACCAGCCCCTGTTCAGATCCTCCTTCTCTCTCACTGCTTCCACTCTGTAACCACCAAGTAACAAATGTTGAGTGGATAAGACCATTTTAGAGATGATCACAGTCCCGATTTCACCACAAATAGCTGGGAGAGCCTATCAGCAACATGAAAAGTCCTCTTTGAGATGGGCACTGTTTTTCCAAGGAGTTAGGGAGCTATATGTCTGGGTACTTCACTCTACTGACCATTACTTTGGAATGAGAAACAAACCTTCCACCTCAACCAGACACAGCAAATCTCAGATTAATCTACATCATCATGTAGATTTTATGGGGCTTGAGGAGACGCAACCTTTAAACAGAAATATGTTGTCAACTTTTGCTATCACAGTGCTGGTATTTCACTAAAATAAAAGCCTTTATTTCAACTATTTCTTTGGTATCTGAAGTTGTGTCTGGTTCTGTAACCACCTGTTCCCCACAATTCGTAAAAGCACAATGAATATACTCATTAAACAAGGCATACACCCAGAAATGCACACATGGATGTCAGGTCAAGTTATTTTATAATGTTGATTTACGGAAAAGGTGAAATAAAACTGCCCAACTTTGTCTGGCATAGTAATAATAAACCCAAAGAAGTCATCCAACAGTCTTAATTTCAGTCTTAAGCTGTATAGAGGTGTTATGCATTAGCAGCATTTCTCCTTTTGGCTGTTTTTTTAAACACTAAAAATAGTGGACAGTTTCTCAGCTGATGGGTACGGCTTCCTTTTACTTGGGTAACTAATGACAGCAGTTGAGGCGGAAGGGGGTGTTGGGTAGAAGGAAGTTAATTAATTTCAGGGGGTTTAATCTCTTTTCTTTTGTACCAAACCATAAAACAAAAATTCTTCAGGAGCCAGAACATGCACCTCCAGTAATCGAAAGAGAGGCAAGGATCTGACTAATAGATATTACGTTCCATTATATGGTCTTGAAGTCAATAAACATTAGGTTACCTTCATGCAGTGAAAAAAGACCAGATTTATTAAAAAATCTTATCTGGAGGGTTTGCATTTCAATAGGATGTGAATTTGCATATTTTAACAATAACCTCCCATCATTCTGTCTGATCTGTGCTCAGTTGGCCATACAGATCACTTTATCTTGAATAGATTATCACCGGTTTAATAAACCCTTCATAATATGCAGGTATAACAATGGTACTTCATTGGATAAAGGAGGTATTAAAGTTCTTTTTCTGGAAATAGGGGTGGCCCAGCTAGTGATTAACTTTATACCTCTGTACATCCCTGTGCTGAATACGGGATTGAAGGAGAGTATTCCCATTATTCACATTCAAAACGGACCAGCTCTTCAGAGCTCCTATTAACTCCTCATTTCCCATGGTAACTGTGCAGTTACGGGAATCAACAAAGCCAGTGCTGCTGGGGATGTTATCTTCAGGATTGGCTATTGCCTGAGATGTCAGGAAAAGTTGACACTTCTTCCCCAAGCTCAGTCCCTCTTCATGTGCAGAGCATGATTAGTGCTGAGCTATTTCATAGAGAAGGCACCTTCTCAGTACTAGAAGGAAGCAGCGTCTACACACAGCTCAGCAAAGATCCAAAAAGGATAGGCAGATAGCTTAGATGCCCCGTTTTCAAAGGAAAAGCAAAATTTGTTCTTCCTTGTCTTTCCTCCCAGGCTTTGCCTTACTCCCTGCTTCCACTTCCCACTCAGAACCTTGATTTTCACTGGTTGCTCTTTACAAAAGATGAGTCCACCCCACAATTCCTGCGTCCTGTCTTGTCATCTCAAATATTTAGCTAGGTGCAGCACACTCAGATCCTCCACAGGAGTGAAATAAGTCACTGCCAAATCATAGGGATGGCTTTTGCCTCCTGCAGTCTCCACAGGGATCACTTTTCACACGAGACACAGGGCAGAGCATTAATGCCAATGTACCACTGATGGGGATAAATATAATTCTCATGTTTTCTGCAATTTTTGATTTCTTCATTTTTGTGGCTTTTTTTTTTTTAATTGATATTTGCACCCTAACCTGAGAAAAAAACCTCATACTCTTCCTCTTTTGGGCACCAAGTACAGAGCAGGCAGCTGTGAGCATTGGCTGTCCACATGCAAAGCTTACACAACCTGCAGGCTACTGCGGCACTAAGCTCAACCTTATAGTCCTTAATGAGAGATAATTTTCACTCAGGACAACTGGACTGTGGTCATACAGCCCTGGGATCTGGACTGCCTGACATCTGACCAGCTGGGACCACAGGAATAATGAATTTGGGGCTGCGTGTGTATGCATGTATGAGAAAGAGAGGGTATGTCACATACACATTCTCCAAGATACTCTTGAGAGCAACTACAACTTTTCATACTCTTTCCCTCCTCTGTTTCCTTTTTCTCTGCTCAAGCTGTGTTTGTGCTTGCTTTTCCATCATGAGCTTTTTGCTTCTCGAGAGCCGACATGCTGGTGTGCTGCCTGACAGAGGGAGCACAGCAAGGCTAGTGAATAATTGAAAGTTATTGACCTATAATAACCTGGCATTATTGACCATAAATGATTTAGTTAAAGCGCGCACACACACACATACGCCATCTCACGTGAAGGAGCTGAACTCCCTTTGTCCAAAACTGGCTCAATGGAGCTTGTAACAACAGAATAAAGGGGAAATCTTGTCTGGCATGAAATTAATGTGAATCAAAACAACATTTCTGATGATGCTTTAATAAAGTTCTTGTGGGGAATGAGCACAATATCTGAAGCCACAAGCAAATTTTCCCGAGTCTTTTACTCAAACCTATATGAGGACACAAACCTTTTCTGAACTTCAGCAAAGCTCACAGATTTTAAGGCTGAGTAGGACAATTTTCATCAAGCAGCCTGACCCCTGCCATAGGGTAGGCTAGAGACTAATGAATGCTAAGACCAATAACCTGTCATCAAACTCGAGCACAACATTTAGGGAGAATGAAAAACATCTAGTTTTGATGTCAGACTTCCCACTCTCCTATTATTTTTCATTTCTGCTGAGCCAGCTCTTCCCCTCTGAAGTGGAAGTGTTGACGTCAGCTCCTTTGGAGCGACAAAATGTTGGTTGACTTGCTGGAAAGCCTGCTCATGCTCATGCCCAGCCTCAGGCTCCCATCATCTTGTTGGATCTGCAGGGTAAGGCATCTCTGTCTCTGTTTTCTGTGTCTGAATGGAATCATGGAGAAGTGCACATGTCTGGGCTGCTGAGCTTGGCTGGATGATATAAAGATGTGAGAGAGTAAATGTTCAATTAAGCTAGTTTTCTGAACGAGATGTAGACCCAGCCACTAACACAACTGTCATATGCCTTCCTAAACTGGCTGTGTTTGTGTCAGGATCTGAGTTTTGTGGCTGGCCTTGATTATGGAAAGTTTCTGCCCAGTTTTCGGCAGATGAAACTTTACGTCTTGGAACTATTTCTGGTTATCTATCAGTGCTCAACAAATAGCCATAAATACTTCTTATTAGCTTTATGGTTGCTATTCATTATATACAAAATAGCCAAGATAGCTGTGCCTGGCTTTCTTTGTTCTTCAAGATCAGATGGACAACAGGAAGGATCTCTGGTTTCAGATTTGCCTGACTTGAAGCTCTTGAGAGTTCATGCAAGAAAAAACTTTTGACTCTCAGCATTCCTGACCCCTGGTACAGAAGCAGCTGTGAATTGGCATTTACATCACAGAAAAGTGTCAAAATGGAGGGATTCATTGCTTTGCTTTTCCAAGTTCAAGACAGATTTTTCCTGCTGACTCCAGCAGGCAGTGAAAGCACCTGGGGCTGCTCTCACAGTCCAAAATCACTGCAGTCAGGCAATCACTGGAGTCAAAGGTGCAATCCAGTCTGTGTACTGAAGTAACTAACTTTTGAGTACATTATAAGTACCTAATGAAGCAGGCTTCCCGGAGTAAATTCTTAATTTCTCCATCTAGGAAATTTGGTCTGCATAATTTAGTTGTCTAAATTTAGGCAGCCAAGAGCTCCCTCTGGAGGTCTCTAAGCAGCCCATTTTCTTTGCATGGGCAAGGCCAGTGCTTACTTCAGGAAGGCATTTTGTGAGATATCTGTGATTTCAGTACAAGCTAAGTCATTAAGCAAATAGGATCTCTCCTAAAATTTCTAATTTTCCTCCCTGTATTAGAGCTGCACTAAGGGGTAAGGCCAGGTGGAAAGAAACAATTGAGTTTCTCTCTAAAGTCAAGCAAGGAACATGTTAACCTGGGATATAGACTCCTTACCTCTAAAAAACTTCCTGTGAGCAGTGGGAGAAGTGCAGTGTCTCATCTGTATGTGCACATCATCGCTTCCTCGTATATACTCCTGAGATCAGACCAAAATATCTGACTACAGCGGTACATGACACCAGTGTCCAAGATGGCTTCCAGTTGTCCTTCTTTCCTCTCCGTATAATTGACTATTATACTGGCATTATCTGTGCCTTGATACCTTGGATTTACAGAGCTTCTAACAAATACAAATTCCCCTTTGCACACACCCCATTTAATCAAAACCTTGCTGGTTTAAGCAGTCTCTTTTATTAAATTACCAACCTATGAAGACATTAACTCAATTAGAAGCAGCAGTTCTGTAGTCTTGAACAACCAAGCAGTAATATTGCGATGGTATATGTTATGCAGAGTACGGCACGTTATAATAACACTGAGAGCTTATATGGCATTTTAGAAATCTACAGTTTCGTATGAATAATATCTAATTAATCCTCACAATGGGCCCTGAAGGTAAAGATTACTGTCTAACCCCTTTTTCCATGGAGGAAACTAAGTGGGGAAGAAGATGATAGGTAATAGACTTCGAAAAAGAGTTCAAGGCCATATTTTTCCACACTCTACATTCACAAGCAGTAGACTTCACACTTTGCAAATTGCTCCCTTCCTTCTGAGAAATTCAACGTCAAGTGACCATCATCTTCCTTTCTTGTCTCGGTATTGTAATGTGTAATGGGCTGAGTTTATTTTAAACCAATTCTTTGTTTCTGAAGGGTGTGGGGACAAGGAGAGAAACCCCAACAGGAATAGGCTACATCCATTACGCATAAGCAATTTTGGTAACTGCCTTTAGTGCTTGCTGTGGTTGTCTTGTGCTTCCGGGTGCTTTCCAGAACCAAACAGTCATGGTTTCAAAAGTCAGCATCAGCATCAATTTGTGACCATCATTTTCCACAACTGTGTTAACCCAAGAAATTTTAGTTTTCAGTGTCAGGGTAGAAACACCCATAAGCTCACCTGTGTCACCTCAGTTAATTTATCTGACAGCAAACGACAAGGATGATCACAGCTGTTCTAAGTAGGCCTGGGTACCCATGACCTTTTATACAGAGACTGCAAAGATAGAAGTGTTCAAATGGGAAAAAATATTTTATACGGGGCACAAGATTTGTGATTAGAAGTATCTTGGTAACAAAGTAAGTGGCAAAGATCTTCTTGGCAAGCAGTATGCAACACTAAAAACACACTTGATGATCTCAAATTACGGTTACTATGAGGTATTATGTTTCCAAAGTGCCAGGTCAATCATACAGAGGCAACAATGAGCTGCTGACAATAACAGCCGATCCTAAATATAAAGATTTTGACTAGAGATTTAAGTATGTACAGTTTGTTCTACAAAAATTAGTAAAAGTATTTTTGTTTTGCTTAGTTTTTAGTAGAAATAGGATTGTGGGACAGCTTTGTATATTTTTACTAGGTTTTGAAAAGTAAATAATGCAGCAGTAGAAACAATGAGTAGGAATGAGAAATGGACTTGATTTGAATTTGAAAAAGAAATTGACAGACTTATGATCAGTATTTGCTTTAAGCAAAGTATGGAGAGGAAAGAAACAGCTTAAAACACTGAAAAGAAAACAATGCTTCTAATAATTAATATTGCCTGCTGTAAATATGCATCAATCATAAATTATCTTGAGCAATCTTGTATGATATGATAATATAAATGAGATTTTAGTCTCACATATTAATTTTCTATAAGCTATATTTTGAGCACTAAGAATTTTCGGTTATTGTGGAATTAAAATTCTTGTTAAAAAGTTGCTCAGGTCCAGAAGTTAAGGACTTAAGGAAACCATTTTTTGTTTGGAGCCTGAAGGTAAATCTTCAAAAACTGGAAACACTGGCATTGTTTGTAAGCAATTAGGTTACTTAGATTAAGGTTACTTTTAAATACAGAGAGGTTTGCCTTATACCTAATTAAAAAAATTAATGAGAATTTTATTTACAGTAGGTGATCTAAAAAAAAAAGGTTGTTCTCAGTGGTCATGGCTCCAATTTATCTCATTTCATATTTACACAATGTAACACCCTTTTCACAGAAAAAGTACAATCTGGCCCACATTTTCAGGTATGCTCAGCACTCAGTGGACCAAAATCTTTTAATTATCTGTCTGTGTATTTGAAAACACCCTGTGTTTCAAACAGAAGATTCCTTAAGTACTGTGATTTCTTGCTCCGTTTCCCTCTCTGTGTTTTTTTTACTCTCAGCATCACAAGTTGAGAATAATTCTCTGCTGTGATTTTGGAAGGATGCTGCTAGAAAGCAGCAAGCCTTGTTCTGCTTCGTGCTGGTTCAAACCTGTCAATGCTGCTTAGGCTTGCTACCGATCCACACAGAAGAATCAGACCCTGGGAGTTCAGATATATACTGTAAAAAGGTTAATGGCTAATACCGCCAGGAAGTTTATAGCTGAACTTCTAGTGGCTCTGAGCAATGCTCTGTCTTTAATCAAATGTCAGCACAAGAAGGGGAAAGAGGGAAGAAAATGCAGCTGGATGAGTTGTCTCTTCCCAATGATGCCTCTCTGGTTTGTCTCGTCCAAATTTATCCAAGCTGAACACACTACACAAGCAAGCAAGGGGCTCAAGCTGGCAAGAAAGCGAAAAGCAAATGGGAGTGAAGACGAAGGGAGTAAATAACTTGGAGCTATCAAGTGTGATGCCAGAGGTGGCATGCTGCTTCCAGCCACTAACAGATGTGGACAGGTGAACCTTTACACCAAATCAATCATCATATTTATTCTAATTGTATCGTAATAGTCCCCCAGGAGCTCAGTTCAAATGAGCTTGACATTATTAAAATTTTAATGCCCAGTTTTCATAGCTGAATGAATATTTAAAGGGTATGTCCCAGGCTTAAGTTATGATGATGAAGAAATTAATGGAATGTCTTGTTTAATGCTTTGGTACATGTTGATGAAAAAAAAAAAAAAGAAAAAAGAAATGAAAAAGTGTAGTTGTTCAGGGAAGAAATGAAAGAAAGGCAATGTTTGGGCATAATTAGAGGAGGAAAGCATCAGTGACGCATCAGGATCAGACATTGCTTGTTGAAGAACTCTCACTGGAGAGGAAATATTTAGTATTTGGGAGGGGGGAACTCAAGGTGCGGTCAGGGACCATAAGAGAAGCAGCTCCATGTGAACGACAGTCAGAAACAAATCTTTGTCAGTCTCCAGCCACATCCCTATATGGTGGAATGAGATTGGTAGCCTTTGCTGGGCAGAACAGACACAAGAAAATCACCTTTGTTACCCAACCAGGGTGTTTGTTTATTGTGAGTACCCAGATCAGCTTTGAAGGGTGGCATAATTAATCAGTGATGCTCATCAGACTGGTAATTATGTTATAGATAATTGTCAAAACATAGGACTAGATGATAACAGTTACACATGGATGGGAGCAAGGGGGTAGCTCCTTTTACACTTGGAGGGCCTGACTCCGTAAAAGCTGGAACTAGCACAGAGAATAGTATTGAATCTGAGCATCTGAAAAGATTGTGGGGTTTTGGTTTGGTTTTTAAGCCTTTCATGCTCTTCTTAATTCAGGAAGTGTTTGAGAAGTTAAGAATTTTTGTTTTATCATTTTTTTGAATACTGTGCTACTATTTAAGGTTCTTGCTTGTGTTTATCTCTTTGCTGTTAGGAACAGAGGACTAACTTAAATGGATGGATGGGCTCAAAATCTTCCTTGTTTTAGTTTTTGGTTTTTTTTTTTAAAAAAAAATTATTTGTTGTTGCTTTCTTTTTGCAAGTTCCTTCAGGAATTGATGCCCTGATCCAGAGAAAAGTTTAAGTTTTTATCTTTAGGCAAGGTTTTCACACATCTGATTTGGGGTGTGATTTGAAATCAGTTTAGATAAACTGGTGGAGAAGGTGATATAGCTGCTGGGTTGGTGGTTTTTTTGCTCAAACAGGGCCTATTTCAGATTATTTAAAAATAATTAGACTATATTTGTTTATTAATAATAGAGCTGGAAGGAGAGCACAACCATACCACTTATATCATGATAGATATAGGCTTTGAGAAGGAAGCCCCTGTGCTCCTCCTGGGGTGGAGGACTGAAGTAATCTGTTATCCTCTAGCAATCTTACCCCACAGATAACCTTAACCTTTGTGAGAAGGGAAATTAAGGTGGGAGGGAGAAAGTGAACATGGCATCCTTGAAAACAGGACCAGTACTGGGACAAAATCACTTTCTGGCTCAGAGTGGATCTAATCCAGTACTAAGCAAAGCCCTGCTTGTAACTTTAACACTGTAATAGCCTCTTCCAGTTCCTGGGGAGGTTATGCTTTAATTCTGACCCTGAGGCTACCTGCACATTTATATGAGTCAAAGAGTCTTTATTTCATGATTTTGGCAGTGGGTGAAAGCAGCCAGTTAATTCACAATGCTTACTCAGTTGTTTGTTAAATGGCAGTGCTATGGAAAGCATTTCTCCATGGGCAAAAGGGTTGGCCGTGCTTCTTATCTTTATGGCCAGGCATGCAAAGTCACAAGCACAGAAGGTCTAATCTTCTTGGATGGACGGTGGCCAAGCTCCTTTTGCACTCAAAACACTGAAGTCAAAGGGAGCTTGGCCTTGCCTAAAGTCTACAGAGTCAAGCCAAACAACATTAGTGGCAGAGGTGGAATTTGAGTCTTGCTTCAGAAGAAGAGATAAAGCCTAGAGAACGAAGAGCACAGCAGGGAAGAGCCAACAGCCAGAGGTCATGGGCTAAGGATAAGGAAAAGATGAGAACAGATGTTCATCTCTAACTGAGGGGCAGGGGTTATGTCTATAATGCCTCGAGTAATACATCTGTCTTTCTGGCCTACTTGTGTGCCCTGCTCCTATCCATGCTGAAGAGACCCCTGGCCTCTCTGCAGAGTGCCCAGCATGCACAAAACCATGACATGCCCCATATGCAAAAAATACTCTGCCTTTCCCCATATTTACACTTCCTCACCAAGGCAGCTCCTGAGCATACTCCAGACTGTGCCTCTGCCAGGATGAGCACCTGCTGCAGACCTTGCTGGGCAGCCTCAGAGCAGATCAATGCAAAGACCATCCGTGAGACAATTCAGGTACCAGGTTTGAGAGCAAGCTTTAAACTAGACAGTGCAGGCATACATAAGCTTACAGCTACAAACACCTAAGTTGAGCTTATGTTGCAAAACTGATATAGGAACATTGGCACATATTCGCATCACTCATTTAAGTCCTATGTTGCCACCTAGATACATTTATTTGTTAACCATGCTGAGTAGTTTAAGGTTATCTTGGTTGTATCTACAAGGATTGCCTTCATACGAGCAAATTGAGCCATTGCTCTGCCCTGAGAATGTTTGGGATCACAGTATCTTGTCTAAAAGAGAATTTAGCTGCTTTCTATTAAATGCATGCAGAGTTGGCTAATGGAAATACCAGGGATAGCAAAGAACGATTTTAGGTAAAAGGTGATTTGGGCACATTTTAAAATTGAATGTAAATTGTCTTGAAATAAACTCAAGTGGGAAATTAGAAGAGGGGTGAGGCTGTCAAAAAGCATATCTCTATTGATACTAGGAAAGAAGGAAGGAAAAGACAGCAGAAGACTGGCTTAGTTTTATATTCATACTTGATGTGTTTATGAACAGAATTTCACATTGTGATTGCTCACGGTAGCAGCAGGGAACTAGATTTAATGAGCAGAGTGTCCTTTCAAAACTTATATCTCTGCTGTCACGATACACAGACAAATAGACCGTTTTATATAGCTTAACATCACCAGTGGGCCAGTTCTGTGACTCTTTACATGTATGCAGGGAGTCTGGGACTACAGACACATTTCCCAGGCTGAAGTCAGCATCCATCAGACCCCTGCTTTCCCCAAAGAGAAAGGTCAAGTGCACAAGCCAGGCGAGAGCCATGAGTGGGAACAAACACCTATCTGGATGATCAGGGCAGGAGTACCTTAGGGCATGCTGTGCATGTGGTGGCACAGTCTAGCAGGTGAAAGTAGACCCTCAAACATAATTTTTGCTGTGTGACTGCCCAAAGCTTTAAGGAGATGCCTGTTGTCTTCTTCACATGCAGGTTTGCATATGGAACAATACTCAAGAGATACCAATACTGAAAAATAATGAGTACTGTCTCTCTTGATTTGGAAAATAAGGCTTTAAAATTCCAAGCATCATGTGTTTTGTTCCGCTTACTGTCCTCAAATCTGCTGAAGACTGGGTTGCCCCTTTACTCATCACCGCTTCATTTAAAACCAGAGGCAACATGAGGCTGAGCACTACATGCCAGCTTGCCCAAGTACAAACCAAAGGAATTGTTGTATTGGTAAATGTTTTATTTGCTATCAACAAGATTATGAATTTCTTCAGGCTCAAGCTCAGACTATTTAGCAGGGAGAAAGTTTTGGATTCGAAGCTATAGGCTCCTGCACATGAACCTGAACTGAACTTAAGGCCCCTCTATGTTCATCTATATACAGGAGACAAGAGGAAAGATGAATCGATAGTTAGATGGGTGGATTATAATGTGTTTTATATGAAATATAGAAAATACTCTCAGAGTGCAGGGATGGCCAGTAGCAATCATTCTCAGGGGTAGGCACTAGAGCATTGACTGATTTGTAAAGGTCAGACCCTTCAAGATTTTTCTTTCATAGCTCATACATTCCCATTTAAGGTTCTCTCATCTCATCTATTTGTATACGTGTCTGTGACACACGTCTTGTCAGATGAGGAAGACTGTGGTTGGGAGGAATTAAAGAATCCACTGCCCACATAAAATTTGGGATTAAGACATTTCTGGTGCAATGCGTTCCTAGTTAGTGCTTCCCACAGGCAACGCAATGTGATTTTTTTCACCAAACTTTTTAAAACATTTCTCCTCCCTATTCTTTCATTAATCTCAAAGTTGTATCAATTTGCAATGCCCACACAAAAGTGTGCTTATAATCACCTGGCAATTCATGCAACCACAGCACTTACCTCTACTCTCAAGGGGACAGGTTTCTGCTTTAAGCCTTACAGCTGTAGTACACAAATACAGAAAGCTGATTTTGTGGCTAAGTTACATGGGAGCAGCTTTCCAGATTCTGTAACATTCACACAAATTTCCCCAAGCTGAGGACCTGGGCCCTGCATTTGTTTTTTTCTTCAGAGAGAGGAGATTGCTTTGGATTCACTCTTATGGCTGTCTACTTTAGATCACTAATTCAATTATGTCACTCAGAATCAGGAACAGAGTGATTTACTTGAACTTTGCAATTACACACATACAATTCAATTGTAGGTGATTTTCTTGGCCTTTCCAACTTTGACACTAATATACTTTGCATTTCCTTTGGGCCTTCAATCACTACAGATTTTGCTCAATGCTTTAAAAGTTATGAACTTCTCCTACAAGCACGTTCCTGCCAGTACCTTTGTTCAAACAGCTGTCCTAACTTCACAGGAATTACTGTTGTATACATGACAGACCCCCAAAAAGATGGCAGAAGTGGTAAAATGAAATTTCTCTTAGTGTTTTGGGGGGAAATTTTGAACAGAAAAACCTTTCCCGCTGAAGAATTAAGCAATAACCATATTTTCTGGAAATTTCAGGACAGTTATTAGACAATTCATACCTCCCCTTAACATCTCAGCTATGTCATGAGATTACCAAGAACCGTGTGACATCTTTAGGAAGTAAGTTGTTCTGGGATAGGATTTTCTTTTGTGAGACTATCCAGCATATACAGACGCAGTAGGGCCCAATAAACATTCACTCACACCAGCATCCTATTAGATCACAGCTTCATCATTGACCTAGAGGGCTGATGCCTGAAAATCATCAAACACAACAGAACGTGACTGAGCTGGAAGAGTTTGTTATTTGCTGTTCTATCTGTCCACATAATTTAAGTATATAAATGACAGTAATTTTGGTTGGTTATTTGGTAATTTAGCACCAGCATTTATATACAATTTCCATCGACCACCTTCATGATACATTAAGGTATCTTTATCTCCATTGTACAGAAGAGAAAGCTGAGAAAGAAGCGGTTGTAATGGTATGTCCAAATTCATCCAGAAGAGCAGTATAGAGCTGGAAATAGGCCTTTTGAGAGGTTAACACTTCTGTTTCCTACACTGTACTGGCTCTTTGGGAACTTCAGTAAACATGGACAATAGAATACATTTCCTCACACATTTGGATACAAAGCCTTAATAAGACACTCCAATCTGTTGTCAAGGAGAATTCAAATTTCTTAAGCCCTCTAAGGAGAAGTAAAAAGACTAATATTAGATATACGATCATTGTGGTCATCTTCCATGGTCTTACAAATCATACAAGATCTAGAATCACTTTTTGTCTCCTGAAGTGACTTCTTCCTGAAACTCAACTAGCAGAGTATCTCCAAGACAGCTCTTATGTGCCTTGGACATGATCTTCCTAATCGTTAATGGAATTTAAGTGATATTCAGCAATATCCTCCTCATCTCACTTTTCATTCCTGTCTCGGATCACATTTGAATCTATTCAGGGTATCTCCATCTTTCCCCCCCTCCCTTTTTCTTTTTCCTTTGGTCTTTGCATTTGCATATTCTAAAAACTGATAGAGCCTTAGTCCTGGCTAGAAACACCAGGTATATTAATGGCTAGTGAGAAAGTGACTGAGAGAAGAAAGAAAAGGAAAGTATGAACAGTAAGAGCAAGAAAAATGGAGACGGTAAGGAATCAGCTTCGTACTCTTCTTTCCTAGGTGATCCTTCTGCCTGCTTCAAATTAATAGCAAAGCCAGAGGGAGCAGAAAAAGGTTGGTGGGGAAGAAAACGACAACCTTAGGAAAAAAAAATCATGATGCAGAAAAGCGTCTGTCCCCTGTCTAATTCCTGCAGTGGCCTGTAGCTGATGGTGCTGAGAAAAATACAGCAGCAAGCTCTGACATTTCATTTCTGTGGAGAATTGAAAAAGGGCTTGCTGTAATTCATCGCTTCTTGTAACTCAAACCCTTTTTGACAGGAGTACCTGCGCTGTCTTTTAACAGTGGCACCACAGTGGCTGTAATTGGACATGAAAAATGATGTTGTGTTTCTACTTGCAGGGAGGATTGGGGTGCGGGTAGGTGGGGCAAATGGCAAGTTGGTGTGGGAGGATGATATCTGGCACTATATGAATGGGTTGGTTTTAGGCAAAAGGGAGAAAAGGGCAAAATGAAGAGTATGAAGTGTAACAAGTACAATCATCTTGTCCAAGGTATGCAAAGGTGGTAGTAAAGGTGGTTTTCAGCAGAGAAGAAAGCGCAAAGGACCAAAGGAAAATGAGAAGTGTGATGCACCTAGAGTTCTACCTTCTCCACCAACCGAAGCGCTTAGTGGCATTTGTTGGAAAAACAACATGCAAACCCTATTCCTGGAATGGGGCCAGTTAACAGCTGTAGTGGTACCCAGTGCCCCTAATTCCAAATATAGACAAGGAATCTGAGATGCAGGCTTTGCCTGAGGCCACGTTGGGTACATAGCTGTGGATAAAACTCCACCTTGCTGTTCATTTGCCACCCTTTTGAGAACTGGCTCTGTCATATTTAACCAGAAATCTGAAGTAAAGTTTTTGGCTCTCGTCTAACTCTCCTTGTTCCTTAGTGGTCCTCAGCACATCTCTTGTAGCATTGATGTTGAGTGAGGCACTTTAAAGTAAATTTGTGTCCAAATTGGACTCTGAATTGTAAATGAGGATAAACATATTGTCCTGATTTATAATGAGTCTACAACTATCAGACATTCTGGTGCCATAATGTTAGGAATCTTCACAGTTTATACAGGCAATAAAAAATGTTGGTCAGGTCCTACAGGATAACAGGGAGGCTAAAGAGAGCATAAGCTCTTTCTAGGTTAAGTAATGGTAAAAAAAGTATACTACTTTCACTGTGGCAGTCCAAAAGGGGTAATACAGAATAAGAAATCGTAATTATATTTCAAAGGAGAGCACAAAAACACCTATGGTCAAAGAAAAGGACTATTGCAATAGACAGAAGCATAGCATACCCTAGAGGAGAGCCTAACAGAGTTCACCCAGTCCAGCTGTCATTTCAAATGCTGTATCAGCTTACCTAGGTCGTTCCCAAGTTGTCAAATCTCTTTTGAAGGTTTCTAGTAATGGGGATCAATAAAATCTCACAGCTACATCTGTATTTGCTATGATGCTATGTGGATACCCATGGTATTAATCACATTTGCTTAGTGAAATCTTCTTTCTCCTACAACTCTCTCAGGGTACTCCAAGAGAGGACAGATAATAAAGATGTCCATATCAATATTCCCCCAACAACTATTCAGAAAACCACAGTTTGGAGTATAAAATTCTGTTTCTTTACATTAAACCCATAACAATTTCCAGCTGAAGAATAAGCAGAGAGTTTGAACGTCT
Organism: Neomorphus geoffroyi; assembly: GCA_033558235.1. Classification (NCBI taxonomy): domain Eukaryota; kingdom Metazoa; phylum Chordata; class Aves; order Cuculiformes; family Neomorphidae; genus Neomorphus; species Neomorphus geoffroyi. The sequence continues at coordinate 1,509,602 of JAUMJM010000048.1, forward strand.
GAATTCCCTTCTTCCCAAGAGGGTATTTCCTCAGACTGGGGAAGGTAGAACTTCTGCCATTTTGTTTCCCCACTTAGCCCTTTTCTGCTCCCCATGCCAGCTCCCTGCTCTCAGAGTGTCTGTGGGGGAAAAAAAATAATCCATAGATGAAGAAAGGAAACTTAATTATTTTCCTCTCAGTGTTTCTCCCTATAATTGGTGTCTTTCATGTCAAGATGATCTCAATTTGTATTATGGGCTCCGTGCAGGCAGCACTTTATCTTTGGTCTATAAAGAAATTGTCAAGTGTATAAATCATAGTGTATATTAAATTACAGTAGCCTTTTACTTATTAATTTCCCCAGTTTTTTTATTCTTCTGTTGGATACGTGTTCCCTCCCTCTTTTTTTTTTCCTTTTCTTAGAGACTGTCTTTTTTTTCTTATGCCCCGATCTCAAAAAAAAAAAAAAAGCAAACCACAAACAAATATCAGTCCTCTCATTTTTGCTAAAGGGTCTGATTATCTCCTCTGCCTTTTGCAAACTGACCACATCCAATTTGACAACAAATAAGAAGAACACTGTCTAGTCTTTCTAAAAGCTAGATCCAAAGCTTACTTGAGTTCAGTGGGGATTTCCTGGCCTTTAGCAGGCTTCAGATGACTACATACATTGCTAGATTTATAGAGTGTTCTGCATTGCAAAGTTGCATTCATTTTGGAACCCAGATATTGCCTCTCAGGTCTGTACGCTGCACACATCCTGTAAATTCCCAGCTACTTGGGATATAGATTCTGGCTGTCTTGGAGTGAACACCAGGGAGCTCTGACTACTCTTCTCTGACCATTTGAGTCACATTCACCATCGTGTTCACATTAGGAAGTCATACTATACAGCGCGAGTGAAGCTGTCAAAAGTTAAAACCTCTACAGTCAGGTCTTGGTACATGGATGTAACCTGTTGTAAACACAAACCAATTGCAGGGGTTGAGCACAGTATCCAGACAGTTTGGCTTCATTATCCTGCACGTGAGAACCAAGAGGAAGTTCACCTCACCTAACTAGACTGCCTTTATGACCAGTGGAGAGGAACAATCACTGCAGAAGACCATTCATCCTTTTCATCTTAGATGCCAATCATAAAGCGTGGCTTAAATTAGACTTTTTAGCCATTTGAAACTACATAACGTAAATTATGCTGCTTACCAATACGAAGTCAGATCCTTAAATGTCTGCAACATGTAGCTGCTCACAGGAGCCCTATGGCAAGACATCCATCCTGCAACTGCTAAATATATCACCTCCGATCCTGCTAATATCTTGTGATACATGTGTGAGTGACAGGTCTTTACAGTTGCAGATGCAGGGGCTGATGCTAGGTTTATCCAGTACCAGATTCTTCATTGCTTTTAGCACTTCAGTTTGTTGGATGATACAGGCATATAGGAGAGCAGAAATTACTCAGTAGCGTCTGGAGCCATTGATCCTTTTCTCGCAGGGTGTGAGTGTAACTGTAGTCAGTTTATGGCTAAGTACATTTTCCTCTTGAGACAACAATGCAGCAGAATCTGCTAGGCTCTCCATCATCTTAACCTACTTGTCAGCCAGCTTGATAACTTTTTATTACTAAATATGTGTGCAGAGCAATTAGAATAAATCTAAATGATTATGAACCACTTTCCAAAAAAAGCAGAGAAATCAGGAAAAAAACAAAACTAAAAGCCTTGCTGTCCAACTATGATTAGCCACAAATACAAGAGGGACGGTGTGTTATGGTTTGAGCTAATGTAGAATCAGTTTCTTAGCTTTCCAGCCAAGCCTCATCTGAAGAACTTCATTTTCTGAAAGATATCTGCATGTTTTTTAGACAGTTTCTATCTAGAAGTGATAAGGCAGGACACTGGTATGCAGAAAAGCCACTGTTATACTTATTTCTGTAGAAACCAACGCCATCCTTGAGTCGGTGAGAAAAAAGCTCACATCTGCAGGGACGAGTGGACAGGACAGGAGACTCTAAACTGACCAACAGAGTATTCTATTCTAAATACGTCACATTCAGTATAAAAGTGAGCGATCATAAGGGTCAAGCTCTTCTTCTTTGATGGCTGACATCCACTGAGGACCTTGTCTGCCTTTTTGCTCTGATCCCAGATCCACACGTTCCTCAATCCACTTCCTGAGCCCAGCCTCGGACCTTTTGCTGTGTCTGCTGTGGTGAACTAGTGATTGAATGGTGGGGAGCGAGGGGGGGGCATTTGGTATATTTGTATATTTGTATATATTTTATTATTTTCTTGTTAATAATATTTTCTATTTTATTATTTCATTAAAGTTCTTTTTGTTTTAGTTTCCATCTTACATGTTTTTTTCTCTTTCTTCCCTTCCCTTTTCCATGGAGGGGGGGGAAGGGAAGTGGAAGCCCAACGGCTCATGTTTAGCTGTCAGTCAGTCTTCGGGGAGGAGGGCTCTAAACCATGACACAGTGTTACCTGAAGGCAGCCTGTGACTGATCAGCAAATTTGTGTTCTGACTTTACTGAGGAGTATAAGGGGGAATTCCTATAGCCTTCTGACTTCTTGCTCCTTGTGATGCTTGTTTGCACTTGCACAATCTTTGATTGCCGAATCTAAAGGATAATTTAATTCCATTCAGGGGTGATCACATGCAGAAACGTATTTTTAATAGTCCATCTGCACAGTGTATAGATTTCTTTAAATGACATGGAGGAAAAGACCAGGAGGGTCTTTCAGATGAAAGTCTCAGCTGATTCTCATCTAATCTGAATCTCCAGCTATTAATAGGAGGGGTATATCCTCACCCTTGCTCATCAGACACCTGCATCATGTTATGCACTATTGGTGAAGGTGATCACGGGTACCTGCTGCCCTCTCTCCTGGGAGTGAGCAGCTCTGAGAACAGTGATGGCCTGCAAAGATCTTCTTGAGAGCCTAAGGAAAAGGAAAAGTTGGAGAACAGAACCAAGAATCTATTCACAGCACAATGCCAAGGTTTTTATATGCTTTATATGCAATGTGAGAAAGGAAAAAGGTGTTTGAAAAAGCGACAGAGAAGTTTTATTTCATATCCTACCCTCTACCCCCAGAAAAAAGGTCATAGTAGCGTGTGGACAAACCAGATCCAAGTCCCATTCCCCAGATATAAAATGGGGTCTAATATGTTACAGGTGACTATTGTACTGAACCTACTACAGAAGCAGAAATCACATTTCCATTTTCTTTTTATCATGCCAATCTCAAGAAATCTTTGCAATTAAAATTTCACTAATCCCAATGTTCTGACAAAGCATTTCTGCTCTGACACAGTAATGTTTCCAGAGAAAACTATTAGAAATTTTAAAAGTTATGTTTAAAATTTCATGACCTTGTGTGAAATGAGTCAGATCTTTCTCCCAATGAGATTTGACAGAATCCTCGTCAGGTAAATGGGGTGACATTGATTTACCTCAGATCAAGAAGCAGTCGGTACTCTGTAGTTACTTCTTTGCTTACTAATTGCTTTTTCTTCTCCTCGTAAATTCTGCTACTAAGAGTGATGCATGGTAAAAAAAAAAAAAATATATAAAGCAAACCTCTGTATATGAATTTTTTATTCCACTATTAATTATGTATCTCTCTTTGCTCTTTCTTACAGATGAACAGACCAATCCAGGTGAAACCAGCGGACAGCGAGAGCCGAGGAGGTAGTTGACTGCATTGCTTTCAGCCACAGTGCTAAGTACAATTGTTGTCTCTGGCTTCTCTCAGGCAATGTGCTGATCAATTAGTAACGTAATCACTGCCAAAAAAATTCCCTGTGCAGCAAAGATTCTCTTTATTAAATCTCCTTTACTTCGTCTCGCTTTCCTCATATTCAATTATTATTTGATTTTAAAAGGCAGGCAGGTGCCAGAGATTGCCTGGGAAACAAATAACTGCCTCGTTAAGAAGTGAAGCATCAGGCGCTGACTTAACAAAGTTTAACAGCAGTGACGGCAATGTAGATTTTTCAGACCTATGTCGAACTAAGCTGCAGAGGTGTTTAATTTGGTTAGGATAAACCAGATATTTAATGGTTTCTCTGACCTCATTGTTTCTGCTTAGACTGAAGCAACTCTCCTTTTGCAAAAATCAAAATCTGATGTTTTCTGCACCCGTACAAGCTTATCTGGATAAACCTTTTGTGAAACTGAAGACTTCTCTCAGTCTCAGGAAGCTATTCAGGATTTGCACAGGTCTAGTAGAAATCAAGAGCAGGAGTTTTGCTTTTCCATCCTGCACAGTGGATTTGGAAGGCTTTACTAAGTGACCGTTCAATAGATCACCAGTGATAAGATGTTTCGTGTAAAAGGTTTTCTACCAGAACTGATGTGGTGATACTTTACCGTACTCCTCTAATAGGGCCCTGTTTGTCAGATCAAACACAGAGCTTACTGAGAAAGTGTGAGGTGGTCTGTTATGCTGGATAAATTACCATTCTGCTTTTTTTTCTATCATCTGTACATTTATATACATATACATGCATATCTAAAATGACATGATGTTTTCATCCTCTATACCCCTATCTCTCTGTGAAAGAAACAGAGAGGCTTCGCCTCTATATGCAGTAAAAATACTAGTGCTTGTGTATCATATGAACGTGGGAGTAGATTTTGTCATTTAGTAATGATGTGGCTCTTAGATGTGTGAAAACTCTTTAATTTTCACCATAGACATAAACTCTTTCTCATTTATGGGATGACTGTCTTTGTGCTGGTATTAGTGGAAATCCTCAGTAGCAACTACTTAAAAGGAGTAAAATGCCTCACAATAAAAAAAGGCACTGAAATTGTGTTCTTTTTTCAGTTGAAAGCTTTGGATACCAGAAGCTTTGACTGCGTCAGTGTGAGGCTGAAACTCTCCAGTGACTCAAGTCATTGGAAGACTTTGTACATAGCTTGTAGTTAAAGGGCTGGTGTTACGGAGTGGTGAAACCAGCAGGTCGACAGAGGCTCTGTAAGAAAAAGCTGTGGTGCCGTGTAATTGCAGAGCAGGAGAAGAGCTGAGTGCTGGAAAAATGCCAGAAAGTTCAGGGATAAATATTGCACTTTTAGAGTCCCTGTAAAGTAAATTTGAGGAAATTTGGTCAACACTGGGCAGGAAGTATTTGATGGGCTCTGCAATGGCAAGTTCTGCTATCAAAGGCCACGGCACAATTCTAACCTGCAACAAAGGCACGTCACTTCATACAGCGTTGTCTGGTAGTTTTTAACAGAACCAGGTCAATTTACCATATTTCCTTTCCCATCTGATGATCTAGATCTGTATCTGAGTAGAACTGGGTAAGCCATAGGCAGTTGTCAACGCCAGTCTCCTAGGGGAAAAGGGAAAGGCTCAGCTGCTTGGGCAAATGAGGGGACATTATGCACATTCCAGTGGAACTCCTGCCGACAGCAAGAGTGAAGGGAGGGCCTTTTGTCTATTTAATTAGACATACCAAAAAATAATAATTAGGCCGGCCAATTTGCTTAGAGTGCCTACAGGGTATGTAGCTCCCAATCACTCTTTTTTTCTTTTTTTTTTTTTTCTTTTTTTAATGCAAATCACTGATAGAGGACACATGCCTGGCATTCTGGGAAGGGTTTTCAAACTCTTTCGCTAGGAGCAGCTGCTTTCAGGAGGGGTGGTTTGATTCCACATTATTTGTCACTCCAGTGGTTCCCTCCTCGTTGTATTTTAGTTAATTATCTCCCCAACACCCACAAACCTCATCTTTTGTCACTCTCCCTACTCCCGTATCGCTTCTATCAGTAGTGATCATAATGCAGGGGCCAAGCATGTACACTCATCACTGGCGTGAAAGACACGTTGTCCTAATTCCCCACAGTTAGGCTGCTTCTGGGCTGGTGATGTTTCAGGATGGCATGACTCAAGGGCAGCTATGGGAGAAAAGAACACCTGGTACCCAAGGGAGGTATTGTATGAAAACTCACGTTCTTTACGAGACCACCAGTTAAAGCAGGCAACACAAACAGAATGCTAAAAAGGAGGTTGTGTATTTTAGGAGTACAGAAAAAGACCTCATCTGGGCTGCAAGATAAAGGTCAATTTCAACAACAAAGAAACTTAAGTCATAGCTTATTTTACCTCATCCATGTATGGGACGTGAGTGAAGAATGGGGCTTGGAAGGTGAAGCAGCTTTTCTGACTAGCAGAAGTCATTGGTCTCCCTGAAGTCCACACTCTGAATACATCTCTGTCTTCTGGATTATAGGGGATGTTGGTGCCAGGTCAAGCTATTAAAGAAAGAATGCAATGCTCTTTGAAACTGTACTTTGCAAGAGGGGTCTACAGGAAATGGTGAACTATTCTTGAGGAAGTGACATTGTGTTTTACATAGGGACAAACACCTGCATTTTGCTAAAACATGAATGTTTAACGTGTCTAGTAAGTTCGTCCACAACCCAAGGCTGATGGGATTCTATAATTTACACTCTCCCTCAACCAGATTTTGCTCACCATTTTTTTTCCTATTGTTCTGGAGTCTGGATTTTGTTGGTCTTTAACCTGTGTCTTTATTCTCAATTAGACTGAAAGTGGGTTTGTTAGCATTTAGCATGTGTAAGGAAGGATTTAGACTATCAGACCACCTAGGTTTATGGAAGAATTCAGTTGTTGCTTGGCAAGAATTACACTCAACCCAACAAAATGGAAATGCCTACTACCCTTACTAGTTTTGCTGGGTTTATTATTTTGTTTGTTAATCCCCATATTGGACTAGGAATAAGACAAAGAATGCAATCCTTTTCAATACAAACAGACATTATTTACATTTGCCTGATCTCACAGGAACTAGAAATGAATGTATTCTCTCTACATTTCTCTAGGGAAACAGTCTAAATTAATGAGAAAATTTTGTATTTTTCATTTCTGACTGTGCATGTGTGTATAGTCAAGCTATAAAAATAGAGAAGTATACCTTCTACAGAATTCTTCAGGAAGTTTCAAATATCTAATTGGAAGGTCAGAGTCCTTTGACACTTTATAATGGAGTTGATAGAACGTGATATAAAGGTAACAATTCTGCACTGTGTTTTGAAAATTCACAATGTAACTCTAGCTTTATTAAGAGTATCTTAAAAAAATCTCGTTGGTATTTGTGTTGTCCAGATTTTAGTTTGACTACACAGAAACTACTTTGCCATAGTTTACACAGTCAAATATGCTTTTAGGGATGTAAGCTAGAACTCCATGATAAACTCTGAAGATGTCAAAGCCCAACTGAACTGATAGAATTTTCTGTTATTTTCATCCTTTTGTTGATGTTTTTTTCTGAATTCCTTGTCTCATATTCAACTCTAAAAAGTCTGTGGGTATCAGTAACTTAAAGTTTTGTGAACTTAGAGAAAGATTTCAAATCTGGTTTGTGGTTTGGGGTAGAAGTTTAGAGTCATTTCTTATTTTATCCACAATATCTCTAGCTCTCACTAGACGACTTTCACTGCAGCTGGCAGAGTTAACCTGTGATAAACGCAGCCCCAAGGTCCCACTAGGTTGTACAGGGAGTAAAATTTTTTAAAAGGAAAGGACTCTCCTGCTACTCTAGTTGCACTCCATTAGTGATGCTTAGATGGTCCATTGCTCCCACATTCCTCTCAAAGGAGGAGGACAGTCGGTAAAGGAAGGCATGCAAAGATGCACACAGTGTGTTATCCAGGCCCAGTGTTAAGTTTCCTGCTAAGAAACACTCCACAGTGGTTTGAGGTTCCTCCTGCTTTTTATGGAAGAGATGTAGAAGGTTCCTGGGCTAATGAAAATAGGAAGGCAAATTCCAATGCTTTAGAGCTGAAAGGCTGCCATGTCCTCTAAAAAAGGGTGTTGACAAATTTACAGGAGAGACTGCAGGGTTTTCTGGAAGGAAGACTTCACACAGGAACTAAGGCTTCTCTCTATGTTTGTACTTGCAAGCAAATTTGTTTCAGTATGTTTAGGGGAGGTATGTGTTGTGTGTCTTTTTTTTTCTCTTGTTTGGGGATGTGATAGCAGCAGCTGGGAGGTTTGGACTTCATATTTCAACTGACTTACATAGTTTCTCTGCATGCTACTCAGTGTGCAGGCTCTGAAATTATCTGCTTGGTTATGGTTTATTCCAGTTTCAGAGCAAAATGTCCAAGCTCTCATTTACAGTAAACAGCAAAACATTTGTGCCTTGCTCATGCATTATGATTGTTTCTTTTCATCAGCTCAACAATGATGACTGGGCCAGAATGGCCTCTCCATGGTTTCTAATCCCTATTTTCCTTTTTGACGAGAGTCTGGATCTGTTTCTTACTTCATTCAGGCCAATTCTATCTCTCACTAGCTCTCTGCTGCAGCTGGCAGGATTTATCCGTGACAAGCACAGCCCCGGGTCCCAGTAACTGTTTGGCATTTAGCTCTTTTCCATTTAACTGATCAGAATTCTGTGGCTTTTGCTGATGGCAAAAACCTCACAGGAAGTTTCCCATCCAGGTACTATCTAGATCCAGGCCTGTTTAAGTGCCAAAATCAAGCAAATCTGGTTGCCTTCAGATTGGTTTGGCTTCATACTGGCATAACAATGCCACGGGGAATGATTTCTTCTTTCTTGGAAGCACTTTGCAGAGTGTGGGTTTGGTTGCTCAGACCTTCAGACCAGGAAGAAGAAAGATCCAAGCTTACTTCTGCACCATCACCATGAGCCCAGTATGACTCACTCTGGCTGGGCTAGATCAAGAGCAAAGACAGCCTTGCAAAGGTCACACATCAGTCTGCCTTGACCATTGCACTTGCAAAGTGAAGACTACTAGTTGAACAGTAACAGGTCCTGTCTTCACGTTTTATGAGATCTGGACTCAAGACCTCTGCAGAAATCATTTGCTACTACCAGGACCTCCTATGCCCCGTTCTTTCCCTCGGTGCCCACTACAGTTTAAACACCTCTGTCCTTCTTTAAGCTCCCTTGCAGTCTGAAAGGATGTTTCCACCTCCATGCCAAATCCCTTTCCTAAGTCTAATCCATATTCTCTTCCTGAGATTTGCCCCAAACATTTAGTCAGCTGGTTTTGACTTCTCCTGCTGGAGGAATTAAAAAAAAACCCAAATACAAAATACCACTCCCCCAACCCCAAATCTAAATATCTTTTCTCTGTTAATTACATATCCACTATTAAATACCATATTGGTGATGAATTGCAGTACCTCTGTGTAAAAAGTAAAGAGAAGGGATGACTGTTTAAAAACAATCTAATATTCTATTAAAAAAAAAACCAAACATCAAAAAAACAAGTGTTAACCTCATGGGTCAAAGGAAAAAATAAAAAGGAAGACTTTAACTAAAAGGTTTTGGTATTGAGCTGGGAGGCAGCTTTCTTGCCTCAGAGGCTAAGGAAGTGTCAGGATCAACAGAAAATCTTAGTGCCATTCACAAGGTGGGCTCCTGAGGAATGGCTACTGGAGGGAGAGATTTCAGTGCCTTGAAGTGTGTTTGTTTGTCTGTCTATCTAGTCAGGATAGGAGGAAGGAGCTAGACCTGGGACCACAAAGGCTACCTTAGATGTCCCACAGTCTTGAGCATCACTATGGCCCTTTCTGTCCTATACATTCTGGTTTTCTCCCCATGTGTGAAGGGATGCATTGAGTCTAAGGCAGAATCAAAAAGCATTATTCCTTCCTCAGTTCAGGTGAAGCAACAGTCTTTGAAAGACAGAGTCTAGCTTTAAACCCTGTTGTGTCTCTACAGCAATGCTCAAAGCCACTGATTCCATGGGAACCTGTCTGTTCGGTGCTATTCCAAGTCTGAATATCCGTAAAAATCTGTAGAGTTTTACCTGATCTAGTAAAACCATTTTAGTACTCATGGAAATCTTCTCTTTCTAGCTGTGGCTTGCTGTGGGACTGATTATAGTCAAGGGGAAAATAAAATTTCCTGATTTATTGTGGAAATTCAGGTTTGCAAGGCCCTACTGACAGCTGACACCCTGTTGTCCTCAAAGGGCTGTATTTTCAAACAGGCAGAATGTACCATCAAGCAAACGAATCAGTTAATTCAAAGTGGTCCTGGATAACCCCATTCGTACTCTCCACTGTCTGGTTAAAATTAATTCTGGCAGAGAAAAGAAGCTCCTATGGATCCTTGTGTGTAGTGTTTTATATTTGATGACTGTGCTGAAGGCTGATGTGCTTCACTCCACACTCACCTGCTGAAAAAATGTAAGGGACATCAAACTTTTGTTCACGTCTACCCTTTCCATAGTGATTGAAATCGATGGAAATGTGCCCATCAATAGGAACTGGAAAAGATCCACAGGACATTGTGTTCTAGCACATGTCCTAAGGACAACCTTTTAAAATCAAGTATTTAGGGAATAATAAGAAAAAAAATGCACATTTTTCATAAAATATCTGTAACCTACGAGTTTACTGACAAGAAGGAGGAGAATCTAGAGCAGAGCCTGGGAAGAGGCTGGGTAGCTCATCACTTGAGGTTCTGATACCAGTTCTTTTCTCTGCTACTTTTTATGAATTATGTAACTTCAATTCCTTTCTCCTTCTCACCCTTCTGCATTGCCTGCTTAGTTTCTGATATGCTGTTTCCTCATTTCTCACAGCTAGTGTCTTTGTCATTGATGCATGTCGGGCTGTCAGTGTCATAAGGTTAAGACACCAGTGAAAGACTGTAGCTGTACTCAAAGTTATGTGTGCAGGACCAAAAATCAACTATGGTGTGTGATCAAGGACCCTCACACTGCAGAGTGATATTTGGAGGGTTTCAACAACAGGGTAAAAACAGAAAAAGTGGTAGGAGGAGGAGACTAGAGGAAATCAAAAACATAGTCCTATAAAAAACTCCGCCTTTGTAAATACAGCTCAGCCTCCTAGGTGAACTCAGGGACATATTACAATCCTAGTGTCTTTTTTTAATGTAAAGGTTGCTTGTCAATGGGTTTTTATACAGCATTAATAATACATTTATAGATACGCTCCACAATTAATTGCAAGGCATTTATGGCACTGAACAGTTAGAATGCATTATGATAATCACTCCTCCTGCATTGACTTTATTGTAAAGGTTTTGCTGATCATTATAATTGGCTTGTTATTACACAGGGATATAATAACACCTCTCTGTATAGTAGTTTATAGCACATCAATAGCAAATGCATTCCCTTTATTGGAAGCAATGTGCATTTTATTAGAATATAGCTGAATAAGTACAATCCATGTAGACAAATGAAGTTTCTAATGAACTGTCTTACAAAAGAGTCGAAATAACAAGCCATTTATTATGTATTTTTCTATTGACGAACTTGCAGTTATGGTTACTTGGGCATTTCTTTAAAAAAATGGAAGGCATGTTTTGCAGTTCTTTCGCAGGAGTATTGGGGGGGGAAAGAATATATAGGCCATTTTTCTGCCTGATGTTGAATAAAGTAAGGGTGACTGATGATCATAGCTTATAGATTTCATTTGCTTGTTGAGATTTTCCAGACTTCTTCCTTGTGCATTCCATCTCACATTCACAAAGGATCAAAATGTCCTCACACTGAGTCCAAGCCAAGCTCCTGGAGCTACGATGAAGCAACATACCCTATACAGTCTATAATGAGATAGGTATGAGGTGCTTGGTGTTGTCCTTACTCCTGCTGTGTGAGTTCTTTTTCTGTATATTACCAAGTGATATTTTAATGAAAATACACAAGCCATCCCTGGACAAGGTCTGTAATGTGTAACAACCAGTCTCTTTCCCCATGTCAAAATGCCATTCTTGCTGATTGCTGTACAAGGAAAGCAGAGGTCTTAGAAGAGATCTGGTGCAAACTGCAATGTAAGGAGGAATGGCAAAAAAGAATTAATGCAAATGAAATGGAGATATCTGGCAGAAAACTCAGTGTTTGTAGGTCACTTAAAATTGGAATAAAAAGAGGCGTGTTTTAGAGTGAACAACAAAAAATGCTATAAGGTATCCAAAGATATTCCCCTACCTGCCATCAATAATCTAGGCCTGAATGTCAGTCCTTTCTGGCAAATTACAGTTGCATGAATCTGACATACACATGTAATTAATGTATATTTGTTTACTTATCTAAGCCCAAGTGTAATCAATGTCAATCCAATACCTAAGCATTTCTAATATCCTGGATCTAGATACATAATTTTATTGTTTCCAGAGCTGGTACTGTTTATACAGCTATACTGCTACCTAAAGTGTTGATAGGGTATAAACTGAGTCCAGTGTTTAGTGCATAATGTTGGCTGTCTGTTTCTTCATGACTATCCATTGTTTATTGCAAGTTTGCAAAAAAACTTTGACTCTAGAGTAATCCACATTCTTTCTGAAAAGTGACTTCTAGTTTGATGTAGACACTAGGAACTATGTTGCCTATAGTCAGTACGCTCAGCTGTTGGCACACGGAGGTTACAATTGAACAATTTAAAATAAGACTGGCTCAGCCCTGCAGTTTCAATGCAGACTGAACTCTCTCTTCGCTGAGCTGGAATTCGTGAGAAGGGGTTTGCCCCTTGCCTGCTGAGATCCCAGATTATAGTATCAGAGCTTTCAGAAGTTTTGAGACTCAGGATATACTGGAGGTCAAGAAAACTTTTCTCCATGGAATACACAGCATTTTCCAGTCGCTGTATATAGTTTGCAGTATGTATGTAAAATCAATGTGGTAGATAGGAAATCCCTATGTAAATAATTTAGGTCTCTGAGTAAATTGTACCTGGTCCTTTCACCGAGTAACTGGACCTCTTAGGAGCCTTCAACTTAGGGACAGAAGTAATTTTAAATAAAGCTTCTGTGCCACTATCCTTAAAATGTTGTTTCAGGAAAGATTTTGCCTAGCTTTAGCACCTAAATATGAGGCATATAGTCTAATTTAGCCATCTAGTTTAACTAGATCCATGCCACCCTAAAACCTCTGGGACAAAGGGTGCTTGGAAGTTCCCCGTTTCTCTCTCCACTGAATCTGGAATGAATATATGGAAATTAACTCAGATTTAGATATCTCTCTTTTAGACATCTGAAGAGAGGTAAGATTTGTTGCAACTTTTACCTTGACTTTTCTGAAACCCTAGTTAAGATCAAAAATTGCTATATAAAACCAATGGATTGTAGGAGATGCTGAGATTTCATCCTAAACAGGGAAGGCTTCTTTTTCGATTAATGTGTATGCCTCATAATGTCAGGGGAAGAACAGGATGGGTTGCATCCCGATCAGCCTGAACAATGGAGATAATCTGATCAATATTAATTCCTCTTTAAAGTCAATTTCCATTTTCATTTTTGAATTTGGGTTTGCTACCACTCCCATTCTCAAGGTAGAAAGTGAACTAAAGAAAAAAAAAGCTTCAAATTAAAAGCAGTGTGTAAAATCAGCATCTTTAAAATGTGTTTTCAAAATTATGAAAAATATTTTTGTCTTTAAAAGAAGCTTGTTTTGGAATCCGTGGTGGAAAATTAATATGGCCCTTGTAATATCATTTGTAGAGAGGTATTTTTCAAGGCAGCACTGCTCTGAAACATTTTCCCCTAGGGAGGATAAACAGTTGGCTTCAATTAGTGAGGGACTGTTTCCTTTCTTTTCATATTTAAGGGCAGTCTTGCAGCCTGATCCTGCACAGGGCAAGAGAACGCTCTACACAGGGCAATAGACTGTCACTTAGAAGACTCAGGCTTAACTTCTTGCCTTGCCAGATTTTCTCCTTGACCTTGAAGAGGTTACTTAGGGTTAGGTTATTATTCTCAGTCCATTTCTATCTGGTGACTAATATTATCTTTGACTACCTGTATATATATATAAAATTGGCCAAGTGCCTTGCTCCAATTCCAGTTTCCTTCTATGAAATAGCATTGGTGTTGCAAGCGTAGGTGCATTATAGATTACCAGGCGTTCAGGTTCTCATGTCATTGGTTCCACAGAAGTAACTTGGTTAGAGAAATAGAAATGTTCAAAAGTGTCAAGTGTGTTTCCCTGCTCAAATCTGTCATAAAGCCAATGGGCTTTGGGTGTCTAAATATTCCCTTTGAAAACCTCTCCAAATAATGGCATTCTTCCAGATAGTTAGAGCCAGTTTTGTGAGGCTGATTGCTCTCACTTTTACAGTGGATTTAAGTCAGACTCACTCCTGTAGCAGATGCTGCCTGCTCATGGCTGTAGGAACTGCAGCAGGACATGTCCCATGTCAGGGCAGTTTTGTTTCGTAACATAAGTTGAGATTACCCAGTAAGTAAGACTAGAAAAGTGTTGGAAATGAAGAATAAGTAACTCAATTTTATTAGGAGCAGCTTTAGAGGAGGGATACTTTCTTGCACCATCAAATCTAGTATAGAGGAATTCCTAGCTAACAAAGTACTTCCTGCCCATGAACTGCCATATGAATGGTAATTAATTCCCCCAAATCTTTATTTTATCCATCTCTTGAGTTGCTGATGAATAGCCAGATGCATTGATTATAAACCACAAATTACTGACACCTCCAAGCAGCCATCCAATTAACACGAAATTATGTTGCCAAAACATAAGGTACATTGGATGAGTTACTTCCTTGGATATTTTTTTTCTGAAAAAATACTGTGACTATTATTATGAAGAAAAGCTAATGAAGAAGAGATATGGGAGCATGGGCCAGAACCTCAGGCAACAGGGAATGAAGACAGTATAAGTTTAATGACTTTAGAGATCGGACTGAACCAAAGCAGTCTCTCCACTCCCTAGATCAGAAATCTAATTATTTACTCTCTATCTTGCGGCAGTGCCTAGGAGACCAGTTATGAACCATGACACCAGGTTCATTGTGCAATACAGAACAGACAGAGGCCCTCTTTTCCTTAAGAGTTTACTCTCTAAAGATAAGGCCAGATACAGTGTGTAGATGCAGGCCTATCATATAAGTGTATTTCCAGATGCAACAAAAATGCATTGTGCTGGGTTGCACAACTTGGGAGTCAAACTAGTACATCAGGACAGTGTCTGTGGAGTTAGCGTCAGCCTGGGGATAGGAAACATTAAGGATGTCCTTCAAGCAAAAATCCTTTCAGGGACATGGTCCTCTGAAACGAAGCAAGAGACATCCTGAATAACGTAGGCTAATTGCACAGCCTCCTTCTTCTCAAGGACCCTCCTCCTGCACACACACACCGCATGGTCCTGTTTGGCATATATGATCACAGCTTAGGCCAAGAAGCTGTCTTTGGTGGTACAAGTTTGCTAATGAACAAGAAACTGAGGGACACACTGCACTGACAGGGAGCCCATTACATCCCTGAGCCACTCGCTAAAGGGTAGACAGGTCTGTGGGTACTATGGAAAAAACAAGGGTGCAGGAGGAAATTGGGTTATAGTGGTCCTTGAATACCAGTTGGCTCTTTTACGGGGAACTCTTCAAAGGGAACAGAGTCACCTAGAGAAAAACAAGGGTCAAACATCATGTCTCACAACAGAAATTCAAATCCTGATGCAGGTATATTTTCCAACGTTTGCAGTGAGCTGACTTTATCCCTGTATCTCCTTGATCTCAGTGTGTGATCCAGCACTCTTCTCTGGTATTACAGGCAACGTGGCTTTTATTAGAGCCTGTAATGTTCCCTTATTGAAGCTTGGACTTTGAGAGGAAAGGCCAAAACACTGGAGCAGTAGCCATTCTTCTGGTGTTTCTGGCTAGATTAAAAGGAAATGAATAGGTTTTAGATCTGGAAGCAATCGTTAGATCTCATTTAACCTCTTGCATAAACTGACCGTAAAATTTCACCCAGACATTCTGTGCTGAAAATTCTGACTTGCATTTGACTGAAGAATAAAGAAATTTAGTCAGAGAATGACTCTTTTGAGGCTTCCACACAACTTTGATATCAAACAGGTTGGAATTGTGGAGATGAACTTTCTGAAAAGCTTTTAACCATTTTGAAAATCAGTTCAATTAGTAAGGGTACTTTTTTTTGATCGATTATGCATAATAACTAGAGATAGTAGGATATATTTTCCAGTCAAAATACTTTGGATGAAAACTTGATTTTTGACTTAAATACATGTCTCCCACCCCCTCATCCCACCACCTCCCACACAGAAAACCACAAGGGGCTATGTTTTCCTAGCAAAGAATTTCCCAGAGGCAAAGTTTTCCAGGTTTTTCTAAAGAGATCCTAGAAAAAGCACAGCAGGGTGATAATCTTGAAGCTAAACAGGTGAAAATCTTCATTGTGTCTATGGACACAATGGAATTAATTCAGAGCACTGAGAGGGAAGCTTTCTGGAAAGTGGATATTCACATGCAAAAGAAGCAATTTATATTACTCCTCTTTATGGTCCCAGATGAGCAGTGCTGTCATTTCCCTCTTACCACATTTCCATACTAACACAAATGTTTCTTCTCCTTGGCTTCCTAGTCCCACCAGGTGCTGAACAGGTGAGATATTTCCAGGGGTGTTCAGAAAGTTATGCGATCCTCATCTCAAAAAGAGTATCTTACCTGACTTAGCCAGTGCCTACAGAAATGGGTCTTACTGCATGTCAACAGACACTGTAGAGCGACGGAATTTCCATGGGCTAATAATCAGGGAAAAAGTCCTCCATTTTGCAGACATTAGTAACATGCTGACCTTTAACAACATCGCAAGCCTTCACTCTCTCTTTAAAGTATTATATCCGTCCTTAGGGAAAAAACTTGTAGCTAGGGATTGAAATCAGCAGTGGATCATAATGCTGGCTGTGCTATTCAATTGCCCTGCTGTACTTAGGATCCATTTATTTCTAGCTATTTTTTTTCTGTCTTGAATCTAAAAAAAGAAGTGACCAGGCTGGCAGTGACATGTGATTAATAGATTGCACCTTTAGAAAAGAGTTAGCAGAAGGAGATTAGCATTGCAGCCTATTATTTATTAATTAAATGCAGACACCCTATTTATACCAATGCTGATGACATTAGTTCATGTCCATGCTTTGGGACTGCATTATCCATCCGGTCTCCTAGCATAGTAATGATTGTTATTAAGCTGGTGGATGTTGCTGGGCTCCTTCTGTCACTTGCTTCTGTCATGGGCAGAAAAGGAGAGCCCAGAAGTTAAAGGGCCAGCCTGAAGTTTTTGTTCAAGTGCCTGCTCTGTCACAAACAACCTGGGTTACCTTCGCCATACTTCTAGGGCTCTTTGGGATATTACTGCTTGCTCTGGGCAAAGGGAGACCTGTACCTCCCTATAGCTCAGTGCACAGTGATGGTTAAGTGTGCAAGGCAGTACACTGTGTGAGACCTTTCCCCTTGCTTATAGGAGAAAGGGTGACAGTGGGCATATGTGTACCTGCTGCTGCTATTTCAATTAACAGAATGGAAAAGTGCTATCACAATTGTTGTCATTTAGCACTGCCAGGGCAGAATATTGTACTTCACATGACTCTTGTTTTGATAAGCTTCTCCTCCTGCCTGCAAAGTTTTCGAAGGAAAGTCCTGACACCAATCCAACCCTGAGACTTCCATTATTCCTAGTTGCTGTTTTCAAGATCTTTCCATTGAATACAGGAAAAACAGCAAATAAGTTGCAGGACTCTGATCCCAGTTTACAGTGCTAGGGGAAATCCATGGGCTCCTGTACCAGACATGAATCTTGGGAGAAGCAGATTGCTGTAAGACTGTCCTCACCTGCACCCTTGAAAAAGGGAAAGACGTTTTGGTCCAGGACACAGTTCTGCTATTTTTTTTAACAGGAAATAGTTCATTACCAACTCCAGGCAGATAATAAACAAATACATGGCACTTGGTTGAACCTACTGTGATCACATGAGGCAGCAGAGCTCATAGACCATGCATGTTTTTCCTTTAGAGTGAAAATGGAAATCCAGGAAAATTCTCATATTCATCAGCTGAGGTCCTTAAAACTTACTGTTTGGATACCCATAATCCACAAGCTCAATTGCCCCTGCAGAAGCATGTAATAAATGCTTAGATTTCATAGAGTTTCTTGATGGACTGTAATATGCACTGTCTTCTATGATTGTGTCTGGCTCTTTTTCCATGCACTAAAAGGATGGGTGAAATGCATGAACTAATCTCTCAAAAGGTGTCTTCTCAATGTAAGCAACTGCCAGGGCAGACAGTCTGGACCTGAACGAGAGTGAAGTTTTCTCTTTGCTCTATTAAAATTCATAAGTCTCCAGAAGTACAGAAATGAGATCAAAACCACATGAACCTATTTAGGATTTGATCCAACTAGATCCAACAGCCTACTTGGACTCCAGAAGCCTTTTGACCAGTGCCCCCATGGAAGGTTTCCTTGAGAACAGCCTGAGTACCCGAGCCTGAAACATTCTCTTACCATCGATTTAGTGTTTGCTTATTTGAATTTTGTTCAGCAATCCCATCCCCTCTCTGAAAGCTGAACATCCTAACAGCCAACAAATAAAAGTGAATATTGAGGAGTCTTTCAGCATTATCTACACTGTGATACAATCTGGACACATGCAAAAGACATTCAAAAGATGAATGAAGAGAGTGAATGGGCTGATTTATCCTGGACTGTTTCTCATGGTGTGAAGTCTGCCTTTCACAGCCTGATGAAATGCAGAGGCAGTTAGTGGATTTGCTACCAGGAAGGGCACACATTTGTTTCCCCTCCTGCAAATGTATTTAGAGCTGAGATGTAAGAAGAGGAAAAAATAAAGCCAAAAAAGCAATCACTGAAAATGCAAACTACAGTTTATTTGGCAAGTTGGTTTTAAATAGAATAGATTAAGAGTTGCAGAAATTGGCATAGAAATTTTGCAGAAGGTTTTCTCCCTATGTGTGTATGCTTGTAACTATTTTTCTTCTGCTGCTGCTGCTTCTTCTTCTACTTCTGCTTTTGCTTTTTTGTGTTCTGCTGTTCTGGTGGTTTTCCAGAGTTAGGCATTTCTTCCTATGGGCACGCCTCAACTACTAACCCAGTTGTGAAAACATCCATTCCTGACCATAGAAAAGAACAGAGTGGGGTGCAAAGTGAAACTGCAGCTCCTTACAGTTCCCATGGCTGTACTAGCGATGTAAAGCTTCCCGCTTTTACCCACAAAGTGAAGAAGGGCATAAAGATGGCTTTAAACTGGATGCTGCACTACTGGGTCATGTAGATAATACTTAGCCCTTCTGCAGCTCTGTCAGTGGCTCTCAGAGCCTCGGGCAGATAATACCAGCCTCTTTTCCTTGCTCAGTGTGTGGACAAAGAAAGTGGGGAACAGTGAGTCCTGGGGGTTTGGGAGCAACATCTCATTACACTGTTAGGAGCAGGTCATGTCTTCTAATTCCTCTTCAGTGCTTTACTTAAATCTGGCCACTTTCTTTATTCATTTTGTCCTCTTTCCACACCTCAGTTTTGCACGAATCTTCTGGCTTTTGTAAATGTGCTAGAAAGGTAATCAGAGGGCATAGGGGTGCATCTATGGGGCGTTTGGAGTGAAGGCCCAGGCTGTCAAGACCTTAGCACCCACTCACATTCATGTTCCCTGTGGATGGGAAACATCTTGGTATTATCATACTGGAGAGGATGTAGCCCCATTTCTGACCTACCTGCATCCTCTCTGCTGTAGGAACTCATCATCAATAGCCTCTCAGTTATTTTATCTCCTGTGTGCAGCCATGCAAATGTGCAGCCGTGGAAAAATGCAGTAAAACACGTAAAAATGTCTGGTCACAAAAGGCTCAGCAACAGCTCTGTTCAAATAAAATTCCCCAAGCAAACAGTAGGTTGGGATACTGTCCTTTTAAAACTCCTTTGAAGGCTTGCTTTTTTTCCCCTTTTTATGTAAATCTGTTTTACCTACACCACCCAAATGGCAGGAATTCTTAGAACAGTAAATATCCCTGCAGCACAAACAAAACCGTACTTCAGAGAAACTGTTCAGCTTCACAAACCCATGGCCTTACCCTTTAAAATGAAGGACACGCTTCCAAAAAGCTCTTCTCCTCTTCCAGACCTTTGCTTTCAGCTCACTTGCAGCTGTACCACCTTCACCAGTGATGGTATCCTAGCTTCGCAAGCTCAGCGAGGACACTTGGCCCAGGGAGGCATTAAAGTGACGTTCTCATTTTTTTTGTGTTTTGCCATTGAGTTGTTACTAAAGCAACAACTTCAGAAGGCAATAGGAGGCAATTTGCTCTAAGTTATCCCATCTGTTGGCTGGGACCAATAAAACCCCTGCTCCTTCTTTCCGCAGGAAATGAGACTTGTACAATCAGGCTGTTTGTGAGTGTGTGCCTGGGTCCATCTATCAGTCAATCTGTCAAGGGCTCCTCCTTTGAGCTTTGAACCCACTGGGTAATTTAACCTATCGTTGATGGGGTGGAAGAGGTCCCAGAACTATTGTGTTCCTATAAATTTCATGAAAATAGGCAGTCAGGCAGAGCAGAAAGTTCTCATTAGTGCTCATAAGCCTATCTTTTATTAGACATCAATGAACTCATGAGGGTAGGGACATTGCAAGAGGGTTTACACATTCGGCTGCCCATGAAGCAACTTGTTTCAGTATGTGCACTCTGATACCCTGTCAAGAGGCCTCCTGTAGTAACAGATTCTTGGTTTTAACAGGATGTCAGACAGATTTCTTAGCTCCTTTCTGCTGATTTCAACAGTGCTTTACACAGCAGAAAAGTCAGCCTGCTTGTTGCATTTCCCTTTCCTCCCCAGCTGAAGCCACAGGGGAGAGTTCCTGTGCATGGTTTAACAACTAGAACAACATCAGAGGTGGCTGCTTTTCAGTGAGGAGTACCCAAAGGTAACAGGAAAAACAGCACTGACTTATGAAATTGTTCTGGTGCATCAGCATAAAAAGTACTGTTCAAACACAAGCTGGTATCTGTTAATCAATCACATTTTCAGCTTGTCTAGATAGACTTCACAGTTACGAAAGGTATGCAAACAAATCCTGTTTTCTTTTGACGTAGTCCAGCCTATATCAATTCTTCTTCCAAACTCTTTTGCAATAGTAGGGTTGAATTTTATTTGTTTGTCATGTGAAGTAAACAAATTTGAGCTGTTATTCCAAGCATCTCTGTTCATCACAAAGCGCAGGAAACACACTCTGAAACAGACCTTCAAAGCATCAGCTCTGTGGCAGCCGCAGGAAAGACAGGGCTTCAGCTTTTGTTCTGAAATTCCTATGCTTTCCTGAATGGAATTCAGATCTCTGGGCATCACCCAAGCATACAGGTATGTAGATAGAGGTGCTGACAGCATACACTGAAATGCACTAGATGCAACTTGTAAGTGAAGATATCTAGCAAAGATTTTTGATGTAGCATTGATAAACCTTGGTTACAAAATGCAAGGATTCCGTGGAATTAAAATATATATATATATATAAATGCATACATAGAACTTTTATTGCAAGAATAGCATTGAATGTCAACTGGAACACACCTGCAGTTGGTACCTGTATTTCAAAGTAAAGTTACTTGAAATCAATGCCACGTCAGAGTTCCTGTTTTCCATGAGCATCAGAAAATGCTCCCTCCCCTTATCTTTAGACTAAGAATTTTTTAAGTATATACTTCCATTACTTGTTCTCATTGTAACATTCTGGGTAAAAGAAAAGTCAGTTTAATTCCTCATTTCAATGAAAATCACACTAATTTGAATACATGGATTTGCACATAACTAGGTACTCTGTAGGCTGTGTATGCACATGCATTGTTCAGGTCCTATGTCTTTTTAGATTTTTTTAAAAGTCAGTGGCAATTTTACAGAAAAATTATTGGGTTTATATTCAATTTTTCAAAGTAATATTTTTTTAGAATTCTTTATAATATTCCTTTTACTGGAAGCAAAAATGTATCATTTTCTTTCTTTCCTACCTTTTTTTTTTTTTTTTTTTTATTTCTTTCTTCCTTTCTTCTGCCTGCCTGCCTGCCTCTCTCTTAGGTAATATCACCGTAATTTCTAGAAGCTATAACAAGCAGGTGAAAGAATAGGACCTGGTTTTCTTCTTTTTAAATCACAGTGACTAAGCAGTAACTCCACAAAAGTTCTTAAAAGTCAGTTTGATTTACTGTGGGGTACATTAGAGCAGGCTTTGGTATACATTATCCTGCCAGAGAAGTTGTTTATATGTATGGAAGACCAACAGGATTAAACTGCAAAAAAAAGCCCCAGTTGCTATGCTTTTTCAATGAAAGGAAACAGAAAATGGGAGAAGAAAGGAGACAGAAGGAGAGGGAGGTAATTCCACCAGGTGTCTAGAAGGGCACATCTGGTGACAAGGATTCAGCAGTGTTCTTGCACACCATGGACCACCCTCTTTATAGCTGGATGCGTGCAAAGCAATGGACCAGACAAGAGCAGGCAGCTTGGCGGCAGGAGGTGTTGCCATTGCGGTCTTCTACAGAAGCTGAGTTTTATTTGCTGAGAGTGGGTCATTTTCAGTGGCCACCACTCACTCCCACCATCATACTTAGATTATTTGGTCCAGATAATCTCACTTTCTTCACTCAAAACACCAAACCAGGAATTAGGTGAGGAAAGACTGCCTGAAGTATCTAAAGCACTTCCTGCCTGTGTGAAGAAGCAAGTCAGCAGGAGGAGAGAAGTTTGCAGTTACCTAAAACTTATGATTATCCCTTTTAGCTTAGTCTGATTGGAGGGAGAATGACCTCAGAGCAATATTCCAGCCAAGCAGGACTGAATTATAGCCTTTGCCATCTAGCAGTGCTGCCAACACAAGGGAAGATCAACTTTAGCACTCAGCTCATGTTAAAACACTGGTACTACTTGTCTTGTTCTTCAATATGCTGCAAGGATAGTGTCCACCAGCCCCTGTGAGATATTCTGTGGTGAAGGGACAGAATCGTAAGGGCACCTGGGTCCATCCAACAGACAAAATCTCTATACCAGTACCTGGCAGAGATTTCTGAAGCAACAGGGAAAAAAAATGGCTGAGAGCTTAGAAGAGTTTTGTACACATTTCCATGTTTCACGCCTTTCATACATCCCAGTTTCCAGTCTAAAGTGAGCCTTTGAAGACACCACTGAGCTAGGAGATAGGTGTAATACTCCAGTGACCAGGTTCTCTTAGGTCATGCTTGGCTATACCTGTTGTGATGATGGATCAAGCATAAAACTTTTTGTGAGAATATGTATTTCCCAAGACCAATTAACCCTTACAGTAACAGGCACCAGGTTTCTACAGGTCAGACTTCTTCACAAGCTGTGCGCGGTCTTAGTCTCCAAGAAATATTATTGACATGGCTTGAACAACTCCCCATAGTCATTACTTTTCACTCCTGGTAATAGCCCTGCAGAAGCAGTTTGTCCTTTAACTCAAGTTGTGGAAGTCATGGCTTGCAGCCCCTGAGCTTCTATACTCCTCCACAGTGACCTGTAATAGACATTTTTGCATTTGAAGATTATGCTCACCCCAGGGTTTCCTGCTTCATTGAGGAAGAGATTCATCTGAGAGTCAGCATAAATTCATTTTCTCATTCAGCTTTTGTTGGGTTTGCTAAGATTCACTACTAATATTTGGAGTCAGTGAGCACTTTGAATGTGAGATGGGTAACATTTCTTGATTTAGATGGGTCGTTTGCTTTTTAGCTTCTGAAGTGATCTATCCTGGTGTTGATGTTTATTTCTTTGTTTTTGAATGTCAAAAGCATAGTTCCTTCTTTCTCCAAAATTCTTGAGGATTCTTTCCACTTGCTGAAATCAAATGGCAATGTTTAATACTTTTTTTTTTTCCATGAGTGAGAATGGAAAAAGAACACAAAGATCTCACAGGACGCGTAGTACAGTTCATGTTAAACCCGCTGTGGATATCACTAAGGTCTGTATCAAGCCTGAAAAGTTTTACAAAATGTCTGAGTGCACGCAGGCCTGTTGGAGTTGAAGGGTTACTCTTGGGCAATTTTGATCTTGTTATTGATAAAATGCAATAAATTCTTATTACTGAAGTGGAACCCTCTCAGCTGTCAGAGAAGTTGTTAGTAAAGAGGCTGCTAAGGATTAATGTCTATGTGTGTGTGAGCGAGTATCAAGGTGAATAACAATAACCATTTTAGTCAGGTGCTCTTTTCAGTCCTTTTCTTTATGTCAGCTGTTCTCTAGGTTTTAATATTTTTTTCCCCTTCAGGGGATATTTAAGTACGAGGCACTGTTAGCTAAAAGGAAAGAAAACAAATGCAAAAACAAATATAACGTGAAAATGGCATTCATTCCCAATGGGGTTTGATGCCTGGAATTTACCTAGCGTTTCTATGTGTCTTCAATTATTATTATTTTGTAGAATTTAAACAGGTACATTCACTCCAACAAAATATAATAACAAAGATGATCCTCTGACTCAGCTATTCAGAGGATATATCTTAATCTTTGTTTCCTGCCAGGTGGAAGCAAGGGAATGAGAGCCCCTGAGTCTGGCTGATCTGGACCAACATATTGAATCCTTTCTCCTTCCTTTCTCCTGTGTTCCTTTCCCTCCTTCCCTTCCCACACACTCAACTACTGCAATCCATAAAAAAAACCAAAACCATTGTAAGTGTGTCTCTGCCTGGGTTTCAAGTCACGCTCAGCTCTGAACCCAGCTTGATCTTGCTAAGGGAACATCAACAGGACTGTGTATTTCCATTCACTGAAGATTTTCCCTGCCCCACACCCTTGAGACTAATTTATTTCTTTTTCAAACAAAACAGCTACATGTGAACTGTTTTCCAACAATTAGAACTGCAATATTGTCCCTGTGTTTCACCAGAAGTTGTGTGGAAGTGTTGACTGGACACAAAACATACCCCAAGGGCAAAATAGAGACTGGTGGTCAATATGATTGCTGGCTAGAGAGTTAAGTCATGTCCAAGGGAGCAGACAGCGGATGCTTTTCAAGGAATTTATTTCCTGAGATAAGTTTTATTCTTTTATGTATGGGAGCTAATCAGTCCAAGAAAGACATTAGTCAATGAAACAACTTTCTGAATGAATCTTCATTGTAAGAGTCCTTTAAAAACTGGCTGGACAATGAACTGCACGAATATAACAGTTCATTGCTCTGTCCAAGGAGAGGAGGAAGCATGTGGTAGAGTTGAAGTAATATGTCTTTTCTGTTGCTAATTGCTGTAATTCTGAGAAAGTAAATGGGATAAGACCACTGTAGCAGGGGAGCCAAGAGACTCCCAGACCGGAGGGGTTAACACTTGTCATTCTTAATCATATAGTTAGGGTCTCATGACAAGAGGACTGCACGAACACAGCTCGGGCAGCTCCTTTTTCCCCACTGGCACGGTCTCATTATGACTCATTCTGTTAATTAGCTCGCCTGCTCAGTTCCATGGTGGAGCTGAATGCTCAGTGATTGTCACGGGAGAAAGAGAGAGGGGGCATTGTGCCCAGCTCCAGCGACTTTGCTGTTCTGCAGAAAAGAGTGCCTTTCAAGGAGAAAGCTTTCTAGTCATCCTCAGGGGAATAGAGCGTTCACCACTGTCAAACAGGAAGGTGCTCCCCTTCACTTTGGTTTTCTGTGAGTATTCCTGGGGCTTGCTGGGCTGCACTGAAGGAAGCCTGGGGAGCTGCGATCTAGTCTGGGATCTTGTCACTGCAACCTCTTGGGCTCTTGGTTTTCCAGAGACACTGTCGTCATCAGCTCCCAAATGATGTGCTACAGGCCTGCAGGAGGGGGGCTGTTCCTTGTAGTTTTAAACTGAAGTTAATTCCATGAAAATCTATTTTTCTTCACTAAAATAAAATTAAAGAAACTCTTCTCTCTACCCCTGCTTTTCTAAAAGAATCATCTTGGACTCAACCAAACCGAGTCCTGTTGTAAGGACAGAGGATGTGTCAGTCTAGTACAGGAATAAGTGTGGCTCAGGGGAAGGAGTGTCCCAGCCAGAGGATTGAAGGTTGTTATACAAATTAATGTGGTAATTACAGTATCATCTGGAGAAAGCAACTGTGACTGTGTCCCTGTTCTGCTAAGTACTGTACGCATTGTAATAAAAGAGAACTCGGGGCATGGTTGTAATCTCAGCAGAGAATTCAGAGAAAAGGGTCCATTATTACAGTGTCATAGATGAGGAGCCAAGTTCCAAAGAGATTTTAAAGGTGCAATAGTCACCATCATCTCTGTTACTGTTTGGACATACTATGTGCAAGAATTAATTGAATTTCTTGACAGAGGAAAGGGATATCTATGAATTCTATCAATCAAAACCAGAGAATTTTTATAAATGCCAATTTCTTCAAATTTCTTTTTTATATAAAAATCTAATAATGAATGAAAATGAAAAGGGAGAAGAAAAGCTCTGTTTTCTTCCTTTATCCTTTTTTTTGAAGATCAGGGATTTTATCTTGAATTTCCGGAGAAGTGAAAACGTATAGGAAGTATTCTTTCTAAAGACAAATACAAATTACAATGGAAAAATTATCAGAGCTAAGAAAAGATCAAAAACCATTCTTTTTTTTTTGTTTGTTAAAGGGCTATATGTGTTGGTCAAGTCAAAACATGCCTCTCAAAGATCTGTCTAAAAGTAATTGGCAGAAGGTCATAGAAAGAGGCTTTGTCAGAGTAGTCTCGTTTAAGCTCTGTTTTAATAAAAGAAGCAATGTTAATAAGATATCAAATAAATAGCCATGAAAAAGTAGAAACAGGGAGACAAAAAGCATAAGTTTCAGAGGAGAGGGAGGATCAAAAGCAACTTCCGTCCATTTCAAAACAACCTTCTTACAAGTAAAAAGGACGTTAGGCAAAGGTTATTAAAAAATAATCCATTGTTCAGTAATGGAAAACATTTCACACCTCACATGGCAGAAGCAATGAATCCTATTGATTCCTCCAAGGCAATTTACAATTAAACACTGATTTGCAAATAAATAAATAAATAAATAAATAAATAAAAAGCAGAATTCGTTGTGGCACCTTATGCCACCAAATCAAAGCAATTGGAGTGGAATTGAGAATAATTACCAGATGTGTTGTTTTGTGCTCAAAACAGCATCCGTTATTTACAACTACCAATGATGCTCCTTATTTATTCCTCCTGCTGGTGTAATGACTATTGCCATTCAGTGTTCTTTTAGTTAATCATCAACATCCAAAAAAAGAAATATTTTTCTCTTTTTTTTTTCCTTTTGGCAGGAGCAGGGAGGGAAAAGTTTCCTAAACTCCAACAACAGCAATTTGCTATTGGCCTGCAATGTAATTATGAGCATCTCCTTCAATTTATTGGCCTTTTACAGATGTGCAATCCAAATGGATGTAACTTTAACTCCTGGAGTAATGAATATTTGTTTTCTCCTTGCCTGTTTCACGTATTTTCTATGGAGGATATTTCTGGATGCAAATTGACTGGCAGTCATAAGCATTAAGAAAGTTTGAAGCTTCCCAGGGGAGCTCAGCTCAGTCATAAAGTTGCAGTAGATGTAGCCATGCACACACAGAAAGAAGACCGTTTGCAGGTGAAGAGACTCCAGGGACAAGGTTTAGTTTTTTCTTTATTCTTCTGTTTCTTGCAATCCCATTTGCAGGTATAGTGCTCTTCAGGCTTATTCAAGGTAAGGACAAAGAAAAAGAATTTCTTGACGAATTAAGAAATTAAAAGACAGATATTGGTAGAAGATTATATAATCTGGCCTTTCATATACTGTGCCCTGAATTGGCCATTTCAGGGGAGTTCCCACACCTTTTCTAGTATGTATTTGCATGGACCTCTATTGATGTGGGGAAGTAATTCTGAAGGAACAGGTGAAGATGTACTGAATTGTCGCAATAGCAGGCTGTCCTGTAAAATGTCTCTTTTCTATTGTCATCTCAGCATTTCTAGAAATCAAACATTTGAGACAACCCCCGCCCACCCTACAGTTCATTGACTGAACATTATTTCTTCATATATAACTTTTCCTTTCTTTTCTGATTATTCAGAATGGATCCTAGGGATTATGTAGAAGCTGGCACACTTGCTGGCCCTTTTACTCATTTACATCAAAACACCTCTTAAATGAAAGCACAGAGTAGAGACACTAAGGGAGTTTTTATCACTGTTACTCTGGAGAGTTCACCACAAGAGGCAAATACAGGCAGGTCTTACTCAACAAGGCAAGTGAATGAATCTGTAGGTTCTCCCCACCCCATCCACCCTTGGGATCAGTCACTGCACTTCTGCTGTGAGGAAGGTGTTATGACAGTACACCCGCGTCAGCTTTCACCCAATACTGTGGTAAAAGAGTTACCCTAGCATAAGGTAAACTGAAAGGCAGACAATATTGAGTAAAGAAATCAGATTGTAGATACTAACAGTATTTTCTCTAATTCCAGTTTTCTGCTAGGGACACTGAAACTGGAAAGGACATGAAAGGCATTTTATAGGTACTAAGGATGACAAGGTGTCACGAAAGGGCCCCAGAAAAGCACACACTTGAGCAGAACTGACACCTCCCTAGCAGTGTCCAAATTCTGTGTGATGGGTTGTTTCCCTGAAGAGCTAAGGGCGCAGACCATAAGATCTGTGCCCTTTGGTGGTCTGTTTTACCTGTAAAAGGTGATAGAAACAGGACAGTCACTCTCAAAAAAGTGTACAGCAAATTTCAGCACACACAAATGCAAATTCCTGAATGGCTCAAAATTTCCTGTATGTTAAATACTCTCAGTGAAGACAGACATCTCTGCTCCTTGTTCTATGCCTTTAATCTTCCGTTTTGCTCATTCTGCTCTTCAATCATGCAACGACTCATGACAGTAATTGTGGATGTCCCTGGATAGCTCAGTAATAAATGTATCCTGAACAAACATGCCTGTCAGACTCTATTTAGCCTCGAGCATCAAGTTTACGACCTCATGAAAGAGAATCATTCCTAAGTTATCTAAACAACTCTCAAAGTTAATCTCTACTTGTTATAAACATTAAGTATTTTTTGCTATTTTCCTCAAGAATTCAGGATAGGACACTGAAAATTACGTAGGTGCCAAGCTCCCTAGGTTTAAGTAGGCCTTTGGAAGCCAGACAACACCTCTGGGTCCAGGTCTCAATGTCTGCATCATTGTTTTCTGCCTCTTCAAATCTGCCTTTTGGGCAGAGCAATAGCAACAGAACAATTTTGCAAGATATTATTAATGAAAGTATTCTTCTCCCCCTAAACTTGCTCCAGTGGCATAGAGGACAAGACCTATTTCTTTATTTAGCTTTGAGCATAGTACGTTTGCTAAGACAGTTTCCTGGAATAAAGAAGTGGAGTGGGAGACGATTTCTTTCATTGTTAATTATTTGTGCTTTTGGTCTAGTGACCCAAACTATATTTAGCTCCCTATCAAAACCAAAACCTGAAAATTAAATGGACTGGAATGGAAAGGTGGTCTCTGTGTCACTCTCTGGATTCTGTTTCACAAGATGCAATCTTCCTCGATTTCCAAAACCAATTTTCTCCCATCATCTTATGAAAGTAGAGGTCATCCTGTGAAATGTGATATCTCACCAGTTTTTATAAAGGAATGTGCCCTTCCCCATGAAAGCAGGGTTCATTAAATCATGAAGCTGATCAGATTGCTGAAGCCTTGATTGGCTGACAGCCAGAGCAAAGAAATCCATGAGGAAGAGGCACATGGCACCATCAAAATAGGCTGTACCGGAACTAGGGTATTTTAATCATTCTGTTATAAGGAGGAAAGGGGAATCTCAAGGAAGGACAGTATGGGAGCTTTATTGATTTTTAGGGTCAACAGAAAATGGGAACTACTCAGCCAGTCACATCTGAATTCTACAGTAAAGTATCTGTTCCCAGATACCACTGTACTGCTAGCTTATATTCAAGCTGAACATCAAGTGTTTCTAAAGACTTTAAGTAGTGTTGTCTTGAGTCATGAGTTCATTCATTCCCCAAACCCTACATGGAATGAAAAAGTACCAGTACCAAGTTCAGGCAATATCCTATTTTCCTTTGAAGCATAGTCAAACTCTCACGACAGTCGTGCTTTACAGGATTGCAAGGTTTCAGGTTCTGCAAGCATAGATAGCACTTCACAAAGGCAAACAGGCAAACTAAGTTGGTGTGTAACAGAAGCACAAACTTCTTTAGAGGCAGCACATTCACTCGTAAGGTTGCCTAACTCGATGGGACTTTCCGATGAATCTTACACTGCAGATGTTACAAGAAGAAATGGTTAGATTGTTTTATACTTTCCTTATCATCAGGCCTTACAGGAAGACTATGGTCACAGAATTGCAGGTAACATATTTTCAGTGCCAAATATCTCCACCAAAAGCTCACTTTTGTATTTTACCTCAAAGCTGGTGAGAGGAAACTGAAAGACCAGGTGGTAGGAACCACATCTGTTAAAACCTTGCAGGCAGAGCCCTCAGTTTTGTATATTTGGAAAGGTCAACACCTGTGTCGGTCTGGCATCTAGTTAGGTGGATGTGTAATTGGATGATGGTCCTTCCACAGAAAGTGTCAACAAAATGTAGAATCAAAAAACAGCCAGGTCTGAATCAAAAGCGAAGAGCCTACCTGGTTTAGGATTTGCAAGACATAGATAACCTGTAGCTAGGAAAGGGTAAGAAGAGCTTTAAAAACTGTCCCACTATTCATCACAGCTGCCCAGGGCACTGAGACAAAATATGCAGGGGACTTTCTTATCAGCCAAGAAGAGGGGAGCTGACAGGGTATCCTTGATTCAAACACCGATTCCTCAGGCTTGAGGATTTTGCATAATTCAGATGAGTAAACTCACTTCTGGCTTTTGATCTGAGTCAAACCTTTTGATCTGAATGAATTCCCCTCTCTCCAGGCTTGCCTGCCCACTTTTCCTTCCCAAAGTGTTGTTAGAAACAGCCTCAGGCTGAACAGTATTGCAGGTCCCTCCAGCTTCTCCTGACAGGAGTGAAGAAGGGGGTAGCTCCCTTGACCTAACCAGAGGGACGTGCTTTGCCGGCATTTGAGGACAAAGTGATGGTTTGCCTCTCAGCCACACTAAATATCTTAGGAGGAAAACAGTCTATCCTGGGGGACTACCTCTGTCTAGGTGATTTTCTAAGTGACTCCCAGAAAAACAGAACACCTTAATCCGACCCTGAAAGAGAGTGTCAAATGCTTCCATCGGTGGAAATTCCACATCAGAGAAACTTCTGCTGCAATGCAGTTTCTAACTCCATGAACTCAAGTAGTGCTCTGATGCTGAGGTTTCCAACTCCAACACTAAGTTTTCTAGGGAAGCTATAAGATGCACTAGTAATGCTTTGGAGGTCTGACATTGATACAAGAAATCTCACTTTGATTTTGAGACAAATGGTTGTGCAGCCTCTCTGAAAATTATACCTTTCATTGCAGTTCTAGAATTTGAAAATAGATAACAACAAACATCTATAACTGAGCAATGCATTGTTTTATGTCCATCCTGTTTCATAAGTAGGAAACTGAGGCACAGGAAAGCGTAAGACCTGGCCTGAGATGTTCCTCTCTAGTAGGATTGAAAAGTGACACTATTAGAATTGACCAGGATTTCCTTCTTTTGTTGCTGCGGGGCACCAAGGTCTATCAAGGAGGGGAGGAATGATTCACCTCTTCCCAAAGGGAGCACTGAGTGATATTGCCTGCTTGTCCTTGCTTTCTCAGCTGCTTCCAGGAGCAGAGGTATCAGTCGACAGCAAAGGGATGACCGCAAATTTGTGGTAGGAGTGCGAAAGAGTCTGAATTTGCAGAGGGAAGGGCACACTGGGGCTCCTTCACAGGAATATTTTACTATTTCACAACCCACTGTTAGCTGGTAAAAACAAATTGTGCCAAATGGCCCAGTTCAACTAAGCAAAATGAGAACTGTAAACTCAGTGCATGAGAAGCTGACCCTTCATTCATGGGAATCAGCACACATCTGCCCTCAGATGAGACATTTAAGACTATGTGCCTTACTCCTCAGCTGTTGTCTGAGTAGTTTTTCAAATCTTTGGAGAATATTGATATTGATTCTGGAAAAAAAGAGTAAATCTGGAGAGACAGACAAACACACACAAATAAAGTGCATTTGAGTTTAAAGAAAAAAAGTTAGCATCATGCCATTGAACTATTGACAAGGCTGTCACAAATATCATCTTGTCCCAGTGTAAATAAACAAGCTTAGTGCTGTTATTTTAGAATAAAAGGCCAGAATAGGTTTTGTATTGACTTTGTAATACCCACTCAAGAGTTGGAAGAAGAAAATTAAAGATAATAAAGTAAAAGTGCAAACTGTAAAAGTGGAGACAGCCAGTGCATAGTAAACTGTGAATTTGAGTCCTCTTTGGTACAGTAAACCAATTGTGTAACTCAGTAAAGGTCAGTAGCGAAGATAAGAAGTTAAGGTTGTCAGTGAATCCCCTTCTATATTTAGAAGTATTACGGCTGCAGGATGTTACAATCTTGGTCTACAGTAATTCAAAGGCTGGTGTTCGTGTCCTACCTTTTCTGCATGCACTTAGGAGCTGGATGGTGTTTCTAGGCCCTGTCACATTAGTTGGAGTTGGTCTCCTCCAGTCCACTGGGCAACGATGGTAATGTAAACTTATAATCTCATCCTAAGTGTCTGTAGTGATGGGACATTTATAACTCTTTAGAACAGATTCGGGTGTGATTCCAAGCTCTCTGCATCTGCCTCTCTTACAAAAAACATGCACTGATGTGACAGAGATTCATTGGTAATTTTTCTGGAGCTGGTCCCTCTGTTTTTTTGGCCAAATACTTACCTCATCTTAGAGATACTTTCCTTGGGAAAAGGATAATAAGATTAAAAAAGGATGAGAAAGGACTGGGAAGGGAAATTTGTTTACCCTGGACCAGCAGCCCTCTCAGAAAAGACAACTGATTTATCCATTGTCCCTTCTCATCATGCTTTGAGCAATCTGTGAATGAGATTTTAGACCTGCAAGCCCAAGATACCTCCCTTAAGGACACTAAAAAATGTGTGGGAGCCTGTACATCACATTTGGCAAGTAATATGCAGATAAATGAGCTGAGGTGCTTATGCAGTGGGTGCTATCAAATCCGTGTACTGCTTCAGAATCTCTTGTAAAAACACCTAACGGCATTTATTGCTCTGGAGTAAACCTTGAGCGGCTGCAGATAAGAGGAAAAGTGAGCCATATGAAAAGACTGAGGGAGATTTTGAGGGCTGCAGAAAAAAACATGGGCAGAGATGGGGAGCTAAAGCAAAATTTCAAGCTGAGGGAATGATGAAGAGGATTTGGGGCATGGTGTCCAAAGACGGGACGGATAACAGTGCCAGTGGAGAGATTTGTTCTTGTAAGCAAGCAGCAGATGTGGAAGATATTAACTGAAATCAAACAGCACTAATGACTGTGGACTTCTGTTCCAAGGACATTTTATTGAAGGGATGAACAGGGCTTTCCCCGAACCTGACTGGTATGCATGAGTTTGAGTCAAATCTAAACATCCTCTAGATCTGAAGTATTTCGGACCTCAGGTTCTGCCTTGTTCAGCTCCATGAGTTTTCAGTGATGTTGTCTCATAACATCCAGCACACCAAACTCATACAATTAGAGAGTGTAATGGCCCGTGAGTTGTTGGATACATGCAAATTGTTCATGCAATGATTTAATTTTAATCAGATTGGTTACCGTATCCTAATGCCATATAAATACATTTCTTTGACACTCCTTTGTAAATTCCTTTGAGAGGGAGAGCCAAATGTGGGGCAAGCAGAGGGAAGTTATTTGTTTTACTTTCTATTTTAAGGAGAAAATTAAGATGGAAAACTCAGAAATTCCAGATTCAGTAGAAACTTCAACTCCTTAGTCAGAGAAAAGATGGAGCTGCAATTGTATGGATAAGCTCTGTACTCTCATATTGGGATAATAAAACCAAAGGACTGTTGCAAATAATGAGATCACTTCCAACATTTGCACTTCTTCAGTGAAGGTCTGAAGGCCAGGAGTAACCTTTGACCCTTCTCCTTGGCCTCACACACAGTGCAGAATCTCAGTTAGTGACTCTTGCATCTGTCCTACAGCCTCTGGCTCAGCCAGAGATATCTAATTGCCTTGAAAGGTCTCAAAGCAATGTCACATCACTAGTGTCAATGGTTAATTACCCTCACTGGTTAATTATGCTCACTAGTTCGCGTCAGTTACAACAAGATGGCTATGATGGGGAGGGAAGAGGGTTTCCTACTGGATTTAGATTTTTCTGTGCCTCAGTTTTGTTAAAAGGAAGTAATAAATACAAGGGACAGATTGTCCACTGATGTAAATTAACATTACTGAGCACAAAAACGCCTTTCTTATCTGCTTTTGGACAATCTTAGCACAGTGAATTTAATTACCTTCCTGGGTTCCCCACCTGCTACTTAAATCTGCTTGGTTTGGGGTTAGACTCCTTTGAAAATCCTGCCTGTGTCTCTCTATACTTTAGTTAGACCAGATGCAAAAGTCCTGAACATGACATTGCTTGTGAAATGATGCAAGCCCACAATCTCTGCAGCACTGTTCTTACAAGCATGTATCTTATCAATAAAAGATTATCTGAGTGCAGGAATAAAAAAATAAAAATGAAGGAGAAAAGGATTGAGAATCATTCACAGCAGGTCATTTTTGTTGGGCTGCAATCAACTTGCCAGGTTTAATAAGACAGGTATTTGAAAAAGTATTGATCTCAGATCTTTTTTCTTTTTAATTTCATCTTTGTATTTGTTTATACTTAAAGCTTAATAAGCTCCTTGCATTTTGCTTGCTAGTTACACACAGCCTTTGGGTTGTGTAATTGTTGCTTTTTGCAAGTTGTGTAAAGTTTCTGTAATACTGGGTCAACCTCGATTTTCATGTGGCAGGTAAGGTCTCAGCTCTTCTAAGTTCTGCTTCCTCTTTGTCTCCATTTTATTTTGGCCTGATTAAGAAAATCTTGATGTTCATTAATAAGAGCAGAGCAATTCCCTCACTGCATTGTCGTTCTGAAATATTTTTGCAATGGGAAGCTTGCCTTGGTACTGCGGTTTCTCTGCCAATTTGTGCATGTGTGATCTTGGCATTGGTGTTCACCTGTTGATAGCAACTCCAGGTGCCCTATGCAAGTACTTTGAGGGTCTCAAGCATCATATTTATACCTAATAAGATGTGGAAGGTCTTGACCTGCAGATTTTGCCAGACTATAGAGGGAAAACAAGAGGGGAAACAAAGACATAGATGTGAAAATGACTTTTCCAAGGTCACACTGCTGACCTTGTCAGAGCATGCCTGGACCCCAGCTCTCTCAGTATTTCCGTGTTGAGTTATCCTCTGCATCAGAAAAGCCTTTCCAGGGTGATTTAAAAGATTGTGATTTTAACCAAGTTCAAGGCCCAGTGAGCTAATGAATCTTTTCCCAACGACTGGTGTGCACATAATTCATCTCGTTCTTCAGGCTTTTGTGACTGACACAAGGGCTGTTCACCCTAACCTGCCTGTATGATTCATTTGTGTTTTCTACAGCCTTTGTTACTCAAACTGTAACTCTCAAGTGCAAGGGGTAAAAACAAAATTGAAGAGTGATATCTGACACCACATGGAGATTTAATAAAATGAAGAGTAAAGGTTGTTCCAGCATCATTTCCCAAGTTGTGCCAGTGTTTGGGATCTTCAGATTTAGGTCACAAACAGCAAAGAGTGTCGATTTCAATAATGGGAATTCAGTTCTGAACCTTTTTTTCTGGGTTTGTATCCAGGGTTTCTTTCCAGGATCAGTCCCTGTTACAGTGGTATCATGCTAGGATAGGAGGCAGATGGTTCATTTACACAGTGAGCTAAACCCTGTTTCATTTGAAATTTGGTGTCTGTTCACAATAAAGAGCTACAGCTGAGCTGGAAACCTAGTAGTCCAAAGACTATCTTAGAGATGTAACTCTTCTCTGCCTGACTTCTGATGGCACCACATCCAGTTCTTGAATGCATTCAAAGTTTCCCTGTCACCTTCTTCTCTCAGTCAAACAAATATTCACTTTCTTTGTTTATTTAATAAGGTTTGATAGGATGATTGAAAGTTAAAATATATGACAGGTCTGTTCTGCTTTAATGTTTCTTGTTTTTTCATTTATATCCCGCTTCAGAAGGTGTTTGCTTAAAGGACTGTGAAAGGGCTCCTGCCTGAAATTGAATGTTTCCTTTTGTTAAGGAAATACTTGTGAATGGTATTGCCTTTTTTCATTGTTATTACTATTAACCAAAGAAGGTCAGTTTGGGTTTCAATCAGCTGTTTCACTCTAGAGGAGAGTCACACTCTGATTAGACTGCATGCTAAGAGGTATAGGAAAACAGAATTTAAACACTCACTGAGATTTTTTTATTATTAAGTACAAAGCTGTCCATTTCAAACAGCAGCACTGAGATCAGCTTTTCTATCCTTCACAGCTGCCCCTTCCAATAACGACTCCATGAATTCTTCTCCAGGAAGAATTTTATTTAGGACTTGTGTTTTGAGAAGATTTGAGCCTATTCAAAAAAAACAAATCCCAAATGACAAACACTTTTAGAAGGTGGTTTACTGATTACAAAACACAGAATTATAGTAACACAAATTTTCAGAGAAACTGCATGATGTAAGCCCTTGGGGGGACAAGTTCAAGAAAAATGAAATGAGGTTTGCAAATTCATTGAAATTAGGTAAAATATTCAGGAATCATCACCATTGAAAGAAATCGATGAGCCCCTGTCCGTATGTGCAAGGCCATAGCATTAATCATTCACACAGACAGGAATGGTCTATAGTTTTCAAACAGGATGTGATGAGAGGTGTTGAGTGTTTTGGAAGATCTGTTGTTGTTGCATATAGTTAGGTTAGAGTACTTGTATACAGCTCTCCCAGCTCTCCCTACAACCAGTTACTGCAATACACCTATCTCATCCCATAGGCAATCCTGTTTTCATCTGACACTGACCAGCCCTTGAGACTCCAGTCAGTACATTTGGCATTTTCTGGAGCCAAGGCAGAGATTAAGAGACCAGTCTGAATCCAAGCTATCCAAAGCAAGTCATCTCCCCCTTTTTCCTGCCCATTTCTCACTGTCCTGACCTATACAAATTTCAAAAGATATATATAGATTAGTCTTGTAGAGTTGTCACAAAAGAGAGGAAAAGAAACATTTGCAAGATGAAATGAATGAAGAGTCTCATTGGATTTCATTTACTATTGAATTTGAGGGAAGTCCAGACTAGTTGCTCTTTTCATAGCTTTAATCTCCGGCCTGCATTTCTTAGCACATTGCTCTCCCACTGTTAAGGTCTGATCCTGCCACCTTCTACTAGCAAGAGTAAATGCTACCCTTGAAAACCATGTCATTGACCGTCATGTAAAAAATTCACATTAAGTAAGGTATGGGAAGTGAATAAAGATTTCAGGCTCAGATTTACAAAGGCTGCAGTTAACAAGTCTCAGTGAGAGGTGTCTGTTTCCATCCTTCAATTCTGGGTTGCCCCGGAGTGCAGCACTGCATCCTCAGGACTGATGTCCTTCAGGTGAGCTGTTCGCCAGAACTCCCTTTTCCTGCCCATCTCTAGTGACTGTTGTCCAAAAAGAGCTTAAAAAGATCCCAGTGTAAGTAGGTTTTCCAGAAGAGATGTCATCTTAATGTTTCTGCCAGTGTTTCCCTCTCCCTGTAACACCAGGGCCATGTGTGAGCTGAGTGCACGATGACTTCCAGATTTTAACTATGGAGGGCCAGATTGTGTCCTTCACTTAGGGGCTTTGCAAAGATAAGCCTCCTCACTGCCTTCACTGTTTTCAAACTCCACTTCACTGAGTGTCTGGGTGGTGGTCAAGGGGATGAAGCCCATTGTCACAGCCAGGATCCTCTGAAAACCATTTGTGCGTTGACTTTGCATTAAGATGTTGACTGACCCCAAAGTCTGGGGGAAAAAAAAAACAGAAAGGAAAAATGGCTTGCTATATTTACCTGGTGACTCAGTAGTGGCCGAATTTCTCACCTCTCTGTCTGCTGTTGTGCTGCATTTGCTCCGGCCCAGGTTCTCACTGATCCAGTTCTTCCTTAGAACAGGTAAGTTCCATAACAGAAAGAAGGAGTGACAGGAGATCCCATGCTTGGATCTATCTTATACTACAAAACGCTGGTAAAGCCTATCAGAACTAGGGGTAGCGTACATTTACAGCTCTGCAGGCCCACTTTTGTGTAGCAGCAGTCTAGTACCAGTGAAAGCCAGAAGAGCATCTTAGAGACAGTCATCAGTTCCTCCTATTCTTCCCCAAATTATAAGGTCCTCTTCCTCCCTTATTCAAGAGGGAAAACTGCTTCCACAACCGTGACAATTGACTGTTCTTTTACAGACTAACTGTTCCAGCTCCCTGCCTTGTTGCTATTCACATTTGTTTCTCCATTCCATAAGGTACTAATCCAGCAAAAGATGTCAGATGGTTAGCAGGATCATCTGGGAAAAGCTGGGAGACTCTTAACAGACTTTTCCTTCCCACTGCCAGCCCCCTGTTACTGATACAGATAGTCCCCAAAGCACTGGGGGGTTATCTTAGTTTCCTTTCTCTTTGTCTGTTCTATGGTTTTTGTGTTTTTTCTCCTGGACCCAGCTGCATCTCTGCAAATTCAATCTCCAAAATGGAAGGCTGGCTGAGCTGGAAGTTGTCAGCACCTATGGTTAGTAGCTGGCTGCATCCACTTGCCAGAGGAGGGGGAAGACGAGTCCCTAGGCATCAAAACAGCATGAAAAGTGACTACAACTAAATACTTCTGCACATGATTTCTTTCCCATTACTTTGATTCAAATCTCCCTTAATCCTCAGCTGCATTAATGCAGTTAGTAGGTTATGAGTGCTGCATGTGGATGCCACTGGATTTGATTCTTTCACACAATTGGTTGGTAAATAATTTAGCACCAGTTTTGCCTGGAATGGGACGCGAAAATAGCCAGGCTGCTTATAGCTTCTGCTTTCTCTCTTTCAGAGTTTTTCCCCTTCACAAGCACCAGGGGGTTGTTTGTTCAAGCACAGCCTGGCAGAGACTGCCATTTTATATGTCACAGCTTCCTCCCAACCCTGCTTGTTGCAATCTCTCTTAATTTATTTTCTAGAAGAGAAGGGAGGGGAGTAGTTGTGTCAGACCAGAGAGCTGAAGATACAGCTAAGAAAGTACCTGAATGCTTCTGACTCAGAGTCTGCAAACAGTAAGATTTTGTCTCAAATTCTGCCACCAAACTCCATTTTTCCTTTATGTCTGGTGGTTTCAAAATAATGGTGTCTTCATTTATTTGAGATTCCTGCACTTCTTAATCTCAGTCTAAGTTAAACATGGCTAAGGCAGAAAGAAAATTGTAGTAACAAGGAAAGAATTTCCAAGCTAGGAGGAAAAGTCCTGGGTGAGAAAGAAAACAAAAATGCCAGTGAAATGGCCAAGACTATCTGGGCTGGATCAAATTTCAAATGTTGTGATTTTTCTTCGGACACAATCATAATAGTATCCCTAATAGTGACTCCCATCACCTTTCACTTCTTACCACCAAGCTCTCTATACTTACCCTCCCTAACTCTCATCAGCCACGGACCAAATCGCACGGTGCTGTCTCATGTTTCCCACCCTACTGCTCCATACCAGCTAGCGACCTTCTCCTCCGCACAGGACTGAGTTTCACCCACCAGGGATGGGCTACGGAGCAGACTATGAGTCCTTACATTGCTTCTAGTTCTGCTTGGTCAAAGGGCACTTGGTCTATGGATAATTTTCCTGATGAGTGAAGTACTTCTGTTTGGAGTATACAGGAGATGGGACTAGATGAAAGATGTCCAGATTCTTGATTTTCTGGTGACTGTTAAAGTAAATGCTGTTGGGACCTCCCTGTCACTGAGGCAAACCAACACAAAATCTTCTAGCTTCCAGAACAGGGTGTTCACATCCACTCTGTACATTAAGGATGGTCTTTGGCCCTTGTTAGTTCCCTAACCATCCGGGGTATTATTTAGTTGAGCAGTAGGTAACAGAAACAAAAATACACCTTATGGGCCATTGTGACAGTATAAGCATATGAACTATCAAGCTCCACTAGCAGGGAAAATTTCTGGTCACTACTTGATATACTACAATAGATCAGGAGCACTTTGATCTTGAGTTAGTTGCTCAGGGTCCCAGACCAATGTATTCATGTTCATACAGCCCTCAATTTGACCTGATACAACACACAAAAGCAGGCTAGAGTCCACACTAACCTCCTCAGACAGAACATGTCCTAGCACACTACATTTCAGTTGGTCTGCCAGCCAATATGCATGCCCAGCTGCAAATAAATCTGTTAGCCAGACCCCAGGACTGAGCTGCCCATCCTTACAGCAGATGTTTTTTGGAGTCTCTTTGACCTTCATAACTGCTTGCGATCCCCTACCTCCCCACCCCAGCCCCCATGCATAGCTTTCCAAATGCCTATTATGGAACTCTGCATGGGCATATGAAGTTAGCAGGGCTTTGTCTGTGAGATGTCCTTTATTAATATGAAGATTTAATTATACAGCACAGCCACAGAAAAATGAAAGCTGCTCGTGCCCTGCACCACCCCAATGCCACATTGTTGTGTGTCAGCGCTTTCACTTGTTTTTATCTGCTTTGCCCCTCTGCTTTGCCTCTTTCTTACTTGCAATTTCTTTCACCCAAGCAGTCTGAGATGTTGTTCAGACACTGCAGGAAAGATTCCCATGCTCAGTGAGGTGCAATAACCATTTCATAAGAGGGAAAACTGAGGCACAAAGAGAGTGAGGTCAAAAAGTTCATTCTACGGTGCTTACATGCAACAGCCTGCTTTAGCATTTAGGGACCAGAGGGGTGACCTGCTTGTTGAAGATGGTGTAGCTGCATGCTTGCAGAGCCTGTTGGCTCTGGTGCAAGCAATGGTTGCTTAGCAACTTTGAGATGAAGGCCAACTATTTTGATGTCTGAATATGGATTCAGGCTCACAT
This sequence comes from Neomorphus geoffroyi, assembly GCA_033558235.1. Classification (NCBI taxonomy): domain Eukaryota; kingdom Metazoa; phylum Chordata; class Aves; order Cuculiformes; family Neomorphidae; genus Neomorphus; species Neomorphus geoffroyi. Next base: position 1,550,421 of record JAUMJM010000048.1, read on the forward strand.
AGGAGGGTAGGTGAAGGTCACACACTGAGATGCTGACTGAGCGATAGAGGTAGAGCCAAGTTTGCTCTTCTATGCCATTTCAACCAGGAGCATCCATCCACTTGCTCCCTGTCTAAAGACATTTTGGACCTTTGGAGTTAGAAATCACTCTTTCTGTCCCAACATGGCTAAAGCCGGCCCCTGGGGACAGAGTTTCTCTGGAAATGGGCCAGGAATTTTCAAAAGAGTGTTTGAAATGGCTGCAACCGAAGCTGGTTTCCTCACTGGTACCTCTGGTAAAATGGACAGTAGAGGAGCCCACGAGCCTGTGGTAGGGCACTAAGCTGCTCACCAGGAGTCTCCAGCTTGACACCCAGGCCTTCCTTGTCTTGAGGGCCTTTCTTTTACCAAGATTGCAAAATGGGGATACTGATGTTTCAACTGCCTTTGCCAAGGGCTTTGAGTGGCTTGTTCCCCTCCTACAAACGCTACACAAGATGGTGTTATTTCTAGTGTGTTATCTTGATAGCGTGAGAGGCATAAACAAGATCCACATTTGCTCATGGTGACTCACTGTAAGCCTTTGAGGGTTGTGTGGAAGGGCTTGCTCTGATGTTTTTGCTGCTCTGAGATAGATTATTGATTCTCTTTATCTGGTGTTCGTCTTACAAACCCAAGGTGATGAGCATCTTTTTAGTTTCAAGAGCACTGGTGCTATTTTTCTACTGCTTCAAGGGACACAGAATATGATCCAAGTACCCTCAAACGAGCAAAGAAACAGGTCAGCCTGGTCCATATCAACTAAACTGCCAACTCCAGGTGAAAGCTAAAAAGTAAGATTAGATAACAAAAGCAAAACTTGTCCGGTAAGTGGGTCAGGAATTTTCCAATAAATTGTATTTTACTTGGCTTGGATGGCTTCTTTTCTTACTAAGTTTACTAGGAAATGCCAGATAATTGAAAACAGTGTCTTTCATCTGGAAAAAAAAAAATCAGAGACATCTCAGTAAATTTTCAGAATGTTGTATTTTGACATTGCTGCCAAGAAGAAATTTCTAATCATTCCAGTTATAAAAGAATTTGTTAATTTAGAAATGTAAGCTTATTCCTAGGTAATTAATTTAAGAAAATGTTTGGAATCTAACAGATATATATATATAGATATATAGATACACGCTATCAAGACAAAAAAATAAGAATTTGGCTTTAACTTAATAGGGGATTCACCATTCTTCTTGATCAGTAGCAGAAAAAGGTCTCTCCAGCAGCAGCAGCAACATCAACATTCCTTTCTTTACAGCAAACCCTCCAGACAAAAAATGCTGGTTGCAAAATTTACCACACCTCTTTACAAAAAGCCTGTCTTGACTTTCCCTCTCACCCCACCTTCTGCCTGTCTTGAAAGCCATAAATACGAAGAGGCCAGGTGAAGTTAACTGCAAAATAGTCACTTGCGAACAGGTGTAACAAAAGAAAGAGTCTGAAATGTGCACTGTGCAGAAAGGAGAGGGAGAGAGGAGGTGGAGTGAGGGGTGGGAAAGGGGGAAAGGGAAAAAAGACCCACATGATTGAAGGCCTTATAAATGTAAATGGCTTGGCAGAAAGGGTTTAGCAGCCCTGGGTAGAAGATTGCACTTGGTATTCCAAGGCCCTTATTTCCAAAATCGCAGCACTGGAACTCTTTTGAAGCTGGTCCCTGTGTTTGCTTTTTCAATCAGTGAATATCAGGTTGTCTTTTTTTTTTTAATCTCCACACTCAGATGTGCCAGGGTTAAATGAAACCTCAGAGAGAGAGAATGTGAGCTGTACTCCAGACCTTTGAAAGAGCTCATCCCTGCAGCCTTATCGCTACTTATTTATGAATCTCCCCCTCCCAATCCCCCTTCTTCACCAAGCCCCATCTCTTGTCTTCCTGCAGCAAATCCCACCTTCCCTTTTGGATGCTTTTTTTTTTTTTTCTCTACATTTATCTATATATTTTACACCCAGTAAGTCAATCAGTTTCAAATTATTGGTCCCTGAGACAGATGTTTGGTGAGTCATTTAGCTGCGCGAAGTTCTTCAGACAGTTTGCTCTTCCACCTCCTGTTCATTTAAAGCATCTTTTGAGGCTGATTTTTCCTTTTCAAAATGTCTTTAACTGCCGAACGTTTGCTCCCACCGGGCAGTCTAATGATGTTGGACACAATATGTGTGAACATCTCTTTAGAGGCCATCTCCCCTAGGCTACATTCTTGCCTATAAAATCATTGTTTATTTAGTCCTTAGGCCTAGGAACCATCTGCAGTCCCCATGGCTCCTGTTGTTTTTAAAGTCCTATTAAGTTTCTGCACTTCTCCTCAGAGCATTATTTTATTTCTAAACAACCACAGACAACTTCCTGTCAACGCGGCTTCTGCCAGGCAAATTAGAGATGACAGTTTCATTCTTCTGACTACGGCGAGCTCTCATCTGATGTTATTTAATGTGAAAAACAACTGTTATATAGAGAGTGATTTAAAAACAATGAGGAGAAAAATAATAATAATAATTTAAAAAGAGAAGATGGGAGAGGGTGGCCCAGAAACTCTGGGTTAAGGTGTTCAGACAACATTTGCCAGTCAGAAATACACAAGGGATTGAAACAGTCTATATAATGGTCACAGCAAAAGAGAATCAATGAGAGTTGGCTTGATGTCATTTCCAATCTTTTTTTTCCTGACAGAAGCAGTAAACATTTTTGTTTGGCTTGGTAGGGTTTATCTTTTCTTTCCCTCCTCCCCATCTTCCCTCACTTCCCATTCCCCTCGTTTGCTGAATAAGCACTTGGAGCCAGGGAGAGTGACTGAGGCTGGTCTCCTGAGGGAGAGTCTCTCCTGCTCAGCTGCTCTTGGTCTCAGCACCCAGGAGCTCTGAACTGACATCAGGGATATCAAAATCAACCTTCAGTTTTGACCAGCATCTTAGAAACAGGATGTTCTCTGTATTGAGAGACATTTTCTCTTTAGAAAGCACTCTGTAGGACTTCGAGACTTAGCAGAGGTGCCTTAATTAAACTGCTCTAGGTTGAAAAAAGGTGGTCACTGTGCTAATGTCTGTGCCAGGAGACGTATATCTGAGCAGCTACCTCTGCTTTATCTCCAAACTTCCCCTTGTTCTGCAGGCAAGTATAGTGTAACTCATGCCCACACATCTGGATATACTCTTTTTCCTAAAACCAGATGGTACCCTCATTTCGCCCTACTGGGAAAGAACCTGGGCTTGTGGTATCTCCCAGACTGTGCCCAGGTAATGCGTCTGAGAGTGATAGCTGGCCAAGGCTCAGCACTACGCCAATCCGTACACTAGTAGCAAAACAACAAGGATAACCAGAGCACAGCACCTAAGCCCAACTTCCCTCCTTGGACAAAGAGACAACCATGGTGTTTTGACCCTCCCCAGATCCTAGAACTACCTCTAGGAATAATAAACTGCTGGCTATGGCTTCATGCAGAGGGCTGCTGCTTAAAGTGTAACCTCGGAAAGAGTGAAATTCAGTAAGAAAAAGAGGCAGCCTGTGTGACTTCTGTGAACCAGCTAACATCTTACTGCATCAGTTTTGCCACTTGCAGGTCAGCTGTGGTAGTAGGGTAGGGAGGCTGCATTTGGTTATGTTCATAAGGCTCTTCAAGACTTGCGCTTAGAAGAGTATAAATAGAAGTGGTTAGAAGGGGCTGATGTGTCTGGGGAGGAAACCACACTATAGTAATGCTGTGACTCTGCAGCTGAGCGCTCAGACATCAGGAAAGGATGTTAAGGTTTCTTCTGTAATCTTAACTCTGCCTTCTTCTGAATGTGCATCATAATAGGTTGTCAACCAAACCCTCCCTTGGTGGAAGTCTGTGTAAATCCATTGAAGTTTAAAAAAGTGTGAAATTATATTGCATTTTATTAGCAAAGAAACAGCACGTTACACTGCTGAGAAAAGAGGCTGACATCAATGGAACTGTGCTGATTGACATCAGACAAATAGCTGCCTTTTCCAGGAATCACCGGCTGTTTTTTCAGATAGTATGATGTCACTTCAGGTGAGTGTTTCTGCAACTTTAGCTGTAACGTTGCCATATTTCCACAAGTTGTTTGCTTCCTTGAATTCTCACACTAGTTTTGCTCTGTCAGAGCAGACCATGCTATCCTTATCAACTTAGATGTTTTATCTTCTCCCTGTGGCTTGTTTTCTAATCACCTGGGCTCCTACCATCTATTCTGAATTTGTTTTTGAAACAGCAGTGTAGGCTTATTGAGGTACAATTCAGGAGGATATGGCAATTCCATTACTATGAAGCTTATTTAGCTGCACACTTGGGTGGTCTATATATGCCAGCAAATTTTCACTGTTTATGCTGCAGCTGTAAATAATCTCTTGAGTGTTATTCTGTTCCAAACAGGTTTTCATCCCATCCTGAGCACCAGCATAGTAGAGTGCCTTCCAGTTATGCATTAAGCGATATGACCAGCTTCTCTCCAGTGCAGCCTCTTCTCTCATTTTCTTCTCAGGGAGTCAATTTTAAGTAAATGATCACTTTGGTTTTGTTAGTTTTGTTCTTGAAATCTCTCTGAATGTCTACACTTGAGGCATGCAGTAGAGAAGGCAGGCTAAGGAGGCATCCCTAGTTCTAGAACTGAAAGATGACTGCAGTTTGTGACAGTCGTAGTTTTCATGTGAGCTGTTTCTACAGAGCCGTTGAGAAGCCTCTGAGTGTACTGCAGGCTTTTGGTGTTTCAGAGCTGATGTCATTCAGAGACACTCCAATGGGAAGCACTGTTCTTATGGCTCTAAGTGAATATGCAGGATATTTAGAGAGGCCAAATGCATACAAGATAAGGAGTGCAATAATGGGGCTCTTTTCCAGTGGTCCTTAGAAGAGTTGAGGACTTCTGGACCTAGGGGCAAGCTCAGAAACAGCTGATATTCCACAGAAAGAGATAATGGATTGGAGGGGATATGCAGAAGTAACTCTCTGTCTCCACTCTTTAGTCTAGAGAAGAAGACGCTGAGGAGAGACTGTCTATGAGTACCTGAAAGGAGGTTGTTGCAAGGTAGATGTTGGACAGTTCTCCCAGGTGACAGGTGACAGGACTAAAGGTAATGGCCTCAAGATGCACAAGGGGAGATTCAGATTAGACATTAGCAAAAATTTCTTCACTGAAAGGGTGGTCAGGAACTGGAACAGCTGCCTAGGGAGGTGGTTGAGTTGCCATCCCTGGAGGTGTTTAAAAAACAGGTAGATGAGTTTCTCAGGGATATGGTTTAGTAGTGGACAGGTATGGTTGGACTCAATGATATCAAAGGTCTTTTGCAACCAAGTGAGTCTATGATTATATTCTATTTGTTCTTCCATCCCAAAGGTTGGAAACCCTTCACAGATAGAGTGAGCTCAGTAACATTGGTTTCATTCCCCAGATGTAATTACATTCAGTTTTTCTTTCTGCGACAGCATCCTCAAATGACCCTGGCAAATCCCTTGGGGTGGGTTGGTTTAATTTAGGTGTTGTGAAAGTTTATTTGGGACTGAGCTAGTCATGTGTTGCTCCTTTTAGAGACAGCAGAGAGGAAAAGGTAATTACAGGTGGCAATTCATCTTCTAAAGAACAAGCAGGGCAGTTGGCGATTTGGAGAGCCTGTTTCGCTCCACAGAGCTAGGGGGCACCAGCTGTGACTTAGTAATGGAGGGATGAATATCAGCTGTAGCCCCTCTTGTGGGACCGTCAACATGGACAGCAGACCAGAGTCCTGCCTTATGTAGAGTTAAGGAGAAATCCTGCAGAGACAGAAGGGGTGAATTCCCATCTTTGGAGGGAGTTGTGAAGGGATGAATTAGTTTATAAGTATCTAAGAGAGATAGGATATGTTGTGAGGAAGGAGTGGGAATGCTTTGATGAGTATCTGCACTGTTCTGCTCCACTGCACAGCCCAAAGACGGGTGCATCCTCAAACAAGCTTCTCCAGGTATCACTGATATCTCCACACATGATATCCAATTTTTCCATTTATACGGGGGTGAAGAGAGGGGGAAAGAAGGAGAGAAACTGAGAGGGAAGGAAATTAGTTTGAGCCTTTACAACTGCACCTAGAGAGTATTTGCATGTGACTGCAATTAAACCAAAATGCCTTTTAGATGTAGGAAAGAAATCCTGGCTCATAGAGTCTGTGGAGAATGCAGTATTCAGTAACTACCGAGGCAGGCATACATTATAAATACAACTGTAACTACTGGGATAGGTGTGAAAATGTAATTAACTGGAAACCTACTGAGTTTAAATGGACTTTTAGTTGTTTCAGGGTTTTTTTCTCCTACTTTAGCCTTCCCCCTCCCATTCTTAAGTTAAGTTTAGACTTGTGGGTCCTCTAACTCCCACTGGCACAGTGTAATTTAGCAAAGGTTGTTCCAGCCGAATTTGAAATTAATAATTTCAAATAGGCAAATCAATGATATTTAAAAGCTCCCTCCTGTGTGTTTGTACAATCTGCACAGGTATAAAAGCTAATCACATCTTGCTGGGGAAGAATATTTTTTATCGGTTATAAGTAGACCTTGGCAGGTTGAGGGATCAGACATCATGTTTCCCTCCAAAGTATGCATGTGCCTCTGTAATTTAATATTTCTCATTAACTTAGGGCTGGGGAAAGGTGTCAGTGCCAACAGGGAGGAGCCAGTCCCCCAAGACACCATCCATTTTGTAACACTGTGAGATTTGCAAATAGATGGAAGGGGGTTTAGAAGGAATGATGCAGGGTCAGAAACAGATGGTTAAAAATAAGGGGTTTGAGGTTGTTTCTTGATTAGACAGTGAAGAGCTAGGTTTGACTCCCGCAGCAGCCATCCAGGAGGATGCTAAAGCACAGACTTCCTCCAAATATCCCTGCAAATGCCATGTTAGACTAGCTTCAGAAGTCCTTGTTGTCTTTATTGTGATCATAACACTTTTAGATATTACATACCTCATGAAAAAACATCAGAAAAATTGTGGCCTCTAAATTTTTCATGAGAGCATTTATTTCTACCACTATTAATTATTTTTTATCATCCACCTGAAACTAAGGTAGTGTAAAACCACTGTCTGCATTTGTTCTATTTAATACAATTTTGCATGGTATTACTACCTGCAACTACTACTCCCTTTCTGAGTCCTTGAAGACCTTCAACTCCAATAGTTTCTTGCAGCAAGGAGTTCCATAGGTCAGCTCTGCAGGAGGCAAAGTATATTCTATTTCTATGCCAACTGTAATGTATAATTTATTTTCTGGATTAGTATTTTCCTGTTCTTCTACATGAAAAGATCCCATTCAGCCCAGTGTCGTCTCATATGGAGAAGAAAAGCCAGCTGGCTTTGGTGAAATACTCTTTCAAAAAGTTCCAAGAAGGAGGAAGACTCCCACATTTGTATTCTCCTTGCAATATCTCTTAATAATTTAATTCCCATTAGAAGTGCCTGTGTTGGGCGGGGGGGAGGGAAGATTTATAGAGAGATTTCACTCCAGGTTGGGTTTTTGTCTTTCTGTGTTTTCTTGGCATTTATCATGCATGTTTTAATTTGGATCTGAGTCTTGCTACCATCTGGTCATTATTGCAAAGAAATATTCATTTTCTCTGAGTGACATGGGCTTCATTCATCATGGAACTAGCTGATTGCCCCTCAGGTTTTTTTTTCCATTACTTGGAATGAAGTCTGAAGATACTTAGCACCAGACATTGCAGCAGTTAATAAAGTTTGGAAAGTTAGTGGCAGCTGGTAACTGGGCACAGGAAAAATGAAGAGACATTTTTTAGGCCCTGATCCTTTCACTTTTTTCCACGTCATGCATAGGAAGAGCATCATCGGAGGCCAAGGCAGCATTGCAAATAGTGGCAGGGTAACTAATGACTCCATTCCCCTTCTATTATCCAACTGTGAAGTGCTGTCACCATCAGAGTGAAACTTAGAGGGGTTTGCTATCACTAAACAAAGGGCAGCCAAAGGGGAGACAATTGGCCCAAGAGGAATGTTGTGACAGCTACACTCTGTTTCGTCCAGAAAGGGAAGAAACCTCCAAGTAAGATAGCCTCCTAAGCAGTAGGAATTCCTCATAAAGAGCCGTACTTCAAGCTTTGGGCAGAAGTTAAACAAAATCACTTTTAGCCTTCTGCCATGCAAGAGCCTTCCCTCTGTGCTTGTCATTATGGACAATGGGCAGAAAGCAGAGGAGAGCTAACAGGGACTCTTAACTTGCCTTAGAATTATTCAGTGTGTGCAGTGACTCACAACTGCATCTGCACACCCTCTGCAAATAAATTTCTTCTGACTATTCTTTCCTTTCCCTGATACTTCCCACATACTGTTGTGTAGTTCCCTGGACTAATCCACCCGTGGTTCCCTTTGCAAACAATTCTTGGTAGCACTTACTGCAAAGGGAGGAGGTTGTACAGGGAGGGGGCCAGAGGAGGGGTGTCAAGAGCGTGTCCCACAGTCTCTCCATGCTGTGAAAGCCAGGTGTCAGTGAGAGGCTTGGACTAGACAGTCTGAAGGACTGACACCCCTGAGCATCATCATTTATGTACTTCTCCAAATGGGATGTAGCTAAAAATGGCTGGCCAGGGGCATATGGCAACTTGGGATCAGTCAGGAGCAGAGACAGATGGTTGGAAGACAAATTATTGCATGAGATAAGCTGGAAATGGACAGGAATTGTAAAATAGGGCTGTTTGGGAATGTAAGTCTGTACAGTCATTTGTAAAGTACTGAAAATTAGACCACCATCCTAGTTCCCTTGGCAGTCTTGGACCTGCCTATCTTTCCAAGTAGTGCAACACTACACATGCCTGTAGAAAGCAAAGTGACCTCCCAGGGATAAGATCTGGCCAACACGATCTCGCTACAACCTCTGGATTTGGTCCTAGATGTTGGCTTCTTTTTTTCATTGCAGTTTAGTGTTCATCAACAGTTGTCACTGTGCCCAAGGAAATATGTTTAACATTTTCTGGACACACAGCACATTCTGTTGCACCACATCTAGGATGGTTTCAAATGGAACAGCCAACAACTGGAGAAGATGATAGAACAGCTTGCTTCAATTTGGAGCATCTGTGCCAGTGAGACTTTGAGGTTATGAATATCCAGCCTTCCTCCAACCTAGTAAGACAGAGTAAGAGAGAAACAGAGAAAGAGAGAACATCTGCGATTTTGCTGGAGTGTAAAACTATTAGGTAGAGCAGCCTCAAAACATTGAAATTATTAGAGGAATTTGTTCTGGATCAAAATTAATTTCTACTCTTCCTAATAGGTGGCTTGTTTGGAGGTTTTGTTCCTGCTGAAAGTGATCTGAAGTTGGTCAAGTCCCATTACTACTGGTGAAATCAGTCATGATATATTTTAAATCAAGCAAAAGACTAAACAGAATATTTATTTATTTATTTATTTATTTGGCATAAAATGAGAAGAGCAACAAAATCATCCAGTGATACTAGGGAATAGATAGGAGATAACCAGGGGTGAGAGAGGCAATAAAAATAGAAGACAGTCCAGATGTTGGCTTCACACTAAAATACTGCCTTTCCTCTCTACTGATAGCACCGAATGTTATTTTGTTTCTTTGAAATTCATTTTCTGAAAGTGTCTGCATAAGGAACATCTGCTCCCTCAAATCCAGACCTACAATTTGAATAAATTATCAATATCTGGCAGCAGCCCATTATTAATGGCTAGAGTTTTATAAGATTCTCCAGTATAATAATAGCAAAGCTAGCGGCTGGCAGTCCTCCCAGAGAAACTCGTATTTGTCCCATTTTATTCTGTTCTTTTTTCTTTTCTTTTCTGTTTTACTCTCTGAATCTGAGCATCATCAGTTGATTTTTACCATGGCTCTTGGCTGAAAAAAAAAAAGAGAAAAACCATTAGTATCCTATAAATCAAAAAGAAAAATGACATCCTCAAACATAAAAGACTCCCCTGAGTGTTTTGCTATTATTACCTGTACAAGGTTGCACATGTGGTTTCAGAAACATCTTCTTCCATCAGAAATCATCAGGTAGTAAGATTTCTCACTTCCATGCAAGAGACAAGTTTTATTAACTTCCTCTTCAGCATATACCTTGGTAATTAATGATGCAGTGCACCTTTGAGGTGTCTTAATGTAGGCCGTTTATCAAAAACTGCAACTGCGTAGAAAGAGAATATGTTCTTTCAATATGATAAATCCAAGCGCATGCTGGGATGTTCTACATCTCTCTTTTAAGTACAGCCGCTCCCTCTAATTGCAGGGTTTGACTTTCATTGCAAGTTCTAACAAATCACCTTCTGGCAGAGAGCCCCTCCCATGCACGCACGAGTGGCCACGCAACAAGAAAAAAAGCTAATTACTTCCCACTTTCAGCAGAGCGCATTCCAATACCTGTGGGAAGATCGTGCAGCCTAATTTTTGGTGCCCTGCTAGGGAGCTTGTGATAAAAGTAATTTCTTCCTGAACTTTCAACATCAGCAGGGAAGAACTGTGGTGTCTGCATGGGCTTTCTGTCCCACGTTGTCCCCTCAAACCAGCTTCTACAATTTTGTCCTGTTTGTTGCCCAGAACTTAGCATTGGGACATACCCATGAAGATCTCTAGTGCAGGGTCATGACCTGTGCCACTGAAGTTGTCATTGCATATTTGGGATTTTGACAGGACTAAAACAGTTCTACCAAGCCACTTGCAGAGAAGTTGACGGTATCTCTGGCCCACAGATACAATCAGGGAAGAAAAGCAGACTGTAAGGTTCTTTGGATCAGGTCCTGATGTAAAAGTTCCATTATCCCATAAGGAAAAGAAATACAAATGAAAATAGTATAATCATGTCAGCAAATACAGTTACTGAGCAAGGAACCTCAAGACAAATTTGCAGGGCGCCCTCTGTCACTGCTATGATTAGCTTAGAAACACCTGTACAAATCTAAAGAGGAGGAGAGGCAGATTTCTCAGGAGATTTCCTTGTGTGAGGGTTCTCCCAACAGACCTGGATCAAGCAGCATTCTGTGCCCACTGAAAGCAAAGGATGACTTTGAAAGGATATGTAGGTCCTACAGGTGTGGAGATACCAATGAAACTGCCAACCCAATCCCAGTGACGTCCAAGTATCCAGAGGACTAGGAAGTCACCAGGACATAGGGACAGCCCTAGAGAGAGGACAGGGTCTGCACAGCATCCCTCTCTGCACACGTGCACAGAACATTGGGGTGAGTACTAGGGAAACATGCCGATATTTTCAAAGTAAATACTTCTTTAGCACATATCCATATCAATATCCATATCAAACACTTCTGAGTGAATAACGGCTGGTCTGCCTTAGGACACGTTGGCCGTTTTTCACCCAAAGGTGGTCCTATCTGTGTAACCTGATTGCTTTATGAACAGTGTCAGTCCTAAACTCCCGTGCTTCTCGGTGTAAAGATTCCTCTGATGCAGGAGTGGTGAAGATGAGTTAGTTAATTATGTAAAGTGGTTTGAAGATGAAAAGTGACATTTGAGTGCCAAGTATTACTACTAATAGCAAAACATACGCCACCTACTAGGTATTATTTCTTCTTTTTTCCCTAAATAATACAGTTCTGAAGCTCAGACAACACCAGCACAAATCAGTAGGAAAGCACAAGACTTCCAGCAAAGAACAAGTATTTTGATCTAAGCGATCCAAAATGTCAGAGGAGCCCATTTTTGACATGTCTGCCTGTATTTTACCAACTCTATAGAACAGTATTCCAGTACCAATATTAAATACTAACAGATTGCAAATTTTGCTTTAAATTCTGCCCTTCCTTCTTCTGGTCTTTTGTGTAGACACCTGAAGTATGCCTGTTGAAAGTCAAAGAAGACATCTCTGTAAGGTTAACAATATGCTTGATTCCTACTCAGCAAATCGCTTACACATGTACTTAAATTGAACCACATGCTTTAGGCTTGAAAAAGCTGGTTACCAAATTCTCAATGGAGACCCAATTTAACTGAAAGCCAGCAGGGATGGGAAGGAGAGGGAGAAGAGAAATTTTCTATCAAAATTCAAGCTCACATAAAATGCTGGGTTGTGGCATACAAAATGAGATGAAAAGATTGCAAAATAGGAATTTTTGTACTGTACCAAGCAGGATATAAGCTATATTTCAGATGTGTTTTGATCTTTAAACCTATTTGATATGTTCTTGCTGGGTCATTTCAAAGCTGGACCTCAGTGGCAAAAGCAGCTGATCCTTATTGATTTTGGTCTATTACAATATTTCAACAGAAAGACTCCAAAAGTCTTTTATGAGACAACAGCTAAGTTACAAAATCTGCTGTTGCAATGTATCTTATTTAAAAAGGATGCATATAATCCAGTCATATGTGACAGTCAAGACCAGTATTAATTAAACAACTCCAAACAATACAGTGTATTTCTGAAAAAGGAGAGTCTACTCTGTATGTACCATACAGCAAGCCAAATTTAATATATTTTGAGAATAAAGCAATTTGTTGAATACACATCTTTGTGCTCTTCCCCACTCCTCCTTTTTCTCTCTATCCTTGCACAAAATTTGAAGGCATTCATGCAAAATGGCTCTAAAGAATATCACACACAGTTTTATTTATGGTAAATTTGTTATAATAAGGATGTTCTCTGTCATTGTCTGAGAGATTTATTTATTGTATCACACTTTTGAAACTGCTGATATTGATTGTTTCAAGAGGTTGCATTAAAGGAAGAGGGGGAGAAAAACAACAAGAAAAAAGCCTCATGAATGAAAAGAAATGGCCACTTTGCTATCAATTATTTCATAATGAGATATGAGGGGAGAATTTTAAACATTATCTCTAACATTACAGTTGAACAAACAATATATTTACTGGAAATTATACTCCAATGATGAATGGCTTGTTTTAAAATAGAAATTTCTCTAATGGGGGCCTTTCTGAGCAGCAGTGACACACAGTCCAACTCACAATTATTATTGCATTTTAATTGAAACTGAATTCTCTATTTCTGCCAGAGACTGAGAAGAGTGGTAAGAGTGGATCCCATTTGCAAATATCTTTATCCTGATGATCCCCAAATAATGACAAATTCTGAGCTGTCCAAAAACATTCCAGAGATAATGCCATTTGCTAGTAATTCATCCTTTTCCTCTTGACAAAACCTCTCTTTTGCTTTCTTTCTCAGTGTCCGGGTACATTTTCTGTTGCAAGGATTCAGTAAGAAGGAATACTAGTTTTTCCCACCACCGCCAAATGAGAGCACCCTCCCCCCTCCACACCTCATCTTATGTAGAATAGGGAATTGGATATTAGTCACTGCAGTTTCTAGCTATGACAGACAGTAATTTACCATTTTATTGTGATTCAGTGCCTAGGACAGAGGCACACATTGCCTGTCATGCTGTGTTCATCACCGACTGTAGAGACAAGCATTGCTTGTCAAATAGTAGAGCCCTTATAATGAGGACACCTAGGTGTAACATAAAAGATTCACAGGCAAAAGGACTTCTTATGGAGGGCTTAAAACCTCTAAAGCAGTGTGAGCTAGTTAGATAATACACAAACTTTAGAAGTGATATAGAGTGATATTTCCTCTTACATCTATTAGACATAGCGAAAATGTTACCAACCGAAAAATATGTAAACCTTTGTGCAAAGCAGGTAGAACAATTTATTTGCATTTTCTCACTATCTCAGAGAAGGGAAAAAGGAGAAAGGGTGGTGATGTGTTTGTGTGTGTGTTTGAGAGCGATACGCACAATAAAACCCCAGAACCCTAAAGAGGTGTGTGCAAGAGAAAGCAAAAATCTTCTACCTTTCAGCAAAGCTGTTGGATGGTCACTAATGAGATTTCCGATGATTTTCATTTGTCTTCATTTCTAGTGAGCTTGACTCTGCATGGCATTTTCTCATAAAGGGAAAGGTAAGTTGGGCCAGCAGGTTACAGTATGCATGTCATGCCATAAGCAGCTGTCAGGGGGCAGAAAACCGATGCTTGAGTTTGGATCAAGCCTCCATCAAACCTAATTGGAAATAATGGACTGGATCCTCATGCGAAGTAAATGGACACAAAACCAGTATCTTCAGTGAGACTGGCTCCTTTTATCTCTACCAGGAAACTGTCTGATCTATGCTCTGGTGGTGTGTCACATGCCTGTCGTTGCCCACATGCCTCCCAGGCTTGGAGCTGGTCCTCCAAAGTTGCGTCCTTTGGGGTGTCAGCATCCTCTTGGTCAGCTAGGAAAAGGTCTGGACAAAACATTAGGGAAGGCTTGCAGAGCAGGCAATGCAGGCAATATCTTAGCCCATCTGCCAGCTCTTCAGGCCCAACTCTGAGGATGCAGACAGTTCTGTCAGTAGGAACGAGATGAGATCCCACAAGGGGCCTGAGAAACTGAACATAAAGCCAAAGCTGAGACTGTAAAGCATCCTTTGAGTGTAGACTCCAATGGGAAGCAGAGTCATACATGCATAAGTGGCCTCTGAGTGCAGACCATTCACTTTCTTGGGTAGGAGAAGACAACAAGAGGTTTGTGAACCATATTTTCCAACTGGGATTTCCCTAGGATAGCCCAGACTGGAAACCAGGTAATAAACCAACCCATGCCAGCCTTTCACCAGTCCAAGGAAGAGCACCCTTCCTCAGGACTCCTTCTTCTGGCTGCCCCAGGTCAGGAACGCACCACAGCCGTGGAGAGTTCCTGCAGAAGATAGGAGTTTCCTCCCTTCTCCTCCAGGTCCTCTGTCCTCCCTTTCCTGGGGGTAGGGAGATGGAAGGAGCAAAGCTTGATGCAGGCGCTGCCGGATGGAAGTTGTATCATCTGGATTTAAACTTTCTTATTTGCACAGCAATGTGAGCATACATAAGTTCATCTGCGCATTGTAATATGCCTGCTTTCAGTCTTAGATGACGTGTTACAGAAATCTGCTTCCACACACAGTTCAGCATTTAATTTGCAGGCAAGGTTATATCTTCCTTTAAGGGTAGTTAGAAACACAACCAATTTTAGGCCTTAATACAAATTTAGGAAAGTGCATGTTCTAATAAAGGTAGTTTAAATGTATTTAGAGGCTGAGGAGTGCTTGAACTTTTATATTGCCAGTATCAGATATACATTTGAATATTAGTGAAGCTAAACTGATTGATTGAATTACTTTAGGGAAGGGTAAGACACAAATGCAACATTTTAGTTAGTCTTATTACATTTTCATTTACCTTAAGGGAAATTGTAAGTGCTTCAAGACTGAGTATTAAAAACGCCTAGGTAAATTTTTGCAAGATTTTGTTTTATCACTATATGCATGTGTTACATGCTGATGTTCATTTGCTAATGTTCTTTCCCATCTTGTCCTGCCTCTCCTAAAAAGAAAACAATATATGAAATTGAAAAATGGTGCTCACTGAGGGGTTTAAAGACATATGAAATTTGAAATATATTTTAAAGGTCAATTTCAACAGTAATTATGTTATAATGGTGAAGCTTTTAGAGAATGCGAAACACAAGATTAATATGTTGCCAGACAGAAAGTGGCAGAAGACTCTATCTTGTGCGTGTGTGTGAGTGAATGAGTACGTGTATGCACGCACATGTTGCATGTCTTGAAGCTTACAGACTCTAGCAATACATCAGAACAGTTTTCACAAACACAAGGAACACTAATATACTTTGTATACTTTATACATATATAAAACTTCCACTGATATCAAGGACAATTGCACCTAACACAGGCTCATATTTTTAGTCCCAAAAGACATTCCTCATCACAAATTTGCTGTTCCAGTTACTGGCAACAACAGTAACATCAGTTGATCCTCACTGGAACTGGGAGCCTAGTGTGTAAGGTGCTGTACAGTCAGAGGATAAAACCCATAAAACTAATCATGCATATTTACTTAATCAAGATAAAATGAAATTTTTTTTCATTCATTTTTGGGGAGATCTAGATATGTGATTAGATAAAATAAAATATTTTGTTTTATAACGGACGTCTGGGTAACAGAGCAAACATACTTTGTCTTTTTTCATTCTTGGATTGGTACTCTAACCACAGGATCAACTATGTAACATTACGTTTTGTCAGGCTCACTGTGTGCTCCTTGTTGCCTCCTAACTTAATGTACCTCAGTTTATTCCAACAAAAAAAGAAAACTTGAAGTCATGACAATGTCAAACATCACATGAGTTTTGAAATCTTCTAGAGTGAGTTGTGTAAGATGTTTCACATCCTCTGATGGAAATCAGTGCATAAAGCACGGTGAGAACTTACTCAAAGTAACCAACAAACTTTTTCTAACAAAAACCACACTGTTGGAAGCAATCCTACCACTCTATGAACGACACTATTCTGAAAACTGAGTCTAGACTTTTCCTTGGGGCCCAGTACAGATGGGCACTTTCATCCCATCAAAGTCTCTCAGTATTCTGGCTTCTTTTTGGAAATTCAAGTCTGACAGCACACTTCTAAGATGGAAACAGCCACAGGGATGGATCAGAGCCTGAGCACAGAAGGGAGTGTTAATACTGTAGAGCTGTAGCTTTCTGAAGCAAATCCTGCGAAACCTGGAGGTCCCTGTGTGTCTCTATTCATTATATAGGTGTGGGATACATCTCTGGTATTTTTAGCATTTAGAAGTCAGAGGAAGAAGTCTGAGCTGGTTTGCTTTAGGGCCAGGAGAAAAAAATGGGCAGGCAAAGAGTGTGGATCACCCAGCTGATCCTAGACAGGTATCCAGATTGCTGTTGCGCTCCCCTGACTACACAGGGAGTATAAGTGACAAGTTCAGGGTAGACATCTAACTCTTAGACACTTAATCCTTAGATGAATCTCATCTATATGCTCCTCACTCTAGATTCTCCCATTTGCATTTAAGTTAGATGCCTGAAGACTCAAAGAGGGTAGTAAGCTCCCGTCCTCTCAGCAAAGGAGCTGAATATGAAGGAAGAGCCCCCATAGCACAGGCTGTGATTTCTCAGGAACCTGCCAGGCAGCTGGCTTTCGCAGCAAGGTAAAGTAAAACAATAAGTCAAAATATGATGTATACTGAGAGAACTAGTCATATCCCAAAACACATCATAAATAGTCTATTTATAACATTAATTAAATGTCTGCAATGAAAATTATTTATAATAGAGGTTTCAGAGTTCAATAGACTATTAGTGAAGTCTTTTTGTTTCATTCCAGAAGGACTGGACAAAGACTTATTACACTGTACATGGAAGTCTTAAAGAGTAGCTGGCTTAGAGAAGTTTCTTTCCAATATGTCTACATAACAGTAATGAATATGTTATAGAGTATAACTGAAGAGAAAATAACTAGGTTTTTGTGGGAAGAAGATTGTTTAGAAAGAGAAGATAGACCATGGAACAAGTTCTCAGGCTTTAGCCAAATTACTGAGAAAACTCATGACCGGCTGATTGTGGGAAAGGTGATAAAGAGTTAAGCTTGGTGCCACAAAAGGGAAGTGTGTTTATAGTTAAGAAACGTGGGATTGCTATGCTGATGGAAAACTACTGTAACCCTCCTAAGTGTATGAAAGGCATTAGTGTGGATGAATAAGGCGTCTCAATAGCTGCAGATCTGAGTCCATGCCTTTTAGCCTCTGCAGTTTGTCTCAGCTCCTCTCTGACATATTCCCTGTGTAAAAAAAGAAGAAAAATATTTACTGGTATCCTAACAAAATAATAACATACAGTGTTAAATATAGCTTTGGATACATACATATTGGTATCTCTTTGACTAGATTTCTCGAGAGAGTAAAACAAAGATCAACAATGCCTGCATCTCTGTCTGTAAATAAAACAGTTTAGGATATTGGCATGAACTCTACCCAACAGTTTCCCACACTACTGAACCCACACATCCCTTGCCAGTTTTGGCCTGCATCCAGACTGGTCACTGATCCCTACATGAGAGCCTACATCACACCAAGGACCATTCTCAGAAGCACCATGAATGAATTCCTACCAGGTTTGTCTCTTTCAACCCTGCTCTGTCCTCACTGTGGTTCCAGCAGGCTTTGCATGCTCATGCGAGCTTATATATCATTATACCATACCTCATGGCATTAGTACATCCCCTCGCCTTCAGGCTTTGAAAACCCTATTCTGTTATACAGGATTTCTCTCCTATTGCTCAGAGCACAGCCCACACGAAATAACAGACCTATTTACTGTGAGTGTGGTCAGACTGTGCCAGTTGGTCTTGATGCTAGAAGATGATCCCTAACCCTGTTTTATTTAGCCATGCAGACATATCTAGTGCCTCTGCTGTCTTTTAGAGGAAAGGGCTGCTTTACAGCAACTTAAAATGCAGGTCTTTGAGCAGGGCTCAAAGCTCGGAAAAGGGCTCACAAAACTCACAAAAGGGAGCCTGGAATCTCAAGAGCCAGTTATGCAAAGCTGGTTAGATCATTGTATTTTCATACAGCAACCATTTAGTCATGGCCCACTCAGCTCCACCAGAGAATAGATGGCCAGGAGAAGTTGGCAAGACCAGTTAGTTTTACCTGTTGTTTTTGTGATTTGGATCCCTTTCTATGAGGCTATGAACATCCAACAGCCAGCTAAAATTGATAATATAGGAGGTCACTGACAAACTCCACTGGTATTATCTTTAATTTCAGTTTTCTTTTCCAGTTCTTCAACCCTCCTTTCTGAATTTTCTTTGAGGTGACCATGTTGCTTCTTTGTAATCAAGGTCATGCATCATGAAGATTTCTTTTCACCCAATAGACTGAAGCGTAAATAAATCAGGAGAAATAAAGTCTCTCCATGCCCTGTGAGTAAGGACTCTGCTCACTGCAGCTTCTCCTGGTCCTCTTAGTAGCTTTTGTCCATTTCATAGAATCATAGAATATCTGACTGGAAAATATGTCTGAGATCATCGAGTCCAACCATTCCTCTCCCCTTACTAAACCATGTCCCTTCTCTGGATGCTCTCCAGCCCCTCAGTGTCCTTCTTGTAGTGAGGGGCCCAAAACTGACCCCAGCACTCGAGGTGCGGCCTCACCAGTGCTGAGCACAGGGGCACAATCACCTCCCTGCTCCTGCTGGCCACGCTGTGTCTGATCCAGGCCAAGATGCCATTGGCCCTCTTGGCCACCTGGGCCACTGCTGGCTCATGCTCTGCCACTGTCAACCAACACCCCAAGGCCTTCTCTGCCAGGCAGCTCTCCAGCCACTCCTCCCCAAGCCTGTAATGCTGCACGGGGTTGTTGTGTCCCAAATGGAGGACTCTGCGCTTGGCCTTGTTGAACCTCATCCCCTTGGTCTCAGCCCATCGATCCAGCCTGTCCAGATCCCTCTGCAGAGCCTCCCTTCCTTCAAGCAGATCCACACTTCCACCCAGCTTCGTGTCATCTGCAAACTTGCTGAGGGGGCACTAGATCCCTTCTCCCAGATCATGGATAAAGGTGTTGAACGGGATTGGACCCAGCACTGAACCCTGGGGAACACGGCTCGTGACCAGTTTCGAACTGGGTTTAACTCCATTTACGACAACCCTTTGGGCCCAGCCATCCAGACAGTTTTTACCCAGCAGAGGCTGTGCCTGTCCATGCTGATGGCAGCCAGTTTCTCAAGAAGAATGCTTTGTTTAATAAACATCATAGCAAGGCAGCATCTCTTTATCATCTCCCTTCACATTCCAGGACTCTGTTGTGTATTAGAGACTTGGAGCCACAGGGTGTGCCAAAAGCTGGGTCTTATGTTCTGCTATGATGTTCCTACTATTTCAGCTTTGTCTGTAAAGGGCAAATGGTAAATCATCTTCCTGAGAGTTAATGGAGCATTTCTGCAGCAAGAGGAAAAAGTGAAAAACTTTAAAAAGAGTGGCTTATTATCTCAGTCAGCCAAAATTCACCTTGCCCGTCACCTGCCTAGGGGTCTTCATTTTCCTTTCTTTATTCTTCAAGTTATTTTTTTCTTTAGTTTTCCTTCACTTTATAAGCTTTCCTGTAATTCTGTTGCTTTAGTTCCAAATCCACACCCCTTCTCAGCTCTCCAATTATAATATTTTGAACTTTAACATTACAACCAGGGTACCTGTCTAGCATCTTTCCTGTGTAGATTTCTAAGCTCTTTGCAGAGATTAATTAACTGAATCTGATAACAGTCCTGGAAGTTTGGGTTAGTGGAGGCACAGAGTGCCTAAATGGTCACATATTTAATCACCAGCAGGGCTAGAAAGAGAGTCTGGGAGTCCTGACTCCTCATTCCCTGATTTGATCATTTGATGTTTTCTCACGTGAAGCACAGGAAAATATGGACCAGGCTATCCCTCTCCCCATTCCTCTTCAACTTATTGCAATTATCTGTCCATATTTAATCTACTTTATCAATATCAGACATCCCACCAGTCTTTTCTGGTTAATGCTCTGTGATACTCTGATTACTCTTTCATACCCTGCCTTCTGACCCTATCCTTTCCCTTGAGATATACACCCCTGCCTGCTGTAGTGTGGTGGAAAAAATGAGTGGATTACTAATGATTATTAAGGGCCCACCTTCAGCTATTCCAACCAGTGGGTCCAGTCAAATAACTCAATATTTCTCTTTCCCCTATTTCAAGTTATTCATCAGCAGGGACTTCTTTGCCTGGGAGGTGTCTTGTTGAGCATTACAGGACTCCTTGCTTGCAGTGAGGTTTAGAAATACATGAGCTGATCTTCCCTCCAACACATGTCAAAGTTTACATGTTTCCTAAATCACTACTAAGCACACTCCATTCTCAGACACCCTGACAGGTTTAAATTATCTCTGATTGCAGGTAAGGACAATACCTGTCAACAGAGAACACGTACTTCCCTTCCCCATCTATCCCATGTACCTGTATGGCTCCGAACACCTTGCTTTCTAGATTAAGCTCTGTGCTCCATTTTGTATGCTTGGAATGGACTTGGAGCCAGCTGGAGGCATGGGGAAATGGTGCTACAGTGATGAGAAGAGGATGGATCAGTGAGCTCAGGGCACTTGCAGGACACTTGCACATGTTCTTCACCTCTTCACGAAGACACAGTTCAGATTACTTTCTCCACAGTTACAAAGGAAGGTTACAGTAGAGCTTGTGACTGTTTCCCTGTTACTGCATCATGTAGTGCCTCCTTACTGGTGGGGCCAAGCTTCACTGGCACCACACAGGTATCTCAGTACAGCTGGAGCCAACCAACCCTTGCACATACTGGATCTGCTTGTCTCAGTTTCTGCACTGTTTCTAGAGTCCATCATCCCTCCCCATGCTGCCATCTCCCTGACTAATTAGTAAGTGAGTCATCTTCTCCTGTGTCCTCAAAATGCATTCAAACTGTCAGTGGGACATTTATTTATATGTTTTGTTTTGGTTAAAGGCCTACTCTTCTAAACAATGAAAGGATAAATAAAATCAACTCAGACAAGGTTATTTCACATTCCTAATTTCCAACACAATTTTTTTTTACTAAAGCCCCATGATGCTTGTTCATGTTCTCCCCCTTCCCTCTCCCACCCGCTAACAAAAAACAAAATACATTTTCGAATCAAGATAAAGCCATCAAAGAACTAACTAAACATGATTAGAAGGGACCTCTCCTTAATGGGAAAAAAATCATGATTTAGACCTGGCTGCTTTCCAAATATCCCTGTGCAATCAACCAAAGAAACACATTTTAGAAAACAGAATTGTAAAAGTAACTTTGAAGAATTGGTTGCCATGGAAACAGATCTGTAAATACTTAACTGCAAACATTAAGTGACACAGTGATATTCCAGAGCCCAGGATGCCTTAAAAGGATGGCAAATTTCACCCAGCTCTTTAAATAATCAACTTGGCTGTGCTTTGATTTTTCTTCTTTTTTCCTCCCTTTCCTTTGTTTTTTTACACTATTCAGTGCAATCGCACCCCTGTTCTCAGGCATGTGTGATAATAGAAATGCCAGAACTATTTTATAAAAGAGAGTCCTGATCTTTCATAACATGGAGGCAGAGACGGAGGAGGGGGCACCAAATACAGAGTCAGAGCCACCTGTGGAGTCTGAAAATACAGCCCAGAGACATTCTGTTTCCCTGTAACTGCAGGGCCAGAAGAAAGTGTGATTGATTGTGGCTTTTCACTGCAAGAAAAAAAAAAACACAAACGACCAGCAATTTCTTGTCATCTGCCAGGGAAGAATCAGATGCAAGGAAATAAAAGGGTTATGGGCAATTTTAATTTAAACAAGTGGGTGCATTTATGTTGTACTCCAGTCTTAAATCTTTGCTCAGAGTTAACTCACTCCTAGGTTCCCCAATACAGTTAAAGACCCAACGCCTGTTGCCTTCAGAAGAGTAAGAGTGCTCTGCTCCCCTAGGGAGCCAAGGCCCCTCTACTTTGTCACGTAGCATCCATGCCCCATAGGTTTCTCTGGATCAGTCAAGAGGGTGGCTTCACCTGAAAGCCTCAGGTGTTTGGGCGCCAAAACTTCTCTCTCCATGATAAGACTGAAAAAGTCAACAGCATTGGTGTTTCTTCCTGACAGAACATTGATGGGTGGCTGCTAATAGACCTTTCCCCAGTTGCAGACATTGATTACAGAAGAAAGCAAGCCTGCTTTTCTGAGATTCTGAATGTGCTGAATTTTCAGACATACTTCAAAAGGTCTGCATGTTCTCCTCAGCCTAAAGGGAGGTGAGAGGGGTCATTAGTACCATAGTGTGAAGGATAACTTAAGGGATGTCCATGACCCAGCACGTGAATGCACAGCAGGCTGTGGTTAAATATCCAGTCCCATCAGATGTCTCTTAATGGTCTTGTTCATCTCTTTGAAGTTCTGGCACTATAGGTTTTACTGCAGTTTTAAACCTCACATGGGTAGAACCTGACTCCAGGTCAATTTAACTTGTAGAAATCTTTTGGGGAAGGTGGTTCCTCTTTGGCTTCTTGCAGACTATGCTCAGAGCCTACGAACATCTCTACACTACTGAAACAGCATATGGCTTTTCCAGAGTAAGGAGCTTGGTAAAAGGTGAGGGATTTTTTCCCACTCTAACATTGTTGTTGGCAAGCACTTGGATTTGAACCAGAGATCCTCACTGCTGAGCAACAGGCTATGAGTATCTGCAAACACGAATTTAGCTGTTGCTTTAGGAGGACCTTTAATAACCCGCTTGTTTTCATCGTTCTGGTAAGGTTTGAGGTTTTCTCTTCCCTCTGGGCTGGCTATGTTATCCTACTGAAAGCTGAACAGTATTATCCTTTAAGCTGATTTTTCTGCCCAGCTTAGAAAAGAAGGGACAGGGAGAGGAAGGAAAAAAATGCAAAGGGTAAGGGTACAAGAAAACACTGGTGGAGACAGAAAAATGCAGTTTGAAAGGAGCTCTGATCTCTAGAGTGATTGCCTTTTACTTACACATTTTATTTGCTGGAAGTCTGCACAGCTGTAAGAGATTCATCTCTCCACTTTCTAGTCTTGGGGGTCACTGGAATTAACAGCAAAACGCAGATAGAGGGATAAACCTAGATACAGAGAAGTTAGCAATCGATTTATATAGATAGATATATAATTTTTTAAGAGGTGTCTCTATGTCAGATAGCTGAAATGTTCCCACCTGGATCTCTCCTCTGCCTCACTTGCCTATCTCTGTCTCTCACACACATGCCATCTGTCTGGGAACCTCTGAGAGAAATCTGTGTGATCATTATGGAAAGAAAGTGATGAAAAACATATTCTTCTTTGCCTTCCTCCACTTCCACCTGCTCCCTCCTCTAGATGCAGGCTTTAAGGAAACGTGTGCATGGCAGGTAGAGCCCAGCACAGGGCAGAGAGATGAGAGGTGGCTTTCATTTGCAAAATCCACGCTGTTTTCATCCTTGGCATGGTGGTGATGGGGTGGGGGAGAGGAAGAGGGTATGGCATGTCACTTCACTTTATCACTGCCTGGGCTCTCGCCTTGTCATTCGGCACTTGCCATGAATCTAAAGAGAGTTTGGCCTTAATAACTTCACACAAGTACTGCATTGCCAGTGACTTTAGAGACGGGTGACAGCAAGCAAGGAATTATAATGAATTGCTGCAAATGCCTTCTTCACACAAATTACAGTTATTTTCCTCTGAGTCTGCATGTCTTCCAACATCAGGATTTTGGTTCAGAAGACAGGGTTGGGTGTTTATGTGTCTAGAGAGAGAGACATACATTTTACTATCACACTTGGACCTCTTTGCCCCTTTCTTTCCCCATTGCCTTCCTGAGGTTTTTTCTATTTGTTTGTTTCAGATTTTTTCCCTCATATGCAATCTGAAAACTGATATTCCTACTGAAAGCAATGCACTGCTCATAAGCCATCCCGTACTTTGACTGGGAGTGGAAAGAAGTTTGGCCCTTGTCATGACTGCAAAAATTTATTTCAAGGTTAATATCTTCCTCTGTCACTATAGCTATCTGAACTGGGCTGTGAAGGTCCCCTTCTCCACTGAAGACCACACCACGTGGCTATTTGACCATCCTGATAGGTGTACCCTGGTGAAGGCACTCTGGAATATCACGCCTGCCTTCACTAGAGCAGCTGTTTTGATCTCCATAGGGCAGGGAACTGTTCCTGCAAGCATAGCTTGGCTACTCAGCGCTCAGAATGCCTGTAACTGGGGCTCCAGGAGAGCAGATTTAGGTTTACTGTCACTGTTCCATGTAGGTAGTTAGATTAGTCAGTCCATTAGTCAGAGCATTTGGGTTCTGGTTATTGCAGAAAAGAGGAAAAACATCTCCCAAATATGACATTATGTTCTTTAGACTGGCGCTCATGGCCGGTACATGACCAGTACGTGACTCGTGGTCACATTCTTCTCTTCTCCATTTCAGTCTCCACTGTTTTCTCTAAGAGATATTTTACAAGGTAGTGAAGCTAAGCAGTCCTTGGCATCTCTAAGAAGGAATTACATAAAGACTCCACAGATAGATAAATTGCACTAAAATCTCCTTGGTAGTAACACATAGCCAGACTTTTCATCTTAACTGCTCATCTTGGATCAGAAGAGATCAGTTTAGTAGGATTCAGTGCATATTTATCCTTGGGCTGATGACAAGAGGGTGCCTTAGTTTGTCACTCCTCACACTGAAGAGAAGACTGGAGATAGCACTGTCCCAATGCCGTCTTCTTCATGCAGGGGTTTAGGTGATTTCAGGGGTAGTCTGCAGAAAGCAGAAGACTTATGGCCCACAAAATCAAGAATTACCTTCAATGAGGTGAGAAAGGAGAACTGTTAGGCAATCACTTTGTACAGTTCTGCAAAGTCACTTCTTCCAAAAGCACTGGAGGAAATGTGAAGATTGATTTTGACTGTATTGGTTTTTGTTGCAATTTAGCTGGTTTCTCCATGTGAATCAGAAGTACAACTCTAAATTCATGTTGACCTCATCAACTTTATGTATTTAAAAGAATTATTGAAGAGTTTTGATTTGAGACCACAGATCAGATGAGATTTTCAACAGTTCAGGCAGCTCCTACTTGATTCACTCTGCCTCAACATAATCCTCCATGCAACAAGGCTTTACTTCAGCTGTTCAATTCCTAGATTGCTTTTAAAAGACATTATTTGTGTTATTGCTCGTGTTAGTTGTTTAGTTAGCAGCTGTCATATGTCAGGATCAACTAAGCGATGATAATGCATGGCAGAATTATTTAAATTATACATGGGGTTATTCTTAAACAGTCAAAAAACCCCCGATCTGTCTGTCATTCAAGACCACGTTATCCTGGAGGTGTACACCTGCTGCTGCTGGGTCTCAGGTGCATTCAGGACAGGCATTTGATCTCTTCCTGCTTTCATTCCTCTGCATAGAAATGGGTTAGTCATCGTCAGGGCTGTTGTGAGACCAGAAAACGTTCGATTACAAAGCGCTCTGAGAAACAGGGAACTGAAGAGGAATATTATTAAAGAGTGAGCTATTTCATTAAAGGCACTAAAAGCGGCATGCTTGTGTTTACTGTAGTCCAGTGTGTCTTTGAATTGGCAACAACGTGGTTACTGGCAGAGAGAATCTGTTGCTGTTGCCGGCTCTGCAGTTCCAATGCGGTTAAAGGGACACTCCCAACCTACACTACCTCCTCAGGAACAAAATGTGAATTACAAGTAGTTTCAGGTGCTATGTTTGCCCTTGAGTATCTCTTTTGTCTTGCTAACATATTTTGAAATGCCTTGCTGCAATGTAAAACCCCAACAACTTACTGTCAGTCACTGCATGAGTGATGCAAAGTCCATTGCTGGTAGGAGGCTGATAGTTGTACTTCTGCAGTCTCTCTGGTGCATAACAATGGTATTCAGCATCATGTGCCTTGTCAACAAACTTGTCAATTAAGTTTCAAGGGAAGGAAGTCATCCTTAGGCAGTACCAGTACCCGGTCTTACAGCTTTCCCACACATCCACCACTGGTCTTTGTCAGAGATAGGATGTGCTAGCCAGGATCTGCAGTCTGTCCTTGTGCAGCCATTTGCAACATATGAAATATGGCATCTTTATTTCTTTACAGTTATGTCAAAAGCAAAACTGGATGCTTCAGTGTTCAGATCCCAATTGGATCAGGCAGGATTAGCAGCTAAGAAAAATCTATATTTGACTTGAAGGTGACTAAACATTACTGACGTCATCTTGCAGGTAGTTACTTTTGTCCATGGCTCTAAAATCAGGAATGAACCTTGATTTTCAACTTCAACTATTTTGGACTAGTGTATTCAAAATGGATTAAAGTGTGGCCAGATGCTCTAAAGTCATTGAGCTACCAGTGCTTTTAGTTGCCATTCATCTTTTGGGCTTTTCATGCAGTTTTTACATGCAGTGGTGGCAGAGGTAAGGACACTTATTTGATGAGTTTTATCAGGTCATCTGACAGGGAAATTGATTGTGTATGGCACCAAAATCCCTAATACAGGAGATAAACACTGCAACGTTGATTTATCCGCATTAGGTGTGAGCATACAACCATTTTACGTTATCAAGCTAGCTAGCACTGCTACAAACTTCAAGTTTCAAGGTTGGTTTTATGTAGAAGAATAGAAAACAGATTTTCTGCAACTGAACATCAATCCCAGATTCTATCCGAACCTTATGTTCACTCTAAAACTTTCTGAAAACCAGTTAAAGCATCGAAAATATCACAGATATTTGAACCGGCAGTATATAAAATCAGTGCTTTGTTCCATGCATCCTGCACTTTTGTAATTCTTGAGCAGATGCCAAATGCCTGGATTACTGTACAATTTAACCAGGACCTTACTTAAACTAGTTAAGCCAAACACTATTATACCTTTAAGAAGGCAATCGATTCCACCTTATTATAAAATTATTCCTAAATGATTTAAGCAGAAGTAGAAACGTCCTCACAGTCTTCTGCCTTGCTCTAACAAAATGAACCTAAATAGGAAAGCTGACTTAAGCAATTACAGTTTTGTCAACATTTGGGTTTGTCCTGAATTGGAATGAAAAGGCAGAATATCATAACACGTCTTGGCACAAGGAGTTCCAGAAATGCTGAAACTTTTTATTCTGACATCTTTGATTGAACAAGAACATTTAGACTTTTCTCAAATTGAAATTCAATTTCCAGGCGGCCAGACCTGAGCTGTCGCAGTGCCTCAGGCAAATGCTATGGATGGGGGGCACCATGGGATTTGTAGCCTGGCAGGGGAGCCCAGCCCTGTGAAGGATGGGGACGTGAGACAGCTAAACTATTGCTCTCACAAGAAATGGCTCTCAGCACTATTATTTGAATTGTGGGAAAAATCCACTTTCATCAGAAGTCCTTCAATTATCTTTTTTCAAACAATAGAAAATTAGACCCATTTAAAGAAGAAAATGATCTATGAGTTTAGCAGAGAAAAGGAGACATTTGACCTAAAACACATTCTCACAATTCTTGAAAGGTAGAATTAAGTGATTTGTGCACAATTTTGAAGAAGGAACCACCCCCCCATATGTTTCCTGCATTTGATGTAGTATTCATGTTTTCAGTCAGTTTGACCAGCACTCTTCCATAAAGCATCTTGTCTACTAGATTTTGAGACATTAACGGCAGGGAATACTACTTATTTTCTGTTGCATAATTTATGATGATACATTACTAATTAAAAGTTGTAATAATAATAATAATAATAATAATAATAATAAATACAATGCTTGAGCAAACTGAGTAGTTGAGGTTGCTTTGTTTAGACTCCCCATATAAGTCCTTGTCTTCTAGGAAAAAAACCTCTGATATTTCACAGATGTATTTTCCCAAAGTGTTTTCAGTTACATCTCACCAGTAAGGTAGGCAGGAGCAATCCAGGAAACTGGAAGTGACAAGTATTCTTTAAAAAATTAGGATCGTCACAGTTTTTAATGTGCACCATACTGGTCCTTAATGCATTTGTTCAGGAGAAGGGAAGTAGCTATATTTCATGTCTATGATGTCCTTCAACCCAGCAAAAGAGCAGTAATTGCAAGTGGATTACAACAGCTTCATAGCTAAATGCCTCTCTTCCTTATAGGGAAACCTTTTTCTCTGTCTCCATTTAACTCCTTCTCTATTTCTTTTTCATTTGCTACTTCAAAGATTAGAAGGAAGTGGTAAAAAAAAGTAGTCCCACACCTGCCATGGTGACATTAAGGTCTATTGTTCTCTTCTACTTTGTCCATGCTGGCTCAGCCAAAATTTTAACACCAAGCAGCCTGATTGGTAGTCGTGGTGGGGCTAGGAGTGGTGGTAAATACAGTAAGAAGGAAGAAAAAGAATTAAACATATAACTTGGGGAACTCCACCTCCTTCCTCTAGTCCCTCAGAACAAGTGAGAGAGAAAAAAAAAAGACTGTGTGAGGGGGTTCTGAGGAAAAGGGAAAGGAGAGAAAGGGCTAGGTAGGTTGGAAAACAATTTGAGGATATGTGGAAAAGCAAACTTGAACAAGGAAGTAAAAGGGGTGCTATGTGGATTTTTAAGAGACAGATGCATATAATCAGGTTCCCCTGCATCTTCTGTTCCCACTGTTTTGCTGATGTCCCATCGTCAGTGAGGAATGAGGAAAGCTGAACTTCCTGTTAGCAGGGCAGAGCATGGAAGCTCAGTCCTAGATGGAAATTAGGCAGAGGGAGTGCTTGGTCAGCTTAGCTTTGAATGAGAAAGGAAGAAGCCAAGAGGCAGAGAGGGAGGAGTAGAGAGAGGAGGGGGCAGAATCTCGGATGCTTTTTTAATTTAAAAGTGCAGTAGCACAGCAGACCCTGTATTTGATGTCACCAATATGAATTTTAGGCCTTTCCTTCCTGGAGAAACAGGGAAGGAAACAAGAAAGGCAGAGGTGACATTTAACCTTTCCTTCCCCAAAGAGCAGTGGGAAAGGGCTGTCAGATGCGAGGAGGTCAAAGGAGCTCTGACCGTTACCACCCACCACTGGGAGAAAGGCTCATTCCTGCATGCGTTTTGAACAAGACAAAGAGATTTTTGTGGAAAGAAAACCCATTACATATCTTGCTGTAATGGATTTTAAATGCTTTTATTTACCAGCAGTGGCAATAACTTCCTCTTGGTATCAAGGCATCACTAGCTAAAGATAAAGGAATCGCTCAACTGAAGGTGTGTAGGGTCAAGAAATAATTCTCCCAGTCTCTCTGTCTATCTTTGTATAGTTGACCCTGCAAATTATGGGGGTAAAATGAAGAGATCACCATCTTCCAAGGCAGCAAGCACCATATGGGCAAAAGACAAGGACCAACACTGCACAGCTCAGAAAAATAATAGTCTGTTGCCCCTTTCAGTACCCACAACATTTCACTCGCAGAGGCATCAAACAAAAACCAAAATGCTGAATGCAAATGTAGTTAAGTCTACTGCTCTTTGCTAGGCTTTATCTCATTCTTGGCTAAGCTAAAATCTGATCATTACTGTAAAATCAGACTCTGTCTTGGATGAGCTTGCTGAGAAATTATAACAAAAATTAACTCAGTTGGATAAGCTTTATTTCTAGCCACCTTTACAAGCTGAAATGTGAAGAAACATACCTAACATGTCCAGTTCCTGATTGCTCCTCCCTTCGCCTCTTAGTTTCTAAAGACAATTCAGCGAAGTTCAGTTCACGGAATAGTTGAGGTTGAAAGTTATCTCTGGATACCATCTAGTTCAGCACCAGGGAGGTTGGAGCAATGTTTCATTTATAAGACAAACTATTAAAACTAAGGAGATGGGAGTCAGCTGCACTTTGCTGCTTTTGTTTCTGATTAGCAAAGAGTAAGTTTCTTTGTCACAAATCCCATAATTAGTTTAGCAAAGAAAAATACTAGCTGTGGCAAAACAAAATTTCTGCCTTCTTGTTCCTGTTAAATGTGTGGCCCTAAAACTCAATGGCAGACCTCAGTGGAATGATAGTTTCAGATCCTGAAGCAAACAGTTTTCCAAAGAAAGGTAGAGGTTTCGGTAAGAAAGATTAGTAGTGGACTGCAGTATCTTATCTCCACTTAATTACTTAATTTGGCTTTGCTTAAGCAAGGTTGATTGAGATTGAGAAGATGCATAAATTGAAAATTAGCAAAACTTCTTCCCACAGATGATGACCCCAACTTCAAAAAAACCTTTCCTACTTTTAGGAGTGGAATTGGGTCTTTCAATGGAGGTAGCTATTCTTACAACCGTGTACTTGTTTGGTATTTCACAAGTTCCTCTTTGGCAGTCTGGGAAGGAGGGTAACCTCTGGACTTCCTCGCTTTAACCTTATGTCTTTGACCTTCTTTGGATCCTGGAGAGACATTGAAACAAGTCCTGTGCTCCACCATCACTATTTTTTCCACTGGACATGTGAATTCCTTAATTATTGTACAACTGACAAGAAGGCACGAGTCCTAGCGTTTTACCAGAAAAATCTCCAAAGCCTTTCACAGTTTCACAACTGTGTCAACCTACAGATGTTCAAAAGTGATGAATAAGACTCCCTAAAAGTCATAATACTGATCAGCTTAAAAATCATTACCCTTTTTTTCTTTTTCAGTGGTTAAATTTATGACTTCTTTTCACTTCTCTTATGGTTTTTACATCTTGAGGGCTCATGACTTGGTTCATATTTTCAGGCTTTTGTTGTTCGCAGCAATTCATATCTGGAAAGGTATTTATTTTTTAACTGAAAGCTATGATTTGTAAACAATAACAGCAGAACTCTGGGAGGAGCCATGGACCAACACAAAATATCCTGACACTCAAAGAAATTGCTGGAGTTGGTAATATGGATTCATTACTGCTGTTCTAGTGGCTTCTTTGAAAGCAGTAAGTATGCTTTCAGAATGTTAGAAATTCAAACAGAAAAAAAAGTCCTGATAAAAGAAGCCAGTAGCAAATAACTGGTCTACTACAACAAAGATGGCTCTTAAACTGTATAAGGATTTGTGGGAAATTATTTTCCATGAGGTAGTGATCTCTTCGGTGTTTGCATCCCTGAGGAGAAAAAGTACATCCTTTAAAATGTTCCTGGAGATATTCACTGTGAATTCATGCAAGAATTCACAAAATTTAGCATCAATTTGCTTTAGCTCTAAGTAACCTCTCAGATGTATTTCACTTGCACTATAAGTGTAAAAGGCAGTGTCCACTCGGTGAATCTAGAGAATAAAGTCTGGGGGTTTACTTTCTTTTTTCTTCTTCCCACTGATAAAGAAAAGGGCTTCCTCATGTAAAATGGCCAAAAACGAGCTGAAGAAGAAAAAACAAAGCCTATGGGACATACTGCAGAGCTCTCTGACAGAATCCAGTGGCTTAAGAAAGACCCTTTGAATGATCAATTCCCTTATGTTTTCCATTGATTTTCTCCTAGTTTTCCCTTATCTTTCCGTTCCTGTTGATATCTCTTTAATTGATTCCTGATTACAGATTACAGCAGTTACAAACTGTTATTTGTCAAACATTGTTCTCTTTGCAGCTTGGGGAAATGCAAGCAGCCCTTGACAATTTCAGGAGGTTCAAACTGAACAAGCCATAGAGAACATAAGATGATCTGGTGGTAATTGGTAAAGAAAGACTCTTCTTCAAGCTACTACCTTGTTTACACACCCCAGCCTTTATCCTGCTAGGAAATTCTGTATCCTGCAAGAATTACAATGCAGTAGAATCTGCAACTGAGTTCAAAATGTGCTTCTCAGACTCATTATCAACTCCAGCTCTGTTTGCAATGCTTAGCATATAAATTATTTAAATTAAACTAACTACATAAATTATTCAATTTTCCCCCCACCCCTTATCTTTAACAGACATTTCAGAGAGTTCAGTGTTAGTGGTGTAACACTTCACTGCCAATCAGATAGGAGTGCTAAAGATATCTCAGCACGTTGGCAGTGCCCAGGTGACCATGAGCCTCTTAGGAGGCAGCTACCAAAAGCTAATGATGGTGACACTGAAACACCCGCATTCTGCACACCAGAATAAATAAGGAGGAGGTTACAAGGGGGATTACAGGAAGGATGGTTACTCTGGAATTGGTACAAGCTAATCTTGTTAAATGCTATCTGTTTTACCTTTGGATGCATCCAGAGCTTGTTGTTCCTGCTGTGGGGAACCTGAGGTGTTCGACAGCCATGTTGTGAGCAAGTCTAGTGCAGTGCCAAGGGGCTCTCCACTTATGAGGCATCAACCTGACCTGAGTCCCTCCTCCCCTGGTGAGGTACTTACAAGGATGAAGAGGAAAGTGGTCTTGATCTCTGCAGTGTTCTCCTTTCCTTTTATTGCTGTATCAGCTTCACAGCCAAAGTCCACCGTGGCTAGGATGAAGCCCTGATTTGAAGCTATGGGCAAGCAGACTGTTCTTTAGGGCCTCATCCATCAGACATCTGATTTAGGTGCATGGAGTAGACAGGTATTGCTCCCACCTCTGAGAGAGCAATAAACTAGAGAACCTGCTTTAGAGGAAGGACTGTCAAAGGCTGGCTTCTAGGCAGCCATCAGGAAGAGGCAACAATGAAGTTTAATTGTAGTAGGAAACCTGAGCAGAGGGTTTAGTCGCAGTGGAACCTGTCTGAATTATTCTTAGACACAGATTTTTCTTTCATGTTTTATTCTTGCTACTCTTTTAATTTCACATTTCAAATATGATTGAAGAAAGCAGCCACCACCAGTTCTCTTGATTTTGCTCTGATTGATTTGTAAATCTGTGAGGACATGGTTGAGTTAGATTTCTTACTATGCCAAGACATTGTGATACATCACAGCTGTGGGGTTTGTGAGGGCCATATTTCAGCTGTAGGGAAAATAATAAATTCTTTTGTTCGTCACAGTCCCCCGTGGACTGTCCATGTGATGGTTCAATACTGGCCTAAACAATACAAGACAAAATCCAAGATATTGATGGCAACCTGTTTAGTCTTGAGTTAGTGTAGCTATCAAGGAGTGATTTCAATC
The DNA here is from genome assembly GCA_033558235.1 of Neomorphus geoffroyi. Lineage (NCBI taxonomy): Eukaryota > Metazoa > Chordata > Aves > Cuculiformes > Neomorphidae > Neomorphus > Neomorphus geoffroyi. The sequence continues at coordinate 1,583,723 of JAUMJM010000048.1, forward strand.
CAAGGCACGAGAGAATAAGGTAGAGAAAGGTATAATGAATATATTAACTCATTTGAAGAATATATGGATAGCCATGCATGATCCTTGTTGAAGGGAGAGTGGAGTCCAGATCATATGGCAGGAGGACATGATATTATGAGACCTGTAGAGACATATTTTGAAGTATCAGAGCAGCATCACCTTCATTGCATGGCTCAAACCATCCTACAGACAAGACAGCAGTACCACAGGGAAGAGCTATGGTCTGTTTTTTCACTTTAGTGAATTTGAACCTGCTACAGAGGCAGGCCCAAGGCTCCGACAGTTTGAATGTGATAGAGGGAGCAGACTAATGCCCTTGTGATTTCATAGTGAATGTCACAATACTTGGAGTTTGCTGACTATCTTCAGTCTTTACAAGCATTTGTGCACGTAATGGCCTTGTTTTCTTTAATTTGAAAAGAGTAAAAGATTGTATCTTGGTCACAGAGTTGTGGGGAATGGCTGGTAAACCTGAACCCTTAAAGCACAGAAGAGCAGAAAGAAAACAAAATTACACGAAGTAATCTTTAAAAAACAAAGCAGAACAAAACCCATTTTAATCCGCCCTCATGATTCAAGGCAAACAGGGAGAACAGATTCTCCTATCTCATTTTTCAGCAGTTTGGGGTTGCTGAAATACAAGCAGGTGAGAGATATGTCGCATTCATTAAAGATGGATGGGGCATGCTGCTTTCTTTTTAGGCCACCAAGAGATGACTTTCTGTGTGTGGTGATAACTAAGAGGATAAGACTGTGTTTCTATTGGTTTCATGCTTGCCTGTATTGGACTAGATAGACGTAATCACCCTGGAGATACTGTATTTACTTCTCCTTCCTATTTACTTTGTTTCTTTTATTTCACTTTAGGGGACTAGGCTGGAATTGACATTTCTTTCTCTTCAGCAGCCGCCTTCTCTCTCAATGCCTGGTCTCTGGGCACTGAGTTAAGCCAGACAGTGGAATGGACCTGCTGTAAATAGTGTTGATAAATTGGGTAGATAACACAGCGTGGCCTGGTTTACTCCAGTGCACAGAGTAATAAAAAGGAGCTTCCGCCTCTGAAAGGTCATCTTATCGACAAGGGGGATGATTGTGGGAATGGCAGTTGTGAGACGCTTGTCGCTAAAGCCAGTTTTCCACAGGTGATGCTGAAGGGATTATGCCTAGGCCTGTTCTTCCCTACCCTCACCACTGAGGTCATCTGATTTAATGGTGCTGACTTTTACCACAGAGCTGAGGATCCCTGGTGCAGAACATGGCTGAGGAGTAAGGCTCCCAAAACCACTCATGAACAAGCAAAGCTCAAAATAGCCAACTGCTTGGGAGTTTTCCCAACTTGGCCAGATTGGGCAGACCCTGCAAGACTACCCCAGCAGTTTTAAATGCTTTGTCACCTCATTCAGTGTTGGCAGGAGCCTCAGGGAGAAGGATAGGGTTATCAGTAAGACAGTAAGATGCAATTCTCCCACATAGTTCAGTGTTTTAATGTGTTAATTGAACAAAAATCCTTTTTATCCTGTTTCCATGATCTCATTTCAGGCAGGAGGCAAGAGAGGGAAATGTAATAGCCAACAGACAATCCACCCAATAAATACCAATGAAACATCATTTTGATGGTGTCAGAACAGTAGTTGATCACAAACATAGAGAAGAACTTGTGTCCCATGCACCCATCACACAGGAGGCATAACAGAGATCAGCCAAAGGAATAAGTCTAATGGTTAATTACGAGTCTGAGGCCACCTTAAGCAAACCTACACCCAAAAAGCTGGTCCTGAAAACACGTGTCTTCGCTTTTGTGCAGTCAGAGTAAATGTTGTATATTCAAAAGCTGGAAATCAGAGGCAGTAGAGCAGAGCACAGTGAGGTTGACGTGTGTCCACAAATAAAAACAAATGGAATATTCTCAGATGCCTTATCTAGACTTGCAGTCCTTTTCATGCCACAACACTTTTAAAAAGCTTTCCAATTAACATATCCAGTATCAGGACTGAAAATTCAAATCTAATAAGGTTCCACTGAAAAGCAAGGCACACAGCCTACCAAGTGAATGCAATGGACCACGCCAATTGGCAGCAGAATGTGATATGATTATATAATAACTGCCATTCTCTGTCATATCAAAGGTCCATGTAGTCCAATAGCCTTCCCCGACATTGGCTGGCAGACCATGCTTAGGAAAAACTATCAGAACAAAGTGCATGTACAACGATTTTTTTCCTATTCCAGCCTCCAGCACTCCAGAGCTTATGGGATTCCTAAACCAAACTTGTACATAAAACACTTCGTACATCAATGAGAAAGTACCCATAAAGCAAAGGTATTGTTACTTGGTGAGGAAAGAAAATTTGTTCTCCCCAAAGAAACTAAACAAGTATGACAAAGTATTGATTCTATCACTTTATTTCAAAAGTGATGTCCATTGTGTATTAGAAAAAGGAGTATTTCTACAGTAGAGTGAGTTTCTTAGCGGTATAATGCATTGTGCTACCCTAACGATATTATACCAGAGGTGGTTTTCTGAATGGGGGGAGCAATGGGTTTTGCCACTTTCTCTAGCTTTTAACTGTTTACTTGCCCACCATACTGGCTTAATAGTGGATTCAAGCAGCACTCACGGCCTGCTCTCAGCTAAATGTTGAACTCTCTGTTGAGATTTATAAATGAGAATAAGGTTTTGAGGACACTCCTATTTTCATTGAGAACTGGCCCACACGGAAGACTGCAGTTTGATGGATCATCAGTTTGTATCATTTCCTACCATTTCAAATTCAAAGTGACATGAATTTGGAAACCTCAGCTAGATGGAGAACTCTGAGGAAAAAGCCCAGTCTGGCCAGAGTAGGAAATCGTAATACCTTGAGAAGAGAGCAAACTGGCCAAGGGGATATATAAGCAAGACCAAAATGATGCCCTTTAAAAAGATGATCTAATTATTTAATACCTATATTCCTGAATAGCAGTGTCTTGAAGCCCAGAATGGTAATCCTTACTCTAGCCATACAGTGCAGTCTTCCAGGGAGCCAAAACCAGCTCATTAGATGGCAAGACCTATGCTCTTGCAAGAAGGCGATCCTCACGTGGTTCTGAGAATCTCAGCTAGCCTGTACCATCTGACTGGGACAGCAGCCCAAACTCACAGCAAAGCCTTTCTTAGAGCCCCAGTGACATGGACAGAATATTTCAGGGGACTGGAAGAGGTGGTCACTGTAAAGTGTAGTAGGTTTTGCCTCCAGTAGCCGCTTCGTCACAGATGTTACTGAGGTCCGTTGTGATTTCCAGGCACTTCTGGGAGGCACAAAATAATTCAGTAATCACAAAATAAAAGCAGAAGTAAAAAAATAGAATTTTTAAATCACCTCCCTAATGATTAATGTTCTCTCCCTCCCCTGCCTCTGAACTCTCCTATATCAGCAGGATGATCTGGACCTGAGTTCCTCTGAAGTTAAGTTAGTTCTGTTCAGTCATGAAGGAGGCCCTGGGCTCTGATTTACGAGGAGAAGTGAGCTAATAGGACCCTCAGCAGCTTACCCTCACCTTAGCTTTGTCCACTGTGCAGGTATGGGCTAATGCATTCGGCTCCTACTGCTAAGAAAGTCTGGGGTATAAACATGATTTTCATAATTGGGTTTTAACATACGTAGAAACCGCCCAGCAGTGATAATAGTTTTGCATCAAAAGAGCCGTAAAACAGAGGAGAACAGCTTCTCTGAAGTGTTAAGGATCCTAGCACATTTATCTTAATAAGTTTTATTACAGCCTGCCAGTTTAAACCTAATGACTAATTTATCGTATAAAATACCAGCAATATATTTTTTGATTTTGCTAATTAATTATCTCAAACAAAGGTGATATTTATAAAACTGTCCAGAAATGGTATGTGCTTTAAAATTGCCTTGCAGCAGGAGATGAAATTATTACTAACATGGGATCAAATTATTACTGTATTGACTTAGTTACTTTATTACCTCATAATGGATTTCTTCATTATTTTCTCCGGGATTGTAGCATTCATGATTGCATTAAAGTCTGTTAATCTATGCAAATATCATTAGGAGCTACTAATAACCACAGCAACTTTCTTCAATTTCAAGAAATGTGGTAAGTACTCTCAACACATTGTTATGTTCTGTTAGCATGATAGGATTAACTCAGCCCCTGAGTCCTTGGGACACTGGGTGGGCAGCGGATCCCTTTCACCCTTATCTTCCTTTAAGACAGATGAGGTGGAAGGCGGGAATTTGTTCTTCTGTTTAGGTGGCAGAATGAGTGGCACCATTCTCAGCTCTACCACTCTAGCCCTGCCTGACATAGATTGAGTTACCTTTTACTTTGCAAAAGGACCGTGTCATATACCTTGCCCCATTTTATCCAGCCCTGCTATTTATCCTCAAAAGCAGCAACCCACACATAAGCACCTGTGTCCTCAAACTGCAGCAGGAACCAGTCAGTTTCTGAAAGGCAGGTGATGGGATGGTGACTTTTCTATGTACATAACAAGGTAAAAAGTAATTAGGGTAGCTGAAATTTCAACATTGGGCACATCTTCTGAGTATGCCGTGCGTGCTCTAATTCTTCCACATCGATGTTTTAGAGATGTTTAACCAGGCTTTTCAGGAGGACTCAGTTTGCTGCAGAGCTGTGAGTGTTTGTGTCTGGTTTTGTATTGACTGCTTAAAATAATTGCAGACAAATAGGAAGTCTTTAATGTTTCCCTTTCCAACATCAGTAAAATCTGGAAGATGCATGCATAATCAGAAAAACAGATATGGAGGGTTAGATATGCAGTAATAGGTACACATCTGTTGAAAGGGATAACTGTTTCTCTCTGTTACCAAATAGTCCGATTTCACAATTTCCATTCTTAGATATTGAAGTAATAGACAGCTTTGTAGTAAGGCACACTGAATTAGATAGAAGAAAATCAGGTTAAATTGGATTGCTGAGTGACAAGGGCGGAATTTCACCTCCTTACCCATATCTGTCTGTCTATCTGTCTGTCTAAATGATCTAGCTCCTCAGCTTATGAGGAAGCAAGACAGCAACTTTACAGCAATTTCTAACTGATCAGTGCTATATTTTTCCTGCTATATTGGGGCTTACATTGGGTTCTCCTGTCATTTCTGAATGGCACCTGAAGCCTCCTCTTCAAATTGACCTTAGACAGAAATCAGTTTAGGTCCAATTATAAGAGCTACTGAACTCTGGGTGCCCTTGTTTTGCTCCGCCAGCATGTGCACCACAGCTGGGAGGAAGACAGGCTTTGAAAATGTTAAAGGCTTCAGTTTTTGACACAAAAGCTGCATTCTGAACTATAAACAAGCAAAACAGGCTTGAGATGTTGGTGAGCAATGCCACAGCCCCAGGGCTTCCTGGAATCCCTCTCTTCTCCCTTAAGCAGTAACAAAAGTCTCCCTTCCAAAATCTCTGGGGGGTTTTGTTGGGGTTTTTGGAGGAGTTTTGGAGATGATTTGTGTTTTAGTTTTGTTTTTTTTAAAAAAAAGTGAAAGCTCCACAACACTGCAGTGGTGTTAAAGCAAACCGGTGTTGAATTAGACGTTTGCACCTCTGTAAACGGATTAACAAAATGTGATTGTTTTGTGCTTGGCTGTCATTCTGCATTTCACTCAGAGGGGATAATTTTAACTCAGAATGTGTTAAAAAGTAATTCTGTAGATGGAAGCAGTCTTGGACCCCAGGAAACTTACAGCTTTTGTGTTGATGAGCTAACCTTGTTTTGTTAAACAATAAGTCTCTAGATGGTATTCAGGAAGGAAAAAAACAAGGTGAATCCAGAAAAAAAATTCCCACATTATTTCTTTTGTATCCTTTCCTTTTCTTCCTTTTTTTTTTTTTTAAAAAAAAAAAAAAGACAAGTGGCTATCCTTCATAGTGAGAGGAAAAAATAAACGGGAAAGCAAGCCCAGGAGAAATGCAGGCAGTAAATTAGATGGATTGGTTGAAGCTCTTACACATTAATTGCATTTCAGAATCACCTGGGCCCCCTTTCCACTAGGCAGCAGAGTCCCGGTCTGCTGGGCACTATGCAAGTGCTGAACAAAGGATGGTAACAAAACAGTGTTAACGGTCATATCGAGAGTCTCACCAGCTAGTTTCCCTTCCCAGTCCATTGCAAAATACAAGTTCATTAATTTTGTGAGTTTAGACAGGTTCTACCAGTCAAGAATCTTTCAGAAAGTGGCAGAGCAACCTCTCAACTCGACCTAGTTTGGACTTTTGAGACTAGAACAAAGAGAGTTTGTTTGTTCATTTCAAAAACCTTAACTTGGCAAAAAAGTTTGGTCATCTCTGCTAAGGGGCTACTGTAGATTCAGATGTGAGGAGACAGGTGTGGTAGGGGCATAAATTGCTACCAGTTGCTGCCTGAAGCATTGATGTGGAAGGACATGGGTCCCACCAGAGAGTAATTTAGCTCTTCGGTACTCTACATCCCTTTTGTTCTAGGCAGAGATTGCAGTGGTTTAACTCAAAATGGGATATAAAACTATGAACCTTGAACTGACAGGAAAGTCGGAGGCAAAGCTTTCTTCTTATTGCTTAAATTGGACTTATTTGGAGTTGCTGACATTGGGTTTGAATAGCTTGATATCAGCTAATAAACGGCTTACTCGGTTTTCTAGCTCTCAGTTTGGGTGTCTTTAATGTAATTTGAAACTTAGAAAAAGTCTGTATTCTAGTGATGATCCTAGTGCTGTCATCTTGAGCCCATCTCAAATAGAAGTGGAGGGACGTAATTATCCAGTGTAAATCAGAATGGTTCCACTGATGGTGCTGGTTTACACCATCTGAGGGCCTGGCTTAGCTGTGTTATGGTAATGTTCTGTACTTTCTAACCTCCCTGAATCACTTGCATGGATTGTACACATCAGTTAACTTCAGGCAAGACTTTCTCACATTGTCTGAATGCTAATTACACTTCTGTGCTGAAGCTTATATTAAAATTAATATATAATTCCAAAAAAATAGCGATAATTGAACTGACCCAAAATATAACCCCTTTCCTTATTTCTTAAGCTCTTGAGTTTTAGCACAAATCTTTTACTGCAGGGGCTTATGTTGTGCCATCAGCAAATGCAAAGAGCAATTAAACATTTAACACGATCACAAGGAGAAGAGAAAAGCCGCTGTTTAAATGCATCAAGAAAAAAAAATTAGGAAAACAGCCCATTGGCTCTAACATAAGACTAAGAACAATATACACTACGGTCACTTCTATGCAAAAGTTTTGTTTACTGGGAATTTAGTACATTATTTTTAAAAGCAAAATACTTACTTTGCTGAGATCCTTAGAAGGCATTTCAAACAATTCTGATGCCATAAACATGCCAGGTAGATGCAAATGTTTTCAAAAGAGTAAGCATTATGATTTTCACCTTCTCTTTGTTGTCATTACTCTTGGGGGTTATCTGGAGCTTGGAGAATATTTGCTTCTGGAAAGGACTGCACTGTATTTCCTCAAAAAGAAAGAAGAAACAAGAAACTTGAAAACTCAGCATCCCTACTGACATTCCTCATTTTTCTGTTTTACACATTTTTTTAATCTAATAAGAGCACATAATCCAACCTGAGTCATTTTGGTTAGTGTTGCTGCCTATACTCAAAGTATTAATAAGAGGAATTAGTCCTGTTTGTCAGTCTGTCTGTGAATGAGAGACATGGGATTAAGTCGATAGATGATATTTGTTTTCCGTAGCTTATAGAGGATGTTTGTTCAGTTGCCATAAGGACATTGGGGTCACGCAGACCAGTACAGAGCCTGAGCAGGCAACTGCATAATACAGTCCTTTTTATGGGGGCGTTGAGTCCCTATCGCAAAATGAAGATCTCGTTTCAATGTTACATTGTCCTAGGAGTCTACACTAAACCTGTCCTGGGAGTCTGTCTCTCCAGTACGAAGGCATGGATAGCAACACAAGCTTAAAGAGGTTTCACTCCCTCACAAGGGCTGGATGAGGACAACAGGACAAGGATGGGACTCTTTCCTTCAGGAGTGATGTAAACTCACGATCTTAACAAAGATACAGATAAATTTTAAGGCCCTTTATGGAATAGGATTTTTCAGATCTTTTCACAAGACCCTATCATTTCTAATTTAAGCTTTTATTAAGACAGTTTTCTCAATTCTGGTGGGAGATATAGGAAGCAGACCAGTTCCAGAAAATCAGATAAAAATGTAGTCAGATCGCACATCCACATTTTGAGATATTGGAGTACAAGCTGCGACGATCTGTGTGGTAGTGTCAGACAGAGAGGAGCTTTACAAGGCGATGCTGATCATAAGGAACCCTGTCAGATCCCTAGAGGAGACGGTCCCCAGGATCTGAAATGGTGGGAGCACAAGGATCTGAACTGAGTTCTCTACATTTTAGGCAAGCATCTGAGTGCTGGAAAAAGGAATCTCTTTCCCTCTGCCCTGAGCTTCTTGAGCGTTTAGGACTCAGAGGAATACTTCATATTTTAGTGGGAAAAGCTTGAGAAGTTTTTTGGTTGTATTCATAGAAAGCGGGAAAACTACTCAAATACAAACCACTATCTGCCTCCGAAACATTTTCTTTTCAGCTTTTGAAGTAACACCTAGACATAGGAACGCCCGCTATACGAAGAGGCTCTCTATTTGCCATCTCAATTTTTTCTTGGATTGCAATATCAGACACAAAGCAACATTTTCTCTAGTAGATTGTGCCACTAATACAATAAGGGTCTAATATATTAATGAATAAGGATCTGTAATATGCTAATATTTCCACATCACATTAATATTCTATTAGACTAATGCATTATTATGCTAATAAGTCTATCAAAAATGCAAAATATAATTATACGTTCTGTATGGCTCCACTGTTGAAATCTGATTCCTGCCCTAGACACACTTGTATGTGTATTTCTAGAAATTGTATTACCTGCTGTGAAAAGTTAACTTGATCTCTACACCTGATGTATTTCATCATACACACCAAGCAGCCTAGCCAGGATTTCCATAGCTCCAATACCATTACCACGTGAAACAGATTAAGTGCTTTAGCTGCTCTGCATTTCAGCTGTAGGAGAAAAAGGCTTACAGCTAAGATTTACACATACCTTTTTCTCTCTTGCTTTACAGTCTGGTATTGGCTTTTCCTTTTATAGGGCACCTGGTTGAGAGGGAGCCCTCCTCTGCGTGGACATGGTGTGCAAGGATGATCACTTCCACCTAAATCCTGGCAAGTTGATGCCTAATGAAGGGTGACATCTAGGACCTACTGTGGGCTGGGTTTTAAGAAAACTCTTTCTCTGTAGTGTTTCATTCTAGCAAGTTTAGACAACACCATTAGCACTGTGCTGTTTATACAGTGTATTCTTTAATGCCTTACTTCCCCTGACACCATCCAGAGAGCCCAAGCCACAGGCATAGCTGGCTGTAGTTTACCCCAGACAGCTACACCCCAACATGGCACTGTTGCAATACTCACATACCCCTATGATCCCAGCACAGAGTATGCTCCTGCTCCTCTGTGACTGTCAAGGGAGAATCTGCAGAGTGATTCCCATTCTCCATAAACATATCCACACTCCTGTGCACTGCTGAATAATGGCATTTGGAGGAGAGGTCTCCTGCAGTTCTTTCTACCACAGCTAAATGTTCACTTGATTGCTTTTAGATGGGCCAATTAAGAATGAAAAGGGAAAGTGAACAGCATGGTTTTGTTTTGTTTTAAAAATGTCACGTTTTCCAAGTTTATTAAGAGGAGCTCAGAATGAATATTGAATTTTCAAAGTCTGGCTCTGATAGAGTTTGGGAAAAGGAAATGGAAGCACACATCCTTCCTCTCATCCCTGCCAGGATAACTTGCTGCCCTGTATCAATATCTGCATCTCATGGCACCAGTTATTTAATGGATGTTACAATGAACATCATAATATGACTCCACAACTTGAATTTGTCATAGCAAACTACACGGGGAATGACTTTGGGACTCAATTATACAAGGTTTGAAATAGCTTTATTTTTACTGTATCATCTAACTCATCTTACTTCCAGATTTCACTGTTTTAGAAACAACATCTCTTCACTTCCTTATTGCCACTGGAAAGAGGCAGGAAATTGAATGGAGAAATATTCTGACTAAAAGAATTCCTTTCCAACAGTAGGAAAGAAAAGTTGTAAAACTGATTGTCGAGGGATACTGAGGCTCTCTATCACTAGAAGTGGATTAAAAATGCGAGAAATGCAACTGTCAGTAATAGCATAGTTGAAGCTGGTCCTACATTTTTCTAGTTGAGCTAGACAGCTTCTCTAGGGTCCTGCAAATGCTTTACTATGGTTCTGGCTCTTTCATGGGCAACAAACCCAAGGCTTTGTGAAGTCTCTTAGCCTAATAGCCCTCAGGGTTTGTTTGGTATCTAAAGAGCAAAGAGCTTATTATGGCATGAAGTTGTCCTTAAAGGAAGTTAAGAATAGGAAGAAAAGTTTTAAAGGGCTTCACAAGACTGGGAAGTGTGCTGCATTTCACAAGATTTAAGACTAACGTAACCATCTACATGCTTCATGCAACCCTCTTGTATTTCATTGCCTCGCGTGTGAGTAACTTTGTTCTGTGGTGGCTCTCCTTCCATTACAGTAATAATCCTGTTGTTATTAACCATAACTGAATTTCCCTTTTAAGGTAAGAGGAAGAAATTCTTGTCTGGGGAAGTGAAAATCCAACCATTTCATTACTGTTTTCTGTGGATATACAGTATGATATGTATGCATGAGTGATATTTTATAATATGACTCCACAACTTGAATTTGTCATAGCAGACTACATGGGGAATGACTTTGGGACTCAATTATACAAGATTTGAAATAGTTTTATTTTTACTGTATCATCTAACTCATCTTACTTCCAAATTTCACTGTTTTAGAAACAACAGTGGAATGATTATTTACTCAGTGAAGATACACAAAGCACTGAATTCCCAAGTTTGACCCACAGAACAGGAAGCTCATATTCAAACGTTTGTACTGTCCATATTTTCAATTTTCTGTCAGTGTTCCAGCAGCCCAATAGCAACTTCCATTTATGTCATTGTCATTATTACCATTATTATTTTAATACATAGACTGTGCATCAGCATCTCCTGTGGATTCTTCAAGATGAACATCAGGTGGTTTCAAGCTGCTTCATCAACCTGAGGTTCAGTGGAGCTACACTGATTTACATCAGCTGAGAATTTAGCCCAAAACCCCTATTGAAAGTGACAGAAAGCTTTTTTCTGTGCTGTCTCTCCCTTGGAAAGATAACACTTTTCATAGGAAAGCTGTTATTTGGTATGTTCCTTTATGTAACAGCATTGTTAGCAAGGCAGACAGACCAAGGATGAGGACACTAATATGCATGTAAATGTTCGAGGTACTGAAGTGAGCAACTTGTCTGCAACATAATGTTTTGTGGTTGCTGAACAAGTCCACACAAATGATGGGGGTTTAGGGAAAGCAGTTCTTATGTTTCTGCAAATATGTTCAATCTAAATTTGTGGGGAAGAAAGGTTTAAATGTAAATTATGACTCCAGCCTTTTTATCATGTCTGTGTTAATCCGCACAGCAAAAATGTCCATGTCCTGCTCTTCACTCTTATTTCTGTATCAATACATACCTAAAGTATTCTTTTTTATTCTCTAATTAAAATCAGACTAGGAGTTAGTTAAATTGATTTTTTTCCTGTTGAAATAACATGTTGGAAATTTTACACCTTTCCTTGACCTATAGATGGTCCGTCCACAAACTGGCATTTGGAATTTTCCTGTATATTGGAAAGTAACTCCAATGGCATGTGTATGACTGCAAATGTAGAGCTCAGCTCTCTCTTGGAGAAGAAGGTACATGAAATCTAAGCTGTAATTCTGCTTCATGTCCCCAGCTATCCCAGCAACTCCTGCCTAGACTGTTGATTGAAGACAGTGCCTTCCCTTTTTCTAGTCTCCAATTTGCAATGATGTGCCACTTCTGCACTGCTGCTACCCTGTGAAATAATTTGACCATTCTGCTTCCTTAGGACCTTTCATGACATTCTGCGTATTTTCTCATGCTGTCTTGTCACAGGGCGTGAGCACAGATCAACAAAACTACCCTATATACTCCATGTCTAACCATAGAACTGTTGGATAAATTCAAAGCTGTTTCAGTGTTGTTGTTTGTTGGACCATCACCATCTTTAAGAAGTGTGTGGGCTAAAGAGCAAGAAAAGCCTCTGGGGGATGTAGGAGGTGGGGAGGAGGTGGTGAGTTATGTAGCACACCTCTCTAAGCCCAGCCCAGACATTCCTGCGCAAGCCCTGAAATGAGAGTTTGCTGCAGGAATCCTGAGCTGGTAGCTCGCTATCAATCCAAGTGTTTTTGTCCTCTTGGGCTTGCTTCACACTAGGATTAATAAGCAAAGACTGGCCTGTAAACTTACATAGATTGCAATTCCCTCTCCATATAATGCTCTTCCTTTTGACGAAAAAGCATTTTTTCCTGTCTAACTTTCCTAGGTTTTCTGTCTCTAGATATATTTTTTCAGCACTCTAAATGCAGGCATGTGTAAAAGATCAGGGTGAGAGCATTTGCTCTCTAGGCAAAGAAAACACCGGAGGTTAATTAAAAACAAAAGGAAGCACAACAAACAACCCCCACTCTTTCCTCCTCTCTACCCACATGGACATTTCAAACCCAGGGGTTCTTGCAGGAGTGGAGTTCGCCAGGACCAGGATGGAGGCAGGAGCCCTGGAGGAGAAAAAGCGTTTGTAATCTTTAAACGAGAGAAAGGTGGGGGGTTACTATCCCATCAGTGTAATCCCAGTGGCAATTTCATCTAGGCCTGTTGTTTCTTAATGAGTTTTTATCCATCTTTAATTTGATGGATCTTCTTTCCCAAATGAGGGCAAAGATGGCAAGGGGGAGGGCGAACAGAATTGTAGGGCAGAGAGCCAGCCCTCCGGCAATATTTCTTTTTTTTGTTTGTTTCTTTCTCTCTTAACTGATTGCTAAAATCTCTTTCTCACACTATTCTTTGTCCTTTTCCTAATATTATGTTTTTGTTTCAAAATAGATGTTCTACATGAACACAGGGAAATAAGAATAGCTGCATCAAGGCAGGCTAACTAGTCCAGTATGATCTATCCATGGAAGCAAACAGCAGTGAAGAATGTAAGAATGAGCAAGACATACAGCACTACTTTCCTTGTCATGTAGGCTTAGGATTTCCTTGCAGTTAGTTCCCCAGTGTGGAATTTTCACCCATGAATTTCTCTAGTTATTTTTTGCGCCCATGCAAGCTTTTAGTGTTTCTGATTCCCAGCATCATGGAGTTCCATGTACCAATTACACTTTGGGTGAACAATGTTTTCCAGGTGTTCATTACTAAGCCCACATGCCACCAGCCATTTAGAGGTTAATTTATAGATGACTACAGTTGGTAGGCAATGAGCAATCATGGATAAGTTGTTAGCGTAGACAGGTGAATTAGTAATTATTTTTATGTCACCTTGTCATTTTCTATTGTTTGAACTTTTATTTGTAGAGTTGTTTTGGGCTGGGGTTTTTCCTCTTCCATAGTCCCCGTCATATGTGTTTGACCTCTCTCATTTCCTGTGTGTTTCTCAGACATGGAAGAAGCAAACCAGATTCTTGAATGGGAAGGGACTATTACACACAAGACTCCAAATACCAGATAAAATTAAGAAAGCAGATTACAAACATTTGATACACAAGTCATGTTCAACTGTGCCAGAAAGACAGGATGCCCAGAGATGGCCAGTTCAAACCAGGTAGCAAGGAACCTCAAAACACTTGGTTGGTTAAGTAAAAATATAACAAGAAAAGGAAAGAAAAAAGTCCTTCCTTCCTTCCTTCCTTCCTTCCTTCCTTCCTTCCTTCCTTCCTTCCTTCCTTCCTTCCTTCCTTCCTTCCTTCCTTCCTTCCTTCCTTCCTTCTTTCCTTCCTTCCTTCCTTCCTTCCTTCCTTCCTTCCTTCCTTCCTTCCTTCCTTCCTTCCTTCCTTCCTTCCTTCCTTCCTTCCTTCCTCTTTCTTTCTTTCTTTCTTTCTTTCTTTCTTTCTTCCTTCCTTCCTTCCTTCCTTCCTTCCTTCCTTCCTTCCTTCCTTCCTTCCTTCCTTCCTTCCTTCCTTCCTTCCTTTCTTTCTTTCTTTCTTTCTTTTCTTTCTTTCTTTCTTTTTCTTTCTTTCTTATTTGTGGGAACTGGGAAGACCTGCAAGAACAGAAAGCTATCTTGTTTTCCTGACTTACATCTCTGGACCACATCTAACTGGTTACATCAAGCCGTGACAGTATTTAAAGGGAAAAGTCATTGATATCTCACGTCAAGGAACTAGCGAGTCAGGGGCAAGATGATCTTGGAGGATATCCAGTCCTAGTGGCATGCTTTGGATACAATCCAGTTCTTGTGATAAAGAATAAGGTCATGTCTCCACCAAAGCATTCATCACAGGTTGAAGTCCAGGCCAAGGTGAAGAGCAGACTTGTGCTTTTTCCTTACTAGAGTTTCACGCCTCTCCCTTTTTCAGCCACACACATGCTTCCCATTAGAGGAGTAAACTTTGAATGAAATATTGTGCACATCTCTACCACTGCATTACATCCCGCTGGTCATGTCTTGACAGCCTGCATCAGTCAATAATGATGCAATATTAAAGGGTAATGACACAGCCATGCAGAGTAATGAGAGAAAGCAATTTCTTTCACTATTTAGCCATTTACCAATCGATTGAATTCAAAACCATCAAGTCAAAAATACAGGGAGCCAGCTAAGTCCAAGAGAGGACGACATATGTCCCTATAATGTAGTGGTTCTGCTCAGCTGGCTGACAAAAAATGTCTAAGCAAACACATTGAGTTAAATTCTGCTAAAGGCCTGAAGATAGAGCAGAGCAAAGAGAACAAACTCAGGCATGGGCTTATAAAGTGAAAAAAAATATATAAGCAAAGAGGTACTAAGAGTGTGCTGTTTGGATCCACACAGAGAGCATCAGTTGAGGCATGTGTGTAGACTCAGCACAGTAATTAATACAGGTGTGTCTATTTCTATACACTCTGCCTCAAGAGTCTTTTCAATCCTTCCTCTGAGAATCTCTACAGGCTCAGAAAACATCTGTGGTTCTCGTGAGCTGCCCCCAGAGAAGATTAAGATGGACAAACTTCATTTACAATCAGGCAGAAAGTGAAACCCAGATAAATCCTTAGATTAAGCAGCAGAATGAGAATGTGAGCCAACCCTTATTACCTCCTTGTGAAACCGGGGAAGGACTTGAATTTGCCAGAAGAAAGGCCTGAAGACCAGATGTTGCCAGGAAAATGACATTTGGAAAATGTGGGAGACAGATTTTATGCATTCTTTTTTAAATTTGAAATTTGCAGTGAAATTTCTAAATTGCTGCTCAGAAAGCAACACTATAAAGTTGGTGAGGAGTTCTCAGGCAGCAGAGAGGTTTCCAGCAATAGGGTCACTATTCTGACTTCTTTCACCAGACAACCTTAGGCTAATGTGACAGGACTCTTCCGCACTTTCATTGCTTCTTATTTTCAATGGAAGTGTCGATAGTCCCTTTTCTAAAAAAGCAATGAGGATGTCCTTTTCTAGCACAGCTCCTAGGATATCGTATTTTTGCAAACATATTTACAAAATGGGCCCTGCAAAAGGCACATAGAACTTGGAGCAGACCATCAGAAAGAAAAGTGGCAAAGTCTGTATCTGGCTGATTGTAACACGGTGATGTGTTTAGCTTTATCAAACCGCAGGCATCCTGTACAAGCTGCCCCTGATGTGGGGAAAAGGCAAACACAAACCATATCCCAAGACCACTCCTGCAGGAGTTGATGCCCTAAAAGATTTTGCCTGAGTAGCTGAGCAAGACTGAGGGAGAACAGGATGGAGAGACAAAGGAAAATCATTTGAACTTCGGTATAGATGGGTGGTCACAGGTTCTGGGCCAGGGAGAAGTGGAACTCACAGCATGGGGAAAGCAGAGGAATGAGGAGATGGTGAAGTATTCTTTCTTCTTTTTTTGTTTTTTTTTTTTTTCTTCTGGATGTTTATATGTGTAATTCTACAACTTCAGAGCATAAATTCTGTACAAGCCCTAGAGATTATCATCATTGAAGTGTTCTGGGTGGGTTGTAACCTCTCTACTGTGCTTCAGCTGCTGAAAAGCAGGAGAGGAGGGAAGAAAGAGAAAGGGGGGAAGGAGGAGAGTTGGCCTCTAGCACAAATCCTGATCCAGAACCCTGAAGGTCTTCCCAGACCTTTGCTGCCTCATGAGCACCATCTAAAACAAGAGGGAAAGAGACACTGGTTTCTTCCCAAACTCCTTTCCTCTCGTGATGTCCCCTATACTATGCATGTAGGGGAATGAGGTGTGCTGAGATCCAGCACCCACAGCTGGTGTAATGGCTCAGGCTGCTGTGAGCAGGAGCTGTCTATGGCTTTTAACTCCAGCTGTCCTGGCACTCAAGCAGGTCCACCTGGCACTTGGCAGCACACTTGGCATAACAGCCACAGGCAAGGGAGGGACCAGCTTGTGCCTTGCTACACAGCTTTGAATACACTGGTAAACTGTCTTAGGGCTCATGTGGGACATTTGTCTGTGGAAATTGACCGGTTTTTAAGATGTAAAAGGCCACATTCGAGGGTCAAATAGTCCTGTCTGGCTGATATTTCAAACCATGGTAAAACCCCAAAGCATCTCATGCTTTAAGGAGAGATTGGATGAGGCACTTACTGACATGGTATAGTTGACAAGTAGGAGTAGGTGTGGGTGTTGGGTCACAGGTTGGACTCGATGATATCAAAGGTCTTTTTCAACCTTATGATACTGTGATACTGTGTGTGATGCGTGTTTAAAAATATTTTATTTCCATTTTCCTTTGTTTTTCTTAATTGAGTTCAATGAATGCTGGAAGAGGGGGTAATCTGTTGCTTCACTTTGGAGCTTGGGATTTGCTTGTAAAGTGTCTCCAGATGCTTTACCACACCAAGGCACCTCTGCTGCTGTCTCTTGCTGCCGTGGTGGATCTCCAAAAAGGAGACAAAGGATATATGAGCAGAGTATGATGGTTTCTTCGGGTGATGCAAATGAAGAACGCAGAATCAGTCTTCTGCCAGCATTGCTGCATGCAGGGTATGGTTTGTCCATGGAGTGGTGACAGCCCAGAGAGGACAGGACACAGCACATCCCTGAGGTCTCCTTAGCTAAATGGGCTGCTCGCACCTTGCATCTGTGCAGCACCTAACCCAATGGGGCTTCTAACTGTGACCATAATGGAAATAACATATAGTAATGAAGTAAATAGTAAAAATGTCTTCTATAATGTTATTCTCCAGGCTAAATGGGATGCCAAAAATGAACAAACAGCCTCCAGGTGATAATAAAATGCCTTTCCTTTTTAATAATTTAAGGGACACACTATTGAGAAAGATAAGGAAACTTTAAAACATATTATTTTTCTGCCTCATGGTCTCTTCCCAAGACTGTCTCTTGTTTGATCCACTGAGGACTCATTGATACACCTAGGGTGAAACAGAGCCTTTTAATAAGTTATTGCAACAAAAAGTTATATCTCCTTTATTTTATTTTATTTAGTAAGTTTGCCTTAGAAAAATTGGTTTGGTTTGGGGGGGGTTGATTCTTTAAATTGATTTCCTTTCCTCTTTCCCTCCTTCCTTCTTTCTTCATTCCCCTCTCCCATCTCTTTTTTCACTCCCTTCCTCCCCTCCCTACCTCCATCTCTCTTTTTCCCTCTCTCTCTCTCTCTTTCATTCTGTCTTTCCCTCATTCTTTTTCCTGTTTCAGAAAGCCCTAGACTGTCTCCTTGAGTGTTAAGGACAAACTGGCAATAATTTATGTTATAGCGTGATATGAAAAAAATTACATTACACTATAAATTATAATATGAAGGGTGAAATGCCAGGAAGGATGCCAAATGCCGGTGGAAGTCCCATTAGACAACAGAGTTCTATTGCCTACCGCTCCCCACAGAAATCTTAGAAGGTTTTTGTGAAACTGTTTGCAGTGAGCGAGGAGAGGCCGGAGGGGGTAGGAAAAAGAAAAATAAAATGACAGATAAAGTGTATAATCGGTCAACTGGAGATAGGAAATTTTTACTAATGCCTAAAAAGAAAGGTGACTTCTATGCAGAGCTGTAGCAATTTTCTATTTGGACACCCGGGATGTTGTAATGCTGCCTCAAGCTTAAACAGGGGCTGCATAGATGAGAATGTGTTGTGTGCATGTTGTACAATTATTTGAGGAGTTCTTAGATTTTACCCGCCTAGATAAGCCCCTATGGGAGTAACAGAGGTCCCTTGGGGTTTTAGTTAGCCCTACTCATTGCTGTAGATGCAGGGAGTTTTTTGAGGCTATGCCAGGGTCTGTATGAAGCCGTGCCATGCTCTGTCGGTTCTTCACTGAGAAAAGGACTAATTAGAAAAGGAAATTAAGACGGACTCTGAGAAGAAAATGTCATGAAGGGACAGATAGGAGCCTGGAGCCCATGTCTGACCTTGTGGTATGAAGTGTTCATAAGGTCAGATGGCTGGAGAGGCACAGGAGAAGGGTCGTTTTGTATTTGCTACCTCACAATTCTCTAAGCACTCATCCCTAGCCATAAACATTCACCACTAGTGAGCGCTTGAGAAGATCCCTGGCACTCAAGTGCCATGAGGCAGACCTGTGCAGTCAACTTCATTGACTAGTTTACTGTCTGATAAATGTATGTTGTCTGTCCCCTGACTATTATTTCATTCAGGCTGTCTAAAAATCTTCACCTGCTGTCACTTCCGCCTGATCTCAGCGTATGCCTCCATCTCTTCCTTGGATGCCATGAAAACAAAAATAGAAATTTGGACAAATGAACTGCTTTGTGCAACAGGCTATGGATTGTCAATAAAAAGAGGGTCAGTTTACCGTGAAGTGGAATGGCTGGTGAAGCTGCTGTTTCATTCCTTTCTCATGTCTGGTGAAACAGCTGTTTGAATCCAAAACTATGAGCCAAATTTTAGAACACTACAATGCTAGTGGAGAGGTTAGAGTTGTTTCTGGATATCAAGTCATGAAATGAGGTGAGTTCGTTGTAGCAAAGAGAATGCTTTCATAATAGACTAAGAATGAAAGTATGTGTATTTTCCTTTAATGATAAAATAAATAAAAGACAGAAAAATTGATTATTATCTTGCTTTCAAAAAAAACTAGAAAACCCAAAACTGTACCAAACATCCCAATCAATGGAGAGAAATGCAGCTTTGAGTGCCTTATTGAACTGACCTACAGAAAAACCTTCAGATCTTCAAGCCCAAACAAGTCCCTGATAAGATGTGAAATGCAATGGAAAAATCATTTGGAGAGAACAACCGAGAAGCTGATTTCACTCTAGTTTTACAGGTCAGTTCAATAGAGGTTCCTGAACTCTCTTTTCTGTGTAATTCTAAAGCAGGGTAATTTAATTAATATATCTATCTGGAGGAAGAAAAAAGAAGAGCAAGACAGGAGGAAAATAAACTTAAAGATAGATCGAGCATTGCAGGTCCTGGTCGAGCTGTCTAGTGCACGAGGTCTCTGGAAGCCTAAGAGCCTTCCCCCCTTCCACACAGTTGCTCTCTTAGATTCATCCATTAATTTGGTGTATAAATTTTCACAAAATCTATGGAATCCAGAGAGAAAAAACACATGCAACCACATTTCTTACTCACGCTTTCCTTCTTTAGCCCTTTATGATTCATTTGCTGCATTTCATCCTGGTTTTATGAGAGGCTGAAAGACCGTGCAAACATTTCATTATGTCATTGCCAGCCTCCAGAAGAGTTCAGTACACACCCTGCTGTGGGACTTGCTGATGTAGAACTGTGGGGCACGGTTGTTGGCTCTGCAACATCATTCATCCCCTCTCCCTGTTCTTGTCTCTGCTGCTCAGCCCCCTGAACAGCTGTGTAAACCTCAGACTCCCTGAGTCCAGAGCATCTCCACAGGCTCTGGTGGAGGGATCTCGGGCTGAAGCTGTCTCTCAACCTCTTGACAGCTCTATTTCTCATACAGGCAGGGCTGCTAAGGGGAAATGCAGGAAAAGAGCTCATCTGTCCCTAAATTTGAGCAGGGGAGATGATGCCAATGTCTCAGTGCCCAGTCTGGGGCAGTAAACGGGTGGGTCTGGTTATAAAAAGACACAAGTTTAAATTGGTCACACCGAACCTTTTTACACCACTACCTGAAGGACAGAATCTCTCTGTAGCACCAAATAACCTCAAAGGGTCCCCTGTGCAGCACCTGTGAACTATTACACTACATTTGATCTTAGCCAAAAGGCCAACAATCTATCTAGGCCACTGTTTAGGTACTACAGTGATAATCATAATAGTAAGGGTTTGTGTGTAAAAAGAGTGTGAAACCAGTTTAAATAGTGTGTGGGCCCTCTGGTGGTGCTCCCCATTTAAAAGCCATGCTAGTGAAGGCAACAGTGCATCTGGAGCTGGGCCTGGCAGGTTTGTGTGCGTGTTATAACTGGAGTTATTGGTACCATCTGTGTTCTTATAGCTTCTCCTTGTTATTTTTGTATCACTGAAAGACAGAGAGCATTTACCCCCTGCCCTCTTTGTAACAGCACATTTACAAAACCAGTGTTTTGCACAGACAGAGGAGAAGGGTTAACAGAAAAACTTTTCAAAGTGAGAGGGAGAATTAAGCCTTCATGCTCTTGAGGAAATTGAACTGTGGAGAAGTGGGGAAAAATGCTTTCTTCCCCCACCCTGGCACAATGCGGTCTGTCTCAAAAAAAAAGGGAAAGACTTTTTTTTTCCATGTTCTTCCAAATATCACTTCTGCTTGTCACAATATTTATAAAAACCCTCTTGCTATCTCAAGCTGCACAGCCTTTGGCTCAGGTTCCTGCTTATGCAAAACAGGGTCATAAACATGTCACTGTGTATTTGATAAATCCATCTTCCTCTTGTCATTGTCACCAAGAAGCTGAGATGACAGGAGATTACTCCGTCAAATCACCGTGGAAACGCCTGCAGAGTTTATGAATTTTCATAGGATGTAAGTCCTCTTTAATGGGAAGTGGGACCCAGTGAAAGCTTACTATTTTTAAGGAAAAGTGTCTGCATCTGTGTGTGGGAATGTACTATATGGCTAAGTCTTTACCTGAGGTACCTTAGGAGTTACACCAATGCATGCCAGCTGAGAGCATAGCTATGAGTTTGTGTCCATTTTGTTGTATCTATTTCTCTCTCTGTGACCTCTATTCACATTTATATTAAGGCTCCCTTAAGCCATAGTGAATGTGTAAAAAGGATGTTAAATAAGCGCAAATGCCATTAGAGTGTATTTACTGATCTAACACATTTCCTGTGAGCATTTTCTTTACCACATTTTTTAAATGCTTGTCCCTACCTCTGTCCACCCCCTACCCACCTCTTTTTCCTGCAACCTAGTGAAGATACCAACCTATCTTCAGTGAGAATTGCCTCTACATCAGGGTTCAAAGGCCAGCTGTCTTTCTCCTTTTGCAGCAAAGCTTAAAAGCAAACACATTTCACAGCCTTCCAGATAGAAGTGTCCTTTTCTCACTCCTCACTAGAGTAAAAAATAGCTGAAGGGGTTATGCTCCAACTTTACCAAAACAGGAGAAAACAGATAAATATGGATGTTAACCTTCCGATATGAAACTCAGATATTCCAGGCACTGAACAATGCTGAGAAACTGAGACATACTTTGGTGTGGCAACATGATGCCCAGTGCAGGACCGAGATGTTAGTGCATCACAATGGACAGCCAGCTCGAGACAAAGCAGAGCAGATCTAGCTGCTACTTTACAGTTCAAGTAGATATCAGCTAAAATGTTGTGGGGCAAACACTGGAGTGTCTGTGGGAAGAGACCTTCAAAGGTCTCCAGTCCAGCCTCTCCTTGAAAGCAGAGCTGTCATCCACATGGGATCAGGTTAATGGTGTCTTGGTTTATCTGTGTCTTCAGAACACATGGATGGAACTCGCAAAGTTCACAATCGTCTTACAGAAATTCAGTAAGGTCAGATAACTGAGACCTCTTCCTCTTGCCTCCCTTTGCAAGTTGCAGATGGGGAGCACATCTACTTCCTGGGCCCAGAGGATCTGGAGTCTTACGGTCACACAGTGAAGCCATGCTCAAAACACCACACGGAAAAGGCATAAGCTGAGATGTTGCCTGCAATGCTGGGGTGCAGCCTATGTGGACACACCTGGGCTATGTTTCACCACCTCAGCTGGCAGCTGGTCTCTGCAGCAACACTGAGCTCAGGACAGACTAACGGCTGGTGACATCTTCAGCAGTTCAATAGGATTTTTCATGTCTTTCTGCTGCCATCCATGCTGCTGCAGCTCATCTTTGGAGCTTAATTTTTATTTATGCTCAGTGTCCTACATCCCCGAGCCTTCTCTTGGCATAAAAGTTGTGTTGCCTTCTCTTTCCAGTATGTTTGAGTAGTGCAGCCTCCTGCTAGAGCAAGAGTACGAAAGGCTTTTAAGGCAGTGCTTCTGTGTTACACTGCTTTTATCACAGTGCTAACAAAATCAGAACCGTTCCCAAATATCTGCACAAGTATGAAACTACAGGAAAGAGTGAATAAAGTGGTTTCTTAGCATCCTAAGGCTTGAAGGGAGTTAACCATATGCTTCCAACCCTCGCGGCAGCAGTTACTCCAGTATGTACAGTATGTACTCTTCTGCACCCATTGAATGAGATCCCTTGCCCTGCATCTTAAGATAGTAATGTACATTTCAGCAGTTCTCAACAAGTTTTAGAGGTTGTGTACATTGAGTTGCACTAACAAACTATTAGGAAGTGGAACAAGACTAAGTAGAAAAAAATGGAACTCTGGCAAACTACTACCTGATATCACAATTCCATGCATTTCCTAGAAGCTGCTAACAGCTTCATATTTTTTATTTGAGGAGAGGGCATACAACATAAGGAATTTTAATATAAGCAGGAATATAGTCTTGATTCAGTACTTTAGAAAGAAATTTGCTTTGCAGTGAATGCTGGGATCCTATCTGTTTTACAAGCAAACAGCAGCTTATCCTTCTCAACTCTTGTATTCTTTTGCAGGATGGAAGTAATTTTCAGAGTTTCCAAAGAAACCTATTCATTAGCTTATAAGTTAAAATTAATTAAAAATTGGATTCTTTTAGAAATGTAACATCTGTTTCACATTCTCTTCATCCAAATGATGTCAATAAGAGAATAGCCCAGACTTCCAACTTTCTGTATAGTTGCAGTTAATTGAATTCTCATGCTTGGGGTACTCTTGAAGAAATTAGGAAGTAATTAGGCTATGCTATTAACAATTGCATCTAATTGATCTGATGATACAGCCAACAAACAGGCCAATGTCAACAGCTTATTCAGCTCTTAAGCTTGATGTGATCTTAGCGATGATGCAATAGACCCTGTCCCCTCCTCTGCTATGAACATTCTTGCTGGAGTTGTGCTGGCTGTACTGGAAGTTATGTCACTTGCCTGGGGGCAGATCAGCCTTCTACCACGTGAAGTCCACCACTGCATTTTAGGTTGAGTAGCTGTGCTTGGGAGACTTTGTGTGACTTTGCACTTCATCCCGCTAGGCAGTACTTCCACAGCTTCTTAACTCCACCCACAGTAGTGTCTCTGACAACACCTTTAGAGGCTTTGAACCAGGTCTCTACTTGCAGAGCAAAACCAAGTGGGCAACTCTCAATGCATAAACCAACTGTATGAGTGGAAAGGGATGTCTCAGACCTTTGTCCATCACTAAGCCATGTTACCCAATCACTAAAAAGGCAGCCAAAAAGTAAAGGCTAAATTCAGCACCGTGGTTTGGTTGCTCACATGGCTGTAGCTCTGAGCAGTAGTTACAAATCCAGTTTAACAGGCCAGTGCTCTGACTCTTTGCATTGATCGAGCACACCAGTGGATTTGTTCTTAAAGAATGAAGTCAAAACTCCCTTTGGCTTTGCCAGGATTTGACTTGCACCCTGCAGAGCTACAAATCAATAGAAGCATTGCAAGGCAGAACTCACTGTAAATACCTCTGGAGGGGGAGTTATGGAAAATGCAATTACCCAGAGAAGGAAATAACAAGACAAGCTTTTTTATTTGCCTTTTCTTTTTTTTTTATTTCTCCTTTCCCCATCCTGGTGGAGAGTAGACAACATGAGCAGACAACAAAAAGCATTTGGAGCATTTTATAATTCTTCCAAAATGAAACAGTAAGAATGCAGAAAAAATTTCTTACAGGCAGAAAGAGGCAGACGTGTGTCACCTTTATATTTTTGAGTCTCTTCAGCAATGTCATCACAAGAAAAAAACTCATATCTGTAAAAAATGTCATAATGTGAGATTTGAAGAACATGACTCAGTTACTTCATGATGTCAGTGACAAACCAGCATCACTGTTAGTAATGTGTATGTCAGAATAGTTTTCTTCAGGTACATGAAATAGTGAGTTGTTATTAGTATTATGACGAAACCTATTTAAAAATATCAGTGTTAGTTTTCTTGTATATAGTCTTAACTTTTAGCATCATTTTAATAGAGGTCTTGGTTTCTTGAGTGCTGTTCTCTTTTGCCTTCGTACACACACTGCAGTGAGCTGCTTTGGTGTTGCTGTTCTTCACCCAGATGTAATCCTACTTTGGTCCCTCTGGAAAAGGAAAGAGCACAAGATATGGTTTTCTGTAGAGATATAGCTCAGTTCCTGTGTTTTAAATGCAGCTATCTCTAGGGTTAAACACGACAGCTTTTTAACAACTTTCAGTAGTGAAGGATAGCTTCTGCAAGTCAAACTGATTGAGGGCTATCTGACAAGGGGAAGGGGGAAGCAAACACCATGAATTATAGATGGCAGTCTGTCTATTTTACTATTACACATCCACAGTTGGAGCAGATTCATTCCTCTTGCACCTCCCATTGTGCAGTCATCCCCATTGTACATTCATTTCCATTGTTTCTCCTTCCATGTATTGTACATTCAGACCCTGTCTCAACTGTACATTCAGGCTCTGTTTGCAGGAGATCCATCCATGGGCTCAGCTGTTTCACAAACAGATCTAATAGCTGTAGTGTGCTCAGATGAGCATGATGGGTAATAGCAGAGCAGATTGAACTATATTGTCCCAGGAGTTCATATATTTTTATACACTCGTAGGGTACACATCATCTTGCTATGACAATGAGGCTAAGTCAAGCATCTCGGGAATGCAATAAAGCAGATTACAATACCATTCTTTCACTCATTTTCAGTACACTTTCCCTCCCACTTTCTTTTAACGACGTTAATCAATGCCAGGCTACTTTACACCCAATTCCCAAATGATGGCTTTCTCTACACTCTCCCCCCACCCACTCCTCCACACAGACATTCAGCTCTTATCCCTCCTGAAACTGGCTTCCATGGAGATAACACTAGGAATTTGTTGAATATCAAAGAAAGTTAAGGACATGAATTTCAGCAGAAAAACTCCCAGCAATTCAGGCTTAAATATGGCAAGGTTAATCATTTTTTCCCTCCCCAAGCCATGTCACATTATTAAGTGAAATAAAGCTGACAAAGAATGTCATATTCAAATAGCTAGCTTTCTCATTTATTGTATTATTATTACCATACACCTTTCCCATGCAGTCATGCTAGGCCATTAAAAGCCAAATTCTCCCCAAAGACACAGGTGAGGGGCTCCCCAGCACCTCAGTGTGAGCTACGGATGTTCCTCCAGAGAGTGAAAATGTGACCCCGGAAGGATGAATCACAGACTTAGACAAAAGCTGGAGGAGAGCATTTGTGTCCTCTCCCAAGTCTGTGCCTGCTTTACCAAGTGACAGCTACATTCATCTCTTGTCATTTGATGCTTTGTACAGCTTGTCTGCTTCCAGTTTCGGGAGAGTAATACTCAGTTCTCAGGCACATCAAGCAGGTAAGTCAGCCCACACTTTTCCTTACTGGTTCTAACTATAGTATTTCCGATCTCAAACATTTAAAATCAGGAGCCAAGCTTCACAGAGGTACAAAAGCTGCTTAAAATCTTGAAGTGTTTTTTAACACACACATATAGCGTTGTTTGAGTTTGCATCATGTCTTGCCTTGTCTGTTCATTTTTCTAATTCCTCCAAGAGCTGAGAATTGGGGAGAGAGGGAGGTTCAGTGATTATGATGCTTTGAAACTTACTGTAAAAATAAACATATAATGTTCGCTTCATTACAGGATTGCTGGTGCAAGTTTTAATAAAATTTTGCTAGAAGTGATAAAATTTATGACAAGGTAAAATTTACTATTGCAAATGACACACAGCATAATGGCAAAGTCAATGAAAAGCTGAAATCCTTTGCTCTTTCAGGGCACAGCCTCTCTAGGACTACAGACCTGCAAAAGCAGGATAGACAAACTTTTGTCCAGAACAACACAGATATAGCTGATCCTGTCTTCTTACAAGAAAAATGTGCTCTTTCTAGGTGCCTCCTAGCCCAACAGTTTTGACAGTGTGTGCACTCAATTCCACTTTGCATTCAGATAGTCTTTCCCACCTTGAAAGATCCCACTGAGTGCAGCAAACCATATATAAGGAAACACATCTTCCCAACACTGACATCCGCCCGTCCCGAGGTAGCCACAAGCATCTATCTTAATGACCCGCAACACCACCAGACAACAAATATCAGAGAGAGTCTGAGATGATGGGCTGGTGTAAAATGAGCTGGAGCAGGCTCTGTATAGATTTACACCAGTGGAAAGTAGGGACCAAGGACAGAAAATCGTTACTATGTGCGATGGAAAGTAAATGTGTACCTTGGAAGGCCAAATACTGGATTGGAATTGGAGATTAATTGTAACATAGATGGAGCTTTAGAAAATGTATTGTAACGTACAATCATCCTTAATGATATTGACTCCTCTCACAAGGGTGCTGTGAAGCTCCGTGCAGTCATATCAGTGAGGCATTCAAAGACGATCCGCAAGCAGGAGCCAGGAGTCATAGAAGTGCCACTCAGAAAGGACACTGCCTTCATCTTAATGTCCCTAGCAATAAAGAAAAAGAGAGAAAAAGATAAATCTGGGAATGGTGGAGAAATAGGCTAGTTTGACAAATTGGCTGCGATTTCCTCTCTTTCTTTTCTACCTTCTCTCTACCCCATCATTCATCTTTTCCCTTCTGGACCAAACAGGACAAACACAGAAGTATCTATTCCTGTGTTACATCTGTCTTTGTCTCCCTTTATTAAAAACAAATTGTTGTATTCAGGGTAAAACATAAGTAAAATAGACACCAGCTAGGAATTAAACCATTTACAGATTCAAGAGGACTCACGGTCAAAACTGATCTTGAACTCACCAAATACGCTCCTGAGAAGCACACCACACTGCCAAAATCTTATAAATTGTGCCCCGAAGTGGCAGAAACTTCCCCATATTATGATGTCAATCAGATGAGGTTTAGAATTTTTTGTGAGATTTTTGCCTGATACAGGGCAAGTGGATACAAATCAACAGACCATCGCAGCTTTGCAGGTCTCTAATTCAGGCCACCTATTTTAACACTCAAAGTGGACTTCTTTAACCCAGCCACCAGAGTGAGTCACTTTGAAGTATACAAATGCAGTCTCTTTTCCTTCTCCTTTCCCTCCCTTTGTGAACCCTCCCCACATGTTATTATAGTTTATTTCTTTAGCAATAAGACATACATTGGAGTTCTGGAAAAAAGATCTTAATTCATTTAGTGGTGTATTCCGTGTATGTCCAAGAACACGTACATTTCTTAATCCTTGTGCTTCACCAGCCAAGCCAGTCCTGAATCTTGTCCCCTGGTCAGAGTTGCCTTCATCACACTCTCCACACCAGATTTACGACCCAAGTTCTGTACCTCACCGGCTTCCCTATAATCAGTCTGAATCTATTTTACCAACACCAAGGTATTTAAGCTTCTTGTATCTGTTGGCCGCGGATTTCCATTCACCCTGATACACCTAAGATGGATGTGCTAGCTGCATTGCTTCGATACTGTCCTCTGATTGTTAATGTTTCAATTCCAACACAGAAGCACTGGTTATGCTTATTTATATTTTTTTTTTTATAAGACCATCTGACTTTGTTTGCTAAATCAGATGTGACAGGCAGGGATTGCATCATGGTTTTACAGCTGCTTGTTCGCTCACTTGCTGTGCTGCTGAACATTTAGTTAGACTGGAGCAGAGGCAGTGCTGCATATATCGAGGTCCCACAGTTCCTCTAAGCAAAGAACTTGGCTCTTTTCAAACCCATTTCCAGGCACCTAGTGAGAAATTATATAATGCGTGGTGGCTGAATTTTGGGAAGGAAGGAAGATAGGGGAAAAAAATAAGGAAATGAACTGTAAGATACAGAAGAGTCACAGTGAGCTGTTAGCAGGACTGAGGAAGATATTGTTATCTTTAAACTTTCATGTCTTGCTGTCTTGTTATCATTACCACACAATGCAATCTTAAAACATATATCTACACTAGTAAATTAAATCAGCTAAGGCCCATTTTCTGGTCCAAGGAACTAGTGACACAGTAAAGCTTTTATAGGGCTAGTCTAGTGATTCTAAATTTCTTCTTGAAAAGGATACTTGGCCCATAACAATCTGTACGGCCACACCACAGTGTTTGGCTTCATGCCTTGACTTGATTTTGCTGATGGATATAGATAAAGCCACAGCGTTAAGCCTTTGTTCCCATTTCATAATTTGGGGAAGGAGCTATCAACTGCTGTTTGTATCTGTGAACCCCCCTCAAACTTATAATCTAACTGTAAATTCAAGAAAAACTCAAACCTCATGAGACAGTTCCAAGAGAATGAGATTGTCATAAAAGGAAAGAATCCATGTTGTGCTCAAATCCTGATCATTAAAAGCAGAGCTGAACTTAAGTCATGTCCAGATAGAGACTTGAAGTCCCTACGTACAGGTGTCCTGGTCTTTATGGTTTTTTCTGTTGTAAAGAACTGTGAGCAGAATGGGATTGCAGCCCAGAAATGTGCGTATCTAGTGAAGATGAGAGAGCCCAAAAACCATCTCCAGATTCATATTTTCTTGAGATCCCCCTGTACAAAAAACAACCCCACTGAACATGGATATCAGGCTGTGTCCTGGGCATAAGAGTGCTGGAAAAAGGGCAGATATTCTCAAATTTGTCAATGGGCAAAAAATAAAGAATGATAGTGAGGGGCTGAGGTTAGTGTAGATTTAGAAGAAGAGAATACATTTTTATGGTAAAAACAATTCAGACAATGGAGTGAAGTGCATGGGAATGTGGGAACCTTTTAGCAGCAGTGCTGCTTAAGGCTGAGGAAGACACAGGTTTATGAGCAGGGGCTGGTCATGTCATTGTAAACCCTGCCACTGCAGAAAAGTGAGATGCTCTGCTACCACCTAACCCTGCAAGCCCCAAGCTTTGCCTAAGTGCCTCCCAGGTGCTGGATCTTCGCATCTTTGTGAAGCTGTCCATTTCCAAAAAAGTGCAGAATTTACTACAGGGAGAAAAAAATGGAGCCCAAGTGCCATTAATAGGATCTATGGCAGCATTCTGTAATACATCAGTCCTACTTATAACATAATAGCCATATAACTCATACAAGGCTCTGGCTCATGTGAGGCATGGAGGTCTGCATTACACAAGGGAGGAATAAGCAACACAGTCACATATCCTGTAGCTGAGTAAGATTACAACACAAGCAGCAAGCTTTCCAGGTCTTAAATGCTGGAGGAAAGGACAAGGCATAGGAACAGTTTGATCTCTGAATTTTATGAAAGCTAGGGCATTTTCTTTGCAGGAGAACTGCAGCAATTCTCTGCAAAGCTCTGTATGTATGTGTGTGTGATCAGCAATAATTGTTAGTTGCTTTAGCAGAGAAAGCAAGGAATGAATCAGTGATGGGAATTAAATTTGCCTTTCTCTTCTCTCAAGAGGTGATGCCATTAGTGAATGAAGAGGTGAAATGAGATATAGTCTCAGATGTGGTAAATTGCTACAGCTCGGCTGAAGTTACGGGAGATCTGTTCCTTTATACTAGCTGGGGATATGTTGAAGAATAAAAATATGAGGAAAACTTCATTGTTACAGACCAGGTTTCTTTAAGGAAATAAAGAGCTCCGAACTTGCAGTATGACAGGTTTTCTTGCAGCCCTCAATTCACATAGTTAGGCATAGCAGGGTGACCAACTTCAGATCAGCCACAAAACACATACAGTCTGGATCTGGTCCTTGATTTTTTTTTTCTTTAAGACCTGAGTTCAAAGCTTTGGGCTTCCACTACAGTAGGTGATGAACATTACAAGTAGCTACAAGTGAACCTTGAAAGGCCTGAACCTTTTAGAGAAAGCAACCTTTGCCGTGGAGACTCAGTATCAGACCTCAATAATTCATGCATTTTAAGCCCAGAAGAGATTGGTGTGACAATCTAAGCTAGCCTGCTGCATAAAACAGGCCTTCAGACTTCTCTGAATTAGTTTCCATTTCAAGTCCAAGACCTATTGTCAAAGTAAAATACGTATTTCAGAAAAATATCCGATCCCGTTTTAAAGTAGCTAGTGTCAGCCTGCCTTCTATAGTCCTTGGTAAAGACTTCTAATAATTAATCACTCTTAAAAGGGGGCACCTAATTTTCTCTTTACATTTCAGTCTCTGTCTTGTAGGATTTGGTTCTTTCTACATACTCATCTGCTAAAATAAAGAGCCCTATAGTCTTACATTTCTGTTCCACTTAAAGTCTTTAAACCAACTCTTAATTCTCTCTTTGAGGTGCTAACTGGTGCCTTTAGTCTCTCATGATAACACTGACATGACAGATGTAAGTAAAACTGAGTGTCTCAGGAAGGTGAGCAGAGAAAAGTCATTCACTGCTTCTCCCAGTGCAACAGCTGGGGACCACCGAACAAAATTGTCAGGCAGCATACTTAAAATGGATCCAGGGAAGTTCATTTGTAATGGAATCCAGTCAGGTGGTTGAATGCCTTTCTGCAGAACATATAAAAAGGCCCCAAAATGCATTAGATATCCTGTTTTCTTCCCTTTCCCCAAGTATCTGTTCCTGCCAGTCCTACGGCAGTGCTGCATGAACCTCCATTTGTTTGTAGGTTTAGTTGGTTTGTGGATCAGGTCCAAGCTTCAACTTGGGGAAAGCTTCAATAATAGATAATGAAGAAAAGTGTATATGTCTTTAGCAGGATTAATTCTAGTATTTGCCAAATGTTCAAAGTAGCACAAATAGCAGTGAGGAGGCTCCTTTCCATGCCCAAAATTTCATGGCTCAGGTCCAGCCCCCAAGATCTGAGTACAGGCTACAGCTTCAGTGGAAAGTTTGACATCCTGAGTAGGAGGTGAAAATTATGTGCTTTTGTGGACGTGATCTGCAAAGTCTACCCAAAACGGCAGTGCTCATGGATTATCTTCTTCATGACAGGGCGAGGCATGTCCTCACTGGCAGCCTGGATTTATGTGCATGGAAGCAGATGTGAGTACACCTGCACTGCAGCTGGCCAGAGCAAACATGCACAAGAAGTCATGTCATTCTCCATCCCCAGCCTGTACCATAGGGAAGGCAACTTAGAGCAACAGAGGTTAAAAACTAGAAAGCCAAGTCTGGAATTAAGCTATAAGGTCTGGCTGGACAGGGAGAGGAAGAGGGGGATATGGATAATTGCACCCATAGGGCAATTAGAGTTACAAGGAGCAGTGGAAGTTCTCTTAGTCCCAAGAGTGTGATTAATTGGCAATAACAACATCCCTGGAGTTGCCTTATTGCTTTTATGAAGCCAAGTCTATATTTTTTATTTTATTATTTTTTATTTATAAATGAAATATTTAAGTGCATGACTTTGATCGCCAGGATATACTAGTTAGTGCCGGCTTCAGCCACCAGGTGCCAAGATTAAAGATTCATCAAAGGCAAAGGATTAACTAACCTTGCTAGAATGCCAAGTAGCTGGTCGGGGAGAGGATGCTGCACTAAAGGACTGAGTGAGGTCCTTCTTTGCTTATCTTGTTCTCTAGGGCTATGGATTTTGTGTCTCCCCTTTCACTCCACCACTGCTTACCTCATTTACCCTTCTGTACCTGTAACTTGCCTAGGAAGAAGAGGCTGACACCAACATTAAAAAAACACAAACACTCTGCTAGTGTGAAGTGTTCTCCTTTTAAAGAGTGATGGTGGTTGCAAAGATGACACCTCACAATGTCTAAGACTGGGAATGCAACCTCCTCTCTCTCACTCTATCTTAGGGAGAATGGGCTCAGATGCCTCTCAATTCACAAACCCCACAGGTCCAGGTTGCTAAAGGCAAAGAAGCTCCTACTGAGGAGCGCAGATGTCTGGTGGTCTTTTCAAAGCCAGCCAAAAAGAGGAAAGCAGAAACTGCTTCATCCCTCTTTAGACAGGATCGCTATATGTTTATATTTTCCGTCAGAAATCTCCTTTGTTTCTGTGTGGAAACAGAATTTGAGGTTGATGGAAGTTCAGCTGACATTTCTGGGTGTTTGGTGGTATGGGCATACGTAGTACACCAATTGCCCATGTGCAGATCAACGCTGAAATTAATGCCCAATCTCCACTTCCGTCCAGCAATCCATGACAGAGGAATGATGATTCTTTCAGAGGCCTAAATTTCTTTGAAATACCCTCTCCTCGTTTATGGCTGCTGGTTCACACAACACACATTCAAATGCCAAGATTTACAGAAGTGGTCGGTAGCTTTTTAGTCCTCCTTTTTATTCTCAGGTATACTAAAGTGGCATTGTTATTAAGGGAGTACATTTTGTGGCTTTTGAAAGTCCAAAACCATTGCCAGGATTTTAAGTTGCAAATCTGAAATTTCTCTTGCTCCTTTAAAATTCCAGCTACTAAAGGAACTTGCGAACACTAAATTGTCTCAACAACTCCCCCTGCCCCAGAAGGAACCACAGCAAAGCAGAATTGTGTAAGCATCCACCCCTTCACAACAGCCCACAGGGCTCTGCAAACTGGTTGGCTCATTGTTCGGCTTAATGGGATCTGTCAAGAGATGGAATATATGGGGCAGGAGAGGAGCTGCCTTGACGTACCTGAGTTCATTCCAATAAGCTCTGTCTGACTGACCGCTGTTTGCCTGTCCCTCTGCACTACTAGGGTTCATTCCAGGAGGAGGATAAATACATCTGCTCCTTGCCTCTTACAAGACACTGCCTTTTCTTTTTCCTTTCCTTTTTCCTTTCCTTTCCTTTTTCCTTTCTTTTCCTTTTTCCTCTTTTCCTTTCTCCTTTCCTTTCCTTTTTCCTTCCTTTCTTTTTTCCTTCCTTTTCCTTTTTCCTTCCTTTTCCTTTTTCCTTTCCTTTTTCCTTTCCTTTTTCCTTTCCTTTTTCCTTTCCTTTTTCCTTTCCTTTTTCCTTTCCTTTCCCCTTTCCTTTCCCCTTTCCTTTCCCCTTTCCTTTCCTTTCCTCCTCTCCTCTGGTCTATTCTTAAGACTATTTTTCCTCTTTGTTATTGGCAAAATAAAAAATTGGCAGGGATTTGGAAAGACAATTCTACTGACACCTGGTTAGATAAGGTTTCCTTCTCTGTTGCTCTTCCCACCTCTCTTCTGCAATGTAGCTAAGGAATCCAACAATCTCCCTCTCCTGCCAGATACCATCATGCAACTGGAAATACTATTGTTTTCTTTAGGCAGATGGTTGTTCTCATCCTTTGATCCTTTCACTAAACTCATTAGAAAACCTGGCCTCAAATCAAACCTTAAAAAGAAGAAAAAATCAGAGAGAGAAATAAATGCCACAATGATGAAGGAAGTATCCAATATGCTGGATAGAACAGAGCCGAAACACGTAATTTCCTTCTGGTTTTGTAACAGGGATTTTGAGTCTTTGGGGCATGTAACGTCTTCTAATATTTATACACGTGCACACAGGCATATATATATGCGTGTGCGTGTGAACAGCTGCACGTGCAAAAGTAACCAAAGGCATCTCCACTTCCTCCGGGCCATGTGTGGAGTGTAAGATTCTGCTATGGGCCTCACCGCGCTCCTCTGGTACACTTTGGCGTATGTTGATAAGGACTCTGTTGTATTTCTTGTTTTGAAAATAAAGGGTGTTTTCAGTGGTTTGGGCCATAGGAAGTAGGATGAATCACAGCAAAGTGACAGCTGACATGGTCTCTGTGCTTATCAACCCGAGTCCAACCCCTTTACACTTGGCAATGCAAAGTGAGCACAAAGAGCGTGCCCAGCTATGAGTTATCAGCTTAGCTCAATGCCCCTCCCTCGTGTAGAGACAGATTTATTGTGATGTGCAGGGGAAAGGTTCCAAGTGTGTATTTGAGAGGAGAATGGAGACAGGAGGAAGTGAAGTAGCACTCCTGGTCTCCATTTTGTCTGCTGTAACAAATCCAAGGACCCACTTATAAAACAGGACCACTCTGAGGTAACAGCAAACCACAACAATCTTCCTCTAGTGCTCAGATTAAGCTGGCATAAATGGCCACAGATACGTCCAAACAGGAAGTGTTGCAACACAGTCTTTTGAACACAAAACTGGAGTGCGTTCATGTGGCTTAAAACATTTGAGATATGCAAGATTGGTGGTCTCCACACTCTTTTCTGCTGGGATAGGGGGAAGAATGTGGAGGAAAGTCCTCAGAGACCATAAGAGCAAACAAAAGCATCCCACCCAGAGGCAATGAGCAGCTACCTGTGTGATACTCCATCTCATGGGCTGAATTAAGAGGTGCTGGACACCTGCAGATCCCATCAGCAGGGGCACAAGTGTGTCATTCATCCTAAATAACAACCTAGTGGTGTTTTCTCTATAGCACAGTGCTGGAGTTAAATACTGTGACTAGACATTTTTTTTTAATGGATTGTATAGTTTTATGACCGTCAAGATGAACAAATAATTTGCAATGAATAATTTAGCCAACAGATTTTGATTCTTTTGCAGCTCGCTGAATATCCATGAGCAGACCTCGATTTCAGCTGGCTTATTTATTGTTTGAATTTATTTGACGTGTTGTCCCCTTCTTTTTTTAAAAAAAAACTCACTATCAACTGATCAGAGACAGCTCCTGGAAAAGTCTGATAGTCTGCAGCTGAAATTAGTTGCAGCAGCAATGAATCAGAGGGTGGACAGTCCAATGTGTAGAAATTTCACTTGAGCAATTTGGAATTAATCCTCACACCTTTTACAGGCTTCCAGTGTGACCTTGGTCAAAGAAACTGGGAACCATGTCACCAGTATAAAGCTGTCTCTAAGTGACTAATCCAAGGTCTGAGATGGGGAGGAACACAAGAATGTCAAGGTTTAGGCTTCCCAAACATCTGCCTTACTTGATATCCTGTCTTTGATTATACCCAGGAGTATACGCTTAAGAAAAAATATAAAATCAAGATAAGCAGGCAGTGATTCTTCCCTAAAATATTCATACTGTCTCCCACAATCTGTGGTTAAAAACATCCCTGAGCCAAAGGTGGTGTCTTTCTATTTGGTAGCCCTTGATGCATTTTTATTTCACATTAGGGGCATGAACCAGAGGCTGGAAAGGACATTGGCCTCTGCTGTAAATTCTGTGTTTTATTCTATCTCAGGCTATCTGGGTTACCTTGATCTAGTCAATTAGGATGAGATTTATTTACCTTACCTAACATTAGCTCTTTAAAAGACAGAACTGAGTGTGAGTTAGCTAGCTCGCTAAAGATGGGGAAGTGTTCAGATGCTGTGGTCAGGGCACTACCACAAACCTATTATCCAATGAGACTGATGATTGCTTAAGAGCACCAGGGTGCAGGCAGAGCTCCGCTTGTTACAGCAGGCAGGATGCTCCCCTCCTCCAGAGACTTTGATTATCCACATGTCAGGGGTACACAACAAGTAAGTGGAACAAACAAACAAGGCGAGATAACAAACTGAACAGTACTGAGAGGGAACACTGAATCCAGGATTATGCCTGGCTATGCCCATGAGAGGCAGTAGTGTTTTGAAGGCACCGAAGCAAAAGGTAGATTTTAATTCAGGTTCTTTCCATATGCAGGCTTTCTGCTGAGATGAAGGAGGTATTTTAATCCCCTGGGAGTAGAGCTATCAAATTGGCTGCATGGCTCCCTCTGCCACAAACAGCATATTTTATGCAACATACCCACAGTCTGATCTGTTATGGTAAATCAGCTTTTCCTTCTCTAAAGTTATATGCAGTTTTGCATAGTTGGGTGGGGTGGAGGAGGGAGGAATGAATCAGGTGGACATAGATGTAAAGGCTTTCTTGTCCAAAAGACTGCTTGTGAACAGGAGGAACTGAATAACACTTGATGTTAGATGTCTACACTGGCTGTTAAGGGTAGCCCTGAGAGCTCAAGACCAGGAAATCACCCTCTGTGCAGATAATGAGCCTGCAAGAATGGCCTAAGGTGTGTCAAGCATACTCCACTTGCACTGCACAAGACCTCACATGCCCAGGAATACCTGGAGAGTTAGTGTGCCAGCAGGCAGGCCCAAACAAACTCTCCACAGGCAGGCAGACCGCAGGAGGTGGAGCATGCCATGTTTCCTGCTGCTCCAGATGGTGCCCTTTCAGAGTAATGTAGATGTAGCCACTGAGGTCCTGCGGAGAGACAGCCTTCTCCTGCTGGGCAGCTGTGGGTAAGATTGGCAGTGTTTTCCAAAGAGCTTGTGTGCTGGCCAGTCTGTCCACACTCCAGTCATGAGGGACTATCAGTCCTCTCTTAGGGAACAGGATCAGGTCAGCATTGGGCGCTTTGGGGAAAGAAAATGGCCCTGTAGGTCTCAAAGCATAAGATTCTCTCCTTCAGGGGTGCATTTACACATGGTCTCTCCTATCCTTCTGCAAAAGGAGCAGGGAAATAGCAGAGGGTGCAGGGGTGGAAATATCAGCCATTGCTCTTTCTGTCCTTTCTCCATTGATAGCAAGGCAGACCATAGGCACCAGAGTCACAACTAGAGATCTCCAGCCGGAGGTCATTTTCAGACTCAGTGTCGGCTGAGCCGAGGTCAGAGATACTAAACCCACTGCATTTTCTGCTCTCTTCCTTCATCGTTCTGGACTCCTATTTATTTTTCATTTAAGACCTCAACAGACTGGAATAAATCAAGTATCTGCAGCACTTCCCTCTGTACCCTTCTTCTCCCTAGACCACATAAGACCTCCCTTGTTATCCTTCCTCTTATGCTTTTCTATCTAAAATGAATACTGCTATGTTCAGTGACCCAATCATCCCTACAGTGCAAGAAGGTATTTTTCTTCCAGGATGGTGTATTTGTTTTGGAGGTTGTCTTGATTCAGGTGAAAGTGTTTGTGGCCTGAATCTATCAGCTTCTCAGTGTTGCTCAAATTACTTTCAAAAAGTAATTTGTTGCTGATTCCCACATCCAAAAACTTATTGTCAATCTCATGTTCTTGGTGACTGTCTCAGTAAAAGATATTCACATATCCAAAAGCAGAACCTGGCTGTTGCAAACTCTGGGGAAATAAACCTGAGGTGCAAATGAAAAAGAGAGTTTTAGAGACAAATATAGTCTGTTTCCAGTACTCTCTTTAACGACTTTGTAGAAAGCAGTCTCCAGGCTTTCAGTGACACTTCTAAGCAGGTTATGAACTGCAGGTGGCATCCTACCGTTTTCTCCCCACTGCTCTCAGATACAAAGACATGGTCTCATTTGCTCATGAGCAATATCAAGGAGTCAGCTAATACTAGGGAATCTGAGCAAGGAATGACAATAGGTATGCCAGTAGCATGGGGAAATTTTCTGCCAATCCCATTTGAGCAAGGTTCACCTTCCATGATTTAGGCATCCTTAAAGCCAGATGTGTAATCTGAGTTAGTCATGTCAGGGTTTTCTTCTAACCAATACAAAAGAACAGGTACATCCAGAGCTTGTTTCATTGCAGCCAAAGAGAATTGTGTAAGAAAAGTCAGAAGAATTGCCTTCAGGAGGTTTTTATATATCAATAGCAATATATAAAATAGCAATAAAGGAGCCATAGGACGACCAGCTTAGATATCTAACTTTTAAACATCCTCAGCTGGAGAAGATGGATCCCATACTTTGTTGGAAAACCTAGTTGTCAAAGCAGTACAAGGCGAAATGTTACTTTCAACACATCTCCCAACGTAAGAGGTACCAGGTGGAAATTACGCAAATTTCTTGTTTCAGTATTGGAAAAAAATATATATATTTATGTTTAAATTGACTTTGGTTGTTGAAGAAAGCATAGGCTATTGCACTAGAAATGTACTAGAAACATGTAAAATGCAGGCAAAGCTGCAGGGAAGAAAGGATTATCATAAAAAGGGTAAAATATGTAAAAGGTTAAAATCATAGCACAATTTTCTGGTATTCGCATAAATGTGTAGATGGGAAGTCTCAGTGAGCCTAAGGTGAGAAAGTGCTATTTCTTTTTCCTCAGTTTTGTTCTTAGAGGAGTAGTTTAGAAAAAATATTGTAACTTTGACCTGAATTCAGAAAAGGGAAAATATTCTGAGGCTTCTAGAAGTTATTCCATTCCTAATTTTCCTGATTTTATACATACTTATATTCACACAGGGTAGGGTACTCACTGCCTTGTAGAACATTTCTGGATAGATAGTTTAGGTGGGCATTATAGGTAGATGAAGGAGTATTACACTTTCCATTGGTGAGACAAATTTTCAATTAAATCAAAGTCTTTTTGGCAGCTCAAGATTAAGGATTTTTTCTGAAAATCACACATATTCTGGAGGAAGGGAAATGTGTCTTCAACAACATTTAGGCACTTTGCAGGAAAAACTTGCCCATTAAAAGTTGGGTTTCGATTGAAAAAACATAAGTGAAAATGGCAAAATCGTGTTCATCAAGTCTGAGCTGAGGGAATTGCAAAAACAAACTGTGGAGCTGAAGTAACATAAACCCAAGGTCCATCACTTACGCTTTGCTTGTGATGCCGGCATGCCGGAGATATTTATATATATATCACAGGAGTCGATATGGAGGAGGGGAAATGTTTTCTCTTCCTATTTCATCTTAAAACTCAACAGGTTTTTATTGCTCCTGCTGACATTAGTGCTGGGAGAAAGCAGAATGAAAACCCCACTCAAGGGCACTGCTCATCTCTCTCTGGTACAATGGAAGTCCAGCTCTGTCCGTCCTCCAAGCATGGAACCGCCTCATCATTCAAAAAATCACAAGTATTAAAAATGCACCTGTGGCATTTACACTGCCGTCTCCATCCACTGCATGGAGTCAGGGGCCATTGACAGTGCTGATTGCCTTAAACTCTCTGATAATGCAGAGCAGAACAGTGAGCCAGTACCAAAGTAAAGATGATGCTTATTTATGGAGAAGTAATTAAATTTGCAGAATGAAAAGTGTATCATGTGAAAAGCAGAAGAGACTTCTCTTGGATGAATCACCCAGTTTGGTGTCAGCTACATCTACTCCTTTGCAGGTGAAGAAGGTGTTAAGAAGGATGAAGGTCCCTTTTAGCAGCTGCACACTTGCAGCTCGTGTAAACATCAGTGCGCCTTGCAGCAAACAACCACAGGATTAGGCCCTCCAGGACAGATACCAACAGATGGGGTTTTGCCCTAAATGTCAAGATAATGAATATAAGCAAAATATGCCATGGGATTTGGCCTGATCCAACAAACTGACCTAAACTTACTGTGTTATTTTCATTTGCTGTAGGTTTCTTGCCCCCGAAGACATCACACTCCTTGCAGCCCTAGTTCTGTGGTTGCACATTATGGCTGCCGGTCTATGATCAACCATGTAAAAGAGGAGGTGTAACATTTGGGAGAGCACCAAATTAGCTTTGAGGCCAAACAGGATTTACATTGGTCAAACTGAAGTGCAGTAGGAAACTGTGCTGCCTCCTGATCCCTTACAACTTTGTCCCATAGAAAAAGCTGCCCTTGTGGTTTTTCTTATTAATCAGAAAAGACGATACCTTTCTCAGACAGGTTAATTTTGTCAGCCTCACCAGAAAGACACGTTTACTCTGGGTTGTGTTTTTCTTGCATGCTAAAGAAAACATGATAGTTATATTTCAAAAAATGTAGAAGTGTCTACATGTACGTACCTTGCTCAGTATCATCTCCCCTCCATAGGAAGAAACATAAGATTGGCCTTGTTCCAAATCATGTTGAACACACCACCTGGAAGGAACAGAGACATCTGGAAAATCATTCCACAATCTCTGAGGAAATTACAGGAGAAATACCGGATGATTGGAAGAACAGCCCTTTGTGGGATTCTTACTTTATCAGCCAATTTCACTTAGATTTTTTTTCCTGAGTAGCATATGTTCAGAACTTTAATAAGAAATCTTTGAGTTCTGGGGGTTTATTTATTTGTTTATTTAATTTTCCTCGTAAATGAAAAAAGTTTTGGAATTTTCACAGGTGGCAGGGCAGGGGGTGGGGAAAAGAAGAGAGAAGAAGCATAGCACAGTTCACACAATAAGGTACAACAGTGGAAGGGATTTCTCCCTTGCCTGGCATGTGGACCAGATTCACCAAAGCCTCAGTAAGGCTCAGCATAGCTACACTGCTGCAGATCTGACTACAGAAGGAAGACTCCTAGGTAAAGCTGAGCCTCTGTGTGCCCCTGCAGAGCATTGACTCCAGTTTCCTCTGGATATGATGGAATGAGGGGAAAAGAGCATCACTAGATGAAGTGTGCTTCTAGTTTCTGTGCAATGCCTCTGATGCAGAGCTGTTCTATCTGTTGTGCTGCAGTTCTTATACTTCAGGCTATACCCTCAGCATTGCAGTTACATACTCCTACTGGTTTTTAGAGGGCTTCCCCTCTAAATCATCTTCTAAAATATAAAAAATACCATGAGATGCACATGGACATCACAGGAGGAGACCCCAGACTGTGTCATCCCAAATGCTCTCTCATATCACTAGATTTGATAGCACAGCAGGAGGAATGGGGGAAAAAATCCAGACCCCTAGCTTCATCTCAATGCACTTGCTATTCAGTGTTTCACTTTTTTGTAATTAGAGGAGGTGTGGAGGAGTGTGGAGGGTGGAGGATGACAAGAGATAGATCCCAGTTCATAAACATCTTGAACATTTGGAAGCTTTTAAGCAGCTGGCAAAGTATTTCTGAACCAGCCACCTGCATATGTTTTCTGTTTTTATTAAACTGAGCTCCAAAGATGAGAAGATACAGGTGTAAGCTTTGAGCCCCATCCTTTTCCCCACCTCTCCTTGTCTGTTTTAATGCTAATCTGTATCAACAAAAATGAGTCGCTTCTTTAACATATGCGAAAATTACATTGAGGCCCATTGAGGACAAACGACGAGCTTTGATTCCATAATCAATCGCTAAGAAATTCATTAGTGCCAGCACAGATCTTTTGTGTGGGAGGAGATTTCCCAATGGACCTGTCTTCAGAAGAGCTCATGAGCAACCATTCTCTTGCACTGCACTGGGCTTATTCCCGTTCTGGGGAATAGCCCCTTCAAGGAAGAAATCTCAGGAACTTGAAGACTGAAAACCTGTCTTCACTGCTGACTGCACTTCACAGCCACTCTCTCTCTTGATGTCTTTCAGCTCAGACACAAACGTATATCCCAGCTGCTCCGGGGTCATTAGAGATTTGTAAAACAAGTCTAAGGATGATGCTTAGGAATAAGTGCCCTTCTGGACAAAGTATTCTAAAACAAGTGTCTACTTTTCTCAATTTGTGTTTTGGACGAGGAGAAATTACCAAATTTTCAGTGTGTGTTAAGTACCTATGAGTTTCCAAGGGCTTCTTTGAAAATAGATGGGGTTGTAGTATTGTTAAAGACCAGGGACAAGCCAGAAATACTTCTGATTAAGGTACATGCACTGTGGCTTCATCTGTAATATTTAAGTGATTTTTTTTTTTTGTTAGCAGTTCCGCTTTGGTTATGTGGATTTTATACTGAAAAGAAAACAAATAAACCAAAAACAGGAAAAGAGAGAAACTGCACATCCCATCAAAACTCACCCAATACTTATCTACTTAATTCA
This sequence comes from Neomorphus geoffroyi, assembly GCA_033558235.1. Lineage (NCBI taxonomy): Eukaryota > Metazoa > Chordata > Aves > Cuculiformes > Neomorphidae > Neomorphus > Neomorphus geoffroyi. Next base: position 1,625,754 of record JAUMJM010000048.1, read on the forward strand.
CTTAAGCGCTTAATCCTAAATATCTCTAATGTAATTAGGCACCGTCTCTATTAAAAATAATGGTTAAGATAGAAGTCTTATCCCTCCTCAGCTGCTTAGTTAAATATGGGGAGCTGTGCAGTATTTACCTTAAATGCCCCCTGGCAATAACAGATAAACTCTAGGCTTCCCATTGTTGTTTGGTGAATAGCAGAGGAAGCATAAGGTTAGGTCTCAGAAGCATCTGAGGAAGCCAAACCATATAAAATGTAAGAAATTGTAAGAAAAAAATGTAGAAGTGTAAGATCTCCACCTGAGAGGTTGTACTACAGACTTCATCATCTACTTAACAGTAATACTTAGAATTCAGTAGACTTTCTGCACCACCTGTTCAGCTCACCTCAAGATTTACCTGAACTTTCTGATACCTGCTGGTGCTGTTTCTGATATACACACACTGATGTTCTTGTTTGCACTTTTTTCCTCCAGTAACCTGAATAAATTTCTGGCATGAAGCTCATGTTACACTTTCATACTTAGGACAGAAGTCACCCTCTGGAGTGAAGAGTCTGGATCTTTCCATTGATAATAGAGCTTTCATGGTTCAAAATGACTTTACTTCTGATTTTCACATGTTTGATGCTAGGTGAAATAAGTCCTGGAGATTCTCACCCAAAGAGCTTGGAGATTACTTTGAAGTCCAGGGAGGACAAGGGAAAGACTCTATTAACTACATCAGGCTTTGATCCAAGCCTTTAGCAAATTCAAGCTGCTGTTGCCTTCTCCAAGTTGTCCATCACTCTCACAAATACCTCCTCAGACCTAAACCATGTTTACAGCACAGCAAAGCAACCAGGTGCCACCTCCAGCCCTAGTGTTTTCAGGGAACACATTTTGTACCAGAAGCAAGCACAGACACCTACTCCAAGAGAAAGAGAGGATACCTTGGGTTGCATTTATTGCAAACTGTGAAATGTAGAAGAACAGTGTGTAGCTTGGGACAAATGCTAATCTCTACGTGTTGTTTAACTGCCCACACAGTCTTGGAGAGGGGGATCTACTGTGAGGAGTTAGGGGATGATGGCAAGGCAGTAGGCCTGAGGGGTTTTTGGACAATGTAAATGCATGGGGGGCTTCTATTCTCTGTCTGGAAAGCCAAGAAAAGAAAGAAAAAGGATGCTAGCTGTATAGCTCATCCAAAGTACGAGCTTTCTGGGTGCACAGGGTCTCCCCCAGTGTCATACGTGTGAGCGCATTGAAGATAATCCTGGCCACTGAGGTGCACGTGCCTTTTGACAAAGCTCTTTTATTCTTTTCCTCTTCCTTGACCTTGTCATTCAGTTCCTTATGAAGAAATGTGAAAGCATCTGTTGTTTCTTTCATTTAATTTGTAAATACACTCCCAGAGGGCTGGCAGAGTGCATGCAAGCCTAAGAGGCTACCACAGTGTAAGTCACCACTTCCAAAGGCAGGAATGCAAGTTCCTGTCCTCTGGGAGACACTCCCCATCCTCACAGAAGCCTGTCCAGGGTACACCTGACAGAAAGAGGTTTAAAAAGGGGCTTGGTACATTTCTCCATGTACCTGGTGTGTGGAGGTGGCTGAGGGACTGTGGGGAGCTGTACGCCTGCCTCAGATGCCTCTTGCATAGCCAGACACAGTGATTAAAATAGCTCTCTGGTGAGCTCAAATGCTTTATCACAAGGGAGGGAGGTGAAATCGGTGCTGATATCTTCTCTCTTGCAACCTATGATAGGACTAGGGGTAATGGCAGGAAGATGCACCAGGGGAGGTTTAGATTGGACATTAGGAAGAGGTTCTTCACCCAGCGGGTGGTGGAGCACTGGAACAGCTGCCCAGGGAAGCAGTCACAGCACTGAGTCTGCCAGCATTCAAGAAGCATTTGGACAAAGCCCACAGTCCCATGGTGTGAATGTTGGGAGTGCCCTGTTTAGGGACAGGAGTTGGACTCGATGATCCTTTTGGGTCCCTTCCAATTTGGGTAATTCTATGATTCTATGATTGTATCAGAGACATATTGTGCCAAAAGAGCTTTTATGTTCTCTATATATCACAATCATATCTGTATTTTAGACAAAGTTATTAAGCAAAAATTCCCACACATCTATTTTTACTTACACTACACACTAAAGATTACTATATACGGAAGGAGGGTAGAAAGTGTTGGGTGTGCAAAAGCTCTTCTCAAGTGTATTAGCTAAAGCAAGGAGGCTCTTTGCATTCCCTTTGCTATATTATTACTGAGATAGTCCTTGGACTGCAGTTCACTCATTTACTCAGTCCTTGAGACAGCAAACTTGTCACCAGCTTATGTGGTCATTCTGCTCCACAAAAGACTGTTAAAGATCTCAAGGTTTCACCTATGATTGTTATGATTATATGATTACTATAAATTATCTTTTTATTGCACATTGAGATCCTCAGACACCGAGCACCTACAAAATCATGTTTCTTTCAACAGCAGGTGCAGGCTTTCAGTTTCTGAACTGTTTCTTATGGCTGCAGAGACAGCTGAGACAGCCATCCAGAGACACCAGGAGGAATGTACCTGCTTCCCCAGCTCCTTGGCTCTCTCACTGTCTTCACACCTGACAGAAACAAGTCTTTCCTCTGCCTGGCAGCACACAGACTTCACAGGAAACATTGCCTGTTCTGCTGGGTGCACCGCCCACCAGGAATTCAGAGGCAGAGTCTCTCCTGCATGACTGAATTGACCAAAAACAGGGGGAAAATCTGGTTCCCTCATCTTACTCTGACAAGTGGCTAATATTAATTATCAAAGGTTTGGAAAATATGCCTTTTTCCTTTTTAAGTCAAGGAAATATCAAGTCAGTATAGATTGTCAGTTAGCTCTTGATCATTTTTCCTGGCTATAATTGCACTTAATTGAGAGTGTGCATTGCTGATGGGGCGTTTTAAAAGAACCATGCTTATCCCCTATATGACAATGTTGTAATGTGTTTCGAGTCATCTTTATGGTTTTCATCTATTCTATTATTAATCTTCATTCCTCAATCCTAACATTATTTTCTCCACCCAGTCTTACAAAGGGCAGAATTGGGGCACAGAAGCATGGGCCAATTTGCCCAAAGTGAGCCAGCAGGAAGGTGACACGGTTTTATGAGTCAAGAGTACAAACTCCTCAACTAGGACGAATACTTCAGTCTCCTTAGCTCCCACATTGTGGAGTTTATTTTGTCACTCTTGAGATCAAATCTGCGCGCCAGTCCCCCCAAACCCAGAGGTTCAGTGAGGGTAAGACAAACCTTTCACAAGCAGTAACATTTGCTGTCTTCTACTCCCTTGCACTAACCAAACATATTGTAATAAATACATAAAGACAGTTAGCACCTTTATAGACAGGTCTCCTTATCAAGAGGGACTTCATTTTTGCATGCCGCTCTAGAATGGGCTGATCGGCTAAGGTAGGCAAACCTGTATCTTTTGTTTAATAAGATGGGAGAAGGATGTGGAAATCCAGAAACGCCCACAGCCCTCCCGGATACTAATGCTCAGGCTGATTCAAGCACTTTCAAGTGGTTTTGTCTCCAGAGATTTGCACTTTCCTGCCTCCCAGCCCTTCCCTGCATTACCATTGCTGGCCCCAACTCTGTCTTGCCAAGTGCTTCCACTGTTGTTATTATTTGTGAAGCATGAGGAGACTTATGACAAGGGAGGGATGTCATTAAACCACGCCGGGAGGAGATGTCAGCCGCCATGCAAACATCTTCCTGACACTCCACTTTCAAACGATTTCAGAAACTGCACTCAGATGATTTCAGGTTGGGTAGGCCTGTCAACTCGGATGGACACTATGCGTTGCTTTGGTGCCGGAGACAGCTCCAGAGCCTCTCATCCGGCTGTTGCGTACACAGCCCCATCCCTACACACACAACTGCACATCATTATTTTTATGCCACTCCAAGACAGATATCCTTGAATGCCGTTGGAAGCATCAAACTTTCAGTGCAAGTGAAAGCTTTAACATTTAGAGGGTTCTTGTGTAATGCAAATGAACAGGAAAGGTAGGAAGGCATCCCAAATGCCACTCAATGCATTTATAAAAAGATAAGGTGACTGTGTCCTACCCTACCATATCACTTCATTACTGAGTGTCAGCAAAGAGCCTGGCAGCTGGATTGGTTGATGAAATCACATGACCTAAGTGTTATCTTGCAAAAACACATGAAATTATTAAGCTTGAACAGCAAAGAAGTATAAATAGCCCCATAGTTTATTCTCATCAGCCAGTCAAAGACTATGCATTTCTTTATTTACTTTCATTTTATTCTCCCAGTGGGGAAAAAAATGAATTTCCTCATCTAATTTGTAATTCAAGATATTTTGCTATCTAATATATTTATACTATTTTCTTCAATATCTAATTGAAGTGCTTTGTTTATGCATTATTCATTTGATCTTTGTTTTCCATCCTCATTGTTAACTTCCAATGCAATTTTAATAGGCTCATGGTCAGAGATCAGGGTGGCAGACACTTTGATGCTGTGTTGATTCACTGACGAAGGGGCAGGAAGAAAGTGTGAGTGAGGAATCCTTTAAAGCTATTATTTCTGATCCGGATCCGAGCTGTCGCATGTTGGTACGTGCCTAATATTCACAGGGACAGATTTCCTGGCTTTGCTGTGGTATCCAGTTAGGTGTTTGGGTGTCATGCTAACAACAAGCTAGAAAAAAGTGTTATTGCCTGAGCTTCTGCAGATGTGGGACATTAGCCAGTGGCTGCTGAGTTCTGCAGAAATAACGCACTTTTCTACTCTTCATCCTTTCAATGTCTCTGCTGAACTGTTCGCACAAGTAAACAGAGGTGAAAGTGGTGGATGTGGCATCCTGGAGGGGAAAATGGTTTTCATAATTTTCTAGTATTTGGGACAGTGCTGTGCAACCAGGAGTATGCACTAGTTCAGAGTAATGTGTTGGTATGTAAGCTGTGACTCGATCACTAGACCACACAGTCTACTGTGTGCCTTATCAGTATTTAAACTGAAGACTCTGGGGTCTCAGATGGGTCTCTATCTCTTGAATCTCTCATAGGCATGATTTTTTCTTATGCAGTCATTCATTGACTCACTACTAAGCTGTCTTCCATGAGCAAAAATTCAGAACTTCACTTTTAGCTGAAATATTGCAGTCCAACTGAGGTACTGGATAAGTGTTCATTCCAGCCAAAAGCTTACTTTTGGTTTTATTCTCTTCTTTCCAGCTGAATTCATCAAAGGCATTTTGCAGTAGTCAAAGAGTTAATAGTAGTGTCGGAACTATAATTCAACCCCAGGAAAATCATTTATGGGTATTCTTGGCGTTTCTGAATATCAGCACAGCTGTAGCTCTGTCTTACCAATGAACAAATATTCTTGGCCAAGATACCAGCTAACACAGCCCATTAAAGGTGGCTTCTGTAGGAAGGAGTACACGCAGCAAGCAATGCTAAGTTGAGTTTACAACTGCTGCCCACTGAAAGTTGGCACGGACAGGTAGTGGAAGTATTAAGTGATAAAAGGCATCGAGCATTGAAAGTGACAGGCAGCAGATGTAAATAGAGGTAATTTTGTGCAATAAACCACCAAATTCCATTTTAATTAACTTAGCTCTCCAGTTTCCTTGAGACGATACATTGCTAGACAAGAAAGAATGAGAGGGAGGTCCAGAAATAGTGTCATGAAGACAGGGGCTGCTAAGAAGCTTCAGCAGCAAGCCCACAGAGTGCACACTCATGTAAGTAAACCCACCAGCCAGCTTCAGTTTGCACCAGTGACAGGAACGGCAGTAACACCGAGGATGCCTATGGAAGAATCTGTACTCACAGGATGATGAAAAGAAAGACATAAGGAGTAAATTATGCATGGCACATTCTAACAAGAAACTTGGCAGTGGATGGTGGAAATAAGGGAGATTTGTGGGAGTGGTGTTTGTCTGGTACCAGTGCGCCTTTGCCTTCTTTCTTTCTTTTGTTTTGAACATTTATTCCCCTTGAATTAATTCACGGAAGAGAAACAGATGCCGTCAGGACTTAGAACAACATTTTCAATCGCTTGAAACTAGTGCTTGAATGGAGGATGTTAGTATTTCCTCTGAATTGTGCAGATCAATGGTATTGTAACAGCGCTATTGTTTATATATGAAGCTTTTTAAAAGAGTTTCTTCACGTCAATTGCTTACAAATATTTTTCAGTAAAATATGGGGATCCTCTCTATCAAATGATACATTGTTTTCAAAAGTTGGAAATAAGATATTTCAGGTGTTCTTACTGAAATAAATCTAAGTTTTTTCTGGAGCAGGGATTCCTGACTTTGGTTCACTTTTCCTCATGTTTGTCTGACATTCATTGACTTAGAGTTGTGAATGAAGATTCACTGTCTATCTGAACTCAATGGCCTCAGATTTTCCCCTGGATGAATATTCAAATGATCAGGAATCTACAAATCTCAGAATGGAGAAGCACAGAAATGGCATTTCATTATTCTTCTCGTTCTTTTTCTCATCCAGAATGTAAATTTCCAATGTAGTTGCTGTTTCAGACTCAGCATTCTCATCCTCAGTATTTGAAACAACATCACTTTAATCTTTGCATGTGGTTAGAAAAGATGGCCATGAAATCTCTGTTAGAAACTGTGTTTGTACAAAATACTTATTAAATATTTTCATATAAACTGTTGCTACATACCTCAGAAGCACCTTGGTAAGTCTGGTTCTGAAAATATGAAGGAAACATGGTATAGCTGATGGGCTTACCACGCAGGAAGGGGAACCAAACAGAAAATTAAAACATCAGTGAAAATATTACCCTTCTTCTTCTATCTGTTGTAAAATCAACTGCTTTAATAAAACCATGTTGCTCCAAAACTGGAGAGCACTCAAAATTTAATTTTCAGTCTCAAAGAAAGTTTTGAGGGGACATTTTCCGCCTGCCCTGAAAGAGTAACTGTGATGAGACAGCTGTCTTAGCCAAGCCCCTGGTTGTGCTTTGTTGTTCCTAAATGCTGTTAATGGGAATGCAAACCAGTCACACACTTGACATGTAAAAAGAAAAAAATCATCAGAAACTTCATGTGTGAATGGAAAAGGGATTGCCTCCCTTTTCATGTGTATCTGGCCCTTTCCCAGGGTTCAAAAGAATATGACTGCATGGTAGGTAACTATCTTTCTAGTATGAGAGAGGAGTAAAATGGGGAACAAAAAGAGAAAGAAAAGGAAAAGAAAATTCCACTTGATTAGCTTCTTAGCATCAGTTGGATGTGACAACTCTTTGAATATGGATGAAGTCTACAAGAGGGATCATCTGCCAGCAGTAGTTGTTACCAGGGAAGTAAGTGATGCTGGAGGTCGAAGGGCACCTGTCTCGCCAGCTAATGAAAGAATTGTGGGAGACAGAGCTTTTCTATCTGATTAATATAAAGACTGTAATTCTTGCCCTCCCCACCCCCACACCTTCTCTTCTCTCTCTTTTAAAATGATACCAAGGCTATTGTTGTTATTGTAAGTGGAATGTGAAAGAGACCATCCTAGGAAGAGCTTTGCCACTCGTAAGTGATATTTTGGCCAATAACTCATGCCAATCTTATCTTCCCACACAGATTCTGGAAGGGAAAAGCAAGTCTTTGCTTTATTCTCTGACAGACCTTTTTCCAATCATGCTGGGAGCTGAAAGTCACTCTTGATTTTCAAGGGGGAAAAATGTAGTGTTTAGAATAGGCTGATTAAGCAGGAACACATATACAGGAGCGGAAGAGTTAGAAGAAATGCCTCAAGAATGCTTTATTCTTGAAGGTGACAAAGACATTTTAGGTTATAGATGTTGTTATAGTGTCTCTGATCAAAGAGAAAGGTAATTTAGCATCCTTTCTCAAGCAGTGGCCAGCAGTAGATATTTAGCAAAAATATTTAAAAATAAAGGAAATTATAATTAGTGTTTTGAGGTATGTCTTCTCTGTTTAGGGAGTTTTAAATGTGGATAGTGCATCCGTACAACAGAGAAAGTTTAAGTGTCCAGCTAATTTATATCAATGTAGACAGGAACTACATCCATATCACTTTGGGTACATTTTCTGTGTATAAGGACAAAAGGTTGCATGTTCACACAATGCTAAGATCTTCATCTTCACAGCAAAGGGTGTCCATATCCATACTGCAGATTGGGAAGAGTTTCTGACTTGTGCTATCTTCTAAACCATACCTGGATGTGATTCAGAAGAACCAACTCTGTGATAACTACAACAGATTTTTGACAATCATGGAAGACTGACTCAGCACATTTTCTTAACCAGTTCACCGCAGAGGTGACCTAAATAATAACATAGGTAGTCTTCCTTTTAGTTGCCCTGGCACCTCCATCCTCATCCTTGCAAAATCCACACAGACACGAAGAGGTCTTTGGATAGCCCCATAGACATGTGCCAAGGACTGGATATTTAAGGGTGAACTCTCCGGAAGTCTGCCTTGAAAGCAGATTTAGGCATGTAGCATCGCACACCACCTAGTGCATGGCAAACACTGTCCCAGGAAGGCAAAACATATATATAAAGAAAAAGGTGTAAAAAACAAAATGGACTCAGGATATAAAGGCATCAGTCCATGTTTTCCAAAGCAAGGAATAGATCAGAGCCTTCTGGTTCCCAGGTAGAAGGTCTGTCTGGTTATCCCAAGAGTAGTCACAGAGCTGCAAATCTTTTCCTGAAGCACATCCTTTCATGAAGTAAATCAGTAAGCTTCAGTATCATTTTCGTCATTTTCAAGAGCAGAAGACTTCATCCATGTATTTCATAAACAAATCAAAGATTTAGCTTGACCTCTCTACAGTACTGTCTGGTTGACCCTCTTATTTATTTACCTAGTAAATACCAGTCATTGAATTTAAGATGTTGTCAGAGAGTCTGAATCTACACACAGATCTTCTATAGCAGGATCAGATTTCACAGAGTTTAATTAATGCTGAGGATAAGACATTTTCCCCTCCACTGACAGAGGAAGAGAGAGAAGGAGTCTGGAACTTCTCCATTGTTGAGCTATCACTCAAAAACTTTGCTACATCATCAATCGATACCATGCAATTGAGAAAAGATGCATATAGCAAGGCAGCTACTCACATGATAACACCCAAAGACGGATATAAGGTATAAGGGGCTGCAGTGAAACGTACATTTATCCCAAGGTACTGTGACTGAAGTGTCCTTCTTCAGCTCACTTTGAAAGGTACAGAGAGATGCTTAAAAACCCTCTGGTCTAACCCAAGCCCACCAAACAGATGTCACTGCTTTTCTACTGAGGCTGGATACAATTTAATCTACAGGTATAACATTTTATTGGCTCACACTTTCAAAGATACTGTAGCAGAATTTATTAACAGAATTTACACTCCACTGGTGTGAAAGTCTTTACTTGCCACCTGATAAAGGCAAAAGCTGGAACAGGGATACAGATTGAATTTTTAAGTGGATTTTATATAGTTTACCTCTTTTCAATGTATGTGCTTAAATAAGTGTGAGTGATAGAGGAAAGGGAGCTGTTTATATCTCACTTCTAATTTTTCTATGCATTTTAAGGTCTTGGTAATATTAAGAAAAAGAAGTGTTCAGTAGAGAAGGGATACACTAATACTGTTTCCTTTACAGAATGAATATTTGCACTCACAGATAACAAATTGTGCACTATTGTACACATATGCCCACAGGCATTCGATCTGAAATTAGAAGCATTTATTTCCATGTGTTGTTGCACAGCCGGCTTCAGGGAAACCTTAGCCCTGTTAGGTTCTGCATAATCGTGTTAGTGTCCTCAACAGATTTAAAGTAGGAATTCTCTTCTAAACTAGTTGGGCAAGTTTAATATTCCTCAAATTTACCCACATCCAATACTTCTAATTAATATGTAGAACCTTCCACATGAGCAAGTCAGTCAAGACTTGCAATATAGAAGATAGAGAGAAAAGTGCTTTTTTAGAAGAAGTGTGATTTGGCTGAAAGTAGGTTTCTGTCTTAGGATGAGATTTGTACCCTCGACTTTGCAGACCAGATCCCTGTTGACTATAGAAGAAAGGTGAGGGTGATCATCTCAGACAGAGGCATGCCTTATTGTAAACATATATGTTTCTCCAAATGACTCTCATCCTTCCAAAAGCAAATTTCTAATTCAGCAGATTCTGTAAGTTAATAGTTTTCTTTGCAGATATAAAGGAAGATGTTATTCTGGATTACAAGTGAGGAAGGGGTTTGGCCAAATATTTTACTCATTAGCAAAAAAATAATTTAGTTAAGCATTGAATGGAAATACATGTATGTTCCTTTCAAACAATAAAATACTACAATCAATTCACTTGAATGAAAATGTGAAACTTCCATTTTGCTGATGAGGTATTTTTTAAACAAAGCTTTTTATATTCTTTTTTTATCAATTTCTTTTATTAATCTGCTTGCTTTTAATGAAAGGGGAACAAAACATGAAATGAAAACAAGTTTGATTTTGTGACAGGAGATTCATTCTTGCAAACTGGAAAACAACTTCTTAAAATTATTTCTTTGATGTGCATTTTAGACAGTGAAATAAGCAGTGAGGCATTCAAACACATCTCTCAATCCACGGCACAGTGGCCAGCACCCACCCATAGCCCTGGGGATGAGCTGAATGCCCAGGACAGCCTTTAAGATTGGTGAAGGTCAGAGGAATGCAGAGCCTGGGAAGTCATGCTTAAACAGATGTATGGATGTTATGTGGATGCACATAAGAAGAAAAGAAAAAACACTCCCTGGGAAGTTTTAACTCTCAGTTTCCTTCCACATACAAAGGTATATTTTGCAGTAGCAGATGGGACCAATGATCCATCCAGTCAGGTACCATGCCTCCAGCAGTGATCTGTTCTTGGTGCATGTGAAGCCCTCCCTCTCAGCTGCACCTGGCCAACAGTGGTGGACAAAAAGGACAAATTTCTCCCAAGGCCCTGTAGCACTGACCTTATGTCCTATTGACACACATGAAGATGAATGTGCTGGCCAAATCTTTGGTTGATACAGGTCACCTTTACACCTGAAGAGTCAAGAGAGGCCCTTAGGTTATGCCTAGTTATAACCCATGAATGCATGCAGGGAGCCCCATAGGCAAAAGGCATCTGTGGGGACTGAAATATGGCTGTCAGAAAGGGCCTGCAGCAGAGGACAGCCTAGGCTCGTGACACATCCCTCCATTGTGCTCTGATCACAACTCATAACCAGAGCTCCTAAAATAGAGAATGAACCTATCCTTAATTTAGATTCTCTGAGGTTTCATCACTCTGCTTTAGGTTTTAGGATGATTAAAATAGCTAAGTACCGCCAGTCCTTCTCAGCAAACAAACCCCCACCTCAATGCTCTTGCCTGAATTTGAAAAGCGAAAGACCAGGGACCTTTGTAGACATGAGGCAGAGGACCAGTGAGAGAGAGGAGGTGGACAGTGTACTCAGTTCTGCCAAGCCGCATGAAGTCCAGTGCTAGGTCCAACTGTGGCACGTTTGGAACAGGCATAGTTATCTTCAACATTCGTTATGAAACCTTCCTTGCTAATGCTTCGTTCTCATGTGTAACAGGATTCGCTGAGGGAAGGTTTGAAGGAGAGAGGAAAGAAATTAGTTTTCCAGATCTACTGGTTGAAGAAGAAGAATGAACGCTTTAGGAGTTAGATTTCTTGATCATTTTATTGGACCCTAAGTTGGTGGGGGCTTTTTTGGGGAGGGGGATAGGGAAAAAAAAGAAACAAAAGACAGTCATTGAGCACTTCTGTTCCAGATCTCCATAATACTTTCAAAGGAAGGCGTTTCCACAGAGCACATTTTATTCCAGGAGACACTCTTGAGCTTGAGCAGAGGGGATTTGCATCTCTAAAAAGGACGGAGAGAAGGAGACGGGGCCAGAAGATTTAGCCTTTGTATCCCTCTAGGAGGGGAAAGCATGAGGAAGGGGGTGTTCGACCCTCACCTAGATAGCAGAGACTGAAGACAAAGCAAAAACATTTACCTCCAATGAGCCCACCACTCATCTGTTCCCCAAATCTAGCAGGAAAATCAGAACTGCAATCTTTTATTGTCAGGGACTAATAAATAAATAAATAAAGGCCCAGATTAGATAACAACAGCCACAACAACAACAAAACATGTAGCAGTAGAAGGGGCAGGAAGGATCAGCTTCTACTTTAATTAAAAAATCTGCCTCCATTGATTTTTTTAAAAGGAACACATTGGTAGGGAGATGAAGAAAATGTTCCCCCTCCACCATCTCAGTTCAATGAATGTTGTATGTCTACTGTTAGCTACAAATAAGCCTTTGATCATTTTATTGCTGTCTGTAGAACTAAAATAATTTTGCTGTGTATTTTCTTTTTTTTTTTTTCTTTAAATTGGAATCATTAAGAGGGGAGTGGCAATAGGCAGATCTACTTGGGAAATATCTGAGTGAGAGTGAGGGAGAGACCAGAGAGAGGAGAAATAAGAATAAATACACAATACTGCAGCTAGCAAGATGAGATCAGACTGGCTGCACCCAGGAGTAGAGACAATCAAGTGTACCAGCCCCAGCAAAGAAAATCCAAAATACTGTTCCTACTGTTTCCAGCTGCCTATCAACCATTTATAACAATTAGAAGCACATCGCTGTATTAAAATTGCAAGAAAACAAGCATTTGAATCCAGATTTGGGTGGAATGCTTCATCGTGAACATCCTCATGGGAGGACCAGGGAATAAAGGAGGCAGTGAGGAAATCATTGGTCCCTGAGGAGGGGGGATAGGGAGGACAGAGTTTTTCTTGCATGAGATTGCACCTGGCAGTGCAAAGCCAAGCATACAGAAATGGAGGTGGGAGGCAGAGAGCTGCCCTCCTGCCTGGAGAAAGAGTTTAGGTAGATGCAGTTTGGATCCCACTTCTACTGCCAACTCGCCCAATATTTGTATGGAAATCACTTGTGTTTCCTGCTGTAAAATGAGCTTAACACCACTTTGTCTGCCTCCCAGGGCCTCCTGAGGTTAAGCAGATTAAACATTTGGAAACATGCGGGCACTGTGGCAGTGGGGACTAGAGGCCGACACAGCACAGCCTGCACTCAAGGGAATGCAGAGCTTATTGCAGTCACACAGGGTTGGATCCTGCTGCCTCCAAAGTGACCATGTTTCACAGCACTGTGAGAAGTGCTTTGCAGGTGGAGGCATTGAGGCAAAGAAGTCTTGTTGCCCTGTGAAGAAGCAGATTTTGATGCATCCTCCATCTACCTCCCTCCCTCAACCCGAGCAAGAGCAGCTGGCTTGGCATGCCTGGCCTGTCTCTGCTGCTCTGTGAAAAATCATTACCCATCCCCCTGATAGAATCAGTGGCCCATACTAGGGTTGGCCTTGCTCCCTCACCTTAAGGAGAAGACACAAAAATATCAGTTTGCCCTATGATGCTGAGGAGTCTGGAACTGTCCTTAGTGGGGAGGCACAGGGAGCAGTAGAGAAGCAAGAGGAACCAAGGCAGTACACACTGCTGGGAACTGTGGAGTGGCACAAAATCCTCCAAGCGCAGAAGTAGATGTCTTGTGCCCCTTTTGACTGTGGGGGTCTTTTGGGACAGCCACTGAGAAGTTTTATTCTATGGACAGTCATCATCATGACCAGCAGTCCACAGCTTGCCAAGGGCTAGAAAAGTGTTCAGAGTAGGACATAGTGACCCTCAAACAATTGCAGTTTCCTAATTTAAAGTGTCGACCAACACCAACCACTCATGTTTTCCTTGTGGTTCCTGCCAGACATAGTAGCAGGGAGACTTTTCTCTACCCAGAGGCACCATTGCACGGGACGTGAAACACGGGGTCAGAGCACTGGAGCCTGATGTTACAAGGCCTCATCTCCATTGGCTCCACATCACCCATTCATAGACGGCAAGGACAGCGTGAGAGGGTGCGTGCATGTGCATGTGTACCCACTATATTAATACATATGTATGTGTATTTTTACATATCAGTTCTATAGGGCTCAGCAACATCAAAAGGAACCTGGATAATCAGAGCAGAAGATATAAAAGATCAAACAGAATATCTTTTAAACAGATCTGAGAAGCTTAATTTTCATCCAATGTTACTGCAGGAGCCTTTCCTTCTTTTCCCCACCCCCCACCTCTGTTTTTTTTCCCACTTCCATGAGTTTCTTTGATCTGTTTTGATGTCTTTTTCAGCTTCTCTTTCAAAAAAATTCTTTAAAACCTTTTTTTTTTCTTTTTCTTTCCCCCAAAGTCATGAAGGCTTCTAAGAGCAAGAAACTAGCTACATGCAGCATCTCCCCACACACTTTCCTCCCCACAATGTACATGCACTCCACAGTCCCTGTTCTGCTCACAAACCTCTGACTTCAGGGCAGAGGGATGAAATTAAAACTGCACCGAGTGAAATGTTATTTCCTTCATGTCAAGGGTTTTCAACTCGGTCACTTTTGAGTCATGTTCAGGGTTTGAATTGGACTACATTTGGGGCAAAAGCTGTTCCCTCAGTTGTATGTCTAGCAAAAGGCCAACTTCACAGAGAGAAACCCGGCAGGCTTCATTTCAGACCTGTGCTATCAGTTCGCATTGACAAGGATGTGAGCGTAAGGTCAGGTCACCTGGGTTTTTCCTTTGATTTCCTTAAGGCCCGGACAAAGTTACTTAACTTCCCAGCCTAACTGTTGAAGAAGTTACTAACTTCTGCAAATCTGCTATGCCTATAGGCAACAAGGAAAAATTAAATTTCATCCATGGATGAAAGTCACTGGAGAGGAAATGTTCTTTCTTCTCAGCTCTGTGGCAGGCACATTTTCTGCTCTGGTTGGGGGAACTCTAGAACTTACTCCCCTGCTTCTCCCTGATAGTTTGAGATCTGGGGTCCCTCTTAGTTTGTATGCCCCCAACACCCTGAAGTACCCAGCTCCCACACACAGTATTGCCCATGGCATGCTCAGCTGTACTACTTCAACCTCAGCATCCTAGCACTACATCCTGGCTTTTCTCTACATGTCCTTCAGCCACATCTGGGGAATCTGTTCATTCCCTACATGCTCCTCACAGCCTCCTCTCTCCTGGCTGCCTTTCTGATCCGTGATTTTTCTCCCCTTGCTGTAGCAGACACACTTGTAAAAAGCATTTCTCCAGTGAAGGAAGTGCTAACCAGGACTTCAGAGTAGCCTTTCTGCAGCATGCACCAAAAATACCCAAGAGCTAAATAATACCAGGTGAGTCAAGCCATGCTGAATTTATGTGGCAAGGCACTGTAGGGGATGAATGTCTGTTGAGGACAGTGCAGATAAAGAAAAAACCTTTTACATTGGTCCTAAGCAGGCTGTAAGTGAAGTTTCCTGGATGCTGAGGCTTGTGCTTCCCTCCCTCAACATACAGTGTCAGAGCAGTAGGAGTGCTGGTCCTGTGCTTCTAATTAATATGGTTTCAGTCTTCCAGAGTGTCCTTAGAGCCCACATAAAATGTGGAAAGTATAAATACTGTACACAGACACACAGACTCACCAGACTGCTTCATCTTTCAAGCTGAGTTAGTCTTTCTTGCAGCAAGCAGATGAGCTCAGAAGAACGGGAAAAAAAGACTGAGCTATTACAGCACAAGTTTTGTGTGAAACCAAAACTGCCCTGCAGATTGGAAATCTATTTTCAGTCATTCCAGTTCCTTCCAAAATACTAATAATAATAATTGACATTCTGAGGCTTTTCAAGTAATTTTTATCCACCAGCCTCCTCTGAAGTACAAAGCCAACTCATGCCAGTCAGGCCAGCTGGGCTGAGCTCAATCCGAGACACAGGGTGCCAGAAATTTAATCCTGAATTTCCCAAATCTAATCGAAACGGCACAAGCCGTGATTAATAATTCACTACTTTATTACTGATACGATGCCTAGGACTATCACAGCGTCTGAATAATTGATTTGCCGAGAGGGGCGACATGTCCTTTCCTAAAGCAGAGGAAGTTTGACCGAAGAGTTGCTGTGTAAAGCTGGCTAAATGCTTTTAAATAATTTGAGTCTAGATCACTGACATTCACTTGGTGTCTAAGGACAAGTTGGGAAAAGGCAGCCAGGGAAGTTTTATACCATCCGCTACTGTACAGGTCATATCTTTAGAAACATGGTCAACGAGATAATGTATAAAATACTGCTTTATATATGAGGAGAAAAAAATGAGGAAAGACTAGAAGAGAAAGAAATTAATTTACCAGAAGGAATGAAACTTACCTTTACACGCCTATGCATATTAGGAATATTAACTAACTTTAGATTTGATTCATTATGTCTATGACCCTTTCCTCCCATCCTGATGCCTGCTTTGACTCATACTGACTCAGGTCTGCAGAGTCTAATGGATGGTGAACTCCATTAGAAGAGCTGAGCAAAACTTGATGTAATACCACCAGACTTTGTATTTCTCAGCCTGGAATGCTGATAAAAATCTGGGTGACAATCTTCTTGTGCCTTAGAATTAGATGCAAATTTGGGCTAGCAAAGATGCTTCAAATCTTTCCAGAACTGACAGCCCTAGATCTGAATCTTGAGGAACCCTAGAGATGAACAGTTAGAATTTCAGCTTGAAGAGAGAAAAAATTTTCCATCTCCCATCAAAATGGGACCTTAGTTTTGACAAGTTCCCCCATTTGTAAAATAGAGATATTGGGAGCTGGTGCACTGATTTCCACCCATTCCTCTGGAAACCACTGCTGTCATCTTGATTGTTATGGGAAGATGACAAAATCAGGAAGGTAGATTTCTGAAGCATCAGAAGGATGTTGGTGAGGGCCCCATTAAGGCACACCATGGCCCTGCATTTAGAAAAGTATGGTTTTAACCATTTAACTATTTTAACATCCTGCCAAACACACAAGGTTATACATCTACCAGCAGCCAGTAGCATCTCCATGCAGTTTTGCTGAAATTTTCAGAACACAATTGTGGCCTCTGGCACATTCAGGAACCAAAACACATCAAAAAAGAGCTTTTTATCCATTAGCTGAAAAAGGACACCTCTGCCTTTAGACCCAGTTTATTTTAACATGGAAGTTTGTATCTATAAAGTGAATCATCTCCTGAGCTAGTAGTGAAGGGGTTAACATAATTGGGGCTGTTTTCTTCCTCACTCCACTTTACCTTTGGTAGTTAAATCGAAAGCAAGTGGTACTGCCTTATTACTATCATTGTGGTGAGATATTGCATTAAAGGAGTTTAGGGTTTCAAATTGAATGTCAAATATAATATCACAGTGGAAACTTGAAGTGCGCAGCTGAGCTGCTCAGCTCCAGAGGGTTAACACCGCCAGCCTATCAGCCCAATAGCATGCCGAGCAAGTGATCTCCATTTCAGCCCACTGTGCTATCCTCAGATGCTCACCAGGACTTGCAGGCAGGAGAAGGGGGCCCTGATGGATGTCAGGCATCTGCAGATGGAAGGAAAGTGAGTTCAGTGTAACGAATTGATTTGTGGGGAATTGATTGGAGTTCTGTATTGCCTCAGCTGTAGCAGCTGATCATAACTAATCAACTCTTTGTCACTTCAAACTGGAGCAGCGTCATGTGTGGACCAGGGATGGAGAGAATATCTTTAATTTTCCTTGGTAGGAAAGTTCCTTGTTGGAAAAGAATTGCAGCCATCGCCATATGATTTTTGTATCTTGGTGTACAGAAGTCGAATCATTTAAGTTTGGAGACATTTTCTAGGGGCACAGACACAATATTGTCAATGCTTTCTTCCAGGTTTTTTTGCACTTCTTGGTCTGATTTATCCTTTTTTCTGCAGGGAATATTAATCATGTATGCTAGATGATGGAAAAAGTGGATAGTACCATATACTGTCTTAATACTGCACATATTTTTGTCCTCTTGTAAATGTGAATTAAAGTGTATTAAATTAAATCATTGAGGAAAGGAAGTTAGAGGTATTCAAAGTTTGGAGGAATCTATATGTAGCTCAGACAACAAATTCCTGTTGAAGCAAATTTTTGTTCAGTGCAACGAGTTGTCACTGTAAAGAGTTCCTGTGGTAAATCCTTTATTCTGGTATCTTTTCTTAAGTGGTTGGAGAACTGCCAGTGTTGTTCATCTTCTCTAGCCTCGCTGACATCAGTGCAGTTGTGTCCTCCTTATATCAAAGCAAGAGTTGTTTAGAAAACTCATCTGACACAGCAAAACTGTCCTTCAAGTGCTGTGATAATCCTAGGCTTAGCCTATGCTTTTAGTCTGCTGAAACCATTTGAAAGTGCCCTAGAAATGTTGTTCATAGTCTCTCTGTATGCTCAATTTGAGGATCAAGAAAGCCCTCTTCTTAACCTCTTTCTCTCCCTTCTTTCCTCATAAATCCTCCCTGAATATAGCCCATGTAGAGCTAAAAGGTGTCTCTCCTTCTCCATTCCCTAAAGGACTGTGTCCTATGATGTCAGAGCCAGTCTCAAACTTCCATCTCAGCTTATCAGGTGCCTTGTCCCCAAGCTCCCCAAGTCCTAGATAAGAAAGTTACACAGGACACACACCACAAATCGCAACCATCCACCATATAACCCTGCTGTAGGAAAACTGCATAACTGCTTGCTATGCCTGGCCACTAATTTGCAGATGAGAAAGGAAAGATTTCCTCTCTCCATATTGACTATTCAGCAAAGAAGTTGCACGTGTCCCTAAGACCACCCCTGCTCCGCAGAGAACTTTAACACACCCTGAACATGAAACATATGCTCCTCCACACTCGACTTTAAGATAGGTTTCAAGTCATGCAAGTGTCTCAATGCTTTGCTGAACAGGAAGGGACCACATCAGTCTTCTCCTGGGAAGAAATACTCTTCATTGCTATGGAGTACATTTTCCCTTACTATAATCTTTTGATTGTAAAAGACCTATAATAAGCAATTATCCAAATAAAGTCCACTCATCACACGAATTGTGGTATACACACTGTTATTCATTTGCAAATGAAAAGAAAATTTTATTAACGCAAACTTCTGAAAGAGAGATACCATACCCAAAGAAGGTGAAAGTGTATAGGTACAGCTATAGTGCAAGTCTGCTGAGAGTGAGAACATCTCATGTAGGAAAGTGTTGGATCAGTTCCACAAGCATGATACCATTTTTTACTTTTACTACTCCATGTCCTTGGAGTACAATGCAGGAAGATGGTAACTTTAGTTGATGCTGTGTCTTTGTATT
Source organism: Neomorphus geoffroyi (assembly GCA_033558235.1). NCBI lineage: Eukaryota > Metazoa > Chordata > Aves > Cuculiformes > Neomorphidae > Neomorphus > Neomorphus geoffroyi. Next base: position 1,644,924 of record JAUMJM010000048.1, read on the forward strand.
TGTTTACCGTGTTGCACATTATATTGTGAAAGATTAAAAACAAAAGAAACCTAAAAACCTACGGGGTTAAGTTAGAATTTTATAGCCCTGTTGGGAAATAACATGACAGGAGCAGCAGGCTCATCCTACAGACGCATTATATTTTGTGACAAACTCTGGTGCATGCAGAACATCCATCAATCATCGAGATAATTTTCCATCTCATCAATTATGCAAATTAAACCACAAAAACTATGTTCAAATAACGCTAAGGGCCTGACATAAACCCAGGAAAGCGAGGCAACTTGGAGCGAAGGTTGAAATCCTACCCTCCTTTCACCCTGCTGTGCATTGGCTTTTCAGGAGACACGCCGCGCATGACTACCATGGCGAAGCAATCCTTTTTTCCTGCCAGTAGCTCAAGTATCAGCAAACCATGGCACGGCTGCTAACAGGAGCTTGAGGGACAAAGCTTGTGATTTCTTTGACTGGTATTCAGTGTCCATTCTTTCCAGCCTGAAGACAAGGACAAACCTCATATGGTTGTGAGGGTTTACTATGGTCTTTAGAACCATGAGCTAAATGCTCTGATGCAGACAGGATGACTGAGCTATGATCTGCTCATCGGCTGTGTGGGGTCAGGGTGCAGGGGAGGAAGCCTCAGCTCTCAGTGGCTGAGTTTATCACTCGTGTAAGTGCCAACAGAATATACTTCCTAGTGTGGTGGTCCCCCACATCCCTCATGACTTACTCCTACTTTTCTTATTTTCCTCTATCATGACATGACTTAATGAATGGAGAGACTCCTCGGGAGAGGAAATTTATCCATTTTGAGACAGTGGTGCAGGTCTCATACAGGTAGCAGCTATTGCCCATGTGAAGACATTGTAATTCTCCTAACAGACACTCTGCAGAGTAGAACAGCACAATGGGAGTTAAATATCTCAGAGCTCAAAGTGACAAGAATGACAGTGGGTAAGACATTTGTTAGCTTTTCAGGGCTTTGGAGCAATCTCGCAATCAAAGTTGCTGTTTCCTCATGGATGCTGTGTTGTCAGCATAAGGTCTGGAGCAGGGGTGTCGAACTTACAGCCCATGGATCAAATCTAGCCCTCCACTTTATCAGGCCAGGCACCTTCTTTCCACCCAGCAGCAGTGCTGAGCTCCTTGCCCCTGCCCTCCTGCCAGTGTGCTGGTCATGTGTACAGTGTCTGTGACATGCATTACACTGCAGGAGAACTTGGGAGCCATGATTTTGACATCCCTGGCATAGAGGAACTACAAACACCAATGCAATAGGTAAAATAACTTTTAAGTCATGGAGTAAGGAAGACTTCCCAATATGCTGGGTACTGAATAGTAATAACAACAACAGCAACAATAACTGCACAGTAAGGCCTCATTTTCTGCAGTTTTATTTACTTCAACATCAGGGCAGTGATTCTTCTGACTGAATATGTGTGTCCACAGAATCTGCATTTGTATCTGAGCATAGACTGTATTGATGAGATCACAATTTCCTATCAGGACATCTGGACACTTGGCTCAAACATTGATACTTACACTGTAAAATCTACTGCGAGGTGGGGTCCATTTTGTGATTTTTCTATATCTGGAGTGTCCAGTTTTAAGCTCTCTCAAGTTATTTCAAACTACAGAGGGATCAAGTCGGTGATTATAGGTGTCCTCTTGTTGGGTAGCATGCTACTCTTAGACATTTTAAGTTTCTTCCAGTTTTCAGAGAATTTACCAGTTTTCATTGACAGCAGAATGATACTTTCACAACCAGTATATGGAGCAGTTTACTGCCAGAGTAGTCCAAAGAAAATGAACAGAGAATGAAATGTTACTGAGTCAAAAACAACCCTGCAGACAGAGTGGTAAATCCGTTCACTTTTCTTGCTAAAGGACAAGATTTTTTTTTAATTTCCAATGCAATCATCATAAGACAAAAATCCAATTAAAAATAATCTACCCATTCATCTATCTATCTGTCTGTCTACCTACGTACTTACCTACCTGTAAATGCACTACAAAGTTTGGGAAAAAATATAGACGTTCAGAAAGATTGCTTTTATCAGTACATTCACACCACAAAACTGATTTTCCCCTTGAAATTATAACTAGTGAAGCTATTTTGTTGTTTTTAGCTTCTGCCCCTCCAGTTCTGATCACAAATGCATTGCTTGTACTCCCTGTTGGTCAAACTCTGCATTTGGTATGCAACTACCATGTCTTAAATGTAAGTGAAGAACTATACTCCACTGATTTGTGTCAGTGAAGCTGTATTTGGGAGATAATTGTTCACTGGGTTTATTTATTACAGTCACTCTCACAGGATCTGCATCACAGTATGGTCACAGCATGTCTCTGGAAATAAAGCAAAATGAATTGTATAAATAAATTGGGTACATTAACTCAACATGAGCTTTGCAAGCAGCAATATAGTCAATAGAACACACTAGTGGAAGTGACAGGACATTATATATTCAATGACACATGCTAACGAAGGTAACAAGAAGCATTTATTCCATAAAGCATACAAATATCATGTAGAGACAGAGAAAGTTTGAGCCACATCCAACTAAAATGGCTTGTTTCTGGCAGGTGAACTGCACTTGACAGATGTCCTCATATACAGCAGCACCTTGCAATGATCTTTGTACCCAGCCCAACTCATCTCTCATTAGCAAGACATTTCATTACCAGTCTGTGGGATCATCCTCTCAGCACTGCTGATCTCTGTCTGCCCAGCAGAAACACTGTCTTAGCCAAGAGCTTCCTGTAGGTGACTGTCTAGCCAGAGAGGGAACTTGGCACTCAATAAAACTTACTGACTCAGGAGGCACCTGAGGCACTTGCAGACACATTTCCTGAATATTACTCACTGCTCTCTTTTCTAAGAGTGTAACTCTGTACCTCATAAGAAAATAATTTTTATCTATAGATAAACTACTAGATAGGTAGATAGATGAAAAATAAATAAACTACTTCCCATACCCTTCACCTCGGGCAAACCCACTAGTGTCACACTGATATCCGTTTCTCATTGTGGAGAATATCCACTGACAAGATCTTCTGGGCCATCCGAGGAGCCTGGAAATAGAGAGAGGAAGATATAGAAGTTTTACTCTTCTCTCTGAGAAACAATCTCTCTCCTACTCTGTCGAGGTATGCAAGGAGTTACCATAGGAGCAAGGGGAACTTCTCAAGGGTTTGCCAAGTAGAAGTGAACATTACCCGTGCAATGATTTGTGACTACCTCAAAAAATACAAGAAGTTCCATTGTGGAGCCTGTCATTAGTCTGAGAAAGAGACCTTTGTTCACTTTGAGTGTGTTGACCTTCAGTTCACTGCCGGTCTGCCGTATCGTGTCATACTTCACACTGCAATGGCATGTGGGTAAATTCAGTCATGCTGATTGACTTGTTTGGGACAGCCACATTCAAGACAACTTGTACAAGTATCTCCTGCACTGAGCAAACGTCTTTTGTTTTTCATCTGTAGCTCCTCAGTGTATGATGCCAAGTCCATTGAAATTAGTGGAAAAACTCCCACAGAACCATCCTAGGTGAAGGTCAAGTCTCATTTGCATAAAATCTTAACCCATCTCTTTATGCACAGCCTGGACTCCAACATTAGCACAAGCCAGCTGTAAGTGTCCTTCCTAAGACACTGCAGTGTGCAGAAGAGATCTACTTGTGAAATGAGTTTGTTGAGGCTCAGGCAAGGAAGAGTTAGGTAGGGCTCACACCTTAGGAAATATTACGCTCTGATGATTGTTCCTGCCTCAGGAAAGAGATAAACATTGAAGTGGTCATGGAGGATTTTGTCATATTCAAATTCTTACATACCAAGAACAGAAACATAATTTATTTATCCCTTTCTTCCCCGCCTCTAGGCTATGTTCATGCACTAAGCCTAACACTGTATCATACCAAGCTGGTACTCTGCTTCTAAAGACTTATTTAGAGAACTTAACCTCATAAAGCTGCCAGTGACTACAGTAGCACCCCAACATGTATCAGTAAGTTCAACAAGAAAGCAGCTGATTTGTGCATTGATTTTGCCAGAAAGCTGAAGGGACAGTGGAGTTTAGCTAGTAGACCATAAAAGCTACTTGACAATTCTTTCATCCTCTTTCTTCATACTCAACTTGATTCTCCCAGCCATGATTTTTAATTAGACAAAAACTTTGTTTTGACTGTAGGTTGTGAAAACTTTGTAGAACAGAAATGATTGTGGACTCAATACAGGAACTGAGGATTGTATGAAATAGGAAGTATGCATGTGTGCATGTGTGTACTGATTCAGATGGAAATCATTAGAGTCATCCTGCTGCAACTCAGCCTCCCAGGAAAAAACGTAATTTTATTTCATTAAGAAAACACACAAATTATATACAGCATTGGTTAATAGCACTAATCCTACTTCCTTCCCTGTTCTCATACCTATTATTCCTTTTAAGGTTTACCTTTGAACTATCTTCTCTTCAAGATCTACAAACTGATGAACAAAGATACGAGTTCAATGATGACACTTGCATTGTTACTTGACATAAACCGTAGAATTAAGCCCAGGGAAATCTTTATCCCATCAATTATCAAATGGCTCAGTTAGGTACTTTTGGGATAGATGACCATAACAGTGCTAGAGGCAGTTCAGACTCAAACCAGACAGAAATTCATGCACTCAAATCTTCCAGAATCAAAGGCAGATCATAACTCTCTTATTACAGCTTGTATTCATCCTGTTCCACCCCATGTCCCAGCAACCCTTGCTCCCCAGCACCTTACTCTGGAGCACCCTTGCTCCTCCTCCAGTCTGGTAAAGACCAGAGACACAAGCGCTGTAGCATACTATGAAGGGAGAAGTTTGATTCCCAACGATACCAAAAGCACAACACATCTCTTCAGCTAACAAAAGCCTTCCCAGAGCCACTACAGTTGGCCAAATCACCCTGTGATATGTGTTCATTAACATCACAAACATTACACTGAAATTTTTCACCCTGACACTGTCTTCTTCAAGCAATAAAAAGTGAATGACTTCCACCAAAAACACTTTTGTCACAGTAACAGGAAAGACATTTTCTGAAAATGTGGTTACTCTGCCTTAGCTTGGAGCAGAAGTCAATGTGTGCAGCTCTCTAGATTTATAAACATTTCTTGGAATTAATTTATCTGTGAAGTCTAACATCTTCCATCTAGTTGTACCTGTCAGATACAAATGATTCAGCTATGCAAGATGAAATCCCAATATGTCGATATGATCTACTGTAGAAACAAGTTATTTTTCTTTCCCCTTTTTCCAATATTAGATAACTAAGTCTCCATCCAGGAACAAAGAAACAAAAGAAACCACACAATATACCCAATAACATTCAAATGCAATGTTTAATAGTAGCTTAACTAATCAAATTCTTGATGAAAACAATGTTGGTTTACAGCATCACAGCTCTGCAGATTTTTCCAAACATCGGAAAATTTCTTTGTTTCTGCCATGTTTTTTTTCAGAAATTATTGTCCCTGTGACATCTGGTTTGTATCTCTCCAACCTAAACTGAGATAAGTTTGTCCCGGGGTTCTGCTCCTTTGTCTCACTTTTCACTACTTTTATGTTTAGGGGCTTTTTTGTTTTGTTGGGGGCTTTTTTGTGCAGTAGAGCTGTGGTTACAGCTGGAGGAGATATAGCAGATATGGCTTGATCTAACAGGGCTTTTTTATCAATTTACAGCAGCTAAGTTAAGATCTCATATTCCAATTTGTGGGAGATAATCTTCAGAAATGAAATTTGTTGAATGTTCATTTTGTATCCCTCATGTCAGATGCAAGAAGGAGATGAAGCACCTTGTTTCCACTTCTGTAAGAGTCTAAGATTAGAAGGAAAAGATACTGCTCATATTTCATTTTCATGTGGTCCAGGCTTTGAGGTCGATTTGTCTTCTGTCATCAAAGAAACACATCAGCTGTGAACCATGGAGCAATGAAATCGTTTGGGAAAAGCTGCCCCCAGACTTTAACATCTCTGTAGCAAATATGTGGCATATGCAGAATAAAGGTCCAGCTATGCATAGCTGTGATATTACTCAATGTGTTGAAAACTGTTCTCTTTTGGGGGCCAGAAAAAGAAATGTAACTGAACAGGCAAGTCAGAGAAAGGCACTGCAATAATATTCAAGGAGAGGTACTTACCACTTCAAGCAGTAAAGACATGAGAACTCTATATGAATGTGAGTGTGTAAATGAAAGCTGTGGTGTTCTTATGAGGTCTAAACAAATTGCAATTAAGGGAAGGCTGAAAATGAAGAAAACCTCAGAGAGAGTACGAGAACGATGAGATTTTTTTGATGGTGGAAGTATGGTCGTTCCAGTGAAGTGGCAGAGGCTCTTCTGATTATGTTGTCTAATTTGAAATTGGATCGGACAAAGTAGCTAATTTCCAGTAACAACAAGCTGTGCTGAAACTTGAGGTGAGTTAAATTATTCTAATGAGCTTTGGGAACAGAATGAGGGAAGAATCTACTGTGATGATCAAAGAGTTTTAGTTTGGGCGTTACTGTGCAACAAATCGTTCATTAGAATAGTAATAACTTCTGTCTAATGATTTTACTTAAAAATTTCTGAGCACCAACAAGAAAAAGTCCTATTTTCAGCGTTAGCCTACCTCTATCCTTTGCGTTTTATACCCCAACCACATACAATGGAAAGTGGACTCTGATCTCAATATCTGAGTTATCCATATTAACATTAGTCTTTGACGCTCGCTTTCAGTATTTGTACAATCATATCCTGTCCGAGGAAATCCTGGTGCCATCACCAGTATACATTTGCCGTATAAATAATTAGGAAAGTGAGGGAAGCTGGTGAAGCTGAAGACATAATAAGTCGATTCCCTGGCAGAAGGGTTATTTTGGGATCAAGAAGTACTTTACAAACATTCAACTATTAAAATCTGCACGGGTTTTGATAACGTGTTCCCAGGATTTGCATTCTTTACTGCTTCTTGCTAACACTATTAATAATACTGCTTTGCATTAGAGCAGCAAATATAGATCTTAATCAGAGCCTAAAGGCCTCTTTCACTAGATCTCACAAACCTATATAATTAAAATAATGACTAGTTTCAGACCTACATCTTTACAGTGTTTGGGTGGGATTTCTATCACCTGACTTTCAGTACCTGAAAGCAGGGATCACAAGGTTGTGAAACAAGCATGGCTGGCATGGTTAGCAGCAGACAAGCTGTGTTTCAATCAGCCACAACTTACTGGGCTTCTGCAAGTACATGTGCACATAGTAGTGTGGGATATTCAGAGAGTGAAAAAATAATAATGTTTTTTGGATTTTAAATATTGTAAAGCCTTCAAATGCAGCAGTCTGATCAGTGTGTGTGTGTGCTTGAAATGTTTTGTGTGTCCATCTGCATGCAGAGATACATATACAGATAGATGGATATTTTTATGACTCATTCCTATATTGCCGTTTCTTAATGGATGCTATTTGTTTCTTTTGAAACCATCCCTGACTAGAGAATCAATCTATATTACGTAGACATCATTGAAAGAAGCATAACAAGAAGCAATGGCTTGAATCCTAAAAAGGAAACATTTAGCTTAAACATTAGTTAAAAAAAATCTTAATGATAAGGCCAATTAGGCACTGGAATGAGGCACTAGAGGTGTCTTCAGAGGACATTTTAAAAAGGACTTGAATCAGGGGTAAGGAAGAAAATTTTGCTTGTAATACAAGTGTTTCAGGGAGTTGATAGATAGTTAGATACACTTGTGTGGGTGGGTGTGTATGCGTATGTAACATAAATAAATGTCATTCTGTACTTTGTATATGTGTGTACATACAGATGTGCATTTAGTTACAAAGGTCAAAATGCATCTATACGTAGGCATAACAGACAAAATAAAGTAGAGTAGAAAGGTTTATTTATTTACCAATCTGACTGTTCCAGAGCTTTTTTATACTCCATGAAAAGCAAAGTGTATGGAATTCAGATGATGTATGGTGAAACAGCATCTGTGCCTCTTGACTCCCAGACAATGGCTTCTTCAGTGGTTAATGATGTCATAGTCCATATCTACCAAGTAACTATGTTAGAAATCCTCCAGCTTGACCTTCAGAAGTTGATCACACCAGTGCTGTAAGCCCTTCTTCTTTGGCATCTCTGATACAGCCTTCTGTTACCTGATTGTCTACTCCATATCCTCCTGTGTGTTTGTCCTCTTCAGGAATTGGGTAATCTCCAAGGGTTGGGTTCTCTCTCTTCTCTGCCCTCTTTCCTCTAAGACAGATAATTCTGAAGAAGTACAGGCAAACATTTTATCTTCATTTCAAAAGCATTTATTATTTAACTAGCTCAGGAAGTGTGACAAAGCACAGCACACTGCTTGACTTTACAGTAGAAAGAAACCTTCGTATAGATGTTATGTAACTGTAAAGACAATCACCCTTTGGGTTTAAGCCTCACTGTGGTCTTTAGGTAACAAATTTGTTAATCTTGGCATGTTTAATTATACTAAGATGGGGAAGGAAGGTGTTACAAGATGCGAAGGAGGTGCTTTTGTTCAGCCACTTCAGCACAACTTTCATTTGAAACAGTTACACCCAAATGGAACCTACTCCAAAATCATCTGCTTCTAGCTCAGCTTCAAGGCTACAGGATGCTGAACAATCTCCCTTGGCCTAGCTAAGCATTTACACACATGCTTCACTTCAGGGCTGGAGTAAATCCTGTTGATTTCCAAGGAAAAATAAGCAAAGCTGTTCACAAAAATTTTACTGCTGGAGAAAAAAGTGGCTTACCTCAGGCCACAGAAACTTGTAGCAGAGCCAGAGACTAATTCCAAACCTCCTAAATCCCAAAATATTGCTGTAACTGCTGGAAAGCTCAATTTTTGCAACAGGAAAGGGCTGTGCTGTTTGACTATGACCAACAGTGAGCATGTCCAGAAGTCCCAGTCTGTGATAGCACAGGGGAAAAGTGGAGAAAGAAAGTCATTTTCTGCTCAGTAAATCAACACCTTTCAATGGATACGAGATGGATCGTGTAAATGCTCATGGCATTCCTAGACATCTTTCCTAAGCAACTAGCCCTTTTGTGCCAGGGGAATCTGATGCCCAGCACTGGCACACTGTTTCACTCTGGTTTTCTTGGAAAGGGAGAGCCAAAAGAAATCTCTGGATGGCAGCCTCTGGCACTCAGCTCTTTATATTTCCCTCACTTGCTTGTCTCATATCTCTTTTTTCTTATTTCTTTTAGACTATGAGTTTCATTCCAGCTGGAAAGGACTAAAATGTAACTGTTGGATATACACAGAGAAAGAAGTCATTTTGAAGGAAAAAAATATACAGAAATAGAGACACACCTTTGGACTATGCCAAACTAATGTTGGGGGGTTTTCTTCATGCATTTGCATATGTAACATGCATACAAGTGTGCATGTGTGCACAGATGCCATTTAATTTTCAGAAATAGAAGCAAACAGGCTTCAATTTGCCCTTCTGCAGAACAGCCAGACTATGGAACATGCAGCCCCAGCAGACTGGTGTCTTCCATCAATAAACTGAATGCTCTGTACTCTTTCACACCAATCTACTTGAGCTTTTTGGTGATGCAAAGAAACAAAAAGATACATAAACAAAGCCAAATGCTAGCTCTTGGCCTTTATTCTGGGACTCACAAAAAGGCTGCTGACGGGAGGAAATTTTGGGGAATATTATTCCTCTGGAAGTTTAATCTTTGAAAATGTAAGTATGAAAATCTAGTGCCATCTTTGAGTTAACACAAGTTTTTCATTGGGCCAGTGCTTTGTGCCACGATGTTCAAGCAGCGAGTGCTCTACCAGAGAACAGAGTCTTGGTCCCTGAGCTTCTCCTTACAATTCAAGAACCTGGCAGATCCTGCTACCCTGAACAGTTATCACATTTATCTAATTGACTAGGCAACCTAATGGAAAACACGGTTTTAAAGAGCATAAAAGTGCCTCTGAAAGATACATTCTTCCTTGTACACTTTGTTTAGGCTGGTATACATCCAATCCAGTTATCAGCAGTGTTGTTTCTGATTTACATCAGTAAAAGTCCCAGCAGTGCCTGGTCTTATCATGGGATATGAAGTTTAGGATGGGTTTCAAATAGCCTGTGGGCAGCCTATGAAGTCTTAGGAAGGTCAAACTGATAGGGTTATCTGTGCCTGTTCCTTTTCTGTAGTATTCAGACAACAATTACTTTTCAGAGGGAGGAAGTGGGATTAAATTCATTACCACATTTTCTCTAATTCTCTGACACAGACTGAAAACTTCCATATATTTATGAGTAAAGCGGTGGTGACAGAAGACTTTGTGGTAGCTTGAAAGCTAGGACCAGAAGTACAATACACCTTTGAATGCTGAGAATGCTGCATAAAACTCTACTTGTTCTAGAAGTCCCAGCTTGCAAGGCAATAGCTCTGCTGCAGAACTCATAGGAGATTAGTTCCGGCAAGAAACTTCTCTTTTTCCTTCTTCTGAAATCACATAGTGAAAATCCCATAAGAAACCACACTGAAAACTGCAAAACTGTTCAGTGATTTGGTATACAGGCAGCTGTTCACCTTAAAGTCTTTTGTTTCGGCACAAAGTGAGACTTCTGATTCACCTAAACCTATAATTACCCAAAAGAAACTCTCTTCCTCTCCATGCCTGTTTGAGTTTCTGTGGGCTCTAAAGAGGAACACTTCTCTCTGATGGAGCTTTGCAATTAACTGACTACAACCCACTGTCCATCACTTTAGTTCTTGTGGTGTAGGTCTGCTTTCACAGAGTCACAGAATCATCAAATAGTTTCAGTTGGGAGAGACCTTCAAAGGCCATCTAGTTCAACCCCTTGCAACGAGCAGGGACATATTCTACTGGATCAGGTTGCTCAGAGCCCCGTTCAACCTGACCTTGAATGCTGCCAGGGACGGGGTTTCTACCACCTCTCTGGGCAACCTGTTCCAGTGCTTCTCCACCCTCCCACTAAAAAATACCTTCCTTATAGCTAGTCTAAATCCACCCTTTTTTTGTTTACAACTGTTATTTCTTGTCCTATTACAACAGGCTCAGCTAAAAAGTTTGTCCCCATCTTTCTTACAAGTGCCCCTGGAAGTACTGACATGCCACAATCAGGTCACCCTGGAGCCCTGTCTTCTCCAGCCTGATCAACCCCAACTCTTTTAGCATTTCTTCATAGGAGACATGTTCTGTCCCTCTGATCATTTTTCCATAAGTCGGGATTAATAGGCAAGCCCTGTCTTAATTGAGGTCTTTGTTTTGGCTTCCTTTCCTTTTCTTTAAAGTTTCAGTAATAGATGTTTTGAATTATTTAAGGACTTGGTAAATTAGCTTCATTTCTAGTGTCATTCAAAACAACTAAATATATGGGCTTAAGACTGCTTAAGAAAGAGCTAGATTGTGTCTTCCCAGTCTCTGACAGTGCTAAGCTCTGTGAACCTCTGATGAGCTCATGTTTTTGTTAATGGGAGAGCTGGGGTTTCTAGGTACAGATTTTTTCAAATAATAGTTACGATACCCTACATTTACTCAGTCCTTTCCACTCCAGCACTCCCCATAGCACATCCCAAAGGCCTTGTCAACCCCCAAAGCACAGATTCTTTATTCTTATTCAGCTAAATCTTTCTTCCCTGCTAAGACCTTTTGCTTGAGTTAGGACTTCAAACCTTGCTCCTAAGTACACTCTAGTTTTGCTTTATAAGGTACTCAGAGACAATTTTCTCTGGGATGAAATACATGAGCTGTTTCAGTTAGAGAAAGCCACATATCTGACCAGGGGTCTGCTCTTCGGCTGCTATGAGTCAATAGAGATGCTCCACTGGGCAGAAGAGGTATCCTTTAAACATAACTTGAAGAACAAAGCAGGGAAGACTTTGAGGCCTACATAGTAAGGACATTTGCATGTTACTTTTTTTTTCCCCCCTGGACAACAAGCCACCTTCCTAGCAAACCAGCCAGAAAGCCTGAGGGGATTTATGTCATTCAATTTGGACAGCATATTCCACCTTGGCTAGAGCTGTTAGGAAAACTTTCACCATTCTGATTAATTTTTTTCACCTCTCAAAAGCTTGTGTTCCAATTAGAAATAGGAATTGGCTTGGGGTTTCATCTCCCTATTCACAACTTGAGAAACAATATCACTCAGTCTTTCCCTCTCCCTTGGCCAACCTAAGAACCTTTTTTAAGGGCAAGTGTCCTCCAAGGAGAGAGTGCAAAACCCAAGAAATCTGACAAGCAGTATTTGGCTGTTTGCAGAACAGTTTCAATTGGATTGGCAAGAGGAATAGGCAACTGTAGTCCTGAAGGAAGTCTGATTTCCGTCTCTCTCCAATATTTTCCTCCTCTTCCTCCACCTTTCACCCATTTCTCAGTAAAATCTCTTTTATAACCCAAATTAATTTCTAATGCCAGAAGCACTGATGTAAACTGCTAGTGGACCCCAGTGTGTAAATCAGGCTTCATGGTATGGAAAGAAAACAAAAAACCAAAAGCCTAGAAAGGGTGATCTTACACAGAGTCAGTCAACAAGTCCCTGAAACAGTGGCTTTTTGACATTTCCCTATTGCACTGAGGGCCTGCACCATTTCAGAAAGGAGGGTGGACTGTTCTCTACCCACATCTGCATAGTGAGCTGATAAGAATGTGACACTGTAGGCAGAAAAACAAAACAAAATTCTGTTTCTTGTCTTCTTCTTGTTATCCTCATTCTCACAGACTACAAGGAAACAGTGTGACAGGTCCAATAGAAAAGCTTTCCTACGTCTTTTTCAGGTGCTAAGACAGGCATCCTTTTCTGGAAATACCCCCAAATGGGTCTGTCCATCGGTCCAATAAGAGATGTCACATTGCTGCCCTGTTCCCTGTTTCTTAAGGGCCAATATAGCTACAAACATTTCCTCCTGTCATGTCACCTCAAAATGTCAACCTGCTCAGCTCAGAAATGCAAATCACTGCAAAACCAAGTGCTGACCTGTCATTCCCCTGATATACTGGGGAGCAAATGACATAGACATCCGCATTCTTGTCTGATGCTGCCTCTGCCACAGTTTGCTGCAGGGATTGGGGGGGAAATAGATAAACATCTCATTTATAGCCCTCCTTCTAACCCTCCTTTCATCTTGCAGCTTGGGTGAATCTGGAGCCTCTCAGAAGCTCTTTAGTTACTAGCTGAACTGGGCAAACTTCAGAGGGAATAAAAGGAGTCGTGTAGGATTTCAGGAGGTTTCTCCACACCTTTACTGAACCAAAGCTCACCCTTCCCCCTATAGCTTGGATCCTGGGTTTTGATGAAGCTTCGCACAGAGAGCCAAGCAATTTAATCTTGGAGTCAAAGTTTAGGGCATTTCTGAGGATATAAGTAACCAGTAGAGGAACTTAAATACACAGACAGATAGACCCTTGTGTGCATAAAACTAGCTTACAGCTAGTGAAATAATACCTCTGACTGCCTGCGCTTCCCTTAGGTTTCCTTTGTGCTGCTGGGAATATGTAACGTATTAGTTATGTTCTCATTAGCGTAGCTAGGAGATGTGTTTGTGTTCTCCGTTTAGCTAGGTTGTTTTAATCTGCTCCTCTGTAGCTCCTCACTCAGGCTAAGCAGGCTCAAACCATTCATTGTTGGGCAAGAGTGGAGAAGAGGAATTACAACTGCCTTTTGTAGAAGCGTGATTGTCCTCATCAGGAATCCCCATGCTGGGGAAGTGAATTAAAGGATTTGGTATATGCTTGTGTGCATCATGTGAATATGACTTTGCCCTTGGTTGTCCTTTCCCATATGCTGATGTGGTAGTATCTCAATGGGCTTCGGAAATTGGGAGTCAAGGTGCAACTAATGAGAGCAGATGCCCTGCATGCTGAAAGCTAAGGAATACATTTTTTCATTATTAGTTTTATTTTTAAAATAAAAGTTGGGTTGTAAATCCAGTAAAATTTGTTTCTAATTCAGGGTCTGACAGAAGTGCCTGAATCTAGTTTCTCCAAGACATAGCTTGACACTTCCTATCTGTTCACATCTCATCGGCAAACTAGTGTTAAATCTGGCCAAGGCAGGACTGGTAGAGCTCCAGGGGGAGAATCAGAGTTGGTGAATGACTGTACACCACTTCCCTGGCGCACTTCCTCAATGCAGTGCTGGGAACTTGCTGGGGTGTAAAACAGATGGTAATTCTTCAAAGGCTTCTCTTTTCACATGCACAGGCTATTCTTCATTATCTGAGCTATATTCCATCTTGGGCTATTGTCCCTTGCCAATCATAGGTGCAATGGGATTGAATAGTTTTCTTTACTTTCCTGCAAAAACATACAAAACCACAATACCATTTAGTGATCCCCTGATGCCAGGCCATAGAAGAAGTTGCATTTTGCAGGAGGTGGTAAAACAGCTCCTTTGAGTGAAGGGATACAGTCTGAAGAAAAGAAAGAATCTAGGGGCTCCCTTGACCCATGTAATGCATGAATGCACCCACAGGGAACTCTTGTACCTCAGAAAACCAGCAAGCTTGATCCATGCAAGGAATGTGTGTGTCAGCCTTCATTAACATTTTGAGGACTGGGGGCTTATTTCTGCTCCAAAGTTGCTTGCTCATAGTACCATGTGGGCAGCCTCCAAATTGCTCATGCCATAACACCATGCTACACACACGGGAAAAGAAAGAAGCCAGCATCAGATGTATGCAGGACAAAGTGGCCTTTTTCCTTCCTTTTTCTAAGCACTTGACAGCATTATATGCCAGCCTACATTTGCCCATTGTTATTTTGAGATCAGCCTCTACAGTGAAAAGAAATAGTGGGAAATGATGCCCAAGAGAATGTCCCTGTTCTTAACGCAGGAGTGGTAGAAGGGCCGTTCCAGCCTTGCTCCTTCTGAATCTCATGCAAAAAAACCCACCATGAAGTGTAAACTTCTTTCTCTCCTACATCAAGGTGGCAACTGCAAGGTCTAAGAATTTATTTATCAAAATCACTGTAGATATTTTCTTCACTGGGAGGCTCGGTACTTTAGGCTGAAATCATCCATCACAACTGGGGAAAGAGAAAAAAAGGCTCTGCACCCTCATGGATTTTCCCCCTCCCTTCATCTCACCCTATTCATGTTTAAATGGGTAGAAATTCATCTTTTTCTCCAAAGATCCAGCTAGCTGCAACGCACTCTGTGCTTAAACAAGCCGTCTGCATTGGAAGCATTTTTCAGGCTCTCTGTCTTTCCCTCCCCATCCCCCTGGGCCCCAACTGGCTCCTCATCTCATTTTTATGTTTGACACCTCAAAAAACAGCTTAAATGAATAGCCCCTATTTGTAAAAGAAAAGCAACTTTTCTCAAAGACAAAACAGGCTTCTCAATAGGAGGTATGGAAACTCCTCAGAAATCGGTCTTTGCTACCAGCTTTGCCAAGGTGTACTGAGAGCATGAATCTATCCGTGTCTGTGACACTATTTTTGCATGCAGTGTGTACGTGTGTGAGCATGTGTCCATGGTTGCAGCCTGTGTAATGTTTAATTTTGCCTTTCCTTAAAGCTTATATGGAAAAGCAAACATTTACTAAAGTTGGATGACAGACTGCTCTGCAGCTCAGAGAGCAGGATGTCTCTTTTGGCAACAGCTTTGATATAGCTGCCAGCAGCTTCTCCTGTAGTGGCCATGAACGCACTTCTGTGCTTTGAGCAGGACACATTGCTTTCAGGTCAAGTCATCCCAAATACGCTCAGATTGTCTGGCAAAACCACTCTGAAATGTGAAACATGGGATTTCCTCGGTTATACAGTTATACAGTGAACAGAAACCACTGAGGGATGTGGTTTTATGCTTACAAGCCTGATGGTGTGATGGCACCATTGAGGCTTAAGCTGTCTCTGCAGGGAGAGTGGAGCAGGGCAATGCCATTGTTTTTACTTCAGCAGCCATGAAATAGAGCCTGTAGACTTGATCGGTTGTGAAAGGTGATTGCATCCACATTTATTGCACTAGGAGGGAAATTATCACTTGGCAAGGGAAAAGGTAAAGAAAAGGATTGACATCCTTCTGACAGGGAACATTAGATGTGCGTTCGGAAATGAGGCCATTGCAAAGCATCTCTGTTTCTACCTTTCTCCATGCTTGCTTCTATTTTGATGGGTTAGTCAGCTTGGGGTGAGATTGTCTTCCTTCATGTTTGTGTACGTGCTGGGAAAACAGTCCTAGGAACCTCACAGCTTGCCCCCAAAAGTAAGTTCTTACTCGAGGACATGGGAGCAGCTAGAGTTTTAAAGCTCTGGGTGGCAAAAGGAGGTTTTGATTCCCATGGACCCACATAAACAAGCATATCTCTTCTTCCATTCCCAGTCCTCTAGCTGTGAGAAAGGTGTTGGGACTGGAATAGCAATATTCAGACACTCTGAGTTTCTCATTCTGACAGAAGTTCTCTGTATCACTCCTTCATTCATTTACACGGTGTAGTACTGGTTCTCACCAGCTGCTTACATGTCACTAAAGATAGACCGACCAGCCTATTGAATAAAATGCCAGGGCTCTCCAAGACTCTAAGAAGTAAAAACAAACCCATCTTCTCTGTCTTTGATCTAAAGATTACAAGCAGTGAATCTTCCAACATTGTAGAAAGCAGGTTTCATAGCACCAGTGAAGCAGCTCAGTGCCTAAATCTTTGGCACAGGGAATACAGCCTATAAACCCAAGCGTGTCGCCACTATAGATACCATGGCACTTTGGGGAAGGTTGCAACAGTTAACACATTTTCCAGAGCCAAATTCCTATTTGAAGGGTCCATTATACCTATCTACATAACCATTCAGCACCATGCAACCACAGACTGGCTAAGAAATCATGCTTTGCATTCTGCCCTAAACATTTCACTCTGCTGGTGCAAAGCATTGCCACAACTGCCCCTAGAAGGAATTGAGTTTTCCGGCAAGAGCTATTAATCCTGAAGGAAGAATAGGGCATGTGCTCAACAGATAGCAAAGCTATCTACAGCTTTTTGGGATATAGACTTCTCTGTTTTCTGTCATTCTGCACAAATTCCTGTGATCCCAGCAGCGCATATGTGGACCACCGCATCAGACAGAGCTAATAATGAGGAGAAGAGGTGGAACCTTAGACATCCATATACTAATCACTATCCAATGTGTAGTCTTTAATGGGGCATTTCACGGGATTTTACAGTTTTCTTCGAGGCATTGATCTCTTCTGGATACATAATAATGCTGGATCAGACAGCCCGAAAGTCTTTGTTTACATTTCTCTGCTTATTTCTGTTAAAATGATACAAATCCCTTGAACAGTAGAGAATAATCTCTAGAGCAAGTCAGTCTGTTTCCTTTTTTTTCATTTTGGGTCAACCCAAAATGTATTTTTTATATGAGATATATATTTGTGCTAAATTTGGGGGTTATTTAACTCAATTATGCCCTTTTAGCAGATCAAGCTTTAGATAAAATTTAAATATTACTTTGAAAAAGAATTCACCAACTATTGCACTTTGGCCTAGAATCAAACATTTTCTCCAAGAAGAGCAATATTTTTAGCTAAGACTAGTCAGTATTCCTTGATCCAAAATCGCACCTAATTTAAATTTTCTCCCTTTCCATTGAAAATAGTAACTGGCAAAAAAGAAAAAAAATCCATAAACTCAACCAGCAGTTTTCCATGTATCATTGGACTTGCGTATCTTATTAAAGTACTCTTATTGTACAATGGTTGCTGAGAGGCCACTGAGTCTGACTTCACAATGTTCTCAAATCCAGGCTTATTCCCACATTTGAACATTCTGGTAAACCATAGGTACTGAGGTGTACTGGCTATTTTGCACGAAGGCTTGAGTACATACGCAGTAATCGTAGTGAATGCTTTGCGGTAACTCAGTTTAATAACCTAATATTAGGGTGTAATTTTCCGTTGGTGTAATTAGTCCTGCATCCTTTAAGCATGCAAGATTTCCACACATTCAAATCAGCTGAGGATCTTGACTCTGAATATGGTTTAACTGCTTGGTCATTAAATTAGGAGCTTTCTGAACTGCATGCAACTTATAGGTGTAGTACAAATTCCTCGTCATTCATATAAGACATCCAAGCTCTCTAACTTCAAAAGGATCCTCATGCAAACTGCACTGTGAAATGCCCAAATTGCACTATGTAAATTCTATAAACAGAGTGCAAATGTCTTTGTTAAATCCATGAGGAAGTGCAAAAATCCTATTTGCTGACGTGCAAAGGCTTCGTGAGGCAGAGCCCCCAGCCTGAAATCGCTTGATTTGTGGATCCTTGCGATTAAGTTGAACTGAATGACATGCAAAGCTGGCAATTGAGATAAAGAATCACTCCAGGCCAGGGAACTGAGGCAGCAAAGATCTGAAAACAAAGGCTGTTAATCTCACACTCATCATCTTTAAACAGCACATGTTAAAAGTGCAGGTAAGACTCAGCTGATGCCTTCAGATTACTGGACGGGATGTTGTCTTTTGTCTTCGCAAAACTCATTTTGATTCAGATACTGACAACTAGCCCCCTCTTCCCTCCCCCACTCCCATCCCCTCAGGCGGAACATCTCATCCCAGCGGAGCTTCTGCCTCTACACCTCTTGCCGGCTCACGGGCAGGGGAGAGATCCTGTCCACATCAGGGGAAGTTTTCTCAGTTTCCAGCCTCTCCCTGGAGTGCGGCTTGTCTTCCTGCCCCTTCCCTTTGCCACTGCACCGTCTGCCTGGGCTCAGGGGGTCCTGTCCAGACAGCAGTTAGCACACAAACATGACACCTTGCTGTAGGACATGTGGCTAATCTGTCTGTCAAAACCTGGAGACAGCTGCATAAAAACAAAGACATTTGTCTAAAGTAGATGTACACAGGCTGGAGCTGAATCTTGTTCCAAGGGTTAGGCAAGGCGAGCCTTATTTCTGAGAGTCAAAGACCTGAAATTGTGTTGCAGACCCATACTCCAGCATCCCTATCGAATACCTGGGATCTCAGGGTCCAGCACTTAGCATAGCTTGGCATAGGTGGTCCCAGAAGTCTGCAGACTACAACCGTTGTCTTTGTGCACATTAACACCATTGTGGGCTTTGGCAGCATCCAGCCACAGCAGGGTAATCGGCAAAGGGAGATGCATTTAAGCAGTATTGGAAACATTAGAAACATTCCGGCGCTGCAGGTTAAAAACTGCTCCAGGATTGCAAGTTCGGCATTTTAAGGATCAGTGGGAGATTTCTCTGGAGATTAAGAGCAATTGAAAAGATCGACTTCCTTTCTATAGAGAAGTTTTAATAAGGCTGAAAATAAAACGCTGTCTCCCTCAGCCTTCCTGGCAGAAGAGATCCAAAGCGCCCCCCTGTTGTTTCAATAATTCAAACTTCAGCTTTAGCCAGCCAAATAGGCCTGAAATTCACCTGTGAAAGTTCACGAGGCTAAGTGGGATTCAGAACAAACTCCTCTTGTTTCCAAACTCATGTATAATGCAGTGAGGAACTTTGCTCAAAAACAGCTCCAACTTGCTGTTATATTTACTATCCTCCAAAAGAAAGAACAGGAGGCAAACTGATAACACCACACCACAGACAGCAGAGTGGGAGGGGAAAGAAAGGGCACAGCCACCAACTTATAAGATGACATTCCTCTGTAGCTGGGCAGCACCTAAATATGCCTCTTCTCCTTCCTTAAATGGAAATTGCACCATTGCCCAAATACAGAGAAGTGGTCCGTGTCCTTCAGCAGAGAACAAAATAAATAGATAAGTCAAGAAGCAAAGGAAGAAGCAATATGATAAGGAGGATTGTTTCATTAGCCAGTTCAATGGGAAAATTGAGGTTGAACATGAGCATTGTGAACCTATCATTTTTATTTTAAATGTTTTTTTTACACAGATGTAGACTCAAAGTTGTGTTGAAGGCAAGCTCCCCATCTGTCAATGCTGTTGGTCTGCTGGAGTGTCATGGGGCTGGCTCTGAGGTGACCCATTTACCCCTGGCAGAAGGCAGTTGCTGAGCGTGCCCGTAGAGCACCACTGGCAGATGGTACTGTGCTGGCAATGGCACTGAATGACCAGACAAGGTGGAAATTCCAGCTTCAGCAAGCTCCATTGGTTTATTTCACAAAGAGCTATTCAGGTAGTCCAACATGTACTGCATAGTGGGTTTCTGCCACAAACCCCATACAGTAGCCCAGAAGCAGGAGCTCTGCCAGTTCTTTGTAGTTCAAGACCAGCCAGTTGGCCACTGGTTTAGGGATCACCCAAGTTCACTGGAGACTTTTGAAAGCTTTTCTGTTGACATCAGCAGCCATGCATTCAAGGCTGTCACATTTTAAAATGTTCACAGCAGGTTGCCACAGCTACCTACCATAGAAAAGCAGCTTTCTTACAGCATTAGCTATGCTTTGCATCTTTGCACAAAAGGGTCACATCTAAATTCACTTCTCTTTTTGCATACCATGGGTGGTTCACCCTGTTTGTATTAAAACCCAGTCCTCAAGTTGTAAACAGATTTCTTGAAACTTATACCTATTGCCTATATACGGAATAGACATGTAAGCTATAGGTATCTGGTGTTCAGTAAGTTGAATCCGTGACTGGGTATTAGGAATCAGATTCTCACTTCTGTTTGGATTATGATTGTTTCACCAAGGAAACATGTATAGCTGTTACATCTAATCATGAATTCCAGTGTTGATCCAAGATCCATCCTTCCTTCCTTCCTTCCTTCCTTCCTTCCTTCCTTCCTTCCTTCCTTCCTTCCTTCCTTCCTTCCTTCCTTCCTTCTTTCTCTCTTTAATTACATCACTAATAGGGTAAGATGTTTGTTGTTGTGTTCTTTCAAGTATATGACTTTTGCAGTTTTCTGGGACTGGAGTAATTGAAGTGCAAGGAGTGATTCATTTGAAATAGTAAATATTTATAACAACCACATGGCATTCTTCTCTTCCAGATCTCTAGGTTCTTTCCAGCTCTATTCAAGCTGTGTATAATATTGTACCTTCTTTATGTATATACTACACTTTATACATTGTGGACAGTATATTTATCTGTATTTGCCTTAGAAGTATAAAGCAACATCAAAAAATTGTAAATATTAAAAATTTGTCTCTGAAGGCATTTGACAGTGCCGATATTAGGCCCACCCAGGCAAATTTAATTCTACTCAACTGTAATTCTGTTTCATGATTTCGTGACTCACTTTTTAATTGTATAATCACACAGGGATTTTTGAGGGCTGCTGAACCTGAGAGTACAAAAGCCAAAGCTGAACTGAATCAACTTGGTGTGCTCATTTAGCACAGGCATCTCAGGTTGCGCTGGACATCCTCTCCCAAATCAAAAGAGCAATCAGTTCTCAAAATTAAGCTGTTATTGGTGCCTTGTAGGCTGCAGTATAACAGCATAACAACCTCTGCAGGTCTAGGGATCAGTCATTTGGATGGGTTTGGGGCTATATTTGCTTTCTTCACACTAGGCTGTTTGTTCCTACATAGTGATTTGAATGGGTGTTTTGAATGCTGATCATATTTGCAGGTTTGTTAAGAGTACCAGGGAAACAGAGTGAAATACTGTTTCATAACATATAGGAGCTAAAAGCTGAAGACATGCTGTAGAATTAATTTTGGTGTAAACTTGTGATTAGGAATGTTGCATTGATGTTTCTTGAAACTCTGTTTCCTGCAACATTTGCTGCATTACAGTTAATGGAATTTATGAGAATGGCTTGTAATTCTCCAAAACTGCCTGATGCGGTCATTCCGGCTAGCGCAATGTGAATTATGCAATAAGCCATCGCCTTAATTAAAACAAATTGCATTTACTGTATCAGTCTGTACTATAAATCACTCCCTAGGGCCCCTCTTCAAGGTTCGCGCTTGGCCTATTCTTGAGAAATGTTGACAGCAGTCTCCATTACAAAAACATTTTTGAGCATTTTGTTCTAATACCCTTCTCCAGGATTCAGCCTTTGAGCTTACTGCCCTGATATACAAAAATTTTCTCCAAAAAGTAAGACAGAAATCATGTGAAAAAGACAGAATAACTCTCTTCTCACTTCTCACCTGGTTTTGCAGTGACTGTGGTATTGGAAGTTGAAGTTTATTAATTGCAGTAATGATAATAATAAAAGCCAAAACAGGAACCCTGCAGACTAATTGTTTTCTTCCAAAGTTAGGAGGCACATGGGATTCCTCACTCTCCCTACTATAATTAGACTGAACAATGAGACAACCAGATTATTAGTCCTTTGTGTAGCTCCAGTTTAATAAAGAGAATGACCATTGGGTATTTATACTCATTTGAGCTCAAAGCAGCTTAAAATGAAGCGTTAAATACAGCATATCATACCACAAGATGAGGCAACCTGCCTTTTAAAGAGAAACCTTCATCTTATGTGTGGTCTCTGATGTGGGAGGAAAGATTTTTGCTTCATCCACTTTGGATCGGGCTGTGAGACCATTCAGTTCTACCTAATATTTGAGTGTGTCTGCTCATTTTAGCTTGCACTGCGAATTAAAATAACCTAGTTAAATACTTTGCTCAAAAGGAATATAGTTAAGAGTCCCTTGAATTGAAATATTAGACTTAAAGTTGTGATTTCTGGTTGTAGTCATATTAGAGAGCTATTATTGCAAGTCTGGAGGAGATGCTGTTTAATACAGTCCCGCATGGGTTAAAATGCACAGGGGAATCCTAACAGAAGGCTAATACAAATTTAAAAAGCTCAAACAAGCCTTCATAGCTTTTGCAGGAGTTGTTTAATTCCTGCTAATTATGGGGATCCTGTAGGTGGAGCTGTTTTTGTAAAATTTATGAGGGAAGTGAACCATTTATATCTAAAACTGTTTCGCAACTCCAGTTACTTTGAAATTGCTGAAACCTCATCATGAACAACTGGGTCATTGAACGTAAAATCAGACCCTAGAGCCTGATTGGAAAGCCATTAAAGCCAATGAAAAGGGACCCACTGGCTGAAGCTAACATTGGAGCAGATCCAGAGAGAATTATCTAAACTGAATCTGTCTCCATATTTATTTTCTTCTTGATATATATATGAAAGAAACCTAGGTAGATTTACAGTGGCTGTAACAACAGCTACTTGTTTCTGGTGATTTTCAGTTTACATCAAAGCAGGTGACCATCTCACCCAGCAGCATCATTCTGACCATGTTTAGGGTTTCAGACAAAAGCCTCTGTCATACGAACAAGCAAACACATCCAAAGAATGAGTTTAAGCACTAAGAAGGAAATGAGACAATATATACTTTCTATCCTTAGAAGGAAAGTAGACACAATCGGAAACAGCATATGCCCAGGTTGTGACTACTGTTCTTCAGCCAAAATAAAGCTTGGAAATAATTGGCATCAACAAGTATTATCAAGGACCTACTGGAACACACATTACTGAAAAGTTTCATTTGCCTGTATATTTGTTGAGTGGCTACGACTCTGTTTGGCTTATGAATTCAAAAGGCATTTATTGATGCTGTAGTAAAGGCCCACTGCACAAAGCCAGGGAAACTCAAAACGCTGAAGCCAGCAAAATAACCCCTTCAACCTCCAATAACCATAAGTACACTTTCCGTCTCTTACTGTTAGAATTCCATTGTATCTGAGCAGTTTACAATCTCTCATTGTGTTTAATTTTTCTTCACACAAATTTAATCACAATAAACAGGTGTTTCATGAAGCCTGCATTCACTGCAGGTTTTTAGATATAGGAAGCTGAAAATACTAGTCTTTTTTTTTTTTAAATGATCAGAAATAGTTTGGGTTTTTATTATTTTTCTTTGGGTTCTGTCCTAAGTTTTGATAATTCCAGAACAGCTGTGAAGATTATCTTCCAACTTCCCAAATGAATTCACTGCTAGCCTGTGAATAAGAAAGCGTGAGAAAATTTCAACCCCCAAAGGTAATTTGGGGGGAAAATTATAAACCACTGAAAACAGCAGCTTATAATGAAAGTGTCATCTTAACCATAAAAGGTACCTCAATGCACTGAACAGGCACTGTAAAACATGATTGAAAGGGAGTTTAGAGATATTGCTAATGGCTCCGACATAAGGAGTGTGGCTATAAAAGATGAAAAGATGCATGGCTAAAACTGCCCACTGCAAATCTTTGAAGAGCATCTAACTACCCAGGCACACCGGAGATGCGCGATTTCTAGCAGAACTGGTCATGCAAATCTGCTCAGACAGAGAGACCTTCAAACACTCCATGCTTTAACTTCCTCTGAAAGCAAGGCAATTGTTCAATGGAGAGACAGCACGTGTCCCCAGGCTCATGCTGAGGGCACTGTCTGGCATTTGAATGGTGGGGATGGATGACAGTGAGCCAGGACTATCTTGCTCAGACTCAAGCTCTTCATGAAGAGCGTTCCTTTTGGTTAGAAACTTCCAGTGTTTTAGCAACCAGGTTTCTAAGTTGCAGTAGATTTCTTCATTTTCATGAAATTGTGTAATTTTGGTTGGAATGGGCCTCTGAAGGACATGCAGTTTAGTCTCCTACTCACAGCAGGCAAACTTCAAAGTTAGTTTTGAAGTAGTTCTGCTATTCTGATTTAAGCCAGGCAATCTAAAGTTTAATTAATATGTGTAAAATACTTCCACAAGCTCAAAGTCATTTCATGGACTTTCAGAGTTTGCATTTGTCCATGATTACTTTACAACATGGTCCCTATGATATCTGTAGTGAAACCAGTGTTGGTCTGTGTTGAGGTTTAGTCAGGAGGACTGCTTTGTTAAATTTATCCTACTCTCCAGGGAGCAAATTCTGACTAGAGCTATATTTTGAATATCTGTATGTCAAGGATATATATGACCATAACTACACATTTTATTTAGGCCATTTCACAAAGTGAATTTCTAGGTAAAGCAGTGTTGAAGACTTTAAGACTATGTTGAAGATTTTTTTTTTTAATCACTAGTCAACAGCTGAAATAATAACAATAATGAGAGCTGTGTTTGGGGGAAAAGCTGATCTCTTGGTCCAGTGCAAACTTTTTTCTTCTGTTTCTCTTTCTCACTGACTTCATGTTAGAGACATGAAAAACAATATATGCAAGCCTTTGCAGTGATTTGACCCTGGCCAGATGCCCACCAACCCAGTTTATCACTTCCCCTCTGCAACTGGTCAAAGAGGGAGAAAAAATATGACAAAGGGCTCATGGATCAAGATAAAGACAGGGAGAGATCACTCCCTAGTTACGAACACAGGCAAAATAGACTCAACTCAGGGAAAGTTATTTAATTCGTTATCAGTGAAATCAGGATATAGTGACAAAAAATAAAAAACAATTCTTAATGTACATTTCCTGCACCCCTACCTTTTTCCCAGGCTCAACTTTACTCCTAATTTTCTCTCCCTCCTCCCCCTGCAGCAGGACAGTGGCAAGGGGAATGGAGGTTAGGGTCAGTTCACCACAAGTTGTCTCTGCTGCTCCTTCCTCCTTACGGGGAGAACTCCTCATGCTCTTCCCCTGCTGCACAAGGGGAACTTCCCACAAAAGACAGTCCGCATGAATTTCTCCAATGTGAGTCCTTCCCAAGGGCTGCAGTTCTCTGTGAATGACTCCCATGTGGGCCCTTTCCATGGGATGTAGTTCTTCAAAAACAGAGTGCTCCCATTTGGATCTCTCACAAGTCCTGCCAGCAAGCCTGCTCCATCATAGTCTCCTCTTTCCATGGGCCACAGGTCCTGCCAGGACCCTGTTCCAGCATGCGCTTCCTGCAGCATCACAGCCTCCTTCAGGCACAACTCCCTGCTCCAGCATGGGGTCCTCTCCAGGATATCTGCTCCACTGTGGACCTCCATGGGCAGCAGAAGGACAGCCTGCCTCACCATGACCTTCACCAGGGGGTGCAGGGGAATCTCTGCTCTGGTGCCCAGAGCAAGTCCTGTCCCCCCTTCTTCACTGACCTTGGTCTTTGCAGAGTCATTTCTCTGATATATTCTCATTCCTATCCTCCAGCTGCTGTTGTGCAGCAGTTTGTTCCCCTTTTTAAATTTGTTATCCCAGAGATGCTACCAGCATCACTGATGGGTTCAGCACTGGCCAGTGGTGGATCTGACTTGGATCTGGATGTAATTGACTCTCTTGGACATAGGAGAATCTTCTGGCATCTTCTCATAGAAACCACTCCTGCAGCCCCCACTATCTAAACTGTGCCTTTTAATCCCATTACGGTCTGACTTTATAAAACCCTTCCTGTATATAAGCTTACCCAAACCTGAAAATGTGGAGAATTTTCCAAAGTCTCCAAATGTTGACAACTATATTTCTGAATTTTTCCCAAGTATTATCAGAGCTAAGGATCAAAGCTCCAGCCATTTGCTTGGTGCTTATTAGTAACTTCAAGGACTCAGAAAATGTAAGTCAGACCTAAAGACGTTGTGAGGTTTTACTTATTTAATAATAGATCTGAGGTTCCTTTATTTGTCTCCTGCTGAGCCTTTAGCTTGAACTTGGGTCACTTTCAAACTTTGGTACACTCCTGAGGTCTAGAAAACCAGGGATTTATCGAACAAGAAAGAAAAAATATCTCAAGTGTGCACATGACAGCAGAGGGCAAGGCCTCAAACAGCTTGAGATTGCTGTGAGAATCCTGATTGGTTTCAAAGCCCTATTATTGCCGCAAGCCTCTAGCAAGCACTACCCTCATAACCAGTTACGTTCCTTACGGGAGGCTGCAAAGCATGCAGCCTTTCCTCAGGGCCAAGTGGTGACTGTCTCAGGAAAGATGCTAGCTTGACTTTTTTAGAACAATTTCATATGAACTCTTTGAAGGCAAAAAGAAATAAAGAAGACCAACTAAATACAAAACCAGTTCTCTCTGCTTCCTAACGAATTTCTGAGTTTACCATATCTGCCCATATTTGCAGTTATTTGCTCATCTTCCTCTCTCTCCTGGGTGAGAAGGAGGCTTATTGTGGAAGATGACCTACAGCCTAGCAAGGGAAATGAAGGAGTAGAGAAAGGAGAAGACTCTTGCTTCGATAACCAGAGCACCTCTGAAAAAAATGTGGAAGTGGTTTCATTTTTTAGGTAGTAGAGTGATTCTCAAGTTGTGACATTCCGGGGCACAAGGATATTTTGAGGCTGAGTCTGTCATCATGTAAGCCTGCCCACCAAGCAGTGCTCAGCTGTCAGGCATCACCCACTGCCCTGCCAGATATTTCCCATCTCCTCTCTAGCAGCAGGAGGTGCTGGGGGGACAAAGTAGCTTCTGACCACCTCCACACCAGAAAAGGGATGTACCTGGGCTGGGAAAATGTTGTCCAGAGGCTGGAACAGAATCACTAGGAAATGCTAGTTTCCTGCAGACACTGAGAGAATTGACTGCATACATCTACCTCCTCCCCAGCCCCAGTGCTGAGCTGTTCACTGAGGTGACCTCCTCATTGCAACAGTTATGTTCCAGCCTACATCAAGTTACGCACAGTTACCAGGGTAGGGAGACACAGAGGTGAGAAACACTCTGCCTTCCCAATATCACTTCGTTTTAGCAATGCTCTTCAACCCTTGGTGTTGTCCCCAAATCATTCTGCTGGGAGAACTCGTTGCAACAGCATGTGGATGGGTTTTGCCAGTATGCAACCCTTTTGTGTCAGTATGACCAGTGTGAAGGTGTAGTGATGCACTTTGAGAGCACTGTGTGCTCCCCCGTCACACAAGGGAGGATAGCAGAACTTCTGACTGCTTGTCAGGGGCTTGGAAGTGCTCAGAAGAAACAGGCAGCTCAATGCAACTTTTTTTTTTTTCCCTATGTGTTAAGACCCAAAAGGAAACCCAAGTATCCTCCTTGTAAGCCTCCTCTGCAAACCCATGTGTCTCTAATTGAAACAGGGCAGGGTCTGAAACCATAAGAGTCCACAGCTGCTATTTCTATTGTGTATGTCTGAGTCAAGGTGAAGAGAAAAGTCGTCAAAGTATCCCACAGGGTGAATCCTCCATGTGCCAAGAAAGCTGACTCCACATTAAAGGTGAGAGCCAGAGCTCACAAAGCAGTGATGGCCTGGGAAGAAAGAAGTCTTGATTCCTTCCAGCAGCCTCCAAGTGTTATTCCCATTAACACTGGCACTAGCCATCACCCTGAATACCCTGAGCACCAAAGGATGAGTGTGAGAGAGCAGGAGGAAGGAAGGGAGGTGATAAAGTTGTCAGGCTGTAGGAAAGGCTACAGTCGCTGGAGGACTGGAATTGACTGCACTTCTAGAGATATGTCCTGGGATGTATTTTAAGGGCAGATCTGACAAACTCGGGATAGAACAAGTTTGCTGATCTTGCAGAGACTTCATCTTGGGTCAGGACCCTGCATTTCTCTTCTCAATCATCACCAGGGGAAGAAAATCTCTATGTTGCACAGAGACTTTTGAGATGGCACAGCCACTTACATTAACTTCCCACACCTGACAAATTTCATAATTCAGGGATTGCTGCTAACCCCGCATCTTATGTCTGATTTACAAGACATCTGCCCTGCATGCTGCCATGGGTCAAAAACATTTTCAGGCTCCCTTCAGCAAACAAAATCTGTTCTTAGAGAGCACAGCCCCCAGTTATACCATGCTATGGGGAAACAGAGAGGAGTATTGCTTTTGCAATGGACTTCTGCTTTGGCATTGAAATAGCAGCACTTAGATAAACCCCAAGACAGCAGACAGAACTGTGTGTTTCTCCTGTAAATAAGCCTGCAAGCCACACAGAAATCAAAAGGATCCTTCTTATTAAAGACAGGATCCGACCTCTTTTAAGAGCAGTGTGGCCTTTCTGCAGGAAGTTTAGCAACAGATGCAGAATCGACAAGTGAGTCACTTCTCCTTTTCTCCTTTTTCTCCTCTTCCTTCTCCCTCAAGCACTGCAGTGTGTTAAGAAAGCAAGATGTCTGGAAGATGTCTTCTGGATCAGTGCTGCTACTGCAGCATCTTGTCTGCCTTCAGGCTCTGGCATCAAGTAGTGATCAGCCTACTTCCTCCAGCCCCCTACCCTGGAGTAGCAATTTTTAGACATGACCTTCCACCTCTTCACGGCTCCCTGTGTCTCTGAAATGTCCAGAGGTCAGCCCCTCGCTGCCTCCACAAGGAGACCTGTTATGGAGATTCTTGGCTTGCATCAGCCCTGTTTTATGTTCCTGTCATCTCCCATCATGTTACCAAACTGAAGGGGATACCAGGAGTTTAGATGGTGTCCTCCGCTGTGACACAGACTCATCATTTCACTATTTGTTGGGGAATGGCAGCTGTGCACTGCTCATGGAAAGGTAGCCTTGACTGACTAGCTAAAAATCAGAGGTGACCTAGCTGTACAACTTACTGCTCAGGAACAATGTGACAAACTTCATCTTTCTTCACTGACAACCTCTAAGGTTAGAGAGGGCTATTACCTGTCATGGTGGGGAGAAGAAAGACAGGTCTATGGATGTGTCTGTGCACGAGGGGTGGGGGGTGAGATGAGTGGCTATGTTCTTATTCCTTCTTTCCTACTTCGTTATATTGATTTTCAGTGGCTTGCACGCTTGGAATGCAATAAGGGAGCAATTCTCTTCTATGCTAGCTAGTAAACATCCCCTGTAACTTTATTCTGGGTCAGAAAAGTCAGCACTTAAAATTAAAAGTGGTTTCAGAGGAGGAAAACCATATTTTAGGAAATTCCAGCTGGGGGTTCCTTGCTACTGTACTTAATTTTTGAATCCAGTGTGTTGCATCATGTCGTATATGTCTTTAAAAAAGCATTTAACTGATATATATTCTCATCTGCTCTTTACTTGCAATATTTCAAGCAGAAAGTATTTTTTAAAAATCAGTTCCCTGGCTCTCTGAATTTACAGCAGAGGCCACAGACTATAAAGTGGAAGAAGTTGAAATTAAGCCCAGGGGAGAGAGAAGTGCACTGGAGAGAAAGGTTCATATGCCAGGTGCTTAAACACATGCATAGTTTAAATCCTATGCTGTCTTTCTGAAGCCAATAGAACTACCCTTTTATTTAAGACTAACACACAAAGCTTAAGTGCTAGGACCTTAATCTCTGAAAGAAAGTATATAATGCTGGGGTACAGACTGTGATGTCTGTAAGCTGCTCCAGGTCCAAGGTACAATCTGCTATGGTAGATTCTTTCCTCTGCACAGAGCTCCTGCTCTCAGGTCTTGGAAGCCAAAAGGGTTCCCTGAGACAGGAAAACATCTGTCCCAGACAGTCAGTTGGGGAAAGAGTGCCCTTGCTAACACGTGGCTTCCAGATGGGGATCCAAGTCAGTATCCAGGTGCTTGGGATGAGCCTTTTGCTGATGAGTTCCACCCAGAAGTTTCACTCTATTTCTTGAATGTTGAGGATTTTATCTTGAAAGATTTCTTCTTGTGCAACAGGCTCTCACAGCAGGTGTTTCACATGAAGTTAGACACCAGCACTGAAAACATGGTGCGTAACTTTTTAGATGGATATACAAGTATTTTACTGAGCTCTGCTCCTAGTACTGTAAAAGCAAAGAGCTGCTGGAAAACATCCAACGTAGGAAGCAGTACCAGTGGCATGGGACACTACAGTGTGCCATCTGCTTTGCCAAAGCAAGATCATGCCAGCATTGCCAGTCCCTAGTTTCCATCTTGTTGTGCTACAAAAGCATCCCTGCAAATCCCCTCTCTGCTCAGCCGTGAATCCATGCATCCTGCAGCAGGACTGTTACTGCTTTGTCAGGTCTCAGGAACGTCTGTGGCTGGAAACCCCACTGGGGAGAATGAAGGAAGGCTGGACAGTTTACAAGACAGCAGGAGACATCTACCTGGCCCTGAATGTGTGGCCTCCCTGCTCCATGTTTGACATTTACAAACATGGTGACAAGCCATGTCACCTGCCACCCAATGCGACCATCCCGAAAGCTGGGAAAGCCAGACCTGCTATTAACAACTCCAGCTTCCCAGAAGAAAGCCCCAGAGACTTGTGACAAGGAACTGCTGTGACTCAGGCCAAACGCATTCATGTTAGGAAAACTCAGCAGCTGACTACCTGAGTGAAACAGACTGATGAAAGGAAAGCAGAAAGGCAAGCAGACAGACAAAGGGAAAGATAGACAATGCTGGCTTCTCAGCCCAGCTTTCCTCCTTCTCCCTTCTCTTCCTATGAGAAGTGAAACCTCTGGCTGAGACACCCTCAAACCTGGGAGCAGCATGAGCCACTGTAATTCCTTACATCATCCCTAGCTGTGCGTCCCTGTGTGCTGCTTTACCTGCCTTTCCCCCAGGAACCACAACAAGTTGTGTGGAAGCACAGACATGAGCACCAGAAGATCACCTGAGCACCTCTCTGTGGTCCCAGCATGCTGAGTCTTCAGTGCTCTTAGTAACCAAATTGCTATTTCCGGCTGATAAATCATGAATTGGAATTTAGGGACTAGAGAAGGTTGGGTGTTGCCTTCTCTAGGAAAGCATATCTGTAGATGTGCAAATATTTACTATCACCAAAAGACCTCCTAAAGCTCCTAAATTTCATGACTCCCAAGAGTTCTCGCAGAGTAGTTACTTTTAGGACACAAAATCTTTCAGGTTTCGCTGTTACTCAAGTTTCCATCTAAGCCGTCAGGCAACAAGCAATGCTTTAAAACAATGGTCTATTGATTACTTGCTTTGTTAACAACGATGCAATTCCCTGGAGAAGTTTATTACTCTTGTTTTTTATTATTTCTTGCCTTATGATTTGGTCACTAATGGGTATCTTTGCATTTCATTTCATTGTGACTGACTTTCCTGGGAGGAATTCTCAATGCAGTTCAAAGATGCTCATGAATAAACGTTTACTGACAGGAGGTACGAGTGTGTTGCAGGGCTGTATGGATGTTTTCATCCTGATGATGCAGCAGTAAATCAATTAAAAACATGATTGATTGTAAAATTGCGGCAAACTTGCTTTTGCCTCTGGATTTCACATTACCTAAGTCAGGCTGTATAAATCTAACAATATATTACTCACACTGTGATTGTCTTGCTGATATCTACAGTGAGAATTGCTATGTACACAGCTAAGGCAAGAGCAAGGGCTAAACCCAGCACCAACATATCCTGCAGCTCTGCTCCCACGCAGAGCACAGAGCCAGTGTCCCACTGGTGATTTAACTCCTTTTGGCAACATTTGACTAGAATTCCCTTTACCAGACTATAAAATAAATTGAAAGGCCTCTCCACACAGACATGCTCATTGAGATTAAGGTATCGCCTACATTTAACATTGAGTAGCTTTTCTTAATTAATTCCCTGTCTGGGTGCTTTTTTTACAGGCAGACTGCTGTAGCCAAAATTAGATTAATCGACTTTGGATATTCTTGCTAGCTATTACTTTCTCTTGTTATTAAACATTATTAATATTAGTTATTAGAAATTAATGATTTCAGAATAACTTCTCACATTTAGTTATATCCCAAAGTCTCCAGTGACATACAATGGCCAGTGTGCTCCCATTCAGCAAAAGTCCCCGCACTCAGTTTAAAGAGTTTGCCAACATCACTGGATTTTGTCTGTTAAGCTGAAGTAATTCAGGTTTAAAAACTGTTTAAAAATCTTCGGCAGTGAAAGTAATCCTCTTTTTAACAAGATTGTATCCAGAAGCCACTGCTCAACAAACAGCAATGTAGGGAAAAAGTGACGCAAAGAATAAGAGAGCCTGAAAAGACACAAGCTTAGGACAGTAAACTACCTCCCTGTCTCCCACAAACCCGTCCAAGGCTTCATCTAAAACCTAGAAATGCCAATATAAGTCCTCTGTGGGCTCTGAGTAC
Source organism: Neomorphus geoffroyi (assembly GCA_033558235.1). Classification (NCBI taxonomy): domain Eukaryota; kingdom Metazoa; phylum Chordata; class Aves; order Cuculiformes; family Neomorphidae; genus Neomorphus; species Neomorphus geoffroyi. Next base: position 1,677,666 of record JAUMJM010000048.1, read on the forward strand.
AAACCAGTACTGTGCCATCTCAAGGATCCTGCCACAACTCCATGTGTGCAAGTCTGCAGACACAGGCAGAAATACAATGTACATGACTGTGTGCTTGGATATAGATTTACAGAGACAGTGTGCATAAATCTAGATAATTTATACAGTGACACAAATACAAACAACAACTGCCACCCCTCTCCCTTCACAAACTCATATACACAAATGTACCTCGAGTATGAATAATGCAATGACAAAGTGAGCTGCATTTGTATGGACATCATTGATATCAGCAGTTAGGAATAATAGTTGTCTAATTGTAGTCTTTCATTGTGTGCTATGTCAAAGCGTGGGCGAGTAATTGCAATCATCAAAACCCTTTCAGAGTGTGTGCAAAGCCCCGACCCTCATCACCTGCTGTCAAGCCTATCTGATCCACCGCACACATGGGCTGTTCTCTATTTTTTTTTTTAATATTATTTTCTCTTTTGTTTCGTGATTTCCTTTCCTCAAGGTTGTGTCTGGGTTGTGAAAGGTTGTTAGGCTTTTTAAAACTCTTATTCTTATTCTTATTTTTGAAGGTTGTGACGACTTTTTGGGTGAGATAATTTAGACGACAGACATCAACAATTATACAAAATAATATGGTAACCAGAAACTGAAAAAAAAGTAATAATTGATTCTCATGGGCTGCCAAGTGTTACAATTTGGATGTCTTTTTATTAAAATCCTTGTAATAGACACAGGGAGAAAGCAGGAAGGAGGGGAGAGAGAAAGAGGGAGAGGGAAATCAGTCCTTTTCCAAATATTACTCATAAGATGGAAGAGTAGATATTTTCTGAATCAAGTGGGAATGACTTCCATTAACACAATTGCATTTCTAGTATTATTTTATTAATATAATCATCTTGGTTCTGGGAATGCCTGCTAGATCATATATGCCTAATGTATTTTGCGTTGGGTTTAGGGAAAAATCGAGGAGAGAGCTAAAAAATATTTCAATCTATTTGTTACATTCATTCTGAATTGCCAACTGTACGGTAGCTGAGTAGAACAGCAGATTTGATTACCAAATACAATTAAGGCCTGTTTTTTCAATGTCGAGTACTGTGTAAGTGTATAGTGTAAATATCTGTCTAGAAGACAGCAACAGCACAATCATGTGGGCTATGTAACTCTGTCTTGCTGCTGGAGAGGACTTGCAATGATTTTCCGTGGTTCAGCCTCCCACAGAAAGCAACCACCCAGAGCTGTAACGATAACTATTACAGGGATCGCATCTTGTTCAAAGAGCACATAGGTTCATGGCTAGATACCAGCTTTAAACCTTTAAAGGGTCTCAGCTCTGAGTTTTTTGTGTCTGCCTTTGTGTGATGTATCATATCTATTTATTATTATGTTATAGTACCTCCAGAGACCCAGGAAGGTATGTAATTTTTCCTTGTAAGCATCTTCTGTTGCTTAAGGATGTATGTGATTTTCATGGCTGTCAAACACGAGATTCAAAAGGATACGTCTGTGCACTAAAACTTCTGAAACAAGACAATTTAGAAGCCTGTGATTAAACTTTTCCAGGAATTAGCAGAAACCTTGTTTTATGTGCAAAGCTCAAATAAGGAGATTTTCATAGAATCATAGAATCACTTAGGTTGGAAAAGACCTTCAAGATCTTCGAATCCAACCATACTTATACAATTTATACAAGATGCAAGAAAGAATGACTTCATTGTGAATTTTCTTATATAGTGGATGGGATCCCCAAAAGGAAGAGAGGTAGCTTGCTATTTGTACTTCTCAAAATAAGGATAGGTAACATAGTTTTGAACATTCTGTGGTGAGATGTCCTATGTCATCAAAAAGTCACATAACCTAATAAGTCTTCTTTATTTCTGATTACTGTAAGCCATCTTCATATTGTTGCCTTACCCTGCTCACTTTGAATTTGCTTCTTTCTCTGGAGGAATAAATCTGGTTGTACCAAAATATACATATTTTATGAGACATCAATGCAGTCAGAAATGACCATAGTATTGAAGAAAGGGTTTTGCAAAAAACATGGTTGGAAACATTATAGACTATGGGTCTTTCCTCAAGGAAAATTATTGCTACTACTGGGCTCACCACTTGTAAGACAACAGAACACAGGTCTGGAAATAAGAAGAGCAGCATTCTGGTCTCATTCTTGCTGTGTTGTTTGGGCCAAGTCATTGCGCAGCGTGGATGGGTGGGGTGTTTTTCATGGCCAGTAATTTCTGCCTTATGAAGGTTAGGTGGCTACTCTTATCATATCATCAGAGATGCTTTTCAGCTACCAATAAAGAAGCAAAGGAGTGTTCCATTGGGGTTATTCATTCACTCTTAAAGCAGGTGAGGATAAATCACCAATAAATTCACCTGTATTTCTCCACATTTCCTGTAAAATCTAGCCAGACATTTTTAAGCAAATTCCTAGATGACAAAAGTTATAGGAGAAGAATGCCTCCCTTAATATTTTTTTCTAGTCCATGTCAAAGAAATGGAGAAATGCTCTTTAACAGATATGTTGGATTTGAAGACCTATAACTACATTTCTCTCATCTGTAAATGTTAAGAATTATGTTTCCTGCCATAAGAAGTGGGTTCATCTCTTCTGATAGAGTTTCATAATAACCTCACAGTAAGAATTTATTTCGGTATTATAATCCTTCTTAAGGGTTAACTGGACTATACCTTCACCTTAACAAAGATGGAAAACCTTTTTTTCTTAAACAGAAAGTGCTGCTACTAATTTTTAGTTCCATTACCCACAGTTCTTTGCCAGCAAAACTTGGTTTGGATGTATTGAAACATCCTACTAGAAAGCTACTTTTTAAAATACTTACTATCCACATGAAAATTAGTGCTGAGAGAGATAATTTTTAAGGCAGAAATGTTAATTTTTCATGATTCAGACTTTGGGGACAAAAATACTGGATTTGATAAAGCTTTTATTGGGAAAGCTTGTGAAATTTTTGCAGTACCAAGGGCTCAAAGCCATACCCTGATAGCATGGGAAACACCTGTGCTGCTGAGTGATCCTAATGTCTATGCTCATGGGTGTTTGGGGAGGAAGAGTGATGATATCAGCCCAAGTATTTGTGAAAGGTCATGGTCCAGAACAAAAATTATGTATAAAAACTTGGTATTTTACGCTAAATGGGATTCTTGTTTTCCATCTCAGTCTAATTAAGATAGTGCTGAGAACTGGGGACAAGGACTGTACGTTCCAAGTGCCTTTACAGACACCAGTAGAAGTACATCCAGCTTCCACCTTAATATAACACAAGGATAGTAAAAGAGAAGATAGAGAGAGAATGAGAAAATAAAATAGTGAAAATAAGAAGTCCCATAGCAAGATGAGAAGTGATTTCAACCCACTCATGGTCTCAGTGCTGTCAAAGTCATACATGAGCATAACAGCAAGGGGGCCAGGTTTTGGAGAAATTTCAGGGAACATCTTGAGAAGGGATTGCAGCTGCCTTTAAGGAGTTCCTACCATGCATAAAGGGGTGGCATGGGAGAAAACAATGAGATACTTGTCTAAAAAATTCAATTACTGAGTGATAGAGGATGTTACCACAGGATAACCAAAGATAGGAGCTGGCATTTCAATAGCAAATGAGAGATGTTAGGTAAGGGGGAGATAGAATGTGAAGAGCCATTCAAAGGTCCCTGTATGAACATTGAATCCTAACAGCCACTCATCAGTGTTATAAAACTACCAGGAGCAGTATCCCCAGGCTGGGAAGGACTCTTCTTGGCAAGCTTGTGTACGACACCGTGCCATCAGATAGAGCCCATCCTATTGAAAACTGAATCCCTTTGAGTTCCCTGGAACAGCAGCAGCTGGAGGAGAAATAACAGTAAAATTCTATGACCATAATAAAACACATTAGCCATCTGAACACTCATTTCAATCAAATAATGCAGCCTATTCATATTTAAACAGGAAATATTGTTTAATGTTTATGGTAATGATCAAATCAAATTTTAAAAATTAAACACGAAATTAAACATTAAAGTGAGGTTCCAGCATTTGGCACTTGGGACACTGTTTCCAACTTGGACACTGTTTCCAGCCCATGGCTGCAACCAGCAGGGTCTACGCTCTTACCTTTCCTCAGAGTAATTTTTTGAGGAGGGTGCTGGAAGAAGGCTTTGATGTCACATCAAATGGCCACAGCTAGTAAAGAGTAGCTGTTCTGGAGCTGATTGTCCTAGCCCATGTTTCCATCCATTGGGCTTTCCATGACAATAAGAGTTAAAGGCTTGAGGGGGGAGTGGAAACCCAAAGGAAAAGTACTTTCACCTGGAAGAAGGTAAATGGGAGTTGTTTTTCATCTAAGCAGAAGGCAGTGTGTTCCTATTGAAATATTTTGGACTCTTAACGTTTTCTCAGAAAGAACAGGGAACATAAAAGTTACAGAGGTTTTTCCAAAGCACCATTGAAACAGGAGTAGAAAATGCCACTGTAAAACAGCCAGTCCTCAGATGTACCTAATGGTATTAGGAGATAAAAATGTGAAATAATACCAAGTTGCTCTTTAAAAACTGTTCCTATGGGATAGAGAACAGCAATTGTTACTCATCAGCAACATGCAACCATTTCTGTAGTGGTAGTAACTGGTGTAGAAGTCCTGATTTTGAAGAAAAAAAATGCTACTTTACACCAGTGGAGGCATGAGCTCAGCTGATTAATTGAAGGTTTTGATCGAGCTGGCCAAGTTTGTGTTTAATGAACACCTTGAAGTGATAGCTAGCAGTTAGGGTATTGCTTTTAGACCATATCTTGTGTTACAGTAAACTTGGCACCAAGAAATTACTTTCTCCCACATCAAAGCTGGAGTGAATTTGTTGATACTAAGCCTAGCAATTCTTTCCCAATTCACTCCACTTGAAGTCTGCAGAAAAGCAAAGTTTGAAAGAAGAAAGGTTTGAAACAAACCCATTGCCTTTAATATCGCTATGCATTTTGGCCTTGGACCTTGTCTCTGCTGTGAGCCTGTGCTTCTGTTTCTTGAGATGTGCAGTGTGGTTAACCTTTTGCTCTAACAGTTGCATCTTTCAAGAGAGTATATAAGTGTAAATTAATAACAAATTCTTATAAATTAATATCAAATTAACAATGATTTGGACTGCCAGCGAATTGTGTGTTGTTCTTTAGAATGAAAAAAATCATCACAAAAGGCAAAAGCAACTCTCAATCCCTTTCTTCTGTTGATTGCTTGCCCAGATTTATGTACATGTACAGAAATTTCCATAGTCTTAAAAAATAAACAAGAAGACTATATAAATTATCTGGGAAAGTACAGAAAGATGGAAAGACTCAACTTATGTCTACTGCTCTCACCCCTGTACCATGAACTTTAAATTGTATTGTTATCCTAAAAGAGACTGTCAAGGATTTCATTTGTTCTGCTTGACATGCAGATGTACAATTGGTAAAACTGCATCTTATGTTAGTAGTCATCTACAGTGATAGGTCTAGTTACTGACTTCCAAAATCAGGTTTCACCTATGCAGTTCCCTGATTCAACATCAGTCCAACCACCTCCAGCTCTATCTGTTCATCTTTTGGCTCACCTTCCTAAGTCAATCCACCTTCCTCTTTGCAAATGTTGAATTTTGGCTTTTTGTAATCAATCAAGATTGGGTTTTGGGGTAGAGGAGTAAAGAACTCATTTCCTTGTTTCTGGCAGCATCCTTGTATCCAGCGAGTCTAAAAAAAATCATTGTGACCTGGTGATTGAAAACGTGGTGAATATATTGAGGACTTTTAAAGCAAGAACGGGTTTTGTAGGGTTTGGAGGAGAATGTTAACTAGCTCAATAACATTTCTGTTTTCTAATGGAACTGTAGGGTTTTGTGATCACATAGATAAATTTCTGTCTGTCTGATGCTCTTTGAGCACATTCTGGTGCAAATCTAGATTAGCATGCTGACACTCTAATGATTAAAAAAAGTGTTTTTCCAAATGTGAAACAAACTTTCCTGTTCATAGATACAAGTTGCAAACAGATCTGCTTGTAAAAATGGTTACTTCTTCCAACACATCTGAAGAATTTCTCTAGAACTAGTCATTTATTTTCCACTTTTAGCTGAAAAGAACTTTGGATTTTGAGTTAACGTTTCTAAAACACAAATAAACTGCCAGATTTTTTCTGGGAAGGAGACACTTTTATGACATATCGTGTATTAGTCTAAATGCCTGGTGCTTTCTCTGCAAATACTCTTCACGTGAATCTTCTGTGCAACTGTTGGGAGGAGAATTTCAGAAAGTAAACTCTGTTTTCTTGTATTTCTTCCCCCATTGATGCATACTAGTGCCATCCCTAGTACTGACCTGGTCTTCCACCTGGCTTAGCCTAACAAGTGAATGGCCCATTTCCATTTCCCATTCCTGGCAATGGAAGCAACTACAGTTGTAAGAGATGGCTACAAATTTGGCACAGCTACAAATTTGCCATGTGAAACACTCTGCTGGAGACAGTTCTCCACAGAGTGTTGCAGCAGCCCTCCATTCTCAATGCCGTTTCAGTCTCCCCAGGGAACAAAGGAATGTAACATAGAACATGAGACCGATTGTAGTTCCGTCAGACCAAGTCATTCTTACACATATTCCATCTCCTAGAGTAGTCAATATCACAAAGCATAAGGAAAATTGCAAGAGCAATACCTCCCTAGCTTCCTGCAACTGGCATTTCACAGATTCCCTGAGCCAGAGGTACTTTCTTTCGATCAGTAGTTTTCAATAGTTTTTTCTTATGTGAGTCATCCTGTTGTTTTTAAGTTCATGGAGGTGTTACAAATGCTAGCTTTGCATCACTGACATTTCTCACTGTTTATGCAGGACCATTTATCCCTGGAGAAGGCAGAAGTTAGTCAAAGAACCTCTGGCAACTTGTACAACCATAAAATAATGCATTGAAGGTTCTTTTCAGTTTCCAAAATGCTGCCAGCTATCGTCTAGATGTACAGCATGGTAGTTTCAGAGAGAAAAACTGTGGATCCTGGGCAGAGAGAACAGTGATGATTACTAGATGTCATTACACAAGGTGAACTCCAAAATCAGTGGTGGTTTGGACTTTGTAGGAGAGCTATAATTTACTGGAGTTCAGCAGCTGTTGTATGAACAATTACAATAGTCCTGAAACCAGGGGGTACCTTCAAGGTAAGTTTAGGTGGTCGTACAGGTAAACTGATTTCACCCTCCAAAGTTAAAGCCACCTCTGGTCACAAATGAGAGCCACAAAACAAAAAGCACAAGGTTTTGGGAAGGTTCTGTGTCTCCTTTTCCACATGCAATTGATCTAGAAACAGCATTTTCTAACAGCTGGTAAGCAATGACTGTTGTAGGTATTACAGGCTGCACCCACGTCTCCTGAACGGGGTTGACAGCTCACAGTGAGGAAATTGCTCTGCTGTTAATAAGAGGTGGATAGTTGGTCTTGTTTTGTTAGGAGATGGCATAGGTTTTTTCCCCTATGTCTCTTCCCTTGTTCAGTTTTCAAGCTGCTTTATATGATCAGTATTTGCACTGAAATGAAACAATGCTAAGGTAGTTGGAAGGATCCGCACAAGCTGATACACTTGTAAACAAAGATGGTAATTAGAACAGAATGCAAACCTGGGGTTGTCTATTACGTCAAGAGCTGTGTTTGTGTGTCACATTTACTCCTGTGCCTCCTCTCTGGAGCATCTTTATTTCAGGGTTTCCTGGGAAATGCAGTATGGCTTCTGTTGTTTGCTTTTTTTTTACTTTTTTTTTATTATTCTTTGTTTTTCTTTATAGACTCCCCAGGTGCCCATAACAACGTGGCAAACAACAGGGATATGCGCAGTAGCAGAGTTCTCCCTTTACAAGTAAATCTATGCAAATATGGCAACCTACCTCAGAGTATCTTTCAAACCTGGGGAAGAAATGGCAGGGAAGGAATCACATGACGTTTCAGAGTTTGCAGACACGTCTCACCTGACTTTGGACTCTTCTCTTGCCTTTTCTCTCTCTCTTTGCTCTTCACCTCTCCCCTATCTATACTTCTAGAAAGATAAGTGAGTAAAAATGACATGTGCAGTCGTCTGGGAGCCTTTGAGATACCCAGTAGTCAAGGTCCACCCCTAGAGAGATGATGTACAGAAGGGAGCTCAGGGACATGTCCTGCTTTCAGATGTTCCCACACATCTGCTATTGGCCTCAGCTGGGAACTCCCTGCAGGCACCTCTGAGAGGTGGATTTGAAAGGAAGTCTATGTTAAGATAAAAAGGAAACATGGTATCTTCAGAAGAACAGAGAGCCTGGAACTGCACATGTTCAAGACGGAGGCACAGTGCAGGGCCCAAGGCAGGATTTGGCTTTGAATAAATCCCACAACCTTCTGTCCACAGGGCTTGCCACCCACACAACTGATTTCCTCAGCCAAGAATTTGCAAGGAATGAGGACATATCCTAACCTTCACAGCAAAACAGACTGTCTCTGTAGTTAGACTTAAATGTTCAGGAGGAAACACAGGCAAATAGGTTCTGCCCCACTCACTTCAAAAATAAGGGCAAAAGGCTGCATGGGGGTGAAGGCAAGGCAGTCAACACAGACCCTTGCAGAAGTGGCTTTGGGGAACACCTGGCATCCAGCTGACTCTGAGCAGCAGGGGATATACCTTCTTGAACTGAAGTGGGAACTAGCTGTGGCCTTTGACATGAGCCCAAAATGCTTCAATATAATGACCCTTACAAGATCTAACCACCTTCTCAGTGGCTTTAAGACTGATTTTTTCTTGTTCTCTGCCACATCAGAACAAAGAAAATTAAAATACTGTTATGGATGTTGAGCTACCAGGTACGGAGAGACATGGGTGAAGTCAAGTTTCTTTTGATGTGATACACTGGAAGTAATCTGAAAGAGTATGAAACTTCAGGATTCCCAGACAGACCCAAATCCAGCACAGCTCTGCAGTGACACACCTTGGATTTCCAAATCCCAGGGCAGTACACCAGAATACTGTAATATATAAATATAGATGATTTTCACCCAGAAATAAAAATCAAAACACACTCTTAGAGCAGAGATTGCTGTACACAAAAGTAACCTGTGCAGACAGTTTCCATGCAAGGAACAGAGCAGAAAAGAACAGACTGAATGGAGTAATCCAAAAGAATTAGTTGAGATGAAAATGGCAAAGCAGTTTCTCTTTATATGCTTTCAAAATGCAATATCCACCCTATTAAGTACCTTTGTTACTCTAATGAGAGACTACCAGGCACTCCTGCAGAAGCCGCTCACCTCTGACAGCCCAAGTGCCTCCACCACACATAAGCGTTACCATTCCTACTGCCTGTCTTTACCATATGTCATCCCTTTTTGTTCACTGCCATTTACACAGTGGCAGGTTGACTTTTTATTAAGGTAAGAGTGGGCAGAAGATTTCAGGTGCTTGAGAGACCCTCTCCTTCACAGCAAGATCTGCTTTCTCAGTTTCAGCTCAAGCTGACTTTATATCAAACTGTGTTTCTGCCCAGTGGGGACAACCACAGATTATTTACAAGATACAACAAGGATGTCACACTAAATGAAGACAAAAGATATGCAGAAAGTATGATTGCTGTCTGAGCCTTCTTAAGAACTGCTTGTTAAGGAAATTGTCCTTTTAGGAAGCAGGTAGCCACCAGAACTCTCTGACCTGCTAACCAACACCATCTATTGACAATGTTCCTCTAGTGACAGTGATGAGACGCTAATGATAAATAACAATGTGTGTATTTGTCATGTCCACTATTTAAAGGGCAGAAAATGTTTTACCAACAAGAAAGTGTAAAATCCCAGAACAGTTCTTTTCTCTTTATGGAATCTATAGTTACCATAAGCAAAGGGACTTTAGTCATCTGGGTTAGCAAAGAGAAGTGGTAGTGGAATCACTGAAATCCAGTCACTACCGTGCTGCTGATTCATAGTGTGAACTTGAGGGAGTTATTTCAGTGCTCTGAGTCTCAAGTTCACCATCTGTAAAATCAAGATAATTATATTTACAATGCTTACCTTACAGAGCTGCTGTGAAGATTAATTAATGCATATATATTTACAAAGTGCTTTGAGATCTTCAGGTGAAACCTTCTGCATATGTGCAAAATATTATTTCTCTGAAATAGCTTGAAACCTCAGGAGTTGCAGAGTCTTAGCAGCTATCTCCACATTTTTTAATGCTTTTATTCTTTGTCCAAGCAAGTTGTTTTGGCAACTAGCAGTTATATATTGTGTTATATATTATATATTATTAGTTATATATTGAACATCTTTTTCACCTCTGTAGATTTTATTACAAAGAAACTCCCTGTGTTGAATTGATATTGGCTGTTTCAGCTATGTTGGTTGTTTGTGATTGGTTAGATAAGCTATGATATATATCTCTACCATTTCCAGCAAGAACATACCTGGAGGCACAGCTGAGGTCTTAAGATTATGTGTGTTTAAATTGTGTGCTGTAGGCAGGATTGATCTCACCTAAATTTAGCCATATGAATATTAACTGTTAAATCTAAAGTAATTGTTTGCATCTACTTTGTGCTTAGTTGAAAGAGATGGGCACTTGCTCAGAGCAGTTTGCTCAACCTTTCTTAAATAACAGTCTTGATAGGATGAATCAGCCTTTGGAGGCACAAATACTTCTGTTTTCTATGAAGGGACGTAGGAGTGTTGTACTCAGATTTAGATGTCTGATGTGATATTAAAAGGCTGAATCCTGTTCTTAGACCTTAGTGACACTCCTTATCCTGGCAGAAGAAGCAGTATTACACTGAAATAGAGGATGGCTTGTTTGAGCAGTAACACAGCTTCAGATTGAGACACTTACCTGTAGGTTTGCAGATGTGGATGTCGACATGAGGGTGAGGAGCCTACATTCCTGTTGCAGTCAGTGGAGATCTTGACAGTGCAACATGGGGTCTAGAGATCCATGCAGCTGACAAGATTGGATGTCTAACACAGGGTATGTGTAATAGTGTACTAATCTCCCCTAACTGTACTGCCTAAGCCAATCTAAATGGCCGGTCTATCTGTAGGTACGAAACACAGGTATTTTAACCTGCAGTTTAAACCTCACTCCAGAAGTATGGCTTCATTAAGGGAATTAATACTGAGTCATTTGATTCAGGCAGCGATTCTGAGGTGGCCACACTACTTACAGCTAAACAATGATGGTTTCTGCAATACTGAGCAGTCTGTAAGCATGTCAGTGTTTGTAAATTGACTCGAAAAAACAATGGGATTTAATAATATGAAATCCAATATAAGTACCTATTTTTATCTCTGCCTCTTTCAGCTATTCCATAATCATGCATTTTAATTGCATTGCGCCTGAAGTTCTCAAACTATGGTATTTACACCCCCTTTCTTTTAAGACAGTTCTTCAGTTTTAGGAAGTCAAAGCCAAGAAGCCATTCAGTGAAAGTTCTCTTCCATAATTTCTCTCTGTAACGTGCAATCAAAGCCCTATGAATCACAGCATTCAATTCATCTCTCTCTTCATGCTTATACAAATGTCTCCAGATAGCTACCATATGCAAACATGCGAGCATTCTTCCTAATTTTTGACCATTCTAGTCATCTCTGAAAAATTTCTGTATCCAAAATCAATGAGAGAGTGAAAAGAATATTTACGTATGCACACACCTGTATACACAAATGACTTGTAGCCAGTGTGTTCAACTCATACACGCAGGAAGCTAAGAGCTAAAGTATATTTAAGCATCTTCATATACCTTTTCTCAAGATGTATGAAGTGGGACTTTACCATTGAGTACAAGCTGAAAATCTACCTCTATATGCACATGCACACGTAGATATATGTGTGTATGTTTAGATACAGATAAAGATACAGATACAGATAAATATACACTGCAGTCTTTAGGAGAATTCTTCTGATTTTCTCTGGACATCTGATGTTCCTTAAGGCAGTTGTCATCCTACATTAATTTGTCTTGTTCTGCCTCAGCTCACTCTTTTTTGTCTTAAATGCCATATTAGAAAATGTTACAAGCCCCCGCCTCCTTTGGCATACCCACAATCCACTTGGGCATGTAGGGAAGCGTGCCATGATCCTTCCTGACACATGTCAGCAAACATTTCATCAGGGGCTCAGCTGTGTCACCCCCAATGATATTGCATGGCAAGATCAGTCCTTGACTACATTACACCCTATCCTGCCCTTAGGGGAGGTAGGAAGGACTATGCTAATTGATTCTGACCCTCCAGGATTGAGGGGGTGAATTGCCTTTATCTGGTGCAACATGCTCGATCTGTTCAATAGAAACCAGGGTGCTGCAACCCTCTAGTGCCTTTACAAGATGGCAGAAACCAGTGTCTCTGCATGTGCGGTGAGATGATGTGGTACATGAGCACCATAGTCAGTTACATGAGCAACTCATTTAAATTGACACCCAATAAATACAGAAGCACCTACCCACTCACGGCACAGGAGCATTTCTCAGTCGGGCTGTGCTTGGACCCTGCTGCGTAGCGGTCGCCTCTGTGCTCTTCAAAGCCCTCTCAAAAGACTTGGCTTCTCTGCAGTCTCCTAATCCCCAGAGACCCCAGGCGTCAGTGGAGGTGACTATGAAATTGAGGAAAAACATAAAATCAGTGCATTTGAAAACACCTTCCTGTTCTTTAGAGTCTTGAAAGAGGGAAACTTTTCTAGTTTGCTAGATGGTATCACCTAGAAAACAGCCAAAAGAATACTAACTTTAGGGAGACTCAGGAGTTCCTGCTCTTGTCCTGCTCTTGTTCCTTCTCTTGCCCTCAGCTTGTGCAGAGATTAACCCTGAAGCTGTGGACCAGCAGAACAGCAAGAGGTTTAAAGAACCAGTTATTCTCTAACTTGTCTCTGTATGACCACTTTGTCAGACACATACACTTTCACGTCACTTGTCACTGTACTAAAAGACAAACGTAGGACTGAGTACTGCAAGATTTTCCCCATCACATTCGTTCTTTTATAATTTTTTTCTCTCCCTCTTCCTTTTCTTTCCAGTAGTCCTTCTCCTTCTTTAGTCATGCATCACTGAACTCTGTGTTTGTGTGCACCTGATGTCTCAGATGATGTGCATAGGTTTGTGCCTTTAACTTTCCCTAGCATGCAGGTATTGATGCTGTGTCGTCTGCTGGCGCAGAACTCCGGAGTCATCATCTCCAACAGAACCAGACTGCTTTTCAGATCATGTGTCCTTAGTTAGGTTGCAGAAACATCTTAGAGGAGTTATGTGAAATAGTTAAAGCAACACTGGATCAAAAAGACGGGAATTTAATCTGGGAGCCTGTTTTCAAGCTTACAGAAACACCAGGTGCTCTAGAAGGAGCAGAAGGCTGTTTTAAGATAGCCTCACACCAAATCCATTCCTTGCCAGTTTTCCTGAATTAGATGTTGCCTTTCATCCTGCGTGATAGATATTTTGTCTCTTCCCAAGTCTAAGAAACAACTAGTCCTTTTGGAACAAAATCTAGCAGAGAAAACTCCCTTGCACTGCACGCCAAGGCAAATAACTTGTTCTGTGACTCAGAGTGAGGAAGTAGGGGGCTCTTAGGACCTTAATACCAGTTGGAGGAGGTTGCTGGGGCTTTTTATTTAGTTATCAAAGGGATGCTGAGTAGGTGGTGCCAGATTTTGCTTGAACTGCTTGGGTTTAGATGCATACACACATACACACACACAAACACACGCAGCTAAGTGCTTCATTGCTGGGTGAGTGAGGAGCTGTCAGGACTATGTCATGGCAAAGGCATCCCATCAGCTAGAGGGGGAGATTTTCTGAGTCTTGGTTTGAGAAGCAGACAGGTGACTGACAGGGGTTAAAAACTTCCTGCTTTCTTTTCCACAGTGCCTCCTTGATGATAAAGATTTCCCTGTCCCTCAGACAGAAGGTGCCCTATGATTTCAAAGCATTTTGCTGGAAATACTGTACAGACTATAATAAGCTATTGTAGCCCTTGGCAGAGATGCCCAGCTGAGCCTAATTCCCCATATCCTTAATTCATCAGCTTCTGATCATAATGCAGGTTCAGTGTCCTAGAGGACCATTAAATAAAAAAATACACACACACAAACCCAATTAGTACATTTCATGATGGTGAGATATGTCAGACTGAGCGCCCTGGGCAGAGCAGTCCTCTGCTTAGTCACAAGACAGGCAGTGTAATCGGCCCGCAGTCTCCTGTGGACCTGACCCAGAGGACCTGAAACGAAAGGATAGAAAGGAGCTTGGGCTCTTTCACTTGCTCGCTTTTCAGTTCCTTTGCTGAGGCCATCATGGGCAACCACAGTGAGTTGTTACACTCAGAGCATCGTCATGCACTCTGGTGTGCAAGGAACCAAGCACAGTCATTACAACCACAAATGTTGGCCATAAGAGGAGAAAATATGCTAATGTTACAGGTTATCAAGGGAAATTAGGTGAAAGATTTCCAAACAAAAAGAAAAAGAAAAAGAAACACGCTTCTAAGTTGCTGTAGCTCTCCTGAAGATCATTGAAGCTGATGAAAACTGGTGGCATTCAGCTCTAAGACTGTGATGAATATTACACCAGAAAAATAATAGAAAGCATCTGATATTTTCTACACAGCTTGAGAGAGCTTCATACTCAGCTATTCCTGAAATTACCTTATACTCCCTATAGAATCCTTTACAAATCTCCTTGGGGGAGATTAATTATCTGTCTCACATTTAACCAGTTCCCTTTCCAGAAGATGTGTGGGCTTGCTCCATCTATGCCTTATTTTAACACAGAACTCTGATGTCTAATGAGCAGAAGGCTTGACCTACAGTCCTGTTGTCCAGCACTGCTTTCCTTAGAAAAGACTGCATCAAACTTTCTAGAAAAAGCACAGGAAACCTCACAGATTTCACAGACGTGGAAGAAAATGACCTCTTAAAGGCCTCATTGGTTCATTGAGTCTGAAGCTGAGACATCATCATGACAAATGTGCTGCAAACACCCAAAGACATTATATCTGATCTCAAAAATCACACCCTCTGAGCTTCATTATTTAAATGTTTCTATGCCTGAAAATAATTATGCCAGACAACTATCATGAAAACAACTTCTTCTTAGCCAAGAGACACTCTAATGGACAACAGTAAATTAGCATCCATGACTTTTTAGCTCCCAAGTTTAGCTGTTGCTTTAACTATTGTCATTTCTGAGTGAGGATGGGGTGGCTTATACGTGCTGCTCCATCTTCAGCAATGTCAGGATGAGCTTTGCCAGCTAATGATGCCTCTGCCAGAGGAATACAGGTGCAGCTCAACAGTGCATGGCTTAATGTAGACTCTGACCCATTGAGTGTGATTAAATGGGTTTCACTTGGCTACAGCAAAATGTTAGACCCATTTTTTTTCACTTCGCAAAGCAAAACATTCAATTAATAAAACAGAAGCAGGAAATGAATAAACATTATATTTCTGCATCTTTCTTCTGTCAGTTCGTTCAATTGGCTCTTCCTAATAAACAAGATCCATACAGGATCAACAGGTCTCAGGACTGATTTTCTCTTATTATCATCAAGGGGAGTCAGCTTCATTGTTAACCTTTCCATTTATTTGAAATGCCCTGGATTTCATATTCAATTTTTATGTTCTGTTTCTGATTGTTTCCTTGAAATGGGAACTTCAAGGACTTTGATAAATGGATTGAAAGGTTGCCTTATTTCTGTGTCACTTCTATCTTTGCGTCCTCTGCAAAATGCTGCTTTGCAAATCGTAAAGCTGGGAATTGCAGTAAGTATTCATCAGAGGAAGGCACAGAGGGCTGTAGGGGCATAACAGATTAGATAGTCCCAGTGAGAGACCAGGAGTAAAAGCTTGTGGGAAATAGTTGCGAGATGAAATTAAGACAAAAGGACATAGGCTGGATACCAGTGCAGTCTTTCCAGTGGTGGTATCTGTTAGTTGAAAGCACTTTTCCACTGCTGTGATCTGTGTTGTCTGGAAGACATTAAAAAGGGCCTTCAGCAGGTTTATGAAACTCTGGTGAAGAATTCATTTAGTTATTTAGAACTCATTTACACTTTTTAATAGTAATTCCAACAGAAAGTGTGATGATACAGATATATGTGAGGCTGTGAGAGAGGCTGATAGTCATCGATCACTGCACAAATTGCCGTCTAAAATGCAAACGACAACTTCTCACACCCCCCTAGATAGGATCACCATTGCTGGAGTACTCAGTACTCCTTTGAAGGATGCATTGCAAATAAGTGTCTCCCTCAGAATATCTTTTCATGAAATAAGTCACAGCTAATAGATTTAGGCACCCAGTAGCAATGTTTTCCCCATTCAGGACATCAACATACCCAAACTGCACCTTACTTCAAACAATCAGACTCAGGGCGCAGGTAACTGCAGAGTGAGAAGCCTTAAGCGCTAAATAGGTTGTTTCCCTCCAGGATAAGCTAAAACTAAGTTTCCATCCCTCCTGCAGTGATGTGGCTATTGCACTGGAGCCCATACAGGGAGTACCTGGAGATCTGGTCAAATGCCACAGTGTCTGGCCATTTCATAACGTTGTCAGTTGATGTGAAACGTCCCTGTGTCACCACAGAGGAGACTTCCCTGCAGGGTGAACACCTGGGACTGCTGGCTCTGCTGCTGTTCTTGTGCTCAGCTAGAGAAAGATCCCTAGAGCCCCTTGCTCCCCTTTACATCTTTTGAGATCACCCAGCCCAGCAGTGAAGGGCATCTCACAGGAAACAACTCATTTGAGAGGGGATTAAATCCACAGCCTACAGCACTTCAAAAAAGAGCTGTTTTCTCAGAGGGACATGGCCACCCTTCATCGCCAGCGCTAACATAGCCTATAGCGAGAGCGCAAAGATCCTTCCAATGATTCAAATGTGTCATTATCACACTCGTCCCTTCACACACCTCCGTAAGGTCAACCATGATCCATGTTCCTTCTGGCTCTGTGCTTTTCACTCCCTTTCACTGTGTTTCTATGGCAAATGAGGAAAATATTCAGTTCCCAGCTCTGAGTCATTGCCATCCTCCAAAAAAACCAAACATGTCCTGGATTGTTCTTTCACAGGAGCTGCTGAGCACACAGCCCCATATTCACTTTAGCTTCTTAGACAGATACCTACTACAGCTTGTAGCAGGAACCATTAATACTATTAATAACCCCCTTTTACATGAGACCTTTTCAAACTGCATGACCCAAAAACCAGTTAATGCATTTTACTATCTATCTGTTGCAAATTCAGAGCCTCCTAGGAATTTTGCAGCCCTCACTAATGCAGGCTGATCTCCTCTTAACTGTAGAGCAACAGCACAGACAGATGTTAGGCTGTCCTGCCTCAAACTCATAAATGGTTCACCATACAACAGAACAACAGGTCTTTTCCAGCACCCAGCTACCTACCATGCTTTGATGCACTACCAAACAACTCCAGACCTCTGCAGACAGGATGGGGCTGAGTTGTCCTGTTCACCAGAGCATTGCAAGTGGTGTGAAAACTTCTGTCTTCTTGGATCATTTCTCCTAGCAGCAAAATGCTGGTAGCAGTTCAGCTGAAACTGACAGACTCACCATGCAGGCTAATATTGCATCCAAATGGAAGTCTCTGAAAGATATTTCAGGCAGGCAGAGTGTAATCCCTTTAAGAACATGACTACCTTCTGGAGCTTTGATCTCCTGTCTAGTCTGTTTGCCATCATATGCAACTGTCTGTCTATCCATCTAACCATCCATCCATTCACACAGTAACCTTTATTCTCAGTATAGGTGAGCACCTACAGTTTCATTGAAAGGGCAATGCATATTTGTTAATCAGTGGCCATCTCATCTCATTTTAACTTACTTAGAAGGCAGGTCTATTCTTTTTGCTTGCTTTCACAATGCTGCAACCATCACCCACTTACTTGAGCATGTCTGACCTTTACTTGCCTATGACTATTTTCAGCTAAATACCTTCTCTGAAAGGGCTTCATTTTGTAAATACACCTTTTGCTATAGCGAGCAATAAATTTCTTTACCTTTGCTTTCTCAGGCAGTGTGAGGAGGACCACTCTGCCACACCCTGGGGCTTGGGAGCGAGTTGAGTTGATCTGCATCGAGGAGGGGCTGGGGGGACTGTCTGCAGGGGAGGGATGGAGGGAAGGGGGAGATGGAAAAAGAGAAACTGCATCACTTCTACAACTGCTACTGCTCAGGAGAGAGGAGCAAAAGAAATATATATCTGCCTGCCTATTAATTTAAATCTAGACCCAAGAAGAAGTCAACGAACTGTAATTTATGAGCTGTCAAAGCCTGAAAAATTCCTTTTGACACTGTATTTTCAGTTATTACATGCTTTCCTGCAAGACGACAGCGTAATTCTGTAGGGAGCCTTCTAGTGAACAGCACAATGGCAGAGGGCAGTAGGGGCTTTCTTATTATCTTTTCTTTCCTCTTTTTTCTTCTCTCCCCACTCCTTTCAATCATCCCCCCTTTTTCTGCCTTGCCGCTCATCCAAACAGTAGCAAGGAAGTAAATCAGCAACAGTCCCCATCCTGCCAGTCCTTCAGCACCTCCAAGACAGCACTCAGTGCCAGGCTGGATAAGGCACCGTGCAGAGATTTCTGAGACCTCACTAGATGATGGGAATGGAGATGAGGTAGTGACCTCAGCTCCAGCAAAGACAAGGGGAAAAAGCTCTCTCACACTCTCTCTGTCATTTAAAGTACTTCAGTTAGTTTCCCTCTGCCCAAGCTAGGCACCCACCATTCTTACTGGTGTACCTTTCAGTCGGGTCTTTTGCACCTGTATTAACATTAATTGACAGCTGTCAGTCACCTGCGATCCCCACATGTTGGCAGTACGGTCTGCCTGGCTTGCTGCTCCTCCACAAAGTAAACCAGAGCCCTGTGGAGAGCCCTGGCAGGGTCCTGGGTCACAGGCACTCTCCTGGGCATGAGTTTTTCCTCTTTCTCAAGCCCTTCTGCAGGTTGGCTCCCTGGAAAACGGTGCCAGGTTCTCTGCATGTGTGATGCATGCCATCACACACCAGGACAACACATAAAACAGAGGGTGGGGTGGCAATTTGATGGCAATATTTACTGGCAGGGAACCCACAAAGAGGTTGGCTGCCTATGGATGCCTGCTCACATCTGCCTTGAGCTGTTGTGGGGACACAAGTAGTTGGAGAGTGATAGCACAAACTCCATTGTCCAGTGCCAGGTAATAAGGGAACTCAAGAAAAAAGCGAATGAAGCTTGACCTGAAAATGTTTCTGTTGCCTAAATCCAACCTGAAGCTTCCCTGGCATCCAAATAATTTCCTTATCGCTTGGCGACAGGAGTGGGGGAGGCATTTCACGACATTACGCCTGTATTTCCAAAGCTTTCTTTTTCTTACACATACAACTCTGTTTTAATTTAAGTTCCTAGTGGTGGTGGGAAAGCTACCTTTTTGCCTAATTTTTTTTCCCAGCTTTGGTTTCTCACTTACAGCTCAGAAACCCCTTTTAAGGTCTATTCTCTGTGATAGGCACATCACCTTGTATTTAGGGAATCACACCCACACAATGCACGCATCCATATGCAAACACGCAGACATACCAACACATTCTCAGAGTGAATTGAACTCTGAATCTTGTGCTTTAATATCATTTAAGCAGTCTGCACAGAGCACTCTGAAACTACCACAGAGAAGTTCAGAATCCAGAGAAAAGGACGATAATTTCTGCTGGGTTTCGTTGCAATGGCCACAACTCCCAGGGTTTTTTGCAGGCTATGTTTAACTTCACTGTGCCTCAGTTTCCTCAAATCTGAATTGGGGCTAACACCACCACTTACTACTACTTGGGTAAAATGTGAATGAAAATGTTGCAACAGCTATGGTGTTATTAGTGTGATAGCATGTTCTTTCACAACTGGATCTCAAAACAATCAAGGCCAAAATTCCCCTGGATTGCAGAGGTACAGGTGAAAAAAAAAAAAAAGAAAAGCAAACAAGTTTACCCAGCAGTAATCTCACATTTACTAGCAGAAAGTGAGAGATAAAGGCCTTCCCTTGAGTGTAAGACCACTGCCTAGGGAGCTGGTACAAACTGTTGTGTCTTAGTCATGAGTAAGTTATTGCTGGGCAAACTTTCAGAGATTTTGTTGAAATTCACAAAAGCCTGCACCAAATCCTTCAAGCCCTTGTTCTGCATCCTAGCTTCCACACAGAAAACTTGTATGCTGCTCCCCGAAAGAAAGATGGGGCTGGTAGCTGCGTGTAAGACCAAGGGTCTGTCCTTCCTCAGTTTGGGACCAAGTGGCTGGGAAAGGCCAAAAATGAGTCAGGGCAAGCCAACAGTTAAACAGTGGAAGAGCCCAAGCAGGGTTCAGCGCACGTTTGCTGACTTTCTTTTGGTTAACATTACATACACTAAATAAATGTCATCTCAGCTGGGATCTAAGCTTTGTTTCTTGCTCAGAGAAATGTTCAGGGAAGCTGAATTATAAGAATCCTATTGCCTTACATTGCTTCACTGTGCAGAGAAATCTCTGAATGCATTCAATACAATTACTTCTACTCCCAGGAAAAATAGGTTGAGGTGAAGAAACAAAAAAACTGTCCTGTGTTTCCCCTTGCATGAATTATGATTGTGTTTTTCTTTAGTTGCTGGTCTCTTCAGTTCTCACTCTCTGTGGGGTTATCTTGTAGAGGTTATTTCATCCCAAGATCCAAAAGACATAAGAACAGTAAGGACCTGATGAAGAAGAACAAGGTCCTTCTTGTGGTAGCTGAGTCACCGTAATTACAAAGATAATGTTTACACCTGCATAGCAAACACAACCTGTGAATGAACCAGCCATCAGCAATAAACCATAATAATCTAGAGCAAAGAACAGACACAACTGAGGACGATGCCAGGCTTTTGTGACAATATGTGGAGAACATGCCCTGTACTTAAGAAAATACTGTATTTCTTGAATGTCAGGGTTACAGAACTGTGCTGCAACAGAGGTGAAGGCCTGCTGTTCAGACCATCAAGAAGGAACAATGCCAGAGGCAAGGGAAGGGGAGTTGAAGTGCAATGTGTCTTTGAGGTCCTGTCTTCCCCTTAGCAAAACTGACTGGTTGAGTTTTCCTTATCAGAAGCTACCGTGAGCTGCAAAGGTTGACTCTCTAGAATTGGAACTTCCTCGTAGTTCCTGCTGAGTACAGCATTCAGGAGGGTGGACATTAAATGGATTAAGAAGTGCGCAATGGACAAATCTTGAAATGCAGCTGTCAAACAGAAAGCATGATAGAGTGAGGGTATTTGTAGCACAGTTCTGCACAAATCAGTACCAGCTCTGATGCTAGTCAACATTGTCATGAATGATGTGGAATTAAATATCCTGGCTGATAAAATCTGTGGATAACACAAAATGGAAAATTGTAAGGACAGGACTCTGATACAGAGTCATCTGAGACACTTAGGTGACTGAACAAGATGTGGCTGGCTGAGGCATTACGTGCATGTTTCTGCAGAACCAAATCTAAGATGACTCATAGAGGAGTAAGGCTAAAAACCAGGCCTAAAGAATGAGGCTTTATATTTCATAAGACAGTGACCTAGAAAAGTACCTGGGCAATGACCTAGAAAAGTGGTTAGCACGGTCAGGGAAGTGAACATTAGCTCCCAGCGTGGAGGTGGGCAAAACTATCTAATGGGACCTCTTGCTGAAAGACAAAGATAATTTTTTTAGGAGGTAGTGTTGGTGGGGGAGTACTCTGGAAAACTGATTCCAGCCTGGCATTCACGTTTTAAAAACTGTAAAAGATTTTGAAGAGAAGTACGTAAATGAAACAAATGCCTCAAACTGTCAGGCTTAAAGGGTTGTGCTCAACCTTGCCTGGGAGAGCTCCAAGAGACCTGGGTCTTTATGGAAGCATGTTTTCTGGAGGAAAAAAGCTACTAAAGAGCGCTTTAATGAGCTGGAGAGAGGTAAAACTTCTCTCTGAAACTTTTCTAATTTAAACGCGATGCCAAACACATTAAAGTGAGAAGTCAGAGACAGGCTCTTGTCACAAGAGGATGCACATCAAAGCAGACTATGATGCTGACAGTTGCTCTGCTTGCTGTCTTTGTAGTAAGACTTGACCCCTCTCCAGGACACATATTTTAGCCAAAACACAACCTGTGGGGATAGCTGCAGGGCAGCAGCAGAATGGTTTAGGCATGGCTGTTCCACTGTGGTGTGGAAACCTCTGGGGGCAGCTCTGTGAGCATCTCCAGTACACAGAGGGAGAGACCAGATCATTGAAAATCCCTTTTTGACAATAAGCCCTGTAAGTCTCTGACTAGCCTGGGGCCAAGGTGGGGTTGGGAGGAAGAAGGGGTCGTAGTGACTCTCTTTTTTCCTGCACGATGCCCATCTTTGCCTCCTGACTGATGCTGCAGATCACCGGAGACAGTCTTTAGCATAGGGAGCGTACCGAGACCATGCACTGGTTCTCTGTGTCAATGTTATCGCTTACTGTCACATTTCGAAAGAGGAAGCAAGTCTGTGCCACGCATGCAGAGAACAAAGCCCTCATGGAGCCGAGTGAGAGTTACAACTTGTCAGCACGTCTCTCAGCCTGCCGAGGGCCAAACATGAAACACAAAAAAGGTCTGAAATAAGGGAAAAAGAGGGAAATAATAGCACAGTGAGCTTGCATGCTCAGAAAAGGCTTCCTATAAAACAGCACCTCCGCTCTCTGTCTCTCTCTGTGTCTCTGAGTCCTGGCTACTGTTGAAGCAAAGAGATGACTCCCCTTAGCACAGTTACAGTACTGTTGCAGTCATACAGACCAGAGCGAGGCTCAGATCTGGTTTGCACAGCCCTGCTTCCTCCACACACCCCAAAAAATGCTGTCAGCCAAAAAGTATTCTAAGGGCCAATGATATCTGAGGTGGAAAGAACCTGCTGAGGGTTATGTTTTCCCATATGGACAGTGAAGATCCAGTAGCTGGAAATTTGGTTTTCTGAGACTTAGATTTCACCCTGAATCAGGGAACTGATTTCTCCAGGTACTAACCTGGGGTGGGAATGGGATAACTGCTTTTTATTTTTGCAGATCTGGCTATAGCTGTGCTGGTGGATGGAATAATTCTATCATTGCATGGTGTATGTCTGTATTGTTGATTTATACCTACTAAAGAACTTGCTTCAGAAAACTTTATAGATTTATGCTTACTGATCATTTGGTCCGTGTGTCTCATTTTCTCTTTCAAGTACTTTTGGCATACATAATATACTATGGCAAGAAAAAGACAATAGTATAGTCAGCACTCTGCAGGGGTAAGACAAAGAATCAACTTCAGTCCACTTCTGTAAAAACAGAGATGGACCTAAATAAAGTGAATGGAAAAAATTGACTGAAAACGGGAGACCAACATTGCCACTTCATACGGGCTCGATCCTGTAATTCCAGTTGTTGTTAATATAGTTGTTAGTATATGCTTCCTTCAGGCTCCCCAGTATATTTAAAATTAGATGATGCAGAGTGTTGACAGCAGAAAATTACCTAACAAATATTTATTTTGTTCCCATCATGGCATTGTGCTGCATCTCCTTCCTGTGGTACCCAAGCTGGTAAAACATTGAGTTCCTTCCTCTAGGACCCACATGCTCTTAGTTTTCTATGTAGTGAGATAGATGACCCTGATTTTGCAGTTGTTGTATGGAAATGTACTGTCTTTGGTCCTCAGCTCTCCCCATGCACGCTCTTTCCTAAGCTGCATAGCATAGGGTCTCAGGAACAAGCTTAGGAATGAAACATGTAGGATTAATTTAGGTTTAAAGCCAAGATTTTGTCTCACTCTTGGATGAGCAAGCAGGAAAGTTCATTAAGCCTGCAGGAAAACAAAAGGACAGTAATGGTCCTTCAGTGGGTGCAGGACCACTCAGCAATACCACTTTTACAGATGCAGAGCCCTAAGTCAGTCAGTGAGAGTTAATAAGTAGTGTTGGGCTGAGCCACAAAGGATATAAATAGAGAAATAGAAAGAAGGAACTCAGCAAGGAGATAGGTAGGGCAGGATCTGGCCCTGAGCACTCTCCTCTCCCTGCATGTTAGAGAAGAAAATGGTGGAGAAAAGCTCTGCTTTTACAATCTGGTCATTTGTTGCACACATCTAGTACAGCCAATGAACATTTGCTGTGAGTTCAGGCAACAGCAGCCAAGATCAGTCATGGAACTGTCCCCGCAGGCCTGTCAGAGAAGGGCTGACTAAACTGTGTGGGGAAAGAGGTCCCATGCCTTCTCCTGGCCGCTCTAACCCCTGAAACCCACCTGCAAACAGAACTACCAGTAATGTCAGTGCCTGGAGTAAACTGCCTCTGCAGCAGAAGGCTGTTTATGAACTATTCTTTACTGCTGGCATAGCACCCGGCTCATTTTCACCTTTCTTAAAGGTTAACCTCATTTCCCTCTATTAGTTGGTTTTAGCGAATGCCATTCGGCACGGCAGTTAAAGAGCTCTGTCAGCAGATGGAAATGACAGTGGCATTTAAAGCCAGTCGGAGTTGAGAGTTGGGAGGGGTGGGAGGGTGGGCGAAAGAAATAATCTTCAATAAAACATTTACAGGGAGATGCCAAGTGACACCAAAGGAGTCTCACTTTCCCCAGTGAGAGCAGAGACCTTCAGCTCAAAGCACTGAGTGGGATCCGTCTCCTCTGAGTTTTAAACAAGCCCAGATCCATGGAGATGAAGTGCCTGGGCGGGGGGCCCCAGACCACAGCACAGATCATACCACATCTATGAGTAGCTTCTTGCTTCGCTTCCAGCCAGTTGTGAGCTGGATTTCACTCAAGGAAGGTTCATTTGAGGGTATTTTGGTTATAAATTTTATTGCAGCCTCTGTGTTAAGAGCTGCAATTGCTGCCTGGAATTTCAGGTTACACTGTATGGTTGCGATTTTCATGCATTCTTTCACTGCTCTGCACTGCTGTTTTAAAACATAGGGTCAGGCTTGCAGCAAAGTCTCAGAGGAAAGAAGAGTTTTGCCTGTGCTAGAGCTTTCACAGGGTTTGGGGTTTCTTTTCCTTGTTGCAGACGAGTGGTGAAAGGAAGCTAAGAAAAGAGACCAGAGTCAGGGAAATACATACAGAGCCCAGACCCTGGCACACTAAAGGTGTGATCGACATCATCCAGGATTTGCTATCTTTCTGCTCCATCCTCACCAGATAGCCCTTGGCACAGGTGTAATATACTGTTCTACGCTGGGGAGAATCTGCAATACCCAGCAGCAGTAGGGACATACTGAGCAACAGTTCAGCAAATCGAGGGTCTCATCCAAAGCCTGCAAGGCTCCACAGCACACTTCTTCATTAACTTCAATAAGCTTCAGCTCTAACTCTGAATCCCCAATGTTTATTTCAAGCACTGGTGATGCATCACTGGAATATAATCTTCCTTCTCATACCCACCTTGGGGTAATGAGTACATGAATAAGTCAAGCCAGATCCCGCCAGGTGTCATCCCAAAGCAGACCCATTCATTTCCTGGGCCATTTGTTGAGCTGGCCAAAGCATTTCAAAGGAACAGTTATCTAGCCAAACATGTAGTTTTGTAAAAGCTAAAGCATCCCCTAAACAGGTACATTTTTATCAGGGGACTTTTTTTAAAAAAAAAAATAAATTAATGCATCAAGTTCTCATTTCAGGATCTTTTTGATTAATTTTGTTTCAAGTCTGTTTCATATTAAACCACTAAGAAATAAGAGCTTCTGGTTCGAGTTAGAGGAAAAATTTTGCCTGCTCCACCATCCCTTGATCCAGCAGTGCCCATGAGAAAAAGTAAGAATAGAGCTTTTATAAAGAGTGAAACTTTCCTTAATATCCTCTGGCTTCCAACAGACAGGGGTTTAGTGACTAAGATAAATTTTGCATCTGGATCTTCATATTTAATAACAGGGAGTGGACACAACCACTGCTAATCCATCTCATTCTCCTTGGAGCTGATGTATGACTTTTGTGTTCAGCAATGTCCCATGGCAGAAAGCCTTTCATTTATTCATGTAGTATGTGAAAACGTACTCTCCTTTGTCTGGCCGAAAACCACAGCTCTTCTGCTTTATATATTTTATGTTTTGAGGATATTAAGACAAAGTCTTTTTATTCCTCTGAGACAATACCCTGTAACATTTCACAACTGAAGAACTTCCATTTCACAAGTACTTTGGCCTCTCCAAGTCAAAGTAGAAACACATGCTTTGAGACATTGGTATTTCCCATGGAAAGAAAATTACATTTTTCATCCAGTTTCAGTCATTTCATTATATCAGTGTAATTGAGGGTGACAGCAACAAAAGTAATAACAATAAATAAACAAACAAACAAAAAACCCCCAACAAACCTACTTATTCACCCTGGGAAGAACTGGAGACAATGAATGAAAGTTTCACAACAGTAGCTTCTTTCTCCCAGCTGGGCTAGGAGAGTCACAAGGGCAGGTTAGGGACATCAGTCACCCCAGCCTCAGCATATTGGCACTTCGTCATGCTTCCATCTTATAGTTTAATGCCTATAAAGCAGATGATATTCCATATAGGAAAGAAGTCTAGTTCTTGCCTTCATTTTTTTCTATAATATCTTCAGATTGGGACTTCCACCTAGATAAAATGGTTAAAGAAAAGATACACCATTATTTTCAGATGGCCTGTCTTGTGGGGCAAAAATGTCACTTGTAGGGTCTCCTTGCAGTCAGCGGGATGTCCAAAGGATTAAATGGGTAGATCCCAGTTAAATTCAGATCTTGAACTGATCGCCTGTAACTGGGCACATGTACTGTGTGTCCAGCTCCACTACTCACATCCGTAGGCAAATCCTTACAAGATTTCAGCTCTGCTCTGTAAAGCACAGTGAAATTATATTTCTATTTCCAACCTCATTTTTCTGTTTATAGTTACAAGCAGGACTGTTCCTTTGCATGCGTATACGCACAGCCTGGCACACTCTACTTTTGATTTTAGCTGTGGATTCCAGGTACAAGCATCAAACAAATAATATAAAAAACTTCTGTGTGAAATACGGCTTCATAACTGAAGTGAGCATTAGGGTTGGAGCTGTATGATGTAGGAAAGGTGTTATTGAGACCTATGAGACATGCCGCTTGGATTCTTTTATTATTATTGTATTCTTTTGCCTCTACTTCATTTTCTTTGTTTGTAGACAAGGGGGTGGAAAGGAAGAAAGCCAGCAAGTTTATAAAAGCAAGAGAGAAAGGAGTTGAGGCGTTTTGTGGAGATATTTAATGACATTCTGTATAATTTGAAAGTGGGGAGAGAAAGGGGGAGAGAAAAAGGGAATTAGCAAAAAAACTGGCAAAAGAAAAGTGGAATGTGGAGAGAAGCGTGTGGATGAATTTTAATGCAATCAGAAAGCTGTAATAATGGTAATAAAGGAATATATTCAGACGTCAAGAGAGGGAGAAGGGAACAGGACCCGCGACGCCAGAATTTAAATTAGACATAGGCGTATAATTCTCTTTTCTCAACCCCCCCCTTCCTTCAAATGAAGGAAATGGAATTTTTAAGCACAGAGAAAGAGGGATTAACAATTGGCAGGTTTTCAGCCCTTTGTCTTTTGGCGAATCCCATTTAATCACCGTCTTTAATATTAAGGAGGCTGTGGCCGTGCAGGGCTGTCTCAAGCTTGGAGGAAAAGGGATGATATACAGAGGAAAAGAGAGATAACACTTAGGTTCAGGCAATTGTGAGGAAGTGTTTCAATTACCTCCACTGAAGTCTTTAAAAACTGAAGTTTAATTTGATCTGAAATGTCGTCACAGCTTCTGCAAGAGAAAATATGTCCTTCCCACCCCTCTTCCTGCCAATGTCTTTGCTGTTCCAACAGTCCTCAGTGCTCAAGGCTGGAGTGTTACTACGGATTAATATCCTGGCCTTCTAGGCTTCTGGAAAGGGTTTCAAAGCCCTGACAGGTCACCAGTGAGATGAGTTTAGGAACTGAAACTTATTTTCCTGACATACCAGCCTTGACACCATTGACCCTGCAGAGTTTGTCAAGAAGCTTCTAAGCTTTGCTCTCAATAAGCGTGAAAACCAAACGCCCCTTCAGGCTCAGCCTTGTGTGGCCACAGAGTGAAAAGGGGATGTTACACATAGGAATTAAGATGTGTTAAATTCCCCAGAACCAAAGGCTGTAGGAGTTATATCCAAATCTGAGCTGTCTCTGAAAGATGAATGTAAAAGCACAACGTAATTCAGTGTTCATTTGAGGTGTCATTTGATAGTACAAGATAGTCTTCTTCAGCTCCTTCTTAAGTGGGATATCCATCAAGCTGGACCAGGAATACATCCATAGATTTGCAGGAAGGAGGAGCCCAAACAGTCATGGAAAATCCTACACAATTTATTCACATCACAGCTGCACCTTTCCACTCTTTGATGATAGGTCTCCTTAGGTATTTTTCTCCCATGAACATTTCCAGGAGTGTTCCTAAGAAATGGGAACTGCAAGCACACTGTGTTAATATCTAGGGAAAGAAGCATGATTCTTTTTTTCATTATTTGAATGCCTATTTGAATTCAGATATTCTTCCTACTGTGGAGTTATGGTGAAGAGAAAGTGGTTGGTTGTGCTACACATTGAGTATCACATTTTTGACTCCTGTCTCTTGTCCCGAAAAGCATCATCTCATGAATCTTTCACAGCAATATTCCAGTTGGGTGTTTCATATAAGGAATAAACTTGAAAGAATTATGATCTGCCAGGCGCAAATCAGGCAGAGTCTTTGTGCTTTCCATGACAGCAGGTTTCAGACTGCTCTTACCACCACCTTTCCTAAGCAAGGGCTACTAATAAAGCGGGCAATTGTGAGTTGTTTTTCCAGCCATGTCAAACACCATAAAACCCGTCATTTAAGATTTGCACAGGGAATAGCATCTGTTGGCAATGGACAGTTGTGACGGCACTGTTCAGCAAGTCAGAAATACTGATACTTGTCTTGGGGTTATAATATTCTCAGCTGTACAAGAAGATTCTGCTGTTAAAAGAATTGTTTAGGCTATGTCTTCATGGCAGGATTTGCTTGGCCTGTTGCCTAAGTTTTGTTAACAACCTACATTGTATCTGCACAGAGGAAGACTGAGCGTGCTTTTGTCTGAATTGTTCAGATGAGGTTGTAGGTTTAAGGTTGGATTTCACTTCAATGCAGATAGGCAGCAGGTGTTGCCACAGGAGCACAGGCCAGCCAGGCCTAGACAGCATTAATCCCCTTGGTCTGAACTTTCTTCTCCATATCCGTCCCTTTTTTATCCTAGCCCTACAGTTTAGGCATTCTGTTTATGTATCTGCTCTCCCAAAACAATTTCTGGACATGGTTTAACAGCTGCTTTTTACTGAGGACCTCTTCCAGTTCCCCATCAAGCAGTTTTCTGCTCAGGAGGATAGTGGTATACTGTAGTAGGACTGAAAGCAGAGAAAGTAGAGAACAGGACCGGATACATTTAATTTAAACACACCATCTTAGACTTTAGTTCAACAGTTGGCAACATGTTAAATTTATTTCCAGCTCATAGGGCTAACAGCAGCCAACATCTGTGTTCTTGGACACAGGTCACTGTGGTCACTGTGGCACTGCCTCTAGGGGCCACTGCTGCAGGATATGAAAATCTCTCCCTGGAAGATGACTTGAAGATCCACAGTTATTTTTATTTCTGAATGCAGGGTCTTCCATTCAGAGCTTAACCCTGCCTTGACTTACCCCACCATGGACTCCTTTTGCATGAACAAGTTTTTGGGGAAGCTCCAGCCACTTAAATCTCACAGAAACTATCACAGGGCTCAGCAATAAATCTGGCCACCAGCCTGATATGTGTTTTTTATTACTGCCAGAGCCTCCTGTATTCCTGTCTTGTGGTAAACACAAAGGAAACTCAGCAGTGCCCAATTTTTCCTGGTGCAAGCACCAATTATTCTTTTCACAAACAGGGAAACTGAGGCTTCCATTTGCACTGCATAATTTACATAGCCCATATTTCCACTGAGGTCACTGTCCCTGGCAGAGATGTATTGTAAGTACTTAATAACAGTAACTGCATGGTCATCCATTTCTCTGGTACCAGGAATAACAAATCACACTGAGGGAAAAGCAATTTTTCTTACCACAATATGCAGAGCATGGCTTGATACGGGACCCAGGTAACCCAAATACCAGTTTAAAATATACAGACGCAAGATTTGGCCAAGCTCATTGTCATGGGTCTACTCTTCCATAACTGGATCAGGAGTGATTTCCACTCTGTTTTAAAACAAGATCTAAGACCTGGTCAGTTGAAGATATTTTGTGGAACGTTCAAAATATCCAAAAAGAAGTGGTTCCTAGCAAACTCATGATTAAGCTGCAGAAAGTCTTGCTGCAGGATGTGGTGGACGCTCGCCATTTGCATGGGCTCAAAACCCCACTGAACAATTACATCAAAGAAAGAGACTTCAATAACTGTTACATATGAAAAAATATGCACTGGAGTCTAGGAGACTATTTATGGGGATTAACAAAATTGCTTACCCTGTTCTTATGTTCTTTCCTAGTCATCTGCAATTGGCCATTTCTGTTTTTTCACTCTGTATGCAAGATCTATGTCCAAGTCAAGGCCTAGAGCACAGCGAAGCAATTAAACAAGAGAAATCCCTCAAACTATGTTTCTAGATGGAGTAATGCACCTATGGGATGAAGGTTTCTTCTATGTGCAGGAGAATTATGCTCCCACACCTGGGCTTATATTCATTTGCGCTTGTCCCCATCACCCAGCTGTTCAGATTAGCTATTATTGTCTCTAGCCTGGGTGTCTCAAAGCCTCTGTCTCCAGCAGTCGGAGATCAGCAGCTGTGCAATCATATCTGCTAAAGTATGGGATATAAAGAGTCTGTTAAGTAAAACCAAACCAGGGAGGGAGGAGGGGAAGAGATCAGCACAAAGAAATCACTCCTGCTAAGATGTAATTAGGGATGCCCCACAACACCCAGCTGCAAGGAACAGGTGAACTCAGCAAACATTTTAAAGCCTGCAGCAGAATTAGCCCCTTGTGGGTGTTGTTTGATATGGGGAGAGGGAGTGAAAAGGAGAATAGGAGCTTGTGCACATGGAAGGAGGATTTGGTTGCAGTTGTTCAGAGTTAAGTATTGGTAGGTTTCTGTTGTTTCCAGAGTGGGCTGGGCTTTTGGTTGTTGTTGGATATTTTTTTTCCCTGTCCTAATTTTTGAAACACCTCCATTTTACAAGGTTCATGTGTTTTCCAGCAAGGTACCACAGAGAAGATAATTAGCTAATTTACAATTAGCTACAACAGAATTCGTAATCGCTTCCCCTGTGGAAAGGGCTGTAATCATCATCACAGAGCTATAGGACCGCTGTGAAAATGGCAATAGGAGCATGCAGCCTAGGCCCCAGGAAATGCCCTGCTTTTAGTCTATTGATCTGCCTGATTAGCATAGGTTGAGGGGAGTGGCAGGGCCCTCGGGCTCAAGAGAGGAGCTGGGTTGAGCTTGAAGATTTGAGTTCAGAGTTCAGACAGTACTTTCATAATGTTTGGGGCAACTCCAGCTCACCTCCCTACTCTATAGCTCGTCTTCTCTTCTTTGGTCTGAGGAGGATACCTTCTCCATGACTGTCCAAAAAAAGCCCAGGTTTACAGCTCTTTTTCGTCACTGTGACTTCGGCAGATTCCTGATGCCACTGCATGGACTCCGTGCTACTTGTGGATGAAAAGCTGAACAATGTGTGCTTGCAGCATAGAACACCAACTGTATCCCAGGCTGCATCAAAAGAAGCATGGTTAGTAGGTCAAAAGAGGCGATTCTATCCCTCTATTCCATTCTGGAGTATTTTGTTCAGTTCTGGAGTCCCCAGCAGAGGAAAGACAGGGACCTGTTAAAGCAGGTCTGGAGTACGACCTCAAAAGTAATCAGAGGGAATGAACATCTCTCCTATAAGGCCAGGCTGAGAGAGTTGGGGTTGTCCAGCCAAGAGAAGAGAAAGCACTGTGGAGGTATTACTGTGGCCTTTCAGTAGTTAAAAGGAGTTTATAAGAAAGACAGGGAACTGCAGACTACATATAAGGAAGGCAATTTTGCCATTAGGGTGGTGGAACACTGGCACAGGTTGCCGAAAGAGGAGATGCATGCCCCATTCCTGGCAGCATTCAAGGTCAGGTTGGATGGGGCACTGAGCAACCTGATCCAGTAGAAGATGTCCCTGCTCATTGCAAGGGGTTGGACAAGATGACTTTTAAAGATCCCTTCTGACCCAAACCATTCCACGATTCTGTATGATTCTATGATGGAAACTCTCAGTGCCACCTCCTCTCCTCTCTCTGCTGAGGACCAGTCAGGAGTGTGGGCAAGGAAGATCCACTCTGCCTTTTGCATCCTCTCTGCTAGCTGTGCCACTTGGTTGTACGCACAGGCATTTTCTTCTTACACATACCAGCACAGAAAACTTCTGTAGGCTGCATTCTGTTCTGTCATGGTGCCAAGGAGATAAGCTTAAAGGCCTTCCCAGTGCCTGGACTGAGGCGCTGCATCTGGTCCCTCATTGTGTGTGCATGTAATGTTTGGGGAGGAGGGGAATAGCAGCAGGGACAAATAATTATTAGCTATATAAATAATGGAATTAATTAGCATCTGGTTTCTGAAACAAAGCCATACAGCAACCTGGTCCTGATGTTTAGAAAGCCAAAGGCATAGAGTGACATCAGAGAGCTGCTCTGGTGAATACCATATGCATACAGAAGATGCTTGTTCCCATACAGAAATATGTAAACATCAGTTCAGTTCTTGCATGAAGAAGCACACACACTATCCATGTGTGATGCCCTGGCAATGAACTCAGGATGAAACAGGGAGGTGTGGAGGTTTTAGAATAAGGGGTTTCGTGGCTAGAAGGGACCGTAGTGATCTTATTTTTCACCCTTGTGATTAGCTTGGGCCACAAAGGCAGTAGACTTGTCCCCCTTTACTTCCAAGGCCCTGGATGTAATGTTCTAGATGGTAAAGCTGGCTTACTTTTTCCTGATATAAGGATTCAGTCTCTTTGTTTTGCATGCGGAATTCAAGAACACAAGTATATTTATATACTCTTATCTAAATGTACCCCCATGCACACACATACACTAGTGAGAGCTATCTGGATAAACAAAAACCTGTGTCATGTCTCTCTGTGAGTGACCCTAATTTTCTCCTAGTCCCTCCACAATTGCTGTGATTCTTGTACTTGTCCTTTTGCTCCACAGAGGGTCAAACATCCTGCATCTCATTGTCCCTTCTGTCTCTTTAATTAGTGCTCATCCGTCCTCCCCCTTCTCGCCCTCACTCCTGTGTCCCCCTTCCCATCTCCTCTCAGCACTGTCTGTAACGCTCTATTATTTCACCTTTCACACGTGCTGTCTCCTTTGCAGGGCCCGTCTGACACCTCTGCCTTACGTTTATCACAGAAACATAACATTTAAATACAAATAGAACAGGGAATAATTTAACCCCTATTTACACTGGGGAAGGTGCTGAGGCTTCGTATAAACACAGCTGGGGAGATTTATAGATGATGTGTATTTATCTGACAAGTTACATTTCATCACTACTGTGCCTTGCAGCCAGCTTTTTCCTGATGGGTGCAAACCCTCTGCAGCTGGCAGAATGGTCAACAAGAGGGGAGCCTGTTTTCTTGGGAATATTGGGAATGTCACCAAGGACATTTGTGTTGCAATTCCTGTGGCATTTCTCGCTCTACACATCTTCCTTAGAGGAACAGGGAGTTCTGGCTCCTGTTGTTTGTTGATGGCAAAATGATGTAGACTTGAGCTGACTTTAATTGTTAATATTATGGAACTGCTCAGGTTGTTCGTGTTAAGGGCACCTTGGTGCACCTGCTCTTTGGGGCACCACTGCACAGAGAAACGGGCATCCATGTTTATTTCTATGGGCCAAGGAGGCATGATGGACTCAGGTTGTGGGGAAAGACTGATAATGGGGTGAACAATAATGAGGTAAACCAAAAAAGCATGTCTGGTATGGACATCACATTCAGGCTCCATGCTGTGAGGCAATGTCACTGCTCAGACTGCTGGTGTTAAGAGCTGCCTCTACAGCAAGGTTAGTGTTGTTTCTTTACTAACATGTAGTATTTGGGTGTGAGACAGAAACTGAAACTGCCCACTATGGTGTGTGTAATAGACATAACCTGAACAGGCCCTTCCTGGCAAAAGCAAAGGGGTGATGCTCAAGTGTGCATTAATACTTAGAATCACAGAATCATAGAATCACTTGGTTGGAAGAGACCTCTGAGATCACCGAGTCCAGCAGTGCCTGTCTCCTTACTAAATCCTGTCCCTAAGAAACTTATCCACCTGTTTTTTAAACACCTCCAGAGATGGTGACTCCACCACCTCCCTGGGCAGCTGTTCCAATCCTTGACCACTCTCTCAGTGAAGAAATTCTTCCTCATGCCCAGTCTAATGCATACTTGATGCATGGCCATGTGTGACCTTTAGGAAGTTGTGTAGAATAGGTTTTTACCACACCTGTCCTTAGAATGCTAAATAAGCTCGATGTCTTGATTTCCCTCACAGGGAGGACAGAGAGGCTCCTCCTGATGGCTGTCCACCTCTGTCGTGTGAGATAGAATAGTACTGTAAGATACCACTACCTCTCCCAGGGCCATGGGCATGCTTAGACTGGAGCACATGGTCATACCCACAGCTCGCACTGGGGGCATCTCAGATCATGGGCTCCTGCACAGTCTGGTTTTGTCCTTCTTTTCTGCCCCTGGAGAGTGGTATTTCTGTTCTCCTTGACTGTACGTTCTTTTTGCCCTAGCACCCAAGTCTTAGGGAGTCTTGTCTGAAAGTTTTTTACCCCTCAGTCTCACAGTCTGAAATGAGAATCAGGCAACGGAGGTCACAGGGGACTGACTCTGTCCAGTGCTCTGAAATTTGAATGTGGGACATCAGACACACAGATTTGGGATAATGTCTCACTGAAAAAGGAGGAAGCAGAGGACTCAGCAGAATGACATGCATGGAGCACGAGTGGTAGGAATAAACTTTATACCCTACAGACTGGCAGAGTTAGGGAACAGCTTACTGCGGGGATGGCTCCAGGTGTGTCTGCATCCTAAACCTCAGGTTTCTGTAGAATGTAGAGTGGCCTAAGTGGCAATACAGCAATGTACTGCCCTCCATTCTCATTTGATGACACTGATAAAGTCTAGTGGGGATCACATGTGGTGTGCCCACATGCTCAGACACATCCCATCGACACAATCATATCCTCTCTTCCTTTTATTTTGGCAGTCTCATGGCTTGTTCAGACATACTTGCAGAGCAGAAGTAGTTGCCACAGTGCCTGGCATGTCAGCTTTTTGTTTAGGACCTGGAAAAGCAGCATATGGGGGAAGTCAGTGTGTAGAAGACTCATACAAATCCATGACAGGATAAACTCATTAGCCAAGATCTGGAACGTACTGAATGGTCCCAGCTGCAGGACCCTTCCCTATCTCTTCCAACTGAAGATGTGTAAGGAAGGTTGTTAAAACATGCTGCTGCTCTTCCTGGCAGGGCTGAGGTATGAAAGGTAAATGCAGCACTTTGTTAAGAAGAAGAGACTCATTTTAAATCACTTGATTATGTCATTGTGTATATTTCTGAGATGGCAGGTGTGACAAACGACTCCCCTGACAACCCAAGGCACAGTTTTCCAGGAGGGAGAAAGGACTTCACCAGGGGAGTTTTAGGCTCGACATTAGGAAGAAGTTCTTTACTGAGAGGGTGATTGGCCATTTGAATGCGCAGCCCGGGGAGGTGGTTTAGTCACCGTCACTGGAGGTGTTTAAGGAGAGATTGGATGAGGCACTTAGTGCCATGGTGTAGTTGACAAGTAGGAGCAGGTGTAGGTGTTGGGTCATAGGTTGGACTGGATGATCTCAGAGGTCTTTTCCAACCTTATGATACTGTGATACTGTGACACTGATTTGGAACTGGGGCTGGAGGTGATGTCCAGGCAGCACTGAGCCCTGCCTGGCCATGGGATGTCCCTTCAGGCCACCTTCCCTGGAGCAGCTGAACCAGCATTCCCTGGGGAAAAGTGATCCTCAGCTTTGGTAGAGCCAGTTTCTGGTGGTCTGGTGGTCGTCTTCTGGGCAGCTGACCAAAGCACCACATCTTCTACCACTGACATTCTGGGGACAAGCAACACTCCTAGTGTCCTGCAGAGAAGCAGAAAAGGAGGCTAAAATTTAAAAAAAAAAAAAAAAAAATATATATATATAAAATTAAGTGGTTGCTAAAACACTTGGTTTTAGCTTTGCATAAACTAAACCAGACAAGGCAGTTTCAGCACAGTTCCACACTAGAGAGTTTTGCTGACAGAGGAGGGATGTGATTTTTTTTAATGATACATTTATATTAGCAAAAAGCCTGGTGAAAATACGGTTACACAACTATAGGAGTGCTTTTGCTGATGCAGCTTGTTTCAAACAGGGGAAACTGTATAAAAGTACAGTATAACAGACACTTCCTCTGTGCTGGAAATATTTACCAGATGCAGCTTTCTAGACAAAGCCTTTTGCTGATGGTGTTCCCAATTCTTTCCCATTGCTCTGTCCCCTTCCTAAAACATCTCCCATCTTCCAGGACAGCTGGTCTCACTTATTGGGCAGGTTTCCCTCCAGTATCCAGACAACCACTGGAGTCTGGACTGGCCTTTTTCCCCAAGGCTTTGTCTAGCCTTAGACTTACAGACAGATACATCACAGACCACACATTCGACTTCAGTAGCTGCCTCTCTAAGGCTTATACGTCACCTCTGATAGTCTCTTTTACAGGTCATTTTGACCATAAGGAAAATAAAGCTTCCAGATCTCTACAGCACCTTCTCTTAAGGCGGGGACAACCGACAAAGTATAGTTAGGTCTTTGTGAATCGTTGAAGCCTGAACTTTGTGATGCCAGCAAGGACCTCTAAAAGTCCTTGTTTAATCAATTCAAACTTAATGTAAGCGTATTTCTTGCTTCTAACTCATCTATCAGAAGACCATCCTTATTTTTTCTCCACTATCAAAAATGTGTGTATACCCTGCTCAACCTACATTTCCTACCATTTCAGTAGCCTAACTGAAGGCAACAAAAATCTTCATTTTCTGTGGGAGGTACGCTTTTCATTCACGTGGATAATTCTACTGCAGGATTAAAAGCTCTTAATATCTTCACTCAAAATCCACTGCATGAAAAATTATTGTCATTGAAGGCTATAAAATAATTTGCCAATTTGCAGGTGCATCTTGGAGAAGGGAATTTTGATCAAACACTTGTTGAAGCAGAACAGATTGCCTACACCAATGATTTCTCTGTGAACAAGAATGACATAAATCGCCCAATTAGTCAGCCAGAAAAGAGTTGTTGCAAACCGATGCTTTGTTCAGCTTTAGGTTAACATGTGCATTAAAATGAAATAAATTAAAGACTCAAACTATTTATTTATTTATTTACATATATTTATTCAAATTAGTTACATCTGCTCTGTAAACTGCTCTGACAAAACTCTTGGTTCACACATTTACATAGTGTTTAATGACTGATAAATAAGACATTTATGAATCATGTGCAAATGGCCTGTTTACATACACAATGTAAACTATGTAAATTTCTTTTTTTTTTTTCCTTGGTCTGATACTACTAGTCTCCAAACATAAACTGGATCTAGAGGCATTATTTTGTGCCCTCTGAGATGTTTCTACCAACTCAGTAACCATTAGTTTGGCCTGGTTTTACCAACATTTTCTGAAGGAAGTCTGAAGTCTTCCACACTTGGCACAGCTCCAAGTATAAATAGCCTTCCTCATTCAAAATACAATTATCTATTAGCAGACTACACCCTGCTTTGATATGAAATGCCACCTGCTTGAGGTCTCTCAGATACTAGTAGTCGTACAAGTTAACGTTACATTTCAAAAAACAACACATGTTTCAAAAATTTTGGGCTTACTTCAAATGAACTTTAAAAATATATCAAAAAACTCATCCAAACTTGTAGGTATGTGTCTGCGAGTGGGTATGGATGACAAATCTCCATTTAGAGGCTGTGGCTTCCTTTATATCCTGATTTAACACAGCTTATGTTAAATATTTTTTTCTTGTAACTTATTTAGTATTGCAGGGGCTACTAACTTATGTTATTTTTTCATTTGGACTTTATTTCTATATGCTATCTTTATCTACATTCCTCTTGGATTGTAGTCTGAGCAATGTTTCAGTTGCTGCAAGCTGACTGCAAAAACTGATTGGAAAAAGCTGATTTGGAAGACTTCAGAGCCTACACTTTGAGAAGCAGTTAAAGATTTCATATATAAACAAACCTTTTTTGGTTTGTGGCTTTGTTTGATTT
This sequence comes from Neomorphus geoffroyi, assembly GCA_033558235.1. Taxonomy (NCBI): domain Eukaryota; kingdom Metazoa; phylum Chordata; class Aves; order Cuculiformes; family Neomorphidae; genus Neomorphus; species Neomorphus geoffroyi. Next base: position 1,716,036 of record JAUMJM010000048.1, read on the forward strand.
TCTTTTTAAATTGCCAAATTATTTTCAAGCACTCTTTGAAAGTCAGATGTTATTAAGGGGTTTTGAGCCAGCCACCTGAAATGACTAGCAGCTTCTGAAATATGTTGCCTCAATGAAATCATCAGCTGTTTTACATGTGATATTGAGCCATCTTGGCTTTCACATCTCTCCTGAAATATGGTAAGCATCTCTTTATTTTGTTCCAGAAGATAGAAAACTCTTCGTGGGCATGCTCAATAAGCAGCAGTCAGAAGACGATGTGCGCAGGCTATTCGAGGCATTTGGCAACATTGAGGAGTGCACAATCCTTCGGGGACCCGATGGCAACAGCAAAGGTAAGGTGGCTTGCAGCACAGTCTGGCTTTAGTGTCCAGCTAGACTCAGTCTGTATGTATATATCATTTTCTGATGTGACAAAGTCACTAGATATCCTCTAGGAGGGTGTCTCTTACATTAGTAGGGATCACATTTGCCAAGGGAAGCCAGTTCTTTGTTGATCACTACTTGTGCACAAGAGGAAAAAGACAATTGCACTTAAAAACATATGCCAGGTGATGAGGTATGTCTCATCACATGCAAACTGATGCCTATTGCTGTTTGCTCTTAGGGCAGAGCTTCTCCTCTGAATACAGGGCCTTTGCATTCACTCAAGATGTGCTTTCTCCACCCACTGAACAAGTCAATTCTTCCTTTAAACAAAGCCAAGGTTGCTACTTTATTCCTTGACTCACCACTTCCACCATTGTCTCTGCACATTTCTCACGCACCTGCCTCAGGTCTTCCCCTTCCTCAGCTGGTCTTTGCATAGACGTATACCAGGCAGTGATTATAATAGCCAGGGTACAGGTGCTGATTTAAATATTACAATCAATAGATATTTACTGTTTGAAACATGCAAACACTTTGTTGCAAAACTAGGTGTATTACCTCCTTCTGCCACTTTTTGCCATCATATGTCACTTGGACAGTATGAAGGAGCCTTTTCTACAGCCCAAGTGTAAGAATGAGGCGTGTCTCTTGAATAGCAGGGTTATTTTTTTTCCTATCACTCTCTAGACAAAGTAGCTTCAATTTGAATGAGAAGCCCTCTTCTCTTGACAGTATAATATGTCCATTAAATATTGATCTGTGTATAATATATCATAAACTGTGCTGGAATGTACAGCACCAGGGAAGAGACCAGTCCTGCTGACACAGTTCATATCTCACTGGATATTTTGACATGTGACAACATCAACCGGCATATTTTTGCAACAGGGAGGCAAAAGATCCAAATCACAGTGATGCACTGGAGAAAGATATTGCTATTCCTTAAAATCACCAGTGGCCAAAAAGTCTTCACACCAGCATTGTAGGGCAGCTGTTTGATATGTCAGCAAAGCTCAGCCTTCCTGATATAAATGGCTGAAAATAAACAATAGGCACCTTTCTTCAATTGTATGGCTATTTTAGTTTCATGATACCCAAACATGGGGGATTTCACACTGGAAAGCAATAGGCTAGGTTGGCCTAGAAGGGCTCCAACCATAAAAACAGTAGGCAGTTAAGCACTCCATTCACTGAACAAAACAGTAAATTGGGGAAAAGCAAGAAAAAATATTTCTGTCTGCCTCCCTCTGGAATTGTACAGAACAAAATCTAATGACAAAGGAGTTAAACAAAGTAATAATAAAGGCAATAATATCTGAGCTCTGTAAGAAACAGGTTCCACAGGAGATCCAGCCCACAGACTTATATTCATACTTGCTCTATCTCTTTTTCTTTTTTCTTTTCTTAAACAATTTCATTATAAGTCTGGATCTGAGTGGCAGCTCCATATTGCTAACCAGTTTAATTATTAGTGCTAGCGGGCTGCAGTCTCAGGCTTGCATTTCACTGAGCTGTTGAGGATCAATACTGAGCCTTGACAGAGTTAATATTACCAACTTGCATTTGCTGGTGCTATTTACTGAGAATGTGAAGCTCCTAATTTACACACACACAGTTACACTCACACATGCACACAGAACAGTCAATCCAACAGAAAACTTAAGGCTAGTAATGCCCTTATCTTAGAAGACAGTCAGGCGAGCCACAACTCCCACAAAGTTATTCCCAGTCTGTAATGTTTTCCATCTGCTAGAAACGAATATGTGACACACATTGCTTGTGAGCTATTTATTTTGGGTAAAACCCATAAGGCATAAATTCCACCTAAACTGAGATTTAAGCAGATTGTCTAAGTGCCAGATAGCAATCAGATCCCATAGACTTTAATCCTACCCATCCCATGATATGAAGCCCCAGCAGGCACCCCTCTAAGTCTTTCAGGTACCTCAGTGCAAGCAATGCTCTCAGAAGGTAGGTCCCAGCTTCTCACTTCAATGCCACAACAGTCCAGTCACAGACAGAAAACTGCCTGAACCTTGCCCGAAGCCATGGGTTGTGCCGGGAGCCGTGAGGCTGACCTTCACAGGGCCACAGAAATACCTCCAGCACAAATCAGCTCAGAGGCAGTCACAGTGGCTGGAGCACACAATCAGGTAGCAAAAGAGCCGGGACTGAGGTATTTCTCTGCTTGAAGGGGAGTGCAGAGCCTGTCTCTTCTGGGAGAGATGGAAGAGTAAGGAGCCTTCCTGCACCCCTCCAGGTAAATCTCATCAGTGTGCTGCCAGGAGTGCAGAAGTCCTTAGCAGGTGTCCTCAGGTAAGAAAGCTGAGATGAATCAAGTTCAGCAAGCCAGAAGGACCTACAGGGTCTGCACTGCTGCTTTCTGGACAGCCTCTTCCCCCTCACCCCCTTTTTTTTTTCTTCACTCCGCAGTTGTCTACTTCAGTAACTCAGAAAGTAAAGATTTCCCAAGGCACTAGAAGTTCCACAAGAGGAGTCTTAACGCCCTCTGCAATTATAGCCTTAGGCCCTGACTCTGCAGTCTCCTCCAAGCTGACAAGACAGTCAGAGACACCCTTTCAGCTCTATAGTCTGGAAGTAAAGAAAGAAAAAACATCTAAGCATGTGTATGTCCTTTTTTAGCACAGGTTATATATCTCTTTGTGTGTTAAAATCCCTTCAGACTCCAGATCTGCTTCTGCCAAAGGGATGCCATTGTTTCAAGGAGCGTGGTGTAACTCACGTCCTCAGCGCATGAGGTCCTGGAGCTGTGGTGAAAACAGGAGCAAAGAACATTATGTGCACATTTCATGTTGTGTACAGAACAACAACAACAACAACAACAACAAAAAAAACCACCCCAAAACACACAAAGAAATGGTCCAAAATGAGGACCCAAAACTGGGATCTCTGCTTTGCCACAGTAAAACAGTGAAAGCGGAGTTTTCACTTGCCCTGCTACCTCAAGACCTACTGGAAGCAGTAGAAAGGATCCACTAACATCTTGTTAAACAAGATAAATGCCAACTGTTCCCTTCATTCCCACCTTTATGCAGCTCCCCTGATCCATCAGCTTCCTCAACACAGGGGTGAATTTCACCTGAAGAGAGTGGAGCCTTCACCATGACAGCAAAACTGCAGCCAAAAATCCTGCTCTAAACACAATGGGTGACTGGAGCTGGAAAGCTTTTGTGTATTTGCTAATCAGCATCTTCTTTTTAGACGCAGAAAGTACAAAAGAATCTCTGCAAATAATTAAACACCCTAATTCTGGATTATCTCTGATTAATGAAGAGGAAGGCACAGTATCTCAGGAGCCTGGGAATGCTGGGCTGCGATTATGTCATAATTGATCCCTATTGTTCCAGCTGAAATTTATCTATCTCATTTTCTCATGATTGTCTTCTCTCAGCAACTTATAAATTAGATCCAACTATTAGCAATAATTGTTGTGGTTTTCCTGAAATACAGCCTCACCACAGTGCTGCGGGGCTAATGCAAAGTGAAGGGCTCCTAACTGTTAGCTATTTCATATGTGTGTATTATTTTTAGAAGGATCTGTCACTTTTTAGCCTCACTCCTGCAGTGATGATTTTGGGGACCTTTGGGGCTCATTCTTCTAGCTTACTAGTGAGGTGTTCTAATGCTCCAGTTTTCAGCCTGCACTGAGTGGATACATAAGGGTGTGCGGACACTCTAAAGATGCTACAAAGGAAATAAAGGAGAGTCATAGCATTGTTGGACTGGTATCCCCTGCACAGTGATCTGTACACCTTCAGGGAAACAGCTAGGGCTTTGCAAATTGATTAAAAGCTCAAAAGTTTTTGGTAGCAATATAAGGGGATGGAAGCCAGAACTTCTCAGATCTCTCCCAATCTGTTCCAAAAACCGCCTTAGCATATGGAAATCACTCTTCCTCTCTCTGAGTCAGTTTGCTTGTAGCTAAGAGTGTTAGCAATACTTTCCCCCACTTTAGTACTGCATGCGACCCTTTGAAGTGTTGATCATTTCTGCATTCTAGCACATATTCATAAATGCACCCTTCTGCCCTAAAATCTTATATAAGAGTTCAGTGTGAGATTTCTCATATGGCAGTGCAGGCTGGAGAAGCACTGCCTCTCTTTAATGTCCGGAGAACACTTGCACAGGCTCTGGCTCTGCAGCTATGAAAGGCCAAGACTCAATTTTGCTGCTTGCAAGACAGCAAACATCAGGTGCAGGTCTCTCTTATTCAAGTTTCTTCATCAGAAGATATCTTATGCTTTCTCAGATTGGAGCTGTTTGGAGACAAAGCCAGCTCTGAGCAGTCTCTGATGATCTCTGCCAAACAGTGACACAACAAGGTACCTTGTGGGCTTGGAGTAATGCCTTCTGTACATCTGTCCTGTTTTGCTTGTAGCAAATACATGCAGCTTTCTTGTAACTTTTACACAACTCCTTACTGTTTCTCAAACACCAGAGGGAGGACCATTCAGCATTAAGTCAAATACAAATTAAACAAATTCAATAAATTGTAAAACTGTGCGACATAGTGGCATGGGAAGCTGTGGAGGTCAAAACATAAGTGGATTCAAAATGTACTTGCTAAGTCTGAGCCCACCAAGGCCCATTATAGGCGGGGGATTCTGGATGCAGTTTTGCCTTAAGAGGTCCTCAGGCTGCTGATGACTAGAGTTTTGGAAGGAACAACCAGAAGCATGTTTGTTTCCTATAGTCTCTCTGCAGCCTTCTTTATTAGACAGTTCTGAGGGACAGGATACTTAGCTACATGGAATTCCATTGTACCTATGCAACCTTTCTTACCTTCTTCTTTTTCTTCTTCCAGGGTGTGCATTTGTGAAATACTCTTCACACGCGGAGGCCCAAGCAGCCATCAACGCCTTGCATGGCAGCCAGACAATGCCGGTGAGTAACTCTGTGATATGGGCAGGCAAGGAGAGGTCCGGCCTTTGCTGCCCTGTGGCCTGATTGAGGAGGAGGGATGACTTATCTATGCTCTGCAACTCATCTTCCAGGAAGGATGGATAACAGCCTAGGCACGCAGGACCTTGGGAGTGCTTGACTCAACATTGGAAAGGCCAGGATGACATTATTACTTCACACAGGCACAGAAACCCAAGGGGTGCTGTGTTCTGCCACCAGGAGCTTGGATGACCTGAAAAAAGGTCACATGGTTCACAGAAGCCAAAAACTTTGAGTTAAACTCACCATGAGTTTCAGAGAGATGGACTAAGTAGGGAGATGTGTCTAAGGGCTTATTTTATCTTCCCGAAGAGTCTCTGCCTGTAGTTGAAGGATAACAAACTTCTTGCCAGCATTCATGCTCATGTGATGGCATTAGAAGCTGGAGACAAATCACACAGTGATGGGCACCTCCCACTGCTACTACAAAAATGCCTACCTAGGCATAAATGTGGTTCTCTACATCTAACTTTTGAAAGTCAGTCAGACCAGCTACTGAATATTCCAGGAAACATTTGACAGATCATTCCACTCAGAAAAATATCTAGTAATATGGGAGTTTGAGTCTGGTAGTTCAGGAAAATACAAAATGGAAATGTATTTTCCGTGCAAGATTATGTCCGTACGCTATCACGCACACCAAGAGGAATGTAAGGCATTCCACTTTCAGCAAGGAAAGACAGTCTGGTCCAACATGTTTTGGTTTATTATACTAATATATTATTTTTATTACTAATTATTCACAGCATAAATCATGAAAGTATAACAAGCATGCTGACAACTTGGAAGGGATACAGGAAAGCTCAATAAGAGATATTTAAGAGTGTAAAATCCCCCTTTCAGTGAAAGTCTCTAATGTAAATTCATTAAGTTGTCCAAATAAGTTTAAAGTTGGCCTGGCAGATTGTCTCTAGGTCTTCGTAGGGACAAAAATAGAAAATTCTTTACAAGGGAAAAGGTTTCTAAAACTAACAAATCATCAAGATCTCATGTTTTGGAACCCCATCTTACACAAATCAGATTAAAAATAATTCATGTTTACCAGTGATGCTATTGAAAACACCTCCTTAGAGATGAGAGCCTCAGTTTTTTTAAGTATTAAAGTACTTTTAGGAGTCTCTTCCTAAAAGATTCCTTCTAACAAAACAAAATGCTGGGCTTGATGCTGACATCCCACAGTAAAATATTGCGGGTATCTTCCCTGAGACGGGTCAAAGACTGGTCACTTTTAGTGACTTTCTTTCCAACTTTGACCCAACATGTATAACTGACATCAGGATTTGCTGTTCCATAAGGTGTAGTACCATAACAGGGTGTAATAAAAAGAAAGTTCATGTCCCCAAAATCTTGCAAAATCAGGTGACAGAGGTGAGAGGAAAGAAAACAGACAAAACACAAGAAAAGCTGAAAATTTTATCGAGATCTGCTATACTAAAAATATCCTTATCCTTCCCCAGCCCTTATCTTTTCTATTTTAAGCACACTTTAAATAAGAAAAAATACTCACCTCTTGGCCACTTCGGAGCAAATTTCTGTTCCATTTTGCTGACATCAACCATAAACTGAACTTAGGATGTCCAAAACAAAGAAGAATTTGGCCATTTAATCACTCAGGTTTTTATGGGACCATTTTTCCTACTGACTTATTTGACTCAAATACCTGTTCTAGAAATGTTCTTGAATAACCAAATCTGGGCATCTGAAAAAAGCATCACAATTTAACCTTTACTAAATGCATATCACAGATTTGCAACTGAGTTTAACATAGCTGGACAATCTTCCATGAACTGGCTGAACCTCAGCTGCAGTCCATGTAGCTACTCTTAGTTCACAGGAAATGAAAGTAGGAAATTATTAATTTCATCCTCTTCATTACAAGCTACGTTTTGTGGCATTGCCTTGTACCTCCCATGAGCTGGCACACATGCAGTTACCATGGACCAGCAGACTAGTGAGGACCTGTCGAGTGACTTCCACTTGATCAAGACATGAAGCACACTTTTTCCCACAGGGCCTCAAAATGCTTAAGGCGCTTTGAATAAAATGGGCCAAATCCTGCAAGTGATTTCTGTTCCCATTCTCATTTTCATGGTGTTTCAGGGTATGCAGCTTCTCTCAGGACTTGGATGTTCACAGAGAAATGCAGCCACCTCGTGGTGAGATGGTGATGTAGCCCTCGTCCTTGGAAAGGAGGGGTGCATTGCTGCCATCTTCCTTCAGTCCCCCCTCCCATTTCTCTCACCATTAGGACTGGCCTCATTTGTCCAGCTGTGATGCCAACTCCAAGTTGTTCCTGTGGTTCAGCCAATTTAAACGTCTTTTGCCTTGTCCTCGTGTACTACCAACGGGGCATCCATCATCATTCTTGTCAGGTCTCGAGCCGTTCATTCCTGCGGCAGACTCCTGTTTCACCACAGCTGTCAGGATTATTGCTCTACTGTGACTTCCTGTTCACACAACATATGTTGCCTAATAGTTTCAAAAGGCAACTTTCTTTTATGAAAGTTTTTATTTATTTATTTATTTTTTATTTAACCTTTCCATGGACAGGTGCCTGCCCACCATCCATCATAAGACCACTACTCTATGAAAGGCATCTGTTTCTCCTAAGGGTCCACCAAACAGATCTGCAACTTTCCAATTTTCACACAATCAACTGCCTTGAGAAATAACACTCCCCAAATCCCTTACTTTTGTGCAGGCCAAAAGTTCCTTCTGTACCTACATGCCAAGACAGCATTTCTGGTTCCTATTAAGTCTTATTTCCTATCAACTCACCATCTTTAGGATAGTGCTTTTCTTGACCTCCATGTCCTCCTTTATGAGAGATCATAATTTTCATGTAGTTTTACATGTATTTGTAACAATTATATGCCCTGCACCTTCAGCTTTGGTTAGTCTGTTCTCTCCGATCTCACTTCTCCATCCATATGGGGACATAAGTTTCTTCCTTTGATTTTCTTCCTTTCTTCATCCAAGTCTTGTCCCTAGCAACTTTATTCAACAACTCACATTCAGCTTTTATTTCTATAGTGACAGCTTGCAGCTCTTAACTTCTGTACTGCAGAACCGACTCCTGTCCAAACTAAAATATTGGCCTATTTTTCCAGCATCTCCTAGTGGATGTCTAGCTATCATATCAAGCTCAATATGTGTAAAACACAGCTCTTGAACTTTTCTGCTTCCACTCTTCTCCGCCTCCATTCTCAGTTAGTGTGGACAGCATTGTCATCCTACCTGTCAGTCACGCTCCTACCTAGGCATCAACTTCAGCTTGGTTTTCTTGTTCTCCCCATGTCTTTATATCAGGCAACAGCCAAATGTTGAAGAGCAGTTCTGCACAACACATCTAACACATCTAAGATAGGGCCTTGTCCATCCACCCACACAGAATAAACTCTCCTCCACACTTGATCATGTATACCTAAATTGCAGCAGCTTTTATCCTACCAGAAAGTACACAGGGTTAAAAATGATAGTACTGTTGCACCTTTTTCACCATTTCACCCACTGTGGCACCTCAGAATTTCTTCTGTTATAAATTAATTCTTGGAAGGCATAAAACATCACTGTTATCTACATTTTCTGCATAGAGGTGAGAAGAGTGTGATTCATTTCATTTAGTTTTAACAGTCTAAAACTTTGTAATCTACTCCAAACATCTTCTAGGATTCCTACAGAAAGAAGAGAGAAAGATATTTCTAGAGATTTATGCATTCCCTTTATTTGTCTGGGCTAGGTTGGGCTAAAACACCTCCTGGGCATGCTTGTCGCTTCCTTTAATTATAATGGAGAATTCCACAACAACATTAGGCTAAATACTTGATGTAGGACCCAACTAATTTGAGACATCCAGAAGCTAAGGAACTATGTCTGAGGTTGTCATCTAAGTGTTTGTCATCTAGGTTTCTATTGTAATCAATTGAGAGAAATAGATACTTCTGGAGGAATGTTATTTTACAGAAATAGATCTTGAAACCTGTCAAATCAAAACGCAAACACAAGTGTGCTTTTTAGCTGATTTTACATGTCAGATTCCTATGGTCTGGCAGTTCTAAAATAAACTGGTTCTTCACCTGAAGTGGAACTTAGAATTAAAAGGACCCTTACTGCTTAAAAACAAAAGCTAAACCCACTTGTTTCCTGAAGATGTCTCGGAGTCTACAGTTGCCTTTGCTCACCAGTGATACCCCCTTGCCACTCTCAAATCCTTTCACTGTACTTGTTGCTGCCACAGTAATCTTGCAGGAGCTAAAGGTCTGGGGTGGCTCTATAGTAGCTGATACTAGCCAGCTACAAGTCAGATGTTAAAGCTGTTCACTTGGCCTCTTGTCTGCTGGTGACTCCTCCCACGTAGCTTGGACCTGTAGTTTAAAATGGCCTGATCCATGGAGACATTTGCCTCCCTGCTGACTGTGCAAGGAGTTGCACTGAGTATGCAACTTAAAGTGGACACGTAACTTCATGTTCAAAGCAAAGGGAGCTGTAATCCTGTTCTGGGTGGTTTCTGCCAGACTAAAGCAATCTGAGATTCAGAAACCAATCGTCCTGCTTATGAATCCTCCGACTCTTGCTCCATTAGGTGTACTGTGAACTTGCTTAACACACCAACTGTCACCCCTAGGTTCATTCTTCATTCTATCTTTTTCCTTAATTAAGCCATCTTACAGGTGGCTTCCCCCACCATGCAGGCCAAGTCCTCTTTTGTTTTACTATGTAAGTTCACATCAGCTTGGTCAAACCACAGCATTTCTTCTGGCTCCAAGTAATAGCATCCCATGTCTATCTTATGCCTGGCTGAGTATTTTCCGTGAAAATTACTTTTCAGATGGAATCCTTGATTTTGTGAAAAGAAAGGAAAATGTGAGACTTGGATATAAGCGTTGAACAGATGTCTGCCTCTCAGAGAAAGATTCGACTTAGTTAAACTTAAAAAAAAAAAAGTACTGCAATCCAAAACTTTGTTAACTTGAGGGCTTTCATTTCAACATTTTTCTGTGCATCTGTTATCAACAGAAACAACAAAAATCACGATGAAATATAGGTGGTTCAGGAGCCACCTATATCAAATTATGTAATTATTGCTCAGTGTTGTTAGGCGACAGACTGATTAGAACTCTAATTGTTGTATCTAATTTTTTTTAATCAAGAAAATATGAATGACACAACACCTTGAACAAGGTTGATTTTCAGTCTCCTCCCACCATGTTCTTTGGATGTCAATGCATAGCACAACAATACCCAGCCAAACATGGTTAACAGTCAGATGAAGGAATTGTCTTCTTGCCTTATACAATGTACTATCCACTCTCACTCTGTAAGAGATTTTTCCCATTAATTAAGCAGGAGGAATTTTTCACATTTAGTTTACCAAGTGAGAGTAACTTAAATACGAGATTATAAAAAATTGCCCCAGGAAACAAGTGTCATTGTCAGTACATCATGTGCAGCGGCCGTCTTTCAAACGAATGGCAAATGGGGCACTGCTTCTCACCTCCCTGACTTCAGATGCTAAGGCACCCCATCAAAGAAACCAAGCTCTCCTGCATGTATGATTGCTGTTATTATCGCTGCGCATTCCTGCGGTGTAGTTACGACTTTGCAAAGCGCCGAGAAGTTGCCTTCAGACACAGTTCCATTACAGAAACTGGCCGAGCAGCTGTTCTCACCCCCTGTCAACACAGCAGAGGAATATTTAAGTGAATTAGGGATGGAAGGTAAAGGAGTAAAAGTCTGCAGAAGGAGCTCTGAGCAGGTGGAGGAAAGAAGGAAAATAGGCCTTTGTGGGCATGATGAAGTTGTAGCCTGGGTGCCTGACTCGCAGAGCAGCGGGGAAGCGGCTGTTATTATGCATGCACGCTGGCACCAAAGAGCTGAGTCGGCAGAAACTCCCTGGGAGGAGCAGCGTGGCGGCTCTGGTGAGTGGGGGGACACAATGCCGTAGATCAACTGAGGTATTTTTAACAATTATTTTGATATAAACAGCTCTGAACTTGAGGAGCTCCATGTAAATGGGAAGCAGTGGGGCTTGTAATTAGATTTGTGTACACTTTCATAAATTGCTGGGAAACATCAAAGCCGTGATAGAAGGCTGTGGTGCACTTTATTTCCTTCTTCTGTTCTTCTGTTAATTGAATGGTTGATGTGTGGATAGGAAGTGTTGGCTTCGCAGAGTACTATTTACAGACCCGCTGACAGCTGCACTGTGAAAATTAACAGGAACAGAGCAGCCTCTGTCACAGCTCTTCCCATGAGGGACTTGCTTCAAATTGGATCATTTCTTTCATAGGAGAAACTTTGCTCATCTCTCCTCCCTTCTTCACAAATACGCACACACATCCAGCTGCACACTCCCTTTCTCCCTTCAGGCTCGTGGCAGCCTTTAGCTCTTGGAAGGAGGCTTTGTCATTTCTACAAAGTTGAGGGAGTTTGACTGCAGTTCAAAACTTGTTTCATATTTCACTTCTAGGAAGACACATCCTCAGGAAGTCAACCAAATCTGTGAGCTGGTGTATGGAGCTTCATGTTTGTTAGGTATGACCTGAACAGGAAGATCTTCTTCAGCCTCTTAGAAACTCCAGCAGATTTCCTCTCAGACTACTACTGTTGGAAATGTTGTTATTGTTGATCTGCCATGGAACTGTTGTGTGCTAAGCACCATGCAAACCTTGTACAGGAAAACTCTCACACTTAGCAGCTCACCAACCAAAGGTCAGAGCTGGCCCAGTGTTAGTCAAAGTATAAAAAAATGGGGTCATTTTTAATCTTATCATCTACACTTCTTTTACAGCTGATGGAGAAAGACTAGGCACTCAGAGAGACATCTGTCCATCCTAAGTAGTTGATGGTTTAAAATTATACCCAGAATGGCTGCAATTAGCTCATCCTAATTGCAAGCTAAGAGACAAGTCACAAGAGACAAGCAAAAGAAGCACCAATACAGTGCCTGAGAACAAACTTGTCTTATATACAGTTAATCAGTATATTTAGTCACTTTGTAGCCAAACTCACAGCAATTCTTTTTCCTCGTCTCTTGAGAGAAGTAATAACCAGTGGATATTTTGGCATCGAAATCTTAATATTTACTTCCATCTGGAAAACACAGAACTAAGAAGATCAAACTTTAAGCCATCAGTCCCCCACCTCACTTCCCAAGGTTGTCTCCAAAATATCCAGGTAACATAAACAGAACCTTAAACAAATCTATAGTACAAATAGATAACAATTAAAGAGACCATGATTCAGAGCATCAATTAACGAACAAAATTTACTCTTATTTAGATTCCAGCATGGGCTCAAGTCCTCAGTTAATAAAAGCTGCCTTGTGACAGTCAGTTGAGAGCTAGAGTCGCTGACCCCCTCAGGCTGTTAGGGTAAATAAGAAATGGGAAGGTCATTAGAATTTAATTTCACACGAACACAGAAGCATAAAGCAGGGATTTTTCAAATATAATTTCAGGTGAAACTTGTTAAGATTCCAGCATCTATGTGCCCTTCATGCCTCACATCTGAATTTACTTGCCCAAAGTTTGAGTGGAGTGTCATCAACAGAAGTCTATCTCCTCAAATCAATGCAGAAGGCTGAGGTCTCATTTTTCACTATTGATGTTGAGAAAGCTGGTAGAAGAGAATGGAGATGACAATTCAGACCTATTTTTTTGTCCTCACAGTTGATTTTCTGCTCTCTAAAGAACACACGCTCCATGCAATGTCTTTGTGTAACACGTAGATTTGTTTAACTCAGGTCAAGACACAGTACACCCATTCCTTCTATTAAAAGGGAATAATACCTTAAGAACTTGTTCATAACTCATCAGCAGCAGACCTGGCCCTACTTCCAATAATGAATGATTTTTCTGAATATGCTGCACCATTTATAAGGTCATGTGTTATCCTTTGGGATGGAAGAAGCCATGGATATGTAATATCTAGATGTTAATTTGCAGTCATTTCTTCCATCAAAAGTCAATGGCTCTTGATAGCTCAAACTCGCTTTCCTATGGGCATGGTATTCTGACTGGAGGGAAGCTAAGGTCCGTGGACCCTCCCACCCCACTGCTGCCACCAAGACAGCTGATTCTACAACCTTTGGGCCAACAGTTTCCCAGTGTTACCATCATTTCCCTTAATTCTTTTTATAAAAAATAAGATTGCAGGACTGTGTTCCCTGCCTCCCTCCTTGTCCCATAAATGGACTAATACATCACACATTTCTGAGTCCCAGAATAGAAATCCAGGCAGCCCAGCTGCCTGACAGGGGTTATGAATCATACTGGCACCAAAGATGGCCTTTAATTCTCTAGTCAAATCTCTGTAGCTGCAAAGGCATCCAGCAGGACAATAAAGAGACCCATGGGATGTGACAGGCTTCACTCGCTATCTTCCCCAGGCTTCCTTGCCTCCAAATGGGATAAGAGAGATAACTGCTTATGAGCCACACAGCCTCAGTCTGGAGAGAAGGATGTAATTTGAACCATTATGTCTCTTTATGGGTTTGAGGGCAGTTGGGAACTAAATCAACAGCTGTGGAAGCAGCTGGGGGAAAGCAGGAATGGGACTAGGCCATTGCTGAGCATTTCCCAGGTCCTGGTGCCGGTAGCAGCCCCTGCTAGTCTTACTTCATTCAACATTTGTCTTGTCTAGTTGAAATTAGGACTTGCAGGGGTTGAAATAATTAATAAACACTGGCCCTTCTGGGATACTAGAGATATTGACAAGCCTCCAATCCTGAGAGACATAAAATTCTCCCTGCCCAGAAAGGGTATTCCTAGTCTTCTGGAGGAAGCTCCACTGGCCATCAATATCTTCCTTTGTAAGGATGTCCTCTCACTGTGGAGAGGAATGAAGATGTCAGCATTAGGTCTTTACCCCTCTGCTTCGGTTGGACGGGTTTCTTTCTTCCTCCCTCTTCTCTTCCTCTTTCTTCTGCACCAAACCTCATTTATATCAGTGGCATCTTCCCTTAAGTGAGCCCTGGATCAACATTAAATCACTGGATGCTTCTGACTGTTTCTCTCTAATCCACTCCTTCCAAGCCTTGCTCAGATGTGTAGTCTAGACTGATAATATGTATTCTTGTAAGGAAAACAGAATGACCTTAATAATTGTAGATTGCTGTCCCTATCCAAAACATGGACAGCATGAAGTGATTCAGTAGCTATTACCCAAATGGGGTTCGCAAAAATAAAAATTATTTTTTTAAGGACAAAGATGTATTATCGAAACACTAATTTCAAATAAGACCCTCAGTTGAAGTCCACACAAATTCACAAATGTGAAGTGTCCTATTAGACACCAGTGACTTTGCCTCAGACATCTGCTGGCAAGTAAAATCCGGTAGGAGTATATGTTTTACTTCCAGTCTCAAAGATCTGTATGGTACTCACAGGAATAGTGGTTGTGAAATCTCACCCAGCAGCAAGGAGACATCTTTCAGTCTTAGTGGAGTGGAATGCAAAGAAGAAAGACCCTTTAGTATAAACCAGCTTCTTGTTCCACCAAAATTAGCAGTTTCCCTGAGTTACACTGTCTCACAGTTTTGTTGACCACCTGCTTCAGCATACTAAAGCATGGGTTATTCTTTCCCACAAGTAAGATTATTTATTAATTAATGACCCTGCAATTGTACACCACTTGGAAATTTTAGTTCAAATACTCTGCAAAAATGCAAATACTTCTTACTAGCCCAGTCAAGCAAAATGTTTTACACCATGATAGCCTAGAGTCATACAGCATGATAGTGATCTGGGATGCCCGGTCATGTGCAGCATGCTTGGAGCTCAGTGACGCTGAAATGTTCTTTTATGTCACAGGCACAGTTGAAATATATCTTCCCGGATTGCCAGCCCTTCCTCAACATCTGTTTCTTTCCAAGTCATCTTAGGTTGTTCACCTCCTATCCTGAACTGCCAAGGAAGAGTCGAGTTCATGCAAGCAGAGTCCCGAACATCAGGGGCCCCATACCTGGTTGTGATGCTGCCTTGCTGTGACAATAGACAATTTGCTTCATGGCTCTGAAATTATTTAACTTATCTTGGTTTCATCTTTGCCTGTTTAGCTAGAAGGAGAGATAGTTCGGATACTAGCTTTCATGAAGCCCTACACTGCAGCTACAAATTACTTTCTTAGCAGTAATTATAATTTCTTAAAAATTACATCATCATTTGTTGACCTAAGTATATTTTAAGAGGAAGAATATTTTTAGTAAATATACCTTCTTTCCAAAACAAGTTTCTCTTATTGGGAAAGGGAAATATATAACATTTTCATTTGAATTCTGGGGTTTAAGTTTTTCTTGAAATAGACAAAAAATAATTACTTATTGCTTTCATATTGATAAATAGTTGGTAAGAATTTCCAGCCTACCAGGACAACAGCAATTTCCATTTCATAATGCATTAAGGAAGGTGAGTGATTCTGTGAGGACTTTTACCATCTGTAGACTGAGTTGAAAAACTCAGAGCTGCTAGAAGAACTCTGCTTTGAAGTTTAGGTTGTTTGGATACCTGCCTTTGATTTGAGGGGCATATTAATACCTGGGTTATATATTGAGTTCTTTCTAATTAGAATTGGGTACAGTGCCACCAGGAGTCAATGATTCTGTTCCCTGCGGAAAGCAATAACTTTAGCTCAGAGAGACACCTGCTAAGTAGTGTATGGGCAAGTAAAACCTAAATCAAGTTTCCACTCCAAATAAATTACATCTTCATAGACCTGTGAAGGGAAGTACTACCTGCAGCAACTTTCTGTGCTTTGACATTGCATGAAGAATCCCCTCTACAAAGGGAGCAAAATTATCAAAAGGTCTGTCACTCCAGCCCTGGATGAATGCCTCTTTCCCCCATTCCGACTCTGTCACTCTTGTCTCAAATGTGTCTAAACCATCTCTCAGGACTGTACAGTGGAAATCGCTCCTAGTGACTGCCATCCCACTCATCTTTCAGATGAAACATGAAATTGAAGGCCTGCATACAGAAAAACATAGCATATTTCACAAGAGGGGAGAGATGCTAGTCCTGGTCTCCTGGCCATCTTCCAGCGTGGGTAATTGCATTTCTACCTAGCTAAAATTCCCTCTGCTCTGCAGTTTTAATTGGATAGTAGTTTCTTTCTTGCTTGTCTAAAAATTCCAGGCTGGGGTCAAGCCCCAGCTGTCTAATTCAGCAACCCTATTTTGAGTAGAGCTACTCAGAGATTTAAAAAAAAGCAAACAACTCATTTTTTTCAAACTTAGGAATCATCATAGTAAATGGCCTCATCTGACAGAGCCCAAAGTAAAGAAGTCCTTTAGATTTCATAACCTAACAGCAAATCTTTCCAGCTCTGCATCTTACTAGCCCAGTCAAGCAAAGTGCTTTACATAGTGACAATGATCACGCAAGCAACCCCATTCACGAGGTGATACTTGAGAAGGTCATCTGACTGCCTAGATGAGAAGAATCCAGCAGCACCTCTTCATTTAAGAATCTTGGCTGGTACATACTTCTGACATTTTGGAAGGTGCTTAATAGGATCTGCACATTCAGATCTATCTTACTCAAGAACATTACTCACTAGAACGTCAATGTAACAAGTGGTTTTTTTAAATATATTTGGCCCAGAACTTGTTACTGGCTCCATTTGAGATAACTGAGATATAGAAGTCCACTTGTATGAGAGAGACAGCCTTGCAGTAATTAACTGTATGCTTAACTCCACTGGGACATTCTTAAAACTTAAAATAAAACACAATTGAGTGGCTTTGGCAAATTAGGTCCAAATTCTTCAGGTTTTCAAGAAGAAGATGTCTAACCATGTATAGAGACTGGTCACATATTGACTCCAAGGAAACTTATAAGGTTAACAGGAAAAGAAAATTCAGGCTTATATTCTGCAATGGAACATCTCCACAAAACTTTCCTGATTAATGTTGCTATAGGCAAAAGCAACTTCCCTTGATGCTTTGCAGTATTATTTGGTCTTCTGAAAAGCTTTTGCTTAATTTGTGTAAGCACTCCATTTGGAAAGCCATAACTAACGGGAAACAGTTCCAGCAATCAGGCAAAAGATTTGTTTTCCTTTGCCTTTAAATGAAATATCAATGGATGGATATTTTATTTTTAGTTGAATATGAAATTTCACAAGCAACCTGTCAAGCTCCTGTTTTCAAGAATGACTTTATTTCACACGTCAAGACAGGCTGGGAAATTAGTTTTTCCCACAGAGGACTATGATTAGGGATTACAAAGTGACTGTGGCATAGGGTGATTTTTCCTCCATCTTTTCCCTCACCCTGCCAACCTCAAAAGCATCTTACTCCGCTGACTAAGGGGAGCAATTCAATATCATGCATGGGAAGGGGACAGGAAGCAAGATAGTCATATTAAGTAGACTTGCTGACCCAAGAGAAAATAGGGAAAGTATAATAATACTTAGCCCTTGTATTATTCTTTTTATCAGTAGGTATCAAAGCTCTTGAAAAAGGAGGTTGGTGTGATGGGAAAGGAGATAAATGCCAATTCCAAATACCCTACTGCAGAGATGCCAACAGGAATGCTCACTTTCTTGATAGCCTCTTTTGAGTGTGGATCTGCAGGGTAGAGAAATAAACAAGTCCATCCCTCAGTAAAATGCAGAATTAACACACAGATCTCAAAGTACATTTCAAACACTATTGACTTACCCACTGTAACTCTCTTGGGGACTAGGGAAATGTAGGGTCCAACTGGAGAGAGCAAGAGGGAGATTATGTATTTCTAATAAATGAGCAGGCAAATAGAACGTATTGCCTTTGTCAGCAGGCAACGGCTGATTTACACCATGGTTTAACTGCTTGTGGAAGCAATAAATAATCCAGCTGAAGGGCTCTGATGTTTTTAGCCCATGGAAAATCTGACCCATTCTGAGGCATTTCTAATGTTATCCATTGGATTAGTGGGAGTCACTGGAGTAGAAATCAGCCTTGTGCTGCTGTAGATGAACAGCACTATTTGATTGGCTGCTATGCTAAAAGTCCCGTGATGGGTGATCTTATAGAGTTTACTGCCTGATTTCCATCGGGCCATGTGAAAGGGCTGCTTGTGAGGAACTGCATACAGAAAGCATCGATTCCAAGGTCAATCTTCATATTTAAGAGCAGTGTAGTATCTCTACCAGCTACATATCTTTAACCACTTACAAGTACATCTCATTGCAGAGCATTCTTAAAAAAACTCCTCCTTTTCTCCGCTTTGTAGTGTGTGCTCTAACTTGCTTCTATTTGCCAGTGGCTTTTCTGCCTTGTATATATGATAGCGATGTTCAAAGGGGCCCCAAGTCCTGCTGTGACAGGCCACCCAGAAATACATCTCATAAGAGGCAGTCTTAGCTCCCATTGGGTCAAACGGCTGCTATGCAGTCACTACAACTCACATCAGGAGGGAAGAACACTCCAGGGGCAAGAACTTCATATGGAGGTTACCCGTGTTTTCACGTTGCCATCTACAATAATAGCTTGGTTCTCAACAATGTGAAGCATCAGCAGTTTCCTGAGGCAGTTCCCTGGATGTGAGACTTCCCAGGCAATAGAGATCAAAAGAAAAGGGAAAGTTCGAAGACACCACCTTATTTACATTTCTCTGTCCTGCTAACTATAGCAGGTCACATCTTTAAAACCCATTTGCAGAGATGAATACCCATTCACCTTACTTAGTTTCTAATTCCTTCATGCTGCATTGTGTCCACTATGCTGCAGCCTCTGCTCCGCAAATCATGAAAACAGCTCTGAACATCCCAATCTGCTGTGGACCAATGGCTTGCTCCAATACAGCTGCGAATAGGTTTAAATCATTAAATTCAAGTTACCAAACAGTCTCTTGGATCAGGGTTAATTAAATGAGTGTTGAAATCTAATTAAGGACTGGTCCAGGTGATAATTAGCAGGAAATGTATGCATTAAAATATTCATTTGTCGATGAGCTGCAATTAAGAGTGTGATTTGGGAAAGGATCAATAACTACATTGTGTGATTTAAAAAAATGAAAAGTCACTCAGCCTTGGGCAGAAATGCAGGGGAATTTTGGCTAGATTTTTTTTCTCCCCCCAGCTGCTTTCTGTTTTGCTCTCATAATAACTTCTGAATACTGCTCTCCACCCTTGACTAGAGCATTCATCTCTCCAACCCTTTGTTTTCCTGAAGAACTTCTTTCAGCCCCTTGCTTTTTACCACATTGTTTGTGTAGGTTGTAGATTTATTAGAGAGAGACTAACAGGTCAAAAAGAAAGATTCTTTGCCAATGAAAATCACTTCCTCCCATAACAGGCTGCTAATCCAGAGGAACATCGCTCATTGTGTGGCCTTAGATTGTTTGTGGTGGTTTTTAGCAAGTTAATTCTTCAAGTCTTTATTCATAACTGAAGATCCAGACAGGCTATTGAATATGCATAGTGGGGACTTATATATATGTACATCCATAGCTGTGGTTTAACTGCGCTGTTCCCAATTTGTAGCGGAGCAATTCTGCTTTCTCTGAGACTACTTTTTTCTGGTTACAGGTACAAAGAAGGAGGAGTAAACCAGCTAATTACACTCTCCCGGTGCAATCCCAGACAGTCTTACCTCTGCTAGATAAAAAAGAGGGCCCCATAACAGTCCAGCTCTGGCACTGGGCTGGTCTTTCCCTACTGCTTTGGCCAGAGACTGAGCTGGCAGTTTCCCCACTGACTGTATTTCCATCAGAGAATACCAGCGTACCATGGGAGTGTGATGAATTCAGCTGCTCTTTGTCAGTCTCCTGACAGCTCACCAGCCCATCTGCCTGGACTCAGTGGCAGTCCAGCTCCCAGGGCAACCCTTCTGGTGGTCATGGCTGCTGCTGGATCACCCCTCCCCTGCACCTCTCTTCCACCAGGAAGACTGCACTGTGGGGAATCAAAGAACCCATGAAGTTATGATGTCCTTGGAGCCAGCTAAAAAAAATACCTGTGCCTTCCTTCCTAAGCAGATCTGTTTCTTCCTATTTCTGTCTCCTATCAGAAATTTAAGAATTGCGGTTACTGACCTTTCATCTCATTTGGGGGAGGAAAGGGATTTCTTTCACTCCCCAAAGTTCTAAATTTTTTACAGAATTCTGCAGCCAGCTCTGATGATCATCTGTAGTTCTGCACCAGTGTTGACTGCAGACATAACCCAAACACTGTAAAACTTGCCCAGGAAAGTGTAATATTAAATGTTCATGGAGAGGAAACTTAGGTCCATCAGGTACTATTTTTGCTCCCTTAATTGAACAGTGCTGAAGAAATGCTGCTTGGTGATGGGATATACACCCTGCCCAGCATATTGAATCCTGTCTTTAAGGCTAGGCAGGAATTTCTCACTGGACATGGGGGTTACAAGATACGACAGTGTGAAAGGGCAATCCAGCTTGGGGGGTCTGGCAAGCACAAAGCTAACACATTCCATTAAAATAAATCAGTTCACAGATACCACCATGTTCATCCAGCAAAAGTCTCTACATTTTGTTGCATTGAGTTCATATCATGTTTGATGAGGACATACTACTGGGCCAGAAGGTTTTCTATATATTGAAAGAATAAGGCAACAACTCTTGCAGAGAGAACATTAATGACAACCTGGAAGTTTGAATTATGGAGGAAACAATAAACTGGGATGCTGGCCTCACTTGTTCACCCTCTGGGGTCCTCTCCTTTCTTTCTGATGATCTCAGCCTCTTGAAAAAATCCAATACAGAAGGCCTGAGAGGTTGCATGGGAAAAATCAGCATCAGCTAGATTCCACACTAATGATTCTGTGTTAGTTGTATGGATTACGTGAGCCAGTGCATACCTGGCTAATTAACTTTTGTGCCTCCTTTTGTCTACTGCCCTGCAGGGAGCCTCTTCAAGCCTGGTGGTGAAGTTTGCAGACACCGACAAGGAGCGTACAATGAGACGCATGCAGCAAATGGCAGGACAAATGGGCATGTTCAACCCCATGGCCATCCAGTTTGGAGCATATGGCGCCTACGCACAGGCAGTGAGTATAGACACTGGCTCTGTGCATGTTCAGGGGAGTAGGGGTAGCACCTAGAATGGCACAAAGCCCACATGAGCAGAAGAACAACTAAGGAGAGGAGGAACCAGGGAATTCACCATTAAACTGATGAAAGGATGGGAGCAAGCTGAGCCATACCATCAGAGGTAGGAAAGAACATCTCCCATAGCAATGCAGTATCTGATTCTAGCAGTAACCAAACCGTGGTCACGCAGGTACTGATGCAAGACTCTTACTACGGTGTCTAAGCAGGTGCTGTCAAATCCAAACATAACTAGCAATGAGTTTCGGATAAAATAGGTCCCGAATTCAGCTCATGCTAGTTCTCTGTCTCACGTAAGCACCTTCTGGCGCTAGAGAAGGTTTGTGAGGGCACAGATACCTTTCTGTCCCTCCTCTGCTAGAGGTCATGCAGACTGAGTTGAGTGGGGGAGATGGCTCTCTGCTCCATTTGGCTAAGCCCCAGCTGCCCTGTGTCTCATTATGGGTGTCTTTGGAGTGGTCACTAGATAAAATGTCAGCTGTTGACAGAAAAGCTTTTAGGTTCATGAGAGCATGGTAGTAAATACTAAAATGGACAAGCAAACATATGCAGATGTACAACCCTGGCTCCACAAAACAGTATGATTTAAGCACACTGGGAAAGCGCACCAGCTATTTAAAGCAGTGTTGCATCATATTAACTTCAGGCATCCTACATACATATCTACCTTGGTCCCTGGGCCCTTGAGAATATGTGACCT
Source organism: Neomorphus geoffroyi (assembly GCA_033558235.1). Taxonomy (NCBI): domain Eukaryota; kingdom Metazoa; phylum Chordata; class Aves; order Cuculiformes; family Neomorphidae; genus Neomorphus; species Neomorphus geoffroyi. The sequence continues at coordinate 1,738,119 of JAUMJM010000048.1, forward strand.
TACAGGGAGCTGAGCTCCTTAAGAGGCCCTGAAATGAATGGCTCTGGTATAACTACCTTTCCTTAGGCTACAAGAACCTGCAAGACAAGGTCAGCTTCAGGTACCTTGGTCTCTGTGAGATATTTCAGATGAAAGCAGAGGTGAGCCCTGCTCCACGCAGACACAGTACTGCCAGGTGACTTTGGCTACCTTCTTTGGAGCAGATGAAACAGGAACATTTTCAGACAGTGATAGTGCATCATAGTTGTTTCATCCATTTGGCAGTAAAATGTGGCCCTCCTGTACACTGTGCTGGATTTTTTTGCAAGTGGGTAGTACTACTAATCACATTTTCCAGAATAACATCTTCTGAATGAGAGACACTGAATCACTTGCCTTAGGTAAAGGGCCACCTCATGAATCACATTCCACTGTACCCATACTCCCTCCGGCACAATGACTGCATGAGTCTACTTTCTTTCCTGCCTATTTCCTTCTCGTACATTGGCATCATGGACTTCCAATTGGATCCACATGATTTTTTTAACTTGAGCGCCTAGAAATTTCTATCCTCCAGTGAGTGTTATGTGCCATAGTGGGCATTTGGTACAAACCAGCCTGTCCTTCACATCAGCCACACAGAGTAAAGATGTACCCCCTGGTGCTGTTTGAACTAGGGTTAAAGTTAAGGGTTAGGATTTTTTTTCCTTCCTGATAGACAAATTTCATGTTCCCTTCTGTTCCCTATACATTTTTATTTCCAATCAGAGAGAATCTTACCTTCTTCCTTTGTTCTCTTCTCCCCTCTTTATGCAAGAGAAGAGCTGTGTTGTCCCAGCCTGGCTATGTTTGACTATCCTCCTGGCTGGGGAAGGCTGTAGGAAGAGGAAAAGAGACTGTAAATAACAGGGGAGCCTTGGCAGGGGGATGTAGCATCTGTGCCCCCATGTACCAGAGGAGTAACAGGAGGCAGCCCATGGGCAGCTGGGGACAAACACCTGCTGAGCTTCTCAGGTTGGAGATGTGGTTCCAGAGTTATGCTACAGGCATTGATTAGGCAGCTGGAGGGGAGGTATAGACATCGTTCTCCTGATGCTCTGGACCAATAACTCTTCTCGCATCATTTTTAATTTAGAGTATTACTTATAAATGCTGTGATAATGGAGTCATCCCAGCTTTATACTGACAAAACAGGATGAGGTCTGCCCCTTTACATGGCAAAAGTTCCCTCCAGATAATACGGGACATTATGAGAGTAGGTGTTGAGTGAGGATTTATCTCAGAAGAAAGAGTGAATACAGTTCCTGGGTCTGCCCCCACCCCACCTGAAACTAATGAATATCTTTCCTATTGATTTCTGTGAAAGCAGAATTGGACCCATCCTCTTTTTTTGTTCTGGTGGGTATGCTAATAAGGGGGAAAGAATAAGTTTTACATCTTGACCCATTGGATATGACAGGATGGTGACACCAATTACCCCAGGGACTTCAGATCTGTCTAAACAACGGGATCACATTTCTGTGTGGCGCCTGTACCCCCAGGGAGTGCTCAGATGCTGTCTCTCAATCAGCCTCCCTATCTGTGTCTCTCTCTATCTGCTTCATCTCACAGTCTCACACAAAAGGGAAAGAAGGGAGCGCCGAGGCTCTGTGATGTTCTCTCGGTCCCGATTAATCCACCTTGGACTGCTGGCTCTTAGATATCAAGGTGATTGGCACCTTGCAAATGCCAGTAGGAGATGGAAGGGATCGATAGGGGGAGAGGGAGAGGGGGGGCACTTTTATTCAACCCAAACTGAAGTTGAAGAGCTAAGGCAGGTCAAGAGGAGGGAAGGTGAAACAGAGAAAACACAAGAGCTGGACAGCAGTGACAGCTGATGCCACTGCCACCAGCAAGCCATCTGACCTTGAGTGAATCGTTTGACCCTCTGGTCTTGTTTCCCCATGTACAAATAAGGCTGATGATAAGACTTATTTATCTTGCTTTCTCCCTCAGGGACATGGCTCACTCTTGTGCTGTTTCTCCACGGGTTTTCACACAGGGGTATGATGGTAACACATGTTTAAGGACTGCCTCAGTGCTTAGTAGTAAGGCCAGAACTGGCACGAGTCACTAGGCTCTCTGATTCACATTTGTAACATGTCCTCCCAGCTATCCCACAGCAGTTCAGGCTTGACTGATGTCTCCATATAAGAGTTCCCAAGCAATCCCATGAAAACTGGTTAACCAGTAGTTTCTAATGGTCCATCCACATAAAGAAGGTTGTTAAATCTCCCATAGAGAGGCATCATGTGCCCCAAAAAGGCCTCCATGAATCAAGGTGGCCACCCCAGCAGAAACCCACATGGTGCGGCCATTTGAGAGATTAGTAGGCTGACGTGGATTTGCAAACCTAACAGCACCACAGAGGAGTGCTAATGAGGGTGTCAGCCCACCAGAGTTTGACTGATAGTCATTAGTGTTGCCACCAGGACTGCTTTGGGGCCTGGCTCCTCTTTAAGTTACTTCCTTTGGAGCTCAGCAAATAGCCATGTCACAGTTCACTCCCTGCTGCTGCTCGCTGCCAAGCTACTCAAACTCAGCTTAAGCAACTTTAACCTTGATAACAACAACAGCCTCGCATCAGCTAAGTAACAATGTCTCGGGTTCAGAAGCCATATGGCCTCGGATCCAGTGGTAAAAAAATCAGGAAGCAAAGGGGGTTCACCTCTGTGTGTGCTTTTTGCCTCTCCTCCTCATGTGTCATCTGCAAGCAGACCAGACAAAGCTTGGCACTAACTCTGTGTGCTGTTTCAGTGACACAGAAAGACACATCAGACCCACCTCACCTCTTTTGTATGCAGCTCAAGGCAAGTCATAGCTCCCTAAAGCTCCCAGAGCCCCTATACTAATTTGTTTCAGGGGTTTTTTTTATTACTTTATTTTTTTTCTTTTCAGCAATATCTTCTCATACTCATTTAGCTTCCCCTTTTATAGGGTGATTATTTCTGTTCACACATGTATAGGGCACTCGCCCTTTTTGTTGTCAGGTTACTGTGAATCTACATCACTTTGGTACTAATAGCTGTTTCTGTAGCCTCAGTTAAGGACAGCTTGAGATATAGATCTGAGCTCAGCTTGGAGAGAAGGAAACTGATGCTACATTGCACCACTTTTAACTTGCTGCCAGTCAAGGAAAACCTGCAGTCACACACCCCAACTCAGGGCAGCACAGCATGCCTTTTTAGTCCCTGGTGAGTGATGGAGTGGCCAAATCCAAAATCATAAGCAGTGAAAATCAAACCAGACTATGAACAGTGATAGTATAGTCCGGCTCCAAATAAGCAACAGTGACAGAAGTTCCTGTAGGTCCTCTTTCTAAGAAGAAAGTGGCAAATAGTTAGCCCTGCCTCATGTCACTGCTGTCCTACCATGCAGAAAAGGAAATGTACACAGAATAAAAATGGTTGGGAAGATGGGAAAATGCAGAAAAACAAAGCTAGAACAAAGGAAGGAGATTTGGAAAGTGACAGATACTGTATAAAATATTTAATTTTTAAATTATTTAAAAATGAGATCAAAGTCATAAATCAAGTTTGCATAAAAAATGAGGTGAGAGTGTTAGCCCATCTCCTGGCCAAATTTCAGCCATGGGACTGATTGCGTCCTGCAGCCGGGGACCGGCATACAGTTTGTGAGTTAGAACAGACAAGTGGGGACTGAGCCAACATGTGTAATGGTGACATTTGCTCTTTGACCTGGAGCAAGTCCTTTCCCATCGGTAAATCCAGCTCCCCTCATTCTGAAAAGCTACAAATGGCTGCAGCTCCTGAACTGCAAAAAAACCTGCAACAAATATGGGAACATCCAGTACAGCATAGGACTCAGTCCTTGTAAGTGGTCACCTTGGAAAGTTAGAGCACCAGTGACTACTGCACTGACCATAAAAGCCTAGGTGCCCCCCTCTGCCTCCCTGTCCCAGCTCCTGTGAAGATGAAAGGATACTCGTGCTAGCTGATCTGAAGTACTGCTGAAGGGAAAAATCGGTTCCTCCAATATTTATTCAATTCATACTGTGAAGTTATTTTGGAAAGATACTTAAAAAAATACAGCTAGCTCTATGAAATCAGGGAAAATTTACTGACTATAGACTATATTCTGCATATAAAATTTATTATATTTAAATGACCAATAGAGGAGACTATATCTGATAAATACTACCTCTTAGGCAAACCACTTGTTCTGATCAATTCCAGAAGAAGAAGCTATTTTGAAGCCATAATACACTAGCAGGGGTAATACCATATTTCTGGTCATCACCTCCCTGGTAGTTCAGAAATAACGAACACTCAGATTTGGACTTTACATAAAATTTTATTTTTTTTTTTAAGTTGTGGATTTTTTTCACAGTTCTCAGGAACTTAAAAATGCAAACTATTGTGTATCAAGCTTCAGAGAGATGCTAAGACACATGAATCCAGAGGCTGCACATTTGGGTTTTTTTAATCTAAATTTTAATCTAAATTTTATTTTTGAAGGAGAAATTTCTGTTTCCAATAAGACATTAAAAATGTCTGAAAGACCTGTCTGATTTTTTTGTAGAATATCTTCTGTTTGTTTGAAGGCTTGGGAGATTATTTTTTTTTAATTTCCCAATGGCCAGTTAGGTAAAACAGACGTGAATTCATCAATTCTGTGATTTTACGAAATATGAGTCCTCTTACTGCTTGGCTGATCTCTTTACTTACCTCTTTCTATCACAGGAATACCATGAGGATTAATTAGCTAAGTGTTTGTACAGATCGTTAGAGGCGGGAAGCATGGGATGCTGTTATTAGTTTTATTATTGTTACTGAATGAAGAACATGAAAATTTTAAACAAAATATCATGTTGTTCAGAGACAAGGATAGAAAATAACACTGAAAAAAATGAGGTCATCACATTGTTTAGAGTAAGCCTTCTCCAAGGGCAATGATCATGCTATTTCAAAAAGAGCACATCAGAAATAATCCTTTTCTCTCCTCTTCCCCTTCTCCAGTTTCACATGTATTTCTTGGGGGGGGGGGGGGGGGGCAGGTTAGGGGAAGCAAGCGGCAGCATCCTTGTCCTATTTCTAGCAGGAGGTTTTGGCCTTGAGTACGTCACTTCAGCTCTCCGTGCACCTGTTCCTCCTGCAAGAAAAGGATAATATTTCCCTTTCTTGAGTGCAGCTGCAGGACTTTGCTGTCTGACAGTCACTTGATGCCAGAGAAGGCCATCCCATTCCCAGCCCCACCTCTGGCCACAAGTCCTCATCCCATGCCACTAGACTGACAGCGACCACACAGGAAACCACTTCTGGGAGGATAACCAGGAGTTAAGTGCCATCGGTTTGTGCTGTGTATTTAACGCTGTGTTGGTGTTGCTCCTGGCCTGGTGCTTGACAGCATTGGACACACATCTGTCCTAGTGCAAAGGCAGCAGCAAAATGTGGAGACGGAAATGTGCATCAGCAAGCTCTATCTTTGACACACCTGTAATGCAAAACTACTTTTTATCTTAATCTTCCATGCTAGGATAGGATGGATAATCTTGGGGAGGTGGACAGAGCTGGCTATATTTGAGGTAGCAAAAAGATGTGTAAGAGGAATCCTACCACCTCTCTCTGTTGACCAGACATCATTGCCACCCCTTCCCACATTTTGGATGGCCTTACCAGTGCCTCTCCAAATGCCCTGTTGTTTCTCAAGCCCTGGTATGGGGACTTGCAATCTCATATCTCTTGAGATGCAGCCCCTGGGCATGAACGAGTTTCGTAACATTTCCTGGTCTCCTCAGAATATAAATATTTGAGCAATAGTAAAAGCCAGGTTGGAGAAAAGAGGGATTGAATCTATAAAATTGAATGGGAAAAAGCTCTAAATGCTGAGGCAAAGATCATGCCAAGAAAGTAAGAGAAGCAAAAGGAAATACGTCCTTTCAGCTGAGGAAAGGAAAAGCTCCTCTCCGTCCCCTTGGATCAGTCTGAGATAATAAGGCTGCTGCCTTTCTGATTAGTGCTCTGTGGCCCCAACCTAGGCAGGGAAAATCTGCATTTCAAATGGAATATTTTAAAGTACACAATACCCAGGGGCCCTGCTGGTATTGATTTGCCTCTGGTGGGGTCACTGCCTCACTTTCTACAGCTTTATTAACTGGGACCATACACCAGGCCTCTTTCAAAGTGAAAGGCAAGTGGATGGGACATTTGTCTTCAAGGGGAGCTGGGGAAGGAGTAGGGTGACTTTTATTTGAGATCATTTGGGAATACCCCAGAGATTTAGTGAGGAAGACTGGTGACCCTTATGGTACTTGCCTTTCTTTTCTAAATTTCCCAGGAGCCATCCTGGGGGGAAGAAGGTAGGTTTATGCCATCAGCTTCTTTCAAGGTGACCAAGTTCCAATCCTTCCAACCCTCCCGATGCAACTGCACTTGGCCAGGCTTTGGTCATCAGCAGCTGGAAATTATCCCCTTTCCCTTTGTCATTGACCCCCATAGTACCTCCAACCAAAGAGGAAAGGACATGAATGGAACATGAGAGCATAAGCGTAACAGGAGTGTTGCGAAGTGCTGTGATGTCCAGATGTGGCTGAGACATAACATCCTCTCTCTAGCCAAGGAAGTAAAACTCTTTATATGGGCTGCATGGCTGTATTCAGGTATGGGATGCTTTATTCCTTCCAGCTCTGGAGGAGATCCTGGTTTACCCCATGGGCTGGCTCTGATGGCTACAGTAATGCATATATCCTCTAGGTCATGAGGTACGGGTCTCCAGCTCACTTCACCACTCCAGGAGGGTTTCCAAGTGTCCAGGACATCTAGGGTATCCTCAGAGCACTGAGCGTAACAGAAATGGGGTGACCACTCCCTACAGGATGCCTGCTGTAGCAGAAGAAACCAATCCTAGTTTCCCAAATCTTGGGTTAGTGCCTCAGTTTGATGCATCAGCCTTTTAACCCTAAGTTAAATTTAAATGGCTTCTTTGCTCCTCAAGATCCTAATTCAGTTTCTGTGGAGGTATGGCCAGTTTTAAGTGCATGTTTCACTGAAACCCACCAGCCTTTAGGCTGCAGACCATGCACCTTCAGCACTAATCAGCAGATTAAGATATCTTGTTTTCCTCATAAGGAGAGAGAAAATATGTTCTTCTTTCTAAACGTCTGTGGCAGAAATACATGAATGACATCACACTGTAAAAAGAAGCATGAGGGTAGCCAAGGTATGTTCTATAAACAAGCATCTTCCCACGCAAATACATAAGCATTTTGAATTCACAATAAACCAGAAACTCAGGTAGCACTATTTGCAAACCAGGAGGAGCACCTGCCATTGTGGAGTTAACTCTGAACCGTGTAGAGACTTCCACAAGCAGAAGTTGCATAAGGCATAAATAATGCCGTAAGTTATAGCCTAGCTCTGCTGAGTGCAAAATGGAGATTGTCTTTTGGAGCAGCACAGTAATTTGTACTACCATCGGCAACACGATATATTTTAGATAGAGCCATGTTTCTCCTGTAGCACAGGCAAAACACAAACAATAAAAGGACTGACAATTTTCTTTCAAATTCTTGGGAACGGAGGTCCAAAAATATGTACTGAGGGTCAGGTAAAGAGTGGGAATTTTTTGATTTGACTGTGTTGGTACTTGCACCTGAACTGGTCACCTGGGGCTCCATGTACAGTCAATAGGAAGAAAAAAACCTACAATTCATCTGCCCAGAGGCATTCAAGTACACAGGGGAGAGTAGGCGTACTTGGCGTAAACTCCTCTACCTCTTATCATGCAAACTGTAATGAGTGACCACCTCAGAGGAAACCCCATCTGTATTTAGTTACTGAATCTGACAATGGCGAATGCCAAAAACACAGTGCTTTGCCTGCCCTAGAAGGTGTCTGGTACAAATAACAGAATGTTTTCTGCCAGGCAGGCTGACCATGACACACGTATGACCAGTCATACATCACTCTGTGTTTTGGGGTAGGTTTGTTCATGCAGCTCTGGTCAGCTTTGGAGAACACAGAGAAAAGACCAGACCAGAAGTGTCCCCATCCCTTGTAATTGCACTCATCTCAGAGATACGTCGCTTTAACCAGTAGCACTAAACAGATCCTATAAGTATAGATCTTGGCCATCCTTTCTGCAGCTGGCCAGTTTTATGCTCAGCTCTCCCCAGGTGAAAATACCTAGCACATAAAATGAGATATGGGTCAGCATACTCAGAACTGGAGTCAATCCAGTGCTAAAGATGGATGGATTCCCCCTTACTCATCACTTCATTGGCATACTTACTAAAATCACCTGCCCAGTGCCTTCTCTAGAGAATAAACTCAAACGATGCCTAGAAACAAATGTAGTCCTTAAAGGGGAATCACCATTATGCTATAATAGAAAAGATTGTCTAATCACTACATCAGTAATTACAAAGAACAGGATATCACTAATTAAAATGTGAAAGTGTCTTACGCAGGGTATAATAAAAAAGGGTAATTAACAATCAAAGGGAAAGACAGTACCTTGCTACCAGTCTACATTAGGCTACAAAAAAATAATAGTACTCAACTCTAGTACAGCACTTTTCATCTGTAGACCTGAAGGCACTCCTACATGGGGGGACAGGTATCCTGTGTCCCTTTTTATTGCTAGAGAAACCGAAGTTTACACAACTAGTCCACAGTCATAGAATTATAGAATCATCTGGTTGGAAAAGACCTCTGAGATCCCTGTCATACTACAGGCCAGTGGCAGAGCATCTTTTACTTACATCTCTTCACAACATTGAAATGAGCACAGTGATTTCAAGGATTTGTTTTAGTGTGTATGTAAACGAACACCTAAGTTAGCTGATAGTTCAATATTAAACCAAACAGCAGGGAGCAGTCTATTCCTTGCCATGACTTTTGAGGTCTGCTAAGCATGCCCCGTGTGCTTAAACAATAGCATCAGAAGGTGATTTCCCAATGGAAGAGAAAGTGAAATCACAGAGAGCAGCAAAACAGAGGTACTCCAATTCTGGAGACAACAAAGACATGAGTCATTCCTTAAAATCACTACAGAAAAAGAGATTCCTTCTTGACTATTACCGTCAAGTCATGCATTACAAGAGGCTGAGGAACAAAAAGAATGAGGTTTCACTCTCTGCTCATGCTCTTTCCTCCACGCTTTCTCTAAGCATCCACTACTGGTCACTCTTAAGTGCCAGACACAGACTCAAACATTCCTCATGTGGCTCTTTGCACAGCTCCAAGAAAGGGGACAAGAGGCAACTTGATCCAAGCTGCCTTCTCCTTCTCACCAGGAACATTTCACAAGCCCACTGGAGCCACACATGAACTGCAATGACTGTGTGCTGGCTTCAGAGTGTGAAATAATTGTAGCGAAGTCTGATGATAGCAAAGTCTGGTTTCAATGTTAGAAGAATTCAAGAATGCAGTTCCATTGACCACTCTTCTGCTCCAAAATTTTCACCCTCAAATTCCTGAAAATATAGCCTGACTTCTTCCTTTCTGCATTTTGTAGGTGCCCTAAAAGAAAAAAAACTTTTGACCACTTTATGGAGACAAAAAGTAAAATTATGGAAATCATCCTAGATCAAAAACACAGGGAAGGGGATGTCTCACATTCTCACCAAGTCCCCATCGTGGTGCCAGTGCCGCGGGCTGCCCTGCCAGTGACTGCGTGATATTTTTTCCTGCTCTCTTTGTTCCAGCTGATGCAGCAGCAAGCCGCGATCATGGCTTCGGTGGCGCAGGGTGGCTACCTAAACCCCATGGCTGCCTTTGCCGCAGCCCAGATGCAACAGATGGCGGCTCTGAATATGAACGGGCTGGCAGCCGCCCCCATGACACCAACCTCAGGTAAGGGGCCAGGGGGTGGAGAGTGTGAAGGGCAGGAAAATGTGGCTTTTATATCGAAAAATAGTTGTAAGGACCGTAAGTCTCCTGATGCAGATCAGTGACAAGTGGTGTTTCTCGGGGGTTTGTAATGGGACCAGTACTGTTTCATGTCTTCACCAGTGACATAAATGGTGTACCCTCAGCAGGTTCGACAGATAACACCAAGGTGAGGGGAGTGATTGACATGCCTGAAAGATGCCATCCAGAGGGTCCTGGACAAACTTTAGAAGTGGGTCCATGTGAACCTTATGACGTTCAACAAGGTCAAGTGCAAGGTATTGCACCTGAGTTGGAGAAACTTCCAGTATACTGGTAGATGAAAAGATATAGACAAGCTGACAATGTGCACTTGCAGCCCAGAAAGCCAACCATATCCTGGGCTGCATCAAAAGAAGCATGGCCAGCAGGGCAGGGGAGGTGATTGTCTCCCTCTGCTCCACTCTGGTGAGACCGAACCTAGAATAATGTGTCCAGCTCTGGAGCCCTCAGCACAGGCAAGAAATGGACCTGTTGGGGCAGATCCAGAGGAGGGTCTCAAAAATTATTAGAGGGATGAAACATCTCTCCTGTGAGGAAAGGCTGAGAGAGTTGGGGTTGTTCAGCCTGGAGATGAGAAATCTCCAGGGAGACCTTATTGTGGCCTTTCAGCACTTGAAGAGGGCTTAAAAGAAAGATGAGGACAGACGTTTTAACAGGGCCACTAGTGACAACACAAGGCGTAATGGTTTTAGACTAAAAGAGAGTAGATTGAGACTAGATATAAGGAAGAATTGCTTTGCTATAAAGGTGATGGAGCACTGGAACAGGTTGCCCAGAGAGGTGCTGGATGCCCTATCCCTGGAAACATTCAAGATCAGGTTGGCCAGGGCTCTGAGCAATCTGTTCTGGTTGAAAATGTCCCTACTCATTGCTGGGGAATTGGATCAGGTGACCTTTAAAGGTCCCTTCTAGCCCTAAGTATTATGTGATTCTATGATTCTGTTATTCAGTGGGCAGACAGTTAAGCTGAGGTGGAAGCAGCACTGGTTTTCCTGGGTTTTGAAGCACAAGAAAATCATTTGGTTAGGGAACCAGCAGGGCTGGAGTCACAGAGTGTCATTTGGCCTAATGGCAGGGAAGCAGGGTGGCAGGTAAACCAGGGTCAAACCATGACCTCTCCATGAGGAGAGGAGTGATAGTTCTGAGAACTTTGCAATGTACCACGAAGTCTGGTAAGGGAGAACTGAAAGGTACATCATCATTGGACCATTTCCAAGGGACAGGTTGGGATAAAAGAGTCTTGGGTGTGATGTAGGTTGTTGCTATAAGAGGCACTGGGGACTGGACTGTGTTCAGAAAGACATGACATACCAATGCCCTTGTGCGACCCTTGAAGCCTCAAGCAGGCCTGGAAGGGACCAGCTTGACAAAGATTTGGGGTGAGACATGAGAGGAGTGAACTATGCCTAAGCCAGCTATGGGAAAGAAAGAAAAGAAAGAAAAGAAAGAAACAAAAGAAACAAAAGAAACAAAAGAAAGAAAAGAAAGAAAAGAAAGGAAAGAAACAAAGGGAAGAAAGGAAAGAAAGGAAGAAAGAAAGGGAGAAAGGAAGAAATAAAGGGAGAAAGAGAGAAAGGGAGAAAGAAAGAGAGAAAGGGAGAAAGAACGAAAGGGAGAAAGAAAGAAATTTATGGAGAGCCAAGGAAAAGTTCTTGACTCAAAAATCTTATACCACACATTTTGAAATACATGTTTACACAACGATAAATGTATACTGCAAATCCAAATAGAAAAGTGGCTTAATTATATGTGCACCCTTTAAACCCACTGCTGGAAAGATTATCATATTTGCATTAACTAGATTTGTTTTGTGTTGGTGGGAGCAGAGAGAGTCAAACAAAGACTGCCTGGAATTCAAATGCTTAGGGCCTGGAAAACTCAGTCCAGGTGGTGGGTTTTCATGGCACCACTATGGAAGAACACAAGATCTTTTGCATATAAATAAGTCTTGAGAAAGAGCGAGTTCTGTGGCAGAGGTATATAAACACCAGTGCAAAAGCCAGATTCTAGGCCTGTCATAATACACAGCATATGAAAAATATCCCAACCCATCTTCAGTGGAAGCTCTCCTCCTCTACTGATGCTCCTGTTGCCTTTTGGGGACTGTTAAGATCTTACTGTCAGATTACACGAGAGGAAAACTTAAGGGGTTTACATGCTTTTGAGGGCATCTGTGACTGGTCATTATTGAAAATAAGGTGCTGATTTAGATGATTATCTGATCTCTTTCAAGGCCATGGAATTTTCACTCTCCTTATGACATATTTGCAATCATGCACTTTGGCATTACTGCAGACTTACCTTGAATGGGTAGCTTCCTTGATGAAAAACCACTGTAATGTGTTGTGGAAATGTCCATTGACAATTATTCCTTGGGTGAAATGTTTGGACTTTGAAATGAGTCCTTGTATTACTGTAACACTCACAAAGCTTTTGATAAGATGCATAGAAAACATTTCACATAACATCTGAGCAAGCAAACCCACAACACTAGCAGCGATGTCTGAGTAGCCAGGAGATATCTGAAGCCTAACATGAATTCTCCTGCTGGGTTTTGTTAGCATTCAGAAAGCCAAATAGAAAATGATCATTCTGCTTCATAGCAGGATTCCCAGTCATTGAAGTAAATCTTTGTTCTGACTTGGAATGAAAATGAAACGTTTCAAAGTTCTCTGAAAAACAGGCATTAGAAAATGTGTTTGGAACGTTGAAAAAAAAGAGAAATGTTTTGATCTTTCCTAGGCAAAAGAAAAAATGTGTTAGAAAAAGGACACTGGTAACTCAGAAGTCCTAGAGGCTTTGGAGGTATTAGCTGAGCTCAGTGCCTTTGTTCTGGTATCTCCAGGTCTCCTAATCCAACTAGTTTTCTGTGCATCCTCCCTCTAGGGCATTGAGTTCCTTGGGACGTGGCCAAGAGTTCATTCAAGCTCATGAGTTCCCGTGGGACCTGGGAAGCTGAAGAGGTTTAGATCCAGACAAATCTGACAGACTAGAGACAGAATCCATCTCACCTGGTTTTAACTGTAAAAAAAGCTACACACGTAGTTGGAACTAGTCACCTGTCTTGCCTTCAGTCAGTGGAAAGCAGTAGGCAGTCCCAATGGGTCTTTCAGTCCATAAAAACTTTGTGTTGCCTGCTAGCATTTTGATGCTTCCCCATCAAAAGTCAAGTTTATTTCACACAGCAGCCCATAATTGCAAGGCAATTAAATTGACATCTCTGAAAGTTTGATTCAAGTTTTGCATTTCTCCCATTATTGGTACAATCAAGGTGAAAAGTGGGTCTGCAGTGGGTCTGTGCACAGGAGGGCCAGAAAGCAAATTTCATTTTGGATTCCTTCCTTGTTTTCTCCCTCCCTCCATGTTGTAAATCTGCAACTTGTGTAGCCGCAGCAAGAAATCTCAAACCAGGGATGAAATCCACAATTGGCATGCATTATCACCATTTGTTCTCTGCGGTGGCATTATGCCAGTTTTACTCCAACTACAGCTCTGACCTCTCCAGGGTGGTTCTTTATAAGAAGAAAATTAAAGAATTGCAATGAATATTCCTAAACTCCTTAGACATGCACAAAATAGCAAGCACAAATCCCTTGCTGCAATTTTAGAAAAAATTACTTACATTGTCTATGCAAATAAAGGAGAGATTCAGAAAAGCAACTGAAACTTTAACTAGCCTTTGTGAATTGCAAGCTGATGGCATATGCTAAGAGCATTGCCTTTGGACTTCAGTTGCCACCACTGCCTCCCTGTACTTCCATAGAAGACATTTTGAAAGGCCAACATCATTTCATCGTTTGAATAAGCAAAGGAGAAGCAGCAGCTTCTCTGCTCAGGGTATAAGAAAAGAGATGAAATCTTGCTTCATTTTGGGGCTACTCAAATCAGAACATATTAAAATATCTCATACATTTGTATTGGTTTTCTTAAAGCACCAACACGGATTTAAGCAGTCGATGTAATTGTCTTATTGGAGTAATGCATCATGGAATGCTGCTCTGGTGAGGAAAGCTTTTGCAATCAGTTTAAAAAAAAAGAGGTTACAGCAAAAATAGTGCTTTCAGTTAGTAGTATACTTTTAACACAGAAATATATTGCTGAAGATAAAATAGTTTATCTTGCCTCAGCTGGCATGAGAAAAATATGATTTTGTACTTATTGAAAATTCACTTGGGGCCCCCCAAAACATCCTTTATAAGTTGCAAAAAGCACAAGCTGCACAGTCATTTGAACCCTATATAGCAGAAAACAATAAGGTAGCAGAGGGATTTATTTACCTTCAAAAATTAAAGAATTCTCCACCAGTGGGTGACAGGATCCCACCCAAAATATAAAGACTAAGTTGTTCTTCTGAAATAACAGCATTACAGGATGCATCTGGAAACTGTGATTCCATGAAAGAAACAGATTTAGCCTAAATTTTAACTCTGTTGTGTAGGAGACCGCTGATAAGACTCTACAAAGTCAAGTTTGGGCCAAAAAAATGACACTTAAAAACAGGTATCACTGGCTGCTTTCAAGTTAAAAATCAACTTGCTAAACCTTTTAAGGTTCTATTGTGCTGAGAAAACTCAGGATGAATTGTACATGAAACGTATTCATGAGAGTGGAGACAGAGTAGTCCTGGAAATTTGTACGTCCACGAGGCTGACATCTCCAAAGAGAAATTGGGAGGAACTTTTGTACAAAGGTGGGAATGAGAATTTGGGTTTGATGCTAAATGACATCTAGGAAAGAAATGTCTGATTATTTAGCAATTTAAAGAGCTAATACTCCAAGGAGAAATTTGAGGAGGATGGATGAATCTCCTGTTGCATGATGTTAACTGTGGATCTAGTCTAGAGACCATGATCATCAAACGGAAGTTTCATTCTGTTGAAGAAATTTTTGCAAGCTTTTCTAAAGTGCTTTCCAAGTAGAAGAGCAATGCCAAGTGATCCCTTTCTTTCATTGACCGCTTTGAAGATTTTTCATTTCTTGAATTATCAGGAGAATTCTGTGCTGTGGTTGCAGCTGTTGTGTCAGTAGTTTTCTCTGAGTAGTTATTGCTTCCAGCACTCACCAGCTCTAATTTTGTGTTTTCCCCACTTGCAGGTGGAAGCACGCCTCCTGGCATAACTGCACCAGCTGTGCCTAGCATCCCATCTCCAATTGGGGTGAATGGTTTCACTGGCCTCCCGCCGCAGGCTAACGGGCAGCCCGCTGCAGAAGCCGTGTTTGCTAATGGCATACACCCTTACCCAGGTAAGACAGACCAATGCTGTGCCCACAACCTGCTCCTTCAGTCTTAGGGAGCGCATATCCATGGGCTTTGACTAGCACGAGCCACCTCAGAAACGTTGTATCTCACTGTCTTAGTTTGGATGAAAAAAAAACCAAACCAACCAAAGTATGCTCAGTGATTTTTAATCAGAGATTGTGAGACTGTGCAGAACAGATAACAGTTCTTTGCTCTAAGTGTATGTGTGCACAGAACAGAACAAAGTCAACAACAAGTGCGATTAAGTTGTTAATATGGATCGAGTCCCGTACCCGAGCTCTGGTGGTGCCGTCACTTTAAGCTGCAGCTCCGCTCCGGGCAGCCCTGGCGCGGGGCGCACAGCTTCTCCCAGGCCGCAGCTCCGCTCCGGGCAGCCCTGGCGCGGGGCACACAGCTTCTCCCAGGCCGCAGCTCCGCTCCGGGCAGCCCTGGCGCGGGGCGCACAGCTTCTCCCAGGCCGCAGCTCCGCTCCGGGCAGCCCTGGCGCGGGGCGCACAGCTTCTCCCAGGCCGCAGCTCCGCTCCGGGCAGCCCTGGCGCGGGGCACACAGCTTCTCCCAGGCCGCAGCTCCGCTCCGGGGCCCTGGCGCGGGGCGCACAGCTTCTCCCAGGCCGCAGCTCCGCTCCGGGCAGCCTCCTCCTCAGCGCCGATCCAGATGGTTATCGGTCACACTCGCACTCACACACACAGAGAGGGAAAGGAAATAAAGAGAGAGAGATAGAGAATACAGCAACGCAAGCAGAGGTAGCAAAGCGCGACTGTTCTCTAGGTAGCAAGATGGAAAAAGAGGTGGAGACCGGGAAGTAGCCAGTGAACGGAAATGTCCGGGCAAACGGGACACAACCTCTGCCCCGGTCTCCCCGGAAATGGCCCCTGCCCCCCCCCACTGCCAGCAAAGGAAGAAAAAATTCTCTGAAAGAAGGGGAAAAAAACCTCAAACCAAAACCAAAACCAAAACCAACCTGAAACTATAACACTCACACCATCAAGCCCTCACTTTAGTATTGCTGTAGTTAGGTCTTATCCAGGTACAGTTGTTATACACATAAATCTCAGTGGTAGACATCAAGAGCATACTGGAGGTGGAAAATATTTATGATGAAAAATTGAGTGCTCATCTGCTGGGTGACTTTTCTGGTGAATACCATCAGGATATTCAGCATGTTTCACTTCAGCTAAAGTTTGATACGAGGCCTGACCCGTTCATGCTGGCAGATGTCCTGGCAGTACTCCCAAGGGCCTTGCTCCTGGCTTGCCTTGAGGTAGCTGTGCTAAGCTCGTTTGCATCTCCTAGCACCCACTGTTGGTATCTCCTGCCGGAATTCCCTTGCAGCTGGACAGCTCTGGGAAGATGAGTCCAGAGGGTCCACGTCTGCGCTGCTCCAAACTGCTCCATGTCTCAGACCACGTGCTCAGGATGCTGGTCTCCAGAATGCTTACTGCAACCAAACCCAGTTGCCTTACCAGGCCTGGGTTATGAAACTCGTTTAACAGAGTCACAGAACAGGCTCAGCTCCACTCAGTAGCAGCACAACACTGCAGAACTGCTGCTGGAGTTCATAGACTGTGAGTAGACCAAAAGGGGTGAAGGAGTGATTTTGCAAGCTCTAGCAGTCAGGAATGAATGAGGGAAGCTAAAAAATACATACCTACCTCTATACTGACACTTACAAAGACATGGACACTCTTAGGCTGTATTCATCAAGAGCTCATGGACTTAGAAGTCCTTAATATGCACCTACATGTTTTCAGCATCCTCAGGGACTTAGCCCTCTTCTTCATGCCGTACTTCTTACTGTTGCTGTACACATAATAATAATAACAGCAGTCATAACAATAAAAGTTTAAGTAAATGTTACTAATTGATCCTAGTCACCAGCTGGCAGTGGAGTATTTTACCCCGGGGCACTTATAGACTGTTCTAGTCTGTTAGGAAATCAAACACAGTGTTAGATGCTCCGGCCAAAAGGCCTGCAAAACTCCTAAAAAAAGTCTTTCAACCTCAACCAGTCCTGAAAACTCAGAAGTTTCAATACCACAGGGGACTTTGTGAGCTACAAGATAAAATATAACATAACATAGAAATACAAAGCCTTACCCAGTTACTGCTCAAAGTCACTGAAAAAAACCAGTGAATATAGCAAAGACCAGAAATGTCATGAGTATTGAAAAAACAGTTTTCATTTCCCACTTCTCCACCTTGTAAACATTTAGCCATGGGTTCAACTTTAATAGGAACTGAAATCAAGGGGCTTACTGTGCTAAAAGTTAGGCATGCATGTTTGTAGCCGCTTACAGGGATGGAGAGCTCTTGGAGGCTTAACAAAGGCGTCACAAGACTGGAGGGAGCCCTTAGTGTGCTCAGTGATCTCAGCCACAACAGCAAGAAAGTATCTTAGTTTTAAAGTTGTATAAATATACCCATCTGTTCAACTATCCGTCTAAGTATCTACCTGTTTGCCAGTCTGTCATCTCTCTGTTTATTCATTCATGGCTATGTTTACCTGTTTTTTGGTTTATCTAGATCCTTTTAGCTAATCTTACATGATTCATTACTGCACTTATCAGAGAAAAGGTGATCTTTCTAGATGAATCTTCATTTATTTTATTATCTCCAAAGACATCCATAATTAAAGAAAGAATTCAGTTAGGTATTTCATCCATTATTATATAAACATCAAAGGCCGTAATCTGATTCTCTCTGAGTTTTGGAGAGACTTGCTCAGTCAGCATTTCACAGTGTGTCCCTGCCCAAACACCAACAGTCTAATACATTGAAAGGTGACAGCCATCCTTGCTCCACCTCACTGCAGACAGGGAGGCTCCTTTTTGCCAGTAAAGCTAACATCCAAATAATCTGCTTTGTGTGAAGTTTGGATTGACCTCGGTGTGTCTTCAACAGTACATTGGTCTTTCTTGGTGCTCAGTTTCTCCATAATTTTGTGACATCTTAAGTTATAGCAGAGGTGTACAGGGAACAATGGCAGGCCAAACCCTCACCTCTCATTTTAGTTCTGCCTATCCCCATTAGCAAGGAAACTCTGAAAGGAAGTCCCTTTGTAGCAGTTGGGGTGTAGAACACATAATGTGTTTGCTCTTTTTTATTCTTTCTTCTCATGTGTATTTATGCACTCTCCAAAACTTTACTCCTTGCTACAGGCTTTATAGAGACCTGGAGCTTAGCAGCATTAAAAAAAAGGGATTAGACATTTATATGGGTAATGAGAACATCCACAGTCACATTAAAATGGATAAAAATGTAGAAAGGACACAAACTTTCATGCTTTATGATATAAGCCAGCCACTAATTGCTTGGAGTTAGAAATTTTCATCACTGGGCAGCTTATTCCATCATTGTTCATTATGGGATTTTTTGCTCTTTCCTCTATAGCATCTGTTACTGGCACTGTCCTGTGTTTCTAAATGTAAGGGTAGAAATAAAATATTAAAACTGAGCATGCAATTGCTCTAACATTACAGAGAAGAAAAGAACATGTCAGTTACCATCCAATGTCAGCATCTTCCAAACAACTTTCTTTTATGGTATATCTCTCATTCTGAAAATGGCCAAGCGTGCTGCAGTATTATGTACGTAACTATAGTCTTGCTATGATTATGATGTGCCATATATTGTGTAAAGCCTGAGTTTTGCTTTCAGATGTTCTTTCATACTCCACAAAAGACTCAAATGTGGATTCACAGCATTATAACCTGTAGCAAAATGTTCTTTGTTGCCTGAAAATAGTAAAGCAGGACAATCAAAATCTGTAAAGCCGTGACATCCACGTCAGTCAGACGTGAATAAATCCCATTAATTGTGCACTTTGTCTACATGTCCGCCTTTCTGTCTAACTGTAATATTTTTGATGCTACATCTAAAGGACTCCAAAATTCCACAGTCTTTGCACTATAGAAACAGGTCTATATTATGTGATTGTATTTACTCTGTAGATTCGCTCTTTTTTTTCTGTCTTCCCTTGTCCTTTTTTTTTTTTTAACATTCTCTTTGACTGGAGTACCATTCTCTTTGACACTTGGTACCATTTGAGTCAGAATACTGAACTATCCCAGGCTTTGGGGCAAAGGCAAGAGTAGGTCAAACACTCCTACTCACCAGATCTCTGATAAAAACCCAGTGCCTGGAGGAGTTCACTTCTTCTGTGGCTCTCTCCAGGCTGCAGATTCATGCAGTAGCACTAGAAAACCATGATTTGCATGTATACTCTTTGTAAGACTTTCTTTCACCTTCTCCAATCTCAACCAGTAAGTAAAACCTCACAGTGCACTTTTTGGCATGGACAGAATCACAAAGGTGTAGATGTTTCCCCTTTCACTAGTTTGAGTCCCTTTGGAGAGCTGGCCTTTTTGTTTATTGATGCCTGCCCTTAAGTCTTTCAACTTGCAGAGCTGTTGAAGATGGCAATGTGTTCACAATATATAGTCTGGACAGAGAGCATAATTTGTTGTGCCATGATCTTGTGAGTCATTTTGTAGCAGCACAAAAGCATTTGCCATTTTCATATTAGCCATAGTAACAGGAATTGTGCTCTTCTGCCAAAGGTTTTTAGCCACCCAGAGCCCAGTGCCTCTCTTGTAACAGTGTGTGATGTACAGTAACAGTGGAGACCATCTGCACCAGTTTCTGCTGTGTCTCACACCATCGGCACTCCGGTCTTCAGTAACAGGTCCTGCTCTACTGGCTTGCATTTTGAGGGACTAGATAAAACGCTCACTCCAAAAATCAAGCCTCCTTGGGAAAAGAAGCAAAGGAAGAGCTGAGAACACAGAGCAAAGGGCAGTGAATACGAGAGAGAAGTAATTAGTTGTCAAAGGATCAGTGAAATTGGAGATCTGGAAGGAGGCACAGAGCAGAGCCCCTATAAAAGACTGAGGAATGCTCTGTGGTCTCCTGCCCAGTGATTTGCATAGAAAGAGGAGGAAATATACCCCATAGCATCCAACAGCTCCCCCAAAAATGTTATTCCTCTTGGGCCCAGGGATGTCAAGCTTGACTAGAGCCAGGGATGCATCCAGTGCTACAACAGCTTTGTGGAGCCCTAGATGGGGAATGCTTTCCAGCACTGCATTCAGTCTGGGCTTAGGTTGCTGAGGAAAACAAAAGCATCGTTCTCTTGTTTGCTCATAATACATTATAAATGTATTGCCTCATTTACTGTTCTCAGGCACATAGTCGTCCTGTTTCTGCCTGCCTGCCACTGCCAGGATTAACTCTCTCTCCTCTCTGCAGACACAGCAGAGGTCCTCGTGCTCCCCTTTGGATACACTGTGGGTAGTCTGGGCTAGTAAGGCAACAGGCTCCATATCATACATTGTTTGGGGTCCAGCCCTCTCCAGTGGGGACTAGTTGTCAGTACAAATGGGCAGCTAAGCCTTTATGCCCACATGTTTCCAAGCCACCACTGAGATTGGCAGGAAAGATGTCCCCCATGGGTGAATTCCTGTGCCCTAGAAACTCATGTCTTAGGAACTGAACTCAGACCATCAATTCATTTTCATTGGCTCAAGAAAGAGTTATCAGGCAGAAACCAATCTCAACCACTGCCAGCAGAGAAAAGATTCACTCCGTCTGTAATTATTATCATCACCCAAGCTAATTTTGTAGGGGTGGAGTTGCTGGAGTGCAAATAGGACAGCCTTACCTATTAGCTTCTGGTGGGCAGATGCTGGTGGGCAGACTGCTGCTCTGGACCGGCCAGTCCAGGACTAGTTCTGATCACAACAGACAACATCCAGTTGTATTGGGCAAGATTAGGGCTTCCTTTGTGCAGGCAGGGAAAGGGACCCCTGCACATACTCTGACATTGAAGTCCTGAAAGATGTCAGTCAAGAGGAGTTTAGAAAAGAGGTGAATCAGGAGAACAGAAAAAGAGTGACCTGTCTGCACCTTTAAAAGGTCCAGGATGAAAATCAAGACCCACATCATTTGGTCCAGACATAAAGAATGCTCCCAAAATGTACCTAGCTTAATGTCCCTGAGACTATGTTACTTACTATGGCTTTGACTGTGTTGCATTTGTCCACCCTAAATCTCGAGGTGAGAGCATTCACATTCCTATTTTGTATCAGCAGTTCCAAAACTGCAACAGTTAGCACCTGAAACATCATTATGACTAGGAAGCATTTATTTGACCCATTTGTAACAATCTGCCATGTGCCATAAACCACGCTTTATGGGTAAAATAAATAAGTGAAGGAATGCACTCATTAAAAATATAATAGCAAGTTGCCATCTTCAATTGTAGTCTAAGCTACTTTAATGATGCCATGTACTTCCAACAATCATGCTGTAGCCATAATGAATGAGGTTGTTTAAGGCAGTTGTGGGAGCCTTTCCAGAGCCAAAATGTTTTCTCCTCTGATCTGGAAGAAGGTGTAAATACAGATCAGGCTCTGTGCTGAGGTTTTCAAAGGCATCTAAGTAAGCTAAGACCTTGAGCTTTATTTTCAAAAGTCACTAAAACTAAGCTCCCCAAAAGTATGAAGTGCCTTAATAGTTTTTAAAACCTGGCTCTGACTTACATATTTATGGCCTTAGACAAAGGGAAGGGAGACTGGTCCTGAGTTTGCTGTTAAATTAGTTTGTCACCTTGGCCAGCCACCTGCAGCTCTCTGTATTTCTGAGTCATCTGTGTCTTGCTTTGTCCACTGGAAGTTCTTCACAGCCAGAAACTAGTCCTGTTGTGTGTTTCCACAGCACTCATGTTAGCAGGGCCTCCATTAGGGATGGGGCTTGGAGGTGAGACTACTAAGAAAATAGTAAAGATAAACTTGATTTCCAGTGATAAGCTATATTAATTTCACAGTAGTCCCATTTGTAGTCCCAAACAAACAGCTGCAGTACCTGAAGGTGCTACTAAAAGGATTTTCCAGCTAGCAGGATGGACCAGAGGGCACAAATGCTCTGGGTTCCATGGTTCCTTTGACATGTCAGGGAAGTGAAGTGGGACAACTTGTCTTTGACTAAATGATGTCCAGCCTCTAAATGGTGAAATGAGACTATAAAACACAGGATCAGTCTCTGTTTTCTGCAGGATCAGCACATTCTTTCTGTTATTGCAGTTATTGTTGTGTCTGAATACCTAATTAATTACAACAGTAAACGCTGGCTTCTTTAATCACAGCATCAGCTGTCCTAATCAATCTTAATAATATGGAATCTGTACTATGGCACCCATGAATTTTAATCTACATAAATTTCTTAAGACCTCTCGCAAGCTTGTTGTACGAAATGATATAATTATGGATATAGATTAGGGCTGTAGAGAGTGATTTAAATTGGATTTAAGGAGAAGGTGAATAGAACCCTCCCCCTCATTTATTTATTTATTTATTTTAATTCTGGGCTTCACACTGATTTTCTTTTCTGCAATTTTTATTTTATTTCCACCACCACCACCACTGACTGAAAAGTGCTGCCTCTCTTTGATGGTCCTCCTCCCCCATCAACCCTTCCAAAGGGGACAGTACCCCAGTTGTGGCTCCTGGTAAAGGTGCAAAATACCTGTAAGAGGAATGAATAGATGGGACAGAGCACAAAACTGTGGATCCAGGGGATAAAATGTTTTTGTAGACTTGTGCAGGCAGCAGCTTTGCAAAACAGAATGAAATAGATGGAATAAAGCATGTCTGTTGGGAAATACATAGGCAATCAGAAGCAGGGCTGAAGACAATATCACATAGGCGTATGGTTTGCTGGTTTCTTCCACCAAAGTTAAATGTTTGGGTGTTTTAGAGGCCCCAAACATGCCAGACACTGGTTTTATCTTCCAGAAAAACTGGGCCCCTCTGATTTCAGACAGCAGATTTTCTTGGCTTTCTGTTACCTCAAGCTGGGACAGGGACACTGTTCCATAGCCTATTGAGGAGGCCAAAGGGCCTCTTGATGGCTTAAGCAGTAAATATTATCATTTTTCCTCAAAACCTCCACTGGTTTCAGTGCAGCTTCTCCTGTTTTAGACCCATGGCCATCACAGCAGATTCTAGCCCATTATTCCCTGCAATTATTTTCACTTGAGGCACCTATATAACAGCTAGTCTCAGCCAGACACTGTAGCTGGGTTACTGACATCTCAGGATGAATTCTTTGTAGAACGACACTTAAACCAATTTTATTTATTTTTAACATGTTTCATTCTGCCAGCTCTATCCTTTCATTCTCCAACAAAAGCTGAATGTCGACCTAACGCTAGCTGAATGCCCATTTAAAAGGTTGGATTTCAATATAAAGGTATATCAGTAATAAGAAAGCTTCCTAATGTTAGTTTCAAAGCACTGGTGTTTCATGCTGACTTCGGAAATCATCCTTGGTTTTTGGCATCAGGCAGAGGGTTCAGAAAGTGACATTAACAGATCTACTTTCTTTGAAAGACTTGGGAGTCATTTCTTGACTACTGCCTAATGAATAAGTGCTGCCTTCGTTAAATTTATATTTATGGCCATATAGTAGGTCATTGGCTTGTTTTATGTCTCCAGGTTTATGGAAGGTTATCTGCCATGGTCACCTTGTGGCATCTTGTCTAGGATCTTCGTGCAAAGAGACAATTGTATCTAAGCAGGATTTTTCCCATGGAGATATGGAAATGATTGAATTAGTATAGAGGCGATGTCCAGGGTTAAGGCTCTTGCCCTGAGCTGCCAAATGAAGTTACTATTAGCATCTGTTTTCACAGTACACCTTTAGTTTGCCCTGGCAAAGCCAGATCCTCAGCTCCTGTAAAGCAGCAAGGCTACATGGACTTCAGCAGGACTGACATGATGGATAGCTGTCCTCTGGCCTCTCAGAAGTCTCTCTGCTTCTTTCACTTCACCACCCTATCCTCAGTGTGCACTTTACATTACATTTAAGCTCTTAAGTATCTCTATGTTGGATACAAGATCTCCGTGAGTCTGACCATGAGAAAAGCCGCTTCAAATGTTGTCTATAATCATATTTGCAGATTGTCACCAGCATATCCAAGGTCTTCTGATGATGTCACAACTTAGAACATGCTAATTCTGGTCCAAACGCCCCTTTAAACTGCTTTATGATATCCATGTCCCTCAGCTAGTGTCTTCTATATACCTATAGGCCTTACTATCCCTTAATCACCTATCAAGCTTTGGGGCCACAGGAGGTTTATAGCCTAGCACAGACAACACACAGAGAAGCTAAGGTCTGCTGTCAGCCCCACATGTTTGTGTTCAACTAATATTTGCACTAACAGAGAAAACTGGCAAGCTGGATGGGAAGAAAGGGTGGGTAACACCATGTAAGTCTCCTTCCTTACCACAGCATGATCTGTGTGAAGGCCACAGAGGTGCACACTCTATTAAGATATGTGTAGCTTACGGAGGAATAAAGCAGCCTTCTATCTTGGTTTCATGAAATCATGGTTTCACAGAAATTATTGATGTCTCTCACCACCACTTTGAATTTTAGCGTGTGGTGTGCTCCACCCTAGAGTTCTGTGTAACCCCTGGGACAGGGTTGCCTCTGGATCGTGAGCCCCTCACAGATTTGCGCCCTTGCTGAAATTCTCAAGGGTCATTAGAATGTAGGAAGGCTTTCACTTTACTGAACACAGAATGGCCACAACTTCCTCAAATGACTAATTTATGTCTTGAGATTTCTGGATCGATACCAGCTGTTGGCTTCATTCACACTACAGCTGGAACCACAGGCAGTACGCCCTTTGCTGGATTTAATTCATCTGGCAGAGTGAGCAGCGGCATGAAGATATGCTCATGGTTGCCCAAGCTACTTTGGCTTTGTGCCGGGGTACTCAGCCAGCCCTGGAGTCTGTGTCCTGTCATAGGCCATGTTGGCCAGCATGGACACATGCACTGTACTGAAGTCGTATCTTCATTTGTTGAGTAAACACACTCTTCAAGATAAGGAAGAAGTGTTCTTCAGTGAGCTAAAGTCATCGTTTTTGTCTTTAAGTGCTGCCAAGTAGAATTTCTGCAGGTAGTGGCTCACCACAACTGCTTTTCACAAACAGCCAAAGCATGATATGAGACTATGGGTAAAACATTAAGTGCCAAGCCAGGGGTTGCAGCCTCCAGTACTATCTAGTCCTGCAGCCTAGGGATAATTTCTACTGACTCATTTTCAAGAGTGTCCAGGGATGTTTAGGTCAGTGTTACAGACGAGCTACTTTGCATCTTCCTTACTTATGCGTGATTTCCATTTTAGAGCTAAAACTAACTGAAATCAGGGGAGATTCTTCTCACTGAAGGACCTGTGAACCAGGAGGAAATTAACCGCATGATCTGGGGCACAAGGGAGCCTCTTGAGAAAGAAACCCCCAGTAAAATACTGCCCTTGATGACCAGGCATTAAGACTCAGGAAAATAATGAACTCTAGAAGCTTTGTGTGGGAAGGAAAAAGGATGCATTTAAAGGCACGTTGTTCCAAACTCTTTAAATAAAGCATTTTTCCAGTTTTAATATTTAATTCTTAAGGTGAACCATGATTTTTAGTGTATATTTCCTAGGCAGAAAAGCGTAATTAGGATGGGTAGAGCGTGACTCCAAAGGCAGGCAGGATATCCACAGACAAGGCAAGCAGAGGAGGTCAGCATTAAGCCAAATGATCCTCTTTAGGACATAGACTCAGCTACAGCTTTGAGAGTGGGCAGTCGCCACGTGTGCCCAGCTAAGGCAAGGAATAAAGCAAAGGACCCCAGTCAGACAGGTACTGCTCAGTGATGTCTCCTGTAACCATGAAGAAGTAGACATTGCTAATTGCCAGTGTGTCAGAGAGAGAATGAGTATGTCCGAGTCCAGCCTCAACTGGAGAAGAAGGAAATGCTGAGAGTGTATCAACCGACCAGTGAGTACTATTTCTTCTTCTAGATCTATAAACAGATGATTGCAACCAAGGAAAAGCAGTTGCCTTTGGGGCAGACACGGTAGATCATTTTCTTTACTACAGGCTGCAAAACCATAGCTTTTCCATATGTCCCCTCGGCTTCCTTAGGTGGTACCTTCAACCTCAGTGGACTTGGTCATTTTGGGGTGTCCGAGTTATTAATATCCACTCTCCCAAAGGGGTGCAGGAGCCAAATTATCAGTCAACCTTTCAAAGCTGTTCAGTTTTCTTTTGGAGCAATACGCTCACCATGTTGTTTTTAGAGGAAACCAGTTTTAAGCAGGAGTTAAAAAGAGTAGATTTTATTTGCTTCCTTTTTCAACAAGGTAGTAATAAATGGAAAGAGTATGTTTTCCAAGCATTTCTTCCAGTTTCCTGGAGCATCTACTCTTTAAAAATATGGATTTGCATCTTTACTATGCCTTCCACTGGTCTCCCACAGGTTTTAATTTATTCCTCTCATCCCCCTTTTCAAGGTGTGCAAATCCTTATGGTAGGGTAGTGCTTTCCCATTTCACATACAAACGTATTGATGGACCTGCCAAAAGTCAGCTAAGAAATCAACTAAACAAATTCCAGCCTAAGACTGAATTCCACTTATTTCTTCTTGCGACTACCCTGTTCCATGACTACGTAGTCGAAATCCTCATGATCCAGTAATGTCCGTAATAAACAGGAGTCACCAAACCTTAGCCAGCTAATTGGAATTGTCCCCCAAAGTTTGGTCTTCTCACTATTACTCCTTGTATTCTGGAGAAAAGTGCAAGATCTTACAAGCTTCCATCATGATGCATGATGATCTTTGAAGTTAAGGTTGAAGCTGGTATTTACATCAGTAAGAAAACTGTTTGTGTTCCTTGGGTCCATAACACTCATGTTTGCCAAACTCCCCACACTTTAGCACTCAATCAGTGTTTCTCCTTGAATAGGAGAAACTAGAATTCCTTCCAAGAGGCCCATACCTTGTGTTCTCCAGGACCTTACCTCCAGCTACTGCTCTGTGCTTGTAGGAAGGAAGAAGGTGGGATGGAGGGGGAGCAGTGGCAGTTCCCTAAGGGATCATCCCACAAGTAAGAAGCTGAAGGGATTGCATAAATGTAGAACTGTGCAGCACCGATAAATACAAATTAAACTCATAACAAGAAGTGAAATACTAAGGCCAAGGTGACATTTGGACTGGGGGTTCAGCCAAGCTTTGCTTTAAATATTTTATTGCTGCAGATAAAGAAAGAGCTTATCCAACACGTTTCCCTCTCTCTCTTTTTCTCTCCATATCAACCAAAAGGGAAAAAGAAAAAAAAAATCCTAACTATCTTTGGCTCTATTTGAGCTAGACTTCAAAGTTTTACAAAAATAAACAGTTTTAGGGGGGAGGAATGCACACTTGTAAAGAGAGAAAATGCACTTTGAAGCCAGCAAGGGACTGCATGTCTTACGCAGAGATTCGCAGCATCCTCCCTGGATCAGACAAGTGGAGTCCCCCTTCGCTTCAAGCAGCATCTTCTCTCTCACAGGGGGCTGCCTGGCAGCAACACAGTCCTTCGAAGGGATGTCGGGATGGCAGAAGACACTGCTTTGTTCTGTTCTCCTTCCTCCTGCTATGCCCCTGTTGTTTCCTGCTCTGATTGAAAGTTTCATGTGACTGTAGCTGTCACTGAGATCTGAGTTTGCACAGCATCTAGCACAGTGTCAGTCCTGGCTTAAGATGAGGGTTCTTTGTGGTGGATAACTGCAATGCCAAAAAGCCATGTGATCAGAGGTGGGTTTCATAATTTAAGCTTGGGAAAGGAGGGAAGAGGTTTGTTTGCCCTGTGCTCCAAAGTCTCACAGGGTGACGGCTGACCGACAGAGCACTCCTGACCATCGGGGGGGAGCTCTGTGCAGTCCTGTCCATAGAGTGAATGACCTGCCCCTCTTCTGGACCTTCAGCCCCTCGGTCCATCTGTCTCACAGCACATATTAATAAGGGAAGAAAAAGGGAGAGTGCCTTTCATATATTAACCCCTTACTTCTTTCTCTCTTTTGTGTCTCTACAGCACAAAGCCCCACTGCAGCTGATCCCTTGCAGCAAGCCTACGCTGGAGTGCAGCAGTACGCAGGTCGTTAGTATTAACACTTTCTCCCAATAAACCTTTCTCTTCTCTAAAGCTTTTAATCTCTGAACACACCTGAGGGAACAGGGGACAGGGAGGTGCTTGCTGGTACAGGGGCCGGTCTGGGGCCACAGACTTTCAGATTAAATTTGCACTTATTGTGAAAACAAACTCAAAACCCAGAGTCTTCTTTCCCTAAGGAGGCAATGCCCTCCCTTACCCCAGGGAAAGGCTCCCACTGACCTGTACGTCAGAGCAGCTTCATTGGCAGGACCAGGTCCGCATTTCTTAGCATAGGGCACAAGTGCAAAATCAGGGTGATTTGGGGGCAACTTTCTATAACAAGTCTCGTGAGTGCTGCAGCAAGGAGGGGAGATGGGTGACCAGACCCTGCAGAGCCACTGCTGTTGTGCCTGTCAAGGTACGGTATGTTTGCGCATACCCCTATTTTAGGGTATGTCTACACCAGCCATACTCCACCTAGTTAGTTTGAAGCTTGCTTAGGAGCTATGAAGATTACTTCTGGCTTCCCAGCAGCTTTCTCCACAGCTCCCAATGTGTCAGCCTCCACTTGCATCACCCTGTATGCTGTGCAGCTCCTTTGCAGTTGATGGACTGACATCAGCCAAAGTGACCTGGTGCAGACCACGACCCCGTCATGTTCAGCCTCCCCTCGCGAGGTGTCCATGACCAACATTGCGAGGAAGCTGCCACCCCAAAGTCATTATTTCCTGTGGTAACTGGAGCAATCATGGGCTCCCGCTGAGGAATGGCTATTATCTCATGTCAGTGCTGTATCTGGAAACTTAATTTAATTCTCCATGTAGGGCTTCATTTGCCGATGTTTTAGTTATTGTCATTTATTGCTTGTGAGGTTTGATAGATGGGAAGCAGCTCAACCCTTTGAGCTGTTAATTAACCCCTCTGCACACACATGGCCTCTATCCCCCTCTCTCTGGGCTCGCAGGCGACCCATACTCTGTATTTTTAGCAGCGAGGCACATCATCTACCATCTGTGGTACTGAATGGCTCCCCTTGTCTGCTTGGTGGGGAAGCTGAGGTGGGGAAAATTGTTTAATTGCTGCACACCGTTTCCACGATGTTTGTGTGTGAGAGAGGGAGTCTCTACAGACCTGAAAGAAAATGTATATCTGATAGCATATGTGCAACTGTGCCTAGAAAGCATGTGGTCATATGAAGGTTAGAGTAAGGGACGAAACACGTGTGAACTGTTTTTATGAGCATGTCAATTAATCAGCGTGCAAGAGGGATTACACAGGGAAATGTGTGCATGAGCTCTGCACGTGGCTGTCAGCATGGGCATCAACGTGCTGAGCTCGTGAATGAATGTGTTTCTGGTGCCATCTGGGATGGTTATGCATCTCTGCTGGGAGACATCTCAGCAGAGAACCCCATTTACTCTATGTAGCTGTCTCCAGTGTTACAGCTAATGAAGCTGAAAGGAGGGTGGGCGCTCAGGGCACTGGCTGGAGTATCACTGTGGTGCTTCTGCCACATCTCAGGCTGTGTGAGATAATCCTCCCCAGAGTGAAAATGCAGAGGGAAAAGCCCATCTGTAGCTTATTATAATGGTTTGGAGTGAAAGCTCCTTGCTTCCCAGCACTGAAATCTGTCCCCATTTCTTATCTCCCTTTCTCTCCCCTATAGCTGCTTATCCTGCTGCTTATGGCCAGATTAGCCAAGCGTTCCCACAGCCACCTCCCATGATCCCACAGCAACAGAGAGAAGGTGAGTAAATGGGCTGTCCTCCTTTTTGGCCCCCGCACGCCATTTCTATCACACTGGCTGCCATCCTCACACACCTAAAGAGTACCCATTAAGCACCTGATTGCTTTGAATTCCTGGTCCAGTGAGTCTTTTCTCAACTTCCATATGTGGAACAGCATCATTGGCACTAACGGTAATAAGTAGGAACATCCTCATGGGAAGTCACTGCTGAGATCTCCTAAGTGCCCAGGGAAAAGAGCATGGGCCATGGAAAGACTGGTTAGCAACGTAGGCAATAATATGTCAGAGGCAGGGAAGGGGTATCTGTGTTAGAAACAAGCAATGAGAATGTGGATAAAAATTCAATTGCACTGGAATAAAAAGTTTTATAGAACACAAAGCACTGGTGGTCCTTCATCAGAAGTCAGTAATGTAATTTCAGACACTTGCTATTTAGAAAAGGAAAACTTGTTATTTAGAGGAGCTGGTCTAGTTGTTTCAGACCCCACTGATAACCTGGAAACAGAAATCAGCCCTAGTTCTTTGCACTGGCTGTGAAAGGAGTCTGGATTAGCTAGTCTGGATTAGCAGGACAGGATGTCTGCACTGGGGACACGAAAAGTAGGGAGAGGTGAATATGTCATTATTGCATGTAAATGTTTTGGGATACAACCATGCCATATGATGTTCTCTTTGCAGTCAGTGGGGAGCAGTTGGATCCTCACATACAACCCATTCAGGCAGTCCCAGCCATCCTCTAGGAAGTCCACTGCTCCCTTTTGACCAGAAGAGACCATTGCTTGCCTAAGTGAGTCATTTAAGTCAGGTGCTTCAGCTTAGTGTAGAGGCCCTCATTTTCAATAATTAATTTCCACTTTTATCCTCTATTAGATCACTAATTCAGATATATTCTATGTTATACATGTTATTATATATATATAATTACATTTAATATTTTAATATAGTGTAGCATTCAAAATGAAATGGATCAAGATTACACTATCAAACTAAAATATTCTGATGGCCTAAAACTACTTTGGAGGAGAAATCTCATTTTGCAAGAAAATTAGAAATGTCGGCATTGCAATCTAATTTGGAATTAATTTTTTTCCAATGTCAGAATTTCCTGGGGAACACAACTTCCCGCTCCTGATTAGCTCTAGTACACGCCCCTGCTGTGAGAACAGATGCACAGACCTAACATATCATTACAGAGATGTTTCCCCCATGCTGAAGGACTTTGCTTTTTATTACTTACTGGGGCTAGATTAAGCACAGGACAAAATGGCGAGCAGAGCATTACTCAGCGTAGCATTGTGCCAGAAATCTTCAGAAGCAAGTGATAGCATTCGTGGACACTTTGAAGACCTGCTACCCAAAGACCCCTGTTTTTGTGAGGCAAGGTGTGTCTCTGTAGGTTGAGGGTGAGTATCACCCGGCGGACAAGTTATCTCGTAACTTCTCGCTTTTTCCTGTAAGCAGCTGGTATCGAGGTTGATTGGGGGCCAGATATATGTAATGAACCAGCAATTTAATGCAGGTTGCTGTTCCCAGTGCCCTTCATTTTCCGGCAGTGTTTAGATGCCGTGGCTTTCTCTGCTGCTTGCTAGAGGGAGAAACTCTAAGGCACAATGCTTCTTTGTAGCAGAGGGTCAGGACCTTTGAGCATCTCTAACCTTTAACAGGAAAACACAGCAAGCGAGAACTCTAATAATAATAATGCTCAGAGCTGAGAAGAGTCCGTTATGTTTGCAGGGATGTGCACAAACATTGATTCGTTAATGAACCAGCCCTACCACAACAATAACATCGATGATCACATTGTTAATAACAATGCTAACTCTCTGCTCCCAGATCTCAGTTGGATAACAAGCCCAGAGCAGCCTGGCTGCTGCAACGTTCCTGTAGAGATTAGTCATTACTTCTGCATGAGCACTGAGGTTGCTGGCAGCTGAGGGGATGCATAGTGTGGAACAGATCTAAAAGCTAGAGATGAAGCTTTGATTTAGGCCATGTCAACCAGGCAAAACTTGGGGATAATTTTAAATTGGTATGGTATTACTCTTCTTGACATAGTTTCTGAAACTCAGAAGTACACTTAGATATTAAAATAAAATGGTGAAGGCTTGTGACTCTCGTGCTGGGGAATGAATAGCAAGCAGATGCAGAAGAGGTAATGAAATTCCAGCCTCTGAGTATTTGCTGTAGAGGTGAAGTGTGCGGCTGACCAAAGTGCTGCAGGCTAACTTCAGACAATTTTATAGGACAGCCCACTTCTAACTCCTATTTGAAGAGCAGTCTATTCATAGACTTATGACACCGACTTACAGTGTTGGGGATGCAATGATCAATAAATGTCAGCCAAGCTATGTGAAGTTTACTTATGTTGATAGTGGACACCCAGGAATAAGCTGGATGTCCTGCTGTCTACATGGTAAATAATTAACAATTAGCTGCAGGGTAAGGAGCATGGGCTTAGCAACTCAAGTCTGACCAAGCCAAACCAATATGGACCCAACACAGAGTTCTTTAGCATTACTCCTGTGCTCTCAATCACAAATTTTTCCATTGTCCATCATGATTTGCCTGTGATTTACAAACCATTCTTAAACTGTGTATGCCTTAAAAATTCTCTTTCCTTTTTGTTCAAATCAGAGTTATCTGTGCTTCTTGTGTACTAATAAACAGAAATTAATATAACTTAAATCCATAAATCCAAGAGCCATGACCAACATCAGGGTAGAAAAGGAACCTTGATTGTCTTCTCCTGTATCATAAGGGTCAGATTTTGTGCTGGCTTACAGCCCTTTTGGAAACCAAAGTAAAGAGTGTGTAAACAATTTTAGTACTGTATTCAGCCCTGAACCGCCAAGAATACTAATTTCTGATAATCCATTAACTCAGTCCAACACAAGACCTTTCTCCCCAGCAAGACAGCTGGAATCTTCTAAGGTTTTGCCATGCCAGCTGTGATCTTCATCTCCCTCCAGTGATCCTGCCTAAGTCTTTTAAAACTCATTGCACATGTATCCTGAGAACTAACTTAGCTCTTCATACCATTCTAAGCTGAATAACTCATGCCTTTAGTTTCTTAAAAATATATATCTATATACAAAAAGGCAGCCATACACACAAATATGTAGCAACCCATGGAGTTCCCAGATTAACATGACTCAGGCAAAAGCCATAACAAGGCAGACAGGCTGAGACAGAGAGAGCTTGTTTTGTGAATTCTTTACCAAGGAGTCTAACTGTAATTGGTAACTTACAGATGGATGGATTTAACAAGAAATTGCTTGTTAAATTCTAGTGGCAGAATTTTCATATGTGAGGATGGCAAAACAAATCAAACTACCCCAGGTTGTTTCTCAGTAGCAGGTGGAGTTTTCAGCATTGGAAACTAGCAAATGTATTTGGGAACAGAGTGGGTTTGGCTTTGAATGTCTCAGTTGGTATCGGAAGATACAGCATGGGTTTCCCAGCCACGTTTCAGAGCTGAACTGGGCTTTTTCACATCCACCCTGCTCTCTTCCTGTTGGTCTCTGAGCAGTGTGAGGTAAAGCTGATTTCAAGGTGAACTAAGCACCATCCTCTCCTTGAGCCCAAACTCTAAACCTGGTGTAGATGAAATTGCATGCCTCCTGGTCTGCCTTATGCCTTAGTAGGTGTTTCTCAGCACATGCAGGCGGAACCCCTGCTCATGTACAACGCATCCAAGACCCCAGGAAATGCAGCTGGCATTTTTGAAAGAATTTGCCAGTTTTACAGAGCAAACTGCTGGCTCTGGTGATGTCAGTGGGAATTTTGCCACTAATTGCAGCAAAGCCAAGATTTTACCCATGGTATTATAATGTGGATTTCAAATCCCACAGCAGAAGTGCTCTGGGGCATGTTCAGATGAAGGAATGAATTTTTCCCTGCTATTCTGGACCGTGGTCTTCTCCTGGGCAGAATTTTCTAAATTCTAACAGACGCCTAAGGGGGTCGGTGTTTGTTTAACATTTTCAGACTGTTTCATATCTAGTTTATCATGCCAATAACTGTACATTGTGTGGAAATTAACTGCAGTAAGGAGTGGAGAAGGGACAGTTGCTCAGTGAGGAGCCTAAGGAAGAGGCAGGCAGGAGGTCAGGGAAGGATGGAAACGATTGGCATGAAATAGGGGAGCCTGAAAGTGGGCCACTGAGGTTCACAAGTAATTTAGCTAAGCAGATGACCGGATGCCTAATCAGTTAATTATCCCACCGTACCACTATCCCTCCCATTTGGAAGAAACCCTGTTACCTTCCTCATGACCTCTAGGAAATACACAAGATGCAAAGGATCAGCTGTTACTTCATGACAGTCCTTTTAGCAAATTAGTGGGGAAAATCGTGCTTAGCAAATATTCATTAGGGCTTCATTTTCCATTAATCCAAAAGGAAATGTGGAGAGCCTGTGACTTCAATCACGCTGAGGCCCAGGAATTTTAATGAGTTTTAAATGGGCATCTGTCAGAATCCTGACTTCACCGTACTTCTACTGCCAGCCGGGGGGATGAGTAATGGCTAATAAAAGGTGGGAGCATCTAGGCGAATTCCTCTCCCTAACAGGAAAGGCAAAGTTGTAATTTGCTGTGTTATGACACCATAATTATCCCCTGATGAAGAAAACAAGAGTATTAAAAAGCCCTTTTTTCCCCCCACTTTACCCCAGGTGCAAATGGGGGAAAGTTGGCTGAGTCAGGTCACAGGATTGTAGGCACATAAGCTGAAGAGAAAGAAGAAGGAAACCTTTTTTCCTGCTGTCCTCCTACCCATAAAGCAAGGAGCATGTACTGTATCTCCTTCATCTTTCCCTCCTCCTGAGCAAAGCAGTGCTGGATTTAGTTGTCGAGGTCAGTGGAAATCTGGACAGCAGATGGAAGTGTCTTTGGAAGTAAGACCATGAAAATAGTAGTCCCTGCCTCCTCAAATGACATAGTTTTCTGCTAGTGAACACTGAAGGATTTTAAATGTTTATTTTTTTCAACAGAACCACTTGGACACACCTGTTCCTTTTTGACTTTTGCTTAAGTACAGCATACTTAAAAATAAAATTCATATTGAAATGTTTCGTTCTAGCCTATTTGACTGAAGGCAGACCCTCCTTCTTCTGCCCCAAAATACAATTTCAACAGAATATTTTCTGAGCGCCTCTACTTTAACCAAACTGCTTGTTCCAACTAAAGTCTCCTCTCTGGTTATTTTTCCAAGCACCCTCCGAAGTCTGTAAGAGCATATGTTACAGTTCTGAGACAAAACAGGCAGTTACTCTTGTCTAGTAATTACGACTAAAATCCGTTTATCCCTTGCAGAACCCTCTAGAATGGAGAACATGGCCAAACTGTCCAGATTTGAGGGAATCTTCAGGCTGAGTCAAGCCAGGGGGTTGAATGCAAAATTCTACAAAACAAAACAAGCCTGTGGGTTTGTGCATATCTTTCTGCTTGTTATCACAGTCCTTACACAAATACAAGAAGGGTAATATAACATTTGCATCCAGAAACTGAGAAGAACAAGGGTTAATGTGGGTCACTCAAAACTCTACAGTTAAACTAAGATTATGAGGAGCACAGAAAAACTATGAACCACATTCTTTCATTCTTTTTGTTCTTATCCCTCCATTCTGTCTTTCCATGGCCACATGTGCTACTATGTTCCTCTTTCTTTAGAGTTTACCTTTGTGTCCATCCTGGGAAAACTAATGGAGTTAGCATAGCTTCTAGGTGACTTTCTGAGTTCCTGGTCTTCTGCTTTGTCCATTCCTCTGAGATTCTACAGACTGTTACCAGGAGGTGACCCCTCACCAGTTAAAAAGAGGGCATGCCAAAGTAAAACTCCATCATGTACTTTCTCATATCTTATTTCTCTCCATTCATGGGTCTTCTTTTTCTCTTGATAGGACCAGAGGGCTGTAACCTGTTTATCTACCATCTGCCCCAGGAGTTTGGGGATGCTGAGCTGATGCAGATGTTCCTGCCTTTCGGTAATGTCATCTCCTCGAAAGTGTTTGTGGATCGGGCGACAAACCAAAGTAAATGCTTTGGTGGGTAAAGATAACAAAACAATTAGATTCATCCAGGAAAGGGCTTTCTCTGAATACTTTACCTTTCAAACCGCTTTCTTTCTGCTTAAGCTTTATGATTTCTCTCAGTTTACTCCTGTCAATACTTTCCCCCTTCCCTCTTTCTCTCCTAATTGTCTCATGCTCAGAGTTGTGTGCGCTGCATAGAGTTGAAGGTCTGGCATCTCACCAGCAGTAGGGTTCTGCAGCTGCTTCTGGTGGGGTGGAAAACATCCCTGTAGGAAGGGGAGAAGGGAGGGTACAGAAAAGATAAAACCACCTGGAGCAAAATGGAAAGAGCTGGGGGAACAGGTGAAATGTTGATGTGGTCAATAGTGGGAGCATGTGGCAGAAGGGGAATTTCTGAACCCAAGGTAAAGGAAAAACAGTTAATGGGATTGAAGGAAAGACAGAGCTGTGAGGGAAGCTTTCCAGTAGCTATGATGCATTAGACTTCAGTGGCACAAAGGCTGAATATCAGCCTGTTCTTCTGAGTGGATGGCTGCTGGGTAGATCATAGGCAACAGCAACGCTCTGAGCCTGTTGGACCCAAGCCAACATCACAGCAGGCACAGATAGATGGAGCTAACCCGTGACCTCAGCTGATAGGCCATGCTGAGAGGCTGGGTTTGAAAGCTGCACCATGCTCACTCAGCTCTGGCCTCACTGCTGGCCAACCCCACCAGCTGGAGCATGGAAAAAGCACAATTTCAGCTCCCTGTGAGCTTTCAGCTTAGAGACACCCTGAGCTGCACCCACAATGGGATAGCTCAGCCAGACAACAGACATATGGTGATGTGTGCATGTGGGATCCTGCTGGTTGCAAGAGTGTTGCTGTGAAGGGTCCCTTCAGGCAGCATGACAACATGGGGACCTTGCCACATTGAATAACATCCCAGCTGGTGGACAGGGAGATCTCTAGAGTGTCGACCACTGGGATATGCAATCTCTGGTTCTTTGCCATCCTACACTCTTTGCAGACCTTCCCTGAGAATTGCAATGGGACAAACTATTGTTTTTCTTTTCCATTGTTTACAGCTGATCTGTACTCTGTCTTTCAGGCAAACTACCAGAGTTAAGACTTACAGGAGTTTCATTTGATTTTAAAGCCATTCTCAGTCTCCACATTATGCTTCCCTTCCACCATGCTTTCCCTTTTCCCCTCCTAGACAGCCCACCTCTCAAAACTTTCACTTCATCCTTTGCTAGCTGTGGTGCCTGTCAGACTACTTCCAAGAGTTTCATGCCCATTTTCTATGCATAGTTCCTCCTGCCCTTTCACAGAGGTTCTGAATAGGCTATTTTCCCCTTTGATTGAAGGAACTCTGCCCCCTGATGTGAGGGACACAGTGCTCCCCTTCACCAGTAGTCATTGTGTTGCCGCACTTTCATGCTCTAGAGAAATAAAGGACAAAGTTTGGTGTGAAGAGGCAATTGGGAAATTCAAATGAGGAATTATGAATTAGCCACATTCTCTCTAGAGCCCACCTGCTTTTTAGAGCTTTAACAATATAAAAGCTCATAACAAGATGAGCAGACCAGCATAGCTCTAGGTGACATTGAAAATTAATGCTCCAAGCATACCCACGGGTTAGACATAGACCTTTGGCAATGAAATCACCATTCCTATCATAAATATTTAGGGAACTACTGAGTCTGGTTCTCCATATATTGACAAGTGGGAAGAACAAAGATAAACTGACAAATGAGGTGAGTGCCAAGTCCAGTGTCTTCTGGACAGGTATTCTCCTCTTAGCTCAAAGACTCTGGCTAGAAGGCTTAAAGAGGACAGCAACAGATACCCAGCTTGTGAGGCAAGGTTGTAGGGCTGGCTATATTGCTGCTTCCAAGGTCACAGCTGATAGCTATACAGGAATTGAGTGGTCTTAGCAGAAATTTTTCTTAACTTTGAGTCTTACTGGGAGAACCTTAAAACCAACTTGTTTGACAAAGTAACCTCCAAAACTAATGGAGGGATATTCCTGCCTGAAAGCAAGATAGAACCCTTTAGATAAGTAGCCTCAAGTGCACAGACAAAGAAACAGAAATTAGAGATTGCTAGTGGATCTTAGTGACCTTATATCAGTTTCTGAGGCACAAATATCTAAGCCCAGTCAGTTTTAGGTCCCAGATGTCAAGCCCCAGTATTCTCTGGCTTTGACTTACTTTCCCACAGAGCTGAGTGCCTACTCTAACTGTTGGTCTCAGACAAACATGTTAACTATTCTGCCATGCACACCTCCTGCAGAACGATAAAAACAGCAGAAGTAGAGATAGCTAATTATCACAAGTATGTCACAGTGCTCTTCAAACCTCCCACCCCGCTGACCTTCAACTTCAGAGCAATGTGAATATGTGCAGGGTATTACAGAAAGTCAGGCCTATAATTTGTTTCGCTAAGTCCACTGGAGCTGGCACTGATTGCCATTTTTTTTGTTCAGAAAATCAATTTAAATAACAAAAACAGAAAGTTTTAGTTTTTCCTAAAGGAAACATTTTGTTAACTTTGTAAGTTAGAGAACTCTTTCCTTTTCTGCTTAAACATTTCCCAAAACTCGACATGTAAAAACATAGCATTTGCATTCTGTTTCACTTTTTTTTAACCCAGCTAGAGCTCTCCAACTGGTAGCCTGGGGGGACAATTCTGTCTGGCCCCAGAAAGATATTCCACCATTATATGACCTTTTAAAATGTATCTGCTATGCAGATCCCAAGTAAATTGCTGTAACAGAGTCTAGCCCCAGGTTGTCGAGAAATTGTCAAGAAGTTCTCCTTTAGACAAACTTAAAAAAATTCTGTAGAGAAAAATGTCACCATGGTTTTTTTCCACAGGAACAGAAAATACTTTATTTGCTACTCTTGTCTTGCTGTTGAACTACATGTAAACAGCTAGCCCAAAGTGAGTGTGTCAGTAAAATAGCATCTCAAAATGGGAATTATATTTCCTTCTATTTAGCTGTAAATTTTTCCTTGCATTTCCTGCAGAAAGGTATCTCCTTTGGCCACTACTAGCAGGATAGTATAGGGCTGCCATGGGAGTGTTACGAAGAAAGCAAGATGAGCCACAAATTTTGCTTATTGTTTCTGGAATTCACAATGATGCAGAGAATCTTTAGCATATGAACATGCCGAAGAAATCATGTTGTGGTCATGAAGCCTTCAAATTCCCCAATTTGGAGGCCACTGCCTCCTGGCTGACAAGAAGCAGTGAGGAATGCATGGTATAGTAAAGACCAGTCTCGTGTAAAATGTTAAAATGCTTGAAATATGTCTGTTGTTTTCCATAGCAGGAGTGCTTTCCGCAGTGTGTTAAGGCTGCCTGAGAAACAACCTTGACTTCTCGGTCAAAACAGTCATTTAAATCAGGAGGCTTCTTTGGCTTAGACTTCTCTTCTGCTGCATATATCCAGGCTAGACTCAAATCCTTTCTTTTCTGTTACGATTTTTCAAACCTCTGTCTTTTCTTTTTCCCCCTATACTTATACAGCTGTAATACGTCCAAGCAGACCATATTTACCTCTCCCATTCACCAGCATCCTCCCTGTCCCCGTAGCCTGAGCCTCCATCACACCAACTATATCAGCATCTCCGTGGGTTTTGCCTCAGGCACTGCCTTATCCACTCTCGTGTATTCAAACTTACTGATTTCACTTTCACAGGTCTTCACCATTCTGTACTCCTCTCTCATCTCTTGCTAATCCTTTACTCAGTGCCCAGCTGATACCCATAGCCTCTTCCCATGCACTTTTACAGCCAGCATATTTCTCCTCACTGGGCCATGCTCTCCATTCCCAAATAAATGGCAGGGCTACAGTAGGAATCATTGTCTTACCCAGGGAAAAATTATACTTAATCAGATGGCCCTTGAAAACAATGACTCCTGTTCTCACAGCAGGCTGATCTGGGATGTCTTGCATATAGGCACAATATGTCACAGCCCAAATACCAGCTTCTGCAGGACCCTGGAGCTATATCTTGTCTCTCAGCAAGGTAGAGACTCCATTGGGTTTCTCACCTTCCCACTGCATGTGTGTAAGTTCTTCTGTGTCTAGGTACCATGAATGTCAGAGAACGTGCAATACAACTATATACTGGTTATAATGGTTCTGGTGAGAATTCCCCTCTCAGTTATGCAGAAAATTTAAATGTGATCAGTTTGTGTACAAGGCAAAAAGAAAACTCCATTAAAATGACATTATTAAGCCTCCTAAGGCAAGTGCTGAATTTGAGAAGATCCATTCTTCATGCTGCCCACACACAGTTGACTCTACCACTGTCGTAGTGTGACATTACAATAGAGTCCTAATTTCAGAAGCACTCAGTGTTGTCGCATAAGATACATTTTAAGAAGGCATTTGAAAGTTTTAAACTAGTGAAATACAGGGACAGACATGTTCTAGGAAAATGTTGTAATAGAGAGGAAAGAATAGGTTTGGGTAATATTAATTAGGAAGACATGACAGAAATTAGAAAAATGAGGACATGGATGGAGCAGCAGAGGCCAAATTATTACCCCAAGGTGTCAAATAAGATGCAGATAAATTAAAGCTGGAGGAACTGCTTTACTGGTGTACTTGGAAATTCATTCCTCCACTCACCCCTTTCTGAGAGCAGTGAGCACCTAGATCTGCTGACTCTTTGTACGCCATAGAGCAATGGACAGTGTCAGGCCAGTTCTGCACTCTGATTCCACTTTGTCCCCAACATGTGTCTCCCTGGCACATGTCTGTTCCCCATACCTGCTGGGGTGGCATCTTCAGTTTCTCCCTATGGGATAATTACTCCAGGATGCTGTGAAGAATCTCTCCTATGCCCACAGAGACACAGTGGCTTCCCTCCACTCAGCTCAAAAATGGTTTGACACCCTAGGTGTACGCAATGATAATTGCAGAATGCTTGTCTCCTTTTCTGTGCATTCCAGATGGACTGGCAGTAGGGATGTCCTGTGCCTTACTGAAATGTCACACATTAAACATAGCAAGGTGCATTCTAGCATTGACTAAAAACCTAAAAGAAACATCTTCTTTGATTCTTGGTACAACAAGGACACTGTCTTTCATTCCAGACTCCTGCAGGGAGTCCACTCAGAGGTTGCAAGTGGGGCAACCCATTTGGATAAAACAGCCTGTTTTCTCTGAAGTTACCAAAACAGAGAAGATAACACCGCTTTGTGAGGGTCATAGTAGTTAATTACCTTCACTGTCAAATATTTCTATTCCCTATCAAACTTCTGGCTCCCAGCTTAGGAAGAAAAATAGGGTAGCCAAAGGAGAGAGATTAAAGGTGATAAAAGCAGTGAGGTATGAGAACTGGACACAGCGGGGGGTGAGGCTCAGGAGAAGGGATGAGGGTTGGGTAGAACTTGTACCGTGTTATTAAAAACACAATGTGGCAGTTCAAGATTGCAATGTGGTGGCAGCAAGGTGGAGTGGGAGATGCAAAGCAGCAGGCAGGTCATGATGGTCTATGGAGTTTCAGCCTGGAAGCTAAAACAGAAAGAAGAAAGAAACATCAAGAGCCTAGGATATCAGCAAAGCTGTGTAGGGCCCTGGGACCAGGGTCATTGCAGATCAGGTCTAAAGTGCATTGGCAACACTCCATAAGACACAGAAGTGGAACAATCGACCCTGAGGTACATTAGAAAAATATTGCTCTGCACCTGCTTACAATGTGCTTCCGACACACCCTGCCAAATCTGGCAGTTTCTCATTTAATAAAAAAACCCCTCAACTCTCCTTGAGTTTATACACAAAAATTAGCAAATCCAGGAGTAAGCTGGTGTAAGAATAAGAAAGTACTGTCTTTCTGCCCCCTCTGGCTGAGCAGGAGTTAATCTGTGTGCCTTGACTTCCACTTTTATAGTAGACACTGATATTTTGCACAGCGTTTTAAGATCTATGGATGAGGACGGTTATTTATGAGCACAAAGTTCTGGGGGGATTTCTTTTCTGATTCTTCCTTTGCTAAATAGGAAGATTCTCACCAGAGAGAGCAATTCTTACAAAGCATTTGGGAGAGACCTAGAGATTTGCTTGCCAGGGTTACTATTACTAAGATTAAATTTGTTTGGGTTTTTTTTCTTTTTACTTTAACCTGATTTCAAATTTCCTAAGAAAGATCTCTACCCAAGCCTTCCTCCTTGTAGTCCATGGAATTAGGCTATGTCCTTTACTTTGCATGGCCTCATGGCAATACATTTTGTTTCAGCTCCCTTGACGCTATCAGATTGCCATTCCCATATAGGTATGGGCTACGGATTAAAGCTCAAAGTGGAATTGAAGAAGCCACTAATCTGAGTGCCTGAGATGAGACAATGGGGGGGGAAATTTCCAGACATTTCAGCATGCCTGACCCCTGGGATGTTTCAGTTCAGACCAGAACTACTTTATTGTGGTCCTCTCTGCTCTGAAGGATAATGGTGCAGACAGACAGCCAAGGAGACATCCATGAGGTGTCCTGCTTAGTCAGAAAGTAAGCCAAGGAAAGGAGGAAACCATTAGAGGAGGGCTTAGGCTTCCCAGAAGAAAGGAGAAGGAGGCACAAAAGTTTATTTTTTGCTAGCTACTCTGTTACACTCCAAGCAGTCAGGCTCTGAGATTTTAAGTCTGCATAGTAAGGATGGGACTTTTTTCCAGCTGATAAGGAAAGAGTTGTGTGAGTAAGAAAGAGAAGGAGCTGTTCATCAAACTCACCATGCAGCACCTCCAGCCATTGCAGTTGTTGGGGGAGGCTTAGGAGAAGGAGGAGGAGCGGGAGAAGTATTAGGGCTGTGAGCCACTATTCATTTACAAACTATAATTAATTTGATGTTTAGATTAATTTCTGATGC
The DNA here is from genome assembly GCA_033558235.1 of Neomorphus geoffroyi. NCBI lineage: Eukaryota > Metazoa > Chordata > Aves > Cuculiformes > Neomorphidae > Neomorphus > Neomorphus geoffroyi. Next base: position 1,780,899 of record JAUMJM010000048.1, read on the forward strand.
ACTCTCAAAGGTGCACTGAAAGCATTTTTCCTTTATTATAATGTTGATTGCTTATTGGGGAGATAAATCTAACTGTCAGTTATGCACTGACTTACCAAAACTTTCAGACCGAGCAAGCATGTATGCATAAGGAACAGCTGTTTGCAGCTCTCCAGTTAAAGGAACAGCCCTTTCTTTTCCCAATAAGTCACATGAAAGAAAATCTATACATTGTACACAGGGACTTCTGCTTTCTTTTGTAGCTTAACATTTTATTAGACAAGAATAAGTTAGCAGAATCTATCTTCTATTTATTTGTCTGTCCATGTGTCTATCACTATTCTATCCATCTCCCCATGCAAATGATAGACATAGTCCATTCAAAATATGCTTAAAAGTTATGGATATGTTTGTACATACCTACTCACATTCACCCTTATACAATCACTTTGAATATTTTCACTCATAGTGTAATTTGACGGAGGAACTCATTACTGCAGGGTATTTGTGGCTACTCATTTAATGACCTTCAAAGGGTGAATGGCCATTTATGTGACTAATGGAAATGACCAGTGTTAACAGTTAATGCCAGAATAAAGAAAATAAAAAAAAACCAAAACCCATTTTTAAGGAGATTAAACACTGAATGCTCTGAGCTTCAAATTGATCCGTTAGCATTGGGATCCAGGAAAAGAACCTGACTGGACTCTCCTGTGCCTGCACAGCATGCTATCTACTGCCACATCCTCCAAAAACTCTTTGAAATTAGATATAATAGAGGAACTTGATGTATGTATAACTGCTCCTATCTATGATCCAAGGATATTAGAGTTTCAAATGTGAACGCCCCCATGCATAGTAAATGCCAGAGAAGAGTTTCCAGTGCTATTTTCATTCAGTTCAGATATTTCTGTTCAGAAGTCAGAAATAACGACCCATCCAATGGGTCGGCTCATTTCTGAATTCAAAGGGATTGATCTGCAGAACACAAACTTGCCACATCCCGCTCTTGTGAGACTGCAGACTCACCACAGCATTTTGGCTAGCCATTACTTCCGTCTTTATTTTTGTTTTCCCAAGATCTCTCTCAAGTATTGTGAATTTGAGCTGCAGAACAGAAGAGTCTCTATCAGTCCATCCAAACATCCATCCGTTCTCCCATATATCTATCTTCACCATCTTCTTATCCGTCTATCCTGTCTCATTCACTGCACAGGAGTGCTCTTCAGTATTTTGAAGTCTGACAGCTAGCTAGTTACTGAGCAGCTGTTCAATAGATCCTCACAGCTCTGTGCTTGGCCTCAGGCCTTCCTTCCCACACAATATTCAAACCCTGCTATGAATTTGAATTTATTATTATTTCCTCATATGTTTTCCTAAGGCCCTTCCCAGCAGAGCATTTGAGAGCTTCACAAAGCTAAGTAACAGCATTATCACAGTGCTCCTGGTGTCCTCATTCCACCAAGGGGCTGATGAGGCATAGAAAGATATTCAAAATTATTTATTAATTTTGGATGTCTAATCTAAGACATCATGAGCCTGATCAGTCTGTTTGCTTGTTTTCTCAAAGTATTTAGCACAATGCTAGGGCTGCTACATTCATGTTACCTTCAGATGCAGGTACAGGTAGCCGTCATTCTGCCAGCGAAATCTCAGGTCATGCACTGAGCACTAAGGAAAAAGCAACACATAGTAAAGCTTCATCTTCACTGACAAACTAAAAAGGGCCTTGCATATCAATTCGAAAGCTGTGTGTGACTATCCATATCTTTTTAACGTTTGTATGCAATTGCCCCTAAGTGGGCCAGGAAAATTAACCCACGGCTGGGTGTTGCTTGGGCATGGCTCAGCAGTGACAAGGACCAGAGACTGTCCCTAAACAGCAGTATAGACGAGGCCACCTTTTTTGGAGGTAAGAGAGTTCATTCATGTAAATACAAGCCATGATCTGCCAGTTGCAGTCAGAGCTTGCCTCATTTTATTTGCTTATAAAAAAGTAGCACAGGAGGTCTTATTAAGGAATTTTGATATATGATTTACCCTGCATAACGGAGATGTCATAGAAACAGAAAGAGGAATCAATTCCAGTTCTCCAAGGCAGCATTTGATTGTACCACTACAAAACCATCCTTTTCCTGCCTTTTTTTACTGTCTACATTCCTGCACTTCCAATAATGAATCTGATACATTGCCATATTCCTCACTCTGTTATATGTTATTCGTTCTGTACAGTAATTAAAAAAAGGATGCTGTGAAAAAGAAAAATACAGAAATGTATGGTTAGAAGCAATGCATTAATGCATATACAAAACAATATAAAATTAAAATTTTATAAGTAACATATTTTCTTGCATTTCTAACTTGAGTGCTTCATTTTGCAACCTTATCATTGTTTTAATGTATTGGTGCATATGATATCTTCCCTTTTCAAGCAAGCAAATCAAAACCAAAAAAAGATCCGCAGATGAGATTAGTATCTTGTAACAGTGCGTACTGATATCTTCAAAATTGTCATAAGGGTAACAAATTGCAGATCTTCATAAAAATAGGTATACCTTTCTTAAACATTTCTGGTTTCATCTGTCTCAAATCCCCAACCAATTCAACCTCATCTCCACTCTCTCCAGACCTGATCTGCAATATGTCACGTATGTGAAAAGATTATCGACATCTTCTTGCTCTCAGAGTGCTCCAGCTCTTGTCCATCTTGATGGCTGAACTCACTCCTGTTTGTCACTATCTCTCCTGTGTTGGGGGAAGGGAATGCCCAAAAGTAGATGTCCAGGTGTGGTCTAATGAGTACTAAGTAGAGAAGGATAATCACTACCCTAATTGACTGTCTGTGCTTTTGTTAACAGAGCTCAGGGTGCAGTTGACCTTACTTCTCTAATGAAATCCTCAGTGATATTCAATGAGAAACCTAGGCACAGTGGGTCCGTGCCCCCTTTCACTAAGAGACCTTCAGCCCCCTTGATATTTAGACAGGCATTTTTATTGTTATAAAAGGAAAGAGGTGTTCTGACATCTAAGGGCAGCTGCTATCTTTGGCTACTTAATAGGCAACAGGTTTTCTCCCTTTTTGGCAACATGACCTACAAATCTGATTTTGTTCTAAGCATTTAAAAGGTGAAATTACATGATTGTTCTAAAGATAGGTCCCTAATTACCCTTTAAATTCTTCTTTAGAAGAGTTTCCAGAAATGGTAATGTATTTACCCTGCTCATTGTGGAACTCCTGACAGGACTGAACAAGCTCCAGAAGGATTATTGTGTTATCAGTCTTTAAGAAATACTTATGAGGGAAGGATTTTTACTTCTTGATTTTAAGAGTCTGTAGCCACATTTTTAAGGGTGACATATTTTTACCCACTTAAGATCCCAACTAAGATCCCTGTCCAAATTACCAGTAATTATCCTGCTCTCCTTTTTCATTCACTAAATCACAAGTACATTTTCCCATGTCCCAGCCAACAGGTGGATCAAGGCTGCAGACGGGTCACCAGGCAAAGCCCCAGAAGCCAGAATTATATCAGGTTTTAGGCAATCTGTGATATGATTCAAATCTCACCGACTGAATGTAACTCTTCTAAGGAACTGCAGGAAGCTCTTCATAGAGATCTATTCAGAATAATCTTTTGAAGACCATTAACAGTGAATGCTCTGCTGGCAAACATGGAGAAATTTATAAGCAGCTACATTTTAATATGATGTTTCATTTCCATTGACAGTTATGACAAAAAAAAGTCAGCTAATCATCTCCCTATACATTGTGAGTAGTTGAAAACAACAGAGGTCTTACACTGACACAGAAAAGACGTAGCAGCTGATTGGATCTGGAACAGTAGGCTATCTTCCAGCATTAAATGTACTTGCATAACTCTTTCCTTTCTCCTCTTGGTACCCAGCAAAGTTCAATACCAGTTCACAGCCTACTGGTCTAGTTACTAAGAGATTTTATCGCCTTTTTTTCTTTCCCAATGACTCACTGAGTATGGGCATTTTTCTCCTTGTTGATTTCATGTTTAGTTTTTTTAGGTGGTTTTCATACATTGGCCTGCACAGAAAGTAAAGTATTGGTTTGAAAAGCGTGACCGAAAACTATTCATCACTGCTTCTGGCTTCTGAACAGAAACTTCCAGGCTGTCTCATAAGAGAAGCTTCAAGTCTTTCTATCTCAATTGGGTTGCTCCAGCCTACCCACAATGAGGTATCAGGTTTGCAAAGACATATAGGGGAGAGAAGGTTGGTTGTCCATCTAAGTAATGACCAACAGGAGAAAGGTGGCGAGCTTCTGGTTGCTAATCAAGAATGGATCTATTAATACTTCAGAGACTCCCTGGGACATGAGAGAACTGATAAAAGTAATCACTAGTCACTAGTACAATTCACAGTACACCTTCCTGATTGGTTTTCCTGGTTTTTATTTGGGGTTTTTTTCCTTGATTAACCCAGGATGGAATTTATTAGCCCAGTATGAAATATTATTATAAAGAAGGTCCTTTTACGATGCTTATTTCTTATAGATCAAGAAGGATGACTGCAGTATAGCTGCAGTGTTCATATGTGAATTCTTTATCAAGAACCCACAGACTGAGTGGGATACAAAAGAGAACCTGGGAGGCAAAGAAATTAAGACTAAGAAATGGATTGTGACATGGCCAGTGGGAGTATCAGTAGTTATTTTCATCTTGTTGGTTTCGTACAACTACAACAAAATAAATGTGAAAATAGCCTTCATCTTGATTCAGCAGATCTCTAAGTGCATCCTTAACTGAGTGTCTACTTAGATCCCACTCATAACTTGCATAAAATCTACATTAAGCTCATTCTTTGCTTCCAGTTTCGCCATGTCAGAAAAACATGTCTCCTCAAAAGTGCATCTGCTTTTTCCAAACCTGTAGTTTACCAATTGACACATCATGATATCGAACATTTACAGGGAAGGCCCAGAAAGCAAGTCAACAAGAGTTCCTTCCATTTTTGAAAGCAGTTAGGAAATTGCTTCAGTTGTAATCCTCATTCAATAAAAAGACCAAATATCATTCATGTATCTATGGGTTATTTCTCACTGTGTAGTTTGTTCCTTGTCAGGAAGATCATCATTATAATCTGATTTGTAACATTATAATCCTTTTAAAAGAACCACAATGCTTCTTGTTCACAGCAGATATGTACGTATATTGGTCCGGTATTTAATTCATGGGTTCTCCAAAGAATAGCTGAAATGTGAATCCTTCATTTCTTCCACGTATTCATAAAATAACTTTGGCTCCCGCTCAGCACAATGGGTAGAGACAGTCTCTAGCATCAGACAAATAGTTGCTCATCCTTTAAACAAGCTCTGTTTATAGGAAAAGAGAGACACTTGCAGTGTTAGCTCCGTTCTTAGGATGAGAAATCTGTTGTGATTTTCTATATCAGGTTTTTAGTTTTTTCTCTCTTTAGGAAACGTTAGTCCTGATCAGGTGGCCTGTTTCCACATATACATATATAAGTGAAAACTCTAGATTTGACTATGCAGTAATTTAAACTATCCAAATTTTAGTATAATCTTTAATCTTAGCCTTTTGCTTTCAAAGTGAGTCAGAACAGTAATTTCTGTTTGAAAAAAAGCCAAACCCAAACAAACTGTGAAAGAGAAGACTCATAGGAAGAAAAGGCTTTCTTGATTTGAACCACCTTATTCAGGGTCAGCATCTACAGCCCTCAACCTTTTTCAGAGATGGTACTATTTCTTTGAGACACTGTTTGGAGAGTATCCAATTGACAATGTACAATAACAGGGACCACTTCTCTGCACTTCCCAGCTAATGCTGCCTCAATGTATAGAAGTAGCTTCATGCATGAGAAGACAGAAAGGTGACATAAGGAAGATGCTTGTGTATTTCAACCTACCTTCTGCACTGGGTGTTCTGACCTTTAGAGAAAGTTAATCATGCCATCTACTTTCACTCTTCATTTAATCTCCCCTTCCCATCTGTTCAGTTTCTCTCAGCTGGAAGCAAGATGAAGAACGAGTACCAGTCATCTGTCTCAGTGGTCCGCAGCCCACACTTTGGGGCCATTTATTATAAGACATTAACATCAATTGTAACCTCTATCATGACCGTTACTACAGGCCATGCCAGATTAGTAGGGAAGAACTGATTTTCTAAATATCTGAAATGTGAAATGAACAATAGACAGATATGCAGTATCAGAAGGACTGTTCTGATCCTTTGGACTGAACTCTGAATCAACATATGCCAGATACCTCAGCTCATGTGACAGGTTCAAACCTTCTGCTTCAGCCATAGCATCCCTTTTAGAAAATCTCTTAATCAAGATTTCATGTGATAGGTGCTCCACCCCTATTGCTAAACAAGATGTTCCAAAGTAGTTAATTACTTTCTGTATTTAAAAATGCAGACTCAGTGTCTTATTTCCATTTTAAATTTGTTAAACGTCTGCTACGACCCAGAAGAAATCATCAACCGCTTCTTTTTCTATTTTTTAAAAAAACCCACATTCTACAAGAAATTATTTAAAGACTATGGTCAGAACACTGTTTAACTTTTTCTTCAATAAACTATTTCAACTCTCATTACTTTTTCATTCCTAGAATTGTTCTTTTAGTTGTGAATAATTCTTAAAACTTAATTTTTTAGAGAAATCATCCAAACTAAATGTGAAATTCCAGTAGGGATCTTTCCTGAGCCATACTCAGAGGTAATATCACCTTGCTACTTACTGAGGATAGTCCCCAGAGACTGGCTTCACCCCAAGACTGTACTGAGTCTTGGGACTTTAGGTATTTCAACATAATCCTAAAAGCTCATCAATTTGGCTGTTATCATGACACCCATGTTCCTCTTAGAAGCACTCTTTTCTAGTGAAGATTTCCACTTATTATGAGTGACCCACTTGCTTTTTCCTAATGCTTAATTTTGCGTTTGGTTGGATTCAAATGAGCACTTTCCAACTGAGTCCCAGCCTACACAGTGACCCTGGTCAACATGACTTACTTCTGTCATTATTTACCGCTTCATCATTTTGTATGACTGGTAAATTTTACCAGTACTTATTTTAGATCTCTTCCAGGTAATGTTAAAGAAACTCAATAGCACAGAGCTTTCAGTATGCTCCTGAAGGAGCCTACTAATAACTCCTCAATATTACAAGTCACAATTTTCAACTTTTTTGGTGGTCTGTCTATTATCCATTTTTTAAGATATTTGATATAGGCTGCTTTCATTTCTCTCAAAAATTTCAGTAAAGTTTAGGTATACTCTATGAAAACTTACTTTATTAACCAAACCTGAAACTTTATGTAATCAAGTTCATTTGATAGATTCTATTTTCCATGAATCTGTGATGACTGGTATTAATTGTATACTTTTAAATTATTTTCCCTATCACCTCATAGAAAAATATTTATAATTTTACTTAGGCTTATGAAATATTAACTAATTTTACCAGGCCATCTAATTTACATCCTTAAAAATTAATATTTTTTTTCCTGAAACTTTTGAAATTTTTCTAATATTCCACAAATTTCTAAAATTAACATTAATGGTTCAGCAAATCTCTGAACCAATTCTTTGAATATTCTGATGTTCCGATTGTCTCATGTACAAATGCAAACTATTTAATAGTGGTTGTTTAACATAGCCATTAGTTACTGACTGTTCATACATTAAAAAATGGATGAATGAATGGATGGATGGATAGATGGGATGGATAACTGGATAGATGGATCTCACTGGGACATGATTAAACATCAGTGGAAGGTTAAATATTCCAAAAAGTCACCCAACCCTATTAGACACTGGAAAACTACTGAAGTGCTATGCCCTTGATCTGCAGACATACTCCGTTATTGAGTATTCCAGTAGCCATAAATCACCTTACAATACAATACCTTCCAATGCATACATACATTATAGAGCTACTTACATACAGATTGTATCCCGAAATTCTTTACAGCACTAAAAAATTGCGAGATAGCAGCTAGTACATCGTGTAAAGAACATTGCAAAGTAAAGACCTTGCAAAACAATTAAAGGAAAGCTTCCATTCTCTGATACAGCTAATAAACATGGAGAAAAAGAAACTGAGCAATGTTAGAAATTAAATGCACTGAAGTAGTAGGGGTCAGTGGTCGGGTCTAGATGAGGGGGAGAAGGGTGTTAGCTCTTCCCCACCAACCCTCCCGCAGAGGAGAAGTCTTCTGTAATTTGAATGCTTTATCATTGTCTTCCTAGCAAAAAATGCATCCCTGTCATTCCTAGATCTCGCCCTTCCCTGGTTGGTACCGAAAGCAAGGAAGCCATGTGCTAAGAGAACAGTGACATTAACAACCAAATATATTAATAAGCACATATATTAATAACTAATTTCTTAATTACTTCTCAAATGCTTGGGAGAAGGAAAGGATCAGGGCCTCTGGTCTAATCACTCTCCAGTGGTTTCTGCAGCCTCCTCCACATTAGTAGTCTGTGTGAGGCCTCTCTAGCAGCACTCTGGATGCAAGGGAAGCAAGGTGCATGAACTTCTCCTGTGCTACCATCCAGCCCAATGTGCACAGCATGGGAATTTTTTCACTGCATGGGAATTTGTCTTCCACAGGCAGTTTTTGCACATTAACCACTAATTCTCCTTGTAGCATGCAAAGAGAAACAGAAGACTCAGAAAGACCAATTAGGCATCCATGGGAACCTAACAATGTGCTCATTCAGAACTGCACTTGGTGCAAAAGCTGCTTCATAGCTGTGCAGAGAAACTACTCACTGTGAATAAAAAGTTTACAGCTGCAAAACAGTCTTCAAATGCACTCTGAGATAGGTTGCTAATTCCCGTCTTTATCAATTCAGTGGGCTAAAATGAAAAACATCCCTTGAGTAATGTGACTTACACAAAGCCATTGGTGATCATGCTGGCATCATGAGAAGGGCATGAAGCTCTCTCAGCATGCCTCACTACAGAGACTTTCTGTGGAAGAAATGGGGAAAAAAACAAAGCACCTTCTAAGATGCTACTCCATTTTCTGCCCACTAATCATTTTTAAAGTTATTCAGGAAAAGAGCACGCCAAGAAACGTCATAGACTCTGCCGTCATTACTTTCCTGGAAGATGCTGTGCAGAATCAGGAAGATTAGGTGCCCTAACCTGCAGTCCTAGCAGATTTCTTCATTCTTTGCTGCTTTGATAAATCATTTATTAGAACAGCCTTTTTACATAATCCTTGGGAAGAAAAAAAAAGAAAGAAAAAAAGTGGAAAAAAAACAACATTCCCCCCCATAAAATAGATTTATCACAAAATCCTGTCCTCCTACCAACCATCTTCAGACCAGAACATATATTTCTCTGATTATTAATTAACTTATGCACAGAAACAGCTTCAAGCTTTTTAACCTCTCCCTTTCTCTTTTGTCCTTCAAGAGTGTAGATGACAATACAAGGATGGTGTTCAAAAGAAGCATAGCTTCTTGAGCAACTGTAGTAGTAACTTCATTCTTTGAGGCCTATAGTCATAGGCTCAAACAGTAAAATCATGCATAAAGTGAATGTTTTTCCAATTCATAGACTCTGTTCTTAGTCATACATGTTTAAATCTGGCATAACACCAGTGATACTGCCGACATTGGCTGGGAGAAACAAAGATAGTTAACTGCCAATTGTGGACCTAAGAACAATAAAAAAAATCCAAATAATCTACCAGTAGGTATTTGACCTGAAAAGACAAAGGAATACGATATTGTAAGCAACTTGTCTGTCTGTCTATCTGCATACCTCTTACCACTGCAGCATCTTAATTCTCAGGTTAAACCATTTTACCTTCAACTATATGAAATACTGCTCCACATAAATAACAGGAAGGGAGAGACCTGAATGCACTAACAATTCTGAGTATGTCAAGTCCCCTGAAACTAAAACAGTCAAATGGAGCTAGAGGAATTAGCTATTCTGTCCCTAGGATGTGCTCACAAGGAAAATACACTATTATAGGCATTTGCCCTCCTCCTTCTCCTCCTCCCTCCCCAGCCGTCCCACCCCAGACCCCTACCTCAGCAGTTAGCCAGTGGAGATTTTTATATTACAGCAGTAGATACCAGCACAACTGAGGGGAAAAAAATAAACAATCCAAATCTGGTCCCAATCTGTAGGCAACTAATACCAATAGTATCAGAGTACAAGTCTCAGCTTCATTATCTGGTCTAAATGAAATACGGTGAGCAAATGCACTTCTGATCTCTCTTATTAGTCCCATTTGTTAAAATGCTCTATAGTTTACAGCTTTGCACAGAATGAGGAAATGGCCTTAGAATTCCATCTCAAAAGTAAAGTGATAAGAACTCTTGTAGCTTTTTGAGCTTATCTAAAGGCAAGGTTCTTGCAGAGGTACAACTGTATCAGTGTCCCAGCATGAGGGCTTATCACCTAACTAAAGGTCTAGTCTTGGCAAAAGTAGACAAATAGTAGACTTCTATCAGACTCGGCAGCATTTGCAGTGGGGTTTGCATGCATTAGGAGTTTGATTCAGCCATTCACATTACTCTGGGGAGCGACTCACTGAGGCATTAATCAGTTAACAACATCTTACCTTCAGATGTTTGTCCCAACTGCAGAACCAGCTAAATTCCACGGTAGATGTGCCTCCATTTAAGCTAGGCACCTGCTTTTATTGCAGTCAGCACTGATCCCTGCTACACAGCCAGTGGGACTTGTTTCATTTGAGCACAGCTAGAAGTAGCCTGAAAAAAGAGAGAAATCATTTCCTACACTCCACTGACTGTATTGGCCAGATCTTCAGTGATTATTTTACGATCCCAAGGTGATTTGCTCACAAATGGATGCAAATGTAGACACACTTCAGATGTGCAGGTTGAGTCAGTAAAAGGCACATTGTAAAAGGATAAGTTACAAGAGTAGAAAACAAAGTTCACCAACAAGTTAGTTCTCCAAAGGCATGATATAAGCAATTATCCAACTGCAGCCAACTCAGATTTGATTCTTGGTAGTTGTGTATATATTAGTAAAGTAAACATACCTGGCACTTTTCCCTAGCACTGAAGCCAGCTGGCACAGAATGGCCCACACCCAAACTATTACATTCTCTTGCTTTCCAGAATATCATGGCCACATCCAAGCTAACAACTGAAAACAGTCTCTGTTCTGTGCTAGTACCCAGATTTTGTCTAGGAATTGTTTGGAGTTAGGCATAAGACAAAACTATGTCAAGGACCTTTCTGAAAATCCAGTGGTACAGATGGTTTTGTTCCAGTTTCTCTGAACTTCCCTGGCACAGTTTTAGTTTACTGCCATAGGTGTAGCTGATGGATCTTGGACAGGAGCATTTGCAGTTTAGAGGTGATTTTAAAAAGAACTGGCTTTCACTACAACCTCTATTCAAAGATGTGAGCTAGCCAGACAGCCAGTTTCAATAGAAGCTCAGGTAAGGCATTTCCAAAGGACCTTCCAGCAGTATTTAAATACTGAATCAACACATGTGAAATCAGCAGCTGTTTAGTTTGCTCCTTTACTGAGATCAGATCATAGAACCTTGTTGACTGATAGGTTATTCAGCTAGTCAAAGGTAAACTGGGAACGTTACCAGGTGTTTACCAGCTAATAAGAGATTGCAAAAGAAGTTCCATTGCCGTTGGATAATACTCAGCTCATTACTCACCATAACTCTCCAGTTTTCTGTCTAGAGATTGATGACTGCTGTGAGACTTAAGCAACACTTTTGCTGACATCTTCAGAGCTGCAGTGTTAGTACCTCCTCATCCAGGTGGTTGGCAGGGAAACTGCATGGGTAGCCAGTTACTTGGAGTGTTGGCTTCAAGAGGGGAGGGCAAAGAGGGATATCTCTTTCTTCCATGGGCCTCTGTCTTTAAAAACACAACTGTCATACTCAGTAAACCTGTTGTCTCACTTTGAGACTAAAACAATAGCTGTTATGACCTCTCTTAAACTTATTTTATTAGCCAGATGCAGGGAGTATAGCTTTAATGCAAGAGTGAAAATATGTTCTTGCACGGATGTTCAGATGTATGCATGTCTTCTTCAAATGCAAGCTACCTTGTCTCATCTGTGAGACTTGCTTTTGAGGAGGAACTAGACAGGGAGGAGATGCTGCTGAATGCATTCACAGTACAGCACAAGGCTGTAGGCCATGCCTGGTGTTGTTGTCAGGAGCAGGTGTATACCTGGCAGCAACTGCTCAGCATTTGTTTTTTGAGGGGCTCTCAAACTGTCTGATCATTTCAGCCTGTCTGTTGAGAGACATTGGGTTCCTAGGGTTGATTTGTGCTGCCAGAGCTTTGCAGGGGTGGGAAAACAGATGGCTTTGTCTGGAGTCCAGGCTGGTCCAGGCTAATCTTACCTAGGGTTTGTGCTCAGAAATGTTGCTGGCACACAGGGACATTTCTGGCAAAGGTAGCAGAGACAATTCTTATACAATGTGATGGCCCCCTGCCTCACTAATATCTCAGACCCATGGGCACTCTAGATAAAGTCATATATAGTCTGGGCAAATGAGGACTTCCGTTGAAGCTAAAGGTTAAAAAAGAAAAAAAAAAAGGGGGGGGGGGGAATATAAACCACACCAAAAGCCCTCTTCAAAGCTGAAAGTGATAGATGCATTGCATCCTGTGTGGTTCTGACCTATCTTGGCTCTTCCGATCCCCAGAGAGCAAGTCTTCCATTGAGACAAAGTAGGTGTTTCTACTGCTGGATGCAATCCATGGCTGATTGGATGATTTGCTGCTGAGGTATGAAACTACTTATGGAAACCATGTTAAGCAAGCAGTAGTGTTCATCTTTCTCAGCTGAGAATCAACATACAGTCTGCCGTAATTACCAGTTAATAAAGCTCCTCATATTGCTTAAGTGGCCAACAATCAAACCATTCATGCCAATGAATACCAACAACAAAGACTTTACTAAATTCGCATTTTACTTATATTGCCATAATAAGGAAGTAGCAATAGATATATCAGGTTCCCTTCACTGTAAATATTGAAAGACAAAGGAAAGATTATGTTGGTGAGTGAAGGAAGGTCTAGAGATTTATCCCAGTCATGATGGAGGGAAAAACAGCAAGACAGATGCCTTGAGACCATGCATCACATCTCCTGACACACAACTCAAAGGTGACCAAAATCTTGCCTGTGCTGGTGCTGTGGCACCAGCATTTTAATCCCCATGCTTCACATGGCCTTGTGTCCAAACTGCACTCAGACCAGAGACATTGATCTGTAACAACCCCTCCTACCCTTTGCCCCCATTGGCAACCATCCTCTCACTCTCCTGCCTACCCTCCCATCCTCCTACCTGCTTACTCCCTCCCACTGCCCTCACCCTTTCCCCATGTTCATTCTCAGTGGTCGTTGCATGTACGTGCCTTGGCCCCCTTCAACTCATTAAACTCGCTGCCTTGCGTCATGTTTTGACAGGTTTTGTGAGTTTTGACAATCCTGCCAGTGCCCAAGCTGCTATCCAGGCTATGAATGGCTTCCAGATTGGCATGAAGAGGCTGAAGGTGCAGCTCAAGAGGCCAAAGGATGCTAATCGTCCCTACTGAAAAGTTATGGGAACCACTGGATACAAAGCACTAGCACAGGTAACTGCATGGGGAAAGGGCTGTCAGCTGTGGTTGTAGCCTCTTTTTGTGTTGTAGATCTTCAAAAAGTTTCAGTTCTATGACTCTCTAGTTTCTGCCTTTTTCACTTACGCCTCTGGTTAGAGCCACACTGCACAGATAAGCACCCACACATAAACCAGGAACAGTTCATGTGTGTGCCTCTTTAGAAAAAGAGGTGGAAGGATGCTTAACAAGGGATGAGCCAAGTTTCTCATTCCCAGGGCACCTTGCATCTCTAGAAAGCCTTCCTGGTCACTAGAGGAGAGCCAGCAGCCCTAGCTCAACCAAAAAGTGCGTTTCTGGTGGCTGAAGAAAATCTACAATTAAGAGATGGGACTGGGCTGCAGTTTAATCCCAGGTGACTGGACTGGGACAGCATCTGTCTCAATAGCTCTGTGTTGCAAGCATTTTAAAGTGTTCTTCATTCCTCATACAGTATGGTCTGTATCCAATTTCATCCCAGCATAATAACTTTATGTAAATATATCTCCATAATAACTAAATAACTCCTGATTTCTTTCCTCCCAAGCCTAATAAATTAATAGAAGGTTCTGTGCTCACTTCCTGCTCAGTTATTGTTAACTTCTCTGTGTAGAGAAAGCCTGACCAAAGCCAAGGAAGCTTTGCTGAGTGAGTACCTAGAAAAAACTGAACAAGGGTCTCATTGTTAGACTCATGCCCTTTGTGTTGTTGGAAAGGAGTTAACTTTATACTCCAGGGGAATTTCTAATGCACATAACACTGTCAAAAATATCAGAAGTAGCAGCTTGTTCCATTGGAATCCTGGCCTATCACCCATAACAAAAATGGAGATATTTCCAAAAATGGAAATATTTTCCTTGCCTGGCTGGTTTTTCGACTAGTTAATACTTTGAGAAACAGAAATTCAAAACCATACATGGTTTTTTGAGAGACGGGAAGTGTCCCTGCTATTAAAACTATTCCACACTAGACATTCCATAACAAACCCAGCACACAGGGTGATGTTACGCCACAACAAGTAGTTTGCACTCCTAAATTAGTGAAAGAGAGATGGCTTAGTGGACATTTCTAGGCCATTACAGCTGTAATAGCTAAGAGTCAGTAATTTCAATTAAAGACTTTTTTTGATCCATCTAAGGTACAGGCAGGAAATCCGTATTTTAAAACTTCCCAAAGAACTATGAAGTGGTTTTTTCATTGATATCTTTAATATCTTTGAAAAATGTATTGTATTGGTCTTGAGAGCAGTAGCCTTCTTACTAAGAATTAAAGAATGGGATCAAAATGTCTTTGAAACAGGTGCTGCGCTGAAGACAGTATGATGCAGGCTAAAAAGCCTTTCGATACACTTATTAGGTGCGTGTACAAGATACAGCCTCCATGGTTAAGACTCTCCTTTATATGTGACTGTATGAAGATATCTGTCAATGCATTTTCCTCCTCCAAATACCTCTTTTCTTTTCCTTGCTTATGACGAGGCCTCTTGGAAGCTCGAAAACAAAATACGTTTCCATATCCAGCTTTTTGCTTCATCACACTGGCTTTTTACTGCAGGTTTTGCTGGGGCTGTGACCAGGAGGTGCATGCGTGCAATTTTCTTAAAGCAGGGTCTGTTTTTGTTGGGGAGATTTTCAATAGCATCTGCAAAGGGATCAAGGAACACAAGCATCTCATTAGTCTGGGACTGAGCAATGGTTTGTATCATTGCATAGCTGTGATCACTGAGGATATGCCTATTTCTTACAGCTGTGTAAGAAAATGTGGGGCCGTAGGCACTTGTGTTGTTAAAGATTCACTAGTGTGAGTCTCAGGTGTTTTCATTATCATGCATTATTACAAATTGCTCTGCCTCTACCTTTTCATGATCAGGCTGATGTTCAGGTTTCAGCTTTTTCTACAAAAGGATTATTTAGTAGTAGGACAAAATGTTGTTGTTTGGGTTTTTCTTTTTTCCCTAATAATTATGTAACAAGAAATCAGCTGGTAAAATGGCAAGGAAATTCCATCTCTCTCTCTGTCTCTCTTAGAGCATTTTTTTTCCCTTTCCTTTGTTTCTGCAAAGCCGAATGGTCTAAAATTGTTGCGTCTACATAGCAGGTCCTTTAGCCTTCCTGGCTTTTACTTTGATTTTAATGCTCATTGCTCAATAATATCAGTTTGGTTGTACCACCAGATCACTTCCATACTCTGGTTGTAGGAGTCTTTACTGAGGTTCAGACAGACCCTATCAAAACAGAGTAAACGCAGCTCAGAGGTCCTTATTCTCTTGTAGAATCTTACCTTGGTAAGCCCATTGAAGGAGCTGAAGGAGATTCACTGGGAAAAAGTTCTCTGTGTGGTTTTTTTGCACCTTACAAAGGGGATTAGCCATGTGTGTGGCCTCAGGATGACACTGAAGGAGCACATCCCAGGGAAGGACATAATTTAGCACAGGGTACTACCATGCTGGTTTAGACTGGAGAGGACACTTGTCACAAATAGGATACCCATAAGCTCAGAAAGGCTTAGGCACAGTTCTTTCTTCAGCTTAGTTTCTTTCCAGTGTTTGGAAACGTTCGTATCAGCACCCTAACAGAAGACAGAGGAGTTTTAGCCCTGATGACCCCAAGCTAGATTCCACCCAGGGCTGTGCAACAGCAGTCAGGACAGAGACAAGCCCTCAGGATTAAGCCTTACTTAGAGAAGGGTCAGTTGTTCTTGGCTCAGCATGGTGTTATTGCACTCACATGGCTGGTTTGATGTGCATCTTCCAGTTAACCTCCAAAATACCACTGGAATTCTCTGACTTGCCCATTCAGTAGGCAGTGTCATCACTGCAACAAGAAGTGCCTGAAAAACACTAGGACAGAAGCCAGTTAGGTCTGTGGGTACAGCACAGTTACTGCAAAGCTTGAGAGCAGGCAGCTCCTTTAACTGTCAGAAACACGATAACTCCTGTATGGTTTCTATGTGGTTTTACTCCGGTTGCAGCTCTTCGGAGTCCTTGATTTCAATTTGAAGCATGTGCATAACCATATTGACATCAGGGCAATTGCTCATATGCTTCAAGAGGATGCTCAAGAAACTTAAGTGGGATATTTTCTGAGGAAGAGCTTTGTTTTATAAAACTATTTTCCAAAAATAAGAAGCCAACAACAACAAACACAAGCAGCACCCAGTTTGATACAGAATCTGAGAGTCACAGAATCTCTTGGCTGGAAAAAAACTTTGAGATCGTGGAATTCAATCATATCTGTCCTCTACTAAACCACATCCCTAAGTTATTCATCTGCCCATATTCTGAACAGCTCCAGGGATGGTGAGTGAAGCACTTCACTGGGCAGCTGTTCTAGTGCCTGATCACCCTTTTAGTGAAGAAATTTTTCCTGATATCTAATCTGAACCTCCCATGGTGCAGCTTGAGGCCATTTCCACTTGTCCTATCACCTGTCACTTGGGAGAACAAGTATATAATACAGTATATAATCCATCAAAGTATTTTTTCCAAACCAAGAAAGACCTTCACCCAATTTTAATTCTGGATGCACTTATTTTTAAACTTAAAAATGTCCCTTTTGGGACATAAATAGTCTAGACCACACTGATTTGAAACTTCGGTTTTTCTTCGGAAGTGTTCTAAAACGGTTCACTGAAAGGGTCTCTGTGATGTGGCAGATAAGCCCACAAGCTGCAGCAAGCAAAACTCTGAAGAATTCAGATGACAAAATGTGTCCAGAATGGCTGCCTTTGTTCTCTTTTTTCTTTATAATTAAAGAAATGCTTTTAAGGGGGAGAAATAAATAAATAAATATGAGGGGTTGGGAGAAGACAAAGCAAAAGTAAGAGTAAAGGATCATTCAAGGCAACTCTTCCAAAATCAATATATTCTATTACAAATCCCCCTCTCAGGACTAGGAAGCAAGTATTCAGAGGCACTTGCATGTGTCTTTCAGATAGTAAATGCACAAAATAATTAAGAAAAAAATACACTGAAACCTCTATCCCCCTTGGCTGGCCATTCCTAGGAGCCCTTAAGTACCCTGTGATATGGCGAAGTCACAGGTACAACCTGCAGCACCTGGAGGGGCGTGTGAGCCCTCTGCATTGCCATCATCCTGGATGATTGCTAGGACAGGCAGAAAGACAAGCTCCTCTGATCCTCCCCATGGCAGCAGAAATGATCGTGATTTCAGCCCTCCACACTGGGTCTCAAAGACAGTTCCCCAGAGCCCCAGCCTGTCAGTAGTCGTCATGACAGGATAATATTGCCTAGAAAACTCCATAATTCACAGCTCTACCAGTATTAAGGACTTAACAGAGCAGCACAGAATCATCTAGCTGATAGATCAATAAAAGACATTGCACAGAAGAGCAGTGAAAATCCTGCCCATTCCCCTTCTGTGGCTTCATTGCAGTGACTGATCGTAAGCAAAATGTTCTTTACCACCTCAGACAGATAGTCTGCTGTTGGATTTTATTTAAATCTAAAGACAAAGAGATGTTTGGGTGGGACTAACCTGGAGTACTGATTGGCATGAAACTGAGTAAGATAGTTTGTGAGGCAAAAGTGAGGCAGAGGAATGGAAAAGAAATATGTTCAAAAGTAATTTTTTTTCAGCTGTGCTCCTAAGAATAGTGGCAAAATATTAACAGTGCATTGTCCAGGAAAACTGCTCCCCCAAAATAACATGGGCCAAAGTTCAAATACAAAAAACAGATGTTTAGGTCTTCCTTCACAGCTTCTTGAACTTGTGCTGATGTGTGGTTTACTGTAGAAGGTGTGCAAAGCTTCATTTTGCAGCTGGCTGGAATAGGTGATATTTTTTCCCAGAGGAAATGTCTTTTTGACTTTTATTCGAGTGCATAGTTTACCAAACTGGAGAACTCTGCTTTTTGCTTTTTCTCTGCTGTGATAAGAAGAAAGGAGAAAAAAAAAAAAAGGGCATAAAATACCCACCTCATTTTAAATTAAGCAGACATTATCAGCTAAAAATAAAACAAACAAGTGAAATCCCATAAACAATAAGATGTGAATGTAAAATTTCTGGCTGCTTCATCTGAAATGAAATCAGTTCACTTCAGTGCCAAGTCTCTTGAAAGTGTATTTTTTACTAAATTTTGGGTTGTTTATCCCTCTCAAATAGGATTGTATTACCTGCAGTGAGAGGCTATTTCACAACTGCACTGATCTCCCTGTTGTCTATTAAGCTGTTCATCTTGAGATTCAGACTAACTATTCTTTATCAGGATCTAATCCCGTTCTTGTAGTTATGCCTGCTACTATCACGCTAACTAATTTGACTTTATCCTGCACAGGATATTGTCATTTCCCTCCTTTAGCCATCCTGTAGATCATTTAGAACTTTCTTACATTTAAAAATTTGCAGAAGTATAATTACATGAAAACAGTACTTCAGCACAAGTTTTATTATGAGTGAATAAAATGAGAACAAAATCAGCACAGCTTCATTTGAGAAAGAGAGTTTAGGTACTGCAAAAACATCAGGTCAGCCAATAGGATTTTTTGCTCTGGATTACTTTTGCTTTTGAGTTCCATTGATGACTATGATTTAATTAAATATCCCTCACTGTATTTGTAACCCAAAATTTGCCCTATTGTGCTTGTACATGTGAGAATGGAAGTGAATGTTGCTGGTGGAGGCTGAAACAGAACTACTGAAGGTGTTTGCAAAATTGACAAGGAAACCTTTTTCTTTTCTGGCTGATCATTTTTAACCTGTCTGTCCATTTAAATTATTAATAACTTTGTTATGGTAAAATTCTCATATCTGTTCTATAAACCACAGTTTCAATACCAGAGCATGCAAAATCCCATTTGCTAATTATTGTAGTTATTCTAAGATTGGCACACAATATAATGCACTGATGGAAAACGACAATAATTAATTACTGCATTTACTCCAAAATTACAATCAGTAATTACTGCTCTGAGACTGAATTCCATTCAGCAATATTTGGAATTTGTTCTTCCTCAAAGCAGGGCAGCTTTTCAGGAGTATTGCTGTGTTTGCATCTAAATGAGTCCATGTAGGTCACTAACAGATCCACACTATTTGTCATGGGAGTGATAGAGCAGCACAATGCAATACCATAACACCTTCCTTCAGTTCAGAGCGTGAATTCTTCATTAAAACTCGTGTCCCCATTTTTTAAAATGTTAGATAATGCAATTATTTCAGAACTAAATAATAGATATGAAAGTAGTCTTCCATTTCTTATCCCACTGTGATGCAGCTAGTCCTGATGTTCTAAAATAAACTTTTGGAGGCTTGTGACAACTTACTTTTCCCAATGACTCAGCCAGCAAAGAGTCTGTTGAGTCTCTACCTTGAAGAGATCAGTAGCTTAGCTTGGTTTGCCACCTCCGAAGGCTTCCAACAGCAAAATCCCCCAAAGCCCAGGGATTTATCCGAGGGTAGTAGTGTTATATTCAGCCACAAGACCAAGATTGCTATGGGATCTCATGTGGTTCATGTCACACAAATTAACTGAGTAGATCAGTTTTAGAGCCTTTCTGAGATAAATGGTAAGACCATTGATTGCTTCAGTTCATGGGCAGCTGCAATAACCCGAAAACAGTAACCTTCGAAGGAACTTTTTTATTAGGTTTATCCAGCACAGAAATTTGCTGGGCCAGTGCGCAAAGGACAGCAACTTCAAGAAAAACTGAGAAATGTAAAAAAAGGAATAAGCAGATGCTTTATACAGCCGTGATTTGAAGTGGGAGCCAGAGAGATAGAAAAACACAGGAGACACCCATAGTCAACATGTTTGTCCTAGCAGCAGAAACATTGACAGAATTCAATCCTCTGTTAAGAAAAACAGGTTCAAAAAGAATGAGAGAGTGGAAAGATCCACAATGAAAAAGGCTTCAGAAAATTCAGGATGAGGTTTAAACACAAGTGTGGTCATTTCCCTGCAGGATCTTCAAATATGTGACAACTCAGCAAAATCTTTTGATATTGCGGAGCTGAGGAGAGAAGTCTCCACTAATGAGAGGACAGGAAAGAAGCATGTTATCAATTTGCAAATGCAAGTACTTGAGGAGAGAGCAAAGGGCAAGTTGTTTGAAACTCAGTGTATGAGACCATAAAGGTCCAGGACTTCAGGCAAGAGATGTTCTGCTTAGACAGCGCTATGCTTCACGTATTTGAAGGCTGATAGATCTGTCTCTGGTGTGTTTAGTCAAAAGAAAACATCACCATGTGAACATGCTTTTTTGTCTGGATAAAGGCTGATATGAGCAGTATAGGCCAAAGGCAGGGCAGAGCCCTCTGGCCTTAGGGAAAAGTGAATTTGCAGAGAAGGTTAATGCAGAAAACTGGAAACTTCCAATAAGGTCAAAGTTATGAGCCAACTCCAACACATGGTTCACAGGACTCAGGTCGCTTATGCAGCATTGATCAGTAGGCTGAAAATGATCTGATCTTTACGCCACTGACCTTTGAGAGCTACTGCAGAACCACAAATTGAAGCGGTAGGGGGTAGTGTTCAGCACTTACACTGTAGGTATAAAGAAAAGGGAGGCTAAAAAACTCCATGAAATTTACTCTGCAGGAGAAAACTGCTACAGGAGTTGGCCAGAATCTTAATAAGGGGTTGCAGAGTACTCCATCAATGTGAGCACCTTAAATTGATGTCCTTATGGTTTGGAAGGCATATACAATCAGCTGCACTAGAACACTGTTTCTCATTCCCACGGTTATACCCAGTGATATATCAAATGCAATAATTGCATATTTGAATAATTCATGGGTACGGTAACTTTGTCCAGATACAAGTGAATATCAAAACTCTGGTCTCTGAAATGTTTGATTCCACTGTAGCAGAGAATTGAAGGTTTGCAGCGCAAATCTTGTTTCTCAGGTGTCTTCCGTCCTGCCTTGTGACTGTAGTTAGAGAAACACAGCTCTTATCTCAAATGGACCATTTCTCCACTTAGCTGAGTTTCATCCAACCTTGTTGAAATATTTGGTAGAAGGCTGAGCTGGAGGGAAAAGGAGAATTACAGTCAAGTCATTTCCCAGCCAAGAAGTAGTGAATTAAAACTCAGTGCTCTGCCTGGAAAGGTACTAACCACAACCATGATCAGACAAAGTTCTCAGGCAGCGTCAGTCGCCATCTCCTCTGAAGTCAATGACGTGACACTGGTTCATAGCAGCCAAGAATTCAATCCCACTATTATTTATTTAACTCTAAATGTTCTTCTAGCAAAGGTGCTTCAATTATTTGCAATTCTAGAAGGAGATGCAGTTCCAGCTGTTCTGCTCTTTTTAGAGCAGAGAGACTGGGGAATGAATATGCCTTTCTACAAAAACATCCCTGTGACTTCTTTAAAAAATTAGTTTATGCAACAATGACTTGCAAACAGAAGAAATTCTCTAGTAGCCCTAGAAATCTCAGTTGCACACTCAAGTGATCCTCTTCAGAAAGCAGATTTCTTCCATTGTTGGGAGAGAGCTTCTCCCTCCCTGCCTCTTCAGATGTCCTGTGTGCAACAGATCCAGCAGCTAGTCCATCTGAAGCACACGTTCTACGCAGAGCAGGGTGACTTTAAAATTCTCACAGCAACAAAGTGCATGTCTTTGAGATTTCTGGCTATATGAGCCCCAGTCTTCAAAGCCAACAAACATATTTGTTGATTTGTGTATGCTGTGGACCAGGACCCCAGTTGTCATGATAGAATGCTGTAATATAGTATCTGTCTTAGAAAGCAAGCTATTATAAAAGAATATAGATTTTCATTAACTCAGTTTCTAAATGATTTGGAAATGATTTGTCTGGAAAGCCACAGACTCTGCAGTCAGTTACAAATTTGTCTTTGCTGGTTATGCTTCTCTTTTTTTCTCCCCTCTTGAAGCACCTCCACTTATCAGTAGAGGTTTCATCCCATCGTCTGTGACTTCTGACAGGCAAATGGTTACCATGCTCCTTATTTCCCTCTGAGCATTCTCCTTGCATGGCACATATTGCTCCCTCATGGCAAACTGGGTGCTGGGAAAGGGAACCAAGTAGACAGCCCAGTAACTGCTTTAGGAAACTGAGCTCTTAAGAGATTTGGTGCTTTCAGAAGGGCATGTATTTGAGGGGGTTCTGTCTTCTGCTCTTAGCTTACAAGGAAATTATTTGGTACAGATCATACAGGCATTGTTTGAAAAAAATCCCATCAGGAATTCTTACGGGTCTTCTTCCTGTTCCCCATAAAGATCAATGTAATGCAATTTAGAGAAAGATGCACAGGTCCTGATCAGGAATAAAGGAGTATTAAAATAAACCTGAATGTAGGAACAAACTTCTCAGAAGCTGGTTTGTTGAGGAGCATGCTCAGGGCCTGTGAGTAAGGGCACACAGACTGGCACCATGGATCTTTTCTATTTCAGCACAGCCCCACTTCCTGACTTTAAATAATTTCTTCAATCAGAAATGCTCTAGAATGAGTTTCCCTGAGGATCGCAGGTAGCTGGAGAAGTGCTGGCCCTGCCCT
The DNA here is from genome assembly GCA_033558235.1 of Neomorphus geoffroyi. Lineage (NCBI taxonomy): Eukaryota > Metazoa > Chordata > Aves > Cuculiformes > Neomorphidae > Neomorphus > Neomorphus geoffroyi. The sequence continues at coordinate 1,803,971 of JAUMJM010000048.1, forward strand.
TCACCTGGGAAAAAAAATGGGCTTTAACAGAGCGATGATGATTTGTGCCAGCCAAAGACTTGTGGGATTTGGCCACTTATGCTCAGGGAACAGAAATCTTCTGCTTTTTTTCTTCTGATCTTTCAAATTGCCTCTGTAATTTTTTGCCAGGTTATGTGTGCTCAGTGTGTTCTGTCGATGTGAGAAGTGGTAATGTCACTCTGCTAGGAGTTTTATGGTTCATAGAAGGTAGGATTTGTATTGAGACAGACAGATAGATGTATGTTTTGTGCCTGAACACAACATATTACAGAGATTGACCCAAACTTTTCAAAACTAAAATCCCAAATGATAAACTGAGGGGATCTCCATCTGGGAGATTTTGGATGGTTTTTATCTCTTTTCTTTGATTAATACAAGCCTTTAAAAGCATATCCCTGTCCCTTTGTCAGATAATTCGGGAAAATCAGAGTCAAGAAGGATCAATAGCGGATAAGTAGCCTACATTTTCTCAGATGTCAATGTAAGGGAGGTCAGATATGGCACATTGTGAAGGGAAGAAGTCATAGTTTGGGGGGTCTCTTTTGCATTTGGATAAAGACTATTCATTGTGACAAAGGAGAAGGTGAATACTGTTACCTAAGCAGCTGGTAAACTCAGGAAAGACATCAGTGATGCTCATGTCCCGGCAACAAAGTCAGCTCAGGACCACACTGGGCTCTAGGCTCTGTCTGTTTGTGAGGGGAAATGGAAAGGAGCAGAAGTACTGGCTGACAGGAGCAGTAGGGACACCACCCTGCCAAGCTGCCTGCAGAGCCTGGAGCTGCCTCCTAATGAATGTGAGCGGCTGGTCACAACTGGAGTTGAGCTGTTCCCCATTTGTTTGTGCTCCTCAGAGTGGCAGGGATCCATTCTCCATCAGAATAATCCAATTGAACAAAATGATTCATATTAGCAGGCACATCTGTCTGAGGCCAGAGCAGAACCCTGGTGTTAGTTTAATAAATGGCGTTCATTATACTCAGCTGAAAATATAATCTGGAGAGACTGATGGGGTGAACAGAGCAAAGAATAAGCAAAAGGAGTTAGCAATTATCAGATGTCATTTGTTCTACTGGTACCGTGGAATTGGGGCTTGTTTGCTGAAATCTTAATTTTGTTTTGCTGAGGCAGAATCCATCAGACAACGTTATGCTGCAGCTACGATTCCTGTTTGTCAGGCTTTGGTAGGGAATGGGGCATTTTTCTTTTTCCATCTTCTACAAAACAGAGCACTGAAGGAGCACAGAGCACAACAGAGAGCCCAAGAACAGGAAAGGTGGAGAGAACAGCCTTGCCTTTGCCACTGAAAGATTGCTGAATGGAGTTCCCTGTGCTGCGGTGCAGAGAGAATGGGAAGCTCCTTAGGGCAGCGACCCTTGACATTTCCAATGCAGCACCAGCCAGAGGTATTCTCAGATCTTCTGCCGTTTTCCCTCCATATTAAGGAGGTTTATAAACACGATTCATTTGACTTCAGAAGCATTTTGTACTCTACGGGTGCCAGTGGAAAAGATTCTAGAAGAGTAGAGATCTTCTTGGTGTCCTGCTCAGGGGAAATGCCTAGCAACTCTGCACTGCCTGGCAGCCCCAGCCAGCTCTGGGTCATTTTGTGCGGCACAGAGGAGGAAACAGCAGGACAGGCATGATCCAAGCAGCTCAGACATTCAGACCTCAACCCTGATGGTCCTGGGCTGTCTCCTTCAGGCACAGCTCATGCCCAGCTGCCGGATCAGCCAGTTGCTTGGCATTAGCATTCCTGGCCAGAAGTTGTCACATGAAACACAGTCCAGAGGGCCTGCTCTTAGCAGAAAGAGCTGCCTTTCCCATTTCACATTAAGCAGAGACAAGCTTCTTGGGCCTGACTTATAGTTATTTATGGTCAACACTTGAAGACTGGCCGGACAAGATGTTTTTTCGCAAGTTGCATTTGTTTGGTTTAAACTTCTCCCCACAGCTATTCAAATGGTGTTTGGTGTGCTCCAGAGGAAGGCAGGAAAGGTTTTTATATTTATAGACTTTTCAGGGCAACATTCAAGTCACAGTCAGTCAGAAAAAATCAAAAGAATAATGGAGGAGAAAGGAAACCTTGACCTCATAAGCTTTCAGCGTTGATTAGTTTGTTGGTGTCAGGAACCTTTTCTTGTTCGAGGGAGACTAGCTGTGAAACTATTTCCCGCCTCCTCCCCCCTTCTCTTTAATCTGTCCCCTGTATTCCCATGGAGAAGGAGGAGCCAGTACCTGCCTTGCTGCAGTTCTGCTTCAGAGGAAGCAACCAAACGGACTTGCACACCACCAGTGAGGTGTTAGCATTTGGGTTTTTTTCAGAGACTCATGTTCTCAATCTGCCCTTTGGGAAGAGGCCAAACACCTTCAGTTTCCTGTGAAGTTGTGTAAGAATCAGTTGCTGACATGAGCTGCTCCGGAGATGATCGGAGGTTGTTCTTACCCTGGAGAGTGCAGGAGAGGGACAGTGAGTTGCAGAGATGGGCAGCATCTTTCTGGTACTTGCCTCCATCACTAGCAGGCTTCATTCACAGCATTCATTCAGGTCAGTGAGACATGCACTCAACCCCACCTCTTCTCCATCACCACTCCTCACTCAGGTAAATCACTGTCCCCTAGGCATAGGGAAGAGCATAAGGGTTTAGGCTAACTTGAGCTTGTCATTTGTATGAGACCGGTGAGAAACTTGCAAAATTAGTTGCAGCATAGAAAGCCACATCTGACATCTCACTGATGGCCTGTGCAAAACAAGCTTTTGAGTCTCACTGTGGTTCCTCCTAAACACTTCTCTGTAACATCCGAGGCCTGACTGCTACCCAAGCTGGCAAATGCATTTGAGAACTGAGGACTAGAAGAAGGGAGATGAAAAGCTAGTGTAGCCTCTCTAAGCACATAGAGCAGCAAATGTCTTGCTGCTCAAGTCAATTCATAGTCACCTTTCACAATGCCTTTGTCATGTCGGCACTAAATGTGTAAACACAAAACAAAAGAAAACAAAACAAATTTAGATACGTCTTAGAAATAATGACTATATGTATTAATCCTTTCTGCAGTTCTTTTGAGGTCCTTTGGCAGAACTTCAGAAGTTCTGATGATTGCAGATTTTTTTCTAAATCTCAACCAAATAACATCATTAATATTAGCATTAGGAGATGTACTCATAGAACTAGAATGTGATGCTAGAACACGAGACACCTCCCTGTACAGCTTTTGGTCACAGCCACAGGTCAAGTCCCAGTTGCAGCAAGATTGGGTGGTGGGGTTTTCATTTCCAGCTGTTCAGTGTCTTCCACACCACCTCACTTCTGTCAGCTGAATGGATTGCGTGATAGCTTCCTGATATATTTGAAGTGAGCTAGGCCAGCAGTGTCCTGTTGTCTCAGTCATTTAAGGTGAACAGGTTGATTTAGAATAAGATTAATTACAAAAAAAAGGCTCAATAGCACAGTTAAAAGATCCAGCCTTGGGGTTCAGCTCTGTGGGACCAGGGGAGGATAGTACTCCTAGTCAGCACAGTTTCAGGGAAAAAGAGGGACAAAAGAAGGCTTCATATGCAAAGGCTGTTTGAGGTGACAAGGAAATAGAAACCCAAGGGACTAAGACTCATCAGACTCTTCACTGAATGCAAATGGAATTTGGGTGTTATTTTATACTTTTTTTAAGTATATTGAAGTAATCTTATGAACCAGACATCATGGGAATGAAGAGATCAGCACAATGGTTTTCAATGCTTTCAAAACAAATGTTTTGGTTTAGATTTCTTTTTAAATTCTCAGACAAAAGTTTTGATTATTTTTTAAGAAAGCATTCTGTTTGACTGATTACCTGCATTTTCCTCCAAGAAATGCTTTGAAGAAATATGTGATGCAGCTCTAAATTAGAAAATAAATACCTCAGCTATGGTAGTGAATTGAGTCACATAAGTAAGTCACTTATATAAGTGGTTTCAAAATGAAAATCTGAGATACTAAAATTTGCCAAGAGCTGTGACTTCTTGAGATGGAAACTGCTCCAACTAAATGGAGGAATTCTTATCTTTCTCAAACTCAGAAAGAGTTATCTTCTCCTCAGTGAAAGTATCTTGTTTCAGAAACGCCATATAGATAGAGAATGTAGCTTCAGGAAGGGCTTTTTCTTTTAAAGAAAAATTAATATCATTTAATAATTAATAGAACTATGTAAGCTTATTGAGTCATCCTGGGCTTTAATCAATTTGAAATATTTGGGGCACCAATTTCCACCTTACTGCTCCTTGCTGGAGGTACATTAGAGTTTTAGTGCAATTAAAACGAAGCAGGAAATATTTTTAGCTAATTGCACTGTGCACCTTGAAGGTAATTTGAAGCTGCAGGCAAAAAAAATAAAATATCAGAAGGAGTAATTGAGTGTTGCAAGCTGGGAGTATGTGTTCCTGGCTGCATTCTGATTTAGAGGGATACAGAGGCTAGGTGAGGTGCTGAACAGGCTTGATGGAAGAAGGGTGAAGTATCACCCCTGTGGAATGGTGCCATTATATATGACAGGGGAAGCAGACTCGCAAGTGTGAGGCTTTGTGTGGAAGATGCGGCACGGTGTAAGTCCTGACATTGAGGGCAGTAATGCACGTGGATGAGTATTTGCTGCACTCATGAAGTCTTGTGTGATGGTGTGGCACAGGGTGCCCCAACACCCCAACCATGGTCAGGCCAGGTGCAGCCCTGTCTCCTGGCACAGCAATGGGTTTGGGGGAGTCACTGGGGATCCTTGCTAGTGATTTGAGCTAGGAGGTCAGCCAGGATTTCCTCCTTTCCTGGGTGCAACCCTATACAAGCACCACCCCAACAGCTCCTTCCTGTTCCCTGTGAGCAAGTACAGACCAAATTCCTCATCCCCAGGCTGGCAGACAGCTGTGGGCTATCGTGTCACTTGAGACCCGGGCAGGGTGTATCAGGCAACCTACTTGGAGGTCACAGGCAGCATAACCTGCTGAGATCTGTGAGCAAGACTTGATTTAGGGTTCTAGAGATCATCCTAAGATGTGCCATCATCTGGTGGCAAAAGTAAGGGAGAATGTGCAATTTCTCTGAATAACCCTCAGCAACAAGAAGAGCAGAGTGAGGTATTGAGTTCGTCAGCATTTTGATAAGCTCTAGTCGGTCTACAGAGGGAAACGAAGAACCAGAGGAGACTGGGCACAGAGGCTCACTCACAGCTTCCCAATTAGACTTGGTTCTCAACCATGTACCTTTTTTTAATTAAACTGTTGGTACAATGCTCAGGAGATAGCAAATTCCTCGAGGCCCCCTCGTAATAAAGAACCTTTCATTATGTGCAGAGAGGTAGCTACCACACAGCTTAATTTCCTCACCAATCTAATGTTCACCAGCAGCAAAAGCAGGAATGAGCACCCTGTATTAGCCAGAACAAATGGTCCTTTGGGCACAAGACCCAGTGAGCTGGCCAACAGGAGTGGAAGATTCTACAGGCTTTACCGGAAAATTAGCCACATAATATACATTTGACCTTTACCACCACTACCACCCTGCTTCCTAAAACAGGCTGACTTTACTGCACTGACCTTTGCATACAAAGCTCTTGGTTGGTAAAATAGAGCTGAGAGAGGAATAGGGAGCCATGGCTGTGTTTGCACAAGCAAGTAAATTCTGGATGTTGCTGAGGAGGGCAACCAGGACTGTGACTGCTCAGCCCTTATCCATTGCTCCCTACCTTAGCCCTAATGCTGGGCTGATCGGAGCTCCCTCCTCCATCAGCCCACCCTGAATTCCCACTCTGTCCCATCCCTGCCCTTCTTATCCTCCTACTACACACCTCCACATCTTCAGGATTTCTCCACCACCCTGCGATCCCCATCAAGCTGTGCCCACCTCTCCTGCCACCACTCAGTGACGGGACGAGAAAAGGCAACACTGCGTGTGGAACCAGTGACATTTTCTGACCATCCAGGCTGGCTTCTCCAGGAGCAGCCGCTCCACTGTGGTGCTTTTTCATCTACTGCTTGAGACTAATGGCTCTAGAAAAATAGATAAATCAGAGGTGACACAGCTATTGCTGCTTGGCGTTTTTTCATCAAGCTCGCTGGGGAAGGAGGGGGTGACCAAAAAGTGACATTTTGACCAAACTGGATGTTTCCACAGCAAATTTTCATTCTAGTAGATTAAAAAAGAAATGCCAACAGCACAAAAACCAAAAATGCCTTGATTAAAAATGTTGGCCTTCAAAACACTAAATTCCTGTTAAAAATAGGCTGGGTTTCAGACTGATTAAAGAAAGACCTAAAAAATTAATCTATTCCTCTGGCCACCTCCCCCACCCCAGATTTATTTTGTTTTTTAAATAAAATATTCACAGGAAAGAAAACCAAAATAATGAAAATTTTCCCCTGGAAAATAATTGTAATTTTTCAACCAGCTCTTAATGTAACATAGTTAAATTAGAACAATCCTAGTAACAACACTGCACAGCAAGTAAGTCATACGGTTATTTGAAAGAAAGGCATTACAATTTAAAAGCTAATTTTTATCGTCACCTTTAATTTATAAATGGGCAAAATGAGGCAGGGTCATCAAGCATCTTGAAAACAAAAACACAGAAAACATTAGCATTTGAAATGCTGGATACCCATCTCTCTGTCAAATCACACTAGCTTCTCTGTCTGTATATGTGTAATTGTCTTTCTGGGTATGTATGTATATACAGTACATCTGTACATATACATATGTATGATACGTATGTGAGCATATTCATGTATATAAAGGTTCATATAATCTGTCTCCTTTTTAACCTTTGGGTGTTAGAACTGAAGCGTCTGACAAAAACATTCTTTCTTTCTTTATTTTTTTTTAATTCCCAAAAATAGCAACCCAAAAGTCCAGGCAAACGCATTGATTTCTAGTGTAAATGATCAGGCTCCATTTAATTCCAGCATGGATGCAAAGTCCCCTTCACCGTGCTGCCCTTCCAACTCTAAAATATTTGGGCTTCTAATCTTGGACTCCCCATGACAGCCTTAGCAGCAGTTGTCACAAGGATGGAGCCCAATTTGGGGAGCTCAGCGTCCTTTCTCCAACTCTACCAGGCAGGAGAGTTCAGGCAGGAGTTGGGAAAGTGAAGATCTGCATGGATTGGTATCAGCATACGGTGAAGAGGAGGAGGGCCAAGGCAGAGGAAAAGCAGAGCTATCTACGATTGGAAGAAAGCTGATGCAGAGGCATAAAACAAATGGGGAAATTGCTATAGAAACAAGAAGAAAGGCAAGGAAGGAAAAACATAGGTTGAAATTTTAGTAATTTTAGAGGAAATAGCTGTAAAGATCTGTCACCTGTAGGTAAAATATCTCCAGTGCCTTGGTATAGATATGCTCAGGCAGAGGCTCTGGCAGATGCAAAGACAGCATCCAGACTGCAGTTTTGGATGGACTCACAAAGATGTGTGTGTTTATACACAGAGACTAACACATATAGGTAAAAGAACACATTCAAGTAAAGAAACCTACATATGCTATGGGCACACAAGCAATATTCAGCCAGGATCAGAAGCTTAGGTGTGAGCACAGGAGTCTGCCATATGCCAGTGCCACTTTGGTGCTGGAAGATGGGATAGCCTTTGAATTTCTTCCAAGAGAATTTGTTTGCCTCCAAGACAGCACAGAAAAGGGGATAGAGAACATGATTCTTGCATACAAGGCTAGGATGGACTAGGAGGAAGGACATAGCAGAAGTAATGAGGAATAGGAGGCAGCAGATTTATGGAGTGGAAGAAGAACTTCAACCTGGTAGCCCATCATCATGGAGGCAGAGATGGGTCAATTCTACGGTCCTGTGAAAACAGAGCAATCTTGCTGCTGTGGCTGGCTGCATTTGCAAGCTTAGTACATACATTTGTACACTGGCAGTAGGATAGATGCCCTGAGAGTTGTGTTCAAGATGCTGCACAAACCTAGCAGTCCTAGGTGATGTGGTAAATACCACAGAGCACAGGAGCTGTATACTTTTAAAGATCATCTATACTTTCTTAGTTCATAAAGTCTGTGGGAAAGGCCTGTCCTTCACTTGCTTTCAAAAGTTTGTTGTATAGATGGACAAAAATCTTGCCTCACATAACAGCTTGACTTTGTCACAGAAACCTTCATCAGCAAGAGTGGCTGTCCTTCTCCCATTGAAGCTGGAGGAGTTTCTCATTTTCAGCAGCAGGCAACAGGTCAGAATCCTTCCTGTTGTGCACAGATTTGGATTCCAGCCATAATTACCTACTGGGCTAGTGGTGTAAAGGGAATCTAAGCTGCCTCAACATCCTTTTCTCAGTCCTCAGGTAAATCCATCCCCGGAAAATGATCCAGAGGTCTTAGTCACACAATCTAGTCTATCTTCAGACTCTCAAGTTTATGGCTGTCCGGTCTCAGCAATGACTCAGCCCTATGTGGAGAAAAACAGATGAAAAGCTGAAAAATTAGGTTCAGTTGCAAGGGACACTGTTTCTCTTTAACAGGACCACATGCACAGAAAGCAGGAGAGGAAAAGTTTGAATAGATGGTCCATTAAATGCCTCAGTCATCTTCTGGGGTAACCACACATGCAGCTACTCATGCAGAAACAGTGAAAGAAAGCAGCCACAGAGCAGCTTTCCATAGGCTGCTCACTTAGCCTAAGAGCGTTACTGAGTAGCCTTAGATTTCCTTTCTAGTTTTTGGAGAGTAAGAAAGACACCTTCAAGTTCCATTTATATCACAGATAAGCAGAGTCACTGTTCCTGTTCACATCTACGGACTTTGTAGTGTTTATGGTAAATGGACTCCTAAGTTGAGCCTCCTATGATGCAGAGCTGATCCCTACAGTCTCGTTAGAAACCGCTGGTGAAAACTTTCCTGTAATAAAGATGTCAGGACACGGAAGACTACTGTGCCAACAGCACAGGTTGCAAGGAGATGGCCAAAGTGATGTTTCCTCTAACCAGGGCTTTGCCTGAGATTCATTTCTCCTCATGTTACAGACTTACAGTATAATTACCCCCTTTACAACTGGTCGCTCAAGGTCCGTGTTATAACCACCAGAGGGATGTAGATTCTTTCTGGCCACAGTTCACAGTCTCAACTGGAGCAGTCCTTTAGTACAAGTAAATCAGGACCTATGAGCCCTGGCTGTCTCCACTAAAATTGACCTGGAGTAATTTGCTCAGCTGGGGATATCTGCATCTTGAATCTTAGTATTAGGAATTTAAGACGTTATTAACAACTATACAATATTCAAGAAGATTCAAGCAATTTTCAGATTCCACTTAGGTACTTCAGAGAAAAAGGTGAGTTGGAGGGATATTGGCATTTACCAGATGTATTTAGCTATGCTGTGCTCAGTGAAGCAAGTTCTTGGTCAGTGTTACCCGCAGCAAAGATACTTTCCATAACTTGTCCTTGTGTACAGACCCTAACAGCTCAGAAAGTATAGACTTTCTGTATCTCCATGGCTACTTCTGAACTAGGCTGTGTATACTTGTCTTCATAACCTTCAAACTTCTGCTCACAAATTTACTTCAGCAACACCAAATGTTTATACTTGTTCCCAGCAAAGAGAATGACTTTTCTTAGATTAGATGAGTTTGGCTGTTGTCCAGTCTATGTAACTTGCCTCTCAATTTCAGGCCACTGATGAAGCAGTTCTCATAATCTAACTCCCCTGCCTAGTCAAGAGAGAAAGGCATTTGCCTCTGGAGCCCTCCAGAGAGAAAGTCTATCTGTCCAAGTTTAAGACCTGAAAGAGGAATTGCGCACTTGAAAGACTATTCCATCTAACTCAATCAATCAACCTAAACACCTTACTGCTTATTAAAATCCTTGCCTGAACTCAAGTACACCAGCTATGCAGGCAGAATATGATCCTAGAGACCATGAAAGGGTCTTCTCTCCAATGACTAGGTAGGTGCTATAGAATCTTGCTTTAGGACAGCTTCATTTGGTGCTTGAAATACAGACTCAAGTTAGGCAGATAGGATGGCCACGTGGAACTTTCATGTAAAAGTACATTTTCTGGATTTTCTTTTTGTTCTTTTAGCCTCATAGTTGCAGCAAGTCCTAATCCTTCACCTATACATGTACATATTTGTGTGTGTGTGTCTTACTTCCATAATGTCTAAGGGGGTGTGTGTAGGACAGACAGAGTGATAGTTGTACCCACTCCAAATCCAGTGGTCAGTGACAGACCAGCCTGGTCCTTCCTGCTCTATCCATAAGGCAGACTGTTTTCCTTAGTCAACGTCATGTCAAAAAATCTCTCCTCAGCTTGATGGTTACATAGGGTTGGCTTCTGTATATATACACGTTGCCCAAGGTGCTGTCACCCCAACCCTGCAGGCAGTGTCACCCCACACTCCAACTCCAGAGAGAAAATATATGTTGCTGCCACTTCCCAGGGATAGAGCAGAATATTGTTTCTTCCATCAGATCTTTCCCATTCCTGCTGTCTCCTTTCTCCATTCAGAGGAGTAAAACCTTTCAACCCTTTTCCTCGTAGAACCTAACCCATGCTGCTGGCATGGCTGAGGTACGGAAAGAGCCAGTTCTTGCTGTGATGGGGCTACCAGCTGTCCTTCCTCCCCAGCCTGCTCTTTTTCTTGCAGTATGGCATAGCCAGAAAGCCCCAAGGGGTAAGAGGGACGCTAGAGGCCTTTTCCTCTTCCTTATACACAGCCTGGAGCTGTATAGCTGATACTACTGATCCTTGGTACTCAGGGACACAAGTGACAACGGCTCTATCCTGGGCCATCTTCAAAAAGACAGTTTTCTCTCTCTTGGCTTGTGAAATAGCTGCAGAACCAGACCTTGCAGTACCAGCCTATTGCCTTCACTCAGTCTCCAGGAAGCTCAGGTTGACACTTGCAGCTCATCAAAGTGCAGAGCACTGGGGTCAGGCCATCAGGAAGCAGTCAGTTCCAACCAGGACTGCAGCCAGCTGGGGAAGAAGTGTGGAGCTGAATCCAGTGCTCCGATCAGGGGCTTAGTTCAGCACTGTCTGTTGTCAGCTAAGCATAAATGCTGTAGCCAGAAAGCACATTTCAGCTCAGAAAATAATATAGAATTAGTGAAAAAAAGAAAAAGTCGGAGAAAGAATTTTCTCTGGCCAGCATGCATGACTTCAGGATGAGAAGTGCCAACAAGTACTCTTGTGACACCCAAACACAAGGTGAAATTTCAGTCGTGTGCAGTGACTTTTCAGATATAGGCTGGGAGGAGAGATATGAGCCCTGCCAAGGGGATAGAAAGGCAATACTTGAAGAAGAGGGTGCAGAGTTGCTGACTGAGACAAGTGTATCGTTGTGTGCAGTGATTTTTGGTGTTTACTGAGGCAAAACTCCCTGGGCCAATAAAGGGACATTTTCCTTCGTAGGGAAGCAATAGGGTGTTTCTGGAGATTGTAGCAACCAGCCCCTGGCAGTTTCTTTTTTCTTTTCTTTTCTTTCTCTTTTCTTTTTTCTTTTTCTTTTTTTTTTCCCTACCTTTCCTTTCTCTTTTCTTTTTTCTTCTTCTCTCCTCTTCCTCTTCCTCTTCCTCTTCCTCTTCCTCTTCCTCTTCCTCTTCCTCTTCCTCTTCCTCTTCCTCTTCCTCTTCTTTCTCTTTTTTTCCATTTTCTTTTTAATTCTGGCCAGAACCAAACACCAAAGGAGTAAATATACTTTTTTTAATGATGCAGATTTAGGGACCATCGTATCATCTGAGTCCTCCTGCAAGTCTGCTTCCCACACCATACCAGCATTGCTGTGTTTTGGAGCCCGCCGTCCTGTGAACCGCTAAATGGACATGCAGAAAACAGCAGTAGTTGCTTTTTCTTTTTCTTTTTTTTATTTTTTCTTTTTATTTTTTTTTAAATTCTCGGTAGCCAAAGCAGCTCTTGGTCTATTACTCCCTCATGATTTTAAACATGGGATGTAATCGAATTAGAGCAGTACCTGCTCTGGAGTCCATCCAAAGAAATGGAAAGGCTCCCAGAGGTCTTTGGCTAGCTGTCCAGTGAAGTCCAGGATGCTGGGGGTGGTATGGGGAAGGCCAGAGCTAACAAAAGCATTCTGGTTGGCAGCAAATGTATTTATTTTTCAGACTTTGCAAACCAATCTGTGTCTGCGCTCATTCATTCAGTGCATGCTATCCTCAGCAGCCGCTGCATAACGTTTTGTTACTGTTCACTGTTGACCGTGTGTCTACATTTAAGTGTGTGTTTTATGTGTGTGTCTCAGGCTAGGCCTCCTCCATCCTTTTATTTCTCCCTTTCTTTCTTTCTTTCTCTCTTTCTTTCTTTCTTTCTCTCTTTCTTCTTTCTTTCTTTCTTCTTCTTTCTTTCTTTCTTTCTTTCTTTCTTTCTTTCTTTCTTTCTTTTCTTTCTGTTTACTTAGTTTGTTTTGATCTCCTTCTTGTTTCATTTTCTATAGTTTAATGGCAAGTATTTCCATTAGATCTTTTTGACTGATGTTGTGTTTGTAACTTTTTTTTAATTATTATTTTTGTATTTATCTTCTTTCCCCACCTTTCCCTTTTTCCACACTATATATAAATATATATATATATAAAAAAATCTTTTCTTCTTTTGTCATTCAATCAAATTCCAACAAAACCAACCAAGAGCCAGTCAAATCCACCACAGTCTCGCGCTGAGCTAGGAAAAAAGTTCACGTAATGACATGAAAGTGGAGAATACAGTCCCCCAGGCCGTAAGTTCAAATCAACTCAAAGTTGAAAGTGTGACATGATGGCGTCATGTAACAAGCTAAGAATTGGTTGCATGACATGCCGTCAAGTTTCGTGCAGGTGCCGTGATTGAAGCATTTTTCTTGGATGTTGTATCAGTTGATGATTGGCCAGTCATGATCACATGTGCCTTTTTTGACTTTGTGCTGCCACAATTTTTGCTGTGCTCATTTTCGTTTCGTTTTTGGTGCTTGCAGTGGTTTCTTTATTTGTTGTTTGATTTCTCGTCAGCGTTTTATGCTTCTTTAGATGTCACATAGAAGGAAAAAAAAAAGATGGATTCCTAATTCTTTAGAAAAAATGGGATTGTTATAACTACAGATAATTTGGAAAAAAAAAAAAAAGAGAGAGAAAAAATGTGTGGTTTTTGCACTGAAAATCTTGTGATTTTATTTTTTTTCCGGAGAATTCGGGGCCTTTTTCAATTGACACTTTTTTTCCCCTTAGGATATTTCAAATCACTCTGAAATTTAAAAAAAAAAAAAAGACAAACCAAACCAAAAAACCAAAAAGAGTAATGCTAGTAACACTAGTTTGAAAACTATAGCAATCAAAAAAGTAACCCCAAGAAAAACCTCATTGTATGTCTTTTCAAGAATTCCTAATTTTAAGGTTCCGTATTACAGCAACTCCAGCCAAAATTAATTGTTCAGGGGGAGGGAGGGACTGTTTTGAGTGGGAAAAAACCCCATCCATATCAAAAAGCAAAATGCATCTTTTTGTTTACAACTGAAAAAGGGTCCTTGACGAGTGTTCTTTATTTTTTTATTCTATTATTATTTTTGGTGTTGTAATTGTTTAGACTGCTGTGTACGGTTTGCTGTTTGTTGAACCAACAGTGTGAAAACCTGCCAGCATGGATTGATATTCCGCATGACACTTTTCCACCAGAGTGGACCTTTTGCAGTTTCTAAGTTTCTTGATGTAATAAATCACCGAGTGTATAAGAAGAACCTGCTTGCTAGAAAGAGATAAGAGCTAATCCTTAATGATTAAGCATCCTACTTAAATGTCAAGCCTAGTCGGATCATGATTACATTTTTTTAAATAACTTTTTTATTTGAGAAATGTTAGCTTTACATTTTTTGCAAAAAAAAGTTTATTCCAACAGTCTTTTTTTTTTATTTAACCTCCCATAATTGCCTGTTCAAAGTACAACTTTCTGACATTCACAAAGGAGTAGATGTTATTGGCAGCTATGCCTCCACAGAAAGCTCATACATTGTCATAGATGGCACCCCATTAAACATAGAACAATTCTTTCTCAATGCCTTTCACACTACAAAAGCCCACCAAGAAAGATTGTGATCTGGCATTGTAAAGTGGTACTTGAAAATAATTAAAATGCAGCTAACTGCACATTTATAGTGATACAGATTTACCTAGACATGCATTATTATTATTATTATCATTATTATTATTATTATTACTACTACTACTACTACTACTACTACTGCTGCTGCTGCTGCTGCTGCTGCTGCTGCTGCTGCTGCTATTGCTATTAGTATTACTATTACTATTATAACCTTAGGAACAATTGTATTTTTCTCTATCATGATCGTGACTACCTTGCTCTCTTTGGATTTGATCTGGTTCTCACTGAAGTCAAGGGGAATCTTTCTGTTGACGTTGAGTGGGAGCAGAATCAGAGCCAATGCCTCCAAAACCAAAACACCAACCAGAAGCCCCATCCTGTCCCAATTGAAGGGAGAAGAAAACGCGTGTTACTTTCAACAGGAGCAGGATTGGGCCCAAAAGAACAGGCTTGTTTTTAATTTCATTTTCATTTTTTAGGTCTTTTTTACCCCATGTCCCATATACCCCCACACCTTCCCTACTTCCCCCGCCTCTTTTTGATTTAATTTGCAATGATCTTCTTCATTTTTTAGGGCAGCAGCTGAATGGGCCACATTTAGAAAAAAAAAAAGTATATATATATTAAAAAAATGGGAACTGTTGGATTACACCTTTGACATATCAGCAAATATCAATCAAGCTGAAGACTTCAGACTTATTCTCTCTTTGATTGTTTAGACTGTAACATTTCTTCAAGAAAAGTATCACATCTGCTGACTTCGAAGGACTTGCGCTTGAAAACAAACAAACAAACACATAAGTAAAATCAGAACAGGAACAAGATCAACCAGGATTTATGAAGAGACACTGATATCACCACAGCGGCTTTTCTTCAAACAGGAGATGCAAACCTGGATATTGACAAAGGAGTGCCTGTTTGTCACCAAGGATGCAGTTACCATGTATGACCCATGGTAACAGTCACTGAGCATCTTTATCTGTCATTCCTTAGCTATATAGGGACCAAAGGACAAAACTTTTTACCGCAGACTTGTAGCTGTATGTAAAATATGGAAGTTCTTTCCTTTTCTCTAAGCTGTTCCTAAAACAGTTTTTGAGAGCGATTATAAGAAATATGAAAAAATTAAAAAAAAAAAAAAAAAAAACAAACAAAAAAACCCACCATGCTTAAATGCTTTTAAAACAGCAAGATAGTTCTTTGATACTTTGGGAGGTTCTTTGGTTATACATTAATTAGAGTTTATGAAGCTTTCATATGGTTTTCTGTATAATAAGTAAGGATCATGCTGTTAAAGGCAAGTAAGATGGATATCTATGAAAAGCAAAAAAGTAAATAAATAAATACATAAATAAATACATTAAAAGGCATAGAGAAGAGAAAGGAAAGATGGTTGATATTAAATGGAAAACAAAGAAGGTTTGTAAATGCTTCTAACTCTCCCCATTTAAAATCCTAATAGTTGTACAGAATTTAAAAAAAGAAAGTTTAAAATACCTATATAATAGAAAAAAATTAGACAACATAAAAAAAAAAAAAGCAAAAAAAAATACTACATAGAAGTTAGCGTTAATGCTAAAAACAAAGATGTTGTAGAACTGTAATTTTTGTAGAGTTTAGACTGAGCATAAATTCCTACTCTCTGCCAATTGCTCTTGGATGCTGTTATTTATTAAGGAGATAAAGGAGATAAATGGCTACTCTGGCAGCTTTTTTAACTGCAAGCATTCCAGCTATTAAAAAAATAAACAAAACAAACCACAACTCTGTAGACAATGCAAATGGGAAACAAAACAGCTGTCTTTTTATCAGACGCTAGTTCTAACTTGAACAACAAAACACAGCTAAACGCTTCATGTCTTCATGATCTGCTATCCGCAAAATTCCCATCATCCTATGCTTCAGTAGCTTCCATATTTGCTCTAGAAACCTTCAGGGCGAGGGGTTAGCCTAGAACCTTAATCTTAAAAAATAAAAAAATAATATAAAAAGTAAAAAAAACCAAAAAAAATAAAAAAAAAATCTCTTTGAAGAATTTCTGAAACTGTTTACAAGGAATTTTGAAAAACAGGGGGTGTTAAAAAAAAAGATGCTGGCTCTGTTTTTCTGTAAATAAATTTGCATATTTTGTAGGACTTTTAATTGTAATGATAGAGAAAAACAAGGAAAACTATTTAATGAAAGCACGATATTTATCTTTGGTAAATGACTTTAGAGCAGTTAAAAAATAAGACATTGCTTTAAAAATCTGACTCAGAAAAAAACAACGAATTATTTAAGAACACATATATTTTAAAGTATATCATATTTATTATAATTTATTTTCACACTCTTAAAACTTGATTTACATCATTCTCACACTTGTTTGCATTGATTGAGCAGTGTGATAATTATTTCTGATTCCTTATTTGATTTTTTTGATTTTAGTCTGTTTTGATGTTCTTGTTTGGTTTTCTGCAGTATTTTTTATCTTGATTTCAAACTTATTTCTTTTTTTTTTTTTTTGCTTGGTTTGTTTGGGGTTTTTTTTAACTTTATTATAATTTCAGTTCCGTGTCGGGCCTGATCTCACAGTCCTTCAGCTGTCGAATTTCCCATGGGGATGTTGCGGGTCTTTTGACAGAGTAAGGACAGTCAGGCAGAGCCCATTACTAGGAAGTACAGATGTGTAAAGCAGCTGCAGTTCCATACAACTGCTCTTTCACTCTCAATTCCCTAAAACTCCTTGTAATCTTCTGTAATTATTGAATGACGCTTTCCAGCTTAGCCCTAAATAAAGCACAGTTTAAAAAAAAAGAAATGCTGTGTTCTTTACTTCGTGATGGCTTTCGTTAATGTGTTTGCTTTGAAAACAAAATGAATCTATTTGACTCTTTCATTAATATACATTGTTTGAGTATCAGAACAATTCCCTTTGTTATATAAAACATATCTCATTGGATTGAATTAATGACACTGTTTCATTTAATGTCTGCTTGATATTCCACTGTGGTTTACCTTAAACCTAGTAGGTTAGAAGATCAAATAACGGTACATACAAATTAGAGTCATTGTAGTTCCCATTTGAAGCCGGTTGTTTGATTTCACGCTCATGGTTTTTTCATGCCAAAGCTTGGGACATTGCTCCTTTTGCTGCTTTGGGACAACCTTGTGAAATTCAGCAGTCTCCAGAGATGAGGTTCAATTTCTTCCTGAGCATCCCTCACATCTTATCTTTTGAATGATTGTTTCTCCCCACCCCCAAAACGGCTGTACCAGATCAGCTGAGCTGAGGCTGGGGCTGAAGTCAGGAGCCTTTGCATTTTCTTCCCGATTCTCGCAGCCACGTCTGCATTTCGACAAGTTGCACCAGCTAAAACCGTCTCTAAATGGGACTAATGGTGCTTGTCCATAATTTGAACTCCACAGATGGAAGGAGTTCTATTAGTAGAAACTCCTATTATTACTATTATGAGTTACTAACGTCTGTTCGGGGCTATAGAAATAAATGAAATGTAAATCAGGTGATGAATACGAGGAGCGAATATGGTCAGTATTTTCTTTGCATCTCAAAGTAATGGCAAATAGATAAAAGATTATAAATCAACCCCATTTTTTCTTTGGCAGAGAAGATGGTCTGTAGAGGGCTGAGTAGTCTAAAGGTTTAAGAATGGGCCTCAGATGTCATTGAACTAGAAAATGAGGAGTAGGTGTCTGGTAAGAAGAGATTTCTGCTTCAAAGGCCATCCAGCATCCTGCCTTGAGTTCCAGGGATGCAGAGGATGAAGAGGCACACATTCTCAGACTAAGCTTAGTTTGAGAACGAAGGCAAGAGGGTCTGGTGTAGATCACGCTTTGAAGAAAAAAAAAAAACAAAAAACACAACAAATTAGCTCAATTTCCCACAGAGTCACAGCAAAGGTGGCATGAAAAGGTGTGGCCTGATTCCCTCCCCATTTCTCAGGCTGCCCTCCTTACTCTCACTTGTGACCCTCAAGCTCCCCAGAGCCCATCCTTTCCCACCTTGTCTCTGCAGTGGATTTGGGACTGTAAGGTGCCTGCTGGTGTACCTGCAAGGACACGGCTGCAGGGTGTGAGTAGGATAAGCTGCAATTCTGGGGCATTCAGATGGGGACATGCCTGACCACTGAGACACAGCTGGGGGCTGTTGGCTGGTGGTTGTGAGACAAGATTTCAGAGTCCTGTTTCAGATACGCTGTGATACATAGAAGATAAAATACACAGTGCTGGGGAGAAGTCATCTTTCAAGGGGAGGCCAGGCAACATTATTAACACTGCCTATCTGTCCCAGGTTAGTAGGCCTAAAAATATTTGACTTCACAGAGACACAATTGGCGTAGCTGAATTGGGAAATCTGGCTGGGAGGACCAGCAAAGACAACCAGTGGAACAGGAGGGGTCATGCATGGTCCTCACCTTTCTCTCAGCACTTCCCCAGGCATTGTATTGCAAGGTCAAAGTGTGGGCAAATCTCCAAGCCTTATTCTCAAAAAGGAGGAAGGCACTACAACACTATCAGCCCTCTGGTGTGCTGAGGAATAAAGCACTGCTGTGACCACTCTGCTGCCTGAACTAAGCTTTATCACCACACTGAACTCTCTTGTGATGGTGGAGACATGGACTGAAGTAGAATGGGCTGAAGTACAATGTAGACATTGCCTTATGGTGCATTTAAACATCCTTCTCAGGCTCTCCAAACATACCAGCCATGTTTTAAGATTTAACTGCTGGTTCTAGAGAGTCTCCATGCTTCTTTCCAAAGGAAGTTCACTCTTCACGCTGTAGGTGTAATAAAGCAAAACAAAAAAAGTCTTTGAAGTGTGGGCCGGTTTCAGCACAGGACTATTCTAGGGGCTGGTGAATTGCCAAAGAAAAACCCCAGTATGAAGAAATGAAATTAAAGATAGAGGTCAAGTCAACCTGAAAGCCTGCAGCTGCCTGCCCACCTGCACCAGGATACAGCAGACTGGGAACACTCTGTTACAGAGGTTCAAAAACCGATGGCTGTTTGGTGCTTACTCCTCGCTCTCATTTGTAGCTGCTAAACCATAACACATGAAACTAAAGGTTTATTAAAGGTCAAACACTTATCCTTCACCAAGGTGCTCCATGGCACCAGTGTGATTACTGTAAGCCGCAATGCCATCCCCCTAAATAGCAAGGGACAACCTTTGGTACAAGTACAAGGCATGGTTTGCAGTCATTCTTTCTGGAGTCCCATGGAGACACCAAACCACTAACCACTAACAACATCTCTGTCTCTAAGAAGGTAATAAAATCTCGGAGTCGCTTTTTCATGCCAGCATTTCCTGGTGCAGCCACAGAGCCTCTCTTATTTTGCACATGCAAAAGAGAACACATTTTCTTACCCCACTACCACTCCATCCCCAATCCAGGTGGATGTCCATTAGAAAACTTTCTCTCATTAAGGGATGATCTTGGCTTTGAATGAGGCTATAGAGCTCTCCTGTTTTTCCTTTCATGTAACTAACATTGTGATATCATTTGGAAAAGTCCCTGGGAAGTAAGGTGAGGCCTTTTCCACTTTGAATATTCCCATTTCCAACAACACATTTCCCCTGGTCCCAAACACACCAGGGCAGCAAACACCCCATGAGTCCAGAAGCATGCAAGGTGTTTGCGTCTCTGGTCTATGGAAGACCTCACATATCACAGGGGTTTGGCAGATGGGCAACACATATCACTGAGTGCTTGAGTGCAATGTGCAAATGTTGCCCAAGAAGCTTATGCAAACTTGTGCACAGCATCACATGGAGAAGAAAGCTGTGATGCTGTTGCCTAGGAATGTCCCTTAACATGCTTATTTTGAAACTATCTGGCTTGTCCTACCACTCCAGAGCCAATGAAATAGCAACAGGCCATAGTCTCAATTTAGCCAGCTGTGGATTCTGAAGATGCCTTCTGGAATGACACTGCTGTCCTATTTATTGAGAAAATTAGCCCTTAGAACAGGTTTCAATCCCATAGCTTCCCTCTCACTAGAGTGAACACTTGCAATAGAACAAACACAACCTCAGAAACATTCAGAGCCATTGTCTTCATTTATTAAGGGAACAAGGTCTCTCTGATGCCTCATAGAATACTTTGAGTTGGAAGGTACTTTTAAAGATGATCTAGTCTCATCCCACTGCAGCAAGCAGAGACATACATCATTAACCAAATCAAGTTGCTCAGAGCCCCATCTCTTCACACATTTGCACTCATCACCCATATTGTACAAGATTTTGTTAGTGCCCACCCAACCTGAAACATTCCCACACTGCTGCTGAGGAACTTGTGTAACACTATTACTGGTAAACACACAATGGCAAGAAACACCTTGGAGAAACATCCACTCAACATGGCATTCATAAACCATCTTGAATTCTGGGTCTCAATCTGGTAAGTTCTGAACTTGGCACAGACTACCTCAAGCAAGCATGGACTGGGGAAAGAGGTTCCTTGCTCACATACAGGTAAATATGCCCTTTTCCTGCAAGCAGCATCCTCAAGATACAATAAATACAGGTTCAGCTTCTTCCTTTGTCCAGTTGGAAGCTGAGATTTGCCCACCAGACTCCCCATGACATAGAAGGTGGCCCTGATTATACAGTCATAGAGCAGTCTATGATTTCATTGAGCTGCCTTGTTCTGTTTAAAAGGTGGAAACAGAAATGGAAACAGGGAACAAATGACTCCACAGCCTCTCCTAGGAAACCAAGGCTCCTAACTGTACTCCCATGTACACTGTGCAGCACATAGGACATCTCAAAGGGAGAAAGGGACACAGAGGCACACCTTAGCCTGCTACTCAGGGCACTCTACAGGGCTATATGCATTGCTGGGTTGCAGCTATTGCTTCTAGCTCTTAAAAAGGAGAAACACAAACACGTAAGTTTGCAGGCAGCTGGTGAGCGTGTCAGTTTAACTCTTCCCAATGGGGAGCCCCAGTATAGCATCCTAAAAATGGGTACTTCTCATCCTTACAGAGACAGAAGCTCGGAAGTGTTTCCACCCTTTGAGGCAGGTCCGATCACATTTTACTTTTTCCATACACAGCACAGAAAATGCAGTTGCCTAAGTCAGTGTTATGAGTCCTACCACTCACAACCCAGAGTCGCAATGCGTCCCACCTCTGGAGGGTAAGGGGGGCAATTCCACTTCAGGGAGTAACAGAACAGACTCCAAAACTGAAATGGTTGTCAGAAGGCACACTGTACACAACTCCTTCTACCAACTCCTACAAGAAAACATTACCTTCTTTCAGCTAGAACTATCAAGCAAGACAATAGGCCTAGCAATATTGGTGAGCCATCTGTCATCAAGCGTTAGATATTAGCAATATCTTTTTTAAGCCAAGCTAATAGAAGCCACTATTACAATGCCATATAAGCACAGATGATAAATGTCATCCTAATTTTAACTTGTTGTAACTCCTTCCACTTGGTCTGCTCTGTTATTGTTGCTTTCTGGAACAACCCCAGAGCACACCTGGGGTTGGTCTGAGGGCAAGCAACCAGGAAACTGATGACACAGAAATACTTGTCTCTCTAGACCAAACTCTCCCAACTCCAAGGGAAAGCTCTCTAGAACATCTCCATTAACATTTCACACCCCAAACACCAAAGACAAAGGAGATCTGAATCCCTGTGCATACTTCTTCTAGCTGATGATAAGCGGCAAGCAGCCAAGTTCAAGATACAAGAAAAAACATGAGATTAGACTGAGATACTTAAGAACCTGAGAAGAGTTGGCTGATCTAATATGTGGGACCGGTTATTAGTCTCAGTCTCAGCACCCCAGTCAGGAGGTAGCTTGGAGGGTGAACGTCAAAACTCCTATTCTGATGACTGGGTTGCACAGAGCAGTTGAAGGCAAAACAGTTTAAATAATTAGAGATTTGCAGATTGAGCTGTGCAGTTTAAGCAGGAGTTGTTCTGTTCCTAGCTTATTTATATCTCTCAGTTTCCAGCCCAAAAGTCTGACCTTAAAACTTTACTAAGTAAATATTTTCTCTACTTGACTGCCAAGCTTTGCAGTGCTGGGAGAGAGCTGACTTCAGGTGAAATACTGGACATTTAAGGTGGTTTATTTTCCTAGATGTAGGGAATCCACGGAAAGCAACACACTTGCCTGGAAGACTTACAGTCCAGATCCAGTTTAATCGGAGACTGGGGATTTCTTCCTACTATGAAGCGGCTGATACCACCGAACACCAAATCTTAGGAAGGGTTTTCATCTATCAGATTTAAAGGAGAACTCCCTCCCCACTAACAGCAAATGGTGAATAAAAGTGGGTATAGTTCTCTGTAGCTAGGGACATCTAGGGTGAAAGGACAAACTTGGCCTGAATGGACCTTGCTTTGCCTCTATACAGATGACTAGTGATAGCTACTTGTCATTCAGATAGGCAGTAAGTCTTCCTATGTGAAATCTTTTGATGGTCTTATTTCAGAGAGGCCTGTATCACTCCTCGTTAGACCAGCTGGAGCGGCCAAGAAGGGAGTGAGATCTTATTTCCCAGGGACTAGCCCTGTAGGGCTTGTGCACACAGATTACCCTTGTCTGGATGGGTGGTCATGACCAAGCATTACACCTAGCTGAATTAGGAAACACTTTGTTTCGGTGAGGCTGGAAATCACTAAATCTCAGCTGGGAGGTAGTCACTGAGAGAAGCCAAGTGCAGCAGGAGGTAAAACATATTAACCATGGTTTGTACTTACCATTTGAAATAGCCTCAGAGACTGCACACATGGTCGGGTTTTGTGTACTGAAGAGAAGTGCTGGAGTTTCTGTGCACCCCTTCTCTGAGCTGAGCATTAGCAACTTCCAGCCAAGAGGTCTGAGGTTTGTCTTTAAGACAAAGAGGCCATAGGTTCACAGAAAACAGGTTTCAGGTCTCTCAATCTGGCTTCTTGCCCTGTCCAGAAAAGTTATTTCAAAGACAAGGATAAATATAGAGCAGTTACATAAAACAAAACCGGACTATGAACCAGAAGGGCAGTTATTGCTCATTCTCACCTGGCAGGAACAGAAATGATACGGAACAGGGACTTTCAGAACTTCAGCCATTAGACTGCATGACTAAACTGTACAAAGTGACTGATGTAGAGACTGAGTAGGTGTGACGGTGGCATGGATAACTGCACATGCAAAATAGAAATTGAAGCTCTTATACGACCTGCCTTGGTCACTGTTAAGTTGCACAATTTTCATGGTAACTAGAAATGCAAATGAAGAAGGCACCTGGTTCTCAAATTTTTCCAGGGCCTGGTCCTTTGTGAAGCTCTTCATGAGCTTTTGCAAGTGGTGTTGTCAAAAGCATTCCAAAATGGCCTCTTTCTGCAGCAAAAAAATTGAATAGGAACATTTACAACTGTTTTCAGCGAACACATTACAAAAGTCAACATGGAACTGCAATTTTTTCCAATGTAAAGGTCATTTAGCATTGGATACAGGCATTTTAGTGTGCCAAAGAAGCCAGAATATCCTGTCTCAACATGCCCATCTTTTACCCAATAAAAAATGTGATTAGTGTGACAAGTGGTAGTAGACAAACAACTATGCCCTCCCATTCTTCTGTGTGAAAAAACCCTTTAGCCCTTTTACTTTATGAGGCCCAAAGTCATTGCTTTGGCAATAAGATGAATAGAAACCCCTGCATTTTTCTTCCAATAGTTAAATTATTTATGAGCTTTGAAAATAATCCCACTTTGTCTTCTAACCCTAGTTTTGCATATATATATATATATATATGTCTTTTTCCATGTCAACCCCTGTGAATTCTTCAGCTAAAATATGCATTCATTAGAAAAACTTTTCAGGGTGTTTTTTTCTCTCCTCTTTATCTACCTGTTTGAATATCTTGTAAACTTGATTAATGTTGTCTTCTAATCTCTTTTTTTTCTAGGGACAACACTTGGAGTTTTTTAACCCTCCTTAAATGAAAAATTAAACTGAAAAGCCAAACAACTCAAATTGTAATGTCCCACCTTCACAATCCTTTCCTTTCCCTGGTCATCCATGGCTCCTCTTCTAAGAAAGTGGGCACATGGACAAAATTTGTGTCAATGACCCTACAGAGTCATGAGTTCTTCTTAAGCCCCCAGTAACCTGCTTAGTTTTTAAGCCTCTCTCTGACTAGAATAGTTTGGGGAGATTTATGACAGCAATTCTTCTGGTTCTTTTCACAATGTGTTTTCCGCTATTCTCATCTATCGCTCTGCCAACATGCATCATTTATTTAATACCAGTCACTAGCCACATTAAACCTTTTTTTTTGAGGACATTTCCTCCTGTACCTGGGGAAATTGTGCAGGTAAATAAAGTGTGAGCCAACAGTCTTGGACCTGCCTTTTCTGCCTTCATCCAAAGATTTCCACAGGCATTAATCATCCTTGAACTAGGATTCTTCTCATTTTAATTATGCTAATATCACCATAATTTCATTCTCGTTAACAGCAATTGAGTTTCAGTCTCTGCAGATGGTGGAGCTGGACAGTTACCAAGCCACATGCCATCTTGAAAGGAGTGTATGGACCAGTGCTTAGCCTATGGCAGGGTTCTTATCGCCATTTCTGGGTTGCATCACTTCACCTTACTCATTTGTGAAATGACATATGCCTTTAGTCTATGTTGGGTTTGAAGCTTACAAAGAAGTTTTTGAAAAATACGAAAAAGAGTCCGTTGTCCACCTAGCTAATTATTGTTAAAATATTACCTTGCCTGCTTTGATAACTTCAGATGAAGGCTACAGAAGAAACATGTTATTACTTTGAAGATTAGCCACAAAGAGGACAGAGACTCTCTCTTCATGAGGAGCTACATGGAGAGGACAAGGGGCAACAACTACAAATTCCACCGGGAGCGATTTCACCTCAATAAAAGAAAGAAACTTTTCACAGTGAGAACAATCAGTCACTGCAACAATCTCCCCAGGGACATGGTAATGTCCCCGTCACTGGAGGTTTTCAAGGTGAAAATGGGCAGGGGTGTTAGACGATCTCATCTAGTTTTCCACGAGAGGTTGGACTATGTGATCTTTTGAGGTCCCTTCCAACCTCAGACGCTCTGTGATTCCATGATTCCATGATCTTGATAGATAAGCGTATCTTACTACTATGGACACTATGCCTCTGAATTTCTGCAACAGAGCAAATATACAAGCCAAATCACAGCAATGTTGGGAAGGGACCTCTGCAGTTTTCTTATCCAGCTTTTGATTCAAAATAGGTCTGTCTTCTGGTCTTGTGTCTTCTTATTCTCATGAAACAAAACTATCAAAGGCGGTACAAGTAGATTTGCACAACCTCATTTATACCTACATTGTGGGACAGACACTTGCTGCAGCCCTCTCCTCACCATTGATCATCCCGGTAGACCTATCAGATTTTACTGGGTTGACTTTCTTTTCAGGAAAAATATGTGGGCAGGGAGGGTGCTGAGCACAAAAGCATTTGTCCAAAGAAGCACTGGGTTATGCAGAGGGACAATGACTTCACGGCACACTGTGATGAACTACTGTGCCCCACCCAGTAGTTCCAGTTCCACCCAGTGGAGAAGAGATGGTTTCCCACATGCACAGGGAATAGCTTATCACTGGCTGCCCCCATCAGGTCAAATCTAGCCTTACTATCTGGGAGCCGAAGCCAGGACTTGATGCACGCACATCCCTGGTACTAGAACTCATCTCTACGCTGAGAGAAGGGTGACTTGAGGAACGGTCAATACCTCCTGGCTGATAAGCAGAGGAGGCTTCAGCTTAGACCTGGCTACAGGTCAAAAATCAACACAGTGTAAACCAAACTGCACCAGTCCTGCAGGAAGGGCTTGACATTGTGACTGCAAGCGTGAAGAAGGATATTAAATTGATCCGATGGTTTTTTTTATGCTGAGTACAAAGTCTGGTACAGCTGATAGAAGCTATGATGGACTGTCGAAACCTTCTGGGCTGGAGATCACACTGAAACCACTTCATGAGATGATATCTGACCGGCTTCTGACTCAACTGTTGCCTCTTCCTACTCTGTTTGCCAGCTGACCTCCATAATACTCCGGTAAGACACAGATGGTAGCTAAGGCAAACATGAAATGGTTTCAGATAGCCCAGAAGAGTCACAATTTTCCCGTCCCTGTATGCTTAGGACACCCTAAATGAGGTGGCAGCCCAGGATTCCAGGCAGACCCATCACCCTCAGGCTTTCAAAGCATACAAGGGATGAAGAAGTACTACAGTTGGAAAGGTGGGAATGTTTTGCTTAGATTTTGTCTTGCAGCAGTTCTTCTGCAGACACTTTTAGGATATAATTTTTAATCCATGTGAAGGACTTTGACTTTCTTTAACAATTTCATATATTTTGTAATCAGAAAGAACCAATTCAGGTGCAAACATACACAATGATACTGAATAAATTATCTACTAGAGTTCAAAATCTAGGAAGGGTGTAACATGAAAAACAGCACAAACCCAAACATATTTGTCTTATAAACCAGTAGCATATGTCTGCACTTTGGGGTAGCTAATTTGGTGGGAAATGGATTAAGACATGAGGGAGAGTCACCTTTTAAGGGCAAAAGTTCTTGAATTCTGCCTCCTGATCAGTACAACACTAGAGTTTGAACCAATGGCCAGTGAGGGCATTTCTAACTCTAATTCTGTTTCCAGAAAACATTAATGTTACCCCACAGTGCGTTATTTGAATCAGCACACATTGCCAGAAGTTGAATAAGATGGTTTCTCCACACTCTGCAATGGAGTACCGACACTTACTAAATTATGCTGTTAAATACTGTAGTATGGCTATAAAACACAATGAAGGCCTGTGGAAAGATGCCAGCCCTTTTCTGAGAAAGAGAGAGCACTTTTTTGGAACCCTGCCTGTGGCCCGTAATTTTCACTTCCTCCCACTACAGTGTGAAGTGACATGAAAGGACTTGTAAAGTCAAGTCCAGGAGACTGGTGGAGATTTGAATGAGTAAAGCTAAAGTTAGATCATCAACGGTAGCATTTGACCTACTTGATCTTTTTGGGAAAAGGAGGAGGAAGCCAAATCTCCCACACACCTCCCTAGCAGATCTGACTTGAAAGAAAAATTGAATTCCAGACTGAAAAACATAAATATTTCAGCCCAGATGGGGCCAAAACATTTAAAATACAGAAAGTTTTCATGGAGTAAACTGTTGATTCACATGCAGTAAAACTTTCCAGAAAAACTGCAATCTAGCAAGATATTTCAGTATTTTATAACATTCAGTGAAGGAGGAGGACCAACGGCAGATATTGGAAACACGGTTTACACAGACTGAGGCTACTATCACGTACTGCAGCAGTTCCTGTGGACCCTGACCCATGCAACCAATAATGAAGACTTTTTAAGGCCAGCAAGATCAAAATGAATTTTTTTTTCTTATCAAGAAGGTGAAGGATAGAGAAGAAGGAGTCAAGGTAGCCCTTTCTTTGTGGAAAATATTTTAGTAGGAAATATTGTCCTTCTCTAGCGTCCTTTATAGAATCATAGAATGTCCTGAGCTGGAAGGGACCCACAAGGATCATTCAATCCAACTCCTATCCCAGCATAAGACAACTCCAACATTCACACCATGGGTCTGAGGGCATTGTTCAAATGCTTCTTGAATATCGTCAGGCTTGGCTCCATGACTACTTCCCTGGGAAGCTGCTCCAGTGCTCCACCACCCTCTGGGTGAAGAAATTTTTCCAAATAGCCAACCTAACCTTCCCCTGGCACATCTTCCTGCCATTCCCTCAGATCCTATCATTGGTTGCCAAAGATCAGCACCTTCTCCTCCTCCTCCCCTTGCAAGGAAGATGTAGACTGTGATGAGATCTCCCCTTAGTCTCCTCTTCTTCAGACTGAACAGATCAAGTGACTTTAGCTGGTCTTCATACAGCTTCCTGTCTAAACTCTTCACTAGCTTTGCGGCCCTCAACTGGATGGTCTCCAGTAGCTTGATATCGTTTTTGTACTGTGGTATCCAAAAGCACACACAGTACTAAAGGTGAGACCACATCAATGCAGAGTAGAGTAGGACAATTATCTCCCACAACCAGCTAGCAATGCCTTGCTTGATACGCCCCAGGACACTCTCAGCTGCCAGGGAACGCTGTTGACTTATCTGACTTGCCAGACTGTATGGGCACTAAAATCCTTCATTGCAGGAACACAGATCACAAGACCTAAAATCTAACCAAGGAGCAACAATAAAAAAAACAATAGATGTCAACTATTCAGGTCAACAGGTCAACCTTATGACAGTGCCTGATAAACAACAGATACAATACGTCACACATCTGTTTGCTACCACATTTCTACAGAGGGTGGTTAGTTAATTAAATTAAGGAAGAATCAAAGACAAAGAATTTTGAGGTGGAGATGGGTGAGCAAAATCTCATACATTATGTTGATATATTTCTTATATTTCTGTACATATAAATTCGTACACAAACACAGCACTCAGTCAATCTCTGAAAAGAGAACAGTCAGTCAACTTAAAATGTGTATTCTCAGTCACCCTGGGTGCAGTGTTCTTGCAGATGGTCAAAACTGGAAAGCGGTAGAATTTTCTTAGTGACAATGTTAAAACAGAGAAGACCTTAGACTTACCCAAAATGCCCTATATTCATTTGCTGGACCTGATGTTAGATGAAGTTGACTTTCTTTAAACACCGTCTCTAGAGCAGACCAAGATTAAGGCATGATTTTCAAATTCATTACAAATTCAGAACATTTCTGGTGGATGCAGAAACTCTTCAGAGAGTTCCTAGGGATAACTGTCAGTAAAGCTCAGAGCTACCTTATTCCATCCAGCCTACTTCTTTAAACTCTTCACTCCAGGCACATGTGGACAGTGATTGCCAGAAGAACTTCTTAGGAAAAGGATTTGAACAGAGTTATTAAGGTTACTGATACAGGGCAGTGTGGAGAGCTCACGCTCTGCCCCTCCTGCCATCATAATGTAGGAAAATACCACCAGAAAGAGCTGTTGCCTTAGTGCCAGGATCCCCTACACATTCACAAAACACGCGCATATCATGCAGGGAAATACCATGGTCTTCCAGAGTGTGCAGGCTCTGATGGGTAGACCTGAAATGCAACAAATGCCATTAAAGAAGATGTTAAGCCTTACCACTCAAAATAAAGATTATGCCAAACAAAATCCCCCATGCTAGCAATGTAGGAGTCACTTTCCTTCCCTCTCTTTAGCTTTTTTCCTTATCTCCCCTGCACTCATGGAACAAAATTCGCAGTACAATTCATCACAGCAGTTCAGCTGGGGACAGAGGTGAATATCAGGAGAGGAACAAAGTGTCCAGGAGGACCCTTTTTACATTTTCAGAAACATGGACTCTATTTACCCTTTCCCTCAGGCTCTGTCACTCCATTTCCAACTCCTACAAGTAGCACTTGGAGAGCAAAGTGGAGGAGTGGTTTGAGAAAGCTGAGCCATACATCTGGAGGAGAATTAGGGATTTGGGGCACTTCAAACTTTGCCATGGTGTCCTCGGGCCCTGCGACATACTCCTACAACCTCAGCCCCTGCCACAGGCTCCCTCACACATCAACGGCGGTAGAGGAGGGTCCTGGAGTCCTGATGAAGGCAAATCGATAAGACGCCAGGCTGCTAGGAACAGGCAGAGGTTTCGCTCTCCATTGCTAGAATGAAGGGTTGGTGATAAACCGCTGGGGATAAAAGGCAGCACCTTCCATCACCACTGCTGTCTACTCCATGAGAAGCTGTTGGACTGTGACAGCAAGGGCAGAGAGAAGGATTTAGTGAACAGCTATGGCCTTCCTGACAGCATGCATCAAAAACACTCCTGTACCCCAGCCATCTGCAGACAGGACTAGTTTTGGTCTGCGGTTTGTCTGGCTGTGGGATGACATTTATTTCTCTACCTCATATTTCCCATCTCGACAATTTCCTTTTAGCACAAATCTGTTTCCTCCACCTCTTTCTCCCCATTATAAATATATGAGTATGTGTGTTTCTTATTTTTTATGTGATCTCTCATAACTGCCAGAAAAAAATAAATCTCTTGACATAAATCCTTTTGGCTCATGTTTCTTGACAAATATGTGCTAGTTTTTCTTTATCCCTCACACCTCTCTCCTCTCCAAAAACTCTCAGCAAGAGTTCCTACAAACTCTCAGCTCTTGGGGCCTCTTCATGAAACACCTCAGCAGATGTCACTGTGCTGAAGAGGAGAATGTTTCTTCTGCCTGTGGAGAGTACATAGGAGAGGGAGTGGGCATCTGTAATGCACTTTTGCCTCCAAAGATATTTTAGTTTCCTCCATTGCATATATCCCTCCAAGCACAGTTATTGTGAAAATGCTCGCATCTACCTTTCCAGTGCCTACATCTGAGCCCAAGGACTACACCAGCATTTGGATCAGCAGACCTCTCTGGTCAATGGACCTAGCTGCTATCATCCAATGGCATGCACAAAACCTGTGGCAAAGAGCAGCACCGAGCCCCAAACATTTGCGTGTTTCTTGAGTGTTGCAACCATAAGGCTGCTCTCTCCCACTTTTCTTGGCTGTAATTTGAGAACCAACATCGAACTGTCCCACCTGAACTGACACTTACTTGGAAGATCCAGCATGAAGTTGGCCCGTGCAGTGTAAGTCTACATCCAAGCACTTCCCTCTACATGCTAGAGCTGGCAATAAATCAGAGGCGAGGCAGAACACATATATCATACAGAGAGAGACATCCCTTGCCCCTGGCATCAAGGACTTGACAGAATTGCTCTGGGTCCCGGTGTGTTTAGTCAATAGTTTTTAATCCCCAACAGAAATTCAAACTGAACTTACAAACTTAACTGGTACAGAGGAAGAATGCAGAGGAAAAGTTTTGCTGGGACTCACCAGTACCTAAATTCTGCCCAGAGAACAAAGGAAATGCTTATATTTCCTGTCCAGCCAATGGGGAAGGACAGGTGTTTTTCAAGATTTCAGAGAGACTTCTGTTACTTCAGCTGACAGACAGGACCTTGAAAAAACACCCTCTCAGATGGCTGGGTAGCAAATGTCGATGTCTCTGCAGGTGCAATGGCTTCACCAGCTACCTAAAATACAGATGCAAGCCTGGTACCTAAGCTGGGCAGACCTGTTAATAATCAGCTTTTGTGTTTTAACCTCACCAGAAGCTCCTGTTACGGTGAAATATATGGGGCAGCAGAGCACAGCAGCAGAGTTAAAGCCCATAGATCACGGAGTTAAATATCCTACTGTGGGCTAAAAGCGAGTGCGCAGTTTCAGCCCACGTGTTGGTTGAAGTTATGACCACGCGAGAAAAGGGGATTTATAATGAGAATAGCAATTCAACCTCAATTATAATGTGCTACTGTCTGCACACTATAAACTGGAGGTTTAATAATGAGGTAAGTAGGCTGAAGGAGAGAATTTCATTGTGTCTGTTTCACAGCCTGGAATTCTTACTAAATTCATCAGACCACTTGAGTTCTCCTGACAACTGTAGCAGTATAACTAATTTTAAAGGGGTTTATTGTACATTAAGACTGCAACAAAAGATACAGGCAGGGAAAACCTCATAGCAAAAGAGAACTCCAGATTGAGGACTATAATGTATATGAGATTTGAAAGAAGTATGTGCTAAAAGATGTAGACAGCAGTTTTTCAGGGTCCTTAACCTTGATGAATAAATGAATAAAATCCCTTAAAAAATTGCAGTGTTTCTTTCAAGTGATTTCCAGCATGTTAATGATCAAGAGAAGCTGAGAAAATTGCTGGGAAAGGAGATGACTTTCCTCAATATGCTCTTACCACAGAGACTATGAGACAGACCTGAATTGTAAGCAAATAATATGCATTACAAAATATGACAGAGGAAGTGAACAGAGGCTCTTTAACCGTCCATAATGCATTTGCATACAGGTGTGTTGACTGCAGGACTTTGTGATGTTGCCAAACCTAAGCTTTAATGGAGACTTTGAGTCTTGTTCCATATCCAGGCACTTAGACAAAGCAATCCTGTATTGTACTTGCTTACCTTACTACCTCAAAAGAAAGGGAACAGGACTCAAATTGAAAGAGGACACAAGGAAAACACAGAAGTCTTTATCTACCACTGTAATCATCCCCCTGACCATGTACAACCCCCCACCAGCTACTACTGAATGCTAAAGGGGTATGAGTTGTCCATCTCCCTCAACTCTACCAGCAAAGTCTCCTAGGTTCTGCTGAAAAGGTTAACAACACACCAATAGAAAGTACAGCATCTGACCCCTCAATGCAATCCACAAAAGAGGCATTTCATTGCATTTTGCAAGAGAGGGACAGAGTGGCTTGTTGGTCTCCTGGCATGTCCTTGCCCCAGGAGGCACCAAGAACTGGAGGAAATTGCAGCTGAGATAAGAAGCATCAGGCGCTGACGTGCAATTTGGCCACTGAAAGCGCAGGTGTTCCCAGATTTAACAAGATGTCAAAGAAAATGGCAAAAAAAGAATGGGTACTGAAGACTAAAATTTTGAAGGTACCACCTCCAGCAATATTTTCACCTCTCAGTTATACTGGCTGACAGTCCTTGCAGACAATGCTCTTGCCTCTCCCTGTCTTCAAACCCTCCCCAGCACCCACATCATCCACACACCCCTTTTGTCTCCTGGCCCCACCAACCTCTAGCTAATAATGTAGCTGATTAGATCTTTCATCATTTTTATTGTTATCCACCCGCAGATTAATAAAACAGCTCTCCGGCTGTTTCTGGCTGACCACACTCCCTAATTTATCATAAAGGCTTCGCCTGAAATACTTCCGTGTGACATGTGGGGAGAGCTGCAGTCCCTCCCAGCCAAGCATATCTGTGAGACAGTGCAGCACAATGGTCCTCAGTGATATAGCCCATATTCTCACCACACAGAGCAGAAGTTAACGCTCCGCAACCAAGTCACTAAAGCAAAATTACCAGAGATTGGTACCAGAGGCATGGAGGTGGAAAAATGGGGAGTTAACTCCAGCTCACTGGAGCACACTGCCTCATACCTGTACAGTCTCTTAATACAAGGGAATCTGCTTTTAAAGCACTCCAAATTTTCTTTTTAAAGACAGTAATTACAAGGGTGACTTAACATGGCCTCAGGGACTATCCTGCAAGATTTGGAAGACTTGATCCCTTAAAAGTCAAGAAGCTGGAGGAATCTGAGACTGGGGTTGAATATATTTTTTCCTAATGTTCTTCTTCTTTCTTCTCTCTTCCTTTCCTTTCCTTGTCCCTTCCTCTTCCGCTTCCCACTTTTCAGGGTGCTGATCTAAAGAAATACAAAGTTCAAATGTCTTCAGTCCAGCCAAAAACTTGAACCCACAAATTCAAAACCAAACTCCTCAAATTACCACAGAGCTCTATTGAATTAATAGTGTCACTCATTTGCTTTGTGTCCATGACATTCATTAGATGAAGAAGGGTTCATCCTTGTGTGTCCAGTGTTATACTGGGGGCAACTGAGACTGATTTAGTAATTTCCAAACCAAATTAAGAAAAAAGTGAAAAACTTCTGTCAGCTAGATACTTTCTGTAGAATTTTTCCTGTTTTAAATGGAACAACATAAACAATTTCTGAGATACCAACAGAGGGAACAAAACCAAAAATTTGAAAAACTTTTTATGAAATAAAAAATGAAAAATTACTACAGAACTGAAAGGATTCAATGTAATGAAAAAGTTTATTTTCTTCTGAGAAATATTTTCAGGGGACACATTTCACTCAGGACAATCAGCTGCTACTTGCCTTTTAATCACTGACTGATGCCCTAGCTCACATTTCCTGCTCTAGATGCATCGCAGAGATGCAATAAGCAGACTTTCACTTATGGAGCCGGGATTTCATTTTGGGAAGGGCTGAATGTAACCAGAAATGGGGTAGAGGCACAATAAGGAGATCCCAGGGATACTGCGGTCAACATGTGAGAACAGCCCAGGGGTAGAGCAGTCTGAAAACAAATAGCTGACTCCCAGTCAGCAATGCATTGGCTGACTCCATGCAAGCAACCTCAAAGAAGTCTGGCACAATCTTCAGTGAGATCTTAAGAAAATATTGAACTGAGAGAAGGCCTGTGAACTTCCAAGGCAGAACAGTAACACTGATGTACAGAAGAATGTGCAATGACAAGGGAGCAGGAACGAAAAGACTCTGGAGCCTTGGTAGCACTCATCAGATTTGGATAGTGGGTTGACAAGGAATACGTGAGCTTCCTCCTCCTTCTAGACACACATTCAGTTGACTTGTGCTGCTCCTTGGTAAAGCCAGGCATCCTTATTCCCTGTAACACAGGGTCATGGATAATGGCCATGATTGCTCGTCTCATTAGGAAAAGGTGAACGTATCTCTGTGCAAGCTGAGAAAAAGCAGGAAAATCACAGAGCGGTCAGCCCCTTCCAAGGAAAAACATTTTCCCTGCTCCTCCAATATCCAAAACATTTACCTCACTTTGATCAGATTCTGGTGCAGTTATATACATCTCCCTTCTTTCTTTTGTTTTTCCCTAATTCCTGTGTCTCCTCCTCACTTTCATCTGGACTATCCAAAATAAGATTTTCTGCGAACTAAAGAACCAAGACTGATTTCCTCTGATTTCATGACTCAAGGCATAGTCCTTATATGTGTGTGCGTGCACATCCTTCATTGTCTTCCATGAATTCTGTGCTTGCCATGACCTATCCATCAGCAGGAGGAGTCAGAGGAGATAATACTCACAAACATCAGTAGCAGCTTAGAGGAGACATTTCCTCCATGCAGATGCCTATCTTCACAAAAAGTGCAGTAGCTTAGTGACTTTCATGTTTCTTTCTCCTCCAGCTAAAACTTCTGCGAGGCAGTTAAACATGAAAATCAGAGAGGCACCAAGCAGCATGCCAGTGTATGGGGTACAATTACATTAACACTTCAGTCTTTAAGAAGCCAGACATTTGTAATACACGACCCCTCCTCTGTCTGCCCAACAGTCAGTTCATGCATCATGCCTGGTTGCCTCCAGACTCAGGTTATCTTATATCCTCTGTTAGCCTTACCTCTTCCTCCCTTCCCTTTTACCCCTCCAAAAGCCACCTGAGACAGAAAACAGCAGTTAAAAATATTGTCAGGAGTTTAAAAGGTCTCTGGAACAGAAATCTAAGCAACAAGTCCCTCATGAACAAGTGATACTCTGGCAACCAAGACCAAAGGAAACCCTGACAAAGTCAGCCTGTGATGAACAAAATGCAGCTTCACTTAGCTTTCCCAAGCCAGAGAGCACATGGTTCTAATTTGCAGCTCACAGCCCAGCTCTGCAGTGACAGATGCTGCCTGGAACTGAAGGAGAAATGATGATGCAGGGCTATTTCCTTCGAGACGCTGTTCTGTCACCATGGAGGCAGGCAGCGCGCTCTCAACAAGTTTATCTGCAAAGTAACATGAAAATTCTTCACAGCAGGAGAGATTTGACCGTACGTGCCTAGCACAGCTTTATAAAGTTTCTTCAAATGCTTCTAAATCCCATGCATCTTTTTCTTGCTTTATCTTCCTTTTCAACATCCTTCATTCTCTTGCTTTTTCTTTTTTCTTATGCCTCCACAAGGCAAGTTTATCAGCATCAAAGCACATTCTCGTGCAGTTCAGTTTTTCCCTCTGAATCCACTCTTGCAAACTTCAAACCTACTAGTACTCTCCACACTCAGTGACTTCACCAGGAGCAAAACTTGCCTCTGTGCATGAAATCTCCTTCAAAGTCTGGGCAGTATCAACATCCTAATGCAGGGACCAAGATCCTTCACACCTAGCGAATTCAATCTGAGAGCATTTGATTTTGATACTCCTGCTGCCTCCACTGCACTTGGACTAAATTTTTATCTCTGTTCCCTACAGGCATTTTTCCTCCCTCCTCAGCCAAACCAGAGATGCACGCCTGATTGTACTTCAAGGCTTCATTCAGGATGCTCAGCCCAGAAAACGAAGTGCTGTAGCTCTGTGTTGTTGTCACCAGAGAGACGCCTAAGTCTTTGTCTTATGGCTACCACTCTGCTCTGTAGGCAACCTGAGCTTGGATAGCCGGTAAGGTCCCATCTGCTGTAATAGCAAGCAGTGGTAAACTCCTTCCAGGTAAGTTTTATGACCAAGCAAAGCACACCCAGCCTACCAACACATGGGACGTGGCTGAGGGCTTGCTGAAGATGTTGCAGCCATGTGCTTCCTTCCCATGTGGTCCTGTTTCTTTCAGTGACAGTTGCTCTAGGCATACGTGTCTACATAGCTGATATGAAAGCAAACTTGGACTCAAGCACACATCTAAGCCATTAGTCCCACGCCCTCAGTGCTGAGTATCTGCTGTTAAAATGACTCTTCCACTCCCTGACTTCTTTTCATTTGAAGGAAGAACTTGGCCATGCTCTATCAAGATCTAGAAGCATAAGTGTGTTTGCATAACATAGATAGGAAGATTTTTGAAGTCCAGCACTGTTCTGTAACCATATTCCAGCCAATACTGCTTCGTACAGGTCTGTTTTCTTTGTGTGTTCTTATTATTAAAAATACCAAGGCAAGACCTACAGAATCTTTTCCTTGTCTTCAACATCCAAGTCTGAGTCCCAATGGAATGGTAAGAGAGCCTTCATCCTCCAAATCTTCTCCTTTGTCCTGTTAACAGCACATGACTTCACTTTGTCTGTCTAGTGTCTTCACCGCAGGAAAACAGGTTTCTCTTCCTACCACCTTCATTGAACAAAGCCTTACCTCTCCTCTCCTTGACACTGGCAATGCCATGGGGACAGGCTGGGCACAGGAGCAGCCTCGATGCAACTCTCTCCACTGTTTGGCAAGTTCCCATCTGGATCCTAACTCTGTATTTTCCGCCCACTCAATGCTAGGTTTTGGGAGAGGTGTACAACATGAGACTTAATTATATCCAGGTGCAATTAGTCCAGAAGAACTGGCCACGTGAAAGATAGAAAATGAGCTAAAGGTTGTGTGTTCACTTTCCTCAGTGTGGAAGGGGCTATGTGTGTTGGGGTGGCGATGGGAGGAGAGAAGGTGAAAGGGGAGTTGGAACTGTGAAGTTTGAAGGTGAAAAAAGTCTTTATATCTGGATTAGTGGAGTCCTGGGGCCTTCAAAAATAGTTAAAATTCCCTTTTTTGAGTAATGGAGAAGTAGTTTGCATTGATCTTAAGAATTTGCTTATAGTTTTCCCTGGAGTTCAATGTACTAGGGAGTGCAAAGCTGACACAGCTCAAAAGTTTTATGAACCTCAGGTAACAGCGTGAAAGGAAATTTTAATAAATATTACATTTATTTAAATTTAATTTTTTTCCTTGTTAATAATAAAAGCCAACCTTGGTCTTCTGGGCTTTTCTCATATGCCTGCTTAATACAGCAGCCGAATCATGGAATTATTTATATTTTAACTTCGTTTTCAGTAAATCGTCAATCATTCAGCTTTCAAAAGCATTAAATTCAGAGATGAACAGCAGGGGAGAGGGAGCCTGAAAAATAAATATTGACTTTCAGGGGTTTGTTTTGTTTTTTTTTTAAACACAGGGTTACAAATAGAAGCTGTTATGGATGATGAGTAAAAGCACAGAAAAAGGAAAAGACATTTGTGCTATAGATTTATCCCCATAGTAGACATGCAGGTCTATTTCTTTTTCATTTGCAGGAAGCCACAACAGTACAAATGAGTAGTGGCTCTTGCTGGCTTAAAGAGGCACTTTCTTGAAAATCTGGGGTCTCACCATCACTGAATGCACGACCTTTCTTACAGAAGACACTTGCTACTAGGCATGGATACTGGCATTATGAGTAGTAGCTGAGATCCCAAGGAAAATCTAAGCAAAATAGGTGTGACAGAGCTAAAAAATTCATCAGGATTGGCCTCTAGTTAACCTTATGCTTTGTTATGACTCCAAAGATTCTTCCTTTTAAGTTCAGCAGCCCAACAAACACCTAAAGATGATGACAGACTCTCATCACTGGTCTCTCCTGTAGACTAGGACAGAATAGGCCAGCTGTCCCCTTCAGTGCTCTGGAAGCTTTCTATAAGGGTTCTTGCCTTTCTGTGAACAATGGTGTGTCTTCAAACCCCAGGCAACATCAGAGACATCCACCCTCTGCATCAGTCTTCCCTGTCACTCCACCCTCTGACCTACCTGAAATCCTAGCCCACACAGGCCAAAACAACAAGAGAGACTACCCACAGCTTGGCAGCTACATGGAGAGCAGGCAAGTGCTGTACATTGTGTATTCTGCTCAGCACCACTTCAGGGACCACTCTAGTCAGAGCTAAAGACTACAGCAAGAAGAGCCAAGCCTGCAGTCTTGGGCATCACAAGTCACAACACCGCAGTGCGTCACCTGTCAAGTTGGGTTCAAATACAGTTGCACAGTCTTGATTTAAAGACATCAGAAGGTGAAATCTCTACCAAGTTCTATGGAAATTTGTTCCCAGTGATAACGACTAGGAAGAGACATGTCTGGATTCCTGCTCATGCTTATATGTGTTTGGCTTGCAGGGACTGGTCTGACTTGTGCCTTTCTTTCTCTTTTAGATTAAAGAGCCCTTTGGTAACAGGTGCAGACACACAGCAAGCCACCACTTGAGCTTGTTGATGAGCTGAACAAATTGCTCTTTTGGAAGCATTTTCTCCAGCCCAGTTTTAAGAGGAAATCTGCATCGTCTGACTTCTTATTGTCTGTAACAAAGCACAGGTCCCCAGACTGGAGATAAGTTCCTGTTACCTGCCCTCTTATGACTTACAGTGAGCGAAAGTTAGTCCTGTCCTTTCACCACTCTCCTTCAAGTTGGCATTAGCTGATCCTACCACCATAATGAGAATATAGGTCAGATTAAGGGCCTTCTGTTATGACCTCTCGGTTTTCTTTGGAGTCATTGCCTTCCAGAGGGACTCCCACACACCACTGCACACTGGGGGCTGGCCAGCTGGAAAGCAGCTTTGCAGAGAAGACCTAATGATCCCAGTAGACACCAAGTTTAACAAGAGCCAGCAGTATGCACTTGTCATGAACAAGACAAATACCCTCCTGGGCTGCATTAGGCAGAACATCGCCAGCCGGTGGAGGGAGGTCATTTTTCTCCTCTACTCAGCACTGGTGAGCCACAGATGGAGTGCTGTGTCCAGTTCTGGGCTCCCCCATACAAGATCGTACAAGACAGTACAAGACATATTGGTACAAGTCCAGCAAAGAGCCACAAAGACAATGAATGAACTGCAGCACCTGACACGTGAGGAAAGATGAAAAGCAGCGATTGGTCAGTGTGTTGAAAGGAAGGCTCAAGGGGATCATATCAATATATATAAATATCTGGTAGGGGCGAATAAATAAGACAGACTTGGGCTGTTTTCAGTGGTGCTAGTGAAAGAATAA
Source organism: Neomorphus geoffroyi (assembly GCA_033558235.1). Taxonomy (NCBI): domain Eukaryota; kingdom Metazoa; phylum Chordata; class Aves; order Cuculiformes; family Neomorphidae; genus Neomorphus; species Neomorphus geoffroyi. The sequence continues at coordinate 1,843,423 of JAUMJM010000048.1, forward strand.
GAGGCTTATATGGAAATAAAGGAAGTACCATTGAAACGTAAAACAAAGCTTGCTTTTTACTATGAGGGTGATAAAATTGCAAATCACCCTTTATCACAAGTCTTCATTCTTGGAAATACTCAAAACACAACCGGACATGATCCTGAGCAATCTGATCTAGCGACCCTATTCTGAGCAGAATTTGGAGTAGATATCTCCAGAGACGCCTTCCAACTTGAGCTGTTCTGCGATTCTGCTGTTCACCGCTCCACAGTTTCAACCTGTCCTCCTGGTTCCTATTCTGTCCCACTGTTTGATGCTGTGAAAGTGTATGCTCTACGTGTCTATACTACTGATGCACCCAAAGACCTTTCCACGTACCCTCAAGCCATATTAAGCACTCCTCCAAACTTTAGGTTATCTGTACATTTTAGCCAATAGTGCTGTTCTTATTTATTTCCACACCATTGATGGAAATATTAAATTGCATCTAAGCTACGACTGTCTTCTCAGGAACGCCATAGAAAAGTGCTCATTAAACAGATTTCTTGCTCATAATTTCTGTCCGAGATCTGTCAACTATCCATTGCTTAATCTATTGAATATTAGCACATAAAACTCTCATAGATTTCCACTCCATATAGTCTCTATGTCCTTTTTCTATCCATTAACAGCGACAGACATCTAGAAAATGCCTGCAAGAACTGCAACGCATCCCTCCACCTGCCACATATTCTCCCAGCTTCTGACAGCTGGAAGTTTAGGAGTTCTTGTAGCAGTCGTAGCAATCAAACTATTGTGTTCTATAGCCAGAAGTGGACCTGAATCAGTCTACTTCGTTTTTAATCTCTTAGAAATCTAGTTGTTCATTGTCATGACGAACTCTCTAACAGAGTTGTACACCCTGAGGGAAACTACTTCACCTCTTTTGTTTCCAAATTGTGTCGTATTTTCACTGGATATCTTCCTCTTTCTGCGGTATGGGAAGTGACTCATCTTGCCTTTTTCATATAATGTCTAGCACTCAAGATGTAATAGTCTTCCATCAGCCCACCTTGCTGAGACTCATCAGTCCCCTTGTGATAGACTTGTTCCCAGAGAAGACAGTCTGTCCTTCCCACTACTTCCTCAGAGCCGGTCTTACAGCTCTGCAGGTAGACAAACAGGGCTTTGTCCTTTGTAGCAGGGCTGTCACCCCACCCCACACTGATTTTCTAGCTCCAGCTGTCTTGAAATCAGTTATCCAGTTCGGACAAGAGGTTTCCCTTGGAATCAGAACAAGGTACCTCTTTGGTACATAAGGAAACAGGTGCTGGAACTGTTACAAACTTCTGCCCTTCACAGAAAAGCGTTTTCCTTCCCTGCTGCCCTCCCCAGGCAGGCAGCATCTCACCATGTAAGCAAGCAAGCAAAAGGGAAACAAAAGTTAAACAGAGGTTAAAAGAATAGATGAAGAAAAACAGATGACCCCCCAGAGTCTGGGGCTGAGGGGCACAAACAGTAGGAGCCCCTGGAATCCAGCTCATCCACACGCACTGCCCTTGCTGTCATCCAGTTCCCAGGAGGAGGCCTAATAAATTTTACAAAAGAGCAAACAGCTGAAGAATGCTCGTATTTGAAAATATATTGAGAGAATTTGCATGTTGTTCCCTTTTGTGTGAGGATGGCATTTATACACCGGTGTTTCAGCAGCACCGCATCTCCAAGTATTTTACATAGCAATTAATTACACACTGGTAGTGGAGTGACTGTCTACAGGCAACCTCATCAGCCATTATCCACTCAGCAACATCCAGCATACAGCTGTGAACATTTGCATTAGCAGAAAGTCATCTCAGCTGCCATTAGCAGGGTGCAGGAATGTCAGGGAGTATGCTGGGGTCAGCTGACCCCCTGCTACTTCCCAAAAAGACTTTAACAGCTACCATCACAACTTTCACAGTCAAGTTTGTGACCCTTCCCTTGTTTCACCCCAGCATTGGACCAGGGAGGTGCTATGAACCTACAGCACATTGCAGTCCAGATCCTGCAGCATGATGCCATCTTTTCTTATAACACAGGAAACACTCTTGGATGGGAGCCTTCTGGGACAGTATGTAAAATATGCAAACACCAAATCTGCAAAAGGATTAGATTTATGGTTCAGACTTTGTTCTAGCCTATGCAAGTTTCTACTTCGTAACCTTTGCTGTAGCTAGCCACGGATCAGCCCCTCTGCCCAGAATTACTTACAGCACTCCCCAAATCTCTCCACAATTCAGCCTAGAAACACAGTGCAGACATGAATGACCAACTTCTGACAGATTCCATGGCCTTAATGCTATTGTGAAGTACATTGCAATGACAGTTTCTTTCCCAAGTTCCCTTTGCCTCTGCTCTGCCCACACCATGGCAAAACCATCTAATCTCTTGACTGCCATCAAGAGATTAGAGGAAGTCTGTTGGTGGTGAGCAACGGGAAGAATCCCAGCGGTGCACTGACCTTCAGAGGAGACCTGAGGACAAGAGACCAACCAGCAATAGTCATAAAGGACCTGGAGGTATTCTCGCTAGAGCCATAACTTGAACTCCCAGGCTACATCTTTACCATCAGAATGAACAGTTGCAAAAATGTCCCTGGACATTAAAACTTGATCTTCTGTATCGTAAGTTGTTAAAACACTGCCTGGCATGTCTTTCGCACAATCTAACTAGCATTTTCCCAAACGATGCCTAGACACAGCCTGGGAATTAATGCAGTCTAGTGCCCATTCTCAGTAGGCAATTTGGACGCAATCCCCCCCCCTTTTTGGAGGGTGAGAGAATTTAATAGTACAGATGCAGGATATCCTGTGCCAGCTGGCCTCTGCGCAAGAGAGCAAACCCAGCTACAGTTAATTTACAGGTATAGACACAGCCTCAGAGTCCTGGACAACATCCAGCTGATGATTGCATCCTCCTCCTTTCAGTTCCACCAACTGAAATGCAAAACAAAGTGACAGTGCTTCTAATCTTTAATTGCTGCTGTCTTCCATTGAAATGTTTCTGTCTTTATCCTGGACAAGGTGATCTTTTAATTTCCACAAGTTAAGGACTGTATGAAGTCTTTGGGGTTCCTTTGAAGGGTCTCAGAAGATACGATTGTAGTACAAACCACTTGGGATTCTTTTCTTTCTATCTTGTTTTCATTCTGTGTGTGCTAAAATAATAAAAACTATATGTCATTTTGCAAGACTGGAATGAGCCCACCAAGCCAGCTCTGGTCACCCAAAAGATATCAGAGAAGCAACCATCAGGATCGTGACTGTCATTTGACAGACAACAAATCATACCCAAGCTGGAGATAAAGTGAGTTTATAAAGCTCAAGTCTCAGGCCATGAGCAGACCTAGGAAACTAACCAGGATCTGACCAGAGGAGCACACCTTTGCCCTTAAAACTGTCCTGATATATAGGTAGGAAAATCATGACCAAAAGTATGTTCTTCAAACAAACATGTGCACAGCCCACCCACTAGTTCATGCTGCTCCCTCTTAGCATGAATGACTTGTTAATACTATTTACCACGGCTCTTTTACAACTTGGAACATATTGTAAGCCCCTTACCTGCACCCTTGCCTCTTTCTGTCCAGCACCGAGCATTTGTCCAAGTGTCCCTGCTTCTACGTTCTTGTGCTCATGCTCTTTATGGTCCAGCAGTTAAAGCAGGATGGGGGGAGTGTAATAACAACCTACAAATCACTGTCATGGTAGAACAGGTCTCTTTCCAGTTCGTGATTTATAAGACAAAAGTTGCTTGGATGGAAAAAAGCCTAATGGTGTAGTGAGGATCAATATGGTCTTCTTACAAGTGCTGTCTTCAGTGTACAAACTCAGCTGTCCAGCTTTGCATTTCCTCTTACTGGAAGCCAGATAAACCAGGGTGCTGGCAGCATGGGACCATTGCCTGAACACAGAAGAGGCCTCTGTGCTCAATCATCCTGTCCACTCACACCATAACCTGCACTTTCTGACCAGGACTGCAGTATGCGTGGCACTAAAAGTGAGCAGACATGATCTCATCCCAGACCCTTTTGCAAACAGAAGACTGGAATCAGTGTTTCAGTGGCTGGAGAGGGGAAATTCTTCCAAGAAGCTGGTTTACAACAAAAGCACAAAGTCTTTGGAAGCAGAATAAGATAATCTCTCTGGGGTTTCCTTTATCTTCTCTTTGCTGCCAGAGCTAATTTCCTGATTTCTAACCCCTCCTTGAGATATGCATAGACACATTTTAATGAGCTTTTGGGAGATAGGGTGCTTATCCCACTCTTATCCCACTTTAGGGCAGGCTGAATCCAATTCTGTGCTTGCCTGCTATTATTTTCATCTGCCTTTAATTAGTCACTGCTTTCTTCTGTGTTTTCCCAACTTCTTCCCCAAACACACCCCAAACTTCTTCAAAACCCTGGCAACCTACAGAAATCACTAACTGCTCTTTAAAGTTTAATATCCTGTGCCTAGTCAGGAACTTCTGTGCAGGCAGTGAAACAGGTGAGGGAAGAAATTTTCCTGAAGAGCTGGAGGACATGGGAACAGTAAAGACCACAGCTGTCTGCCCTCCAATCTTATGTCCACACAGGCTTCCTTTGAGCAACCAGGCACCCAGGTTGGCTTGGTAGGACTCACCTCAGCAAGGGGGGTTCACTTACCACAGGCTTTTGGAACAGTTTCTACAGCCGAAGCAATGTTTTACACATTAACCGTGCAGGACCTGATATTAAACTCTTGTGTTTCCCTACCTAAGAATTTATATGAGAACAAGTCTGTATCCTACGGCTGTGGGGAAGGGTTGCTGATCCCCTGGCTCTCACCTGCTGGCAGTAGCCCTTTCCACAGTTGTCTTGCAGAGAGAGAAGGAGAGCTGAAGGAGCATTTTCTGTGATGCACAGCCCTGTACTGGAAAACAGAGCTGCAAACCACCAGGCAATTTCACTGATTCCACTAGAGACCATTGCAGGCAAGTCACTGGGCTTGATAATACTGATTTACATAACGGTAAAGCTCCCCCCCGCCCCAGCCGCAGGAATTACTTGGTGACGTTCTCTGGCCTGTGTAATGCCAGAGGTCAGGCTGCTGATCAGAATGGTCCCATCTGGCCTGAAAATCTATAAATTCAAATCTGGATGAAATTGGGCAATTTTGGATTTGGATAAGCATTCATGAATTTAAATGAATAAATAATAATATAATAATAAATCATTCATCTGCCTGTCTAGCATGCGAGTCCCCTTGAAGACCTGCAGTTCAGATACAGCCAAAGTTTGACTACCTCTGCAATTAGAGCCCATGAATTTCAAATGAGGGGGGGAGGAGGGCAAAAAAACCCCAAACGACAAGAGAAATCAAATATCTGGGGGGAACAACTGCCCAAAATGACTCCCCTCTCCCTGCAGCCTGTACAAGGACTGGATGCTAGCATCCCACTCATCCCACTGTTGTCTAGGGGTAATTGCACTAATGAAAGCTTCCTTCTCCCACTGCCTACACTCAAGACAAGCAAGACCTACAAACCTAGCTAGTATCATATCTGCCATGGTGATAGAAATCTTGCTGCCTTCACAGCTAGCTTCACAGAGCTAGGCTCAGGAGTCCCTGGTTCAATTCTAGGCAAAAATGTTGAGCCCGTACATTCCCTTTCAGCTAGTTATTGTTGAAAAGAGCTTTGGGCAGCAATTTACGCTGTTGCAGAGGCTGTAACAAAAGGCATTCCTCACCAGTCTCTTTCTCATGAGCCAGAGTTAAATTTATGGACAGTCACTCCAATGGAGAGGAGACAACAGGATGGGCTACAATTATCATGAGCAACCTCCACACCTGATCTCTCTCCACCAAGTGCTCTCTCTCCATTCCTGCTGACGGGACTTCATCAGCCACTTGTTGCAGTCCAAATGCCTGGCACTGTTTTACCTTCTTCTCCTCAGGCCCCGGACCATTATATCCCCTTGAGCCATCCCCAAACCAATTCTGCCCTGATTCTGCCTTCTGTGTTTCCTCCCTCCCCAAACCTTTCCACTTGATTTTCACTCTAAACTTGCTCTTGCATCTTTCCCCAGTTTAGCCTCTTCCACTCATTTCATTAACATGCTGTTTACTTCTGCTTGTAGATCATTAGCAACAATATTAAACAACTGGCAATTTGCCCAGGAGGCTGCTATCTCTGGGGTTGATGACTTGTTTTATTTTCCCTTCCTGAGAGAGCAGCAAAAGCGGCAGAGATGGCTGGACGTGGAAAGGCCTGAGCCACAAGCAGAGATGAGAGAGGCGGCTTGCTTGCCTTTACTAATAAATCTCCCACTCTTCTTTGTCTTTAAACTGCTCACTCCAGACCTTCTCTCATGGATCTGCTTCTGATACCTTTGTATAGACCTTTCACTTGAAATAAGCCCCTGCCGTCCCTTCAGCCCCTTAAAATCCCTTGGTCTGGAGTGAGTCCATACCTAGGACTGAATTTCCGGGCAATCTGTTTCCAGGCTCCTTGTATCACATATCCCTCCTGCTTTCCAACTGAAAGCTGAGCCAACAAACTTATTGACTAATTTTAGCCCATCATCTAACCTATTCTGGCTCAGGGATTTAACTCCTTGCAGGAAACCCATCTCAACGACTCATACTCTTGAGGTTTGTGTGTCCTTCCCACAGGCAAATTCCTCCAAGGAGCCAAACTCCTGCAGAGACGCAGAAAAAGTTAGGTTCAGCTTAAGAACTCAGAAGATCTTTTTAGTAACCCAGACCAAGTATGCAATGAGCTCAAGGCGATCTGTGGAATGAGGATGAAGCTCAAACAAGGGCAAGGGGTCTTGGTGCCCTGCAACAGCTCTTCTGTTCCAAATAGAGCAGAGATCTGGCTGCAAATTTTGATTAAATATTTACACCTTTTCTTTCCTTTCTAATATGTCTTTTCAGGGAAGGTGGGGGCAGGAAAAGTTGGAGGGAATGAGGGGTGAAGAGAAATAGACAACTTGAAAGTCTTTCAATATCTAGGGAAAAAAATCAACAGAAAAGTAACTAGAAAATTGTAACTCAGATGACTTTGGCCATTTCTGATTAGATTCCCAGTGCTGCCACACTGGACACTAGGGCTGTTGGACATTTTCTCTTTTTACACCTACACTAAAAGCACTATCCATATAGAACTCACAGGGACATGCTTGAACCCATTCAGATTCTGCTATCACTGTAATAATTTAGAATACTAATTCTGAGCCATATTCAGAACATTCTTGTTCTTTGTTCCTTTTTTTTTGAAGATGAGGCTGTTGCCATCCATCACCACAAACGGATGGAAAGATACATCTGGGTTCCTAACTCAAGTCAAGAGCGGTTTACAACAGCTTGTTTCTGCTCTGACATTGCCACAAATCTTTTCTCCTCCCCTCTGCCCACAAGAGCACTTTCAGGGAACCACTGGATCCCACCTCATCCCCCAAGATCTTCAGAGCCTCTCCACCTGAAGTACCATGACTGTCCTAATGGCCTATGGTTCAAGAGATCCTACCATTAGGAACTGACATGTTGCATTCAAGTGAAATGCCTCACTTCCCAGTTTTGGGCAGCTGTTTCTAAATGTCCCTCTTCTGTTCAAGTAACTCTGCCCCTTGATGCACTGGAATTTCAAGCATGCTTGGCAGTGCTTTTAGTCAAAGGCTATTCATGCAGGGCACAGAATTTGCGATATTTTTGACATTATTTATGATTTTTCTTCTCCTCCAGCTTCCTGTCAGCTTTCCCAGTGCCTTCCTGGCTGAAGACATCATGCAGCATTCCGGATACATGATCCTGTGCCCACCACCCTATGGACACAGATTGCTACATCCCAACTTTCAGCAGTGTCCAGCTGAATGGTGTGACAGACAGGCATTCTATTTGCTCTTCAAGTCCAACCCCAGGCACCTAAATGTCCCAACATGGCTTTTTGTTTCTGCTTCCCTGCCCATTTGTATTCCTTCAAATTATTCCTAAGCCAATGTCAAGCTGAAATTCCCTGTTTGTCTTTCCAAACTCCTCAGATTCTTTTGTTTTATTTCCTCTGTCCAAACCAGCCCTCTAGCTCCTCCCAGTTTAGCTGCACCCACACTTTTCATTATCATGCTGTTTACTTCCACTTCTAGATGATTAGCAAGGATATTAAATGACTGGCAACCTGCCCAGAGAGGCCATTACCTTTGGGGTTGGTGATTTGTTTTATGTTTCTCTCAGAGTGGTGAGAGCAGCAGAGATGGGTGGGTCTGGAAGGAACCGAGTCACAGGGGGAAGGTTCAGAGGGAGTTCCACATCTATAGATGTTAATGTTCTCAGTGCACTGCTGAGTTGGGGCTTTCACCTCACCACCATGAAGAGCCACCTCATGCCCTAGGAAAGACCCAAGCAGTGGCTTTTTAAAGGGGGGCAAGCAAACCTGAAAAAGAGAGCTGGGAGAAAGTTCTATTCTTCATCAGGAATTTGCTCCCCAAAACTGGGCAGGAAAGAGGGAGGCAGCTAAACAAAAGCACGCAGGATATCCCCTAGCAACAGCACACAGTGTTTGTACCACCTGTAACAGCTGTGGAGCGATGTTACAGCATGAGGTCCGTATAACGAGTAAAACCACATTTCCTCTTGGACACACATAAGGGTGGCAGGTTTAAACAGGCTGTGAGCAAGGAGGATGTTGTAACTCTGAATGAGCTCAAATCAGTTCTTTTGACAAAATACCATCCAGGCCCCCCGGTGTCTACCCAAGAACTGGGGAACTGGGTATAATCCTATCATAGAACCTCTCAGCCTTCACGAGCTCAAGTTTCAGCAGGAGCAAGAGCTGTCATGTATGGATTTTGCAGGGGGGTAGTCCTACTAATCACCCTAGTGGGTCCTAGGACAAATGTGGGAGTTGCTACTTTGACCCCTTCCAAGCTGCAACTTGGGGTCTCTGCTTTCAGACCACTTCTTCTCCAGACGGAATGACTCTTTACCCTGGAAGACTTCACTTTGCCAAAGCACTGCTCAGCACAGAAAACTATCCAAAAGGCAACTTATAGCTGGGAAATATGTTTCCTGATGGTCACTTCACTTAATTCAGCAGTCTTTGGAGCCTCTGAAGCAAGATTAGTCTGGATTGTCACCAGAGTGTCTCAGGGCAATGACTTCAATCAGTAACTCTTGAGTACAACAGTGGTTCCAGGCCAGAGATCATCCACACATGAGGAGTCCCATTTCCGCCATCCAGGCTCCTTCAGTGCAAAGAAGATGCTGGTCACCCTTCCAGAAAAGCACTCTTTTGGGGGGCTTTTGGAAATACAGATCTTACCTGCCTTTTACACTCCTTTAAAGAACAAGATGCAAAGCAATCTCTTCCCTGATGAATAAAATCACTGAATTGAAAAAAGAAATGTAGCAGGTGGCTTCCACTCTTTCCCACCTTTAAAAAAATAAAAAGGAAAGAAAAAAGGCTTTGAGCTGTTCTTCAAAGGCTGTCTGATTTACTTTGAATAATATAAAATTATGATGGAGGGGAAAAAGAGAATATTAAACTCATGGCTGCTCAGCCTCAGCCACTGAAAAAGATCCATATACACTTTTCATAAAACAACCACAATGATCTGTTCTTTTCTTTGTAACATTTGGGGGATCAGCAGCAATGCAGAGCTGGGTCCAAACACGGCATCAATAACAAAAGCCAGAGTGCTTCTTCCCAGGAGATGTTTCCTCTCCTGGTTACACTCAAGTGCCCCACACTTTGCGGTAGGTTTCCCCATGGGCATTCCCAACGTGGACCTTTCCTGGGTCAGAGCTCCTAGAGATGGGGAGCCAGATGCAGAAAAGAAAGAAAATAGTGACACACAGAAAGAAACGAAAAATGAAGAAAAATGTATTTTCTTCTGACCTCCTTTGAGAAAATTAGTAGGAAGCGGGAAGGAGCTGATTGCTGTCAAGGCCTGCCAGAGCCCAGATAGCCGGCCGCAGTCCCCAGGCACAAATGTGATAATAGCCAACAAGCTAAAATCATTAACAGTAACGATTGCCTCTGGAAAGACCCCAACACCTAGGAGGAAAAAGCAGTGACAAGAGATAAAAAAAATAAAAAGGGAAGGATGCAATTTTAATTTCTTAGCATTTCTGCACTCTGCTTTCCATAACCCTCTCATTCCAATAAATACTGTCTAACCAAGTTATGTCTTTGGCTTTCCCCAGCTCCTATCACCATTTCTTCTCCCTTTATTTGCTGGTGGGAAAGCAGAAGGAATGAGAGTGAGGGAGGAATTGGAAATATTTGGTGAAAATAGGCATCACCTTTAGCTGGCTTTTCAGAGATGTTAACTGACAAAAAAGTCATCTTGCAGCCCTTAAAGCCAACCATATCCTGGCCTGCATCCAAAGAAGCATGACCAGAGTGATGATTTTCCCCCTCCACTTCACTCTCGTGAGACCTCACCAGAAGTGCTGTGTCCAGTTCTGGAGTCCTCAGCACAGAAAGGACATGGATCTGTTGGAGTGAGTCCAGAAGAGACCATGGAGATGATCAGAGGGCTGGAGCGCCTTCCATATGAAGACAGGCTGAAAGAAGAAGGCTCCACGGACACCTTTCAGCAGCTTTAAGGGGGCCTACAGGAAAGCTGGAGAGGGACTCTTTATCAAGGAGTGCAGCGATAGGATGAGGGGTGATGCTTTTAAGCTGAAAGAGGGGAGGTTTAGATTAGATATTAGGCAGAAATTCTTCATTGTGAGAGTGGTGAGGCGCTGGCACAGGTTGCTCTGAGAAGTCATGGATGCCTCATCCTTGAAAGTGTTCAAGGCCAGGATGGCTAAGGCCTTGAGCACCCTGATCCAGTGGGAGGTGTCCCTGCCCATTGCAGGGGGTTGTAACTGGATGGTTTTTAAGGTCCCTTCCAAACCAAACCATTCTATGATTCTGTGATTCTAGTTCTTGGAAGGGTGAGTCCAGTCCACAAAATAAGCATCTGGGTTGTCCCCATAGCCCATGATACATGACACAGAGGAAGTGGAAAAAGTTGCTTCTCCAACAGATACCTAGGATTGCTTTGTAGGCCTTGTAGGTGGTCCTGTACAAGTCCAGATCTGCCTGTCTGGAGAGCTCAAAATTGCACACATCTTCCATTATCAATTCTGAGCTCCACCAGCCAGAGAGCAGTAGATGTCATTTACATCAATATTCTTGGCTCCAAGCTAGAACATTACAGCCCTGATTCATGCCGAATCACAGATGGCCGGGATTAGAAGGTAACAGTGAATGTTTTATGCTTTAAGAGGAAGGTGGTGATAAAGTACTGATAGAACTACTATCTAAAGACAGAAGTACCATAGCAGTCTGTTCTAAGACCTGTCCTGTTTCATCTCTTCAGCAGTGACTTGGAAGAGGCAAGAGACTGTGCAGGTGACACTGGGTTAGGGAGACCAGTCTGAGTTAAGCTGAGACAAGACAGGATCAGGCTGGATATAAGGAAAAACTTCCACATGGGGATAGTCAAGCACTGCAGAAGGCTGACCAGACAGCCTATCCATCCCAGAACCTGTGGCATCTCCATCCTTTTATTTGGGTCTTGAAAACCTAAAGTCTTGAATAATCTGGTGGAATTTCATAGCTGACCCTGCTTTTAGCAGGAGGCTGAACTAGACACATCCTGAGGTGCCTCCCAACCTGAATTATCCTGTGATCTGGATCACATGCTGATGCCTTTCCTCTTGGGTAGCCCTCTGGAATCACACAGCCATCTTCATCACTTTTGCTTTTCCACCCCATCATCCTGATGATCCTGGAAATGGCTGTTTGCTACCTAAGAATTCTCCGACAACCAATATTGGGAAGGAGGCCGTAATTAGTCTCTATGCTCCTCCTGCTCTGTGCCAAAACGAAACATCCTCAGATTAGTCCCTCATTTGCATAGTCCCCTTAAATCTTTAGCAGTTCATGTACCAATCTGTGAAAGCTGAGAATGTTTCTTCTTGCTTGTCAACTTATCCTGTCCAGGCCTTGCCTTTTTTCATTCTTCTCTCAAAGCAAACTCTATGTGAGCAGACTTTGGTCAATCGACTGTTTCTATGAGGAAAAGAATTAGCTATTAAAAGCAAAAACAACAGACTTTGGCTCCAGTTTAATCTGTGAGAACATTTATCTGGCACTGAGGTATGGGATTTTATCTTTTATCTTGGTGCAGTCTCATGTACCAAGCAGCTTTATATCAGGGGATACGTGCCAGGGATGGGAAGAAAGAAAATTATGAGACTGCTCCTAAAGCATATGGCCCAGAGCACACTCTGCACAAGGCAATGCTAATATTGGGTGAATGGGAGTACATTCACCCTAAAAATCCCCAGTATAATGCAAGGCTAAATTTACTGTGTTCTCTTTGGACACATTTGCCTTTTTGGAAACAACAATTCTCTGCAAAACCATGGCTGACATTCAGGAAAAAGCAATGAACTGGAGCACCAGGAGATTTTTGCACCAGTCAGTGAGTCCATTGCTAAGCTGCTTTGTGCAGAAGTTGTAGAAATCACATCCCACACTGACGCTCACCTTCTTGGGGAGCTAGCGGGGAGGATTCGGTTCCATTCCAAAGATTGTCAGGGCTCAGAAAAGCATTTAGAAAAGCCACACTAAACCTCCTTGGATGCAGTTGGAGTTTAAAATGGGGAACTCTTCTTCCAAAATTAATTCCTGGCTTTGGATTCACCTCATGTAAAGCATTTAATTTTCCAGCTCAGAAAACTTTGCACTGTTCCTCTTGTGTCGGGATGGGAAAAGTCCCCAGTCTCCCTGCCCAGGACCAGCAAAAACTCCTGTTCCGAGGCTGTTCCTGGGACATTTCCTTCTGCAGGTCTTCCACCCCATAAAACACCTTCAAGTGTCCTTTACACTCAGTCTTGTGCTAGGAGAACATTATACCAGTAGCAACAGAAACAACAAAGTGAGAGGTCACGTGACTCGTCACTGGGAACAGGCAGTGACCTGCCAGGTCTGTCTTAGCTCCTCCACAATATGCTATATGAGCTTTAGCACATTGCGCTAGTTGACCTCTGTCCTTAGCAACCCAAGCACCTTGCAGAACTTGTCAGTGCAGCAGTCTCCACTTCAGAGACCCTGCTGGTCCCCACAATCCACATGACTCCTCGGTGGCTTTGGCACAACCCACCTCAGGCACCCAAGCTCCCAAAAGGATCAAAAAGGCTGGCCTAGACTTGCTTTTGGCATTTCCATGGGCTCCACAAAGAGCCTTGGCAACTCTTCCACAAGGTACCCCAGCCGGTGTCTTACTCTGGCTTCTGGACACTGATGAGGAGATGCGTCAGTTGGGTTTGGGGTGCTGTAGTGCTTTTTGATATCTGTCCTTCCCCAGCTGGACTTCACATCGAGAACCTGAAGGCTTGCTGGCAGGTTTGTAACATTAGTGAGGTTCAAGCTCCAACCACAGGATGTTCCTCAGATCCTCTACATGTACTCAAACTCATGAACTCAACAGCTTTGCTTGGAAATTGGGAAAATCCTATGCGAATATGCATTGGTACAATGCCTGAAGGAATAACCTCAGCAGCTTCCCCGATTCTGAACCACTCTACCCCGTAAGATAAATTGACCAGTTTTCCTCTTAAAAAGAAGTGTCCACAGATGCTTTACGGATTGTCTTCAAGACTTAGAGAGTCACTTCTGTATTATATCTCATGTTTGCAGGGATCTGATTTCCAGAAGAAAAACAGAAAGAGGGAAAGAAAAAGATAAAAGTAAACTGAAAAGTTCTTCTATCTTGAAATAGGAACCAAAAGGTGGAAAAATCCCACACCACCAACTCCATTCAGAAATCTTGGCAAGGTTTCAGACATCAGACTTCACAGCCAAGTAACTGATGGCAGGGATAAGGATAAGAAACTGTCAGAAGTGTAGAGTGCACATATCACCTTGGCATCTAATTAGCTAAATGAGTCTGAGTCTTCACTCAAAAGTAAACTTTTCCCAGTGTTCAAAAAGGCTAATTAAACTTAAACAATCAAACAAACAAGAGACCCAAATCAAAGTTATTTGGAACAAAACTTTGTCAGAGCAGCAAACATTCTGGAGCTATTATATTATCTCCAGCTTACCTTCTATATTGAGATTTCCCATCTCGAAAGAAATATCTGCAATTTTGGTTTGTTAAGAGTATGCCGGGATATCTGCAAAAGCTCCACAGCATTGCTGTGGCCCTATACAGACCAAGATTGACTGTGTCATTTTATAGAGCATCCTGAGTCTTACACATCTTCTATACACCCGTAAAACGCTGCGAAAGCAGATATTCCCAGTGCGATCACACCCAGTCTCAACATCTCAAGGCTTGTCTACACTAGGTCATTCAGTCTGAATTAAACAAGGCATAATGTAAAACGGATTAGTCAAACTGCACCAGCAGCTCCTCACACACCTTCGCTTGATGTCAGAGAGGTCTCTCATCTCTTTCAGTTCATTTCCTAAAATGTAAATTAAAGGGGTCTTACTTCACCTTATCTTAATTCTAAGTGTTGAAACAGGGTCTTGATGCAGTTTAATTAATCCCCTTTAAAAGTGAATTTGAGTTAATTCTCCCACGGGTCTCAAAGTAGACAAGTGCCTCGACTTCACTATATGGCTTAATGTTTAGCATGAGATGAAATTCTTTCAAGGTGAGCTACTAAACCCTAAATGAAGATTTCATTTTCATTGCTGCTGGCTATTGGAGGAAATGTTTTAATTTGGAGAGCAGTCATGGGCAGTACTGTCATGCTCATGGTTTGACCATAACTTGATGACGAAGTGGAAAGGTCACAGCTCTTGGAGTCAAGTGGTAGGATGATGTTCCCACCTGCCCCCAAAGATTATAGCTCTAACAAACATTGCAAAAAAGCTTTAAATTGAGATCATAAAAGCAGAAACAAGACTTCAAATGTATTAGGATTTTTCTAAATCACTTACTTTTTTCATACTTAGGGTTGGCACTATAGCACACAATAGCATCTGCAAAACACTAAGTACTAGTTGAATAGAACAAATGCTTAGGAAGGGAGCCAGAAAAACGTTCATAGAAAAATTTACCAGCCCTTAAATTTAATTACAAATCCAGAACTAAAACTATGCTCAGTGAAATTTTCACTGTGATAGGTATAGTAAAGGTGAGTCTGAGCCAAAAAGTGGCAAAAAAAGCAAATCCAGACCACAGAGATGTGTCTCGGGCTGGGATCCTGGACATTGCTCTGAGATTTACTACTGTGCAACAAGACTGGAAAACCTGGACCTGAGTATTGTCCTGTTTTGAGAAGTCAAAGCCATCTTGAAGCTCCTCATCTTTTGCATGATGTGGGGCCTCTCTGGGAGAAAGTCAGATGGGACTCATTGGCTCTGGTTGCATTTCACATCATCGCTCTGATTTCCATAAGAATCATTTAAATATCAAAAACTATTCTCTCACTCAAATTCACAACAGATCGCATCCATTTGTCATGTGTCTTCACACAGGTCCATGTCATAATCTATTGACTCATCTCTAACCCTGACAGAAAGAGATTTTTGTACACCCAAAGGAGGTGAAGAGGCATCTGCTCCCTTGGAGTCCCAGCATTGCCTGTGATTAGTCACCAAAGAGTGTTTTCAGAGGTGAGGGACCCACTGTAAGCCTACACAAACTGCCTGCATCCCCCTTCCTTCCTGCAGGTGCCACCACTGGCACTGATGGGCATTGCCAGGCCCACTGCAAACTTGAAATTCAGTAGCACCACATGCGCGGAGTAGGCGAACAAGTGAGATTTGGCACGTACCAACAAATCCACACTGACAAGCATTTTTGAACAGCCCTTGCCAGCCAAAATCTGACAATTTTTGGCTGTTTCTTTTTCCGTCTCTCCAATACCTGCTCACCTCCCACCCAGCAGCCAAATTCACAACGCCTTCAGTGACTTTAAGGAAACTCTTTTTTTTTCCTTTCTCCCTCTACCAGGTGTTACGGGGGTTTGGCTGCCCCTATATCTCTGTTCAGGGCAGTTAAAACAAGAAAACAAAGAAGCAGAGGCATGGCCCCTCGCCTATGGCAGCCTGTGGGCCTCAGCTGCAGATAACATCAGGCTCTAGGTCACGTGCAGTCCTGTTGTGCAGAAATCATCTAGCAGAATAGATGGTCTTATAGCTCCACAAGACTGTCTACATTTATTAAGTGAAACCACTGGCGGTTTTCTGCAGCATTAAAAGTGAGCTGAAGTACAATATATTTATTGATCACTACTAGTCACCGCTCCAGCTCACCCTCTCCTTTTCGTTCAAGCAGAGCCCAGAGCACACAGAGACACCTGCACCTCTAGGAGGGCATCCAAAACTGCTGCCCAGGCCTTTGTAATTCACCTCGTGGTGGTGGTGGACTTCCACAGGCAGGGTCTGGAGAGATAGAGTCCCAAGACAAGAGAGGGAGAGTTGAGCTGGTGACAGGACTGCTGGGCAGGCAGGACAGGACACACCTCCTGCCAGTAGCCAGGAGGAGGGAAAGGGGATTAGATTCCTGGGGTTAAAAGTAGAAGCTCAAATGGGAAGGAACCTATGGAGATACCAATGCAGGTATCTCCACAGTTTTCCCTAGGCTCAGTATCAGGAGCAGAGAAGGGCTGGACTGTGCCAGCAGCAGAAACAGATGCCAGAAAGATCACCCAGCATTGCAGAGGCTAGAGGGGACAGCGTAGAGAAGCCCAGGTGCAGGCACAGCTTGTAAGCCCTTGCTAGCCTGGCAGCAGCTCCTGCTTTGTTACTGCTCCCTGACACCCTGGGGAACCACAGAAAGAAAAAAGCCCCTGGATTTATCCCCCTTTTCCAATTAGCCTCATTCCCCCTCCTCCTCTCCCTCCGCCCTGCTGGAATCAATCCTCGTCCTGGCATTTTAAAGGGCAATGTGCACGTTTTATGGCCGTCCCCTATAAAACCATTCTACATGATAACACATCCAGCCCTTTATTAGGGACGTTTGGCAAGTTTATTGGGCAGACATTTTTCTGCGCTGACAGATGAGGTCCTGCCATCACTTCTGTGAGCACGCGAGGCCCTCTTCCATCCCCTCCTCCCCTCTCCTGAGCCGTCCAGCCTTGTGGTGTGGGCAGCCCACAGCCAACCTTCAGCCCCAGATGCTGAATGAAATGTCCTACATTTCACCTGCAGCCAGGCGAGGGGAGTCAGCAGGGCCATCCTCCCCCCTGTGCAGAATCAGATGCATTTAATTGCCCCCACATCCACCAAAGACCAATTAACTCTTTAAAGCCAAGGAAATGCTCTTAGATCTGTGCACAGGCATCCCGAGGAGCACAACTGTGCACAGCTCCTCATTTCTCTACAGCCAGGCTGTGCACTGAGGAGCTAGAAGAATTTTAGGTATCTTGAGGGGGTAATCACCCTCATTAGATACCAGGGAACCAACTAGCCTTCACAATTTTGGGCACTGTGATGCTTTGCCCCCTTCAGCCCCAATTCCAAGATCACCACAAACACAAGACCCCTTTCTTGCAGTGCTCCATACCAAGGTGAAGCAGGCTGGGACACAAGAGCTCAACATGTTTATACTGGGCAGGGGGAATTTGCTTCCCAAGAAAGCTACAACCACACTGCTGAAAGGGATTTATCTCAGACCTTGGATGCTAGGGTCACCAAGACTGTTCTTGTGTTTGGCTCCTCCTCCACCTGCCCATAAGGACCTCTGTGAAGCCAGGAAGGCTTGATGTTAAAGCCAGACATGGGTTTTATCTTCTTGAGTTCGCAGCTGTCCACGTGTGTAACAGCAACTGGCAGGGCCAGCAGAGGTTTAATGAGGGGTCAAGGATTAACAACAGAGACTGAAATTTATTGAAGTGCTTACCTGGAGCCTCTTCACTGCACTTCAGGGATGCTAGTGGCTGCTGAGGGATCTGCTCCCCATGCACCATTGTAGCCAGGGCAGATGAGGTCCCTGGGAAAAAGCTGCAGCAGTGCTGGAGGTCAGTAAAGAGAGGGTGACCTCAGGCTGGGAAAGAAACCTCTGGCTCAGGTCCTGCTCCAGCAAGGCAGTGGGTCAGCAGCTGCCCTCCCAGGTCATGGCAAGATCGTCTGCATCGCCTTTTGGGGTGTTTCGAGCAAGCGTTGCACAGTAAAATGGAGGTAAATGCAAAGCTGCTTTGTGATTCCCACCCTGCAGGGAGCTTTCCACCCAGCTCTCAGTTTTGCTCACTGATCTTGACCCATTGTCACTCGTTGAACTCTCAGCCATACCACCAGGAGTGGCAGTGGGCTCCCTCTACTTGCCAGCCCCCTGTCCAGTGTTGGTTCACATCGCACATTCCCAGGCTGTGTTATTCTTAAGTACTGTAAATCTCTCACTATTATTCTCTCATTTGATATAGTGAGCTGTGTCATTTTGAAAGGAAATACATAACAGTATATTAAAGAAATCATGGATCTCCTCATTCATGTTTAAAACAAATTTATTACAATGTAAGAAACCCTGAATAGCATGAATTTATTATAATGATTTAAGGCTCCTGGCACTTGAGTTAAAAATGTCTCTCAATAAATAACTTTCCCTTGAAAACACAGCAAATTAATATAGTTTACCATTTCCAAAGTTATATAAATCCAACAGGCTTAAATCAACAGTATGCTGGATAAGATTACTGTTGCTCAGCCAGAGCTTGGCATCACAGCTCAGAAGGATGCAAAAGGTAGTAAAAAATGGATGGCTTCTTTTTTTTTTTTTTGGTCACCTTTCTCTCCCTTCCACCACCCTAGGCTATGTCTGTTCTATGAAAGTCAGACTAATGTGAAATGGATGAAAGCAGCTGTGGCCTTTGCACACAGGTATCATTAAAACAGAGCGGCTACTCCACCGTCAGACTCAACAAACGCCACTCTGATATTTCCCTGAAGTGCCTCTAACACACATGGCCCCACCGCTTTCGGTAGCAGCGTTTTAATTTGACTGCAAACTCAGGAACTGAGATGCCTCCAGGTTGGCTGCCTCCAACTCTGCCATGGTCTCTCAAGTCCAGAGCAAACCCAGGGCTGCCTCATCGGCAGCACTGGGGAGCACTCAAGACAGCTGTGGTCTCAGTCAAGGTTTTAAATAACTCTCACTGCAAGGTTGCTGTGCAATCATTCAGACGGGTCATCTTCCCTCTTATCAGGGGTCTCCAAGTCAGGAAAAACAGAATGCTGTGGCTGCACATGCTTGGAATGGTGTGCATAAAAGTACGTGTTAAGTGGGTCTGTGCAAAACTACAGGGCAAATGCGTGCACAAAAAAAACTATATGCAAGAAAAAAACCTATGGGGACAAACACCCACCCACACCAAGGTGCAAGAATCCCCACACATGAGGCAGGATTCAGGTCATGCCAAGAGAATAACTTTCCTGTCCCCTGGGCCTAGGTCTCAACAACATAGCAAGGGAAGTGAAACCCTGCACGTAGACTTAGCCATCAGTGGGACCAGCAGAGTTTTGGCCAGCACAGAGCTTGTTCCATGAGCTGCCTGTGGAGCTCAACAGCTGTTGGGGACAACTGCCTGTGCACCTCTCTGTGTACTGAAGAGTAGTGGTTTGGCTCAGCTAGGTGCCACCAGCACCTCCCTTGCAGGGAAAAAGGCTCACGCTTGCTCCCTCTGCGTGGACCTTCCCATTTTACAGGTCACCATGCAGGCAGCAAGAAGGGTTCAGCATCACTGGTTGAACAACCTGAGAGTCCATCCCGATCAGCCCTGGTCTCAGCAAGCTTTTTGTTTTATGAAGCTCTAATTTCTTTCCCTTTACTGTCAATGTGTCATTTTTTTTCTCCACAGGGCAGCTGATGAGTATTTTTTTAAAGAAAGTGGAGTACCAGTGACATTCTGACAGTGTCAATACAGCCAGAGTACACCCACCTGAGCTTTTCAACATGGGAAGTTAGGGCTGTTAAGGGTCCAATTGACAGCCTTGGTAAATTCAAGTCCTCTGTACAGCAGATGAGGAGTTATTAGATACAGACAAGGCTTTCAGGTCACCCAGTCCACCTCCTACCCCACCTTTTAATTGTCTCTCTCACCCAAGCTATAAATATCTGACTCTTCTCATCTTGTTTCCTCATTATGTCAATTCTAGCTGTCCCTGATCATTTTTATTACTCCTCACTGAAATCTGCCAGTAAACTCTCTGGTAATGAGATCCCTATGCTGAAAGCACCAGTGCAAATAGAGGGGCACCAGAACCACTGACGAGGAGCCATTTCCTCTGCAATTTGGAGATGTCATCGCCTCCTCACCTCCACCTCAAAAGCCTTCTCATTTGTTTTTGTTGCTATCAGATATAATCACCTCATGCTGTGTTCACTCTCCCCCTTCTGAGGATTTCGGCTATCTGAGTCTCCCCCATCCCATGAAGCACATCTCTTTCAGATTGTTTTCAAGGTGGCTGAGTTCATGAACACTGCACCCCCAGGTTCACGCTCCATCCTAATTTGAATCCTGCAATTATTTTTTTTTTCTGGTTGGTATTTTTACTTCACATTATTTTCCTCCTCCTCAACTCCTGAAATTTAGCGGGGCCTCCTGATTTTACTCACAGACTTTTTGCTCCCGAGAAACAGACCCATGATCTGAAGAGCAATGAGACCAGTTACGCAACCCAACACCTCCAAACAAGGCTCCTAAGTAGTGCCAAAAGGGAAATACTGTGTAGATGAGGCCCCACTGTTCACAGCAATAGCATTTCCTCCACTGTAAACCTTCAAGATGCATAAATGCTGGAGAAATCTCAATAACATGACCCCCAAATCATCCAGGGGCTGGAAAACAGATATTAGGGCATAAGGTGTGAAGGATCTTATCTCGTCAAACTGGGGGTTTATCCCTGTGTTTGGGGTATTCGCTGTCTGAAAACAGGGGAACTTTACAATCTTGCTTCTAAAGGCACAACTAAGCCCAGCAGCTGGAAACTGAAGTTTGACAAACTCAACTTCAAAACAAGGCCATTTTGTAGTAGCATGGATAATTAAACATTGGAAGCTTCCATGCCTGTGAATTCATCTTGCCCTTTCCTTCCTCACCCAGTGTAGCAGAGGAGCTGAGTTCCCACATTGTCCTTCATGCTCACCACTGTCGGCACTTTCTGTTTGGACAGTGGCTTTAATCAGCTCCGCACTTCAAGGTTTTAAGGTAATTGCCAGTAAGGAACCAGGAAATATAACTTTTTCCACTTTTTCACTTTCCTCTTTTCTGCAGACAGACCAGAAAGAATGAACTTACACGCTAAGATTTGTTATTGAATGAGTGAATAAAGTGTTTTTTCACATACAGAATGACTCCTGAATTAGGAAACTAGGAATCTACGGCTATCATTGCAGTTTGTGGATTGGTTTGCTGGGACCCTCTGGCAATCTCTAACCTCATATATGTCAGAGCCTCACCTGCCAGTGACATCGAGTTCTCCAGTTCAGTTCCCAATGCCTGAAATCACCCCTTTAAGCCTCAAAACACACGAAGTCTGAGAGCTTCGGCTTCTGTTATATGGGAATGACTGGCCAAAATGCTTCTGCCCTATCAGCTTACCATTCACAGACAGTTGGTGGATATGTCCAGTGCCTTCTGTCGTAGGAGCTAATACAAGTCACAGCCCCTCTGAGACGCAGTAGTGAACATACCTCACCAGCAGAACCCAAAGAACGCTGCGGAGGAAGGCAAAGTGGCTTCCCCAGAGCTGGGAATCAAATCCAATTCCCCCACATCCCCATCTTCTTGCTGCATCTGGGATGCAGAAGCGTCTCCTCTGAACAACTGTGGAAGTCATCAAGTATCAACACTGACCAGATCAAGTTGGGTTTCTTTTTAGCTGACTTCTGCTTGTAAACACCCTCCCTGAGGATCACAGCTACGCCCATAATGCTCAGTGTAGCCTGTTCTGTCACAACTATGTGGAGTAAAACATCTATTTGTCACTGTGAGCAGATAAGCCTTCAAGAGCTGCATGGAACCACTCTGGATCAGGAGAAGCATTTTCTAGGAGAGCCACCCAGTCAGAGCAGACTTCTCTGCTTCTGCTGCTTTAAATCACCTCATTCAGTATTCTTAGTATTGTCTTAGGTAGCATGCAGTTATGTAAATTTATAAATCATACACTAATTAGCACACAATTTCATAAATCTAGTAAGGGCGAAAAAGGAGGTTTCTAACCAACCAGGCTGTGCTCTCTCCCTGAAGTGGTACAAATGCAAACACTGCCTGGAGGTTGTATTTAAGAAAATCTCTGCTGCAACTTTTAGAGTTTAACCCCAGGCTCATGTATAGTTTCAAGGGATATCTTTTAGATGTCTTAGGCTCAATCCATCAAGCACAACTAAGCTCTTTCCTCTCCTTCCTTACTACCAAACCTTCATAGCTCACTGGATCACTGCAAAGTTTGGTTTGCTTGTTTCACCCGTATTCAGATTCTTGCTATACCTAGTCTCACATTCTTCTGTCATTTAAGCCCACAACACCATCCCTTGCAAGCAATTAAACTCAGTTCGTGTTAAACTCAGTTCTACCCTATCACCCTTCTTGTGCTCTGTTCTCTCTCTCTCTCTGCCTAGCTACGCTAAATGGCAGCAGCTAAAGTTAGGCTATTTCCTTCTTTCTCCAATTTATCAGGTATCTTTGGACAGTTGCTCCCCAAATGCAGGAACATGATCTGGAAAAGGAGTCGGGAGTCATAAGCTTCGTCTGGGAACCAGTGCCTGATTACATTTCCCACTCCAGGACCTATGCACAAAATTTGCCTTCATCAACTTACTATGTTTTAACAATTTGTCTCTACCTTCTGGCTCAGCTGAACCCAACCTATCAATTCTGTCAGCCTTTGGTACAGCTCTTTGCCTTGCACCCTTTTCCTGTCTTGCCTTTGGCTCCATCCTTTCTTCTTAACTGTCTAATTCCACCTTTTTGTTCCAAAGCATGGTGCTGGCTCTCTCCTTCTCTTTTGTATTCTGAGACCTCGCCCCCATATGACGCTCCAAAAGAGTTCTTGCTCCTTCTCACAGTGAAACCCACATCCTGGAGAAGAAGAGAAGGTTAAAAACGAGTTAGTCATCTCCCTTAGCAAACTGGAGATCCACAATATATATGACGTGATGATGTGGAAAGTGGAACATATTGTCAACAGTAGAACTGACATCTCAGCTGGACAAAAACCACCAGGAAATAAGTCAAATAAACAGAAGTCTGGAAGATTAAATGAAAATCCCATATAATTTATTAGATTATGACCTCACATACATACATAAATATATGCTCAAGATGGGATACAACAGTGAAACTGGAGAGGCATTAAGTGGAAAGGGTGTGACTGCTACAGTTCCACAGTGTGCAAGGTGCACAACAGCAATGACTACACAACCACTCGGCCAGTGTGTGTGTGTGTGTGAGAGTGTGAGTGTGAGTACGAGCCACTCAGAAGCCATTCAGGAAGAACACAAAGTGAAGGCATGGGTAGGAGCCTCAGCAGAAGTCATGTTACTCCACAAAGCCTTATGTAAAACACAGCCCAATATTTAGCCGCAGTGTATTAACTGCAAACACTCTGGACAAACAATCTATGGCTGGACTAACTCCCCAGTGGCAGCTTCCTAATACAGGAGCTAAAACTTAAAAGGACACTGTCAAGTGATTGCTTTTGCTAGTTTAATTTTTGCATTTCCTCTACTATTTTAGTAGATGGAAAACAATTCCCCTCCCAGTCCCAACTACTGATTTTGTCCTTTCTTATTTGACAATCATTGATTTTTTTTTCTAAGGCTATAAATGTTTTAATAACTTCAACTTTGTAGTGCCTCATGGCAAAATATCTTTGCTTGCACTGACTGCTAAACACTTTTCCTAATGTACTGCTGATAACTAGAGCAAGAGCCAGCATTATAAAAAATGATTTTTCAGAGGGTCTACCAAATTAATAGCTTTTGTTTCTTTGTCCACAACTCACAGACAGTTAAAACTGGCAGGGCTTCACCTATCAGACATTTAACTACCTTAACTGTAGAAGTTTTGGCTTTGTAAAGGTACGCCTCTCATGTAGCTCCAACTGATGGACAGCACCTTGAGCACAGAGCCCACAACTCTGATAATGTCCTTTTAAAAAGAGCTACTACCAAAATGTAGATTCAAGCCAAAGGTCACCATCATAATTAGAGTTGTTCATGAACAAAATGGATCATAAGGACTCCTAAAGCAGTTAAATGTTGGCACCCAAAAAAACCCAAAGAACAGAATGCTCCCACGCAGTGTTCTCAATCGGGTACACAAAGGCACCTTTCAAGAGATATACATGTATTTTTTGCTGTTTCAAAAGGTCAGTTAGCACTTATTAGAAAAGGCAATTAAAGTTTCAGTCAAACTGGAAAACAGAAGAGAAGCAATTGGACTGAAATCAGAGAACTGTTTCTTTATAAATGTCAAACCTTAACAAAAAAATCCCCCAATAAACTGAAGAACACCAAAAAATCAACCCAAACCCTAAGATCTATGTAATGGTCATTTCTTTATGGTTTTCCACAGTCTTCCTGCTGCTCCTCGTACATTTTTCTGTTCTCTCCCTTTCCCTGACCTCTTAAAAAAGCAGACTATTCAGCCAGTAGAATAAAGAAAATCTATTTCACAACTCGCTGTACTTGGGTCAGGGCACCGAATACCTCTTTGGGGCTTTTAAGCAGAAACCTGTGCCTTTGTAGCCTCAAGGGAGTAGAACAAGCGGGACAATCAACACTAGACGGACATACTGGAAAGAACTATAATACTTCACTGACAGCAGGACAGACAAACTAGGGGTTTTCCACAGGAGTAATTCCTGGCCCAGTAATGCCGCTTCCCTGCTTTAAACTCCTCCAAGCAGCTTTTAAAATTCAATTAGGATGCAAGAAAGGGATATCACCTAATTTGTGATTAAGACTGGACCAGAATGAAACATCTCAGAGTAACTCGAGGTTCATCTTCTCCTTCTTTCTCCTTTTGTTTCATTGCTGTAAGAGCATGGTGCTGCCAGAGGCACACACTAGATAACCTGCACTGATGCTCTCATTAGAGACGCACCACAGGCTTCATTGCTGAGTCTTGCTAGCTCCTCACAGGGCACCAAACATTGCACAGGAGTGAGCATGCGGGAGGCAGGGAGCAGCAATACCCCAAGGATCAGTACAGCAACTTGCTGTCGTTAAGATAAGCAAGGTTGCCTAAAGAAGCTGTCAGTAAAGCTGTACTGGCCCTCAAAGTGGGGTTTGGGAGCAAATGGTCTAGAACTTGCCCATGCTGTCTCAATTCTACCTTTCTCTCACTGCAATTTTACTGGCAAAATGAGTATTTTAGCCTCATATTTCCAGGAACACATGCCGGTGGCTACTGTTACAATAAAATATGAACACTGCATTATGGAGAAAATGACCATTAATCCTGTAATCTGCAGTCATTTTTACCAATTCGGCACATTTCTTTTAAAAAACCAAGTACACGCAGTAGATGGAAGTACATTTAAATAAACTGAAATAGATACAGCATGAATAATTAAAGCCAGCAGGGAAATGGGCATTGTGAGCTGCTAGTGGAAATAATTACTGATTCGTCTTATTTACAATGGAGCCTGGATACAGGATCAAAATAGTGCAAGTTAGTGAAAATGTCTTAAGACAGTTCTTACACTACTACTGCTATACATTTCATCTTCAAAAGTACATTAAATAGGTTTTGGACCACTACAACATCTGATTGTGTTCTGCTACTATAGGGTTAGGTTACCCACCACACAAAGTCTCTTAAATAGCACTGATTTAGACAGGAATATATTTCAAATGGATGCCCAGTACATCAACTTCCAACATCATCTATTAACATTATTACACACTGTATAGTTAATTTTATGATATATCCCCTAAAAACACAGTGTGTTAAATATCAGAACATTGAAGATAAAAGTAGATCATAAAATCACTGAAAAAAGTACTAAAGTGCTTGTACCTTTATAATATGCCAGGTTTTAAACAGACTTGTTTAATTAGAAAATAATCTACTTTGAACATAGTGGTTCTTGAATGTTAGGCAGTTCCTGCAAACTGCTTTAGAGCTAAAAATCGATAATGAAATATACTTCCGATATGAGGCTGGCAAAATCATGACTTCAATCTATTAGAAAATGTAGATTAAAAAAAAATTCTACTTTAGAATGATTACTTGGCACATGAAAGGTTTAGAAAAAAAAAAAAAGTTAATGCTTTCTGATTGGTCTGCCCCAACAACGTTCTTGCACCATGATTACTAATTCCAAAATGCTAATTAGCTATGTTTTAGAAGAGGGAAAACAAACAGTTGTCACTCAAATAATTTAAAAATGGCACTTTAACACAAGCAAATTGGCAATATAAAGGACCTAAAAATTCTACTGAAGGGCTGTAGACCGATGAGGCATGTCAAATGAAGAAAATCTCCTCGAGGAGACGGCTCTCCTCCTCCTCTGCTCTGCTTCTGGAGTGGCAAGGGACGTGGGACCAAAATGATGGCCAGTTGTTTACACAACGAGGCGTCTGCCTTTTGTTCCTGTCACAAGATTCTCTGCAGAGGCATCCTGGGGCAGATATCGGACTCATAGCTTCAACCAAGTCAAGAAGACTGGCTTCGTACCTACAGAAACACACCAATAGAACAGAGCTCCATTAAGCATCACAGCATCATGCAAGAACTGAATTCAGCCTTTCTACCTCCATAATACAGACTAGACCTAGACTTGTCTGATGGGCGCCAACAGCACGGAATGAATTTTGCTGCATGTATTCCTACGAGGAAAACCAACATGCAGGTAATGAAAAAGAGATGCGCAAAGCATGGGTGCTTGGGTTATTTTAAGGTGTTTCCTCAGCTTTTCCATTTGAGTTGTGTAATGTCTTAGTTGTGCTTGGAGACTAAGGACAGATTTCAGAGATATGACAGCGAAATACACCGAGCAGGTACAAAGCAGACCCACACAGGTAATGGTGAAGTGACTTATGCACATGCTGCACTTTTTAGAATAGGCCTCTACACTTGATTTAGTTTCCCAGGGATTTGAAAACAGCAGGAGATTTTATTATTATTGCCACAAACTACACGTGCTTCCTGTAAATCTCTATGCACTATATAGAGTCTGTCTGGTGGAAGCACTGAAGGAATATAATCTAAGCAAGGCAATACAAAATCAACACGTCGGGCACCAAGAGAGAAGGCAAAGGTGCTCAACATTACTCAGGCTGTCCTTTAAGTGTGAGTACAGAAGTGAGGGAAGGCTGCAAGCCAATGCTAGCTGGTAACGCACACTGAATAATGGCAGTTGCTCCAGACAGAGACTTCCTATTAATATTCACACAAGAGAAGACCTGATCTAAATACTAGCACAGGATTGATCATTACAATATATTTTCTCTTGTCCAGTTTTAAATGTCTTAAGCGATACCATTTCCACTGCTTCCCCAGGGATGCTGTTCTCCAGTCTAAGAGATATCACTCAAGAGTTTTACTCTAAAGTTCCCTTAGTTCCATCCTGTTAACACCAATCTGTCTGATGCTCCCAATGCAGAAATATTTCACCAATTCAACGACTTACATGAACAGAACATTATTCACAGCACCCATCCTAAGGTATCAGCATAGCTGTTTGGTTTCCACTGAGTCTTCTGTAAGCAGAAGGAGTTCATTGATAGCATGAGGAAACATCTTAAGCTGTTTCCTGCTTTGAGAAAAGCCTCTGCTTTTCCTTTCAGGACAGTGGGAGCGTAGGAAGACTAAGCAACTAAGTCAGACTGCTAGGGTAGGTTCCTGAACTCAGATGGCACGAAAAAAGTCTTAAGTGCTAATATTTGAACAGTTTATTTGTGTGAAATATTAGCAGCAGCCAATGTATCTCCCAGAAGCAGGCTATCACTTGTTCTGTCCAATAGCATCATGCAGCAGCAGCATCAGGTAAAAAGACTTCCTTCACTAAACTAGCAACGCCATGTAAAATACCCTTTGTTAGCTCCAGCGGTGTGTGTTACATCCCACCCATCATCAGAAAACTGACCACGGCCAGGTTAGGTTCGAGACACAGGAATTAACAGTGGTACTGACGGGTTAATAACAATGTTAATGGCAACCACTGGAGTTCTGTTATGATTGCTTGGAAAAGTCAGCTCTCATTTCCTTCAATTTTTATCATTTCTTCCAATCTGATGGTTGCCATCATTTCTAGTACACCCCAATTTGACATTACTGCCTCACAGGGCTCTCTCCTCTATTTGACTATCTATAGATTGTTTTATTTTCCTTTGGATGTACTAGCTTGCATTTCACCCAATTTCGCAAATTTCTTTTTCACGTATTAAGCTTATCTATATGTCTTTCTATTATCTGTCTGATTAAATCATCCCTAATAGCCAAAAATGAGCAACTCAAAACAAACAAAAACATGCAACTTTAGTTTTGTTTCAATTGAACCGTGCAAGTCACTAGCTCTACGTGAATGTGATGCCTTACAGTTACCCTAACTAAAAATTTCAGAAGGACACCAGAGCTTTGTCTAGCCAAGCAAGATCATTTCAGAGGGGTCTGTTGTTTGTATTAGCATTCAGAACATAGCCACTAAAGACTGAGGCCCCTTAAAGATATCTCCAACGTATGATGGAATAAGCTGCACTGATAGTGAGAAGTAGTACATAGCTATATTAGACTTCTCATGTAGAGAAAGTTTTGGACTAGACTCTATATAGATATACACAGATGCTTTGAACCCCAAAGACACCTAGTTGACACATACACTGGTTTCATTAGCCACACCTAAAACTTCTTTTTAGATAAATCTAGTCTAGCACACAAATGCTTATCTCTGCTGACTGTAGCGCTATCATAAAATTTCAATTTCTCCAGCAGCCACATTCAATCACAGATTAGGTAGGGGGAAACCAAACCAGCCAGTGCATTTATAGCAAACATGCAGGCCCTAGATTTCAGCAGTACCTTCGAGTTCATTTCTTCTGCAAGTTTATCTAAGTTTTACAGCATCTCTGCTATCAGGAAGGCTAAATGATTTGGCAGATTACAAGTGCAGCAAATATCAAAGATTATGTAAAAGACCAGGTGTTGTAAATCAGTCTATTTGACACCACAGTTATATATGCAATAAAATGAATGAACTCTGCTAACAGAGCACTATCTGATAAAGAGAATGCTCCTTGCAGGTATTTAGTGTTTAATCCCATGATAATAGTTTGCCCTGGTTTGTCTAGGCAACATCAGACAGAGTCTGGCTGGAAGCAACAGAGAAGACCTAGAATGGTTTGAAGCTAGTGAAGACAATTTTCTCACCATTTATTTGTATCCAAATATTTAAAGAGACACAGTCAGAATGCTCAAAACCTGAAATGTAACTTCCTTTAAAACTAGGATATATATTCCTTGCATAATCTGAATAAATGCATAAGTAAAAATAGGCTTTATAATTATTATTATTAATTCAACACTTAATGGCTTCAGTGAAGTCAAAGCTGCAGGATCAGGCACCCAAGAGTCAGAATATTTCAAACAGGAAAACTGATCTGGCAAGCTTGGCTTGTGAATACTAAATCCCCTTCTAATGCAAATCAACAGCCAAGATCGCCTCACATTGTTCATGCTTCCCAAGGAGAAAAAAGAATCTCTAACGTTCTGCAAAAGTACCAGCACTGTACATTAAGCCACATACAGAAACTCCTCATGTATAGATGCTCATCCAAGCAACTAAATGTTTCATCAGTGCTAGATGCTTTCACATCTTTTCTTTGATGGGTTTTGCCCTCTCAAAGAAGGAAAATGAGGTGGGCAACTGTACCTTTAAGGATGGTGGTGATAATACAGTCTGTCTTCACCTTGTTGGTGCACTTGCCGGTGTGTTGGGAAGTCAATAAGCACCTCCAAAATAGACTGGAAAAAAAGCTCTTTTCTAAGTCTGGTTTTGACACTTGCCTGTGTACAGTTTTTCATCTAACTTTCACGAGCTTGAAAGTCTGCATGTTTCATCATGGGAGAAGAGAATTTGTAAAGTCTAGCCTACAAGTCTGGATGAGAAGTCTAGCTATTTAGGCAGCTCAAGTTTGGTGAAAGTAATCTTACCATAAAGTCTCAAAAAATTCCATCAGGAGAGGGAACACAAAGAATTAGTGTACAAAGCACGAAGAAGGCAGGGTCATGCACAAGAGGACAGAGATGTGAGCTGAGAGAACAGACTAAGGTAAGCTTTGAAGCTCTTCTTTCAATTAAGAAATCTGATCTTCGCTTTTCCTAATGGAAATTAAAACTCTAAATATTGCTCAGAGAGCAGCATGGAGATGCCTGAAATGTCTGAGAGGTAGGCACTACTGGGATCAAGCCAGGATAGCTGGGTAAGGTGCAGAGCTGTGACCTGGATGGCTAAATCCGTCCTGGTCAGGCATTGCACAGTGTTGTGATAGTATTACCTTAATCTCCTCTGGACAATTAACACAGGTTGCTGGAAATTTGGCTTCTCAGCCACGAAAGTGTTATTGGAAATTTTATTAAAAACTTCCAGCATTTGCTCCTAATTAAATAAGTACTTAGTAGCGTTTATCCACTCTTAGTGTAAAAGAGTTTTGTAGTCTATCACTAAGGTAACAGGAACCATCATAAAGCATTACAATTCAGAACAGCTCATTAAAAGCTCACATTTTATAGTGGAAAATAGCACAAAAATAACACAGGTTGGCGCAGAGCCAAATCTTTCCCTCCACGGTATTCCTATTTCACTGCCTGTGCAGCAGGAACACAACTCTGAACATCTACAGGTGAATCTTGCTTTGCAGAGTGTCTCCAAATTGTATGGGAAGGAAGGCTCCTGCACTCTTACGACAATCACGCAAATGTGGCTGTTGCTCTGGGAACCACAAGGCCACATATTCCCGGGATGGCTGCTGAGAAATCACCTGAAACCACTTGATACTCTGTCTAATAAAACCTACTGGGCAATCAGAGTTCACAGTCCCACAATGTACAGTACCTAAGAAATGGTCAGAATATTCAAAAGTGATGCAGAGAACTCATTACTGCACATTATATTATAGAAAATGGTGCTCTTGAAGGTAAGGATAGAGCATCCTTGTATCAACTGGCTGAACAGTGATGTTTATTTATTTAGACACTTGGGATATGTCATTGAATTCTTAATGTTTGTCTATTTCCCATTGCTGCTAAAATATATTACGTTTCTTACGCACTGTTCAATTTTTAAACTACACTACTGTATTTTCATATTGCGCAGTCCCATTTAACTAATAATATCATTTGTTCCTTCCTGAAAAAACAGCACAACCCCAAACATGTCTGATATTTGGAGGAGCAGGAATTTCCCCATGAGGCAAAATAACTAAACTTATTAGAGCCATAAATACTCTTACAGTGGGATATATGTACATATCTTTAAACAAGGAGTGTCAGATATTATTTATCACTACGTTCATAGATATCTTTTCATTTACAGTCTCTGAAAATTTATTCTTCAACCATAAATGCGTACAAAACACACAGAATATCTCTTCTGTGAGGTGATGGCATTTCAACAAAGCATACCGGCAATACGGTTTTTGAGATTAGTAACTGTATAGGCTTACTTTATTTAACTGTATATACTAGAGGAAATAAAAAGGTTTATTTTTGTACTACTGCTTATAATTTCAACATAAAGTTCAAAGTGATTTACTAATGTTACATGAATTGCCTTTGAATTACGGTACAGTATCGTGCCTAAGTACAAAGCCTAACACTATTTTGTATTCATAAAACACTGCCTGCCTCCAAGCACTTTACAAACTCTAAATACAGCTAAAAACACATTCAAGGAGTAGGGAACAGACCCATTTTACAGAAAAGGAAACTAAGCTTATTGTTATTATAAAGCAAATACCAAATTCCTATTTGACTGGAATAAAACAAAAGTAGAGAAAAAACAAAGTGGCTTCCACAGTCAAACTGCCCCAAAGCTGAAGACACCAGGCTAGTGACATAATCTGAGTTTATCTGGAATGATAACTGATCATCCACCCCCAGGTTAACCCAGGCTCTGTAAGCAAAGGGCAGAACTGTACTCAAACTAAAGAGTCCTAGCCACTTACTGCTGTCTTTATTCTTGCATCCACAATTGTTGCATTGGGGATGCCAGAGGTATGTCCCTGGCTTGTCCTTTCAACGCCCATGTACCAATCTGTTGTCCACAAATTTGCCTAATTCCTTTTCCAATCTGCAGCTTCCATGATCTTCTGTGACAGCAAGCTCAGGATGTTCGTTGCTACTGAAAGATATACTTTCATTTATCTGTTTTTATCTGATGTCCTGCTGCCGTCAACAAGTGCTTTTTAAGGACTGACTGCAGTTACTCTCATGTGGTGGGATCTGGTGAATAACATTCAAAACCATGACGATTTTCTCATTCCGTCTTTTCCTATCCAAAGTTACAGGTTTTGGGTCTCTCCTTGTATGGCAGCTACTTCAGGCCCTTGAACATTTCAATTGCCCCGTGCACGTTTTCTAGCTTCCACTATGTCTCTCTTGACAGGCAGAGAGAAAAAGCACACATAGGAATCAACACACAAGTACACCAAGGCCTGTGGATCCACAAGCTTTTGTGAAACTCTGGGAAACTTTTGACTTCACCATTTGGAAACACCTGCTCTGAGTTCAGCATCATATAGGCATGGGGCTGATGATTCTTCCCTATGTAAATTAGCATTCTACTCATTTTTTTAAGTTTTTTTTGAGTTTCTTTTGACACGCCATTTGTCTATAGCGAGGAACTTAGTATCATTCTCAAACTTACCACACCACCCAGAAGATTTTCCTGCTCACTTCTTGCTCTAAGTCACTGATGAAGAACCAATTCAATGGGGACGCCAGCGATGATTCTTCTGCATTATGAAAATGGACACTAAGTCCTTTTGCCTGCTATCATTTAATCAACAGTAGAAGACTTTTAATCCATAGAAGATGTTTTTTCCTGCAATTATGCATAAGTTTGATTGCTATAACAACCCTTGGTGCAGACCCTTGGCAAAGGCCTTTTGAAAATCCAAATGTATGTTCACTGGATCCTCTTATTGTCATCAGATTTCTGGGTTCAGGATCCATAGGTGTGAGTTGATGTCTCAGAGTCTTCCTTCGGTCCCTCCCTACTACATAAGCATAAGCCAAGTTTTATCCAGCATGTTATTTGGTCCAGCAAGCCTGAGATGAACATACCCATGAACATCAGAGATTGGCTGGATAGGAAATGAAAGGTGAGAAAGAGAAGCTGACTTTGCAGTCATTTCCTGAAAGTCCTATCCTATCCTACAAGTCAGGATAGGGGAACTTGCCCTACACGTGTGAACTGCATCCTCGGGGACCAAAAACCCTTCAAAAGGGATATCCCCATGTACTGACTCCCAGGATGCCATAATGAAAAAAAGAACAAAAAGAATGAAGAAGATTAAATGAAGAATGAGAGACAAATGTATTGTGTCAGTTAGCCTGAGATTTCCATTTTATTTTCATGCAGGTTGGGACTCTGAGCAGACACTTCACTGTGGGATACAGGAGAAGGCAAATTCAACAGTGCTATGTATGTATTTAAACCAGCTCCAGGTTGGGATGTATTTCTTGCCTGTAACGGGTCTGTATTTTCCAAAGGCTTCTCAAAGTTTCTTAATTCTTAAAGAAAAAGATCAGACTGCAGCATATTTCAAAGCAATTAAAAAAAGATCTGAGTCTTTTATTTAAAATACATCACACAATGTGAAACAGAATATATTTACACAGTGTCCTCAGCAAGAGCCTCCCGGAGTGCTGTAAAACCCACACCCACATAATAGAGAGCTTACAGTATCAGAGACTTTTAGAGAACTCTCCGAGGCGGTATTCACAGAATCATAACCTAGAGAAGGAAAAGACTTATTAGATCATCCAGTCATCTCCCTGCTGACAGAGAACCATTCCCTACAGTGTGCTTCCTCACATTTGTTGCTAACAATCAGCCTCTCGCTGCTCTCCTTGGGAAGACATTGCACAGCTAACTATACCTCACACTATCATTACCATTATTACTTATTTATAGGCTACGGTATAACCTAAAGGGCCTTGATCAGGATCAGGGGGACTCACTCTACAACCACTTGTAACAGCGATCCTCTCTCCAAAAAAGCACACAGTCCAAGTGGAAAAAGACATAATGTACAATTAAGGAGATCAGAATAGCACGGAAACTGCCACAAATGTTCCATGAATTTTTGCTTTGGAGTTTGGTAGGAGGAAAAGATACCTGTCATAAACAAGAACATGTTTCTAATAGTCAGCTAGAGATAAACAAAGAGGATTTTCTTCCTCCCAGCCTCACACAATTAGTTATAGCTAAAGATCTGGCACAGTACTGAGAAATCCGTCCCCTTTTTTGCTGCAAATACTCCTTAACTATTTAAGCAATATTACATTTCTCCTTTCTCCTCCAGTCTCAGTCAATATTTATCTGAGCTACACGTATTTTAATCTTCTCTCATAAATCAATATTTCTAGCATGGCAATAGATTTTGCCTCTCTCCTCTGATCTTTGACAACATCTTTCCAGTAAGCGATCACCCAGAAATGAGTGTCTCACTCCCCTGTTGGGGTTACACAGAAGCAGAGAGGAGATCAGCTACCTCCAGCACTCACACCATGCATGTCTGTGTGGATTCAGATGACAATGGCCTTTGTGCTGCCACTTCATAGCTCCGCAGGTCCCTCTCTCGTTTGTATGTATTGATGCATCACACTGTAACACATCCCTGTATGCTGCAAGTCCTACAACAACAATGAACCCAATGCTTCATTTTCTGGGGTTACTAACAACTATCACTAAATCTTGTGAAAAATGGCATCAGATACTACAGCCTTTCCACAGGAGAATTTGGACAGAAGCTGCAGAATTAAGTAATGACATCGCACCTTTGCTAACTGGAATGAACTTTGCTTGGCAGTGTTATGGGACAACCCTCCCTCCCCAGTGTGATAAACAGTATTAAAGTGCTAAAGAGGACTTGGTCTTGAAAAGGGCTGAGCACTGCTGGTTTGCCTCTGGCCTTTTGCATACCAAGCAGATACAGTGCACTAAAGAACACCAGATCCAGGAACACCATCTCAAAAAAGTTGTGCCCTAAGGCATGGCTGATAAAGAGATTTTTCTTCTTCGATTTGCACCCTGGCTTCACCTATGATCACATGCAACCAGCTGTCATTACTGAAATAAGAGTTAGCACTGCTCTTATTCCTCCTTGCTGCACAAACACGCCATTTTCACTCACCCAGTAGTCAGAGACCAACACCTGCTTTCCTCACCTTTCTGCACGCCCATCCCAATGCTCCCAATCCTCAGCTATCTTACCTCTTTGCTCCTCGTAACTCAGCCTTTTCGATTGTTTCCTCATTGGACTTTTGCTCAGCCCCTGCTGCCATGTTACCAACCTGTCAAATACAACTGAAAGGGCTTCTTTATTGTTTTTGTCTCTGTGTGGTTTTAGTAGCTAAAAAACAACACCCCTCCCCATCCCACTCCCAGTCATTTCTGTTAAGGTATGGCTGCAGAGAGCTGAATTGGCATAACTGAGGTTGTAATAATTCTGGAAGGGGGAGGGTGAACAAAGACTGAAGTGCTGGGAAGTAAAGAAAGCTTTTAAATCAGGTCTTCTAGTGACAGAAAAATAATTTACAATGAAGCTTTAGTATAAAAGGAAGAAATTACAGAACGATGGAACTACCATGGAGTTTAACAACCATCTCTGCAATCACTCTGTTTGTATTGTCCTTCTCTTCCCTCCCACACCCCCCGTTTCTTGTCTCATCAAGTCTGAAAGCTCTTCAGATCAGAAAATGAACCTCAGTATATGTACAGCACCTGGGGCCCTGATTCTGCTGTGATATTACATAATAACTTTGCACTTCAGAGCATGCTTAGACTTTTATTCCCTCCAAGCATCCTGTCATCACAGTATATCTTCAGTAAGATCTTCACCCTTTATTGTTCTGGGCCAAAACTAAACTGTCATCATCTTTTCTGCCATACCTCATCCCTCTACTCCTCCTGCCTTAACAGCCTTCCTTCTCAATTTTTCACTCTTACAAGTTTGTCCCCAAGCATCCTTCCCCTGAAAGCAAACTCTAATTCAATGAATATTATTTAAAATTGTGCTTTTTCTTTCATATTGTACTAAAGCCTGACAAAAGGTCACATATGTAAGTCACAGTGCAATATCGTACCTTCTCTCTGCCACACTCAGTGTTGTCCCTCAGTTTTTATTTCTTTTTCACTACTCATCTCTTTCTCCTAGTGTGCTTCCGGCAAAGTTGGGACTACCTCACACCTTGTACACTGCCTAGAACTTTGTGGGTACTTAATGAGTACAAAACAATTTTACAGGGCATGGCTTAGGGGAAAAAAACCCCACCCCTACAGCTTGCAAAGTCCATCATCATTTACATGGATTAGTGATCCATCTTTTTTTCACAAGCTCAGTCCAAATTCCCAGCCTGCCTGACAATAAATCAACTTTTTGCTTCAATAGTGGAGTCACTGGGATATCTGCATAGTTTTAGGTCAAGCACTTATAACTATTTTATGATTCCAAAGTTTCTTACCTTGTCATTTAGTTACTGAACTGTGAGCTTCCATTGACTTTCTAACTATTGTGGCCAGAACTGCTACTAGCTGTGCAAGATTTAAAACCTCATCAAGCAGAAGAGCAAAATCATACTGCAGTAGTTTTAAGTACATATTGGGGTGGAATCGTGACCCTATGGAAGCCAAAGAAGTTCTGCCACTGGTTCATTGGGGTTGGGTTTCTTTCCTACCTACCATTTGTTAGGTTGGGGTGAATAAGTATTGCAAGCTCTCTACTTTACACCCTGGAAATGGAATGCCTCAGGCAATGCTTGGAAATTATTTATTTTACCTTTTTCTTTTCTCTTTTCTTTTCTCTATCCTGGCGAAATATTTTACATGCAGTCAATTGCTGTACCTAAACAGCAGCTCTTCTGTGGATCTGTATGATCCTTCCTCTTCTGCTTGTCAGCTTAATTTCTTCTGCAATGGCGTGAAGTGTTTAATAGCAAAATCTAGCACTCAAATTCTTTTGTTTCATAATTATCTCTGCCCTGTCAACTACATCAGTGAAAACAAGTTACCATTAGACAATTCAGATACCAGTAAACACCAAGTTGTGATAATATAGAGTCCTGTATTACTGTCATTACAGAAAAAGCTGTTTCAGGGAGGTTTGAAAAAAAATTAAATAAGCCCAGCACTTCTAAATGGCCCAAAACCTAAAGATATCTTAATTATTCTTCAATATCTTAATCATTCTGTAGAATCATGATCTCGTATAATGGCCATTTTAAATGAAAGGTTTGCTGCTCTGCACAGTTGCCACTTCCTTCTAATTGTGAATTAAAGCATAATTTAGCATGGCTTTATGCCAGCATGACTAGAAAAAATTACAGACACTAACTCTGGTTGAAACAGGGGGGAAAAGCAGTTAGATTTCTTTAAGTAATAGAAAATCACTCACCAAGTTGTACTTTAAAACAAAACACTAAAGCTTTAAGTTGACAAACTGACTTGAATTAAACCACACAAAAAAAAGTGCTTGCACTGTAAATCTTATAGAGCAAAAGTGATGGTAGGTTATCATTCTGTTTATTAGCATGCACTTTGGAGAGTGCAGGGCAAGTATGGATACGCATTCATTCCATTTTATGCCACACATTACTGAAAACACATTCTCCATAAATAATTCATAAATGCATTGTTTGAAATTTCAGACTCCAAAAATACAACATGGTTTTCAAATTTATCGTTGCTTGGTCTTCAAAACAGAAATAGACAATTGGATGGATGGACTTGGCAAACCTGATAAGAACCCATCAGTCAAAATTACACTCCAGAGGTAAATGCAAACATCTCCTAGCTCCTGATCCTTGGAACAGCAAGGCCATGATGATAGCCGCTGTGCTTGTCCTAGCCATCCCTTGGTGGGGAACAGGGAGAAAGAGGGAAATGGAAGAAGTAACCAAGTAGTGAGAAGAAAGTGTTGAGTCAGATGCTTGACTTTGAAAAGAACACTTACTAGAAATAAAACAGCGCCTTGCTGCTCTCTGATCACGAGCTGAGTGTGTAACAGGATAGTTAGGAGAGAAAAGGATGCTTTACAGGATGGTGTGGTGGGGAGGTTAAATGTTGAAACAGCATAGATAACCAGAAGAATTTAAATTTAAGGTATAGTAACAGTCAAAATATACAGAGAATGGATATCTTTCACCTGGCAAAAAGGCCATTTCTTTGGCCAGACTACACAACAAACTTGAGCTCGTTATTCTCAACTTTTAATTGGTATCACTTTGTTAATGCTAATGACATAGTAACAGGCACCATATTTCACGCCAGCTGTGGCAGAATAAAAGAGGTGAGTAGGATCTTACAGTTCAACTGAAGTCTCATCTCTGCAGGAAGCAGAGCAACCACAGCACCCACTGAAGAAACTGAAGTATGCTTCATAGGCCAGGGCACTTAAGCTCTGTGATTCTCTATCTTGCTGACATTATATATGTAGTTTATGCTCACTTGCTTCCTTTTCCTTCATGAAGTACTCAGAAACCTCATATCAGATAGTAGCTGCTTTTCAGCCAGATTTGCTGAAAGTCTAACTCTGAAGTGTTTGTTCTGTTCTACCTACCTGCCCTATCAGATACACACACAATTTCGGGAACGTTATCTAGTGAACACCCCTTGCTGCCTAGCCTTAACAGAACAGCCCATCATCTGCCTGTTCACCAGACTTTTATTTGAGTCTGTTGAGTCCGATTTGACTGAGAGTAAGTATTGCAACTGTGTTCAAATGCTTGGCATTCCAACTTATTGATTCCTTGGGCAAAGACCATACACAGAATCATAGAACGGTTGTGTTTGCAAGGGACCTTAAAGACCATCCAGTTCCAACCTCCCTGCCATGGGCAGTGACACCTCCCACTGGATCAGGTTGCTCAAAGCCTCATCCAGCCTGGCCTTGAACACCTCCAGGGATGGGATACAACAACCCCACACAGCATTACAGACTTGGGGAAGAGTGGCTGGAGAACTGCCTGGCAGAGAAGGACCTAGGGTGTTGGTTGACAGCAGCTGAACATGAGCCAGCAGTGTGCCCAGGTGGCCAAGAGGGCCAATGGCATCGAGGCCTGTATCAGACACAGCATGGCCAGCAGGAGCAGGGAGGTGATTGTGCCCTTGTGCTCAGCGCTGGTGAGGACGCACCTCGAGCGCTGGGTTCATTTTTGGGCCCCTCACTACAAGAAGGACACTGAGGGGCTGGAGCGCGTCCAGAGAAGGGCAACGAGGCTGGGGAGGGGGCTGGAGAGCAAGTCCTACAAGGAGCAGCGGAGGGAACTGGAGTTGTTTGGCTTAGAGAAGAGGAGGCTGAGGGGAGACCTCATAACTCTCTACCACTGTCTGAAAGGAGGTTGCGGTGAGGTGGGTACTGGTCTCTTCTCACAAGTGACGAGCAATAGGACGAGAGCAAATGGCCGCAAGTTGCACCAGGGCAGGTTTAGACTGGACATTATGAAAAATTTCTTCACTGAAAGGGTGGTCAGGGATTGGCACAGGCTGCCCAGGGAGGTGGTGAAGTCACCATCCCTGGAAGTGTTTAAAAGACGGGTAGATGAGTTTTTTAGGGATATGGTTTAGTAACGGGACAGGTACAGTTGGACTCGATGATCTCAGAGATCTTTTCCAAACAGATGATTCTATGATTCTTTTCTATGATTACATGGGGCACCCACAATTTCTCAGGGCAACCTGTGCCAGTGCCTCACCACCCTCACAGTAAAAACATTCTTCCTAATGTCTAATGAAGAAACAATGCTTTCATAGAAATTGTATTCCACTATCCATCTGTTACAAAACTTTGTACTCGGCACTTAATGTGGAAGGGCTGGGACTATCTGCTTCTCTGCTCATTTCCAGGTGTGCTGAATTCTCTGGGGTAATCTTTGAATCAGCTGAGATTTCATACATCAAAGATGAGGATACATAATTCAAGAGAAGCCACTGAGACAAAACAGTAGCTGTAAAAAATGCAGCGTGCTGGTGGTGCCTGGTTTAGCATGTCAAAGAGGGGCGACGGCTGGTGAGGAGTCGCGTGCAGTCGGCACAAGAGCATGGCGTGTGGCAAAGCAGGCAGAGCTGTTGTAAGCTTCATAGGGGCACAGGCACTGAATAGGCTTGACACTGTGCAAGTACCAAGTTAGAAGGCACCCTACAGAAAAAAAACCCAGTAAAGCACAGAGTACAAGGCGCTCAGGCCTAGTGTCCCTTGGCTGTAGGCATCGTGTGCTAACAACCTCTTTCAAAAACTTTACACAGGTGGTAGGTGTCCCGCTGAGATAAATTACCTACTTTCGGTTGCTGAACAGATGGGCAGGGAAGTGAAATTTTAGTTTGTTCATTCCCAGCAGTAACTAGCAAAGATGATCTCGAGCTCTGCAGGATTACTTTTCGATAACCATACACCTGCAGATAGTCCACGTTTCTGTCAGGAACTACCTAAGGTCACAGATATGCTACAAAATAAGACAGGACATTTAACGGCTCAAGAGACTGGTGCTAAGTGTCTCATTCCCATATTCTTCTGAATATATTCTAGGCTGACAGGGGTCAGAAAGCTATAAAAAGGGACCTTAATAGGTACAAGAAATGACCCCACAAGAACCTCACAACATGCAACAATGGGAAACGTGAAGTCCTGCACCTGGGGAGGGATAATCCCACGTACGTGCACATGCCAGGTTTGACTAGCTGGAAAGCAGCTTTGCAGAGAAGGACCTGGACACTTGCTGACCTGGTAGACAAAAAACTGAATACAAGGCAGCAAAGGCCAGCACTATCAGCAGGTCAAGGGAGGTGATTCTTCCTCTCAACTCATATCTGATGGAATGCAGCTGGAGTGCTGCATCCAGAGCTGGACTCTCAAGTACAACAGAGACAGAGACACACTCAAGAGAATCCAGTGAAGGGCAATGAAGATGATCAAGCAATGAAAGGAAAACCTGAGAGAGGTGGGACTGTTCAGCCCACAGCAGAGGCAGCTCAGGATGATCTTATCAATGTGTATAAATAAATGATTAGGGGAGGACACAAGATGGAGCCAGGATCCTCTCAGTGGTGCCCAGTGAAAGGACAGGAGATAATGGGCACAAACTGAAACACAAGAGAGTCCATTCAAATGGAAAAAAAAAAAAAAAAGCATTCTTAAGACTGCAGGTGGTTGAACACCAGCAGAGGTTGCCCAGAGAGGCTGCAAAATTCTCCCTCCTTGGGGATATTCAAAACCTGACAGACACAGACTTGCGTAGGTTGCTGTGACTGACTCTGCTATAAGGAGGAGCTTGCAGTAGAGGTTCTCCAGAGATGCCTTCCAACCTCAGCTATTCTGTGATTTCATAGTGAGGTATTTCTCTTCATAAGCACATCAGACCTCACAGACAGCATATGACAAAAGGGCAGGGACTGACTAGGAACAGCCAGACTCTGACTTACCCACACAGTACAGGTATGGCGCAACCAGCGAAGCTTAAAATGTCCACGCCTGCAAACCAGGAAGCCCTCTAAATCAATCCAAACTTTAACCAAGGGCTTTTGCCCAGAAAGGTTTGCAATTCTTCAAAACCAGATTGGATACACAGGAAACCTGATAACATATTCAAACAAGAGTCTTCCCTCCCTTCCCATATACCTTACCAAATCTCTGGCATTTATTTATGTACAAATACATCATGGTATAGCAAACAATCCCACGCACATTTTTTCTTTCTGAATAAGAAGGTCATATCCACACTTTAAGAAAAACTGAGTAAAAATATTTTCAGTATCCTCGCTTTAAACTTGCAAATATTTTTTCTGGCAGAAATCCCTAGCTAACTTTACAGCAAGACCTCTCGAAGGAAACAGAACTCTTACTTAGAAAAAAACAAACCACCACACTACAAAATGAATGTGACCCAGGGACTTACCCTTCTATGCAACAACACAACCAGGGAGCACAGAGACAGTGAAGTCCGCAGGGCGTGAAATTAAAATTTTCACACAGATACAATGAAGTAATGATACAATGTTACAACCTTGGCACAAAAATCTTCTGGTTTGAGTAAAGTCAATGTCATGTGATGTTACGGTTTGTGCACTGGTAGAAATGCTCTGCTGCTATAAAGTTCATAACAAAACAGTAGGAGTGAAAGCAAGAAAATTGTACTGATAATTACAATAGGCCTATACATCCCAGTGATCTAGACGTTCCTTAAGATGCCCATCACAGTAGTATCTAGCTGTCACTGCAGGCAGAGCTAAGAAAGCACACTTTTCTTTCACGCTTAGAAATCTAGGAGCTGAGATGCCCTAGGAGATAGGAAATAGAAGACTGAAAGAAATTTGAACTCAGCAAGGAAGGGGGAGAGAGAGGACGTCTCTTATTAGCTCAGTTTGTGGGCTATAAACGAGGTGGGTATGCACGTTCCAAATTCCAAGCATATGGATAAGAGCAGGGATGCACAGAGCAATTAACAGAGTCAAGCAGAGGCTGGGATGAGCAGCAGCTGGAGCACTGTTAAAGTCCTTCTAGGAATTGCTTCACCTGTTACAGTAAAAAGCGAAGGCAGTGCTGGAACAACATTGGCTCCTCAGCAAGGACAAGGTCATTGGAACAAAAGTGGATTTTGAAAAATTCCCGTCAGATCCACATACAGCGACACAGGCAAAATTACAAGAATCTGCCACATCAGATTTGAGACTTGCAAAGCACTCTTTATACCACAAATATACACAGAACAACACAAATTATCAATGGAGTAGGAAGCATTTTATTTCTAAGAGTATGAAAAAGCCTGCAAACTCATAAATCACAAAGCTGTTTGTACATCATGATACTTCACAGATACCTGATAGACTGACAAGACATGCATGCATTCTACAAAATATATTTATAGGTCTGAACTAAGGGTGGGTGAGAATCTGAATTTGGTAACACTCTTCACCTCAAACCACAATTCCGCGATCACAGGCACGGAAGTTACATGCACAAGTACTATTGGTAAATCATTTTCAGTAACCCTTCTGGAAATGTAACAGAAAAAGCAAGTCTAACAGAGCAAAGGTCGTTCCTTACACGGCATGTTTCTCAGTCTACTGATCCAAAATGGTACACACAGAGAAACACACAGCCAAATGTGACTTAATAAAATCTTCAAGTCTTCAGCTTATTAATTTTTTTAAATTTTTCTCATTTCATTCCAGTGGTTTCATTAGGTTAGACTGCTTCATCTTTATTAAAAAATAATCAGAACTGAAATGTTTCAATAAACCCAATTTCTGTTTTAAGTAGTAAAAGATGATTCAATGCAGATGAAGCAAAAATGAAAGTTAAAAGTACAATGGCATTAGAGGCTTTGAGAATCTCCTTTAAAAGATTTTAAATACATTATATATTAGTACCCTAAAATGTCTTTGGTTTTTTACAGAAAAAAGAACTTTAAAAGGAATTTTTTTCATAGAATCATAAAACAATTTGGGTTGGAGGGAACCTTTAAAGGTCATCTAGTCCAAGCCCCTTGCAAGAAGCAGGAACATATTCAACTGTATTGCTTTCACTATGTTCTCCAGCTGTATGTATGAAAACAACCTTTAAAACTTGCAAATAGGATGAACTAATGGAGGAAAACAACACTTAAGGTACCACTATTACAATCAACAGAGCTCACTTTCTACAGGGCAGAAAACAAAGACATAATATTATTTTTCTGTAAAAGGTTTAATTTTACATCACGTTTTCAAATAATTACCCTCCCATCACATTCAGAAAATAACTCATATTAAAAGAAAATTATTACCCTCTCAACACATTCAAAGGCAATAATTTAACTTTCTTTTTTATTTCTTCCCTTTTTTCCCCTCAGTGGGCTATAAATGAAGTACCACCTCGTAAACAACACAGAAAGGATCAAAATTACCATACATGACCCTAGATTACCTGGGAGCTAGAAGGACGTTCCACTGAGAAATTTAAATGCTAAATATAATCAGTATCTAAAATTAAATAAGTAGTAAAAAAAACCCCAAGTTACTGTTTTCTTTAAAGTCTACCTAAATGTTGAGGAACTTTAGTGCTCTAGTCACAGTCCATCACAAAGTCAACAAATTCTATAGCGTAGGTTCTTGAAAAGGAAACGTGGTGTAGAAAGAGAAAAGACTCATTCCTACAGTAAAATATCATGCATTCAACCTGGACAAAGATCTGTAACCAGGGACTACCCCATCAGGTATTTGTTTCCTTCAAATTCATATCTGAAATCTAGAAGGTATGTTACATGTTTTGGGGTTCCCAAAATTATTTCTGGAAAGCCCATGAAACAAAAATGTACTTAACAGTTTAATATTCTTTACACTAAAGCAGTGCCATGACTCTCTCTACCCTGGCATGGAGCGTACCTTTGTTCTTTCATTATCCTAACCAGGAAAAATCAGGGCCCAAATCTGCTATTATTACATGCTATGGAACTAAT
Source organism: Neomorphus geoffroyi (assembly GCA_033558235.1). NCBI lineage: Eukaryota > Metazoa > Chordata > Aves > Cuculiformes > Neomorphidae > Neomorphus > Neomorphus geoffroyi. Next base: position 1,887,999 of record JAUMJM010000048.1, read on the forward strand.
TACAGATATGTAAGATCAAGAGACTGAGACTTAAACACAGATACTGGATTTTTCCACATCAGAAATATCTTAACAAGGATATTGAGATGAACATGGAGTCATTTAAAAATCACAATTATAAACCATATATTACAGATAACTTTAAAAGCTCTGAAAGTTAAAGAAAACTACAATGACAACCTTGGAGTATGTGGTGTTACAAACACAATAATGACAAGAATCAAGACAAGCTAACTGGATCTCTGGTCTTGATCTAAATGTTGCAGACTTTGAATATGCCATATCACGATTCTGTCTTATGGTCACCAGTTTCTCCCGCAGACAAGAACAATTAAAGAATTGTTCCCTATTCATTTTCTGCATGTGATATTTGGTTTTGTGAACTTCTAATAGTAACCTAAAATTGGCCACCTATTTTCCAAGCTGAAGAGTCCTAGTCTGTCAGTTTGTTCGTTCCACAAAATCTTTCTCGCATCAGTCCATTGCCCTGCTCTGATGCAATGAATAAAGATTAACAACACAGATAAGGTACATGTATTCAACACGTCTGTGGAACAAAATGTCGCTACAGCATCCTTCACTTCAGAAGTGGAAACAATATAAGAATGGGAAAGGATGTTAAAAAGAAATTAAAAGAGGCAGTTAAAAGGGCAAAAATATTTCAAAAGGGCACATGTGTCTAACAGATATACTAAGGCTCAAAAGAAGGACACACAACCTATGGAGAAAGATTTCAGAAAGATTAGAGTTGTACTAGTTAAGTGGAACAGTAAAGGAGACAGTTTTGTCCAGTCAGGTCCTAATAAAGGAAACAGCAAGCAACAAACTGACAGATCAAGTGAAAAAACCTAAACAACACCACCCCCCGTCAAACCAACCAACCAACCATAGAAACCCAACCCTAAAACCAAACCCTACAACAAATCCCAGCTAAGGATTAATGCTTATCCTGGTGAAAGCATAATATCTAATAACAAACCACTTTAAGTATATAAAAAATGGTAAGTTTGAGTATCTGCAAAAGTCAAGAGGAGACAAAGTTAAAAAGGACCACTACGTTTGACAAGGCCGTAGCAGAAAAGTACAATGAGCTGACACATAATATCTCTGCAGGAACTTGGGAAGTTTCTGAAGCCACAGAGGACGTGGCGGAAGACTTGTTTCAGGTTGAACTGTCCTATAAATACATTACAGAACAAATCAACAGAATGAATAATAATAAATTGCTAGGATCAGCTGGTACTCACTCAAACTTCTGAAGGAGCTCAGGTATGAAATAGCTGAACTATTAACTGTAGTGTGTAACTAATTGCCTAAAACTGCCTCACTTCTGGGGCACGGAAAATCAGCTAATGTAAAGTTCTTTTTAAAAGGATCTAGGGTGATGCAAAAAGCTACAAATGAAGAGGTCTGATGTTTAGAACAAGCAGATTGATAGGAATTATAATAAAGACTCAATAAACTTGCCGTACTGGTGAAGAATTTATATTGAGTCATAATTCACTGGGGATCCTTACTAGATTTGTAGAATTATTACGCATCCGAAAAAGGAAAATACAGTTTATATAGTCTATCTGGAGTTCCAGAAAATCCATCACCAAAGACTTAAAAGTTGCCATAAACTAAGAGGAAAAGCCATTAATGCATAGGTAACTGGTTATGAGACAGGAAATAAAGAGAAAACATTAAAATTGGTCTGCTATAAAGCATCTAGGGAGGTCACAAGTGGAGCCTCAAAGAAATCAGTTAGGGCCTGAACTCTTTAATGCATTCATAAGTGGCCTAGAGAAAGGACAAATAATGAGATGACATTCACTGCTGATACTATGCCATTCGTGGTAGAAAAAAAGAAAAAAACAAAAGCTGAATGTCTTTATTGAGGCCAAGAATTAAGAGTATCATGAAAGAAAAAAAAAAGTACCAAGTAGTATAAAGCGCTGGTTAACATCTCATGACAGAGATGTGAGAATTTATTTTGCAAGTAGGCAACTCATTAGCTGGAAATAATTGAGAAGACAGAGCTGGGTCTGGGCGTTGAGACCATTTCCTGATGCACATTATGTTTGACCAGCAGAGGTGGGAAACAGCTGGTGCAAGGGCACTGCTCAGACCTCAGAAACACTGCAGTACCCTAGTCACCTATGTCCAAGCTATAGGGCATCACTACTCCATGTCACTTTTAAATAGGGTTCTCCAAAGCAGTGAAAACTTCCACCCTTTACAGCTTCCCATCACCACACTTTTGATTAAACACGTTACCAGATCAGAAGCTGAAGATCCACTGAGGAAGATACTGTATGTTCACCATCATACATATCCACTCCCTCTCCCAGTCAGTTCAGCACCTGAAGCCTAAAGTCTTCTCATTTATAATGCAAGCATTAAAACTGTGTTAATAAGCAAAGCACTGACCATACATCACAGATTAACCCTGCATTTGCCTCCAATCTATAACCAAAGTATGAATGACAACTTATTTTTAGTTCCACATATTCAGCTATGAGAGGGATGAGGTGTCAGTGCAAGTCATCTGACCAACCACAGGATGACAGGTATCACCAAAAGGTGATTTAGCAGATCCTAAAATAAGTCATTGATCATAAAAGGAGTTGTCTCAAGATAAGCAAGATGAATTCCATCCTAACTATACTAGCATAACATTTTTACATGGACCAACCAAGCAGAGAGATCCACTGCTCCAGGATCCCGCCCTGAAGGGTTTACAGCCAGAGAAGTCCAGGCAGGTGAAGGAGAGAGAAAAAGGATTAATAAATAAACAACGTGGAAATATGACAGAGCCATGCTTTGGGACAATGGCTTCTTATAGTAAGATGTGGTTGTTGTGTATGTATTATTAATCAATTCCTCCCATCTCAAGAAAAAAATCCAACAAAGTAAGAGGAGATTCCTCTGGAGGAGAAAGAGCACAGAAGTGACTACAGTGGTAGGAAGAGAATCATGCAGAAGAGTTCCTTAGAGAACCGTGAAGAGAGGAACCAAGTCTGGTTTTAATTTCTCAAGCTCTACAGAAATTGCTATCACAATAATTCCAATGAAACATTTAAAATCTACAATGCAGAGCACTCAAGAGTATCAATGGAGGAAGAAAAGACAGTTAAATCAGTTTTTCTGACAAAGGGGTAAAGCAAAAACCAGAAGGAACCTGAAAATATTTTAAAAAAAATTTTTTTTTAAAAAATACTATTGCTGTGATTACAAGTGCAAATGGGAATCATATCCAATGGACCAACACTCATTTAATGTTCTATTTGAGAACCTGAAACAGCAGTGGGGAGAAAACCTGTAAAAAAAGGTAATTAAGGTAACAATGAAAATTATGGTAAGAAGCAAACTCTTAAGAGTTAAGTCAGCTTCATAATGATTTGCACTCTATTTTGCTTTGCTTATTATTACTTTCAAACTACAATCAACTTATTGTCATACCACTGAATGATGGAAACCTTGCCAACTACTTCAAAACTGACACGTTTTCTGTTGCACTGAACATTCCCAGAAGACATTTCTCCTCATTTTAATACAAAATCCTGTCAGATCCACAGAGCTGAATAAAAAAAAGTGTAAAGGATATGTAGCTCTAACAGACCTCCCCCAACTAGTCAACTTTGGAATAAAAGATGATCAAAAAAGACTCAAAGATCCAGTGCTACATTAATGCAAATATCTGCCTGTTTGCAAGTGTACTTTTTGATTAAACTGGCATACATCAAGTACAATTAGAAAGGTTATTTATAACTAAGAAATACATAATTCTGCATTTTAATGAGGGTGACAATTACAGCCAACGGTTGCTAATTAACATTAATCCTTTTGCACTGCAAGTCAGAATTTCCCAATATGATTTTTGTTGTCAGCAACGGACACACCAAAACTGTTACTGCAAAGCAGCTATTAGGTAGGCTGCTTTGACACAAATAGGTGTTCCTGTTACACACAGTAAAGAAAAAGAAGCTGATGATGTGTTAAATTTGATAACCTCAGATGTAAATACAAAATGTCATTTCAAAATTTACTTCGTGTCTAGAACACGAAATATAATCAAGGCTTATCATTCTCATGGCTGAACCCAATTCCATGTTTCCCAAGAGCCAGGCTTCACAGGTAAAATCTGATTTGAACACAAGTTTTAAATCTCCCATTGTTAAATTTGGTTTTGATCCCAGTCCTGGGTTTACATCTGCATTTCACCCCTGGGAATTCAGAGCTTTTAGTGGTCGCAATCGAACTGCATAGATAAGGAACAGTGTTTGCCCAGTCTGTATCAGTTTCTGAAGTAAAACTCTGGAGCAAGTACTGAAGATAGGGATGATGACTACTGACTGATTCCCTACTGTAGCAGAGCCTGATTACAAACTGTTCTCTTATGTAGAGCGTCAAGAAAATTTTGGTTTTCAAACCCACTGAATTTTAAATCCTAGTCTTCCAAAATTGCCCTAAAGTATTTCTATTAATTGATTAAAGATTCCTCTGTAAAATTAATGCCAAGTCTATAATAAAAACTGTTGACCTAATTAAACGGTTCTATTTCTGATAGTCACAATCCTGTAAAAGAAAGATCCTTTAGATTTGCTATGCATGTCTTTCCAGAAAAGAAGTTCCCTGTTTTAGCCTCTCAGTCATCATCTTTTCAGACAGAAGCACCAGAAAACTACCTTAACCATCTCTTTTTACACTGTTCTTTAACAGGAAGAGAGACCTGGTCCAAACACCCTCAGAGGAACAAGATCATAATGCAGCCAGTAAATAAAGCCTCTAGAAATGTGCTGAGGTGCTCTCCATCTGGGTCAGGCAATTGGAGCGGGATCAATGTCAGAAATAAGTAAATGAGAAGGCAGAAAAGGAGAATTGTGAGCACTAAGCAAAGAAACCTATAATGTACTTCTTACAAAGCGCTGTAAAATTCACATTTATTTTGTAAGTATGAGATAGATGGGTTATTTCTACATACAGATGTGCCCAAGTAAAATCAAGATAAGTGATATTAATGTCCTATGGTCAGTATTATTGAACCTCGAAAGCAATAAACTATGAGTCGATAAATATTACATTTGCAACATAGTTAACATTCTTCTACTGTCTCTGGCACTTATTACACATTGTAACCGCAAGTCTACAATACATTATTCATATTTGGGGTGTCACTGAGTGATGGATTGCTGTAAGAGAGGCTGTCCTTTAAATAAATCAACAAATAAAAATGCAAATGTTAACATTTTCAGCCACAACTTTTTCCATCTTGAATGGGGAATGAAAATTTCACATTATATCGACAGCCAGCAGAGAGAACAATTAACAACCTACACTGTGAATAAGAGAGATTAATTTGCCAACGTCTGGTTTTATCACTTGCATATGGAACTACATAGGACTTTTTGTGCTTCTGGCTTTGGCAAGGAGCAAGCAAAACTGTGTTTCCTACCACATTCAGCACCTAACTCCCCACCCCACTCCAAACACAATTTTAATCCCTTTAAATGTTCCTAAATTAGACCTGGAATGAGAGTTTTCCCATCCCTGTCCCCCTTTTGAAGCTTGAACAGTGTCTGATCCTAAGTGGAAAAAAATAAATTTATTTCTTTGGCAGTGCTAGCTTAGTCTCTGCAGGAGAAGAAACTCCACAGTACCATCTGAAGAACGGAACCGTATTAAAAATCCAACACGCACAGATCTGAAAGGCAACAACTGCATAAGTAAGGCAAAAGCTTAAATCTCATCACTGTCATATTTTCTAACACTCAGCATAACAGATCTACTCTAGACTATTCCAGTGTGCATTATTAAGTATACAACTCCGCACATTATATTTTACATCAGATATTAATTTGCTTAAAAGTCCCTGAATACACATTCACCTGAGATGTGCTGGGCAATTGGGTAAATAGTTTTGTTTTTAAAATGTCCCTAAACACAAATTTACACAATACAATCTGTTTATAAAAACTCCAACAGGCCACTGTAGTCTAACAGATAATAATATAGCTCGAATATAGTATTCATATTGCAGCAAATACAGTATTCATATTGCAGGAACTTTTAAATCACTTATTTTAATGGCTAGAAGAAACTTCACTCCAAGACAATGCATTCAGCTAGCATTAAAGCTCTGATTTAAAATGGCAACAAGAAAACACAGGCTTAATGCTGAAATCCCAGACTATCACCCAACCCCTTGATTTACCTAACTGTTCTTAAATTCACTTCTTAGATGTCCAAAGTGAAAAATCTTACAGGAGAATTATCTGTTTCCATAGCAAACAGAACAACCTTTCTCTGTGTCTTTTTAAGTGCGTGATTATGTGCACTGTTACTGTGCCAAACTCAACACTACAGCTGTTTCTGAGTGGGGAGAGCCTGACAATTTTACCAAGGACGCAATCAAATTAAACGGTCCTTCACAAGGCACAACTTACAATGCTTGCCCCCTTGCCCCCCCCAAAAAATAGCTTAATACTTTGTTTTAGAGCAGTTTTATTGCTGTTTTGCAACACTTGTTTTGCTGAAATCTGCACCTGATTACACCTTTATGTAAAAAGTTCATTACTAAATGAAAGCACACAAACACCACCACCTCCCCTTTCCAGCCCCCTTCCAGTTCACAGTCAAAAGCCAGAGCCTTTCTTCTAGGCAAACAACAATTATGACAAAAATGTCTCTGGTCACCAAAAAGGTAGTGTTTAAGATAGTCAGAGGAGCTATGCTTTAGGGGTAAGGAACAAACTTACTCTTCCAAACTTGTCCAGCCCCAGCCTCTCTTGTGATTTTTTTTTTTTTTCCCAAATATATTGGCTTTCCTCTAGATAAATAAGCATATGGAGAAGAAAAGCTTTCCAGACCTACTGTGAACATAATTTTGAGGGGTTCTTGCAGGTGTAGACACTTGGCTTAAGAACATTGGATAACAAACATGCAATGCTTGGCTGTATTACAAAAAGCAGAGACAGGCATGCATAGAAGCATGATGGGCAAATAAATTCACTATTAGCCCAACTCAGGATGACAGAGAAAAAAATGCTATTTTCCTTTCAGAGAAATCACTGAACCACCTTGTGCACATTCATTCTGCAAGTCTGGTCACTTTACGGGTCTAGTACTAAGGCTCTCAAAGCACATACCTTTACTTTCTAGAGCCACTTATTTCTTGTCCCAGACATGATTCATTCTGAGAGAGAGAGAGAGAGAGAGAGAGAAGAAAGGAGGACTGCAGTGATTCTTCCTCGAGCAGGAGGTAGCCATAGCACACTGAAGCCTCTGTTTGAGCCCTGCCAAGACAGGCTATCAAGCCAAGGCATCTTCTACCTGCCATGCCTGCTGATCCAGCCAGCCCTCCCCAGAAGCTGTGCTAGCACCCCGATGCCTCGCGCTGGCAGGGAGCTTCTGTCGCTTTCCAACACCTTCCCCCTGGCAGGCTTTCCATTGCTGCTGCTGCTGGGTGCCAGGGTTTGTGCTAGTTAAAGCTGGCACAAACATGAGTTGAATCTAGTCCTATAAATTTAAATAGTCAAAAGTAATTAGGTTTACACATAGTGCCAAATAAATAAATTTGCTCTTAGGCTAGGGCTTTGTGCTGCAAGTTTCAGGACCGTGCCAACTGTTGTGGTTAAGCTGTTAACCCCCCCCAAATCACAGATTATAACGAACATGCTGACAAACCCTAACTTTAGTGGCACAAAAGCAGCAATAATTCTCAATATTGATTAATTTAGTTAGTTAAACCTGCAGTCTAAGCTTATAACCATTCAGTGATAAATTGAGACTGACCTGCTGCCCAAGCAGGTTTTTTGATGAAGGATAGGATCAGCGTTAGGTCTCCACAGAAATACTTGTCCATTTACCATTTTCAATTAGAGAAGGCCATGAGTAAGGGAAAGCACAACATGGCTGCTTTAACTGGTCAATTATAGTTACAGTACCAACGGAGAGAAAGAAAGCAAGGAAGCGTGGGAGAGAGCACCCCAGAAATACAGGATTTTTCAAAATTTGTCACCAATTGGTCAAGTAAACTTTTAAGGATGACAGCTAATCAGACCCCTTTTACTGACTACTTTATCTGATACAATTTCTAACAGCATACTTCAACAATTATTTTACTCTTCTCTGTGGAAAAGAACGGACCATCAATCCTCTTGAATAGAATTCCTTTTTCTAACCAGTTGTTGTATAATGTGAATAATTATATCTACTCCTCAGTGCTTAAATGGAATCTCAATTTATCACTATTAGATGGTATGAAGAAGTATCTTTATATACTCTTTATCTGATATTACTGGCTTGCAAAGGTAACCCTTGTATCCAAGAGAAATGCTTAGGCAATCTTGTGGTTTCTGTTTGTTTAAACACATAGTTGCTTGTGGGAAACAGATCCCAATCTATCTCAGTTCTTAAATCCTCCAAGAATTATCATCCCTTTTCTTCAGAAGAAGAAAAAAAAGTGTTTCCATAGCAAGTAAGTAAAAATTTGTCAATATTGATAGCGGTTTTTCACCTATTATATATCGCAAGTTCTCTCAGAAGATAGAAATAAACTGCCAGCTGTTGCCAAGAATACAGGGATGATATCAAGCATACATTTTCCTAGTCCACTGGGCCAAGAGAAGATTAAATCTGACTCAAGCCCTCTCTTTCTCCAAGAAACATTTAACTCTTCTTATGAACAGACATACATTCTTGTCATCCCACTGCACAAAGTCATCTAGGCCAGTGGTGTAAAATACAGCAAATTCATACCCTAATCTGCACTTACTTTGTTGCTTAACTAAAGTCTTCATTATGAGAAAATGTGAGATATGATAAAGAAAAGCAAGGACTGTATGCTGTTTTTCTAGGCATTTACTGCTAAAATTGTAATCCTGCCTGAAGAAAGCAAGTTGTTTTTAGACTCGTAAGTGTAACAACAATGCTGCTTTCTGTTTCTTCATTGGAGCAGAAGTGACAATGCTGCTTTTCCAGTACATTTATTGCAGGTATATAGTATAATCAGGAATTGCTGACTTGATGTGATTTTGTTGCTTGTCATTAAACATAAAATAACTATGGTACAAAACATTTTAAAAGAAATGGCATTTGATAAAATGGGGTGAATACAGGGGCATTAAAATCTTCAAGTGGATTTAAAACCTAACAGGGGTTAACATCATCCATTCAAATTGTTTACAAATGTATTTAATGTGTCAGGACTTAGAACATAAAATACTTTCTGTTCAAAATCTAAGTAAAATTAAAATGTTAGAACTTGGCATATTCCTGCTTTTCTTATTTTAACTAGCAATTTAAGGTTTACTATAAATGTCAAAAGGATACGGCAGTTTTTAGTTTATATTAGCCAGTTTGCGCTAACATGAACTATCATAGAAATTCAGCCATTTCTCCACATCTAGGAGAATCTGACGGTTGCATTTGCAGCATCTTAAAACAGAGATTACCCAGCATCTTACTGTGAAGTGTCATACCGGATTGGTGATGTGGCTGTGGTTGTAAGCCCTTTGCTGCTGCCTATCAGCACAGGATACGTGGCTGTGTCCTTCTTAGATCCTGAAGCTGTCCCTGTGGAATGAAGTAGACAAACCAGACATCAAAGGCTAGTTAGTTTTGGATAGAAGTTTTGTGATTCTGCATTATTACACAACACTGGGACTAAAAGTCACAACACTTTTGGAGTGCCATATACGCAGGGAAATGGCAATCAAAGAACTCATCAGCTGACAGTACCATGCACAGCATGCATTTCCGGATCACACAGAATCAAATGTGTAGAATAAGTCACACTCTACAGCCTCCAAAGCTTGACAGACTTCCACTGTTACCATTTATAGTGGTCCACAGAATTCAGCTTATTTCACAGATGCAATTTTTATGAAATGCTACAAGATGTTAGTTTTCCAAGTATAAATATCACTATAACCATTTTTCTTTCAATAAAATAGGACTGTTTCTTTCTTCTCCATCCCAATAACTCTTGACTACAAAATAATCTAGGTGAAATGTGAAGTCCAGAGGTCACAAAGTCCAATTCTCCATTCAAAGCATGGCCAACAAGATCACATTTGAGGCATCTGTCCAATTGGGTTTCGAACATCTCCACTGACAGTGAACCAATCTCTATGGTTCCAGTGTTCGACCACCCTCACAATGAAAAACAGTTTTCTGTATAGATAACCAGAAATTCCCAAATTGTAATTTCTTTCCATTGTCTCTTGCTCTGTTGCTGATGACTTCCAAACCCAGTCTCATTCCGTGTCAGTCTCATTCTCTACACTCTCTCCTTGGGTAGCTGAAGAAAGCACAAAGTTCTGTATGGAATCATCTCTTCTTAAAGTTGAACACATCCAGCTCTCTCAGTAGGCCCTGTGCTCCAGCCTATTGCCTGTCTTGGTTGCCTCTTCTAGACTTCCAACAGTTTGTCAATGTTTTTCAATTGCGGAGCCCCAAACTGGATATAACACTACAGATACAGTCTCAACACCTGATGACCACAATTTTGCAATTATGGCCCTGTATGAGGTTTGGTTACTCCATCACACAGGCACACTGCTGACTTGTGTTTAATTGCTGTTAAAAAGGAGATCTCATTCTTTCCTAGAGAAACTGCTTTCTAGGTTGTCAGCACTCAGCTAGTCCTGTAACAGGAGATCAGTACAACCTAGCTGAAGAAACTGGCATTTCTCTTCATTTAACCTGAACAGGTTTCTCTCAAATCAGTTTCCCAGCCTGTTAAGGTCCCTCGAAAACTAGGCTCCACCCACCAGCATGCGGACAATTTCCCCACTGAGCGCTGTCTGCAAACTTGCATCCTGTCCCTCTGTCCAGGTTGTTAACATTAAGCATTTATCTTCTAGCAACTGACTCTTAGCTGGACTGATCACAACCCTTTGAGGCTGGTGGTCTAGACAATTTCTACCCATTTTCCATCTCTTACCTATCCATCTTAGAACTGGGTTTTATTAGGATTTAATCAGACAACTTACATATATGTAGTCAGAGCTAAGTGGAATAGTCAAAACAGGAGTAATCTGTTCTGCTACACAAAAGCCCGTGGGTTTGGGCTTTTATAATCTAGCCTGATTGGCTCTGTCCAACCAACATCATTTAACTAAATGGTAAGTATAGGGAAAAGTCTCAGCAAAATTAAAGTCAAACCAGTATTTAGCCCTTTAAGTAATTCTCTTATGCCTAAATCCTTACTGGCTCTGTGAACAGCAACATTGTCTACCATCCGTGCTGAAATATTAAGTAACACCACAAGGCTGCAATTCTAGCTTCAGCACAAAACTTACAGCTATGCAAAGGATTAAGGCTATTTAAAATTTTAGACTTATTTAAGATGTATAAAAATACATACAATCTGTTAAAACCACATTTTTAAGGTGTATTCTAGGGGGACTAACAAAAAAAAGGGGGGGTTCTTATTGCCCTGCTATAAAGCATTCTGCTTTAGTTTCATGCAGTGAAAAAATCTCACCTAACAAATAGTTAATTATTAGTGAAGGAACTCTTAGAAATACCATGGGGATATATGCTGATTATGTGTCCCTGGTAACCCAATAGCATGCCAATCCATGATAAGAAGACTAGGTATGCATATAAAGACTGGAAGCCTCTTGCTTAGACTTTTGGCTTCATGATGGAATACGAGATATTTAGAAATCATTTCACGTGATAGTGGAATGAGGCAGCTGGATTTTAAGAAACTAATATCAAAGTAATAAAAACCTGGTGGGCATGGGAGAATACATTCAATTCCTAATACGAGAAAAGGCTGGCACACTGTCAACATAGTATATTCATAACAAAGTAGATGTATTTCTCCACAAAAGAAAATATATGGACTCAGAAGTGGCCAATACAGCCTCAAGGGGACTGTTCAAAGACCCAAGTTTGAAAATATTACCAGGGCTAGAAATGGAAAACAAGAAAAGGAACTAAGTAGGAATATATTGAGGCTGTTAGGTTGCACAGACATAAAGCAGGGGCAGCAAGAAATCCTGAATAAGTGGACATATAAACAAAAAAGTGTTTAAAAACACATCTTGGAAAAGGCATGCAAGTCAACTGAGGGAAAAGAAACACTAAAGAGCAAGCAGGTCTAAGAATATATGAAAAAGATTAATCAATAACGATCCTAAAATGGCTAAGCTACTAATAACTTTAAAATATACTAGGAGAAAAAAATAAAGAAAAGGAATATTGGCAAGTAGAAGATAATGAAGGCCATGTTGATGTATAATACTTGTCTATGTAAAGCTGATGAAAGGAAATTACCGGGGGGGGAAAAAAGATACAAATTCTTTAGTCTGAAGGATATATATTTCAGGGCTAAAGGGAATTCGTTAATGAATTTATGAAGTGACTGGTAATTATTTATGAAAAGTCATAGAGAACTGGGGTGATACAAATGACAGCAAATTAATTAGATTTGCAGGTGTTGGAAGACAGTATGAGACTGGAGACCTTGCAGATGATCTAGAGAAGCAAGAAACATGGAAAAAGAATAGACAAATTCACTCATGAAAAAAAAATATCTCATATATGGTACGCTAATCTAAATCTTCACTCCGACGGAAAGAACCTGAAGTAGCAAAGAACTGCAAAAAAACCAAACTAGATGTAAGCCTGCAAGGCAAGCTACCCTCAAAGCAATTACAGATGTCTTGTAAATGGAAATGCTAAGAATACTATTTTCAATTTGCTTAACTTGGTTTAAGAATGATTTAAAGTAGATTAAAGAATCATTTGAGTAAATTTAAATCGCTGTATATTTCTGCTTGAGAAACAGACAAGTAAAACGTGAAGAAACTGGGGAAATACAGCACTCTAAATTTTGAAAGTGTAAACACTAATAATGAAGAAATACAGTTGAGGCTGGTTCGAGCAGTAATGGGATGAAAGTAAGCAAAGGGAAACATAGGTTAATAATCATGAAAGAAATCTTTCTGAATTGAATAATACTAATATTCATAATACTTAACATTTATATAGTACTTCACATCTTCAAAGCGCTTCACTAATATTAACTAATTGCTCCATTCGATTATAGGGAAGAATCTTCCCTCAAGGGAAGAAGTTCCAGATCCTGAATCCCTAAGAAGCTACATTAGAGAACCTACTGAAAAACAAACACAACACAGAAAAACCAGCCCCTGGAAAAACACAGATTCTAAGAGCTAAAGTACTTTTCCTTCTCTGGTTTTTTCCTTTACATACGGAAAGAAAAGCTAAGCATGCTATGCAATATCATCCAGATGCTATGTACACTGAAGAGATACAAAGGGAAAAATAGTTCATTCTTTGTTTCATTGCAGAGGTATTTTACGAATAGTGTGAAGAGGAAGACTTAAACAGTACTGTAGAGCAGTAAAGTGCCCAATATTGCAGAATGCAATGGATAGACTCTAGTTTAGTTTCCCATCCCAGACGCAAAATTTTCCAAGGCAGGAAGGAAGAGAAACACACATTTCTGTACTCGAGTGCTTTTTAACTAGACAAGTTGTTAGATTTTAGTACAAATTGACATAGCTGCTGGTGACACCAATAAAAACAATTTACTACTGAAAAGATCTAAGACTTGAGGATTGCTTCGTCTGCTTAAAGTTTTGCTGGTAAAACTAAAAAAGTTTGGCTACTAGACAGAATCACCTGCTAAAGCACAGGAATAAAAATTAAGGAGCAAACAGAAATGAGACAAAAAGCAACAGTGAGATAATAAAAGCTGATTACCTAAGCTGATCCAGTAAGCTTCTAGCCTGAAAAGAGAGAAGTGCGCCTTTCACTTCACAAGGTGATGAGACCAAGTTAACAATACCCTTCCCTCCATTACTGAAGGGAGAAAGGAAAATTGGATTTATTAGAAAATCACTCATTCCAGACTCACTGCACTCAGAGTAAGTGAGCAATGGGCAGTAAAGCCTTCTACCATTCCAGTATGGGAACGGTTTCCTGGGTCTAAAGGCAAAATCGTATGAAGAGCTGCTGAAGTCACTTGGTCTTCAGCCTGAAGGAGACCAAGGGGGGACCTCATAGCCATTTACTGCTTCCTCACAGAGGAAGGAGGAAGAACAGTCATTGATCTCTTCTCTCTGGTAACCCATGATACAACTCAAGGGAATGGCAGGAAGATGTGCCAGGGAAGGGTTAGGTTGGATATTAGGAAAAGGTTCTTCACCGAGAGAGTGATGGAGCACTGGAGCAGCTCCCCAGGGAAGCAGTCATGGCGCCAAGCCTGACAATATTCAAGAAGCATTTGGACAAAGCCCTCAGACACATGGTGTGAATGCAAGGACAGGAGTTGGACTGGATGACTTTTGTGTGATGTCTTCTGACCAAAAGACCAGTGTAAGGTATGTGGCTAAATAACATCAAGTTTCACATCTCAAAATATCATTCTGTCAACTTCATTCACCCTGCCCACACAGCATGGCTTAGCCAGAGTTCAGTTAAACACGCTGCAGTAGAGGGATGACGTTCTACTGATGGTACTGTCCACTGCCCAAGACAGCCCTGCAGGCTTGCCGGCTCAGCACTCTGAAGCAGTAAGGCAAATACCATATGTTACAGAATGCACCACAGAAAAAGTGTTAGTATCCTTCATTTTATTTTTGAAAGATGCAACATAACTGCTTCCTAACAAAAAAAAAATTCTGAGGCAGAAACCCCAGGTCAATAACAGATGGGAAGATGCAGCAGAAGCAAGGACAGAGGCAACTAAGTCCAGAGCTAACTAGAATTAAGAAACTTGACATTGTACCCTGGTGATCCCCAAAGATGGAAAAAACACTTTACAAGTATGTGTGTACGCTCGTTAAAGGAGTCCAAACATATAACAGAGGGAAGCCAATTAAAAAGGTACTAAATACAGAAGACTTCAACTTCAGTGATTAGTGCTAGGTAATTTGCCTTGTGATAAACAAGCCATTCAAATCAGTAATAGACCTGAGGTTGTTCCACAGCTTGAAAGCATTTCTCTGAACTTTATCTGGTATCACAGCAAGTGCCAATGTTTATAAATTAAGTTTTGCCATGCTGCTCTACATCTTCAAAGCTAGCAATCCCAGTAAGTGTTTGCAAAAGATACCCACCATCAGACATTATGTTGACCACTACAATTACTAAATCAGCATAGGTGCACTTCCATTGCTATGTGCAATAGCCAGATGTAGCTTGTAAATTCTCCTAAGTACTAAAAACTGAAATGAATGAATGAAGGTGAGGCTGGGTTGGATTCCCCACCCCCACCCCCAAATCTACAGAAAATAAATTACTTTTGGGGGACTACCCCTATCCAAGGAAAAAAATCCATCATCCAACTGTGAAAAATCTCAATTTCATCACTGCAGTACTGAGAAGGAAAGGAGAGAAGGAAGAGGAAAAGAGAAGAAAAAAATAATGATAGCTGAAAAAAACATAAAAGAAAACCATCAGTGAAAATTGCCCCTGAAACTTTGCAGAATTGTAACGGCTTTCTCTTGCTTAAATTGATTGGTGTAGCAATGTTATAAAATGACTATTAGGATTCATTGTGCACAACAGAAAGTGTGAAATGTCAGCAGACTATACAGCAAAAGTAATGGGTCTTGAACCCCTGTTAGTCAAAAATGATTTTGTTTCAAATTAGAAATTGATTTTTTTGGACACAAGCCCTTTACAGGCTTCCAACTTTTGTAGCTGTGCCTTCGAAGAGATTAACCTCAGCCACTGTTTGGGTCCAGGCTGATGATACCCTTTCGAAAGTTTCTTCACAGGGACTGCTTTTTAATGTTGGTACGGTCTTAACCAATAACACAAGTTATTTGTTCCTTTGAGAACTGCACCACATTTCTTCTCATTTTGCCATTTTCTTTATTTTTATGCTGACATATACAGCAAACTGGCTGACAAGTTAAAATAAAAAAAACCCTAGCTCATAATTGAACCAAGGATTATGTTCAAAGCTCAGCAGTGAAACACCCAAGCTGCTTTTGTTCCCAACCCTTTCTCTTCCAAAAAAAAAGGGCTTCTCTGCCCCTTAAGCGGACATACTAAGCTAAGAGCAGGATAGATTCTAGCTGTACAGACATCCTCATGTGGCAAAATATCAGGTTGTGATGGTGGAGCCATTACTTGAGAAGGAAAAGAATGTGAAGAAGATTACATTTCATGAACAAGTCCCACTGTACTTATTCTCTGCTTGCTACGAAAGGAAAAGAATTGTTGAAGTAGCTTTTTGAGATTAAAGGGCTATTTTTCTTCCTTTCTATCAGGAACACGAACCAAGCCTTATTTACAAGGCTTTCTATGCTTTTTATTACTTTAAATGTAGCCACCTTTTTCTGGCTTTTAAGCAACTTGCAATTCTCTAACTCTAATAATGCATTTTACTGATACACTCTTCGACACCTATATGCGATTTCTAAACACCATCAGAGAACTTGTGGCCTTGCAACATATTATGCCACCCCTTACCTTTCCTTGACTTGGTGCCTCCCCTTTTGGTTTGCGTCAGAAGAGTTCTTCCATCTGCCACATTTGCACCAAAACCAACCATTTTCTTCCCTGAACTGCTACCACCACTGTTCCCTGGTGTTCGGGAGCTTTTGCTTACTGGAGGTGTCCTTAGAAAATATTCTTCATGTTTCAATACCGGTACACTGGAGGAAAGAAAGATCACAGAATTATATGATGCATTCAGCCCTTTTAACACTGCACCCAGCCCTCTCCCCAGCTTTCCCTCTCCAGAAACGTAACCATGGTGCTGGTGGTTGAACTCTTGTTGAATCCATTTTCAATGTCTGAAAGCAGGATGCCTAAGGATTGAAGAGTTACTAACCTACTTAAGCAGGACTCTCTGGTCATCTTCAGCTGCCAGCATCCTGATAATTATATTCAGAGTTTTGTGGTGTTTGGCACATTCCCTAAAGCATAAGGTTCTGGCAAACCTTAGTGGGAAGAGTAGGACAAGTGGGATGAAGATAAAGTATTTTGTCCATCACACTGAAGCAAGGTTGAAAGAAAGAGTAATTAAAAAAACTGCTCACTTAACTAGGATAAAGGAGAAAGAATATGTGAAAACTGGACTCATTGTTTGCAAAAGGGAAGCAGATGATATATCAAGAAGAAAATAAGAGTAGGTAAAATAAAAAGAGATGAGAGGAATGAACAGAGTAATTTGTAAGCAAGGTAAAGAATGAGGAAAATGTGACTATCTGGTACAGCAAGTGCAGTCACTTGGGTAGAGTAAGAAATGAGAAAGCTAACTAGAACAAGTATAGTTCAAGACGGACTTCTGCATAAGATCATACACACTGCATTGATAGAGCTAGGATGCAAATCTGGTGATGCAGAGCAAGCATGGCTTTAGTATCTGCAGACACAGACAATCACAAAACATTTTGGGCAGTCAGGAGGTTATGAAGACTCATCTTTCCCTCAGTAAAGACAACCTACCTGTTTCAGATATTGCTCTTTGAGAAACAACTACTGCTTTAAATGAGGATTCCCAACACGTATACATCATTAGTCCCAAGACCATTATAAAAATCAATTAAAAGTATAAAAAAAGTCTCTGCATTATCCACATGAAGGAATGCAATTCATCCCAAGATTACAATGCTCTACTTTCAAGCATGGGAGTGACATACAGCTTTGCTAAATTAACATAACATTATACAAATTGTTTTCCTGTTTATGCATCAGTTTTGCATGGGCCACCCGAAGACTGCCACCGCGTTTGTAATATTTGGAATAGAGCTTTGTGGAGGCTGATTCACAAGAACCTTTCACCTAAAAGCTTACACCACTGAAGTTACTGTACACCTGATGTAAAAGCAGATATCTGATGCTTCCATCAGAAAATGATAGCTAAATTAAGTTTCAGATCAATGTGCTGTATAAGTCATTGTTTAATAGGGCCCACTGTGCCTGTTCGACAATTAGTATTACTCTTGTATTACTAATGCAGAACATTATTTCATGGCTTATGACCTATAATAACTGGCTGAAGTGTTGGATAAAAGTTTCTGAATAACCCCCGTTTACTTTAGGCCTTCAAACTGTGTGGCCACTGATAATATTGCAAAGTATGAAAATTTGTCATGGACTAAATTAGTCTTATTTGAATTACATGAAATTATTAACCTACTAATTCTTGCCACCCAGAGTACAGCAAGAGGTGGGTTTGGACCCTAACTGCTGTTTAAAGAGGCTCAAAGGTGTAATACTTGACCAGAGTTCTCTGATAATACAGGACATTATATTCCATTTGCCTCTACTGGGATGATTAATAGCAATTATAAACACTGAGGTTGTCATTATTTAGATGCTTTCTGGTTTTTTGAAGTACATTTAATTACAACCTACATATCTTCTGCGAAGACTGTGACCTTTGGCTTGTAGATGAGGAGACAAGTACTCTACTGGCTCACTGCAATACCTTTTATATAGTGCAGTTACCTCTAGAATACCGAGTTCTGCTTTAGATAAAGCTATGACAGAGGCAATTCAAACAGACACCAGGAAGTTGTTACAAAGTTATGAGGAAATAACAAAAGCAAGTGTCTTTGCATTTATAGCTCACTAAATTAATTAAAGCCTCATTCTTCAGTAAAGCTCATGTTGAAGTTTTGCTCAAGCAAGGACAGAGAGTCAAATCCTAAAATGACGAAGAATCAGAGAGGCGTGTAGACCAAGGAAGGCAAGGAGATAGAGAGATACAAAAAGTCAACAATTAACAATGTACTAAAATTAAACAAAGAAAATGTAAGGAAAAAAAATTCTATTTCAGAATGCAGTTACTCATTCACGTGTGGAGTCATTAGCAAAATGAACACTGTGACTATCACAACCTGGAAAATTTGAAAGTGACATGCCCAAATGCATCAGTTAAGTACTGTTAGAGACATTAGCTGACAAAACAGGTGCTTCTCTGTTTTCAAATCCAACAATGCATCGTATCATTCAAATGCAGCATGGTCAGTAGGACTTCCTGCGGGGCACCACAATATCTTACAAATTTTTCTGTCTTTCTCTGAAACTACACAACAGACACGACTGTCTAAATAAAAGTGTTGTTAACCTACCTAACCTACAAACAAACACAGGAGTTAGAGAGTAGCATTGTTAGAAAAGAAGTGAGTCTCAGCATTGCTGCCTCCTTATGAATATCGAAGTACATCACCAACAAAGGAAAATACACCTTGAACGTTCTTTCCATTTGTCTGAGCCTCATATCGCGATATCCCTGTTGAGCGTGAATGGCAAATTTTAAATGTCATTCAGGATCCATTGAATACTGCTAGTATTTGCATTCCTTAAAAAGTAGAAAAACATTAACCTTTTGTTTTATTGAATTAAAATGCCATGGAAATGCTGATGTAGTCTTCAGAGACTGAAATACTTTTACAAAGAAGAATAGCTGTCATTTATTAGACACAAAGAACAATTACTTGATAGGATGCTTTCTGACAAAAAGCAGATTGGTATTCTCATCATAGAAAAGGCATTGTAAAAAAACCCAGCACAGACCTCTGAGACTTGAATAATTTAAAGCTGCATTTGGTGCAATTTGAATTTTTCTTTAGGGAGGCAAAGTTAAATACCTTTAATTTGTTCTAATTATTTCAAATTTGCAAGTTAATTATGGCTGATCATTAAATAACAAAAAGGACTATCGTCTCCATAGAGTTTTACCTCCTACCCTCTGCATTACTTAAGCTAGATTTTAGTATGCATGAATTAACTTTCTAAATAATCACACGGTTTGACTAAATGGCTCAGTAAAATGAGCTCTGATCCTCAGAATAAGCATTAATGGACATTAGAAAGGCTATTGGGACCCATGTTACTTACATTATAAGTATTTTTAATGGGGTCTTATTTACTAATCTTTATGTACTGTTCAAGTTAGGGCACCATATAGATACATTATGCTGCTTTAATAGAGCAAAGTCAGTTCTTCAAGATACTAAAACAAATGTACATTTAGAGCCGACTAAATTAATTTTTAAATTAATGCAGGAAAACTCTGATAGAATTTAACTTGTTTTAGCTGCTCATCCTGATGAATCAATCCAACATAATGGTAGCCGTGGTCTGCAAATGGAGTTTTACAGATCTATTGACTCACTAAGCAACTCAAGCAGCTAAGACTCTTTCCAAGAGTAGAATTTACTATCAGCATGTGTATACCCACGAGGTTTCACCTCTTCCCTGCTCTGTACCTAGTGCTCATCTGACGGGCTCCTAGTCATCGATCCTGTATTTGGATGCTCACCTTTCTCTGAACTCTGGTCTGTCCATGCATTTTTCAGAGCAGATCAGTGGCATCCAGAGAACACAACTACATTATAACAAGCCAGAAACCCAAAACGTGAGGCAATTCATGCCTCCGGTATATATGTTCAACAGATGGCTGCCTTAATGGTACCCTACTGCACCCTGTTGAGGCAAGGGCTTGTGAGTTTAACCATTATCAAACTAACAGATTGCTGTGGTAGGTTAGCTCCAAAAGCAAACATGTTGGAATGTTATTTTCCTGTTCCACAATTTCTGTCTTAAAAATAAAATAATTAACAGTTCATGTGTGCAATCTGCTGCAATTATATCCGGCCAAGAATGCATAACACTTAATGATGCAAAACTGGTGATAAGTAGACAACCCAAGCAATACGTTTTTGTAGCTGGAACCTGTATTGCCATTTCATACGCAGTTTGACAAACAGGCTGAAAATTGCTTCCCTCCCCCTGCCACACTGGCTGGAGAGTTTTCAGCCAGATCAGCTTCCAGAGTCAGCTCGGTATAAAGCAGCAGGATCACAAATGCTGGGACAAAGAAGAAGGTGTCAATATATCATGGGATCTTCTTTTCAGCAGGGGTCTGAATTTAGATCACTTTAAATCAAGTTATCAAACCACATTTTTGAAAACCACCAGTTCTAAAATGGTACCATTTTGGAAGCTGGCTTTCTGAATAGCAAAAAAAAAAAACATTTGTGAGGAGAAAAGGAGGACTGTAGACTTGGATAAGTAGATCTCAGGTTGCTTCTTACGACTGAAAAAATTGTAGCTGCTCAGGTCAACTACAGTTCAGTGTCCTGAAAAACTACAGTTTTTTCAGTCCTCTCAAAGTGTACTGTATTATTCTGTGTAAGCCCCTACCTCCAGAACTACCAAGAGCCTCAGATTTTTAAGTGTTTTTTTCTAACCATGTGTCAGGTAGAGCACTCTGATGGAGTAAAGAAGCTGGGCCCCCGGACAGCAAGCTGATCAGGAAAGGTGGAAGATAACTGGAACCAACTCCAAACACTTAATTGACTTAGAAAAGGAGA
This sequence comes from Neomorphus geoffroyi, assembly GCA_033558235.1. NCBI lineage: Eukaryota > Metazoa > Chordata > Aves > Cuculiformes > Neomorphidae > Neomorphus > Neomorphus geoffroyi. The sequence continues at coordinate 1,909,307 of JAUMJM010000048.1, forward strand.
TACCTGAAATTAGTGCATAAAACCGTGTGCGTCCACTCAGAGCTAATCATAAGGAAAACCCTGACAACAGAGGTAGAGTTTACAGTCCTCCTTAGCATATCTCCACCTGTAACCTAGAGTTCTCCTCTGAGGAGATACAGCCTGCCCCTCCTTTACAGAGGAGTTGGGAAGAAACATGGCAGGATGTAACAGCCAGGAAAGCAGCACATGGGAAAGAGGACGGAGATTGGTCCACTCATTCCTGTTTTGTGTAGACTGTGGAAATCTAAAGTATGGCTAAGTAGAGCTGGAGAGGAGGTTAAGTGTTTTGCAAGCCAGGAGGAAAAACACAGCATGAACTTCAGAGTAATCTCTCATGCCTGAAGACCATTACCCTTCCATTCCTCACTACAAAATCAAAAATCACCAGATCAACAACCTTAAAAACACAATGTCAAAAATATAAAGCCTGTCACATTAAAACACAGAGTGCTTGAAAAAAATCTATGCTTAGCCTTGTTGAAGATGTCCCTGCTCACTGCAGGGTAGGTGGACTAGATGACCTTCATGGTCCCTTCCAATCCAAACCATTCTATGATTCTATGATTCCTTTAAAGAGCAGGAAAAAATAATCTATTCTAATATGGACCTTGAAGGCCACACTCAAACCTAGAGTGAGATTTCAAGGCCCAATTATGAAACTTGGCATTTTGAGGCTTACATTAGATGCATCGGCATGTTAATGACACTGCTGGGATCCACTGCATGTTAATAAGAAACAGCTGCTTTCCTTTCTAGACAGCCTGTTCTTTTACAGTTTTGAGATCATGGATTCATGGAATGGTTTGCATTGGGAGAGGCTTTTAAAGGTTATCTAGTCTAGCCCCCCCTGCACTGAGCAGGGCCATCCAACTGAATCAGGTTACTAAGAGCCCCATTCAAAGTGACCTTGACTGTTTCCAGGGATGGGGCATCCACTACCTCTCTGGGGAACCTGTGTCAGTGTTTCACCGTCCTCCTGGTACAAAATGTCTTCCGCCTGTCTAGTCTGAATGTCCCCTCTTTGTTTACAACTGTTTCCCCTCGTGCTGTCACTTACAGGCCCTCTGAAAGTCTGTCCCCACCTTTTTCATAAGCCCTCTTCAAGCACTGAAAGGGTGCAGTAAGGTGTCCCCAGAGCCTTCTCTTCCCCAGGTTGAACAACCTTAGCCCTTTCAGCCCTTCTTCACTGGAGGTGTTGCAACCATCTGACTATGTTTGTGGCTTTCCTCTGGACCCGCTCCAAAATGTTCATGATCCTCAGCACCAAGTCATCTCCTTTTTCACATGTTTTTCTAGACAAAAGGCAGGATGGCAGGGACAGGTAGGGGAACACTTCTGCTGCCAGCAAGTTTCAGTTCTGGAACTGAAATAATGGAAGTATTATCAAATCTGCTTGCAATGAAAGGATTTCTTGTCATAGAAAATAGACAGCAATTGCCTACAATCTACATGTTATTATGAACATAATATATTGCTGGGGAGCACGGCAAAGTTTTCACCTCTTATAGTCCTTCTCAGACTCGGAGCCCTTGGACACAGTAATGCCTGTGGCTGTTTCAGGCTTCTCTGGGGGATTTTGTCGTTGAACTGTATCTCTTGGACCTACTGCATTTAGTTTACACTTCTCTCACCTTGGAGGAGTTATACTGGCCACTATACTAAAAACTTTTGCACGTATCAAGCTGTCCCAGAGTACAGTAATCCACAGCTTTTCCAGACCACTCTTTGAGAGTCCAGTTCCTTCCCCAATCTCACAGCGACTGGTGCTCAGACAGTTAATTCCAACAGTGAGAACTGAGGCCACATATGCTCTTAATTAGCAATGACCTATTAGATCGTACCAGCCATAGGTGAAACCCTGGCTTCATTGAATCAATCAGAATGCTGCCTTTATCTTCAATGAAGTCAGGATTCACTTAATATACACAGTTAGAGGTCCATTTGTAGTGACTACTAAGCTAAATTCCACCTAAAATTATATTCATGCTTTTCCTTTGAAGCCCTGTCCTCGTTCTGCTTTAAGTTAACTATATTTCAACTCCCTACCAGCATCTTCCCCACATATCTTCCTTTTCCTAACAAACAGCAAAAATGAAATCTGGTCACTTTTCTCTCTTCTCTTCCGATTCCAAAGAAAATTCCAGCATAAAGGTTTTCAGACAGTCACAGAGGAATGGCCACAGAAAACAGACTGGCAAAGCTTCAGCAGGACAAAATGCTGTGATTGTGTGTTTGGCCTTTCTTATAGAGCAGAGCAGAGCAGCTGTCGTTCCAGCAAGCAGTGCTGTCAGCCTTCACAAAAGAAAGTCATGTAAATGTCAAGTCATAGGTATAAAAACAATCCTTCAAAATAGTGTCTGTATATCTGAAAAGCCTGCCTTAGCTGTCACCAGTGAAAGCATCGTAAAGAATGATGCAAAAGCCTGTTTAGGACAAACAAAGTTTTTGAACTAAGTCCAAAGTTCTCCAGTAGACCAAGCTGTGTCACACTCTCCTTCAGAAGAAAAATCACATGTTCTTCAGAAAAGTGCATGCCTGTCTTATCCAGAATCACTACTGTTTGGCTGAGAGTCAGCCCCATTCACAAGGTGCCCATCGAAATGCCATATGCAAGCTATTTTCTGAAGAAATATCCCCCCAAATTAGATTGCATTTCAGTTGTGATTAAGGCACATAAGAACAACGCATCACCCCTTCTCAACCTGGCTCACCCAGAACAAAAGAATTTACGGGCTGCACTGCAAACCAGGCTGTGGCTGAGCTGTTGCTGCAGAGATAGGTCTGAGCATGCAGGTAACCACCTGCTTGGCGCAAGAGTCCTTCTGCTTTCTTTTGCTAAGATTATTAGTACATAAGCACTCTCTCCTCCATAGGAGCTTCCAGGCAGGCTGATGGATGTTGGTAACAGGAGCTTTCAGTAAATGAACAGCAATTGCAAAAGCCCTTTTTCTGATCATGGATCACATCATGAAGCAATCATTTGCTAAAAGTAAGTGACAATATAGCAAAGGACATAGTAAGAGATGGAAAATAGTACTCAGCATTTCCAGTGTGCCCTACTAACAAGGCATTTTGAAGAGATGCCTAATTACAGCAGCAGATATTTAAGATTGCACTCTTGTGTGCAGGTATTATGAACAGTCATATGCACAGAAGAGTTTCAGAGGATCCTATAGTGCCTACATGCGGACAGAAGAGTTATAAAAGACATAAAAGACACAACATCTACAGCTGCTTCTGTCCGTTGACAGAATTGTATCTTGTATATAATAACTTTGAATATTTGCAATATGCCATGATAAATTATCATCCCTGCTTTCTAAGTTAAAAAATAAAGGACTATAAAGCTACACACTTCTCATACTGATAGCCAAGAAAATTAATAACCACTAAACTGGGCAAATACATGTAGTTCTAAGAATCCTGAGGTGAACTTCCAAGTCACCGACAGCTCCCTTGATATCAGAGGATGCTGCAGGAAATGCCTTTCATAAATAAAACAAATTCCATAACAAACACAATTAGAGTTTTTATCTTCCCTGTTCTTCTGAGGCTGTTGTCCTTGAATTTGATTTTTCTAATGATTAGGAACCTTTACCACTGAAATTAACATTGGAGCACCCTTACAAGACCCATCTTTTTGCATGAAAATTCCGTCCTCTTATTCTAATCGTCTTTGTCTGTATCACATGAAGACTGAATCAACCATTTTAAGCTCAGATTACTATTGGGTTTTAGGGTTATATAGGTCTGTTAATGTGGAAGTCATACAAATCTTGGGACTAGTGAATCTGGAGACTGTAATGCTGCTCTTATTCCAAAAAGCCACAAGAGTCGCAGTGCGTTGACACAGGCTTAGTCCAGGTAAAAGGCACAGCTCTAACATGATGCCAACATGTCTCCTCGCAACACAATGGCTCCCCCAACAAATACAAACCTGACCTGGTTTTTGATTCTTATTTTATAGTGATCAAAATTAACAACATGTTAGAAAACAGCCAGGTTTGCAACTATAAATGCACATGGCATCCTAAGTGGTCTCATACTAGGATCTTTTAAAATGGTGTCATACACTATCCTACTGCTGTTGGAATCACCTCTCCTGATGCATCTTTACACTTCACTGGCCTTTTTTCCATGATTAAATTACATCTGTTGGACATGTTCACCCTATGATTAAGGAGTATATTAATGATTCACTACTACACTAGTACTCATCTATATTATATTGCTTAGTAAAATGAAAACACTGAGATTGTTTATTGATCTGCTTTAAAAAAAATCTTATAGCCCAAAAAGAAATAAATAGACAAGTTAGACTTCGGACTTTACTCAGATTAGTGGATTACCATGTCCAATAGATGCAGATTTGACAAGGTAGCTTTTGGTAAAGATTTAAAATGCCACTTCTGGCCACTTCAATTGCCTTGAATCCATCCAAGTTACATATTTCATAGAGCATGTTTGATGGCTACTGACTGAAAAATCAGGTATTTATTGCAAGTGCAATACACATTTAGATGCCTAACTAATGGAAAATAGCTCTAAAAACCATGGCCTGGTCCCACGAAAACCAATACACAGAAGATTTCCTTTCAGTACATAGATTTTAAGTGAATGTGACAGTACCCCCAAATATTGACTCTAACAGGATGTTTACGGAACAGATTTAACACTTTTTTGCACTCATATTCAGGAACTAAAGGGACATTACAGTGTGATACATATTGGCATGCTCTAGTGTCCAGTATCAAGGGAAGAGATCCTGGCACGAGGCTGTGTGCAGTGAAGCTGTGTGCTGTGAAGCTGTGTGCTCTGCCCAGGCTCTGGGCTGCAGGTCCCCTGCCCCTAGAAACTGAACATGACAAATACACCACGTACTTTCATTAGTCCAGATATAAACGATTTGCCACCTTACAGCAACCACTACTGATCTTAGGACATCGTGTCTACCTTTGCACAGATTTCTTATAACCTGTTTGGAAATGTCTGTCTGGAGCTGCTGCCTTCAGTGCCACTGTGACACTGTGAGTTGGGTTTAGAGGTTTAGTCCATCTCTCAGAGACATGATTTTCTCAAAAAGGATGTAAGATGGAGATTAAGGTAGTATAAAGTCAAAAAGTAAAAAAGGATTGGATTAGCTACTCATCAATCAAACAGAAGGGCATGTTTTTACACAAAGAGGTGAAGCCTGGCACTACTGACAGAAGACTGAAGATAACTTGCATATTGTTTTATTTCAAACACTTGCATGTGCTAGCAGCTATAAGCAGAATTTTCTACACAGAAGAGCTTATGATTTGTCACTGCTGTTGACTTATAATACTGCTTCCCTAGGTCACCAGTAGTATCTTTTGAATATGATTTAGATTTTAGGTGGACTTACCAAGCAGAGAACATCGTCGCGGTCAGTAGGAAGCGATATACCAGTTTGAAACTCATCAGATTAGAATTGAGGGTGGGGAGCTAAAAAAACATCCAAAATCTGAAAAATCTCTGAAGAAACTCTGAAAAAAATGTCAGGGGAAAAAAGGGCTCAAAGAGGTAAGGTGCGAAACCAGAAAAGACACCGACAGAACAGAGGGAGACAGAAGTCACCATGACATGACTCAGTGGATCCAAAAGCTAGAAAGAATTAGGAAATGTGGTAGGAGCACATGACCAAAAGTTCATGCCACACTCAACAAAACATTGAGTCCTATGTAACTTAAGAAATAAAGATGAGAAAGTGGCAGAGAAAGCAAAATAACAAACAGCTTTGTGACTTTCTGCCAGAGCCCTAAAGACTGATGTTCTAGACAGTTGGCCTTCGAAGGAGGGTGTCAGAAAAGCAATGGTAACAAGATCTGAATAAGCATCCAAAACACTCATTTGGAAAACTTATTTTAAAGGAGGAGAATGAATACTGAGCAGTCAAAGAAGTCTTTACAGTAGAGATGCAGGACTAGAGTAAGTGGTGGTGTTTTAACCATTGCGTGCTGAAGGCATGATTTTGCTGCAAAAGAGAAGGAAGCTGCAGTAATGTCAGCAGCTCAGATGCATATGGAGAAGGAAAGTGACCCTGAGGTTATGAGTCTGAGTGACAGGGAAGATGTGGCGTTATCAAAATCAGAAGTGAAGAGAGATTTGGAAGAAAAAGTAAGGAGTTCTGTTTTGGCCAGATTAGGAATGATCTGAAAGCAAAACAAGCAAGATTATATGTCAGGGAGGCAGTCAGATATGCAAGACTAGACAGAACAGAGCAGAGAGTTTAAGAGTTATTGGCAGAGAGATGATAGCCAAATCCATGTAACTGGATGTTGTCAACCAGGGACATGGATACAGAAATATCCAAGCAAATCAAGGAGTGACTAAATCCCTTCCCTGCCACCTCAAAGAGGTTCCTACCTAGTTTCAAAAGAAATTATCTAAAATAGTGCTGCAAAAACATGCATAAAAAAACCTGTCTCTTCATAAAATCTAAAGATCATACTGTTTCTAAAATTAGGGCAACCACTAAATGAAAGTTAACCCGAACAATAACTTTAGCTAAACTTCAGGTCACATGCATTTAATATAATGAGATGAAGAATATGAAAAGGCCATTCATAATGGAATTCATCGAGTTAGGAATGCCATGCTTAGCTGCCTTATAACATATAATTAATGATCCTATAAAAATCCAGCAGTACGAACTCTCCCGGCTGCCCGCAGAACTGTTCTTTATGCTGGGTAGGGCAAGCAAGCATCTGCTTCCACAAATACTGCCCTTTGAGAAGCTGAAAAGTCTTTTTTCCCCTGCTCCACCAGGGACCGCACTGCCATTTCCATGACACGCTGAGCTTTGAACCGTTACCCAAATCAGACTATAGCATTTGACAACCCAGTACACATCTGTCATGATAGACTGGCTATTGGTGAAATGTTAAAAAAAAAAGTCATTAACTCTTTTCCATTGCTTCTAATACCCCACCTTCCTCTAGATTATTGATAATCCCCACTAAACCCACCCTCTGTTTATAGTCTTTTAACACAACAGAGAAATACACAGTCTGAAGAGCTCTCTTGCCTTACACCACTCCCAACCATTTGGTACAACAAAAGACCTTCTCTCTCCATCAAAAGGTCTGATCCCTCCTGAAGCCTTGATGCTCAGATTCAAGGTTAAAGGATTAAGGCCTGAAGCATTGAGTACCAGAGGAAAGGAAGCCAAGTATCAAAAGAAACACAAAAATCAATCCTCTTCACCGCAGGAGCAGTGTGAAGAACAAATCAGCTGGGCTGAATCTAAAATTTTCTCTGCATGGCTCTCAAAAATTAGCACTGTTATAAATGTAATGGGTAGTTTTGCAAAGCCTCGGCACCCATGCAAAGCCACAGAGCTCAGCTCAACACACCAGTATGGTCTGGAAAGTTTTATGTCAGAATAATTCAGTGGCAAACACACAGAGTCCACTTCAGAGAAAGTGAGAGCTGGAGAGCAAACAAAAGCACACGTCCCGTTATCTTTATATGTAGTCTGTATATCTGCAAGTGGCAGAATTTAATATTTACTCGAGTTTGCCTTTTGCTTCAATTCTCTGTGTGCTGAAGCACAGCCAAGGTCACAGGAGGGGTGGGAGAGTGGGTTTAGCTTAATGCAGCTGTAATCATGGCCCGAACAGCAGGGTGCAGAGGATTTCTTGCTTAACTTCGTAATACCAATAGCTTTTGTTCTTAGTCCTGCCCCATCAGTTCTGATATAAGCTTTTAAATGGCATGAAAGTTGTGCAGGTGGGTTTAAAATCTTCTAATTTAAAACTAACTTCCAGAACATTTTGTTTTATAGGATTTTTCTTAACTTTTCCAACTCACAAATCTCTGGGACATACAAATATCTAGATTAAACATAATTTTCTCTTCATCCAAGATTATATATGAAACGAAAAACTAACAAATTCTATGTCTGAAAAAGCAATCCACTCCAATCGATGAAAATAGAATTCAGGTTTTCACAATTCAGGCAGTAAACAGTGTCTACATTTTCCTGTAAAGGAGGCATCTGCAAATGACTTGCAAAAATGTCTCTCACTGTCTGCAAGTGTTGGCAAGGATCAAACTTCTTCCGGAGATGCATGAATTTTAAATCTTCCAATGCCAAGGGAAAAAAAAAAAAAAGATCTCCGAGCGTTTTCATGGGGTATGTGATTTTACAGAACCATACCCGTGCAGAAGACTGGCAGGAAACGCAAGTTTTGTGAAATACCAAAGCAGTCAAGTTCTAGCAAGCCTGTTTTCACTGACTCCCATCCTATGCCTAACAGCATTTCTAACACAAGAGTTCCTGTGCTTTTTGAAGACTTCACCTACAGATTGCCTCCATCTGCCTTAAGGAAACTATTTATGGTATCTCCCACTTACGTCTTGTACCTCAGGTCTATCAGTAGGCTTTCTGCTCAAGGTTACTTTAGACTGCAATGGAAATGATGTAATACCGCTGTGTGCAGTATACGTGATCATAAGAACAGAATCAGCATAATTCAGGTAAATGTAAGACAGGCAGCTTCAAAACCCTGTTACAATTGAAAGTAAACCTGAAAATGAGATTAATGAAGCAACCAGCTCAGTGGAAATGAACTCCTCTCTCTCCAGTCTGAGAAGGATCACTGACTACCTTAAAAAAATAACAGTAAATACAAATATGCATGCATAGATATATGTAAAAAATTGCCACACATCATCCATTCAGCAATAAGCTTTTCAGAACAAAAGCATTCATCCTGCCCAAGAAAACCTACAACCTTTGGAGTCTGCACGTGGCCCTAATGAAGCAAAAATGTATATCTTAACTCCAACTATACTGTCCCGTTACATCACAACAGACTCTGGTAGCCATCTGTTGGAGGGATGCTGTGCTTATGTATAGCCAGACAATGCCATGAAAGAAAGAAAAACTCGTATCTGCACCTAATTCAGCATTTGCGCTACTAGCAGATCTGCAAGCACTTTTTTTACTGGCCAAACAAGTGTTTGCTCCACAAATAACCTATCTAAAAACGATAAATGTCAATGCAAAATTATCTGGAACAGGAAAGTAACTTGGGTGTTAAAAGGAGGAGTAACAAGTGTGTAAGCGGCTTCCAGATACACAGATTTTATGGGTCATTTGCAAGCACAGTTGATTTCAGCCCAATTTAGTGTGCCAGTCTGCCAAAACAGCAAAGAGATGAAAAAAACTCCCAACAAGCTGTATTCATTACATTCTTAAAAGTTGGCCAAGTACCATACAGGCTCACCTCAAGAGATGAAGAACAACCCATGGATGACCTGAAGTCTGGGAGACCTTGGACAACAAGTCAGTTGTGGCACTGGTGATGGTTTTGCCTCCAGAGGTTCAGGACACCAGTTACAAGACGTGACACACGCTGGCATGAAGAAGAACTGACAACAAAACTCCAAATAGGAAACAAAATGGGTTCTACCAATGTCACTGCTTTTAAGTATCAGTTCCTTTCAAAAATGGGAGTAATGGGGGCAGCGCAAGTCAGATCAGAAGTGGCAGAGCCGTGTGATTGCCTGTGACTTATTTTATTTTTAAATTAGTCGGGGGGGGGACTGTGTGGACAAACCTCAATATGCATGGGACAGCAGGGGGAGCTGCGAGTCTGTGTTCCTTTGCACATCTACTTAATTGTGTTGAATATTCGGACAAAAAGAGAGAAGTATGCTTGCACATTACTATAGAAAGATGTCTGTATGTCTAACAAGCCACAAAAACAATCGAGTTCATAACAAAGCATTAAACAAGGAGCAAGAGATAATTGTCACCTTCTCTCACAAGATAATAAAAATAGTTTCACCGTAAACATAAAAATCTTTTAAAAGACCCCTGACAGCATTCCCTCCTGGAACTATCACCATAGCAATGAGCACTGAAATAGCTGGAAAATACTGCTGAATTCTGTTCTGATATTTTCAACTAACTAAAAATACAAACTGGAAATAATACACACGGGTGATATAGAATGAAACACTCAAAGATAAAAAATTTCAACAAAATTAAAGGTGGCAAATTCCACCTGCAAATCCTTCATACGCCAGAAAAGAAATCCTTTAACCAGGTAGAATACATTGAAAGAGTGCCTGCAGATCACTGTAAACCCCTCCGATAGCTGCTATATCCAACAATTCCTATTTATAGCATTTTCTACAGGTCAGTGTAGAGGTGCAGTGGCAGTATTGTGTGAAATCTGAGGAGAAGATGCATGTTAGAGAGAAGGCTGTACAAAGCGAGGTACTTTGTCTGTTAAGATTTAGGCAGACAGCACAACTCTGGGGACGGTTGCTTGCAAAGTAGAAAACCGTATCTTCTCTGGTTGGTGCTATTAAATAGATCTCATTTCCATGACATTCAGATCCAAAGTTAAGATTAAATAAAACAGAGAAGAGTGAATTGTTTTAAAATTCCTCTCCCAGATGCAGACGTCAGGAGTGCACACAAAAGCAGGTGCTGGGTGCATTGATCCTACTGAATACGCATGGAGTGGGTACTTGAGCGTGTACCAAGCATCTGCGTCTGGGAGATGGGAAGTGCTTTGTAACAGGCTGTTTTATGCTAAACAAATGCATCAGGTTATATTTTTATTTTGAATATTTTAAAGCATCTTGCACACTGGGGCAGACTTGAAAAGAAATTATACAGACAACCAGACAACTTGCGATTAATTGTACAAGTTACTGTCTCCACAGCTGAAAATTGGCTGTGGGCTCACTAAGGAGCACTCCAAGCTGCAGAAAACCATCCTCAATAAAACCTGCTCTGACTGCTACACCTTAGAGAACTGGAGATCCTGTATCTGAAGACTCTTCAGATCCCATATGCCAGCCCAGCTGCAAACAGGCAAAAGGACAGACACATTTCTTCCTACCAGCTCCTCAACAGACCCAGCAGGGAACTGACAAAGACTATGCTGCAAATTCATACCGGGACCATCCAAAGAGGCTGAGACGGACAATGCTTGCTAACTTTGATAATGAAAAAAACCATAATGGTACATTTAGAAAAGAAAACAAAACAGGCATCCATTAGAAAACTTGGCTATAGTTTCTGGTTAGTCCCAGAGACAAAAGTTTTCATTTTCACTAAAAGACTATGACCAAAATCTGTATCAGAAATCAGACTCTAAAGTATTTGCTCACAGAATCTTTTTTGCTTTTTTTCAAGGAGGCAAAAAATTAATCCCTACAGGAGATGACAAGATGCCTTTAAAAGAACATATCTCATTTCTGACTACAATTACCTTTCAATAGCCTGGCACAGCTGCACACTCCTATTTGCTTTTTGTTTTTCATTAAGGGCTCCTCTATTACTTGTACCCATACTATAGCATTTATGCCTGGCAGTAATGCACACTCCCTTGCCTACGATTCTTCCCACAGATAGTAGAGAATAAATTGCAATTAGATTTTCGTAATTGTAGATAATTAACTCAAAATGAGCTGTTAATTATAAAAAAGCTATGTTTTTCAGTTCTTGATTATATTATTTATTTTACTTCTAAACTCCAGCAATCTCACTTTAGCAAGTTTAGTATTTTAAAGGAATTTCACCATTTTCTTTAAGATACCAAGATATTTTTAAGCTAAATTTTGCTTATTTGAAGACTGAAATCAAGTTGCATGCAGTGAGGTTTGCTAAAGGAGCTCACATGTATGAACTGAAGGTCCATGGTTTTCCATTAGGGTTCTGACAGCATGTGCTGTAACAAGAACCACATGGCAGGTCAATTAAAAAACAAATAACAGACAAAAAAATAAATTCAATAACAAAAAAAACCCTCCCCAAAAATACCCAAAAAGAGACTATTAAAAAAAGAATGTATTCTCACCTTCTGCCTTTCTAAGCTCTAGCCACACACTCACACTCTCTCTTGATACTGAACAAAACATCACTTACATATTCAAATGCCTAAAAGAGACAAATGTACTTGTCTTCGGTAGCCTCTTGCAGCCTTACATTAGAGTAAATTATTTAGGGGCAATTCATCTGGTAACCTTTGCAAAACTGAAGACAGCACATAGGAAGAAAACTTCAAAGTGGTTTGCTGCCAAACTTTGGAACCAGCTGGCAGGGCAACTTGAGACTGCAAGAACACATATTAACTTTGAAAAATTACAGTAAATTAAACCAGGGTAATGAAGAGAGAGTGGGGAACCTTTTGAAATCTGGAACTATCATTTTGTTAGCGGCACAGGTTTTCCTCATTTTCCCTGCTCGGCTATGTAGATTTTTGCAGGTTTTTGTTAAAGTTTTGCCAAGAAGCCCTGTAGACGTTCTAGGTTACATTTTTCCTCCAAGGGGCTTAACACTACCGCATCTTAAAGATGTCATGACTCCATCTCTTTTGTTACAGTGATCACACTTTCATCACTTCAGTGTGTGTGAAAAGCATCAGAATAGAACGAGAACATGCCACTAACTCACTGCAGGCAAACATTCTGGTTAAGCAGTCAAGTATTCCAAGGCAAAAAACCAAGTCCTGTTGCTCTGGAGAAAGAATTCTTAACCCTTTTCAGTGAAGAAGGCTCTCAATAAACTAAACTAAAATAAATGTCACTAGATGTTAAAAATAAAAAATATTGTGCATTTAATTCATAAACAAACATTTCTTCCAGAGAAAAGCTTATTATTTTCAAGTCTTCTCTTGTCACTAAACAAAGGGCCATTCAAAGGACAGTTGCTCTTCTTGCCCATCAAACAGGAGATACTTTGGTCAACAGAACATCTTTAGTTAAAGCACAGAACAAGAAGATGTTACTTTTTGAGAAAGGGAGAAAACCCCTGTTAAATACACATTTTTTTATTTGTTGTTTTTCAAATAAGCCTGAGTCTTCTTCCAGTGTTAAAAAGGAAATGTGACAGGGTAGGACAGAAAGAAAACACAATACTGTATTGATTAAAGTTTTAAATAGCATGCAAAATTGAGATAAAGAGCTAAATATTGGCTTAAATCTACTTCCAGTTATTTCAGTGGTAGTTTGCTCTGATTGCACTACAGCAGAGGTGCAACACAGCACTGTTTAAAAAACAAGCAACTGCCACCAATTGTAAAAGCTGATTTCTATCCAGGAGCTAAAGGATAATGTGTTTGTTACATCAGGTTCAAACTAAGACTACAAATATTCTGATTTAATTAAAAAAGAACAAGTAGTACCTAGGACAAAGAACAAAAGCTGAGATTTTTTGAAAACTCCATTTTGCACTGGGCTTGGTGAGTGCCATTGAGAGACGACACACAAAACTTGAGACCTCTACAGGAAGTGAACACCTAAACCCTGAGCAATAACAAGTCAGCATTAACTATTAAGTAGACTCATACAATGCAACAGCAAATGAATTTTACCTTTTCTGCAGAAAAAAAGCTCTTACCCTGAAACAAACACACAAACAAATACACTTGGCAGCCAACAGCACACTGTCAAAAACATATACTGACACTGTGAGGTACTCAGAAGTGAAGAGAGAAGCTACCTTAGCCCCATGCTGTTGCCATTCATCATCAGAGCAAGTTCTCCATGTGCTTCAACGGGCACATCTTCTGAACCAGGCACATGGCCTCTAAACCTGCAAAAGCTTGGTTTTGCAGCTGGTCATATCATCACATCAGAAACTCAGTACAAAAAGGTGAGTTGTGTGTTTTACACACAGGGCACTTAATCACATTAAATGCAGAAGCCTTCATGATTGTTTTCACACTTTCAAATATACTTTTGTATTGGAAGGCTGACTTTTGTCCAGTGCCTTTGCTTCTAAGGGTTTCCAATTAAGAAAAAGAATCAGAAAAATTTCATTTACTGATTTCCAAGGACCAGCTCCCTTAAGAAAACAGTCACAGCATCCAATAACAAACATCCCTATTGGGCTCAGATCACAGCTCCAACAGCACTGGAGCTCAAAGGCATCGTGTGTAAACTGCATAAAATGTAGAATTCATTTGAGACAGTTGTGTCTCCTGAAACTATGGTCCCAGAGATGATGCTTCATTTTTAACACATTACCTCACCTTTTTCTTTCTCTCCAATGGAGATAGAAAAGTCAACAATAGAGGTACGTCTCCCTTTTTATTTCAACAAACTTCCTGTTTCCAGGATTTACCCAAATTTGTCTACAGTAGTGTGGCTGGCACCAAGACAAGTCACTGAACTGCCCCCTTCCCAACACACACGCCATTTCTGACAGCCGAGCAACTATTTCATATAGAGAGAAAATGCAAACTGAAAGCACTATGCTCACTTGAGGCTAAATAGGGAAACATGGGAAATTAAAATGCAGTTATGATGCAGCGCAGCCAAAAAAATGATCTATTCATACTTTCTCTAAAAGAACAGAAGATTTAATAGCCAGTAATTACAAATGGTCAGACCTTTTACTTGTCATTCAATGACAATACTTCCAGCAGCTCAGAACGGACCTTTATCAGCACTCTATCCATGCAGAAGGACAGACAAAAATAAACACTATCTGGAAATGGATTTTTATTGCATTTGCTTTTTTTAAATTGTCATGATGTTAAGATATGAACTAGGTTAGAGCCTCCTGACAATGAGACAAAGGGTATTTGAGCTTAGCTAAACAAATTTTTATTGTTTGTAGTATATAAAATTACCCTGTTATCAAGTGCAAAAGTGAATTATGTACCTAGAACTGAAATGGAACTGTGATGCCTAAGAGATTTGACTGTAAAAATCAAACATTTAATTCTAAAGGGACTGAACATTTTTTAAGAGTAAGCACACTATATTCCAGTTACTTTTCTTAGAGAAAAAAAAGGCAAATATGCTTTCACCTGCACCTCTGAAAAGAGATCTCAAAAATAGTGAGTTCTCAGATTGACCATATATGATTTTCTTTCATTGAACTCTTATGTAATTAGAGCTCTGTAAATCATGGTGTTTTCTTCAGGAAAAAAAATAACTAAAATAGGCATAATGGCATTAACAAGCACATCATTACAGCTATATTTCAGGTCCATTTTTTTCTGGGTTTATGATGCCTCAAATGCTGAAAAAATCAATTATAAAAAATCCACCAAAACCCGTCCATATGTCCTTCATATTCTACTTGGTTTTCATCAGAGGGATGCATGCACAGAATTAAGGTTTTTGATGATTAAGAATCCATCTGTTCCTACTTAATTCTCACCTGAAGACATAATCCTTTGTTTGTGACCTCAGTCATTTTCAACACAAACAATTGTGACTGCCTTTAAGACAGATATTTTTAAAGCCATATAAACATGTTATTTTCAATGTAAGCTGTAATCCAAGACAAAAACCAAAAGATCATCTAAATTACAGTAGTCTCTTTTAGAGTTTGAAAAGTAACCAGGGGACTGGGATTAAGAAGAGAAAGTGATATATTTTTTCATGGTGGTTACAATACATGAATGTAGGAAGTGGGTTGTGTAATGCAGACTCTCATGAGATGCTGTCAGCAGTTCCCACATTAACACAGAATAGAAATAAGCATCTTTGTGAAACCCTGCTATTGCATCTTCTAAGAGACTGCTAGATTTTTCCTGATCACTTTCCCTCCCTAATGCTGAAAAGCTAGTACTTAACTAACAATGGCTAATTCAACTTGCTTAAACCTGCTCCCTTTCACTGTTCCTCTCCACTCTAGTAAGATGATACCAATTAACCACTTCTCCCTCTGTCCCAGAGTCCCCATTTATATTGTCAGGAAGGTGTTCCTCACCTTCTGCAACAAGCTCACAGGCCTTTCAAGCCACTTCCCATATTTCTATGGTTACTGCCTTTCCCTTCATGTTTTAAGCACGTATTGTGCCTCAGTCTTGGCGTTTTCCTTCCACAAACACCACTGGAAAGAAAATGTCCTTGCTACATGGAGATCCCCACCTTTTCCATATATGTGTACGGAAATAAATTATATTCCATATATATGTGTATATAAAATTATTTCCATCTTTTCTGTAAAACACACTTCTTCCAGTTTCTACCTAGGAAGGTGTAGTATTTCAAAACGAACCTCTTCAGGAAAGAAGGAGGAATACTGTATCTATGTCATCTATGCTCATACTGCTCTTGCCAAAATGTCAGCATTCCTTCACGTGCCTACCTTAAGACCAACCCCTCATTTTCGTCTGCTGCGCTTCTTTTCTGATCTAGTCTTTTAGTATTGTTTTTCTTGTGTCTTTCTTTCTACCACATAGTGTTTTCCTCTGCTGCTTTCCACAGCTGTCATGCTGTTTCCCAGCAGTATATGCTAACTGCACTAAAAAGTCTCCTCTTCTCTAAATCACTATTAGAATTCGTACCACAGGTCTTGCCTATCTTATCAGTCCTGTTCTGCCACTTAAATTAACTACTACCATACAAGCAATTAGAAGTTTTAGAAATTTCTTTAAAATTATAAGTCTCAAATTCACCTGTTATAATCCATATGAGATTGGTGCGGTTGCTGTTGTTTTAGGAGTAGGTTTGCTTCTTGCTTAGCCAACAAATGCTGGAGTCGTTCCTTTTCAATTTCCAGCTCCATCTTCTGCAGAAGCAGCCTCTGCCTTCTTTCTTCATGCAACCTTTTAGCCTGTTCTGTTTCTTTAGGCCCTGAGTCCACACTGTCATTCAGCCCAGACACTCCGGAGCGCCTGGAGGAACTGCAAGTTTTGTGAACTGGCCCAGCATGTCTTACATGTACCTGGGTGACACAGTGGCTCTCCTGCACACTCCCTGAGCTACCCACATGCCCACAGGCACAACTTTGCCTCACTTGCTGGGGGCACGTGATTTGAAATTCATTTGCTTTCCGGTCCATCCCCTGAGCTACTTTTACATGGTGAGGGCTCCTCTGCCCGGCTGGGGAAATCATATTGTTACACTTTCCATGCAAGCCGTTTTCTGTCGGATATTCCTTCTGACACTCCTGATGGCTGTAAAGGATTTCAGTCCCGTAATTGCAATTATTCCTGCATAGCTGAGAGAATGCAACACGAGCTGGGCTTCCAGTCTTTGATGTTCTACTGTTCTTATAGAAAGTCTGAGATCTCCCAATACTCAAGTAGGAGCCATCTAGCTCCAAAGGCAGTTGTTGGCATGAGCTCTTCTTAATGGATACCTGCAGTAAGAGAAATAATTTCCTGTGAATTACCAAAATTCGTCTCTGATCATTAATTTCACTTGGTAAACAGAAATAGACTTGCTGCATCATGCTGATGGACATACAGCCACACTTGAGAAAATGTTTATCAGAAGAGAGACACGAATCTGTTATCAAATCCACATTTCATTCCATCTACACAAGTATAATAAATGTAAAACTACTGCCTGCAGGATCCTCAGCATAAAATGAGTTGCTTCAGAGTATCAAGTAGTAGTGAGCATCTAGGGTTACATAAAATCAACTTGAAGAGTGGCAAAAACATTAAATGTTAATGTTTGAAAATGTTTAATTTTGAATACTGAGCCAAAAAATCCATTCAGCCACTATAAATACTCTTTGATTGGCCATTACACAGCAGGAGATTTGATGTAAAACATTTCACCTTGCACTGAATGGGATATTACTTACCGCTGGAAATTTGATGAGAGTTTTTGAAATATCTTTACAGAAACACAGATAAAATCCAACTACTTTCTGTAAAAAATGGTTGTACATCAAAAGCTGTCATTTAAATACAAAACATGTTTAAATTCAGCTATAAACGTAAGTGATTTTTCAATTAAGCTAGGCAAGTGATTATAGTCTGATAAAACTCTGAAGAAAGAACGCAACTGTAATTCACATTTGTCAAGCCGGTGCAAGTAAATTCTAGTGGTTTTGTTATACTCATGGATATTATGTAACGGACATCAAAATCCTACTTACATCCTGGAGTATCTTTGCACTATGGTTCAGATAGGCAGTTAAGCATTTGAGATTTTATGCATATCAGAACAGCAGTGAATCAGGCACTGGCACTGCTTTTGCTAGATCTGTGCATTAATTTCAATAACATACTGAATATAAATGCCTCCAGCCTTTGGGACCTTTCAAAAAGATCAAATTTTTTTTAATTACAGAAGGCAAGTTTGTTGAAGATAAAAAAACCACTGCAGTGGTTTAGCAGAGTATTTCAGTATCCACCACAGAAAGAAAAGTATTATTTGCACTTTGGCAATGCTTACAATAGACACACACTGTCCACATACAGTGGAAGACAGTCAGCAAGTCCTAAAACACTAGAAGTTAGGAATGCAAGCAAGCATCCAGCAATGATTACAAGAGAGAGATAATCCAAATCTATGCAGTGTTTATATGTATAATTTAAATTCTTTTTTATAAATAAACAAAATACCAAATATACTCTTATGCCCTTCAAGACAACCAATTACAAGTTTCTTGTAGACTTCACAGAATGTAAATTAAAGGGGATTATCACCTGAATACTGATATTTTATTATTTCCAGTTTTGTGGATACAAATACATCCTCTCTGCTATGTGATTGAAAGCCAAGGATGTCATGTTTTGCCCCAAAGGGCCCAGTGAGTTGGAGGCATTTGCATTAATGTCAGTGCTAAATGTCTGAGGAAAGTCTGGTGCTTGGACTGGGTGAAAAGTGCAGAACATTAAAATATTTTAAAGTCAGAGGGGCTGGCAGGGCAACTGAGCAGAAATCCAACATGCTGCCAAAAAGAGGGAGTTCTGTAATTTACTGTTTGTAGTGTGCCACCCTTGTCTGCAATATTTTCTAGACAAATAAAGGCTACAAAGCTCTTTTAATCTAAATGAGACAATACATAAAGAAATGACCAGCAACAGGAAGAAATATTACAGCAAAGGGAAAGCAATAGAATCCTGTGGTTACACACTCTCTTATTTCCCACCTCACCTGCTCATGCTAACAAAGCATTTAGGGCTCCAATAGAAAGAGGCTTCCAAGGTGGCCTATTTCCCAGGCCCCAGGACAGCAGTGGGTGGCAGACCTGAAGCTATGTTAAAGTATCCTATCAGAGCTCGCAGCTTAGGGTCATAGGGTCATTTAGAGAAAGCATACACCTACCCTCTGCAGCCCAGAGAGAGAAGTAAAAAGGAGCAAAAAAAGAAGCTGAAATAATTGAGAATTTCTTTCTTTTAGCAGTTTATTTCATCGACTGAGGAGGTAAGAGAAAGTTAAGAAATCTAAGCACACGAATATGGTACAAAATAATCATCAGGAGCAGGTTTAAGAATAAAGGCCCACATCGCAAATTAAGTTCATGGCTGAGACTCTATTAAGATTCCCTGAAGGCCCTAAAAGAGAGGTACCAGTTAGCATTTGTTGACCTTGGCCGCCATTAAATTTGCCCTGATGGTCTCAGAAATGGCATTGACATTTAAAGACTTCATAACAAGGCAGAGAAACTTTAATGTTATTTCACAGTTAAAATATGTTTGCAGGGGGGAGATTCTCATTAATGTCATTGAATCCGAGTGGGGGGTTTATTTCCTTTAGAAGAAGGAGGTCAAGCTAGGCAGAAGACTTGAGTTCCAACATGCCTTTCACAGCTACTTGGTACTTTGCATGTTCTGTTCCCTAAGAAAAGTTAACTATTGGGAGCCAGAAGCAAGGCAACAACTTTTCTTAACAATCTGTGGTTTTCTGTTAAAGCTTTAACTGAAAAGTACAGCTGGATGGTAGACGCTGCAGAAAAAGCTGACTGACATTTATACTTACAAAAGATCAGATGAGACCAGAGCATGCCATGACAGACCTGTAAGATGCAGGCCAGGTGAAAGGGAAAAGGAAAAAAAATAAAATTCCAAAAACGCACCTACCACCATGAGTCTAAAGACACACAAGCATAAGGAATTGGGTAATTTTACAAGATGAGTTTAAGAAAGATATTGCCTACGGGACACATGGAAACCATGACGGACCATAATGGAACAGCTGTGCTTTCCCCTCTGTGGAGCTCTTCCAGGCGTGCTGTACGGTATTTAAAGATACAACTTCCTTTAACTGAGGCTTAAACAAACAAACAAACTCAGACTGCTCCTTGCAACATATGGAGTTAATAAGACTTGATCTGATGTGCAACTCTTGCATGGAAACAAGGAGATATTAAAAAATAGTTCGAATAATCTTTAGAAGGGTATAAAGAGGAAGACATGGGGAGCACTACGAAATCTTTACTGCAATCCCAGTAATTTTTGCTCAGGGATTCAGAGCAGAGCTTAAACAAACATCCAGTCCTTAAAACTTCCTGCAAACAGAGTAACAGCTTACCAGTTTTATGCAGACAGCATAACAGCATTATGATCTCTACAAACTCTTCTTAAATGCAACTTGTGTGCTCTGCAGTGTTAATTCACAGTGCTGGGAGAGACAAAATCACAGACTGACTCTAGCGCACAAGGCTTTGCCACTGCAAGGGATGAAGTAGTAACTGACCAGATATCACAATCTCAACCCAGGCAAAGTCCTGACAGATTTCCCTGGCAGCCCTGCATTCACAGAACGTGTTTAAGAAACAGCCCCAAATCATTAGCTCCAGAACTCTTGCACTATGAGGAAAAAAGCTAGGGTCCTGGCAAAATACCGTGCTGTTACAGTGAACAGCAAAAAACCTACAGATGTTAAAAGCGTTAGAGTTTAACCCATAGTACCTAGCTTTGTAGTTCATAGCTGAAATATATTTGAACACAGAAAGACAATGAACTGAAATTGCTCTCAACTCTATCTTGAGAACATCTCTCTAACCCGGATTTTTCGCTCTAGGGTTTTTTTTGTTGGGGCAGAAACAGAGGGAGGAACATTGTGACGGATATCCTCGACCCTCCTTAAACAAACCGGCTCCGGAGGAGGCAAAGGCCTGAGCCGTGTCCAGGACAAGAACTCCACCAGGAAAACCAGGAGGAACAAAGCTACCCAGAGAACATCAATAACTTGTGGGCATAAGGCACCTTGCACAGATCTCTCCTATTGTAAGCAAACTGATTACAAATCAACCAGTTTTATCCTATAAATACGGCAGTCTGAGTGAGCCTTATTTCAGCTCTCCCTGTGAGGCAGTGTGACTGCATGATGATGATCATCCCACGCACTGGACTCACAAGGGCACTCCTTGAAGCAATGAGATCTTTAATCTTTCGACAGATCACTGGTGAGCCCTATTTTGAATCCTCTTGGACAGCAGCTGGACTGCACACCAGGCAACTCTCCTATTTAGGAGGGAATAGTTGTTTAGCTTAAATAAGTAAAATTTTAAATAGAATAAATCACTTAGAGCTCCAATATTGTGTGATTTAGTATGCTGTTTGCTTAGCTTTGCTCATTTAGCATGAGTAGCTACACTTGCTGAAGCATTAGGCCACGAGCTGTAAATTTCCACATAAACTTGCAGCAAACTTGTACCTATTTAGTCAAAACAGGGCCTCCAGAGTCAAAATAAATTAGAAGATACAGAAGCTTCAAGGATACAGACCATTAGCAACAGCTGCAACCAGACAAGATAAATAAACTGTCTGAAAGACAGCAAAAGAATCCAAAAATACCTCAGACCCAAAAATTACTACTGGACCATCCAAGGGTTAGGTAAACAGTCTGCAAGGGTACAATTGCCCAGGGGCTTCTTTGCTTGTGTTTGCCTCTCTCTCCAGAGCTGACCATGCTGCTGGACCACCCTCAAATTATTTATTATATAAAATCTAATGGATGAAGGTCTGCTTTACAAAACATTGGATTCAAACTTTGAAGTGAACTGATGCCAGATGCCCAGATGGAAGGTAAGGGAAGTGGGGAAGCACAATGAAACTCTGAAACCTTAGCTAAGTGCCACAGAGGATGGGGTGTGCGCATGCAATCCTTTAGGTATAAACACATACAATCCGGACCCTCTGAATCCCTTAGCAGTAAACTGTTGACCAAGTATGGGACCAGGACCAGATCCAGGTGCACCTATGCTCCTCTCTGATCAAGAGTTTAGAAAGCAAGGGGGTGGCTTTCTGAACCTCCTTAATTAACAGGAGAGTCTCCCTTACCTTTTTGCATCCCATATCCATCAATAAATCAACCCAAAACAATTCTAATCCAATTTTCTATGCATCGTAGTAGTAAGTAATGTAGCAAGTAATAGAGTGACCTTGCCATCAAACTCCGTTAAGTCGCAGTTTCATCTAAATAACTCCTTTGCAACAAACACACAGGTTCAGAACTCATCTATTGTGCTGATCTGAGTTTGGACCCTAGAAGAAGCCAAGAAGAATGAATAGAAGCAGAAACCAGAGGAGAAATATAGAGATATAAACGCATTTAAAGATGGAGCGAGAATTTCTGAACAGACAAATGAGAGGCTACCATACACAAGGACATCTTAAAGAACACCAAGGGTATGTATTAGTGACCTATGTGATGCACTCACTATGGTACATATCCTACCTGTAACAGAGTTGCCACTATGATGTATGGGTCTTATCTGAATAAAGCCTGGCTTTGGGTTTGCAGGTATATCGACAGTTTAAGCACTTGCTTTTGTCAGTAGAATAAGGAGAATATATTATAAATAAGCTCAGTTATGATATGGAGGCAACAGAAATGCCATTTTAAGAACAATTATTTCAAATGATAGGACTATTTGAAGCACATTACTAGTGATTAAGGAGCTATTCTTTCCCAGAGCCTGTTAGAATTTATCAAGGAGAACGTAAAAAGGTAAAGAATTTGAAGTAAATTAGTTGGATCTACTGAAGTCTATAATTTTTTTTCTTTAAATCATATAATCCTTCATTAAAATCTCTACCGTAAGTAATCTAGAATCAGTCATTACAAAGCACTCAAATAATAGTTCAGCAACTGTCTGTCAGTACCTAAGATAAACACAGTAGATAACTTGGAAGGTAAGCTGACCATTTTTCAAGCAAGAAATAAAGCACCATTTTCTGTAGAAATTATGTACGGCTATGATTGCCATATTCCACTCAATAAAACAAGTGGTCTCAAATCAAAGAAACTACATGAATGAAAGTCACAAGCCTGTATTTTTCCTGTAAAAATCTACTGAACTCAATATACTGAACAGGTGTAGCGAAAAAAAATAAAAATAATAAAATAGGATCATATCACAAAAAAGTGACTCTCTAGCTGCTAGCTGACAGCAGAGGAACACCTCCTATGTTTGTGTAGGTTTCTATTTTTTTCTCCTCTTCTTTGTTAAGAGGGTTTGAGCTCGGATGCCAGGTGCACAAAAAACCTGCATTCAAAGTGGCATGTGAGCATTTGCTGACACTCAGCTTTAAGTGTATATTTTGCATTCATAAACACGCCACCCTTCTTCTCCAGCTACACAAATATTGTAGATAATCTCTAGCAAATGCTTCCATTTCAGAGCAGCAAACTGGTTTTACGCTGGCCAATAACGCAGTCATTAATAATACAGTGATCCAAGAACACTAAAGCAAGGAGCCTGTACCTTGAGTCTTGGAAGTCACTGTGAGCAGAATGCCCACATTAAGCCCAAAGAGTACCTACATATGGCAAAGCAATACCTGACCACTAAAATTAAGCAAACATGTTTGCTTTCTGAAACAAAACGATCAGACCTGTTTGCATTATAGAAAAATGCCACAATACTAATCTTGACAACACCAGGTCTAACTATTAACATTCAATGTGCTACCAACATTATAAAAACGAAAAATCACAATCCTCTGACTTCAATTTTTTACTTCTGCCCTTTATTTTACTGAAGAATCAGTAGTTCAAGACCTAGATAAATATTTCAAAAACTATACTATTTGTGAGCAGAGCAGGTCACTACCATTTCCCAGTGCATTTGGAGTTCATGTGAAATAAGGGCAGAAGAGTGATGAGCTGCATTTTTAACATGGGCATACACAGAATAGTTGTCTAGCTGATAGAGAATGCGTAATGCAACATCTGCACCAGTATGCCTTGCCAAAGCCCATCCCAAATAAATGTAGTGCATTCTCCCTAGTGCAATTAACTCTCATACTCTGGCAGGTTTTGCTAGAAGATCATCAAGGTAGATTACCTTCCAGCATATGAACTAAATACTTACAGGTGTTATATCATCAGTTATTACTTACAAACTTCTGCGTTTAACAAGACATCCAGGCAAATGAATGATCTAATTTATGAATTATTTATAAGAATTTCACAGCATGCTCCTGGCGTCATCCATGGCCTTTTCCAGGTCATATGACACCAATTAGAGCTGAATTTTAAATTATTCAATAACCTGAACTCTCTTGTCATTTAACATATAGATATCAATGCAGTAAACAAGTTAAGTCTAATGGGCCCTGGAGGTTTGCGTTCCTCCGCCCATCAGCAGCAGAGGCTGTATGTTACCACTGGAATAGAAAATAATAGAATGCAGCAGTCAAAAACATTTGCAAGGTTTTAATAAGTTATTTTGGCTCCCTTAGGGATTTTAGTATAACTTACAAGCACTGAATCTAAAACATATTAAAGTCCTTAGCTATGTGCTTTTAAAACAAAATTAGGACATACCAAAAGAGCAAGTCTGACACTAACCCTAATTTAGGCCCTTAATTTGAAATGTAGTGGAAATTATGGAGTAAGCAAGATTTACTATGCATAACTCATTACCTTCAGGCTCTCCTACAGTATAGCCAAAATACCCCTCTCTCAACACATATACACCTGTCTGTGAAGATAAGGTTACACGCAGGGAAATGGAAATGTTAATTTAACAGCTATCAGTTGACAAGAATACCTCACACTCCTTAGCAATTGGGTGGGGAAGGGACCTCCATGATTCTTCCATCCTAACAGCACTGGAGAGAGTGGTCCTCTAAGAACCCATCCGGATTTGGGTATCGGCTTCAAGGTCTACCAGTTCAGAGGAAAGGTTAAGGACCTTTGCAGTACAGTATTAAAAAAGAGAGGAGATATAACAGCCTCTGAAGCAGAAATGCAATAAAAGACATTTTAAAACCACTGTCTTCCATGACGACTACGAGAAGAACAGGACAATACCAAAACCAAAGGTACTCAAGATGAGCAGCACAATGGGATATTTGATTTTGCCTCAGTGTGAAGTCTGAAAGAAACACACAGCAAGCACGCCATATCCTAGCTCCACATCAGCTGTTCTCCAACACTTCGTGAATATGTGAGCATGGCTTCACGACTGAAGGGAGGCACACAGAACCCTGTCTACTGCTGATCTAAACTAAGAAGTCCAAGGCATGGTGGAAAACTTTTGAGATTGGGTGTGACTCAGTACAAGCCTAAACCGTGCCTAGCACCAACTGACTGATTTTCATTAGCACCCACAACTCAGCTTTCTGAATGCTGCTGTAATAAATCCCAGACCTGTTCCTGCAGATGGGTCGCCTGCAGACCCTTACCTAGCAGGACCCAGTGACCTCACTCATCCACACACACATTTCCTTTGCACTTTCACTGCTTTGCAAGGATTAAAAAAATTTCCTGAGCTCTATCCAACGAGAGGAAAAGATGGAAAGAGAGATGTTCAGTTTTTCTTTTTAAATGGTAGCAAGAGCTTCTCTAGCTACTGCTGTCAGGATGAATTCCAAAAAACCACAATGATGTTGAGAAAACATCTTGCCAAATAAGTAAAATCACACCTATCCAAAATGTCTAGGCACATTAGAAAGAATAAGGATTTAGATAAAAGAATGTAACATTGGATTTTCTGGCCCCCAACCTTATCATAGGAGGGGGCGGCAAAAGAGCTTATTTTTAAAAAAACTTTTAAAGCAAAATAGCAGAGTGAGGAAAAAAAAAGACAACTGCCTAATCTCACGGCACACATTTTAAGAACATACAAAAATAGCTGTAAGGGATTTTATTTTGGTTACCAGCCAGATTTAGTTTCTTTCCTACGCTGGGCAGCATTCGATTATTTCACATTAAGGGCAGTAACATGTTGGATGATAAGAGGAAAGTTCATATTGGTTTTCATTAAAGAGTAATATCTACCATGCATTTGGTCCTTCAAGGTAACTTTTTCAAAGTTATTTTAAAAAGCAAAGAAGTTTTCTACTTGGAATCACAAGTTCAGCATATCAGGGGCCACACATGTTCCCAGCTACTGCCAGTCTCTTTAGATTTCAATCAACATTTGCTCCAAAGTTATGCTTTCATAGCTCCAGAGAGAAGACAAAAGGGCAAATATACCATGACCCTTCTAAATAGCCCTGATTACTGTGATCAAACAGAAGCCAGATATTTATGTGGATAAGAATGTGTAGAGTTTGATGTGTGAAGATTACTGCAGGAGTAGACATTGAATCAGCATTTGCCAACATGTACCTCACCATGACAGCCAATATCACCTTTCCCCTTTATTTACAGTAGGAATAACTGTGGTACCCATTGGCCGGTGATGAATTTTAAATAACACCTAGCATTCACTTAGAAAGATTACCAGAAAGTTTCACTTCCTTCAAAAGCTAAGTGTCTCATGCAGGGTCCCTAGGGTACTGACAAAGGCTTTGAAATACCTTTGCTGCACAAGAAAAAAAAATAAAAATGGAAAACATCTAAAAATTAAAAGCATGTTCAGAAGCAGGTACAGCATTTTGGGGAAAACAGCCAGAAAGTTATTTAAATAAAGCAGAAATCCCACAAAAGCAAAACAGATAATCTTTTGACTTTAGAAGAGAGGAAAGGTGTGCCCAAGCGAGTATGTTCAGTCAGAAGTGTCCTTGCACTAAGAGCCAGCCGGCATTTAGATTCTGCTAATGATCCCATCTCTGGGAAATAATTCATAAAAAGTAAACAGTAATTTTCATGTGCCTGCCCTTTTGATCTTACATTTGTAGGGAGTATCCTGAGGCTAGCTGTGGGCGCCCCCGTGGCTCAGGCTGATTGACCTCTAATCTGCCCCTCAAGTAACGATCATGCCAAGGAATGACAACAAGAGTTGCATGTAAGCAGACATTTCAATGCAATCCCATTAAAGACAGGCTGACTCACTTCATCTTGTCAAAGAAGAAGTTTCACATAAGAAGAAAGAAAAGCTCTTTAGAAAGACTCTTTTATTTTGTAGCAATGCTCTTCCCCAGAACAAAGACTGGAACAAGACTAATGCACCGGCACCTGACCGGTACATCACTTTACATTAACTGCCCAAACCTCACTGCAACACAGAACAACAGGCAGCCCCAAGATTGTCTGTTAAATAGTCGTGATAGGAGTAAATTACAAAAATCCTTGAGAAGGGGCAAGTCAAACCCATAGTATTCGACCTCTCCACATTTCCAAAAAGTATTTATGTCCTTCAACAGAAAACAGTTGTCTCAATGCTGACTGCTTACAGTCTCATCAGCTTTGAGATCACAGCTTGCATGCTTTTACAGGACTCTAACCCACAGTAAACAGAAGGCAGCATGTATGAGGTAGCTTATGTCTCTGTCACTAGGAATGAAGCTAAGAGATAAAACAGCCAGTCCAGAGCAGCTGACGTGCCAAAACTTGCTGTCATGCCAAGGTGACTAAATTACCAGGAACAACTTCTTTAAATAAGGGAGCGAGGAAACTATAAATTAACCTGCTAGAGTAATGGGAGCACAGACTATTTCTATTTTACAGTAATACTGATAAAGCATGTACACTCTCAGTGCACTGAAAGGTGCACTATGACATACTGATGGGTGAACTGGTAATAGGTAGCACTGAAGTTGCTACCATGATGCTTGGAAGAATGAGTTCTTCTCTGAATGCTGGCAGATATGGGCAGATACTACATTATTACATTATGTTTCTGGTTTCTGCTTTGGTCTTTTTGCAGTTAGTACATATACTTGTTCAATGAGACTTCCGTCAGATTCTCCTGCATTAGCACACACTCCTTTTCTTATCAGAAGTCAGCATCTTAGTTTACAGTTACACAGGAATTCCACAAAAGTGCAAATAGCATTTCACACATGGAAAGGACATGAGCGCTTTTGACTAAGAACACGCAGCTGGAAGTTTTGCGCAAAATAGAACCACCCCTGAAGAAGCGCACCAGAACATATTTATAGCATGATAACTCATAATCTATTACCTCATCAGACAGGCTCTGCATTGGACAGGTGTCCCCTAAGACCTCTGAATCACAGAGGCAAACTGTCTCACTTTAGTCTGGGAGGGCTGGCTCCCTGAACATAAAAATTCACGGTCCTCTTGGCATACAGGCTGTGACTTCAGTGGGAAATTAGATGTTTTCAATTTGGCAGACTTGCAGTGTCTCAAACACGTACATAAATTAACTAATGAAAGATTGTAGGGAAAGTTGAATCAAGGAATGGGAGTAGGGATGGCGCAAATAGCAACTTCTCATTTCCTGGGGGTCAGCCAGCTGTTTCCTTTTGAAGCCCACCACAAAGATGCTGACTTCAGAATACTCTTGCACACTTGAAATGCCACTGAGGATGTCCCAGCAGACGTTTCCTCTACGGTTGAGATTCCTTAAGAGCCAAGGCCATGTCTGCAGTGGGTGTAGTACTGTTGAAGGTAGCAATAGCTGACAGAGGGAAATGACCTCTGATATATGAAGCTACAAAGATCAACTTTCTCTTGACCCATGGAAATGATCTTTTATAGTCCTGCTTGACACCGTAAAGTATAGCAATGGTATAACAACTATTATTTGCATAAGATGGTCCTAGATGTGGTGTACAGCAGTTTGACAGTCCATCCTGATGGGTCTCAGCTGCAGAATATTGATAGAAAGGCTCTTCTATAGCAACCATAGGCCATTAGGTTGTCTGAATGGACATCCATCACTACCAGCTTGTGTGAAGGAGAACATTAAGTTAAAAGGGCATGACCAAGCATAAATTGAAAGGCCCTCCACTACTCCAGGGCAGCAGTGACCTTGTGAGGTAATCGCGTTTGCTCTAAGACACTGCAGTCTGGACAGATAGACTAAGTAAAACCCACAAACATGTTTATTAAAGGGTGCTTAGTTTAAAAAGCTCACAAGTGTCAGCATTTGCAATAGCCTGAACAGAGTCCTTGCACAAAGCTAAGCCTTTGTCATAACCAGATAAAAACATGCAAAATTAGATGTGTTTACAGTCTTACATTAATAGCTAGCATAAGTCTCTGCCCTGCTTCCAAGCTGAATGACAGGGAACAGGGAGAGACAGTTTCCAGCTATGAACCCCTACAGTACAGTCTCTCCAAGTTAGAATAGAGATATAGACCTTCCTTTCAACAGAGAACCATTATTTTATTGTGTGCACTCTAAGAGCACTGGCTCTATAGCTACAAGTAAACTTTACGTCCCTCTTTTGCTCTTTCCATGCTGCACCCTAAAAACTGTCCATTTGCAAAAAAAAGCCATTCCCCATCTGATAAAAATAAATGCAGCAGATATACAACATCCAAAGTTTGACATTAATTATTCTAAGGGAAGAAACAAATTTTGGAAGGCAAATTTTTTTCTCACGGAAAACTGTGTAAGTTTTTATTTTTATACTGCACATTTGCTATGGTTTACCATGCCCAATTAGCAAACTTAACCAGTACAAGAAGTCTGCAGAAATGCAGAAAGCAGAAACAGCCCATGACGCCAAAAGGTATAAATTTTGGAAATTCTGACAAAATTCTAATGCTGAATTGAAGGTTGCTTTATCTGGTTTCCCAGGCCACTTCTTTGGATACAGTTAGTTAATAAACATATTCTGAGTACCAGGCTCAAGCCTTTCTTATTGCATTTGAAAGAGCTGCACTTCAGCTCTCCTTCTTAAACTCTGGATTTGACAAATAGTAAAGCTTTGAGGCTGAAAATCTCCAGAACTACTTGGTGCCAACTTTCAAAGCAGTTGAGTTAGGTCAACAGTAAAATTCACTCTATCCAGGAACAGAGTTGAACCATCCAGTTGAGCACAGAAGAAATTCTCACCACCTGTTTCCATATTTGCAAAGTCCCTTTGGAATTTATAAATAACAAATAAATAAATAAGTAAAAAATTTCCAAATACTGATGTAGAGCAGAAAGCTCTGTCCTACTGGAGAGGCAACAAAGAGTTTGAGCCTCCCTCAAAGTTAAATGAGTGCATCTTTTCAAGTGCCACATACTTGATGGGAGAGAAGATATGAAGTTGCAAGCATTTAGAAAAACTGCGTGAAAAAAAATGACGGGCCAAGAGTAAAGAAAATAAGAAAGCCAGGTCACATTCGTTCAAGTCACGTATTTAAAATGGGTTTTAATTAGCTGAACTGTAATACCAATTAAAACTGAATTTCTTGTTCACAATATATTCATTGGAGGGGAGGGGATGCAGCTGGCTATTTCCAAAGCAGTTCAAGCTAAAACAGACTCAGTTCTGCAGGACTGAACAGGAGCCAGTTTCCATCCTTCTCAAAAGACCAAAAAGCAACTTGGCAGCAGAGTCTGACTGCAAGCTTCATCTCAGAAACACTTATGAAGCAAGACAAACCTGTGGCAATTGTGACTGAAGACATTAAAATCACTAGAGATTATTTAAAGCCCTCATGTCTGACATTCAGGTCCTTTATTGTGCTTTAAATGCCTAAGAAGAGAAACTGTAGACATAGGGCAGAAACATGGGCTTTAATACCGTAGCCAATAGCTAAGTGACCAGTAAAAGGAGTTTGGTGCCCCATGGTATTTCTGGCGTGAAATGTTAAATGGGATTGATGAGAAATTTCTCTTTGTTTTTGATATCTTTTGCTTTCTGATGACAGAACTGTTGATGATAAAAATGCCCAAGCCCAGCTAAGTCCGGATAACGACCAGAAGCAAAGTAATCAGATCTCTTACATCAGTGTCTGTTTCATGATACGAGATAAGATTAATAGTTTCATGCTGATTTGCCATTTCCTAGAGTGGTGTTAAATTACAAATTTACAGGGAGGTGGGAATGTGTACTGTACAAAACTCTCAGAAAAGGGCAAAACCAAAGCACAGTTATCATAAGATAAAACCATAAAACAATCATGGCCCTTGGGGAACAGAAGCTCTGCAGCCTCTCATGTCAGATCATCACAGGGTGCCTGGTTATTTTATGATAAGATTATCCAATGTTAATCTCACCACTAGAATTGCCTGCAATGAAAATGTTACCAACTTTCTAATTTTAATTATGGGGTTCCTGAAGATAACTACTTCAAGTCTGTTTAAAAAAACATGCTCCCCATGGTTCCTCTGAAGCTGGGAGTACTTCAAATATCAAATTTGTGGACTGGATGACTTCATTGTCTTTAATTCTGTGATTATTAACTCCTCTCTTCCCTCCTATTTTCACTTAATTGCCCTAACACAGGACAGTATTACATAGACATAGAATAACACAATTTCTTCCATTTCATTTCACAGACTACACCAAAAATACCATCCAATATCTCAAAAGAAATCCATAATGCATCTATAAGTAGGCATTCTTGAAATAATGCAGAAGGAGAAAAATTATTTCTTAACCCAAAATTGTCATCATAATGACTTGAGGATTAGGTAGCAGAAGTGGCAACCACCACTGTAACAACTGCAACAGCAGAAGCCTACAAGCTGATTCTATGGATGAGGTTTCTGTTGAGTAGTCTCTTCAGAACCTACCACTAACTTACCAAAAAGATAATCTCAGGTACTGGCTGCATAAACCAGTGTTATAATACACTTGCACCCTCCTTGCATTATAATTCTCATACCTGTAAATTTTTTTTTAACAAACATCTTTCTCTCACAGTAGCAAGTGACTGCAGAGCCATACAAGTTAGTTATTGTCATATGACTCAAACCACAGACAAGAAATTTCAAAAGGAGATATTGTGTAAAAACCCTTTAGTGAAGTTTTCAGGGGCAGCGAGAGCTGGGGTTCCTCAGGAACAAAAAGGCAGTGCAACATTAAGTAGGAAGAAAAAAAACCCAACAGCCAAGCAAGAGAACTCCAGCAATTTCAAGAACCATCCACTGTATCACAACGAAGCTTAATCTGGTCCAAAACCAAACTCTCACCAAGGACCCCAGTTATCTCACAGATAGTCCACAGTTAAGGTCTGACTATGTTGTTATCAAACTTATGCTGTAATCAAACCAAGGACATCGTGTTACAAAAGGATACAGAACAAGCCTCTTCTAAGAGTTGTAATACGGAAAAAAACAGATAACTATGTCCTAATCACACTGTCACTGGATATTATCCCACTATTGTAATTTTCTGTAGATGAAACTAGAGAATGAGAACAGTTGAAGACAATTTAAAGAAAAGATTTGTCATGTTACCCACAAGTACAATGCAATTTGCTTATACATCAGTTATTTTATATATGCATACATAATCTATTGTCTGCATTTCTCTCGTGCTTTTAGCATAAAAATGGTTAGAGAAAAATCTAGACGGGTATTGTCTCTCGAGTTCACCAGTTCCTGCTGTTTGTTTCTCACCTGAAGTCATAATCCTGTCTTTGACATCATAATCATTTGCACAGCCACCAATTGAGATGTCACAAACGGAGGATTATGGCCAGGTGGGGAATAAGCAGCAGGAGCAGATGAACTCTTAAGAAACAAAAATCTTGTTTTCATGCAAATGCCCTTCATAATAGAGAACAAAAGAACAAAGGAAGAAAAATACAATGGAGAGAAAATACTAGAAGCCGGATTGTTTCTAAATACATGATCTCCCTGAAGTTTCCTCTGAGGAGTCAGCTGCTGATTAACAACTGCATAAATCATTACAAAAATAAAAACTTGACATCTGATGATTGACCCCCCCCCCCATCACTACGCATACACACAGTTTTCTACTTAATATGAAATCAGCAGAAATATGAGGCACTTTGAGAGAGCTTGTAACCTTTAGAGATATTTATATACATTATGCCTGAATAATCCTGGCAGCAACTAAGACTGTTATCCCTTGTTGTATAGACAAAGACACTGAGGTCAAGTAATACACAGGACCTCCCTGAATTTTAGTCACAATCAGATTGCTCGAGAAATAAGTATTGAAAAATTCAAAACTGAAGTGACCCAAATTTTGGAGAAACAGAAAACCCATAGCTTCAGTCACAGTCCTAGAGAAGTCTATTACAGATGGGCTACTGTGGGTTAGCAGTTCCAAAGACTTAAGAGAATTATGAATAGTTTTTAGGTTTTTAAAAAATCGTTCATAAATTAATCTGTCTGAAATTGATTCTAGCTATCAATCTGAATGTCAATATGCACTCACTGAAAAGAATAAATAAAAAAATCAAAACCGCAATCCAGTTCCAAAACAACAGAATCTTCACATATAAAGAGAGATCCAATCAGTTACACTGATATCGCTCACATTATAATGTTGCTGAAAAAAACCCCACCTATCAGAAATTCTTCTGGTTCCATTTCTAGTCTCTTCTTTTACTTAGCTTTGGGTAAGAAGTGCTAAACAGTAAATTGGTTAAATTGCCATGTTCTTGGCACTGTTGCTATACCCATATCAGCAAAATCAGTGTTTCTGCACCATTCTAATTAATAAACATAAGAAATTCATTTTTGGAAAGAGTAAAATACCACAGTGCTCCACATACTTCTATTCTGCCGCACTATTGCCTGTGATGATGTTGAACGTATGCCATTAAATGTGACAGCATAGATAGCCTACAGCTCAAACAATTCCATCATCTGCCTGTATTCTAGTTCCCATACAGTCTTCTGGACATATCCCATCCAGATCTTGTCACAGCATAGCAGATGTGGCAGCTCATTTCCTCAGCAGTAAAGCAGAGGAGGAACCTTAGCATGAAAATTGTGCCGTCTGTCCTCTTATTTTCCCTTCCCCAATTTACGGTGCTGAAGTATTAGGACTATTTCAAGTTCATTTGAATTGTCCAAATAGCCTCCCTGTAAATAAATGTGCCATTTGGCAAAGGAGTTAATCCAGTAGAAACAACTTCTTGGCTTTGCCTATAATCACCCTGAACTGTGGAAGCAACCCACCCCACCCCCAGCCTTTCCTCCAAACCAAGCAGAGTTTCAAACAGCATTCTAGTTTTTACACACAAACAGGCATGAGAGCAGACTGCTAACACCACACGACAGTCTGGATATCTGTACAACACAAACACACTTGAAAAAGTCTAAGTACTACATATGGCATTTATGAAAGACTTCAGTAATTGAATGGCTAAACAACTCAAGGCTAACCTACGATTCTGCACTCAATGGACAAACACCTAACTATCTTAACTAGATATTAACCAGTTGTTCTCAAGTTGCATTTTGCTTCAAAATCTCCTGTTTCTATTTCAGACCTCAAAAAAAATTTGGCTGCCCAGAACCCTGTTCAATTTTGCCAGGCATACCAGACCAGTTTTAAAAAGATACCTAGGAGTATCGTCCCACATTTGCTTTTATACTTATGCTGTATTTTTTTAAGCAGAAGCCTCATTCATCCATGATGTGATTCTGAGCATCTTCTTTAAACCTGTCACTTTCAGAGTCCAGCTGGTAAAAGAATGTTGTGCTTTTGTATAAATTTATGTATTATGTATTAATAAGGATGAAATTCTATATTCAGAAAGCAGGTACGGATATTTATGAATAACCTAAAGAAAATTGCCTTACTGAAATACATTTAAATTCCTCCCTCCATTTTTATAAAGGATGACAGGCAGTTTGTTATGCTAATAACCACTCTGAACATGCAAAGTGATGTTTAACTGCGTTCATGTGTCTTACTGGTTGCGGTTACCACACTCACAAAGCTTTTTCTATTCATACGAAAAGTGACAGACACACAAGAACATTGTCAACTTAATAGCAGGTAGCAAGCAGTGTGGAAGTCATAGTTCTATCTCACCTGTGCTGAAGCTTCTCATCTAATGGGAAAACATGGATACTTTTAACTTTCACTTTTCTAAGTATTTACAAATCTGTACTGAAAGCAAAAGTTCTGTTATTTTGGAAAGAGCAACATGGCGTTAGTATTGAATCTCTACTTTTAGGTAGAGGGAACACAAGGTGGAATCAATTCTACACTAAATATACATCCAAAGCCTGTATTTCCTTAACATCTTTGTAAGGTGAGCAGCACCCGTGCTGAGAATTATCCACTGAGAATTCTGAGACACAACTTCTAGATAACATACTGCAACAATGGATAATGGATACTGTAGGAAAAGGCTGATAGAAAAATGCCAGTTAAAATATTTCAACACCAAGGAGACAGTAAGCCTTAAGAATAAAAAACCTCCTGTTTAGAAACATAAGCAACCAACCACATGGTACTTTCCCCAAGGTAAAAAAGAACATAGGATGCAAACCCATTCTTGTGAAACCAAAGACAGAAGGCCAGTCAACTACACCTTTATGCAGTCTGAAGCATCAGCATTTCATTCCTAGAGACCAACGTTGTCTGCTGTTAAAGGGAAAAAGTCTACTAGGTAACAGTATAACTAATGTGCCTCACAGCCAAAAATCCTTATTATTATAAAACTGATTGCTAAGCAGAGCTTTAAATAAAGTTTGGAAGTTAAATGCTCTCAAATGTTAGCCTGTGATTTCTGAAATTAGAGGTCAACTCTATTACCCCTTGATGCTTGACTTCTGAAATTCCTTAGAAATATGGCACTTTCGTCCCATTTTCAGGAATGCACCTCATGCAGCCAAGCACGTGGAGTCAATAAAGGTGTCTCTTCATCTGCCATATGAAGCTTTATTTTTCTCACTTATAAATTACAACTAGTTTTAGTAATAGCAATCCCTGCACGCATTTGAAATGCACTCCCATTTGCCACCTTGAAGAGCTATATGGCTTAGTAAATACATGCAATTTAGGTTCAAAACCATAGCTCCAGGCACTACATATAGAGAATTTTATATTACTGAAAATTAATGCCTTTTTTGCATATGCTTCAGCAATAAATTAAAAAGCTATGTCTTACATGTATCAATTGGGATTTTCTTAGCCTTCATTTTGAAAAAGAATCATGCATACAGAGTTGCATTTCAGTTTCTTCTCTGGGCTTTAAATAAGAGAGAATGAATTTATTTCAGTTTATCAAAATCAACTAACTAGAACTCCAGGAGTCTTGTATTTTGTACTGAAATTTGTATGTGTTCAACTGCATCAATATCAACCTCTGAATTCAATTCTCCAACAGAAAAAAAATTGGCACCTGTATGTACTGTACTCATGGCAGTACCCAAGTAGAATAATCAAAGTAATAGGCATAATTTCTTTCAGCACAGAAAAATACAGTCCCCATGTCAGAGTTGGGTGGAAAATAAATGAAGTTATGATAATTGCTGGAAGTGGGGCATGAGGGCTAAATAATGTTTTGAAGCTGTTCTCCCTTGGAAAGTTCTATTCCGCCCCGAAATCTCCATTTTCCATGTACATAGAATGGAAAATCTTCTCTCTTGGCACTGCTGCTCAAGACAGCAGGAGACTAAGGAGATGTGCAGGATTTTCTTAGGCCACATGAAGAAATCATTCAGAACAGATAACTGAAATTGAACTTTTCCTTCAAGTTTACCTTCCAGGCCCTTACTGCTCTTGCCCCACCTCTCCTTGCTACCAGAATCATCCCTCCAGTTACTTTTACATCATCTGTGATAAGCAGTGAAATAACATAAAATGGGCAAGCTTTAGCTAAGCCTCAACCACAGAGCCTGTTTAACAGCTAGATTTTACTATTTACTCACCTTGGCTTTTATCCAGTGTATGTTCTGATAGACTGTGCTTACATATTTACTATCTGGCTACCTACAGAGATGCACATCTATCGATTACCTAGTTTGGGGATGGATTCCTGCTGTTGTCTGGAGCTATTCCATCTCTCAAGTGACATTTGTTCTAGGCATTTGGTTTATACTTCATAATTAATTCTGCCTGGCTTTGCTGAACAAAAGGCCTTTTTTCATTAGGCTTTCAGCATCACCCAGTATTACTCAACATTACTCTCCCTGCTTAAAAGCCTTTGAAATACATGAGTTTCTCTGCAGCACCTACATCTGACATTGCTAAGGTCCACACCTACCTCAAATCCCTTCAAAAAGGATGCAGGTCCATAGCTGTTTGTGACCTGAACCTCCGGATAATCTGTCTCAGCAGTTTGTTCTGGAACATAAAACTGCTGGTCTGGGTGAGAGCAAGCCTCAGTCCAGCCAAGTAGCTCACCTCTAGCCTGCTGCTGCTCAGCCGCCCCAGTGACAACAACGAGGAGGAACTGATCTTGGTGCAGAGATGCCACCACCCAGGGTGGCACAGCTGCTCACAGCTCCTGTGTGGCCACCCCAGAGTAACGCTGCTTAGAACCACGGGGAACTTGCAAATATTATCTGTTTTATACAGCTGAAGAGAAAAGAAGACATATAAAACCCCAGACTCAGTGGAGCTTGGGACTCTGGAGAACTCACTGTTTCCTTCCACTGTTTCCGTAACAGACTATACATGGGATCTTAGACGAGTCACTTCGTCTCATCTGGTGAATTGTTTCGGGTTTTTTAGACAAAACTATAGCTATTACTGAATACTTTTTGACAGTGCACAAGAAACAGGGCAAGAGTGTTGGTCTCTGCTTGCTAACATAACCTCACAGCTTCTGTAGCTTTCTTTCCCACCACAGACTCATCAGTTACCAAGGTCTGAACACTGCAGTGAGCGACCGCTTAGGTACTTCTTAAAGTTAAGGCTATGGTGGAAGTGGCCTGAAAGATGGCCATGAAAAGAGCTCTGAAACAGCCATTGGTTCTTACTCGTCTCCCATCCACTTAGGTACCATGTACAGCTCCCCACAATCCAGAAAGGGAAAGCCCAGAGCCAATTTAACCTAGCTAGCTGGGATGCCAGGCCAGGACACAGATGACTCAAGGACAGAAAGGCTTAATCCCGAGAATCAGCAAGCAGTCTCAAAAGCCATCGGAAACAAACCTCTCTAAAACAGCCCTAATTTGGGAGATGCCTTTAATTTTTGCCATACATTCACCATAAAGGAGACAGAATTGGAAATTAAGCTTTTTCTTCTTCCATACCTTATTGGCTGCAGACAGAACTGCCTGTGCTTCGAATTCATGTTTAAACCCGGGGATTCAGGAAGTAAAACTAATGCAGAAAAGGTCAAAAAGAGTTTTCAACATGCTATCTAATGCAACAGTTTCTGTCTCCTAAGAAGAGACAGAAGAACTGATTCAATAAGCCCGTGGTGAGCTGACACTTTTTTCTTATTTTTCTGTGAATTTCAGGTCTCATGCATTATTAGGAAAGATACCATGTGATTTCAGGGAATTCCGCTAATTTTAAAATGTATTATTTCATAAAAGCTACGAAAATAACTATATCAATGGGAAGAATTTAAAAGAAAGTATCACGTTCCACTTTATAAGGGCAATGAGTGAGCTAGGCTGTCTGCTTACAGAAAATAGAAAGAAAATTTTAATCCACTAATATCTGAAAGGAGGTCATACAACTTGTACACAAGCCAAGTTCAAATTAAGGTTTTGGGGTTAGGTGTTGATCGGTTGGGTTGGTTGGTTGGTTGTTTTAAAAAAATTGTCAGACTAAAACCCATAGAGTTGTATATCCAGCAGTGGAACCTCACTGGAAGAAAAGCCATGCTAAAACCCATTATTCCCACAAGGCTTGATGCCAGCAATGGAAGCCTTCCTGCAGTCAGCTTTCTGAAGGTAACTTTCAAAGTCCTTCCTGTATTAGAAATATACTAAATGCACCAAAATACAATTTTCTCTAAATAAAATGGTATTCATCAAATCTTCAACCTATTATCCCACATTCTCTTCTGAAATAGACACATCAATAGAACAGCATCGTCAATCAATCCAATAGATTCTGAGTGTATCCACAATGAATCTACCCTGTAATAAATTGGCTTGAGTCATTTAAAAACTCATATCTTAATGTTAGGAGAAGACAAATTATTATTTTGATCTATTCCTTTTCTCTTTAAAGCTCCTTGGGCAAGGACTAAGCATTAAAAAGAAAAATAACCAACAGCTGTATTACAGCAATCAAGTCTAAATAAAAATGACTGATCAATCCAGAGGAGAAAATATAAAAGACATCATTACATATAAAATACACACAAAGATTTTAACTCAGAAGTTTTCAACTGTGGCAAATGTGTCACACTAATTAAACAAGCAGACAGGGTGCCAAAACTGTAGGTAGGTAGAACACCCACATTTTTCCTCTTTTCAATCTTTCTCTCTAGATTACCAAAGCATTTAAAATTATATCCTTTTACAAACACTGTTCCATTAAGGTACTTAGCAAGAGCACCATAGGAAACGATGAGCTAGAAAATGCCACGTGGATTTCTCTGGTTGTGTCTACACCACCACAAGAACAGACCCCAGGATTCTCTGCTCACTTCTTTCATTAGGCTGGAATTTGCAGTTCCTTTTCGGAAACTATTCCCATTACAGCTCCTCCTCAGTACATGTTGCATTACTTCTCTTGGATGAATCCCAGCTATGTTTTACTGCATCTCAGACTCCTATCAGTTCATTTCAAAAGCTTGTTTCCCTTCATGAAATGGTCATGCTTGAAAACACAGATGCCACTTAAAAATATCATAATTCATTACAATTTGATCAAATGGCACTGAACAATTGCTTAGCTTAAATTATAAAGAAAGAGTTTCACCAAGAGACCGTTTCTGCTGGCCATATATAATACTTGTCTAAAATTAACACAACTTGGTACTTTTGAAAGGTGCTGAGGAGCTGAGTGCTTCAGCTTTCACCAGTTTCAAAGAGTCAAGAACACTCAGTA
This sequence comes from Neomorphus geoffroyi, assembly GCA_033558235.1. Classification (NCBI taxonomy): domain Eukaryota; kingdom Metazoa; phylum Chordata; class Aves; order Cuculiformes; family Neomorphidae; genus Neomorphus; species Neomorphus geoffroyi. Next base: position 1,949,005 of record JAUMJM010000048.1, read on the forward strand.
TCAGCAGTATTAGTTTAAGGCCATGTCAAATCACTTTATTTGAATATATATTCAAATACATAAAGCAAGCTACAAATAAAACTGAGAACAACAAAGTGCACAGAACAATTAAGAGGACTAGCTTCCCAAGACAGAGAATCATCTGCAAGGGAATCGCAAATCACTCATTCAAGGGTTAACCAAGAAGTCCTTCAAAAGATTTTCAGTATTCCTTTAGACATAAAGGCACACAAACCCTTCCGGTACTGCAAGACCACCCTAAGAAGTTTCCCGAAAGTAACTTTCAGAGTATATCTATCATACTGTTCAAATCAATTCTCTTCAATGCACCGCACTAAGGAAGACCGGCTGAGATATGGCAGGCATCAATGACAGTACCATGAAAACTGAAAATTAACTCTAGAAGGGTTTGAGAAGAAATTGCTCGACACTATTTCATATCACTGAGCTCGAAAGAGAGCATGCTGTTCTGTAATGCTCTTTCAAAGCACTACTATTAAAAAAAAATTCAGATGTAGTAATGATAGACAGCAATCTAAAACACCAGTGAGCCAGTTAAAAGACAAACACTTAAGAAACAAAAATTCATAGTATAGACTAAGAAGTTTACCAACAGGATACTAAAAATGGGTGTAATATGATGAAACAGGAAACAAGGGATATAAAAATGCTTTCTGATAGCCGACCACAGAAGAAGAATTCCATGGGAAGCATTGGAAGCCAACTTTCATGCTATTTAGGCTGGACAAAAATGTTTAAAAAAATCTAAAAGGAGAAAAATCCTGCGGTGGTGAAAAAGGAGGGGAAGATGAAAAGTTTAGCCACACAAAAAGACAGAGAATGTAAGGATTAGACAATTTACCAAAAGTAAAACTGGAAATCTGGGAGACGCCCAGAAAATTGGGGGGGTGGGGGGTATAGAAGGAAAAAGGTAGAGAAGTTATTTATCTCTAAGGTTTCTGATTTTTATATCGTTTCTCCAATTTGATGAAAGAAAGCAAGTCTCCAAGAATTAACCACCACACACAGAGGCAATAAATATGGATTCAAAGTGGAACATGTAATAAGAAAAGAAAGTCTTTCTCTTTTCTGCAAATGGAGGATGATGATGATTCAAATGAAAAAAAAAACATAGCAAACAATATTCATAATATATGGTTTCTGCAGGCTACAGAAATCATTGCGAGGTGCTGTATACTGCAGAGTTTTATGACATTTTTTGGCTGAGTTCATGATTAGGAGATTACATAAGCTGTTTATTACTTGCTGCAGCCTATGGAGCGCAAAAAATGAACCGGTCATTTAATTTACACTAAATTTGTACCAGAGAGCAGAAAAAGGCAAAGCAACTCACTAAAGACAGAGAAAGCATTAAAATGCTGCAACTGAAGAAACAGCACCATTTTCCAATATCGTGTTGTACAGAGAAAAGAAATATTTTGGTAAAAGACAATTAGTATAAAAAAGCTCTTGAACTCTGCCTGGATTAATGCCTAGCAACAGAAATGTCTGCATGTGTATTCACACGCACGCGTGCATGAGCACAGGGGTTGTGGATGGACAAGGGAAGAGCTTGAGAATGACATGGGGGAAGGGAGGAAAAGAATGGCAATTCAGTTTTCATGTTTCCCCAAAGTCTCAACTAGAACTAATCAAAATGAATTCATCTGAATGTCTGCGATGGCCAAAAATTTAGTCACACACAGTCTGGCTGTCCAAATGAACGGTGAGGAAAGGGCTCACATCAATCAGCTCCATCTAAGAAGATTGGCACAACTTCAATAGGGATTGACAAGAGTTCAGTGCCTGCCAGACTGATGAGCCAAGCACCAAGCTGAAAATGTTCTGACTATTCATAATGACATTGCAGTCTATGGTCTTTGATTAATTAATTCAGGAACTAAAGCTTTCAGTTACTGTAAGAAGAATATCTGAGGTAGTCGTTTCTCACCCCTTACAGTACATGAAATCCACATCCCACCACTCTGCTCTCAAGCCTGCACTGGTACCACTACCGGAATGCCTTTGATTGCTGCTTCGCAGGGTCTAATGTATATACACTCCAGTTCCTAGCCTCTCTCAAACTATTTACTTTCCTACAAAATAAATAAAACAATGCAAGTGTTCAGTGTCTTGCCTCTGAGAGGTTTTGCTAAACGAGCCTTCTTGAAGCCACAAAAGAAACATTTGTCTTAATTGTTACTAATAATGTTATCTTTCAGCACTCTCCAAAAATCTCTGACCAACAGCAGGGCACTTGCACAGCACCACTAGAAATGTTGGTAGGTAGCATTACACATGCAGATAATTAACAGCTTAGAAAAAAAAGAAGGTTGATCATTTTATCGCATTATTGTTCAGACAGAAGAAAATTCATTTTCATTAAGATAAGACCTTTCTACTCGTTCTCAGCCCTAAATCGGGTTAGAGGAAGGCAAGGTGTCTGCTACATTAATGTATTCCAATTAAACAAAATTGAGTAACACAAATAGGAAACTTGAACAAGCTGCAGTGAAGTTACAGGGCTGCTGCTACACTTTCTGGGGAATGCAGTCACATCACTTGTGTTTAACAGAAAACACTGAAGGATGAAAGACATTATACACAAGTCAGACCAAAAAACAAATCCCTGGTCTGAACTCTTCCCAGTCTGAGTTTTCTCACCAATATTGTCCATGTATTTGAAACGAGGACCCAACATAATCTTGGTCCCTAAAGCAGTTGCCATTTCTTTCTTCCAGGGTTTGTCAGGTTTTTTATTTTGTTATGCTGCTTTCTGTAGCATGACACTTTTCTAAAGCTGCACAGGAAAGCATTTTAAAGGGAAGCAACAAGCTCACCAAACAGTCGAATAAAGATCCCAGATAAACAGCAGCAAGGAAGAAAAACAATGATTAAAATTGGGAGAGGTTATTAAATTATCTTACTTCTCCAGTATCACTTCACACTCAGAGTGCATTTATTTTTTGTAATTCCAGTTGTTCAAAAATAAAGACTTGCATGCTTCTTGCTGGAACAAAGACAATCACCGGCATGATCATGGACCATGTAAATTGAGAAATTTTGCTACAATGAGACCTGAGCTGCTTTGATATGAAATCAAAGAGGTTTCTTCTTACCTTTCACGGCTTCCTAGATGGTCTTTTTGTTTTAGAGTACAGCATGTCTCATGGCAGAAGACCGCTAAGCCCCAAAGCACAGGGGATTCTCAGTGCAGTGGCATGAAGGGCCCCTACAGCCACATACAATGAATGTCTAATAGAAATACACCTGGCAACAGAGGATGCAGCAAACTCATTGGATTCGCAAATTACATGGTTTTCAAAATCACAATCCATTTGTAAGGGACACACAAAGACTACAATGCCTGTTATAATCCAACAGACATTTATACGCTTGTGCTTGTTCACAGGTTTCGATTTAGATTGAGAAAGTTTCATTTTTGCTCCTGTTGTGAATAAAATATTCCACACAGAGACTATTTTCTTCTCCTTAGCACCGGGAAGTATGACCTTTAGGACATTCAGGCTTAGTTCAAGAGATCTGGCTGCATTTCTCCCTTCCTTTGTTCCTTATCAATTGAGGGTTATATAATTCATCTTCATCTGTAAAGCACAGGGAAGCCTACAGGTAGAAAACAGCCTACTAGTCCATTTTAAAGCAACAAAGGGTAAAGAACTATTTACTTCCTCTTCGATATACACTTTTTAAACAAGTGGTCTGCAGCAGTTTCTTGTAGGAAATAAGGGGGTATGCAACTCCAGTTCCTAATTTAGACATCAACTTAAAAAATTTAGAGCAACAGTTATTGTAGCATAGAAGGACGTGCACAAGACACACAAGGAAACAGAAAGACTCCTAATTTAAACTCAGCTATTGAGATCGAGCAAGTCTGGATGCAAATGAGACCATCAATGACTAAAGCAAAGTCATCCCATCAGAAACGTCTATACACAAGCCTGTACACATTTCATTTTGACCATACACAGGGTGACATCTTCCATTAAACTGCTAATGGTTGACATGGAGAGGAGACTTTTAAAATCTCTGCTCGCTTCTTCTACACTGTTGTCATTGCTGTGCAACTCAGCCTCCCTGGATCTTGGCACAATCACCTCTATGAAAGCTACAGAAGTATTGCAAATTGACTAACAAGATTAGCAAATCTTCGCTTGACTTGTTCAATAAGGTGTTGATGCATGCAGATATATTTGCCGAAATGACTTTATCCAAGAAGCATCGAATCTCACCGGAGCCCCTTCTATTTTCAGTCCCTAATCTCTAAACCTTTCTAACCTGCATATAACAAAAAAAAATAAAGGAGCTGAAAAGGAAGGCAAGGAGATAATGATGCCCGCCACGAAGGCAGCCGATCAGGCAGTGTCTCCCCCAGCCCCTGCACACACAATCAGCGCCAGCTGTAGGCCAATTAAACCCAGCCGCTCACAGGTGTTCACAGAAATGACTAACACAAAAGAAATTCACACTTCAGAACTGCAATATTTAAAAGCTTTGAGGTGGAACCAAGAAAGATAAAAGCCCGAATTAAGTTTATTGCCACCTTGTGCTTCACTCTAATGCAGGTTTTGAACAGGGCCTCCCATTGGTATTAAAAGTTGGATGAACATCTGCATTTAAAATACGGGAAACTGAGCACGTGAAATGCTTTTGAAATGCCAGTTGCCATAGTAGATAGGGGGCTTTAGTCTATGTTCATTTATTATTATAGCTGTATGGCAATATGGTAAAATATATTTGCCAAGTGGGCAATACAAACTCTACTCTAATTCAACATAATACGCTAGATTGCCTAGATTTTCATAAATATTTTTGGTGCTTATTTTCCCTAAACATAACTCTCATTTCCCAAAATAACAATTTCTTTAATTTTTAATGAGAACAAAACCATGGTAAGATCTTATCATGCTCTCTTATGTTCAGATTAAAAACCACAAGAGGAGAGAAAAAGGAAAAGAGAGGCAGCCCCCTGATAACTCTCCATGTTCTCTTAAATGGTCAAATGACAGGAACTATGCAGTAAGTGAATTCTTTTCCTCCCTCCACAGTGCAGAAAACAAAGTATCTGTAAAATTAATTTCTCTTTATGGTCCTATACCAAAAATATGTATACAAATTAACATCCAAATGTCTTTAATTCCCATGATATGTCTATTAAGCAGCAATTCTCCATGAGGCTGTTTAGCTATCCAAACAGCAGCCTAAAATTATCATCTCTATAAGCTTTCCATAACTTATCACTCAGTTCCTATGAAAAGCCATTAATTTTGGCCTCTCTCTATCTTGGTCTCACAGGAAATATTCTGCAAAGGGATGTAATAAAAATGTGATTTCTGCCATCATTTCATTAAAATTCCCTGTTAAATTTCTATCTGAACAGTGTACATAATATAAAAAACTCAGGGCTCTTATTAACGGTGCTGTTCCTTATGATACGGACTTTAAAAAATAATGAAGACCATTTCTTACTTGTAAGAATATTGTTCATTTTTCATTCCTATTAAAATTTAATCTGGTAGTTGTTTAAAAATGTTTAAGTTTCATTACATTTCAACATCTTCAGAAGAGGAAAGAGCCAGCGAGTTCATGAGCAGGAATGCTGTCACTCATCTGTCTCTTCCACTGATATCTCAACAGTAAATCACTCAACCTATCAAGATACCCATTTGCAACAGTTTACTACTTACCCATCTCACGAAAGTACTGTGAGACGTTTTCTGAAGAGCTTCAGCTCCATGAGTGCAGGATGGTAAAGAACAGAGGACCAAATTACTTCCTCCGTATTTGAAGTTCTGGGAGAGGCACGTTGGAGGTTTTGTTTGGAGTTGAGGGGTTTGGGGAAGGGGGGGGGGGTTGATTTGGTTTGGGGAGGGCAGTGGATATTTTTGCAGGATTTCAGCAAGCTGAAATCAATGCGGAAAAATGTGGTCAATACACCACAAGAAAACACATTAAAAAGCCACTGGGTCTACAATATCAGAGCATTCTTAGCAACCACCCTACTGAAATGCGAAACAGAATTGCCTTTTTGAAACTGGAGAGCCAAGTTGTGTAGAAATATAGCCTAGTTCTCAAAAGTGGAAACCATGCAGCTATCCCCACAACCTTTCATAGCAACACAAGGTTATTTTACATTTGAAGAGCTTTTTAGATGGTTCTAGTGGTCTAAGTTTAAACAGTCTTTGCACTACTTCTTTATCCCTACACACCCAGTGGCGAGACAAAGGTCCACATGAGTACTGTAGAGTTTCACCTATCTCACTGGCTCTGCTGCAAGGGTACATCGTGCAGGGCACATTCCTGCACCCACTTCGGCAGCGTTCAATGCACTTAAGTCAAGAGAATTAGACGTTTTGTGGCAACACTGAGTTAAATGCACTGACAGTAGCCCACCAAGAAAACTAAAATTAAACTATCAGAACTAGGACATGCATCTCTCCACAAACACTGTGCTTAAGCACTTTCTACAATCAGGTCTTTTATTCAAGGGCCTAATTTTAGACATCTAAGTATAAAAATTCTGGCCCATACATTTAATGGAAGTGCGCGATTGCCAAGCTGAGAATGTTAAACCTAATTTTAGTTTTTCTTTGCGTACTTGTTTTTTTTGCACGATTTCTGCAACGGAATAGAAAAATATCTGTGATATTTTCTGGACCATATTCACAATACTCATTTTAGTTGTTGCATTTTGAGTAGTTATAAAGCCTACTCCAATGAATTGGAGTTTTTTCATTATTCCCAGTGAGACCAAAATTTCATTCTCTGCAATCAAAGTACTTTCTGGTAATTTTTTTTTTAGTCCTGAAAACATTTCTATCAAAATTAATGTTAATACATTAGGATCTGCACACATCCTAAATTAGAAACTTAAACTTCCCTGAAAGTCTTCCTTTTAGATCTTTTCATGCAATTATCATCTGGCTATTGTGCTACAGGCAAATTTTCAAATTTTCCTCCTCACGTAGATGGTTTCATAAGAGGGATATATTGATTTAAACTAGTTTCATTACTACTAATGCTCTGCTAAATTTTAAAGACAACACAATATTGAACAGAATAATGTGTTCTATTAATAAGCATGCTATTGAAATACTGAGTAGATTTATTACATTTGGATGTTCAAATAAACACTAAGATCATTTTCTATTAATCATCTCCTGTCTAAAAAGATGACTGAAATGGGATTTGATTTTTTTAAAAAGTAAGAAAAACAATGAAAGATCATTTGAAAAATTAACCAATGGATTTCAATCAAAAGAATATTCTCTAATCAGACATGTTTGGGCCTTGTTTAAAGCAGTACTTATTACCACAAGTATAAAGGACATCTAGAGCCACTGGTTGTACTAACAGTTTGAGGGAAGAAGTTTAAAAAGAGATTCAGGCTCTGTTTTGTAAATGAAATACAGCAGAGATGGCAAACTTTAAGTCCACATTGCATAGTGCTTGGCTCTTGCACGCGTACTTAAGCTGGCTCAGGAAGCAGGAACTAAGTATCCATGTCAGTGCAGTATCTGCTTGAGCCTGCTAATTAAGCTTGCTGAGAAGAACTAATTACTGATGCAGCTCTACTGCTTCTGGGAGCCGAGCTAATACCACTATGCGGTACAACACACCAGCCCATTTGGAGTGGGCTCAGGTATGGGACCAAACCAGGGCACGAGCATGCCCTTAAGTAATTCATTTCTGATATAAAACAACAAATAAAGATTCTGTTTCTTCAGCAGCGACCCAGCATGTAATCTCCCATAGAGAGATCCTCTTTTGTGCTTCATCCACCACATACAGAAAACACTCTAGCAGGAGTGCCTAAGCAGGTAAGGGCTTACTGAAAGACAGGAAAATAAGCACCTTCTGATTGCCAGTGTAACTGCGACCAAGGGTTTGCACACACTGAAATCTTCTTCATTAACTCAGCAACAAAGCATCCTCATTTCCTGCGTTTTTGATTGCCACAAATATTGTACCGAGTGCTTGCGTTAAAAGAGAATGCTTTTCCAGTATAGATTTCAGGCGCCATAAAACATTCCCTTCCTATCTTGCCTGTAACAGTTCTCCATAAGAATACCAATAAAATTACCTGGGAATCCAAGCTGAGGCAAAAAAAGCAAGATTGTAATCAGAAAAGTAAGTCCTGCTAGGGCTAACAACAACTGCTGGTTACTACTGCTAGAAGATAACAGTGAGGCAGGCACAGAGCACTGCTGTGCACTCAGCAAGCACATACAGCAATACACTTCTGTGGTCACCCTGTCTTTCCACCTCTGCTATCATCATCACTTGTTTTCTTTCCTTTCTCTTGTATCTGTACCCCGAACTGTAAGCTGTACAGGGCAGGAACTGCGTTTTACTACACATGCTGCACCTGTCTAAATGACTCCAAAACTGTCAACTGTGGCCCCATCACTTCCCAGCATCTCTGCAGTGACACCAATAAACTAGAAAATGCCTGAGTTTTGTTTCTAGCTTATTACAGCAGTTCACAAAGCCTGGCAGTTCTCTCTCTAGTTTGTACAAATTTCAAGGCTCAGGACCCTGTCACCCAGAACAGCACATGCTTAACAGCAGAACACTACCGGCTCCTTTGCCAAAGTGCTACATGTCACTGCCTGCCTGCCTAGTACAGAGCCTGTGTGCTGGTGCAAGCAGCAAACTGTGCTTCTGCAAAATCACAGCATGGGCCAGAAGTCTCTGTCTTCCTTTAATATTCATGGTATACCTGAAAGAATGGAGCTTGAGCTTCTGAGCCCTACCATAACACAAACAACTACAATAATTTTTTACAACCTACCATTTCTGCTTGCACATGCTGTATGGCCTACAAAAGGTTATGCATATAAAATTGTTAGGTTACAGTTATTATCTTGTTCGAAAGAGCATTTTAAGAGTGTTTGAGAAATAAAAGGACTTCCTTTTATTAATATTTCAGTAAAACTATGAGTGCATAGGACTTGCTTCTGATGTAGGAAAAACTCATTTCAACCCAGTAATCCAGCATAACTACATCCTCAAATCCCAACATGCCTCCAAAATCTTAAAGACATAAAATTGGACCATGATCAAACTCTAATTCAACTTCTACTTAGAGACCTTCCACTGCCTAAACAAGCACTCTAATTACAGCTACATGGAAGTCTCTGTCTGTCAAATATTAAATCTTTATAATCCCAATACTGATGAAGTGTATTTTAAAATGTTCCTAACAATTACTGTCATTATGGAGGCCCTCTTACTGGCCTGTGCTGCAAACTTTCTGCTGGTTTTCCAGTCATTTTACTCCACATCCCCTCTACAGCCTGCTACCAAAGAATAACCCCTCTTTTTTTTTATTAAATGCTGTCATCTTTGTTGAGCAGCTGAACTTGGCAAACTCATGACACTCACTGTGTAGGGAAGTCATACACTTCCCCTTACTTGCAAAGTAAACATCAGAGTTTCTTCTAAGTTTGAGAAATATCAACTCAGGATCTCCACAAAGCCCTCTTACCAACATTACGTGTACTTACAGATAATCTTCACAATGCTTATGAGAGAAGATTACCCTCTCAAGAAACAATAACCTGGATGAATTCTTCTCCTGGGAGCTTCTACCATCAACAGAGCATGCCTACATCATCTCCTCATGCCTCTGCTTGAATACATCTTCCTGTTTCTACTCTTCATCTTTTTCTCATTCTAGTCTTATATTTCCATTTCCCCCATTTACTGTTATTCTCCAGATAATGATTTCTGTAACAAACAAGCAACAACAAGTGCTCCAGGTAAACATTATGTAAATGTCAGAGGTCTTCTGCTTATCTTCATCATCCGCTATCTATAACGGCTTATTGAGTAAATTATTTGCCAACTACTATTAGCCCTCTTCTCACTTATGTCCTAAAGCAAGCTTTAAAAAATTAAGTTAATGAAAGAAATGAGGATTAAGCATGAGGTCTCACTAACATATTGAGTATTTAGCAAGTCACTCAAATTTATTCTATGCACTCATCTTGAAGGGGTCCAGCCCTCTCAGCCAGCATGGTTCAGGATTGCTTCCCCTAACCCTACATTCTCAAAACAACTGACTGGGACAGTGATGGACTTGACCAAGTACTCACTGGTCATTAGCTCACTGCCTACCCAGCAGCATTACCTGCTACTAATACTTCTGTTTCCACAAACAGGCACAATTCAGGCACATTACTGCACAATCAGTTTGGAAGGATGTGAAAATTCAGGTTCTCACCTGAGGTACTTGGGTTTATTTCTGAATAAAAGGAAAAGCAGCATTCCAAAGCTGCAATCTGAGGAGACTAATGACCCCATTGGCATTTAAATGGTTTGCCCTTTTGCATGAGTGCTTCTTATGGCTATTTAATATCTCATAAGCAGGAAGAAATTAACAGACTTGATTCACCACTCTTACCCCAGCACAACTGTGCTCATTTCAATAGAGGAGTTTGGTGCAAAGGAGTAATGACAGCATGAACATGACAATGCTTTTGCACTTGTGGTTTTCATGCACAGAACTTGAAAAGCTTTACAGGCATTGGTGGGAAGCACTGTTAACCTTACAATACAAATAGCAAACTTGGGCACAGAGAGTTGAAGTAATTATCCAAAGGAGAAAGAGTGAGTCAGTAGTAGATGCAGGACAAGAAGTCACTTGCATTCACTCCCAAAATCTCTAATGGAGCATCACCCTCTTACTACAATGAGGTTTAAAGTCTAAACCAGTCACTGAGGTCACTGAGAACTTTCTGCACACAGATTGTAGTGAAGTCACCTTTTAGGAAAGCACTGACAAAAACGAAGGTGATTTATGAATTTCAGTGGTCCTTACGTAAGGATGCAGCATTACAGGAGGAGGTGAGAGGAGAGGATGCTTGCTCAGGAAGCCCTATAACGGGGCTGCAGTGACAAATCATTAGTCCCAGAATACTGCTCAAGGAAATGTAATGCTGCCGTTTTCCAAATGCTGGGTTATAAAACCTTTCACACATACAATATTTAAAACCTTGAATTACCTTTGAGAATGTATCCAAACATCTAACAGTATCAAGTCATGCTAACGGTTCTCTGTTTATAGGTCAGAAGGGCAGTAAATTATTGCAATGGGAAGCAGTAAAGCCTGCATTGTATCTAGTTGTGCTGTTTAACAGGTGATAGTGAAAAGTAGGTGATGCATGAAAACTTCAAGTTTTTATAGCTCCTGCCTCAATCTGTATTCACTTATATAAAGATGTCACATTTTTAAACATTTAAAAGTCAAATTGTCTGGAGAATAGATTCATATAAAATTTATTTTCAGAAACCGATATTTAGCCTACTGCTATCAGAGTTGATTGCTCTTATGTATAAGCTTTATTCAAGCTTCTACAGGTTTGAAAATACAAAGAGTGACATTTTAGATCCCATACTCAAGTGTGTCATTAACCAGAAATTGAAATGGGAACATTTCCACTTTCTCAGAAATACTCAGTTTGTTAGGGTGATAACTGCACTAACTGCTTTTGAGTTTTTGTGAAGCTACTAAATACGACTCTACTTCAACACAGACAGGAAGGAGGAGTCACAATGGCAAAAGAAAAACCCTGAATTGGTGCCTTACCCAGCACAATATGCCCTGAGAATTGAATAGTTTCAAAGCTCTGACAAAACAGCTATTTGTAAATGGCTAATGGCAAAAATGTTTTATTCTGTTTATGTCAGACATGTTTGTCAGGCGCTGGACAGCCAGACAAATCAGGGTCTAATTAGTTCAATCAATTCCCTCAGTTTTATCCTTTCAGTCTACATTGAGTTATTAAAGCATCAGAAATAAAATGCTACTGAGGCAGCAATGAGGGAAATAAGATGTCAGAACTCTATTAACAATGGCATTTTCAGGAAGCAATGTAAATAGAAAAATCAAATTTATGCAAGAAATACATATCAGTAAGTAACACTCAATATAATCATCCTACATTTATCTTTAAAGCAGCTTTCACCTCTGAATGATTTTTAAAAAAATGCTTCGATACATGGACACCGTGACTTCTTTGAAACAGTGACCACCATTCATTCAGATTCAGACGCCTACCTAGTTCAAGAGGATATTGGTCCCCAACCCAAATACTACAGTTGTACAAATAACAGTATGTGAGTAATAATTTATTCCACCCTTGACATTTAGCCAGCTCGGAGAGAACGTGTGACAGTTAAGCAGTTGCAAGATAAAAAGAACCGGAAAATGCCACATTCAACTGAAATGACAGGAAATATTTAGGTAGACAGAATGTAATAAATTTGGCAGACTTATGGGAGTTTAATTGGCCCTTTGTGAAAAGGGATAAATACATGCAAAAACCATAACCATGAGGACCATTTTCTGGGAGGAACAGCTTTCTGCTAGGGTTGTCTAAATCTTCATTACTTCAATACGACCACCACAGAAAGCAAAGTTTCTTATGCCATGGTGGTGATGGTTGTGTTGGTGGCAGAGCCTCCCAGCTCTGCGCCAGGATTCCTGCAGGTACCAAGAGGCCAGCAGGAGAGACATGGATTTGACAGATGAACCACTTGATGCGTAACGAACTGGCAGTATGGTTGTATTCAAAGAGTTTAACATCTTTGTCAGAGACATGGACAGTGGGAATAAGGGCACTCTCAGCATTTTGCTGATGACACCAAGCTGCGTTGACACACTGGAAGGAACGGATGCCGTCCAGAAGGACCTGAACAGGCTTGACACGTGAGCCTGTGTGAATGCCATGACATTTCAAAAGGCCACGGTTCTGCACCTGGGTCAGGGCAATTCCAAGCACAAATACAGGTTGGGCAGAGAATGGATGGAGAGTAGCCCTGAGGACAAGGACTTTGGGGTGCTGGTTGATGAGAAGCTCAAGATGACCAGGCAATGTGTACTTGCAGCCCAGAAAGCCAACTGTATCCTGGGCTGCATCAAAAGAAGTGCGACCAACAGGGCAAGGGAGGTGATTTATAATTTAGGTTATGAAGTCCTAGATTAGTCTACTAGTCTTCTAGATTAGAATTCATTTTAATAGCAAGAAACAACAACTCTAACCATTTCCAGTGTAAGAAACAAGAGTCTACTTGTTGGACTGTTGCTACTGGCCCAGAACCATGACCACATTTTACCAAAAAAGGTTCTCACAGGATGATCTTTCTCTTGAATAGGGTTGGTCAGAGTGAATACAGAATAGTCACAGAAAAAACCAGGCTGGAAGGAAACTCTGCTAGTTACCTGGGCCAAACCTAACCAAAACAAAGCCACTTGCAAAGTTACATTTGGTTGCTTGTTCAGTTAGGCTTTGAAAGTCTCCAGCATTGGTTTTCAAGTCAGAAACTTCAGGAACATAACCTAGATCACAACAAACAGGATCTGCTACACTTACAGAAATCTGAGAATTCTGATGCTGGGGACTGGTGAATCAAGGAGGCTGAAGCACATGAGAAATTGACTGTCAATTGTCTTAACTTTTGAAACAGGCCAAGGATAGAAAAAACAAAGGGCATAGCACAGGTCAAACGGACTATGCAACCAAAGTGCCAACACATGTGTAGGCACCTGGGATGTTCACACTCCTTTGGCTGTCTGTAAACAGGTAACTCCACAAAGTGAAGGTTAGAACAGAAGTTTTCTTCCTCAAGGCCTGTAGCGTAACACAAAATCTTTGACTCGAAGTCCAGTCTTACAAAGCCTTGCACTCACTGAAGAAGCCTTAATCTCCCTTCAAAGGGAGACTGAGAGAATGCCGGTGAGTATGGCCACAAACATCTCTTCCAAGAGCTACTACAATTTTTATACTGAACAAATTGCAAGATGTGATCTAAGAGTTTGTAAAGTGCTTCTCGAGGACAGGCAGTCCTGATACAAGTTTCTTAAATTCTCATAAAGATCCAGAGATAGCATTTCACAACAGTAACAATATCAGAAGTCTAAAAGGCCAAGAGAATGTTTTGCTGGAAAGGAACACATTGCTTCTTTTCAGATTTACTCCTAACAGAAAAGCACATACCAGAGATAAGTGTCCACCTAAGAGAAAGATTTCCAAAGGAGGGCCAGTTTTTAAAGCCAAGTCAATGAAACCAAAAGAGTTATCTTCAAAGAAAAGAAAAAGAAAATCAAAAGACCCCCAAAGAGAGTAGAGACGAGGCTGACTAAAGACAATAGAACAAAGAGACGCTGAACCAGCACAGATCTCAGTTGAGCAGTGAACTGCTCAGACCTCACTTAAGCAGTGAGCTGAGAGTGAAGTGCTTATCATCACCAATACAGCATCATTCGCAGCATGCAAGTAGATTGGCTTTTATGCAAGCCAAACAGTTCTACTATGGCACACATTTCCAGGGGACTGAGTGCAGGTGGAGTTCTGTTGTGAATGTTAGCAATATGCAGATATTTCAATACTGATGTTTCCTTTTCGTTTAAATATTTATGTCCATCTGCACTGCTGTTTGGTGTTAGCATTTTTAAAAAAGACAGGTAAATTAACTGCAACTTTGTAACCTAGAGATGAAAGGAAAAACCATCATTTTTCATCATCCTATTACAAGGTAGTCTGCTCCAGAGCACCCTAAGTTTGAAGTACCATCACTAATCACTTCAAATACACATGAAGAAGCACCCAAAACCTGACATTCTCAGTAGAAAGAATGAGTGAGGACAAAAATATTATCACCATTTTACAGATAAGAGAGCCACAGAGAGAGATCAGAGGATTTGTGTAAAGTAACACAGGTAAGGGAAGGCTATTCCTGTTCTTTACTCGTGCTAAAACTCTGTCTCTGTTTGGCTTCGTAAAATTATTCCAATACCCTGGTGTCCACAGTCAAATTAGTTCTTTATTTATTATCCCAGTTCTCAAGTATCTTTCAGATGGGCTCATCCATTGTTCCTGTACAGCTGGGTAAACAGACAAAGTCAATTCTATCATGTAGGTTTACCTTATAGCATTCAAAACCCTTTGCATATGTGAGATTTTTTTTCTTTAAGCAAGCTAAGAATGTGATTAAAGGTGACCTGTGTGGAAAAAAAGAGGATTGAGAGAGTTTGGGGACATCAGAAAGGAAAGTGCTTCTGAAGATTGACTTGTTTCAATTATCTTTTTCAAAGGTAAAAAAAATAAATCAAATAAACAATGTTTGAAGCTTTAGAATGTAATCACCCTTCTTAAGGCAAAAAATGGCAATGATATGGAAAAGAATTTTAGTTACTGATACGTAAAGAAAGCAAGGCTTTCTAGTCCTTGCAAGAAAAGACTTCCTTCTGACTTTACTGTGAAATGGCACTGCATCTGTGTCAACAATATTAACGATGAACAAGTGATTAAAGAGAAAAAGTGGCATTAAAAAAGAGTAAAACAAAATTAGCAGCTCCCTAGAAGTTGATCTGCTTAAGATATTACTATCGTTCCAAAGCAGACCATGTCTTTCAGTATGATTGCACAGTGCTTAGTACACAACAGTACCTTTTTTTCTGATCAGAGCCTTGGGAATAGGAAAGCAGATATCCCATTGAAAACATACCTCCAGTTTTACATAGGGGTGCAAAACCGAAGCTTAAAACACATACACAACAAGAATCTATGTAAATCAATGGGAATCAGCAGATGTGTTGGTAATCTTCCACAAATAAGAAGCAAAAGCTGCCAGCTGTACTTGTAAATTCAAAGATTAGCATTAATAGGCAATGCTGAGACTACAGGTATTATCTTTGTTCTAGGTGAAGTAGCTCAAGAAAGTCAGTCTTGCAGAAACTCAGCTGACTGTCCAGCTGCTGTGACTCAAGTCCTACCCTACGCTGCAAAATATCTACAGATGTGTCAGCCAAAGACTTGCCAAAGTACACTGGATTCCTGCCACTGTTTGAGATGGCAGTGAAACAGCAACCATATAATTAGACCATACCTGATTACCCAAAACAAGGGCAATTTTCTTTACATCTCTGTGTAAAGCTTCTAAAAATGGCAAAAACTGAACATTTGGGAGCTGCAGAAAGAATATCCAAAAATCATTTTTGATAGAAGAGGAATAACTACGTTTTAATATGGATGGTATTTTCTATTAAAATCAGGGCAGAAGCTATTGTTCAGTAGAGCTCTTCACTTCCTTTACACAAGAGCTATCTCTTTGAATCTGTGTGAGTCAACTTTAGTGACCACTTTAATATTCACTTTACAATTAATGCTTCTTTTTATGGGTTGGTAGAAGGTAAACCAATTTTAGTTCAGCTTCTAGGTATTGAATTTATTATAAAAAGTTATGTACTTAAAACTCCCATAATGAAACCAGAGGCATCATGAGATATTAACCTAGAGTTAATGCTGAGGAGGCCAGTTTGAATAATTCAATTCATGTCACCTTAAGTATCTTTTCAAATGGAATTAACTTTATCTCACAAAAAAAGGAAGCTCCATGTTCCAGTTACTGATTATTGACTCCACGAGAGTTCTGTCTTAAATCATCTCACCACCATCTTCCCAGCAATTTTACTTCACTACTACCAGAATGCTTCTTTAAATTTTGAGGGCTGACTTTCGTTATAAAGTAGCAATATTAGGCAAGAGGAAAATGTGATTTCAGAATTATTCTACTGTTAGGTGATGCAAAAATAGCCAAAGATAAAAGTTAACACCAAAGTACAGCCACAAGCCACGGCGGCATTTCAGCAGCATGAACACAGCTACTGCAGTCATTTGCATCCCACATAACTACACTTCTTTTCGAGACAACGCCATAGATGTTTGGTAACAGTTTTCTTGGTCTGTTAATTGTCTTATTCTAACACAAAGCCCAGCATTTAAACACTGAAAGGACTTGCTTTCAAATACTGTCTAAGCCCAGGGGTAAGTGACAGCTTATGATCAGCATTATCATACAGTAAGGAGGGAGCCAGACAGGTGAAAAGTAGGTGATGTTAAGATACAGGTATAGCTCTAGAAATTAATCAAAACAAATAAGTAGGAAAAAGATGGAAAAATTAACAGAAACAGGAAAAAGCAGCTCATAACTGGCAGAACAAAGAAGTGCTTCAGTACAAGGTATAACTGCGCAGTCTCAGGTTTCTGCAAGACACAGGAAAATCAGAACAGCATCTTACAGTGAAGCACGGATACCCTGGTAATATCAGCAGCCACCTGACACAGGAAACACTGATTACTTCTCCTAAGCAGTTCAAAGAAGTAAAAAGTAGGCAGCAAGCTAATATCTATTGATTTAAAGCCAGACATACCCAGAATTTCCTTAGCCCAGTCAAAAACAAACAACAGGGAAAAGATTCCCAATGGATCAGGATTCAAACAAAACTCAAGAAACTTCCTTATATTTAAACAAGTTGATTTTTTTCCAAGTCCACCTTAAAACAAAAAAAGGAGAGCATTAAAGCTTCAGCAGGTCAGAGACAGCTGACACGGGCAGCACTCAGAGCTGGAGGAAGGTTTTCTGAGTCTGTCCCCCTTAAAATTCTTACTTAACAAAAATCCCTCCCTGCTGCATTCCCTATCAAGGCCCACACCAGAATGCAAGCCCTATGACTGCAGAACTACTGTGTAAAGACAACACTCACACAGAACAAAGAGACCTATCAGGACCTACCTCAAGGTTCAGGTATTAAAACAAGAGACAAAAAGATAGCAACAAAAAAGGTGTGTGAAAGTAACACAACAGTCCAACAAGAAGCAGCCCAGTGACTTCTCTTCCATCTTGATAGCTATCACCTGAAGGAGTGAGTTAGGGAAAGAACGAATGGCAATGAGGCAGTCCTGAAAATACCTCCACAGTCTGAGCGGTGAGGAGAAACGCAGGAAGAAGTGCTTTTGGGGGGGAAAACAGGAAACCATTTATAAAGCCAAATGCCTTCAAGATATAAACAACTGTGTACCTACCAGCACAGATAGAAAGAGAAATCTAAAGAGGAAGGCTAGAAATATATTGCCAGATATAAGAAAAAACAGCTGAAACAGGGCAAGAGGGCCAGGGTAATTTCAGACCTGCTAGGCTGGAGCTGTAGACCAGGTAACAGTAAATCAAACATCAAGGCAAACCTCTATATGTTACCTGCATTTGCATTTGTGGACAAAAGTACCTGAAAGTATAGGGAAAAGAAATAATGGGATCAAACATAAGCTTGACAGAAGTTTGCACATGAAATCAGAAAATAAGTTCAGAGAAGTCTCCGTGTATACATTGATATAGCGATTAGGAGGACAGAAGAACAGGGACTGCTATACCATAAGATGCTGATTTGACAGCTAATGGGCTGAAGGTTTCCTATTATGTTCTTCTGTACTTTAGCACTGTAGATGTGATGACACCAGATACATTCATGCTAGGTGCTAACCTAGTAAATGATACGTGTATTAAAGTGGAAAGGAAAAAGGTGAAAGGTAAAGCACAGCAAAACCCAAGAGAAGTATTAGCACCATCCCAAACTCAGCTGTCACGGCACTGTTGGACTACACAGGCCCCTCTGGATTGTTTTCCACAGAGATCCTCAGCAAGCTGCATATCACAGGCAAGAACACAGGCATCATCCATTCTCATAGAAAAAGGTTCTTGGTTTGAACTCAATGCCATCACAAAATGGATGGCAGATAAAAATACAAAAGAAAGGAAATGAAATGTTTATAAAGGCTAAAAGCCTGACAAACAGCTCAATGTCCAACAACATATTTTACAAAAAAACCATCAGCAGGATAAAAAACGATTCCCAATGCCAGTGAAGTCAGAGAAGTATTGCTACCTGCTTCCTGAACAGAATTAAAAATGCGCTCCTTCCTTCACAGGCTCCTCAGAAGTAGGATCTGCCTGTGCAGTTTTGTTAGTAGTGAACCACTGAGAGGCCAGAATCAGGGCACCTCTGGATATTCTGTGCTGACAACTTTACTTTTAGCCCTATTATAAGCCTTTAAGACTCTTCCAGCAAAAGAAAAGATCAAGTGCCCAACCTTAAAAAAAGGCATAGCTTTAAGTAGGATAGACTCTGGAGATCTGCAGATGTAAGCTATGGAAAGAGAATAGCAGGTAAGAACACTAGGTAGAGCACTTGCATAAGTAGCCTTCGTTTCCAGGGTATAATCTGCTATCAGCAGGGATGCAAATCAAGTAACTAGCTATCAGAAAAAAATCTCAAGCAACCATGTTTTAAAGCCTTTGCACACATATATCTGAGAAATATGTTTGGTGGATTGGGTTTTTTCTGCATATATAATAATAGGTCTTCAATGAACAGCTTAAATCAGATGGGCTGCCTTACAGACTTGTGAAAGCTCTTATTGACGAAATACATCATCTGTAATGTCCTTTTCAATCACCAAAAGCCACAGTGAATATTTAATAGGCTGTATCTATAGTGACTGCAATTATTTTACTGTTTAAAAAACAGAAGGACAGAAAACAGAGGAGCATCTAAATTTTTTCCTTAGCAAAGGCAGGGGTTTCTATGATTCCTGCTCCATCACAACATGGACAATTCACTCATTTTATTGACCCAGAACTTGGGTGGGTTTTGTTTTCCTACAGTCCATGTATTAAGGGAAGGACTCATGGAAAGCCAAACATAAACCAGTATTCAACACTATACAGGGCAAGACAACACACTTAAAAGTCTCAGTTCTAGTAAAAGAGAAGAGGTGTTTCAAACATGTCATTAAAAAAGGAGATGGGAGACAAGCTTACCTTCTGCTCCTTTTCCTTGGCAGCACTGAGTTCAGAAAGGGACAGCGACAGTTTTTCCTGCTGCTCAGCTAGGTACTTCTGATAAAGGCTTAAAAGTTCCTGGCATTCTCTGTACTGCTGCTGCAGAGGTGAGACATCAGAAGTTAAGGGAAAAAATACTCTTTAGTGACTAGTTAAAAGTCAGATATATACCAACTTACTCTGTGTAAATCTGATTTAGATCCATAACAGTTCAATTTAAAAACAGATACTATGTGTTTGAGTGCTGCTTAACGATGATAAATCTGCCTAGAGATGAATGTTCGAGTACAACCTTCTTTCTACTCAAAGTGGAAAAAGAATTGCACCAAATTCTTTTATCATTGGAAAAGGGACAGCAGCAGGAGGCAGGTGATGACATTGTTTTAGTTGGAACAATTACAGCCCTCTGATTTGTATTCAGCAAAGCCAGACACTACCAATGTTTATTTATAAATAAATAAATAGCCAGCCAAGTAAGTAAATAGTCCATTTTTAAGCACAGACATGGATTCACAAGCCCATGTACCCAAGTCCAATCTTTTCGCTTGAGCACCGGCAGCTCCAAAACCCAGAGCCACAGATGCAACGCTACAGGCCTTTCAGTGACCAGCAATGATTTTTGGACAGTAATCTGGACAAGCAGCAACTGTGGTGTTTGCAAGGATATTAGCAAGCAACAGTGTCCTGCCTTGCTTGCAGCATTGAAATTCCAAAAGGAGATAAATCTGCTCTTCACCTGTCATTGTGTAATTCCCTCCCTTGCTCATGTAGCATGGTAAACCATTTACACTCCCCTCTCTCCCCCCTCACTTTTAATTATGCATGCAGATGGGATAAGGGCTCGCTGTCCAAAGAGATTACTCTGAATAAATACTTTAATAACAAGTCACCGCAATTAAGGTAGGGAACAAAAACTTCTTCAATCTATAAAATGGTGTTGAGTTACAGATTTCCTTAACATTTTTATGATCTAATCATTGCTTCTGGGCAAATTCATGTTGCAATCATTTTTGCCAATCATGTCTGCATAAATAACTCACTGCTTTGTTATTCCCTGTTATGACCCTGAAGTTGGAGGGTTTTTTTCCTCCTTCTTGTTCTTTTTTTTTGAGGGGGGGGCCTTGCCAGGGCCTTTAAACAAATGGCTACACAAAGAATAAGCAAAACCTTTTCAGAAGGAATGGAAGATTATTAAACCCCAATGTCTAAATCAACCAGGAGAACTCCTAGAACACCTTTGCTCAGCTCTTGGAAATACAAGAGGGTACAAACAATGGTCTAAACAAGCTAATTGCTTTCCAGAGCCACCCTGCCTGAAGCCTGAACTGTTTTACATTTCAGTTCATTTCGTCAGAGAGCACCAAAAGGCTGAAGTGATTTGTGGTGGTCTCAGGAGTCTCTGCCAGCTATGATGTATATAAAAGGAATTTTTTATTCCGGTTGTAACCATAGGCAGTAATGTTTATAGTAGGTGAACATATTAGCCTGGACGCAGGGCATGAATTTTACTCTAGAAAAAGCCAGTTCATTTATACAGCCTAAGAGTTAAATGTTGGTATTTGAAGACAAATTATAGGGAAATTCATTTAAACCCATGTTATGTGGCAGAATATAAAAACAGACAGTCCTATCTTTATCAATTTTTTACAGCCCTCTTAATTCACTTCGCTTCCAGCAATCCCTTCCCCACAAAACAGATTCTACCCTCTTCTCCCCCCAGCTACAACACTGCTGGCACAAGGAATGAGTACCCTAAATGGCCTTGGGGCACACGACTGATGGCCATGAACCTACCCTCATTCTAGCAACAGTGTTAATATCAGTCCTGCTGGAAAGCAAGGCAGGATTGCTCTCACTCACAAGCTTAGCACATACACGGTGCAAGCGCACCATAAAAGAGATGCCCAAATTGTGTTTTACATACTGCGGAGCCCTTGCTGCACACACAATGCCACCACCCCTTGTTTGGAGCTGCCGAGTTTATTTAAAATACAGCTTAAGACATGACATGCAAAATTAACATTAAGGAAGCAAGCAAGAAAATCCTGATTATCCAAGGGTCAGTTACGTGATTGTAAGTGGGAAAAGCAATAGTCAACATGAATGTGAATGGCCAAGATATCCCTGAAATTCCTCTATGATCTGGTCAGCACTGTAACTGTTAAAACTTCCCATATTAGACGATTAAAATCCTGTTAATTCACACAATCATTCTACATTAATCAACATATTTTTACACACATCATAGTCTAATAGTCTAGAGCCCCACTTTGCTTATGAAGTAAGTAAACATGAAGCTTCAAATAGGAAAGGAAAAAAATGTCCATTTGTATAAGACACTCACAGAATAGCTCTAAGAAGGATAACTCTCCATAACGTGCTGCTACATTTACTGCAGAATATGCTCTTAAGAAAAAAAATCCTTAATATTAGATCTTACTCTTCCGTTCTAATGAGTTTTTGCTAAAAGCAGCAAGATGATCTCTTTTTTTTCACCCTTACAAATTAGCCAGGCAATATACAAGACCACCACAAAAATATTTAAGTCATTCAGGTGTAAGAAGGGCACACACGTACTACAGCGATTCAGTCCCCAGACAAAAACATAGGTAATGATGAATATTTTCATAATCTCCTTTAAAAAAATGTTACAAGGGTGAAAAAAATCTATAGGACAACAAGTCCTACATATCTGCATTCCACAGAAAAAGTGATGTGCCTAAATGCTCACATCAGATATTTCTTCACGTGTTCAGGAGCACAAATATTGGATTTACAAGATGTTAGTTACCCGAGAGAAGTGGTACTTGGCATTTCACTAAACTGTAGTTTTATGTCCAAGAAATATGCATGGGAATGTATCCGAGTAATACATTTTATGCAGTTTGTTAGTAAAGTATTAAGGTTGTACGTGGGGGGCAGGGGAACAAAAAGAACTCACAAAAAACCCATGAGAAACGTAAAGCTTAAGATTTCAATAGCCACATTTACATGTCATACTGCAAGTATATATTTTATAGAATAAATTAGTTAATTACGTCATTGAGCATAAGTTACAGAAGAGCTCATTTATGGCTCTTAAGAAATAATAACCTCAGTGAAGATACAGTTGGTTTTGAGAAGAGAGACTGCTTGCATACAGGAGTAACACACTTACAGAGGCCAGAAACAGATTTCCAGAGAGAGACACCAGGCAGGGAACAAACAGTTTTTAACTTGGGGTGAGGTTTCATGAGAAGACATACCCAAACTAATGCTTAGCTGCTACCAAAGACACTCCCGCTCACGCCATGGAGTCTCCCTCCCTCCAGCTGCACCAGCTCTGCGGCTCTCTCAGACTTCTCACTCAGTCCCACGGCTCAGCAAACTCACCCAGCAACAGAGAGTCAGTTAAGCACAAGAGGTGGCACGAAGCGAGCAGAGGGCACAGGTTGCTGAGAAAGGGGGAGCACCCCTTCCAGCAATTGCAACCTGTCTGGTAGGGTCCACCCACCTTACAAAGTCTCCAACCCTACTTTCTCTCCAGCTCCATTCTAAAGCCTCAGGCTTTAAATCTACAGCTACTCTCAGCTTACTCATTGCTGAAATATTTTCAACCCTCTCAAGTTGAAGTAGGACTGACAGCTTCAGTTCCTTGTTTACCCAGAATCTAGGGGAAAAAAAAGGTGGGGAAAAAAGTGCCAATTTCTAGCACACCCACTGATGACCCGTACTGTTCTCAGTAAGCTGTTTCCATGCCTCTTCAACTTTAAGTGAAGAGCAGTTTAAAATCTGACATGTTTTGGTTAAGAGCATCCAGCAACTTCCTAGACAGCTTTTGTGCTCTAGGTATCAGTCTCCACTTCCTACTGTGAGCAATGTACACGCTACAGCGGTTCAAACTACCAAGTCCCTCTGCAAGGGCTGTTTGCTGAAGTTCTGCTTTCTCAGATCTCTTCGTGTAAGGGGTGAGGGGAGAAAGGACAGATAACTTTCTTTAGAATAAAGCTTTTTTTTAACCTGTATCATCCAAGGAGAGTTATTTGGTAGCCTCCAACCACAGGGATCTGAGGCTGGAAAAATTTTTCTAAAAACTACTACCAAGTGAGGAGAACACAACTAATTAGATTTTTTTTGTCAAGCAACTAATAACAAATGCCTTGCATATTCAGAGTGGTTGTGGCAACACAGTGACTCCTCTTTCAGTGGCTTATCACAAGCATTTTGGAGACAGGCATAAGCTCTAGCGTTGCCTTTTTACACATGGAAAAACTGTGGCACTGGGAGTCTTCGGGTATGTATGTACACACCAGTGCTGCCCAGCAGTCCCATGCTCCACACGCGAGCTCCAGGACCCAAGTGTCACAGCAGCGGAGTCAGTTAGTGCAGCTCCATCACAGCACTAATAGAGCAGATTCATGTTGCACCTGACTAGCTCAGACTGAAAGTTCGCCTGCATTCATCCATGCAGACAAGCCCTAACAGACTACCCAAGCATTGAAAAAAGATGCCCAGGGGTGACTGACTTCTATAGTCCCTGACTCTAGCTCCAACTTGGACCATGCTTTCATTCAAGGTTGCATGCTCTGATCCATGTCCAGAAAAGAACACAAGAGCTTTACATCTCCATCTTCAGCAACAACATGCTCCAGTCCCATCAGCCCCTGTACCCAATGGAAGATTCTCTAGAGACTTAAGAGCTATTACAGAGATAGGCTTTCTTTATTCACCTTTCCAAAGAAAGGGAAAAATCAAACAGGCACAAGTTAGATTTAAATTTAAATAAGATAGCAATAACTTGCACTTTGCATTAGAGATACAAGAAACCTTCAGGGATATGATTTCAGCACGTGATGAAGAAAGCTTTTTGACATCTGCAATCACAATCTAGTAGCCACCAAACACTTATTTTTTTAATCGCTGCTTCAGGTCACACATCTAGAAAGCTGACTAGTTATCATCATATTGGCAGTTTCAGCAAAGACAGAACCATCTTCACTGCCTCAGACAGTCCCTTCGAGACAAAGGCTGTGTCAAAAACAGACTGAGGAGAGGCTGAGGAAGTACGATGGACACGAAGGTGCTGAAGCTAGGCAGAGCACGGAAAGAAAGCCATTCAGGTAAGTTGCAGGCAGACCTGAGCTTGTCTACCTGCCCTCCAGCTGGGTGTGCTGTGCACTAGACCTGTTTGAGGAGCAGTGCATAGTCACACTGCACTGCATCAAGCACTTCATGACTGATCTAATTCACCTTGCTGTGATGTTTTTGCTGTGTGCTTTTTCGTTTGGCTGCAACACCAACACTACACTGTTTCCAGAATGGGGCTGGACTGTGTGTAGCAACTTGAACAACGCCAAAGCAAGCTCAGACCCGTTTAACAGCCACACCTCTGCATCTATAAAGTTGGCACCTTGTACTATTATGGCATCCCACTCCACTGTTATTTAGTAGCCCAAAAATGCCTTAAAATGCTACTGCAACAGTAAGAAATCATTTCACCAAACATCAGGCAAAGACTCAACACAGCTGGGCCCCCAAATACTATATCTGTATCTACAACAAAGGCTCAAGCTGCATTTAAACACTTACAATACAAGGCAACAGAATTTGCAGCCTGCAGAGCCCCAGAGGCCCACAACAGCCTCGTGGCAAACTCCATTACAAGTGTCCTCAGATTGAAGTGGGCCCACATTTTTCCATGCATTGCCCAAGCATATATTTTTCACTATTCTGACACATGAGGCAATGAGGTTTATTTTCTACCTTAATATTTTGCATATCAATAGGAGAAAGATACCGTGCCTTTTGGGAAAGAAGCAATATGTATGTCATTCTGATTTCCACCTGCAGGCTCTCTTCTTCCTAAGCAAAGAAAGGATTAAAATAATGCAGCTTCCACTACTTACATATGAAAAGTCATATGAATATAAATAAACTGCTGGTATTAATGAATTAACATCTAAAAGGAACTCTTAAAAATATACGCTAAGATATTCTAAGCTCTTTCCTTTAGCATTAAACAATTACATACTTCAGTGGAAGCTGACCCACATTTAATTTTAAAATACAACTTGTGCTTAATACACATACAATCTTGTGCTTTGACAGTCTCATCTGAGAAATCAACAGGACTCCATTTGGACATCAAACTATCCTAGCACAGATCAAAGTCAACCCTAACACATTTCTTCTGCCTTTAAAATTAAGACAAATAAAATAAGTGGCTTGAACCTACAAGAGTCATTGTTCTGTGAAAGGGTAAAGACTAGTAACGTCTATGAAGGTTTATTATCTAAACTCTGAAGATGCTGCAAAGACTGAAGGTAATAAAATGTTTTATGAACAACTTCACTGATTCTTATATAACTGAGTTTATGTGGACTCCTTGGCACAGTGATGCTAAGAACCTGAAGGGAACTTTCTGCACATCCTCTTTTCAATGTATTAAAGAAATCATCTGGTGTGCGCCTGAACCTTACGAGCCTTCAATCCAAAACACTATCCCTTTTCCGATCCAAAATCCTCTGGAAGTACATTTCTGAAAACACTATGAAAAAGCAAGTCACATACAATAAGACAGAGTGATCTCTAATCTGAAGCCCAACAGTTACATTTTAATTTACTCTGGAATATTTTAATGTTGTTATCCAGTCAGTAAATTTACTCAAGACGCAAGAATAAAAAGGGAAGATGTAAAGGGGAGAAAGGCCACAAGGTCCACAAAAGTTAAGAACTTCACTTCTGTTTGAAGCATCAGCATTATGTTGTTGAATGCCACAGCTCTCATATAAAGGAATTGCTTAATACATTCCTATTCTGTTTGAAGGGAAATTAAATTTACATTCTTTGGGAATATGGTATTGTAATTAGTTCATGACTTGATTACACTTTGAAGTGAGTCAAGACTGCTTATGGTGCATACAAATCAGTTAAGTTATGGTTACCTACCTAAAGAAAACCTACAGAGTTAAGAACGAAGTTAGGGACAAAGCCAGGGCAGTCCTTTGGAGCTTTCAGGAAGTGCATGTAAAACATCAAATTCAAATCCAGTCTCTGGACTGACTGATATCAGGTGGGAACAGAAATAAAAAACACAGTTTCCAAAACTGCTGGATGAGTTGTTTTCAAAAAAATAATCTTTCCATCTCCACCCATAACACCTGCAGGACAACTGTTAAAATTGATCCTAAAAAAGACAATAAAAGATACAAGATTTCCCACCCCAGTTAAATTTGCCAGTATGATTTATTCCTAGTGCTTGTAATTTTTTTAATTTCTTTTATAGACAGCCTGCGTTTTATAGCATCCACCAAAATGTTCTGTTCTACCCAGATGATGAAATTCCTCAAGTTCACTTTAAAGATACTGAAAAATATTGAAATGCACAATACAAATATAGTGCATCTAAAATTGGCCAAACAAAATGATAGCCAATATGATTTAAACAGCAAAAGGAAAGGATTTAAACCTAAAACTAATTCCCAACATAGCACATGAGCTCAGAGAAGTCTCTGTCATTCTTTCAAAATGCAAAAGCAGTCTAGGGTACAGGATTTGATCCTATGTATTGAAAATCCTTTCCACAGGATATGCCAATCAAACTGGACAGCTTATCTGCCATGTTCTCTGGTTCAAAGGTTGGTAAGGACAAAAATATCACACGCCATCATATGCCAGCAGATGCGCCTGGATCAATAAATGCAAATACCATCTCAGAGCTTGCACTTTCCATTCCAAGTGGAAAACGCATCTCCAGCCCTATCTTCATTAATACAAACAAAAGGATACTTACAGGTATAGAAAAAAAGAAAAGAAAAGTTTATTCTGCAGCGGCTGTGCTAACAACTTTCTTCTAATGAAAAGGAAGGGAGATGAAACACACAAAAGGCAAGTTATGCTAGTACACACAGTGGTAAAAACATGCATTTCCATAATAATGAACATAAAGAATCCAATGGCAGGAAACCTAAGAAACTGAATACACAAAATACAGACCCCACGGATCATCCTAAACAGGCTAGGGTCCTGACATGGTCCACAAAATTTTTTTGCTTTTGGCTTGAGAACTGCCGTGACAGGAGATTTTCCTTCACTACTGGCAAGAAAGAATTTGTTCGAAACATACTTGCTTCTTTCAGGGGATCTTTGCCAACTACTATAGCGACTTTCAGGACTTAAAGATTTTGTTTGCCATTTGCTTAGACAGCACCGTTACCCAGCCTCTTCCACTAGAAACTGTTAAGGAACTTGTTACTTGTGTATTTGTCAATCAGCCAGTAAATGTATGATCCTTTCTTAGGAAAAAAGAGAAGTCTGGAGATTCAGCCATGTACATTTTCTGTGCAAAACAGACCCAGCATCTGAGAACAACATCACACATTTCATCATGTACAACAGAAAATAATCTTTGCCTGTGTTGTGTGAGAATATGAAGCCAAAAGCAGGTATTGCACCTATCACCATCCACATACAGAGTGCTATTTTTTGCTTTTACATATTTAGAGTGCAAAATTAAACAAATAAAAGAAACACTGCATAATTTAGCTTTCATTTTCTATCAAATTGCTCATAATTGTAACCATAAAATGATAATATTCTACCATATGTGCATCTGCAAAGCCGACAGCAGCACTGGTCAGCCCCTGCAATGGAATGGTGGACCTGTCGCTCCACCTAGTGACCTCACTGGATATTACTGCTCTCTCAGCTCCACTTCCACAGAGCGCTCGTCAAATTTGTGGGTTAACTTTGTAACAAAGAGGGATACAACACACAACTTCGAAACGTGAAAATCCACTGTGCAATCCTCCTGCTACCTTCCCTCCTCAAATTCCACTCCCTTCCATCCACACAGGCAACCACAGCTTTACAAAAAACACCTATCACTGGAAATACTCGCTGTTTCAGTATCAGGCCTTTGTGAGAATTAAAAAATCTTCCACAGTAGCCACTGTCACTGCTTACACAAAGTCATTTGTTGTATCAGTACTACTTGATATTAAAACAGCCGTGTTCTTTACTCTAATTTGACAGCAGACCTCCTCGTAGAAGCCCAACGAGAGATAAGGTGCTTTTAGCCTATATGGGAATTGAGGTATCTGAGAAAGGATGTTCAGCCTGTTATGTTTAGACACAGTAAGAGGAGTTATTCAACAGGATAAATGTGAGCTCAGAGTCAGATGCACGGAGGAAAGGGGATGAAGAGGCAAAAGAGAAATGGAATGTAAAACCTGAACTTACTGAGAGCAGAACTACAGCACCTCCATCTCAATTAAATAACATGCATAGTAAATCAAAAAGGTGTCTGCTTTGCAGGGAATGAGAATGTAAGATCACAAAACACCAACTCATTTTATAACAAAGCTAATCAGGTTTGGTCTCAGTTACCATCAGAATGGGCATCACCTGAGAATACACAGTAGCGTCTGTCTCATTGCTTCCTTGCAGGAAACAATCAATCATCACTCTTAATTTTATATACCTGATGCCTCTCACTGAACCTTTCCCTTACAGTCCTCAAATGGGAATAATGCTGCTGGAGAAAAGCAGACTCTCCTTCAGACAAGCTCCCACCACACTCAGAACAAGATTCCTCGTTCGGGTCTGTACAGGAAAGAAAACCTGGCTGCTACAGGGAAGTCTTTTGTTTGCTGCTTCTTCACATGGTTGCCTCTCTGTTATCAGTCTGCATACAGCTCGGGTATTTCAACTTCCTTTTTCCACCCATTAAAACTAGAACATACTTGGACATGAGCACGTAGATTTTAATCTGACTATCTGCAAATGGCACAAGTGGTGAGATGAAAATCTGTAAATGTTGCTGGACCAAAATAGAAAAAAAAAAGAAAAAATATCAGCGAGCCAAGGAATCTTGTCCTTCTTACAGAACTGTCTTCAGTGCTACAGCTAGAACAGCACAGAATGTAAAAACCACAGATCCCCCTGGATAACTTAATTTTTCCTTTTAAAACTATTGCTATTTTGACAGTCTTTCTAACCTCGCTAGAACACAATCTGTTTGCATGCTGTTGATGATAGAAACGCAATGCTCCTTTTCCTAAAAGGCAGCTAAGGTCAAATTGAACTCCACACGAGTGCAGTAATACTAATTTTGAAAGGAAGTGTCCCCAAACCTTAAAAAAAGGAAAGTATTCCATGTCAGAGTGCTCCAAAGATTTTCTTTTGCATCACATGCTGTACATATCTCTAATTAGATAAGCATGTCAGAACGACATCAAAGGCCTCAGAAAGTTGGTCCTTTCTTGTAAAAGCTTGCCTTAACCATGCCAAACTGAAAAGCACTGGTTCCGCTGAACTGAAGCCAGTGAAGAAAAGATTTAATAACAGCCTCATTATAAGGTTCATTGTTGTAAGACTATTTAATATACAAGATTAACACATCTTATCTCCCACTTTCACTGAAACCTATTATACCCCTCATTAATACATGCACATTTCTACATCATTTACAGCACTAAGGTCTCAAACAGTATTGTCTGAAACAGGGTGTGTTCTGCTGCTCTGTCTGGTGGTAGGATTTTCTTTGCAATAACAGTACTCCGCAATAAGCCTCAGCTCAAAATGGAAGACGTAGTGAGGTAAACTGCACAGGGCTGTTTAAGTGAGAGAAATCAAAAATAATCTGTTTGGCCAGCACTCCGGATTTGATTTCTTGACTTCAGTCCCCTCACATGCAGAACAAAAGGCGACTCATCCACATACCGCAAGACAGGAAACTTCTACCTTCACACATAATGAATAATGATATTCTTTCCTCTTGTCAGTCTCAGATTTAGAATTAGGTACAGTGAAACATAGCTCCTAAAATTAAGAGGCATTTTAAATTTCTTCAGATCTTGATCCTCAGAGAAGGAAGATGCACAGTACAAGGAGTAAAAGAGATTACATACTTTTCTGTCCATAGATACACCAGAACAATGTACCTTAATATTATATATATATGAAGATCAGAGAATGTGAAAATGTTCTAAGTTGACCAAAGGGACAAGGTTGGCCCTTATCCTTGCACAAACAGAACTGTTACAAGCCAGACAAATACAGGACTCAGCAAGAGTTCCAAAATTTCTACTGGAAGCATTTCAGAAGAGCGAGTACACATTTGTCCAGCCCCTGAACAGACAGATTCAGGTGTTTACAAGCTCTTCCGTATTCCTACTCACCAGGTTCCAAACAAAAAAGCAGAGGAGATTTTTCCCCTAAGCTGTGGAACTGCCCTCTGTGGGAGACAGTAAACCTTTAAAGTTTACATGGACTCAGCTAAGCACAACCATAACAACAAAACAATCCATCCAGTGCTAACAAACACAGGAAAACATTACGACTGCATTTTTTAATTACAGTTTTCTGGATATTGGGAGACACCTGGGGTAAACTACCACTGTTTGCTTATCCTGTCCTTATACTTTGCCACACATTTATGGTACCTGTCAGTGTTAAAACACCAATCTTGGTCGTATAACATGGTACAGACATTTTAAGTTTTCAATATGCTACAATTAACAGGTTGAATACATTAAAATTTCCTAAATATAGTGAAGATATTTCTTCGCCAATTATCTGAAGAGAATTGCTACCACTTGTAAATTGTTAGAAAGAATGTTAAGAAAATTCCTTTTCTCTCACACTTGACTTTCTGAAGCTACCCTATACCAATTAAAAGGTTTCCAAATCAAATGATTAGTATTTACTGAAGCAGAAGAAAACTAATGACCTGGAATGATTCTACTGGGAAGTATTGATAGCAGAGGCTTAACTTTCAGGAGACAAACATACAGCTCCTGGGATTTTTCTACTGTTCTTGGAGATAAAGATGCTTACTCTAACTGATCAGTTTTGTATTAGAAAAATAGTTTTGCCAAAATAAGCCTATTCCCAGAGTGACACTGACCCATTCACATTTACTGTTAGTGTTG
The DNA here is from genome assembly GCA_033558235.1 of Neomorphus geoffroyi. Taxonomy (NCBI): domain Eukaryota; kingdom Metazoa; phylum Chordata; class Aves; order Cuculiformes; family Neomorphidae; genus Neomorphus; species Neomorphus geoffroyi. The sequence continues at coordinate 1,980,618 of JAUMJM010000048.1, forward strand.
TCTTTTGGGAGGCTCACATGTAAAAACAAGTTTCATGAGGCTCTGGAAGTGCTATCTCCTGCAAGAAAAATGCTCATCCCTGAGTCCTCACATTTATTACCACAGAAGAACAGCTGGCATTATGGAGGTCATCTTGGCACGTTACATGGAGCATACAAGATACCCAGCTGGATGTGTATAAACCAAGGAAGTCTAGTGTATTGGTGGAAAAGAGAGAGAACCTCCTCTCCATAGCTATGATTTTTTTTCTCCTCCTTATAGTTCTCCATTCCTCCTACAGAAACATTGGTAAGTGTTAGCCTTGAGAATATCAGTGCTGGAGGGCTGTTACTCCAGAAGACAGGAATTCTGAAATTTAAACTCAGAAGTACTCATCAGAAAAAAAACTAGCTAAAAAGAGTTTGCATAAAGACAGTTACTGGCACCAAAGAAATTAAACTTTCAGAAATCCTCCCCTCACAGGATTAATATTTGAGTAAGGAAACAGTGCTTTGGCAAATTCTTTACTTACTGCAATACAGTCTGAATCACAGTCAGATGCCTCCATGCTTATGGCCACTCTTGATAAAAAACAAAACCAGAAAAATCTGTGATCCAGTGGGTTTGCAGATAATGCAGGGCTCACCACAGGTGCTTAGAAGAGCTTAGTCAAGTCAGGTACAGAACATTTCTCCTTGTAAAATACATTCCCATGATTATAATAAATTTCTGGGTCATCAAACCAAAGGCACTATAAGGAAATGGGGAAAAATATTCAACAGTAAATGACTTTATAAAATAGAGGCCTATAAAAATCAGATAAATTAGAGGTATTTTCCAGATCAACAGGTCATCAAGGTAACCTGCACATCAAGCTATATGGAAACACCCATTTCTTGTCAAGAATTAGAAAGGAAAATTCGTGCATGTGAACACCTTGCAAGGGGCCTAGACTAGAAGTGATGTGCTTTCAAAAAGTGTACCATAAATATAAACAAATAAATAAATAAATAAATAAATAAATAAATACATCTAGGAGCTATTTTCCTCACAAAAGTTCAACACACAAGAAAGGAAACTATTCAGTGAACAGTTCAGTGAACTGGAATACAAGATCCTACAGGTCTCAAGTGATACTTCTGCCAAGCCCATGGCACAAAAGCATGAACATCCAGTGAGGTGTTCTCACTGATACACATCCTGGAGACATGGAGGAGTGATAGACCCCAAAGAATTAACTTTTGAATTAACTTTTAAGTACAGGATTAATTTAGAAGCCAAGACTGCAGCAAAGCTACTCAGTATTTCTCCTTAATTTCAACTGATCAAGGAATCACCCATACCTTTTTCATCTCAGATGGAAACCTACTCCTCTGCTAATAGCTAGTAAGCTTCATCATTGCAGTAGCTGAATAGCTTACAGGTATCAACAGAATTACTGTCATCATCCTCGTACGTTCACTCCACAAGGAAGGTCACATTTCATAAAGGGAAAGGCAGGCTACAGAGAAGGTACATGATTTACATAACTTCACAGAAGTCTGTGCAGTGTAAGTAAGAGAATTCATGTGTATCAGAGCTCAGAGTGCTTCCACAACAGCTTGCAATGCCATTCATTCATGACCATTTTCTGAACTGTTATGCCCTGTAAATGGCAATGTAGCTTTGTGGTCAGTCTCCCCAGCAGTTTCATCGCCAGATAAAACAGGGAAAAAAAAAAAAAGAAAAAAAAAAAAGGCAAAAACCTGCACTTCACTCATTTTTTGACAGTTTCCACCAGTAAGACATTTCATATATTCTTGCCTTCCCCTACCAAACTTCCCTACCAAACATTTAGGTAAGAAGGAAATGAAGCAAGATAGGGGCAAAAATTAAAGCAGTAACTGTACCATAACACATCTGCCTCTGAAGTGAGAAGGAACAGACAGCACCAAAACATCTTCAGATCTGACACGTTGCTCTGCTACCAGTCTGCTCTAGCAGGTGAGACATGTCACTCCACAAGTATCAGAAATAAAGGAGCTTAGTGCAACTGCAAGTGTTTTAAATGACTTCTCTCTGTCGTACAACAGAAGACGACAAGCAGTTTTAACAAAACACGTGGAGATTTTTCTCCCCTGAGCTTCAAAGCTTTAAAATTAGCACTTTGTGTATGCTTGTTCCTTTAATGTCTGCATTTATTAAGGAGCGAAACAACCATGCATCTGAAATGCCAGAGAAATATAGATCCATAAATAATGCCACATTCCTATTCCCACCTAATCTAAATATTTATGTAGTAATTTACCCGCAAAAGATGCAAACTATTCTTTAAATGTTACATTGTATTAAAGGTTAACCACATGACATTTTATTGTGGGGCTCTGAATTATGTTTACGGCAAGTTTTTCTTTTCATTGGAAGTTCTGGTGTTGAAATGGATGGACAGAGGCAAGAAAGTCTAGTCACCTCTCAAAGATGAATGCTCAAGTTCAGACTTCTTCAATATTTTTTCAGACTACATAGCCATAGGCCGTACAACTCAGCAGCATACTGATTGAGAGAGGACGGGCCACCTTCACAACTAGAAGAGCTAGAAATAGATCTATTAGTGTTGTCTGGTTTTTCTAGCAAGACTGATGAAGCTGAGTTTCACTTAGAAAAGCAGCCTATACTGAAATCAGCACCAGATCAAAAAAGCTGTGCACACACCCCTAAGAGAAATGTCAAACACAACAGCAAAACCGCCCCCAGTATAAATATAAGCCCGAGGATTTCACAAGTGCTAGGTATAGCCCCATCTTGTCACTGAGGTAATGCTTCTCTGCCCAATGCCTCATGCAGAAATTCATGATCCAGCCCTCACTCAGTCCTACAAAATCCAGTTTCTCTTCTGCTTCATATCCTGCTACAGTCATCATCACATATTTATGGTCTTAACCGTTCCTTTTGGTTCCTCCTTGAGCTCTCACCTTCATGCCTTCTGTTCCTAACACCTTTAATATTAGTTCCAACTTAGCTTCTATTTTCTCTCTTACACAAGGCTTTCTTTAGAAATATTACTTTGACTTCATTTCCAATTCCCTTGATCTCTAAAGATCTTCCACACTGAATACTTTCTTCATGTCATCACTCTCCTCAGATGCAAGACCTTTGAAGCTCACTACAGACTCAGCCATGTAAGAATTTACACAAAGACTTTTTGTGTTCTGCTTTTTCACTAACAGAATCACTTCCATTTACACTACACCGAGTAAGATGCACAGTTCTGTGACTGCTTCCAGCCTATCAGTCTGCTGTTTCCAAGGTTGTAAAATGGAAGGAGATGGGAAAAAAACACATTTAAGTGGTGTTTTAGGAGGTAAATATTTTCCAGTTTGGGGGATAAGAAAAACTTGAGCACTATTGCTAATATTCCCACTTCCTACTTTGAAATCCATGCGAGAAAAGAAATTCCCTAGCTTTAAACACAAGATAGTCACAAATAAATACTACGATCATTTTTAAATGTAGACAAATAAGAATATAAACAATAGGAATGGTTAGAAAATACTATGCAACTTCTTTACATTTCCTTTGTGACTGCTAAACTGCACACCTCTAACTCATCAGCAGGAAAGGCTCATTTCTTCCAGATAGCTAATCAGACAGACTAACATGAAAAGATGTATTAACAGTCCCTGCTTCAGCGGGACATGAAGTGCAGACTTACTGGGGAATCTGCACTTTTGGTTCTCATTTGTTCCACTTGAAGAGGCTTACCAATCTGAGGAAACACTTTCAGACACCGCTATTTTGAACACCCTTGGTCTCTGGGAGTATCCTTTTTCTCCACCTCACCATATCTAGATCAAAAAAAAGGTAAGAATCTGGAAGCATAAACGTTCGTTCTTAAGATGCAGTAAAATCTTTCATTTCAATGATATACAGAAGTACTCAGCATGTATTACAGCTGATCAATGCAGAAAAGAGCTATAGAATGCTACTGAAAAGACCTTATTTGTATGCACACCATACAAATATGTTAAAATATGTAGTTAAATATGTTGTTGGAGTTAAATAGCTTTCATAGAAGCGAATCATTGCAATTATCAATGGTAATAGCAAATCCTCTCTGATACAGATGTTTACTTCCTGTTCCAAGAACTACAGCAGGAAATAGCCCTGTTAAAAATATTTGTCTAGCAGCAGCCATAGCGTTCTTATTTGTTACCCTCAAGTGTACAACCTGTAACAAAAATAGGTAGCTTTTTTTCTCTCCCTAGCATAACTCAATGTATTTAAAACATTTAGTCAACAACCAAATGTGTGCTCCCATATTTTGTTACAAGGCTTCTCTGATTACAGTCCTATCTCCTCGATTTACAACTGGAACACTGAATTAGTCATCTCTAGGAAACAGATAGCATTAGCTTTTCATCACAGAAAGCTCAATTAAAACCCATTTGAGAGAAGCTGAGCCACTGCTTTACTGTATTTTTTCCTTTCTCTGCTTCTTGATAGCCAGGCTGAACCTAAACATCATTAACCACTGCAACACTAATACGCAAAGCCTGTGTGCAGACCTGTCTATAGCAAGTGTATCCACTGGTTTTATAGCATGGGGAAACCAGAAAACACAGGGGAAGGCATCGACATACAGGCACAGTTTTTTCCCCAATGCCCACGTTTACTTCTTGGAAAATGGTAGAGGTGGAACTGTCTATTCAATTTCCTAGATTTCACTGTGCACCTTCTATTTCTTAGAACATGGCAAATACTGTCTCTACACAATATCCCTAGTACTTACAATGCAAAACACTTTATGACACTTACAGCTCTGGGAGAAGAGAAAATGAAGCATGAAATAAGAAATACACTGGCAGAACAATATTCATTGACACTGGTAAGTCTGTATAGTGCTGCACTGGGAAAGTATTAGTATTTGGGTGTTTAGGCTTTTTTTAATATACGTTTGCCCAGCTTTTCTGATGTCAGTGGTATGTCAGTCCTTGCAGCTTTTTCTCATGTAACAGGCAACCCAGAAGCCAAATTCATCAAATCACACACAAATCCAGCAGATTTATATGTTCTCAGTCAAATGACAAATATTTTTGGGGCTATCTGAACTAGGGAATTCTCCTCACAGTTCTTCATAAATCCTCCCACCCTTGCAAAAAGATGATCAAATTTTTGGAAGAGTTTGAGCCCATAGAGAGAACTAACACTAAACTTTTCTGTTCTAGCAAGAGTCAAGGAAACAGATTCACAAACAATAAAGCCATCAACACAGAACAAAACCCATAAAAGGGCATCTTGACTGACCAAATATTGAACTTAGTTGAGAACATTCTTAAATATTATACTTTGTTTTCTGTAGCTTGTACAGAAATTGAAAGAATGTGTCATAAAAAAACGTATTCTTAAAGCCCAGTATATACAGGCAATACAAAATCAACCTATGCTAATTTGGTAAGCCTTACACTAATATTGTATAATATGGTCTTGCACTGGTGTTAATGTACAAATGCTAAAAATCCTGCAGAAACATAGACAAAACTCTAATAATGGTCAACTCAAATATTTCTGCAAACTACAATGAAAAGACAATGCACTGCAGACACAGAACAATGCTTTTCAGGGCAGATTTCTTAACCTCATTCCCAAGCAGGGAGTGACCCAAATCAGTGGTTTACAGCACGTCCTCATCTGGCATTTGGTAGGAAAGTCACAGCAGACTCCACTCTGCTGTGCCAGAGAGACTGTGTGGAGGCTGGCACTTCTGCAGCAGGTATCCAAAGCAGAAGCAGAGTTCCTTGCATCAGCTATTCACGACTAGAATAGATCGTATATGGCCACCTAGTGCCTCATGCTGCAAATTCAAAGAAGTCTGAAAACCACAACTTGCTTTTCTTTTTGTTTATAATAACCAGTACAAATCCCTTCATATTCCTCTTGTACTGCTGCCACCTTCCTAACAGCTCAGGGAGGATATTCCTCTTATTTTCTGTTTCATGGGAAACCCCTTCCACTTACTAGAGGAAGGGATAGACAGATCAGCACATCGTTGGGTGAACTACAAATAGCAATTTGGTTAGAAATCGTTACAGCTAACCGACAAAGGCTTAAATCTTTTATTACTGATTTGCTTGAATAATAAATCAGACTCACACTAATGTAATAGGCAGCTTGGAATACGCAGCCCTGATTTACCAGGGTTTCTTGTATCAGGAATTATTTAAAGCAAAATGGTACAAAATAAGTGACAAAAAACCCCAAAGATAAATGTTACAACATTTATTAGCACCAGGCCCAGCACAATACTGACAGTGTCATAGTTACATTGCTGTGAATTTACACTGTGAACAAGTAATAAACATCTAAAAATCACTTCATTTACCTCCACTTTTTTGTTTTCTTTCACTATCTTGAGGAAGGATCATTCATGCCTGCAGTTTTACTCCCCTTAAAATCTGAAGGAAGAATTTGATATTTCACAGCTTCCAAACCACTTTTAAAGCCTATCACTTTCATAAAATCATAGAAAGGTCTCGGTTGAAAGCAACATTCCAACCCCCTTGCCTGAGAAGGGACACCTCCCACCAGACCAGGCTGCTCAAGGCACCATCCAACCTGGCCTTGAACACTTCCAGGGAGGGGGCATCCACAGCTTCCCTGGGCAACTTTGGTCCTGATACATTTCCAAAGTACAAAAGGAACTATCCCAACTAATCTTTACATGCTATAATAATATAACTATACAATTTAGAACATTTAAAGAATTTTCTTGAACTTTGCATCAACCTTATTTATAGACTGCCACAAATGGACAACAGTATTTTATTCAGTTTCTTTAAAAGAAGAGGGATGGGTACTGCCAAGGGACAGAGCAAAACCAAGATGACTTTCAACATCCAGTGCAGAGAACGCTACACAAAGCTGCATTTTTCATTTTGCTCCCAAAAAATGGTGGGGTCTTACTCATAAGGAGCAGTATTGAAAAAAGGTGCTTAACACAGTCTTTGCATTAAGGATAGTGTACAGTTGGTACAAGTGTCTTGTATTTCTCGCTGCATTAATGAAGATGTTGACTAACCACCCTAAAACAATCTCGTGCCACAAACACCCCACACCGCGTATCACAGTTGAGATGCTAACATTTGCTGCAGGGCTGCCACTGCTGCACTGAACTTAGGCACATAATCCAGCTCTTTTCTAATTTAACTAGAATCTATTCTAGTCTGTAGAAGAACTGCAATCTTAACTGCACAACATGTATATTTTTCCCTTGATTGCGCCTACTTGTTCTTTCAAGGGCATTCCCATTAGGAACAAACACTTCTCCATCCTCTCTCCCCCTTAAAGCAGAGTGAAAATAATCATATCAAGGGAAACTTATTACTGTTTCCAAATTGCGTCTGGCTCTCAGCAGGCACACTCTCCAGGCAACAGTTTTGCCGCTACATTACGACTAATTTTTTTTTTTTCCAGATGACATTTTGTACTGTAAGTAGGTAGAGGAAGGACGGATATATGTGATTTGGGATAAGACAGAACCTCCGGAGTCAACTGAAATAGCAGTGTATCCCCTCACTCTGCAACCTTCTGCACAGAAATTCCGTTTTCACTCTAGACAACAATTTCTTAGCAATACTGCACAGTGCACAAACACACATCCTTTCACAAATTACAGTTTTAAGAGAAGGATGAAACCTGTAGTTTGTTCTAATTTTGAGATCTAGGTTACTTTGTATAAGGAAGAAATAAAAGAAAGAAGGAAAGGGGGAGAACAAAAGAAACCCAAAAAGCAACCATTTGATTTCTGGCTACCAGGACAAAGCAGACGTTGTCTAATGCTGCCATCTGCTGTCTACATCGCATGGCAATGCAGCTCTGGCTGTAAAAAGCAGTTTTCAGGATTAGTATCCAGACTGCTCTCTTCCACAACCTAATATCTCCTGGATCACCATTTTGAAAAAAACAAAACCTCTCCAGCTCCTTTTCAATTTATATTTATGGCTTCCCACAAACCTTACTAACAGATGTACCAAAGTGTTTTTAAATGAAAGGTTTGTAAAACAATTCCCAAAACCAAGCCACATTCAAGAGAATAAAATGCTGCATACATGATTTTTAGGGCATATATGAAGACCAATTTTAAAATTAACTCAAACTAAAGCCACTGAGCTTGCTTAAAGATCAATTAACAGAAATGCCTCAAAGTCATAGCTAATACCAGTGAATAAAGGAGCTTATCCCAAATACATACCAAGGAATCTGAGGTATCATTTCTAGCTATTTAAGCAGAACATACACAAACACACAAGCTTTATCTACAGAGACACATGAAATTTAGCAACCATTTGAATCAACAGAAAGGGCTTCTTAAGAAATTCTTCTGAGTAAAATAAGGAGGGGAAATAGATACTTCTTTGGGGACAGGGTATAGAGAACACAAGAACAAAGGTACATGAAGAGCAGAAAGCTATGTATGTCAGAATGCCACTTCAAAACAAGATAGAAGAAAAGTTGGGAGCCAGGTTCCAGCCTTTAATCTGTAAATGTTAGAACAGCAACTCTTAAACTAGCTGTAAGAAAGGTTACATATTGCCATTCTACCTACTGGTAACCCATATAGCCCAGCTCCTACTGGGAAGTGTCATAGCTTAAGGGTAGGTTCAGAGGTATTACTTAGCCACATCGCGCTTACCTGAACGTTACACTATTCCACATTTTATCGCCCTTCCAAAGGAATTTAACTACCCACACTGATGCCCTTTCCCACTATGTGCTCTTGTCTTCCTATCTAGAATAACATACTTGCTCCTCACCACATTCCCTTCCCCATGCAGGAGCTCTTCTGAAAAGCTGGAGCACTCCTCTTGATTCCTCAGCTCAGGAATGCAACCCTCCCAGATTCACAGCATGCATACCCCTCCTGCTCACGGAAGGGTAAAACAAAAGACTACAAAATGCACCGGTTGTTTAAAGTTTTAGGAAATTGTACTACAGGCTTGATACAAAATAAGAATTTAGTTGAAAGACAGCTCAGTGGCATCCTAGGCCTATTCTCTAGATGATGCTTAGATCCAACTTCACATTTTCTGCATAGTACCTTTTCATGTCAAATACAACATAGTTATAAGATAGTTGCTTAAAAATCCTTTTGGCCAACAGAGAGTAACACTTTAGAACAAAAGTCAGAAGAAAAAAGTAGTAAGAACTATATGATAGCTGAAGTTTCAAATTTAAAAAATTACTGATGCAGTCAGTTTTACAGCGTTGGTGCTGCAAAGATTGTCAGGAATGACAAAGCTTTGAAGCCACAAAATCCTCTTCGAAGCTTGGCTCCAAGCAACTATCACTTTTAAGTTTCAGCTACTCTGTACTGCAATTTTAAGTGAAAGAGCCCGGCAAGCCTGAAGCACTTTGAATAAAAAAAAATAAATAAAAAATAATAAAAATGGAGACCCTGTGATTTAGCTCCATCTTCAAAAAATACAAATAAGATGACTTACACCAGGCTTATTTCTTTAACTGTATGGAGGGAAGGACTCTGTAAAGCACATGCAGATTTTTTCTAAGTAATTTAAATATTGCAGATATGAAAATCCATACTGGTGAAATATAGGGCTTTCTAATTCTGAATTCTTTTTCTTATGACTAGCAAGTATCAGTGAGCAGATTTAGTTATTTGTTCTTCTAATTCTCCAAAAATAGGCTGACCTTGGTCACTAAAATCCTTCCTTTGGTTAAGTGAAACAGAACACTCTTTCCTTATGAACTCGCGGCATCCTTCAATACAGCATGCAGTCCCTGTATCCTTGTTCTGGCGCCCCATCGTTTCCAAAAACGTCACAAGTCAGAAGGACAATCAAAATCAAATCACTTTTCCCCCAGCAGGTCTCCGTAGCACATTCAGCTTGCTGTGTTTTCCATTGTTTAAATCTGTAATGTCCCCTTCAATTTGTAAGTTTTTAATTGGAACCACAAGACAAGCAATTGTTCTCCAATTTCTGTAACTCATGGGGACCCCATACCACTACGGTCTCGTTATTGCGCTCCACAGAGTCTGCCAGTTTGATCCAACCGTTATCAACACCGATTTCTTTTTTTGTCACAATCACTAAACTCAGATTTCTACCATCCTATCACTCTTCTACTAGAGTCTGACTCAAGTAAACTTTTATCACTGCTCATTGCCTGTGTCACTCTGCCTAAGTACCTGCTGCCTTGGAAATTCAGACATAAAATGGAAAGATGGTACTTGCTCCAAATAATTTACACTCCATCTTTTTTCTCCTCTCATCATGATCATAAATACAATTGCTGAAGTCTGCATCTTCTCCAAAAAACATGCCCCAACCTTATCCTGAATTAAGTCATCTAAAGGAACCCATTATCTTACTTCGATCTAATGCTCAGCCTTGATTTTGCCTGTGTCTAAGCTGTCACTTCTTGGCTTCTCCACCTCTTCCTATTAGTTCAGTGCTTTGTTTTCTACCTTGCTACTCACAGTGTTTTCAGCCTTTACTCCCATTGCTCTTTGGGCTTCAAAGAGAACCCATATCTGCTTTCAAAGACATTCTGCATAGGAATTAACATTAGCTTGCCCTCTTCATTCATGGTTACTCTACAGTCTCACCTATTAAGTTGCCATTTTTAATTATCTTGATTTGCAAGATCTTTGGATGGCAAATGTAGAACACTGTAAATGCATGATTAACACAAAAGCAGAAATATAGTTCCAAGCAAGTCACATTTGAGCCAGAAAATATAAGGCTGCAGAAGTAAAACACCAGTACTTTGAATTAAATTTCAGATGAAATAAGGCAGTAGATCAGAGATCTCCAGTGTGCCATGCTCAATATAGCTCACATTGCTACAATAAGCAGCAAGCAGTCCTCTAGCAGAATATTCCAAATGGCTTTCAAAATAAATCTCAAGTAGGGGGTGTAATAATCAAGTTGGTAAACTCAATTTGAACATGAAACGTATTGATTTCTTCTGTGGCTAATCACCATCATGATTCTAAATTATAAAGATCAGAAATTCTCTTCTCCCTCAATGCATACAGTAAATTGCAAACCAACAACAGCCCATAGAGCTGTAATTGCTATCCTGACAGGATAAAAACGCCTACTTGTCCTATTGTTTTTGTCAGCCCACCTCCTCTCTATCCTTTTCCCCTGCTTGATTATTTTATCTGTTTTTTCACCACAAATATGAAATTTGAGGCTATAAAAATGAAGAGCCTTTTACAGATGTTGCAACAGAGCAACACAGAGGACCACCTTCCCATTCCACATACAAGGTATCTCCTTGGATGCCCCAAAAATCTGCTCTTTCACACAGTAACTCATTACACATTCTCAGCTTAGTCAATAACCAAGAGTAATAACAAATGCAATACACGTATTCCAGTATTACTTCTTTCTAACTTGTACTCTGTTATAACTGAGTATCTCCATGCATTCTGTAAAGCATGTCCCTCTTCATCTGTTTTTAAAGCACAGTCATCCCATTTGAAGTTACTCCTAAAACACAGAGCGTCCTGCAACACTTAACTCGGCCAGGAAGAAAGCATCACCACAGGTATTCACTCAAACTCAGAACTAACAAGATCCATCACAAATATCATCACCCAGTTTAGGGTATCTTTCCACATTTCAGCCCCCAATTTTCACTTTCACTACCTATTCATATGCTTTTGGAGTTATTACCAGTCTGAAGCATCTAACACTCTGGATACCATTAACAGATACCTACTACACAACTTTGATTATTTTTCCCAACTCTAGTAGTCTGTGGTTTTTCCAGATTTAATACTACTGATTTATTATCTACTTCCACTCTTTTGGTTCTTAAAAGAGAAACTATTTTATAAAGGTAATGTTTCATGGAGGTAATGTTTGTGTTATTTGATCTAGAAGGACAGGGATAATCTTAACTAAGTGTGGCTGACAGGACACCCAAAAAAAAAAGCCTTGCACATCCTTGTTGGGATTACTGCAACAGAAAGCTGAACTCTGAACACAGTATATTCCAGTGAAGTGCAAAGAGGGCCCAATTTTGGGGCGGAAAGAACAGCAGAGCTTTCTTTTTGCTTTTCTAAAAGATATCATCATCCAAAGCAATAACGTTGAAGCTGTTAATTCTGAAAAGAATTTGCCACGTTCAGAGATCTCGACACACAATATGGAAAATAAGGATCCAGTAAATAACTGAGAGTTGACTCAAAGTAAGGATGGATGAAAATATGACAGGCTGGAGTTTACTAGGTGGTCTGGAAGTATGACTGTCATCTCTAACAATTAAAACCAGAATAATAAAGATCATTCTCTGGTAAGAATTATCTTGCAGATTATAGGAGAAAAATGTATTATATACCCTACTTCACCTACTTTCTTTACAGCCATCTGCAATGGGAAGGCAAGGTTGGAAAGTATGGAACATCTTTAAGAGGAATAAGATACACCCTTGAATGGTATTTATTCTCAATATCCACAAGATAGCTTACCTCTTCCCACATTAACCTCAAAATTAACATTTCAGTATAACTGACTAAACAAAAAAAAAAAAAGGCAGCTCCTTTGAACAGAACATCCTGCCTCTAGCATACAACACAGCATTCTTGTTCAACCACTGTAGATTATACTTTGGGGGAAAGAACTATACTTTAAACCAGGGCAACAGGAGCATTTTTCCCCCCAATAATCTTTTACTTCTGGAGATTTACAGTTTCTATAAGATCATCCTACATGGAACAGGTGAGGGCACAGAGACTGCCTACTCTCAGAGAGAACCTTCTTATCCTTACCATATTCACTCTATGCATATTCAGGTGTCAAGGCCCCTTCCAAAACAATATTGGTTGTGACTTTAGTGACTCCAAAGTCTTCAGCAACTGGATGCAGCTTTGGCATTAAGAAAAGGAGAGGGATGCCATTGCATTAAAAGAATCTGTTGGATGTCATTGTCCGCAGCGTTTGTACAGATAAACTGTTAACAAAAGAACTCAGGCGTATTTTCATTTGAACTCTAAAACATCCCCGAAAGCTCCGATTCTGTGCCAGAAATTTCATCCTCATGAGTTTAAGCAGATACAAAGAGGAATTCATTTACATTCAGCATACAAACAAGCTTTAACAATCAGAAGAAAAGAAGGCCCTTCCCTCATGTCAAGGAAAGAGGACTATTGTTCAGATTACTTTTTATCCACAAATGACTGCCTACTTAGGTGAGGGCTAGGACAACTTAATCATTCTAAAGTTTAGATACTGTAAAGAAATCTTACTGAGAATTTTTTTTTCGATTTTAAGAGAATTCACATTTTCCAAACTTTCCATTGTCTACATACCGCAAAGCTACTACATCTCTCCATCTGCCAAAGTGGGACTATTACATTTCAGAAGTGGTCCATTTGGTCCCTACAAATTATGTCTTCTGTAAGGCCTGGATCTCACCCAAATCTACCAGCTAGAGGTAGCTCCCCTCTGAAAAATAAGTAAGGAAAAGTGCCCTAGCACTATCCACTCGATCTATTCTCCCACTACGTAATTACAACTCAAACAGAAATCCATGCACCTGCCACCTGCCGAGCAGGTTGGGTCATAAAACCCTCCACTGGTATGCAAGTCATTTCTTCACTTCCCTTGGCAAATCACTGCAAGCATACAAAGTTGTATATACAAAGAAAAATTACAAAAGCATAATCCAAATATTTAGAATATGGAAGGTGAAGGGGCAACTCAATAGAGCAGTCATAATCATTAGCAACAAGCCTATTATTCTACAAAGTTAATTTTCCTCCAAAGTTGGCAATATCATTTTTCTAAAAGGAAAAATAACCAGCAAGAGAAAACCAGGGATTTTCTTAATTCTCAATTTGAGGGATAGTTATACCATTCCACAAAAGTCATTGGACACAGCTTGTATGCAAACTACAACCAATTAACAGAAAAAGAGGGCTGACTCTTGCAGACATGTTCTTAGACACACTGAAGTAACTTCATTTAGGGAAAGTTACCAAGAACTTCTAAGCAGAAACAAGAAAAGATGTCCCTTAACTTCCTCTGTGCTTTAAAATTACTTCCCTTCTGGGAAAGGAAAGTTTCAACATACCAGTATTGAGACATTTTCTTTGATGTAAATTCATACACCTATTCAGAAAGACCACATTGCCAAAGGTGACAGCATACTGAACTTACTGTGTATCAGCTAGATAACAAATCAAGTTTGCAATATAAAGTTGTTCAAGAACAAGATAAAACATCAGCATCTACATATCCAGTCACTTAACATGGAAATGGCAAAAGACATTGCTTCAATTTTCATCATTTGATTTTGTAGAAACCCTAAAGCTGTCTAAGGAATTAATGTCCATGTGCAGACAAACAGAAAATGGCTCCACAAGGTTCAATGTTCCACAAAAAGACTAAGGCCAAGTTTGACATGAAAACATGGGAAGACAAAAGCAGCAGTAACTTGCAAGAACCATTGTCAGATAGGTTCTTGTAGCTTGCAGAAAGACACGGCCTGACACCAGCAGGTTTAACAGAAAAGCAGCATCTTTAGAACTTCAGGAACTGAAAAAGTAGAGAACAGAAGGGAACTCTAAAGTTCACTTTTTCTGTAAGTAAAAGGGGGTTGGGTTCTTTTTGGGTTTGGGGTTTTTTTTTTGGTTGGTTGGTTGGTTTTTTTTACACAGACCACTGCAGGTTGCCCTGATTGGCAATAAAACAATAAAACTCATCTTCCAATGTTTTTAATGATGTCCTAGCCCTTTTGCCATCAATAACGGCTGTTTTCAGACAGTCCTTGTTGTGCAAACTCTGAAATAAGACAAAAAAACAAAGGAAAACACAAGTACCAGAATAAAAATAGTTACAGCCTTTCTTTAATATATCTGGCAAATTCTTAAATTTCTACTTCACTTTTTCCATTTTTATGAAGACGAGATGGCAGCAATACATTTTAACTCACAGGATGAGGACAGAATTATGAGCATTTGTGAACCACTCTGATCTCCTTGAACGAAAGGACCTAGATTAGCACAACACATTATATCAGTGCTTAGAATGAACTGATTTTAAGTGAGCAGTAGCATTATGTAAATTAGTTACAAGAAAGTAGAAATTAGAGATGATTCAAATACAGTCAAAAGGTTGAATAAAGACAGTATACAGAGTTCAGAACAGACAGATACACATTGGTTCTATGTACACATTTTCTTTTCACATAGACAAAGTTACCACATCTTCTAATTATATTTCAGAAGAAGCTGACCATTCAATGAAGTTTCAACTCAGTAACCCTGTGTGTTCTCATAAAGCATGAAACATTTATATAGACACACATACACATCACCATTCTAATTCTGTAATCACTGAAGGGAAAAACTATGATGTATACAAATTAAAGTTTCATACATCTTTCCTTGCCTGCAAACTACAAAAAAGCTGTGAGGTTCCCCATCTCCTCGACAACACTACCCCCTCTTCCTCAAAAGGTTAGGTGTCATTTTGCATTTAACACACCAGAACTTCCCAGTTCATGTAGAGTTCCATACAACATTATTACAAGCTGAACAATTGCTAGAATTACGAAAGCTTCTATACTCAAAAGCTAAATTGCATAGTGTTGACCATGTCCAGAAAGTAAAGGTAGGCATCAGGTTGGTTTTATGGTTCATCCTCTGGAAAAGTAAGAAGTTGCATGGGAAAGCATATAAAATCCTAGGTACAGTTTAATACTCACAATTTCATGTTTATGTATGCTTATCCAGATCACAAAACAAGTGATAGCAACAAATAAATCAATTTGACCTGCATAACCAGGATATAACTGAGAAAAGGTCTATTTTCAGGATGGTCCCATGGAAATTATTAAAACTAGTTACAGAAATTAAAGATGTGTGAAGGTGCCTTTCTATGATAACAAGTCTAGAATTATTGCCTAGACTAGTAATAACGACAAGCCTAAAATTATAGTTTTAGAATATAAATTCTTGTATATTCTTAAGCATTTCAGTGAGATACACTAAAGCGGTCTCTTTCAAGATATTGAATACTTTTCCTGTGCCGCTTACAGCAATAATGTAAGGGTTGTCAATTTCACTGAAATATATCAAAACCTAAGGCAAAGTAAATGCAAAAAATTTAATCCACTGTTAAGGCTCACAATAAGAAACTAAAAAGCAGTGAGACACACAAAAACTCAGATTTCAGTACAAACATTACTCCAATCATGCCACATAGTCCTTATTTTTTACAACATACAGTTCACTGAAAACAATAAAATATATCCATGTATAACTGAAAAAGGAAACACATCAAAAAACACACAATAAATGCATTAACATGGAAAACAAAAATCCTCCACTGTAGGCAGGTCTAAAATTCCAAGAGTGGTTTCACTAACACAATCCCTGTTTGGGGCACTTTGGTTCATATTACTGCATACTGAGGTAAATGACCAACTACTCATGCTCAATCTCACATCTGTCAATTAGCTGTAGTTAATATCTCCGTACTTCACATATCCAGTCCCAAATTTGCATGTTCTCTTAAAGGAATTCAGCATCTCAACTCCTATGGCCTCTAACAAAAGTCACAGCAACCTGGGAAACATTAACCACAATTTTTCTGTTGCCCTATACACCTTCACCATCAGGACATTAGTTGTATCCTGAAATTGAGAATCTCAACTTAAATAAGAAGATGTGTGCCGTGAAGCAGCATAAATCAAGGCCATCTCCACTTCTGTACGTATGTCACAGCTGTAAATGAATGCAGCACACTTTCAGAGAGCACAGAAATCTTTCAAAAGCCATTGGAAACAAAACAAGTTAAACCTTTGGTCTGTTCAGCAGAAACAGTGGCAAATATGCTTCAGACTGGCATTTAAGGGCCATCTTAAAATGCCTTTTCTTTTTCCTGAACCAAAGTTTTCTGAAAAAGCTCCACCAAGTTTAGCTTTTACAACAGAGTATGTGTACCCATCCTCACATATTTGCTCCCACTTACTGATCTGCACACTCTCCTTTTCCTGGCAAAACCCACACTCTCAGAACCACAGAATTGTTGGGTTGGAAAAGATCTTTGAGATCATTGAGTCCAACTGTACCTGTCCACTCCCTACCCCTGAGTACCACATCTACCCATCTTTTCAATACCTCCAGGGATGGTGACTCAACCACTTCTCTGGGCAGCCGTTCCAGTGCCTGACCATCCTTTCAGTGAATGAATTCTTTCTCATTTGTGATCTGTAGCAATTCAAGCTTGGGAATTCATGAAGCCCAAAGAATGGATGTCTTTAAAGAAAGATAAAGTTATGCCGGGCTTAACATGTCCTCAGCCCGTGACTGCTGGTTTCATCTTACTATCATGAATTGCCAATACAATGCAAATAAAAATACACACACCACCACAACCTGAAAACATTTGGTTCACACATGCACGCAATTAAACAGAAACAGCACAGTTACCAGAACATGAGCTTCTCTCATAAGACTGATGTTATTATTTTAGAAGACAATCCCCAATTTTTATTACAGCAGTAGTCCTGTAATATGACATGAAACAGATCCTTATATGCCTATTAACAAGAGAATGGAAGTTTCATCTGTGCTCATAATGTTTATTACAGGATCTCAGTTCTGTTCAAACAAAAGCTTTAGACTCTGAATTTTTTGCCTAATTAGGAAAAAGATAAAGCTACTTTGCTTATGAAGGATAGATTTGCCATTTGGATGCGTTTCTATAAAATAGGAATTGAAGCTAGAGAAATAGGAAATAGGATAAGAACTGCATTACATTCACATAAAGGGTAGTTTAATAATTCACGGTGAATTTGGAGGCTTGTTTTCAACTATAGAAAAGGTCAGACCTTATATGAATAAGGTATTAAAGTTTGCACATAAAGTCTAAGGTAAAGATAAGTAACGAGGCTTCTTTACCATCCAGCTGCTCAGAGTGTGCAGAGAGTTAAGATTTTTAAATCAACGCTGTGCTAACAATATGGATTATAGAAAAGATTCTGCATTGAGGTCAGCACACATGCATCAAGAGTTCAACTGGAAATCGCAAAATCCGATAACACATAGATTGCGTGAGGGAAGTTTTATTGTTTCAAGAGATGTGTGACTTTGAATTACACTTAGCATCTTTATCTTAAATTTCTCATTGCTCTTCCTTGCTCTTCTTGGATTTAATATTATACCGCAGACTCCCATGCTTTTGAATTAAACATATCCCACACAGTTTAGTGTTAGTCAGATACAACAAACTGGTAAGTTTGGACCTGGTCTGTGCTGCTCAGAAATATCCTCATTACACCAACATGCATTTATTTTGGGCATCCATAACCAGATGTAAAGAAATACATATACTGCTGCTCCAGGACTGGTAGCTAAGCATTTGAACACATACTCGCACGTGCTCAAATATGTGCACATTTTCAAGTCTAGTTACGCTCAAACCAACTCTTACCAAAACACTGTCTCAAAAAAGACAGGGGGACACTAAAAATAAAGACTCAGCCTCTAGTAGGACCAATGACTCAGACATCACTTTTTAATAGCCAACAGAAAACAAAGTTATTCCACAGATGTAGAAAACACAAAAATCATGTTTCAGGAAAAGCAGTAGAAAACACAAAAATCATGTTTCAGGAAAAGCAGCCTCTGGGCTCATTCAGAAATGTTTCCACATCATCTGCTCTACCTCAGAAGGAAAGCAAAGACAGAAATTTCAAAGTTTTGACAAAGAATTATTTCTGTTCTTCTAACCTAAGCTCCACTGACCAAATTCACAGAAGTCAAATTTAATTTCACTAAATCCTTTTTGCCCCAGAAACAAACAGAAGTGGCTGTCTCCTGCAAACATCTACAAGCTATCCATATCATCCTCTCAAGTGTCTTCTGATAGGAAAGACTGCACCAGAGGGTATGAGACGCCAGCCATAGCTCCTTAGGGAGTTCATCTGCTGGTAGGAATACTTTGACCATTCCCAGTATCCCTCGCTGGCTTTCAGGTCTGAAGCAAGAGCAGAGGACCCTATGTGCTGGTTCCGCTCACTGCCAAGCTGCAGACCAAATGCATTCAGAACATGGAGTCACCAAGCACAAGCTTCACCACGTCAGTACTGTGCATGTTCAAAAAATGTACTCTCAGCTGTGGGGAAACATACGGCAGGCACTGTCTGTGCAAGCCTCACGCTCATCATGAACTAGTTGGCACCTATTTTAACCAAGATTCTCTAACTATTTTATACTATGGTTTCCTTTACTTAATTGGACTCACACATCAACATGATTTTGTTCTGTGTTAAACCCTCAACTTAACTTTGATTCATAGATTCTATAATATCAATCCATCAAATGACTATCCAAACACTGCAAATAGGCAGTAAACAAGTTTAGATGGTCTGGGGAATTTGCCCACCAACATGGAACACAGAATAAGCAGTTGCTATAATCTTTATTTAGATAACTGTTTCCGATAAGCAAAGGATAGCTGTAATGTACCTGGCTCTGGACAACAAGAAAAAAAAAGAAAAAAATTTAAAACTGCAAAACAATATTGCAAAACCTTGTATTATTAAAACATATAAGAGGTTACAGGTTATTCTAAAGAATCACTACCTAGTTTCAGATTATACGGGAACAGAAAAATAATCACAAATAAAAATACTAAGTTTCATAAGTGGCTACTGTCCACAGCTCTTTGTGGTATTCTATTATCTTTGCCTAGACTTGAGCCGGCTTACTAAGCTGCAAAATGTCATCCTCAGGAGCTTATATTAAGTTGCTACTGTTTTGCAAACTCAGGCAGCTGGTAATAGACACACTCGCACACACACACAGATACATATATAAAATAAAATTAATACCATGCCTAGTTTTGCACCCTCCTTATCAATGAGTACACTGTTTCATAGAATAAAGAAAGTCCTAAAAATGAAGTGTTGAACAGATGGCTTTTTTTTGAAGTGTTATTTAAATATGTGGCACATGCATGATGTGCCTTTCCTTGATTTTGCAGACGCTAATTGTTAAATAAGATTTTTGATGTACTCATAAATGCATGGAATTCAATAATCAGTCAAGTATTTAGAGACAAAAGAGAAGTCAGCAGAATTTTATGGACAGACAAAAATCAACTTACCAAAACTAGAATTTCATCTATACTAAATACATAATCAGCGCTATGGAAAAATGTTAGAATAAGTGTTCGTGTGCATACACAGAGACACAAAGGAAATTGTTTCATACCCAGAAGCATAAACGTTTTTTAGAATTGCAGTATTTCCCTTATAAATCTAGATATTAATAAAGAAATTGTTTATGAGAAATCTGCGTTTTGCTCCTTTAACTGGGGATATACTTCTTTATCCCAGCAGCCTGACACTTCGGTGTTTTCAACCTTCCGTACTGAATATTCAGTTGCCTTTCATCCAAGTCTGTATCTTTGGTTTGCTAGTCAGTTCTCCTTTTCTTTGCCAGTGCTCCTTATTGAAGCACTCTCCACAGCATAGTGTCATCAATATTTTGTGACTATACACTCCTGCACACACCAATTCTAAATACAGCAAGCGTACACACACCGTACTTGCACATACATTGTTAGGAGGCTTTCAGGACCTTATCATGTCAAACCATATTAAAGTGGCATTAAGGTTGACATTCCATTTTCTCTAAGCTTGTTTTGAGTAGACATTTAGTAGAAACCTCACACCATTCAGGATTTTAATCAAGGGAGAAAATTAAGAAAAAGTTAAGTCTGCTATCTAGGAAAAAGATCTATTAGGTCTTGTCTGGACTAGAGAAATGTATTCTTCTAAGAATCAATTCTGTCTTTGCAAGGCACTTGTAAAATGTCACATCTTCACACACAGAAAGCATGGCAATACTGTTAAAACTAGTTTCATTAACTCTAAATGCTATTTCAATCGGGCTGCACTAATGCCAGCTAAGTTAAAGGGTTGCTAGCATTGTATTTCATGCTGATCAACAGCCTGTCCACCACTTTCCCCAAGTGTGGCCATTATAAATCTGCCCAACTTCACCATTTCTGAGAACTCTGCCTGAACTCTATGGGATAGGCACCCAGACTGCAACACCTTTCACAAAGCACAAGTGAGGACAGAGCAAACCTGTGACAGCTTGAAAGGCTTATCAGCACTGGATGCTGTAGAGCTTAATCTACTCAGTAAGAAACAATTCAAATTCCTTACAGCTACGGCAAAACCTCCAAATTGGAATGAAGACCGAAACTTCAAATTCAGGTTATCTCAGGAAAGAACTAGAAGTCAGAAAGACAGGCTGTGATCCACCCTCTCTCGGGAAAGAACAGACTGTTTTTTCTAATACACGCTTCTGATGTAACACTGACCTTTTGTCAAAAACAATTTTCCACCAGAAGAAGAAAATAAAAAAGAAAACCAACATGCTAAAACTTAAGAAAATCCTCTCTATTTCAAAGAAGATGTTATGTGCATTTTGCATCAAGTATTCAGTTGCTGGCTGAGATTTTGTATTGTCACCTATAGAAATTGTCATGTTCTCCTCATTACAAAACATCATAATGATATGGCAGTAGCTGAAAATCTAAAAGGATGAATGACATTCAGTAGTGATATACCATGTACACTACAAGACTGACACAGTTTTCAAAAAAATAAATAGATTGCTTCCATTATGTCAGAGCACGATCATCAGGATAGCAGTATCACAACACGCCTCTCTCACTACGTCACGATAGAACATAAAACCAAAACATTACATCAAAAACAGTCTTCAAATTTGTTTCAAATACATTTTAGTGGAATAAAATGGAAATTTCAAATTATTAACAATCCCTGCTAAACTGAAATTTAAAATTTTGATTAGCTCAAAATGAAAAATATCATTGCTTTCCTTTATTTTATTTGCATTGACTGCTCAAGAAGTAATAACGCATACGCAAAAAGGCTAACAGAACAGTTTTCTATTCCTGATCTATCAAATAATTGAAAGTCAAAAAATACAAGCTCTAAGATATTAGAAGCTGCTCTCAAGATGTATCATAACACAATGCTACCAGTTAACAATTTCCTGGCACTGCACCAAGACTGCCTAACTACTATATGTTTTGTTGTAATTTTTGCCTATAATGGTTTATTTCACCAAAACATTGCTGGTTCAAGACAATAAAAACTGTGGGAAACTCCTTCTGTAAATGAATCTCAATCAAAATCTGTTTTCTAGCATTGCTGTGTTTCTCAAGACACTTAATGCATCCTTTTCCACAGAGCGAAGCACACAGCATTCACCATTCCGCAAGATAAAACTATAGCAAATCTGACACTGTGGCAATGGAGACTACATCTCTATTAAATTTACAGAACAAGGAGCCAACTGAGTTTTAAATAAAAGATAAAGCACCACATGGTTATACTAGGAGTCTGGTGTCTGTCAGCAAGTCTGTTCCCAGCTGACGAGGGTTCTGACAGATGATTTGGCATGCCAGTTCATTAGAGAGTCTGTCCACACTCTGTACCTTCCGTACTGGAGTTTTGTCAGGCCAATGAAAACAACCAGACAAACATCTTGCAGTGTCACACCATCCCCTTTAAGTATCTGTTTTATTGATGTGCATCCAGTGGAATCTAACATATGAAAAAGTTCTTTCTCTTTTTCATAGACTTATCTTGGCATTAAGTTTGAAATTACAATTGATTCTCAAATTGGCATTGTAAACATGATCCTCATGCTCATAGCCTGCTTTTTTTTCTAAAAAACAACTGTTTTGATGATGATAGTTCTAATTTGGAAGACTGTAAACATAGAAGAACTACTGCCTATATTAGCCACATATCCAGGCAAACTCAAGAAGTCTCATTCTGCTTGAGATTAAGTTGAGATGCAAGAATCCAAATCCCAAGGAGGAATACCAAACTTCAACAAATTCTGGGAGAAATATATCTAACGCTAGCAGACTAGTACTAATTCACAGTTTCTCAATTTATTCAACTCTACACTATTGTCAGAAAGTGGGACACCAGCAAGAAAAACGAAATACTATGTGCATGAATATCAACTTATAGGTGTGTCTCCTCAGTACAGAAGATTGATTCCATGTGCTGCACTCATGGTTTGTGCTGTGGCTGCTTACTGCACTACTTCTGGACATTCCTACACTACAAGCAGTCTCTGAACACATTGACTGCAGGCCCATCCATAGCATTGGATCATTGATATGGTTGAGATTAAGGCAGACAAGGCAAACAGCAGCAAGGGCAAAGGCAAATTTGCCTCCAGAGCATCTCTCCAATGAGTTCAGCACACCTTAGACTGCAGAGATGGGTTATCTTTATTATTAGCAGGGATACCAGAAAGTCCCAATGATATATGTCCAGAGGTATCACATTGACAGAATATCTGGAGTATAATCTCCAAGAGGTCATCCCTAGTTTTCTTCATGTGTTGTAACAGCATAACTGCAGTCTGCGTTGGAGAGGTCTGCTTATCCTCGTACATGCAGTTGCCCAGAGAAACTCCAGGAAATCTTGTGCAGAATTCCTCCTGTAGGCTTCACTAAGAAAGGTGACAAAAAAAGCCATTATGTGGCTTCAAAAAAATTTCTCTTGAAACCTCCTGCTGCCTCCTACACCGATACTTCTCCTGACTAAAAACCTTCTTCACTCCAATGACAAGCAGCCAACTTTAATAAACTAGATGTTAAATTCTAAAATATGCAAAATATAGCTAAGTGACATGAACATACTGATTTACACATTTGCCTTACTGAATCAACCTATAGCAAATAGATAACACAGCCCTTTCAAACAAACATCTAGCACTGAAATACACATCCACATAAGGCAACACACTTCAAAGTTTAATTGTTTTCAAGGAAAATTCAGGGGATACGCTCAGCATGTCTTCCTGAACAGAAAACCTCTTTCCTAGGGAATGACATCTCACATCATCTAGCAAGAAGACCCAAACAGTGAAGGAAGAGTTTAACTTTACATATAATCTCATATATTCTTCATGAGTGTTATAAATATAAACTTCTGGCAGATATACTAATCTTCCATAAGTCTCCAGATTTCACAGGTGCTATTAAAATAAAATTCTTGACATTGAAAGAAAAAGTAAGTAGAACACCTTAAGTAATGCAGCATCATAAAAAGAGGAGAAAAGAATGAAGCACCCTTTATGACAGCTCACAAACACATTTTGGGTTGCTCTTGAGGCCAAAAGATTTACTGAAGACAAAACACCACCAATCCAGCATGCCCACAATAATTTTACGTTAACTTTGAACTACAAAGCAAAGCTCTTGTAATGCAAGAGTTACCCATTCTTGATCTATTTTCAAGCAACAGCAGAAAATACTGACTCCAACAAGATAAAAATTGCAGAACTTTCCTTTCATACGCTGTTTTATGAAATATTAGTTAAGAATCTATTCTACTGTCTACAAAGAGAAACAGACGTGCCAATAGAAAAGGGCTACAAATCATCCCCAAGAGGAATAGGTGTAGACAAAGACTGAGCCCAACTAAGCACCCAAGTACAGTACTTAGGAACTTCAAATTAATAGCCAATTTTCCTGCATTTTCTTTCAAAATGGTTTCAACCACATGCTGATTTCTTCATGCATAATGAAAAAAACTTACATGAAAAGCAAAGACTCACTGGATGCATTTCGTGAAACATAAATCTGTTGTAGATCAAGATCCCAAACTCCTAACTACTTTATTAGTGGTGCCTAAAAGCAAAAAAAACATGATGCTGGGTAGTAAATCCCAACTTTGTTGTGGGCAGCACCATTAACAGATTTGAGAGACCAGTAGCTACACAGCTAATGCAGCTAAATCTACAAGATGCTTTTTCTCCCCCATTTTAAACTATTCACAACAGCTTGATGTCTTTGAACAACTATCAGAAGGACACCTGCAGTGAGTGGTGTCTGACATCCACTCTGGCTGATGATAAAGCAAGACCGAACAGGACTCCTAACTAGAAGAACTGACAAGACACTTTTGCTATGGTGGAAGTCAAGAGGTCCATTTAATGTCATGCCACTTCCACATACAAGAAAAAACAAACAAATCCCAATTAGCACACATTATTGTTCTGACTTTGCTAAGCTCCCTGACCTTTCAGTCATACAATCCTTCTCAGCTTTCTCCCAGATCACAAATGTTTCTAGCCTGCTCTATTTCAGAATTTCAGCACTTCCCATCATTCATACAACATACACCGAAGTGAAAGAGAAACTTCTCTCACCTTATCTTCTCTTATCACTTTGAGACAGGGAATACGTATTGCTCTAATTCCTTCTCTATAAATGTTAAATAGAAGGAAGATCGATTTAAGCAACTGCTTGCACAAGAACAATCATGTTTAAGCTCGCTATGACTGTGTCTAACTTGGAAATCAAAAGGTATCAGAAAAACATTAGAGGGTTTTTGAAACACTGATCCTTCAAAAAATGACACAGTGGAGAAAAGTAACAAACGAACTACGGCAAACATTCACAGCTTTACAAATAGAAATACGTTATGAAAATTGTTCAAGAGCCAGAAGGTTCCTGATGGTCATCTACGTCCTGCAGATGAGCCAGCAGAATCTCCAGTACATTCACTGTTCAGTCAGAACAATGCAATTATATTGCTGTTAAACTCTTCGGACTGTCCTGTGGCTGTTCCCAGAAAGAATGAGCGTAACACACAACATGAACCTTGCCAACATGAGATAAATTCAATATAAACAGTTCATTAAAATCAAACAGGATTCACAAGGCTGTGCAGACCCACAGGCATCACAGCAGACACAACCCAAGGCAGTGTACCAGGATGGCTTTTTGGGGAAACCAAGAGGCTTTTCAGGGTAACCAAGCCCAGTTTCACACTACCAGAAGTAATATCATGCAATCTTTTCCACAATCAAACTCTGTCCTGAAGGTAAGTTCGTATTACTTGCTCCCAAAAATACTCTACTCAGATAATTAGAAACTTATTTCTAAATTTTAATTTCCCTCTATTCTGAGGATAAATTTATTCAGTAGATTTACTGGCAGGTTAAAGCAAAGACCATTGTCAAGTTAAATATGGTTATTTGCATTGAAACAGAGCAGTAAGGCCTCACCGGACTTCTCCAGCTACCTGAAGTGACACCTGGACGTTAAGAGCTGTGCTCACTTGAGTCGTACTCTGCACTGTTAAGAGATAATGACTAACATCTTTAAAAGCATCTAAGGATCATTCATCAGGCTGGCTAACAATATTTATAGCTACCAAAAAGTTCTCCCTGAAGATAATGAAATATGAAGAAAACCACACAAGCACCTGAGCAGCTTAAGTGGAAGAGCTGACATACAATGGAGGCTCTTAAGTGCTTTGCTTGCATTTTTACATAATTACTAAAGTTCTGCTCTCTGAAGTAACTACACAAAAGCAACATCCTCTTACTTGAGCATCCTGTTCCCTAGATGTAAACAAATTTAGACCTGCCAATTATTGTCACCACAGTATATTTTATTTACCACTTCTTCTATTTTTGCATTTTAGAACATGAGCCATATTCCACTCCTCTTCATGATGCTTCATGAACAACCTCAAGGTGCCATAGCTTAATAAGTACAAACCACTGAAAATAAATTCTGCAATAAGATTACTAAAAACCCAAATTGCACAAAAAAATTTCATTTCCAGAACTTTGGAAGACAGCAAGATGCTACTTCACTGTCAGATTTCAAGATGAATTTACAGAACTACTAGGTGGGGAAAAAAATTCATTTGTACTAACAAGGACTTAAAATATGCAGAAGTCAAATGACAAACGTTCACAATGGCACTTTCAGATTTCCAAACAGTAACACTAAGTAGTTCAGATTGTAAATATGTGGTTTCATTTATCAAAACATGTGCCAATCTACCAGAAATCAATCTGTACAGAGATAATAAGAAGCCTGGCTGACTGCAAACTGCTGAAAGAAAAGATGCATTGCTAGATCAATCATATTTGAACCTTGCTGGAAGTAGATGAATCCAGAAGCAATAGCCTTGGCCTGGCAATTAAATTTAAACATAATCATGATCTGGCAGGCTTAAAATCATAGTTTAGGATGCTGTCACAGCATGCTGACTATTACCTCGCTGCACCTGCACTGGCAGTGGGCAAGATGCAACCACTGTAAACAATGTCTCTTCTTGATTTCCTGGTTCCTTCAGCCAGAAGGGTTTCAGAAATTTTGATGGCCATGATTGTTTTATTCCATTTTATTCTAGATACCTGGGATATACATCCTTCAGCTGGCTCATTTTAAATCACTTCAGTACTTAAACTGTCACACTTGATGCATAATCTGACACCACAGAGTCATAGTTTGAATATTTCAGTTCTATTACTTTTAATTCTGAACCAGTTAATCATATTTTATTTAAAGGTAAAATGTTAATCTTCTGATGTTAAAAATGACTATACTTTACCTTTTTATGACCACACATTAAAATAAGGATACTTGTCAATTACCTAGAGCCTTCTTTCTAGGATTCAAATGAGAAGTTGACAAGAGGTCAGTTCAGAATCTCTGCAGTACAACAGTCTGCTCTGCATGCCAGAGGTGTTCTCTCTAAATTTGCCAGTATTTCATAGATGAAATTAGCACATCTCACCAGCTGCAACCCCACTTTGTTACAACCTATTTTAATCCTGAGTTAAAGGTTTACCAAAAGCACCTTCCTCCAGATTGTTTCCTATAAACTGGTTGCATGCACTGTTGCAAGCTCAAAACTGCAATACAGTTTAAAAGCAATGGTTCTCTCTGAGATAAAGGAAGCAAATTTTTTGTTGTTGTTTTAATATTGCTACTTCATGTGACTTAAAATATAGCTATACTGCTGAAATTCACATACACCATCAGAATGAGGTCTTAGACTGCAAGCATTTCCCAGCAGGGAATTTCATCTCTATACTTGTCTGCAAAGCAAGTAGCAAATTTTTAATCATATATAATTAAAACCACCATAAGCCCAGAACCCTTCAGAGTATATCTCCAGTTTGTTCACATGGTCCTTTCTGTATAAAATATGCTTTTTCATTTCAGTCCAACCACATTTTCCCATTTGGCTGCTTCCTTCAAACCTTCTTCTATGACATGCTCAAGAAGAAAGGCAATTAACACTTATTTTTACGTATAAAACACAATGAACACGAAAAATCTGTGCAACAAAATTCTTGGTCTTTTGATTAGCCCTAAAATTTCTCGTTAAGATTTTCAGAGATACGCAATGTTAGCACTGTTTGAGGCTGAGGGTGTCCAATGTGCAGACATTAAAACTTTCATGTCACACACAGGTCAGAAAGCAGTACCCCAAATTTTTCCATAGGAGTAGGAGAGAAGACAGTAGTTCCCCAAAATCACACAGAGGAAGTCAGCAAAAGCACAGAACTGATCTGGAGATTCACTGGGTTTCCATGCTCATTCACATGGATCTGGCTTGTAAGCAACATACTACACAAGTTAATATTTACTTTTTCCTGTGACCACAACTGTGTACTGCAGGTTGCACTCATCCGCTCTATTTTTAGCAATCTACTTACAACTGTACAGAATAAGAGGCGACATATTCATTTCATTTTTAAATGGAAGAAAAGCAATGTGGTTTAGTGATTGCACTGATTCTATTTATTTATCTATTTTTATTCTGACATTTATGCATTCAAAACTGCAATTACTGGCATTGTTTCTTAGGTTTTTTAACTTCACTACAAGTATCAAAGCTCTTACATTACATATGAAGAATCAAAGCAACACTAATCATAGAGCAACCACCAACACCACTTAGTCAGTGAGGGCTCATAGACCTCTGCCTGTCTGCAGATTTACAAAACAAAAAGAATCTACTCTAAATTTAAGTCTAAAACTCTGACAATGTACAAACTCAAAATGTAATTCTGCTGACAAGTACTGGCAGCTGAAACTTCTTCCTTCCTGAACCTCCTCTACATGGGCTGACTGGAAAGGCAGCCCACGGACAACTGCCTGGTTAGGCATCTTGCTATGCTTATGCCTTATACATGAGGTAATCTCAAGGTTACAATCTCTATTTTAACATGTCATTATGTTGAATTTTAGAAGACTCCTCCTTCTTGCGGAAGATGATCTTCCACCCTTTATAAAGAAGGTATCTGTTACAATATTTGGAAGTATCTAGTAGGGTGAAAGCTAAGTTTCATTTCTTACAGATTCTTTAGAATGAAACAAGCTATATCTAAAAAGTGCAGATATGCTTTTTTATTTCTTTTGCAGTTCAGGGGAGGGGGGAGGGAAAAGCATCTCTGATTTGTATATTAAAGCGCAAGCATCTGTCCTACTGATGATATTCTAGGGAAGCACATTAGCATAAAATTTAACGATGTCAAATAAGTGGATGTGAAATAGGGACTGCGTAAAGACACTATTTCCAAGCCTGACAGAAACATCACTGTTTAGAAATGCAAATGAAACCATTATGTTCAATAATTATATGAAAATATGAACAGTTCAGCATGTTTTCCAGCCCTGATGGCGGTTAATGGGATGTACGCTTATGTAAATAACTACTATTAAAGCTAATGCTGAAAAAAACTAATAAATTCATACTAAAGCAACTGATTTAGTACGCTTTTAAACCCCAGCAGTGCTCACTTATTAGAAAGGAGTGCATTCTTATGTTTAGAACTCATTACTGTTACAAGTCACTGCAACTCCATCAATTACCATGCATTAATGAAAATGGGACACATACAAAAAAAATTATTGCCTCTCAGCAGTTTTCTTTAAAGACAAAATATAGGGGTATTACCATCATGGGGCCTTGAGGGGATCTTATCAGCAACATAATCTTTATTACTACAACTGTATGCCCTGTGCTATAACCCTGGGGTGTTTTTTGTCCCAAGTAGGGGCTAACCTTTATGTAAAATTCCTGACATATATTCAATGAAAGCAACCATACTGCCATCAGTAAAAACTTACCATTTTCACAATTAAAAATCCATTTAAATAAACATACACACCCTAATATATGAGCAGAAAAATGTAGACATGAAATGAAACACAACAATTCCTGAAACTAGAGCAAGGAGCTGTAACACAAACGGAATTAAGGATAAAAAGTACAGATGGAGGTCTTCTGTGAAGTTCTTGTACCTGTATAAACTCCATCCAGTTTTACACTTACACTTTTAACAACCTCCTAGACAGCCGTGGAATTAAGACTTCAAGGACAAAATTCCTGCTTTTTTGGATGTTTTCTCCAATTCCTTGGCATTGTTTGCAAAATTCTTAGCCTCTGATGTGGGAAACAAGACCAACACAATGCTGTTACAGTAATGAATCCCTCCAGAAATTAAAATCTGAGACTTATTGAATGCCTGTAACTCTACAGCTAGCCCACTTTCATTTTCTAAGCAGTTTCTGAAAATGAGATATTAATGTAACATCTACCAGATCCTAAGAATTTTAGCAAGGCTAAAATTGCTTTTATATTCACTTGCATTGACTGGCAGTTTAATATCAAGGATGGGTTGGAACAACCTTACAAGACACTATGGACAAATATAATGGATGCCAAACAGAGGAGATTTCATACAGGACAGCTATCCTTCCAGCCTTAGCTGACTACAAAAGCATTGACAATAAGAACTAAAAAACTCCACAAAGATAGAAAGAAGAAAAGATACAGTGCAGGTTTTTGCCATGCATGAATAGTGACAAAGTTCATAAAAGCCAAAGTTAAATTAATGCTATGTTTAAGTGCAATGTACTCTCTACAGCATAAGGCAAAAATAAAGGTTACTCCAGCCAGGAAAAAGTCACAATCCAAAACGGGGTAGCTTGACCAGGCTTTCAAGAGGGCCAACAGCTGACAGCATCCAACAGAACACACATACATGATGACAGTCACTGTGACAAATGTTTGATGGGGCAGCAGTGGAAGAAAAACCACCATAAAACCATCTGATTGCTTTCACTAAATCTCTGTTTAAAGAGAGGTATGAAGTGTTTTCCTATCTAGACCATTAAAACTGCTTCACGAGCGAAGGCCACTCTAAGGTTAAAAACAGTAAGACAAATTTGCTACTGATTAATAATAAAGCCATTCACTTTATTCTTCAAATCTAAAGTAATTACAAGCCAGAGCATGGCAAATGGATTTAGCAGAAGCCATTACATCAGAAGAATCCTTTAAAGAAGAACAGTAATTTAAAAGACTAAACTGAATAATGAACTCTCCTGAACAACAATTATTATGAGATTGATTTATTGAAAGTGTATTTAATCATGCAAGAAATGTTTAAACTTTCCAAAATAGTTCAGGAAGACAGAGAAACCAATAGCAGAGTCAGCCCAACGTCCTCATTATAGTTGAGAAGCTGAAGCAGATGGAGAATTCATTTAGTTTGGAAGGATAAAGTACATCAATTTCTCTGAATCCACATTTCTAGTCAATTTGTTACAGTACCAGCTTCAACAATTAATGATCTCATTTTCCCATTTGTGCCTCCTTTTAAGAGATCTCAGTCTTTGTTTCCAAATGAGCCAAATGTCATAAAGGAAAATTTAACTCAAAAAACCCATCACTTTGAAAGCTTCCACGCCTGAAGCCAAGAGTTTCAGCAACAGCCACAAAAGCAGGGGCCAAGTTCAATCAGGTAAGTACCCTGCTCGGTTTCAGTGCCTGAAAAAAGATCTGACTTTGACTTGAGACACAGCCCTTCTCACCAGCCTGACTTCTACAGAGAAATACCTTTTGCCTGACCTACTTTAGGCTTTTTTCTTATGGTAACTGATGTTGATATGTAAGATTGCCACAGCTGAAGCTGCATTTCTAACTACAGTCTCTATTGTTAAGTACAGAAAAGGACAGCTCACTCTTCTGAGATCCACAGCAGACAGCCTGTATATATAATATCAAGTCTGTGCTTAAGATACCATTGCTCCTCCAGAGCTCCACAGTCGTCTGTAAAACATATACCTACAACGTGGTAGAGAAGAACACCAGCTCTTCAGCCAGTAAGTCTGCAGCTCAGGAACGTCACGCCTCCAGTACCAGGATCAGATAGATGACCAAAGTACAAAAATGTTACAAAGTAGAGGAGATGTGACAATGCTACTGACCCTCAACCATTGCTTTAGTATGCCTCCAGAATGCCTTACCAGAGCTGCTGGGTGGGAACGTCTTCTCTTCAGTCAGACACGTACAGAACCTCCTTCCATATTTACCACTATAAATTACAAAGCAACTCTCCTTTTATCCCACAACCACACTTCTGTATTGACAGGACCATCCTGCACTGCTGAGTGTGAAGTTTCAGGGTAAAACGCAATATCCTGTATTCTACAGAGGTTGGTTTTGACTGTTTAGATACAGCCTGTTCATTCTGGATAATTTCATAGCATGGCCAGTGGGGCTAGCTTGTGCTCTGAGGCACTAGCTAGGATTAAACATATAAAGCTGAGCTCTAAATGTATCTCCAGTCATTGATCCATTTACACGCTCAACATTACAATATGTTTCGCCTTGTTTTAGTTTAAAAGTTCATGAAAAATTCAAAATATCTTATTTACCCAATAGTCCTTGACTGATTCTTCTACATTTAAGGATTTCTTAAATACATACATTATTTAGTCTATACTGCTGTTACAGAATAGCATATAAATATTCAGGGACTTTTTAATAAGTTCAATAGACCATAATGGTTGCTTAGAAACATTTACTAGTAGGAGACATAATAACAGTAAGGGAAACACCTTCAAAGAGGAAGCAGTTGCATAAAACGGAAGAAAGGAGTAAAATACTAATTTTTCATTTTCTTCATATGCCTTCAAACAAATTACAATGCACAAAAAGATATACAGCATCATAGGATGGTTTGAGTGGGAAGGAACTTAAAGCCCATACAGATCCAACCCCCCTGCCATGGGCAGGGACACCTCCCACCAGACCAGGCTGACCAAGGCCCCATCCAACCTGGCCTTGAACACTTCCAGGGAGGGGGCATCCACAGCTTCTCTGGGCAACCTGTGCCCATGTCTCACCACCCTCAACATGAAGAATTTCTTCGTAATGTCCAATCTAAACCTTTCCCCTTCCAACTTAAAGCCATTCCCCCTTGTCTTATCATTACTTGCCCTTGTAAAAAGTCCCTCCTCATCTTTCCTGTAGCCCCTTCAGGTACTGTAAGGCTGCTATAAAGTCACCCTGGAGCCTTCTCTTCTCCAGGCTGAACTCTCTCTGCCTGTCCTCACAGGAGAGGTGTTCCAGCCCTATGGTCATCCTCCTGGCCTCCTCTGGGCCTGTTTCAGCAGTATGCATATAGCATGCATTCACATATGAAAAACAGTAATAGAAACACCTTAAAACTATAAGCTGAGAGAGCCAAATTGAGAAATAAAAGAGAAACAATAATGGTCATTCCAATCCCTCAGTTCGTAACTTGCCAGAAACTATACTATCAGAAATTCTACTACAGAAACTGAACCAAAAGAAAACAAAAAAATAAATCACAGTGAGAGTTAGACAAAGTTAAACTCTAAAATTTCTACTGAATTTTATACAAATAGCCTGACTTTCAAAAGCACCTGCAAAACAGCAAATAGTTCGTTCTTCTTACAATTTGTCATTTGCAGGCACCATGGCAGGGATCCAAGTTCTATATACACACTGTTAACTTCCACACCCCATTCCTATGACACTCTGTGTTGTCATTTTGAGCCCAGAGTAACTGTCCTTCTGCAAATGGCAGCACTAGAGAGGCACACACAGGACACCGGGACCACAAAGCATATTGCCAAAAGCTTGCTGTGCAAGATCTATACTTTTTTTCCTTCATCTGTAATAACAACTTTGTGGGTCAGTTTAAAAAAAGGGAAGGAAATAGAGGAAGTGCCTATTTCTCCCCTGCTTTTCAGAAAAGCAAATTCAACATTACAGAGTAAAGTATGCCAGAACAAATAAGTAAATTCTGTACTCTGATACCTGCTTTTCTATCATTTTGTTCTTTTGCATTAAGCACCTCAGCAACTACTTTTGTTCTGAAAAATCATACTAATTCTACATTAACATAGAAAGACAAGAAAAGGAGAAAATACGTAAACAGCACTAATTTATGAGTGCATGGAAGAGTAATGTAATGAAGAACACTGTGGCAAAACTGAAAGTGTTTTATTAAAGACACTAGATAATGCTTATAAGCAGCCCATTATTCTTCCAGCAAATTAATATTCTGTCTCTCACTAACAATATCAGCAAATGAACTGGTTTTGTTAAATTAATATTCATGTTAACTGCATGCAAAATCAACTAATCAGGTAGTCCTAAGTTATAATATTAAGGTATTAAGGACATACGTAAACAGATTCTGTAAGCGTTTTAAGAATAGCGAAGTTAATTACATGCGATTTGTTGTACGAACCTGGCTGGGGCTTCAAATTAACATATCATGTTCAGTGAGAAAGTAATACCAACAAAAAGCTTAAGTAAACCAGGTACACTATAAGTACAAACCAAAACAGCAATTTAGCAGGGCTGATGAGTTTAAATTCACAAAAAGAAAAAAATAAGCTTGTAAGAAACAATCTCTTTACCTCCCTATTTTATCCAAAATTTCAGCATAGCTTAGAATTCAATAACCAGGTTTTTATTTTTTTTTAAGAAGATTCCTCTTCCCATCTAATAAATTTTTACAGAAATGTTAAGGCTGGTTTTGCTTCTTCATTTATGCAGCACCACCAAATTTAGAAAAAAAAAACCCTAATGGAGATAAACAGAAAAGCTAAAGACCATAACATAATTTCTTTGGGCTTTGAAATAACAGTAGTATTTGTTTCTTAATAATCTCATTATTATCATTTTTTTCCTAAGACATCTATCATGACAGTACTGGGGCATCTTACAAAAGATATTTTCCTGTTTCTTAAATTAAATCATATGAGACCTAAATTAATAATAATAGTTGCTGGAAAACATGCCGGGGGGGGGCGAAATCAAAAGAAAGACATAAGCTTTTCTCTTAACAGCTCCTAACAGAAGCAGAAAAAGGGGCAGCGTAAGTACCCTGAGAGCATAACATGGTACGAGCTGTTCATCCCTTATTCTGAAAACTTAAGAAACAACAAAAATTTAAAAGATTGTTTAACTTGCAAGTCAAACACTCCAAAGACAATGTCAGAATTTAGATCACCAGTAGAAGCATGGTTTAGTCACCCAGAATGTGTCCATAGCGATCTGGGAATACAGAAGCAAGGAGAAGACAAACACTGAGAAGGACACAGGGGTACATTACACGTAGTGAGCATTCTCACATGATCTCAGTCCCATGTGAGAAAGTTTCAAAGTTTGGAGGATGCTAGAATACACAGAACAGAGAGATCCCTGCTTTCATCAGCACTAATCCTACGCCACTTGCCTCCATCCTGGCCCTTTCTTAACCCCGACTGCTTATCCCAAACACTTGTGAACCCATCAGTCACAGCCTTTACTTCTTTCACATCAGCCACACACAACCCAATCTCTTTTTCCAGGTCTTTCCTTCCAGCCAGGTTCTAGTTCTCACTTCCCTAGTACAGCCTCCACTTAGGCTTTTCCCTTTACCTACTCCTTCATCTTCCCTCTCAGGAGACTGATTTTTCCCACCACCTTCTCATCCTCATAGCTATAAAATGCTCTCACTGTGGAGGGCAACAAAAGATTGGGATGACCCATTACTGGATTTTCCAGTTTGGTCCAACTAAGCAGATTTTAGGAAGAGGAGCAGATGTCATCACAGCACACACCCAACACCACTAAACATCACATCTTTGAAGAACAGCAGAACTAGAACTGCTTAGAAAAAAGGCTGCAAGATTTTATTATAGACAAAATAAAGGTCTGATTCTCTTTTTGGCTTGGAACTGGTTGAAACACTTTAGATTAGCTTTATTTTGAAAGAAATCATCTTCAAGTGTGAAGACCCCGCAAAAAACTAAGCCAAAACATCTACTTTTGATCAAATTGTAAGATAATATGACAAGTCTAACGATATGGCTTCAGGGAAAACGAATAGACCAGAAGAGTACTTGAAATCCCTAGTTTTCCTTAATTCTGTAATAAGAATTTGGCAACCTTGACAACAAGCTGCCCTGTTTATGATTCACAGAGTGCTCATCAGGGTTGTCCTCCATTAACTGCATGCCCTTTTAAAAACCACTCAGATTTCAAAATTTCAGCTGAAATGGAAGGATGGAACTGACATTTAAGTTTGCATGTAAATTTAGTCTTTGTTACCTACCCAGGACAGCACTGACTAATTTCAAAGCAAAGCTAAGGATAGGCTGCAGACAGGTATTTATTCAGACGGATAGTTACTCAAAGTTTTGAAATTAGGTCACTGCCCATCACCTACTCCCCTGCCCCCAGGGCTTTTGCCATAGTTACAGTATCACAGTACCACAAGGCTGGAAAAGACCTCTGAGATTGAGTCCAGCCTATGATCCAACACCAACACCTACTCATCATCTAAACCATGGCACTAAGTGCCTCATCCAATCTCTCTTTAAACACCTCCAGGGATGGTGAATGAATTCAGCAATGAATTCAAACAGATGGGTCCACACAGCTTCTCAAAACAAAATAAGCAAATCAACCACAACAAAATGAGAAAAATCTGTCTCTTTAAAGCAGGAATTTCAAGCACAAAAAGCATAGCTTTGCTGCAAGAGTCTTAATATGAAAAATATTAATATGAAAAAACCCCACAAAATACATGCTGCTGAAAAAACCAACCCCACACTTCCCATGCTATTCAAATCCAGCCTTTACCAAGTTGAAATTACACTTCACTGGATAGCTGCAGTTATAACAGAGCCGCCGATTTATTCTTGTAGAGTAATTTTAAATATTCAGCAAGATAAAGGATTTTTATAGATAATAAATTAGCTTTGAGGGAGAAAAAAAAAAGGTAAGTAAAATTGATTTTACTAGACTTAAAGGTTTTTTTCTTATGATATTATATCCCTGGTATCTTATTTGCAAGTGAACTCTGTACATTTCAGAAGAACTTGAAGAATTTCAAGTTGTACTTCAAAATAGCTAGAATTTGTATTCAAGTTTGGTAAGTCATTTCTACTATTTCTTGTCTCTGCAACAAGCTTTAAGATAAAAAATTAACTGATCAGAGGTACATTGAAGATCTTGAATCATTCAGGTATGATAGGCAAGTATTGCAGTAGTTAAAATTATATTGTTTTAAATTATAACCCTGTTTTATATTTCTAGGTTTTACAGAGTTTTATGAAGTGTAAAATTGCATCCATTAACCTTCTGCCATGTCTACCAGACTTCTGAAAAGGTATTAATCCTTGTGCAATCTATTTCTAGTAAAGGAAAAAACACATGAACACCCTCTTTCCTCCCCCTTTCCCCAAAAAAAAAAAAAAAATAGGAAGCATGCCTGCTTTCCAGGAGCCAAATAAACTTCACATGAATCAGTGAAAGCTTAATGTGCATAAATCAAAAAATACTAATCAGGAACATACATCCCACCCACATTCATGCGTTGACTGAATAAGCAAGATGTAATACTCGACAAATACTGACTTCAGTGAAATCAATGTAAAAGAGTCACATCTTATGGCTCTTAAGTACATCAGATTTAATATTTTCCAGGAACTGTACCATACCCAGCTAAGCCTGTTGATGTGTATATTATTTAGCACAAACAGACCAAATTCTTTCAATCAACGTAAGTGCTACAGTGTTAAAAGGGATCTTCTGGGTCATCAAGGGCAATCCCTGCTGGCAGAGACTACATATTTCTGAATTCCCTTCATAAGCCAACCAAGCTCCATAATAAAAAAGCTTTTTTCTTAGTTAAGCCTTCCAATGCTAAACTGTGAAAGTCCGATGGCTCAAACTTTCCGTAACACTCCTCTAACTTCATGTTTAATTTGTGGACTGTTTATCTCCATTTATTTCTATTCCAGCATTGGTCTATAGCTGGAATTGTCCCTTTTTGTCTCAGCACCATCTTGACCTGCTTGTATATGGCCAGCCACTATTCATAAGCACACCAGTCCCTTCTCAGCTTCTCCAGGCCCCCACCACCTTAAGCAGCCGTTCTCCACAACTTTTGACACTAACTTGATTTTGTCTTGAACAGGGGATGACTCAGAACTGAAAACAGTATTGCACATTAGGTTTTATCATTGCTTTTAAAATAGCATTAGTATCCTCCCTATTTGAAATACAGCTCCTGATGAATTACATACTATTTGCTTTTGCTGTAGTTGCAGCACTATCTCTTCCATATCTCACTGCAGTCAACCATTAGCCTTTTGACAAACTAAAAATGAAAGCATCGATATCAAAGACCAGCAAGATAAATGAACAAGAGAATTTCAAAAGGTCTATCCCACTACACCAAAGCAAAACTCTAACTCCTGCAACATGAACTTTGCATGCAATATTCCATGATTGGGACCAAGTATCCATTGCTTAACAAAAATGGAAGTGATAGCCTGCAAGAAAAGAGAATTAGCTCATTTTATATAAAAAAAAACCAAACTAAAAGAAGATACACCAAAAACAGTCTGAACTGGCTAAACCTCCTAATACATATATACAGTCTAAATACCTTCAGTATAACTTGGCTTTCAATGTACATGGAGAGCACTGTAAAACCATACAAGTTTTAGATGTCAGTTACAACAACCTAACAGGATTAAGAAAAAAAAAATAAATCTATAACCATATTTTAATGCATAAATTCCTTATTGTCATTTTTAGTTGACAAATATCTATTTCATAGCAAAACAACATCACAGGAACAGCTGGATGGCAGTTTTAAGCTCAAATGAAGCAGCATCACATGCTGACAAGTCATCTCTCTGATTGCTTTTGAATGGCAGCACATGCAGATTTATTCTCTGCCATAAATTAGAACAATAATTTCTCTGTAGCTCACTTTTTATTTCAGACAGTGAACCCCTGCACATATTTTTAAAGGATATCTTCCCTTTCTTTGATGATAAGTTCATTCTGTTCCTCTAGCTGTCTGATCTTCTTCTCAAATGACTCCTGTTCAGCTTTCAGTCGTTCTTCTGTCACCTCCTTTTCTTCACTTACCCTGAAAAGAATTTGAGAGAAATAAAATATATGCCCATAACCACAGTGCCCAACTTCACACTCCTTTGCTTTCCAGGTAAATGGATATCACCCTCTCCACCCTTATCTTATTAGTTCTTCATAATGTTTATTTTATTTTATTACACTGGAAGACACTTACAACTTTATGTATCACATTACATTTTCAAAGACACTGGTCTCACTAGAGTACATGCATATTAATGGGCAGCATGGAACAACAAAGTAAGGACCAGAACTCACAATTAGATTTGTGCAGTCTGATTCCCTGCAGCCATAATGAAGACACACTGGGATTCTTACAAGCCTAGGGCATGTAGACAGACAACTCAAACACGAGAGCTCAGCCTCTGAGACAGGAAGGAAATCGAAAAACTTTTTTGTTTCTTAATCTATAAACTAATCCTTCTTTCACATTTACTGGTAAAATCTAAGTCCAGGAAAGGAATCATTTTTCTTGTTAGTCTTCTCCAAACAAAACAGTCTGTCTTCTTTGGGGGATTTTAAAATCTCAAGCTGCAGGAGTAAATTTTCCTTTCTGTCTGAGCCATGACACACTGTATCTTGCTGCTCAGTGTAAATAATTGGATCAAGATTAAAAGATGACAATGTGAGAAAGGTTTACAATGATCATTTATTCTGCACCTCAAGTGCAGGCTGTAAAAACAATTACTCTGGTATCACATAGGCAAGACGACCATTATGCGTAGATGATCCTGTAACTATGCTAAAAAACATGGCCTAGAAATCATGGTTCTATAAAAGCTCTAAAAAAATATTAAGTAATGAGCTTAGACTAATAAATATTATTGCTCTGCACTTAGGCAATTCCTGTTGCTGAAGGCTCTTAAAGTTCAGCTTTTTACAACGATGAAACAGCTGCCACAACACAGGTGACAGGAGACCAAAGCAGTACAACTGTTAGAAAGCTTCAATTTTAACTTCCTTTAAGAGGAACAATCTCATATATATACACAGAGAGAGGTGGGGGGGCGGAAGGGGCACTGGACTAAGCCTTCTACTTGACCCATCAGACTCACTGACATTGTTAACAAGAGAACTCCATTCGGGGACTGAGCTATCCATTTGACATCACGATGTTTCCTTTAAGAGGGCACAGATCTGTTTCAATATTCCAGTGGAAAAGCCATAAATACCACAACTAGGTCACCCTCCCGGGTAGACTATAGACAGGCAGTATTCTCCAGCTCTAAGATCAACCCACAGCCCTTCCCACAAAAGCTCCAGCAGACTGCATGAAGCTGGAAATACAACACTGAAATTCACATCTTTTCTGTACAAACTTAGAGGGAAAAAAATAACTAATATCATATATTCAAATTCTACAAATTGCAGCAGTTTGAAAGCTTAAAACAAACTATTAATTAAAAAGTTTCTAAAGTACATTAAAAAAGACATGGATTTAGCATAAAAACATTTTGCTATGCGTAGTCTCATTTACAGTGCTTTCCCTGGCAGTGTTCATCAACTAATTCCTAGGCCCCTTTCCCTCCTCTCAAACACTGTCAAAAGGTGATGCACACATCAGAAAATAAAAGATGAAAAAGGAATCAGCAGCATTAACTCTGGATCCATCCCAACACGTATTTACTTTTTAGTTAAGTAGGCAACAAACTTTCAAAAACTACCTACCACCAACTACACATCCTTGCTCCCTGAGGCAAACTATCGTACGTATGTTACAGGCTGCAGACCCAGGCTTCTGCATCTAACCACAATCAGCTTGTTTCCTCTGAAGCTAGAAGAGCAACTGGATCAGTGACTACAGCATATATGACCTTCCTTCATGTAATCCATGTATGACCTCCCTTCAAGTAATCCATGTATGACCTCCCTTCAAGTAATCAGTGTAAGATGCAATAATGCTTCCTGGTTTTTAGGGTAATTAAAAAAAAAAAAAAAAAAAGAAAATAAGAGCACAGAGAATAAAAACCATCAGTTAGAAAATGAAGACAGCAACAACCACATCAATGAAAGAGAAGAAGGAAACAAGAAGAGGGGAGCAAAAAAAAGGATCACAGAAAAAGAGAGGACAAGTATCATCTCTAGGGCACTACATAAGGAAGGATGCTTGTTTATTAACTGCAGGAGTGACGCTGCATTAGGAAAGGTTCAGAACAAATGAAACACTGGGCCACGCTGGCACCTAAGAATATTAAAATCAAACAATAGTATAAGAAAATAAGATAAGCTAAGAAAGAATAAAGCAGTAGAGAAATTAGAGTAAACCTAGCAGGTTTTGTCCATCTCTCAATTTGTGTTTTCCTGCTTATACCAGTCTGCATCACATTCACATGCTGTGTTTCTATTTAACACAGATCACAGCAAACTGTCATGCTCCCAGACACATGAATACACTGTGCCACATATCTTATGCAGTAAATGACCGAGAACAGTAAGTGATCTTGGAAGAAACGTGGCAGTATGTGTTTATGTATCACAAAGCAGGAGACAGCCCATAAAGGGCAGAAGACAGTTACTCACAGAAGGTGGCAAAAAGAAGTCAGAGAAAACGAATACAAGAATGTCATCGGATTATGCTGGGTTTATGTCACATTCTATATATAGCTTAGTGCAATTTTTTATTTACTTATTTCTTTGTCTTCTGACAGTAAAGAACAGATAAGTATCATCAGACTAAGAAGGACTTCAGTTACACCAAACAGAAACATCGCAAGGCTGACAATGCTCCTCAAAAGGATTTTTTCAGCCACTTTTCAACTGCTCATGGTCAGAAAAGAGCAGTAAGAGAATGAAGGCACCACCACTAAAAAGGGCACAACTTCTCTGTTGGGCAACATGCTGGTGACCAGCTCCGTTATTGTTGTCACCAGGAACAAACAGAGGGCTGACAGCTGAAAGCGAAGATGACAAATCAGTAGAACTATTCCTGCTGTTCAGTGTCTGCAGCATTTCCTTGCATTTACATTCATTTGTCTTGTATCATAGGATACACTATCTTTGTTCAAGATTTGTTCTCTATTTAACACTTCAAAGCTTATGTAATTCTAGATACAACTAAATAAAGATGTAATTTTATTTTACAGGAGCCTCTGTAGGATC
This sequence comes from Neomorphus geoffroyi, assembly GCA_033558235.1. NCBI lineage: Eukaryota > Metazoa > Chordata > Aves > Cuculiformes > Neomorphidae > Neomorphus > Neomorphus geoffroyi. The sequence continues at coordinate 2,022,804 of JAUMJM010000048.1, forward strand.
AGAAAAATCCAAAATGCAGATATATCGACAAAAAACCCTCAACAGCCTTAGGGTTCAAATTAATTCCTAAGTCATCAGTTCCAATTATTGTGGTGTGCTCCCAATTCCACTGCTGATACTAGTAGTTCTGACTGTCTGATCTGAACAAGGAATTAATCAACAAGTTTGCTGATGACATCAACTCATTCCACTGAGTAAGCAGGATTGATGCTCTCCAGGTGGAATTTTTGAAGCACTGCAGAGGTCAACAGCACTTGAAGTTTTATTTGTCTAATGAAAAACTGGCACACGTAAGAAAGAGCCACAATAATACTCACATCAACATTACACTAGGGACAAAACTCAACAGTAACTCTTCCTGACTGAAGTCACTTACAATCTTTACAAAAATAAAGAAGAGCTGAAAAAGCAAATTAAAAACAGTATTTCCTATTACTAAAAAAATGTCAGGAAAAAAATCAACTTTTACCAGAGAAATCTGAATACATTAAGAACTGTGGCTAAGTAAGTTGAGCCAGAAAGCAAAATAAAAAAAAGGGCAGAAACAGAGATAACTGGAAACTTCACTGATCAGTCCTATGCTCATTGGGAACACTAATCTTTTTAGGAAACACTCACCTGATACCAGTCTGTCAGCTAGCTAGCAAAAATGAAAATACTTTGGTGACCACTCTCAAAACCCACAAGTTTTACAATCCAAGCAAAGAATGGAATCTAGAACAGGCAAGACCACAGCAGGAGGGAAAGGGAAGCACAGACCAAGACAAGGGCCTCATGCAGAGCCTAGCACATGTAAAATCCACGTAAAGAAATCAGGTATTCCAAGTGATAGATGCACTCCTAAAAGGTGAAGAAAGAAGTTTTCATGTCAGAGTCGATCACAACACGCTTCTGGCAGAACTGAGCAACAAAGCAACTTTTAATACCAGCACTGCAAGAAAAGAGACTGGTGGCATTTTTCGTCTAAGGACAATGTTCACAAATTTGATACAGTTTACTTAAGTGTCATGGGCAGTTTGTATAAATTAAAACAAATAACAAAAAACCCCAAAGATTCCACAATATAATTGAAATTGCTGCACAATGGATAAATTTTATGATATGCAACTTACAAAATAATACAAAACCAGATTTCACAGCATGAATTTATAGCTACAAATGACTTTTTAAGCACAAAAGGTAAATGTGATTGGTGATACAATAATCCTAGGCATGCTTTACCTATCAACAAGAAGTAATTTCAGACAAGCTTAGGGATATCTCATTTGCAGTCTCGCTGCCTGACCAATTAAGAGAACTGCAGCCCAATATCGCCTCCTAAAGTAGCACATCAAAAAAAAAAGAATAAAAGATCTTGACATTGAAGTTAAAACCAGGTAACAACTTGGTTAAATATAAGGTTGTGTAACTCAGAACAGAAGGCAACCCAAGAGGTCAAACACTGCAAATTTCTAATATAGGCTTCCACAGGCAAGTTGTCCTTCAGGGAGTCTAAGTGCTGGAACACTTAAAACAGCAGATATACACTACAGTAATTTTACTGTCCTGCTTCATAACAGTTCCCAGTTCTGTAACCGAATTAACTTCCTGTTTTAATTCCTATTTTCACTTTTTGTTGGAAAATTTCAATTTTAGTTGGTCACTTTCATCTTTGTATCAGGACAAGAAGCCCACAGAAAGCAATGCCAGTAGATAAGGCTAGCATCCCAGACTGCCCACACCCTAAAAAAAACTTTTAGAAATGCAAGGTCTTGGGAAGGAGGAAGTATTTTCTCAATGAGGAACATAAGGGCTGTCTGAAGGCCGTTTTATCAGATGCGAGGTACAAGTCATTTGGGGCATGACATAGGTCTTTGCCAGAAAGACACTAATACAATAGCAAAAACCATCTTGCATCTCACTTGAAAAGGGTAATCACTCCCTCCCTCGGGTGGATAAGAATTTTATGATACCTTCCTTCCTAAATTGCTTTCAAAGATTTGTTTGCAAAGACAACAGGGAGCCAACTTTCTCCATGTTTAATTTACCCAAAGAAAGACAGAATACACAGTAGTTATCAATTCTTACCACTAAAAGCGAAAATTAAATTTTCATGAACCATTCCATGCCACTTAGTCACTGCCTCTGTTCATTCAAAAGTAAACAGCATTAGGTGAGCTGTACAGGCACATGTGAATGGTGTAGGCAAGGAAGAAGTAGTATTTATGACATACATGTCATAGCAGAAGCCAGAAAGTCACAGTACTGTGGCTATACTTCAGTTAGAAGTGAGGTGTAAGCTCATCATCTCACACACACTCAGTCTCTCTGCAAAGGAAGTTACAACCCTCTCCATTCAGCCAAATGCCAAGACAGACAGAGCTCTCAAAATCTGCACATTGCTTAAAACATTTCCCTCCAGAAAGCATTGTAACCATTCTCGGTACGGCATCTAGCAAGCCCTTAATGCTCAACAGTCAACTGGCTACGTCCCAGAGGACCTTGCACTATCCCTCCCGAAAGAGGCTAATGTATCCTGACATTGGCACAGAGTACGAGGGTAGGAACCTTTCAGGGTCTTCACAATGTCACTGCTCATTTCATTACATAAGTTGATGACTGCTTCAGGAGTAGCCTGAAAGCTCAGAGAAAGTCTTTTTTGCCTCTTAAAAGGACTATACTTGTAGAAAGAGCTGAAATTTGCTCTCACTGTGCCTGCCACTTTCACAACCACACCAGCAGAACCTTGATTAAAACCCAATATGTGCCATGCTGGTTATTCTTGAAAATAATGGTTGGTCACAGAATTTCCCATTTACTCACAAAGCACTTTGGCATTCCTGTGATTGACTCATTTGGCTCTGAAAGTCCCCTACAAAAAAAATCAATCTGAAAAAAAATTGCTGACATAATAAAAAAAAGCTGAAATTCACGACATTTGAGTCTTCTAAACTTTGGATCCAGTTTGCCTTTCCCTTTTCACCTTAAGAGAGAAGATAGACTGCATATGTTCAAAAAGAGGCAAAATAATGGTTACATTTACAGTTGGCAGCAAAGAGCAAAAACTAAGATTATTTAGCCTACAAAGGAGCATTAGAAAGAATACAGCTGAGTACTTTCTTTAAACCCAGTCTCAAAATTACATTCCATTAAGTCCCTGACAGTTAACATGATGTCAGACACTGGAATCCCCAGGAGCAGAGCATTACAGCCTGCTCCTGATTAACTGATTTTTTTCAAAGGAAGAGGTAATATAGCCAGCATCAGAATTTATTCAGACCAAGGTAAAGTCTGACACCACAGCATTCTGGCTAATGCACAGGAACACACCTCACCAATGTCTGAAAGTGCACTGGGAATGAGAGTCAGAGGAAAAGAAAGAAAAATAAGAAGAGAAAGAAAAGTATGTTTGCTCCCCTTCAGCAGTCACAGAAGTGAGGGGAAAGACCAATATCCTGAACTGCTCAAGCAAACTTGGTTGAAATTCAGGCCCTAGGAGTTAAACATCTTTTGCTACTGGTTTCCACACAGACAGAATTTTACCACTTTACAACTGCCTTGATGCAGATAGCTATTGACCAATCTATTTCTATCCACCACCCTGCAATAAACGTGCAGAAATCAGTCACAACTACCATCATTTTCATTCATAAATAGCAGCAAAAAAAGGAACAATGAAGTATAGCTCCATTCAAGTGAAATCTTTATTATTACAAGTATTTACTGCAGGATAGACTTCCTGGAAAACTTTCAGCAACCTGCTGGTTCTTTTTCTTCTCTGAAATAGCAAAGAATGTTCTACTGCATGTAAAAACCCTCCATCACTGCACAACTATGGATGAAAATTATGGAGAGTTTTAAAAAAGTGACGAGGTGAATGGAATTAAAGTTCAACTTCCCTATTACTCTGCAAAGGACTTTTAATTACATCCAATAAAAATATGATTAGGTTTAAAAATAAAAGAGAACTAAGTATAAAATAATAGTGTTCCACTAATTTTACTTTTCAAAATTAATGTGGCTGCACCTTCTATTTTTCTTCGAAGAAATGTCAGGCAGAAATATCAAACTGTCCTCAGGGAAAAATCACAGCATCTGAGATTTAAGAAGAATCCCATGCTCAAATGAGTTAGTGTACTACTGTTCACTAGGGAGCAGTGTATTATGAGGAACAATGTAATAAAAGGCTTTTTTTAATATTAGAATATACCTCTATATATCAACAGTGGCAACAGTGTCCGAGTAGCTCCAACATCTGACAATTTGTAACCAGGCTTCCCAGCAATCTACTCTTTATGACAGCCTTAACTAGACATTTTCTAACACATCAGGTAGGATAAAATAGCGTTGCAAGCATGAAGAGCTTCAGAAATTACTAAAATACTGTATGGCAAGAAATCCTATATTAGTACAAATTATCACCACGCAAAATGGTCCACTGGGTGAGGATAATCAGAGAGAAAATATTCCTAGCTGCACCAGAGACATATTGCATGACCTTGAGCAAGTAACTTCAATTCTCTGCCCAAATTTCGCCATATAAAAAGGACAGTAAGGCTTCCCAATTATTGCACAGACGTATGAAATCTATGGCAAAAAGCACTTCATTAATACCTGAGAGCTTGTATTTTGTTCTAGAAAAACTTTGCCTTCATCAGTTTCTAGTGTAGACACCAACTTTTAGCCCAAAGGATCTGACATCATCTCAAGAGACTTGACGCTCTAGTGTTGCGCAAAAACCTGCGAGGTCCCACATGCTCCTTCTCAATTTTACAGACATTATGTAAGCAGCAGATTCTCAGAGATTCTTAAGTGCTAGAGACACAGAAGGGGAGAAAAATCTCCTCACTCAAACTCAGCCTATTTTACACATCATTTATCTTCATGAATGCAATGAGCACTGGAATGAAACTTAGAAAAAATCTTTTGCTAAAGCTCAGAAACTTGCAGTATTCCTACCTCTCCTTTCAAAGAACAGGCAGAATTTGAAGAAATCCATCAAAACAAAAGGAAGTTTGACTAGATAAATTAAAATTACACTAGACTCTTTATCACTTTACATGTGCAAACATGGGTAAATACTGCTTAACATGTTTCAGCCACAAGACCATCAGTCTGTCTTTAACATGGCATTCCATATAAAAGCTTCCCCCTGACAAATAAGCACTACAAATTTTCAGATCAAAGTCTGTCATTTCCAAAAGACAACATGCGTTTATTTAAAGCACGTCATAGAAGAGGCAAACAAAACCCCAGCCCTGTGACTAGGTTTATATGGATGAACTAGTACAGATCACAAAACATTGGCTCTTGTTTTCAATATGTCTAGGGGACTTTGAGTCACAAAGCAAGGAAAAACTGATCAGGATGCTTCACTGTTCATACCTCTTCCAGCAAGAAGAGGTGATTGGGTGCACCTGTACCTCAAAGGGAAAAGGGCTCTTTCGAAGAAGCTGGTAGGGCTAATTAAGAAGGCTTTAAACTAGATTGAAAGGGGGAGGGGAATGTATCAGCCACCCTAACAGAATTAAACGTGGGGACAGCACCCCAGCTTCTGAGGAGCAATGCAATAGCCTAGTATCTGTAGCTAGATGGATGGTAAAAGAGGGGAAGTCAACAGCTCATCTGAAGTGCATTTACAGTAATGCACACAGCATGGGCAACAAACAGGAGAAGCTAGAAGCTGTGGCAAGGCAGGAAAATTAGAACGTAATTACCATCACGGAAATATGGTGGGATGACTCACACAGCTGGAGTGCTACCATGGATGGCTACAAGCTATTTAGGTGGGACACACTAGGAAGGAGAGGTGGTGGGGTTGCTCTCTATGTCTAAGAGTGTTTTGACTGTACAGAACTCAACAATAGCAATGATAACGTAGAGTGTTTATGGGTTAAATTCAGTGGTATGCGTAGTACCCAGACATTATGGTGGGAGTCTGCTAATGGCCACTCAACCAGGATGAAGAGACTGATAAGCTCTTCTACAAACACCTAGAAGAAGTCTCGTGATCACATCCCATCGTTCTCGGGGAGGGGATTTCAACCTTCCGGATGTCTGCTGGAAGTACAACACAGCAGAAAGGAAGCACTCTAGGAGGTTCATAGAGTGTATGGATGATAACTTCCGAACACAACTGCTAACAGAACCAACTAGAGAGGGTGCCCAGCTGGACCTGCTGTTTGTGAACAGAGCAGGCCTCATCGCAGAAGTGACAGCTGGAGGACACCTGGGACACAGTGATCATGAGATGATACAATTCTCGTTTCTTGGGGCAGTAAGGAGAGCGGTCATCAGAACTGCCACCCTGGACTTCCGAAGGGCAGACTTTGAACTCTTCAGGAGGCTACTTGCTAAAGTTCACTTGGAGGCAGTTCTAAAAGACAAAAGAGCGCAAAAGGGCCAGATGCTCCTCAAGACAGAAATCCTGGCAGCACAAGAGCAGGCCATCCTCGTGTGCCCTAAAATGAGCTGGCAGGGAAGAAAACCGGCTTGGCTGAGTAGGGAGCTTATTATAGATCTCAGAAAAAGAATAATGTTTATGAGCCCTGGTAGAGGGGGCAGTCGTCCCAGGAAGACTACAAGGGTGAGGTGAGATGATGTAGTGAAAAAATCAGAAGGGCTAAAGCCCAACTAGAACTTCAACTGGCCAGTCCAGTCAAAGACAATAAAAAGAACTTCTTCAAATATATCAGTGGCAGCAAGAGAACAAAAAGAGACTCTCCCTCCCTTGCTGGATGCAGAAGGAACAGTAGCAACGACGGATGAGGACAACGCAGAGGTGCTCAATGCCTTCTTTGCCTCGGTCTTCAACTCCAAGGAGGAATGCCCTAGGGATACTCAGTCCCCTCAGCCGGAAGATAGTGGGAATGAAGCTCCAGCTGTTCGGGAAGACTTGGTTAGAGAACTGCTTGGCCAACTAGATGCATACAAGTCTATGGGGCCAGATGGGATTCATCTGAGGGTATTAGGGGAACTGGCAGAGGTCCTTGCCAAACCCCTTTCCCTCATCGACCAGCAGTCCTGGCTGACTGGGGAAGTGCCGCTTGACTGGAGACTGGCAAATGTTACGCCCTTTTACAAGGGTTGGAGGGAGGATCTGGGGTACTACAGGCCTGTCAGTCTGACCTTGGTACCGGGGAAGGTCATGGAGCAGATTGTCTTGAGGGCTACCATACAGCACACACACGACAACCTGGTGACCAGGCCCAGTCAACACAGGTTCACCAAAGGCAGGTCCTGCCAGACCAACCTGATCTCCTTCTGTGACAAGGTGACCCGTTTAATGGATGAGGGAAAGGCTGTGGATGTGGTGTACCTGGACTTCAGTAAAGCCTTTGACACCGGTTTCTCACAGTATCCTGCTGGAGAAACTGGCTGCCATTGGTGTGGACAGGCACACCCTCTGCTGGGTTAAAAACTGGCTGTATGAACGGGCCCAAAGGGCTGTGGTAAACGGAATTAAATCCAGTTGGAAACCAGTCACGAGCCGTGTTTCCCAGGGTTCAGTGCTGGGTCCAGTCCTGCTTAACATCTTTATCAATTATCTCAATGAAGGGATCGAGTGCACCCTCAGGAAATTTGTGGATGACACCAAGCTGGGTAGGAGTGGGGATCTGCTTGAAGGAATGGAGGATCTTCAGAGAGATCTGGACAGGCTGGATCCATGGGCTGAGAACAACAGGATGAGGTTCAACAAGGACAAGTGCAGAGTCCTCCATTTGGGACACAACAACCTCGTGAAACAATACAGGCTTCAGGAACAGTGACTGGAGAGCTGCCTGGCAGAGAAGGACCTCGGGGTGTTGGTTGAAAGTCGGCTGAACATGAGCCAGCAGTGGCCCAGGTAGCCAAGAGGGCCAGTGACTTCTTGGTCTGTGTCAGAAACAGCGTGGCCAGCGGCACCAGGCAGGTGATTGTGCCCCTGTGCTCAGCACTGGTGAGGCCACACCGTGAGTGCTGGGTTCAGTTTTGGGTCCCTCACTCCAAGAAGGACACTGAGGAGCTGGAGCACGTCCAGAGAAGGGCAATGAGGCTGGTGAGGGGGCTGGAAAACAAGCCCTATGAGGAGAGACTGAGGGAACTGAGGTTGTTTGGCTTAGAGAAGAGAAGGCTGAGAGGAGACCTCATCACTGTCTACAACTGCCTGAAAGGAGGTTGCGATGGGGGGGTGATGGTCTCTTCTCACAAGTGACAAGCAACAGAACAACAGGAAATGGCCGCAATTGCACCAGAGGTGGTTTAGACTAGACATTAGGAAGAATTTCTTCATTGAAAAGGTGGTTGAGGATTGCAACAGCTGCCCAGGGAGGTGGTGAAGTCGCTGTCCCTGGAGGTGTTTAAAAGATGGCTAGATGAGCTCCTTAGGGACATGGTTTAGTAGGGAAACATGTACGGTTGGACTCGATGATCTTGGAGGTCTCTTCCAACCTTATGATTCTATGATTCTCTGCTTGCTGTTAATTACAGGAACAACTCTCCTTAAACATAATGCATTTCAGGTGATGCTTATTCTCACCTGGCAAGTTCTTTAATTAAGTTTGCAATGCGTCTCTTGTCCTCAGGACACAAATCCTTTAAAGAAGCACTCTTCATTCCTCCTTCTTTAGTGACCTGAAAAATTAAAGCAACACTTTAGAAAGTACTCTTTAAGGAAGAAAAAATATTTTATAAGATATTAAAAGTGTTTCAAGACCTAATAATTCAAAGTTGAAAATAGAAAAATTCCAACCAGAAATAAAACACATTTTTTAAAATCTAAGTACAGTTCAGTGAAACATTAGCAAATTGCAGAGAATTATTTAAAGAGACTTGTAACTCAAATGCAAGCTGCTAGGTTCATACGAAACATGCTGGGTAAAGCTTCAAGACATACGCTATTCATTGATTCATATCATACAAAGGGCAGTATGTTCTTGTGACTTGGAAACCTAGTGCAGCAATACCCAAATCCAAGTTGAAGCTTTATTATATTAGTATCCTAAATTAAAGTGGAAGAAAAAACCACTCTGCCTTAGCGTTTATGACCCAAGCATGCAAAACAGAAAAAAAGAAATGCAATATATTGTTAGTGGATGGCAAGTCCTTATTTCAAAGGATTTTTTTAATACATAGAAAGTACACACCCTTTCACACATCACTAATCTCTTTTAATCGCTTATTTGCTACCTTCTCACTTACTATTCCTTCTTAAAACAAAACTTTAATACGCTTCAGCACTCCATTACTTGGAATCCATCCCTTTAGAAAACTGCAGTATTTGGTATCAGTGCCCACCAGAGGGCACATTGCTGCTTGCGTTTGAGTCCTGAGTGTTACTGAAGCTACTGGCATTACCTGCGCTGGGTGTTCAGAAGAAGAAAACAGTTCCAACTTCTAAATTGTTTTTATTTATTTATCCTGTCACAGGTGACTCAGTTCTCTGGTGCTAGTGATGAGCACAAAATAAGAATCCCAAGATGAAAAGAGAAATAGGAGCTATGCTATTCAGTCCAAGATCAAGTTTATATACTACCACTTAATATGACTGACTTACTTTCAGTTCAGACTTCTATAAACCTACAAATATTAACAAATCTTCCCGTGTGCATACAGCACTTAACATGAGATATAGGAATGCTACCAAATGCCTTGCAGTCTAGCCAAGTTAACAAAATCCAGCACATAACACGCTCCGAGCATATAAAGCAAACACTGGGCTTCTTTCCCCTCATCAGCAGAAACGGAAGCTCATCTACAGAGAGGAAGTGTGGCTTTCCATTCTTAGCTAATTGCTTGTTGAACAGTGGTTTGAAACAATTAAAGCACTATGTCACTTCTGAAAGAGGTGATGATTTTAGACAGACTCATGCTGACCCTGCAGCACAATCTGATTTTAACATCAATGTATTTTCCACAATTTTTTTTTTTCTTTTTTTAAAAAAAAAGGAATTTCACAAGGCAAATTCAAGTTCAGGGCTTTTCAAGTGGACATTCGATTTCACAGTTTCCTTCCCAAACATATGCTATTTACAGTCATGCAAATGTAGAGAGAAAGCCTTTAACTTAACTGAATTTAACTTCAACTAATCATATGGTTGAAGAATTTCCATTTCATATGCTAAAAGCATATGAAAATTATTTTCTTTTTTCCTGCTAGATGATGGAACTTCTTTAAGAAAAATAAAAAGTTACAGGACATTTTTCCACTCAAGAAAAGAGGAAGAATTACATCAGTGAAGAAGACTGTAATACAACGTACCTCAAACCCAGGTACATACATTCAAACATTTAGGGGGTGAAGAGGAAAATCAGATGAGTTAAGTCTGTGCTCTTTCATATCACCCACAGGTATGTATATGTGGCACAGAAAAAAATCTCAAAGGCAGGCTTATATCATAACATGTCATAGTGAAGCCATGGAATTACACACAGCAACAGCTCCACCATTAAAACAAGATCACAAAACAGACAGAGGCTAAGACTGTATCAGATCCTTCCTCCAGATTTCTGTCCTTTCTACACAGCTCACAGTAGACACAGTATTTTCTTGATGAAATGTACTAATAAATGAAAGATTCTGTCACTTCATAAAACCCGCTTTGAAAGATGACAATTTTCATTACAGAAGCAGACAACTTGTGCCAAACAGAAAGCAGGAAAATGGGAAATTTTGGTCAAGATCAGTATAGCAAACTACTAATTTATTAAAAGTACCGGAAAAGCTCCAGATCTAACAAGACCTTTTTGAAGTCTTCTCCAAAACATGCATCCTTCTTTGTGGTACTCAAGTCTATCTGAAGAAAAGGTAAACCAGTTCTGTCAAGATTCATCTTAAAGAAAAACTTGATCTATTCTCTTTGAAAGAGGATTCTGGTGAATTATAATGGCAAGCTACCTACCAATACAACAGTGTAAAGTACATTACAGTAAACCGATCGGCTCTCCCTTGAAGAAAATAAGTTGTGTTGATGAAAACTCCTTGCAAAGAAACTGTGAAACCTTCCGCCTCCATAACATGTACAATGTATTTTGCTCTATTTGTTTCAAGTAATTCAGAGCTTATCTTCAAAGTTAGAATACAGAGTTTCCATGAGGATTTGGCAAGGTAAGAGAAAAACAGAAAGTTAAAAAAGACAGAAAATAAAAAAAGCTTTGAACACATTTTATTGTCAGTAATATAAAAGCACATTTGAGTTGCAAGTCACGATATCACTTATTCTACACTACATAAAAAAAATAAAACCCATTCCTACCCCAGTAGCTGTCATGGAAAAGCAGTCAAAATTCTCTCAACAAGTAAAGCAAACAACACACAATACAAAAAAATATATTTTCATGCAACATTTGAAATCATCTATGAGAGATGGTTTTACATAAAGATTCTGCATAAGGGGGGCTATTTGTGAAACTCCTCTGTGTGTCACTGAACAAGATCACATGCAAAGTGGAGGTGCGTCCCAACCTCCTAAAAGCAAGTACCAATGAACACAGAAACGGAAAGGGACGAGTGCAGGAGGACTGTAAGTCCATGAATACTAGTAAATACAGTGTCGTGATGAAAGATAAGAAGGGCAACAACACTGTCAAAACAATGACAGTTGAGTGATTCGTCTTCACATCAGTTTTGAAGGTACATGCGACGCACACAGCATTTACTCAGCACACAGTATTATCTCAGCACACTGAAGACACAGAGGACACCTTAGCCCAGATGAAGATGAAGATTTAACTGCATGATAATACAACAGCGATTCAGAAGCAGTCAAAAGTATTAGATCCTGCCTGGAAGTGGAAGCCCTAATGACTTAAAGACTTGCCCAAGACAGCTACTAGGCAAGAAACTTAACAGTACTCAGTTTACATAGTCACTGCACTATACAAAACATGTTAGAAAAAAGACATGTCTCAACAGATTTCTGAATATCACAATACATATCAGAATACAGAATAACATTCCAAAGGAAACCACACTGCTATGAAATTTCTAAGACAATAAACTGTAGGAAAAGCATTGCCTATTGTCACAGGAGTCGATCAGACAATGCAAAGCAAAGCCAAAGAATTTCTACTGACAAATCTAATCCTACTACTCAGATGCATTTTTAAGTTAGTATAAAAACCAGAGTAATTTTACCCTACTAACATGAGTGGCCACAGAAAAAGGCACTTTCTCTGTACACTGTACAGATAAACACGTAGAAATAAATATAATCTGTTTATATAGCCCTAATTACACACAACTTCTATAAATTAGAACATTCAAGCGGACCTCCGTGGACCTAAGTGGGCAAAAAGCGTAAGACACTGCAAAAAAACCTGTACTCTAAAACTGTTCAAATATCTTTAATCTCAAGATTTTTCTGCCATTTTTTCTATCATCTGCAGTCTGAACTGCAAAAACAATTTGTCTTTACTGACCTGTTGCCCCTTTAGATCTCCTGTGCTTCTAACAGGAACCATGGATACAGAAGCAACAGCTACAGGCACGTTTACATTAGTTTCACTTTTTTGACACTTTGGCAAATACCTTGTTCTTAAATCTCCTTTTGTAGACAGTCCTGTAGATGAAAGACAAGCAGAACACACAAGTTATAACGTCAAAAGCGATCCTTCTCTTGACTCTCACAACAGGACTTCAGCAAGTGCATCCTCACCTTAGCAGCAATTTATGAAAAGAATGAGCATTTCAGGTATATGTGGGCAGTTCCCCCCAGCCTCTCACTCCATATAAAATTTTGTTAAAATGAACGTAGCAGAAAAAGATGTGCAGAGCACTGAAGTGCATGCAGTCTCAATCAACATCAAAGTAAACTCTGAAATGCACATACAAAAACCTGTGTTTAAGATGCAAGAGCATAAAATCAGCCTTCCGCTTTGACATTCAAAACCAATGAGGAATCAAGCAGCAGTAATGTTGTTAAAAGTACTGCTAATATGATAAAATAAAACTTTCTGTTACACAGCCAACCTAGTGATTTCTCAGACTAATTGTTTGCTCCTTCCTGGGCCAGGCACATGAGTAAGGTAACATCACAGTGCACACTTCACAGATCCTTTGTAAAACGTTTCCTACTGACAGTGCCAACATGTAAGCGCTGAAAATCCTTGTGCTACAGTTATAAAGCACCAACACTGACCCAGTACTAAAATGTCCCAGAGACAGATGAAAGCCAACAGCTCTTTAGCACTGCCCCAAGGTCTGTTTTGACTGTTGAGAAGTGCAAAAAAGTTTTGAACAAAATATATGAGTTTATACTAGCAGATAGATTGCTTTTATTGGAGTAACGAATTTCAGAAGTGTTTCAGCAATTCAAGTGAAAGAACCAAATTATGAGCTTTATCATCTCAATGCTCGTACGCAAGGGAAAACAATGCTTCTGAAATTCTCTTCCATGGAAGCTGAAGAATACTTCCTGCAGTGAATCCACTTCCCATCATTCAGGATCACCGCTTTCTTTCCAGGCCACAGAGCACAGCAACCTGACATCGCCTGCCTTGAACTACACTAGGTACAAAACATACACAGAGATTTTTAACAGAGCTGTTTGGCCCGTAGTTTTGAAGGGCAACCATACTACTCCACACCTAGAGAGTAGGTTTTCTCAAAATTTATACACACTGGACACATTCTGGACCTACATATGATTTTACTAGAGTTAATCATCTCCAGATATGCTTTCAGCTGTATTAGAAAACAATTAGAAAATTCTGAAGGGAGACTAAGAACACACATCTTTCACCATGGATGTAGACAAGGATGCACTCAGTAAATCAAGGTCAAGAGAACTAATTCAAAAAATAATTTGATTTTTCTTTACACAATGGATCTTCATTTTAATTGTTCTCTTCAAAATTTACAAAAGACTCTTTACAAAAGAAGACTTTTTTACAAAAGAACATCTTTAATGCGTCAACACTCTTGGGAGACCACCACTTACCTTATAGACTGCATAAAACTATGCTGTACCTCCAGTAGAAACAACTCCCTTGAAACTATTCATCTTACACTGCATGCTTATCTAAGCAGCAGAGCATAAATCTTCTGCTATAATCCTGTATGTCCCATTATAACTTACGATGACCTGTACCTTACATAGTTAGGTACACAAACCACGTATTTGAAAAGACACTGCAAAGTTTAACATTCACAGGAAAACCTTTTGTTTACAGCTATTAGAAGGTCATACCTGAAGCAGATACCCCTGGCTGTTCTTCATCAGAAACTGTGTATGGCTTTGTTAAAGGACATTAACAAAAAGAAAGCAAGTTTGGTCCTTTAAAGAGAACTATAAAATTAAGTATTCTGGCCCTAATTTTAAAAGGGTTGATAAAGAATAAACTGGCAATGCTTTGGGGGCACCAACAGCAAGCAAAACTTGACTTGAAAATATAAACAATAAACAGATTGCTAAAACAGAAAGCGTTACTCCTTGTTCACTGTGCATTAACTTTCAGTCTGTAAAGATTATCATAAAGGTCACCTTCACAAAAGATCCCAGGGACCAGTCCCAGCTGCAAGTGCAATTACTGAGATAATGAAGTAATAATATTTAAATTAGACTAGGTTATCATTATATAAGGAACCTCTTGATATGGAGGGAAGACAAATTTCAAAATAGTGTATGTTAATACTGCGATGAAATACATTTTTATAATATATTGTAAGTAACAAACGAGGACGAATGCAAAAGGTTTCAAAGGAAGTAGGTCATTCTCATCTGATCATCACATGATGACAGGGGAAAGCCTGAGGATTGCTTTTCTTTTAGACCAGGACCCCACACTACTTCAAGAACTTTCCAATTATCCAGGGCTTTAACTATTAAATTACCCGACTGCAGAAAACAATTAAAAATCACTAAGGACCAAGCACCATATTATTTGTGCTGTGTTGGCAGTCACTGAAGGTAAATCCTTGACTCCTAAAAGTAATCAGAACACAATTCTGGGAAGGGTGTAAACTACAGCATCTTTCTCAAAGTGACAGTTTCATTAGCTGAACACAAATACTTTTATTCCCACATAAGGAACATTATACTAAAGTGAAAACCAAAAGCACAGGGCACAAAATTCTGCTCCACTATCTTTTGTATTTTAAACTCCTTTACTTTCCTCAACCTTCTAACATTGGCCAATTAACTCAGCTATCCAAATTCTGTACTGTTCACAGATAAAAGCACTTAAGGTTCTGAAGTTGTCTTCATACAATAAAGTCAAATTGTGAAAATATTTCAAATAACCTATAAAAACCTCCTGCCCTAACTTTGATTTTAATAGTACCATCTCAAAACCCTAATTTAATAAATTACCACACCGTGGAGAAAATCAGCAACAGCCCAGAAGCTCCCCTGTGAAGCTTCACATTCAACAAATAGCCACTATCTATCACACAACTGGTACTTGTCACACTTGGAAGGGTCTGATCACAGGCTCACTTGTGATCTTGTTGATCTACCTCATCACTTGTAAACAATAACCAATCTTCAGTCTTACACCAATTTGAGAATACATTCACCTAGCGCTTCCATCAAAGCCACCTCTCTCTATGAATGCTGACAGCACTTTTGTCCTCCCCTCTAAGTGGAAGCCTGCTATCTGGCTGTCACAACACAATGCGGAGTCACGCCATGAACAGGTGAGGAAGCTGAATAAACTCTGAAGTAAAGCACTACATCCCCTCTCTCCAAAAGCATCAAGGTAGATCAAAAGTCCAAGCCTGGATCGCAGCCCAGCCCAAACAGCTGGGTCAGCACAACTGCAACAGCAATCTGTAGGATACCAAGGAGATATCTTCAACCCAGACAACTACAGGAAACAAAAAGCTTCAGCACAGGAGATTGCCTTCTCAACTGACATATGGTTAATCTGTGTGTCAGCACATGGCTATAGGAAATCAAAGAGATCTGCCTAAACATTTGGCTTTTGAGATTTGTCTCCAATATTGGCACTGCTGTGGACAGATACCTAGCAGCAGGATGAAAAAATTCAGTCAAAGCTGTGCTGTTGCTCCCCGGAGCTACCAGGACTGCTCTCTCATGAAAGTCTGCAGCCTAGTGTATTAGAATAAACAAAGTCAGATCTGGTCACCTCAATTAGGTGAAAATCACAGCTGATTCATAAACAGGTCTAACATCCCTGTCTCAGACTAAAAGACTGGGGACAGTACCACCAACAACCATTTAACATCAATCCACTGCCACGTGACTCTCAAGATGCCTTATGAGGTGCCTGTACACGTTATAAACCTTGTACCACCACAGCTAACATTCAAGGCAGCAGCAGAAACAGTTACCACAGGGATCAAAGAAACTGAACATCTCGTGATGCCGCACAGCTGCCCTGCAGCAAGCTAGAGATATGTGACTGCAGCATGCTGGAGTCTGCCTTGCTATGCTGCATCTATGTGGAAATTACAGAGAGAAGTTCAGTTTTCCAAAGCTATTACACCAATATAACCAATATCCCAAATCTCTTGTCCCACCTTTTTAAAAGCATAGCCTATTAATTGCTCTTTTGGCATATGTATTTCAGGATAATTTAACTTTTCCAAGATCATAGGCAACACAACCTACAGACAAAAAAATGTAAAATGGAAATGGTTGTCAGAAAGAGCCTCATTCCTTGGAATATCATGAGGCCACTGCTGGGCTCAAAAGACCATATTTTGTCATGGAAAACAACCTGTCACCCCACTAGTTAATCCATAAAAACAATGTGATTTGAACCGCATCAACACTTCCACAACTGAAAACAGTAGAGACAGTGTGGCAACAATTCTGATCTGTGACCACCAACCCTCACCCTATCACATCACATAAAGTTGCAGGCAATCTATTTTTCACAAAAATAGGAAATCATAACAATGTGCCCCCTAAACAACCTACTGGACGGTTCGCCTGTTTCATGTGTACATTGGTTTGCAGTGAGTGTGCAATCAAATATAAATGTAAGAGCACACACACATACTCTTCTTTTCAATCACTTCTAGCTGATTCTAGAACTCTGCTCTGAGTGCCAGCAACAGCAGTGCCTCTAGTCCCACATACCTACAGCTAAATTGTCAGCTCCTAAACTTATGCCAGGCCAGACTGCCAGTTCCACCCTAATGTCTACAAGTAGCTGAGCCTCCAACTCAGCCACCTGAGCCCAAACATCAACACCAACTCTCTGGTTCTCTGAACCATGCAAGCACATCTCTCTCTAGCCAGGCTTTTACAGGCTGAATTGCCAACACCACCTACTCCTCCTACATGTTCCATCCCCACATATCATCCCACTGTTGTAGCTTACATGACTTCTGCAGATGAAGCCACCACAGCCTTCCAACTTGTCCCTCACAGAAGAGCCCTCCAGGTCCCCCACAGGGGGGCCCCTCTTTCAGCTTAAAACCGTTCCCCCTCATCCTATTCCTGCACTCCCTGATAAAGAGCCCCATCCCAGCTTTCCTACAAGCCCTCTTTAAGTACTGGAAGGCTGCTATAAGGTCTCCCTAGAGTCTTGTCTTCTCTAGACTAAACAAGCCCAACTCTCTCAGCTTTTCCTTGTTATGTGCAGAGCTCCAGCCCCCTGATCTTCTTCGTGGACTTGCTCCAACAGCTCTGTGCCCTTCCTGCGCTGAGGACTCCAGAACTGAACACAGAGGTCCAGGTGAGGTCTTAGGAGAGTAGAGCAGAGGGGCAGAATCACCTCCCTGGACCTGATGACCGTGCTTCCTTTGACACAGCCCAGGATACAGTTGGCTTTCTGGGCTGTAAACACACATTGTGTGATGTTGAGGCTCTTGCAAGTTTCCATAAGCTGAAGTCAGTTCCTCCATTTCCGACACATTTCCCCCCCAGGCAACATAGCTAGGACACACAGATAACAGACACACAAGCCCCTCTCCTGTTGCAAGTCCTCTCTACTGTTAAATCCCAGGCACCCCTCCACTCCCCAGCACATGCCCAACCTCCCTCCCTAGGCTGAGCTCCCCAAACTGGTGGGCAGAAGCCCCTAGACCCACTGTGCTGCAGCCACAAAACCCTACCTGTCCCATGGCCCCACAGTGGTTCCAGCTTCTCTACACCCACACCCCACAGCAGATGCCCTTGTTGCCTGCCTTAACAGGCTGAGGCCAAGCTGCCACCTCAGCTTCACCTCAGCTTCCCCCCACTTTCCCCACAGCCTTTCCCACAGCCTTTCCCACCAGCCCCCTCCTCATAGCCATACCTCACAGCCCCTTCCCAAAACAGTCCCATCTCCCACAGCCTTCCCTGCCAGCACCTTTGCTGCCAGCTCCCTCCCCGGACACTCCATCCCCACAGCCTTCCCCTACAGCCTTCTCTGCCAGTCCCTTCCTCATAGCCTTCCCCAGGAACCCAGCCTTCCCCACGAACCCTTCCTCATACCCTTCCTCATCAGCCCCTTCACAGCCCCTTTCCCATAGGCTTCCTCATAGCCTTCCCCTCGGCCCCTTCCTTCCCACCAGCTCCTTGCTTCCCCCACAGCCCCTTCCTCGTAGCTTTCTCCACCAAGCCCTTCCTCACAGCCTTCCCCATAGCCTTTCCTAAGGCCTCCCCCACCAGCTCCTTCTCCTTCTCCTTCTCCTTCTCCTTCCCCTTTCCCTTTCCCTTCCACACCCCCCCCCCCCAGTGTTTCTTAGTCTTCCCCATAGCCCAGCCTAGCCCAGCCCTTCCCCACAGCCCCTTCCCCCCCCGCCCCAGCCCCCCGAAGGATACCGCCCCCGCTCCAGTAAACACCTCCACCGGGCCCCGCGGCCGATTCCGCCATCTTGAAACAACCGCCACTCCCAGAGTGCCCCCCGGCCCCCCCCGGCTGCTCGTCGCCCATTGGCTGAGAGCACGGGCCCCGGGCCGCCGCCGCCGGGCGCTGCCGGAACCGGGGGCGCGGGGCGTGCCGGCAGTTGTAGTCCCTCAAGCGAGGGCTGAGGCGGGCCGCCCTGCCTCAGAAGTACAACTCCCATCAGGCCCCTCGAGGAGTGCCGCCCGCCATTGGCTGCGCGGGGCACGGCGCGGGAGAACTACCACTCCCAGCGCCCGGCGCGGCCGCGGCGGCTACGGGTCGGGAGGAGGGACAAACGGGGCGATGCCGCCCCCTCCCCCCAACTACGGGTCTCGCCTGCGAACTGGAGCGTTGTTGGCGAGGGGAACCGGGCAGCGCCCTACGGAGCATGGAGGAAAGACCCTCCGCCAGCATCAAGCCCCACCTGGACAGGCTGACCCTGGGGGTCATGCGGATACTGGGTGAGTGGCGGCGGGGGGGTAGAATCGTAAAACCATAGAATCAGAGAATGGTTTGCCATGAAAGGGACCTTAAATCCCACCCAATTCCACCCCCCCGGTATGAGCAGGGACACCTCCCACCAGCCCAGGCTGCTCCAGGCCCCATCCAACCTGGCCTTGAACACTTCCAGGAAGGGGGCATCCACAGCTTCCTTGGGCAGCCTGTGCCAGTACCTCACCACCCTCATCGTGAAGAATTTCTTCCTAATGTCTCATCTCAGTCTTCCCCCTTCCAATTTAAAGCCGTTCCCCCTCGGCCTGTCACTACTTGCCCTTGTATAAAGCCCCTCCCCAGCTTTCCTGTAGCCACTTCAGGTACTGGAAGGCTGTTGTAAGGTCTCTGCAGAGCTTTCTCTTCGAGGCTGTGAACAAGTCCCAACTCTCTCAGCCTGTCTTCATAGCAGAAGTGCTCTGGCCCTCTGATCATTTTTGTGGCCTCTTCTGGACCTGTTCCAAATCCTTTTTATGTTGGAGGTTCCAGAACTGGACACAGGACTCCAGATGGGGTCTCATGAGAGAGGAGTAAATGGGGAGAATCCCATCTCTTGCCATGCTGGCCAGGGTAGGCCAGGCCAGAGGTGCTCAGTTCCCATTGGTGCAGAATGGGCAGGTTTCGTTTTAGGATATGGCTTAGTCCACTACTAGACTAGACCCCTGAGCACCTCATCTACCCATCTGTTAAACACCTCCAGGGATGGTGACTGCATCACCTCCCTGGGCAACCGTTCCAGTGTTTGAGAACCCTTTCCATGAAGAAATTTTTCATAATGTCTAATCTGAACCTCCCCTGGCTCAGCTTGAAGCCATTTTCTCTCATCCTGTCACCTGTTATCTGGGAGAAGGGACCAACACCCTCCTCCCTACAATCTCCTGTCGGGGAATTGAACTGAAGTAGTCCAAAGCATGTAAATTGTGCCACCATATTAATTAGAGTTGCTGAACTATTTGGGAAACATTACCAATCTGTTCAGAGATTGTTTTTTCACAAAATAAAGGATATCTCATTCAGAAAGATGCCTTACTCTGTAGTTTGCAGAAACTATCTC
Source organism: Neomorphus geoffroyi (assembly GCA_033558235.1). Lineage (NCBI taxonomy): Eukaryota > Metazoa > Chordata > Aves > Cuculiformes > Neomorphidae > Neomorphus > Neomorphus geoffroyi. The sequence goes on from JAUMJM010000048.1 coordinate 2,043,091, forward strand.
ATTTTGAATCTTAGTTTGGGGAGAAGCCTCCCATAACATAAAAGCAGTAACAGGCTTTTCAGTGTGTTGATTTTTGTGAAAGAATTTTTTTAATAGATAGGTCATCGTGTAGTGAAATTCAACTCCTTTGAAGCAAGATAATTTTGCACATACAGTACGTGGGAACTTGAGGCCTAGTTCTCCAATACTTTTATGAAGGTTCATTACGCTATTTCAGTCTCCCTCCTTTAAACAAATTCTATATATGAGATTTGCGGGGATGTTCTTTATATGGCGTTAAACTGGAAGGGCAAACATTTAGATTAGACATTAGGAAGAGTCTGGAGTTTTTTAACTCATAGTATCTATGGAAGTCCCTACAAGGAGGGAGATTTCTCACAAGCATTATGGAGGTTATAATTTGAGGAGAAGAAAGGCATCTTTCCCATTGCCAGTATGCTTCATTTTCGTGAAGTTCTATGACTAATAGCAAATTTCAGAAAGGTTGGTTGTTCACAACTGAATCTGAATGGAAGGTGTTAGCTGTTCTGGACAGCCCAGAGCAGGATCATACTTTACTTTTTACAGTCTTTATTAGATAAGAATGCAACTATTCAGACCTTACAAAAAGATGCGGAGAACTCATCCAGCTTACAGGTTGGTTGTACCACAGTACCACAAAGAATGATAATGCTGCAATGCCCTGCTTCAGATTTGTGTCAGACCAGTATATCAGCTTTTTCTGAGTAATACTGAAAAGCATTTTTAGAAGCTTCAAAATGAAATGTCCTAAAGATAGGATAGAGTTTAATGTGATCTTGGCTTAAAATAGTTAATAATGAGGAGTCTCATAAACTAGTTAAGCTTTGTCCTATATCTTTTGTCAAACCCAGCTGATTTCTTTTATTTCTTCCATCTGGAGGAAAAAGCAACCTATGGCAGATGACTTCTTTTCCTCATTAATGTTTAATGGAACTCCTGTCCATACCTATGTACATCTGTTAGATGTGGTCTTCAGTTTACGCATAGGGTATTTTTAATACAACATTCAGGCTTTTAAAATGGTATTTGTCTTTCTTGTGATCTTGGATTTGGTTCAGACCTTTCTGGAAGCTGCAAAGTTGCAGTTCTTTCGTTCCTAGACATCTTCTTTGACTGATACAATATTTAATCTTCTGCCATCCCAGCCAAGCCGTTGTGCATGATGAATTAAACATCCCTGCTGTTTTCATTGATCACAGAAATAGCAATTACTCTGTTATGATAAACTTTTAACTTGTCATAAGGCTTTTGCATAGCTTGGATGGAAAGGACTGCTTAGATCATCGATTACACACATTTCTTCAGAAGCAGAATACATATGGACAGCTTATATTTGAGCAGGAGACAGATCCCTCCGCCTTGCATCCCCCTATTTGAATTGGAACTTGGCAAACATCAGTCTTCTGTATGTTGAGGCCCTGCATTTGCCAGAACAGTATCTGAGGTTAGGAAGTATCTCACATTAGGAAGAAATTCTTCACTGAGAGGGTAATTGTTCATTGGAATGCGCTGCCTAGGGAGGTGGTCGAGTCACCATCCCTGGAGGTGTTCAAAGAGAATTTGGATGAGGCACTTAGTGACATTTTGTAGTTGACAAGTAGGAGTAGGTGTAGGTGTTGGGTCATAGGTTGGACTCGATGATCTCAAAGGTCTTTTCCAATCTTACGATACTGTGATACCTACTATGATTTTTTTTTTTTTTGTCTTGAACTTGAAGTGTGGATTTTAATGCTCTGTTTTGTCTTTTGAATTATCTGGCATTGTAACAATCAATACATCCAATTAAAGTGAAGTTTAGACTTCCTGAAATTGCATTGCTGCTCTTCCACCAGCAGAATAGACAGAGGCAATGCCACTGCAAGAATTAAAAGCCCAATGCTGGAGGTGAAAATCCAGCCAAAGCTGTCTGGTGCCTGCCTTTCCTGTCTAGGGCACTCTGTGTGTTTTACCAGAAACAATTACAATGTGTGTGACTGCTTTGGGAGCTAATATTTTCACAGCAGAGTTGGTCTTGAAAGCCCTGCATAGTGGTCACTTCTACTCCACATCCCTGTGTTCTGGGCTTACAGTTCCCACAACAAGGTGTTAGTAGTCTTGACAAGCTGAGTACAGTTACACAGAAAAAAAAAAAGCAACTGCTCAGTCACCAGCACAGTGCTTGCAGTCATTAATGCCTTTTCCCCAGTTTTCAGTCATCTTGCAAAATTGTCTGTCTCGCAATGCTGGTGTCACCTGTGCCAGCTACAAACATGCTTCTCTTTTACTTTTAGAGACTTCTCCAGGAGTTGCTGAGGTGACATTTGTGGAAAAGGAGCCAGCTGAACGTCACTCAATCATTTCATGGGAGCAAGTAGGTGTTTTCATGATGATACTCCAGTGAGGTCAGTCTCAATGTACCAGCAGCCCATGGAGACCATCAGAGGTAGTGGTTACCTCGTTTGTGAGACAGCCTGTTACCGAGTCTGATGCACAGGGGAGCCTAAGCAGATTATTTTTTAAAAGAATTGGGTATTGCCCTGTCTTTTAGGCTGTCACATGCACCTGATCTGCAGAGAAACTGCTTCGTTGTGGGTATATTCAGAATAATGACTCTAAGTGCAAATCACGTAACTGTAGTAGGCAGCAACAGTGATGACTCAGTGAAGAGCAAACGTTATTCTGACTCGAGTCTGTAACCGTTTTCCAACTCACTTTAAAACATGGTGAAGAAATTATTTTATTATTTATGACCATTAAAGGTAAAAGCCTCCAGCTGGAAAATACCACTGAGCCACCCAATCCATTCCAGTTACCCGTTTCTCTTTTCAGCTTCACTTTTCACTTCCTTTTCTCATAGCTTCTGCTTCTACCTCCTCTTTGTCTAGCTGATGCAGTCATTTGGCCAAGGCCTGTCTCATTCCCCTTTCTTGAAGTCTGTGAAAGACACATGCTTCCTTGACTCCACTGATGTCAGTGCACTTGGCTCCAGTGTCTGACCAGAGGGCTCCTGAATACTCTCATATGACTCTGGTGGGCAGAGAGGCGTTTTTGGTCCCCTTTTTGAATGAAGGTTTGTTTGTCAGTCCCATGACCGTGGGGGAATAACTTTCCTAGGCATTGCTCACATGTAGGGAAGGGACAGTAGAAGCTGACTGGCCTTCAGAAAAGGATGCGGCAGAGGATGAAGTTGATTGTATCATCCTTCCTCTGTTCCATCACTACCTGTGCCCTAACACTCTATCCCAGAGTCTGCACTTGTTACTACCACGTGAAATAACTTCCCCTTTGATGGCACCTTGCCATTTACAGTTTTTACTAAACAGGAGGGAGTTTTTGTAACACCCTGTCCCAATTAGGGATATTTATCAAGAATTCATAAATCCAGGTCAGAATGCATGTGTTGTAAACCTGTGTAGCTTACAGAATCTTGTATAGTAGCCAGCAGCTCTGGTCAGGAAGAACATCTGGTTTTTCAGGTTCGGGTGAACTGGTTCTTGATTCCCGTAGCTTTTGCTAGGGTGTCAGATTAACTGGGCTGGAAAGTCTGAGACACCTTGACTGTGAGCCAGCTCAGGTCTAGGAGCAGCAGAGTGACATTCTCTCATTCTCTGTTTAAAGGAGAAGACTGTTCCTCCGAGCACTGTATGGCTCTCATCTTTAGGTGCTGCTTCTTTTCCAAACTGAGTTGGATTTGTTTCAAAATTTGAGCCATTCTTGAAAAGCTAAACTTTGAAATGCTGTAGCCAAAGCATTTCACTCCAAAGATGTCAAAACAAAACTTAAGCTTTCCCCGCTCCTCCCTAGTGATGGACTAAGTTAATTGTAGAAGTAAATGGTGAAAATTAAGGAGGTACAGGTGAGCTGGACTGCTAATGATGAAGGATTTTGCTCTCTATTTCTTTACTTTTGTTTCTAGTTGCATTGAAAAAAACCAGTCTCCCTCTCAAATTAAAATATGATTTTTTAGACTTTTTTTTCTTGAGCTTTGGAATTGGAAGTCTGATATCTAACACAGACCGTGCAATTGCAGAATGTCCTACAGTGCAAAGCACTCTGCACCTCACTTTTCCTGGAACTCATCCTGCTTGAATTTGAATACAAGTTTATGTGTACCCAGTGTTCTCTTTTATCACTGGGATTTTTTTCATAACCACTAGGTGGCAACGCTTATGCACGTAATAGTTTTTCCACTGTTGAGATCTTTAACAAGGTCCTGTTACAGTCTGTATTTCTAATTGCCCTTTACATGTTTGGTGAGAACTCACAAATAAAAGTACTATTTTTAAGACTTTTTTTTTTAACATGTTTTTCCAGTCCCGTTTTGGTTTTGCAAAAGGAAGATATTTCTGTTAAGAGAAAACTCATGGTATTCAGAAATCTTAAAATGAAAATCACGTGCTAGCATTTAACTGGATACAGCAGTGGAGGTCTAGATTGTCTTGCTGAGTGCCCATCAGTTGCCATGAGGCTCTGCGGGAAATGATGTGCTTCAGTGAGATGGTGGGAGAAGAAAAGAGATTTTTCCAAGGTTTTCTTTTGAGACAGACAGGCAAAAAGAGCTGCTAACTCTTACACTTTGGGAAACCAAACCTGAAATCAGTCTTGAATGTTATTGGCAATCAGCATGCTCACAAAAATATTTAAGGTCTGTTATTCTCAGATGTTTACGTGGGTAACATTTCTTCCCCCAAACTTTGAAGCATTTCAAAATATTTTAGGAAAAACAGATAATTTTTTTCACCTTTCCTGATACTTAAGACCTACCACAATGCTGTCTTTGGTTTTTTTTTTCCCCCAAGAAAGTAAGACAAGTGACAGAATGGAGAGCAGAGGCACAGTTACCAGATCCCTGGAACACCAGTGCTAAAAACTGCATGTTGTCCTATGAATCTGTTCCCAGTCCTAAAATAAAGCTGGCAACTGCCCTGCTCCTCTCCATATGCAGTTTTTTTGAAGTAGGTATAGTAGGTATCACACTAAATTATTGACAGGATGCGCTTTGGTATCTGCAGTGGCAAGATCTGAGTCACATTTTCTTCTTCCCTCAACCAGAAGAGAAATAAGTCATTCACATCATTCTTTTGGTTTTCAAAACAACATTTTATTCTGTTAGGAGAGCTGAAGGTCCCAGAGCTCAGCACTTCAGCAGGCCAAGCAAAGTGAGGGGTGTCACTTTTCCCAGTCCTCTAATTGGGTTGTTGGCAGTGTCTGAACTGCCCTAGGCTGATTGTAAGGGATCCCTGCACATAACAGTGCTGGAACATTGATATTTTACCACTCTACGTGGGAAATTTGTTGTTTCTCCATATGGACTTTGCCTACAAAGATTTAGTTTTCTATAACAGAATCATAATAAAGCCCTCAAGCAGTCTGGCGCTTTCCTCTTGTGGACCATCTTAGGCTGCCAGACAATTTAGAAGCTCTCTTGGCATGTAAATGTCATTGGAACAGCAATGGCGGTTCGTCACTATTCTAGAAGTCTTCCTCATTGCTTCTACCATACTTCTTTTTAACTCACAAGTATGCTTGCAAGCGTGTCCTCCCCCAAGTGTCCTTCTTGCCATTCTCCTTGTAAAGTCCTCCATCAGCATTAGGTGACCCTGCTGTCCCTGATCTCCAGGAGCACAAGATCTGGCCATTTTGAACCTGCCTTGTGACCCTGACTGTCAGAGAGGCGGGGAAGTGGATCCAGCAGAACCAGTGCATGAGAAAAGATATATTTCCTCAAGCTGCATAACAGTGGAGAGGCCAGAGGACTTTTGGGGCATGGGTAGTAATGACCGCAAGTTGTGCCAGGGGAGGTTTAGACTGTACATTAGGAAGAATTTCTTCACTGAAAGAGTGGTCAGGGATTGGAACAGGCTGCCCAGGGAGGTGGTGGAGTCACCATCCCTGGAGGTGTTTAAAAAACAGGTAGATGAGTTTCTTAGGGATATGGTTTAATAAGGAGACAGGCACGGTTGGACTCAGTGATCTCAGAGGTCTCTTCCAACCTTATGATTCTATGATTCTATGATAGTGTTTCTGACACTGTTCTCCTCTCCTGGGGCTTTATCATATGCTGGTTAAAAAACTTACCTACACAACACCATCCAAAAGAGAACTGACAAGTCCTGTTCTGTGCCAGGATGTGCAGGTCTATCACAGCACCCTGCATTTCAGGGCAGGAAATCCATGCAAGGTGATCTTCTGGGAGCCCCTCCCAGATGACACTTATAATAGGTGCAACAAGAACACAGTATCACAGTATCGTAAGGTTGGAAAAGACCTTTGAGATCATCGAGTCCAACCTATGACCCAACACCTACACATACACCTACTCCTACTTGTCAACTACACCATGTCACTAAGTGCCTCATCCAAATTCTCTTTGAACACCTCCAGGGACGGTGACTCGACCACCTCCCTAGGCAGCACATTCCAATGAACAATTACCCTCTCAGTGAAGAACTTCTTCCTGATGTCAATCCTAAACCTCCCCTGGTGAAGCCTGACACCGCGTCCTCTTGTTCTGTCACTGGTTGCCTGAGAGAAGAGTCCAACCCCTACCTCACTACAACCTCCCTTTAGGTAGTTGTAGAGAGCAATAAGGTCTCCCCTGAGCCTCCTCTTCTGCAGGGTAAACAACCCCAGCTCCCTCAGTCGCTCCTCACAGGGCTTGTGCTCCAGCCCCTTCACCATCCTCGTCACTCTCCTCTGGACTCACTCCAGCATCTCAACATCCTTCTTAAACTGAGGGGCCCAGAACTGGACACAGCACTCAAGGTGCAGTCTGACCAGTGCCGAGTATAAGGGGATGATGACCTCTCTAGTCCTGCTGGCCACACTGTTCCTGATGCAGGCCAGGATACCATTGGCCTTCTTTGCCACTTGAGCGCACTGCTGGCTCATGTTGAGTTTCCTGTCCACCAGCACTCCCAAGTCCCTTTCCGCCTGACTATTCTCCAGCCACTCTGTCCCCAGCCTGTAGCTCTGCATGGGGTTGTTGTGTCCAAAGTGTAGGACCCGGCATTTGGACTTGTTAAACCTCATGCTATTGGACTCAGCCCATCTCTCCAGCCTGTCAAGGTCCCTCTGTAGGGCCCTCCTACCTTCCAGCAGATCGACGCTTCCTCCCAGCTTGGTGTCATCTGCGAACTTGCTGATGAAGGACTCAATCCCCTCATCCAGATCATCAATAAAGATATTAAACATGACCGGGCCCAGCACCGATCCCTGGGGGATGCCACTAGTGACCGGCCACCAGCTGGATGGGACACCATTCACCACCACCCTTTGGGCTCAGCCATCCAACCAATTCCTAACCCAGCACAGAACATTCCCATCCATGCCACGGGTTGCCAGTTTGTCCAGTAGTCTACTATGGGAGACAGTGTCAAAGGCCTTGCTGAAGTCCAGGTACACCACATCCACAGCCTTCCTCTCATCCACCAGGCAAGTCACAGAGTCGTAAAAAGAAATCAGATTGGTCAGGCATCTCAGTATGTTGCATAAATTAACATCTTCTGCATTAATTATAGGTAGAACAGAGCAGTTGTGAAACTGCATGGCATTAGGTAGAGAGAAAAGTAACTGCGTATGTGCTCTGCTATTTGGAAACCCTAAGAAGTGACATAGATCTCTTCCTTCTTTTCCTCAGAACTTGGTTAGAACTCATTCAGTTCTTTAGGGAAGTCTCTGTAGAGCAATGCATTTTGATTGCGGTCCACTTCAGAATATTTATTTGATAGGCATTGTTTCACCAGTGCTTTAAGTGAATTGCCCTATGTTGGTGTTTTAAGTATGAATCCAGCACTGATCAGGTCTTGGCAGCAAAGCTATCCTGGTTCTAATATTCTCTTCTATCCTTAGTGGACTTCTTAGGAGAATATTTGGGGGTATTATGAACAATAAACAAAAGAAATAGACCTCACATACCATATTGGGCACTTGGGATATTTTGTTTTATGAGCTGATGAGTATCCCCAGATGACTGAGTGAAAACAGCTGCTTGCCAGAGCTGAGGTTAAGCCACTTCTGACACATTATTAGGAATATTGTATTTTATGGAGCTGGAAATCACAACCTTGTTAAAAAACCGAAACAGTTGAGCTGGAGTACAGAGCTTGAGAAGCCATTTTTGATACATAGTGGTGGCTCATTTCTCTGACTGATGTCAAAAGACCACTGTTTTGAAGTCATAGGGTCATGTGGCTGAGCATAATATGACAGATGGATCAATCTTTCTCCCATCAGATGGGATAAATGTGTATTATTGAAACTTTTGGTATAGAGGTCTTTTCCTACAGACCCAAGACTGGTCCGGCACAGTGTTTTCCACCCATGTATTTTACTCTATCATTTGGAAAGTCATGCGAAGAGACATGGTTAGGAGAATCCTAAAATAAAGTAGGGGGGCAGCCATTTACAGAAACATGCTTGATCATTCCATCCAGAAAATGAGGGTTCAGAGGAGAAGACCTATCCAGACGTGATTATTTTTTTTTCCTTCTCTTAATCAGCTATGTTAGTTAATTCGCGCTGTATCAAGTTTGTGGTAGTATTTAACACGATACTATGGTGGAAGTTTTAAGATCTTAGATTTTGTCATCCCAATGTGTCTGGTCTCCTGATTATAGGAAAACACCCACTGAGGTCAAGAGAGCTGTTCCAGTATATACTTTTATTTCTGGAGCAGTGTCATTAAAATTGGGGTGGTTGAACTGGGCTGAAAGTTCTGTGCAAACATTCATACTCTTCTGAGGCTTTGTAGCTGGTCTTTCATATTTTCTTTCTTCATAGTTTCAAAGCTAGTCACTGGTCTTACAGCTACAGCTTGACATTGGAACTGGTGAAGACACAGCATGGAATTATAAATATTTAGGACTGAGAAGAACCCACAGAAGAAGAAGGTGTGTTTGTTGAAGGCATTTGAAAAACTTCAGATATGTCCATGTGGTTTAGTAATCTTCTGAAACTTATCACCAGGGACTCAGCCATCAACAGGCTGTTATCAAGTGAAAATAAATTCTTGTCAGAACAAAGTTTCTACAATATCAGATTCTCTGCTTTAAGATGTATTGCCTGGGTTAGGAACACACTGTGCTAGTGACTGGGCTGCTGACGGGGCAAGTGAAGTGACCTGCCTCATTTCAAGCAGAAAAGCCATTAGTGTCTGGGACTCAGCAACAACATTCTGTCAGCATACTTCTGCCTAGGAAGTACGTTAATGTGCAGGAGTGAAGGCTATGTGTGGGTTAGAGGGTTCTGCACAACGTATGTGCCAGAGGTTATGAGACAGGGAGTGTAACAACTGAAAGAAAGTAAGACTTTAATAGGCAGAAGGGCTGCACTGGTCCTAGGGAAGGAAGGGGATGTGGACAACAGGAGGCCAGAGCTTTCTCTTCCTCATGCCAGTCAGTGATGACTGGAGGCCGCCACTGCAGCTGGATGCACAGCTGGCAGGTGGCTCCTGCTGGATAGATGCATTGAGACAAAATCAGGGCAGATAACTGGATGTGCACAAGTTGCAGACTTGAGGAAGAGTCTGGTCAACATCTCTTGAGATGTTACAAATCCATGCCCCAAGTGAAACAGAGCTACATGAACAACATGAGCATGTCTCTCTTCCTTAGCTACTGGCTACCACAATATTATTCCTTTATTTTATGGGGCTTTGGATATTGCATTTTCTAGTAGCTATAGGGAAGTACTCCCAGCAGAGGCACAGTATAGGAAAACAATTAACATTTGACACCTCTGCTTTGTCCTAAGCAATTCTTCAAAACCCATCCAAGCCTCCAAGGCCAGGCTGTGAATACCTACCTGGATAACATCTTTACCTGTGGCAGGATAAGCCTTTATGGCAGACAGCATTGCTGACCTCTGCATGCTCTTAGAGTTTGTAATTTTGTATGTTCTTGTTTTGAGTGTCAATCTCACTGCACAAAGAACAGGCCATGTGCAAGAGGATGTCTTTAAAATGAGCTGAATAACACAAAAACATCTTTTTTAGAAAATCTGAAAATCCTGTCACAAAATTAATTGAATTATCAGACCTGCTGCATTGCAAATCTCACATTGTTTGTCCATTTTCCCTGTAAAGGGTAGTTCTCAGGAGTTCTGTGATTATATACAGGTCTCAGATCAACATTTAAAGGAAGTTGTCTATCCTCCTTTAGTGACAGCTAGGTGAAGCCACTGCTTATCTTTTAAAACTGAATTATTAAACTGTCCTGAATTTGGGTGTCTGATTCTTCCTTTTGGAATCTTGAGTTTAATAATACTTTAAATACAAACTCACTTCAGTCTTTCTCAATCTCTTTTTTTGTCAAAAACAATTACAAACAAAACAACAGATTACTCCTTTACAGATGCATATTGTTTATCATCTTAAAACTGACATGCTTCTATACCATTCATTCTGTGACACATCAACAGGAACAGAGAGTCAGTGATCTGCAGCCAGTTTTGTCACTATGAGTAGTGCTTGCAATTGCCTGTAGCTCTTTGGGCTTCTTGTTTTTCTGAGAATTAAGCCTTTATCCTTACTTCCTCATATTTGTTGCTTAGCTGAAGGTAAAAAAACTGCTTCCACAATCACATAGATACAGGAGAAGAGTCCTGGTTCTTAAAAGTGCTCTCACCAGCTCACTGGAGTTGCTTCTTGCACAGTTCACTGAGAAGGAAGCAGGCTCAGGAGCCAAGCGTTGAAGTCCAGTGGAGTGAAGACAGACCAGCAGGTTTGTGAGACTGCCTCTGTGTCTCTTTGCACACATACTGTTTAAGTGAAACATCAAACCGGCTTAAGTATGTGCAGCTACTGAGCTTATGTTTCTCTCTTACTTGGGACTGAACACCCTCAGAAGAAAAGAGTCCTTGTGCTAATATTATTATGCATGCTTTAGTGGAACAAGTAGAATTATAGAATCATAAGGTTGGAAGGGACCTCTGAGATCATAGAGTCCAACTGTGCCTATCTCCCTACTAAACCATACCCCTAAGAAACTCATCTACCCATTTTTTAAACACCTCCAGGGATGGTGACTCCACCACCTCAATGGGCATCTGTTCCAATCCCTGACCAATCTCACAGTGAACAAATTCTTCCTAATGTCCAGTCTGAACCTCCCCTGGCACAGCTTGCGGCCATTCCCTCTTGTCCTATTGCTTGTCACTTGTGAGAGGAGACCAGCACCCACCCCGTCACAATCTCCTTTCAGGTAGTTGTAGGCAATGATGAGGTCTCCCCTCAGCCTCCTCTAAGGTAAACAACCCTAATCCCCTCAGTCTCTCCTCATAGGGCTTGTTCTCCAGCCCCCTCACCAGCCTCATTGCCCCTCTCTGCACATGAATCCAGCCCCTCAGAGTCCTTCTTGGAGTGAGGGGTCCAAAACCGAACCCAGCACTCGAGGTGCAGCCTCACCAGTGCTGAGCACAGGGGCACAATCACCTCCCTGCTCCTGCTGGCCACGCTGTGTCTGATACAGGCCAAGATTGCATTGGCCCTCTCGGCCACCTCGGCCGCTGCTGGCTCATGTTCAGCCGACTTTCAACCAACACCCCCAGGTCCTTCTCTGCCAGGCAGCTCTCCAGTCACTGTTCCTGAAGCCTGTATTGTTTCACGAGGTTGTTGTGTCCCAAATGGAGGACTCTGCACTTGTCCTTGTTGAACCTCATCCTGTTGTTCTCAGCCCATGGATCCAGCCTGTCCAGATCTCTCTGCAGAGCCTCCATTCCTTCAAGCAGATCCCCACCCCTACCCAGCTTGGTGTCATCCACAAATTTCCTGAGGGTGCACTCGATCCCTTCATTGAGATAATTGATAAAGATGTTAAGCAGGACTGGACCCAGCACTGAACCCTGGGGAACACGGCTCGTGACTGGTTTCCAACTGGATTTAACTCCATTTACCACAGCCCTTTGGACCTGGCCATCCAGCCAGTTTTTAACCCAGCAGAGGGTGTGCCTGTCCACACCAATGGCAGCCAGTTTCTCCAGCAGGATACTGTGAGAAACGGTGTCAAAGGCTTTACTGAAGTCCAGGTACACCACATCCACAGCCTTTCCCTCGTCCATTAAACGGGTCACCTTGTCACAGAAGGAGATCAGGTTGGTCTGGCAGGACCTGCCTTTGGTGAACCTGTGTTGACTGGGCCTGGTCACCAGGTTGTCCGGTGTGTGCTGTATGGTAGCCCTCAAGACAACCTGCTCCATGACCTTACCCAGTACCAAGGTCAGACTGACAGGCCTGTAGTACCCGAGATCCTCCCTCCAACCCTTGTAAAAGGGCGTAACATTTGCCAGTCTCCAGTCAAGCGGCACTTCCCCAGTCAACCAGGACTGCTGGTCGATGAGGGAAAGGGGTTTGGCAAGGACCTCTGCCAGTTCCCCTAATACCCTCAGATGAATCCCATCTGGCCCCATAGACTTGTATGCATCTAGTTGGCCAAGCAGTTCTCTAACCAAGTCTTCCCGAACAGCTGGAGCTTCATTCCCACTATCTTCCGGCTGAGGGGACTGAGTATCCCTAGGGCATTCCTCCTTGGAGTTGAAGACCGAGGCAAAGAAGGCGTTGAGCACCTCTGCGTTGTCCTCATCCCTCGTTGCTACTGTTCCTTCTGCATCCAGCAAGGGAGGGAGAGTAGGTTTAGTTTGATTTCACTTAAAGAAAAACTTTACTCTTGTAAACTATATATATGCAGATGCTGGCTGTTCTTACCTGTGTGATCGTGGAGTGGCTGTTAATGTTGCAGGATGATGTGTATTCTCAGATGGGAAACAATACTGTAATAATCTTGCAATGACTGACTGCTCATTGTGACATTTTCCCACGTTATCTTTGCTACTACAGTTAGCACAGACCAAGAAATACAGTTTTTTCTTAATGTTTCATGGTGAATTATTTGCGTTATTTGAGTAATCTTGGAGTTGAGCAACATGTTTAGTGGCAAATATTTCTGTACCAATATTCAGTTACTCTTTGAGTTTGAGTCACATTCTGCATTTCCCTTTAACACTTTTACATCTTGTAATTTGCAGAAAAACTCCTGCGTATTGCCAGAGGATTTAAAGAACTTCTATCTGATGACTGATGGCTTCCAGATGACGTGGAGTGTGAAGACTGACGGTGAGTCCTCTCCACCAATACCCCTTTCCTTTGCAGAATCTCTTTAATTTCAGACTTAGTTTCTGCCCGGTCCCTACATGTCTGTCAGCATCCTGCATTAGTCTGCACAAAAGCACAAGCACCAAATCAGTTTGACTGAAAAATTAGCACCATTTCTTGGCTGGAAAAAAAATGAAGTAGTTTGTTTCTGCTAGACAGCTTGATCGGTCACTACAGAAGACTGACCTCTGATTAAATAAGGGCAGCTCTGTGTGGGATTGTAGGCTATTTTAGAGACATGCTGATGAGGAAATATTATAAGTGCACGTCAGAGGTCCCTTCCTGATACAACAGGGCAAAGTCTGTTCTTGCATGTGCTGGACTTCTGCAGAAGAGACATGTACACAGAACACTGGCTAGAAACCAAACAAGTCTTCATAAATACCATTCTGTAATACACTGGCCATCTGTTTACACTCAGATTTAGGTACATAGTTTAAATCTAGTACCTTGACTCCCTCTGTAGTTCACAGAGAGACAAGCAGCTCTAGCACATTATCCTGTCGTAAAACAGCAGGACAAGTCAGCCTTTGATAATACCTCTTTCTCATTTAAATTATATCTACGTGCCGGAGCCTGGTTCTTCTGTCCACCAGCTAAAGTCCACTCTTTGGAGTTATTTGTGGAGTCATTGGAGGAATTGAGAGCACAACCAAGCTTTACAGTCTATCCCTGATTGGCAAGAATCAGGCAGTTTGTTCACTCTGCACTGAAGCCGTGCTATTGTCTCAGTTCTCGTTGCCTTCAATAAGATTAAGGTGTCTTCAGTCAGTGTCTGTGGACACTCCTCACTTTTGGAAATGTGTGTCAAATACAGGGTTTTCCTCAGGAAGTGGCATTTCGTTTCAGAGATGGTTGACGTCAGGGCTTACACTTGACATCAGTGCACTCACTTGCACTGAGTCCTATCATGTTTAAGTGGGATTTAGTGTGTTATGGCCTCTGAAGAATCTTTTTTTCAGGGCACACAAGTGCAGAGAGCCCAAGACAGCTTACATAAGTCTGTTGTTTGAGCAGTCATCCACTAAGTACTTTCTGAGCCTCTTCACCCTGGAACGTGGCTGAACAGCATGCTTGTGGACTTGATGCCTGGTAACTGTACCAGTCCTCAGAAGGAGAGGCAAGTGACAACTTTCATGCAGGAACACTCACATGCTGATACACTGATAAAATGCTGTGTTGGAGCGGGAACCAAGAGAAGCCATATGGGGTAGAAGAGACCAAGCTGCTCAAAAAGCTGTGAATGGATAGGGTGGTTTCTGGTAGGAAGGACAACAGCAAGGAAAAGGTTTTTGAGGAGGTGGCTGCTAGCCCGAGTTTTTCATACTCAGTTTTCACAGGACTGGTCTAACAGCAGCAGCACAGGCTTGGTCAGTAGCACAGTTCTCATACCCACACAGGTCTGAGGTGATGTCATACTACCTGTGAGTGTGATTCTGTGTTTGAAAAAGCCTAATTTCTGCTCCTGTGGAGCATGGCTTGTTTAAGTGTCCAGACCTGCTGGGTATACCCATCTCTTCTGCCCCTCTGTGTTTTAGAAGAAATTGAGTCAATGTGTGGAGGAAAATTACCTCCTTGTGCTTTCCTGATATAGAATATTATTAATGATCAATCTTACTACAGATACCCTAATGCCCCTGGGCTCCATGGTGATTAATAGTATCTCGAAGCTATGTCGGCTGGGGGGTTCCTCTGTGTACACTCTGCCTAATGCTCCATCTCTCGCTGACCTGGAAGACGACACAGATGAGGAAGGTAAGGTCTTGTTAATAGGCTAGAAAACATGCTCTGTCTCATCCCTTGTGCTGTGTTAGGGTAGTGTTAGGAGATAGCACATGGACATAGCAACAGAAAAGGTTAACTCCAAAGAGATGGGGTTCTCTTTGTATACCAAGCTGGATCTACTGTATTTCCTGTTAGTCCTCTACAGCCTTGGGAGGTAGACCTGTATGCTGTGAAGCTCGTGGGGATTGTTAATGCTGCCAGTTGCTAGTATTATTTGCATACTCTTTTAACAGCCTGGCAGCTATCCTGTTCTGCCATTTCCCTATTGAAATTTTTAACTGCGCTTCCTCCAGTGATTCAGTGTCTAAAGTTTTGTGTGCTTATAGAATCATCTGGTTGGAAAAGACCTCTGAGATCATCAAGTGCAACTGTACCTGTCCCTTTACTAAACCATGTCCCTAAGAAACTCATCCACCCATCTTTTAAACACCTCCAGGGGTGATGACTCAACCACCTCCCCTGACAGCTGTTCCAGTGCCTGACAACCCTTTCAGTGAAGAAATTTTTCGTAATGCGTAGTCTAAACCTCCCCTCCTTCTGTTTCCTCTTGTCCTATTACTTGTAAGAAGAGGTCGGCACCCACCTCGCCACAGCCTTCTTTCAGATAGTTGTAGACATGGTATTATAAAAGCAAAAGGTAACAGTTTTTGTCTTGTTAGTGAAAAGCCAGCTGGACATGCTCTTTAGAACTGGAAAAAATAACTCTGGTAAATACATGTACATGTGAAGTAGCACTGGAAAATATGTATTTCCAGCCTGCCTAAAAATGCTGGGCATCATGTGATTTGGAGAGAAAAAGAAGAAAAAAAACCCACTTTTTTTTTGAGAGCTCTTGCAGTCTAACGAGACTGGAAGAATAAGAACAACAGAGCCGTGTGTCATGCTGACTCTTGAAAAAATTGCTATTTGATTTCAATCTTGTCTTTCAATCTCTATAGCTCTTGCAGTTTCTAAGTGTTTCAAAGTTCTAGCCCTGATTTTCATGGAAAGCTCTTCTAAAGAGTAAAGCTCTTATGTCTCACTTCTTCTTCAGCAGCATTAAAATTCAGAATTGTATTGTCTGAGAACACCGTCCCAAAATGATCCTTTGGAAAAGCGACATTGTCATTGTGGCTCAGAAGTGGGATATCAGTCAGAACATGTGGCTGTTGAGAAGGATGCTGAGATCACACTGAAATGTATGAAGAAGTGTATGTGTCTCCAAGTTCATTGAAGTCTTCCACCAAGAGAAAATGTGTAAACTGTCCTCTCCCTGTCCTCCTTAGAAAAAAAGAAACCAGTGAGGCAAAAAAGAGGTGGTAGATAGAACCAAAATAATGGGCTTCAATTGCAACAAGGAAGATTTAGAATCCATGTGAAGAGTGATAAGGATGGATTTGGGTTGACTGCCTGGAGACTGTGGCATATCCAACAATGGAGAACTTTAAGAAAAAAATAGACGCTCTCAGGAGTGACGTCTTCGAAGCTGATCTTGCTTTATACCAGGGAATGGCCAGAGAGCAATTTCATGTCTTCTTTTAGCCATCAGATTTTGACTCTCTGATTTGTTTCCATACCAGAGATTTTTCTCATGTTTTTGGTTTGTTTTTCTTAAACACAGGGAATTTAATCCTTTATAAGAAGTATAAATATAATAGTTTGAATTAGTTCTTCCTCAGCTGATTTATTAATACATATCAAATAGATTGACTCTTTGCAGCTGCGTCACAGACAGTTTTTCAAACATGTTTCATGAAGACTTTTTCCTATTTTCAGGTAATGGAGACAAACCAGAGAAGCCACACTTCGATTCTCGTAGTCTTATCTTTGAATTAGACCCATGCAATGGGCATGGAAAAGTTTGTCTTGTCTATAAGCACGCTAAACCAGGTAAGACTGAAAATAGCAAAGTTAGGCATCTGTTGTTGTGGATTGTATTTGGAGGCCACATGCGTAGATCAGCTTACATTTCTGATCTTCTTTGCAATTTGTAGATGACCATTTACTGGGATGTCCTGTCTCCACTGAAGTCAGGGGTTAAACTTTGCAGAGACTTAACTGAGCGAACATTTTCCCTCCTTTTAGTATTTGAATCTGAGTTATAATTTCTGCATGCATAACATACCTGCATACTGAAAGGGGAAATCATTCATATATGACCTAGAGACAGTCATGTTGAAATAATGCAGAGGGTAGAGCTCAGCCATCAACATATCTCTGTTTACTTGCATATCTCAGAACAATTCCCTTACATTTTGATGAGAAAGGCTGTAATCCTTCTTAGAAGCAAAGAGTAGATGGTAAAAAAGGTCCTTAGCTGATTGAGACAGACCTAGACTGCTTCTTCCACCTTGTGCATGGATGCAGAGCCTCCAGGTACTAACTAGGACAAAATATGGCAGAAAGTGTTGAAGAGGAGAATGTCAGATGTGAGCTGAGCTGTTCCTTCTTACAGAGACACAGAAAGCTGCTAACCATCAGGGATTAGTGAATTACACAAGTGACTTGTACAGTAGTTGTCATCTGACAGTGCATAGGTCACTAGGGGTGTGTGTACACCTGTGTGTTTGTGGTGTAGGAATGTGCATTTGTGATATACCTCTGGTTGTTATCTTGTCTTTTATTTACTGTGACTACAGCTTCCATAGTAGCAATTATTTGCCCTCTTGCCTTCCAGGTAAAGCGATTTCTGCATATGGAGGGAATGTTGTTTACAGGTGTTGTCAGTGAAGCAGGCAGGCAGTGTGTTTAATTGACAGTGTTCACTGTCTCAATTTCCCAAGTAACATCACTTCTTTTTATGCTCCAAAGTACGTCACTACCAGAGAAATATTTGATCACTGTGGAAAGATTTTGCAAAATGCGTTTTTGTTGGCAGCACGCACTCCCCTGACTTCCAGACTCTGGACTCTATTCAGTAGTCCAGTTTACTGACAATTGAGTTAGTTGCTTTTTACTTTGTGGAGTAGATAAATGTTTGCCATAATTGTACTTTGAACTTACACTACGAAATTTTAGATGTCCAAGCGTGCTCTTTGTAGAACATGAGTCCCAGGTTGGGAAGGAGTATGGAGAAAATGAATATAATGACTATTGCACAACAATTTTTAGTAAGGATAGGAGCAGAAACCTTTCAGTCCCCATCTTCTAACTGTAGCCTTTGGGTAACCATCTGTGTTAGTCAGTGACGCTGTGTTTTAGATGCTGCAGCCTTTCTGGTAAATATGTTGTGGCTTCCAGCTGACAGTGGCCAAGGATTGATTCTTACCACTGCAAAGCAACAGTAAAACTTGTGTTTGTTTTATTTTAGTTGTCTCCCCAGACACAGAGATATGGTTCCTGGACAGAGCTCTGTATTGGCATTTCCTCACCAAAACCTTCACAGCCTACTACCGCCTGCTCATTACCCACCTGGGTCTCCCACAGTGGCAGTACGCCTTCACTAGCTATGGGGTCAGCCCCCAGGCCAAGGTAGGACAGCAGGATCCAATTCATCAGTACTTTGCATAAGTATACGCTAGAAAATTACCTTCCCACCTTTTGACAAATAGTCTGTAGGCACAAGTGGGCCTCTCTAGTGAGCCGTGGGAGGGGTCGTAAGTCTTTCCCCTGTAGTATCTTAAGTCATTTGTTAGTGAATTCACTAACATTGTGTTAACCCCGCTTTTCTCACACGAGTTCGGCTCTAACTTTGACCTCCAGTAGCAGGTGGTGGTACCCCAGTTATTTCTTTCTTCACTCTGAAGCCAGACTCCATATCCATGACTGCTTGCAAATGAGTTGTAAAGCCATTCATCCTCATTGCTACATAAGATTTGTCTGGATCAGTTTTCCAGGCGTAGCACCAAACGAGCCTACTGCTTTCTGAGTGGAGAGTATAGTCCAGGTACACACTAGACAGAAGCCTAGAGGAAGACTATGAGCTTGAAACTTGCCAAGAATATTAATTCCTGTGCATCCTCCTCAGTTATGAAGGCATGTCTTGATAAAAATGATGCCCAAAAAGTGTCTTCCCTAGTGTTAATCCTGTGCTCTACTTTATCAGTCAAGACTGTGTACATGGCACACCAGCATATGCCTGTGCTCTGCCTTTCTGTAACTTTCCTACTACAATATTTAATTGTGTTCAGTATATTCACAAACCTTAGTGAAATCATTCATGTATTTTCTAATCTTTTGCAGCCTCTCTTAGTTAAAATCCTCCTAGTATGTTAACCATTACCGTTTTTAAAAATCTTCTAGGGTGGTTTATTAAAACTGTTTTCCATTAAACAGTACATGAATAGATTGCCATCTACGTTTTGGCATTGATCTTGTGTTTATCTTGTTCAGCACTTTGCTGATGGTTTCAGGGGCATTTGTAATATGCATAATCCCTACAGTTTTATTTCCTGACTTTGCCAATAGAAAACTGATAGGAAAAACTCTAAGAGGTGAGATCTGCAGGGCATGACATTGTGGTGGCATCTGGGAACCAAAAAAAGTTATGATCACTTCTAGATGTAAGATCAGGCTGAAGAGAAACAAACACAACATCTTTTTTGTAAACAGTTAAAAAACCTGCATTATTTTAAGTTGAAGAGAGGGAGGGAGGTTATTTTGAGAAGTTCAGCTGGTTTGGTTGCAATTTACAAGCACTTCATCATTCCAAGGTTTTTCTTCTGCTTCTCTGAATCTAAATAAATGTGGTTTGATTCATCCCCTCCCTTTTCTTTTCCTCCTGTGGTTTAAATTAGGAGTTGCTGCAGGAAAAGTAATATTAGGTTTGTGTTGGGTTCTCCTCTTCCCTACCTGGAATGTGGGGCAGTTCCACACTGTAGCTGTAGCTGTGCATTGTGTATCCTTATCACAAAGCGCTCTGTGCAGTCCTGTAAACTGCAAACTGATAAGAGTTGTATGATTAAAATTGAGTCTCAGGGGCCAGGGGAAACAGAGTGCAAATGTCTAATTGCAGTTTGGTTTTAACCTCTTCCTTCCCCAACATTCTGCCTTTCAGCAATGGTTTAACATGTATAAACCCATAATCATCAACACAGCTCTCCCCTCAGAAGAAGCTGATTCCTTTGTGAACAAGCTGGACCCCAATAAAGTATTTAAAAGCAAGAACAAAACTCCAGTGATCAAAAAGAAACTACCCTCCCAGCCAGCAGGCACCCAAAAGAGTCACACAAGCATGACCTCCTCCAAGACGTCCTCACTAGCTGGGAATTCTTCAAGGAAGTGAGACCCGCAGATCTGACCCTGGACAGCATTTGAAATAAGCTTTGATGTTCTATGATGCAGAGTCTCAGTGGTTCAGACCAAACTCCTTGTGCATGAGTAGATGTGCCTATGGAAAACACTTTTCAGCATTTGCATGAAACATAGCCACGATGTACTTTGACGTGGGAGGGCTGTAGTTCCTGGAGACTCTGAGAAAAAAACCTGAGACATTAATTTTATTCCCTTCTGCTACTTGCAGCATGTACTTTTCAGAAGGCATGAAGAAGCCCTTGATGTTGCTGCTCTATAGGGAAGCTTCTGTTCCTGTACAACTGTAGCAGTGAAATGAAAGCAAATGCAAGTAACTGTTACTTTAATAGACCTGTGCTGAAATACAGCGTATAAAGGTATTTCTACCATCTCCTTTGAATGAAACCTGTCCTGACCTTGCATGCTATGGGAGCAAGCTGGAGCCTACTGCACAAAGAAATATCTTCTGCTTCATACAGAATCAAACTCCACTCTTCCCTGTGCCCCTTCCAACTTCTGCTCTCAGATTCATGGTACAAAGGGACCTGGGGCATCCATGTCTCTGTGGCCTAGCCACAGACCACTTTTTGGCCTTTGTACCCTGTATTGTCTGATTGTGAAGTCTGTGTGATGTCCTTCCCCAATAAGCCTGAAGGCAGACAGAAGCTGCAAGATCCTTTGTTGCCTCTGCTTTCTCCTCTTCTGGAAAGTGCTGAGCAAGTGCAGGTCAGTGGCATTAAGAGACCCGTAAGACTGAGGACCCCCTGGTTTGTCACACGTTGATTTGCAAACGTGGCCATTCAAACAGATTTGGCTTAATTTGAGTTGGGCAGGATCTGACCAGGGGCCACTGAGATCATACAGCCTTAGAAGCCCCTGATGCTGTTTTCAGTACTGTAAGTTTTCAGGTTAGAACTGCACTTTAACCCATTCAGTGCTGGGTTTTAGTTACATCTAATTGTTTCCATTACTTCCCTATGCCATTCCATCTTCTTACATGTGCTGGGAACACATGTTGGCATTCAACATATTTTGTGCTTAAGCAGGGAAATCAAAAGCATTGTCTTCAAATAAGCATTGATTATTTAAACAGCATCATCTTTTATTTATTAAAAGAGTCACATTATTACATAAAACAAACCTACCTCACAGGGAAGTGCGGAGATCGACACACAGACTCCGATGCAGAATCGAAGACCTTTTATTGTCAGAAGGCTGCATTTTTATATTCTTCAGAGTTCTATCACGCGCTGGATGATTTTACATGATTGGATACATACAGCTGTCCACGCGCCCAAGTTATACTTGTGATTGATTACTTATACATGATCACACACTGCTGCAAGAAGCAAATTTAACATTCTTTTGCTAGATAACTTGCTCTTTATCTTACACTTCTTTGCAAACAATTCTATTTCTTCACCACCTAATCCCTCATATCTCACTGTTCAAGGCCCTTCAAGAATACCATGCTGCTCATTGTTACAAAATGTCTCCAACAGGGATGTTGTGAGGCTTCCATGAGTATTTGTATGGCCTTTAGAAAGACAAAGCCACACTGTAAGTGCTTCTTAGTATTTTAATAAAGATTTGAGTATTTTCCTCCAGAGTGTTTGAGGGTGTTTGAAGTTGCTTTTGGGAGAACCTGCACAAGGATGTATGATAAGAGCAGGGTCCAGGCTGAATTGTTTGAGGGTTTTGTTTAATGCAGTGGAGAATCTCACTGAGAAGAGCTGGTTAACATCTTTTAGCTAATCCTATCTTGAGCTACTCTGAAATTTCTAGTTCACATGGACCAAGACTTTGCTGTGTGACAGGTGATTCACTTCTCTTGAAAATCTCTGTAGCCATCATCCCTGGCTTTAGCATGCTTTGCTCACTCCCAGCACTGCTCATAGCCCACCCTAAAGTGCAATTGCAGCATTGCCTGGCAGCTGCCCTCTGCCACCCCCAAAATGAGGAAAATCCTCTAATGTGTGCCTTGTGCCAGCTGAAGATCTGCTGTAATGTTTCCACTAATACAAGGTCAGTTATAATGACAAAGCAGAGATGTCAGTGCTTACCACCCCACCACATGCCACAGTGATACATGAGTAATTCTTTTAATAGTGAGATGTGAATGGTCATTAGAGGCAGTAAATGCCATTCTCTGGAATTCTGTCTAGTAGTGATCCTCTGTCACTTCCCACTGTTGAAAATCCCTGTGTTGTATCTTCGTGGTACCCAGCCCTGGCAGTGCAATCACATGCTTGACACACATATCATACCTGCTTAAGTAGTTTCTAGAAAAGTTAAGACCGTTGTCACACACACGCATGCCTGGGAACAGGTATCTTATTATTATTTATAATGTTTTACTTTTAATCTGATGATGTCTCAAACTCGCAAGGCTGTTATAGGCCCGCTTCCTCATTCAGATGGAGGTTGCACAATTCCTGCAGTATCAGGGCAGCCTATTCCCACATTTCTCATACATTCAGAGTGGACGAAAGAGGGGATTTTTTGTTTCTTTGAGCATTTGGGGATGCGGCCACAGAAGCTATCTGAATCTTTTCATACAGTGGCAATTGAGGTATAGACTGTCAGTAACCCACATGGTTCCATGATGGAACATATTCCAGCAGAGCTGTGCCAGTATTCTGGAGACCCTGTAGTTTAGTTTACATTTTTTGGTGCTTCCTGAATGTTCAGATCAAAAAGCAAAACACAAAACCAACTGAAAAAAAAAAAAGGAATCAAGTTCACATTTCTATTTCAGAATGTCCTTGCTCTTCTTTTCTCTGTGCTCTGCCAAACTAGGTGTTCATTAGGGAGGTTTCTGCCACTTGTGGGTCCTGTGTTTTGATTTCTGTGACCAAGCAGGTATCTGGAGCCTTGCAGCTCTGCTTTGATTTTCTTCAGAGTGTGATGATTAGGGGGGTTTGGCAGGTTCTTACACAGAAAGACTGAATAATTTCTTTGGGTCACAGACAAGCCTAGCCCTACCCACGTCTGCCTGGCATCTCAGAGACACAGTTTGTCTGGTTAAGCAGAGTAGGTTTATTGAAGACTAGTCCCTCATTTCTCCACATGCAGGGTAGAGAAAGAATGTCTCCCGGCTGCACCGTTGCACAAGCCTTTATCCCCTTGGTTGCTGTTTGGCTATTAGTCCATACATCCACATAGGCTTTGTTGTCGCACCATTTCTTCAGAGCATGTGGGCATCACAGTGTAGAAGACTGCATCACTGGCTGTCCTTTCTCATTACCACTTTCTGGGACAGGTTGGTTGTGAAAATCAACAAACAGTTTGTAGATTAAAGCACCAGCAAGACTTCCCAGAATCGGAGCTGTGACTGGGACCCACCACCAGTGATTTCCAGCCCTAAAATGAAACACGGAAGAGGCAGCCAGTGAGCCAGACGAACTGCTGTTGTACCACCACGTGGCACAGCGTGAGGTGAGCTGAGTCTGCTGGGGCAGGAGTGAGTTGTATGAGCGGAGATGTCCAGTCCCACCTCACACACTGGGCCTTGCAACTGGCTTAGACAAATTCTCTGTCCACCAGCATAATTGCTAGAGGGGGTATCATTTTTCCCATCGATCTATGAAAGTGGCTCTGTGATGTCCGCAGGTTTCTTGTTCTGCAGAAATTGTCTGTGTGATCCTGATGGGCATGACTGTCGAACAGACATACCACACACACACACACACACACACATATTTTCGCTCCCTATTTCCAATCTGCACCTCCTCTACCAAGCTCTCAAAGATATTTTCTGGAAGTTTAATGAAAATGGGCAGTCAGACCAGGTGACTGCTCATTCTTTCACCATGGGAGAAGCCGTAGCATAGCACCATCTTACTGGATAGAGGAAGACGGGGTTTCATCTTCAGATACAGACATCTAAGTTTAGGAAAGCTATTCACCAAACCAACTGTAAACACCTGCATTCAGGTGAGCTGAATTGCTCTCTGGGTCTCCAGTTGCTTCAGCAAGCTAGATCTCCAGCTAACAGGGAGTCAGTTTGGTGCTCATATTGAGGTATCTGAAAGTGAAGCTTAATCCCCTGCTGGACAATTAGTGTAACTCAAATTTTGTGTACATAATGCACAGGGTTCCTCTATACATAATGCTTGCTCTCTGAGAGTGGAGAACACACTCTGCAGGGATATTGTCACTTGGTCCAAAGAAAAAGACTTCATAACCATTTTATCTTGGGGTTATCTCTTCTGCTTGTGAGCTAAGCAGTGCGAAAGCAAAACGAGTCACTCACGTGAAGACTTCTGTTCCCCAGCCGGCAATTGCTGTGAAGATCCTGGGGGGCAGGTCCCGAGAGGGGTTTATGGCATAGCCTGTGTTCATCCCCATCCCCAGGCCGATGCCCAGGACCAGCATGCCCGTGAGCAGGGCCTGTGTCCCTTTCAGGGCTGCGTTGTTTTTCTCGTCATGGATGACCAGAATGCCCAGCATTAGCATCACCGTTGCTGTAAACTGTAGAGGCAGGAAAGGGGGAACGGGTCAGGAGACAGAATAGTGAAGGCAGAAGGATCCTATAAGGGAAAGATAAAAAGACTTCCCAGAGTGGAAGATCAGGTGGGATTCATGATCTGGTCAAGTCAGGGAGGTCTCCCAGTGTTATACCCTCCTCACAGACAGACTAAAGAAAAGTCTTAACCCTTTTCCCTGCAAAAATATCTCCATCTCATGACCAAAAATGCTCTAGGACTGATATGAACTTCCCAGCACCGTCTTCTCCCACCACCTTTCAAGTTAGGGACATGGGTTATTTTAAGTACTTTTCACCTAACAGAAGCAGAGCCATAACAAACTGCTAATGAGACAAATCTGATCCTCCCTAGGGAGAGTGATGGTTTAGATAGCTTGTTGTATTAGCCCTTCGAAGACTAGAAGCAGATTCCAAATTCTCATCTGGGAAACAGAATCTCCCATCTTTGACAGTACGTAGCTATATTTGTAGAACTGCAGTGCCCGAGACGTCAGGAAATGTGGTTTGAAAAGAGGTGATGACTCCTGTCACTTTCTACTTCAGAAAATGCAGCTGGAGAACCTTGGCCTAGTTGCAGAAATTGCAGCAAAAGCAAAAAATTCACAGCTCTTGGCAACACACTGTCACTATCATTTACTTCCATGCAGCAGGGACACTGCATGCCCCACAGGAGGCTGTGGAAAGAGGTCTCCACCTGTAGGCTCTCCAGCTCTCACCAGCCTCCTCATCACGTCCTCACAAGAATTTTGTCAGCTCAAAGCCAAAAGCACAGGCTTCCTCAGATTTGAATTGGAAGAGAACCTCCCTTCTGCAGTGTCCCTGTGTTCCACATCCCCTGGAGCATTCCTTTCCTATTTCTGGGCATCTGGACATTGTGTTGTATGCTGAGAATCAACTGTACGCAGTCTAAATTTGACTGTTAAAACCCTAAAGGTTCAATCCAGACAGGCTGTGTTCATGTGAAGATGGTCCCAAGCCCTCTGTTGTTGTGAGAGGCAGCCAGAAGAGCTGACTGGGAGCATGGAGCAGGCATAGGATCCAAAATGCGGCAGAACAGTTCAGGGAACTGCTTGGAGCTGAAAGGGGGTAGTTCCTGAAATAGCTCAGCAGGGAAGTGGTTTGGAGGGCACTCAGGCCAAGCTGTAGAGTGGCCTGCAGGAATTACCTTTTAGGCTTGCTCAGCTACCAAGGCACCTTGGATGTTATATGTCAGGCACATTGTGGGCTGGTGGGCTCCTTGGAGGAGAGGCTGTGGTTGTGGCTGTGCATATAGAATCCATTCCCCTGTAGCAAGCCTGCAATATCTGCTGTTACCATCCACCTTCTCCTAGCATACCACAGCAGTCCCCACTAACCTCTGAGAAGAAGCCTCCCAGCATGGATACATAGGGAGCGGGATAAGTGGAAAAGATCAATGCTGTGGCATTTGGTCCCATCACCGTAAAGTCCCCATCGCTGTAGTCATATAGAGCATCTAGGAAAAATGGAAATTATGGAGTTAGCACAGAGTTCATCGCACCTGGTATGTTCACAAGTCCACCCATGGCAGCCAGCATGGGCACCAAGCGGAAGAGAGACAATGTGAAATATGATGGAGGTGACACACCCCTCGCAGGGCATCATTTCATTAATATCTGTTATCCACAGACTTTGGTCTGCATTGCTTCCCTACACCTAACAGCTCCCTGACCCTGCTCCAGACGCTTGAGGCAGGCTGGACGCTCTGGTTCCACTGGAAGCCTCCACCCCTCTGCCCCTCAAAGACTGGGACATGCTGGAGTCAATGTGTGGCGTGTTGTCTGCTCCCAACTCAAAGCGACAGCTGACTGCTGTGCTGTTTTCCACACACCAATGGTCCCCCAGAGCTCCAGCTGTACCATTGTGTTGGGTACTGTAAAGGGAAATATTTTTGGCAAACTATGAGTTAAGACTGAAGTGGTGCCCAAAGCAGACTCTGATAAACGACACAACCATACCATAGTAGAAGCCAAAGACGGTGGCTGCTGCCATAAAGGAGCCCAGGAACTGGCCGATCAGATAAGCTGGGAGCTTTATCCAGGGGAGGTTTCCTAAAATGCAGTGTGTGATGGTGATGGCAGCATTCAGATGAGCTCCTGCAGAATCACAACAAAAGAAAGTGGCCTCAGCCCTTATGCAGCTATTGTGAAGCATGACCCGCGTCCCACAGTAACCACCCAGACCTTTCTCCAGGACACCAAAAGTGTCTTAAGGCAAGGTCTCCCGCCTGCGGAGACTCAAAACTGACCTGTCTTCTCTGGGCAGCTGAATGGTGCAGGACAAAGAGTGCCTAGCTTTAATCTGTAGAAAATTCTGTAGACCATAGGTTGCCTCCAGGGGATCTCACCTGTCAAGATGCCTCTCTCAGCATGGCATGAGTTTCCCTCTGTATGGGCTTCTCTCTGTTCAGCTTGGAGGGAGCCCAAAACTTACACCCATCACCTACCTTTTATATGGCTATAGATAGATAAGGCAATTGTTATCCCTTCTGAAAATATCTGAGAGACAAGGAGGGCCTCACCCTTGCAGAGTTGAGCGTTTCAGCTGGTGGGAGCTGTGGGCCCCTAGCACATCTAACACACAAGGCACAGGACACTGGAGAAATAAACTGCAAAATGAACTACTGATGCCCCTTATCTTCATGTCTGCAAAGCAACTCCCACACAGGGCTGTTAGCACGGACTCAGGTCAGCTCTTAGATGTCACTGCATTGAGAAGGGATTACCATGATAGCTAATCCTGCCCATGCCATGGTTGCTCCCACTGGTGCGGAGCAGACCCTGACCTTCCCTAGCAGAGTTTGTGATCTTGGACTGCAATTCCTTACAACTTTTAGTATGTGGCTTCCATACAGTGCAAGACCAGCTCTCCCCTGTTTTGAGGAGACGCTTTCTGTGGAAGACATTGGTATCACAATGGTGCTTTTGGAGAAAGATTAAGTGGATCCAGGTTTGGTGCCCCTGGTGCAAACTACGTTTGTTTTCCAGGCCTTATCTCCTCACAGTTCCAAACAAAATATTTGCTTTCCTGCCTAGTAGTGTAAACTTTGGGGGCCAACAGATGTTCCAACCTTAGTAGCCATCTCCTTCTCCAAACTCAGAAAGGGGTAATATACAGACATTCATCATCTCATCAAAGTGCAAGACAAAGTGCAGTGAATGTACTGCCTGCTATAGTCCCACAACTACAACAGAAACTGGGGGGGGAGATCACTTTTTCTTTGTCTCTGATCCTTTGCAGGTATGACTAGCCATTTCACAGATCACCAGAAGCATCTTGCGATACAAATAAAGTCACATTACAGTGCCAGAAAGCCTTGAAGATAGCTCTAGAACCAGACTGTTGCTGAGACCCTTTCTTCCACCTCACAGCCCTCAGCAGATCAGCTCCATCTCAAATGTCACCTGAGACTGTAGGGACCTACTTTCCTCATCCCGCTTTCCCCAGAATGTCTCTACCAAGCTCTAAAAGGACAGGGAGACCAAGAGCTCACATTGAAAAATTTTCCTTTCCAAGCCAGCCCAGTCTTGGACATCTCTCTGCTCCAACAGTTCAAGTGCAAGGTCTTGCCTTAATTTTCTGCCCACTAGAGCCCTTAATCTCATCTCTTGGTGTAAATGAATACATAAATAGCACAAGGCAAAGGTAATGTTGTGTCATGTGAGAGTTAGCAGCCCATGGCCCTGATACACTCCCTCCTGGGTTTGTGTGGGACATGTGTGCATGGGTGTGGATGATAAGGAGAAAATTTGCATGCCATTCCTTGTTGCAACATCAGTAGTGAGCTCTCCTTTGCAATAAATTATTTACTTCCCCACAGGTCATGTCTGCAATATGTTTTCAGAGCTCCTTGTCTCCTCAGGCCGTAATGGCATACCCCAAGCACCTAAAAGAAGCACTGCTGAAACCTGGCTCCACTGACCACAACAGTAGGGCTGTCTGAAACTCTGCCACTCTCCCTGTCCTGCTTGTCCCTGTCTCAGCTCAGGACATGCATTCAGTACCAGCATACCATAGGTATGACCAGATATTTCAGACATCACAAGAATCATCTTGTGACACAAATAAAGTCACATTAGAGTGCTAGGAAGCCCTGAATGCATGCTGTGCATGCCTTGTCCCCTGCTTCTCCTGACCTTGCCAGGCCATTGTGACTCCTTGGCTTGACCTCAGACTGGCCTCCCCCATGCAGACTTGGCTGCGATCACTGGGTCACAAGTTTGACCTTGGTTACGGTCACCAAACCTGCTTTGGTCGTGTTGCTTGGGGACCCTAGGACGGCTATTTTTCTAGTGAGGGCAGCGCTCTGCCTTGCCATGCCATCACCCACCCCTCTGCAGCCCACTCCTGCTGTCCCCGATGCTTGTGGCCTTTACAGAACATAACAATACCCCATGCTTAAGTGTCCTGCTCACCAGAGATTCCTCCTGCTGCATGGATGCCCAAGGTAACACCAATGCCAAATGCCAAATTGACACTCAGTTGCTGCCCAAAGTCTCCTCTTCCTAATACCACTTGTGCCACAGAAGACAAGCCAAAAACCTGGTGCATGGGAAAAGAAAGAGAGAAAGGAGTTTAAATTAGTGTTATTGCTGTGATGGACTGAGCTGCTTCATTGCTACTTTTTTCAGCAAAACTAATAAACTCCTACAGACAGGAAGACTCTAAGGTACCCATGGTCCGAAGACGAAGAAAGAGCAACCCTCCCCTGCCAAAACTGAAGCAGTACCTGGGTTATTCCTCAGTGGTACCCATCGCACCAAACCAGGCACTTTAGTTGTGGCTGAGTATGGGGAGACAAACCCCAAAACATGCACACTAAGCTCCAGAGCTCAAGAGGGATCACTCGCACAGCCACAATAAGGACATCTGTGAATGAAACCAGGGACCTGGACCAGGGGAGCATCACCACAGACTGCCCCAGACACTATGCCCAAGATGGATGGAAGAAGGAAGGGCAAATTCTTGTTGTCTTTCTTTTTCCTAGTGTGCAATTTACTGACTAAATTGTGGTTTGGGCAGCACACAGCTATTTGTCAAACTTTAATTTTGGTAACTTATTCTGGAAAAAAAAACAAGGAAAGAAATTCTGGCTTGACTTTTTCTTTCAACACATATACTTTGTCTGAAAACAGCCAAAGTTTCAATATTTTTTTAGTGACTAAAAGGGAACAGAGAAAAAAATAAAAAGGAAAGTAAACACTCTCCAGTAGGAAAAGACATATCCAACAATTCACTTTGGCCTGAAAATAAGCTCTGTTTCACTCTTTTAATGTGGTCAGAGAGTGGAAAAATCTGTTCTTTGCATAGATATTACACTGAAATCTGGAGAAAAACAAAGCTTCTCTTGAGGTCTCTGCCTCGCAAACCACTTAGAACTTGCAGAATGTATCCTACTCTTTGGACTACACTAATGTTTATCGAGGGAGACATGTCCCTCCAAGATGAAATAATCTAAATTTCTGCTCTGTCCTGTCCTGTTGACTCAGATCTTTACTAGCTGTTCTATCTGCATCCACACTTTATCTCCTGTGTCTGCTCTCCTTCTTCCCTTTCAGATATCACCAAAATTCCCTGTTCTCCAGAGACACCACTCTTATCTCTCTCTCATATACAGACCACACTCTGTGCTCTCCATGGGGCTACAGCCTCCCTGGTGTAACCCCTTCTCGCAGTCTGCCTCAGCAAAATCCCCAAAAAACAGTACTGGGATGTCTGCCAGCATCTGCAAAGCCCTTACAGAAATTTTACCTACTCATCTCCGACATTTCCAAAGACACATCCAAGAGAAGCCCAATTCATAAGGCACAGGTTTTGCAGGACAGCAGGCAGTTGCAGAGATAGGGGCATGGGGCAAGAGACATGGCTGTTTCAGCTGAACACCACTATCCCAGAAAAACACACAGGACAGGCCATAGAATCTGTTTCTCAGCATAGACCCAAACCTTTGGTCTCTTCCACTGTTCTCACAGTCTGAAAATAGCTTTTTTTTTTCCCTGCCTCGCTATTCCTCGTGCTGTTCCCCGCTGCTTGGTTCTCTCTTTTCTGACCATTGCTTGCCGATGAAAGCAAGAGTTTCTGGCTGAATGCTATCATCCAAATAGTGGGCAACTAGACATTGCAAAGATGCATCCAGCACATTCTCAGCCATAGTGAGAGCCAAGTGACTATTGAAAAAATGGCTGCTGGAAACTATGTTCGGATGCTGTGTGTTACCAGGTGTTGATGAGGGTCTGTGTGCAGTTCCCGTCTCTATTCCCTTGCAAAGCTCAGTGAGAGAAGAGTCAATGTGAACTGCAGGCTACAAAATCTGACTTGGACTGTCAGATTCTCAAGCGCGGAGGGAAGTCCCCTCCTCATGCTGCTTCCCAGAAACAGCCCTTGCAGAACAACCCTGAGCTTGTTCTTTATCACTTGGCAACTTCCACCACCAAAAACCAGAGGATGGAAAAGGAAAATAGTTTTGCTCTGCTCCCACTGAGGAGTGACGAAAGTGTGGTCTGACTTCCTATATGAGCAAAGCTATCCTGCATAGTGGGAGCAAACTTTAAGAAGCTGGATGTGTAGTGTGATAAAAACCAAACATCCTTGGCATGTGCAGTTGTTGTCCTTGAAAACTAGTACATTTACCTGTACAGACAGGTAAGGTCTCCATGCTTACAGAAGTCTTATTTTCCTCCTGTACAAATTTCCAAGTACAAGTTATTCAGGTTATCCTCAGTCTTTCTGTGCCAGACTCTGTCCAGTGGCAGCCTCTGTCTTGGGCTAAGCCCAAGAATAGTAAGTTGGCACAGAGAGCTACTAGACCTTTTCAGAGAGGGGATCTCATTTTGCTGTGTTGGTCCAACACAGGAAGCTCTACTACCGGTCAGCACCTCAATCCCCACCAGGAATCAATTCTAACTGCAGAGCCTTCCTCACCTTCTCCCCAAGCACATCCAAAGTAGCCCAAGAGCTAAAAACCACTTCACTTTTTCAGTGTGAAACAGATCCCACAGGCAAGAGGGCACTTTCTGTATTACTTGGATAAGCACTATGCATTTGCCAACATAAGAAAACCAAAAGCAAAATCCTGGTACGCTCTACACCTAGTAATTATGTTTCCTAATAATGGGCTGTGGCTCCAGAGAGTTTCACGAGCATTCCTTACCCTGTGAACCCCAAGAGTATTAGGGATTAATGTTTTTCTTATTTCAGAGGCTGCCAGTGGTAGAGGAGTGAAGATCTGCTCCCCAGACCTGTACAGGGTCCTCCAACCACAACATCTTCTCAGACACAGAAGGAAGAAAAGACCCAATTCGCTGCATTAGTTATTTCAGGAGTTTTAGCACAAGCATTGCATTGCCCTGTCTGATCAGACACTGCTCCTTGGTTTCATTCTCAGAATTGTCATCATTTTTTTCTGAAGAGAGAATTGAAACAGCAGCTCATCCCCACCAGCTTCTCCTCCTCCCAGCCCTTACCTCCCACATTGCTTTTTCCCTCCTGAAGGTTTTTTGACAGATACTTTACCTGATGGGAAGCTGCCACCCTGAAAGAGCAGAGGGATGAGCACTAGCAACCACCTGCTGAGCAGGCCCAAGGATGTGGTATGAAACCATGGGCCCTACAAATTGCTGGTGCAAACATTTACCTTCTTGCCTACCCTACACACACACACACACAGACACACGCACATGCGAGACACATACGTTCGGGCCCATTTCCATCTTACCATGAGGATGAACATCCCTAGCGCTTCTGCCAGAAGCTCCCTGACAGTCCCGCTACGAATCGTGAGCGCCTTCTGAATCTTCTCCAGCATTTTGCTCCTTGGTTCCAGCCTGTAGCAGAGAACCTCGTGTTGTGACAGCACACTTGATTGGGCTGAGCTAAGTTACCCTTTGAAACTTGGCACCCTCCCTTCACCTCCAGACACCTTCATTCATTTGGTTAACAATGAACAAGCCATTAAAGTAGCAGCTAACTTCAAAGTCTGCCCACACACACGCGCCATCCTTTTAAAACTAAACAGCATGGATGCAGTGCTTCTGCTACCAGGGCATTGCAAACACTGTTGCCTTCTTCCCAGGAGCAGCTTATCTGCAGAGCGGTGGAGCTGTAAATGTTACCAGCAGCTGCCCCACACTCTGCTAACGCTGCTCCTGGTGCAGCCTCCCTCTCCACTACTGCGTTGGAAAAGTTCATGAGCATTTCTTTCATCCACAGGACACTGAGCTGCTGTAGGGAAGAACCTGGGAAGCCATTTCTCCTCTCTGCTCCATAGATAGTTGTCTGTCTTGTGGCAGGGAAGTATTTCATGGGCTGGGGTAAGCCCTCCTGCAGAACAGATTAGCTATTGACCTCAGTGAACACCTGATTAAATACACATTAATTTACTAGTCTATTACAAAGGACCTTCTAAACATGACAGATGACAATAATCTTGCTGGCAAGGGTGTTCCTACAGCGTATTTCTACATGGAGAGGGGTTTTGTCCTATAAGTCTGTGAGCCATGCTTTCTGGGTCACTTCATTCTCTGCCATGGTAGAGCACACCAACACAAGCCCTGAAGAACCGGGTCAGGGTGATGTCAAAAGCTTCAAGTTTCTTCTGGATATAGTAATTTCCAGCTGACATATAAAACTGAGGTCCTGGCATCAGCTGCGATGGAGATCTCACAGCCTTTCTTAGATAGAAGAGGTATGAATGGGTCAGTATCCCTCACAACTGGACCTGTAACATTGTTTTTCACTCCTACATCTCGGGGAGCCTGCCAAGTGGATTCCTTCCTTATGGGCAAATAAGAAAGCTGCTGTGTCTCTGAAAGACTTTGTGTCCTGCATTCAAGCATTAACTGTAGGCATCTCCGTATCCTAATTTGGGTTGGAAAATGGACAGGTATTTTCTGGGAACAGTAGGCTCCCATAGACTCGCAGTATTCTTGGAGGGAAAGACGATTAGAGTCTGTAAAAGAAATCTTTGTTCTAGCGATATTATTTGCACAATAATCCCTGCTATTACCACCAATATCCCTAAAACTCCAGTATGCTAGGATGACTGGATACTCCTCTTGCCACTGCTTGTCCTTTTGCTCAGATCATTCCACAAGATGGCACTGAGACATTAATTTCTCCCTTAAAACTATTCAGACGGGTTCCTCTGTTGGTTGCTAAAATGTGAGAACCCTTTAGTATTAGGGTTATTCTGGGCATTTTTAAATTAAAGAAAGGTGATCTGCTGATGTTCAAGGATTGCAAAAACAACAACATAAAAGGCCTTTCAGTGAGGCCTGTAGGGCAAAACACCACCACTGTGACAGCACACAAAACCAGGATGTGTGAGCCTGCACCTCCAACCCTCCACTTGATAATCAACTGAGAACAACAGGTGGCTCCAAAGGCAGTTCATTCCTGCATAAAATAAGCCTCTGAGGCCAGACCTGTGAGTCACACTGGGTGCTAGCAGTTTCCCTCCAGTGTCTGCACTGGAGATGTGGAGTGACCAACACCAGCCTGCACATCTACGAATAGGTATCGACTGTCAGGTGAGCTGGAATGCCCTTTTTGTCTGCTTCCAGATGTGGTGATCTTGAGCAGATGCAAGCAACCATGTGTCAGCCAACAGCTGGAACACAAAGATCTGCCAGTTGCCCAACATGACCTTTTCATACTTGCATGGTTTCACTTACCTGCAGGGCTGATGAGGAGCTCTGGGGTCACCAGACACAGTCCCCCACTAGCACAAGCAGCCACACCACATCCCTTTCATGACCAGACTGGTCTCCATTTTAGGGGTTAGTGCTTTTTTACCAACTCCTCCTACTGGAAGCCTGTTACCGGAACTTGCTGCTCTGAAGATTATTTCCAATCATATTCTCAATGCCATTTATTCATGTGCCAGCATTACCCCATCACAGTCACGAGTTATCTTACTTCTTACAGGTGAAACCCATAGAATTTTTCTATAAGGTTCATTAGAAGAGCTTTAGCTGCCTAGACTTAACCTTACAGTGTCTCCTGATGTTTACCTTGACTTGGTCACATGTTGAAACATCACTCAACATTGACCCTACAATGATTTTACCATGTTTTCGACTGCATATTAAGCAGCCATCTGCTAAACCAAACCTGTTTCTTCCTTCAGCACTGGTAATAAAGGCCTAGGTTTGGAGAGAAAAATTCTGGCATAGTCAAGGCCCACTAACTGTACCAGTGTTGATACCCATGATACTGAGAAGTCAGCAGAATAAACCTCCTGGGTCCTGCTAGAGCAGCCCTGGTAAGGATGAGCACCCAGGGACTCCAGTGTTGTGCTTCTGCAAGGAACAACTTCTCTCACTCAGTTTGACAGTGCACACATTTCCTCTGCACCCAGGAGATCATTTATCTCTTAATTGTGCTAATCAACAGCTGGAATGTTGCCATTCCATTAGCTTCAGCCCTGCTGGTGGAGTATTAACTGGTCCCCCGGGGCTGAGAGCAGCGTGAGAAGAGCGCCTCACCGTGGATGAGGACAGGTTGCTCCTCCATCAGACCAAATGAACATGGCATTGAGACATCTCCAGGCTCCTTTATAAAGCGAGACCAGATCAGAGAGACCAGTACAGCACTGGAATGACCTTAGGTGTCCAGGGCAAACCCCACTTGATGTACTCTGGAGCACCCACACCCTGTGATTTCACATCTAACAGTCATGGTCTATCTCCTCTACTTTATGGACAGCAGACATGGAGTGAGTTGCAGACACCCCAGATATTTGTCTCTCACCAGATGACTTTGCTCTCTGTACTGGTTAGCCAACTGCCCCTTCGCAGGACACCACCCTCCACAGCCTTTCAGCTTACCCTGAACACCTCTGCCCCTTACCCTGAAGCTGTAAAAAGGCTGATCACCCACACCTGCTCCTTTACAGTGAAACCAAGGTAGTTCCTACCCTGCCGGGCAGGAGGACTGTGATGGCACAACGGTAGGATCCGACTTCAGCTCACAGCTCCACATTTCTCCTTTGGGGCATGGTGTCTCCTCACCCCAGACGGATAAATCTTGCTTTGCTGAAGGTAACCCTCGAGCTGGTGTTGTTAGCAGGAGGAGGATTACCTGGGTATGCAGGTCGTTAGGGGGAGAACAGGGCTGTCAAGTAACGGGTTGCCTGGGGCAACGCGGGCCCTGTTGTTGTGCAAATAGGTGGAGGGTGCCTGGGCTCCCTTGGCTGAGGACCTACTCTCCCCAATCTGGGCCACCTTCCCCTCCTGTCCTCCATTTAGCTTTACAGATGGAATGCAGTCAGGTTTATATGCAGCAAAGTGTGATGGTTTTGAGGCTCCTTGCTGAGTTTATCTGGGCAAAGCCCTGGAAAGTCTCACCCATGCACAGGTATAGGCCATTTAAGAAAAAGCAAGACAGAGGAATGGAGGCATTTCAGGTACCACAAGACACTTGGGGTCCCTGTGGGATTTCCACCACAGTCCTGCCAGCTCCTCATCTGCTTTCATCCCTGCTCCATCCCCGACCCATGAACATCCTGCTCCCCTGACCCGGTCAGGGCCTGGCTTTCACTGCACCCCTCTGTGTGGGAGCATCCTCCACCTGCCCCAGGACCACAGGGTGTGACTTCCCCAGACCCTGGTAGAGAGCAGTGGGTGCTGCAAGTGCAGATGTTCCTGACAAGCTTTGAGCTGCCTGCTTGGCTCTGCTTTCATTTCACAGATAAGGTGAAAGTGAGGGAAACCTCAACACTCACAGGACATCATCACCCTGCAGATAAGAGCAGCCAGGCTTTCTCCTGAAGGAATGTGAACACCCGTGCTCTGAAATTTAAGAAAACGGGAGAACAGGAGAAGATGCATACTGGGAGGGAGACACTGAGTGAGCTCAGTGAGGTCCTGAAGTTTCAGAATCTGGTGGAGCCAGCATGCTGATCTGAAAGTTTTTCTGCCTCTGACTGCACCCAAGAGACAGCACAGTATTGCTGTGTCCTCCCCTCAGGACACAAGAAGTTTACCTCTACAAAGAGTACCACCAAAAAAACTTTCATGCTTCAATTTCATTCCATTTCATGCTATCTCCTTTGCTTAATCCTTTCTCCAGATGCTCCAGTCCAGGACAGACTAGGGACCCATCAGCCCCATGATCCCCTTAAGCAGCACCGAAAAGGCACAAGCCTGTGTTTAACAGGTCCAAAGAACAAAACCAGAGCAGGAGGCAGTGACACAAACACAACCATGCCTGCTCCCTCTGCACTGATAGAATAAGGCTGAGCCAATAGTCAACACAGTCCTTCACAACCACCAGAAGTATGAGGATGAGCTGCATCTGTACGGGCCACTCCCAGAAGCTACACCTGTAAACCCTACAAGAGATGATGATAAACCCATAGGCATACCACTAGTTAGCTGTGATACAGATGTTTTGTGTGCTAAGGAGCTACGTGGTGACACTAGCATATGTATAATTAGTCAATTTCCCAAACACCAACTGTCAGCCACAGACCTGTGTTTTCTCATACCACACCTGGCACAGGGTGTCCAAAGACCATTCAACAGCTGGCATGACTCACACAAGTGGTGAGCAAGGGTTGACACTTGGAATTTGTCCTTGCTCTCTTCACAGGGGAGAGAATGGCGTGGATGCAGGCAGCTGAGTCAGCTTTCTCAGCACCAACTCACACCAGCCCAGAGGGCTTCTGCTACCACAGACGTGAAGGCATCCAAAGGAAACCCCTGATAAGCTCTTGTGGTCCTAGCAGGGAGGAGATGCCACAGATTCCTTGCAGACACGTGCATAAATTCACTTGGACACTGCCTAGCCCCTCCCAGGGCCTCAGTGGAGCCCTACAGGCCTTTCAATGGGGGTGGAGGTTTTCTCCATCATCAACCAGACCCCATCAGCTTTAAGCCCCCTCAGCCCCTTTGTCTTCTCCTGTACTGTTTTGAGGGAGAGGAAAGAGTAGCCAGTCCTGGTGGATCTGGATGGCTCCCTGGCTATTCCCATCCTATCGGTTCCTACATGAAAAGCCATTGACTGAGAGAAGCCTGCAGAACCTGGAAATCCATCTGTCGGTGTTGCCTGAACAAGAAGATTTTGTTGCTCCTGTAGTTTCCCGATACAAGTCCTGCATGATAGAAGTGACAACTTCACAAATCATAATAAGCAAAGAACAACGTGCAGTTTATTTTCCAAAACACAGGGCACCACACATCAACCATCACTGGCAGTACTAACTAACCCATGGCAAACACTAAATATTATCACCAGTTTTTATCATCTTTCTGCTTTCACACAGATGTACAAAGACACATACCCATATCACCCATTTCCGAGTGAAGAGGTGACTGTTATATACCACATTCTCATATTCAACTACATAGGAACCTCCTCAGAGTCAAAATATCAATTTATAACCTCATGACAACGGCAGAGGTTCTGTCCCTTCTCCTAATGTGAACCAGTTAGAGCTCTCTGGAACCACCCTGAGTGTATTTGCACAGGACCTGAAGCAACAAGTCTCTTTTCATAACACAGCCTCCAGGCTCTGCCACAAGAGCAAACATATACAAATCACAACAGGTCTCTGAGGCTATATATACCAATTCTTGTAACTGAGACGTCTATGCATCTGTCAAGCTAGAGTATTAGGCACAGCAAGTACCTGGCTGGAGGTGTCATCTACAGGAACAGACACTCCTGTTGGTAGAGTCTACAAGGAAAACTGTCACTTTGCTCACCTGGCTTTGCTCACCCTAAGTCTATTGAACAATAAGATCAAAATACTTTTCATTTGAACTGGTTCATTGGCCTGGACAGGCATACCCTCCATTGGGTAAAAAAGTGGCTGGATGGCCAGGCCCAAAGAGTGGTGGCAAATGGAATTAAATCCAGTTGGAGGCCGGTCACAAGGTTCAGTGTTGGATCCAGTCCTGTTCAATATCTTTACCAACAATCTGGATGAAGTGATTGAGTACACCCTTAGCAAGTTTGTGGATGACACCAAGCTGGGTGGAAGTGTGGATCTGCTTGAAGGAAGGGAGGCTCTGCAGAGGGATCTCGACAGGCTGGATCCATGGGCTGAGACCAACGGGATGAGGTTCAACAAGGCCAAGTGTAGAGTCCTCCATTTGGGACACAACAACCCCATGCAGCGTTACAGGCTTGGGGAGG
The DNA here is from genome assembly GCA_033558235.1 of Neomorphus geoffroyi. NCBI lineage: Eukaryota > Metazoa > Chordata > Aves > Cuculiformes > Neomorphidae > Neomorphus > Neomorphus geoffroyi. The sequence continues at coordinate 2,081,880 of JAUMJM010000048.1, forward strand.
AGTGGCTGGAAAGCTGCCTGGCAGAGAAGGACCTGGGGGTGTTGGTTGACACCCGGCTGAATATGAGCCAGCAGTGGCCCAGGTGGCCAAGAGAGCCAATGTCATCGTGGCCTGTATCAGACACAGCATGGCCAGCGGGAGCAGGGAGGTGATTGTGCCCCTGTGCTCAGCACTGGTGAGGCCGCACCTCGAGTGCTGGGTTCGGTTTTGGGCCCCTCACTCCAAGAAGGACTCTGAGGGGCTGGAGCGTGTGCAGAGAAGGGCAGCGAGGCTGGTGAGGGAGCTGGAGAGCAAGCCCTACGAGGAGTGGCTGAGGGAACTGAGGTTGTTTAGCCTGGAGAAAAGGAGGCTGAGGAGAGACCTCATCACTGCCTACAACTGCATGAAAGTAGGTTGTGGTGAGGTGGGTGCTGGTCTCTTCTCCCAAGTGACAGCGATAGAATGAGAGGAAATGGCCTCAAGTTGTGCCAGGGGAGGTTTAGACTAGACATCAGGAAAATTTCTTCACTGACAGGATGGTCAAACACTGGATGGGTAGATGAGGTGCTCAGAGATATGTAAGTATGGCTACAGGTACGGTTGGACTCAATGATCTCAAAGGTCTTTCCAAGCAGGTGATTCTATGATTCCATTCAGAAGCAGCTTGGGGTGGTCAAAGGAGATATTTGCAACTGCTCACAGCATGCTGCACAATCCTTGCTAAAACACCTGCCCTGTCTTGGTGCTGGAAGCATCCTAAATTATCCACCTCCTCGTTGCTCTCTCCTCTGCTATGCAAGGACATACATGTCTTAACTTCTCCTTCACCATTGGTAAGGCCAATGGTCAGAAGAGTGGGTAGTAGCATCCTTCACGTGCACAACAGGTCAAGCCAGTGGAATGGCTCCCTCTGCTCACCAGAACTTTATTTGTAATGCCCACAGCAGTGCAGCAATTTGGTGGTATTTCAGATAAAGCAAAATCTTTAGAAGAGGGAGGCTTACTGCACAGTAGTGGAGTCTCCCTTCTTCTTCTCTCCTCAGGAGCTGGAGGAAGCCACATTATGTGCATCATTTAAAAGCAGACTAGAAGCAAAAGGAACTTGAAAACTCACCATGGGGAACAATTGTGCTCTGCTTCATGGCAGTAAATAGCTGACTTTGTCTTGTTCATCTCATATTTTATTGCTTCTGCTGTTTGTGCTTCATGGGAAAAAGTAATCTAACGGAGCAGGAAACCTGCTTAGTGCTCCCCTGCGCAAGCAGCATCTACACTCCACTTCTTTTCTGCACAGCCCCATGAGACAGAAACTTTTGACTTGGCACCACCTTACCACAGTCACATGACACTGTCAGCAGGGACCCTGGGGAGAAAAAACACTACCAGAGCCATGGGAGTGTTGCAGGACCCCTGCCAGGATTGTGCCCAAGGAGAGGGCTCATGCCTTCCCCTCTCCTGGTCTCTCTGGACCCTGATCAACCTGCAAGCTCTGGTGTGGGGAAAAGAGTCTTGGAACAGGGTCTCACTTCCATGCAAGTTCCATGCATTTCTCCATGTCTCTTCCAACCAATCTTTCCCTTGTGCTGGTGGTGCCTGGAAATTTAGGATGTGAAGAAAATCCCCTGAACTCACAAGACCTCTTTAAAGCCCACACCAGCAACCCTTAGAAAAAGCAAAGGGAAAATCTTACAACTGACAGTTTTCATAACGATCTTCTTGGACTGCAGCTGGACTCTCAAAGTGTGTGTTCAGGAGCTTTAGATAAGTTCTGCTTAGTTGTTATTTCTGTCATACAATTACTCCTTGCTTTTTGGACTCCTACTTGTTTGGAAGCACCATCAAAATAATTCATCACAAATGCCTTGAACGTGTAGTCAACAGCCTGATGGAAGACATCCAGCCCTGATCAGCATCTGTGTCGAGTGGGATACAAGCCAGCAGTGACGAAAACATGTTTTGTTCTCGGTTGTTGGCACTGAGGAAAAAATGTTGTAGTTCACATTTGTTGATTCACACTTACCGACAGGATAGTAAGATTGATCAACACGGAGAAACAGAGATTAATAAATTATAATCACCTTTAAGTCCTCAACAGACTGACCCTAATCTGTATAACCCAGGGTCAAAGTCTAAAGTCTTTTGTCTACATGTCTGTATTAGCTAACTCATAAAAGACAACAGAAACTCAACGCCCAGCTATTTCTTGGAATGAAGAGATACCCTCTGGTGAAAACAGTTCTGATGCCCATGAGTTTCTCCCTGTTTGCTGACAACCCAGAAACTGGAATAAACTGCAAATCCCATGGAAGAGTCCTGCAGTATCAGCTGGTGCATTAAACCTGGATGACCCCAAGTCAAACATGTGACAAAGATGGTGCTCCCACACCTAGTGTCCCACCCAACCAGGTGTCTGTTGGAAAGGAGTGCATCCCTCCCCACATGCTGTCATCACTTGCCGTAGCACTCAGATTCAATCATAGGTTTCCCTTTCAAGCACTGACCTGTCCTGCTGGATCAGTCCTGCTTAGCTTTCAGCACCTGATAGGATCATATGCTGAGGCAAACGTAAGCAAAGGATTGAAACAGTGGATAGAGATCTAGAATAGGCAGTTACACATACAGTAATGTTACGTTATGCACAAAGGTGCATGAAATATGTCTGAGATGAAAAAAAAATCTGTATCATTCGGAGAGTTGCTCAGAGTCCAAGATATTATCAGATCTGGAAAAATGCCATATGAATGAGTCACTGGAGCATCAGTCAATGGTTGTGCACAGAAAATGCCACAAAATTGGCTGTTGTATTCCCTCTTAATTATTCATAGAGTATAATTTCATGGTTTCCATAAATAATTGACTAAAAGTGCCATGGGCATTCTCGCATTATCGTTATCTACCCTGCTACCATGTTCCATACCAATCCCTATTCACACCCTCCTCCCCTTTGATAAACATGTTTTAATACAGCATCTTTTACAGATACTCATTGGAGAGCAAATGAAGGCCCTTTGAAAAATGTTTTGCATGTTCCTTCCACAGCTGCTCTCCAGTCAACCTGCTGGCACAGTTATGGGGTAGTCTGATCTGGAGGAGAGACACCAAATGTGACTGATCCAGAAAATTTATGTATACCTCCTACCTTCAGGAGCTGGAGCAGAGTGCATGAGCTCCCCGGCATTCGGAACCAGCACAAGTTAATAGCTGGAGCTCGGCAAATTGAGACAGGAGTCCTGCTGCCAGCAACAGGTCCTGGGGAATAGAGTGCTTGTAAACAAGAGAAGGTACCTTCAGCTCCAGTTAGAAGCTATCAGCCAGACTGCAGAGATTCCATAGCGTTGGTGTTGTGCGTTGCGAGTACAACAATTCAATACACAGGTGTTGGCTGCCCCTCTACCACAAGATAAGTCCCTGCTCTGAGCTCTGTCCTGGGATGGCCTCAGGCAGGCAAGAACCTTCACAGCAGGGCAGCTTTCGGCTCAGGTCCCATTCCAACCACCTCAGAATGGGCAGGGGTGAAAAAAACACTAGGACAAAGAAAAGGGAGCTAAGCGGGAAAGGTTGGAAAGCAGGAGGACCCTATGCCCAGGCTCACTTGGTGCTACTCACACAGCAGGAGAATGGGAGGCAATAGCACAGGGCCACACATGGCAGCTCCTGGACCCTCTGCTCTGCACTAACCTAGATGTAGGTCATAGTTGTCTGACCTAGATGTAGGTTGTACCAGATTGCTTTCAGTTTGAGTCTCATGGGGGGATGGCTGGGAGAGATCGACAGGGAGAGATGCTGCCTGCCGCTGTTGCACTTTGGGGAGTATAGGTGAGGTGATGCTTCCTATGCTGTCCCTCAGAATTGCTGTTTCCACCACGCGTGCATTTTTGGGATCAGGACAGAGCCCACCCTCCCATAGGTGCTGGGCCCAGAGGCATTCCCACACCTTCACCAAGCACTCTAGGAGAGTCAGCAAGGGCAGGTCTGTTCTCCAGGCTGCATGCAGCAATGTCTCACAAAACTGGAGGTTCACTCTTCCGTCAGAATGCAGGGTCTTCTGGCCAATGTAGCCGGGAGCACCTGCTCCTGGCCAAACTCCTGGATCCAGGACCCTCTTCATTACTCCAGAGAGGAGTGCTCAGTGTCAGCATGCCTCCATACCACATTTATTTACACTGCAGCCACTTGGATGGCTGCATAACAGTTAGTTTCACATGTAAATGGGAACATGAGATATCTAAAGGCCAACCTGTCTGGCCGTAAATTTAAAATCACCTTGTGCTATGAAGACTTGACCAACCACTTAGTCACTGGTACCATCCATGCCTTACTGTTAATCAAAGTAGATCATGCCTCATTAGCCTTGTGTCATGCCAGTCTCCCAGCCCAAGACCTGCATCATGTATATCTGACACTAACTGGGAAGTCAGATCATGTCCAGAGGAAAAGATGCAGACATTTCACATATAAAGTCAGTTGCAAAGATCACCTCACCATTTGCAAGCCAGGACCAGTCTGCTGGCACTAGAAAAGCTGCCTTGGTGTCATGTGCACAGATTTCCTATGTATTTTGTGTTTGAATCTGAGCCACAAAAAGAAGCACACAAAGAAGATGTGTTTGCACGCAAAACCATAATGTAGTGAAGGAGCAATAACTGAAATACTTTTACCTACCTGAATAATAAATACATCCTATATGCGATAAACATATCTGAAGTCCTTAGCACAGGAAGAACATGGTCTGTTACAGTGAGTCCAGAGACCACGAATATGGTCAGAGGGTTGCAGAACCTCCCGTATGAGCATAGGCTGAAAGAGTTAGGCTTGTTCTGCCTGGAGAAGAGAAGGCTCTAAGGAGACCTTATAGCAGCCTTCCAGTAATTAAGGGGCCTAGAAGAAAGCTAGGGAGGGAGTGTGGGGATAGAACAACAGGGAACAGTTTTAAGCTGAAAGAGAGGAGATTTAGATCAGACACTAGGAAGGAATTTTTTGCTGTGACGGTGGTGAGGCACTGGCACAAGTTGCCCAGGGATGTTGTGGCTCCCCCATCCCTGCAGGATTTCAAGGTCAGGCTGGATGAGGCTTTGAGCAGCCTGGTCTGGTGGAAGTTGTCCCTGCACATGGCAGAGAGATTGGAACTGGATGATCTTTGAGGTCCTTTCCAACACAATCCATTCTATGATCCTTTATTTTCTCTGCTACTGTAAAGGCAGTTGATGGAGAATCCATACCTGAGCAGAGTATCTGCCTTCTATTTCCATATCACTCTTTTCAAATTGGTTGTAATAAGCTCTCTAGCACAAGAACCGATTCTCCTAATGAATTTGTGTAGGTCAGACAGAGCCTAGATGTACTATTTAAATAGCCACTTGTGACAACGTGAATTGGAGTGAGAAGGATGTACCAAGAGATTTTTGCATTTATTACAAAAGGGAGAGTGTACACCCCATGAGCTCTGTCTGTTAGCACACTGGAGGAGCCACACTATACCCTAGGAAACGTGTTTTTTCTGCTGTGGCTTTGGGTGCTAGAACAAGACTCCCATGTGACTCTCTCTGCTGGCATGTGTTGTCCTCATGACATCAGGCATGACATGGGCATGACCCCATAAGGTGATGCTCATCAAGTATGGTCTTCAGGCTCCAGTCAAGTGCCAACTGTTTTTAAACCTTGGAGCACTCAGAGACCAAGAAGTACCAGCATTTTTCTCTGTCTGTTCAGTCCTGCTGAGTGCCATATAGGCATGACTCACAAGCTGAGCCAGACCCAGTGTTGCCCACCTCCAGCCCTATTTTGTGCCAGTGAAAGTCAGGTCATCTATTCCCTATTCAATAGCATTTCCCCTTAATGAGCATCACAGCTATCCATGTTTATATGTTTATCCATGTTCCTGAGTACCCTGAGATGTTCCTCAGATCATGAGATTAATCTGTTTGGAATGAAAGAAATAATTCATGAGAGGGTGGACCAGAGAAACTCAGAGGGTACAGGAGAAAGGTTTGGACACCAGCTCCTGAATCCAGTCTGGGTCCATCAGATACCTATCTTGACGATCAGGAGAGCAGATAATTCTTGAGAGTTCTTCTTGCCTTCTAGACACACTCCTGTGCATCCCTGAGTTGCCTTCAGGAGCTCTCTGGGGTGGTTTGATGGTTTTGTGAGTCCTAGTGTTGTCAGGCTCTGTCACCAAATGCTACACATTGCAACAAACCATCACCTTCTATTTCTGACCAAATCACAGAAAATCGAGGCTTAACCTGAGCAGAAGAAGGTGTCTTAGTTTAGATGAAAACTAAGATATGTTATCAGATATTAAAGATCTTTAATCAGGAAAAAAAAAATTGTATAGAAGAGATAACAGTTCTTAGCTACAAATATATGTGTATACAAAACGGGATCAACACTAATCACAACTAAAACCTAAAAGTCTTAAGAAATAGATTGAGTCCTGTACCCAAACTCTTGCGATGCAGGTCTCTAAGAGCTGGCGAGCAGTCGCTGCCCTGCACGGGGAAGGCGCGGCCCCCCCGCAGCCGGGGAATCGCGGGGGAGGGAGATGGAAACTTAGTGCGAGTTCTGCCGGAGTTGTGGAAGATTCAGATGACCCATGATCTTTCCTTCAGAGATTGCAAACCACATGCACTCAGGGACTGCCGCTGCCGTTGTCGCCACTGCCGTCCGAGAGGAAAACGGATGTCCGGGCACGACCTCTGTCCCGGTTTCCCCCGAAACGTCCTCCCCCCATCCCCCCTCGCATCTGCTGAAACTCCCTTTATTGGCAAAAGGAAGAAAAATTCCTCGGAAAAATCCCAAACCACAACAGAAGGTCACCTACACTCCTCATAGAGTCTCATAGAGATCCCAGCGTCTCCAAACCTGACTTTTGCTCTTCCCAGTTAGGAAACTGCCACTAACATTTGCTGCCGGACCAGGTGATGTGCTAGTGATGGAAGGAGTCTTCCCTTCCCTACCTCAGATGTGCCACTCCAAGCCTTTACTCCCAAAATAACTCAGTGCTTGGACAGACATGGACAGGCTTGACCTGAGTGCTACAAGCAGCAGCAGCAGCTGCCACCACGTTCCCAGAGAGCAGCAAATCATCAGTCCCTGTTTTCAAAGGACCCCAAACCACCTGAAGAAGCCTGTGGCATTAGGATCAAGACTGCCCTTGACAGTGTCTGTCCTTTGGCTCCTTCGAGCAGTAATGAACTCTGTCCGTCTGTGTAGGAGGAACAGTCTGAGTGGGACCAGCCAACACTGCAGAGCAAAATTTCCTCAGAAATAAAAGCCATCATAAACCTTTTTACCTTCCAATGTACTTCCACAAGCATAAAAGGAGAGCTCTACATTTTAATTACCGTTAATTACATATATATTCCCCTCTGAGCAGGATGAGAACTAAGCATGTAACAGCTGTTGCTTAATGCATTCCTAGGTAGCACGGAGATATTGTGCGGATAAGCACCACTTAAGAAGCAAGATAGCAAAAGAGAGGAAGAGAAGTTATGATGTTAGTTACACACAGAGCAGGTCAGATCTTAGTGTAACTTCAAAACCACCTGGTTTCCATCCCTCCATTTGTTGGAGCATTTACGGTAATGCAGTGAAGTGTTTCAATAGTATTTCAGAGGCAGTATAAGCTTCAGAAAGGTGATATCCTTTGCTCCGCTGCATAGGCCACCCTTGGAAGCTGGAGAGAGCAAGGTAGCATGCACCCTTTAAAACCTGACTTGAAAACCTACCCTTTGAAAACCAAACATCGGTATGGATCCTGTGCTGGTTGAGGGTACGGACAAGAAGAAGTGAATCGCACGTGTTTCAGGCTTTCACCAGAGCACAGCCTACCAGGGGAAAGGCATGAGCAAATGATGAGGTGAACACCCAGTGCTTCCCACACACCAGCCTCTTCCAGTGCATAGCGACAATGCCTCACATGCTGGTATCAGCCCATATTCCCATCTCCAAGAGGTGGCAGCAAAACTCCTGCCTTCGGGAGACCACTCGTGCGTGGGACTAGCATCATCTCTTGCCTTGGGAACAGGAGAAGGACTGACTCCCTGGGAAAAAGCAAGTGCCCACTGACCTGCTCAGACACCCTCAGCATTTGTAAGCTGAACCACCACTTGCAATGGCCCAGCACTGTAGACAAACATAGTGTAAGGCACAAGGAAGTTGTATTAAATAAAAAAGAATAATTTAAGTGTATCTAACTTATTTTTTTCATGTTAATGGAGGGGAGAAAATTCTTTCTGGGTTTGAAATGAGCCCTGAGTCTCTGCTTATCATCCTCAAGGGGAGGCTTGTCAGCATTTCTCATTTCAGACACCTTTGCAGAAATATCAGCGGAACTGATTCTCTTCAGACATCTCTGAGACTGAAGGTTGAAGGCAAAGTCAAAAACTTTGTCAGAGAAAGAAGAAAGAAAAAAGAAAGAGTATAGATTTTTGACAGTTTAGCCTCAACAGAACAAACATGTGATGGGAAAAAAATCAAGGAAAACCAGGAATAAACAAAATCTCCTTGCACCCTAAGACAAAAAAATATCCCACCAGTTCTCAGTACAACCCTGTAGTGATGAGACTCACTTAAGAGAAATTAGCAATGATGTACAGGTCAGCTGGTGCAGTTGCTGCTCACGAGTGACGCCATTAATGTCAACTCCATTACGCTGCTGGTATGGGTGAGAAGAGCAACACTAAACCAACCATGAATGAACACAGACCTCACAGACCTACCAAACAGTGCCCCATGGTGCCTATGCATGACAGTTTCTCATGTTTGGGGACTGCCTCTCACAGCCACTCTGTATCTGTTAAGGTACTGTTGCCCAGTAAACACAACTTTTGAAATTGTTGATGAAAGACCACAGGCTTCAGCAGCTAAGGATGTCTCCAGGCTTATCTTGACCTGAGCTGGTGTTAGTTTACTTTAACCATTTCTAGGGGTCAAGCAACTTTTGTACAACCTGTTCTTGATTTGTCTCTGTGGTACCATATATGGTAAAATTACAGGTACGTAATCACTGCATAACAAAAAATAGCCCTTTATGTTAACTGAGGCTGGGGGAAGGTGTTGTGCAACTTTCAAACATTACCTGGAAACAACCAAGAACAAAAGAGACCATGATGAGAAAAATGTTTGAAAATACCTGCAAGGAGACTACAAGTCTGTGGAAGAAGGGACCTCCACCATGAACATCGTCCTTCTACCAGTGATTCACAAAGTCAGCCCACCACTACTCTGCTTGAGAAGGCTGGTGCAACCAACCCCAAGATTCACAGGGACATCAGAAGGTGAGAGTAGGACTGGAGAAGAGGATTAGATATTAGTAAGTTTTCTTTTTTAACAGTATTCTTATTAATGAGGCTTTTCTGTATAGATCTGGATTATATGAGTGTTAATATTATTGCAAGTGGACTAATAGTAACTTTATCATATCTTGATTAGGTTAAGATTTTTATTAAACTTTTGGCTCTGTATGAATGTAATGTGTTTGTCTTTGCCTATAACTATATTTCAAGTTTAGCACAAGAGAAGCTACAAAACCCAAAGATTTGTTGCCAGGCACTAGCAGATCTGAGAAAGCCTTTCCATACAGTGACTGCAAAGACATGAGTGAACCCTACACAAATCCTTCCTTTTGTAGTGTATCCTGCTCCATTTACCTATTTGAGAATGCATAGGACAACTATCACCCTCACAACAGCCACCAGCCTACAGACAGCTGTGGGCATCAGGAGCCTAAATTTCAGTGAACAAGCTAGATCGTAAAAGCTATGGCTATTCAAAATGCTCTTAATTTACCCAAACTGATCTTTCTCACAAACTCTTCATTCCTCTCAAAGAGCTGTGAGCTGAAATAACCAGTGAGGAAGGGACCACTTACACCCAGGACAGTGCACAGGCTCACTGACTTTGACTGACTTACCGTGGGTTCAGAAGGTAATTCTGACTGAAGAACTCCAGGTGTGGATGGATACACCTCTCTGACAAGAGCCAGAGCTTGGAAAGAAGGGGAGAAACATGTTTCTCACTGCCATGCTCATCACACTGTCTTCAGGTTTTTCCTGATCTCTGTCTGCTCTAACTCTGCAGCCTCCTTGTCTGTGAAAGGGTCAAACTGAGCATGACTGAAAACACATGAAAAGACCAAGAAGTGTCTCAGAGATCTCCTCATCTCATAAAACTCATTGCCTCCATCCAGGCAGAGGTAGAGAACACGGTGACAATTCATGCAAGAAGCCCAGCTGGTAAGTGTCATCAGAGACAAAAATAGTCTGAAATTATTCTTGATAGAAGCTGTCACAACTTGAATCAATTCAGACTTTACTGTCAAGCTGACCCAACAAAGTTACTTAGTTTAAATTTCCTAATGCCAAACTTCTGCTGAAATAAATTTTAACCTAAGAAAAATGTTCGTTCTGAGAGAATTTCACTTTCTGATAGGAAAGTGTAGTTGGGCAATTCAGAACTTTTTAAACACCCTGGCTTTTAAATGTAATTTTCAGCCTTCTCCTCCACTCTACAAGAGGGGGTTCACCACAGTTTGTAGAATACAGTGTTCTTCACTGCAGCTGACTGAGTATTTACCCATTTTAAGACATTATTCAACAAGTGTCATTTGGGTTGAATTTATTTTTTCAGATTTTATGGGGTCTCTCTTCCTATGACTTCCACTCATCTCTGCTATATGTAACATCCTCCAAAGACTATTCCTGATTTCCCAAGAACAAGGAGACAATTCCAGCCTCTCCTTTCTGAAATAGGGGGGTGGGGGGGGGTGAAATATGGAGGAGGAACAGTAGGAGGGATATCGTTATTAAAGGCCCACCATAGCAAGACAGCACAAACAAACTGCAAGAAAATGGAGGCATCCTGCTGGCTTCAGACTCATTTTCAATGTAGGAAAAGGCAACCAAGAATGTCAAGAAAGACATAGATACCCATATGCTTTTACTAATTGCCACAAACCAGATTAAAACCCCTAGATTTTTAAAATACTAAACTTGCAATATAATCATTTATCATATAGTCTGATTTGTTCACACAATACTCTGCCCCCAAATGATCCATTGAGCTTTGACCATTTCCAAGGTCCCTCCCAGTTACAATTGTACGCTGTGACTTGTGATAAGCCTCTAGAGGCTGCCTGGAAGTATCTTTTCATCACATATTTTAGCAAGCAGCCCAGAGGAAGAATCTCTTTGGGTCAGCAGGTGCCTTAAAACCTATTATATTTGCTTAAACTAGAGGCTGTGCAAAACAGCAAGCAACACAGCAAGATTTTATACTGTGGAAGAAAGGAAAAGATGACTCATTTTCTACTTTCCCAGCTGCATCAGAGAGGAAAACAACCACTCCCCAATGGATGTGAGTTCAACTCCTAGTATTGTCCTCTTACCTTTATGTGTTGCACATGACTTCCCTCGGTCTGATCCACAGTGACCAACAGAACCGAGGACAGCAGAGCAAATTTGCCTGGTGCACAACCAACACGGCTGCATGCCCTCTGCTGAAACACTGCGCCATGCTCTCGGCAGGAAAGAAGTGGAATGTCCCCAGGGCATGCAGCAACAACTGGATAGACCCAATCGAAGCCAATAAAGGAAAATCATTTCCTAGCTGTCCAGTATCCAAAGCTGCAGCAGTTTTATCAAGCTGATCAGTTACCATTCAGGCACAAAAGCAGCAGTCAGATATTCAAAGTAGCTCAGCATCTGATGCCAAGGAGGGTCACAACATGAGCCTTTCAAAAGGTGTCCACTGTTCTCTTGCCAGTCCTTTGGTTTTCTGCCTGTCTTGTTTATGGTGCATGTGACTAAGCGATGATTCCAAAGGGAGCCAGATACAACAGCAAAAGGAACTGAGGGACCAGCTTCAATAGCAGAGGGGACATTCACAGCACCTCTGTGGAAGCCGGCTTCCTCCCTGCCTTCACTCCTCCTATAAATTCATTCCATCTCCTGTGAAGCAGCAGTTTCTTCACCTTTATGGCTTTTCTCTGTGGTTTATGACAACTTCAATCACTGTGCTGCATAGACCAAGTGTAACATCCGGTAATCCAGAGCTGACAGAGCTGCTAAGGACAAGCAAATTATGTCTGGAAAGGGAGAAGAAAAGGAAACTATTCTAGGCTCATGGGGGGAAGACACTATCAAAAATAAATTATTCTGTGACCAATGTTCTAAATAAAGTGTGTTTTCCTACAGTTTCTCCCCCAGTCTCCTCCTCTATGATATTCCTAGCTCCTTCCACTTCTACTAGTCTTCTACTAGTATGTCTGGAGATCTGGGACCTGTGCTGTGGCTGGCTGGCTGTCATGGAACTATACCTACATTGCTTTGTTAGCCAGGACATAAGTACTCTTCATCTAACAGGCAGCAGGTATATATTGTATATTGTGCTGAACTCTGCCTCTGGATTGTGGGGACCGAGTAGGAAAGCGCAATAACATGAGTCTTTCTATTTTATCCAGCTGCCAGTTTTCACAAAACTGTGAGTAAATTCAAATCTTGGAGATGTTTTACTAGATTACAAATATGGTAGGAATCATATTATGGGTTCAAAAACTTTTTGGGGACAGGGGAGACAAATAGAGGGGAAAGATTAAATGCAGAGCTTCATTTCCCTAGGTAATTAGGTTTTAACAAACTGGCAAGTGGCATCAATGTGGCCTTACATTCTGCCTGCCAGACTCTATTTCGTTTTCAAATTTTTATTTTTTCTAGATTTATGTCATACATTTTCCCCTGCCAGTGAATTTTATTCCAATTATTTTACTTATTTTCTTTTCTATCACTGAGGTCTACTGACATAATATCTAGGAGATGAATAGTCCAGTTCAGGCCACCAAAGCTCATTTTATTTCTTTGAGTTTCCTCATGGGCCTTCCGTCTTGATTAAGAACTCCAGCTGTTATCGAAACTCAAAAGCCAAAATGCAGAGTGCAAGGCTAATCTGGTGCCAACCTTTGTCCTACCAGAGAATCCTCTTTGACAAAACCACACTGCTTGTTGCAGCCAGCTAAAAACCACATGAGTAAGGAGATTCTGACAGAACAGGACAAGAAAAAGGATGAACCTTCCCATAGAGTTGCCAGCAATAACAAAAGAACAGCTTTTCAGAAAGAAAAAAAAGAACTTTTTCTATTTTTCTCTTCTCTATTTCTCCTAAAAGTATTCTGCCCATTATTTCTCCATGTTAACTGGCCAGTCAGCTCTTATTTCAATTAGAAACCTTATGACAGCATAACTGTGTGGATTTTAAACCAGCCTTCCTTATTCTGACTCTTCCCTATGGTTTGTGTTGAGACATCAGAGAGCTGAAAAGCTGAGCTGATGTGAGTTTTGAGGGTTTGTGACAGTACAGTTCAGCACAGAGGGTTTGCCAGGGAGGGTTTGCTCTGGAGCTGGGACTAATGCAGGATCTCTAGATGAAAGGGAAGGAAAAGCCTGTGCCAGAAATAGCTGCAGTGTTCCAGCAGACCTAGCAGACTGCCAGGCAGACACCATCTTCCTGTAAATTACAGAAAAGGGAGTGTTGAGCAGTTCCTCATGTGCCTCAGATGGACTATGGAGAGAGGAACTGCCAGGACGAGGGTGCCAGGGTGGGCAGAGGCAGGGGCTGCCACTGTGTGTGAGTACTATGCCATGGACTCAGAAACACAGTAAAGAAAAAGCAGGAAGGAGGAAACCAATTAAACCATCTTAAGTCATAATTTTACAGATACATTGTAAGGGAACTTAATGACATTTTAAAAGCCTGACTTCTTAAGCATACTCTGAACTTCACTTGATATTATAGATTAGCATTCTGCAACACTACCTGCTGAAGCTGCCAGCTCTTCAGAGGGAACCAGCTCCTCCAATGTATCTGTGTTTCCAGCCAGACATTTTGCACAGGTTGTGACAAGCTACTTAGCAAATTGCATGAACCCCTTTGGATCCAACAAACCCTATGAGATAGGTCCTCATCTAGGGCTGCAATAGACTTTGTGGTTTCCTAGAGTTGTAATCTCACAGCTCTCTTCAACCTTCACAGAGCTCAACACCTGCAACCATCTGCTCTTCTGGGAATCAGCTGCCATTAGTTTTCATGTTTTCACTGGCAAGCTATGCTATCCAAGAAGGTCTCCTGCAAAAACCTTCTAGGAAAATGTGTGCTATGGTCTGATATTCCCCACCTGATTCACCTGGAGCAGCAAATATCAATGCATTGCTGCAACAAAACATATTTCTGGTCTGGTCTTGTTACCTGGAGATGGAATCAGGCATTAGGTGTGACCGCAGGAGGCAGTGAACTGTGGCAAGAATCTTTCCTTTCCTGTGATGTGCGATGTCCTAAAATAGAACAACCATGTCTCCAGTGGCAGCAGCCAAGTATCCAGTCTGCACATCAGTCTGGTTAACTGGTAAGTCTTACGGTTACTTGGAGTGAATTGTTAGGTGAATCCAAGATAGACACCAGGCTGAATTTTATTTTCATTCACTCACCTACATGAGAGCTCCAATGAGTCTGAACAAGGTGGTCTACCACACCCCAGCTATGTACAGAGAGGGACAGATGCTTCTCTAAGGCAGCAATAGCAATGAGCAATACTGTTCTTCACAATATGCTGTCCAGAGAACTGAAAATATGTGTGTAGGTTTGGGAATAGCAAATTTTCATTTCGTAGAGGCATCCAAGTAAACAGGAGATGAGAACATGCAGCTTTTGACACAAGGTTAGCCTGTTCCTTTGTGCAGTGGGCTGTGGAGCATTCGTTCTCCACATCTTCAAGGTAAAATTCGTTCTCTAAGGAAAGGGCAGGACCCTGGTCAGTGGTGGGCCTCTCAATACAAAGGGGAACTTGCAGTGTGATTAGAACTGGAGAATGTGATCTCCAAGGGTTCTATTGACTCAGTCACCCCAGGAGTGAAGACATGCTCAGACAACAGCACCTACCCACTGCAGAAGCCCACATTTGATCAGATGGCCCCAGTATTGCTATATTTTCCAGAAAGAGGCAGGAAAATTTATTTAGGCTCTGGTATGCACAGGACATGTTCTTCCTGTTTGCAAGGACGATTGCTTTTTACTTGTTGTTTGTCTTCATTTTGCCTTTGAAGAAGTGTAATCCCCAAAATTCCTACTGGACCTGCTGGCCTAGGGTGCTGGATAAACTTCCTTATAAGACCTCTGGTCATTATACAGAAGAAACACAGCAACAACTTAGCATTCCTTTGTGAATATAACCCCAGGCCATGCTCTGGCCAGATAAACTCATCATCTCCCAGTGTCCTGAGCTCCTGGTGTGAAACTGCTGGGGGAGGTACACTTTCCAAGAAGGTGGAGGAAACTGTTCCCAGCTCCAGATATGCTGGGAGGAAGAAGCCAAGGGATTTTAGTATCTGGTAAGAGCTGCCTTGCTTGATGCATAGCTGCACAGACACACGCCCCTTCTCCCCAGCATCTCCTGCCCTACTCCTCCCTAGCCCACCCATAGAACTCAGGGCAGTGTCCACTAAATGTCAATTCACATTCTCACCTTCCCTTGACCTAGAAAATCACCAGCCTGTTGGGCAAAATTTCTGCACCTCTATCTCCCTGTCTGAGATCACTGACTGTTTTTCTGCATGCCACCAGGCTTTCTGATTGGCTCAGCTCTCAAGAAAAGAACAAAAACAAGAGAGAGGGAAGAGCAGGAGATGGCTGGTTTTGCAGTATCTAAGGACAGAAGTTAGTGGTTTGAGTCTTCTTCATATAGAGAAGATCAAAGTTGTTGTTAACGTGATTGGTATGGCTGGTAAGGAAGGCAGCTTCCAGCCATCCAGAGCTGTGAGAGTCTGTATCTCTCATGCCTGGTAGCTGAAGTGTCTGCAAGATCTAAGGGAGGATCTGGTATTTACATATCTACGTGTGTCTGTGTGGGAATAGGGTTTGTATATATTATGAGGAGAGTGTGCAGATGGAAACAACCCAGTTTTGTGTTTAAGGCCTGGTTCAAAGCCCATTAAGTTCAGCAGGAGTCATTTCATTTACTGTGATGGGTTTTGGCCGCATTTCTCCTTGCCCCACCCCATCGTGTCTATGAGCCCAGGGCTGCTCCCTGCTTTGTATCTTCAATTAAACCCTGCAAGCAATGAGGCTTTCCACATTCACCTCAGTGGTTGTATTACAGGGAATCACTGGAGATACCCTCTATTCTGATGTTCACACCCTGCATTTACTTAGAAGCAAATGTTGCTCATTCATCACTCCTTGCTCAAGATACTAAGATTTGATTGTATGATTAGGTTTTGTAAATTGGTGCCACCAGGTCTTTTTTCAATCTTTTGTGTTGCTTTTATCTAAACACACTCCAGCATCATCTCCCTCCCTAGGAGCCAGATTGGGGATCAGAAGGGCTCATCATCTCATCATCTTCCTCCATACCTGTCTATCATGTTTCTATCAGCTCTGCCTGAACTGCCTATAACCTGTCTGCAACTAAAGCACCCAATTCTGAAAAGCTTTCATGCTGGTTTTGCAGACATCAAAAACTGATGGCCTCTTTGCCTTAGTTAATGCACTCTGTGCACAGTGATGGTGTGATTTTTTTCTCTTTTGAATTGGTCAGGTTTCTGCCACACTCTCATGTATAAAAGAGCACTTTAAGATCTTATCATTTCCATATAACTTTTTATAGCCTGTAAACAAGCTACCTCTCTACCTTCTTTTCAGTAAGATCACAGGTTTATGTTCCTGAAGACTTCCATTGTAAGGCATTTTATTTCACACTTTCCATTTTTAATGCCCTTTAAAAATGTGGATGCTGGAATGGGACCAAGCAGTAGTATATCAGTCATATAGTTGCAGGGTTGTTTCTGCTCATCACTCCCCCATTTATACAGCCACAGAACGCAACAGCTCTTTTTGCAACAACATGGAATTAGAGGTCAAAATTGAGCTGCTTCTTCTCTCCTCACCACAAAGTCGGGTCAGAATCATTGCTGTCTGTTCTCCTCCTCTTCCCCTAAATACCACCCCATCAACATGTGTCTCTGCATGTGTGTCACCAAGTCTTGACCAGGCCGAACAAACCCATGCAGATTTTCTGTCCTGATAACATCACAGTTCAAAGTGCAGCGAACAGAAAGTGAAGGGCTGAGCTATTGAAGTGGATCAAGATTTGCCATGGGGGGTGCCATGGATGGTAATGTAATGTTCTGCATGAACATTCAGATGTGTTCAAGGATAATGTACTTGTACAGATAGAGAATTTTTTTAATTCCATGATGTTATCAGATCTGGAAAAATGCTGAATGAGTGGGTCACTGCAGTACCAGTCTATTGCTTCACCATGAAGGGGGAGCTATATTTCCTCCCTAACATCCACACCGTAATTGCGCAGCTTCTGCAAATGATTAACTGAGCCTAACCAGACCCTTTTCTTTGCATTAAATCTGTATAATCAGTTCATTCCCCATCCAAAAAAAAAAAAAATTTCAATTTTCGACCCCCACCACTTTTTTATAACAGATGATATGAAATTCTCTCCAAACTAATTTGATGGGGGTATTAGGGAAAAAGGATTTGGACAGAAGAGGAAACAGAAATTGCAAGAAGAGTCCATCTCCGTGCTGCAAGTTAAAAGATGGTCATATATATATTTATGTGTACATAGGTAGGCATTGCCATTTCACTGCTGCCCTGTGTTATGCTTTGGTGTCAGCAGCCAAGTTTCCACAGTGCTTTCTGCCACAGTATTGAACTATGAGACAAAATTGCATTGCTTGATCACTGTAAGTCCATGTACAAAACACTGCACACTTGCACTGTGAGCCAGGGCTATTGAAGACAGCCACAATCATGCATTTTACTTAATAATCCTGTAGTCTTCTCCAAAAATAGGCCACTCATATAGGAACAGATGCATGGGAAAACGTTGAAGTTTGCTAGCACCCCTCCTACACACTACAATTCAGAATCTCCCAGAGCTCCCCCAGCCTTATCCTTTTGCTCACAGCCCATGCTATCTCCCTGGTA
Source organism: Neomorphus geoffroyi (assembly GCA_033558235.1). NCBI lineage: Eukaryota > Metazoa > Chordata > Aves > Cuculiformes > Neomorphidae > Neomorphus > Neomorphus geoffroyi. The sequence goes on from JAUMJM010000048.1 coordinate 2,099,853, forward strand.
TGGTGGTGCTGCCTGACGTGAAGTTTCTCTTTGATGCCTCAGGAGACCTATTAGGGCAGCTTGCGTCTGAAGCAGCATAAACAGGTGCTGATGAATGTAGAAGAGGAAAGGCTACACCAGCTATAGGTGTAGTTTTGCCAACAGAAGGTAAATAAGTGTTGTGCTAAAGCTTTTTACTACTTCAATGCCCAGGAGTCTGTCACATAGAAAACTGCCTATTTTATGAAATTATACATTTCTAAGGTAAATATTTGCTCCAGATCATCATGAAACCTAAATCAGAATGGGAGAGCATCTGGTAAGGCAAGAAAAACAACCACAAGGAAAAAGGCTCTTGCCAGGAGCAGTTTGCTTGTAGCCAGGGGTTGCTGACTCTTCTCTGAAATGGAGACTTCTTTGCTGCCCAGAGGATTTAAGCAGCCCTCTGAGCTGAAGAACTTCTTCTGCCATGGACAAATACAATGTAAAGAAGGGAATAAGGAGCAAGCTACCTCTCTAATCAGACTGCACCTCTCAGGAACTCACCTCCAGCCCTTTTCAGAGCCCAGAAAAGTGGTTGTGAATCTTATCCCTTGTTCTCAGATAGTGGACATAGTAGATTCTAAGGCTGTCCTGAGAGCTACTCCTACCTGTGCAGCATACGGACACCTCAAGTCTACCTGTCCCAGTGTGGACAAAGCACTCAGAGAACGTAACATGAACGATTAAACCTATGAAGCTTTAAAACAGATTAAAACAATGACAAAACAGAAGTGTAAGAACTGTCTTTATTCTGTGAAATTATAAAAGAAGAGGATCTAATCTGAAAACAACTTCCCACACAGGAGAAGCCACAGCAAACAGGACTCAATGCAAAAATCTCCTGGAGTTTGTCATGGGCTTTGACTAACCCAGTACTAGAGAGTGTCATAAAAGCATCATCTCTAGGATGACTCCTGACAGGACTGGGAGTAGGAGAGTGTCTGGAGGGGCAAACCCAGACATCACGATGGGCAAGAGAGAAGCTGGTTTGCATTGGAAATGCCTTAACTTTATGTCCATCATGGCCAGATTGCTTTTTGCATCTTTTGCAATATTGCATTCAGAAATGGTGGTGCACCCCTTCATGGCAGCTTTCAGAGACAGTCCACCTAGACACGAGAAGAAGTACATACCATGCATCAGGGGAACCAGTTTCCATAGCTACTCCTTCCCTGGCCAGTGAGGTCCCCATTTCCACCCCAAGAACTGCCCATTCCTTATGTCCAGTTGGTCTTGAATGTTCTGCTGGAGGTTCTCATCTCAAATACAAATAATACAAAAGGATGTTTCAGTAGTTCCTTACCTTCCTTTGCTCCCCTAAACAACAGTTTCCTCTGCTCATCACTCCACCCAGGCCTCCTATATTTACACTGGCTGATGAATCAAGTCACGTTAGGAGCGTTTTTTATTTCAGAGGCACACTGAATGAATTGCACCACTCTATTTCCACTGCTATGACTAAGACAATGCTTGTTTTCCTTCCTATTGTCTCTGTGAAACATCTTTTAATTCAGGGTTTGGACAACACATCTATGAAGTGTACAGCAAAGACCTTCAGGCATCATTTCATCACCTGGCAATAGTATCAACTCAGACAAACTTCATCTATAACTACATACAAGATACTTTTTTTCCTGTTGGTTTCTGCAGCAGGTGCTGCTGCCCTTAATTACAATGTTATTTTTCCTGCCTCCTGTAGCGCAGGTGAACTGCAATGAAATGTGGAAGTCTTCTACCCAAAGCAAGGGAGGAAAGGGGACTGACCAGGGAGCCTGCAGCATATTTTCCTCTCTCTAATTACAGAGCATGAGGTAGGAAAAAGATTTCTGAAGGAGTGTTACACACAGCTAGTGAACCCCGCCGTTCGAGGACTGGAGTCCCCTTTCTAAACCGTAGGAACGTAGGCATCACTACAGCAAACAGTGTCTTGTCCCCTGTGGCCAGCGCCACTTTCTGAGAAAGCAAATGGCTCTATATTCTTTTCACCTGGACCTCCACTAAGTAGGCAACCAGCTTAGATCCAGATTCAACCTCATGCATCCTAGCTAGGGACTGCAGGTTCAGAGTCTTGGTCAGATTTATTATATGTCCGTGTATCAGATTGCTTCATGAGTCCACTTTTGTTCTTGACCTCAGTTATGCCGTGCTATGAGGAATCCCAACAGTTATCTGTACATGATCAGGAAGGAGGAAGTAAAGAACACTTCTGCCTTTTTATCAACTGTAAGCACGTTCCCTTTCAGTTCCATGTCTCTTCCTCTCATTTCCTTTGCAATTTTTGCCCATATTTATTTCTGTGTGATGTTTCACCTTAGACTGGTTTCACCTATTATTTAACCAAAAAGATGAAAGACAGCCCCAAATAAAAGGCAGTTACCTGAATTCATTAACCCAGCAAGGTCAATGCACTGGGTTTCAAATCCTGTGCAGTTAACGACTTCATTACCACACTGAAAGGAGTCCACGCTGTAGCAGGCGGGACACTGGTATCCATTGGGCACATTGTTCTCTTGCGGCACTGGAAGAAAAGAGGTGGGCCGTAACTGTAACTATTTTTTATGAGGGAAGAAGAGGAACAAGCCAGGTGATAGCTTAGGCTGGAAAGCCTCACCTCTGGTCAGGGTAGACAGAGAGGGAACAGCATATAAGGAAAAAGGGAGCTTACGTGAGATAGAGATTTTTCGACAGTCATCGCCCTTGCAGCAAGCCAAGAGACTCCTTGCTTTTACCTTTCCATAGTTCATGGTGATAGGATCAAGCTGGCAAGCGCTGGATGACAGGCAGGACTTGAAGAACGAGGGGATTGTCATCCCCCCTGTAAAGAAGTGGAAGGCAGCACCAAGTTGTTAACCGCAAGGCAACTCCTTTCCCCTCCCATTAGTTCCTGCAGCAGCAACAGCTAGAAACTCATCTTGGGGCCCAAGAAGGGTCCAGGGGCAGTGAGGTTACCCCAAAAGCAGCACCGGTGATCCTAGTCATCCCCTTAGAGTAATGAGTGTGCCATCACATCGGAGCCACTAGTAAGGAATTTCCCCTTCTCCACATGGTGTTTAAAGGCAGGAGGAAAGCACAAGTCCCCACAACCAGCTGGCCGGGTAGCAGGTGTTCACCTTAGCCAGAATGCCCAGACACAGAGCTTATGGGGTGACACACACACCTCTCACCCACAGTCCACAATTCTTCATGCACAGTTTGCAGAGCACATAGTCTCTTGCAGCCACAAGCATCCTGATACAGGCAAGAGTAGTCTTTCCCATGGACCAAATCCAAAAGGAGCAAGAGAGAGTGGATCAGTTACATTGCAGTCTACTGAGGCCCTGCCACCACTACAAGGAGGAACAGTGGCTTTGCACAAGCAGAGGTAAGACAGGCACTGGACCTACCAGCACCAAAGCTGGTAGGATATGAGGTAACCTGCACTCCAAAAGCCAACAGCTGCATTACTGAATTTGGGCAAAGACTGAGACAGTGCCACTTACACAACCAAGTGTGCAGTTGTATCAAGGCTCAGTACCTATCTTGGGCTTATCAACCAACTCTGCCCTGGCGGTGCCATCAGCTTGCCTGATATCCCTTTTCCTGCTCAAGGAAAAGAGCCAGATACAGGCCAGCTTCTCCCTCCACCCATGGCTGGTGCACCTTCCATGCTAAATGCCAGCAGCCTTATGTCCCTCGTGGTCCAGCCTCTTGACCCAACTACTCACCTTAGCCAGAATTAAAAGCCAATGTCTTCTACTATACTGGCTAGATCCTTCCCTCCACATCTAAGAACAAGCCCTTCCAGCAGAAAACAGCTGCTTGAGATAGAGGAATATGTGCTTTTTCCATCCTGGACCCCCTGATCTCTGGGTCCTCTGTCAATGAAAAGGAAAATGAACATCTCATCCAAGGACTTACCATAAGGCCAATGACAGAGGTGAGGAGACAAACCATCCCCCAGCCTCACTCAAAAAGTCTCATTGACACACAGGCACACTGGATGTTTCACCTACCTATCAAGACCTCGTGTAGAGTGACGCCACAGGTATCTTCACCATCATTACAGGTTTTCATGGGGCCATAGCAGCTTTTTCCTATGCTGTGACAAACCTCACACTGAAGGGATGTCCCTGGGGAAAGAAGGAGGATACATCCTTGGACGGCAGTCATGAGGGTTCTCACTTCTCCATTCATCAAAGTTTTGCTTCAAAATTTGATCAGCACTTTTGATTTTCCTCTTTCCTCATTTTTCATGTTTCATAACTCAACTTGTTGGTTCTTTTTTATAATTTCAATTATTATTTATTCTAATATGAACTTTAATTTGGACAAATGAGGGGAAACGGTTTGGGGATAGCATTTTACATTGTAACCACCAATACTCAGCCAGCGTCTCTTGTCACCTACACCATGATGTTTACTTCATTTTCCTGGAGTTGCTAGGGAAAGCATCCTCACAGACATTCAGATGTCCCTAAATTCCCAGGGCTCAAAATACTCTCTTTGCAGTGAGCAGGGCCACCCAAAGTCTGGATATTGTTGCCAGTGGGTATTGACTGTGCCATATTCTAAACTGGGGAATGGTGTATCTCTTTGCAGGTATTACAGGAAACCACTTTACCAATTACCTGCTGAAACACTTTAAGCAGACCGGAATATCAGGCAGTCATCAGGAAACACTCAGAAAGGAATAAAGCGTTTATCCACAGAGGACAAACAGTACACCTTCCCTGACCCACACACCTTTCCGGACCCAAAGGTCCAGCATGTAGGTTGAGAGGTCCAAGGAATGCATCAGTTTCCTAAAACCTGGTGCCTTCTAAGACACCTCACAGTGGCTGTGACATTTACATGGGGTGTCAGGTATGACACAAGAGTTCCAAGACACCAGTGCTCTTCTGGACAGCTGAAGGACAGCTGAGATGACATAAGACATTTAAACATTAAACATGACCCTGTAAGAAAAATAAATGAACCCCTAAGATTGTGGTAAATGGTATCTGGAGATGGATGCAGCCAGCCAAAGGTCTGTCTACTTTAGAGTAACCTGAATCACTGCCGTGGCTATTTCAGCTGGATCATTAGTGACCACCACAGGAGTTTAGACAGCTGGTTCACATTGTAAATGCCTACACCTTCACCTGCGTGTTGGCTCATAGCACCAAATATCCTTCAACACTGATCACCCATCTGCAGTGCAAATCATCCATATGAGGAGTTCCTATGGCTCACACAGGAGATACAGCCCCACACGGAGCACCCATTCCCAGACCACTTCCACATCTTGCAGCCCCACAGGTCCCAGCAGAAAACTCACCTGGGTCCAGGAAAGCCAGGAAGAAGCTGAGGCCAAGGGACATTTTCATGCTGATGGGAAGCAAGCACAGGAAGCTGCCAAGTCTTGCTGAATGCAGGACTGTGTGCCACAAGGGCTTTATAAGTTGGAGAGAAACAGGGTGTTTTGGGGAAGTAGAGGTTGGGGAAGTGCTCTGAAAAATCTAGATATTGTAGAGCACCCACATGAGTGTCTATTTTTTTTCATTTAAGGAATGAGTTCTGCCTTTTCATCCACATGAGGAATGCTGTTTGTCTTTCGCCTGTGTAGAGCATGCGGCTTCTTGGAGAAGACTGGCTGGCCTGGGGTCTATCAGGTATGTCTCTGGTGCAGACTTTGTTTGAACAACATTCAGCCTCTGCCATACATAGGAATGACAGAGAAGAAACCAGGTGAATGTACCTGTTGTGCTCTCACCGTTAGGACCAAAGAAGCAAAGTGTAGCAAAGGCCAGCTGGGAATTTTCCTTGTGGCTGATTTCCTATCTTCATTCCCATCAGACAGTCAGGAGCTCTCATAACCAGAGTACAGTGGCAAAGCAGGGAGCTTCCTCTCCAAGCTGGCATGCAGCTTCTGTTTGCAAAATAACTGCCAAGGCACACCTTGGAGCAGGCTCTGTCAAGGGTTCCTGAGGTTGGATATGTCAGAGCTGCAAAACAGGTCCTCCAGGGTGTGTGTTTTGATATAAAACAGTTGGAAGTTAACAAGAAAATTTTCTGTCATACTTCTGGGTTTTAAATTAAACCAGCCAGCAGGGAGAAAGCATTAATGTGGCTATGAAACAGCCTGGTCACGATTTGCAGGTTTTCCATGCACTGAGATTTTGTGATGAGCTAATGCCAAGCAGTAGTTACCAACTTGCCATCAGCCTGAAGGTTCCGTGCCCCATGTGCAGGTTTTATCAAGATGTGTTGCCTCACTGCAACCGTTCCCTACCCTAAAGATATCATCTATACTCCTGGTCTGCACCACGTCACACATAACTGGTTAGTTTATGGTCCTCTTGGTTTTTCTATACTGACAGCAATAGAGAAGAGAAATACCCTTATGCCCTCTCTGAACTGCAGTATCAGCTCCTCAGGTGTGATATTGCTCCATATAGACTTCTTGCTGTGTGGTACAGCAGGGGTGCTGGTCTCATCTGGCCTCCAGACACAAGGGCAATCAAAAAACCAAGTCCTCCACAGCAGGATTATGCAAACCACAAACACAGAGGGGCAATGAATTACAAAGACCTTCCAAGGCTCACCCAGTCCTTCCCACTGCCCAGGACAGCTCTAGCTCTGGACAAGGGCTGCCTATGCGGGTATGTCATGTACCAAGGAAACCCATTCTGCTGGGGAGGGAGTCTCATCTTGAGTGTGGCAAGGCTATGTATTTGGTGAAGATCAGAGAGGGTTTCACTGCTGAGGTTTCCTACTGATGCAAAACTGAGCTAAATGCTGATCCTGGCTCTATCAAAGACTTCCTGCAAATCCATAGAGAAAAATCACAGATCTCACTGATGTTCCCACTCTTACTCTGGTTTTCTTTTTCTCTCTCCCACTTTACTTTCTGCTTTTTCCATTTGGGACTAATGTTTTCAGAGGGAAAGTGGTCTTGTGACATTTCCAAATACATTGAGCAGTTCAGTGGTACCTTACGCAGGTGGGTTTCATAGAATGGTTTATTTTGGAAAAGGCCCCTAAGATCATCAAGGCCCATTCCCAGACCACTTCCACACCTTGCAGCCCCACAGGTCCCAGTGAAAAACTCATCTGAGTCCAGGTAAGCCAGGAAGATGCTGAGGCCAAGGGACACTTCCATGCTCTCGGGTCAATCATACATTGCCAGTCTACCACTAAACCATGTTCCTAAATGCCACATCTACATATCTCTTTAATACCTCCAGGGATGATGACTCAGCCACTTCCCTGGGTAGCTGTTCCAGTGCCTGACCACACTCAGAAATTTTTTCCTAATATACAAACCAAACCTACCCTGGAGCAACTTGAGGCCGTTTATTCTCATCATAAGAGCCAAAACATAAAAATACATCATGAAAGCGTGAATCCAATGAAACAGGTTTACAACATAGTTGAAAATCTCAGGTCAGAAAGCTCTGGAAAAAGTAATAAAAGTGGCAAAAGCATGACAAAGAAAGGAAAATATAGAAAGGGCTCAGGGTGAATGGCTTGCATGGGAAAGGCTGAGGAAAAGCCTTATACAGACCTAACTGGGGTTGAAAGGAAAGGAGATGCTCAAGGGAGAATGACAAGGATGGCTTTAAGAAAAAAGTGAGATCAGAGCTAAAGATAAACTTCTGATAGTGAGATCAGCTGGGGATGGGATGACTGCCCTGTTTCTGTGATAAAACGCCTGTGAATGAGCCAGAAGAACAGCGTGTGCCTAGGTCAAGAGTGAAGCTGACACAGCCCTGGGACCATACTAGCACATTGTCACTGCCAGGTCTCCTTCCTCCTAGTTACTATGGCTCTGAGGGATGGCAGAACCATGACAAAGGACCCCCTCTCAGCAGCTAGGAAGGAAGCAAAGCACTTTCTGCAACAGCAGACAAAAACAAGGACACAAGCAAAAGACTTTGCAACGCAACTGCTCAGCTTGGAGATACAGCTCACATTGGCAATCTAAATAAAACTGGTGTGTCTCACTAAATGCTTTGTTTGCAAATATCCTGGTCTGCAAAAGACCTTTGAGGAACTAGTCATATTTATTTGAGAATCACCAGGCGTCACTAACTCTGTGAAACCACATCTGATGCAGGAAGCCCCAACACTGAAGCAGCTGTGGCTAGCTGGAGACATGCTGTGCTCTTCCTCAGGGCTCTGCTTACATCCACTGCAGGTTTTTTATTGTTTTTTCCAGGCTTATAGGCACAGCAGAACTTGGGTACTGTATCCTGCAGCTGGTTCTAAGAGAGGAGCATCTATTAGGTAAAGGGTCAACCACCCACCAGCTGCAGTAGGGATAGGAAAAAAGCAGCTCCCATTGTTCCTGCTGCACTGCTTCTAGCTAAGTAGAGTGAGAGAGCAGGTGAGATTCAAAAAAATCAAAGCAGAGACCTGGGGAAGAAGTGCACACTTCATGTCATGGTTGGGTACATGTCATCTTATCATGTCACAGTCCTGTACACAAGGTCTTTGTGTCGCCTGAATGCTGAGCTGATTCCTGAAGGTCACCCAGGCTAGTGACAGCCACAGGAGTACTGTCCCCCAGTATCCCCACACTATCAGGAAACAGATCCAGAACCAGGCTGGATGGGCCATCATACCCATAACTTCCATTTTTAATCACAATATGCCTTTTTTCTTCTGATACTAGAGGACAGCCCTTACACTAGAGCCTGGCTAGGCTGATATTTGGGTTATGCTAACATGGGGCTGGCTGTGTCCACAGGATCCTGCACATCCCAAACAGTTCTTACACCACCAGTAAAAGACAATAAGTGTCCCAAAGTCCAAGCACCTTTACCTCCTGGTGCAAGGGCACAGAGGCACAACATGTTGAGACATTCAACAGTGAAGTCATCCACAGCCCATAAAAAAAGTCGTAAGAAAAATCAAACCTGTAGGTTTTGTGAGCTGATTCCTTATTCTTCAGAACAGAGATTGGCAAAACCTGCTGATCTAGTTAACCATGCATGGAAACATAACTAATGGAGCACCAGAAACGTGGCAAAGGGGAATCACTCCCCAAAATGCAGCTCCAGCAGAGAATCGGAAGAGTGATGAAGATGGTGAAGGGGCTGGAGCACAAGCCCTGTGAGGAGCGACTGAGGGAGCTGGGGTTGTTTAGCCTGGAGAAGAGGAGGCTCAGGGGAGACCTTATTGCTCTCCACAACTGCCTGAAAGGAGGTTGTAGTCAGGCAGGGGTTGGTCTCTTCTCTCAGGTGACCGGCGACAGAACAAGAGGACACGGTCTCAAGCCTTGCCAAGGGAAGTTTAGGCTCAATACTAGGAAAAAATTCTTCACTGAGAGGATGATTGGCCATTGGAATGCGCTGCTTGGGGAGGTGGTGGACTCACCGTCCCTGGAGGTGTTTAAAGGGAGATTGGATGAGGCACTTACGGCCGTGGTTTAGATGACGAGTAGGTGTAGGTGTTGGGTCATAGGTTGGACTCAATGATCTCAAAGGTCTTTTCTAACCTTGTGATACTGTGATCATGAGGGGCTGTGATAGCAATGGGCTCCTTCAGGGCAAAGCCGTCTCCAGCAGTGTGGTGCCTCAACTGGCTTTGAAACAACGGCGCTGGTGCCTCACTCTTATACCCAGCTATGGGGTCTGTCAGGCTGGAGCCTGATCTCTCCTGCCTGAAAACACCCTTAAGGGTTTAGTCTGCAGACAGGCCTGTCCCTTAAGGGGAGAGCTCCTGTTGGCAAAGGGTTTGGGAACCAAGGAGGAGAAACTGAATGCTGGAAATATTATGAATGTAATAATACAAAACTGCCGCTTAAATGTTTTCTTCTGTGGCTAAAAAAGATGGTATTTGACATGTTATTGCACATGTGCAGCAACACTCTAGTGAAAAAACTCACAATCAAATTACTGAATATTATGAAATCACGTAACTTCATTTTCGAGAGATCAAAACCGTACAGGAGTACAGAGGAATTTTAATTTACCTTTCATCCTGTGTGATTTAAGACAACAATGGCTTTAACAGAGATGAATTTTTGGGTTGCTTGCCAGAAATCACCTATTCAACTGAAATAATTGCCAGAGTATCCAGCCACTTTACAGGTTTCCTGGACTGAAGATAGATTTGCATGCACATTAACATATTTATCGAGCTTTCTTTTCTGGCCTGAATGATCAGCAATGTCATCTTCAAACAATCAAACAGCAACTACTTACTAGATACTCACTTAGATGTTCATAGTCCCTATTAGACATTCATATTTCAACCTCCTCACCAGTGAGTTGCTCCAACATTTACCAGCAGCTGAGTTTGTTTGCTGTGAGAGTTCCAGACTGGTAGCTGAGGCAGACCAATTTACCAGTTTTAACTGGTCTGTTAAGATAAAGCTGCCATGGACTGATGTCATAGAATAATAAAATGATTTGTTTTGAAAAAGACCTTAAAGTCCATCCAGATCCAACCCCTCTGCCATGGGCAAGGACACCTCCCACCAGACCAGGCTGAGCAAGGCCCCATCCAACCTGGCCTTGAACAACTCCAGGGATGGGGCATCCACAGCTTCTTTGAGCAACCTGTGCCGGTGCCTCACCACCCTCATTGTGAAGAATTTCTTCCAAATGTCTAATCTAAATCTTCCCCCTTTCAGTTTAAAGTTGTTTCCCCTCGTCTCATCACTACAGGCCCTTGTAAAAAGTCCCTATTCATCTTTCTTTTTAGGTCCCCTTCAGGTACTGGAAGGCCGCTATGAGATCTCCCACAAGCCTTCTCTTCTCCAGGCTGAACAACCCCAACTTTCTCAGCCTGTCCTCATAGCAGAGGTGCTCCAGCCCTCTGATCATCTTTGTAGCCTCCTCTGGACCCACTCCAACAGTTCCATGTCCTTCTAAAGTTGGGGATTCCAGAACTGGACAGATTACTCCAAATGGAGTTGCACAAGAGCGGAATAGAAGGGAAGAATCCCCTCTCTCGCCCTGCTGGCCACACTTCTTTTGATGCAGCCCAGGACACGGCAGACCTGGGCTGCGAGCACACATTGTTGGTTCATGTTGAGCTTTCCATCAATCAGCACCCGTAGGTTCCTCTCCACGTGGTTGCTCTCAATTTCATTATCCCCCACTCTGTATTAATACCAGGAGTTGCCCTGACCCAGGTGTAGGACCTTGCACTTGGCCTTGAACCTCATGTGGTTCACACAGGCCCACTTCTGCAGCTTGTCCAGGTCTTTCTGTCAATAGATAATGAATGCATAAGAGGAGGGAAAGTCTTTAATATAATATTCATGTCCACGCATTTTACTTACTGTTAATGGCAGTGGGTAGGATCGTCAAAATGGGCTAGATATTCAGTATTTCAAGGATGACTTCTAAGCTGGCACTCAAGTAATTCGTGTCTGCTCTTATCACTTGAAAAACTGTCCTGACTCCAAGTCTCTGGCAACTTGACTTAACACGTTTGAAAGTCTCTTTCTCTTCTAAATGGCTTTCCTCCTTGCTGCTTTCTGTAAAAAGAACCCTCCTTTCCATACTGCTGAAGCCTGAGTTTCATGATTGAAGTCCCAAGTCCTGCGAAGCACAAGTGGCTGCCTTTTGCATCATGCTGAAATTTGTGAAAGAAACAATGAAGAGAATAGGGATCTATAAAGTCCTTTTAAAAGCATTATTTTGTGGGCAAAAGAAGGAGCCAGCCAAAGCCAATCTGAAGATGAGACATCCGTGGACTGCAGGTGCTCATCTGCTCTGGGGAATTTTGGAGAACAAACGTTCATTCAGTCCTTCACTCATTGACTCCTTCCTTCCATCTATTCACTGCTCTCATCTGGGAACCTCTGGAACGGGAAGCCTCCTTAAAACATAGTGCAAGATACTTGGAAACAGGAGATGCATGATGGGTAAAAGGATTGGGTTTTGCTCTTCATTTCATTTATTCTTAAAAATATGACTTCTATCACCTTCCCACCCTACCTTTACCATTCAGTCAATTACTAACCAAGTCCCACCAGAAAGAGAGAGATCTTATCATGGGAAGTAGTAGTCATGGCTGAGTAAGACCTGCCTTAGAAATGGGCAGATGCAGGCAAATCAGAAAAATGAAAAATAAATGTGTTATCAATAGGCTCAAGACAAAAGCCTAGGTTGTGGCTACAAACTCTCCCGATGGTGGGAAGTATTTGCACACAGATATTTCTTTGAACTATCACACAGATGCAGTGGGTCTGTTTACACTAAAGATCTTTGAAGTCTGAAGATCCAGACAACCTCATCTACCACCTTTTCTTAAATTGAAGTCATCTGGAGCTGGCTGAACCCTCATTACAATTTTTGGCATCCCATCTCTGAGACATGTGACCTCACTCCACCAATGACATTCTTTTCTGTTGCAGGATTTTACCTAGGTGTGCAAAGCACATGTCATTTCTAATGAGCCCAGGTGCTGTGTGCTTATCAGTGCCAGCTTCTGCCTCCTCTTTCGAGTCCCTCATTGTGAAGCATGAAATATTGCATAAGGAAGAGCCTGAAAAGCCATGCCCTGCAGCACCAAGAGACATGCTCCCAGCCTCCTAAGTGATGCTCATCTTTCCCATCACTTTTCAATCTGACATTATTCATTGTGTGATAAGCATCATAAAATAAAGGTATTTCCAGTTGACTGTCACACAGCAGTGAGAAGGGCATGATTGCTCAAAACTAGCAATGGTTCAGGCAGATTTTCAAGTCAACAGAAAGCAAAATCTGTTGTTGTGTTTGTCTGGTTGTTTTCAAGAGCTGAAGAAAACATAGTCTTTGTTCTTGTATTTTCTTATACATTCATGAGGAAATGCATCCATTGCCCAAGGCAGGGTGAGCCCCAGGCAAAACAACTGTTTGACAAGTTGTAACACTATAGGATGTTCAAATATTGCAGCAAACATCAGATAAATGCCCTAACAACAAATGAGGGGGGAGGAGGAAGGGAAATCCAAGCAAACCTCCATGGAAGTCAGTAAAGAAACACACGTGGTATCTCAGCAGTAGCTGGTACAGCTTATGGCACAGCACCATGTGGAGATGTCAGCTCAGGTCCTGCAGGCAGGCTGGGTGTGAGGATGCTGTGCTGACCTCCAGGATCCAGAGTAAAGGGTGCTGCCCTGTACAGCATGGAGATGCTCACACAGCAGCCCTCTGTCTAGTTACACCAGTGACTGGAGGGTCAGAAATCAGTGGCAGCTGCTGATAATTGATGTCCAGAGCTGTGTATAAAGGACAAACGACTTTGATACTTCTTATCCTCAGATGGGCAGAATAGAAAGAACAGGCAGAAGTCATGAGAATAAAAAGATGAGTGACCTTGTTAGGGACAATTAAACTGTTCCACAGATGCCATGCTTCTGTCTACTCAGCCCAAGAAGATGTGAACTAACAAATACCCTTTCCAGCAAGGAGCATTTTACAGGTTAATATATGATAGTAAATACATTTTCACACACAAGCCTCATTCCACTACACCAATCAAAAATGGTTTCAGCAAGTCAGGAAACTACACTAGAAGACATTTTGGGGTACTTTGGAAACTGTTTTTTTATATAAAATCAAAGTATTACAACAAGAATATGCCCAAATAAAAGGTTTCTAAACATATCAATGAGAGATGCAAACAAATTCCCCCCAAACATGTTCATTAATTGGTCTGCCCCACATCTTCAAACCTGAGATATTATAAATATACCTCACAGGGATGATACACTGATAAATAGATGGGTTTTGTGTGTCTTTTAGGCCTCAAGGAATCATCTGGGAAATGACAAGGTTTTAATAAGCCGGCCCCAGAGAAATTAGGTTTTATGGAAACAGATTAAAAGAGTTTTACTTAACAACTTAATCATGCAGTATAATGAGTAAAGAAAAATAATGTCATACAGATAAGACATGGGAAATTCTAGTGCTAGTGATATGAGATGTATAGAAATGATAATTAGGTGGATACATAATGAAAATAAAAACAAATGTGGAAGAAGAAAGGCAAATATATATAACGGATTACAAGATTACTAAAAGACTAGGGCAGTTCCACATTAGAGCATAAAGTCCTCTCTAATGTAACTTTTTTTAAAGAAAGTTTGATGTCTTCTTATTAGAACTTTTGCAAGAACATAGAGTGAAAAATTGAGGAATACAACTGGGATCCAAATCTCTGTGTTATCTTAATGAGGTCTTTAAAATATCTATATCTCAGTTTGAGGAAAGCCAAAATTATATTCACTGTTAAGAAGGAAAATCTTAGAATGAAGATGATGCAATAGGATCTCAACTTCCCTGCCAATTTTGTGGCTGACGATCAAGAAAAGTGTTGATTTTTGGAGTAGCACAGTGATAGAGGTGGCATGGGAACCTGAACAGGGTTGTTGAGATACAGCTCAAATCTGCTGCTTGCTCCCTTCAAGATGCTATGCTAAACTGCTATTACAGGTTTGCTGTAGTTCCTGTGTCAGGTTGGACAGCTGCATGAGGATTTTTCAGACACTGTAGGGCATTTCAAATGGCACATAAACAAGTGAATCTTAGGCTGTAAGCTGAATCTCATCTGAGGAGACCGTGTGTTGCATTATCCCTGGAGGCTCTACAATGTTTGCTATATCATGTGATCCAAAGTTATCAAAGCCACAGACTCACAAGACATTCTGATAGTGATTTGCCTTATACAATCCCTAGGGAAATGTAACTGCAACAAGATCCAGTTATGCCAGCCCTGTATGTATGCATAGAAAGAGGCAACACCAGATCCTAAATGCTTTGGGGACAAGACCTGAAGAGCAGGAGCTAAGTGACTTGCTTATGGTCTCACGAACAGCAAAAGTGCCTTGCCAAAAGCGATCCTGCAAAGCATCTCCTGCCTGCATTTACATCAGTCCATGACAGTCCCATTGCAGTGACAACCCCATGTGGCAGAGTCAGAGACAGCAAGAAGTTTCTCCTGCTCTGAAAGCAGTGCACAGGTAAGCCAAGATACACGGCATCACAGTAGGGTTCCTTCAGCTACTCCAACCTAAACACCTCTCTTGTTATATCATCATCTGTTGCTAAGGGAACAGCTTTTGTGCTTCACATGGGTTTGCACTCATCAAGATCTGCTATTTATGAACGAGGCGGAAAACAGCCGTGGGAATACAGGTCTTGACCTGTTGTTTGTCTGTGCCAAGGAATAGAAATTTCCTGCTATACTGGCCTGTCAGAGCTGAGTTGTTGATGGAGCTGGGTAAGCCAAAAGCCAGTGGCCTCTCCATATGCACCTGAGGGTTCAAGAGAGCTCCTTAATACCAGAAAAAAAAGGTGTAGACACATGAAGAAAAGCTCTGGTACACCAGAAGTTTACACTGTTGACAGAAATTTATTTCAAGGATTACCTCTTACCTGACAGGCTTTGATCTGGATCAGACCACTGTCTGCCTCAAATGAGATGTCATCTGACTGCACCAATCCCATATAGCATCACACCATAACAGTTCAGCCAAGATCACCACTTCCTTCACTCACATTGTCCATTCTGCACGTCCTCCTCCTTCACCTTCAGCTTCCTCCTCCTTCTTCTACCTTGTGCCACTGCCATTGCTCTTGTACTCCCCTAGCAAGGCACTCCAGGAAGTGCATCCATCTAACACTCAGCCAGCAATAGACGTGTGGATGTGGTCAGGCTGTGTGGCCAAGCTGGCAGGAACAGAGGGGACCAGGAGGCAGCAGCTCATATTTGGTTTGGCTGACATCGGCAGAGAGCCACACTAACTCCACCTTCAACGTAGTGTGTGTGCTTGGTCAGGCATGTATGAAAACATACCTGCTGCCTAAAGTCTGTGTTGTGAAGCTGGCTAATTGAAATTAAATTTATTCAGGACTCAAACCTGGTTTTGTTCAAATCCATGTTATGACATGAACCAGCAGCATACAGACCTGATACTGAGGGTTACAGAAGCACAAGTCCTATCTCCATTATTTACACAGTCCCCAGCTCTTTTGCTGGGACATTTTGCAGGGTCTCGTTCATCTTTTGGGATATGGACACACCTCTATCACAGACAGAACAATTCAGTGGCCCTTCTGCGAGGAAGGATGAGAAATTAATTCCTCATCATGTGGGGCTGATCTGAGGTCACTCAATACTTGGAAATTCAAACGTCATAGGACTCTTACAACATCCCTATTCTAGGAATTGGTGATTCTGATTTCCTAGGCTTCCCTATGCCTCTTCCTTCTCCTTTTGCTCCCCACTATGGACCCATAGAGTCATGACCAAAGAAAACTTCTTCTTCCTCTTACAGACCACAGAACAAGGAACTGATTTTCATGAGGGAAGATGAAGAAAGTCTGCATAGAACCAAAGCCAGGATTAAAACACAGTATTCTTGGACAGTGGGGCAGTGCCTAATGAATCAAGTGTCTTTGGCTCCAAAGGAAATGGCTATCTAATTAATGTCACTAGGAGGGAGGCTTGTGCACAGCTCATACGTGTTCTTTGATGATGTTACAGCTGGCAAGAACACACTGAGATAAGAAGAGCCTGCTGGAAAAGCCCTACATTTTCCACAACCTAGAAATGCGTGACACTCCTCTTTACAGAGATACCTTCCACCACCAGCAGGTTACTCCTGCCACTTTTAGAGCCCTGACCCAGGCACTGTGAACCCTCCAGAGGTAGCCTCTTCTTCCACCACAAAAGGGAGCTGAGCCCCTTACACAATAATTAACAAGCCCTCAAAGTCAGAGATGCTTCTGTCCTTGTTTCAGCTTATAGCATGGGTGCAAGACTCAACTAGCCCAGAATTTTAACAAGGCATCACGAAAGTGAATCATTACTACCAGGTTATATGATTACTTAACATTCTGCACACATAACTGGATGAAACCAGATCTATCCCCTCTTTTCTTTCTCCTTATCCAATCTCCACAATTATCTTCTTCTAGTGAAGCCAAGATCCTTTCAGTACTTCCAGCTTGCCAGGGAGATCTGCCCCAGCTTGCTAGCTGAATTATAACACACCCTCCAAATAGAACTCTGGCTCAGAAATCACTTAAGTGAAAATATCCCTTAAATGCATAACAAGAAGAGCATGGTTGGATGAGTAATTGATTCAATTTGGATTGAAATGGAAAAACCTAGTCAGGTCCTACTCTCAATTTTCTCTTCCTGTACTTGAACAGAGTTCAGCAGCTCTGTTGTTTCAGAGATCAGTTGAAGGCGCTGGTCTAACTGTTCTCTAAGCGCTCTGAGCTGACTTTCCTGCAAAGGTTGACTAGCTCAGGGTAACCACTTGAAAGCAGCTATTCTCTTATTGCTAACAGAGAGCTGGGAGAGGGAAATCCAGGACTGCACTGTAGAAAAGACGTAGTCCTTCTGCTTGGAGGCTTATCTGAAGGGCTGTTTTTCAGTTGGATGATGCTCAGAGTTCCAAGACTTGACTGTAAGCTGTGAGGTTGGGAATAACCCCAAGGATCAGTTTAAACACCATTTTGGATTCCTGTCAATCAGGATAAGAGATGACAAACAGGGTGCTGGGTGCCACACAGGGGACAAAACAGGAGGATATGAACACTGCAAGAAAGTTGAGGAGATCTCCAAGTTTCTATTCAGGAGAAGAATTCTAGTGGTACAGTTCTTCAAACCAAAGATAAAGGAAGGCAAGCTACATTCCTCTGTGCCTCCATGCAGCAGCAAGAGTAGCTTAAAACAAAGGTGGGAAACCAGTATGGAGTGGTTGTCACTGTCCTCTCATCCTGCTTTGACATGTCTCTGACAAATCTTTCGGTAACTGTTCATCTGCACCTGGCACTAAGGAACACGGAGTCCAGCAAGGCTGCCAATGCTGCCAATCTATTAAGAAAAATAATAAACATAGTAGATATAATCTCAAAGAATGCAGAGCAGAGACAGCAAGACTCTGCCACAGCAGGGACTTTTCCTTCTGCATTTAGAGGTCTTCCACAAAAACAACCCATTTCAGTTTGCCTAATGTGTGGGGAGGAAGGACTGTAGAGGAATATGCAGTAGAAGAGCAAGTGTCGGCTTAGCCATGTCTAAGACCGGATAGATCTTCCTGTGTTTCTGACATGCCTATCTCCAGCTATCCTAGCAGTACTTCTGCTTTTCCTCTGCAGATAGCGTTTCAATATTTTGAGTTGGACACAGGATGTAAAAGCTGTACACACCATATCTTTCATACAGAGAGTCTGGACCAACAGTCACATTACAATAGAGTTGCATGCTCACATGATCCGCTGCCCTCCCATTAGCAGTGGCAAGTAGAATATCTTCCTTTTTTCCTGGGAAGGGACAGCAAGCACGAGGAAACAAGAGTCCATACAACACCTACCAACAAGGTTTGGCGAGAACACAAGGGTCTTTCTCACGAGACTTGTGAAGAGTTTTGCAGAAAGGATTGTGACATCCTTCATGGTACCATCCCCAATTAAATCCTTCATGACATTACCTTTCTAGAAAAAGCAAAACCCAAGATTTCTTTCTGTATGTTCAGGTTGGCACAACCAGAAGCAGGAAACTGGCTCAAGACTTCCTGGGGCGGAGGAGGAGGGCTTTTGCCCAAACATTGATTCTCAATGGATTTTCAACTCTGCTTCTTAATCTTATTTTGCGCACTCTTGATTCCCACCGCTCATCTGCCCTGGGGACATTCACTTTAGTGTTGCCACTCTATTAAATATGAATTGAATTAGGCAGGAGGCAATTACCCGTGCTGGAACTTTCCCAGGGTATCAGAGCTAACATCCTCAGCAATATCTGATGAGATTTTTACAGACGAAAAGAAACATAGGCATCATTTAAAACGATGGTGCTTCCCACACTGCTCCTTAACATGCTTTTGGGACACTGTGCTGCAGAGTAAGTCAGAAGGAAGAATTAAATCACACTCCTCTTCACAAGGCATTTCGGATTTTCTTTGAGATCTCTTTGAGTGCAGAATTACTGCTGTGGTTTTTTATTCACAGGAGGCTGAAAAACAGTTCTTTGGCATAAGCCACTTTCGGTTTGCAAACCGAGCACCCACACCACCACACTGCTGAGTCTGTGGGGAAAGGTCCACCATCACAGTACAGGTGCTGGTGAAGGGGTTTCCTGCCCTAGTCTGACATGACTATGATATCTTACCATATTGTTAATGCCAGACTAATTATGATCCACTGATGTGCTCTCATTGTAAACTGGGAAACCAGATACTGAGCTACATTACGATAGTTGTGGCAAGCAGACTGAGGAAGTTACTGCATTCACTCCTTCGCTCCTTCACTCAAGGTAAGTATCAAGAAACTGGAGAAGGAGCAGAGGAGGGCTATTAAAATCAGGAGACAGAGCATGTTTCCCAGAAGCAGAAACTGAGGGAGATGGGATTATTTGGTCTGGTGAAGAAGATGCTGAAGGGGAGATCCAGTAGCGAACAACAACTAGTTGAAGGGTAACTACAGTGATAGCGCAGCCCAGCTCTCCTCAGCCAGAGCAGATAGTATAACACAGGGCAAGAAACTGGAGTTCAGGAGGTTCATGGTGTTCATGATGAAAAGCTTTTTAGCTGGGAGGGAGGATCAGCTGTGGGTCTGGTCACTAGAATTGCCTCCAAGAGGTTTTCAAGATACAGGTAAACAAAGTCACAGCCAGTCTGATCAAGTGTTGGGGGCAGCCCAACTAGTTGAAGCGAGGGGTTCAAGGGCAGATCTCCAGAGATCTCTTTGGAACAATGCTCCTGTGGCACACTCCTCCCATAAGATTCGTTGGCTTTCTATGTGGTTACGTGGAGGGGTGATGAACTGCTTTATTTGAAAAATAAGCCAGAAAATTATGATTTTTTTCATGCAGATCCATTTGAAGAGCTGCCATGCCACCCTGAGAACAGAGATGAGTGGTCTGTGACAGACAACCTAGAAGTTGCCACAATACCAATAAAATGCATGTGGGACCACTAGTGATCTAAGATAACACCTGTCTCAGAGAATTTTGTATTTTGGGACTAACATAGCTTGGCATCTTCCTAACAGAAGTAGTCTCATATCCGTGCAGAATAGGAATGAAGGACTACAGCCCTCAAAATCTGGGTTAGGGATCAGTCTCCTTCAGCCAAATCATTCTTGGCTTACTGCTTGTCAGTCCCAATCCAGAACTTGTAATGAGCCACATGTGAGAGTACGCAAGGGAGAACAAGAATTGTGCCTCGCCATACGGTAATGGTTCAGTGTTAAATAATTTCACAGGGAAAAGGCTGCCTTCTAATCAAGTCAGTAATGAAAGAGGTCATTTGTGAGGAGATGGAGCAAGATTTGAATCAAAACAGAACTTCACATTGAGTTTGTGTACAAAAGGAAGATAAATATTGAAATGTGCATTTGCTCCCTTGAAGGACTATTTAAAGCTGCAGAGTTTGTAAAAGAAAAGCACAGTAAGATAGGTAGGGAAAGGGGTCCTGTGTTAGCTGTATGATGCACAATAAGAGAGATCATGCAGATCAGCCTTAGGATGACTAGTACAAATTGTGGGTTTCACTTGTTCATTTCTTTTTCCAGTTCATTCAACTTTTCTGTTTGTTTTGCTTTCATAGACATTTTTTTGTTTACTTTTCTTTAGCTTGATTGCCGTTGCAGCTCTTGCTGAATTAGTTGCCAAAAGGCAATCTCCACAGGCTTCTTCAAGAAGACCATGCCAATGGGTGTGATAACATTCTTTCCTGCCCATGATATTACAATGCTCCAGGAAACTAAAGGGTCATAGGCTGTAATTCACTCACCTGCATGGACCACACTGCAGGGAGGTAATGGAGAGGGCACATGAAAAAGTTGTGTTAGTCAGAAAAGCTCTTTACAATGCCTCAGGACAGTGGGGAGAGCTTCTGAGGTCCCTCGGGAAGGCTGTGCTGTGAGTCTCACAGTGTCTGTGACCTGCAGAAGTGCTGTTTCCATTTGGAACAGCATCAAGGTACAAAAGGTAAACCAATTGCCCTTCTTTTTCAGTATTCTGAATAATAGCATTGCCTAACCAAAGAATAGTGAATCATTTCTAGGTGTTGTGAGTCCATGGCCAAAGAGAGGTTGACGAAGGATGTCTTGACAGATGGGACAGGCTGGGGCTGCACAGATATTGCAGCTCGCCACAACTTAGTTAATCTATTGGTTGCTACTGTTCACATGCCCATAGTCCAGGGTGTATCAAAAGGAGAAGAACAGACAGGAAATCTGAATTCTCACCACATTCCATGTCCACTACCAGAAAAAAGAATAAGCTAAGATAAACAAATCTGCACTATTATATAGTGTTAATAATTGCTCCAGAAATATTTTTCTAAGATGTATTTCAAGGAAAGTTTCTGAGCACACCTGGAAAAGCACAAGTCAATGGTGAATAAATGATACCATAAAAGTTTAGCAAAGCCTTTTCATGGTTGTACCCATTCCGGCTGGCCTTTCAAGGGCCTTGACAACTACCACAACAAGGACTGAGGACAGATCTGGAAGGATCTATGGAGCACTGGGATGATCCAGGGCTATTGCAATAACCCGGATGTGTGATCACTTCCTTCAGCTGGCCAAATCCCACATGGAAAGCCACCAGAAAAGGTTTGGCTCCCAGCTGTGGGTAGTCCAAGTAGCCTGTGCCATTGCCTGCTGGTTTTCAAACCAGCATATGCATTTATCTTTTAGCCTATGCTCCACATTTCCACGGGAATTTCCTCAAAGAAAGCCCCTGAAAACCTCACACCACATTCCCTTCACCTTCTGTGTTCAAATCATCATTTGTCAGGGTAATTCTTATGGTCACACTCCCTTCCTCTGCCCCGTGGGTCTTCACCCAGCTGTAAGTTCTTGTCTGACATTGGCTGTAACCACTATGAAATGGGCAGGTGTCCTTAAGTATTGTGAGGCACAGGGGAATCCACATCCATGATTAGGTCACTTTTTCTCTATTAAAGTGTCAGAGAGGAGGAGGTGAGGAAGAAATATGCAAACACTGTAGCAATGGTCTAGGAAAATTGCCACTGGAGGAATCCCAAAGCCTCTCTGGTTGTAGAGCGAACATCTAACAGTACGGTCAGTCAACATTTTTATTCAAATCATTTTTCAGCTATATGTGGCCTTCTTAGGAAACGGGAAACTTCTGTTAAAGTTCTGTTCACACCTCTGGAGCTCAGTGCAGAGGGAGCCAGGTAATGCTCCCCAGGGGCAGTCACACTGGGCAAACCACCAACTCCTGCTGGCTTGCATATAGCCTCCTACCAAGCCATGCTGGAAGGAAAAAAGCTGCCTCGGACACAGACAAGACTGGAAGACACAACATGAGCTACGTCTGGTCCAGCCATATGTATATTACATTAATTTTCCACCAGACAATGGAATTGTAGCAGTTGATGAGTAAAAGACACTCAAGAGCCACAGATGGATCTGCTCCAATGGGAAACCTGTCCAACCCCAGAAACAAAGAATAAGAGAGGTTCAGGTAAGAAAGTGAAGAACCAGAGAGTGAAGAGGAGAACGGCAAAGCACAAAGGAATAGCTGCTGCCTTACACCAGAGCTCCATATCTTCACTGAACCATGGGCACAACAGTCAGCAGGCATCGCTGTGTTTCCCCTTCTAGACCATGCATGTGTTTTGTTACAGATCTAAAAGGGTCTTTTGGACAAATTGCCTTTTGATCCATGGGTGGGTGACACACCTGAGGGTGTTGCCCAAACACCTGGAGCAGGAGACCACAGGGTTTGTGCCTTGGACAAGAAGATTAGATACACTGGAGCTGCAGCTCTGTGGGCCATGACTGAGGCATCCAATAATGGGAAAAGAAGTGTGAAATAAACACACACTACCCCCTGAAGAAAAGTTGTCTTCTGCTATGAATTTAGCTGAGAAATAGCTGTGGTTTACACTCATGGCTTTTATACCTTGCAGGCTGCTAAGTTCTAACACTAGCCATTCGTTAACATAAATCCTCTCTAAATTAAATATTTGCATTACCCAACTGCACTCAATCATCTTGGACAAGGGGCCCACCCTTCAACTCCACAACTCCAAGTCCCTCTGGTTAGCACCCCAGAAGGGCTCAGATGAGGAAACAGCAGCAAGAAAGTCACTTTCCTTCTCCACTCTTGGATTTCATTTCACTTCATCCTCCCCAGTGTTGGCCTCTAACCAGCGTGGTCTCTGCAGCACCCTGATGACAGGATTTTGTTTGCCTCATATCTGGAGACAGTCCATGTGATTCAGCCACAGTTCCTTCAGGGCCTTGAAGCTTTGATCCTTGTCCTCACTGCTCATAACAAAGATAACTGACAAGCAGACAAGATAAGAAGTCTGCTCCATGGTCACCGAGTGCCAAACATACAGGCTTGGGCATCTAACAGCTCTGGGTGGTTGGCAGGTGAATACAACGCTGTGCCTGGATCTTGCACCAGCATCTTCCATGAGCCCAGTCTACTCCCTGGAACAGCGCACATTTTCCTTCAAAAACAGAAAGACCAATGTAATTATCTTCTTCTTCTCAGAAATGAGTAAGAGCGCAGAATCACAGACATTTTCTGAGCTGACTTACAGCTGTGAGTCAAGGTTTGGTGTTTGAAACTGGTTTGCACAACGGGGAAATTTACTCCCTGAAAGAGCCAGAAGCCTCTGGGAACTGGAAGAGTTTGGTGCAGAGCAGAGAGGCAGGCTAGTCAATGTAGAACCTTGGTTTTGTGGTTAAAAGTAAAATTAAGTTCTCAACTAATAAAATTGATAGAGTTTAGCCAGCAGTTTTAATTTGCAGAGCTGCTGAGAAGCTGCCTTCATTAAATTTTCTTTTTTACTTCCTCCTTTTATTACTCCCCCTCTTTTTTTCTTTTTTTTTTTTAATAGGTGTATTTCCACATAGAAGAAAATAAGCAAGAATTGGGCTGCAGCAATGATCAGCTGAATAGGAGAGGATTGTGTTTAACCAGATGGGAGACATGTGCAGGAGCAACCTGCTTAACCAAATTAGACTTTACTCTCAGAAAAGCTCAGTCATCTTTTCATCAATTTTCATCAGTTTCATTTTGAATAGGAGAAGCTTTGAAAAGTAAGATGGTTTCCAAAAATTGTATATATAGCTATATACAGTGTCCCTGACTGAAAATCATCGTTTCTGTGCACGGCAGAGATCTGTTTTCTGATTACTTACATGCACACAGAGTCATAGAAATGTTAAGAGTGGAAAAGAATTCTAAGATCATCAAGTCCAGCCATGGCGTCTGCCATCCAATAAAATCATGCTTACTAATATTCCCCTCGGTGGACTTGATAACACCTCTATCCAGCCAGAGACTTTAACGACGTTTATAGGAATTCATCACGCCTGCTGTCTGCCACTCTTCCATGTTTGCCTGCAATGGAAAAAGTGTTCAAAGGTGTCAGGGGGAACAGACAGATGCACACTTACCCTTTTGCACACCCAGACTGCATTATCACATCGTGCTGGTCTTCTGGTGAAAACAGATAGAACTGGTAATCATCTCCTTATTGTGTATCTCCAAGAATAAAATTATCCTGTGCAGGAGGGATCAGTTCTTGTGTGGGTAGATTTCCCAGCCTGCACAGTGCTCGTACGCTAAAAATATGAGATGAAGAGTACCATGTGAGCGCCGATCTAAGGCAATGACGGAGCTTGTTTTGAAGCTGGTGATAGCCTGTTCGCACGTGGATCACTTTAGAAGATTTTTCCTGGTTTTGCTTTGAAGAAGCTAAACAAAAATAGGAAAAATTACTGACAATTGTCTGCTTATCTACCCAGTCTACAGCTCATACTGCAAGGGGACAAGGGAGAAGAACAGAGCCGGCCAACTTTTAAGATGCTTTCCAAAGAGCAAAAATGATCTCAATCCCCAGGGGTAAGAAACCAGGAAGGAGAGGCAGGACACAGGCATGGCTGAGCTGAGATCTGCTGATCAAACTAAAGGGCAAGAAGGAAATGCACAGGCAGTGGAAGCAGGGCAGTGCCAGGTTTATAGTTGGACTCAATGATCTTAAAGTCTTTTTCAACCTATGTGATTCTGTGATTGTGTATAGCCAAGATCTCATCTGCAACCCAAACCTTCCTCAAGAGACACCTCTCTGTCTCTTTGATGTGGGACATACGTGATGCAAGAAGGGGAAAAAATAGGACACCAAAGCTACTAGAAGGAGCATACATCATGAAAGATCTCTCTCTTTTCATTCATTTCCTTGTTCATGCTTTCTCCTGGCTTTGAGGTGGAGTTTCTCAGTGATGCTCCTGAATATGCATAAGGGAAAAGGGTAAGGAAGGAAAAGGAGTTGATACAAGAGGGGTTTCAGTTTTCAGCCTCTCAAAGGATCCTGAGAGCGTGCTGCTATGCTTATACGCATGCAGTACTTCCAGGCATGGTGATGGGGAGACAGGTCTCCAACAGGAATAAATGAGTCAGAAAGTGGCCTGGGGGCTGAGGGAATGTGGGAAACAGGTTAGGAAATAAAGATACTACCACAAGAGCAGAAGCTCCTTCCAAAACACTGTGAGGGTGCAAAATTACCTAGCTGTGCACTAAGGATAGAGAAACAATAGCCTGAGGGCATTGGACAAAGGAAGTCTGGTCCCAGGCTCAGGTGTTACCGCAGACAAGGCCATGGCATGTTGTATGTGTGGAACAAAAGCAGGGACGGGCAGGCATTATGGGATGGCAACTCACCTGCATTAGCCTTCATTTGCCTCCACCGTGGAAAAGTACCTCATGCTCCCTTGCTGGTTGAAATCCTCATTGACATAGGCTTCAACAGGAGAGAAAGAGGGAGGAGGAAAGGATTTGTAAAGATTTGCTCAAAGCTCAATTGAAATGGTTGAAATTAATTGCAGTGGCTCAGCAATGAGGAGAGAGTGAGGACCTCCTTAAAGAGGAAGGTTTGGGCACAGTGGGATGAGAAGCCTGGTCAAGATCAGAAAACGTGGAGGGAGACGGAAAGAGATGAGCAGAGCTCAAAGGGTCCATCAAACAGCCAGCAGGCTGTATGTCTGATCCCCTGCCATGGCTGTTTCTTCCAGTGACCAGCTCCCAGCTAAGCATCCCTGAGATCTGAGCTTGGTTCCCATGTGTTTAGGGCATAGGTGACCATAAAGCTGCATTACCTTGGCTCAGGAAAAGGCTCTTAATACCCGTGCTCCCTTTGTGGATTACTTTCCTTCCAGCAACTGACAGTGCTGCAAACATTTCCTCCTCAAAAATGAAAGGAAGAAGTTGTGAAGAGACCAAGCCCTGAAGGGAAATAATAAACAAACACATGACAGCATCACCTCTTTGATAAAATGCTGGGAATATTTTATTAGAGCTCCTCAGAGAAACGTGTCTGGCCGTTAGCCTGGAGCAAGAGGTTCCAGATCTCCTGTGCCCCCACACTCCCAGCTTTCCTCATTGGGGCTGGTCCTCTCCCCCCTTCCTCCATGACCCTCAAGCAGAAATGGGGAGTGGGAGCTCTGCTAGGGCTGAGGGGGGAGGAGAGGAGAAGGAAAAACATTGCAGAGGAAGAGTACGTTAATGAAAGAGAGGAGCAGGAAAAAACCTGGAAGCCAAATCAATCTTAGAGACGCCAAAATGCGGAAGAGGCACATAAAAGGGCTGAGTGGAGAAGAGGTCATGGGAAGGGAAAATACCAAGACACTTAACCAAAATGGTTGAATAGCAAATGTTGTGTGCAGGCTGTCTCCATCAGCACACGACACTAACTTCAGCATACACCTTCTCCCCATCCGCCCAGGGGCAGGGTGGTGCTGCTCTCTCTACTTTAAAGGAACACAAAAGCTCATGCCCAGACCAGTAAAGGGTCTCAAGCGTGGGAAAGCTCTGCGTCGTTGCTCCTCACTTCCAGGCACCTGGCATGCATGCTACAGGAGAGACACGAATGCCCTATAGCACAAATACGGAAACCACCCCTCCCAACGTCAGCTCCCATCTCCTGTGACCAAGGGCGGCCCCTGAGACTTTCCATTCTTTGTTATTCTCCTGTTGGTTATAGATGCACACTGTAGCTTTTTCCCCTGGTTCTACAGTTGACAATTTACCCAAGAGCTGTGTTTTTCATTTGTTTAAATCCAGCTGTTCTCACTTGGAGTGGGATTCAAGGATTGGAAGTCACTGAATTAAAATCAAGCGGAACTATTGCTGCCCTCGCCCCTTCAGGTTTAGGGTCTTCCTTACTTTGCTGTTTTCTGTCCTATGAATTTTCCCTCCAGTAATCCCAGCTTCAAGAGGAGAGAAAGTGGGAGACCACATCACCCAGGCAAGAGCCTTGCAGGTGAGGCAATCAGAGATCCCACAGGCATTCACAGGATCATTTGGCTTATGAATCTCAGTGGGGCTGGTACAAGACCCAGCTTCTTCTGGCCAGAAATCCTTCAGTTGTGCTGGGGCAGGATTGCTGCTCCCAAAGGTCAGGGAGAAGTCGAGCTGGGATTTACAGGGTTGTGGCTTTCCTGTGGACCAGGTGGTAGTACTTCTGTTCCCTGGCTTATGGAAAGTTTATTAACACCACTTCTCCTCTCCAGTCAGCTTCTTCCCTCCTGAAGGGCCAATACAGCTGTAAACATTTCCTGAGTGAGTATAAGGTAAATGGGAGGAAAGGACTCAGATGTAACAATTTGGCTGGAGACTACCTAAAGCAATGCAGCAAGAAAGGGAAAGCAAAGTTAAAGGGCAGCAGAAACTCTGCCCTTCTGTGCTGGGTGGAGTTCAGAGGTTGCAAGAGAGTCCAGGAGGTTTAAGTGAAAATGTAATTGTTTCAGGGACTGAGCTGACGCCAAAAAAAAAATTGAACTATTACAAGTTGTCCCAATGACTCATACCTGAGAGGTGACTGTTACCTAGATATTAGCTATTCGAGTTAGTTAGCCGTGCTCTGTGTTTGAGGCTTCTGGCCATGGACAGTGTACAGTCATAATAAGAGACGGATGTCTGAAAAGACATGCTTGTGTGACTGATGCCTGAGTGTGCTCTGTTCAGATAGGACAGGGAAACCAGCCTGTCTTTTTGCCTCAAACTTTCTTTTAGCTCCAATAGCCCAGACTGAACCTTAGCTACTGCATCTGGCAAGTAGCCTTCACCTGGGGCCATTTCCCAGTGATGGGAGCCAGAAACCCAAGCACCTAGAGTGTTCCCTGCAAGTTTGTCTGGAAAGGTGTTGCTGTACTCTCAAGTACAACCTAGAATGGCTGAAGATTTCCTGGGACAAGTCAAGCCTGCTTGGCAGGGAAGTTGTCTCCCAGTGAGAAAATTAAAGAAAGAAAATTTTAATTATGAGACAACATCAATGTTTCTCCCTGGGACAGTTGCCCCTCCCAGAATAAACCAACAAAATCCCTTCAGTTAGTATGTAAATGCAGTGTTATTCTGGCTTGTCAAGAGAGCTGGTTTCAACCAACTCTGTCACAACTCAAACCAAACCAAGAGGAGTATTTGGGAGCTCGAAAGCCACCTCATCCATATGGGTTGTGTTGCTTCTTGTTGCAGAATTCCTAAAGAGGGTAGGGATGTCTAAGTGGTTGTTTTTGTGGAGAGGGCACAGGGCAAACAGACTTTTCATGTATTCCCTGTGCTGTGGAAACAAAGGAAATGAAAATAGGGGGATTTGTCAAGTTTCTGACCCTGCCCAGGCTATAGTTCCCTGGCAAGGAATTCAGCTCTGGTTCAGAGATTCCAGGACTTGACCCAGTTGCAAGAACAAAGGACACTCAAAGGTACCTACATGCGGTTTGGACCCATGGCACTGGGTCTGCAGAAGACCTCAGGCCTTCTGGGCTGGCAGCTAGAGCTAAGCAGGACTCCTCCAGGCAACTCAGACTTCTCCAGATGCCTATACTTAGGCACCTGATTTGAGCCCATAGACAGAGCAGTCAGTCAAGCAGTTCAGTTCTCCTTGGCAGATGGATTCAGTGAAAGTTCATGCTGTTGCTTGTCAGCCTGAGTAGAGTCAAGGGCTCCCAGACTTTGCTCAGCTGCTATTTGCCCCTCTTGCACTACACTTGTCTCACAGCCACAGGCCACAGGGCTCAGATACAACCAGCTTCTGCACCTGTCCACTGTACTGGGTCCAATACTCTTGTCACTCCTCCCTTCACCCTCCACTGGAGGCAGCACAGAGGACTTCTCAGTGTGTTGCCTTTCATGTTTGGAGGCTGAAGACACCGTCATCTTTGTCTCATGTCTGGAGGGGCAAACACCATCCCAATATCAGGAGCATTCTTCATTGTGCTGTGTTTTCCAAGGTGTTCATCTATGTAAGCACAGGGCTGGGTTGCAGTGCCTGATGTCTGCTCAGCAATTGGAGCATCTGGACTAAGAGGCAGCAAACATGAGTAAGAGGTCTGGCAACACGTCATTTTGTGTTCCTGTTGCTCAGAGATAGAGGAGACTTTGTTATCTTCCATTTCCACCAGGGATGGAGTGATGAATTTAAAGAATTAGTGGTGTTCAGGCACAAAGCAGTGGTTAAAAGCTGAATGTCCCAGATTAGAAGAGGGTAAATCCTGTCAACAGAGATGTACCTGCTCTACAATCAGTACTTTTCCTGCAGTAAAAGGCTTTTTAGGACAACAAGACCTCAGTAGTCCCCCAGCTATCTCTCTACCTGACCTCATTCTTACACATTACAGCCTCACTACATATGACAAGGGTCACCAAGACTCAGAGAGACATTTTTCCTCCTGGAGATGGGTAGGTAAGAGCACACAGATATTTCTTGTGTCTCTTGACTTATACTTGGTTCTCATGTCTTATTTCTGGCTTGCAGCTTTTCAGCCACTACCAGAGTAACACAAGAGGGGCACAAAGTCACCCCACAGTGCACAAGTAACTGACGCGGCACCCGTGGCACTGACTGCTGGGCAAGAAGGGGCAGCAGGAAAAGTGCACTTATCTTTCCTAGAGGCAGGAGGAAGATCCCGCTCTGGATTCTACCTAAGAACCTCCCTCCACTACCCTCAGGTCAGGATGGCTAGCTGCCTTCCAAGGGTGCCTACTTCCTTGTGTGCCACCAGCTACAAAGTCTGACATCACTTAGCCATACAGGTCCTGTGAGCCAGCTTGCCTGGACTGGACTCGCGGACATAGGTATAGGTGAGTTCTGTCTCAGTGCTTTAATTAAAAGGTTTGGTGCAAGTAAGCAAAAGAAGTCAAAGACACTTTTATTTGAGACAATCAAAGTGCAGGGGAGCCAGGGATATTTTGTGTGATCTTTATGAGTCCTTTCCAGCTTGAGATGTTCTATGATTCTGTAGAACGAATATATTTCAGCAGCAGATATTAGTAGAAAGAAAACGCATATCCTCAGGAGGTAGGGGGGAGTAGAAGATTAAGTAGATGGGAACAATACAAATTCCTTGCAAGAAGCTAAGGTGCTTTGTGATCCTGCAATCAATAAAACCACAGTCTCAGCCAGCACATTTCTTGTTGCATAATGTTTTCAGAGGTGTATCCTAGTTCACAGTCTTTAGCCTGAGAGCTTGTTCTCCTTGTGGTCCTCCTCCCATTTATTTATTTCTCTCACATTCACCTCCTCTGCCAAATTCTTAACCCCAGCTGGACAGGTTCTGCTGGGGAAATGCTTTGTTAATAGCCCTTTGTCCTCAGCTCAGCTGGTAGATAGACACTGAAGGTCAACTAACTCAGGTTTAGCAGAATTTTGTCTTCTGGAGCAGTACAATGTGAAGGCTTCAAGACTTTTAATGTCATCTCCCACCCACTGTGGTCTCTCTGGGCAAAGAGGAGGTGTATTGCAGCAGGAAGGACAAGAGCTCAACTGGTCAGTCCCCTAACAGGGCTCTTAGAGAAAATTTTACTTCTTCAGCTCTAAATGTCGCTCAGCCTGTAAGACAGTAGATAAGGGAGTAGAATTTGTTGCTGTACAGGATGTCATCGCCCTTCCCTGACACTCTCTCAGGGTGCTTAGCAGTGTCTCAGCTTGGGAAGAGAGAGTGCTCGCCCCCCTCACTGAAAGGAGCAATTCAGGTAGTGGACGCCTATAAAATGCTAATGTTATTGTCACAAGATATCCCCAGGGCAAAAAGAAAGAAAAAAAAGGGACCTTGGGCCAAATATGTTCAAGGATGGTTACTGATTTCCATGTTCTTGACGCAGCCTATAGCCAAGAAAGGCCCTGTCATGCAGTTCACCAGAAGTGGAGAAAGTATAACACAAGCAAAGGAGAGATTCTGCCACACTTGTCCTACCTCCTAGACTTTTCCACCACAGCACCAGGACCTGGAAGTGGTGGCCCACTGTGACTGCACCAGGCTGCAGGACCTGGGGGTGAGATTTTATATCCTGGTTGCGTCTTCTAAACCCACAGACAGTGATGGGGATGTTAGCAAGCCAGAGCTGCAGCCGGCAAGCCTCCTTTGGGCTTCAAAGAGGAAAGCTTGAGCACCAGATGAGAGAAACTGCAGGAGCTGAAGGGCAGCCACGCCATCCCACATAGGAATGGGGATGAGGGGGACATTGGTCTCTAAGACAGAGACCCCTGCAAGAAAGGCTAATTTAATAAGGCATCCAAAATTCCCAATGCAACCAATGTGTGATGGAGTGATTAGAAGAAACCCCTTGATAGACTCCCATACTACTTGCACCTAGGTTGACCGAGATAGTTGGTGCGAGCAGAGATATTTATTCAGTTGGATTTGCAAGCACATCTAAAGAGACAGGTCCACATTCCTACGGGCTCCACAGGTGCAGGAATGTATTTGGTGTTACTTTCCAGTTGCTTCCCCACAGGTATTGTTGACATTCCACTGGGTATCTTTCCCATAAGGGAAAGGATCCAAAATTGGCTCTATCTTCCCATTCATGTTGATGTAACTTTTCAGGAAGTGTCATTTATGTTGGATTTCATAACCTGCATAATTCTATGTAATATGTTTTCTCAGGTGTCTGTATATCTTGTTCTATGCCCACTTTGTGGAGCTGGTTTTACTTCCAAAATACCAGACACTTCTGTACACCTAACGTCTGTTAAAAAGAAATCAACCAAACAAAAAAAAAATCAAACCCAAAGAATATACACCCTGCAGGGCTGCCTGAAACTATGATAAATATGGGATCAAGGGTTTCGTTCAGTGGTGCAGCAGCTCTTGGCTTGGGTGCTTTCTGTTGGCATAACTGCACAAACCTACCCAAAAGTGAATGCCAACTTTAAGCAGTCCACAGTCTGTGCTGTTTCACTTGTGGCTGGGGGTTTTGATGATAGCAGAGATATGCTGCTTACAGCAATCAAGACAATTCAATGTCAAGATGGCTTTATAGTGATCAGATGCCTATTTTTAAAAAATTCTTAAGAAATTTTACAAACAATAGATAAAACCCAACATTTTAGTCCTAAGCTTGTGACACAGTTTAATAAGGAAAGTCCAGTTTTCATTCTTTCTTCATACTGCTGTTTGAGATTTTGAGGAAAATCTTAAAAGAGTCACCCTGGTTTTGCAAGTAAAATAATTTCTTAAAATCTTTCTTGATTGCAGTTTGAATCCACCTCTGTACTCTAATTTCATAATGATAAACATAAACCTTACCACAAAACTTTACTGGCAGATTATTTCACCTGCTTGTGAATGAAAGTGTTGCCCTTTAAAATGATTGAGTTTCTCTCTCTGTGGCTTTCACACCTTTATGCTATTGGACTTCCCCTTTCCAGTATGGCTTTTTTGTTATTATTTTATGATTAGAAATGAAAATATTGTCAATCTGATAAGCTCATTTAGCGTATAATCATTCTCCACCCCCCTGCAGTGAGTTTGTTGTGCTTACTTCTCCAGGCAAATTAATCTTGTGCACTGGTTGCAAGCCACATGACGGCAGCTGCGTTGCAGACACATTTGCCTGGAGTTCCTTAATGACCCCCTCACGTGCACACTCTGCACCCAGAGAAACCCTCATGAGGGACATTGTTCCTGAAATGGAGGCTGAGTGGTGAAAAATGAAGAGGAACCTCCTTCTCCCCAAGCAGTTTGTGGTGCCAAGAAAGAATTCTATTATTCTTTACACAGTATCTAATAAACAAGGTGATCTAATTAGAATCATAGAATCATTTAGGTTGGAAAAGCCCTTGAAGATCATTGAGTGCAGAACATGTGCCCAAGGCTCCTACAAGACTACAGAGGCTCCTAAAGAGTTCAGTGCGCACAGACTCAGAGGCCTAGGAGACACAAGGACTGTGGCCATGCCTGAGTTGGGCAGTGGGCTGGGACTTCTTTCTGCCTTGAGATATAGGATGAGAGCAGAATCTCTGGCTGTGGATGAGACCTGGTGGTTCAAGTACAACCTGGGCCTGCAGAACCACCAAGGACTTATGGGAGTCAGCGGGGAATATATCAGCCTTCATGGCCTGGTCTTTCCCAATATTTCTTCCACAGAACCTATTCTTTCACTCTCGTTCTAGGAGAGCAGGCAAGGAACTTGTCCTTTCCACTTGGAGGTGATAAGCCAAGTGCCAGCCCCTTCCTGCAGTCTCAGCACCCATCACTGGCAGATGGAGAGATGAAACTTGTTTTAGGATAGAAAAGTGGCACAAAGGGAGGCTGTGCTATTCTCCCAACCACACCACTGCTCTCAGCAGGATTGTCTCTTTGATTGATGATACCACCTTGCTCCCATGAGATGAAGCAGAGCAGGGTGCTGCTGGCACTTCATGGGCAAACAAAGCAAACAGAGCTGGAAGAGCCTCCTGAGGCCCACATCTTAAGGAAGCATGAGAACAAGGAGCCAAAAGAAAGTTTTCCTGGGTTACAACTGATATGCCATTGTGCTACAGCCCCTGCAGCAAAAACCTTACACCAGCTGAGAACCAAGAGGAACTGAATACTTGGCCTCTTTCAGCCTGCCTTGTATATTTTGTAGGTTTTAAAGTCAGAGGGGACAATTCCTGTTAACTTGACCTTCTGTAGTGTAGAGGTCTGGGAATTTCCTCCAGTGGGACTTGCTCTTAAGAGTATGGCTTGCAATGTAACCAAGAGACCTGGCAAGACAGCCAGTCTTAACTTGAAGACTTCACACAATAGAGAATCCATATCTTTTAACATTTTGTTCCAGCAACAAATTACTCTCCTTGTCAAGCATGAATAGTTTAAATCATAGATTAATTTCTTCCTACAAACTGAGTATATTTCAAGGGCTTGACAGCTGCAATTCATCTGACCTAAAGCCCGGATGACTATATTTGGCCAGATGAGTCCTATATCTCCAGTGGCTCCAAAAGCAAGGCATTAACTACAAGGTGATTAATTGCCTTTGAAATTTAGG
This sequence comes from Neomorphus geoffroyi, assembly GCA_033558235.1. Taxonomy (NCBI): domain Eukaryota; kingdom Metazoa; phylum Chordata; class Aves; order Cuculiformes; family Neomorphidae; genus Neomorphus; species Neomorphus geoffroyi. Next base: position 2,134,086 of record JAUMJM010000048.1, read on the forward strand.
TATGGAGAGAAAAGAAAAACATCTTCTAGTTTGCATGGGCCTGCCAGATGAATAATGCCCTGAAGCTTTCTCGAGGCAGCTACACTGGAATTGAATAGAACCACAACTTGCAGCAACTTAAGGGGGCCTGCTGCCAGGCAAAATGCCATCTGCTGTTAACTCCATCTTTCCTTCCCCACACTTTAGTAACACTTCTAGAGCTCTTGAAATCTGGCATCTCAGACTTCTTTGTGCACTGCCCTCCTTACATAGTTAGCAAAGATCTGCCCTAATCAAGTCTCATGGGCCAGACCCTTCTGGAAGCAAGGTTAGGTTCTCCGTATCTCCCTCTCCACCGATGGCAGAGAGCCTGCCTGTTTCCACATGGTAATGGATCTACTCAGCAGTGCTTGGTGTTTCTCCACCAGATCCCAGAAAAGCTGAAGCTTTACACCGTGGGGAGACAATAAAAGCAAAAATTCTGACCTGGAAATGGTATTTTACTGCAGTTTTAGTAAGGGTGGTAACACACAACAATTAAGGCACAAATAAGGCAAGGGTACCTGCCAGCTGGAAGCAGGAGGGAATGGATCAGAAAAAAGAAAGAAAACAGAAGGAAAAAAAAATCCACCACAAATTAAAGAACCCAAACAACCTCAGAATCCTTAATCAAAATTCATAAGGTCTGCACTAAAAATTTTAATACATTGATCAAGTCAGTTGAAGATACCCAGCATAAAACAGTAGAGAAAGGACTAATATTTCTAAAAGTAAATGGGAATTGACCTCTGCAGCTATGTTAGCTGATCACAGTACTATACTACATTGATAAACTTTCAAGATAGAAATGGAATAAAGCAGCATGCTGACTAGAGATAGAGCATACTAAACAAACTCAATAACTTTCTTGCCAAAAGGCATTTGATTTCTAGTTAGTGAATTGCAGGAAACTGCATTCATCCAGACTTCACTGAATTGTTCCTTATGGCACCATATGGGAAGTTATGAGTTATTTTAAGGCACTATAATTAATACAGGAAAAATACAGCAGGACACAGATCAGCCAAAGGGCAACATTAATTGTATTTATAGAGGACACAGGCTGGAAGAATACTATATAATTCTTTGAACTCTGGATTCAGGCCTATAATAGTTTTCCTTGCGTGGCACAGCTAATAAAAGTGAGAAGTAAAATATGCTGGGTGATGCTGGACAGTATGATGAACGCAGAGCAGGTCTGCGTACACAGACCTGCATTAACTGAAAGCATAGTAAGAGAAGTTAAATGGTACAAAGTGCAAGGAACAAATGCTGATATTGTGTCCCTTTTGCCTGAGGAACAAAATGCTTGACAGCAGGTCATCCCCACCCTACACCTTGGCCTTTGTACTGGGTACTAGCACACTATCTCGTTATACCTGCCCCAAAAGGGAATGGAATATACACAAACGGACATGTAGACATATAGTCTGGAAGGGTTGACTCCATTTTGCTGTTACGGGCTAAAGAGGAAGATGACTTGAGAAATCTATTGCTATACATTACTTCCTTTACATGGCAAAGTTTACTGACAGCTGCTTAAAAACACAACCAACACAAACATTTTACAGTGCGGTTATTAACATTTTATTTTTTAAAAAATGAAAAAAAAAGAATACATCATTTTAGTGACTGGAAATGTGTACAGAGTTACGTATTTCAAGGCATTCACACATTAAAGAAACAGGTTTTGAAAGAGTTTCTCTAATGCAGTGACATGGGACCTAAAAATTCTTTCACAACTGATACTACTTGCTTCAAATACTCTGTAATAATATTGTATTGGGAGAGCTAGACATCCCCTGAGATGGCAGAACTGCTAGTGCAGGAGGTGTCTGACTTCAGACCCTCAGCCATGAGTACTGAGGATACGCCAGTAATTCTGCAAGGTAGAAAAGAAGATGCTCCAACAGCACAATGACATAATCTAAGGCCACCCCAGGAAAATCCAACAGTATCTCAAAGCTGTCAAAGAACAGGCAGTTCCCACACATCCCTAAATTAACTCATCCCAAACCTGGTATTTAGTAACAGCTTTAAGGAGTATATTTATATATAAATCTATTTAAAAAAAAAAAACTATTGTGAAATTTACATGAACACACACAACTTTAGCAATATCATGTTTCCAGTGGAATTTGCCTATTAGCTGCTTGTAGTTTATATACAAAGCTGATCAACTAGAAAGGCTGCTACTGGAAGCCAAGCTTTCTTTCCAATTTAGCCCCTGGCTAGAACATGATTTCTTATGTGTTATCTTCTAGGACTTGGCAATATTAAAAATTGTGATTACAACACCAGCGTGTAGTGGTTTGTAAACATTTTGTCCTAGTATTGTGCTAAAATCCAGTGCATCCTCACTCTCTGACCTGACATTATGGATCAGCTGATTGATAACATGCTCTAGGAATTCACGGGAGATTAAGAAATGTGGCCAATAAAAATCCTTTAGACAAGTTCACTCTTGGTGCCAAGTTATTGACTTTAGAGCAACACCAAGCATAAATTTGATCCATAGTAGAACCACAAGAAATTTTTTTTCTAAGATATAGGATTTTCCATTCCATGCTAGCAAAACAATTTCAGTTTTGCACAATTCCCACTCTACAGATGGGGACACAGGTTTGGAGGGAAGCACTTTGTTTGCCAAGCTCACAGGCAACCCAGGCAAAAAGCACTTCAGATTCCTCAACAACTGGCCAGTGTTGGAGGTGTTAGACAGCCATGCCCACTTCTCTCCTGACTCCTACAGTCCTCAGACCCCTTCTACTATGGAAAGATTAAATGATACTGCTTTTGGGGAAAAGCTGACAGGAAAATGCCTAAAGCAAAAGTATCAGGGATATATATGTATATAAAAAAAAAAAGCACTAGAATATCTCAAGACAGGAAAAAAAACTCTTCCTGTTGTTCTTGAAGCTCTTCTTAACCCCTTCCTCCTCTTTGCCAGCTGCAGTCCTGAGTAATAAATGTCTGCCAGATCTGGGCGGCACCTTTCTCAGACCCTTTCCTTGTGCTTCACGTTAGCCAACTTGACTGTTTCCTGCTCAGAGGCAGGTGGAGAAGGCTCATCATGACATCCAATCATCAGCTGATAGACCGCCACTCCTGCAATGGCCCCAAGGAAAGGAGCAACGATTGGAACCCACCACCACTGCTTACCAGTCCTGGAAAACAAAAAGAAAATTCACAAGGTAAGAATGGAAGTGTATACATTAGAATATTCATGTTTGGATCTGGAAGACTGTGAGATCTAATCATCTCCAAACATCACCACTGACATGCAAAAAGCAACAGTAAATCACATGTCCACAGTAATTTCCAAGGGGAATATTACCCCCACTGTAAGTTCAGGTGACAAGCAACTCAGGACTTTGAGGAGTTCGGGACTGTCTCTCCACCAAGAAAGGAGAGAAGCAGTGGCAGTGTCTGAACTAGGTGCCTTGACTTCCCTCTCACTGCTTGCACAAAAGCATCCCACAACCGTACTTAGTCCATACTGCTCATGGCTCTCTTAAATTTTCTCCAGGCACAACAAAATCCAAGTATAACAAGTGCCTTACATTTTCTGCAGCTAAAATCATTATGACAGGCTTATGTTCAAGGTGCACCTAAACTTCTTATGGATACTTTTAGATTTCCTCCTCACCAATAGCAAAGTTAGGTCATTCAGTCTCACTGCTGGAAACTGCCAACCTTCTATGATTTTTTAAGAAATCAGAGCACAGAAAACAGTGGCTTTTATAAATACTTATATAATCTAAAGACGCTTCATGGATGCTAAAACTCTTTATGATGCCACAGCTTCCATTTAATCAGACTTGTAATTTTTTGTCCTTGATACACAAAGCTTTTATTGTCAAGCACTTACCAGAACACTTCAGTGCCCCATCCAGCAATGGCTGTGAAGAGTCGAGGCCCAAAGTCCCTGGCAGGATTGACAGCATAGCCAGAGTTGAAGCCCATGGAGGTTCCAATAACAAGGACAACAAAGCCAACTGTGAAAGCTTCCAGCCCCGTGGGGACAGGGTTGTTGTAGGGATCGACAATAGCCAAGACACAAACAATCAGAGAGGCTGTGCCAATGAACTGGAGAGGGAGAGGGAAGAAGAGTTTAATCAAGATTAATCTTTTAATCTTCTCTGAAGTGCCATACATTTAGGACTTGTTCTCTAAACTGAAAGAGCTGCATTAAGTCATCCCGTAGCATTCTCAGACCACAGTACACTGAGTACCCATGAGAATGGCAGCCCTCAGGCTCAGTCAAACCCACATCTTTTTCTATGAATAACTGAGCAGCCAGAAATGCTGAAGGCATCTTCAGGAAGGTGTCTCCAACCTCCCATAGCTGGGTTGCTACTGTCCCATTGTGTTTGCTGACAGCTTTAAGAAAGAAACAATCACTTCTAGCACCAATCAGCACCCTAAACCCAGTTGACCTTTGGGTTTTGCAAGAAATACAGTTGCACAGTGAGAGTAACGAAGAGCCATCCTTCCTCACACTGCCACTCTTCAGGGGTTGAGAACAAGTGGTATCCTTTCCATTGGTGTGCTGGCCAGTCTTGTGCGACTGGTTAATCCCCTTAGCACAAGTCTTTTTGCTGTCTCTGCTTTTCCTACGGGCCAGTGAGACAACCATGTCAGCTGCAAAAACCTTTCAGGCTATCTTCTCTTTAAATTTAATTTCATTCTCTAACTACAGGAGAAGCCCAGAACCACTCAAAAATATTCCTCTTCAAATACACCTTTATCCTCCCAGCACCTTCTTACCTGGTCAAAGAATCCATTCACCACATCCAGGTGCTGAGATGGGTAGGTGGCAAAGATGCCAGCAGTGGCATTCTGTCCTGTTACATACAGCTGGTTGTTGCCAAAAGCCCAGATGGCATCTGGAGGGGGAACAGAAAAAAGAAAGGTAGAAAGGTCAGTCATTTTCCAACACACACCAAGGAGAGCTCCCTGCTTGGAAGATAAACAAAATGTAGGCTCCAGAGCTATGAATATTGAGATAGAATTCCTTGAGCACCTCATTACTACACATTGCAAAACCATTTGCTGTGAGCACTCATTTGGGAAATTTAGGGTGTGATCCACCACAGCATTTTACCAGTCAGGCTGAGACCCAGATGATCTGAGTCCCTGTTCCTAGTATTTCTTGTTTGCCAAGCACCAGGGAAGAGTTAGCGCCAAAAAACAAACACTAAGCTGACCCCAAATCTCTCTCTAAATTTACACAAACGTCTGTGGTATTAGTCTTGGTGTCAAGACATGAGATATTGCTGTGGATATAATCTGTAGCAAACAGGATTTGAACTGATCTTGCACCGCTGTCTAAGCCAATATTCAATTAGTTTCACCTCTCAGGGCTGTCTTGTAGAGCAGTCAGCCCCTTGCCTGCCACTATGCAGAAGCTGGATAACTAACCTAGGTGGGCTGTCTAGATTGCCTCCATGGTTAGTAGAGAGAAAGATCAGATACGTTTTGAAGATAACTTTTTTGTTGTTTAGGCAGCTAAAATGCTATTAACTCTTCTGAAGAGGAGATTTCAACCTGTCAATTAGAAGTGAAACTGGTGTTGAACTGGAGTCCTCATGTTTACAGAGGTGGGTAGGTCCTCCTGCTTCTCTCTAAAGTGAAAAGCAGTTGGTGCTAGTGCCAATGTGGCACTTTCCTCCCTTCAGGCAGAAACCACAGTGACCTAGACGTTGTGCTCAGCCACTGGCAACACTTCTTCTATTGCCAGAAGCAGACATCAGGAGGTGAACTAAGTCAAAATTTCACCTTTGGTATTTGAGGAAGAGAAATTTCTGGCACCAAGAGTAGTTTCTTGCCTACTGATGAGGAACTCCACTCAGGAGGAACAGATGCATGAGGAACGGGATTTCTGGGATGCTTTCCAAGGGTATGGAAACATTTTGATAAAGGCATCAAAAACTGCTAGAAATGTCATTGTCTGGCAGCTAACATGAGACAATGCAAAGGGAATTCATGGTGAGGCATTTATTTTTTTAAAAGCAAGAAGGATAAACCAGCTCTTTAACAACGCACAGATACAAAATCTCCGTTACTAGTAGTCATTCATCAGCATTTCTGAAAGACCAGTTTTAATCCAAATAGTACCTACAACAGGGACCATCTAGCAGGTGCATATTACAGTAATCATTATTCTAGGACAAAGGCTCATACACTGACAATGCTTATTGGCAATCACATTGATTGGAAACCATCATCATCATGAGAACAGGAAAGCCCTTCAAGAACCACAGTAAGGAGGTCTGTCACATCTCTGCTTTGCAAGAAAATGATTCTCTCTGACTTGGGAATCAGCCTCCATGCAATGAGTCAAGAAGAGCATTGATTTCACCCAAAAAAACATGGAAAGTTTCTGCACTTACCATAGTACAGTCCAAAGACTATGCCAGCTCCCAAGAAAGCCCCCAGCGTTTGGGCCAGGGCATAAATTGGCAGCTTGATCCAGGGCTCCCGGGCCAAGAAGCACATGGCAAAAGTGACAGCTGGGTTCAGATGCCCACCTGCAGAGAGGATGGAGGTTATGGCACTTTGATGGGCAGAATTTGGATCCTAGACCTGAGCCAAGGGACACAGGTTTCTATAGCTACAACACATAGGAAAAGCACAGCAATCTAGGGTTGTACAATTGTCACAAGTGAAATCCAGCCCACAGGGAGCCACAACTTACCTGACACCTGTCCTGCGATCAGAATTCCGAGTGTCACAGCAAAGCCAAAAGCCAGGTTAACAGTCAGGAAACCTCCATGAGTCCCTCTACTGAGCACAATTTGAGCAACGGAGCCACAGCCAAAGAGCTAGGAAGAGAAGAAGAGGTTGAAATTACCCTCTGTGTTTCACATCAGGAGTTGCTAACCAGTGCCCACAACTGCTCCACTTAACACTTGCATGAGCCATCACAACCCTTCCATAACTCAAAGCCTTCTAAGCTTCAACCTGCAGTCAAGGTATCTGTTATCTCAGGGGCAGCAGGGAAGGAGAAAGGACACAGAATGAGCCTGGCTACTGGCAGGGGGAGACAAAAACAGGGCCAAAACCTAAAGCGAGATCACATCACAGTTCATGTTTCCAGGAAGCTGGAGGTCTTTGTGCAGCTATCTAATTTTCAGGTGGAAACTGAGAAGACAGCACCCTGGACCATGGTATTCATGGTGCAACTGTTCAGATGAGGGAACCAAGTATCTTACTGTTAATAAGGTTGATTGTTTGATGCAATAGCACATGATTGGTGGGGGAGAGTTTTGCTAATGCCTAGAAACACAGACATGACTGAGGAAGATCATATGCAGCCTGACACCCACAGAGTTGTCTTTCAGGTGGCACTGGCTGACAGTGAGAGGTCAGGGCTGCCTCTTTGGAGCTGAGGTACCTGCAGTGGTCCCAGTCCCAAGGTACACTCCAAGCTGTAGGCATTCTCAGCAGATCGCATGCTATCGCAAACCCGCCATATCCTACCTATAGCAAAACCATGCAAGAAAGGAAAAGCGCAACACAGCTGTCCTGTCTCTGCAGGCACCGTCAAGAGAAGTCCACACAGTCTGCCACCACCACAAGCCAGAGGCTTGGCCTTCTGTCCAACATCGGAGGTGCAGTAGGCACGCTGGGGGACAAAAGGTGTTTCTGCTGGATGATAAAGGGTGTTTCCTAGTAGCTAGGGAGACATGTGCTCTTGCTCAAAAATAAATGCTCCACATTGGTGATCCTTCCCAGCCACATCTAAAAGCCACATTTCCTATGATCACTCTCAACAAACAAGACCAGTTTCCCTTTGAAGTTCAGTTCATCACTCATCCAGATGGAGGCTTTCTGCCTGGCCAAGTCTCTCCACTACCTACTATGTAATTTAAGGAACCCTAATCTTGATCATTTATATGCTTTTATCTTCCACTGACTCCACCTGAATTGATTCTTGGCATATATAAGGGATTATCACAATAGCATGTACTGAGAACACCCTTAAATTAGGGCAGGGTTTACAGCTTGTTCCCAAGACCCTCAAATCTAGGGATCAAGGCTTGACTTATTTCTATTGACTACACGCCCATATCTACATATTTATCAGAATTTTATGCTTCTGTGTACTCCATCATCCCAGAATTACTCAGTTGCCACAGAGGCAGTATCTGCTCCTAGGGGATAAGCCATGAAACAGGCACTAGGGCAGCAGAAGTGACACTCTTCACCTCTTCTCACAATGCTGGGCATGCCCATTGAGCAATGCATAATTCATATCAGGGGCAAAGCCAAAACACACCTAACTCACTGCCTCCCATACCCTTGACAATTGAGGAGTTACTAATAAAGCAAACACTGCACTCAGCCTGCTGTAAAAGCTTAGGCCAGGTAGGCTGCAGACTTACTCATGAAGTGGACACTCTGAACACAGGTGCCTCTTGACGAGAAGCCAGGTTCCCAACACAGGACTTTGTACATAAAGAACAAAGGAACCTGTAGAACTCATTAGTTAATGAGAAGGGACATCCAGCACTGCTCTCTACTATATGCAGTCAGAACAGCCCCTCCAATGTCCTAATCCCGAGCTGCCTAGCTGGTAAATGATGGCAGAGAAGACACACAGGCAAAGACAGAAAAGCTTTGTCTTGTTTATTGTGCCGCAAACAGAACTATTGTTTCCAGCTGTGTCCAAACCACTGAGGGAAGCATAGTTTAAACTGAGCAAATAAATATTGGCTAATGACCAGGGTGACATCTGTTCCTTCCCTTATCCCAGAAGAGCTCCAGCACGCTCTAGACAGAGACTTGGAGAGGGTACTTGGCTGTGGTGTTCATCTCTCTAATGCCATGCAGCACATCAGTCTGACCAGGGATGACGTGTGGCCATAAAAAGCTGCAATGGGCATCTAGGTTGGGCAGCGTTGGCTCCAAGCTATTCCAGCTGATTAGGGTATTTGTTATTCACTCTGAAAGAACTGGCAGTTCTGCAAATGGATGGTGGTTGTTTCACTATTCCCATGCCTTTTTGGGTGTAGAAACCACAGAGAAACATTTCCCCCCTCCACTCCTCTGTTCACCCACAAAGTTCTTCTCATAACCAGGAGGAGGGTGAGATCTGCCATTTTTCAAGAGGTTGTTCCCCAGCCTCCTCTCCCCCCATCCTACACTTGGCAATAGCTCTCCAGCTTTTCCTCAGAAGAGAGTCTATGGGCCATGCAAAAACACCCTGGAGCAACTCCACAGGAGCGTTACAATTGTTTATCAGATGAGCCCTGAGCACTATGTGGTTTAATTCAGCGTAACAGTAGAAAAGCTGACCCTCAGCAAATAAAAAGAGTAAGGTAATATTTAGGGACAGGTTTTAACTTTGATATGCACGCGTGCAATTCCATCCTGCACCAGTGGAGCCCACTAAGCCTGAACATTTACCCTCATGCATGACAGCCAAGGAGCTAGTTTGAGTTGAAAGGCAAGGAAGGTCAAATAAAATCAATCCAGCATTCATCTCAGTGGCTTTTAAGTCCATGTAATGGATATAAAAGTTCTTAGTCAATATTACAACGCTATAGTCAGAGACAGTGGTGCACACCCAAGGTAGAGATGACCTTTCACTCTTGAGGGGTCTCAATACTTCTTTTTTAGGTTTGTTTTTTAATTTTGCTAAAAAAGAAATCCCAAACATTCTTGGAAGAACATCCCAGCCACAGAAAGTGAGGCTAGGGCCTCACATGGCAGCGTGTGCAGTATTCAGTTTTTACACCTCCGTGATCCACTAGCCAAGTTCAAAAGCAGTTCTAAAGTGGTAGTAAAATCATTGCAACAAACCATCACTCTAATATGTTAAAGCTCCTGTCCAAGGAATTGAAGTCAATGCACTTATTAACTAGATTAATGGAAGACTGCTCCCTAATTTCATCTCACTGGCTCTAGCAGATATAATGGCTTTCTAAACCAACAGGGAGGCTTCTTACTCCTCTTCCCTCAGGAGGTGATACAACTCCTTCACTACGAAAAATAAGAAAATCAATGTTCTGCAGAATTCGTGAGTTGAACTGGTTCAAGACTGGAGTGCTTGACAAATTCCAAAGCCTAGACAGGGGAGCTGACAGACAGAACCAGTAGCAAACCAGGAAAATGTAGCATGTTTCTGGCTATTTAGCTTTGTAACATAAGGTAAAAAGACCATGTCTCAATGTCTGGAGAAAAGAAAGCTCTGGAGCTAGTCAGGGCTGGTAGGAAAGGACCTTGGAGGCCAAAAAAAAAAAAAGCTTATGGAGAAGTGAGACCACTTGAGTTTATAGGCAGACCTTGTGAAAAGCAGCTTGGTACATGAACTTGCAATAGAAGCAGTGCTCAAAACTCCTCTGCACAACAGCCTGGCTTCCTCCCAGCCTGGCTATCTCCCAGACTTGCCTCTTCTTTTCTTTGCTGGTGTTTTTTCTCACCTTCAGGTGCAACACAAAAGGCCAGGATGCATTTGTTTTTGGACTTCAGACAACTTGATCTCTAAATCAAGATAGGAAGGTTCTGCTGGCATAGCCCAGAGGAGTCATATTACCTGAGTTACAACTTTCCTCTTCAGCCAGCAAATAAACCAGGGATTAGGCAAGGAGCCTGCTGTAAATCTACCCTAATCACCTCCGTGAAAGGCTGCACAGCCCTTGCTGCATCCTGGTTAGTGGGGAGTTTGCCAGAAGGGCAATCAAACTAATCAGAAGAAAGATACCCTGAGATATTGTTGGAAGATTTTAGTCATTAGACACAATGGGACACCTCTCTTCATATCAAAATGGAACTTAAGACTATCCTACAGCCCCTTCGAGGGGGGAGGCTAGGAGCAGGGGACTACTCCTTTACAGCCAAATTAAAATAACTTTCCAACTCCTTCTCTGAAGCTCAGTGCAAGAAGGGGTTAAAGACACTATAGGTCCCTTACAGTCTTTTGCTGCCCTCCCCAGGAAGCAGGACCAAGCTGGGTAGATCTGAATTATTTATCCCTATTGCTGTTTCTGCTCAAGAAGCATGTGGAGATCTTCCTCAACTTCATGGCCCAGGGGCCAGGATGACTTCCACCAGCCACAAAGGCAGTAGAAGGAGTACGGTCATTTTTGATTCTCCTCAAAGTTAGCTCTTCAACAACCAAACTGGTCTTCATTTACAATTTGCAAAGAAAGAAGAAAAGTTAGACCCCACAGCTGGACTTCTTGTCCAGCACAGCTGGAACCAGCCTGGACAGAAGCAGTCCTACAGGGAAGGGCAAAGGCAGATGGTCTGTCATGCTGTGGCTCTTTCTGCACCACACAGTGTCCCAGAGCCAGGCAAGGCTGCAGGAGTCAAGAGATAAGAGAGTTTAAGAAAAGTGTTGCCACACATACGTCACATGCTACAGCAACACCGTACAAAGCTGGAGAGATGAGCAGCACTCAGTACAAGAAACCTGAGCAGCCGACAGCAGAGGAGTTGGACTTTTGAGATGAAAATGCACTATTTTATCTTGTTCCTACACATATAGGAAAGTAAGAACACTTATTCTGATATCCCTGGTATCCCTTATACCAGGAGACATTAGGCCTTAGGAAACCCTGTGCTTCTGGTGGGGTTTTTGTTACAGGGCTGGGCTCTGCTGGGAAAAACTGCCTTCCCACTTTGAGAGCAAGTCTTGCTGCCTAAACTGTCCTTTTTGTAGTAAGGAGGAGCATCCCTGTTCCTGTATGGGGACAGAGGATCAATGATTTTGAATGGTTAATGAAGAGCTTCAAGCTCTTCTGATGGAAGAAGTGAGAAAGAGAAGCAGCAGTGCCTTCCATCCCTCCACACCTACCGGCACAGACCGTTTGCTGGGGAAGATCAACAGCACCTCTCAAATCTAGAAAAGCACTAAGAAAAAAATAGTTAAAAAAATTTAAAATCACATTCTTCAAATGTGACAAGCTCAGCTCAAGTAAATCAGCACAAATCAAACAGCAACTGTGGGAATTGCCATGCCGCCCCAGATGGCTGCAGGATGGGCGGCAGCTTTACGCTCTGCACTGCCAACAGTTAAATGAGGCTCCCAACCACCTTGCTGCTTTGGTTTCTGTGGTCTGCAGCACACTCATACTCTACAAAGCTCACACCTAGCCACAAAGTAAAGACAGCCCTGACTGAAAAGCTGTTAGGAATTGTTTTGTTCTTTCTTTGTACCTCTACAGCAGTGAATCACGGTCAGTCTGATTTGGAAATCAATTATAAACAATGAGTTTCTTTTCCTGCAAATGTAAAAACCAAACAGAACCAGCTTCAGTATTTACAGCCAGCAGAGCAAGGCAAACAGATCGAGCCTTTAAGGGAGGCATGGAGGCCTGCTGCTGGAAATCTGGCTTTAGAGAGTTGCTACAGCAATAACACAAACAGCAAGTGACTTGGAAACTGCCTTCAGCATTCACATTGCTTAACTATGGCCAGCAAGAAGTGCTTTCGACACAGGTATAAAGTTTGAACTAAAGTACCACTCAGACGGTGTATTTCGAAGTGGTGGTGAGGAAAGTTATTTTAATTATTAGAGAAAAGGCAGAATATGCATTGCTGTCCTTGTGACATTAAGGACACTATCACAGACTAAAACCATGTTGTCCAAGGTGCTGACACGACAAAAAAACTGCTAGCAAGTAAAGAGTACCTCACCTTTGCTCTATTCAGGGCTTGGCTGCATAAGTTAGATTATTTTTCTTATCTTAAAAAAGAGGCACTGTTTTGTTTTGATGATCTGCTACCTATATAACCTCCTTAAAAACTAAGAAAAACAAGATCAAGCACTAGGCTAATTCTTAGAGGCAAAGAGACTTTGCAGGGGTCTGAAATGGATTTGCTCTAGAAGAGTTTGAAAGTATTGCTGTTGTTATGCAAGTGAAAGGGAGGAGGGAAGAAGCTGAAGCCATGACAATATCCATGGTGGGACAAGTTTTACAATACACAGTGAAATTTAAAGTAAGCTACAGACTTTAAACAGTCTCCTTCCCTTAAGCTTAAGAAGTTAATTAGACTGTGAACAACGTCAAACCTTAAATCCATCCCTAATATTGTTCTGCTCTAGACAAATATATGTACAGTCAGTTCCATCTCCCATGAAGACAATTTCATGGGTCCAACTTCTTTCCTCAGATATTTTATTGTCTGAAGCCCTTAAGAGGTATTTAATGAGCTCAAATGCAGCTGAACACATCCACATCCAGCTCAGCCTGCTAGCAGAGTGTTCAATCCAATTCAAACTATTACTCAGACCATCTGAAAAGGGAAGAAAGTAATCTTCAAGACCTTTTCTGTTTTAGGTAGATGATATGATAAAAACATGCAAAAGAATCTGGGTGGTAAGGGGCAAAAAAAATCAGTATTTTTTTTTCATAAAATAAATAGAAAATGTAAGGGTCACTTCGTTAACAGAAAAACAAACTATGACAGCTCTGAGGTAGAAAGGGATTGACTCTCAGCACAGCCATGCTGCAAGCTTGTTGCTCTGGAATACATTCTCCTTTCTGTATACCCTCGTTTTGCCTGCAGACAACCAAGAAGCATCCACCATGTTTACGACTTACGCATTTCTCCCACCAGCCCACCCCATCTTCTCCCACATGGTCAAAATACCCACAGCCCTCCATCCACTGCAGCATTGCTGCAGGAGATCCCAGGCCACTTCTACAAGACCTATAAGATGGAGTTGAATGTGTTACTAAAACCAGTATTTTCTTGTCCCCAGACACCCACTCAGGAGCTCCTGAATCTGCTTGTACATTTACACACACACAATTTGAAACCGTGTAGGTGTGGTGCTCCTGAGGTTAGCGTTCCCCACTTTCACCACTGAGCAATCCAGCCTTGCTGATGGGTGCCCATTACCACCTTCATTTTGGAGGCTGGTTATGATTTTGGATCAATCCCTTTCCCAGGCCCTGATCACATCCTATCTCCAATCCTGTGTTGCCCAGAAAGGCAAGGCTACAGGGAAAAGTAATCTTTGTCATATCAGCTAATGTGGTTGGAAGAAGGAATAAAATTTTTTGGTTCACAAGCCCTTCTGAAAGCTCAGATCCACATGGCTGAAGGCTTGCCCTGTTTCCTCTGGCAACACTAATTTAGAATGCAGGTGACAGTATTCCTGTTTACAATACTTTTCTTGCTTCAGTCCCGAGAGAAACTGCAGCAACATCAATGATTCATAGACAGAACTTTCTACTTGTTGATTACTTTCCTATTGGATTCTACCCACCTTAATCCCAAATAAGCCATCCCTGAAAAATCAACAGGACCTGTTTGCAAATCACCAAAGCTGGGTATCTCTAGTGATAAAGCCGTTGCATTGTGCAAAGCTGCTTTCTTTTAAGAGTGAGAGAATCTTAGGGTGACTTAGCTGAGCCTCCTATCCTCCCACAAAAGACCCAGCAACTGCCTCTTCCTCGTTAAAAAAAAATACCAACTCATTTATTACAACATAAGGTAACATCTCGGTCTTTTTGTGTTGTCCCCAGGAGCACATGAGTCTTCATCAAACTATCCTCCGCTTTCAACTACTCCAACTAGATTCTCCCCAGAAAGTCCTGCCGTTGTTAGAAGGAGTTGTAAACCCACAGTCACCCCATGGCTATAGGAGTGCTCTGGCTTTAGACCTCTCCAGAGGAACTTTCACCTGCAAGTATTCACTGTGTGTACACCACCTCTTTCTGCTACAACACAACAGACTTGTGGACTGTTGGGTAGTCCTACATTTTTGGAGGCAGATGCCCAAAGCCAGATAGCCCTATCTGATTTTGCTACACCAATATTTTCTCCCCACTCCTCACGCAGAAGTGTCCGAGCTGTTCACGTTTCCCTTTGACTTGAAAGCAAGCGAGAGCCACTCAAAACACCTTAAGACTATGTTACTTATACAGCTATCCACCCAGCTTTATTCCTTATATCCCATCCCCATGAGCACTAAAACAGTCACAAGAGTTTTGTGGCCATTCACCATTTAAAAACACATCTGGTGAGAACAAGCTCCCAATCGGTTGCCAGCATGGGCTGCCACAGTGTCGTGCAGCCCCGCTGATAAGACCCTGGGGAACTTGCTGACAGCAAAAAAAACACTGCAACAGTTTAAATTCTGGCTACTGCTTCTCCATAGGATGCACAAGGAAAACAAAACAAGGTAAGGAAAAAGTTTTCACTTCCCCTGGTGAAATGTCTCCGTGCCAAGAAAATATTCCAGGGCAGATGGAAAGGAAGTTTTCCATAATTTCTAGTAAAACACTGGTTGCACAGATGCGTTTTTGCTCCCTGCACTTTGCAGACACACAGAAGCCTGTAAATCCACACCGAGCTCTGCAGAGCCCACACTTTGCCATCAAGACCACAGCTCCCCTTATAGCAACTTGCATGATTTTTTTTCCTGTGGATGAAAACTTCTCTACTACCCATGCGGCAGGCTGCACTGGAGCTGGGCTCATCCTCAGTGCAAATTCTGGCAGCAGCACAGTCTATTCACCAAGACAATTTCACACACACACAGGGTTTGGAAAGCATCCTCACACCACAGCATAGACTCACCACCAGGATCAGTGTCCCCAGGCACTCAGCCAGCGCTTGCCGGACTAATTTGTTTCTGATCCTCAGGTGCTCCTCAATAGTAGCAAGAACGTCCTTTTGCCTCCCCATCGCAGTAGAGGTGCCCTTTAAGCAGTGTCAGGGAGAAATCAGCAGCTCGCAAAGCCTCAGCAAGTTTTCCTCCCTAGCAGATCTTCCTTCGCTTATAAATAAGTTCAGCAATGCCTGACACACCTCCTGGATAACCACACCCCTTCCACCCTCTTCAAACCCATCTTTATTTTTTTTCCCCCTCCTTTTTAGTGTGAGATGGAGTAGGTGGTTTTCTTCATTTTCTTTATTGTTTGCATAGGTGAGCAAAAGATTCAGGAGTTTCAGAAGAAGGACTTAAATGTGAAAACGATGTCTTTCTCAAACCTCTGCTGCTTTCATCACTTACCGCCTAAAACACAGGACTGTATCTGCCCCACTCCAGCTTCAGCTGAGGTCCTAAAAACTAAATGCATGGGACCAAGCAGTGTCTTAAGCCATTTTTGCAATCACAGTACCCTGCTTTCAGTGCTCTTTCTCTCTCAGATTCATGCAGGATGGCAATGAGTACTCGTGCTGATCCAGAAGCTGCTAGTGCTTTCGTCCCAAAATTGTGGGGTGGGAAGGTTTGAATTCTGATACTTGTACTGAGGGCTGAGGCCATGGCAGCTCCTGGCTCCAGCAATTACCCATCTGAAGCTGCACCAAGAAGAAAGACTGGACATTTCTCTATGAAAAGTTACATCTGGATCTGAAGTCTTGTGTCATTACAGTTCTCTCCCTTTCACAGAGATTTGGGAAGCATTTCCAGCCCAATTCCCATAAAAGCTGTGGAGAAAAGTTGTAAGAAATCCCAAGTGTAGAGCTAATCCTTCATCACAGGACCTTGACAAGGAGACCACTGGCTCACTGAACCTCACAGGAACAAACACTTGCTGCTTTTTCATCCTCAGTAACATCCTGTGTCACCCTGGGACAGTTCTGTGGGATGGTCCAAATGAAAGCTGACCATTCGGTACCATCTGGGGTGAGGGCTGCTAGCAGGACACATACCACTCATGGTATCTGGCTTCTGTTAAGAGAGCAGTAAAAATTCTCCGGGCTCTATGACTCACCAGAGATTGATGCAAAGCACTAGGGCTGAATTTGCAGGACTGAAAGGGACCCTTTTCCTAGATTTGTTCCCCTGCCTCCTTTGCAAAGCCACAGATGTTCAGCTTTTCCTCTTCCCCTTATTTAACCATGAGCTTTCCTGTTCGAAAAGCAAAGCTTTTTAATGCAGTGGTGAATGGGTCTTTATTTTATACAGAAACTGCAGCAAGCCCAAGCAGTAGCGTCAGGAATGTGGTTAAGGAAGCAGCAACATGTGAGGAATTAAATTCAGGGTAACACTCAGGTTCTAACATAATTACAGGGGCAGGAAACTCTACTCTACTCATTTCAGGTCTGGTCTGGTATCACCAAACATCAATGGAGTCCTCTGAACTACAGCAAGAATTCCATTAGCCCCACACATGCTCTTTGTGGCCGGGGTTTGGAAACCAGTGCTCCAGACATCATTTTTCACCTCTCTCCCTCTATCTTCTTGTCTTATTCCTGTACACCACCCAAGCCATGGAGGCTTCACAGCTGTTCCTCTGCCTTGCTTCCTCCTTCATTCCCCTTTCCTTTATTCTCAGTTCCTTCCTTTTCACTCTGACTCTGTATCAAAGTCAGCACAGCCAGAAATGAAGCAGGGTCCTGGGGTTTTTTTTCTCTTTTGGCTGTTCCTAAGCTAAAGTCTGTGGGCATTTTTGCCATTTGTTAAGTCACCAGTGTGCAGATCCCATGTTCTGTGTTGTAGGTTTATTGAGATTTATTTAAAATGGGTCCTGGATCCTGTTCCTTCCCTGGTGGTATGGACAAGGTCATAAGGCCAGAGAGAGACAGTAAGGGAAAAGAAGCAGGGCGGGTGTGATAATTTCCAGGTAGGTACCTTTCTTCTGTCTGCAGCATCTGAGCCCCTTTGGCTATGAGTTGGGGATACAGACATTTCCTCAAGCCTGATGAAGGGAGGGGAGATGTCTAGGCTCCCAGGCTGATGGTAGAAGATGGCGGTAATACCAGCATCAAAGCTGGTGCTTGGAGAAGTCTAGACAGACACTAGCTCGAGTAGGAGCCAGGGTGGAGTGGGCGCTCCGATACTGGCTCTGCGACTGACTCACTACCTGACCTTGAGCAAATCCTTCACTTTTCCGCACCTCAGCTTCTCCATTAGTAAATCGGAGACAGTGGCTTCGGATTCCCTTCTTGGGGCGTTGTGAGGGTGAATCACTGCAGCCCAAGACCCAATGACTTAAAGTGAGCAATAGGGACCTAGGCAATTGCTTTCCCAACAGACAACCATGTTATTACCTAGGAAGGAGCTTGGCAAAGGGACAGTGATACAAAGCTAGAAGAAGCAGCAGATCTTTTCAGAAACAGTAACTGATCAAAGTGTGGGTAAGATCCGGAAGACCCCAATTCTGGAGTTTCTCTGTGCCAAGGCAGGAATTGCCCTGCCACACCATTCGGCTGGACTCTATGGACACACAATCTAAGCACAAATAAAAGATGTTCACCGGCAGCAACAGGTCTCCAAGCAAGCCCATCTCCTGCAGTAACTGATGCAAAGGGTACTGGTAGCCATCCTGGTGGTCAGAAGAAATGCACAAGTCAATAGAAATAAAGAAGGAAGGATGTAGCAGTAAGACTAACAAGATAGGCCCTCAGAACTGCTGGGGTCTCCTAGTGTTGAGTGGACACAGCGAGATGTCCATGCCTTTAACATTGCTTTGCATGGGCATTCAAACATGCTCCTTCACAGCACAAAGGCTCAAAGAAAGGAAATGCACAAAACTCTGCTACAAAAACTCATGCCTGCCCTCCTAGTTGTAGTGCCAAAGCTACCAAATCTCAAGCAAAGTGTTCCTGTTCCCAGTGAGGGAGTGTTTCAAAAATCAGACATCAAAATACCTGGAGTGAACCACCTCTATCAATTTGCACACTGTCAAAAAATTAGGGCAGGGGAAGGGGAAGGAGGTAGGGGCAACACAAACCTTTAATTTATGGGAACTGCCATTGTCCAGAGAAAACTCAAAGTGAAAGGTAAGCTCAGCTCAGCAAGGAAGTCACAGACAAAATTGTTCTGTTGTGCTCCTGTAAATCTCAATCTTTTCTTCCAATATCTTCTGGGACCAGAAAATACAGCAGTACCTAGGAATAAACCAAGATTTGAACCCGTCCCATCCAACAGAACACTTCTCTGTAATGTTTGTCACTTCTTATTCCTTTCCTTTCTCTCCTGCAGAACGAGGCAATGTGTCACAAGAAACTCACTGTGCTTGGGCTGTTATTGCTAGACAAGATCCAACACTAACAGCCAGCTTCCAAGTTTGCTGTTTGCATTTCAGCCTTGCCGCTTGGCTCCCTCCCTCATCACTCCACTCCAGGGGAAATACACGTTTTAAAGGAAGAACTAATCCTCGGATGCTCCCCTTCAGCTGTTTTCTTACTGGCTCTAGGGACACAAAATAAACTCAGGCTCATAAACTCCTTGGCTTCTACAGAGTGCTGAATCAGCGTCCAGCAATATACTTTTTCCTATTAAAAAACAAATTTAACAAAGTAACCAGACTTTTTCTTAAGCAGCTGAATGGATAAATTCAGACTGATGGCTTCCACATCTTGTCCAAGCCAAATTGATTCATACATAGCAGGATGGATGGTGCAATCCAGTAAGGATAAAAGTGTGAATCATGCAAATCCATAATGAGTCACTTGCTGCACTGATGGCTGGGTCACCTGGTGCAGAAGCCATTATGCCAAGTGAGGTCACTGGGTGAAAGCATGACAGGGTTCATCCTTGTGAAATCTCCCTTTGGAAGGTACCTCTAAGTATCTCCTTCCCATGATCTACTTGACAGAGCAATATGGTGACACGTTCAGAAGATTTCATTAAAAATAAAAATTATAGCTTGCCAAGCAAGGCAGGGTAGGAAGTGAGTGGGTATAAAATTCATAATCTTTCTAAATCATTCTAGCTGGAGGGTTGAGTGCATTGATTTCAACATCCTGCCTTGAATCTCCAGATTTGCAGAGCCAGGTGTACGTTTCACATCTGGGTCTGCTTAGCCATCTAACACTGAATTAGGAAAATGGAGAAATTCCTCCAGATAACAGTGGCAGTCTGCACAGGTGAGAGTTGTTGATGGCATCTGTGTTTGGAGAAACTTAAAGTGAAACTGCGATCCTAATTTAGGTTTCTCAGACATCTAAAAGAGACCTGGAAGTCGGCAAGCTGCGTTTAGACTTCAGTTATAATACAATATAGTAATGGGAATAATATTTAAAATCTCTGAAAACAGCTCTTCCTTAAGTCCGTTGCTTGGGACCAAGTCGGAGAAAGGGTGACCCTGAGCTGAGTCTATATCTCACATCATCCAGATGTGTCTCATACGGATGGATCTCCCAGAGTTATATTGCTTCATGGGTCCACAGCCTGTTGCCACTGGGGGTTTCTTGTCATATCTGATTTCCCCCTCATCCAAAGCTGGTGTCAGTCTACAGGAATAAACATTCATCATCACATGTCATTCCTGCAGAGAAACCATTTTCCAGTATAAGCAGTCACATACCTGAATAACTGCTGTACACCGGAAAAAAACTGTAATTGTTCCAAAAGAAAGCTAAAAGGAAAACTGTCACAAATAACTCTCCTGAAAAACCTTTTTGGCAGGAGCTACCACCGTAAACTGCTCTGTGTAGACAGTCACTCTTCTGAGAACTGCAGAGCCAGTCCTGACGTGGAGACATTCCTGCTGCTGAGCATCACAGGAGGACAGTTCAAAGACCCCTAAGGCAGAATACACGCAGAAATGAGGTGAAACTCCACCAGCCCAAGGTGTAAGTCAGAAGCAATGACAAGAACTTTCCCTACCAGATAAGGATGTGTCTAGGAACGGAGAGTATGGCCTCTCACTAACCTAACCACATGAAATCCCAGCACAGATGTCCCTGGGCACAGAAATGATCATTTTAAGAGTACAATACACCTGAATGTCATTTTAGATGTCTGCTCCATCTGATTACTTTAGAAGCATCTGTCTCTTTTTGTTAACTATAAATGAAAGCTAAAATAATTACCCCAGGTGGAGATGGCTACGTTTGGTGAATGCAGCTCAACCCCAGTCTCAAAGGCGGTACCAACCCACAAAAATAAAGGTACTATAAATGGCCTGAGGTATTTGCATTAGAAGCAGGCAACTCATTATGCTGTTGCAAAATTCACAGCAGGGACTCTCTCTGCAATACCACACATATTTCAAGTCACCATGCCCAAGAAAGACACAGTGGAAGAGGTGCAGAGGAGTACTAGGAGGATAAATAGGTGGGTCAAGTCCCTCCATTTCAGTATGGGACAAAAGTGTTTGATTAAGGTAATGCAGTGAACTGAAGGCCAAGTTGGGACATACCACTGTCAGTAAGCAGACTGGGAAGCAAAAGAACTGTTTATGTTGGCACAAGTGCAACCAGCGATGAACAAGCCACAGAAAATTTTAGGCTGGAGAGGAGAAACCATAAATTCATCAATGTTCTGTGGATATTTTGCCTTTTAAAGGAAGTTGTTTTACTTTCCCAGGAGATGCAAGGGTAGAAAATATGAGAGGGTTAAATCTGAAAAGACACATGGAGTTCCCTGAAGTAGTTAACTTGTTCTTCCCCAGTTTCTGTACCCGGACTCAATCCTACACCTCTAAGTCTTGCTTGCCCTCACGTGGTCTCCACAAGGGAATTCCTGCTAACCTGCACCCTTAGAGAAGAGAATTACTTTTCTGAACTGTACAGGCAGTTCAGAGCAAACTATACTCTCTTATGGTTTCAGGGTATTGAAGGACTTTAACTACCAGTTAACCTATACGCTCCGTAAATCCACCTCTGCAAATGCAAAGTGAGCTTACCAACACTTGCTGCAACAGAGAACAAAGTCTGCTGTCCTGTTTGGGACATTAATTCCTTCAGTTGATTTTAAATCAGCCTAGATCCTGGGGGAATTTCCATACTGGCCTATTTTTTCCCCCCTGGGTAGTTTAAGTGTTCAATATCTTCCTTAAGCAAGCGGGCACTAAGGAACTGCATTGTAATGGGCATTTCTGAGATTCCATAACGCAATAGGGATTTGGCATGGACAAGCCACCTGAGACAAGCACCTGCGGCTGTGGAGATAACAGGGCTGTAAACAGAAGGGCTGGGCTGTGCAGCAGATGCAACACCCAAAGTCTGAAATAGGCATAAGTGCCCACCTCCCAATTCACCAGGAGAGTCCCTCTCCCTAAGAGAATGTCCTGCTACCTGACAGCTCCTGCACAGACAGAGATCAGCAGACAAGGAACATGAGATGGTTTTGGGTGATAGCTTTAAACAGAATCTGGAGATCTCCACAAAGCCTTGATCTCATGGATGGGGAAAACCGAAGGACCTGAATGCCATTGTGATGAGAGCCACTGCCTTTCTCTCCTGTCTCTTGGAATTAAATTGGTTGACAGACCCAGTGGCTTACCTGGAATACCCCAAGGGTAATGAGCGAATATTTCCTTAGAAAATATCTTGGCCTCTTTTACTTGACCTTCCCATAAGGAATAAAAACAGAGATTTACACACGCAAGGCCTGAAGAAAGTCAACAGAAGTTAATTTAAAATAGGATGTAATAGATATTCAGAATTACAGTCCTAAACTAGGAGCAATGAAACAGGGCTAATCCCGTGCTCCAAAAAATATCCATTAATTGCCGTGTGCGGAAACATGAAATTCAAGTCGTAGTTTGCTTCATGACCCAAGGCATGAATGGGTTTTATCTTAAGAAACTCACTGTCACATCTAAGTGGTTTGTGGAAGCATCACACAGGAGGTGGCAGGGGCAATCCCACTCCCAGACAGACAGTCCTTCTCAGACCTCCCTGTTTCCCCTGTACCCCTTACATCTGAGGGCAGGGACAAGTGTTGAGAACAGCCAGGCCAGAAGCAACAGAAAATGCCTGCCCTTGCATAGAATGGGGGTCCAGGGATCGGAAACTGGCAGACAGGAGCAGTCTTCCCATTAGTCACCAGTGCATTTGTAGCTGTCGTGGGCAGCAGCTCCTAACTCCAATCACTTCTTTCCTGCATCAGAAACCCCTTTCTCCCTAGTCAGGGAAACCTCCAGCCCTGCAGGCTGCCAGAACCCCATATGGACAGCATGAGTCCTGAAACCAGCATCAGGTGGAGGCAAGCACCGAGTGTACCGAGGGGATGAACTAGAGGTCCTCCCACTTCACAGGGAGGGATGCAGAGAGCCCTCGAACCTTTCTACCCTCTGGAAGACAGAAGGGATAGATCTCATTACCCTTGCAGCTCCACACCTTCTGGTATCAGTCCTCCCAGCAAGTCCAAATACTGGAGTTCCCTTTCCACCACAGCTCCTGTTCACTTCAAGGCCAGAGGAGAAGGAGCAATGGGAAGGCAACAAAAGCAGCAGTGGAGCAGGTTACCCCTTCCCAGGCTGGCAGCAGACCTGGGTCTCCCCATCACAGGCGTTTTGCTGCACTCTGTGTTTTGTGGGGTGGTAGAAGCAGGACAATGCTGCCAAGGTCCCAAAATACCCACTCTGTAAGCAAGGTGTCTTGGCACACACACTGCCTGGGAAAGTGTTTCCCAGCAATATCTGTCAACAAAAGCCTGTTGTGTGCAGTCAGGGATTCCCATGTGGGTGCTCTCCATCTTCTGGGGACAGGCAGCATCTCTTCTGCTTTTCCTGTTCACATACACTCCACAGATGTATCCATTCTTCAGCTCCAGGCTGGGAGTATCAAATGCCCCAAACCCTACTGGGAGGTGCAGGTGATGGGTCTTTGATGTCCACCCCCATTCCCTGCACTCAGAGGCTGCACCCACCCCTCTTGCAGCCACAGCCTGCAGGAAGCCCACGGAGACCTGAATCAGACCTGAGCTGGGCAACTGGAGTCAGCAAATTGGATACCTATTACTGAACAGCAAGATAAGATCATTTACAGTCATCTTGCCTGTGGCTTGGGGAGTATCTATTGCAGCCACACAGCTGGGGCATCCGCTCAGCCTTGCAAAACCCCTACAAAGAGGCATCAGCCCTGGCTCCACACATGGTCTCCCACCCCTCCCATAATGAATACATTCAGCTGGCAGAAATTACAATGCACAGAAGAAGGGAGCGGGGCTTGGTATGGCCATTGCACCACTCATTTTTAACTCCACCTGGCATGCTGAGTTGACAATGATAAGGGAAGGGTGTAAAGTCAGAGAAATCTTGGTGGGACACTCCAATGTGGACCACTGGGGAAGAAAAAGACTTGCCAGTAATTTTGGGAAGGTTTCCATAACGGATGCGCCAGGAAGGCTTTGTCCCAGCTGCTGCCAAAGAAGTCACAGGAAATGTGAACTCAAGGCTCTTATTAACCTATATAGGGAACTTGCTGCCTTGCTTCTCCTCTCTGGTAGCAAAGAACTGTACAAGGGGGAGGAAAAGCAGAATTCTTCCTCAGGTAGGGTTTGCCACACCAGCACACTGGCAATCCCCAAGCAGGATCTGTGCCACCCACATATGCACCACTGGCACAGGCAGCTTTGCAGCATGAAGCAGAGCACCCTGCAACTCTTCAGTGGCCATCCCTGGTGCCTTATTGACACAGCACCATGGTATAAAGGTGGTGGCTGAGCGCAACAGGCCTCCAAGCATGAACTGTCTGTAGTCAGCTAATGCAGAGAACCGGCAAACACTGCTGGGTTTTCAGCCAAGGGCCATGGGCTCTGGGCAGTCTACAAGGATCCAGACCCAGGACATGTGGGAGGGCAAATCTGTAGCAGAGGCAATAGCCTTGACGGTAGCGGGACCTTCTTCTGGGACTGCAGCCCTTTGCTGCTGTGTATCATATTGTTCCAAGGAGCAGCCACAGCAGCCCATCCTGACTCCTTCAGAAACGGGCCAAGACTCCTTGTTAGCTTCAGTCAAGAGACAAGAGGCCTTCAGAAGTCTGCACCCATGTATAACCCATGCTACCCACACTGGAGAGAGAAGGTATCCCTCAGCAAGGATGTACCTTTCAAAAGGACATCAAGTGAGGGATAAAAACCTGTGTCCTAGAAGAGTTACCATGCCTTTATTCCTGTGGTGTCCTAGGAGGGAGTTGCAGATATCCACTCAGGCTAAACAACTCAGTGGGTTACTTCAAGTTGGAGTAGCAGCAAGCCCTGCCAAGAGTGGCTAGAAACAAAGGCTGATTGCTGGTAACCCTTCCCAAGGCCCCAGATCTAGAAAGGAATTAATTGTAACTCGTTGAAATGGAGTTTCAGCAGAGGCTAAGGAAGAACATTGCTCCCTTGGACACAAGTCCTGATCATTTTCCGCTTATTGCCACTTTCTGTAAGGTGCTTCAAAGATATTTCTGGAATGCGTAGTGCCCTGAGGATGACTCTGGGTCATGAAACGAAACTTTAAACCAGCTCTTGGACGTCCAAGGTAAATGGTGGAATCTGTCATTATTACCTCCAGCTGCTGGAGCTGCTGAACTCGGGTTGCTACTCTGTCTTTCATCACTATTGTTTTCACTACTTGGTAAACAGGCAAATTTCCATCCCTGTTTCTGGAACAATGCATCATTCGATGGATGTGCTCCAAACCAACACCTTGAGGTTATTGTTAACTTATATAACAAGAAATGCTGGGCTAAATCCTCTGTGTGTGTAAACTGGAGCATCTTCAGCTTCCAGCAGCAGAGATTTTGGCCCTTAAAATTTGGTTGTTCTGGGTCCTGGAATGCTCCCCTGTTGCACTCTTCAATATCAGCCTGTGAGCAACACTACAGATGGTTTAAGACATGTTTGGGTTCTGCCCTAGCATGTTTAGGAGCCCCGATCACTGCCTGGAATTATACTTCAGCTGTTGCCTCCTTTCATGGAAAAAAAATGGAGGAATGCAGAGACACTATGTGTGTACTGAAGCTGAGTTTTGCTGGCTGTGAACTTTAGCCACAATGAAGTTTGAAAACCTCTGCTCATGATTCTACATGGACATAAGATGTACTTCTTAGTGCTGGGATTTCCAACAATAATGATTTTCTGTTTCTGCATCCATGTTCTGTGTAAAGATTGCTAACACCATCGGTGTGTAATTGCAAGAGATAGCCAGTACAGGGACCTGCTGTCCTGTGACTTCTCTAGTCATTTGGACCAGCTTTTGAAAGACCATGGTAATGAAAATATTGTTACTGCAATGTCTGACCTCCTCGTTGGCGTTATGTAGTAGACGTTCACTAGTTGGAGGCTAGCTGGAGTTGGAAGAGTATGGAAATGAGGGGAAGGGAACTTCCACACCCAGTCCTGATGAGTACAGGGCTGTAGGGTTTCAGGTTTTGTTGCTTGTTTGAAGGATGTTTAAAAGTTAAAGACAGTGAAGACAGCAGAAGGAAATTCACCCCAGGGCTAAAGCAAATACCCTTTGCAGTGACAGCTGAGAGTTCAGCATGTTCAGCCTTTCAGAGAAAAGATGGAAAGGCAGCTTGATTATAGGGTACAAATACCACTGTGGGGAGGAAAATATAAGGTCTTTAATTTCCAGAAGAAAGACATGTCAAGCCAAACATCTTTCAGCCTTGAGCCAGACAAATATAAATGAGAAGCCCAGGCATGGAGATACATACTCGCTCAGCGCAGTGTTGGCTATTCTGGGGCAAGTGCACTGGTGGGTTCAGCAGGAGGGTGTCTCTTGGGGAAGAGAATAGACGCGAGTGCAAAGAGCTGGAAGATTTTTCTAGCTGCCCATTGACCGTGGGTGCTGCTTCTCCACAGCATGCTCTGTCACATCCCACTTCGAAATGAGCATACGCTTCAGTGGAAAGAGACATGAGCAGAAGTGATTTGCTAGCCTGAGGCTTAGCCAGGCTAAGCCTGTGTTGCACTAGTCATGTTGTGTTGCATCCTTGAGTTCCAGGGATCCAGAGCCAAGCCAGAATAATTAATTGTGCAACACCTTTATGACTGGGAATCCTCCCTCCCCTCCCTTATATAATGGCAGCACCCAGGGGCGAGTCATCTCTTGCAGACTGCAGAGCTGCACAGCATGGAGCAACCTCCCAAGCTGGGGGACAGGCACTGCTCCAGCAGAGTGTAGATACCCCTGATCCTGCTACATCAGGGACAGGATGCATTTGCAGGGCCATGCACTGAGATAAGAGACAATTCTCCAATACCATAAGAGAATAAAAATGCAATTAAGCACTCCGCCCAAACTCAAATCAAGAATTTCAACCAACCCAGCAAGTCTAGCTGATTTTTCTCCTTATTCTCTCTACCACAGGCTCCTACAGTGATCTTACGCCCATGCTCCCTTTCTTCTTTTTTGCCACCTGTGTGCTAGTGGACATGTGCAGACTGCCTACATTAGGACGATGCAGCCACACAGACAGATTGCCACACACTCCCCAAGGCAGTGCCAGTGCCCAGCACCAGCACACATGCACCTGGTACACACGTTGCACCAGGCAATGTCCTCCTCCTCCTTTGCCAGGGCTGACATGCTGCAGAGCTGCTTGTACCTCTCAGGGCAGGGGTGGAACGGGAGCAATGTCCAGAGCAGGGAGAGGTGGGTGCCCTGCCCAATGGGAGTCAAGCTGTGCCTGCATCGCCAGGGCAGAAGTGGGTTCTCAGATGGGGTCAGAGTTAGTCTGGCTGGCACGGACAGTGAAGGACAAGGCAGTACTTCTGGATGAAGTAGACAGGGCCAGTTTTGCCTGTGAAGCCCAAACATCTGCCTGCACAAGAGCTTCTGCTGTGCCTTGTCAGCCTGTTGCTCTGCTTCCAAGCTTGCCCATAGCATTGCCAAACAGGCACTGCTTGGGGTTGAATGTTTGCTGCCTTGCTTGTTTGCCTCAAGCATATATACTTATACACCTCTCTGTGCCAAGACAATTTCAGCACTTCCAATAGTACGCCACTTTTACCCATAGGACGCTTTTTCCAATAGTACGCTAGTTTTACCCATCTTAAAACGGGCTTACTTGTAAAAGCCTTCGTGACCTTGTTATGGATCTTGGACTCGAGATATGATTGAAAGGCAGAGACGTAAGTAAACACTTTTCTCTGCTGGTGAAAATCCACCCCAGTGTAGTCCAGGTGCAGCTCAGGGCACCTCAGCAGGGACTTGACATATTTTTGCTGACAAAGTCTCCCCGAAATTTTGAAATTCATCCATCTCTTTTTTGAAAATTTCTGCAGCACCTAGAGAGGACAAGACCACCCACTATGCCATTGCCACAGTGGAAATGGATCTGCATCCTTGGACTGATGACCCTCCCTGACCATGTTTTTCTCCATCACATGGTGTCAAGGAGGAAGAAGGATTATCTGAGAGGTAACAAACCCAAATTGGAGTGGAGGAGCAAGTACACCGTGAAATGAACACTAGTGACAACAGGACAGGGAAGGTGTATGGAAGATCTGGGATTTAGTAAGAGAAACTAGGCAAAGAGATGCAAAGGAAAGGAATGGGAATTCAGTTGGAGTTTCGGATGTGGTGCCATGGAAAGCCTTTCTTGGAGAGACCACCTCATTGTTCCCCAGAGAGAAATTAAGACAGAAAAAGTGATGGGACCCAGAGGTGATTGGACCAGGTGATAGGGACGGTCAGGCTGTGGAGGACGTGGGAAGGGGCAGAAGGCAGTTTGGGAGGGCTACAGAGAGACCTGGCATCAAGGACAGCATCTGCAACAGGAGCTGTGGTGGAGACATGAGTGCAGCTGATAAGGGACTCAGAAGTGGCAAAGGGACTGGGACCAGCATACTGTACACATAGTCACTTTACACCAGGAGCTTAAACTGAGATTTGGGGCTCAGTAGATAGAGAGTCAGAGGTTAAGAAGGAGAGAGGAGGTTGTCTCTGCAGAAAGGCAAAGAAGAAGGGAACAGGTACTTGTTTACGGCTGGAGGCTGAGAGCCTTAAACTGGGCGGAGCAACCTGGGGGGGCAAAAAGTCTGGGGCAGACTAGAGGAGATGCTCCAACAAGGAGTGAATCTAGGAAAACAAGCATGCATCAACCACAACAGACTTGGCTGCTGAGCCCCAAAAGAGCCATGAGTGTTGCCCTGTCCTCTACTCTCAGCAAATACTCATGAAGACCCTCAGGCAAAACACATTTCAGCCCCACTTTGTAACAAGGCCAGGGCACCTCACGAGTCATTCTGGGCTCTCTCTGCTCTCACGGAAGGGGAAGGGGTGTAATGAGTCATGAGGACTGAGTAAGGCCTAGGTTTTGATTAGTTGGGTGGGTTTTTTAACCACAGTCAGTTGCTCCAGATGCATGAATTAAAAAGAAGTTTGTTAAGGCTTTAAAGTCCAGACCTCCATTAAGAAGAGCCAGCCCACACAGCCTTGGTTTTAAAAATAAAACAGAACCCTTTGAGTTTACACATGAAAATATAGTCTCTACTGTTGTCAAACAATTCAACCCTAATCCAAAGGACCATCATCACCTTGGCTTTCCACCTTCCAGCCAGAGCAGTTCCTTCAGGTCCCCTCAGTCCTTGGGACAGGAATGTGGGAGAGAGGTATTACCTCGTCTTCAGGCTAGGCATAAAATAAAGTCTTATCAGTGCCTTATTTGGTGCTCCCCAGGTCTGTTGTATCAGAGCAGCTAGTGTTGTACATTCAAGCCCAGCTCACACTGAAGTCCAGCATTGTATGCTGACAGTAAGACCGTTAAGATAAAAAGCTGTCAATTCAGCCTTCCTGAAAGGGATTAATCACATAAATCACTAATGAGCAAGATTAACACTTGGAGAAGACAGTGCCTGCCCATAGCTGGTAGGTTCCCTGGCATACACATCACTGGCTGAGATTGCCAACGTGTACAGGCATTCCTGGAGAAGAAAGTAGATCCATCTAGTTCATGTGTACACTCAGCTACAAAGTGTGGGGATGCTTAGCTGTCCCTGATCTTCTCTCACCATTGCCATGGGGTCCTGTTTTAATTGAGTAATACATGCACACAATCGAGTAATGAAGTCCAGTCAGTTGGACTTGAAGGAAATCAGGACCATAACTGGCAATGTTGCAGGACTAATATATGGTTTGTGGATGTTAAATCTCCTGGTGATACTAATTTCAGTAGAGCAAACAGTGGAGTGCGAAGGACACTGGAGAGGAGACCCAGTATGCAAACGGATGAATAGCGGGGTGATTGAGAGCTCTGAGGAGAAGAATAGGAACTGCAATGACCTTGTTCTTGGTGCACAGGTGTAGTGTCATCAGGCAGACAGACATCTTTCTCAAAGCTCCTTAAATGGCTTGGGCTGAGAAGGGGACAGTAAATATAGGAACTGGACCCAAGAATGTGCTTAGACTTCTCACCCAAAGAATTTTACAGAGGGTGTTCATATTACTTACTCAGCTTCTGAGATAGGGCTGCATCCTTAGAGAAACAGATTTGGATGTTGTGAAACACATGCTGGACATGCACTACAACATATGCCATTAAGCTGGACATCTGGGGCACAATTCAAATATCTAAAACTTAGTGTATCTGGGGTGCCATAAGGTACCTAAACCAATTGATAGATCTGACATGGGACCTTCAGAAGAACCTTGATCCTTCAAACAGCAGACAGAGATCAGGAAGAACGTCCAAGTCATCTCAAAAAGCCCTGATCATCTATATTTAGGCAACTCAATCAGTGTCCAGATGTGAGACATTCGTGTGAGTTTGTAAATTCCACACAATGTCTAGACACATCTTCCTTTACCCAAATACTTTGATCTGTATCTGTTTCTTCAACTGGCTGTTAAGCACTTCTGCAAGGACTTTGACTCTTAAGTCATTCAGATGGCTTAGCAAGTGTTGTCTCTGGACAACTAAAAAATACATCTAAGATATCAAGCCAGATCCAGCCAAGGTCTAGACCCACCACACTCTTTTGTCTCTGTTGGTTGTCTGCGTCACCTGCTGCACTGGAGTCTTAGTGATTTGCAAAGTATCAAGCAGCAGCAAAAGTAAGAAGATCCCAGGCAATGGATAGGCACAACGTGGCAGGAATTGAAGTCTTGGTTGACCCTCTGGGACTCTGTCCTAAAAATCAGAGTGGGAGGATTTTGCTCTCCACATTTTAGTCCTAACTTTGCCTTTGGTGTCTGCAAAATGGGGCTACAGCAGGTTTTGAGAAGCACCAAGGCACCAAAATCCCTTCTGATAGGCGTTCAATCTGTCTGATCCTGGTATCCCTTTCTGCCTCAGTTTCCCCTTCTGCACAATAAAACCTTATCTGCCTCATATGGGCTATGCAATGATGACTAATTAATGTTAATTAAGTGCTTTCAGATCATCCAATTCAAAGAGCTGTATGATTGCAAAATATTAATTACTGTTTACTTATCAACAAGCCAATAGCAAAACCAGCTGCTTATCTGCCTCAGCCATGACTCAGAAAGAGGATGATGGCTGATAAAGATAGAGGTGTAAAGTCCAGTTAGTCCTGTACAGTGACACACGTGTATGCCTGTGTGTGTGTGTGCACACGTGCAAAGGCACCTGATATAGCAGGGCCAAGGCCAAATTAGGACATACTCATGTCAAAGCCACGCATTTTGTTCAATACTATGTAAAGTCCATAGTAATGAGCAAAAACTCATTCTGTCAAAGATCTAGTTGGGAAATCAGATGTCTAGCAATGATTCGCGATTGAAAATCACGTTTTTGAGAGAGACCATGCACCACAGAGAACTGCAATAGTCAAAGCTCTAATAAAGTACTGGGAATCACCAAAAATTTGTGGCAAGCATAGGCTTGCGTTTGAAACCCTCATCCTCAAAAATGACAAAAAATATGTGCAGAGCAGGAGAAAAAAGAGGCAAGGAGAATAACATCCAGGAATGGATAACTTGGCAAAACAGTTGAACAGGAAACTAAGCTTACTATTTTGTCCTAGTTTGTCAAAATCTTTCAGGACAATAGAAATTATTTTGGGGGTGGACTTTAAACCAGTTACATAGGTGTTACCTTCTGACTAATAGATGTTTAGGGCTGACCATGTTAAAAAAGCAGAAGAGACTGATTTTACAGGAGAAGAGACAATTCTAGACAAACTCTGGATTCAAGCATGGCCCTGAAGAGGGATGATGGGCATTGAGTTGATGCAACTTGTTGAGACATCAGAGGAGGGTGAAAGGCTCACACTGCTGGATCAAGGGCAGTTGTGCTTTGCAAGGACCACCCAGAAAGGGAGGAGGAGAAAATGTGGAGGAACCCGGAGTCTGGGAAAAAGGGTGGACTGGGTCCTGGAGATTCATGGAGTAAAGCAGAGGTTGGATTTGGGAAATCCATGCCACAGATGATGAAGAGTTTCACATTACAAAGGATTTCAGGCATTTACAGATGCCTCAAAATTACAATCTGACCTCAGAGGACCTGTTGAATTCTTCTGGCATTCTAGCATCCTTAAACACCTCAAATAGCAGCCTCTCATTTATACTGATTTGTAAAATTATCTTCCCTATGAGGACTTGAAAGAGTGACCTAGAAGCCTGTGTTTATGTCTCTTGCTTGGCTGCCTGCTACAGATGCCTCTGAGACATAGTGACTTTCTCCACAAGTCAATTTCAAGCCAGGTGCAGCTTGTTGGCAGTCTGAGCAGCTCTCCTACTCGCATGCCCAGGGAAATACACACAAGGAAGCTGGATAAACTTCCCTAAATAGGTCTTCAAGAGAAAAAGAATGGTTCTGACCTACAAAAGCAGGATCCATAAGTCCGAGCTCATTTGCTTTCAAGGGTCTTTAGTTAATATAAATGACTCTTTTACCCATCTGAGGGAGTTACTGAGTAGTTGGTGCTACTCAGTAAGGTGAAAGATGGGGCAGCTAATGTGCTATGGAACCAGAAGCAGAGCAGGAATGTGCACAAGGCAACGGCAACACCCAACGGCTCTCCTCACGTGGAGAAGCGTCAGCAGGACCCAGGCTGTTTTATGGCCAGGGGCCCAAGGGGCCCTCAAGCTGTTTCCTGTCTTTCATCCAGTGTACAAAACCAGTCAGGCCTAATCTAAAAAGCATGGTGATACAACGTTCTCCACACAGTACAGAACAAAGCCAGAGGCCTCCCTAGAGTGCAGGTATTGTGAACTGGAAACGCAGTTCTCAGTGCCACACTCCCTCTGAGCAGTCGTGTATTTCAGCCACTGTTATACACAGTAGAACAACCCATGTCAAAGCATTGGGTTTGCTCCTGCTTAGTGACTTCTACCTAACTCCTCAGGAGAGGTGTATAGTGAACAAGCAGCTCACATCAGAAAACCACTGCAGTTCTCTGAGATAGTATGACATAATGGTGTCTCCTCTCTGATCTTGGTGTCAGGATCTAGATCCTGATTCTATCACCATCACCAACAAAGAGATCTAGCTTAGGGAAATACCCTTAAGCTTCAGGGTGTCTCTGAGATATGATCAGTCTGGAAGGCTCCAGCCTGATGGGGAAGTCTTCTTATATTGCAGACAGAAGTTCAGAGGAATTAGAGTATTTGCCCAAAGCTATTCAGAGTCAAATGTCTTTTTACCACCACAATGATACCTTTCGAGCCAATTCTCCTCTTCATAAACTGCTCCCCAGTGACTCCTAGCTATGATAGAGTCAGTTTGTGTGCAGCCTGAAGATCACTGAAGCTCAGTGACAAGTTCTGCTGGTGGCTGTAGGGCTTTCAGGAACACTGTTTGCTCTTGGTTGCAACATTGCTTTTAAGATCAATATTCTTCCTTGGTACCATCATTCCCTTGAGATTCTGTTGAGTCTCTTGAACTGTCAGGATCTTGTTGTACTTTTGGGATGGTCTCAACCATTCAGAGAGAACAAACAGTTTAAATATGGACTGATTTTTCAGGGATACTATTTTACAGAGCTACAGCACTTTTTGTTCCCATCCCTCAAGATTCTGGAACCATCTGTTTGCCAAACATCTCAAAGAATCAACTTTTAAAGCCTTGCCAACCATGTCTAGGCCCAGATCTCCAAAACTGGCCCATGTTTATCGGATTGCTTTCTTATAAAAATCGCTGCTTACCTTCACGTTGAATGTTTTTGCCAGCTTTGACTGCAAATCTAAGTCTTAACAACCAGAGTTTATACTTCCAGCCTCTTACCAAATCTGTTTTGTAGCTATGAATAAATCTGGGTCATGTCCATCTTATAACACTAGCTCAATCATAAAACCTAGGCAAACAGATTTAATGGCTTCAGTATTAATACAACTAAACTGTGCTAAATATAAATAAATAGTTTAATAAGTAGGTGTTTTGCACCACGCTAGGCCTGGAGTCTGATTCTCTTCTGTCCCTTCTGTCTGCTGGTTCTGAGAGGAGACATAAACACTACCGACTCTAGGGTGTGGAACTTCAGATTATGGCAGAGATCATTAAAGAGAATTTGCCTGGTACTCCAAAGAATGCAGAGTCAAAAAGTAAACTGTAGACATCCAATCTGCCTCTTAGTATCAAACAAGAAGGAAAAAATAAACAAATGATGAGTCATAGCATCTTCCTGTTTATGCTTTTTAGCTAAGAGAAGATTTCCATCTGAGCAGCTCCACCCCATCTGCATCTATTGGCTCCACACTCACTACTTTCGTAATCTCTGCAGCATTGTGTCCCCTTCCTGGTCTCTATGTTTGCCAAATGGCTGGCCTCCACTGCAGAGAAGCTAACCCCCCTTGCAAGGGGACTCCACCAGAAGCAAGGTCACACTGATGCTGTAGATTCAGTCCTAATAGTGGACCTACTTCTAGTGTTTCTGTGTGTTCCCCAGCACAGACCTGCTTATGAGGGGAGACCAGACCTAGCTACATTTTATCAAATGACATCTGCAAATTGTTCTAGACTCTTGGATGAGTTGGGATCATGGAAAGATCTGAACTGCTTCTGACATGGACCTCTGCTCTGGCTGGGTTTCTTGCCAGAGTGAAAATAGTAAGGTATGCCGAAATGAGAGAATGAGAAGAAAGGAAATCCAGGTGGCCTTGTGGTGGTGAGGCCACTTAATGCTCATCTTCCACCACTTACCAGATCCCACAACTTCCTCCTCTAAGATATTCCTACTGGCTCTGAGCAATGATTTCATATTGGAAGATGCCTTTGTGTCAAAAAGGACAGAACTGACAGCTGCCCTCAGAGTGTCAGGTAGAAGCTCTGCCTTGTGTTGTGCAGGATGGAGAAGGTGACAGCAGAAAAGACGAGGTGGACTTCATTTTTCTCCATACATATCTCAGTTCAAACTGAACTGTCCTCTACCAGCCTTCCTACAGCATTTGTGCTATTGGATCTTGTGTGGCAGTAACAGAGTAAGAACAGTGGGCTCCAAAGAGGGGGTTTCAAAGGTGGATAATGTGTTTCAAAAAGAGAGTAGTCAGCAAACATGAAAAATTTACCTTAGGGGAAAAAAACCTAAATCAATAAGACCAGTGCAAGAGAGCCTGTGTGCTACCACAAGAAGTTATGGATGTGTTTACTCATCTCAAGAGATCACTTAGTGCATTGGAAATCATTATTGCCAATAGACTAATGTGATAATTGACTGTATGCAAAAGATTAGCTCATTGCAAATGTAATAAAAAGGGTTTGCTTAACCCAGCCATGAAGGTTTTTAAACTAACTCATTTAATTTCACAATTAGGACAAGCTAAAGGAGAAGGAAAGAGTCAGTTACTGTGTTTCATCTGGGAGGTAATAATTTCTGATGATGTATGGATTTAATTCTCTTGCAATCATCCAAACATGCCCTTAATTAAGCACACAAAGGCAATCTATCCTGATGAGCAGGGAAGAGAGGAAGTACAGTGCGAGATGACTATGATGGTATTAGACACTGGAAATCAGAAAGGAATTGTACAACAAATGGAAAAGCTGTCATATGAGTAATGATGAGCAGGAGGGAAAAGCCCAGATGGGCAAGGATAAACTCAGGTAGACTGAAAAACCTGAAAAGGACTAGAAGCTATAGAGATATGTAGAGAGCTCTATAGAAAAGGTTCTTGAGTCACAGTGAAAGTAAGCAGAAGATGAATACATGCAGGGCTGTTGTTTACAGAAAAAGAGAACAAATAGCAAGTAACTGAGTGCAAGCTGGTTATGTGCTATGCCATGCTTCAAATGCAGGAAAAGATTAACCGGGACAAGCTACCAACAACAGAAAGTATTAATAACTCTGAGAAGAGTTCAGAATATGAAAAGCAAAAGTTGAAGCCCAGTGGGCAGAGTCTAATAAGCCAGGGGTACTTAAGGAAGCAGCTGGAGACACTTCAGATGCATTTGTAATTATCTCTGAGAGCTCTTGCCATTCCCACAGGACCTGTGCAGGGTAAATCGTAGAATCATAGAATGGTTTGGGTTGGAAAGGACCTTAAAGATCATCAAATACAGCATCTGTCTTTAAAAAGTGGGCCCAGGAGGACGCTGGGAATCCTAGCTTGGTCGAGGCACCTTCTGTACCTGGAAAGATCCCTGCCTGCCCTATTAACTGATCTGTTTGTAAGCTTTGGGAATGTAATGAGATGATAGGTGCAGCAAAGATGGGTTTATTGAGAAGAAAACACATCAAATCAGGCCTTGTTCCTGGCAGATTACTTCATAGTCTAGGAGGAATAAGAAGGCAAGATACCACTCTTGGCACAGGCCTGCATGAAATCCTAATGCCAAATTTATAGAGAGCGGCTGCAGTTCTGGTTAGAAAGGTCTGTGCTCAGAAACTATTGTGTGAAGTACCCTCTCAAATCTGGGAACTTCTCAAACCGATGCTCAGAGAGGCCAGCCCAGGGCATCCTTTTGATCTATGTTTTCACTGATTCCTAGGGAAAAAAAGAGGCAGGTTAGAAATGAGTCTGGGACGGTGTTGGAAAACAGGCTCAAGTAGAGTATAAATGACTTCAAGAAACAAAAAGCTGTAGTGCCCAAGGGAAAAACGGTGGCTACTGTGTGGGTGGTAAGCACATGAAAACTAGAACTGGGTTATGGGAAATAATTATTTTGCTTTTTCTAGTGTTGTTGGGGCTGGACCTGGAGTCCAGTATCCAACTGCAGGCACTGTGCCTCTGAAACAGCAGAGACAAGCCAGAGGGAGTCAGGACAGATCACAAGAAGTGTTGAAGGTTGTAAATTGAGGGTTTTGATGAGAGCTGCAACCTGCCATGAGCACAGCTCCCAGCAGCCAGAAGTCCAGCATGAAGACCACAAGCATTGCACACAACAGAAACGTGCAGACAGGGTTGGGACATCCACAAGCCAAGGAGAACCGAGGGTCCTATATGCATCACTGGGGAGCTGGTGCTGGTATTTGTGGTCTCCCAGCAATAGCATGTGTTGACATCACTATTTCCCTTTCAAGCCATCCTCTAGGTCTCCTCACAGATTAGGTTCATTCACTGGGAGCTTTACAAGTTGCTGCTGAGTTTAGGGGAAAACAGCACTGCATACACAAGGGCTTCGTATGGGAGAGATATCACCTTTACACACACAGTCCTTGGACTTCATCGTTTCCACTGGTTATTTATAGCCATTTCTTCCAGTGCTTGGCCAGAATAAACCAAAATGTGTAAGGCCCTGGCTGGGAATCAGATTGAGGAACACGTTCAGCAGCAGGCATCTAGCGGGGGCTGATGGAAAGCCTGTAAGAGCAAGGTGAACATGGTGAAGGGAAAAAGCAAGGAGTAACTGTCACCCACCAGTCCAGTTCCCTGACTAATGCCCCAGGTGACACAATGCAGGTGATTCACAGAAAGGAGGATAGAAGAAGCAAACCTCTGCTCAAGCTCCCCACAAG
This sequence comes from Neomorphus geoffroyi, assembly GCA_033558235.1. Lineage (NCBI taxonomy): Eukaryota > Metazoa > Chordata > Aves > Cuculiformes > Neomorphidae > Neomorphus > Neomorphus geoffroyi. The sequence continues at coordinate 2,171,542 of JAUMJM010000048.1, forward strand.
AGGTCCATCCCTGGACCCCTTGCTACCCCCAGCTCTGCTGCCAGACCCAGCTGGGCTGAGAAACTGGCCACCCAAGAGTAGGCATGCCTCCACAAATCCATTCCCTCCCTAGCACAGTGCCCCCTTATCTGTCCTCAGTCATTCTGTGCCAAAGGGACCTCACCAACTGTGAAGCAAGAGCATTATTCATCAGCAGATAGGAGAAAGGGAAGTCGGGTTTTACTTTCACAGTGATTTTTTTTTAATGCCATTCACTGCCCCAAGGGATCCCCCCACAGATGGCATAGAGCAGGATAAGTCAGGACCAACAGGCAAGACTCTTGTCTTCATGGGACTGAAGAATATTGTCCTATTCCAGGGTTGCTCACCGGCACATCAAGCTGCTACAGCAATAATCTGAAGGAGAACAGGAAGAAGACCTACTCAAAAGGTGAGCATGCACCCAAGGACTATGTTCATACCAACATTTAGGGCCCAGCCTATTGTCATCTGCACCCAGCTTGAGGCATGTGAGCCACCTCCCTTTCTCCATTTATTTTACGTAGCTTGCTGCTCCCCCATACTCCTCACTGTTGGAATAGAGTCCTTTAGGGACAGGTCCATTTTCCAGAAAAACCCAACCACAATAAGCCCATTCAGCACAAAAAGAAATGTTTCACTGTGCCCCTGCTTATGAGATGGAAGCAGTTATCACTTAATCCCACTTCCTCCCCAGTCTTCTCCCAGTTTGCAGGCAGAGAATGTGGGCCATTCTTCACAATCAGCTTCAGAGCTCCCTGATTCTGAATCTGGAATTTTCTTCCTGCTATTGTCTAAAATTAGATGGGTTTGGTCATTAACCTGGAAAAGAAAATTCATCCCTACCCACACAGCTTGCATGGCTGCTGGAATTTCTCTCAAGTAACAAGCTAACCAGGCCCACCTTCAACTTTTCTCCTGTTCTCCGGGCTCAGTCTAACACCTCTCTCCTCATTCCATGCAGGGGTGTGATTTAGTGCTGCCAGCTCAAATGTCCCCCAAAATCTGCTGAAAGAAACTCTCTCCCAGCTCAGTTTCTCCTGCAGAGAGACTCCTTCACTGCTCATGCTTCCCAGAGCAGCCATAGTACCTCATCTCTAGCTCCATCCAACCATGTATTGCTCAGTGAGGTTCCTCAAGAACTCCCACCTCCACAGCACTGAGACCATCCAGATCTGGCACTCCCTGGGTCTCAAGTGCTAAGGCATACGTACCCTTGCTGAACCTCTTGAGACCGGTCTTTGCCCCTGCTCAGATGTGTGTGTAAACCAGGCTGCTGCTGGTGGAGGATTAAAACCTCAGTGTTTGCATATTGGTGGAGTGTTTTGGAAATCATGAGGAACTGAGGTTGGTTTCTACCAAGGTGGACCAGGAAACCCAGATAATCACAGGCAGCTTGAGATGCAGTTTATCAGGCTCTCAGTTAATTGCCACCTCCCAGCTGAGATGTGGTCCTGGAGCGTGTAGTAATTTAGATGCAAAACAGCAAATCAAGATATTCACCTGCCAGAAAATAACTTTTACATGCAACTTATAAATGTGTCTTACATAGCAGGTTATAGAAGGTCCAGAAGGCAAGGAAATAATTACTGTGCTCTTTTGGGAAGGCAACTCCTACACACACACGAGATCAGATTTAGTGTAGACACAACATCTGCATAAGGAAATCAAGATTTGTAAGATAAATCTGTTTTTCAATGAGCTATTGTGCAAGAAATATTATATGGCTTGTTGGGAGAAAGCTGTAGGAGGGTGTTACTAGAACCATCAGAGCCATTACATATGCCAGAAAAACACCAGCCTACAGTCTGCTTGAGAAAGAAGCTAGTTTGAGAAAGACACCTACTTTGAGAAAGGTACTGCAGATTTTTTATGAGAAGTGTATTCTCCCAGAGGCATTTTCTGTTCCCAAATATCTCAAACCAATAGAAGACTGGAAATGTTTCTACAGGTGTTGGCTGTCTTTCTGATTCAAGATTCTGATTGGCCTTTGTTATTTCTGAATTGATTGCGATGGTAAAACTCTCTGAAGAGGTTTAGTGTGGATATTTTTTTCACCTTACATAAAAATTTTTGTAATTGCCCCTTGTTTGTTTTTTTTTTTATGTAAACCTGAAAGGGTTAACGTTGTATATGGCAAACTCCAAAAAATCTGTAAGAATGAAAGAGTCCACAATGCCATGAGCTGAAAATTTCAACAAGCTACCTCCATGAGGATACTGACTCATTGCAAGGACATGGAGGCAATACAACAGCTTGCATCATATCCAGACAAGTATAAAAGAGTTGCGTTTTCTTTGGAAAGAAGTGATCATTAAAAAACCTCTGAACTGAAAATGTAAATTTGTCCTCTGTCCTCATCCCTCAGCACTTGTCACACCCTCTCTGCAAACAACCTCAACAAGAGGAACAACAGAAATAATAATAATAACATATAACACAATTGCTAGACTCAGCAAAGTTTCAGCAAAATGACATCTCAAAGACTTCTGTGCTCTGGGTGGGGTAAAGCATTTAAACCACTGCCCACGAATCAGACTGACACATTTATAGATGTTAATGGTTTTTAAACATACTCTTTAATTCAGTATATCCATGTTAATCTCCTAATTGGAACACGTTTTCCTGGAGATGAAACACAAATGAAATTTCGGTGGGAAAGAAAATCAGTAGGATTTGACTGTGTTTTGGTTAGTTACTGAGATTTGCTACCTCAAGACAAGTCTTCAGATGACTTATTCTGAATAATAGGCTTAGAGGATTTGTTTGATTTCATAGGATTTATTAATAGAACCTGTGTTTGCCATTCAGCCTAAGAGTTTATTCCTGACATGCCCATAAGGATTCTCCAAGGAAATAGCACTGCCACCTGTGAAGCCTCTTGGCTACTGATGATGTTTGCAGCAGCTCTTCTACTAATTCGGGCTAAAGGGTTATCTTGTTTAGATCTGCAGTCCCTGAAATGCTTTTCTGCGATGAGGTTGCAGCTAGCATTAAAAACTGTTCCCTTTCTGCTTAATTTAACAATAAATCACCCTCCAAAATAATTTTGCATGGGATTATGTCACCCCATAAGTCCTGGGGAATGACATCCAGGAAACCCTCTGGAGTGGAAACTCCTCTCCACAAACCAGGATTAACAGAGTCTGTTAAGAAAAATCAGGCAGTATGCATAGGTTGCCCTGAGTTGTTTTCACTTTGAGGTGAGATGTATTTTCATCAGTAATGTGAAGATAAAGTGTGGCAAAATATGCCAGAGACACAATGACTGCCCCACTTCTAAACTACTTCGACTTACCAAACCCTTTTGGACATGTCAGTCAGGGATTTGAGAGACAAGAAGCTTTTAAAACTGCAAATGAACTGCAGTGAATGTAACTGCAATAGAACCAAAACAGGGGGAAAAAAATGTCCCTGCGCTTGCACGGCAGTTACAGAGGTCCTGCATCTGACCATGTAGAATGCACGTCTCACCCCATCTGGCTCATTCTCATTAAATTAGATATTAGGGAGATTCAGATTGGATATTAGAAATAAATTCTTTAATACAAGGGTAAAACACTGGCACAGGTTGCCCAGAGAAGCTGTGGATGTCCCGTTCCTAAAGATGTTCAAGGCCAGGTTGGACCAGGCTTTGAGAAACCTGATCCAGTAGAAGCTGTCCTTGTTCGTGGTAGGGAGGTTGGAACTGAATGATCTTTAAGGTCTCTTCTGACCTACACTATTCCATGATTCTATGATTCTATAAAATACTCTGTCCTCAAACCACCTTCCAAGTCCAACAGCTCTTCCATTCTTTCTCCTGTCTCTTAGTGAGGTCCTCTACAGGAAGCACTGCCTCTCTAAAAAAGCTACACATACAACAAGGCCTTAACTACCTTTGAAACAACTCTACTCACTAGGAAATAAAGGTATTGCAGAGAACAATTCAGTTTTTTCTTTCTTCAAGCCGCAGCAAGTGTTTTTAGAGGAACGAGATCCTTGTCCAACAACAGCAGCATCACGGCCAGGGTTTCTGCCTGCCATTCCAGGAATTATCTTTTGTCTCACTGCTACCAAATAAAAATGAAGAGAGTGCCGATTAGGGGAGAGGTCGATGAGATTCAGAAAGAATTGTTCATCAACACTGTGAAAAGTTAGGATCAAATCAAATGCCGTAAGAAAAAGATTATCTGAGGTCTCTGTACCTACCTCCAAGAAAAAACATGCCAGTCTTTTGATGCGGAATCATAGAAAAACAGACTTGGGGAGGCCTGCCCAGTAATTCATCGATACCTGGGGCTGAATTGGTGGATTAGTATTGCTCAATACACTTTTACTAATCCAGAAAAGGAAGTGAGCTGTTAAGTGACAACTGGTTCATTGCTCACTCCCTTCTCAACTGTGTTTATGAATATATTAAATAACAGTGACTATGAATTAGCACTAGTTAGTTACATAATTGTAGGGAACTGGGATGTAAAGTGACCTTGAGAGAGCAAAGAAGGAGGCAATCCTAACCTTGAGATTACAGAGAGATGCTTATCTAGCCTGTTCTTTGAGATTCCCTGCCAGGAATTTCCTACCTGCCCAGATGACACATTCCAGCACCTAGCGATCCTACTATCCATAAGATTTCACTCTCTCCATTTGCATTGCTACAACACACTCTCCTAACTTCCTGTCCCTCCAATGGAGAGAACAGCTTCTTCCTTAACTGTATTCTTTAATGCATTTAAAAATTTGTACTTGGCCCCTTTCAGTCTTCTCTGTGCGACATCAGTGGTTCACTGTCTCTCACTTCAGTGTTGGACCCTAAATAATTTCTCCTGCAAGTGCAGCACCTTTTGGAGAGGTTGCCTCTGTAGATCGCTCTAATGCATATAGAAACTTTCTTTCCTTACTCACCTTTTCCAGACTTTTTAAAAAAAGACCAGAAGACAACAGACCGTAGTTTGAAAAATCACTGCTCTAGACTAAACAACCATGGTCTCATCATTTCTTCTTCATGTTTCCTCACCCTCCAGTTACTTCTGTTGCGTTCATCTGGACTGTCACTGACTGGTACAACTGGTACGTATCTTTCCTGAAGGTCAGAGTCCAGAAATGATCATATTACTGCCATATAGGCACGGTCTGCACCACCAGGTTGTTGGAATTACTTCATGTATCCTACAAACAATACTGCTGTTTATGCGTTCCAAGGATTTTTAACTTTTCCTTTCTTCTTTGCATCACCGTGACACTGTTGACTTATGGTCACCTGAGAATTACTATAACCACCTGCAAAGCCTTTCTATAAACTGTTTGTTTGTCTCTCCCCTGTTTGTAAAGAGGAGTATTCCTGCATCCATACTGAAACCTATTCTATCCTCCTCAAATTGCATAATCAAAACCTATGAAAATGATGAGCAAAGACGGGGCTGGACCTGGTGACCATATAGTGATCTTTGATGCTGGCAGATGGAACTCTACAATGCCAACTGCAAGGAAAAACTCATTTGAAGTTTTCAAACTATTGTTTGGTTCAGCTTCTCTGCAGAGACACCTGACCACCACAGTAGACAGCTCACTGACAACCTCTATTCTATCTGCCATGAGTCACATAATTTATTTTTTAATTAAATCTCTACTTCTGAGTGGGAAATTCTCCCAGCACCTCCTGATTCCTTGTTTGCACTCTGGACGACATAGGTCAAGTAGCACGCGTCTCATAACAACCTGTGCAAATGAGGATGTGATTGCAATGTTGGCACCACACAGGTCCAGTTATCTCTGAGGAACAAGGAAGTTCAGGTAGGGATTCCCAGAAGCAAAAGTGAAAGGGGGTCTTTTCTAATGCTTGAGTCATTACCCAGCACAACCTGTCCCACTGCAAAAATTCATCTTGATACAACACCAGTTTTCACTTCACATTTCAAATATTGAGGTTAGTGACTGTGCAAGGTCCCAGCAAGGTAGAACTTCCACACCTACCTGCGGCTCTATGCCATGGCTGCTTGGCAGGTGAGGAGGATAAACCACATGATGACATCTCTCAAGAACAGTGACCAGGAAACTCATCAGTGCCATCTTGGCTTTTCCTACACACTTCAGCAAAAGTAGCAGCAAAGCAGCAGCAAGAAACAGTAAGATGGATGAAGAGGAAGCCTCAGGAACTTTTCCAGCTTTATTGAAAGAATTAAGTCTGGAAACTTTTGTCTAAATGCCTTTAGGCTGAAATGCCATATGGACTAGTGCTGTGTGGAATGTCTCATGTAGGGTGCGGACCTCCTGTGCAGACTGTGCTCACTGGTAAGACCAGGGCAATCCACTTCCTGCAGAAGTGGTGAGGACAAGCCAAGTAGATCCATGAATGATCTGCCAAGGGCCATCTCATGAAATTTCCCTCTTTTATTTCTCCTAGTGCTAAAAAATATTTTGACAGGCATCAAGCTTCTCAGCTAATTTATATCACGGCTGAAGACAGAGTAAAGGTCCATCAAATTACCTGTATGTTTTCTTTGCTTTGTATCAGGATCTCCTAATCACTAGAACCTGTTTTACTAATTTAACCTGAACTGACTGAGGAACAAATGCTTTAACATCCAAAGTGCTACATCTTTCTCCACTGTAGTTTTTCATGCAGGACATGGCTGACACACCTGACAATGCCATCAGCCTCTTAGCTTACATATGGTCATGTTCTCCTGTCATTGTGAAACACTTCAAATTCAAAAGAATATAAAGGAATACAAAAATCGGCAGTTATCCTACCTGCACAGCTTCTGTAGGATGAAGAGTATTGAGAGGGCACTGGTGCCCACTGAGATGGACAAGGCAGTCCCACCTCACCAGGCTAAGCAAGTCACGTCTTGCCACAGCCACATGCAGCAAAACCCTATCAATCTCAGCAAGAAGGATTCAACTTCTCCTTTAACCGGAGAAGGGGAAGACTGGAGAGCACTAATGGGAATACCAGGGATGCTAAAGGATGCTACAGCACCCCATTTGACCTTCCCTCGGGACAACTCATGTGCTGGTCACACAAGGACCCAGCAGTGCTGCTTGAGCCAGAACCTGGTTCATGAGAGGGCCCCGTAGCTATTTTTCTTCCTCTTGGCATCTGCATTGGCTGTTTCCAGCCCATTAGCTGTTCTGTCGCAGCCTGGGTGTGGATGCTTCCATTCCTGGGGCATCGATGAGGCCCCATTGATGGATTAATCACCTCAATGGGCAGCCTGAACAGCAGGCATGATTTGTATGCTCAGGCTGCAGCTGCCAAGAGGAACTGGATTTTAACTTCATGCCGCAGGGGTCATATCCTGAGCTCACAGCCTGAATCACATCCTCACCTCCCGTTTCCGACCCAGTTTCTAGCACTATCCAGCCCCTTGGAAAGGAAATGGTAAGGGCTAACTCCAAGCACATCACTGAGGCATCAAAAGGGAAAGCCATGACTGAATATCCTACTAAAACTGGTGGAAAGTGAGAGCAGCTAAGACCCCTTTAGGCTTGGCCCTTGGGAGGACAAACCAAAGCCCTCCCTTGTTTCTTTTTAAGGAGAATGGAGAGGCCTTTTTGGAGATGGACACAGACCAAGAGCCATCGAACGCATGGCTGCATGGATTTGCTTTCCTAGCCCTCTAACGGGCACCTTCCCAGGCAGTTGGCAGCCCAGAAACAGCAAACCCATCTGTGCCCCTCCACTTAGGCTTCTCACCTATAACAGGAGTCAGGTCTGGTCCTTGATTTGGCAAATACGCTGCAAATAAATTACACAAGAAACTTCTGGTTACATAAAGTGCATTGCACAACACATTATATAAAATACAGGTCATGGCCCAATCAGCTAGCACCCAGCTCCCTTACATCAAGATAAATTAATCCGAGGAGCAGCAAGGAAGGGAGAGAAAGAAGAGGATGTGCTCCTTCTCTTATGGAACCAAGAAGTTATCTCAGGCATGATGGGGCATGTGAATGTGAACAGACAGAGGAAGGGAGGCAGCTTTCCTCCTTAGATGACGGGAATGGGGGTGATAACTCAGGAGACTTTTTTTACAGCCAAGGTACCCATGGGTCAGGTCAAACAAGTCCTCAGGAGTGGAAATACCACAAAGATATCAACGTGCTGAGGCCTGGCTGTGGCACCAGGAGAAGTTCATATACTTGGAGCCTGACAGAGCTCAGCAGCCACTGCAATTGCAATTGGGTTTGGGTTGGAGGGCGAAAGCAAGGGGACTTGCTCCTGGCTACTCCTTTCACCTATTCTCATTTTCTTTTAGAAATGGTGTGATCTAGGGGTTATTCAGTACACAAAATCTTTTCTGTGCCAAGGTTAGTTTGATGAATCACCAGATGGAAAGCAAACCCATGCCACCATGGCGATAATGCATGTAATGCAAGAGTGAAAGGGCTCTTGCACAAGGTGCTGGGTTCTCAGTGATGACTAGTCCCACACCTGGCAAAAAGCTGCAGGCTTTTACACTCCAAGTAAAATTCCCTGGGCAGACATGAGATGCCAAGCAGTGGGACACTGGGGCTGGCTTCACCCCCTGCTCATCCAGCCAGGAAACTGGTTCTGCAGCATGACCTGGGAAACCTGGACCCAGCAGTGCCTGCACCAAATCCTCCCTTTATGTGGAACAACATTGAAGTGGAGGTCCTGCTCACATTTTCCCCAAAAAGACTGATGTACAACCCACACATCTGTCTCACACAAAAGGTGTGTTCAGGAGGTCACTCCTTACTACCAACGCATACCTTGCAACATGGGCAAGAGGAGATAATCACAGGGTCACGTTCTTACTAAGAACAGACTTTGGAGCTCATACTAACACAAAGGTCCCATCAGAGTAGACAATAGACAATAGAATTTGACAAAATGGTCTCATAGTTGGTCCTGGTAAGCCTCACTGACAGTCACGTAATCCAGAATCCCATATGATACACAGGCTGATGCCTCACAGGGGATTTTGTCACTGTGGGGAGCAGCACACGATTGCTCAGATGCATTAGGGAGTCCTCCATGGGCCATGGCAGAGGCAATGCAGAGCAGCACCAGCCTTTCTGCACCAGGGATTTTCCTGGGTCAGGGATTCAATGACCATGAATGTACCACTTTCTACCGAAGAATGAGGCTCAGAGGAGAACACTAAAAACTCTCAAGGATCAAACCATCCACTAAAGACAAGCGATGGAAATTACTCAAGATGCATACCTGGCCAAAGAACAACTGTGTGGGCACAACACAGGTAGCGCACAAGAAGGATTCCTGCCAAGGCACTGGCCCTTCAGTCCATCTCCCAAGGCTTTGTCAAGCCTCAGATAGAATGCAGGAGACAGTGCCTCCTTCACCACTGGTCTTCACCTGATGCTCAGAGGAATCTATACTCAAATCCCTTCTCTCCCTGAAGAAATCAGATCTCAAACTGAAGAGATCTGCTCCTCTGCTAATGGCCATGCTGAGTGGCAGATGGTCATGGTTGAGATTTCCACATCACTCCTTTGGAAATCTTTCCCTCTTTGCATTAAATAACCCAAAGGAGAAAGTGGAAGCTGCTTCCGTCAGAAAGGGCATGGTAGAGGGCCTGCAGCAGGAGAGATGGTGAGGGCCCTTCACCTCAGTGTTCTCGCAAGTTCACTCGAGCACTCAGGAGTGACTTGGGTTCAGGTGTCCACAGATGGGGAGGGAGTTGGACCTGGCTCTCTTGGCCACAGGATGGAACGGAGAGGTAAAAAGGTAAAAACAGGAAAGCAGATGGGGAAAGTGAAGAAGCTAGTTGTAGGAGAGAGCAGACCAAGACTACATACCCACCACTGCTTGAAATTAAGGGGGATTGAAATGGTGGGTATTTAGCCTATATCCTCCCCTATCAAACTGGAGCATTTGGGGAGTTTTCAGAATTCCCCTGCTGCGCACTGTACAGGGGACACGGCAGTTAATGCTGTGTGTTACGGTTTAGGCCTCCCCTGGCCAGGTCAGCAGCTAAGTGTGAGCTGTTTTGTCCCAGTCTGCCCCATCCACAGGGAAATGGAAATGAGTGAGAGAGAGAGACTTGTGGGGTGAAAACTAAAACAGCTTTAAAGAAAAATAATTATAGTAAAGAAAATATTATTAATAAGAAAATAATAAAATACATACAAATATACGAAATCGAAGCCTCAGGTGACTATGTGTCACCACTGATGCTGCAGAGCAGACATGGAGAAAGGTCCCAGATTGCACCTAATGGCAGATGGGAGCTGGACTCAGGAACTGTATACAGTAATGCATGGATCTGCAAACAGGTAAAAAAGAGAGATGTCTGTATTAGAAGCGGGCCATCAGAGAAGAGGCTTCACTTTCATGATCACTCAGTTTTGTAGCAAGTATGGTGTATATGGAATGGAACACTCTCTTAGTTTTAGATTATTTCTCCTATCCACTCCCCCCTGCAGATGCAACTCTTTTCTTGCCCCTTCGACTTACAACATTCCATCAACTTAAGGACATTCTTGGTTTCCACAGGGAAAAATATAAGCAATAGCGTTTCTGCATATCAGTACCTTGTTACTTTGGTCATAATCATAAATTTTAAGTGTTATCACTTCTAAAGAAAAAGAACATGTAGTGATCTTTCAGAAAATGAAGTTATTTAGACAAGGCTTAGCTGAAAATTTAGATTTATTCTGTGTTATCTCAAACCAGAACACCATGTTTCCAAGATGGGAAAAGCCACTGGGGTTTGAGGCATCCTTGTCCCACAGACACCCCCTTCCCCAGACATTTGGGGGAGCTTCATACAGGCTTTCCATGCCTTAATTGAAAACCGCCACAATGGAGCTTCTGTGCCTCAGGTTGTGCAGGAAGGGTCACAGGGCAGAAGGCTGCAAGATGCAGGTGCAACGACCTTTGAGTCACCTACAGCCCACTGCAGAAAAGATCTGGTTGCTGCTGAAGGGTCACTAATGCACCCAGTGCAGTCAGGGTTATTTATGGGGACATCTTAGAGAGCAGAGGCAGCTGTGTGTTACCCTCCACATGGGACCATCTCCTCTTCTACAAATCCCATAGCAGTGTCCACCCAGGCTCTAGGAAAAAAAGGACATGTTTCTTCCTCCTCTTGTTTCTGGGGTCCAGTGCCTGGCTAAGGAATGGCAACAGAAAGTGATTTTTGTATATATATATTGGGAGACAGGTAGCAGTGACATTCACAGTGACAGTTACCACTTGACTTAATTATACAGATATCATTGTATACTTCTTGCCATAACAGAACATTTGCCAACATGTTTCTGTCATATTTATTAGTTACCACAAACACGAAGGCATTTCAGGCCTCTTATCTACATGTATAAGATCAGGCACAGCTGAAAGGTGTGATGGATATAGTCCAGACCACGTGAAGGGAGGGAGCCCAAGGGATTCGCAGTAGGCTAGAGCTTGTCTGCTCAACTCAGCCAACAGGCCTCTGGATCTAATGCCACCCATGCCGCTCAGAAACTGTGTCTGTATGGGTGATCCACTGCCTGGCAGGCACTCCCAAAAATGTTGCATGTTTGGTTTTGATCAGGGCAGAAGCAGCATTCACTGTGGAGCCCAGGCAACAAGCATTGCTGAGCCAACCTGGTGATGCCCTGCACGTGCATAAGACAAGCATTCTCTGCACCACCACACTTGCTCCTTCCCTGTTGGGGCACAGGAGAAGCATCAGCATGGCACAGAGGGCAGAGGGAGGCAGGTTGTCAGGCAGCTCCTCTTCCTTGTTATCTTCATCAACACTTTATCTTTTCTAACCTATTGCTCATTTGATGCTGGAGCTGTGGGGCACCACATGCTGCCAGCCACCTCTTTGTCTTCTGTACAGCCTCTTCAACCAAGGCTAATAAGTGTTACAAGGCAAGAGAGGCTGACAGCTTCTGGGAAGCATTAAGTATGGGCAGCCACGGGCAGAGCAGAGGGACCATGGTTGTAACATGGGAGCACCCTCCTCTCTTTCCTCAGCTCAACCAGGCAGTCCTTGCACCCTCAACTGTTGCTGTGCACTCTCCTATCTCTGCATGTGTGGGCTGGCTCTTTCTTACATTGAGATCAATGGTAAAGGCAGTGAATAAATAAATGAAGTAACTTGAGAAAGATCAGCTCATCCGACCAAGCGCAAACACTACCTAGTCATCCAGGGAGCACCTTGTAACATGCAAACAGGAACTGGTAGCGATCCTCTTCCAAGGGCTGAGTCTACTCATAACTGGCAGATTCCCTTGGCCAAAACTACCTCCTGCATATCTGGGTGTGAGCACTGCTATCTACTGCTGCATCATGCACAGCCCAGATCTCTCATGGGCCTTGGGCTATTCTCAAATTAGAGAGAACAGAAGCATCAACAGTGGCTGATCTGTTGCCCTCATTAGTCCAGCATGTCAGGGAACATTTCAGGACAAAAGAGGGGAGAGGAACATCCATTTTTATCTTGCCACATTCTTGCATACAGAAGGGAACAGCTGAATCCCTGTGATGAGCTCTCCTAGCTGACCAAGCCTAAATGCAGGACCAGTTTGTGAATCTCATGCTACAGCCCACCAAAACATCACCTTGGGAACATGTCTTGGTGTTGACATCAAAAAAGGGCTCAGCACCTGGCAATGACAATTGCAACAGTGGAAAAACAGCCTCACTAGGGAGTCAGGGCTCTCAAGGCACTGCAACTTTCTTCACAACTAGTCTCACCTACTCTTTTTTTTCCCTGGTGAAAATAAGCCGTGGGAAGCCACCTGAATCCCCTCATAGGAAGTGCTGCAACAGAGAGGGTGCCCAGGAAAGCAGATGCTCTCACACCTCACTTCCGCTGCACAGGGCATTGGCGATGGAAGGGACATCTTAGGGTCACTCAAGGGAAGGTAATGAGGAAAAACAGAAGCAGGATGAAGCAACAACATGGGCAGCAGGTCAGATTCCTTAGCCCAGGCCGGGACACACAGCTGTGTCCCATTCCTGGCATTATTGCCACTGACCCTTGTGATCTGTGAGGTAGATGGACCATAACCATCAAGGCTGACCGCTGGTGTCACCCAGATCAAATAGCTCCACACCCAGCAATTTCCACCCTTAGCCTGTCCATCCTGCTTGGCAGAGAGTGTCTTGCTTTCAGAACAACATCAGATCTTTGTTGAAATGCTAGGCAGGGACATTTCAAGCAAGCTCTGCTTGACAGAGGATGGTGGTAGGAACCAGTTATGAGGTAGCACAGGCAGAGCAGCCAGCTAACAGTGGAATACAGCACTCAGTGGCCAGTCCTGCATGTCCAATATGTGCTGGGGTACCTCCTCTGAGCCCTACGCAGCCTCCCCTAACCCCAGCACTGTCCCCAGCACGCAAGAGATGCTCAGTGTAGGGGAAGAGTGAAGGAGCAGAGTGATGGTGTGACTGTGCTCACCTTGCTTACAGAGTGCCTGGATGAATCAAACCTGCCAAGGCTTGGCCTTAAAAGTGTAAAGCTATTATATATTGGCCAACATATGCACATAAAAGATAGTTAGGACACCATGACCTCTTTAGATAGGTGTTAGTGTGCTCACTGCCTCAGAAAGGTGGCCAAAGAGCCTTTTCTGGGAGGGGACTGTCTGTTGGTCTTCACAGCTTCTAGGCATGGCCCCATGATGGTGCCCAACACTCCCCCTGATTCCTTGTGCTTTTTGTTCTAGGGTTTTGCAACTCTCCCTCCTGCTGCCATCTCAACCATCCCACCTAGGTCTGCAGTCTTACCCTTCCCAGGCTGGTCACTTCCCCACCATGCAGGGCATGGCAGGGTCAGACTTGGGATTTCAGACTCAGGGAGCTGAGCCCCAGGATCAGGGAATTACCCACAGATGGAGTTATAGGGAAATGGGGTGAGGGTGGAGAGGAGGGGTTGTTTCTCTGTGCTTTTCGTTTGAACTGTTCCACCCCACAAGGCAAAAAAAAATATGTATACATTTCCTTGAGCCAGAGAACACATAAAAAGCAAGTGCAGCTCCACTGTGAGTCACCTCTGCTTTAGGACAGGGAGGTAAAGATGATGTTTCCCACACCCTGAACACAGGGGACAGTCTGGCATTGCTACATCGTGCTGGGGAAGCATATCCTGCAGGGTAAGAGAAACGCATCCTCCAGTAACCACAGAAGCCAAAATTCAGTCCAAGTTGAGCAAACATCACAGCACAGATGACATGTGGTCCCCACCTGTGTGTCTTGTATGATGTACAGCAACAAACCTTTGAAATCCCATCTTAGTGGAGTCAGGGCAAACCTCCTTGCAGAGCCAGGACCCAGCCTGCACACAGAGAGCCCAGTCAGCACCCAGGCATCTGCTGGAGACCACTCCTTGGACACGTTACTGCTGAAGTCCTGGGTGGATTTAGGATGAATACAGGAACTTCTCACGCTGCTGCCACACTCCCATTAGAAAGATTAAACCCAAACCTGCTGTTGGAGCCATTCGTGTCCTTTGTGTTGCTGCAGAGAGAGCCTTCTCTGCCCTTCCCAGCCTTTTCTCCCGTGTCCCAGGAGATTTTGCAGGGTGCAGGAGCAGCATTCAGGATGGCAGCTTGTGGGACTCAGGATCCCATCTCTGCTCCCAGAGCAGGACTGGACAGTGGGTACCCAGTCACCCCAGAATGCAGGTGGGAAAGTGGATGCTGTGCTCCAGCTCTCCTGGCTGCTTCAACAGCCAAGCAGACACATGAGCTCAAGGTACAAGCTGGATGGACGTTCTCCTCTCAGGGCTATGTTTTTTGGGGTAGCACATGTTCAGGCTGTCCTAGTGGACAGTGCAAGTGTAGCCTGAAGCCAGAAGGTTTAGCTGGAGAGGGGAATACCACAGAAGGCAACATTGAAGCAGACTGGGCAAAGCAGAGGGCAGTGCAAGCTCTATGCTTCTCGCAGTGCTACATCTATGTCTATGACTCCAGCTCTTAGGGTAGGTATTTTTCTTGGCAATGAACACAGCCTAGATTCTTGTCTTCTTGATAACTCTTTGTGGGCAAACTCCAAACAGACCCCAGCTCCCCTGGCACCACCCATGTTGTGCATGCTGCACTCTTCATCTGAGCAATTCAGGCACAAGAAAAACAGTTTTCTCCTCTTGGGAGACCCCAATGGCTTCTTAAGGAGCAAGCTCACCTTTGTTGTCTCTTGCAGCTCCCATGGAAGCTGTTGAGTTTATTTCCAGGAGATCAACACCTTCCCAAGGACTGCAGCACAAGTGCTGGCACAACCAGGTGTGCCCTGGCTCATGCCAAGACCCGTTTGCCCCAGGGGTACCAATTCAAGCTGTAAATCCTGGCTCGAGCAAGGCCTGCCAGTTCACATGGCCCAGACAAAATTCCTGAAGAAAAACTAATACTAAAAAATAAAGGTTTGCTGGAAGTGCTGGCACAAGCCAGAAGGAGGTTGCTGAGTTTTGCACAGAAACCTGCCAATGGTGTTGTGGTTTCAGATGAAACTCAAGACGTGCGAGTCCCTTAGCCGAGTTTCACTGCTGGGAATCAGAGTACTCCCATGCAGCAGGAACCAGTCACCACCATGGGACACGGTCCAGGCGGCACCAGGAGATTGGGTTGATGGCTGGAAGCACAGCTGGCCCCTCAGTCCCTCCAAAGTGAAAACAGTCGGGTTGGTTCAGGAGGTGGAGGGGAGCTGGTCCTCCTTTTACCTGCAATAACAGGGTGTCCAGGCAGCCTGCAGGACACAGATTTTGGCTCGTTCCCCATGAGGTGGCTGGAAGGCAGCCCAAAAACCTCTCCAGCTTGCACTGAGGATGCAGTGGAGGCACATGGTGGTGGCACCTGGCTCACAAGCCACAAAATGCAGCTGGGAACTGGGTGGGCAGCCTACGCACCCATCCACCACTAGCCTGACCTGCTGCGATGCCAATGTGCACCTCCACACTGACCATCCTCTCTGTCCCCGCCAGCAGCCCTGCTACTGGGTGCTGCAAGCCCAAAGCTTCATCCGGCTCTTCCATTTCTCACTCTGCATCCCCAGAATGCTGGAGCTCATGGATTTGGTGCTGCTCGCTGCCAAGGAAGCTTTTTTCTCCATCTCTTATCATCGAATAAATTTTGCCCCATGCAAAACTGCCATCAGGCTTCCCCCTATTTCCAGGTATGATCACCTTGCAGGGGAAATCCCTCCACTCAGGTAGAGCTTTTCTGTCCTCATCGCAGGAGGAACAGCAGCTTTGCAGCATCTCATTTCCACAGAGCTGCCCCGCGGCTGCATGCCGGCACCCGAAGGTGCAGGAGAGGCCTCGCAGAAGTGTGTTACAAGCTGATAGTTTATCTTGGATCGCTCCTGATCACTGGCAACCCCACACCCCTTGGAAGAAAATCCTCTCAGTAGCTTTGAACGTTAGACTTCAGGCACAGCAGCAGGCGTGTGGAAATACTTTCATGCTCAGGAACAACCTATCTGTGAGATGCTACGCTGCCCTGTCCAGCCTGAAAAGCCTCAAGGCACTGTCAGCTTGTTAGAAGAAGGGGCAAGTGCGGCTGAAACCACTCTCCGCTCCCAGCCCTGCAGCGGCTCATCCAGTGCCTTTGGCCCCACCACCTCCATAAGCCTCAGAGAAGCCAGCTGAGGCGGGAAGATAAAGACAGCTGTGTCCCCACACCATGAGACCGTGGCTGTACAGTAGTATTATATATACAGGTGGCAAGGAGCATAGTCTAGTAGGGAAACTGCTTGGGTTTGTCCCTCACCCTAGTTCTGAGAAGATGAGGGAACAGCTGCTGCATTGGGGAAATGGTGTAAGCACAAGAGAGCACAGGTCTGGAAAAGGCCAACGCGTTTCCCCAGCAAGGTGGCAGCATCAGTGCCACAGTCCCATCTTCAGATGGACAGGACATTGCCAAGGTGAGCAGGGGTGCCAAGCACGCTTTTGGATGCTTTTGTTGAAGGCTGAGATAAGGTCCATGTCCGTGGCAGGGGGAGGGACCTTGCAAGCCCATCTCACTGCAAGCCAGCATGAGTAGAAAGGGAACCATTCTCCTTCCTCAGATGACAGGGACAGGTTTCCCCCATTTTGGGGGTCATTGCAGGACCCATGGCTGTGATGTTTTACCCCACCCCTGCCCAGGACCCTGCACTCACTCCCACACTCCCTCCTCAGCTACTGCTCACACCCTCCATGCCTCATCCCTCCCTACAACCATTGGTGCCTCAGGGCAGTGAAAGTATCTCATTGCCTCTTTGTGATGGGCTGTAGCAAATCAGTCGCACTATAATAAATTGCAGTTCCTGACAAAAAAACATCACGATTATAGGCAGGAACTGCGAGTATTAGAATTGTTGATGGAATTGCTTTCAGCTGTGTCAAAAGGGACTGAGAACAGGAGCTGCAGGGATGGAAACTGGGAGCCCTCACTTTTGGCTACTGGTCAACCATGAAATGACACAGGTCACCATTCCCCCACCTACCTGAGACAGGGAAATGTTTGTGGTTCCGCAATATCTCTTCATCGCCCAACAGGCACCCCCAAAAAAAGTGACGGAAAAATGCAGGCATACCTACATAATATAAAGTACAGGGCAGGTACAAGGCAGGGCAATATATTGCCCCTAAGTAAGGATGCAAGGATGGGACATGGAGGCCTGTTTTGAAGGGCACAGAGAAATGCGAAGGTTCTTAGACTGGGACTGCCAGGGGAAGAAGGAACAAGGTTCCAGCACCATGGCCACAGGAGGGTTACCTTTCTCCAGCCCCAGGCTGGAGAGGAAAGAAACCTGAGATTCAGTTGCTCATTATTCCACCTGGCTGAGCTTTAGCAAAGCTGATCCCTACTGACACCACCTAACAGCGAGAGCTGGATCAGCCCTGCACTGTAGGACAATGCTCAACACCAGGCAGTCCTACCCTGTGAGCCCTGGTCCCCCCGGATGGAGAAGACACCACCTGTGTCCTCTGCTTATTCAGCAAAACCAAGCAAGGAAGAGCCAGCTACAAACTCACAACCCAGTGGAGCCACCACTACAGTTTTTGTCCCAAACACTGCAATCCTCAATGTTTTAATATGCAGAGAAACAACAAGCAATTTAATCAAAAGGGAGAGACAGAAGCTGATAAATCAATATGAGCCCAGGCTCCTGCCATGCCTTTTGCTGGCACCACCTTCCTCAGCCTTTCCAAATACACCCAGTAGCAACGTGAACAGGACCACTGTCTGCTGTCTTCGGCAGCAGAGGACAACAGCACAAGGCACTGGTGTTTCGTTGCCAGCTCACAGCCAATGCAAGCCCTCGGCAACTTTGCTAGTGACTACAAATGAAGCCCTGAGGAGCACATCCCCCCCATGTCACTCTCTGGTGGAAAGAGGCAGGGAGTTTTCTGAACCTAGGCAGGATGTTCAGCAGAAAAGCGAAGCAATGGGGAGATCCTTGCTGCATCCCTGGTTTGTTCCCCTTGAAGTGCCCACCATGGCATCACCAGCTACACAACCCCTTCCCACCATGCTCATGAACAATGTTCATTTTTCTCCAGGTGGCTGCTGAGCCTTTAGCAGTTGGATCTGGTGCAAAGACTTCACAGCACAGAAAGCTGTAACTTTTCCCGACTCATATGGTTTGAGCAACTTGTAGCACAGACTTGGGATGCCAGCAACCAGCATTGCTTCACCTGTTGCCAAACTGCCTTTACCAACCCCAGCCCCTTTCCAGACCACCATTCAATTCTCCCACTGGACCTTTTGATTTTCCTTTCCCTGTGATGCACACAGCACTCTCACCAAGTGATCAGTCACCTCTTCTACTGAGCCAGCACCGGCTGCCTCCCAACAACCACTTTTTCAGTGAGCACGTTTGTAAAGCATAAGCCGATTCTTTCATGAGAAAGCTGTCCAAAGTGGGGGTCAGGTAAAGTCCTAGGAAGACACAACAGCTTTTGGAAAGGTCTGCTAGAAAGCTGTTACCAATAAGCCCTGTCTTGGCTGACCCCATCCATCTACAAAGCGAGTCTCAACTTTGCTCCAGACCAGCCTTGCATTCAGAAACACCTCTGTGTTTGGAGACTCGCCATAAAGAACTTCATAGAACCAAAAAATCATAGAACCACAAAATCATAGAACCACCTGGTTGGAAAAGACCTCTGAGATCATTGAGTCCAACCACACCTGTTCCCTTACTAAACCCTGTCCCTAAGAAACTCATCCACCCGTCTTTTAACACCTCCAGGCATTGGATGGCGACTCAACCACCTCCCTGGGCAGCTGTTCCAGTGTCTGACTGCCTTTAAGTGAAGGATTTTTTTCCTAATGTCCAGTCTAAACCTCCCCTGGTGCAACTTGCGGCCATTTCCTCTCATCCTATCACTTGTCACTTGTGAGAAGAGACCAGCACCCACCCCGTCACAACCTCCTTTCAGGCAGTTGTAGACAGTGATGAGGTCTCTCCTCAGCCTCCTCTTCTCCAAGCTAAACAACCCCAGGTCCCTCAGCCGCTCCTTGTAGGACTTGTTCTCCAGCCCCCTCACCAGCCTCGTTGCCCTTCTCTGCACACACTCCAGCCCCTCAATGTCCTTCTTGTAGTGAGGGGCCCAAAACTGACCCCAGCACTCGAGGTGCAGCCTCACCAGCGCTGAGCACAGGGGCACAATCACCTCCCTGCTCCTGCTGGCCATGCTGTGTCTGATACAGGCCAAGAAGCCACTGGCCCTCTTGGGCACCTGGGCCACTCCTGGCTCAGGTTCAGCCACTGTCAACCAACACCCCAGGTCCTTCTCTGCCAGGCAGCTCTCCAGCCACTCTTCCCTAAGCCTGTAACGCTGCACGGGGTTGTTGTGTCCCAAATGGAGGACTCTACACCTGGCCTTGTTGAACCTCATCCCATTGGTCTCAGCCCATGGATCCAGCCTGTCCAGATCCCTCTGCAGAGCCTCCCTTCCTTCAAGCAGATCCACACTTCCACCCAGCTTGGTGTCATCCGCAAAATTGCTGAGGGTGGACTCAATGCCTTCGTCGAGATCATTGATAAAGATGTTGAACAGGACTGAACCCAACACTGAACCCTGGGGAACATGGCTCGTGACCGGTTTCCAACTGTATTTAACTCCATTTGTGACCATCCTTTGGGCCTGGCCAGCCAGCCAGTTTTTAACCCAGCAGAGGGTGTGCCTGTCCACACCAATGGCAGCCAGTTTCTCCAGCAGAATGCTGTGAGAAACGGTGTCAAAGGCTTTACTGAAGTCCAGGTACACCACATCCACAGCCTTTCCCTCGCCCATTAAACAGGTAACCTTGTCATAGAAGGAGATCAAGTTGGTCTGGCAGGATCTGCTTTTCATAAACCCATGTTGACTTGGCTGGATCACTCGATTGTACGATCACTGGATCACTCACATGCTGCACTCAATACGACCTGCTCCATGACTTCCCCCAGCACTGAGGTCAGACTGACAGGCCTGTAGTTACCTGGATCCTCCCACAACCCTCCTTGTACCTTCAAAGGTAGCTTTGCAAAATCAGCACATAGAATCATGGCATCATAGAATGGTTTGGCTTGGAAGGGACCTTAAAGCCCAGGCAGCTCCACCCCTCCTGCCATGGGCAGGGACACCTCCCACCGGACCAGGCTGATAAAGACCCCATCCAACCTGGCCTTGAACTCTTGCAGGGAGGGGGCATCCACGGCCTCCCTGGGCAACCTGTGCCAGTGCCTCACCACCCTCATCATGAAGAATTTCTTCCTAAAGTCTAATCTAAATCTTTCCCCTTCCAATTTAAAACTGTTCCCCCTTGTCCTATCACCACTTGCGCTTGTAAAAAGTCCCTCTCCAGCTTTTCTGTAGCCCCCTTTCAGGTACTAGAAGGCTGCTATGAGGTCTCCCCAGAGCTTTCTCTTCTCCAGGCTGAACAACCCAAACTCTCTCATCTGCACTCCTGCCAACAGTTCTATATCATTCTTATGTTAGGGATCCCAGAACTGGACACTGCACTCCAGATGGGGTCTCACAAGAGCAGAGCAGAGGAGGAGTGAATCCTGTCAGCCCTACTTCTTTTCATGCAGCCTTCTAGGCTGCGAGCGTATATTGTCGGCTCATGTCGAGCTTCTCATCAATGAGCAACACGGTACCAGTGTCAACACATCAAACACCATTGCAATCACGTCAGTTCCAGTGTCTCCTTCTCTTTCTGCTTGTGACAAGGCACAGGCTCTCTAGGGCAGCTCTGTATTTGTACAGCTTTTGTTTATGGACAGGACCACAGCTAAGCAAACACCTCCAAGCAAGTGCCCACTCACTGTTCTGGAAGTGGAAACCCAGCACCAGCTGTCAAACAAGCGTGATCTGCATAACCCAGGCCCTACCCCGGGTTTCACAATAGGAATTAGTCACAAGGAGTAAAACATAGATAAAGTTGCAGTGGAGACCTCACTTGTCCTCACTTACGTACCTGATACATCCCCTTCCATTGAATCTTGCTTTTCCAGACCACTTAGAGGCCCAGGGATCCTCTGCATTGGAGGCAGAGGTCCTTGCATTTTGCTTTAGATACCAGCTGTTGCTCAGTAAGTCAGACACCATCAACACTCAATCACTAGGACCATCTGCAGACTTTCCCACTAAATTTCAAGGCGATTTTTGTCCACCCATATTGGCCACAGGGGTATGACTTCAGCAGACTAAAAAACATGATCTAGAGTCATAGAATCATTGAGACCGGAAAAGAACTCCAAAGATCATCCAGTACAACCATCAGCCCAACACCACCATGCTTACTAAACCGTGTCCAAAGTGTCGCCTCCAGGGATGGAGACTCTACCGCTTCACTAGGCAGCCTGTTCCAATCCTTTACCACTTTTTCAGAAAAGACATTTTTTCCTAACATCCAATCTAAATCACCCCTGGCACAACGTGAGTCCATTTTTTGTCATCCTAACACTTGTTACTTGGGAGAAGAGATCAACATTCACCTCGCTACAGCCTCCTTTCAAGCAATAGTAGAGTGATAAGCCTCTTCCCCAGACTAAACATCAATTCCCTCAGCTGCTCCAGGTCCTTAGAACATTGGGTTGGATGGAGTCTTGAGCAGCCTGGTCTAGTGGGAGGCATCCCTGTCCATGGCAGGAGGGTTGGAATTAGATGAACTGTAAGGTCCCTTCCGACTCAAACCATTCTATGATTCTATGATTCTAACATTCCTAATGTTTGACCACACACACAAGGGCTCCAGAATGGCTCAAACATGCTTTCAAATATTTGGATACTGAGGAATCTAGGGCACTGAGGAGTTACTCTTCCTCTGCAAGAAAAGGCAGGAGCCTATGGATCAACTATAGCTTTGGCAACATGAGGAACACTGCAAGCACAGCTGGAATAACATGTTACTTGGGTAACTTTTGCTGAAGCCCATGTATGCCCTCCAGGTGACATAAGCTGGGTTAGCAGCAGACAGTTCTGCCTCTCTTCAGTGCATTTATTTCAAGGCCTTTGCTGAGATGCCAGTATCTACCACCAAAACAGACCTTCACACCAGCAAACATCTGCAGCACAGGCCTGACCTAGGGTCACATCTGGCTGCTGAGCACACTGGCATTACCTTGTCAAACACCAGCAGGTTGGTACTTGTACAAGGGTTTGGTTACAAGGGAGTTCATCTATCATCAGTAACTTTGCATTGTTATTTTTGCATAAGGCTAGCCTGGACACTTCCTGGCCCTTCACTGCACGCTGCAAACAGCAGGGTTTTACACAAGGCCAGAGAAGCAGATGGAATCCAATATAGGGCAGCTTGAAGCTACACATAGTTTTATGTCTTTTTAAAGGCAAAAAGGGAAAGGAGTAGCAATACAATACCTGACAGCGTAACAGAAGCAGATAAAAGCAGAGGTGCTGCAGGGCTTCCCGCACAGAGTACAACCTTCCTGTACTCCACAAGCTACCCCACTGCAGGAGCTAGGCTGGAGAGGACAGGGCAGGGGGAGCACAGCACTGCTCAGCTGCAAAAGCAGGGACCATCTCTCCATAAATACTACCAGGCAAGGAATAAGAAAGGGGCCACCTCCTCTAACAGCCCAGGGGAAGGAGCAGGACATTCCAGTCTGCCTGGTGCAGCAGTGGGGCTGGAGGAGTCCTGTTCCCCTGCGAGCTAACACAGGCTTCGGCACATGCCTCTGCACTAAGGGAAAAGCATGGATACAGGCAGTGAGGAGAGTACTCGAGTCCAAAACCATTTACATCTGCGACATATAGCAAGGGGAAAAGCATGGGCAGGAAGGGGCACGGAGGAAACAGGTAGCACTAGAGCACAAGCAACTGGCACGGCAACCAGAGTGTTGTCCAACAACTGCGTTGGCAAATTTAGAGGATCCCAACATCAAACTGCAGCAAAGGCAGAAGCACAAAATGCAGGAGCAATCTGACTACCAAGGAAAATTACAGTCATTGCTGAGGGCAGATAGGGCGATTCCAACATCTAAAGGATGATAAAACAGAACAAAGAGAAGCTTAAAAACTAATCCCTGATTAACTGCTTCTGAAACCTGTCAAAATCACTGCCTGCATCTTGTTTGCTAATGGACCTGTCAGCAGCTTCTTAGGCTGCAAGGGTCATGGTATCAACAGAAAGCACCGCTCTGTTCTCGGGTTTGGTATCTGCTCTGTCCACCAAGTGCTTGTGATGTTCTCAGTTTTAAGAGTACTGAAAAAGCTCCTGCAAGCAAAGCACAGGCAAAGGTTTTACCTACAGCCTCCCTCTGCCACTATTATAAATAGCAGATATATCCCAAAACACATGGATCTATCCCACAGGACACACTGTGCCTTCAAACACTGGTTCATGGGTACCAGGCTGACAGCATCAACCCCATGCCACATCTCTGCCATAGCTTGCTTTCAAATGCTTCAGAGAAAACATTTGAAATACAAGTTACCAATCCCCTCCACAAAGCTTTGGAACCACTTCCAAACAGCTGGAGAGGCCAGTAGGTCTTGAAGCAAAAGATTTAACATTCCATCCAAAATGCTCCTTTACTAAGCAACAAGTGTCTACAGTTACTAAACTGCCCAAACACCCACTTACCTCTCCAAGCTTGATCTGTTTCTTGGTTTCTGCAGTGTCAGTTTTCAGGAAGTCTGTTTTCTTTACTCCACATGGGATTTACCTGTGGCTTTGCTGTTGGAACATGTTGTGCTGCAGAGGGGATAGGACTAGTGCATTCATCTGTTCCCTCTTATTTCTCTCTCTTCTCCCACTGTGAGCCCCCATGGTCATTTCACACGAGAGAAACAATCCCACACCACCTACACCTCAGCCACCTACAGCAGGCTGCCCAGGACTATGTCCAGTTTTGTTTTGAACGTCTCCAAGGATGGAGACTCCATCACCTCCCTAGTGCCAGTGTTTGACCATTCTTACACCAAAAACGTGTTTTAAGTAGAATTTCCTGCATTTCAGTTTACATCTCTCATCCCACCATTGGGAACCACTGCAAAGAATCTGGCTCCATCCTCTCTACTCCCCTACGAGGTATTTAAACACATCAGTAAGATCCCCTCCAAGCTTTCTCTTCTCAAGGCTCAATAAGCCCAGCTTTTGCACCCTCTGCTCATATGACAAAGTTCTCATTATCTTTGTTCCCTATCACTGGACCCACTCAGATGTGTCCATGTCTCTCTGGACACAACATGTCAGACGTGTCTGACCAGGGCCGAGTAAAGAGGAATAATCTGGTCATTTTTGAATGGCTCAGTGTTTCTTGGATTTTGCTAACCATTAGAACAAGTGCAGCTGCTATGAACTTTCTGTTGAACTAGGAAACTGCCTGCCCAAAGCATACCTCAGCCAGAATCTATGGGCCTTGATGTCTTCATGTGAACACAGCTTTGTTTCCTACAATGAACCAGAACACTTTCAAAAACCTTATCCTGTCTTTATATTCTCTTCAAAATAAAAAGGCATTTGTATTCTTGAAAACAATAACAGGTCCCATCACTTTTTCTGAACAAGGTGTATAAAGATAAATACAGTAAAACACAAGGTTGCATGATTTGAAAAGCTGAAAGCCTTTCCTAGGACAGGTTCATAAAAAGGAACTGTCCCAGAGTGAACAAACTCCTTAGGACTGTCTGACACCTCTCAGTGGCCTCAGATAGTCCATTTCTCTGTACGAGCTTCCACACTTTTGACAAGGCCTTCTCCCAGGACCTCAAAGTCTTCCAGAACTGCCTCCACATTGGGAACGCAGACCAGTTCATTGTTCAGCGTTGTCACCATCCTTCCTTTCATGTTAGAGACCTGCAAGACACAAATAACGCTCAGAGCCATTTGGCAACCTCTGCAAGCCCCAAACAAGATAAGTAAATTGCTCTCTTGCCTTGTTACATCCAACCCCTGCCACACCACTACACCAAATTTTCCAAGCTTCACTTCTCAACACCTTCAGTGCTCATTATTAGAGCTAGTGAAGTGCAGCCCCTTCTAGAGTTCACTCTGGAGTCGCAGTCCAAAGAATGCAAGGGAATAAGAAAAGTAATGGCCGGGGCATGATGGAGATGGGAAGTGCACATAGGTGCATGGCAAAGCCTGTGTGAGCAAAGCAGATAGGGTATGCAAAAGGGACCAGGCTGTAACGCTGACTAAGAGCTACCTGGGCTCTGGTCTGCTCTTCGGTGGGTGTCAAGACCTCAAATGGGAAGAGATCTTTGGATCCACCAGAGGAAAAAACCCAGTCTCACATCTAATCAAGCTACAGTCAACTCAGATGCAAGCATCTCCTCCTCTCATTTCACCACTGTGAATAACTAGTTTTCGCAACTGCAGCTAAGGCTGAACGGCCAATGCCTTCTGGCCATGAAGAGAGGGGAGATAAATCACCCAGAGACTGACAGCAGAAGAGACTGGGATGCCAACTCTAAGCCATGAGTCACGAGTTTCTTTGCGTCTTTCCTTCATAGAAAGCAGGATGAATCACTCCAGTGTGCCTCACACCTAGTTTAACCACCCTCTGGAGTTTGCCAGCCCACATAGCAGCTGGAAAACATCTCCATGCATCGATAGGAATTGTGCACCATAAACCTAGGCTTACCACCCCAACTTCATGCATGTCAAGTATTTCTGGGTAAAACATACAAAGCCATGAGAATGGCACAGCCCACATCATGCACAAAATTTCTTTGGCAAACGAGGCATTGCCCACTTCCCAAGATGGGACCAAAAAGAGTGCCTGGGACAGAAAGCTGTATTCTGACCCATGATTATGGTGCCAGAGCTTTTCCAGGGACACATGCTCCCTTCTCAGTTCTGCTGATGACTGGGAGCACTGTGGCCACAGCCTTCTCTTAGTTTTACCCTTTCTAAGAAGGGACAAAGGTATGAGACTCACTTTTTAAAGGGTTTGAGGCTGAGGAGAGTTACACAAAGCAATTACAATGCATAAAAAAAAAGCCCTGCAAGCATTCAGGGCATAAAGCTAACATTAAGCTTAAAGTTGAATCAAAAGCTCACCTTGAAAGGCTGAGGCTGAAAGCTCAAAGGTTTCCACAAAACTGCAATCACTTCCCCACCATGTTTGTCGTAGAAGAACAAGGCGAAATCACTGAAGGCGTCCTGGGTAGAAAACAAATCATAGGTTATGCCAGACATGCCAGAGCCTGTCCACAACTCAGTAACTTTACACAGGGACACACAGTAGCTCTTCACTAGCCAGGAACAAGACTGCAACTTTTCCAGTAGATTGCCAACACAAAAGGCAACTGGCAATCCATGGACAAGTCCTAGGTGCCTCCTGCTACCTCTTTTTCCCCAGCCTTAATGGATACAGACTGCCTCTTGCTGTCCCAGAAAACCAAAATATGATCCACCACCTCCCAGGCATGCAAGAGCATCCAAAAACCAGCGCCCATCTTTAGGACACTGAACTCCATAGGTGACAATTCACTAAGTGTTCCTCACCACGATCCCCCAACAGCTGGATCTGGCACTACCAACCTATCCTATTTCACTGTCCAACAGCCAAGTCGAAGACTTCACAGTGCAAGAGGTAGGCAATCCTGCCACAATACATTTCACTACATGGTATCAAAGACAAACCCCCAGACACCAGCAACTTGAGCTCTCCAATCTGTGCAACCAAGGTATCAAAGTCCTTCTTCCCTCCAGATAAACCCCAGGTCAGCAGACAGCATCCCAAAAGGAAATTAACAGCAGAAATTTTATGTAACGTCTAGTCCTGTGAGGTGTACAGAGGTGGAAGGCTCAGTGGAGGCAGTACAGGAATCTGCCTTCCTTACCCTTGTGTTTCAGCAGCCGTAGAAACACGCAGCTCCTTTCATGGCTCTGGGAAGCAGAGCTCAAAAGAGACCTTGCATAAAAAGATGACTGAAGTTCACACTCTGGTTTCCCCAAGCCCACATATGCTGGATTCCCAGCACTGCAAGCATTGCAGAAGTAGTAAAGAATGCTGCGCACAACCAACTTTTCAAACCCAAAAGTCTGGCCCTACCACTCAGCACCCAACACGGTGGTAGGTGGAGATACGCATCCCAAGCACAGCTGACCAAGACAGCCAAGAAGCTGGTCCCAGACACTTGTTATTGTTGGTGGAGATTAACATCAGGCAACAGCTCCAGTCTATCACACCAAACAAACAGGCCCCAGTATCAGTACAGGACAAGCTCCTGCACATGGCATACCAAGCTCTGGAGCAGCCTACTGCAAGAAATACAGTCTTCTCCTCCATCCCCTCGCTTTCCCAGCTGCAACTCTGCCCATGGTCTTACAAAGAGTGGTCTCCACGGGCTTCATTGTATTATGAGGTTTTCATGAGGATGTGCATTAAGAAAAATCAACATCAAAGGCAAGCCTGGATGGGGTCTTGTATGGACATACCAGCATTACAGCAGGAGGAGAAAAAGGTGGATTGGGTTGGTAGTAACAGGGATACCAAAAGGTGTGGTGGCATTTTAAGAGTAAAGACCTGATAAGGAGGGAAAGATGGTGTTGTCTGCAACCTTCAGAGGCAGATTTATGAGTTCAGACTTGAATTATCACTAACAGAGAGCAACACGATTAGGACATCAAGCTGGGAAGATTCTGAGACCTGCCAGCTCATCCCACTTCATGGGATCTTCACTGGGGCAAGGCTGGTCAAGGCATTATCTTGCCAAACTGGATAGGAAAACAACTATCTAAAAATACATTGAGAAAGAGGCCATCCACCCTGGCACTTCTTGCTGAGAACGACAGGTTATGTGCAGAGCCCAGTCAGCAGGGTAAGACTCTTCCTTTTGCCAAAAGGCAAACAAGAGCAGAGAGGGAAAAAGTGAAGGGCAAGAAGGCTCAAGGCATGCTGACCACCAGTGTGCAGCTTTCTGAACCAAAGGGGAGCAGAGCATGTGAGAACCTGAAACAGCTCCATTGTCTACAGGGCGAGGTCTCAAGAGCCACAGGATGCTCCTTAAGAGAAAGGTTTGGTTTTTTTACAGAAATGTCTTGCTGGACAGGAGCCAAGAGGACTTGCAAGAAAGGAGCCCTCCCAGGCTCAGCTCATTTCCCAATAACACCAGTCTTCTGCCTGATACCCAGCACATTTTATCCAGACAAGAGAACAGAGAGCAGATGTTAAAATGATGGCATCCAGTTCAAAACCCCAGCAAAGGGAAGCTTCTGCACTTGCACTGCTCTCAGCATCACCCAGCTTCTGTACTTGCACTTGCACTGCTCCCAGCATTGTCAGCTCCACCAAGCTGTGGAAGTGCGCATTCTGCTCTTGGGAAACTGCAGCATGGAAAGGGTCTGAGGTATTAGTCACCACACTTGTGTTTGTACAGAGGCTTTGGAGTAAAAGCAAACAGACTCCACCTCCCTTTCCACATCCCATGCTCCATGCCTTAGTGTCACTGGGCTTGCCTGAGCCTGCAAACACCTTCCTCAAGGGAAAGTTTAAGAGAAAAGGGAGAAAAGGCAGGAGTGCATTTGAACCCCTATTCCCTTCTCAAGCTGCTGTATCTTTGGTTGCAAGTCAGCTTTAAAGGCCCAGGGAAAGCTCAGAAGGATCCCTGCACTCAGCAAAACCTACAACCCGTTCCCATCCCACAGAGATACAGGGGACCTGCAAACTCAGAGCTGCAATTTGGAGGAGCCTCATTGTCCATTGCGCCTAGAAGATTAGCTCAAGCTTCGTAGGGAGCCATCTGGATTGTAGGAATGAAAGAACTGAAAAAGGTGGTGAGTAAAACAACACCCTGACCTAAAATGAGATTACTGGATTAAGCAGCTGGGGTTGAAGCATAGATTTTGCAACGAGGTAAGCACTCATTGCTAGTTAAGCAACTACATTGTTGTTGTTTAGGGGTGGGGTTTTTTCACCTAACCATTTATCCACCCATTTTTTCACTGCTCCTGACCAGAGATCAGGCTCATTGCATCACAGCTGCTGGAAAAAGAGGAACTTTTTAGGGAGGTCTCTGCACCCAAAGCGCACCTAGCAGCTCTTCCTGGTGAGAGGGCGTTTTAAATGGCAAATGCATCAATCAGCATTTGCTCAGTGCTTGGAAGTGTTCTCAACAAGGGGTCTACCAGTATAAACCCCTACCAAAGCTACTTATTTCCAACAAACGACTACATTTGTGGTTAACACTTTGAGGTCCTTGTCATTCTACTGCAACCTGCCCTGATACTCACCAAGTTACATGAGACAGACAGAGCCTCCCCCCATGCCAAGCAAAGCAAGGAGCACTGTCGAGGAAAACAGGCTGAGGTTACTGCTGTGTCAGAGAGGTTTTAAAAGAGAAAAATCTGGGATTAGGATTCAGATGGTAAAAGGCATTTCAAACTATCCAAACTTTTCCACCTCCGAAGTGCCTCTTCAGAGCCAGGCACACATCCTTGTCACAGGGGTTTAGGGCAGCAGCAAAGTATGGCAAAGAAAAAGCCACGCATGTTCTCCTGGCTGCACTAGTGAACATGCCTTGTCCACAAATCCACCAAACCATCTGAGACTAAACAGTCACTTGCTACATGACAACTCCTACAGGACTTCTGGGAAGGCATTACCGACACAGAAGAAAACCAGCCACAAGTACCCTGTCAGCAAAACCAAGGAGCACAAGAGGTCGATGCTTTGCTAAGCACGCGTGTGCATCTACCTCCAACCCTGGGCACCACACTAGGGTTCACATAGCTGCTCTGCAGCTGTAGGAGCCAGTAACTTCCTGCCACCTCTGTCCCTCCAAGGATATAGATCCAGACATACAGTATAAGGGCACATAGAGCTTCTTCAGTTCATCTCTGCCTGTCCGGAGATGCCACAGGAGGAGTTAACCCTGTCAGTCAGAACAAGAAGGGAACGGTCTGACCTTAAGAGATATCACCAGTTCCAGCTACATTCCATAACCACAGCTTACATAGCGTAAGAAACAGAATTTTTAATACCATTAATTCCATCCCAACATGCAGTAGCAAGATATACATTCCTACATTGTGGGACAAAGAAAGGAAAGGGCTGTAAGTCTTCCAGATAGGTCTTGTCTAAAGGTGCAAGAAATGCAAAACATTTCTTAAGAGGGGACTATGTTTACAGTAAAGTAGGAAATGTTTTCCTGTTTATGCGCACAGGTAAGGTCTCCCGTTTACAAGATGGGCAGCTCTTCTGCCATGAGCTCTTCCACAGGCATGTGCAGCCGGAGGAAGCCGAGTCTCAGTGAAAGGGAGCCCTCACATCTGGGGACCTAGTGAGGCCAAAGACCTGGTAAGAAACATTAGTTCTTTTAAGAGTCATTACATACATGCAGAAGGATGTGACACAAGCAGCTTTATCTGATTTTCCCCACCATGAGAGAAAAGTTCTGGACCTCAGGGAGGCATTCGAGCTTTGTGAGCTCCTGAATGCATGCAGACGAGGTTATCCACAAGTCCTGTGTCCTCTGGGTTGTATCTTGAGCACACAGGGCAGCCAAGCCACCCTGATCGAGCCTTCCTATGCCATGTTCCCAGCAACTGGCTTGGGGTTCTGCAGCTCAACAGCCACCATGACATAGACCAGCAGTCACAACAGAGATCCACAGAAGCCTCATTTGACACATCTGAAGTTAACTTAGCCTTGTTGGATAATCCCTGCTAGGACCCAACCCAGGGTTTGCTCAGAACCGTAAGCAGCAGGGAGGCTGGTGATAGGCTGAAGCTCAAGGGAAGCCCTCTCTGAGGGACATCTAGCACCTGCTTTCCCTCAAAAGCATTTGGCTGCAAAGTTTTCTTGTCTGGACAGACTACCAGAATACTCCCTTTCAATCAGATCTGTCCTGGAATCGCAGAATTTGCTGTCTGAATCCCACAACCAGCCTTTCATCTCTACCTAGAGCCTCCCAGGCACCAGAGCAACTCCATCAGACCAGCTCCTGCAGCACGTCTCCTTGGAGAAGGAAAAATTAAAGCAGTCAGGGCTCAACACCTCCCCTTTCATTTTCTCCTCTGATCAGGCTCCTCGGGGAAGGGATGCAGCAATCCTTCAGCTCCAGAGCACTCCTGCCTTGCTAACCCCTTTGATGTGAAAGTAACAGGGACCTCTCAGGAACAAACAGGTTGGACAGGAGAACAGTGGGTCTCCTGCTTACTGGGCCAAGGACATCAGGGAAGATGCTTCTCCCTGCCCCTCTTAACTCACGCAGTATGCCCAGGCATTTAAATCCCTTTTTCACGTGAGAAGCTCAGAAAAAGGCAGATGTTTCTTTTCTGCCCATAGATGAGAACAAAATCCCATAGCATCACTGCATGGCAGATGATTCCCTTCATTGCTATAAACCCACCACAGCTGCACTGTCAGCCTTGACTACAACTCTGTTGCTCGGTTCTGTGGTCTGTGCTATTAAGGGATAGCACATTACTCTGAGTCAAAGCCAGTCAATTCTACATCCAAGCGCCTTCTCATTCAAAATCTCTCCTAAGAATTCACTGCTGTCACCACATTCCTTTCCAGCACCAGCTTCTTGATGT
Source organism: Neomorphus geoffroyi (assembly GCA_033558235.1). Classification (NCBI taxonomy): domain Eukaryota; kingdom Metazoa; phylum Chordata; class Aves; order Cuculiformes; family Neomorphidae; genus Neomorphus; species Neomorphus geoffroyi. The sequence goes on from JAUMJM010000048.1 coordinate 2,203,456, forward strand.
GTCTGGATCAGCCTCAGAGCTCCCAGTCTGCAGGACAAGGAGCTAGATGCTGCTTAGTGCAGTGAAAGTCAGGAAAGGAGAAATACAAGGGTGCTAGAGAGGCTACCAACCAGAGCCAGGTCAAAGCACAAAGCCGATGCAAAGGCAACAACACAGGTCTGCTGAGACACAAAGCCAGATGATTTCTCCTGACAGTTCAGCATCACCTGCTTGCTGGTGGCCCTGCAGTGCAAAGTCAGATTTGAGGCCTTCCAACACAGGTGGACACAGCTGAGTTATCTGAGAGCACGTGCAGTATCACCTCTGCAATTTTTCCAGGAGAAGAAACACCTGTTTGCCAAGAAGGAGATATTCATCAGTGCCTTCAGGTCTACCTGCTACTAATCTAGAAGCTGTGAGACATGAACTGGTACTGCAAGATACCTCCAATACAACAGCCGCAAGGCACCACAGCCATACCCATCTCAGAGCCTTTAAGAGGAGGAAAAGCCTCCCAAGACAGGGCTGTCAAGGCAGAATTTAGGCTTTCCGCCCCACAGTGTAGCTTGTCACCAGTTCCTGCTGTATTGCCTCCCAAGCACCTTTGGGTCAAAGAAAAACAGACATCAAGCAAACACAACGCTGCTTCCAACGAGGAAACGTGATCTTTGCTCCTATCACTGTTTCTTCATTGGGACGTCAGAATATCTGATTTAGGACCACCTGTAATTTGTAACCCTATTCCAAGGATATTATTACCTGTATTGGAGAAAACGGGTAGTAAAAACTCAGATAGCTTGGATGGCACTATTGACTGGATCAACTAAGTCATAATTACTTAAAGACAATGAAAACTGCTCTCCAGGGAAGCGTCTTCTGCACCTTTCACTTCTGGAGCCATTTGCTGACACCGAGTTTAGAAGCACAAAAAAGTCCTGTAAACTGCAACCCATCTATCAGGGTGTGATTCCCCATTGATACACAAGCCAGACTTGCTGCAAGCAGTTAACAGCCTCCCCAAGGCAGCTCTCCCATTGACTCATCCAGCAGTCTCCAGTTCTGTTTCAACAAAGCAGTCAGCTTCTTGCCAGATCTCCATGAGGGCTGCTTTTCCCTGACCCCTTCGGAGATGCAGCAGCTCTGGCCCTGTGCAAACGGGCACTTCCAGCATCTCAGCAGCTGCTGAAAGGTTTGTTCAGCTGTAAACCTGCCTTCCAGTACAGGGTAGAGAAGGATTCCAGGCTTAAAAAAAACCCATTTCCTACCCACATCTATGCCTCCTGGCTGAAGTTTCATGACAGCAGGTCAAATGCTCATCATTTAGGGAAAAAAACCAGAGGGGCTAGTCCCGATACTCCTTTTCAGATCCAACAGCAAGAAAGAGATTGAAACAGAGAACAGTTCCAAATAGCTGTGCTTCCTGCTCCCTTTTAAAAGTCTTGTGCACTATGTCTCTGCCCCTCTTTCTTCCACATCCTGGACCCCAAGAAATACCCTAGTGCTCTCTACAATGCATTTGAGGGACCTCCAGTATCTCAGCCACCTTCCTTCTTAAAGGACGGAGAGCACTAGACCCCTCTTCTCCCCAATGTCCTTCCAGCTAAAGAAGCAGTGCTACTTGCAGAGAAACTGTGGGACAATTTTGAGGTCTTTATCAATTAAAAGAGGTCTCACATGTCTCTCACTTTTTCACCCTCACTGAGCTTGCACCTTGCTAGATCTGGTAGACCTTCAGTAGAGCTATACTGAAGCTGCAGCAGCCAGCAGGCATCTTGGGAGGTAACAGGGCTGTGCTGAGGAAACCTTCAAAGAAACCCTCTTTGCCTGCCTCCTAAGCTACCTGGGTTAGTGTGAAAGGGAAGCTTGAACTGAAAGGGCCCAGCAGTTTCCAGCCTGAACTTAGTTTCAGTTCAGGGACCTTTTCCACAATGTTGGCCAAGCAGGTACAGGGAGGTGGGAAATCTCCATCCTTGGAGGCAGTTGGCCTTTTTAACAGGACTGGGCTCTGTGCAGCCTGCTCTAATGCCAAAGCTGGCTCTGCTCTGAGTGAGGAACAGGGCTTGAGAACTCTGCAGCACCTTTCCTGCCAAAGCCAGCCTACAATTCCTACAGCAGTTCTGACACTTCTGTGGGTAAGGGATAGTGGCACTTGAATAGCAAGCCATGTTTTGAAAAGAGGGCAACACAGTCCCACCTCTCTGCACACTAACATTTAATGCAGCTACCACATGTGAAGCTGGGAAGGGCCAAAGAGGCAGAGGCTGCACTGGCTGTGCTGATCTAGTGTGGATCACTGCTGCCACCCAGCAACCTGCTTATCTATCCAGGTTGCTGAGGCTTTGGCATGGCCACATGGTAGAACAGGATGGGGCTAATGTTCTTCATATATCCACATTACCAACTTTCTCTGCCACCATGCATGTAAACAGATGCAGAGAAACCAGCCTGTATGTCTCCTGCCGTTGGCCCAACAGCAGAAAGTCTACTAGTACCGTGTCTTGGATTCCTGTACATTCTCCCAGAAAATACAGGTAGCTACTTGTCCATCACACACCCCAGATGGTGAAAGAAGCCATTAAAAGTCAATTAATTGTCTAGAGACAAATGGCTTAAAGATACTTCCACACTGAAATACAATATTCTTCAGCAAAATCTCAGGTGCTTAGTATCTGAGCACATTCCCACATCAGCAGCACTCCCATTTCCATGGAATGAGTGGTGCATTCACCTGGTTCTCTGCCGAACAGGCAACTTCAGATGCACACAAAGAGTGTCCAAACCTTGCAAAACACTTAAAGGTGTCACCAACAAGGTCCTGCAGTGGCAGGCAGCCTGCACACCAGAAGGCAGCTCCCTCTTAAGCTGGCAGCTCCCTATGCCTTCCCAACATGCCACACTTACTCTCAGCTCCTTGAGGTAGTACTGTACAGGGTCATAATCCACCACAGGAAAGAGGATCTTCGTGGCAGTGCTGTTCTTCACCATGCCCCGGAAAAAGGACTTCAATGGACGATCCACGCTCTCCAGCTGCCGAGGAATTTGGTTTGGATTCAGGTGGATTAGGACATCATAGAAGTCCAATGGAGGGCGGAAGACCATCTGCAGGGAGAAAAGATCAGTGCTACTCAATATGGGGCACAGGGGAGCAGAACAGATGAGAGAGGTTTCCCAAGTCCTTACTTGCATTTTGTTCCCTTCTCCTTAGAAAGCAGTAAACCAAAGCCAAAATTTTTGTGAGATTAGTGTCAGAAGTTTGACAGAATACCTGCAGGACAAACGTGGCTGTGGTGAAGCCACAAGAAGTTCCAGCCCCTATTTGCCACCCCATTGCCTCTGGGCTAGCACACATCCTCATTCCAGCATGGGCTATGTTCACATTAGAAGAATGTGACCCTCACACCTCTACACCCCACGCAAGTACTTGTGCTGGTTTTGGGTGCAATAGAGTTAATTTTCTCCATAGTAGCCAGAATGGGGCTATGTTTTGGATTTGTGCTGGGAATAGTGTCAATAATACAGGGATGCTTCATTATTGCTGAGCAGGACTTACACAGAGTCAAGGTCCTTTCTGCTCCTCACCCTACCACCAAGCAGACTGGGAGGGCACAGAAGCTGGGACAGGGCACAGCTGGGACAGCTGAGCCTAACTGACCATAGGGATATGCCCTACCATATCATGCTCAGCACATAAACGTGAGCTGCATCAAAAGAATTGTGGCCAGCAGGTTGAGGGAGGTGATTCTGCCCCTCTACTGCACTCTCGTGAGACACATCTGGAGTTTGGTGTCCAGTTCTGGAATCACAGAATCATAGTATCGCCTGGTTCGGAAAGACCTTTGAGATCATTGAGTTCAACCACACCTTTCCACTACTAAACCCTATCCCTGAGAAACTCATCTACCTGTCTTTTAAACACCTGCAAGTGATGGTGACTCAATCATCTCCCTGGGCAGCCGTTCCTAATGTCTAGTCTGAACCTCCCATGACACAACTTGTGGCTATCCTCAACATAAGAAGGATATGGAACTTTTGGAGTTGGTTCAGAGGAGGCCACTAGGATGATCAGAGGGCTGGAGCACTTCTGCTATGAGGACAGGCTAAGAGAGTTGGGTTTGTTCCGTCTGGCAAAAAGAAGGCTCCTGGGAGACTTCACAGAGGCCTTCCAGTATCTGAAGGGGCTACAGGAAAGCCGAGGAGGGACTTTTTACAAGGACCTGTAGTTATAGGTCAAGGGGAAATGGCTTTAAATTGGAAGGGGGAAGATTTAGACTATAGACATTAGGGAAAAATTCTTCACAATGAGGGTGGTGAGGCACTGGCACAGACTGCTCAGGGAGGCCATGCATGCCCCATCCCTGGAGGTGTTCAAGGCCAGGTTGGATGGGGTCTTGAGCAGCCTGGTCTGGTGGGAGTGTCTCTGTCCATGACAGTGGGGTTGGAACTGAATGGCCTTTAAGGTCCCTTTCCAACTCAGACCTTTCTATGACTATGCACAATGAAGCCCTCCTTTCCTGGAGATGGGAAGGAGTGAAAGAATTCCTTGTTTTGCTTTGCTTGTGTGTGCAGATTTCGCTTTATCTCTTAAACTGTTTTCATCTCTACCCATTTCTCTCTTCCGACTCTCTCCCCCATCCCAGTAGGGGGAGTGAGCAAGCAGCTGTGTGGTGCTTAGTTGCTGGGGTTAAACCACAACAGAGCTTTAAGGAGTCTGTTGAAAACAAGTTGATTCTGCCATGGCCATCTCCTGATGTATAGGCTAAGTGTCCTCTGGACCACCACGGCGCACCAGGAAGGACACACTTGATTGCCACAGCCCAACCATACCACAAGATCAACACTTTGAGAAGAGAGCTGCTCCCTGCCCACATTAGATGCCTAGCCAGAAGGGCTAGGTCAGCTGCTTTCCCAGGTCAGCAGAACTATTTAAGTGCCGTTCCAAGGACTATGGGACGGTGTCTGGAGAAGAGGAGCCAAGGTGGTCCTCTCCATCCCTGACCACAGACCCCAGGAAGCCCACCTGAGTGCACAAGAGTGGGGTGGGCATTCAAGAGGCACAGACTGCGAGCTGAGACAGGTAACCACGCCGCACATGGCAGAGCTCCAGAAAGAAGAGGGGAGTCAAGCTAACAGGAGCCAAACAACACTCGGGGCACACGAGGAGCTGTGTAATAGCATGAGGGTCCCATCTGTTCAACAGGAGATGTCCCAGAGGGCAACAGCATCTTCCATCAAGCTGACAGAGGGTGAGAGCAAGCCTTGTTAATGGAGGGGAGCAATCCCAGATACACAAATATTTGGACAGACAGGATCTGGCACTGTGGATGCAGCTGTATTAAAATGGAAAAAACTTAAAACTATTTGTACGTTCTCATGGAATAAATGATGCAGAGACATGAACAAAGGCATGGGACACTGCCCAATTAGGCACTGGCAGAAAATCCATTTCTCGGAGCTGGTTTATAGCCAGGCTGGGGAGAACACACACGAAGAACGTCAGTGACCACCACCAAGTCCCAGCTCAGATCCACACAGGCCCCCTTTCCCACCTAGATGAACTCCTTCTAGGAGCAAAGAAACCCATGCAGATGCAGACATAAGACAGGGCAGACTCCCAGGCGACCCAAATGCAGAGACAAAAAATACTTCAAGCACTCTCTCAGATACATGGGAAGAAAAGGTAACTCCAAGTTGCACTGCAAAGGCCTTTCTCTTCTCCCTGCTGAAAGCTTTGCTTACAAAGAGATTAGCAGCCCTGGAAACAGCATCCCATGTTTATCCCTTAGAACACCACATGCCTGGGAGGACACTGGTATGGACTAGAGGAATTATCTGGGGATGGGAAAGGATCCCACTGCAATGACCAATAGGAGGCGGGAGGGAAGTAGGACTAAAAAGGCTGAGTTAAAGGGTTGGGAGGATGCTATGGACAGATGATGACTAGTTTACGGAGCTAATCACTCCCAATTTACACTGCACCTCTTGATTTCTGGCCTTGGATCCACACTCCGACTGTAGCATAGTGGATATGTCTCACATGTACAGCCTCTCACCCCTTCACAGCCCTGTAACCACAATGTTGTCGCCTCAAGTAGATCTCACAGCTATAATGCTTCCAGCCCAAAATGCAGCCGAACTGAAAACAATGTCAGCAAATTCCTTTTACGTGGTTAGAGGACTGGTGCTGCAGCCAGGGTCTTGGTTACTTAGACCATGTCAATTGCTTGGAGAAACCTGGGCTACTTGAGGTTGATGGGGTGCATCTGTTGGAGAAAGGGAGAGTATCCTTGGTCATAGGCTTGCCAGGCTGGTGAAGAGGGCTTTAAAATAAAAGCGGGCGAGGAACTTCAATCCATCCCACTCCTTCCAGTCTGATGCCAGCAATAGATGTCCAGAGCCTGAAGAAGGATCAGAGGTCAGCAGGAGAGCACCTGAAGAGCAGCACAAAGGAATTCTATCCACTCCAGCCACTAAGTCAGCTTCACTGAGGAGCAAACTCAAGTGCCTCTATGCAAACATATGTAGCATGGAGAATAAACAAGAGGAGTTGCAGACATGTACACACCTGCACGGCTATGATCTCACTGGCACTATGGAGACACGTTGGGATGGATCCTATGACTCAAACATTGGAAAAGAGGGATACAGGCTCTTTAGGAAGGACAAGCAGGAAAGACAAAGAGGGGATGTTGCCCTCTACATCAATGACCAGTTGAAGTGCATGGAGCTCCACCTGGGGATGGGTAAGGAGCTGACCAAGAGTCTATGAGTCAGGATTAAAGGGAGGGCAGGGACAGGTGACATTACAGCAGGGGTCTGCCACAGGCCACCCAAGCAGGTAGAGCAACTGGATGAGACCCTCTACAGACAGACGCAGCCTTGCATTTGTAAGCCCTGGTCCTCACAGGGACTTCAGCCACCCCAATATCTGTTTGAGGGACAATCCAAGAGGTTCCTGGAATGCACTGATGACAACTTCCTTCTCCAACTGACAGGAGAGCTGACAAGAAGTACAATGCTGGACATTGTTCTCATCAACAAGGAAGGGCTGGTCAGGAATGTGAAGCTCAGGGGAAGCCTTGGCTGCAGTGACCATGAAATTCTGGTGTTCAAGATCCTTAGTGCAGTGAGTTCTGTTCCCTGGACTTTGGCCTCTCCAAGGATCTGCTCGGTAGGAGACTTAGATTAGATACTGGAAAGAAATTTTTTGCTCTGAGGGAGGTGAGGCACTGAAACAGGTTGCCCAGCAAAGCCATGGATGCCCTCCCTGGAGGTGTTCCAAGACAGGCTGGATGTGTCTTTGAGCAAACCGAACCAGTGGAAAGTGTTTCTGCCCATGGCAGGGGGGTGGAAACAAATGATCTTTAAGGTCCCTTTCAACCCATATATTGTCTCAACAGAAAAAAAACTATTATATGTGGTTTCTTTTTTCCTAGTGTCCATCTGTCATATCTAATCACTGTTCGGCTTGAGTCCTCTCAGCTTCAGCTGCTAAGGTCACTACTTACTACACCAACAAAACACATTACCTCCCTTCAAAGGGCAAATAAAAGTGTCTACATCTTCCAGGTCCATTTCATTTATAGATGCTAGATGTAAAAAGTAAAATCACTGAGAAAATGAAGAGGGTTAAACTATACGTGGCTTTGCTCCTCCACTCAAACCAAAATAACATCTTACTAAAGTGCCTGTAAGTGTCCTAGCAAAACCTCTGACACCTTGGGCTAAGTTAGACTCCAGCACAGAAGCCAGGTTTGCACAGCTACACCATTTACAACAGTCACAGACAGGCAACCGATCTGGCACAGGAACATCACAGGCTTGCTCACATTCCAATAAAACCGAAGAATACAAAATAGACCTGTCTGGTCAATATTTCACCCCAAGCTGTTATGCAGAGCTCAGTCCCCCAGAAGCAGGGTAGCACAGCAGGACAGCAGTCTCCATGCTCCCACCCTCGCTGCTATTTGTTCCAGGTAGCAACCACACATGGCCACAGCCTGGATCCTACTAACACATCCCAGTGATCATTGCTGAAGATTAATAAGCTTTGCTAGAGCCTGAAAACCCTTGTGCTGGTGCCCCAGGCGGTTACCTTCACATCCTGACTGTTCAGAGGGTCCATGAGCTGCTCTTCCAGGGCACGGAGAGACTCAGCAGCCAGCAAGATAAGGCGCTGCAGAATCTGGGGAAGGAAGAAAAGTGAAACTCAGCAGCCTTGGATGTATCAGGGACCCTGCTCATCCATCAGAGCTCCAGAACTGGGAGCAGGGAACTGCCCCAAGCCAGCAGCCTCCATGGGGCAAGGACAGAGGGCCCAGCTCACCTGCACTGAGGGTCGATCCTGGGTCCACATGGAGCTCCACCGGTCTTTGGGAGTGGCGATGAACATTACAGGGAGGCGAGCGCGAGCAGCCAGAAACTTGCTCTTGATCTCTGTGCAGTCAGCATCTGGAGAAGGCAGGCAAACAGGTGAGATACCCCATTCACAGCCCTGCAGCCTCCTTGCCTATGGATCGCAGCACAGAAAAGCGCAGTACAACAAGCTTTATCCTCTGCCACCCTCTGATCTCACAGTCCGCATGCAACCAGAGTTCCATCACCTAGGGCTTGCTTTACTCTCGTGCTTTCTTTAGCATTTCCCTGCAGGAAGTTTTGGAGATCGGATGCAGGACTAGATGGACCTTTGCTCTAAGCACACCCAGGCGGGCTAGACATGGCAGGTGCTGGGACTGACGTGGGCTGGTACCTCACATTACAAACTGACAACAGAGTTTGTACTCAAAGAGTTTTCTAATTTTTTTTTTATTTTTTTTTTTTTTTTTTGATTCGTAAGTGGAGGAAAAAGTACCTCTTCAGCCAAAACCAATTCCCATTCAGTTCATGAAAAGAAGCTGCAGGGTAGAGAAACATCAGTTTCCAAAATCCAATTCTCTCCCAAGCAGTTTCATCTTGTTTTACAAACCAGCCTTAAAAGCTGGATGTAGCTATCTCCTCCACCCCATGACCACGCAAAATCAAACAACTCCAAAGTCAGTTGTGGATTTTGGGGAAAGATAACATGTATCCAAAAGACTATTAAGAGACAAAACACAAGGAATAGGGCAGAACAACAGGTCCACTTAGATAAGCCAACATGCTCCTCTGGAAACCAGGACCTCTGCAAAGAAATTCTCAAGGCTCAGGAGGTAACAAAACCTGGAGGACTGCAGGCCTTGTCCTTTGCAGGTTTTGCTATCAGGGACTAGGAGATCATCCCCATGACCTGAGTGCCTCAGTGGAGCTCTCAGAGCAGAGAGGCAGTAGGAGGCTTTAAAGCTTTCCGTTTTAAGAGTCTGACCACTCTCCCAGCACAACCAAAGGTCTGGCCCCTCAGGAGCCAGGATAGAGTCTGAAGCAAAAAAGTTAGCAATGAAGGAGCAGAGACCTTCACAGATGTCACCACATCCAACAACATATAAGTTCATCTCAGGTTTCAGTGATGGCAGAAACAACAGAGCGTCATCAACCGAGATCCATCTCTTCAAAGGCAAGAGGACAAATTAAAAAAAAAACCACACTGCAACCAAACCCAGCCTGAATCCAAGTTAACCACAGTAGGACAGGAGTGGAAAATATCCTTGCACCTTGTTGAAGCTGTGATGCCTTCATGTATTCAAGAGGCCTGGAGCCCGGTCCTGACCAAGAAGAGCTCAAGACCCTCACATGCTGCTTGCTCACCTGTGAGGCCAGCATTCAGGTTGACAATCAGAGGGTTGTTTTTCCAGTCAAAGGTTGTTAGCAAGTCCAAGAAGCGTAGGAACCCCACCTGGGGAGAGCTGTAGGCAAGACAAAACAGTTTAACCCTAACATTTGCTCCCCTGGCAGCAAGAGGGGCTGGGCTTGGAGGTGACTTAGTGATGCTTAGCCCACATACAGCCCAAGATGGGATGGCCATGGTGGGAAGGGGAAGTCCAGAACAAGATTGAGGCACTTCACCTTCTCTGAACCCCTGGGGAAAGTCCTTCTGCCTGGTTCCTGGCTCCCCAAATAAAAGAACCCAGCAGAAAGTGAAACATTGTTCCCAGTCACCCCATCTCCTGACACCTTCCCCAGACATACTCCTAGGGTCAGCGCAAGTGGGAGGTGGAGGGAGGGCTGCTCCCACCTCTGGTGCAGCTCTGAACACCAGCCAGTTCCCACTGTGCCTTTTCACCTGCAACAGAACACACAGGCGAAGCCAGACTGCTGGGAAGATGGGGCTCCTGCTAGCAGGGTATTTTAGAAGACAGGAAAGCATTCTAGGCATCAGGCTGTTACTCCTGCTACTTCGGGCAAGAACACCAGACCCCAAGTGGAGGGCAAAGTAACCTTTTGGCTCCACACAGAGCAAAACCACTTCCTTTAGTTTTGTTTCACTCCTCCCGAGTCACATGCCATCCACCTGCCAGGGGTGAGCAAGCAATTGGCCCCTTGGAGTTATTTACCAATGCACTACTCCATTCAGCTATCAGCAGCCAATCTCTCATCCTACCCTCAAGAGTCCTCTACAGGAGGAATGGAGGCTGCAGCAACCAGCACCACCAACCAGCACCATCATACACCGCATCCAAGGAACCCAGGAGAACCAGTGTGCTGCTGAGAAACAAAGCAGCTCTCACCCCTGCTTCTCCTTATCACCACCTCCAAGAGAAGACGGATCCCACCATTCCTCAGGAAGACTCAAGATGCTCCATGATTGTGCCACCAACACCCAGAGGCCACAAGGACACAAGCTCCCACCTCAACCTGCTTCCCCTCTTTCTCTGCAGCACACAGAGCAGAGGAAATCACAGCCCCACAGCACCAAGCATCTCCATCTCTTCTGACCAGCTACTCCCAACACGGCTTGGCACACAGCGTTTTGGCAGCACAGGGGCCTCACAATCCCTGCTGTGCATCCTCCCAGCACCTCATGCCCTAGCAGAATCCCATTCCTACTCCATCCCAGGTAAGGAAAAATGCACTAATTCCCTGTCAGGCCAGCTCAGGCTCCTGATCCTCACCTGGGCGGCGTGAAGGGGGCCGGATGGAGGAAGAGAAACGTCACAAGGAGATCCACACACTCCTCAGAGATATTGTCGCTCAGGAGCTGGGCACTGACCCAGCGCTTGGCCAGCCGGCAAGTGCTGCCAAAGGCAGGATGCTGCTGCTGGAGCCTGCGAGGAAGGAAACAAGCCACCGCTTAACCCACACATCTCAGGACCCAAAATGGCCTTTTGGCATTCAGCAAGAGAGAAGAAAGGGGCAAAATTCTGTCAAAAATTCTGTCTGAACCTAGCATCACAAGCACAGGACACTCTCCATGGGTGTTGAGATTTTGGGGGATGAAGGGGAAATGCTGTCACATGCTCCTCTAACCACTCTGCTCTTTGGTACTTGTCTACCCAAATCAGTGACACTGGGTGTCACAGAAGGCACAACTGGTGCTGCCCTCACCCACACTCATCCCTCCATTCTCCTACAGGGCCTCTCAAAAGGTGGAATGATGGGCCACTTTCCACAGTGAGCTCCTCTTCCCACCATCACCCTCCAACATCGAAGGGCACCTCCATACTGGTTTCCAGCCACATCCCATGTCCTGGTTCCCCAGGGACTCCCCAGCCCACCTACCCATGCAGCGAACTGGTTAAATAGGGCAGATGGGATGTCTCCATCTCCAGCTGCTGAGACTCCTCTGTGTCCTGGTACTTCAGCATCCCTTCCGGAGTGACCACTTCCTTCAAGATCAGGGGCTCACGGTGGTAGGCTACTTGGAGACGGAAAACGTAGCCATCCTGAGATGGGAGCAGAGGGTGAAGTCAGGCTTGGCAATAAGACAATCGGGCTGACGTGCTACAGTGCACCTCAGACACAACAGCACAATCCTGGCATCAGCAGAGTCTCACCATGCTCTTTCCTAGGCCCATTTTACAAATCCTAGTTTTGTCCAGTGGCACCACTCCCACAGCGCCCTACCTGCCTCCTTGGTACCAAGTCAGGTCTGGAGAAGGTCCCTGTTGTCCACCTACCTTGTACACATCGGTGTGGGTGACCGCAGGTCTGCAAACCAGCTGGTGCTGCTGCTGGAGGAGCTCAGCCAACTGGAGGTGGAAAGCTGCCTTGATGCGCTTGATGGCTTCCTTGTCCTGTGGCCACTGGCCACTGCCTTCCATGTGGCAGATGACTGGAAGCAAAAGGACAGCAGGAAGCCAGTGAGCCCCATGGGGGAATGAAGTGCTGAACGGGGGAGGCAGGAAAGGAGGAGAAGGAGCTGGGGCTCTGCTCCTGCCTGTAGCGAGCCAACGCAGCAGTTACAGAGCCAGCATCGCTGCCTGCCTCCACTACACCCACCAAATCAGCCCCTGTTCACGTCTCTCCCCACTTACTCTTCAAAGGGGCTATGTAGGCCGGGCAGGGCTTGTCCTCCAAGGGAACCAGCAAGTTCTTGGTCCTGATTCGGTTATGGAAGGCATAAATTGGCTTCATGGGAATGGGAGGGAAGACCTGGGAGAGAACAGCCACCCAGGGACTGAGAACAAGGAGCAGAAACCTCAGGGCATCACACACACTCTCACCCCAAACCTGCCATCCCAGCAAAGCTCTCAGGGCACAGGCAGCTTAGCCAACCTGCACATGGTCAGCCTGACAGATGAGGCAGCAAAGACGCACTGCACCACCCTGAAGTCTCTCAGCAGCCACAAAAGCAGAGTGACTAATTCTCTCCAGCCCCCCTCACCCCAGGGCATCCCCCCACACCTCCTTGCAGATCCCCACATGCAGGCCATGCCCAGGGACACTCACATCCGTGTACCGGAGGGCTGGATGGACACCCTGCACGGCTGTCACTGTCAGTGGCAACCCCTTCAGGTTCCAAAGCTTGCGGCTCAGGTCGTCGTAGGAGCAGACAACATTGACCATGGCCTCCTCGCCCGTCCCCGATGCCTGCAGACACACAGGAAGCCTCTCAGTTCACCTCTCCCACTCTTGTAGTGGTGCCTATCTCACTTCCCTCTTGGGCTCGCATCGCAGTCAAGCTCCAAGAAGCCAGCACTGCCACCCAGGGAGCAGCTTCTGGCAAGAGCACTCAGAAAAATGGGGAGTTAAGAAGTGGAGGGAAGACAAGGACAAAACTGCCTGCAGCTCCCCGGTAGCCAAAGGCATCCCAGAGGCTGCATTTCAAGTAGCAAGTGAAATTATTTCCTCTGCAGGACACCATGGTAGCACCAAGAGCTGTAGTGCCAGCATTCTGCCTACTAGGAAGGGAGAAGCTAAAAGTGATTTGGGAGCCAAGAGACAGTGCACTGGCAAGGTGGGAATGCTGCTATTACCTCCCTGCCAGGTACTGCACAGCCAGCAGAGGCAGCAGTTAACAGAAAACTACACCTTAGCCAAGGCAGAGCTGCGAAGCGTGGCAAAAGCAAAGACAGAAAATACCCAAAGCATCACACGAGCCCTCGAGAGGGCAGCCGAGAAGCACTGAAGGGAGAATTACAGCTGCCCTTGCTACTTCCCTCTCCTGAAAGCCCAGGAGAGGAGCCTGAATGAGGAGGAGACACCACTGACTCCACATGGCTCAGCTCAGATGCAGCCCAGTTGAGCCACATGCATCTGGCCCGCCTGGGCTTTGTGGCAGAGCAGCAGTACCCTCTGCAGGCGACACCAGGAATGACAAACCCCGCTCATGCCTGTCTCTAGAGCTGGCTGCCCTGTCCACCTTCTCAAACCCTCCATGTTCCCCGACCACCGAAGACTCCCCAAGCCGCCTGCACACAAACAGCTGGAGAAGCAGAGACAGCCACCCCTACCCACCCTACCCCACCTCACAAAAGAGTGTCTCCTTCATTTCTCGAAGGCTCTGGGAAACCGCGTGCCCTCTCAGCATGGGGCTTGTCAGCCCTGGCCAACCCAGGCTTGCTTGCAGGGACACAGCACACACAGATCTTGCTGCCTCACCACAAAAAGGGCTGCAGAGATGAGCACCTCATCCCAAATCTGACATGCAGCTCTGCCCAGAACAAAACTGGTCCTGGCACAGAAGAATCTTTCCATCATATTTGCTCTACTTTGCTCTTAAAAAGGGGAAAGGAAACAATTTCCTCCTCCATCCAACGATGGTAAAACAGTAAAAAACGTAAAAAGTTGGTTTTAGCAAAGACTGAGAAAGTGGTGCCAATGTACTCATGGCTCATCTCCAGGCTTTAATTTCACAAGATGGAGAGCAAAAGCAAGGAGGGGCACACTTCCCAGTTTCCAAGATGCATCTTTTCTGTCTCAAAGTGATGCTCCTTTTTTCCAGCTGCACATTCAGCTGCAGAACTAAGTAGGCCTTGGTAGGTATGATCTAGCACTTTGTAACATGACACAGAAGATCCTTCTCCTGGATTTCGTAACTGGTCCTACAGGATGAAGGCATAGAAGTATTTGTCCCATATCCTGAAGGAAACAGGACCTGAAAGATGCAGCTGGAGTAGCACAGTGGGACAGTGATATTCCTCAGACAACATGGACAGAGGGGACACAAGCAGAGAGAGGCCAGTGGGACGTCTGCAGGGGAAAAAGGGGTGTAGGGGCTGCCAAAGCAAGAGGACTTCAGGGGTTATGCCTTGGTTGGCACAAAAGGTTTGGCAGATCCAAGGAGAACACCATGATGCCCATCAAAGCATCCACATGCAAGAATTCTCCTTACCCTTGTTACCTTCTTTAGGGAACCTCCTAGCTGCCTCAGGCCTGAAACACTTAAAATGACCTCTACAGCCCTCCCGACACCACCCTTCCCTAAGAAAACCAAAGCTCCAGTGGGGGACCAGTCATACCTCTTGCCTAGTCCTGATCACAGACTCCAGCAGGGCTCCCATGTAGCAGATGGAGGAGTCGGGAATGTCTGCATGGCTACATGGGTGAAGACAATAATGCATTAGAGCTACAACACACCAATCCATCCATTCTGACACTCTGTGCTGCACCCACAGGCAAGGGTCAGTCCAAGGAGAAATCCCTCCATATAGGAACACCACAGTGAGAAGACCAACCTTTGTGCATTCCTCCCATGCCCAAGCTACTCATGCAACATGGCCAAGCAACTTGTGCAGCTTTGTAGGATGCAACGTCAAAGCTGCCAACATGCAGCTTTTTCTCAGAAAAACTCTTCTCGATTTGGGATAAGGACACCCAGGCAACCCCTTCATTCTGTGCAAGAGGGGCTCAGTTTTGGCAGAAGGTATAAATTACTACGAGGAGGCTTTCCAATGCTGTAGGGAGATCCAACCTTGTGACCACTACAGGGTGTCAGAGGATTACATAGACACCCTGCAAGGTCTAGAAGCCTTCTCTTCCAGTCCTACCAACGAGTGTCCCAACAGTTCTTTAACATCTGCATGTAAGTGTAGGGCCATTCTGACCATTCCCTCAGCATTACTACCATCAGCAGAAGCTACAGCACCATGCAGTTGTCCTCCCCATCTTCTCTTGGGAAGCAGCTTGCAGCATCAGGACCACAACTGAAATGACTTCCATAATTCTCAAAGCCATAACAACCCACAAAGTTAGTTTTGCACTTTGGAGGACAACAAAAATACCAGGGACGTGGCACAACCCAAGAAAGAGGCAGTGACCCCCACATGGCTGCAGGTGCCCCAGCCTCACCTGCCGCTCAGCACAACTTACAGCTTCAGCAGGTGCCTGACAATCTGCTCAGGAATGAGGCGTTTCTGGCAGACACTGTTGGCCTCCCACACCACTGCCTCGCAGATGCTGCCATCCTGGAACCGTCGCAGTTCTGATTTGTCCCCCCAGAAGTTCCGGAAGTCCATGGCCTGCCAGGAGACATTGGCCAAGCCAGGCCAGGGACAAGGGTCACCACTGGGGCCAGCTAAACCGCTCCCACAACCCCTAGTCAGCCCTGCAGCCACCGGCAACCACAGCCCCGCAGCAGCTCTGCTTCATTCTACTCAGCACAAGTAGGGATCATCTCACCTCAGGGTGGTCGGCCTGCGGTCCCTTCTCCAGAACACTGGCAGCAAACTCTGGGACAAACAGAAGCCCAAATGTCAGGGGCCCAACATCCTTGTGTTTTGGGGGCTCAGCGTCAATCGGCCACTGTGGGAAAAAAAGGAACACAAAGCACAAGGACAGATGAGGTTGCTGGAACAGCAGCTGCTGGGATATTGGGCTGCTAGATGAACCTCCTGATATATGCTCCCAGGTGTGTGGACTAGCACAGACAGGGAAAGCCTCATTTAATAGGTCTCCCTGACGAAAAGACGAGTTGTTTTCACCCTGCCCCATTACTGGTCCAGGACTTCTCCCAGACCAAGCCTCCCAGCTGCACCACACAGCCAAGTGCCTCAGGTCCTCTACTCTCCTCAAAGGGGAAAAAACCATCTCCTTCCCTGGTGAGCCAAGATCCTCTCCCTGTGCCCAGCAGTGCTGTAAGGGAAACACAGGAACCCACGTGCTGCAAAGGATGCAGTGTCATAACCAAGTCCAATTACCTCAGGGATCTGGGGCAAGGAGTGAGCTACAAGCTGCACTCTCCCAGCCAGCCCACGGGCCAGCAGTGAGACAATGAAGGGAAGGGCTGTGGCCACGTAGTTCCCACCCCGATCCATCAGCTCGTTCAACAGCTCCATCTTCTTGCAGGCACCCTGCAGCTTGGAGACATGCTTCAGGCTACAGGAGAAGGAGAGAAGCTGGTCACTCACCTCTGCCATCAAGCTCTCAGTGAGAAAGAAATAAGCTAGAGGATGGATAAAGTGGGGAGCTGATGGTCCTGGACCAGGATGTAAGCTACAAGGAGAAACACTGCACTTTGGCATATCAGGCTGCAGCACAGCAGGCGCTGGTCCTTGGGGCAGTCACCATTCCCAGAGGCCAAAGCATTACCCTCCTCCTCCTGAGAGGCTATCCAGGCAGTAAAAGCAGAATGCAAGAGGCAACAGTGTCTATGTCAGAGCTAGCAGGGCCACCTCCTACCAGGCAGGTCCAAATCCACCACAGTCCAAAGCCAGAAGCAGCCCACTCCTCTCTTGAACAGGCTTCTCAGCCTTACCCCATCAGCACAACAAGACTCACTGGAAGACATGGTCAAAGGTTCTGAGCATGGGCTTCGCAGTCATGAGCAGCACCTGAAAGCCATCCACCATCCGATCATCCAAAATTTCCATGGAGCGCTTAGCTTCAAACTGGACCTGAGCAAAGAGACAAGGCAGAGCAAAAGCATGAATGGGAGGGAAGGAGGAAAGCAAATCCCTTCAGCAGCAGCCACCAATGCTTCCCCATCTACCACGGCCACCCCAGCTCCATGGTCACCAGCAGACCTTCATCCCAGACAGCCTGTGTCCTCAGTATGAAGCCAAGTCACCAACAGCTGCTGCTGGCCAGACAATCCCTCCTTTATATTCCTGCCATCAAGGTGGGTTTTTTTCTACTCCAAAGAGTTATTTATGCTAAAAGGCTGCTTGGCTTTACCCAAAGGTGCTCACAAAGAGGAAAACAACTTTCTTCCATCGTTCAATTAAGACAATCAAGGCAGCTGTACATCCAAGTACTTCTTAAAATCCACTTCTAAGCTTCAGAGATGGAGATGGACATTAAACGCTTAAAAAACAATGCTCAAAACCCTTCCCATGTCCAATGTCCTCCTCCAAAATGCCTCACCACCCTCTGCCTGCCTCAGCGCACTCCTAAGACAGCATCTCAGGATGCCATCACAACCTGCTCAGTACCTGGTGGTACTTGCTGGCAGTTACATCAGCACAGAGATTCACCAGCCCAGAGGGATCCACAAAGACCACTTCAAACGCCTGGTGGAAGTCATCCAGGGAAGGCTGGAACAGCAAACACAGTACTCAGTGCTACAGCGCAGACATCAGGGCACTACCACCTTATAACATCCCCGTAACAGGCACAACCCTGCCCAGGCACCACTGGCAGCATAGCCAGACACAGGAAAGAGACTTCCCAAGGGCTGCTCACCAGGGAGGAATCCACATCCTTTGCCAGGCTGATCCCCGTCTTGCTCAGGTCAGTGGTGGCTGTGTGCAGACAGGAAGGAACAAGTCACATGACCATCCACATCTCCCCTACTAGTGACACGTCCCAATACCCATGGTCTTGCAATATTAGCAGTGCTACCACACAATGCTGGCCTCCATCTTGTGAAGGGACCTCTGCAAGCTGGTCCATCCAGCCGGCCCTGCTGTCTCATCATCCCCTCCTGTCTGTCCCACCCACAGGGTATCAGCATCCCCCTTTCTTCACTGCATTCAGGCTTCAAGGAGAGACTCTGCTGACATCAGCCTTTCCCTGTCATGAGAGGCCCCTGGAAACTCACCCAGGAACTGCAGAGTGCTCCTCAGCACCTGGTATCCACTCATCATCTTAACGATCTTGCGTTTCATGAGCAGGTAGGCAACCAGCATGGAGACCAAGAAGCCGCTGAAGCACCCCAAGCCCTGTGAAAACAGAGGGCTGAGTCCACAGGAGCTCAACGGGGCACCACAAGTGCTAGAGCCCACCCCATGTAAATGCTTCTGGCCTCTGTCTTCACCAGCAGAGCAGCTCCCGAGCCCCAACCCCACCAGGGAGACATTGAGGTAAAGCCCTATACAACAAGCAGAGATATGGATCCCATTGCAGAAAGCCAACATGTCAAAGCTCCTGAGGAAATGGGACGAATTCCACCCCCTGCAGAAAATCCATACCCAAAACCCATTACACGGACCTCAAAGAAGCATGACTGTCTGGTACACACAGATTTATTTCAACCCACAGCATAGCATGAAGCTCCTTGAAACCTAACACACCTCAAATCAGAGTCACAAGCCCACCACAACACCCACCAGGACCAAACCACCACCTTTCCAGGCCAAGGAAGGGAGAGAAGGCCAAAGGCTGGTGAGCAGACCCTGCCCTGTCCCCTGTCACAGAACATACCTTGCCGAGCTGCCGCTGGTTCAGCCAAACTTTGAGAAGGGCCAGGCCATCCTTCATGCCTGGGAAGTCAGCGGCTGCGTTAGACAAGAAGTGCAGGTGGGAGAGCAGGACTGTGTCACAGAGGATGGAGTTGTTGTAGTGTGGAGTTGCAGGCTCAGGGACTCCTGTGCAGGGAAACAACAGCATATTGGACCCGATCGTAAACCTATTCACAGAAGTGAATCTGCTCCAGCAAACCCGTCTCTGGGCACTGGGTGCAGTGTCTGGCTGAAATGAGCAGCCTCCTATTTCCCGGGCCCTACCTTCTTTAGGAGTGCTCTGCTCCATGAACCAGGCTGTCCGGACATTGTTCTTGCTTGGATAGAAGCGGCTAGGTTTGAAAAAACCCAGGGCAGGACAGGCATGGAGTCGCACAGTGACCATCTTCTCATCTTTGCCTGTAAGCACCAAGGGGTGCAGGAGAAAGAGATGTCACAGAATCATAGCTCGGCCAGGAAGCAGCAAGATCCCAGCTCGAAACTTCTTGGTAATCATAGAATCATGGAATCACAGAACCATAGACTAGTTTGGGTTAGAAGGGACCTTAAAGCCCATCTCCCACCAGCCCAGGCTGCTCCAGGCCCCATCCCACCCAGCCTTGAACACTTCCAGGGAGGGGGCATCCACAGCTTCCCTGCGCAACCTGTGCCAGGGCCTCAACACCCTCATTGGGGAGAATTTCTTCCTAATGTCTGATTAAACCTTCCCCCTTCAAATTTAAAGCCATATCAGTGACCAACTTCAGAAAACAGAGAGCATTTCCATCCTAGGAAAAGGAAAAAACTCCTTCCCAGCAAAGCTCAGCAGCAGTGGAAATAATCTCAGAGCAGAGAGTGACCACATCCTAGAACAAACAACACCCTGAGGTCAGGCTCATGTCCAAGTCCCACCTCTATCCCCACAGTCCAGTCAGGTATCACAGCACTCTCTAGCGTGCCCTGGCCTAGCCACACCACTGCCCACCTCAAACCCAAACTCGCTGTCGCCTGGGGTCTGCAGAAAAAAGTATCATCCAGCAGCCCACGCATCCCACATCATTTCAGAGAAGAGTCAGGCTGCGCACAGTTGCCTGGAGAAGGCAAGAGGATGCTGGAGAGCAAAGACGGGGAGCGCAGGGAGGAAGTGCTAGGTAGAGACATGTTTTTGTAGGGTCTGCTTTACACCCTGCAGTACCTACAGTGTGGGTCAGCCAGCAAGGCCAAAGCTGAGCTGCAGAGGGGGTTGGAAGGGGAAAAGACCTTGAGAACTGGACTCTGTGTGGAGGGAGAGGACAACTGGGAGCACTGAACCTCCAAAACTGGTGATCAGTTGTGATGAGAACCCTCTCCAAAGGGCCTGTTAGATGGTATGAGACCACCACCACCCTCCTCCTAACGCCAGTACCCACTCAGCCCCTGCCAGAGCAAGGTTCAGGTGCTACCTTGAGGCCTGAGAAGCAGGATGGGCTTGAGATGGTTGCCATTCATGTAGGTAAACTTCACGTTGCCAAAGAGCTTCTCCTTGGACAAGTGCTGGGCAATGTGGGCCAAGTATAGAGCTCTCTTCCGGTAGTAGCGTTGGTTCAGGTTATCTTTATCCTGGAAGATTTCCTGGAAAGAGGGGCAGGACAATCCCACTTCACGTGCCTGCAGGGCCTGATGCAGCCCAAGGCACCACACCACTCACTGCTCCCCCTGGTCCTGCAGGCAGCCCTATCTCAGGCATGCAGCTGCAGCTCCTAGGAGCTCCCAGTTGGTCAGGAGCACCACCTTGCTGCAAGCTCACCTGGCTCTAGGGTCACAGAGCAGAGCCATACAGACAAACAGGGCATCACTTCATCTCAAACCTGTTAGAGCAAGTCTGGGCAGCAAGACGAGGGAGCTCTGGAGCCTGCAAACATCACCCTCCCTGTAATACAGATTCAGCAGCTGGGGCAGAGGTGCAATGGGCTACAAAGCTGGACAGCATCTGCCTCCCTGGCAACATGGAAGACATTCAGCCCCAGCAGAGAGAAGCAAAATCCTCATGAGGCACTAAAATCAAAGCAGCTGAAAACTCTGATTGAGTGAGTGATGAGGCTGCACTCCCCAGCTTCTTGTGGGAGCCACTACACAGCGTGTCCAGATGCTATAACCTCACTCAGGAATAGAGAGGGCAGGGAAGGGGCTGTGGAAAACAGGAGAACGGAGCTCAGCTGGGCCCCAGGTCCAGGAGTAGGAATGGCCAGACTCACCCGCGGCATGGTCACTGCCACATCCACATTGATCTCTGGCTTAATGCAGGTGCCCAGCAGGTAGCTGCCCACCACCTTCAGTTCATCCGGTGGCAGGAAGCGGAACTTCCCCTTCACACTGAATGGTACCTGCAGGAATGGAACCTTCACGCCCTTGGAGAGCCAGGTCTGATCAGTGAGCTGGGAACAGACAGGACACAGAAAATGCTCTAAGCATCACCAACAGCAGAAGCACAGAGACCAGGGCCCCTCTCCCCACATATCTGCAGAAGCCTGCACCCAGGGCTTAATGCAGTGTACGCTTCTCCCCTCCAAGATAAAACAGAGTAACATCTTTTCAGTCCCTATGGCAGATAGTCCATAAGGACCTCTGCTTGCATAGCAACAGCAGAGTCTGCACCATACAGAGGTCTTGCTGCTCCTCCATCCCTCTGAAACATACTTCAGTTTCTGGGGTTTCTGGGATAGCACTGAGCAGGCTGTTAATTTCATGGAGGAAGGCATCAATCTTCTTCTTCTTTGTCTCCTTTAATGTCACCTCCTTCAGAAGCTCTTCAATCTGTAGGGAGAAAGGGGACCATCAAAAGCAAACGTAACACTGGAATTCATAGGTTGGACTCGATGATCTCAAAGGTCTTTTCTAACCTTACAATACTGTGATACTGTGTGATAATTGCTCCCACTCTCCACCTTCTCCCCCAGCACCAACCACAAGCCCAGTGAATAAGGGTAGAGGTGAGCTGGGGAACACTTATGCTTCTCCACAAACCCAGAGCCAGAGCTGTGACTCCAGTAAGCCCAAGGGCAGGACAACGCAGCTCCTGCCATCTCCCATGAAGGGCTGTATGGCAATCAGCTCCATCCCACCAGCTTGTCCAGTAACAAAAAAATCCAGTGTGACTCACACAGGTACAGCTCTCAGAAAGGCTTTTTGTGTGACACAGTATCACCTGCAGGTCTACATCATGAACCAGGTTCTCCCCAGAGATCCTGCCAACGATGCCAGCAGTCAGGCAATCAAACCAGCAACTCAAAAATCATCAACAACCACAAGAAGCCATCTAGTCACCAGCCTGGCCTCCCCCTAAGACAGACAGCTTGCTTTCCCAGAACACAAAAGAAATTCTCCTGTCCCATCCACAGGCAGGACTCAGACAGGACCTGGGTGCACCTGGTGATGTTACTTCCTCAGCTCAGCCAGCAATAAATCATGGCAACAAGGGATGTGATGGCTGCACTACCACCATACTGCAGTCATGGACTGGAGGTGTTCAATTTTAATAGGGCACAAGAGGCACAAAGACTGGTGTGGGATGGTGAGAAGAATTAGTGGAAATATAGAATCATAGAATGGTTTGAATTGGAAGGGATCATGAAGACCATCTAGTCCAACCCCCCTGCAGTACACAGGGCCATCTCCAACTGGATCAGGTTGCTCAGAGCTCCATCCAACCTGATCTTGTATGTTTTCAGGGATGAGGCATTGACCACCTCTCTGGGCAACCTGTGTCAATGTTTTACCACTCTCAGTCTAAAAAATTTCTTCCTAATATCTAGTCTAAATCTCTCCTCTTTTAGTTTAAAACCATTACCCCTTTCCCTTATTGCGACAGGCCCTGCTTAAAAGTTCCCTATCTTTCTTATAAACCCCCTGTAAGCTCTGGAAGGCTGCTATAACATCTCCTCAGAACTTTATCTTCTCAAAGCTGAACAATCCCAGCTCCCTCAGACTGTCTTCAAAGATGAGGTATTCCAGTCGTTTGATTGTCGTAGCCCTTACTTGGACCCACTCCAACATACCCATGCCCCTCCCGTGCCGAGGGCTCCAGAGCTGGATGCAGCACTCCATGTGGAGGTTAATATTGGCAATATCAGCCCCTTCTGTCCCTGTCCCCTACCCAACTCCTGCAGAGGAGTGGTCGTTGTCCGGATTCCCCGGGTTCAGGGGCTCAGGCCCTGCCAGTGGCCTGGGGTCTCTTCCCATGATGCTTCCCGGAGGAGAGTTACAAAGATGATCAGAGGGCTGGAGCACCTCTGCTATGAGGAGAGGCTGAGAGAGCTGGGGTTGTTCAGCCTGGAGAAGAGAAAGCTCTGGGGAGACCTCACAGAGGCCTTCCAGTACCTGAAGGGGCTATAGGGAAGCTGGGCTGGGACTTTTTACAAGAGTTTGTAGTGATAAGACAAGGGGAAACGGCTTTAAATTCGAAGGGAGGAGATTCAGATTAGACATTAGGAAGAAATTCTTCACGATGAGGGTGGTGAGGCACGGGCACAGGTTGCCCAGGGAAGCTATGGATGCCTCTCTCAGGAAGTGTTCAAGGCCAGGTTGGATGGGGCCTTGAGCCGCCTGGTCTGGTGGGAGGTGTCTCTGCCCATGGCAGGGGGCTTGGAACTGGAGGGGCTTTAAGGTCCTTTCCCAACCAAAACCGTTCTAGGATTCTATGGTCCCGTGATCCCATGAGTCTATGATTCCCGCGAAGCTCCAAGCTGGAATCCCGCTGCTCCCTGGCTGAATCCCCAGGCCCTCCCGTCTGACCTGGAGGCGGAGGAGGCTGGAGTGGAACAGATCCTCGGTCTCCTTGAGCTGGCTCAGCTCTTCGCTGGTGGGCGGTCTGTACAGCTCGGCGCGGCTCAGTTTTGCGGGCTGCAGGGTCGCGTCTGCGGCCGGGCAGGGCCTCTTGCCGCCCCGCGCCGCCGCCTCTGCAGCGTCCTACGGGGAGAACACAGTAAGGACTGCACCGGACGGGCCCTCGGGGCGCCGATTCCGCCTGTCCCACCCCCATCCATAGCCCCTTCCTCACCGCCATGATTGCCGCCGCCGCAGAGCGCGCGGGACCGGAACCACATGTGGACCCCGGAACCACGTGCGGTGTCCGGAATCACGCGCGGTGCTGCCCGCCCTCCCGGAAGCGGAATGCCGCGTCCCATTGGCTAAGCGTGCAGCGCCGCGCTCCTATTGGCCGAGAGTGCAGTTCCGCCGTCCTATTGGCCGGGAGTGCCAGTGTTGCGCTCCTATTGGCCGCGCGGGCTGCGCTCGTCTTCCGCCCCGCTTACCGAGCCGAGTTCACTTCCTCGCGTTGCTGCGGGGCGCTCGGAGGAAGGAGGAGTTGGGGAAGTTAAAGTCACCGGGGAGGGGAGTGATGAGCCCAGCGGGCAGTGGCCACTGTGGTGTGGTACGGGGAGTGCAGGGCTGAATCATGGAGTCATTTGGTTGGAAAGGACCTTGTGATATCATGGAGTCCAACCGCACCTGTCCACCCGTAAACCATGTCCCTGCGCACCTCATCTACCTCTCCTTTATACATCATCAGGGATGGAGACTCCACCACCTCCCTGGGCAGCTGTTCCAGCCCTTCCCCACTCTTTCAGTAAAGAAATGTTTCCTAATAACCAAACTAAACCTTCCCAGGCACAACTTGAGGCCATACCCTCTTGTCCTGTCCGTTGTTACTTGGGAGAAAAGACCAGCCCCCCCTCCTTTCAGGTACTCGTAGACCGAGACAGAGCTGCGCCGCACACACATGCAACAGTGCTGTACTCAGCCACTGAGCACCAGCTGCCATTCGACCCATGCACAATTTTCTGGGTAAAAAAGCAAAGGCCTTTAACCTCGCCTATGAACAGAGGCTGAGTGAGTTGGAATTGTTCAGTTCCGAGAAGACTCCAAGGAGACCTTATTGTGGCTTTTCAATACTTAAAGGGGGCTTATAAGAACAGTGGGGAAAAAGCTTTCAAGCAGGACCTGCAGCAATAGGACACGAGGTAATGGTTTCAAACTGAAAGACTACATATTAGAAACAGACTTTTTACACTGAGTATGGTGTTACCCAGAGAGGTGGTAGGTGCCCCATCCCTGGAAACGTTCAAGGTCAGGTTGGATAAGGCTCTGAGCAACCCGATCCAGTTGAAGATGTCCCTGCTCAATGCCAGAACCTTCATGGTCCCCTTCTAATCCAAACCATTCTGTCATTTTATCATTCAAAATGGCTGAACAGGGCCTTGGAAATCCTCCCTCTCCATTCGGAGCTTTGACTGGCTCAGCAGCAGGGTTGCACTGCACTCTGATGTGAAGGTTTTCAGGCAGGCCCGCAGTACTCAGCATTTACGAGACACAGCAAAGGCGCAGCAGATCCCTGCACCCAGAAATTAGCTTTATTTGCCACAGCAGACAGGCCAATGGGTTGGCCCTGGTCGGGTGAATTCAGATCTGCCTGTGTGCCAGAGAGCTGGGCTCTGGTGCGTCAGGTTAATTAGGGTGGATGTCCCCTATATGATGTGCAGAGAGAAGGAGGCAGAGCTATGGCAGCCTGAGCCCTGGAACAGACACCAGGAGCAGGGCTGGGCCAGCGACTGCCTACATGTGTGCTACTGGAATGGGAAAACTATTCTCTTAAATGTGCCATTACGTATATATTGGCCTTTACAGAGGCAACTCGAACCCCAGATCTGACTGGATTTGGGTTTTCACGATGTTTAAAAGCCCAGCTTGTGTGTGTCTCTGAACCAGCGGTCACAGATTTGGGACTCAGGTAATTTTAGTTCTGTTCCCAGCTCTTTGTCCCACTGTAGACATTTCAATTCACTTTTCCATGCCCTGTCACACACCAGTGAGAAGCAGATGTTGTGAGTCCAGAGGGACTGTCCTTTAGAAGGACTCTGCTCTGGAACAGCAAACCCAGCCTCAAGTGTGTCATCTGCAAACCAGGTCTGAATTCTTCCCTTTGAACCCTGGCTGCCCTCATTTCAGGTTTTTTCCTGTACTGTGGGAACCCAATAAGTAGGATCTCTTCAAGAGCAAATGTGCAGGCATGTTAAGACAAAGGGTAGAAGATCACATCCATTCTAAGGGTAAATGTAGGAGTTCAGAGGACTCTCCAGTGGACTGGGCTGAGTTCTGTCCCCAACACAGGACCCCTTAGCCAAATCACCCCATTGCTCATGTGGGAAATAGGAGCAGGTTTGGAGGAAAACAAGGGAAAGATAAGTAGGCTGGGTGTTTGAGAGAAAAAAAAAAAAAAAAACCAAACAACAAGGTGGATGTTTCAGAGGGTGTTTACCACTGATTTTCTGTTTGCCCTGTAGGTCTTTGCTGCATCTGGCTTGCAACAGAGTGGGCAGGCTCTCACCCTCATTTCTGCTAGAGAAAGCAGAGCAACTCCGTGTCTGCTGGTGCCCGCGGCTGACCAGCTTTCACCATACAGATCTTGTTTTCACATGCTGCTGCTTCACAGCATCTCTGCCTGGGAAATGATGGTGCTGTGATCCTGCTTAGGGCAAGGCATCCTTTCCATTCCCCAAAACGGCTGGCATCAGCCTATGTGTCTCCTGACCTGCTGCCTAGCTGGCCAAGAGCCCCTTCCAGCCTCATATTCCAAACATGTGACAAGTTTCATGCAAGAAAACCTGCTGATAGCTGGGTCTCAGCCTTGTGTCAACTAGGGGATCAGGGCTCATGCAGGAGGCAAACGCCTCCTACTTTCCAAGGAAAGTCTCTTAAGAGCCAAAGTGACCCGTTGTTGTATTTGCAGCCCACCTCCTGCACATGAACAATTTGCAGGGCACACGGGTGATGGCTGTAGGTATGAGATTAGGCTTCCAGTCCCTGTTGTGGCCCTGCGTGGCCACTGTATCACAGCCTTTCTCTATCCCAGCCACCACAGGCTTAACCATGCTCCTTGACCTGGGGAGAGGAACTCACTTCCTTCATCGGTGTCTGTGCATCCTAAGGTCACCTCTAACATTGACTTCCAGTTAGTGTATATGTTTAACTCCCTTCCACTTCTGCAAGTAGTTCTCGTGCTCAGCCCCCATTACGCTGCTGAATATGAACTACAGCATCAGCCCCTAACATGGGAGGAATTTATCCTAGGTATTCCCAAAAGAAACAGATTCTTGGCCAGAGGAGCTCCTGTTCCTCCCCCTTCCCTCCCACCTTTGACTGGACAGGACCCATGTGTCGCAGCTCAGCTCCTCTCCCCATTCTGAGTTCATCGTGCTTCATGGCCACTGTGCCGCACTCCTCCTCAGGATGCGATTCCTTGCCTGACACCTCCAGGTGCTGTGGTGTCAGGCTCCCCTCTGATTTAAGGTGAGGTTAATTACAGCCCTGTGTAGGGTTTTCAGGAAAGATGGGAAAACGAGTTTGGTCATCGTTGACCTCAAGGTCACATCTCTGAGTTGCTTGAGTGTAACAGGGGAGGAGGGACTTGGTCAGGGGTAAGTCCATGGTCACTGGTGTGCCCATTGTGCAAACTCCCTTATCCGCTACTATCCCTGGGACAGGGTGTAAAGCCCAGATGGATTGGAAGAACAGGCTCAGAGTCTGGCCCCAGAGTCTGGATAATGGGGATGTGCCTGGAAGCTTCCCAGCTTTTTGCCACCTCCCTCCAACCCTCAGTGTCCCCACGCTGCGCTCCATGGCCTCCAGGATGGGCACATGCACACACAGACACAGAGATACATGTGCATATGTGAACATAGACACACCCAAACACCTACACACATGTGCACACATGCACACACATGCACACACATGCACAAACACGTGTGTGTACACACACCCTGACTCACACACACCTCAACACACAAGCAGGCACATTCATGCCCGCACACAAACACACATAGATGCATACGTACACACACATACATACACATATTTACACAAACATACATATGCACGCACCTGCACACACGTACATAGAATCATATACTCATAGAATAACAGAATAGTTTGGTTTGGAAAGAGACCTTAAAGCCCATCCAGATCCATCCCCCCTGCCATGGGCAGGGAACCTCCCACCAGCCCAGGCTGCTCCAGGCCCCATCCAACCTGGCCTTGAACACTTCCAGGGACGGGGCATCCACAGCTTCCCTGGGCAACCTGTGCCAGTGCCTCACCACCCTCACCGTGAAGAATTTCTTCCTGATGTCTAATGTAAATATTCCCCCTTTCAGTTTAAAGCCTTTAAGGACATGAACACTCGCCCTCTCCACACCCCTGCACATACATATGCACATATACACATACATGCATACACACACGTGCACCTGCATACACACATATGCACACATACATGCACACACACAAATACACACACATGCACATACACACATACATGCACAAACCTACAGACACATACACCACTCCATTCACTCATACATGGAGCCACAGCAAGAATCTGCTGGCTCTGCTGGAACCAGGGGCGCCTGGGAGCACTGGGGGGAATTTAGGAGGGCTGCGTGGACCAGAGCAGGTCAGCTCTTGGACATGTTACCCTGGGGCAGCCAGGCAGCCAGCCTTGCAGTGGGAAGCAGGACCAGTGACGTCTTTCCCAGAACAGGTTATTTACTGAAATATTTCAGCACATAATGAGTCATTAATTATATCCCATCCTACCATGCTA
Source organism: Neomorphus geoffroyi (assembly GCA_033558235.1). Classification (NCBI taxonomy): domain Eukaryota; kingdom Metazoa; phylum Chordata; class Aves; order Cuculiformes; family Neomorphidae; genus Neomorphus; species Neomorphus geoffroyi. Next base: position 2,232,019 of record JAUMJM010000048.1, read on the forward strand.
ATACTAGTAATCATAATAAAAAAATATTTTACAGCATTCCACACCCCCTTGCCCACCCTTGCAGGCACCTCCCGTGCTCCCACCTTGCCTAAAGAGCTACAGCATGGTCCTGGCTGCACACCTGCCATATTTCCTCCCTGCCACCTGAAAACCCCTGGGGAACAAGAGAAATCCTTCCCCTGACTCTGTCCCCAGGAATCTGGGGTTTCCTAGGCCCTGTGAAACCATTCCCAGGTGTTTTCTCACCAAAGCTGCACATCCTCAAGCTCTGCATACCAGCATCTTCTCAGCATGGCATCCCAGAGCTTCTGCTTTCCTCGGAGGCACAGATGGACAGCAAGGCAGCATCAGTGCATCCCCAAGATAATCGCACATCAACACCAGCTATCCAGACACCAACATCTAAAATCAACAGTGGCATCTTAGAAATGGCAAATCTCCCCAAAATAACATGCATAAGAAGCCATGACACAGCCCCTGACTACTGTCATGTAGACAGACAAGTCACCCAAATACCTGATGCTGTGTCCTATACAATCAACCAAAAATGCCCAAACGTCCATTACCACCAACCCCATCGCAAAATCCACAAGCCATCCCTTTGTTCCAGGCAAATGGAAATCACGTATGGTCACATAGCCTGCCGCCCCACACTGGGATGAAGTGGTGTGACAGTTGGTACCCGAAATATCTCCCATGAGATAGCACTGGTGGGGCCATAGGCTGGGGCTGACTGTTTTCTTCTCCCCATTAGGTTATTTCTGTTTACATCTGTTCCTCACTTGATGCTTCTCCTGTGCTGGTGGAGGAGGGCTTGTCCCACAAACACCACTGCTGCAGAAATGCTCCAGTACTACAGTGGCTGCTGTGAGCTGAACCTTGAGCTAAAACCTCGATACATGTCCATGCTCAACATCACCTGTGTATGTCTCACACTTCCCTAGGGGCAAAGCCAACGCCTGCCTAGGGCTTTCCCCACCAGATCTTTCCATCCGTCCCTAACCCTGTTTGGCCACCCCACATCCATGGCTTTTTTTGTCCAAGCTCCCAGAAACGTAATTTCAGTGATGGTGCTTGGAGTGAGGTAGAAAGCCATTGTCCAGCCATGCAGGAATGTGGCAATTTTCATTGCCCAGCCAGTTCCTCACAGCAGCTTTACCCAGATTTGATGGGCTTTCTTGCTTCTCCTGGAGCAGGAATTTTGTCCCACCCCAGTAGAATCTACATTTCATTGTAGGATCAAATAGTTCCTCTCTTTGGTTCCTGAAGTACTTTGAAGTGCTTCAAATTCTCAAGCATTAACACGTGATAGAGTCATCTGTAACTCCCAGACAAAAATAATCTGGTACACAGGGCAATGACACAAGAAAGCACTCCTGTAATGCTTGGCAGTCCATCCCAAGTATGGCCACAACACAGAAACACATAGCTAACAAGCAGTCTTCATGATGGCCAAGAAGTGAGGGGCCTCATCAGGGCAAAGAAATAAAGGAGATGCTTGTAGCTACTGAAGCTCTAAACAAAATCCCAAGGGTTTGCATCCTGGATTTAGGCAAGCACCCAGTGCATTCCTGGCAGCTACTGAAAGAAAAAAGGTCCCAGGAGAGCTGGAGCCCCAGCTCCTGGCTCAAACACAGCCAACTCCTCACCCATGGGATGGAGTTAGAGGGCTGCCAAGGTCCCTCTCGGATCTCAGGGACCACTCAGAAAATGCAGTGCCACATTGATTAAAACGGGCCTCAGTCATCACTCTGTTGTTTGGATGGATGATGGTTTATGAAGTCTTACCTGTTTCATTGTCACCTGTCTGAATGGGGCTGGAAGAGATGTATTGCATCCCCCTTGCTAGTGGCAGCAGCGGCTCTGAGGCTTTACAAGATTCATGGGATGGTACAACAGCCAAAGTACTCCTCTGTGGTTTGTACACTGGGAGCGTGTGTTGTATGCTTCACTTTAGGCAAAAAAAAGTCTGAAGAGGTGAAAAATTCAAAGAGGAATAAACCAATCCATACCTGTATGTCAGGGATGGAGATGGGGAGACTGAATTTGGTTGTGCAAAGTCAGTGGCTCTGGCACTTTATCTCAAAACTGTAGCTACCTGAATTACAAAAAAAAAAGAACTAATGAGAAGTTGATATGCTTCCCAATGTGTTAGTGGTGGTTTGCCTCTCTTTAAACCACCAATTAGCTTTTTCACATAGATTGTTTTGTGCCCTTGTTTTTATTTTCCAGTCACTTTTGTTTGCTTTCTGCAACAGGCAAGAGAGCAAATTTATCTGATTTCCCGGCTGTTGCTGTGGGTTTTTTGCAGAGCAACAAGGAGGAGAAGGCTTTTTCTTTTTTTTTTTTTTGCTAATAATAATAAACAGCCTCCAGCCTCCAAAAAACGCATTGGAGATGGTGAGGGAGGAGGAAAGCTCTGCCTGCTTTCCTGTTGCAGTGGTGCCATGTTTTATCAGCGATGGCTGGTTCGCCTTGTCTGTCTCACCAAAACAGCCCTCAGCAATCTCCCTATAGTAGAACAGTGCTCTGTTTCACTGCTCCCCCTTTCCCCCTAGAATAAAAATTCAATCTCCAGGGCAGCTCCTGAGACTAGATGTAGCAGAGAGAACCAGGAACATGCACGTGCAGTTTTTATTTATTCATGGCTTAAGCCTCCAGGTGCCAAACCGCCTGGCAATGCAAATGCCCTCCCTCTTTTTCAGCCAAACCCACTCCACGTGGCACTGAGCAAACGTCAGCAGAGGTGATTATAATGATGATGATTTTATTAATTGAAATCTTCAGGCTCACCTGGCTCAGATTTAACAGCTCTGGCCCATTTTTTTACTTTGTCCCAGCACTTCCATCCCCATGACTCTTCAAGATAGCTATGGTCCATACTTGTTCACCTGATGGCGAAACTGAGGCACGTTAGTGACAGCATTTGCCAGGGTTCAGAAAAGCTGAGTCAGAGCTGACATGGGCATTTGGGCAACTTGCTTACAGTTCTCCATTTTGGTCTCGCCTTCCATGGAAACAGAGCTTATGCAACGGTGTTGCCTGTCTGTGTTCCAGATTGTTCCCTGTTCATGGGTTTTAACCCATGCGGGCAGCTTCAACACCAGATGTAGGTGTTTCAGAGATGTTTTGTGGAATTGGGCAGCTCACCTGGGAGGAGGAGAAAAAACACAGTCTTCCTTCACTGCGAGGAAGATAGCAGGGCAAGCTGAACTGCATTAATAACGACCCAATACTCAACACAAGAGGGTGTTACCAGAAACCAGCTTCAAAGTTCTGCCACTCCAGCAACATCTTGCAAAAGTCTTACAATGTGGATGATGAGGCTGTTCTCCTGGGCCTCCTTCTCCACATGGATGAGTCCGAAGTATGTGGCCTCACTTCATGGATGCTTTGGGGATGGAAGGACAGAGAGGAGTACCTTGGCTTTGGGCTAGGATGAGCCTCTCTTCTGCAGCCCCTACAGCCCCTGCAAGGCTGCTCTGTGAGCCAGAGCTGTCATCTGCTGAGGTCAGAGCCTTCCTCATCAGAGGCTTTGGGGAATCTGGGCATATCTGCTTTGCTGCCCTTTAGTTCAGTTTGACCTCAAAAGGTAGGAGTTACCTACTCTTGCTTAGACACCTGGGAGAGACATGCCTCGAGATGAGTCAGGGGAACGCCAGGTGAGACCAGCTGCCTCCTGAAGGCCAAACAGGGAACTGAAGGCTTTGTGCCATGTCACATCCAGGTGGACCCAAAAAATTCCAAATACCCATACACAGGGCTGACAGGCATGCTTGAAACTCCCAGCTGGATGCTCTCATGGGGATACCTCATCCTGCCCTGCTGAGGCTTACGAAGTCATCAGCAGAAGGCTTTTTTGTCCCCAGGTGATGAGCCTCCGTCCTGACTCAGACTGGTTACTGAACCTGAGTTTTATGCTGGAGATGATTGACTCTGCTGTCAGTTGGGGTTTGCTTTGTCTCCCCTTTGCCTAGTGTAGGAGAAAACACAAAGAGACAGATCCCCCAGGCAGCAAGTCTTGCAATCTGGGCGAAGGCAGCAGCAGCACCCAGGGGAGAAAATACAGGCAAGAGACAATTCGAAGTTACCTGGGAGATGGTGGACATCTCACTTTGGGGTATTTTCCTTTGATTTGTCTTTTAAACAATTGGGGGTGGGGTGTTTACCCAAGACTCATAGTGCTTATTATGAAAGGGATGACAACAGAATAGAAACCATCTTCAAGTGATCACAATACTGTAAGATCTCTGTGTCCATAGGAGGAAGAACTGGGCAGGCTGGGACTCTTCTGTCCCCAAAATATATCCACAGCAAAGTTTATGGTAGAGCTTTCAGTATTATAAGGGGCAGAGTGTGGCTGGATACAAAAAGAACATTCATCATCATCTCCACTGTGAGGATGAAGGAATCAAAAAGTCTAGCAGGTGGCAGGATCAAAACAAACCAAAGGAAATGATTCTGCACCCAAATAGGTCATTAGACTGTGCAGCTGTTTGCCACAGGATGTTGCAAACACTTAAAATTTACCTGGCTTCAAGAATAACTAAACAAATTAATGGGAGAACAATCTACTGAAGACTATTAAATACAAGGACACCTCTGACTCATGGAATCTGACTCACAAAAATGTCAGAAGTCAAGAAAATATTCTGGGGAAGCATCACTTATCCTTACACCCTTCCAAGGGTGAATTTTCACAAATAGAGGAGCATGGCTAGATGGGCCACTGGGAGCCATTTCCAAATTTAAAAATATGGAAGCACCCAGTGCTGAAACGCAACATCAGTCGTGATGAGTCTGTTACCCCATCTGCATGAATCTGCCCCGAGATCTTGCTGTTGTGCTGTGCAAAGCATCTCCTGGAGGTATGGCATCTGGGGGAGACACAAGGCACCCAGCAGGTGGGGAAAGGAGATAGCACCCTGTGGGACCTGTGCAGACAGGTCCCTGAGATAGGGTGATGGTGTGGGAGTCGCTCAGTGCAGCACTTTGATAGAGCACCAGCTGCTGGCTCTTGAGCCAACACACTGAGTCTGAAGTCCATGAGATAAGGCAAGGCCAGAGAGAAACCACCCCATGACCTGGCAGTGAGAATTTCCAAATCTCCTTTTTTCGTTCCAGTGATGCAGGAAAACAATATCAAAAAGGGAACTACTCAAAATGATTAACACATACCCTGTGCAGGTACAGCCCAGGCCAGCTGCCCCTGACCCATCTGCAGGGTCAGGCTCTGAAGGGGTGAGCAGGACACGGCACATGCACTATCTTCATGGTCTTCATGACCAAGATGCCCTGAGAGCTGGATGGTGAAAACACTGGTAGAAGCTGGATCCACACTTATCCAAATGGATGGTAGCACCTTTTCATCTTTTGGGCTGCTCTCACCCCTGTGTCTATAAAACTGACAAGTCCGTTGCCCCCCGAAACAGCCTCCAAGTCTTCAAGCCATCCATTAGCTCCATATTACTGTGCATCTGCTGAATGGAAAGAATACCATCTTCACACCAAGGGCTTTGCAAAGTGTTACTATCCCTCTGTCTGTATGCAAAGTGTCTTCTGTGAAACCAGAGTAAGTGCCAGCAGAGAGCCTTGAAGTCCTGAGTCTCGCACTGCAACCATCTCCAATGCCCGTAAAATGCTGCCGGCCACATCACCAACCAGATGCCCATGAAATACAGTCAATAAGAGAGAAGGTTTTTGTTTTTTCCAGCTTTGCCAAGCCTTTGGAAATACCTCCAAGGATGAGAGCTGTGAGAAATAGAGATCAATTTGCTGCTTAAACCAAAGAATGCAAGGAGAAAGTGGCCTCACTGTTCCAGGCACAAAATGCCCTGTTCAAGAAGGAATGAGGCACAGCATTATCTCAAGGTTACAGAGTTGTCTGCTTAATGAAATATTATGTCTTTGCCTTTGCTTTTTGTTCTTGCTCAAGATTAACAGGTGTTGTTATCCTCTTTGCTATCCTGCTTGTGTAACTGCTGAAATCTGCAAGTCAGAGAAAAAAAAAATGTATAAAAGACTGCTTGAGCTACCCGAACTTTGCGAGCCTTGGTGAAGCTGCGACTTCCCGGCCGCCCAGCACTGCATTTGCTTTCCTATCTTAAATAAACTTTTAGCAAATCAGTTGAGACTTTGTCTTAATTCAACTTCAAATATAACAAGAGCAGTCATGAATGACATAGATTCCTATGTTCTGAGAGCCCCAATAAAATATTATTTGAATGTTTTTTATTATTTATAAATTATCAGAATATTAGGAGTATTTTCATTGTGCCGTTTTTATAAAATCCTTCTGCAGCTTTTGCAAATTTTAGACAGCAAGTAGATGTGAAAGAAGCGTATATTTTTATGCATTTCATGTATACGTGAAAGACATAATGTTGATAAGTGTAAACAAAAAGGAGGATAGGGTAGCAGAATCAACGGGACAATATTTTCACATATATGAAAAGAAAACCAGAAAATATGTCCCATGATCAAGTCAAGCTGAACTGGAGACAGCTGTGGAAGAAATAGCTTTTTGGTGTTAGAGGACAAGCTGGACATGACATTACTAAACTCTCCCTTCTAATTTCTTTTGCTCATAAGTGATCAGGTAAATGAAAATATGTCTCACTGTAGGGAAAATCTCAGCATTTCTGAAACTAAGCGCATGCTCTGCTGCCAAGGGAAGGGTCTGAGTGACCTGGCAATGCTCACCAGTGCTGCACTTCAAGAAAAAAATGAAAAGGAGAAATATATTAAAAATAGATACTGAGAGAAGAACATGCTTGAGATGGAGAAACACGTTTATCTCAGTTGTGAGGCCTCCATGGTATTTTGGCTTGTTCTTTGCAAAGGGAAGGGTTTGCTCCCTCTAAGATGCTCGCTCCAGTTCACATTTTGCAGCCCCTGCTCCATGCATTTTCCCTTTGAGGGAGATGCTTTCAGGCCTCCACTCCACGGGGCTTCCCTGCTTTGCCCCACTCACTACCCTATCACGCTAAAGGGGCTGCAGGAAGAGGGAATTACCTAGAACTTGTCCTTTTCAGCCCTTCCTGCCAGTCAGCAAGCAAATGCAGCCTTTATTCCTTTTCCCAGAGCAAGAGCAAGGAGGGGTCCTTTGATTTTTTCAGAGATACAGACTGCACAGACCAGACAGGACTATGCTACAGCCAGCTTACCCTGCTGAATGCCTACCTTGCAGCATCAGTGAATGCATCACCCTCTCCCACCTGTTTCCCACCACATACAAGAGACAAAACCAAGAGCATTTTAATTGAAAGCACTGTGGAAATGAGGTTCCAGATGAGAAGTTTTGAGTTTGCTCTGAAACTCCTTCCCTTATACTCATCCAGACCCTTGGGTTGTCCATGCAAAGACAAAACAAACCTATCTGAGACAAAATCCACGGCTGATAGTCTGGGCAGCATCAGGCCTTCTCCCTTTTAAAATCTGGGTGCCCCTGCAGAGAGGACTGCCCCTGATGCACACCGGGATGCAGCATACAGCAAAGCACTGGCTCATTTGCACTCTGCCAGTCCTTATATCAAAAGCTAAGTTTCAGAGAAGAGGAATAACCCATCCTACAGGCCAGGAAGAGGATGCTGAGATGTGCACAAGGACATGGGATGTGCCAAACCCACCATGCATTGAGAGCTTCAAGTTGGTGCTGCTAAGGGGTTTCCCACAGGATGGAGAGGCATGCTAGTAACTAACGGAAATCTGGCAGTCTCAAGGAGATTTACCTGGCCTTGTGGGCAGCTGTAGATGGAGACTGAAATGGCAGCACAGCAAAGTACTGAAGCACAGCACCTACAAGACACAACCACCCCCTGCCTCATTGACAGCTTCTCCAGGGATCCTCTTGCAGGGCTGAGCCCTCCAGCTATGGCCATGGAAACTGGGGATGGACATGCTGGGGTTGCCCCAAGGTCTGCAGCAAGATACCAGCGGAGCAAGGAGGACCAGATAGGGGTGGATAAGGAATATGGATTCAGGGGAGCTGGTGAGGTCAAGGGGCAGATGTTCAACCTCCAATCATTGGCTCCTGAGCCCTCAATCCCTGCAGGCATTGAGGCACCCACCCCTCCATGGACCTCCCTTCTACATGAGGGTGCATGAGCACGTCTTGCTCACACAGACAACACTGCAGGGTTTCAGCCTTATGAGACAAGACAAATGTTTTTTTGGTTGTTTTTTCCCAGACCCTTTAGAAGTTCTCCCCAGATTTCCACAGAACAGCAAGCCTCAGGGTGGGCATGACTGCACTACTCAGTGCATTTAGGCCAGGCAGCAAGGCTTCTCCAGACTTGTTCACCTGTCTAGGAAATTTGCATTAATTAATCCTGGTGATTCAGGCTCTTGCAGGAAAGTTCAGCCTCCTCACCATGCTTAGGCACAGAGAGCCATTTTCAGGGCTGGTGCAACAGTCTTCCTCTTTATCCAGTTCAATGCTGCTGAGCAGGGCTTCACACCCACCACAGTGAGGTTACCAGAGCTCATAGCCTACCTGTGTGTACATAAGGAGTGAGATATTGCATCTGCCATATGAGAACATCTCCTTCCCCAGCACCTTCTCTGGACCTTCCTGCCCAAGGGACTCTCTCTACCATTCAGCCACCCAAGTCTGTTGCTTGTGCCTGGGGCTTGTTGCTTGTGCCTGGGGCTTATTGCTTACACTTCAGATTGGTTTCTTTTCTCTGAATCTGTTCATATTTGTTGTGGGCAGAGTCATGAGAAGGCCAAATTCAGCCTCAGCCAAACAAGGTCTAGCTCAACTCACTTGGTCCTCCCTCAAGGTCCTGGGAAGGATCTGAGCTGGTCACCTCCAGCTAAGCATTGCTTATCATGCATTTTAATGGAGCTACTGGCAGAAAATGACAGCATTACTGCTGGAGACTGACCCATGGAGACCACTGGAGGTACAGCAGTGAGTGAGAGCACTTATAAGCTCAACTGGTAGTGGCCAATAATGCACTGAAGTGAAAGGTCTTGACCCAGCACGGATCATGGTGTTGATGTGCACATACTCCCTGAACCAGGAGCAATGTGAGACCCCAAAGAGCTTCCTCCCTGCCCTCACCTGCCTTCTGCAAAATACTGTCCATTCTCACTGTGGCTTCTGCTCAAATACAATTGTCTGCTCTGAAGGTAAAAACGGGGTCTGATGGAGCTACTCGTGAGTCCACAGGGCAGCTGCTCTGTGGGCTTCAGCTCCTTTAACTCACAGCCAGAGTCTGCCTAACCCAGATGGCTCATTCTCAGGAATGGGGACAGCCAGGAGTCCCTGCTTGATGGTCCCCCATTGTCAAGGGAAGGACAGTCCTGAAGAGCTGACACTGCTGCAGAATTGAAGGTGAAGCACCAGGAGCTTTGGCTCGGTCTGGTGCCTCTCCCAGAGTGCATCCAGGGTCCAACGCCAGCTCATGCCAGCAATACTGACAGCTGCATCCATCTCAGCCACATCAGAATGCTTGAAACTGGAATGTCATGTGCAGCAAGAATAACATAAAACATCATTCCCTAACACAGAGACTACTGTTGGGACTGAACCATATGGATATCTCAATTACATCCCCATTAATAAAGCATTATGTCCCCCAGACCATGGCTTTGGACAGTGGCAACAATCACTTTGTGCTTCAACAGAAATCAGATCAGAAGCCTCAGAGAACCACAGCATGTACCACTGCTGCTGTGTGCAGCTGGAAGACTGTCTCCATAGTCGGTAAGTTGAACAGGCTGAGATATTTCTGTGCACTGAACCCAGAACAGGAGGTGTAAGATGACCTGATCAGTTGGTACACAAACTCTCTGGAAATGCAGACCACTGTCTGACAGGCATAAGGTCGCAGCCATCACCCTCTCCAGGCCCTGGAATCACAGCTGAAATAGTATTGTAATGTGTTTATTCATCAACTGAATGAGAGTAGCAGCAGTCTTATATCAAACCCCTGTGATGGACTTCATCCATTTTAAAAAAAAGGCAAACCATAGTAGAAATGAAAAAAAAAAAGAAGAAAAGACAAGTTTATTCTATTCAAATTTAAACAAGCCAGGAAAAGGACAAATCTAAGTAAAGTCAAAAAACTGCACTAAATATATTTTTTTTCCAGTCTTCATTTTTCTTCTGCTTTGTTCTGAATCTTGCAAACTTTTCATTTCTCTGCTGGTGGCTACTTTGATGCAGGAGGCTCCCGTTAACCCAGATGCTGTCGACTGATGCTCAAAAGCATCTTTTCATCCCTGTGAGGAGTTCTGCCTGAGGATCAGCTTGTCCCACTTTTAAATTAAAGAGAGTCAAAAGGTGAATTTTGGACAGGCGTTTGTCCTCAAATATTCAGCTTCGCCTCCCTTGAGTACTTGGATGCTCAAAATAGGAAACTTTTACACTTATTCTGTTTTTGGGGAGGTGAGGATCAGCCTATGCAGTGTTGGTGTGTTGCTCGCTTGGGCAGCAAAGCAGAGAGTTGCGCTTTGATTTTCCTTATTAAATGCTACAGGAGTTTTTTGAGGGAAATCTTCCTTGGAAACAAGACATTAGTGCCTGATCTGACGTCCATCATTGTGGTGCTTGTCCACCTTCCAGTCTGGGGCCAAGGCATATAGTGTAAGTAAAATAAGTAACCCCAGATTTCTCTGTCACTGGTTCCTACAGAGCTGAGAAACCAGCCTGCAAATCCCCGAGCGGTGTTTCGCCTTGGCCCATAGGCAGTGTGTGCTGCTACACTGGGACCAGTGTGCTGCTAACAGCAGTTATGGGCTTAGCTGGAGCTCTGCATCCAGCCTAGGCAAAGGCACTCTGAGAAGAAGATGAAGGAAATAATCCTCATCTCTCTCTCTGTCTTCCCTGTCCTCGTAGTGGTCAGGACAAGAAGAAATGGGATAAAAGTCTGGGGTGGGGGGTACAGGATGGCGTCACACTAATAGCTCTCTAACAGGGAGGTGAGCTGAGCCCAGAGACACGTTTACCTAGGTGCAAGTGAATCTCTACTTTGAGCATGTGGAAGGGCAAATATTAAAGAACTAGTTGGGCAATTATGTCTTGGGCTGCTTAGGACAAGCTGATGCTGCCTTGCGGCAAGAGGGTGAGTAGGTGGACCTCCAGATATCCTGCTCTGCTTCAGTACAGCCCAAAGAACAGCTTTTGGTGGTTTGGGTTAAAGGGCTGAGAGGGGGAGGGCTGTAAGCAGTTTTTAGGAGAGCTGAGCAGAGCTCCTACATCCTGCCAGATCTTCTCCATTGTAGGAGCATCCATCGGATCTGCCAGGGGTGACAGGCAGTATTAAAGTCCAGCCCAGAGTCCCCAGTAAGGCAAGCGCCTCACTAGAGCAGAGGAGGAGGGATGAGGCTACAGGAGAGGAGATGGTGGCATCTTTTGCCCAGGAGAGTCTGGCTTCCCAGAGGAAGAAGCAGATGTCTCATCCTTTGAGCCACTCAGGAAAGAAAGCGGATAAAGCACTGAAGAGCATCGTATGTGATGATCTGGCCCCAAGAACAGAGTAACCTAGATGAGACCTGCCCCACCTCCACGACTCTTGTCCCCTGTCTCTGCTAGCTGATGGGGCAGTAACCTCTAGTGTGACATTGAGATGGCGTTTGCATTTTCCAAGATTCTGCTGTTGCTAAGAAGAGGAGTTAACTCTGTTTGTCAGTCTTCATGAATGAGACTTGCAGGAAGGAGGAAGGAGAAGAGGAAGAGAGATATTAAAAGTAGATCATGAGAATAAAGGAGAAAGGACTTAAAGAAACTTTTTCATCTCAGATTTGGTGCTGGTGGCATCTTGTGGTCCTGTTTACAGCAACAAGTTCCAGTACCAGGGGCTGGATTAATGGCGTGTGAAGACTTCTCCTTTCCTGGTGAGACTTCCCCTTCCTGGAGCTACATGTTTCTACACCAGGGAGTCATATGTTTCTATATCAGACCCCATTTATTGTTCTCTGAGCCCAAAAATCAAACAAGTTCTTGCAGGAAAAAAAAAATGGAGACAAAGAGGAAACAATACGGTTTATGGCAAAGTACATCCTGTGAAGAGCACTGCTTGCAGGCAGGCAGTGACGATCCACAGGAGAACAGCTAATGGAGGAGGACAAGGCTCCTGCCTTTCACTGTGGTATATCAAAGCTGATTAGAGGGGAGAAATGACATATGATAAACAAAACAGTTACATCAGCTTTGGGGCAGCCTGGGTTAGGGGAAAGGGACACCAGGCAGAGCAGCTGAGACTCCCCAGGAGCACAGGTAGAAACGCAGGCAGGAGCCTCGAAGGAGGTTGTCCAGGCTTCAAAGTACTCTGTTGTTTCACCAGTCTCTATTTTCTGTGAGCAGTGGATGTTTTTACAGGAGAGGGGGAAAAAGTTGGGGGGGAAAGACTGACATCCTCTGTAAAAGAAGGCCTGATGGAAAAATTTCATCCTGTCTATTGAATACACCAGGGCTTTCTTGACTTTCCACCTTACATGATTACCTCTTTCATTAACATTCAAGACAGGCAGCAGGCAGAGATAAGTCCTGAATAGCTCCAAACTTTGCTTCTTCCACTTCAACCAGCATTAGTCTGGTTCAAACAATGCCTGTCTGGAGGCTGGCTTCGAGGAAAGGTGTTTCGATTACCATAGAAATAGGGGCAGCACAATCCCAAAGGGGCTCAGCTCCTGCCTGTTCAATCAGCCCAATATTTTCCTCTGAGCCTGAGCAAAGCTGTGTTTCACTAGCAAGCTGGGATCCCACACCAAAGAGAGCAGAGCAGGCAGGTCCCTGCTGGCTGGCATCAACGTGGAGGGTCACAGACCCTCCAGGTGTGATGTGTTACTGGATTTGTTAGCAATGAAAATGGGGTACACTGAGGGGCAGCTGGAAGTGCATACTGGGACTGGGACATTTGGAAATGATGGTGACCTGGGCATTGAGGAGGTTGGGATGGAGGTGTGAATGTGACTGATAGGGTTTGCAGAGCAGGGAGCAGAAATGAAGCATGGACAGCTGGGTCTGGGCTGTTGGGGTTGGGAAGAAAAAGAGACAAAGCTACTCATTGCTGACTCCTGTTGTGAGGCCAGGTGGGACATGGCAGGCAGAGGTAAAGCACTTTCTGTCTCCCAGAGGAAGCACTGCTTAAAGCATTGTTTCTGGAACCCTCCTCGATGCAGCCCAGATGTTGAGAAGTTGAGAAAGGTGGCCAAACCCAATGGTGATGGAAGTACCTGCCAACCAGAATCTTGGCACCAAAGTCAGAACTTGGCTCTCACCCACATATCTTGCAGTCAACTTGATCCCTTACTGATGAAGTATTATGTCTGAAACATTACCAAGACATAAGTAAGAACACAGGTCTGAGGTCCCATCAGAAAACACACCCAGCATGGTACAGACTGGCCACTGAGGAGTTTCTCCAACAGTGTTTCACCCATGCAAGCATTTGTGATCCAGCCCTCCAACCCCCATGCTGAGAATGTGAGAGCAGAACTAAGCCGCTTTCTGTAAATCTGAGCTCATTCCAGGGTGGTAAGGAGTGAGCAAGGAAGGCTGACCTGTGCGTGTGTGTAAAGGAGCATGTGTTTTTTGCAGTATGGCTAGACAAGCTGGGGATGGACAAGGGCTGTTCCTCCAGATTACCCCCACAACAGTGAATGATACCTTATCCCAGGTCACAAGAAAACCCACGCCAGTCTCCACTGGGACAATGTCCAGTTTGAGGTGGCATTTTGCAAGGGCAAGTGCCCCTGACATGTCAGGCTGGAGTATTTAGAATCATAGAATCATTTAGGCTGGAAAAGACCTTTAAGATCATCAAGTCCAACTGAGTACAGCCTGGAGGCAGTTGCAAGCCCTGGAATGGGTACCAGTGCTGGTTCTGCAACATCTTTGGAGGAAGTGATGGGGGCCTCATTGGTGAAAGCCTATGAGGCAGGAGGAAAGCAAGCAGAGAAGCTGTAGGGATGAGCAGGAAGATGCCATGCTTGCCACCAGTCTGACAGCAAATTTCTCCTGGTAACTGCTGGTGCTTTGGGAAAACCATCTGCCTCCTACTCTGCTACCTGGGTGAGGGTCTGGAGAAGGAGCCGTGGCTGCCAAGTGACAGGTGGAGAATTCAGGGTCCATCTGCAGTCCAGGCCGCCCCAGCTGCATAATCTCCCACCAATGCAGAGAGCCCCAGCTGTCAGTCCCATGCCTTTGGGAAAGTCCATAGCTCTGGAAAAGGCAGGAGATGGGTCTAACGGTCACCCATGCCTATGGAGCTGCCATTGGGATGGGAGAGCAGTGAGGTGTGATGGAGGCAAGTGAGAGGTTTAAAGCTGCTTTAGGCTGTAGGCATCATCTAACCTGTTTGCCCAAGGAGCAGGGGCCTCTGCAAGGCAGAATAAGCCTTGCCACATGCAGAAGGATGAAAGAAATACCAAGTAGAAATGGGTTAAGATATCTCAAACATGAGGTGCCCATTGAATTCCATTTTCTACATGACAACTGTGGTACACTCATGTTACAGTTTGAATTAATTGGGGTGCTTCTGACTCTGGCTCGGCCTTAGTCTAAAGTAACTGCATTTTCTGAAAACCTAGCTGCATGTTTTTCAGACAGTTTCTCTCTAGTAGTGATAACATGGAATACTGGTATGCAGAAAAGGCAAACATTTATACTTAATTCTCTAGTAATCAAGGTCATCGTCAAGGTAGCGAAAAATGGGGGAGAGGAGGACAGGACAGTGACCCCAAACTGACCAACAAGAGTATTCCATCCCATATACATCATACTCAGTATAACACTGAGAGATCAAAAGGGTCTCACTCTCTTCTGTGACGGCAACGTCTAGTGAGGACCTTGTTTGTCTGATTGTTCCTGACCCTGGATCTGTGTATTCCTGAATCCAGTTCCTAAGTTCAGCTCCCTTCTAGCTGTGGACCCATTCAGTCATGAAGGGGTGGGGTGGGTGGGTGATCTTGGATATGTGTACATATTTGTACATATTTTCATGACATTTCATTTTAATCATTATTACTATTATTACCATCATTTCATTAAAGCTGTAACTTTAGTGTCCAACCTGCAAGCCTCTTTCCTCTCATTTTCCTCTCCCTTCTCCTAGGGGTAGGGGGGTGGAATTTGGGAATCCAGCTGCATGAGTTCAGCCAGGTCAAGGCTAAACTGTGACAACTCATTATTGTCTAAATAAACACCCTGCCCCTCTGAATGTCACTGAGTGGTTGGAGGAAGTAAAATCCTTCAGCAGTTGAGTCTCCTGGTCTACTGAAATAAGTATTCCCCATTATAAGTTCCTACTTTCTGGACAGTCCCTGTTTACTCTCCCAGTGTTCCTGCTGTCCTTGATCACTTTGTTCCTTTATTTCACCTCTAAAACAAACACTTCTCTATCCCTCTCCTTCAGCAGCGTCTTAGGGTCTTTTACCATTTCACCTCTGGACTCTGAATAATCCAACACCATAGATTTAAGTTAAGCCATTACATGATTTTCTCTTTTATTCATCCTCAATTTTTATTTGCCTGCAACTCCACAAGCAGCAGACATTTCCCTCAAATAACTTTGACATTTTGGGAGAGACATTATGATTAATTTAGAACTCATCACAACCTATTAGTTATTTCAATTATTACTGTTAGAACATTAATTCTTCAATTCCAGAAACATGCATCAGGTTTTCTCTGCCAGGACTGTTACATGCTTATTATTCCTCCCCTCCTCCTGGCTGAGATAAGACATCAAGCTTGCGATTGCATCCATGCTGGTTGTGCCCACAAAGTGGGCACTGACCGAGGGGCAGGGCCACTGGTGTTTCCAAGAGTGACACTGAGATTTGCACAAGGTGGGGTTGTGCTGTCCCATTTACCCTCCTCCTGGGTCATTGCTTTGATATTTTTCCTTATTTATTTTTATAATAAGCAATATTTATTTTATTCCTTAGAGGCTTGCTAAGGAATAGGTGCACGGGTCCATGGACGTTTATAAGCATTTTTCTTTAATGGGATCAGGGAATGGGGGGATGGATTGAGACCACCTGTGCTGTCTGCAGCTCCTTGCACATCATCATAGAATTGTTTGGTTGGAAAAGACCTTTGAGATCATCAAGTCCAACTGTATCTGTCCACTACTAAACCCTATCCCTAAGCATCTCCACATCATGGAGCCCCATGAAAATCACACCCATGGAAGGGATAAGAACTCTCTGCTCCTTCCTTCCTGCTGAGGAATTTTAGGGACAGAGAGAGTTGCTCCTGGGAAACCCTGCTTTGTACAGAATTGGCTCTTCCATGGCCACAGGTGCTGCTGGCACAGCAGCACAGGCTGCCCATGCCTCACACCCTGAGGGGAGATGAACATGAGGCAGCAGTGGCTCAGGTGGCCAAGAAGGCCAGCAGCATCCTGGCTTATATCAGAAATGATGTGGCCAGCAGGAGTGGAGAAAGGGTCCTTTCCCTGTACGCTGTGTTGGTGAGGCCACACCTTGAATCCTGTGTTCAGTTTTGGGCCCCTCACTGCAAGAAAGACACTGAGGGGCTGGAGCGTGACCAGAGACGGGCAATGGAGATGGTGAAGGGGCTGGAGAACAAGTCTTACGAGAAGCAGTTGAAGGAGGCTGAGGGGAGGCCTCAACGCTCTCTACAGCTGCCTCAAAGGAGATTGTAGTGAGGTGGGTGCTGGTCTCTACTCCCAAGTAACAAGGGACAGGATGAGAGGAACTGGCCTCAAGTTGCACCAGGAGGGGTTCAGACTGGATATTAGGCAATATTTCTTTACCAAAAGACTGGTAGCACTGGCACAGGCTGCCCAGGGAGATGGTGGAGTCACCATCCCTGGAGGGGTTCAGAAAGCGTGCCATTATGGCACTCTGGGACACGGTTTAGCAGGCACGGTGGGGCTGGGCTGATGGTTAGACTGGGTAATCCTAGAGGTCTTTTCCAATCTTAACGATTCTATGATTCTACAAGACTTTAATCTCCCAGATATCTGCTGGGAACTTAACACAGCTGAGAGGAGGCAGTGCAGAAGGTTCTTAGAGTGTATTGAGGGTTGCTTTTTGTCACAGCTGGTGAGTGAGCCTGCCAGGGGTGAGGCTCTGCTTGACCTCCTGTGTACAAATAGAGAAGGGCTGGTGGGTGATGTTGTGGTCAGAGGCTGTCTGGGCTGCAGTGACCATGAGATAATCGAGTTTTCCATAAACAATGAAAGAAGGAAGGGCACAGACAGGACATCCACGCTGGACTTTCGGCGGGCAGATTTCAGATTATTTAAGGAACTAGTCAGGAGAGTACCCTGGGAAATAGTTCTTAAAAGCAAGGGGGTCCAGGAAGGCTGGGGTGTACTTCAAGATTGAAATCTTAAAGGCACAGGAGCAGGCTGTCCCGATGTGCTGTAAGACGAGCCGTAGGGGCAGACGGCCAGCCTGGTTGCGTAAGGAGCTTCTGAAGGAGGTAGGGAAAAACAAGAGGGTGTATCACCTTTGGAAAGAAGGGGAGGTAAATCAGGTTATGTTCAAAGATATCGTTAAGTCATGTAGGAAGAAAATTAGGGAGGCAAAAGCCCAGCTGGAGCTCAAATTGGCCATTTCTGTTAAAGATAATAAGAAGTGTTTTTATAAATATATTAATGGCAGAAAGAAAGGCAACAACGTCTACTCCTTATTGGATGTCAAGGGAAATATAGTAACTAAAGATGAGGAAAAGGCTGAAGTACTTAACGCCTTCTTTGCCTCTGTTTTCAAAAGTAAGACAGATTGTTCACTGGACAACTGGTCTTCTGAAGTGATGGATGGGGACAGGGTGCAATATAGCCCCCCTGTCATCCAGGAGGAAGAAGTTAGAGACCTGCTGAGGCACTCGGACCCTCATAAGTCTATGGGGCCACATGGGATCCATCCTAGGGTGATGAGAGAGCTGGCGGATGAGCTTGCCAAGCTGCTTTCCATCATTTATCAGCAGTCGTGGCTCACTGGAGAGGTTCCAGATGACTGGAAGTTGGCCAATGTGACGCCCATCCACAAGAAGGGCCGTAGGGATGATCCAGGTAATTACAGACTTGTCAGCCTGACCTTGGTTCCAGGTAAAATTATGGAGCGGATAATCCTGGGTGCAATCATGCAGCACCTGCAGAATGAGGGAGAGATCAGCCCCAGCCAGCGTGGATTTAGGTCCTGCCTGACCAACCTGATCTCCTTTTACGACCATGTGATTTGTCTGGTGGATGAGAGGAAGGCTGGACTTGAGCATGACCTTTGACACTGTCTCCCACAGGAGACTCCTGGAGAAGCTGTCAGCCTGTGGCTTGGATGCGAATGTTCTGTGCTGGAGTAGGAATTGGTTGGATGGCTGAGCCCAAAGAGTGGTAGTGAATGGTGTTTCATCCAGTTGGCAGCCAGTCACTAGTGGTGTTCCCCAGGGATTGGTATTGGGCGCAGTCCTGTTCAATATCTTCATTGATGATCTGGATGAGGCGATTGAGTCCACCATTAGCAAGTCGGCAGATGACACCAAGCTGGGAAGAAGCGTCGATCTGTTAGAGGGTAGGAGGGCCCTACAGAGGGACCTTGACAGGCTGGAGGGATGGGCTGAGTCCAACAGCATGAGGTTTAACAAGTCCAAGTGCCAGGTTCTACCCTTTGGACACAACAACCCCATGCAGAGCTACAGGCTGGGTGCAGAGTGGCTGTAGAGCAGTCAGGCGGAAAGGGACTTGGGTGTGCTGGTAGACAGGAAACTCAACATGAGCCAGCAGTGTGCCCAAGTGGCCAAGAAGGCCAATGGTATCCTGGCCTGCATCAGGAACAGTGTGGCCAGCAGGACTAGAGAGGTCATCATCCCCTTATACTCGGCACCGGTCAGGCTGCACCTTGAGTGCTGTGTCCAGTTCTGGGCCCCTCAGTTTAAGAAGGATGTTGAGATGCTGGAGTGCGTCCAGAGGAGTGTGACGAGGATGGTGAAGGGGCTGGGGCACAAGCCCTGTGAGGAGCAACTGAGGGAGCTGAGGTTGTTTAGCCTGGAGGAGGCTCAGGGGGGACCTTATTGCTCTCTACAACTGCCTAAAGGAAGGTTGTAGTCAGGCAGGGGTTGGTCTCTTCTCTCAGGTGACCGGTGACAGAACAAGAGGACACGGTCTCAAGCTTCGCCAGGGGAAGTTAAGGCTCGATATTAGGAAGAAGTTCTTTACTGAGAGGGTGATTGGCCATTGGAATGCGCTGCCCGGGGAGGTGGTGGAGTCACCGTCCCTGGAGGTGTTGAAAAGGAGACTGGATAAGACACTTAGTGTCATGGTTTAAGTGACGAGCAGGTCTAGGTGTTGGGTCATAGGTTGGACTCGATGATCTCAAAGGTCCTTTCCAAACTTGTAGTACTGTGATACTGTGACAGTGCGAAGAGGCAGGACTGGACCACCACTGCCTGTTCGACCCCCACCAAGGGTGCGGGGGAGGCGGTGAGGAAGGTGGGATGTGTGAGCCTATGCTGACTGGGCTTGCGGCGTGGGATGGGGCGCGAACGAGTGGGCGGGGCGTGCGGCCCCTTTATGGACATCGGAGTGGGCGGGGCGTGCGGCGGGGGTCGAGTATGCTATCCCTTTAAGGGCGCTGAGTGGGCAGGGCGTGCGGCAGGGGAAACGCGTGCCCCGACGTGGGCGGGGCGCGCTGTGGAGTAGGCAGAGCGTGTGGCGTTGTAGGCGGAGCGTGCGGCGGTTCTTGAGGGGGAGAGGCTGCTCCTTGAAGGCACGGGTGTGGGCGGGGCGTACTGCTGTTCGGGGAGAGGCTGCTCCCTGAAGGCGTCGGAGTGGGCGGACCGCGCGGCGGCGCGTGCGGGGCGCGCTTTCCCTTTTAAAGGTGGTGGGGTGGGCGGGGCCGGCGTGGCGGGAGGACGCGCGCAGGGGGCGTGGCGCGGCGCGCTGAGGTCAGCGGCAGCGCGGGCGCCGTCACAAAAGGAAGTGGCGGCCGCGGCGGCGGCGTCAGCGCCAGCGAGGGGAGGGGCGGGGGCCGCGGGCCGCGGGCAGCGGCAGCACCGGCAGCGGCAGCGCGGGGGGCGGGCGGCCCGGGGCCGCGCCATGGCCCAGCAGCAGATGAGCAGCTCGCAGAAGGCGCTGATGCTGGAGCTGAAGTCGCTGCAGGAGGAGCCGGTGGAAGGGTTCCGCATCACCCTGGTGGACGAGTCCGACCTCTACAACTGGGAGGTGGCGATCTTCGGGCCCCCCAATACCCTCTACGAGGGCGGGTACTTCAAGGTACGGCCTTCGCCGCCGCCCCGGGGCCTCTCGTGGTGGGCCCGCGTCCCCTGCCCGCCCCCCCTCCTCCCGGCTCCTTTGTCGGGCTCGGAGGGGCCGGGCCGGGGGGTGGAGGCGGGACCGGTGCCCCAGGGTTCTGCCCGCCCTCCCCCCCGCTTCCATGTTCGAGGTGTGCTGTGGCATCCCCTCTTTCGTCCCCAGTTCGTTCTTTGCTTCGTCGTCCCCTTCATCCTCCCCTCTTGGTCCCTTACCCTTTCTGGCTCCCCTTGGTCCACCTTCCCCCACCTCCTTGGTAGTCCTCCCCTCTTCGTTTTCTCTCGTCTTCCCCCCTCTCCTCTCGCATTTAATTCGCCAGCCTCTCGGTCTGTTATTCCCGTCTTTCACACCAAAGGAGGGCCGGTGCCTCATGGCAGGGAGCGGGTCCCTCCCTTCCACCCGCTTGGCCCAGGTCTCTGTGTTTATTCATTTCAGGGGAAGGGGCTCCCCAGCCGCCCCTCTCTGGAGCATCCTGTGCAGGGTGACTGATTCACGGTAAAGGCTGTGTTTTCCTCAGAACTCCATGGTGCTTCAGGACTGTATTTCATTCTTATTCTTTTCCTCCTGTAGCCTTTTCTTCCTCTCCAAACTTTCAGCTTACGAAGGGCTGCAGCAGCAGTTAGTTATTGAAGGTGGATAAGTGCTTTCAATTCTTCTCTTGCCCTTCCTGTTCATCAAAAAAAACTTTTGTGGTTGTTATTTCCCCTCTTGTAAATACAGCAAGGGAGAAAGCTGGCACTGCCATCCCAGGGAGGAACCAGAGGGAACAAACTTAAATTCTCAGAACAACTGGAGGAGGAATTGCAAAAACAAGAATCAAAACCCTTGGTGCCTGCAGAAGATGCATCACATTGGGCTCCCATCTTTATACTTGATGCTCAGTTGATCTCTGGCAAAATATGGTCCCCTTCATCTCACTTGTCCCTTGAGTTAACTGTTTTAGTCATGGCTCCTGTATTTTCCGTTTCATGCCCTTTGGCTTCTGTCAAACTGAAAAAAACTTTGGATGATCCCTTTGCTTGGCCAACATGCATCTTTTAGCCTCTCTGGGTCAGGGTTTAAGGGCTTTGTTCCACAAAACCAAAATATCCTGTAGCTTAGGGAATAATAGATTTGAGTCACGTTCAGTTTGGCCTCATTGTTTTGAAGGAAGGGAAGGCTTTGGCACAAGGCTTGCCTTTTGTAATGAGCTGGCTGGCTTACTCATGTAGGTGTGATAGGTATATTCTTAGGCTCATCTCCATTACTACTTATTCAGGAAGTAGCTCAAGTCTTGGTTTGGTAACTGGGTCGTTTTTACATCTGAATGGCTTGACGACCTCTTCCTGCACTGACATTACACATCCATTTTTTTTCCAAGAAATCACAATGAGTCAAAATAGTTTTGTTCTGTTGGGGAGCTCTCTGGACTGTGCATTCATAACTGTTCCTGGAAAGAGGCTGAAGCAGCCTGTGAAATAATCCAAGGATGTGTGTTAACAAGTGTAGATACAGGCAAGATTGCTGGTTGCCTTACCGCGGTACTAGGAATGTGTTAATTTTGTTGGTATTTAATGTCCTTGAACTGCCATGCCTTTCTTTTAAATTTTTCTGACCAATCCTGTGATACTTATTTTGAGAGCGGGAGACTTAAGGTCTCAGCACAAGAAGGATGTGGAGGTGTTAGAGCAGGTCTAGAGGAGTGCCACAAAAATGATCAGAGGGCTGGAGCACTTCTGCTCTGAGGACAGACTGAGAATTTGGGTTGTTCAGCCTGGAGAAGAGAAGGCTCTGGGGAGACCACGTAGCGGCCTCCCAGTACTGAAAGGGGCTTGTAGCAAAGATGGGGACGGACTTCTTAGCAAGGCCTGTTGTGACAGAACAAGGAGTAATGATTTTAAACTAAGGGAGGCTGGATGTAACAAAGGAATTTTACAGTGAGGGTGGTGAAACTCTGGAACAGGTTGCCCAGGGAGGCTCTGTACCTGGAAACATTGAAGGTCCGGTTGGATGGGACTCTGAGCAACCTGATCCAGTTGAAGACGTCCCTGCTTCTGCAAGGGCATAGGGCTGGATGACCTGTAAAGGTCCCTTCCAACCCAAAGCATTCTGTGATTATATGATGCCTTCACTCCTCTGCAGCAGAGATTTCTTTCCAGTGGCATTGCTGGATTCTGTTGTGTGTTGTTTCTGTCTGATCTTTCGTCCTGGAGGGAGCATTTGATCTTTTGGTTGTGCATCCTAAGCTCTGAGCCACTGAAAAAGTGGTCTTGGACAGAACCCTCTTTCTTTACCTGGGGAGGTGGGTCCTCATACCCTGAGAAGTCATATTCTTGGCTTTCTTTGTATGGGGCCTTCAGGCAAACCTTTAGATGTGTTAGACTTGGTTTACTGAATTGTTTAGAGAAAACTTCATTTGGTGGGGTGACTTCTAGGGTACAGTCACAGCATACAAGGTAAGCACTAGTTCAGATCAGCATCTGATTTATTTTTCAGATTTCTTGGCTTGATGAAACATCTAGCTTCATCTTGTTTTGTAGCTTTAGTTTCCTCAGATGAGGTAAGCAGGATTAGAAATATGCAATTACAGGATGTAACTTTTTTTAAACTTTGTGGTGATGAGAGTTTGGGAATTTTCTTCCGCTTGAGGTGTGGTAGGAACTGGAGGGAAAGCACAAAGGCTTGTAGTTAAGCTTGAGTATAAATATTTTGAGGAAAACCTGTATTTAAAGTGAACTTAATAAAAAAAGTGTTAGTGAAGGTCGACTGGGAACACAAACGCTTGATTTGTGCTCATAGAGCTGTTGGAGCTGGTAGCATCATCTTTTGGCACCTTGTTTATTCTTGGAGAAATACAACCTTTCTCCCTGGGTAGCTGGAACTAGCTGAATAAACTGAAATGAGGAAAGTGCTCTCTTTGCACCTCCTTGACAGGAGCTACTGCTGTTATAGGTTGGTTCAACATTTCAACAGATTCTGGTTTCACTCGCTAATCCTATATACTGTAGCATTTGATAAATTGCAGCAGAAAACACATTGCTCTGAATGTCTGTTTCAATGGGCAGTTATCAATGCCTTGGTGCTGGCTATAGTGAAGTCAGGGGCTGCTTAAATATTCAAACACAACATCTAAGCATATTTTATCAACTAATATAGCATGCTGAGATCTGCTGCAGAACTTCAGTCTAGGAGCTCTCAGCTAGATGGAAAGGGCAGCAGCCTTCGGAAGTGACTGCTTTGTGCCAGTAGTTTGTGTTTGTGAGGGACAGGAGCAGTCAGTCCTGAACCACAATCTTGCTGAAGGTGCGCAGTGGAGATTGTATCAACCTGTGTCTCATCTAATGGCTTTGTTTTCAATCGTACTGAATAGCTAAAGAATGTTTTGGGCAACCCTTTTTTTTTTGGTTTCAGATTATCACCCTTGAGGAGGAAGGAACTGAGCTATCCCATGCACTGGTTGTCTCTCATTCCTTGCTGGCAAGACAAAACTAGCTTAAGGTCAGTGATGTTAAGTCCTCCAGACTTAACCTTGCAGACAGGTATAGTGATAAAAGCAAATGTCTGTCCCACAGCTGCTGCCAGCAAGAAGTTGCCAGGTTCTGGCAGAATCAGTTGTGTTGGGCTACAAGTGTAGCATGTTAGTTTGCTCACAGCTGGTTTGGTTATTGGGGTTCTTTGGGTGACAAAGGGAGGACTTTTGTCAGAATGAAATACTTCGTGTCCAGGTTGTAGATAGTGGCAGTTGCTTCTTTCCTAGGTCAACTGTGAAGGCCATGGTGTGGTAAGGTGGGTCTTTAGATCAGACTCCATTGGGCTGTGTAGTAGTTTTGAATTGCTCTGGAAACAATATGTTTTTCTGGTTTTGCAGGCAGTGCCTGAGCAGTAAAGAACAAGATTGTGCTGTGCAGAACTATGTGTCAGCAGTTCATCAATGCCACCTTTATGCCATAGGCATCTTCTGTTCAGCTGAGAGGGTTCTTTGCTGCATGGCAGGAGGACTTCACTGTTAATTCTGACATCTGATACTTACACGGGGACCACCACAGCAAAGATTATTAATCTGTGATCTGATGGTGGTGGTTGCTTGTTGGGCTAGATTTCGATGGCTAAGAATGGTCAGCATGGTGAAACTTTCACCATCTCAGTTGACCCCTGATCGATTTCTCTGCCTTGAATGAAATCCAGCATCTTTGGTGCTGTGGCCTTCAGAGCCCAAAGGCTGATAAACCTCTGCCCAATGCTTTATTCACGTGATTGTTTTGGGGTACTTGCAGAACTGCTGGAAAGTGTTTCCTGGTGGCTTATTCAAAGCTGTGTTTGGGGCAGTCACCCCTTAGCGTCTCAGCTTTTGAACTTTTAAAAAAAGGAAATTGTTTTTATTTGAATGATATTCTTATGCTGGGAGCCACCTTTTCAGGGAAGGTGCAAGTGAGAAATTAGACAAATAACTACACTATTAAACACATAGCACTGCCCAGGAACATGGTTTGACCCAAGTAAACTGTGTCAAGAAGTGTTTAATGTAGAGCAAAAGTCAATATTAGGAGCTCCTTCAAAGGTGAGTTAGACTGGGTAGATAAAAGTGAATGCACCTAGTATGAAAGGAAACAAGAAGAATTCACTGCATTATTAGAGCTGCTGTTTGATTGTTCTTAAGACAGTTTATTTCATAAAGTATTTTTGCTGTTTGAAAAAGCAAGTCTTGACGTGTAAGCTGGGGCAGGGGGAAAACCCCTAAGCATGGGTTAGTTTTTCTCAAGTAATTTAGAGGCTCAGTACTTGTCAAGGCACTGTTTTCCTTACTTTTTGTTACTTATTAACCATGTGCTGTTTAGGTCTTCATTGTTGTGCCTTGGCTTCATCCAAATGATTTGTTCTGATTTCAAAGCGATTTGCAATAAGTGGGAATAACTTTTTTTCAGAGGAGGAAATCAATATGGAACTTAATTAGGGATAACCGGTGGCAGTAATAAGCACCACATTTAAAAGTTTGGTACTGTAGGCTACTTCCCAGAAAGCTTAAAATTAAGCAAATAAAAGTTTCTTAAGCACTTAGAATTATGTAACGAGTAGAACATTTAACTCCACAAAAATATTCCTTAGTGCCAGGGAAAAAATGTGTGGTACTCAGCATAAAAGCTGCCTTCTGCCAGCCTCTGTGGTGCAAGGTGCTAGAGAGCTTGAGCTTTTCTGACATGTACTTGGATAATTTATTTCTGTTGTCTGTAGGAATCATTGATGCTAATATGCAGGAGATAGATGCAGCAAAGGGAAATGGAACTGCGAGTTGCCAAAGCCCAGAGTTGCATGCTCGGGGTCTGAAGTGCTCCTGTTCAGAGCAGGCTGTCTCCAAAGTGATGAAGTTGCTGAGCTGTCTGCAAACAGGGAGGCAGGAAACCTCTTCTGATGTTGTAGAATCACAGAATCATAGAATGCTTTGGGTTGGAAGGGACACTTACAGGTCATCTAGTCCAACACCTTCCCCCCCCCCCCCCCCCTCCCCCCAGCCCCTTCAGCTGCAGAAGCAGGAACATCTTCAACTGGATCAGGTTGCTCAGAGCCCCATTCAGCCTGACCTTGCATATTAGCAGGGATGAGGCAGCCAGTACCTCCCTGGGAAACCTGTTCCATTGTTTTGCCACCCTCATTGTAAAAAAAAAAAAAGTCATCCTTATCCAGCCTAAATCTACCTTCCTTAGTTTAAAACCATTACTTCTTGTTCTGTCACAACAGGCCTTGCTATGAAGTCAGGCCCCATCTTTCCTGTCGGCCTTCTTTAAGGGCTGAAAAGCTGCTATACATTTGCTCAGTGATCCTAGGTACAGCTATTGTCTAGGGGTTAAGGAGTAACTGATTGACCCTTGCTCTGCTGTTGCATGTATTTTTTTGGCTGGCTGCTTCTGTGGGCCCCACAGAACCCCCCAGACAACTTGCCCAGCCTGTAGTGTGTTTTGGACAGCAGTCTGTCCTCAGGAGAAGAGAGGCAAGGTGATGACGGTAGCCAGATCCCAGTCCTTTCCGTGGAGCTCCTTGGATGTAGGCAGGGTGCTGTGGTATGCCAAGAGGCATAGATAGTGATTTCCAGTTCTGATACTCCCTGAAAGTGCAAGATCATGTACAATCAGGTCCTGTTGTATGGCAAGAGGAAAGCTGTAGCACAGCCCACCTCTGCCATTAGAATAAAAACTTTCCATTGTTATTCTAATGGCAGAGGTGGGCAAAGATTGAGCACTGTTGGTTTGCACAATTTTTCCACTGTTTGGCTCAGTTTCTGTGAGTTTGCCTAGAATGATCCTTGGATAAGGTAAAACACAGCATGAATCTTTTTCTTGTAAAACAAGGCAAAGAATTGTGCCTCTTGAAATTTCTTGCCTGTCTGTTTAAGAGATAGTAACTAAAAGCATGTAGATGGCTTTAAGTCTGGTTCATATTTATAGGAATTAGTGGACGGTTTTGACTCTGTGGTGTTAGTGTTCTTTTTAATTTTTTTTTTTGTGAAAATTCTCAAGACCTTCAGTATTGTGGAGATTTTATGCCAGTGTGGGCCCACATCTGTAACTTCTCCAGAGCTCAAAATTCTTCTTACTTTGCTATTCCTGAAGTCATGCTGATGCTGCTTGCTATTTTACATGTGTTCACACTAGGTATCTTCTCTTTAATAGCACTTTAGGTCTACTGAATGATGTTCATCTTGCATCTAGATGGTAGGACATGCTAGAAATAAAAAGCTTGCAGGATTTCAGCTCTGATCTTTGACATGTATTTGGGCTGTGTATCTAATGACCATCATTGGATGTACATAGTAATGGGCAGTACAGACTCAACAGTGGAGGTTCTATGTTGAAGTGTAACTGAGTTAGTTTGAAGTGTGGCAGTTGTGGATAGACTAGAGGTTATGTGACTCGTAACATAGCATATTCTCTTATAATTTGGGCTGCACATGATCAGATGTGTGCATGCACATATTCATGTGCATGAAATTAGCTTGCTATTTCCAGAGTGCTACCTCATTTCTGAAACCTTACTGTTTTATCCAGCATTATGAGTTGGAGGAATTGCAGTTAATCTTAGTAAGCTTTTGTGGTAGAAGCTTACAGAGAATGTGTCATCTCACAAGGCCAGTTTAATAGTAATAACTTTGGCATTATGTACCCTCCCCTGTGGCCAAGATGAGCCAAACTGATTGCCTAACTCCACGTTTTCTGAAATATTTAAAATGCATAAATAGTTGCCCAAAGTGGCTTACAAATAGGAGGAGAATGATAAAGCTGCTGAATTGGGGTACACGTAGGCTCTTTTGGAATCTTGCTTGAATTGAAGAAATGTGAACTTAAGACTTCCTTGATGTTTGGGAATTTCAATTAAGGCTGTCACCTGGAGAACAAGGGGAATGTAAAGGGGCTGTTGTAAGTGGTTGACACTTCTGGTATGGTAATACTTGTAGTTCTAGTAATCCTTGTGGTTTTAGTACTAAAAGCGTGACGTGATGTGTTCCTGTTGTTCTGTTTTGTCTTAAAATTATGCAAGTAGTTCAGAAATTCAGGTAAAGGGCTTTTGCTTGGGATACTTCAGTTGCTAGCAGTAAGGACATGTTTGCAATGGCTGTGTGACTCTTCCCCAAGTTAAGATACATATAAATCTTAGTTAAAGTATTTAAAACATACTGTTTAGTGTTCATTGCAGGAAAACACTTAGAGGGGTTAATGCACAAAACCTTTTGCCAGAGTATGAAATAGTTTAAGGACCAGTGTTTAGCCAGTTGTGCCACTTAGGTCTATTCTTGTGTGATAGACACTTGCCCATTGGGCAAAAATTCTTGGTTTTAAATTAATCAGTAGACATCTGTGCATCTAGAAACCTTTTGCTGTCAGACCTAAAGAGTGAAATCATATATTCTCTTTTGCAGCACTCTTGTCGTTATCGGAACAAAAGCCACGCAATAGAGCTTTGACTGAGAACACATTCTGTGAAGACACGCTTGTTCTTGCATGAATTCTGCTCATATAAGCCTGTAATTCATGGATGTAAACTACACTGGTGTGCAAGTGTTTGCTTATCTTGGGTAGAATAACTATCTCTAAAAACAGTTACCTTTATTAAAAGAATGTATGAAATGTATTGAAAAAAACCTCTGAATTTCATCTTGGTGCTCCTGATCATTTCTCTTGCAGAGCAGTAACCGTACTCACACTTAGTAGCTCAGTGCCTTTCAGTGGTGCATTAAGTAGTATAACCTGAGAGGGCAATGTCTCTTCTGTACCTTTTAAGTGTCTTGTAGCTATTATCTAAATCCCTTCTGATTTGTTATTCCTAAGGTAACAAAATGCCCATATCCATATGCTTCAGAGAAAGGTGCATGGCACTTCTCAGTTAAGGTGGAAAGAAAAGGCCTTGTCTGTTCTTAATGATGTTGCCTCATCTCTGCCTAACCATTTTTTTGGTTTTGTCGTGTCCATGTTACTCAAAATACTAAGGAAAAAAGACATTGAGGCACAACACTTGTTGAAAATTTAGTGTTGAGATTCAGTGGATGATGGTAACATTCTCTTGTATAATTCTGTGTCAAGAGTTGAGTAGTCACATTTAAACAACTCTCTATAGAGGACCTGTTGTCGCTTTTTTTGAAAACTTCTAAACTAAAACTGGGCATTTTTTATTGCTCTATGATCTCCATTGCAGCATATAAAAATGAAGGGTTTGAGACCAACATATGGAGTGATTTCCATTTCTCTGTGTCTGCCAGCAACCTGAGAGCTTATGTGCTTCACAATTTGACTAGTATGCTTTCTGCGAAATGTAACTGATTTTTTTTTATTCCCCCCCCCCCCCCCCCCCTGCTGGTAGCAGTATTTCATTTGTGTGGAAGAGGCATAGCTGGCTTGGCCAGAAATACGGCAATACCAGCACTACTGGGGGAGGCAGGCTTTGCTGAGGCTGTGAATACTTTGGCTTTTACATTTTGGAGTCAGCTGGATTATTTTTGAAAATTCATTAATACTGAAGTTCATTTTGACGCTCAGAGGTTTATAAGCAGAAAGACCAGCCTTGGCAGGGTCATTGTGGCCTGGAGGTCTGTTATAAATGGCAATAGCAGCTGAGTTCGTGGTCTTGAACCCATATAATCTAAGGCTGTTCTCCGTTTGGAAAGAGATCACAGTTGTATTGAGTGCTGCTAAAGAGGGATGAGGTAAGAAAGTTGCTGGTGTTGCCCATTTTCTTCTGGATGTTAGGAAGTAGGTTTGGCTTCTAGTGCTGTTAGAGGTGATACTGATTTCATTGATTCAAAGCAGCCTGCTTCATATTCAATTAAATCATTGTTAATTTTCATCTAATTTACAGGCTTATTCCATACCTACTAAGAATTTAATTGTTCCTGTCTCTGGTGTGAGTGATATGCTTATGCTTGAGCTTTTCAAACAGTGACTATATTTTGTCTGCATGGGACGATTAAATAATATGCTGGCAATAACAAAAGCTGTGAAAAGCCATGCTGCTTAATGGTTATGTCCATGGAGAGCTGGCTGCTGTAGGCATGTGCTGCCTACCTTAGCCCAGGGAGCTTCCTGCTGGGAGCTGGGGGCACGTTGCTAAATGGTGGATCAGGTCAGGTTGGGATAAGGGTTGTGAGTAACCATCCCATAACATGGCACTGCCTGTTCCCAGGCCGCACGGGGGTGCAATGAAGTGTCACATGAGCATATCTTCTGCAATCTTTGGTGTGTGCACCAATCTTGAGATCTTGCCCGCTGTCCTAGTAGGAAATGCCATGTATTGTGGGGTCAGCTGTGAGCAGTGACAGAGGCATGGAGGAAGGTTCTGGCCACAAAATACCTGTCATCATGATGTCACCAAACTTCATCTGTCCTGGAGTCTCTGGGAATCCAAGCCCATCTCCCGTGTCTCCCTCTTCCTTCATCCCTTTTCATACTTTTCATACTGGAATGACTGCACTTTGGGACATGACTGAGGGCTGACATAAGGTCATCATGTCTGACCTGATTAGATCTCCCAGTGTCTCAGCCTTGTTCAGTTTTATCTTCCCCTCTGCTGCTATCAGCTTTGACCACATGGATGACTTTCACCTATTTCCAAGGGAACAGTGAAGTATTTTTGACCTGCCTACGTCCAAGATTGTTGGTTTCTGCTATTGAAATAAAAGTAAGCTTGCTGGTAGTGCTGGAGAAAGCCTGTGAGTTATACTTCAGCAAATCTAGTAAAGCTCTGGTTGGATGTTAGTAGACAGAAAAACTTTTCAGATGTTGCCATCTGCATCAGTTCTGTTGTATCTTTGCTCTTCCATGCACCAATTTATTTGGGATCTCCTAGCAGTTTTATTCAACATGCGTTGGTTTGTAGCTGGGGGTATAAGTAAGTTTTGGGAATTTTATTTTTTTTTTTCCCCCTTCTCTTGTTAAGTACAGAGCAGTGACTTCAGTACTCTAGAAAGAAGGATAAATATAGTATGTTTCCTGGAGCAAACTCTGTATAAGTAGTGGGATTTGCAGTGTTGTCATCCAAACTCTGTTCTAAATCTTTCTATTAAAAAAAAAAAAGTATTCTGAACGACGTGTTATATGGCAGATGAACGTAATCATAGCACTGGGAAGGAAATTACCTTTTCTTGAAAGGGACTGGAGTTTTGTTAGACGACGTTTACGTGATACGTAACTTGTGCAACTGTAATAATGCAGTGAAAATGAGAATGACAGAATTTAGGCTGAGCCTAAAGTCTGCTGTTAGTGCTTGGTTGACATGCTGAATTTGGATCTTGATTTGCAGATTGATAGCTAGATGATGTCAACTTGAAGTAAGAGGCTTCTGAGAAATCAGCTTCTTCCAAGAATGGCTTGTGTCTGTTGCTAGATGCTTTTAGGGCAAACCAAGTGTTGTCTTCTGCTAGGTAGCAGCCCACAGGCTTTCTTCAATACATGTTTAGTTGAGTTTTGTTTGGTAAAGCTATTAAACATTGCTGTCACGTTACTCTGAATGTGAATTGCTACAATCTGATGTAAGACTGGGTGAAAGGGATGCACAATCCAGAACTGATCATCTGTTAGGCCCTTTGTGTGGGTGAAGCATGGCACTCATCGAGAACAGTCTGTGGATGCTACACAAACAGGATGAGCGCGCCAGTGCAATGCGTTGTTCTAGATCTATTGGTGAACGTAAGAGGTGCTCATCTGAAGGACACAGGGCTAGGGATTGGAAAAGTCGTGCAGAAGTACGTGGGCTCTGTACAGCTTTGAATGTGAAGTCTAGTCAAAATGTTCTTTGACAACAGTAAGAGGCAGTATGATTTAGTGAATAGGGTAGGAACTAAGTCTTCTCTCTGTAATGGGCTCATATTCATGATCATGGATAAATTAACATTTTTATATAAAATGGGTATATCTCATAATAGCATAGTTGACTAAATCTGTAGGTAGAAAGCCTTTTGCTTTTTATAAATAGCACATAGGAAAGCTTTCATCCAAAACAAGTGCAACTTGTATATTTACAAGTACAATATTTAAGTTTGGAATAGCTGAAGAAATTGTCAAGTGAATAGCTTTCAGGCTGCTTGACACAAAAGCAGAGAGGTTTTTGGAATAAGAACTTCTGATTATTCCTGTTTTGTTAAAAATAAAAACCTGAGCAGTTTCCTGAAGCGCCCCAGCAGAGATCCTGATGTACTGACAAGTCACACTCCTCTGCACAGACTTTGTCCATGAAGCAGCTGCAGCTATTCTCCAAGAGCAAAAAAATAAAGCTGGAGTTGTGTAACTTAACCTGGAGGAGGAGAGGGATGTTCCTGGTTTGGAAGAGAAAGCCATCAAGTCAAGGCCTGGGTATGTAGGCTTGCTGGGGGAGATGTGGGCTATGCAGGCTTCACAGATAATTCTCAGAAAGTGTATCGGGGAGAATCTGGGTGAACGTCTCATGGGAGGAGTTAAAGCTGTGCCTTGGCTGCCTTGTTGTTTGAAATGTCAGAGGGATCTGCACTGATTTCAGAGCTATCCAGCTTTTTTACCTCCTACCTCTGGGATTTCTTGCAGTCTTGATTCCTGTAGCTCCTTGTGTCCTTCTGCAGCCACCCCAGATCTTCCCTCCTGTACTTTGAAGATTAGGTTCAAAATAAAGCCTGTAAGCATAGTGAAACTAGTGTGCAGGAGTTGATGTCAAGTGTGGAATGGCTTGCAGTTCCATAAGAATGACCAGGGAGACAGCCTGACCTGGTGCTTCATGGAGCCAGCACATTGGGAAGGCAAGATTTGGTTCTAGTAAGTTAAGACGAGATTTAAAGTGTATTACTGACATACCTCCGAGTTCAGTTTTGTTTGTCACCCTAAGTGCAATTACCCAGGCTATGCCACAACACTGAGCTTAAAACACATGGGCAGAAAGCCAAATTCTACACTTAGCAAGCACTTTAAATAGAAAACTACAGCACAACTGACCTGCAGGTACCTTTCCTTTTATAAGGAAAGCTGGGGCTTCTGTTGCTTTAATTGTAAATGCATTGATAAATGCTATTGTATAATACTTAGTCAGTAAAAGTGAGGTTGGTCACAGCTTAATGTGATTGCCATGTAGAGTTTGAGTTTCAGGTAGAATATGAAGTCTTTTCCCTGTACTTTTGTTAATCTTGAATTAATACATGTATAGTGAAAAGACACTTGGGGCTTTCTGAAATTTACACCACTGAGGTGCATGGTACTAAACTGTTTAGATGATTTTGTAGTGTTTAACTATGCCTGCGTTGCAGCAGTTGCACATTTGACCTGTCTCAAGCACAATCAGGGTCTGGTAGTGACAGGATGATAGTTAACACCAGTTGTGAACTGACCCGGCTTATGGGTTGGTTTTGCAGTCCATGCTTAATCCCACGTTGCCATGGCTAGACTGCTACTGGTATCTGTGCTAATGGATGGAAAGCTTGTACAGTTGCAGCTGTAAATCTAAGTCACAGCAGTGAGGGCCAGGAAGACAAAAACTTGGAAGCTGCTGTTGTATGGCTTCAAATGCTGGCAGTTGGAAGACACTGGTAGCTTTTTTTGGTGGTAGAATTTAACTAGACCTGGATTAACTGCTCCTGTTGGCTTATCCTGTATTTTATAAGATGTAAATTCTGTTCAAAGGTCTTGCAATTGAACTTGTGATGCCTTCTTTGGGGGTTTAATATAGATGAATTGGAGGGGGAGTGCTGTGCAGGGTCTTATTTCCCTGCTTTTACTGTTGTGAAACTCCTAGACACTGTATTGTGTCTTCTGAGAACTTTGGTGCTTGCAGAGCTCAGCTGAATTTGGCACCAATTTTCTTGACCACTGCAGCAGGGGAATCTGACAGTTTATAACGCACTTAGTTAAAATGTGCATATAGCAATGGGGATTGTCCACTTAGTAATTTCTTTGTGGAAGTTCTGTGGTCTTTATTAGAAAGACACCTATGTGGGCATGCATTTCAAGGCCCAGCTGAGTTTGGGAAGTATTAAAAGAAATACTGAGTTGCTGTCTGCTTCTCTTGGTAACAGAAAACAAAATAGAAGGAGACTTCAGAGAGTTATTGAAAGCGACAGCACAGGTGTGCATAAACCTAGTTCAGATTTGTACCGCTGCATCTTCCCCTTCATCACCTCAGTCAGTGCCTTGGAGTTTAAGCTGTCAGACTTCTTCCAGCATTGCAGGAAACCTCATTTCTGAGAATACAATTAATACAGATCTGTCTCTATGAAAAGAACTTGAGATTCTTAGGACAGAAGACCTCAAAGGCTACTAAAAGTTTGGTGTTTTTTTTTTTAAAAAAAACTAAAATAAGAAAAAGCCTGATTTCAAAATGACTGTTTCTGGCAGTAGATTTCCTAGAAGTCATGGTGAAGGGAAGCCCAAGATAGATGAGCTGAGGTGCTGGTGTTGACTGCGGTTGCCAAGACAACTTGCTTCATCACTTAAATATCTCTAGGAATATAGCTAGCAGATGTTAAGATTGAGAAAAGGCAATGGGCTGGCAGAAGAACTGGGAGCAATGAGCAGCCTGAGGCTTGTACAGGGAATTGATTTGACTACAATAGGAAGCTGCTGTTTTCAGTGGTGGGGTTCCTGAGTGATGCCACCTTGATGGTGGTTC
The DNA here is from genome assembly GCA_033558235.1 of Neomorphus geoffroyi. Lineage (NCBI taxonomy): Eukaryota > Metazoa > Chordata > Aves > Cuculiformes > Neomorphidae > Neomorphus > Neomorphus geoffroyi. The sequence continues at coordinate 2,266,332 of JAUMJM010000048.1, forward strand.
TCTTGTAATGACAGCATGTCTGGCTGCCCTCTTGCTGCGTGAAGCAAGATCTTTCGGGAGATACCAACCTCCCACAGTATATTCATTCCCCAAAAAGTGGCTGATGAATGTGGTATGAATTCAGGTTTAATACTACTGCAGTTCTTCATTTTAAGCTGAAAAGGGAAATTTAGATTAGATATTAAGTTTTTTACTACGAGAGTGGTGGTTGCCCTGAGAAGTCATGAAACCACATCCCTGGAGGTGTTCAAGGCCAGGTTGCATGAGACTTTGAGCAGTCTGGTCTGGTGGGAGGTGTCCCTGCCTATGGCAGGGGGATTGGAACTGCATGATCTTTAAGGTCCCTTCCAACCCAAACCATTTTATGATTCTGTGATTTTGCAGCCAAGCTATTTGATGTAGTCATAAAAATATTGCAGCAAAACCTAGTGAAAAATAAACCCTGCATGCAAGCGGATACAGGTCTGAGAATTGTATTCCAAGGCAGAGCTAAACTGCAGAAGCTACAGCTGTGTCAGGGGTTGGTTTGGGTCCTTATAGTGCTTATCGTATTGAGAAACAGAAACATCTTACCATGTGTGTTTTGCTAATCATGACTGCAAATGCTGTTCTGTGGGTCTGTAGGTGGAACTAGTAAGTTTTAATCTTTTACTTTCCTTATGAAGCACTTAGTTCTCTTTCACATTGGCACGGAAAAATACCCAGAGAAAGCCTGACGGACTAAAACGAGCAGAGTTTGAGCCAATTGTTTCCTGCTGCCACAAGCATATTTGTAACTGCCAGCTATGACAGGTATTTCTACAGGCACTGAATCTCAAGCAGAACACCAGGTGCTCCAAGAAGTTGCAGAAGACTAAGTGTACGCTTTCTGCCTCGCATGTAATAGCTGGTTTATGAGTTTCTCTTTGTGTAGTAACTTGTGAAAAGTCCTGGTCAAAACCTTCATTCAAATGGAAGTGAAAAACTCAAATGCTGCCACTTGATTCAAAGGGCAGCAAGTGGTGAAAACTGGTGGTAGGATCAATTTTGATCACATTTTTCCTTTTCTTTCTAGTAAAGATCCTTCCCTGCAGATATAGGAACAGTCATTATATGTGTATATATTTTTTTAACTTGCATATTTAAAAGCTACCTGGGATTACTGGTAGTTGTTATTATACTAAGTAAATTGGATGTTCCTGTAATGCAGGTCCAGTTTGGGACTCTGGTTATTTCATTCAAAAATTAAATCATTTGACCATCTATTTCTCCTTGGCCCCATTTTTTAGCATGGGTAAAATCCATTCTAACTTCCTCTGCTAGCCATGTAAGCCAGTGCTACAATTAATGGTTAATTGGACTTTAGAAGGCTTGCCAAATTAGAGGGAAGTTTTCCTTGGCGAGTGACATCAACTTGCAGAAGTGAACTGTTAAGGTGAAAAAATTGCAGTTCCTGGTGTAAAGCAGATACTGATGATGGGTTTCTTATTTGTGAGTAGCTTTTGCTGAAGGAGTGATGGCAAAAACACCTTTTGAGATTTTCCCCCTTACTGCCTTATAAGCTTTTAACCTGTCTCACCTCTCCCTCTGACCCATCAAGGTATTCTTACACTGGAAGTGCTAATCTCAGACACAGGAGTGCAAACTTCTTAAGACAACTTCATCTGACACTGATCAAGAGATTAAGCTTCACAGATCACCTCTGGAAGTAGTGGTACATTTTCCAAATATTTCCTATCATGGGCAAGGAATATTCAATTGAAGTGTGAGAGCAGGGCATGAAACCTGAATCACCTGATGTAAAGTCTTTGAGTTCTGTACTTGTAGTGGGCTGTTCTGCTAGTCAGATCTGCTATTCTTTTTATCTGTCTACTTTCACTACTTTAACAGCTAAAAGTTCCAAAAAGGCATGGTACAATCAAACCCACCCTCTTGTCAAAATGAAGATTGATATAGGGAGCTTTATAAACTAGGCACATGAGTAGTCTGGATTTTCTGCAGAGAGCATATGGTACCTGACACTTCAGCTGGAGATGGCTTGGTAATTATAGCTTCTTTGTCTGAATACCTCTGCCGTTTCATGGGGCTAATGGCAAATTAAGCTGCTCTTGGTAGGATCAAGGAAGGCAGGCTGCTAAAAATATTTGGTTTCTGCACATCTTTAATTATTATCAGACTTGAACAGGGCCAAAAGATTGGAGGTCAAGGTAGGAGGTCAAAGTGGTTAAACTCTTGTAGAAGGAGTGAGTAGTCCTACCACCAGTGACAAACTTTCTTCTAAATGAAGGGAGGATCTCCATTCTCTGGTTAATCTTTTTTAGGACAGGCTAAGGCAAGCCTGTTGTTAGAGACCTTTGTTTTTCGCTAGCTTCAGGTAGTAGCATGTTCCTGAAATCAGCATAGAATTGCTTCCTTGGCTGTTCTCTTGTGTTGGTCTGGGTATTCCCTTGTGATGATCTGGCTTTGAGGGTGAATCAGATCTACTTCTGTGACTTAAATGTCTCGATTTTATTTTAATGTGTTGCAGGCACGTGTGGGTATAAATCAGCTGAAGTTTGGCCCAGGTTGGTTTTGTTCCAAGGCAAATATACAGTTGAATGAGTTCACTAGAGAAGCTTGAACCTGAGCAAGTGAAATATGGTTTGATTGTTTATTGTATGCTGATCCTCAGTGTGATTTAGCTAGCTAACAGTTGCTAGAACAATGGGCATGATTTCTACTGCTCTACACCAAGCAAAACAATGAGAAAGAACAATTGATCTATGATGTAGTGGCTGACTCATGCCTAAGGCTTGGTGTTCTTTTAATCCTTTTATAAACTGTTTTATCCTAAGTAATGTAATTGTGGATGTTCTTATTACCCATGTAATTCCGAGTTGCTTTTGAATTCTTGCTAAACTGTTTGCCTTAATGTTGCTTAGTGATAGTTGGCAAAATACAGGTGGTTTGTGTATTGTTTAACTCCTGATCAAACCTGTAAGATGTTGTTTATGCTGACCTGTTACACTTCTATGTCGGTAACTCTTCCAGTGCTGAACAGTGAAGGGGAACTCATTCAGAGGAATACTCCCATCAGCCTGAGTGCCAGCCTGGAGCTTGGGTCCTTTCTGGAGCTTGTCTTCAAAGCTGTAGTGTTGTGCTTCCACTTGTCATGACTTTTAAGAGTGCTTGGTAGCCTCCTGCCCGAAGCATGGAGTGTTTTGTTCGAAGCCTCACATTCAGCAAGAAAACAAAGCCTCTGTGTCCCTTGCAACGCAAATCTGAGGGTTGCGTTGCTGGATCCTATTCTGCTACTTTCAGTGGAACCATTCTCCAGCATGGGGCTGAGAAGGGAGGAATGGTAGCTGGTGTTCAGGTGTTTTGGATATTTGATCTAGAGGTTGTTTGGCTTTGCCTAGGATACCTGAGAGGCCTCCACTTTGACTTTCTTATTCTTCCTTGCTCAGATGCCATTTGTTCTAGGCAAGTTTGGTTGTTCAAGGTCAAAGTTGTACTTAAGGAACAATACCGGCTTCTCAATCCCCGCTATGCTTTTGTTGCAATATTTTTATCCCGTACGATGTTACCTTGTAACTCTATCACAGTTTTAGAGCAATCTGTGGTAAGTAGGGTAAAGAACTAAAATTGAGCAGAGGAGCCTGAAGTGTCAACAGCTTCAGTACGGAAGAGTGACATTAAGGGCCATCCCACTTATTTTAAGTGCCCAGCTTTGCAGTGGGGAGTGGAAGGGTTCTCCTGTCTCCTCTCTAGTGACAAATATGCCCTCAAGGCTTTGACTTGTGCAAGAAACTTAATATGTAGCTCTCAGCCAAAAGTATCAGTCAATCTTGGCTTTTTGCTTGGAGATATGTTCAGTTCCTTCTTCATCTTGAAGAAACTAAACCACATCTTTTTTGGGGGAGTAACAAAGGCATCAGGCTGTGAGTTTATGCTGTGAGTTTATCCTTCTCCTAGTTGAAAGTTCTGCATAGTGGGGTAGGGCCAAAGCCCCAGCCAGCAGCGAGGGAGCATGCCTTTGCAGCCTAAGGTGCTCACCTGGAAGGAGGGATTGCTCCTAGTTATCAGATCACTTTGCAGTGTGAAATATTTATAATCCTGACAGCTTTTTTTCAAGCTATGTGCTCTGAGCAATCAGGCTCCTTTTGTTTACTGGCTTGGACTCTTGCATTCCTGTCTGGGCCGTGGCCTGAGGCCAAGGGGAGAGCTGGAAAGCGCTGTGTTTAATGCCCTTTAGGGTAGGGCATCCACTCAGAAGGTGGAGGATGCAGGTTAAAGTGCCTTTGGATGAAATGCCCTGGTGCCAGCTGACTGAAGAAGCTGTCCCAGTTTAGCTTTTTTTTTTTTTTTTTTTTTTTTAGCAAAATAGGACAATCATCTGAACAAAATGCTCAGTTAAAGTGGTCATGTTCAGTATTTCAGGCTCTGAGTCAGCCTCCTGCACGTACCTGCGTGTAACCTTGAGTTCAGTGTCAAATTCCTGGAGTTGTGTTCAGGACATGTCAAGGCATTTCCTACCCTGTTGCTTCTCTTGGGCAGTACACCCAGCACTAATGAGAGAGAACATACAGAGAATCCTTAGTTGAGACCTGGATTTTCCCAGGTCCCTCATCAGCACTGGTTCATGAGATACACTGTGTGCGCACCAGGCTTGTCATGCTCACCCATGCAAATGGTTATCATGTCACTCCTGTTCCAGCAGTGTTGAGAAAACCAAAGGATAAGCTGTTAGTAAGCAGCTATTAATCTCTTCTGGAGAGTGCAGGATCCTTTTTTTCCCTGTTTTAAATGCCTGTTCATATTTCTTTGGAGGACTTCTGTTCCATATGGACTAAGGAGGTACCTTATGCCATTTCCTGTTCTGTGCTCAGTGCCTACTCATGCATTATGGGAGAAAATCTTCCAGTGTAACAGGGAGATGACTTTACAATCCATCCTTGTAAGTACTTTGTCATTGGCTAACTTTTTTGCATATTCTTAGTTTTTTTCCAGTGAAACTTTCTCATCGGTTTGCTGTAGTCAGTTGTCTCTTGAATGAAGCTGTGATTTTTGAAGACATCACTTCACATTGGAAGCAACTTGAATGTCCTATGATAACATGTACAAGAATGTCAGATCAGTCAGTGTTTAATTTGCAAATTAAGAACCTTGTTGTTGTGACTTTTTGTGTTAAACTACTGAACTGTAAGGGTAATGAACTAGTGATGCAGACCTCCATGATCATTAATCTGATATTGCACTAGCTGTGTTTGAAGCTGACTATTCCCAGTGAAAAAAAGGCAAATGAGCTATGTGTTACCTTAGATATAATTAGATATGCTGCCTTGTATGTTTATTTTGGAGATTAGAGCAGAACCATAAAAAAAACCCATGATACAGGCTGCAGAAGTGATTGCACAGCGAATGCGAGGTTGGCAGCACATACGGCTTAGTGCGGTGCGAGTTACCCTGCTTTGGATTTGCTGAGACTTTTTTTTTTTTCCTCCTGTCGACAAGAGAATGATAGCACTTTAATCCTGCTGACTTCAGCCGATGAAAAGGCCCTACATGAAATACAAAATCTGATGTCTGCAGACTTAGTACCCTGAAAGGCTGGGCATCATTGCAGCAAATACACAGTGCAAGCTCCTTTGCATGTCATTGCGTGGTTACTCCTGAGGTCACTTTCCCAGCATCAAGCTCCTTGATTTTTCCTCAGAGGAAGATCAGGACTGTTGACCCTGAAATGCTGTCCAGCTTGCTGTTAATAGGGGCTGTAAACAGCCATGGTGTTCAATGTTTGTATCTCAATGTTTGATATGTTACAGTTACTTGTTTTGAAACGCTTTGAAGCGATAAAATGTGCTCAATCTGCAGCAAAGCTGCCACTGTATTTCCTTCTAGCACAAGAGCCATCTTGACTGTAGGAGAAAGTACTTTTTCCTACAGAGCCCAAATTGACTCAAAGCTTTTTTGGTTGGTTGTATTTTGGTGTGTTCTTTTTTAAAAGGACCTGGAACTGACTTTGTAGTTAGTGGTCCAGTGTTAGTGTCAGCTTCAGCTTCTGATTCTTTTTTTTTTTTTTTCTGCTTTTGTACATTGATACTTCAAATGATGCTCTGTTGGAAAAAGGCTGACTAAAAACATTGCAGAGTAACTTGAGCAGCAAACAAGCTAGTGCTCAAATGAGGCTAATCTCTCCATAATGACAGCAAAGGAGAGTGTTTTGAATCTGGTTTCCTTTTGCAGGAGGCAGTGCTGTTGGCATATTTTAAGGGCAAGGTACGTGTTATTGCTTGTGTAATGTCCGATACAGTGAGACTGTGGCTTGCTAGGTGCTCTCAAACCTGCAAAGTTAAACCCAGCCCACCAATGCAATAAGGGGTTTGTGGCTACTCATGAACTGCAAAAGTGATGGTTACTGTGCAGCTCGTGGTATGCAAATAAAAGTAAATTAGAGCTCTCTTGAAAGCCCAGCATACTCTGAAGGGTGGCGATAGTGATTTCTCTGTTGTAACTAGGCTGTACAAGAGCTGGCTTCTGTAGGGTGCCTGCTTCTCCCACTCTCCCAAAAAGTTAAGCACAGGATGTTAATGACATACTCCGTAGAAGTACATGTGCTGCTGAAGCCATAATTTTAAAATCTACATTGTAAATTAAGTGATCACTAAGTCTGGTCAAAAAATGCTGGCTTGGCTATCTTGCATCACTAAACAAGCAAGGAGATCACTCATTTAACATTTTTAGATTACTTTTCCCTGCTGCTATCCCCCTGTACTACAGTTGCCAAGGTATTGCTTAGATATTAGGATGAAAAAGAAAGGAAAACCTGGCTATGTTTTTAATTTGCAGAGTAGAACTGTACTGATAGAGTATATGCATGCATGTGTGCAGTTTTGAGATTATTAACAAATTATTAACACTTAAAACCACAACTAGCAGTAATCAAAATTGTCTTGAGTTTTGTACTAGGAGCGTGGGAGGAGGAACCTCTGCTGTGACTTGTGCTGCTTTGTTCTTCACTACTTGCTTAGGGCTTAAAGTACTCGGATGCTGAAGTACTTCTTAAGCTGTAATACTGAGGATTTATCAGACCCATATTTGAGTGTCAGAAGTAGAAAAGAACAGTTTATGTACTTCTAGTTTTGCAGGGTTCAGCTACCTGTGGCAGTTGTGCCCACACTGTCATTATTCATCTGGTCCTTAATAATCTCATAGTAATTCTGATTGCCACTGGTGTCCTAATGTGACAGCACGTACAAAGTGGTGTTGTTTAGGGACCCTGAGCTGTCCTGCTCAGTGTCTAACCAGTTAGCTGCTCTTATGGTACCTGCTAGTCCTTGCTATTTGTAAAGGCTGTAAATCAAGGCAAGTGTGGAACTGCTTCGGCATTGAGCTCCCAGTGCTTTGTCGTTCCCCTTACCAGTTGGTACACTGCAGCTGTGTGTGCACAAGCATAACTGTACACGTGAGCATCATAATAGCTGCTACCTCAAATGTCTGTGGCAGTGGACAAGCATGTTGGTTGTGAGCAAGCTTGATACTGAGGAAGTACACGATGTTCTTCAGAGATAGGTGGGGAAGGAGGACAACCTCATTAATGGGAAAAATACAGACACAAAGTTCAGGTTTCTAGACCTATTTTGAACTTAGTTCAATAAAAGTTTATCAGATAGCAGTGTGGATACTTTCTACTATCATTTCTGCTGGACACTTTTAACAATGAAGTTTACGAGGATGCAGCTTCCTCTTTGCAATTCCTTCTTGGAATTGAAGTCTTTCTCCTCAACTGAGAAGTCCAAGCCACGGTTTTAATCTCCTGTGCTCACTACCTCTTGAGCTTCCTCTGTGCTTTGAGTTCACTGTAACTTTTTTTGTCATTTTAAAGTGCCTCCTTGCTGTTGATGGGTCCTTTATGCTACAGCACAGCAAAGCCAAAGCTGACTGCACATAATTAGCTTGAAAGAATCTCCAAATCTGGTTTTGGCTCTAATATGAAGTTACTTCCAAACAGTTGATATTTGAATCAAACTGTCATATTTTAATTTATTGTCCTTCCCAATACTGATTTATGCACTAAATGATTTGCTTATGCCTGCTCAGTCCTCTGCTTTGTCCCTGATACTGCCAGGTAGGTTTTAATAAAAAACTTAAGGCAGCTGAACTTGAATTGTGTATTTTGATAGGAAGGAATAGAGAAACAAAAGAAAGGCTTTAAATATGGTTTGGTCATCCGTTGTTTGCACAAATGCCTATATTCATTTACAATTAGCAGCACATGCATATGCTAAAAGTAATGTGAAGACTGGGAGCCTTTGTCCCAGAGATGGACACTGAGGGCTCACCTGGAGTCTCTGCAGAGCATTTTGATTGAGAATACTGCAGAACAGCTTAGTACTCTTGATCTTTCATGTTAGTAGGGAGATAATTCACTGAATTTCTTGATAAACCTTGTAAATCTTAATTTCCCCAGTAGCTTCTTTTATTTTGCTTTATAACAGTTTGGTAACTACTACTTGAACCTTGTAGCACACTGAAAAATAATACTGGAATAGATGAGGCTTTCTGAAAACAACCCTTGAAGAATCTGAGAGTCTAAATGCCGACTGCTGGAGTGTGGGTAGTTGGTTTGCTGTCTTCTCTACACCTTTCCTGTACAGATGGATAAAAGCTTCAAGACTATGAAATAGCAGACTGAAATAGTACAGAGTACCTGAAATAAATATGGTTTGTTTAGACTATTCTTGGCTATTTAGACTATTCGAGAAACTAATGACCCTGTAGTTCAGTTGGAGGAGACCAAGGCTTTTGGACACTTAAATTGCAAATTAAATATTACCAGGTGGAAAACCTTCCAGCTGATGCCTTTTGCTTATTTTGGGGAGAAGGACTAAGTGGGTTTAATGAAGTTAAGGCAGTTTTCTTGAGTTAGGTGACCAGGTGATCATTGGGGTTGATTCCAAGGAAGGAAACTGTGTGACCATTTAGCTTGGGACACCCTAGCATCACATGCTTCCTTACTTGATTAGGCTGTTCTGTGCAAGTGAGCTAGGTCTTATACTAATGTCTCTGCAGATTGTAGTTGTCTGATGTAGCCAAAACATCTGAGATGGGAGTGCCCTGACTCCCCCAGACATGTTGTGCTGCTGCATATGCAGTTCATACTTCGGATTCTGTAGAAGAGCTGCTGTGCTGCTTTACGAACACCATGTAGCAGTTGTAGAAATGCTGGTTATGAGAGCTGGATTGCAGACATTTTTACCATAGTACACAATTTGAACCAAGCAGCTGCAGCTGGTTTCCTGGGATACTAGAGCAGAAGCCACCAACGGATTAGGTGTTGTTCCCCTTTTGCTCTTGGACTTATTGACTAGGTTGTCAGTGTTGTCTAATCAACTTAAATCACAAGTTTGTTTGAAGTGTACAATATTTGGAAAGGATTAGCAAAATCAATATGCTGTAATTTATTTGGAGGCACATGAATTTGAAGACTGGTGGTGCAGTCAAAGGCAGGTGTCCCTGTCGTTCACTCTGGTTTCTGTAGTAGATGCAGGTCATCTACTTGTGTAGCTCTCAAGTATCCTCTTGGGAAGGTTAAGGATTCCTGACAGCACTGTGTGTTAGTGTAAATGTCTCTCAAAATGAGACACGGGGGATAACTTGTCAAGCTTTCTGGTTTGGGGTTTTTTGATACCCAAATGATTTGTATGCTGCCTTACTTTAATACTGACACGGAAATGTAGCAAGCTCTGACCTGAGTTCTTCAATGTTGGGAATATCGAAAGATCCCTTGAAGAAAAGTGATCTTTTTTTGGTTTCTTAGAGCTTCAGTGAATACGGAACAGTAACCTTTAGAACAAAACTTGCATACTTCCTGTTACAGAGATTCGTAGGAAATCTCTTGCCATTTGTAGTGGTAATTGCAGGTGGCAGGGATGACTTTTCTGAACTTCAAAGCATAGTGTGCTAATTTGAAACCATATTGAGTGTCTGGAATTGCAGACAGACAGATCCTTACACTGCTGCTGAAACCTAGTTTGGTTTGAACGCATGTATTTAATCTTGGTGTTATTGATAATGGTCTAAAGTTAACAGACTGGCTAGTCCTTCAGCAGTGGTGTGGCCGAGAGATGAGATGACAAAGCATGAAGGAATTTGTAGCTGAAGGAACCCTGTTTGGGAGAGGGAAATGCTTGGTGAGAAAGGGTTGGGGTGTTTTTCACTTCCTCTGATTCTAAATCTGACTTGAAACAAAACCATGTATAATTGATGTCATAGATACTGTGTGTGGATTCTGCTACTTACTGGCACAGTAATGGCTTTGATTTCCTTTCTTAAATTCACATGACAGTGCTAAGTGAGGTGTTTTGCTTTCCAGCAGGCTTTAGAAAGCACTGACTTCTGCTGACCTATTTGATGCCAAAGGTGGTAATTAAGCTTTCTGAAAAGCTCTGAAGGCAGTCCTATTAGAGTAGGCATTCATGACTCTACTAACAGGTGGGTGCAAAGTGGGAGTTTAAAGGGATTCTCTTATCTCTGAGTGATTGCTTTGCTATTGCTGTGCAGGGGAGGAGAGCTCCACTGTTACTGCAAAGCATCTTTATAGTAAGGAGGTGTTTGCATTAAAATATAATAATTGTGCCTGAGTGTTCAGGTGCACTGAAGTGGGGTTTTTTTAAGAAAAAGTGGTGACTGCAGTTTTGGTTTTGTACTTACAAGAAACTTGTCCGTTTATAGGAGTAGTGTGAAGATTTTCATTAAAATTAACGAGTCTGTGATACTAATGCTTGTGTGGACATTAGAATGAACGCTAGTGGTGGTACTTGTTCATGAGTTAGCTGCATAGGAAAAGATGCTGTGTTAACCTGTGCTGTTTTGTTAAACCACTCTATCCTTTAAGATCTGAGAGTTGTTGTTTGAGGTGTTTGGCATTAAAAAAAGCAGGCTGGCTTGCCTTAGGGCTCAGGTAGTGTGGTATAAACATCTGCTTCCAGTGGGACAGTTGAAGGCCAAGTAGTTTTAGACATCTGCGTAATAATCTGTATGGTGCCATAGTATTGGATATAGATCAGTATAATGCTGAGCAGTCAAAAGTTGTGTTAAGGGTCAGATACACAGAGGGCTTTAGAGACAGTTATTCTCGGTTCAGAAGTTTTTGTACCTGATGCAGAAAAAGTGTGGTGGTGTGGTCAAGGTCACTGGCTGTTGATCCTTCTTCAAAATGGGCATGTAAGTGTATCTTGCTGTTCCCACCCCAAATCCTGCTGAAGCTGCGTTAATGGGGCTGTTCCCAAGAGTTGCATAGCTTTTGTTTCATAGAGGAGGCAAATTGTACTGATCTGGAAAATGCATAATCATTTTGATACAGCAAGGGAGGCTCTTGGATCTGACCCTTGCATTCCCAGATTGCCTTCAGTGCCAGTGAACTTTACTGCTGTTGCACTCTCTGGTACAGACTGTTTCGCTCAGCTGAAAAATGCTTTTCCTTGGAGGCTATGAAAGTTGCAATAAGGTGAGGTAGAAGGGTCTGAGCAGTGGTTCTAGTGAATAATGCTTAACGTCCAAGAATGGGAACAAAGGGAATTCTGTGGTTTACTGGGAAAGTGCTTGTAATCAGTTCCTGCAACTGTCCCCCATGCCACCACCTTTGTGGTGCTAGTACTTTCTCCACCTGTTACTTAAAACTTTGCAATATAAAATCATAGAATCGTTTGGTTGGAAAAAACTTTTGAGATCATAGAGTCCAATCGTACCTGTCCACTACTGAACCACAGGTTTAGTATGTATGACAGGGTGGATAACCTGAGCCGGTTTTTGAGCTGTTCTGTTATTGCCCTTTGTATGGTTAGGTACTTTTAAAAGTGAAAGCATAAGGATAGCAAAAGGCTTTTTGGACTGACATTTCCAGCATGTAGCTGCTTCTGTATGGAAGTGCAACTGAGAGAAGTGCAGAATAAAGCAGCTAGAGGAGAGCAGTTGTCTCCTGTTGATCACCTTGCAGAATTCTCCCATCACAGTCAATACTGTGATCTTGCCTACAGATCTGAACTAGAGCTCCTAAATGCCTGTCATTGCACACTTTATCCACCATGGCATCTGGAGAACTCTGGGTTTGGGGTTTTTTTAGGAAGTGAACTCCATTTGGGAATATGATTGTAACCAGGTAAAAGTATAGCTTTGTAGGCTGCAAAGACGGGGAGAGAAATTGTATTTTACTTCCAGTCAATTTGCAGTATAGCTTTCATCTAGAGATCTAACACACACCAGCATGCATTATTATAATTTAAATAATATATGGTGATGCTTATATTATTTATTAGAGAGAGAGAATGCCTTGAGGGCTATACTTTTTATTTCATTATATTCAGGTCTTCTAAAGCGGACCCTGACAAGTGGCAATTACTGCAAATGTATTGGTCATGTGTGGATGGCTTTTAATTTAGTTTGCAAACAGCACTATGATTTTTGGTAGTATTTGGTGGAAAAAAACCCCAATATCCATTCTGTAAATGTTTCCATTTTGGGGCATTTTTACTCTGGTTGTCAGATGGAGTCATAAGGAAGATAAAGATAGTTGTCAGACTGATCTTCCAGTTGCTAAAAAACAAACCTCTGTGACTAGTCTACAACTGTTGTTGCAAAGTGCTGAAACAAGCACTAACTTTTTCAGAGTCTGGGTCTTTTAACTACCAGCGACAGTTGGCTGTTTTGTTCAGTACTTAATGCCATATGAGCCTTTTAGGTCCTACAGTTCTTTAAGGGCTTTTAGTGGAACCTAAATGGTGTGTGAGTGAATGTAGGTAAATCACCAAATGTGGGGGTGTTTTTTTCTCTTGTGATGTGCTAAAGAAAGCATTACATCGGTATAAATGCTTATCCCACTAATGGTTTTGGAGCTTTCTGAAAGAGTAGAAGTAGCCTTCTAGTTTTTTACGGGGTCTGATACAAACAGACTGTGCTTTTATTTTTTTTTATTATTACAACAGACTGTTTTTATTTAACAAATTAAGAAAATCAACTATGGTCATCTTCAAAATAGTTCCCTTCTGAGTTGGCGCACAGCTGACATCGTCCAAATCAATTCCACAGATCATTTTCTGAAAGGCTTTCAAGGATCTCCCTCATTTTTGCTTTTGCATCTTCTACTGACAAATACGGGTTCCTCTGAGCAGTGGCTTGATCTTTGAGAAGAGGGCACCAGGTCTGGCAAATAGGGTGGGTGCTCAAGCACAGTGGTGGTGTTAGCTAAAAACTGCTTGACAGACAAAGCGTTGTGGTCCGACACATGCTGTCATTTCCCAACCAGAGGTAAGAAAACATTTGTATTTGAACATGCATGCACTTGTATCAAGTGAAGCAGTTGAGTTGAACCTTGTCTAACTATGACATGTTAGAACATGTTCAATAACCATATTTGTCTCTCCCCACTCTTGCTTCTGAAGCTATAGGGCTAGTCTTTGGTTTTGTGTGTTGACCCCATGAGTGCCACATCAATGTGACTGGAACAGGTTGCAAGATTGGAGAAACTGCATAGTTAATGATACCTGCTCTCAGGCGTGCAAGAGCTGCTTCCAGTTGATACTGTCAAACAAATCTCATATGCTGGAAAAGTCCTTTTCCAGCAGCAAAACATTCCTGGTACCTATGGAAGATACTGCTCTAATGTCTGCATAAAATTGCTTGAAGGATACATTTCTGCAGTGCAGATCTTAAATATCCTTACCATCTATGTGCATAGACACAATTTATTTAAAAATAGTGGTCTACCTGTGTCAGTATGTAACTTGGTGCAAAAATCAGGTACGAACACTGCTCCCTATTCTAGGAAAGTTTCAGAATTCTTTATTCAGTTTATGTGCTATCCTGAACTTTATGTACAAGCTGAAAAGGACAAGTGAGCTGGTTTATTTTCTTAGTGAATCAAGACAAGGTAAACTTGTAGGTAGAGTACTATTCAAGTTATCCTACTTGGTACTGTATGTGTGGCTTTCAGATGTCTATCACTGGCCACCTGGCTAGAAGTAATGCATCTATAAGCTAGTGTAAATACCAGCAAGGCTGTTAGCTTATACTTGAGCGTGTTAATTCATAATCACATCTCCTTTATCACCACTAGAGGCTCCTCCAAGTAATGCTTTGAATATGTTTCTGTCAGGAAGCACCTCATGCTTTAAGTAGCATGCAGATGTCTGAATCTGTCAGTGTAACACGTCTTTACAAGTAATGAATTAATTTTTAAATCAAAATTATCAGCCATCGTCTTGATTGTATGGTTGAACCTGAATCATCAGTTTGAAATAGTTCTGGTCATTAACGTCTGCTGAACTTTAAAGTGATGTTGACTAGATGCTTGTAGTGTTGCTTGTTAGTAACTAGAAAAAACAAGCATGAAATATTGGTGTTGATGAGTGTAGGTAAATAACTTAACGTCAACATATTTTATCCCTGCACAGATAAGGCTGTAAATGCCAACACAAACTACTTTAGGGTTCAGACACTTTCTGGTATGTATGGGGTAGGTTTCTCACAATAGGGCTGTTCTTACACTTGTGTTCTCAAAACACTGTCAACTGTTGCTGCAAACTGATTATTACTGCATTGTAATTTGATAGGGTGTAGGCATCCTACATCAGGTGGCGTGTGAGATTCAGGCTCTGATAAATCAGCCTAACAATGTTAAGACTAAGTTTTCAAGAGTTAATCTTATAAGACAGGAAAAAATATACTTGTGGGATTGTGGCTAGGATACAAATAAGGATCACTTTTCTGTTCTCTGCCATTCATGAGTTTTGGTAGCCATAGCTTATTCCATACACAATCCAGCAAATCCTGTGCTCAGGTCTTAGGTTTTTGCAGATGTGTGGGTATCACTTTTCTCTGAATGGATTGAGAGATAATCCAGTTCTCAAAATGACGGTATGGATGCTGCAATTTTTGAGCAGGACAGTATGGTGGATCACTGCACTGAAGCTACTGGAGACACAGCATGCTTTTTTGTAGCTTAAGCATCAGTGATATCGGTACTCAATTGCTTACATGTGATGATTCGATTATTTAGAAAGTGAAGTTTTTAGATGAGTCTTTGCAGGAAAGCAACATGACCTGTTTCTGTGGAGGCTTTGAAATTAGAAGGTGCTACATGGCTACAGGCATGCACATGAGGACCTATTGGAAGGTTGTTTTTTTTATCTGTTTTGCTAGAATTCGGCTAGTGTTCTTAAACTCCAAGACCTTTAAAAAGATTAGGGCAAAGCTGAAAATTAAGTTGTTCAAAATTCACCAGTAGGTAGATACCAGAAGGATCTAAGTAGAAAGCAATGTCTTAAAGTAGAAAACTTGGTCTGTCTTGAAGTTATCTACTTTTCTTCTTGAGGTATCACCTGTTCCTGCAAATCTCCATAGCCATAGATGCACCACCTTCTGTCAATCTGCTACTGCAGTTTATCTTATTTCTCAACTTCTCTGCTTTTTTTTCCCACTTCTGTTTTGGGAGGCTTTTCACCCACACTCCAGTTCTCACTAAAAGCAGACTGTCGATCTATCATAGATCATCTCTTTTTCCTGGTTGCACAAATTTATTCTAAAGATGTCAGACATGTCACTTAAGATCAATAATAATATTTACAAAATGCTTAAACACAGGAAGAAAAACTGAGTTTTAATGTCCCCTGGTTCCTTTCTTGGTACTGATGGGTGATATTGCACAGTGTTAGAGCTATTTAAGGGTTGCTTTTAGTTGCACGACTACACACATTTCCTCTTGAGTTTCCTACAAGATCCAGCATTCTCTGTCCAGATGATCAGATCTCTTGCCTGTAGTCTCATCTTACATCTATCTCATTAAATTTCTGTCTTGATCTTAATCTTCTTGACTTGCGGTAGCTTGAAGTGGTGGTTCTTGACTGCTACTCTTACCCTGTGTGCCTTCGAACTTAATGTCAATGGTTACCATTAATTAGATAACAAGCTTGAATTTCAAGGATGTTTGTTCATGTACCAAGCTTAGTTTGATTGCACCGGTTCTGGTTTTGACAGAAGCATATAGAGTACTTTAAGTATCTGTGCTGCACTGCAGATAAATCAACCTGCTTTGTACCCTTTTGCTGACTTTGAGGAGATTTCAGCTAATTGAGGATTATGGCTTTATCTAGATGTCATATTAGTCATTGATGTGGCAGCTAGTTGGAACATAGGTAGAAATATCAACCCTAGCTTTCAGTTCAGGGTTGTACTGTCTTGTATATCCATATCCGTCTGGCCTGAAAGATGTCTCTAAGCATCCATGTATTAATGATCTTCGAGAACAACCATGTTGTAGATGATTCTTGTCTAGCCATGTGTAATCAGCCTTTTAAATGGAGCATGGCTGTTATAGCAGGGAGGAGACTTCCTGGTGATCTGCAGGAGATGATGATCTTATGTGAAGGGATGAGTTCTTCAGTAATGGTTTCCTTAGGGCTGTGCTGGAAGTGGAAGGTCTGTGTAGTACCTAACACACAGCAATGTGAGATGTGGTTCTCATAACAGCAGTACTTTGGAGCCACTGGAAGCCAAAGCAGTTGAATGTCTTGTCCTTCTGACTATAGCAGCAGCACTCCCTAAAATGATTTTCTTTTTTAAAGAGACAATTAACGTAAGAGCTAGTCTTCAGCCTGGTGTAATGGCATTGTTACACATACATGTGCAGGAGCTGGTACTGTGGCAGATTCAGGCTGGCCACTGCTTTGCCCCCCAGCCAGGGAAGAGTACTTTGCAGTGTGAGAAGTAGCAGCTTAACACTCTCAGGCCTCAGTGTGATTTGCCTCCGTGTTTTGATTTTTCATAGAATTGTAGAATCACTAAGGTTGGAAAAGACCTCTTAACATAAAGTCCCACCGTCAGCCCAGCACCACTGTGGTTACTAAACCATGTCATGAAGTGCCATGTCTACAAGTTTTTTGAACACCTCTAGGGGTGGAGACTGGGCAGCCTCTTCCAGTGCTTGACAAGCCTTTCTGTGAAGAAGTTTTTCCTAATATCCAATGTAAACCTCCCCTGTGGCAACTTGAGGCCATTTCCTCTCATCATTTACTTGCCAGGAGAGACCAGCAATTGCCTCACCACAACCTTCCTTTCAGGCAGTTGTAGAGAGTGGTAAGATCTTCCCTCTTTTCCCAATTAAACATTCCCAGTTCCCTCAGCTGCTCCTCATAGCACTTGTTCTCCAGCCCCTTCACCATCTCCATTGCCCTTCTCTGAACATGAACCAGCCCCTCAATGTCTGTCTTGTAGCAAGAGGCACAAAACTGAACACAAGATTCAAGGTGTGGCCTCACCAGCGCTGAGTAGAGGAGCACGATCCCTTCCTTGCTCCTATTGGCCATGCCATTTCTGATATAAGCCAGGATGCTGCTGGCTGCCTGGGCCACTGCTGTCTCATATCCAGCCAGCTGTCAACCAGTACCTGCAGGTCCTTTTTTAACTTAAGGTGCAAGTGTGTTTTGAAGTCATTAAATGAATTAAACATATCATCTGACCTGGGCTCGCTTTCTGTGGTAGGCCAAAGCTCAAACTGATACTTTAGCACTTCAGTAATATTGTGGAATTTAGGGGGAGGGGACTTGTCTTGTTTGGAAAAACTAAATATGAGATCAGAGCTAGGATTCAACTTTCTTTAATTCTAATCCCTTGCAGTGCAGTTTACTGGCAACTGAGTCGTTGCTGCTCATGAGTAAAAGCTTCACTGACTATAAGACTGAGCTCCAAATCATCTAAAGCACAAAGCAGGGGTAAAAAGAGATAGAGAATGACAGAATGCTGAATCCCTCTTGAATTTGGCTCCTCACTAGCAAAAGAACACCCTAAACCTGTTACAGTAGAAACAATAGTCATAGGAACAATAGTGAGTACATACCCATCAGCTAATGCACTTATTTAAGCTTAAACTTTAAACTTATCTGTTTGAAGCAGCCTATGATAATGGAGCTGACAGATGCATCATTATGCAATAATGTGAAAATATGCCTTTGTCTCAAACATAGGCTTCTCACTAGTGAATACCTGCTGACAGAGGGCTGGTTCCTGCAGTGAACGGGAGGGTGCTGGGCAGGGAGGCAGCTTGCATACGTGTGTCAGACCTCCCTGGTGCATGCAGGATTATAGACACTGGGGTGCTGGGGCTATGCATAATACAGTTGTATCAGTAAAGGATTATAAATACAGGCTAATAAAATGCTGATTGTGTCACTGCAGTAGGAGACAGTGCTGCTGTACTTAGCTCTCTGGTTGCAAGTGGTACAGCCAATCTGCTTATATTTACTGCCTGTGTGACCAGCTCTGAACAGGAGAGTTCACCGTCAGTAGTGCAACGGCTGAAAGATAAGTATCAGGGCTGTGTAAGTGCTTTGTTGGCTTCTGTATGGCAGCTAGCATAGATAAGATTTTGACTGCAGTTCCCAGGTGCTGCCATTCAGTTTCTGGAAACCTATATCCCGTGTTTAAATGAAGGCTGGTAATGCCAGCTTGAGAAATCTTGTTAGAACTGTTGCCTGCCATGCTGAGAAAGGCGAAGTTGTGTAACACTGCAGCACAGTGCTGTGGCTTACACTTGCAGTGCTAAAAATATTCTTTTCCCCTTGCTGCTTATGAAAGAGGTGACTACATCAAGACCAGTGTTTTCAGCAGAACATGTGACTCGCTGTCCCTGGAGGAGAGCTTTCCTCTTACATCTAACTCAGCTTGCATATGAAGAGAGACGAGGCAATTAGTCATTCACTGAGTCATGAATGGTGCTTGTTTAAAAAAATTGTCTAAAAATAGTTACAACAGGCTGAAGGAAAGGGTGTTTGCATATCAAGCTAGCTTGGCCATCTTGTAACTCAGCAGTTGCAAACGGTATGAGTTGCTTCACCAAACAATGAAGCAATTATTGGTGAGCTTGCATGAATAGGTAAGTTCATAGAAACTCACAAGCTCATGCAAAGTGCTGTGAAACTGAGATGTGCTTTGGTTGCAATCGCTTGGATTTGAGCAAACTGAACTGGAGAAATGACCAGGTTAAGTCTGGAATATATCATACTCTGTCACACTCAATCATTCCATGGACACTTCTGCATGTATATCTACTTCAAAAAAGTAAATTACTCCCCCGGGACATGGAAGTTCAAAACATGAGATTGAACAGGACACTGAAGGTATCACTGGCTAATGTGCTTCTTACTAAGAAACAATCTTCTGGACCCAGAAGTCTGGCAAGTGTGGCACGTGCCTAGAGTGTCAATCCTGTACACGCTTAACTGAGGACTTCCACACATGCTGCTAGAGATGCCAGTAATGTAGCATGATACTTTGAATAACGAGCTTCAAATATTCCTGCCACTGCTATAGCAAAACTATTATTTTTGAAAATAGAAAGAGTTCATAGAATCTCTGTAGGGAATCTCCCCGTTTATCATTCAGCTCAACCTTGTTTTCTTGCCTTTCTTTAAAGGTGTAATTGTAACTTTGGCCATTGTATATCAACAGGCTTTCTGCTTTGGCCCAGGTTGAGTGGCTTAACAGCAGTCCCAGCTTTATGAATATAGCTGCATGGACAGAGGAATATTTAATAACAAATCATTGTTAAAAGAAGCTTTGGGAAAAGGAAACCTAGTTTGTAGCAGGAGTCTTCCATTGGAAATGACAACTTTTAGTAATGCCCGGATAACTAAGTTGGGAAGTGGATACAAGATAGGATTTAGTGTGAAACAAGTAAGGGCTCCTGCCTGTCAAACTAGTCTATGATTTTGGAAGTTAACCTCACTTCTTGACTCATCTTTGCCCTAATGACTAATGGCTCTGTTTTCTTTCTTGTTTAGAAGCCTAATGTCCTGTTTTGAGATCTAGTTTACTCTTCACATTCAGGTCTATGTGATTTTAAATTCCTTTTGAAACAGTGAGGTTAATACGGAATGTAAGAAGTTTGCTGCTATTAGTGTTCATCTGGCCACTGCAGCAGCAAGGGAATTTTCAATTAATTCACCTGGTTGCTCATCATCTAATTCGGATCAGAGATGTGGTTCTCTTTCTTTAAAAACACAATGAATGTCAGTAAGCATTGATATTGTGCTGCTGGGAAATGAGGCCAGAACTGGGAGTACATTACCAAGCTTGTGCTGAGCTCTGCCACAAGTAATGACTTGGGTCCAAAATGATTATATCTGGAGCTAAAATAGTAATGTTGTACATTGCCAAATATTTGACGAAACAGTGTGGCTAGCTTTAATGCTGCTTTACAGGTTCTGAAGCTGAAAAGGTGCTTTAAACCTCATTGATGTGAGAAACAGGCTGTGAGTGCTTACTGCTGACCTCTGAGTGTGTTTTCCAGCACATAGTATTTAATAGTCCATCCAGTAATCTGGGCTTGATGTGGAAGAGGAGAATCCATTAGATGAACTGTATAAATGCTTGATGAGCTAGAAGCAGTAAAGGGCATTTTGTGTGATTAGATACTAACCCATAACGCAGTAGTGCTCTGTGGTTTGTGTTCTTGCTGGCTTTCGTGTATGTTAAATGTAGTTAACAGCACACTGGCAGGAGGCATTCATTAGGTGTGCAGCTATGGGAAGTGAAGATGTGCACAGCAAGGAGCCTGCTGATGCCTGTTAGAAAGAAAAATGAGGAGGCCTTGTGCTGTCTACAAGTGCTGTACCTCTTACCAGGCCAGGGTGGAGGATCTGTAGGAGACCGTGGTGGTAAGTAGGAGCTTGTCTGTGAGCTGACTGTAGGAGATAATCACAGAAAAGCACAAAATCCTTTAGAAAATCAAATGCTGCCTTTGTATCTGAACTTAGCATCCTTTGAAAAATGAATTTCAGTTTCACTGTGTAAGAGTCGGTCCAAAGAATAATATTTGCCTCAACATCACTATCAGGGACTGGGAGAGAGACCAAGAAGCAAACGTCCTGAGAGAAAAGAACTGCATGGTACAAGCAGTCACCGTGACCAGGGATTGCTAGTAACATCTAAGAAAAGGCCGGATAGCTGCTGTCCAAAAGCTGGATTTCACCTGCTGCCACAGGCAGACTTGCCCCTCACAGTATCACAGTATCATAAGGTTAGAAAAGACCTTTGAGATCATCGAGTCCAACCTATGACCCAACAACTACACCTACTCCTACTTGTCAATTACACCATGTCGCTAAGAGCCTCATCCAGTCTCTCCTTAAACACCTCCAGGGACGGTGACTCCACCACCTCCCCGGGCAGCGCATTCCAATGGCCAATCACCCTCTCAGGAAAGAACTTCTTCCTAATGTCAAGCCTAAAATTCCCCTGGCGAAGCTTGAGACCGTGTCCTCTTGTTCTGTCACCGGTCACCTGAGAGAAGAGACCAACCTCTGCCTGACTACAGCCTCCTTTTAGGTAGTTGTAGAGAGCAATAAGGTCTCCCCTGAGCCTCCTCTTCTCCAGGGTAAACAACCCCAGCTCCCTCAGTCGTTCCTCACAGGGCTTGTGCCCCAGCCCCTTCACCATCCTCGTCACACTCCTCTGGACGCACTCCAGCATCTCAACATCCTTCTTAAACTGAGGGGCCCAGAACTGGACACAGTACTCAAGGTGCGGCCTGACCGGTGCCGAGTATAAGGGGATGATGACCTCTCTAGTCCTGCTGGCCACACTATTCCTGATGCAGGCCAGGATACCATTGGCCTTCTTGGACACTTGGCCACACTGCTGGCTCATGTTGAGTTTCCTGTCCACCAGCACTCCCAAGTCCCTTTCCGCCTGACTGCTCTACAGCCACTCTGTACCCAGTCTATAGCTCTGCATGGGGTTGTTGTGTCCAAAGTGTAGGACCCGGCACTTGGACTTGTTAAACCTCATGCTGTTGGACTCAGCCCATCCCTCCAGCCTGTCAAGGTCCCTCTGTAGGGCCCTCCTACCCTCTAACAGATCAACGCTTCTTCCCAGCTTGGTGTCATCTGCCGACTTGCTAATGGTGGACTCAATCGCCTCATCCAGATCATCAATGAAGATATCGAACAGGACCGCGCCCAATACCGATCCCTGGGGAACACCACTAGTGACCAGCCGCCAACTGGATGAAACACCATTCACTACCATTCTTTGGGCTCAGCCATCCAACCAATTCCTACTCCAGCACAGAACATTCGCATCCAAGCCACAGGCTGACAGCTTCTCCAGGAGTCTCCTGTGGGAGACAGTGTCAAAGGCCATGCTCAAGTCCAGGAACACTACATTCACAGCCTTCCCCTCATCCACCAGGCGAGTTACATGGTTGTAAAAGGAGATCAGGTTGGTCAGGCAGGACCTAAATCCACGCTGGCTGGGGCTGATCTCTCCCTCATTCTGCAGGTGCTGCATGATTGCACCCAGGATTATCTGCTCCATAATTTTACCTGGAACCAAGGTCAGGCTGACAAGTCTGTAATTACCTGGATCATCCCTACGGCCCTTCTTGTGGATGGGCGTCACATTGGCCAACTTCCAGTCATCTGGAACCTCTCCAGTGAGCCACGACTGCTGATAAATGATGGAAAGCAGCTTGGCAAGCTCATCCGCCAGCTCTCTCATCACCCTAGGATGGATCCCATGTGGCCCCATAGACTTATGAGGGTCCGAGTGCCTCAGCAGGTCTCTAACTTCTTCCTCCTGGATGACAGGGGGGCTATATTGCACCCTGTCCCCATCCATCACTTCAGAAGACCAGTTGTCCAGTGAACAGTCGGCATTACTGTTGAAAACTGAGGTGAAGAAGGCATTAAGCACCTCAGCCTTTTCCTCATCTTTAGTTACTATATTTCCCTCAATGTCTGATAGGGATTGAAGATTGTTGCTGCCCTTCTTTCTGCTGTTAATATATTTGAAAAAGCACTTCTTATTGTCCTTGACACAAATGGCCAATTAAAGCTCCAGCTGGGCTTTTGCCTCCCTAATTCCCTTTCTACACAACTTGACAATGTTTTTGAACACAACCTGACTTACCTGCCTTTCTTTCCAAAGTCGATATACACCCTCTTTTTCTCACTTACCTCCTTCAGAAGCTCCTTACTCAACCCGGCCGGCCATCAGCCCCTGTGGCTCATCTTAGAGCACATAGGGACAGCCTGCTCCTGTGCCTTAAAGACTTCATTCTTGAAGTACCTCCAGCCTTTATGGACCCCCTTGCGTTTCAGAACTGTTTCCCAGGGTACTCTCATTACTAGTTCCTTATATAATCTGAAATCAGCATGCCGAAAGTCCAGCGTGGTCATCCTGGTTTTGGTCTTCCTTGTTTCGTTGTTAATGGAAAACTCAATTATTTCATGGTTGCTGCAGCCCAGACAGCCTCCCTGACTCGAAGCTGAGGTGAGGAAGTAGAGGACTCCCAAACGTGAAGTGGGACAGGCACAGACAAGTTCTGGCAAGTGAAGCGAGAACTTTTGGGGCCTGCGCAGGTCAGCCTGGATTGCGAAACGAAGGCAGAGATTGGCCACACTCCATGGGAGAGAGGAGGTATGAGGTGCTGTTGCTGAGCATGACAGATGGTTCCTAACCAAACCCTGGTGGATCACGGATCGTGCCTGTCGTGAGGATGCGTCATGACTGAGGAGGTTCGGGGAGGTTCGGGGCCTGGGACCATGGGGACGCCTTTGGACTCATGGGGTAGCTATAATCCTCTTTCCTCCTTTTCCTCCCCTTTTCTCCACTTTGTCTATCGCGTGCCGCTTTATGGGCAAAACAATAAAGTTTCTCTTTGAATTATAACCCCTTGGCATTTTGGTTGCCTTAATTTTGTGCTTCAAGATCAAGATAAACGAATCATCACAAGTCCACTGAGTGGACCGTGACACGCTGATGCTGTGTTTTCATAATGCTCACATTAAGCTTGTGATGTTTAAAATGAGACTTATCTTTAACTGACAGTTCCAAAACCAGCTGCTTTTGTTGGCCACTATGAAAGCTGCTGATGCTCACACTTTCTCCAGATTAGGTCAGTTGTGATGCTGGTGGCTTTCCAGGAAATGTATGCTCTTCCCCCATTGCCTTTCTGCAGCAAGCAGATAGGATGGATTCATCATTCATTCCTACCTTTAATACCCAAACATCAGGGACCTAGGTTTTGTCAACAGAGGAGTAGAAGGAATCAGTGTCAGGCTACAGAAGCATCATGTATAGCTAGGCCAGAGTAAATACTGAATTTCTAGACTGCTGAAGCTAGGATGGAGCTCTGCCTGCTTTAGTGCTCCCCACCGAGAGGGCGATGATAGTAATAGGTAAGCATTGAGTCAAGTGCACGGCAAGGTCTCCAGAAACAGTCACTGTAGTAGTTATTCGTAGTGACTGAATCAGGACTTAATTCAGCAGTTGGTAGAAACATTAGGTTTGTATTTTCAGTCAAATAACATGGTATATAGTGAAACTTTATTCTTCTGGCATATATAGGTTTCTTTATGGCTTTGCCTTATACAAATAGAAGAAAAATAAGACCTGAAGTGCAGTCAGTAATGAGGGTGCCAGGAAGCAAGGCAGTAAATGTGGAAAACAGCGTCTGTGTTGGTAGCAGTATTTTTAAAATGTTTTGTTGTGTAACTTAGAGGATGAAGTTCTTGTACAGTAGCTGTAAATGCTTGTTAAGGGCTCAATCATCTGCAAGGCTGGAGTTTGTTCTTTTCTAGAGACTGTAAGTACTGCTAGTTATAAATTGGGGAAGGGGGATTGGGCTGGTGGTAACGGTGGTCTTCCATCTTCCTGTCTATTCTGTGTATTCATTGGTGTTAAAGAGCCATGGTGAGCTGGCAGCTAAAATTAAGGCACTAAACTAGGATTACTTCTGTTCAGTTTAAGCTCAGTGAGAGGAGTGAAACACATGGTGAATGCAGTAATGGTTCGGAACTTGTGGGTGGGGGACTGAGGTGCGTCTTTAGTCCTGCTGAATTAGTTTCCTTGGGTGGAACTGCACTAAACACAAGCACTGCCCGGTCAAATGTTTGGAGTCTCCATCCCTGGAGGCATTCAAAAGCAAGTAAATGTGGCACTTTGGGACGTGGTTTGGTAGGAACAGTGGTGTTGGGCTGATGGTTGGACTTGATCTTAGAGGTCTTTTCCAACCCTAATGATTTTATGATTCTGCCCTAATACTCTGCCACTCTCTAGAACCTAGCAGCCTCAATGAACTTAGCAGAAAAGTAGGCTCAAATAACTGATTTGCCTCACAACAGTAAAATTGTTGGGGGGAAACTGTGACCTCTATTCAAAAAGAAGTTTATTGCCTAATTCAGTATTTTTGTCTCTTAACATGTTTAGAAATGGGCCTTAGTGAAGAAAAATAACCAGTAATTGTGGCTGTCACTGCATCTTTGCAAGCAGTCTTGCAGCTTGCCTTGGAAATTCTTGGTTTGCTTAACCCACTCAGAAACTCACGATAGCTTTCAGCAGGAGCAGAGTGGGTTTACATAACTTGGTTTTTTTCACAGAAGACATACAGTAGTTTCCTGGGAGTTGTTTGTAGTGCCCTGGAAAAGCATTTGGTTTCACTTTTCAAATTCTAAATGATCTCAACATTGTTTGGAAAAAAATCCCTGCATGTAATGTGGGATTTCCTACTTCAGTGGCTTTTGGCTCAGAAATCAGGTTTGTAGAGAGGTTTCACTTTCTGCTCCAGTACAGCATCTCAATGTGCTAAACACTTACAGGCCAGTTAGAAATAGCTTGTCATGAAGTAATGTCATGCTGATTTCTGTAAAGATGAGACTGGTTACAGAGAAGTTTGGATTGCACCTGTCTCCACATGAGAAAAGGTTTTTCTAATTTCTCTCTAGTGGCATTTTCTGGTGCCAGAGCTCAAGAGGCATCCTTCATGTGGCAAAACCATCTCTGTTTAAGTCTGTAATGACTGTTATTGCTGGCAGGCAATAACAATCTCTTTTCTATGAGAGTTGAGGCTGCAAAACAGAATTTGGAAGTTTGTAACAGTATTCCAGCTTCTTCATTAGTCTGTATCACATACAGAGACCATAACTGGTGCTCCAGCCTCATTCTCTGCAGTGGTCACCTTGAGAAGTAGCCCTTGGGGTTAGGCAATTGGAGAGCAGAGGCTTCATAGTGAGAGGAATGAAACCTGCTCCTTCAGCTCCTTGACCACGTGTGAGATATAAACATGGTAATGCTAGTACACTACTGCCAGTATGCTTTTTAGGTCACTTAGAAATTATACCTGTGTAGAAGACACCTTGATTCTGCTGCTGAGAAGTCTTGTAGCTAGCTCAACCTTGAGTTTTGTTGTCTCTTGCATTTTTAATCTCAGTCCTTAGGCTGTTTTGTGTCTTAGATCTAATGAAACTGCATGTAAGCCCAGGAATGGGTTTTCTTGGGAAAACCCTGGTGTTCCAGAGGAGTCTGCAGCTGCCTGATGCAAGCACATGAGCTGAAGTGAATCTGCTCTGCCCTGGGAAAATCTCTGCTCCCAGTGCAGGGTGGCACATTGCAGAGCCAGACGTGTCCTTGCTGCGGCAGCCACTCTCTGCAGTGGTGTGGTGACAAGAGGCATTCGCTTGCACTTGGAGCAATGCCATTCATGTAACTGACCTTAACTGCAGGCTAGGACTGTTTAAGTGGATCATGAATCCTTTGAATGCGAGTGTGCTGTGGCAACTCACAGGACTCAGTGCTGCTGTGAGATCCCCTATATCCAATCAGTATCATTAGCAGGCAATTGTGGAACATGAAGTCACGTGTGCTGCTGAATTTGCTTCATAAAGGTGAACAGAAAACCTTTTCGTCTTGGCTGTTTGGCACTCTGGCACCATAAAATTTGCATTGCAAGGCAAAGACATGTGCCGATATATAAGTAAAAATATAGCCAGGTACTTAATCACTCAGTAATCCAATTTGTTTGGTTGTCTGCCTCTCTTTCTGGGAATAAAACTTCCCATAGTTTGTCCTGTTAAACAAGGTCAGCACTCCATGTCCAAGTGGTGTGGTTAGAAGTGAAAGAGGTAGCCTGGGATTCTGCTCTGACCACGTCATGGTTTTTGGAATCTCTTTTTGTATTCTAAGTTCCATGTAACCCAGCTGTGATGTAGGGGCTGGGAGATGCTTTTCTGGAGAGAAGACTGGCAGTGGGACTTCCTTGGCGGATTGAGCAGTGCCAAGGGAAGGGTTTGTACTCTGCAGCACAGCAGGAAGTATGCGAGTCCCCCTTTCAGAGGGGAGTGGGTTTAGCACTTAATCAGTCCAGATTCAGCCCTCTTGCCTACTAGCTGGCTTTTTGATTGCTGTGAATGGCGGGACAGCACAGAGAAGTTCATATCCAGTGCTGTGATCTCTGCAGTCTTTCCACAGCTGACTCAGCTCTGAGGGTCTTGCCCCACAGCAGGCAGTTGACCTCGGAGGCACGGGAAAGTCATGTTTGCTGTCATCACCCATCAATATTTGGTTCATCAAGTTGCACTGATTTATTGAACAGACACAGGTGGTATTCAGACTTGGGAAATGCTTGCAGTGGCAAGAAATGTAGTATTTGGAACACAGGTAGATGGACTGGCTTGATTCTCACACAAGAAAGGCAAAAAAACTTTGAATCTCGGTAGAGCAAGTATCTAACTTGTTTTTCTTCACAGAAAGAGTAACTTGCAGTGTTTGGACTGACAAATGTAAAACAGTTCTATTCACCTTAGCAAACTTTTTTAGCCTGCTTCTGAATCCAGAAAGACAGCAGTAGTATCTTGAGTTCCAGCTTTTCTAATCTATTTTGCTGTGTTTAGCAACCATTCCTGGATTAGGACATGGTTGATACCTTTTGGGCTTTCTGAGCACTTCCAGGCCAGGTCATTCCTGGTGTTTAGATTTTTCTTGCTAGGTTAGCATTTTGCTTGTACGAAATCGTGTAGAGTTTATACTGTGGGGCCACATGAGTGCTGGTATATAACACTAACAGTTTGATGGTTTTCACTGTTGCTTGTTGATTTGGCTTTTTTTGTTCTGTGTAATAATTAAAATATCTTGCTTTTTTCCAGGCCCACATTAAATTTCCTATCGACTATCCATATTCACCACCTACCTTCAGATTCCTGACCAAAATGTGGCACCCGAACATTTATGAGGTAAGATGTTTTTTATTAAAGCATGTGAGAAGGCTACTTTAAACTTCTGGAAGTACTGAAGGTACTAAATGTCACTAGCCATTACTAAAGTTGTTAGCTGTTGGGTTTAGATGTTAGCTTTGTGGTTGAACAGTTAAATCTCATTGTGGTAGGAAATGTTGTTCTTGAAGGCAGGGATGGAGCTGTTTTCGGACCTGCAAGTGCATCAGGCAGAGTACCATGCTTTGAGCCCTAGCAACTTTAAGGGAGTCTTGGGTCAAGATTGGTGTGTGGATTCTTACCCTCCTGTCATACTCAGGCCACTAGTCGTTGTTTGTACACAGTTAGTGTAATTAAAGTACACTTTAGTTGGAGTATATCCTACAAAATTGTGTGCTAAGACAAGAAATACTGGAAGACAGTCTTCTGCAGCAGTCAGCCTACAAATTAAAGGATTTGGATTTGAGGTGCTCTGGCTGTGGAAAGAACTGGAGCTGGGCTGGAATGAGCTTCAGGAGTGTTGTACAGCCTGGCCACCCTGGGACCAGAGTGAACAAATACCTCTGGGCTTAATGTCCTCTAGCCAGTTTGAAGTGGCCTGTAGTTGTGTGTATGGGTTACATTGGGACATTGGGAGGGTAATGCTGGGGGCTGTTAGTTCCATGATTGGATCAGGGTACAACTATACTGCAGATCCAGAAGGGGAATGTTTTTATATAGAAGCAATTGGTTCAAAATTGCCAAATTTCAGACATGGATATGAAAGTTGAAGGCCTGTTTTGGCTCAAAACTTGACACTTAGTGGAGGCCAGTGAAATCCTTGCTAAACTTTTGGATATCCTAGTCAGGTATCAGCCTTCTAGAACTACAAATTGACTAGTTTGAGGAGCTGAAGGCCTTTCAGAATGTTCCTGTTTGTGCAACTCTGTCATCTTATCACAGGTCTTCTGTGAGAGGTTCTGCAGGCTTCCTTTGAGCCGACTTGCAAACTGGAATGTCACTTCTTCCTTGTGAATGAATGATGGTTTCAGTTGATGCCTTGGGCTTGAAGGCCGTTTTCTGATGTTGTTGCTCCTGATTGTCCAGCTGGGAGTGAGCATGCTTCAAGTGTTGTGGTGAAAACCTGCACTGATGGCTTACTAATAAATGGCCAAAAGCCTCTCCAAACTTCAGCGCAAAACAGGATAGTAATCACCTTTAATTAGATGCTCAGGAGGATTGTCATATAAGTCCAGGGACATCCTGAAATCAGTCTTCTGACTTGAGTTTTGGACTCGGCACAGAATCTTGCACGTAGCCAAGGATGGTGTTTCTCTTTAAGGCTTTATTTCAGTTACATGAGAGTTTGATCTATAAATAAAGACAGCTTTGAGACCTGCAGATTATTGCAGATCCATACCATGGATGCTGATTCTGAATCCAGAAATTCCCATGCAGGAGGTGAGTGGGAAATGGTTTCCAAAATGGTATGTACAAAATGAGTTTTGGAAAGGACCTCTCACAGTCCTGGTGGGAAAGGTGAAAAATTGGCTCTAGAAACAACTAAAGGTAGGGAGGAGAAAGTAACCCCAAACTTGATGGGTGTATTTTGGGGTTACTCTTCAATACTCCAGCGTTAAACTCTGTGTTCATGGCAGTGTTCTTGGAGCTGTGGAAATCTGAAGCAGCTTGCAGGCTGTTTTGGAAACAACATTTAAGCAACAAAGATGAGGCACTGGGATGACTCCAAATGAAACTGAAAATAAATCAGCAAAGGGCTTGAGGTTTGAGGGTTCTTCAGGAGAAGGAGGAAGAAAATCAGCATTCTTTTAGTGTAAAGAAGATGAAAGAAACTAGCAGTGTGCAGAATCTGCTGGTGGGACCAGATGGAGAGGTTGGAGCTAACGTTCCAGGTCTTGAGCAATGAGACTTGAGTAACTTGTGTGTTTTCCCCACCTCTAGTTTACTTGGGGTATCAAGTTGCATTTTGGTCAGACTGCATTTTTATGACATAACAGTTCTCAGTCCTAATAGAAGTATTGGGTGTTTGATGGCAGATGCATACCCCATCCTCCTTGTTTATCTTTCAAAAACATCTGTAGGGAAAGACTCTCCCTTTGGCTATGCTGATCCCTAAAACCTTGTGCTGATCTCATCAGGCCCTATGACACCTTTACGCTTCCACACTCTAGTGCAGTGCTGCCCTGCTTCAGTTTCCACTTGTGCAGCATTGATTGTTGCAAGAGGGAAACTTGTCTTGCTTCCCTTTATAATTTCAAATTGCCTAATATCTGCTTGTCCACACACTGCTCATCTGAGTGCTTGAGGAACTTCCCCCAAGTTCTGTGATGCTTCCTGCTGGCTGCCAGCACTGTGTTCTCCCAGGACACGATTAAAGGAAAAAACAGGTAAACTCATGGAAACTATTAATAAGACCAGAGTAAACCAAACATAATCTAATAGTAAGGTTAGCTTCACTTTAAAATGATATTGAAAACTATTTCTATATTGCACAGGCCTGTTGGAGTCCTAAAAAGGTAACTGCCTTGTTACGGCAAACTGTTCCAGCAACATACGTGCATGCTTGGATATTCGGCAGCTCCAGGTGCTACATTGCTGTGCGTAGCTGTGTTCTTGACAAAAACATGCTTCAAAATGACAAGGACTTGCTCAATTAGCATACCTGGTAGGGTTAGTGAAGCGCTGAAATCTGGATACCAATCACAAGCCTCCAACATTGAAGCAGGGTCTCATTTGGCTATAAAGCAAATGTCACTGTTAATCAAAGTGAGTTGAAATATTTGGGAGGCCCTTGAGGTGAGCTGCTACTGTCTGTAGCTGTGATCGCTATTTCAGGCACAAAGGCATGGATGTTGTTGCTGTGAGCAGCTCTGCTTTGTGCTCTGGCTCCTGTGCGTCGAGAGGATCCTTGGGACGCAGCTGAGACCATGTGCACGGGGAGCTGCCAGCCTGCTCTCTCAAAAAGAACTGCTCCACAGCTTCTCCTTTGTTCCTGTTGTCAACCTGTGCCTTGGGTCAGCGTGACAAGGGACAGCATAAGTGCTGCCTGTCAGCTGCGGCCATGTCACCTGAAGGTGTGTGGCTGCTTCTGGGAACTCATAAGTCATCCCAGCAGCCAGCTGTGAGAGGCAGCAAGCCAGGAGGCCCTGGGGAGGCCAGCATCAGCCCCTCCTGCACCTTTATCCCATCCTGCAGTAAGGCATCGGGGCCCATAGGCTGGAGAATACCAGCTGTGGTGAATACCGCTGCAGCCTCCTACAGAGTAATTGTGTCGGAGCACTGTTGCGGGTGGAGAGTTGGTGTTACAGACTTCTGAAAGTGTTTATAAATGGTAGGCATTATGGAGCTTTAAATCTATATTCGGGCTGTAACACTGGTGAGTAAAACACAGATTGAGGATTGTGTGGCTGTATGGCTTCCATATCCTGCCAAATTATTCTTCCTCTTGCATGCTGGAAGAGATTTTCAGTGAAACCTTCAGAGAATGTCTCCTGCTTTTTTGCCTGATATTTCAAACAGCTGTGTCCTAAGGGAATGGCGTAAGCCTGCCCCATGCCATCTGTTCGGCCTCCTTGTGTTCCAGGAGAAGCATTGTTTTGATACCTGAGCTGGGAGAGTCCTAAACCCTTCAATTCAAAAGTTCCTGTAGCTAACTCAGCTACCAGTGGGAACAAAAGATTTTTTTTTTTTTTAACTCTGCTTTGGATTTTCTGTGACTGAAGCTCATTTCCATCACTGTAACAACACTGGAGTCCAATTTAGTTTTATGTGACTTTATTACTTGTTTTGCTTGCTTTGCTACATTCTTTAAACTTCTTGTCTTGAGATTATTTTGTACTAATTTGCAGATTAATGCTGTTTAAGAAAGGAAACTGTAGAATATGTAAGTAGAGCAGTCCCAGGAAGAACTGAGAACCTTTTCCATCACTTGGGTATTTCTGCTGGTACTTGGGATGTTCACTTCAACGAGGTTAAATATCTCAGAACATAGCCAGAGTGGTAGAGTTGCCATCAGGCCTCTTCCTCAAGCCAGGCTATTCTTACTTTTTGCTTCTGTCTTGCAGAATGGAGATGTATGTATTTCAATTCTTCACCCACCTGTAGATGACCCACAAAGTGGAGAGCTGCCATCTGAGAGGTGGAACCCTACCCAAAACGTCAGGTAACTGTGAATCTGATGTTGAACCGTGGCCTCAAAGGCCTGTCATCGCTTCCCAAGCCTGTGTTGGTAAAGGTTTGGAAGACAGTTTAAGGCTTTGGAGGCTTTCAAGCTTGTATGGGGTGGGAACCTGACTTACCAAGCTGGCTGAAGGTACTGTGTGTCCTGATACTGGGCTAACAATTTGGAGACTTCTGTCCTGGTCAGAGTTTCATGCTTTTGAAGTTAATTATCTCAAAGGTTCTACCCTTTCACAGTCCATGTTATGCTTCATGTAAGTTTTTTTCAAACTCCTCCAAAATATCACCGGTAGAAAAGAACATTTTAAAGTATTCAAGCCTGGTAGGATTAACTCTGTGCATAATCCTACCTCCTGTTTGTCTGTCTCCTGTGCTGCAGTGTGGCATCTTAAGCAGTTAGCCAGGTGGTTTTCTCCTGCCAAAAACCTGAAGGATCCCCAAGTACCAGAAGCATTCAAGGCTAACCTATCCATTTTTTCAAAATGAACAGCTGAATTTCATTCTTGTTACAAGACACTGCCAGTAAAGAACTGATAACTCATATCAAGTAGCAGCAGGAATAGTGGGTGATGTAGTGGAAAAAAAGTTGAAGTAAGGTACTTCCTGTTCAAAATTCTTATTTAGGTAATGAATTGGATTGAAGTTAAAGTAATTGCCTCTAGATTTTTAGAGTATGATGTGGGAATTATGCTTGCTTTCAGAGTGATTTATTAGAAGTTCATTCCCCATCTTGAAACCTCAGTTACTTATTGATAAATCCAGCTGGAGATCTCAGCACACCTGAGGGAGTGCACTGAAAAGGGTTGTCTGATAGTTAGACTTGACTTTCACCTAACTTGACTTCATGCAATTCATTTGAAGGGAGCCTTTGTCAAAGCAAAGATCTAGCAGGGGGGATTTATTGAGTTCTTGATCCCTGGAATAGGATTGTAACACACAAGCATACACTCTGCAAAGTCCTGAAGTAGAGCTAATGTGGCAGGAGGCTCAGAATTGCAACTGTCAGCAGATCATAACAACTGATGTTCCTCCTAGAACATGCTACTTCAAGGTTAAAGCTCAGGAGAAATCATGTGTCTTAGCTGTGTGAGGTTGTGAATGTTTGGGAATCTGACCTGACCTTGGTGTAAAAGTTATCCAATCCATCTGCTCCAAGTATTAGTGAGTATAAAAGAACCTTTCAAAGTTCTAGTTCAGATTTTAAAAAGGGGAAAAAAGAAGTTTAAATACTAAACAACGTTCACCTGCTTACATGGCTATTAATCTGTTTTTTCATATGTCTGATATGGTTAGGACTAGGTGACAAGCTTCAACTCACTGATAAGAAGCAGCTTTGGCCATTCCAGTCCTTCCAGCACTCAATAGGGGCCTAGAGGAAAGTGCTTTGTCAGGGAGTGCAGGGATAGGATGAGGGATGAATGGTTTTAAGATGAAAGAGGGGCAGTTTAGCTTAGACATTAGGAAGAAATCCCTTACTGTGAGGGTGGGAAGGCACTGGCACAGGTTGCCTAGTGACATTGTGAATGCCTTGTCCCTGGAGGTCTTCAAGGCTAGGCTGGATGAGACCTTGAGCAGCCTGATGCACTGTGAGGTGTCCTTGCCTGTGGCGGGGAACAGGGGGGTGGTTAGAACTGGATGAACTCTAAGGTTCTATGATTAATTACTTAAATTTCACACATTTTGAGTATTTCATGATATACAACTCTATAGAATAGCATGGAACTTCTTTTGGTGTTAGTTCTGATTTCAGCTTTTCCTTAAGCACCAAAAACTGCACCATGTTATTCTCTTGGAACATGTTGGGCTTATGGGTAACATTTGGGGAGAAAACACTCCTCAGCTGTAGCAGCAAACAGAAATAAAACTCGTGCTTAATTGTTAGCCTGCTGCCAGCATCACTCATTTGGGCTAAGTGCCCATAGAAACACATCCTGCTGGGTCCCCTTCTGGCTTTGCAAGGCTCTGGAGTGTCAGACAGGAGGCAGCAGGGCTGAAGGTGCCTGTTGTAAAGAGCTGCCTTTTGTAACCACGTGCTTCTCTTCAGCTGCTGAATTTTGTAAATCTTGCTGAGTGTTGACCGTTTGCTACAGACAGCCATGGTTGAAATGTCTGGAGGAGGAATGTCATTCCTCAATTTTGTAGCATCTGTGCTTTCACCTCTAAAGGTGTTGAGCACAGTCATTAGATTTTTTTAAACACAGTCGACATGGTCTTCCCTATCACTCAGAGCCAGACAAGGCAGGCCAGGTGTAAGTAAGTATCGCAAACACCCAGCAAGATATGAAGGGGAATGTAGGTTGATTTGCTTTCTTTGTT
Source organism: Neomorphus geoffroyi (assembly GCA_033558235.1). Lineage (NCBI taxonomy): Eukaryota > Metazoa > Chordata > Aves > Cuculiformes > Neomorphidae > Neomorphus > Neomorphus geoffroyi. Next base: position 2,300,825 of record JAUMJM010000048.1, read on the forward strand.
GCATTCCAAGTCCCAGGAAGGTGAGGAAGTGATGGCAGGGCTTAGGAGTTGAGGCTCTTTGATCATTTTACTTTTCTCCCAATTCTCCTCTGTCCTCTTTCTGTCCTTGGAGATGCACAGGCCAGAACTGAGCAGAGTGTTCAAGATACCCATATGTTGTGAACACAGGTGATGCACCATGTCACTGTTGCTTTATTTCCTAAGGATGCCCACTTTCTCTGGTTTATTTGGGTGCTTTAGTGCAGTGTGCTGGTTGCAGGCTGTCTGGATCTAACACTGTTGTCAGTACAGCTTAGGCCAAGACCTCTTTATATTGGAGAGCAAAAACATGCTAGGACATAGTCTATGTAAAGGTGGCTCTGAGAGGCTACAGGTTATATAGTAGCTGGAATTAAAAATAAATGTTCTTCAGCACAGTAACAGGATGTGCTGGTTGGGAGCCCCAACCAATCTATGTAGGCTTTCAGCTGGGAGGGACCTATAATGATCATTTATCCAGTCCAACTGCCTGGCGAGTTCAGGGCTGACCAAGTGAAAGCATGTTGTTAAGGGCATTGTCTAAAAGCCTCTGAAACACTGACAGGTTTGGAGCATCGACTGCCTCTCTAGGAAGCATGTTCCAAAGTTTGACCACCCTCTTGAGGAAATGCTTCCTAATATCCTGCCTAAACCTCTGCTGGCGCAGCTTTGAACCATCCTCCTATCATTGGATACCAGGGATGTCTGCTTTGAGTGAAATTCATCTGTGTCTGAGCCTTCTGTTGATGTGGGGAGAGGAAAAAAACCACTTAACAGGTCTGATTCCTTGAGCCTCTGCTGGGTTCTCTCCTTTGCTGATAAAGGGCTCAACCCTAATGACAAGAGCACCGTAGACAATTTAAACAAAGTGGCTTGGCAGGTAACAAGCACACTGTTCCCCAGAAGGGCGTGGAAGGTATAAGAAAGCAGAAAGCAGGACTGAAATCCCTGCTTGTCATACAATCAACTTGGGTGAAATAACGTGGTAGAAGAGCTTCACCCAAGGGAGAGACAGATCCTTGACAATACTGCAGAGATCAGTCTGTATCCAGTCCAGTGCAGTTTGTATCTGATGCTGAGGATGTTTGCAGTCACACATGGTTCAACTAACTTTTTTTCTCTTTTGATCCTGTTGGATGCAATATGCTGGCTTCCCCTGTTAGCGTGCCTTATTCACTTTCTTTCCCACAGCAGCAGGGTTTGAGTCAGAGCAGGCTGTCCAGCTCTTTTGAAGTGCTGGCAGTGATGGAGCTGATCCAATGCACTGGTTGGGAATGAAGAGTGCAGAGAGCCTCAGCTCTAACAGACAGTTGCCTTGGTTTATTTCAGTAGCTTTGCAGTGACTTTGGAGTCTGGGGCACCACTGTGGAAATCTGCTTTTCCTCACTTTGTTGATGGAACTGTGGCAGAGCAGATGCTAAATCCAGACACAAATTCTTGCCCTCAGCCTTTCTCAGGTTTTGCGCGCTCCTACAATAAAGCTGCTGCAATGATGCTGGAGCTGACATGCTGCCTTTACAGCCTGTTTGCTGAGAACCAAAAGTTTTTAAATGAATTCTTGTGATGAATTAGAAGACTATCTCTTCTCTGCCCATCATTCCTGTCTGACCAGAGAGGTTTTTTTACAGAGCTGGTGTTCTCTTTTCCTCCTGAATTACATCATTTGGAAATAAACCATACAGGTCTCTTCTGATAACTGTGCTGAGCAGTCTGGCCAGACAGAAGTGCTTTGTTTCAAAGCCTTCTAAGATACTCAGCCTCCAAATGGCCAAGCTTTTCCTGGAATTGTATCCCAGATATATGATCTGGCAGATGTGCCCAGCACATCTGAATGTGCCCCCAAATTGTGGCAAGTTTGGCTGGGGATGCAAGTCCCCTTTAATTAAGTCTGCAGAGCAGTGGTGATGTACTACTGTGCTTCAAAGCTTGCTCCTTGTTTCTTGTTCTTCCCTTCCATTTAACACAAAAGCTGTTACCAGCAAGACCACTTCATGTGAGCGAAGCTACTGCAGCGGTGGCTACAGCGGGGCAGCTGGGTGTGCAGACTGCCTGATGTGATTCACAGCTGGGTTCTGTGCTGGCTGTGGCCCTGTGTGAGCTGTGGGGGGCTGAACCTGAAGTCCAGAGGGTTGTAGGAAATGTTAAGAGAAGGATCTGTGTGAGGGAGGTCGTATTTGTCCCAGTAAATGCCAGCAGAGCGGGGCAGCAAGCTGCTCTGCGCTGCCACTAGAAATGCGGGAAGGCTCTTTGTCTGCCAGGGGTTACGTGACTGGCTTATGCTGGATTTACGAAGTATCAGTAGCTGAGTGCTGCTGGGCCCTTGGCAACTTGCCTGGGTACTGAGAAACATCTGCACTCCCTTCCCTTTGCTGTACACTGTTACAGCAGCCTTACCTGTGCGTGGGCTGAGGAGAGGAGAGACCTGGCCACAACTCTGATCTCCTCACAGCTGGTGGGGCTGGGAAGGCACTGTAACTCTGTCTCATGGCGTTTGGTCATGATGGTCCTCCTGCTTAGGCAAGTGGAGAGCCTGGCTTTCTGCTGGTACATCAAATATCACCAGGAATGACTCACCAAGCTGGTTTCCAGTCCTGCACTATTCACGGGTGGTGTGAACAAGCTGAATTTGATTCTGGTCTGAGTTCTAGCTGCCGCCACTTTACAAGCGGGTGCACAGATGGGACAAGGATTTATGGTTGTAAGCTGAAAGGGGAGATTGAGATTAGACCTTAGGAAGAAATCTTTTCCTGTGAGGGTGGGTGAGGCACTGGAACAGGTTGCCCAGAGAGGTCATGGAAGCCCCATCCTTGGAGGTGTTCAAGGCCAGGTTGAATGAGACTGTTGGCAACCTGATCCAGTGACAGCTGTCCCTGCCCATGGTGGGGGGTTGGAACTAAATGATCTTTAAGGTCCCCAAACCATTCTGTGGTTCCATGACCTGTAGTCAGATTAGGTCCTTGAGGTCTGTATGCTGATGGCCAGGGTCTGAAGTTCATAAACACCTGCTCTCCCTTCAACTATTATCCTTACCTTAAGTTTTGACTTTAAACAAGTTTCTGATGTACCCACATAATGAAGTTCTCAGCACCCAGAATCCACAAATGTGTCAGCTCTGACTCTGCTGTTGTGGTTACCTTTTTCAGGACTATCTTACTGAGTGTAATCTCTTTGCTTAATGAGCCGAACACATTCTCTCCTGCCAATGTGGATGCATCAGTCATGTTCAGGAAATGGAGGGACAGTAAAGGAAAAGACAAGGAGTATGCTGAAATCATAAGGTAAGCTTTACCTCATGTGATGCTGTGCAACCAGTCTTATGTTTTGAATCCTATAAAATGGGCTACTTGCTGAATTCACTGAAAACAGCTTCTCACTGTGGTTGCTGCTTTGGAAATTAATTTTACAGTTTTGTTCCAAGCCCACACCTCTGGTCCCTATAGGTTTTCAGCACACAGAAGCAGTGTAAGCTTTGTGAGCAGGAAGACTGGGGTGATCTGTCTTCAAATTGTTATTTTTCCAGACCAATCTAGGATGATGCTCTGCAAAACCTATTGGCTGCTAGTAAATCCCATTTGAAGTCCCTGCTTGCCTCTGAGCACTGCTTGCATTGCTTGGAATGTGATTCAAACTGACTGCATCCTACTAATTTTTTGCTTAATGCACTCATGAATCATAATCTTGACCCTCCAGATGGGAGGAGCATCAGTGGGATATGGCAAGCGTTTGCAAAGCTGGGTTTGATTAGCTGGAAGCACTGTTCAGTCTTGACCATCCCTTTGGAAGTGCATGGTTCATTGGGGGCTGTAGAGGGATGATGTAAACTTGAGCCGGGGTTGCTGGCAACCTGCACTGCAGTAGGACTGTTGTCACAGTTAGTGGGACAGCACCACATCTACGTGGACTCCCCTAGCTGGGTTTGCAGGATACACACCTGGCTGGAGCTATGCAGGGCTGTCCATCTGTGCGAAGAGCCTCACTGGGAGGTTCTCTTAGTCCCTTCCAGCTCCTTTGGCTTCAGCAGAGCTGGATGCTCTCCATAAACTGAGTGCAAAAGGCTGACAAGCAGCGGGTGGGGGTGGAGGGACGGGCTGCCATCTGCTCCTCTCCGTGCTGCCTCCGGCCAGCAACAGTTGACAGACTGAGCACTGTCAAGAGGCAGCAGCCAGAGCCTGTCCTGGGGTGATGGGAAATGTCTCCTGCCAGCCCCAGGCAGCAGTGAGGTTGTGGCTGCATCTCGGGGTGGAGCCCTGTGCTCCTACTGCCCTTTCCTTCTGGCAAGAGCTCAGAGCTGCCAAATTAGTGTGGGAGTTGGCAGTTTTGAGTATGCTGGGGTAGAGTCATCAGTGGTGGAATTAAGAAGTCATCATAGGAAATCCCTGACCAGCCCTTCTGCAGCAAATGTAATGAAATCTGCTCTGAGCTCTGGCAGGTCTCTAATGCAGAGTCTGTAATGTAACTGGTTTCATATGTTGCTGAGAGCACGTGTGCTCCAGACACCCCAGGAGTGCTCCCAAACCCGGGGCTGCAGAAACTAAATCTGTTTCTAGTGCTGCTTGTGGTGCTGCAGCCAAACATTGGCTCTTCTGACTTGAGCTGCCAGAAGAGCTGGGCGGTGGCTGTGACTGGCTGTGAGGTGAGGAGTTGAACCACACTGCCGTCAGCACAGAGCCCTGCTCATGCTGCTGTCTCCTTATCCCTGCAGGAAACAGGTGTTGGCTACCAAAGCCGAGGCAGAGAAGGATGGTGTGAAGGTCCCTACTACGCTGGCAGAGTACTGCATCAAAACTAAAGTGCCTTCCAATGACAACAGTTCAGATTTGCTTTACGACGACTTGTACGATGACGACATTGATGACGAAGATGAGGAAGAGGAGGATGCCGACTGTTACGATGATGACGATTCTGGCAACGAGGAGTCGTGACCTGCTCCCTCTGTGCCCCTGTACTGCCCTGCCGACTCAGGCCAGAAGGGAGCAGCGGTAACCTAGCAGCAGTCCAGCAAAAAAGTGTTGGGGGGGGGATCAAAAAAAAAAACCCACAAACTTTGTCTCCTGCTGTCTCCTGTTGTATGGATCTGTTTGCTCCTTTTTTATGGACCTCTTAGAGACCCTCCACAGAATGTCTGAATTCTTGCATTCTTAACCCTTTCATCACTGTATTAAGATTTCTTTTTGAGAAAGAAACTCCCCTTTTCACTTCTCTACAGAATGCTCACAGCAAAACAGATTTGCTCGCATTTAGGTTCTTGAAATACAGTCTTGCATTGAGATGTTAATTGTATTTAAAGCTGGAACAGACCCATTGGAAGCTGGGTTTGCAGGAGCTCAAGTGCTGCATTTACTGGGAAGAAAAAAAAAATCCACACAAAGCAAATTGCCAAGGTTTAGCTGCTCCATTTACAATAATAGCGTGTGTACATTCGTTTAGCCTTGTGGTGGTGGCTTTTCCTTTATAAGGTGTGGGACGAAGAGTGTTAAGCTACTGTGTGTTGAGCTTGATGGGATATTACTGAAAGGTACAGTATTCCTTTTTTGCCTCCTCAAGTTAGGAAATAGCTGGCCCTTGGAGCCCCAGAGGGCGCAATCACTTTGTCTCTGAAAAAGGCTTGTGATATGAACCCTTAAATAAACACTTAACACTTAGCATCTGTACAGCTGAGTCCTGGGTTGCTATTTTTTTTTGTTGTTTTTCAGACTAGATTGGGCTTGAAAAATTTCAGTTTAGCTGCACTGCTGAGATCTGCCAGCTACCCCTCTCCAGAGGGAGAACAGCCCCGCATCCTTGCTGCCCAGAGGGACAGTGTTCATCCTGAACTTGTTTTTGGCAGTGGAATAGACCAATAGCCTCCTGCCCCAGTGCTCACTATCAGCCCTTGCTTCCTGCAGCCAATTCCAGCGCTGGCATAAGCCTGCTTTCTGTTGCTTGTGCAGGTAATGGGTTGGTTACTGCAGTGCTGGGGAGCTGGCAGAAGTCAAAGCTGCCCTTTCTGCCTGCTTAGGGGGGTGCAGGTTGTCCCTGTGCCTGTCTGGCTGAGGCATGTCTGTGTGTGTGCAGTCTGCAGGGGAACAAGGAGATTGCAGCCTGGAAGAGGAGGTTTGACAGACTCTTCAGCAGCGTGCTTCAGCCAGTGCGCCCGGCTCAGTCCTCCTGCATGTGTTTTGGGAGCTCTTGGGGCTCTCCCTCGTGGGCAGGGAGCATCCTGCATGGTCATCTCTGCGGAGCCCTTGGTCCCTTAGCATCCTCACCCCACTGCAGTGTGCTCCTCTTGTTCAGCTGTGGTGCCGTGCCCTGAACACTCACCTTTTGCATGGTCCCTTGATCAGCAGCCAGCCCTGCCCTCCTGTGCTGAACCCTGGCACCTCTGGGGGTGGGTCTGAAGCCCTGGCCCTGCTTAGGCAAGACCCTCCATTCCCACAGGTACAGAGTCAATTACCCCAATAAGAGCTGCAGGCTTGGGTGTTGTTTTTGTCTCCCCTTTGTGTATCTCAGGGTTTCCAATGGTACGGCACCAGCTGTGGTCCCTCAGGGGGTGCGTTGGTGGGACTAAACTTTGTTCTGCCGGCAGCTCGGTATCTGTCCGTGTGCAAGGAGAGGGATTGGAGTGAGCAAGGTCCAAGTGTGCTTCCTGGAGGGCAAAGAGGCAGGGGGGAGGCTGGTGGAGTTCAAAATGTTGCTTGGCTGGGATTTGCTGTAGCAAGGATGATGGTTCCTGCTTCCTCTGCCCCAGGGTGTGCTGTTGGTGTCCTGCTGTGGAGTGAAGGCAGCCAAGTGGTGGTACCTTGTCCCACAGTTCCCCTCCTGCTTGCATGTTACTTAGGGGGGCAGCTTGGCCCCTCCTGAAGCTCATCCTTCCAGCTAGGACTGACTCAGCCCTTGGCTCTCCTTGGAGCCGGCAGTAGGGCATCCCTTGCATGGAAGCAATGGTGTGGGGCACCCCCAGTTTCACTCCAGCCCAGTGACGGCAGCACTGGTGCTGGCAAATGGGTCTCTTGGCCTCCTGTCTGCAGAACTGGTTTGGGGGCCGCACAGGGACAGTGACCTCCAGCTTTTGAGGAGGGCTGCTGGTGGCTGAAGGAGCAGAGTATGGCAATGCTGGCTGAGCTGATGACTTGGTTTGAAATGAGGATACTGCATCTTTCAGGATTTCCCTTGTACTTTTGACCGTCTTCACTGTATACTCTCCAGTGACCTGTATTTTCAAGCTTGGTGTTGTAAGATGCATTATCATGACTCTTCTGATACCCTTTTTTAAAAACAAAAAAAAAAGCAACCTATTTTGAGAGCTCCTCCATTAACCAGACTAATTTCTCTTCCCCACTGTCCCATGCAGTATCATTGCTTGTTGACTTGCTGGTTTCCTTTTTTTTTTTTTTTTTTTTTGTTGTTGTTGAGAGACAAACAAATAATGAGGGGGATTTTTTTGTCAAACTATTTAAAAGATTGCAGAAAAATGTTTACCTGCTCTGTGTATTCTGTTTTTTTCTTAACCCTTTACTCCTGTCTCAGCCAATATTAGCGTTTACATTTGCAACTACACACCCCTTCAATGCAGTTTTCAACCGTTCTGAAACCAGCAGGGTACACTAGATTTCTTAGTAGTTTTCTTAGCTGAAATCCCAGTTGTTTTTCCCTTTTTTTTTTTCTTCTTCAGTATAATTTACCAGAAAGAATTAACTGATGCATATTTGTGTTGTCTTTCCCTTCAGTAGTTATATTTTGTCTTTTCTGCACATCTGTCTACTAATAAAAATGTGAAATGAAAGCATTCTGGTGCTGTCACTTCCCTGTTACTTGAGCTGGTTTATTTGCATGGGTTATTTAAAGCTTTCAATAACAGCAATTCACAAGTTCAGTATCAATGCCTGCACATAAATATCTGTAAGGTTATTGGAAAACAAATCTGCTGCCTGACAGCTGTCTGCCTGAGCCCAAGAACAAACAGATTTAGAGAGGTACTTTGGCACAAGGCCATTGGTATTGTCGTTATAATTAGTCTTCACCAGGCAGGAGGGGCAGACCAGTGGGAAGGGTGGTTCATGTTCTCACGTGGTGGCAGCAGGGACATGGGGCTGGGGGTACAGCTGCTGCTGCTGCTGCCAGGGATCTGGGGTGCTGCTGGTGGCCAGGTCCCTGGCAGGACAGGAGCACAGTGTGCGTGAAATAGTCCAAGAAGGCAGCAGGGGAGCTCACTTGCGGGGGCAGGAGCTTTGACCTCGTGGAGAAGAGTGGCAGAGGAATTGAGGTCATCACTGCCAGCACTGTGAGGCACTTGCCCTGCCTGGTCCATACTGTTCCCTGCAAACTCCAGCAGGGAGAAGTTTGGGGTTTTCTTTCTTGCTGCTGCGGGCAAGCTAAAATGAGTGGGACAAGTGCGCAGGGGGTGCACTTGCTGTACAACAACTGCTGGGTCAAATGTGGTTGTGGCCCGAGTGCTCCTGCGTCACAGCTGTGCTGGAAGAATTGCGATGGCATTTCAGAGCTGCATTCCCAGAGGAGTCTATGTGCTGAGGAATGGGACTGAGGGATGCTGCTGTCTGGACCCTCTGACCTGGAGCAGGTTTGCTTGTATCTCCTGCCCGGCTCCTACAGCACCAGGCTGCATGGAGCTGCCAGTAGCTTCTTCATCCAGCAGAGAGGTGCCAGAAGGACCTCCTGGCTCTCAAAGGCAAGGGATGCTGATGGATGAGAAGCTTAACAGGAGCCAGCAATATGCACTCGCAGCCCAGAAGGACAACCCTGTCCTGGACTACATCAAAGGTGCAGTGGCCAGCAAGGTGAGGGTGGTGAGCCCTCAATTTCACTCTCATGAAACCCCATGTGGAGTGCTGTGTCCAGTTCTGGAATCCCCAGCATAAGACAGATATGGAACTGTTGAAGTGGGCCCAGAGGGGGCCATGAAGATGACCAGAGGGCTGGAGCACCTCTGCTCCTGTGAGAACAGGCTGAGAGTTGGGCTTGTTCAGCCTGGAGAAAGCTCCAAAGAGATCTCATAGCAGCCTTGCAGTGCTTAAAGGGGGCTACAAGAGAGCAGGGAAGGGAATTTTTTACAAGAGTAAGTAATGATAGGATGGGGGCGGGGGGGGGAAATGGCTTTAAATTGCAAAGGGGAAGATTTAGGTTAGACATTCGGAAGAAATTCTTCATGATGAGGGTGGTGAGGCACTGGCACAGGTTGCCCAGGGAGCTGTGGATGTCCCATCCCTGGAAGTGTTCAAGGCCAGGTTGGATGGGGCCTGGATCAGCCTGGGCTGGTGGAAAGTGTCCCTGCCCATGGCAGGGGGTTTGGATCTGGATGATCTTTAAGGTGCCTTCCAACCCAAATCATTCCTTGATTCTACAACAAACACTCCAGTCCCCCCTGCACTGGGTAAACCTGTCTGGCACTTGCGCAGCTTCCCTGCCCTAGTTCCTTGATGTTGGAGTATGTATGAGCAGCCTTGGCTCCACCATCAGATTGTGGAACAGGGGACTGGAGGGGAAATTGCTGCAGAACAGCCCTGCTAGAACTTAGAGTGTTAAGTAGATGGGAAATCACCCTGTTGTGTCTCACGTGGAAAGAAGAAGAGACTGTGTGTGGCTGACAGAACCATGCTGCCCACAGGCAGGACCCCAGAGCTGCTGGGAACGTGCTGGAGTTGCCTTTGCCTTTTGCTGGAGGGCAACACAGCCTCTCACCTCCAGGCATGCAAGTGCTGCCGTTTAGCTAGCAACAGGCACTGTACAGCTGGGATCAGCAGACAAGCAGTGGCTGAGGCCTCTTGCTGCTCAGCAATAACCCAAGGCTTGGGGGGACTGCTCTGTGCTGACACCAGCTCTTAGGTGTTGCCTTGTGCCACTTTCAGCTGCTTTTGGACCCTGACACACAACTGCAGACTGACCTGCACATGAGACAAGAAACTGGCTCTGGAGGAAGTTTTTGAACAGCTCCTGTGAGGTGGGCAAGTGAGGCTGTGGCTCAGCTGCCCGTGCAGCCCTCATACACAGCTGGGAGAAGAGCCTGCAGCAACATTTTTGTCCTCCTTGACCTTCAGGCCCCAAAGCCAGTGGCAGCACGACAGCTGTCAAGGCGCTGCAGCAGCAGCCGTTGAAGTCTGACCAGCATAAAAACTCAAGCTGGAGCAAGGAAAGCCAGCAGCCAGCGCAGCCCATGTTGTGCTGCTCCGAGGCAGGGGAGGGCTGAGTGACACACTCACTTTTTCCAAGGCACCTGGGTCCTGGAGGACCAGAGAGCTGCTGGGAAGTACAACTGTAAGAACAAACAGTGATTCTTGTAGTAAAGACAGCATGGTCTTTTTCTCTTGTGGGAAGTGCAAAAAAGCCCCCTCACCTTCTCTGTGGACACCTATAGCTTCACATTTACCATCTCTGCTGCACTGGGCCACGATGCTCAGAATGACCCTCAAACCCAGAGTTCAGGTTTGAGCCCCTCTCTACAAGAAAGACATTGAGGTGCTGGAGCGCATCCAGAGAAGGGCAATGGAGCTGGTGACGGAGCTGGAGAACAAATATTATAAGGAGTGGCTGAGGGAACTGGGGTTGTTCAGCCCAGAGAAAAGGAGGCTGAAGGGAGACTTTATCATAGGCTCTGACTTCCTGAAAGGAGGGTGAGTGAGGTTGGTGTTCGTCTGTTCTCCCAAGTGGCAGGCAATAGGAACAGACTAAATAGCCTCAAGTTCTACCAGGGGAGGTTCAGACTAGACATCAGGAAAAATTTCTTCACCAAAACTGTTCTGAGACAGTGGAAGAGGATACCCAGGGAGATGGTTGAGTCCCCATCTCTGGAGGTGTAGATAAAGTGCTCAGGGATAGGCTGCAGTAGTGGACAGGTACGGTTGGACTCAATGATCTCAAAGGTCTTTTCCAACGAGGCGATTCTATGAACCTGGGGCAGGAGCACTCACCACTGACTGTCATCCTGGTGGAGGTCACAGACCTGATGAGCAAGGCAGGGTCAGGCAGTGCTGCAGCTGTGCTCCCTCCCTCCTTGTCCCAGCTGCCCTGCAGAGACTCTGACAGAGCACAACATCAGAGGACACAAAAGGCAAAAATGTGACGCTATGGCAGGAGTGAGGGTGCTGCCCAGCTTCCCATTCTCACTGCAGATGCCTGTGAGCCTTCAGTACTGAGCTGCACTCACCTTTGTCATGGTACTCAGCATCTGCTGCTCTTACCCTCCTAGCTCAGCCTTTCTTGTGGGAACAGATAGAAAGAGAAAGGCTGTAAAAGGAAAACTGCTCACAGAGCCTTTGAAAACACAAACACCATTGATATGCTCAGATCTTTATTAGGTGGAGGAAGGGCTAAAGAGAAATTAAAACAACTAAAACATTCACCGCACTGGTGCAGGACAAGAAGGACCAGGAGTTGCCTCCAGGGTCTTTGTTTTGAAAAAAAAAAATAAAAAATAAAAAAATAAAATGGGGAAGGACAGGTGAAGTTTCCATCCAGTAGCTCTGGCTTTCCTGGGCAGAGTGGCTCAGGGCAAAAAGAGGTACAAGACACAGCTTATACTTTTAAGAAACCGCTACATACGTTTTGCCTCTAATGATGCAAAGGAGTTTCCAGGACACGCTGAGCCATCTGAAGTCTCTTGCTAGAGGAACAAACAAAAAAATAAACCAAAACCACAAAAAAGAAAAGAAAACCCTATCTTTTTTTTTTATTATGCAAAAATTGAAAAATAAAAAGGCCACAGCTCAGGGCCGCAGTGACCAAAATGCCAATGACAGTTCACCTTCCACAGCCAGAGGGAAGGGGGAGACGAAAAGAGAGGGGAAGGCCCACAAAATTTGTCTTTTTCTTTTTTCCTCTTTAAAGTAACAGCTATATTGAGGGCTGGGAGCAAAAATAAAATAAAAAAGATACAACTTGACTCTTCATTTTTGGGGGGAGGAAACAGGCCTCCTTCTTGGCCTGAATTTAGAACTGCATTAAATAAATGGGCTCCAGTTCCAAAAAAAATAGGGTACAGTTTGTCTTTGACAGAGTTATAAAGCCCACAGAGCTTAAAAAAAATACAAGGAAGGATGCCCTGGTGCAGATGGGAAATGAATAATTACTTTCCCTACAAAGAAAATAAACAGGCTGCAAGATGCAGAAAACCACATTTAGGCTCTATTACATTTACAAATACATACATAAATATATTACATACAACAGCAACTCAAAGAGGAAGCGGGCGAGTCACACAGAGGATGGCTGGTTGGCTGCAGTTCTCCCCGCACAGACATTTGGCTGAGCAGTTACTTCTTCCCCTAATAATTACAGGAATGGGCTTCGGCTTTGTTTATTTTTCTCTTTTCTTTTTTTTGTTTTTTCTTTTTTTCTTTTTCTCCTCCTCTCCTTTCCTTCTCTCCGTCCTCCCCAGTTTCAGATTTAGTTTGTCCAGTACGGAGAAGTGCCATAGGCGGTTTTGGTAGCCTGAGACTTTTGCTGCATGGTGCTGGGCTGGTTGCGTTGGCCAGATCCACCCTAGAAATTGGAAAGAAAGGAGACACGGGCATCAGCAATTCCAGGAAGATGAGCTTGTCACCAAGAGAGCTGCTGCCCCCAGGGACAGCACTGACACCCACCAGCACAGCTATGCTCCCCTCGAACTGGTCTGTTCCTGCTCTGCAGCATCTCTGCATCTCACAATCCAGGCCAAACCGCCACACGGACACCAAGCAGGAATGCATGGTCTCATCACCCTGGCCACCCAAGGCAGGTTCAAGTACAAGGAAGGAGAGGAGCAAGATTGGGGACAGCAAAGGAGTGCTCTCAAGGTAAAATGAGGTGGTGCATCAGCCAAAGGCATCACACATTCAGAGAGACACATCATTTCCTATTTCTGGACTCTAAGGCAGAACACTCTGTTTTCAGGAACATTTATAGTGAGGAAAGGAAACACACGGGCTGGTGAAAACAAATCAGAAATCAGAGCTCATATATGACCTGCAAGGGGATGCTTCACTTTTCCCCCAGAGTTACAGTACAGGCACTCACATTCTGCTCTCCTGCCACAGCCATGGGAAGCAGCACCTGCTCTGGCTTCACATCTCACATCCCACCTCTCCATTCCTCACATCAGGACAGCTGAGGTTGGCAAGGATCTCTTCAGGCATCTTATCCAACCCCTCTGCTCAAGCAGGGTCATCTAGAGCCAAGGACTATGTCCAAACAGCATCAAGGATGGAGACTCCACAACCTCTCTGGGCAACCTGCACCAATGCTTGGACACAATCCCAGTAAAGAAAGTGTTTGCTTGTGTTAAAACACAGCATCCTGCACTCATCCCTGTGCCCTTTGCCTCTGGTCCTGTCACCGTGCACCACTGGAGAGAGCCTGGCTTTGTTCCTTTTACACCCCCCTCCTTTCAGGTATTCATATACATTGAGACTCCCTCTGAGTCTTCTCCAGGCTGAGCAGTCCTAGCTCTCCCAGTTCTTCCACAGATCCAGTCCCTTGATCATCTTTGTGGCCCTTTCTGGGACTCTCTCTAGTCTATGACTCTCTTGTACTGGTGAGTCCAGCACTGGGCCCAGAACTCCAAGTGTGGCCTCCCCAATGCTAAGCAGAGAGGAAGGATCATCTCCCTCCACCTGCTGACAACATTTTGCCTAATGCAGCCCATGATGCCATTGGCCTTCTTTGCTGCAAGGTCAATTTGGTGTCCACAGGGACCCCTGGGCATTTCTTCCAAAGCTGCTTTGGCTCCCAGCATGTCCTGGTGCTCCTCCCCAGGGGCAGGACTTAGTCCTTCTCCTCACTGAACTTCATGCAGTTCCCTCCCCAAGACAGTCAATGGCATTGAGTCTGTCAGTCCTCAAACTCTGTCAAGGCCCTTTCCCAATGAGCAAAAATCAGAAGGAACAAAAACTCCCGGGACCCAGCCAGGATGAGGGTGGGAGCACTCTGACCACCAGCATGCTGTAGAGACAGAAGGGGCCAACTCACCTGCCCATCTTGCTGAAGATGGTGGTGCAGCATCTGAGAATGAGGCTGCTGATGCGCAGGCAGGATATGGAGAAACGGGGCTGGAGCATAACCCGGGGCAGCACCAGGATTCAGGGGCCCAGTCGATCCGAGCGCAGAGGGCAGGCTGAAAGGAGGCGGCGTGCCAGCATGGAATCCCTGCTTGTCAAATGTCTGCAGAGGAGGTGAGAGGGACATCAGAGATCGGTGGGAGCAGCCATGCAGCGACCAGACCAGAAGAAGAGTGGCCCGGACCCACATCACCTGCACTTTTCACCAACCCTGTGAGCAAGCCAAGCCACACTGAACACCTGCAAGCACTTCAGCAGACACATTTCAGCTCCTGTTCTCATACATACCCTGCATTAATGCTTCTGATGTTTTATTTTTATTTCCATGGCTACTGTGCTCCTTGTCTTCCCTGACCTGTTTTTACTCAGTGGGACACAGGATGGCAGCAGCTGCCTGAAATCAGTCTCCAGCATATCACAGCTCTCAGCCTGTGATTACTCAACACAGGGAGGCCCAGCAAAACCACAAAAGGAACTCACAGTAAGATATTCCTGCCCTGGCCAAGCTTGACCCTGAATGCTAAACTGTGTAGTTGGAGCTGGCTTCCTTCCTGTAAGCATGGATCAGAGCCAGACACCAAATCCCCCGGCTATGGGTGCAAGAAGGAGAAAACAGAAGCCTGATGCGCACCACAGCTTGCCAAAGCGCCTTCTGCTTTCCCTGGGAAGCTGCACTCTGAGCAACAGCCACAGGAGAGCATGGGACAGGGACCCTCAGGGCTAAGGGTGGGCACAGCTGACTGGTGTCTCTGGTGAAAAACAAATAGCTTCTCAACTTGCCTGCTTTGGGAAGTATTTTGCCTATAAAACCCATCATATTTCATTTGCACCCAGGAGCACAGCAGGCGTGGGGCCATGTGGGCAGCGTGTGGCAGCGTGGAGTGCCTATGCCAGCAGCTGCTGCCAGGAGCTGATGTGGCAGAAGCGGTGCGACAGAGAGCAAGACTCCACTGCAACAGCAAACACAGCCAGCGTAAGAAATGCCATGGCCTGCTGACCCTGAGACCCACCAGCCTTAGAACAGGAAACCCTCAACCCTTGAAGGAGGAGGGTCCAGCACTGCTCACCTGAGTCTTGTTATAGACTGAGCCACTGATATCAGGCACACCTGTGTTACTTGAGGTCACAGAAACACCTAGAAAACAGGAAAGCCACCAACAATGAGAAAGTCAAGCACCACTCGTCACAAGCCTCATGCTTTGCTCTTGGCACCTCGGTGGCCTCAGTGGATGCACCTTTGTCTACAAGCCCTGCTGCTGCTGCCAGCCAGCCTGGCAGGGTTCTCTGTGTTCTCAAACCCATGGCACCCCACATGGGAACACAAGAAAGGGCTTGGTTCCTTGCTCTCACTGCAAAACAACAAAGTGGGAAAACAGCCCACTGGGATAAATTCACCACACCCACAATCCAGTGGTTACACCTCTTGGATTCAAATGCACTTAGCCAGGCAGCAGCTGGCTGCACCAAACACTCACTTAAGCTCACAAAAAGCCAGCCTTCCCATAGGATTAGGGACACATTTGGCACCATTTAAGTGCTTTGTAGTAGTGAGCTGAGTGATGAGACTCTGCATCTGCTACACATTTCAGCCCTTGTCCTTTCACATCCTGCAGAAGGGCGAGGTCTGCAGTGCTCCTCTGCCCTGAGAAAACTACTATTACAGATTCAGGATGGTTTCCACCTGAACCAGATGGTGCCACAACAGGCTCAGAAACACTCACTTACGAACAAGGTGACATTCAAACCAGCCACTTACTCACAGTCTTATAAAGACTGGCTCTAATCATCTCACTTAGATCAGAATAGAATCATACAATATAAGGTTGGAAGAGACATCTGAGATCACCGAGTCAAACCGTACCTGTCTCCCTACTAAACCATGTCCCTAAGAAATTCATCTACTCGGTTTTTAAACACCTCCAGGGATGGTGACTCCACCACCTTCCTGGGCAGCTGTTCCAATGCCTGACCACTCTTTCAGTAAAGATTTTCTTTCTAATGTCCGGTCTAAAAGAACTGGCAGTTCCTTAGGATAGTCAATCAGAAAACTGGACTCAGAGGGCATACACTGCTCTAAGGTTGTGACCTTCGGACATCATTCCTCCACAGAGGACAGTGTGAACACAGTCCAGCTGGTTTTCCGAATGCAAGGCAAACGCTTGGTATTTGCTCAAGCCCAAGGAGGTGTTAGTTAGTGCTAAGCAATAGAGTATTATGTGTCTCAGGTCTAACCAGCACGTGCAGAATAAAGCTTTCCTATAAGCTGTATAAACTCTTCAGCCTTTACAGTCACAAAAGAAATACTTCCAGGCATGAAACAATATGACGAGCTACAGGGTGTACAGACAGCAGCTGCAACAACAGCCCCAAGATGTGCAAACTGCCCGGCTCGCTCCTAACACAAGGCTGTCTCAGGTGACTATCAAACTCAAAATGTAATCATAATTTGGCAGAGGGCCATTCCAGTAGCAGCATCCAACTGCTTAGGCTTCAAAAACACAGCACTGCTGCAGGAGCACGACTCTTCAGCAAAAAAAACTTTGGCAGAGGAAACAGCTCACCATTTCTCCTGTAAATAACTGTGGAAAAAGCTGCGCATCAGCCACACAAAACCTTACGCAAAGTTCAGCCATGAGGTTTAGAAGGAACACTTGGGCCACTAAAAAGAAGTATTTTGAATACGGGAGATGGAGAAACAGCTTGGATTGTGACCCTGTTTAAAGCTGGCTGCTGTGTTGACTGCACAGCACTGGCAATACTGGGAGCTGGCCCTACTAAGCCCCACTCAAAACCATCCTCAAGTCTGATGTGTTACCTTTCCCAGGTCCAGTGCCAGCAGATTTGTTTTGTGCTTGAGATGGCCCACTGTAGCCTCCTTTGCTGTACTCTCCAGCTGCCGTTCCCTGCGTTAAGTCATCATAGCCTGCCAGTGTGTACAAGACAAGGCGTTACAGTGTGCAAGCAGCTCTGCCGATGCTCATGTCAAAAGTGCAGCAGTGAGCATACCTGTGCTGTAGCCATGCTGCCCGTAGCCACTCGCTTGCTGGAAAGGAGTTGAGGCGGTGTTCAGGCTGACTCCATGCTGTTTAGCAGATGCTGGAGGTACCTGGACAAAAGAAGGGAACAAAAGGCTCTGTTAACTGAGGAACTGAATGCAAAACACAGGCTCCCTCTGCCATCTAGTGCGGAAGGCACCTCCATCTAGCATGGGAAACTTCTTTGAAGTTTGGAGGGCTGGGATGGCATGGGACACAGCACTCATGCTTCCAGCAGTAACTTGCTGTAGCGGTTTTGTGCGAGCCCAGATCTTCTGCTAGAGCCGCCGCTCGAATTGCAGTGCAAGCCGGTCTCAAAACAGGCTATTTCTTTCATTCACTGACTGTAAACAGCAAATCCATACCCACATAACGAAGAAGCAGCAATCACAGAGCTCCAGAATAAAATGACAACTCCTGCCTGAGGCTGCTTCATAAAACACAGCCCTACACGGCGCCTAAAATAGACTCATCTTCTACCCTGATACCTGCAGTATCACCTCTTCCCAAATAACGTTACTACTCCTGAGACTACCAGCGCTGGCCCTCTGACTTAATGGGATCTCCTCCACCCTCAAAAGGATTTCCTAGACACTCGGCTCACTGACTCAGCATTGGGTCTCCCCTTGACTCTCCAGAGATGTTAAGGGCTTTTAGGAATCCATGAGTTGTAGCTGTCTGCTATTTACAGCAATTTGTGCAGGAGTCCACACGTTTTTAAATTTCCTGTTTTCTTGGGAAACGGGACTGCAGATATTTTCTCATGCTTGCACTTTTTTGGAGATCCTTTGCAGACTAGGGAAGATGACACTACTCTGCTCTCCTGAGACTCCTCCTGAAGCACTGCAAGCAGTTCTGGAGCCCTCAGCACAGGACAGACACGAACCTGTTGGAGCACGTCCAAACAAGACTACGAACATCAGAGGGATGGAAAGTCTCGCCTATGAAGAAAGGCTGGGAGAATTGGGGTTAAGTCTGGAGAAGAGAAGGCTCTGGGAAAGCCTTGCTCCAGCCTTTCAATACTTACAGTGGGGGGTCTAAGAAAGATGAAGACAAACTTTCAACCAGGCCCTGTAGTGACAGGACAAGGGGCAACGGTTTTAAACCAAAAGACGGTGAGTTTAGATTGGATATAAGGAAATAACATTTTAAGATAAGGGTAGTGAGACACTGGCTTAGGTTGCCCAGAGAAGTCATGGATGCCCCATCCCTGGAAGTGTTCAAAGCCAGGTTGGATGAGACTTTCAGCAACCTGATCGAGTGGAAGGTGTTCCTGCCCATGGCAGAGGGGCTGGACTAGATGGTCTTTGAAGGTCCCTTCAAACCAAACCATCTTGTGATTCCAAGATACAGAAGGTTTGGACTGAAGACAGCAATACCATAGATGCACAAAGGGAGAGTTACAGTTTAGGTTGTCACACTTACAAACATGGTTGGCCCATACTGGAATGCACTGGGTACTCCAGGTACACCAGCATAATAAGGTAACCCAGTGTAGCTGTACCCCGGGGGCAGGGTCGGGTTGAGGAAGGGCTGTTGAGTCGTATGGTGCGTCTGCGTCTGGTTCTGCTGCGGTTGGGCAAGCGTGGTGGCAGGAGCAGGGGAGGCAGAATCCCCACGGCCAAATTTTGTAACATCACCTGCAAAAGAAAGAACCTATCACAAAAGCTATCAAAGCTACTCCAAGAGCAGAGGATTCAAAGGATTCAAATCCTCTGAATACAAGTAAACACCTACACAAGAGAGCACATCCTACACTTGAAAGCCTGCAGCTGTTCATGGGAAGAGCTCTCCTGGTCTCTTTTCCTGACAATCACAGGGACATTGCCTGTTCACAGCACAGAACTCTGTGCCATGGCTAATCCATTGACAAAATGGAGATACCAATACTTACCTATCTCACATAGTCTGAGAAGATTCATTACTATCAGATCACAGAAATAAAACATGCTAAAAGCAGAAGTATGGTAAATAGCCAAAGAGCAAATGGTTGTTGGGTTAAAGTGTGACTCTCCCAGAGGTTAAACAGATTAGCTAAGCTTCATGGGCTGAAATCAAGTTAGGATTTACAGGCAGTGATGGGATGGGCCTGTTCTTGCCAATGTCTATTTGTCAACCATGACTAGTTAGATGTCTGGTTCCTCACACCACCAAAGTTCTGAAGACGTAGCTGAAGGCCAGGAAAGCAAGGCTTGCATCATGGGCCACCTTATTGAAGAAGTAGGAAGGGAAATTTGGTTATTACCCCAAAAGCAGCGTCCCAAGAGAAGTGATTACGAAGCAGAAAACTCACGAACACTTGCATTACCTTGCAGCCTAGAGTAGCACATTAATGTGTTTTTTAGGGAGACAGCATATAATCAATCACATCTACCTCATTCTCAACCAGTATTCCTTTATGTTGGTTGCCGAGAAGTATGACTCCACTTAACAGTATCATTATAGGAATTACAATAGCTCTGTTTAAAGCTGTTATCAGATGACAGTGGAAGAAAACCACTGGCTGAAATCCTGGACGGCAGGATTTGCAAGATGGTAACTGGACACCAAGAGCAGGAAGGGCCTCACGCTTTTGGGCATGAAGTCCATTATACCTGGGGAGGGTGAGGGAGACTCTGCTAGATGCAGCTCCTCCTAGGAACACACAGGAGCTAAAATAACAGTAACAAAGCACATGAAGTTGCTGAAGGGGATGTTCTTTGAGTTTTGAGAAAAACAATTAAGCTACAGAATGTTCTTCAAGCACCTGTATTTGCAAAGGGCAGATAACACTGCCTTTTACATCTGTAATAATTTTGTGCCCAAAGGCCACCCAACTCTGTCCCAGAAGTCATCACGTATGAATAACTGACCAAAACCATGAAGAAACATCAATATCAGTGCTGAGAGGGAGACATTTGCTTTTGTTTGACTGGTTTGGACTGATGGGTTTAACTGTTGATAGAAGGAAAAAAAACCTGCTCTTCCAGCAATGGTAGGATGACCTGCATTTTGAAACCAGCACATCTCACTTATCATTCTCATCCTTAAATAGCACTCACCTGAGTATGGGTTGTTCGCAAGGCTCCCATCTCTGCCCGTCAAGGTTGCAGGAGCAGGGAATGTAATTCCGTAGTAATCCTTGGAAAGAGACAACATCGTTTATTAATAGCTGAAACCATAACACAGCTCTTATGAACCCCGTATTATACACATAAGAAAATTAAAAAAGGAAGAACTAAAGGAAGTTTGGGCTTAAAAGAAGCTGATCATATCACTTACAGCACAACTGAAGCATTAACTGGACCCTCAATTTCAAAATAAAGCTACTTTATAGACATTTTTAATATTATACACAAATACTTAATCTCTTAATTACAAGTTAGAGGCAATGAATAAATGCTTCTCCCTCACAACCCTTAGCTCTGAGCTGTCATCTTCCAGAGAGATACTGCCTGGAAGAGCAAGAGACCAAGAGAAATCAATGACCTGAGTCAAGTCAGGACCGTAATCGCAATGTGGAGATGGTCTAAAGGTTTTTACCCTTGTATCATGCCCTGGTTCTTACAAGTGGACATGTCTGCTAGGAAAACAGCACTAACATTAAAGGAAAAAAAAAAAAAAAAAAAAAAAAAAAAAAAGAGGAGCAAGGAGAAAACAAGTTACAAGTTACGACCTGCTGACTGGAAAATTTATTCAAACTATGTACAGGAGACCTCAGATCAGGTCTCCAAAGTGGAATGTGCAAGACAATCATCTGTTTGGGTGTACAAAGAAAATAAATTTTTAGTTTTATTTATTAATGGTACCAAAACTAAATTTAAAAATGTTTAACCTTTCTCTCACCTTTGGTTCATTTTTATTTGTTGTGTAGGTTTTTAAACATACATATTAACGCAGTAGTTTATGTATATAATTCAGAAATAAAAACATATTTAGGGCAAGTGGTCACAAATTTTTTACTCAAAAAAAAGGTGGAGACCACTGCCTAATATCAGTCTTTGAGGTCTTCTATAAGAAGATAGGACAGTCCTTATTCTAGAAAGCTCACATTCTGAGATGACAGGACATGCCAGCAAAAGCAAAGCAGCATTTTGCCTTCCACTTGGGAGAAAGAAAAAAGTTTACCTTTCCCTCTCTGGGTGAAATTCAGATGTGGGGCTGGTGCTCTGATAAGTGTTTTTTCTCCTAATTCCTATGGTTTACTCCTCGCCACCTCCAATCTATCAAGAGCTAATGCTTTAACCACTAACATATCCACTTCCAAACATTCTCCAACACTGGAAAAACACCTTCCTTCTTCACACCCCTCTGCAAATTCCACAGCACTTCAAATGCTTTATGTGAGTTGACAGCACCTTCCACCTTGCTGCATTTCTGTGCATCACCTTGTATTTCCTACACCAAATCATCCATCACCAAACATGAAATAATACAGTAAGGATTTAGTATTGCAGGTGCTTTCTATAATTTGAAACAGTGCCATATTTCATTTTTCCCAGGTAATTCCACCTTATCAACTCTGGCATGAATCACCTAAACTCAACCACATTCACATTAAAAGTCTTAGCAGGTTACTCAAAAGCAACACCTCCCCCCAAAGGAAAACTCCACAAAAAGCAGGTTTGCAGAAGAGATATGAAGAGGATTTGTTAGACATGAACTGTAAGTGACACATGAGCATTTTCCCCTATATAAACTGGAAAAAATACAGCCAAATCCATGTGAGATTCAGTGGATCGCAATTATCCTGACTGCCTCTTGGGTGGGAAAAAACCACATCGGCACTGCATATCCCTATCCAGCACAGGTTAAAAAGAGGAAGATAATCCGATAATACCAGTGCAGACCAATTACCTTTGCATTTCATGCCCACCCATAGGAAAACACCAGAAGAGATGTTCTGTTCTTCAAACACAAGCATTTCCTGACCTACTGAAGCTATGCAGCAGAAGGTGCATAAAGTCAAAACTGAAATATCAGAAATAGAGTCAAAGTGAGGCAGCAAAGGACTGGAAAACAAGTGATCCGACGTAATAAGATTTAAGCTTCACCACGCAGCTCCCTAGGTACCACGCACACCAGCTAAGGCATTTGTAAGCCCTCTGCTATGCAGGCAGCTTGCAACAGGCTAACAGAAACGATAGCAGATCCCAATGTAATGCACACAAAAATAATAATGAAAAAATCACCACAGTGAGAATTTATAGCACCAACATACACATTAAGGAATCGACTTGAATGAAGAGAATCTCTTCCCAAACCACAGAGGAAAACCCCTGTTCTCACCATATGAGCAGGCACCGGTACCCATCGCTGCCTGGAAGCTTCCCAGGAAGCGGTGACGACTTACACATAGGCTCCACCCACTTTCACTTTCTAGATGTAAGCAGTCCAGCATGTCAACAGCAAGTATTGCCACCAGTTCCTGTCTCCCTCACACCTTCCACAGGCACAGGTACTCCTTGTTTCTGGAAGCTTCCCAGGAAGCATTTAGGACTTTGCCTACTTTCGCTTTCTAAATGTAAGCATATCGGCAGGATCGGCAGGTCAAATGCAAATATTCCCGCCACCTAAAGTTGCCTAACTAGTACAACAAACCCAAAGCATTTTAAAAAATAAAAACCTAGAAGTCACAACCATTGTATGAATAGTTGGCAAAAAATCCTTCAGGACATTTATGCATTTATTTATAAATAACACCACACTGAGCACAACTCAAGAGGCAGGAGGGATGACAACCCTAAAAACATTCTGCAAGATATTTGCAGAGAAAGGAAAAACTCTTTCACCAGCAAAGCTGCAAGTGCTATAGAGAAAAGAAAAGAAAAAAAAAAAAAAAGACTGATAAACTAAAAATCTTTGTTATCAAGAAATAAAGAAAAATATACATGAACTCTTATACACAAATAACATCAGTGCATGAAACAAGAAAAACAGATGCAGATAAACTTGAAAATATAAACAAGACAGACAACTTGCAAAACAGATGAAAAGAAAACCCTGAAATGCATCCCTAGCACAGCTGTACCATCTCCTGCTGAACCACAACATGGGAGCTGGGCTCACCTCGCACCCCGACAGCAGACCTGGGAAAGAACCAGCTACCCTAAGGCAGGGCCAATCTCCTGCTCACACTTTGACAACACAACAAAAGTCTCAGAAGGAAGCAAACAGAAAGCAAAACTAAAAACTGGAACAGGGAAATTCTGTCAGGATGATGAAAGGAAAGCCACCCCACCACATAAAGCTGGCTGTCCAACAGCATCCGAAGGACAGTGCTGACCCACACCACCATTCAGCATCACGAAACGCCCGACCAACAGAACCCAAGCAGCATCCACACACCCACCATGCCTGCGACCTACAACCAACACAGCCATCTGTGGCACGGCACCTCACACCTCTCGCTCCTCCTGATGGTTCTCTCCACGACTCTTGCCTGTCATCGGTCCCATGACACCCTCCCGCGGAACAGCCTCCAGCTCCTTGAGACCATGGCTCCCAGTCCGACAGAACCCTGCCAACATCAACAGCCATCCTTCTTCCCCAACGTCCTCCAACACAACCATCAGCCACAACAAGCCGCCCACACCGCCTTCCACATCCTCCAGAACCTCTTCCACACTCTCAGCAGCAACCACATCCCTCAACACTGGGACATCCAGGCACGCCATGACCTCCTCAACAGCCTCCAGCACCACATCCAGCACCTCCAGCAATGCCTGCCAGCACACAAGATGCTCTTCAAAAGGCAGGGGCCCCGCAACCTCATGCTGAACATCAACAAATACTTTAGGCGCATCCATGACTTTCTGCGCATCCACAACTATAGCGCCTGCGCCTGGGACCACATCCGCCTCGAAGCTCGTCTCTGCTTCAAACGTGTGGACACACTCTTCCGGCAGATGAAGAGCCAAGCTGCTCCTGCCCTCCAAACCCACTTGCGCCAAATGCCCATCCCCACCCAACGCTGGCGGCCACAGATGGAGCAAAGGCTGCAGCAATCCAGGCTGGGATTGCTGAGCACTGCTCACACCTCTTCCAGCCAGGTGCCTGCAACAGTGGGGAAACGGACATGACAGCGGCAAGGTCGGGGCCTGCATCTGGCACCATCTGCAGACCCACACCACAGCCACACCTTGGCTGGAAAGGACGGAGGAAGAAATTGCTGGGGTGCACACTCATGGACAGCTGTGAGGTGATGGGGAGACGGACAATATCGATTACTCATGGCTTTACCTAGCTTGATGGAGGGGAAGGTTCTCATGGACACTGCGGGACTCTCAGACCAACAACTATTTATCACAGAACTCTATTAAATTATTTATTTTGCTTATATATTTATTTATTTACTTGCTTGTTGGAAATAAAGACATTCTGCAAAAACAACACAGAAGAAAAGAGATTGTCATCATGCGTCTACATGGCATGCAAAGACAAGGTGTCTCTGCAGGCAGGCAGGGATGAGCTTCCTTCCTGCAGCCCATACCATTGATGCCTTCTGCATTGGTTGAAGGCTTCAGACACAAGGTCACTCTCAGGGACCCACAACGGCCCTTCAAACCCACAGGCATCTCTTGCTAATGCCAGACTCTTGGGAGAACACACTTGCCCAGATGACATGATTCCTGCTCTGCATGCTCCTCATCTCCCTTCCCACCCCCCTCCCACCACCCACCCTTCCCCTTCCCAACCCTCTCACACTGCCAAGACGTGAAAGCCACCTCCAAACCACTCCATCACAAAGAACCATTCAGCAATGCCACAGCACTGCTTGGGATCAAACAGGGTGGTATGGACAAGGTGCATTTCAAAGGGGCAAAGAGAGGACCCATCAAGGTCTGCGTAGTTTTGGACAAGGAACAGCCCTCCAGTGCTGCCAACCCCACCCAAGAAACGCCATAAGCGAAAGGAAAAAAAAAAAAAAAAAAGGAGATGCCCAGGACTGCTCATGGCTCTCCTATAACCACCACAAGTGGCCCGGGACAATCCTGCCTGTGCTCACACAGTAGCATCTATAGTGACCCTGTTTCACTACACAGAGCACATCAGCTTAGCCTCTCTTCAACCCAATACACCCTTAGGAAACAAAAACATACATCTCCCAAACACCACCATCCAATATGGTCCAAAACAATCAGCACAGCATTCCCCATGAAGTAAATTGCCCACGCACCATCAGGATCAGCTGCTCTTTCACCTTCCAGCCACCACAACAAAACTACCTGCCCTGTGTGTTTTGCCTAGGTAAGCCCGAGCAAGACAACACAAAAGTTGACAGCTCTGGCTTCCTCTGGGCAAAGGTTGTTCTCCAAAATCAGTTTCAACACCTCCACCACCACATCACTGCAAGGACACTGCTCTGGGCAAAAACAAATGGGCATTTCACACACAGCTGGAGAGCCAGAAAACAAGGGGGACTAAATATATTCGAGTACACAGCAGGACCCCTGAAGATGGAACTTCCAGGTTGTACTACAGTCTTTCTGATGTTCCTTCTAACCAGAAAAACCCTGTTGATGCCAGACACATTGGTACTGTCTTCTACGAGTTGGCTAAACAAAACCAAACCCTCCTCCAACAAAAACTAAGGAGACATAATCACATAAGCTGGAACACAAGGAATTCAAACATGAGGAATAAATGTTATCATCATCTTTTCCATAAGGGCCATAAAACATCAGAAGATGGATCAGGGAGGTTGTGGGACATCCACTCCTAGAGACATATCCATAATCATGACTGGATAAGGCCATTAGGAACCTCCTGTAACATCATCTACCACCAGCTGTAGATTCCACTTGGGACCTCCAGACTAAAACAGACCATTGAAAAATTTAAAATATGGTAAAAACTGATGCAAGAAAAAGAGAAACTGAGAAGTTCCAGTGGTGCAAGGGTATAAATTAAGATAGATTTATTTAACTAAGCACATGCTGAAAACTGAAAACATGGAATTGCTTGTAGAGGACCATATCCTGAATGCAGCACAATGAGACAGTAGTCACAAAAATTTACTAAACTGGAAAAAGCAGCAAAAATGACCCTATGTAAAGATATTTCTGGCTGAAGTTACTTCATTGTTACACAAGAAACAGGTTAGAAAAGACTTCTTTGACATCATCACATTCACATTCAAACTGATGAAACAGAACAAAGAAATGGCAGAAGTTTCATCAATAAGTATTCAGTGTTAAAACGCTTAGAACAAAAGCCTCCCCTCTAATCACAGAATCATAGGATGGTTTGGGTTGGAAGAAACCTCGTTGGAAAACACTCGTGCAGAAGAGTGTTGAATACATTGCACAAGGACAGGCAGATGATGTCAGTTATTGTTTTGTATACAGCAATGCTGAAGCAACATCACAAAAGGACATCGAATTTGTAAGCAAAACCTGCCCTAAGCAAAATCATTTTGAATGCATATATAAAGACATCTAGAAATATAGGCCTCCAAAGATTCTCAGAAATATGTCACTTCAGTAATTTCCAAAAATAAGAAAGAAAAAAAACAAAACAGGTATACATGCAAAAATAAACAGACAAACATAGAGAAAGAAAAAACCACAAATACCAAAGGATTACATAAGGAAAAGAAACTTAGAACAGAAGGGAAATTCCTCGAAACACAACGGTGATGACAGCAACTATGGCAATGAAGGGAAAAACCACAAAAAATCTAACCCAAAAGCATAACTACCCAATTTGTCATCACCACTTCAGTTAACCATCACTGAATGACCATTACATTTAATACACTCCTGAAACACTCCCCTCTCAAGAAACACCTCAACAAAACAACACCAATATTCACCCCATGCACGGCCATTAACAACAGATACATGCATTGCCCCAAGGCGACGACAGCAACCAAAAGGTTCAGGCCCCTGGCTCCCCAGCCTCTGCCCAATGACATCACTGCCCTTCCCAACATGAAGGGGCGGCCTCCCAGTACTCCAAAAGGGCTTCCGAGAAAGACGGGGACACGCTTTTCCAGAGAGCCTCTAGCGACAGCACCAGGGCTAACGGTTATGAACCACCAGGGGGGACATTCGGACTAGACAGGAGGGTGGAGAAACACTGCAATAACTTGCCCAGAGAGGGTGTAGATGCCCCATCCCTCCAAACATTCAAGGCCACCTTGCACGGGGCTCTAAGCAACCAGATCCACTTGAAAATGGCCCCGCTGACTGCTGGATGTCTTGGATAAGGGGACACTCAATGGACCTTCCCTACCCAAACCGTCCCAACGTTTCCACCAAGGACAGGAACCACAGAGGTGCCTCCCATTAGGTTGAGCGGAGCCTCTCTCTGGCCACCTCAGGCGCTTGTCAAGACAGCTCTCCTGTTGCGCTGCTTCAAAACGCCTTGCGGCACCGACAGTGCAAGGGCAACTCGGGCGAGGTCCAGCCACGCAGCTCCAGCATCAGCCTCCCCCTGCACTGACGGCACCCAGGGACACCCAAGAATCGGGCGCGGGCGGCACCACGAGCACGGCACCCATCAACAAACCTTCCCTCACAACACCGTGGCTCCCACTCTGCCACCGCCCTACCACAACCACCACACACAGCCTGCCCCTCTCCCAACCCCTTCCACAAAACACCGCGCAGCCGCTCTCACACAACCACACCCTTCCAACTGCAGCCTCGCTCCTGGACAAACCTGACAACCTCACCAACGGCTACGTCCACCCCCTCCTCCTCCCAGCGCACCTTCACAGCTCCACCAGTTGCCTCTGACCCATCTTCACCCCACTCCTGCAAACCCCTCCTCCAGGGCCAAAGGGGCTCGAGTCCATCCCAAAGGCAAGGTCCTGTACCTAAACGGGACATTTGCTCTCCTGCTCTACAGCCACCGCAGGCAAGGAGGCAGACAAGACACACCTGCACCCCTGCTCCGGGTCACACCCGTGGCTCCACACCAGGAGAGCCAAAGCAGCACCAACATCAGGAGAAAGACACCTCCCGCTTTCCTCTTCCTTCTGCCTCCAGCCTGCACGCCTGCCGTTCTTCCCCATTCTCAACACCTTGCAACAAAACACACCACCTGGGGCAGCTCCAACCAGGAACACAAGCAAGCCTCCAGTGCCTACACCCACAGGCACCTCCTCCCAAGACACCACCGCCAGGCCCAGGCCCTCGCTCCCGGACGGGGCTCCCCAGCCTCTGCCCAGTGACATCACTGCCCTTCCCAACACCAAGGGAAAAGGAAACACCAGCCAAGATGAAAGCAAAGGCGAGCCACAAGGGAAAGGAAAACACACCACGGCCAACGCCAGGCCACCACACACGGAAGCCACACTGGCGCAGGAAGGGAAACTTCAGCGGCACACGAGACGCCCCGCAGCTCACCCGCCACCACACAGGGAAACCTTCACCCACCTCACGGGCACAGATGACCGCAAGGGCTCTGCCCCGGCGCCTTCCCCGACTCAACCACCACAGCCACCACACCAAACACAAAACCACAGACGGAAACTCACGGCAACTGGAAAGCGAGGAACGGAAAGCCACCCCAACACATAAAGACGCCCGCCCGCCAGCACCCAAGCACAGCACCCACACGCACCACCACCAGGCCACACCAGACGCCTCACCAACACCACCCACGCAGCACCCATACGCCCAACCATGCCTGCGCCCGACAACCAACACACACGCCTGCGCCCAGCCGCCCCGCACCTCTTGCTCCTCCTCACCGCTCTCCCCGCCGCCCTCGCCTGCCAACTCCAACGCTCGCTCCCCGCCCACGGCCTCCAGCTCCTCCACACCTTGGCTCCCAACTCCACACAGCCCTGCCAACACCAGACGCCCTTCTTCCCCGATGCCCTCCGACACAACAACGCCCCACACCAAGCCGCCACCACTGCCCTACGCATCCTCCAGAACCTCTTCCACACCCTCAGCAGCAACCACATCCCACAAGACTGGGACAACCAGGCACAACACGACCTCCTCAGCGCCCTCCAGCAACAAACCAACCACCTCCAGCAATGCCTCACAGGCAGCGGCGCGCTCTTCCGAGGACCAGAGGCACGCAACATCACGCTCAACGTCAACAGATACTTCAGGGACATCCAGCACTTCCTCAGCACCCACAACCACAGCGCCTGCGCCTGGGAACACGTCCGGCTCGAAGCGCGCCTCTGCTTCAAACACCTCCACAACCTCACACGCAACAGCCGCAAGTAGAACGACGACCACAAACAACCCGCACGGCCCTACGCAGCCACAGATCTTCCGGACCACAGCGCCATCCCCACCTCCCTCATCCCAACTCACCTGAGCACGACAAGTGCCCCTCCGTGAACGCTCCTGCACCCTCACCCTCCGGTCACGGCGCCTCTGCTCAGACAACTGCTTCTATTTATTTGGGCAATGCCTTTTGATTTATTTATTCACCTATTTACCCCACACAAAATAAAAACCTCTTGCACAACACTTGCCTCTGCCTCTCCTGCCGCAAGCACAGGAATGAACCCCCCCTTTGGGGGTTCCCGCCCCACACTTCTCTTCCCGACCGCCCCAGCCAGGCAATGGCCTCAGCCTCTCGCAAAAGCCTCCACCGGGGTTCCGCCATCAGCGCCACAACCGCATCTGGCGCCCTTCTCTCCTCAACGGTTCCCACCTCCCGTCCCACTTTACAAGCACTCAGCAGCAGCTCTCAAGTCCGCAGCACAAGGGAGACTCCAGCCGCTGGGAGCGGGACCCAAGCGGGCCCCCAACGCCATCCCAGCGCTGCAACACCTCTCCCACCAACAAAGGCGGACAGAGCTGGCGTTGTCCAGCCCGCAGAACAGAAGGCTCCAGGGATGCCTCAGGGGCGGCCTCTCAGTACTCCAAAAGGGCTTCCGAGAAAGACGGGGACACGCTTTTCCAGAGAGCCTCTAGCGACAGCACCAGGGCTAACGGTTATGAACCACCAGGGGGGACATTCGGACTAGACAGGAGGGTGGAGAAACACTGCAATACCTTGCCCAGAGAGGGTGTAGATGCCCCATCCCTCCAAACATTCAAGGCCACCTTGCACGGGGCTCTAAGCAACCAGATCCACTTGAAAATGGCCCCGCTGACTGCTGGATGTCTTGGATAAGGGGACACTCAATGGACCTTCCCTACCCAAACCGTCCCAACGTTTCCACCAAGGACAGGAACCACAGAGGTGCCTCCCATTAGGTTGAGCGGAGCCTCTCTCTGGCCACCTCAGGCGCTTGTCAAGACAGCTCTCCTGTTGCGCTGCTTCAAAACGCCTTGCGGCACCGACAGTGCAAGGGCAACTCGGGCGAGGTCCAGCCACGCAGCTCCAGCATCAGCCTCCCCCTGCACTGACGGCACCCAGGGACACCCAAGAATCGGGCGCGGGCGGCACCACGAGCACGGCACCCATCAACAAACCTTCCCTCACAACACCGTGGCTCCCACTCTGCCACCGCCCTACCACGACCACCACACACAGCCTGCCCCTCTCCCAACCCCTTCCACAAAACACCGCGCAGCCGCTCTCACACAACCACACCCTTCCAACTGCAGCCTCGCTCCTGGACAAACCTGACAACCTCACCAACGGCTACGTCCACCCCCTCCTCCTCCCAGCGCACCTTCACAGCTCCACCAGTTGCCTCTGACCCATCTTCACCCCACTCCTGCAAACCCCTCCTCCAGGGCCAAAGGGGCTCGAGTCCATCCCAAAGGCAAGGTCCTGTACCTAAACGGGACATTTGCTCTCCTGCTCTACAGCCACCGCAGGCAAGGAGGCAGACAAGACACACCTGCACCCCTGCTCCGGGTCACACCCGTGGCTCCACACCAGGAGAGCCAAAGCAGCACCAACATCAGGAGAAAGACACCTCCCGCTTTCCTCTTCCTTCTGCCTCCAGCCTGCACGCCTGCCGTTCTTCCCCATTCTCAACACCTTGCAACAAAACACACCACCTGGGGCAGCTCCAACCAGGAACACAAGCAAGCCTCCAGTGCCTACACCCACAGGCACCTCCTCCCAAGACACCACCGCCAGGCCCAGGCCCTCGCTCCCGGACGGGGCTCCCCAGCCTCTGCCCAGTGACATCACTGCCCTTCCCAACACCAAGGGAAAAGGAAACACCAGCCAAGATGAAAGCAAAGGCGAGCCACAAGGGAAAGGAAAACACACCACGGCCAACGCCAGGCCACCACACACGGAAGCCACACTGGCGCAGGAAGGGAAACTTCAGCGGCACACGAGACGCCCCGCAGCTCACCCGCCACCACACAGGGAAACCTTCACCCACCTCACGGGCACAGATGACCGCAAGGGCTCTGCCCCGGCGCCTTCCCCGACTCAACCACCACAGCCACCACACCAAACACAAAACCACAGACGGAAACTCACGGCAACTGGAAAGCGAGGAACGGAAAGCCACCCCAACACATAAAGACGCCCGCCCGCCAGCACCCAAGCACAGCACCCACACGCACCACCACCAGGCCACACCAGACGCCTCACCAACACCACCCACGCAGCACCCATACGCCCAACCATGCCTGCGCCCGACAACCAACACACACGCCTGCGCCCAGCCGCCCCGCACCTCTTGCTCCTCCTCACCGCTCTCCCCGCCGCCCTCGCCTGCCAACTCCAACGCTCGCTCCCCGCCCACGGCCTCCAGCTCCTCCACACCTTGGCTCCCAACTCCACACAGCCCTGCCAACACCAGACGCCCTTCTTCCCCGATGCCCTCCGACACAACAACGCCCCACACCAAGCCGCCACCACTGCCCTACGCATCCTCCAGAACCTCTTCCACACCCTCAGCAGCAACCACATCCCACAAGACTGGGACAACCAGGCACAACACGACCTCCTCAGCGCCCTCCAGCAACAAACCAACCACCTCCAGCAATGCCTCACAGGCAGCGGCGCGCTCTTCCGAGGACCAGAGGCACGCAACATCACGCTCAACGTCAACAGATACTTCAGGGACATCCAGCACTTCCTCAGCACCCACAACCACAGCGCCTGCGCCTGGGAACACGTCCGGCTCGAAGCGCGCCTCTGCTTCAAACACCTCCACAACCTCACACGCAACAGCCGCAAGTAGAACGACGACCACAAACAACCCGCACGGCCCTACGCAGCCACAGATCTTCCGGACCACAGCGCCATCCCCACCTCCCTCATCCCAACTCACCTGAGCACGACAAGTGCCCCTCCGTGAACGCTCCTGCACCCTCACCCTCCGGTCACGGCGCCTCTGCTCAGACAACTGCTTCTATTTATTTGGGCAATGCCTTTTGATTTATTTATTCACCTATTTATCCCACACAAAATAAAAACCTCTTGCACAACACTTGCCTCTGCCTCTCCTGCCGCAAGCACAGGAATGAACCCCCCTTTGGGGGTTCCCGCCCCACACTTCTCTTCCCGACCGCCCCAGCCAGGCAATGGCCTCAGCCTCTCGCAAAAGCCTCCACCGGGGTTCCGCCATCAGCGCCACAACCGCATCTGGCGCCCTTCTCTCCTCAACGGTTCCCACCTCCCGTCCCACTTTACAAGCACTCAGCAGCAGCTCTCAAGTCCGCAGCACAAGGGAGACTCCAGCCGCTGGGAGCGGGACCCAAGTGGGCCCCCAACGCCATCCCAGCGTTGCAACACCTCTCCCACCAACAAAGGCGGACAGAGCTGGCGTTGTCCAGCCCGCAGAACAGAAGGCTCCAGGGATGCCTCAGGGGCGGCCTCTCAGTACTCCAAAAGGGCTTCCGAGAAAGACGGGGACACGCTTTTTCAGAGAGCCTCTAGCGACAGCACCAGGGCTAACGGTTATGAACCACCAGGGGGGACATTCGGACTAGACAGGAGGGTGGAGAAACACTGCAATACCTTGCCCAGAGAGGGTGTAGATGCCCCATCCCTCCAAACATTCAAGGCCACCTTGCACGGGGCTCTAAGCAACCAGATCCACTTGAAAATGGCCCCGCTGACTGCTGGATGTCTTGGATAAGGGGACACTCAATGGACCTTCCCTACCCAAACCGTCCCAACGTTTCCACCAAGGACAGGAACCACAGAGGTGCCTCCCATTAGGTTGAGCGGAGCCTCTCTCTGGCCACCTCAGGCGCTTGTCAAGACAGCTCTCCTGTTGCGCTGCTTCAAAACGCCTTGCGGCACCGACAGTGCAAGGGCAACTCGGGCGAGGTCCAGCCACGCAGCTCCAGCATCAGCCTCCCCCTGCACTGACGGCACCCAGGGACACCCAAGAATCGGGCGCGGGCGGCACCACGAGCACGGCACCCATCAACAAACCTTCCCTCACAACACCGTGGCTCCCACTCTGCCACCGCCCTACCACGACCACCACACACAGCCTGCCCCTCTCCCAACCCCTTCCACAAAACACCGCGCAGCCGCTCTCACACAACCACACCCTTCCAACTGCAGCCTCGCTCCTGGACAAACCTGACAACCTCACCAACGGCTACGTCCACCCCCTCCTCCTCCCAGCGCACCTTCACAGCTCCACCAGTTGCCTCTGACCCATCTTCACCCCACTCCTGCAAACCCCTCCTCCAGGGCCAAAGGGGCTCGAGTCCATCCCAAAGGCAAGGTCCTGTACCTAAACAGGACATTTGCTCTCCTGCTCTACAGCCACCGCAGGCAAGGAGGCAGACAAGACACACCTGCACCCCTGCTCCGGGTCACACCCGTGGCTCCACACCAGGAGAGCCAAAGCAGCACCAACATCAGGAGAAAGACACCTCCCGCTTTCCTCTTCCTTCTGCCTCCAGCCTGCACGCCTGCCGTTCTTCCCCATTCTCAACACCTTGCAACAAAACACACCACCTGGGGCAGCTCCAACCAGGAACACAAGCAAGCCTCCAGTGCCTACACCCACAGGCACCTCCTCCCAAGACACCACCGCCAGGCCCAGGCCCTCGCTCCCGGACGGGGCTCCCCAGCCTCTGCCCAGTGACATCACTGCCCTTCCCAACACCAAGGGAAAAGGAAACACCAGCCAAGATGAAAGCAAAGGCGAGCCACAAGGGAAAGGAAAACACACCACGGCCAACGCCAGGCCACCACACACGGAAGCCACACTGGCGCAGGAAGGGAAACTTCAGCGGCACACGAGACGCCCCGCAGCTCACCCGCCACCACACAGGGAAACCTTCACCCACCTCACGGGCACAGATGACCGCAAGGGCTCTGCCCCGGCGCCTTCCCCGACTCAACCACCACAGCCACCACACCAAACACAAAACCACAGACGGAAACTCACGGCAACTGGAAAGCGAGGAACGGAAAGCCACCCCAACACATAAAGACGCCCGCCCGCCAGCACCCAAGCACAGCACCCACACGCACCACCACCAGGCCACACCAGACGCCTCACCAACACCACCCACGCAGCACCCATACGCCCAACCATGCCTGCGCCCGACAACCAACACACACGCCTGCGCCCAGCCGCCCCGCACCTCTTGCTCCTCCTCACCGCTCTCCCCGCCGCCCTCGCCTGCCAACTCCAACGCTCGCTCCCCGCCCACGGCCTCCAGCTCCTCCACACCTTGGCTCCCAACTCCACACAGCCCTGCCAACACCAGACGCCCTTCTTCCCCGATGCCCTCCGACACAACAACGCCCCACACCAAGCCGCCACCACTGCCCTACGCATCCTCCAGAACCTCTTCCACACCCTCAGCAGCAACCACATCCCACAAGACTGGGACAACCAGGCACAACACGACCTCCTCAGCGCCCTCCAGCAACAAACCAACCACCTCCAGCAATGCCTCACAGGCAGCGGCGCGCTCTTCCGAGGACCAGAGGCACGCAACATCACGCTCAACGTCAACAGATACTTCAGGGACATCCAGCACTTCCTCAGCACCCACAACCACAGCGCCTGCGCCTGGGAACACGTCCGGCTCGAAGCGCGCCTCTGCTTCAAACACCTCCACAACCTCACACGCAACAGCCGCAAGTAGAACGACGACCACAAACAACCCGCACGGCCCTACGCAGCCACAGATCTTCCGGACCACAGCGCCATCCCCACCTCCCTCATCCCAACTCACCTGAGCACGACAAGTGCCCCTCCGTGAACGCTCCTGCACCCTCACCCTCCGGTCACGGCGCCTCTGCTCAGACAACTGCTTCTATTTATTTGGGCAAAGCCTTTTGATTTATTTATTCACCTATTTACCCCACACAAAATAAAAACCTCTTGCACAACACTTGCCTCTGCCTCTCCTGCCGCAAGCACAGGAATGAACCCCCCCTTTGGGGGTTCCCGCCCCACACTTCTCTTCCCGACCGCCCCAGCCAGGCAATGGCCTCAGCCTCTCGCAAAAGCCTCCACCGGGGTTCCGCCATCAGCGCCACAACCGCATCTGGCGCCCTTCTCTCCTCAACGGTTCCCACCTCCCGTCCCACTTTACAAGCACTCAGCAGCAGCTCTCAAGTCCGCAGCACAAGGGAGACTCCAGCCGCTGGGAGCGGGACCCAAGCGGGCCCCCAACGCCATCCCAGCGTTGCAACACCTCTCCCACCAACAAAGGCGGACAGAGCTGGCGTTGTCCAGCCCGCAGAACAGAAGGCTCCAGGGATGCCTCAGGGGCGGCCTCTCAGTACTCCAAAAGGGCTTCCGAGAAAGACGGGGACACGTTTTTCCAGAGAGCCTCTAGCGACAGCACCAGGGCTAACGGTTATGAACCACCAGGGGGGACATTCGGACTAGACAGGAGGGTGGAGAAACACTGCAATACCTTGCCCAGAGAGGGTGTAGATGCCCCATCCCTCCAAACATTCAAGGCCACCTTGCACGGGGCTCTAAGCAACCAGATCCACTTGAAAATGGCCCCGCTGACTGCTGGATGTCTTGGATAAGGGGACACTCAATGGACCTTCCCTACCCAAACCGTCCCAACGTTTCCACCAAGGACAGGAACCACAGAGGTGCCTCCCATTAGGTTGAGCGGAGCCTCTCTCTGGCCACCTCAGGCGCTTGTCAAGACAGCTCTCCTGTTGCGCTGCTTCAAAACGCCTTGCGGCACCGACAGTGCAAGGGCAACTCGGGCGAGGTCCAGCCACGCAGCTCCAGCATCAGCCTCCCCCTGCACTGACGGCACCCAGGGACACCCAAGAATCGGGCGCGGGCGGCACCACGAGCACGGCACCCATCAACAAACCTTCCCTCACAACACCGTGGCTCCCACTCTGCCACCGCCCTACCACGACCACCACACACAGCCTGCCCCTCTCCCAACCCCTTCCACAAAACACCGCGCAGCCGCTCTCACACAACCACACCCTTCCAACTGCAGCCTCGCTCCTGGACAAACCTGACAACCTCACCAACGGCTACATCCACCCCCTCCTCCTCCCAGCGCACCTTCACAGCTCCACCAGTTGCCTCTGACCCATCTTCACCCCACTCCTGCAAACCCCTCCTCCAGGGCCAAAGGGGCTTGAGTCCATCCCAAAGGCAAGGTCCTGTACCTAAACGGGACATTTGCTCTCCTGCTCTACAGCCACCGCAGGCAAGGAGGCAGACAAGACACACCTGCACCCCTGCTCCGGGTCACACCCGTGGCTCCACACCAGGAGAGCCAAAGCAGCACCAACATCAGGAGAAAGACACCTCCCGCTTTCCTCTTCCTTCTGCCTCCAGCCTGCACGCCTGCCGTTCTTCCCCATTCTCAACACCTTGCAACAAAACACACCACCTGGGGCAGCTCCAACCAGGAACACAAGCAAGCCTCCAGTGCCTACACCCACAGGCACCTCCTCCCAAGACACCACCGCCAGGCCCAGGCCCTCGCTCCCGGACGGGGCTCCCCAGCCTCTGCCCAGTGACATCACTGCCCTTCCCAACACCAAGGGAAGAGGAAACACCAGCCAAGATGAAAGCAAAGGCGAGCCACAAGGGAAAGGAAAACACACCACGGCCAACGCCAGGCCACCACACACGGAAGCCACACTGGCGCAGGAAGGGAAACTTCAGCGGCACACGAGACGCCCCGCAGCTCACCCGCCACCACACAGGGAAACCTTCACCCACCTCACGGGCACAGATGACCGCAAGGGCTCTGCCCCGGCGCCTTCCCCGACTCAACCACCACAGCCACCACACCAAACACAAAACCACAGACGGAAACTCACGGCAACTGGAAAGCGAGGAACGGAAAGCCACCCCAACACATAAAGACGCCCGCCCGCCAGCACCCAAGCACAGCACCCACACGCACCACCACCAGGCCACACCAGACGCCTCACCAACACCACCCACGCAGCACCCATACGCCCAACCATGCCTGCGCCCGACAACCAACACACACGCCTGCGCCCAGCCGCCCCGCACCTCTTGCTCCTCCTCACCGCTCTCCCCGCCGCCCTCGCCTGCCAACTCCAACGCTCGCTCCCCGCCCACGGCCTCCAGCTCCTCCACACCTTGGCTCCCAACTCCACACAGCCCTGCCAACACCAGACGCCCTTCTTCCCCGATGCCCTCCGACACAACAACGCCCCACACCAAGCCGCCACCACTGCCCTACGCATCCTCCAGAACCTCTTCCACACCCTCAGCAGCAACCACATCCCACAAGACTGGGACAACCAGGCACAACACGACCTCCTCAGCGCCCTCCAGCAACAAACCAACCACCTCCAGCAATGCCTCACAGGCAGCGGCGCGCTCTTCCGAGGACCAGAGGCACGCAACATCACGCTCAACGTCAACAGATACTTCAGGGACATCCAGCACTTCCTCAGCACCCACAACCACAGCGCCTGCGCCTGGGAACACGTCCGGCTCGAAGCGCGCCTCTGCTTCAAACACCTCCACAACCTCACACGCAACAGCCGCAAGTAGAACGACGACCACAAACAACCCGCACGGCCCTACGCAGCCACAGATCTTCCGGACCACAGCGCCATCCCCACCTCCCTCATCCCAACTCACCTGAGCACGACAAGTGCCCCTCCGTGAACGCTCCTGCACCCTCACCCTCCGGTCACGGCGCCTCTGCTCAGACAACTGCTTCTATTTATTTGGGCAATGCCTTTTGATTTATTTATTCACCTATTTACCCCACACAAAATAAAAACCTCTTGCACAACACTTGCCTCTGCCTCTCCTGCCGCAAGCACAGGAATGAACCCCCCCTTTGGGGGTTCCCGCCCCACACTTCTCTTCCCGACCGCCCCAGCCAGGCAATGGCCTCAGCCTCTCGCAAAAGCCTCCACCGGGGTTCCGCCATCAGCGCCACAACCGCATCTGGCGCCCTTCTCTCCTCAACGGTTCCCACCTCCCGTCCCACTTTACAAGCACTCAGCAGCAGCTCTCAAGTCCGCAGCACAAGGGAGACTCCAGCCGCTGGGAGCGGGACCCAAGCGGGCCCCCAACGCCATCCCAGCGTTGCAACACCTCTCCCACCAACAAAGGCGGACAGAGCTGGCGTTGTCCAGCCCGCAGAACAGAAGGCTCCAGGGATGCCTCAGGGGCGGCCTCTCAGTACTCCAAAAGGGCTTCCGAGAAAGACGGGGACACGCTTTTTCAGAGAGCCTCTAGCGACAGCACCAGGGCTAACGGTTATGAACCACCAGGGGGGACATTCGGACTAGACAGGAGGGTGGAGAAACACTGCAATACCTTGCCCAGAGAGGGTGTAGATGCCCCATCCCTCCAAACATTCAAGGCCACCTTGCACGGGGCTCTAAGCAACCAGATCCACTTGAAAATGGCCCCGCTGACTGCTGGATGTCTTGGATAAGGGGACACTCAATGGACCTTCCCTACCCAAACCGTCCCAACGTTTCCACCAAGGACAGGAACCACAGAGGTGCCTCCCATTAGGTTGAGCGGAGCCTCTCTCTGGCCACCTCAGGCGCTTGTCAAGACAGCTCTCCTGTTGCGCTGCTTCAAAACGCCTTGCGGCACCGACAGTGCAAGGGCAACTCGGGCGAGGTCCAGCCACGCAGCTCCAGCATCAGCCTCCCCCTGCACTGACGGCACCCAGGGACACCCAAGAATCGGGCGCGGGCGGCACCACGAGCACGGCACCCATCAACAAACCTTCCCTCACAACACCGTGGCTCCCACTCTGCCACCGCCCTACCACGACCACCACACACAGCCTGCCCCTCTCCCAACCCCTTCCACAAAACACCGCGCAGCCGCTCTCACACAACCACACCCTTCCAACTGCAGCCTCGCTCCTGGACAAACCTGACAACCTCACCAACGGCTACGTCCACCCCCTCCTCCTCCCAGCGCACCTTCACAGCTCCACCAGTTGCCTCTGACCCATCTTCACCCCACTCCTGCAAACCCCTCCTCCAGGGCCAAAGGGGCTCGAGTCCATCCCAAAGGCAAGGTCCTGCACCTAAACGGGACATTTGCTCTCCTGCTCTACAGCCACCGCAGGCAAGGAGGCAGACAAGACACACCTGCACCCCTGCTCCGGGTCACACCCGTGGCTCCACACCAGGAGAGCCAAAGCAGCACCAACATCAGGAGAAAGACACCTCCCGCTTTCCTCTTCCTTCTGCCTCCAGCCTGCACGCCTGCCGTTCTTCCCCATTCTCAACACCTTGCAACAAAACACACCACCTGGGGCAGCTCCAACCAGGAACACAAGCAAGCCTCCAGTGCCTACACCCACAGGCACCTCCTCCCAAGACACCACCGCCAGGCCCAGGCCCTCGCTCCCGGACGGGGCTCCCCAGCCTCTGCCCAGTGACATCACTGCCCTTCCCAACACCAAGGGAAAAGGAAACACCAGCCAAGATGAAAGCAAAGGCGAGCCACAAGGGAAAGGAAAACACACCACGGCCAACGCCAGGCCACCACACACGGAAGCCACACTGGCGCAGGAAGGGAAACTTCAGCGGCACACGAGACGCCCCGCAGCTCACCCGCCACCACACAGGGAAACCTTCACCCACCTCACGGGCACAGATGACCGCAAGGGCTCTGCCCCGGCGCCTTCCCCGACTCAACCACCACAGCCACCACACCAAACACAAAACCACAGACGGAAACTCACGGCAACTGGAAAGCGAGGAACGGAAAGCCACCCCAACACATAAAGACGCCCGCCCGCCAGCACCCAAGCACAGCACCCACACGCACCACCACCAGGCCACACCAGACGCCTCACCAACACCACCCACGCAGCACCCATACGCCCAACCATGCCTGCGCCCGACAACCAACACACACGCCTGCGCCCAGCCGCCCCGCACCTCTTGCTCCTCCTCACCGCTCTCCCCGCCGCCCTCGCCTGCCAACTCCAACGCTCGCTCCCCGCCCACGGCCTCCAGCTCCTCCACACCTTGGCTCCCAACTCCACACAGCCCTGCCAACACCAGACGCCCTTCTTCCCCGATGCCCTCCGACACAACAACGCCCCACACCAAGCCGCCACCACTGCCCTACGCATCCTCCAGAACCTCTTCCACACCCTCAGCAGCAACCACATCCCACAAGACTGGGACAACCAGGCACAACACGACCTCCTCAGCGCCCTCCAGCAACAAACCAACCACCTCCAGCAATGCCTCACAGGCAGCGGCGCGCTCTTCCGAGGACCAGAGGCACGCAACATCACGCTCAACGTCAACAGATACTTCAGGGACATCCAGCACTTCCTCAGCACCCACAACCACAGCGCCTGCGCCTGGGAACACGTCCGGCTCGAAGCGCGCCTCTGCTTCAAACACCTCCACAACCTCACACGCAACAGCCGCAAGTAGAACGACGACCACAAACAACCCGCACGGCCCTACGCAGCCACAGATCTTCCGGACCACAGCGCCATCCCCACCTCCCTCATCCCAACTCACCTGAGCACGACAAGTGCCCCTCCGTGAACGCTCCTGCACCCTCACCCTCCGGTCACGGCGCCTCTGCTCAGACAACTGCTTCTATTTATTTGGGCAATGCCTTTTGATTTATTTATTCACCTATTTATCCCACACAAAATAAAAACCTCTTGCACAACACTTGCCTCTGCCTCTCCTGCCGCAAGCACAGGAATGAACCCCCCCTTTGGGGGTTCCCGCCCCACACTTCTCTTCCCGACCGCCCCAGCCAGGCAATGGCCTCAGCCTCTCGCAAAAGCCTCCACCGGGGTTCCGCCATCAGCGCCACAACCGCATCTGGCGCCCTTCTCTCCTCAACGGTTCCCACCTCCCGTCCCACTTTACAAGCACTCAGCAGCAGCTCTCAAGTCCGCAGCACAAGGGAGACTCCAGCCGCTGGGAGCGGGACCCAAGCGGGCCCCCAACGCCATCCCAGCGCTGCAACACCTCTCCCACCAACAAAGGCGGACAGAGCTGGCGTTGTCCAGCCCGCAGAACAGAAGGCTCCAGGGATGCCTCAGGGGCGGCCTCTCAGTACTCCAAAAGGGCTTCCGAGAAAGACGGGGACACGCTTTTTCAGAGAGCCTCTAGCGACAGCACCAGGGCTAACGGTTATGAACCACCAGGGGGGACATTCGGACTAGACAGGAGGGTGGAGAAACACTGCAATACCTTGCCCAGAGAGGGTGTAGATGCCCCATCCCTCCAAACATTCAAGGCCACCTTG
Source organism: Neomorphus geoffroyi (assembly GCA_033558235.1). Taxonomy (NCBI): domain Eukaryota; kingdom Metazoa; phylum Chordata; class Aves; order Cuculiformes; family Neomorphidae; genus Neomorphus; species Neomorphus geoffroyi. The sequence continues at coordinate 2,342,452 of JAUMJM010000048.1, forward strand.
CACGGGGCTCTAAGCAACCAGATCCACTTGAAAATGGCCCCGCTGACTGCTGGATGTCTTGGATAAGGGGACACTCAATGGACCTTCCCTACCCAAACCGTCCCAACGTTTCCACCAAGGACAGGAACCACAGAGGTGCCTCCCATTAGGTTGAGCGGAGCCTCTCTCTGGCCACCTCAGGCGCTTGTCAAGACAGCTCTCCTGTTGCGCTGCTTCAAAACGCCTTGCGGCACCGACAGTGCAAGGGCAACTCGGGCGAGGTCCAGCCACGCAGCTCCAGCATCAGCCTCCCCCTGCACTGACGGCACCCAGGGACACCCAAGAATCGGGCGCGGGCGGCACCACGAGCACGGCACCCATCAACAAACCTTCCCTCACAACACCGTGGCTCCCACTCTGCCACCGCCCTACCACGACCACCACACACAGCCTGCCCCTCTCCCAACCCCTTCCACAAAACACCGCGCAGCCGCTCTCACACAACCACACCCTTCCAACTGCAGCCTCGCTCCTGGACAAACCTGACAACCTCACCAACGGCTACGTCCACCCCCTCCTCCTCCCAGCGCACCTTCACAGCTCCACCAGTTGCCTCTGACCCATCTTCACCCCACTCCTGCAAACCCCTCCTCCAGGGCCAAAGGGGCTCGAGTCCATCCCAAAGGCAAGGTCCTGTACCTAAACGGGACATTTGCTCTCCTGCTCTACAGCCACCGCAGGCAAGGAGGCAGACAAGACACACCTGCACCCCTGCTCCGGGTCACACCCGTGGCTCCACACCAGGAGAGCCAAAGCAGCACCAACATCAGGAGAAAGACACCTCCCGCTTTCCTCTTCCTTCTGCCTCCAGCCTGCACGCCTGCCGTTCTTCCCCATTCTCAACACCTTGCAACAAAACACACCACCTGGGGCAGCTCCAACCAGGAACACAAGCAAGCCTCCAGTGCCTACACCCACAGGCACCTCCTCCCAAGACACCACCGCCAGGCCCAGGCCCTCGCTCCCGGACGGGGCTCCCCAGCCTCTGCCCAGTGACATCACTGCCCTTCCCAACACCAAGGGAAAAGGAAACACCAGCCAAGATGAAAGCAAAGGCGAGCCACAAGGGAAAGGAAAACACACCACGGCCAACGCCAGGCCACCACACACGGAAGCCACACTGGCGCAGGAAGGGAAACTTCAGCGGCACACGAGACGCCCCGCAGCTCACCCGCCACCACACAGGGAAACCTTCACCCACCTCACGGGCACAGATGACCGCAAGGGCTCTGCCCCGGCGCCTTCCCCGACTCAACCACCACAGCCACCACACCAAACACAAAACCACAGACGGAAACTCACGGCAACTGGAAAGCGAGGAACGGAAAGCCACCCCAACACATAAAGACGCCCGCCCGCCAGCACCCAAGCACAGCACCCACACGCACCACCACCAGGCCACACCAGACGCCTCACCAACACCACCCACGCAGCACCCATACGCCCAACCATGCCTGCGCCCGACAACCAACACACACGCCTGCGCCCAGCCGCCCCGCACCTCTTGCTCCTCCTCACCGCTCTCCCCGCCGCCCTCGCCTGCCAACTCCAACGCTCGCTCCCCGCCCACGGCCTCCAGCTCCTCCACACCTTGGCTCCCAACTCCACACAGCCCTGCCAACACCAGACGCCCTTCTTCCCCGATGCCCTCCGACACAACAACGCCCCACACCAAGCCGCCACCACTGCCCTACGCATCCTCCAGAACCTCTTCCACACCCTCAGCAGCAACCACATCCCACAAGACTGGGACAACCAGGCACAACACGACCTCCTCAGCGCCCTCCAGCAACAAACCAACCACCTCCAGCAATGCCTCACAGGCAGCGGCGCGCTCTTCCGAGGACCAGAGGCACGCAACATCACGCTCAACGTCAACAGATACTTCAGGGACATCCAGCACTTCCTCAGCACCCACAACCACAGCGCCTGCGCCTGGGAACACGTCCGGCTCGAAGCGCGCCTCTGCTTCAAACACCTCCACAACCTCACACGCAACAGCCGCAAGTAGAACGACGACCACAAACAACCCGCACGGCCCTACGCAGCCACAGATCTTCCGGACCACAGCGCCATCCCCACCTCCCTCATCCCAACTCACCTGAGCACGACAAGTGCCCCTCCGTGAACGCTCCTGCACCCTCACCCTCCGGTCACGGCGCCTCTGCTCAGACAACTGCTTCTATTTATTTGGGCAATGCCTTTTGATTTATTTATTCACCTATTTACCCCACACAAAATAAAAACCTCTTGCACAACACTTGCCTCTGCCTCTCCTGCCGCAAGCACAGGAATGAACCCCCCCTTTGGGGGTTCCCGCCCCACACTTCTCTTCCCGACCGCCCCAGCCAGGCAATGGCCTCAGCCTCTCGCAAAAGCCTCCACCGGGGTTCCGCCATCAGCGCCACAACCGCATCTGGCGCCCTTCTCTCCTCAACGGTTCCCACCTCCCGTCCCACTTTACAAGCACTCAGCAGCAGCTCTCAAGTCCGCAGCACAAGGGAGACTCCAGCCGCTGGGAGCGGGACCCAAGCGGGCCCCCAACGCCATCCCAGCGCTGCAACACCTCTCCCACCAACAAAGGCGGACAGAGCTGGCGTTGTCCAGCCCGCAGAACAGAAGGCTCCAGGGATGCCTCAGGGGCGGCCTCTCAGTACTCCAAAAGGGCTTCCGAGAAAGACGGGGACACGCTTTTTCAGAGAGCCTCTAGCGACAGCACCAGGGCTAACGGTTATGAACCACCAGGGGGGACATTCGGACTAGACAGGAGGGTGGAGAAACACTGCAATACCTTGCCCAGAGAGGGTGTAGATGCCCCATCCCTCCAAACATTCAAGGCCACCTTGCACGGGGCTCTAAGCAACCAGATCCACTTGAAAATGGCCCCGCTGACTGCTGGATGTCTTGGATAAGGGGACACTCAATGGACCTTCCCTACCCAAACCGTCCCAACGTTTCCACCAAGGACAGGAACCACAGAGGTGCCTCCCATTAGGTTGAGCGGAGCCTCTCTCTGGCCACCTCAGGCGCTTGTCAAGACAGCTCTCCTGTTGCGCTGCTTCAAAACGCCTTGCGGCACCGACAGTGCAAGGGCAACTCGGGCGAGGTCCAGCCACGCAGCTCCAGCATCAGCCTCCCCCTGCACTGACGGCACCCAGGGACACCCAAGAATCGGGCGCGGGCGGCACCACGAGCACGGCACCCATCAACAAACCTTCCCTCACAACACCGTGGCTCCCACTCTGCCACCGCCCTACCACGACCACCACACACAGCCTGCCCCTCTCCCAACCCCTTCCACAAAACACCGCGCAGCCGCTCTCACACAACCACACCCTTCCAACTGCAGCCTCGCTCCTGGACAAACCTGACAACCTCACCAACGGCTACGTCCACCCCCTCCTCCTCCCAGCGCACCTTCACAGCTCCACCAGTTGCCTCTGACCCATCTTCACCCCACTCCTGCAAACCCCTCCTCCAGGGCCAAAGGGGCTCGAGTCCATCCCAAAGGCAAGGTCCTGCACCTAAACGGGACATTTGCTCTCCTGCTCTACAGCCACCGCAGGCAAGGAGGCAGACAAGACACACCTGCACCCCTGCTCCGGGTCACACCCGTGGCTCCACACCAGGAGAGCCAAAGCAGCACCAACATCAGGAGAAAGACACCTCCCGCTTTCCTCTTCCTTCTGCCTCCAGCCTGCACGCCTGCCGTTCTTCCCCATTCTCAACACCTTGCAACAAAACACACCACCTGGGGCAGCTCCAACCAGGAACACAAGCAAGCCTCCAGTGCCTACACCCACAGGCACCTCCTCCCAAGACACCACCGCCAGGCCCAGGCCCTCGCTCCCGGACGGGGCTCCCCAGCCTCTGCCCAGTGACATCACTGCCCTTCCCAACACCAAGGGAAAAGGAAACACCAGCCAAGATGAAAGCAAAGGCGAGCCACAAGGGAAAGGAAAACACACCACGGCCAACGCCAGGCCACCACACACGGAAGCCACACTGGCGCAGGAAGGGAAACTTCAGCGGCACACGAGACGCCCCGCAGCTCACCCGCCACCACACAGGGAAACCTTCACCCACCTCACGGGCACAGATGACCGCAAGGGCTCTGCCCCGGCGCCTTCCCCGACTCAACCACCACAGCCACCACACCAAACACAAAACCACAGACGGAAACTCACGGCAACTGGAAAGCGAGGAACGGAAAGCCACCCCAACACATAAAGACGCCCGCCCGCCAGCACCCAAGCACAGCACCCACACGCACCACCACCAGGCCACACCAGACGCCTCACCAACACCACCCACGCAGCACCCATACGCCCAACCATGCCTGCGCCCGACAACCAACACACACGCCTGCGCCCAGCCGCCCCGCACCTCTTGCTCCTCCTCACCGCTCTCCCCGCCGCCCTCGCCTGCCAACTCCAACGCTCGCTCCCCGCCCACGGCCTCCAGCTCCTCCACACCTTGGCTCCCAACTCCACACAGCCCTGCCAACACCAGACGCCCTTCTTCCCCGATGCCCTCCGACACAACAACGCCCCACACCAAGCCGCCACCACTGCCCTACGCATCCTCCAGAACCTCTTCCACACCCTCAGCAGCAACCACATCCCACAAGACTGGGACAACCAGGCACAACACGACCTCCTCAGCGCCCTCCAGCAACAAACCAACCACCTCCAGCAATGCCTCACAGGCAGCGGCGCGCTCTTCCGAGGACCAGAGGCACGCAACATCACGCTCAACGTCAACAGATACTTCAGGGACATCCAGCACTTCCTCAGCACCCACAACCACAGCGCCTGCGCCTGGGAACACGTCCGGCTCGAAGCGCGCCTCTGCTTCAAACACCTCCACAACCTCACACGCAACAGCCGCAAGTAGAACGACGACCACAAACAACCCGCACGGCCCTACGCAGCCACAGATCTTCCGGACCACAGCGCCATCCCCACCTCCCTCATCCCAACTCACCTGAGCACGACAAGTGCCCCTCCGTGAACGCTCCTGCACCCTCACCCTCCGGTCACGGCGCCTCTGCTCAGACAACTGCTTCTATTTATTTGGGCAATGCCTTTTGATTTATTTATTCACCTATTTACCCCACACAAAATAAAAACCTCTTGCACAACACTTGCCTCTGCCTCTCCTGCCGCAAGCACAGGAATGAACCCCCCCTTTGGGGGTTCCCGCCCCACACTTCTCTTCCCGACCGCCCCAGCCAGGCAATGGCCTCAGCCTCTCGCAAAAGCCTCCACCGGGGTTCCGCCATCAGCGCCACAACCGCATCTGGCGCCCTTCTCTCCTCAACGGTTCCCACCTCCCGTCCCACTTTACAAGCACTCAGCAGCAGCTCTCAAGTCCGCAGCACAAGGGAGACTCCAGCCGCTGGGAGCGGGACCCAAGCGGGCCCCCAACGCCATCCCAGCGCTGCAACACCTCTCCCACCAACAAAGGCGGACAGAGCTGGCGTTGTCCAGCCCGCAGAACAGAAGGCTCCAGGGATGCCTCAGGGGCGGCCTCTCAGTACTCCAAAAGGGCTTCCGAGAAAGACGGGGACACGCTTTTTCAGAGAGCCTCTAGCGACAGCACCAGGGCTAACGGTTATGAACCACCAGGGGGGACATTCGGACTAGACAGGAGGGTGGAGAAACACTGCAATACCTTGCCCAGAGAGGGTGTAGATGCCCCATCCCTCCAAACATTCAAGGCCACCTTGCACGGGGCTCTAAGCAACCAGATCCACTTGAAAATGGCCCCGCTGACTGCTGGATGTCTTGGATAAGGGGACACTCAATGGACCTTCCCTACCCAAACCGTCCCAACGTTTCCACCAAGGACAGGAACCACAGAGGTGCCTCCCATTAGGTTGAGCGGAGCCTCTCTCTGGCCACCTCAGGCGCTTGTCAAGACAGCTCTCCTGTTGCGCTGCTTCAAAACGCCTTGCGGCACCGACAGTGCAAGGGCAACTCGGGCGAGGTCCAGCCACGCAGCTCCAGCATCAGCCTCCCCCTGCACTGATGGCACCCAGGGACACCCAAGAATCGGGCGCGGGCGGCACCACGAGCACGGCACCCATCAACAAACCTTCCCTCACAACACCGTGGCTCCCACTCTGCCACCGCCCTACCACGACCACCACACACAGCCTGCCCCTCTCCCAACCCCTTCCACAAAACACCGCGCAGCCGCTCTCACACAACCACACCCTTCCAACTGCAGCCTCGCTCCTGGACAAACCTGACAACCTCACCAACGGCTACGTCCACCCCCTCCTCCTCCCAGCGCACCTTCACAGCTCCACCAGTTGCCTCTGACCCATCTTCACCCCACTCCTGCAAACCCCTCCTCCAGGGCCAAAGGGGCTCGAGTCCATCCCAAAGGCAAGGTCCTGCACCTAAACGGGACATTTGCTCTCCTGCTCTACAGCCACCGCAGGCAAGGAGGCAGACAAGACACACCTGCACCCCTGCTCCGGGTCACACCCGTGGCTCCACACCAGGAGAGCCAAAGCAGCACCAACATCAGGAGAAAGACACCTCCCGCTTTCCTCTTCCTTCTGCCTCCAGCCTGCACGCCTGCCGTTCTTCCCCATTCTCAACACCTTGCAACAAAACACACCACCTGGGGCAGCTCCAACCAGGAACACAAGCAAGCCTCCAGTGCCTACACCCACAGGCACCTCCTCCCAAGACACCACCGCCAGGCCCAGGCCCTCGCTCCCGGACGGGGCTCCCCAGCCTCTGCCCAGTGACATCACTGCCCTTCCCAACACCAAGGGAAAAGGAAACACCAGCCAAGATGAAAGCAAAGGCGAGCCACAAGGGAAAGGAAAACACACCACGGGGACACGCTTTTCCAGAGAGCCTCTAGCGACAGCACCAGGGCTAACGGTTATGAACCACCAGGGGGGACATTCGGACTAGACACGAAGAACGCATTTTCCACCTCCAATGTGGAGAAACACTGCAACATTGCCCAGAGAGGTGGTTGATGCCCCATCCCTCTAAACATTCAAGGTCACGTTGGAGGGTGCACTGAGCTACCATATCCAGTTCCAAATGGCCCTGTTGATTGTGTAGTGGTTTCATCACTATGGACTTTAAAGATCCCTTCACACCGCACACCAGGCAACCACTAACAGAAGCTATCCTGGCACAGGGAGGGAAACTTCATTTGTGCATGACAGGCCCCGCAGCTTGCCCAGCACCCAACAAGCTAACTCTCATCCACCTCCTGGATACAGCTCATTACAGGAGCTCTGTCCCAGCACTTCAGCACCTCCACTCAACCATCACAGACAACTTCCCAGCCCAATACCACCATCGCCCTTCCCATGCACCAACATCCCACACACGCACTGCCCCAGGGCCAGCACAGCCACCACACAGAACTGAAAACCACAGACAGAAACTTGCTGTGTTACAAGAAGTAATTAATACTACTAAAAGTGAAATACTTCTATTTTAGCTGAAGTCTCTTTTAAGTAACTGTGTTTTTTTAAAGTTAGACAGAATATCTGTCTGATACCATCCTTTTTTAGCATGGGTTTTTTTCAAATTGATTGGAAATACACTGTTCTTTGAGAAATGATCATATCTTGTGTTCAGTATGATACATGCTGAGCTGGTATCTCTTGGTCTATAATCACCTCTATCAACAGATACTTCAAGTGCATCCACCACTAATTCAAAGCTCACTTCAGCCTCAAATTACCTGCACAAGCTCACCTGCATCAGCCACAAGTCCATCAACCACCCCCACCAACCCGCATGGCCTTACGCAACCCCAGCCCTTCTGGACCACCGCCCCATACACGTCCCTCGTCTCAACTAACTTGACCCATGCCATCACCCTTTGGACCGGGTGACCTTTAAGGGTGCTTCCCAACCCAAACCATTCCAAGATTCCATGAAGAACAGGCACAGCAGAGATAGCTTTGATTACACTGAAATCAGTGGCTCTTGTCACCTCAGGAATTTAACACAAGCAGTTTTTTCTTGTGCTGCTTGACAATATCCTGCAGTATCGAACTCGTGAGGGCAACATGGACAATGTTTGTAACCTTTCATTTTCTTTTGGACTTAGGCAGTTTAAGAATTATTTTTCTCTATGTGCTTTTTACTGTTTCATTTTTTTCTCTCCATATGATCTGACTACATGTGAGTAACATCAGTAATTCTCAGCTTCTGGCTCCTGAGAACTAGTCCTCCTACCCTTGAATGGCCCTGCAGTACTTGGGAAAAAGTGCACCAGTACAGACAGCAAAGTTGAGTGAAAACATTGCCAGCGCAGGCTGATAAACATTTAACAGCAATCCTATAAAACCTTGTCTCCCACCAGTGCAGCAATATGTATTTTGTTTGCATTGCAAGGTTGCTAGGTTGCTGTAGCAGATACAGGGGGGTGCACGCTTTGTTTCTGTGAGAAGATGGAAGAAGCTTCCCCTGTGTCCGAGACAGCCAGTGCCATCCAGATCCAGCACAGCCCAGCCACTAGTAACATCAAGGCTCATCAGCAACTGTGGTAGCACCTCTGCAATAAGTATAAAAGCAGCAGCTGGGAGAGAAGACTAAAAACATCTGCAACAACAACCCTGGGGACACCAAGGTCAGGGTAGAAGGAGGGAGAGGATATCAGCCAGACACCAGAGCAGAGATTCCCCTGCAGCCCCTGGTGAAGGTCACAGTGAGGCAGGCTGTCCCTCTGCTGCCCATGGAGGTCCACAGTGGACCACATGTCCACCTGCAGCCCATGGAGGACTCCATGCTGGAGCAGGTGGTTGCCCGAAAGAGGCTGTGACCCCATGGGAAGTCCATGCTGGAGCAGGAGCAAGACCTGTGAACATGTGGAGAGAAGAGCCCACGCTGGAGAAGATTTGCTGGCAGGACTGTGATCCTTCTAGGGTATCCACACCAGAGTAATCTGTTCCTGAAGGACTGCACCCCATGGAAAGGGCCCACATTGGAACCATTTGTGATTAACTGCAGCCTGTGGGAAGGACTCACACTGGAAAAGTTTGTGGAGGGCTGTCTCCCATGGAAGGGACCACACATGGAGCGGGGGAAGAGCATGAGGAGTCTTCCCCTGAGGAGGAAGGAGCAGCAGAGACAATGCATGATGAACTGGCCCCAGCCCCTTTACTAATTCCCCTGCACCGCTGTGGAAGAGGAGGAGGTAGAAAATTCAGGAGTGAAATTGAGTCCGGGAAGAAAGGAGGAGTGGGGGAAAATGCTTTTAAGATTTGTATTTCTCATTACCAAACTCTGATTTGATTGGTAACATATAAATTTCCAAGTCAACATGGTTTGCCTGTGATGGTGACCTTTGCATGATCTCTCCCTGTCCTTATCTATACCCTTTCATTGTATTTTCTCTCCGTTGTCCAGCTGAGAAGTAACAGAAAGGCTTGATGGGCACCTGGTGTCCAGCCAGGGTCAACCCACCACACCAGTTCTGGCCCCAAAACTGCAGTCTTTCTGCTGCTCCGAAAAGAATCCCATTCATTTCAGATGACAATTCTTCCACGATCCTTCCTTCATCAGCGAGTTACCTTTACTAATGCACTCAGTTTTATTTTTTTTTAATTCAGAAAGTGCAGCTGGACAGGGTTGTGTCTGGGACATTCCTGTCGTCAACTTTGATTATCTGACTCTGGCTGTCCTCAGAATCCATGCAGAAGATTTGGAACTGACTTGAACCTTTACTTACAGCATTCATCTAGAGACATTTCTTTTCAGATCACTGCTCATTGCTCCATTTCTGTCTCTATGGATACTCTGCACCACTTGATCCTGTGACTTTTCCGTTACATACTACCAAACCTTCTCCTCATGATCCTTATCCTAGTTTTCTAAAAAGAAAAGCCTTTACCTTTCTGCAACCCAGGCTGATTGTCACAGACCTCAGTGTGTCTCACATACCATTTACATCCTGAATCCAGCTAAGGGAGAAAAGTGTACACACTCTCCCTCCTGCAGCTCACCTGTATTTGCTGCCATAGGCAAAGTTCTCCATCACCTATCAGAAGCAACTGCTTGCTGCTCATTTGTGTACTTCATGTTCAACCCTACCCTCTCAGCATAAGAAAACATCCACGCTCATATTTCAACTAGATTTGACAAGATGTCATACTGCTGCTACAATAATTCAAATTTTCTCCACTCAACAGCACGAAGTACACTTGCTTCTATTTACAGAAGTTGCAGATGGACAAATGCATGATGCAACACTTGCCGTATATCATTTTACACTACCAAGAGAAACTGTTCATGTACTTTTAAAAAAACCAGAATATAGAACATAAGAATAAGGTCTAAATCATGATTACATGGTCCATTTTGTTTTGCACAAATAATCAGCACTGAAGTTAACTTACTGAAAATCAAGTAAACAAAGCCATTTACTTACCATTGGCAGCCTGGATTGAAGCATCTGGAGATCATCATAACCATAGATCTGCTTAACGACAGACAAAAACAAAACATTATGATAAAACTTGTCTTCCGAGCTTACCAATTTGGGGCTTTAAACAGTTTGACCTAGGCTCAGTCTATTTTCAAGGCAGACATCTATACGTCGCACTGTGCCATCATGGCACACTGTAGCACTCCAAGGCTCCTGCATCTAAGCTTTAAATGGCTCGTCACTCTGATGATGTTTCTTCGTGACAGCAGTCCTCTGAGGAGAGTCTGACTGTCCAATCTTCAATAGTCTTTTCACAGATGCACCATTCATCGCGTTATGAAAAATCTACAGGGCATTCAGATTCACAAGTAAGAGCAACAGCCACCTTTGCCACAATCATTACCTCTCAGAAAAGCAGGATTTAAGATTTCTTGACTGGAGCACAAAGCAAGGTGCAAGGTATCCCCCTTGCACTGAGTGTGATACAGAAAAATGATCAGAATAAAGTTGCAGATTTGAAAACTATAGCTAAACACATGTTGATCTATGTAAGACATCAAAAAGCTATGTGCTGTCTTTCAAAGTATGACAGACAGGACACAAGGGACATTCCAGCCCTTACTATAGTAACACCAACCTGAAATAGACTAATTTTACTCAAAGGGCCAAAAACCTGACAACACTAAAGCCATAACATGGATGTTTAGCTTCAACAGAAGTCAAATCACATTTGTACCAACAGTTCTGCAGTTTACTATCAACATTAAACCTCCACTCAATACATTTTGTATACGCTTCAGCATTTGGATCTGAATTCCAGGTGCAACACGTGCCAACGGAAATGCCTTGGCATAGACAGCATAGACAGCGAGGAGGGCTCACTTGCACCAAGGATTTAGCAATCAAGGACAGGAACAATCAGACTGCTTACTGGGTAGGCAGGCAGAAGTCCTCCGGGTCCCACAATGTACTGGTTATGCAACAAGGGCGGTACACCCTGGGGCAGATTTGGGGGAGCTTTGCCTGTAGAATCAAAATACAGAGACTTTAATGAGCCTTTAGAAAAGAAAAGGCTTTAGCATTGAGACAAGACAGCTCACAAACCCTGCTGGCTGCAATGTCATAGCTTGTGAAGAGGAGAACTAAGCAGACTACTTTTGTGCTGGTTGATGAAAATGCTCAAAATAGCCTCAAGAATTTAACCACATCTCAAGGAAGGAAAGCATAAGCTACTTAAAACTCAGAACAGTCCCATTAGAGAATAGTCTGTTTTTGTCATTTACCTTGCCCAAGAGGATTACAAGAATTACAAAAACTTCTCCTTTCCTCAGTACTCTCCTGAAGGCAAAATTTAGGCATCACTCAATCTAGGAAAGCAAATTCTCTTCTTTCATTTTCTGCTCTGTCAACACATTCCCCCTTGTGGGTGACTTACTGCAGCTGAGAACAGCAAAGATAAGAAGACTGAAACAGTTTCAGTTGCCTCCATGAAGCAGTGCTAAGAAGCAGAAGAGTAAAAAATAAATGCCCTTTGCCCAGTCATCAGAGGCTTCATTTGTTAGTTATAGGAATAAGAAATTAGAAATCCTTCTGTTTGATCTTAATATTTAAACAGTCCAACTCCCTCGGCAGGAATTCCTTTTAGCAGTTCAGGTGGATTACAGAAGCAAAAGAGAATTTAGCATTGCTTCCACTTCAGTGTAAGAAGCCCCCCCACCTTCTCTCTCTGTGGACCTTTCCTCTGAAGTGCTATTTGTTATGGAACTACCAAGGCATCAGACATTTTTCCCTTCTATGGATGTGGCAGTAGGGACGTGGCATATGAGGACACCGCAGTATATTCTGGCACTGTCAAATGAATTTGAGTCAAGAGAGTAGACTGAAATTAAAGCTAACATCAATTCACAGCCAAGAGCTGATCACAACTTGGCATACAAACCAGGAAAATCTCTAGCCCAAAACTTCCAAAGTCAAAACTGCTCTGGTGTCTATTTATAACGCTCTGTGAGGATGGAATGCGCTATACAAATGCCACATAATACCCTAACAAGTATTTCTAATACACAAAGCCAGGGAACCTTATTTTATAAACCAGCAAATAAAGCACAGTGAAAATGCTAGTCAAGAGAGTGGACTTCTTGGCATAGTTATGGCTGATGAGATGCTCCACTGACAGCCCAGCTGACTGACGTTCTTTGTCTATCCACGTAATGTGTTAATAATGCCAACCTGAAGACACTAAGGGAGCTGCCCGTGTGGTGGCAGCTGGTATCGACACACTTGCAACGCTCAGGCCAAGGCTGTTTGTAGTGTTCATACTGCTTGCCATGCTGACAACTGAAGAGGTGGTGCTAGTGGCTGAGGTTGAAGCAGTTGAAAAGGTTGTGGAGGGCTGGAGCGAAACGTTCTCAACACTAGTGTGCTAAAAAGGAGAAAAGAATGAGAATCACAGAGCAAATAAACCACAATGGGAAACGCCGGGGGGCAGGGGGGAAGAAAAAGGAAAATAAAAATCCCCAAATCATCTTCTAATTAACAGCTGCACGTGCAAGTGATCCATTTCCTATACGTCAAGCAGGCAATTAAGTTGCATGCTTGTGATTTTTACATTTTCAAAGCAAACTGCTACATGAATACTAAATTCAGACTGCTATACGATCACAAAATTATACTACAGTAATGCAATGACACACATAGCATTATGCCTTGCCCTTTGCTTGTATACTTCTTTAGCCCAGTACTTGTTAGGTAAAATAAACCCTACATCCTTCCAAAAGGCAGTATTTGTTTTCAAAATACAGGATACTGGTATTGAGATCTCCTCAATGCCCTTGTGGAATGTAAAAGATTAAAACTGTATTGCCCCACAATGGAGTCAACGTGGTAAACTCAAATGCAGACCAGATGTATTACAGGAACATGATGACAAATGAGTTCCTAGTTTGAATTCAGCACAATACAATGTCAACACACATAAGCCAAAACAACTCTTACAACAGAAAAGATGGGCATTTGGATAATTGTGAATTTAAGTTACATATTCAGTAGGGATGAAGCATTACAAACCAAAACACAGACAAAAAGAAAAGCAGTGATCTATCTGCACACTCTAGCCAGGACTGCACAGCAGTACCCCACTACAGAACAAGGCAGTGTCTTTGAGTCTGCAACCTCATCTAGAGCAACATGTTTGCTACCATTTGCCTTGTAATCTCAAATGCATTAAACACAGGTGACAATGCCAGATGCGAAAGTCTAAAATCATCTGTCATGACGCACATGTTATGACATGGATTCCATCACCTGTATTTTGCCATCTAACCTCTCCATTGGAGACTGCTGAAAATTGCTCCACATTTTGAAGCAGTTTCAGACAGTCATTTCTAAAAATATTTTTTTTAAAAAAATTTGTTACAAGAAATTGGTTTTGTTATTCCATCTCTCCTTGCTGGCATGAAAATTTTCTTCGCAGTTGTGTGACTGGCAAGTCTCTGTAATAGTCATTCCTATCTAGCACAAATCACAACTGTTAAAGACTTTTTCTTACCACTAGAGGGCTGGTAGTCCTCCTTCCCTGAAACAAGGCTCTTGTTTGGGCTCTCAGCATACTGGGGCACAATGAACATTATGACAGGGCCTTCTACATCACATAAACTACATGTCAAACACCTGTTTAAATACAAATGGGACTTACTGCATGTGATGTGCTTGAAGACAATACTGAAGCAGGAGAGAGGCTGCTCTGATGACTGGAAAGGGAGCTAGAAAGAAATTGCAAAGTATCAATAAAATTAAATTTTCCTATAACTACTTTTAAGATATATGTATATATGTATGTGTAGGTAGCAGGATATTAGTGAGAGAATAAAAATTGTAGGTGTGTGTATACACACACAACAGGATATTAGCTAAGTAAAATATTGTCTATGGAAAGGGCATGTGTATACACATACACCCCGATCGGCATTTTTCCCATAATAAACTGAAGTACAAAGCAGGAAACATACCACCATTTACTTGTATTCATCAACTTAATATATCAGAAAGACAACAGTTACTTCAGGAATCATGTAGCAATGAGCCCAAAACAAAGCTGAAAAGCAGGAAGTGGTTCACACAACAAAAGGCTTCTCATTCTTTTCCTGAGCAGCTGCCACTGTCTGCACAGGGCACAAGAATCACTTGCGTGAGGGAGCACTTTAGTTGGATTCACTATGGTTTTTCCTCACATTTTAACCCGCAAAACATCAGTTCAGCCAATTAAAACTGCAGGGTATTTGCCCCATAACTTTGCCAAAAGCCCCAACACACTCTCAAAAGACAGGGTTCAGAAAGACCAGCAAATGAAGATAATCTGTGAAAGTCCTCAAATTCGACATGTCACTAAGAATGTGGCAATTTAATCAAAGCAAGTCCATATGCCTACACCCCACCAAGAGCCACTGCCTCTTTGAAAAGATGAATCAGAACTATCAGCTCCATTTTATACATTTTATACACTGTAAAACACAAAAATAAAGAACCCTCTCTTGAAAAATATCTGCAGGTAACTTCATTTCAGGAAGGAACTCTGCTTTAGCAGCACATTTTTCCCAAGATGACCAGGCCTGTGAACTTCTGGCAGCAACAGCAGCGCTGACACTCATCTGCAACCCAAAGATCTGTATATGTCTCCCTGAGAAGTGACAAACTAGACCTCAAAGTTTCACACTGACAAAACTCATACCTTACATTGAAGGTCAAGAACATAACTTACAGTACTGTGTGGAACAAAGAGAATGAATGCTGAACAAAGGCAAACAAAACCAAGCAAAAAAATATGTACAGTTTGGTGTTCAAAAGCCCCTTCTCACATGAAAACAGAAGCAAGAGAGATCCTAACCTTAATACTTCAATATTCTCCATGGAAATATCCACAAGAAATTGCAGCAGTTTTTACGACAAAGCTGCAGGCTAAATTACATGCCCTAATTTAAGGGTGAAACACTTTCGGAAGCTCTTCAAGGTGTGGGACTAGGATAATCTTGACAGTTTCATAAATCAGTTTTACTGAAGATTCTTCAGAAGTGTTCCTTGTCTTCTAGAATTACAGTGACACCAGGCAGCAAGTGAAGAAACAGTTCAGTCCAACACACCATTTTAAGCCATTCCCTCACCTATTCTCCTCAGCTCTTCTACTAAACCTTAATTCACCACCTGATCTACAGCAAAGACACAGACAAGAGCTGTTAATACAAACAAGTCAGACATGCTTGGAATTCAGGCAATTACTTTCCAACTTTTCACAGTACTTGGTATCTCCCCCAAAAGCATCAACCCTCCAACTAAAATTTCCACCAGTGTACACAGCTTTTATACAAACAAGGGTGGGGAGATTATGTTTCTAATGTGGATGGAATAATCCTAGTTATTTATATATTTACCATTTTATTAAACAGAAAACATTACTGTATTACAAGAGAATCAACCCTGTTCTAGCTGTGAAACAGGAGAAAAAACACAGGTAGCTCATCAAATTAGCTTTTTTACATTAACAAACAAGCTAAAAAACTGAATATTAAAAACATAGCTAGTGTAGTCTCAGGATGTCACCTGCCTTAGAATGAAGTTCAATTAACAGGCACTTTAGAAACTCAGACAGATAGTGCAAATGAGCTATATGCTCATATAGAAGTGCTGAATGCACTTCCAGCAATATCAATCCAATATTTCAAAGTGTCTCAAAGAATGTCTTAGAAAAAGAAAAAACACACGCTTTCCCTGTGAAATTATTTCTAGTTTTTAATTTTAAGAAAAACAAATGTAAATGAAACCACAATATTTCAAAATTAGCCAGAAAGTAAATCATTAAGAGATGATTTCAAACATCCAACACTAAGCAAACAGTGGGCACTGTGGACAAACTAGGAAAAACAAACTGGGGGAATCAATTTAGCTAATTTAGCTGGCACGACTGAAGCAAGAGCCCCTTGAAACACAAAGCTGCTGACATACCACAAAAATTTGAGGGCAGCAGATACTCAATCATTAAAAGGTAGCCCAGAGCTCATACTTTACAATCAGAAACATCCTAATTCTAATTAATGTTAGACAAAGTGTCTGACAGCCTCCATATGCAATCACTCTTTCATTTGCTCTTTGCCCACAATTGAACCCCTTTCAGTTTATCACAACTCCTACCGTACCTGCTTAGCTGAGAAAGCGAGCTGCTGGCCAAATCACTGGGCGGGGGCAGGGTGGGCAGTGCCGCTGCATGCTGCGATGCTGAAGGTAGAAGCGTAGCAGTGGTGGATACCACGCTAGGCAGTGAACCAGCAGAAGGTAATGAGGGAGAAGGTTCTCTCTTAGGTACTGGAACTGATGAAGTAGCTGCAACAAGTTAAAAAGAGGCATTCAAATACAAATTCCATCATACCTGACATCCCAGCCTGGATTCATTAACACAGTAGTAGTCTCCCCTTCATTTAAAAAAAAAAAAGACCATTCAGAACTATTAACAGTAGCAACCAATCTGGCACTTTTCAAGGCACTAAGCAAATCTACTTTTACCTACAGCTGTGCTTCATTTCGAGCACAGCACCTTTGATGATCAAGAGTGAGACCACTGGAGAACAAGGGCACATAAACGTATCAGCCTGGAGTACTCAACCAAATATATGATGCAAAAGAATAAAAGAAGATGCAATAAAAGGCCACAGTTGAACACAGCATTAACTATTTTTACGACTTAAGAGTTTTCAACTATTGATTTATTTCATTTGACCTACATAAAAGTGTTTAGATTTAAAACTACTTTTTAGGCTACCCAGAATATATCTTGTTTACCACAGATGTGCCTTTCCAGAGAAACACTACACTGTAATAAGGAACTGAATAACTCTACTGCCTAACAAAACGTTTCTACGCTTATCCCTTGTGTTGCAAAGACAATATCAAAAAATTAGAGGCACCCACTGACCAATAAAACTCAAAAAGAGAGCTGAGCCCTTCTTTCTTTTGGGCCATGGTTCCATACCACACTAGAGACCACTATCCAATGGATTATCACTAACTTGCAATGCACGTGGAGACAGTTTTAGAAAGGTCACTGAAAAAATGTCAGATACGTGCTTGGAAGTTACATCACATTTTGTTCACATTACTGGTTTGGTTTCCTTGCTAAATGGCCCCCATTAGGTTGCTGGATTGGGTGCTATGCAAACAGAAATCTATGCCTTGGCAATAAGTATGAAAGTAACCGGCAAAAGAGAACGAAATCCAAGTGACAAATAGAAACCTAGTTATGAAGGCTACCTCCTGGCACGATTCATATAAAAATAAGTTAATATTTACAACTCCATACATTTACAGCAAGGTTCCCTTCTTGAAGTAAAAGTAGATGTCCTCAATACAAAGGTAAGAATCATCATCATCATCAAGATCCCTTACAAGATGTCTGAACACAATGCGCAAGACAGACAAGTTGGAGATGAGTAGCGTGGTCAGAATTATAACACCTGTCATGCTTTGCACCGGGGTTTGGGAAGCAAGAGATCTGGATATCAAAGAACAACAGCAAAGATGAGACAAACAACTAAGCATATTATTGGCACATAGAGACGGGGAAAAGGTCAGTACTTTCAAAAGTTAAGAGAATTTCAAAACAGTTTGGATGCATGAAATAGATTCACGGAATAAGACTGATTCCAGCCTATGTGCCTGAAATACAGATAAAACAAGTGTTCTCAAAACAGAACTGGCATGGAAAAAGGGACTAGTAAAGCTCTTACAGTATAATTACAAAACCAACACAAATTCTCAGATCTTTGTGTTCAATAGCAAGAAGATAAATCCTGTAGGGAATTACATAAATTGTGTGTTAGTCCTGTACATGACAGTAAGAAAGTTTTCAATTTCAAAAGTTGCCTTTATATATGGCAATCTTTTAATTGGTAACTCTTTAGGCATACACACTCTCCCTGCTCA
Organism: Neomorphus geoffroyi; assembly: GCA_033558235.1. Classification (NCBI taxonomy): domain Eukaryota; kingdom Metazoa; phylum Chordata; class Aves; order Cuculiformes; family Neomorphidae; genus Neomorphus; species Neomorphus geoffroyi. The sequence continues at coordinate 2,360,875 of JAUMJM010000048.1, forward strand.
TATAAACTGAACTTGGCACTAACGAAACACTCTATATAGGTCTGAATACTCAACTTCTTTTTACTCAGAAGTATAAAAAAGGCTGCCCTGCTAACCTGAAGAGATAGATGTTAACAATAGACCTAAAACTGAAGTGTTAGAATTTCAAAGGCTGTTAATTCACAATGCTGCCCTTGAAAACTCACAAAAAAAGATCAGAAAGGTCAGAATAATGAAAACAACGATTATTTTAACTCCAGGAAGAGCACAGTATGGGTGCTACAAGTGAAATACCACACTAGAAACAGGCGAAGATGAAGATAATTAAGGTCTGTACTAGAGCCAGTGCTGCATTACTGTTATTCCATGCACGGCAGCACACTACCCAGCAGAGGGAGCATGTTGCTCATCCATACTTTCCACGGGGTTCTAACAGGGCATCAGTAGCACTAAACCCAGTCAGCGGTGCCTTCCAAGAATGGTATTCGCAGCTTCCCAGCAAGCAACCAGAACAACTGCTACGGAATTTTATCACAATTTTTCATTTTCTATCTTATTTTAATTTTATATTAAGTCATTTTTGGCAGATAAATTCAAAAGGAAAAGCAGCTGCAAAGCAGCCTCTCTAATTCTGCCTAGGTTTGTAGATTTAATAGGTCTGCTTTCATACTTCAGTTTTACTCAAGAAACATGCACTCTATCCCATGCAAGTATAAAATAAACTCCAATAGGTCAGCCAAAAATTAGTCATTGAGACACATATAAAACCTTGAAACAGATGTCACCGCTAAAGTTGCACACACAGCAAGTACTAAGGAAAGATCCCAAAGTCCTGTGCACAACCCAGCTTTGTAAACTTACTGTCAAGAGTTGCCTGTGTTCTAACACCACTGTGCCCATTCTGTAAACAAAGGAGAAATGAATGAATAAATCTTAGAGGAATATTAAATTTTCAGACTGAATCACACATTGAACATGCTTCATGCAAAATTTTATATTCACTCTAAGTTGAAAGACAAAGAAGGCAGAAAATTAACTTGTTACTGCCTTTAACAAAACTATATAATACTTCAAGTGCAAGGTGTCCTGAACATACAGAAAACCATACACTGCCCATACTACACCCATCAGCAGGGGACCTTCCCAACCTAACAACTTCAGGTTCACACCCATATGAAAGAAAAAATTGCATTAACACATAGGAAATGGTTGTGCTTTTGATCTAATGTAACTCACAATTTTAACTATCCAAGTTACACAGAGACGCCAATTTTTTTCCATTGAAAGATAAGACTTGAGAAGCACCAGTTGTTTTTTGGATAACGCTGGAGTACAGAAGTGGATAGTCTATGCTTGATCCTCACCAGTACATACGAGCTAGTGTAGAAGACAAGTGTGACTGAGCCATTACACAACAAAGGCCAGAATAAATACACTTATAAACTCTCACAAGTTCATTAAACATTTAATAAATTACATCTTCTTAAAACAAACCTACATTCTCTACACAAAGAGTTAGGTGGTTTTGAACCTCCCAAGAGAGATCCTCTCTGTCCTAGATTGGACCTCTCCCTCTGCTTTTTAAAATACAACATGAAAATAATTCCCACTGGTGTGTAAATCCAACAAATAAGTGAGGTGCCACAAAGAGTTCGGGATCTATTTGCTAGAAGTCATATACATTTAATAAGTAATCTACCTTGGATAAAATCTGTCATGTTATAGCAAAATTTTATGACTAATATTTTCACATACACATAGTTGCTTTTTTAAAAACTAAGCTTCAGGGAAGTAAAATGTTAAGTGTTACCAAGAAAAAAGGACAAACAGCAATTTAAAATGCCAAAGCCAATAAAACCAGAGGCTCTGGTATCCCTAATATCATATGGCTAAAAATGGTTGCACAATAGGAAAAGTAAAATCAAACAACAGGGTAGACTTGGGAAGCAAAAATACCTCTTGTCGTGGTTAAAAGTATTAACATAAGAGCAAAACAAGTCTAACATGGATGCTAATATTTCACTTATTTTAAGGTCTTATTTCTGAAATTCACTCACGGTAACTACAACAGGCGTTGATTCAGGCGGAGCCATAGAGCTTTGGTACGCTATCCTACTATGCACAGAAGCCTGGTCATAGGAGGAAGTCGTCATTACTGGGCTGGTGCTCATGGATGAACAGGACAGACTGGAAGAGGTGATGGCCGAGGTGGTGTAGGTGGACTCCTGTACTGTATTGGATATTGTCAAAGAGGTATTCAAAGGATCACTGGAAAAAGTAAAAGTTTTTTATCATCTTGGTAAACGACATCTCAAAAACATTTCCATGAAAATATCAGCTCCTATACAGTTATCTACAACTAACTTAAAGATGCAGTCCAGTCTACATTATTTACACTAGAAAACCTAACTGTGAAAAAAGTAAACCATGTTGCTTTGGTGCCCAGCAATTTCTGCTTCAAACCCATCAGTTGCACTAAGCACAACTCACCTTCCTACCACCGGTCCAACCAAACACAAGTTAACACAAGCATTTTTCAGTCATGTTATTTCCATCTTCTCAAAGGATAAATTAGTAATCTCTTTTTTAAACAACTAGAACCATAAAGTCTGGTATGTGATGAGAAATATCCAGTTCCTCTTCACAATAGAAATGTAACATTACAGTAAAAGTCTAACAGAATTAACTATGCAAAGAAGAAAAACACGTAGGAGTGTTTTACTTTCTGAACAGCTTAAATCAATTACAGAACTAGAAATTAATGTGAAAGTTAATTTTAAAAAGTATTTCTAATTAACTTCAGGAAGCTTTTTACTGAAGCAAATTTTTGAATGAATAAGAAAAAAAAATGGGTTATTGGTACTTTGGCATTTATCGTGGGTTCTTTTAACATTTCAGTAAATGCTTCTGCATACCTAAAGCCTGGTGTATTTTCTCACCCCATAAGAGCATCAGACCTTTAATCCGCTCCCAGTCTACTGACACACATATATAGTACAAAGGTCACCTCCCCTGGATCAAAAGCAGAAAACCTGAAGTTGCAAGGAAAAAAATTCCTCAAACAAATTTGAAAATCAGGACAACTAAACAGGAGAAAGCAATTCCATAAAGGCTATCTTTTTATAAGGTTATTTACATTCACATCATCTCTAGCTTCACTGAGGCATCCAGGAAGACTTTGATTGTCATTAGAAAAGAAATTACTCCTTTAAGAAAACACTTAGCCTTACCAGCCATCATATTTTCCCTCCCATCATGTGGTAATTCTACCTTGATTTTTTTCACACAAACTTTACCAACTAAAGACGACACATAAGAATGCACAAGAGGAACTCACACATACTTTACAGATTTTGAGTACAAGCTATTATTGGTCGCCTGGCTGGTATTCTCACTGCCGGAAGCTGATCCAAACTCTAGGAGCGCAGGCTCTGATCCAAACTCCAGAGCTCCAAACTGAACATTTAACCCTGTCACATCTGCTGATCCGGGCATCTCCACTGCAGAGGCAGGAATCTTAAAGGAGGGGAAAAAAGCCATTATTCCATTGCTTGTACTATCTGTACTAAAGACATCAACACTGACACCCTGTGCACCCTTAACTACAAGTTTCTTCAGTTGCTGCCTCAGTCTCCACTAACTATATGTGACAATCCCCCAGTTAACAACTCAAATTAACTACATTCTTGTCACCTGAAAAATCAATTCATTGATTTGATGCCCTGATCTGGAGCTGAAAGAGTAAGCCATACTATTCTACAATATCAAAGTGTCATCCGTGTCCATCCCCCTTCAGCTAACATTCATCTTGTGGCTACTAAGTCAATGCAAAAATCATAAGAATCATTTGGTTGCAAAAGACCTTTGAGATCGAGTCCAACCACACCTATCCACTACTAAACCCTTTGCTGAGCGTGTCATCTGTCTAAACACCTCCAGAGACGGGGACTCAAGCACCTCCCTGGGCAGCCATTCCAGTGCCTGATAATGGAAGTCACCCAGCAATAGTCCTTTTCCACACAGAGTAACCAGATATGTGCTTGGAAAAGGCAATATCACTGTATTTTTAACCTAAAAACTATCCAGCTTAATTTCCTGCTTTAAAAACAAGAAATATACCACGGTCTCTGCTCTGCTTCCCCCTAGCAACTTATATATAGAATACAATCACAGATTCATTTAGATTGGAAAAGACCTTCAAGACCATCTAGTCCAAACAAAAACATAGCACTGCTGCGTCCACCACTAAAGCACAACCATAAGCACCACAACGACCTTCAAATACCTCTAGGGATGGAGACTCCATCACATCCCTAGGCAACTGTTCCAGTGCTTGGAAACCCTTCTGGTAAAGAGGTTTTTTCTAATATCCAATCTAAAACCCCATAAGCACAACTTGAGGCCATTTCCTCTCATCCTATCACCTGTCACTTGGGAGAGCAGACCAACAACCACTTCACTTACAGCCTCCTTTCACAAAATAGTACAAAGTGATAAGGCCTCTCCCCAGTCTCCTCCAGACTAAACACTCCCAGTTCCCTCAGCTGCTCCTCATAACACTTGTCTCCAACCCCTTCCCCAGCTACACTGTCTTTTCTATGGACAAGCTTCAGCCCCCCCATGTATTGTATTGTAGTGAGGGTCCCAAATCCGAACACAGGATTCGATGTGCAGCCTTACTGGTGCTGAGTACACGGGGACTATCCCTTTTCTGCTCCAGCTGGCCACACTACTTCTGACAAGTTTTTGTACACTTTTACATTTACTAAGTACAAGCCACCACTCAATTACCCACCTTGGATGCTGGAGTTACCCTTCGTTTTGGTGGTTTTATCTGTTTCTGCTGGGTTTGATGAGCAGTCACTGCCTGGTTATCCATAGATATAGTGGGGAGCTGTAAGATTTTGCTAACAGCTGTAGAGGTGTCTACTGGTGATGGCTCTCGGAGTTTTACTTGGGAGGAGAAGGACTCCAGCCCAGGAGGAGGAACAGGAACTGTCTGTGTTTGCTGTTGTTGTCGCTGGGTCAGCTGGCTCAGAACTGGGGATGGTTCAGGTTGGGATTTAAAGTCTGGTCAGCATTGTGAAAAGGAAATATCAAAATTAAAGCATTAAAGTCTGCTCTTCACACTTTGACACTTTATAAAAGAATCTGGGTGACCTGACATACTCAACAGCTACAATTTTATATACAAGTTCCATATTGAATATTGCCACAGCAATAATAAGGTCAACATTTGATAGTCTCTACATTAAAGAAATAGCTGTGGTCAAGCATTATTTAGCTTCCTTGAAAAATATGAAAACAAATTTATCTACTGAGTCACATCATACTGTCACATACCAGTCCTCAGAAAGTTACTGACTATTTTAACCAAAGACTGCAAGTTTCACTGCAATTAACTGTGTCAATAAATGAGATTAATTCCAAGGGATCTGGAGTTCCAATTTAGAGCTATTAGGAGTTAGAGCTATTAATTAGTTACTTCTCCCATAAAGGAGATTTTCAATACAAATGGCAAGTCAACTACCATCAAAATCTGGCTGAAAGTCAAGAGTCACTGGACACTGATAGTCTTCCCCATTCATGTTTTCCAGGTGCTGAAAACCATACAGTGGCTGAGATCACTGGTAAACAGCTGTGAGTGTTCCACAGCACATACAATGTGAAGTGGTTTTTTAATTCAGTTGCCCAAGTGCAATAGAAAGCAACTTAAAAGGTACATAAACATTTTTTAGAATTGCTGTGTGTAAAAGATAACTGCTGCCAGATTGGTTGCTTATCTATCTGGAAACATAATAAACATATACATGCAATAGATAAAAGAGCTATGATTCTTCACAGTGAGAATACTGCTAGGAACTAAGCTGCAAAAATAAAGTTTGCATCATTTTCAGTTTCTATGAGTTTTACTCAATTAATGGAAATATCCATGAAATTATGAATAGACAAAATTAGTGACTTGCATCATTCTCAGCCCATTAGGGAAAGAACATTGGGATGGGTATTATAAAGAAATTTAGTACTCATTCAAAATTTATGTAATGGTTAGAAGAGAAAGATTTGGAGGAAAACAAGACGAAATATGGTACAATCTTATACTCTGCTAAAAGCAACCTAAGGAGGCTCAATGGAAATAAGTATTTTGCAGGATTCATTGAGAAACAAAATCACAAAGTTCCACTTTAAGATTCAAGCACATTAAATCAAAGATGTCATTACATGAAGGCTCAACAACTTCTGAAGATGCAGTGGCATACTCAAAGTCTGTTACCAGTACATGTAACTCTTCAGATGTTACAACCAATTGCATTAACATTATATTTTCTAGAAAAAGTCTTTCATTAAGGTCCTGTTCAGCTGTCACTGGCATTAAAAAACCTTTTGGGCCAGAAGAGAAAGAGAAAGCTATGCCAAAACACTTACCAAACTGACTAAGAACTGAGGACTGAGTAATGGCTGGTTTGAGATCCCAGGATGATGTAGTTGTCGTGGTAGTGGTGGTAGAGTTATTATTGTTTTGTTGGGATGTAAACTGACCCAACCCTGGAGACTTCAGCTGGTCCAATATTTGAGATCCAGTAGAGTTAGCCAATTTAGAAGATCCGAGTTCTCCGAAGCCAGAACACAGAACTGCAGACTACCAAAAGACAAAAAAGAAGGGAAAGAATGGAGTTAAGTTTTTAATAAATAAGGTAAACGCAACCATAGGGTCCATGCCTACATCTGCCATTTGGCAGCAACTACTTCAGCCATGGATTACTAACAAATGACCAATAAGAAATTCAGCAGTTGTTGCATGTGGCAAGATCCTCTCTGATTATCCTTGATACAACTTCCACCACTGTGATTGCAACAACACTTATTTAATTGATTCCAAGCATCTCAAAATAGTGTGTTTTTACTAATAGCTGAATTGATTTTCAGAGAATAAAAATACATTCCCAATTTCAAGCCCTCACAATTGACTCAGAAGCACAAAAAGCAGTCAGATGTGTGCTTTAAAGTAACACATCATAGTTTTCTGGCACAAAAATATTTACCGCAAACACAACACTCCATCCAAACTCAGCATGCAGCAAATGCATCTGCTCTCTACTCAAAAATTAATACTTCATGTAAACTGATAAAACAAACTTCTTAATTCCATTCCTTCAAGCCTTGCAACCTGCATTTTAGAAACAGTAAAGCATCACAGGAAATTATCAGCACTGGAAAAAAATTTTAACCCAAAATATATACTCATGAAGTATATTTAGAAATCATATGATAATTTTACCAGACTTTGAGGAGAATAGGAGTTTACGCCACTGGAGGGGACCGTTCCTGACACAATCTGGGTGCTGTGCTGAGAATTTGTGAACACCAGGGCTTGGCCAAAGTTTTGCTGCTGTGCAGCCTCAAAGGAATTGCCTTCTGTATCTGGACCAGATGTCATAGGCTTTTGAAACAGCGTCACCAAATCAATGCTGCAAGGAAAAGCAAAGTTTGGCTGGAATAAATATGATGATTAGGCCATGCTGAAACTGAAACAAGCACTAACGATACTAAAGCTGCCATACCAACTACGGAATTATTACCAATAAACCGACTTTTCAAACATTGATTATCTACCACACAAAAAGGAGGTTGAATAGAGGTTTTACCAGAAAGTAATATTTTGCTAGCTAAAACCTCCCAGTACAGTCAGAATATAGATTATCTTTGCAAGCTTTTCAAACATTATCAAATTTATAACATCATGTATCACAAACAACCTATATGATTAATAACAAACTAACCAGAGAAAAGTCATAAAAGATACATTATATGTTTTAAGAGGCTCCTGCCTGCAAGCCCATTATATATACTGATAATCCACATTCTCAGTATATGACGCTATCCCTTCAAACAGGGGCAAGGAATCAACCTCTCTATATTGTGGGTGTGAAGGCAGCAAAGAATTATGTCTCACATGCAGCAATTGAGGGAACATGTCATATCACAGAAGTCATAAGAGCAGCAAAAGGAACAGCTAAGTTTCTCAAAGGCACATACTGAAAACTACCACACAACTGAGCAGGATAAAAAACATGAAATTTCTCATATTAAGCACAGCTTACTAACCCCACCATGTGTTTAGCACAGGTTTATCCAAGGAAAAGTAGACAATGAAGCACTCTACTGTAAAAATTCTGACTTCAGTTTATCCTAAATATACTGCCAGTTTAGGTTGAAGAGCTGCTTCCAGCACCTGAATTAGCATACAGTTCTTAATCCCCAAACCTTTCTTATGGCAAATAAAAATATATTAAAAAAAAAAATCACCACCAGGATTTTGGATGATGAACTGAAGTATTTTCTAACGCAATGTGAGTGACATCCACTGGAATATTTGCATTAGAACAATGAACATGTATGCATATTACCTTTAGAATGAAAGGAATATAAACTGTAGACCCATTGACACCATGACTCCTCCAAAACATTTATGTAACATTGAAAATTTTGCTGCAGCCTGGAGTACAGCAGCACAGCTGTTATCAGGATGTTTGGGACCATTAGACCTTCTAGTTTTCAGATCTCATGCTATCCAGCTACCAAAGTCTTCATCATACAACCTTGACCCTCTTTCCTGGTACCTGAGGTTTACAGAGGCAACTGGTTCCACATCACCACCAGCCAAACACCTGGTGAAGACCAAGGCAAGTAAAGGAAGGCAGCATTTTTTTGGTTCTGTATCTGAAGTCTATGTCACCAGTAATTGTGGTGCTTAGGATGAAGTTCATCTTTTTGGCAACGCAAGCTTTTCTGTTAGTGCATTTGCCAAAGCACTATGTCCTAAACAGTTACTTCAGCTACAGGGAGAGGCTTTCCATTTCTGGGTATGAAAGCCAGAGCTTCCTTCAGAACAGCAGAAAACTTCTCTTCCCAGCTATTTTCGTTCTTTAAGCAGTCATGGCTGCCCCGTGTTTAATTCAACATTTTGTATGCACAACCTAAAAAGTTGTTTCACCAAATAGAAGGCTTTTTTTAAGGCATAGCGAAAACATGGAAAAGGAGCTTACCTTTGCCCAGGAGTCACATGATTCTCAGCTGGAACAGAAGAAGCTGTGAAGACTTTTGTCTCAGAAAGCTGAAAGAGAGAGGGTGGAAAAAGGGGTATTTTAATCATACACGTGCTCACAGTTCACTGCTGTGACAGCTGCACAAGTTTCACCTTGGTCATTCACTTCCAAGACAAAAGTAAAGTTCCAAAACTAGCATTACAACCAGTTATACCACAGCTCTGCTTAAAAAGACAAAAAACACACAGTCAAACTTCAGCAAAATGTATCAATTCAATTAAAGTGTTAGGAAACTTGACATACTGAACACTCACAACAGTATATCTGATAATGTAACTACATCAGTTTGAGCAACAGTTTAACTGAAAAATCTACCAGCAGGAAGTGATCAGGGTGACAGCTGGTGCAGTGTAAAGATACCTTGTGCAGATATAACTTAGGACTCCACAGAGCAGTTCGGATAAATCTTGCTACAGAAGTCTAAAACAATGCACCACTCCCACTCAATTCATGCACCCCTGAGTTTTACATTTCAGCTCACAGCACCAGCAGAAGCAGGCTTGCACCCAGGTACGTACAATGCACAAGCATTCGTGTTGCTTTCTCACCATTTCTGCTAGGGGCAGCAATAACACCTTAAACTGATCACTCTGCAAGCGTGAGTGGAGGAACCACATAATTGCTTATACCAACACAACCAGTCAGACCATTGACAGAAGCAAATTGTACTACTTTCACCGTGCTGTTACCATAAAGACAAGACGCTTGCACAGGCAACTGGTGAGTGGGAGCTGGTTGGTTAGGGTTTGGGGAGGGAAGGGTCAGCAGGGAGGTTGACTGATCACCATTTTGGATGTGGTGGTTTTTTTAGGCAAGAGTAACAGCTTGAAAAAAATAGTAATTAACTAGCTACAACTTCCTAGGGCTAATTAATTCCTATTCACAAGAATACTTGCAAATCAGAACAAGTCTTAAGCCAGTACAGCTTAGGTTTATCAAGATAAACACATGCACATATAATGGTTATAACATTGAGTTAAATTTGCACAAAATCACTTTTAAGTACTCTGGTGTAGCTTTGTATTTAGACTAAATAACTGACCTATTAAAACACTCAAAGAATCCTTTAGAATGCGATATTTGAATACAGCTCTTCCAGAAAACTATACAACTTCCAGGAAACATTTTTAATTGCATACATCGCTAGCAGCCCAGTTTAAAGGGCACCACAGACACGTGTCAATTTTGTCTGCCATCCCACAGGCAACTCTACTGAAACCACGTATATCCCTGAACATGGTCTCCTGATCAGGATTCTCCTATGAAACACTGTTGATTTAAGCAGGATGCAGAAGGGCTAACTGAAAGCAATCACTTAGCACTCAAAAGATAAGTTCCAATGTTTCACATACTCTCCTAGTACCCACTTACGTGTAACAGTGCCACAAAAAAACCAAGTCCCAGCACAGCTCCTCCCTCCATTCCCTTCCCTTCCCTTGCTGCTAATTCAATGTATTATAACCCTACCTTTCTGGAATGCACCTCTGTCCTATGCCTAACGCTGCAACTCTATGTACTGGCCAAAACAGAGAAAGAAGATTCAGCACAAGCATATTTCAAATTTAAAAGGCTGTTTCTCTATTGTTCAGCCCTTTCCCCATTGTATGTGTTACTTGAGAACAATGTGTACTGTGCTTTCTGTGGTCTTACAACACTCCTGCATTATATGGCACAAAGACATCAGCTAATGGCATGAGGCGCAGCCTGTGGTCCACAATCCCTTGGTTAAATATTAAATTCTTAGTATTGTGAACAGTTTCTTACAACAACATAACCCATGATAAGCCTAACTGTGGCCAAAATATTGATGAATCCTGAAAAAATAAGAAAATCGAGGAGCTTGTGGAAGTTAGTGAAAACATAAACCCATGCTTGACATATGAGAACATATATGTTCTCTTCAAGTGAACCGGCATGCAAAAAAGTCTCCAGCCACTAGTTCAGCTACACTGAAGTTTACACTACACCCTGTGGCAGACTCCCTGCCATAATCTCCAATCAAGCACCTAATTCACAAGTCTGCTGGGATTACGGCATTTGTCAAAACACATACTTCATGCAGCACCAGCTGAAACTGTTTTTTTGCACAGGTGTATTTAGTATTTCTTAGAAGTAGTATTATCAGCTCCTAAGTAAAACATTTGCCTTCATCCATTTTCCAGTAATTTGGTATATATTCTACTTCTTCCCTTCTGGTAGTTACTATAGTTAAATTTTATTTTCTTAAGCCAGAAGAATATGGTCACATTTCTAACAGGACAACCCAGAGACACCTCAGTACCTCAACATTTGTCCATGCACTGAATGTCCCTTTAACAAAATACAACCTCTTATTTTCACTGCAAATAGTTTCCATTCTATTTAAGAGCACGCTGATGATCTACTATGCTTGCTCAAAACTCACTACCAAAGGTAAACACCAGACAGGAATATTAGATCATGAAAAGCTGATCCTCCTCAGGTCTAACCACATTAAATTTCACTCTTCTGCTAGTAATTTGTATCTGACTAGAGAACACCACACTTAAAAAGATTCTTCAGAAAAATACCTGTTCTTTATTTACAGACGGCAAACATATCAGCTTCCTTGATTGTTTTAATCATTAGTCATGCTGCTAAAAATCTTTATTATGCATTTAAATGTGAGGTTCACATTATGCCTTTGTCTGCTAGACTAAAACCAGAGCCTATTATATGCTAATAAAGTAATGTTTTCAGATTCAGTACACTAAAAAACTTATTCTTAGGTACCTCTTCTATCAGTAAATAATTTTCAGCTATGTTCCACAGCTTTTGCTTTGTAAAAGCAATTAATAATTTGATGCAGCACTTCAGAATCAAGTTCAGGAGAGTCCACATACAGAAATACAAATCAAGAATGATTAAGAGACAGGGAAGAGTGCCTACAGGCACCAAGACTAAAATAGCTCTTTTCTGCCACAGCATCAGCCCTTTAGGAGATCATGCTGAGCTGTTCCTTTTTCCATTATTCACTACAACCCTGAAAATTGTTCAGTAGCTGCTTACCAGAAAACAGCCCCGTGTTCTGGAGGTGTGCCTTTATTCCTGTAAAACAAATGGGCACTTGGCCATATTAAAGCATTTTCCATTTGAACACGTCAGGCCTAGCAGAGGTCCAGATTTCTCTGCATGACTGGCTTACTTCTAATTGTCTTTATCAATGATTTGGAAGTAAAAATAGCATCACTGATTAATTGGGTGGGAAATCCAAAAATTATTGGAATGACGATAGATGGCATTTGGCCTCAGACTGGATTCCTTAACAGACATTCTAGAAATGCCCATGTTCAGTACGAGTCCTCCTGTAAAAGATTTGCTGAAATGTGCAAGGCAGATTTTAATCCACTTTGTGACATAATTACTTTTAGAACAAAATATGGAGCTCAAACCTCTTACAAGGACATATTCTACCTTCACAGTTAACTCGTAATTTACTTGGAGATTAAGATCAGGTTTATCCGAAGTGCACCTATTTCTCATACAACTACAATGGATGGCATAAGCTGTAGTCTTACACTTCTGTTTTTTCAAATCAGATAATTCATTTTTTCCTTTTTTTTTCCCCAGGCATGTTTTGGTTCAATTTGTCCGCAGCTCACCCTTTTATTCACTCTTTCTTAACATCAGCACATGAACAAATTTCTCCTAGGTTAGAGATTTTTGCAGCACTTTAATAAAAATTAACAGCAGGATAGAGATTTCATCTGCTGCTTTTCCAAGATGCATGTGCAATTTACTCAGGTTGAATAATTAAAAAACTTCTATTCCTAGTCAGCATATTCAACATTCCCTCTGTACAATCAATGCTGTATTGTACCAGCACCAAACACAGGTGGGAAACAGGGCCATAAATTCTCACTGTCCTGATCTCTTCATCCACTTCTAACATATATCACCAAAATAGACGACAGGTTGAAAAACCATGCCAGCATTTGATCCAGAAGACTCAGGAATTTGAGTTCAATTTTCTTGAAAGACACAGTCCTCATTAGGTAAGGATGGAGGTTTTGTATCTGTTACACAGCAAACTCACATTTCTCATGGTAAGAGGGACATGCTGCCCTAGAGGACGAGGTAAAAGGGATGACTTCTGAGACAATTTCTTACTCTTCTCAAAATAAACTTGAAGTAATGGATACTCCTATAAAAGACTTAAAATTTCTTAAAAGCTAGGTTTTCCTTTCCACAGTTGTTTTTAGTTCATTTGCTTTCTGAACTGCTTAAGCTTTAATAGAAGAATTGAAAATTTAAAATCACAAACATGATTTTCATACATAATTATCACCAAGGCCAGATATTCTGCAGACATGAAGACAACCCCTGCCTGGTAAGCAATGAGAACAAACATTGTTGTAGCACTTCAGACAACATATCATGATGAAGCAAGAAGAATGAAACAATTAAGCACTACCTTCAGCATACTACTAGCTTGGGGGTTTTTGGCACTAAGAACATGAAGTGGATTAAGCAGAAAAAATATACAGATTTTAAGTAAAAGGCATCAAATGAGGAGTGTAAAGTTGATAGTAAGCTTCAACACTTACTTACAATTTTATGATAATATGGCTTTAAATCCCTACACAACAGCAGTGGGAAGTAAGCAGCTAACATCCATCAGCACTGAGCAGAGAACTATAATTCACGATTACTTAATTTGGGATAAAAGTTACAGTTTTATTATCTGTCCACTGTCCACTCAGCAAGATGTATTAGTATTTCTTGATTCAACTTCATTTAAAAAAAAATCAGCTTATCTAAATAGATATATTTTGATCAGGAATTACAGCAAGAAATAAAGAAATACCATGCATAGAACAAAGTATTACTTCAAACATTTAGTTTTTGAAGGCAATGCAGAAACTCAGTCTATTCAAAGTACACTTACATCTTCATTCCAGTCTTCAGCTGTCCATTCTTCTATAGAGTTTTTCCATGTTCCTATTGTAATTTGGGGAAGAAAAGAAAAAAGTTACAACATTAAAGCAAAACATCATAATTCTTCTGGTTTATAAGCAAACTTGTTTTCATTATTACCAGAACACAAGGTGATGAGATGGTGGCTGGAAGTGTGGAAAGCTCTGGAAAACTGGTCTGCAGATGTAAAATTTGGGGAGGTTGGTTTGAGTTTTTTTACTTCAATTTCTGATTTTGCGAATTTCTTACCCATTACAGTAGCAGACATAATATGCACAAATACATGTCTGCAACCACTGACTAACACAAATAAATACTGGAAGAACTTCCTCCTGTGTCCCCAGTGACAGTGAGATACTGCTCAGCCCTCCCTAAGGATCTCCCAGTTTCATGCTCAAATTCATACAGAGCCTGAACAAAACACAAACACAATACCTGCTCTGACATACGTAATCCTACTTTCAACATACTCAAATTCAAGACCCAAGTTAGGACTCTGCTGGCTCCCTTCCATCCTGTTAACTCTCTCCTCAAGACCAAACAACCCCAATTCTTACCCTGGATACAGCATTTTTATTTTAAAATATATGTAACTCATATAATGGCAGCAGAAGAGTCAATAAGCTTCCACTGCAGCATCAAAACACTTCTCATAACCTGTGGCAGAGTTTATTGGGTGAACACTGGAGCAGCCCACAACACACAGCAATGGGAAAACTACAGGAAATGACCCCACAGATGCAAAAACCTGATCCCTTCTGTAGGGAACAGCAGGCAGAGATGTGCAAGAGCAGTAAGTGCAAGGCCTCACATACCAACATAAGCACCGGGAAGGTTAACCCAGCAACCACCACAGTTTTCATTTAATCTAAGTAACCACGAGCAAAGAAAGCACCAGCAGTCAAGTTCCTGCTACCATCATCCTTGATCAAATACAAAAGCAAAAGAACTGCTGCTTTAATCATCTCCTTTTATTTAACCAGGAACCCTCTGAGACACATTTATCCAGAAACAAGCTCCCTGAAGGCAGCATCACATCCAGCTCGTACTAATGCCATCACTACATGACTGCACTCTTTTGTATTCTCTTAGAAAGCAGCATCCTGGGCAGAGGAGGGTTGAAAGGCACTAATCCACTGAGGCCAACAGGCCTACCATGGAGATATACACATGTTGCAGAGAAAAGTGGAGGTTTATATCCTGGATTCCAAAATGATTTGGCAGGTCCTGACCAAGGTAACATGCAACATTGCTCTGTGGAGCAATATAGAGTTGCCTGAAACACCTTGTGCCCACATTTTACCAAGTAGCCCCTAATGAAGAGGTTTCTACATGCTGCAAAATAGTGAGAAATAATTAATATTTAAAAATAATTAATAATTGAAAAATAATTAATAATCATATCTGAGCATAACAAAAACACTATGATATCTGATTTCTAATCTGCACATTACCACACAAGTTTTGGAAAGGAGGAAAAGCCCAATGAGCAGCAGCTGTTAGAGAAGCAGTTGATTTTTTATTTCCCTTCTCCTGACCAGCACAGGATCCCTTCCTATTTCTTCTTTAAAGAACTACATCCTGGTTCTTGCCATACTGATATTTATCTCCAATCAGTCAGAGCAAGGCCTGCCTCCATAGAAGAGAAACCTCATGTTCTTGCATGTTCCTGGCATTCAGTTTTAACATTTATTTGTTGCTCCTAGTTATGACTGTGGTTCTGTGCATTTTCTTTCTTTCTCAATACCAACACAACCTGCACCCTTTTACTAGTAGTGTTAAGTTTATTATTATCACTTATTAACAATCTGCCTTAACTCAGTTCTTCTAGCCTCAGTTATTTCACCACTCTTCCCCGCATTAAATCTAGTTTGCTAACACCTTCCTCCTATCAATGGGACTGTAAGTCTGATCTTGCCACAAGTGTATCAATCTCCTTTTATCCCCACAACCACACTGGCATTATTGCAACTCCATGTATCCTTTTTCATGCCTTTACTCCCCTGCTTTGCAAAGCATCACAATGTAATAGTTTTCTGCTTTCCAAAATTATTCTTTGTGTTTTCAAAGATCCTTGTTAAGAACTTCAACCCAGACGGCTTTCTGTGACTCTTTTCTGTTTCCCTTTGTAACAAGTTCAGTTTTAGAAAGTTACAAGGCCAATAAAAAGCATACTGTATATTTTTAGTTAACTCTTCGGCTATTTTCCTCCAATTCCCCACTTCCTGTCACACTATGAATCATCAGCCATAGATATTAGCTCCCAAATAATTTTGTTTTGGTCTATCCCAACCTTATGTACTAATCTTTGCCTTCTGGATTACATTGATGTTCTAGAATGACCTACGGTTTCCTTAAAATGTTCCTTCTTACTTTTAAAGTAGTCTTTAAATAAACATCCTTGTAACTTCCAAGCTATACAACTCCTTTCACCCCTTTGACAGTTATAATATAATTTACCTTTACTTTCTTGTCATTTCTCAGTTTCAGAATCATTTAAGGCTGATCATAATCAAGAAGGAAGTTTTACTGTGACATTTATGAAACTCTATGAAGGTCTTAGTATCAGCATATCACCAGAATACAATAGGTTTTTATAACCTGCTTTGAAGAGTGACCACCTCCAACCTAACTTATCTATAAGAACTACCACGATTTGTCTTTCAGGATCTCCCACTGCCTTGTATATTACAAAAAACAGTAAGAATCTGAACACTCGGCATGCCTGTAAAAAAATACCAATCATGCTGTTCAAGTTTATTTCCTTTTGGATGAGGATTGATCTTTGTCTCCCACTTGCCCCTTCTCTAACTTTAGTTGCACTTCAATTCTATAAGAGTTATGATGCAGGAAAATAGATGCTGAATTATACAGAATACAATTACACCTACCTGCTATGAACCATTAAAAAGGCGTTCTTTATTCTTTTTATTTCAACCAACAACACTAAAATTTCCCTCCACAGAACCAGCCAGCTCTCCTATCAGATTGCACAATGGTGCATCTAGAAACACCTTTCATTCAGGCTTTCAGAGCAGGGATGGACATAACTACATTTTGGAAACAAATGGTATAGGTTATATATATATATATATATATATATAAAGGTTGATGGTGATCCTTTCTCAGGACTGGCTTCAAGTGGAAGTACTTAGTAAGTACTCAGAACTCCACAGAGAGTTTGTATTTGCATGGCATCTTCAGAAAACATTTTGAAATGCAAAACTAGTTTTGTTTCTCCAGGTGGTTGCCCTGTTATCCTCTTTTTAATATAACTGCAGATAAAAGATGCTAATTTTCCAAGTAGCTAGTGCGAGCTAATTTCGTTTTCTTTCTTTTTAGATTAAATAAGAAATGGGACTAGGTAATGAGGAATGAAGAGAGGCATTACCCATTCTGCGCATCCTTTTTGTATACTTCTATCTAACATGTTCACTAGCCCACTGCAGGCTTTATGGATTTCTATACTTACACCTCACCTTCATTCACATCTTCAGTAACTCCACAGTGGTAATTCATTTATTACTGGGACTGCTGATTTGTAACTAACATAGCAGCACTGCAAATTAAGAAAAACAAAGAAAATCCTGAAAACTAATATTTGTGACTAATAAGCTAAATCAACAGCTCAGCTTTTACAACCTGCTTCTAGCTCCATACCTTGTCTACCACTCCTTTCCCCCAGCACTGCTTCCATATGCACCATACTCTTCTGCTTTAAAATTACTACCCCAATTGCAGCCTCCTCTATTAACCTTCAAGATGCCTTCCAACACAAGGCTGAAAGTGCCTTCCACTTGGACAAAACTAAATTATTCAATTTTAAAGCCAACTTACTTTAAAGAGATCAGTTCTCAGCTTGGGGACTTACTTTTGACTTTCCTAATGGCTTGTCTAAAGAAGAAACACTAAAATAAACCACTGCTCCTATAAAGGCACATTTTTGCTTTGTCAGTTATGGCGCTTTTTCCATTTGAACTGGATATAAATTAAGATTAGCAGCAAAAAGGTACTTAGCACCCAAAAAGAACATTTAGGCTTATTCCCATCAGCCAAATGACTTTGTAGGAACTCCTCACACTGCCACTCATTCATAGCCCTAAGAGCCATTAATCTAACAAGGCTAGTGAAAAATCCCAAACGCATTCTCCCAACTATCTTCTCTGCACCATGCTCCGCAAATTTCATAGACACACCTTAAGCTGCATTACTGACGTTCAGCGCAGCTCTCATTGACATGTGCACAGCCTAACTACAAACATACTCTTGGCATCCACACATCAACTAGGAAACTTTGAACTTCCATCCGTCTACTCAGCAAACACCTCTTCTAGACACACTCGCACTCTTACGGGGATCTGTTTAGTCACACCAAGCTACTGTTACTCCTAGGCAGAACTCTCCCATTACTGGAGACTGAGGAGATACCTACAAGAAGGAACAGAGCAGCCACAGGGGAGGGACACAGAAAGTCTACCCAAAGTTAGCAGGGAGGTCACAAAGCATTTGATCTCACTTGGGATGTGGACAACAAGTCCAAGTCATTTGTAAGCCATAGCCTTACAGTTGCCTTCATTAATAAATAACCAGTGAATTTTCTGCCTCTGATCCAGTCTCCTTGTGTCTTTCTTGTACAGCTTAATTTACTTAACATTATTGCTTCAGCAGTACTTGTGACAAAGTACCCTGCCCTCCACTACTGTATAGCAAGCAATAGTATCAGTATTACAAGGGGAATTTTCAAGGCATTAGGTGTCCTTCTAACTCATTATCTGATAAACTTATTTGAAAAACTAACATGATTGAAAGTAAAAGGCGTGTTTCAATTTGCACTACAGCATCAAGTAATTTCAATAGTAATTCATGGGAAAGATGCCGTATTCGGCAAAAGAGCTCCCTTTCAATAACCATTAATACACTCAGTGCCACTCTTCCACACTGGACTGTAAAGGTACTCAGAGTGACTTGATAACTGCCTAATGAGCCCTCCTAAACTCTGAGCCTGTTACTATATGGCTCATACGGCATGTAGAAAGCTGCATCTCAAGCAGCTCACAAAGCAGAGCCCAGTGCAGCACACCCTGGCCTCAAGGATCACTCTTTTCATGTCACACTTGACACAGGGGTTGATGAAAAATCACCTGAGTAGGCTTCAGCAATGGAGATATCAGAGGTCTAAATATTAGATGGGGTTACAAAAAAAAAATCTGTCCTATCACGCAGTGGTTTCCCAAGTGTGGACAGTAACATAAAGGAATTTCTCCATCCTGACAGAAGGCTTCCTTTGTCTTCATCTCTGGTTACAGAATATGGGAAACGAGCGACGTATCCTGTTTTCCCAATGACAGACGAACAGGTCACATTCTTCATTTCTGAATCACTACGAGACAACTCTTAAGTGGTTCTTTTCCAAACTATATCTGTCTCTAGCTTTTAGTCAAGAGTGCGTTGTTGAAACTTCATAAGGGAAAAAATGCAGCTGCCTCTGTCTTCAGAGAGGCAGACTGCTCTTCTGGCTTCCTTCAAGTGCCTACTTGTGCTTTAGTTAAAAATTCTTCTCTTCAAAGGTAGCAGCTCTTGGAACTCTACTCCACCCCAGAGATTCACATCCTTACATTCCTGCATTGAGGTAAGGCTCCCAAAGTAATCCCAGTGTCACCTAGTGGATTCATATTTGTGAACAGTTTATCTTATTCTACTTAAGAGATTCATAACTTATTGCCCAATGCCCGTGCAACAATCACTTTTAGTAGGATTTGCACTCTTTAACTACATTAGGTGAGCTCTTAAAGCACTATTTAAGATACCAAAACAGTTCTTGATATACAAGGTTCTTCTGATAACTCTTCAAATCCCTTTGTCTAGTACTAAAATAAAAAAACCTGCTGATTACCTTCCCTTCATTCTAACCATAGATACACTCAGGCTAGAGCATGTGCTCTGCACCTTAGTAGCAGTTAAGCTATAAAAATGAGCTAATATCTGTGTTGTGTGAGACATACTCACATTTTTAGAAGTTAACTGAACCCTAACAGAATTGTTAATTTAACTGCAATTTGCTATAGGTCTTCATTTCAATCCTTCCACTCCTTGAAGCATCTTACCAGTTCCATCATCTGCATCATTCTGACCAGTCTCCCAAATCTCTGATTTTGTCCCAAAGCCATCTGTGGCAGAAGACTCCTTATAGTCTGCAGGGTTAAATGTCCTGGAGTTTTAAAAGTTAAGAAATGGAAGAGAACACACGGGTCATTCAATGAACACAAGCGACACAATTTTAACGGAAGTTGTGTTAGATTTAGCATGTAAGAAAGGGGAGAAAAAAACTGAGGAGACTGGAAAAAAAAAAAACCAACAACCTGCCGCAGAGAAACTGAACCAAAACACTTAATTCCTGCAAATGTATTTAACTGCATTCCTACTTCTCCCAGTCTTGTAAAGCAGTAGTTTATATGCACAATAACAAGCACCTCTCAGCTGACAGTTTCTCAGCAGGTGGCTGACTGGTGAGAAAGACATGTCACATCCTTTCACAGCACTAGACCTGCGCAGGACATGAATTAGAACTTCAATAGATTTCTGAATGCACTTCTGACACCAATGCCAAAACACACAGATGCAGCTAAAAGGGGAAAAAGAATTATTGAAGAAATAACCCTTTTCATTTTATCATCTAGAAGTATGAAAAAGAAGGGATTATCAGAGAAGGACGATGAGTCTTCTGTTCATCATGACATCACTAATATTACAAGAAACGTCAAAGGGAAACACTGACTGAAAGTAGTAGAGGCTACACCTATGAAGAAACTTATTCCAGCAAAATTGAGAACAAACATTAGAGTTGCTGAGTAACTTATGATTCTGTTTTAGGGTCCATGTAAGTCCAAACAGCTAAAGCATAAAACCTCAAAAATGGAACAAAGTTAATAATTGTTAGTCTTTCTGGTTTTATATAGAACTTGCACGTTCTACATTACACCAAAACAAATCTATTTTTAAATTGACTCAGGGCTATACACACCACACAACTTTCAGTTTCCTAGGCACTTTGTGCATGCCGCTGATAGGTACAAATAGGTTCTCCAAGTCTGACACACTAACACTGACAAAATTTACACTATATTTGTGTTGGTGAGTCTAACTGGAAACACTGGTTTAAGACAAAAATAATCACCTAACAGATCTGTGAATGTTTGCATCCATATAGGTCTATTAAACATACCAGCAATGTTGATACATCCAGTGGCAACATGAATATTGGCTATTAATATTGCCACTGAGTTGGATCCTTGCCAAAATCTGTGCTCTGCATGTTTCTTACCCCATGCCTTGGGCTGAAAACCTCCCCGCTCCTCTCCCTCTGCCACGTCCAAACCCTAGGAGAGAAAACACCATTTAACAGCAACAACAGAGGACCCTCCAATTGCTGATCTGTCACATTAGAAAATACCTTGGTTGAAGAAAACCACCATAGTTAAAATTAAATATTCTTTACTTTCCAAATTTCCTCACAGGAGAACTAGTTCCCCTAACACATGAAAGCAAGTCACAGGTCATCTGAGGCTAAGTGTTTCGATATGACTTGCAATTCTTTGCTCTTTACTGTAGTTAGGGAAGTAGCTCCAAATGCCAAGAAAAGGACTCACCCGAAGACCCATTCCACGAGACAAATCATTAGACTTTGTTCACAACTTTGTCTTTGTCACTCCTGCCTAAGATTCTCCAAAATATCAGACTCCCTCACACTCTGACATCTCGAGGAATCCCCGTCACTCCTTGTCTGTGAGGATACTTTAAACAGTCAGTTGTCTCCTTCCGACTCAGCTCTGTTCATCCTTACAGTCCCCTGTTTTTGCCAATCTGCAACCACAAGTTATTCTGCTTTCTCTTTAATCATAATTACCAACATGAAAATTATCCTGTTCAAGTCACTTAAACAACTCTCTCCTGTTATCACCGATGAGAAAATTAATTTCTATTTAAATGACAACAAATACTTGTTGTCTCCAATTTTGGTTACCAGCCTCAGTTTACACATTTCTTGATACAGTAACTTGCTTTATTTTTACATGTGGTATAGTACCAATAAGGCACAAGAAGTTTTGTATTACTTAATCATTCGTAAAGCACAGGCTTACATAAACTATTAGAAATTATTTCTTACATGCAGCATTTTTCTACGTGAATTTTTTTTCACTTTTTAGGACCTTAATATCTAAGGCTTTTCCAGTTTGTTGGGTTTTTGAGCAAGACTATGAATATTATTTTGTATTACAAGAACAGAAGGAGGTCAAGAGCTGCAGACTAAGAGCAAAGCACTGCTTATTTTAATGCTGGAATTATAAGTTAAACAGCAGCAAGTTTATCAGAGCACAAAAGTATTAGGATTATAACCAAAACACTGGTTGTCCAAACATCAGAATTACCCATGATGGGCTGCTCAAATTTGGATCAAAATTATCCCTTATTTTCAGGGCACCACCTCAACTGAGTAAAATCAATACCTCCAAGACACAGTAAAACCAGTTTATTAAGTTCCTGTTTTAAGAACTTTCCTTCCCCTCAGCATTCATTCACCCCCTTGCCTAGCTTACTGCTCAAGTTTTAAAAGAATTTCTGAACCTCTAAAATGTCTATCTACATTTTCAAGTCCTTTTTAGAAGCATGAAAACAGTAAGACAGCTATCATCATATTTTGATGAAAGATTTTCTCTATATCCTACACAAGACAACTGCTAGTTACAGAGGACCCACGGAAACCTGCAGAGGAAGGACTCCCACTCAGCAGCAGGACAAGACATGAGGCCAGGTCTGCTATCTCCACATTTTACATATATGTAATAAATTTACTTCCTATAGCTATAAATACAGCATTAAACACCAATTTACTAATGATGCACAGAAGAGAGATCAACAGTTTTGTTGACAAGTTCAGCTGCAAGACTGATTGGGAGATGCAATCATAGAAACTGTCAAGCAGAAATACTCGAGTGAGGCAGACATTACGTACAGAGGGATTAGCTGGCACAGCTAGCACAAAAGTACGAAAAGTACGAAAAGTACGATTTTAGAAGAGGAAGTAAGTCTGCCCAGCCACCCAGTGCAAAAGGCAGTAAGAACGACCTTAGCATATTAAGCAGAAAATGAAGTTTTATCAAGTAAGGCATATGTAAGATGCCATACTAGCATGGGTACAATAAAATACTAGTTAAAAACAGCAATCAGAACCTCTAACAAGTTTAGAAATTGCTGGAAAGAAATCATGTTCTTCCTAAAGTTCCATGCACAGGCTTCAACTACCAAGCAGCAAGGAAATTTTTATATCAAATCACTTGGAAAGTTAATCCTGAACTTGAATTTCAAGTTGATTCCCTTAACTTCCTGAAGCTGTGTCTATGCTTTCTGTCAAAACAGAAATTAAAGATAACGAACAAATGCAACAAAAAGCATTCTAACACAGAAAAAAGGGAAGTACCAACCAGTGGGGTTAAAGAGAACACTAAAATTCAAAGCTAGAAGAGACACTTATGAAGAACTGATTCAAAATAGGGAACAGTGAGTACTCACTACTGAAACACCACCCCAACTTGGGAGAAAATCTAATGTATCTTGGTCATTAATGAAATATGCCAGTGAGAAGGGCTGATACTCTGAGACAACACCACCACTAATACATTCTTCAATTCTCACACTAAAATTCTCACCAGAAAGCACAGTCTTCTAACACAGAGAGGCCCATCATGAAGCAACCATAAATGCCCATCATGTATCAGAAAACTTCTGATACTCTTTAACAGCAATTAAAAGGTCAGTGAGCAAACAGGGCTTCACATTAATTCAGAAGGACCCAGAGGCTGAGCACGCAATCCCACAGTAACTCAAACCCACTTAAATCTGAACTACTACAACCAAAGTCATTCTCACCAGTGATCACAAGCTCTGCTCTCTTTCCTGCACTAACTGTTTTGCACGTACCAGTGAGTGAGCACTAAAACACTATCAGAAAACAAAATTACCAGTTCACTGTTGAATCAGCTCTCCAAACTAGTTCCCTGCTTGCTAAATGTCAAGAAAACTACTCATTTTTACACCAGGATAAGCCATCAAAAAAACCTATTGTCCCCAGTAATCATGGTACCTGACCCGTTTTTCTTCTTTAGCTTAGTTTTACACTTAGATCAATCTTCTGATATCCTTCAACTGCACCAGGACACAGACAGGACCAACTCTCCTCACCAGCAACGCCAGTTTATGCTTGTAACATAAAAAGCATAGCTTTGACACTACTCTAAAGATGTGTATATATGCTTTAGATTGCAACAGTCAATGTTCACAAAAAACCTTCTTCCTCCTGTGGTAATTCATGATCAGCAATACTTCTATCAACATTTTTACCTACTCACAAAAAAATGGCCAAATGACTTGGCAGCAGCTCATTAGATCTAGTGAGTCCAAAGGAACAGGTTTTCTTGCAATCAATCAGCATGTTGAACACAAAAGCAAACAACTGACATTAGGCAAAGAACAAAATTATTTCCCTGCCTCATATAAAACCTCGTAACATTTCTGGACATTCTTTTTAAACTTGGATCTACAAACAGCAGCCTAAAGTATCACAGCAGCATTGCTTACTCATTTCTGCTCCAGGAAACCAGGACTGGGGAACTACGTTTAAAGTTGATTCTGATCAACATTCCTGCTACTACCCCTATCAACATCATTTTAAACCATGAACTATTTAAAACATGGGTTTGTGTCCTTTAACATTGCAACACAGTTGAACTGTGTATTGTTGGGCTTTTTTTCCTGTTCTCCAGGGCACATCCCTCCATTGTTCATGTCAGCCATCACTGACTCACTTCTCATTTTTCTTTTCTGGAATGAATACTAGAGAATTCAACACTTACACTCGGGCATGTGGTAAGTTTTCTGTTTCTACTAAAACTCACTGAGAGTTCAAGACACTCATAAACACACACTCAAGTCTTCACACTGGTGAAGACTCTGTTCATATACGGAAAGAACCGTTCACCTCCTTTGTAACATTTCTCCCCCCAAAATAAATGTACACTACGCAGGAGCATGAGAGAAGTCTGTAGCACCACAACTCAGATGGGCATAGCCTGTTTTGTACGAAATCCAGCTGGCAGTTTCAAACAACAAGTGCAACACAAGTGCTTTATTTCAAAATGCAGATTTTCACATTGACAAGTTTAAATTAGATGAAGACACCTTAATAAAAAGGGTGAAGACAGCTGAAAGCAAAAGGAAACACAGACTGGAAGGGCAGGAAACATCCTAGACTGATGCTTAGATCGGACTACATAGTCACTGAACAGCCCTGGTCTCTGTGCTGGAAACAGAGCCAACCAGCCTCCCGGTAGACGCCGAGGTAATTGATGTGTAATCCTTATGAAGAGATAAGGAGGCTAAGCATAGGAAGTTGTATTCTACATATTCCATACTACCAAAACGAACACTGAAATTGTATTTAATAATTCAAATTACTTTTGTCTTACTAGTCATCATAAAGTTAGCAACATTGCATCTGTTTCATACACTGCATGTACTCTAGTAACCATTTTCAGAAGCACATGTGGAAAACTTTCTACTCAAGTTACTTTAAAAAAAAATGTGTAACTTAAGTTAAAGCTAAATTCTGGTTAATCTCCAAAAAAAAAATTTTTACATGACAGCTTCTTAACTAATACAGAACCAACTACAGCAAAACTAAACAGACTTCATATTGTAACCTCTAACAAGGCTTGCTTTACACTCATGTTTTAGAAAAACAACATCCTTAGCAGTACTGGCAAAGGAAATCCAAAATACACTGTGCCACCTGTGCTAAGTTTTTAAAACAAAAAAACATTTAGACATACAATTCTGATTACAGAAGCTAATTTTTTTTTCTAGGATAGCATACTTATCTAAAAAATGCTAACAAAAATAAGATACTAATAATACAAGCTGGATTACAGTCAGATATTTACAGAAAGAGTAAGCTGCTTTGTCTTCTCATACAGCCAGTACACAAAAAAGAAGTTGGAAAGGCTCCTCACTGTGCTCTTTAAGTCCAAAATTAAAACAATGTTTTTCCCTTTCATTTTTATCTCTGTTTTGCTAGAAAAAAAAAAAATCCCTGTCATCGTCCACACTTAAAGCAAGCTCACCTTGCTCTGGAACAAAGAGGAGGAAGAGAACAGAGGAACAAAAGTAAATGGGACAAATACATTTTCACTTTGAAAACGAGAAGAATTGCTACACACGACTATAACAATTTCTATGCTGACTCAAGTCCAACAGTTCATCTGCCTGCTACTCCATTATCAGCTATGGTTAAGTAGGTAAGGAAGAGTGCCAAGAATGGAAACAACAGTACAGATTCTCTTGACACTCCCTGGTCTTCAGCTATTTGTGGCTCAGACTTCCTTAGCTGAAGATAATATACATGCATCAAAACCCACCATGGTTTCTGCTTTTCTTGCTATGGTTCTTTTTTATGATGAAATTGTGAAGTCTCTCTGTGTGTAAATTCTCAGCACCCACAACATCTTATTGGAAGGAATGTCTCAGGTTAAGTACCTGTATGACAAACTACTACTTTAAGTTAATTTTGAACCTACTGATTTCATATAATATTCCTTCATTCATATACTTGCTTGGAGTGATCAACCATTTTCCTCACAGAACCTTCTCTGCAAATATCTCTACCATACACATGTTTGGTCCTCTCGTTTTCTATTCCGCTCATTCCTCACACCTCAAATGCAGTCTTGCCAGTACCTTCAGAAGCTTTTTCTAGCTCCACCATATCCTTTTCAACATGGGGTAGAGGTTGGTGAGAGAATCAGACTGCACTTTAAATTGAAGATTTGAGAAAAGTACAAACTAGCAGCAGGAAAAAAAAATGTTCATGCAAAGTTTGCCAATTTATCTGTAACACTGCAGCTGATTATAACAAGTGAGGAAACATTTCTAATGACAATACTAAAGACATTTAACCATCTTCCTCCATAATTCCTTCACAAGACTCTATTCTAGCCAGTAACAAATCCTGGCAATACTGACACACAAATATAACCACTTTGATGCAATTACTATCCATCAACATTATATTTTTTTTTACATCTACATTAAGCTCATTGAAGAAATCCAGTTCTGAAAGAAAGACTGAAGTGAAGACTAGTTAAAAAAAAGAAATGCCTTGGCTTCTTTCCAAGCCAAAGTTTACACCTTCAGTTTACCAAGCAAGGATTAAGGGCAGAGCACAATTCCAGCTGGGATGTGTCCTGAAACACATCCTGTGATGCATTTTTGATTTCTGTTAATCAGTCAATAATGAATACCTACTTCAAATCCCTGATCCACATACCAGCAACCAGTGGAGTAAATCTACTACCCTATAAAGTGGTAAGGAATGTCACATTGTCATTAACAGAAGATCTACTGCACAAGGAAGCCAGGGCCTACAACATCAAGGCTAAAATATGCAGCATCAGGGTCCTTCCCCTCTCAGAAAACAGCACATTATCGCCCCAGTGTCAAACCCATTTCTGCTTTTCCATCCATATGATTTCTTAAAATTAGGTTGTTTTACAGCAAAGCAGTAATAAAATGGCCCAGCAAAACTTCACAGAAAGCAGCCAGCAAGATAACTCCAGCCTGAGAAGGCAGCTGAAAATAGAGAGACAGTGCACAACTCAGATATTAGCTGACCCCTACTTTTGTAGCCGATGCCTAGATTCCTACACAAACACTGCATAAAACATTTATTAAAAAAAAAATCCTTGGTCATTATCAGAAATCTATTTACTTTCAGCTGAAGATTCCACATTTGACTATTTGGTGTAACAGAAAAGGCAGATTACTAAATTTAATGGCAGGAAGCTTTAATTATTTCTACAAATATAAAAAAAGGAAGGCTGTGCGTCCCTGAAATAATAAGTGAATTACACAGCTTTATACCACTCCCTGCAGATTTCAAGGGCTTGCATTATACAATTAAATTAGCTATTTCCTGCCACAGAATACACACACTTGTAATATAGTGATCCTGAAGTTGTTCAACGGGTTTATCACAGACCGTTGAGAACACTTCATTAAGATACTTTGCTTACATGAACATACAGTCTAAAATACTTGGTAGAGAAATACAATAATACTAGGTATCCTATGCCAGAGAAGAGAAAATCGGTTGAAGTTGTTCCTTCAGTCATATATGTCAGTTTGATCTGACGACTAAGCGCTTTGGCTCAAGACATACAATCTTCATCTAGAGGGCTACAGTGCTGTCAACAGAAGTAGTGCAATTTTCATTAGATTACAAAGCAGAAACTAGACTGCACTTAAAATCAACCTTTAAGTTTCACTTAATATTTTTTTTTTAAATCCTACCTTTATATTTATAATTTGAGTATAAAGGGTTATTTTATAAAACAAATACCAAAATATTTACATTCCATATATCAAGAACAAAACTGCAGCTGTGAACTATATCACACCCTCCCCCTTGCAAAGCCACTTGTCTGCACACACCATTCCGCATTTCCTGATTCACATGTACAAATGGGTAACTCTTGCAATCCTCTGGAAGGTACATGTCTTCGCACCTTTCCACACCTTCAAGATGCAGATCTGGAGACAAAGAAGTTGAATGTGTCTGTGTTTTGAGTGTCTGGTTACTGAACATTCCAAAAAGAAAAGAGAGTCCTTTGAAGGCACATTCAATCCCGAATCAGACATTACTTAAGTACATTAGCTCTACTGTGCACTCTTACCAATTTAACTCATTTGATACTTCCCTACACAATCTGCCCTATACCTAGGTTACTCAATTTCATTTCTCCTGCTCTAAGAAAAAAAAAGAAGTCTCTTTCCACTCCATCCTATGAAAAACAAAGCCAACTGAATATTCCTTGATTCTATATCAAATGCTTTATCAATATCTTTCCTATGCCTTCTACACAATAGGATCAAAGTTGTATCTAAGACGCTACAGCATTTTTCTCCACAATTCTCTTCTTTTTCCAGGCCAAATTCCTTCCCTTACAGAAAAGCCTCTAGGCTGGTTTGTACTTTTTGACTGGGTCCTGAAAACAGGAGGCAAACCTGACAACCTGCCCCACTCCAAAGCAACTGCATAACCACACATCAAATCCCTTCCCACAAGCCCTACAGATGGAATCTTGTACTCTCCTGCTGCCAAGGTACATCCTGAGGAGCCCAATGCACTCCCACTCACAAGTGGCCGGCATGAGCTGATCTGGGAAGACAGCTCTACACAGCCAGAGGAAACCAGCCTGCTTCACAAGAATGTACCCTAAAGGCCATTTGTGTCAATTCTTTTGAATTGTTCTGAGACCAAGATGTGACAAGTGGTAAGGGAGGGGGATGCACCTAAATTAAAGATGGCTGAAGAACTTATGGACTCAAAAGATAACCAACAAATGCTTAAAAACAAGTGTTTAAACAAAAGATAAAAAAAGGGGGAGAGGGTTCCATTTCAGGAGATGAAACCAGTGCCAGACCCACACCAATGCACCACCTCACCTCTCCCACGGCCACGTTTCCCACGGTCCGAAGGCCTGTCTCCTTGATTGTTGTCCACTCCATTCTCTTCAGCTCTAACTGTGGAGAGAGGACAGCTTAAGAGAAGCTTTAGAGACTCATGCATGAGACATCACAGCCATCTGCTGAACCTGAACCCCAAAAGAAAAGGAAAGACTGTCAAGCAGGCTGGTCAACTGATCTGTCACACCTCATACTATGCTTCCTTGATAAAGCACTGGGTGGCAACAGTGAAAGAGTAAGCGATAACCAAGAACAACAACTCTGTCTGCCCATGCCACATCCACATCCAACCAGGGAAACTTAAAATTCCCCTCCGCATTTAAATTAGAGGATAATGACTGGGTGAAGGTCATGCATTAGAAAAGCACCACAACTTAAATACTGTGTGAAAAACTCCTGAGGAGGCAGTATGAAAGAAGGCTGCTTCCTTGATGGAAATAGACTCCCCACTTACAACACTTCTGAGATTTTGTACTGCAAAGCTTCTCCTAACGGCAGCAAAAAAATCATTAACACTGGGACTCAAAGCTGGGAAGAGACTATCAAGATCTGGCAACCATCTGAAAAAAATCTTCAATTCCAGTTTATAGAAGAGATAAGCAGCATCTGGCTCTGGCAAAAATTTTGCCTCTCTTTCATTTTGATGCATCTGATCTCAATTTGCTCTAAGTATAGCTGCACGTTTTATTAATATTTTTTTCTATCTCGACATTACTCTATTCTACAAAGATTCACAATGTCTTCACTGGCACAATATATATTCCAATAACAAATTAGAAGGGTTGGCTAATATTGTAAATATTTTGTCTGCTTGTAAGTGAAAAGTTAAACATACTTCTTCATTCCGATTTCTCTGCTCATCTATCAGTGTTGTCTCTGGCCCTTATGGGCAATGCATACAGCTTCGATACTGCTGACAAAACTTACCGGAAAAATAGCAATATGTATCAAGTGGTGATCCAGTGTGATGCTACCTAACCTGGAAATGTCAGTTTGCTTTTCTACAACATATTATTGCAGCTGTATAAACTGTAGCAAATTCCTAAGTGTTTCAACTCAAAGAATTCTCTATTGTAGAAACTCACCTTTGGTTGGCTTATGTCAGTAACATATCCTAGCGATGAAATAACAACCCCAGTCTTTTCATCCCTTTAGGAGAAGATGAGAACATCTTCAGGTTCTCCCACTCTCGTAAAAGGAGACTGAGACAAAGCTGGATAACTTTTTCATTAAAAGAACTGAAAAAGTATGAGCTCTGCAGTGACATATTTGCTCTCAAGCAGCCTTACAAAGACTCAATTCTAAAACTTACAAAAAAGAATAGCAATTTGTACAAGATCAATTAACCAAACAAGGACAGAAATCTAAATTAAATTGAGTGTCTCTGAACAAGCACAGACCATCCCAAAAAGAAGTCACCTGGACAGATCAAGTTCACCTGTTGCACAAGCAAGTTACAACCCCTCCAATGCAGAGTTACAGCCCAGACAGACTTTACTCCATTAAGCACTCACTCTCAGCTCAGCCAGCATGAGCTTCAAGAAAAGGGTCTGATTCTTTAAAAAGGAACGTTTGTACGTACACTCTCGGCCACGGCTGCCTCCTCTTCCTCGTCGGTTGGAACCTCCCCGTCCACGACTCACTTCTCTGTCCCCTCGTTTTTCTCTGTTCTCTTTGTTTTCTACACATTCCTTTCCAAGACTTTTCTTCTTTCCCCCTACAGTCTCCCAGGAGGTCTATTTGGGTAGAACAGAAATAGATCCAAAAGTCAAAAGAAGAGACAGCTCTCAGTGCATACCTCCATCTCACATCCCTCCAGTTCATGGAAAAAAATAGGTATTTAATTACATCACATCTGTAAAACCTTGCAAACTACACCTGACAAAATGAAAACACAGGCCATGTTTCTGTGAAGAGATGAGAACAAAATGGGGTTTAGAAGTTGGATTGCTTTGCAGAATGTGAGAATCCCAAATATTTCTGGCTACAGTGGATTTTTACAAGTTGAAGGAAGCCTGTATACGACCACAACACAGAAAATCTGCAAAGCAAGCAACAGTTTCCCTCTCAACTTCCTCCACAAATCTAGGAAGGGAGCATGCACAGAGCTATCTTTTTGTCCAAAGGAAATGAATAAAACACTTATAAGCATCATTAAACAAGAGTCTGATGAGAATAAGTATGAGGCCTAAGGAGAAAAAAATTAAGAAAAAACATTACCCAGAGGTGTTGGAATTCAAGAACTAATAGACAGAATGGCAGAACAACTGGGAAAAAGTGAGGCCATGATAAGTCAGACCAAGCACTCTCAACAGCTACAGCTTATCACACACAGCAAAACACACAAGAAAGCCTATGTCTAAACAAAAGACCAAAGTCCAAACATCAGGCTTCATCTTTAACATTAAACTCCATGTTTAAAATAAATTCAGGGATCATATTGACACCATAGGAGTATCTGTAGGAGTTGAAAACAAAATTACTAAACCACTTACTAAAAATAGCACAGCGCCTCACATGTTATGCAACTGCATGGTGCCTATTGAGCCATAGTTGCACAGCAAAGAAGGACGAAGGCATTATTTGCAAACCATTACAGCAGCAGATACACATCCCCACTTCTAGAAGCTTACAGTCTAGGTATGGTGTTTCAGCAGGAAATCTGCACATGCAAATAAGCTGCCATCAGCTGTGATGCACTAAAGCCATGACCCTGCCAGGCACCTGCACCACACAAAGACGGTCAGCTATCAGTACTTGTATGTCCTGTCCTATCTCCTCTCAATTCAGACAACAACTACTTACAAGGAGCCTGGCAATGACCAGCTAGTCCACATTGCCTCAAAATGAGAAAACTAATGCTATCGAGAATGTAGGAAACAAAGTAGCTTGCAAGCATAAAATCAATGTTTCAGTGTCTCCTTCAAGAGAATAAGTACTATAAAAATGGTTACTCCCTTATTTTTTTACAATACCCGTGAGAAAAAAGGCTGAACTCACTTCCAGCTTAGGAAGACTATCCCACTATAAGCAAAGTTGGGTGAAGCACAGAGAACGCGGATTAGAAGTACAAAACTACACATTTGAGCAACACTAAGTTATTCGTGCAACTGAACACTATTTCTTCCAGTAACTACTGCATAGCTGTACCTGCAATACCTGTGTAACTGCATTACACACTAAAACACTACTAGAGCTTTAGAGATGCTTCTCAGAAGGAAAAACAAATGGACTGACAACTGGAGAACCAAGTCTACATAGTTCAGAATGCACTATCAATTAACTGATGGGCAGAGAGCCAAGTTATCTTTGACCATTTTAAGAAATACCCAAAACTAGACAATCCTGCAAAGCTTAAGAGGAAGCAGTTTCTCTTTAGTGAGGTTTTACATGGCTTGGAAACTATGGGTAAAAGGATGACTATGAAAACATCACATCCACACTTTCCCCCAACATAACCTCGAGGAAAGCCTTGAGAAGTTGGGCATATCCTTTAAGATAGAGGACGGTGCACAAAAATTCACCACAGACCATCGAAGTTTGCCTGGTTTTGTAAGGGAGCTCACTGATGACAGTTTCAGCTGAGGATGCCTGAGGCAACCCAAGTGACAGTTTTGGGCCTGACCTTCACAAACACTTAACAGAAGCCTTCTTACCAGCCTGATCTTAGATGGAAAGGAAAATAAATTTGAAACCTCCCCTTTGTTCCGTCTCCAGAGGCTTAGGAAGTAAAACATGGTTGTGCTCAGAATGGATCTTACACCTATAGGAATTTAAGTCTTGGGCAAAGAAACATTCCCTTCTCTACTCTACTGCCACCTTTTAGATGACCTTAACTCATAAATGGAAGGGGCTAGAAAAGAAAGCCCCCTCAGTCAGAATGGTATGTGTCTTGGATTTAGGGTGTGTGTGGGGTGAGTTTCCTCATTAAAAATAAGCCAAGAGTACACATCCTGACAAATCACAGGAAAGAGCGTATGCTCAGCATGAAGAAAGGAAGTCCAGGTCTCTCTTGCCATTTAAATAGGATGAAATCTAGTTTACTGCCTCGGATAAACTCTAAGAAGTCCCTCCAGCAAAAATTTCAGCCGCAGCAAGACATCTTTCCCAATATCTCTTGTGACAAAAAAATTGCTCTGTGCAACATTATAAGTAACATTTTATTATTACATGCACATTGTTCAGTTTCCCTTTTCTGTTTTTCAGTAAAGCCATGCAAATAAGCAACATAGTGAAAGAAGCAACTACTTGCTGTATCCTCCGCACCATGGCCAATGTAACTTTCAGGTGTGGAAATCTCACACTTCAACACTGGCAATGCACACCTACAGAAGCTGCACAGTATCTGCCTGCCCTTCAGGTTTATAAAGATTGTCCTCCATGGCAAACACTTAGACTCAGTTCTAAGGGTTGTGGAGGTGCTACAGGGTAACTATAAACACTTAAGAAAAAAAACAGGCCTGTGTCAGACTGAGCACTGAGGGTTGCTGCAAAGTTAAAATTGCTGCATATAAATGAAAGCCAGAAAACTCTGCAAGAGACCAGCTGAACATCCACAACACATTCAAGGTTCAGCCTACTCTAAGGTACACATGCAGTAGAGAAGCTGCCCTGGTCTCCAATTGCTTCAAAAGAATTTAAATGGAGCAATGGAAATCGAATGTTTCGGAAACTTTCCCAATCACTTCTTAGAAGTGGAAAGATGTAGCAAACAAGGAGTGGTGAAAGTAAAATCTTACCGTGTCTGAACTTCCTTCCAGCAGTATGTTGATTGCTCGGTTCACATCCCCATTACAGTCATGTAGCGCCACTATGCACTCATCCTGGTTTTTCCCCGTCACTTCCATAAGCTGGTAGTAAAAGTCGGACATGTTAGAACATTTAAATTATCACCACAAGAAGATAAGAGTTAGTACCACCATGAATTCCAGGGAATTGCATAGCTACCATGTCACAGCAAGCCAAAATCCTAAGGAAAGGTACCTGCAATTTACAGATTTGCCTGGGATTCAGACAAGAGACACAATGAAACAAATTAAAAGATAATCAGGAAGGCACTCTTCTGTACTTTTTCTTCTTCCTTTAAGCTTGCAGCAAACGCTGCCACCCCAGAGACAGCATTACATGAGGGTAAAGTTACACAAGACCGGGATAGCTCCAGTATCATCCTCTCTCCCTCCCCATCAGACACCCATCTATATCCCACTGTGCGAGAACAAAGTAACCGTGGCAGAGAATGGATCCATCTGGAAAAACATGCAGACGAAGAAAAAAGGTTATTTTTGAGCCAGATCAGCTCCCTTGACCCATTTCAGCATAAGGTCACACAAAAGGCATAAGCAATGGCTGCATAAGGAGACCTAGTACTGAATTATGCTCTGTGGACCTGTGGTGGACATTCCACCAACCGTGAGGTGGAAATAATCACAGTCTGCCATGGGACACATACAGCAGCCTCAAAGGAAAAGAAACTACATGAGCTAGAAATACACGTAAATATTAGATATTTACTATGCAGAACTTAATTCTTATCCTTCCCACCAGCAGACCTACAGGCACTATTGATGAGGGTACTTCGGCTTTAGGAAGTACGAGACTTCACTTCTAGCACAGCAGCCGAACAAGTTAGTAACAACAAAAACAACTTTAATTCTTCAGGAGAGTTTACAGCAGAAAAAAAACCAACTAAGAAATGTGCTCCTTTGCTACATTAATGCATTCATGCTAATTGTCCTCGCCTTCAGGGTGCACTCCTAGGTTCTGAGATGTGTTCAGTAGAACAAAGAACCCATACCCACAGCAGAACAGGGGCCCAGATTCTCACTACTGCTCCAATTACTGTTCTCAGCTATAATTGGGTAATGGAAGCTGAAGTATCTACACCTGAAACTCAGCATGGTAGAGGAAATTACGTGGGGTTTGATTTTCACAGTGTAATTCTATCATTTTTATACATACAGAGATCTGGGAGCTCAGACTTCTTTTAGGAATAACACTCCAATCCCCCTTTAAACTACAATTAGATTTTCTACTTTTCCTGAAAAACAGCCAAGACACTGGTGAACTCAGTTTACACAGGTGATACACTTTTCCCATGTGCTTGTTCATGCAGACAAGCTGAATGCACTCTTTATTCTGATGATTGTTAAGCATCAGGACTGCAATAGAAAGCTACAGTCTGGAAGAGACATCAGCACAAATGAGTTTTGGCTTCAAGGCTTGTCTACAAAGAAAAATACATTGGTGTAACTATACAGACAGAACCCTATTACCACACAATTTCTTGTAAACAGACTTTACAGCACAATAAAAGCACCTTCTCTAGTTAAACTCATATCCCTCTGAAAAAGGTTTCACCTAAATCAGAAACAGACATTCAAGCTTCAAAATGTAGACCAGCTTCAGAGCATCTTATTGCAGGGCATAACAGCTCTGTACTGTAAGAAACATACTTGTTTAACTTTATCTTCAAAATCTGCATCATTCTTATCATAGATCATCTGAGCAAGGCGAATCTGTTCTGCTGTTGCCTGAAAAAAAGCAAACATCCAATAAAGTATACAGAGTAACAATACGTTTTTTAAAAATATCTCTTAACATCATGTTATTTTTATCTCCAGATTCTCAAAAAGAACGCGCACAACAAGCACAGAGGTGCTATGGGGAAAGGAGTAACATCTCCTCTTTGTCTATTTTATAGTTAAAAAATTAACTGGAACCGAATGCAACTTCAAGACATGTTAATATGTTTGAACCACAGGCAAAGGTCACCACATAGACGAGACAACCAAATAATAAAATAGAATTTACCACAGAAGCCAACACTGATAATATTTTATTATTACTTTATTCTGTATCTGCTTGCACTGTGTTTGCATCCCAAGGTCGCGGCAGCCGTGGGGGCTGCCATGTAGGAAGATGCCAGAAACTTTCCTTGTGTCAAATAAATGCAGTTCCAGCTGGTTCCAAGACAAACCCACTGGTAGCCAAGGCCAAGGCCATCAGAGATGGCAGTAGCACCTCTGCAACAACATATTTAAGGGAAATAATTGCTGAATAACAGGAGTTTGGTGAGAGGAATGAGAACATCTGAGAGAAACAACCCTGCAAACACCAAGGTCAGGACAGGACTTGCTCCAGGCACTAGAGCAGAGATTCCCCTGCAGCCCCTGGTAAAAGTCACAGTGAGGCAGGCTGTCCCTCTGCTGCCCATGGAGGTCCACAGTGGAGCAGATACCACTTGCAGCCTGAGGACCCCAAGAGGGTCCTAAGCCAGAGCAGGCTGTTGCTCAAAGGAGGCTCCTGGCAGAGCTTGTGGACTTGAGGAGACAGAAGCCCATGCTGGAGGTTTGCTGGCAGGACTTGTGACCCTGTGGGGCACCTACATCAGAGCAGTTCTCGAAGGACTGCATCCCATGGAAAAGGCCCATGCTGGAGCTGTTTGTTCCTGTTCCTACAAAGCAGCTTTGGTGGGCACTCAGCATTCAGCCAGGGCCAACCCATTACACTATCACTCCAGAGATGGACTTTTATCCCAACAAACTGGCAACAGTATTTCTAAATTAATCACCTCCCCGATGATTCCTGCTCACATCATCTTCCATGACTATCCCAACAACAACCTGACTCTGAGCACTTTAAAGCAGACTGAGTCATGCCTCAAGATTTCGCCCGTGAACAGCTGCACTTACTTTCTTTATAAGCAAATACTAGTGTCTGAAAACTGCAAAAGGATCTTGCTATTGATGAAGTATTTGGTGCTCCTGTAATGTTTCTGGATCACAACTTCAGGCTGGCATCTTCTCCTAAAGCTGAAAGAATGGATGGAGTAAACTGCCATAAATCCAAATAGGCTATAGCTGCCCCAGAGAGAAAGCAGTTCAAGAACACTAATGTCACATCATAAAGACCACTCTTCATAGTGTGGCCTTTGTAGTCTACCTGAACTGCACTCCCAAGAAAATACCAAAAATAACTCTAATGAATAACTATGATACATGATCCACAGCAGGGGCGCTGGAACAAGATGATCTTTAAAGTCCCTTCCAAACCAAACCATTCTATGATCCTGGACCTAATTTGATTTCTGCTTAAACAGAAGAGGTTTCCATCTCATACTAGAGAATGGTGATAGTGAAGGCAGACAGTACCCAAAATGTGAGTCAATGTGCTGTGGAAGACTCCTTCATTGAGAAGGGAACCACCTCATCAGCTGAAATTCTTGACAGAAAGGATTCCCCCTGGGCAGCTGGTTGAATCTCACCTTTCAAAGCCTCACTTCACAGGATACCCAGATGAAATTCTGTGCCTTAATGAGTTCATACTTCATCAGCCTCAAACCGCTTCACTTTTGGAGCTTACCACAAATACAAGTTCTAGAGGAGGTCACCACGTGTAAATGCTAAGAGTCTAAAAATTACTCCACCACACACCACCAGCTGCTTATTTTCTGAGAAGTTACTGCAGCTGTCCCAGTTTCTTGAGAGAAGTGACATTTGCTGTGCTCAGAGGCGAGGTTCCAAGACAATTATCATTTGTAACAGAGTTAAGTACACTGCGCTACTTTATACTTTCAAAGTGTCATGCTGACAGCTTCATACATCAGTCGTAACACAGAGGAGAGTCTGCTCTAGAATTCCTCACACCAGCCCTGGTGCCACCCTCCACAGAAGCCTCCCAGTCCGTACAGTGCTCTGTGCGAAGGAGTTCACCCTCAGTGTCTGCTGAGAGCTCAGCAGAGAAGAAAAACAAAAGGTCTGCTGATTTCAGGAATAAAGCCTTGTTGATCCATCTTCATCTCTGACTTCTTCCTCTCAGGCCCAATGCAACTTTTAAAATAGTGAAGAGATTTCCTCTAGGGATATCCAGAGTAAAAACATTCAATGTAATTTCTGTAGAAACACGATGACATCTTTGACCAGAAACAGTAAGCCATTAAGATCCATTTTTTCTACATAAACCAAGCATTTACACTTTTTATAAGACAAAAATATACGTGATATTATATTCAGTTCTCCTGTGTAAGCAGAGAGCTTAGAAACACAAGTAGGTGTGATATCGCTAACATTTATGCCAGTGGACCACACTCAGATGGAACTGAACATTCAGAAGAAAAAAACAACAAAAAACCACAAGATGTGTTTATTACAGAAACTAAATCAGTGTCACAAGAAGTTTTGGTCTTCTCCCAGCAACCAGGTTTTCTTAAGGCAACATCATTACAAGTAACACTGTAGTATCCTATAAGACCACTGCAGTTAAGTTGTAATTGCAAAGAAAATAGTAGCATCTAAAGACAGCTAAAACACTACTCAACTGTACAAAATATATTAGGTTGGTGCAAAAATAATCGTAGTTCATGTCATTGTAAAGTCTGGGGCTTATTTTCGATTAAAAACTTATTTGACCATGCTTATGTAGTATACCATTTTAAAGCACAAAATTAGCTCTGCTTCATTATGCTATTTTTTCCCCACTGTTTATTCCTTTTTCTATTCCACTGTCAAATTAAAGATGGAAAAAAACTAAATCTGAGTGATTTTGTTGTATGAGTTCAAAAGAAGAAATAGAGGTGAAACTGCCAGCAATATCAAATCAAAAAAACTCAACAAATGGGTGCCACATGAGCTGAATGCATACAAAAAAAAAAGTCAAGATAAAAATTCTGCTCTGTGTTTCTTTTGCACAACCAGTATGACAAAAATGGATTCTATACAAAAGAAAACATTCCACGCAGTGGCTGGGCCAAGGTGAAGCACCACAACAGTTCCTGAAACCAAAGCTGCATCAGTAGTTATGGTCACTCTTTGGTGGTCACCATGTGGAATCATCCACTACAAATTCTTGAATCCTAGAGAAACCATCACAGCAGAGAAGGACCACCAGGAAATCCACAAAACACACCAAGAACTATTTACATCCAACATTGGTCAACCAAAAAGGACCAACTCTTCTCCCTGACAACACCTGACTCCAAGTATTGTGACTCCACAGAAACTGCACAAACTGGGCTGTGAAACTACCTCACCCAGTTTCCTTACCAGACCTCCCTCCCACTGATTATTGCACTTTCAAGCATCTTTACAACTTCCTGCAATAGAAGATTTTTCACAACCAAGCAACAGCTCAAATCACCTTCGAAGAATTCATCACTTCCAGGAGTCCAGGATTCTGTGCTACCACAACAGACTTGTTGTTTCTTTGCAAAAATGTGTACATTCTACTATATAATTAATAAATTTTATTCTAAGCTGAGAAAATACTGCTTAAAAGTCGATAGTTAAATACTGCAATTATTTCTGCACCACCCCGATATTGTCTTTGCAGCATGATAGTGA
The DNA here is from genome assembly GCA_033558235.1 of Neomorphus geoffroyi. Taxonomy (NCBI): domain Eukaryota; kingdom Metazoa; phylum Chordata; class Aves; order Cuculiformes; family Neomorphidae; genus Neomorphus; species Neomorphus geoffroyi. Next base: position 2,400,806 of record JAUMJM010000048.1, read on the forward strand.
AGGAAATTAACTCATCATTTAAAACTATCAAAAAACAGAATAGCGCAAACCACAAAATGAAGTGACAGTTACAGGCCTACATCTTATAATAAAATGGTATATTTATTATCCAGAAACAATGCAAATGAACTGTGAGGGGTTTCCTTAAATAACTTAACTGTGCTACTACTACAACAGAATCTTCATTTGGGAAAGCAGTGTCATTCTGCATTCAGAAAAATGAATCAGTGGTGATTTAACAGTAAAAATCCCCCACATTTCTGTTGATCTGTAAAGCTGGACTAAGCAGGAAGGTCAATCTGATATGTGAACAATAAAAGAATATGGTGCACTAAAACATAACTGTTGTACATTAAATAACCATCTTTTCCACTGAATTGACCAAATTAGTATTTGTTGTGCAACTAGCGGACAAAATGCAGACAGAGGTCAGTAAGAACGATTGCCTAGGTCAATGAATCACACAGGATTGAATGGTCCTCCAATGATTCTCAGTGCAGCCTCCCACTGAGAGCGCATCCCATCAGAGGAGCTCCATGGGGCCAGACAGATCCTAAAACCTCTCCAATTTGTGACTACCTTCCTGGTAAATATTTTTTTTCCTTTTAACAGCTGGAATTTCCAGTGTTCCAACTTGTACCATTGTGACTCTGAGAAGGCAACAAATCCAGGGCCCTCATCCACCCCTCATTGATCCTGTGCTCCAGCCTCTCAGCCTTCTTCACAGCTCTTTGCTGGGCTTGTTCCCATCTGCCAATGTCTGCCCTGTGCAGGGAACACTAAACTGGGCAAAGCACTCCACTGCTGTCCACTTCTATCAATCTGCTCTCTATACTCCTGCAGCCTTACTCCTTATAAAACAAAAACAAATTCAACTTCATGTGTTGAAAGTCACTTTCTAAATCCACACATTAGCATGAATCACCACTACGCAAAGCGCTGCAGCACAAGGAGATAAGGGCTTGAACACACATAATTAATACCATACAGAAAAGAACAAGAGCCCCTTCATGCTAAAGATCAGTCTAAAAATCAACGAAAGACATAAGCTCCCATGGGAGCACCTCTAGATTGATGCACTCTCTGCCAGCAGAGAACTGAGGCAATTCTTCAATTGACTCCAATTTTGAGAAGTACCTGACAAGAGAATAATGAGCAGAAAACATTTTGCACTCTCTGTAATCCAGACAAGCACACAACTTAACTACTCTGCTCCTGATATTCAAGGCAATGGGATTACATCTTAATTTCAATCTCAGAGTTAATCAATTTTAGTCCACTGGTGGACAAACACCTTCATTTCACTTTGTGAGGACACAAGAAGTTTAGGATTTTGTGATTTGCAGATATTCTGAATCACACTGTAGAACACAGCACGCATCCAACAAAGTTTCTCCCACCTACCCAAATCCCTCCATCCACCAGAAATCTTCTAGGATCAGGAGGCAGGCATATGGAAGAGCTGAGATTTGAGGACACTGAGGTGACAGGACATAAATTTTGACACAGACATAGGCAAAGAATTCCTCACTGATGGGAAGTGGCACTGAAGAACACAAAGCTCCAGAACACAGGAACAACTTAAGGCTGTGTTGCATTACTGAGTAATTAAAGAGAGAGATCAAACATACTTCTTCCAATATAGACCATCATTTTCCCTCTCATCTTTTCAGTTTTCACTGAGAGAAGTGCATATCACTACACACTCACTTTCAACTCAAGAAGATTATATAGCAGCACATACCTGTACTACTTGTTTCTGTGGTTGCGTTGGCTGTGTGGTTGAAATTTGCATTTTGTCCCGAGTGCCCCGAGTACGTTCATTGCCCACCGAAGTCATCATATACAGTATATACAAAACAGAGTATGTACAAAATAGAAAATCTGAAAGGAGAAAAAGAAAACAGAATTAGTTAAAGCATTGTACCAAAGCAATACCCAGATTATACAAAAGTGCAATAAGTTTGAACTCTTCCTGCCTTTACCATGAACTCTATACAGAGACTCCTGAGAAAGCAGCTTTTAATACACTATTATGGGATTTACCACAGTCCTTACAGTAAAGGGGGAAATGCACTGGATAAAAAGAATTTTTGTCAGCTGATTAGGATCTGTCTAGATCTGTACTTCTATGCAACATCTAAATCTCATAGCTTTGTCCAGTAATTTAAAATTTAACATTGTGTATCTGCTACTCTGCTGAAATTTCAGCTCCAGCTGTATCAGTCCTTAAATTTCTGCAATACCTGTTGCCTTGTTTTGATGCCTGGATTTTAACCACTCATAACCACTCAGAACGCTAACACAAAAAATTGCATTTACAAATTAGGCATTTCCTCTCTCTTCCCCATCAAACTGTTCTGTACATGCACAGAGGTCGCAGCCAACACCCAGTCTACTTCTCATTTCTCATTTATAAGAGAAATGCTTATCCTTGCCTTTAAATCCAGCCTTTGTAGCCAGTATTTTTCTTTTGTTCTTCCTCAATCTTAAAGAAATTACTTATAAAATTACCTATTAACCTGCTTGAAACATACCTTTGTTGTATAACAACAAATAAACCCAAAAGAAAAGCCAAATCCCATACACACATCGCCGCTATCCTATTTGTGGCACTCAGCTTTCATTCCCATTGATTCTCTAACCTTCAAATTATTACACTTCGAAAGAACAGATTTATTATCCCCTTGTGTTTGTACAGCATTTAACACAAAACCAATTGATAAGCATGGTTTATAGTCACTGTGATAACCAGCAACAGATGTCTCAACTGGTCAGAACCGTCACGGTCACCTGACTGGTTTCTGTCTCTATGACACTGGGAAGTAAAACTGCAAATTTAAGGAACTAAGGACAACCTGCAAGGAGCACCTGGGCAGAAGGAGATGCGTAAACAAGCAGCAAAGCACTTCTACTGCAGCTTGTACGTATCAATGTGCCTCAGCATGCAATATGTCAGGGCAGCAGCTTTGGTGCAAGCTGGCTGGCGCTAAGTTCAACACTCAGTAATGAGTGAAAAATGAGCAAACTGAAGTCACTGCATGGATGACGATGTGTTCAACACCCAATGGCTTGCTAGCATTCACAAGGAATGGGTACTCAAAAATAAAGGTGCAATGAACTGCTTCAGTTTAAACATCGATTTGCAATGCTCAGGAGCCCCATCTAGAATCAAAAAGACAACTAACACCGTTATGGTCAAAAATCTCTCCTTCACTTTTGAAATACATTTGTTGGCCAAAATGGAATTCCAACTTTCAATTTCTTTATGAGCTAGTAAAAACATTCAATAAATCTGAGGAGAAAGTATATTTCCATGAACTCTTACATATTTAACAAGAAAAGGCCTGCCTTTATCAGGAACTGGCTGTAGTATTATCTGAACTGGAACATTGTGTTTCTTTAGCTTTATGAATGTATTCACCAAAGCCAATCTGTTTCCCAACCACTTAAGATAGTCTAACATTGTTGTCTTCTAAGCCCCGGAACACAGAGGCCTTCAGAGCTCTGTGCCTGACACCTTAAAACACCAGCCACAGTCAGCACACAGGTTACACAAGCTTATGACAACATGTTCCATGGAAGCAAAACCCTAACTAGATGCAGAGATGCTCTGAAAAGCAAGTTCAATGCTTACCACTGCCTATCTGGTCATGGCTGTCATTGATATTTTAAACACAGGGAAGGGACAGCCTTCAGTTCAGTTTTCTGTAAAAATTACTTTTGCTCTGTGTTAAAATCTGCTTTCAGAAGCCTTGCTCATTGCATCACCAACATCCAAAAACTAACTTAAGTTTATATACACTATTTATATACCCACTCTTTAGAGCACCCTAGCAGCAGTCAGAGGGAAGGCAGGTAGCCACTGCCTTCAAATTACCACAGTGACTACAATTTCAAGCATTAAGCACAATATTAATTAATAAGATGGGACTGAACAAGAACAGCTTCTTACTCTCTTCATTTCCTTATATTAAAGTCTGTTTGGCAGGCTGTTGTCATAGCAATGAGTAGGGTATCACAAACTGATGAAAATTTTAACTGCAGATCAAATAAGGAAAGAAGACTTGAGACTGAAGGATAACTCTTAATTAAAATTTGTTTAATAAAGACAAAACAATATTCAGACAATTCGATGTTTCAGTTTCCATGTGAAGGTCTGGCTCAGTGAATAAGTCTCTCAACAGCAGTTAACATTTGACCTTGTAGGAACATCACAACTCTAGCAAGCAGCTAAAACAGCTGTTATTTCCAGGACGCAGATAGAAATTTAATGAAATAGATCCCCAGAGGACTAGCTAAAAAGGAGGAGAAAGCATTAAAGAGACTGGACTACCCATAAGCGTTGTGTAAAGAAGGTGGTCATACTTACTTTCATGATGATAAAAAAAAAAAAGCACAAGATTGCTGTAAATAATTTTTTATTTATATAACCTAGCACCTCCAGAGGAAGGTTGTCTCTACTTCTACTTTAAAATAAAACAAAAGGCCCTACACAAACCAAAACAAAAAACCATTGGTCAGTCGTTAAGAAAATTACTCACTGCAACTGTTCAGCTTCTCAAGTACTAAGGAATTCAAATTTCAGCACTTTCTCGAAAAGCAAATAAGTGAACTTAGAAAAGGAACGCAACAGAGGCATTTAACAGGAAAACCATGCCAAATCTCAATGTTTTGTTTGTGTTATTCTTTCTCTCTGTACAACAAGTTTAGCCCAAGGAGCTACACTACAACAGCAGACACAGCATCATATAATAAATAAGCTCTCCAGACTGGTTATTGAATGTCAACAATTACTCTGGTTTCTAAAAGCATTATTACCTAAGTACAAGTATTTCAACACCCAGCTTTCCCCTAATGACAACAAATCCCACATCCCCCCCCAAAGTCTCCAATATCACATCTTATTCAACACATTTAATTGGGATTTTGCTTTGGATTTTAGAAGGAAAAGAGGAAAGCAAAGAATTGGAGAGCAATTGAATGCATATCAACACAAACAGCAGGTTTTAAAGTTATCATTATGACTATAATGCTTTATTTGATTTTTTGTTCCACTTTCCATCAGCAAGAAGTCTGGTCCTTTTAGGCGCAAAGAAGACAGAAAAGCTAAAGATAGCGAATACAAATCAACTTGACAGGGTGGCAAGCCCTGCAAGACACAGTAAATCCATTGCTGACCTTCCAGGGACAGACCACACACTGCGATACCATCCAACTTTCAAGAATCCTTCTGAAGTTAAATATCCAATTCCACCAGCTGAACAAAACATCTGCAGTTTGAATTCTTTTCCTGAGGCAGCCTCAAGAAAGTTATTTTTTTGCTCTGTAGACAAGAAGCTGTGATTAAGAACACTGTGCAGAAATCTCTGAGTACACCTTAAAACTGTGATTGCTTTTTTTATACTCTTAATCAAAGCTACTCAGTCAAGAATTTCTCACAGTGACAGGGCTGGGAAAAGGCTGCAGGACACTGCCTCATGATAGCATGATACCGCTGTACATATACAGTGACTCTAGGTATTACTGCTACAGCAGCAGCTTGACACAAATATGAGGAAAAAGAGTGGAGGGGAAAATATTATGGCTGCAAAGCATCAATGCAATGCATTTCTCTCGAGTGCTGTTGTTGACAGAATTTTACCACCTCTATTACTGCTTGAAAAGGCAAAAGTTTGCACGAGTCAGATGATCCTCAGGAGCGGTGCTGATTACTCAGTGTCTGTACTGCTCCAAGCCAAAAATACAGAACCTGAGCTTATGGATCCTGGGAGGATTCATGTCTCATCTTAAGGTCTTCTATAGTAAATAGGAACAATATTGACAGACAGGAGTAGACTTGCATGACTGGCACAACACCACAGGAGAGAGAAATTGTACTACCTGTATGCTCTCACATTTTACCAAGAAAAGAGGATTGCTGGGAGTGTCCTGAGTATCAGCACAAACATATAAACTAACATAACATACATGCTGCCAGTTGTGTGAAGAAAACATACTGAATAAACAAGTGAATACTCTTATCCATCTTTCTTAAAACCCACCAAGCTGTGAGTTGAAACTTATTCTTCCAAGTCAACCCATAATTAGCTAAGAAGACACCTCAATCTACAAAAATCAATAATTCCTCATTACCAGCAGAAGAAAAAAGTTCATTTCAAGGATAAGTATTCCTAAGAAACCATTACATAAAGCAAGACAAAGAAATATATAAATGGGTCTTACAAATAAAAGAAAAGACAACATTGTTTTGGAAAGGAAAGAAATGTGTATCTTCAAAGGACTGGAGTTAGGCAACGGCTGGTCCCATATCCAGAGACCCTCTCAAAAGCATGATACAGAACAGGGGCTGAACGGCACATTTTCCACCAGTAGAAAAGATTTTACTCATGAAAGTAAAGTAATATCATTAACATTATTTTAAAAAACCTTCTAATCTCACAATATCCATCTTTGCTATTAGCCCAGTGTCTCTGCCTAACAGACATGGTTTACATTTTAGTACACATCCCAGCTTTAATCAAAACCTGCCAACTACACCCAATAAACATCCAGCAGACCTGCCCTCATCGTTTCTTAATAAATATTCAAACTTCAGAGGTAACAAATGTCCTTATTGATACAGAAATTTCTGAAGGAGGAACTGAAATTTCCCAAACTCAACTTTCACTGGTATCAAATAAAAAAAATTAACAAAGACAACTGCACCACAACCAGAGAAGTCTTAATGACTTCCATTGAGGGCTCCATCTTTCACACAGCGAAGGCAATTTTCAGACTGTTAAAAACCCACCTAGTACAGCCCACCCAAGCTCTGCTGCTGTCAGGAGACAAGACCCCTAAGTCACTCTGGACAATCAAAAGGCAGTGAATGTTCTAGAAGGTTCAGACAACTTGACCTTACATTTCAGACATCAGTATCTACAGAGTCCCTACTCTCATCTTCTGCTGTCGTCCTCCAAGAAGGCGACTTTACATGATACCCAGCTGGACTTCCAATCCAAAGACTTTCCATCTTTTAAACATCTCCAGGGATGGAGACTCAACCACCTCCCTGGACAGTTGTTCTACTGCCTGACCACCCTTCCAGTGAAGAAATTTTTCATAATGTCCAGTCTAAACCTCCCCAGGCACAACTTGCAGCCATTTCCTATCATCCTATCACTTGTCACTTGGGAGAAGAGACCAGCACCCACCCCATCACAACCTCCTTTCAGGCAGTTATAGACAGTTATGAGGTTTCATCTTAGCCTCCTCTTCTCCAGGCTACACAACTCCAGTTCCCTCAGCCACTCCTCAAAGGACTTGCTCTCACCAGCCCCGTTGCCCTTCTCTGGACACACTCCAGCCCCTCAGTGTCCTTCTTGTAGTGAGGGGCTCAAAAATGAATCCAGTACTCGAGGTGCGGCCTCACCAATGCTGAGCACAGGGGCACAATCACCTCTCTGCTCCCACTGGCCACGCTGTGTCTGATACAGGCCAAGATGCCACTGGCCCTCTTGGCCACCTGGGCCACTCCTGGCTCAGGTTCACCTGGCTGTCAACCAACACCCCAGGTCCTTCTCTGCCAGGCAGCTCTCCAGCCACTCTTCCCTAAGTCTGTAATGCTGCATGGGGTTGTTGTGATCCAAGTGCAGGACTCTGCACTTGGCCCTGTTGAACCTCATCCCATTGGTCTCAGCCCATGGATCCAGACTGTCCAGATCCCTCTGCAGAGCCTCCCTTCCTTCAAGCAGATCCAGACTTCTACCCAGCTTAGTGTCATCCGCAAACTTGCTAAGGGTGCACTCGATGCCTTCATCGAGATCATTGACAAAGATGTTGAACAGGACTGGACCCAGCACTGAACCCTGGGGAACACCGCTCATGACTGGATTCCAACTGTATTTAACTTCATTTACCACAACCCTTTGGGCCCGGCCACCCAGCCGGTTTTTAACCCAGCAGAGGCTGTGTCTGTCCAGGCCAATGGCAACCAGTTTCTCCAGCAGAACGCTGTGAGAAACTGTGTCAAAGGCTTTACTGAAGTCCACGTACACCACATCCACAGCCTTTCCCTCGCCCATTAAATGGTTAACCTTGTCACAGAAGGAGATCAGATTGGTTTGGCAGGACCTGCCTTTCACAAACCTGTGCTGACTAGGCCTGATCACCCTTCTGTCCTGCATGTGCTGTTTGATAGCTCTCCAGATGATTTGCTCCACAACCTTTCCCCAGTACTGAGGTCAGACTTACAGGCCTGTAGCTCTCCGAATTCTCCCTCTGACCCTTCTTTTAAATGGGTGTAACAGGATAAAGTCCTGCTCCCTGTCCTCACTAACTACAAGGCTCACATTTTGCAAGAACCTGCAAAATCCACTAGTTACCAGCACTTACCAATTACTGTAATGAAACTTAAAGTAAAAGACCCAGCTAGACTAACTTCATGCTATTTTCTACCTAAGCACCACGCTCAGGACTATGAGAACCAGAGGACCTTACCAGATCATAACGCAGTCCAGTCCACAGGTGTTGCCATGAACCAGAAAAAAACCACCAGGCTGCACTGGTCCACACAAATATAATATATAGAAAATACAAACTCTCTTTAAGGAGCAGCAATCATGGGGATCCTGTGAGGAAGGGACAACAGCAAGTTCAGTCTTGAATTATGTTTCTCTACTTGAAACAAAGCTCTGGCCTGTACTGATATTCTAAGACCTAAAGAAAAAATTAAATACACCTTCCTGTCATCTTCAACGGAAGAATATCATTTCCTGCCCCCTATCATAAAAAGGCTTTTCTCATGCAAGCGTAAAAGAAATAAGGTATTCCCATCACTTACTACACCGTATGCTGACCTGAACTGGCTCGGTATCTTAGGTGAGGAAGCACACAGAGACCACAGTGGCTCAGAGGTGGTTCCTGGTGCATGCACAGCCAAGCACACCTTCTGCTTCCTCTTGCTCCATTTCCAAGTCCTCTGCCTTCTGATTTTTCAGCCCAAGGAGATAAAATTAAAAACTAGTCAAGTCAACACAGCATACTTGCTGTTTATTCCATCACTGCTACACTCAGTGGTGAGGAACCATCAGTACCACAAACCTGCTTTTACACCTGTTTCTCTGGGTTCATCTCCCGCAAGAAATGGAATAATCAACAAAGAAAGACAGAAAGGGTAAAGCCCTCAAAGTTTTCCCTCCTAAGGCTTCCTGAGAGGCACCTAGTGAAAGAGTACTACAGTGTCTACAAACTTCCAACAAAGCAGCACCTAGCAGAACTGCAACCTAGTCACCCCTGCAACAAATACTCAGATTGAATTATATCCTGCATTAACTAGGTTTGCAAAAAAACATTAACTAGTACTTCACAAAAGGAAAGGTTCATTTCAGCCAAGGAAAAAACTGAACTAGCAGGTTTTACAGGCTGAAAATCATAACCCTCTGCAGCCAGAACTAACACCACCTTCCTGAAGTCACACACAAGTAGAAGATGGCTGGGCAGAGTATGAGACAAAAAAACCACCCCATGACTGGAATTTTAGTTCCCATTCACATCTGGTTGTATATTCATTCAAAGTTCAGTCCACAGCGCAAACAGAACCCCAAAAGTTTATTTCATCAAAATCAGGTTTCAGCTCACATCTAATACCACACAACTGTGAGCCGCCACCAGAAATGGCATTCCTGCTCCCCTACTCCTTACCCACATAACATTGCTATTTCCCTTCAATTAGACTAACAATCATGCAGCTGCAGAGAGAATTGGTTCAGCAAGCTGACCCAAGAGCAGACTAAACGCTCCAAAACAAAACAGTCAGTCAGTTGAATAAGCTTATCCAGTGGAAAACTATGTGGCTATACAACTGCTGAATCTGACACAAGGGATAGGGATCAAGTTCATGAGGAAAGGAGGAACTTGCATTTCAGCAGCCACATGCCATTATAATACAGGTAAAATGTGAGGTTTCACATTTTGTTTTCCTGGGATCCAGTATAGCATGATCTTATCCTTGCCAGACCCTCTGCAGCAACAACAAACATTAAAAATGCCTTGTAGGCATTTAAAAATCAAAAAAAACTCCCAGGAAGGGACACTGCCAGCATAGTGAATTGAATCTTATGGCGTGTATATTCTTTTGATCTTCAGTGGGAAAACAGACACTTGCATCACCCTTAGTAAACACGGCTCAGCCTCTTGGATACCTATTCGCATTCACTGTAACTCGCAGCAGAGAATGCACTTTAATAACGGGGAGGTGATTCCACCCAAACAAGAAGAAGCTGCCATCAACCAACACTACAACAGCCTGACTAAAACAGCTTATGGCAATGTAGAACACAGTTCTTTCCCTCATCCAAAGGAGCATCTGTCTAACCTCAGTTTCAGGGATTCAGATAGAGACTTGAGCAATTTAGACCCCAGATGCAATCTGCAATGACTTTGTACACACAACTAAATATTCAATGCTTTAGCTGGTCGCTTCTGACTTTTTCTTTCCTTGATACACCGAAACATCCACCCTTTCACTATCCAAAGCCCCGCCTTGAGAAGGATTGCTCCCCCTGCCAACTCATTAAACCTCACAGTAGTTCCTCCAAGGGGGGGCAAATCCAGACAGACTTGTCTGGGAAGATAGAGCTGGATGACTTTTAAGTTCTTCAGATGGCTCCCTCCATCAAAATGATCACAAGAAGCAGCCTTTGCAGACTGTAATAATTTGCACAGCCTTCTAGACTATGCAAGATGAACTCAGAGTTCAGCCAGAAGTCCGGGCAGCTCAGGGTGCACACACACATACAAGTATGTAGGTAAGGAAGGAGCTGCAGAGTGCAAACTAAACACATTCTCATCGAAGAATACATGGAACAACATACAATTTCAGGTCGCAATCTGGTTAAGCTATCAGGGAAAAAATATCTAAGTAGCCAAAGCATCTCAGACAAGGCTGATGTACACCACTAAACCTGCACAGCACTTAACACCTAACTTAACACCCACCTGAATTGACCCATGATGAACCTGTATCAGAACCACTGTTCTCCACACTTCTGGTGCCAATGCCAGCAGAACAGTTCAAGCTCGGGCTATGTCAGTACATACATCACCAGCTACAACCATGGGTCAAGGACACTTTGGGCTTGCAGTCTGTCAAGACTACCAACCGTAAGACACAGTTAAAGAATAGCCCCTTTCAGTGGGCCACCCCCATATCAATCATTGCTATTGCAACTAACAGCTCACTGTACCCACAAGATGAGCAATTCATGCAACAGCAAAAATAGGGGAGGGAAAAAAAAAGCTGTTGAGAAACAAAAAACATTCCTTAAAGAACTTAATAGGAAAGCTAATCCAGACTAAACCGGTATCCGAACAAAAAAAGATGCTAAATGTAACAGGAGCAGGGAACAAGACAAGTACTGGTAACTGTCAGCTTTGGCTATTAAACTGTAGAAATGCACATTTCAGCTATTCACTCTGATGTAACAGCCCATGTCTAAACAACTCCCAAAATTAATTGCCGTTTACACAGAAAAACAAACCAAGTAAGAAGATCGAAGTCAACAGCTAGGCACTCAGAATGACAGAAAGTAGCTAGCATCAGCAGGGAGCCACACAGCCAGGACAATACTGAGAAGGGGGAATTCACTTTGAGCACAGTTCTTGTAAACAAGGTGGCATACAGGAAGTGGGACTTGACATCGGACATCTCGCTGCCAGATCATGAACACATACTCAGCTCTTGTGCTCTCCCTGCCCCCTTCAGCTCCCTCCTGCGTCGCTCAACCCCACTCTCCTGGAACCACTTCCAAAGGAATTCTTTGAATAGAAACAGATACAAGCAACAGGACTAAAAATAGCTGAACTAGTGGAGACATTTGTGACGTTTTCACACTGGTGGAGACACATTCATCAGCATTAAAAAAAAAAGAGCACCTAGTTAATTCACACTGCAATCGACAAATCAACAACAAGGAATAACATAGAAAAGGCCAACATAAAAAAGTTGTGAAACACTCATCAGATCACATTACAACACTCACAACAAAAAAAGCAATGGTTAAATTACAAGCCACAAGTTGCAGAAGCAAACGCACTAAGTAATCACTAAGGCTATATCCATAAAATGTGCTGAGAACCTTGTGATACCAGATTTTTGAGTCCAGCTTCAGTTTTGGTAACAACACCAAAGAGCTCAGGTACCATTTCAGCACCAGTAGAGAGCCCTATTCCTTGAACTGGATACTGCGGAAGATGACCAGTACAGGTGACCAGTACAGATGACTGTGATATGCTCACATATTCAGAAAAAACAGGAATCTTGCTGAAAAAACTTTCAAATAAAGCAAGATATTCTAGATCCTCTTCCTATAATTTTCCCCCAGATGATGACATTCTCAAGGTTCATTATAGGCAAAAAATTTTTTTTGCAGCAACACTAAGACCTCACCTAGAGTCCTGCGTTCAGGTCTGGAGTCCTCAGCACAGGAAGGACACTGATCTGTTAAAGTGAATCCAGAGGACGTCATAAGACAGTCAGAGGGCTGGGGCCCCTCCCCTATGAGGACAGGCTGGGAGCAATGAGGTTGCTCAGCCTGGAGAAGAGAAGACTCTACAGAGATCTTACAGTTGCCTTCCACTACGTAAAGGCGATACAGGAAAGCAGGGGAGGCACTCTTGATCAGAGAGTGTGCAGAGCTAGGATGAGGGGGAATGGATTTCCTTCCTTCACAATGTTAAGCTTTTACTGTGCATAAAATCTTGATGAAAACTTACAACCGTTTGGGTCCATTTAACTTTCCAAAGTAAAAAACTTTGTAAGAAACCAAGTCCTTTTTCAAACTTACTGTCAGGTACTCAGAAAGGAGCAGCTATGGAAATAATAGTACCAAGCAGCCATAAAAGATCATTTCTATTTTTCTGCTATCTCTGGACTACTCCTTCTACGGTCACCACAGTTGTTAGCATTTTGTCTAGGTTTAAATAACGTGGCTTTCACAAGTTTCCTTTGTTAAGTTTACATGAGGTCAGGTCTCTCTGACCTGCACCAAAACAATACCAATCTAACCAAAGAGGTGAAGGTTTAACCACCTGTAAGACTTTAGACATACAAGTACATGTGAGAAAGGAGTAGGTGAATAAAGTGTCCTCCACACAGAATTCAAACTTAAAAGCAGGAATAGTGTCGGGCAGGCTGGTCTTGTGTGTTCAACATTTAAAAAATAAAATGGAACTCATCTCCCACTTCTAAGTTAGTTTCTTAGCCTTTTTAAACAAGACACTGAAAAGACAAACTGTTCACATACGATGTCAAACTGCCCAAAGTTTTATTGTGCTTAATTCAGTATTTATTTTCTCCTCAACATAAGTGGGAGGACCGGTCATGGGCAGCTTTTAAGATCCACAGCCATTATTCCAGTCCCCCCACCTGCATATTTTTGTACAAGTTTGGACTGACCTAAATGCTGTTTGGCTGCCACATTTTTTCTGTCTACAGCAGCAGGTTCTCACTCTCCTATACTAATTCTTTTCAAGCCAGACCAGGTTATAATAAAATTGAAGAAAACCCTAAAGAAACATTTTCTTAAATAAATTTGCAAAATATGAATAAGCATATCAAGTTTTTCTTCAAAACTTCCTATTGACAGACCATTATGGAATTCCTTTCCACAGAAATATATTTACTTACTTTCTTAAAGCTTACACACCTTTTTAAATATATCTTTGTAGTCTGCTGGTTTATTCATGTCTGTGCTGCATTAAACTAACAGTCCCTGATCCCACAGAGGAATGCCAGATTTGTATATTGGGCAAGGCAATAATGAAATGCCTAAGTAGAAAATGTTTTCTAAAACATCCCAAGAAGATATTAGTCTATTTTACCATCCATCTAAAAGACCAAGCACTCTGCTGCAACATGAAGTTACTCACTTTTGAAAGAGAAGGGCCTTGCACTCTTCATGTCTTAGGTTGTAAAAATGTTAGCTTATTTATATTAATTGCAGCACCCCACATTCAGTACCCTTGTGAATTCTGAGATTGCACCTGGAATACACATTTTGCCAACTGCAGTGCTCCAATCTAGCAACTGCATTAACATACTACAGGTATCAGCTTTAGTGATCATACTACACCTATAAAAACTTCACGGAACAAATGGTTTGGCAACGACAATCTTTAGAACCATTTCAGCAGAAGATGTGTTGTAAATATCAATTTTCTCTAAGCAAACCAAAAAGCTGTATGTACATAGAAGTCAAGCAAAGGTGAGCGAGGGATAACCAAGATAAAATCCTACACATTTTAAAAATTGCATTACAAATCTAAACAACTTTCAGTTATTTGCAGAATGTTATGCAGAAAATCTAGCACAACAGGGGACTGTCAAAAACATGTGCTCTAGCAGAAAGAGGACACTGCAAATACATTGAGAAACCAATGGTAGGCAAACTTAAAATGCAGAACTGTATAATGTTTTAAATGTGCTCTCAATTTAACACAAAGACTACTTTTCAAGTTCAGTGAGCACACTGCCCAGAACATGGCTTATTTAAAACTACTAAGAAGAACCTGACTCACTAGAAGTAAAACCAATAATCGCAAAAGGAAAAATGCCACTTGTCATTCCACACGCCTCCTCTGATGAGCAGAAAGTCTGGGACACACAGACAGAGGTGAGGACAGCATTTACCCAAAAACTGCTCAAGGGCTGCTTACAGTCTCACCTTCAGGACACTGAAACCCACAGTTCTGCTGGAGTTTAGGGTGTTTTTTTTGAAAGCAGATGAGACTCACGTAGGTAGTGTTCTTTTGGTCCCTTCACTTTCCCACGTCTAACATTTGAAAAATGACATTTGCCAACCCTGTTGCTGTGCTCCAAAACTCTAAGGCAGAAGGTGTTAGCATGAAACTCAGTTCTGATATCCCAAAAGAACCTTGCCACAAAGTCTAAGTTTTTGAGATCTGCTGTCATGGAAGTGACACACAGATCACAACTACACCACAGGCATTTCTTTGCAGGATCAAGCACAAGAGACTGATAGAATGGGATAAAACAGCTCTCAATATACTGCATTTAAACATCACTGAGTACACATGCAGCTGCTGAAACCAGTAACTTGAAGTAGAATTTTTACTTCCACTTAATTCATGAAAAGTCCATTTGAAGAGTTACGAATACATCCAAGAAAAACATTTTGTGCTCTTTTCAGAACTTTTTGCCAGAAGAAGAAAAAAGGGAAGGAAAACGCATGTTTAAATAGAATATCTCATTCCCAAAGCCACAGAAATAACTTCCCTTAAACCCACTCTAAGCTCTCAAATGTTATACATACAATGCATAAACCCCAGAAAATTCCCAGAGCACAAAGCACCAAAGGTAGGCCTTCCCTATCAGGCAGACCTTGAAGCGTACCCTAACATACAAGCATAGTTGAGAACAAAAAACTTTGCTCAATTGAATTATCACAATTCCCATCAAAGTACAAAAGGAATAAGACAAAGAGTCCAACGAACACAATGACATTAGGTGAGAAATAAAACTCAGATTAAACTTGGTCGGATAAAAAAAAAAAACAAGAGTCCAACCTCATACACTAACATGAATCCACAAAAGCCTGTAATTTTACTTTAGAGGCAACTAAAAATATGTAAATATTTATGTAGAACTCCACTTCTCAGTAGAAATCTTAACACAACTGAAATGCAAGGTGTCATTTAAGAGTAATACTAAGCTGATATCAATGTAAAATTCTTAGGCTGTAAACAAGTATTTCTTTATCAGAACTTTTCCAGAGTTTTACCAAGAAATCCAACTGTTGTAAAACACACAGAAGCCAAATTTCCAAAAACACATGGGAATGTTTTGGTTAATCTTGAGACTCTTGCAGCCATGATGTTTTGTATTTAAATACAGAGGGAAAGACTCAAACCATCTTCTTCAAGATAAGCTTTCGGGGAGCTTTTTTTTTTTTCAACTGGTCTGAAGCCTAATAAATCTAATACAGTTTTTGGAAAAGTAAATTGAGGGCATCCTTTCACTTTTTTCCCCATTTAATTAGAAATTTGGGTCATTTTAAAAATACATACAAATTCTGAAAAACGGGTGTGGAGGCTAAATCCTGTAGGTCAGGACTTCAACAAGCTTTGATACATCCTAGAAGCTGAACTCCTTGAAAGCTCAACTCACAGCAAGTCCTGGAAGACCTAAGCATACCACTTTTGCCAAGCTGGTCTCCAAGATTTCCAGAAAGCAGAGCTCCCGACCTCTCTAGCCATATCATACTAGCATAGAATACCATCATCATCATCAGACTCAAACGTACATTTGGATAAACGAAGCTAATGCAAAGCTCCTATATGCTATCTTCAGTTGAAGGCTTTTAGGCTTTTGCTAGAATAAAATCAGAAGAGTTTAAGACAAACATTTGGCAAAGTTAAGCATAGCTCAGGCAGTGTGCTAATGTGAGGTAGCTTCACCTGACAGAGAAACAGAGAAGCCTGAAACAGATTTCTCAGGCAATGAGAGATGGTAACAGTCTCATTTTATTGAACAGAAGGAATAAGTGAATCTCTAAACAGAGCTAACTTTCTCACCATTAAAGTGCCAGAACAGACCCTTGCCCTTCAACATTTTTCTCTTGAAAAACAACAAAAATATTACCTCAAGTAAAACTTCAGTGGAATATCACAGTATGTCTGTTTGTTTATAAACTTCTGGGTAAAGAGGCAACTCATCGATGCTGCACTACACATACCCATAAGTGCAGAACAAAATTGCATCTATAGGAATACCAGGAGAAAGAAGACGCAAAAACAACCTCACAACTTTCCATTGCTGAAGGCCCAGCCCCTGCACTCTAACAGAGCAACACCATTTCAAAAGACTGAAACACAGCTGCAGAGTCAGATAATTCACCAGGCAGATGTAACAACCAAAAGGGCATTTTACAAGGGCCAGTAATGATGGCACAAGGGGGAACAGCTTTAAATTGGTAGCGGGGATTTAGACTGGACATTAGGAAAAAATTCTTCACACTGAGGGTGGTGAGGCACTGGCACAGGTTGCTCAGGGAGGCTGTGGATGCCCCCCTCCCTGCAAGAGTTCAAGGCCAGATTGGATGAGGCCTTGATCACCCTGGTCTGGTGGGAGGTCTCCCTACCCATGGCAGGGAGGGTGGAACTGGATGGGCTTTAAGGTCCCTTTCAATCCAAATCATTCCATGATTCTATAATTCTAAGCAGAGACCCCTTCCTCCTCAACAGGTATTTCAACAGGGTTCATCATTCCCTACCTTGCTTCATTGTTCCCTGCCTTGCTTCATTACTCACTTTCAGCTCAGGTCATCAAAGCAGGAACTTTGTTTGTTTGCTTGCAGACACACCTAAAGCTCCCCAGAATTAAGGACTTGACTTCCGCTGGTATGAGCCAGACTCTGCATAATTTAAACGAACAAATCAAAGTAGCAACCCACTACATGAGTGATCAAGAACACCAAACCCTTTCTGTATCTTTTCCCTCCCACCCCAAACCTGTCTTGTAACCATCCTTCTGCTCCTGCATAGGCAACTCATTCTATCCCTCTCCCTACTGCATTAGGACCCGTCTGCTGAGCCAAGAGAACCTATGATCAAACGAGCATGCTAACAACTTTTCCCCAATACTGTTGAGCAACTGGAAGGGAAGGAAGAGTCACATGTCTGCTTTTCAATCAGGGTCTGTCAACAAAGGGAACCTACTACCATAAAACCAGTTCCTGGTCATCCATCCTTCCTTAACAAAACCCTCATGAGTAAAACAAGTCTAGTTGGAAGCCTGCAGCTAGTGGTATTCCCTAGGGATGAGCCCAGTCTTGTTCAACATATTCACCCATGACCTGCGTGACAGGACAGAGTGCATCCTGAGCAAGTTTGCTGATGACACAGAAGTGGCTGATATTCCAGAAGGCTGTGCTGCTGTTCAGCAAGACCTGGACAGCCTGAAGAGCTGGGCAAAGGGGAACATAAAGTTCAAAAAAGGCAAGTATAGAGCTCTGCACCTCGGAGGAACAACCCCATGCACCAGTACAGGCTAGGGACTGATCTGCTTGAAAGCAGCTCTGCAGAGAAGGACCTGGGAATCCTGGTGGACAAATTAAACATGAGCTGGCAGTGTGCCCTCGTGGCCAAGAAGGCCACTGATATCCTGGGGTGCATCAAGAAAATCAGCAGGTGGAGGGAGTTTCTCCTTTCTCTCTACTCTGCCCTAATGAGGCCCCATCCAAAGTTCTACATCCTGTTCTGGGCTCCCCAGCTCCAGAAAGACAAGGAACTACTGGAGACAGTCCAGCAGAGGCCACAGAGATGACCAGGGGACTGGAGCATCTCTCTTATGGGGAAAGGCTGAGAGAACTGGGTCTGCATAGTGTGGAAAAGAGAAGACTTAGCATTTCATCAATGCTTATAAATACCTAAGGAGCAGATGTCACAAGTATGGGGCCAAACCCCTTCCAGTGGTGCCTAGCAACAGGATAAGGGGCAACGAGCACAAACTGGAGTGCATGAAGTTCTACCTTAACATGAGAAAAAACTTCTTTGCCACAAGGGTGACAGAGCACTGGCACAGTCTGCCCAGGGAGGCTGTGGAGTCTCCTTCTCTGGAGACATTCAAAACCCAGCTGGATACATTACTGTGCACCCTCCTGTGGGTGAACCTGCTTTAGCAGAAGGGCTGGCCTGGATGATCTCCAGAGGTCCCTTCCAATCCTGACCATTCTGTGATACTGTGACTCCAGTCGCTAAACTCTTTCATTTGCTCTCTCCTACACCTAGCTCCAATCCCAAAGAGTTATTTGTTTTTCACTAGATTTAAAAGGTTCTAGTTACCACAGTCTGACTCAATGTTCAAAACCTGCTTGTTCTGGCCTGCAAGCTAAGATGCGTCACTCCATATGTTTTAGCGCTCCATTTTTGCTTAGATAATAAAAACAGCTGAAAAAGGATGGGTCTGCAGTGTCTTGCCCTATGTTTTACCATATTTTACAATAGGAAGGTCATTTCACAAGTAGAGAAATGCTTAAGATGTTTTCTGTTTATCAGTTATTTAAATGGATTTGTTGATTGAAAAGAAATATAAAAGTTATACATTTTCACTTCCCTCTCTCCCATGACTGAATTACTCAAAAGCACTCCCCTGGCAATCAAAAAAATCAGCAAGGGAGATAAGTGGTACAAATATCTGAAGTAGGTTTCCTAGCAGAAACTGCATCTCACTGATGCTTCATTTCAGAGCTCCGCCCTAAAAGAGCTGTCCCAGCACTTCTCAGATTCAATATCCCTAACTGTGACGTAATTTTAACCATCTAATTTTATTTTAACCTTTCTGGAGGTCCTGAGGACTTGAGGGAAAAGGGCTGGATTTGCAAGAATAAGAAAAACAGGCTGATCCAGTAAACTTCTCATCTACCAGGACTTGTATATTTCCACAAAGTTTAGGATTTACTCTCATTAGAAAGTACTTTTAAAAATAATATTTTTAAAAAATAAATTTTCAGAAAATGAACTGCTCAACAAGCAGAAGTACAATAAGTGTTCAGTCTAACCTTTTTTAAATGCTGTTATGTACACTAAAACATCATTTACAAGCCACACAATTCCTAGACAGAACATATACAGGACTTGAGCAATGTTATCACTATCAGACAATCAAATGTTTGACCTGTTTCTTCCCTCACAGAACTGCTGAATTGTAGTCTTCAGTTTGGCTAGAGCCAAGACAGCCAATTGCTCTGTATTTGCAAGCACAGAATTTATTTGGATTTGAAATACGCATCTCACTGCATTTTCACAGCACTTTCTCTACATACATATCCCAAACCCACCCACCTCTCCACCTCTCACGAGTCATGAATTACTGTCATCACCATCCCTGCTAAATTCAGTCCCTTATCCATCTCCTTCTCAAAGGCATGGAAGAATGTATGGCCTTGAGTTTGCCTGAAGGAGTTCAGATGTGACTACATCAAGCAGTTTAACACAGAGAAGCAGAAAGTCTTGGAGAAGGTGTCTTATCATTGTATAGAAATACCTGAAGGGAAGGTGCAAAGACTGAGTCAGGCTATATTACCCATGGTGCCCAGTGACAGGACCAGAAGCAAAGGGCAGACTGGAACACAGGAGGTTCCACCTGAACATGAGGAAACACTTCTTTACTGTGCAGGTGACCAAGCACTGGCACAAGTTGTCCATTGAAGTGGTGTAGTCTCCATCCTTGGAGATATTCAAAAGGTGTCCAGACATGTTCCTGGGCAACCAACTCTGCGTCGCCCTGCTTGAGCTGGGGCAGACAGCCTCAGATAGCCTATGATTACATGAACTAAAAAGAGAAATCCTATAACAGAACAGCTGCTATCAAAAACGCCCCACAAGCTTCAACAGGGACAACTCTCAAGCTCCTGTATTTTTGCTCAGACTGTCACATCCAAAAAAAAAAAATCAAGTGAAACTATCTTCAGTAAAATCAGGTAGGGCAACACACATTATCAACAGATAAAATGGTAAACAATGAAAACTGGAGTACATGCAGAAAGCTGGAAGGAGTTTTATACTTGTAGTCATATCAGTGAACCATTAAGGACAGACAATAAGCATCTTTTCCTAAGAGTCAAGGAAGAGTTCCTGATAGCATGGCTACCATCTGGGCAACAAGAAGCAGCAAAGAAACCCTCCATGTTGAGGGCACACATCAAAAGCTATGAGGAATAGGATGAGGGCACACATCAAAAGCCACAAAGTTTCCTCCAACACCAAAAAAAACTCCTCTTGCATAGTCATTAACTTGCCTTCACCAAACTCATAAAGCTGTTTCAATCTTTCTCTAAACTAAGTTTCAGACAGCTATTCCTTGTCACTTACTCCACAGTCAGAACACTCAGAAATTCATCCAGTGGCTAATAAAAGAAAGTGAAGCACAGCACTGCTCCCCCTCATCACATTTAGGCACTCAAAGTTAACAACGGTAACGCAGGTCCCTCTTATGTCAGTCTCAAACTGGATCATAAGTCAGTGGTCTGGGCAACCTGTGACTGAAAGCTGAAACAAAAGTCCTGTAACAGAAGACACCTGTCCCTTGGGGCACAACTCACAGCAAGCACGGACCAGAATTTCTCAAATACAATATACTACATACAGCCCAACAGCCAAGCAGGGTTTGGCACCAGGACTCCTTTCAGATTCATGCTGCTGAAACTGCATCTAAGAAAACAACGCAAGTCTGAAAAACAAGGAGGAATGTAAACACAGAAGAAACAAAGAGAGAACTCAGCAATAGCCTTGAAATACAGGGAAACATGGACAAAGTGACAATAGGAAATATCAGTCAAGTGTTTACTATTAACTAGCTATGATTCGGTTATGATTTAAAACCAAACATAAAGAGGAAACAAGAAAGCTGCCAGAAGCCATATGCTTCATTCTATACTACATATCCTCAAAATGCTTAACAAAACAAATAAAGCATAAAAAAAGATCATTTTCTTTGCTCAAAAACGATCTCAATATGGTCTCCGAAGCATCATCCTACTTCCAGGAACAGTATTTTAGTCATTAGAAGTACAACTGAAATGTTCTAGAGGAAACCTACACCACACACAGTAAAACTGTAAAAAGACATCCCCTCTCACCAGATAATCTTTAAAAATAGTTGGGAATATCTTCATAGCTACTGAATCCAAATCTTACACCTTCAGCCACAGGACTGCCTAACAAAGATAGACTTTTCCTTCTTTCTATCATTAAACCAGGAAAAAAAAAAAATAGGCAACCTGATGATTCAGATCTTGAGGTTAAGGAATAACTTCCTTTTTTTTCACTCAACTTCAGATTCAAACACTAACGTAAATTCTGTCAGACCCACATCTTCTGCAGATCTGGAATAAATTGTGTTTCCTGTATAAGGCAAAAAAACCCCTAAACTATGAAGTTCACCACAGAAGTACTGGTTCAGGCAAAGCTTAAGTCTCAAGAAAGATCAAAGCTCTCAGTATGGGAAACATTTCACTGTTAATGCAAAATGCCACACTCAGTCAGGTTAAGGACTCCTCCAAGCTCATCTGTTGCAAGACTGATGTAAGAAGCTAGGGACAAACAGGGAAAACCTTGACAGATTAGTTTACCTTCAAAAGAAGCCACAATATCTCACAACTTTCACACAGCCAAATGGACGAAAGGAAAAAAAAAAGATCATTTCAAGGGAACTGAGAGTAAAAACAACTCCATCCAAGGAAATTATGCAAAGCTGTTCATATAACCTACCTCACAAGTTTTACTATCTAGAAAGAATGTAAATAAATCAATACACTAAGCAAAATATTTATGCGGTAGCAAAAGCGAGCTGAGCAAGCCATGAGAACTTAGGCAGACTGCATCCCCCCTCACCTATCCATCTTCAGTCACTGTTTACTCTGCAGCACAGGAAAGCAGTGGGGAGAAAGGGCTGAAGGTCCCACACCTGTGAAAGGGACCACAGGAGCCCCAGCTGGGCAGTGAATTCCAACATACTGCCCCACTTAGACAGCCAAAATTAAAGTGCATGGACTTCCATGTCAGAGGGAAACAGAGAAAGCCTTTGCACAATTTTCGTAAAATATGAACCTTAAGTAATTGCTAAGGAGCTACTTCACAAACTTTCACCCTGGCTCTCACTTTAATGAGCACCTGTTTAGGGAAGTTGTATGAAAAACAGTTCAAGTCCAAACCAGGTCTTCTCTGAAAATCAAAGAGGATGCACTGGGCTACAAATGAGCAGATTGTATCAGAAAACAAAACTCGACAAAAAATGCCAGTAGCATAACAACACTGATGTCGACAATCCTTGTATTTCCTCTAGCAACTTCCATTCCGTAGTTATGAAGTGTACAACACTAAGTTTCTTTAATCTGTCATATTATAAAGGGGACATATCACTTGGCTTCTCTTTTACCAAGGTCATACAAGGCTGCTGCAAACTTGAGCACAGAACACAGGTCTTCAGAGTCCTGCTCATGTACTTCAACCAAATAAGAGACAAAGATAAATAAAAAGATTAATAAAAGATAAACTTGTATTCCTGTACTTTCATGGAGAACCTATTCCAAGTACTGGTACTAAACATTACTGAACTTGCAAGTAAGTACTACTATTAATAGTAATACTATCGGTACTGATTATTAGTGGAGTATTATCAGTCTATGATACACACATTTCCCCAGCATGCTCTTCTGCTATGATGAGTGTCACTAGGGGGAAAACAACAACAAATACAAAACATACCAAATAATAGCATTCTACGAGGAAAGCATTAAGTAAAATGAAAGTCCACAGAAGAAATGTAAAGCATCAAAAAAATTAAAAATAGCTTCTGGTAACAGACAAGATGTGTTTTGTTGAGTTTTCCCTTATTTTTCTTAGATTTTAGGGACAAGCTGGTAACTCCCAAATCCCCCCAAACGGTCAATACAACAATACAATTGAAAACAGCCAATATTTCTGAATTTCCACGTCTTTGTTTGAATTACTATAAACACTTCTTTTAAACCAATATGCTGATAAAACTGCAACTAGAACAAAACCGAAGAGAGCTTGCTGTATTCCCACTCCTCCCCTCCCTCCTTCAAGTTACCATGACTGTTGAGGTTACAAACACTAGAGCTGGCTCATTTTCAAAACTATGCATCAAAATTGGTTTACACCAGTTAATCCAGTTTCTCCATGTAACCCTCCAGGAGTCCCAAAACATTGATGCTGCAAAGTGATTTAGCCTTGCTTGCTTTCAAGTTACCTAGAGTAAGGTTAAAAATAAATTCTTTAAACAAGTTAGGTCAAACCATCACAGAGAGATCGGGCCCAAGTATAAATACCAAGTCAGTCAGGTAGGAATCCAAGCCCAGATTCCACTAGAGAACACAATATAACCAAGGCAACTGATAAAAGATCCTGGTAAATACTAAAAGAACAAAGCCTCAGAAGGCTAAGTTGCTGCTGTACATTGCGAAGGGCTCTGTTTCAACAGCAAGAGCTGCTCCTCCAGGCCTGCACATCCTCCCCCTCCCTTCCCTTCCCTCACATCCAGCTCCAATTTCTCTCCTTGGAAAAAACAGCTGCTCTCATGCCAGGACGGCCCCTCCATTTCACCAGCCACCACCGCCCCAGAGGCTATCGCTTTGATCTGCTGTATCATAACCATTCAGCTTTTACTCAAATTGAGACAACAAGGGACCGACCGGTGCCTGGCAGCAAGAGACGGAGCGGGCTGGCTCTCCTGAGCTTCCCCTTACGTCGCTCCACATCAAACCCGAAGTTTCTGTTCCACAGGACTGCAAGTTCCTTTGAACACAGCTCCATGCATCCACGCTCCTGATGCTAACACACCTAGAAGAGAGAAGCTTCAAACCAGGTTGACCCAGAGCATCTCCCAGGCAGCACTCAGCAGCACTGCAGACATTTCAGCACATATTTTTTTAAACCTATTTCACATCACCAAGTTCAGATCCTCGCTGTCAGGCTCAAAGGTGCACCAGGTCCCTTCCTACATCCAGTTTCCTGCAGAAGGGTTTCTACCAAGCTCACTTCACTGCTGTAATTTTATTCAGGAGCAACAACAGAGAAGAGCCTTCTCTTTTTGTTTTTAAACATAACATAAGCCAGCCCAACAGCAAACCCTGCCCTGGCTGCATTTTCTCAGTGAGGACACCCAACCAGGATGAGGAAGGGCTAGGCAGAGGAGGCTAACAGAGGGAACTGTTCATTCACCACCATGTCCTGAAGTAACCTACTACTGTTGCTGAGAAGTTACTGATAGTGAATTCTGTAGCTGTGACCATGACACAACTGCCCTACTCCCCACAGCAAGGGAGCACTCAAGATGGAGATGGGGAAGTAAATCCCTATAGAAGGCACTGGTCAATAGTTAGGCACCCATTTATTACCCCACTACTGCCAGCCCTTCTCCAGCCTGACTTGGGATTACAAAGGGGCCAAAGCCCCCTCCAACAGGCCCACTTCCCCTCCAAGGGGTCCACCTGCACCAACCCTCCTGCTTTCTCTGCGGGCTCCACCTGCACCGGTCCCTCTGCTTTTCCTCCAAGGCATCCACCTGCACCAACCTTGCTTCTCCTCTGAGGGTTCTAGCTACACCAGAAACACTTCTGCAGCTGTACCTCGTTTCCCTCACCACTCCCAAGTCTCCAGACCCAGCAGTACCACCAACCCACCAGGAACGACCCTCCCCACGCGGCAAGAAGCTGAGGCACCAGAAAGATGGGATGCAATACATCACATGGGAAGCTGGAAACCCAGCCTTCCTCTCCCAGATCCCAGGCTGGACGCTGCGGCCTGGTGCATGGGGCGGGGGGGGGGAGCAGGTTTGCAATGTAGGGCAAGGCTCCTCGGTGGAATTTAGGGCAGGAACCAAGTGCTGGGACAAAAGCAACCGGCCTCGGGGCGGGCGCGAAGATCCCCCGACTCCGACCGGCCCCGGGGAGTCGCCGCGCCTGGCCCGGGGCCCTAAAAAAGCAAAGGCGGCCACGAGCCGCTGAGCAAGGGAAGGACTTCGCTGCTCGTCCACCCGCAGCAGCTCCGATTCCCGGAATTCCCGGTTTTCCCGGCTCACCCCGTTACCTGCCCAGCGTGGCTCACAAAGCAGCGGCAGCAGCGGCGGCGCCCACCACCGGTCACGTGACCGCCGCGCGCGCGCGCCCACCCCGTCACCTCTCTCTCTCGCTCCCTCCCTCTCTACCGCTCTGCGGCCACGTGATGCGGCGCGCGCGCTCCCTTTAACAGACTCTGCCCGCCCACCCCTCCGTCACGTGACCGGCGCCACGCGCGCGCGTGCGCTGAAGGGGAACGGAAGGGGCGGTAGAGGCGCGCTATGGTGGCACCGTGAGGGGAGGCGAGGTGTCAGTAACCAGGCAGGGAATGTAACTGTTCATGGAGTCACTGAAGGGAGGAGGGGCGGTTAGCGCGTTGGAGGAAGCGCGGCTGGGGAAGGGCGGCCCTGCCTAAGGGCTCTACCAGCCTCCTCAACCTCCCCCGGGGCTCTGGCAGTCTTCTGCCAGCCCGCCTCCAAACCACACACCCCCCCAGCCTCTTGGGGCTTTGCTAGGCCTCCCCCTCAGGGCTCGGACAGGGTACCAACTCTCAGGGCTTCTCCAGCCCCTCTCCCTCAGGGGTCTCTCTGCCAGCCCTACCCCACCTCAGAGCTCTACCAGCCCCTACCGCCTCAATGCTCTGCCAGGCCACCCTCTCCCGCCAGGGCTCTGTCACCCACCTCTCCGCATGAGGGTTCTATCAGCGCCTCCCCCCTCCCAGGGCTTGCTCCGCCATCCTCCCCCCGACCTCTGGAAGCCTGGCCCCAACCCCCTTGGCTTCTGCCAATCCCCCTGCTTCTCGGGGCTTTGCCAGTCCCTCTCCCCATCAGGGCTGTGCCAGGCCCCTTGCTCATCACGGCTCTGTCAGGGTCCCGCCTCTCAGGGCTATTCCAGCCCCTCGCCCCCCCCTCCCCTCGGGGCTCATTCTGCCAGCCCTACCCCCTACCTTAGGGCTCTTTCAGCCCCCCTACTCCTCAGGGCTCTGCCAGACTCCCCCACCTCAGGGTTCTGTCAGGCCACCCCCCATCAACGGGGCTCTGCCAGCCCCCCTCAGAGCTTAATCAACCCCCCTCTCCCCCTCAGGGCTCTGTAGGGTCCCCCTCACTCAGGGCTCTGTTAGGGTTGTGCCAGGTCTCCCTCCTTGCCTCAGGGCTCTGCCAGCTTCCCCTACTCCCCAGGACTCGGTCTGCCAGGCACTCGCCCTTACGGCTCTATGAGCCCTGCCCCCACTCAAGGCTCTGCCAGGGTCTCCCCCACTCTGGGTTCTGTTAGTCTGCCTCCCATTGAGGGCTCTGCAAGCCCCTCCCCAGGACTCTGCTAGCCCCTGCCCAGTTCTCTTTCAGGCCTCCACCTCCCAATCTTAGGGTTCTGCCAGGCCTCCCATCAGAGCTCTGTAAGCGCCCCCTCCTCCCCCTCAATTCTTGCTCTGCCACCCCACACCTCAGCCTCAGGTCTCTGCCAGCCCCACCATTCCGGGTTCTGTCAGACTGTGCCCGCCTCAGGGCTCTACCAGCTCCAGGGCTTTGTCAGCACCCCTCTCAGGGGTTTGCCAGCACCCCCCTCCCCCTCAGGGGTCTGCTGGGCTATGGGGAGGCAGAGGTACAACGCCCTGGCCCTAGGTGCTTGGGCTTAGGGACAGAGTGAACGTTGAGAATCACAGCTTACTTCCTCTCTTGCTGCCTGAAGGAATGGTTCAGAGCAGGAGCTATGTTATTTTTAGATTTTACTTGTTATTTTAAGGTGACTTTTGTTTTCTGCCCCACAGGGATTTGGCTGCACCAGTTATGAGTGGCTTATGTCACGTTAAAGCCTGTTCAGGTTGGCAGGTTGCATTCATTATGTTTAATGCCTCAGTCACAGACAGGGTTCAAGCAGAACCAACACAAGTTCTGGACTTTCTAGAACGCACTCGTTCTTTTTTTAGTTACTCGTCTCCTGAGGACTTCATCACTGACCTGTATGATATCCCAAATGATCCACATGACTAGAGAATCAACAGGCATCTTCATGGTCTCTCTCCACAGCAGCTGGAACTAATCCTGCATTTACATTAATTTCTTTTAACTATTGCACACCTTTGCCAGGCTGGATGCAGGGAGGCATCCTATTGACATGGAGGAATCCCAGGGGAAACAACAGCTGCGCAGCAGGAAGAAAAGGGCAAGGAGAGTGTACATGGGGCTAATGGAGAACAGCAAAGGGATGGCACAGTACAAGTATGTCAGAGCGCTTCGCGCAGCTCGTGACAACCCAAACTGAACAGTGACAGGACAGATAGCAAGGAAGGAAGGTTACTTTAATCCCTAAGAAAAGGAGTTTGGGGCAATAAGCCAAGGCGAAAAAGTAACTTTTTCCCTTTAGGTTTTTTCCTGCTGTGTGTTTTTCCCATGCTGTACAGCATCTCTGGTTGCTCACAATGTAGCAGTTGTACCCTTCTGGCATCCGTTCTTTGTAAGCCTGGCATTTTAAGGCAGAACTCACTTAGCCTGCATAGAAGTTGTTTCCTGCTTGGTGTTCTGCTGAGCAGGCAGAGTTTGTGATGGCGATGGGGGCATCAGGAAGCAGACTGTTCAGCTCCTGGTGCATCCAGTGCTACAAGCCATGGCTTTTGACCTTCTCTGTGGTCTTATTTCCTTGACTGCTGTTTGCTCATCCTCTGTCCCTTGGCCTGAGTAGACAGGGCATCAAATCTCATTTTATCGTATGTCTGAAAATCAATGCTTCTGCCGTCTTTGCTTAGGCAGAGCAGACCGATTTAAGCAGCCTGTGTCCTGGTCCTTGGTATTCATAACAGAGCTACAACAGTTCCTACCACTCAAAGGCAGCAGGACCTCCCTATTTCCATCTTTTCCCAATAAGATAGAGAGTCCTTTAGAACTAAATTTAAATTCAGACCGAACAGCGCACAGGTAGTGTTGATTTTCTCAAAGCAGCTGTTGATATTTTGTTTTATTACTGTTGGGGGGAGAAAATTAATTATATCTCTAAACAAAGTTTCGCAAGTTTTGTGACAAATGTGTCTGCAGGTCCATAATCTGTGTAGATTTAATCAGCCTTATTAGCATTCTCTCATCATGACTTCGCAATCCTTTGCTAATCAAGATGGGTATTTGATGTGTGGCTCACAACAAAGGCTGAGAGCTCTTGGGATGCCATAGTCAAATAGTGTGGTGCCAGCTGGCGTGTATCTTGGAATATTACACAGAATCCTGCACAGGAACATTTGGAATAGGAGAAAATTAAACAAGGATACCAGGACAAAAGCTGTAAACTCCTCTGTGCTGTACATGGAGTAAATATAAATGAGAAAATGGTATATTTCACTGCCAAAGCTTCCAGAGCAGAGCTAAAGGAATAAACTGATGGAGCCTTGAGGACACACACCCTCGCTCCAAACACTTGGTACATCAGTCTTGGAGAGGAGACCTTGCACTAAGTGCAGCAAAGCTTTGACCAGGCCTGGTAGAAGAATTCTGCCCACTGACTGTGTCAGGGCTTTCTCTGCAGTTACAAGGGTTTGTGATCTTTTCAGTTTTCCAGCTACTAAAGAATAACCCAGCGCAGGTGCAAATTCCACCACACTGTGTGTTTAATCTTGCTTCAGCATTGCTTTTCTTACTTGCCTACTGCAGGTCCCTTAACAGCCTGCGGTTCACATACCATAGGCTGGAAACCACCATTCTGGTGCTGTGGCATTCTGTGTACTGGTCACATTTGGGAGTGAGGGGAGATCATTTGTGTTGAGAATGTCCTCCTGTTCCTGACTCAAAGGTCTGCTCCACCTCTCTGGTACAAACAAGAAATTAAACCCATCAGTTCTTCTCAAGAGTGGGCTGCAGTCCATCTTCCCTCTTGTTGATGCTCTCTTCTACTTTCCACGCTACCAACCCTTGCCCATGAGACTCGTTGGACAATTAATCCAACTGAGCAGTGTAGAGCAGCTTTTCACAATTTAGTCTAAAGTTTTTATTTTCTTTGTGCTTGTTTTTTTCCCCACAGTTGCCTCACTTGGGCTAATAGAAAACACTGCTCTTCTCTGGGAAGTGTTTTTACAGCCGTAACCCATGACACCTGCATCCACAGCACCACCTTCCTCTATAACTTACGCCAATAGCCTCAGAGAAGGAACATAATCCAGTCAGATCAGGACTCTGAAAGGGAGAGGCACGAATAAACCAAGCTTGACTTTCAGGTTTTAGTTGAGTCTGTAGGGAATTAGGAATTCTTTTCAGTTACAGTGGAATAATTGGAAATATTGGATACAAAGTAGGCTTGTCTCGGGAGATGTTACCCTTGGGCGTACCAGAGACTGATTGCTGCTGCATTTAGACGGGGTGAAACCGGTAAAGATGCTTCCTAGAGGTGGGATCAAATACCTTAGACTGTATTAATATGCAGGCAGAGGTAAGGTTCAGCAATATTTGTACTTGAAAGGATTGCCATTTTGATTGTGGAAGCAAGCCCTTCTGGTATAGATGCCATTCATTGATTTACAGCATTGAAGGCAGAAAGGATAATAATATCAGTGTCTAGCCTTTGTAAAGCCCAGGCCATTAAAAATCCTAATATCCATGGGCTGCATTAGTCTCTCATGTCTCAGCATCATCCTGGAAATTCATGTTGGACTGCTTGATCATCCTTCAGAGATGATGTGTGCCTGGAGACAGACCTTCTCCTGTAGGTGCCCTCTGCAGCCCTTGGCCCAAGTTTTCTCACCTTGTAATATGGCTGGGTGAAAAAGGTGATGCATTTTCCTGTGACTAGAATCTGAAATTGCTCTGTACAGCCACTGTAATCCCATCATTATTTTCCATTCTTCCCACCTTTCTCACAAAACATTTTATCTATGCTGACTTCGTCTTTATTTTTGGATAGCTGGGGCAGTTCAACACATCTGAGCCTTATATTGACTCTGCAAACCATGCTATAAACACCTGTCTCAGGGAGGATGTTTTTGCAATTGTTAATCTCTGTTATGCATGCTCTGCTAATGGTGAGTGCTGAGTTTGTTTTGCCATACTCTCCAATTTAATTCTGTGATGTGCCCACTGTTACCTGTATCAGCTAAACAATCTCTGAGAATTAAACAGGCTTTTGTCAAGCAGACTTATTTTCCACACAACCCTATTGCCTGACATTAACTGTGTAGTAGAGAAATCAAGGCTAGATAATCAGACCCCTTATCAGTTTTCCATTATTTTGCCTGTGACATCAAGGAAACTAGTCCACTCAGTGCTCAAAGAGTGGCAGGTTTCCAGCCTATTATAACTGCCAAAGATTAAAATTATCTCCATGAAGCCAGACCTTTTCCTGGCCAGCTCTTAAAAAAGTTGGGGAGGGAGGTGGCAGGTGGGCAAGATGATCATTAAAGTTCCCTTCCAGCCCATAGGTCCCTTCCAACCCAAACCACTCTATGCGTCTGTGAACTCTTGAGGACACCTCCGGGCTGGTCATAGAAAACCATTTATGACTGTCAAATGTTACTTTGCGCTAGTCAGCCCATCAGCTAACAACCAACTATTGCTTCTGTCCTGCTGTGACACTGCTAGTGCATCCTGTCTCTTACTGGAGCAAGAAGCAGGTATTTTGAGAACACTTCTGCTTCTGTAATCATCTATTAGTGCTTTTAAACCTGCCTACAAGGGGCCAATATGATTGCTAGGACTTGTTCCTTAAGAGGCTGAGAAATCTTGAAAGCAGAAAAATCCTTTTGCTGGTATAGCTTGTAGCAGAATAAATGTGGATGAATTTGTGTTGTCTGTTCCTTTTCTAATTTAAGCTACAGAAAACTCAGAGTTTATCAACCAGAGACACCAGTTGTTTACATGCAGAGCTGTGTCACTCTGGGAGGACTGATTAGCTCAGCTGCAGCATCCCATAAATGCAAAGCTAATTCAGTTACTGGGCCACATCGACATCCTCGTGCCCTGCTAGAGACTTTTAAAGATCCTTTTACCATGTTGCCTTGTGCCTCTTGCAGTGCTTACAGAGCATCTACCTTTATCAGCTGGATTTTAATTGGCCTAGTAGAGTCTCTGCGCTCCCTTAGTCCACATAATGTAAATATTCCCTTAATTGATTGGTAATAAACTAACAGTGCTGTAAAGTGGAAGGTGGATGTTGCACCATTTGCTGTTTTCCCCAAACCTTCATCCTAAGAAAAATTACAAGCATTTTTGTCCTGTGATGTATTCTAGGAGAATGTTTTTAATAGCCCGTCCAAGGATATTTTCCAGCTCTGGTTAAATGTCAGTCATCTGTTCTAAATTATAAAAGGGCCGTTTGTAGATGCCAGAACAGATCAGTGAGCTTGAGAGACCTGGGGAACTGCAGGCTGGTCAGCCTCCCCTCAGTCCCTGCAGTCCTGTGTCCACTTCTGGGCTCCACAATACAAGAAAGACCTAGGCATACTGGAAGGAGTCCAATGAAGGGTCACAGAAGTGGTAAGGAACTGAAGTATCTGACATACAGGTACAGGCTGAGAGAGGTGGGATTGTGTATCCTGGAGAAGAGAAGGCTTAGGAGGATCTTATTGATCCCTTACCTCATGGAAGTAACTAAAGAAGATGAAGCCATACTTTGCAGTGGTGGCCAGTAACAATGCACAAATTGAGAAACAGAAAATTCTGTTTAAACATAAAAATCCTTTTACTGTGATGGTGATCAAACACTGGCACATGGAGAGAGTGTGGAGTCTCCATCCTTGGAGATACTCAAAACGTACCAGGACACTGTCCTGGTTAGCTTGATTCTGCTTTGAGCAGGGTGTTGGTCTAGGTGATCTCCAAAGGTCACTTTCAACCTCAACTATTCCATCATTCAGAGAGTACAGGAACCCAGCATTTGGGGATATGACTTGACCTCTCTGACCATTTCTCATTCTGTGTTCATAAGTTGAAAAAGAAAGGTGACAGGGAAATCCATGTTATATGAGCCAGGCTTTTCCCTGCAGTCACTTCCTATTTCTCTGTGGAGAGCATTCAAGTGCTGGATGTTTCCTTTCCCCTAAGCAGAGTTGAGCAGCCTAGAGCGCAGGATTAAAAGCTTACTCCAAAACCAAAGGCATTCCAGATACAACATCACCAGCCTACTGGATATATACCAGGGTATGTGGGACAATAATTTTTTTATGTTGAAGGCTGTTTATAAACGTGAGAAGTTGAAGTTGGCTCCCTGCAATTAACAGGCAAGAGATGCTCTTATAAATGCAAATCACAAGTCATCATTACTCCTATTTTTTTTTTCCTGAAAGGGAAAAAAGACTGTGAAGTGGTTTTATCAGAGAGCAAGATCAGAAGTCGTTATAGCGTAATAGCTTTCTATCGCTTAATAGCTCATTACTGGCATCGGCTGCTGCCTGGTGTCCAGCAACAGGAAGCAGCGAATGAGGAAATGGATCCTGCTGTCACAGGTGTTTTTCTTAGTGCTGATCAACTGTTCCTCATGTTCTTGACCTAAAAGGGCTCATATAGACAGAGGAATTAACCAGCATTGCTCACTAGGTGAATACTTAGCTAGAATACAGCAGCTACACATGGGGGAGTTTCACAGCATCCGTGTCAGTCTGTGTCTCCTCAAAGGCAAACCTAAATCTAGTCACATCTTTTCCAGTTGCCTAGAATCTGTGAAGTTTCTATTGCCGATGGGTCTGTATGCTTAACATTCAACACACACCAGGTGCTGCAGTGGGTCTTTGGAGAGAGGAAGCCCTTGGAACAGTGAAACTTTTGACCACACAGGAGAAAAAACACAGGCAGGGATGACAGAGGCTACAAACCTTTCTGCTTAGAATGCAGCATCACTGGAACATGACCCTTGCTGTGTTTGTGTCTTTGACATGAACAGCCCAAGAAACTGCCTGGCTGCTCTTGTGACCACAGCTCTGCACTTAGGGCCAGTCGCTTCTCTCTTACCTCTTCCAGTTCATGGAAACCGTAATGAAGAGGGAAAGGTAAGAACCTCTGCGCAGAGCGTGCTGCAGAGCAGCTGATCAGTAGCTCCCAAATGCCATATTGGCTGGGTGGTCTCTTGAGCCTTGCAGGGAGCTGAAGCCAGCCTGACATTTGTTCTTTCAGATAAGGAGACTCTCAAGGGGATCTGAGGAGGTACGGAGACAAAGCACAAACGTCCTTGTTTTCTAATACTCTGTGACCTAGCTCGCTTTAATCTCTGATAAAACGCCCAAAGAACAGTTCAAATACTGCATTCCTTGCATCTCTTAATTTATGAATCCATTTACTGGACCTTGAAAGCACCTCGCACTGGAAAAATACTATTCTGATCCTCCAGTCAGAAGCAGTCACGATGAGTACAGCTACAGCTACGAAGAACTAACAAGAACAGTATGAAACTAGTCCCACTGCACTATCTTGGTCTGGCTTTCTTGTTCTGCTCCAGTGGTGCCACCAGCTGGCAAGAGCTGAGATCCCACGTCAGAAAGATCAGAAGAAGGAAAGTGATGACAGCCAAGCAAACTTGCAGCAGTTGGGCTGGGAGCTGCAGGTGGGCAGCAGATTGAGTGTTGAAAGGGATAACGTGCACTGCCAGCTCAGTAAAAGTGGAGTCGATAGCAGCGTGTACCTTCTGCAGACTCCGGGCCAAGGAGTGCTGTGGATCTCGCCTTGGTTCTGCAGCCTGAACGATGGCCCCACACACATATGCCACACACATATGCCACACGCAGTTAGACAGCACTGAAGAAACTGAGACTGTTCAGTATAAGGAGTGAAGACCATGGCCATGAAATAGTTAAAAATCCCTTCCAACAGACAGAGATGAGCTGCCCCACAGAACGGAACGAACTGCTTCACTGCACAGTGAGCAGGAAAGCAAGGGGACCTGAAAGTCACATTATGGGGCAAAACAGGTGAATGCTAGAATTAGGTGATGGGGAAGGACTTGAACTCTTTGTTGCTGAGATTTAATCGTGATCCACACTTAGGAGGAGCTGAATGACTACTGATTGTCTGGGTATTTCCTGAGGTCCTCAGCCATGCCCAGCCCTATTTGGTCCTGCATGTCAGCTGACAGGTCCCACACCATCCGGGTGCTATACTCAAAGGAGCATCAAGTGCAGCTAGGGAGTGAGTAACCCTCACTGCCAGAGCCCTTTCCTACACCTTACAGTAACTGTCATTTCAACTTTCTCTCGCTTTCTTATGAGGCTTAGGGATAGAAACAAACATGTCAGCCTGCGAGGGGAACCTGTTCTATGTTACTGAGCAGCAGCTCCTAGGAGCAGGGCACAGCTCATGAGCAGTTCAGCTCCAGCTTCCGCACCGAGAGGCTGGCACATGCTCGTTGAAATCCATAGCTATGACAGGAGGCAAGCCAGGAGCCACAGGCTATACTGCTACTGATGCCTTCTAGTTTAATCCCACTGCACAGCTAACCCACCGTCTCCTGCAAGTCTCCAGGGCCAGAGGTATTTTTTTCCATCTCTCAGCTCTCAAATAATTTTGGTGTGCAGCTCAGTAGGACAACAGTATTCACAAGCCCTTCAGACTCTCCTCTTCCAGCATCTAGAACCATTAGTAGTGCCTCCAGGGAGCAGAGATGGTGCAGCTGAACACTCTTGCATACAAAGCTGCAGTTTGTCTATAGCCATGAAAAATAGTACCTCAGAGTGAGGCCAAGTGTGAAGATAATGGGGACACAAGAGCTGCTTTATGCACATTGATTTAACCTCCCGCATTAAGCTTAGATCTCTTAAGGACATTCCTCCTTTCCAAAAATAACCTTCCCAGTTCTAGGCAAGGAAGAAGAGGCAGGGAAATAGAGATACCTCACTCTCCTGTGCAAAAAAAGGTGGAGCTACAGATGCAGTTTTGATATACAAGGTCTCACTGAAACCCTTAGTGCTATACCTAACTGTTCTCCTATAGGTATCTGTACTGTCCAATGCTTCCAAGAGGTATTTTATAGAATCATAGAATGGTTTGGGTTCAAAGGGACCTTAAAGCCCATCCAGTTCCAACCCCCTGCCATGGGCAGGGACACCTTTCACTAGACCAAGTTTCTCAAAGTCCCATTCAATCTGGCCGTGAACACTTCCAGGGAGGGGGCATCCAGCACTTCCCCGGGGAACCTGTACCAGTGTCTCACCACCCTAACATTGAACCTAAATCTTCTCCTTTCCAATTTAAAGCCATTCCCCCTCATCCTATCACTACTTGCCCTTGTAAAAAAGTCCCTACCCAGCCTTCCTGTAGCTCCCTCCAGATACCGGAAGGCCTCTATGAGGTCCTCCCAGAGCCTTCTCTTCTCCAGGCTGTAACAAGCTCAACTTTCTCAGCCTGTCCTCATAGCAGAGGTGCTCCAGCCCTCTGATCATCTTCATAGCCTCTTCTGGACCTGTTCCAGCAGTTCCATATGCTTCTTATGTTGGGGATTCAAGAACTGGACACAATATTCCAGGTAGCGTTTCCTTCCTAGAAAAATAAAGTGTTTGAACAGAAACTCTTGCATCAGAACAAATGAGGCAGCAGAAGAAAACAACAGAAAAGACATTCTTTGAAGAGTGTAACAGTCCAAGCTCTGCCCTTAAGATACATTTCCTATGGAAGTAAAAAGCGTTAGGGCACACGTACAGAGAACAGGACTGATATTTCAGCTATAAAAAACAGGAATAAGGTGGCAGTGTGCCATTGGGATATAAATCCACTCATTGGTGAAAGAAAGACAACAGTTCACTATGTCTTTTGAGTTAGTCATGTCAATTGCACAGAGGCTGGAGAGTTACGGTGAGAAACCCAAGCCACTTGCTCTCTAAGTGCCCTGGATTTACTTACACTAGGGTGATTAGCAGATAAAGGAAACCATCAGCCAAGCCAACACACTATACAACTATACAAATACATTTTATTTAGAGATACCCATAGTAAGATGCACAAATACTTTTTGTTCACCAATTTCCAGTTCACGCAACTTCAAGTAATGGAAAAAACAAACTGCAGTTAATTACAATTATCTATACAACAGGGCAGTAGTAAAAGATCCATTTGTAAGACTACAGCATGGTTAACGATACTCAGGTGAGAAGGTACAGATCTAGGTATTTAAATAGAGTGCATGGATCATTGCCACATATGCTAACATGCTTTTCCAAAGAGCAACATCTTTCTGGCATGTGAACACGGTTAATGCAAGATGGAAAATCAGGCTCTTAATTTGATTTGAAAATGTATCTATTAGCAGTTTTCCTCCAAACAGAAAATTAAGAGTTATTTGTGACTGACATAGGGAAAGCAATCTGTAAAAATCACTGTAACACTGTCCATGTAGTCAAGCAACACACAAAGGATCTAAAATGATCAGTTTGAGCCTACACCTTCACAGGCATTCTACCACAGTCGTCTTCGGAAGGATCCAGAATACTTGATTGCATTTAGCAGGCTGGCAGAAGAGCTGCAACCCAAGATCCAAGCTCTTGCACCCACACCAAGTTCCTCCACAAGAGAAACCTCAAATTTCAAAAGCACCATGTTCCACCTGCAAGCACGTCAACTGGATCATGTATTGCTAGGTTTGCTTTTACATTCCCATCTAAATGGAGGGAAAGGTAGGAAGTGGTGCTGACCAGAGGCAGTAACTGCGTTGTTTGAAGTTGTATTTAAAACACATGGAACCCGGACTCTTCTCTCCAGTGTCTCTCA
Source organism: Neomorphus geoffroyi (assembly GCA_033558235.1). NCBI lineage: Eukaryota > Metazoa > Chordata > Aves > Cuculiformes > Neomorphidae > Neomorphus > Neomorphus geoffroyi. The sequence continues at coordinate 2,438,040 of JAUMJM010000048.1, forward strand.
AACTGAGGAAGACCAGCAGGTTCCACTGCTCAGTGCAATCCCTGTTTGGCTTTTAAATAGAGATGACGACGTATGGTGCTTGTGAAAGACCAGCAAGGACTGTGTTGTGGACACTAAGAGAAAGAAACACGTTAAGTCTTCAGTTAAACTTCTCCCATTGCAGAAAGCAACAGAGACTGAATTTTGCATTATAGTTGAGAGGCACATTTGAACAGAAATTAACAGAAAACCCCAGTTTACATGGCAATTTCCTGTGGATCAGGACACAGACAAATCTCTGCTTAAAGCAATTTGTAAAAAAAGAAATGAAAAAAATCAGTTACTGTTCTTCTTAAAATTCTTGAACTGCTTCCTCGCCTGTTCTAGCCCAAGATACCTTTCCATTTGTGTGTACGTAGCTGCTTTTCCTCTCTAAAACTTGTTTGTGAGAGATCCTTGTTCCTGTGCACCTTGGAAGTAGAGAATTAATTCTGATGCCTCTCAGGGTGGGGCCCTGTATCACATTCAGGAGAGCTAAGAAATCAGTAGGTATGCAGTGAACCCCAGAATAAAGAAGAGAAAATAAAAGCTGCCAACCTGAAGTAGCCAGCAGTATAGGGATCAGCTCCTTCATGGAGCAGGGATGAGTTTGGAGTAAAGCCTTTCAGACTGAAAGGGGGATACCAGACCCAGGCTGAGTATAATGAAGAGGGAGACTGTGAGCAGCTCCAGTTCAGCGAGCGACTGCCTAAGCCAGTGAACTGCACCAAGGCTTAAACAGGGTCCCCAGGCTTTGCAGAACTGGCACCTGAACTCATCAGTCAACAAAGGACAGGGAACTTGCTCAAGTCCTGAGCAAGATGAAAGCCAGGCTGGGACAAGAGGCTGAAAATGGAGACATGGCATTTTGAAGAGCGGCAGAGCCCGTTAGAACTTACTTATCCAGATCTTTCCATAATGGTCCCATAACCACACCTGCACTGTGAGAGAAGCCCAGGGCAGCCAGCTGGAGCTGTTACACCCCTGCACGTACAGCCACTGCTGACCCACAAACCAGCCAGGTGGAGTCAGCTGCAGACTGGGCCCTTTCACTCCATTATCCCAGCAGGTGGCAGCTGAGACAAGCGCACTGGTAACCTTGAACGATAAGGAGTGAGTGACCACTGAGGAAATTCATTCTTCCCCATGCCATATTCACATCTCATCTGAGGAGAGATGACACGCAGTTGTGCAAGTTCTGAGAGCAATCAATCTCCACCTGCATAAGCGTAAGGCATAATAGAGCAAACCCTCAAGGCTTCAACTCCTCCATTCCCAGCTCATCTCTGCGCATTGACAGCCTTTGTCATTACTGCCAGCGAAAGCTCATGAAGAATAACTACCTCTCGCCTTTTGAGCACAGGGTTAGAGTTTAGTTCACAGCACTGCAATAGCACAGCTTTTTCATAACCCACTAAATAAGCAAAAACCAAAAATCTGTGGAGAGAGCCTTTAGATGGGATCAAGTCAGCAGAAACTGAGTGATGCACCCTCCTGGTTTTGCTCCCAATTAAATCTTCAGCTACGACATTGAGTAGCAGCCAAAGATACCAGTTTTCTGGCTGACTAAACCACTGCTGATCAGTTTAACACATACATTGAGTGCAGGGCAGGTCCACTTCCTTGTCTGCTGAAATCCACGGGACCATACAGATTGGAGAATTCCAGCTTCTGCAGATAGCACGGGAGCAGAGGAGCCTCTACTTCTAAGGCAGTCAGCCAGCCACTGAAGTTTATGGCAAGAGCACAGAGTGATCTTTCTGCAGTGGGTTACAGGTTTTCTTTTTATTATAACTCCATGTTGTTCAGACTAGGCAACCAGCCTTGAACTGATTGTTAAAGGTGAACTAGGAAAAAATGGGAGAAAATTAAGGCGCTGAAGATTCCAAAACGAAGGTGCTAAGGATTCCAAAGCAAAGTTAAACTAATCTTTTCTACTCTGAAAAGCGACTGTGATAAAAATGGGACCTTACTGAATTTAATGAAACTCTGAAGTTGACCAGAACTAAAGAGAGCTCCAGCTTCAGGCTGCGCTGGGGTATAGAGAGAACACATAGCATTAGAACACGGCGTACACATACTTTAGAGCTCCTTGACCACCTATTATTGTCAGTACACTGATGACTAATTGTGCTCTTCTAGAAATTAAGGCAGCCTCCTGGATCAACAGAATGCTGAACTGTACGTCAGTTAATTACGGAGATGCACACCCACTGAAGGCCACAGCAAGTGAGGAAGTGCTCTTGTTTGCATGCTCTTGTGATCAAATTAACCTTACAGCTGGGAAGGGACATCTCGTATCAATCACTCTGCCCTCTGCTACATGCAGAAGAGAGAGAAACTCAGCCCAAATTTCAGATGTCAGTTTCAGAACAGATATCCTTTGCCAATTCAGAAATCCAAACATGTAACGTCTTTCTATTAAAAAAAAATATATCACTTTTCAGAGAGAAGAAACAAGGTAACTCCAAACACTGAGTCTCATGTGCAGACAGGCTGGTTTCACATGTGATCTAGTGTTTCCCACTGTTCCATTTGGAAGCTGCATCAATAGTTTGAATCAGTTTTACCTTGCAGTTAAAAGCGTGCTCTATAAGGTGGAAAGAGCTGCTACTACTTCATTTGACACCTTCTGCAATAGTTCAGAATCCAGGGCTGTTTGTGACACAGCTCACAACAGAAATAAGCTGAGAAAGGCTCTGTTAAATGGGTGGAATTTTAAGAGTTGTCAGTGAACATTAGACCCTGGATTCAGAACAAAAGCCAGAAAATATCAGTCAGTCCTGACTTTTTTTTTTTCCCCCCAAGGCTTTGGATCTTATTAAACATATTTGGAAAATAAAACATTAAGAACAGTACACTGTAGGACATCTTACCCTCCAGCAATGAGTTGTGATCACCACACATTTTAAAACACCTTGTATAGTCTGTGCATCATTTAAAAGTACATCACCGGCAATGGGAAAGATCCAGTATTGTGTACACGTTAACATACAAGCAAGCACTAATGGACGTTACAAGACTGATTCCAGGACAAAACATAGCATTGATTTGTGTCTACAACAAATGGAACAAGTCACAAGTAACAGGACAAACCTGTTGCAACTTCAACGTGTACATCTTAGAAAAAGACAATGTACGTACCCAGCCTTAAGACAGCAAATGACTTTGTGAGATAACTTTACAAAGATCAAGGTACCAGAACAGGAAGGCACGTTAACCTCCGATTGGTCCATTTCGGTATTATTTGGATGAATCATAGTCATTTATATACCCTGAGACTGTGGTAGGCCTTGAAAAAGAAAGACTAGGTGAATGGGCAAATAAATTGTGCAAGTTTAGTAGGATTTTAAGATTCAGCACCTGAATTTTCCCTTGTGATAGGGGAATCTAGAAAAAGCAGACATACTGAGTCCTAGATTTTTGTTCTGAGGTCAAAGAATCAGCATCTAGGACTACAAAGACATCACGCTATGTTGCAAAGGTTTTTATACACCCTTTCAGTTTTAGTCTGATGACCATAACTTGTATACAATCAAGTGTTTTATTTGCTGGTTTTTTGGATACAGAAATGGTCAGGCAGCTCACATCTTCTTAACTGTGCCAATCCTGGCACCCTCTGAGATCTGTGTGCACTTGGTTAGATCATGTCACTCCCAGAAGGACACTAGAAGGAAAAGCTGTTAAGAAATGGTACTTTAAGTTTTAATGGGGAAGATTCCTTACTGTCAAGAACATTCTTCTAATTAGCCAAGTACCACATGGTTTTAAAAACCCAGCACCACAAGTAAAAAAGATACTTCCTAATTTATATCCTTGAAAATCAACATGGAGAAGCAAAAATGACAGGGATATCCACTTGATCTCTCTGAAAATATTTCTGATTAAGCCCTTTCACAAGTATCTCCTGAGTGATGAATAAGTATCTCCTTTATGTTTTTAAATTCCTCGGGAGTCCTGAGAGCAATGCCCAACACTGCTTGGCTTTCACCTTTCCCCTTGTGCCCCCCTGCCCATCCTCACCACACACCAAAGCACCTGCTGGCAGAGGCAAGGGAGGGCACACACAAGAGATCCCTTTAGGCTGATGTGGCTGTATTTTCCTTTCTATAATCCTTGAATGCAACATGGACAAATTTCTGGTGTCTGTGCTTCAGAGACTTTAAAACAAGTTATTGAAGGCACTGCAACACTCAGAAATGTATCTTAATTCGAGGTCACAGCGTGAGCCCTGGCTGTGGGTGGCCAGTGCCGCACATGGAAATTTCACTTGTCTTTAAGCTGGAGAATGTGTGCCTGGCTAACACAGGAGCCCAGGGCTCGGTAAAGGCTGGCTGGAGGATCAGCTCCACCTGCATCTCACACAGCTCTGCAGCAGCACTCCTAGGAGTGAGCTCTACCCCAGTTCAGTAATTCAGTCATAGCAGCAATTGTAACAGAAGCTAATCAAGAACATTTCAGACACCCTGGAAAAGAGAGTTCATAGAAAATAAGGGGATCAGACCACCAGAAACAGATCTTGGTTCCCACCTGGCTGCTGGAAGATGCTGCTGCTTTGCTGAGATGTAACAGCCCATCTGTTCTTCGTTTCTTGCAAACAAAGGAAACAGGTGACCAGTGTGAACGGTCTAGGCAAACCTGCTTTATTTCACATATGTACCAGACAAGGGACATCAGTTCACAAGGCCAGCAATTGCCTCTCAGCAGAGGGGCAGAAATCAAGACAACAAACCACCAATGGACATTGCTGGATCATAACTTTAATCTGTTAACTCTGCAGCTGCAAGCTACATACAAAACAAGTGCTCAGGTGAAGGAAGAGCATGAAACTCTGGAGAAAAACTGATACATAAAAAATCAAGCTGCCAAAGACTTGAAACGGAGGCAGAAAATACATCCCCATAAATGAAGTTCAGGAGTCCCCCTCATCAGGGGAGCCACAAGAGGCACTCACAATGTGAATGCAACCTTTGTGAACAAAGTCCGGAGAGATCACTGGGCACTCTTATAATCAATCTTAACAATGGATCTATGTGGAAAATGGACAACTGAGACTAGGAACAAACACCTATTAACTATTCTTTGGTAAATTACTCACCTTGGGCTAACATTAGCAGCAATGATGAGCAAACTAAACACATGGATTCACTTGTCTTTACCACAATCCCAGAAATCACGCAAAGAGAGCACTAACAATTCTCCCTCGCTGACTTGATGGTACAAGGGAGGAATCTGGAGGAACAGCCAGGAGCAAGGTGTATGGTGAAGATGGTGAACACCACCCTCATTACTATGCTCAAGCCAATACTGCGAAGTAGCTTCTGCTTCCTTGGGAACATCCATCAGGTAACACCCAACTGTTGCTGAGGAGTTGTTACCCAGAGTTACAAGCTAGGTAGTACCAAACCCATAATTAAATCACTGGTTTGATTACATATGATTATGAATAATGAAAATGTAATACCCAAAGATACCCCAAAATTAACATGTCAGTCCACTGAAAAGAACTGAACAGTAAAATTAACTGCTTCCTACACTCAGCAGCAGCACAAAAGATCCCACATGACTGAAAAGTCAACAGCAGAAGGCAAAGTCTAAAGGTCTGTTATGATTAAAGATCTTTTCTCTCTTTCAAGTGCCTAACGTGAGATAAACCAGAGCCTGTTTGCCACCGGAAATGGATTTACTGGGTAGTCCTCCCATTAGCCAGACTCTACAAGGGCAGCTGCCAGATTCCGCAGTCTGAGCCAGCCTTAAAGCTTGACCCAATTCAAAATAAAGCAAATTTAAGATACCAAGCACAGCTTGATGAAATGGCAGCAAGCCCATTTCCGCTCAACAGAGGTCACCTCTGCCAGTAAAGTAGCATAGACTGGGATGATTTGTGGTGGAGAAGGCAACCCCAAACAGACCATTCAGGAGCGAAGATAAAAGCAAGGAGGGGAAATCACGAGGAAGCACTGGAAAAGATATGACAGACTGAAAATGAGAATGTCATAGGGGCTCAGTAGAGCCCAGTGAGCTGTTTAAAGAGCTACTGAGGCACAGTCAACAGACTGAATTCCATCCATGGCAGGGGTGTACCTGTCATTTGAACAATGGGGTGCACCCAGCTTACCTCCGTGTGGAGTCTGGAGATTCCCTGCTGTACAGACATTCTTGCACCTCAATAGTAAACCTCTGCATTTCTCACCATGATCTTGGATTTCAATTCTGATGTCTAACCCCAATAGGGCAACAAAATTAAATCAAGTATGAAAACTTGGCTTTTTTTCCTGTTTCTATATTTTTGGAGGACAACTGGCATATGATTACCTCTCTCCGCCTCAATTTCTAACACTAACTGGACCAAAAATGACATATGACCAACCACAAAACATTCTGAAACTTAATACCTGCATCACTAACAAAGCATTTAAAACAACTGAAACGGGCTAGAAATTAAGTTCTCTCTGGACCTATTTGTTTGCGTGCCTGCAGCACTACGTAGTTTGCTTCCAGTTTTTGAGGGGGATTTTCATACAGCAAGAAGGATGGCTCCCTTCATGTAAGGAGTTTTCTTAGTGACTTCGCACACTGAAAGCAGAACAGAGACAAGCATGAGAGAACGAGCACGTGAGGAACTTCACATCATTGTCCAAATTCTTCTGAGAATTGTCCAAAGTTTCCTAAGGAAAAAAAAAACCACAGAGGAAAAGAGCACTTGCACTACCAGGCTTTGAGACCACAGACTGAGGTACTTGGGGAATGAAGAGTCAGCAGAGGGGTACATTTGCCAGAGGTGCCTCTTCAGTAACTTAGAGACCGCTGACTCAGCAGAAAGATCAGCCTCCTTCTTTGGAGGCTGAAGCTCAGACCACACAAACACCCTTTTTTGCCCCCTCACACAGACCTAGAATTTACTTCAATTAATAGACCAATATCAAGGCTAGGACTTCCAGATCAGGAATTTTCCTTTGGCACTTGTGACAAAGTACCTAACTAGTAGCTGTTGTTTTAGCAGAACTGGAGGACACTCAAGTGTCTCATTTCTTTAAAAAAAGCACCACCTCAAACCAAGGCCAAATGGAAAAAATTAAGCAGAACACATTCCCTGTGACAGAGCAATCTTGCACAGTAGCTGGGAGAGTAATGCTAGAAACACAAATCCTGCCATACTTCACCAAGGCTTGTTTTTCTCTGCTTCCAATGTTCAAAACCCCTAGCATAACCAAAGCAGCTTGTTGCCATCACAGAACAACACAGGCACAATTACAATGTTTAAAAAACAACAAACATCTCTAAACAGACTTTGAGAGCTCCTCTGCTACCCCATGGTTTATAATTTGCCCCTTGTCAGAGCCTGAAGAGCCACACACGCAGTGCCATGAACTGATTCAGTTTAAGCAATCAGCCCACAAGGGAAGGAGAATTATGAAACGACAAGAAATTCTGTTTGTGAAGCACCCAAGTCAGTGCTCAAGGGGACTAAATTACACTGCTGGGACAGGTGCACATCTGGGAGAGACCTTCTTTTGCCAGGATTTCCATCTGGATGGGAGGAAACTGCATTCCTTGCAGGATTTCCATCCAAGTCTCCACTACCAACTAGAAATAAAGCCTTAGGCTTGCTGCGTGGCCTTAGTGATGAAGATGCTGGGTACAAAGAAAAGAGGAACCACAAGGACACACACAGACCAGCTTTAGGCAGTCTGGCAGGGACTGAGTAAGGCTCTAAAGCTGCTCTTCAGTGGTGGCTGTCATCTCCAGCAGAGACAGCAGAACAGAGCATGTCCCAGACCTGTCTTTCTTCTCAGCTTCCACCAGCTGCCCATTTGGCATTGAAGCAGTGAGGTACAAGTACACCTTGCTTCACCAGGGCAGGGGCAAGGCATTCATCCCACCAGAAGGCAGAGGCACCAGTGACGAGCTGAGAGTTTGGTGCCCTCCAAAAAGCCAGGAGGAACACACTCGAGTCTTCTGTTTTAGCTGAGTGGTAAGACTATCACCTTGGAACGCACACACTTCACAGCCAGATCTGAAGGGCACTGGAACTATTCTCCCCATCTAGTCCCACATAATTTGAGGGAGTCTGAACAACAGAAGGCAGCAGAGGACCTGGTGAATGACTGAGCTTCTCCTGCTCAGGCAGGATGATAGCAGATGCTAGGGGAACATGAGCTAGCAGCAAGTTGTCCTGCTACATGGAAAGCTTCTAGAATTAAGTCCAAGATACACTCTTTCACCTTGGAAAAAACATTTGACCTTGGAGGAAAACACAGTTCACTTATTCCATTAGGTTATCTGAAGAGATGGGCAACCAGAACAGCAAAAGTGGGAAAAGTTTCCACAACCTGGTACAAAAAAAAGGTCCTGGGATTTAGGTAGTTTATGAAGAACCCACGAGCTACCACAGCAGCAGATGCGGGAAGCTTGGCTCATCTGGAAAATGGATAGCTTCCGTTCATTTTGAATGATAAGAACACTGTCCCTGGCCCCCATTTCCTCTCAGCACCTCTGCAGGCCCTTGATGTCATCTCACCCTGCAAGAGCTACGCTGCAGAGCTCCAGTTCTGCAAGCTGATACCTGGGACAGGCAGAGAAAGAACAGAAGAGCAATTTTTGCTCCTGGCACTGCTGAAAACTACAATTCAAATACAAATGCACTTTTGAGAACTCCTGCACTTCAGGCTTGGTGAGCAACACCCCAGGGGAATCTATCCCTGGGCTTCAATGAGTACAGATGAAAATTACCACATTCTTCTGTATAAACAGCGCCATTAGACCTATACTTTTAAAAAATAAGATTAACCCAGGCCAGGGCCAGACTCTGCAGTTAAAGTAGTAGCTTATCTCTTATAAATAGTTATTTTTTTAATATTTTTTAATTACAAGTAGTCCTCACTCCAAGTAATGTAATTGACACAAAGTATCTGCACACAGGCAGCCCCTGGACTTTCACGGAAAGCCCAGGAGCAACCACTCTATAAGAAAGGAATCCTACCTCACAGCAAAGTAGGGGAGGGGGCACATGGCCAAGATAGCCTAAATGTGGAGGACAGAGTCTTTTGGAGTAAATACAATAAAAAGGGAATTCAAAACCCCTCCGTACAAAGGATCAAGGAGGTTAAAGCAAAAAACTGGTTCAAAAAGATGTACAAAACTGTTGGAGACCAACAGAAAACTCTGCCAAAATGTAACTTGCATTAAAACCAGAAATCAATGGCATCACACAATTCTGTCGTTAAGAAAAGGAAAATAAAAGTGGAAATCTGTGTGAAGATCAGCATTTATAAAGAGTTATCATTAGCTCCAGAGACCAGCGTAATTTCCATGAAGTCCTGATGGAAGGGGGCCTCCTGCCACAAAGAGTTTCGTTCCAGACGAGTCGTAGCAGTGGGTGTAAACAGCATTTGGGAAGAAATTTATGTCAGAAAAATAATTCCTCCAGGTTTCATCATAATTCTGTTAAAGAAAAGTTTAGATTGTTATTGTAGACAAACAAACCCATAACCTTATTTCACAGAAACAGAAGGTAGCTTCCCGAGTCTAAAAGGGATCTTCTCTTAATAACTCTCTGTGAAGTTTCAGAGAGATCCATTTGAAGATACCAGGGGTTTCCTGAAGCTTTTTCTGAGGACATTTGGGCCAAACACTGGAAGAGGGAAGGTGACAGGCAGAGAATATATTGAGTTTCATTAGTTTTTAAAGTTACATCACAATGATACAAAAGATAATGGAGAGAAGTTATGCAAGGCCATTAACTGCCTTACGATAACAGGCAGGACATAGAACTCAAGTGCCTGCCGTGGCATTACCTCAGAAAGCCATAGTTTCTAAAAACTGCCCACAATTAGATTAGATCTCTTACTTTGAGTACTATGTTAGAGTAGCGTTGTTTCTGCAGGAAGACAATTATTTTGTGTTTGAGGTTCTGAAAACTGCAAGTTCGATTACACTCGAAAACATAAAGATATAACATGTAGTTATGAATCAGCACATAAGAACAGCAGTCAATTGCTTCCGCTCAAGCAACGAACTATTCAACACTCTTTCCTAAAGCTTTTGCAGAAAGCAGTTCTGCAGTATTTCTTTCTGGTATTTCATGATTACAGTTATCAGTTGCATGACCACAGTTTTGCTGCAGCGCATTTCATCCAGTCGCTCCCATCACTACAGAAGGAACCACCCTCCCACCCCTATGGCACTCCTGTGCAAAGGGTCACCCACAGCTACAAGCTACTCACCAGCCAGCCTTTCCCAGTAGTTAGCTTCAAAATTTCATTTCCTCCAAATTTCTGCTTCTCTCCATAGCAGGCACGTGGGGGCTTTTCATCCAGGAACCTCTGCGCTCTGATATCATAAAATAATAAGGAACCTTGCCCCGTTCCCACTGTGATGATGTGCTCATAGAAGCTCACTGATCGAATACCTGTCAAACAGAGAAGGGAGACACAACACAGTAAGGAAGACAGACACTTGGCTCTCCAGTGATGCTCTTTGCTGTCCAATATTTTCTTTAAGAGGAACTACCTACTGGTATTCTCCACAATGTCTATGTTTCCCCACTGCTGTTGAGCAGTGCAAGTAAACCCCATCAATGCTACTCCTTTTCCCTCTGAGGCCACACTGATGGTGTGTAGTAGGAAGCTGCATTCCCATCTCAGCAGGCCCCAGGTCTGCCAGGTAAGCAAAGATCATAAGCCATTTAGGATCAAGAGCAGCTTTGTTCAGTCTGCCACGAGCTTCTAAGTGAACACACCATGAGTAAGCACATGGCAGCAGGCAGATGAAAGGACATCACAAGGGCTTCCTCCATGAGCTCACACCTGATCAAGCTTTCTACTGAGCTGTGATAAGTCACCATGTGAGAAAAATTACTGCCTGAGCTGCCAACAAGTGCATTTTGCTGATCAACAGATGAGCTGTAAGCAAGTGTAACAATAAGAATCACCAGTCACTTCTCTGCTAATATAGATCAGGCTCTATTGATCAGGCTGTTGGAGCAGGTCCAGAGGAGGTTACAAAGATGATCAGAGGGCTGGAGCACCTCTGCTATAAGGACAGGCTGAGAGAGTTGCAGTTGTTTAGCCTGGATAAGAGAAGGCTCCAGGGAGACCTTAGTGTAGCCTTTCAGTACCTGAAGGGGCTACAGGAAACCTGGGGAGCAACTTTTTATAAAGTGATAGGACAAAAGGGAACGGCTTTAAATTGGAAGGGGGAAGATTCAGATTAGGAAGAAATTCTTCACAACGAGGGTGGTGAGAAACTGGCACAGGTTGCCCAGGGAAGCTGTGGATGTCCCCTCCCTGGAAGTGTTCAAGGCCAGGTTAGATGGGGCTTTGGTCAGCCTGGTCTGGTGGAAGGTGTCCCTGCCCATGGCAGGGCGGTTGGAACTGGATGGGCTTTGAGGCCCCTTCCAACCCAAACCATTCCATGATTCTATAAACAATTTTGAAGGTAGTTCCACTCAGTACAAGTGCACATTTCTCTTTGCAGCTGGCACTTTTAGCAATGGAAAAAGACTAGGAGTCCCACAACTTAAGCACCACCACATTATGCCAGCAAATGGGAAGACAGAGCAAGTTTCCAGTCCAAACAAAACCCATTCTAGTCCAATTCAGTTATGCCTCTAGACTGAGTAAAAGAAACACATTTTGTTTTCACAAAATCTAAATCTGAAGCCACAGCTAAACAAGGATCTCCTGGCGACAGTCTTTGAAAGATTCTGTATGTAGGAATTCGCAATCAGCAAAAAGTCCTGTCATCTCATCTCTACTTATTGTGCAAAAAGTTTGTTCTGTGGAAGTACTCTACCCCAAACAACTCTTCTACGCAGATAAAACCCTGCCACACTAATACTTTTCCTTCCTGCACAACACGATGTCAGGTTATAAACTCTAGGGCTTTTAAGCCCTCTCCAAAATACCACTGAATTACAGCCAGAACAAGCATTCAAAAAGGAGGAAAAAGCAGTGAGTTACGCCAGCTACATCCACATGCCAGCTGCTGTCACCATACCAAGTTGGACTGAACATCATCAAACTTGTAATGTGCTGGAACACACCCCAGAGGTGACGTGACAGCAACATCTGAGAGGTGTGGAGGCAGCCAGGGCATCCTTATCCTTCCGCCTCCACAACCTGATGTCACTTCCACAGCCACCAGCACCCATGACACACACTTAGAACAGGCATGGCCACGTTGCTGTGCTCCAGATGCAAGGTGAAGTCTTGCCTGCAGGCTCAGGAGGTGGGAAACCACTGTGCATGTCTCACACCTGCTGGATTGGATTTACTAGACTTGTCTAAGACTCCTATTTAATTCAGAGAACTACAAATGCTTCTGAGCAAGCTGGAGGCAACTCCTCCACCAATTCACAAGGGTTTTGCTCTGGCAAACCCATGCAGAAAGCTTTAAGCCCTCTGCAATCAGCAAGGGCAGTCACCTGGATGAGTAGAGAAAAGCACAAGAGGGGACTGTCCTCTTATTGCTCCAAAATTGCTCTTGACAACCAACTCTGCAGAACACTACTTAAGAGAAACAGGCTACGCAGGGTGAGAGCAGATGGCATCTACTTTTCAATGCACTTTATTAATAAAAAGCTATAAAATGCACAGTGACCGTGGATCTTTCTCTAATAAAACAAATTAACTGGAATAATCTATGATGTACCCACTACTATGAGGATATTCACAACGGGCTTTCAAGAACAGCACTTCAAATTGGCTCCTAAGAGGCTGAAGTACATCAGATTAATCATACCCATCAAACCAGAAGCACAACCTGTGCCTAGAACTGATCATTGTAAGCTCTTCATGCATCTCCACCTCCAGCACTCTACCACTGGTGGACCCGGACTGTTGGGGTCAGCAAATAAAGTATTACTCCTGAGAGGCAAGGAGGCCCTACATATCCGAGAAGGAAGTGAAGATGCAGTAGCATGTCCTACACAAGGAGCAGCCACAGAGCCCCTGCTGCGCAAGCCCTGTCCGCTCCACTAACATTGCTGCCTTCAGGATGCAAAGCCAAGGACACATGGCATAGCGCTGTGTGTCAGCTGAACAAAAAGCAGCTACTCTTGTAGATTGAGAAGCAGAGTCCAGGGCCTGTGCTTCCCTGTGAAGCTGCTCAGAAAGGCAACACTTCCAATATGTGCTAAAATGCATTAGCTGCTGTTTCACATGCAGCAGACAGGGTTACACACTGGCTAAAACCAAGCCCGAGTTCCGGTTGCACTAAGCGACAGCCTTTTGCAGACCTGCTTTCATATGCAGCACTAATGATCTGAAGTTAATGTGGCCTTACCATGTTCAGCAGATCTGTGTGGAAGCTGAAGGCACATTCTGCTAACACTTCAAAGCACTTACAAGCCAGCCCAGACTTCAGTCAGCAAATCAATAAATAGCCTAAGTTCTAGAGGTGCTGCACCACTCCAAGTTCCAGTGAAATCAATAGAAAGCTGAAACACTCAGTGTCTTGGAAATTAATGTTACTTAAGTGCCTCCGCCTCTATGCCAAAAATAAACCAAAACCCACCTGCAGTGAAGAAAGGCTCTCTCCCGACAAACTGGAGATGCCCTAAATAGCACCTACACACAGATCATCCCCCAAGCAGGGATGATCATGTACTCAAGGCAGACTCTTACAGCCACCACACTGGGCACCACACTCCAGCATCTTAGTATTGTTTCCCTGTGATATCAAAGAGCGACAGTGTCAAGGACCTCCCCAGAGTCCTCTTGACAGCAGTCAGGACATGGGCTATGACTGGTAGGACATTTGGGTGACAACATGAGCTGGTGAAGCAAGCACCTTTTCTCAAATTATAGAAACTTCTAATGCCCTTGAAAGAAGCAAACCCTGAAATTTAGCTAGACAAGCACCACTCAAACTCTAGTAACCTCATAAATAAAACTTCCCTAATCCTTGCGTACAATGGTTTCTCTTTTGATAACTTGACCAATGAAGAGACAATGCCTATAGCTAAGGTAAGTAAGGACTGCAACTTTATTAGTTTGGGATTTAACAGGATTCAAAATGGGGATCACAGCACAGTGCCTTCTCATGCTTGAAAATCAAGGGCAAAAGAAGTGACTCTTAGAGCACCATGCACCCTGCAAGCCCTTACACTTGGCCCTTGTGTAAGGTTCAGTTGGACATACTGCATCCACACCAGAAAAGAAAAACAGCACTCAAATCTGCAATTATTTTTTTTCAAGAGTGAGCTTTTGTAAATATAAAGCAAATAAATACACAATGAAAATTAGAAGTCTCACTCATGACCTTAAAATTACAAAGCAAGCACTGACTCACAGCATAGACTCTCAATACAACACAGAGCAGACAACCTGCTTTTTTTCTGTTCCCAGAGAAAAAAGCAAGAATAGACAGTATTAATAGTGGTACAGAGACTGGATTTGCTTTGAGATTAATTAAAACATAATAAGACACAGTAAAAAGTAGGTAGAAGTAAAATGTACACTTTTAGAAGTTCAGTAATAATTAGATGGTGCACAATTTAGTTAATCAGAAAAGCACTAAAGTTGTCTACCATTAGATTTCAGAGTTGCTTTTAAGTTTGGTTCTTAATAGCTACTTCTGCAAGGAAACCATTTGAAGCATCTTTGGACAGGTTTCTTACCACTGCCTCGTTCTTTGGAACAGACGGATTTAACATTGTAAGAAGGCTGCCTGGGATCCAGAAAGGAGACATGTGCCTGTGATCCTACTGCGTAAACCGACCATTCCTGACCGTAAGCCAAACATACGTTCTCCCTGCAGTATGGCAACTTGGTGGAAAGCAACTGTGATCAAAAGAAATAAAAATCAATCCATTATGAGAGAAGACCAATATGTTAATAGAACAATTCTGTAAGCTACATTCAAGCAAGTTGCAGTGAAAGGACCAAAACACCACTGAAAAGTAAGTTCACCACCAAAACAGAACTTGAAGAGAAAAGCAATAACCTTACCCAGAGAAAAAAACTGAAGGGGATGGGATGTCTGATCTGAACCAAACTAAGATTTATAAAGGCTGAAGCCAAGCATTAAGCAAAGAACAATGAACATTTTGGCAAATGGTTTTAAAGCTTTCTATGGTGTTATTTCCTCAGCAGGCGTGCACAGACATCAGCTCTCGGCTGAATAAGCTTACCTCATAAAATAGCACAGATATGTCTGGGTTTGACTTGCAATTATATTTAAGTAGGTTTAGCTTCCTTTACGAACACTGCTAATCAGGTATCCACCACACTCTAAGGAATGGTTAATTTCAGCTCACCCAGAACTGGCAGAACGTTAAGAGCATCTCCTATCCTCCAAAGTAAAGGGAGCGTGGAACTTCTCTCCTCAAGTTCTAATTTTTGGGACATTTCATTTTATGCAAAATTTTTAAGCATTTTACAAACACTGCTGCTCTTTCTTCAAGCATTTAAAGGAGATGAAGAACAGCAAACAGCTGGGCAATTGTTGAAAATTTACACCAACAAACAGAAAAGCACCTTTGATAGTGTGTACTCTGCTTTCCAAAGATGAAAATATCCATCTAGGGACACAGCTCCGAGCTCCTATTAAAAAAAAAAACAAAAACAAAACACAAAAAGAGACATTTTCTGTATTACAGATGTCCTTTCAAACTCACTCTCTACCAGGCAGGCTGCACATTCCAGACTGAACTCATCCATAACCCTGTACATACTTATCTTGATAAGCTCTCATTTTACACTTATTTTGATAGAACACAGTACAACACAAAGATGTCAGGTAGAATAAAATTAATAAAACAGTAAACACCCTCCCCCAAAATAACTTTCTAAAATATAAATCTTGTTAAGACAACCAAATAATGAATTATTAGATATTGCAAGCTGGAGTTGGCAGTCTTCTTCAGCAGCTCCCACACTGATTCTGACCCTCAAGCAAATATTTCTTTCCAGGCTAGTCTACTGAAAAAGCCATTTGAAGTCTCCATCACAGAGGATTAATTAACTGCTACAGTGAAAAATGAAGCCCACAGGAGCACTGTGCTTCGAGACGAAGACTACCTCTGCTTCAGACCTTCTCTGTTCTTGGACGGCAGAAAAAGAAGTAGTGGAGGATGAATTGCTATCCCTGCTGGTAATAACAAGAGATCAGCATGGGGGAGGTTAACATTTACTGTTTGTCAAATGCCCACAAAATAACACCAAAGCAAGCAGTGGTGCCTGCCCGGTATGTCAGTCACCTCACCTGCTGAGCAATCCAGTAACAATCCAAACATCTAAACAGGGATTGCCGAGTGTTAGCTTGTCTTCACAAAAGATGAAGAAAGCAGCAAGAGCACTCAAGTGAGATTCAAGCTGCAAGAGGTGGTTTGGGGCTTTCAGTGCTCCTTGTAAACATTCCCCCCCGCTCCTTAAGGTCCAGATCTAAAATCAAACCCACAGGAAAACCACTCCTTCTGAAACATCAGATTTCTTTTTTCTACTGGATGTATCCGTTCGCTTGGGGCAGAAGCAGACAAAGCAGATAAAGAGGATCATCCCATATAAGAAGGATACAAAAATATGAAGGGAAAAATATTAAGTTGCTTCTCCTGTATTTCTGATTCAGATTACTTTTTCGTTTTTCTAATACATACAGACAGTTTTAGGGCTTCTCAACTGTCTTGCTTATCTTACTGACCTTGTTCTTATTGTTGAAAGCCAATGCTCGGACTTTGCAGTTGTCAGGATTGGTGTTCTCCTTGGGAATATCCTTCAGAGCCCTGTGTGTTATGTGGGCATAGACAGGAACTTGAGAGAGACTATGTCTGGCATCACTTTTGGACAACACATCCTCTGTGACTTCCCAAAGGCCCATCGAACCATCCCGGGAACCTGAATAAGGAGTCCAAAAATAAACAGTCCATTTCACATACGTGTAACTCCTATTTTTAAAAAGAAATGAACAACAGGGTCTGAAAAAAAAACTAAGAATACTAGTAATTTATTCTAACTGAACACACTGTTGGTTCCTAAATATTAACAAAAACATGATTCTACTGTGAACCTCGCAACATTGTGAACTCATTGTCCACATGCTTTCCAAGCAGCTAGATCACCTCATCTGTTTTCAAACTGATTGAAGGTAATTGTTGTACAGGACTGTGGTTTTGATGCATCCTATGTAGAACAAACTCAAGGGGCGACTGAACAGCCTACACATTCAGCCTGGCTTACCAAGGCTGAGACTGACAGTCTGTTAAGTCAATAAAAACATCTCCCAGAAAAATCAGCTGGGTTTATGGTAGGTTGAGTTCATGCGATCTCTGTCAGTACCCTTATGGATATGTACACACATATTTGTGAACTGAGCAGAAACAACTATTTCAAACCACAATTTGTACCAAATCTATTTTTTCAGTTATTTTTGTTAAACTCATTCTTTTGTTTAAAGAACACAGGAACCAAGGCTGAACAAGTAAGAAATAATTTTGTATTTCTACTGAATTTGAAGATATTAATCCAAATATGAATCAGTAAGAGTAACAATGCTAGATGAAGAAAGCCAAATGTCAGATTTGTAGATTTACACAAGATTAACTGAAGGCCTTTCTACCTTCCTACCCATCCCTTTCGATGTTCAGGCAGCTCTTCCACTAAGTCAGCTCTAGCAGATTTGACGTGTACCTTGATTTCTTGCCTATGCAATGTGAAAAGCACAACCCTGCTTCTCCCACAGGTACTGCATAAGAAATACATCATGTCTTCAAGATACTAGAAAAACCTAAATATCTACGTCAGACTTTAGAAGAAGAGATACTGAAGGCCAGAAGCTGCAGTTGGGAAAGAACTGAGGGACTACATGAAATGACCCTGAGCTGAAGACATGAAAGACACGAAAGAGAAACAGGATGAACTAACTAGGAACTTGCAAGTCACAATAACCCTGCTAAAATAACAGACTGGAACAGACAACCTGGAAGGGTCGAGCCTCACAAATACGATTAACACAGAAAAACACCTGCCCTGTAAAAAAACAGACCTTGAATCTTAAATTCCCTTACTCTCTTAGCATGTGTAGAAAAATTCTACGAGTTCATACATTTAAATAAAGACAACAAAAGAAACACGACTGAAAACAAAATGACTTAATTGTTAGTTTCTTTTTACCTCAACTGTATAAAATAAAGGCAACTCAGAAGAAGGTGCATGAGCTTTGTGCAGCAGCACTGCCCAGACATGAAATAAACAAAATCTCAACTCTATGTGTAGATCAGCTCTTTGCACACCAGGTAAAGGACCCAGACTTGGGCCAACAAGACTATTAAATATACAGGCTTTGGTACATCACAGGTGATGAGCTGCAAAGACAGTTACGCAAAACATCTTCTTGCAATACTTGTGGTCCTGCATGGTAGAGATGGCTTTGCACCCTCAGAGGTGGATTCAATCATTTGTCCCTATGGCATACTGCAACCAAATACAAACTGAGCTTCCTAAAGGCACTGCAGAGCAGCAGACAGCACAGGATGCTACATTGTATCAGTCAATTTAAATGCTGATTGTTTTTAATGGCACTGAATCTCATCTGTTATTGATGCTGAATCCTCAGCAGTAGAATTTCTGAACATCTTGACACATTTTAGTAGGAGGCAGGGAAAAAAGTCCACATATGCTGTTGAACTGGTTAGCCCTGAAGACAAGGACAGAGTCATTTCTTACAGGCCCATGCCATCCTGGGAATTACTCGTCCCATCTGATGTTTTTGCCATGGAAATCTCTTTGCCCAGCCAGCACAACTGAGCAGATTGATGCATTCTGCCTCAGCTTAGTCAAGAGTTCAATTTTATGCTTATGGACTAGCAAAATACACCCTGAAGGTGTACCTACTTCCCCAGTAAACCATGTTCCTAAGGAACTCATCCACCCATCTTTTAAACACCCCTAGGCAGCTGTTCCAGTGCCTGACCACCCTTCCAGTGAAGAAATTCTTTCTAATGTCCAGTCTAAACCTCTCCGGGCACAACTTGCAGCCATTTCCTATCATCCTATCACTTGTCACTTGGGAGAAGAGACCAGCACCCACCCCATCACAACCTCCTTTCAGGCAGTTATAGACAGTGATGAGGTTTCATCTTAGCCTCCTCTTCTCCAGGCTATGCAACTCCAGTTCCCTCAGCCACTCCTCAAAGGACTTGTTCTCACCAGCCCCGCTGCCCTTCTCTGCACACGCTCCAGCCCCTCAGTGTCCTTCTTGTAGTGAGTGGCCCAAAACTGAATCCAGCACTCGAGGTGCGGCCTCACCAGTGCTGAGCACAGGGGCACAATCACCTCCCTGCTCCTGCTGGCCATGCTGTGTCTGATACAGGCCAAGATGTCATTGGCCCTCTTGGCAACCACTAGTGGCTCAGGTTCACCTGGCTGTCAACCAACACCCCAGGTCCTTCTCTGCCAGGCAGCTCTCCAGCCACTCTTCCCCAAGCCTGTAACTCTGCATGGGGTTGATGTGTCTCAAATGGAGGACTCTGCACTTGGCCTTGTTGAACCTCATCCCATTGGTCTCAGCCCATGGATCCAGCCTGTCCAGATCCCTCTGCAGAGCCTCCATTCCTCAATCCCTTCATCGAGATCATTGATAAAGATGTTGAACAGGACTGGACCCAGCACTGAACCCTGGGAACACCACTTGTGACTGGTTTCCAACTGGACTTTATTCCATTTACCACAACCCTTTGTCCATCTCCAATGTGCCCCACACATAGCAAAAGACCCCCCTTCGCCAGCTGTGCAGGTCAGGGAGGGGTGAGCTGGTGTCGGGAGCAGGACCTAACAGCAAGCAAGAGGAATAATCAAAAGGCCCTGGGTTCAGTTTTTCTCTCAGTTTTGACAGCAGTGAGAAAATACACTGCCAAATCTCAAACCTCAGGCTGTATGATTGGTGCCATAGGATCAAATCCTCTTCTTGATTCCTGTGGCATTTAATCTGTCCCAAGAAAGTCACTAAAAAATTGCATTTAGTTTCTTAATTCAGATAAAGGTATTTGCTAAATCCTCAGCATTTGAACATGTACCCAGAGGAGGGCAACGATGCCAATGAAAGGTCTGGAGCACGAGTGTTATGAGAAGCAGCTGAGGAAATTGGGATTGTTTAGACTGGAGAACAGAAGGCTAAGGGGAGACCTTATCTGTCTCTCCAACTCCCTGAAAGAAGGTTGTAGCAAGGTGGACGTTGGTGTCTTCTCCCAAGTAAAAAGTGATGAGAGGAAATAACCTCAAGTTGTGCCAGGGGAGGTTTAGACTGGATTTTAGGAAATATTTTTTCCACTGAAAGGGTGGAACAGCTGCCCAGGGAAGTGGTGGAGTCACCATCCCTGGAGGTGTTTAAAGGAGGTATAGATGTGGCACTTTGGGATAATCTCACAGCAGTGTGAGTTTAAGGGTTGGACTCAATCTTAAAGCTCTCTAACCTACAAACAATCCTATGATTCCAATTTAGTTCTCTTTGTGATCTCATGATCCGGACTACATAGGAGGAAGACATTTTGTACCAGGAGGTTGGTGAAATACTGGAACAGGTTGCCCAGAGAGGTGGTGGATGACCCATCCCTCAAAACATTCAGGGTCACATTTGACGGGGCTCTGAGCAACCTGATGTGGTTGAAAATGTCCCTGTTCGTGGCAGTGGGCTGGATCAGCTGACCTTTAAAGGTCCCTCCCAACCCAAACCGTTCTGTGATTCTCTGATATACACACACGTACAACTTTGCTGATAAGTGACAACACAAAATCAGTTGTCAATAATTAGTCTGTCACAGGATTTCATGAAAGCAATATTGCTCTGCTATATTTGAATTGTTATGTATTATTAACTCCTCTTGAGTTACTCTTCTTGTGTGGAATCCTTCCCTGTCATACACTGTGTTTAGAGATTCTCTCATGGGACAGACAGTAATATTCCCTCCCATACTAGAAAAACCCAAATCTAGACCAGGGCTCTACAAATAAAAGAAAATGAGACCAAGAAGGGTTTAAATAGTCAAGGTAGTTCCAAGTGGTTTCAAATGCCCTGAGAAACGTGGTTCCCTAAGACCTATAAAGTGCTGTGCATCAATATAAAATTCTGGAAGGGAAGAAAAAAGAGAGATAAAGAAACAATTTTACCAGAAACAGCCATGGTATCACTGATCCACGCAATTGAAAATATCCAATCCTTATGTCCATCCTGAAAGGAAAAAGACAGATTGTGTGCCATTATACCCTACAGCAGTCTCAAAGCAGACAACTGTTCTTCACTTTGATCTTTAGTACAAATTAAAAACACACAGATAAAACTCCAGTATCAAGTTGCAGCAGTTTAAGCACCTTGTGGTTACTTTAATTATATGCTTCAAAATCAAAAGAAGTTAATGGAAACCAATCAGGTGATGGAAAAACTGGTCTCTGACCAAGGATAAATTGATCTCAATTGTAAGGTCCTAGATTTTCCATTTTGAAAGCAGCATTCTTTACTTCTATGAAGTACCTACTTCTATTTCCTCAAATGCATGACCTTACTATAAAGAGAACCCCAACCCTTATGTTTGCAATATATGACCTACAGATTAACTTTTCAAGACTGTAAGAATCTTTTCTTTAGCAGGTGAGAAACCTGTGGGGTAAAAACTGACCATGAGGCTCTAGTTCTGTTTGAAAAGCTGCAAAGTCACAGCCTGATGCAAATTAATAGCAAGTCAAACAAATCTTCAGAGCTGAACCTTTCTGCAGCTGGTTATCTCCTACTGCAGAAGCTCTGACCTGACATCTGCTGTTCTGTAGTTAACATCTGTGTGAAGTCTTGAATAAAAAGGATAAATGAAAAGTGCTTACAGGACACCACTGCACTCATTTCAGCCTTTTTTAACTTTTTGCGACTGGCTATTTTAGAAAAGGCCTCATGATGTTTCAGAAGTATAAGTAGTAACAGAGTCTTCCAAACTGCCATAAGCTACTGGGTTGGAACTAATCCTTAAAGCCAAGTTTCACCTCAGGAATACAGCATACAAAAGCTGTACTGGAAGAGGGGAAAATCTGAACAAGTTGTATGATCTTTTGAATTTCTCAAAAGAGCTTTTCCACCAAAACTAGTTTCAGAGGTCATCACCACAATTAGACCTTAACATTTAAAATGTTATTACATTTTCAGTGCTTAGAAGTAATCTGAAGTAGACTTGAATGAGGGTGAGGAGGAAGAAATCTGACTGAGAATCCTGAGAATCATCTCCCTTGTTTTGCATTCACTCATAATTAAGATGTACTGTGAAAAAAGACAACTGAATAGGGAATGTTTTCAAGCTTTCAGAAATTCACTCCCCAGTCCCAAATCTTATCCTTGCCAGGGTGGGTGCTGGTCTCTTCTCACAAGTGACAAGCAATAGGATGAGAGGAAATGGCCGCAAGTTGCACCAGGGGAGGTTTAGACTGGACATTAGGAAAAATTTCTTCCAAGGGAGGCAGTGGAGTTGCCATCCCTGGAGGTGTTTAAAAGACGGGTGGATGAGTTCCTTAGGGACATGGTTTAGTGGGGAGACAGGTACGGTTGGACTCAATCTTAGAGGTCTCTTCCAAACTTATGATTCTATGATGTTAGCCACTTCAAGGCTGTAAGTGACAGAATAAACTTTCCCCTGATACTCCCACTTACATCTCCCACACAGACAGGATCAAGTGTAGGCAGACGATAAATTGCAAGACTGTTGGGGTTGTCTCCACCTGTGGCCAGAAGGGTCCTTGAGGGGTTGAGCTCAATGGCATGAATACCACATCCCTGCTGGTTCACCATGCCGGGTTCACGATCTTTCAGAATAGGAATCTTTGTAATTTGACCAGTCTGGACATCCACTACAAATAACTGGGGAGAAAACAGAGAAAACAGGAGATGTAAGTCATCATCGAACAGACAAGAACAACTACATGGTCAAACAACCTCCCTACTCAGAATTGACAATTCTTTTCAGGTTGGAATCCACAAATGCTGCAGCTGAAAAATGCATCAATTTCTTCTTAAGATAAGTAAACTAACTTAACTACAATGGCCTTTATTTCAATCACCCTGTTTTGTTCTCAGAGCAATGGAAAAAGAGAGGAGAGAAATCTGTCACGAGATTGCCCATTTAACAAAATCTTTGAATCTAAAACTCTTTTCCCTATTCAATACAGAGACAAAACAATATTTTCCAGTCTCCCTGTTCAACAGTGAGAGAGACCCACCTCAAAACAGCCAGTGTGCCCCATCAGCTTAGCATGAGATTCCTTGCCTCCTGGATAAGATACTTACCGTGAAGTTTTGGCTTTGACAAACTGGCACCTCATAGATTTATAAAACTGGAGATTATTTTCTGGTGATACACAGAGAATAACAATTAAATATAGCACTGCCAGTACAAACACCGAAAAAAAGATGTCTAGCTACAACCTCGTCCTGCAAAAAGACTGGAAGTTTGAGCGTTATGTCACTGTGCCCTTCGCAGAAAACTCAGTTACAAAGACATACAGGTCTTCAAACAGACATGATTATACTCAGTTATGTCAGTTCAAACACACACAACCATAGTGTTACAACCTAAACAAGAAAAAAGGTTTACATGGCCTGCTAAATGTACTTTCACTGGGGAGGCTCATGTGCTGGGCCACTTCACAGAAGTTCAGAGAGCACCCACATTAACACTCAAATACGTTTAAGGGAGGGGACAAAGCCCTGTGAGGTTATGAGAAGCGAGGAAATGGAGGACCTGAAGCTGACCTGGCAGTAAGGCAAGTAGAATCACAGCCACAGATTATATTATAATTAAATTCCACTTCCTCCCCCCTTAAGTTTGTCACCTCTATAAAGAATGTTGTCTCAGGGCCTCTGGAACTGAACTGAAGATGGAGAAACAACAAGAAAACACCCCAAGAAAATTCAATGAAATTGAAAAAATACACATCTGAAGGAAATCTTCTGAAATGCTTTGTCAAGCATTGCTAGGACAGAAGAGGAACCTAGAGGTTCTCAGAGAGGAGTTACAGACAAGCTGGTTTTGGTGAACTCTCTCAGATTGTAAATCTGTTCCTTAAAAAGCACCAAAATACCCCCAAAAATGCAGCAGCCTATCTATTATTCTTGATGTATTGAACTAGCAGAACATTAACGTCAAATCAAAACCTGATGAAGTATAGCATGTTAAACTCACTCTGCAGAGAAATCTGGAATCTGTTAATCACTATTTGTGTGTTGTGTCCAGAATTACGCACCATCTTCAACTTGCAACTGATATCGCCCTGCAGGCAGCAGTCTTGCACGTGCAGATGACTGTTCCTCCAAGGACCGAAGTTCCATGTTCAGTTCTTCATTTTGCATGCAAGTGTGGAGTCAGGCCACAGCTGAAGTGCAGTTAAGCAGGAGGGAGGTACTCCTCACTTCTCCCAAGCCTTACCATGCTTTACTGCCCAAGACAGCTGGTAAAAACACAATGAACACAGCAACCCTGACCACATTCCTGAAAGCTGACACCTGAATTGCAGCATCAGGACCAGTAATTCCCTCTGCTCTCATCCTCCCTTGTCCTTCCCTTATGAATGTATTTCCTCTTTCCCTCCCCTGTACTTTCTTCCAGCAGAAATGCCCAATTCCCTTCCCTGTCCTCCTTCAACTACCAAAACACACACCAAATCAGTAGTTGAGTATTAAGGCCCCCAGGTGCCACCTGCAGGTCCCAAAGCTGGCACCAGAAGTGCTTGTTATGGAAACAGATCCACACCTCAGGATGTCCACTGACTAAGGAAAACTGTGTTTCAGCTGTAAAAGACTCACACTTTGAAAAGCATCAACAAGTACAAGGATTGAAACTGCTTCATGTCCTCCAGCCTGACACCACTGTCATACATCTGTGTTTCATAAGAGGTTGATAAAGACTTACTCTAATGCAAAACTGCTTTAGCGAAACACTAAAAAAATGGGGCTGAAGAGATAGATAACTTGGAGATGCACAACGCTGAAACATCAGACTCCCACATTTCTGCCCTACATCTTCAACAGAAACATTATTTTCCTACAAGAAGTTTCCAAATTAAGATCTTCCCAGAAGCAGCAACAGATATGTTTCTTGCAGTGCTTTCACCTGCTGATACCCAATTCTAATCCATCATCAGCTCTTGAATTGTTACGCCATTTTCTCACTTTTCTCCCTCAATTGCACAGCATCACCATAACCAGAGCAGCAACTGCTCTTAGGGTAAGGAACCTCACACCGTTAAGGGACTGGCTTCGTAGTTTCAGCTGTGAAGTTTTAAGCAGTAACTGCGCGCCTTGCCTGGTAAGGAACTTGGCTCACCACATGTAGTTTAGTAACAAACACCACCACCCTAAAGTAAAATGAGCGAGCACTGCGTGAGTATGCCAGGGCTTTTGCATCACTTGGGGCAGAACAGGAAGCGAGTTCACAATTTCACACTGCACCATTGGTTGCCAAGAAATCTTCCCTGTAAATCCAAGAAACAGAAGTCAAGAGAAGCCAAACAGTTGTCAGACACTTCTAAAGGGAGAAATGTTAAGAAACAAGACAGGCACCTAGCTAAGAATGCAGAAAATGTGATTATAATTTTTGGACAAATTGGCCTACTTCTTCAAAACCAACTAGTACCTTCACTACATCCACAGTTAAATCTGAAAGCATCCTGGCCTCTAAGAGTTTCAACAAAGACTTAACAAAGTTGAGCCTCAAAGTTTGGTAGCAAAGTCCTGAAAGCTGACCCATACCGTCATTTTTTTTCTTTATCTCAGGCAGGAAGAGGAACTTCTTTTCCAGTACTCATTATACCAAAACTAAAAACCAGCAACAAAAATGTTTCCTGGATGCAGTAAGCCCCCACCAACCTCCAAACAGTGAATTGAGCAGATTTAATCCTTGGGTTTAAGCGCTGCACATAATTCAGTTCTTCCTGCTAGCAAAACATATGCATGTCAGCCATTAGTGTGCCAAACACCTTAACATCCAGGATTTACCAAGCCAGGATTGCTTTGGCCACCTGCCACAAGCCAAAGGATGATACCTTGTCTGTGAGAAACAGAGCAGACTCTGCTATCGTGTTGTCCACAGGACAACCTTCATCTAACAAAGAAACAGGCTGGATGACAGGACAGAGAAATCTATCTTTCCTCTTATTTTCTTTTTAAAGTGGTTCCGACGTACAACTTGAAGCAGTGCTATGATGCGAAGATCAAGGTAGATAGGCATGGCCAGGTACTACTGTTGTCATAGCCACAAATCTTTATAATCTGGCCCTACTTTTCACACCCTGTGAGATCACTGTTGTGTGCTTCTTTTTCTCTTGGTTTGCAGAAGTGGTGAGAAGTCATTTTGGCAAACAGCTCCCACACAACGACAATGCAGCTGTGTGCTTTTCAAACTGGTTATGATCAAATTAATCAAGAAACCGCTCCACTTCATTGACTAAGGAAGTTCATTAATCAACTTGACAAAAGGAAAGACTGTGGCAGGGAATCAAGTACCTGAGGACCAGAGTGAACTGCAAAATCCACTCTTCTCTTACCCACAATACTGAGAGCAGAACGGCTTGCAAGGCTCTTCTGTCAAGTCTACTTCAATTTTTGACCTGCCCTTTGGAGACAACAGTTTATGAGGAAAAAACAACACCCTAAGTTAAAAATTCATTAAATCAAAACAAAGAAACAAATGAAATTTCCCTGTATCTTTAACTGAGAGCATCAACTTTATAGAGCCAGCTTAAAAAAGAGGCCAGTGAAGTGCCACATCAAGGCAACACATGGACTCTCTTGTGTCTCCACTGCTGCCCTTGTGCACCGAACAGCACATCAACAGACAGCCCTATCTTCAAGTTGACTGTACAAAGCAACTGGAACACAAGTAAAGGGTGCCACCCCGAGCTACAGCGTGTTTTTATTACACAGGCAGGATGGACTTAGTTACAGAGCACAACTATCCATGAAAGTCTACTTATTCTTCACACAAAAAGTGCTCATGGTACACTCCATGCCCCAACTCGTCATACACCACTCTTGGAAATCACAGGCACATCCCTCTCATTTGCACTTGCTTTCTCACTCATCGAGCAAGTTCACCACTCTTGTGACGGTGCTCAGATAGCCACAACGTCAGCTTGATCGCATCCCTGCCTTCGGTGAAAACCCACTTGAAGACAAAGGCACAAGCTGCTCCAGCTGACTCCCCAGCCACACGTACACCAGTGCCAGCAAGAACAAGCAGGTGGGAACATCCCATTCTGCAATGGCACAACTCTGGGCCAGCTGAAGATAGTCACAAAAATTTCACCCTAAGGCAATTTGTAAAACATCATTGTTCCCTTTCAAATTTAGGTTTTGCTAACAAAACAACAAAATCAAGACAATGCCACAGCATCATTAAACCAATGCTGTCACTGGTCACACTAAGCACTATCATTAAGCTTTTCCCAGTTCTAGGTCTTGCCTTTTATTTAGTGTGTAAATATCTTTTCCACATTCACAAAACATTTGGCAGAAGGTCCTTTCATTCTGTGGCAATACAGATTTACTAATATGTGCCAAGCCCCAAAGAAATAAGGACTCCTTAAAGCCTAAGCTATTAAACTGCTATCCCTCCTTCCCAATGGAGATCAGAACACTCACTAATCTCAGCACAAATCCTACTCACAGGTTGTGCAGTATAGGCCATGCAAGTGGGTAACAGCCTCACACATCCTCCTTGTAAGGGCTCTAAGACAAACAATCCAGAATACCAGGAAGCAACCTGAGAAGGAAGCAGCAGTAAAAGCAGCCCACAAGATGACTGACTCTGAATTCACAGAATCATAGAATCACCTGGATGGAAAAGACCTTTGAGACCACTGAGTCCAACCACCCCTGTCCACTACTACACCATATCCCTGAGCACATCTATCCATCTTTTAAACAACTGAAGAGTGACTAAGGGAGCTGGAGTTGTTTAGCCTGGAGGAGTCTCAGGGGAGACCTTACTGCTCTCTACAACTACGTAAAAGGAGGTTATAGTCAGGCAGGGGTTGGTCTCTTCTCTAAGGTGACCAGGAACAGAACAAGAGGACACAGTCTCAAGCTTCGTCAGAGGAAGTTTAGGCTCAATATTAGGAAAAAATTCTTCACTGAAAGTGTGATTGGTCATTGCAACGTGCTGCCCAGGGAGGTGGTGGAGTCACCGTCCCTGGAGGTATTTAAAGGGAGATTGGATGAGGCACTTAGTGCCATGGTTTAGACAATGAGTTGATGTTGGGTCATAGGCTGGACTCGATGATCTCAAAGGTCTTTTCCAGTCTTGTGATACTGTGATAACTCTATAGAGTTTCTAGAGACAAGACCATGCAGTCAGGCACTCTGCCTTGCTCTGAAATCCTGAAGCACCACTAGCTAATAGGCAAGCATTCTGGTGTCAGTGAGTTTGCTCACTGCCAAAATCTTATCTGTCAGTTTTCACGTGTCTTGCTCTCAGTGTTCAGTTTAAGGAGGCTGGCAGACGGTTACCACGTGTCAACAGATGGCAAAGAAAGGAGAAGCAAGAGACTTACACCAGCTAGAGGACATCTCTGCCACTCATGCCATACCTGGTACCGCTACTATCAGGCTCTGAAGGCAGACACAGTGATCACGTGTGGCTGACAAACCCAAATACTCTTGAGACAAGAAATCACACCTGGACGTCTACTCACAAGCCACTGAAAAAAAGGTAAATGGAAGTGTTGGTCACAGGCATCAGAGATTTATTTACACTGAGCTTTGGTCAGTGGAATTTTGAGTATAGTTACAAACAGCAGGAGCATGATTTCTCTTTCCCTCTGGGATCAGAGACAAGCAGTCATCTTGATATTTCATTTCAACAGCAAGTAGTGATAAGACGAGAGGGAAAGGCTTTAAATTGGAAGTGGAAGATTGAGATTAGACATTAGGAAGAAATTCTTCACGATGAGGGTGGTGAGGCACTGGCACAGGTTGCCCAGAGAAGCTGTGGATGCCCCATCCCTGGAGGTGTTCAAGGCTAAGTTGGATGGGGCTCTGAGCAACCTGGTCTGGTGGGAGGTGTCCCTGCCCATGGCAGGGTGGTTGGAACTGAATGTGCTTTAAGATCCCTTCTAAACCAAACTATCCTATGATTCCATGATTGCACATGCAAAGGCAGAAGACACATTAAATTGCAAAACAAGTGGAAATTGTTTTCCAAATAGAGAGTAACTGTGCATTGTTTTCTTACCACTACAACTCCAGAACTGCAAGAACACATCATAACCACCTGAGACACACAGAACAGACATGGGATCTCTTGAACAAATTTAAAGTATTTAAGAAGACACAAGTGTTGGTGATGTACACCAAGGTATTGAAGGCAATATTCTAGTCTACCAAAGAGAGAGCAGGTATCAGCTACCATTCAGAAAACAATTCACTCACACCTTGCAAAAGCCACCTGAGAAACTACAGGAGAACACTTGGTAAGGGAAGCTGTAAACACAAATACACCTATCAGGCCTGCCTGGTAAAAAAGCAGCAGCAAACAAAATCATTAGATTCAAGGCAATTACATTCTCAAGTGGAAGCTTAATACGCTTCTTGTATTTAGAGAATGATTTACAGATCTTGTATTTTCTCATCCTTAACTTCACAATTAGCAAAAGAATTATGTCCTGAACACATACATGGAACTAAGGGAACAACAGAAGCTGAAGAATGGTTATTGGCACTTCTTTCCAGAAGATGCTTTAATTTTTTGACATTTTCCTTAAATAGTAAAAATAAAAAAAAAAAAAATCAAAAAGAAAGCTTCAGCCATCTCATGTTCAGTGTTTCCATTTGCCATATGCTTGGTCTCAGTTTCCCTAGGATGCCTAAACAGAAGACACTGATTATAGACAATATCTTCTTCCAGGCTTCTCCGATATGAGAACTCACGGTGATATGGTAACTCGTGATGACACCTCTGAACTCAAGAGTTCTTCCTGCTCTTTCAGTTGAATTTGAAAAGGATTAAGCAGCCCATTGCCTACAAGATCGAGGTGCCTCTTGCAAAGGCAACTCCTGCCTCACAGAAGTCCATATTATTGTGTTTGAATTTTTAGACACTTGAATGCTTGTAGAGGTTCCATCATCCTACATCTACTGGAAAAAGAACATATCTTCAAGCAGCCCAAATGTTTGATTTATGCGTGGCCAACTGTGAGCACTGGAGAAAAACAAAGTTATTTCATACACACATTCACAGCAAAGGATAGTTTTAAGGATAAAAAGTTACTCCAAACAATTGAACAAGTTACAAACCTCATTAAAAATGACCAGTTGACAGAGAGGTCCATATTCTCTTCAGTGTTTATAGTGACTAGTACTGTCAAGTGACTAAAAGCAAACGCACTCCTCTATGACAGGATCAGGGGTTTTTTGGTGTTATTAAAAATAGTGAATCCTTCTGGTACAGTGTAGCCAAGGGCAATTTATGAATTAAATGCTGAAAGCTCTCAACGCCACATTTGAGCTTTGATTAAAATAACTGCTATGGTTTATATTTTTCTGTTGCATTAAGTTTAATTAAGTGCAACTCCCATGCAGGAAAACCCACCAATATCCATCAAGTTGTTTTACCTTCACTCCCAACCTAAACACCACATTCTCAGCATGGAAGAATCGGTAGAGGAGTTCTTTGTTATGTGGCTTACTCAGGACATGAGAGAGAAAATCTTGTAATTAGATTGTTGAGTTTAACGCTCTACTTGCTCAAATATGAACACAAAGCAAACAAGACAAAGCTATTGCAATACTCATAACCTGTATACAAAAATCTTTCACAATGCTGAAGTGAATTCTTTTGTAATCGCTATATTTTGCCTAATAAAAGGCAAGGTTCACCCATAATGTTAAGTACAGCTGCGGAAGCACACACTCCACGGTGAGAACAACACTGTGGTTGAATCCCTCTTCAGTTCTGCAATTGTTTGATCCCAAACCATTTTCTGCAAGGTTGCATTAACAATGCATTTGCCCATTTACCTTCACTGCAGCAGCACTAGAACTACAGAAGTTATAGAACACAAAAAACCTGTTGCAGCTTTATAAAACACACAGTCATCTTGCCAGGGTAAGCAAGGTTTTTGAGAGCCTGTGTTTCAGCAGGAGTTTGTCTCCTGGTAAGCTGTGCTGTGAACAGGGCCAGCTGCTGCCCAGCCAAGGTGAAGAACACATGGGGAGAGAGAAGGCAGAGAGATTCTATTTCAGGCTTATTCCTGTTAAAAGATTGTTCTGTTAAGCTAGGCCTTGCTTCCTGAGAGCTAATGCACGAAAGCCTCCTGCTGTGTAACTAACAATAACAGTTACCTGAAATGAAAACAAAATGCCACTGTCTTTTCCAAGCCATACCCCTGAGCAGAGCTTAAGAAACCTTAAGCCAAAGAAATAATCACAAATAAATACATTTTGAGGTTTAAGAGCTGCTTGATCTATACGTTCCTTACAATGCTCAACTCCTTTCTGTGGCTCTAACTAGCTCACCAAGAACAAATCTGGGAGTCCACATTAATTCAATCAGACATACACACATGAAACTCCAGCCTCAGTCAATGAAGTTGGGCTGCTAAATTCAACAGGGAGGTCACTATCCCCAAAGTAAGATCTCCTTTATTTATTAGTCATACAGGACAATTTTAATATTCCCCTATAATGCTTCAAATCCAAAGCATCACTTTAAGAGTCTGAAGGTTTTTTTGCCGAAGCACACAAAGGTACCTAAACAAGAAGAGTTATCTGAGCACTGAAAATGGATGTGGAGTGAATAAAAATAACAAACAGTAAAGGGTAATTCTGAAGATCTGAAATTCACTTTTGAAGCTTGAAACATTTCTAGCTACTCTGACAAGTACCTGGAGTTTAACCACAGTTTTTAGCTTTGTAGCAGCTTTTCACAACCATCAGCACAGAACCACTCGTATAAAGAAACCAAGTAAGTCTGAGCACAATGAAAAAAGTCTTACTAGCAACTTCTACCAGGCACATTATCTACTGTTTAGCAAAGCTAACATTGTTCATTAACTTTCTATTTGCAGGATAAGAAGAAAAAACACAGCTCCAGTGCTGGTTTCCGTTGCACAAACATATCTGAATCACTCCGTGCAGACAGACAGATCCATATCCAGGCCAGCGTTTCAGTTCGCAGCCACCTGCACAGGGCTATATTTTCAGATGAGAACCTGTCGTCATTACGCACTTCCTTCATTCAAAATTAACTGTAGGTGACTTTGACTCCACCCCTAATTTCTTCCTAATATTTTCCTTGGCAGTCTACACACTTTGATTATGGTAAGCATCATTTAGGGGAATAATTAGCAGAAGAAAAAGACAGAGATGTGTCACTTACCGTGTTGCATTTTGTCCCGCACACCACCTGCCGGTGGTTCAGCCACTGTGAGGCAAACACTTTGTTGAGGGTTCCGAGGTGAAATTCTCTCTCCTTAAGGAGGCTGGGAAGCTGATGGGCTGCGTATCCTTGCAGGATGCGGCGGTAGCCAGACTCATTCTGCACCCTGACCTCTCTGCCTTTCAGGTAGCACACCAGGGACCTCTTCACCGGGGGCAGCCTTTTCCGTTTCTGAACCGGGTGATCCCAGCCATGCTGTGGTGAAGGGTGAAAGTTAAACAAAGCAACCAGGACAAACAATACAGAGCCCTTACAAATAGAAAGATATTCCCCACAAGGTACTGTAGTCTTCTAACTATTCATAAAAGAAGATAAGCTTGAAAACGCTGGACAGCCTTCAGAAAAGTAAAATTAAACACTAATACTTGCTAAAAGATTAACACCATGACGGTGTGCAAGTGACCCCGGGGGATGGGGGGAAGTGACCGGGGGGACCTCCCAGGGACCCACCACTACATCCGCCGGTCTCCGCTGCCCCGACCTGAGGCTCCTCCGCGGCACGGACGGGCCGGGGCTCCCCTGCTGCATGGCCAGGCCGAGTCGCGGCAGAGAACGGGCAGCGAGCAGCGGTAACCGGCACGAACGGCCCAAACGGCGGGGGCGGCACGCGGGGGCAGCACCGGGACGGGGGGCGGGACTCGGGGTAAGGGCATCGAGAAAGGGCAATACTGGGACGGGAGCAGGGGGGAATCCGAGGGGAAGGAGGGCACCGGGAGGGGGAAAGAGATGGGACGCGGGCTGCTGGGGCAGGGGGAGACTTGGGACGGGTGGGGAGGACTCTAGGACGGGGCTGCCAGAACAAGGGGCGCCCGAAGACGAACGCGACATGCCAGAGAAGGGCACTGGGACGGGGTTCCGAGGAGGAGGGGGGACCGCGGAGGGCGAGGACACCCGGGGTGGGGCCCTGGGACCCGCGTGAAGAGGCACCGGCACGGGGAACACTCAGGGGAGGGAAAGATCCGGGACGGGAGGGCATCGCGGTGAGGACTCGCGAGGGGACCTGGAGGAGGGCACTGGGCCAGGGGATACCGGGGCAGGGCACCCGGGGTGAGGGCACCTGTAACAGGGCTGCCGAGGGCGGAGAGCGGGGCACCCAGCGTTCGGGGATGCTAGGACAGGGAACACCGCGGGGAGGAACGCGTGGGGGAGCACCACGACGGGGCTGCGGGGAGGGAGAGCACCAGGACGAGGAGTGGGGGGCGACCCGGGAAAGGCAGCGGGACAGGGGACAAAGGTCGCCCGTGGTGGGGGGACAGCCGGGGGAGGTAGGGCACTAGGACCCGCGGAAGGCGTCTGGGACGGGGCTGCCGGGGGCGGTAGGAAAGGACTGGGCATCGGGACGGGGGACGTCCACAGGAGGGAAAGATACGGAACGGGAGGGCATCAGGCTGGGGACCGGCGGAGAGGGGCGGAGGCACTGGGAAGGGGACCCAAGATGGAGGGCACCGGGATAGGGGACACCTGGGACGGAGATCTATGAAGGGGGAACCCACGGGACTAGAGAGCACCAGGACGAGGCACCCGGGGAGGGACCCGCGGAAGGATCCGAGAGGGAGGGCACCGGGACGGGAGACACCCGGAGTGGCACCCATGGGGATACCCTGGGTCAGGTGGTCACCGGGATAGAGCTGCCGGTGGGGACACCAAGACAGTGTGAGTGCCTGCCCCATGGCAGCGTGACACTCCGGCACCGCGGCTGCTGCTCCGCCCCGGCACGCGTCCTCGGGGCAGCAGGACCCCCCCGAATTTCCCTCCCTCTTTCCCTCGACTGGAACACGGCACCCCGGCCAGGGACACACAGGCACCCACGTACACAGGCAAGCACACACAGGCGGACACAGACACACACAGAGGCACTCACACCCCCACAGAGAGACACACAGACAATCACCTGCTCCCCATGGAGCCCCCCGGGCCCCGCCGCCGCCGCTTTCCGCTTCCTGCTAACTGTTTTCCGGGACATGACGGTAGCAGCAGAAGGAGGAGGAGAAGAAGGAGGAGCAGAGGCCGATGGCGCGGGCTGGGCCCCACATGGAGCAAGCGGGGGTCACACACGGGGACACCAGGACGGGGACACGGGGACACCGGGACCACGGGCCCTGTGGCCGCGCCTCACGACATCACCGCACGCGCGACAGTCGCGACGCAGCTTTACGGCACCTCCCCCGGCCCCGCCCGGCCCCGCCTCCCCCGGCAGTTGCCACGGCAACGGGCAGCGCCCGCCCTCCCCTCCCCCTGCCTGGCTCAGCATGCGGAGGGAGGGGTGTGGGGTGAGGGTAGTTGGGTGCGAGGTGTGGGATGTGGAGTGAGGGATGCGGGGTGATGGGTGAGAGATGTAGGGTGCGGGA
This sequence comes from Neomorphus geoffroyi, assembly GCA_033558235.1. Classification (NCBI taxonomy): domain Eukaryota; kingdom Metazoa; phylum Chordata; class Aves; order Cuculiformes; family Neomorphidae; genus Neomorphus; species Neomorphus geoffroyi. The sequence goes on from JAUMJM010000048.1 coordinate 2,472,807, forward strand.
CGAGGGGTGTGGGGTGCGTGGTGAGAGATGTCGGATAAGGGATAAGGAATGCGGGATGAGGGACGCAGGGTGAGAGATGAGGGATTAGGGATAAAACATGCGGGGTGAGAGATTCTGGATTCGGGATGCGGGATGAGGGTTGTGGGATGAAGGATAAGGGAGGGAGGATGCAGGGTGCGGGTGCAGGATGCGGAGTGCAGGATGAGGGGTGCGGAATGAGAGATAAGGGATGTGGGACGGGGCGTGCAGGATGAAGACTGAGGTATGTGGGATGTGCCGTGTGGGGTGAGGGCTGCAGGATGCGGGATAAATAATGCAGGATGTACTCCCTGTGGTTCCCAGCACTTGTGGAGGACCCAACTGGAGGAACCCAAACCAGGCGACACCTGGCACCCTGGCATGCCTCCAGCCACCTGAAATGTGTGACCAGCAGGAGCAGGAAAGTTGTCACTGTGCTCAGAATCAGTCAGGCTGCACCTTAAATCTTGTGTTCAGTTTTGGGACCCTCACATTGAGGGGCTGGAGTGTGTCCAGATAGGGAGAACAAAGCTGGCAAAGCAGCTGGAGAACAAGTGATATGAGGAACAGCTGAGGGAACAGGGATTGCTTAATCTGGAGAAAATGAGGCTATGGGGAGACTTTATCGCTGTGTACAACCGCCTGAAAGGAGGTTGCAATGAGGTGGGTGCTGGTCTCTTCTCCTAAGTGACAGGTGACAGGACGAGAGGAAATGACGTCAAGTTGCACCAGGGGTGGTTTAGATTGGGTATTAGAAAAAACATCTTTATTGGAAGACCAGTGAAGCACTGGAACACACTGCCCAGGGAAATGATGGGCTCATCATCCCTGAGCGTGTTCAAAAAGTGTGAAGGGGTAGCACTGAGGAACACGGTGGTGTTGGGCTGATGATTCGACTGGATGGGCTTAGAGGTCTTTTCCAACCTTAATGATTCTATGATTCTATGAAATCAGCACATGGGCCATTTTCCTGACAAAGGAAACTCCTTTTATTGTGTTTTCATCCAGCAAATGCAAAGACAAGGTTGCTGTGAAAGCCAAACTGCAAAAAAAATCTACAAAAGAACTTCATAGGCGTCCAGTTTCTCTGGAGAGGGAGAAGCCTGCGGGATAACTCTGGTTTGACTGATTTCAGCCCTTATTTGCCCCTCTCCACATCCTCCCTTCCTTGCTACCCCTCCTCCGCATTTTGGACAAAACCCCTGTTTTGGAACAAGTTCTTCTCCAAATGCTTAAATGCCCCTGACAAAGCTGCTCTGGAATATCCTTGCAGGAGAGCTGAGGTGGAGGCAGTTCTGCCAGTTTATTGCAATTTCATAGCAAAGACCTTAATGCACGTGCCTGTCTTCTCTTTAAATATCCAGTAAGCAGGAGGTGTCTCCTGTACATCTGAAATCTTCTCCTGCAGGCCTGATTTTGGTATTGAAGCACCTTAAGGTCAGTTAAGAACATGCATTTTCATGCCTTTACTCCAGCTCTTTTGTTCCAGTGGACATGGGATTAATCTGTCCTGTACTGAAACGTTATAGGTTATCCCTGCAGATCTTGTTTTGTGTGCAAATGCCCGCTGTCACGTTATGATTTGTACTTCTGGCCTTGATTGCTTCATCACTGGCTGGGCTGGAGCTGGGGATGGACCCACAGCTGGAGCAGGGACAAGGACAGGTACAAGAACAGAGAGAAGGACTGGGACAGGGAAAAGGACAGGGGCTGTGATAGGGTCCACGACAGAGGCAGGAACAGGAGCAGGAATAGGGACAGGGGCTGAGACAGGGAAAGAGAAAAGTAGGGGCTGGGGCAGGGTCAGAGGCTAGGGTAGCAACAAGGGCAGGGACAGGGATAGGGACAAGAGCAGGGATAGGCATAGGGACTGGGCAGGAACTGGGAAAGGGACATGGGCTGGGACAGGAGCAGGGGATGGGACAGGTGCAGGGCAACAGAGATAAGGACAGACAGAGGAGCAGAGATAGGGATGTGGGCAGAGACGGAGCAGGGAGAGGGATGTGGGCAGGGATAGGGATAGGAACTGGGCAGGGGGACGAAAAAAGACATGGGCTGAGGCAGGAGTGGGAACAGGGATGGGACAGAAACAGAGATAAGGCCAGAGAAAGGGACAGGGGCAGGTGTGGGGACAGAGACAGGAGCAGGGACAAGGACGGGCTGGGAAACGGATAAGAACAGCAGCAGGGACAGGAACAGGGACCGCCCAAAAATGGGGTTGAGGTAGAGGCTAGGGCTAGGGCAGAGCAAGCATGGGGAGAGGGACAGAGGCTGGCACAGGGATTCTGACAGACTGAGACTGGGGCAGGGATAGGGAAGACGTGGGCTGGAACAGGAACAGCTCTACGCACAGAACAACCTCCCCTTCCCTCCCCTTCCCTCCGGAAGAAGCCGGCGCTCCCCCGCCCCACCCCGCCTTGTGACGTCACTACCCGAGCGCGGGCTGCGATTGGCGGGCAGGCCGGCGCGACGCGCGTGACGTGACGTGACGCGACGCGCGGACGGGGCGGGGTTGGGCGGGGCGCGCGGCGGGCTCACAAGATGGCGGCGCCGGGCGGCGGGACGTGAGGAGGGGTGGTAGTCTTGGGCGTTCATCGTAGCCGCCACCCGGGAGGGCCCACAGGTACCGGCTGGGGCAGAAGGTGCGGGGTTTCAGGGGTTCTCCGTGTCCCCGGGGGTGGAGGGGAGGTGCCTCCCAGGGTCCGAGGCCTTGGCGCCCCCTCCTTCTCTCGCCCGGGGCCCAGGGACTCCTCTGCTGAGAAGGCGGGGCTGGGGGGCTCGGGCTGCGGCCTCGCCACGGTGAGAGAGAGTTTGGCGACGCGGAGGCACCGGTACTACGGGAGTAGGGCGGGGCCCGGAGGGACTGGGAAGCAAAGGGGGAGTAGGGGAGGTAACATCTCGGGGACAAGGGGGGAGCGGCCCAGAAAGACCGAAGAGAAGCAGAAGCAGGGAGGGTGGCGGCCCAGAGGGACTGGGGAGCTCGCGGAGACAGAAGACGATCGAGAGGCACCGAGGAGTGAAGGGAAGGGGAGGACGGCCCAGGGGGACTGGATGGACCGGGGAACAGAAGAGGTAAGGGTGCGGCACAGAGGGTCCGGAGAGCAAAGGAGGATGAAGCAGTGGGGGGTCCCAGAGGGACCGCGGAGCAAAGGAGACGAGGGCGGCGGCCCGAGAGGACTGGAGGAACAGAGAAGCATAGGGGGGGCGGGGAGGGGACGGCCCAGGGAGCAGAGGGGGGAGGGTGGCGGCCCAGAGCGATCGGAGAGACCGGGGAACAAAGGTTTGCGCGGCCGGCCTGGAGGGACCCGGGAGCGAAGGGGGATGAAAGGAGTAGGGACAAAGGGATCAGTCCCGAAGAGCAGAGAGGAGTGCAAGGGGGAGCGGCCCAAAGGGACTGGGCCTGGGGAGCAGAGCAGAGTCAGACTGCCTTCCCGACCCGCTCTTGTTCTTTCGGGGCTTACTGGAGTCAGGGAGTGCCTTTTTTTGTTTCATAACCTGTGGTGAAACTGCATTTTGAGAGCTGGCTGCTACCAAGGTCTGAGCAAGGGTTAGTGCCTGTGGTATCTGGGAGCGAATTCCTCCTCACGGTAACTGCATCTCCTGTGAAGAAGTGAAACCTCTGCGTTTGGGTGGGGGGTGGCTGTTGTGCTGTGAAAACCATAGTGCCCATTTTCCCTGTGCCACTCATGAGTTGAGATTTCTGTTGTATTCACCCTTCGGTTGCATCTTCTTGTGGGCTGAAAAGTCAAAATTATAGGATGGTAGAATGCCAGGTTGGAAAGGACCTCGGGGATCATTGGGTCCAACCTTTTAGGTGAGATATAGTTTAAGTGAAATGGCCCCAAACCCTGTCAAGCTGCACCTTAATAGTGTCCAGTGTAGAGGAGTCCATCACTCCCCTGAGGAGATTATTCATATGTTCTCAAGATGAAAATTTTCCTTCTACATTACAAACGTCATCTCCCCAGGAGCAAATTGTACCCATTACCCTTTGTCTTTTCCATGTGACTACTCATAAGAAGGGAGTCTCCATCCTCTTGGTAGGCACCGTTTATGTATTGGTACATGGTAATAAGGTCTCCCTTAAGCCTTCTCCTCTCAAGGCTGAACAAACACAGTTCTCAGCCTTGTTTCATATGGAAGGTTTCCCAGTGCTCTGATCATCTTAGTGGGCTTTCCCTTGACCCTCTCCAGTCTGTCCACATCTTTTTTTGTACAGCAGGGACCAAAACTGGATGCAGTACTCCAGGTGTGAACTGGCAAGCCCTGGGCCTTGTTTATCTCACGGGTTGTAGCCCTCCATGGCTTAGTTTATGGTTATTACCTATTTCTGAATCTTTCTGGGTTAGCTGTGCTGCTTTTGAACAGGAAAGAGCATCATATCTGTTTCTGCTTTTGAGATGCAGACAAACCATGAATGTGTAGACTGTTGTGAGAATGCTTCAGTTTTGTAATTCCGAAGTTTTTGATAATGCCTTGTATTCTTTTCAGCTCAGTGCTTGCTAGAAGTAAAAGGTTTTAACACTTTTATGAAGTGATTTGTTACAATTCAGGAGCTGTCTTTCTGAGGTTTGATAGCTCAAAATCCATCATTTTAAAGAGAAAGTTAGGATTGCATGGTTGTTGTGTTTTGTTTGTTGTTTGGTTGTTTGTTTTTTTTTTTTTTAAATTAGTAAAGGAAATTACAATAGATGGAAATGAGTAATCATAGTGTGGTTTGGGTTGGAAGTGACCTTAAAGATCATTCAGTTCCCAACCCCACTGCCAGTGGCAGGGACACCTTATCAAGTGTTTTTATTCCCCACATTTAAAAATTCCAAACAAGCCAAATAAAAAGTAGTCTTACAGAAATCTCACAACATTTGGCCTGTCTCATTAGAGTATTGATAAGCAGATGGACTCTGGCACTTAGCTGTATGACTAAGGCTGTCATGGATTCAGTAAAAATGTCCTCATGTCCAGTTTTTAGAGCACTTTGAAGTGGGTATTCCTAAGGGACCAGGGAGTGTGGCCAAATTAAGGAGGAAATGAGTTGTGACTGGTGATGTGACTGGTGATGTGACTTCAGTGGCTGTGCTACTGATGGAAGGAATGCTACATCTTTTAGCCTGTTATGGAGTTAGGAGGCTTTTTTAGTACTTTGCAAGGGGAAATCTTGCTCCAGCTGTGACCTAGAGTGTTAAGGATAAAGAAGGAGAGGTGGTACTGTGGATAGGCAGATATTTCATAGTGTTCCTTCCCTTATCCTTGTAGCATAGGACTTCTGCCCCTATGCAGGCAGTCTTGTGGCTGGCCCTGGGTACCTAACATCTCTCATCTGCAACGGTGTCTTTGAGGGGAGAGGGGGAAAAGCTGTTTTGGCCACCTCCTCTCCTTTTATCCGTGCAAAATGGAGCTATGTGTGTCGCACTGTTACCAGCCATGGAGAGGGGAATGGGGATGAGACAGTTACCTATGGCCACAATAAAATGGTGGGACCAATGTATTTAAGGCAGGACAGTGTTAGGTACCAGAACCACAGCAAAGTTGCTACGTAATTACTTCAGTTTTCTGTATGTGCAAAGCAGTGGTTCAGAAGTGACGGTGATGCTGCAGGCCACTGCCATTGGACAAAAACTTAATTCTAAGGGAAGGGGGAGAGAAAAAGTGGTCTTTAAACTTAGTGTTTGTGAGCTTGTGATTTTAATCTCAAAACTGAAAGTGATAGCACTTTTCTTGTCTGGTTGGCAGTATCTGGCCTGCAAGTTTGTTTCTTTTCTGTGTGAGTGCACAAAGGAGTGAAGGAAGAAGTTTCTTTTGCTAAGATCAGACACTCTGAAAGCCTGAAACCTCAAAGGGAAACAAAAGGAAACATCAAGTGTAAGAGATGTGGGCGAGTAAATGTTAGTTTCTCTTTAGTGAGTTGAAATCCGATTTTCAGAGGATTTTAAGAGTGTACTGATCAATATAGTGGTCAGCTGGGAGACTTATTTTAGAGTTTATGTTGATGGATAGGTAAATATTCATAATGATAAATCATCTGTACCAGGTGGAAGACCTCCATCTTCACCGTTCACATGGATTTTGCAGTGTCAGTACTTGTTATCTTAGAATCACAAGTCTTTCACTGGCAGAATAGAAGTTGGGTTTCTGGACCAATCCAGCAGACTACCTCATCTGATTCTGTCACGCTGGCAGCCAGAGCTGTTTTGGCTGATGCTAGTGGCGAAAGTGCTGTAAGGCCACAGAAGGCATCACTTTACTTATCCTCCTCCTTTTTAACTGCATGAGCTTATGGTTTCCTGCTATTTCTATAAACTTTAGGGATTCAAGATGCAGGCCATTCAGTATTTCTGTCAGTGTCCAGTCTGTATCATAAGTTATTGACATCAGCTTGTTCATGTGTTTCATGGTTGGTACTGGCTGGAATATTGTGGTAAATGATCTGTGAGAAATCTAGTTTTACTTATACAGAATGTTTATCCAGCCTTTGTTATTTGCTTTGTTTCTAACGTAATCACTCTGTCTTTTGAATCATAAATTCCAGAGCCTCAAGTGTTGTTTCATGAAGGTATCTACCCTCATCTGTTACCATCTATTTAAAATTGATCAGTGCGATTCAGATCAATGTTGGTGTAATGAAGTGTAGTGGAGCTGTAACTGAAAAGCTCTGGAAGGTGTTTTTGAAAACTCTTATTTGAAGGAAAGACAGAGAAGGGTTGTTTGTGGATTATAAATAGCATTCTTTGAATAAGTAGGCCTTCTAGGGTGTATGAAAGGTTTGTTTCTTTTCTTTGCTGTATTGTGCCTGCTCGCTCTGATAACTGGGAAGGCAACACTATTGAACTTAAAGCGTGTACTACTCTGCAGTGGATCACTGGGGTTGCAGTGGGTGGATACAAGCCTCAGCTCATGGTTTTCTGTGTTAACTACTTAGATGGGTAATCCTCTGGTATGCAAGTGCATTGCTTAATGCTTTAGCCCTCGGACTTGGTTTGAATAAGCTCATGTTCTATGTCCCTAATGACCTCTTGCAGTCAGTATAGTCTTGAATTGAGCTCTCCCAAGAGAAACTGAACATTGGAGTTTTTCCCTCTCAAGTGATCAGATTTCTTTCACACACTTGCTTACATGGGGAGGGCATTTCCTTGAACATGAAGAAATACTGTCTTGGGAAACTGAAAAAACAGCTTGATCCAAACTTTTTTCCCTCTTTGGAAGGCTTCAGAGTCTTTTCAGAAAACTAAGTTTGTGATGTACTTGAAACACAGAAGGATATCAAAGGGGAAAGAGAATGTCATTGCTTTCACTTAGGTTTAAATCTTCTTTTCTAGAAGGGAAAGCAGATGAATTCAGAGTGCTGTGTTGCGTTAGTAGCATTACAGCTTCTCACTAACTGACCAAGCTCAAATGGAAATTCTGAGCTTGTGTTTCCTCAGCTGCATTTTGTGTCAGAAACTGTTACATCATTACAGGGTCACATTTGAAGTGGGAAAATCAGAAGAACATGAGTCCTATCCAAGAAGCAGTCTGTTCCTCAGCTGGAAGATGGTCTGAGTGTGAATATACTAAAGCTGCTAAACAGTTGGTAGTTGGTATCATGGGAACTGGTAATGAAGAGTTGTTAGATCCAGTTAGTTATGTGGTATGTGTTGCCTGGAGATAAGCATTCATGATAACTATTTACTAGGTTGTGTGAAAGATTTAAGCCCTTTCCTAACGTAAATGTTTGTGCTTGCACCTTGTGGCATCTCTGGGTTAGCAGCAGAGTAAGCCATGGCTGGAATGGCTGGTGAGATTTGTTCCCAGTCGGAAGGCTGGATTGGTGAGAGTATGCCTGTCACCAGATTTGCTATGTCAGGTGTTAGCACTGTGCTTAATTGAGACAGAGATGTACTTATTTGTTCAACTTGATTTGCCTCATCAGTTCTGAATTCTAAAATAAAGCTAGATTGCTAGTTTGTAAACTTTCTGCAAGTTAATTGTTAAAGCATCTATATATCCTTTTCTGATACAGCAAAGCCACTCTGGGTTCCACCCTAGTGACTAATGCTGTCATGTGGTATCCTTGCACGGTAACGTACAGTAATTTCCAGTGAGAACGTAGGGGGCACATGTAGTAGGGAAAAGAGTTTTAATGAGTAAAATCGCCATTAATCATCTGGAATAAAATTGTGAGTGGTGAAAAAGGACAGAAGAGCTTTATGTTGTATGCACTCTGAGAAAGGAATATGTTCTTCATCTTTTAACTAAGTATTAGGTCACCACAAGCAGCTTATTGCCAGGCTGTTTGACTTATTGGTAGGAAAAAAGCTGAAATATTACTGAGTTTCATTTTGCTTGCTGTATTTGTTAGTAGTGCAAAAAGAAGGAGCTTTATTGTGCTTTTTAGAAAGTACCATTAGACTCTTTATTGGTAAGATGGGAAGTGAGTACGTGAATGTATCCCCTAAATCAGGTATTAGTTGGAGTTTCAGAAACAAAAATGGATATTAAAATTATCATACTGTAACATAGCTTTGCAGTCAAGGTGGGTAATGAACCATAAAAACTTAAGGCAGCAGATTTCTATGTTACGTGCCTCTTAGATTTGTAATCTTAAATCTAGATTTGCTCTTAATCAAGATGTAATTCTATCAGAGATCACTGGCTGGCAGGGCTCTGCAATGGCAAATACCTTTACATCTAAATGTGTAACCATCTGAGGTGTGGTCTTATGGATACTCTTTTTAGGAATAATTTAAAGAAAATCTTCGTGTGAGAACATTCTTTGTCAAGTTTTGATCAGCTATCTATGTGAGTTACCATGTGTAGAAGTGTCAGGCTTTGGGGGGTGGAGGGGAGATGCCTCCATTACATGAAGATCTTCAACCAGAAAATCCTTAATAAATAAATAGAATTTAAAGAAGCCACAAGTGTGTTATGAGATCCAGGGTAAATGAAGGTAGACAAAGGTGAAGAAGTTGAATGTGGCGCAGATGGCTGGGTGGTCTCATCTGTTTTTGGAGCTGGGGATGAACTCTGGAAATACATACTTGTTTGACAGAATGACTGTTGAATCAGTGTGTGTGATAGGATTGTACCATCCTTTTCATACAGGAGCTTCCACGTTATGTATGCAAGGGATGTGCAGTTCTGAAGATCTGACTGTCTCTTGGTGTTCAGTATGTGCTAGGATGTTGGAGTGATGAAGAAGTTATGCCTACAACTTCTCTGCCTTTTCTCATGTCTTCCAAGGAGATGAACATGTGAAATATATCTGTGTTTGGTACAGGGATCTAGCTATGCTCTACATAAATCGATTCTGCTGAGTAATGTAAAAGTCTTCTCTCGTAGCTTGAAGGGAGAAGTCACGTATCCATTTTACTACAAGCCTTCTTGAAGTCATAGTTCTCCTTGTAACTTGATGTTACTGCAGGAATGTAAATGTGATGCACCTGTTCTATCATTAGACAGCACTGGATTTATTAGCTGAAAGAAACTAGATTGAATCAGGCATGGGTTATAGAAGAAGCAGGCTGGGACAGACTCAGGAGAAAATCTGATGCCTCAGCTGAGGAATGGCTAACCCCATTGTCTTTCCACTTCTTTTAAAAAAAAAAAAAAAAAAAAAAAGGCTTGCTGCTTTATCACAGCAGTGATGGCTCACTGAGACCAATCTCTGTACCGATGGCAGTCCCATGTTGCTGCCAGTCTGTTAAGCATTTGGAGGAGAGAAGCTGTGGCTATGACTGGTCATGGGGCAGTCTCATCCAGCAACCTACTCCAGTCAAGTTAGAAAATAGAAGTAGGGCTAGACTGCTGAACCTGAGTCAGATCTGTCAATATGCTGAGGAAATTAAGCTAATGCGTCTCTGAAGGCTGCTTTTGCACATAAATTCAGCTACTTCTGTTTGGTTATTCATTGCTTTAAGTGTTTCAGGGGTTGCATTAGTTACCGTATCTGCTGAAGAAATTTCTAATGTGCAGGAAAAAAAGTTGATACCACTGAGTGAGACAGGAGATACAGGAGTAGTGCAGACTTAAGTTACTGCTGAAAATTCACTTAGAAATAAAGTTTGGACTAAATCTGATTTCATGTCAGTCCAGAAGAGCATCTGCAAGGCTTTGATATTAAGCTGGAAAGCTGAACAGGAGTGATTTGATAGGGAAAACTGGGATTGACAAAGAATGACAGAATGCAGTGGGATTCCTGGTGTAGCTGTGGATTTGGGATTCAGGAAGTACAATTTCTGTTCTGGCTTTGTGGCTGGCTGAGCTGGATGGCTGTGGGAATATTGCTTCAGCTTTGTGTCCTGTTCCTCACACCTGGAAAAAGGGTTAGTTTTCCTGCTGGTTAAGTGCCTTGACAGCTGTTTTGCAGTCTCCTGCAAGAATGAGGTAGTGCTAAGGTTAGAGAGAATTTGGGCAAAACTACTTTCTGCAACAAATGAAAAGTGTTAGTGTGAGGGCATGTAGTTCCTGGCCATGTCAGTCTCCTCTAGCCTTTTAGACTCCATCTGAGAGCAGTGTCTTTCTGTAGCTATGGTCCATTTCTATTCCACTTGAGCATGAAACTCTCAGTCTTCATATGTTCCTTATCATTGGCAGGTGTGTAATTGTCTGTCATTTCCAGAACCCTGTGAGGTTCTGGACTTTGCTCTGTGTGTTCGTGGCAGAGCATTCTGTGTTTGTGGTAAAGTGCAGGCTTCCTGTTTACACTGCTCTTTCAACTGATCTGCTCCAGACATTAACTACAAGTGTAGGACAGCAGCATTGGGAGGACAAGCTGAATTGTTGTCCTACACAGACGGAAAGCAGGCCTTTTCACATTTTTGCAAGTGAGGAAATTTAAATCTTGATACTAATTTTATATAGAAATAGTTGAAATTAAGGTAGGTGTGGCAGAGGCTTTGTAATGCCTGGGGATACTGTGTATATTATCTGACTGTAGCTGGTGGTTGCTGCCAGCAGGGCAGCAGGAATGACACCTGTGGTACAGAAAGGCTTTCTGCAGTGATGTCTAAAGGTGAGTGCAGCAACTGGAGAGTTACTGGGATTGGGTAGTTCCTCTGCTTTCCTTCTCAGAGATGAGGATTGTCTATGTGTTTGTGTACCTTCACTGTTAGCAGGCTCAGCTGTGGCAGCTGCACACATAGAGTGCACCTCATTTAACAGACCTACTGACATTTTTTTTTTCACTTGTTATTTGTGGCTTGCATTCCTAAACTTTTATAGGAAGAACCATATTTCCATTTAGGCAGTCTTAAGTAGAGGAGACTTTGCTCTTTGAGAACTCCAAAATCAAGAGATTGCAAGGAAGATGTTCGTGCTAGGAAAGTTCTTCTGAGGATTGGAGCGTGCTGCCTTCAGAGGCTGTAAGCCACTGAAGTTCTCCAATATGCGACACAGCAAGCACCCTTTTTACTCATCATACTCTGTTTTTGTATTATATTCTCTACAACTGAGGATAACCTCAGTTTTACTTCTGTGCAAAGAGAGATTTCTACTTTTCTGCACTAGGCAAGCTCACTCAAGATGGCTTCCTGTGTTCCAAATGACTAAAGTTCCAGGAGCGTACTTGATGTGGGTACCACCACTTCACTGAGCCAGCTCAGATGTCTGCTGCTGTTTTCATGTCAGGTATTTTTTTTTTTTTTTTTTTTCAATAGCTGATACTGACGCTTCTGTTTTGTCTTTGAAGAGCAGATTTTAATTTTTGCTACCAACTTTGGGCTTCTCTAAAGTAAACAGGCCTTTTCAAGAAATAGTTGTGGTCTTTAAAACTATCTTAAACAGTTCAAAGTTTTAAATATTAAAACTTTTTTCTGGTCTTTATACTCCATTATGCACCAGTTCCATGTTTAAAATGAATGGATCTTGCTCATTTAAAATATGACTTCTGGTAGTGGAATTAAGTGTTGACTGCTGATAGTATTTCTAGGTCATTGTTTTAATGCAGCCTTTCAGTCCTGCTAGAACTGGGTGGAAAAAGGTGAAAGCCAGTTGAACTGGTACTACATTTGGGGATGAAACAAAATTGCTGCTTATGAGTACATTACTGCAATGTGACCATATTTTTATTGGCTTGATTCACTTTCTTGTATTTCAGTTTGAACAATTCCTTCTGTTGAGTTAGGCTGGGAAGGCGTGTGTCCTGCTGAGATCTTACCTCCATGAATTTATGAAAATAGCTGAAGTGGGTGCTCTCTTTGTACAGTGAAGGGTTTTTTTCCTTTGTATGTGAATTTTATCCTTCAGAAAAACCTGGAATCTTTTCAGACTTGTATTTCTGTATACCCTTAGTTCCTTGTCTTAATAGGAAGGGCTGGATGAAGACAAATGCCTGTTGGCTTAGTGAGAGTGATGAATTAAGGACAATGAGCTAGGATTGAAAGCTGAAACTGTACCAATGACTTGTTGATGGGTGGAAGAAGGTGCAGAAAACCCCAAAGAAGTCAAGTAAGTGTATGGAGAATTCACTTCTGTAGCAGCTAAGTTGGAATTCACATTTCTGATATTAGCTCTGTCAAAGTAAAGGCAAACCATACTCATGGGATATGTTTTGAAAGTTGGGAATGCTTGAAATGGTGTGGTTTATCTTGTTGCTTGTCACAAAGTGTTTAGGTGAGGATGCTTTTCTAGATGTGCTGTAATCAGCTCTTAGGTGCTTCAGTAGTAGGAAGTTCTTAGAACTTCTGCTTTCATTTATCTTGAAGTGTATATTTGGTACAAGGGTGAAGTATGGTAAATAGGTGTTTCCTGGAAAAAAGGCTACACAGATGAAACTGAAGCAGGGTAGGTTTAGCTTGTGCTTAAGGAAGTAATTTTTTTTTGATGAGGGTGGTGAGGCATTGGAACAGGTTGCTCACAGAAGCTATGGATGTTCCATCATTGCAGGTCTTGAAAGCCAGGTTGAATGGGGCTTTTTAGCCACAAAGATGTCCTTGCCATGGCAAGTTGTTGGACTAGATAGTCTCTGAAGGTCCCTTCCAACCCAAACCATTCTGTGATTGGTGACTTTTTAAATTAAGTCAACTTGCAGGGAACTTGCATTCTCAGAATGTAGCTCTTTTAGTTGAGAGAGATGAGGTATGTTAGTGAAAATCTGGTTTGCCAGAGGGCTGGAAGAGTTCAGCAATTTTAACCACATTATGGGAGAGATCCTGTAGGGAGTTGGAGACGGTTGGTGGTGGTCTTAGGTATATTTACTGCTTGGACTGAGGGTGCAATCAGTATTTGAAGCAGTGGTGCCCATGTGAAGTTCAAGGTTTTCACCTGCTTGCTGCAGGACAGGCAGAGCTGTTTGTAGGTGGAATAGTTAATTTAAAAACAGGGTGTAATTTCTGTCAGTACCATACTGAGTTTTGCTTGGAAAATATTAAATGTGTGGCGAGGGTGGGTGGTGCATGTGACCCTTGTATAAGAGGAAAATTTGATGTATCTATAGTAGTCTGACACGGGTTCTGTTATTCTTGTACAGTGCAGTAGGAGGTATTTTGACTGAGATCAAACATGTGAAATGGCAAGAGATGTTTGACCTACTGGCAAGTCTTGTTTTTCCATTTTGAAACTTTGGTCCAACTTGATTTCTTGCTAGATGTTTTTTGTGTGCTTTTTAAAAGCAATTCCATAAACATTTGTATTTCACTGAATTTCTAACTAAAACCGTAACTGTCAGTAAATGATGTTAATTCTTTTCTGAGCTGTAATAAGGAAATGTGACAGTTGTATAGCTTTCTTTGGAAAGGATTTTTGTAAGTAGAGTTGTTTAGTTTCTATATTATGTTTCAGTGCATTAAATTCTGGTTAATTAATATTTATCAAAATAATGTGATTTGTTTTCTGCAGTAGAATAATTTAAGTTCTTGTGTCGGTGTTGGGATTAGGTTGTGGTATTACCAACAGAGTTGAACTTCTTTCCACATAACACCCCCCTCTTGGTTGAAGAGCATAAGAAAAAGCTTGAAAGGGCACAGATTCTGTTGTATTCTGTTTAAAAAAGGAGTATTCTGATTAATGGCAAAAGCATTTTACTCTGTTGTTTTGGCAGCATTTTGGGAACATTTGTCTAGCTCTCTCATCCATAACTGGGACAAATGTGAAGTATTCAGCTTGCTATGTAGTCAAGTGTCACTGGAACCAATAGGGAAGCATTTTAGTTACCTTATGCTGCTCTAGGTTCCAGACTGCTTAAAATTTGTAGGATATTCCACTGTTTTATTTTTGGTTGGTTGGTTTTTTTTATCATGCATCTTTACCAAAATAAGAGAATAAGTACCTGTTTTGTCATTGGAGCTTGCAGGTTTCTCCAGCCAGCAGTGTCTCTCATTCAGGAAGAGTTTTAGTGAAATACTAACTCACATCTGAAGCGTTAGGATTAACTAGGAAAGTAAATGCACGTACCTGGCTCTGGCTAGTGCAAAGATTGCTGTTACAGATGGGATTGATTTGTAACAGTACAAAGCCTTGTGCTAATTAAGATGAATTAGTTTTATTTTTTAATAGTTACTAGATGCTTTCCATCTGACATCTCAGAAGTGGTAGGTATGTATTATCCAAATTTCAGATGTAGACAAATAGTGTTTATAAGCAGTTGCTCTGCTTGTCAAGTCTGGCTCGTGTTTTGTTGCTGCATTGTGAGATTGCTATAGCCCTTATTGGAGGCAAGAGTGCTGGATCATCTTTTCTTACTTTTCCCCCTAGAATGTAGGAGTTGCATGGCACATTTATGTTCTCTGCTATGGTTTATCATGCAGGTGTCTGTCTTGTTTCTGTTGGATCTCAAGGAGGGGAAGATGGTCTTTCTGTTTCTGCCACCTGTTCTTGATGGTGTAGCTTCCAGATGAGTGAAGCTGATCTGTAGAAGCAAAATGTAAACCCATGTATTTGTTAGCTCTGCTTTTCTGTTTAGAGCATCTTTAAATAACTCAACTATGAGGTACTAGTAGGAAATACACTCTAAAATCCACATTTGCTCTTGGAGTTGTCAGAACGTGGGCCCTTCCCTTGTTTGAGTTTGGAAGTGAGGCCAGCCTTAGGTGTTAGTTACAGGTGGTTTTCTCTTGTGACAGAACTCTTGTTTTTGGGGGGAAGAGTTTATTTTAAATAGGTCACCCATTTGCTGCAACAGTTCAATGTGTATTTAGAGTAGGTGCATCTGCTGTACCCTTGTTTGGCATGTCAGTCTCTGGCCAAGGGTGAAGCTTGCACTGATCTGTTGACCACAGGCCTGTCTATAGATAACTTCCAGTTTTCTTAGGCTCTTGCCTGTGAAACTTGTAGTTCTAGAGGCTTGTGTGGTGTATAAGCTTCACCTTCATTTGAAATGTGTGTGCCTGATACGTGATTCAGTGATTGAAAATTGATGCATTAGCGTGCTGCAGTTTCTTAACACTGTAGGGTTTTACCTTCTTTCCAGGTGAAATGTGTGGCAGATTACCTTATGTCCCCCATATGGAGTCAGGATCTTAAAGGAGAAAGAAAGCTGCCTGTTACCAGTGAGGAGCCCTACATCCTTAATCAGCTCAAACAGTAGGTGCTTTTATATCTTTAATGAGTGAAATGGGATGTGTCATAGGGATAGCTGCGTAACTACAGTTATCAAACATTAATGCAGAGAATCCATACAGAACAGCAGATGCTGTGCTTCTCTGAGGGCGTGTGGAAGAGCTGTCTTCTGATTTAACTTGCAGTTCATTGATGTGTACTGAAGCAAAGGGTCTGATTGTGCTGTTGCTTAATATGACACAGTAGGCAATGTAAACAATCAATTTTGCTTAATGTTTGTCACCACTAGGAAGATGCTATCCAGCATCTGCATGTTAAGTCCCATAATGGATGTTATTGGCATTGCTAAAAAGTGTTGTCTCATAAACCAGTAAAGTGATCTGCATGCAGGCCTACTCTCCAGGGACTTGTTTTCCCTTCCTTCCCCCTCATATATTCTGGAAATGTTTTAGAAGTGTTTTATTGGTTCAAGTCCCTCTGCCCCACAGTCATTGCACTGGCAATAGCAAACAGAATTTACAAGATATGCTTAAAAATTTAGATCTTTCATCACAGTTGCTTGGGTTGTTGGACTGGGGGGGTGTATATGCAGCTGAGGTATCACATCTCACCCTCCCTCCACCCCTGCTGTCAGTGCAATCGCTGCTTTGCTTTGGGTTAAATGTAGGGTGACCACTTGTCCTTGTATCCTATGAGATGAAGACATGAGATCAGATTTGTTTTAACCAGCAGCCATTGAAAATTAAATGGAGACTTCATACCCATGTTTACTTCAAGGAGAATTTTGTTTTTTCTTTATCATAAAATAGACTGAGACTCAGTGTCTCCTGGATCACAGTAGCAGTTAAAAACAATTACTATAGATATACCTAAAACTACTTTCACTGCTTATGTGAGTGGTGTGCTTTTTTTCCAGTTGCAAACTGTCAAATCTCAAAGAGCTGTTTAGGTGATGCATGACCATGCTTTATGAGAAGGGAGCACCTACATGCAACTGATAGTGCTCTTTGTTTGCAGAATTATTATAGGTACAAAGCAAAAGCATTTGCTGCAGATTTTGAGGTGATATAATCTATTTGGAGACTGCAGCAAATGAAAATGGAAGCTGTTTTGTGCTGTAGTAGACTTCTGTGATCAGCTTTTTTACTGTCAGTCTACGTCAGAGGTCTCAGTTGCATAGCAGTGATTGAACACTTACATAGGTGGGAAGCTTTGATATGAGATTCTTCAGTACTTGTTTTATCTTAGCAACAGACACTGTCTACTTTTATTGTTGTGTGAGGCTGTATACAGAGTCCTGATGTTGGTTATAGCCTTTCACTTGCACTGAAACAAGTAGGTACAGTGGAAACTTGGAATACTGTCTAAATCTGAAATACTTGTAATGCATTAAAAATCAATCACTTGAATCAATTTGCTTTTCACTGTTTCTCAGTGTAAACTCAGTAGTAGTTCATGAATGTCATACAGGCAGGAAAAAAATGTTTTCTTTGAAGTTTTTTGTTGTCTTGTAGTTTTCAGAGTGAGTGAATGCATCCTTAGTTCTGGGTGCATAGACTACACAATGTGTGTTAGCAGGCAAAACAGAAGCTGCCAGATCAGGTCTCTTATCTGAAAATCATTAATGTCCCAAATGATTGTTTGATAACTTGAGGCATTTTTGTTTCCTCTGACCCATAATAAGTATGTTTCTTGTTACCTAATTCTTAGGTGGGAGTTACTACAGAGAGTGCCTGTGTGGTCTGGAGGCTTATGTAAGTTAAATATAGTGAAATTGGCTTACATTATCACTGAGAAAGCTGTTCCAGGCACCATTAGTGGTGGGATACTTCCAACTTGACCAGTCAGAACTCTTTTTGAAGAAACATGAGAGAAAATGGAACACAGAAATAATAAGACCCATCCCAACTCTGCAGCAGCTCCCCATGAGTCACTCCTGGTAGTAACTGGTTTTTTTTCTTGTCTGTTGATGAGACTGTCCCTTTGGTATTGCCTGACTGCACCAAGTCGTGCTTCTCAGTGTTCTCCTTGTTGTCTGGCAGCACAGCTAAGTAGTCATTCAGGTTTTGGTGGCAAAGGGGCAGGTGGGCTGTCTGATCATCTCTGTGCTGTCGCTTTAGGCTTTTCCAGTTTGTCATCTGTCTCTTTGTGCTAGTTGTTTGCCTTCAGTTTTTTTATTGTCATGTCTCTGTTTCTGCCTTTGTGGTGGTTTTGTTGTTGTCATCCCTTCCTGGGATCACTCAGGCCTTCTGCCCTCACCTGGGGCTCTGCTGTGCTGTGTTCCTCTGGCTGGCTGGGTTTAAGGATGCTGCCCTATTGCCTCAGTGTTATTAAGTGGAAATGAGCATACAGACAGGAAGGTAAGACCTTGCATCAGATTGCTTCAGTGGCTGCTGACGTTCAAGTTGCTTAAAACTTTTAGGTGCATGCAGCCCTGATATCCTCTTCAGAGGGCTGGCCAGAACCAGGAATGAGGGCTGAGGTCATTTACATTCATAGAAGAGAGCGTGTGGGTGGCTATAAGAAAATCTTGTAATACTGTGCAGCTAACTTGTTTCTCTAGGTTAGGAAAGGTGTTGTAAAACTTTATATGCAGAGAAGTGTGTTCTTTGTCAACACAAAATATAGAAAAGCATTGGACCAAAATTGGTGCCCCGATGTGACATTCCACAGATGCCTTTTAGCATCCTTTTCTGGAGTCTGGAGATAAATGGAACAGTGATGGGGCTGCAGTAGTCCATTAGCTGGTTTGGTGTCAGACTTTGGGAGCAAGTCCTTTAAGCATCTGAAAAGACGGTGACTTAACATAAGCAGACCTTTACTGTACAGTGGAATTGTTATAGTTGAAGTTGAATTAAGACAAAGTCTCAGTTGATTTGCTAAAAGCTTATTTAAGATAGGAAAGCAAATGCAGTGCTGGGCGGCCGGGAAGTCGCAGCTTCACCAAGGCTCGCAAAATTCGGGTAGCTCAAGCAGTCTTTTATACATTTTTTTTTTTTTTTTCTCTGATTTGCAGACTTCAGCAGTTACACAAGCAGGATAGCAAAGAGGATAACAACACCTGTTAATCTTGAGCAAGAACAAAAAGCAAAGGCAAAGACATAATATTTCATTAAGCAGACAACTCTGTAACCTTGAGGTAATGCTGTGCCTCATTCCTTCTTGAACAGGGCATTTTGTGCCTGGAACAGTGAGGCCTCTTTCTCCTTGCATTCTTTGGTTTGAGCAGCAAATTGATCTCTATTTCTCACAGAATGGTTTTGAGTAAATAAATATGGTTTGGACCCAGGAGTGCAGCAGCAACATCAGTAACTTTGAAACTGGCTGCAGATATTCTTTTTCCAGCCAGTAGGACAGAGCAACCGGAAGATGCTTGTAACAGTGGTCCATGTAGCCTACCAAACCTGATTAGTCAGGAGACACTATTTTAATTAAACCCTCTTTGGAAAGAAGGTGGTGAAATTTGAGTGGCAGCCTGTGTAACTGTGTGCAGTGGTTAACAGTTCTGTTTGCTGATGGTGCCTTCTGCATTAATGGCATCTGGGTAAGCACAAGCTTGCAGCACATCGAGGAGAGCTTGTGTGCTGTAAGCTCAACTGCTGCCTCAGTCTCAAGCATGACTGTCTTTCTGGAAATGATCTGTTTATTAGCTTGAGATTGGTGTGTCTTAGTGAGTTCTGCAGTTAAAATAAAATGCTGTGTGTGGCAAAGGAATAACTTTTCCCACTGTATTTGAAAGTTAATTCAGGTGCCTGGTTTGCACTAGAATTTTAGTACAGGAATACCAGCAAAAGCAAGATGCTTACTCCTTATGTAGGTTATTTTGACATTGAGGATGCATCCAAGGCTTTCTGCAGCTCCAGGTTGACCTAGTGCTACAAAATTCCCTGGATGCCAGATGTGCTTGTCTTTAGTTCTGCAGGATTTATATACATTGCTACTCATGACACTTCCTATTTGCTTCAGGGACACTGTAGCTTAGTGCTCATTTACTAGAGATCAGTGTGTGAGACAGCACACTTAGTGTGTCTTTACAGCCACCTGCGGGAGAGGTATTACAAGTTATCTTTCTCAGAATGGTCTGTTTGAGTTTTTGTTGCCCTTTATTGTAGGTACAGTGTGGAGTAAGATGCCTCTGGTAAATCAGGCAGCATAAACTGTATTAGTTGTCAATAACTGGTGCTGCATGGAACAAACTTCCTTTCTCAGTTGAGTTATTAAAGTAAAGCGGTTCTTCCTCTCATCAGAAATTTAATATCCTATAGAAAAGGACCACTTGCTTTTCAGTCTGAGATAGTAACTAGAGGAAGGAAAAACTTGGAGAAATTAAAGGAAGTGTATAGTGGCCTTGTCCCTAGGTCAGCTGTGCTGTAGTAGCAGTGGACAAAGGGCAGCCATGGTGCCTGCTTGCAGGTGATGCCTCAGTCTCTGGTGACAGAGGACTGCTGAGGTCCATGAAGCACGTATAATTTCACACGTGGCTTTGGCTTAGCCTTTTCAGTAATAACAGGTCAAACTGTCATCTTAATTGCTACTCCCATACAGAAGAAAGAGCAATGTAGCAGCTTGCCTGACAATGTAGTCTGGTCCAAGAGGTGCCACCTGCTTCATGTGCTGTAGTCTGCAGTCTAGCCTCCACCTCTGCAGTAGTGGGGCCAGTAAAGCCCATTCAGTGCCAGCAGTTGACATGCAGCTGTGCTGGGTGGTCTTGGGGCTTCGCCCTCCATAGGCTTCCTGAGGTGGCAGACTCAGCATTGATTTTCACCTCCTTTTTCTTCTGCCTCTGACGCCATAATGTTCCATTGGCTTCTGAAAAGCAGTTGCTGACTTGCTTGAGTCAAACCAGTTCTCTGACTCGGTGGGGTGGTTTGGGTGTTAATGCTGATTTTGAAAGAGATGATATGTGCTGAGAAGCACCTGACAAACCGTCAGCAGAAAGACACCTACCTTTTATATACAAGGTATCCCTGGAATTGCCTGGCATGGCTCACTTACACTTAGCCTAGAGTCTGCTTATGGTGTTTCCTGAAGACTGGTGGCACCCAGGAAATTGCCTTCAGGCAGCTTTGGCTTTAGCAGAGTGTTGAATTCCCGTTAGCCAGTAGGGTTGGTTCACCTATTGATTTCAACTTAACATTGAAAGGAACATTTGGACATCAAAAGGCAATTCCCTAAAGTACTTGCAACTGGCTCTTCCTGACTCCAGTTGTGTCAGCAGTGGCCAGGAGGAACAGCCAAGCTGTCTGTGTAATCTTCACTTTGTGACACCCTTCCTTTAAGTTAACATTTGCATTTGGATTCTGCAATGGAAACAGTGAGTCTGGGAGACCTCAGTTGAGCAGTGATGGAAGTGAATGTTAGATCTGCTCCGAGTTATGCTCTGAGCACTGCCTGTTGCTGGTGGGGGTGAACTTCATAATTTCGTGTGTTTGAAGAATGGCTGTTGGGCATTTCAGTCTATACAAAAACAAAGGGCAACTCTGATCTGTTGTCATGGATAATGTCAAAGGAGGGCTTAAATTCAGTTATTCCAGGAATTATGCTGTGGTTTCTTGAAACAGATCTTGTGATGCACTTCTAATCTTTCTAATCTAGCAAAAGAACCAGTGATGTTACTGAGCACACCAGTACTGTTCTGGAGCAGGGTTTTAGCTGATAACTAATTAGCTAATTCTATCTTCAGCAACTCTTTTCTCGAGATAGGTCTGCTATGTGTTAAAAGCTAGCTAGGTGCTTCAGTCTTTTACATCTTGGCTGGGTATGATTTGCATCCAAATTTTAGAAGCTGCTAGTAAAACGCTGTGGGCGGTGGATGAGGGCTGTTAGCATTGTTTTCTTGTGCATATCTGAGAATGTCTTCTTCCTATGGTACTATTGTTGTATATCTGTATTGTTATCTCTGCATCACCAGTATGTCTAGACAAGCGCTGTGCTGGCTAAGTGGCTGCATACCCAATGTGATAGTATCCCTTTCTAGAGCAGCAGGGATTAAACTGAGGAGGATCAGTGTGGTATTTCCAGTAGGAAAGGCTGTTCTTAATGCCAGGGGAGGCAGAGTGTGCTCCATTGGGCAGGGACAATGTGGCCTCTGGGTGCTGTGATTTGAAGCTCACTGCCTTTCTGATCAACCTGGCTGCAGCTTGGCTATGTTTTTTCTTTTTCAATTTGTCATTTAGTTTGTCAGACCCTAGGGTAAGTTATTTGTCTGCTCAGTCAATTCTAGGACCTATGAAATAAGTTTATCTGTCTTGGGAAGTGGATAAACATCAGGGGTCTGCAGTGTTTCCCACAAACTAGAGATAAGACTTTGTAGAACTGCGTAGACTTATGGGGTGCTATGTGTATATCGTTGTTACATTTTCAAAATGTTTTTCAGGTTCTAAATGGCTTCTAAGAAGTTGGGGTTGGACTCTCATGGTAAGTAAAACTTGGTATTCTTGTCTTTTCAACAGGATGAATCCTTATATTGCGCTGACTAGTGTCCCTGGCGAGGCAGCCCATAGAGACTGATCTGTTTACCCTCTGAGTAGTTTTTTGTTTGGGATGAAGCGCCTTGGCTTCCTTCTTGCATATTTGCTTGCTGATGCTGTGCCTGTTCTCTGGGTAAACTGAAATTCAGCCTGTGGCTGTTCCCTACTACTTCATGGCAGAATAAGACCATTACCTTTCCCATTCCCTGACTTCTGCCTTCAAAATCAAAGCTGAACTGCAGTTGCAGTACTGACCCAACGTTTGCTGAAGGGGACACTAAATCTGTAGCTGCTTTCTGTGTAAGTCACAAGAAAAGTAAAATTGAGTGAAGCTTTTGATACATTATTCAACTATGCTTATGTTTTGCTTAGCAATGAATTGTTTTTCCCTAAGTTTGACTGATGTGGTTCAGCAGGCAAATAAAGAAGAGTATATCATCTTCTGTATTCATAGTGTCTTGCAGGTGATTGGTATCATAAAAATTATTTGCCTGTATATGTGTTTCTCAAATGAGGTGTAATTGTAAAGGATTCATATTTCTGTGGAATATTAAAATTCAGTTTGTATGTAATGCAGCTTCTTCAGACAGTAGTCATTCAAGGTAGTTCTAGGAGGTTCCTGGGTAATTTCTAACATGATTTTTCATGCTATAGGAACTCCTGCCTTTTACTTTCTGAATAATCTTTCAGATAAGAATTGTGGGGAATTCCATTTTTTCTTGAGATATTCAATCTTGTGAGTGTAATGTACAGAATAAGAAATGCCTCACTTAAATATGTGCTTAATGATTAATAAAAGCGGCCTATCAAAACTTAGGTTTTAGCCTCTTGTGGCTGAGTGATCCTGCTGTAAGAATTTTTTTTTAGTAGTTGCCACCTGTTCAGCAGTTGCTGTTCTGTCTGAACGGTCTCTGTGAATGCTCTGAACTGCTTATCTTTTGAGTCTGGTTTTATTTCTCTCTTCTGCTTCTGAAACAAGACTCGTGAAGACACTCAGAGTATGATGTGATGGAATGTGCTTCTGGCTTCAAAAGAATGAAATTGAAACAAATGGTGCTGTAAGCTGGCTGGTTAACTTGCCTTCCCTTCTGTGCACCCCTTGTTTCTAATGATACCAGTGATGTTGTCACAGTACTGTTCCTGATGAGTATTGTAGCAGCTTCCTTGGCTTATGTCTTGAGAAATTGACAGAGCAATTGTTTCAGTCCTGTCTAGGGTTGTTAAGAATTTATCCCAGTAAGTGAATTCTGGCACTATAGAGCTTGTAGCACAACAGCTGCCTTCGGCTAGGTGCCTCTGGCAGGCTGATGAAATTGGTCAACATGGTTAATATGTCTCTTAGGCTCCTTGTGAGCTGCCTATTGAAGGTCAGACTGTTGAGTCACAGAATGGTCAGGGTTGGAAGTGACCTCTGGAGAGCATCATGTCTAAGCCCTCTGCTCAAGCACAGCCACCTGGAGTTGGTTGCTCCAGACCATTTTTGAGTGGAGATACAGTTGTGAATGCATGATGTGGGTGGAGAGGAAGGAATCCTTTTCCTGTTTGGCAGGATATTGTTAGCATATACCTGTAGCTATGTCTAAGCATGTAACTTCAAATACTCCCCTGTCATGTGAATAATTGGAAGTTAAGCATAAGTTCTGTAGTCACTGGCATCTAGAAATGCAGCTCTCATCTGTTGCACAAGTGTCAGTTAAACCAAGTGCAGTATATTAATATTACTGTTGTATCATCGTTGTCGCTGTACGACTCCAATTTCTGAAAATTACTTAAGTGTGGTTTGTGTGACCGTAAAAAATAAGTTGCACTTAGTTTCAAAACTGTTCCCCATTCATAACAAGTAGTTGGTTTTATCCAAAATACTTCCATTTTGCACTGAATTGGAGCACACTTATATGAGTAGGTTAGTGATTTCTGCGTTACACCAAAGTGGAGAGAAATCTTATAGCGGTTATTTTGGCCAGGAATATTGCATAGCATACAGAGTCAGAGATCAGAGTGACAGGTACAGTTTTGCCAGCGCTATTCTCAGATTCCTTAGTATGCTTTAAATTTCCAAAGGGATTAAGTGCCTAACAGCCATATTAAATAACAATTCAAAAAACCCCTTTAATTGCTCCACTTGAATGTGTGATATTGAAACAGTGGCACTCGCGGCACTTCCTATATGTAGAGTTTGCTTATTGCTGTAGAATCTACTGTTTAAAACACTTCACGCCCTCACCCGTTGGTGTGTTCAGGCAGAAAGGTCTTGTGTTTACAAAAAGGAAGAGGTTCTTGGCTTTTCAAATGCGATTGTAATTTCGCTAGCCTAGTGCTGTTCTGATGGGGCTGGAATAAATAATAATACCATCTGCATCAGCCTTCTGCTTCAGAAAGGCTGCTTACCGTCAAATGTCACAAAACACTTGATACGGTTCTTAACGTGTGCTTGCAGGTTGTGGCAAGATGAGGTTATAGCAGTGGTCATTGTGAAAATATCAGCATATTGGGAAGAAACTGGAAGGTTTTTATTCCCCAGTCCAATTCTCAGGTTAAACTGGCAGCTGCTAATGAGACCTATCTAGCCTAGGTGCATTTAGGTTATCTGACTGTAGCAAAACAGTGTTGCTATGTAAATGCTGCAGTGTACCTGCTGTACCTTATTCTGTACCTGTGGGTACTTGCTCTGCTGGTATCTATTTTGGACACAGGCAACAGCTGTGCAAGAGGAGATTCTACTACTTACCATGTCAGTAGGTCTCACAAGACAAGTATTTGCACATTGAGCAATTTCGGGTGTTAAACTGGTGCGGAGGGGTAATCCTGCTTCGCTTGGATCATCCTGCTTAAAGCAGGACTTGTGCCAGCGGGACTAAGCAGGGTACAATAGCAGCAGTCACACTGGACTCTGAGCAGCAGGTAGATCCGGTTGTCTCTGACCCGGCTGTGATTTACTGCTCTCGGCACAAAGGCTGTTGCTGTGTAAGGAAACACTTGGCATATCCAGGTTCTCAAATCGCCAGCTCAAATACTGGTTGGATGCCATGTTTCAAATAGTGGTTTTGGTGGCCAGTGAGGTGCCATGTGGATGCTGTGATGTGTGTTTCCCAGTCCGAATCAGTGGAAATACTGTTAGCCTGGTGGTGCAGGTGGGAGGTAGGTTATTCATCCTGATGTTTTCAAAGCTGGAGGAAATACCACCTGCATCCTAGCAGGGCTCTGGGACCAGACAGTGTAGTGCCTAGCATGCGAGCCTAAGTGATGACAGCACATAAACGTTTAACTCTGAATTAGCAGGATGTTCCTGTTTGTGAAAGCTGTTTATCCTTTTGGAGCCTGTGACTGCCTTGTTGTAGATGAGTCAACCATGAGGGAACACAAACAGTACTTAATCTGTCATCTGAATATGAAAATGGGTCAGATAAAAACAGCAAGTCACAGCTCACTGAGCAGGTTCCTCACTGAACATCCTATTTCGTGTTGCCAGTGATGTCTTCTGGATCTGGTACACTCAGAGCAAAGTTACAGATGAGTGCTAGAGGAACACTTCAGATTATGTACAGTGAAAAACCATGCCTGTAATTCCAAAGGCTTGGGTTAGTGATCCAAGAGACACTTTGAGTTGATGGAGAAACTGACTGCCATTTGTATTGTAGGTTTTTGGTGCTTTTTCACAGCAGCTCAAGCAAAACAAGCATGTAATGTGGCCTCTTGGAAGTGGTTGAGCTGTAAGTGATTCTGTCTTGTGAGATTGCCGATACCTAAAGAGTTTCATTCTAAAACACTCTTAAATACCACATCAAAGCACTAGGTATCAAAGGCAGATGGAGGACTGTGAAATAAGTCTGAGGCCTCTTGCTGGAGTGATCACAAATCAGACAGCTGGCTAAGTGACATTGCAGTGTTTAAAAAATCAGATTTGCTTTGATAAATAGTCTTGAGCTATTTCACTGTGTTTGGGTTGGAGTGTCCAGACTTTGGGCTGCTTTGCCTATCTGACCACTTTTCCAAATGTTACTGCCTATGTGTATGCCAAAACCCAGCTTTTGTTTAGTCTTCGCTTCTCTGAACCTGTGTCTCTTTAAGTCCTGTTTTGAATATGACAAAATGTGGTGGATCTTTTTATAGAGACATAAAAGAATACAGTGTTGAGGAAAGCTTCAGGTTCCAGTTGTGTAGGCATTATTTTGTCACAAGGGAAGCTAAGATATTGGGTACATTGGCTTACAAACCTACTCAGTTGTTGGCTTGTTATATTGTGGTGGTTTTTGAATAGTTATGGGCTAGAACATTAAAAAGAAGTCCAAACAGAATCAAGGTGTTTCTGATCAAGTAGCTTCCTTTGAGTTGCCTGGTAGTTGGGGCAGCAGAGACAAAATAGCTCCCAAATACAGAAACATCAGTCTTAATTGAATGCCGTGACTGTGATACAATTTCTGCTTTTGATCCTAGGGCCTTTCAGCTATCTCGATGATGTCCCGTTTAAGATGGGAGATAAATTCAAAACCCCAGCAAAGGTTGGATTACCCATTGGTTTCTGTCTGCCTGATTCTTCTCAGCTTGTCAGAGAAGCCCAGGTAAGTGATGTATTTGGCCTTTCCATGCTCTTCCCCCTTACCCATGGACTCCCAACATATGGTACTGTAAATGGCAAGTAATCACAGTTTGCAAATGTATTCAGAGTTAGTCCTGTCAGTCCCGTAATGTCATTTTCTGTACCAGGCAGTGGTTGAAGAAGATATGCTAGATTGTGTAGAAAGATAAAAATATGATAGGCCATGCAAAAAGCTGCTGCTTCCTATAGCATTTATTTTAATTTGTCTAATTAAAAATAGCACAGTGTTTTGTTTAATAGTTCCAGGTCTAAATGTTACCCTGGGCAAATTTGAGAAGCATTTTTAAGATGAACAATGCTAAGAACTGATACAGCTGTTGCTATGGCATGCTTGCAGAATCTTGTTCAAGGGTAACAAATGTTTTATGAGCATATTCTATGGGTTCTCAAAAAAGCAGGATGAAGAAATAAAATTTCTTTTCCAGCTGTAGGGCAAATAGGTTAGACCTTTGAACAGATGGCTTCCAGGCCTTTGAGTAGCGTGTCTGTTAGCATCAGCTCTTGGCAACTTAAAATCAGTTGCTTTCACATAACCCTTCTCACAAGTGTTGAGCAATAGGACGAGAGGGAATGGCCGCAAGTTGTGCCAGGGGAGGTTTAGACTGGGCATTAGGAAGAATTTCTTCACTGAGAGAGCGGTCAGGGATTGGAACAGTTGCCCAGGGAGGTGGAGTCACCATCCCTGGAGGTATTTAAATTAGATGAGTAAATGTGTTTCTTAAGAGACATGGTTTAGTAGGGAGACAGGCACTCCTCTGGAGTGCGTCCAGAGGAGAGCAACGAAGATGGTGAAGGGGCTGGAGCACAAACCCTATGAAGAGCAACTGAGGGAGCTGGGGTTGTTTAGCCTGAAGAAGAGGAGGCTCAGGGGAGACCTTGTAGCTCTCTACAACTACCTAAAAGGAGGCTGTAGTTAGGCAGAGGTTGGTCTCTTCTCTCAGGTGACCGGTGACAGAACAAGAGGACACAGGCTCAAGGTTTGCCAGGGGAAGTTTAGGCTCGACATTAGGAAGTTCTTTACTGAGAGGGTGATTGGCCATCGGAATGCGCTGCCTGGGGAGGTGGTGGAGTCACCGTCCCTGGAGGTGTTTAAGGAAAGATTGGATGAGGCACTTAGTGCCATGGTGTAGTTGACAAGGAGTGGGTGTAGGTGTTGGGTCATAGGTTGAACTCGATCTCAGAGGTCTTTTCCAACCTTATGATACTGTGATACATTTGGGCTTGATCTCAGAGTTCTCTTCCAACCTTATGATTCTATGAAAGTCAAATCTCCAAATGTAGCTTGTAATACAGTATATCTAACTGAGCTATATTTCGTGTTTGGATCTGTGATTTTCCTTGGTCAATCCAAACTGACAGTTGTTCACTTCAGCTGAGACAGATTGCTGTAGTTGGTTCTACTTCCCTCCCCCCTCTTTTTTTTTTTTTTTTTTTTTTTTCCCCGCCCTACACCTCATCCACTGGAGACCTGAATATCTGAATTACCCTTCATCGTGACTCTCTCATTATAACCATTAATGACTGAGTGGATGTCCTGACACACATTTCCACCCAGTTAAGCTGGCGTGGGAGAGCTAAAGAAGGCTGTAATGTACCATCTCTGGCCTCATTGTGCTGAGTCTCTGATTTTTCCTGCCAATCTGGGGCTCTCGTGTAATGTACCCGACTGGCCTGCAAAGCCTTGCACACTGTGAAGTGACCATGTAGAGTCAAGTGTCTCGCAGTGCATTTTGGTATTTCTAACAGCTGTGATGAGAGCTGTTAAAAGAAAATGTGTGCGGAAGCAAAATTGACCCAAGCCATATATTTTTTTTTTTTTTTATAAATACCACCCATTTTAATGTAAAAAAAAAAATATGGCTTGGGTCAATTTGGAATGTGTATATATGACTGTTGTTTTTCAGAGTCACCTTGCTGATAAATTGTGTCCTACTTCTTGGAATCTTAGAGCCAAGGGAAGGGAAAACTGTTATACAGGTGATTGGACAGGTCTCTGGGTTCTCACAGGAACCTGCTATAAGATGGGATGTGTGACAGAACACCTAGTGAGATCCAGAAGAGCCTAGCGGGGGCATAGCTGACCTTGCTGGTTTGTTGCTCTTCAGAGACAGGAATTTGTATGTCCTAGCAGTCCCATGGCAAGAGAGCTACTGTTTAGTTATGTGCCATTATCCTATTAAGTGTATTATATGACTTCTGGTCTTGATTACACCCTGTTCTTAGCTTGTAGGCGGTGTTCTCACATATTGCAAATGTTTAAAGAGCATTTGAAGCTGTTCATGCTTCATAAAATATTAAATATTAAGATTTAGTCTGTTTAGAATTTTTCCCTCTCAAACAAGCCACTAAGGTGGATAGTGAGCTGGAGGTGAGTAGCTGATGCATGTACTAACCTGGCCCTTGAGGAGCTGATGTTAAATGAAAAAGGGTTGTGGGATCCTGCCATGCCAGTAACAGCAGCAAAATGTGCTGCTGCAGGTAGCTGACATCTTTGGTGTAGCCAGTGTGTCCCCTTTAGCTGGTGAGATGTGGCCGTGGGGCGAAAATACTGATGCCTCTTGAACCAGTGGATGTAAAACTCTCATGTCAAGTCCCTTAGGAATCTTTTAGTTGGAGCTGTGTGATACCTTATTGGTCTGTTAGATGCAAAAATACACTGCTTTAATCTGAAATGACTATGCAGCTTGCAGACAGGGTAGTTCAGTGTTGCTAGATCTAGTATGACTGTCCATCTAGTAATGCATTAGGCTTTGCCTTATTAAGTCTGTTGTCTGTGGGGAAGAGGGTGGGAGAGCTGTGAAACTAATCTAAGGATGATCAGTAGCTCTAAACCAAAACTAAATACAGGAAGGAGGCAAAATATGACGTTCTAATCCAGACTATAGCCAGGTTTTGATGCCAGAAGCAAAATTTACTACTTCTGGTGTTTTATGGCTTTGCCAGTCTGTAGATTCCAAGAGACACTGGGAAGAAAAGTATGTTTGTCCATGTTAATTCCTGTAGCTCTTACTCTATGTTGGTTAGATTACTCTAAGAAGTAATGCCTATGATCATTCTAATTTATCTGTGTTTTCCTTCTCTCCTTTCCCCTCCACCCCTGCCTAGTATGACTTCTCCTTGGAAAAGAAAACAATTGAGTGGGCTGAAGATATCAAAAAAATTCAGGCGGCCCAGCAGGAAGCTGAGCAGAAGGCTGGAGAAGCATTAGCGAACTCCAGAGCAGCTCCAGAGGACAGCAGCAAAATGGGGTTTTCCGATGGACCTTGCCCTGAGGCCATCCCACCTCCTATTAACCCCATCCTTGCTAGCCTGCAGCACAATAGTATCCTCACTCCCATGCCTGCCAACAGCAGTGCTGTGAAGCAAAAGGTTCTCAGCCCGCCTCATCCGAAAGCAGACTTCAACCCGGCTGATTTTGAATGTGAAGAAGACCCTTTCGACAAACTGGAATTAAAAACTATTGATGACAAGGAGGAACTAAAAAATATTCTTGAAATTCATGTTGGTACCACAGGGCCGATTGTTGCCCAGCTGTTAGATAACACCTTGCCCAAAGGAGGATCCGAGTCTGTGTTGCAAGATGAGGAAGTTCTGGCATCCATAGAAAAGGCCACGTTGGACTTCAAGCCCCTTCACAAACCCAATGGCTTTATCACTTTACCGCAGTTGGGAAACTGTGAAAAGATGTCATTGTCTTCCAAAGTGTCCCTGCCCCCCATCACTGCAGTGAGCAATATCAAATCCCTATCCTTTCCCAAACTTGACTCCGATGAGAGTGATAGAAAACCATCAAAGCTCACAAGCACTTTCCACAGCACTACCTGCCTCCGCAATGGCACTTTGCTCAGCTCTTTGCAGACCTCTGCTCAGAGTAAAGCCAGTGAACTCAATGGACACCATATGGTGGGTCTTTTCCCTCTAAGTGAGGACAGTGGCATGGAGACGACGACACTATCCTCTTCATCCAGGCTGCCTTCCCTGGCTGTGTCGACAGGTTGTACGGAAGAAGAGTCGTCTCAAAGCACAGCGACTACGGTAAACATGCAGTACATTAGGACTGGGGATGCTGGGGAGGTGCAGAGTCAAGTGCTGCTTCTGGAGTGTCTGTCGCCTTTGGTTTTAGTTTCAGTTGATGTGAGTGGTGTGTAGATCCTGTTAATTTACATGGCAGATCGATCAGTCCAGCAGGTCTTCATGCTGGCAGTTCTGAAACTTAGATCATTACTCAGCAGGTTTCCCCAGATCTGGTATTTTAGACCAATTCTGGTCATTTTTCTTTCAGCATTTCAGGTCTTGTTCTTCATAGTTGCATACATTTGAGCAAAGCATAGTATATCTTCTTTGTACGATCCTGTGTTCTGTCTGCATCAGATTCTGAAGTGCTGTTAGGTTTTTGTGTTAAATTTCTCTAGATTAGTTCCTTGGCTTGCTGGAAATACTGCGAAGTGCAGGCTTTTCAAGGAATAGGAGCAATAATAGATTAAACACAGATGTGTTGTGCCATTCAGGAAAGAAATAATGCTTGTAATTGACCTGCAGTGGAATAAGTGGAATAAATGTGTTTTGTTGGGTGGTTTGGTTTTTGGTTTTGGGGTTTTTTTTATTTTCTGAGAAACTTTAAAAAAATCTCGTCTTTAAAAGGAAGAAAATAATGGTGGTCTGAAATCTGGTACTTACCCTTTTCCTTGTGAAGGAGGTTGAAAGGATAGCTTGGTGCATACCAAACCAGTTGTGACGGTCAGCTCAGGTTGCTAAAGGGGACGGCATGGCTCTGAGTCCGGAGTTTGATATTTCATTTCCTCAAACTTCTAGAAAGTTCTAAAATTACTTCAGGGACAACACTTTGTGTTGTCTTTCTGTCTTTGTGAATAAGAGCAGAGGTTTGAGTAAGTTTGTGGGCATTTCTTCTGAAGAAACTAAGATGTGGACACCAATACTCGTGAAGCTTAGTGAAATCTGTGTGGTCAAACCCTATAGCCGGCTCTGACATACTCTGGTTTCTTCTGTCCGGTATAACGATGATTCTGTGGTCTTGGTGGTGTACTGTAGCATTTTGTGTGACACCCTGTGCCCTGAAACAAGGCACTGCTTTTCTCCTGTAGTACCTTCACCTCTTCTCAAGCTTAGGTGCATGCACTGTTAATTGTGAAATACACTGGCAGCTGGTGTATCTGTAGGGTACAGCAGAACTGCTGTGTATTGATCGCTGGAATCAATTTGATGCTGAAAACTTTGGCAGCAGTACCAGTGCATTGAGCAGCAGCTCACTGCTACAGATCCCAGGTCTGAGAGGTGATTGCATGATGGTGTAGCTCAGGTGAAATAGCAGTGTGACACATCTCTAGGGATTGACATGAATGGTCACTTAGAGCTAGAGAGGTGGGCGTTCAGAAGGCTGGATTTTCACTTTGCTCAAATCTCTGTGCTGGATTATAGCTTTCTGAAGACCACAAGGGAAGGTGTATTCTTCACATCCAGAGAAGGGGAATGCAGCTTGTGTAGGGTCTGGAGCACAGGGGTTATGAAGAGCAGCTGAGTGAACTGGGGCTGTTCAGTCTAGACAATAGGGGACTGAGGAGAGACCTCATCACTGTCTACAACTGCCTGAAAGGAGGCTGTAAGCGAGGTGGATGTTGGTCTCTTCCGCCAAGTAACAAGTGATGGGACGAGAGGAAATGGCCTCAAGTTGTGCCAGAAGAGATTTAGATTGGTATTAGGAAAAATTTCCTCATGTAAACAATTGTCAAGCTCTCGAATGGCTGCCCAGGGAGTGATGGCATCACCATCCCTTGAGGTGTTTAAAGAAGTGTAGACATGGTGCTTAGGGATATGGTTTAGTGGTGGGCTTGTCAGTACTAGGTTAGTGGTCAAGTCTTAATGGTCTTAAGGGTCTTTTCCAACCTAAATGTTTCTGTGATTCTCGAGAATGCTGTAAGATAAGATAGAAACTGATTAAAAAAGGCTTACCAGGAGAAGTAATAAAGATCTTAATTTAAAACTCTTTCTGCTTTGGAAGCAGCAAGAAATAAGCATGCTGGCAGAACTGGTTCTTTCTGCTTAAAATCAAAGACTTCAGACTTTACTTGTGTTGGTTTTCTACCATAAGGTCCCAATGGCTGGAAACTGACAGTTGAGCTGCAAGAACTTGAAGGAAGTGCAGCAAAAGTATTGGAATGAATGTAACAATACTCAGAGTATGAAAATGATGCAGGAAATTGCAGTCATCTCCTGGCTGGGAGCAGAAGGGTCATTCATCCTTTTGCTGCAAGGTTACACCAGAATAAGCCTGTTCTGTTTAGAAAGCCTCAGGACAATTTTATGTCCCAGCATATTCCACAGTGTTATGTTTTGGGGTTTTTTTTGTTCTTCATAAGACTAGAAATCGTACCTTTGGATATGGAGTTACCACTGGAGTTTATGCTTTACCAGTGAATTGGATCTAGGATATTTCAGACAGAAATTAACCTGTGATTTCTGAGGCCATGCTGATTCTGTCCTGAATCCTCCCTCCCCTGTCTTCTTTTTGAAGCTCACTGGTTTTTTGCAGCATTGATGGAAGGAGAAATGGCTCACGAAGGCCACAGGTTGGAATTAAACAAAGCTAGTCAGAGGCCTGATTAATGGGATGTATTTATTTAGAGACATCTCTGGTTACAGAGGTATGAGGCACTCACGGTGGAGCAGTCAGGATGCACTGCTGCACTAGTGTGTGTGTGTGGGCACATCAACTGCAGGCAGGGATAAGTCCCTAACAGCAGACACAGTGTGTAAGCACACCTGCTTCTGGAAGAGCACTGGAATGCAAGTTTGAGATGTAAATGAATGCAGCTGTTGAAGGACTGGTTCTGGCTCTGTCCCTTGCAATTTTTTTAGGTATTTCCTTGCTCTACTGGAATTTGCTAACCACAAGCAGAAGTTGTCAAGCTCAAGTAGTTTAGGAAGGAGTTGGTTTTCCCAGACTCTTGCATCTCTGGTGTCAGAAGCAGTTTTGGTTTTCCTGGCTGCAACTTTGATAATAAAGCATCCAAACAGCTTCATGACTGGCTGATTTCAGGGCTTCTCTAAACCTCCATTTCAGTGATACTGGTGTTCTAGTGCTTTTTGTTCTGGCAAAAGTGCCTGGACAGTGTGTGTGTGAAGAGCTTTTGCCACCCTGAGGAGAAGTTCTTGGGTCCATCAGACTGAATCTGATTGCTAAGGCTTTGTCTCCTAGAAGAGAAGTTCTTACCCTGGAGGTAAAAATAATCAGAAATGTGGAACAAAACCTTATTGGTGGTTGTTTGGCTTTTGGTGGGGTTTTTTGCGAATAAATCAATTTGTCAAAATCCTAATAGACTTTTATCAGCATTAGTTTTCTATAAACAGCTCTTTGTTCTTTAGTTTGGGCCCAAAGAACTTTCCGAAAGAGGAGACAAGATTTCAAGCAGCCTTTTTTGGTGTAATAAGTATTAAGAAATGCAGAGAACTGAGGCTCTTGGTCCATGGTGATTTCTTGCAGCCTTTTCTGAATGTATTTAAAATTAAAGAAGACTTAAATAGGTGAACTGAAATGTGCAGGTTTGGTGGAGCTGTGTTCTGAATTTGTGCTGCTGGTATCTTGGGCACAGCTGTATAAAGCAGTGGACTGATTCTGCCCTCTGGCAGCCTGGTCCTGCATAAATAGAGCAGGTGTACAGCAGGGAGCGTTACCCAGCCTTGTTGGCAGACTGGGAATGTTGGGCTTTGGTAGGAGAATCACACACTCTTTACAACCACTGACACACTGCTCATGTGGTGTATGAAATGCTGCACTTGGAGAGCAGAGGAGGAGTATGTGCTTCTGTTGACCCTTGTTGTGGTCAGAAAGTCAAGAGAAGTCAGTGACTTCAGAGAGACAAGGCAGTGACTTCTAAGTGGTCACTGTCATTCAGGCAGCGTAGCCGTGGGTCAAGAGCTCAGAGGAGCCAAGTGTGTCACACGGAACTGTATGAACGTGTAGCTGTTACAGTGGCAGAATAAACAAGTTTACCTTTATTATGAGGGAGGGATACATCCTTTTTGGAGTATAATCTGTTTGTAGAGTGCTGAGAGAAGCATCAATCCTTGTGATGGCTGTTATGTAACTATGCACAACTGTCTAACGTCTGCATCTCACCTGTGTGTCACCACATGTCTCACTAGTAGGGCAGAGAGATCCCCAGATCTCTCCCCTAAAACCCTTCTGTCCAACCTGTAGCAAATTCTGCCCACTGGTGGATAATGTCTATAGTCATCTTGTTCCTTTGTTGTCCTACAGGTACACCCAGAATACGAGGAAACCGATGTCCCTGCGGTAAGTTCCCAAACATCTTTGTGCTTGCAGTGGATTGCACTTCTGAGAATCTCTACAAGTTCTGTTCTTTGAGTACAGAAAGTCATAGGTGATGAGTAAACTTGAGGTGAAGGAAGCAGTCTCCATGCTTCCTCTGAGGTACAGGGTTGGCTGTACCTGAGGACCTTCACTGCTACAAAGGCTGGGTGATGAAAAGTCTTCGTTTCACTGGTAGGAGGGGTTATGTTTATATTGTGAAGAATCTGGATTGTTGATTGTTTTGAGGGTAGAAAGAGTGTGGTGTCACTGTGCACTGTTTCATCCTAAGAGTTAACTTCCCCAAGGGCAGTCTAGAACACCTCTTGTATTCTTTCATGGGATATCCTGGTTCCGCACTAGCAAGAATCAGGGTGTAGGGATACAGAAGGTAGCCATTGCCTCAGCCTCTGGGTTTCCTCCTTCAGGTAATGCACCAGAATTTCCCAGTGTCTAAAGTACCCAGTAACACCAGCTGCACAAAGTGGCCAGGTGGCCCTGCTCCTGAGCTACTGCAGGTCCTCTCCGCCAGCGAGAGGCAGTGCGTAGAGACTGTTGTCAACATGGGGTACTCACCCGAGAGTGTCCTGAAAGCCATGAAGAAGAAGGGACAGAACATAGACCAGGTAAGAGATGTGCAACAGGAAATAAACCCTTAGTTGAATGTTGATTCTGCTGAATAACAGCCTTGGGTTTGCAAAATCGGTGGGGGGGAAATACTTCTCAAGGGGTTGCAGCAGGTAGCTGCTGCAATATTAACCTCTAGAGAAGTTGTCATCTGGCAGCAAAAGCTCCCAAAACCAAAGGAAGGAGTGTCTTTTCCTGTTTCTGAGAGTCTGCTTGCATCAGCTGCACCAGAGGGTGCTGGGTCAGAGCTGTGCTGAGCTTGGGGTGAGCCCTTTGCTCCATGTGAAGCTAGAAGAGGTACTGGGTCTTCTCAGGAGCCACAAAACCATCCAAAGGAAGCTTACTGTGGCTCTACACCATAGGTAGTGCCATGTGAAACACAAAAAAGCAGCCAGCTTTTCTTGTTCTGAGCAGAAGGGGTTACAATGCTGCTGTCTCTCCCTTACAGAGGTTTGCTCCTGCAGGCACAAGAGAGCCCTGAGAGGCTCTAGCGAGGCACCACTGACCGACTTTTTAATGTGCTCTGGTTGTGGCGCTTCAAAAGCTTGCTAAAACCAGGTCACAGAGCATGAAGCACTGCAGGGTGAGTGGTTCTGGCTCTTGGATTTGCTACAAACATTTTAAAGCAGGGGGAGCATGGCCAGACTTTCCATGCTGACCCTAGGCAGGCTGCGTGCTGGGCAGAACATCATTCTTTCACATACTGAGTGTTACTGACCTGACCTTTCCCCGTACCTCTCGAAGCTGGGAACAGATAAGAAATTTGGTAGTGGTTTCTGGACGTGCGAGCTGGGATTTGCAGCTCACTCACCAATGTGCGGAGCTGGTCTGACAAGGCCGACTGCTTTCAGTTTGTGTCAGCCCTCAGAGCTGTCTGAGAGAAAGCTAAAAGCTGACATGTCGACTGCTGGACCTATGGTTTTATTATTAAAACTTGTAATATAGAAAGTCCAGTTGAACTTCTGCCTTCTTGCTTGGTGATCAGGCTAAAGATAGGCTTTTGAGGCTGCTTTTTCACTGGAGCTGCAGATGTTCAGTGGTGGTGGGAGGAGGGCAGAAGATGTGTTTTCTGTGGATAAGCTCTTCCATAAACAGTGTTGCAGCTCTTCCTGGTACCCAGTGAAGCCTGGGGTAAGATCCTGCTCAGCCTCTCTGCGAGTACAGGGGTGGCTTTCAACTGAGTGCTGCCAATGCTACTCTGCAAACTTAGTTTCTTTCCTTTGTTCCCCACAGGTTCTGGATTACCTGTTTGCACATGGACAGCTTTGCGAGAAGGGCTTTGATCCACTTCTTGTTGAAACAGCTTTGGAAATGTACCAGTGTTCACAGGAAAAGGTGAGGGCACAATGTGTCAAGCAATAGAGACAATGTGCTGTGGTGGGGAATTCCAGCAGCAGTTCCTCTGGCTGGTGTTATGCCAGTGCATGGTAGTGCTGCCTTGTTTCCAAAAACTGGCTGCCCAGGAATGTCGTTGCAGGGATAAAGCAAATTTGTGTGAAAGCACTGGAATTATTCTGCTTTGTTTATTGCTCTCACCTGCACACATTTCAATAGGAGCAGGATTTTTTAAAGATCCTGCTTATTCTGATAGTGCTGTCTTGAACCTAGGGTTCTCTTGCAGGCAAGGTGCTTGGTACAGAAACAGTTCATTTCAGAAGCAGGAAATTATCTTTCAGACTGCCAGCCTGCCCTGGCCATGGATTTTTCTCCCTTGTATAAATGCATCTGCCTGGCTGCTCATCAAATTGGGTTAGGACTTGTCCTGGAGGAAGATGGAAAATGGGGGGGTTTTGTCATCTGGTTGGTTTTCTGGCTGCTTTACCAGCACTAAAGGCATGAAGCAGGTAACTAGGGTAGAGGACAGCAGGGTTTCTTGAAGTCTGACAGCCTGTTGTGTCCCAGATTATTATATGAAGTCGTTAGAGGTACAGCACAACCCCCCACAACTATATGTGCTTTCCTGCCTTTCTTGGACTTAGTGATGAGCTTGCAAAAAGATGAACAACAGCGTGAAGGTGGGAGAAGTGAGTTCAGGAAACACATTGTCTGCTAGCTTAACCCCAAAACTGGAAGTGGCTGATCTCCCAGTTGCCCATTTCAACCTGCTTACTTGTTTTGGGGTTTTTTGTGCTCTGGAGTGGAGCAGAGGTTCAGCTGATGCACTCCCTGTCTATTTTTAGAAAGATAGAGGAGGATTCCTGGTTGGTGTTGGTAGTATCATACACGGTGTGTCAGATAGGAGCTCTTCAGATCTGGGACACAATGGGGGATTAGCACAAAAGCTGTCTCTGATGGACTTTGAGAACAGTAGTGCAGCTCCTAAGTAATTAAAAAAAAAAAAAAGTCAGATCTTGTAGGAGCTGCTGAATGGGGGAGCATGGGCCATTAATCTGCATTTTGGGGAGCCCAAATTTGGCCCAGCTGATGCATTTTGTACTGGGAGAGGCACCTCCACGGACCAGGGTTTGGTGCCCTTGCTGAAGAGGACTTTTTGGAATTGCAGGAGTACAAACACAGGGGACTGAATGTGGGGCTCCATGGGCTTCTGCACCCAGAGCGCTGTTAGCTCAGATGTGAAGGGACTTCATCCAAATGGAGCTGGAACAGGGCTGTAAGTGGGGAGGAGGAATCCACCCTGTGTAGACTGTAGACCGACTCTGTGCTGAACCTCCACCGAGCACTGATCCTCTTTTCTTTTTCAAATAATGGATTGTCTGTCTTTCAGATCACAGAACTTCTCCAGCTAATGAGTCAGTTTAAAGAAATGGGCTTTGAACTGAAGGACATTAAGGAGGTCTTATTATTACATAACAATGATCGACACAACGCTTTGGAAGATCTAATGGCCCGTGCAGGAGCCAGCTGAAAACACATTCCTGGATTCTTGGTGTGCAGTGGAGCAGGACCAGCCCTGCCACCTTCACATCCAGTGTGACTTGCTCTCGGCAGGAAGGAGTCCAGCTTTTCACATACCTGGGAGAGTGACTGAGCAAGCCCGCCCGCGTGCATCACTCCAGCATTTCTCTTCCCACTGAGAGCAGATTTTCTTTCTTAAATTAAATTTTTAAAGTGTCCTTTCCTAAGTTTCCTTTCTCAAGCTTGGCCACGGATTGTTTTAGACTGCCTCTACTGGAATTCTACATAGGTAGAGATGGAAGTGGGTTTTTTTTCCCCCCCTCACTGTTGCACTGGAATTGGACGAAGGAATACTAAGTTGGATCTGAAACTAGGATGCTTTGGTTCTTTGGAGCTGCTTTTATGGTGTCTGCTTGTACTGAATTACTTGACTGTGTCACAGTCCTGATGAACTGGTTAAATTTGACCTTTAGTGCAATGGAGTTTTATTTTTTTGGCTGAAAGTTAGTCTGTAACTTAGTACAACACTGGTTTGGAAACCATCGCTATGCATAAAGAGACAGACTGTTCCTCTTGTTTGGTTTTTACCCATGCATCCAATACTTCTGCCAGACGCAAACGTCCTGTGCCGAGTGGTGTGTTTAAGTTCTCTTGAGACAGGTAAGCTGTGAACTCTGCCTGGACCTGCAGCTTGTGTCAGTTCTCAATCCTGACCGCAGAGAGCTGAGGCTCAGTATTTGTAATCCCCTAGGCTTGTAGGATATTTAAGACAACGCCCTGATAGGAAATCAATGATCTTTTTGTTTTAAATAATACCTGGTGTGATGCAGGAGGTTTCTTTCAAGCACTTTCTTTAAAGCAAATATACTCACTGCGTTAGTTCCATTTTCCACACTGCTATAGGATAACATAATAACATCTAGTACTAGAAATCAGGTTCTGGGTTGGTTTTGATAGTTTGAAGTATTATGTTGTACATTGTTCCAGATCTGAATACATGAAATATCAGGAGTCTTGAGGCATCTTTAACTTGCTAAATATTTTGATTCTGCAAAGTAATAACAAATAAAACCCTCAAATACCAATCCCTGTGTTATGGTTCCCATCTCTCATGCTCTTTGGCTTCATCAGAGGAAGAACTTACAGAATGCTGCCCGTCCCAGTGCTGCCTACTCCTGTCGGCACACAGGAATGCTGTTTGGGAGAATGGCTAAACAGCCATGGATGGAATGAGCTGATTTTTTTGTCACTTATTTCTGTTTTGTTGCAAAAACAAAGCCTGGGGTTCCGAACTCATGTTAGTGCTTGGAGCATTGGACTTTGGGAGAGGGAAATGGTGCAGCTCACTGCCTTAGTTTAGGTTTTTCTGGAGGAAGTTTTAGTTCATCAGGACTCTGAAGGAGATGGCATCTGCTTCCATCGTATTATTAACTTCATGGGACTAAAACATCTAATCTGAGTCCAGTGTTAATTCCTGAAATTCTCCATGAGGTGCTCAATTATTGTTAATTGCATACATGCAATGTATGCAATGATGCTGAGGAGAGCTGTAGCTGGCCAGTGTCTAGGAGATGGAGAGGTGCATGGTAAAACCGGGGTGGTTCACTTCACATTGTACCCTAAAGCTTCAGCAGCTTCGAGTGGCAGGGATGAATTTAAAGGTTGTGGAAGAGCAGCATTTGGGAGCCAGTGGGTCAGCAGCTGCTGCCTGTGTGGTGGGTGCAGGTTAAGCAGTTGCCCAGGGTTCCTTCCCAGGTGACAAACATGACAGCTTGAAACAAGGAAATAGGGATTCTGATCACGCAAAGCTGGAAAACAAAACTCTGTTGTAACCAAACGCTCTCAGCAGTGACAGTACATCTTGTTTTGGTTTTCTCAAAGTTAACATCCCAACAAGCCCCTGTCTGGAACCAGAATCTCCTGAAGGGGCCAGGAGCCTCACCAGCAAAGAAACAACATTTAGACCAAACTTCTCAATAAAATAATCTCTGATTGCATCAATGCGTGTTAAGTTCTTTCAGTGGCTCTTAACCCTAATGCAGTAACTGCTCTGCTGTGGAGGCCGGTAGAGGTGAGTGGTGAAAATGGGATGTGATACCTGTTAAGCTAGTCTTCTCCTTCCAAATAGATATTCCTGTGTCTTCCCTGGTGACACTGCTGTTGATTTGCCTGTGAGGTTTCTCTGTTTAAATCACTGGGTGGCTGAAGGCTGGAAGCAGGTTTGTGGGGTGGCTTCTCACAGAAGGTCATGGGGCAAGGGGATTAAGCAGGTGGCTTAGGGGAGAGGCACTCTGGAGAAAGGTGTAACCAGGGAGACAATGTGATGAAATCTGAATGTTGTTTGGGTGCTGCACGCTGCTGGTTGCTCTGGTTCTGTCACACTTTCCTGTTGAGTTATGAGCAGAGCTCCACCTGGACTTGGAGAGGTGCTGCTGGCAGCTGGTCTGAGGCTGGGCTCTGTCCTGCTGGCTGCTTAGAAGATGACGTGCCCTACTGGTCACACTTGGGACCTTGGGGCTTTTCCTTAGGTTCTCAGGTTAATGTGCCTGGCCCCTAGCACTGCTTTACCCTTGTCAGAGCTTGTTCTGCCTTCCCATGCAAGCTGCTGCCAGATACCATGGTTTGGGTGTCTTTGTGGAGAAGTAGAGCCAAACTGGTGGACTGTAGTGCTGAAGAACCATTGGTCAACTCCCATGGCAGCCGAGGGCTCCAGGTCTGCCTGCAGATGGCCGTAACCTTAGTGGGATGAGTGGTGTTGCTGTAGTTGCTGCCTTGTTTTGAGGGTAACTTTTCTAGGATCCCACAGACTGTCAGGCAGCAGGAGAGGGAGATGTTGCTGTGTCTCAGGGCTTCTGTTGGCCAGCCTCGTGGCTCCTGGAGCGGCTTGGCTCTGCTGGAACAAGCCTGGGCAGTGTAGGTCCTTCACATCAGCAGTTTTTCTACATGCTGTGTGGCTGTGGAGACAAATGGCCTCTGTCCGTGTTGCAGCAAGACTGGGTACAGGGCTGCTGCCGCTGCTTGCAGGTGGCTCAAATTGGCTGCACGAGGCTGGAGCAGCTTCTGAACCACTAGTCCAGATGTGAAGTGGATCTCAAACCAATTCCCAGTTAGTCTTTTGCAATCAACAAATGTGTGTTGTGTTCACACTTACTTTAAAACAAATCTTACCAGAGCACTGTAGTAAATTGAATTTTATTTTAAATAATTGTTTAAACAAAATATCAAGCATCTGCCATGAGCATTAGTAATCAGTGCAGTTGGATTCAAGAGTGAGCCTGTTTTAGGTCTGTGTCTATGAGACTGTAGGTGGCTGGCCTCTCCCAATCTCTCAGGCTGCTGTAACAACAAACAAGTTTGCTCAAAGTTAAAAAGAAAACCATTCATCTGGGGTGTCAGTGCAATATCAAACAGCAGGACGGCAGTCAACGCCTTTAAACTGCACATTTAGCACATTTTCACACATGAATTAAAGTAGCACCTAGGTAATAACCTTGAGTGGAGAGAAAAATGTTTTTGACAACAGCTTTGGTAATTCCCATTGTGGGATGCCGTTTTGGCATCTGCTGGGTGTGCAGCACTTCAGGCATGTCCTTAGTCCTGTTATGGCCAAGGATGGGTGGATTTTCACAGCTAGGGGTGCTTTACTTTTATTTTATTCAAGTGTCACATTCAGTAGGGAAACAAAATTCTGTGGTCAGTGTTAATTAAATCTTACATTTAACAAGGAATAGTCTTGTGAATTGGCTGGATGACTCCAGTTTAAGATTATCAGACCTTTGAAAACTGCTTTGTTGTTGTTATTGTTTGTTTATTTGTTGTTTCTCGGTGTTCCTGGACATTGCTCCAGGGAGCGAATACTTCCTGCTCTGGGAATTTGTGCTGCATCTTGGATCTGCTGGACAGACTCGCCTTTCTCACAGTAGCTGCGACAGGATCAAATTTGGTAGCTGACATAACTCCCATTCCCTCTACTCAGGGGAAGTTTTGATCACTCTTCTGTTGTGTTATAGCTACCTCTGAATGCACTGAGGGCAGGACGTGGCACTACCGGTTAGGTGTTGCTTATAGCTAGCCTGAGGGAGAGACTGAAAATGCCTGGGAGTGCATCTGCAGAGCTGCTCCTTGAAAAATGTGGAAGTACAATCAGCCCATACTCATCTCCCAAATGTCAGAGTATGTGGAGGGCACACTTTCCTCCCTAGCAGTGGGTTACTTTGCTTTACCTGTGCACACACTTGCCCATCCCACCTTTTCCTTGGCTCCAAACGTCCCAGAATTCCTCAGCAGCTCCCCCAGTCGCCCTAATTTCTGTGTGTCTGGAAGTGATCACATCCATTTATGTGCTCAGAAGGTACAAGGACTGTGCAGCTGCCATGTGTTCTCCCCATGCACATGGCAGATCTTTCCCTGCCCCCCGGAGATGGATGGAGGCTTTTTAGGAGTTGCTGGTTTTAAGTGGCTTCTTGGTTCAATGCCTGCTCTTTCCTGACTCTGTGTGTCCTGCTGTGCAGCACTCTGGTCGCTGTCAGGCACTGCTCTGCACTGTACACAGATAAAACACTGCTGCCACCAGAAGCCTTTGCTGCTGGAAGCCTTGTTTCTCTGGACATGGAAGGCTTCTGAAAGAGGGTGGGGAGGCCTAGGCTCAGGTGTGAGTTGCTGCTGGCCTGTAACCTGGACCGCTTGTGAGCCATAAACTTGGAGCTGGAGGGACTCTGTTCCACAGAGCCATCCAGCCTCAATAGTGAGTCAGAGACCAAACAGTGCTGGAACACCCAACAGAGCGCTGATACAGGACTTTCCTCTGCTGTTAGGAGTCTTCCTCTCGCATTTCTCTTCCCCAGCACTGCGTGACATTACTGCACCCAATGTGCAACCCAGATGAGTTGAGTGTCACTGCAACTACCAGTGCCTGGCCAAAGCTGGGCTCCTCAAGGTACCTGTAGAAGCAGGCCGTGAAGTTCACAGCTAGTCGCACAGCTGTGTTCCCTTATCCTTGGCATTTCTGGCTATTGAGCAGCCTGTAAACTAGTCCAGGCATCCACAGTGCTGAGTTTGGTGGAATGCTGGCTGTTTATTGTGCATTGGGCAGCAAACAAGATCTAAACTGGTGGCGGTGTCTGAAGGGAGGTGTCGGTGCTGGGAGAAGCTAAATAAAGCTGAAGCTGGGCACGCAGTGTTTGGATGCACTTTGACTTCAGTGCCAAAATTTCATCCAGCTCGGTCACTAAATTCTGAAAATCCTGGTGAGGAAGGAAAAAGGAAAGTTTAGGGAACAAGAGAAGCAACAGATTAGAGAAAAAATTAGCATATTTTTTGCATGCAGCAGTAGATAGAAGCATGTTTTCCACTCTGCAATGTAGGATATTAAATCAATGTTTCCTTATTAAAGTCCTGACCCTTACAGGCAAAGGTTGCTGCCTTTAAATACTGAGATTCACTTACTCTGGTAGTTTTCTCTGTTGGTGAAATTACAGCTAATACAATAGTTCAAAAATAAAAATGTACAAAGGACATCACCCCTCTGCACTGCTCAGCTTTTCAAAGTTTTGGTATAGGGAACGGTCACCTGATGTGCAGTTTTACAGTGTAGTTAACTCAGTTCCCGACACCTGTCAGTGTCAGTCCGACTCCTGCATGGCTACAGGACTATTGGATCTGACAGGAGAAATATCAGCAGTGTATACAGTCTCAGCCAGGGGGAAGCTACCGTCCAGAGCAGCCTGGAACCTGGATAAGAAGTGATCTGAAACTAACTAACGTGGAAATGAAGGCAGGTATTTTTAATTAGCGCTTGTAGTACTCAGGCAGCGCTCAGACATGGTCTGCTTTCCAGCTCAGAGCGGAGTTTGGTGCCTGTGTTTACAGGTCAGTGTCTGAGAAGCTGGGAGACAGCAGCATCCTCAGGGCTGGAGACTTCAACTGCTACCACATAAAAATTGGTCATTCTAAAGCCGATGTGGTAGGACTCCAGCTGTCTCGTGCACTGCATCTTTGTCTCGCAGGGACGCCAAGTCTGTAACGAAGTCCAGCAGAGCTGCCCTAGCATGTTTTTCTTTAAATATGGCTTGGCTCAGTTTGTGGCTGGTGTTAGCAGAAGTCCCTCCTGCAGCCAGAGTTTCACGGCCAAAGAAGTTGCAACTATCTGAAAGCAGGAGAGGAATGGATTGGGGAATTCCCGTCTGAGTGCACTGTCCAAACAAAGGTCGTGCTATGAAACACCACTACAGGATGTAAGTTATTCAGATGCTGCTGGGAGGCCTGGAAAGCTTGTCATAATTCTGCTAGCCAGAAAATGAATGCTTGCTGCAAGGGGTAAACAAATGGGGAGGAGGGCTAGTGCCC
Source organism: Neomorphus geoffroyi (assembly GCA_033558235.1). Lineage (NCBI taxonomy): Eukaryota > Metazoa > Chordata > Aves > Cuculiformes > Neomorphidae > Neomorphus > Neomorphus geoffroyi. Next base: position 2,517,514 of record JAUMJM010000048.1, read on the forward strand.
AGTGACCAACAGACTTAGGGAGAACAATCCCGGAAGATTAAAATAGAAAATAAGAGATGTCTTTGTGTCACTGCATTCTCTGCCACAAAACTAATCCCATTTATGGTTCTTGTGCTGCTTTGTGTAGCAATGTGTGTATGTTATCTGGAAAGACATCACACGCAGCTGGAAATCACAGCTAATAGGCCACAGGGTCTTCAGGGGCTGTGCTATCCGTAGGACTCCCTTCTGCTGGTCTCTAGGTCTGGCTTGCACTGCTGTCATCTGAGACAAGGAAACACCGTGAAACACACGAGTGACAAAAGTCAAAAGCCTGTGAGGGTGCCAGGCAGAGTGGTTGGAACCCTGAAGCAAGTGGGGTCAGGGTCTAGCACATCTGCAGTGTGGTAGGAAGTGATACTCAGAAAGAAGCAGTGATGTGGCTCTCTGCCACCAAGTGCGACATCCATGTGTCATGCCTTAGAGGTGTGCTGTTTCCTGCAGTGTTGACTTACTTGCTCCAGCCTGTAAGGAGAAAAACTTCACAGGGAAAGGAGCTCTATTTGGAACAGCCTGGTACCCTTGACACAAGATAAGAGAAAGCTTTCTTAAAAGAGAGAAGTGGTTCAGAGTCGGCCCGTCAGGCTGCTTCTTCCCCAGGGACCCAGTGGCATGGGCACTGGCAAAGGCACAGCAGGTGCTGAAAATCAGCAGCCTCTCCTAGGATTCAGGGAAGCAGAAGAGGAGGAAATGATGGGGAATGTCACATTGGTTAATTCAAGTTAATAATCTCTGAGATTAATTTATGCAGGTTCAACAGGCACCAAAATCATAATCTGAAACACTTACCATTGCTGGCATCTGATTTATCAAGCATTCCTCCTTGAAACATAAGGATGCCATTTCTTTCAGCTGCTGCAGCTCGGCCCAAATTACAGCCTGTCTGGTTTACATAAAATATAACACTGGTTACACAGCCTGTTGCGCTACGTGGAATTATAGTTAGCCTCAATTAAACCTTTCAGAAGGAGGAATACCCCAGAGGAACCCTGGCTGCCCTGTGACCCTGGCATTTGGGCAGTGCATTGTGCTGATGTGGTGTCGCAGACAACCTTGGCTGAGGATTGCTTGGACAGGGGAGCGAGAGGCTGGAGAGCAGCCCTCCCGTTCTGCTTGTTACCACAGGGAAATTTTAAGTGAAAAAACCCCTGTTTAATTAATTGGTGAAATGCCTTACAACCACGAGGCTGTCATTTGGGTGGAAAATGGGCAGAGCAGGAAGGCAGTGCTGCAGTTCACTCTTCTGAGCATGTTTCCTGACCAACACCATATTCCCGGTTATGTGAATGCAGTTGGGTCCCTGGGAGCTGACAGCAACAGCTCATAGTACTTTGAAGATTTACATCCACATCTTCCGTGGCTGCCCAGGTGTTTTTCTTCCCATAGGGATGGAACAGCTCTCACCTCGTTCTTGGTGGGAGTTTATGATGTATTTTAGGTATTTTACAGCTTGTAGGAAGCCAATTAGTTACTGAGAACTGCAGGGTCTATTATAATATTAATTCCTCTAGCACAATAACTAATAGAATAATCATCTTCCTGTAAGATTTTAAAATATCACTAAATAAAAAGTAATCATATGACTACAAATTATCATTAATCTTATTAAATAATTATTTCATTGCTTGATTACCCAGAGGTTTTTAACTACATATGAGTATCATAGTCAAATAAAGGCAGATCATCACGTCTAGAATTTCTAAGCTCCATGACAAACTGCAGCGATGAGGAAGACTTACTGTGCCTTTTCCAGGGCTTCCCCCTGCCATTTTCCCATCTTTGACTTCACACTCGGAGAGCTGCTGCTGGACATGCCTGAGGGGCTCTTTGCATTTGCTAACGGCTTGTTATCTTTGGTGGCACATACTGCATCTGTGGCAAAAGTCTCTTGTGTAAAACTGTTCTGCATTAGCTTGTTTATTAGTAATCCCATTTCCCCGTTGCTGAGCGATGACTCGGCTGGGTCTTGAGCATGACTGAAGTTGTCGCTCTTCTCTTGGTTAGAAGCCATTTGATCTGTATCAGTTGTTTCCTTGTAGTTAGGAGGGGATACCGTGACAGTGGTCATTAGCTTAGAAGTGAGTTCGGAGGAACAACTGGAAGATTCAGAATGGTTAACTCCATTATTTTGAGCTTTCCATTTTGTATCATCTCCTGCAAGGGCAGCCTGTCTATCCCCAATGGATTCTTCCTTCTCTTCATGCTGAAGGTCGATCTCTCTGCACTGAAGAGTTCCCAATTTTGATACAGGAGAAACACATGAGTTTGAAGCATCCTTTTCTTGAGTGAAGACTTCATTGGAGTAAATGAGACATTCGTGTTTGGATTTGCACTGGGTTTGATCAACTAGTAAATCTTTGCCATTTTTCCAGTTACAAGTAGGATCTTTTTGCAGGCAGAAAGGTTTTTCTGCAGTATCGCTTGGAGAGGGCTCAGTGGTTAAGTCGTAGCTCCAGCCTGATGGAGTGCAATCCGTATTTTTAATGGATTCCTCTCGGTTTTGGCTGTCCATACTACAATCCCAGCAACCATCCAGTTCATATTCTTCCACGGGCAGTGCAACTTTAAAGAATAAATCCTGTTGCTTCTGGCATTTTTGTCCTTCCTCAGTTCCTTGTTCTCTTTGGTGAAGGAAAAAAGAATCTTCACTGCATTTGTTGGCGTTTCTCTTTTTCATGCTCTTTTGACTGCAGGCAGGTGAGAAAGAATCTTCACTGAAATCACTGTCGTCCATCTCTTCCAGCTGCATCTCCTCTTGGCTCTGTCCTGTGGGAGGAAGGCTCAGATCCTGTTTCACTTGAACCTCCTGGGGCTTGTATTGTGCTAAAAACCTCTCAAGAGGTTGATAGTTTGATTTGTGCTGTAGAATGGGTGACTGCTGCAACTGCTCGTGATAAAGACGTAAATGCTCTTCCCTTTCCCTCTGCGACAGAGGCATATTTGTCCAGGTTTCGACACGCTGTTTAGCAAAGGCGTTTCCCCACTTCTCTCTGCTGTCAGAAGGCAGATTGCCATCTCCAAAGAAAAAGTCATCCCTGGAAACAAGCTGTTTCTGTACAGCTTGCACTGTCTGGACTTTCAGGCACTGGGGAGGTGCCCTGTGTTGCAAATACTTCTCTCTCTGGACACTCTCTTTGGTTTCTGTATTTTGGATGATGAGATCCTTCGCGGTGGCATTCTCTTCAGAGTTCGGGGACAGATTATCAGTTTTCTTCTTCAGGGGCTGTGCTATCCGTAGGACTCCCTTCACTGGGCTAGAATGGTGGAACCACGATGAGCTGGAATTTCCCTTGTAGGCCTGTCCTTTTCTGATTCTCCTCGGAGTAGAGGTGAAAGGGACACTCGGCGGCTCAGGTGCTGTGGGACATGCCTTTGTTTTTGTAGCATTTGAGGGATGCTGGAAGCCTAGCTTCGCTTTCTTTGTTGAGCTCTTTTCTCCACGTGGCAAAGAGGGAAAGTTTTGGGAACGTTTTGGAGATACATTTTCAGCTCTCTGATGTCTGTTTGTGACAGGGGTGGAGTATTTGATCCCTTTCTTCAGCTCTTTGACCCTGCAAGTGAGGCTAGCTTTAGAAGTTGTCAAGCTTTCAGATAAATAACAGTGTCCTTAGAAGAGACTAATTATTTCACATATTAAGGCTAAACACTGAATTCTATGTCATGATGATTGACTGTATTGTCAACGATCCATAGCAGTACTCTGAACAGTGCCCAACAGGTCCAATGAGCGAAGTTGGCCTCTGTTTCAGTGAAACGGGGTTGCATTCCCACACAATAATGCAGTAAGGCACAGTGCCAGATCATGACAAGCTGGGACTCCACACAGCGCGTCACAGAGTCCCACAGGACACAAACTAGATCTTTCAGAGTAGTTGCAGTGCAGATAATTAGCTCAGGTGATATGTACAGGGCTACAGTGCTCCTGGATCAGACTCAACAATGCAACTGTGAAAAGCTGCTTAGCTGGTATCACTCCATCGCCTTGACTGTCTCCTTTATTCCTTCCTCTTAAGAATCTCCTGTCCTCTCCACCCCAGCACGGCACAGCCTGTGATTTACCTCCTCCTGAGCAGGAGGGAAGGTGATGGGCTTGCCCACACTCAAGGCAGAAATACAGCACTAAAACACACCTTTTGATTGCTGATGTTAGCAGTCCTGTAGTACAGGAACCACAGTGATATTTTGATCACTTAAAGCTGCCACCAGAAAGGATTTACAAGACCCAGAGAATTTCAAGACTGAATAGAAGAGTTGGAACAGGTAAAGATTTTATTTGCATTGTGAAAACTGCATTTCTTGCCTAAATCAGCATTTCCAATGCAACCAAAATAAAATGTAACTGCAAACATCATATGTTACATTTTTTTTTTTTCACCTTGGCAAGATTGAGCTTCATCACATACCTCTCAGCATATCGTAATGTGTTCAGTGTATGCTCTACAGCTATGTGGCTGGGCGATACGTTGGCTATCATACATGTTTTGGAATTGCCAATGAAAGAATCCTTCAGCACCTACGGTTGGAAGGGAAAAAAAAAGATTCTTAGCAATTCATATTCATAGTTCATATATTTGAACACTTGTTTGCTCTTATTTTACACAAAATATGAGGAAAAGTGGATTAGCTCAGAACTTATGAAAAGTTAGGCTAAGTCACCTTGCATTTCCTGTGAATTAGCAATGTGTACAAAGGCTGTTTATCTTGAGTCAGATGATGCACAGTTACTGTCTCTTTTTTTTCTAACTGTGGCCCTCTTGTCTCCATTTGTCTTGCAATTCTTAGTTTACAGTTTAAAATTAATGAGTGTTCATCAGGGCTCTGAACAAGCCCTCGCACCAGATGCCACAATGGTGTACATATGTTTTGAGAAATAAAGCATATGTTACCACTAGAGTGAGGATATATTGATAAAATCTACCAGGACTGTTAAGGCACAGAAGATGCAAAATTGGTTGCAGAGTGAGTGGAGAGGGATGGTAATGAAATGAGCGTGGAAGGCACCATTTGGGCTTTTTGTTCAATTTTAGGTTTTGGTTTATTTTGTTTTTACCTTGCCAGTCCCCAGGACTGGCTGAGGAAATTAGCAGTTGGCCTTGATTATCCTTAAAATTAAGGCTTGCAAAAGTTATGCATTTCTCTTTCCTTCAACAGTCAAATAGCAATTACTGAATTGTGCCTTTTTTAATTCTTATTTTCTTTATTTTGTCCTCATTAGGGAAATCTCCACTGTTGCCTTTTTGCTTGTTTTACCTGAGTTAATTTGCTTTGCCGGAAAGGAGTGTGTGCGTGTTCCTGATCCAGTGCCCGAATGCACTCCTTTAGCTACGGAAAGGCAAAAAAAAAAACAGAGGGGGAAAAAACATATGAGTCACAAGCTGGCAAAGAACTGAAATATATGAAACCTAACCCATGAATGTCCTGTTTCCCTCAAGCACCTTCAACTCCTAAGTGATGTCCCTCGCAAGGGGAGTTTGCTGCTGCTGGAGCCACAAATGCCCAGCTCAGCTATGAGCAGCAGTTTCGCTGCACTCCAAGAGAGCAAACCTGCAGCACAGAGCAGAGTTGGCCTTCCCTGATGGCTCCATGGGCTGTACAAATCCCAGGAAGCTGGGTAAATACACAGGTGTTTAGCACATGACTGTGGCCCTGCCACTGCCTGTGCCACAGTTTACAAGTCTGAAGCAGATGGGCTGTACATCAAACTGTGCTGCAGCTGGCACCACAGGTGTATCCCAGAGTCAGATAACACTCTAAGGACAGAGCTTCCTGACCTCCGTCTCTTATTAAGTTCTTTCTTGTAAAATAAGCGCTTCACCTCCCAGCACTTTGGACAACAGCAGTACCAATTTCTTATGCCACTCTGGCAATATTTGCATACCACAGTCAAAGAAAGCACAAGCTAGTAAGTGCACACTCCTCCCCCTACTGGAGTCCAGATGTGCCATCTATGCGTGGGTATGCTGGGCTGTGTTAGAAGGCAGTTGATCTCAAGACATCTACTTTTTGCGCCAGTGCAACACATCAAAACCAGCAGAAGGGGAGAGCCTGCACCAGCACTAAGCAATTAGCTGTGAGGGGAGCTGGGTTCCTGCCCGCGTGCAGGAGGTAGCACAGATACAGCCTGTCTGCCTAAAAGAACATGTCTCTGTGACCTCTGACAGGCTAATAAGAACTACACACAACTGAGAATGAAACAAAAGACTCCCCAGGGAGCAGAGACACAGCTGCAGAGCTCCCACTAAAACTAACAAGACATGAGTGGCTAGCCTTTCACAGAGCTCATTAGATCCCTCTTATTGTTAATAACGATCAAGAGGGGTAGTCTGTAGCCTTGAAGCAATATCCCCTGATTTATTACCAGCCTTGGAAAAAGATCAGAGAGTCACAGAATGGTTTGGGTTGGGAGGGACCTTGAAGCCCATCCAGTTCCACCTCCCCTGCCATGGGCAGGGACACCTCCCACCAGACCAGGCTGCTCCAGGCCTGTAAGAGTTGGTCCGAAGAACAGTATTTGTCTCGGTCCGAAGAACAGTACTTGTCTCAACATCGCCATCAGGAACTCAGAGAAAGACCAAGGAGCAATGACCCAAGATGGAGGCACTGCCTGGAACAAGCAGTCGCTGTGACCAAGGACTGCAAGTAACATCTAAGAAAAAGTTGAATAGATGCTGTCCAGAAGATGGATTTCACCTGCTACCTCAGCCAAAGTTACCCCACCTCCTCCTTGACCCAACGCCAACAAGGGAAGAGCATGCGCAGACGCTCGCAGAGGGTCTTCCGGTCACCTAGTGGTCACGAGAGGAAGATGAGGTGAGGAAGCAGAAGACCCCCGAACACGAGGTGGCGCAGTCTGGCAAGCGAAGTGAGAACTTTTGGGGCCTGCGCAGTTCAACCTGGATTGCGGAATGAAGGCGGAGATTGGCCTCAATCCATGGGAGAGAGGAGGTGCGAGGTGCTGCTGCTGAACATAAAAGATGGTTCTTAACCGAACCCCAGCTGAGATCTCCCCACCTCTGGATCACAGATCGCCCTTCGTGACGACGAGTCTCGACTGAGGACCGACAGGCCGCTGCTCGGAGCCTGGGACCATAGGGACGCCTTTGGACCCGTGGTGGTAGCTATAATCCTCTTTCCTCCCCTTTTCTCCACTTTGTCTATCGCGTGCCACTTTACGGGCAAAAATAATAAAGTTTCTCTTTGATTGAATTATAACCCCTTGGCATTTTGGCTGCCTTAATTTTGCGCTTCGAGACCAAGGTAAACGAATCATCACGAGTCCCTGAGTGGACCGTGACAAGGCCCCATCCAACCTGGCCTTGAACACTTCCAGGGAGGGGGCATCCACAGCTTCCCTGGGCAAACTGTGCCAGTGCCTCAACACCCTTATCACAAAGAATTTCTTCCTAACACCCAATCTAAACCTATCACTACTTGCCCTTGTCCTATCACGACTTGCCCTTTTAAAAAGTCGCTCTCCAGCTTTCATGCAGCCCCCTCAGGTACTGGAAAGCTGCTACAAGATGTTGTGCCCAAACTCAAAGATGTGCACTTTTTTGCCCTGTTTCCACTGGAATAAGCACAACAGCATCACACTCCACATAGAGCCTGGATGCTGTCTGAAATCGGCAGAAATGGACTGCATATGCCATGAGACAAGTCACTAGAGCAAACATCAAAGAAAAATAAAGCAGATCATAGTATTGTCATGATGACACTACCATGAAGCAGCCTTTCTACATTTAACGTCTTGCTACGTTCTACAGACACCCATTTGAAATTAATATTCATCAGGTTTACTGCATTTTATTAAAAATCACATCTCTGACAAGTAAGAGATCAAATTATTCTTTTATTCTGCTTCTCATAATTGTAGTATCTGCATATCTTCTACTTGAAATCTAGCAGCAAAGTTCAAAATTCAAGGTCTGAAGAGAGGTTTATGATCACTGAGGGCAGAGATAGGTTTTATAGGCTGCAGATGACATAGACTTACCCAAAGATGCCTTTTGTAGTTAATTCAGTCACTACTTGTAGGCTGCCTAGGTATTTACTCAGCTTCCCACAATACCAAAAATACACACACACTGATCTGGAAGTTCCTTTTGAAAGAGTTTCATTAAGCCTCACTTCTCCGGAATCCTTTCTGTTAAGATACCCCATGACTCTCAGTTTTTCACCAGCAAGTACTCAAGAAAGCATGAAGTACAGAAACACATTCACTTTACTTTCACGTCTCACAGTATGAACACTAACGTTCCACAGCACGAAAGCTTCTGTGCAAAAGAACATTCTCCATTTTCAAAAAAGTACTGCCATGTGCACTAACATCTGTACTGTTGACTCATACTCACTCATTGCATCTCACCTAAGTCTGACTTAGAGAAGTCCTCAGTCATTAACAAGCTTTTTTCATTTGATTTAAAGGAGGTGCAAAGCTTTGTGCAGTTTATACTTAGAAGCACTTCTGCTTTGTCTTAGGTGGCATTTCTCTCCTCCTTGTCCAGAGCTCTTTATGTAACCATGTACAATTACAAAAGACAGTTTGCACTGAGGCTACATTTCTTCCTGTTCCTTCCTCCCGACACACAAACTGCTATGGTTTCTACGCTCTTGAGTATTCAAGTCCTTTACTCCCGATTTGAAAGAGAAGTCAGGGTTCAAGTGAAGAAAATAACCAGCAGGAACAGATATTCTTTTATGAAACAAATATAGCAATCACAAGCCAATATTCTCTGCAAGTAACAAGGACAAAACTTTCTATATAAAATATGGGTCACTTATTGTACTGCACCTGATATTCTCCATGCTGTGTTAACCTGGCTGGCTGTGAGAATGGATTACAAAGACTTTTTTTTCCATCACTTTGGAAAAGTCTTTTCCCCCTTAAGTGGTCTTTCAGGCATAAGACAAATTAAACTGGGCACGCTTAGTACTATGGTTATATTTTCCCTTCCGTGGAATTTTTATTTTTATCCTAAAACATACGCTAATAATTAAATGCAAAACCTTCCCCAGACACGCTAGTAGCTTACTGCTAAAAGACTTTGGTTTATTTCTGCTCCTTCCATTTTTGTTTGTCGATCCGAGTCTCTGGCATCAGCTGCCCTTTCACTGCCAGCCAAGTCAATGAATGATATCCTAGAAAAAACAAAGTTGCATTTATCTTAGGGGCATTTTTTCCTTTTCCTTTCCCTTTTCCCTTTTCCCTTTTCCCTTTCCCTTTCCCTTTCCCTTTCCCTTTCCCTTTCCCTTTCCCTTTCCCTTTCCCTTTCCCTTTCCCTTTCCCTTTCCCTTTCCCTTTCCCTTTCCCTTTCCTTTCCTTTCCTTTCCTTTCCTTTCCTTTCCTTTCCTTTCCTTTCCTTTCCTTTCCTTTCCTTTCCTTTCCTTTCCTTTCCTTTCCTTTCCTTTCCTTTCCTTTCTTCTTTCCTTTCCTTTCCTTTCCTTTCCTTTCCTTTCCTTTCCTTTCCTTTCCATTTCCTTTCCTTTCCAAATTTCCTTTCCAAATTTCCTTTCCAAATTTCCTTTCCTTATTTCCTTTCCTTTCCTTTCCTTTCCTTTCCTTTCCTTTCCTTTCCTTTCCTTTCCTTTCCTTTCCTTTCCTTTCCTTTCCTTTCCTTTCCTTTCCTTTCCTTTCCTTTCCTTTCCTTTCCTTTCCTTTCCTTTCCTTTCCTTTTTCTTTTTTCTTTTTTTTTATTTTATAAACCAGAGGGCTGTAACACATCACATCAGAAGAAAGATTAAAAACAACTACTTTTGAATACGCACTGGAAATATCTGGGGCACCAAAGTAAGCATAGCAGCAGGAACAGTGTCAGAGCATCCTGGCATTAACACAATTGTAAGAGAAAATCTAATTGCATGTGATGAGAGCACTCCAGTTTAATGCAGGGGTGTCAAACTCATGGCTGCTGCTGTTCTCCTGCTCCTGCAGTGCAATGCCTATCACAAATGCTGCCCATGTGACCAGCGCACTGGCAGAAGCATAGAGGCAAGGAGCTTGGCGCTACTGCTGGGTAGAAATAAGGTGTCAGGCTGGATAAAACAAGGTAGAGGGCCAGATTCAGCCCACGGGCGGCGAGTTTGACACCCCTGGTTTAATGGATAAGTTGTTTAAAACGCAACTCATTCATCTCTCCGGATAATCACTGTGCTTGTAGTTTCCTAAGAATCCCAGTAAATAAATTGTAAATTTATTGATTCTCCTTCCAGGTAAAACAAACAACTACCCTGTCCAGTGGGAATTCAGGGCAATATGAACAGAAAGTTTCAATGTAGTATGTAATAGACTGAGCTGTCAGTGTTCCTTGTCTCTTCCTCCCATAAAACTCCATTAGTCCCTCCCACGTTTCCCAGCTCTGAGTGCCAGCTGCTGTTCTGACTGCTGCACTGTATCTTTGTCTTTGCCCTTTTTCTTTTCCTGGAACAGACCGGAATTCTCTTACAGGCATATCCTGGGGTCCTTTCCCCACTGCAGCTCCACCTCACTTTCAGTAACAAAAACATAACATACACAGTATACCTACAAACCCTTGTATTTCTAAGCATGCCCATTCTGCTTTTTCCTCTCTGCCCTATTTGTGGCCTTTCCAATTTGCCTTGCATTTACAATAAGACCTGGTGAAGCAAGATTGCCTGGCAGTTGTGGGAAGGGTATGTCAGTGTGGTTTTTTGACACTCAGCAGTAACAGATCCTGACCTCTTTCCCTGGACCTATTTCTTGGGGCTGTTTAGTCTGGACACAAGATGACTGAGAATCAGCACAATTACAGTCTTCAAATACATGAAACGGCTGTTAGAAGAGGAAGCAAACTGCACTTTTTGTCTCCTACAGACAGCAACAGAGTCACCCACTCTAAATTATCAAGGAGGATTAGGTGAGGTACAGTGATTCCTCTGACCAAAGGCAAACATCTCTAATGGAATCACCTCCACCTGAGCCAGTCATCCCAGGCTGCCTTTGTAGTCAATTACAGGACAGAGGTGCTTTGAGGTCCAAACCCATCTAACCTAATTTAGGTGACTCTGCAGAATGGCATGAATTGGATGCCAGAAATTACTGTTTCTTCCTACTGACTTCAAAGGTTACGAGTTCACAAGCGAATACGCCCATTGGAGTCACCCACCTTTAGCCAGGTGAATGCCAGGCAGGAAAGTCTTTCTAGCACTGAAGACTGAAGAGACAGATTTGATTGGTAAACTCCTTCACTCAGAATTTTTACAAACAAATTTGACAAAGATGTGGCTTAAGCACTCTCCTTGGGAGCAGAGAAAGGACTGATAAACTTCTCAAAGGCGTTTGAACCCTTTCTGCTGATTTAACTCACAGCTCTCCACCAACTCAACACCTTGTTTGCCTCCTGGACGTCCCTGGGCTTGACTTCCTCACCAGCCCAGAGCCCTCCCACTTCTAGTCTTACCTTCCTAATGTCCTGTTGGCTATGTCTTTAATTTGGATTTGGATAATAGCATGAGATCGAGAGGAATCTGAGTTGACTCCAGTAGCACCCGTAGTACGTTCTTTTCCCCCCTTCAAAATCACCTGTGAAATAAGGGGCACAAAACCCAAGTAAACTGTAAATAAAACACAATCTTTTAGGAAGAGACTTTGTCCTCCCCTAAAATGATGAAACATTAGGTGGAATGGTTCATTACAGCCTGAAGATTTGGTGCAATGCAGATGTTAAGTTAGACTGAATCCCTTCCAACGTTTCTTTCAAAACTTTGCATATGGACTTGCTTGCAGTGACACTACAGAGCTCAGAGAGCATGCCGCAGGCAAGAAATTCGCTGGGATTTGCAAAACACCCCAACCAAAACATTAAAACCAGAAGTACAACAGCAATGAAAGAAAATCAGACTGCAGATGTAACATAAGGAACTCAGGAGATTCATTATTTGTTGTGTTCTTTTAAAATTTCACTTTCTTAGGTAATAGATGGGTACTGTTACCCAGAAAGTTAAACACAAAATGCGAAGTGCCAAAGCCTTTCTCCATTTCTGTAACTAAAAGACCTTACGACAGACTAAGGAACAAACTTAAAAGATGAATTATACTCCATACAAGAATAAAATAATGAGGAAGATAGGCGAGGCTGAAAGGCAAAGGCTCCTTCAATGTACAAATCTGAATAATTCTCTTTGGAAAACTCTTAAGGACTACCGCAGAAAGTCTAGCAGCAACTGCAGCAGAGTGTTCATGAAACAGTCATTGATTTTGTTTCTGCTTGTAAGAACCAGTTAAAATATTATCCAGCAAAATCAATACTTTCTTAGTTGACAGATGTGCATTATTCGTGCCTTTCAACGGCCAGTTCTCTACCAGCACCCCAAACAGCTGCTGCAGCTCCCCAGCATTACATTTGTGCTAAATGCAGATAATTTCTGAACCAAAGCCAACATCAAGGAGGGGTGAATAACCAGGATACATTCAAGACTCTTCCCATATATCTGTTGCAGACTATTCAAAAGCTCCGAGTCAGCCAGTGACATTTCTGTGTCCAAAAGGGCCTGTGGACCATAAAAACCTACTTTTTCACCAGTCATTTAAATTTAATATTCTCATATTAAATGAGAATAAAGTCATTTAATAGTTCTTCCATGTTTGGAATGTGATAATACAGAGGAATGTTTTAATTAACCATATAGCAAATTTACACTTTAATTTGCAGAGGCATCACTCTCGTGGCCCAAAGCTTGAAGTTAATGGGAAGATGAAGAACAAAATTAAATGGAATCTAAGTGTGCAACATCATTCCAATTTTAATGAGTCAATTATACTATCATGCATTTGGAATTTACACTTACTTAGTGCGAAAGGTATTAAACTCTGCAAAGTCAGGCTAAACAGAAAGCAGATCTAACCAGCTTGCTGCAAGGCAATGCAGAAAATTTGTCAATACCTTTTTAGGTCTTAGCCAGACAAGGAAGGAAAACTGAATCCTTGTTCGTGCTGAATGTCAGCTACCACTTAAAAGATCCTAATTCTACTTGGCTGCTATCAACTATCATAATCTAAGAAGATTCTTAATCCTAATTCAAATCAACATCTCTATCTTAAGTATTTTCCAATTTCTAGTTCTATTAATTTTCAAATTTATATCTTTCCTTCTTTAATATAAAATTTGAAGTTCATAGAAGCCAAAGAAACCACACTGGGAGGCTGCCTTGCTGGGGCACTATTTAATTTCTGGAATAGTGACAGCAGTCTAGTTTTTGGCAAAGACCTTTCCATAAGGAGTGGCAGCAAAAGCAACAGCTGTAAATCAGCAGCTTGCATGTTGCTCACACAAGTCACAGTGACCCAAGAAGCTTACTGAACAAAGGCACTTTTAATAGTGCTCCTCAGTGCTTTGCTGGGTTTGCCAATTTCAAGCCTTTAATGGGAACATACGCGGTTACCACATAACAAATAAGTCTCTACAATTGACATATCTCACAAACCAGGTTGCAGAAGACACAAAAGTATCACAAATGTAGAGGTTACCTCCAAAAGCATATTGACAGAGTCCACCTGAACCTCCTGCAGTCCAACTATTTGAACAACACGCTTGCCATCTTCTCTTGCAAAAAGTCTGAAATGAGATAGTGCAGAAGGGAGAATTTTGAAATCTCAAGTAACAGTAAAGGCAACATATGTCATTACCATGGCACTGTGAAAAAGCAATTGAAGCTGTTGACTGGGGAAAGGCACCACTGTCATTCATTCATTTTAAGAGCTGAAGAGATGTTTTATTTAAAATATGTACCGCTGACATTTCACATGATCAATGCATTTCTGCTGGTTCAGGAATATAATAAAGAAGGGAAGTAAATTATCTTGACAGAGGTCTTCTCCAAACCCCTTTCTCTCATCTACCAGTAGTTCTGGCTGACTGAGGAAGTGCCACTTCACTGGAGACTAGCAAATGTTATGCCTATTTACAAGAAGCATTGGAGGGAGGATCCAGAGAGCTACAGGTCTGTAAGTCTGACACCTCGGTACCAGGGAAGGTCATGGAGCAGATCACCTTGAGTGCTATCATACACCATGCGCAGGACAATCAAGAGATCAGTCTCAGTCAACATGGGTTTATAAAAGGTAGGTCCTGCCAGACTAATCTGATCACCTTCTGTGACAAGGTTACCCTTTTAATGGACGAGCGAAATGCTGTGGATGTGGTGTACCTAGACTTCAGTAAAACCTTTGACACTGTTTCTCACAGCATTCTGCTGGACAAACTGGCTGCCATCGGCATGGACACACACACCCTCTGCTGGGTTAAAAACTGGCTGGATGGCCGGGCCCAAAGGATGGTCACAAATGGAGTTAAATTCAGTTGAAAACCGGTCACGAGCGGTGTTCCCCAGGGTTCAGTGCTAGGTTCAGTCCTGTTCAATATCTTTATCAATGATCTCGACGAAGGCATGGAGTCCACCCTCAGCAGGTTTGCAGATGCACCCAGCCGGGTGGAAGTGTGGGTCTGCTTGAAGGAAGGGAGGCTCTGCTGCAAAGGGATCTGGACAGGCTGGATCCATGGGCTGAGACCAACGGGATGAGGTTCAACAAGGCCAAGTGCAGAGTCCTCCATTTGAGACAAATCAACCCCATGCAGCATTACAGGCTTGGGGAAGAGTGGCTGGAGAGCTGCCTGGCAGAGAAGGACCTGGGGGTGTTGGTTGACAGCAGCTGAACATGAGTGGCCCAGGTGGTCAAGAGGGCCAATGGCATCCTGACCTGTATCAGAAACAGCGGGACTAAGGAGGTGATTGTGCCCCTGTGCTCAGCACTGGTGAGGTCGCACCTTGAGTACTGGGTTCAGTTTTGAGCCCTTCACTACAAGAAGGACACTGAGGGGCTGGAGTGTGTCCAGAGAAGGGCAATGAGGCTGGTGAGGGGCTGGAGAGCAAGTCCTACGAGGAGCGACTGAGGGAACTGCGATTATTTAGCTTGGAGAAGATGAAGCTGAAGGGAGACCTCATCACTGTCTACACTGCTCGAAAGGAGGTTGTGCTGAGGTGGGTGCTGGTCTCTTCTCACAAGTGACGAGCAATAGGACGAGAGGAAATGGCTGCAAGTTGCACCAGGGTAGGTTTATACTAGACGTTAGGAAAAATTTCTTCACTGAAAAGGTGGTCAGAGATTGGAACAGCTGCCCAGAGAGGTGGCTGAGTGGCCATCCCTGAAGGTGTTTAAAAGACAGTTAGATGAGTTTCTTAGGGACACGGTTTAGTAAGGGGACAGGTACAGTTGGACTCAATGATCTCAGAGGTCTTTTGCAACCAGATGATTCTACGATTCTATGATTTTCGAATTCCTGTCTGTCTTTAAACGTGCCTCAGGCTTCTCTAGGAAGTTCAGAGTGTAAGTTATGCTCTGTTCAAGTTTTAAAGATTTTTGCCCTCGATTTAAAGCAGCTCCCATAGCCACAGCATCAGATTTCAGAGCCTCTGTTCTTGGCATCACAGAAGCACTACATTATACAGGGAGAATACAGCCATGATGCAATGCGGGAGGAAGTTTAAAATTCTTCAGTGACATGTAAGATAGCTAATGGACATGCAGAGAATATAAGGACACTCTATCATCCTTAGTAAATCGTCTCCTTACATAGAAGATTACACTACCTGCTCTTTAAAGACTGTTTCAGAGAAAGGTAAAACATATGCACAGAAATAGGTGCTTCCTTTGCGAACAGATGCTCCCTTCCCCAAGCAGAAAGCCTTCCTCCTGAGCTCTACAGTGTGCTCCAAGGACAGTGCTCTCAATGCTGCTGAAAGCCTCCAGCTGACAGATAATGTTCCCTCAAGATGACTCTGAAAAGATTTTCCTGCTCTGATCTCAACTGACTGTGATTTTATTAGCTATCGTGGACCACAAGTGATTTTTTATACCACATACGTCCTGAGTTGTCTCAATTTCCATTCTGGATGGAGCTCCTGTTGGAGTACATATCCATACAAAGGAGTCTGGGGCCGAGGGGATGGCAACATGATCTACAGAGGGCTTGCTCCAGTTGAGTCACAGGTGTGCCAAACATAGGCACTCAGGGAGATGGTGAGTAGACTCCGCAGTGTCAAGCACAACAACTGGGAGATCAATAGGACCTTCACAGACTTGAGTGGCAAGTGCCACAGTCCTACTGGTAGGAAAGACAGACAGATGTTATACTGGAGCAGGAAAAGACAGGGGTTCCACAATGGTTGGCATGAGAACTTCTCACCACAGGAAAGTTCTTTCTCTGCCTATGCATGTCCAGCTACTACATTATAGTGTAAGTAAAACAGCATAGGCTCATATCCTGACCATAGATCCTTATTCTTACTGTTCTCACAGTGCCAATATAGTAAAAACTAGGAGCCTGTACCAATGCCATAGTACTCAGATTCTGCCTTTCTAAGTAGCTCCTAGGAACAACCCTGTAGAAATACATAACATTTACTCTAGTAATACATTAAATGCAATTGCATGAAACAGTGACTGAATTATGAACAGTAACCAATGTATAAACAGCAACCAACTGATTCATAACTATAGGTTATAGTAAAACATATTTTTATTTCAATACCTCTTCCTTCCATTTAGCAGGTCATAAAGGTGTCCACAGTAGATCTCATAAAAACTGATCAGAACAAGGAGATCTTTCCTTGACTGTGATGCTTCCAAGTGATTAAAGATGTCCTTCGCAGCCAAGGCGTACAGTCCCGGGTTCTGCTGAGTACCTATCATAGTGTAAGTCTTCCCAGCACCAGTCTGCCCATATGCAAAGCAGGTCGCATTGCCTCTGTGAAGATAACTTGTAATTTTAGTGTCACATCTGATTTATTTGTATCTATTAAAAAGATTCTGCAACGTTGACAGCCTCTTCTGTAGTGCCCTCTTAGCAATGAGTTTTGGTTTGCCATCCTATCTGGGAAGCTGAAAACCGCTTCACAGTGATTCCCAGTTATGTCCTATGGAGATATGGAGTGTCACAGAGCAATGGCTCTCTTTCTTCCTTCCACATACCAAAAATGCATTTAAGGAAACTAATAATTCATTACTGTTCTTCCAGCTTTTTAGATGCTGCAGAAATATTGTAGGATCATGAACTGGAATCCTGCTGATTATAAATCACAGAGAAAAATGACTGTCACATAAGATGCAAACCAGCCACAAGTCAGGTGCTGTATTAACAGATGTTGTACTTGATGAAAACGAACACCTCAGCATGATAATTTACTGAGTGAGTTGCTTTGTCTCAGGCTGCAGTCCTGCAGGCAGCTAAGTAAATCCAAAGAGCTTCAGGGAAAGTCTCGCTCTCCCTTTCCTCTGCTCTCAGCTGCATGACCTACCCCTGCCTGCGCTGACCCTGATGCTTAGCTTTACTGCACTGAAAGAACAGAAGGTTTTCCACTTTTTTACAAGCTAATTATCTGCTGTTTCAATGAATCCTCACAGAGGATCACAAAATATGCCCAAACTGGCTTCATGTCACCTATGGGAATGTGTCTAGGCAGCGATAAGGAAAAGGACCATCCCCTTTAAGTGGCAGAGAGCTGTTTGGTTCACTGACTCCAGCCAGTGAAACCACAGTCTTGGCTCATTCCAGACTGCTCCAGCTTTGTCACCATATCACCTTAGGATTGTGATGGCAATGCACATAAAATGCCAAGGAGTTTGCAGGAAACAGCTCCATTGCCCTTCAAGCCCATCTAAGCTGAGGCTACTGTGTGCCTGCTTCTTCAGTAGGGCACTGAACTTGTGGGTTCAGTGCTATTATACAAGCACTGAACCCACAAGGAGGATGTGAACAGACTCAAGGAACGGAATCAGTCGAAAAAGAAATAGGACAGAACAAATCATTTATTGCCCTCTTTGTTAAAAAAAAAGACTTCTTAGCTGTCTCAGTATACTGGCAGAGAAATGGGTAAAAATGTAGGGCTACAGTAAGCACAGTGAACAATTTCTTGCCAGCTTAGAATTATCTTGCCATCATGTCCGATCAGACCAATGCCAGTGAAGGGGATGCAGCAACAGGGACATAAAAGTTAGGGAAAGCTGAGAAAAAACTGTGACCTCTCTTCTGGTGTCATTACTGGATTAGCTGTAATGTGAGTTGCACCATTAGTGGTTATTACACAGCAAGCTCAAGTCTCATTCCCGTTTTTCACTTTCTTTTTCTCAGCTGTATGGCACTCGCTGCCTCTGCTGATGATATCTGGAGATTTTTCAGTAACAAAATGCTCCCTGTTGCTACTTTTCAGCACAGATACTTAATCCTTTCTTTCAATACTCAAAAATATTCAAACTTGTTACATTGCGTGAAAATAAGATCAGGTAAAGTCCCCATCAGTTTCCCATTAATCAGGAAGTACATAATAATGTTTAGGCCTCTAATGACATATAAATCAATAAAATGAAAATAAATTACAAGGTTATTAATAATGTCTACTGCCCTGTGAACTGCACAAACACATGCAAAAATATCTCAAGGCAGTCTCACGAGGGAGGCAATGTTCTTCCTCTACAGGTGAGCACAGCATGCCACACCGAAGGCTTTGTTAGAGCGGAGACCAAAATTCTGAAACCCTGCCACATATTTTTTTGTTGTAGGCTGGCCGTGGTGCCTCTTTGTCACACCTGAGGTCCAATTTAAACTTCCTCTGTGATTTAGATCTCTCACCAAATGTGAGGAAAGTTTTCCCTGATATATTTTGTCAAAAGTGCAAACAAAGACATTCTAAAAGGGAGAAGGTACGGTGCAAAGGTGAAATGAATGTATTTTCCAAAAGATAAAAAAGCATAAAGGAAATTAGAAGCAGTAAATAAAACTGGAAAACAAGGTAGAAAATAACAAATGTAAGCATGTATGCCCTACCCGTTAAAAACATGCTGGATGAGAGGATGAGCGGTCTTCATATACACATCCTGATTGGTACAGCACTCCCCAAAGACTTCATCAAAATAAAAAACATGCTGAAAAATAAATACAATCTTTGCATGAAAATGAAAATGTTTCGCTTCCCCTTCATTCCATTCAAAGGTAAAGTTAAATGATGGAAGTCTTTCAGTGGCCTCATATGGCTTTGCACCAGGTATAAAGCGATCTAGGACATTTATCATCTGACACGACATACACAGAAACACATCATAATGACTAAATCAAGGGAAGAGAGTATGGAAAAAAAATAAAGAGAAGCAAAGACTTCTCAATTTCCCATCATTCTGTAGCAGAACATACCACAATCTTCAGACAAAGGAAAAAAAAAAGGCTAATTAAAGAAAGCTTATTCTTTAAATCAATCAGCCTGCAGACATGCATTAAGACTTTAACAGTAAAAGGACTGAGAGTCAACTCTTGACTCTCTCAAAATTAGTCCTCAGTTGTGATTAACTGTCTCTGTTCTGCAGATTTAAAAACACTTTGTGCCAGAGAGAAGCTATTCCTAAGCAAAGCTGGATCATATTACCTCAGAAGAGGGAGAGATCTCAAAAATTCCCACAGTCCAGATCTGACCCAAAGCATCAGGGTCTCTGGAAGCACTGCAACAGCATTCATTGTGGACTTCTCAGTTAAGAAGAGTGTTTGGGGGGACAGTCACAAATATCACATTTCGACAGAGCCTCCATAGACTGGTATCTAATGCTGCAGTTTAATATATTCACTCCAGCATACATTAAGGTGGTAAAACTCTAGGACTAAGAACACTTTCACCGATGCACAAACAAAACACACTAGCACTCAGGCAGATTAAACCAGGGAGCCCCAGCAGCTACACTCAGCTCACCCGGCAGATGTGCTCTGTGATGGACCTGCAGTGTGGGTCCCTGAGCTGTGGAGCTGGAATCTGCCCCATTGCCTCCCATTTGAATCATGGAATCATAGAATGGTTTGGGTTGGAAGGGACTTTGAAGCCCATCCAGTTCCACCCCCCCTGCCATGGGCAGGAACACCACTCACCAGACCAGGCTGCTCAAGGCCACACCCTGTCTGGCCTTGGACGCTTTCAGGGAGGGGGCATCCACAGCTTCCCTGGGCAACCTGTGCCAGTGCCTCAACATCCTTATCACGAAGAATTTCTTCCTAACACCCAATCTAAACCTTCCCCCTTCCAATTTAAAGCCATTCCCCCTCATCCTATCACTACTTGCCCTTGTAAAAAGTCCCTCCCCAGCTTTCTTGCAGGCACCCTTGAGGTACTAGAAGGCTGCTATGAGGTCTCCCTAGAGCCTTCTCCAGGCTGAACAACTCCAACTCTCTCAGCCTGTCTTCATAGCAGAGGAGCCCTCTTCTGTACCCATTCCAACAGTTCCTTATACTTCTTATGTTGGGGATTCCAGAACTGGACACAGGACTCCAGGTGGGGTCTCACAAGAGTGGAGTAAAGAGGGAGAACCACCTCCCTTGACCGGCTCTGCGCACTTTGCTGTCCTTTCTATAGGGACCAGAGACGGAGGCAGGGTGAGTGGCCACACCTGGAAGCAGGGAAGTTCTCCTGGGTACTACAGAACAGAAACAGCCTTTGCCAAAGCCTGCTTTTGCTCGGATTATATTGACTGACAGCATGATTTCATTTTGTCTGTACTGACATAACAATACTAATTCGTGGTTATTTCAGCACTGAGCTACTAGGGTGATAAGCACCACATAAATGCCAAATATAGGTAGTCAGATGGAGGGAGTGGGGTAGAGTTGCTGCATGTGTCGCACTGTAAAAGTGGTAAATGAACTGGATCAAGAGAGCTGCAAACTGCATTTTTACTGGATGCTCCCGACAGTTGTTCCTAGGACCCAGATTGTAAAAATAACTCTCACAGGAGAGTACGAATGGCTTGCTGCTCTCTAGAAACCAGTTCTGTTCCTGATGCTGTCAGTCAAAAGCCAGAATGTGAACTACGACAGCACAAGTTATTTGGGATTAAGTAACAAAGAACAAAAGGGAACTTAATTTTCAAAAGCTTTTGAGAACAAAGGAAGGGAGGTAAAGGCATATCTAATTCACTGAAACAGACCTACAGTGCTGAAATAATAAGGGAACTCCCCACTGAAGTACTCTGGAAAGCTACCAGTACACCCTGCAGCAGGCAATTCTGCAGTAACAGTGTGCAGCAGAGTGTTTTATTTTGCCATGTGCAAAGAAAGCTGCAAGAGAGATGCTTTTGAGGCTTAAAATTCTGGGCTCAGGTTTTCCACCACAGGCTGGCATGTCAGAAGCAAGTCAAATATAGTTACACTGAGCTCACAGGAGAGTCCACCATCTATTTCAGTGCCAGAAATGCAGACAGTCCTTCTCTGTTTTCTCTCATGGAAGATCCAAGCACTATTTGCTTTA
Source organism: Neomorphus geoffroyi (assembly GCA_033558235.1). Lineage (NCBI taxonomy): Eukaryota > Metazoa > Chordata > Aves > Cuculiformes > Neomorphidae > Neomorphus > Neomorphus geoffroyi. The sequence continues at coordinate 2,538,844 of JAUMJM010000048.1, forward strand.
CGCCACCCATGCAAGTGTCTGGCCCACAAACACAAAATGGAAGTGGAGCATGCTACCTGTAAAATATATTGGGTGAGATCAACCGCCTCTTTCTTCTCATGGAGAAGTAGAGTTTCTTTGTCTTTCACTGTGATGATATCAACCTCCCGACGCCGCTCCTCTCTCTGGCCTAGAGGACGTTTTCGGACACACACTCTGATTTTTTTACTTTCTATCCATGGAGCGTTTTTCTCAGAATTCCTGGATCTGCAAAAACAACAGTGTAGTTTTACATTTTGAAATCAGGTTACTACAGAATCTAGAATGTACATAAATTTGTTAGCTTTATCAGATAAATGTTTCTGTCTTTAATGGCTGATCAGAAAAATCCAAAACACATCTCATATATGGTGAACTTTCTGCCTTTTGTGCTCTTCTGTTAGAAGAAATAGGTGTGTTAACGCAGCTCTGTTCCTGGACTTGTTTCTAGACTGGCATATTTCAGTTTTCCACAAACCTGTGATGGAAGCTGGCATAATATGCAAGTTAACTTCATGAAATTTAAGCTTTCTGAAATAATCTGCCATCATGATTAGTCACTTAATAATGTATAGAAAAAAATATGAACATATCTTGAAAAGGAGAGGGTATAATACGCAATTCTTTTTCCTCTTATACTGGCTTTTATTCTTCCCATTATAGGCTGTCAAGCAGGTTGTGAATAACAACTCGAACTGGGTAACAAGACAGCATCACCATGTTCTTGTTCAGCTCAAAGAAAATTTGAGATATTAATCTCAGCCTTGTCTTCCTTTTGGTCTTTTTTCATAAAAAATTATGTGGTTTCAGACCACAGGCAAAGTTGTGTTCTTGTGTTTTGGCAAGTCTACTTTAGTTTTCATCCAGATACCTCAGAAACATGAGGTTATTTTGTTTTTCATTGATTAACTTGCTGTGTAAAGCATTTTGTGAGGCAGTGTACAGAATATGCTTGAATTCAACCAAAATATATTAATTCTGCCTTTCCTTTTTTCAAGCTGTCTTCAGCCAAATCAGTAATGATTTTCAGCCTGGATTTGAATGTCAGTTTGGGAGAAACAAATAACTTTCATCAAGCCTCAACTTGCCCAAAAGCAATTTTTCTGCCATGCTGTCCAAATGGCCTTCAAAATCTCTTAAAAGTAGCAACTGAAAACTAACGTACAGGAGCTGTCCAGTAAACTAAAACCAAACCCACAAGTTACTCAATATCTTATTACAGCTAGAAGCTTGTAGCTTCATTGCTGTTGTGCTGCATGACTCCTCAGAAGCACACGACATGGAGATACACATCTCAAGACACAGTCTTCAAAGACTACACACAAGTAATCTTTACTTGTAATTGGAGTCCCTTTAATTTTAGTACTGCTTTCCAAGCAGACCAGGATCAGGCCCTGCATTTAGATGGAAAATTCTTTCCTCTGAAAAGAAACGCAGTCATACTTGAAATAAGATGCTTCATAAGCTACTGTGAGCTTATGGATATCACTAACCACCAAATGTTGCCCAACAAGTGATCAGAGGCTCTGAAGTTTAATTCTTGTGTCAGAGACTGAATTCAGTAATGTACAGAAAGAGCCTGTTGTGCTCCAGAAGGCTGAAGGAGAAAGTACTGATTGCAAGGCTTGGAGAAAGGAAAAACTGAAGACTTGGAGGCTCTGTTCATGAAAGAAAAGGCATAAATGCTTTCCAGTACACAGCCACATTTATTGAATATATTTTCTATGGGAACAGAATGCATTTTAATTCTATATGCTGAACATGAAGTTTAGATTTTTTATTACCTTTCTTAAACTGAAACTGCATTTTATAATAACATATAATATTTCATTACTAGAAAAAAACAAAAATCTTGACATAGATCATTAGAAACCAAATTAGACAACAGGTCAGAGGAATAACTATCCCCTGTCTGATACTGTCAAAATCAAGCCATTTGCTGCGGGCAAGTGCAAATTATATTTAATTGTATTAAAAGAGGTCTTTATCTTTCTGCCACCTGAAATCATGCTAGTGTTTTCCAGTGTTTCTTACAATTGAGACTAGATTAGCCTTTGCAGTGGCCAAATCACAAGCTGACACGGGAAGGGATGGATTTAGTGAAGGAGTCAGGCACTTGCAAAACAGTTATTACAAATCCAAGCTTGGCCCAAACCTGGAATACATACACAACACATACTCTGTGGTCAAAGCAGAAGAAAGAGAAACTTGGGCATGTCAGGAGGAGGATGCAGAAAACCCATAGGGTGAACCACAATCCTAGGCACAGAAGAATGTGCACACTTCTCTGGAATGGGAGTTATAAATCCATGCCTTTCATTTCACAGGTTAAGTGCTCTAACTACCATGTCACCTTAGTAGTTTGTCCCTGTGGCAACAGCATCTATCCCTCCAGGCTACATGTGGGAGTTGCAACCAACACCCATACTCCATGGATCCTCCCACACACCAAATCTTGGACCACAGCCTTTCCAGACTGAGGCCCAGCCTCATACAGCTAGCGCTCTTCCCTGCATTTTAAACAAAAACTGCCACAACTGCATTGCAACAAGCTCAATGCTAGTAGTATGCGTGCAGAGGAATACGTGCTCTGCCTTGCTGAATCAGGAACTAATTATTTTGTGCTTTAAAAATGTTGTCAGGGTACATTTACCAGTGGTCCCAGATAACCACAGCCCTTCTGCTGCCAAACACCGAAAAAAGTATGAAAGTTACAGATTGCATATTAGAGGAGCATCTGCAAGGCATTCCTCTCACCACCATGTCTGTAATCCCACCATGGTTATATTCATTCTGTTTCTTTTAAAACTCCAGTTCAGGAACTTCTTTATAAACAAATATAGCCATCACAGCATGCACCCGTTTCACTGGGAAAAACTCAACAAACTTATCAACAGGTAATGTCATATTTTGGAAAACTAATGTTTGCAAGATAGTCCCATAGAAAGAAAATGAGAAAGAAAGATTGGCTAAAACCACCAAGAAAACAAAGCCTTAATCCTGAAAGACAATAATGACTGTCCTTAGACAACTTGGTAAGCAACAGCTGGTGAAATTCAGCTGATTCCTTCTATCAGACTTTGAGAGTCACAAATACTTATTAATATCACTCTTCTCTGTAGGATTTTGCATTGCTCAGTAGTGATAAGGATTGCTTATTTGGAAGTGACGAAGACAGATTCTCCTCCACAATGAAGAAAGAATTAAATAGGACTAACGAACTACAGTAAAATAAAGGCAACTGATTGTTACCTGGTAGAGGAACGAGGTAGTCCATAATTATACCCTGAAATATGGGTCATTCTTTGTACGATGGGAGCTTCAGAATCCCCTAGTAGAGAAGCAATATCACCAGAAACTGTTGGACAGCTCAAGTCCTTTTTGGTGAATATTGCTGGAGTATTTATGTCTCTTCTAGTTAACCTGATTAGATCTGAATCATGTGGCTTAAGGTGTCCTAATGTTTCTCCTACGCAGTTCTTCTCTTCATTTGCACTGAAATCAGATGAACTATTTGATTTAGATCCAGTGTCTTTCACAGTTCCACTATTTTTTTCAAAGGACTCAAAATGCAGCTGCCTGCAGGGACCTGATCTAGTCACCTGATGCTGAATGACAAGGCCACTTGGTTGAAAATCTTGCTTTATCACATCCGCAGCATCTTCCTTTTGCATAATTTTGATTATTCTAATGAGCCAAAGGAGTCGTTTGCGGTCATTCTTGTCATGGACCCCCAGTTGGGTGAAATCTTCCATGGAGACTTTGGCAAGCTCACCACTCTTTTGAAGACCAAAGGCAGCAAAGCGGGGATAGTATTTTTCAAGATTTGCCTCACAAAGGCATTCATAAAGGCATGATGTCATCTTCAAGCTGAAGTCTACAAGAAATCAAGAAACAAAAAAATTAGACTCATACGAAAAATCACAGGTGGCAAAGTTACTAATGAAGAAGTGAGACACTTCCTGATGCCATTACCTGCAGTTAGACTAGGAGGTTGTTAAACTTGGAAGTTCACAATATGCTAGTGTAAGAGTCGTTCCGAAGAACAGTATTTGCCTCAACAACGCCATCAGGGACTTGGAGAGAGACCAAGAAGCAAACGCCCTGAGAGAAAAGAACTGTATGGTACAAGCAGCCTCTGGTACCTGGGACTGCAAGCAACAACCAAGATAAGGCCGCATGGCTGCTGTCCAGAAGATGAATCTCACCTGCTGCCTCAGCCAAACTTGCCCCACCTCCTCCCTGACCCAAAGCCAACAAAGAAGAACATGCGCAGAGACTCGCGAAGGGTCTCCGGGTCACCTAGCGGTCACAAGAGGAAGATGAGGTGAGGAAGCAGAAGACCCCCAAACATGAGGTGGCACAGGCGCAGATAAGTTCTGGCAAGCGAAGCGAGAACTTTTGGAGCCTGCGCAGTTCAGCCTGGATTGCGAAATGAAGGCGGAGATTGGCCTTAATCCATGGGGGAGAGGAGGTGCGAGGTGCTGCTGCTGAACATAAAAGATGGCTCCTAACCGAACCCCGAGTGGGATCTCCCCACCTCTGGATCACGGATTGCCCGTCGTGATGACGAGTCTCGACTGAGGACCGACAGGATGCTGTTCGGAGCCTGGGACCATAGGGACGCCTTTGGACCCATGGTGGTAGCTATAATCCTCTTTCCTCCTTTTCCTCCCCTTTTCTCCACTTCGTCTATCGCGTGCCGCTTTATGGGCAAAATTAATAAAGTTTCTCTTTGATTGAATTATAACCCCTTGGCATTTTGGCTGCCTTAATTTTGCGCTTCGAGACCAAGGTAAACGAATCATCACGAGTCCCTGAATGGACCGTGACAGCTAGACTGCCAAACACTAGAGAATACAGCAAAATCAACAAAAAACTAAACATGAAACAAATGTTTTATTGATGAAACTATATTTTAAAATCACAGAAAATGCAAAATAATGTGTAAGTAATGCACAACACAGTGTTACTTACTGCTGCAGACCTCCTACTCACTTGATGTCTACTCGATGAATGCCTCAGCTACTGAAACCCAGTCCTCAAGCTACAGAATGTAAAATGCCTAATTTTAGACACTCAATTTAATACTGGGGCATGTGGTCTAGCGTGCTTAAGCTATCCCTGGTTAACTAACTAACCAGAGGAAAGGAAGTTGCATTTGTCTTCACCCCAAGCTGAACCATTCAGATCATTCCTCTTATAGAACTACAGCTAGGTTGTAGTTCTGTTGTGTAACTTTCTCTCATATGTTATGAATCCTGTGAGCATTTCTGGGCATCACTGGTGGAACAGCCAAAACATTCTGCCAAGTCTTGAAACACAGAATTTCTCTAAATTTATATATGCTGCTGGAACGCCACACTTGCACTCTTGGGAAACCCAAAAAAGCAACACACATCGCTGAAAGGTATGCCAAAAAACCCTCAACTCCCTCACTCGCATCTCCCTTGCAATGCATTGTGCAGCTGTCTGTATCCAGATGGATTAATATCTGCAGATATTTTTACTTGTTCCATAAAATGGAAAAGTGATAGCGCTTCAAGTATCTGCTGCCCACTGCCTTCTTATCTCTTTGTTCAGTGTAGGACCTCAGCAAATGCAGTTCTTACGTTTGGAAGTTACAATAACTTTCAACAAAACCAAGTTATTTAAGACTGACATTTCCCTCTGTAATTCAGGGTAAGTTCTCTGACAGGATTTTCAAGCATCCCTACAATAACTTTATATAAGAAAATAAGGTAACTGAGTATCACCCCTAAATTTGATTCCATATCATTAAAACTAATTAACACAATAGGCTGAAGCAATAATAACAACAGGACAATAACGATTATATTGGAGTCCTGGCTGTATAAGATGTATAAGGATTATCAGATCCTGGGAGAGGGAAATCAAAACTGACAGAGATGATGGCAAATCCAAAGACTAGAGAGGCTAACTGTGACACATGCACAAGGGTTTCCACAAGCATTGACAATTTGCCAGCTTCTCTAACAGACAAAATACCACAGGAACTTCAGGCTTCCTTTAAAGAAAGTTTATGTTTTTGAAAAAAAATGCCTATCTCACATATGGTAACTTAAAATATAAAACCTGTGTAACTGTCTGTGTGCAGTGTCATGGGAAACTTTTTGTTTGACGAAAGGAGCAGCTGGAACAAAAGCCAAACCAACATCATCGCTGTACTGAGAATCTGTTAAGATGAAAATAATCCAGCAAATTTATTTTGCCTGTTCTCACTTCATATCCTAATTACACTCATATTTTTATGTATCCACAATTTAAATACTGAGTGGCCAAAGACTCGTGGAAGAACTAAGCCCACGTTAAACCTCCGTTAGAATCACCATGATGAACACAGGAGAGAGAGGATAAAAAAGGAAAAACAAATTGGAAACACTTCCCAAAACAGGGGCAACAGACAAGGGGAAAGAACTGAGAATTTTAAAGTCCAGATTCTAATCAAAAATTAAACTAAATATATTTAAATAGCTAGAAATGACTGTACAGACAGATTTTCATGATCTGGGGTAACAAGGTGCTATGATTCACAAAACACAGAACACCCAAGTAATACGCGTACTGCAGAACATATCAGAAGGTTAGTACTGAGACATGTAAGCAGCTCTGCACGGCTTAGTGGCTAAGGCTCTGTGCCATGGGAAAGCAACTAAATGGCTTCTTAACTTAACTTCTTAGCTGGTCTGGGCAGTAAACATAATTGTTCCTGTTCCCCAGTATAATAAACTTTACTGGATCTAAGTGGTTTCAGGAGATAACTTCAGTGCCTCTCTGTCTACGGAAGAGCAATTTCACAACCTAGGAAAACTGAACATTGACAAATAAAGGAGAAACAAATTAACTAACTATGGGGAAAAAATTAAACAATCATCATGGTGATGGATTCCAGTGTTTCTGATAACTTCCAAACTCAGGAGTACACAATTTTCTAAAAGATTTGGTCTGGTTGATACACAAGAGCATTCAGGGGAATTGCAGTTGTCAGTGAAACGCTTCTGGCCTTTCGATTGGTGATGCTCTAAAACAAAGGAGCATCCTTCTCCTCGTTAAAAGAATACTTAAATTCATCCAACACAGTAGCATTCTTGGTACTTTGTGTCTTAAGACACGTTCTAAAACAGTTACACAATTTTCCAAAACAAATTTGCTTTGTAAAGAAATAAGAGGAGTATTGGTCTGTTTTCAAGAATCCTAAACTGGTAATGATAATGCCACCTTCTGGCAAAAAGAAGAGAAGACTTTCAGTGTTCTACAATAAATAAGAGCCAGCATTCCCCTGTTTCTGTCAGGATCTAATTTTGCTTGTTGACCTGAGAGGACACTTGTGTCCTGGGCCAGAAAAACGTAACATTCTTCAGAGGGGTAGTTTGATAGCAAAGCCAAAGCTTTGTTCCCTGCAAAGCTAAGGGTGGCTCAAATGAAAAGACAATTGGGATAACAGCCAAAGACTTCTTAAAACAATTGGATATAACATACATTTCAAGGAAGATGTGGGTCGGTAAGGAGGTATAATTCTCCATGCGCACCCAGTTAGAAGGTGAGACAGCCTCAGACCCGAGATGAGCTTTTCACTCAATCTCTCTGACAACATGGCTGGTAATTATTCACTGTTCAGTGGCCACCCTTCTCATTTTAGCTGACACAAGATTCAGCTTGTTCAAAATTTTCACCTTCCTTTCACACAAGGGACCTGCTTTTCCTCTGACGCAAAGCTGCTGAAGCTGGCAAGCGTAACAGTGGTCAATAAGTCCAGAGCATCTGCAGCGAGAGATAAACAATTCCTGGTCATACACTTCACAGCTGGAATATTGAGATGTCCAAACAAGGGACTAGTCAGCCTCTCATCGTTACATGGCCAATCTGAGTTCTTCACAATTTATTTCTTACAAATACAAGTTTCGCAAAGGGCTTTAAAGACTGTCAGATGCTGGTAATGGGCAGGTACTTATTGTAAAAAAGCATTAGAATTTTATACATAGAACTTAAAACACAGAATAAGATCACAGCTTGTCATCAAAGAACTCGTCCTCTGCTTCAGCAACAGAAGTTTTTTTAAAGGCCATAAAGCTGGGGAAAAAGGAAAAGTCAAGTGTAAATAGCAGAAACGAGTGGTTACATTTTGCGTATTCAGAAGGAAATTAACTCAGCACAAAATTATGCTCTAGGAGCTGATTCTCCTTTTTAAAATGCCTTTAATTGCTAATTAGCTCTCACACAGATCTTTCTGTTCTCAGTGCATATTTCGAAGGAGAGACGAGACTGGCCTTAAAAGATACTTGCTCAGCGCATGTCAGGCACTGTGCGCAAAAGGAATCACAGAAAATCCCTATGTGGACTATTTAAAAAAAAGCATTCTTAGGCCACTACATCTTGATCCTTATTAGCTGCTGGTGCGTTACAGATCCCAGTGCCTTGTTCACTTCAGTGGCACTCACCTGCCCTGCTATCCCACCGCAGCCCACTCATATTTGTCTGACAATTTTATCTGACTCAGACTGATAATCCTGAGAATCACTACCAACACACAAGCGTCACCAAATCCACATTTTAAACTCAAGAAACTATGTCACAGCAAAGTGAAGAATCTTTACGTGGCACTCCCATAAACGCAAACTAATGCAACGATATATTTACTCCTGCAAATAACCTAGACGTAATTATTCTGAATCATAAACTCTGGTCTGATTACAAAAGTATTTTATTAGGAACAATTTTCAAGGGCATCTGATAAACATAGTAATTTTTCTTCAGTTTATGAAACCTAAACAGCACCTTGTTTTCCTGCCTCTCACTTTGCATTATGTAAATAGTTTTGCTTTACAACTACCGTATAAACACAAGCATTAAGAACTTGTAACACTTGTAAAGGCCTTGAGGCATGTGGGCACATTTCCTCTCCTGACCACAATTGTAGCAGTGCATTGTATTCATCACCTGTAACCACGCTACCCCAAAAATATCTCTGGCACTGCTGCCTCCCTGCCGAAGTGTTTGCTAGTTCTTGAAGCACAGAAACAGGAGATCAGAATGATGCCAACCTGGCTATCATACCATAGAGGAAAAGGAGATATATTAACTTCTGTCACCACTCATTCATCTTTATTTCTTATTCACCTGAACATTAAGTCCCTTTTCAACAGTGACCCAAAGCCAAATCTGATTTAGCCCTCAAGAAGCAAATGGCTAATTTGCTTTTGCAGAGCACCACACAAAATACTTTAATTATTCTGACCCCATTCCTTGGAAACCAGGATATTCCAGTGAAGAACACAGTCAGGGTGCTGTTCCACTTTTACAAACACAAGGTCTGTCATAAGAGATAACCTGTATCATAACACAACTGCACAACTTTGGTTCCATGCTGTCAGTAGGGATCTATGGAACTGCATTTGACATTGCAGCAGATCCCTTTGTAAGATCATGGGATTACACTACGCAGTTCCCTGTGCACAAACACGACATGGTATTAAATGCTCTGCTGGTCTTTGAAGCAGAGTGCAGTAGCCTGTTTTGAAGACAGAAGGACCAAAGCTGAACACTAGCAACAGATAACCACTTAGAGTTTCTGTATCATAAAACTGGAGAGAAGGGAATACTGTTAATCTTAACTGACAATGATTTTACAGCTAGACCAGGATGCAGGTCTTCTCCCCACCGCCCACAATGCTCCCACTTCCCATGCTGCTGACATTCCTTACACAGAGCTGGTTACTGAAACTACAACTCATTTCATTGCTCTTTGAAACAGCATAAAACCAATAATGGGGGGTGGGGTGGTGTGTGTGTTCCTTTCCAATAGAGTATTTTTCAACTGGCAAGAGACTGCTATTTTTCATAACCACCCCTCCATACTAAGTTTAGTTCAGTGACTTCAGCAGGAGAGACTCCATCCTACAGCTGATCCACAACAACTGCTTAAAACAACAGCTGCATGAAAATGGGAAGTGTCTAATATACAACCGCATGCTGAGAAAATAATCTGTGTGTTGCATTGTCATGCTGATTATTTGAAAATTGTGCCCCAGCTTCTCTTGCCAGTAAGATTTATCAAACGGCTTTCAATATTTATTTTATAATTGTATTAAAACAAACTGCCATGCATGTGGAATTACACTGTATGATGAGGGAGAACACAGACACCGAATGCCGCCCCACAGGGATTTACAGCTTCCCTTGATGTTCAGACCCAAACGGATTTACGGCTTCCCTCCCTCAATTCAGCCCCACAGGAATTTAAGCATACTCTCCCTGAATTCAGTCGCACAGGGATTTATGGATTCCTTTGCCAAATTCAGCCCCACAGGGTTTTAAGCGTTCCCTCCCTGAATTCAGTCCCACAGAGATTTACAGCTTCCTTCCCTGAATTCAGCCCCACAGGGATCCACGGCTCCCCTCCCTGAATTCAGCCTCATAGGGAATTACAAATTCCCTCCCCGAACTCGGCTCTACAGGGATTTACGGCTTCCTTCCCTTATTTCAACCCCATAGGGATTTACAGCTTCTGGTACTGAATTCAGCCCCATAGGGAATTATGGATTCCCTCCCTGAATTCAGCCCCACAGGGAATTACATATTTTCTCCCCAAACTCAGCCCCAGAGGAATTTATGGATTCCCTCCCTGACTTCACTCCCAGACTGAGGAATTTCACTGCCACTCCCCTGGAAGCAGGGGGTCAGGGCTGAGGCAGGGGCCTCGCCGCGGACCCTCACACTCACCCGTGTCCAGGCTCTCCTCAGCCTTCTCGCCGCTGCTCCACGCGGGGGCGGCCCCGAAAGCCTCACTGCTGCTCGCCTGGGGCTCCGCGGGGAGGAAGGGGCTAAGAGGGGTGCTCAGGGCAGGGTGCCGGCCCCCAGGACCCCTCATGTCCTCTCGCCACCTCGCGGCCACCCCCGCCCGGGCCGCGCTCACCGACCGCCGTGCTGCCCGGCAGCCGGCACTAGGTCGCGTCTCCACGGCAACAACGCTTTTCCCGCTTCAAACAGCCCCGCGCAGCCCCGCGCCCCCAGACAGCCAGTAGAATGTGGGAAGAGGGGAGGAGGGGGCGTGCCCCGGCCGAGAGGAGCCAATGAGAACGCCTCGCGGCCGGAGGGGGCGGGGCTGATAGAATCACGGCGTCACAGAACGGCCAGAGTTACAGAATTGCCAGAAAGGACCCGCAAGGATCACCGTCAAACTCCTGTCCCTGCACAAGACAACCCCAACATTCACACCATGTGGCTGAGGACGTTATCCAAGTGCTTGTGGAATATTGTCGGGCTCGGTGCCGTGACTGTTTCCCTTGGGAGCGGTTCCGTTTCTTCACCACCCTCCGGGTGAAGAACCTTTTCATGGAATCACAGAATCACAAATGGTTTGGGTTGGAAGGGATCTTAAAGATTATCTAATTCCACCCACGTAATACCTAATCTAAACTTCTCCTGGGCACACTTTCCTGCTGTTCCTTTGGGTCCTATTATTGGTCACCAGAGAGCAGAAATCATGGCTGCTTCCCTGGGGAGCTGTTCCAGTGCTCCACAACCCTCTGAAGGTGAAGAACCTTTTCTTAATGTCCAACCTAACCTTCCTCTGGCACATCTTCCTGCCATTGCCCCAAGTCCTATAATTGGGTACCAGTGAGAAGAGATCAGTGCCTGCTCCTCCTCCTTCCCTTGTAAGGAGGAAGCAGTAAATGGCTATGAGCAGCCATAGAATCACAGAAGGATCTGAGTTGGAAGGAACCCACAAGGATCACTGAGTCCATCTCCTGCCTCTGCTTAGGAAAATCCGAAGATTCACACCGTGTGTCTGAAGGCATTATTCAAGTGCTTCTTGAATATTGTAAGGCTTGGCTCCATGGCTGCTTCCCTGGGGAGCTGCTCCAGAGCCACACCACCCCCTGGGTGAAGAATCATTTCCTAACACCTAAACCTTCCCTGGTGCATCTTCCTGCCATTCCCTCAGGACCTGTCATTGGTCCTGACAGGAGAGAGAGAAGAGATCTGCACCTGCTCCTCCTCCTTCCCTTGTGGGGAATCAGTTGATACAGGAAGTAGTTACTACTACAAAAAGTGGAATATTTTGATTTAAGTAGAATTAGTTTTCTGTAGAATTAGTTTTCTAACTAATGTCAGTTAAGCGCTACCTGAGTAACAGTATTTTGTGAAAGTCAGATAGTCACAGACTGTTCTTCTGATAGTCCATTTTTTTAAATAGTGCTGTTTCTAGACAATACTTCTTATCTAAGAACGCAAGGTTAGCTAAAGAGCTGGCTTAAAGCTTTAATGAGCAGAGACTTGGCTGTTGTGAAGTTTATAATAAAATTAAGATTAGTCCTTGGAAAGTAGTGGAATATGCATTTGGCCCTTTTGGCTGCCAAGTCACTGCTGGTTCACGTCCAGCTGCCATTGACCAGAATCCCCAGGTCCCTTTCTGCAGGGCTGCTCTCTGGCCTCTTGCTCCGCAGTCTGTATGGACAGCCAGGGTTGCTGTGTCCTAACTGCAAAATCCAATGCTTGCCCTTGTCAGACTTCATGTGGTTGGTGATTGCCCAGCTCTCCAAATTGTCCAGATCCCTCTGCAGCGCATCTCTGCCCTGTAGTGTCAATAGCTCCCCCCTGTTTTGAGTCAGCGGCCAACTTGGTTAGTAAACCTTCAAATCCTACATCCAGGTCATTTATGAAGATACATGAAGAGGGAATAACTGCAGTATTGTGTTCAGTTCTGTAATCCTCAGTATAAGAAGGATATGGAACTGTTTGAACAGGCCCAGAGGAGGCCGTGAAGATGATCAGAGGGCTGGAGGACTGCTATGAAGACAGGCTGAGAGAGTTGGGCTTGTTACAGCCTGGAGAAGGCTCTGAGCAGAAATTATAGCAGCCTTCCAGTACCTGAGGGGGCTGCATGAAAGCTGGAGAGGGACTTTTTTACAAGGGCAAGTGGTGATAGGACAAGGGGGAACGGCTTTAAATTGGAAGGGGGAAGATTTAGATGAGACATTAAGGAAGAAATTCTTCACGATGAGGGTGGTGAGGCACTGGCACAGGTTGCCCAAGGAAGCTGTGCATGCCCCTTCCTGGAGGTGTTCAAGGCCAGGTTGGATGGGGCCTGGAGCAGCCTGGTCGGGTGTGAGATGTCCTTGCCCATGGCAAGGGGATTGGAACTGGTTGGGCTTTAGGGTCCCTTCCAACCCAGACCACCCTGTGGTGCCATGGTATTAAAGAGCGCTGGCCCTAGGATGGCTCCCTGCGAAACCCCAACAGGCACTACTCCCTGGCCCCTTGCCACCCCATTCACTGTGATCCCTTGAGCCAGACCCAGCAGTCAATTGTTCACCCAAAGAGAGAGGCGAGAGGGAGGGGCAGAACGAGACGGAATGCGCTGCCGTTATTGGCTGCGCGCCGCTTGCCCGCGGCTGTGATTGGCTGGCACTGACGTTAATCATGCGCCGCGCCCCACCTCCTCCCCGGCCTGGCAGTGAAGGTGAGGGCGGCGCTCATGGCGGTCGTGGCGGGGTTTGGAGGGAGATTGAGTTCTGTGTGTCGCTCCCCGGTGTCCTGGGCAGTTCGGTTGCCGCGGCAGCGACTGGAGAGGTTTTTTTCTAGTCCCTCATCCTGGTGCGGGGGGTCTCTGCCCGCCTGAGCGGCCCGGCAACCGGTGGGGTGCGGTGGGGCCTGGCCCTGCGAGAGGGGGGGTGGAGGGAGCGAGGGGCCCGGGAGCGGCTCTGGATGGGTTTGTCTTAGTCCTTGGGGCACGAGAGGGGCTGCTGGGCTCCCCGGGGCTGTGTCCGGTGACGTGGTGGTGGCGGTAGGCGTTATCTCGAGCGGGCCATCGGAAGCAAGGTGTCATTGGGGAGGGGTTAACCAAGGGAAGAGAACAGCCTCCTGGGGCTGGGTTGGTGGTGAAGGACTCTTTCCTGTGGTTTCCCAGTGTGGAAACTGGAGGTGTTGTGGGAAAGCAGCATTGTCTGAATATTCCCTACTGAAATGTGCATACAAGGCTTTGCCTGGAGGTGGGTATTGCTTGATTCATCGACATGAATTTCTCATCTCCATTTCTTTCTCTTTTTGTGTAGGATGTTTTCCTGGCTGCTTAGCTTATTGATTTCAATAATTGCCAATTAAGAGGTGTGTTCCTTTCTGTTTGCATCAAATCGGTGCTTAATTGGTATGCAATAAGCTTTCAGTTTTGGGGCACAGCCTTGTGCCTAGCGAGACTGCATAGAGCCTGTCCTTTGGGGTTCATTTTCTCAGCTCTGCAGGTGAGCCTCTTGAGGAGTTTTCTGCTGCAGACGACTGTCTTGGGCAGTTATTCCTGTCTGCCGCTTCCAGTATCGCTGAGATATTTTATCTTTGCACGGGGCCTTTGGATTTTTGCAAAGCTTCAGAGTGGTAATCATTGGCTTTCCTTTTGCTTTTTGTTTGCTCCCTATGATTCAGTTTGTAACATACCAACAGCAAAGAAATGTTATGCAGGTTGTATCTCTTGCGTCTTGGTAAGTGTTTTTTAAAGCTTTTATATAAGTTCCTGTTTCCTTATTTTAAAAGGAAAGGGCTCAATTTTGTACCATTCAAAGGTAGTTAAGAAAACGTCCATCCCATAAAGGGGTGGGTGACTTTTAGCCCACACTGAGATATGTTTCCTGGCTAAATACAACTTGTCTGTTTGAGCTGTACCTTGCTCCTGCTTGATCCTCTGTGCTCTTTCACAGCTCTGCATGCGGTTCACAGAGTGACATGGCTGTGAGAGCCTGTGGCTTGATCATCTACAGGAGGCTGCAGTCAGCACCATCTTCTAAGGTCACTGATGGCATAGAATACCTCCTCCTTCAGACTTCCTACGGGACCCATCACTGGACGCCGCCCAAAGGTGATGTTTGTTCCGATAACACGCTTCAGGCTCATTTCTGAAGTGAGTGAGATCACAGGCTGAATTTTGGCTGATTGGTACTTTGAGGGGCAGTTACTCAGTTGACGGTAACAGCTGATTATGCTGTTCGTGACCTAAACTCTTCACAAGTTTTGACTGTATAAACTATGGGGCATGAGTGATTGGGGCTGGGAGTGGGTGGCCCTATCCTGTCCCTCTGATATCTGGTGTTTCTGTCAGACATTGTGCAGGCAACTGAAATTAGGTAGCTAGAGACGTTTTTACATTCTCACTCACATCTGACCCTCTGCCAGATACCACTGCTGCCAGCGCACAGATGTTTGGCCCATGTGTAGTAAGAAGGGTCACAGTCTGCAGCACGATGTTAGAAGACAGACTGAAATCGGTGATGATTTACTTTAAAATGGCTTTGGTGGAAGGTGCAGGAGTTTCTTTAAGTTCAGGAGGTCATCGCTGGAGAACCCGTAATTAATCATAGAATCGTAGAATCTCCTGGTTGGAAAAGAGCTTTGAGATCGTTGAGTCGCAACTGTACCAGTCCACAGTTAAACCATATGTCTGAGAAACTTTTCTACCTGTTTAAACACCTCCAGGGATCATATAGCAGGAATGAGAGGGACAGGTGGGAGAAGTAGCCTTATCAGCCATCCTTGCTCATCAGTGAGGCTCCAAAGGAGTAGACCAGCCTGGTGCCCCAAGACACAGCAACACTTGTCATTGAAGCCAGTGGTTGATAGTACATAGTCACAGTACCTGGGAGAGCAGAGCAGAGCAATACTTCATCTTCCTTATAGATCTTCCTACTTGCTGGTTTTACCCTCTGAGATGTCTTCCTGCTGGTTTTTACTTCTTGTTCTGTAAAATGCAGTGTGCTTAATGCAGAGTGCAGGAGTGGTTTTTAAACAGGAATTTGCAAGTTGGAGGAAAAAAAAGCTTGAAACAGCTTGAAACTATTAAATGAAAGAACAAATCTTTCCAAACCTCCTCCTTTGTACAGTTCAGTAAAACCTTAAGCGAGTAGAGTTTGCAGCTCACTTGAAAGCTAAAAAACATGTGTTGAGACATGACTAGTTGTGAGCAGAGAGATTCTTGTGGAGAGGTTCATTGGCAGCACAGTGATTCTGGAGAAGTGATTCAAATGGTCTGTAGGCATTTCAGTAGGGAGCAAAATGATTCATAGACATCCATGTCATGCAGTCACAGTGATAGAATCCTGGAATGGTTTGGGTTTGAATGGACCTTTAAAGGTCACCTGATCTAACCCCCCTGCTATGAGCAGGACCAACTTTGCCCAACTTCAACTAGTTCAGGTTGTTCAGGGCCCCGTTCAATGTGACCTTGAATGTTTACGGAGATGGAGCGTCCACCTCCTCCCTGTTCAACCTGTTGCAGTGTTTCTCCACCCTCATGGTACAAAATGTCTTTCTTCTGTCTAGTCTGAATGTCCCCTCTTTTGGTTCATAATGGTCAACCCTCATGCTGTCTCTAAAGGCCCTCTGAAAGTCTGGCCCCATCTTTCCCACAAGCCCCCTTGAAGCACTGAAAGGCCACAGTAAGCTCTTCCCGGAACCTTTTCTTCTCTGGGCTGAACACCCCCAGCTCTTTCAGCCTTTCTTGGTGGAAGCCTTTTCCATCCTTCTGACTTTGTGGCCTCCTCTGGATCTGCTCCACCAGAGCTATGTCTTCCCTGTGCTGAGGAGTAGAGAGCTGGATGCAAGTCTCTAGGTGGCGTCTCACCGGGGCGGAGTAGAGAGACCCTCCCTCAACATGTTTAAGGTTTTATGGATCAAAAGCCACAATCTGATGGCCAACTTTTGTAGTAGCTTGGTGTAGATTTGGGGGCAGTGAATGAAGGAGAGCTGTTACAATATATGTTCTTTGTGGTATGAGTGGTCTTCAAAAGCAGCCTCAGGTCGTGCAGTGCAGTAACATAGCTTTTATATGAGGTAGACATAGATTTGGTGTGCCAGTAGCCAGAATGAGAAGTTGTAATCATCTTCCCAAGAGCACGCAAAAGGCAATTTATGACCGCAGCTGTGCATTGATGCTTTAAAAGTTCCCTAATCAGCTACCACCCTTACAGGATTAAACTATGCTTGCTTGCATCCCCTTCCTTATGAGCTTAATTAGCTTCATGTCTGCTGCTAGAACTGTGGCTTCACCTGAGCCAAGGCTTATGGGAAGGGAATGCTGGGTTCATTTTCCTTCTCGGCATATTAGAATTGTGTTAGTGCAGGATCTGGAAGCTGTGGTGTGAGATGCTGCCAGCAGTACTTTTTCCTCCCAGCAGGTAGAGCACATTGCACATAGTTGGAAACCTACGGAGCTTAGACTTGAAGTTATCGGCAGCAGGGGGAGATGATTGCCTTTTATTCTGCAGGCGAGCAAGAGGTTGTGCCAGTGTTCTTCAAACTCAGCCCTCCAGCTTTATTGCTAACTCAGCTCCTTGCACATTTGGTGACTATGGATCATGACTTTCATAAAAAGTAGTGGTTACTTGCTGTTTGTGGATGTTCTGTGAGCATTTGCTGTGGATACTATAAAAGTAAACCAGCTATGCAAGGCCAAATGGATTCTGTTTCTCTGCTGTTAGTAGAAGTCCCAGCTATGGAAACACATCCTTTGTCAAAAAGAAGGAAACAGCTTGACTTGCAGTGCTGAGAATCAGTGGGAAAATATTTTTACTTAAAGCCCTCAGTGTATTTGATCTCAAATATCTGAGATGTCGAATGCAATATCAGATGCTGTTTTCTGCACAGTTGCTACTTTGAAATAGAAGCAGATTTTACATTGAGATGATGTTACATCGTAAGAGGTGTTTAAGTTTCTGATTGGCAGACAAGTGAGTGAGACCTGTTGGGAAAGCACAGTGAGCTTCCTACATAGCCCAGTTCTGTTACCAGAGGTGGCGTTGTGTATATGGGACCTGGGGAAGATTCACTTCTGTGATGAAATTATGGTTATTTGCAGCCAGCTACAGAGAAAATAGAGAGACACTAGTGGCAAAATAAAGCTTAACGTTTTTTTTCTCTTTAAGCCTCTCAACTTGTGCCATGTTGCTTTTTTGAGATCCTGCTTGACTTGTTCTATTTATGTGCTGATCTGGAGCTTTCATGAGAAAACCAAATTTGACATTTCTCAACAGCAGCACAAACAGCTGGGGATGTGTTATATTTATCCGTTGTTTGTAATGGCACCTCTCTTTCTGAGCGATGTAAAATAAATTATGTGTCCTAGAAGAACTAAGGAGCTAGTGAAAGGACAGGCTGGAGTAGAATATGGGAGAGAAACAAAAATACCTGTAACTGAAACCCACCTTTTACATGGCATTTGTTGTTGCTGGTCCTGTTGTTTCTGGGCTGTTGGCATGAGTAAGTGTTTTGCAGAACTGATCCTTAAGCTTTAGCAGAAGGGAAAGGTTGAGAGAGGACTAAGGCTCTTGCAGATGAGCAATCTTCCCTCTAACTGAATAAAGGAAAAGCATTTTTGAGGCACTGAGTACTCAGGATGATCTAAGGTGGAAAATGCCTGGAAACATCCAAGGTCAGGCTGGAGAGGCTCTGAGCAACCTGATCCAGTTGAAGATGTCCCTGCTTACTGCAGGAGGGTTGGACCAGGTGACCTTTAAAGGTTCTTCCCAACCCAAACCACTGGATGATTCTGTGGTTATGGATATGGAGTGCTGCAGAAGAGGAGAGGAGGACAGGGAAGAAAAGAGGTATAGTGCTGACAGGCCACTGGGAATTCCAGAAGATGTGATAAGAACAACGATCCTAACAGTCACGAGACAAAGGCAAATCAGGACATAAAAGTTGGAAAAGCAATCTCTGTTCTCCAGTTTCCATTTGATTCTGTGTCAGCTATGGTGTACTCTCATTTCTGTCTCCTAGCATTTCCTAGTTGTCAGTTAAATGAACAAAATCTGAGTTTCCTTCTCGGAGACTTACTTTTTCACCTTCTTGACAGGCCATGTGGATCCCGGGGAGGATGACCTGCAAACAGCCTTCCGGGAAACTCAGGAAGAGGCTGGTCTTCAGGCCAGTCAGCTTACCCTCATAGAGGGGTACAGAAAAGAACTGCAGTATCCTGTCTGTGGCAAACCTAAGACCGTCGTTTACTGGCTGGCAGAAGTGAAGGACTGTAACACAGAAATCAAGCTCTCGGAGGAGCACCAGGCTTTCCAATGGCTGAAGCTGGAGGATGCCTGCAAATTTGCAGAGTATGAAGACATGCAAGCTACGCTGAAAGAAGTGCATCACTTTCTCTGCTCCAAAGATTAGATGTTTTTGTGAAGGATTAAGGGGATTTTTTGAAGAGGCAAGACCTGTTTGTTTTTTGTTTTTTTTAATTGTTATTTTTAACCAGAATAACTACCTGGTTGCAGAAATGTAGATTTCTTTTCTAAAACTGCAAATTCGGTGAAGAGCTTTTTAAGAGCTTATGCTTTTGTCTCCCTTAGCTATCAGAAGAAGGTGTACTCTAATTGAACCATGAGCCAGAGATGTCTGAACAGAAACGCAGAGCTAACAAAGACTTCTGTCCCAGTCTTTCCTTTTTCTCTCCCCCTGTCCTCTTGAAGTGCTCAACAGTCACAGATCTCTTTGAAAAATCAAACGCTTTAGTTCTTGACTTGCTGATGCAGACCTACAGGGTTGAGAAAATGAGCATATGGAGATTTTTAATAACAAAATGTTTACTGCAGAAGTTGCACCTTTCTTTTCAAGTGGGGAAGCAGTAGTTCTCTTCTCAACTCCTCCACTGATATGCTGTGATAACTTGTCAAATTATTTCAGGTCTTGTTTGTTTGTGTCATGAATTTATGTGCATCACTGATGAACTGTTACAAAAACACTTTCCATCCAAAGAGTCTTAGTAAACAGTTGGCATACAGTATTTAAATGATGAAGTTCTTCTTTTGCATCTTTTCCATTTTTGCTCTAACAGACATGCATTATTCAGGGCCCTGGGAAACAGAAATCTGTCTGCCTAAAAGCAGCATTTTGTGCACAGAGTATCTAAACTAATGTGCAGTCTTATGTCTGTTTGATAGCGCCCGTGTTTCTGTGGCCACAGTCTGCACCTATGTGTGTGAAGGAAGGCTGTGTGTGCTACCAGTGCTGTGTTGTTGATACTCATGCTGGATGATTGCAGTGGCCTGCAGTGGTACTGATGTGCTTGCCTACATCAGCTTTCCTGCAGGCCTCTCTTTTGTGATTGACATTGGTTGTGCTTCGTATGAATATGCATGTTCAGTTCATAATCATCAAATCATAGGATAGTTTGAGTTGGAAGGGACCTTAAAGGTCATCCAGTTCCAACCCCTCTGCCATGGGCAGGGACACCGCCGACTGGATCAGGTTGCTCAAAGCCTCATCCAGCCTGGCCTTGAACACCTCCAGACATGGGACATCCACAGCTTCTCTGGAGAACCGGTGCCAGTGCCTCACCACCCTCAGAAGAAAACACTCCTTCCTAATAACTAGTCTAAATCTCCCCTCTTTCGGCTTAAAACCATCCCCCATTTTCTATTCCAGCACTCTCTGATAAAAAGCCCCTCTTTAAGTGCTGGGAGGCTGCTATAATGTCTCCTCAGAGCCTTCTTTTCTCTAGGCTAAACAATCACAACTCTCTCAGCCTGTCTTTTGTATGGATATATACATGTAAAATTTTGGTACATAAATACCAAAAAAACCGTGATGGCATCATTGAAATTTTTAGGTGAGGAATGAGATTTTCTGAATCCTGGTGAACTTGGGGGAGAAAAGTCTCCCTGCTTCTGTGTCTCATCTAGCCTTTGTTGCTTAGGTTCTTAGACCTTGCAGGGCAAGTAAGTGTATAAGAAAGTGGGCTTCATTTCCACTTTTTTTTTTTTTTTTTTTCCATTTCCTTCCTGGGTGCAGGAGTGAAATGAGGGTCTGCAGCAGCGTGTCAGCTCTGGGGGAAACCTGTGCTTCTGGAGGTGCAGCATAGCTGGGCTATGTGTGGCAGTCGGTGGCAGGCAGTATCGTGCTACTCTCCAGTTCCGCCTTTTTACTCATCCTTTGGCATAGCCTGTATTAATAATGTTAGTACTTCTGTGACAGGAGTGTTGCTCTCTTATGTTTTTGCAAAGTGATGCATAAAAACTCACTCACAGCGCATACTTTGTGTGTATATACAGACACAAGAAAGGATGTGTTGTAAGAGTTTATTGTAATATATATGTGTGTACCCATAAACAATTTCAGTGCTCCTCCGCTTTACAGTCGGGTTTTATTTTGATTATTGATACTGTTTACAAGCATTGCATTCAGGTAAAGAGTGAGCATCACACAGGTTGTGCATTTGCTCTGAGTGTTTCTCAGCTGGCTTCAAAAGCAGAGAATGGGAAGTGTATCCCACTGTCACCTTGTCCAGCCCCAAGTAGAGTCAGAATCAGCTGTTTTGGAGACTTTCCTGATGGGTATTGCTAATATGCTTTTTAAGACCTCTTGGGTTGAAGACTCACCTTCAGCCCCTCTGTCCATACCTTGGAAAATTTGGTATCTAGCTTCTAATGTGGGTAAACCAGTGAGAAATAACTAAAAGATATCAAATGGTGAAAGAGGGGGGGAGAAAACAGTTAAAAGCCTGTGCTGCTTCACAGTGTTATTTTTTTATTATTATTTGACTTATCATTTAATCAGTGGTATGTAAACAATAGTGTTCCTGCCTTCATGTGTATGAGCAAGGTTAGCATATTATGTGTTAATTATAGAGAGTCATCAACAAGTCATCTGTTCTGCCCTTTTGGCAGTAGTCAACATAAGCACTTGCTCTTTGGATTAGCTGAACTCCACGTAAGTATTTGCATTCTGATGGCTCTGCATACATAGAGTTCCCAAGGTTGTGGAGGGTAGCAAGCACCATGCACAGTAAGATGATGTGCTTCTTGGAGAAAAATTCAAAGGCAGGCATCCTTATTGGAGTAAAAAAAGGTACAAGGGATGTAACCATGATAATTGGTGAGGCACCGCATATGCATTTGAAGGGATTTATGGAGAGAATATCTTCCCAAAAATTTTGTGTATGAAATAATGATTACACATTTGGAAGCTTGAGCTAGAAGCCTTTGGATTTGCTTTAGAGTGAAATCATCAAAATGTCAGTTGAACCCTGGCCTGTTCACTGGTGAAGAAAAGAGTTCTTCCTCTGCCAATGTCTAGTAGTAAAATATTTTCCCAAGAAGTGTGTGGAAAACCTTCCAGTGCATAATTGTGGAATAATCTGCCGAGGGAAGACATTTATTTCCAACCTCTACAATTTTTATGCTCTGAACCAACAAGGTTGTATTTATTTCTTGAGACCAGCTAAGCTTTTGGCCATACCTAGTGGCAGTTAACTTTTTACCAGGCTGTGATCTATGTTTAAAAAGGAAAATATAATAATAATAAAAAAATAATTTAGGGACTTCAGATTCCCTGGAGACCTTCTGCCTTAGGCTAAGTAAAATCGAATTCTGGAGAAGTCCAAGCTCCACTGAAATCGCACAGCAATTTAATTTAGATAGAGAAAAGTGTTGTTCATGTCTGAGCAAGAGGCAGGTTAGGATGTGGTTTCCTTTGCTCTACTGAACAAGTATACTGATGCAGCTCATACTTGTAATATCCTGGTGTTAGTATTTCTCCAAATAATTCCTAAGTTATAGATGCGATTATGGTTTACATCATCATGAGATCAGAGAGAAAGCATAAATTCATGAATGTTAGGCAAGTGCTAAGACAAAGCAACTCAGAGTAAAGATCAGAATTGAGTGTGATGGGTCAGAGCTTATTGGGCTTGTATAAGGAATGTAGAAAGCTGAAAACAGCGCCCTACTCCCTTCTAGGAAAAGAATATGTTACTACTCTAGGTGGTAGCGGTATATCTATTTTTCGATTATTCCGTATGACTATAGGAAATGAGAGACAAGCTGGTATAAAATGGCAGGATCATGTAATATCTCTGACAAGCATCACCAGTGCTACTTGTCATTCTGCATAAAGAGAGATGCGCTATAATGTCTGATATATCCTAGGTATGAAGGCATTTTGAGACACATACTCTCTCAGCAAGGCTCTTGCAGAGATGCAGAGAGAACGATGGAGCACTACCTTTTAAGTTAGAAAAATTACGTGCTGTTACTTAATCGATAACTTAGTTGGGGGAGTATTTTGGCAGGTATCTGGAGAAGACTTTAATCTTTTGAGTCCTGAAGGCAGGGCTACTTAGCTATGTTCTCACATTAACTGACAGCCTTCTGTGTCTCTTGGCAGCTAGTTTTATCTTAAAAAGGATTTAAGCACCATTAGGACTTTTTGTTTTTTCACGTAGACCTTGTCTCCAAGGTTCTACTTTCTCGTGCTTGGTAAAGTCTAGAATTTCAGGGCAATGGACTGTTGCAGCTGGTGAGAGTCTGGGCTTCATTTAGCTAAATCTGCGTTTGCTTATGGGTTAAATCAGCTCTGGAAGAGCTAAGCAGCGTGTGCCTACACAAAGCAAACAATCTGCTCTGCTTGCTTCAGGCTTGTGCTGTGCAAAGCGATTGCTCTCAAGTGTTAAAAAAAAAAAAAAAAAGCCCCAAATACTGCTTACAACTCCCTGTCAAAGCAGCAAGGCTAGGGAGGAGGTGGGCTATGGTGGCACTCTTCCTGGCAGGAAAGAGTGACACGGAACGGAACAATGGCTCTGTTATTTCAGAGCTAGTCCATTTGATAATAGGCATTATCAAAAAGAGGAGTGACAGTGCCATCTTTCCACTCAATGAGGATCTCTCCACGCCTCAAGGAAGGGGAGCGAGATGGTGGAAGGTATGGCTGGGGACCCCTTCGTAAGGTAGACTGCTCCCGTAACTCAGCTCTGCTGCTGTTGGCTGGGGAGCTCTTCAGAGCAGAGAGGATTTTCTTCTTCCTAGAAGAGAGAAAAGGGTACGTAATTTTATCTGCCTGTCTCTTGGTTGTTTCTCAGTGTGAACTGGATCAACAGCCATAGGGCTCAAGTTCTCCAAACCTTCAGGGATGACACAAGGTGTATGAGGGAGAAGGAGCCAATATCAGTGGCTGAAATGGGATGGAATGGTGAGTGGGAGGGAGAAACTAAGTGGCAGAGAAATCTTCAAGAGTGACGTCATGGGTGAGCAGACCTATCTGCTCAGAGCCAGACGCTTCAGGTGTCGGATTGGGAAGGATACCAAGATCAAGACTTCTGTTTTGGAATGCTGGACAGGGAAGTGGCAAAGCGAATGAACACTAATCTCACTCACTTGTTGTAATGAACGTTGAGTGTCAGTATTATTAATCCCAGTATGAATGCCAAGGGACTGAGGACCAGCATGGCCGTCTTCCAGTTGGTGCCTAAAGGATATCACAGAAAACAATAATGTGTTTGATCTCACTATCCCCATTCTTATACAGTAGCCACAACTGACACTCCCACCCCCTGTAATATCGCTGAAGACTTACAGATAACAGGAAAAGTTCTTTATCTGTAAGATCAACACCTTACAGATGATTTGCACTGCAGCGCACCCCTATTTTATGTTTTCTATTGAAAATATCTGCAAAAATATTTTCTTTCTTGCTGGAAGACAGTAACTATTCATGCTTCGCCTGCTCTGCAGGTAAGAAATAAGAAGGGCTGGGGGAAGGCCCTAGTACTAGAGGTTATCTCTTTTTCCTGGTGAGTTGGGACAAAGCATTTACAATTTTCTACTCATTTTTGTACTCCAGACCTCAGGAGATTAATTTGATCTTTAAGAGGGTTTTTTTTTTGTCTTTTTTTTTTTCTGAAAGGTAGTTTGGTGGCCTTGTTCTCTACTGAGCAACCTCAGTGGGATCAAGGGTAATGTAGCTCTGTGTTGGTGGGAAGGTCAGGGGCACTGATGAACCTTCATCTCATGGTGTCTTCCTCCTCTGGCTGGTCAATGAACCTACCTGCAAGCCTCGTCCCAGCATTTTTCCCTCTATTTCCGTGGTGCTTTTTAGAGTGATTGTGGGACACATCTGAGGGAAGAAGCAGAGAGGATAGTTAGCATCTTCCACTGCTGGACTCAGGGGAGCTCCATCTTCCTCCTGGGGCTGCACTGTAACCACAGATCCCCTTTGTACGGAGCAAGAAGAGGAAAGGGAACTTTGGTGTTCCTCACTGTTCCACAGTCACAGATAGTTTTTGCTCCTAGAACATTTGATTACTGTGCTTCCAGGTTAAGACGAACCGTATCACTTGAACCTCTTGCCAAGGCAAACATCTCAAAACGTTGAGTGAGAGCTAAGCCTTGAACTACTCAGTGGTACACATGAATGTTCTTCAGGAATCTCTACATGCTGCCCGCAATTTCCTTCCTGCTGTTCTTACACATGCATTGAGAAAAGAGAAGGGCTCACCCTCGTTTGCCGGGAGGAACGCCTGTTCGGTTTTTGCTGGAAATGCTGTGCTGTTAAATTTGTTAGCCAGAGATGGGTCAGTCAAGCCCACAGAAAATTCTCTGTCCACAGCATCACTCTTTGATGAATCGATGGTTTTAGCTTGAAAGGAAATAAAGAAGTGTGTGATTATCATTTATATATTCTATAGAAACCCGGGTACGCACAGTGCCCAGCAAGGGAAGGGAAAACCAGCCCTACTCAGTTAGTCCTCTACCCTGCATGGCAAATGGGGTGTGGTGAAGTAGTAATCACCTTCTCCTGTGTATCAGGGACCTTCAGTAGTCACAGATTTTCAAAGATGAAGTGAACCTCTCTGAACTGAATCCACAGGCAAAGCAAAGTTTGTTTTCTGATGGTCTGAAAAGTGTAGTGCAACACCAGCTGGTAACGAATGAGGTGTGAGGAAGAGGCAAGCAGAACTGTAGCTAAGTGTCACTGGTATTACCAACACAGCAGATGAAGAAATGGTGGTGGATAGTCCATATCTCTTGCAAGGCTTAATGGCATCCTTTGCCTTGCTAGTCTTGATGCAGAAGTGTAGTGTATGTGGGGTAGCAACCACTAGCTAGAGGGGAGGTTGTGGGAAGACTTGTGGCAGCAGTAGTCACCCTTCTTATGCACTGATATATGTGGCAAGATCAAGAAACTCATATCTGCAGGGTTCCCTGCTGTGTATCCCAGCCTCATCTCTTCCTGTGGCGTGAGCACCCACAGGCATACCGGTGTAATTTACTAAAGTAAAAGTTGTCTGTTGATGGTCAACAGAAACTTGGATAAGAGAGACCTAAACAAACTCATAGGGCTTTGATGTTATTGAGTAGTTAGAAGTTCCCTCCAGTAGACTCTGAACCGTGGGCTTGATAGGAAAATTATCTGTTTGCATAAGACCCACTAACTGGCACAAGGGGATTCAAAGCCTGCTCTGTGTTTACCCTCACAGCCTTATTTGGGGAGCCTGGCTCTGAGGCAGCCCTGGACAGCCAGGAACTTTGCCTTGGGGAACGCAAATGCCCTTTTCGCATGCCTTTTTCCCATATCTTGCATGTTCCATGCATTTCCTAGTCTATATTTAACAGGCTTATTATGGTAGCTAATTTGTGTTGGCTCTATTTACCTTCATGTTAAACACACAGTGACACTTGTGACTATTGGTGTGTGATAATTAGATGTTAACCTAGTTGGCTAATTAAAACCTTGTTAAAAAGGCCATCTTGACTGCACATGGCAGCCAAAAGATCTAGTGTATCTGGTTTTATTTGAATTAGATACTTTGTGTCAAACCGTTATACTCATCATCCATTTGCTTATGCCAACCAGATTAATCATATTTTCTCTTTACTCATTTTTGCAAACCAGAAAAACTCATTGGGACTATCAAGCCTTAAGGTAAGGACTAGCTTCACATAAGGGAAATAATTTCCCCTGAGGAAGGCTGGGAACCTCATCAGCTATAGAGTAGACAAACATGGAAAAGTCATTACAAAAGCCAGCTCTTTTCTGTCTCTGGAGTGGAAGAAGGGAGAGGAGGAGAGGACGAGGGCAGGAACTGAATGTGATTTTCAGGTCTCACTTCTACACAAAGCTTCACAAGAAGAGTTCTGAAACCACTTTCCTTTGCACAAGGGACTAAATGAAAGAGGGAAACTGATTGAACTGTGAGTTATCAGTGGTCATCAATGGCCTTCACTGGCCATCTGACAAGTTATGACAGTCACATTTTGGTCCAATGACTATGCTTAATGTCTGTTAACCTGGTGTCCAACACCTAAAACTATGACAGTTATTGCCTTTTTTTGTGTTCAGTCTAGGCAGAGGGTAGTGAACACTCATGAAGGCAGAGATTGTTCTTTTTAGCAGAGGCCAAGGCCATGAAACTGATAATGTAAAGCATTTTTATAATAATTTTTGTCACATGCTCTAGTTTCTCTTAATGCAAAGGGAGAGACTATTTCTCACTAGTTGCTGTCTTCACTGATCTCTTTATAGTTACCTCAGGCACCAAAAGCCAGGTTTACTTTTGAGGATAATAGGAGCATGGGATGAAGGTTAGAACTGTGGTTTCATTAGTGATAAGTGCACTGTTGGGGTGTGACAGGAGATAACTCTTAACACGTTGCTTAGAAACTGAAGCAACAATTTCTTATTTCAAATATAGCTGTTTCTCAGTAATTCATACAGATCTAAAAGAGATTTCCAGCTGCCTCCAGTGTTCTTGTTACCAAAAATGACATTCCAAAGTACTAAATGCCCCTTGAAATTCTTAAGTGCCTGACTTTGTGTCTGGGCACCATACAGATGTACTTTCAAAAATACTTTTCTTTCTGGAAAACTCTGAACAGCAGCTACTGGGAAGCAGCTACTGGGAAGCTACAAGTAGCTGTGCTGAATTGGAGCCATTTGTTTTCTCTCCAGATGAAAGCAAAGTGACAATGAGTCATGATGAATGGATGCAGGCCTGGTGTTAGGTGGCTTGGGTGACACCTAAGGTCAGATGTTATCTGATGCTAAATCTACCTCATCTTACTTTCATATCTCCACACCCGTGTGTCTACAGCTTGTGGCATTGGTTTACTGGCCCTTGGAGCTGCTGTGTGGGCAGCAGCACAGATGGTTTCATTCGCTAAAGTCTTCCACCTGCTGAATTTGTCCTTCTTCCTTGAGACAAAGACCTTGTGGCCTCCTTCCTCGGTGCTGAGCTGAAAGCCCAAGCTCTGTAGAGTCAAGTGTCCCTTCTTGCTGCAAGACCATGCTTGGCGTTCCCAGTCCCCACAGGGCTCCAGCTTGACCAGGGCATACTCGCGCATCTTGTGGGCTGATAAGCACTGCTTTGTTTGAAGGTTAATGATGGTTCTGGTGGCGGGATCCCAGCTCCACTGCTGCTGCTGAGAGTGCACCTTGCAGTTGGTCAGGCTGATGCTGTTGGTCTCATGGTGAGAGATCCGAATGCACTTTTCCAGCCGGGTGTTCCTTATGAGGAAGCCTTGTCCTTCTGCTGCTGTGGTACAATCAGAGCATGGTTTAATGCATGTAACTAATAGGGAGAACCTCACCATGCAACAGTTGTACTATTATGAATTGTCTACCTATGTATATTTAATTCAATATTTCAACTGATTATAGCTTTTAATACGCATCCATCATTTCTTCCCTCTCTCCAAAGTAATTGGATGGTTTGGGGTTTTTGTCCCTATCAGGATCAAATCTTTTTTAATAAAAAACCCAGTTGAAATCCCAGAATCCCTCAGAAGCTACTCATCTGGGACCAGTTAGACCACCTGGGCTACTGTTACTGTTACATGGCTTCTGGTGATATTACAGCAACACCGGAATAAAACTATACCCCATCAGAAGTCTGGAAGTACTTTGCTGACACAACTCCTGTAAGTGTTGAAATAGACTTGGGTTTAGTGCATCTGACATTGATCTGTGCTACCCAGGCTTGAATGTACCACTTTTAAGGATCCTTTTGTAAGAGAGAGATGTTATAGCCACCCCACAACACACAATTTGAAGCAACTTTATGTTGCTTTTAATAGCAACAGGTCCCATCACCTCTGATAACTTTGGAGGGATGTCATCCTGTTAGTTGGAAAATTGCCCTCATTTTCAGTACAGAATCATCAGGCGTGGCCGGGGAACATCCTGACCAAAATGTTAAATGCTAAACCATCTGTCACTGATGTGGGTGTGCCTTCTGCTGTGTATTTTGTGCCTAAGACAGAGGGACAGAAATAAAAGTTTCAAGTTTCTGCACAGGCTGAGAAATCTTTTAATTTTCATTATGATTAACACATGGTAACTCCCAGCTTTTGTGGTTACTTTTTTTTCCTCATATAAAAAAGTTATAGAAGTCCCATCAGCATACAGTATTGAGCATAAAGAGTAGGAGGAGACTGGAAGTGATGTTAGAGAGAACGCTGAAGGTTATCTGAACAACTATTTCTACAGAGTTTCCCCTCCCAAAGCAAGGAACAATACTTCTTCCTGGCAGCAGCTCTTTGGCTCAGTACTTGAAAAAACTAATGACAGTGTGAACAGAGGCCAGTATACAATACCAATAGCTTAAAAGAGCTCTCCTGTTTTCTCTCAGGAAATTCTAGGGGTCTGCTAGATTAATAGTGCCTGGGGGTTGTTAAATCAGAAATAGCTCAGAGCTTTCTGCTCAGCCTGGAAGTGTGGGGAGAGGCAGCCAGAAACAAGGTAGGACTCACATGCCGGCTCTGAGATGAGGATGGATGTGTTCGTGACAGAATATTGAGTTTAGTGGACCTGTGATAGCCTCTGATCCAGGCAATTCCTGCCAAGCCCATGTGCCTAAATGGAAATTAGATTTCGGGGGGATTTATGGACAGCTTGTGAGTCCTGTCCTCTTTACCAGTTACTGAGGGCTGGATGGAAGGAAGATATTCAGTGCACCTTGGGCTTGAGTTTCTGCCAGTTTTCAAAGGCAGGAAAAATGTCTCATTACATAATCTCCCATAATCTTTAGAAAATCCAGTGGGATGCATTGAATCCCTCCATCATAGTTTTTTGGGGTTTTTTTAATTTGGACCTGGAATCTTACCTCTTTGCTTCATCTTTACCTGTTTCTAAAGTAATGATCTGAGAGCTGCACAAAAACGTAACAAGGGAGCTTGAGAACTGTGCTGGGTCAGATAAAATACTCATTGAGCCCAGTATCCTGTCTTCAGCACTGGGCATTAACATTTGCTGATAGGGGAAGAGGGTAAAAATCGGACAAGCGTGAGTGCACTCAAGACAGCAAGGATGCCAGTGCCTCCTTCCTGAAATGTATAATCTAGTTAAGATTATTCCTGGGTATTTATGCTTAAACTGTTTTTTTTCCTGCATATACTACATTGTATTTTTCAACTCTGAACTTCAAAAACCACTTTGTTGCTCCATCAATACCATGAGCTCACTCTGCAGCTCAGCACAGCCAACTTCAGTTTTGATTGTTCTGCAGTTTTGTGCGATCAGCAAACTTTATTACGTCATTGCTCACACATTTTCCCAAGACCACTGTGTCAAACAGCACTGATGTTTGTTGGCACCTGCCAACTTTCATACCTTCACTTTGAGGTTATCGTTGTCAACTTATTCCCGTTCTTTGTTATAGTCTGTGGGTGAAATCTCTCCATGACAACTGAGTTTCTGATGGGCCTTCTTAGAAGAAGCTTACCAAAAACCTGTTGAACACCACGTTTATGCACTCATTGATGCCATCACAGATGTCAGGCATTCCCGCTACAATCTGTATTGACTTTTCACCTATTTATCTGTGTCTGCAAATTCTATTCTTTGTCTCTACTGACTTGCCTGATGCCAAAATCAAACCAAGTGACCTGTGTTTCCTCAGACCGTGCAAGGATCTCTCTTGAGATGGATGTGAAGCAGTTCTTTAGTGCTGAGGCTGCTTTAGCAAACAGTTTATATAGTTTCCTTAGAATCTTAAAAGAAGTCATGTTTACTTCCCTGTAGCTCAGTGTGAATGCCATCTGGGTTGGTGATTTGCCAGAGATTATTTATAATATATCCCCCCCCCCCCCAAACTTCCACTGTTGACAATTTTGTTTGATAACATTCTTCAGACTGCAGAGAGTGGCTGCTGTGTGAGGACCTCCCTGACTATGTCTGAAGTGAATGCCAGTGCCAATAACCCATTCAGCCTTTCAACCCTGCCCTCCCTTGCATGTCCTTCTTACATTTGCATCAGTGACTTATTTGCCTCCTGATGCCCACCAAATTCCTACTTCTGATATGTTTGAAAATTTCTATTCGTAGTTTTTTTGGTTTCTCTACGTTACTCCTTTAAATCTTTTCCTCATAACTTTTATTATCGTTTTTGTTAATAAATATGCCGGGATTTCTGTGTTTTGGTTGTTTGGGTTTTTTTCTTCTTTCCCTCACTTGGAAATGACTGTTCATTTGAAAATTTAATTTGAAAAGCATTGCTGTTTAATTCAGCCAGCAGATTTGTGTTTTGTTCTCTGTGTGCAGTCCCTGATAGGATACATTCCCCTCTAAAGAACTGCTGTGTTACCTACACAGTAGCAGCAAGAATTGCATGTGTCCATGTTACCTACCAGCCTTTTGCCTTTTTAAGCTGCTCCTTTCTACCAGTTTTCTTGATTTTATAAAACTGCTCCCTGTTTTCAGAAGCTTTCCTCACTGAAGATCTAGGAACCTCAACACTGCAAATAAAGTGCTTTCCTTTGAGATTTGTGTTGCTCCTTAGCAATATATGGCACCAATTTATTAATAGATTTTTATTGTCACAGTGTACCTCAGGTCCAAAAGAATGACCGCAATTTCACAGCATGGGAACAGATGTCTGGCTAAACTTTGCTTGGTTTGACATTGCATAGGGAAGTGGCAGCAAAGCTGGGGCCACAATCCTTCTCCCCTGAACTGTGGTGTGAGTGTCTTCCCTACTAGCAGTGATATTGAACTCTCGATAAGACTGGCTATCAACAACAGGATTTTCCTTGTGATGTTTTCTGTAATCCTTGCCAAGATGTGAGCCTGTATCCTTCATCCAGGTTCACCATCCACTATCCATATACTGTTGCTTTCCTGAGCTTGAGATGTTGATACCTAAGTGATTACACTTAGGTACAGGTAACTGTCAGCAGGCATTGCACGTAGAATCATGGAATAATAGAACAGTTTGGGTTGGAAGGGACATCAAAGTTCATCCAGTTCCAACCCCCCTGCCACAGGTAGGGACACCTCCCACTAGATCAGATTGCTCAAAGTTTCATCCAGCCTGGTCTTGAACACCTCCAGGGATGGGGCATTCAAGGGCTAGACCCCCAAATAAAGCTGGAGCATATTTACCTTGGGATACACATCAGGCACTGAGAATCCTTACCCAGGAGAGAAAATTACTTTTTCTCCTGACACTGCCAAGTCCCAGTCTCCAGCAGCCCTGCAGATAAGGCCATCAGCCCTAACATTTTGGGAATGTTAACGTAGAGCAAGCAGAGCATCCAGTGTACTCCCTGGGGAGGGGACTTAACATCTCTGGAAAATGCCAGTCTTACCCACAAAATCTAAGTAGATGCCTGCTTTGAGCTGCTCATGCTTGAACATTTTGGCCTCTTCATATTTTTAGTAAGAAAATAAACAATTTCTAGCAAAGGCACTTGATGCCAGCTTGTTTGTTCTATGATACTGTCACTCTGTCTAGTTAGAAGAAAGAAAAGCAAGCAAATATAGTCCCCTGCCTCTCTGCAGCATGGCCGCCCTTGGGACATGCTGTTCCTTGTAAGATTAGCAGCAAAACCCATGCAATGTTCCTAATTAAGGTAATGTCACCAGAAAAGCCTTGGTTACCAGTAATCCCAATCTAGCTGGTAAAGTTTCTGCTGTTTCTAAGCAGTGCTTGTGATAGCTTGATCAAAGCCATTTTGCAAATTTTGGGGTGATCAGTTGCTCCATTTAAAGATTCTGCAGAGGGGAGGGGTCAACGAGATGAGCAAGCACAGGTTCTCAAAACACTGCAGGTCATCTGGAAACCTCAGCATTGGCTTTGGCTTCTTTTGTCCTCCCTAGTGGGTTTCCTAAGTCTTGGAAAAATCCTTTAATTAGATCAATTTCAAGGTGATTTCTATGGGGGAAATATGACTGCTGAGTCACAGTCAGGAATTCGCCTTTTCCTGCCTGTACCTGTCTTCAAAGGTACTCATCCATCTGCAGCAGCCATGGCACCTCTCATAGACAGTGCTTTGTGGGGACATCCCATGGCTCAGGAGAACTCCCAAACATGTCCAAACATAGGTACCACCATATGACAATGGGTTTTCCCAAGTTACCCATGCTTTGCCAACTGCGGCTTGGAGAAACATCTCCAAGCTGTCCCAGCTGCTTCCACCCCAATTGAGCACAGTACATGCACGCTGGCTGAGAAACTTTGGAGCTATCAGTGCCATAGCCTGGGTTACGGTAAGACAAGTAAGAGAGTTTCCTGCTCTGGGTAATCTGCCTCCACTGTATGCCATTGAAGGTGATCCTATGATCTTCTCTGTGCAGCAAAGACCAACCTGTAGTATTCTCATATACATTACATATATTTCCCTCCTTGCATAACTCTCCCTGAATATCAGCTCAGGGAATATCAGGGGATTTAGGGTCCCCTTGTTGAACTACTGCTGCAGTTCAAGGGGCACCAGGTGGGAAGAGAATTTGGAAGACTCCTGTACTGTAAAGTTGCTCTGCCAGCAGTTTGGTCTTTGCCCTGTTTCTAAAAAGGGATTTCAGCTTCTACCAGAAATGGTCCCAGCCCAATAGAAGAAAAATCAGCCAGACAATGTGGGGAAAGCCATCTTTAGCTGCTCAGACACTGTGGTGATGGGGATAACACTGCTCCTCACCCTGGTACTGATTATGGGACTTTTCCCCTTCAGGCAAGCACAGCATCTAGCCTCCTACCACCCTCTTGCCCTTGCTGCTGGGCCTCATGCTGGTGTTTTGTCCTACCACCTTCTTCTATTCAGACCCCTTACCAGGATTGAAATTCAGGACTAAACATAGAGCTGGGCTTTTATAGCCCATCTTCAAACCGAGGCAGTACGGAAGGGCATTACATGAAGACAGAAGAGACTTTCATGTGACTATGACAGCAGCAAGAACAATTTGCTGCAATGGCCTGCTGAAGTTTTCATACCCTTTTGTGATGCCTCTTCTGAACAGGAGGGGAAGTTGTTTCTGAGCTGTCCTTAACACTGCGGCCCAGCAGGCTGTTTCCACTTCCTGCAGGGGTTCAGGACCAGGTAGAAACAAGAAGATGCAGTAGCAGAAGAGGGAAACTCCCAGTTAAGGCAGGAGGGTTCCCCATGCAGATGGAGCTTGGTGCAAGACATGGCCCCATAAGAACACTTGTAGGAACATTGCATTGAATCTAACTGAAGCAAGCGGCTTGAGATGCTACTATGTATGGACAAACAAGGCCCTGAATAAGTAAGAAGGAGCAGGCTTGAATGCAACCCAGCAATAATTCCTTCTCATGAAGAGATCTCCATCCATCCAAGGAAGCAATCTCCTCTCTGCTGCTCGCGCAGACCAGCCCAGGGCTATGGGATGAGGAAATTAAAAACACCTGGAAGACACTTGCTGTTGCAAGAAAATTGTGATGACCCAGATGTGTTTGGTTGAAAGCAGGAAATCCAAATGTGCAGAGGGAAGCACTGGCTTTGTCTATTTTGCCTGAGTTTGTACCCAAGACCAGCATGGCAGGAGGTGAGACTAGATATTTTTTTCAAAAACAGGCTACAGACTGGAACAAACATCAGCTTTATTTCAAGGCCAGGATGGATGAGACTATGAGCAACCCGATCCTGTGGAAGGTGTCCCTGCCCGTAGTGGGGAGTGGGGTGGAGTGGAACAAGATAATCTCTAATGTTCCTTCCAACCCAGAACTTTCTGTGATTCCCTGATTATTTTGCCCCAGTTCTCCCCCAGCCTATGACTGTGCTTACTTGAATGTAAAGTTTAGAGACACAAATGTCCATGACAGTTCAGTGTGTGTGGTCAGTCTACCTATGGATGATGCTAGATGGAATCTGGTGATCCCTGGTTCATGAGTAAACAGGCATCTGCCCATTAGGCCCAGCAGAATAGGCAGAACTGGAGCTGGATGAGCAGCTACCTGGCAACTGGGAGCTCTGGGTTTATGGGAGCACAATTTCCATCACTTTGAACAGCAGATCAGCTGTTATCATGCTGCGTCATTTATATAGTGAAGTCAACAGAGCCTACTGGTAACTGCCAGTAATTTGCTGGGAAACAACTTGTCAGTGCAAGTACCTGATTGCAAATACTTCTTGGTCTGCACTCACATTATTTTCCAGTAACATGTCTCTCCAAGAGTACTGCCTAGCTGTTGCTTCTGGCAACCACAGTGGGCTGTGTTTTTTCTATACTGTTGCTTCTTTTTTAGTAATGTCTTTATTTTGGTTCACCAGCAGGGCTTCATAGCTTTCCACGCTACTGCAAGGTCCACTTTTGAACAAGTATCTCAGAAAAGACCTCCAAGAGAGCAACCATAGGAAAAGAAGAAGGGTTTTGGCTTGGAAAGACACATGGATAATGATAGCAAGCAGGGGAGGCTAGTGAAGTCAACACAAAGCTGGTGCATGTGGGGAAAACCAGAGGTGATGGATGTCTGTAAAATCCAGAGAGGTCTGGGGAGAATGGGTAGGGGCTGACTGAACAAGGACTCATTGCAGATGGGACAAGGGGCACCAACAAAAGGCTCACAGCATGCAGGAAGTGGCTCTGCACCCAGAAGTCATGCATCCTTGCTGCCAGGGAGAACCTGCATAAGCTGAGGGAGGAGATCTGATAGCTGCAGAGGAGGGTCAGGAAATCCCCCAAAGAGAAAACATTTGGAGACTGGAAAATTGTATGGGGGTTGAGAAATATCGGATAGGCTTGGCCTTTCTGCCTCTTCAATGCAAGATGCTTGGGGCTGCCCAAGGAGGGCAAGACATGAAGGGTCAGGGAGCAGTCAGTACTACCCATGGTCTCAGAGGGGAGGAGAATGGCCCCTGGGATACCGGATCAGGCCAGGATGCTAAGCAGAGCCACTGCCAGCCTGACACTCAGTGTAAACGAGAATTGAGAGTCAGTGTTAAATGCAGTGTTATTTCAGCAGTTTTCTTCCTGCTTCTATGTGCACAGATCCTGCTGGTGCTCGAATTCCCTCCACCCATCATACCTCATCAGGTTACCATTAAGCTTGGCTTCTTAATAAAGCAATTCTACTCCCTCCCTGCTTGCAGGGACTTTCCAAAGAAACCACTGTCAGAACCAGCTTAGGCAATGCCAGAATTTCCAGTTTACAGCAGGAAACCAAATACTCTAAGGTCTGTCAAGACCGAGCACATCTGTCCTGCTGACAGAGCAGGATGGGTTGGGGAGAGGCTATTTGGAAGAAAGATCAGCACAGTGTCACCTCAAGATCCTAACAAAATCTCCTATAACTTTTAGAAGATGCACATGTATCCTTGTCTCTCCCTAGTACAGTGACATACCCTTAACCTGGGGCTTTCAAAAGACAGGGAGATTCGGTTCAATTAAGTGGATTTTCTTTCATTGACAATAATTGGGGGGCAAAAAAGTATCAGTAAATGGAGCAAAAGCTGAACCTGTAGGAGCACAAACCACTAATTTTAGCCGGTTATGGAGGAAATGGAAGGGTAGCTGCTCAAAGTAGCCCATGGAGCACACACTTAGTTTGTGGAGCAGAGAATGGAAAGTAAAAAGAAGGCTGGAAGGAATGTCCTATAAGGAGTGGCTAAGGACTCTGGTCTGGCCTAGTTTGGATAAAAGAAGGCTAAGGGGAGATTGTTCCCTGCAGCTCCTTTCTGAGGAGGGGAAGTGGAGAGAGAGGGATGCTGAGCTCTTTTACCTGGTATCCAGTGATAGGATGTGTGGGAATGGTTCTGATCTGTACCAGAGGAAGTCTAGACTGGGCATCAGGAAGCATTTCTTTACAAAGAGAATAGTCAAACCCTGGAACAGGCTTCCTAGAGAGGTGGTCAGTCCCTCAAACCTGTGAGTGTTTCAGAGGCATTTAGACAATGCCCTTAACAACATGCTTTGACTCGATGAGCCCTGAACTGGTAAGGGAGTTGGACTAGACAATTGTTGTGAGTCTCTTCCAACTGAAATAATAGTCTGTTCTATTCTAGACATTATGGACAGAGCTGCCAGTCTGAGGTTTGTCTTTAAGGAATAAACATCCCAGATATGCAGCCTCAATAGTTGTAGTTCTCTGGTCTGGAGAGCTTGAAAAGCTCTGAGCAGGTAATGTGCAAAACCGCAGGGCTGTCCTCCTTGCAGCTTCAGGGACTGAATGAGCATCGAAGCACTTCAGGGATTTATTTCAGTGAGTGCCTTTCAACCTAGCATCTCAGGCACAATAAAAGGTGAATTACTTATTAGCTCAGGGGCTTCCCCCTTCTTTTAAAGAAAAGAGATGCTGCCCACTGCCCACGATGGGATGGGTGAGATTGCAAGTAGCATCACTATAGCTCCGTAGGATGATGCTTGGCAGGACTTCTGCATGCCTCATCTACTCAAGCATGTTAAAACCAAGGCTGCTTGGATTTAAAATCCTACTGAGTGCAGGCAGGATGCAGGATTCAAGCCACCTCAGCAAGCACCTAAATGTTAACGTGAGCTACTAACAAGTTTTCTCTGCAATGACGAGTGGTGCAGCTCTTCAGCATATCCCGCTCCCAGCCAATGACTACAGGAGCAGAACTAAGGCAACAAGGTCCTGCTCCCCTTCTCACCACCCTCTCCCACGTACAAGCGCACTCTGATCTCACTTCTGCTGGGAAGGCACAGTCAGGCAGGGAGCAAACACAGTACTGGGGAGATCACTTAGTGCCTGCCTCACTCCCAGATCAGATTTATTTATCTGCTTCTCTTAGCAGTTTAGAAGCACTTTTTAAAAGCAGCCAGCATGATGCCATAATGTCCCTGGCCAAGCCATCCCAGCACCCTGCCAGCCTCTCCCTCACTCTTCTGTATCCTGCATTTAATCCTGTTTTAAACACTGCCTTGAAATGCACTCCCAGGTGCTTCTCTTACAGCTAGTGGGTTCAGAGCTTTACAGCCCAAGAAACACCTCAGCAGCAAAGCAGGTTAAAACCAGCTACCCAAAAGTAGAAGAAACTTACCCTCAAGCCAAGGAAGGAGGCAAATGCAGCTCAGGCTCAGCCTGAGAAGTTCCATGGTCTGCCAGCACAGCAGGGGTGAAGGAGCCCCTGAAGCCTTTTGCCTGCAAGGAGCGCCTGGCAGCTCAGTTTTCCCCCTTCCTCTATCATTCACAGCAGAAAAACCTGCTGGGAAGAGAAGAACTCTTTTGTCTTTATGCTGGAGACTTGGCAGCTGGCTTATCAGCAAAGGATCAGCCTAGAGTTGCAGTCCCACTCGGCGGTTATCCCTTAGGAGAAATCATATGACGAGCCAGGATGGGGGGACACTAGACTGAGATACTAGCAGCCTCTGAGCTCGGCTCCTTAGCAGCCACGGTTGCTCCCAGCAATGACAGCTGAATGCTAAGCAGGCTGGCCGGCTGCCTTCACCAGGACTGGGAGTGGAGGAGGATGCAGGGCTGGCTTGGCAAGAAAAGGCAAAGTTCAGAGTGTCTGGAAGGGCGTGGGATATGTGCTGAAACCCAGTGCTTGACCATGCCATCACAGAGTTGTTCTCTCCTTAGGGAGAATTATCCATGCTGAGATGAGTTTAAGCACTCTTACAGGTCACAGTGGAGATAAAACCTCAGAAACCAGCCATGGGATCCCGGAGCTGAAGGGCAATGGGTGGGAAGACAAACTCCTGGCTGGGGAGCAGGGTCCTGCTGTGGGTTTGCTGTGATGCTCACCTGAGGAAACCCACACATCTCTTCCAGAGGGACAGCAACAAAGGCAAAGGCTTTCAGCAGAGGGGAAGTCAGGGATATAATTTTGCTAGTGAGATGCTCCCATTTAGCCACATCCTTTCTGCACTTGTCTGTCCCACCTGCTCACTGGGTCTTTCTCACTTGGCTGTATCATTAACACTTTTGCATAAAAATGCATGAAAGTGATGGCTATACTTTTACTTTTGGGGGCCAGTGCACCAATGTCACATCTCCCAGCTCTGCCCATGAGACCAGGAGTTACTTTGAGAGCTGGGAATGACTTTGTTTAGTGGCTAAGCTGTCAAATCAAACGAGCACAGTATCGGCATCCATGCTTGGGTCAGAGCCTTGCGAAGATGCAATTCTCTCTATGCTCAGTCCTGGGCTGACAGCTCCCAGCTTTCCACCTCTCAGAGGAGGAATCTGGCTTCGAACCAGACTGGTTTCTTCCCAGGAGGATGAGGATATGGTGAGGGATACCCGACTGCCAAACAAAAAGGGAGACTGGGGGAAGTTCTTGCCTTGGGGAGGTTTCTGCTGTCTGGCTGTAGCAGTGTGCTCAAGAAAAATACCAGCTGCTGAATTCCAGATTTCTCCCAATCCACTGGATTGCAGTTGCTTTTTAACATCCAGGAAGTCTTTCCCTGTGTGTACCACGAAGGTGTCTTCTTCCTGCTCGGTGGGGGCTGTCAAGGGTCTTTGCTGCAGTTTTAGCATGGGCTATAGGTCTATCCCCCAAGTCTGAATCCAGCAGGGACCCACAGGGAAATTAAGAAAATAGTAAGTGTATTCCCTGCTCTTCTCCTGCCATATTCAGCTCAGGGTTTCCCAATCCCAGTGTGTTTAGCAGTTCTTTTGGCTCTATATGATGAG
The DNA here is from genome assembly GCA_033558235.1 of Neomorphus geoffroyi. Classification (NCBI taxonomy): domain Eukaryota; kingdom Metazoa; phylum Chordata; class Aves; order Cuculiformes; family Neomorphidae; genus Neomorphus; species Neomorphus geoffroyi. Next base: position 2,578,463 of record JAUMJM010000048.1, read on the forward strand.
CATCTCAGATTTTGCCCTTGGCAAGCCCCTATCACCTCCATGGGGATAATGACCTCATTCCCACTGCTTCCCTTCTTCCTGCACATAATTAACCTTGTCAGGACTTTCCATCTTATTCTGGACTCCTCTGATTCTGTTGGGGCCTTTTAAACTCTGTGCAAAGCGTGTAGGAGATCCAGGTGTTTTCTTCTCCAGGGTGTGATTCCAGCTTTTTGAAGGATATCTTCTTGCTTCTAATAATGTCTCTCACCTGCTGCTAAGCCACATTTGCTTCATTGCCCTAAGTAAATGAAGGAGAATTCTCCGGCTTTTCTTCTAGAGGATGAGTGCTGATGCTTGTCTTCCAATGTGGTGTCCTGAAGCATCTCTACTCAGCTGTGCCTTGGATTTGGCTCCATCACCTCTAGCTGGCATTAAAGGTGACAAGGGATGCCACAGCACAGAACTTGGCTGCTCTCCTTGCTGTCTACTCCCCTGCCCTGTGCATCAGACTGGAGGGCTGTTCCACCTGAACATCTGCTCTATCTGGTGACCTGTTCCATCTGGAGATCTACTCCATTCAGAGGTGAAACTTAACACTGTATCCAAAGGCAAATACCTTTTTCCTGGCTTTGGCAATGCCTCAATGAGATATAGGATGTTCAGGCTGCCATTGAACCCCTACTATTACTAGATTGAGGAGACCCTAACCCAGAAACCAATGTAATTTTTAATTCCAGGATAAAAGGGGTCAGCCTAAAAGTGATGTGTCAGCATAGATGAAAATGAATGTTGAACGGTAGCCACTGAGATTTTTAAGATTTCAGGCACTACTTTGGGCTAATTTCTTACACAAACAAGAAGGTATTTGTATATAGAATTGCTCTGTAGCCTTAGAGCTCTGTGATGCATTGACTTGCTCATGGCATGGCATAGCCTCACATGTAAGGATGATTTCTCCAGATTGTTTTCCCAGGCTGACCTTAGAAGAGAGCAAGCTGCTTTCCAGCTGTGGTCTCTCCCATGTGGAGCAGGAAAGTCCCATAATTGCTGGATCTCGGTCACATAATTTTCACATTTAGTTAGTTCTTGCTGACCAGAGTCCCATGGAACAGCCTTGTTCTTGGCTCCATCGTTAGTTTGATGAGTGCATTGCTTTTTCCTCCTCATTTTGTAGCTCACAGTGAATTTAATTAAAGTGATGAGCAAGTGAAACTTCATCTCCTCCTGACAGGGACATGTTACCACATATTCAAACACAGGAATCACTCACCAACCACCCAAAAGCAGCTCTGTCTGCTGTGGGACCAGCACTGCTCTCTCACACACAGCACCTGGAAGAGCAAACAGAGTCAAATGTTTTGCTTGCCTAAAACCCAAGGGATGCTCTGGGACAGTACAGACATCCTTTGGACTTTCACCCCAGCTTAGCTAGCAAGACTCTGCTGAGCTGGAAGTCTGAGCTCATCCTGTACCCTCAGTGTCATCCAAGGACAAGAATGGCAAAATTCACACAGGGTCTCTGGGGTGAGGAGGGCTGGGTCTCTGCAGAGATCTCTGCTTGTCCAGTATTTTAGGGAGGGTAACTTTCTTTGGACAGAGATGGAAATGATCATTAGCTTCCTTTTCAGCTGTTTGGTCTTTTGCAGGTTCTTCCACCTGGGTGCCTGGTTCAAAGTGTCTGTGAAAGGATCACCTTCAGCCATGTATCTGTTGGAAAGGTCCAGAGGAGGCCACAAAGATGATCAGGGAACTGGAACACTTCCAATATGAGGATGGGCTGAGAGAGTTGGGCTTATTTAGCCCAGAGAAGAGAAGGCTTCAGGGAGACCTTAGAACAGCTTTCTGGTACTTAAAGGGGGGCTACAGGAAAGGTGGGGAGGGGCTCTTTATCAAGGGAGTAGTGCAGGGATAGGACAAGGGGACCTGGATTTAAACTGAAAGCGGGGAGATTTAGATTAGATTTTAGGAAGAAATCTTTTCTTTTGAGGGTACTGAGGTGTTGGCTGCCCAGAGAAGTTGTGGAAGCCCCATCCATGGAGGTGTCCAAGACCAGGTTGGATGAAGCTTTGAGCAACCTGATCCAGTGGAAGCCATCCCTATCCATGGCAGGAGGGGTTGGAACTGGGTGTGCTGTGTGGTCCTTTCCAATCCAAACCATTCTATGATTCTATGATTCTGTGCTGGGTAATTTCTGGATAACCTGGAGAGGTCTCTCTTGCTTTTGACCAGGCTGAGTTTTGGTAGTAAAAACCCTATCACATCCCTCTGGCTGCAGGCTGGCACTAATCACAATTCATTCCTCCATCCATATACACTTTGAAGATGAGTTTTCATTGCCCAGGTTAAAGCTGGATAAAAGTGCTGAGGCAAACTGAAGGGTCCAGCCATAGTGGGGTTGTCTCTGCAGTGAAACCTTTGATCACAAAGAAGCACTTGGCATCGGACATATAAAAAAGGAACCACAGTAAAGATCCGGTATCACCAAGCAGGGATGCAGAAGGAAAAAGATTTTTACCTACCAAGACTCTCCCAAGGCTAGGATGTGGAGCTAGTTTGGGATAAAGCAGGAAGTTCAGAGATGTCTGGGTTAGATATGTTTCAGCAGGCTGAGACGGTGGGGAGCGCAAAGCAGATGCCCTCACCCTGCCCAAGTGCTTCAACTCCCACTGCGGGTGCATCGGTGCTGCAAGAAGTCCCAGAGGGGCAAATATGACGTAAGTAGCCCAGGATCCCTCGTCCTGGTGGGCAGTTGGTTTAAGCCGTGCAGAACCTGAAGCATCCCTCAGGGATCTACCTGGAACTTCTGATGTTCATGTTAGATGTCTAACTAATTCTCAAAAGAAAATAATAATGGAGAGTGGTTCCCTTCCTAGGTGAAAGCCTCCAAGGATTGAGCGAGCCTCTTTATCTCACTGCTGTTTGCAGGCAGCTCCCATGGGCTCCCTCTCCAAGCTGAGCCTGGGTCTGAGAAAGCCCAGTTCAGACCCAGGTCCATTCACAACATTAATTCACCTGGCATAAGCCCAGCTCACCAGCTTCATTCAGAGCAGCTTGGGATAAGAGCACCATTTTTTTCCCCATTTTTTCCTATATTTCCACCGCTCTGTATCCTATTCACACAATTGCAGTTGAGGCACACAATGACCTTTTTTTTTCCCCCTTGTCTGAGTTTTGTTTATTGTGCTCTGCTCGGTTTGCTTCTTCATGAAGGGAAAACTCCCTGGGGCTCCTCACAAGCACTGATTTAGATGCAATAGGGTCTGACGGGCTGAGAGCTGCCCGGTTGATACCTGACGACCAGTAACCAGTCACCCTGTAGCCCTAGGATAAGCCTGGAAGCACTCCCTGATTTTCACCCTGGGCTAATGGCTCAGCAGATGGAGCTCCTTCCCAAGAATGCAGCCAGAGCAGCTCAGCGTGCAGGGGGATGCTGTGGCCACTACTTGCCGCTTTGAACAGCACATGGACACTTTGTGCAAGCTCAGGAGTCAGAGAGAGCCCTGAAACAGGGAAAAAGTTGATTTTGCAGGTTTTTTTTTCCTGCCAGCTTGGAAAAGAGGAATTGGTTCGTATGAAAGGGTGAGAGAGGGACTTTCCACTGCCTGCTCCCATAGCAATTAGGAGTGAAAGACCTGTGCAGTAAACTCTGCTTTATTCCCAGTAGTGAGGGCCTGGGATACTCTGGATAAGGAAAACTCCCAGGTAATGTTTCTGCTCTATACCTGGCCTGGATTTGCATGGCTCCAGGGGCCTTATAGCACTGTTAGGCTTGTATGGGATTATCTGCTTTGCAGCAATACTTTGTACAGAGTCTGTGCACCCACCTTCGTGCGGAGATGAGGTAAAAACCCTCCAGGCATCAGACGCTGTGGGGACCCCTAGGTAACCAGAACCCTAGATAACCAGAAATAAGCCTGCTCAGAGCAGTCTGGTGGGTATGAGCTGGTGTAGAGTTTTCCATGCCACTGGTACATCCCTGCATCACAGACTCAGCTGTGAATACAGAATTAGTATGAACCAAGCAGCTGCTCCAGTCCAAGGACCCAGGTGATGTACTCATAGACCAAGGCTGAGGTGGTAAGGGCAGTCATCACTGTTGTCACTGCTAGAGCTGTCAGGAATTGCTTGAAATCCAGCTGGAGTGAGGGGTGCAGGCAGTGCTGTGGCTCATATCCTCTTTGCTTTGGGACACAAGTGAACTTTGATTTTTTTTTCCCAGCTCTCAGGAGGAGTAGGATCATGCATCACTTCATGGGAGGCACTCTGGCCACATCCAGGGATGTGGGTGCCCCTACCTGCACCACATAAACTACAGAGTGCCTTTAGCAACTTCATCTCAGCCTCTGCATCCATCTCCCAGCAACTACAGCCTTGCATTAAGCCTTGTTGGCTTTGTAGCAAAACTGTGGCAGCTTGTGCGCTAAACTTGGCTACTCCTCATTCCCTCTCCTTGGCCATAGTAGATATCTCTTTTCTCATGTTGTCTATACATGCAGCAAAAATGATAAGCAAACCTCCTCTGGGCCTCTTTTAGTGATAAATCACCCATACAGTGCCTGCATGTGCCAGACAGTAATAGGAAATGAGAGCTGATGAGAATGGCTTTCTTCTTTGGGTGTGTTTTCTATTAAAACATTGGAAACAATTTAAAAGGACTCGGTAAATGATTAAACGGTTCTTGCAGAGTTTGACAGGGCAATGCTTTGCTTATAGCCACAACTTATAGCTACCTATAGTGCTTTCTGCTAGAACATGTCATATACTCTCCCTAGGAGTGCCTGATAGCAACTCCCAAGAGTCTGATAACCTGTTATAAAAAAAAAATCTTCATATAAAGAGCTATCTCTTTACTTAAAGACAGAATTGTTTCCTGGTGGGATACTGAATGAGTGATGCTCTCCCTGCACCAGAAGAAGGGTAAATGCATTAGAAAAGAGGAAGTCTAAGGATTCCAGTGTTGTATGGCTGGGACCTGGACCAGGGCTTGATAAATTGGTGTCACATGTGCCAAGAGATTGGTAGGGGGGGTTATTGCTGGGAAAATATTTGCTCTGGGCGAGGCTCTGAGGGTAGGTGCACTAAGGGGTTTAGGTGTATTGCTGCCCTTCGAGCTGGTTGACATATGTTTCAGCACTTGAAAACCTTGCTTAGCTCCTGTTTGACCCTAGGAGGGTCTAAAGTCCTGGCTCATGTTGTGCCTGTTGTGGTGCTGAGTATGTCAATGTTTAATCTGTGCATACTAAGGGCTGCTTGGATCTTTGGGGTGAGGAATCCTGGCTGCTTTCGGAGAAAGACCTGAGGGACTAATGGGACTAGATGCATATCAGATTGGTCTATAATAAACCAGCCCAAATAAAATACAACTGTGCCTACATCCCTTGTTTTTTCACCTTGGAAAATGAGGGGACTCGTATTAAAGGGAAGTCCTTTTTGGGAGGGTGAAGGAGAGGAAGAAGAGGAAGAAAGCTTTGAGGGCAGGAATCAAGGACTGACCCAGCATATAAAAACATCTTCAAAGCAAAGAGTTTGTTTTGTAAAAACACCAGAGTTTCACTGGAAACCACTCGAGCTGGAGTTGCAAAGCCATGTCGGGAGCTGCGCCAGCACTGGGGAGGCTGCCAGGTCTGTGCACTTTGGGGCTGGCAGAGTGTCCTGAGTGCACTGGTAACCCAACCTGCTTCCCAAAATTGTCCCTGTCCTGGATAACCAGCATTCTGGGGCAGCAGTAGCCTTCCTTCTCTCACCCCGTACTCCAGAGAGGATTCACCCAGGAAGACTTCTGTCCACTGTGGCTCTTTTTCACAGCAATGCCTCACTTAACCTGAACATGCATTACAAAAACTAACTGAGCTTCTCATTCGGTTGACTGGGAGGCTGCCGCAATCAATCCTAAATGTGGTGACCTCTGGTATTTGTCATGGCTCCCTGGGCAGCTTATCATCTCTATATAATTAGATAATGATGTCACGATGGTGTGGGTAAATATGGCCAGTATGTATTGCTGAGCATGGCTCAGATGAACAAGCAGGCTTTTTTAGACCTTCTCCATACAGGCTGCTCCTGCATGTTTTCATTGTGTCAGATCACACAGTCCTCAGGATTGGGACATGGAAGCTGGGATCTCAGTTGCCTCGAGCCACCTGCCTCAGATTTCTCTGCCTGTTGTTTTTGGTGGTAGTAGATGCTCTTTCAGAAGCTGTGAGCTGCACTGCACTGGCTGGCTTGGTGATGCTTCATGCAGCTGGGAAGTGTGTTGTCTTCTTGTGTTATTTCTCAGTAAAACAAGGTGTTAATGTAGTCCTGATCTTGTAACAACTTCAGTTTAACACCCTTATCCCCAGTCTCTGTGCCAAAATACCTTACACACCCGCTGCACTGTAGCGTCTTGCCTGGCACAAGCCCAGGAGCTACAAGAACTGAATTAGGATAAGAGATGGAGAGGTGGATGCAGGCGAAAATGCTCTTATTCCTCTGCCAGGGCAAGAGGGGTTGTCCTGAGGTGACATCTCCAGGATAGGAAGAAAGGCAGGCAGCTGAAGGGCTCTGCCCAGCCACCCTAGAGCAGTGCGATGCTGGCCACAAAGTGTGTGCATCCCCATGTCTCAATGTCCCCATGTAGCCCAAGCAAGGAGTGAAGTGCAGGGAGATAAAACACCACTCACTGTCTGCTTCCCTCAGGGGTGGTAGGGAACAGCAGTCAGGCCGGATACTTCAGCACAGCATTTCTCTGTCTATATTAGATGCAGAGAAGTTGTGGACAGGTAGAAAAATCTGGCAAGACATCTAGTTAATGTAAAAACAGACCAGTTTTTGACATCTAGCTTGTATACCAGCACCTTTCCTTGGTCTAATGCTCCTCCAAGTTCTGAACTGACTTTCCTCCCTTTGCCCTTGTTATGCAGGACACAGTGAGGCTGTAGCCAAGAAAGGGTCATGGGAGTACTGGCACAGCTCCACTTTAAAAAAGCTCAGCCCAGCTGTCAGTGAACACGCTGCTGCTGCACAGAGCAAAGTGAGCCAGACTGCAGGGCCAGGGCTGCAGACTGCAAACAGGAGGCAAGGAGCTATGACCGTTAGCAAGATTTAATTGGGATTTTTTTGCTGTTTATAACCCTCTGTTTCATGAAACAACACTGCAGGTATAAGTGGTGATGCTTTGGAAAGGAGATTGTGATCACCTTTATGAAGTGTCTTGGACTTTCTGCCTGCTATTTGGAGAAAAAAATAAATAGCAGCGAAGTTTCTGACCAATTATTGACACTGCCCAGGACTCATGGAGAGTCTGATCACCCGCCGCACAGGAAAACATGGAAATGCTCAGAAGGGGAACACCAAAGAAATATATTTGCCTGAAAACATCACCCTAGTGAAGCAGAAGCCCTTCAAGGAGCTGAGGCCCATGCTTGGGGCCATCTTGCTGGGCCTCATCCTGTTCATTGCTGCGGTTGTGGCCTGGTGCTATTACACCGTGTCCCTGAGGAAGGCAGAGCGGCTCAAGACGGAGCTGATGGACCTGCGGGCAGATGGCTTCGTCATCAGGAACCAGAATGGGGAAGTGGTCTTCCGTCTGGCCTTCCGCTCGGGCCGACTGGACCTGGAGTCGTGCTCCAAGGAGGGTGAGATTTTGAGCTGCACGCGGTCGGGCAGGGGGCCACTCAACTTCTTCATCCAGACAGTGAAGCCCAAGGACACAGTGATGTGCTACCGCGTGCGCTGGGAGGAGCTGGCACCCGGCCCGGCGGTGGAGCACACCATGTTCTGGGAGGACGCCCATTGGTACGGGGGCTCGGAGATGAGCGTCCAGCACTGGCCCATCCACCTCTCTGGTTACCAGGAGCCCGTGCCCTACGTGACAAGTGACGTCTACTCCTTTCGTGACAGCTTTGGTGGCATCCTGGAGCGCTACTGGCTCTCTTCCAAGGCAGCAGCCATCAAGATCAACGACTCCGTGCCCTTCCACTTGGGCTTCAATGCCACTGAGCGCACCCTGTTCTTCCAGGCTCGCTACAAGGATTCGCCCTACAAGCCCCCACCGGGGCAGCAGCCTTTCCCCGAGCTCAGCTACCGGGTCTGCGTGGGCTCCGACGTCACGTCCATCCACAAGTACATGGTGCGCAGGTACTTCAACAAGCCTTCCAAGATCCCTGCTGAGAACGCCTTCCGATATCCCATCTGGTCCACCTGGGCCCTGTACAAGAATGACATCGACCAGGATAAACTCTTGCGGTTTGCTGAAAAGATCAAGAAGTACCGTTTTAACTGCAGCCACATTGAAATTGATGACATGTACACGCAAGCCTATGGAGACTTTGACTTTGACCCGGTCAAGTTCCCCAATGTAACAGAGATGTTTGCAAAACTGAGGGAGGATGGGTTCAAGGTCACACTGTGGATTCATCCCTTCATGCACACTGATTCTTCCAATTTTGGGGTGGGGATCGAGCGTCAGCTGTTCATCAAGGAGCCATCGGGGAGGCTGCCAGCTATGGTGGAATGGTGGAATGGCATTGGGGCCATCCTGGACTTCACCAACCCAGCGGCCCGCGACTGGTTCCAGAGCCACCTGCGCCAGCTCCAACATAAGTATGGCATCTCGTCCTTCAAGTTTGATGCAGGTGAGACCAGCTACCTGCCCAAGCAGTTCAGCACCTTCCGCCCACTCTCAGACCCCAGCATCTGGTCACGGCGCTACACGGAGATGGCCATCCCCTTCTACAAGCTGGCCGAGGTGCGGGTGGGCTACCAGTCACAGAACATCTCCTGCTTCTTCCGTATCATTGACCGCGACTCCGTCTGGGGCTACGAGCTTGGCCTCAAGTCCCTCATCCCCACAGTGCTCACCATCAGCATGCTGGGGTACCCGTTTGTGCTGCCGGATATGATAGGAGGAAATTTCCTCCCCAATAAGACAGAGGGAGCAGTGGAGATCCCTGACCGCGAGCTGTACATACGGTGGCTGGAACTGTCAGCCTTCATGCCCTCCATGCAGTTCTCCATCCCACCCTGGCTCTATGACAAGGAGGTGGTAGAGATTGCACAGAAGTTCACAGAGCTTCATGAGTCGCTGGTGGCCCCGCTGCTGCTGGAGCTGGCTGGAGAGGTCACAGACACAGGTGACCCCATCATCCGTCCCATCTGGTGGATCTCACCCAGCGATGAGGCTGCTCACAAGATCGATTCCCAGTTCCTCATTGGGGACACCCTCATGGTGGCCCCCGTCCTGGAGATGGGCAAGCAGGAGCGTGACGTCTACCTGCCAGCGGGCAAGTGGCGCAGCTACAAGGGGGAGCTGTTTGAGAAGACCCCGGTGCTGCTCACGGACTACCCTGTTGACCTGGATGAAGTAGCCTATTTCCTCTGGGTTTCTTAACACGCTCCTCCATCAGCTTTGCAATTGTTTCAGGTTTAATGACCAAGTTGCTTTAATGATTTGGTAATTTTAGTATTATTTAAAGTAGAAATACTTTGATATGAAATTCAAAGAAAACACTGTGACCTCTGCTTTGTGTGGCATGTGCTGTAGAACAACTTATTTATTAAAATATGTTGGATTTTACTGCAATATAACAAATATAACATATAGAAACACAGTAACTGCTCTTTTCCCAGCAAGAAATGCCATGCATGCTCTTGGTTTATATAGGAAATTACACGGGCTCCTTTGTTACTCCATTTCACAGCTGATCCCTTGAGATATTTATAATTTCATTTACTTAGTGATGGAGGCAGTTGCAGCAGAGAGTATATTTTTTTATTTACAAAAAGCAGTCTGTGATTATCCTGAAGAGGAAGACCCTCAATTTTCAGCCTGCACCTCAGATGGGTGTTGATGTTTATACAGCAATTGGAGATTGCATTTCTCACAGCCTGATCTAGCTAAGCAAAGAGAAAAAAAGCTACGGCATCCGCTAATGCTGTGGTCACCCTTCTTCCCCCTGTATTGAAAGAAATGGTTGAGAACATCGTTGTGTGGATTCAGCCGTGCTGGTAAGCATGTGGTAGAATTACATGGCAGTCAAGGTGAAACCCAACACTAAATCATGTATGGCTTAAGACCCAATAAGATCCATGTGGGTTTGGGACCGCATTTAGAACTAAAGAGTGAAATCTCTCGGGTCCCAGGAGAGGACTTGGCCATCATCCCCCTGAGAAAGCTCAGACAATTAACAAATCAGCCCAAGTGTCCTTCTGCCTCAGTTTCCCCATGGAAAATGTTCTCCCATGCAACTGGCTGTGTTAATGGAGATCCCTGTCCATAAGCAAACATCCTTCTGCCTGTGCAAGTGACTTCTCCTGGGTGTTTTAGCAGCATCTGCAGGCTTGGGTATGCTGTGAAATGCTCTCCACTTTTCGTCATGTCTTCCCTGTTTTTAAGCAAAGAGAATTTTGAGGGTGACATAACTGAGCAGTTTAGGAAGGTCCTGGGGTTATCTGGGCTAGAATACTCCTTCCCAAAGCAAGAGACTGATTCCTTCGCTGACCCCAGCATGCTGGTAGTAGGGACTTAGGAGTTAAATCTGTGCTTATCCCCAAAGCAAGAGAAAGGTCCTTTCTTTAGGAGTTTGTCCCAGAGCTTGCCCATATAAAAAGTAAACAGAGGTTGGAGAACATCACATTCATTCCAGATCTGGTTTGGTGCTCAGATGAAGCAGTCCCAAAACTGACTTAGACCCCTGTTGCCCATCAGTGGGTCTGTTATGCCTCAAGAATCCTGCATATTCACAGGATTGATAACAACGATTTGAGAACAACGGTTACCTGTTTAATGGATGAGGGAAAGGCTGTGGATGTGGTATACCTAGACTTCAGTAAAGCCTGCTTCAGTAAACTGGCTGCCGTTGGCCTGGACAGGCACACCCTCTGCTGGGTTAAAAACTGGATGGATGGACGGGCCCAAAGGGTTGTGGTAAATGGAACGAGCGGTGTTCCCCAGGGTTCAGTGCTCAGTCCAGTCCTGTTCAATATCTTCATCAATGATCTCGACGAAGGCATTGAGTCCACCCTCAGCAAGTTTGCGGATGACACTCAGCTGGGTGGAAGTGTGGATCTGCTTGAAGGAAGGGAGGCTCTGCAGAGGGATCTGGACAGGCTGGATCCATGGGCTGAGACCAATGGGATGAGGTTCAACAAAGCCAAGTGCAGAGTCCTCCATTTAGGTCACAACAACCCTGTGCTGCGTTACAGGCTTGGGGAAGAGTGGCTGGAGAGCTGCCTGGCAGAGAAGGACCTGGGGGTGTTGGTTGACAGCGGCTGAACCTGAGCCAGCAGTGGCCCAGGTGGCCAAGAGGGCCAATGGCATCTTGGCCTGTATCAGACACAGCGTGGCCAGCAGGAGCAGGGAGGTGACTGTGCTCAGCACTGGTGAGGCCGCACCTCGAGTGCTGGGTTCAGTTTTGAGCCCCTCACTACAAGAAGGACACTGAGGGGCTGGAGCACGTCCAGAGAAGGGCAATGAGGCTGGTGAGGGAGCTGGAGAACAAGTCCTATGAGGAGAGATTGAGGGAATTAGGGTTGTTCAGCTTGAAGAAGATGAGGCTGAGGGGAGAGCTCATCACTGTCTACAACTGCCTGAAAGGAGGTTGTGATGGGGTGGGTGCTGGTCTCTTCTCACAAGTGACAAGCGATAGGACAAAAGGAAATGGCCACAAGTTGTGCCAGGGGAGGTTTAGACTGGACATTAGGAAGAATTTCTTTACTGAAAGAGTGGTCAAGGATTGGAAGAGGCTGCCCAGGGAAGTGGTGGAGTCACCATCCCTGAAGGTGTTTAAAAAAAACGGGTGGATGAGTTTCTTAAGGACAGGGTTTAGTAAGGGGACAGGTATGGTTGGACTCGGTGATCTCAGAGGTGTCTTCCAACCTAGTGATTCTATGATTCTAAGTGGAATGGGTCAGAACATCTTCTAGATGCCCCTGAAAGCAGCTCAAGACTCAGCAGTGATGTCACTGGTGTGGCTATGGGTAGGGAAAACCTTCAAATCTAGAGATGTGAAAGGGAAAGCAATGCTCAGCCTGACAGCTGCATTTGAGGTTAACAGACCATATCTAGGCCCGTACCATGGACTTTCTCCCACGCCAGGATAGTGGTTTCCACTGATGAGTCTCCTCTGAGGATGGTTGCTCTCCGTTGCTGCTTTGAAGCTATTAGGGGTCACCAACATCTGAAACTGGGCCAACCAGAAGGTCCCAGGAATCCCAGAAAATTCCTCTGGCAAGAAAAATCTTTCTAAAAAGCTGACACACAGGGAGAGGCGGGAGAGCCATGATGCAGTCCTCTTGTACGTCATCCCTAGCCCTGTGATCAGTGGGCTCTGTGTGCACACACACACAGCTCTGCATCACAAGCTGGGGAGGGAAAGGCATCACTGCCTTTCTGCAAACTGTAGGGAAGATACGAGCTGCCTAATCCCACTTAGCTGAGAAAATCTCTCCCCTAGATCTGCATCCGTGTCCAGTCTTTCCCCTAGAGCCTTTCCTGGATGAATTGCAGGGAGCCACAACGGACTGATTCCGAAGGCATCCTGTGAGAAGGTGGCACTGCATACATCTCTCCACATTATCCTGCTGTGCTGGGGCTGTGCGCTGCCAGAGGGACATCTTGTTTGCCTTGCTGAGCTTAAATCCTCTTGGATTTTTGCACTATGACTGCTGATGAGCAACGGCTGTTTCCTGGAGGTGCTGGTGACATAGGATTCTGCCTCAGCCCATTGCTCATCCCATATGTTTTTTTCTTTTTTTTGGAGGGAGGAGTTTGAGAATTTATTGCCTTTAATCTTTGGTGATCACTGAGACAAATGCAGCTTCCTCCCCAGCCCTAATAGCAAAACCCAATAATAAAATAAATAAAAATACCTGCTTTTCTCATCTTGCCCTCTGGGATTTTGCATCAGCCCACACCATCTTTATGGATCTCCTGGTGTGAGGGATCTGCAGGCTGGCAGCTCCTACCTGGCTCAGGACAAGATGTGGTTGAAGAGCTTGTTTGTCTTTTGCAAGTCCACCAGCATGGCAGGGTGCCCAAGCTGCTGTCAGCTTGTCCTTTCATTACAGTCTTCCCCCAAATCTGTTGGGTTTTATATTACTTGGAGTAAAAGCTGTGGTTTTGGGTAAGGATGGACACACTCACAGCCAGGATCATGCGGGTCAGCAGCCCTGCTGCTATGACCCATGGGCACCTTGCTTGTAAATGGAATTAAATCAGGTTGGAAACCAGTCATGAGCAGTGTTCCCCAGGGTTCAGTGCTCAGTCCAGTCCCCTTCAACATCTTTATCAAATGGTCTTGATGAAAGGATTGAGTGCACCCTCAGGAAGTTTGCGGATGACACCCAGCTGGGTGGAAGTGTGGATCTGCTTGAAGGAAGGGAGGCTCTGCAGAGGGATCTGGACAGGCTGGATCCATGGGCTGAGACCAACGGGATGAGGTTCAACAAGGCCAAGTGCAGAGTCCTCCATTTGGGACACAACAACCCTGTGCAGCATTACAGGCTTGGGGAAGAGTGGCTGGAGAGCTGCCTGGCAGAGAAGGACCTGGGGGTGTTGGTTGACAGCGGCTGAACCTGAGCCAGCAGTGGCCAAGAGGGCTGTGTTCAGTTTTGAGCCCTTCACTACAAGAAGGACACTGAGGGGCTGGAGTGTGTCCAGAGAAGGGCAATGAGGCTGGTGAGGGGCTGGAGAGCAAGTCCTACGAGGAGCGACTGAGCGAACTGCGGTTATTTAGCTTGGAGAAGATGAGGCTGAGGGGAGACCTCATCACTGTCTACACTGCTTGAAAGGAGGTTGTGACAGGGTGGGTGCTGGTCTCTTCTTGCAAGTGATGAGCAATAGGATGAGAGGAAATGGCTGCAAGTTGCACCAGGGGAGGTTTAAATTAGACATTAGGAAAAATTTCTTCACTGAAAGGGTGGTCAGGGATTGGAACAGCTGCCCAGGGAGGTGGTGGAGTCTCCATTCCTGAAGGTGTTCAAAAAAATGTGTAGATGTGGCACTTCGGGACATGGTTTAGCAGGCACTGTGATCATAGGCTGATGGTTGGACCAGGTTATCTTAGAGGTCTCTTCCAACCTTAATGATTCTATGATTCTGATTTTGAGGGTTTGCTGTAAGTTTGCAAGTGCTGCAAACTGCCAAACCTGCCTCCAGGTCTCCAGCCAGAACCAGCTTCACCACCCCAGGTAAGCATCAGCTGAGTGCATGGGTGCCACATAACCTCCAGGGAGAAGACACAGCATTGGAAAATATCTTTTATAGCAAAAGGAGCAAATCAAAGACCTTCTCATCCCCCAAGTTGGGCTGTGTGTGTTGGTCAGTGCTAAGGATGCCCGGCTGGCACAATGAAGGCTGTGGTTTATATGGTAACAGATGGAAAGGGCAGGAAAAACATTGTGGAGGAAAGCAGGTCCTATATGAGTATCACACACTCCATTTCTGGCACTCCCATAGCCACAATCATCTACTCTGTCCCCCTCCCACCCATCAGCACCATCTGGAAAGGGGGACCCTGGGGGCAGTGGGGACAGCCAGGGCCCAGACAGACCTTCTGGAGTGCCTGGGGGAAGCCAAGAGCAGGCTCCTTTTTTTCCAGCACCTGTGAACAGCCCAAGGCACATGGCGTAGAGTGGTTTGGGTTGGAAGGGACCTTAAAGGTTACCCAGTTCCAACCCCCTGCCATGGGCAGGGACACCTCCCACTGGATCAGGTTGCTCAAAGCCCCATCCAGCCTGGTCTTCAAGAGATTCAAGGATAGGGCTTCCACGACTTCCCTGGGCAACCTATGCCTGTGCCTCACCACCCTCACAGGAAAAAATTTCCTTCTAATTATCACATCTAAATCTCCACTCTTTCAGTTTAAAACTGTTCCACCTCATCCTATCCCTGCACTCCTTGATAAAGAGCCCCTTCTCACCCTTTCCTATAGCTCCTTTCAGTACTGGAAGGCTGCTGTAAGATCTCCCCACAGCCTTCACTTCTCCAGGCTGAACAACCCCAACTCTCTCAGCCTGTCCTCATACAGGAGGTGCTCCAGCCCTTTGATCATCTTCGTGGCCTTCTCTGGACCCACTCCAACAGATCCATATCCTCCTTGTGCTGAGGACCCCAGAACTGCACAAAGTACTTCTGGTGAGGTCTCAGGAAAGTGGAGCAGAGGGGCAGAACCACTTCCCTTGACCTGTTGTCCCCTCTGCTTTTGATGAAGCCCAGGATACACTTGGCTTTCTGGGCTGAAAGCACCCATTACCAGCTTATGCTGATCTTTTCATCCACCAATACCCCCAAGTGCTTCTCCTCAGAGCTGCTCCCAATCCATTCTCCACCCAATCTGTTTTTGTACTTGGGACTGCCCAACCCAGGTGCAGGAACTTGCACTTGGCCTTGTTGAACTTCATGAGGTTAGCACAGGTCTCTGAGAGCAGTGTGGAACAGCAAGCCCCCCCCCCCCCCCCAATCAGTGTTGATGGGCCCATTTTGAGTGGATTTCAACAGAAATAAGGGCAAGAATTTGTGGTCCTCACCCTGCCCCTTCTCTGAGTGGATACAGCATTGGACCTGGCCTTCTTCAGACCATCCCTAAGACACAGCATTCCCTTTGCTGTTGGGACCCAAGGGAGGGTGATCCGTGCCCTACAACAGCGGGTCATCTCCATATGCCCGTCTCCTACCCCCACTGCAAATAGAAGTTTAAAGCATACATCAAAGCTGCAGGCTGCAAGCTTTAAATGAATTGACAATCTCAGCTCTGGTTTTGATGAAGTCTGGATGAAAAAAAACCCAAATCTGCCTAAATCACTAGCCCCATGAACTGGTACCAACAGACATAGTTAAACTTCATTGTGTTTTCCAAAGTTTTATATCAATCAAGGCAACTCATGTTACAGTTCTGTTTTCATAACAATTAAGAATTAGAAAAGTGGTTAAAAACAAACCCACCAGCATTACAGTCCAATGTAGGACAGCATGTGCAAACACAAGCATCCAGAAAACTTGACACATGACAGCGCAAGCTTCAAAACTCAACCACACAGGCATCATGTTGACTTGCTGCTCAGCCACGATCTGTTGCAGGCTGGGATACAAAAGACCTGAACCCAACCCTGAAACCCCTATTGGAACTTTTTTTTTGGCTGAGTCAAACCAAACCCTGTTTTGGCCAGTGACAGGCCTCAGCTAGTGGTTCCCAAGGTGTATATGCACAGAGCGCTTGCCGTCTGCAAGGTCCTAGAAGTCCTTAAGTCCTGCAGGGCTACAGCATAGTGTTAGAAATAGTGGTTTTGGTAAAAAGTTGGATGGAAAGAGCACCTAGAAGCCTTTAAGATAGCTTGAGGCAGCACTGTTGAACCTGTCCCTGATGCATGGGGAAGCCTTGGTGCCATGGACCTACAAAGAGCTAGCTACCCATATACACCTGCTCTTCAGTATCATTCCCTGTGTCCTTCCAGCAGCATTGCCTTTCTCCTAGCTGAATTGCCGTGGCCACTCATGCTCTCAATGCAGTATTTACAAAAATAATGGCATTCTAATATCTTGTCTATTTATTCATATAGTTAAATAAAAAGAAAATTAGAACTTTGATAATAAAATCCTTTCTTTTGGAGGGAGGGGAAGGAGGACAGTATGTCTAATAGAGAATTTCCTCCATGGTCTTCTCCACAATGTCTGAAACCACCATGTCAACTGAAGGCACTCATCTGGCTTCTCCAATCATTCTCATAATAAAGGAATATTAATACGAACACTGGGTTTCTTTTCATGTAGCCTCACGCCTTACCAGTAAGGGATGCAGTGAGTGGCACTATGGAGACAGGAAGAAGACATGCAATATCTCCTGATCACACTGGAACCCTTCTCACAAAGTACTGTGCCCAAGACCTCGCATCTTCATTTGCAAGTGTACCGTGCAGCAATGCCTTCTCCACTCAATGACTCCCATGCCAAGGGAGGACAAGTATTTCACAAGCAAAGGTTGAAAGATAAGAGGCCCTTAAAGCCCGGCCTTTATGTGCTTCTGGGGCTGCAGAATCCCTCTCCACACTCTGTCCTCCTTGCAGACTGCGGTCAGGCTCAAGTCCAGGAAATGGCCTTTATATCTAAAAGCCACAAAAAACAGGCTTTGGTGCACACTTGTTCTTCCACTGGGCAGGGACCTATAGGACTCTTCTGCATTTCCTTTCCAGGCTGAAACACCAAATTAAGCAGGGTAGATTCACACCCCAAGGGATGCTCCAAAGAGTTTATCAAACTGGACTTCCTCATTTCTTAACTACAAAAACACTTCTGATTTTGCCCCAAACACTCGTTTTTCTACTCCTAGACCTCATCACAACCTACAGGTTTGGCACATCTCCTTTTCTGCCCCTTGTAATATCCAGTGCTGGAGATGGGCTTTGAGAAAGATCCTCACTGATATGCAATCCCACTCAAAACACAGCTCCATCTCCCCAGGTGACAGACTTGTGCCAGACCAAAGCTCAGCACAGATACAATCTGATAAGAAACCTCACCAGATGCTGAGTTCTCCTTAGCTGGCTGTATCTTGGGCAAGGTGCCCCAAACACTCCCAGCCACCACAGCTCAATTTTACAGAGGCTAATTGAAAATTCTGGGGCTGAAACAAGTTCCTACTCAGGGCACAGCTGGGAACGTCCTGCCTTGGGGAAGATTGCTGCCAGACTTCAGTCCTGTTTTCTCTGTCTTGGAGCAGAGAGTGCCCATGACTCCCTGTAAATTCATCTTCCTGTACACAATCAAATGGGAAAGCTGGGGTAGAGGCATATCTGCAGCTCCACCCCAGCTGCCAGGGACCTGGAGTAAAGGACCATGTCCTCCTGTGTCTCCTCCTGAAGCCTTCAGCAGCAACCTCACCTTTAGCACCATAAAACGCTTCCTAATTCTCCCAGGGAGAGAGGAGGGCTGCTTCAGAAAAACCTGAAAGAAAATCATCACGTCTAACTGCGACCTGAGACAGAGATGGATATTAGCTTAATTTCATGGTAGTTGAGAACATTTCCACTGGTGCGGTGAGAACACCTGCTGGTGCAGACTCATGAGTGCAAAAGCCAGTGTTTCCAACGTACTGGCAAGCTGGCTAGCAGTGAACATCACTGTTAAGTGCCACACATACTTCTTGAGAACAGCTTCTGCCAGCAACAAACCTGAAAGCTCATCTGTCCTTAAAAACTGAAAGGGATGATGTTGGTAAGATAATCATGTAGTGAGGTGGGGCCATAAATGCTTTAAAAAGACTAATGGGGCATGCTAGTATGGATGGCTGTGCTCTAGGAAAGGCAATGTTGACACCCAAGGCAAAACACGGAGGCAAGTGCCTTGCACCTGGTATTAAATGGATGAGGAGGTGGGATGCAGCTGCACCAGCAAGCAATAAACAGACCATAACGTTAAGACAATCAGACGTCAACCCAGTAATCCGGCCTCCCTGGTATACAGGAAAGTGGAAACACAGGGCAAATGTTAGTCCAGTGCCACACTAGACTAAATAGGGGAGAAAATATGATTATATATATATTTTTACATATATATTTATCTCTTTTCTTCTGCTCTTAGAAAATCTTCTTAAATATATTTGCCATATTATAAAACTTAAGGCAAGCTGTGCTGTAGCAACCCTCCCACATCACACAACCCCATGCTCAGTGCTGAGTGTTCCCACCAGACCAGAGAGGCACCCACTGACACAACCTCCACATCCTGAAATCCTTGGGAACTGAATAGGTACAGGACTTACTATGTCTCTGCAGGATTTACTATTTCCCTGCAGACTGTCTGATAACTCCTTCCTGACATATATACAGAAAACTCTGTCTACTGTAAAACAACCAGGGTCTCTCACCTGCCACAAATCAAAAAAAAATCACCACCACTCCACATAAAAAAAAGCATTACCCCAAGAACAGTGAAGTCTATTTAATCCCCTTCCTTATCCCCAGTTTCAAACGAAATGTGCAATTAGAATTATTATTTGTTACAAAGTCATAGGTAAGGCATGGTTATTCCAAAGCTGATGAAGGAGTGTGTTAAGAAACCCAGAGGAAATAGGCTACTTCATCCAGGTCAACAGGGTAGTCCGTGAGCAGCACCGGGGTCTTCTCAAACAGCTCCCCCTTGTAGCTGCGCCACTTGCCCGCTGGCAGGTAGACGTCACGCTCCTGCTTGCCCATCTCCAGGACGGGGGCCACCATGAGGGTGTCCCCAATGAGGAACTGGGAGTCGATCTTGTGAGCAGCCTCATCGCTGGGAGAGATCCACCAGATGGGACGGATGATGGGGTCACCTGTGTCTGTGACCTCTCCAGCCAGCTCCAGCAGCAGCGGGGCCACCAGCGACTCATGAAGCTCTGTGAACTTCTGTGCAATCTCTACCACCTCCTTGTCATAGAGCCAGGGTGGGATAGCGAACTGCATGGAGGGCATGAAGGCTGACAGTTCCAGCCACCGTATGTACAGCTCACGGTCAGGGATCTCCACCGCCCCATCTGTCTTGTTAGGGAAAAAATTTCCCCCAATCATGTCAGCAGATATGAAGGGGTACCCCAGCATGCTGATGGTGAGCACTGTGGGGATGAGGGACTTGAGGCCAAGCTCGTAGCCCCAGACGGAGTCGCGGTCAATGATACGGAAGAAGCAGGAGATGTTCTGTGACTGGTAGCCCACCCGCACCTCGGCCAGCTCGTAGAAGGGGATGGCCATCTCCGTGTAGCGCCGTGACCAGATGCTGGGGTCTGAGAGTGGGCGGAAGGTGCTGAACTGCTTGGGCAGGTAGCTGGTCTCACCTGCATCAAACTTGAAGGACGAGATGCCATACTTGTGTCGGAGCTGGCGCAGGTGGCTCTGGAACCAGTCGCGGGCCGCTGGGTTGGTGAAGTCCAGGATGGCCCCAATGCCATTCCACCATTCCACCATAGCTGGCAGCCTTCCCGATGGCTCCTTGATGAACAGCTGACGCTCGATCCCCACCCCAAAATTGGAAGAATTGTAGTTTATGAAAGGGTGAGTCCACAGTGTGACCTTGAACCCATCCTCCCTCAGTTTTGCAAACATCTCTGTTACATTGGGGAACTTGACCGGGTCAAAGTCAAAGTCTCCATAGGCTTGCGTGTACATGTCATCAATTTCAATGTGGCTGCAGTTAAAACGGTACTTCTTGATCTTTTCAGCAAACCGCAAGAGTTTATCCTGGTCGATGTCATTCTTGTACAGGGCCCAGGTGGACCAGATGGGATATCGGAAGGCGTTCTCAGCAGGGATCTTGGAAGGCTTGTTGAAGTACCTGCGCACCATGTACTTGTGGATGGACGTGACGTCGGAGCCCACGCAGACCCGGTAGCTGAGCTCGGGGAAAGGCTGCTGCCCCGGTGGGGGCTTGTAGGGCGAATCCTTGTAGCGAGCCTGGAAGAACAGGGTGCGCTCAGTGGCATTGAAGCCCAAGTGGAAGGGCACGGAGTCGTTGATCTTGATGGCTGCTGCCTTGGAAGAGAGCCAGTAGCGCTCCAGGATGCCACCAAAGCTGTCACGAAAGGAGTAGACGTCACTTGTCACGTAGGGCACGGGCTCCTGGTAACCAGAGAGGTGGATGGGCCAGTGCTGGACGCTCATCTCCGAGCCCCCGTACCAATGGGCGTCCTCCCAGAACATGGTGTGCTCCACCGCCGGGCCGGGTGCCAGCTCCTCCCAGCGCACGCGGTAGCACATCACTGTGTCCTTGGGCTTCACTGTCTGGATGAAGAAGTTGAGTGGCCCCCTGCCCGACCGCGTGCAGCTCAAAATCTCACCCTCCTTGGAGCACGACTCCAGGTCCAGTCGGCCCGAGCGGAAGGCCAGACGGAAGACCACTTCCCCATTCTGGTTCCTGATGACGAAGCCATCTGCCCGCAGGTCCATCAGCTCCGTCTTGAGCCGCTCTGCCTTCCTCAGGGACACGGTGTAATAGCACCAGGCCACAACCGCAGCAATGAACAGGATGAGGCCCAGCAAGATGGCCCCAAGCATGGGCCTCAGCTCCTTGGAGGGCTTCTGCTTCACCGGCGTGAAGTTCTCAGGCAGGAAGGTGTACATGGTGCTCTGTTTTCTCTAGAGCTTTTTGCAGACGTGTCTGAAGGAAGATCTCTTTACAGCAAGCCTGGGACTTTCAAGAGAAGACAATGGACTGTTAGGAGATTTCCCACCTCCACCAAATCCTGGAGCACCCGTCTCTGAAAAAGAAGAGGATATGAATACTCTCAGAAGCACCTCTGAATCAAACAATTGCTTGTCACCCCTCTGCTGTCTCGGTTTCAGCAGCTCCCCCAGCCACCCACTGCCTGCGGCGACGTGCTGGGTGCTGTAAACAGAGTATTAAACACCATCTCCAGTTACCCCAGGCAGACAATGCGTGTGGAGAACAGCCTGAGCGCCACATGGAGAACAAACCCAGGGCAATAAGAATTGAATTGTTGCCATAATTATTTTTTTTTGTGGGGGGAAGACTTCCAGCAAGGCAGGAGCAGAGACTGATAGGGGGTAGGAGGAAGCTGAGCAGTAGCTGGATCAGCCCAGTGATAGTATTTTTAAGGGATAGGGCTAATTAAGAGCCATAAAAGATACCATGCAGTAAATTCCAGGCAGCTGCTCCTAATTTTAATAAAATTGTGTCCCTGACAGATCTCACTCAGCTCATCCACAGTGCTGTCCCCTCCCCATTCGCTTGTGTGTTCTAGCTGCTCCAGCCTGGGGTTGCTTTGCAGCAAAGGTGGGTAAATCCCTGCTTTTCACAGCCCCTGGGTGGTCAAACAGAGCTAGGGTACCAGTAGCTCCTGGCTTGTTTGGGGGCGTTGTGCAGCAAACCATGGCTGTGGGAGGTATCATGCCAGCAACCCTGGGTGGGATGAAAGCTGTCAGGCACACAGGTCCCTGCAAGGGCTCCAAGTAGAAGAAAGGCTAATTTTGTTAGGAGTGAGCAGTGTAGGACCTCCAAAGGGCTCTTCCTCCAACCAGCATAGCCTCAGGCTGTGTTTCAGCTCCAGCTTGCTTCCCCCTGCATGGCCCCAGGGAAGCAGGCAGAGCCAAGAGCCTAATGGGTTTTCCTTGGCTGTGGGCTGGCTGGGCTCAGCCAAGCATGGCGCTGAGGATCCAAAGGGGAAAAGTAAAGTAAGGACACGGGAAAGTGAGAAACAAACCCACTCGCAGGAGAAGCAGGAAAGGAGAGGAGTTGCAGAGTGCAGAGCAGCTGGCCGGCACCTGCCCAGTGCCAGCAAACACAGGCACATTGCCACCTCTCTAAACCCCAAGATCGTAAGCCTGTTGGCTCTGGGCAAACTAGAGAAAAAAAGCCTCCTTTTGGGCACAAACAAGGCTGGTTGCAGCAACTTCCGCTAAAGGGGTTCATTTCTTTCTTTAAAAATAGGAAGAAAAGGACCCAAAATGAAATATCAAACCCTCTCCCTACCACAGGTGTCACAAGTCAGAGCACATTTTGCTCTGCACCTTGTATAGATCTTTTTCCCCCAAAAAACATGGACAAAGCAGAAAGCAGTCCCGAGCATCACCTAAACCCCACTGCTGCTCTAGTATGGGCATACCTGGGTGTAAACCTGGAGCGGCACCTCAGCACGGGCTCAACAAAACACATGCAGACAGCATTTTATATTCCCCTTGTAGCATGTATATGGCCAGACCTTGCAGCTCAGGGAACTCCTTTGCTGGGTCATTTTAACCTTCCCCTGGGAGCTGGTAACTTTCTAGGCTGCCAGTTGCTTTAAATGGGATTACGGTGGCATTAGGAAGCGATTAGCCTGCATGGGCGATAGGTTTAGCTAAATGACTTGTCCCATGGCCAAGTCGGGAGAAGAGAAGCCCTCACTCATCGTTATTGGAGAGCTATGGCACAGGATGGGGCTGGCTCCAACCACCCTGACTGTCCCATCCAGGGACAGATCCTGTCCCCCATGAGGGGAACGAGGCCCTCATGCACCAGCACGTGTGATGTGAGGCTGCTGCACCCACCAAAACTTGAGCAATAAAAGAAGAAAGGAGACAATGGAGGGAAGATGGGTTTGGGATAAAAAACTCCTCCCCTCCCCATCAGCTCCTCCTTGGCTTTAGGGTGAACTAGAAGCAGCACAGGATTTTACTAGGGATGGGGAGTGGGGGGAGATTTGCAGAAGGGTCTCAGCCAAAACCAGCACAGCTGAGCAATGCCACAAGTGGCAGGATGCTTCTGGAAACACAGAGGGGCATTTTGAGCCCAAATGAGCACCCTCCCTCTCTACACTGGGAATTTTTGGGATGCCAGAGAGGGAGATGCAAATGCCTATCACTACCAGAGGCACACCTGTCTCATGCATGTCTTATCTGACAACTGCAATGATCTGACAACTGCAATCCTCAAGGGGCAGGAAAACAAAATGCAGCTGCCTTCTGAGCAAGACTCACAAATTATTTGGGAAAAGTATTTTTAAAAAGTTTTCATGTTTTCTGGGAAAAAAAAAAAAGAGGAAATAAATTGTGTTTTCTTTACCAGCTCTCGTTTAGAGTTTTAAGCCCCAGAAATGGCCAATGCTGCTGCTGTGAGGACAGCCACTTCCTCACTCCACGTAAAATTGACAGCAGCACCAAGGGCTTTAGGGAGTCTCTGGATTTTCATCTCCCTTTCAGGAGGCCAGTTTATTATTTATGAACTACTTTGAAGCAACTCTATTTTTAGGCTGTTTCTTTCCCCCCATGGGCTGGAGCTCATGACGTACACGAAGGAGCCATCACCGCTGCTGCCAGTAGAGAAATAATGTGGTTTTTTAAAGAAAGGTTTTGCAGCCTTTTGTGCCCTTGGACACTGATCTGCCATAGAGACATATGCAAGGTGACTGTTCGAACTGGTGGATTTAATCCTGCTCTAGTTGCTCTGGCTGGGCCAGGATCAAACCCCTGCGGCTGCCCTGGGCTGATGAACATCACCTGCTTGGGTACCACTCTAACAAACATACTGGAAGGGTGTTTGCAGGTATTGCTCTGTGCACCAATGGGCCAGGGAGGTCTCAAAAAACAGGATCGCACTCTGTGCCCATCCAGTCCCTCTTTTTGCCTTGTAACAAAATGTACATTCTGCAGTTCGTAATTTGGCTCCATCCCAGACGAGGGCTAAGTCTTCCAAGCTCCCCAGAGACGCCTGCTGCCTTGCACTTGTGAGTTGCAGCCCGCAGAGGTGCCTGCTCATGCAAAGCCTGTTTCAACATTTTTTTTGGAATGCAAACTTGTTATTTCGCTTGAAGATGACATTGCAGTGACCTTTTAACTCCTCAACCCCCCCCCTCCAACAGCAAGGAAAACAGGCAGGGTGAATGTCAAACCCAAACCGCATGTTTGCAGCTTGCTGTGCTGGAGCTTCCCAGCTGACCCAAAAGAAAGTATTCCCTTCCTGTTCCACAGAAGCAGTGAGTTGTCCTGCCTGAACTTGAGATGAAAGCAAAACATCTGAGCAGGACACACTTCACAGAGTAAAAATAAAAATCCACTTTTTGACTGCTTCTATTTTTACCAAAACTGCTGCTAACCATGGGCTGCGAAACTCACAGCACCACTAACCCCAGCAACTTTGCAATTAGGACATTTGTTTAAAGAGGGTCAATAACATTTAAGTGGTCCCTATCACCTTGGTGAGGTCAGGTCTGAACCGTGCCTGGGGCCAAGCTCATGCCGGGGACATGCACCCATTTCCCATGCTGGGATGGCAGGAAACCCTCCCCTTAGGTGCAAGGTGCTTCTGCCTCCCCCCCAAACATCTTGTCAGGAGTTGAGCTAAGGTTAACACCACAGATTTCACCGGATGGCATCTCCAACCCCCAAAAAGAGCAGGGAATTAGGATGGCAAATTAAGAGAGAAATTACTTCTTTGCAAACAGTTGTGGGGGTGAAAAAAGGCCCCAGGTGCATATTCTGCAATCCCCCACAGGGGGCCAGCACAGCAGTCCAAAGGGACTGCGCAATCCTGAGATGGGGGACAAGCAAACACTTCCTGGGGGTTTAGTTTCCCTTGGACGGGTCTACAGCAGCACTGAAATTCTTTGTAGGGCTTTTTGGAGCCATAAGAGCTGAAATCACCATTCCAGCCACTTGGTGCTGAGGGGAGCTGGTGGGACAGGGGGACTGCTAGTGGCAAGCAGGGCATTCCCTACCCCTCCCCCCAGCATCACAGGCACTCATTTCTCTGCCCACCCTGCAGATGCCCTAATACTACACCTAATTCCCCTAGCCCCTGGGTTTATCCCTATGGCACACAAGCCACTCTGGGGGAATTGTGGGTGTCCCAACCCCTGAGACAGGGCAGTGACTCTCTCTTAGCAGGACAGGGACAATGTGGAGGGACAAACACGTCTTTGCCTCCTTCACAGGGACTGACACCCTGCCTGGCCTGAGGGGTTCGGGGAAAGGCTGCAGTGGGTTGTGAGTCTCTACACCCCCTGCAAAGCAACAGCTGCTTGCTGTTGGGGCTGCTGCCTCTATGATGAGACACAGCAAATTCCTGTTAGCATCTGGCTGTCGGATATGGACAGCCCAGGCCAGGAGGCAGCTCATCCGGCTGGGAGCATGGTGCTGGTACTTACCTGCTCATCCAGGATCCCTCTCTGCTGTCTGGCTGTGCCACAGATGGCTTTTTAAACACATGAAAAACAAGCGGTGCTACATCTCCAGCTTCTTCATCCTCTCCATCGTGTGGGGGTGCCAACTGCTGCCCTGAGCAGCAACTGTTCACGGGCAGGAGGAGGGGACCTAGCATGTCACCCGCGTATTTTCTCAGACACCAGGACGGATTGTGGGAGCAGCCAACCCTCCAGCTGGGGTGTGCCGAGGCAGTGGCACCCAGCTGAGAGGCAGCTGCTGCAGCCATCGCAACAGTGTGAAGGTCATCACATGCTTTGCTTCGGCTCCTGGAGTTGCAGGACCTGGCTTAGCATCTCACCTCCCTGCCAGGTGAGCAAAGCAAAAGGCTCACCTCTTCCTGCATTCGCAGGCTCTCCACAATCAGAAAGGAAAATAAAAACCAACCCAGGGTCGTTTTTTTCTTTTCTTCTGCAAGTCTGGTGATCTTAAGCAGAGTCGTGATTCAGCAGAGTAATGAGGCTGCCTTGAGCGAAAAGAAACAGGCAGCCCCGCTGCTGCTGGCTGGTTCGTAAGCCCAGATTAAACAGCACTGGGCACCCAGAGGATAAACCCCAAATCCAAGGCGACCACGTGAATTCAGATCTCATCTGCAAACACAGACATGCTGACAGGACCTTGCTCCATCTGCAAGAGCAGACAGGAGATTTGAAGCTGCTGCATTAGCTCTGCTCAGCCTTAAATATTTTCACCTATATTGTAGGAATTAGCAGTTTACAACCCAGTTATGTCCCTTACAGCTGCCAGTATCAAGTGATGCTTCAAACTCATTTAGACACTTCGTCCAGTGTTTGACCATGAATACAAAAAAAAGCCACTGGGATTCAATTCTGGCAGCAGATGACTTAACATTTAACACCCCTGACAATTCCCACTTTACAACATCGTCTTTCTTTGTTCTTCACCCTGTTCTAATTAGCAAGATGAAGTTTTAATAAGTTGGGGTTTCACTTTAACCCTGCACACTGCCTGCTCATTACTAAACCATGACTGAGGGCTCTCGCCTTCTTCTACCTGGAGGCACATTATAGCATCTGAATTTGCCCAAGCCACAAAGATTTGCCGAGGCTTTAAAACAAAGTGAGCTCTCCCAGTCCACTCATATTAAAGTGCATTGGACATACAGGAGAGAAAGCTCGGGTTCTCTCCCATCAACAACATCTCTGTGACCACCTTGGAGATGTCCTACAGTTCCTGGGGGAGCAGGAGGTGGGCCCAAAGCTGCAGTCCATGGAGTGAGACAGCTCCTTGGCACCTGCAAAGCCAGCAGCTCTCAGAGAGGTATCCTCTAAAACGAAACAGCTCATGCTCAGCTGCAGCAAAAGCACAACATGAAATACAAGCAGCTCCACGTGCCAGCACGCTGGGATGATATAAACCTCTGCCAAAAACAAGAAACAAGAGCAATAACTGCAATAATTCCACTGCTCCCACTGAAGGAGCCAGCACCAGACAGCGATGGGGCATAGCATGGCTGGTCCCACAGGTAGGTGTATGAAACCCTTGCAGGAGGCATCAGTTTGCCATTAGCTGATTTCATTTGCCACATGTGCCATAAAAAAATACACAGTCATAAAGATTTCAGCGTCTTTGCTGCTGTCTTTTGGTCGCCTTGGTTGTCCCAACCAACTTCTTGCTGGTACAAGATGTTCATCTACCACCCTAACAGCATCTCTGCCCAGGGCTCCCGTGGGCATTAATCTCACGTCTACTTATCTCCATCCTCCAAGACAAACTGCCCCGCAGCAGGACTGGGTGCCGTGTTTCACCTCTCCTGCCCCAGATCCTCTCTAAAAGAGCTGATTCAGCATTTTGGGAGTGCTCAGCATTTCCGATGCAGAGGCAGGCTGAAACCCGAGCCCACCCCAACACTCAAGTGCCACAATGTGATATGGGAAAAGAAACGGAAACCTAAGCACATCCTCCCTCTTGCATGGCCCCCGCGATTTTCCAGCCATTGAGTCACCATGAAACTCCAAGTCCTGGCAGCTCCAGCCAACAGTGGACAGCTCATGGAGTTGGCCTAGCAACTCAGCACCCCAAATTTCCACCTGCATCCAAGAGCCAACAATGCTGGACAGCCTTGGGGCCAAATGCAATCACCAATCCCTTAAAGTGCTCCCTGGCAGCTCCTCCACATGCGGATCTGGCCATGCAGAAACAGCCTTCTGACCCTCACACTCTGCCAGGCTGCAGGTGCTTGCTGTGCCAGGCACTTGCCCTGTGGGCATCATAAGTTTCCCAAGAGGGGCAGAAAGAAAGAATGGATTTGTTCCTTCTCAAACCACTCATGCAACTTGTTGTCACCAACGGCATTTGCTGAGGAGGGGTTATCCCTGCAACCACCCCAAACCCAACCCTGCCCGTTGCACAACACATTGTGTAAACCCCATCTGCTGAAGTATTGACTGCCAAACATCTGCCAAGTGGCACAAGTTGAAGCAGCACCTTGGAAGCAGAGCTGAGGATGTGTCTCCAGGCTCTGGTAATCTCCTCTGGGTGGCAAGACCTCTACCCATCACCAGAAAAATGGCACGGCCTCTAAAAACTTTTGGAAGGGTGGTACCCAAAGGTCAGGGTGCTGGTCTGCACCGACACTCCAAGCGGGCTGTGGGATGAGACCCCGACCCTGCTCGCCTCCAGCCCCTGCACCTGGTCATCCACCCCTGCTCCAGGGATGCACACCCAGATCTGCTGCGTCCTTCCCCGGAGGGCAGCAAAACTTACCGGCAGCGTGGGTCCATGTGTGCGGCAGTGGGAAGCAACGGGAACCGGGGATGGGTGCACCAGGAGCACGGCTGGGAGCACCGGGAGAGCAGATGGGCGCACTGAGAAAAGAGCTGGGTGCACTGGGAGCCGGAATAGCTGCTCCGGGAACAGGGATGTGCACACCAGGAACGGGGATGAGCGCACCAGAGAGGGTCTCGGTGCACCGGGAACACCAGGAGAAGGGGTGGGTGCGATGCGGCGGCTCCGGCTGCCGCGGGATGGGCGGCGACCGCTGCCCCCAGCGGTTCCGGGGTCGGGAGCTCCCGCCCCGCCCCGCCCCGCCCCGGCTCCATCCCCGTCCCGCCCCGTCCCGGCGCTCCCCGCTGGGAGATGTAGTCCATCCGCCCCGGGGGCTGGGGATGTCCCGGGAGCACTGGGGGGCGTGGGTACCACTGAGGCTGTGCTAGGGTTCGGCACTGGGATGGAGTTTTTCCTGCCCCAGCTGGGGTTTGGGTGCTGCTTGGTGCGGGCACATCACGGCAGGGGTCCTGCCCCTCGGGAATGTGGAGCCCCACATGGCTCTGTGTTGAGCATCCCTCTTGGGGGGACCACAGCCCTGGGAGTTTATGATCTGCAGCCCCTGTGGAAGACTGGGTGGAGGTCCCTGCTGACGCTGTGCTCCCAGCTGTTAGCCAGTGAAGGGCATTTCATACCTTCATTAATTTTCCACTGCTTTCAAATCCTCTTCCTTATTTAGCCAGTGTCCGTGCTCAGCATCACAGATGGGTGGCAGCACTTCCTGGACAACTTGGCAAAGGCAAGCGCATCCTAAGCAGCCCAGCACGAGGCTGACAAATGTGGTTATCAATGGCTGTGTCTATTTTTGGCTGTGTTACTATGGTCTGAGAGCTTTTCCTTGTGTACTTTCGTGGTCTTCATCCTGAGGGCAGCAGCAGGGTGTCAGCAACATGCTCACTAGGCCAGCAGACCCTAAAGTTTATCCCCCCTTGCCCTCCCCGGGGAACTTCCCCAGCCTACAGGAAAACGTCTGAGAGGAATGGTTGCTCGAGCCAGTTTTAATAAAATTTGCTGTTGTTTTTCAGTGCCACAGTGCAGAGGGAGGCTCCGATGTAAACTCAGGGTTGATGACATAACTCCTTCTCTTGGCTCCTCCTGCCACGCTGAAGTGGCTCGAGTCCCACCTAGGAGAGCAGATAAAGTTATCAGCCAACGGGAAGTTGAAACGCCATTAAAGAAGAAGAGAGGAAAACTTGGCTTCCAAGCTTTGCTGATGGGTGAGCAGCAGACATGCGTCTGTCCCCATCCTCATTGGTATGTGTCTCTCTGCAGTGAAGCCAAAGTGAAGGCTGAGCAGAAGAGTTGAAAATTGCTGGCCTTGCCATCTCAGCAAGTTGCTTCCAGTTGGTCTCCCACCCTGCAAACACCCACTCTCTCTTGCACTGTCATTTTCCTAAAGTCTTCATTCCCAGCATCATGCCAGTCCAGGAAAATCTGCCTGTTTCTCAGTTGAACAGACCATGAGAAACATCCAGCTGAAGCTCATGCACAGGGTCATGTATTGGGATCCCAGTGCTCCCTGTTTGTTCTCATTGTGGCTTGGGTTTTAGTTTCTGGGCTCAGGTGTTTAAAGCCAGTCATATATTTTCTGCAAAGCCTGATGCCTAATTTTGGCCCCTGGGGGGTTGGTCCAGTAGGAGGGTGATGACTAGTCTGGTTGAACACCTCCTCTTGCTGCTTCCCCGGGGATGGAAAAGACGGCCTCAGCAATGGAGACATCCGAAAGGTAAACATGTGGGGATTAAAAGGTGCAGCTAAACCTGCAGCAGGTGAAGGACAGGGCTGATTATTGCTTAACAAGCAGCGTGACCAGGGAACACGTTCTTGGATAAGAAGAGCAAACAGAAAATACAAGAATAACACAAGAATTACTGATATGGCCCCAAAATCTGGGAGATGCTAAGCTACATGCAGCCAGGCTCAGGGCTGCAAGCAAGATTTCAGGTGTCGTACAGTTCCAAGGATTGCAGGATGAGACCAGACAGAGAAACATCTGTCCTGTCAGTAAAACTGGCAACTACTTCTCCATGGGTAGCAACAACCTGCTCCACAGCCCAGAACCTCAACAGTGTCCTGTCCTCCCTGGTCACATCCACTTAGCCTGCAAGGTGGAGGTGCAGCAGCTTGCATTGCTGCCTGCATGGGCACAGTGATGGGACCTGCTACTCCTTGGGGTCTGCAGTCTGCATGACCATCTCCAGAATAACCCTCTGTGAAATTTTGTGTGAAACCCTAAAGAAAAAGGAGCTAGTGGATGGCTGGCATTAGGAAAAATAATAGGACCTTCCCCCTGTGCAGCTGGCTAGGAGTGCTTCCCTCACCCTGAACTAGTCCGCACCTAGGGCTGCTCTGAGTGGAAGATGGCTGAGTGTGGGTTATAGAGGTACACAATATTGCTCTGGGGCTGGAGGTGTAGCACCGGATACTCCTGTAAGAGACAGAGGAAACAGGGTGAATGGTGGCACTCAGGACAAGGGAGGTCATGTCCATCCCATCCCATGCCTTCCCATCCTGTCCCATCTTGTCATGCCATGCTATCCTGTCCCATCCTGTCCCGTCCCGTCCCATCCCGTCCCGTCCCAACCTTACAGCTGGTACAAGGAAATGTGCTCTGATGGCAGGAACCCCATCAACGTAGCATTCCATCCCTTGTGGGCAGTAGTGGTGCCCAGAGCAGAGGCTGTAGTAGCCCTGGAAGGGTCCTTCCCTGGTTGCAGCGCACATGGGCTTTGTTTCAGTGATCACCTCCCTCTCTGCAAGAGAAGGAATAATGAGGGTAAGAGTAAGCCTGTCACACGGATGGGCACCAGCATGGCAAAGCCACAGCTACAGTTGGAGTATGAGGACAGGGCCGAGGGTAGTTACCAAATCGATCGAGGTAGATGTGTTTTGGGGAGACTTGCACAGGTGCATGTTGCAGAAAGACCTCTGTCCTTGTATCCTGCAAGAAGAAATGGCAGCCCTTGCAAGGATCACCACCCTTTCATTGCAGAGCCTGAGGTGCCAAGGCACCTGAGGTGGCTCCAGTTTGGGATGGTCAGGGGCCTGGACTCTACCTTGGGCTGGAGGGTGACATAAGAGGAGTGCTTATTCCAGGTTGTGCTGTTGTATGGACCTGTTTTCCAGGTGATCTGTTTGTCCTCGTTGACAGAAACCGGGTTGTACGTCACTGCAATGCAAAAGTGACAGGCAGGGGTGTCCTGTAGTGCCAAGGACGTGGAGGATAAGGGTCATTTGAGACTCCTAACTGTTCCCCCTCTCCCCAAAACACAATGCCACAGGGACAGGAGGCGTGTCAGAGGTGGTGATCTTGGAGTCCTTGTTAAGGATCTGTGATGGGGGTGACATTCACCATTTCCACCTCATTGGCCACTCATCATTGCCCATGCAGCCTTGGTCCTTGGGGACTATGGGGTGTTAGGACGGTGTCCCCTTAGGCAGTACCTACCACCACAGGTTGTTTGGGGGCCACTAGGGGCGAGAATCCTGGGGATCTGCAGACATCCCTTGGACAGAGACCGTCTGCGTGCGGGTATGAGGATGGATGGATGCAGCAAAGGCACAAGTGCAGATGCTGAGGGAGGCTCACCACTGGGGGGGGATGCGGGATGCAAAACAGGGGATGAACACAGCCAGCACCCTCAGCCCTCCAGCCGCATGGGGATGTGCCTTGTGTGACACAAGGGGACAGCTGGGACTTCGGTCGTACCTTCAGAGCTGGTCAGACAGTACTTTTCAGGCCAGTGGGAAGCAGAGTCGTTGACATACTTGTAGTACTTCTGGGGCTCACCTTGGGTCATCATGCTTTCATTTTGTCTCAGCGTTAATCCCTACAGACGGCAGGGAAAGACATCCAGGCCATAATGTGCCTTCGCAGACATTGGGGTGTGCTGTGAAGCTGACTACTGGGCAGGGTCTGACACTGGAGATCCAAGCATCCAGCCCTGCTTTGCAGTGGGTGGGTGTGGGGACCACAGCAGCACTGAGATCACTCTGCAATGCTTCCTGCTCATGGAAAACTAGGGGACAGATGACGGACAGGCATCACTGCCTCCTCTTCCCCAGCACCCACCGTGTTCATAGGCATTTGGGTGCTATACAGAGTGAGGGATGGGGTGAGCGCACTGGGGATGCCAGCTGTGGGGCCAACAGAGGCTGGGAAAGGAGTTACGGGACAAAGCCAATCTCCTACAGCTAGCGATGCTGAAGAGGGCTGGGGTCTTGCAGGGCAGATGAGTCCCTTGGTTTCATGAGCCATTTCTGTCCCTGCACAGTGGTGACATCCTTCTCCATGCCCTCTGCTGGCTCCCTTATTATAATGCACACATTAACAAAGCTGAAACAGACAAGCTGGTGTGTGCAGCGTGCTTCATAGTGGAGCCTGCACGCTTGTTAGCCTGTGTGGGAAAAGCTGCACATCCGCAGTACACGTTACATCCCACAGACACCCTCTGCAGCGAGGCGACAGCACAAACATCTCCTCCTCCTCCAGAAACAGGGCTGGGAGAGGTTTTGTGAGGCTCAGATCTGTCCCCAGCCCTCTGGTCCTGTTGGCATGCGGGTCCCTCTGCAGTTGGAGCTGAGCCGAGCGTGAGGACTGAGTGTTGGAGCAGCTCTTAGAGCCACCCCTTCTTCCCTCCCTCATCACCATGAGGCCAAGCGGCAGCCCTGGGCGGAGCTCTGCCACTACCTTAGCTTCCTTTTCTCCCCGTGCATCCTGCCCTCTGCACACTCTGAAACCTACTGATGGACAGGGCTGCTGCGTGAGACCTTGTGCTGGTGACTGCCTGCCATGTGAGCCCAAAGCCACCACGAGGTGCAGCGCCAGGCAACAAGAAGCCAGTGAGCACAAACCACGGGGTGTTCACTGCTTTGTCCACAAGGAAGCACAACCCTGTCCCCTATTACACACAGGCAGCAAGGCACCCCGTGAGTCCTCGTACCACCCCTCTGCCTAGCACTGAGAACACACAGTCTGGTCAAGGAAGAAACCCTGAGGCTTCCTCCTCCCATAGCACTTACCTTTGTCAAAAACTTGTTGTCCTCCCAGAGTTTATAATAGACCCGGTCATTGATGGTTTTCCTGACAGTGCATGGCGGGCGGTAAGAGTCAGTGTAAGTGCTGATAGGGGTCCTGGTTTTTTTTGAGAAGAGGAACATTGTGCTTTAGGCCACTGGAACCAAAGTGCTTGATGTTCTGCAGGGTCCCAGAAGTGCCCCAGCCAGTGGCACTGTGTGGAGCAAAGAAGGGGCTGGTACCACTGCTCTGCCAGCCCAGGGTGGTTGTTAGGTCTTCAGTGATGTCACAGTGTGGGATGAGGAGGATTGGTTGCTCCAGTTACAGCAGGTCATGAGCTAGGGCAGAGCCTGCTTGCATCCCTGCACAGGTGCTCCCGCACTCCCCTGACTCCATCCTGGCTCCGGGCTTCCTCCTCTCCTGCAGGCAATTACTTTAACAATAATAGGAAGTAGTTTCAGCTGGTCCTAGTTAAGACAAGTTTATTTTGATAGGTGCAAGAGCAGTGACAGTGCATCCTACAATCTATTTTTCAGTCCCTCTCTCTCCCATATTTCCTTGGAAATCTTGCTGGGAAAACCTAGCTGTGTGCACACAACACTGCACCAGTGCAGCCAATGCCCAGGGCACATCACCAGGCACTGCTGTTCCAGCCTGCTGGTGTAGCCAGGCAAATTATTGCCTGCTCTGCCTCTTTTTAATTAAACAGCTGGATTTAGGTGATCATGTGTGGCTTGTTTGCTTTTGTGTCCTGGGCGATCAGCTCTGCATTCAGAGCAAGCAGCTCTCATCCATCTCAAGTGCAGTTTCAGATGGGTTATGAAAGGGAGGGATTTGCATGAACTGGGTTTGCTTTTGCCTGAGCTGGGAGTTGAGCACAACCCCCTGCAGAAACCCTGCTCTGGCCTGGCTTGTCACACTGTGCCAACTTAGAGCCCTGCTCTGCTCCCAGTTCTGCCCCTTTGAGGGCCCTCAGGAGCCCAGCCCCTCTGCTGCCGCATTTGTGGAGATGACTGGTGAAAACCCATGTCCATCTGGGCAGGGTGGATGCCAGCCCACCTCCCTGGAGCTCTGCTCCATTTGCTGTGGGGCACAGTGGGGCTGGACAGCCTAGGGCACCCAAATGCCTCCAGGCAAACGTGATTAATGCAACATTAGAGATGAAATGACGAAAAGCTGTCACTTTTTTATTATTTTCACACCCTGCTTATCTGTTGAGCCATGCTTAGGCTTCCCATCATCCTCATCTCCTCCTGGGATCCAGTGGGAAGCTGGGGGAGGGAAGGGTGGACATGCGGGTGCCTACCCTCACTGCTCCATGGCCTTGAAGTACCCCAGGGCACAGATCTGGGGACCACTTCTCTGCAGAGAGGTGGAGTCTAAGCCTCTCGGTTGTAGGGGGGACTCACCCTGCACCTCACTGGCTGTCAGCGTGAGCCAGTACCCCTCTCCACAAATACCCCCTCCTGGTCCCTGGGGTTTGCAGCTGCTGGTGTTGGATTATAACATCAGTGCTTGGCTTTTGTGCTCACAGCTTCGAGAGGCAAAAAATGGCTGCAATGCTGGATAAAAAGTTATTTTACCCACTGGTGTTCCACACACTTAGAATCATAGAATCATAAGGTTGGAAGAGACCTCTGAGATCATCAAGTCCAACTGTACCTGTCTCCTTACTAAACCGTGTCCCTAAGAAACTCATCCACCCGGCTTTTAAACACCTCCAGGGATGGCAACTCCAGCACCTCTCTGGGCAGCTGTTCCAATCCCTGACCACCCTTTCAGTAAAGAAATTTTTCCTAATGTTTCTGCTTCTGTTGCAGCACAGATGCAGAGGCTGGCTCCAGCCTGTGTGCCTTCCCTCTGCCTTGGTGAGGAGCAGTGTTTCCCAGATCCTGGTCCTGGCAGGTTAAGCTGTGCTGTACAGCACAGCTCCACACCAGCTGCTTCTAGTTGGCTGGTATTGGCCATGGCAGGAAGGCTGGCACCTCCTGATTTCGGTATCTGTGACTGCTGGGGGCTCAGAGGAGACAGTGCAGTTCACACCCTCTCCTCCCGGTTCGCTCCAATGAGAAAGGCTGGCAGGCTGGTTTTCATATGTATGCTTTTTAATATCATTAATTCTGTTACACTACACACAACCAGTAACAATGATAAATACTGCAATGGAAATGTTAAAAAAAATATTATACATGTTTCATGTTTTTCAAAAAAATCCCATATTTTAAAATAAATTAATGCATAAAACTGATGATAGAAAAAAGAAAACCCAAAACAAACCACAACACAACTGATCTGTTTAAGGCAATACTCTACGCAGACGGGAACAGAAGTACAACAGTGTGCTACATGTTCTGAACAGAAAAAAAAGAAGGAAAAGAAAACCCATACAAGATGCAGATTGATGCTTTGGGAGTGAAAAAACTCCCCAAACCAGATAATTAAACCAATGGCCAAGTTAAGTGCAGCATTAATACACTCTGCATGTCAAATGATTAGCAGGTTCCTAACGTGGACTAAGGTCAAGCTACAACAAATTTATCTTCCTAATTAAAAGGTTATTCAGGTCAAACCCTACATTTAACTCTACTTTGCATTTGGCTGTTTCAGCTATGTTTCACTATATGCAAGGACAGATGGAAATTTATCTCCTGCTCTTGAGATTAACGCAAAGGTCAGGAGGTCTCTTCTCCTGAAAGGTATTTTCATTAAATATATCCAAAAAGGATTTGGCTTTTGGTGATCCTGAAATGCCTCCTGCCATCCTCTCCCCCGGGGCACCAGACACCACATGGGGAAAGGAGACCTGGGAAGCATTTTCTTGGGTTATGTTTTTTCCAAGCTGAGGACATGTAATGGAAGTGCGGATTTGATCTGGACTCGGAGGAGTGCTGTTTCCCTGTCAGAAATGTCTATCTGGAGCGTGCTGAAAGCACTTTGCCAGCATGGGAGAACCCAGCCTGTATCCAGGTTCTGGATACAACCACAACGTTTGATACTAAGGTTGGTGTAAAGCTCCATACCTGCCCTGACAGCCAATGAACCCCAAATATTAATGCAGTCCAGAACTTGGCCACTGGAAGGTGGACAATAGTCATAATGCCAAAAAAAAAAAATCCCCCTCTCCCTCAAAAAGAAAAGAAAAGGGACAGTATCCGCTTCCTGCCAGCTTCCCCCAGTGTATCCCCATCCTATGGAAGACTGGCAGTGCCAGATCTCACCAGCATCTTCCCAGTACATTCCCAGTAAGGTGCATGTCTGCGAGGTGCTGCCAGGGGGCAAAGAAGCTTCTTGGGACACTGTCGGAGCTTCCTGTACTGCCCTGCTAGAGTGTGAGGAGGAAGCTATGGTACACAAGGAAAGAAACCCAAGTGGAGTTTCAGGAATTACTACCTATGATGGCCAACAACTCTCCAGACTGCCCTGGGTTTGGGTGGGAGAAGGGGATGCAGAAGTGGGCTGAGAGTCACTTTGGTGCAACTGCCTCTTATGCTGATCACTAGTGTGTAGGGCAGGAGGGAGGAGGAAAGACGATGGCTGCTTGGAGAAAAGAGGAGTGGAAGGAGGACGTGTGCAATGTAACAAGGCTTGTGATTCTAGGACTAACCACTGAACACGGATACTGAAGATTACCTGTGACAACTAGCTATCCTTCTATCGTCACTGCTCCTTCCCGCCACTTACGGTCTGATTCTTCTTCAGTTTGGGAGGCTGTGGCTGTCTGACATGATGTTCAGCGCTGACTCTCCCACCTTAGTCTGTGCACAGTGCACAGAGTGACTCAGCTACAGGATGTACAATCAGGTCTGGAAGCCGCATGTTAGGTACAAACCAGCTTGGCATGCAAGTGGTACCTGCTTTCAGACCCTTCAGAAAGCCAATTAATGGTGGTTCATTTCCTTCTTTATAAAACTGAAGGTTCGATAATCTCTGTGGAAGGAGTAAAAATGGTTAAAAATGTGCAAAAGGGCAGGGGGACATCCCCCCCCCAACTTTCTGAATTTCCTCTGCAATAGTTTTTTTCCCTGCAGAACCACAGCCCTACCAGTGAGTACTACAGCACCCTGTCCCGATGCAGCAATAGCACAGCTGACAGGCATCCCACCCACACTTTCGCTGTGGAGCTCCAGCCCACACTAGGAGTGCACGGACTGGCAGATCTGGGACCTCATGCTTGGCTACCAGATCCTCTGCAGCCCCAAGACTGGCAGGGTGAAGGCAGCTGGATTGGTTTGCTGGATCACACCAAGGTTTTACATTAGCCTGGTATACCCTTTGCCCCACAGTCTTCAGATGGGTGAAGAGAAATTCCATCCTGCTTTCTGGCTCACCATCATTGCTGTTGCATCTTCCACTGGTCTGACATTTGCCTTGGCTTTGCATCAGGACAGAGGCGGCTACAAGCTGAACACAACTGCTACTGCAGCTTTTCTATGCAGAGAAACCGAGCAAAGAAATCTGTGAGCTGGGAATGGAGATGAAGGTGATAAAAAACAGAAGGGTTTTTGTGAAGAGAGCTTGTCCAAATTTTCTAGCTCTCTCCGTACATCTGTATTACATCTCCCAACAAACTTTGTGTCTCCTAAAACATGTAGGCTTGAGGAAGGTGGGTAACGAATGAAGCTGCAGCATTTTTGGGGTGCAGCAGCAAGAAGGCAGCCTGGGTGGAGAGCAATGTTTCCCGGTGAGCTCACTTGGGGCAGCTGGATGGACAACCAGGGGAGAAATGTTGTTCCAGGAGGGTAAACATCTCAGCAATTAACAGGACTTATCTCAGCACAGCCTTTCAGTGCCCTTTTGTTTTCCTGATGCCTACTGTGCTGGCTTCCAGTTGCAAATCTGAGATGGTTACATTTTAATGAGGCTTCTTCTCTACCTTCCACTCTCTGATGTAATCCCACTGCCTATATCGGCATTTGTTACTATGGAAATTGCTCCACAGGCCAGGCACTACCAGAGAGAGGCACTCCTTCCAGGAGCAAATCCATCTTTTGCTGGAGCACCTTTTTAGAGAAAGAGAAAGGCTCGGAGTCACTACCAGCTGCAAATGGGTCTGGGAAGCAACGGGAGGAGCTGCTCTCCATAGGCACCAGGGAAAGGTGCAACCTGTCCTGCCAGTGTCCGTGTTGCTCTGTGACACAGCTTGCTGCATGGTGCATGGGCCATGGTGCTCTGCTCCCTGTAATCTCAATTACCTTTACCTCAGCCAGGCAGCATTTAGCTGCTGTGATCCTGGGATTGCCACCATAGTCAAGGAGTGCAAAGGAGAGGGTTTAGCTGTAATTTTTTGGAAGCAGTTTAGCAGCTCAGCTGCATAATACAGGGAGTTAAAATACAGATGCCACCCCCTGCAACAAACCTGCATTAATCTTCTGTATGTAATCCCAGGTCATACCCTCTTCTTCTATCATAAATTTCCCGTCTGCATCAGGGCTTGCGTGTCTCTGTAACAGGCTTTTTTTTCAAGGTCTGGAGCAATCCCTCTCATAGGAAAGCCTTGAAAGGAAGTGACAAGGATGCAATGTTCTCCTAGAGCATCTTAAAATGAAGACTTGCCCGTGCCTTCCCCTTAGGCTCAACTGAGCCCAGCTTGCTCCACGGCACTGCCCATCTGTGCAGATGTTTTTTTTCAACATGCAGCCTGTGCCTGCTGAGCCAAGCAGCAGCCAGGTGACAAAGCCTTCTTCATTCAAGGCAAGAGTGGCCATACTCAATGTGAGCCTGAAGGCAGAATGCAAAAGTAAAGGAATATCCCAGGCAAACCTGTCAGTTGATGCCCTCAGACGATTACATGGATGCTAAAAGAGCATGAAACTGCTGTGGGAATATCCCATATGAACTCTTTAGTGCTCTGTTCTCTCCCATCAGCACTCACTATCCCAGTTGCACTCTTGAGTTCCTTAATTCTGCTAGCAGAGGATGGTGCTGTTGGGCCACCGAAACTTACATGTTCTGTGTGTCAGCAGGCAGACTGGGAAGCCCGTGTGTGAGAGCCAGCTGCCAAGTAACTGCAAAATACATCCTCACCAAACATCTTCCCCTGAAGCTGTTTAATCTCTCTACTAACCTCCAGCCCACAGCCTTCTGGTGTATGCAAGTAACATCAGAAGCTGGTAATGTGAGGGAAAGCAGAGTAGGACTTTGAAAATATGCATAAAATTTCTTTTTGCAACCTTGCTTGCACAGCTATTCTATCAGCGATGCCTGTCACACACTTGGCAACATCTGTGCAGGGTGATGGGTAGCATCTTGGGAAGGCAGGTTTCTTTCCTGCGCTGCTGAAGGGAACAAACATCAAGAGCATGTGACTTGCCTGCCTGAGGTCAGAGCAAATGTGTACCACATGCCAACAGCATCAAGGGACTCCAGATCTCATATCTGTGCTCTAACTGTCTAGTAGATGATCTGCAGTAGTACTTGGCTATGGTGCCAGCTTAGGAACGAGGTTTCTGGTGTGCACATCTAAGACCAAGCTTTGCTCCCTGCTGGTATCAGTATTCCACTGAGATAGATTCACCTGGACAACTGGGATCTGCCCTAGGCCAAGACAGCACTCGCCAACCTTTCAGGTTACTGCTTGTTTTCATTTTTCTGTTGTTCCATCTGGTGCCCAGCTGAGTCCTTCCTTTCTTCAAAAGCATCTTCATGTTTCTGTTGAGTCACATACAGGATACAGTACTTTTCACAGCCCCTGCATGCCGTTCTACAGCTTGCAGGCCAACCTGAGGACAGACTCTGCGAGGAGAGGAAAGGATTCCACTCAGGATCACAGACCAGTGTGTCAGTCAGCACACAGCTGAGCAGAGCAGGTGCTTCCTTTTGGGAAAGGAGATGGAGAGACAAACCAGAAACAGCTGAGTTCATCCAGTCTGTGGAAGTGTCCTGAAGTCCCTTTCAAAGTCCATGCAGTAGGCTTGGTTGCCTGCTTTTGCAGTCACAAGGCATCTGCAGGCAAGACAGCCAGATCAGCATAGTAGACTAAACGGCCAAGCGCATGTGTTGGGGGTAGACATGCAGCAACGCCAGACATGATCCAGTGGCTCTTCCAAGGGTTGGTTTCAAGATATGTCCGAAGAAACATCAAAATGAGCCTTCAGGATGGTTGCCTGGACATCAGCCTCCTCACAGCCAAAGTTTATTTACAATCACCAGAAAAGCAGAATAGACTATGCTAGCTAAAGACATTCCGCAACACTAGGAGGATGTTCCACCTCACACAGACATCTGGGAGTTTGCAGACTAAATAGACAGAGTTGAGTGCTGAGACTCTGGAGTTAAAAGCCAGCTCACATTAAAGGGCAAAATTAACACCTGATAAAATGAAAGGACTTGCTTAAACTCAGATAATTTAGTGACTAAATTTACATAAAATCCTAACAAAAAGCCAATCTGGCTTTAGGAGGCATCAAATGCAAATTGCTTTGTGGAGGCAACAGCATCAATATCCTTAAATCCTATTTGCGTGGTAATTTCAATGGACAGGGATGCAGCCTTTCTTACTTCATGGTGCTCTTCCCCTTGGTATTCTGTACAACTCTGGACTGAAAATGGGGCCTGAGAAGACCATCTGGTTTGATGCAAAGACTGGAACAAGGAACAACTTGCTTTCCTGTGTGCAATCTGCATTTAGGAGAGTGCAGAGGAGCACTGCAGATTTTGGGGCTTTATAATGCTGCGACAGAGACTCATGGTCTGTGCTCTTTGCTTTGACCTTCTTCAGGCATGGTGACAGGGACTGGTCTAAGGAAAGCAATGCCAGAACGGCCACATATCCGTACGCTTTCCCAGGAAGTCACCACAGCATGATCTCCAACAACGGCACAAGGAAAACTCGGCTGAAGCAGAGGGCTGAACATGAGACTAGACAGAGCGAGCCAGCCCAGTCTGCAGTTAATACATACTGACAGGTTGTCCACCTTATTCCATAACGAGCCAACAAACACACCACATGGTCATAACCTACTTAAGGGGCTACGATTCAGAAGAGTTAGTGTTCAGTTTTCTCTGCTAGCCACATGTGCATTGCCTTAATTCATTCAGCCTTCCTGATAATGACCCTATACAGGTAACTACTTTCCCCGCCCTTTCTACTTTATTCCCCTAATAAAATATATGAACACAAAGCATAGAGAGGAGAAGCCAAAAAATTGCCATTTTATGGTCCTATACTGTCACACCAAACCAGCTATTGGTGCAACCAACTCCTTCTGTGTGCAGGGAAAAACACTTGGCTCGTGCTTCGATCTGCATTTGGAGGAAGCACTTGGTGTACCATTTAAATTCATCTCTCTCCCTCCCTAAAGGACAGAAGCTAGAAGCAGATGCACATCATATACAATGCTAAGGGCTGTGGGCAGTTGCAGGACTGAGGAATACCTCAGGGTACATGGCAGGCAAGAAAAGGAATTGGTAGTGGTACCACGGGGCACTGGTTCTCAGGGAAGGTCTGTCCTTCAGAGGGGAGGTGTTAACTTGGGAGATAGGGTGCCAGCAGGCCTCATTCTGTCTTAGACTGAACATGATGGCAGCCTGAAGGACACCTGTGGGACCTGCAGTCCTCCATGGCTGACCTATGAAACAGATGCCTTGTTGCTCTAGCAGGCATACTGAAATGCTCCGAGCTCCTGAGCAAGTGCTGCAGGAAAGGCTGTGTGCAGCCTGCCTGGAAGGCACAGAGACCGACTCAGGAGGAAAAATGTGATGAAGATGCTGCATGGTACCAATGCTGAACTGCAACGTCTCTCTTTAGAAGAGTGAAGCTTTACTTTAAAGAGGCTTAGTCATCTCCCATAGGATTTGGTTTGACCGTGGTGTTTTTGTTAGGTTTGGACTACATTCTCCATTAAAAAAAATGACTCTGTAAGCAATGTTTATCCCCTTTTATCTTTTCTTTCCACGCAGCATTGTTAGAGATCTTCCCCCACCTCCCGACAACTTGCTCAAATCTACCTGATCTAGCAATGCAGAGGAAAGCAGGCACACAAAGGAAGAAGCGAGACCTGATGCTTTGTGCTTCTTTAGCAACATTTTGGAAATACTCCCCCTCAGGTGATGAGAAAGGGAGAGGAACTC
The DNA here is from genome assembly GCA_033558235.1 of Neomorphus geoffroyi. Classification (NCBI taxonomy): domain Eukaryota; kingdom Metazoa; phylum Chordata; class Aves; order Cuculiformes; family Neomorphidae; genus Neomorphus; species Neomorphus geoffroyi. The sequence goes on from JAUMJM010000048.1 coordinate 2,620,953, forward strand.
ATTGGAGGAACACTATTCTGAGAGGAGCTGGCAAATTAACCAGCACTTCTGCCAGGGAGGCAGGGATGCTCAGTAAACAGCACCTCTTTCTATAGCCTGGAGCCAGGGTAGCAGTTTATTGTTTTAGGGAGGGGGGCAAACATAGCTTTAACAGTTGCTTCTACCAACTAGTGAATAATAAAGCCCAGGAATCTTGCATGCCTGCTCTTTTGCTCATGTTGTGGATGGTATTGTGCTTTGCACTGCACAGCGTGAACCGCCAGGATGGTAAGTAAACATCCTCCTAATCATGAAGAGGGCTTCTTATAGACTCAGCTCCCTTCATGCAGATTTCAGGTCGGTAATCTCTGTTGAGGTGGCGCTCAGGCTCCATCTTGTGATTCAGGAACTCTGATGGGCAGCTCAGAATTGCCTTCACTTTGCTTTTTCCCTTCCTCAGGATGACCCAAGGCAGGCAACTCTTCCTTCTGGGAGGGCATGAAAACACACAGTTGTGCCTGGGGCAAAAGATTTCAACACTGAGAAAAATGCCAGCCCATCACTTGCTTGAGCTCTGTATATGCTGAAGCCACCAATGTAAGACTCGCCAGGGAAAGGATATGTTTCCTAATTCCAGAAATGATTTTGCGTTCAAAACAATCTGCTGGTGAACTGGCAATTTAGTCCAGAAACCTAACGTAATGCCAGGTTTCCTGACTACTCCAGCACCAAAAAACCAGTTGTATCTGACATGGTACAGCAATAATACAGACCTAGTCTGACTCACAAGTGGGCAGAGACAGAATAAACAATAGTTTCCTCTCATGTTTTTTTTTTCAACTGAAACTGTCATAATCCTGTTTTTGCTGAAAACTCCCCTGAAGTTTGACACCACCATGCAGATGCCTTCAGTGTTAACAAATCTCTCCCACAGCACCAAGAGATGCAGTGTCAAGAGAATATTAACAGTCGAGCACTGTAAAAATGTGCTTTCTTCAAATAGCTTTTCCAGCTCTGATCTTCAGATCGTACAGCTCTAGTCCTGTCTTGTGCAGGACTCAATTCTTCTCAGTTACACAAAGTTCAAGATTTTTGGAAGTAGACGGGAATTAAGTACAGGCTGAAGTCAGTATACGTGACTGGACTGAACTCAGGAGTATGGTGTTCTTGGGCAGTGACCGAATCCCTACAGAGCACAAATGGATTGCAGATTGAATCTGATGTGTTTGGTGATAACTTAATGTGGAGCTAAGGGTACATTGCATTGGATATGTGACATGAGAGCTCTACCTATTACTGACTCACAGTGAAATGCCACCTATTTGTCCACTTTGCAAGTGAATGAATTGTGACATGCTAGTCCTGGCTAGTCTTGCAATAAGAAAGGATGCCCTGCTCCGTTCCCATTCCTATGCCCCCACTACAGTATCATTTTGGTTATGCAAATAAAACAAGTTTAGTGAATGAATTAAGAACTGACCTCATTTCACTCGTAAAATCTCCTGACACCTCAGACTCACTCCTGATCTTGCATATGGATTGGTTTCGGTGGGCAGGACTACCTGAAGCCCCATGTGACCCTTCCCATTCTGGAACAAGACACCTCCTAAAATATCCCCAGTGTATACATAAACCAAGGAGGTATCTCTGGACCTGCATTCACTCTCCAGACCAGTCAGTTCTCCCAGGCACTGCCTGGCACTTAAGAGTAACTTTTTTTTTTTGTTTAACCATAGTTTAAAATAACTTATCAACCAATCATAAAATGAATTTTTTGGTTTCTCCTGGCTCCATGAACACAAAGAGGTGCACGTCCTACCATAGGAGGAAGCAATGGCTGTTAAGTTTTACAGTTATAGTGGAAAGCACTGATCACAGCCTGCCGGCCTCACTACTGGATGTGACAGGCGGTGGAGGAGGTGGCTTGGCAACACATGCAGGTAGGGTTGACCGATTTAGGGGGAATCAGGTCGAGGTCCTCATCATCTGGGATCTCATCTAACCGGTAGCCATCCTTTAGCAGCTGGATGTTCAAGTCTTGGTTGATCTGCTGCAGACAAAGAGACAAATAGTTAAACACTTGACAGTTTTTCCTTCTGATGGGCAGAAGGTAAAAGAGGTCCCTTATACTGGAATATATTTTCACATCATTAGCAGCTGCCCCACCAATGAAGAGTTTTTGACCCCAGGTGAGGGCTTCTATTGTTGTAGTTTCTTCCAGAATGGGGCTATCTAGACTGAGATACTGCAGAGCAGCAAGCTGATACCCTATTTTATTCTCTAATCATCTTTTTGTGAAGGCAAGCCCTCATTTAAAGTAATACAATAATAATGATAATAAACTATTGCCAGCTGGGCAGTTCCTCCTCTCAGTCCAGGGCACACAACAGCAGTTGAAAGCTGGTAAAGCCTCTTGACTCATCGTAATCTTAGATTCAAGTTCTGTCTGAGATCTGGGTGAACAACACTTCATCAGGGCCCAGAGATGGCCCAGATCATTCAATCTGGTCCCTGTTCTTGGCTGTTTCCTGCGTGTTTTGACCAAGGACAGGATACAAGGGGTAAGAGTTCCCAGTAGCTTGGTGCCGAATGGCGTAAAATTTTATGACGTAAAATCATATCCCACAGAAGCAGTTGCCAGAGGCTGAGCAAAAAATTGAGGAGAGTGTTTGGGAATATATTCAGAAACAATGCAGAGGGATTAGTAAGCCTAAGCTTTCTGCCTTTTCTCTTTGAAAGGGCAAGAGCTCGTATCTGCACGTCCTCCCTGGAATTTCTGCCTGTTTCAAGTAAACATGGACTGGGTGTCCCTGACCCTCCCAAGAAATGGAAATCACAGCACACTCTCAGATCCTTTATTTGTGTCCTTGGCAAATCTAAGGCTGCTGAGATGGCGTGGCAACAAGTTGATGCTTTTGCACTGCATGCGCCAACACTACAGGACTGAGCAGAACTGAGAAAAGCTTGAGTGAAGCCAAAGGTAGCTGTGAAAACAGCCGACATGCAGATCTGTGTCTGTACCACAGCAATGTGGGGATAGAGCCAACCCTACCAGGGAAGAAAGGAACATGACACAGTTTCTGCCATGGCGCCTTCCAGGCTCATGGGAGTCTACACCACTGGTAAATTCCTTGTGTAGCTATTTGGCAGCACAAGCCCACTCTAAGCTGCTTTTTGCTGTTCTGCTATCAGCATTCATGGCAAGGATGGCAGGAAAGAGTATAACTCACCTCAGCTGATGAGTATCCCGAGGAGGAGTATCTGGACATGTCAAAGTCATCATCACTGCAGGGAATGACAAGACACAGCAAAGTAGGAAACAGTTAGAGAGACCTGTATGCCCTGTTTAGCCCTATCCTTCTCATGCTGTGAAGCTGTCCTTTAGGGACAGAGAAGTTACATCAAGGAGTCTGAAGGGCAACTTTCATCTGCGACCCTCAGACCTTTACATTAAAGTGCTCTTCACTCACATCCCTTCCTACTTGTTTACGTACACAGGCTGGTACAGCATATGGCGAAGGGCACAGCATAAAAAAGCATGAGTGGCCTGCAAGAGTGGTTTCAGCAGGAGTTAGCTTCAGTCCTGCACCACAGCATGAAAACTCACTTGCACTGTTGCATGTATCTTACTAATACTTTGCATACCTGTCCGTATCCAGGGCTACCAGTGGCTTTTCATCTGGACTCTGGTCTAATGACGAATAGCCCTTATTCGGAACGACGAGCCTGAAATAATTAAATGTTGTCCATTAACCACACAAGAAAGTTCATTGCCACACATAGTTCAGGGCAAACCTATATGACAGACAGGCTTTCCGTATTTCACTTGCAAGTCCTCCCTTATCGGTGAAGACATTTAAATGGGTGCAATTCAGAGAAATCAGTCCGTGTCTCTGGGTCCTTTAGGGCAGTTTCACAGGGATGAATGCAGGACATACTTTGGGAACATGCTCCTCCCTGGAAGAAAAAACAGTTGGGACAGTCCAAGCTTCATTCAGGTGAAGCTGTTTGGCTAGCACTACCTGTCATATCAGCTTGTTCATTTTGTGTTGCTTTTTTTTCCCTAGCAATGAGTACACGGCACTAGCGATAAGTAAATAGGCAGAGGCTCAGTGCTAATACTATTCTGCTATAGGAAATCACTGATGTGGTCTTTCTGCCTGAGTCACTACCCAGCCCCCCAGCACACAACACTCCTGAGGTCTCAGTTCTAAATATAGCAATATGAGAAATATGAGCTGGTGGGTGCAGCGTCAGAGCCCAGTCAGACTAGTGCTTTTTAAATCCCATTATTCACTTCATCAGAAGCGTTACAAAGGCTGACCATCACTTTGCACCTTTAATTGCTTCAAAGAGTTTGTGAAGTGGAATACACAGGCTTCAGAAATTCTAGGATAAGGGAAATGCATTATTACAATGGTATCTAGTTCACAAGAGTTTTTTCATATATAAAAATACACAAAGACTTTGGTTCATATTTAAAATAAGATCAACCAAGCTGAGCAAATGGAGTAAGATACTATGTTCAGCAGCTGAGAAGCATAAGAGTGATGAAAATCTCCCTGCTCAGTGGGTTAACTCAGGTTTAGTATCAAAAGAAGAACTGGTCTTTAACAACACAAAATGACGCAAAATCACGCTTCATTAATAGTCTGGAAAATACAAATCTAAAGATGATAATCCATCTTATCCATGCACCAACTGCTCTCTAACCACCTGAAATGTTTTTCTGCTTCTGCTAAGAATATTTCAGGACGCCATTACAATTTCAGTGACATAAAGGCCTGACAGGCACTAACGATGGGTAGGCTCCGGGAAAGTAAAATATATCAAATGTTATCACAAAGCAGATATGTAGGTTCATAACCAGCTGTATTTTCTTGCTGTGTTCAGTGAAATACAAGATTAATGAAATTTATTTCAGATCTGATATAGAATTTCTGGAGACCTGGAGAAAATGGGATCCACTTGCAACATTCAGTGCCCCTTCTCATAGCACTAGGATGGTCCTTCTGCCCCTAAACCATGTAAGGAAGGAAGTCAAGAAGCAAAGGTGTCTGGAACTGAAGTTGTGATCTGCAGGAGGAGCTTGCCCATACAGATACCAGAAGTGATGACTTCCATTCCTGCTCTCCAGTTTTCAAGTCATGGCTCCATATATAATCACTGACGGCTGTTACTATATCATGAGGGAACAAAGCACTATCACGGGATCTTGGAGAAGAACCCATTATGGTGATATTACTTGATTAAAAAAAAATTCACTACATCTTTTTCTTGATAAATGTATTTTTACTTAATAACACAGAACTTCAATTTTTCTGCAACAAACAAAAACTGATAATGTCTCTGTCCTGATCTCTTTCCCTTGCATGTTGATTTTCCTTATTTTCACTTCTGACTGTCTTTGGAAAAAAGCTCATTAGCAATCATAGCTGTTTTCATCCACAGTTGTCTCAGTACAAGCTTCTTGTCTTGGCGTTTCTGCTCACTTAACATGAAGTACGTTTTGACACAAACTGGACTTTAGGTTATCAGAGTGGATTGCAATATATCACTGTGTCCAAGTGGTGCAGATGGTGTTGTGGGCCATGCTTGTGCTCACAGCAAGTTAGCCAGCATCACCCCAACCTTGTTCATGTTTTATGTACTCTTAGGGAGACTGAGCATGTTACAGATGCACACCCTTTTACCTCTAAAGCAGGCTGTGCCTGTGCTCCAGGAGAAGACTGAATGGCGAAGGCAAGCTGGTGCTAGAGGCTGAATGTCAGAAATTCATACAGATACCACAGAAGAACAGAAGTCATGGGAAAGAAGGAGGAGGTGGAGCAGAGATTAGGAGAGGCAATGTGGTTTGCCTGAATGGTGCAAAATATATCTGATGAGAACAGCAGAACCGTTAAGAAGGGGGAAATGCATTTAGCTTATTCTCCTCCTGCACCAGAGGAAGCCAACAGTTCAAATTTGAAGAACAACCATAACGTGGACGTTTTGCATTGTACTCCATTGGAGTATGTCTAGTTACAGTGCAACTATTATATTGTAAAAAGAAGCTGCTTGAACAAGCTCGTGGCATTTCTGCCTTCCTGAGGTTGCTCTGTTGGTGGCAAGACCGACCAAATCATTCTGAGATAGTACAAGGGCTGTGTTGGTGGTGCAGCTGCGTTCCCAGAAAGCCAAGAAAGCAGGGGATGAAGAGACTTGGGCCATCTAGGCCCCATTTCAGACACTTCCTATCCATATGGGAACAATGGAGCTTGGCTACATCTGCTACTAAAGCAATTGCTGCAAACCAGTTTTGCAGATCCAAGGGATGCTCCTAAAAGCTGTGTAAAAAGTAACTCGGAAAAGTAAACCTACTGCCAGCAGGCTTTGCTTGGCTGTGGAGGGATCCATGTCCTCTGAACAGCGCTCAGGTGTCCACAAACACAATAAAACTGAGCTGGCTGTTCAAAAGCTTTTGTCAATAGGTGTCACTGCTCTGCTCTACTCCATTCAAATCAATCTTCTTTCCATTGGCAGCCCAGAAATAACAAACACTCCAAGCAGAATTCACTAATTTTACAGGTAGGCACCTGTGAGTACATCCTGTCTTCTCTCCCTTATCGTCTTCCTCTGCTAATTTCAGTGTTTCTAAATTTCTCAAGCAGCAAATCTACTACCATTCCTCTCAGGAAGCCAGCATGCAGCCTATTGCCAAAAGAAACCAGGTCTTTCCAGCTTGTGTTTGGAAGACAAGGAGAAACAGTGGGTGTGGAAAACCCAGCTGAGAGCATTTGCTGAAATTCTTGTTGCCAGGAAGGGCCTGACTCTTACACAGCCTCAATAACAAAACACAAAGCATGGAGTAATGCAGTGTATACCAGTGACACTACAGGCTCTTACAAATAAAACTTGACAAAATCGAGACATGATTTATGAGTACTATTTTGGGTTTTCGGAATCAATGTGAACAAGGAACCTGAGTGCTGTGTGTACAGAGAGGCTCTGTCCTGCAGCTCCTGTTCCAGTTAATATATGGTAATTCATGGAACTTTCCCATTCATCAGTAAACAGCCAGCATTCATGCAGATTCTTCTGTCACTTTAAGTGAAGTCCTCCGCTAAAAACTGCCACCTTTCCAGTAGCATGCAAAGCATGCAATCCCATGGGCTCAGCGAGGTTCCTGCCTCCTGAATGCAGGTAAGGAATGCATCAATGTACTGATGCTTGCATAGAAAAAACAGAAATAATCCAAAATAAAGTATTCAGCTTGGAATATCTTTGTTTACAGTGGTTGTAGCAGTGTTTGATACTGCCATACAGAGATGTGCCAAAGCAGCACTAGGAAAGTATGACCACGCTGTTCAAAGTGTGGAGGAGGTGTGTAGCAAAGCAGAGAGATGGATTATTCACAAGCTTTCATTAACTCCATCAGTATGAAGAAGGGGTCATCATCAAAAACGAGCAGGGAAACTACTGTGATAAAAGCAGCAAAGGCAGAATTAAGCTCTAAACCAGTCTGCATTACATGAAGCAGCATCATACCTTTCCTGCTGGCAGGATTATGTGTTACATGAGGTTACTGAGAACATGCAAGATAGCCTTATAAAACCCCTGACTTCAACCAGGCTGGGCTGCCTCTATTCTTCCTGCACTGTCACTGGTCCTGGATCAGCTGCCCTTCCATCTCCCCACGACATGGGAACACAAAGTGTTTGGGCCTGCCAGCTCCAGGAAGGGCCATCACTGCTCTTGCAGTGTGCTTGGCAGTAAGTGAACGGCAATGAACATCGTCCTTTCCCATCCTAAGGCAATCAGGGATTGAAGAGTACAGCACAGCTGAGTGCTTTTCCAGTCCTTTACCTTGTTCGTGCCATCACGTTGTTCTTCTTGGGCTGCTGATTAACTGGGCTTCCCATGTTACCATTCTTCAGTGAGCCCTTCCGAGCCAGCTCCCTCTGTTTCTCTGCATACGGGATACAAAGGGGAAAAGCAAAATTAGGACAACAGCTTGGTGGGCTACCATACAGCTGCAGAAACTCAGATTTGATACCCACAAAAGGCACAGCAGAGTTAACAGCAAACAGCAAACAGAGTTAACAGCTCTCCATATCCCACGGAGGGACACTGCAAAGGCTGGACAAGCTGTGTCCCATTGCCTCCAAGGTCACCAGGGGCTAAACCTGAAGAATCTTGACTCGCAGCAGCTTATTGATGACACCACACTAAGACGCTTACAGAGCTTCTGGATGAGAAAAACAACAGGCAGAGACCTTGTCTCTATCTGCACCTGGCTGCTGTATGGAGCCTAAGACTGTGCTTTGTGCTAGGCAAGGGAATTTATCTTTTTACCTTTTCTACTCATGTTGAGGCTGCTGCTGAGGGGCTTAGTGGGGACAGAAAAGTGTCTCCACCAAAGCAGCACCATCATTTAGTGTCAGTTCAGCCTAGCCTGACATGAGGCCTGAGTTATTACTGATTCCCTAGACAACAACTCACCAGAATAACACATCTTACAGCAAAAAGTGTTGCTGCCTTCCCTGCTTCTCTTGACAACCCGTATGTCCCCCGTGTGTCTTTTATCTCATATTGATTCTCAGGAATTTGCTTCCTTTATTTCTTTTTTTAAAAAAAGAATCAAAATATTTTGCAGCTCTATTTTTGAACAGCATATTGTTTTCTGAGATTTTCAGAGCATGTTCTACTCACTGCTGCAACACACCTTAAAATGCAAGCAGTACGTCAAGCTTCTTTATTTATTCAGTACAAGAGGGGATTTGAATTAGTTTCTCCTTTAAGAAAGACTGTTTCTCTTAATAATTTCTCACCCCAGGATCGCAACTAGCATTTGGGTCAAAAAGCTATGACTTCTGTAGGTATGCGACCTCTGTGTTAATGCAATGTCTGTTTTAACACAGCCCTGACTCCAGCAGGGATAGGAGCCATGCATGACGGTTATCAGATCAACTGATATTCAATTTTATGATTCATAGTCCTTCCTTGTTTGGGCTGAGTTAGCAATTAGCCACAAATATTGAGCTAACTGCCCCAGTCTCATCATGCAACACCAGGATTCTATGGAAAAGCTGAATGTGGGGCCAGTAAGGCAGTAAAAGGCTCTGGTTAAAAACATTCTCCAGAGGGTGAGGAAGTGTTGGGAACTATTCTCCTGTCACGCCTGAATAACAAGGGTTTACCAGAGTGCTGGCTGGGGAACCTGAATAGTGAATTTGTTTTGCTTATGCTTCCCCTGTGGTGTGTGAAATGTGCTGATGTATTTTTTTCCTCTGGCAGATTTTATCCCCCTTGGTAAGAAAACCACCTTTTCCCACTTGTTGTGGGAAAACAGTGTGCCCACTGGGGTGTGCAAGTGAAAGATGAGCCAACCCTGTCCCTTCCACATAGATAAGAGCAGGGGGACATATGTCCCAGGCTGCCATTCTTGAGGGACAAAATAAGTAGCGGAGATGCCTAGAGATCGTGATGATCTGCGTAGCTGAGGAACCTGCAGAGAAGAGTACTCATACACACCATGCCCAGCACTGCTCCTGCCGACAGCAGAGGTGAATAAGTGCTCATTGAACTTGGCAGGTAACGGATTACATATATAACTCTCTCTGGCATGAGCAACAAAGCGACTGATACAGGATTGAAGTCAAAACCTTAAATCAGAGTAACTTCTCAGGAGCAGAACTTGCAAATGCGTTGGTTATCTCTGTTTCCAGAATAAAAAGCTGATATTTTGCAGCCCAGGTGAATTTTGCTATGCAGACACAGAGGGATGAAGCAAGGGTTTTATGTAGGCAAATGTTTACAACCCTAAATACAAACCCACTTCTACCCATTGACACCAGAAGCTCCGGCACTGACCACAAACACACGGCGCTGAGACAACCTGCCAATACTTTAAGAGGCTGTATAATTCACAAAAGGCGCCTCATTCAGAAACAAGGTTACAGGTTTAATTTTCTGTCGAGGCAATTAAGGCCTGCCTGAGACTTTTAAGTGGACCAGCAATCTCCGCTTTCTATCGATTGCTGGGTACAAGCACTAATGCTGCTCTTCAACTCAGATCACTCATACGGCTGATGAATTCGGACTTTCCCTAAGTGTCTTTTTCCTCCAGTAGATCTCTCCATGACTGCTTCTATGCCATTACTGAATGCTACTGCACCATGGGGGTCTGATTGATACAAGATTTCTTATTTAACCCCTTCTTTCACTTACTTAGTGGCTTGGAAGAAGTCTTGCCAAAGCAATTTAAGTGCAATAGGAACATCCGTGCTGGTGTCCCAGCCAAATTTCTTAAGCACGAAACAACAGTTCATCTCCCTCTTGGACGCTATGAATCCTGAGACTCTGGTGGCCAAAAGAGTGATGGATATCAGATGGAATGGGAAATCAACCCAGTGCTAGAGTGACATGACAAGCTCCTGGATGGTGGTGGAGATGTGCATGGGTCACATCAAGCTTTGAGGCAAGGAAACCCACTATCTGAGGTTTACAAATATGAACTACTGCTTCCACCATCACTCAAAGAAGCTGTCTGGGTACCAGTCTCCTGAATAATTCTGGCCTATAAACTTCAGCCTCGCACACTAACCATCAGGTCCATCAGAATGGGGGAAGGAGGCTTTCACTGATCATTTTCTGCTCACTGCTTTTTCCTAGCATAGTAGGTGGAGTTCGTGAACTCTGTTTCCAGGTAGGAAGCTCTTTCCCAGGCTTCCAGCTCTTTGGGTTTTGGCCCCTAGATGTCTCTTTGAAGGACAGGTCTCCAAACTTTCAGTATATAAGTTCCTTCTAAAAATGCGACAAATTAGGAACTTCTGAAGATGTTATTTTCAGGGTCCAACATTTTAAATAATTTCACAAATTAAACTAGTTCTCACAGAAGCTGCAATCAAACACATAAACCTGCACAGTAAAGAAAAAGTCAGAGAACGAATCACAACCCAACCTTGATAAGTAAATGGCATATTTCTTTGAAGCCTGCCCCTGCTGGCTGAGCCACATGAATGTGAATCCTAAGATCACAACCCTCCACTGACTCATCTGTGCTAACCTTTGTGTGAAACCTGGAAACTATGCACCTGGGAAATTCTCAAGGAATGAAAAGCTAAGACAGTCTTTCCTTCTGAGTCATCCCAGACTCTCCAGTATGGCAGTCAAGCACTCCCCATTGGACTTAGATGAGACCTGCATTCCTGCATGTCTCCCCCAGCCTCAAGGCCACAGCTTAGCTTGAGATGCTGGGGGCATGGTCCCACCAGAGGGGACAGGCATAGCTTGTCCTCACCAACTGACAGTTTCTGGCACTGGCTATAAAAATACTTTCTGGGAATGCTCTGTGTTGCCTGTAGCATTCTAGCGTGTGCAGTGAACTTCCAGGAAGGCAATGCAGCTTGATTGAAATCGATACTGACCCTAAAAAACTGCCTACTTCTGCACAACTCTTGGGCATCAGAAGAAGGAGGAAGGCTTAAGAAGCACTCCTGCCAAATATAGAGAAAATGGGGAATACAAGAACAGTTGCAGAAATGGAAAACTCTGATTTCCAGCCACTGGTTATTTGGTGTCTGGGGAGTTTGCTGTTTGATGATCAATGAAAAGCTAATACAGCAGAGATACGAGGTGAAGGATGAAGACATGGGGATAGGGAAGCCCGAATGAAACAAGGCTGCTCTCCAGCTTCTTCAGAGAAATCGGTAATTACTGTCAGTAAAAGCACAGTATAATAGCAGAGTGCTAACCACACTCTTCAAATGGCATTTCAAGTATTTGCAATAAGTTGTTCAGCTTTCGCTTCACTTGGCTGTTCTACTTTTTACCGCTGTACCTAGTGAAATATGCTCGTGGTTTGTCACCTCCCTTCCCACGAAGCACTTCGGGGTGACTGAGCACACTGCCAGTACAGGTGTGATGGCTTGCAGAGCCAACCGGCAATCATTTGCAGCAGCAGTGTGGCTGGTACTGTTCAGGGAGAAACAACTTTACCCAAATCTAGGTTCCTGCTGGCTCTTCACTAGTTGTCATAGAACCATAGAACGCTCTGGGTTGGAAGGGACCTTAAAGATGTTCCAGTTCCAAGCCCCCTGACATGGGCTGAGGTGACTTTCACTAGAACTTCTGTTCTCCAGACAGACACTTCCTTGAAGAAGTAGTATAGCATAGAGGTGGGGAGAACATGTGACCAACATCAAGAAGTATGCTCAATTAGGAGGCTGAAGATCCCATCTGATCACTACCATGATTGCTGTGTTGGGTAATCTACCTGGCTCCATGTTGAGTAGAGGCAAGCAGTATTAGCTTCTGTTTCAATGGAGAGCTCAGAGAACACAGACAGCTCTGCGTCAGCCTGACACACTACGGAATTTGGCTGCACCAGCTCCACTTAATGTCCATGTTGATGTTCAACATTGGGTCAGAACATGAACATGTGGAGCAGTACATGTGTGCATTCATGTGTCTATGTCTATGTGAGGAGCGGGTCCAGGATGCTTTTAACACCATTATATTGCTTTGAACAGCGCGTGGGAGAGCTTTTTGTCTGGACCTGCCAATCACCACATCACATCTTACCTCTCCTTTCTTGTCTGCCTTGCCTCTTTATTTTCAAGACCCTTTTGTCCTCTTATGACATTAAAATAATTTAAAGAAGATGAATCTGGTCATTGAGCAGGCTGCTACCTTTGTGTTAGCCTCACACTAGCCTGTTCTGCTTGCTGACCCGATATGAACCATTCAGCATCTGTTCCAAGTTCTGCTTCAAGGTAAGCTTGTGACAAGTGACAAGTGACAACAGTCAAAGAAGCCCATGGACTTTTCAGAAAGGCAGGAATAAAACCCAAGTACAAAAGCAGCAAAGGAAATGAATGCTGCAGACAAAATCAGGATCATAATTGGCCCAGCCTTGTGTCCTGTCTGGCAATTGTCTCGCATATCCTCAGTAAGATGGTATCCCAGCATTCTAAGCACGCAGCAAACCCTCCCTACCCTGATGTGCTTTCACCTCCCTGATTTAGGATGTGTCAGAGGGCAGGAAAATAACTGCATGCTGACAAACGGAGCACACTCCCACAGGGAACCTCTGTTAGAGACAGTCGTGTCTAAGATGACAGGGGCTGAATTCCCTCCTGATCACTGGGAACAGCTACAGCCCTAGCAAATGATTTCAAGCACTACTGTATTACTCAGTGCAATTTAAAATGGTTACCTGTTCAGCTGCCTGGGTATGTCTAGCTGCTTTATGATGAGAGAAGACAGTAATGGAGCACGTGAAGCTGAACGGACTTAATGTGAATGTGTCTATGTTAGAAATCAGACTGAAATAAATCCCTGTAATTCTTCCACTGGTTTCAGTCTTTAAACAAAATCATAACCAGTTTTAATAATGTTTTCCTGGGGGGGTTTTGTGGGGTTTTTTTGTTGTTGTTGTTTTTTGTGGGTGTTTTTAAATGAAATGCAGAGCAGCTTATTTGGTTCATGTTGATATGTAGGGGGGCACTGGTTTTGCTTACACTCTGCCTCAAACCAGAAGTGGTAAAGGTACCCATACGCTCCAGCCTCCTGCAGACCTGTTCCTTTTGCAGCATCAGGCAAAGAAGACAAGCCAGGAATTTGGTGAACACCCTATACGATGCTGAAAAGTTATTCTGAGGGTCAGACCCACCAAATCTGCAACTCCCATTTGTCCCTAGATAGTGAGTGGCTGTGGTTAGACAGTGGTGCATGGAGAGTGGTTTAGGATGCCACTGCCTCTCACTGCTACCGTGCCTGACTGTGTGCATCCTCCTCAACTGAGGCAGCCTGATCGGTACAAATGCCGTTCAGTGGCAGACAAGGCTGATTTGCTTCCACTGCACTGTGGGCTGGAAGCACACAGATGCTGACTGCTGAGAGCCACTGGCTGAACCTTCCTAACTCAATTGTTCGTGAACCTGCCTCCCTAGGAGGAGATGGAGCTTCCTGCTATGGGGACAGTGGAGTGTGGGTCCATGGGATTTGCTGCATTGTGAAGACAAAAAGAAATTAATCCGGTGTGGCAGAGTTATATTTTTCTATCTTCAAGGTCTATGAAATGAGATTTTGGGATGTATTAGCCTCTCTGTCCCTAATGGTCAGCCAAACTGTTTCAGAAGCTGAGGACTGCAGAGACTCCCTGATGAATTCTACCTTCTCAAGCACACCAAGAATTTAAATTGCACAGCAAATAAAATTAATCTGTCTGTTCAGATCTCTCTGAATGACGAACAAAGTCGTGAGCAAACACAGAGAGAAAGGACAAAGTGCTGACTACAACTTCCACTCCAAGCCCAAGTCCTGATTTCAGCTCCCTTGCATCACTTAGCTTAGGGACATTAGCATGCATCCAGTTAATTCTGAAACCTCCACTACCTTTCACCTCTGACAGAGAGTATTTGTCCACGAGGACTGTGTCACTTCTTGGAGAGATTACAGGGTTTGTACATCAATAGGAGCTTTGCCTGCAGCCTGTATAGAAAAGGAGGTATAAGAATGGTGTGTGCTGGGGCCATGCTGATCCTGGCTGCCACTCCTCAGGGACATTTGGAGAGCCTAATCAGAACCACATCAGTGGCATTAGCACAGCTGATGGCTGTGCCTCCCTGCATTGGAAAGAAAGAGAAATTTTACTAAACAGGGGTAGAAGAAACAAAAAGGATCTGGCTGTGGCCAGACCTCTGTTCTGAATAAAGGGAATACAGTTTCAAGCTGATAGGTGCTGGGCATCAGTGTTGAGTATTTAGGACAGGCCATCTCAATCAGGATTGTTTCACCTAGCTCCAGAAAAGACTGCTCATATAAGCAAGGGCCAGATAGCTAGGTCATCCAACTGCCAACTTGGGCAGGCTGTGCCAGATACAGTATGTTTAGCTGAAGTATGCTTTTTTTGCTGACCCAGCCAAACTTGGGAAATGAGCAAACCACTTCTGATAGTGCGAACTGAATAGCAAGAGCAGGCATATAAATCTGTCCCTCTTGGACCATGTTTTAAGCACCCAAATAGCTGCATTTCCTTATGTTCTGCTGATCTGGCTGCTGCTCTATTGCTTTGGCACGGCTGAGACCTGGCACAAACACTGATGGGCTTTCAGTGGTTTTAAGTTCCCTTCAGCTCCCAAGAAGGCCTGACCAGACAAAGAACTGGTAAATAAGCTAGGGAGTACAAAGATCATGTCTGTGTCTCTAATCCAAGATTGCAGCTCTTAATGTCTTGTACAGTAGTGAAAACAACAAGCAGCCAGTGCACTGCATGCACAGTAGTGCAGTGCTCATTCTGAGATAACGCTCTCCTAGAATGGTGGCTGCACAAGTTACAGACAGGTTTATGATGGCCTGGCTGATGTTATTATACGTGTTTCCCTTCAGAAAGCACAACCCAAACTGAAGCGCGATGCTATTCCTTAGCACACAGCAGAACAGGTAAACAAGTGCTGTGGTCATGACCGAAGCTATCATCTGCTTACACAGAAGCACCTCCAAAGTGGTTTTATGTTCCAGCAGCGTGTTCCCATCCTCTAGACACAGTATCCCAGCCCCAAAGCTCATTTATCTGACCCTCAAGTGATTATAGGAAGGAACAAATTCTCTGTTTACAACCACAACTGTGCTTTGACGTATAGGAGAGAGGGGACATCGAGTGCTTTCATCCATCTAGCAAAGAAAATCTTAAAGCTGTACTCTTTAGGGGAAAAAATTCCTACTTTAAACACGAAGCATTGTACCTCTTCATAGCATGACATAACCATGAATCATCTTTGTAAAACAGTAAGCTGTATTTCACTGTTGGGAAAAACTATTTAACTGGTTTACCTTAAAGCCAAGTAAAGCATCTGTGGCAGCAGGAGAGCACAGAACCAGGATCCCCAGCTCCCAGTCCTCTGCCTGAGCTGTCTCTGCAGCCATTTTATTTAGACAGGTTGTGACTATGTAGCAGCAGGCAGCAATTCATCTCTCTTCATCTTTGAACATCTTTCTGTACCGATTTCAAAGGCATATATTGTCGCGGTTCCCAGCCAACAAGGACATTTTGTTGTGATTAAGCCTGTGCTTTTTTCACCTCATTTTTAAGTATCAAGGTTTTTATTCCTAATGGCTACAAAACTCTGAATATAAAGATTTAAATCATCACTCTCAAAACTATATGAACAGCATTAGTTTTATTTAAATGTACATTTTTTTGTCTTTCACATTTACCTTCAGAAACGGATTTATTTGGTGTTTTCATGTACTTTTCAAAGAATATTTTTCCTGCCTGCCAGAAGAAAGTTAAGTATCTGGGGAAGTGTTTGCATGCTGAGAAGCTCAGCTAAAAAGTTTCAGTTTATAAACTGAACTCTACAAAATATAATCCAAAAAAAGACCTACTTTTTTCCTCAATGTATTTCAAAGGGACAGAAGAAATTAAGTTATTTCACCAGGAAAGAACTTCTGCAAGTGCCCCCCTCATCATTCCTATTTAAAAGAACAAGGGTCTAAGTCAAAGCCATTTGCTTGACCCTCCCTGTACTATACAGCAGACAAAAAAAAGGGAAACTCTCTCCTAATTTAAATAGCTCTCTTCATTCAAAGCATCACTTATGCTAAAGGTATAATCTACCAGATAAATAAAGTTGATATTAGTGCCCGTATCACGTTTGTTATGGGTCCTGATGTTCTGTGAAGAAGCATTAAGGTCGCTGATGCATGTAGGAAGTGTGATATATATTTAGGAGAGTATTAGCATAAACTTGCTTAGCTGAATACTCACAGCCTTTGATCACATAGGAGATCATCATATAGTGCATATTTTTATAAAAAACACTTGAAATGAGTCTGATACAAGTAGGCTTAAACTGTATACACACTTACTCCATGCTTGCAGGAGTCTAAAATACACACTAAATGACTGGTATACAGCAGACAGCATGTTTCACAGCCTACATAAACTAAAGATTTATTTTATTTTTAGGATGTTGCAATCGGGAAAGCATTTACTGGCTGGCAGATACCACTACTTGGAATGACTTGTTGAATTCCCAGTTACTAGCCAAAATAAATAAGGACAAAAGTCCTAATGCCACAGGCAACATGGGAGCTTGGCAGGGACTTGCAGCTCATTGACCACAGAATCACAGAACCATAGAATCACCTCATTGGAAAAGACTTTTGAGATCACAGAGTCCAACCATACCTGTCCACTACTAAACCCTATACCTGAGAAACTTGTCTATCCATCTTTTAAACACCTGCAGGCACTGTGACTCAACCACCTCCCTGGGCAGCTGTTCCAGTGTCTGACCACCCTTCCAGGGAAGAAATTTTTCCTAATGTCTAGTCTAAACCTCCCCTGCTGCAACTTGCGGCCATTTCCTCTCATTCTATCACCCGTCTCTTGGGAGAAGAGACCAGCACCCACCTCGATACAACCTCCTTCCCAATCCCCTCACCAGCTTCACTGCCCTTCTCTGGATGTGCTCCAGCCCCTCAAAGTCTTTCTTGTAGTGAGGGGCCCAAAACTGAACCCAGCACTCGAGGTGTGACCTCACCAGTGCTGAGCACAGGGGCACAACCACCTCCCTGCTCCTGCTGGCCACGCTGTGTCTGATACAGGCCAAGATGCCATTGGCCCTCCTGGCCACCTGGACCACTGCTGGCTCATGTTCAGCTGCTGTCAACCAACACCCCCAGGTCCTTCTCTGCCAGGCAGCTCTCCAGCCACTCTTCTCTAAACCCGCAACATTCTGCACCTGGTGTTATCAAACATCATGCAACTGGCCTTGGCCCATTGATCCAGCCTGTCCAGATCTCTCTGTAGAGCCTGATCAGGCAGATCAACACTCCCACCCAACTTAGTATCATCTGCAAACTTACTGAGGGTGCACTTGATCCCTGGGGACACTACTTGTGTCCAGCCGCCAACTGGAATTAACTCCATGCACGACAATTCTCTGGGCTCAACCATCCAGACAGATTTTTACGTAGCAAAGGGTATGCTCATCCATGCTGTAAGCAGACAGTTTCTCCAGAAGAATGGTGTGGCAAATAGTGTCAAAGGCTTTACTAAGTCTGGGTAGACAACACCCATGGCCCTTTCCTCATCCACTAAATGGTCACCTTGTCACAGAAGGAGAACAGGTTGGTCAAGTAGGACCTACTTTTCATAAACCCATGCTGACTGGGCCTGATCCCCTGGTTGTCCTGTGTGTGCCATGTGATGGTACTCAAGACGGTCTGCTTCATAACCTTCCCTGGCACCAGGGAATTTGATCCATCATGTTTTACCATCTGCTGCACTGGGTTTCTATAACTCCATGCATTTCAAACAAAATTTTGTATTTTTTATCAAATAAAATGAAGGAGAAAGGCAATCAGGCTGGTTAACATGCTGAATGGATGCACAGTCCTCATCCCACCATGCTATGAGAAATCTGTGCTCTGCAGTGTGATACCATGATACCTACTGTTTTCTTCCCTGGAAAAGGGAAAGAAAGAGTGCTGCTAACTTAGCATGTCGCCCTCCAAATACTCTGCTCCCCAGAAAAGGACTTTCAAGCATTGTTTGACTAGATGACTGCCTGTTTACTATGAATCTCTATGGCAGAACAGGATACGTACAGCCCAGGGTGCCTCTTCCTGCTATTCAGTTTATCCGCCCCAGTCTCGGGTACTTGGATCAGCAGTGTCTCAGCCAGCAAGCTGTCCTGCAAAGCAAACCCGCTCCCTTAACAGGATTACTGACCTGATCTCTCCCTTAGTGAGACTGCCATTGTCTGGAAATTTGACAAACAGCCTTAGAGCTCAATTAGTTATTTAATAAGTTTATGATTAATCCATCTGCTGATTAAGCTTTCATTAATTAGGTTGTTAAGAATTCTATTTCAGAGGGACATAGGCCCTGATTTAATACATCTCTTGGAGCAGGATCAGGGATCTCTGTAAGAGCCCTTGTGTACAGCATGCCCCAACACTTCTCTCTCATGCTGCAGAATTACTTGCAAAAGCTGTTCAGGTGGCAACTGGGACTTCTGCCAGATCACTGGGGCATGGTGGCCCTGGGGGACAGCCTGGCACTGCAGACCAGTTGTTATACCTGGCGCAGCTAAAAGACTCCTGTTCCTCTCTTCTGAAGTCTTGCCATACGGTACAGAGGGAGGCAAGCAGGGTTTATCTAGGGCAGCTGCAAGACCTTTCAAAGAGCCTAGTCTGTCATTTTGATATCCACGCTGCTCTCATGTGGATTCGGGTGTGTGGCTCCCCCCAGGGAGAAGCATGAACTCCTTTCCTCTTTTGCTTTGCAAACGGCTTAGAGAAAACTCATGGCTTCCTCTCGGTCTTTATCTTCTGCCACATGTTCTGAAGGATGGGTCTCACTGGGTGCGCGATCTGCTCCTTGTATAGTGCCTTGGCAAAGGGGTCAGGATTCCTCCTCCAGCTTGGACCCTGCTTTGGCAGAGAAATCAGAACTCACGAATTAGTCCCGAACCATCATAAATGATGGTTCCTATCCTCAAGGTATCCTGTCTCCTTTCTCAGTTAAAGCAGGTAATCTGGTAGCATTAGGCAGCAGAGATGGTGGAGGCTGGTGGAATGTAGGTTGCAATTGGCAGATATTTTATGTTCCTTAATGTTCTCTTTCCAGGGATGGGATGCAGCACTGAGGATTTGTCAGCTGCTTTTCCTTCCAGTTCTCAAAGGCACTGGTGGTAAAACACAGCCATGATTCAAATAGCAGTGGGAAAGATGACTGGCCAGAGAAAGCTTATGTCCCTGTCAAAATCCCTGAGAAAAAGGCTTGAAAGACAAGAGGAAAGGGATTCTCTGGTCCTCAGGTTGCTGTCTGCAGCTGCGTTGAGGGCTGCAGGAGCGGAAGCAGGGCTGGGGGATGAGAGATGTCATCCCAAACCGCAGAGCTCTGCGGCTGGAAATTAAGACACATGCACTGCTGAGCTGAAGCCTCTGTCAAAGGAGCAGTGGCGGAGAGAGCTCAAAGGGACTCAGAGAAAGCCTGACTCACAATGAAGATAACAGAAATGTACAGGTAAACATGTTTACAGTTCTTAATATAGAACCTTGATGTCAATGAAACAATGGTTTAGTATTTTAATGCTGATATATGTAACATTTTTCTTACCCTTTGTCTGGACAGGCACAGAGCAGTGACGCTAACATAAGGTGACAGGCACCAGCACGTCCATTCAGGGCTGTGGTCACAGCGCTGCCATCCCAGCACTGCTCACTACTGGATCACAAGCAGCCCCAAAGGAGAGAAGATGGGTGCTAAAGCAGTGCTGGCCTGAGCTAGGTTTAGCCCTGCTTTTGGATGGACTGTAAAAAGGACCTTGGGTGAAGGGAAGGCAGGTGTATCCCAGACTCTGCATGTCAGACCCTGCATCTCACTCTTCATCTTGCAAAGACTCAGGCTTTTCTGTCTTGCCACAGCTAACAACCTGATGAGATCCCATTTATTGGCAAAGGAGCCCATCTCCCACAAACAGCAGGCAGGGGAGGTTTCTGACTCTTGTCTCCCAACTGCCTGCTCTCAACACTGTAGCATGAAATGAGATCGCTGGAAAAGCTGCAGCTGCCAAGTCCTCGCTATCTGACCCACTCTCCTAAATGACCCAGTGAGGCAGAAATTCCGGCACATGAACATTTTTACCTCCCTCCCTGATAGCCAGCTGTATGCACTGAAGGGAGGAAAAATCCTAGTTTGGATTTCCTTATCAAAAGATGATTAGCTAAGGATTTTCTACAGCATTTCTAAGACAAAACAGAGGAGACAATACAAGAATTATCATAATTTCTGTGGCCATCACATGTCTGGGTTAGGTTTGTGTAGGACCTCAGTGCATGCATGTTCAATTTCAATAGGCATGTATACATTAATGGCCTCAAGCTGTGTCAGGGAAGCTTTAGACTGGATATTAGGAAAAATTTCTTCACTGAAAGAGCCTTAAAGCATTGGAACTGGTTGCCCTGGGAAGTGCTGGAGTCTCCTTCCTTCGAGGTGTTCAGAAATATGTGTAGATACGGCACCAGGACATGGTTTAGTAGGCATAGTGATGTTGGGCTGATAGTTGGACTGGGTAATCTTAGAGATCTTTTCCAGACTTAATAATTCTATAATTCTATCATTTGTGAGCTAAAATTGCCAACTGCATACAAACATAACGTTTATTGATGTACAGTTACCTGCTTAGCTGCCTGACTGAAGCTGGAGGTGAGATGAGAGGAACAGATGAGTTGAAAGCACAGAAGAAACAAGGAGAGAAATAGCCTGAGGCTATTTTTGCTTTTTTGCAGTAGCACTAAGAAACTAGTAAGTGTAAACAGAGGACGTAGTTCCTTGCCTGAGGAAATTAAGACAGAAAGCAGACTGTGCACAAGCACTACAGGCAGCTAAAATGGCAGGTGTTTCAGTGATGTATGGTTCCTCTTGGTTCCAACTTCTGTTTGAATTATCTTTCAATAATTAAGATTCATAACAGGCCTTAAGTTGTATACACAGATACTGAAGCACAGCAAAAGCGGGTTGAATTTGATGATGAAAAAGTCATGACGGTCAGCTTTTTTTCTCTTTACCAAAGTGTGTGCCAATTCCAACCCTTTTTAAAGGACTTCATAAGAAATGACCTGCCTGCTCTTCAGGCAGGTGGTGCTGCCAGGTGGACAAGCAGAGGTGAATGGGAGGGAAGAGGAGCTAGCAGAAGGGAAATACTGGCTGGGTTCTGCACATCTGCCAGTGTAGCAGGCAGTAGGATGTGCAAAGACAAATCCCTACAGATTCCAATTCACAGCAAAGATGTGAAGAGCAGGGGTCTGTCATCTTAAGGCACGGTGGGATTGCAAGGGAGACATTATGGAGATACGAGCTTGCCAAGTTTTTCTTTTTGCTATGCATTTTTGTAAAGAAACTAATTTTCCTATTCAAAATCTGTTTTGAATCAAAACCACAGAGTTCCATTGCCAACCAACTGCATGCTGAGCTAGTACTATCAACTGTTGTCTTTTTTTTGCCTCATTATTTCTCCTCATACAAGCATCAGCAACTTTTAATTTTATACTACATCACAAATTACCCTGGGGACAGAAAACAGAGGTGATGGGATTATCTGTCCTGGAGAAAACTTCAGTGTGAAGTAACATCAAAAACACACGAGCTGGGGCATCTGCAGGAGTCAGGGAGTAGGACTGAAGTACCATTTCCTCTGAGACAAGAAATTCAAGCATGTACAGGGAGGATGAAGGAGCTGTGGTGTACACACACACACACACACACACACACACACACACACACACACACACACACACGTTCAGTGAATCTCTGAAGCCTGGAATTCCTTTCTCACACATAATATGCTGGAAATAGCCTGGGTTTTTTTGCTAAGACCCAAACAGAAATAACTTTTAACACTGAGATTTCCTGACAGTCTCTCAACCCCACTCATTCTGGCACACTCAGTCCTCAAAAAGGACTGGGAAAAGCTGTGAGAAGAGCGAAAGGGTGGCAGAAAATAATCTCTGCTTTCAACAGGCCTTTGAGGCTGCTAAGAGCTGCACTTCCAAGGTGAACAGAAGGGCGATGCTAAGCTTCAGGGTATATAAACCCTTTAACATCTCTCCAGGTTAGCACCAGTAGAGATATGGAGGAAGTCCAGGGCCTGTCAGCCTTGTCCTTTCCAGAAATGGCACTATAGCCAAAATCTGGGGCCACTGGGATCTGCTGAGGTGTCTCCAACACAGTCTCTTCTTGGGTAGCATTTCCACTGAGGGAACGAGGGAAGAATCATCATTCCTGATGACACAACCCAGCAAAGCCATCTAACTGAGGGGACGTGTCCTGAGTTCCAGCTCACAAGCATAAAAAATGAGGAGAAACAGAAAAACAACTCAAGCTGTCATTCTTCTATCCTCTGCATCTGTTCCCCGACCACCTTAAGTCACATTGGCTCAGCCCAATGACAGAAACAAGATTTCTTCCTACCAAGTCTCCAAGGTCCACTAAAGTATAAGGGAAAGCAAGTTGCATCTTCTCTCCTGACCATGATGTAACAAAGCTATCAGAGCAGTTCTGATGGCATTACCTTTGCAGCAGTGTCTGGTGGGAAAGGCACAGAAAGCCTCTGGAGAGGGCAGTATTGGAAACCAGCAGTAGAAATTTATTTTCTTCTGTAAATGGCATCAATTTGATGCTTAAAAGCAGTGAATTGGAATAAACAAGGACCTAAACAAAGCTCCCCTGCTGCTTCTGTGCTCGTTAGGCTGCTTTGCAACAGCAAATTCCTGCTACACAAAGAGGTAAATTTGGGGGTTAAACCTACTGCACTTTGCTCACCGGAAAGGCCTTGGTGGCTGGGACAGTGACTTTGTGGTAATCTTACTTCACTTGCAATGTTAAATGCACTCTGCTTACTTTGGTTGACCTTGTGAAAAATCACACTTACGATTCACCGCTGGCTTCACAATCTGATCATCTGCAACCTCATGAAGGTCAATCAACATCTACTAATAACAGCGAAAGATGCTGGAGCCCTGGCAATGAATTATCCCAAGAGAGCTTGTGTTTACCAGATATATCTGACAGTATCCAAGTGAAGCCAAAAGTCTTCAAGTGAAGCAAAAAGTCTCCAAGCGAAGGAACAAAATAAAAGTCAGTGCCTGGGCAGATGCAAACCTTGCGACACTCTCCCTCTGAAAACCTCTGAGGTCCAAGACCATTACTGGAAGTCACTTGGGTGACTTCAACACCACCGGACTGGCATAGGGATCCGTATGTGACAAACCCAATAGGCTTTGAAGGACTATCCCAAAGAACATGTTTTACAGTGGTCTCCATTTACAAACCACGTCACTACTTACCCTTTCGTTCTACCTAACATAACCCCATTTCCTCCACAGGGTATAGCTCAGCCTTTCAACAGTCCTGTTTGTTAACCACTGCTAAAGGCCCACTTGAGAACTGACTACGTGATGAGTATTCAGGAAGCCAGAGCAAATTATTTGTTGAGATGAAGGACCAGAAGAAATGTACTCACAAATCTTCATTTTTAGAAG
The DNA here is from genome assembly GCA_033558235.1 of Neomorphus geoffroyi. NCBI lineage: Eukaryota > Metazoa > Chordata > Aves > Cuculiformes > Neomorphidae > Neomorphus > Neomorphus geoffroyi. The sequence goes on from JAUMJM010000048.1 coordinate 2,644,971, forward strand.
CTCAAATATTCTCTGTTCTGTAATTCTGCCTCTGGATTACAGAGCGGTTTATGAGGTCTGACAAGCTGCTTTTTTGTTGTATTCTGCCTTTGCAAAGTTTTAGTATTGGTCTGTAACCCTGTTAGATGTAACAATCATCTTTTCATAAGCATCTCTTTGTTCTGAAGTCTAAGACCATGAAAGAGAATTTATTTCTTTTGGGCTACAAGCAACACATCAGTTTGCTCCAGACTAGGATTCATTTTTCCCAAGGCAACCTCCACACTTTTATCACTCTTTAACATCTGCCCACTGCCTCCACTCCTGCCCTAAAATCCTCATAAGAAGATCAAAACAGTGTTTTTCAAGTTATTAAAACAGTAGAACTCATTCTCCAGGATGAATTTTAACTTTCTTTGCTTAAAACTTATTCTCTCATCCTACAGAAAAAAATGCATGGGATGCAAGTTGGAGAAAATATGGGATGGAAGGATTAATTCACTTTTTTTTCTTCTGGTTTTTTCTGATAATTATTGCTGCAGCAGGTAGGGGTCTGTGTATGACAGTCAGCCTCCTGGTCACTATCTTTTCCTGTGAAGTTCCCTTAAAAAGCCACATTACAGCAGAAAAGATATCCCTCTGCCAATCTAAGATTCAAGTGTCTTTTCCAATGGCTGCCTGAGGCATCACTAAAAACAAGAGCTCAAACTGGGCTATGAAATGGAGGCAGCCACTTCAGCACCTGCTTGATTGTCACCTGCACTGCACCTCACGTGAACACGTGCACAACCACCTTGAATCTGGTTCTGCTTTGTAACATTCCACCACCACACACCATGAATGCCCTTGTTTCCCTGGGACATAGTGGGTACAAGAAATCAGCTGCCAACTGTTTTATTAAAAGATCAATCAGTATTGAGAGCCATGGATAAAATGCAAGTCAGGAACCGCATCTGGAAAAGAACAAATTTCCCGTCTGTGTACTGGAGTCAGGGAAACAAGCAAAGGAGAAAATCAGTTTTAATATATTCTTAAATTCAACCACTGTACTGTCAAGGAGGTGTGGTGAATTAAAGAGAACAGAGAGCAATAACTAAAATTTAAAATGAAGAGCATTTGTAATGAAGTGAAAATCAAGTGCCAATTTGGTTTCTCTTGTTTACCAGTGGACATACCAGTGTATAGGGAAGAGGACTGCTTTGTGCCAGTGCATGCAAATCACCTAAGCTTACTTCTGCAGATCCTACTCTTGTCTAAAAAGTCAGATTTGTTACCCAACATGCAAATAGCCTATCCCACATGCCAAGTTGAAACACTGACTTTATGACAGTCTTGTGCAAGTCTGGGTGCTCGGTAGGTTTCCATAAACCAAGCACTCCTGACAGGAGCTTCTGTACTCAATTTATTACAAAAAGTTATACAGTGAATACATGCCAAGCACTTCCCTTTACAAATGACTGATTAGGGACTTAATATAAGTTACAGGTGATTTTATCATGCATGCTCAGTGAGTGGGGGATCTGCTTCTGGAGGGGGGTTCCTTATGTTCCTCTGCCAAGTTGGCAGATCTGATAACAGGGCCTGATTAATGTTGTCCTCCCTGATGCAGATGTCCAGGATGTTCTCTATCAGATCTTCCGGGTCCTTTATTCTCTAATTAGTACAAGGCCCAGATGTGCAGGACGTAGTTTATCAAGATGTACTTTATCAGAGTCTCTAGGTGCTTTGTTCTTTTAATTAACACAAAGTTTGCTATGCCCTTTGATTTATTATTAACAAATGTTAGTCCATTCTGTTGTTTGCTTATCATGATGTTTAGAACAGCATTCACTTTTGCAACGCTACTGTGCTCATGTTGGGAATCCAAGAGAATAACTAGGTAGGACTTACACAGGCTTTTTCAAGTAGAAAGTATATGACACCCCAAAAAATAACTGGAGTCCTCAATAGAATAGTATCATGGCACACCTTGAGCTGGAAGGGACCTCGGGAGCTTTCTAGCCCAATGTCCTGTTCAAAGTAGGATCGGCTGTGGGTTCAGAATGGGCTGCTCAGAGCTGTATTCCATCAGGTTTTCAAAACCTTCAAGGACAGAGATGACATAGCCTCCCTGGGGAAAGTTTTCCAGTGCTTAACTGTCTTCATGGTAAAAAAGGATTTCATTAAGGTGATTAAGATGAGAAAAGAAACAGGCTGGGCATGCAGAACCCACTAGACACTACAGGCAATTTACTGCCACCTCAGCTATGTTGGTAACACCCCTCACTGAGCACAAAGGAGGTTCCATATGGAGCCTTTCCACTCTTCTTACAGACAACTGGCACTGCCTTTCACCCTTTACTCCTGCTCCTTCCTCCTTTCTCTCTTTGCCCTGACCTGAAGTGAGGAGATTACAGCCTGCTTTAAGGCTACATTACTTGGAGATGCTTCAATTCACCTACTCAATGAGACTCAAAGCAGCCATCATCTTTTCTAAGGCAGTTATGACACCACTTTGTAGGGAGGTGGAAACTTCTGGGTACCCATGAATGTTTAACTGCAAATAGAGAAACATTGGCAACAAAGGAGCTGAGATCACTTCGCTGCAAAACTGATCACCCTCTTTCAATGAAGGATGGAAAAACCCAAAGGACTCAAAGCCAAATCCAAGGACTACGGTGTATCGCACATACATAAAATTGAGTTGGTTACTAAAAACCCAGCATCTTCCTGCACAGAAATAACTATGCCAAGGTTTTGCCTTCACATTTTGCTTCACACCCTGCCCATCAAAGGCTGTGCAAAGCCACATTTCAGCACAGTAGTTAAAGCAGTCAGGCAGAACAAGGAATTGAACGCAAGTCTTCCATGTTCTAGCTGAAAATCTGTAGCTAAAAAAGGTATAGCTGTTTTATGACTTGAGCCTCCCAAATTTTTTATAGCTAAAACCACTTACTAAATTAGATATGCATTTGTGAACAACATTGGAACAAGCAATTACATATTCTTTTAGTGAAGTTACAAAAAATACAGTGCTAGGGGTTACTAGGGACTTTCAGCCCAAGATATCTGCTTTTTTACTTCAAAAATTCTAAGCAAAACCTCAAAATCTTAATTTTAAAAGCACCCTCCATTCTGAACTGAAATTACCCGTGTCTGACAGCATCACTTTAAATATTAAATATGCTAGCCTTGTTCAAGACATATTTTTAGCACTGCGTCATTTAATATGTCAAACATGGTTTCTCAGAGCAACTCATACAAAGTACAATTGTCTCACTTGTACTATTCATCTCTCCTCTCAAGTTCCTAGGCCTACAACCAGTATTTAAAAGAAATGATAGCAAATTTTTGAAGACCTGCTTTTACTTTCAGCCTGAGGACAGACAGGGTCTGTTTTTCCAGCAGCTGGAGTTACTTGAGAGCTCTGTTGCAGCGAAGGGTCTGCCAGCAGCCTGCAGCTCTGAAACACCTGGTGTATGATTAAACTTTCTGTTCATAGCCAGCTCAAGGCAGAAAGCATTTTTAAGCTGGTGGGCTTCAGACTACTGAGGTAGACAGAAGAACTACGTCATCCCTCCAAGACACATCAACACCTGCTGAGTTGATTGTACTAATTTCATAGCAGTGAGCAAAAGAGAGGGTACATAGATTGTTTGGATAAAGTAAGGATTGTCTTGCATTTAGGGTAGAAAATGGAAAAAATCCAAGTTATAGCAAACATAACGTGATGGGTTTGGGTTTACAGTAGAATTGCCTTAAAACTCTGTAGAGGATTTATTTTATTGTGCTATAAACAGCTGTACTTTATAAGACAGAGTTGAAATAGTTCATCATTCACAGAGGCTTAGGCTGAATCAATTCAAGCTCTTCTCAAGGTAAGTACTGAAAGGGGGAAAAAAGGCACAGAGTTAAGAAAAGAAAAAGAAAGAAAAAGACTTGGGCAGAGTTCACATGTGAAAGGGACATGAAGAGGAAGGCAGGAGGCAGTGAGAGGCCATGACTCAGCAGTGCAGTCTTAAAAGGTGAGGATGGATGATTTCACTGATACAGAAAGTGGGAAGAAGCCTGGGAGAGGAACAGTCTGCAAAGCAGAATGGAGAGAACAGGATTGTGCTAAGGCTGGAGGCAGAGAGGAACAGACTGCTGAAGTTACACAGGAGAGGCTGGAGATCATTCTTTCAGCTTGAATCTATCTGTCAAGAATGTACTTGTTACCCCCCTTCTCCCCTTGTAACTGGACCTGGAGAAAGGACACAAATGTTGCCTATGGAGCACGCTTTTCTTAGGTCAATTTAGAAAGAGGGTTTGGGGAATACTCATGTTTTAAAAGCTGATGAATTCCTGATTTTCCTTCTGGAAGATGCTTCAAAGAGGACACTACAGATATTTTGCACAGTACTAGACTGCGACATCTCATTTACATGAATCATGCAATAGAAGCCTACCCTCAGCACAAGCTATTCAGCCATGATTCATGCAGTAATTAAAGCTTTTTGAATGACAGCTGTGTTTAACAACTGGAGAAATGGGATCAGACTGTCCAATTACTGCTGTAGTTTTACAACTTCTTAAATAAAATCTTATCTTGGTAAATATGTGGCATCTATAAAATGACTTTATTTTCCTTCAGTGAGACCTGCTTTACAGAGAATGACTGCCAGGTGGAACAAGAAAGAGCTGTGCCAAAAGCTTGAGGTTTGACAGAAAAGAAATGCCAGAACACATTCTGCACACAGCAGAGCAGAAAGACTGCATCTGGTACAAACTGTGATCCTTCGTGGAGAGGCCACTGCCTTGTTACTGCCAGAGGTGAAGCAACTATAAGGGAACAGGCAAAGCTCCCTCAGTCCCAGGCAGAACTTACAAGACCTAGAAGCCTCTTCGCACCGTTTCCACTGCAGCTTAATTTCTTGTCCTAAAACTCCTCCATAAAGCAGTGGTGTCGTTTGGTATATCTCTGCTGGTATCTCTGATCCCAAGCTGAGATACTGAGAAGAGCTAAAGCTGCAGCAGAGTTGTTTCTACCAGTCTGATAACCTAGGCAACAGTCTCTTTTGCGTGTGCCCAGCACAGATCTCATGACCAGCTCCATGACCTTTTTCAATCAGCCCTCCCTCCATGAAGAACCACAGAAGAAACCTCCATGCTTCTTCTCTGCTGCTCCCTTCTTTGGGAATTGGTCCTCCTCAGACCTCTGAACTGAAACTGACAGACATACTGAAGTCCAGCTGTTTTAACTGAGCAAAAAACCCAGTGCTTAGTTTGTTGGTGCTGCTTCTGTTCTACCTCTTCTGCACCTTTCATCTGGTACATCTCCCTCACTGACACATTATGAGCTTGGCCATACAGGTGGTGCTCTAGCTGCATCACTTGCTGTGCCTGGCACACTGGGGCTCTGCTGTGTGCTGCTGGGTGTAACGCTGGCTGCCAAGACTGCCCCTGCGTTCAGAGAAGGACTCCTTGGATGCTTCTCTGTCCATCTATAATTGACGTCTGCATCCAAGACCACAGTACTCTCACCTAACAAGATCCCTGCTACCGATAGTTCACAAGATACGGAGGACATCCTCATCTTTTCTGCTCTCTTGCTGTGGCATACCAAGGTTTGTGTATTTTTATTCTGCAGTTTTCTGAGTGCTAAGTCTCCAAAGGATCCTTTAAGATCTCAAAGAAGCAACAAGAAGTTTTCAGGGTGCTGCGAGCATCTTACATGCATAAGGACGGCAGTTACAAAACGAAAGAATTACAGTGAACCTCCTATACTAGCACAAATCCATTCCTTTTGAGAAGTGTTCGTTATTACTACTTAATAGAGCCTGATCTGCTGACAGAGCATTTTAGCTCCAACACTCAAAAAGCAGACTGTAATCTTGCCCAGTTAAGAGCTGAGTGTGCAGCACAGAGAAGACGAAAGGGGGGGCCCTCATCGCTGAACAGTCAGGATAAATTCAATTAACTGTCAGATACAGTTTAAGGCTCATCATTAATAAATTAAGAACAGAAAGAACTCACATCATCCAATATTGTCCGTGGATGCTGTGATCTGTTCTTGAGCCAGTTTACATTCGTTACACCATGCTTTACTTGCTTGAATGTTACACTGAAACCTATGGAGATACGAGGAGGAATGATAGAAATAGTAACGCCTGGGTAATTCAGAAGTGGGGAAATATCCCCCTGCAGTGGGCCAGAGGATCATGCAAAACCTACGTTTAAGGACATAAAGAAGTCAGAAAACTTAGTATTACTGCCCTTTTCTGTGTTGATTTTGCCAAAGACGACAACACCTGAGCAGGCAGCCTTGTCAGCTCAGCTAGTGCTAGTCTTTTTACTGTCAGGAACAAGGTGCAAATCACCTTTGGGGACATGACTTTCTTTTAAACCAGGTCTCTACGTACTTCACAGAAAAGAGCAATGAGAGTAATATGCACTGCGTAACAAGACCTCCAGTCTATGACTGCTGTGGTGTTGCCTGCTGGGGCCAGGCTTTGCTAAACCAGGTAGTTGTAACTTTCCTCACTACTTTAATTACTGAATTTTTACTTCCTCTATCAGAGAATCTCAATAATTTGCTTAATTTGTTTTGCCTCACAACCACCTAAGCTGTTTTTTGTATTTGAGGTGACAGGCTATAGTGGGTCAGGCAAAAGAGGAGAACCTGTAATCTGTAGCTCGTCTTCTACTTCAGGCACAAAATCCCATGCAGAAACCAGATGCTTTGGCCTATTCTCATTACAAAGTAAAATAATTTGTGTAGAAGAAGATTTTCAGGATTAGATCACTTTCCTAGACTATTTGGACCTGGTGGTACTGTAAAAAACTGGAGTGGCTGAAGGAGGGCAGGATAATACCAAATGATTCCGCTATCTCACAGCCTCCTCCTTCATGACTTTTTATCTGAAGACATTTTAGCCAAGAGTGTTGTCTGCAATGTAAAATATGAGTGAATATGTGTCTATCAGCTTGCAAGGTGTGTGGGTATCCAGTAACTTGCCACAGGAGAGATGCGTGTATGGCAGTGAAGGGCTGGGAAGACCACCAAAGCTCTGGTGGGGTAGGATAACAAATCAAGCAAACTGCAGTGACAGAAAGATTAGGCTTGGTTTGGTGAACATAATGCCACGTCATGCTTGTATTCATGTGCCCACACCTCTCTCCTGGGATTTGCTGACTGATATCTCCCTTCCCTCTAACTCACCCATTTATGCCTACCTCCCTTCCCACAGCTCTCTGCTGAACTCCAGTGCATCGCTGTGTTCCAGTTTCCCTTAATGGCTTTACTGTTCATGTAAGCCTGTGTCAGCTAGCGTCTCACACACTTCTTCCTTTCTGCCTCTCTATTTCTCCTCTGACTAATCTGCAATAATACGCCTGTCACAACTGTTTTTCTGCCTGTGTCTTTGCTACTCTGTCTGCAGACAGCCCTACTGCCCTTAACACGATGCAGCTGCTCACTCTCTCAGGCCCTCCAAAAAAGAGCCTGGAGATATCATACAGGAAGGATGCTACAATAATTCTGCATATGCAATTTCTCTTATAAATGGGAAGAGTAACAACACATGAAATAATGTTTAAATAAATTCCCCCCTAGCCTCAGGAGACCTCCGAGTGGTAGGCTACAGTTCTATCTTCATGAAGAAAATCAATAGCAGCACTATATTGCCACTGCACTCTGTCTTCCACATTACTCATCCCCCCTGTACAAAGTACAGACTGTGTGCAAGGAAATGGGTGCTCCCAGGGGAAGAAAATGGCTTTGCGCATTTAAGGTAATGATGTCACTTGAGGTTGCGATGCAAACCGTTATGGATATGGAAATCCGCAGTTTTGTCAATAGAGTTGGAACCTGGGGACACAGCTTAAGAGTTTGAGCTTTTTTATAAAATGTTTCCCTAATTTACCTACTGAGCTTCTTCTCAGAAACAACAGCTGCTGTGCCTAATTAGCATTAATCGCCTTGTTACAGAGAGCAACTGGGAATAGTACAGTTCTTGAGGTACTGACAAAAGGATACGCTAATGGCATTGATTTGTCCAGTCTGCTACAACTTCCCCGTATTTTCTGTATGAAAAGCTTAGAAGCTGTGAAGCAGACTGGGAAAAAATGACATGGAAAATGAGCCATGGATGCAGGCAGGTACCAAGCCATCCAGCCTAGATGCTTGCCGCCTGCTCCGCTTGGGACTGCATCTCCCAGAGCCAGTTTTTCATCTTGACTCACAGCAAGAGCAGCCCTGGAAGAGGATCTCTGAGCAAGGTATCCTTTTGAACAGCAGTGGGACAGGATGCTCTGCTGTTTGCTTTGCAGCTCTTTGATGGAGCTGCATTAAAGCAAGCTCTGAAGCCACACCCAACCCTAGTAGAGAGGTGTTAAATTACTACACAAATTGAAAGATCAGTTTCAGGAGAAACATGAGGGGATAAAGGCAATCTGTCTTTTACTGGGATTAGAGACCATCTGTAAAGTTGCAACCAGAAATGCACCAATTCTGTTATGTTGAACCCTCAGGGCTTTGTCACGGCTCATAGACTGATATTCCCTGTACTACTCCTCCCTGATTGTACAGCAATTGAATATCTGCCATGAATGTGCAGCAGCAGGCTAACACAGCAGCAGGAGCTAACACTGCAGATGTGTCATCAGCCTCTGTCCCCAAATGGATTATCTCCTCTGTTCACTCCAGTTCCCACCAAGATGGGACCCAGCCATAAATTAGACCCCCAGTTTTGTCCAAGTCAAGCACACCAGGGTAGAACATGCTGTATTTCCTTGCCATGGAGTTGTTGTTCCTGTTTTACCCCTAGCAGAACTGCTTGCTCTACGCTCTAAGCAAACATCATTCCAGTTACTTGCTTGAAGGTTTTGAGAATCTTTTTTGTTAACAAGCAAGAATTAATCCAATAGCACAACTAAAATAATTCAGTGTTTGGAATTGGTGCCCCCAAGCCAAATCCCCATGCCCAGCTAGAGTCTGTGGAAACCACGGACATGAACTCCTTTGCTGTCATCAAGTAAAATCTTGGGATGTTTGTACATGGAGGAGCACAGTGATGGAGGGATGAGCAGCAGGTAGGGACTGGGCCCATTCCCTCCAGGCATAGTTTTACCCTGCTACCATTCATGTCTCCACATGCTGCCCTCCAGCTCTGGGTAACAAAGGGTTCCTCTTCTACCAACCAAGAGCAATCCTCCTAGCTTACGCAGGACCAGCAACAGCCTCTTGTAAATTTCAAGGAGGATCCCTGACAATGTCTCACATGGAGAGGTGGGACTGATATAGGAAGAAGCAGAAGTAGACAAGAAGCCTTTGGTGGTCTCATTTGAGATTCCTCCTTGAAGGATGAGCACTATAGTTATTTGTAAAAGAACACCTTTTTCTACCAAGATTTCCTTCATCTCTTCTTGAGCCATCTGCTTGGCTCAGGCCCTAGTATGACCATTCACTTGCTCTCATATCCTTCTTCTCACAGCGAACACCAAAAGGCCAGCTTTTATCCTCACCCTAACAAAAGGTTCAGGCTTTTGGTGAGCAGAACTGGGCTGTGGCTGACCTGCTTTAAGAGTGATCTGTGCTGTGTCTCCCACAGAAAAAAAGCAACATCCTACAACACAGCTGGAAGGAGGAAAGAGTTAGTATCCTATTAATTAATGAAATACCTCTGTTCTGTTAGCGTTCTGACAGCCTCCTGCATCTTGAAGCAAGGAAAATTTCTTGTTAGGCTGGTGGATTACATACTTGAGCTACAGCAGCTTACACCAAAGGCAAATTTGTGACACTTGCTTCTCCTTATGGGACTGACTAGTGTCAGCCACTCTGTTTTTTGGTATTAAGATAAATACCAGCATGAGATCTAAGTTGGGAGGAGAACAAAACAGTAGCCAACAAAGAAGGAAAATTATCCACTATATTTGCAATATTTACAAGAAGCTTTGCACAGAAATTCAAAACCAAAACCCATAAACACTTTCAAACCTGCATTACTGTGAAGTAGGTTTCCTCTTGGTCACATGGCAGGAGATCTCAACTGCATGTAGCTCACTTAGAATTAAGGTGGGACCCCATTTGCCTACCTTAGACACTCATTTTTCACGTAATTTTAGGCACTTCACTAAGCAATCTTCCAAAATCATTGTGCTATTCTCTATCTCATTAAAGGAGAGCAGGTGCTTATATCTAAGGCAAAAAGGTATCTCGGAGGGATGAAGGCTGCTATGAGCGTCTCTGCCTTTCTTTCATGTCTATCTGCAGACAGGGATGCAGGAGATTACTGCCAAGCTCCCAGTGTGGTGAACAAGCTTATGAAGGTGCCGCTGCCACAATGGTCTGTCACTACTGCAGCCTGTTCTGCTGCACTCCAACCAATTGCCATGTTGCCTATTCTGTTTTAACTCAAACTGTCACGTCATTGACTGCTAGGTAAGACAGAGACTGTCTGGATGGGGATTTCAGTGTGGAGAAGGGAAATTAAAAATGCAAACCAGAAAAACAGATGGCATAAGCTTCATTAAAAGAATATCTCGTCTACTGGAGATCCCGTGAGGATCTGTTGTCTTCCAGTAGACATGGAGCCCCTGAGATTTACACTTGGGGATTATTGTGTCCCTCCCTCTCTTCTTATCACAACTCTTTTCTGTTTTCAAAAGGCTTGTGGTATACGTTCCATCTGGATATGCCTCCTAATAAGGATGTGCTGGAGACATCTCTGAAGCACTAATGGACACCCAGCACCCTCCCCCCTCCTAATGTTGCGAGTCTCCTTATCAAGAGATTTAAAAGAAAAGCATGGCTCAGACTTGCAGTTCCTGACAGAAGGACACAGAATAGTGTCAGAATAGTTAAGAAACACGTAATTAATGTGAATGATGGACTATATGAACTGGAAGATGTTATTTCCCCTTGGTGTGAGGTTCTCTTTATGTGGTCCCAGCTGCAAGCTAAATGTTTTACTGTTCCACTTGTAAACCAGATCTAACCTTTAGGAAGTCACTAGAAATAAAAGGCACCTGTGAAAGCTTTCTGGTATCCAACTGAACCCCCAAGCAAACACAAGGCCAAATGTGTTTATTGAGAGGGGGAGAAGCAACCAAGGAAAAGACCATTCAAGCAGCAGGATAAATTTGTGTTCAGTGCATGTAGCACAGCATACTCTCTCTGACACAATTCAATCACTGCCGGCTCTGGAAGCAAAAGTTGTATCATGTGGGGTTGGTATTTAGTTGAGCTCACTCGAACCAAGCTTCCAGCAAGCACATATGAGATTTATATATGAATCTTCACAGAGTGAAAAATGACATTTATCAACCTTCCCTCAGAGCATTTGACATTTGAACAATTGATTCTGATATAACAGTGAAAAATACCACTATCCATATGGAAAACCTGCAGTAACATTAAAGCCCTAGTCACTACCATGCCCAACAATGGTTCTACCAGTTAAGGTATTAAACACTGATGTACTACTTTAATTTTTTCTAGCCTTAAAGAGATTAAAAAAACCTGACAAGTTTAGAGCAGAAGAGATAAAAAAATCTAGTCAGAGAAACACAGGCCAGAGCTGGGAGATCTGAGCCATTAAAATGCTTGAAAATTGTAAAGGCTGGGTACATTTTAAGAATAACAGCACTAGGAACGATGGGGATTAAAGGCAGGTTACAGTGGCTGCGGGCAATACTGTTAATCTCATTTTGCCCCAGGTAACCCAGAGTTCATCTGGGTAGAGCAAGAGTAGAGTCAATCCAAATGCCACTAGATATGTGTTAGCCTAATTAAAGAGACATGCTGTTTCCACAGGCAGAGAGAGAGGTGTTTGAACAGACTTCTCTCCGGAGACTAGGCAGGAAGATGCTTGTCAGCCTTGCACGACAATTCCTCTTGGGCAGGTAGGTTTCACCCACCATTACCTTTGTAAGTTTATTGCGGTCAGCACTGACTATTCACTGAGTAGCAGAACTAGCTACAGAGGAGGTCCTGGCAATGATACACCTTGCCTACTGTAAAACCTGTTCAGGCTTTTCCAGTACCTCCCTTTGGTAGGGAGGTATCCACCTCTTTATTGGTGGATAGTAGCATTCAACAGTGGCTAAATGAAATAAAATTTTCCATATGTGGAAAAGCAGAAGTTCTGGCAGAAAGACTAACCATTCTGTTGAATCTGATCTGTGGAAAAAAGCTGGTAAACTCTGCAGAAGTGCGACTATGACATATTTTCATATATTAGTCCATTTTAATAATTAGTTTCCTAGCAAACCACTAATGTAATAAGCTGCTTCTTCCTTAGTTAGCTCCAACTGGCAAATTCCATTTCACAACAGATTGAGATTCTCCTGTCATAATTTCCTCATTTCTGCTATTCCATTTTTCATGTTTTTCTTTATATTTCTTTGCTGTACTGATGTCTTCCAAATATGCTATAACTGAATTTTCTTTGTTGACTCCTGCTTTTTGTGTTAAAGTCATTAATGAACGCATAAATGAAATGACTGCTGGAGAACTCTGCTGGCAAAGTCCTTTCTTCTGATACTACCTGATGTGTTTTATGTTCCTGGGTTTCTCAATCTACTGGCATTGCTGAAGCACTCAAGTTTATAAAATTGAAGTCTGTTACAAGCCTACTTCAAATTACCTTTTAATTTAACTTACATGAATTGAACTTCTTATCCTTGAATTCAAGGATCAGGTCTCCTATAATGTCCTCATAACTTAGAAAGCCAAGTCTAATGTAGCATCATTTTCTGTCACGTTAAGGTGTATCTGGAGGATATTTTTATTGCCTAGAAATGCAAGAATATCTCAGATGTACCAATAATAGTATCAATTGCTCTGATTCCTGATGTTAAATTCTCTAAAGCAACTATTGCAGTAGTAATTATCTCTCTAACAACATTACAGAACTCTCTTGGCAGTGAAAATGGATCCTGGTGGCACACAGGATGCTGGCAGTGATAATTTTTCGCCAAACTGTGAGTTGTGCTGTCATTAACACATATTGCTGCTCCCTGCCTTTTCCTGAAAAGCAGCTACTGGTTTTAGAATATTCATGACTGTGATTGCAGGACAGATCCACTATCTCAATGCACTTGCTCACATCATTTAACAATAGCTCAAGGTCTCCACTTTGTTGCATAAGCTTGCTGCATTTGCATACACAATTTTGTCATCTTCTTCCAGGTCACTCTTTCAACAAGACCTTGCCTATTCAACTACTTTCTTTTAGTTTGCCATCTATGGATCTACTCTGTGACATTAATTTCTGCATTGCTAAGACCAGATTCATCTGGTTATTCAATTTACTGCGTACTTAGGCACAGCCTTGAGACTTCACAAGCAGTCCCTAGCCTTTTCCTGGTGTTTCTTTAAGGCTCCTCTTATAAACAAGGCCAACACCAGCATCTGCAGCAGTTCTCCAATTCCTTGGGTAAAACCTATCTATTGAGAACATCTCTTCCTCATCACACAGTCACCCATTTGATAGGAGCCAGAGCTATCCCACCACATGTACAGGCACCCACTTCTTTCAGAACCTTTCCCAACGTGGCATAGTCACCCCTGATCAGCTTCATCAACATCCTCTCAGTGTCATTTGTTCTGATGTGAAGGACAACTAGGGGGCTGCTTCCTGCTCCTGTTGAGAGATTTTCCAGACTTAGATCCCCGTATTTTACCCATGCTTCCTGCTCCTGTTGAGAGATTTTCCAGACTTAGATCCCCGTATTTTACCCATGCTGTGAGGAAAAAGCACCCTGTTCCTTTGGCTTGTCCATCATCAGGTTCTTGAAGCTATGTGGCACAGTAGTGGCTCAGGTTTCATAGGCAGGACAGCGATGTGTGGATTGCTGTCCTCTTGTAAGCATTAGCCTTGTGAAGAAGCAGTGTATTGTGCTAATTGGATGAGTTTTCTTCCGGAATTTAAAAAAACATTGCTCAGAAACAGTACAAGTATTTGTACATGAACTTTTACACCTACAAACCCCACACTTCACAGTAACACAGCTCTATATTTTTGTGGCAGTGGCCCAAGTCTTTGATCTTTTCCATTTTTTCCCCCCAGTCTTCTCTTCTTTTTACAGTCCCTCTATATTACCTTCATTTTTTATCTGGCCAAGCCTTGATCTTAGCATCATAAAAATCTGTGCGTTTAAAAAGCTATGCCTTCCTTTAAAGGTAAACCTTCCTTCCTCTACCAAAGCCCAAGATAGATGGTCCTTACATGTTTGTAGGTCAGTTCCCTCAGAGGCAGACTCACAATGATAAAACTGCTCTGTGAGTCCTTTGAGCCACGCTGGCATGCTCAGCCACAAGCCTGAAGATGTGCATACGATCCCAGGAGCACCTCACGGACTTTCAGACCTTTCATTCAGCCTTTTCACTCTCCATTCAGGAAGGACTCACCTAATTTCACTTGAAGTGGGGACGGCTTATAGTTCATGGCTACAGTCTCTCCCTCCCTTGTATCACAATCTCTGTCCGAAATAGATGCAGCTGTTGGATCCTGTTAAGAAAGAAAAGGAAACAAAACGGAATGGTTTAGCCAAGAGTTACGCTGTCTCTTCCGTAACTGGCTGTTAGATGCGTCTATCCCCACCCATGTTCAGAGGAAGCAGAGAACATGCTGGTGCTTTTAATGGCTGAAACTCAGAGGCAAAACGCATAAGTTTGGAAGCATATTTAGTATCCTAAAAGTACCTCTGGGAACACCAGGTTTCAACACCAGACTTACATGATGAATGACACTGGGAATAAAATGTGGAAGGTGGCTCATCAGTTCAAATGACACTTGGGCTGGCAGTAGTCCCAAATAATTTTCACACAATGACTTTTTTGGGTGTTGCGTGAAATGCATTTACAGTTTCAAATGGATTCCAAATGGACCAGTCAACATCACGACTAAAACTAAGAAGCTCATGACCACCTGTGTGAAAGTCCAGCTCAGAAGGAACAGGGATTGAATGCAGAGGAGAATTCAATGTCCAGTTCCTCTTGGGAGAGGGATGAAAAAGTCTGTACTTCCCATGCTGGATCTATTTTGTGGCTAACAGGAAAGGTTTACTTATCTGTTGCCACAGCACCTTTCACTGTCACTGAAATTTCCTTGAAAACCACAGCTTCCAAACACGAAGTCTGCACTATCACACCTACTTGCAGACAACCTAATCCAGGTCAGGTTGTACTCTACAATATAACACATCAAAGAATCCAGAGACAGACAAACTACCAACTCAGGCAGTTCTGCCACTGCTGAAAATATGTAAAGTCTTTTCACAGCAAACTTCAAATCGGCTGGAAGTATCTCTGTTTAGCGCCACAGTGAAAATTAAAATTGGAGTTCAAACATGTTCACTTCTTCCCGCCTATAAGCTAGAAACTAAACTAAAATGCATATATATACATACCTATCTGTGCATGTAAATTTGGATTTACAATAGGCACAGAGAAAACAAACACCTAATATCTGAAGAAATTATCACTTTGTAAGAAACAGAATCATAGAATGGTTTGGGTTGGGGGGGACCTTAAAGACCATCAAGTTCCAATGCCCCTGCCATGGGCAGGGATGCCTCCCACCAGACCAGGTTGCTCAAGGCCTCATGCAGCCTGGCCTTGAACATCTCCAGGGAGGGGGCATCCCCAGCTTCCCTGTGCAACTCACCACCCTCACAGGAAAACATTTCTTCCTAAGATCTGATCTAAATCTACCCTTTTCAGCTTAGTGGAACAAAGCATCAGAAACTAAATACTAAGAAATACCATTTAAAATTGGTGAAGTAACATTGTTCATCTCAGCTTCTGGATTTTGTATTTTGTACACAACTTGTTATAAAAATGCAGCCCATCGTTGCACTGACACTTCTGTGTCACTGAGTTTCAAAGCAAGGTACCATTGCTCTTTTATCTCTGGAAGAAAAAAAATCACTCAGTGAGCCACTGTCCCTTCACCCTCAGTGCCTGCCTTTCCTCTGCAGTTCCCATTAGCTCTTCTTAATACATTGTGCTTATGAGATAAAATGTGATTCTTGAATTAGGCTCTATCTACATACAAAATCTGGGCAAACAACATATGTAGGGTTATAACGTTTTATGAAAATTCTCCTTTGCACTATCCAGTAGACTTTGATGGTACTTAAAATGGATGGAGCCTACAAGAGTTTGTGTTTAGCAACATTAAACAGATAATGCTGAAACATATGCAATTTCTTCTGCTTTCCTCTAATGCAGTCATTGCTGCACTCTTCCTCTAACAGTTTCATGACTGGTTAAGGAGGACAGAGCAAGCTGCAAACAAACAAGCCACTCTCCAAGAGGACATAGGCATAAATGATGAATCACTTGCTTTTTAGGTTAAAAATCCCATTTTAATAACCACACTAAATGACAAAGTACAGCAGTTGCATGGCAAAAATACAGTGGTTGAAATTAAATGAATCTAAAAGTGAAGTGGTACATGGAAGAAAAACAATTCCCACTTTATAAATAACTAGCTACTATCACTCAAGGAAGAGAACTCACATGACAGCTTCCATTAGATGACCTGCTAGACAGACCAGTACTCTTCAGACAGGGAGAGACAATGGAGGGAGGGACACTCTGGGAGAAGTCTGAATAATTCCAAACAGGATGAGAAGGTCAATAGGGATCAGCTAGGCCTCATTTACTTCATAGTGATGATGAGATGTTAAGTGGCAGTTAACATGCATCAGCTAGGAACAAACTCAGTCCTTCTCCATACAGCAGATGATGATGTGCTGCTGTGGATGCTATAAGGGGCTCAGGAAAGGGTGAGAAAAACAAATGGAAGGACTATGGGTCAAATACAAAAGCATTGCTCCTGGCTCTGGCTGCCCCCAGGCATGGATTGCTGCAGTGGGGGAACCAGGGAAGCATTGTTGCAGGGTCACCCTGTTCTTATCTTCTCAGGGACATGACATATGGGTAGGTGAGACTTTTAATCTGGTTTGAAATTGCTGATTTTCTGTGTCACAACCTACTCTATGTTCTCAACCAAAGACCAGTCCTTCTAACCTGTGACTGGTCTCCAACACACTCAGCCAAAGGGACTAAGCCAGAATCCAGGCTGTAGGAAAGGGTATTTATGGGAATAGCCACATAACACAAAAGTCACTGGTGTTTCCCAGACATCTTGTTCTGTGTCCTAGAGCAAGAGGGATGTGTAAGGCGGGAAGTGGCAACTCATCACTCAGGTCCAGGCTTCCTAGATGAGAATTGTTTTTCTGACAGTCTGTGAAAAGGCATTTAAAAGCAAATGATTGCAAGAGCTGGATACTTCCTAGTGCTACTGAACACACCTAAGTTTTTGGAGCCCCATTCTGCTGGCTGCAGGAAAGCATGGGATCAGAACTGTTATGGCAAAGGACACGATGTGATGGCCACACACTGCCTCCTGTGCTGGTGCCAGTGCAGCACTGGGATATGTGAGTTCACAGACAGCAGGGAAGGGCCTGGACACATGGACTTGTTCAGGTTCAAACAGTTAAAATTACACTTCGACTCTTTAAATCAAAACCAGCCCCTACTTTTCTCAGAAGCTGATGTGCTGCCAGTAACTCTTCTTGTAGGTGACCTGCCAAGTGACATTATATATCTTTTTGAGAGAACAGAAGGAGGGGAGAAATGTTCTGAGGTGCCTTTGAGGATCTGGACTCTGGTCCTGGACAAGACAACTCAGATGGAGCAGTCTCACAGCTGGACTCTAGACCAAACAAACAGAAAAGGTTTCCAAGATCTCCAGATAAGACAAAGATGTTTTTCGAAGACCGATTAATTCCATCCTACCTGAGACACACCTTGAAAGGAGAAAAATCTGTCCCAGGAGGTGTATTTCTCTCTCCCTCCTGACTAAAGAGGAGGTCAGGCAACTGGTGGAGACTGCACCTCTGTTTCTGATGAAGAAGGACACGCTAGCAGAGTCCATAATAATGGCAGTTCACATCTCGAATTCATCTCCAGGGTCTGGAATGCTGCTTTTTTGCTTCAACTGCACTGCACCTCTACATCAGAACTGCAGGGAAAGATGCTAACCACTGAACAACACAAGCACAAGTACCATGGAGCTACCACAAAGCACCAGCAGAGCCTGGGCAGTCACTGCTGCATGCACAGGACAGATCTGCTCCCTTCGAAGAATAAAATAGACCAAAACGAAACACAGCTAGGCCAGAGACAGCACCCTAGTGCCAACATGTATCCATCCCTAAGTCAGGAGTGCTGAGACACCATCTATTTCCCATCCATCACTTCATATACATTCTGCAACACTCTGGACTCCACAGTAACAATCCTGGCTGCGAGAATGACAGCATTCCCACAGCAGCTCAGCTGGAGCTGCCTCTGCACAAACACGCTTTGCTTTTGTGCATACTGAATGGGCACATTTCCCTCTCTCTATAGCTCACCCACCCAGCGAAACACTTACTTGACTAATAAACCTTTTGCCTGTGAATGCCTACAAACACACTGAGACTCACCATGGGCCTTCGCTTCCGGAATTCACTTGGTGATTTTGTCCTTTTCCACAAGTCTCCTTTAAACTGATACATTCATCTCTGACGCTGACGTCAAAATCTCAGCTGCATAGCATGACCAGTCCCAGGGCAGATGATGTGATTTCTCTCTGCTCACTGGGGCAACACAGCACTCCCTATCAAAAGGCAAGTGCCAAGAGGTGGCTGCAGGGGCTCTAAATGACTATGGGTTTTTTTGTGTTCATTATGGCCTCCTTTTATCTTCACTCCTAGGGAAAAAATACATTAAATCAGGCCACCGCATGAATATCTGGCTGTGGCCAGAGTTTAATCAAAATTTTCTCCCTACTTGCTCACAGTTTTAATTGGGCACACAAAACCACAGCATACAAATGGTGGGATGGTACTTACAAGTTGGATTTTTTGTACAGGCTCAACACAACAGTCCCTGAAAACTCTGCCCCCAGCTACATCCTACAGTGTGTACTGTGTACCACTTCTGAGCATCAGAAATCAGTTCCAGCGAACCTTCATGGAGAAGGAGTGCTGTGAATCCTCAGGAGGAAGGGTCACAGAGAGAAGATGGACCACTTCAAACTGAAATCCAGGGTTTAAGAAACAGCACGCTCAGTAGTGTTTTTAGTCTTTCCTTTTTGCTTTACTTCTGCTGTACAACACCTCCCATAATGCACCGTCAGTAGCCTTCTTACTTTCATTGTCTGCCTCTTCCAGCAGCCCACACTGGCTATGGAGCAAAATAGCCCCCAGGAGTCAGCACATTGTGCAATTACACCCTCAGCAACAGAGATGGGTGCTGGGTACAAACACACCCTTGTAACACCTTGGAAACTACAGCTTCCTTTGCTTTCTGTCATGGCCAACATTACTGACATCTTGCAAGCTTAACAAGTCTCCGCTTTCCATCCTGCAAATCCTCCGGGACTCCAGCGCATGTGGAAGGGAATTGGCATAAACAGTTTCTGTAGACTTCAGCTGCTCTTTAAAAACACAGCTGGAAACTGAAATGTCTCTGTCTGCTCACCCTTCTCAATCCTAAAAAGCAGGCATTTTTACAGCCCTAAGAAAATATTCTCTATTCTGCTGTGGGAAATTCTACAATCTTTAAAGCAGCTCTGTTTTTTCATAAAGCTCAAGGGGAAGATTGCCCTTACCCTCTAATCTCAAGGAAAGACCCAATGTGCAAGGCTTTAACCACCACTTCTCTTCACAGTTCAGAGGTTTTGGTCTGATCATCATCAGCTGACTGACGATCAGAACAAGCTGACTGCTCAGGAGTATCACAGAATGGTTTGAGTTGGAAGGAACCTTAAAGATCACCCGGCTCCATCCCCCCGTCATGGGCAGGGGCACCTTCCACTGGATCAGGTTGTTCGGAGTTTCATCCAGTCTGGCCTTTTCTGCTCACTAAGTCAGTCTCTCATGCACTGAACATATATCCAATTTTCCATACTCAGCGTCTGATGTGGCTAAACAATTGTGCTTGTCCTTCCTTGTTAGTATTTATTTGCAGCGTGTGATCCACATGGGCAGCTTCAGAAAGAAGGAGTCTGCCGACTGCTCATTGTAGGCTGGAACTGGACAACTTTTAAGGTCCCTTCTGATCCAAACCATTCTATGATTCTATGAAAAACAAGTGAGAAACCACACATACCCCAAATACAGGGGGTACATTTAGGTCACTGAGAAGTTTCTATCATTCCCATGTTGTCATCCCAGACTCTCGTGCTAGAACATCTTTCCTGCTAATAAATACTTATGTCTTCAGTTTCTCTGCCCTGGAAACAGAAAATCCAGTGCTGTTTGCAGATGAACTCTGCCTCAGGTTGTACTGCACCCGCTTATCTTGAGAAATGCAGCTGTAGGCAGCAGTCTTCTGGGGAGGAGACTCTGATGTACACAGCTGGCTCTGTAAATACATGAAAGAACGGTCTTCCGGACAACAGACCTCTGCAGTCTCTAGGTATCCCTACAGTACAGACATGAACATTTATGAACATAAAGCTCTTAAGAAACTGCTGGGAACAAACCCACTGGTAATCAAGGTGTTTATAGTCTATGTGACAAATGGCATAAAAGGAGAAGCTTAAAGGCTGTGAGATTTACAGTGGATCAAGATTAATCCACCATATAGATGAACAATGGCCAGTAATAGCACGTTCAGCAAGAGAAAAGAAAGTGTTACAGGGGAATGTATGACAGGTATGGAACCTGTAAACCTCTGCAAACAAAAAGTCTCTCTCTTGCATCCCTCAGGCTTCAGCTTACACTACAGTTTTGGAGCCCATTATTTCAGGGAAGATGTAATCCCCACAGTAGTCTTATAGATAAAAGCTAGAAGCTACAACCATCCAGGAACACTGGAAGAATGGGGTTGTTCAGAAATGAAAGGGAAGACGCAACAGCGACACAATAGCTGTTGTCAGATACAGAAAGGGCTGTCACAGAGAAAAAAGGAGTAATATTTTTTCGTGTTTCTGATCACCAGAATAAGAAATTATTATCTTAAATTGCAGCAGGTCTGCAAGGAAATATCAGAGAAAACTGCAGAGTTAAGGCTAAAGAGCTGTACATTTGCCTGATGGAGTTGTGAAATTGCTGTTGCAAGCCTGGGTCAGAAACCCTTCTGTCACACAGAAAGTTAACAGAGCTGATCAGTTTTTGGGGTAGCTTAATCTGGATTTGGTACAAGCTGATAAGATCATTTAATTTTTTAGGTCACTCTCCCTCATCTGTCTTAAAAGCAAAGGAGGCTGGTTCTAAGCCAGGTTCATTTAGGCAGAACATCATTTTATCCTGGGAAGAGGTTCTCCAAACTCCCCTACCCACTACCAAGGACCATGGTTGGCTTTCACCTCCTCTCAGGGTGAGCTGAAGAAAACCATCTTTTTGCTAAGTCTCACACTTTGAATGAACTCCAGAATCACATGGTGAGCAGAGCAGAGGGCTTCCAGGAGGACACTGTTGTCACTTTTCATCAACATGTGCTGCAGGATCCAAATCACTAACTGCTCATCTCCGCCTTGCCACCCCAAACCAAAGTGAAAGTAAATGGCATTTTGGTGACATAGCCACTGATGCACTGAAAAACTGACTCAGTTTCAATAAAGCAATAAACAACCACTGTTTATTGACTTTCTACTAGCCTTGCCAATGCAGCAGCTACAACACCACTGTTTTTGTTTTCTGAGGAACTGCTGAACAGATCTTATTTAACAATAACAAATTACGCCTGCAATACCCACGACAAGATCCAGATTTTGAACCTGACTCATTTATAACTGTAAGACAAACTGGTATTTGAAGCCATTTTTTTCAGCCATTGAAAGGCCAGCAGTGTTAATATTGCTGCATGATTAAAACCTCAAGTGATATTAACTAAATTGAACCTGAATGTCACTTAAATGACTTTTTAATGCGTACACCTGCAGTCGCAGTAGCTCAGCTCACTGGCATCTAATGAGGAATTTGGATCTCTGCTTTGTTTCAACTGGGCAGAAGTGTTGCTCTCTCAGTGTGTGCTACAGTGCTTGTGCTGAAATGCTCCCTCGGAGCCGCGGCCATGAAGGGTCTTCCTGACTGCCACATCCAAGATAACAAAATGGAGCAAACAGAAAGGCGTAAGCTGTGGAAAGGGAACAAGACGTTCAGACGTCTGTCTTCCTAATCAAAAGTGACATTTGCAGCACAGGGAAGAAAGTATCTCTTTTTTTTGATGATGATGTATGACTAATCCTGGGAGTCTACAACAAGATGAAGCACCAATTTGGTAAGTAGACCAAATACTTTGGGAAAGCAGCTGAGGGACAAGGAAGAAAAATGGGAGTAATTACATGATTTCTGTTAGATTTCCCTTTGAGAAACCAACAGCTCAAGCAGCCCCCAGTCCTTTCCTTTCAATCATGACTGAGTATATTTAACTCAGTATTTCCCTCCAGGCACTTATCACGCACATAAGCCAACATTATTATCACATGCACTTATAGGTTTGCTATCTTGTGCTAACTTTACATGACTTAAATTGGATCATTAACATTGCAAATTACTGAAATGCCACACTGCACTCCCTACTGCCTCCAGCACTTGCCAAGCAGCTGGCATGCAATAACTATTTAAAACCTGCAATTAACTGAGGTATGTTTTCAGGATGCTTCAATACCAAAACTTTTCCTTCCTTGTTAAAAGATATACACATGGGGACATTACACCTTTCCTTTTGTACTTCTGATTATACAGCCACAGCTCTGAGGTACAAAATGAGACACACAATTATTTAAGGGAATAAAGCATCACAAATTTCATGATAGCTATTCCAAGAGTCAGTTTAGCAACTGGCACCTGGCCAAATCAGGATCTCTGAAAACCCCCAAACAACTTTACAACTGCTCTTTAAACCTCAAATCATGAGGGAGGTTACCTTCAAAATGATCAAAACCCAATAAATGTGTCAGAGCCAAGGTCATTGTGTGTTTGGAGGATGGAGGCAGGAAGAGGAGCCCAGGCTCTCTGGTACTTACTGTAGCTAGATCCTATAGAAAATGGCAGTGCTCTGCACAGCCCTAGTACTGCCCAGAACAGACCACAGCAGGATAGAGTAGCAACTGAATTCTTGCTTCTTGCTGGTTAGCCTTTACAGCTTCTTTCAGGGTGTGTCCCATCTTTACTCCTTTGACGCTTTAAAGGAGCCTCACCAAGAGGAAATGTCTATTTTCAAAGAGAGTTGAGTTTTTCACCTGAAATGAAGACAACCAGAGACTTTCCCGTGTGGCAGAGAGGAACTGTGCTTCCTTCCCATGCACAGCCCCAACACCAGGAGACACTGGCTGAGAAAGTGCAAGGCAAGTGTGGCTACCGCTGCTGAAATGCCACTGTCACGGGCACATATGGAATCGTCTACACATCTCTCCACACAGGGAGGCTGTTCCAGCTGTATGTGAAAGATGAGATCAAAGTTTGTCTACAGAAATGATATATTCTGATGAAAATGTCCTGGCACAACAAAAATGAGAGTAGGAGAGTCCTGTTTCAGTGATGTAAGTTCCCTTCAATGTCCTGGAGATCAGATAATCGCTTCCATAGGCCATGGACTGGATCCATTGTGCCAAATAGGTTGTTACTGAGCTTTCAGAGCCTCTGGCTGTAAGAACAATAGCAGGAAAAGCCAGGACAACTCCACATGCATTCCTTTCAACAGACCAAGGGCTCCCCAATCAGTGGTTCAATGTCACAGCTATTACTAGCACACCTCTGGGGCCACTCATTCTTTTCCAGTTAGCACTTAGGACCTTTTATTTAAGAAAGGCAGCTGATCTTTACAAGTTCAACTTCTATACGTGCAAGATGAATGTGGTCTTGCTTTTTGCTTCTAGAATATTCCTGGCACCTTTAATTCAATCCCTCAGACCCTTTTCTGAACTGTTTGATTGCTTCTGCTGTTCAGTTCCCTTCCGACAATTATTTTTTCATTCTGCCTTTCCTCTGTACCTAGTAAACACCCCTTCTCCAAGAAGGGAGGGGTGTCCGGTTCTGCAGGCTCTCTGACTGAGGTCTGAAGTCAACAATGAAGGCTGCACAATGGATAAGGCCACCCGTCAAATGTCAGCTTGACGTCAGATATTTCTGGAATGAAAATGAAATGTGTGCAGACTACAGAACTTTTTTTCAGCCTTTGGATTCATGCTGAAATCAGAGGGTGCCCTCTCCATTGCACAACTACTTCATGTTTGCCAGGTCTACTGTCTTCCACCTAAGGCAGCCACAGCAGGGTGTTTGCTGTCTAATACAAGCCGAGTTTGCAGGCCAGCACTTACTCAGCCTACATTCACAACCAAGGGCGTACATGGATAACTGCTTTCAACAGGGAATCACTACATCTCCCTTCAGGTACTCAGCAAAAACTGGCTCAAGAAAGAGTTAAAGGCACCAGCATGGAAATCTCAAAGTCTCTATACCCTGCTTTCTAGGGAAGCTGAAGATCTAGGAAAGCTGTGTAGCAAATGCAGTCAGGATGTTGAGGGAAGAACAAATATCCATGCATTTGTCCAAGATCAAAGATACCTCTGGCCTCAGGAAGGAGGGATGCTGAGAAAACCAAGAAAATGAGACAAGCTTTAAGCAGCTTCCAAAAGGACCTGAAGAAGCACTGTGGAACCCCACCACTCTGAGATGTAGGTTTCAAGATACTTCTCAGAAATAACAATGGATGCTCAGTGGCATTCAAAGCTTTTTAACAAATCTGAAAACACAGACTTTCCCAAGACAACCCAAAAGATGAGCTGCTGCCCGAGGCTCGTGCACGGAGCACATCTGTCACACTACAGACAGGTGGGCATCTCAGTGGTGGACACCAGCTTAGCCTGGACAGAGCAGAAGATTCTGCCACAGCCCATGCTTCTACATCCACCCAGTGCTGTGTTCTGATCCCACAACTCAGGCTGACGGGTTCAGCCAGGATCTTGGTGCCTAGCATGTAGGACTGTTCTCCTCCTCTTGCCAAGCTCAGTGAGGCCATCAGTTCAAAGTCTTGAGCACGTTGCCGTGAGCACAGCCTGAAAGGTCACTTGCTCATCTTAAAAAGACATACCAGCATTAAACCTTGTCAGTTTCTCTCCACCATCAGAGAAAAGAAAGCCAAAAAGCTGAGTGCTCAGCAGCCCCTTTCTCTTTAGCACAACGCTTTCAACTTGTCCCAAGGGATGGACAGTTCAGTCACCAGATTTCCATATTTATAAGGAGAGAGTTTCTGTTTGGCCAAGCCTGTGACAGAAATAACCCTGCAAACAGCAGCAGGAGCAGCAAGCAGCACGGCAAACACGTCTAAGGGGTGGGGATGTGAAAGCTGAGGGAGATCTCAAGTCGCTCTCTATCTTGGCGTGGCTTTCCAGCCCTGTGTGAGAAATTGTGAGGGCACAAATAATTTCAGCTTCTAAAATAAGAGCTCGCCCCCCACGCCCACACCTCCGTGACTAATTAACATCAAGGGGGATATAGATTCTCCTGTGGTAAAGCACTGTTTGGCTCCCTTCTCCCCTGACACATTTGTATTAGAAATCTCCTCATTATGTGACTAATCAGGGAAGCCAAGATGAAGGCACCGGAGCTGACTTAATAGGAAATCACTGATAGAAGTGGCTTATAAATTATTCTGTCTCCAAAGGGCAAGGATGCTTTCCCCCCTCCTGATCCTGAAAAAAAAAAAGTGCAAAATTGAAGTCCTTGATAAAAAAACTACTTTTATTTCCAGAAGTGGCAGCTTTTATTGTCTCCCCTATTCACTAAGCTTGCTCTCTATTCCCTTGGCTATTGCAGGGTTACAGTTAATGCCCTGCAGAAGTCCTGGAGAGCCTGCCAGCCCCACGACGCATACAGCAAGGCGTTCGACAGCCCCAATGCTGCCAAACTCTGTGGATGGGAAGTGACAAGCCTGGTTAGCATTTTACCACGGTGAGCTTACAAGTAAGCAGAACAGAAAACGCCAGTCACATTCCCAGCCACCCCTCGAGAGTGCCTGGAGATATTTAGCACCGTTATCTTTCACGTAGCACAGTGAGCTGAGCAAAGACCAGAGCATATCTTAAATATTGAGGTAAACTGGGCTTGGCAGGAGCTGTATGAAATAATGGCAAGCAGACATCATTTAATGGCACAAGGAGAGTATTTTTAAAGGAGAACTTGTTTCCCCTCTGTGATCATCTGCAACAGAGCTGCTTTCCATCCGGCTCCAGCTTGTCCCCTCAGCCTCCCATTGACAGCACCAGAAAGAGATATCAGGCCAGACGGCTTCCGCCTCGCTTCTCCTTTGAAGGCAGCCCCTTTATCAGCCGAAATCAAGCCATCTGTCCCTAGCCTTCTTCAAGGAGCTGCAGCAGATTGCAGAGCTCAGGAGGAAGCACTGCACAAGGTGGGAACAGGAGGTCGAGGGAGCTCATTGCACACGCAAAAGGCAAAGCAGATCCCTGGCTGAACTGGGAAGAGAGATGAAAAGAGTGACTGCAGCCTCAGTGCTCCCTGGGTTGGGCTCAGGCACATGCATGCCAGCTCTTGCTCTTTATTCAGCTCCCTCTGGGCTGCTGCTTCTTCTGCTGTGGAGACAGAGACCAGCCCCAAAGCCCTGCACCAGGGCTCCCAAAGGTGTTGCTGGAAGGCAGACTGCTATGAGCCATGGAGGGGTTTGCCTGCTTTGCTTGCTGACTGTGACCGCCCAAATCTTTGCAGTTTGACACATTTGCCAAATGCCTACTCTTTGGTGTGAAATTGTACACTCTGGACATTTCTCTCAGCTTAATTTGAGAGACAGATATAACCACATATTTTTTAATATATATATATATACATAGGATTATATATATTTATATCTGTCTATTTATATATACATTAAAAAGCAGATCTTATTTGTTGAAGTCATTTTGTCACCCTGAGTTCACCCCTCTAAGCAATAACCATCTTGGCAATTGCAGTCTGAGGCTGAGGTTGATGGGCAGGGACAGGGGACAAACGAGGCAGGATCTGCCAGGACTAAAGCTGACTGAAGAAGGGGATCTAAGAAACAGACTGGATATGTTGCCAGGAGAGGAAATAGAAATGACTAAATTATGTTTCTAGAAGAACAGGTCTAAGAAAGAAAGAGACAGAACTGGTGTGGTGAAACATGTTCAGGTTTATAAGCACTGAAGGACTTAGTTGTCAGACATCTGTGGTAAGAGGCACCTCATGGCTCTTCCAGGGCTTGCGCACATGAAGGAAAACTGCCAGCCATTCCTGGTACTTCCCCAGCTGGTCCAAGACTACCTTTGAGTGAAGCTCCACAAGCCTTCTTGCAAGTAAAAGAAATCAAGGGGATTAAGAAACATAGCTGTCTGAGTTCAGCGAAGGCTGGTGGTATAGAGCTATGTGTTTAGAGGGTCCTGAGCCATGCTGGTGCTGTTATGCCAGGCCATGCCGGCCTTTCCTTTTTCCTTCTGTTAAAATCACAGGGAACTGACATTCAAAAAAACCCCAGCAGGGCTGGTTTGCTAAGCTCTCTAATACAGCTACTGCCCCTAATTTGGGCTCCTGCGACCTGTGTGCTACAAAACAGTCTTTAATGACATAATCGTGTAAATTGTTTCCCTTGGTAATTCAGAGCCAGCATAGACATACGCTGGAGATGAATCAGGGTTACACATGGAAGGAACAGATGCCCAAGTACATGATTTCTTGCAGAAGCTGCAAGTCACATAGGGAATAGAGGAGCAGAGTGCACAGGATGAAAGATGGGTCTGTGGTTACACAATGCGGGGCTGTCCTAGAGAACTGGGACCTTTATGCGCTTACCTGAAACGTGCCAAGTCTCTAAAACCAGATTTCCCACAACGGGTCACTAATAAGGTCTCCCTTATCTGTTGTGCTTCTGGATCACAGCTCTGGAGTGTGATATCCTCAGCGCTTACAAATGTTACCAAAGTGACCATGAGTTGCATTTTAAGTAGGAGAAAAGATACGAATCAGGAGAGGGGAAAAACTCATCCGACGACAGTTGCCCTGAAAACCCCAAATGATCTGGCCTTAATCACCCAGACACAAGATCATGAGAGAGACGGAAGGTATTTTGAAAGGACTAGGGAGATCCTGTAATGCTCTCTAATCCATTCCTTCACCTAGCATTCAGGCTGCAGAGATGCACATGGATTCTATGAAGTTCTGACATTATCTGTCATGCTAAATACCACAGAACAGCCCACAAAATTACTTACTTGGCTGTGAGAGGCATTTTGGTTTTATGCCTTTCTTCATCTTGTGCGTGCATGGCTTCACCATGTCTTTCTGTACCTGGGAGACTTTATGTTTCTGTTGCCACACTGCACAGACAGCTTCATTTCTATTCCCTGCAGTGACACTAAGTTCTGTTCCCCGAGTCTCACCTTTCTGCACTTCCTTTCACCTTTCAGAGTGTTTTTGCAGGAGAAGTCTGAATCATTATCCCCCATTTTATATTTGGGAAAGTTGAGATCCAGAGACGTGAAGGTGCTCAACAGAAGAGCAGGAGAGCTAGGTTCTCCTCCAGGGTTCTGACTGCTGCTGCAAGAGCATCTTCATAAATGCATTTCTACTGAATACATTTCATATCATGCACCAGATAGCAGTAAGTACCAATATAATACTTCAAACTACACCACAGAGAAAAAAAGTGGTTAGGAGCTGCAGTTACAGGCCTATATCACAGTCCTGAAAAGTGGTCCCTTCTTGCAAGCATTTGATATTAAGCAGAAAATTACATAAACAAATCACAAGTCTCATAGGCCAGACTGTTCCCTAGATATTTTAAAGGTTGGTCTTGGTATACAGGCTCCTATCATCTTCCTTTCCCAGCAAAATGTTCTTCCAGAATTGCCTTGTAAACAGCTTCATGCTCTTTGCTCAGTTAATTTTCTCAGGAACTTACTCCTTTCTCATTATCATCCAAACTACCGTAATTCAGACAGACTCCCCAATGTTTAACTTATGTCACACATCCCTGATCAATGTAAAGAGTTGCCTCTCTACCAATCTGTCACATCTGACAATTTATTCTCCCTGTGAGTCTCATTTGTATAAGGAGCTTGCAATTGAAAGGCAAAGAGCAACACAATTCCTTAAAAAGCAAATAAAAAATGCACAACTCTCCTCTCAAGGTACCTTCTGATTTTCAAGTTTGGAGGTTAGGTCCACATTTGTGTCTGTTTCTTCTGCTGTCCACAGTGTGTATATTAAAGTAGGGACTATAGAAAAATGAACAAAGGTATCCTCTGCAAGGGTTTCAATTTGGTTTGTAAGTTGCCTATAGAATTAATACAAAGGGAAGCACTAAGAAGACCTCTCATTACCACTGAAGCCTTTTAGCTTAATGAGGATGGCTTAGACAACACATTCAGATATCAGAGAGATGGTTCACATAAAGTTTCTGTAAGAAAGGTCCCTTGAGCCTGATTCTACCTCTTTTGTCTTCACAGCTTTCAAATAACACTGTGGGTGGGCACACAAACATTTTCACCTCATTATTCTCTTTTCAAATACTGGTGGACATGAGATATTTAGCTGAAACAGCCTTTGTAGACCTTTTAAATTCCATTATCATTATGAGGACAGGCACGGGAAAGATACTGTATTCCTTACCTAATAGCTCCATCTTCTACAGGGTAGAAGCAGCTTTGTACATTAATTTAAGGTTTGCAACATCTGTGCTGCTGGAAAAAGCTATCTGACATGTAAATCTTCAGAGCAATGATAGATTGAAGCTGAACCCAGGCACTTGACTTATGGAGAAACAAATCAGGAATGTGACTGGTTGGAATATCCAACAGCCTCCCAAGAAAATAAAAAATGGTAAATATATTTAAGTCACTCTGGGTGATCACTCTCATTATCTGGCTGTACAAGACAAGTCATTAGCTGTTAATTGAAGGCACTTTCACAAAGTGCTGCTTAAACCTTGAAAGATTGACTGTCTTTTCAACTGCTAACCTAATGTGTGTGTTAGAGCTGTATTAAAGCAGTCTCATTAGGTCCCTGTCCCCAGCACTACAGCTCAGAGACAGCTTGTGATGCTTTAGATGAAAATCATGTTTTAAAAATCTCATCTACATATAGCCTAACCTCTGGGCATATCTTCAGCATATTTTACTGCATGCAGATCTATGTAAGCTGATGCTCATGCTCTACAAACACAAGATGCCTAAGTGCGCTGTAATGACCTTCAAAAGAGGCAGCAGAGTCCCGGCCCATTACGATGCATAATCACATAATGTACTGAGGACACAAATCATGATTAGCCTGTAAGCTAAGTGCAGCTATCTCAGGACTTGATTTTAGGTTTGCTTAGTCTTCACTGTTCTTTCATGTACCTTCTTGTGCTCTCACCACCTCCCTCTACTTATTCCCAGTCGTTTTATTACCACCCACTAATGGGAGTCCATTAGTCTTGAAGACAGCCTCAAGTAGAGATAATTACTAGGTGACATATCTCACTTCCCATAAAGCAGCCAGTCCCTACCTTACCTGTAACCTGTGCTCTAACCTGACAAAACATGGAGGCTTTCAATTTACTTTAAACTGGTTACATTTCCATTCAAACTCTTCTCTGTCTCTACAATTGTAGAAGTAAAGGTCCATTTTGTACCTACCTCACCTCCAAAGCAATATATTCAACCTGAGTTACAGGACCATCTATTGTATCTGGAGACTGGGCATCATCACAACAGCTTGTGTGAAGAGCCTGCAGAACTGGAGCATTTAACTGAGGGCTGTGATGTGAGGGGATCCCTCAGTACACAGGGGTGGCCTGAGCCCAGCAGACCAAGGTCACAGAAACAGAAAGAGGGTCATGGCCAGAAAATACCCAAAATAAACCAAGTGGTTCATCTGTGTCAGAGAGATGAGTGATTTAATTGTGATCCCTGTTTCACACAGTTTGCACAGTCAGTAGGATAAATATCATATGCAAAGAAATGTCATTAAGACCGTATCATTTAATCACAGGGTAACTGGTGTACATCTACCCTGACTCTGTCTGGTTTTTATGCTTCTTCTCTGCAGTATTTGCAAACATTTGAAGCAGAGCAATAGTGAACACTGAGAATACACCTCTGCTTACACAGGGAAATATCATTCACTTGAATTTCCCACCTCAGCCATTTTCAGAGTTATCAAGAAGCTGTGCACTATTTCCTGTTTACAGGAGAACTAATGGACTTTAACATAGCAGAACGAAATTATTCTGCTCTTACAGTATGTAAAATCCCTGCAGAATCGCTCTGAGCAGAAATGGCCATTAAACTGCATGAACAGTACAGTTTAGGACCAGTTACTCCAACTGCTCCAAGGGCTTTTCATATGTAACCGCTCCCCCGGATACAACAGGGCAGGGTTCATGGAATTTGTGACTGGTTTTAAAGTTTCCAAAACCATCTGTATGGCTGCACTTCACTCTGAGCTGCTACTTCTCAGGTCCAGTGTTTACATTAAGCAAATACATGCAGGTGGCTGCCTCCTGCCATTGTGCCCATAATAATCCTGTGATGTGATAGTGACCTGTGCATGAAGAGACAACATGTGGCATCTTAATTATACAGGAGCCATGCCAAACAGTTTTTCATTTACATCCATGCTCAGCACCTTGAACTCAGATGTTCCTGCTCATCCTGCATAAACATTTTTGTAATTGTTCTGCATTGCCATTGCAGATGGATATGCAATTGCAGTAACATGCCATGTTTTAAACCCAGAAATGAAAAGTACACCAAGTAGAACAGGAGTGAGTATTGTGGTTCATACAGAGTGAAGAGGTATCTCACAAAAGCATGGCTGTGTGGAGAACACAGATGCTGAAGCTGCATTCTCCCCTCACTTCAGTTTAACTCCTTACCACCTCTGCTCCCTGTTGCATCCAGGAACAGCTGTACTGTAAGGCTTCTCCTGAAAAACATCATTTCCCAGGGCCTCCAGAAGTAGCCTAGGTCTCATACCTCATTACAGCTTACAGGAGGTACTTATTACAGTGAAGGTGTCTTCTCATGGGAGAATAATCCAGTATACTAAAAATCAGCTAACAGTGTTTCTTACTCTGCCTCTGGAAAGAGGACCTCCTGCTCCTTCAGCCAGTGTGACTCCTTGAGACTTCTGTCTGCAGATGATTGACAAAAAGGAGTTTGGAAAATCACTTTCCAGTCACAATCCCATGGAGAGCAGGAACTAACAGAGGCAAGTGAACACAAAACAGTCTACAATAATGACTTACATCAAGACCTCAGCTATTCAGATGAGCCACTCACTAAAGATGCAACGCGTTTCCCCCTCAATCACAACCAGCTGCCAGGCTGACAAGTCATTCACCCACAAATCATGACATTTGCTTGCAGTAGTTTTTGTATTTCTTCCACTATTTACAATGGTGCAGTTCAGCTGGCAGCCCAGCATGCTGCTTTTCCCTTGGAAGAGAAGGGGGAATAGCTCTTCTGGCAGCACAGGCTGCCTCAACATCTGACCATCTTCTCAAAGCTGTGGCGCTCAGCAGCCCAGACAGCCTGAGCAATTGCTGCAGTCTCTGGAGGGATGGAGTGAGGCTGGGATCACACCTCTCCTTGCACATGCATGCAGCTCAGCACTTACTGCTGGAACCACACCCTGCCTTCAAAGGCAGAATCCCACTCCGTAAAGCCACTGCAGCTGGGATACTGTGATTCACAGATTCTGCTGGCACAGCAAAGGCAGGGGGTTGGTGAATCCCGTGTCATGTTCAAGATGACTGTCACAAAAACACAGCAGGTGAAAAAACGAGACTCTGTAACCATAAGAGTCCTACATCTGTTCAAGTCTGTGAGGTGAGTAAGCGTCCAGGCATCTCTGCAATGTGGAGACTCATCCCTACTTCAGAAATGGAAGACTAAATGTTACCTGAGGCGGCTTGTTTTTTTATATGCACACTATTACATGGTCCACAATCTTATCCCTTCTTTTTTAATAAACTTTCCTCAGTTGAGAGGATGGAGGGAAGAACGTTTCAAGGTCTAAATTGAGTGTCTTTGACTGCAGACCTTGTAAAATCATCTCCAGCTGGAAGAACTTTACATTTCCATTCAGATCTCTCTCCCTGAAAGTGCTGCACTAGACCTCAAATTTAAGAAAGAAATTGATACTTTTGTTCCCTTGTTTTAAAAGAAAAACTTCCAAGGGGAGAGAGGCAAGACTTCAGCGCAGAATTCCTAGAGCAACGCTATACTTACACTGAATGGAATCAGTAGAAACTTACTCAAGCCCTGTCAAGATATCAGGATTTAAGAACAATACACAAGCCACATCAGGATGGAAGTGGCTGTTTCGTCCCAGCCAGTGCGAGAGCTGTCTGTTAAGATATTCACTTATGTTCTTGGAGTAACAATTCCACAGCTGTTCTCCATGAATTAAAAAGAAAGTACACAGCAAGAAGAATAATGTGTGTTTCACAAGATGGTTAGAGAAACTCTACTTCTTTTCACTGGATTCCAAAAAACTGCGAGAAGGTTGATGCCACTGGCAAACTTCTCTCCTTTCTCAGGAGAAAACAGGAAAGCACATCACTTGAATTCAAAAGACAGCAACCGTCTTATAATCCATTTTATAACCCAAGGAATGTAATTTAACATGTACTATATCCTGTGTGCATATATGTATCTCCTGTATTATATCTCTCATTTGAGAACTGTATTAAGGTACTGATCCCTGTCTGCTAAGTATACCTCCCAAACAAATTACGGATACGTTCAAAACTGAAGACCCTGGATATTATGTTACCTGCAAACTGAAGTGAAATGAAGCATAAGGATCTCCAATCTCTTCCCTAGCAGAAGAACGGCTTATCTAGAGCTCTTCTTTTTAGTCAAATGAAAACTCCTCTCCTGTTTCTGTGTATTTTAATGACAAGGGCAAGCCTCAAGCAAACTGGCACCTATTCAAATCCCACAGGAAGACAAGATGTCAGTTTTAATGTCCTGTGCCCAAGCCAACTAACATAATTACTGAAGACCCTACTCAAACCACCTCTGATGGCATGTCACCTCTGATGAAATGTCCTTGGCTCTCAGTGTAGCAAGCAGATGAAGAAGGGCTGTATTCAGACTGCTGGCTCCAGATGTCAATCTCAGCCAGTGTGATGAGTTCTTTTCAGGAGCCGGGATATGATAGCTTTAGACAGCAAGTACCCAGAGTTGTCCACTGCACTCTTGAACCTAGATGCACGTGGTCCCAATCCATGCCCACTCCTGTGTAGCTTTAGCTCAGTTGTTCCTTTGTCAGCTGTGACACTGTCACTCTTGTTTCCCTGTGAACACTGTGATGAATCAGTGATGGCTGAAGGTTTGCATCACATCCTTTAATTAGTACAGCCAGCAAAACATTTTCATAAAGCAACAAACTTGGACCACTGAGATGCAGCTCTGCACAAGGAAAGGGATTAAAACTCTAAGCACAACTGTGGAACACTCAAACTTTAAATTACAATTACTATTATTCTTCCCTGTACAAAAATCTACATATAATTTTTTTCACCCTGCAGGTATCAAAACCATGACTGAAACTAACTGAATATAGCTCTTTCAGGAAAACATTGCCTAGTAGATCTTTGAAAGGCAAATATAAATTACTTTCCTTTTAAACCAGACTAATGTGGAATTAGCCTGAAAATGTTAAAAAATAATAAACATAAAAGAATGTAATAATGACTTAATCTTTTTTCAAAAAGCTACACTGTTCTGTTTTTAAGAGACTGTCCTCTCAACTTTATGGACTCAGAGAACATTACTGGATGTGTAGGCTGTGCAGCATCATAAATGGTAAAGATCAGGGCTACTGCTCCAGGCTAATAGAGTAATTTTCCACTGGATGATTTTCATTTACAATTCACCTATTGTATCTGGAGGTCTAGCTGTAGCGAAGTACATTTTCATGTTGTTCAAGGTATAATAAAGAACTAAACAGCTAGAAAGGCAGCTTTAACTTTATAATTAGAAACATTTGCTATTTCAGGTGGCTTCTTCCCAGCATGTTTATAAGTTCCCTATTATACCTTTCAGGGTGTTGTAAAAAGAAATCATGACAGGCTACAGAGTGATTCACAGATACAATAAGAAACAGGGAACAGAGAAATTATGCAGGAGTTTAGATAAACCCGAGACAGCAGAGCATCTGTATATTCCTAAGCAAAGCATTGCTGCGTAGGAGGGAGGACAGACGAGGAGTGTCTGCATTTGATTTCCAAGAGGCCCCTTAAACACAAGGTGTCAATGGAAATTGGTCCCTGTTTCCTCATGTAGGAGATGTGAATAGGTTTATCAGTAGATATTAGAGGCACATTCAAATACTGTGCATTGGTAGGCACCATCCCAGAGTAACCTAGCAGCTACTACCTGCTGGAACAGCTGGAACAGCTAGAGATGCTCCTCCTACAGTCTACAGCCCTAGTTACAGCCAGCTCTCCAGACCCTTCAGCGCTGCTGGCAGCAATGCAGTCTCTCTTAAGAGAAGCGACAGATAGCAGCCTGTAGAGCAGGGGGCAAGGTAGGCCATCCTGAAGAGCCATGCTGTCCCTCCAAGTTAAACACTAACATGTGAAGACAGATCTACTCATGGTAAGAAACAGCAAGTCCACCATTCTGAGGGATGACCAACCCTGCTTTCCTTTGCAGTTAGTTTGGGTGAGACCAAGAGTGAGATTAGTACAAGTTATGTTTCATAAGTAATTTTTCATACGGGGTCCGGTATAGCAGGATTTAGTCTTCAAAAAAATCTGTGGATTTCTGTCCAAATAGCAATTGCATTGTAATGATTCATGGTTAGTGTCTTTGCTGGACTGGCAGTTCAAATGTGAAAAGTTTTTCACCATCTCATCAGTTTTCTGACTCCATCCCTATGGAGAACTATGAAAATGATGCTCAGGAAGAAAAAGTAAACAGAAACTTGAATTCTAGAGGCCCAGAGTCAGTTATTCCAAGACTAGTGAAAAGGCCATAAATAGGCGATTAAATGAAAAAATGAGTTTTCTTAAGATTTATGGATTTTAAAATCTTTTCTATTGCAGCCCCTAATGCTGGATGTTAACAAGCAGTGTTGAGAAGCAAGCATTTCAGATTGCTGTATTTTCTGCACTGTCTCAAAGCAAGCTATTTCTTCTTTAAAATACACAAGGCTATTGTTGCCATTCCAGAATAATCAAGCAAGCACAATGCATCGTCTCTTCTAAAGACTGTCCCTCCTTTCCTGCTAGCATGGTTTGGATGTTGCTACCAGCATCCTGAATAATATAGGTGATACTGACAAACCTTCCTTAGGCTATGTGTCACAACTATCCCTTGAATTGTCACAAAAAGGAGGTCAAGAATCTACCAAAAAAACCCAAAACAGAGCTGGACATAAATACAAGATTGGACACAACCTCTTCCAAGAAGTTCTCCATGGCTGCCGAATCCTCCTGCTCCATTCCTACAAGCCATACTAACAACCAACATCCTCCTATTCACTCTGTGCAGCGGCAGCTGCCCGCCAGCCACATGCAGACAGCGCTGGGACCACAGGTCGGGATGCCAGCAGTACACACGTCACCCCAGCTGGGCTGCACAGAAGTTCAACGAGCATAAGGACATAGCCTGACGGGGTTTCCTTCCGTTTCACTGCCATTTTTTGGTGGTTCTGCATAGGTGGAAACATTGCCGATTGCTGTTTTTTTGTGTTTTGTATCTTTTATTAGTACAGAGATTTCCATGCTTAAGTCACAATACAAGATTGCAGACCACACTCTGCTCACAGTCCACCAAAGAATCCTCAAGAAAACTCTTTTCTTTTAATGACATTGCCTGAGGTTTGTATTAGTGTAACAGCATGCTTCCACAGCGCCCACAGCCTTGTTAACTACTCATCACTGTCAAAACAAAATTATGAAGGAGAATGTGACATCTAAGATGAAGTTCTCTTCTTTCAGTATATAAGAACATGAACGCCTCTATACAATCAACATTTAATAGGTATGTTTGCATTTAATATCTTCTGTATTAAATTCCCATTAGGCTTCCCAGCCAGGTGATCTGTTTAAATGTGCAGAATACTGAAGAGATGACAGAAGCCAGTTATCTTGGCACTCTGATACCCAAAAGTGAGAAATTCTAAAACTTTATTTACATTTATTACAGAGAAGAAAGGAAAATCCTGACTTGGAATCCTGAGGAAGCATTAACTCTAGCCTACAGAAGCAAGCTAGGAATTAGACGATTTGATAAATTCTGCAACTGTTGATTAGGAATGTTTAACAAGAGATTAAAATTAAAATTCACACAAGTTTCAGACAAAGGGATCAGAGAAGCTATCAAACATATTACTGCCTGTCTCCCTAAACAAGTCACAGCGGATGGACAGACTGGAGAAAAAACAAAGATGCCTGGGGATTTTGCATAGAATGGTGTTGTCAGCGTTCCCTCCTGCAATGTCCATTACCGGCAGCGCACCTGGGATGCAGAGCACTCCAGATCACATTCTTCCAACCGCAAGGGCTTTAAAAAACAAATGAAATTTTTATCTATTATAAAATACTCTCTTGGTATAATATGACTAGCTGTGTGACGAAACAATGTCCCATATGCCTTGCTGTGTTCATATCTGCTCTAACACAGCTCTGCCCATAGCAGGTACCCGTTTGCTTGCAGCTGGCAAGTGACCTTTACATTATTCTCAGCTAGCAGGAAATTCCAATCTACATTAATAAGCAGAATATTGTTCACTCTTCCAACAGCGTTAGCTTGGAAGATTTTCTTGCACACACAGTCCTCAGTCATTTTCTACCTGCTTTTTCACACTGCCTGCTCATTTAAGTGCATCTGAATCAGTGCAATAGCTTGCAACAGCGGGGGCCGTCATGTGGCTCCTCTCTCAAATGAAACACTCTAGTAAGAGTTTTATACGGGAATGGAGAAAGAGGGGTTCTTCACCCTCCATAGCTACACTGCAACAGGCATTTCCAGATGGCCACTGCACAACACAGTCACATTCAACCACAGATCCACCTCAAATTTTCTGAGATTATTTGAGCAGTGGAGGATTTAATGGATGAGTAAATGAAAACAAATGGGGTTCCATTTGTTGCAGACACACAGTTCTCATTAAAGTCAATAATAGCTATACACAGACGTGACTGGACTTCCAGATTTTGGTTACAATCTGCTGAAATATGAATTCAAGCTGCAGACTGTTTTCAGCCACAACTAAGCATTTAGAAAGCAAGCCGCAGCATAGTGACAAATCACTGTCTTCGAAATGTAATTGGAGAAAGGTTCTAAGATATTTTATAGGAATATTCTTCTGGTCTTCTGTACTGCAGAAACCATGTTTGCACAAGCTACTGAAGCGTTCTCCACGTGAGTAGGAAAGCCCTATCCCAACTAACAGAAAGCAATGGCAACTA
Source organism: Neomorphus geoffroyi (assembly GCA_033558235.1). Classification (NCBI taxonomy): domain Eukaryota; kingdom Metazoa; phylum Chordata; class Aves; order Cuculiformes; family Neomorphidae; genus Neomorphus; species Neomorphus geoffroyi. Next base: position 2,683,360 of record JAUMJM010000048.1, read on the forward strand.
CCCTGCCCACACAATGCCTTCTCCTCCCTTTGCCCTGCACACCTAGGGCATACTGCTGTCTCCAGTAGTGGCTGCAGTTCTACTGCTACTACTTTCTAGAGGGAAAGGGGGTGTCAGAATCATGGAGGTTGGAAAAGACCTCTAAGATCATCCAGTCCAACCATAAGCCCAACACCACCATGTCTACTAAACCATGTCCCAAAGTGCCACATCTACACACTTTTTGAACCTCTCCAAGGACAGAGACTCTACCACTTCCCTGAGCAGCAACTGCCAGCACTTCACCACTCTTTATTAAATAAGTTTTTCCTCATATCCAATCTGAACCTCCCCTGGTGTAACTTGAGACCATTTCCTCTCATCCTATCCCTTATTACTTGAGAAAAGAGACCAACACGTGCCTCACTACAACATCCTTTCAGCTACATGTAGAGAGCAATAAAGTCTCCCCTCAGCTTTCTCTTCTCCAGGCTAAACAGTCTCAGTTTCTTCAGTCAATCCTTACAAGACTTGTGCTCCAGACCCTAACAGTGTCACCGCAAGTAGCACTGAATGACTTAACATTTTCTCCAGACTATCTAACCAAAGTTTTAATGGTACTTAACTACAAACAAATGTGGACTTGTAGCACAGCATTCAGTAATTCAATGGGCTTTCTAGCAGGCACTAGGGAACGTTGTTTGCATGACCGAATCCAGGTTACATGCAAGCATTCCCATCTGGCAACAGACCCACGCCCATGTTTTTGTTCCATGTACAATTTCTAGTCATCTCGTTTGGGAACATTAAGTGTCATTTTTCATACCTTAGTCATCCCTTCACTCTTCATGCCTTGGCCATCCCTCTTCCAAACACAGTGTGGTGGCAGCTGCTCTTTGGTCTGTGGCACCTCTGCTAGCTGCTGACTCACAGTATGCTTTGCTGTGACTGCGAGGGTGCATTCTTGCCCCCACTCTTTTTCTTGCTGATAAGAATCACTGGCTGGCTGAGGTCTGTAGGGACTTCTGGAGGTCACCTGGTCCCTCCCCAGCTGCTCAAGCAAAGCTACCTAAAGCCAGATGCTCCAGACCATAACCAGAGAGCTTTTGAATATCCCCGAGGATGAAGACTCCACCTTTATGGGAAACCTGTACCCGTGCTCCATCAGAGAAGAGTATGTTTCTGCTGCCTCCCACTACCTGCATTCATCTCCCAGGGAAGAGCAAATGGAGGCAGAGAAGTGAGGGCTTGCTCCATTGTCTTGAAGTGGAGAATTGCCTTGCAGAGGTCACCGGTGAAAACTTCTGCAGCGGTGTTAAGCACAGGAATCCTGACTTACACTAGGTCTGAGGCATTCAAATCCCATAAGCGTACATTCTTTTCTAGTAAGAAGATATTTAACTAGCTAGGGAAAACAGCCAATTAAACATATTCCTGCAGGTCATAGCCATAGATAGAAATTATTAATTAACAAGTTAAAACTCATTTACAAAACGCTTATTAACATTTTTAACCAGCTTGCCAATCAGAAAATGGCCTGAAATACCGCACAGGAGTCACCAGATTGGAAGACTGGTAGATTTACCTCTTTTACATTTGACTCCTTTTCCTTTTGTATCTGTCTCAGTTTACATATAGCCAGTTTCAGGAGTAAGAATAACCAGCTGATGTATTTATCCCAGGGTATTTTTGTAATAATTAAAAGAGCTTTTAAAGCTGTAGTTTATCACTGGTTTTGGAAACTATGTCAAGGTGTTTACTGTCCAAGACAGCAATCTAAAGGTTTTGACTCATTTCAGGGTCAGTGGCTCCAACTATTCAAAGTGCAAGGGCAATTAGATTAAAAAAAATTGACTTGTCAATTTGCCATTTCCTTTCACCAGTGCTTCAGTGTTGTAAGGCACTGATGAAGGCTGACAGAGCTTTTCAACTCAGTGCCCTGGTTTAAATAGTAAATTTTAGTAACAGTTGCCTATGTAGCCTGTACAAAAAGAAACAGCAGCACAGGACTTGGTCCCTTACAGACAGATAACCACACCTGTCATAAAAGAAAACCTTCCATGTAAAAGTAGTGAACCCTTCTGCATCCACCTGTCAGGCAATGCAATGTTGTCCTCCATCCACAGATGGACAGGACTTCTGTGGCTGCTCGTGCTCTGCCCATCAGCAGCACAGTAAGAACCAGCATTCTGGGTACTTCTCTTAGAATGGAGAAAAGGATTGTGAGCAGTAACACTTCACAAAACTAGTTCTGGTTTATAAATTTTGGAACAATCTGATTAGCTGCTATCAATTATTGAAAAAGATCAAAAAAAGGATGGGGAGAAAAGACAACAGAAAATCTCTCTTTTTTATGACTCAAACATTGCCTCAAAGATATAACACTCATCCTTTCCAGCGATGAAAGGAACTGGAAGAGCCAACTCAGATACCTTATTTCTGCAGGTACTGAGTAAATGGGGCTCCAGCATATTAAAAAGGGCACTTTAGCAGGAATCCTGACATTTTTTAATTTCAGCAGCAGCAGTGACAGACAATGCAATGCCTCTCCTCCAGTCTTTTGTCCTAGCACAGAGACATCAGGTGCCAAAGTATGTTTCTTGAGCCCTATACAAGCTCCAAAACAGCTGTGCTACTCCCTCTATGCTAGTACCCTCACGTGTCAAATTTCCCAAAGCTTGCACCTTTTTGTAGGACAGGCAGTTGTGAAATTTTGGAGAAGGGTTTCTGGGAGAATGAGCCTGTTCTGTTGTCCTCTAGCACTGTGTGCCCTCTCCTCTCCCTTTCACACTACCCTCCGCCAGCTCAGAGGATGCTGCCTTGCTGAAGTTATGCACAGCCAGCAAGCAGGACCCCAAGAGGACAAGAGTTTACAGATTACAGCTTATATTTTGTAGCTTCATCTGAACAGAACAAGATGAGCCTTCCCTGCACTGCAGTGTTACAGAGAACAGCTCTGAAATCAAAGAAAATGGGAGAAAAGCCATATCCACCAAGACCCTTCCTTCCCAGTTGGAATGAAACAATCAATTAGTGGTTAGCAAAACCACTCCCAAGAGCTGCATTCTGGTGGCAGAGACAAGAGAGGGCTGGGAGAGACATCCTGGGCTGTGCAGAGTGAACAGTGTGCAGTGCAGTGTGTACAGCTTGCCTCTACAGGGACAAGCACAGCACAGGGAACTGCATTCCCTGCAGACGTGGTCGACCGAGCAAAGCTCAGCATGCCAGAGCTCAATCTATCAGCACCATGTGTGGTGAAGTGACTCCTCAGTCCACAGCATCACCATCTCTGCTGATGACCCACCCTGACCTGGCTCCTGCTTTAACAGCCACTCCACAGGTTGGAAATGTTTAGGACTTCCTTGTTATTCACCATATGAGAATGTGTTTGCACAAAGTTCCCAGGGCGTGAAACACACTGAGATCATTACCCAGTGCTGCTGTGAGAAGCAGATGGTTTACAGTGAATCTGATGGGTAGGCTGCATTTCGTACCGGTCCCTACCGGTGCCAGAGGGGACTGAGGAGGGGCTGCCCTCACAGCCAGCTTGCCAGGACACAACTCTCCTGTGGGACACACACATGCTAGCAAAGTTGGGTGACAGATGACTTTGTGCAAGGGTGCAGTCATTGCACTTCGCCCCAGAGCATTCAGAGCTGCAAAGAAAAATGAATTTTTATTTTTACTTAGATTTTGAAATGAATTCTTAGAAGCAAAAGAAGGAAGGAACTCTGCAAATGAAAATGGAGGACAGCAGGACTTCAGCGTTGATACTGTTAAGGTGTGACAGACAGCTAATTCATTTAAAGGATCTGAAACACTACTGGAGGTTTCTCCAATACAGTTCTCCCAAACACACCTTCCATTCAGACTAAATCTGTGTGGGAGAGTGAAAAACAGCACTATTGTAACTGAGTCTTTCACAAAGCAATTTAATCTGTTCCTTACTTGTTTTTTTTTCCATCTTCTGCCTAAAGAAAACTGCAATCCATCATTTAAACAAAAAAAAATCCCTCCAACAATCAACATACAACGTACAGAGGAACATTGGGCTATCGGGAACAATAGGAGATGCATCAGAAAGCTGAGAACAAAGATGATGAAGCACAGGATTGAAGGAATAAGTTTACAGCCTCAAAAACAAGATGGAAGTTAACAAAATACAATGCTCAGAGGGATCTTTCTGAATCACCTCATATAGGCCTGACCCCTAGAGCTGTGCTACCATGTGGTCACAGTCCACCCTTTGTTAACATGCTCTGTATCCTACACATTGTTGCTCTGCTAGTTACTAAAATTATAGTGATCCATAGCCAGTTTTATTCTCCAAGAATCAACTCTTCTGATTTCCTTATAAAAATCTAAGAGGCTGTTCCCTGACCAGGAAAAAAACTAACGAGTCTTGCTCAAGCAAAGCTGTGTTTTGTCCTTTAACCATCCTCTCCACAGCTTGCTGCAATATTCCTCCTAGGTCACCACTGTCAGGAAGCAAAAAGCATCACCTGGATGAGGTGAGAGCCCAGAGTGCATGGCCCAGCTTGCAGGCAGCTGCTGTGTGGACTCCAGGCTGCCTTAGTTCTACCTGTCCCTCCCATGGTGGGGCATTCATTTGGGTCACTTCTACCCTACTGCTGCTTTTCAGTGAACCTGAAATATGACATCCTAATTATCTTTGGAAAAGAGCTTTAAAACTGGCTTGTATTAGCCAACAAAAACATATGTCAGGGGAAAAAGGACAGACTCACTGTTGTATAAGCTTCCTGTCCTTCTGCAACCAAATTATGTTATGGACGAAGGCTCTGCACTTCGATAATTTTTTCATTACACCTTCACGTTTCCATGTGCTGCTGAAAATATGCTGTCATTTTCCTGGGTGCCACTGAGGTGCTTCAAAGCAGTACTTACCACAGCTAAGAAATAGGTCAAATCAATGGCATTCTGGGTATTCACCTGCATTTTAAGAAAGATAATGAAATGTGTAATAGCATTTACCTCTAGAGACTTGAACAGTATTTAAAGACAGAAATATAGTGGGGCTTTTGTGCACATGCCTCAAAAAAATGGAAGAAAACATAAGAGGTTTTCCAGGGTCACATTTCTTCTCCCCCAAACCATTATGTATAAATCAAGACACAGCCTCTGTATTAAAATCCTTTTCTACTCACTTAAAGCTATAAAAATGCAAGCTTTTAATTTCCAGTTACACTTGTTAGATACAGATGTGTTTCTCCCAAACCTGCCTAAGCCTTTATAAGGGTCAACGGACATGGTATTTCAGTCCTGCACAGAAATTAAAGCATGGCTCCACATTTTGAAACTAGTTCCAAAAACATCATTGCAGATTTCAAAGTTAGCAAATGTCAATGTTCCAGATCAAACACGCTTCACTTAAGTTCTCTAGGAACATTTTCCTGCTGAGTAGCGGGCAATGCAGCCCTGTGGAAGGATCCTTTCCCTCACCTAGAACTGAAGTGTTGGATGCTGTTAAGGACTTAGAACCATGTTCTGCCAAACAGAGAACTAGCAGTGTCAGACACTGCGTGATTTGGCCTGTATCACTTCCATCACAAGTGATGCTGCATGAAGCAGCACAATGATCATATATGACCATGCTCTTACAAAAAGAGCATCTTCCAACCAAGGCAGGTGAGAGCTAACCCAGATAGCAAATATGGAAGAATAACACCACGACAAGTCAAGACTTCTCTTTGCGTGACGCTCTGGGAAGCTGAAATCATCCTCTCTAGTGTTCCAGCTCTTTATGCCCAGTTCTTTCCCTTATTTGCTTTGTACCCTACCCACTTCAAAGGTTTTCAGTATCACACAGAAAAAAACCCAGCAAGGCCTCACCTCCTCAAGTAAATCATCCTTTGATTAATAGAAGTGTTAGGCGTAAAAATTTGTGGACTCACTAAGGGCCAGAAAGAGGTGGAAGGGTTCTTGGAAGAACATGCCTGTGCTAAGCAGAACTGTTCCCCCAGTTCCACACAGGGCACTGTATCATGTCTACGGTGATGCTAATGGAAGGATTTTCAGGCCTCAGACTCCCCAGAAAATCCAGCCTGTCCTTCCGGAACTGCAGTAAGCCAGAACTGACAAACTTTATGCCTTGAGATTGGAACCGAAGCTACTGAATAAAGACACTGCATACCACAATGATTGTCCGTCCATGGGCTATTTCTAGGAGCAAAGTTTTTTCTCCTTTTTGCAGGGATTCCTTGAGTAAACATTCCTCTGCTGTGAGCAAAACCACAACTAGTAGAATAGTTGAGTCTTTACCAATAAGCTTTCTGAAACAGCAAGTAGTGCAAACAAGTATTTATTCATGAGAACAACAGAAACTCAACAAACAGAACGTGTTGAAACAAGGCTACGTCATGTTTTACAGAACATTAGAATGGAGATCCAGGTATGCTGTACCAATCAGAAGAGCATGAAGGCACAGGGATTCACCAGGTTAGAATGACCTGGTACACAGAACTGGGAAGGGAAAACATATCTTCGCTCCTGCCAGTACATTCTTTGCAGCACTCATTGTTTTCATTGCCTTGAATTGCAAGGTAAAGATAGCAGGATGAGTTTAAGTGATTTACACCCTTATTAACATCAGTGACTTAAAAATAAAATCAGCAAGCATGGAACATAAATTTAAGTCATTGACTAAATTTCCATTTATGAATTAGCGTTTATTGTGATACCTGGCCTCTCTTAATTTTTCAGACAAGGTTAACTTTCAATTTGCCATTAAATCTAGTCTTACATCATAGGTACTATTTTTGCTACTGGTAACAGTCTGCACAAAAGTAACCACCCATCATTATGTTCATCCAGTTTGTGCTGTCATGATAAATTACTGTGATTTCCCTTCCCTAAAATTCCTACTATCTGCTGAAATGACATTTGAATAGAAATTGGAGGTCAAGTGCACAAAATCCAACTTTTAAAATGCAATGAAAAAATCTTAAAAGCACCTCACATCTAAGATTATAAATGCACATTTTGAAGCAATGTGTTGCAAAATTGATCACATTTCTGACCACAGGTCCAACAAGATTTCAGAACAAACAGCTCTCTGCCTCAGACCTCTTTCACAGCTTGTGAAAATGTGAGCTTTCTTCCCTTTTTCCAACTCCCAGTTGATTTCTCAACTGTGAAATTATTATTCAAACTAGTTCAGCTTACCAACCTGAAAAATCTTTCTTATGTCCCTGAAGAGATGATTACCAAAGAAGCTGGGGCTCTGCATGTCAAGCCTAGGCACTAAGTGTTCAGATAGTGACTTCTCCAGTCTGCTAGTCTGTTAAGTGTTGATATTCCCTGTTCTTCTGAATGTTTTATTTACACAGTAGCAAGTTCCTTTCACACAGGTTGATTCTGAAATAAGTATTTGTCTTGAATCTTTAAAATAATTGATTAACTATATAAAATCAAATTCAATTATGTTCCATATGATTACCTGTTACCACCTGACAAACATCACTGGGTTGAGATTGCAACAATGAGCAATAATACCATAATACAGATTTCCCCACCAAAGCAATGTTTGTGTATGTCTCTGCAACTTCTCTTTCACTACACCTCCAAGCAGTTCCCTCTATCTCTTTCTTCTTTAAAAGTGCAGGTAGCAACTCCTGCATCCTTACTTTTGCATTAATATTCTTAGAAACTTCCTTTAAACTTGGATATGAAAGTCATTCTCTGCTTAACTGCCTCTTTCACGCAGGAGCTTTATACCGGCTGAGAGAACAGGCTGACAGCAAATCAGTCATCTCTGAAGCCTTGGTATCTGTCTCCAGGGTGCAGAAATGTGTCGTGTTCAGATTGGTACAGGACACATACATGTACCTAACCAGATGCCGCTGTCTTCCAGCAGCAGAAAGCAGTACTGCTTATTCACAGAAGTGATAAAAGCAATGTGTAGCCTTCTGTATTGGTAGGAAAACCAACCCTCTCCACTTCTGAATTCTGTTCCGCTAATGACCAGGTGTTGGTTGAGAAGTGCACAGAAAAACAAGCAGGTATCCCAAAACGAGAGTCATAAGGCTTTAAAGGGATTAACTGAGTGACTTATCTCCCCATGAATATATTGACAAAAATATTTCAAATCCCATTTAAACTAAGGTGGCAAAAAAAAATAAAATTAGATGATGCTCAAAACTTGAAGGTATTTTTTATGCTGCAATTGCTTTTTGTCTCTGACATTCTGACTTCTATACCAGTATTGCAAAAGGGCTGGCCTTGGCTGTGCAACACTCTACAGGGTAGGAAAATAAGAGGGGTCCAGAAGAAGGCAGAGGCCTCTCCTCTGGTAAATTCTGGAAAGGAGGTAAATTCATGTTGATCAGTTCAGAAAGAGAGGCTGGTGCCGAGAAGACCACTGCAGTCATCAGCCACAGCTAAAAGTGCACTCCCAGTGCACATACAAAACTATTATACTTAATATTTCTTGGAAAAGTTCCCTCCATCCCACCAGGTTTGGGTGGCATCTTCATGTCTGCCAAGGTTTCAGAAATTCTGAGGGTCGAAAAGATTTGACTTTCAAGGGCTGTGTCTTCCCATCAGAAGCCTTGTTAGAAGTCACTGGCATCCGGTATTTCTTAATCAGCCCTACTGCTGCCTAATTACAGCTTAATTGCTGCTCTCCTGGCAGAAAACTGTTCCCACTGAACCCCTGACAAGCCTGTGGCCCCCTCTTCTGTGTACAGGCCTGAGGGATGGCTTGTTGCTTGCAAGTTCTCCAGCGGCTCTTTCCCTCTGCTCTGCTGCATCCTGTGACAGATGTGACAGCCTACGCTATGTTTCATAGAATCATAGCATCACTAAGGTTGGAAAAGTCTCCAAGATCATCCAAGTCCAACTGTCAGCCCAACACCACTGTGTCCACTAAACCACATCCTCCACATGTTTTTTGAACCCCTCCAGGGATGGAAACTCCACCACTTCCCTGGGCAGCCTCTTCCAACACTTTACCACTCTTTCAGTAAAGAAATTTTTTCTAATATTCAATCTAAACCTCCACTAGCACAACCTGAAGCCATTTCCTCTTGCCCTATCGCTTGTTACCAGGGAGAAGAGACCAGCACCCATCTTGCTACAACCTCCTTTCAGGCAGCTGTAAGAGAGCTCAAGGACTCAAGTGGTCCTACAACCTGTGTGCTGGTGCCCACTGTCACGCTCTGGCCAACAGCTACACGATCGCACACGAACTCCCCCCCAGCAGCCCCTCCTAGGAAAGGGCAAGTAATCTCGCTGCAACTGCTTCCTCTGCAGACTCTTGTAGGCACAGACAGACCTCGGTACTCTAATACGAGGGACAAAGGGACAAAACCTACAATTGCACACAAACACACTTTGCTGTGCCCCAGTATTTAAAGCACGATCTCAACCCATGCTGACCTGAAGTAATGTGGTAGGACAGCAGCAGGAGGACTGGCAGCGCGGAAGATTGTTTGAGAGGTATGTTTAGTGATACCTTTGAAAGCAAAGTAGTAATCTACAGACATGTTATGCAACATACTGACATCCTAATCAAGAAAATCTCAACCAAAACAACTCCCTGCGCAGTCTCACATCTCTGCTGAGCACAATTCTATGGATGCTTATGAATAAGAGGGCTGCATCAAGGAATCTGGTCAGCACTCTCAAGTGCTTTACAGACGGTCCAGGAAACATCATCTGACTTTCAGTGCTTCGAGGCCACTTGTCCTTGAAGACAAAGCTCTGCAGAGCGGGTCCACGCTAGAACCAAGGCACAACAATATGACAATCAATTGGCAGCAACTTTTTACACCGGTTTTCTCCCCAGACAACACAATGACCCAGCAATGGTCTAGCAGAAGTTCCTATTTTAGCTCATGCATTTTCTATATTTGATGTGACTGTCCTGAAATCAAAGGAGTTCTGTGTAGTTGCTCCTTTGAACACAACCCTTCAAAAGTATCTGGAGGAACCTCCACATGTCTCCATTTGCCCACCCATTCATATATTCATACCTGTAGGCACAGCCAAGGCATACAAGCAATTTTAAACTCTTATATGATGACCTTCAGTGGGGCATTGCAGAGGTCTTCCATTGTTTGCAGTTGCTTCCAGAGCTTAGTGTACCATGGCAACATAGATTCATCTACAGAAATCACTTAACTATTTGAAAAATATTTACTGAGGCATTCTTTCAAGCAAGAACAAGACAGATGCCAGAGGTCAAACTACACAGCTTGCCCTCTTCTGAACCATTTTTCCAGTAGCTGCAGAATGAAAAGATGTTCTCCCAGAACCGTTTTATAGAAGGGAATGTGGCCATCAATCCCCTGTTACTCAGCAAAGGCTGTACACACTGCCCCCAGTAATCATTGACTTGTACAAACTAAAAAGATGTGCAACTCTATGCAGTGTTCTGCAGAGCTTAGAGATTGCTTGGAAATTTAATTACAGTTTAGTTCAGCAAGCGACTATTAAGAGAAACCAAGTTTTTTTTCACTATTTTTTAAGCAAAGACACTTGAGCCAATGTTTCCATTCTGCCACCTCTGCAGAGTTACCTACAAAACACATCCTTTAGGACCTTCTAAAAGTAAAGTCAAATAAGTGAACATCAAAACATCTCCCTCAAGACTCTTCACTGGAACCAGCTTGAATACACTGGTAAGTGAAGTCATGAGACCAAGAGGCATTACAACCCCTGCACGACCAGCACGCACTCTTGCTTAGAGGGAAATCTCTTCCATGTGGCTAAAAAAAAAAAAAAAAAAAAAAACAGTGCTCTGAGGGACTTATTAATATCTAATTTACTGAACACTGCAGCTGAAGGGCAGTCCCGCTGTGCTCTGTGCTGGAAGACGTGGACAGAGACGCTTAGTTCAACATTAATTCAGGTGTCTCTACACTATGCAGGAATTGTTGATGTGGTTACAGCACAGATGCACCCTCAGATATTCCTGGAAATGGAAAACAGAATGGCATATGCATTCATTTTCCTACACTGTTCTAACAGCCACCACCGCAGTAAAGCAAAGGAGTACCTACGTAATATCCTATCTTGTACTGGACAAGAGGTCCACGAAAGAGACTCAAGAGACTCTCTAGAAGAAAATGATACATAGCTCATCATGGAAGAAATGGTTTCACCTCATGCCAGTAGCCAAAGCATTAAGTTTTGAAAGACGAAAAGTGTTACAGAAATATTTTTTATTTCTGGTAAAGGCATATTCACATACTTCTTGTCTACATAAAAGTGAAACCAGTTACGAACTGTAGATCCTGTATTAAGCCAGTCTGTAACATCCTGTCTGTAGGAACAAGAGGAGTGGTGGCTATATGGGGAGAACAGGAGGTGTTGACATCATGCTGATCGCAATACGATGCTTCTAGCCTACAATGGCTGCTGACTACCATCTGACTTCAGTGAGAACATCCAGGGGGTTGAGGACAAAAATCAGTGCTGCAAAATCACTTTACAGATATCTGCAGAACAAAAAAAGTGACCAGCATTCAGGAGCTGTAAGGTTCCCCACACCGTTTCATTGCTAGGATAGGATTACTTTTTCCTTGGAGAATTCCCACTGCTTCCAGGACAGCCATGAGCTGCTGAGCTCCAAAGGAAAGGTGAGGTGAACAGTACATTCATTTAACCTTGTTCCACTTTCACCTGCCTTGTTGGTTTCTCAGGAAGGTGGCCCATACCTCCACGGCAATTTCAGAGGCACTACTGAAATGTAAACTCAAAATCCACTTTTTAACCTTAGAGCACTGTGTGGTTCCAATGTGTTGGCCCCTGGCCACCCAGAAACAAAGGGAAGACAGACTTCAACAGGAAGTCTGATCCACAATAGAAAGACATTTAAAACATAACCAATTGAGAACAGACATCTAAATCCCTGATCCTGTTAACATTGCTTCTGTGTACTCACAAGGCTGTCAAAACTCACTTCATCTATGGGAATAAACCTTGTTTCTATCAGAAAGACCACATAAATATTGAATATAAATCTAATATTCAGTAAGTTTACTGTGTGCTAGTTGCCTATAGCAACTAAGGGGCACTACTGCCAGATTCTACTTAACTGGGACTGTAATTTTAGTCAGTATTAACCGAGTGCACATCCAATCAGAGGTTTTGTCTTGACATAAACCTGACATTTAGGTACAACCATCTGGTTCAAGAGCTATTTCTCTAAACACCCAGACCCATTATTTAGATGAGAATACTTAAAGATACAGCAGCAGAGCACCACAAAATTATCATGCTCGTAATTAACAATGCATATAGAAAATTCAAACCTTACAAAGAACAAGAATTTATTTTACAGAAACAGCCTTTAAATTTGAGATTTTTACAGTTTGCCACCTCTTCCTCTGGAAAGCAGAAGTATAGCTCTTGGGAGACGGAGGGGCCCACAAATCCAGCACACAGAACGAAACCCCTCCACCACCAGTTGTCCAGGTTTGTCCCTTTTTCAATAGCTCTTTAGCAGAAAGAAGTTCACAGATAATAATTTGGAGAAGAGAAGAAAGACTTTGTGTTGTTTTTAAAACCACTCCTTTCAGCAGACCTCAGCAGACGGAGCTTGGGTGCAATTTTTACCTCAACCGGGACGAGCCTTTCCTCAGGGCAAGGCCAGATACATAGGAACAATGTGCCAGTTGCAAACAATGCAGGCAAAGAAGTGATAGCAGATTACACAAGCAGGTACAGTAGTTTTAGCTGCTGGTCGTATACCAGATAGGCACTGCCTACACCCAAATCCTACATGTGTGCTTTTGAACTGGCCTCCATTCCTTTTACTTCTTTGTACAGCTAAGGGTGTACCTAATACATCAAAACAGCTGAACAACAACTTACAAGAAGGCTTCACCCTGCAAGACCTGAAGTACTCCAGCTTACACAAACCTGTTAGAGACCTGCGGGTAGCAGAGGATCCACCACACACACTTCCTGCCACCACTGGATAATGAGATGACAAGCTTGCAACAAAGCCACCATGAGATAGACCATATCCATGTTCACTGGACCTCACAATGCAGCTTAATTTCTCCAATGTAAATACCAATCCCTGAAAGCTGATATTTGTCTTGCCCATTTTCTAGAAAACATTAGAATTCCACAAGGGAGCTGTTTGCATTAAAAATAGGATGTGTCACATTAAGACATCGGTGTGTTCTATAAAAGCTGAGGAAAAGCATTTTAAGAAAGCTCTCTAAACACTGGCCTTTCTTCTTTCTGCTACCTGGCATTTGCACTCAAGGAGCATTCAGCTCAGTGAAGCCCTGTGGTTGAGTTCCAGTGAGGAAAGTCCTGACCCAGCATCACAAACACAGCTAAATCTATAGAAACCCATCTCTGAGCTATGAGAGAGAGATAAGGACTTCAAAGAGGAGCTCCTCTGGAGATCAGAAAGAATCCCTGCCTATTACTTTACCAGCAGCTTTTATCCCAGCATCCTGGATTTGTTTTCAAAAGCTTTAGCAACAGAGTCACTCAACACACAGCATGACGCACAGCCTGACATCGGGGCTGATCAGTGCCCTGAGATGTTTCCTGCCATGTATGGCCACAAACTCGTCTCTGGCTATAATGTTCAAGATTGTGACCATACAGCTTACTGTGGAACAAGTGACAGAAGCACTCAGCAACTCCGCATCAAATGCAAGGCAGCTATGTTCCCACACCCATGTAAACAGAGCTTAAACTCACACTGAGGATGTTACCAAAGACTGGCCACGGACTCTAAGAACAAAACTTGGATTTCCTTAAAGTGAAAGGTGTGTGCATTATTACTGCTAGACAATGTGCCATGAAAACCTTTCTGTTTTATCACAGCAATGTTATGCAATTATTTCTTTTAGATACTTGCATTCACACTTGTAATATTTCACCCACTACAGCTGCTGCTGGAAGGGAAACCTCTAATAGCTAAAGAAAGCTTGGTGTAGTACCAACGCCAGCACCTAGCACCTAAGACTGAGTAAAAACTGGAGCGATGCTCAGCCTCTCAAGTAGAACTAATCACATTAATCATATCCTCCTTACCAGAAGTCACTGGGCTTCAACAACCCAAAGCAACATGCAAAATTAATTTTGTCTCCACTGGCAGCTGAAAATATCTCAGTTATGCCTTCATGCCAACCTGGTAATAATATATTTCAAGGAAGTGTTGCTCATCCCATAAACCTATCAACTGAAGTTTAGAACAAAACTAGTAAGTAAAGGTTTCTCCTTTATTTCTTGTTTCTCAATTTGACTTTAGGGGCAGGAAGGGAGGAAACTAGAGAGACAAGCTGAAAGAAAAACTTCCACTCAACAGCAAATCATGATAGCTGGTGGTAGAAATGTATAAGCACCAGAGAGGAGAGACTGCTACAAAAAAAAGTTATAAAAGCAAACCTGGTTTTGAGAATAACATAAAATTATATCAAGTGTAGGACAGTTGGTGGAAGCACCAACACATCATGGGCTGCTACACCAGAGCAAACTGTACTCAGCAGTTCACAAGCACGACTCTATATAGCTGGTAGGAAGCCCTGTGCAATGGCAAGCATGTAAAAGATCCACACAGTGCATTACCTTGCATAGGCAGTGACCTTTCCAAAGAGATCACAAAATCTGATTAGGGCTCTTGGAGGTATTGCTGTTTCCAGTACCTAAGTGTACCATGTTTTATTTCCATATGGACTCTGCCTACCAATGACATGCAGTTATCTTTGAAGCCAGAACTATGACAAGATAACAATACTGACATCAATACAGATTAATTTTAATTGCACAGCATCATTTACAGTATCGTAGCAATCCGATAGGAACAGCACTCAATTTCAAAGTAAAATCTGATTTTGACCTATGGAGCTCCTAGGGAACAGACCTAGACTGTCATTTCCTTTGCTCCATTTCAGTAAGACAACGTAGTATAGAGAGTTGTAATATTTAACCTGCACTTGCCACACAGATCAGCAAGGCTTGTCCATTTTCAAAGTGTCCAATTGCCATTGTTGAAGTAACCATGCACTGTTACACTAACTTGCTCCTTGGGAAAGTATGGATGACATTACAGCTAGAGTAATTGATTTATTTCCACCAGCATGTTCCTAAAGGAAAAGGTGCATCAGCACAATGCTGACAGTACATCACTTCTTAACATCTCTTTCTTAAGGGCTGTAAACAGGACTTCAGCTTAGATGACACTAGGGGGGTATTACAGATTCAAATACGTTAAGCCCTCTGCCTCACTCATCACTTACTGTGGCAACTGCTCCTTCCAGGAGGACTGTACCTGGATCCTTCTTTCAATCCACTCTCTCCTAACACCTCCCTTCAGCTCCTCACCTTTGCCTGGAGCGGTCCCCTGTCCCTGTCTCACAGTGCCCGTACTATTCTGCTTAAGATCCTGAAAAAAAACTGCCACTTGTGGGTTTGTAGAGTCCTCCTTTGTGGTTTTAAGTGAGATTTCTAACAGCTGTTATATCCCTGAGGCACCAGCCACCCCAGTGGTCTTCCTTACTACTCAATTTGTTAAGCTTTTCACAGAGCACAACTTATTGATGGAAGACAGGACAGAGACCAACCTCAGTAACAAGTGTAGTGTTTCCCACCTACTGACTCAGAGGTGGGATGTCCTCTGGCATGCAGCCCTTTTAAATGGCTTTGCTTTTTTGCTTTTGTTTAGTTTGCAGTTTTTTTAAGGTACATAAGGAGACTAATACAGTTCTTCTGTATGTTGGGGGACATGCAGGTTCTAGAAGAGTCCTCAAGCTTTGTGTGATTGAAAACCATGGTGCGTATCAGCCAGGTCTTCAGACAGCCCAACACCCTGCAGCAGAGCTGAGCAACACCAAGGCATCCACTGCCCTGGAGGCACACCATGGGCTAACAACTCTTTAAGGTTCCTTAAGATGCTATTATTCTCCCCTCATCACTGGTGTCCAGATCTCAGGGATCAATCCTTCCATTCCTTTCAGTTTAGAGCTTTCTGATGTAAACCGGTTGCTCAGCACACCTCTCTGCCTAAAATAAAGGTTTTGCACTTTACTAGTACAAACCCAGCCCAACTTCAGAGCAGCAGCCCAAGCCAAGAAACATCAACTAGACTCAAACATCCAGCTGACATCCGTTGGGAGCTTTCCAGGAGCTCTACAATTTGAAAGGAGGCTGCATTTACAGAATCACTAACTTCAGCAAGCAGTAAAACAATTTTTAACAAACACCAGTGGTTTATTAGCCCTTCCTCCACCCCACTGTAGAGAAATTACCAAGGCATTTGTAAATACTAGCAGGAAGATCAGGACAAACTGAGACAGAACTGTTAAATAAACTGGTAAAATACAGCAACAATTCCTCCTTAAGAATTTATATTTCCAGTTTAAGAAAAAAGTTTCTGCAAGACAAAAGTGTTTTAAAATAACTTCAGAAGACATTGATCTGGTTGCTCTGGCCTTTAAGAAGTTTGTAAATTGAACTGTCAACACTAATTAGGAATTTCGGAGAGTCAATCAGAACTCTAACCATAAATAGCTTTTACCCCTTCTCTGCCATGTCTGTTAAGCACCTCTTGCCCTAAGGGGTTCATCCAATCAGCACTCAAAGTGACCACAGTGCAATCCCCTCTTCTAAACGGTATCAGATGTAGAGAGGACCTGGCTGGAACACATATCTTACTGAAAACTAACCAAGTAGTTCTGAAAACAGAGTGCTACATATGCTCACCACCCAAGTGTTGTTTGCACCAGTTGATCCAGAGTGAAACTCAAGTGTTTGCTTACAACACACTTTGGCTGCAGGCAGGCTCTGGCGGTATTAACTGAAGGTCATGCTGACAAATACAGCAAAACTTACCTGAAACTCAAGGAAAAAACAGCTAGCTTCTGAAAAATCTGACCCAACAATACTGAATGGCAATTGACACTGCTATCGGCACAGTTTGAGCAAAAGGATGATACTTCCACAGGCGTAACTTTGTTTGAAATTTGAAAGGATTTTGGTGGCAGTAACGGAACCATAATGGCGTTCACTGTTGACTGCAATACAAGATGGGTGGCACTACAACCCGCCAAGGCAGCCCCCTATCTTTGATGAACAGGCATGTGTCCACCTAAAAACTATTCAGACACAGGTTGACAGTTATTCCAAAAGACAAAGCAGAATGAGGACTACAGCAACTCATTTGGAAGTGATTCCCATTGAATTTTGTATGATTTACCAGTTAAGCTAAAGGTTTTTTATCATCATAGGCAATTAACAGAATTAAGTGTCATGCCCTAGTAATGGCCAAGGAAAAGGACTCCTATCTCAGCATAACAAAAAGAAGGAATGGACTTCAACCTTGAAAAAGTAAAGGATTTGTCATGTTTATCAAATAAGATCACAGCCTTTAGTACAGCTTCAGACTATTAAGAGGAAGCTCTTAAGTCCCTCTAAACCAAAAGAACAAGTTTGCAATATCAAGGAAATAGAATCTCAGCAAGGGTCTAATACACTTCAGAGGGTCACACTTGGAGTGGTATTTAATAGCTACCTTAACTATGCCTCCTGGCTCTCTGTGTATCAGCATGAAAACGTTATTGCCACTGCAACTGACTGCTGGTAATTCTCTGTGATGTTAATGAGTTTTGAATTTATGCAAAGTCTCCCGGCAGGTTCTTCCGCAATATCTATCAACCATCACACCCATGGAGGGTACCTGTTGTAAAAAGCATCTAGCTTTCTCCCACTTTTTAATTAATATAGAAAAGTAGACTTCAGGCCGTTTTAAAATATTTCAAAAAGCTCAAATCAACTGGCCTGGAATGAAGGAGTCAACTAAAATGTATGAGGACTTTGTTTTGAGTTCCTACATAGCTATTAAAAAAGTTCACAACATGTTACTGTAATTCTGACTAACATTGCACAAAAGACAAGTCAGACACCAAAAATGAAGTGTTTGATCCCCAAATCAATTAAGAGTTCCAAGAGCTGTCAGGACCTTGTGCAATCAAGGGAATCTGCAATGCCAGAATAACCTCACAGCCAGATGTGGATTTAGAAGTTGAGAAGTCCAAAGACTTAACATTAATTTTTCTACTTATTACAGAACTATCAATGATTATTCAGCATCAGAGCCACTGCCAAACAGCCACAGCTTACTAAGAAAGAGCAAAATTTTTTTGCTTGCAACACAGAATCATTAAACAGATGAGAAAATTATGTAAGCCAGCAAACACACACCTCTTATGCCAGTAAAAGCGCCTTGTGCCTCTCCAGCCAGGTGCTCGGGTTATTACCCACTAGCTTCAAATCAACATCACAATATAGGCACATAGTACTAAACACTGCTTCAAGAGTTAATAGTCTGGATAAACAAGTGAAAACTGTGGCACTATTATAGTCTATATCATGGACTACTAGTGTCCACAATAGTTCAGAGCTTGTGTCTTGGCAACACCCCCCCTCTTTCTCCATCTCGTATTTAGACTGAGCAACCACCAGGGCCTTAATCACTAAAAAGAGGTTAAGTGTGCACCTAGTTTGTGCATTTCCATTTGCCAAACTGAACACAGCCCATGGCCACAAACCAAATAGCAACTACTGCAAAGTTCACACCTCTGAAAGTGTGAGATTTAATGAGTGCTACCAGTCAACCTCACAGGACAAGCCTGTTTTGCTGGGTTGGTCTCTACTTGAAGAAATTTCCCCCACAAACTCAGAGATTAATCTTGAAGAACTCAATATTGCAAATACAGAATCTTAGAGTTAATAAAACCTCATATCTGACATTTTCCACAGCAGCACAAGGAAACTTTTTTCCTGCAGAAAGCATGGATTATAAATTCTATGTAGCTACATAATCCAAATAAAGCATTCTCCCATAACCAGATAATCTCTTTACAATAAATCTTACATGCACAGCATGGATCATCTCAGTTATTTTCACAATCACTTTGCCCTAATTTTTGCGAGAAGTACAAGCAATCCTTTTTATAGAGAAGCGCTTTCGTGTTACACGATCTAAAGCACATCCACCAAAGGGTTTGGCTCTGCTAGAACAGATGAACATAGGGAGCAGTATGACTTTTTACTCATCGGACCACCAGAGGAATCATTATTCTTTGAAGAATTCTAGACTATTTTCAGGCTTTGCATTAACATGCTGAGCTGGCAATTCCTGCTAGTTAAACCTCCGTACAGCTGTGTGACAACATGTTTTCAAGAAGAGTTGGACCTCTTCTTCTAACTCCTTTACCATACTCATTCCCCTTACTTCTAGCACACTGATCAAAACAGAAATCAAAATCCAACTTTTGACATGCACACATTTACAGAAATTGAGTCACTTGCCAGCAGTTTCTCCTAGGCTTATCAGCTGCCAACAACCCATCGTGAAGTGCAGCTTTTACATGCTCCAGTGAGCTAGGTGACCTCCATCTTCAGAGCCTGAGAACATGCTGTTCCTGTAACTATTCTCAGGGCTGCTATTCCCAGGGTTTTTTTTTCCCTTATATAAAGGCAAATTAAGATTAGAGATCTAGACAGACCCGCAGAACCAAAAGAAGCTGTCAAGGGGAGAGAGGAACAGTTAAGTCTTTCTCTGGACTACAACACAACTTTAGTGAAAGATTCTTTGAAATTTAAGTCTAAGCTTAGATAAAACATTTTCCTGCTGATTCCATATCACATGGATCCTGTGAAAGTCCTGTTACACATTCCCATCCTCACCCTGTTCCTGTACCCCAGCTCGTCTCAAGGGATATCATGCTTTAGGAAGGGACAGTTCTCCGCAGGGACAATTCTATACAAGGAGCCATTAGGCTTAAGGTCAGGGTTAGAGGTGTCCCCACAGAGAGGTGTCCTAGACACTCGTGCTCAGCTTTCTCTTACTCCACATGTATTCCATAGCCAAATGTTTTGAGAACCAAGGTTCATGTATCCTGTGTTCCCTTCTGTTTTCAAAATAAATCCACATTTGCAGTCATTAGGGCTCGATGCTACAATTAAAAAGACTTTACAGCATTTCAATGATGAAGGCTTTACTTACCACCACTGAAACGATGCTGCCCCAGAGGAGTATGGGACTGGAAGTGTAGCTGCTGTGCCGACAGAGCTGGCCCCTGTACGGACACAGGAGCACCGCACGCTTCTCCATACACCTGACTCCGTGCTCCGAACTACAGAAGCCACGTCTGGAAGACTGAACCTTCACTAGTTTTGTTCCATCAGTGCAGCTGCCCCTTTCAATGCCTCAAATGACAAAGCCGGTGCTTGCAAAATGTCTATGTGGTGCTCAGCTAAAGGGTCTGCTCTGGCCATCGCAGATGATGTATTTTCCATTTGCATTACATGCATGTGGTCGGGAAGAAAATCATGCTTTTGTACAAAGTAGTGAATTGTTTTCAGAAGCATCAGTCACAAGACTCTGCCAGACAAAAGCTTCACAGTGCCATCTCAGGCCAGGAATGCTTCTGTTGGTCTTCTCCATTAACAACATGCACCCTATGCAATGTAGACCTCTCTCCCGTTTCTCAGGTCAGTCTGCTCAGACTGCTCCTTGGATATCCAAGTTCTGCAGGTATCAGAAAGTTTGAAGTTTGTCTTTTACTACATCTGAAGCTACTTGCAACAACGGATCACAAAACATATTTCAGATTAAAAGTTAAGCCCTACAATCAAGACGCTACTAGTGAGGGTAAGCCCCATGAGTACTAAAATAGTAAGTACATTCCTGTTCTGCATTAACCACTGCAGGCAAAAGCCTTAATACTCAGAGATTTCTAACCACTGCCACAAACATTAGGATATAACCTACTCTACTCATACAGAATTCAAGCATATTCTGAATAAAAGGGCATCACCACTATGGTTCCTGAGCATCTTGTTTGACAGTCTTTCAAGATAAAAAAATATTTTGAGGACCATACCAGGTTTACTGGACTCTGGTACTTTTCTCAGTGACTTTTTCTTTTTCTTTTTAAAATACAATGACCTTAAAGCACATCTCGCACCACAGTAGAGCCAGATGACAATAATTTCAGTTAGGAACTCATCTAGCAATTCAGCCGTATTGGAAGGCTGAGCAAGAGTGGATTTGAATCTCCTTACGTCCTCATTGCTAACAGGTATTAGACCTGCATGCTCTGACATGCTCTTAGAAGTTCTTTCCTAAACTATCTTTGCTCGAAATATTGGAAGTCTCACCTGTTTCCCTCATCCTATCACTAATTTGCTGCAAGGCAGGTACATCAGTCAGAGTCAGATGAACACAATTCAGTGTCTGGAGACATGATTTAATAAATACTAACAAAAGAACTTAGGCAAGCATAAATGAACATTTTGATTTTACAAACATTCGTCTAACAAGTCCTTTTAAATACCACAATACACTGATCTTCTGCAAGAACAGTAGTACTGTCTCACTTCAGGGGAGAAAAGGAAGTCATGGTACCTTAAATCTGAGAATACCACCACAGAAGTGCACACGGAAACATCAGAAATCTCAAGTTACCTTAGCCAACTGTGCATAGGAATGAAATGAACTGTTGAAGACACAAACCCAATTGCATTAAGGAAGATAAAGATAATTGGTCCACAAGGAAAAAAGATCCACTGACCATCCACAACAGATGAGTTTGAAAGCAAGAGCGGTTGCCAAAGCAGAATACCTCATCCCAGCTCAAAAGCTCTTCCGATGCCTGTGGCAAACTTAGCGAACCGATACCACCACACTCCAGATTCACTAGGGGTTAGGGGAAGAAACAATAATTACATCAGCATAAGCATCTCTGACATTGAGACAGGAACCAAGATTCATTTTCTCTGGGGCTACAAAACAAATACCTGAAACAAGACACAACCCAAACAGTTTAGCCTCTGGAGTTTTGCCTTCAATTTTGGTCCCTGCTATACAAAAAAAGATATGGACAGGCTGGAGAGGGTCCACGGAAGGGTCACTGAGATGATCAGAGGACTCGGAAGCGTATGTAAAATAAGGCTGGGAGAACTGCGTTTGTTCAGCCTTGAGAGGAGAAGGCTTAGGGGAGACCTTATTACCATGTACGAGTACATAAACGGTGTATATGGAGGATGGAGACTCTCTTCTTACGAGGAGTCACATGGAAAAGACAAGGGGTAATGGGTACAATTTGCTCCTGGTGAGATTTCAATTGGATTCCAGAAGAAAACATGAAAACAGTTAAATACCAGAATAATCTCCCCAGGGAACTTTTGGATTCCTCTACACTGGACAATTTTAAGGTGCAGCTTGACAGAGTTTGGGGCCATTTCACTTAAAACTATATTTCACCTAAAAGGTTGGACCAGATGATCCTAGAGGTCCCTTCCAACCTGGCATTCTGTGATTCTATGATTTGAATACTAGATCACTAACCCACATTCCCACACAGTCAGTAGAACACACAAGACACAAACAATGGTCATTACATCACTGCTGCTGTGCTTGGTTCTTTGGAAAAGGGGATTGTCTACAGGATTTATTAGACTGAATGCTGCAGAGCCCAGAAGGTGAGCTGCTCATAGTAACAGATCTCACTTCAGGAAGGACTCTGAAAAGCAACTGAGAAAAACTGTGTCAGACAAGCATGAGGCAAGATACCGTACCATGTCCAAGGAGGGACAACTCCTGACTGATGGTCCTGGACACTGAAAGGAACAAGCTCAGTGGAGGAGCTCTAAAACAGTGTATTCTGGAAGGAAACTTTGGGAAGCATGTGGGGAAACAGAATGCAGACCGTTGATGAGGTTAGTGCTACCTGTTTCAGTGCTGCACACAGTAAACAGAGTGCTCTGGCAGGCAGGTGCTGGGTTACAGGAGTCACTTGGTGGCTAGTTACTTGGCAGTCTGACCTATAGTACAGCTTTGTTGACATGTTTTCTCCACTAACTCCAGACAACAACTTGTCCACAGCTGTAATAAAGCCACAGCTATGCAGTAGAACTTAGTAAGGTCAGTAAGAATTTAAATTCGTTCTAGCTAAGTGCTCACAGGCAGAGACTGCATCTCCACTGGACAGCTTGTTAGTATAGCTCTTTAGGAGATAAAAAATAATGCTCTCCCTTTTCTCTAGGAAATAAGGTCTTATCCATCTTTAAAGAGCCAATGCTCTTCTCAACAATGCACTGCATGCTACCCTCAGCTTTACTACTGAAAATACAAACCAGACCTTTCTCAGACCACAACTAAGATGACTCTGCAACTCACCCAGTAAAAAAAAGCAGCTGGGACGCAGTGGGATGCAGTGAGTATTTAAGAGAGGATTTCTTCACAAAGAAGTTTCCCAAAGTGATAAACCTGGTGAAGGATGTGTTCAAGAGCCAAGCAGATTCCCCATTCTTCAAAATTAAGAAAATTTCCATCTACAATTTCATTCACTCCAACTCACTATCCTCAGAGTAAAATCAATGAAGCAAACGCTTGCTTTCTGATGCACACAACAAAATGGACACAGATCCATTGCACAAGATTTCACTTTAAACTTCAGGAATACTAATGGTCAAAGAGACCACACAGGATCCCAGCTGGAACTGATGGATTTGCTAGCTGCTAGTGGCTGCATCACTCCAATTTTATACTGACAGATACAGAATAACCTCAGAGGGACCTTACATTCAAAATGGCACAAGACTTCACAGAAGATGCACGGCATGTGTGAGTGTAAGGCGAAAGCGCAGACACATTTCTATAGACTGTCTGTGGAAAGTGACAGATAATTTATCTGTAAAGCCACTGAAAAGCAACTACGCCAGCCAAGGTCTTAAAATTTCCGGAAAGAACAGGCACACCATTGTGATTGACTCCCAGTCCTGCCATTAGCCAGCCCCACTCTTAAATCCCTGTCCCAAATATCAAACCAGAGATAGGGTCTCCTCTTCCTTTCTTATCAACTCCAGCAAGGAAGACATGGAGAAGCCACATATGCCCTGCAGCCCTGTGGGTAAGCTCAGGGGTTTTCTTGAATGGGGGCTTTCAGAATTAAAGGCACACATTGTTCTCATTTCTCACCCAGGCACTTAGCTCATCTTATCTGACTCCTTAGGGTCCTGACACTACCAACTGGTAGAGAGAACATAAAACTACATTAGTAGCCGAAATTGGTGTCTGGGTATATACTAATATCAAGCTACATATAACGAGGTCTTGGGAGTTATGGAAGAATCCCAAGAGGGGACTGTGCAGGTTTAATTCTTCACAGAGTTCAGTGCCCCTTTTAAACTCCTTTCTTCACTCAAGAAGAGATTTCCAAACACGACTGACAAAAATCATAGTCAGAGCTCATACAAAGAAGCAGAGAAGAAACAGTGTGCCTGCCCAGACAATGCCAGCCAGATCACGCTCCCATATCCTGACAGGTCATCCTCTAGCTACAGCAGCCGCATCCCTCACCACAGCCGTTCAGGAGCCTGTTATGGATTGCTGCTGCAATTCAGCCTGGTCTGGGGTGGTCATAAAACTGCTTGATGCCCTGCATCAAAGGCAGGACATGGGAAAGGGAGAGGACTGGACAGAACCCCAGTGAAGTACACAGTGACATATCTTTAGGTTGCTGCTACAAATAACACCACAGCACATCAAAACAGGCTGTGTAACTAAAAGCAGCTCTATCTAAAAATAGTTCTGTTTCAGAACCCTTAGTGCTGTGACACTACAAATCTCAGGTACTGTAAGCATTTAAAAACCATATAGCTGTGTAACCCCCGGGCTACGCTTCAATGAATATACATAGGGATGACATTTCCATTTCATTTTCCTGTTAGAATGATGAGTTTCTTGCGTATCTGCACTACAGACCTAATGTTGCATTAACGTACTATTTCTAAGCCCTGCAGGTATAACCTTTCTCTTTGCTTCTTAGTTACTTTTGGCTTTCTATTTTTAGATTTTTTTCCCCACTTAGGGATGCATCAGACAAAACAAAGACATCTTAACACACAGCCCAACGTTCCTAGGATGAGACAGTCAATATTTTCCAAAAATAAACAATATAGATTTTATAAGCAAGCTGAACACTCATGCTGTCCACTGACTAAAATTACAGCTCATTTTTTAAAAATTAACTATCCAGTAAACAATCTATTTTTTCCTTCTGTTTTTCTCTTCTAATGTTAAAAAAAATGCTGTATAGAAATGCATTCTCTGTATGTTCAAAGTTTCTGGAAATGTTACACCTCTAGGACCAGCGTAGATTTGGCATCTCAGCTAAAAAGCCTGCAGCACCACTGTAGGATGTGGCTAAGCAAAATCCTTAGGTGGACTGTTGTCATCACAACTAGTTGGGTTATCAGCCTGAGGTCCCACAGCCTGGCAAGCATCTGCAAAGGACCATCCTGGACACAATGCTTCAGAATGAGATATAAGAACCAACAACCCATTTGTCTGGAAAGAGCTCCCATTTTTCACGTGGGCCAGGAACTGGGAAGCAAACACTGCATTCCAGCTGCCCCTTCCAGAAAACAAGCCAAAGTCTCAGAAGCTTGTGTCAAAGCTCCTCTGAAGCAGCTCTATTTTGACAGGTGCTTTTTCTTGGGAAAAGCTGTACTGGTGCCATGTAGGCAACAGCTCTTTTACTTTACTTCCATCTTTTTGCTAAGAGCTGAAACTGCTTGTATCAGTGCACGGGAATAGTGTGTAATCCAATGCTGTCATCTGTCAGGTTCCTATCATATGCCAGCCAGTCCTTCTTGTATGCCAGAGACAGAGGCTCAGGCGGGTTTTGTGTACCAGGAGAATCTGCATCATGTTCAGTACATTTCAACAAAAATACTAAAGATTTTGCAAAAGTCTTGCTAACACCACAAAACACAGACTTACAAATCATAGGGAGAGCATGTAGTGAGGCTCCAGCAATGACAAGATGGGTGTAATTATAATTACAGGCTCCCCCATTCCAACTTTAAAAAGTATTTTAGTTCTCTTCTGCATCCTCACTGTACAAGTGTCGCTGCATCTCTCTTCCTTTAATATCTACATCTATGATGAGAACTATATGTTAGGAAATCTTCCTGACAAGAACACTTGAGAAATCAAATCAACACCAATCACCACTACCACCAGACTGGGAAAAATTCTCTAGTTGGAAGTTAACACATCAATACCAACCCCATTAGCCAAGATAGCTATCCACCAAGTATAGTTAACCAAGAAACAATGAATTTCAGGCCTCATCACACTGCATCCCTGCAATGCACGGAACTGACTTAATCTAAAATGAACCTGGTACCCAACAGTTAATGAACAGAGAGCACTTTCTCTGAGGGCAGAATGATCATGACAAGCTGAGTCAGAGATCAAATGGGAACAAGGTGGAACAGAGTTTCCACAGATGAGCTTGCATCAAATTGATCGGGAAGACATGATATTAGGCATTAAGAGTAAACAAACCCCCCTGCAAATTAGTTTATGTTCATAGAATCATATAAATTGTAAAAGACCTCTAACATCATCTAGTCCAACCATCAGCTCAACACCACCATGCATACTAAACCATGTCCCAAAGTGCCACATCTACACATTTATCAAACCCCTCCAGGGATGGAGACTCCACCACTTCCCTGGGCAGCTGTTCCAGTGCTTGACAACCCTTTTGGTAAAGAAATTTCTCATAACAGCCAATCTAAACCTCCCCTGGCACAACCTGAGGTGACTTCCTCTTGTCCTATCACTTGTTACTTAGGAAAAGAAACAAACAACATCATTAAGCTCCACCAGGCAGCTGCAAAGAGTGATCAGGTCTCCCCTCAGCCTCCTCTTCTCCAGGCTAAACAATAACAGTTTCCTCAGTCGTTCCTTATAAGACTTGTGCTTCAGACCCTAATGTTAATTTGAAGAGCTGGGCATTTTGGGGGTGGAAGTCACCACTAATATCCAAGATAAGCAATGGTCCTCGA
Organism: Neomorphus geoffroyi; assembly: GCA_033558235.1. Taxonomy (NCBI): domain Eukaryota; kingdom Metazoa; phylum Chordata; class Aves; order Cuculiformes; family Neomorphidae; genus Neomorphus; species Neomorphus geoffroyi. The sequence continues at coordinate 2,710,195 of JAUMJM010000048.1, forward strand.
AATAGACCATGCCATGGAGAGGCACTATATGAATGTGACTAAGCCTTTCTTCCCTTTTATGGTGCATATGTACAGATTTGTGCCACAATATCAGAATATGCACAGTAATGTGCCTTGCAAAGATGTGACACACTGGACTTCATCCCACCCTCAACTTGATCTGTGTGCCATCCTGCCCACTTGCCTGCAGCAACTCCCTCTCATTACTCCTGCATTGAACCTTTCCTTGGATCTGCATTAGTACACAGCAGTTCTCATACCACATTTGCAGAGGCAAAGCAGGGTCAAGACAGCTTGCTTGACTCCTGCAGTGCTTATCCAAACACGCTGGAGAGAGGAGGAAATGATTGGCCACCTTCTTAACTTCACATCACTGCATCTGATGCAAAGGGCAGGAGGTCACATATGACAGAGCTGGCTAGCAACACAACATCTTGGCTCTGCAACATAACATCTGACTCATTAGCAGAGGGAAACTTGCAGCAAGCAGAGAACCTGGCAGGTTTTGCCCGTGCAAGCAGTACTGCACACAGTCTGTACTAGGTAGGTGCTGTCCTTAGCCCTGCAATGAGTTGCCAATGCAGCCCTTGGCTGGATAAGGCTGTCAAAGAGAGAAGGTTCCCCCACCAGACACATTTTAAAGAAGTTAATTCTGGAAAACCTGTGTCAGGTTGCTCAGTCAATACCACACCAGTTATTGTCAGAGTGTACATTCAACAGACACCAGATGTTAGTGTACTACCACCCTTGACAGTGGGCTGATCAATAGTGCCAGCATCAGTGGCAAGTCTGGAGACTGAGAGGCTCAGAAAGGCTTTAGATACTTCCTAAGAATGGCTTCCCTTCAGCATTTGACACTTGTATCCATCTCTGAGTTCTGAACATCAGCACATCACAGGCCTGTCTGTCAGACATTTCTAGGCAGATCACCGGTGGTTATACTGTAGTTCTGCACAAAGACAGCAATAGCTTAGATGATACTTCATCTACAAGGATGAATGAGGTATTCAAAAATGCGCATGCTGGTCAACAACACAATGTTTTTTAAGGATTTTAAACAAAGCCTAGCTTCTCAAACCTCACTTCACACTGCCAGGTACTGGTCAGACTCAGAGGGAACAGTGCTCTCCTAGGACACCCTCCAGCCTGAACAGGATGAAAAAATATTTCATATAGTGTGTGCACTTCTAATCAAGCAAGGGACTCTCTTCTCTATTTGTTTTCTCTGCATTTTTTGATCATGATTCAAAACTGTTATTTTATAGCTTCAGTGGCAGTTGACACTAACTCTTACACTCCACCTGGAAAATAAACTTCAACCACAGCCGTTTGGATGTGGAAAAGACTCCCAGTTTCATCTCTCCCCAAAACCATGTGGAACTGATAGCTTTTACACTGGGAAAAAAACCCAATAAGTCTCAAGTTGCTAAGGTTATTCTGTACTTTAAAGAGTAGGACAGGAGGGAGAGGAAAGGGACAAATGGTAACTGAAACAGAACAAAGCAGCAGTGTTGTGCAGGACTGTGTAGACCCAAGCAAATCAGTATGATAAATCCTGGCTGGCTTCTGAACTGCCAGGATTCTTGCAAGCATCCAGTCCCTACTCACAAGGTATAGACCAGGAGCTACAGAGCACAGGAAGCCACTAGAAATGCTGTAGTAGACTTGCTCTGTCCTACTTCTGAGCCTGATGCCAACATTTCCAGGCACGTGGAAGTATCCTACGTATCCAATCACAGCAACAGCCACTCACATACACAAAGTTTCACTACGAGCTCCAGGTTCAAGTGTTCTCTTTCAATGCAGGTGTTAAAGCCCTTTGAAAAAACTTCCAAGTTCTTGGCTGCCTATGAAGGGAAGGAAGCCTGCTTCCTAAGCTCATGATCACCACTGCACAACATTCCATCATATCCTGAGACAGCAGGGTTAGACCTGACAGCCTCTTCCGGTTCTGCTCACTCAATGTCCACACAAACGTGCATGCATGTGCCAATTCCACTCCTTCACTGTTAACAGGGGGGCTCTAAAAAACACTTAGGAGGTTTTTTTGTCTGCCAACTTGCTAATGTCACTACTATGCCCACTGCTCTCAAGCTGAATGAAGTGGACCAGTCTTGTCACATCTGTTGCCTCTGCTTGATAAAAACATGTACAGCAAGCAGGGAATGCAACAAGTCCACATCAGCTTGTATGGGCCACCACAAAGATTAGAAGCTACAGAACCAAAGAGCAACAAAAAACAGACTAAAAATGTTCACAATTTGTCAACACTCCCACAACAGGAAAAGTGTTTTCCTCACCACTGAGGGGTAATTTGAGTTTGTAGACGTTCATAGAGAATCTTTCTGTTCACAAGTCGATCACTGTGTTCTCAACTTCTTACAAACACTCGCTGCCATGAGAAATGGAGGACTGGTATATCTACCCTAAACAACGTGCAGTTTAATAGACAGGAAATCTCAGCAGTATCTTCAGTGCTAATGTGAACCTGCCAATAACCTTTCCTTACCCACTGTCAAGAGGATCTGTCCAAGTACTTCATTACAGTCCCTTCCGCCTCTCCAAACATTTCACATCCTAGTTTCACACAATCAGATGCTGAGATGGAATTTGCTTACTCCTGGTGCCAAATGTAATCAACATCTTGAGTGAGACAGCCCATTATCCATCTTTCACTTTAATACCAAGGTGAACTGTATTTCAACAGGTCCCAAGTTACACATAACCACACACCTTCAGGCAGAGAGCGAGGCAGACAGGATTAAGGGGGGAGGAACACACAAGGGAAGCTCTTCAGACAAGAAAGAGAAATGGACAAACATATTCAATTGTTCTTTGGCACAGCACATACACAAGCATCACAGCACAGTAGCAACACGCTCATAAGAGGTCCTGGACTACTTGGTGAAGGTCTAGCATCTCCCATGGCAGTCAGCCAGCTCCCCTTCCTTCCTAAGCGTCATTTCAGAAGCTACCAAAACCCCAGGACCACTCTACCTGCCCATTTACAAAGCCACAAAGTCCCAGGAGCCTGGGTACTTCCTTCTCTGCAAGGATTCCCCAGGGTCCCATGTACCAGTGCAACCATTATGTCAACCTCCTCAGAGCTCATTAATTGAATATAATTGTGCCTATGAAGTGAAAAAAACCATCCTGAAATGAAAAACACATGCCCTGGCCCGGGGAGAAAAAAACCCCAACCAACAACCAGGCCCTCACAGATTACTTTATACAAAAAATTTTATGTGAGGAAAACTGATTTGATGAAAATGTTTATTTGGAAAACACTTGGACTTTCCAGGCGATGAACATCTACTGAGAACGGTGGCTGTAAAACCATCCAAGGAGACTGCCATGGAGCCTCGCCCTGCAGCTCGCTCACATCCATCCATCCATCCATCCCAAGGGACTTCCACTCACAGACCAGCTCACAGACCAGTGCTACCCAGTTCTCCTCCCAGACTTTGCCTATTTCATAAAACGCCAACTCGAACCCAAGGGGAGGGGACACGGGGGGGGTGTGTGACACTGGGGGTGACGCAAAGGGGCATAGGCAACAGCAAGGGAGGGTGGGGGAAGAGGGGGGAGGCAACACAGGAGGTGTCACAGGGGTGACACAGAAGGGGGGGTGACACGGGGGGGTGAGGGGGAGCAATGATACAGGAGATGCCAAGTGGGGCATCGGAGGAGGCAACATGGGGGATGCCACGGGGAGGGGGCACACGTGATATGATACGGGAGGTGACACGGGGGGATGCCACAGGATATGCTGCAGCAGGTGACACGGGGGGGTGACATAGCAATTGATGCCATGGGAGGTGCCACGGGGAGGGCACACGTGAGATGCCACAGAAGATAACATGGGAAATGACACGGGAGGGGATGTCACGGGAGATACCACAGCAGGTGACACGGCGGGCGACACAGGGTGGGGGGGCGACACCAGAGATGCCACAGGAGGTGACACGGGTGTGTGTGTGTGTGTGTGCCACGAGTGATGCCAAGGGAGGCGCCACTGGGAGTGACAAGGGGAAGGCACGCAGGAGCTGACACAGGAGGAAGATGCTACAGGGGGTGACACATGGATGTTTCGAGAGGCAACACGGGGAGAGATACGAAGGACGACAGAGGGGAGGACGACAGAGGGGTGGATGACACGCGGGGGTGACACCAGATATGCCACGGGGGGGAAACGCGGGAGGTAACACGGAAGGCGACGCGAGGAAAGGTGACACGAGGTGGGGGGGGGGGGATGCCACGGAGGATGCCAAGGGAGGTGTCACGGGGGGGGGGGGCCACACGGGAGGTGCCGGAGGGGGTGACACAGCAGCAGCCACCACCGCCGGTCGCGGTCCCAGGCCCTGGCGCAGGGGGGCCGCCGTTACATAACGCCAGTACCGGGCCCTCCGGCAGCCCCGAGCCCCGCCCGGCCCCCTATGGTCCCCGTTGGAGGCGGCAGCAGCGGCTGCCGGGGACATTGCAGCCCCGCCCGCCCGCCCCTCCCTCACCAGCGGCTGCATCTCTGCGCGCACGGCGGGCACCTGGAACCGGTCAATTTCCTCCATCATGGTGGCGGCGAGGCGGGGGCCGGAGCCGTGCAGGACGCGGAGAGACTGCTCAGGCGCCGGGGGACGCTGCCGCCCGCCGCGCCTGCTGCCGCATCGCCGCCGCCGCCGTGACTCAGCCGCGCCGCTTCCGGGGCCGGCCGCGCCGCCACGCCCCGTTATTGCATATTCATGAGAGAGCGTGGTCAAGGCGCGCCATTGTGGTGCCCGGATGCTCCCTTCCCTGCGCTCCCTCTCCCGCCACCCTCATTTGCATATGAGGGGCGTGGCCTACAGGCACCATGGCAGTACCCGGATGCTCCCGCGCTCTCCTCTCCACCACCCTCCTTGTCTGTATATTCATGAGGAGGCGTGGCGTGCAGACAAAGTTGCAGTGCCCGGATGCGCCCCTCCCGTGCCCCCAGCCCCGCCTCCATCGTTAGCATATTCAGGACGGGGCGTGGCACAGACGTCATTGCAGGACCCGGATGCTCCGTTCCCCGTGCATACCACACCGCCCCTCCTCGTTTGCATATTCATGATGAACGTGGCCTAGAGGCAACATTGCGGTGCTCGGATGCTCCGTTCCCCGCCCCGCGCCTATGTTTGCATATTCATGAAGGGGACGTGGCCCATAGGCATCATTAAGTGACTCGGATACTCCGTTCCCCGCGCTCCCCGCCCCCCACTGTTTGCATATTCATGAAGGGGGCACGGTCGACCATAATCATTTCGGTGCCCGGATGCTGCGTTTCCCGTTGCCGCTGGGACGTATCATCCCCTCCTTCTTGCGGGAGGAGGAGGGGGGGATAAGGGCACTTCGTGGAGGGCGGGTAGAGGCGGTAGAACAGCCCGGGTCCGCACTGGCCTCGCGCCGCTTCCGGCGCGTTGCCATGGTTGCCGCTGTCAACTTCCGGTGGGGCGCGGGGACACCGTGAGGAGCAGGCGGGTAGCGGGGCGTCGCTGCGGCAGCCCGCGATGCGTCCTAAGGAGGGCGGCAAGCACCGCCAGGTAGGAGCCTGGCCCCCAGCGGCATCGTAGCAGGGTGGCGCCGCACTGTCCTCTGAAAAGCGCAGCGGTGATGTCACGGCCAGCACCGTGACCTCACCCACCGTCCCGAATGGCGCCACTGCGGCGCCTCGTGCAGCGGGGAACGGGGTGAGACCAACAGGGTGAGGTTCAACAAAACCAAGTGCCCGGTCCTGCACTTGGGACACAACAGCCCCGTGTGTTACAGGCTTGGGGAAGAGTAGCTGGAGAGTTGCCTGGCAGAGAAGGACCTGGGGATGTTGGTTGACAGCGGCTGAACGTGAGCCAGTAGTGGCCCAGGTGGCCAAGAGGGCCAGTGGCACCGTGGCCTGTATCAGACACAGCATGGCCAGCAGGAGCAGGGAGGTGGTTGTGCCCCTGTGCTCAGCGCTGTTGAGGACGCACCTCGAGTGCTGGGTTCATTTTTGGGCCCCGCACTCTAAGGACACTGAGGGGCTGGAGCGTGTGCAGAGAAGGGCAACGAGGCTGGTGAGGGGGCTGGAGAACAAGCCCTATGAGGAGCGGCTCAGGGAATGGAGGTTGTTTAGCCTGGAGAAAAGGAGGCTGAGGCAAGGCCTTGTTACAGTCTACAACTACTTGAAAGGAGATTGTGGTGAGGTGGGTGCTGGTCTCTTCTCCCAAGCAACAGGTGGTAGGATGATAGGAAACGGCCTCAAGTTGCACCAGGGGAGGTTTGGAATAGACATCAGGAAAAATTTATTCACTGAGAGGGTTCTCTGGCACTGGAACAGCTGCCTAGGCAGGTCATGGAGTCACCATCCCTGGAGGTGTTTTAAAGATGGGTAGACAAGTTTCTCAGGTATAGGGTTTATTAGCGGACAGGTATGGTTGGGCTCAATGATCTCAAAGGTCTTTTCCAACCAAGTGATTCTATGAATCTATGTGGGTTCACACGAGGGAACGCTGTACTGCAGCCTGCTGTGGCTGTGCTGATGCAAGAAGTCGTCGGTGTTTCAATCAGCTCATTGATGACCTTGGTTTCTATAGGAATGAGTATACGCAATGGCCTTTCTGCACACCAGTGCCCTATTACTTTGGTGATAATCATGAATTTTAAGCATTATCACGTCTAGAGAAAAACAGCATCTGAAAAAAATGCAGTTAACTCTCAGAAAATGAGGTTACTTTGAGCAGACTTAGCTGAAAAGTTAGAATATTGCTTCTGCTTTAGCTTAAACCAGAACACCTACCACTAACTTTTATCACTTTCCTTTTGTTGTACTATTTGCTGTTCTCTTAGTTCAGACAATAACGTGAGGTCATCTGCTCACTTTCATGGCCCTGACTCTACTCTGGGAGCAGCAGTATGGGTGGATGTGTCTGTGAGACCTCACTGTCTGTCTTTGGGCATCTCTGCGTGCATCTCCACGCGGGATGTAGGGCTCGGTCAGATTAACTGTTAGATCTCAGCTACTACTGCACTATTGAAGTGATTTAAAAGCAGATGATGACCCAGCTGATAAAACCTTTTGCGTAACATAAACCCTTTTTTATAAATTTGTCAATTCCAACGTATTTGATCTTTGGAGTGAGGGGAAGATGGTTAGCATATCCTTCTTCCTCAGTGCATAGTGTGTGCCAGAAAGCCATAACTCATCAAGGAAAGTGGAAGTTAAAAATAGAGGCACTAACACACAATGGTCTAGCATGATGAGGTTTTGGCTGAGATCCTGGGCAACTCCCAGTGCTCTGTGAGGGGGTCTGGACAGCAGGAGCTCTTCCAATGAGAGAGCAGCAATCCTTTCTGACCATCTGATCGCCATCCCAAGGTTGTTGTGTCTTGTCTGTGGTTTACCCACACCGCAGCTGTGGAGACTCTGTCCAGACCTATGTGACTTCTGAAACCTGTTCTAATAAACCCCACTAAGCGTGAGCTGACTTTGTGAAGCCAGGTCACCTCTCCCTGCTCCTGCAGAACCAGAAATCCAGAAGTACTGAAACACCCTGAGATCTCTGGGAGCCATCTGGGTGTTTCTGCACACATGAAGGAGGGCTCGTGCTTTGGAGAAGACACGTGCAGGAGAGAGGATCACTGTGACATTCCTAATCTTCTGCTAAGAAACACTAGTCATTATTGAGTTACAAAGGGCTTTATAAAGTTTGCAGAGGACACAAATCCAGAACAAGACCCCACATCCAGTCCTAGATAATGAAGATGTTTATGCCAAAATTGTAAACCACATTAATAGTACAACCCATCAATGATACAAACTGAACCTGGGATGGCATGCTTGCTCTGAATTTCAGTTTCTTTTAATTTTAGAATTTCCACATAAATATTTTCAATCATTTTCAGTAGCCATTATCGCAAATGTTCTGAAATGGTGAGGTGTTAATTGACACATTATTTGAAAAACTTAATTATTGTGCTGTAAAGGCATTAATTTTATTTTAAAGGTCTTGAAACATCATGAACTGTTTAAACTCTTAGAATTTTCAGTTTTTCACATAAATTTCATTACAACCACTTAAAAGACAATAATTTTGACTTGACCTGTATTGGCTTTTCTATATTTGCCTTGAACTTGTTAAATCTGATTGCTGTTTCATGTTCTAGTGGAAGAATTGTGTGGTTCTGCAATCTGGAGGCTTTTTGCCTCATTTCCCTGACTCAGAGTATAGCCCATTTCCCAGTGGCTTTGGGGTTCCAGGGAGTGCAAGGCTGTGCTGTTCCACTACTTACCACCCGATAAGGGCCTGATGATTGGTACTTACTGGGCCCTATGGCCACTGTAAGATGAACTAGTGAGTCGAAGTTTAGATCCCAGTTCTTGAGAAGAAAATCTCCTTTGAAAATAAGCGTGTAAGCTCCTGTACTTCTCCCTCATACATGTTCTTCATCTCTGCCAGTATTTGTAGTGAGGCAGGAAACAAGCCTTCTACTTGCTGCTGAGGCTGTTTTTTGTGCTGAGCATCATTTACCCAGGCTTTACACTCTTGTCCCTTTCATTACTAATTCACCTCTAGCACCATGCTCTTTCCACCTGTCCCTGTGCTTTTGATTCCTCTATTTCCTATGTATTGCTTTGTGTTGCTTTGCCTCCTAGGTTTTTCATTGCTGACTGCTTTCTCTTTGAAAATGTTCTCCCTGAGATTGTTCTCAAAGCTGAGATAGTTACCTGAACACTATCAGGTCCTTCCCTTTTGCCTTGTGTCACTTCCGGACCCTTCTTTGCTTCCATGGCTATGTATTCTTCAAGTGCTTCATGATATATTCTTCTTTTTTTTCTTCTTTTCCCTTACAGGTGGTAGCTGCCTGCGCTTCTTCTGTGCCTGTCTTGTATCTGACTTCTCCTCTGACATCAAGTTTCTTGCTTTATTTCACTCTTCTTTTTTCTTTATCTTGGTGACTTCAGCCTCCAGTTCAATCTCCAGCCACCTGATGTCTTTTTATTTGCAAGCGATCTCCCATATTCCTGGGGGATAATATGTCAAAGTCTGGTTGACCATCAAAGATAAAGGCTGTGGGCTTCCAGACGAATTGTTTGACTTGACCTGAGCCTTAATTAGAAGAATCTTTAAGCTCTTATGTGTCTGTGTGCATTAATAAGAAATATGTTTCAATGTTCAAAGTAGAAAAAGAATTGGGTGTGTCTGAATCTTTGTGTTCCTGATGCAACTTTGTAAATAATGATAAATATGTATGCTCTGTACTTCAGTAGCATCCTTCCTTTCAGGTCTGAAATGATCTCCAAATGAATGATCTCCAAAGCATTTTGGGAAGATATTATTATGGAAAGGCACAAGCCAACATCCCTGTATAGAATCACAGAATCACTAAGGTTGGAAAAGACTTCTAAGATCATCCAGTCCAACCATCAGCCCAACGCTGCCGTGCCTACTAAACCATGTCCTGAGGTGCCATACCTATAGGCTTTTTGAACCCATCCAGGGATGGAGACTCCACCACTTCCCTGGGCAACCTCTTCCAGTGCTTCACCACTCTTTAGTAAATAAGTTTTTCCTCATATCCCATCTGAACCTCTCCTGGTGCAACTTGAGGCCATTTCCTCTCAGCCTATCCCTTGTTACTTGGGAGAAGAGAACAAAAGCTACAACTAGGCAGTTGTAGAGAGCGGTGAGGCCTCCCCTCAGCATCCTCTTTTCTAGACTAAGTAGCCCCAGTTTCCTTAGCTGCTCCTCATAACCCCCATGCTCCAGATCCTTCACCAGCTTCGTTGCCCCCTCTGGACACGCTCCAGCCCCCTCAATGTCTTTCTTGTAGTGAGGACCCCAAAACTGATCACAGGATTCAAAGATGTGGCCTCACCAGTGCTATATACAGTGGTACAATCCCTTCCCTACTCATTTTGGCCACAGTATTCCTGACTGAAGGGAATGGAATAGTTAGATTCTCAGCTCCCCTGAAAATGTGGTCTTGGGTATCACAAACACTGACCCGTGTGGGCATGCAGAAAGTTGTTGACAGGACAGGGGACAGCACTCTGTTAGCCTGATGTCAGTCTCATGCATGGTCCTGAATGGTGAGAGAAAGTGACAAACAATTTTGAGATATTTATTTTAAACATTAACAGGTATGCTGTTGGAGGCATTGGTTTCAGATTTCCTTTTCATTTTTGGCTCAAAGAAAGCCTTGGATGGGCACTGGGGAGCACTACTGCTGTGTACCTCTGTGGCTGAACCCACTGAAAGGAGAAGCAAGTTTTGGCTATGGTTTCTTAACTGGTGTTGGATACACATCTTTGCATCTACAATGTGCAAAACCAGACTGGCTGTCTTATCACTTAGAGTCAACCTCACTGCTGGCAACAGGTCACTTAGCTGTGTAAAGAAAGTGTCTGAATTTGGACAGTGAATCATTTCTTGTTACACTTGACTTGTGGTCTTGCACCCACTGACATGTAAGCAGCTTCTTCGCTGTTCTGCAAGTTCTCAAAAAGAAACAGAGCCACCCCTCACCTAACACAGTCAATAATCAGACACATTTGTCGTTTATTTATCCTTTTCTCCTGTCTTGTGAGATCCCACCTGGAGCCCTGTGTCCAGTTCTAGAATCCCCAACATAAAGAAAAATATGGAACTGTTGGAACAGGTCCAAAGCAGGGCTATGAATAGGATCAGAGGGCCGGAGCACCTCTGCTATGAGGACAGGCTGAGAAAGTTGGGGTTGTTCAGCCTGGAGAAGACAAAGCTCCATGTAGACCTCATAGCAGCCTCCCAGTACTTGAAGGAGCTACAGGAAAGCTGGGCAGGGACTTTTTACAACAGCAAATATTGATAGGACAAGGGGGAATGGCTTTAAATTGGAAGGGGGAACATTTAGATTAGACATTAGGAAGAAATTCTTCCCGATGAGGGTGGTGAGGCACTGGCACAGGTTGCCCAGGGAAGCTGTGGATTCTCCCACCTTGGAGGTGTTCAAGGCCAGGTTGGATGAGGCCTTGAGCAGCCTGGGCTGGTGGGAGGTTCCCTGCCCATGGCAGGTAGGTTGGAACTGGATGGGCTTTAAGGTCCGTTCTAACCCAAACCACGTTATGATTCTGTGACGTTTTTTGCCAACAAGGGTTTTTAAGGTGCTTACTGGCTCTTAGACGTGCATTAAACCATTCATGGAATATAAAATAAATGTTCAGTTTAGTGCCTTTCAGTGTTGTTGTTTGAACCCCAGCTGGCAACTAGGACTATGTGGGCACTTTCTCACTCCCTTCTGCCCTGGCGGGATGTAGGGGAGAATCAAGGAGGAAAAGAAAGGAAATGTCGTGGTCTGAGATAAAATCAGTTTCATAGGGCAACAAAGGAAGAAGATATAATGATAATAGTGATGGTGATAATCATCATCATCATAATAATAGAATATGCAAAACAAGGGATGCACAGTGAATCCGATGATCTATACTCAGCCTATCTCCAAGCAGCGATCGCAGAGCAGTGAACCCTGGCTCCTGGGCAACTTCCCTATTATATATTGAGTATGATGTTATATTGTATTGAGTATGGTTTGGGGCAGCTTAGGTGAGCTGCCTCACTATGCTCCTCCCAGTTTCCTGTACGCCTGCTCACTACCAGAGCACGGGAAACTGAAAAAGTCCCCCGTTTCTTAACAGCAACTAAAACCATCAGTGTATTAACAACACTCTTCTCACACACTTGGAAGAAAATTAACTCTAGCCTAGGTGAGCATAAGCATCACTTGGCCACAACTAAAACAATATCTGTTACCAACATTTTTCTCATACTAAATCCAAACCACCGCAGCTATTAGGAATAAAATTAACTCTGTTCCAGCTGAAACCAAGAGACTCAGAAAACAGATTATAAAAGGTGTTGGCAAATAGCTCTTGAATTGGCATCCCTGGTGTGTGTAAATGGATGTCTGCTGCAGGGCAGGCTACAAGTCACTTTGCTTCTGTTGGCTTTGTTTCCATTCTGTGTTTGTCTGCTCCTTTTGCTGAGTGGTTGTTTACTATGGAGATTGCTGATATTCAGAGAAAGAATAAAAACCTAACAGGAAATTATTAAATAGTTTTAGAAAAATGTCAAGTTTAATTCTTACAGTGTCTCTCCCTCTTTGCATCAGAATCCTACATGCACCTGTGTTCTCTTTTTTTCATGTTAGCCTCTGTGCTTGGCTCCAGAGGAAGTGGGAATGATAATGTCTCTGCTCAGGAGGATGAAGTAAACTTAGCAGAAGCATTCTGTAATTGTTCATCCTTGTAGTCTGATTGTCTTATTGTAACAGCTAGGGGAGCAGAAAGGCTACAGGAATGTCTCTTTAATGAAAAAATATATTTTGGGTTTGTCATTGCCCTGATGAGTGATTCATTAATACGTAATTGATTTTCAGCCTTTGGAAAATTTGCTTAATGTGAACTGACCATTCAGTTTTACAGAGTAAGAAACTCGCGTCATCCCTGCCTCTGAGTTTTCTGGTATTTTAGGCTGGATGTACAAATCCACATCTACTCAGACCACCTTATGCTTTTAAGCATAGGAAGACATTTAGAATCATTTGGATGGAAAAGACCTTTGAGATCATCAAGTCCAACCATACCTGTCCACTACTAAACCGCGTCCTTAAGCACCTCATCTACCTGTCTTTTAGACACCTTCAGGGTCAGAGACTCAGCCACCTCCTTGGGCAACCATTCCAGTGCCTGGCAACCCTTTCAGTGAAGAAATTTGTCCTGATGTCTAATCTGAACCTCCTCTGGTGCAACTTGAGGCAATTTCCTCTTGTTGTATCACCTGTCACTTGAGAGAACAGATCAACACCTGCCTCGCTACAACCTCCTTTGAGGCAGTTTTAGATAGTGATGTCTCCCCTTAGTCTCCTTTTCTCTAGGCTGAACAACCCCCATTCCCTCAGCCACATCTCATGAGACTTGTTCTCCAGTGCCTTCACCAGCTTTGTTGCCCATCTCTGGACACGCTTCAGCTTCTCAATGTCTTTCTTGTAGTAAGGAGTCCAAAACTGAACTCAGGGTTCAAGATGTGGCCTCACCAAGTTGAAGTCTTCCACAAGAACAAGGGCTAATGATCATGAGACTTCTCCCAGTTGCTTGTAGAATATCTCATCAGTCTCTTCTTCCTTGTTGGGTGGTCTAGAGCAGACTCCCACCAAGATATCTGCCTTATCGGGCTTTCCAGTGATTTTTACCCATACACCCATCACTGAGCTCAAAGCAATCAAAACACTCTCTAACACAGAGGGCTACCCCACCACCTCTTCTTCCTTGCTTATCCCACCTGAAAAGTTTATAGCCAACCATGGAAGCACCCCAGTTATGTGAGTTGTCCCACCATGTTTCCATGATGGAAGTTATTATCATTTTGCGTTAATCAAGGAGTTACTAAACAGTTGTGCATCTGGATCCTGACCATGCGATGACCAGTTGCAAGAGCCAGTCTGGAAAGCACAGTTTAATCTGACCGTACTGGAGAAGAATGTACGAGCCAGCCAGGGCTACAGTGAGGCAGCTGGTCGCTAGTGGTATCCCCCAGGGATCGGTGTTGGGCCCGGTCCTGTTTAATATCTTTATTGATGATCTGGATGAGGGGATTGAGTCCACCATTAGCAAGTCGGCAGATGACACCAAGCTGGGAGGAAGTGTCGATCTGCTGGAGGGCCCTACAGAGGGACCTTAACCGGCTGGAGAGATGGGCTGATTCCAACAGCATGAGGTTTAACAAGTCCAAATGCCGGGTTCTACACTTTGGACACAACAACCCCATGCAGAGCTCTAGGCTGGGGACAGAGTGGCTGGAGAGCAGTCAGGTGGAAAGGGACTTGGGAGTGCTGGTGGACAGGAAACTCAACATGAGCCAGCAGTGTGCCCAAGTGGCCAAGAAGGCCAATGGTATCCTGGCCTGCATGAGGAATAGTGTGGCCAGCAGGACTAGAAAGGTCATCATCCCCTTATACTCGGCACTGGTCAGGCCCCACCTCGAGTGCTGTGCCCAGTTCTGGGTCCTCAGTTTGAGAAAGATGTTGAGATACTGGAGTGCATCCAGAGGAGAGCAACGAGGATGGTGAAAGGGCTGGAGCACAAGCCCTGTGAAGAGCGACTGAGGGAGCTGGGGTTGTTTATCCTGGAGAAGAGGAGTCTCAGGGGAGACCTTATTGCTCTCTACAACTTCTTGAAAGGAGGTTGTAGTGAGGCAGGGGTTGGTCTCTTCTCTCAGGCAACTATTGACAGAACAAGAGGACACAGTCTCAAGCTTCATCAGGGGAAGTTTAGGCTTGATATTAGGAAAAAATTCTTCACTGAAAGAGTGACTGGCCATTGGAGTGTGCTGCCCGGAGAGGTGGTGATGTCAATGTCCCTGGAGGTATTTAAAAGGAGATTGGATGAGGCACTTAGTGCTGTGGTTTAGAAGACGAGTAGGTGTAGATGTAGGGTCATAGGTTGGACTCGATGATCTCAAAAGTCTTTTCCAGCCTTGTGATACTGTGATCTCATCCTGGATGGCAGGACAACTCGTCTAGTAGCTTCATTGCACCTCCTACTTAATTAGTCGAGACAAGCGTTGGATCTGAATGTGAAGGATGGATGCATCTCTCCCTGAAGAATTTCTGTGGACACAAATTCAGGATTCAACCTGGTTCTTAAATGAACACTTACTCTTTAGAGTAAATCTCTGCTTCCTGGGACACCAAGATGATTTATTTACCATCAGCATTGCTACTGACAGGTCAGAGGTTTTCTGCAGTGGAGGATGAAATACTTGGAAAGTAGCACTTCAGAAAATAGCTATTAAGAAAGAAGCAAATATGACTGTTCCAGGACTTAGAAAAAACTTCAGAACTTTTGCTGCTTATTCAGGAAGGCAGGTACTGATAGTCCTATCTATTTTATATAAATTTGGTTAATGAGTCCCAGATCAGCAATTAGTGGCTGTCACATCACAAAAACAAAGAGAGAGTAATAATTGCCATGGATAGAGTAAGCACAAAGGACAGGACTTGAGTTGATGGTTCGGTATGATTTTTTATTTTCCTTATGCCGTTCAAGCTGGAAACATGTAACTGGAGTGTTGAGGGCAAAACTTCCACTGGACATTGCATCCCTTTGATGCTTGCCCTCTCTTTGCGTGTTTCTGGGATGCAGAAATAAGATAGTTCTTCTGAAATGCCAGACTGGAATTGTGTTTTTCATTTGCAGCAATGTTATGTGAGAAGTTCCCAGTAGTTTCTCCTTATTTTAGTTTTCCTGCTTTATAACTCTAAAAAATATATATTTAGAGGAATTTCACTTGGAGACAGCCCAAACAGCTACCTAAAAATAAAATTACAAATGCTAGTTGGGCAGGTCAGCAACAGGACTTGGGTTTCCAGCTATTTGCACCTCTTGATGGCTTGCCTGCGTTAGAAGCAGCTGTGACAATGAAAAGGAAAATTAAATGGCATTTAAGCATCACTTTTCAACTGTTTCCTCTCTTTGTCTGTGTCACCCTGTTGGGTTACTGTATCTTTGCTCTAGTCTGTAGTCCTTTTGCCTTGGTCCCTGTCTGGCCTAGGGAGGAATTTCTGGGTGATACTGTTATAAACACATCCTTTGAGAAAGATCCAGAAAAGAACAGTCACTTGGGTTTTCTATATCCTGAATTTAAATGATGTGATTTTTATGAGCTGCTGATATATTTTCACTGTAGGAATCAGAATCATAGAATGGTTTGGATTGGAAAGGACCTTAAAGCCCATTCAGTTCTAACCTGCTGCCATGGGCAGGGACACCTCCCACCAGACCAGGCTGACCAAGGCCCCATCCCACCTGGCCTTGAACAACTCCAGGGAGCGAGAATCCACAGCTTCCCTGGGCAACCTGTGCCAGTACCTCACCACCCTCATCAGGAAGAATTTCTTCCTAATGTCTAATTTGAATCTTCCCCCTTCCAATTTAAAGCCATTCCCCCTCATCTGGTCACCACTTGCCCTTGTAAAAAGTCTTTCCCCAGCTTTCCTGTAGCCCCTTCAGGTACTGGAATCTTGGTAACCTTTTGATTTATTTAATGTAATATATTCATCAGAGTTAAATTATTTCACATGCATAAATTTTCACTCTGTTATTTTTGGCTGTAGCAATGGAGCAGAGTGGTCCCAGTTATGATGGTGACCTGGAGGTGAGTAACTCTGTAACTCTTTAATGCCTCCTAGGCATTCCTTAGTTCCCTAGCAACTATGTCTCTTTTTTTTCCTAATACAAATTCCTCATAATTATTCACACTCCTCGTCTTGTTGATTATTATTAGAGGAATGGATAGCATCACCATTTATTAGGAAGATTTAGGAAGACTGTTGATTTCTTTTCTGGATCAAGATCATCTTCAGTTTATCTAGAAATGCTAAAATGTAGCTGTTTGGATTGAAATGTTCTTGCTGGGTGTCGCACTTAGGCCCTACAATGAAAGAAACCCATAGACTCTAGATGCCTAACAGCATAAACCAAATAACTAGTAGCAACTTATTTTCTGAACTCTATCCATGCTTGTAGGCCTAAGAGGGCTTAAGTGGGGCAGAAAAGCTATAAAAAACGATGTGTGTGATTATGAAATTAAGCTGCGTATCATAATGCCTGTGCCCAGTGGGCTGAATTGAAGGTTGCCCCAGCAACCTTAATTTTAACATTTTCTAACATCTGAATGCTTCACTTTGCAATGCTAATCATAGTCTGTTAGCTTAAAATTTATTTCTCTGTAGCTAATTATGTAAAAGCAAAAATGTGCTTGAATTTGAGAGACGTATATGAAGACCAGTCATGGTTGTGAGCATCTTGTTAGTGAATATACAGTCGCTATGTTGATTCATAGTTTAATGTTTATTTGTATTGCAGATGCATTTGTGACCTCTTCCCTGTTGTACAAACATTGTGTGATGTGCAACAGAGAAATAGCTGCCAAAGCAAAATGATTGCATCTTAAATAACAGGAGGCAGTGTGAAAGATTTTGTATTTTTGACTGAACTATGTTTGCTCCCCACTGTACTACTTGTAATAAAGAGATCTACAAGTTTTGATGAGTGTAGCCTAGTGCTAATACTGTCAAAATTCTAGTATCTCATCTCGTCATGTTTGTGTCACCTTCCAGCTGGATTCCAATGGTTTTAGGTACTTTGGGATCAGCCTTCTGAAGCGTAGGGTGTGGTAGCACATCGCCACGGGAATGATGCTTGCATTCTGGGTTTTTATACTGAGTTCAGTACAGAACTGAGTCAAGTGCGGTTGCAGTCTTTGCCTTAACTGGCCAGAGGCCAAGGTATCCAACAAATGAGATTGTCAGTTTTTGTTGTTGTTGAAGTAGGTCTCTGTGCTGTGAAGGATGGGTTTTCTAGGCAGGAGACAAGAGTTTAGCTGAAGGACCCTGGAATGAGCTAAGGGCCAACACCTTCCTGGACTTTACTATCACTTGCCAGACAAACCTGTGCTCACCTGCTTCAGGTGTGGCTGTCCTGTCTTTGTGGAGTACATTTGGAAGAAAGCCCAGGGCCTACACTGTTCAGTGTGTGTGGGCTCCCATCTTCCCTCTCCAGGCTTAGCACACTTTTGGAGTGGGCTAATTGCGTCCACACTATGCAGCACTTGGCCAAGCACGTGTGTGATAGCCAGGTAAATCAAGACATAACTGTTCAGATTGAAGGGGGCAGTTGTAGGATTTTTTTAGTTAAAAATATCGGAGATAATAAGTGCAATTTTATAAATGTCCTGCCAGTCATGTTCTTATTCCCTGCTGTGGGGAACTACTTTACTTAGTTCCCAGGGAGCTCCAAAAGCACAGTCAAGGTTGGGATTTTGCAGTGGAGTAGGAATGAGGCAAACAGAGAAGGGCAGTAAATCCACCGACTGATGCGGTGAGACCCCTACCTTCAATACCCTCTCCCAGTTATACACAATTGGATGTGGTACTCTGAGCTGTTACTGTATGTGGTGCTTTTAAAATATCCCATATATTATTATTTTGTTTTCATTGCTACCCTTAAACCCGGCTTTGTCCAGTTCCCTGTCTGCAAGTCTACATTTCTCTAACTGGCCGGCAGTCAAGTGCTTACAGCTGTGGGGTCTGCTGTGTCAAGCCTGTGCCCTATCTGATAGAATCACAGAATCATGGAACGGTTTGGATGGGAAGAGACCATGAAGGTAATCTAGTCAAATTGCCCTGCAGGAGCAGGGACTTCTTCAACTGGATCAGGTTGCTCAGAGCCCCATCCTACCTGACCTCGAATGTTTCCAGAGATGGGGCATCTACCACCTCTCTGGGCAACTTGTTCCTGTGTTTTACCATCCTCACTACTCTTACCATCTCACCATTACACCTGCCTGTACTCCTCTACAGCACATCCTGGGTTCCTCTGGGTCTCTTTGTCATACCTGGCCTGTACTATATCATTAAGTTACAGTCGTAAAATGATGTTGGTACTGTACAAAGGCAAAAGAAATAAAGCAAATTAGCTGTAGGCCCCTGATTGCTCAGGAAACTTGCCCACGCTCTACAAACCCCTTGTGGTGTAATGAGCAGGGCAGGGATTGTGCTGCTTCCTTCCATTGTGCTTGTAACTCCAGCTTTTCTTCAATGTAACTTTTGGATTTTAATACAGTTGCAGATATTTATTCACAGGTGACTCTTTGGATTATGTTATTTGAAATATATGCAACTGCCAAAACTAAATACCCTCAGATTACCTTCTCAATGCCTTTGCTGCTGCATCAATGCTTTTGTAGACTCATTTACAAAGAGAAATAGTGAGTAGGCTTTGTTTCATAGAATCATAGAATCACTGGGTTGGAAGAGACCTCTGAGATCACTGAGTCCAACCGTGCCTGTCTCCTTACTAAACGATGTTTGAAATTAAGAGTTTGATTTTGATTTGGACCTAAATAAAATTATTCTCTGAAAATCTGTTTTAAATTTTGTTGCTTGAATCGCATCTAGTTCCCATATAGCACGGTGCTTGTAGGGCGGGATGCTCTGTTGTTCATTGCCAAGCTGTTGCATGAGGGAAGCAGGCCAGCTGTGTGATCCAGTGATCTGAGTAGTGGCTGTGACACCAGAGCACCCAGGCTCTCTGCTCTGCTGCCGACCCACTGTGGGACTATAAAGGAAGTCTCATAACTCTTTATATTCTCCACTTGAGAGAAACAATTTGTATTTCAAACTGAGGCACATTTTCTAAGCATAGAAATGTATTGTTCATTCGTTTTTCATTGCTTTTCATATGTATCTTCTGGGATATAAATAATCTCTGACGCCTTGTTACTAACAGCAATTCTACATGGCTTAGCTTCTACAAAGGGAAACAGCATTGAAAGTAACAGCTTCGCATCTCTGCTACAATTTGTTCTCCTCTGAAAATATTTCTTTTCTGAATTCTTATCATCACGGCTTAAGAGGTAATGGGGCTTTGGAAACAGGAACTGGGGATACTGAGTCAAACGCATTATGACTGCTTAATTGTTTAATACATAGGAAGCAGATGGTAGAAGTGAATATTTGATTTTCATAATGGAAGGAAATCATGAGAGGAATCAGGAGTCTCTGTAGAGACTCACAGTCCTTAAGGTGTTCATAAGAGATATGGTAAGGGGGATGATAATGTGATGGAGCTGGGCATTCCGGTAGAAGAACTAGGAAAAACAGATGAAAGCAGCATGTGGCATAATTAAAAAGCAAGGAGTGTGTTTTGGCATTAGCATGTAGTTGTACCACGGGAGTCCTTGCAGCCGATGTTGTGCATGCTAAAAATGTGTATAGATTCCAAAATGACTGCATGAATTTGTGGGGAAAATATCCACTGATATGATGTAAAAAGGATAGCATTTCTGGTTCAAGTTCTGTAAGCAGCTGAGAGAGCATTCTGGAGAAAGAAACATAGATACCCGCTCTTGAATACTGTTGGAGGGACACGCTTACCTACGTGGGCCTTTGATGTGAACTGAAAGGTGCATTCTGATGCTCTTCTAAAGAAAATCACTAAACCCATGAGAGCTTTCTCCCCCACCCCTTTGTTTTCCTTCCTTCTCCTCTATTATCCCCTTCCTTACTGTTAAAAGTCAAACACTTTCCCGGGCACTCCTCTGCTTTTCCCATCCATCCAATCCAATGTTATATGGGATCCATCCTGAAACTGTTCTGGCCAAGGTTTCTAATATTATTTCCTTTGTATGGTCTATCATCTCTCTCCCTCTGCCTTGTGGTCCTGTCTGTCCCTCAGTGTCTTCTCCAAAGGATCCTTTTCATTTCCTTTCCCACTTTCTGTTTTCATAAAACTTCTTTATGCTGATAACTGCTGTCTTATATTAGAATCATAGAATTATTTAGGTTCACAGTATCACAGTATCATAAGGTTGGAAAAGACCTCTGAGATCATCAAGTCCAACCTATGACCCAACACCTACACCTACTCCTACTTGTCAACTACACCATGGCACTAAGTGCCTCATCCAATCTTTCCTTAAACACCTCCAGGGACGGTGACTAAACCACCTCCCCAGGCAGCGCATTCCAATGGCCAAAGGTTGGAAAAGACCTATCAGATTATTTAGTCCAAACATAAATCTAACACTGCCAAGTCCACGCATAAACTGTGTCCTTAAGCACCACAGCTACATATCTGTGAAATACCTCACGGGATGTAACTCAACCACTGTTATGAAAGTGAATGCCTTTCATTCAAGTGATTTACAGACAAAATACTGGTATCTTTGGATTTTCAAACATTAGTAAGCACATTAAACTTTTATTCTGCTTTGGTAAAATTATGAAACAAGCTGCTTTGAAGGTTTACATTGGATATGTTCTCACTTCAGGGCCAAAGTGGACCTTCAGGAGGAAAGGCAGTGCCACCAAAGCCGGCTAAATTGGTATCTAAGAAACGGGTAAGATCCACAGATGCATGAATCTTAAAAAATCTTTTTTCTTTGTCTATGATGCAAACTAGATTCAGTCTGAACAATGGCTTGTTTTATGGAATTGTTAGCATTCCAATTGATTTAGCAGTAAGGAATTGCTATAGATTTCCCCTGAGAAGGGAAGTACACTAGCACGTTAGAATAAAAATAGTAGCTAAAACAAAGTTAAACTGCAAAATGAAAAGATGAAAATAAAATATTTGTGAATTCCAAAATACAAGCTGATGTAGACTGTAAGCAAACTGCCTGCTTGGTTTAGAAAATTCTAACCATAGCCCCTATTCACTTAACTTACATAGAAATACAAGCATTAGAGAAAATAGTATTAACTTTTTGACTGCTAGCCTCATGATAATATTTTTTCCTGTCAGGCAAATACATTCTTAGAACACCTTTATTTAATCTACCTTCCTCTTATTCCTCTTATTTATCTCCTTCCTTTTATTGGCATGGATGGAGGAAGGAAAATTTACTGGCCTTTAAACAGGCATGGTGATAAACAGCTTTTAACTTTCTTAGGACAAGCCACAGCCTTGTTAAATTTTCCTCTTTTGACCCCTTAAAATGGAAGTTATTTGCTTTTAAATTAAAAACATAAATAAAAATGTTAAACCCACAAACTTTTAATCTGCTTCAATAGGGAGAACATCTACTGAACTCACTGGCATCGAATTGTGTGTAATAAATGTCCTACAAGCAGATGTTCATGTGGGGAGCGTTTGATCACAAACAGCTGTTCTGCCGTCATAGCCTCTTGTGTGTCAGAGTGCCTGACCTTCTTACAGCTTGCCTCATTTCAGCTCCCTTGTGGAAAAAAAGGCTGCAGCCTGTGGCTTTCCCTGGGTGTCTGGCATATATAGATTTTTCCGTTACTTTCAGCCACTACATGTATTTACACAGCATTGTGCTTTTTACCTTTGTGGCTCTCTGCAGAGAGTAAAGGTTTGCTCGGTCCAGCAAACAGCCCTTACTTATACCCTGGGGTTCTTAGCAGCCCTATATGGCTGTAAAGTTTAGCAGACCTGAGAGAACTGTATTTACTATATGATTGATTTTAAATCAAACCATTACACATTTTAAACTGAGGGAGAAATGCTGGCCAGAGGAGTTAAACACTCTAATCAGCAACTTTGCATTCTGGCAGTTTATCTGTAATGACAATTCGTTAAAATTCATCCCTGCAATGATTCCTGTCCTCTTAATGATATATCATCATATCGACTCAAGACTGGCCCAAGCAAAGCAGCTCTCTGTGTTGTGAGAATGCAGACCTGCTGGCCTTTGCAAGAAAATGGTTAACATTCCTCCAGGAAAGGGATCCCTGCACCTTTGTGTCTTGAACTAGTTCCTAAGTGTGGCTTCAGGAATAGAACTTCAGAAGTAATTGCAGGTCCCTGATTTGCGTCTTTGAGTAGCCCTAAAGTATGACTTATTTGGATGCTACATAGTCAAAAGTAACAAAATCGTTGACTTTTAAACTGAAGTTAAAGTGGAGTTACTTGGGTTTTGTTTTCAGAGTTACTCCAGTTTTGTTACAGGCCAGGAGTTCTCTTCAGACAGCTCCTCCAGCCCACTGAACTCTTGCTGGCAAGTGTAGCACTTCAGTTTTAAGATTTGGGCCTGCCATTTGGGGTTATCTGCTCTGCTTTGAGCAGAGATGGGTGGGGAAATGATGTTTAGTCCTCCTGGCTCTATACCTGGAGAACTGCTGCTTTGGGAGGCAGCAGAACAATCACTCATGCTGCACTGATGTACTTGTTGTTCCTGTGCTAGGATGAAGATGCTGAAGCAGGAGGGGGAGTAGATGAAGGGGCAGCAGAAAAGACTGTTGTTAAACTCCCAAATCAACTGGAATTGACTGAAGCTGTGAGTAAAACAGTGCCGGTAGCTGTCATGAGATGTGTACAAAACTCCGTTAACCAGAACCTTAGCCATTTGTTTTTGAGGAAATTATGTGACAGAAAAACTGCAGTACTTGCTGAAGTACTGTATCTGCAGCATAAACTGAAATGACTTTCGTGAGTAGAAAAGGAGAAATGTGCTTTGAAACACACTTCTGGACTTAAGACAATGTATCTGCATGGACTTGATCCAAGAGAAAAATGGGGCTGGGGATAAGAAGGACCTCAAAGCCAACCCTGAGCTTTTCAGGTACCTGCGTATGATGCACACACAGGGAGGTGTCAAACAATTTTGTGGCCATTTCTTCTTATTTTGGTTCAGTAAATGCATTCAGTCACCCTTCCAACTGCAGTTGTCTTTTCTCACTGCCATGTAAAACTCTAGTGTTGCTTCCTGTCCTCCAAGTAGCTCTCAAAGGGAAGCTGTAGGGTCTCCCCCCTGCTCAGGGAGTGAAGAGAGTTAACATCAGTACTATTTTTTGTTTGCAGTGGTCAATCCTGCAAGCACTGCTACTGAGCTTATTGTTTGGCTTTGGACAGTGTAGGCTTCAGGACACTAGTTGTCTTTCTTGCCCTGTAGAATGAAACTGACATTTTCTAAGTGTACCATAACTTAGATAAGAATTAACTTGACAATTAAGGACTTCAAGAAAGCCCATTGAATTGTTATGGTAGGAAGCAGGACGACTGTTCTGGATTCTACCCTGAGCTAGCTTGGCTCCAAGCATTGTTCTTGTGGAGGCATCAGCTGCACGTGAGGTATCTACAGCAAATGGAATATAGAACTGAGCATAAGCCTGGTGATTTTTGTGTGCTGTGTGTTATATTAACAGTGGAGTTCTATTCATGATACTATTTTTTTTCCATTCAAAAGGAGTTAAAAGAGGAATTTACACGCATCCTGACAGCTAATAATCCCCATGCTCCCCAGAATATCGTCAGATACAGCTTTAAAGTAAGTGTGGCATGACCTGTAAAACCAGGATGAATTTTTTTGCAATGAACTAGTTTTGTGTTTTCCTTTGATTTATAGCCAGTTAAATTTCCTTTTAATGTGACTTTATCTGTTACATAGTTACTGCCAATGGTTCCTAAAAGGTTTTTGCAGAAGGTGAAATCTGAAAGCATTCAGAAATAGGATACTATAATTATTCAACAGGATCTGGCAGCAAACATAATTAGTGCAGCTAATCTGGGGTGGTAACTTTTTCCATTCTGTGGTGGTTAGAGGACAGAAGGTAATGCTTTACTCAGTCTGTAAGATAGTTATGCCTCAGTATCCTCACGTCAAAATTCAGTTGTTTGAATTGTATGAGAGCTCAGAAATGTGCTTTGTGAAATCACTGGCAAGTGCTTTATTCATGATGAGTAGAAGTGAGCAGGAGACGGTGCATCAGAGACTGTCAGGAAACATCCAAGAGTTACACCTTCACATTTCTATCATCTGCAGACCATATACTGCATTACCCTAAAGCAGCCTCCTGCTGCTAGCATGTACAATCAGCAACAGAGGCTGCTGCAGGTGGAGAGTAAAATCATGGCTTTGCCTCCCACCCCTCCCTTGGAAGGGTTATGCCTTGTAAAAGGACACAGGGACAGCTCTTGTAGCTCTGGCATTGGATTATCCCCAGCCTTAGTCTGGCAGGGAACAGACAACCAGGTGAAATATTGCTGAGCCTGTCTCAAATCTGAGCTGCTGTAACTAGTTTAACCAACCATTACATGAGATTACTAGAGAAAGGAAATCAGTCTTAGGGAAACAAATAATGTCCCTTTCTCTTCTACTTGGAGTTGATGTTTTCCATCTTTATGGGATAGAAACAGGTGGTGAACGAGGCATATGTTCAGATCCTCCACAGCGTCTTCAGTGGGCTTGATGGTGTGCTGTGATTGGTACAGAAAGCAGTCATATTTTTAAGAAAAAACTGTTGAAGTTTCGGTGGTCTGCAGTGGCTTCTAAGTGCTTTTAGGAGCACCTCGAAATCTTAATATACAGTTTCGGCTTGGGTGCATGCCTGCAGGGTACAGTGGTCCACTAGCAAGTGCCAATCAAGTTAGCATCAAATAGGTGAATTAGTGCAGTGCTTATAACCTGGGCACGGCGCTAAGAGCCTGTACTCTTTCCAGATCAGAGCTGCTCTCTGTGCATGGTGCTGTGCTTATGTAGGTACACTAAGTCATTCGAGGCTCTTGGCACAACAGGACATGAGAGTCTCTTAGGAAGTGTTGTGTAGTAGAGGTCCACTGGAACTATATTAAACTCACTTGCTGTGGTAGTTTGTAGTTCTCAGTGGCCTGAGATACAAATACCTGCTGGAAGAATTTCAGTGTAAATATGCAAATATCAAAAATATTTATCCATACACAATATTTCTGGTTTAAAATATGTTTTTTCCATGCTAATTTTGTTGGGGTTTTTCCTCTTTGTAGGAACGAGTATACAAGGCAATAAACTATATTGATCAAATGGCCATTCACTTCTCTTTGAATGGAAACATGATACTTAAAGATTCAGATGAAGGCAGACGGCAGATGATCAAATTAAGCACTGCAGCAGGTAGGTTTATTATCTGAAACCACAATAATTTTCAACTAGGCACTGGTACCACTTATTTAACGTGGTGGAATGATCACAGTTCATGACCATAGAATTGAACAGCTCTTATTTTGTCTTGCATCCTTCTCAGGAAACAAAACCAGAAAAAAACATCAGCCAGATGTTTACCACAGTGTACAAAATGGTGCCTGCTTTTTGAGCTATGTGAACACTAACAATGAAATTTTCAGATCTATTTCATCTATTTTGAAAATCTTCCTCTACTGTTAGTTGGACATAGATGCCTAAACTCCTTATCCTGCTTTGAAAGTTTCAGCCACTATTTGAAGTATTAAAGCATAAATGTTTGGAGGCTGGGTGATCATTCAGGAAACTATGGTATACTTGACTGATCTTACCTGGACATCTACTTCTGCACAGTGTGAGGAACATCATCTTGGGCTAGTTGGATTTTGATCTTAGCTACTATTGGCATTCTTAGGTTTTCAATCAAAAAGACCCCTTAATCAGAGGTCTTTTGTTAGTAAAGAGTTATAGGTTTGAATTTTCAGCAGGGAAAGGTGTACTGTCTGGTGTTTTCTCATATTGAAAGCATGGTTTGTTGTTGTTATCAGTGCTTTTGTAGTTTCCAAACCAGCTAGCTTCACGCAGCTTGATGCTAGCATGACTACACAGTCAAGGCTGTGACTAAAATGTAGACATCCATCACTCTCTGGTAAGACTAGTATATTCATTTTTATCCATATAAGCAAGAATAAACCATGTTATAACTCCTATGTGCCTTGAAAGCATTCTTCATGGTTCTATATAGTTGCAAGACATTTTTGGAGGGCAGGAAGATCCAGAGCTGAAGAGATACTCAGAAACAAAGCTACTCAGATCAGAAGTGGATTGCACACATTTGATCTGAGTCGAAATCAGATTTTTTATTTCAGTCCAGCCAATATTACTGCAATTTCATTCTTTTTTTGCAGCTTTGAGCAATCACCTTCCAAACTGGAGATTGATGTGTTGTGTTGTCTAATGAGATAGCATTAGAAAAGGGTGCATCTGTATATTAGTACTTCAGAAGGTGGAAGGATCTGCAGAATATGGGATAATGTGTCCTCTCATCCTGGGTGTACTCACTTATCCTTTCTGTCATCAGAAAAGGCTCCTGTTGAGACTTCAGCAGTAATATCTGAAGAGCCAGAGATTCAAGATGAAGGAGGCGCAGGAGATACTCAGGTAATTCTCCATAGTCATCTGAGAGCTGTCCATTTTATTTTTAATGTTGGATTCGAAATTCCTTCATTATAAAATGGGCTTGCTGAGAAGCTTCTGTGATGGATTCTTTCATACCTGAGATGACTCTGCTGTAGGTGAGGGTCTGCAGATTCTACTGAACAGCTGGTGTCCTTCCATTATTTGGTTTGGAGAAGCTGTGTAGGGAGCTAAGGTCCATCACACCAGGTCTGTCTTTATCCTATTTGGTCTGGAATTTTCCTGGACAGCATGCCCATCCCTGAAAGAGAAACTGTTGAAAAGCAAAGTGTAGAGGAGTGAAAGCAGCAGGCATAACTACCTGAAATAAGCAGTGGCTTGATTTAAAGTCAGTTGGCTGGCCAGGCGAGGAGTATGTTGTGAGAAGTTTGTTCTTATCCACACAGTGTCAAGCTCTGGAATCACATTCAGACTAGTTTCAGGTAAAGCTCACTGCCTAGCAAGGAAATGAAAACATAGGATAGTGGGAATCTTCTGACCCTTGAGTTCATTTTATCAAAGACAGTCATGCCACAATATCTCACTCATGTCAGGCTTTGTTTTCCATATTCCTGTTTAGATACCATTCCAGAATCTCCTGCTCTGATTGCTGGAATTCTCCTAATTTCTATTCTAAACACTGAGTCCTCAACTACAGTCTCCTTCACTAGGCAGCAGAAATCCAGCAGTCTAAGAAGTGCTTCTGAGAAAGGAAAGAGGTGTATGGTTCTTTCACTGCTGTATCTTCCTGCAGGCTGCAGAAGAGGAAGAGGCAGAGGAGTCAGGAACAGCAGAGGTATCCGAGGGAGCAGAGGCATCTGAGGAGGCAGAGGCATCTGAGGAGGCAGAGGCATCTGAGGCAGCAGCAGCAGAAGAGCCTTCTACCTCAAAAATAAAGGAGCAGAAGCCTGCAAACCGGTTCAACTTCATTGAGAGAGCGTCAATGACACTCAACAACCCTATGCGGGTATGCTGCCATTTCCTTCAGTGGAGGATCTTTCCTTTGGGAGGGCATGTGGATCATCTGTGGTTGTGTCCTACCCTCTAATCTCTGTAGATATTATTAGGAGTTTTACTATAAAAAACATATAGGGTGATGAAAATGACAAAAAAATTCTTGCCTCATGCGCTTGGACAGCCTGCAAACGTTCCGGTGCTACTGTAAATCCTTGAGCCACTACTTGAATCTAACATTTTTTGTGTCTATTTTCTCATCTGAAAAATTATAAAGCAATGTTAAGGGTAGTAGCTGCTGGCCTGGACTCAGTGAATTCAGTTTTCTTTAGCTACAGAGTCCCTTTATGGCCTTGTACTTCAATTCTTACCCATGGAGCAGGAATATAATTTCCCCTATATTAAAAAGGTAAAGGTACTTTTGTGTTAAGCATAGGTACTGCAGTAACAGGGCCATGTAAACATGACGGAACTTTACTGCTGCTACATGGTACATCTGTCTTCTGCTCTGTGCACGCACTTTCCATTTAGTAGAGACCCAAGACCTTTTTTTCCTTCTCTGAGATTTTGCCCATCCTGTAGGCATTCCCAGTGTTTTCACAAGGCCTCCTGACTGGGCAGTACCTGTGATGTTGCCCCTCAGCATTCACAAAAGAGCATTCTCAATTGGAGATACAGGTTTCAGGGGGAAATTCTCGTATTTCTCTTGCTGCCCTGAAATTAGAGTATATACAGCTTCCTTGGAGAGCCTGTCTGCCTTCTTGAAAGTGAGATGCCTTTATAATTGGGTGGGCTCGGAGAGATCTAAGTGTTACTGTGTTGCCGGAGTGACTGTCTTCTAGAAGGAATATTATCTCTGCTTGCTAGGAGAGATGGACAGTCTCAAGAGAGTTTATCCAGCAGTAGGTGTTTACTGCACAGTCTGAGCTAAGATTCTGCATCTTTCAAAAATACCTGAGGAGGCCACGGAATTTGTTATTTCTCTGTCCCCACATCTGCATATTCTCTTCCCACTGATTTTACTGGAAGACGCTTGTGTGCCTCTCTCTGATTCTGCCTTTGAAAGCAGAATATAGACCTTAAATAGCTGTGAAGTACTGCTGTGTGCTGTACAAGGTGTGTAGTTGCCACCACTGAGACTGCTTCATTCCAGAGGTCAGGGAAATGCTACAAGTGGCTTCTTAAAAATGTCCTGAAACAACAGGTTTTTTGAATAAAATGCTGTTCTATGAAAATGGAAGTTTCACAGAAATATATCAACTTTTTTTTTAGAATGTTGATGTAAGGGTGATAAAAATATTATTTCAGGAACATCAAATGAATTGTTCATAGGTTATAATTCTGTTAAATTCTTCTGTTTTGACTGCTATACCTAAGTGGGTTTTTAACATATAGATCAAAACTTTTCAGATTTAGCAGGTTAATGTAACTGGTACCAAAACTGGTAGCATAATGTTTCAAATGGTAGATGTGAAACAAACCATTTCAATTCCTTCAAAACAAAATATTGAAATTAAATATTTTAAGTACATTGGAAAGAACTCAGAAGGTTTTGTGAACCTTCTTATGGTCCACAGAAAATGTATTTGTAGTTACAAGATCACCAGCAATATTTGTGCAGAGCTCTGGGAGTCATTTGGATGTTGAATTAATCTTAGATCAATATTATTCTAACTACCTGCAATGGTAAGGCTCTTTCCACAGCTGGACTATGTCACTGCGAAGAGTTTCCATGCAAAGATTACACTTATTTATGCTTTTCCTTTATTCAGGATAGAGCATGTCAGTCGGAGTCTACACCTCATAAAAACTTCTCAGTCACTGCTAACCAGGTACATCCTTTTCACTTTTAAAGGTTTTTAAGAGAATATTTAGGGAAGTGAGATATGAGAAAGTGAAAAACAAATTACTGTGTTTGTATTTCTTGCAGTGGAATGAACTCTCATACTCTGGTTTGATCTCTGTTTTAAATCTGAGAGCCAGCTAGTGTGGCCCTCTTTTCTGCCTTAATGGGTGAACTTGGTTTATTTTTCTAAGGTTAAATGTCTTTGTTTAGCTGATTTTAATTGTTCTACTTCTTGTCAGCCACCCTGTCCAGTCTGCTTTAGAGAGTCTTAAATGAGTGGAAATGGGGAAACCACAGTGTGAGAATGGTTCTGGACTCAGCAAGAGGCAGGCTGCTGCTGAGCTCTGCAGGAACAGGGACACAACTGCAGCTGCTTCTTGCAGATAATTACTCCTCCAGGGACCCGGCTGTCTTTGGGTTGGGCACTGTCCTGTTGCTGAGGGCCTTCCATGGCTGTAGGTCAGCCAAGAGGAGCTGTGATCCAGCATTCAATACCTGGTCAGCTGCAGGACATCTCCATCAGCTGACACCATCAAGCTCAGGTTCACTAGGGTCTCAAAATGCAGGAAGAAAATAACAAAAAAGCACTTGGGATGTGTCTGCAAGGTAGCTCCACTTTGAGCACTGTGTTTAGCAAGTAGAAACCTCTGAAGGTTTTGTACAGGCAGGAATTTTCAACGGTTTGTGGAAGTGTTGTTAAGAATTTGATATATGAAACACCGTGTTTTTTACTTTGTATAAGTTAACTGGATATGAAAGCAGGTTTCTTAAGCCTGAAGCTGAACTCAGTGAGAACTGCAGTGTAAAGAATGTGGAAGGCCCTCTTTAGGCCTGCTGCAATAGACTTAGCTTCATTTTAACGTAGTGGGAATATGCCTGTCTGTCCATTATGAACTGTTCCACAATTGTCTTACAGTATTTTCTCTGTCTTTTAAAAATGTACAAAAAATTATTTTGCATGACATTTTACATGTGAAATATGCTACAGCTTTCATTGGAAAAGGAATCCAGCCAATTCTGCCAATTAATTCTCACAGACACTTATAAAATATTTTTGCCTTTGTCACTGATGCAAATGTTGTTTCAAACCAGTGTACCAAACTGGTATTGAAAATACTGTTTTGTTACCAGTGTCCCATAGAAACATCCAGAACAAAGAATAAGGTACTATAAAATGCTGTTACAGGAAAGTGATAGAAAGGGAGAAAAAGATGTCTCTGTCAAACTGAAAATGGTAACCCAGTCTATTCCTGAACTTGAAATCACAGAGTAAATTGCCTGAGGCCTTCCCTGACTTGAGATTCATTTCTTCCGACTTGAGATGACTTTAGAGTCAGAGAAAACAGAGGTGTTTAAGATAATCAGGATGTTGCTGAAATTTTGCATGAGATGTTTGAAAACTAAGAGGAAACATTTTCCCTTCTTTTCTTCTTATTCTGTCAAAAATGGAGTGGATATAAAATAATATTTTGCTGTAAGATTTTTTTCCCTCAACTCTTTTCCTTTCTTGCTCATCCTTATGATAATAATTGCCTCTTCCAGAGTTTTCTGTTCTACTTCTTCCTTTCACATCTTCTTCTTTGTCCTTTCCCTTATGTTTGGAACATCTTTCCAGCTTGTTTCTACCTGCAAATTTACACTGTGTTTCTTTTGCTGGAGTTTTCTGCCAACTTTCTTTATTCCAATGTCCTACTCTATATTTGGTGTTTGAATCCCACTCCCTCTCTTAAGCTGGTGTGTCAGAATTAGATTGCCTTTTGTTTTGTTCAAAAAGCAATGTACCTGTTTCAGGTAAAGTACTAGCACTCTAATACTAATGAATAATTCTGAAGTAGAAAAACCACTTTGATTCCACTCAAGTAAGACATTCCTGGCATGTGGCGTAGCAGAAGATGTAAAACTGCTCTCAGTTTCCTTTTGATCATATGCTGCAGTGTTGGAGTCCAAGATTCAAATTCTGTTAAGCAACTACAAATTAATTTTCCGATACCACAAGAGAAATGTCATAAAGCAGATGCTTAATGCATGTTTCCTATTAAACACTACTAAATTAGCCAAACAGAAAGTCCTACAAAAAAGATACTGAGTCAAAGGCACCAAGAAGAATGTTGGGGGAAGGAAACTGTTAAGAATGCAATAATGTGTTCTTAGAAAGTAAGACATACCTGATCAAGCTTTAAAAATCCTGGACTTCAGTCTTTCACTTTTTCTGTATCACACAGTATCACACAATATCACAAGGCTGGAAAAGTCCTTTGAGATCATCAAGTCCAGCCTATGACCCAACACCAACACCTACTCGTCATCTAAACGACGGCACTAAGTGCCTCGTCCAGTCTCCTTTTAAACACCTCCAGGGACGGGTACTCCACCACGTCCCCGGGCAGCGCATTCCAATGACCAGTCACCCTTTCAGTGAAGAATTTTTTCCTAATATCAAGCCTAAACTTCCCTGTGCAACAAGCCAGATGTCTTCAGCTGATTCCAGTGACAGTGTTACTGTTGTGAGGACTGTCATATATTTGTGGTGGTGTAGATGGGTGTTACCTGGAGTATAATCAGGTCCTGATAAATGCTGCTTTTGTCTGTCTCTCAGTGCGACATCTACGATGCCTATGTGGAGGAGCTTAACAAAATGGAAAAGGCAAAAGAGAGAGAAAAACCAAGACCTCAGACAGCAAAGAGAGAGGAGAAGAAAAAGGGAAGAAAGTTAACAATTCTGGAGTCACAGGTACATTTCATTGTGCTGGAAGAAGCCCACTCAGAGTGGTGGTGGATGCATCCATAATGTAAGTCAGGTGAAATTTGGTGCATCATGCTGGCTGTGTAGCAACTTATCTCAGTTGGCAAATAACAACACTACAAAGTGCAGAAATTAGTTTTTGCTAGGAACTGTATTTCCAAAACAGGATTTCCATTTTGCTGGACTTTATATGGGAATACAAACCAGTGTGAAGACAGAATCTTGTCTTCAAACCTAATCTCCAAGAGAGATTTATGACTTTCTGGTTTTTTTGTGCATTGTCATGTTTGTGTCTCATTTTTTATTAGCTTGTGAGGGATGAAAGAATGAAATAAGTAGAAACACTGTGACTTTTCAAAGAATTCTATGTGATACAGAGGTTTTAGGTACAATCTTGCAATCTGAAAGGCAAAGAAATTTTGGATTTTTTCAAAGTGTTACTGAAGCACTGTAGTGAAACACGTTTTACTATTTTTCATTATTTTGATTACAATGTTATAGAATTATAATTTATATATTTGTTGTTACAGTAATTTAAATAATATATAACATATAGTTTCTATAAAAGTCAATAATAGTTAACTGAAATCAAAGTCTACATGCTTGAAATTGAATAATGATTCTGGGAGGCTTGACCTAATTTGCAGGGTGGTCTTTGAGATCAGAGGTCGGTCACTTGGAGTCGTATGGAGCAGTAGAGTGAATGGCAAGGGCTGCTGAACTGGAGAAGCGTACACTAGTCTGGCTTCTAAGAGCAGCAGGTATCATAACTCCTGCCAAGCTCTGAGCTGGTATTGTGATTCTTGCTGTGGGGGTAATACTGACTCCTGTTTCAGGCTGCTCTGTCAGGAGTAGCCTAGTGGTGCCTTGCAGGGATGCCACAATCCATTCCCCTAAAGCAACAATACCCCTTCTTAAAAATGTGATTGCACTTCAAGTACTGAAAATATGACACAGCAATCCTGAAACTTTTTCTTCATGTTTTCAGGGAGTTCAGGAAATTTCTTTTAGAGTTTAACACAGTTTGATTTATAGAGAATTGTGGGTGGTTCTTTCCACCACCCCAGTCTTAAGTTAAACCATGGTAATAAGACAAACTGGAATAATTTCTGTAATGACTGGAGCAAAATGCTCAGAGAACTGTAATGCAGAAACATGGAAGTCGATTTGTAGCTTGCCCCTAGATTAGATGGAGTTGTATCAATGTAGCTAAGACAAATCTATGTAATAAAAGCTGGATCCTGAAACTGGCTTTAGCTCTTTTGTACCATCCGGCTAATTCAATTGCAGAGGATTTGACGGGTTTAGCTGCCCCAGCAGTACTGTGCCATCAAAAGCCTTATAGTATCAACAGACCAGGAATGTGTTCTGATGGGCTTCTCTCTCTGTGTTTGTGCCATCAAAGTTCACAGTCCTTTCAAAAACTAATAAACCTTTCCACCTCAATGAAATTTGGAGAATTAAGCCTGAAGTCAATGGTACGATTATGGGCTTGAGAGGTGGATGGCTAGAAGCTGATAATGAAAATTAAATGAAAATTTTACCAATGATACCATATTGTAAAATACCTATAAATACCTATTGTATGCTCTGCTGACAACAGTGGGAAGTTGAAATCCAGGCACACATGATCTCTCCCCTCGGTGCTTTGCTCTTTACTCTTAGCACTTTCTGGGGAGCTTGCAGGGAAGCCAGAAGGTCAACACACTGAAAAAGTGAAAAGGAAAGATTCTTTTTGCACAGCTAGTGTCCCATATTAAGACCCTCTGTGAGGCTGGTGGACCAGCTTGAAGTGTAGGAAAAATCTGATGACGTTTCCAGTTATTAACTGGAAAAGGGCAACCTAAAGTATTTCATGGCTAAAATCAGACTTAAAACAGCCATTGCATCTGGTCATGGGTAGGTTTATGGAAACTGAAGGCTGATGACATCACAGTGTACTTCTGGTCTCAAGTCAGCTGATGGAGAAGTGGATTTTTGGAGCTTCCAACTCACAGGTTACTTGCTTTGGACTACACATGGTAATTGAAACAGAGCTGTTCCAGCTAAACACTTTCTGAGGATATAATGCCTTTGATTCTTGCTGAAGGGGAACTGTGGAACATCAAGCAGGAGATATGGCTGAGCTGTATAAAGAATGCAGTCACTAGAAGCAGCAATTGATTTCCACCATTGTTTTCATCGGGTTGGGCGGTAGGAAGAAAAAGATCAAGTGCTACTGAGGTAACACTGGATTCAACCTAAAGGGAGTAAGAGGAGAAAGTGAGTGGATATTACCAAAGATAGATATCTGATGGAAGCTCTTGCTCTGGTAGGAGGTCATGAAAGAGGGGATCCAAGAACTAATGCCACAGGTGGAGATGATCGTAGGAGTCACATGAGGATCTGAAAACATAATGGGTGAAAAGAAAGAGAAAACAGTGCTGGTACTGAATAATACTCAAGAGAGTAGATGAAGGGGCAAGGAAGAACGTGATCCATGGCAAAATGAAGTCATGTGCTGCACTGAAGAATGAGGAGAAGAAGCAAGGAAGACATGGTTTGGCAAAGCAGAAGAAAGAGGCAACAAACAGGAAAAGGAATGGAGATAACCAAGGATTCCAGCAGAAGGAAAGATGAGAATGGTATAGGAAAGAATATGAGTGAATAAAAGTTGGAGTGACAGAGGCTGTGATGAGGGACTCTTGAAAGTCTCTTGATACATCTGTCCCTCAAATGGATTTAGAGAGAATAAGAAGGGGTTCATCCGAGAGCAGTGGTACAAGATTGGAATTTTTTTATCAGTTTTCAGTAAAGGCAACAAACAGAATATGGAGAACACAGCATACTGAAGAGGAATGATATGAACTTTTCTGAGCTGAAAATAATTGGAAGCAGAGAGAACTAGACAGAAATGTTGCATCCGCTTGTCCTGGTCTTAATGTTCCTGAGCCATCTGCTTATGGCTCTGATTAGAGAGAGGATCCTGGCCCAGAAATACTCTTGATCCAGTACGACCCTCCTTGTGTTGTTGCAAAGCGCAAAGCGCAAAGAGCTTAATGCGGTTAAGTTGGTGCAAGCTAGCTCCTCTCGCCCTAAGATGACAAGGCAAGAAATCACCAGTCTGATAGTAAGAACTTTTAACAAATCTATCAAAAGAGAGATGGAGCTGTGTAATTGGAAGTATAACAAGGATATATTGTATGTAAGAGGGGTAAAAATAGTTCCTTTGGTCTGACATTTAAAGTGTTATGAGGCAATAGAATTCATATGGAGGGAAATAATAAAGAATTGGGAGTAAATATGAAATGGAATAAAATAGGACCTGTTTACCAAATGTAGGCTGTATCCAAATAATCTCATCTCTTTCTTTGGTAAAAGAAAAGTTGCATTTTCCTTTAACAAGGAAAGTATAGTGAAGGCAATCTAGCTGAAATTCTATAAAGAGATTGATGTAGTGCCGTTGGAAAATGATAAGATAAACCAGAAAAGTTGTTATTAGTGGGAATGACTGGTGGAGAAGGCGACTGCATTTTGGAGTATTTGTTAAGGTGAGAGCTTATAGTTTGGAATGACAAGGGGAACCACGAGCATATTGGTGAGTTGTGATGTGGCTATGAGAAGACAAGTACATTGTTGGAATAAAATGTGTAAGGGACAGCAGAGAAATACTTTCTGTTATGTAAGGCAGGGTGACACCTTATTTGGAATAGTACAGGGACAGTTGATTTTGATCACCCCTTTTCAGAGATGATGGATTACGAAGCTGCATAGATATGGATGTAAATATAAGAAATGGAAAGTTTGAATACAAGAAGACACTAAAAAAATCTTGCTATATTTACCTAGTAATGCAAAGGCAGAGAGGGAATCTGAATTAGAGAGAGGGAGGAACTCCTAAGGCAGAGAATAGTGCCAACAGAAAAACACATGTATGTGAACCAGTTAGGAATATGTGAAAGCTGGAACTTACTGCACTGGAACTGCGAAAGTGGCTGAACAGTTTCTTTAGCAGTCAAACCAAAGTTTACATGTCACAGAGAAATGTGCATTCCTGAATCGTGTCACGTCCTGTCTCACTTGTCTATTCCACTGTAGTACTCCCCTGCTCAGAGATATGCCTGGTGAGATAGCCCATCCCATGCCACAAAGTGATAGTTATCGTTTGGAAGCTCTTGGATTACCTCAGTTATTTTTGAAATAATAGCTGAAATTCAAACGCAACCAAACTTTATTGCTTACCTGATACTGGTCATCCCTGGGGGTAGTTGAGTTGTTACCGACTCCCTTGCCTTCAATCTACCTTTTAAAGCAAACAGTAAAAATGAACAGATTAGTACAATTCTGGAAATTAAGAACTACTTGACAGGATTGAACCTGGGGCAGTTTATTTGGGATTTGCAGTGGGTGTTTGCAGATGGACATGTTGAATGGGCAAGAGATGACAACACCCCAATACTTTTTTCTTTGCAAGCCAGGAGTTCTTCTAATCATAGCATACGTGTTTTAGGGTGGAATATGTCTTCTGGGTATGCAGTTACACACCTACAGAAGCCCCTTTTTCATGCTTCAGTTTACTGGAGTTATACATTGCAACTGACCAGCTGCTGAGAAGCAAATGAAAAGCAATTAGTGTTAATGAATAGAAGAGCAAGACCAAGATATTTATTTTGAAAGTACTGTCCCATTATTGATCTTACATATGATTCAATTAACATTATTGATGTTCTAAAAATAATTCATGCACAGAAATAAATTAAACAGATTTCTTAGCTGATGAGCTCTCATTACATTTGGCTAGCTAGCCCAGAATTAGCCTGCAACAAAAAAATGAATTTCAAGCAGATTTTTTTTAAAAAATAAAATAAATTAGTCCTATAACTTCCACTGAAGAGTTATTTCAATAACATACAGAATAAATCAAACCTGAAATAGGACAGATTCCAATGAGAAAATAATTTACTCTGATCCAGTTTAATGCCAAAGTTGTAGCTATTCATAGCTGCCTTGCTAACAGTATAGCTACGTAATTGGAAAGCTGACTTAAGGCTCTTTCAGTTCCTCTGGAGAGTTTCCTGCATTGCAGGAAAAAATCCGTTGAATAAATACACTGCTTCTGTATTTACAGGGTTTCTATTTTTTTCGTTTAAAGCCTGCTTTCCATTGACAAATATGTATATATATAAATATATATATAATCATAGAAACATAGAATTGTTTGGGTTGGAAGGGACCTTAAGGATCATCCAGTTCCAACCCCCCTGGTGCTGGAACCTTCCACAAAATCAAAATCATATTGCTCAAAGCCTCATCCAGCCTGGCCTTGAGCGCCTCCAGGGATGGAGCTTCCACAGCTTCCCTGGGCAGCCTGTGCCAGTGGCTCACCACCCTCATAGGAAAAATTTTTTTCCTAGTATCTGATCTGAATCTCCTCTCTTTCAACTTGAAACCATTACCCATTCTTCCTATCACTGCACTCCCTGATAAAAAGCCCCTTCTCATCCTTCCTGTAGGCCCTTTTTCAGTACTGGAAGGTTGCTAGAATGTTTCCCTGGAGTTTGCCTTTTTCTAGGCTAAATAAACCCGTTTCTCTTGTCCTGTCCTCACAGAGGAGGTGCTGTAGCTTTCTGATCATCTGTGTGTCCTCTTCTGGACCCATTTGGGCAGGTCCATGTCTCTCCTAATGCTGGTGGTGTCAGAGAGGAACCCAGTACTCCATGTGGGATCTTATGAGAGTGGAGTATAGGGGGACCTGCCGGCCATGCTGCTTTTGTTGCAGCCCAGGAAGCTTTGACTTTCGGGACTGTGAGCACACATTGTTGGTTCATATTTAGTTTTTCATCCATCAATACCCTTGAAGTCCTTCTCCACAGGGCTGCCCTCAATCCCTTCATTCCCCAGCCTGTTGGGATAGCGCCAGACAAGGAGTAGAACTTTGCACCTGTCCTTGTTGAACGTCATTAAGTTTGCATGTTCCCACCTCTCAAGCCTGTCCAGGTCCCTTTGGATGGCATCCATTCCCTCTAGAGTATCAATCACACCACTTAGCTTGGCGTCATCATAGATGAGGCAGCATCTAACATTCCTGTTTGAGAACACATGAAGTAAACCTGTCTTCTGATCTTCAGTCTAGAATGATGTCTCAGGCTGGAAATTCAGAATGCATGGAGTGCAGGTTTCCTTGGATGTGCAAGAGAACAAGAGACATGATTTCTGCTCGTGTCTGTGGGTTAAAGCATTATCATTCTTCCCCAGCTCCTTCCTGTAGCAGGTGCATGTTAAAATGAAAGAGAAATTTTTCCCTGCATAAAAGGTGAATGGAAACTAATAAATCTGATGAACCAGCAGGACTCCAGGGGATCTGTTCTTTATGTCTTGTAACTACGACTTTTGCAATGTTGGGGGAAAAAGTGTTTATTGAGCTTCTTTTTCTTTAAATCAAATTGTAGCCTTTTCAACATTTAAACCCTGTCAATTAAGCTTACTCAGACCAATATGCTGGTGGCAGCTAATGGCATTTTTATAGTCATGATCCCAGTATTGCTGGACAAGTGTTAGCAAAGGTGAATTGCCTTTTTTTAGGAAGTGCTTTAGAAAAAAACAGGTCTTATTGTGGTAGAAGCAATAACAGCAACTTAAAGTCAAAAGAGAGAAATCCCAGCAAATGAGAGTGTTGATTTCTACTTGAGAAGTTTCAAGCATCCTCTTTCTCTTCCTCTTTAATTTCTCCTAATGCTTATGACTTCCTAATGTCTAGGGAATATCATACTGTGTTAAATTTGAAAACATCTTTTCCAGTGCTTTCTTAAATTCTGAACATGACAGTAAATTCTCTATGCTGTTCTTGAGAAGTTCACCCACAAAACGAGGGAAAACTTGAAGAATATTAGTGTGGGACACTGAGTCAGATCAAGGCTCTAACTACACGTGAATGTGTAAGGAGGGGCAAGAATATAGCCAGAGCATATCTCAGTCCCAGATAATCTTCCAGCCTTTGACTGTTTTCATCTGTTTCCTAAGCTTGTTATGCTTTGGCACATATATGAAAGTACTTGTACAGTGTTCCTTGAAACCATGTAAATTTCTTACATCTGCAGCACCCTTTGACAAGGAATTGGTCATCCTTCTGTAAGAGTCACCACTTTCTGTTTGTTTTGAACTTGACTTCCGCTACTTTTTGTACCAGAAGAGACAGTGAACAGTTGGCCTCTGTCCATGCTCTCTGGGCTGTTTAGGATTTCACATGCTTGTCTCATGTCTTCCAAAGCCTTGTTTTCTCTGAACTGGCAAGTCCTAGCCTACTCAGTTTGTCTTGGTACAGAAAATATTCCAGCCTTGGACCAGTCTTGTTGCCCTTCTCTGAACTTGTTTCGAAGTTCTACTTTATCCTTTCTAAGATGGGAGAAGATGACTATACACGTTACTGAAGGTGTGGGCAAACCATGGACTTACAAAGAGTTCTGCATGCTATAGAATTGCTTTTTTCCTGTCATTTTTATGTAGTCCTTTGAGTTTCATGCTCTTTGAAGCGAGAATCTCAGTCTCCCTTGAGTTTATGCAGAGTCAAGAAAGAAGCAGAGGGCTGGGACACACATAACCTGGAGTCATGTTCTTGGTTCTGACTGTGACAATGCAGTGTAGCTTTGGCAAGCTTTTCCACTTTTTCTTTTCATGTTTAGGGCACTCTCTGAGCTGTGTCAAGGATGACAGGTTTCTTTCCAATGTTGTCACTGTGGAGAGAAAATCATGCTGGGCTGACAGACATCAGTTCCCAGCAGGGGTTTGAAGTTGAAAGGTTTTGAAATGCTCTTGGGACTTTGGGGCAGCAGTTGTAGATAGGGATTCAGGTCGTTGGAGCAGCATGCTCTCCGAGCACTTTGTGTACACCTTGGCATTCTCACATCTTTGCACAGAACTTTGCAGGTATCATACTCGTGGCCCAACAAAACTGTGGACTTCTAAGATCTGTCCTTCCTGTTGCCGGCACTTGGGCTTCTTATCTTACTTGCTAGTTAATCTTAATCCAGTTTGGATTTTGTTAGTATCCATACATACACACACAGGGGATAGTGAGTGTACTTGCATAAAGAGTAGTTAGGAACACAGTTTAGTGAGAAGATGGTTATAAGACTGTGGTGATCAGGCACAGGACTTATACCAACCAGCCACCTGCTGACAGTCAAACAGAGAGCCCTTGTTATGCTCTCTTTTCTCCATTCATCCATGCTGCTTCTTCCCCCACCCACCCGGATTATTCCCTTTCTCCACTGTTGTCTCCTTCCATATCCACCGCCTGCTTTTTATTATTTTTCCTCATTGGTCACATTTTTGCTGTGTCCATACTCAAGTCTGCTATTTCTGGGATAGTTCCTTGGGCAGTGTTAGCCTTACCTGGTATTACTGGTACAGTTACCTAGGGACTGCTGGCCTTGCAAGATGCCACTCCCCAAAACATTTCCTATACATGCAAGTATATCTGCAAACCTTCACACGCACAGGCTTGCCCTCTTGTGGTGTTCCCTGGCTAGGAAGATGGGATTTTCCACAGTATCAAAACCATTTCCACAAGAGCTGGACAGCAAATTGCTCATTGCATGTTTGTTTATATTGTATCAGCTTATGCATCTGTGAATGCATCGATGGGATTACTTGTGATTGACTAAGGGACTCCTAAATCCTGTGATTTTTACTTGACATGTGAGATCTTAAAGTTTTTGGGGTAGAGATGAGAAGATGCTCATGCATGATCAAGTCTCTGTGATGTTATTAGAGAAGCTGTTGAACTATTATCAAGTGAGATGGGAGAGGGATTGTGTGTGTCCTTGTAGCTTATCCTGTCATGAGGTAGCTTGAACGAGTTGAGGAAGACAAGACTCTTAACTGCCTTCACAGGAAAGTACCTTCCAGATGAGCTAAATAAAGAACAAACACTAAAGTTACTGCAGCTCAGCTGTGGATGGCATTTTAGTAAAATTATAATAAAGTCATTGCCTTAATTCAAGTGCTCTTATCATTAGGTGCTGGTGTAAGGCGCTTCAGATTATCCTCTATTCAAAATTAAAGGATCAGTCATACAAGGTCCGAAGGACTTGTAAATTGTCTCTTCCTTGTTTTCCTTTTCAACAGAGTGATGGTATAAACAGGATATCAAAGGCTTCTAAAATAATGGAGCGGATGGTGGATCAGAACATATTTGATGCCATTGCACAAGGTATGACCCTGCTGCAGCATGCTTCTAACTCAAGCCAGAAGTTCTTCAGATGAGTGGCCACAGCCATAGCAAGGATAGGATAGGATAGGATAGGATAGGATAGGATAGGATAGGATAGGATAGGATAGGATAGGATAGGATGGAAACAGGGCTAGTAACCTGGTGACTCACACAAGGCAAACAGTACAGCAGACTATCTGCGTGCCACACCAGCCCTGTGCTGAGCTGGCTGGGGACAGCAGGTCTGGTTAGCATTGCCCCTCCCTGCCACACTTCCCTCCCTCAGCAGGTCCTTCCCTCTGGGATACAGGTGCTGGTGACAGCAGCCAGTGTCAGGCAGCTTTGTGC
This sequence comes from Neomorphus geoffroyi, assembly GCA_033558235.1. Classification (NCBI taxonomy): domain Eukaryota; kingdom Metazoa; phylum Chordata; class Aves; order Cuculiformes; family Neomorphidae; genus Neomorphus; species Neomorphus geoffroyi. The sequence continues at coordinate 2,751,930 of JAUMJM010000048.1, forward strand.
TGGCTTCCAGGTCCCACACACCGTGGTGACACACACAGTCTCAATGTTACTTTGCAAGGGTTTGACTGTTTACGCCCAGCTCCCTCCTAAAAGGCCACATCTACTTCTGCGAGTGGCCTCAGGTCACTCCTTGCTCCAGGCTTCTGCTTTTCAATTCATTCTTTGTCTGCTTTTAGATCATCAGCTTTTTTTTTGTGTGAGGACCTGCTCTTTGGTCAAATGTATTTAAAAAGCTTAGGTGCTGGTTTGGAGTTAGTCTTGAAAGGCTGAGACAGTTTTTGTATTAACAATTGCGTTATGGAGAGGCTGTGAGGAGAGCAGAGTGCTTTTTAAAGCTTCCCTGGCACTGCACTGTGCTGATGTATTTCCGATTCACATATGGGGACATTTACTTTGATTTTTTCGTTTTAGATTTTAAATATTTTGAGGATGCCGCGGATGAATTCAGAGACCAGCAAGGAACTCTTCTCCCACTTTGGAAGTTCCAGTGTGACAAAACCAAGAGACTTGCAGTTACTGCCATCTGCTGGTAAGTCTTTTTATTTCAGACTTACCCGGCTTTTCGCAGGGAAGTGGAGTTGAATGTCACGGCATCTCACAAGGCAGGGCTGATTTCTTTGGGGTCGCTGTTTTGAATAATTAGTCAGCTGCTTTGGCAGCGCCTAGACAGGCCTGGTGCTTCTGAATGCGAAGCACCTTGTGTAAGCATGAATGTGCCAGGCTTGTTCTATTTACTGAAAGATGAAGGTGCAGCACGCTCTGTGCAGTGCTAGAGCAAAGTGAATGCAGTTAGCAGAGCAAAGAATCTCTTACTGGGAAAGCTGGGATAGACATGCCATATCTTTGGACAGTATACTGTAGGAATCAGTCCTGAAAAGCCCAGGAGAGGAGAAGGGATAGCTACTGTATTTTTGACAAGTACCAACACGGTAAAATTTAAGCAGCAGAACAGGAAATGCAAATATTGCATGTAACGGACAGATAGCACCCTGAGATGCTGAGGCACTGATACAAAACAAGACCTTTATGCATGGTACTTATATATTCACTGTCCAAACAACAGTAGTGTTTGTGTACTGGGATCTTAAACACTTCACTTCAGTAGGCATTTGCCCTGTAGTCCGCTTTTGCATACTTAGTCCTGATCAGTCCCAAACTGATCACTGATACTTTCAAATGAACTCTCTGTTATTACTATGAAAAAACACTCATCAACGACCTGAAAGAGTGCTTTTACTTTTTTACATGCTTCATCCTCCCCAGAACTGGCTTAGTTCATGCAGTGAGCGTGAGACATACATAGTCAGCTCCTGCCTTGTTCTCCTCTGCCTCACTTGTTTGTGGGGCAGTGTGAACACAGCTGTGTCTTTGCCAAATAGGGTCTATGGAGAGACAGAGCAGAACTGCAGTGCTCTGTCATTTCAAGACACTTCTGTAATGATACCGTAATAGGATACACTCGTGTGAGAATTACAAAATAATGGTAAAATGAGATGTAGAACTGGGAGAAAAGGCATCTTTTATAGGTTGTTTGCACTGCTATTATTCTTGTATCCAAGAAATGATTTCACAAAGGTGGCCCTGAAATCGGAAGAATGGCTCTGAATTGCCTTATGTAACAGGCTCTTCTAATTCAATTTTTATTCTCACACTGCTAGCAGTGAAAGTGCATTTAGTGGATAGAACAAGAGCAAGAGCCTAGGTATTAGCCTAAGGGAAAAAAGGAGAAATTAAAAGATAAATGGTTTCATTTTGTCAATTCATAATAGTAAGTCAGAGAAAACACTCTTTAGATAATTTTCACGTGCATTTCACAGAATTGTTACCCACTGGTTGTGTTGTGTGAGCTCAAGGACAGAAACAGGACTGACCTTTGTCCCACGTAAATACTATGTAACTGTCCACACACACCAGAAGTTGTAAATAAAGTAGATGTTTATCAAAAAAAGGGACTTTAGAAGACATGGTAGATAGGTAATTGCTCATAGTCAGTATGTCTCAGTGAATATACTGTTCATCAGCTGTGTCAGAAGAGAATTTCCCTTGCTGGTCTGTGGGAATGATCATGAATTCACGAACTGATAGCAGTCTTTTGAAGCATCTCTCATTATTTAATAACAGGCAGGGAAAGTAAGTTATATTGAGTATTATTCTGTGGTGGTTTAGAAACTCCTTTATTCTTGCCCCTGACTGACACATTCCTGCTTTTTTCCCTTCCTCAAAGACCTCATTTTTAAAAGTAAACTTTTCATGATTATGAAATGGATAAGCCAAGAGGTGCTGGAGATTGACACCATGTCTGTCTGTGCCTTTTTTATCCTTTGCATCTACTGCTGTGGTCTATTTTTTTAATGCGTCTTGAGACTGGAAGATTTACTCATCCAGGAACTTTACTAGTGCATGTTATGTTCAAAGGGTCAGGCCCTCAGACTGCAAGAATGGACTCAAGTTAATATATGAAACACTGTGCGTTTCTGTGGAACTGTATGTTTAATAATAAATGCAATCTTATATATGTTTTCTCATTACAGGAATCCAAAGTACAAAGATGTGTTTGCAGTGGGCTATGGTTCTTGTAAGTAACAAATGCAAAAGAATCATTGATAGCTATAAAATATTAAACAGGTGCACTGAGATCAACTTGTATAATATTGTGGGGCTTGAACTGCACCTCAAAGCAAGGATTCACCTAATTTCAAAGCAGTAAATTGAGATTTAACTCAAGGTGGGGATGAGGCCTTTACATTCCATGACATAAACAGTCAGAGATGCATAGCTAGCATTGGCCAGGGCTTTTGGCTTATAACAGTGCTGACTTTCCCTTTAGTCAAGGACTTGCCTCTAGCAGCACCACTCAATCCTTTTTCTTACTTGATGGGCTCTGATTTTTCGGTTTCTGCCCTTCTAATTGCTGAAAGGCCACATATGTTTTGGTTTGCCAGAAACTGATAATGAGAGACTTCTCGAAGTGTAAACTCATTGCTTTCTTGTCAGGAGACACCTTCCAGGGGTGTCTCAGAGCATAAGCTCTCCATTAGGGCACATCAGGACTGGATATTGTGAAAGGCATTTTCCCTACTATAGTGTCTGTGATTTCAGTAGCAATGGACATAAGTTTCAAGGGTGGCTGCGTTACTCCATACTAAACTCTATCCAGTATTACTACTGTCGCATTCAAGAAATGGAAAAGAATTCTAACAAGTTGATGTTTTCTCACCTTTTTTTTTTTTCTGTGTGCATGACATCTCAGTTTATATTTTTTATTTATTTCTTTTTAATAACATGGGAGTTCCTATCAACAGCCTTGCATTTCCTCCTGTTCAGTATCTCTTGTTGCTTACAGATACATTGGCAACTGTATTCTGAATTTTTGTCTTCACGTCCCCCTTTCCTCTTGTGTAGACGAGACAGTGGTGTCACTGTGAATAAACATTCTCTCTTCTATTCTCTCACTCTCTTCTGCTTTCTAGCTCTACCTGAAGTGCTATCATGAATAGCTTCTTAGGCAAGGTACAAAATTCTAGTAGTTGTCTCCAAGGACCAGTGTTTCCCAGGGAAATTCCCAAGGGGAGGAGACCAGTTGTGAAGCAAGTTTTGCTGGAGTCTTTCTCCCCCAGGTAGTGTTGACTCTTTAACATTATCTTCTCAGCAAACTACTCAATAGATTTCTCAGGTCCCTCAGAGTCCCTCTGGGACTTGCCAGAACTCTGCTCTTCTCCATTGTTAGTAGCTGCTGTGGAGTCACATTGCTAGCATCCTCATGTAGTGAAGAGTGATCTTAAAGCCTCAGCTTTACATCAGACAGTGTTGTTAATTGACAAGCGAATACATATGAATGAATCAAATCCCGAACTATTTTAAGTTTCCACTGGCTTTTTCTCAGAGTTTGTGAAGATCTCAGTAGTACCTCACCTGCTCCTTGTGAAGATGTCACCCCATGTCTTACCATTAACTCTTACACAAAGCAGAAAGTGGCTGAGAAAAAATCAGTATCACAAAGGCAGCAGAGCCTTCTTGCTGCAAAGACAGGGTGCAACGCAGTCAGGCTGCAGTCATTAGATTTGTGAGAAGGATTAGGTGTTTTGACCTAGTCAGTCTCCCCGTTGGCTCTAGGAGGAGAGCTGTCCTTCTCTTAGTGTTTTGTTTAAGTAAAAGCTGACTCTTCTGTAGTGTACTAATAAATCTCCATCTAGATTGAAATGCAGAACAGTCATGGTGCTGCAGCTAACCAGTGGTTGGGAATTGCAGATAGCATGATTAGGCACTAAAACTTTTACTTGAAATATCCCAACCCTAGGAATTCTTTGTGGAGGACAGAGAGTGGGGGAGCCTTGGGGGATGGTGCTTAGCGGTAGCTACATCTTTGCCCATCGGCCCTTTCAGTTAATCTGTACGTGCTTGCATTTTTGCTAGTGTTCTTTGGGCTGGAAATGTTAGAATCTATTGTGAGTAGTCTGAACTACTAAGGCAAGTCATTTGATATTTATTTTAAGGGAACACCTTTTTTGAATGAATGCTGTTATAAAATGACTAATGAAAGTCATTCTTGAGAAATACAGTGTGTTGAGGGATTAAAAGCTCAGCACTGGGCTCTAAGAAGAATGCAGTTATTCAGGAAAGTGATCTTGAAGTCATTCAAATACGTGTTTTGTTTCAAACACTTGATAGTGGTAAGCAGCAGTCAAAAAAGCAAAACAGAAATGGATGAAAATTACTATGAAAGAAAAAGAAAACAAAACTTCTGGATATAGTGAAAACAAAATACAAAACTACATATAAAGCGGCAGTAGGAACAACAATAGAAAGCTAAAAAGAGAACAAACCAAGCTTAATGATAAACTAACATCTTGATTACTGCATGCAGTTCTGGATGTGAACTCCGAAGAAGAAAGTGTTAGGCTGTGGAAGGATTGGAAAGGTCTGGAAAAGAGCAGCAAGGATGAACAGAAATATATATTGTGAGTTTTTGTATCAGAAAGCATAAAAAGACTGGGAGTCTTACAACAGTCAGGGGAGAGGGACTTGGTTTGTGTCTGTAGAATCCTGAGTGGCATGGAAAAAGTGAAAAAGTGTGAAATAGTCATCACTGCTCATAACACAAAAATGAGGGAGACCTTATGAAATTATACAGTAGCAGGGCTAAGACAAAATTAAAACAGAATAATACGATTCTTAGTGATTTTTTTTAACTTTTCTTCCTTTGTTTGTGATCTGGAAGACAAAAACACATGGATTCAAAAAGACATTAGTTAAATTCATGGAGTGCCAGTTTGCTGTTTGAAAGAAAAAACATCTTATCCAGTAAGTTTGCAGCTGTGAGTTGCTGGAAGCTCAGAGTATGTACAAGATGATAGATGTTGGCTGAGGTTCTTACTTTATTTAAGCAGTTGCTACTCAGTACTCTTGGAGATAAGTTATTTGACTACAGGGTCCCTTGACATGGTCCCAAATAGTCATTCTCTTGTATTTCTCTGTGCTCTTACAATGAAACCAGATGGGTTGTCTTCATTTATACTAGTAAAGATTGTGTTCTGCTTGCAATATTGTAACATTTTGCTTTCCTCTTAAAATGACATTTTTTCTCATGAAATTCAGTCCATCTGAACCCTGGAAGTGTTCCTGTTAGTTTGCCAAGAAGCCTGGAATGGCCTGACAATCTCTTTAATTCAGCAGGCAGCAACTATTCAAAAAAACCAGATTAAGATCAGCCTTTGCTAAAGAACGCATAGTGATAAGTGCTCAGGATATCCCTTGCCTTTGTACAGCATAGCAAAGTCTTATTGTGCTCACAGCCCCTGTGCTCAGAGTGTGTAGGAGTTGGTCAGTGCCTTCCCAGTGCCCTGCCACCCAGACACAGCAGGGGAGATAAAAGCTCAGGAATGGTAAATTCCCTGTTTAGCCTGTTCAGACAGTTGTTCTTACTTGTTACGCTGAGGAAGACCCTGATGTGCGCTTTCTGGGTTGTGCTGAAGTATTTGTATTAGTTCTGCCAGGACCCACTGTGCCAAGGGTGATGCATAGAAGCAGAGGAAGGCAGACCTTAACGCTCACCATCTAAGTGGGCAAGAAATCCAGGAGTCTTCTTGCCCCATTTTTATCACAGACACAGAGGGCGTGGTTCATCTCAGCCAGCTGGAGCAAGCTAACAGCTAGGAGCTCTTTCTCTGTCCCAAGCTTCCCCTGTAGACAGCAACGAGAGATCAGCACATGCAGAGACCCTCCATACTGCCAGAAGCCTGGTGTGTGAGAGAGGAGCTAAGTGGACCTGTGGAAGAGAGGGTCTGTCCCCATGGACTGTAGAGTGAGCCTATGCAGAGCATCTAGCCTAGATGTCTTGTCTTTTAGATGGCTAAAGCGAGGCGCAATGAATCCCGGCCAGAGGAAATAATCAGGGGGTCACACAGAGGATGGGGTAGAGCCATGAACAGAACCCAGACCTCTGGGTCTGCAGTGCCCATAATTACATCACCAGTCTTTTGTGCAGCCTGTGTTTGGGAGCACTGCCAAGATACAAATAATACATTTGTCCTACTGCTCAAAGTGTACTTTTTGAAATAAAAGGTCCTTTGTTTAGTATGGATCCATTTCATCCCAGTGTGACAAGTTCTTTACAAAGACAGCCCAAGCTTTTTCCTTGCTTTTGTATCCCATTTCTGGAGTTTTCACCAGTGATTTATTTGGATGGGGTTTCTATTGGTAATGGTGTTTCTTTGGCATGAGACAGTCATTTCTGAACAAGGAAATATTGTCATCATCGTTTGCAATTCAGAATCCGTGCTGCTTGGATGGAATTAATTTTTATTCCTATCAGGAGGAGCTGTCTTTCTGGTTTTGTTTTTGCGTAAATGAGATTGCTGGGTTTCTGGCTAGACTGACAGTCTGTAGTCCAGGGTTCAAAAAGGCTTTGATGGGTGTTCGGCTTGTGTTCTGCTTTGCTGATGGGAGCACCATAAACACCAGCTTGGGTCACAGCAGTCACCTTAGTTCATATTACAGAAGCAAGTGTGCCTCTGACAGCCTTCAGAGATGTTTTTTTATGTGCAGCTTCATTTGTCATTGCATGAGGTGAGCAAGGAAAAACAGTATCTGTATGGCAAATATATTTTATTGTAATGTTTCTTTGCACTCAGTGGATATAACCTGCCAGTCACAGAGTGTGTGAGGAGTATGGACTCACACCCAAAGCACTGTCAATCTGAGGAATACGGCAAAGGTATCTACCCAGTTCTTCTCAGTGCTGGGTCTGAAATGGGGCCTTGTGTAGACAGAAACAGACACCTTACTGCTGTAGCATTCTCATGTAAAATCAGCATGAGCAGTGCTTGTACAGGGTCCTTGTACTGGTGTGACTGTAATGAAAGGAGGAGTTGTTATTAACTCTGTGACTGAGCTAAATCGGTGTGAAATCTCAGCCAGAGCTTTCACAGAGAAGATCTGGTATTTAATAGATGTCTTGAGATTTCCTGGTGCTAAGGAGTCATGGTTGAACGCTGAGACCACAGGCCAGCTCTTGTTGCACCCTCCTACAACATAAGGTGAGTGAACACAGGGAGATCGAGTGTACTTAGTGGACAGTCTTGTATTTTCCCATTTCTCAAAGGCACTGCTTAATGAACATGCACAGTCTTATTTACTGCCCTTCACTGATGGAGGCTGATGGATGGTCATTTCAATAAGGTTATTCCTGAATAGAAAATGCTCAGGCTGCTTCACAGGGAAAAGGGGAGAGGAGAAAATGAGCCACATCATAGCTTCTTATCAGCAAGGTACTGCAGCTTCCTGCACACCACAATGCTGTGTAGGCATTGCTTGCTTTGCTGGAGGTCTCATTGATCAGCAGTTCTGCCACTTCAAATCAACTGAATATATTCATTTGCAGTGCTCCATGAGCTTCAAGCAATACAGGATGAAATAGAGTTCATCACGGAGTTAACTCCTCAGTAACACTGGGAAACGTTCTCTCCAGGAAGGGTTGTGAAGACAAGATAGAAAGATGAATGTCAAATCAGATTGGCATGATCAAGGAACATGCTTCTCTTACTTTGCAGACGGCTTCTTGGCTAGAATCTGATGCTGCACAGGCAACTGAAAGACGGATTCACTACTACACATCACAACTGATGATGAGTGTTTGCAGAATCAGGCATTGATTAGGATAAAGAAAACTACCAGTAACAAAACGAGCTCACTTCTAGAGAGGAAAAGTCATCCTGTAGGGACTGAGAGAGTGTGTTTGGAGGTGTGCCGTTTTCCTCTCCCTCTTTTAGTGCAAGAAGCCTGTCTCCCCTCTGTCTAGAAAGCAAACAGCGGAAAAAATAATTAATAGGCAATTCCCAATCCAATATTGAGTCAAATATTTAATGAAAATCAAGATCAGCTCCATATGACATACATCTTAGGTTTCTGCACAGCATATTCTAAACACCGAAGACTTCTGCTAGGCCAAATACTTTTTTTTCCTAGCAAAATAATTCTCTACCAAATATGAATTTGAGAAGCACAAGTGAGGAATTATGGAATCATAGAATGGTGTGGTTCAGATAGGACTTTAAAGATCTTCTGGTTTGAACCACCCTGCCGTGGGCAGGGACACCTTCCACTGGATTGGGTTACTCAGAGACTCATCCAACCTGGCCTTGAACACCTCTAGGGATGGGGCATCCATGACTTCTCTGGGCAACCTGTGCCAGTGCCTCACTACTCTCACAGGGAAATATTTCTTCTGAATATCTACTCTAAATCTCCTCTCTTTCACCTTGAAACCATTATGCCTTATCTTGTTCCTGCACTCTCTGATGAAGAACCCCTCCCTAGCTTTCCTGTAGCCCCTTTAAGTACTGGAAGACTGCTATAAGATCTCCCCACATCTTTCTCTTCTCTGGGCTGAACAACCCCAACTGTGTCCTCATAGAGGAGGTGCTCCAGCTTTCTAATCATCTGTGTGACTCCCTCTGGACCTGCTTGAGCAGGTCCATATCTTTCTTATGCTTGAGACCCCAGAGGTGAAACAGTATTCCTGGTGGGGTCTGATGAGAGTGGAGTGCAGGGGCAGAATCACCTTTCTCAACCTGCTGGTCATGATTCTTCTGATGCAGCCCAGGATGCATTGACTTTCTGAGCTGTGAGCACATGTTGCTCGTTCATATTCAGTTTTTCAACCATCAATAATCCCAAATTTTTCTCTACAAGGCTTCTGTTGATCCCTTCATTCCATGTTTGGGATTGCCCCAACAAAGGTGCAAGTTTGCATGGTACCACCTCTCAAGCCTGTCTAGGTCCCTCTGGGTGGCATCCCTTCTCCTGAGAGCATCAGCCACCCCACGCAGCTTGATGCCATCCCCAAACTTGCTGAGGGTGTGCTCAATCCCACTATCCATGTCCCCAACAAAGATGTTATACTGGTCCAAATAAGGACCCTTGAAGGACACCCCTCATCACTGTTTTGTACCTGAGTGTTGAGCAGTTGACTACAGTGTGGAGTGTGACTAGGCAGCCAGTTCCTTATCCATGTCATGCCGGGCAGTATCAAATGCTTTGCACAAATCCAGGTAGATGATGTCTGTTACTCTTCCCTTATTCACCAATGCTGTAACCCCATTGTGGAAGGCCACCAAGTTTGTTAGGCGTTATTTGCCCTTAGTGAAGCCACGTTGGCTGTCACCAACCACCTCTCCATTTTCCATGTGGATTGGCACAGTATTCAGGAGTATTGCTCCCTGGTCTTGCCAGGAACAGAGGTGAAACTGATCAGCCTATAGTATACCATGTCTTCCTGTTTTTTTCTTTTTAAAAATGGGGGTTATATTTCACCTTTTCCAGTAACTGGTAGCATCACCAAGCTCCTACAACTTTAAAAATACCGTAAATATTATCAACTTCATCTGCTAGTTCCCTCAGTACTCTGAGATGGATCTGAGCAGACCCCATGGACTTGTGCACATTCACATTATTTAGATGATCCTGAATCTGCTCTTCTCCTATGGTGAGCACTTCTTTATTCTTCCAGTCCCTGCCTTTGGATTCTGTGACCTGGGTGGTGTGGCTTGAGCCCTTGCCAGTGAAGACCAAGGCAAAAAGTTGCTGAGCACTTCAGCCTTCTCCATGTCAGTTGTAGCTGGATCTCCTGTTTCGAACATAAGGACTGTACAGTTTCTTTCATCTTCCTTTATTGTCCTGTGTACCTGAAGAAACCGTTCTTTTTATTTGTCACATACCTAGCCAAATTCAGATAAGGCTTTCCTGATCCCCTGCCTGCAGTCTTGCGCCATATCCCTATAGTCTCCCCAGGATGTGTCTTCCTGCCTCCACTGCCTATGCGTTTTAGCTTCATATTTTAGTTTGGCTAAGAGGTCTTAGCCAAGCTGGCCTGTCTCCCCTGCCCAACTTCATCCACAATCAGGATTGAGAGCTCTTTTTCCCTAAAAAAAGGTGTCTTAAAATATCTTACAGCTTGCATTTGCTTCTTTATCTTGAGGGCAATTTCCTAGGGGATCCTTTGCACTATTGCCCTAAATGGCTGAAAGTTGTGTTTCTGAGGTTGAGGGTCCTGACCCTGCTTTTTACCCATCCTGTACCCCTCAAGGTTGAGAGATCTATCATGGAATGGTCGCTGCAGCCCAGTCTACTTCCAGTCTTGACCTTTCTAACTAGTTCTCCACCAGTGAATAACAGGTCCAGCAGTGCCTTTTCTCTGCTTGGGCTCTCCTCCTGTACTGGGAGATTTCTTCCACACACTCTGTTAGTTTCCTTGCCTGCCTGCAGTTTGCTCTGCTATTTTTCCAGCAGAAATCTGGGTGGTTGAAGTCCCCTATCAGGATCAGAGCATGCAAGCTCTCTCCTGATAGGACAGACTAGGGAACTCAAGTTCTTCCAAGAGAAGGATATTTATTAGGCACCTTGCACCGTGAAGGTTTCTAAGAGTGATTCCTAACCTCATGATGCTGTAAAGAAACATAGAAACATTAAAGCCTTGGCAATCTGAGTTTAAGCAGATACTCTCTGACACAGAGTAGGATCCTGAGCATGTAAGCAAGACACTTGTGCCAAGCCTATCTTTAAGAATGATGCTCAATTTCTTTGTCATAACTTCATCTGATAGTGAGTCCTGCATTTTCCTGCTACAATATTCCAACTTTGCATTGGTCTAGCCTGTGGAAATGGTATCTCACTTTAATGTTGAATTTGTCTAACTTATATTTTCAGCCATTGAAACTCATTATTCTCTTGATAGCAAGCCAAAAAGCCCTTTCCAGCAAGTCCCTTATCCATAAGTGGTGTAAATGCCTACATGCAAGTGCCTACATGCATTTATGAAGATGTCTCTCATTTTTATGTCCTTTAGGCTAAATGCATCATGCCATACTAAAAATTTGTTTTCCATCTGCTATGTTATTTCAGTGAACTTTCTCTAGCCTTTCCCCAATGTACCCGTATTCTTCTTGAGTGCAAATGCCACAACTCTTATGCATGCCACACAGTGTTGTGTCATCCTCAGGCTCTCTCAGCAAACATTATACATAATTTTGTAGATCAAACCAAAAAAATTAACCAGTGCTGGACTGAGAACTGATACCTGGGAGACTGCCCTAGAAACCATCTCTGTTCATTCCTCTTCCTGTTTACAGCTCTGCTGTAGGCTCTGGCAGTGAACCAGGTTTTAATCCAGTCGGTGTGTCCTCTGCTACTTCCATGTTATATAAGTTTTTTAAATCAAATATTATGATGTACTTAACTGAGTGCTGAAGGAATATACAGATACATTCTTGTTAGCACAGTTGTTTCATGAGTCACCTTGGCAAAAGGGATGGCAGCTTTGACAAGATGTTTACCCTCTCCATAGGACTGGGAATCTAAGTAATAGGAGAGGTAATTCAGCAGGACTGGCATCCTCACACTGGAAGAATCTCGCTGCATAAAGATAAGGTCTGTGATCATTAATTCACATTAACTACTAGTTAGAAGCTGTAATGCTTTTCTGATCTTGAAATGTAGATAAATTCTTCAAGTTTTCTATATCTCAGTTAAATTATGGATTTAACATTTTATGGAGCCCAACTCTCTGAAACTCACTGGTACATTAAAAAGTCATAGAAAATAGAATGAAAAGGATTTCAGAAAGTTATTAGTCCATCTCCATGCCAGATAGTACTTTACTTAAATAACAGCTTTTTGGACTAAACTTAGTGTACTTAATGAAGATTGCATGCAGTGTAATTCCTGTGACAGTTGAGAGCGAAGTCCTATAGATGATAGGCAACCCTTGTCAAAAGGACAGGAGTGACTATTTGAGAACCTACAAACCTGAAAACTCTGATTTAATGGAGTTAAGTGGGTTTAAGGAGAGTCAGTGTTAGAAATTGTACCAGGTATTTGTGGATTATTTTCTTCTCTGCAGTGGAAGACTTAAAGTTTGTGATGCCGTATATGAAAGATAATCTGGTCTGGATTTACATAACAAGATGTTATTATATTTGGTGTTTTCTGATGAATGACTGAAGAGCTTTAAGTTAAGGCACTAAGAGGATTGAATACTGCCTAACAAATTCAGATCTCTGAGCCTGCTCACAGAATGACTTTTCCAGGTGGCTTTGGAGATGTTTTTATATCTAAATTATGTTCCCTTAACACACCGAGGAGATTTATGGGAGCAGAGCTCCCTGTTAATCTTTCTTTAAGCTACATGAGTTTATTTTTATATTGAGAACAGAGATTGAGGACCTTGTCAGAGAGAGAAAAAGAGATTTAAATTGCTTAGATGTGTCTTGTATAAGGCTGTGTGCACATATGATTCACATGAGGGGACCATGCTGGAGCGATGTCTGGCAACTCCCCAGTCTCCTGGTGGCCTCTGTACTGGATTCAGCAGCGAGCCTGAGCCTTTTGGGACCCCACAGTAAAGTTATCAAAGGTTTCTGAGTGCAGTACTGCAGAAGACTGATAGAGGTTCACATGGCTCACACACCTCAAAGAGAAATTCATATTGCAGTCTGGATTAATTCAATTTGCTATTTGGCCAATTTTTGTATAAAGAACTGTATAAACTGTAAAAAGAATGCTATAACAGATTGCAACTTTGGGAAGGTGTCTCCATGTCTGTTAAGAGGCATGTGCCCAGTATTGATCTGAAGTAAATAAAATCAAGTACATCTCCAACGATAGGAGAGCCAGGAGGTCCACTCTGACTTTTTGTTAACATGTTTGAGAACTGGGTTGTTCCAACATTTGGTAGCTGAGTGTTCCTTTTGACTGTGAATGTATTGTTAATATTTTGGATATTTGTACTTTCAGCTGAAAGACTGTCACCTTTTGCAAATGCTGGTGATGGCAGTTATTAATGGTAGTTGATATAATAGTGATATCTAATTATCAGTATTGAATTTATGTTATTTTTTTTAAAAAAGAGACAATCACAGTATTAAGACATAATGTTTGCTTAGTTGCCAGGGATTTTAATTAATTATATTTGTTCTAACAGTCAGACTGAAGCCCCGGTAAGTAATATGCGAAGTTGCTACTGTAGGGAATATTACACTGCAGGAAGCAGGCATCAACAAAATAAGCACAGGGATAAAATTAAAAAGGAATATGTAAGTCTTATTTCTGAATTATTGAAGAACATTTGTGTGGACACCGAGTACCCCCAGAATCAACAGGGAAGACCCTTGAGGACATGGGCCTGCACTGTATTAATTTATGAGTGCTGTTGATGGTATGTGACTTTTTAATAGCTGTAAGCAGTTTTCCATGACTACATTGTGTTAATTAAAGGAAGCTGCTGAGTTAAAAAATGACAGGAAATAAAATGTAGAGATCAGATGCCTCTGAGGCAAGCATATCAAAAGTAATTAATAACTAGGGCTAATGCTAATCTATGTTTTCATCCATGAAGAAGAAATAAACAGAAAATCACTGCTGATAAAATGTTTTGATAAGACAAATATCTGGGAGGTGGTAAGAAATGGAACAATCAGATCAAAGAGTGATTTAAATCCCTTTGTAGCTGAGTACAAGGCATCACTTTGCATTACACTGTCCAAGCCTGCATTCAAACAAATTCAAGCCATGCAACCATACAGGAGGGAACCCTATCTTGAGGAGCAATGGTTCAGAAAAAGCTTCACAGCTGCTGTGATAAAACCCCAATGCTGCACTGCATCAGAGATCCTTGGCTTTATAGAGAGGTGTGGGTTGCAAAAGAACTGAGAGGCTAAAAGAGCCTAATTTTATTTAGTACTGGAATGACCACCCTGGGAAGGCATGCTCACTGCTGGCGACCTGCCAAGGAGAAGGATGGTAAACTAGAAAGGGTTCTAAAAAGGATGAAAGAATGATCTAAGAAAAGGACAGCTGACCTGGGAAACAAATTCAAGGAATTTTGTTTGTTCAGCTTGTTAAAGAAAAGCTTATTAAGTAGTTGGATTGCAGTCTGTTAACTCCCTATATTGGGAAAGCAGATCATGTAACAAAGGGATCTTTGATCTTCCAGACAAATGATGTAACAAGATCAACGAAAGCTGGAGCTACATGGATTCAGGCCAGACAAAATGTGGCTTTTTAATAGCAGATCAGTAATTGAGAACAATTAATTTTGGCATGTGGTAAATTTCCAGCCTCTGGAAATTTTAAAATGTGGAAATTTTAAAGAAAGATGTGATATTTGTTTCTAAGTTTTGGTCTCTCATGGCCATGATTTTTTCATTTAAAACAGCAATTAATGTAGAGAACTCTTAGGTTCTTCATATCTTATCGTCTTCAGTAGTCTGATTTATTGACTCTTCTAAACTTTTTAGAGGCTGCCGTCTGCACTGCCTCATGTTGAAGTTTTAAAGTTAATTTGCGAAGTATCTATCTCCTCCATGGTCTGAGAGTCTTTGAAAAACCTCCCTGGTGGAATCAGTGTTAGAAATTTAAGACATCATACATCCAGTTTATTGAGATAACTAATGATGGTCAATCAAAAGTAAATTATAACACTTTAAAATCTTTTCCAAATATCAAATATCTCTTACCATGCATACAGGCTCTGGGAGCATAACACTGGCAGTACCTATTGTACTGTCAGCTCTGTTAGTAAACATAACCTAATAAGATTAATTTCAGTTGGTGACTTAATTACTGATCTGTAATTTAAATTATGTAAGCTTTGCCTAATCTTTCCTAGCCTTATCTTTTAATTCATTTAATTTTAAATCAACTCGTAACATCATCTTTTGCTGTAGCATTTTGGTAAGCATGGAATAGTAAAGAGCTCTATTGATGTTTTTTGGGAAAAAGATGTATTAACGTATTTTATAGAGCCTGGGGATCAAAATTGCTGCTCAGCCATGCTGTTGTGTCTCCAGTGCATTATAGGCCATTAAATTCCACTCACTTACCTCTCTGTCTAGCCCAGTTAGTTTGATTAGTGCATTTTTATCCACAGAAGACCAAACATTCGTGTGCCGTAGAGTCTTACTTGTTTGATAAAGCCAATCTGACATCTTCCCTTTCTTAGCTTTGCCCCTGGAAACAGCTACTTTTAAGTTACTGTGGGAATTCTTTTTCAGCATGTGCACAACAGAAAGCAGGCAGAGTTGAGTTAACTCTTTTTGTTATTTTGATGATCTCATAAAGAAAATCTGCTAAAAGACTTTCCACCTTTGTACACTGAGAAATCTTTTGAATCAGCAGATGATCAACAGTTGTTGAGGACAGGGAAAACAGCTCTTAAAACTTCCTTAAAAGGATCATTTTATGCTGTATTTTAAAGATTCGTTTTCTGAAATAGAGATGTTCTTACGCCCCTATTCTATAGGCCAAACAGTATTTGTTTGGCTTGCTGTTTCCAGTTCCCCCAAAATACTAAGGTTACATTGTCATTGTAGCTTGACTTTTTGATAGCAAAAGTGACCGGAATCAGATCAACTTGTGACACTCAAGTCTAAGTAGCAAAAGTATTGTCAGGGCCCTGAGGACAACAGAAAGCTCCAGTGGCCCTGATCACCCTCACTGGCATCACGTCTCTGTTATTGCTGTGTTATTGTCCTTGAGTATCGAAGCTTCATATCTTAGGGAGCAGCCAGTGCAACCAATTCTGACATATATTCTGTTCCCCTCTATAACCCTGTGTTTAGGTAGATAAATAACGAAATAACATCTGGATAAAATGCAAGGCAACAGAGAAGACACAATGTATTTACTTATGCCAGATACTTAATTATTTTTCCATATTAACTTGTATTTTAAAGGACTTGGTTTTCTTCTGCTTGCTTTATTTTTCATTGCTAAAACCTTGATACAGGCCACAAAACAGATTTACTAATCTGAGTGCTTTTAGTTCTATCTGAGAGATATCAGTAGCAAGACTGAGCATCTGGTCTTGATTTAACAATTTACATTAAGGCTTCAAGGATGAGGTTCAGTAACAAGGGTAGATTCACCAAGGTCAGGAATTTTGTAAAAACTTCTTGCCTGACAATAATCCAGATTTATATGGCACTTTCTTCAGAAGAATTCCAGAGCCTCCGTGACAGTGAAGACTGAATGATTTTATTTGTTTAGCCTCTGTAGCGCTCCATAATGGTATCAGGGCTCGTAAAGGCCAAGGAGACATAAGGGCTGTTTAAGGCTAGTGCAGACACATATATTAGTTTAAAGGAGAATTTGGTATGCTGTGGATTTTCTCTTATTTGCCTGCCAGTAAAAGGCTTAGTAACCTGAGAGGCATTTTCATTTTCGCTGTTTCTCAGATGCATCTGTGGCTGTGAAATCAGCCACACAGATAAAGAATGCCACTGACTCCATAAGTTTTATTTATCACCTACTGCATAGTTTAGTGTGGTTTATCAGCTCTCTACTGTTAAAGCTTAAAAGTTCTAAAATCCTTGGTAAGAAGATAGAGCTATTGTTAATCTTTCATGACAATAGGAATGCAGCCTCTGTAGTGAAGTCTTGCTGTTGAAAAACTTGATCATCACACAAATAGTTTGTACAGAATTCCATTATGATTCTTTAAAGTTAATTATTGCAGGCTTAGATATGATTGGATGATGTGCATTTTTCAGTTGCATTCAGAGTCTTTCAAGCTAAGGGGGCACTTTAATGGTAAATCCCTGTGTGGAGTCTGCAGTTTGGCAAGCAGTTCCCTGAGAGTGAAAGAGGGGGATTTTGGGTGTTGATAGGTTGCTATAGAAAACATCCTTATTTTTGTCTTCTGATGTGGAAGGTCCTTAATGAGCATGTTGCTGTGGGGCTGAGATGTAGTGGATGTCTTGAAATAAATTTTGATGTCTTTCAGCTGTAATGCTTAAGTACCCTCAAAGTCTCTGCTCCAATCAGTTTGTTTGGGTTAGGGTATGTTATATAGTATCATAGAATCATAGAATCATCTAGTTGGAAAAGACCTCCGAGATGATCGAGTCCAATTGTACCTGTCTGTGTGCTAAACCATGTCCCTGAGAAACACATCAATCTGTCTTTTAAACACCTCCAGAGATGGAGACACCACCACATCCCTGGGCAACTGTTTCAGTGCCTGACCACCGGGCAGTTGTAGACAGTGATGAGGTCTCCCCTCAGTCTCCTCTAAGGTAAACAACCCCAGTTCCTTCAGCCGCTCCTCATAGGGCTTATTCTCCAGCCCCTCACCAGCCTCGTTGCCCTTCTCTGCACACGCTCCAGCCCCTCAGTGTCCTTCTTGTAGTGAGGGGCCCAAAACTGAACCCAGCACTCGAGGTGTGGCCTCACTGTTGCTGAGCTCAGGGGCACAATCACCTCCCTGCTCCCGCTGGCCACGCTGTGTCTG
The DNA here is from genome assembly GCA_033558235.1 of Neomorphus geoffroyi. NCBI lineage: Eukaryota > Metazoa > Chordata > Aves > Cuculiformes > Neomorphidae > Neomorphus > Neomorphus geoffroyi. The sequence goes on from JAUMJM010000048.1 coordinate 2,769,712, forward strand.
ATACAGGCCAAGATGCCATTGGCCCTCTCATTGTGACAATACTTTTGTGTCCATGCACTGAGATGAAATTATAATATCTATCTTTGACTTAGATGGGGAAAAGGTAAATCACTATACATGAGGTCTGCCGAGCTTGTCGTTAGACCTTCTGTATAGATGTTATTAACAGTGGTGTGACGAAACCACACTGGCCAGATGAGATAGCTGTCCCACTTTCATTGCTTTATTTCTGAACATGGTTACTCCCACACCAAGATGCTGGGTTTATGCAGACAGTATGAGTTATACATCACTGCTGTTTGAATCAGCCTGAGCAATAGGCATGTCAGTTAAACCCAGGAGTCACACTGTAAAGCGATATGAATGCATAGCATAAAGCATGCGAAATCTCCCCTGTGTAACTTCTTTCTATGACTTGATCTGCCCGTTGCTACACTGTGTGCTGCTGTCACCCTTAATGGTAAGGCCGTGGATATAGATAGTTTTTGTTACAAACCACTATATGCAAAATCTCTCTCTATTTGGATGTAGTAATGTGACAATTGTTAGTTTCTTTTGATAGATGCCCTTAGAGTAAAATAAGCTAGATCACTAATGCAGTTTGTGGGACAGAATTTATGGAGACAGGGAGTGATGGAATATATATGTCTCTGTCTATGATAAAAATAATGTATTTTAAATTGTTTTGAATGTAATGTAAGGCTTTATGATGTCTTCAGCAGAAAGCTATTTGAAATATGAAACTGAGAGAACAAGAAGAACTAGCAGTAGGAAAGTTATTATTAATAAGCATTGGAAGTTCATGTTTCAGGGAACAGGGAAAATTTTTTTGGTAGTTAGAAAATTTTTCCCTGAGGGTGGTATGGTATTGCCAAGTCTGATCATTCAGAGGTCTCAGGGCAGACTCTTAAAATCATGAGATGATTATAAAGTATAAGACTTGGCTTCTTTTTATTTGCCTCTGATGCCTTCAAGGTGGTATCTGTTTGCTGTTCTAAAACTTCCCTTTATTGCCATGAGAATTAGCAATGTTTTGTTCTGAAACAAAGCAGAAGCGGAACTTGTGTTTACATGATGAAGATGAGGCTTGGGAAAAAAACCCCTGCTGCTTCTGCAACACTCCTGACAAATTTGCAGGAATTGGCAGCCCTGTTGTGGCTCCTGTCTATAGGATGTCTTGCACAGCTCTTTAAGCAGTGTCCCCTCATGAAGGCAGAGGGAGTGGTTCCCAAGTAAATGGACTTCTGTGATCTGAGAAGTATCCCAGAGGATTCACGGCTGTGCAGCTCTGATGACTTGCAACATTTGCTGTTTCAAATGTCTTGTGAGACCAGCTTGCAGCTCCACTCCTGGAATGCAATAGGAAAATGTTAGTAAGTCATGGGTCTGGTCCAGCTTTGCTAGTGTGATGCTTCTTGCTGTTCACTTGCTTCCTTTAAAGCATTCAGGTTTATCTGTAATAATTAGATTGCTGTTATGGCTGAACTTTTATGATTTTTTTAATATAATTTTCCAAATTTGGATTCACATAGAGAAGAATGAAGTTTTGCAGAACAAACTTTGAACTACATTTTCAGATTTGCAAAAAGGTTTTCAATATTTCCAACCAAGCCCCAAGTCCCACTGGGATCTCCCATACTTTAAATCTTCAGAGCTTAGCTTCTTCTTATATACCTCTTGTACTGCAGGATGTCTGACAGACTGTAATCCTTCCAGACTTCACAGCAAGCTCTGAAAATTGCAATTTCCTTTTCTTCCTTGAAACAAACTCTTATCATTTCTTGCATATGGTATTACAGCTGACAGTACGTAGTCCCAGCCTGCATACTAAAACTGTAATGTTGTTTCTTGAGTTGCGCTACTGTGTATAAATGACTTCAACTGGATTGTCAAGGTAGATACCAGTAAAAGGAAATCTCAGTTAATTTACAAATGACAGACAGATGGGACCATGTTCCATGCTGACCACCTGCTCATTTACCTTTTAGCAAGCTGTTGTTTTCCCAGTTTGATTTCTATTATTTCTTGAATTCTCTGTTATCTCTAAGCCTCACTGGGTGCCATTTGCACTATTAACCGTGCTTTTCTTATTTTACTCCACACATGTATTTACATAACTGCAGACTTAGTTAAGAGAAAGTAAGGAATATGACTTCCAGAAGAACTGGAAAAAGAGATTATTGTCAGTTTGGGCAAACAGCTGCAGAGCAGTAATTCTGAAAACCCCATGTAATGACTGAGATAACTGGGCAATGAAAGCATACTGTCAGTTAGGATGATCACAACAACTCGCTGGTGTTTTCTGTCTTGGGTAGGAGGGGGCAATCAGGCAATATCTAACATACCAATAGGCTGTCCTCTGATTCCATGCCTGGGCTTGTCTGGCTGTGGAATTACATCTAATTTCTCTTCACATAAACAAGATCAGAATCGGTCCACTGTTTTCATTGGGAAGCTATTTGATGATTTCTGCTTTCTGCATTACAACATAAGGTTTTCCTTTGTTTATTGGAAGGAACTGTAAATTAGCACATTGGTTTGATTTTAATCTTTGGCTGTTGCAGTGTTCATTTAGAATAATAGAATTGTTTAGATTGGAAAAGACCCATAAGAACATTGAGTCCAACCCTTAACCTCACAATGCCAAGTCCACCACTAAACTGTGTCCCTAAGTGACACATATATACGTCCTTTAAATACCTCCAGGGAAGATGACTCAGCCACTTCCCTGGGCAGCCCCTTCCAATACTTGACAACCCTTTCAGTGAAGAATTTTTTCCTAGTTACCAATCTAAATGACCCCTGGTGCAACTTGAGGACATTTCCTCTTGTTCTATTGCTTGTTGTTTTGGAGAAAAGGCCAACGCCTCACTACAACCTCCTTTCAGGGAGTTACAATAAAGCAATAAAGTCTCCCCTCAGCCTTCTTTTTCTTCAGACTGAACAATCCCAGTTGCCGCAACTATGCCTCATAACACTTTTGCTCCAGCCCCTTCACCAGTTCCATTGCCCTTCTCTAGACACGCTCCAGCAACTCAATGTCTTTCCTGTACTGAGGAGCACAAAACCAAACACAGGATTCAAGGTGTGGTGTCACCAGTGCTGAGTACAGGGGGACAATCCCTTCCTTGCTTCTGCTGGCCACACCATTTCTGATACAAACCAGGATGCTGTTGGCCTTCTTGGCCACCTGGTCACACTGCTGGTTCATGTTCAGCTGGCTGCTGAAAACACCCCCATGTCATTTTCTGCTGGGCAGCTTTCCAGGCTCTCTTCCCTAGGTTTGTAGCATTGCATGGTGGTGTTGTGGCCCAAATGCAGCACCTGGAACTGCGCCTTGTTGAACTTCCTACAGTTGGCCTCAGCCTATCAATCCAACCTATCTGAATCCTTCTTCAGAGCCTTCGTTCCCTCAAGCAGATCAACGCTCCTGCCAAAGTTGGTCTCACCTGTGCAGACTTACTGAGGATGCACTCAATCCCCTTGTTTCATACAAAAGTCAAAATATGAAGTTAAATAATGTTATAAAATCAGGCTGGAGTGGACCTCCAAAAATAATTTCTCTATATTATAACAGGCTTAATTCTGCCTAATGGCTTCTGACAAATGTGTGTCACTTTCGGTATCTTAAAGCTCAAGAAGATGAGGGCTTTTACCTCTTCTTAAGCAGCTTGTTCCACCATTGGACTCACTTGCTAGAGAGAAAACCTTGCAAGAGTGGACCTGACACACCTTGCCAGAGGGCATGTTATGTCTCCAGATCTGAAATTCAGAAGGAGCAGAGCTTGAACTGGAAACCAGGGATCTCCTGCTTCAGCCAGGTGGATAAGCAGGACACATCCTTCTTGGATAAGAGCTTCCTTTCTTATGGCTTGGCTGCCTTTCAGCAGCAAGGACCTTTAATTCCTTATGTAGATATGCATGCAACAGGTCTTGAAGCTCATCACTGACTATGCCCTACCAATATCCCTTTATTTGGAGAGAGACTCCTGCAAATGAACACCTTCCCAAAACAGGGTTCTGTTGCATGAAAATATCCACAGAGAAGCATTATTGAGTTAATGACTAGTCATGTATTTTGCTTCTTGCTGGGAGATTTTCAAAGGACATTGAATACCAAGGAAGCAGGGCTCATTTCCACTCTTTGAGAGGGCTGAGGGCATATGCAAAGGCTCTGAGGATGCTCCTGAACCCTCCCTTGTTTGTGCTGCATAGAGACAGAGCAGAATGGAACACCCAATGCATACCTTGGAAGCTGTGCCAGCTCCTGTCAATGTGTGGTTTAGGGACTGGATCTGTGGAATGCTGGCTCTGTATGGGAAGAGATGATGGTGAAGGCATTTGATGTAATACCACGTGTCAATTTTGGTTGGCATCACCTCTGTACTATAAATATCCCTACTGGATAGTGGCGTGGCATTAGTTCTTGCATGTTTTCATGCCAAATTTTCTTGCTTTTTCTAATCAAATATTTACAAACAAACCTGCCATGCTCTCTGACATCATGAGGCAGCTCTCTGAAGGAAAACATTAATTTTCTGCTGTACAGCGTTGGCTGATTAGATGCTTTGTGGAGAAAGAACCGATATGAAAGCACAGAAATGAGAACAGAAATACTGCTGCCAAGCACTGTAGCCTGTTGCTGCATTTTGCTTTCATTCATCAACTGGTTTTATTCATTTGTTTGGAGCAATGCGAGTGAGTGAATCTTACCAGAGAACTGCACAGACTGTGGAGCAGTGCTCAGGAGAACAGAAACTTGCCTTCCTTGCTGTATTTTCTCTAAACCTCTGCTCCCAACACCAGAGGTCAGCTTTCTACTGTTCAGTTGAAGCTCTTTCTGCTCCAGCTGTGGCGTCTAGGTGTTATAAAATATAAAGACATGAAAGAGAAGATCCCACCTTCCCCAGGCCAAGCTTGGCTTGCAGGAAGGGTTAAGGTAGAAATACTTACGGGTTGGATGGCCTATATTGCACTTGTCCCAGCAGAGCTAGTTTCTAGTTGTCCTTGCCTTCCAGCCTGGTGTCGCAGTTGTCTGTTTGTTGTTTAGACTGACTTCAGAGCAAATGGATGTTAGGGAACCTGGGATTGCAGAGGGGGTAAAATCTCTGCTTGCTTGTTCTAGTTACTTAAATGGTCTTCATTGTTGTGGTGTCTAAGTTGCTTTCTGCCTTCACTGTCTGTGTTTTCCCATATGAGATCAAGTAGTGCTACTTGGTGGCTGGAGCGTAGTCAGGTGGTAAGGGACTTGGGAGTGCTGGTAGACAGGAAACTCAACATGAGCCAGCAGTGCGCCCAAGTGGCAAGAAGGCCAATGGTATCCTGGCCTGCATCAGGAATAGTGTGGCCAGCAGGACTAGAGAGGTCATCATCCCCTTATACTCGGCACTGGTCAGGCCCCACCTGGAGTGCTGTGCCCAGTTCTGGGCCCCTCAGTTTGAGAAAGATGTTGAGATGCTGGAGTGCGTCCAGAGGAGAGCAACGAGGATGGTGAAAGGGCTGGAGCACAAGCCCTGTGAGGAGCGACTGAGGGAGCTGGGGTTGTTTAGCCTGGAGAAGAGGAGGCTCAGGGGAGACCTTATTGCTCTCTACAACTACCTAAAGGGAGGTTGTAGTCAGGCAGGGGTTGGTCTCTTCTCTCAGGTGACCGGTGACAGAACAAGAGGACACGGTCTCAAGCTTCGTCAGGGGAAGTTTAGGCTCAATATTAGGAAAAAATTGTTCACTGAAAGGGTGATTGGCCATTGGAGTGCACTGCCTGGGGAGGTGGTGGAGTCACCGTCCCTGGAGGTGTTTAAAGAGAGATTGGATGAGGCACTTACTGCCGTGGTTTAGACGATGAGTAGGTGTTGGTGTTGGGTCATAGGTTGGACTCGATGATCTCAAAGGTCTTTTCCAGCCTTGTGATACTGTGATACTGTGATACTTCCATTCTCACTGATGAAAAAGCCAAGCCAAGGGACTTCATCTCAGATCCTGTAGGGCAGTCTTGGAAACAGAAGGCTGTATTCCAGCAGTTCCCATAGAGGGGCAGTGACTCTAGAGAAATCTTTCTCTGAGAGCTTATTCAACCTGGAGTGCTGCTTCTCGAGATTTGTGCCATCACACCGTGATTCTGTTTTGGAGAGCCCTTAACTTGCCCCAAGCACACCTTGCTCCTGGAAAGAGCAGGAAGCTTGCGAAGGCAGCTGTCTGTCTTTGCTGGCTAGTATCCAGTCAGATAACTGGGCCTCCAGGCAGCTTTAACGACCTAGTCCTGCTTAGATTTCATGTAAGGACTGCTAATTATACAGGCAGAGTGTTACAGGCATGCAGGACCACCATCAGTAAGTATCCTGAGGTGACAGTGCCATTTAAAACTGTTGTTTCTTTAGCCAGATCAGCAAGCATAGAGCCACTGGGGTTAGAACACAGGGGAGGAAAATAAAAGCAGCGGAGGGAGGGAGGTATGAGCATTTTTAGGAGCAGTGCATGGTCAGATTGTTTTATGTCAGTCATTAAACCGGACTTGAACATACCTTGCTCTCTTGATGTATGCTCTGAGAAAGAAAATGTAGCTAAATCCAGAAGAGCAGCTGCAGAAATGCTTCTTAGGGGGGGTGAGACGGGACGCTGTATGCATTCACGTACTAGGGAGCAGCAGCGGGAGGAGATGGTACTTCTGTGTATGATGATGGTGATTACCTTTACCGTAATATTGTGTCCAGCTATTAACAATTCAATTTTCAGAATGGCTGTTCAGGTTGAAAAGGGTTCAGAGGAAAGCCACAGTATGACTTATGCTTGGAAACTACATTAAAGTGAAACATTTAAAACAGCTCAACTTAGTTTATTGAGGAGAAGTTGAGGTAGTAATTTGATTACCGTCTGTTAGTTACTTGAAGGGAAAGGAAGCAGGTATCTTACAGAACAGAGTTCTTTCATCTTACTTTTTCATCTACTACAGAATCTAGCAACTGGACATAGAATTCAGAGATCTCAGAAAGCTGAAAATAAATTGAATTTTTAATGGTGGAAGTAATTAAGCATAGGGATAAATACAGGATTTATTCATCACAATGATCTCCTTTGGCCTTAGAATTTATAATCTGCATTGGACTCTTCCATCATTATTTCTAGCAAGATGTAAGTTACTTTGTAAGCTCCTGCAGTTAGATAGCTTGTCATTATTTCTAGGGCAGAATGGTACAAAGAAAGGGCAGAATGGTACAAAGAAATTGTACAAGGACCCATTAAAGACTTTTTCTTCAAAGACTTTTCTCTTCTGTCTTTTGTTCTGGAGATGAGTAAGCATCACTTCTCAACAGAGTGGATCAGTAAAAAATTGAAGGAAATCTACCTAATTTAGTGTTTTCATTAAAGTTGAAGCTTGTGAGATTTCAAAACTCTTCCTAGCTTACCCTTGTTTTTTTTCTGCTGGAAAACAAAAATACATATATGTCAATATACTATTTTTATCTGCTGATCCCCTCTTAGGGAACTCAATCATAGTTTTCTGTTCTCCCCTTCAGGGAGAGAACAGGAATATTTTGCTAGACTGCCAGACTGCTAGAATGTGTGCAGGAATATCTGGATATTAACCTCCACTGACTGATATTATGGGCCATTTCACGTTAAGATTCTATCAGGAATACAGTAAAAATTCTAGCCATTGATGAATAAGTGCAGATCAAATTTTCAGTTTTCAGAAACTTCTCACACCAGAACAATGTGAAAAAGTCTACACATTCTGTGGTTGGATTTTGTTGTTGTTCTGTTTTCTTAGAAAACATTCTGAATGATACATATTTTGCTGTCAGATGCATCACTTTGCTGTAATATATGTGAGAGAGGATAAAAGTGAGGTTTAGGATATTGTAGGATGGAGTCAACTAGAGAAGACAGGAAAGAATTATTCAGGGTTGCTTAAATATTAGTATCATTGAGAAAGCTAAGCCATGAATCATGTAACGAAATTTGAATTGTGTCTTCAGCAACTCATCTATACTTCTGTTTCCCTAGCTATAAGATAAGGACAATGCACTTTTGCTGTGTGAAGAACTTGAGGCTTGCTCTGTGTACAGGACTGGGTCATCCAAGCATCCTTAATTTTTCAATGTTATGACATTGGATTTAGTTAATTGCTAAATTTTACGAAGAGACCCCTGACAGAAAGAGTCTCATCTGCCATAAAAGAAATGCAGCAGATATTGCTCCAAAAGCTATAACTCTTTCAGCCCTGAGTTATCCTCATCAGATTCTTCTAGGTATCAGAGAGCTAACTGGGACTTATTGGCATTTTCCAGCTCCTTCAATCAAACAGCACCTGATGGAGTAGTTTTCATCACTGTGTAAGAGATCTTCATAGAAGGACAGTTCTATCAGGTTTTCTATTGTTTGGGGAGTTCTTAAAGGAGAAGCCAGCACAGTAGGTTCTTAAGATGCTACTGTGGATGCCAAATTGTGCATTTGAAGTTTTTTGAAGTTTGGAGATGTTTGGCTCAGCCTTCCTGGGCACCCTTGGTGCTGTATGACTGTATCCAAGCAGTGAGACTGCTCAGAAGAGCGGGATCATCACAGCAAAATACTGGGAGCTGGTTTTCGTATTCTAACATTTTCAGGCGGTATTTGCTCTCTGAAGTGTCTGAGTGTTTTGCTGTTTTTTGGTTTCCCAGGCAGTTTAGCTTTGTCTTTCCCAGACCCAGATGCAAGCCCTTCAAGTACAGGGAGGTGCCCAGGTGCACTCTCTTCCGCACCTTGGCTCACACAGGATAGGATAGTGATGTTCTGGAGCAGCACATGTTTTCCAGATGCAATGCGGTCCCAGGCTTCTTCCTCTGCTGCAGAAATATGGATGGAAGCCAGGCTGCCTAGCAGCAGCCTGGTTGGTGGGGACAGGAGCTAACAGAGAACTAAACTCCCCTTTAGCTCCCACAGTCAATCTATGGTGTTGACCAGACTTACAGTCTGGTTTGTTTTATTTAGTGGTTGGCTTCTCTGAGCTGGGAGTCTACAACGTAGGCTGTCACTAGAGAAAGCTGGAAGTTTCTTCTTATGCGTATGAACACCTGATGGGCAGGAATAACAAAACCAGAGCCATACTCTTCTCAGTGGTATCAAGAAGGCAATGTACATGAACTGAGATAGAGAAAAGTCCTTTTAAACATAAGGTAGAGCTTCTTAACTGCGAGGGCAGTCAAGCAATGGAACAGTATGTCCATAGCCCAGAGAGGTTGTGAAGGTACCTCTTTGGAGTTACTAAAAGCCTGACTCCACACAGTCCTGGGCATTGCACTTTAGCTGACCCTGCTTTAAGCAGGATGGGTTGGACTAGATGATCTCCAGAAGTGCATTCCACCCTCAGCTGTTCTGTGATTTTGTGATTCTTTTTTTTTTTTTTCTTTTTTCATCCTTTATAATGTTTAAGTGTGAGCCAAATGTTGGCTCATAGTTTGCATGGATACTTGGTGTTTTATGTGAGTCTTTTAGACTACACCTAACACCTTGTTGCTCCTTGGAAATTTCACTCTGAAGGATCCTTTCTCTTCTTGCCATAACTGCCTTTTTTTCTCCCTGCCTTTGTTATCTGATCAAAGGATAGCTTTCAGCTATTGCTTTCTTGCCGTATCCATTCTGAACTGGCTTCATTTGAGATTAACAAGTATAAAAGCTACTTTTGTTTTTATTCACTTTTTTAAGAAAACTAATAGTTTTTCTCTGAAATCTACTTTTAGTAGCTCTTAAAACCCACTTGTACTAACCACCAATCACACACTTTGCTAGAGATGTACAATATTTCATGTACTAAAAATAAAAGCAAGCCAAAAAAGATTAGTGTGAGAAGAACTGAATATCTGGTCTATATTCCAGCCTTGTATAAAGAGGAATGCTGAAAGATACCATCCAGATTTAATGACTGGTAGCTGGCTGCACAAGGGAAGAGAAAGAGGACCATTAAGGATTTGGGAGGTGCTCAATCACAAGTTAAAAGGGGACTAGGCAGTATTCTAGAAAAAAAAACTTCACTCTTTTTATGCCCTGTTTTTATACACTTCCCTAAGCATTCAGTGTTAACCACTGCTGAAAACGAGTTAGGGGCAGGTGTCTGAACCATAAGGTCTGCTCTTAATATTCACTGTTTCTTGAAGAACCTGCATGTGCAAAATTACCTGCAAGCTGGACTGTGTGTATAACTCTGCTTCTTCTTTGATCCTCAATCAAATGTGGGTCTTCTGCCAAATGTCTTCAGAAAAGTTCTCTCAGCTGCAATGCCCTTTCTAATCATCTCCACAGTCTGGGCTATACAATTCCATCTCATCAGGCATCTGTCTGCTTTCAAGAGACTCTAGCACTCTTAACATTCCTTTCTTTTAATTATGGAATACATAAGCATCTCCTGCAGTGTGTTCATCCCCCTCAGAGCTCTTCAGGTCAGAAATACGGAGACACTGGCAGTCTGGCTTGTTTGCATAATAGCAGGCTAGTATGCTTATCCAGAGCCAGTGCATTTACAGATGTCCATTTGTTGCATGATCCTGGAGATATCTGGACATGTGCTTCGTGGTAGGTCCCCACTTGGCCACTTGATGGCACTCTTAAATATTTAGTTGGTTGCAAATGCTGTCAAGTATGACAGGTTTTTAGAAAAAGAGGAAATAGAGCCTCAGGTATTAAATAGTGAAACACTATCGAGATTGCAGCTTAAGCCGACCAAAACAAGAAAGGCAGGAGCAAGAGTTCAGCTGGTTGTGCTGTGTGCTGCCAGATGTAGGATTAGCACTTGTCCAGCTTCCTAGCTACAGAGTGCTCTGCAGAGACAAGTGCTTTCTCCTGAGTGTTGGAGCCAGGAAGTGCCCTCCACTCCCTGGTTTCTGAGGAGCTGTGAGAATAAGTTACACGAGATCATTTGTCTGTCTAGCTGACAGTCAAAACATAACTGCATTCCTGTAAACAACGAGAGTGTTACTTTTGACATCATTGCTATATGTTACTTTTATAGCTCACATCAGTCACCCTTTTCCTCCCTCATCTGTGATGCGTAATCTCAGAAGTGCTGGGAGAAGTACAGAGAAGAAAGGACCAAAAGCACATTAGCTGGTCTTTGCACAGCTGGGCCCAGAATGCAGATATCCCTATTGCTAGTCTTGTACCTTTATCATACAAGATAAAGATACGGACTGTCTCCCCATTGTATTTGAATATCTTCAGAGTATAAGTTAGCGTTCATAAGCAGTTGCACAATTACTATTTAGATTGTAAAACCAAGCCCTTATGACTTCCTTATTCAAAGAAGAAAATGTGAAAGACAATTGTAGTGCCTGCTAGACCTATCATGCAAACCCCTGTCTAAGCAGAATGAGAAAACTTTGGTTTTACCTACATCATTGCAAGCTCAGCCCTTGATTTTTTGCAGGGCTTCCTTCTTCTTTTGCAGTGCTCACCTGCTTGCCTTTATGTGAACCAGGAGAGGTCTGAGCTGCGAGTCAGATCATTCTACTGTTTTCAGGAAGGCGAGACATCTTTTCATACCATTCTCCTCTGTTCTTGTCTGCTTCTGAGCCTCTGCTCTCACACAAACTGTGCATTGTTCCAAGTCTTTCCTGAATGTCCTATTTGACTGTGGTCTCTCTTGTGTTACTTTGCCAGACAGTATTTTAGAGTAAGATGCAAACACACCTGACAGCTCACTTTCTTAAAGGCTGTTTGTATCTATCCATCCATGCTTCTGAGGTGTGTGTCTTGCCTCTGACGTGTGGAGCACACAGCAGTTGTTAGGACTGTGGCATGGCCTCAAGAACTGTATAAATGAAAGCTTGCCTTGACATCTGTCAATTTTGCCTCTTCTAAAATGTCCAAAAGACTTTTTAAAATATATTTTCCTCTCCAAACTGCAAGGTCTGTGCTTCCTAAACAGAGCCCCAGCTAATAACATTAACTTGATCTGGAGTACCAGGAATTAGTCCAGCAGCTGGTGAATGTTGTCAAGCAGAATGTTAAATTTGACATTCAAACATCTGAATCAGCAAAACCCAAAATAATCTTTAATTTGCCTCCACTACACTGATTGACTTGCTCAGAGCTTGCCAATCCTCTAGTGTTAACGCTGCTAACCAGAGTGGTATGTATCTCCCTGGAGTGGAAAGTGCCCAGACTCGCTGAGTTCTGTCCAGTGCCGGTGGTGTTCACAGGGAAGTTCAACTTCCATTGTCAAGTGTCAGAAAATAAATGCTGTTTGAGTTATCATCTGAGACAGTGTCCCGGAGAGTGTGCTGTTAGGATCTCAGTGGCCCTGGAGCTAGGTGTTGTTTTTGTTGGTCCTCTGGATGGAAATATAAACTCACAGCAAATGAAATGTGTGACTGATGAAAAAGCAGGTGGAGTTGTAAATCATGCTGAGAGCAGGGCTGTAGTACAGAGTGATTAATCTTGTGATAAGCTGGAATTATTCAAACCAAATGCATTTTAATGCAGCCAAATATAACATTATAACTCTCTAAACAAGAAGGAGTCCTGTGTTTTGGAAGGCAGCAACTCTATAAAAAGGAAAAAAAAAAGGCCTTTGTGGACAAACAGTAAATTTCACTTCCCAATGTGATATTTTGGCAAGGAGGGTGAACATGATCTTGGAGTGCAAACAGAGAGTCCTGAGTGGCAGCAGAGATACAATTTAAGCATTAGTGAGACTGATACTGGAATATTATCTTTGGTTCTGAAGCCAACATTTTTCAATGCATGCAGAAAAAGTGTAGATAGTAAAGAGTCTGAAGTTGATTTGAGAGTTAAAGAGGATGCCCTAAAGGTGGAGAGGGGATGATATCCAGTTGAAATCTGGACTACAAGTGCATTTTATCTGCCCTTAGCCAAGTCTTAGCCATGTGATGTTGTCTGCAGATCTGTGGAAAGTTTTTTAATATTCTGTGCTTCTCCATCTCTATTGAGAACTGGCTTTATGTTTGCAGCTGTGAAGGCAATGCCTTGGACTAGTGTGGCAAAGCTCTGGACTAGTGTGGCAAAGCTCTGGACTAGTGTGGCAAAGCTCATGCTGGCTTCCAGTGTTTTGCTGAGCAGGACTGCCTCTGCAAGGCTGGTGAAAATAAAAGGGATTTTTGAGTTCAGGGTTTAAAGGTTATCAGAAGTGTGCTGGAAGGTGACTAGTGTTCAGTTTTAAAGCATCTTGATGAAGAGAAAGCTCCAGATAAGAAAGAAGTCCTTCATCCAATCAAGGTAGGCATAGTAAGAATTAACAGTGGGAAACCAGATAAGTCGAATAAGGAATTAGGTGCAGCTTTTTAGTCAGTCAAAGCAATTAAACATTGAAACAAACCACAAATCAAAACAGTGGTTTCTCTGTCTCTTGAGATCTTCAGATGAAGTATGCGTGTACTAGCCAAAACCAAGTTATCAGGCTCAAAACAGGATATAACAGCAACATTTGTGAGCTGCAAAACAGAGGAGGCCAGGCCTTCTGGCCTTGAAATATGAAGTAATTAATTCTCAAAACATATTCTTTTCTAGGAAAGGACTGTTTTGAAAGTTCAATGTTAGTCTTTTCCCTGCCCACAGCGTGCTTCACAGCCAGATCCATAAGCAATCAGGGCTTGTGTCAACATAGCAACATACCCAAATGTGTCTGGGCATTTTGGGGAATAGGAATAGAACAGGCATTGGTGATCCCAGTTTAAATTTCTCAGGGATCCTGGGATGGGGCCGCCTTGAGCAAAGTCCTGCGAAGCCCCAGTTTTGTTCTCTGTTCTTCCAGATTGCTGTAGTGTCTCTGGCAGTCCCTTCCCCTGCCTTCATTCCCTTGGCTGTAGAAAGGAGTGCTGTGGATACAGGCTTAAAGCACTCAGAAGTGTTATAAAACTTCCAATTTTTTATTGTTACTCCTCAAGAGGTTTTGAAAATACACCCAGCACATGCCCATACTCTCTGAGCTCCTTGGAAAGATTTGTTTTTCCTGATTTTTCTGAACTATTGGCATAGAGTGAAGCTTGAAGTGCCAGCTGTTTCCTTTCTTACAGCACACCCATTCTGCAATGGCAGCAAAATGTACAGTTGGCAGAGCTGTTTAAATAAGCCAGGAGAGAGTCTTGCTGAAGCAGCATAAGCTCACCCAACATATATCTTGGCAGGTTAGATAAGCCTGTGCTCAGTGCTGTGCTGCACTGGGTTTGTGCACTGCTAGAAATAAAAAGTATTGAGACTTCATTAATTTGTGACTTGCTCAGTCACCTGCCTGTGCCACGCAGGCCATAGCACAGCCAAATTCTTAGGCTTTTCTCAGGGGTTTGTAGGCCTGGATAATGATAATAATTTGCTTGGTGAAATTTACTGGCCTGCAGATAACCTTTTTTTTGTCCTCTACACTTTAAATATCTGAAGGGCAAGTAAACATCCAAGCCATTTCTTTGGTTACCAGTTTTTTTGTATTTGAAACTGATACTTTCTCCCCAGAGAAGATCGCCTAACCGAATGTAAAGCATGGCCAGCCCCTTCCCTTGGCTGCTCAGAAATCCAAGCCTAAAGGAGAGAGCCCCAGCCAGAAAGCTCACTAAAGCATGGGCATATCTAGGAAAATACTGTAGAAGTGCCTGTGCAGCTGTGATGCTCAGAAACAAGCAGCTGTTCACAACTGTGCTTCTCCATCTTGCTTCATTTTCAGATGGGCTCTAGGGGGAGAAGGGACAGATTTTAAGCACCAGTGATTCCTTTTAGCATAGTGATTTATTGGTCTAAGTGTATCAGTGAGACAGCAGGTAGACTTGATTTATAGAAAGCCACATACCACAGGATGTAAGATCTAGAGGCTGCAGAGTTTTGGGGTTTAAATCATCCAAAGAGAACATAAATTGCTAGTTTATCACAGAAGAATCTGTAGCACAGGCTTCTTTTGTAATAAAAATCTCTGCTTTTTACTGATGACCATGGAGGGTCCACACATTGAGCTTTATTTTCTGAATGCAGGATTTACCTCAAGCATTGTAGCTTCTACCTTGAGGATACTGTTGCGTTGATCATACTGGTTCTGTCACTAAGCATTTTGGAGGAAATGGTGGAAACCCATGCATGCCTTGTGGGGTTTTTTGTGAACTAAAAGGGAAAGATACAAATAAAAAAAATTCTGTCCAGAAAACAAAATATTGTGATCTGATACTGAACATTTTCTGATTTTTTTAAACTCAGCTAAAGAAAATATAAATGAAAAGTCATAGAATAGGAGAATGGTTTGGAATGAACTTTTGAGTTGCAACCTCTCTGCCATGACCAGGCACACCTCCCACTGGATCAGGTTGCTCAAAGCCTCATCTAACCTGGCCTTCAACACCTCCGGGGATGGGGCATCCACAGCTTCCCTGGGCAACCTGTGCCACTGTCTCACCACCCTCATAGTGTAGAATTTCTTCCCAATATTTAACCTAAATCTACCCTCTTCCAGTTTAAAGCCATTACCCCTTATCCTATTCGTATAGGCCCTTGCAAAAAGTCCCTACCCAGTTTTCCTGTAGCCCCCTTTAAGTACTGGAAGGCCTCTATAAGGTCTCTCTTGACCCTTCTCTTCTCCAGGCTGAACAACCCCAACTCTCCCAGCCTGTCCTCATAGCAGAGGTACTCCAGGCATCTCATAATCTCTGTGGCCTCCTCCGGAGCCGCTCCGATAGATCCAGGTCCCTCTTATGTTGGGGACCCCAGCGCTGGGTGCAGTACTCCAGGTAGGGTCTCACAAGAGCAAAGCAGAGAGGGAGAATCACCTCTGTTGACCAGCTGGTCACACTTCTGATGCAGACCAGGATAAGTTTGGCTTACGGGGCTGCCAGCACACATTGCCGGGTCATGTCGAGCTTCACGTCAGCAACCTCCAGTCCTTCTCCTCAAGGCTGCTCTCAATCCATTCTCCATTCAGCCTGTATTTGTGCTTGGGGTTTCCCCAACCCAGGTCTTGCATTTGGCTTTGCTGAACTTCATGAGGTTCATGAATGGCATCCCCTTCCTCCCGCATGTCCAGAAAAATATGGTAAAGTAGACACTTAGTAAGCATCAGAATAAAAGATTGAGGTGCTTTTCAGGTTTTTGTTTTGCATGAACAATTTGGTGATACCACAATGATATTCTCAGATACTTCACTACAACTAAATCGGTATTTTTTTGAAAAGGATTTGGGTAGAATCTGTCCAGCTTTAGATCAAATGCAGATGAATATTTTAGACAGTAATAATAGCTGGCTTGAAACCTGTTTCTAATTGCATGTGATGCTTACAGGCTCAGTTCTCTGGATAGAGACCAGTAATTCTGCTATCTGCATCTTTCATAAGCAAAACTTGTCTTCCCACATATATTTGTTATGTGTCAGGGTCTGAAAGTCAACATCCACTCAGGTGAGCATTGAGGATCCTCATGACATGCAACTCTTCCTCTTTACAGCAGGAGTCCATTTACTTTCTTCTTCTTGCTGTGCTGCTCTGTGTCCTCCTGTAAAGCAGAAAAACTTCTGCTGGCGCTGATTGCCAGAGTAACTGTCTGGTATCTCCAGCCCTTGTATCTCAGAATGAGAGCCAGTTTGCACTTTGTAGGCCTGCATGGGACAGACACTGTCTTCTCTTTCAGTGCATGCTGGTGCATCCATGCGGTCCAGAGCGGCTATCTCTGATCTGAAGCTGCTGCTTTCACCTCCAGCAGTGGTGCGGGCATTGTCAGCTGTTGGGTCCGCACCCTCTGCTTTGCTGCATGCTCTGTGGTCTTCCAACATTGTTTCAGTGAGCTACCTGCATCCTGAAAGACAAACTGCAGGATTTGGGGCACACTGTGGTGCTCAGCTAGTTTTTACAGAAAAACATAAACCTTTCTCTTGAAAAGGCCATGCTTCAAAGCTGTACCACAGATACGCTGCTGTGGGTGTGAGCTGTCCCTGCCATTCTGGAACATTGAATATCACCAATGAAACAAGCCCTTTTATTTTCATTTATTAAAGAATATGTTGCCATGTCACTGTACAGTAGCATAGGTGAGAATTCACCTTCACTAAAGTGGATTTACATGCCTGCTCTCAGGTTATTGTTTTACTGGGATTTATGTGCCATGCTTCAGTGTTAATTGTGGATTATTCTCATTATTTTGCTTTTCATCAGAAATAGGCTCTACTTTAGCAATGATATTATCCGGACTTACGTTCATTATTCGCACACCTGTGATTTAACCCTCATCCATGGTATTTCATAACAGAAAGGAGACGATTAGGATTCAGGTCTTGGATTAAGATGGGTCTGACAGTCAGCAAAAGGCTGGGTATTGCAGTCAGTGGAGCCCAGAGAGCAAGGGTGAGTGAAATGAATTGATTGATCTCTACTGATCGTAGCAGGGACACTCATACAGCCACCCATAGACCTGCATTCAGGTGTCTTAATCTGCAAACTGAATCCCATGCTTCACTCTGCCAGAGCTTCTTCTGAAGACCTTGCTTTTCCCCTACCAGGCTAACCTCCAGGTGGACTTTCTGAAGCTGCTGAGTTATTTTACCCAATATAGGCCTGCTCCATCATCTCTAAGTAAGGAATGTGGTGGCCTATGATACTGCCCAATCAGTGGAGAGAGAAGCATCTCTGAAACCTAATCCAGATCTTTGCTGTGACCCTCTGAAAGGGTGTCTCCTTTGCTGTTTGTGCAGGGAGCACAGGGACAGCTCCCTGAGGCCCCTTGGCACAGTGCCAACAGATAGAAAATGAGTGTGCACCACAGACGTGTTGGAAATACACCTGGCTGGTCAGCACACTACAGGAGAAATAAGAGCATGAATTGAAAGGCTGTGTAAGTGATTTGACTTCAATAGTCCATTCTGCTCTGAGTCACTCCTGGTAGGTCATTCCACAGACTTCCCAAGTGGTTTTGCTCCTGAGGGGAAGAGGGATTCATCATTATCACGGCTTGACCTCAACTTAATGCCAGTTCAAATGACATTACTTGGCTAAGAACAAAGAAAATTCTGTGAATTCAGAGGACAGGGCAAATCTCTGATGGACAAAGCAAGTTCACTTCTCTTTTAGCTAGAATTCTAGGAATAGGCTTTCCCTTCTTCCAAAGAAATGTGTTAAAAATATCATTTGGGTTCAGATATGTTTAAAGTAATGCCAGTAGTGGAATCTCACCTTTCTGCAAAATAAGGAAGCCATTTTCCCTGCATGGCTGCAGTATACAAGAATATTTACACAGTCCAAGTGCAAAGCAGCAGCAGTAGTTTTGTTAATGTGTGAGTTGTTTGAATATTCTCTATCTGGCCCTGATAAATTTCAGGTAAGCAATGTCTGAACCTGCATGCTGATTTGGGATCAGCTTTGCTGCCAAGGAGAGTTCTCTGAAGTTAGTGTTATCATTTGGGCACACATTTACCAAGTCCTTATCCTGCAGGCTGGTCAAAATGTTAGGAGAGGTAGGAAGCACTTTTAAAAGGAAGCAACTGTTCTGGGAATAGAGTGTATGATGAGAGAAATGGCTGGGATACAGTCACAGACAACATTGTTTCCAGAAATTAGGAGAGCTCCTTCTTTGCTTCTGGATAGTTTTATCTACATCAACAACTTTTCTTCCCCTTTAAAAGGATTTAGAAATTGTTTTTTAGATCAGCAAAAAGCCCCAGAATTGCAGAGGCAGTCAGGACTTGATTAAAAAAAAACAAACATAAAAGAAAGATGGTCCTACTGAGAGCAGGGTGAGCTAATTTCAGACAGTGCAAAGGAAAGGTGAGAGTAAATAGAAAAGAAAATGGAAAGTCTTAGGGAATAAAAAAAAAGAGCTTCTATACTAAGCTAGGAGGATATGTTAAACATAAGCAGAAAATAAAACTAGTGTCTTGTGCATTGTACAGTTATGGATAATGGCAGTGGATATGGTACTTTACAGATAATTCAATTAAATGCATTTCTTTGGAGGGTCAGTGGAGACAGTAATATCAAATATTGCCAATACAGAAATTGAAATGCCTCTGTCTTTGTTTCAGCCTGCATGTCTGCAATGTTAGTGAAATCCTAGCCCAAAGAAAGAAATGTCCACAAGATTATTTTTTTCTCTACTATTTTCTTCCAAGGCTTCTCAAGTCTCTCTCCTAGAAAAAAAACCTGTCAAAACATTAAGTTTTGTGCATAAGCACATTGTTCCCATGTCCTGGGGCTGACATATCAATGGAGGAAAGGGTGTTCAGATATAGGCACAACAACACGACCATTTGGTCCTGTGGCTGATGTCCTTCCCACATGACTTTGCCTTCACGTTGGTTTTAGGCATAGGAAACCAATTTAACAGCAGAGTTTCTCTTTGTTTAGATGACTTCATGAAGCAGGGCCAAGGCATGATCCTGCTCTACACCTTGAAGAACCCCTCCTTCCCAGAGTGTATCTTCAGCAGTGAGAGTGGCATCATGTGCTTGGACTTCCATAAAGACTATCCCTTCCTCATGGCAGTGGGCTTCTATGACGGCAATGTGGCCATCTACAACATAAAGAAGGCAGCCTCCCAGCCCAGCTACAACAGCAATGCTAAGTCAGGAAAGCACACAGAGCCAGTGTGGCAGGTAAGGGTACTTTTCCTTTCCTCTAATTGGGCTTTTAATTGGACTGAGTCTGGGCACAGCAGGAAAAGTGCTCTACGGGGAAAGGTGTTGGTTTAATACATGCATTAGAGATTGATTATTAAGTTGCATTTCAAGCTAATTGTGAAATATGCAAAAAGGCAAAGCAGTTACGTGAAACCTTGATCCTCAACAGAAACTAAAAGTGTTAGCCAAAGTTTGCTATAGACAATTATTTCTCTTTAGTTTTTGTTGTTATAAATGCCGTCTGTCTGGGGAGAAACTGATCTCCTCAGCATATAACGGTGTGCAATGCTACTTATGTTCCAACTACAAAATCACAGGATAACAAGTGATGAGCAGTGTGTAAGACATATATATCAGCCTTAAAAGAGATCTCTGTTGGGCACAATAAATCCAGGACCAGCTACTTGTGGGACTGCTGCCACTGGGATTCAGGACACACTACGTTGTAGTTGACCTTGAAGCATTCTATTGAATTAAAGATTGTAATGTGCAGGTAATGTTGTTAAAGCAGCACCACTCTGGCATCTGTCAGAAGGAGTGACCAGACGGATGATATTATGAAGGACTGAGGTGAATAGGTTGCTGTATCCAGCTAACTTTGTGGTTATGTCTACAGTGTAATCTGATTTAAGATTGGAGCACTGGAAGGTGTATGTGCTTCTGATCTTGTGTCAACACATATTTCAGCATGGCCTGTATGAGCCTACTGAGGTGCAGTGGTGTGAGTTTGGTTTCCTAATGTGGGCTACAGGTGATGCTGCTGTTAACTGTTGCTGTCACCTAATTTAGGCTGCCTAATGCAGTCATACCTCTAGGCACAATGCCAGTATTCCTTGTACTTTGGTGCATGCCATGCATGGATTTTCTCCCAGCCATGGCTCCTTCTTATGGCAGCTTCCAGTAAAAGTCCAAGAAATCAAGCGACCTGATGGGACTGCAGATGAGTGTGGAATATGCCAAAAGTAGGACGGGTGTTTGTTATAAACAGAGAGGTTATGCAAATGTAACATTTCAGAGACAATGTGAATTTTATACTTGCTGCTTATCTGTCCAAAGGTTTTTCTGTAGCAAACATTTTCAGCTCTTCTTACAGATTAACAGGCACCACATCCATGGGTTGTTACCCTAACACGATGTGTCAGGCACAAACACACACAAAGAGGCAGGGAACTCCAAGCTTCTCCCATTGCCGTTTAGGCTCCCAGTACAAAAAACCTGACAAAACAGTAACTCTTATGTGCAGGTTTTCGTGGCTACAGGAAGTCTGCAGTTGTTACTGCCCACTGTGGGCACCAGAATCCCAGACCATTTGTGCCCTAGATGATACTGGGAAGGACAGAGTATACTTAAGGGTTGTTACTAGAGGCTTTATCCCTACAGACCTGAAGCAGGTACATTCAGCAGTAGAAGCTGTCTGTTTGGGGGTTTTAGAAGCAGGTTTGTGTGTGCTGCTTGGCAGCACTGTGGCTCAGAGGTGAAAAATGTCATTAGGCACTCTAGGAATATAGCTCCGAAAAGGAGAGAAACTACCTCATGGATATGGGTGTATGTACAAGTAGCCTCTAGTTCCTACTTTTTTGTTTTATTTCCAAAGTTGAGCACTGAGAATCATTATTCTTAGTTTTTTTCTGTAATAAAGTACCGATACTTTTAGTAATCTGTATAGTTTTTGACTTGCTAAAAAACTAGTGAGCGAGGACAGTAAAAAGGTAATTGCACAGTAATCAGGAGAGCCTATACCTCTATTGGAAAGATCTGAACTGTGGGCATTTGTCAATATCAGCCAAAAGGCTTCGTAAAAGCTTTCTCCCCATTTGATGGTAGGAGAAGGGACATGTCTCGTTATTTCTCATTCAAGCATTAAATTGTTCTAGAAAGTGATGCCTTGTTTCTTATGCTTCATTCAAGGACACTCTGTTCTTCCCCACCAGTATCCCAAGTAGTCTGAAGCCTGGTCTTTGTATAGACCACACTGAGCAGTCCTCATTTTTATAGAGATTGCAAGCCTGTGACTTTGAAGACCAATTAGAAAAGTAACGAAGTTCTCCCGAACAATTAGGAGCCTTTGTTCTCTGGGCGGCCTGGCTCCTTCATTTTGAAACAATACAAACCTTTCACAATGGAAGTAAAATGGGAAATGAGTAAAGCAGGCTGACAGCTCTTTTTTTGGTGCCATTTCATCTTAGTGACTTAGTAATATCTCAGTAAGTTTGCGTAAAACAAAGCTGATGTAACATAGCCCATTGTTAAGTGCAAAATAGAATAATATAAATCTTCTGATTCTGTTACCTAAGAATGAGTTTGTCTGCCTGATACCACCCCCATATTTTTAAAGAGCACAGCAATGGCTTCTTACAGATATGGCAATTGTCTTACAAGTGTTAAGTGCTACTGTGTTGTAAATAATGGAAAATTCTGGCTTGTTTTAAATTACTCATTTCTAATTCCTTACTACCAATTCATTAAGACACAAAGCCTGAAAGAAAGAAACACATAGATGTGAACGTATATGCCTGCAGTGCAACGCGGCTGATGATACACAACCAAAACCTTAGGTCTCACAGGAACATAGAACTAGAAATGGTCTTCCAGGTCAGTGAATTCAAGTCTCTGTTTGGCTGCAAACACCAGCTGCGCAAAAGCCTGTGTGGAATTAAGCTAAATGCCACTTTAATCAAAATAATACTCAAAATGATCAGCAAATTCCTCACGCTCCCATTATATCCAGCCCCAAGTACTCCTGGACAGCAAGCCTCTGGACAGGGTATCTGTTTGAGCCAGCGTCTCAGTCCCAGCTCTTGGCTCTGGGTGTTAATGTGGGTGGCCAAAGTGGGACAGCTTGACTAGACTTTGGCACCTGGAGCTCATGTGAGCAAGTCTCCTCTGGGGAGATGTGGCACACCACTGAGAAAGAGCTCTCTTTGTGGAGCCTCTCTTTGCCAACCTTTGAGCTTTGTTCTTATTTGTTGCTTTCTTTTTAAAACAGATGATGATTAGGGATTATTTACAACTGAGAAGAGTACTTTTTTCTTACCTTTAATCTCTGGGATATACTAAGTATTTTAGGTTTGGAGTGTTTGAAAGCTGAAGCACTTCAGAAATGGGTCGATAACGGAAACTATCAGGGGGTCAACATTTATTTCTGGTATTTAGTCTCCCTCCTAAAACACATCTTATTCAACAAGTTTGTTTCTACTGTGTGCTTCTAGTTCACTTTCACATCACCCAGAAGGACATTATTTTTACTTGCTGCTGGGACCAGTACAGAGCCAATATTGCTGCAGAGGATTGGAAATATTTTTATTTTTACTTGCTCACCATCAGAATTGCAGACCAAATTTTGATTGCAGAATGTTGACCATAAGATCTGCAAAGGGAACATTTCTTTTGGCTGGGCTTAGAGCAAATCTCAGCTGTGGCAGACTTGCCAGTGTGCACAGCGGGGTTTGGGATTGTTATGGAGAGATCACTGGTTAGAAAAGCCACTTGATTCATTATTAATTTATTGAAGCTGATCTGGCCTCCCTGAGGAGTTGATACCATGGAGCTTCAGATGGTATCCTGAAAGAATTGTTTTCTGCCTTGTATTCATGCATGGGAAGTGGAAGGGCTGGGCACTGCTTGCTAACTCTTCACCAAATGCCATTAGGGTTAAACATGATGCTGGTGCTTAGAACAAAAAGGACAAGGTAGGAAAATAATAGTCTTCAAAATGCCAAAAAGCTTGCAGAATAGGTTCCCAGTAGAACTTATGAAAGTCCCATCTCAAAAGTAACCCAGATAAAACACACTTGAGACTTATTTGCTGGAGTTTGCCCTGTAAGTGCATGATCCCTTCTTCATCTTTACTTTCTGTGTTCTAGTCTAAGCCCTTCAGTAATTCTACTCTGAATCTTAGCAGTTCATGAAGCCATACCAGACTCACTGTGGTCTTGTTTTGCTGATGAAAGTAAACGAGTTCAGCTACAGAATCCTTTTAAAGTCAGCATGACCTGCTGTTCTCCACCCCTCTCCATGCTGCTGGTCACAGCTCCACAAAAAAAAGAGACTTTCCAGGAAGCTGATTATATTCACTGCACTTAGGAGAAGAAAAAGCATTTTGTTCATAATCCACTGTCACACCAGCACATTGTTTCATTTCTGATGACGGCAGTCTCCTAAATCTGTCATCTGCAGTCAGACAAACAGATTTTGCAGCTTGCATTGCCTCTGAGATGTTACTGCTTCACATATTATTTCGTTCCTTTGGCTTCAGGCAAACAAAGAGTTTGATGCAAAGGAAATAAAAGAGAAAGAAAAGACAGAAGGTTGCTATCAAGGTCAGAATAAAGAATAGCTGTCTCAGAACAGGCTCAACACCCTTCCTGTTGCCGTCACTGCTGAGGAGCACAAAATAGGTGTTTGCTGTTGGTGGTTCAGTGAAAAAAGCCTCACTCAGCTCTGTGAGGATACTGTTAGGAGACAACTCTAGAGGAGAAACAGAAATCTGGAGAAAAAAGGAGAGCAACAGAGATCCAATGTCAAGGAGGCCTGACCCAAGACAGCAATGAGGAGCATCAGGATGCAAGGTGGCAAGGGGGAGAATGTAGCCTGAAGGGATAATAGAGCAGAAACCTGATGGAGAGGATCATTTAGCACAAAAACTGTATGTAATGCAAGCAAACTGCATCTCTCATACTAGGTCAGTACAGCTCAGAGGGCCTCCCTCTCCAGCCTCAGCTTTCTACTAATTTTCTTGCTACTAGTCCTACCTTACATACATGGCCCAGTGCAAACAGGGCAAAAAGTCTAATTAACCTCTGATGTCCCAGGAGGCCACTCCTACCTGGAGAGCTTGCTTCAGTCACTCAATGCATACACAGAAGTACAGAGGAGTGGGAAGCGCATCCATAGGCCAGCCAGGGTGCATTTGGGGACCAAAGAACCTCAGTCTGTCAGAGGCTTCTTTGGTGGAAAAGTCCTTAGCTGCAGTCCTGCTGCTTACACTGAACTCTGCCTATGGTCCCACTGGTTGGTCAAGGACCTAACACTGCACTCCTCATTGCAGCACCATTCAGTGGCCGATGAACGTCTTGTCATGTGTTTACTCCCTTGTCCTCACCTGGAGGGAAGTGTGGGCAGGAAGGGCTGTGGTTGTAGAGGGTTGCCATATGCTTGACATAGAAAACAGGGTCAAGATCAGCAGCTTTCTGGTTGTCCTTCTTCTGTAGGAGAGCGCTGCAGAGTCATAGCTGTGCTGGAGGAGATCCTGTCTCCCAGAGAATCAAGTTTCATCATTTTTGGAAAGGCTCTGCTGAGCCATAGAAATTCATCTGAAAGCTTTGGGTTCATTTAGGCATGGTGGAGGTGGCGGAAATTGCAAGACATTGCTGTGGCTGAAATGCTGGATAAAATCTTTCGCAACATGTTCGTAACTTATTTGAAACCTTTTGGACGCTTGTTGAGCCACTTTAAGGTTGGGCAAGGTGAGTGTCCAAATGCTTCTTCCTAATTATCTCTGACAATAATAAAGAAAATCCTTGATCTTTTAACTTCAATGTTGTATTTTTTGAGATAGTATCAGACTGTACCTTCTGGAGATTAAGTTTCTGTAGCTGGTTATTTTTAAACTGTGCCTTGGGTACTGATTCTTGTGGGTTAGAAATTCTCTTGCAAAGCATCCCTTGCAGATCATGTAACGTTTGGTTGAAAAGGAACTTCTTTTGCTTTGATGCTGCTTTTCCCTGTGTACTTCATACAGATGCTGAATTTACTTTCTGCCTTCTGTTCTCACTGCTGCTTGCTAAATAGGTTCTCTCTCTGTATTCTTATTCTCCTTCCTCTTTCTTTTACTTAAGATCCTAATCATCAGATCGTGTTTTTCTCAGGTTGTTTACTTCTTTTCCGCTGTGTGCAAGCAGAGTATATGTAATTTTCTTTGCCCCTCGGTTGTATTGATACTAAACTTCACTTGTAAAAGTTAAGCGTCTCCGAAGGCCTTGGTTGTTGGAAAATGTTAACCTGAGGTTTAAAAGGGCAGAGAAGTTGTAGTGCATTTGTTTAGTTGCTTGGATCTTTTGAATCCTGTTCTGCTGCATTATAGCAGTCACAAAGCTTAACTAAGTATTTAATAAGAATCAGGAAATTATGTTGGATCTTAGTGGGGAAAAAAAATTCTTTGCTGGCTTGTGTAATGTGACTGCTGATTGCTGGATCTTCAAAATAGGTATAGAAGCTGGATGGACCAGATGGATCTTACTGGCAACCTGTGAAACAACAGAGTGCATCTCTGGAGATGATGAAACAGAGATAAGAGAATGATGAGGGCAGAGCTAGAGGCAAGCTGGGCAGGGACAGTGCAGGCAAGGTTGTGTAGATGCTGTATCTATACAGCAAGATGTGGGATGCTGGGGCTGGTCGCAGCTCCCACCATTCTCTTACCCCTAGTGCTCAGTGTGGATCTGGGACCTTCAGCACCCGGCAGGCCCTGGTGTCATCTCTCCCCGTCCCTGCTGCAAGACTGCTTGATCCCTTGATGATGGGAACCTTCTGTCAGGAACATTACAGATGCTGTGTCTGATTTAGCAGCATCAGACAGCTTGGGGATTTGGATATGAGACTGCCTGCTGTGTGTGTCTGCTTTCCCTGCACACAGAGCAGGAAACTTCATATTTTGTCTGTAAATTGGACATCTTGCTCAATGAGCACAGTCAGAATTGAGACCAAGAGCTATGAATTGCAGATGGTTAAATATTCCTGAGCTTTGCAAGCCTCTGGCACCCGTTGATCAGCTGCGTGCTGTGTCTGACATGGGAACACGGCTGCTGGCGGGACAAATGGGTGAGAATCTAATGTCAGTTCCTCACTCCTCGGATGTTAACATACCAGCCTAGTAAATACAGTGAGAACGCTGTGAGGGGAATAACCAAGCAGATTCCTGGTGAAATGTTGTACAAAGCAGAGCATCTGAATCTCAGCAGGAAGAAAACGAACTGAAAGTAGGTCCAGCCTTATCCAGTGCTATTTATAACTGAGCTCTGCTTCCTCCAGATAAATCTGAGCCTTGAAGCATGATTGATGCACAAGCCCCAGGCTGGACCTTTGCCCTGCGTCAGTGGGCCATGCTCTCTGCTCAGCTTAGTGCTGAGTCCAGCCCAGTATCGCCAAAGATACTCTTTGGTAGGACAGGTTTTGCTACTGTCTTCCAAATCTGTGGGTGATGCGGTGGGCCTGACTCTTTGCTCCTGCCTGCTGTTCTTGAGTTCATTGGTACTCAAGCAACGATGCCTGAGGCTTTGAGTCCCAGGAAGATGCTATAAAGGTGTGGGAGAGAAGTGGCTTTTAAAGAGAACTGTTTATCGGGCTAAATATGACGTGGGAGTTAATTTTACTGTGTGTTCTCATTGCTGGTGAACACATCTAACTGTTTTCCTTCAGCTAATCAGGAAGCTTTCAAGAACTTGAGGAGAAAACCACAGGAAGGCTTGTAGTAAAGCTTGCAAGTAGCCATATGCTGCTAGAATGAGATAAGGCATTTGTTAAATTTTTAGGTGTCAAATTCCTGCTGTTGCCTGTAGCAGAAGCAACCGTCTTCCACTGGATAAGCCTGGTATTTGCTGGTACCCATGAATAAAGCCATCAGCCAGCCTCATGCCCATGACACAGGTGGCTAATGGCCTGTGGTTGAGGGCTGCTTCAGGAGTACCCAGGAATTGGTGTGCTGTGCCTTTTGTTCCAGGGTGTTTGAGATACTTTTGGTTATTATGGCAGTAGGCTGAAGAGTTCTGTCTCCTGTGTCCTTGCTTGGTGAGATAAAGTCCTGCCAAGCCGGCTGCCCTTAGGTGCTGCTTAGCTGTTTTATGATGAAGCAGATGCCTTTGTTTCAGTACCTGTGTAGTGTTAGGAAGCCTGTTGGCCATCCTGACGCTCCTCACCAGGATGTTTATTATCAGGAAAGCTGTGTTACGCAAAAAGACAGTAGGTAAAGTCAGGAGATGTCTGACTAAATCCCTACTTCTGCTTCAGATAGGATGACAAGGAGTAGCATAGGTCATAGCTGCTCATTGAAGATGTGAGAGAGATGAAGGAAGACCAAATTGACTGGAAGACACTGGGGTATTTGAACATTTTGACGTTTGTCAGCTGTCTAAACCATTTCCTCTCCAATGCAAACAGTGTAGCCAAGTATTTAAATATTACTGGCTCACCTTTAGGAAGAGTTAGTCCTTGCAGACCTTATCTCTTTAATGTTTTCATCATAGGGCAAGTTTACATCCTATGCGCATTGAGCTGATCCATTCTGTCTTATTGCATGATTTTACAGTGAAACATCAACCAGTTTTTCTACAAAGGAGAGAATAGCACTGAGAACTCTCCTTTGCATAGCAGCTCCCTTATCTGAAGATTACTGTCATAGCTGAAACATTTGCATTTAAAAGAAAAAAACAGATTTTAAAATAGGAACATTTTTCAATGAATTTATTTTTAAGTTTTTATATATATATGTAAATCAAAGTCATCAGCTTTTACTCACACTCAAAGGCTTGTCTGCTATACAAAGCAGTCTCATCTATTGCAGTGATTAAAGCTGTCACAGGGTGGCTGAGCATGACATGCAGGAAACTTGTGAGAGGTCAGGCTGAATTTAAACTCAGACTGAACCTTCCCTTCTGGAACTAGGGAAATATTAATGAATCACAGACATGAGAACTGGCAGAGGCCTTGGGAGTGTCCTCTTCTTCCTATCAGGCCATCACAGATGTTGTGCTCTCTTCAAAATGAGACTGAGCACTACAACTGTCTACACTAGTATTGACAAACTGGAGTTGCTGCCAACTGTTTTACGTTGTACACACCTGTTAATTCATGTTAAATGGATTTCTGTAATTCTTCCATCTCCCCAGCAGTATCACTTTGCTGATTCCTGCACCAGCCTCTCATCATTTTCTGCACTACTGCCACTTAGCCAGAAATTCCCTAATTTCTACTTGTTTATATGCTTTCCTCTTCCTGGCTGTGTCTCTCTGCACTCTGCGCTCTCTGTGCATCACATTTCACTTCACTGCTTTCAGATTATGTCTCCAGTTTGTAACGATAACATTGAGTTGTGATCCTAACAGAATCCTCTGTCTCTAAATTGTGTCATCTGCAAGTATTCTGTGTATTTTTCAGTCCACTATGCAATTTAGTAATGAAAATATTGAATAAAACTGGACCCATGACAGTCACTTGTGGGAACCATCTAGAAATGCTCTCTCGAGTGGTCAGGAAATCACTGATTATAACTCTTAAAAATTCATTTTTCAACCATTCATCCAGTTCATAGTAATTCCATCTAGACCTTATTTTCTTAGCTTGCTTCTGAAAATGTTACAGGGACTATGCCAAAAGCCTTACAAAATTAATGGTAAATCACATCTACTCTTTCCCTCTAATCCTTTAGACCCATTACCCTGCCAAGGAAGGAAATAAATTTTGTTTGACAAGATCTTTCCTTGACAAGCCCATAGTCAGTGTTCATTATCTTCTTATCCTGTACGTATATATGGATGACTTAATAATTTCTTCCAGCTCTCAGAGTTCAGCATTAGACTGACTGGTCCACAGTACTTTAACCTATCCTTCAAGACAAGTTTTGGGTTGGGCTTCCTGGGGGTCTTTTTACCTTGTTCCTATCTTCTCAGACCTCTCCTGTTTTCTAGTTTTTATAGATAATCAGAGATTGCTTTGACTGCTCCCTGAAGCAACCTAGGTTGAATTTCATCAAACCTTGCAGAGTTGGATATATCTGTCTTTTCTCAGCATTCTGGCCTGTGCTCCCTAAAGCTAATTTTGTTAAATGACTACTTACAATTTATCTTCTTATTTTGCACTGAAAGAAGGAAGACCTTAGTACTTCTGCATTACCTATGGTTTGTCCTCAGACCTGTCTTCCTCTTTAGAAACAATAAATGGGGCCTAAGAGGCAGAGGCTCATAGGAACTGTTCTGGCATACCTCATTTTGGCTCCATGCGGGCACCAACCTCCTGTCTCAAAAAGTCACTTTCCCCTCAAAAGAGAGTCTCCAGTTTCTTCCCCTTGCAGGTATCTCAGCAGTGGCAGGAAGGTTTTAGTGCCCCCCAGCTTCTGAGGCTTGCTTATCTCCATGAGGTTTCTGGATGTGCAAAGACTCTTGAAGCTGATGGCGGCATCCCAGCTCTCCCCATATAGCAGGCCCGGTTCTTCCTCTCCAGGGTGGCTGCTCCTCTTTGGTTGTAGCTGGATTCAGCCGTTCGCTGCGCTTTTACCAGCACTGTTTCTAGAGCTCAGGGATGTGGATGGGGACAGGAAGCAGGCTTTCACTGCGGGGCTCCTGAGAACAAAATCAAGGACTAATGTCTTCTATGAAAATATTGACCAAAACTCTTATTTTTTGGAGAGCTTTCATTCTTGCTAGATGTTCCACAGCAGAAATGCTGTCTGTGTAATAGACAGGAATAGTAAAAAGCTCTGTTAGGAACCAGCAATGTCTTTAGCTGAGCATGCAGCACGGGGCAGAATCCCTTAATGCTGAACCCTGCCATCCTGGCTCCAAGGTGGACATGCTGGTCACTTCATGATTCTGATTGAGGGGCCACCTGGGGCTTAACCGTAACTTCTCCCTGCCTACCTGCCCGGGTTTGCCTTTCTGAGGAAGTCCAGACCCATACGCAGCCAAGGGCACAGCTAAATCTTCTTCTACCACAGTGGTATCATATGGCGAAAGTGCAATCAGGACTCAGGAGCTCCTTCTCCCCATGTACAGACTTAGCCAAAGAGACTGGCTGGACTGCTTTGACCTATCTCTTGGAGTAAGCAGTGGGCACTCATTTACCACAGCTCTTTAAAATCATTACTGCTTTGAGTTAAAGCAGGTCATCTGGATTTAGCTCACTCTTTGCCTTTATCCCAAGTAACCATGATGAGGAGGGAAGCTTTCCATCCTCCTTCTTCCCACGTCCACAAAGGACAACTTGTACTGCTGCCCAAATTTAGCGGTGGAGTCTCCAAACACTGCCCGGCTCCTCAAACCTGCTCTACCTGTCTTTTGCTGCCTAAAGACTGATGCTGGAATTACATTGCAGATGAGTGAAGTAGTCTGTGTGACCAAGTGGATAATTTCTGGGGATCTCTTGTGACTAATAGCAGAAGAGCCATGGTTTTTGCTTGTACTTCTGCAGGTGTCTGGCTTAACTTCTAGTAGCTGGCTGAAGATCCTCAGTGAGGTGGCAAGGCCCACATATCATGCCAAGCTAGGGAGCATAAAAACAGCAAAAGAAGAATAGCTGGTAGTGTCCTTGATGGGTGGCATTTGGGGGCTTTGTTGTAGAAGTACTACTTCATCTCAGCAGCAAGGAAGGACAAACTATTTACTCCAGCAAAAGAGAAAATCAGCTAATGGTCTTAGGTGATTGTCACTGCAGCAGATCCCTTAAGCAAACAGCAGAGGTAAGTGACATCGAGAGAGGAATAAATAAAAAATAGTGACTTGTCATTGGCAGGAGGAGAATATGAAATATTTCTTCTCTGCTTGTAATAACTTGATGCTTCTGGATGCCATTTTGCTGAAACACGCTGGTCGGAACCAACAAGAAACACATTTGGAGGGAAGAAACGAAAAGTGCTTCTTAGCTCAAATCAGAGACTGCTCTAGGGGAGTCCAGGAGAATATTCACACCAGAGGACATCAGCCCTGCTTCAGAAGACGTGACCTATGAAGGAATTTATCATAGATCAGCACTTCAGTATGAGCCCTCAACGTTGCTGAGGCAGACTGAAAACAAGATAACAGTGAAAAGGAAAAAAGTGTCCTCTACATAGCCCAAAGGAGCCCACTGTTGGACTAAGATGTCCAGGTTTGAATGGATACTTGTGGTTGGATTTTGGTCTGTCTGCCTCTGCAAGTGTCCAGACTGCATTCATCTGCCAGCTGGAGACCTAGGCTACTGTGTGGTGTATGCAACCAAACTGCACCTGTGAGAGCTTGTGCCCTTGCTAAATCACAGCACGTGTTCAGCTCTTCTACCTTGAGAAAGCCCCAGAACTCTGTCGGTGCTTTGCTTTGGCCCAAACTTGTGCATAAAGACACTGGTGAACTGAAATGTTGACAGAGGATTTTTATCTGTGCTTTGCTGCCAGGGCAGGCATAGCCAGAGTGAGCTGCGTCCCTCTCTGTCTTCACGTGCTTGCCCAAGGAGCAGGGTGTTTGCCAGTGGGAAGCCTCAAAAAGGCTTCAGCCAGTGTGAGCGTAAGAATTGTCCAAATCTCCCTCTTAGCCCTGTGGGCCCAAGGTATGGGGAAAACAGGGTGCCTGGGAGAGCCTAGAGGGGCTGGGAAGCACATGGGCTCTTGTGATGCACGGCTGGGCTCTTGCAAGAGCCTGTGGCTCCGTTCAGCTACAGAGCCAGATGGGTGAACTCCCTGAGCTGCTGTGCTGGGCAGAATGACAAGCTGTCTGAGAGGGTCCCAAACTGCTGCACCTAGAGCTTAGCAGTTTATTTTAAAGAAGCTCCTGAAACACTGAAACAAGGACATGTGTCTAAAGCTGAGCATTAGAGAAAGGCGAAAAGACCAATTAATACAGAGAAAGTGAAGGTGCAAAATGAACTGTGATTATCCTGAGAAAAGGAAAATATTTGGGAAGTACATTAGAAGTTAAGTTAATAAAGAATATAGGCTCATTACTAAAGGAAGCTTTCAGTGAATACCGCACAATATGGAGAAGGATGAAATATTTGATTCTGTATTGTTTAATCTTACAATAAGTGTCTGAGACTGGCTGCTTAGTATGATTAATGTAACAAGAAGATGAAAGTACAAGTCTGAATAGGGAAAGCGCATATTAAAGAATATTTAGATGAGACAAGTTCTTGCTCATCACCAAGATGAGCCTAAACATACTCTGGAGTACTTAAAGAACCAGTGAGAGCAATTTCAGACCATCAATAAGCATTTTAGGGAGTTTTGGGGCTACATCCATTCCATATTTTAAGCAGAGACTGATGTTGAGGTGAAAGCCCGTTTATAGCACTGAACTGATTGAGTACCTTGACCCAGAGGCAGGGCCAGGGTGTGCTCTGGGGCATCACTCTGCTGTTGCCTGTGGACGCACGCACATTCAGGTGCCTGAGACGTGGGCAGACTGGAATATGATACATATAAGGTCTGCTGTCATCAATCTCAGAACAGTCTTCAGTGATGTTGTAGAGCCAATGTCTGGCAGAAGAGATTTCTGCAGGTGCTTTGCTCAAAGGGATTGCCCTTGTCTGCAGGAGGGACAGTTGCATGGAAAGGGTACCAGATCCCAGAAACCAGTGTCTGGACAGTTCACCCAGACTAAAGGCATCCTAGGCCAGACACAGGGGCTCACAAAGTGTGGATGATAATGCAGCAGTGCAACAGGCTGCCCTCCAATCATGGCCTTGGAAAGGAGGGACTGGAGGAAAAATATCTGGAAGAAAATTGTATCACAGTATCACAGTATCACAAGGCTGGAAAAGACCTTTTGAGATCATCAAGTCCAGCCTGTGACCCAACACGAACATCTACTCGTCATCTAAACAATGGAACTAAGTTCCTCGTCCAGTCTCCCTTTAAACACCTCCAGGGACGGTGACTCCACCACCTCCCCGGGCAGCGCATTCTAATGACCAATCACACTTTCAGTGAAGAATTTTTTCCTAATATTGAGCCTAAACTTCCCCTGACGAAGCTTGAGACTGTGTCCTCTTGTTCTGTCACCAGTTGCCTGAGAGAAGAGACCAACCCCTGCCTGACTACACCCTCCTTTGGTTGGTATGATTGGACCTGGGAAATTACTGGCCAGCCAGACCAATCTTGATGACTGGAAAAATACTGGATCAAATGGCAAAACCATTTGTAAATGTCTAGATAATAAGGTGATTCAGAGAAGCCAACATGTATTTATCCAGAATAAATTGTCAAGCCAGGACAATTTCTTTTCTTTCGTTTCAGAGAAATGGGCCTCATGAAGAAGGGGCAGGCAGTCAAGGTTATCACCTCTATGCATCTTGACTTGACTAAAGCTTTTGATCCAGGCTCATGCAGTGATATTCTTATAACCAAAGCAGAAAAATATGAATTAGGTAAAATCACTATAAAGTTGCTGCTGCGGTGGCTCAGGCAGTTCTACAGAGTTTGCTGTCAAACTCTGAAGATGGTTCAAGTGAGACCCACCAGCTGTCTGTGCTGGTCTTCTTTTGATCGATACTTCCATTAACAACTCCTATTACAGAATAAGGAAGCCCACTTGGGAGAACAAGGCACTTTGCAGGACATGATTATGTTCAAAATGATCTTGATAAATTCAGAGAGAGGCTCAAAATCAATGTGATGAAATTCAATAAAGACAAGAGCAAATACTATGTTTAGAACGGGGAAATTAAATGCTCAGATAGAAAACAGGCGATGACTGGTTAGGTAGCAGGGTGCCAGAGGGCAAAAGCATAGCAGATCACTGCCAATGGTCAGCAGTGCCATACTGTTGTACAAAGATGTGTGTCATTCTGATTTATTAGGAGGAATGTAAGATAGAGAAAGTTGTAACTCCTGTCTGTTAGTGTTGGGGTGGCCCTGTACTACGTTTCTGCAGCTACAGAGAAGGGCTGAAGGACAAAAATAGGAATCATAGAATCATAGAATCACCTGGTTGAGATCATCGAGTCCAGCCGTACCTGTCCCCTTACTAAACCACATCCCTAAGAAGCTCATCAACCCGTCTTTTAAACACCTCCAGGGATGGAGACTCAACCACCTCCCTGGGCAGCATCTTTTCAGTGAAGAAATGTTTCCTAGGTCTAAACCTGCCATAATGCAACTTTCAGCCATTTCCCCTCATCCTATCACTTGTCACTTGAGAGAACAGACCAGCACCCAGCCTCCTTTCAGGCAGTTGCAGACAGTGATGAGATCTCCTCTCAGCCTCCTCTTCTCCAGGCTAAACAACCCCAGTTCCCTTAGTCTCTCCTTGTAGGGCTTATTCTCCAGCCCCCTCACCAGCCTCATTGCCCTTCTCTGGACATACTCCAGCCCCTCAGTGTCCTTGTTGGAGTGAGGGGCTCAAAACTGAACCCCGCGCTCGAGGTGCGGCCTCACCAGTGCTGAGCACAGGGGCACAATCACCTCCCTGGTCCCGCTGGCCACACTGTTTCTGACACAGACCAAGATGCCATTGCCTTGGTGAAGGCTTGGAGAGCAAGACCAGGCAGCAGCAGTGGAAGCAATCAGTTTGTTGGGTTGGGAAAAAAGTGAATAGAGCAGTGACACAGGTGCATTTTCTTGCAGATTTGAAGACTGTTATGAAACATTTTCCTCTTTGGCCACTGGGGAGATGGTAAGGAGTGATTGGCTTGACTTACGGTAAAGAAATTTCCTGTATGAGGCTGCTTAAGCACTGATGTGTCTGTGGGGACGTTGTTTAGCTGCCTGAGACCAGCCTGTGACAATTGTCACCAATGGGAGAGGTGTGTCTGATCCTGCCTAAGAACAGAATAGGTATCCTTTGCAGGTCCCTCCAAGCTCTGCGTTGGCATCATGGCTTTGTTTAGGATGGTACTGATTGCCAGGTTGGCACTGGAAGAAATTTGTCCATATTGGCAGAGGCGTTCCTCAGCAGTTCATTTGTTTCTGGAGTCATCTGAGTGTCTTGGCCAGTTTTTGTAAGGGTGACCTAGGGATGTGATAATGATGCCTTTGTCTTTCTTCTTCTTTACCTCTGACAGACTTTATTTGGGTTTTTCAGGCACTGAATGATCAAAATGTTTTTATTTCACATGGATCAGCTGTCATCAGGGCTGTGGTACTCCAGTGCTGGCTAAAGGATCCTTAGTGGATAATTAATACAAAGGGAAGGATTTTCTTCTTAGTCAATGTGCGTGTTTGGTGTCAGGCACTCAACAGTTGAGCTCTGGCAAACTGAGAACCAGCCACAGGAGTTTGTTTTTGTGCTAGCAGGTGTCACCTTACACGAAAGGCAGGCAGATCCTGCCTGTGGCTGCCTGCGAAAGTCTAGGATGATTTTGACCAATTGTCAGTGATTACCAGCCTCTGTGCTATGAAAACTCATCAAGCCTTTTTTCTTTTGTAGGAATGACATCAGAAACATGGGAATTTTCAAATCAGGTTGGATAAATGGTCAAATCTCCTGCTGGACAGGAGCCATTATAAGCTGCCATAGAACAAGATGATAGTATTCCCTTACTAAGAATGAATGGATTATTATCCTGCTAACCTGCTGCACATAGCAGCGAACATGCAGGTTTAAATCTTTATTGTTCTATGAACAAATAGGAATTCCGATAGTTTCAACTTCTTTATAAATAAACAGATTTTAAGAAATAAAAATGTGGTAGGCTGTTCTAACAGCAATGGGTTTCACACACTAATTTTGCGCTGCTAAAATAGTCAGGTTAAAGATCACGCTGAAAAAATAGTGGCAGATTCTTCATTTTATTACAGGTCTCATTAAGATCAGGCACAGCAAATGACTTGCTGCTCTGTACTTACTTGTCTCCTTTCTGCTATATACACACACTTTACTTTCTCATGTGGTTCTTTAATCTTACTGTATCAAAATTGAGCTTTTGCTGTAAATTATCTCCTGCAGTCAAAATCCTGGGTTGATTATCACATGCTTCAGGAAAGAATTAATTTCTTGCCACCATGCACACAATTGCCTGGTTCTCTCGCTGAGTACCCCCTCCCTGCGCAGCACGGATGCTGCTAATGTCAGGAGGTTGTGCCACGTTCATGGGCCTCTGGGAGCAGTGAAAAGACCAGTTCTGAGCAGATGCATGATTTGATTGCAGTATCATGAAGGCTAATTGCTCTAATAAGCATTTATGGAATTCAGGGATCAGGAGGAAAAGGATCACAAACACTATTAAGGTGTCAGAGGTGTTGAAGGAAAATTGAAAGTACTAAGTGCCACTTTCTGTTTTCTGAGATTCAAGCTAACGTCACTGAAAGCTGCTGACAGTCATTTGAGTGCAGATGCTGATGCCCTTGTGGGTCTGTGTTCAGGCTGTCTGCAATATGTACCTCACAGCTGCTGTGGGCTCCTTTGAATGTAGGAGCAGGAGGACTCCAAGCAAATCAGCCTGCATGCTTTCTGGGGCTGATAAATCCACTGTCTGCGTTATGGACGCATGGAATTAGTTGTGACCCCTAACTGAGTACCAGTAGTAGAAAACTTGAATTGATTTCCATCAAGGAGGAGGCATTTGGAGTGGGAAAACCTTAGGGAAAAGCTCTTTGCTTGGGGAATGCTGAAAGGAATTGGCTTTGAAAAAAAAACCATGAGGTCATGATAGCGCTTAAGTTGTCAGTCAGCTCCAGATGAGGTTTCTGCAACACATTATGTTAGCACAGACATGAGGACTCAGGAGTTGTGTCTACACTGGGTGATCAGGGTAGACTCCAGCCACTGAGCCTTCATCCATGTGTTTTCCATTGGTGTGGTGGGCTGTCACTTCACTGTAGCTCAGGTGCAAAATGTCACGGTGTACTTGGCAAGAGCAGAGTTGGGAGCTCAGCTGTAGCTGCCCCTGCACAGCTTAAGCAGAGCTCACTAATGAGTGCCTGGATGTGTGCTTTGACAGTGGGAAAGCTGGGTCTCCCTTCAGAGAGCGTCTGGACCAGCTCTGATCCTAGCATGTGCATTGTGTATGCAAGTGGGATGGTCAGACCCACTCTGACTGCAGTACAGGTATGTGTCACCTGCATTGGTCTTCCAGGTGCAGCTCAGGGCATTGCTGGGTTCAGGCTGCAGGTTTCAGATACTGGAGGGCCCCTTTTCCTGCAGTGTAGTCCTGTCCTGGTAAAGGATATGGGCCACTTGTGCTAGCTGCTCCCAGGTTTACATGGCAAAGCCTTAGCTGTGTTTTAATCTGTTATACTGTCTTGAGAAACAGCTTCCCCTACCTCAAGCGAAGTTTGCCTTAGAGGCAGACTGGGAAGTGCAGCTGTTTTTCCCAAATACTTGGAAAAGTAGACTAAAGAGAAAGAACATGAATTAGAGGTGAGCTGTGTTGGACACACAAATAAAAACATCTTACTGTCAGACAAATTTGGAGTGGCATTTTAAAAAGCTCTGATTATAAACATGACCCTTTTTCTGTGTCCAGTATGAGACACATTGGTCAAATGTTTGTAACCAGTTCCCCTGAACTCTTTTTCTCCCTTTGAACCAAAACTTCTCACTACATGAACCCCTTCATTTGAAGCCAGCTGCTGGTGACCATCATTGTGAGCAGTAGCTCATGATCCCAGGGAGAAGTTCCTGGAATAGATATAACAAGCATTTACCCATGGCCAGCCCTGGAAATCACTGTTCTCCATATGTGCCATTGAATGTATGTTTTTATCATTCGCCATTTTTTTCTGGGACATACTGAATTATGCCATTCCTTTAATGCCAGATAGCAGAAGCTGTTCCACTTGGAGACTTATAATTGCTCCTGTGCAAGGATGTTGAAAGGTATATGCTACTCAAGACTCTTCAGTACCATCTCATGGACATGAAACTGGCATTTTGATATATTCGCAGATGGAGTCCTTTTACATTTTTTTTTCCTTCCTTGGGATAGTGTATTCTAGGTAGAAAATCTGCTCACTGGAGGATTAATTACCCTTTACTGAATCTCTCGCTGAATGTACATGCTCCACAGAACTTCACAGTATAAACAATTCTACGAAAGAGATTTAACACTGGTTTTCCCAAGAAAGTATCATCAGAATACCCAATCTGTGCAATTAAAGTATCAAGAATGCTGCTTGTTTTCTGTAATAGGTACCAAATAAATGGCTGATCATAGAGTATTTGGTAAGCTCTAGGATAATCATGCCCATTTATCATATTTATGGAATGATGTTTAAGAAAATGTATCTGCTGCACTGCTTGGACAGAAACAGATACACATTTGAAAACCTCAGCAGAACCTGCTGAAGTGCTTGTTGCCATCCTGAACTGACAGATGCCCATAAGAGTGTGTGCTGACAGGCCAAGTGACAAGTCATCCTTTTCCCTTCAGTCTGATTGAATTCCCAGATCTGAGAATCGAGTGTTCTTAATGCTTTCGGTCTAACTGAAATGTCTCTTCTAAACTGTAAGCCATTTATCTGAATTCTAATCTCTCCTGCTGAGCTGTCACAGTCAAAAGGCAGATCTCCTTACCAGGCAGACAGATGCTCTGAAGGTGTAAGGACCTTTTCAGTTTTAATGGAGATGTTTTCATCTCCCTGCAACAGAAGTGTACCAAGGACCCATGTCACGTGTTGCCTGCAAGGGCTCATCTGCACCCCACATAGGGACAGAAAGCTAATTTGAGGTTGCCTGGCTGAAGGGTGGCCATATGGCACAGCATTTGGAGTAATTAGCCAACTGGGAAGGAGTTAGCTTGTGCGGGGTCAGTGATGTACTCTGGTGTTTTGGGGACCTTTCTGTGGCACCGCTGGTGTGGTTTGGAGATGTCTTGCAGATCCCTGGGGTGGTGGTGTGCTGTACTGTAGAGCAGGGGTGTCAAACTCATTTTCACATCAGCCTGCTCCTGCAGCGTAATGTGCATCACACACGCTGCACACGTGACGAGTGCGCTGGCAGGAGTGTAGGGGCAAGGAGCTCGGTGCTGCCGCAGGATGGAGACAAGGTGCCGAGCTGAATGAAACAGGGTAGAGGGATAGATTTGGCCCGCAGGCCTTGTGTTTGCCACGCGTAGGTCGGAGAGCTGCATAGCTCAGATGCCTCACAAGGGCCATCCTTGATGGCGCAATTCTCCTGTTGCTGCTTGGGGAGATGTTTTTGGGT
Source organism: Neomorphus geoffroyi (assembly GCA_033558235.1). Taxonomy (NCBI): domain Eukaryota; kingdom Metazoa; phylum Chordata; class Aves; order Cuculiformes; family Neomorphidae; genus Neomorphus; species Neomorphus geoffroyi. The sequence continues at coordinate 2,809,090 of JAUMJM010000048.1, forward strand.
AGGTGCACATTCCGCAGGTGTGGGGCTTTCCTTCCTCTCTGGAGCATCCCTACAGGAAAGCGAGGGACAAAAGTGCTGAGGGCAGTTCTGAAACTGCCATGGAGGTTAGGGTGTTCATACACCTATGCACCGGCAGGCCTCTGGAGGGGAAACCCGGTGCTTTTTAGGAGAGATTTCAGAAGACCCTGCTGAGGGCATGGGACTCTGTCCTGCTAACATTAAGTGCCCTGAGCTGACTGTGACTGTCTTCTTGTTTTAAGGTCAAGTGGCAAAATTATGACCTGGGCAACAATTTGAACTTCTTCTCTGTCTCCTCGGATGGGCGGATTGTTTCATGGACTTTAATTAAGGTAAACAATAGATATCTATTTCTTTTCTCAGCTAAATTATAACCAATTACCTTCCAAGCTCAAATAATGCATTAGTTTTCTTTTTATTTATATTGTTTATAATGAGCTGCTGAAAAGGGTCATGGGAACAGAAAATTGCAGATGCAGTCACAGCTGTGTGTGGGGCTCCATTTTAAACTCTGAAATGAGCAGAAACAGCCTACTCCTTGCCCACGACCGAACATTCGTCGTGCCTGCACCTGTATCTCCCTATGGGCCTGAATACAAGAGTTCATTTTCTTGCTTTGCAGCTGCAGGAATTCATAACTGATCCTTGCGCTGAAGCTTTCCTTGTTTCCTTAATTCTTTTTCCCTTGGAGAATGAAGGTGCAAATTTCTCCCCATCTGGACAAAGAGAACAGAGTAAGCTCTTACATGCAGTGGGGTGGCAACATGCAGTCAGACAGGCAAAGGGTTTCTGCCTGCCATGACATTGCCAGCCCACACCCAAGACCACCTCTGTTAACTTGTTCCCATGTTTTTCTTTTGGAGTACATACATCAATAGAAATTTAGCATTAGTGTCCCTAAATGACGTTAGAACATGGTTCTAGAGCCTTTGCGTTAGATTTATGTCTTTGAATCTCAACATGTGTTTTTTCTGTTGGCTATTTGATTTTACGTTTTGAAGATTTCAAAATCTTTCACTTAAAAAATAATTGAATTGCCCTAAATATGAGTTTGAAGCAGCTGTTCCATTATTCCGCAGCAAACAATGAAATTTCTTTACATCCTCAGATGCTTGTTTTTTAAAGTTGTTACACTAAGCTACTGAAAGCTTGGCTGTTCTGAAAATTTTGGCCTTGCTGCCATGGGTGTGGATTCACATCTAACGTTATAGGTAAATCTTAGTTTCATGTTTGCTTCAACGGTGGGACCCTTTTCTAATGAACACGGTAGACACATGCAGCTGGCACTGTATATCAATGAAGTGTTTTTTTATAAACTCTCCCAGGTTCATACATGCAGCTTTAGATACAAAAATCCCCCCTGCAAGTGTGTCCTAAGTCCTTCCCCTAAAAGAGTTCTCAGAGCTCCCTAAATAGGGACAGGCTAACATTGTTCCAGCATTAAGCTCCTGTTTTATCCCCTGTATAAAGATTTATGTTAAGTGGGTAATACACCCCTACAGCTGAACACATCCTGTCAAGATGATTGGCGGTTTACACCTTTCAGCTGAGCCCAGGTGACTGAGTGTGCTCAGCCTGCTTCACTTAGGAGGCAAGAAACATTGAATTAAGCCTCTCTCTTCAGAGAAATGCCACAACTGGGGCAACCTGAGTCTGCAAATGGAATTTGGTGGCAACCCACCTGGTAGAGGGACTTTTGCAACACTTCTGTGATTCCATCTGTGCTTGACTGTGTTCCCACATCATAAGCTGTGGGTTTTTTTCTGTCCCTTGAGTTTGTAGATATACCTACTTAAGCATCCTTGGTGTACTTTCAAGACCTGCATCCACTTAGTGTGATTTTGTTTCTACTTATTCTTTGCACTCTATTATAAGCTTGGCCACACCCGTGTGAAAAGCAATGTTTTGAGATTTTTTTTTGAGGTGAAGTTACCTTTGAAATTGCCAGAGCAGGCAGGGGTGGAAAACAGCTAAGTTTTAGGTGCTGTCCGATTTCTTTCTTTTTGGACAGAGATTCAACAGGGAATGCAAGACACAGAATGGAAAGGGTGGTTATTTACAGTATATGATTTTGTACCCAGCAATGAGAAATGGACAATCTGCTTGAATTCCAGTTTTAGAGAAGAGAAATCTCTGGATGTTATTTAGAATAAAATTGAAGAGACTCCAGAGGTCTTCTATTCTGAAAATCCATAGTGCAAATAGGGAATAATGATAGAGAGCTTCGTTAATCTTTTTGACAGGACTATCCAGAAGTAAAGCTTCTTCAAACACTGGTAGCTGTTTGACACTTCCAAAGCTGAGAGCAGAAAGTGAATAAATTCATTCTTACTTCCAGCTGCATAATTGGCAAGCCACACTCAAAATTTGGGTAGAAGAGTTGTCAAATGTTAGGTATGGGCAGTTGATCTGCCTTGAGCAGAAGTGATTCTCTGTATCAGAAAGAAGCAAAATCGCTTTGGACAAACTTCATGAGACAGCAGGTGAACTGTGTGTGCTTAAGCTATCATCTTGACTTGGTTGTGGGTTATCATGAAGGTGTGAAATGGAGAGTAATGATGCAGGACTTCTGCAGCTGTGAGAGCCACATTGAGGAATCAGTTGGGATGCAGCCTGGCACTGCCTCTCAGGCTGATCCTCAGTAGTCCCACGTTTGATCAGAAGCTGTAGTTCACCCTTCCTACATGACCTAGACCTAAGTTACTGAACACTTTTGGGCCTCCTTCATCACTTGAGGCAACTAACAATTAAAAGGAAACAGAGCTGCAAGGTCTGATTCACTAATGCTTACAAACTGCTTTACAATTATTAGGCAGAAGCAACATACTATAGTTTAGTATTCCTGGAAGGCCAAACTGTCAACAGTCTGTTTACTCAGAGGAATATGTGAATGGCTTCAGCAACAAACAGCCCCAGGAACAGATGCATTTTCCAGGCTGCTAAGCTGGGTACAAATTAGAAGCAGCACAACAGGGAAGTCTGCACAAGTAAGATCCTTTTGAATGTGAGAGGCTACAGAAGCTGTCCACAGAGGTCAGGTGGAGGTGCTGGAAGGCATCTTGAGAGAAAGTCTGCAGAAAGGGGGTTGCTTACAGAGAAGGTCTTGTGTGGTTTGCCTTTTTGCTAGAACAGATAGCAAACGTGCTAGCACATCTCTGGGCCCACCCAGATCACACATCTGACCTCTGGATGTATCACCATGATCAGCAGCAGGCAGCTTCAAAGCTGCATTTCAGACCAGACTCGTGTGGCCACCAGCCATGGCATGGACACCAGTAGATGCCCTCTGGAGAGCCCGAAGGCCTGGGACCCTGATCAAGTGCCTGCTCAGCATGTCCTGACTGCACTCCCAGAAGTTCATCAGCACTCCTGATGGGAGCAAACAGCTTGTGGAATATTCTCTGCTCCTGGATGCTCTGAACACTATTCTTTCCAATTCTTGTATGCATACACCAGCATAGACAGCCTCTTTCTGAGCATCGCTCCTGCCATTACCCACTGAATTTGACTTTATGTAACCCATGTGCTGCAAGAAGAGTCACTATCGGAAGGTAGGATTCTGCAGGCTGCAGAGTCTGTTCTGCTTTGTGGTCTCTCAGACAACAGTTACTGCCATCAATAGGTCAGAGCATGTGGGTGTGCAATGCAAACTGGTGAAAAGGAAGTAGATTATTTTCTGCATTTTGAACTTTCTTGGTCTTTCTTTAAAGAAGCCTAAAATATAAAAATGTCTTATAGGACACTGTCCCCTCTGAACTGCAGTACTGAACAGATGCTCACAAGATCTTTTCCCACCTTCCCTAACATGCATTTCCATGGGATTCACTTTGCTGAGCAGAATCTTTTTCCGCCAGAGTCCTGCTCTGGGCTTAGAGAAGGTCCCACTAAAGCTTGATTCACTGAGCTAAGAAGTTATGTTTTGTTCTTACAGTGCTCCAGTGGGAAATCTGCAGATTCATGAAAACGTCCAGTCCTCAGCCCACACTGCTCACTAATTTAATCTTTAGTTCTTTGTTCTTTTTATCAGCTCCAGGGTATTCTTAAATTCACAACCAACTCTGTTCTGCAGTGGTATTTTAATTCCCAAAGCTAGTCTAAAAACGGGTCTTTGCCCTCTCATAGTTTTCTCATACTCACCCACTTTGTGACTATTTTCATCAGTCTTCTGTCTCCCACCTCGACTGTAAACTGTGCGGGACACAGCCTTTTTGCCCTGTGTTTGTACAGCACCTAGCACAGCACCAGCAATGAGAGCTCTTTTAAAGCTCTGCTTGATAACAGCAACATTGGGGAGTTTTTCCTTGGAGGAGCTGCTTGCTAGGTATTGTTGTTTATTTGAATCTCAGAGCCCGTAAGGCTGTGAGTATTGGGAACTGAGGCTGCTCTGGGGATAGAAGAAAGATGGTAAGAAGCAAAGACTGGCAAGGTGCTAAGTTGCTATCCATTAGTGTGGGTTTCATTTAGCCCCATGATAATATGCAATACCCACCTTAAATGATTTAGGGTGATTTCACTTATCACAATGATTTAAACTGATAGTGTCACCCTCCACTCAAAAAAACATTGACCCCAAACCCCAAAGCTTTCTTTATCAGCTGCATGAGCCTGGGTGACATACCAATGGCTCTTGGTCCAGGGCACCAAAGTAACAGTTTTCTGGAGGTTTTAGGTAAAACAATGTGTTAGCAAGTTGCCAACTGTGAACATGAAACATTAAGCAGCTTTTGGACAGCTTTTTAGAATTCCTCCATAAAATTCGCCATTCCAAAGTACTGAATGTCTCTGTTTTTGCTGTAAAGCCTGTTATTCATGTGGAATCTCTTCTGCCTGCAGAATGAGCTGGTTCATACAGATGTCATCAAGCTGCCAGTAGATGGAACAACGGAGGGGCCAGAGGGGCTGCAGCTGCAAACGTTTGGTAGGAGCCCAAGTCCTTGCCATGCTGATTAATTACTGACACAAAGCCTCTAATCACTCACTCTGGGGAATCAAATTGGGAGTGGAGTGTTGTGATGGAAAGGAGTTAAAGAAAGGTTATGTCTCCTCACTTTCATCATGTAGTAGGGCAAAGATTGTCTAGAGCAATGGCCACTAAATAAGACAAGTTTTGCTGGTTGCTTCTTCTTGCTTTTACTTGTAGAAAAAGATTAACATTAATTTAAAAAATGCCTATTTAGTGGGATATCCCAATAAGAACAAGGCACAGGCACTACTTGTGTTTGTCAAAACTAAGTCAGTTTGGTTCTTCCTACCAGACATTGATCCGGAGTGGCCAAATAAAGTCGAAAGGCAACCTTTGCCCCTTCCTGAGTACACAACTCCTGCAGACAGCGGTGGGCTGTGCCTCATCAAGTTTTGGCTCTCTGAAAGCACAGCGTCTATTCTGACTGCTGTGTTAGACTCCTTCCATGCAAGGTGGAGTCAGTGCAGTCAGTGCAGTCCTTCTAGGCCAAATCCCCTCATCCTGACTGTACTGTGTTTGAGATAGGATGGGTTGAGTCAGCTCTGGAGGTCCTGGACTACACAAGAAGCCTCAAAAAATCCCCTAAGTCATCCTGCTGCACTTGCTTTTGGCTGTGAAGCTGTGGCCTGGGTTTGGAGAAGGCAGTTGCTCTGCATTTAAGGATTGCTACGTTTCTAGGCTGAACAATTTGTTGAGAAGGTTTGTGTTGCCACATGTGTTGCAAGAGACCAGCTAAAGCAATAGGCTGTGGAACTCCCGGGGGCTTTGGGATTAAGCATTTGTTAGTGTTACTGGGAAATGGATTTTCGAAGACTTATCTTGAATATTTAACAATATGTTTAAATGTTAAAAATGCAGACAGTATTGCAGGGTCAAAACGACCTTAACAATTCCTTTGAGGACTACATTTTGTTGATGTTTAAGGCATAACGTTTAAGACAGCTGCCTTTATAGGAAGTTCTTTGTAATTGTAATTGTAATTGTAATTTGTGCTTCTGAGCCTTGTGTGCCTGTTCCTGTTCCTCATCTTATGATCGCTGTGCCTGTTCCTGCTGGTCAGCAGCCCCAAGTTGCTCTGGCACTCAGCAGGCATCTCATCTTCTGCTCAAGGACCCTGCTGGAATTTTCTTTCACAGCTATGTGAAGTGGCTTTCTTGGATGCTGCTGCATCTGCCTCAGGAGCAGAAGCCACGAAATCTAAAGGAGTCACATCCTGTTCTGGTTGACATCTGATTTAAACACAGTTCACAAAGTTGCTCGATTCAGGGCATTTGAAATTAATAGGATCCTTCGATGACTGGGAGTTTTCTCCCTAATCAAATCATTTGCTGTTGACTTTAGTGAAGTGAGCCTACTAAATGGCTTCTGAGCTAAGGATGAAAAGGACACAGGGAGATATGATATGATGTTTCCTCTCTGAGCTCTTTTATGCATGGGAAACCATTTATATTTTTGCAAGTACTAAACAAATAGGAGAGATCTGTTCTTCCCCAACAGGAGGCAGACATGGTCCTCACAAGTCTTGCATTTGCACCAGGTATTTTAAATTCTTACCAGAGTGAATCCTGGGCCAATCTGTTCTTCCAGTTCTTTCAGTTCTCTTTCATAGAATCACAGAATAGTTTGATTTGGAAGGGAACTTTAAAGATCATCTAGTCCAACCCCCTCACAGTGGGACATCTTCAACTGGATTACATTGCTCAGATCCCATCCAACCTGACCTCAAATGTTTCCAGATATGGGGCATCTACCACCTCTCTGAGAAACTTGTTCCAGTGTTTAACCACCCTCATGGAAAAAAAATTCTCCCTTATACCTAGTTTAAATCTACCCTCTTTTAGTTTAAAACTAGCAGGGCCTGCTAAATAGTTTGACCACATCATTCTCATAGGCCCCCTTTAAATATTGAAAGGCTGCCATAAGTTCTCCCCTGAGTCTTCTCTTTTCTAGGCTGAACAAAGCCGACTCTCTTAGCCTTTCTTCATAGGAGAGGTGTTCCTTCCTTCTGACCTCCTCTGGACCCACTCCAACAAGGAGTCTTTCCTGTACTGAGGACAGTATTGCTGAATGCAGTACTACAGGTACGGTCTCACCAGGGCAGAGTAGAGGAGAATCACCTCCCTCACCCTGCTGGCCGTGCTGCTTTGATGAGCCCAGGATACGATTGGCCTTGAGGGCTGCAAGTGTATGTTGCTGGTTCATGTCCAGCTTTTGATCCACCACTAACTCCAAGTCCTTCTTGGCAAGGTTGCTCTCAATTCATTCAACCCCCAACCTCTCTTGATACTGGAAGTTGCCCTCATCCAGGTGCAGGACTTTGCACTTGGCCTTGTTGAACCTCATGAAATTCACATGGGCCCATTTTTCAACCCTGTCCAGGTCCCTCTAGATGGCATCACTTCTCTCCAGCATGTTGACCACATCACTCAGCTTGGTGTCATCTGCAAACTTGCTGAGGGTGTTCTTGATGCCACTGTCTATGTCATTGATGAAGATATTAAACAGCACCAGTCCCAGTATGGACCTCTGAGGGACACCACTTGTCATGGATCTCCATCTGGACATGGAGCCATTGACCACTACCCTCTGGATGTGACTATCCAACCAATTCCTGATCCACTGAATGGTTCACCCATCAGATCCATTTCTCTCCAATTTGGAGAGAAAGGTGTTGGGGGGAGCTGTGTCAAAGGGTTTACAGAAGTCCAGATAGGTGGCAACTGTAGCTCCTCTCTTGTCCATTGATGTAGTCAGTCCATCATGGAAGACCACGGTGTCGGTCAGGAAGGAGTTGCCCTAGGTGAAGCTGTCCTGGCTGTCTCAAGTCACCTTAGCATAGCTTCTAGGAGGATCTGTTCCATGATCTTCCCAGGCATAGTGGTAAGGCAAACAGGCCAGTTGCTTTCTCTATGTTGGTTTTTCAAATTGCAGGTCTTGGGGATAGGCATGGCTTGGAGAGTGTTTGCAGAAAGGATAGATCTAATTTCTTTTGGGAGCTTCTGCTAGTAAATCACTTCTGAAAATGCTGGCAGTGTGTGTACCACAGGCAGAGAGGGTGTGCTGTCTGGATGAACCAATTCTCTGTCTGACAGACTGTTTTTCTGTTAACAGGCTGTGGGACATCGTTTGATTTTCACAAAAAGATAGACAATTTGTTTCTCGTTGGTACTGAAGAGGGGAAGATCTATAAGGTAAGAATGGTTTCTTTGTTCCTTGTACATCCCCTGGCTTGTGCTTATCATTCAGGTTCATTCTCTTAACTGTTTGCTCAGGCAGTAACAAAACACAACTTCAGAGACTGGTCCTGCCCTCGGATCCCTGTGGTGAGCCTCAGACCAGCACAGAGCCACACAGCGTCGCAGGGAGCTCTCTGCACAGACCCAATTAAGACCTTATTTTGCAGAAACGTTTTTCATGCAAACTGTATCCCAGAAAGCTTTGCAGATTGCAGCTGTGCAAGTGACGCGCTACCTATGATCAGAGCAGAAGTTAAAAGGCATTGATCCTCTGTCCTCGTGGCTCTTGGGGAAATGACAGGAAAAAAATTCATCTCTTTTCCCTTTTAGACCTGTTATCCCGTGAGTGGTGAGGCTAATGAAACCTTGTTTCCTTTGGGTTGGTGTCCTGCAGCCCTTCCTTTCCACAATTACATCCCAGATCTATTCCCCAGTCCTACTTTCTGCTTGCCCTCCTATGTCCAGTTGCTCACTATCTACTTGAATCTTTCCTTTCTCTGATCACCCCCATGCTATCTCCAGTTTAGCGATCCCACCTCCATGCTATAACCTTTGATTTCCCCACACAGTGCTGGCTGTGTCCCGTGCAGCCTCCTGCACTCTGGTGCCTTGGTGCCCAGAGACAGCCAGGAGCTGTCAGCCAGGCTCCAACTATGTGGTGAGGGCAGCAGCCAAGCTTTTCTTGCTCTTCTGCCCAGAAGGAGGCACTGCCCAGATGTTTGCACTCTATGGCCACTCATTGTCATGGAATCTGTAAGACCTTAATATTACCAAGTCCTGCATGGAGCCAGCTTTGACTGAAATTGCCAGTGAGGTCAAAAGTTGTTAAGGACGAGAGACAAGCAGACAGCAGGACACAGTCATGGTGTTTTCTTCAGAAATCAAGTTAAAAATACGAAGTTTTGAGCTCTGCTTTATTTAGCCTTGAAAATAAAGCAAGTAGCTGCTTACTTGTATAAATTTTGTCTGCACACAATTCCTCTTAGCTGGCTTTGAGGCTTTGTTAGTATTGTAGCCACAACCCTGCAGTGCAGGGGGAGGACCATCAGCATGAGGCTGAGGTGCAGAGCAGATCCATCCAGCCATCCCTAGAGGATGCTGTAAGCTCCTTCCCCATGTCCTGCCTGCAAAAGGGAAACAAAACAGTGAAAAAGAACCCAAAGGAAACTGTATTCTGAAATCAATATCAAACATTTAGGGAAGAGAGACTTAACAAATACCTATCGCTTCCAGAGGGATGATACTGATTGAAATCTCTCCCTCTGCCAGGTGCTAACTAGGGAGGATTTCTGAGTGGTACTGGCTTGTGTTGGACAAGACAGTTGCAGAAGGGAGGTGGAAGAAGGGGGGTGGGACTGGGCTGATGGGCAGGGAGGTAAGTGCAAGGGCCTTTTGTTGGTGCTTTCAGGATACAGAGCTGAACAGATGTTCAGTCATGGACAGATGTTCAGAGCTGATTGGTTGCTCATGGGAGTTGGTACTCTGGGTATTTTACTCCAAATTATTTGGACACTGTTGTGTCTAGTCTAGACCAAAACACAGTAAGGAACCACATGTTTCAGCTTCCTTTGTGCTTAGATGAGTGATGGATGTCAGTAAGTGCGACCATGGAGTTGGGGCCAACAGTTACTCTTCAGGAAAAGTGTTCAAGCTGGTGTCCTGGCTGAATTACACAGCAAAGGAAATGCTTTGTGAAAAAGAACTGAATAGGAGCAGAATTTGGCAGCATTTGTATTGACAGAGTTGTAGGTGATCCTGCCTTGGATGATGTTCAGTCAAACTGGAACTGGGATGGTGTTCTAACATAGAGTAATCTCAGCTATGAAGCCGCACCAATATTTTAACCAATTCAGGGGTGGACAAATGTGGAGAGATACTGTTATACAGGATCTTTTATTGGTGCTCAGGCTGGTTTCAGGGTTACTTGTGAGCAACAAAACGTTACTGCTTTGATGAGCCTTAGCAAAAAGTGTGACCACTCTTGTATTGTGCAACACTGCACTATAAAACTCAGGTATTTCCAAGGCCGGGAAGAGGCATTTTTCCATCAGATTATATGGGCTCACAAAGAAAAGAGAAATCTGTGTCTGGCACAAGCGGGCCTCCACAGTATCCACAAAAACAGGGCGGGGTGGAAAGAGTGCTTACACCCTTAATGTCCCTCTGAGAGTTTGCTACAAGCAGTTTCAAAAGTTTTGGGATCAACTGCAGCTCTAGACATTTCTCAAGGACTACCACACACCTTCATCACACCCTTTATTGAAGCACTGCACATCTGAACCCGTTACTACCTGTGAACTGCCTCCCAGAGCCTTGTTCCTCTTGGATGCTGAGGACAGTGACAGTCCCAGCAGCTCTCAGGTCCTGTGGCTGCACTGAGCAGAAGTGAGCTGCTCGTGTCTCTGTGCTGCACTTGCCCTTGACGCTGTGCTTTGAGTGAGAGGGACAGATGCCTTACATGCTGTACACATCAAGGATCAAACATGGAATGCTCTCCACACGGGGCAAATTTTAGATTATTTATTAAATACATTGAAAAGTGATTTTCAAGGAGATGTTATTTCAGAGACTGGGCATACCCACAAATAGTATGATAATATGCTAATTCTTTAGATGCAGAACAATTACCATGAATTTTTTAAAATAGCTTAGTTAATAGTGTTTCTGAAGCAAAGAAATCATTATCTTAATTACACACAGACCTATCTATTGCCCTTTTATGTAGAGGACAAACTGTTTCTGCATTAATATGGTTCTGTTATGCAAAACTGCCTCTTTGCATATCTTATTTGCTGTTTAGGGATTCTTCAGCTTTGGTATCAAAAAGTTTGGTCTCTGAGATTCATATTGAAACTTTTTTTGTGGCTTCAACTCTTTGGTCAGAATTACTTCTTAATAAACGGGGTTTCAACAAAAAAAATATGGTGCGATTTGATTGTACTCGTGTAAGAGAGAAGTTTTTTCAGTCTTGAGCAGTTTGCTGGAGAGTGTAACAAATGGAAATAACAAACCCCAGTGCTATACTGTGCAGAAGATAAAGGTGATTCTAATTTTAAACAAAACTAATTTCGATCTATGTTGGAAATCTGATACTAAGCACCAGGGCATTTGTATCCATGTGTTCAGGACAAGATTTCTTGTGGTTAAACAGATGACAAAGGGTGCTGGCTGTTGAGTCCTTATCACATCCAGTCCTATTCTGGATAGGCTAAAACCTCCAGTGACCCTTTAGTAATGGAGAGAATGTTTGCTTCAAAGGGACTTGCTTTGTCTTAGGAAAAGTTGTTTTTCTTGTCTGGAAATTATTTGAGTTGTTTTCCTCATCTTGTCGACAACCTTATCTTTAGTGCCTTTATTGGTTCCGTCCAGTTATCCTGTCACTTGACTGACCGCATTTGCCATCAATTAACATGGATTCTTTGTTTTACCGTTTCCATGCCTCCATTTCCATTCTAAACATTTCTACAAATGTTAGCATTTATATTACAGATCTCTGCAAGAAAGCACTGAGCAGAAACCAAGGAGAGCCTCTGCAGTTGCTGGTAACAGCTGTCCACCACAACACAGAACACGTTTGTGTCAGTGATTGCTGAGAGCAGCTGGGTGTCCCAGTCTGTGTGGGATTGCCAGTGTTGGGCAGTACACTTTGTGCTGCCAGTTACAAACCTCCTTTGAAAAAGACTATTTTTTGGATTTCTATATTGCCTAGAGTCTCAATGTTTCTGTTTGTGAACTAAAGAAAACTTTTACATTATAAGGACACTGATAAGCATCCCTTTACCAAAGATGTAGAGGAGTTCTGTATCAGGCTAGCGTCTAGCGTAAACCGAAGTGCTGTTAATGAAGATTATTCATAGATTTTGCATCCTTGGAGTTCTCCTTTCCTCCCAGCATTCCACTCCTATGATTTGTAACCTTGTCACCAGTCATCTTCGTGCTGGGTTCGTGTATTGCCATAGACACATTCTTACTTTCCTGTGTCATCATAAAAATACCATTTACTATTCGCACACATCTACCACCATTTAAACAGGAGAAAAATACTCAGCAAATTGGAGCAGTGCTCTAGAAGATCAGACAGCCTGCACAAATGCTCCCTGAATCTATTCATCCTCTTCAAAGCTGTCTTGTCAGGAGTTAGGCATCACATTTTCCAGTGGTTTTGTTTTCATCCTGACATGTGTCTAATAACTGTAGGGGGTTTAAAGTGAATAGTAGGGGAAGACTTTGGCAGCAGTTCTGGTTAGCTCCAGAACTCTTCTATTCATTAAAGTCATGCTTCTTTCTGAGCTTTACTCAAGTTTGTGGTGTTTCTTCAGAATGCATCTAGGAAACAACATGGCCCTGTCTTGCATGTCAGAGATATCAAAGGTTGGGGTGAACACAGTGTGGGGCTGGCAGGCACTGACAGAGCACGGTGTGCTTCGGGCTAAAGCCGGCACACAGGGTTCATTTCTCACAAGGGACACAGCCAGGCATCTGCCCTGCAGAACCTTTTTGGCTGCTGATTCCATAGGAAAACAACAGATCCCTTTTCTGTGGAGGCCCATGGCTCAGCTCTGGGCCAGACTTGCAGGCTGCACAGCCAGTGCTGTGGATCAGAGCATCTTAGAGCATGATGGGCCTCCTGTACCAGTGCCTGGAGAGCTGCTCTGATTAAAGGCTGAGCCCCAACAAAGCTTTAAAAACAGTATTACAGTTCTGTTGTATGCAGACAAATCTGGTTACGATCTCACTCTTCAAGTCGTCAGGTATTAGGGAGCTTCAGTCCACATGCTTGGAAGGACAGATGGATAAAGCAGCTTCTCTCTTGTGTTAATTACTTGTGACCTGTTCTCTCTGTTGCCAGCAAAACGGCTTTCAAAACAAGCCAAGTACCAATTTTCCTGGTGGATGAACATTAAGAATCATGAAGTAAATTATGAAACATGTCATTAGTGGAGATTTCAGTCCCATAATTATACACAGGGACAGTAACTCAGAGACCGAGTATGCACCAAACTACTAGCAAGCTATAGATACTGTCAGTTAATCTCAGTGGGACACAAGCCACTTCCTTGTTTCTGTTTCCTACCAGCGTGAGCCTACTCAGGGATGCAGGAGCTACTGCTGTGTGAATAGTTTAGCACCCTCAATCCACTACCTGCACCAGTGCACAAAGGCATCAAAAGAAAACAGATCTGAGTATGCAGACGGTGACTGTCACGTGTAATAAACAGTTAAGCCTTATGATTAGTTAGAGCTTTGGTTTGCAAGAATTAAAGTCATGTAATGCTTCAGCAATCCTGCTGCTTGAGCAGATGATGTGTTGTTGCATCCATTAGGGATTAATGAAAGATACCAAAAAGTCCTTGTAGTGACAGTCCTGCGGCAGACCAACAGAAAATCCCGAAACCAACCTCAGCCTGCTCTGTGGATACAGCATCTGTGTGAGAAAATAACCAAGAGGACATTACTTGTGAGATGAGATCTTCATTGCTAATGAAGGAAGCCTCCAGTTCCCTCAGAGGAGAGGAGATTTGGGAGCGTAACCTAATTTCTCGGCGTACACAGAAATGGCAGGATCTGGATTGAATCCCTTCTGCTTGTGCAGGCAAGCAGGTTGTAATTTCTCCCCACTTTTGTGAGCTCACATGCAAAATGACTTTTCCAAGGCTCCCAAATGTTTTCTAGCTCTTGCACATATCCTGCATTTTACCATTCAGTAGCACCCGCAGCTGTGATGCCGCTAGTCTGACCCTCATACGCACGTGCAGGGTTTGCCCAGTTCAGAGGCTGCTGTTGGCTCCATTACAGGGCGGCCCACTTGCCTGTTGGGGAGGTTCCTGAGAGCTGGCCAACCTGTTGTGGTTCTCACAGTCCTCTGGGAAGTCATGAGTGGCACAAGAGGAAAAGCTGCAGAGCCGTGTGGCTCTCAGAACAGACTGTTGCAGGATGATGGCACAAAAGGGACTCCTGATATATTCCTTAGAGCCAAAGAGTCTGATGGGTCTTTCTCACGCTGAAAACACCATTACTAGAGGTTTTAATGTCAACACTTCAAATGCGCATAGGTGCTGTGTGCTCCTGAGCCTCATAAAACCTATTTTCCCCTTCCTTTCCCAAGACCCTTTTACAGAGGCATGCCTGGAGCCCAGCCTGGCAGGAAGGCAATGGAGTTCCTGCAGTGCACAATGGTCTCTAGGGCCTGACTCCAACCAGACAACTTCAGTTACTACCTCTGTGTATTGCAGAGGGGAGCTCAGTGTTGCCTGCAAGTGGGGCGAAACAGTGTGTGCTGAATTATTTAGTTTCTGTAGCAGCTCTGGGTACCAGCCACCTCTTCCCAGCCAGCCCAGAAGAGCCTGGGAAGCCTTGCAAGTATTCAGAGGCATCTTTCTGCAGGAATATGAGCTCCAGAGGAAGGTCTAACTCTGATTCTGACTAGTTCTTTCTGTTGCAGTGTTTAAAATGCTATTCAAGCCAGTTTCTGGATGTATTTGAAGCCCATCACATGGCCGTTGACTCAGTCAGCTGGAATCCTTACCACTTGAAAGTCTTCATTTCCTGCAGCTCTGACTGGACAGTCAAAATCTGGGATCATACCATCAAGTAGGTCCTGCTGGGTCCTAGCATGGGTGGGGGAGTCGAGCCTGATGTGCTGGCTGCACATTTTGACTCTACTCATACATCAGCCTTAGTTTCCCTCTCAGATGTTGATATTGCTAATTACTCACCTCTGTTTCTGGGGCTGATGGCTCAGATATGTACTCCCCAGCTAAAAAGGATAAGATTTAGCATCAGCTGCCCTATGAATTTGCCAAGGAGTACAGCGTGGCACAGATCCTGGCTGCTTTGCTTTGGACCTGGCTTCTTCAGGCAGGACCTGCTGTGGCAGAGTTATTCTCCTGGAGCAATGCTGTAGAGAAATACCAGGGGCTAGCTTATGGCCTGAGGGGACAGACACCTCCTAAGAACCAGAGAGACCAAAAAAAAAAGTTTGAACACTTGAAAATACATAATGAAGTTCAGGGTTAGTTGTTAAGGAATGTCTGGTTTCAATCAGGAAATTGATTTTGTTGTGAATCAGTCAGAGTCAAATATTTCTTGTTACCAGTACTGCTCTGATATTCAATGTTGCTGTCAGAAGTCCAAAGAGGGAAAATCATTTTTTCCCATATGATTATTAACCAGAGAGACTGTGTGTGTTGGCTGTATGTGTTGGGGAGAAACTTTCAAAATACTTTCAGAGAGAAGGAAGCATACTACCTTTTTTCTCATCCCAGCAGGACTAATCCCAGCCCATTTGGGTTGATGCTAAGTTTTGCTTTGCCTTTGGCTCAGAGCCTGGCTTGTTTCTGGTGTAGAGAAATCCCCTATCTTCCACTTTTCCAGCTGGCCTTGAACAACACAAGCTGTAGCATCAGAGTGTTTATAGCTTAATGTTTCACTTCCAGAGTGGCATGTTTTTAAATGAGTTTTTCTCCCTGGGTCTTTTTTTTCCAGGACTCCGATGTTTGTTTATGACCTGAATTCTGCTGTAGGGGACGTTGCCTGGTCCCCTTACTCCTCCACAGTCTTTGCTGCAGTCACCACTGATGGCAAGGTAAGAGTTTGGGAGCAACAGTGCTCTGATTTGAGCTGAGAAAAAGTCAAGAAAGGTTGAATGTGGGCACAAGTAATCCCAGTCCTGGCCAAGCACATTGGGAATCTGCAGATCTCCCACCAGCAGGGGTACATGACAGAGGTGGGCTGAGTTGTCTGCAGCTTGCCTGAGCTGCTTGCTCAGGGGGTCATTTTGGTAGCCCAAAACTATTAGTTCCTTTTTGCTCTGTCTGATTTCAGAGGACACAGAATTCAAAGAGAGATGAGGAAACCTGGGCAGCAGCATTTCTTACTCCTTCTCCCCCACTAAGGTCTACCACACCCCCACAAGCAACAAGGCCAGTCGTGCAAGCTGCCACCCAGTCATGCAAGCAGCTGATGTTAAATCACAAATCAGAGGGCTTTTAGCAGATGCTGAGGATCAGCTGCACATCTCCCTGCAGCCTCCATGAACCCATGAGAAGCATGTAGGCCTTCTCCTTTAAGCACAGGTGCTTCTTGTTGGGCCAAGTCCCCCAGCCTGTAATATAAGCAAGCCAAACCTCCCTGCAGCCCTAGCTTGCTCCTCTTACTTTGAGGACAGAGGTGTTCAGAGAACAAAAGGGAAAGTAACATTCAGGGAACAGGTTGCTTTTTCCTGTGCTGTCCTGTCCTTGGCCTGCATATCCCTGGGTATGAATTTCTCACTCCCCAACGCTAATCCTACTTTCTTAAGGTAGGGGTTGTAAATGCGTGCAAGTCCCTGTTTGCTCTCATGTTGATCAGATTTGTGCAGGTCTGCAGCTTGCACATGGTGGGAGAAAACCACTTAACTTTCTCTATGTGAAATCCCCTGGGGATGGAGAGATGATGTTCCAAATCAGAGCAGTACAAGCTGAAATCAAGGTGTTGGTTCTGAAACTCCAAGGAATAGAGAAACAATAGAATAATGTGGTTGTATACTTATAGTGATATTAAAAAATCAATTATAGTAATATGCCCAGAGTCAACCAGTAGAACTTTGTTGCAATTAAATAAAATCAACATTTTTCCACTGTGTGAGGCTGTCTCCAAGAGTAATGGTTTGCTAATGAAGTACTGAGACCAGTCTTAGTAGTTGGACGATAGCAGTTATATTTTTGCCCCTAGCCATCCATCCTAGTAGCTCAGATGGTTAATTTCTGCCTGGCAAGTAGCCAGGGCACATAGCTATCCATCAACACTGGTTTTATACTGTAAGACGACATTGCTCTGTCACTACGGGCTGTATGTTTTTCTGGTATAAATTGGAAAGTCTGTGTAGTTTGGCCAAGTTACTGTACCAAAAGATGGCCTTTATATATCTCTATCATTGAATCGATGCCTTGGCAACTTTATTGCAGTTTAACCTTTATCTTATAGCAAAAAATTCATTTCACTGGTACCCTGGCTCATGCTCTTAATTTGTCTCTTCCAAGCTATGCAACAGAAATCTCTCCACTGGGGCACCTGGTCTTCTGGGAAGCTCAGAATGCCACAGCCTACAGAAAGCAGTGTTGGAGGTTTTACCTTGCAGGCAGTGTCAGGGTCTGGCCCTTTGTTCGTGGATCTGTCCCCATTTTCCCATACTCCAAGTGAATGCCCTACATGGATGAAATACATGCAGTGTTACATATCCTCTGATGTGTTTCCTGCAAGTGAAGCCGTATGTGCCCCTTAAACCTGGCAAAGGTTCTGCTGACATTCACAGCTTCAATTGAGTGCTGGGCCGAGTGAGGCAGGGAACTGTGGATATCCCAGCTATGTCCTGGTGCCTAGCTGTGGGGAGGAGGATGGAGATGTCTGCAGGCAGTAAAACACCCTGGGCAGCATGAGCAGATGGAGGGTATACCCTGGATATACTTGAATGTTTTATAATTATGTGTTCAAGTTTCTGCAGTGATAGGTCAGCTCTAGGGAGACTTTGTGCTACTCACTTGGGTGAGGCTCTTTGTCAGAGCTTCACTTGCTGCAGGAGAGGTCCTATGGACTTGACAAGAGTTTGTGCAGTGGGGTCTTTCTTGTCCTAGCCAGTGCTGCAGTGTGACTGTTGTTGTTGCAGTCACGTTATCTGCAGCCCACGTGGTTCTGGAGTTCATTTGAGGCTGTGGATAAGATAGAAGACTGTCTCACTTGGCAGCGCTTGCACCCAGGGTATCTCACCTTGACTATCCTGCCTTGCATCTAATTCAGTAATCCCAATTAGATCTTAATCTAGTAGGATCTAATTGTGCTTTATGCCTTTCATCCCATACTCCAAGGAGAGTGGCCATCAGCCAGGAGCAGCCCAGAACTGTCTAGTGATGTGGGACCTTAGATAAACCTTTGTTTAGCTTGATGGGCTGTAGTTTGGGTATTTAGTTAGCCTTGGACATCTTGCAAATAGGGGGTTTCGCAATGGAATTTTGTAAGAACTTTGTAAGCCTAGCAGTTTTTGTAAACTCATTAGGGTTGCGCTGATAAGGAGGAAGTTTCAAGTATCCTCGGCCGGATTGCCCCTGAATTCCCCTGAATTCATAACTCTCTGCGAGTTGTGGGGGTTATTCTGCACATCACTAGGAGGAAAGGTCCAGGCAAGTGCTGCCTTCCCATTGCAGTAGGCTGGCCAGGGCTGATGCTGATAGAAATCCAGAGTCTCTGAGACACTAACCACGCTGGTTGCAGCAGGGTGTGTCTGAGACAGGATTTAGTTTCTATTTTGAACAGAACCTTCTAGATCTGCAGTGGAAGTGGAATAAATAGTTGTTTACAGCCTTTTCATTCCTGGACATATTCCACTTTGTAACAGCGTGCACTTCTTGGAAGTTACTCAGTGCCTCACAAAGGGAAGTCTCCACTAATGCTGGAAAAAAAGTCTACGTTAACAGGATACAGAAAACTACAGGACATGCAGCCAGAAAGTAAAACATTAAAAGCCTCCTGTTCATAAACAGCTTCTAGCTTTGCATCTGCACATAATTGTGCCTGCAAAACTTGAAGGTTGCCTGGAGGTGGTTTTAACATAAGGTCCTTCTTCCTTCTTAAAGGGATACTTGCCATATTTTGGAAGACATATGTCCTTACTCAAGCTGATGCTATGCGTCCAACATGTGTATATCAGCCCCCTAACTCCTAAAACTGAATTGGAAATTGGGGCATTTTAGAATCTAAAAAAATCTATCAATTCCCATGAATCCAGGAGATAGGAATTTAAGAAAAGCTGTGAATATCGGGGGCATTAGGATAAAAAGTCTGTGTTGGCAGTGGGGTATCTGTCTCGGAGAGCACCACCTCTTCATAAATAACTTGAGTGTGCTCATTCTGCTGCTGGTGCAGTGGATAGTAACTGCTACTATTGCTCTTTATCATGTTCTGAGTAATTTCCTTAGTCCCCTGCTCAGCATGATGCTGTTTTATTTCATAATGAGCATAAAAATTTTGCAATGAAAATTGAAATAAAATAAAATGATCACTGAAATGTGCACATCCGTGCCATCACCACCTGGGAAAAACTTCAACTAGATGCTCAAATAAGTGGCCTGATTTTAAAAAGATTGGACAGCCAGCTGCTTTTATGGAAGCTGGTCTCCACTGGAAGTGCGCAGAGTGGTTGTTATAGAGTATTCAGCTTTGGTTTCAATCAATGTGCTAAGTCCACTGTAGCTGTGCTCTGTGATTGCATTTCAGATGACACTTAACGTTCCTTGAAGACTCCACAGTGGTTCCTAAAGCAGACAGGTAGAGAGATCTGTTATTTCTAAACATGAGTCCTGCAGCTCAGTTGGCTGGCAGCAGCTCTCTGGTCCCTCCAGGCGGTCTCCAACAGGGGCCTGGTGCAGACACTGATGTGATTAGCACTGAAATAAAATGAAGTTATAGAACACCTAGTTTAGTTTAGGTTGTAAATGGTAAAAGCCTGACATGAAGAAAAAGGCAGCTGGGATGAGCGACCTGCTTTGAAAATAAAAAAAAATGTTGAAAGTGGATTTGGATGCCTGGACTTGTACGTTTAGGGTGCAGGAAATCTGGGAATGTTCATCAGCTTGTTGACAGAGGGCAAAGCAACAGGGAGAGGTGGAATTTAATCCCTGTAGGATTCAGCATGATTTATTTTGAGGAGTTTGCTTTAAGCCCATTTCAAACTTACAGTTACAACAGTAAAAACAAATATTTGAAACACGTAAAAGCAGGAATTGTACCTGGAATTTCTTGGGCTTCCTTTCCATTAAGCAAATGGTGTGGCAGGTTGTGCTGTACAGAGGCAATGCTGCAAACCTTCATATGTGGCTCACTCGGGGCGTGTAGATGCTTTCTTGTGCTGAATTAATTCCTGAATTGTTATCCCTGTTGAAAAAAGCTGCAGACACCCAAATGATAAATGTCCCCAGGTAGCTGGGTCCCAGGCCGTGGGCCACAGCTGTGCCATGCAATGGCTTTAATAGAGCAGTCAAGCTAGGCTTGTTCAGCCTGGATAAGGAACCCAGCAGCAGTGCCTACAAGGAGGTCATCACGAATTCAGAGACAAGCTCTTTACAAGCAGTGCTTGAAGGCACAATAAGACAGAACAGCAGAAATTAGTTGAACCAAGAAGTTTTGACTGGATATAAGGAAAAACTTTCACTGTGAAGGCAGTCAAGTAATGGAACAGCTTGCCCAGAGAGGTTGTTCCATCTCTGTCCATGGAGGTTTTCAAGACCAGATTGGGTAGAGCCCTGAGCAACTACCTCTGACCTCAGAGCTGACCCAGCTTGGAGGGGTGGGGGTGTCTTCTAGGGGTCTCTTCCAAGCTGAATTATCTTCTAACCCTGTGACTCTATGAAGACTCCTTATGTGAGGAAGAGGATCCCAGGGGTTTTACAACAGTCTTGGGAGCACGTGCTAAGGACAAGTCTATGTGCTCTCATGTTTTGTGGTCTATGTCCTTCATGACTAATGCAGCAAGCGCAGGGTGATGTAGCCATCTTTAGTAAAGTATTGATAGCCTCAAGATAAATGCCATCCAAGTGTGTACTCTGTGGATGTATGCTCCCAGGCTTTTCTTCATTATCGAAGCTGTTGACTTTTCAGGATATGAAATACTTAAAACAATGCAAACCTGCAGGAAATTAGCTTATGCTTTGTGCTTCTCAGGAAGTGCATGTAGCCTTCTGTGCTTATACAAACATATTTTACTGAACAACTCTTTTTTTGTGAGGAGTCTTGAAGACCAAGTTCCTGTATCTTGTGTACAGGATAAGATACAGAAGAAATGCCTGTTGTCCTGATACCCATCCTTTCCCAGCTAGGAGAGAAATGCCTGTTTAGCACTGGCATGTGTTTATAGAGCAATTTGCAGAGACTTGCTGCCCATTTAACATTGATCGTCAGTGAAAGCGCATCTCTGTCTTGAAAAGCATGAATTGTTTTGTGGATGAGAAGCTTGCTAAACTTTCCAGATTGGCAAATATTTCACTGGGTATTTTGGACCTAATGCTGGCTCTCTTTGTAGGGCACAAAGCAGGGTTGCCAGCAGATCTCTCAGCATTTGTTGATTTGTTTTTTTCCCAGGAAACACAGGACTGTGAACTCTTCACAGCTACAGATGTTCCTGCTGCATCTGAGTTTTTCCTCCTGCCCTTCTGCAGTAGCCCATGGGATTTGTCCATGCCTTATGAGGCCACGGCTAGCTCTGGAGGGCTGGGATGAGACATCTCCTGGCTCTCTGCACGATGTCCAGGGCAGTAGCTGGGATATGAAAGCACTGAATTAGTCTAAAAGGGCCTTTGAGTAGGCTGAAGTGGGCAGGGGCTTTCTTAAAATGGCTTTGAAATTGCATTCACAGCAGAAGTGGTTGTTTTCCGGTAAAACTGTTCATTTTCTTCTGCCGCAAAACCTAAAAGGCTCTTTCTTATTCCCTGTTGAATCTTTGAGATTGATGTGGACTGCTGAGGAGACTTATGTCTGCTTTAAAACAAGGGCTAGTGGTATGTCAAAGCTTGATGAGGTAGATGGGCTGAGTGCCTGGAATTAATGGTGCCTCCACTTTATGCCATTCAGGCTGTTCTCCCTTCTGCCCCAGCCACCAGATTCTCTCTGCACTGGTATTTTTCTCCCCTAGCACTGGGAAATAAAGCTGACCTGGAAGACTTTGGTTTGTCCCTGCAGTGTCCGAGACCTCACCTTTATCCTGCTGCAGCTCCCATCCCATCAGAAGGTGCTCTGGTGGGCCTGAAGATGTGCACCAGGCACCTCAGGACACCTCTGTAGCTACTGAGTCACAGATGAGGAGACTTTAACAGTATCTGGTTCCATTGCAAAACCAAACTGATAAATTCAAACTCCTTTCAACAGTGTCTTTGCAGGGATTGTTTCTTACATGGGTACTCACAGGTCATTTTTTTCATTACTAGATGTATTGCTTTTTCAGGTTATGAAATACAGCATTTTGATGAAACCCACCTGCTCAGATTAACTAGTTCATGCAGCCACACAGGAACCAAGTTTGCCTTTTTCCACTTGTATGGAGTAGGGGAGTGAAAAAATTGACTTCGGAAGCATGTCCAAAGATTTAATTCATTTGCCTGTTCTACTTTGCATGAAAACCTACTGGGTGCATGGAACCCATCAGGAGTATCTGAGAGAATCTAGAAAGCTCCTGCTGGATGCCTCTTTGCTCTTTGTTATCAGCTGTGCCTAAGAATGGCCACACACTTAGGTTTCAATTTGCAAGTGTGGACAATTGGCACTAGGGTGACTGAAGGCCTCCAGCTGTGTGCCCCATCCTGCTGTACAGACACAGCAGCTCCTGAACATTCATGTTTGTTGCTTGGCATTTCATAAAGACCTGAAATCTATGATGTTTTGTTTTAAATGCCAGTCTCCAAACTGATAGCTTAATACCTTCATTAGGAACAGCTTTGCTGGCCTGCCCCAGGGCTGCAGCTGGCAGAGAACAGTGACTGCTTCTCCTGTCAGAATTGATGCTGCATTCGCTTGTGCAGCTGTTTGCCCATGCCCCAGTCTCCAGCACCGGCTCTCCGCTGCAGGGCATTGCCAGGGTCCTACCAACGTGAAGAGATGGAGCTTGGCCTTGGTCTACGAGGCCTGACACCAGGGGCTGGGCTGTGGGTCCCAGCAGGGAGAGCGCAGGGGACTGGCACAGCCAGGATGTACTCCCATGGCACAGCCTTGGGAGATTTGACTCGGGGCACTTAAGAGACTAATTGAAACAGTCTCCCAGTGCCTCACTGGGTGAATGGCATGGGATGAGATGGCAGAGTAGAGAAGTGTCAGAGGACTGGAAGAAAGACTTTGCCCAGTATTTAGGAGCATGACAGTGCAGGGGAGAAGGCAGCCTAAATATGCTGTCCAGAAAGATCCTGGGACAATCATTAACCGGTCTGTTTGTAAGCACTGGTAGATCAAGGAACAGCCAGTCTAGTAAGACTTTGATAAGGCCATATCCTATAAAACTGATCTAATACTGTTCTTGAGAGTAACAGCCCTGGCAGATCAGAGGAAGATGTAATATGTGTTTATCAGTTGACTTCAGGAACACTGTTGGCACAAGCTCATAAGCTAGGTACAAGACAGGTGAGAAGGTGGATGTGGCACAATGGAAGTCATCCTCAGTAGAGTGGGCAGGGCAGCTAGGGATGCTTGAGGCACTGGGGCTGGCGATGAAATCCAGCAGTAATTGTGGAGGGATTAAGCAGACTTACAAGTGCATTGGTGCCAGAACTTAAATTCTAAATGAGCTCGACCACCTCAGCAGCAATTTGCAGTCAGCAAGATGAAATTCAATAAAGACACAAACCCAATGTGCAATATGAAGTGAGCACTAATTGAGGAGCAGCAGGACTGTACGGGAGGCTCGGGCTGGGGACTGCTTGTGCTGCCATGCTCTTGCTAACGCTGTGTTGCTGACTGGAACCCTGGGAGATGCAAGAGAGTCACCCATGAGCACAACCAGGGCTCAGGCTGGACTTGGGATGCTGGTCTCTAAGGAAGAGCCATCTCTGCTGTTGCAGAAGGGATTGCAGCATAGCACAGAGGTATCAGTGGGTATCATCAGCCTAGCTATGAGTTCAGCACAGGTTAGTTTCTCTGTTTGACTTTTACCTTTCAGAAGTGATTTGGAAAGTAACATTAAATTTAGTACAAAAGTGAAGGGCAGAAGGAGGCTTTGTGATTCATTCCGAAACATGCTATTAATGTTAAAGACAGGAGGGGAAAAAAGAGTCACAGGCAACATGGGAGAATTGTATTGCACCGAACTGAAGTGCAGCTGGCTCAGGGGTAGGATGCATCAGATATTTAGCACCAGATAACTGTATTCACAACTGTACAGTACCAAGACATGAAGGACATTATTCTAATCACTGAGACTCTTGAAGCAGAGCTAGGCTGGCAGAAGTCTTGCCTGACAGGGAAGTTAACTGGGATAAACAAGCATTTTCTTGTAAAACAATGAAACAGGGTTTTCAGAAGAGGTCAAATGGTCCTCAACCTGCCTGAATGAATTGCAGCTCTTCTGCCTGCTGAGGTTTTGATTTCTTACTGGCTTGTGGGAGCTGAGTGAAACCAGCTGAGATTGATGCTGTTTTCTTACCATGCCAAATTGGGAATGACCCAGTTCTTGCTGTATGAAGAAAATCTGAGAGGTGCAGCTCCTGTAGTTAACCCAGGCAACACAGACATTCTCTTCCTCACTGTGTCACACATTCTGGGGAAGTGGGCTGGGGATGCTGTCAGCCAGAGTGATGTGCTTAGCCCTCTCCCATACCCTGGGACATGCAGCTACCTGATGGCTGCAAATCTCACCTGGCTCAGCTCAAAAAAGCAGCCCTCAGAAATGCTTGCTCATCCTTCTCAAAGGTGCCTCTAAAGATATCTGTAACAGAGCTGGGGTCCATCCTTTCACCAGTATTGTGAAAGTGCTGTGAAAGCCCATGAATTTTAGGGTCTCTGGTGCTGGTATTGAGGCAGCCGAATACCCAGCATTCCTGTGAAGTGTTCACAAATGCAGGGAGGCAACAATGTTTTCTGAGTTGGGTCCCTTTCCTCCTGCCGGGCCCCTGACTGCTCTGGATGTCGGAGGGACCAAGGACTGTCTTAAAATCCTTATCTGTAACTTGAAAATGTCCTCCTAGAGAAAATTAACTGTACTTGACTTTGTCCTGGCTGCAGTGGGAGTATAGAAGTCATGCACAGTAAGATTTCCACCTCATGTCAGCTTGGCTTTGGTGAAAGCTGAGGCTGCCCTGCCTCCAGCAGCTGATTTGGTGCTAGACAGAGGCTAGAGATGGCCTGCCCACTTGTTAAATATTACCTGAGAGTTTGAAACAAGTCATCTGTGGAGTTTGCAAATGAATGAGGTATCATAATTCAGTCAAAAAAATGAGGGAAATCTATCACAAGGACAGTGAAAACTAGCAGTAAAAGAGATGTCAGCTGGTAAAGGGCAGCATGGTATTAAATTATCCCTCACCTTGTGCTCTTGCCCTGATTTTATTCTTTGTTGCCAAGCTACCAGGTGCATTGGCCTTGTTCTTACACGCATATATATTTCCCCCCAGCCTTGATTTTGGTCGCTGTCAGGCTGGTTTTGAGCATGCTAGCATTGCCCAGATCACTGCCGAGGAATGAAGGCTTGTAAGCCTGGAAGAAAAGGACAGCAAAGGCAGCAGCCACTGCAGACCCAGTGTGTGTTTGGGGCACACAATAAAGGCAGGGTAGATCAAAGTAGCTCTTCAGTACCCTTCTTCATGGTCCACAAAAATCAAGTAGTTTGTTCTGCTGGCAGAGAAGCTGGTTGCTTTTAGGTGGTGCTGTTTGGAGGGTCCTGCTGTCCCACAGATTCCCTTGGCATTTCCCTCCCTGGGCTGTCAGGCTGCTGTGCTGCAGGGCAGAGGGTGACAGCAGACACAGGGGTTCAAGTCACCTGGCAACCACAGAGCAGATGGGAGCCTGGGCTGACTTTCAGACTGTAAGTGCAATTCGTAGAGCAAGTGGAGAGAAATGAGATGTTGAAAACTCTGAATGTATTTTGATGCTGGAGCTATAATAATAACCTTGGACGTGCACTGCGCCGTGCTTACAGAGTAGCTGTGCAGAGCCTCAGTGGGGAACTGCTGGATTTTGGGAGGTGGAATGTATTTGCATGATTTATAGACTGAGGAGCTGTTGGTCTGGATGTAACGGAGATGGATTTCTTGTCTGACTGTTTGAGAGTCAAGCACCAAAGCAGCTCATTTATGTCATGTTTTCTACAACTGTAACGCAGCAGAGTTAGATCCATTATTGCCTGTACATCAAGCATGAAGGCTCTGTTGTTACCCTGATGGTAATTTAAAAATGTTCTTATTCAATGAAAAGCTTCAGCTGGAGACTGCAGGAATCACCGGATCCCATCTTGGAGATAAGTGGGCATCTGCTTAAATCCAGTGCTTCTTTTCAGGAGCTACTGACTTACAGAGTTACTGTTCTTCCATCAGGGAGACGTTTGAACAACTGCATGGTGTATCCACCATCAGACTGTCCAGTGCTTTGGAATTGTATGGCTGGGTTTCTTTTGGTGGTTGTTGATGCCAGATCATAAGTCCCCGTGCTGCAAGGAAGTGCTTAATTCAGCAGCTTGGCCTTCGTTTGGAGGATGGAATGTGCCCTCCCATACTTCCTTAGGCTGGACACACAGGTTTACAGGGACCATAAATGAAATAGCTGTTGGAGTCATTGGCTACTGTCCCAAGCTTTATTTTTACTGGGGATCTGCAGCTAAGCTGGGTGAAGCAGAGGAGTGTACTAGCATTTTTCTATTTCAGACGTTTTCTCTCTCTGTGTCTCTCCCCTGGTTTCTTGTTCTTGGTGTCTGTTTTATGTCCCTCTGAGGAAGTGGCTGCATAGTGTTCCTAAGGGCTCTGTAACAAAAGAACTGAAATGTCCTTTCCCATTTTTTGAATTCTTACCATCAGAAAGAATGAAAAAGTCTGCTGCCGTCTACAAGCAGCAGGGCTGGGCACCTTGTTGGAGGTGCCTGGTTTGTTTCTACATGACCCGCGGAAGGTATATGATAAAAGTGAGTTTATTCTTAGGAGGGTCTAGCTCCCTCTCTGGGGGCACAGAAATGCTTTTTCAGGCCTGAAAATCAGAGCATTGAAAATTCCAGTCTGTTGTTTCTAAACTACTACTGTATGTGGCCCCAAGTCCCAGCACTTGCAGGGAGGAAAGAGCTGGGACCAGCCTAGTCAGCATGAGAGCTGGCTTGCAGAGCTGGCAGGAAAGGAGAAAATATTCACAGGGAAACCCTCACTTGTTTGTGAGCTTTGACAAGGGTACTGCTTTAACATGCTTTTTGTTCCTACACAGTTTTCAGTACCATTTAAACTCAAGCTGGTGTCCCAGCACAGGACACTGCACTGCCATGCTACTGTGTGATTTCTTCCAATCACAGTTACACTTTCTGCCTTAGGGACCCTGAGCAAGTTTCTCTGTTTCCCATGGATTCATTGAACTGTGAAGCATCACATTCTGACAAGCACCACTGCCTTGCTGTGTTGCTGAAGATAAAAGTCTCGGTGGTGCTATGGTACTTAGTGAGGCATCAGGGGCCAGATGGGTGGAAGCAGGCCTGCCCTGTGAGCTGTAGCAGCCTGGGGTGGCGTAGAACGTTGTTTATCACTGAATATGTAAATATGTTTGTCTGCCACATGTGGAAAGTTAGGAAAATCATAGAACCATAAAATGGTTTGGGTTGGAAGGGACCTCAAAGCCCATCCAGTTCCAACCCCCCCTGCCAGGTAGGGGGGGCACACCTCCCACCAGACCAGGCTGCTCAAGGCCCCATCCAACCTGGCCTTGAACACCTCTGGGGGGGCGCTCATGTTGATCTTCTCATCAACCAGCACCCCAAGTCCTTCTCTGCAGGGCTGCTCTCAATCGTGTTGTTCCCCATTCTGTATTGATACTGGGGGTTACCCTGGCCCTGGTCTAGGACCTTGCACTTGTCCTTTTCGGACCTCATGAGGTTCACACAGGGCCACTTCTCCAGCTTGTCCAGGTCCCAGTACAGACCCCTGAGGGACACCACTTGTCAGGGAGCTCCATCTGGACATGGAGCCATTGACCACTACGCTCTAGATGTGAACATCCAAACAATTCCTGATCCACTGGGTGGTCCACCCATCAAATTCATCTCTCCAATTTAGAGAGAAGGATGTTGTGGGAGACTGTGTCAAAGGCTTTACAGAAGTCCAGGTAGATTACATCCAAATATCAGCCCTCATCAAAAAAGCAATTTGCACCAGCTGTCTGACAGTGTCTGGGTGGCAGCTCTTATTTGAGCACTACTCTGTCCACTGAGTGCCTACCCTGAAAAGAAAAGTACACATAGAGGCACTTGCTCTCCAAGGAAAGCATTTGGATGTGGCTCTGACCATCTTGGATTCCCACGAGTCTGATACTTGAGTCACACGTGGGGTTGAGTGGCGCTCCTGTGGGTCATGGTTGCACTTCTCTGGGTCACATACTCAGAGAAGGCTCATCTTGCAAGACTTGGGAGTCTGTCTTTGCATGTGAACAGAGATCTACAGTCAAGGGACAGGGGCCACCAGAGCAGTGGGATGGAGAGCAGCTGTGTGCTGTTGGTGGGTCTCTGGGGTGGGAGATCGAGCTGGGCCCAACTCCATAATCCTTAATCCTAGGACCTGGGCCACTGAGGTAGCTCATGGGACTTGGAACCTCAAGGAGAACTGACGGATTGCAGTTCTGCAATTCTCTGGGCAGAAAGCCCTGCCTTAGCCTCAGGCAAATATGCAGTTGGTGCTGGTCACAAGCAGCTCTGCTGGCTTTACAGCACTGTTAAGCTGCCTGGAGTGTTGTGGGAAGCCTTGTGCAGTTTAGCTTACTCCCAAAGCACCAATAACAGTGTTGGTCTGACCCCATTTGCTTCTCTCCTGACAGTGCCTCTAAGCCTCTAAATCAGAGCCTCTGAAGTCCTTCCTAACACCCATGGCCCACCCCTCCATCTGGAGCATCTGACAGCTGATATGAAGCTGATGTTTCAGCTGAAGAATCGAAATAGTCTGTTCTTTTCCGTGATTCTCTTGGCAAAGGAAAACTAGCCCATTTATTTAGAAGCTCATAAAAGAGGAGCTTTATAGTAGGAACATTCATAAACTTGTTTGCTTTTGACCTTCTCCACATTGCTCATATTTTTGAGTTCTTGTCCTAGGCATCATGCTTGTCTGGGACGTCAGTGGCATTTTTTAATAACAGTCTAAACCAGAGTAATTTGCACTGCTCGGCACTGAGCCTTCAGACATGCTATCTTTCTCCACTGCGGTGCTGGGTAGAGTGTGCGAATGTGATACATTGACAGCCTTGTAGAACAGCAGTGCAGACATGGATGCTGGAAAAAGACCTGGCCAGCTGTTGATTTTTTTTTTTTAGATTAATTGATGCTACTCAAGCAACAGGCATTTCCCAGGTTCTTAGGTCACTAAGCATTCAGCTTGTGCTGTTGGTGGGGAGGATTGAATCATGCCCCAAAATTAATAAAAATGTATTCCGTGATAGCAAGCAATTAAACCTTGGGTCATGGGGGGCTGAAAGAGAGCTTGTTTCCTTTCAGAGAGGGTAAGATAGCAGGCATGAAGTACAAAACTGGTCAGCCACCTTTACTTGTGCCTAAATGTAAGGAATTTGGATTACCTTGGCTGGAATGTGGGACCTCAAGTGTCAGGCCTAGATTCAGAATTTAATGCTGGCATCTGATGTTTTCAAAAAGTCAAAACGGAATCTTATTTTCCACCTACGCTTCTGCTGGCAAGGGAAGTGCTCACCAAACAACAGATCCTCATCTGTGTCTGATGGTTTGTATTCCCTTCTTGAATTATACACATTATATATATTTTATATATATTTTGATTTATTCAGAATATGTCTGAGAACCCTGTCCACTTTCCATGCTCTTTCTCATCTGGAAAAGTCTTATTTTACTTCAGTCTGGAGGGAGTCTTCCTTATTTTGCTTTCTGCATCTGTAAAACTTTTGTATGTTCTCCTGCCCAGATCAAGGACATCACAAATTTCTGGATGTTGAGTCCTATGAAGACAGTGGTACATGAGACTGCCTGGGATGTGTGCTTGCAGATTGCCCAGCTCTTTAAAATAAAAATTCACCAACTCAGCCGTGTGTAATGGGAAAGTACATGATTTGATACAAAACCTTCCATGCTCTTTGGAATAAGCTTCTGTAGGTAACACTGTTAGATTTTAGATAATTCCCAGATTCAAATTGTGAACATGGCACAATGTTTAGATAATATGTTTCATCTATCTCCTAAGTGTTAGTAAACAAGACACAGCTGGCAGGAGATGTGCAAGTAGTTCAGTCCTAATTTCCCCTGTATTCCCACTGTACTTGTTAGCATAAAATATTCCCTTCCTTAGTTTTTCTGAAGACTGAAAACGGAAAAGAAACAGAAGGCTGGAAGTCTCCATGGTGGATTCAAGGTGGGAGTCCAGCATGCTAGAGACTGCCCTCTTCAGCAAGGCACATCATGTTTTATTAGCCTTTGCAGGCTGTAATAGTGACAGGAGCTAATTGCAATTATTGGGACATAATGTTAACACATTCTCTCAAGTAACTACCACCGTTCCCTCTGGAGTCATGATGAAACATGCATTATCTTGCAGTTGGTGATGTGGCAGGTCTGTGTCACTGCTGTATCAGTGCCATAGGTCTGAGGTCCATGCCAGTGTGAACGATGCCTGAGCGAGGCCTTGGGTATGTCTCCCTCCAACTTCACCTTTCTCATTTGGTCACGGTTTACCTGGCACTTCTGTGAATGCTGTAGGAAAAGGATGTGTGTGCGGGCATAACATCCAAAGTAGCTGGACTGGACTGGGCTGCCAGCACCAAGCTGCCCTGTGCTTCCCTGACTTTAGCTCAGGGCACACTCTTAATCATACTGTCCATGTTCACATCACTTGCCTATTAATTACTAGTTTGAGCCTTAATATTATTATTAACCTGGAAATGTTGGAGAGCTCTGCAATAAGGGGTAGTACATATTTCTGACAGCATTCCTGGCTTTGTGCATCAATCTCTGTTAGAGTCTGATTTAGCACATGGTTGTCTGTTACTTGCAACATTGAGAGGGTGGATTAAGACCTGTTAGCAATGCTAGCTCTGAGCCTTCTCCAGTCCAGATCAGCTGGAGCCTTGCCAAGGGTCTTTGGAAGAGCTTGCACCCACAGAAGAGAACTGGTCCTTGCTCCATGGGTCCATGCGAAAGGGGAACAGTCCCTCAAGAGCAGCAGGCAGCTTCTGCACACTGGTTTCTTACAGGCCCTGACTGCAGGTGGTAATCTTATGCTGAGGCTGTCTTTTGTGGGACCCTTTCTCTTTGATTTCTCCAGCCATTGTTCTGCTGCTAAGGGATGTTCCTATCTGATTAAACCCTTTTGTGTCCTTTACCTTTTTTTTCCCCAGGCCCATGTGTTTGATCTGAACATTAATAAGTATGAAGCTCTCTGCACCCAGCTAGTGGTGACCAAGAAGAAAAATAAATTAACCCATGTCCAGTTTAACCCTGTCTACCCTGTTATCATCATTGGAGATGAACAAGGCCATGTTGTCTCCTTGAAGCTCTCTCCCAATCTGCGCAAGGTAAGCACAACCTGCATTCTCCTACTGGAGTTACCAAACCACAGCCGCTCTCTTTGTGTCTCGTCACTGTCCTCTCTCCTTCTTCACAATTATGTTGGCAAAGCTGCTTTCTCTTAAGCCTTTTGGGTAGCATGTCTGGGATGTTGGATGCCTGCCTCTTTTCCTATAAAAGCCAGAAGGCTCAGTTCGCTCTTGACCAGGAGCAGGAAGTGGTGGGAAGAGGTTTTGCTGTCTGTGGGCACTTCATCATCGTAGTCCAGGTAAGCACAGAAGGTCTGCAGAGGTTCATTTGTTTCCCAAAGTCCACATCTTTTCTGAGCTTCGTGTTTATTTGCAAAACTCACTGAAACCAAGTTAAGAACATTCCAACTCCATCCTGAATTCTCCCACAGAGTCCATCTGCCTGTCTTCTTGCACTCCTGGACCATCAGAGCTTGTCCCCTGACTACTGTGTCATCTGTCCTGTAAATGAGCAAGCACTGTCTTTAATTTGCAAGGAAGACTCAGGTTCGTTGTCTCAAGTGGCAGCGGGAGATGCATGTGACTCTGTGAGCTTGTGAAGCCTTTTTTCCCAATCAGCCCAGTCATGAAGAATGATGACCTCTCCCACATGGATCCTTTACTAGACTTTTTTCTGGGCTTCATCCAGCTGTGAGGCGAATGGCTGTAAGTGCAGTGTCCCTTCTGAGCCTATGAAATTCTCATATCTAGCTGTCTGTTGTTTAGTGGAGCTTTTATAGTTTCAGGCTTGTTAGAACTGATCCAAGAAAACAATCTCTCAAGACGGTAATCTTTTATTTAAATACCCCTAAAAGTTTTTATATGCTCTGCTAACTCACTGTATTAGGAAAGGTCTTTGGCCAGGAACTAGTCACTCTGGTGTCACTACACAGGCTTCTGAGTGATTTTTAAGAAGTTCCTTCAGCCAAACACCACTGGAATTGTGAACCTTCCTTGTGCTGAGAGGTCATTGAAAACACGGTAACATGGCAGTCTGCTTAGGGCTTGGGCATGGGAGCTGTGGAGGAGAATGTCTCTTGCGCTTCATGCTTAGTTCTGGTTCCATTAAAACTGCAGCCTGAGACCATCTGAGCTCTCAGGGTTGTCATCAGATTGGCCCAGGATAAGTTTTCTTGTTGCTTTATGAGTCCTTCCTGGTTGTGGACAAGCCTTGTGTCAGCTATAGACCTTGACTGCACAAGAGTTCAGCAGAGGAGATGGCTTAAACACATATAAACATGGGTGCTGTCCTCCACACGCCAACTGTGGGGTGAGCAGCACCCAACAATACTGTGCTGTGGATCAGAATGAGTTTGAATGTCTGCTTCCAGTGCTGGTGGCCAGCAGCAGCCCTCCATGCAGGCATGAATATCCTCATTTCCAGAGGTATATGGCAAGTTGTTGACAAAGCAGTTTAAACTGTATGTTCAGGACTGGCTCAATCACTTTTTGCTGACCTTGAACCAATAGGTACCATATCCGAGGCAACATATAAATGGAATGGAAATGGACTCTGCTGCTTTGATGTTATTAAGCTATCTGTCTTCTGCTTGCTTGATTAGGTTTGAAGGGACACTAAACATGAAACTAAATGTTTCCTGCACATGCAGAGAAGGAGGGATGCTCAGGCATGGCTGGTGATGTGTGCTGGTCCTGTGGCTGCAGTCAGCTCTTATCTGAAAGAGATGCGCATTTAAAATAAGTGACATACAATGCAGTGTCAAAGTTGCAGATCTGGCACAGCCAACTTGCTGCCTTTCTGTGCTGCAAGTGGACAAGTGAGCTGGGTCACTAAGGCCATTTTTTGTGGCTGATATGACATCTGCTGCACCAAATGCCAATGTCCTGTGGTGAGGAGGTTTAGCTGCTGTGAGAGGATGTTTTAACTGAAGGAAGACAAGCCCTGGCAAAAGAGGCAGTAGCAATCCACTGTGTCCTCCTGTCCATGTCCTAGCTGTGCCAGCACCAGCCTTTGTGTCCTTAAGTAGCAGCCAATCTTCAGCCATGTTTGCAAGAGTGCCTTCTCTCTGTGGGGAGTCAGATGTTCTTCCAGAGTATTGATCCTGGCTCCTCTGAAGAGCAAGTCAGCGTCCTCTTTAAACTCTTTATGCAGCTGGGTTTCCTATATAAAATGTTTAACTTCTCCCTCTTTTCTGGGAGTCGCTAGAGCTGAGTCAACAGTTGCAGAATGCCCATAGATTTTTCTAAGTGGAGAGGGTCCAAAACTGTGCAGAGGCATCCTGGTATCCCAGCTGTCTCCTTGCAGACAGAGAAACCTGCCTATTCCTGGCTTAGTACCTGGGTACTCCAGTCTGTTCTCTAGAGCATTTGATGCCTGCAAAGCCCAGTGGAGAAACCTGCCTGACACCCAGGAGAAGAAGCTGTGGCCTTTGCTTCCAGAGGTTGCAGCCTTCACACCAACCCCAGCATCCATGAACTCAAGGTGGATGTGGGAAGGTGACTTCTGCTGATACCAGACAGAACTCAGTGTGCCAATGGAACAGGACAGTCACAGGGTCATCCAGATCTCACAGCCCCTGGGTTTCACACTGAAGTCACAGGGATTTGCCTGTGAAGGTTCTCTACCAGCTTCCCACACAGCTGGGATAGCTGCTTCTGACAGGTATGACTAGCAAACTAAAAACCCTTTTGTAAGAGAGGTCTTAATAGCCACGTCATTCCAAATTCTCTTTTTCCCCTAAATATAGATGTGGTGCTGCCTGCTCCATGTTCTGTGGATTCCCTTGGCTGTCACTGGGTTTCCAAGATAGGGAACAACAAGAGACATTGAGCTAACTTCATCCCAGTGGGATTTCAGTCATTCTGGTCTTATTCTGGTTTGCAAGTTATTTAAAGCTGGTACAGTGGATAAGTGGAAATAGAGAGGGTAAGGACTCCTGGGTCCTCACAGACCTTCGTTCATTTCTGTCTTCATGTCCTTGAGCAAGGAGGGGAGGTTCAAGAGCTCTTTAAATAATTTGCAGGGTTGATCTGCAGCTTAATGAATTCATGTTTGTAAAACACTTTGGGATCTTTAAGAAGTGTTATTTAATACCTCGAGTTTTACTGTCAGCAGTGCTACTGCAGCCTCATTTGTGAACACTTGGCAGAACAAATATGCCAAGGGGAGAAAGCACTCAGGAGGTGTTTTCAGCAGTGACTTTCACCAAGTGTAGAGGTTGGCCTTGGCTGGGCACCAGGTGCCCACCAAGCTGCTCTATCATTCCACTTCTCAGCAGGATGGGGCAGGTGATGGAACTCATGGGTCAAGATTGAGGCAGTTTATAATAAAGTAGAAGCACAGGAAATCAAAAGGGTTATCCTCTACTTCCCATCAGCACATGAAGTCCAGCCACTTCCTGGGAAGCAGGGGCTTCAGTACGCATAGTGTTTGCTTTGGAGGACATGTCATCATAACAAATGTCCTCCTTCTCCTCCCCTTTCTCTTAGCTTTTATTGCTGAACAGATATCATATGGTACGGGATATCCCTTTGCTCAGTTTGGGTCAGCTCTCCTGGCTATGCCCCCTTCCAAGATCTTGCCTACCTTCCAGCCTGCTGGTGGGTGGGAAAGGTTGGAGAGGCAGCCCTGATGCTGTGCAAGCATCGCTCATCAGTAGCCAAAACACTGGTGTCTTACCAGCCCCTTTCTAGTTACCAGCACAAAGCACAGTACTATGAAGGCTGCTATGGGGAGATTAACTCCATCTCGGCCAGACCCAATACACCAAGAAACACAGTAAAATCTTAAAGAGCAATGCCTAGAACTCCTAAATCATTTAGTGGCACATGGGGAAGTGTGCACTTGTTGAGGAGAAGCTGAGACAGGGGCTCTGCCATCTATCAGGCATTTGTGTTGAAGACACATCTGTGTGCCCAAAGGATATGCAGGTCCCTGTGCTTATGCCAAGCACAGTGGGCATCCTTGTGTATTTGCTTTGGTGATCTGAGTCCTGGAGCCCTCTCTAGCTCCACAGGCTGAACTCTGTGGGGCAGGACAGAGGCATCCACTTGCCCAAAAGCAGTGAGCTGTATTTATTTCTGTGAAGTGTGATTGTGGCAGAGGTTTTCTGTGCCTTTTGCTGTTGTCTCTAAACTATGTGAGTCTGTCAGGAGTCCTGAGAGTCCTCTGGGAACACACTAGCCAACTGCTAAGCACCAGCCCCAAGAGCCTGGGGAGCACAGAGGTTGGGAGAGCAAAGTTGGCTAGACCCAAGCCATGTGGGAAGAGCAATGGCAGAGTGGAGCTTGCAGAAGATGGGTTTGCAATGAAACTATCACCAGCACAGTCCTGCATCGCCCGTGCCAAACACCCATCTCCCTGAGCACCCAACCCTTCTTGGGCAGAAATCTTATGGCAACAGTTATTGTTCTGTTCAAGGAGACCTGGTGAAAGTTTGGGTCCTTCAGCCAGAGCTCAGAGGTAGAAGTGCTTGCACTGTTTTAAGATACAGCAGTAGGACCAAGTGGTGCTTTGCTGTTGTCCAAACTGCTTTGGGCCTCCATGCGCTCTTTAAATATTGCAGCAGTTGTCAGGCAGGAATGGTTTAGCTAATAAAGTATTGTTCCTAATTTGTAACGTCCTTGGTGGCTGAGTTCACCCGAGGGAAACATTGCTGTAAGAAGAATCAGTTTGGGGCAGAGCTGTTTAATTAGTAAGCCTTTCGGGTTTCATTCGAGGGTTGGAAGAAATTAAAGCATTTTGTCATCACAGTCAGAAGAATGTAGCTGCTTGTGGTTTGTTTTTAAAAAACTGCTCAGATAGCCTGACACAACCCCTGTCAATGCCAAAAGTAAGTAGGAGATGGTGAAAGAAACTGTGAATAGGTTTTGGGAATGTTGGGAGACCACAGAAGAACAGGAGAAGGAAAGAAAGCAGGTCAAAGAAAGGTTACAGCGCAGCATTTGCTGAGGCTAAGGCAAATTTATTGGCCGGTTCCTAGGCTGATGGGCAGGGAGGCAGCCAGCTTCTTGGCCTGATGCTTGTCTTGGATATTAATCTTGGATTATCTAGGATAATTGTCTCAGTCTCTGTTATTGCTACTGGTTTCTTCACATGCAAGTCACCTCTTTCTCCACCCCTTGCGAACATCTGAGTTACTTCTCAGGCAGTAAATCCTTTATGGCAGGGTCTAGCTGGGCATGGGTGGAGTGGGAAGGGAAACACGACTGCTTGCCCATCCCAGGATGTGGCAGCAGAGTCGTGCATAGGTCAGGAGCTGCAGACACATGTCTGTGAATCCAACACTGAGTGCTGGTGGACAGCTTGTAGTGTGGGGTCAAGCGAGGGGGCATGGAAGGTTTTTTGAACCTTCCTATTCATGTGCACATGCTGGGCAGGTGCCCTGCTGTCCTTGTCTTTTATCTCACCAGCCAGCCTCACCTCTGGACTCTCTGTGCCCCCCCTGCCTCACTGCAGTCCTGATGATTTTGCCCTTGGACAGATCCAGCCCAAACCTGCTCAGCCAAGGAGGGGAGCACTGAGTTTTGCTGCCTGAAGCACTTCAGCTCTTTGGCTGTAGCTGGTGGCAGGGTCTGGGAGGGATCAGTCGGTATTTGAGGGATTGTGATGAGCAGTGGGAGGCTGGTTTCAGGAGGTAAAGGAGGGAAGAGGATTTGAGGATGACTGATGAAAGTAGGCAAAGTTTTAGGAAGACAGTAGGAGAGCGGCTGAAATGTGTTCTTCAGCCTACGCCGCTTCCAGCACTGCCTCCTGCACTATCTCCTGGGGCTTGAGGTTGCTCTCTCCTCTTACTCCCTAGCAGCATTCACTGCACACAGTGCATCCCTATATCCAGAATCCAAAGGATGCAGCTCAGATCCAGAGCTGGTACTTAGCTAGGACATTGTGAATGGGTGTTGGGATGCTTCCTCCTGAGCCTCACTGCTTTATAGCCTTGCATTGCTGTGACTGAGGGCAACAGGGGCAACCTGAAAGAGTTAAGGACCAGGAGATTGTTTCTGTTCTTAGTGTTTTCCTGCAGTTGTGGAATGTGTTTCAGTAGCTGTGAGGGATGAACTGACTGGTACAGGAAGACAAACCTGAGCTCCCTCCTTCTGTCCCAGGATGTACAGTCCATCTGCATGTGGGACTGTCTATATTTACAGGAGGAAGCTATAGATTAGATAACCTCTGTTGAGATCACACCAGTCATGAACTGGTGAGTGATTTAGCACTGAGGGAAGTACATTTTCTGTCCAGACTTTCTATTTCAACATTTTTCATGTGGTATCATTCTGTCTGAGAGAAAAGCACTCACCTCTCATTTCTGAATAGCTCAAGTCCTGGACTTCTAGTGGTGTAATTCCTAGTGCCTCAGCTTTCATGCAAATGTCTTCTGTCGTTGAGATTCCCGCAGTCACTTCTGTGCTGTTCAAGCAGTGGCCAATTTCCTTGTTTCTCTTCAGGGCTGGTTAATTGTGCAGTGACCCAAAAGCACAGAGCACAGGCAGTGCTGGAGGAATTTGGCTTTGAGTGCTGCTGTGCTTTGCCTACACCAGGACTGCCTCCTCCAGATGCAGCTTGGCCCCCTGATAAGAAGAGACACACAAATAAGCCTGGGTCTCTTAAAAACTGACCTGCAGCTTGATGGCTTTGCTTCCTCTGAGATTTGCAAATGCTTTTTGATTTCCTTTAAGTTCCTTCCCTATTATTTAGGCTGCTCTCTTCACTATTAGGAGAAAAGCTGTGCATTGTGGGTTGAATCCAGAGACTCGTAAAACCCTGTTTCTTCCCATTCATAGCTTTCTGCGTAGGCCACATAAGGACATATGCACTGGCACTGATTCCTTGGTACAGGAAGGAAACCCAGCGCTGGAGGCCTTCAGGAGTGGGTTGGAGACACATCTGTAAGGACAGGTCTCTCTGGGCCTGACTTGGAGCAGGAAAGGCTGGCAGTGGTAGCTGTCACAGTCCCCACTGTCAGCGCGTGCTGGCCCTGGCACACACTGAGGCCAGCAAGGTGCCCTGTGACTCGTGTGCAGCTTTGCCTGCGTCCTGTGGCCATTTTGCTGTGCAGATTTGTGACTCAAAAATGTAAATCCTCATCTACCGAAGGGAATACTAACGTGCACTGACATAAGTGGGCTCCCCTGCCCCTTCTGCCTGTTCCTTTCCTACCATGCTTTCCTGCCCAGCAGCTGTGCTGGGAAACCTATTGTCAGGAAGACCTTCAAAGCTCCCCAGGATCCTTTCTTTGTCCACTGTCCCACATCAGGGTATCTCCCAGTATAGAATAGCCTGAAACAAAATGAGGGGACTCTTTAGTCCTGGAAAGCTTTTTTTTGGGTAAAGGGATGGTCTATGTGCCAGCAGGCTTCAGTCTTTCCTGGACAGAACTGAAGCTTATAGATATTTATCTGGAGACCTTGAACATATCCACCATGCACAGGAGAGCGGCTCTATGGCACGAATCCAGATGCCCAAGGCTGAAACACCACAGGTACAATGAATTCTGAATCCCAGATCTTAGACACTAGCACTGTTTGGAGAACTAACCCACACAAGACAGCAGGAGATCTGAAAGGTTTGAATATTCTCTCATTAAATTTATTTTCTTCATTTTTGAAGGAATAACTTTCTTGTTGCATCAGACTGTGTGAAGGGTGAAGGGAGCTCTGTGTAACTGTGGGATTGCTGAACCTCAAGGTGAAAGATTTGGGGAGTTTCTTCTTTTCCGTGTTCTAGGCCACATGTCTTCAACCTTATTCTTGTTGTATAATGTCACTTTCTGTGACTCCTCTTCTTGGCAGTTCATGGAGAGACAACATCAGCGTATTTACAAGTTATTTTAAGCTACAGTCAGTTCTCAGTGGTCAGGATGAAGTGTGTTTAGTACGTTCAATGGAGACATGGCAACTGGAACAAGAAAAGATCCCATTTGAAGAAAATTCAATAGTACTTATAAATTATTTCTAAAGTGCAAGTCTCATCCTGTGAGGTGCCGCATGCTGTCAGGGGGACACTGACAAAGCCAGAAGGACTGGCTTTGATTTCCTAAGTTCATCTTTGAAAGTCTATGTAATAAAAAGGTTGTCCATGTTTGAAAGTGATGCAAGACCACTTTGTTTTGCAGTACTAGGCTAGGGTAATTTGTTTTTGTGATCAATAACAGTCGAATTACTGAGCTAAGTGGCCCTTTCTAAACATAAATCGTGTGTGTCCATTGGATTTGCTGTCCTCTGGGTATTTAAGAGTAACTGAAATCTGAATTTGGCCAAGTAAAATGGCTTTTATTTTACTCCTTCCCTTGTGTTTCTTCATGCCAGCACATGTTGCTGCAAGAACTGTTTTGTCTACAGGCTTTGTGTCCTCTTCTTTGTGAAAAGATTGTGTCTGTACTCTGGTGCTCTCCATCCTAGAGCTCCCCAAGCCCTAGCAACCTGGGGTTTTCTCCTCTGCAACCCAACGAGCCTCTTGCTGCCTATGTTTGGATGTGCCTAATGCATGAAAAGGAGCCCTGCTTTGTGTCTTCAAAGGACTTGCATTTTGATTAAGATCTGTGATTTTCTGAATATGCCTGTTCAGCTTGCACAGCTTCCCTTTGAGCTGGAGCCTCCGCCTTCTCCAGCACCTGGAAAGGAAGCCATGGCAGCAGAGGAATGAGCACAGCATAATGTTATGGCAAGAGAGGCACTGCCCAACCTCACGGGCCACTTGGCTCACCTCTCCTCCGTTTCTTTCTTAAGCTGTTCTCTGTGAATTCATTTTTATGCACATGATTTAAATCCGCTCCAGAAAACTGGGAGATTCTGAGAAATCACCAGTTCTTCGCCTGAATAACAATCCTGGTGCAAAGGCAGAGGGATCTCGCAAGGAAACAAGCTGTTTTCAAAAGCATGCCTTTGGCAGAGCCAGCAAGGGAGAATTTTTGGGAGAGTATCTTTCTCCCAGCAATGGCTGGGTGTGAAAGCAGGTCTGCCAGCCTGCAGCCTGTCCTGCAGATGCTGTCTGGTGCTCAGCCCCCTGCCATAACTGATTACGACTGCCTGCTGATAGAGGCAACGTGGATGCTTATCCTCCAGGTCATCTGAGGGTGAGCTGCCTTTTTTTGCCAGAGAGCCCCAAGCAGCTCTCGAGAGTGCAGCTGTTCCAGAGCACTGGCTCTGCTGCAGGGGTGTGGAGGAGGAAAGCTTGTTAGCTAAGTCCCTGAGCTGGAGAGTGTGTTGAAGGGCAAGGTGATGGCTTGTCTTGAGGACATGGTGCAAAGCAGTGGATTGGGTGTGGGAGACAGCCCTCATCCTGGACCTGGTCTCTGCATCTCCTTGGATAAGATGCAATTCCTTTCCATGTTGAAGTGAG
The DNA here is from genome assembly GCA_033558235.1 of Neomorphus geoffroyi. NCBI lineage: Eukaryota > Metazoa > Chordata > Aves > Cuculiformes > Neomorphidae > Neomorphus > Neomorphus geoffroyi. Next base: position 2,849,819 of record JAUMJM010000048.1, read on the forward strand.
ATAAAGCCACCCATCTCACTGGGATCTACAGCCACCAAGTGAGAGGTGTCCATAGACACCATGAATCTGCTTTCCTGCCACCTCTCTTCTTTGTGTGTCCCTCCTGCTGAATGATTTTCAGACATGGCTGCTGCCACATCTGATACTGATATTGGGGGCACTGATGGACAACCCTGTCTTAGCAGGCCCAGTGCCTGGCAGGCTGTAGTGCCTCCCTGCCTTGTCCGTCATAGGCAGGCAGTTAGATATCGCAGGTTATCACACCCCAGATTTTGAGCTGGGACAGCCAGATGCCTGGAGAACTGATGAAGATTACAAAGTGGAATGGGACGCTGGGAGATGCTCATCCACAACCAGCAGACACGGCAGTGATGTGCATACTGTTACAACTCCAGCCCAGCAATCCCATCTTGGCTCCGTTTGGACCTTTGGCTGTCTGTTGTGGCAGGCAGAGGGGCAGGAAGAGGAGGATGAGAGTGCAGGTCCTGGTGTGAGGCAGAGGAAGAACGTGGCAGTAGCAGCAGTGAAAGGGTGAGGAGCTGGGTCTTGCTACAGGCATGTATCCCATAGGTGTCCTGGCCACCAAAGCATGCAATATCTGGGGATACAGGGGAGCAGCTCCCTGTTGGCTCTGCACCTCTGTATGTGTTGGTTTGGCCTTCATTTGTGCTGTTTGTGCATTTTAAGTGGAAAAATGTAACTCACAGTGGCACAGTGTCCTGGGCACTTGAGGACTTGCTCAGCAGGGATGGCAAATGGAACACTGGCCTGCATTTAGAAGGCCCATCCCGGTCATGTTTTTGTATTGCCCCACTGAACCCAGCAATGCCCCAGAGCTCAGAGGAAGTGATCTTTCACAAGCTCTTCATCTTTTTCTTGCTTGTGATATTACATGCATTGTCCCTGGGATTGTCTGGACACCCTGGGGCAGCGTCCCTTGTTGCAGAGCCCAGTGGCATTTGCTGTAGTGAAAAAGGCAAGAAATTTCATGTGACCTGGAGTAGGAAGAGTTGTGACTATGAGGGCCAGAGGAACAGCTTGAGATCTGGCACATCCTTGTAACTCCTTCTGAGCCACTGCCAGAGCCTGTCACACCCTTCCCCAAACAGCTAGCCTGGGTTGGAAAGGGCTGAGGCTGCCAGCAGAGATGCAGAGGGCAGCTCCTTGCCTGGAAGATTGTGCCTGTGCTGTTGTAAAACACATCCCAACGGCATTGCTGTAGAAATTCCGTCACTTAAAGACTTTGCCTGTGTGTTTCCTGACCCTGGGTGCATCCGTCCAGAGACCTCCATACTCCTGCACGCCCTGATCGAAACCATCGTGCTGCTCCCAGCCTTTGCCACGCCTCTTCCCCACTTGCGCTTGTGCCAACCACCCGCCTCTTTCAAAACAAAAGAAAGGGAGACACCTGCACCGACAGGCAGGCCAAATAAATGGTCCTTGCTCAAATTAATTTGATGGGCTCAATGGGGAATTGCTTAAATGAGAGAAGGGAAGGAATTGGCGATGAATAAAATGTCTCGCTGCTCATGGTGGTGGAACTGATGCAAAAGAATTATTTTTATCCCATGGAGAAAAGGGAGAGAAGAATCATGCAAAGCAGAGGAGAAGAGGAGCTGCCTTAGAGTCCTGCAGGCTGCGGGAGATGCAGCAATGGCTGTAGTCAAAGTAGCTCCAAGGTTCTCCTGGAGGGAAGCTGTTATGCTCCAGTTCACTCTGTTTCTGCAGGACGGAATGCCAGGCGCGAGCCATGTAAGGCCATCTAGGAGCCAGCATCCCCTGCTCTGCCCTACTCCCACACCCCACCAGGGAGCTGCCTGTGATCCCACTGCTCCCAGCCTGGGGGGCATCTTAGCCCCTCACCCCCTTTGGGGTCTTGGTCAGTATGGAGACCTGCCCTGGCTGGGTGTTTTTGTGTTTCCCACCTCCAGTCCGTTGGGCTGAAATTTCCTTTTCAGTATCCCCCAAATCATGTTCTTGGAACGGTTCACTTGCTGCATAGTGTCCTACAGATGCAGCTCTCCCATTGCCCTCTCTGACTAGGAGGGATTTTGTGCCTGGCCATGATGCTCCCATTTCTCTGCAGTGGGACAGCTGACTGTTTCACAGCAGCCCCAGGAGTGCAAGGTGATTATCCCTGTAACCCTAGCGCTGATGGCTGAGTACTCCCTCCCCTTAATCCTGTATTTGTGCGGGGAATTGCCCCTGCTCACACATAATATCTTGTATTTGTTCCTGTCAAATTGCATACATGTTTTCCAGGCCACATCTCCGGTCCAGAAAAGTAATTTCAAATTCCAGTCCTGCCTGCCTAGACACCTGCCGCTTTCCCATCTGTCCCAGTGTCCAAGCACTAATAGAAATGCTGACTAGATCCCCTCCAGACTGAGAGGTGGAATGTATTGCACACATCCCATCTCTCTGTGCTGTCAGCTCTGGATCCACCCATTCAGCTGGGTCTTACCAGCTTTTACTCGCTTCACTTAGACCTTTTGCCTCACATAAGGATCAGAATATCAAGATAGGCAATGGCAGTGTCTTCCTGAGCTCAAAATTTATTACTTCTATGTCTTTCCTGTCTAGAAGGTCCATTATCTTGTTGCAAAAAGAAATCAGATTAGTTCAGTGTGACTTCTTTGGTACAAATCCATGTTAGCTGTGATACATCTCCTTGCAGGCACTTAACAGGTTGTTGGCTTGTTCCACTCATCTTCTGAAAAGTGAGGTTAAATCAAAGGGTCTGTGATTCTCTTTTTTTGAGACAGCTGCTGCATTTACCTGTTTCAACTTTCTGATCCCTGTCATCCTCTGAAATTCCCCAAGATAAATGCTTCAGATTAAGGCTGTTAGGCTGAGCCAATGTGAGAACAGCTGCCTTCCCAAGGGGCTGGGGCTGTTGTAGCCAGGATGGTCCAAAACATCGTAAGAAGCCAAAGCATGTGGGCACACCACACCGTTTTTTAAACAAACAAATGTACCTAGGGAGAAAAGAGAAGTGCGTGTGCCCTAAAGTGTGTCTTTTATTCTCCAGATTCGTATTGTTTGAGCTAATAAAAGGCATTGTGCCAGACTCTGCTCTCTGGGTACACGCTAACCTGTGACTTACTCAGCCAGAACAAACGTCTACTCACTTGGTTGCTGGTATCAGGCATGATATCCTGAGGACTGGGGATTGCAGGAAAGGGGAAGGGTACCTTCCTGGGAGCACTGAGGGAGCATGGATGTGAGCAGTGTTCCGTCTCTGCTTTCTTATTTGTTTGTCTCCTCTGACTTTCTGATGATTACATTGACTTGCTGTCAAAAATCAGGCTATACCTTGTCTCTGCTCCTCCATGTGAATGAGAAAGCCCTGGGTTAATAAAAAGCTCGGGTAGACTGGGCTGAAAGGTGCTACAGGAGTGCCTTGTGTTATGCGATGCGGTTGAGGGAATTAGAGGAAACTTAAACATTGCAATCGAGCTTTTTCCCTTCCTTCAGAAAGAATTGCTTGTCTATCAGTGTGAGACCTCTTGAACACCACTACATTCCCTATGCACTTACTGCTCACTCTATGGGCTTTCAGCCTTGCTTCACAAATGCTGTTTGACTCAGGCCTGTGATAAACTTGTGGCAAGGTATTATTTATAGCCTGAAAGAATGATGGCCTTTAAAGGTCTCTCCCAACCCAAACCGTTCCATGATTCTATGATCTTTAAAGGTAACTGTAGGCAGGGGTCTCTGCCTGCTAGAAATGAGTCAAGCAAGGTGGTGCAAGAGTCAGTAGGGTTCTTTTGTGACCCAGCTTCTGTTGACAGAGCTGTCAGCATCACATGTGAGTGTTGACACAGGAAAAGGCACTAGAGGTGAGACAATCTCAGAAGCCAACCCGGATGACTTGGTACCACGGTTTTGTTTTAGCAATGCCCATTAGAGCACAGCCAGAGGCAATTAGCATGGGATGAATATAAACCCCGTGCAAACTGCCCTTGTAGCTCTGAGACTGCATCCCAGAGCTGGAAGAGGCTTAGAAGATTGTAAAGGATAGCACGAACTCCCAGCATGACCATGAAACACCAAACCAAACACAGCGTCTGGCGTCCTCACTGGGGTAATTCAGAGCAGGAATGAAATCAGGGCCCTGTGTTTAGAAATGGCATTACTGAACTGATCACTGGCTGCAGCACGCACATCCAGGGCTGACACTTCAGTGGAGGTGATTGATTGATAGAAAATGAAAACTAAGTCTGGAAAGAGCAAATAGTTGATCTCAGGTCTGGGAAACATAACTTCAAGTTGCTTTTTAGGCCCTCACAAATAAATTAAGCTGTAACTTGATCTAGCCTAAAAGCAGTGGCGTGGGAAGGGATTTGTGATGGTGGAAGGCTCTCTAAATTAGCAGAAAGAGATATAATGGGATTTGGCAGCTGACCAAATTCAAACAGGGACTAGAGCACATATATTTAGTGTGGCACTATCTTGTCTGCATCCCTCAAACTCCCTCATGTCAAAACTGCTTGTCTTCTTGTGAAAGATGTGCTTTAGCTCCAAAAGGAGTCATTGGTGTGATGAGTTTACTGACTGAGGCTATGTGAATCATAACAGGCTTAAAATCTATTAAATTTACTCTGCTTTCAATCTTCTTTAAATGATCAAGGATTGACAGGCAGCACTATAAAATGAGATTCTCAGCTTTTATAAAGAGGTAAAACTGACCAGCTGCCTGTATATGAAGAGATTAACAGAGTCCTGAACTCTTCAGTTCTCTCAGTTCTGGCTTATTTATTAGCTCATGTGTTAAACAATCAAACTGTAAGCACTCAGAGACAACAAGGTGTTAATAACAGTGAGCATGGGCTGACGTTAAATCCATGTTATTGCTTTTCTGCCATTGAAATAAGCCTAGTGGGAAAAGATATACTTATTCTGCATGCCTGGAGATCACATAAGTTCTCCTCTTATATCAGGTTGGAGCTTTCCAACTTATCAGAAGGCTCAGGGAAACAGTCCTCACTTTCTGATCCCTGTGGTGCCAGCTTTCAAAGGCTCTTGGTCCACCTTACTCCTTGCTCCTCTAGCTGTCTGCCTCAGGCTCCTGCTCTCCATGGGTTTTCTCCAGTGCTTCCTGGTCATAATTTGTCACTGGAAGACTTCCTTCTTCTCTTTACCCCTCTAATACCAATAATGAATCTGTACAGCTTCGTTGACCTTTGGGTATCCTGGGAGGAGGATGTTGGGGAGTTTGCTCCCTGTTATAGTATGCCAGCATTACCCAGGGGCTGAGAGTTGACCCATCCCTGGATTGCTCTGCACCAGTACCAGCACTAGGAGCAATTTCTGTTTAAGAGAACACTTACTGATAAGTCTGGTCTGCAATAAGAGCACAAAAACAGAGCTGCAAAACTCATCTTTCAGTTTATGCTTGGTGGTGAAAAACATCTTAGTATTGCAGAGCCAGGGGCACTTCAGGCTTGAAGGGATGTTGGGAGGTCTCTAGCCCAATATCCAGCTTAAAGGGGGGTCAGCCCTGAGATCAGACAAGGTGACTCAGGACTGAGGCTCATCTCAGAAACCTCCAAGGCTGGAGAACCCACAGCCTCTCTGGAGCCCTGTTGCAGTGGCTGACTGTCACTGTGAAGAAAAACATGTCATTTTGAATCCTTCCCTGTTTCAGTTTATGGCTGCTGTGCCTCCTTCTCCTACTGCATAGGCCTGTCCACAAGCCTGTCTATCTTCTTGACATCCTCCTCTTAGGTGCTGGCAGGCTCCGGTTAGGTCACCCCAAACCATCTCTTCTCCAGGCTGAACAGGCCCAGCATCCTCAGTGATTCCTTCATGCAAATCCTCCAGCCTCGTTGATCTTGGTGGTCTGTGCTGGACTCAGTCTAGTTTACGGACATCTCAGTTCAGCCTTTAAACTACCCTCTGCCTCACTTTCTGTAGGTGAAACTGGAACCCTCCTATCCATTAGCTGAAAATGAAAACCTGTTTACAGTCTGGTTTTCATCACCAGGGACAGAAAACAGAAGCACTGAGCCGGGACAGCCATCATCTCCTTAACTTATTTCTTTCCCCCATAGGAAGCTCCTTTCCTTATTTCCACTGACTGAGGATGTGGCACCACATAGCACTAGGGACAGGAGGTGAGAGGGGTTCACCTTATTGCCTCTTCCTGCCTCCCAGAGCTTCTTTAATTCACACTCACCTGGTGTTTCTTAATTAGCACATTCTGGCTTGGAGCTGCCTGCCTGTGTTGCAACCTTCTGGAGGAAATCTACCAATGGTTTATTCATTGCGTGGCAGGAAATGTTGAACACTTAGGCTTCTTACTAGGCTGACAGCTGCTCTTATGCCATAGCATCACATCGGGGTTGAGTGTGGTTCACACCCTCAGCCTCCATAGCCATCCTCGGCTTTACCTGCCGCTCCATAGGGAATTCTGTGATTGTGTACTTGGTTTTCTCTATACATTTGATGCCAATCCACATGACAAATGCATGGCTGAGCTAAGGTTATGCCAGAAGTGAAAGAGAAATGGGTGGGAAAATCACCCCAAAAGTGCTGTTATCAGTGGGATAACCAGGGTGATATCTCAGTACACTGTGAAGATTCATTCTGGGGGTTGATTGGTGTCCTCGCTGGTGTCCCATTCATTCCTTGGATAATCTTGCCTTGGATTAGTAGAGTCCACTTACAGCGTCTTGACAGGGCCTCGAGGGTCAGAAGGACTTTAAAAGACTTTGCATCAGGTCTCCACATTACTTTAAAACATCGGAGAGAGGGACATTGGAGGAGGTCTTCTCACCAGAGCTGGTCTCAGCTGTGCTTGATCCTGCCTTGGTGCAGAGCCCAGACCAAGTTCGTGCAGTCCAAATACTCAGAATTACATTAATGAAGCCAACAAGTTTGATAATCCCATATCTGCAACATGGTGTGATATCAGTGGGGCGTGAGGTGAGAATTTACCTCATGTTGTGTTCCCCACAATAGCATCCAAGCCCCAGATGGCCAGGCGGAAAACATTGCATTTGTTTATGGTTAAATCAGGACTTGCTGGAATAAATCAGCTCTGTTTCAGGTTCTCTACTGCTCTCACTGGATTTCTGGCTCATTTACAGGTGGTTGCTGGGGACGTTAAATTACAAACAATAACCATTCACAATGATCCAGGCTTCTTAAGGATTTTACAGGCTAGGGAGAGTCTGACACTATTTTCCCGGTTACCTTCTTCTCACCTTCGGAGCAGTTGCAGCTCTCACTTAGGGATTTTATGCATATTTATGGCAAATAGGGTGTTAATGAAAGTATAATTACTGGAATTAATTTTGAATGTAATTTTCTGAGCACAAGTGGCCCCTTCCTGTCTTTCTTTTGTTTTCTGCTTGGTTGCCAGCTGTGAAAACATCTCTTTTCAGAATTGTTCCTGATGCCAAGACACTTGTGCAGAGCTGGGCATGCAGCAGCACAATGGGCTCATCCCCTGCTGGGCTGTGTTTCACCCAGCTCTCAAATGATGCTGAGCACTCCCCTGCAGTGAGGGAGGAGAGCATGATCAGCAAAGTGCCTGGAGAACCACTATGTCTCAGCATTTGTGGTGTCTGCATCTCGCAGCATTTTGCACACAGGATCCACTTGGTTAACTGTTTTGTGGGAGAAGCAGTGGGAGACAGGGTAGGTAAGGCAACATTATTTCTACAAAGCAATGGCTTCCTCCATTCCCCATAGATTACTTCAGGAATGTCCTCCGTGCTGGTGGAGAAGAACAATTTTGATTATCATTTTGACGACTCTCAAAGCATCACCAGGTTCTTGTTCAGTCTTTATTACTTCATCCCAGATCTGCAGCCTGACAATATGTCTGGGTGTCAGGGAGCTCCTCACAGTGGGACAACAGCAGGAGGATCCATGCATGGGATCAGATCAGAATCGAAACAGGAGAGTCTGAGAAGAAATGACCCCTCCGAAGATGATGATCTGACCATGCTGGAGGAATCTACAGTGAGAACTGATGCCCAGATGTGGCAAATTTTCTACCATCCCCACCAAGAAGATAGATACCTCCTCTGAGGTCCCTCTAGGACAAAAGCTAGCTGCTTTCCTGACAGCATTGCGCTAGCCATTCAGCTCTGTCCCAGCTCCAGAAATACAAAGAGCAGGGAAAGGATCTGACCATGTTTGCTGGTGCGAGAGGCTCTCAGTAAGGTGACAGGCTTTGGGCCAATGTCAATCTTTTAATGTACCAAATCTGTCCACTCAGTGCCAGTCATATGCATCAGCTTTGGTTAACCTCTGCCAATAGGATCCTTCTGGTCCTTAGATCTGGCAATTAATTGTCAGATAGTTGCTGCTGCCAGCTTGGCCACTGTCTTGCTGAAGCTTTCAGCTGCTGCTTATCCTTGTTCCATCTTTGGTGCTGATGGGACTTGCTGAGCAACAGAGAGATTACCTTGGGACCTTAATGGCTTCTACATTGTCTTCTTTTCAGCCTGCCTTTATTTTGCAATATTGTATTGCAAAGAAGCAGCATTAGTTCCAGCAGCCAGCTGAGCAGATGGGTTTAACTGCTCTATGGCAGTGAAGTAATTACATTTTGATACAACAGGGGCACAGCAGTAAACATGTAAAGTTCATTCAGGTGTAGCCTCCTGGTCAGTGATTCAAAGCAAAGAGCAGTTAGGGATGCCAACACCGGCTACACTATGACTCTGCTGTTGACATCATGAACAATCACTGAGGATATGTCCCTCTGGTTTCCATGGATGGTGTTGGGTTGGCTTTTACTGTGGCCAGTTCCTCCTTCAGATATGTATTAACATCAGAGATATTTATTACTGCTTGCATCTCTCTTCTGCTTCTGTTATAATTAAAACAGCAATATATACATGAAGCAATTAGATTTTAGTAATGCTTTCTAAAGGAGCTTAGTACCAAGACTTGTGCTGGAGCCAGATCACCATCCTAAGACTGGATTGTCATTAAAATGACAGCCTCTTGCCTGGATAGTGCACCTGAACACAGGCTCTAGATGTGATTTTTAGTCAGGGTGCATCACACCTTTATCTGCAGAAAGGACCTGGGAGACCCTGTTCTTCTGGGTGACAGGGCCAGAGTGAGACATGGGTAGGGACAGGTCACTGGTGCGTGTGGAATCTGTCTGCTGATGGGACAGGAGGATCTCCATCTCCAACTCCAGCCCCATAGCCATCCCCATCACTGCATGCCGGGGTTTCTTCCTGCAGAACAGCTGTTGATCGGCCAGGGCAGATCTGCTCACCACAGGAATTGTCTCCCAGAAGGAAGCAAGGTGTTCCACGGATGCCCATGCCCCAGCACATCACTGCTGTCTCCTGGGTTGTTTTATCCTGTCTGCTTCTGGCTGATACGCAGTCCTTGGGCCCCTCCTTTGCAGCTGATCCAGGACAAATCCTCCTCTTCTCTGTACAGCTCTTGTCCAGACCCTCGTGGGCAGTGCAGTGTTGTTGGGTCACTGGGAACATGAATGGGAAGTGTGTAACACAAGCCCAACATCACTGCACACTGTGCATGCTCACAGAGGAGATGTCCCAACAGGCAGCAAAGAGCATCCTCCACCAAGCAGCGCTGTGCCAAGCCTGTCTTCAGGAGACAATTTACACCAGCAAAGCTGCTAACCAGGAGCTCCTAGGGCAAAGGGGTGCTGCAGTGCGTTACAGCTGAGCTCTGTACAGACAAGGATCCTGTGGGGCCGGAAGGGATTTCTCAGCTGTGTTGTAACATGGTCGGATCCTGGGGAAGAGCAACATCTCTATCTGCAGGATTTCCTGTGCTGATCCTGTGTCCAGTTTCTCACTGACCTGCTTTAAACCCTGATTTGCATGCTGCAGCGAAACTGAGTTGTAGCTGATGCGATTTAGCGTGACATCCCATGTAGTCCAGACTATTATAGTGTATCTGTTTTCCAAGCCTGGGAGCGTTTGTGCACCATTTACCATTTGCCTGGCCTTTTCCTGCACAGCAGGTGGAGAAAAGCTGTGCAAGTCATTTAATTTGTTGCAAATGGGAGACATGGTCTGTAGTAAACAGGATACACTTCAGTAAGGACAGAGGAGAAACAGGAGGAGAGGGAATGGACAAGGGAATGATCAACCAGGGAGGTGAAACGAAAAATACATCACCGGCCAGCAGTGCCTCACTATAGCAGAGGTGTCGTACTGGAGAGCACAGGCAAGAGAGGCGCGAGCAGGACACACGAGCCGATCCTGCTGCACTGCTTAGCAATGCAGATGCCTCAGCTCCAAATTGGGGTACAGGGCTTAAAGAACGTGAGGAGCAAGAGAGCTGCAAGGACGATTTGGCCTGTTGAGAGCCTGGAAGCAGGGAGATGCAGAGATGTGCACCCCTAAAGAGGTCCTGGGCTGGCAGGGTAAGGAGCGCAGTGCTCTGAGGTTGTAGGACAGCAGCAAAAGTCTTAGGAAAGGTTTTTCAGTGGGTGTGAGAGGGACACGCTGGCAGCCATCTCCAGGAGATGGGTTGGCAAGCACCATCCCTGAGGGTTTTCAAAAGAAATGGCCGTGCAGGTGATGGGAGTAGAGTGTGGCAATCCAGTGCTCAGTGCTCAGGGCATGTTGTGCTGGGCATCCCAAGTACTGGGTCAAGTGCTGGGCAAGCATCTGTCAGAAGCAATTTAAAAGTAGCTGCTCTCACTGTGGACCAGGAGAGACTATTGCACTAACCCCTCCTAGCCCTGCTCCAGGTGACACTGTGATTTAAATGAAATGTACACACGAGAATGTGTTGTCGAGATGACACAATTGTTCACGCAGTTGAAATATCTAGTGCTATTTCTGGAGTGTCCCTGAGTTCAAGTGCAGTCATGGAGAGCCAAAGACAGGGAGAGAGCACTGTAGCCTGACATTAAATTACAGACTGAGCTCTTTCACTGAGCAGAACAGTATCAGTTGTAATACATCTTTTGTGCCATTGGCATTTAATGTTATTAAATATGGGGCATCTGTGAGTGAAGACTTATTTTCACTTCTATTTATATCAAAACTCATTTTCCAGTGTACTTGTGTTTATCCAGGGAGAAGAATATTCACACACACTCCTGTTGGTAGCAAATAAGAATACATTTCCTATGCAAATGTTTTTATGGGCTGTATTAAAGTATCGGCATGACAAGTTTTAAGAAAGGTGCCATGTTAAAAGAGGAACAGCAACTGGACTTTCTTAAAACAATTAAAAGGTGACTGCAGAGGATAAATATGTATTTATTAACACTGGTGGCCATAGAAAGAGATATTGGAAAGATTGCAACTTTTTAAAATTTAGTATTCATACAACTGTGAATGATCTCTCAGGAAATGTTATGCTCTATGAGATAACAGCAGTACTAAAGTATTGCAGGAGCTGAATATTTGCGTCTCTGTTCTTGCTTTTATTAAACTCTAATCTGTAACAGCTTACTGTACTGCCATGCAAAACCACTAAAGTAAGGCTGAGTTAAGGGAAAAAAAAAAGAGATGCTGAGTAATAAAGAAATGTTGCTGGGTGGCTGACAGTACTATCTGCCAGCTGGCATCAAGGGCTGCAGCTTAAGACCGCCAGGGTCCCTGCGCAGCGCGGGGCATTTCCTTGGTTTTACCCCTTTGAATGATTTTGATGTACATGCCTGTGGGTGCTGTGTCTGCCAGAGCCTCTCACTCTCGAGTAAAGAGGTGCTGCAGATGCAGTTCCTTGTGGTAGCCACAAGAGCTAGGGAAGCCTGGGCATCTTTAGGTTTGGTTAGGTTTCCTTGAGGTTTGATTTTCTGGGTTTCACTTGAACTGCAGCAATATTTGAAGACAAGCTAGAAAACAAGATATCACCTCTCTGGTGGTTTGTATGGACAATCTCAACTAAAACCCACTTCTTGCTTCCTTCTTCCCCACCACTGGGGTCTGAGACATCCCACAGCTGAAACATCAGGCTCTAATGCCCACATTGGCCTTTCCAGCTGATGGCATTACGGCACGCAGCATGTGGGCAGGCTTTGGGTAGCAGAGCTTCCCACTGAGCAATGCTAAGGCTGAGCTAATTAAAGTAATCCATCCCGTCCAGAAAAGCCAAACGGCACTGCAGAAAATCTGAATACAGTAGGGCTGGATCCAGGGGTTGAGGGGCAGTGAGGACTACACTGCTTGTCCCCCAGGGAGGTGAAGGAAAGGGCATCTCATCCCTCTGTCATTATCCCAATGGTGATTTACACCAAGACCCCCTGGACTGGAGGCAAAAGTTTTTGGGCTTTCTACTCCCCTCCAGCCCTTTTACAAAGCCTCTGTGGGTCAGGGGACTGTTATTATCTTGCACACAATGATTTTTCTCAGTGCTTAGCACTAAATCTGCAAACTGATATGACTGAAAATCTCTTCCAGTTCATCATCTCACCAGGTTGCTCTGTCTGAGGCGGCTGCTGTTGGCTGGTCTCAGTGACCAAGGGTAGCGATGCCCGCGTGCAAAGCTGTTCTCCATCTCACACACACTGCTCAAAGTTAGGGTGCAGCCAGATTGTCCCCAGAGCTAGCAAAACCCAGCGTGACTTCGTGAAGGAGCAGAGAGCCTGTCACTGATGCTTCCTAATCACAGCTTGAGTGCAGGGCAAAGTTGAGGATATTTGCCTTTTTGGCCAGTTTCAGACCATAATGACTTTGGGAAACTTTAAAGTTTATCCTTCACTTTAAATATATTCTATTGGTGATATGTGAACTGATGATCATGAACAACCACTTCCCTGTTTTGACCTCATGTCAGACATAGAGAATGCAGAAGTCCAGCTGTTTTAGATAAATTTAGTAGGTTTCTGTGGCTGATACTGGGATAAATTCAGAAGGAGTTAACAAGTCATTGTAATGCCCATTTGGGAGGAGCTGTGGGGACCACCGTGGGCCTTGTCTGCATTCAGCTTGGCTTTGCTCACTGAAGTTTTCATGCATGGCTGCTAAATCTATTCTTATGGTTATATTTGGGTGCTGAAATTAATGGTGTATAAGAGACATTACTTGTGGCTCTGAAGTTAGCAAGAACAGGGAACTGGAAGCCAAATCACTTTGTGATGGCACAAACAAAAAAGCCCAGTGCTAAGCCTTTCTTAGGCCACAGGTGAGCCCAGTCTTGTCTGTCCTGCACCCTGTGCTGCCCCCCAGCTTCCTCCTTGTGCTCCCCTGCACCCAGCGAGGCCAGGCTCCACACTGTGGTCACTGAGAGAAGGTCTGTGCAATCTAGCAGTTTCCAGTGCTCAGCAAGGGTGTACAGCTGGATCAGGCCAGCTCCCAAGCACTATCAGAGGGCACCATCAATACTTCATTATATCCTGTTAGCACAGCTTGCAACAACATGCTCCAGAGGCTTGCTGCTTAGTATCTTCAGAGCTCCTTTCTGAGGTTCAGCAGAGATCATAGTGATTAGCACAAAAACACAAGCCAAACTCCTCCGTGGCTTTGCCAGCAGCTGCCAAAACTCACAGGGAAGGGTTTGGCTCCTCCTATATGCACGCCAGAAAACACTACAAGGGAAGTGAACAAGGGTGTGGGGTCACAACTGGCCTCCAGCAGAGCAGAAGCGGAGCTGTGGTGATAGCAGTTCCTCCCTTATGGCCTGGATGAAGGTTTGACTTTGCTGTGAGCTCTCTGCTGCCACAGAGCCCATCCTTTCCATCAAACAATCTCTCCCCTCTCCCTTGGGTGTTTGTAAGCCAGGCAATCCTGTGGCGTGCTGCACCATTTAGATGTAGGTGACCTCAGCCCACATTCCCTGAATATGACACAGTTCCCTCTGGTTTATTCCCAGTGGAACTCCCTTCCAGGTCTGATCCAGTTTTGTTTGCATCCCCTGCCTGTTGAGTATCGCTGACCTTTGCTCTGAGCCCGTGCTGTGCCTTTCCTGATGCCAGCAGCTTCACTGGGGACTTCCAGCAAGCAAGCACAGTTCACCTGGGACCATGAGACCTGTCTGCCCTGCTGTGCCTTGTCATGGCCCAGTGCAGATGCTAGCAGAGATCTCTGAGTGAAATATGTGAGTTGGAACAAGGAGAAGTGCTTGCCCTGAACAGCATGGGTGTTAGCTGAAGCTGGAGGGATGAGCATTTTGGGGGGCAGTGATCCTGCATGGTTGCTGATGCTTTGTTGACCCAGCCATCCCCTGGGTTTTTCTGCCCATTTCATTCTTTGCAAGCAGGACATTTCCTGCATCATTTATTTCCAAAAGTAGCAAAATAAGCCTAAATCCTTATCTCCAGTCTGTCAGCTAATCTTTCCACAGACCAGGAGCAACGCTGTCAAATCAGGCTATGAGTGTGACTCTTGGCTCTCTATGGTTGATAAGCACATTGCTGCTCTATGTAAATGGGCTTCTTGAGACCCCAAAAGTGGTCACTGCACAAGCATCATAGGCAGCTCAGCGTAACTGCAACTTCACCGTCTATGTAACAGCATCGATTGCAGTAAGACCGTGACAGTGTGGGCTTCGGAAGGCTTCAGGGCTGCAGGACACTTCTCACCCACATTGGTGTGTGTTTGGCTGGTGGCCCAAGGAGCCAGTGAGGAAAATTTTGTTGTGCCTTTGAAGAGATTTGGGTTTCCTTGGTCTTCCCAACAGAAATGCCCCTGGGGTTCTCTTCTTTGCTTACCTTCATTGAATTCACCGGAGCTGTCACTGGTGTGTTTTGCTAGTGGAGAAGCCCTTACCCTAGAGGTGTCACCTTGACCCATCCCTGAGCAGGGCATAAAGAACAAGAAAAAGTCTTCTCCAGAAGCAACATATCTCTGGAGTCCCTGCATGCTTTGTGCCTTTTCCCACTGAAGGTAATCAGGATGGGAATTTTGGGTAGCCGTTTTTGTGGCTTCTTGGAGCATCTCACCCCCTTCAAAATCAGTCTGTAAAAGCTTAAATCCCTTTTGCATGGGAAGCTGGTGTCCTAGGTCACTGGTCTGCTTTGTAAAGTGGCCAGATCCTGTTCCAACATGGCTGTGTCCAGAAACCACGTGCTCTGAGCAACAGCAGGGACTGGGACTCTCAGTGTCACAACAGCAGCAGGACAGAGCTGTCGGCCAGAGCTTAGCAGGGGGAATCATGAAATGGTTTAGGTTGGAAGGGACCTTGAAGATCATTTAGTTCCAACACCCCTCCCATGGGGACACCTTTCACCAGAACAAGGCCGCATCCAGCCTGGCCTTGAACACCTCCAGGGAGGGGGCATCCACAGCTTTCCTGGGCGACCTGTGCCAGTGCCTTACCAGTTGCATCATGAAGAATTTCTTTCCAATGTCTGGGGGAAGGGGCCCCCTGCTGCTTCTCGGTACTTTGCTGTCTGTGTTGACGCCAGCATAGTTGACTTCCTCACTACTTTAAAACGTAAATACGTTTTGCTTTGTTTAATCGAAACTTCATAGCAGATGTTTTATGATTATTCCACCAGTGGGGGGAAAAGAAAGGATGCTGAAAAGTGCTAGCATCATGGCTTTAATGGGAGAGTTTTATTAACTTGGTGGTTTACTGTTCAGCAAGGAAAGGAAGGCATCATCTAACATGCAGGGAATCCAGTTTAAATGACTCACATATCCCGGATGTCAAGTTGAGCATGTGCCAATGTGGGCAGGGCAGGGCCTGGGTCTCCCTGGGCAATGGATCTGGGGGTCTTCAAATAGCCAGTCCTCAGTTTTGTCTTTGCCCTGCCCTTTCCCCTAGGGCTGCACCTCAGTCATCTTCCACCTCCTGCTTCGATTTCAGTGTCACTACTTACCTTTGGGGCTGAGAGGGCCACCAGGGTTCCTGCAGGTGTTGTGTTTACACTGGTGATAGGGCCAGAAGCCCTGTGCCTCGGTTTTCATACCTGGAGAGCCAGAGTGGAGCCCAGGCATAAGGCAAAGGGAGTGTGAGGGAAATGGGGAAATTTGAAGACAAACACAGCAGCGTGCGAACATGTAGAGGGTCTCCTCCACATTGCAGCTCCCAGGGGTCATGCCCAGTCAGTGAGTGGAGTCCTGTCGCATGCAGAGCCTTTTCTTACCCTGCCATGAGCTTTCCACACACGTCCCTCACCACCATTTCAGCCAAGAGCATTTTGCTCTCCTGCTGAGAACTGTTAACAATAAAATCAATGCAAATGCTGCTGTGAGTGGCTCCAGTACCCGTTCGATGAGCTCCTCAGAGACAGACTTTGCATGTAAGCTCAGCTCTACATCTGTCAGCTCTGTGGGAGGGAATGCTCTGCCCAGCTTCATCTCAGCTCCTGATGAGCCCCATGGATGCAGTGTAAGCAGGCATGCAGGCAGAGGATGGGCTTATCTGCATGCTGGGTGGCAGAGCCCTGTGAGTGCCCTTTCCACACCTCGCAGTAGCATCTGTTGGGAGAGAAAGCCCATCAGCAGCTGCATATGGAGGCAATTTTTCCCTGCTTCACACACACTCTGGGAAACTGCAACAGCTCTGCTCCAAGAAGAGCTGCTCTTCAGAGGCCAGTTGCAAGCAAAGCCACTGATGCTGCGTGCATCCAAGCAAATGCCACGGACCCATGGTGGTGGTGTCAGCCAGCCTGCTGCAGCCTGGTCAGCTCACATGCACGGCTGCTCTGGGAAAATCAGGTGGATGAATAAAGGGAGACTTTCCATTCCAATGCCCCCAGAAGGACATTATAATTTTTCTTTCCCTGTGTCATCCCGCTTGCTTGGTTATGTGGCGTTAAATTAGGGCTGTAGTTTGGTTACGGCTCATTACAGGTTTATACATGGCTTTGTTACCGCTTGCTCAGAAGCACCAAAGGAGCTGAGTCAATGTGAAAGTCAAGGTTCTAGAGACAACTCCATGGCTAGGAGCTGAGCCTTGCCTGCGAATTGTGACTTCAATACTTTGATGGTTCCCACGGAGCTGGCATTGCTACCTGGATAACATCAGTTAGGGACATTTCCTGACCCTACCAGTGAGGAGAGTGAAGGACCTGGGATGGATGGAGGGAGGTTGATGGGAGATGGCTTCAGCATCTCCTTTTCCCACATGAGCAAAGGAGTTGCCTCCTTAGCCTGTCCCAAGGATCTGTATACATGCTGTGTGTGATGCTGGGTACCAAAGGGAGTGTTTTGAACACTATCAGACAGCAAAGCAGCTTTTCTGCGGAAATAGCTAAGTCCCAAAATACCCCTAGCAGCTGTGTTTATCCCAATGCTCTCACTCAGAGAGATGCTCGACTGTGACGTGGGCCATTAGTTCAAACATCGTTCCCAGTGCCCAGACCAGAGCCACAAAGGACGTTGCTCACTTAGTGTTGTTAATACAAATCAGCACTGTCCCAGCATGCAATAGATGGACTCGGTAAATAAAAACAGTCCTGGCTCATCCCAGCACTCCAGCAAGGAGCAGGGCTGTGTTCTCAGGGGCAGACGGGTTTCCTAATGTCCCCATCCCTGCCTCCCTCCCCCAAACCCTCGACCCAGCTTCTTTCACCCCAACCATGCCCTCCAACAACTGAGGGAACCTCTATTCTGTCAGAGTTGTGCTGAGCTGGAATGAGGACTTCTTTCCCAGTGTCCATCACCTTCAGCAATGCCCAGATTTGCTAGGGAAATGTAGCTAGATCCCTGCAACCCTACAACTTATCTCTCTGTTGTGGCCAGCACTTCTTTCCAGTGCTGAAGGAAAGATGTGTGTTTGTAATTGCTTCTCACGGGACCATTAGAGGAGCTGATTCAGTGGGAAGAGAACTGATCATTTCTAAGCAGGAACAGAAGAAACTGAGTGGTCTCCTTGCTCAGATGCTGGTCCCTTGACCTCCTGAGAGCATCCCCATCCCCATGCAGAGGCTGTGCTTCAGGAGGAGGCAGCACAGCCTCCAAGCCCAGTTGGTGATGTTCCCCGCTTGCTGTTCCACTGTTTAGGGGATGTGCTGACACCTCTCTTGAGTGTGCCTGACAGACTGAGTATCAGCCCTCTTGCTTGCATCTGTTTTCTGGGAAGCTGAGAGCCATCCAAGCACAGAGGAGCTTCCCAAACCAGGAGCAGGGACACTCCCTCCTCCTACTAAATCCAGAGGCAAGGCTGGCAAAGGGGAAGGCTGCGAGTGGAAGACAGCACTGAGAGATGGGATGTAGTGACTGGGTGGATGTTGTTTTGGGGGAACCCTGTGGAGCAGATGCTCAGCTGCAAATGGGCTTGGTGGGCTGAAGGCAGGTTGGTAAATTCCTCTGCTGTGGCTGCATGTGCTGTGATGTATATCTGGAGAGCCCAAAGCTGGTTATCACTTCTCCTAAGCTCCGATGACAGCAACACACTGCAGCCCCACAGCTGAGAGGAAACATGCTCTGCCTGAAGCTTTGAGGAGCACCTTAGCAGGGACATTGTCTTCCACCAGGCCTGGAAAATCCTGTGGCTCACAGGCAAGCAAGGACTCAACTGGGGAGGCTGGGGAATTAAGCTCCTGTCAGGGTTGGGATGGGTGCCATGGGGCTGTGGGAAGGGCTTGTCCTCACTGCTTACGCTGGGATATGTGCAGTGTGGGCACAGCAGCGTGCAGTGGGGCATGGGGACCACCTACAGGAGGTTTGGGATGTGCCCAGGGGCAAGAGAGCCTCAGGTGACAAGCTAACAGCCCACCTGGGACTTACTTATTCCTCCAGGTTAGTGGCTCTCAGCACCCACCTGCCCTCCTGGGAGAACACATTTGGGTGCAAAAGATATGGTCCCTGCTCCTGTGGCTGCCTCTCTGCATGAGCGCTGGCATGGATGGGTACGGTGGGACTGTTTTGGGTAGGTCTGGACATGTGCATTGATGTGACTGTCCTGGGAGTCGTGCATGCCTAGTACCTCCCCAGAGTGTGTGTGTGGGAAAGCTGGGAGGCTTAGAGGGTGGTCCAGTCCCACGGGGCTGGGAAGGGCTTGGAGGAGAGAAGCAATAGACAGTTTGTGTCACTGTAGATCAACAGATCCACTCCCCTCTCCACCCAAATCTTTCCTTTCTACACTTCCCCAGCCCATAGAGGCTTTTAGACATCTAATGGCACCTTGGGCTTGAAATACAGGGACAGACAGGTGCATTGCCCTATGGGTCAGCTCTCAGCGAGGGCTGCAAGCTGGGACACAGCATCCCAGCATCCCTCCCTGCACTGGACCCCACCCATCCTTGTGGTCCTCCCTGCTCTAAGCACTGCCCTTCTTGCTGTCTTCACAGGAGAAGAAAGGCAAGGAGGTTAAGAAGGGCCCCGAGGTGGAAATTGCAAAGCTGGACAAGCTGCTTAACCTGGTGAGAGAGCCGGAGT
The DNA here is from genome assembly GCA_033558235.1 of Neomorphus geoffroyi. NCBI lineage: Eukaryota > Metazoa > Chordata > Aves > Cuculiformes > Neomorphidae > Neomorphus > Neomorphus geoffroyi. The sequence goes on from JAUMJM010000048.1 coordinate 2,869,054, forward strand.
ACAAGGCAGGGAAGTGTGCGGGGGGGAAGATGGCTGTGCCAGGGGCTGCCAGCTGAACAAACCCGGCTTTGATCGGTGGCTGCTTGGCATGCAAGGCACGGGCCACATGCCGCCTGCTCTTTGCATAGCAGGAACACTTTGCCTCCATGCCTGGACAAATAAACGGAGTTGCTTGGAGAGCTGCGACGTGCAGTTATCCCTGGGGTCAGGCTGACCTCTCTGTGGTTGGTCCCTCAGAGCCGCACTGCCCTCAGCTCTTCCCAACCCTCGGCTGCGTCTGCTCTGGGTGACAGCCCCATGAACGGCAGGTGACTGGTCCCACCAGCCCTAAGGAAACCTCAGGGCTGCAGCGCAATCACAGCCAGTTTGACCGTCAGTGGTGGCCAGAAAGAGACTGAGCACTGACCTGCAGCCCCACAGCTTTTGTGGGGTCAGTCATGCACAGCCCCTCGATTCTGAGCTGGCAGCCTAAGACAGAAGGTGGCTGGGGAGCTGCCGTGGCCCACCACGGCTGTGGAACAGGGATGTGGCATTACTGCAAACAGGGCACCACAGCAGCTGCTGGCCCCCAGCTTTGGGATGCTCATAGCTCCTCTCTGCCAAGGGTGGCTCAGCAGCCTCTGCCCAGCTGGCAACTGTAGAACGGCCAGGCACTGGGGTTTGCAGAGCCTTGCCACTGCTCTGGTGCTTTGCAGCAGAGATATTAGCTGCTACGTGGCTGCAGTGACAGCAGGAGCAGCGGTAGCCTCACCGCATGCTGATGAGCAGCGATGGGCTGTCACCACTGGAGCCTTGCACACAGCTGCCAGGACTGAGGACCAGACGCAAGGGTGGTGGCAGGTCTCCTCTGTCCGCTCAGCTGGTATGTGTCCCCTGCAAGCATCCCTGCAACTTAAGGCCACGGCTTGGAAACTCTCAGGTGCCTCTAGCACTGGGGCAGCTCCCTGCTGACAGCTGTATGCCCCTGGCCCAGGCAGACATGCTGTGAGCACTAAATACCCAGCCACATTTCTCACCCAGCATTTAAATCCACAGATGGATACAGACACGAGCCCTTCCTTGCTGCCGTCACCCAGCAAGCCACCCACCGTCCTGCAGGAACATTGGCCACCGGCCCTGGGGCAGCTGCTCCTCAGCCCTGTGGAACATGATGGGCAGGACACACTGCCTCCCCCAAATTTTCCAGGCGCTGGGCAGAGCTGAGAGACACTGCCTGGGTCCTACGATTGGTTTATTAGCCTAGTAAAAACACTGCTGCGAAGGGATGCGTTAGCTACACCTGGCACCGGGAGGAACTACAGGCTCGGCCAAGCCTGGCCCAGCCTGTGCAGGGACTCTGCTCGGTGTCCTCCCGGCACAGCTCCCCGTCCTGTCCCCTTATTGCACTAGCTGTGCCAGCAGGGATCTTGGATATTGCTCGGCTCTAGGATGAGCAGGGCAGAGCCCTCCAAAGCCCACAGCACCTGCAGGCAGACCTGGGGGCAAGCCAGACTACCTGCATCCCTCCTCGCAGAGCCACCATGGTCCCTGGGGAGCAATGGCACTGGAAGACCCTTAAGTGCTGTTTGGCCAGGCACCTTCATTGATCCCCATGCCTCCCACCTCCCCAGCAACAAGCCATCCCAAGCTGCTCTCAACAGGAACAGGGATACCAATGAGGGCACATCTGCTGCCCATGGACAGGTCAGACCCCAACGGCTGGTCTCGGTCAGGAGCAGGCAGGAGGGCAGGCAGGGACACGTGCCCAGCGAGGAGGAGGAGGAGGGCTGTTTGCATGGCAGTGTTGGTGCGAATGCTGGAGGGGACTGACAGACAGATGAACGGACTAGACAGACTGTGCAGACCCTCTCTTGGTTCATTAAACTGGCTGCTGGGACAGACGGGTGCCAAATGCTCCCCTGAGACTGGGGGCACACGGCACCCCAGGGCTATCCCCAAAGACACCCGAACTGGTAACAGCCCACTCTGCCAGCAGGGCCCACCTGGGGACAGGTGCCTGTGCCAGCCCCGCTGCCGCCCCTCTCCAAGCCCGCATCTGGCCCCGCTCAGGTCTGCGATGCGGTGGTTGCTGGCCTGGACCATGAGTGCCACGGAGGAGCCCTCAGGCTGTCCCTGAACACGGTGTGCGCTCGAGGGCAGGGCTCCTGCTGCACTTGCTGGCCACTGGGACAGACAGGATTGTCCCCACAGCGCATCCCTGGCCGCTGTCTCTCCATCCTGACAGTCACTGTGGGCACCCACAGGGACTTCATGCACCGAAGCCACACAGGCAAAGGGCTGTGCCCCACGTCACAGCTCCTGCGAGCAGCTCAGCATCCCCTCTGCTCTCATGGTGCCCAGTCCAGCGCTCAGTCTCAGCGCAGGCATCCACACTGCTGCAATTCCTTCGGTACAGCTGGGTACCCAGGTCCCCAAGCAGCTCAGGGCTGCAGCAGGTACTTCTCTTCGTTCCTTGCCTCATCTGCATCAGAAGCCGGGCTGTTCTTGGGGCATGAGGGGGTCCTGCAGGCCTTGCACAGGATAAGGAAGAGGATGAGGATGAGCAATGCAATGACACAGTTAAAAGAAATTGCCACGACCGCTCCAGTGGAGAGAGCGGCCCCCATTGCCACTGTCCTGTGGGAAAAAGCAGGGCCCACAGCTTGGCCCCACGCGAGCGGTGCCAGCGCAGCAATTGAGCACGTGTCCTCCACCCACCGGCATTGGCAGGGGACAGAGGTGATGGCAGCAATGCTGGCGGTGGGATGGGGCTGGGACAGGGAGGCAGTGGGATGGTGTCACCCTGTCACAGTTTGGCTGCTCGTGGTCTGTGTCCTGGGCTTCACTGTGTCACTGGGAAAGATGGACTGGAGCTTCTTCTCGGCTTCCCCTCCTTTGGCAGGGCAGTGGGAAGACAGGGGACCTCGCTGTTCCCTCCTGCACCTGGAAGGCAGAAAGTCACCATCACCACCAGTAGCCTTAGCCCCTCAAGACAAGCTGTGGGGGTCACTGCCAGCTGTGACCCCTGTGCCCAAGGGGCTCCGCTGGAGCTTGGAGGCTGCAGCAGCTCCTAGGCCAGCTGGAGTCTGGGGGTCCCCTTGCAGCGCCCCACATCCCGGCTGTCCCTCTTGTCTCCGCGGGGGCCACCAAGCTGGAGCTGTCCTTAGTGGGAGACCCCGCACCTCATCCCAGTCCACACCCTGCTCCCTGGGTAGTTCCGGAACACCTCATCCCACCTCTTGTCCCCTCTCCACCTGCTTTTCCAGCCGCCGATCACGCACCCCAGGACAGCCCCTCCGGTGCTTTGGACACAGCCCCGGTGCCGGGGTCCCCGGCGCCGCCGAGGAGGACATCCGCAGCGACCCGGGCAGCAACAGGTCCCGCCGAGCCCGCCCTCCCGGTGGCCCCTACCTGTGCCCGGCCCGGAACCGCCGGGCGGGCAGCGCTGCCGCTGCGGGACGGGTGCGGGGTCCCGGCTTGGTGTCTCGGTGCTGGTGCGGAGCGGGTCCCGGTACAGGGTCCCAGTGCAGTGAGGGGTCACTGTGCCCGGTGTGGAGCGGGTCCGGTACGGGGTCCCGGCGCTGTGCGGGGTCCCTACTTGGTGTCCTGGTCCCGGTGCGGGGCCGGTGCGGAGAAGGTCAGGAGTAGTGTCCCGGTGCTGGTGCGGAGCGGGGTGGTGGAGCAGGTGTCGGTGCGCGGTCCCGGTGAGCGTTGCGGGTGTCCGTGCGGGGTCCCGGTGCAGCGTGAGGTCCCAGTGTCCAGAGCCGGGTCCCAGTGCGGAGCCGGTGCAGAGTCCCGGAGCTGTCCCACCCGGGGCTGGCGCACAGTTTCAGATCCCGGAACAGGGTCCTGGCTTAGGGTCCCGTTCCTGGTGCGGCTGCCAGTGGCGCTGCGGACGCCGGCGTGGTGCCGCTCGGACCCGGTGCGGTGCCGAAGCCGGGGCAGGTCTCGGGGCGGGGTCCTGGTCCCGGTCCAGGTGCGGGGTCGTGGTGCGGTGCGGTGGTCGGTGGGGGATCCTGGTCCCGGTACTGGTCCCGGTGCCGGTGCGCCCCCCGGCGCGGTCCCGCCCGGCGGTGCCGCAGCTCTGCGCGCCGCGCGCTCCCTCCCGCCGGCACCGGGGGGTGGGTCCTGCAGCCGCCCCGCCCCTGGGATTGGTGCCCGCCCCCCGCCCCCCGCGCGCCATTGGCGAGCGCTGGGCCCGGCCCCGCCCTCTCAGCCGGCGCCCACGGGAGTGGGGCGGGGGGGGGGGGGGCGTTCTCTGCTGCTGCGCTGCCCGCGCCTTTCAGGCTGCTTCCAGCGCCCCTGCTGCCCCGCAACCTGTGCTGGCCCTGCTCTGCCCTGCCCTGCCCGCACTGCCCTGCCTGCAGTGCCCTGCCTGACTGCCCTGCCCGCACTGCCCTGTCCGCACTGTGTGAGGTGGGCGTCTGCACCACCACAGCCCATCGAGGGGTCGTTTAAGGACACTGAGTGCCCCAGGCATCTGGGCAGTGGCAGCCCCATAGGCATTGCCAGCTTGTCCCTGTGCTGTATAGTACGGAAACTGAGGCCGTCCCCAGGGGCTGCTGATCTGTAACCGCCACCCTCTGAATGGGGGCCGGAGCCAGGGATGCTCTGGTGTTGGATGTAATATAATCCATAGAATGGTCTGGGTTGGAAGGGACCTTAAAGCCCATCAAGTTCCAACTCCCCTGCCATGGGCAGGGACACCTCCCACCAGACCAGGCTGATCAAGGCCCCATCCAACCTGGCCTTGAACACTTCAAGGGATGGGGCATCCACAGCTTCCCTGGGCAACCTGTGCCAGTGCCTCACCACCCTCATTGGGGAGAATTTCTTCCTAATGTCTAATTTGAATCTCCCCCCTTCCAATTTAAAGCCATTCCCCCTCGTCCTGTCACCACTTGCTGTTGTAGAAAGTCTTTCCCCAGCTTTCTTGTAGCCCCTTCAGGTACTGGAATACTCCAAGGTCTCCTGGGAGCCTTGTCTTCTCCAGGCTGAGCAACCCCAACTCTCAGCCTGTCCACATAGCAGAGGTGCTCCAGCCCTTGGATCATCTTTGTAGCCTCCTCTGGACCCATTCCAACACTTCATTCTGAGCAGGGATGCTCCTGGTGAAGGATACTGAAGGTGCACAGGGAGATTTCCCCACCACTGGGGCAGTTCCTAGAGGCCCCTAGGGGTTGGATCCCAGCACCTGCAGTCGCTCTGAAAAGCCACAGCTGGGCCACGTGTCTGCTTGGTGACAAAAGGTGTAGATTTGCTACAGCCTCTCAGAGTGCAGAGAGGGCCTGAATGGCTGGGCAGCCCTTGGATAGCATCTCACACCAGGGAAAAGAGGCAGTTGGATGGAGAATGGATCCACCAGAGACCTGGGACATCTGCATGACCCAAGGCTGCTACAGGGCTCGCAGGTGTGATGGGTGCTTGCTATGTCTGGGCGCCGGAGCAGGGAAAGCCGCCGCAGTCAGCTGAGGGCAACTTTGGAACAGCGGAACAAAAATAAAACTGTTTTGCAGCTTTGATGAGGCAGCATTAACATGGCACCGCCACCAGGGAGGATTACTCTGGCTGTTTGAGGATCCGGCTCTCTACTGAGAGGGTGTTTTTAACAGCAACTAAACACAAACACATTGCTCGTTTCAGATGTTTGAGCATCTTTCCTTGGCATTTATTGCTAATCTGCTAATTAGTTAAGAACAGCAGTCTCCTCAGACGTGAGGGAACAGCAGGCAGGAAGAGCTACAAGATGAATCGGCTTAGCTCTGCCTCATCTCCAGGTTTCACCTGCTCTGCCCCAGCAGAGAGGTCTGGGGCATTTCCCTGAGCAACTCCATAGCTCTGGGAACAACGTTGGGGCAGAGCACGAGACCACGCAGAAAAAGGAAGGGCAGGAAGGAGAGGTGCATAAACTGGGCACAGTCCCAGCTCATGGGTGGGGGTTCTGGTTGGTGACAGTTGGATGTAAGCCAACAGTGTGCCCTGGCAGCCAAGAGGCCAAATCGCGTCCTGGGGTGCATCCAGCACAGCACTGCAGCCAGGTGAGAGAGGGGATTGTCCCATTCTGCTCCACATCGGTGAGGTCCCACCTTGAATAGTGTTCAGTTTTGGGCACCACACTATAAAAAGCACATCAAACTACTGGAGCGTGTCCAGAGGCCGCAAAGCTGGTGAAGGGTCTAGAGGAGAAATCAAATGAGAGGCTTGGTCTGTTCAGCCTGGAGGAGATTGAGGGGGACCTCATAGCCATCTACTGTTTCCTCACAAGGGAAGGAGGAGCAGCAGGCATTGAGCTCATCTCACTGGTGACCAATGATTTGAGAGAATTGCAGGAAGATGTGCCAGGGGAGGCTTCAGTTAGACATTAGGAAAAGGTTCTTCACCCAGAGGGTGGTGGAGCACTGAACAGATCCCCAGAGAAACAGTCATGACACAAAGCCTGACGATATTCAAGAAGCATTTGGACAATGCCCTCAGACACACAGTGGGAATGTCAGGATTGTCCTGTGCAGGGACAGGAAGTAGACTAGATGATCCTGGTGGGTCCCTTCCAACGCAGGTCATTCTGTGATTCTGTGATTCTATGAAAGCTTGTGCTGTAGAAAACCTGTCAGGAAGGGATTGGGTCACACAGGTACTGCACCACCTCTCCTGCTTCTGTTTTAAGTAAAAGCCCTTCTATCAATGCCCCTGTTGTTTCCTGTGCCTTGACAAAGCAGCACTTGAGGTCCAGCCAGAGTTTGCCAATGCAGGCAGCGACCTCAGAAGGCAAGGGACAGGACAGGCAGCGCTTTGGTCACGGTGTGGTTGTTTCTCACCATGTCACTGTGAACAGCACTTTCTTCCTGCCCAGCATGACCTTCCAGAGCTGCTCCAGAAGGGGAACTATTGCATAGAAAAAATGCTCCACCCTGCACCTCACTTGGTGGAGTCTGGGCTGAGTATTTTTGAGATTGCAGTTCTGGTGGGTTTCAAAGAAAAAAAAATCTTGACCTCTCTTGGATATTAAAGGTGAATGGTGCAAACAGGAAGAAAACGTTTCCTGTGCATGAGGATGCATTTACAGTCACGACAGGAACAAATGCAGAGCAGCAGGTCCTCTCTTCATCAAGGAGAGCTGCAAGAGCAGAGTTCCAGCCAGCAGCCGCAGCCCCACGACCAGCGCTTACAGGGTGACCTCCAGTGGGATGAGGAAGACATGACAAATTTCACGTTACAGGAAGAGAAAACTTTATTTTAAAACCATCTCTGTGCATTATAAAGAAGCAGAAAGGGGAAAGAACAGGGTCCTCTGGAGCTTCCCATTACCAGCATACCCAGGGCACTTGCACAGCTACAGGACTTCAGGCTCCTGCCACTTTGGCAGGGAGAGGTATGAACATCAGCTCCTCTGAGGCAAAAGGACAGAAAAGGGTGTGATGTGCACACGATTGCAGACGGACCTTTATCCCTATAGCTCTACATTGAAACCAACTTATAGGCTCAGCAGCAGATGGACTGGAAGACAAAAGTGGCCAGTCCATGAGCTCTGGCAACGCAGGTGGCAGCCTAGGGAATGCCCATCAGGTCCCATCACTGCAGCAAGAGCCACCTCCACTGGCCACAGGAGTGGGTGTCTGGCATGCACATCTGCTGCCTGGGCAGCCAAAACCTTGCTCCATAGGCAGCCATCCACCAGGGCTCACCGACAAGATGCCAAGAGTCCTTGCTCAAGCAGAGATAACTCCCATTTTCCTTGAACCACACACTAAGGATAATGGCCTGGCAGCCTTCAACAAGCGAAATTGTCAAAACACAGTTTTAAACTGCTACAATCGTATCTATTTTGGAACAGTCAACTCCTCCTGCCCTCCCCTGACAACTCTGCAAGCCCCTGTGTTCAGCAGCAGCTTTCCAGCTACAGCAGCTGGCTTGTTTCTGTGACTCCCCTAAACTGCACCCAAATGCGCCGCCAGCACCTCAGGACTTGGTGCAGGACTCCCCGGGCCCTCCTCCAGTGGCCCGAGGCTGCTTTCCCACACTGCCAGCTCCCCTGCCTCCACCCTGCTTCCTCTTCATTTGGCCCTGCGACTCTGCTTTCAGCGTCTCAATCCAGAAGGTGTCAAAAGAGCCTGGAGCCTGGTATCCTGGCTCCTGAGGATCGAGGGCATCTTTGCTGAGTAGGATACATATGGCAGGAATGTTTCTCTTCACAGTTAAGGCATCGAGGCCTGCCTCCGGCACAATGGGTTCCCAGGTTTCTTCAATCTGTCGAAAGAGCACTTTGGTGATCTGATGCAGCTCTTTGAGCCTTCGCTTCATGATCTCCACACAAGTAATAGTCTTGCTGACGGCCTTTCCTGAGCCAGTGAAAAGGATCTGCCTTACCGAGTCCAGCTCCATCTTGCCAATGGCATAGCCCAACAGATTCCTGATTTTGCTCCCATCCTTCACTTTCATTTCAATAATATCAGGGGGCAGGTCGGTGAAGGGAAGAGGACAAGGTTTTTCCACAATTTTAGTCTTCTTGTAGTTCTCCATTCTGCAGCGCTGAAAAGGAAAACAGATTTGTTAACACAAACTCCCGCTTTAATTGCTGCACAAAGAAATTAGCTACACAATTAGCTACAATCTCTCCTCTCAAGGGCACTTTGAGCTATCAGAGGTTGCAATCCTGAAAAGGAACATCCAAAAGATTGGGAAGAATGCCCTACCCATGCTAAGAAGTCACTCATACCCTGTCTTCTTTAGCATGTACTTATGGCTTGAACACTGCACAGGGCAGCCTGGGCGCCTACAGGTAGGCAGTGAGAGGAACCAGGCTGGCATAGGCAGGATGGAGTGAAAAATCAGGGGAACACAGAGAATGAAAGGGTGAGCTGAGGTTATTTGCAACAGTGGGATATCGATGACAGCTGCACCCCATGAGTCACACCAGAACACAAACAGGATGAACCCAGGCAGAACTGGCCTGCAGCAGCTTGGTCTGATACAGGAGCAGAGACCTGGGGTCGGGCAAAAGGCCAGGGACAGTGTACTGGATGGAACAGAGCTGCTCACAGGGGAGCCAGCATTGCCAGCAGGAGACCAAATGAGGGGCTGCAGGCAGAAGCCAGCATGTGAGGGGTTACAGGCAGGTGCCAGCAACTGAGAGGCTGTAGGCAGGAGATATGTGGCCAGCAAGAAGCAAGACAACAGAAAGACACAGGAGGAGCAAAACGGGCTCTCTGAGGGAGAATGAGGGAGGACAAACTGTTCCACTCTTCTAGCTCCCCTCAGGGTCCCTCTGCTACGCGTTCCTTGCTAATATCTGTAGAGCACCTGCTCCCAGAGGGTGTTGGAGCACTGAACAGCTCCCCAGAGAAGCAGTCATGGTGCCAAGCTTGACAATATTCAAGAATCATTTAGTGTGAATGTTAGGGTTGTCCTGTTCAGGGACAGGAGTTGGACTCCATGATCCTCATGGGTCCCTTCCGACTCAGGACATTCCATAGTTCCATGATTGTCCTCACCATGGAGCCTGAGTGCGCAGCCAAAGGCCCTGCGGCCTGCAGGCTCCTCTTTCACCCAGAGTCACCACTCACACCCTGCTCCCACTGCAGAGAGAGAGCAGAGCCGTGTCATGTCCCTCTGAGAGGGTCTAGGGATGTGTCTGTGCAGGGGGCACAGGGTCCCAGCTGCGGGGCTCGGGGTGGCCCTGGGGCTGCTGGGAGGTACAAGGGAGGCCGGTGCTGGTGGGAAAGGCAGGGCTGCCACTATGGGGAGGTGAGGGTCTTGCGGGGAGCCTGGGCAGGACTGGCTGCAGGGATGGGGTGGAGGTGGGTACTGTGGGGCTGGGGAGAGGTGGTAGCCTCACGCCCCACCGCGGGGTGTGGGGATGGAGAATGGAGGTAGCCCCATGCCCCACTGCGGGGACGGAGGTGGGGGCAGCTGCTGCAGCGCTGGGGTGGGCAGGATGGGGCAGCTCCAGGTCACGTTGTGGGGATGGGGCTGTGGGTAAGAAGGGGAGGCAGCCCCAGGCCCCGCCACAAGGTGCGGGATACAGAGATGGAGGGGCAGCTGCGGGGATGGGGATGTGGCGGGACAACACCAGGACAAAGTGCGGGACGCAGGAGTCCGGCAGCCCTAGGCCCCGTGTGAGGTGCGGAGAGCAGAACCGGGTAGCGGCTGAGGGCATGGGGCCGGGCGGGGGGCACGAAGTGCGGGATGCGGGGATGGAGCGGGGTCCTGGATGGCTGCAGCCCCAGCCGCGGTGCGGGATGCAGGGAGCTAGGGAGGATATGGAACGTGTGTGTGTGTGGGTGTGTGGATGTGGGGGGCGGGATGTCAGGAGTAGGGCGGGATACAAGGTGGGTGTAAGATGTGAGAAATAGGTGGGATGCGAGATGGGATGCGGGGTGGGATGCTGGAAGCACGGAGCGGGATGCAGGGTGGGTACAGCCTGGGGGGGAGCTGAGTGGAGAGGGGGGAACGGCGCGGGGAGAGGGATGCGGAGAGCGGGGTGGGTGTGCGATGTGGGATGCGGGAAGGGGGGCGGGGGGCGGGAGCTGGGAAGGATGCGTGCGGGGAAAGGGGAGCGGGATGTGGGGTGGGATGCGGGGAGCAGAATGCGCGATGCAGGATTCAGGACCCTTTCTCACCTGCAGGCGCGCCGCGCGCCTCAGCACAAGATGGTGGCTGGGGGAGGGGCCCGTGACGCAGCGGCGGCGCCGGGAGAGGTTACGGCCAGGGGCCGCCGGGATGGGGGGCGGGGCCTGCGCCGGGCGGAGCTGTCCCTGTCCCCGCCCCTCCACTGTGGCGGGACCAGTGCTGTTCCGAGTTTGCGGATGACACCAAGCTGAGTGGGGCAACTGTCACACCAGAAGGATGAGATGTCATCCAGAGGGACCTGGACAGGCCGGAGAAGTGGGGCTGTGGGAACCTCATGAGGTTCAACAAGGCCAAGTGCAGAGTCCTGCACCTGGGTCAGGGCTATCCATGGTTCCTACACAGGATAAGGGTGATGTGATTGAGAGCAGCCCTGTGGAGCCGATTGATGAGAAGCTCGACACGAGCTGCCAATGTGCACTCGCAGCCCAGAAGGCCAATCCTGTCCTGGGCTGCATCAGAAGTGCAGTGGCCAGCAGGGCGAGGGAGCGGATTCTGTCCCTCTACTCTGCTCTCATGAGACCCCACTCGGAGTGCTGTGTCCAGTTCTGGAGTCCCCAGCATAAGAGGGATATGAAACTGTTGGAGTGGATCCAGAGGAAGCCACAAAGATGATCAGAGGGCTGGAGCATCTCTGCTATGAGGACAGGCTGAGAGAGCTGGGGTTGTTCAGCCTGGAGATGAGAAGGCTCCTGGGAGACCTCATAGAGGCCTCTCAGTACCTGAAGGGGCTACAGGAAAGCTGGGCAGGGACTTTTTACAACAGCAAGCAGTGATAGTACGATAGAGAGAATGGCTTTAAATTGGAAGGGGGAAGATTTACACATTAGGAAGAAATTCTTCACAATGAGTAGTGAGACACTAACACAGGTTGCCTGGGGAAGCTATGGATGCCCTCTCCCTGGAAGTGTTCAAAGCCAGGTTGGATGGGGCCTTGATCAGCCTGGTCTGGTGGGAGGTGTCCCTGCCCATGGCAGGGGGGTTGGAACTGGACAGGCTTTAAGGTCCCTTTCAACCAAAACCATTGTGTGAGTCTATGATCACCAAGTCCAACCATATTTCTCCACTACTAAACTGTATCCTTGTGCACCAAGGTCACACAGAGCCTGTCCGCACCTCCCCCAGCAGGAAGGTTTGGGACCCTCCCAGAGCACCAGCTTTGGCTCAGAAACACCACTGTGCCAGGAGAAACTCCAGGCAATGCCAGATCAGACAAGATGCAGCTCCCCCCCTCTCACAAGGGGCTCACAAGCCACCATGGGCTCTGCCTGAGACGCGGGAGGAAGGAAAAAGCCCTTGGGAGAACATCGTGGCCCTGCCAGGGCAGATTCCCTTGGGCACAAACAGCACCTGAGAATGTGAAGAAACAGCAGGAAGTGAGTGTGCAGTAGCCTAGAGGGACTCGAAGGGATTTACCTGCCCTTGGAAGCCACCAGGAATCTCTTGCAGGCTGCCCCAAGGCCTCTAGGGGTTCACTGCCTCTAGAAAAGCATGCAGGGAAGGGATAGCCCATGCTGCAGCTGTGTCCAGGGAAGGAAAAAAAACCCTAGAGAGCGTTTCAGGACTTTTTACTGTGGACCGTAGTAGAGCAGAAAGGGATTTTTAAATACATCACAAACCAAAATGTATTCCAGGGAAGTGCAAGATTTGCTAACAGTGGCAAATTAAAAAGTAGTGTGGCTTCAATTCAGGACAACAGAGCTCAGCCGTGGAGCCAGGGAGCCCCAGGAGCCTGCAGTGTTACTTGCTGCATGCTCACGCCAAGTGACAAGATGCTGAGATAACCGGGGGCAAGCTGAGCTGCATCATCTCTGGAGCAACCCAAGGCCAACAGGTCCCTGGGGTTTTCCATGTTCCTGGCTCTGCTGTCACTCTGCTGCAGGTTTCCCTCCCTTGGCTGTTTCCAGCCGTGTCAGTATTTCATTCCACTGGACAAACTGCTTGGAGAGAAGCAGGATCTTGACACAACTGTTAAGAAAAAAGAGATGTGGAAACTAGAGGGAAGACAGCCAGGTCAGAGCACCTTGAACAGTTCATCTCCCAAGAAATCAGGATTGTAAGAGGCCTGGGACACCAGGCTGTAGAAAGCCTGCATGGACTCAAACCATGGATGTTGATCCACTGCACTGCTAACACTTAGGAGAGCCCAGGAAGCACTTCCGAACACTGTGTAGCAGTGCATTTCAAGGGGATTTCATCAGAAAAGAGCAGAGTTTCCCTACCCACTGTGGTTTTAGGATGTGTCTTGGCACTGGGGTCCTACCTGGCCAGGATTAGCCACTGCTAGGCCCAGGCAGGTCGCAAGGACTGTCACCTGACAGAGATGCCGACATCCAGCCGGCCAGCATGAGCACGCAGGCTGTGCTGCTCCCTTGTGCTGAGCTGTGCTGTGAGCAGATGCTGCACAGGACGTCTGGCTTGCAATTGCACCTTGCTCCTTCCATCTCTGCAGGCAGGTGGCTCTGCTCCCAAGAGTAGTATGACAGTGCTACAGGTGTCGCCACATCAGAGAGGGCACCAGACACTAAACCCGGGGCTGGGTTCCCACAGTATCTGACAGGGCAAGACAGCCCAGGGGACAGCCAGGCAGTTTGGCCATGCCAGCCCTAAGGATCAAAGGATACTATCTTGTTGTAGTCTTCCAGGACTGTCTTGACTTTGTCGGTGAGATCCTGACGCTGTTCCTGAGAAGAGAGGAGCCACAGTGAGTGAGTGATCAATTAACTGAAGGACACGTGTCTTCCCAGTCCCTGACAGCATAGTGGGAATCTCATCCAAGGCCAGGCCTGAGACAAGAGCTCCTGCCCTGGCTGTGACCACTCAGGACAGCTGGAAGCATTCCAACGGCCAGAAGAGAGGTTACAAATACCCACACTCAGGAAGCACCCAGGGCTTGTGCTGCTGCCTGCCTCTCCTCATCCAAGCTTTGCTTGCCCCAGAGCGGAAACATGCCTGAAATGCTGAAAGGTGGCATTAGGCACTGCCCATGGTCCAGGAGTGCTCAGACTGGGAAGTAAGTGATAAAGTGACAAGGTGATATCACCAACAGCCTTCCAGAGGCCGGAACATAAGGGGAATGCCATGCTTCACCTCAGTGTCCCAGCACAAGCAGGAGTGCCAGCTGGGTAAACCCACCACCCCTCATTAAATCTCACTCAAACCTCTTTTTGAAGCAGGGCTTACGGTAGGAAAAGCACTTTTCCAACTCAGACCCTACTGTCAGAAATCCTGGCTACTTCCCTTCCCCCTAGAGTGCTTAATGTTCTTTACAACTGCACTATGAAAAACCCAGGACTGAAAAATCCTGCTAAAAATGAGCAATTGTAAGCCACTGCAAGTAGAGGGGAGCCAGCAGAACCACTGGCAAACAGTTTCTCTTTTCTGCTAGTCAAGACTGTCACAAAATTCACACTACCTGCTGCTGTATGTGGATTTGAGAGAGTCGCTGTAGTTTGGATGCATGGTCAGGAACCGCTGGAAACAGAAAAGACAAATCCGTTGTTTGTTTTGCATCAGGGTACCAAAATAAAGACCATAGCACATTGCAGCAGAAAAATACACGTACCACAAGCACACCTTTCCTACCACACAAACCCCCTGGCTGAACTGCACATGAATATCAAGTTTATTTGTTAACTGGCATGAGTCTGGGGATGCCTGAAATGAGAACTTCACCAGAGTAAACTACCTGAATGAATGTTAGGGCATGCAGTCAAAAAGGCTTCTCTGCCTGTGCCAGGAGCAGAGATACATCCAGAATGTTAGGGATGGAAAGAGATCATAGGCAGGAAGGTCCCATTGGTCTTCGCCCAGAGAAGGTACTGTTGCTAACCCGCTTCCCAACCTACTCCATCACCTCCTAGGCCCCGGATGAGATGTCAGAGCAGCAGACGTGCTTCATTTGTACCTACTTTACTCGCACCAGGCTGTGTGCTCAGCTGTCCTTGCCTCTAGATTAAGGCTTAGGGAAAACAGGATATGAAGCAGCATGGGAGTGGCATCTGCAGATCAGACTTGCCGAAAAATGCACGTACCTTGGATGCTAGCACTGTCCAGGACAGGCAGGAGGTTCTTCACCTGCTCCAGAAGGGCTGCTTGGGTTGGAATAACCTGCTCCTCTGGTGGGGAGAGACAAGAAGCAACTTCAGTAAATACAAGATGCTGCTTTGGGTTTTCAGAAACACTGTTGAGATAATTTGTCCAACTGATCCAGAAAAGGGCTTGTTTGTGATGTTCCTTAGACGTCCATGTCACTCACCCCTGGATTCTGGCTCACACTAACTTATGGCATGAAAATCTCCAACAAGTTTCATTCACAGACCACACCAAATAAGGCTGAAGAAAGTTCTTTCGGGGCAAAAAACGCCAGAAGGTTTTCAAATATACACAAAGGTCTTCCACTTTTGTCACAGCCTAGCACGAACTGGAAGTGGGGTAAGGAAAACCGTCCTAGCTCCAGTTTTAATGTGAAAACTTCTACTAATTCAGGGTTAAACTGATCCATGCTAAAAAGATCATAACTGATGAAACTGTAGCATGGATGAACACAAGGGAGCACTAAGGGTGACAGACTCCCTTGTACCAACCATCTCTCCGACAGCTCTAAAGAAGGTGCCATGCCAGATCTTTACAACTAAAGAAGAGAAACCCATCCCAATCCAGCTTATGTAAAAACGCAACTTTTCCAGTGTTGAACCCCTCATCTCCTCTCATTTCATGTCATACCTGCCAAGATGAACTGGAGCTTCATGGCATCTGGAACAGCCATCCTATCAATGTACTGAGGGTCGAGGTATTTTATAACATCCTCAACTAGAGTGAAAAAGAGGTTTGGAGAGAAACAGCAGGAGAGACGTTATTGTCTTTTAAGTTCCATTCCCCTCTGGACTGTCCACAAGGTTACTTTGTAAACATGGCACACTTAGGGTCATTTATGTTCATATTCACTAATTTCTATGGCACTTGAAAATACGTAACTTTGGAGCAATCTGACCAAGAATCGACAAATCACAGAATCATGGAAAGGTCTGGGTCAAAAGAGACCTTAAAGTCCATGCAATTCCAACTCTGCTGTTGTGGGCAGGTACATCTCCCACTGGATCAAGTTGCTCAAAGTCTCATCTAACCTCGCTTTACAGACCTCCAGGGATGGGGCTTCCATGACTTCTCTGGGCAACCTCCCTCGCAGGAAAAAAATTCTTCCTAATGCCTCATCTAAATCTCCCCTCTTTCAGTTTAAAACCATTCCCCCTCATTCTGCTCCTGCACTTCCTGATAAAGAGCCCCTTCGCAGCTTTCCTGCAGGCCCCAAGCCAAAGGGCTCAAGCCACTTAACTGCTTTGTTACGGATACCCACAGACCTTGCTTTTTATTTATATAATGATATTACAGGTGATTGAAATCTGCTTCTTCCCACCCCTAAAACAAAACCATCCAACTGCCTTTCATTCTGGCCCTTAAAATCATCTACAAATAGACAGTTTACATTTTTATATCAAATGGCCACCACAGCCCTGGACCACAGTGTCTCTCCCTATGCAGCCCACTCTTCCTGCCATACCAGGCAGCAAAACCTGGGCAAGAGGCAACTTTGCAAGACAAAGCACCATTCCAGTGCCTGTTCCCAATATCCCCCAGTTCTGAGCAGGCTCCCCAGACCAGTCCAGCAGTGGAGAACTCCACACAGGGGAGAACTGCTCCAGCGCGCCTGAGAAGTCCAAATGTACAAGAACCTCACCTAGGTTGGATGAGGCTTTGAGCAACCTGATCCATGACAGGGGGCTAGAACTGGAATGGGTTTATGGTCCCTTCCTATGCAAACCATTCAATGATTCTATGAACTCATTTCAGGAGCTCCAACAGTCCTCATGGGCTGCATTCCAGGTGGAGCAAACCAATGCACTGATCCAGGCAGACATCAAGCAAAAAATATTGCAGCGGCCCAACCCCCACCCCAACAGCTAAGTGAGAGAATCATGAGCAGAAAGACACATCACTCAGTCTCTTATTTCTCTGCCCAATATGCAAAACAAGAACCCAAAATGAAAAGAGCTCATGGGGGGAGGAGAGAAAAGGGACTTTTTGTAGATGAGTAAAACGCCACACAGGGTGTTTCCAGCCTCTCCAGCCCCCTGGGGTCTCCCCTTCTCACTTTTTTTATACAGGATTTTGATCCTCTCCCTCTTTCCGGCGATGTTGCTCAGTGCCACCTGCACCTTCACCAGCTCATCCACCACCTGTGGGGGGACAGAGGAGGGGGATGGACCTGTTAGACCCCTCCAGATCCAGGCACCCTAGACCCTGCTGAGCTCAAAAACCCTACACCCTGACATGTCTGGGCACTCCACACTCTGCTGGGCCAGGGCACCCCAGACACTGTTATGCTCAGGCATCCTATACCCTGCCAAGTCTGGGAACCCCAAACCCCACCGTGTTGGGCTGGGCACCCCAGACCTTGCTGGACCCAGGCACCTCAGACTCTATGGAGCATGGAGCCGGGCATCCCACACCCTGCCGGGTCTGGGAACCCCAGACACTGCTGTGATTGGGCAGCCCACACCCTTGCTAGGTCAGGGCATCCAAACCCCGCTGCACCAGGACACCGCACACACCAGGAAGGGCAAGGATGGGCACCCCAGAGCTTGCTGTCCCTGAGCATCCAGACTCTGCTGGGCCAGGACACCCCACTGGACCAGGGTACCCCAAATCCCAGAGAGCGTGAGGCTGGGTACCCCACACGCCACCAGCCCTGGCACTCTGGACTCTGCTGTGCTTGGGCACCCCGCACCCTGCTGGGCCCGGAAGCATCCAAACTCCGCCGGGCTCGGGGTCATCAAAACTCCAGGGACGGTCATCCCACATCCTGCTGGGCCGAAGCATCCAAACGCCGCCGTGTCTAGGCATCCCAGATCCCACTAGTATGGGCACCCCAGGCCTCACCTTCCGAATCCCGCAGGTCTCTTCACTGCCGCCGACCCGGCGCTCCAGCTCCTCAAGCCGCCACTGCAGCTGCATCAGCTCCGCCGCCATCTTCCCCCGCCCGCCCGGAAGCGCCATGCGCCGCTTCCGGCCCGCCCCGTTGCCATGGAGATTGCGTTACCATAGAGACGCAGATGGCAGGGAACGGGATGCGGGTGGTGGAGCTGGGATCATGAAGTCATGGAATCATATAATCATAGAATCATAAAACCATAGAGTCATGGAATCATGCAATTTTGTAATAATTGAATTATTGACTCATTGAATCATTGAATATTAGAATCATAAAATCATGGAATCATAGACTCAGACGATGGTTTGGGTTGGGAGAGACTTTAAAGCCCATCCAGTTCCAACCCCCCTGCCATGGGCAGGGACACCTCCCACCAGACCAGGCTGATCAAGGCCCCATCCAACCTGGCTTTGAACACTTCCAGGGAGAGGGCATCCATAGCTTCCCCAGGCAACCTGTGTTAGTGTCTCACTACTCATTGTGAAGAATTTCTTCCTAATGTGTAAATCTTCTCCCTTCCAATTTAAAGCCATTCTCTCTATTGTACTGTCACTGCTTGCTGTTGTAAAAAGTCCCTGCCCAGCTTTCCTGTAGCCCCTTCAGGTACTGAGAGGCCTCTATGAGGTCTCCCAGGAACCTTCTCTTCTCCAGGCTGAACAACCCCAGCTCTCTCAGCCTGTCCTCATAGCAGAGGTGCTCCAAGCCCTCTGATCATCTTTGTGGCCTTCTCTGGATCCAACAGTTCCACATCCTTCTTATGCTGGGAATTCCAGAACTGGGTACAATCCTCCAGGTGGGGTTTCAGGAAAGCAGAGCAGAGGGGAAGAATCCCCTCCCTTGCCCTGCTGGCAACACTTCTTTTGGTGCAGCCCAGGACAGGGTTGGCCTTCTGGGCTATGAGCGCATGTTGCCAGCTCGTGTTGAGATTCCCATCAATCAGCACCCCAGGTCCTTCTCCACAGGGCTGCTCTCAATCACATTGTCTCCCATTCTGTAGAAACCATGGATTGCCCTGACCCAGGTGTAGGACCTTGCACTTGGCCTTGTTGAACCTCATGAGATCCCCACAGCCCCACTTCTCCAGCTTGTCCAGGTCCCTCTGGATGACATCTCATCCTTCTGGTGTGACATTTCCCCACTCAGCTTGATGTCATCTGCAAATTTGCTGTGGAGGCACTCGATCCTGCTGTCTATATCATCGATGAAAATATTAAACAGCACTGGTGCCAGTATGGACCCAATACGGATGGGGAGGGGGAAGTGTGGGAGCTGCGAAGCTGCTCTCTGAGGCAAGGAGGGCTGGCTGAAGGAGGTCGATGTTGATTTGCACTGCAGAGGGACTCATGCAGTCGATCACCGCTACATACTGGTGCCGTCCGCCAGGAAAGAGGAGATATGAAAAGAAATGGATACAGTGATCCATAGGCCATTGTGGATGCTAGGCCTTTGAAATCAGTGCGGCTGCCGCAGGCTCTCCCATAGGCCCCCGCCTGCCCATATCCAACTTTCTCCAATTGACTATTGGCAGTGACATGCAGGAAAAAGTGAAACACAAATAAAACCAGCAGCCAAACTCAGCCCACTGCAGCCTGCCACTAGCACTGGCAGTTCTATGGGTCTCTCAAAGGGTTGAGAACATAGGATCATAGACTGGTTTGGGTCAAAAGGGATCTTAAAGCCCATCTTGTTCCCCTTTCTGCCATGGGCAGAGACACTTCCCACTGGATTAGGTTGCTCAAAGCCTCATCCAACCCAGCCTTGAACACCTCCAGGGATGGGGCATTCACGATAGTGTCCCTGTTGCTCTCAGACTGTGAGCCTGGGGTTGGGTTTGTGCAGCCCCAGGCCCCAGAGAACCCCCTTTCGAGGTCCCAGGCCAGAATTTCAGGTGAAAACCATCTGCTGATAGTGAACTCTACGTTGGCATGGCTGGCAATATAGACTGTGTGCCTTTACGGACCCTCCCAGTGAGCTTTGACCAGAGCACACCCCACTTTTAGTTGTGCTCCTACAGTGAGTTGTATGAGACTACCAGGCTGTAGGAGGAAGCTGTGGGGTGGCCCAGGCTCCCAGCAGCCCCTGTTCCCCCTTAAATCTCCCTGGAGAAGCCGTGCAGAGCACTCATACAGGAGGAGCAGGCTGAGGCCCCCATGTGCTCTGCTTTTTTTCCCCAGGGATCAATATCTGGGCTATGGAAGAGGCATCTTCAGAGGAGAAGAGCTGTGCTTTGTTCCACAAAGGCAACAATTAGAAATGGCTTCATTAGCAGAAGTGGCTGGGAGCTACAGCAGGGTCTGTGGGCTGTGCACAGAGTGCTGCTCTGTGTTTAGAGGGCACTGGGACTACCATGGCTTGTGCCCAGCATGATGGGCAATGCCCATAAACACACAGATCCCTGTGCTAGAGGGTCACAGATAGTCCCCCCTATGGTGAGAAATTCAAGCAGTCCTGGGACTCAGGTCCTGATGGGAGCTTTGGGATGGGAGGACATCCAGCCTTTATGGTCCCATCCAGCCCGTGAGTCTTGGAGTGGGGCAGAAGTCACAGCACTGGCTGCCTGCAGCCCAGCACAGAGCACTGCAAATCTGCTCCCCTCTCCCTCCCCATCCCTGTCTCCATCTCAGGCTGACTGGGGCGGAGAAGAGGGCTTTGACCCTATTGCCATCCTTGGAGCCTGTGGTGGCACACTGATGCCATGGCCACCTGCCTCCAGCTTGGCTCTTGATGCCACATCCAGCGCATCTCTTGGTAGACTGGATCGTCCCTGCATCCTCTGTCTCGCCTTTCTGCTCAATTACAGTCCCTGCGGGATGCAGGAAGCTGCATCGATCAGGGCTGGTTACTGAGGTGACAGCAGCTGTGTCCCCGAACCCCCCAGGGAGCGTGGCAACACACATCACCCCCTGAGCTGTGTAACAAGCTCGAACGCATGTGCCCTCCTGGCTCCCCGTAGCCCTGGCGCTCAATGAGCTGTGGCAAGCGCTGCCTGGCAGTGACAAGGGACACGAGACCTCAATTAAGCTTGCATTGATCCCAGTTCGCTTGGCTGGCTGTGCCAGGGCTGCAGGAACTCTGTGCTGGGGCTTGGCTGTCTCATACCCTGGCACCCCTGCTCCTGAGAGGACAACCATGACTGTCTTGCAGCCTGGGGCACGCACAGGCACAATCACACACAGGGAACCCTACTGCATCCTGGTGCACTCACACATCCGCACTCACACACACATGCACTGATACACACACTCAGACATTCACATGTCCACACACACACACAGATTTGCGCACACATGCACTCACACATATGCACTCACACATACACTCACACATGCGTGCACACACACTCACACACACATGCACTCAGATGCACACTCACACAAGCGACACACGGAGAACACCGCTGCAACTGGTGTGCACACACAACTTCACATGCCCATCTGTACTCCCCCACACTGCCTGTCATTCCTTCTTTTACAGACCCCTTCATCCTTACACCCACCCACATGGGCTCTCTGGCAGACCTGGTTCCTCTGCAACCTTTAGGGTGCTCTGCAGGGGTCCTGTGTTCCCCCTCATGACCCAAACACACCGTGTCTTCCTCTGTGTCCCCAACACGCCTCACTGTGTCTTTCCCCTTGTCCCAAACATATCCCCCCATGTCCCTCAGTGACTCTCCCTGTGCCCCCAACATGTACCCCATTGTCCCCAACATGTCCCTCCTCTCACCCTCAACGTGTGCCCCTATGGCCCCCTGTGCCTGCCACTATGTCCCAAACATATCCCCATGTCCTTCCGTGTCTCCAGCATGTCCCGTCCCTCCATGTTCCCAACGTGTCCCCCTGTGTTCCCCCCATGTTTCTCCCTGTGCCCCCAACATATCCATCCCACATCCCCCGTTTCCTCAGCCTGTCCCCCATGTCTCCCCGCATGCTTCCAACATGTCCCCCCAGGTCCCCAACATATTCCCCCGTGTTCCCGCCATGTCCTTCTATGTCTCTCCCCGTGCTCCCAAAGTATTCCCTGCATCGTGTCCCTCCGTGTCTCTGTCTGTGTTCCCAACATACCCACTCCACGTCCCCACCGTGTTCCCAGCATGTCCCCCTCGTGTCCTCCGTGTCTCCCCATGTGTTCCCAACATATCCACCCACGCCCACCTGTGTCTCCTCCCTGTGTTCCCAACATGTCCCTTCTGTGTCACCAACATGTTGCACTCGTGTCCCCAACACGTCCCTCCGACTCCTTTCGTGTCTCTCCCCATGACGTTCCGTGTCCCCCCGTGTCCCTGACCTGAAGAGCGGCCCCGCAGCGGTAGCACGCTCAGCACCCTGGAGAGCGCCCGCGCCCCCCGGCTGGGCTCAGGGCTGCGGGGCCCGGGCTCGGGGAGCGGGTGTCCCAGAGTGAGTGGGGGGGTCCCGTGGGGCTGGGGGTGTCCCCAAAGGGCTGGGGATGTCGCCAAGGTGGTGCGGGTCTCCGCGGGGGTCTTTGCGGGGTTCCTGTGGGAGTGAGGGTGTCCTCGGGGACTGACGGATGTTCCTGTCTGCTGGCGGTCTCCTTGAGGGGCCAGGGATGTCTCCGGGGGGCAGGTGTCCTCGGGGAGGCTGGTGAAGTTCCCAGGGGCTAAAGGTGTCCCCGAGAGGGGTTGTGGGTGTCCCTAGGGGCTGAGGGTATTCCAAGGTATGTTTAGATGTCCCTGGGATTGGTAGTGTCCCTGGGACTGGGCGGGAGGGTTATCCCCAAGGGATGGAGATGTTCCCGGGGGCACCTCTGACACGGGAGGTTCTGCCCCCTCAGGTGCCAGGGACTTGGCTTCATGGATGACTGGGTGGAGGCTGTCCTCATGGTTGCTGTTGGCGGAAATGTCTGTCCCCATGGGTGCCTCTTCATGCTATGTGTGCAAGTCAAACAATGTCCAGAGTTGGAAGGGATCCACAAGGATCACAGAGTCCAACATGTGTGAGTGGGACTGTGTGTGAGTTTGCATGCATGAGTGCTTGCCCCTGAGCTTCTGTAAGGGAGCCCAAGTGACCTGTGTGTATATGTCGACTTTGCTGCCTATGTTTCCTGAGCTTTCCCATTTGCACTCATGCCTCTGAGCACCGAGTATGCTTGTGTCTCCCAGCCCCAGCTGGGTCACCCATGCCCTCTGTGGGTGCTGCCCAGGTGCCCGGGTGGCCCCGCACTGCTTGTATCTCACCTTCTGCAACCTCAACAGCCTCATGCCCCTTGCCTGCCTCAGGTAGCCTCACGAGGTCCCTACCCATGGGTCAGCTGCCACTGGGCAGCCCCCCAGCCTGGCTGGTACAACTGGAGTTAGTGCCCAATCTGATCCAGTCCATGCTTGAGGGCTCTGGTGGGTAGAGGGCACCTGTTTGCAACTGAGAGCCCCCAGAAACTGAGGTAACTTGGTGCTGGAGGCAAAGGGGAGGTGGGATGTGAAACCTCAGGCACTATAGCTGTTATCCCAGAGTGTCATGGGCTGCGGGGGTGCCCTGCAACCCCAAACTGTCCCCAGCCTGAGCACTGGAGTTTGGCAGGTGGCACCATGTCACATACACCACCCTCAACAGCTGTTTGGTTCAGCAGCTCATTTTCTTTAATAGATACACAGAGTGGCACAGCCAAGGTGGGAGTGCCAGTGGGAGCCCGGTGGTACCGAGCCCTGGCCCCCCACACTGAGGTAGAGGTGAGCTTGCCTGCTTTGGCACCCAGGGGTGCGAGTGGGTGGGGGAGGTGCCCGCCTGGCCCCAACGAGGTAGCTTGGAGTGTCTGGCACAGTGACCTCCATCTCCCCGTCCCCGCCCCCTCCCTTCACACTGGGGACGCCAGCATCCGAGAAGTCTTCCGTAGTGGGGAGAACTGCTGGGCCTCTTTGCCCTGCCCACACCAAGAACCTCCCAGTGCACAAGCCCCACCCCCATATTAAGCCCCATTCCCATCCCCTTCTCTATCCCCATTAGATTCACTCCCACCTAACAACCCCACACAATACAATCCCACCTGTCCCACCAGTATCCCCAATATCTGCCCCCCAAGGTCACCCCCTTGAACTGAGGACCTGGGGGGTTGAGATGCCACCACCCTGGGGTAGCCAGGGGACACCCCGAACCCTGAGGGTGTCCCAGGGTGGGGGCACCAAGCCAAAGCAGTGTGGGAGGGCTGTGTCTGAGGGTCTGCAGTGGGTAGCGGGTGCCATATATAGGGGATGCAGGGTATAGGGGCTGCAGGGTACAGGGATTCCCATGTTTGCACTGAGGGTGTGCACAGGTGATGTAATGTGGGCACCAAGGGTGTGTATAGGGGACAGTGTGTGCACTGGAGGTGTGTATATGGGACATGGTGTATGCACTGGGGATGTTCATAGGGGACGCAGCATGCAGGGGATGCAGTGTACGCGTTGAGAGTGTGTATAAGGAATGCAGTGCACAGAGATGTGTGCAGAAGACAATATGCAAGAGATGTGCACTGAGTGTGGCAGTGTGAAGGATGCAGTGTTCACACTGAGGTGTGTACAGGGACTGTAGCATGTGCTCTGGGGTGGGTACAGAGTCCTCAGAGTGTGCACTGAGGTGTGTATAGCGGCTGCAATGTGTAGGGTACACAGCGTGTGTACTGAGTGGTGTATAGGTTATACATTGTGTGCACTGAGTCGAGTACAGGGGCTGTAGTCTCTGCACTGAGGTGGGTATGGGGTCCACAGAGCGTGCATTGACATGTGTATAGGGGCTGCAGTGTGTAGGCGATGCTGTGTGCAGGGCCCGGGGTGCCTCAAGCAGAAAGGTAGGTAGGAGCTGTACGGTGGTGGAGCTGGGGGCAGCACCTGGGAAGGATGTTGCGTGTGTCAGAGGGCACGTGTGAGGAAGGGGTCCCACAAACAGAGGTAAGGGATGGAAGTGATGCCCACAGCCTTGCATGGACACAGCCCAGTATTGCAGCAAGAGGTACCTTCAGGTCTCCAATCCCACCTTGGTGGCCCAGCTGGGTCCCACAGCTCAGCCTCCCAGGCCATGGTGACCCTCAGCTGCTTTTGGGATGGAGGAGGCATCTCCCCTATGGCGAGGTGCTGCCAGGAGTGTGGCTGTGTGAGGGGGCTGGAAGCAGTGGGTTTGGGGTGTGCATGGGGTTCAGTCGGCTCTGGGTGCTCCCTCCAACAGGTGCTGGGGGAACCGTGGGCCGGCGGGCAAACAGAACGCCTAGGGAACAAGAATAAGGGGGTTACGGCAAGCCCAGGGCTGGGGGCTCTATTTGCCTGAACCCCAGCACCCAGGATGGGGAGGATAGGACCAACAGCCCTAGGAGCTCCAGCCCCATCACTCATCACCCTTGGTGCCTCCCCTGGCCCAGCCACCCTCACTCACATGGGGCAGCCCCTGGGGTGGCCCAGGACCATTTAGCTGGCAGTCCTGTGTGCTGATTAGCTTGTTAAATTCCAGGCTTTCCAGCTTGTTAAATATCTCAGTTCTGGAGGAAGAGCCATTGATTTTAACTGGGGGTGTCTCCGCAGGGCAGGCATGGATCTGGGGGTCATGGGGTGAACTGCTTAGACAGGTAGGTGCACATTGTCAACCCAAAGAAGTTTCTGCTCCAGCAAAGCACCCCAACATCTTCCCCTGCACCCCACTCCATGCCCTGCAACCAGCCAACCCCCACAAGAAATGAGAGGCCCTCTGGGCACAGCAGCATCAGGGTGACCCCAAATCCAAGCCCTGCCTGCAGGACTCCAAGGTGGGGGATAACCCCAGGTGCCTTTTTGCACTTCTCAGCCCAAGTCCATCCTTCTGTCCACCCATCTAGCCATCCGTCAATCCATCACTTTGGCCCTTCCTTGCTAGCCCCTGCTGGGGGCCATTTCCATCCTCACTGACCCCTCCTTCTCCTGCTCCCTCTCCCCCGGCCCTGCCACTTCATTACAATGGATTTTATAGTAAAGACATCAGATTGAAGGAAGGACTTGCTGGCCGGGCAGTGGCTATAAGTTATTGGATTTCCTGGCCGCAATTACACAGGCCAAGCGGCCCTTCTATTTACCTGTGTAGACAACTCCATTTATTTCTATTGACATGTTGATACTGCTAATGCCGTTGGTGGACAGGTTCAATGCGGTCTCCTGTCTGTCATCTGGGGAAAGGAAATACCAATATGAGCATTAAGAGAAACAGAAACAAGAACCTGCCCCAGAGAGAAGCAGAGCTCTGGCCTCTCTGGGCATCACTGCTCCCCTCCAGCCACTGCTTCTCCCTCTTGGGGTGTCAGAGGATGGGGTGATCCAAGCTGAGGTGTTCGATCCTCCTACCTCGGTTGGAGATCTTGACATTCATGGGGAACTGGGAGGCCACAGCCAGGAGGTTGTGCTGCAGTGCATGTTGCACCAGCCTCTGCTGCTCCTCTGCCGTCAGGGCAACCTTCTTCTCTGGGGGCTCTCCTGTCTCCAGCTTCTCCCGCAGCTGCTCCAGCACTGCCGCTTGCGAGGCGGCTGCTGCTTGGGCCGCTGCGAGATGGTGGCCAGCCAGTCCCACTGGAATAGCAATGCGCCCTGGTACTGCTGCCGCCAGCACGCCATCCTCTGCAACGACAAGGAGAGTTCAGCATGCCCCTTCATCATCATTCCATCTCACCACCTCCAGCTGGTGCCACCTCCATCCCACTAGCACGGGGCACGACAGGCCACCACCCATCTGGGCTTGGTCCTTTTCCAAAGCCAAGAGAAATAAACGTTCCTCAGTTCCAGAGAAGGACTAAATTAATAAAACTGTTTATTTCGCCCCAAGCAAAAAGGGCAAGAAAGACAGGGAACAACCCTGCTGTCAGACTAGTGTATGTGTCTGGGGAGAGATGTGCTCCTTACCCACCTTTCTTAACGGCGTGCACTTGTCCAAGTTGGCCACAGCTGTGCGTGGAGATGCTAAGAGCTGGCAGAGGCATTTTTGGGGAGCCCAGCAGGGTTGGGGTGCCAGTTGGTGAGTAGTTGAAGAGTGCTGTGCCGAAAGTCTGCCTCCGTCCCTCCCGACGGTTGCTGTCAATGGCAGCTTGGAGTTCTCCAGGGGAGCTGAGTGCCCGCTTCTCACATTCATAGGGATACAGGTACTTCATGTATCTGCACAGGGAGAGAGACAGGATGAGATCCAGCATCGTATGCCTCCCAGCCAGCTCACTACTGAGCAGAGAGCAGGCTGGGGATGGCAGCTGGAAAGGGTTGGAGTCCTCCATCTGCTTTTTGGGCATCCACGGACCCCACTTCAGGGTCCAGGACATCCAAAACAGCGGGTGCCCCAGTGTGTGCGCCCCCACCCTCGGCCACCACCAGGTGCTCACTGCGTGCGGAGGGTGAAGGCAGCACTGGTGATGGAGGTAGGTAGGTTGAGGCCCTTGGTGATCTCCCGCCAGATCTTCTTGTTGATGACTTCAACCAGGCCGCCCTTGTCCGTCACCAGTCGGTACAGCGTGTACAGGTCCAGCACTTGCTTGGCCATGATAGGGATGCGGTTCACAGGCGTGCCTTTTGGCCACGTGTGGAGAAGAAAAAGGGTGTGGGGTGAACCCAGGGAGACCTTCACTCCCTGGGGACACAACCCCATTGTCACTGCAAGTACTGGTTGCCCTTCAAGGGGAGAGGCTTCTCTTTGCGCCTCGGTGAGCACCTATAGGTCACAGGCAGGATCACAGAGTGCCTGGGAGAGCCGCACCATGTCTGTGAGAAGGGCAGACCCCAGGATGCTAGCACAGGGTTCCTGTAGATGGAGTTTTTGGCAGGGCTGGGTATGCTCTCAGCTAGCAGGTGGGGGGCACAGTGGGATGAGCAAAGTGCCTTTTACGAAGCCCCTTAGATAGGATCTTACAGCCATGCACAGAGCATCTCCCCCACCCCCAGTCTCTCTGTGTATCCCAGAAGGAATCTCTCTGTAACTCCCTTTCAGAACCCCAAAAAACTGATCCATTCTAAACTTCACAAATGGCCTCACCCTATAACCCTCTCTGAAGAGGACTCCCCTATAACCCTTCTCCCTACAGTGAGGTTTTCTATCTTACCAGTCTCCCTCTGAGCTCCACAGAAAGGGACTCCTCCAGGAGCCCCTGGAGAGACTCCCTGCCCCACAGACTCCACACAGCAACCCCCCAACTGCTTAAAGTGCCTCTTCTCAAGAGATCTGACCCCAGCTCTCCTTCAAATGTCTTCAGTCAAGATCCTGAGCCCTGGTCCTGCAGCATTACTCCCCCCTGCACAGGCCACAGGGCAAGTGTTAACAGGGCTCTGTGAGCCGAGCATGGTCCCCACAGCCACCAGGTCTGTTCACAACCCCCTCCCCACTTTCCCAGCACTGCCAAATAGCCCCACAGCTTTGCTCTGCCCCACAGTGCCTTGGGGCAACAGTCCAGGCAGTGCCTGGGGGCTGCAGCAGGGCAAGGAGGGATGAGCATTCCATTCTATTCTATCCTGTCCCATCCTAACCTATCCCATCCGATATTTATTCCTCTTGCGGGGCGGCGGGTGGTATCGGAAAGCCATCTATTTGGCCAGGGCAGGCTGTCACAGCCGCGCTTTGCCCCTCAAACGAAGCTGTCACTCACCGCCATCCTCTAGCATCCCTAATTTATGACCCTGATATTGGCTTGGCTTCTTCACATAAGCCTGAAAAATGAGCTCTTTTTATTCCTTTACTGAGTTCATTTAACTTTTTTTTGTGTGTGTGTGTGTCTGTGTTGTTCGCCTGATTGGGAAGGGGGAGAGTTTATCCTCCTGGGAAAAAGGCAGATATATTGACTTGATATCTACTGGCGGTTTCTCACAAGCCCTGCCTGGGGGCTGGCAGCATCAGCCCCATCACCCTTGGAGAGCTGGATTTGAGGGTTCCTCATCACCTCAACATACCAACAAGATTGTGGGGTGTCAGTTTTTTCTCTTTCTGTCTATGATAGCTAATGAAAGCAGCTCACCATTTATCTCAGAACTGTGCAGGGTGGGCAGTTGGTGCCCGTCTGGCTGACAAAGGGATCTGTCTGCATCCCGGCAGAATGATGGACCCCCGCCCCGGCCAAGGCAAGCAGCACAAAAGCCTGGGGCCGTGATGCAGCCATTGTGGCATTGCAATTAGCTCCTTGATTGATTAATGGCCCCATGTTATCGGCAGGGCCCCTGGCTCAGCAAGGAGGGACTGCAGACCCCCGCTGAGCAAAAGCAGAAATAGTCTCCCCACATCCCAGTTAATCACTTTTTGGGGATGCCACGGAGGCTGGGGCACTGGAATGGTGTGCCCCACTGCCTGCACCCTGTGATGGTATCACCCCCATCTCATGCCTCCTCCCACAGATCCCTTCCAACAGTCACACCCACGCACCACTGGGGCTGGATGACTTGTCCTGTGCCACAGGATCCCCACTGTGAGGCTGTCCCCATATTTCTGTCCTGCTCATTTTTCACTTCACTGATAAATGCCCTTACAGACAGTGGGCACGACACAGCCCTCTTCATTAGGGCTCACTCTATAAGCAACAATCCCTCCTGGACCACTGTCCCCTCAGGGACACAGCCCTGGAGTCACAGCCCCCTGCTCATAGCATCCGCAGGTGCCTTGGCAGCCCCTGTACTAGCTCATAGGTGCTGGTTTTTAGCCACCTCCTGAAACCCGCGGGATGCTGTCCCTGCCCCACAGACCCCTGTCCTCTTTCTCTTTTCTACCCAGATCCAAAATCCCTTACTCCTCCAACAGAGGCACACACACACGGATCCACACACCTGCATCCACCCCTCTGCCTGCCCTCCCTGAGGAGATGCCACCTGCCTGGGAGGTGGGGTGTGGGACAGAGCGGACAGGACTGGGATGGCTGGACACAGAAGGATGACGAGCAGCATTGACAGAGAAGCATCAGGCTCCCTCCCTTCTCCTGCATCACCAGGCGTTTGCTTAATTAGCCCCAACCCCAATGGCGAGGGAGTTAATTAGCTCTGGAGAGAGAGATAATGAAGCCATGGAACAGCCCATGAATCTTGTGGCTGATGGATGCTGGGGGGCCAAGGCAGCACTGAGGCTCCCACTCGCTCCCCACAGCCCCACACCAGGGTCAGGGAGACAGGGGACATCCATGGGGCAGTACCCAGCCCCCCCTGCCTTCAGCAGGCCTCCAGTGTGAGCCCCACAGCCAAGCCAGTCCGCTGCAGTGCAGCCCTGGGTGAAATGAGTTTTTAACGTCACAGCCCAACCCCAAAATCTATCACTGCCACCCCTGCGGGCGGGTGGGCATCCTCACAAGCCTTTCCATGGGCACAACTGGAGGGCAACTGACCTTTTTGCCCACCCTTGCCCTGCACATAGCCAGCCCCACTGCTCCCAGCCCTGCTCCCCCCCTAGCCTTCTCCTGTTAATTAGCTCGGCATTAACCTCTGCCTGGGGTTTACTGGCTATTGAGCGGCATGTTCATTAATCCACATACCAGCAAAAGGCTCTAATTAATACAGCCGGCCACACGCCCGCGCTCGGCAACTTTTAATTGTCGCAGGCCCAGCCGGGGAGGGCGAAGGTTAAAGCATTTATCGAGTCCCTGGGAGCTGGCTTGGCCCCCCATGCTGATAGTAAAGATTTCCGATGTGGCCAAGCAGGCTGGCAAGCCCTTAACCCCTGGGGGGCCAGTGCCGCCCGGATCACTGACCCCATTCTGGTGGTATCACGGGCATTGCTACGAAGTACCAGTAACAGGCATCCATCCTCACTGGGCGCTGCTAACCAAGAGCACTAACCGGCACTGCTAATGGACACTGCTAAGGGCATTCCCACTTGGCATTATTAAAAGGTCCTGCAAACAGGCACTGCCGGTGGGCATGGATAAGGGGTGTTGCAAATGGCTGTCTCCAAAGAAAATGCTCATGGGCATCCCCACTGGGTATTGCTGGTGAGCATCTCTGTAGGGCATCACTAGCAGGTATCAGCAACAGGCACTGCTACCAACCCCACCTCGGTGGGCCCAGGGAACCTGTGGCCAGCAGGGACCCTTGGGTGGGTCTGCCCGGGGAAATCTGCTGAGTTTCTGCATTTGCACCTGTGCGCGTAGGAGATGGTGGGGAAAGACTCTGCAGGACCTGCTTGGGGGGGCTTGTAGGGACCCACAGCATCTCAATGCCCCAGCGATCCATACTGCGAGCCCCCTCCCAGGCAGCTGGGGCAGGGGTGCCAGCAGTGCCCACCCCAGCCACCCATCTTTACCTCTTTTCTGCATGAAGCCAAAGAGATCATCCAGGAACTCCTTGCGTTTTGGGTCCTCATCCAGTTCGTAGAGCTGGAGGTAGGAGAGAGAGGGGTCAGGGCTGCCAGCATATAGGGGCATGTGAGGCAGAGGAGAGCAGTGCCAGGGACAGGACCCTGCCTGTGCCAGGAACCAGTATCACCCCTTGCTACACTTTCCTCCTCTGCCTGCAACACAAGGCTCTCCCTGACCCACAGATGGGACCCCCCAGCACACCCTCCATGCTGGTAGTGCTGGGTTTTCCCTATGTCCAGGGCCTGGCACTGGCTCCCCACGCACCACTAACTGTTTTGCAGCCTTGTTGCAGAGATGCTGCATGTGTGCCTTGGTTTCCCCACCCCTTTCCTCACTAGGCAGAGGGACAACTGCATGTCAGCCTGGGAAGACGATGCCAATGTAGACACAGCAGTAGTGAATCCTGGGCCTCCAGGTAGGTCCTTAGGACCAGGACGCCCAGCCCTGCTTTGGCTTGGCATCCTCTTGGCACTGCCAAGTGCTGGTGTGCACAAGTCCCAGCAGAGGATCAGCATCTTCATCCACAGAGACGTGCATCCACCTGTGCAGGGCGAGATGCTGGTGCCTGCCAGGGGCAGGGGAAGTTGGCAGAGCCACAGTGTTAGGTGCTAGCGAGGGAGCTAAGAGCGCTGGGGCTGCCCTACTCAGCCAGGGTGATAGGGCTATCAGTGACCTGATAAGCACGGCCTGAGCCATGTCACCACCAGATGAGGCCTTATCAATGGCCAAGAACCGCTTGAGGTGCCTCTGCAAAGGGGCACGTTGCCAAATCCTCCTCCCTCAGCTGGGCATGACGGCCCCAAGGTCATCTGCCCTGGCCAGGCATAGGGACCCCAAATTCAACTTCCTTGGCTGTGCCCGGGGACCTGGGTGTAAGCATGGCAGTGATGTGACCCTGCAAGGCACAAGGAACCTCCCACAGTGGGTGCATGTGTGCAAAGCCAGATGAGAATTCACTGCAGGCAAATGCATGAACCCAAACAGCGTGTGCAGCACTGTGTGTGCACTAACACTGACGCACTAGTGTGAGTTTGTGGGTGCACTGATGTGCCTCCAAGCTGGTGAGCATGCATGTGGCTGCAGAGACCTCACACGTATAGCTGTGCTGAGACTTATGTGGATGCAGCTCCAGACACACGGACACAACCCCCGAGGCTGAGCTGACAGACAGCACCAAGGAGGAAAGTGCAGCCCCTACACCAGGGACACGAAGCGCCAGCTCCGTGCAAAAGCCAGGGCTCGCCTGATTCCAGCACAGCGCCTGGGTGACCATGACAAATTGAAGCCCGCCAGATCGATGGCCCAGCAGTAAAAGTCAGAGCACATGAAGGAAAAATTAGCACCAATCGAAGGCGCTATAGACACCAATTCCTCCCAGCGAGCCTGGTAAGAATTTAAAGCCATTGAAAAGAAACAAAACTCAGCAGTCCAGAATGGATTTCCAAAACATATACAAAGAAATGCAAGCTGGAAAACAAAGTCAGGCACAAAATAAGAATCGTTTAAAAAACAATTGTGCTGGGAAAGGCTGTTAAACACCAATAGAAAGGGAGCACCCCCACCTCCACACAGCACATCATTCACCAGGCAGATAAAGGGAGCCGAGCTGCAGGGATGCGTTAGGCTGCGGGGACATGGAGATGTGGGAATGGGGGGATAGAGGGATGTGATGGGGGACACATGAATACAGGGATATGGGAGTGCAGGGATGTGGGGACATGGGAATGTAGGGGTTTGGGGATGAAGGGACTTGAGGGACATGGAGATGTAGGGATGCAGGGGTGGGGGGACAGGGGGACACACAGGGAGGTGGGGATACAGGGGTGCTCCTACAGACACCCCACAGTTCTCATCACCAGACAGACTCATCTAACCAGGTCCCTTTCTAATCCATGGGCTGTCCCTTATCTAACAGATGCTAACAGCCTGTCTGTAACCTAGCCTACAAGTGCTACTGACTCCTTCCCACCGTACCCAAGGGTGCTGCCTGACCAGGTCAGAGCCACACCGTGGTATTCCATCCTTGCCCCTTCCTTGCCCTGTGGGTGCCACCTCACTGAAAGAAGGTTTCAGAGGGTTCTCTCGGGATGACTCATCCCCTGGGTGCCAACACCCTGTTCCTCCCCTCCACCGCAGTGCTCCCTGTCCCACACTGTCCCCATCTCCATGGACTGCCCTTTTCCAGGACCTCCCTGAGCTATTGATTACCACAACCAGACCAGGCTGGAAGCAGAGCTCCAGGGTGGCTGCTTTGATTTTTGCCTCGGGGAAGGCTGTGTACGTCAGGTTTTGCCTAGATTTCCCTGCCTGTCCCTACCTGCAGCATGGCTCTGACCCCCACTGCTGCATTCCGAGCCTGTTTCCACACCCTGAGATCTCCTGGCTTGTCAAATCAGGAGCAAATCCTCCAAAACCAGCAACTTCTGCCCATCCCACTTTCCTGCAAGGTCAACGCAGAAGCCAGGCTGCTGCATCCTGAGCTCAGCAGCACCTGCAGCTCTGCTGGATCTCCAGGTGCTGCTCACATTTCTGCTCCCACTAATGCAGGCAAAATCCCACCTGGCATGTGCCACCACTCCCTCCAGCTCCTGAAACAGGTGTGACCTTCAAGCGCTGGGATCTATTCTTCCTCCATTGATTAACCTCCAACCTTTTATCTGCAGGGCACTGAGATGCAAAACCACATTACATCAAATGGGGAGCAAAGGTTGGCTTTTAAGTGCAGACAAGAGTGGAGCCGAGTAACCGGGGATGCATCCGGTATCCCATTAGATTTGAGGACGCTGAGGCTGGAGAGAAGGTAGTTCTGGGGGATTCTTGCTGATGGAGGGTGGGCTGGGTCCCAGACAAGGCTAGCACTGGGTTCAGAGGGGTGCCGTGGGTTGGCATGGGTTGTAATCTGCTACAGAATCCAGGCATGGAGGGACCACCAGACAACCCCCACCTCCTCCTCCTGCAGAGTGAGCACTGCAGTCCTGATGCCCACCTCAGGAACCGACCATCCAAGTGGCAGATCACAAACTCCCACGGTCATAAACAATCCCTGTGGGGACTCACGCACCTCATACAATGCCACATGGGCTGATACAACCCCACATGGCTGTGCACAAGCCCACACAAGCCGACACAAGCCCACAGGAGTATAACCGCAACCCTGTATGGGCTCGCACAACCCCACAGGAGTGTGAAAAATTTTGTGGGGATATGCACAACCCCATATGAGTGTGCACAAGGCCTCACAACCCCATAGAAGTGTGTGCACAACCCTGTGCGTGCACATACATCCCCTCACACTGGCTTGCATGTGCTTGTACAGTCCTGCATTGCAGTACACAACCCTCTACGAGTGCATAGAACATCACGTGTGTGTGTGCACAACCCATACATGCACATGCAGCCTGAACAGGCACAAATTGCTGCACAGGCACATACAACCCTGTATGGAGATGCACAGCCTTCTACAGGCAGGCACAACCCCAGGCAAGCATGCACAGCCTTTTGTGGCACAAGCACGTACAACCCCATACATGCACACACAACCCCATATGCAGGTGCACGCACAGCCCTCCTTTAAGTGGTGCACGGCCTTGTATGTGCATGCACAACCCTGTATGTGGTGCACAGCCCTGTATGTGCATGTACAACTCTGTATGGGCATGTACAACCCCAGATGGGCATGCACAATCCCATATGTGTCTGCACAGCCCCATATGTGCATGTAAAACGCTATACGTGCAAGCACAACCCTGTATGTAGTGCATTAGCCTAGATGGACATGCACAACCCCAAACTGGAACACACTGCTCCAGATAGGCACACACAACCCCGTACGCCTGTGCACAACCCCAGAAGGGCAGACACAACTCCATACATGTGTGCACAACTCTAGACAGGCATGCACAACCCCAGATGGGCACAGCCCTCCCAGATGAACAACCCCCCTCCTGCAGGGGCACACACCAGCCCAGAGCATCCCCCCACTTGCACCTTGAGGCAGTCAGGCAAGCCTTGTCCAGGGGCAGTTGTGCAACACAAGCAGCAGCTCCTGCTTGCGGTGACCTATGAGCAAGGACCCTTTTAATCGTGTTTGTATTGATATAATTAGTAACTCATTTAACGCCATCGATGTAACTATATTCCTCTATAAACAGAAGTATTAAACTGTCAAGCCCAGGGATCGATATCCCACCAGCGCACAGCGCAACTCTGCTCTTCCGACCTCGGGAAACCTATCCATGGTGCTTGGCCCCCCAAAAAGCCACAGTACTTGCCCCACCTCTGCCCAGCCCTGCTGCCCACCCAGGTGCTGTTGCAGGGCCATAGTGGGGTGTTTTTGTCCCCCCCATATCTGGGTGCAGATGTGGGGACCCTGCTCTCTCCTGTCATCCCATTGCCATGGCGACGTCTTTATTCCTTAAGGGATGGGGATAACGGGGCTTGTCAAGCAGGTTAAAGGTCAGTGGGTCGAACATGGTTTATTAAAGGGATACAAACAGACCTTGTGCCTCCCCCTCCTCTTCACTGCAATTAAATAGCATCGTTAGCACCTCTCACTGATCCAGGAGATGCCTTTCCCAGAGCCGGGGGAGCGTGTAGGGCTCGATCTGGTGTCCCTGGCACCCTTTAGCCCAGCTGATCCCCTAGATAGCGTAAGGACGCAGTGAAGTGCCAAGCCACCCCTCAGGCACCTCCAGACTGTCCTGCCCCGGGGGGGCACCCCCATTACCTTCCCCACCTTCGTCCACCCAGTGCCCTGCTTCCAAGGGAAGTGATTGCAGTGGGACCCCTTGCAGCCCTTGCTTGACTGCCACCTCCTGCAGGCAGTGAGGGCTCAGATCAGCAACCAGGATTTAATCCACTTAATATGAGTCGTATTGATCCCGGGCCATGCTTGGCTCCCCCCTGCCTCACATCCCACCCACGCCCCCAACCCCGAGCCGCTTATTATGCACTGCATTGATTAGCTGCACTGCTAATTTTTCCATCTCGCCACTATTCATGCAGGAAGCTCAGGCAATGCACCCTGGGGTGCAGTTGCACTCCACAGCTGGCTGATGGGCTGTTGTGGGGTCCCTGCACCTCTCCAGAGCATCGCTGTTGCCTCTGAACTGGAGGTCCCTGGCTCCTTGCCCAGGGAGATAGTGCAGGGTCAAGTGCTCAGACACTAGGGTGTCCCCCTCCATGTCCTGATGGGATGCAGATATGGGACACCCATCAGTGCCTCAGTTTACCCTGCAGGCTTGCAATCACCAAGGCCTGGCTATTCCTCGCAGTGCACAGCCCGATGTTCTCCAGGGTGCAGAAACTCCAAGAATAGCCACAGTCAGAGCCCCTCATGGCTCCCCCCATTATGGGGCACACACAAGGGGGTTGAGAGTTCACAGATTAACCCCCCTGTCCCTGGAGCTGGGGGGCAGCTTGCTCCCCGCTAGGCACAAACCACCCCCCTGACCTTGCGAGCCACCCGTCGGTTCCACAGCCAGCCGTTAATAAGTTAATGGTTACAGGATGGCTTTGCCTGGACTCTGGCTGCATTCAAAGGCACTGCCGTCTCTTGAGGGGCGGGGTGGGGGGCTGCTCCCCTGAATCCACAGCCTGTACGGGTGCTGGAAGAGTTGCTCTCCCCAATACACCCAGACAGTATCTCCCCAATATCCCCACTGGTGTGACCTGACACCCCCATCCATAGCCCTCTCCCAGCACCACGGCTCCCTCCTCAAAGCCTTTCATCACGCTTAATATTTAACGGTGCTTTACAGAGCCGCAGGTTTAATCAGCGATGATAATGCAGCAGATCCGGCAGGTCATTAAAACCCCTCTCCCCACCGTGGCGGGCGCCGCTGCTCCTGGGAGAGCTGCCTGCTGCAAACATTAACCCAGCTTCGCACAAGGTGAGCGACTGTTTGCTGGTGGCACTGTCCTTGGGGAGAGCAGCCCCCCACCCGCTGCCTGGCTCTGGGGTGAAAGGGGGTGCTCACAGCATCCCCAGCTTCCTCCTCAACCTGTTTTGCAGAAAGGGAAACTGAGGCATCCGGTGCCAGCTTGACTCAACCAAGGGCTGGCTTTAAATTGGAAGGGGGTAGATTTTGATTGGACATTAGGAAGAAATTCTTCACAACGAGGGCAGTGAGACACTGGCACAGGTTGCCCAGGGAAGGTGTGGATGCCCCCTCCCTGGAAGTGTTCAAGGCCAGGTTGGATGTGATCAGCCTCATCTGGTGGGAGGTGTCCCTGCCCATGGCAGTGGGGCCAGAACTGGATGGGTTTCCAACCCAGACCATTCCATGACTCCATGATTCTATGTATCTGGAGAAAACATGCTGCACGGTGCCACCGCAGGCACTGTCTGTGGCCCTGTCCCACCATCCTACATCCGTCTGTGCAGGAGCTGCAATGTGGGGGGTGGGTCCCAGCTCCGGGCAAGCATGCGGCCCCCACGCTTGGCCCCTTTTTACTTGTTCATGGCTGAGCAGGCAGGGAGTCAATGAGGGGATATGTTCAGGTTAACCTCCCTGACCTGCTGGCGCTTGCCATGCTGCCGCCTCCCCCTCCATCCTTGCTTTCCCCTCCACCCCTGCCTCCTGCTCTGTCCTTGCCTCCCAGTACATCCCTCCCAAGGGTGACTGGAGCCACACACCCGATTCCAGCGCCAGCATCACCTCAGCTGTCCCCCGAGGCACATGCATGCACACATCCACTATACGTGCACAGGTGTGCACATGGGCTGTGTGCTTGCTCACGCAGGGGTCTGCACATACACACATCTACAGGGCTGGGTGAGTATGGGGGTGCACATCTGGGGGTGGGGGCTGTGCACATGCCTGGGATGTGCATTGGGTGCACAGAGACAACCCCCTGCACCTCTGGCCCCATCCTCTTCCTCTGGCTCCTTTGAAGGGACAACAGAGGAGGAAGGGTTGGTGCTCATCTCATGCCACAGACCCCTGCTATCGCCAAAAGAGCCATGTGCCCAAGCATAAAGGGCATCTGGAGCTGGTGCTCATTTCCTCCCCATCACTGGACACAGGATGTGGACAACAGATCCAGGATGGAGCAGCCCCAAGCTACAGCCTACAGTGGGGAAAGACATCCCCACCGGTGTGTGCATCCCCAGTGGGTGCCCTGTGCCCCAGATGTCTCCACAGCTCCCACGTACAGAACTCAGCACACTTACCCTGTACACACTCACATACCCAATGCACCCCGACCTGCACACTTACACAACACCCCACTTGCCCTACACATTGCGTGCCTGCTGTCCTTGTACACATTCACCTCCAGACACATTCTTCTGGGGCAAACTCCCCCTCATGCGTGCTCATGTAGTCCCTATACGTGCTCTCCCTCTGCACATACAACCTCTGTACATTCACATGCACCCTCTAGACAATATTCCTGTGCACTCACATCCCCTGTGCACATTGATGTATCCCCTTAAGACATTCTCCCCTTCACGCCGAAACACACCTATACCCTCTCCTTTTGCACACACGCCCTGTGCGCACTCACACATCCCCCATACACTCTCCTATGCATGCACACACATCTGTTGTACATACACATTCCCTATGCACTCCCCCTATGCACACACACACACACGTCCTGTGCACACTCACGCAACCCCTACACACACTTTCCCTGCACGCACACACACCTTGTGCATGCTCAGACATTCCCTTTACTCTGTCTTGCTGGTATATGCTCACACATCCCCTATACACACTGTTCCCTATGCACATTCATCCTCATGCACACTTGAATTTGATCCCACACCCCCACTCAGGTGGCAAAACCCCTATGGACACCCTGGTGGGACTTGATCCCATCTGCCTAGGGCCATAGCCCACCTCCCTCTTGCAGCCCTGCCTGGCCTGCTGCCAGCATAGGGGAATTGCCTGCATTACTAACCCAATTAGTGGATTAGTGGGGGCCCATGCCAACAAGGCAGTGTATCCCTCCCAGAACACCCACTGACAATCCAATTCCAGGGTGGCAGCTGGGGAGGGAGCTGGGGATAGCTGCAGGGTAAGGACTCCTGCCGGTGCTCCTCTTCTGCCACAGTGCCTTTATTCTCACACCCTTGATTAGTTTTTACACCTCCTCTTTGGAGTTTGATGTCAAGCCCCTGGGACCTACAGGTTGGGAGATGTTGTTGCAGTAGCTGCTGAGGCTCTCAGCATCCGTGGGACTGCAGTGGGGCTGAGAATAGCCCTGAGGGGCAGCAGGGAGGGCTGGGGGCTGGCACCCACCAGGACTCTTCAGGACAGTGGGCTGCGGCAAGGGGCACAGGGGTAATTGTGGAAGGGGGCTCAGCCCTCAAACCCTGCCCCAAACACCACATGGGTCCACATGGCTCCATATGTGCAAACACTGGTCCATGCATGTGCAGGAGTGTCCATACAAGCTACGGCACCACAGGTGTGTTCAGACACAGGTGAGCACACCACATGCATGTGGGCACACACATGTTGCGATGCATGCTCCTACACACACACAATATGGGTCCATACACACTTGGCCATATTCATTCACACCTGGATGCTCACAGGTCAATAAACACATACCAGCACGCACAAGGGTTCATATTGGGCACTTATTCACACCCATTATCCATTCACACGCATAGAGCCTCTCAGAGCTCTATCCCTACACACTTGGGCATTCATATGCTTCTACATGCAGGCATCAGCACTCACATGGGTTCAGGCTCCACGTGGGCACATCCGTATACTTACATGGATCCATACATTCATGTTGGTCCATACGCACACACGCTCCCAGAACACCTCCACATACACTGCCAGACATATCCCAGCAGACCCCTGCTCCCGCCCCATGCCCCTGAACTCCGGTCGGAGCTGCGCCGCTGGGGATTAGCCTGCTGACGGTTGCTGCCTCTCCACTGCAGTTGGTCCCAGCCATATGGCAGAGCTCTGCCCACAGGTTTGCTGGTGAGAAGCCTCCAGGTAGCCCTGGCCAGGAGCAAACACCTTGTCCATCCATTCCCTCCAGGGCTGTGGTGTAACTGGAGACCCCCTAATTTAGCCCCAGGAGTCCTGTGGTTGTTGTTCCTGCACCTGGGTTAAAGACGCGCTGGAGGCAGTGGGCTGGGACCTCACACTCTCCAGGGTCTCCCTCCTGAGCTTCCTCTGTCTCCCCAGCCATGCAAGTGAAAACAATTGGGATAGAGGCAAGAGGCCGAGCATTGCACGGCCCTGCCACCACATTTTGGGATGACTCCGAGGTAAAGGCAGGGGAACTGACAGACCGGGATGTCCATGGCAGGGAGGGCTGCAGCCAACTCAGAGCATGTCCCTCCAGGCTTTGAGGACATCCATTTATGGCCAGTGGAGCCCCTCCTGAATGCATGGAAAGGGTAGGTGGGTGCAAGGGGTGACTGCCGGCAGCACTGACCAACAGAACAAGTGCAACACCATGGCAGCAGGAGGATGATAGCAAGCAGCTGCTGGCAAAGCAAGCTTTCCCTGAATTAACTGCTTAGGCTACCACACACCCGAGAGTCCCCAAAGGAGCATCTGGTGCTGACCCCTCCAGCTGCTCCTGGACAGGGAGAAAGGAGCTTCAGGAGGTCCCAGTCCCTCCAGCCACAACCAAACAGGTCCAGATGCACTGGCAGGGCCCTGGCACGGAGGACACCCTGCCAGCAAACACGCCGCTGCCAGGCACAAAACCCAGACGTTTGAGTCCCTCCCTGACAGAGGCTTTCCCATAGTGCCACCTCTGCAAGAGCAAGAGGACAAAGAGGGAAGCCCTGGGTCCTGGCATTGGTCTTTCATCACTTGGAGGAAACCAGGGCACCCACCTTCAAGTTTGTGCATGGCTCTCCAGAGAGGAAAGCTGAATCCATGGGGCTGAGGTGGCACCACCAATGACAGGCTTTTGTTGGTGCCCTCCAAGTCAAACGTGATGCAGCACTGCAGCATAGCAACTTGGTGGCATCTCTGGCTCCAGGCAAGGGGATGTGGGGCTCATGCACAGCACACATTCAGACTCTGCTTGGTGTCCTCCACCCCAGGGGCTGGGGCTGCCTCACGGCACTGGGTGGGGGAGACCTCCCAGACCTTTGCCCAGCTCTCTACCCATGTGTCCTTATCAAGTGTACATAGGACGGTGCTGGGGGCTGATGCAAGGCACAGGAGTGAGGGGGTTTCACAACCCCGTAACATCAGAGCAGCCCTCTCATATCAGCACAAAGGTCCAGCCAGCCCCCCCAGACTGGTGCCAGGGGAAACTCAGAAACCTTGGAAAGTAACATTTGCCTATTAATCCATCCTTGGACTCCTCCACCATAACCTCATTCTCTGCTCCCATTTTTAGCACCACTGCACTGCATGGAAATTCCCCCACAGCTGGTCCTTCACCCACCTCCCACCCCAAACTCATCAGGGCCCCCCCCTTGTTGCGGAGAGCTAGGGAAGTGGCTCCCTGCCCACCCTCCATAAACCAGCCTGGATTAGATAGTCCCCATCCACTTAGCTGTGTCCCCCACCCAGGAGGACAAAAGCAAGGACAGACCCTGAGACCTGTCCTGGATGATGTCAGCAGTGGCATGCTGGTATGGGGAAGCTTCAAGCAGGGGAACCCAGTGGGAAACACAACCTGTGTCCCTCCATGCCCCACATCACAGCCCAGCTCCAACAGCCAGAGGATGGCCACCCTCCCCACTCAGCCAGAGCAGAGAACCTGTTCCCCAGGCTGTGGGAGGCACAGCTCTGCAGCCTGGGGAGGGTGGGAGGGGAGAACATGTCCCTCCCAGGAAGGGGCACTCCCCCCTGAAAGATCACAGGGGAGGAACAGGAATGACATTGACTTTGCAGAGTCCAAGGCAAGCCACCACCGCAGTCTGACCGGAACTGCCACCTGGTACATGGCAGCACCATACAAAGACAGGGCATGGCTCATCCTGGTAACTCCTTTCCCCTCTCCCTGTCCCATCTCACATAAGTCACCCAGAGGCAATCAGACCCCTTGTCCCTGTGCACCCAGTGGTACTGAACAAAAGGGACATCCTGTTGTCCCCTGGGCTGGCTGGGACATGCCAGCAGGTGGGAAACCCACCTGTGCATCCCTGGAAGCAGGAACCCACTGCCTTTCAGATCAGTCAGAGAAAAAAAGATAGCAAGCAAGGAGCCACTTCTTACCCTGGGAAGTGGTGGTAGGATTTATCCACACACACCGACCTCCCCTGCCATCCATCTCCCTGCTACTCGCAGCTTTGCTTCTGCCCCCACATGGGGAGCACAGCCAGCTCCAGCCAGGGCGTGAGGCTGCAAGACAATAAATGCCAGGGATGCTTTCTCTGTGTAAAGCCTCCGCAGCCCTGGGAGGGAGGAGCCGCTTCCCACCTCCTGTCTGACCCTAGGAACCGGACAGTCAGCCTTTTTCTGCACAGCAGGGTGTAACGTAACACTTCCCAGACAAGATATTTGGCCTATGCAGTGCACCCACCCAAACCCCGCTTTCGAGGCAGCACTGAGCACTGGCAGCCTCTCCAAGCACGGCTGCCTGTACCCTGCCTGCACCCATTCCTGCTGCCTTGCAGGCAGGTGGTCAGGGGGCTGAGCCCCTCCAAATAATGTCATGTTGTGCAATCTCAAAAGAGAAAGGCGGCAGCATGGCCCCACAGCACCTCAAAGCTGGGTCCCTGCTGCGGTTCCCATCTTCTCCTGCCAGAGCCACCATGGATGAGCCAGTAAGTCCCCTTGTCCCACTGTCCCCTGAACAATGCCATCCTAAAAAGCCACACATCAGCCACATGCGGACATCTCAGCCTGCTCCGTCTTTTTGCCGCAACCTCCTTGCCACCAGCATCATCCTTCTTTCCTCACATGATGAAGCCGAGCACACAGAGAGTGCAAACCCAACCTGGCACTGTCCACCCTCTCACTCAACCTCACACTTGTGCACAGAGCAGTGCCTGATGCGTGCAGACCAAGGCTTGCATAACCCAGCATGGATGGAATCCACACAGATTAATACAGAGAAGCCTTTCCTCCCCGCTATGTATGAGCCCCAGGAGCCCTGTCCTTGGCCCAGATCTCTGTGTTACAAGGGTCTCCCCTATGCCCTCCAGCAATGAGATGACAGGGTGAACGCTCTGCTCCCTCCAGCCCATGTAGGAAATCAATGAACAGCATTGACCAGCTGTAAAACACCCCAGCCCTTGCGGAGACACGGGGGACCTCAGCTGTACAGCCCGCCAGCTCCTTGGGGTGACAACACATCGGAATCTTTTCCATTGTCCATCTCCACAAAACCTCTGTAGACACTGGTCACCTCATTTTGCCCAACATGGAAAGCACCAGGGATGGAGCTTGCATGGGTCAGGACAGGCACAAGGAGGTGCCTGAACTCCCAGCACCCTGTCATGCTGTGGGGTCTGTGGACAGCGACTGGGAACATGGGGGAGATGAGGGACTTGATGCAGGGGTGGGATGGGGCTTGGTGTCAAGGAGATGGGGAGCACATGACAATGCCTGATAGTGTGGGCTCAGGGACAGGTGCTGTGAGGAACACTCAGGGGTACCCATTGTGGGCAGGATGGGACAGGGCTGCTGGGTTGCACTGACTGTACTTGCCTAGGATGAGGTCTGGGGTCAGTGAAGGGGGGGCTGGGGTGTTTGCATTTAGGGTGGCATGATCAAGTCTCCAAGTAATGCGACTACTAGGAATGTCTGCTCGGGGTGGAACTGGGATGGGGTTTGGGGCAGTGGGATTGCCTGTTCAGAGCAAGACACAGACAGCTTTTGGGGCAGCTGCGGAACATAAACAGTGTCCATTTGGGAAGCTCTGAACTCTGATTTTGGGGGCGGGGGGGGCACATAAGCAGTGTCCGTTTGGGGAGGACTGAAGCCTGAGTTTGGGCATAGAGGAGCACGAGTAATGCCTATTCGAGGAGGACTGAACCCCAAGTCTGGGGGCTGGTGGGGGATGCTCCTGGCCAGTGCTGATGCTGATGTGCAGCGGATGCCTCCTACCTGCTTGAATTGCTCCTCGTAGGTCCACTCGTGATGCTGGGGGGGTGGCGGCTCGCGGGGGTCCCCTTCTTCCTCCTCTTCCTCCTCTTCCTCCTCCTCCTCCTCCTCGGCCGGGGCTGCGGGCGCCGGGCGCGGGCGGCGGGGGCCGGCGGGGGCCGGAGCGGGGCCGGGCTCGGCCGGGGGCCGTCGGTGAACGCCGTCGGGGCCGC
This sequence comes from Neomorphus geoffroyi, assembly GCA_033558235.1. Taxonomy (NCBI): domain Eukaryota; kingdom Metazoa; phylum Chordata; class Aves; order Cuculiformes; family Neomorphidae; genus Neomorphus; species Neomorphus geoffroyi. The sequence continues at coordinate 2,913,096 of JAUMJM010000048.1, forward strand.
GGGCCAGGCGTGCCGCCTGCTGCCGCTGCAGGCTCTCCATCACCGCCGCCAGCCGCAGCCCCCCCGGGCCCCGCGGGGCGGCCGCCTGCGGGCACGGGGCACCGGCTCAGCGCCGCCCGAGGAGGAGGAGGAGGGAGGCGAGGAAGCATCACCCACGCCACCCGCTCTGCCTCCCCCCACCCCGCATCTCGCGATGTCCCTGCACAAAAGTTGGGTGCGGAGCCGCCGTCGCCCCAGGAGCGGTACCCGATGATGGAGGGGCTGCATCCCCCGCAGGGACGACCCGGCATCTACCCCGCTCCCACCCAGCATCCTGCCCGACCGGGTAGCCAGTCCTCCCGGACCCATTCCCGCTCCTCCGGAACCCCATCTCTGCTCCTCCACGACACCATCCGTGCTCCTCCGGGACCACACCCTTGCTCCTCTGGGACCCTATCCCCACACCTAATCGGCACCTTGCCATACCGGGGACTCGACCCTCTGGAACCCCATCCCCACTCCTCCGGGAGACGTCCTCCTCACCTCCAGCCCGCACCTTCCCCGCTCCCACCCGCACCCTGTCCTATTAGGGACCCGGCCCTCCGGGGACCCCATCCCCGCTCCTTCGGGAGATGCCCTCTCCGATCGCACCCAGCATTCTGCCCGACTGGGGACACAGACCTCTGGGACCCCGTCCCCGCTTATCCGCGGGACGCCCTCCCCACACCCTCGCCGCTGCTGCCGGGGACAGGTCTGACCCGGGCTCCCCGTCGCTGTCTTGATCTCCGCCCCGACAGCCCCACCGGGGACCGTCTCCTAGCCCCATCGAGGACCCCGTCCCAGCCTCCCCAGAGATCCCCCTTCCGCCCCACGGGACGCGTTGTCTTCCGGGACCCTTCTTTCGCTCCCACTAAGGACCCGATCCCGCTCCCCTGTGCGACTCTGTCTCCCCAGGGGTGACCCCAGCCCGCTCCAATCAGAGACCCCTATCCCGCTCCCTATGCGATCCTGTCCCACCGGGGAACCTCATCCCTCTCCCTGTCCGACTTTGTTCCACTTGGAGTTCCCTGATCCTCCTCCCATCGGGAACCCCCATCCCTCACCTTATGCGATCTGTTCTCGCCGGGGGTGCCCCCACCAGGGACTCCCACCGCGCTCCCTGTCCGTTCCTGTCCCACTGGGGGTGCCTTCAACACGCTCCCACCGGGGACACCCATCTCACTCCCACCGCGGACACTCACCCTGCTCCCACTGGGCACCCCCACCCCGCTCCCTGTCCGACCTTCTCCCACCGCGGGTATCCCCATCCCGCTCCCGGTTCGATCCTGTCCCACTAGGGACGCCCACCCCGCTCCTACCGCGGGTGCGACCCCCCCCCGCTCCCACTGGGGACCCCCACGCCACTCCTTGTCCGATCCTGCCCCACTGGGGATGCCTGGAACCGGCTCCCATCAGGGACTCCCCATCCCTCTCCCTGTCCGATTCTGTCCCACCGAGGCTGCCCGGAGCACTCTCCCACCCGAGACCCCCACCACGCTCCCTGTCCGACCTTGTCCCACCAGGAGTGCCCCCCCCCCCCCCACCTCCATCTGCTCCCTATTCGATCCTGTCTCACCAGGGAATCTACTTCGCTCCCACCGCGGCTACCCCCAACACCCTCCCACCACGGACCCTCATCCTGCTCCCTGTCCAACCTTGTCCCACCGCGGACCCCCACCCCTTTCTCACCCGGGACTCCCACCCCTCTCCCTGTCCGATCTTGTCCCCTCAGGGGTACCCTCCCCGGTGACCCCGGTGCCGGTGCCGCCGCGGAGCCCTCACCAGGGCGGGTTTGCCCGCCAGGCTGGGGTTTTCCACCATTCCGGCAGTTCCGGGGCTCTCCCCGCCGTCCCGGGGGGCTCTGCCGGCTGCTCCTCCCGGTCCCGGCCCGCCGCTCACATGGCCTCGCGCCCGCCGATATTTCTTTTATTCCGCAGCAGATGAGGGTGGGTGGGTTTTTTTTCCCCTCTTTTCTTTCTTTCTCTTTTTCTTCCCTTTTTTTTTTTCTTTCTCTCTCTCTCTTTTTTTTTTTTTTTTTTTTTTTTTTTTTTTTGCAACAAGTGGCAGGCAGGCAGCAACACCCCTCCCGGCTCCCATTTGCTAGCGCACATCAAGGGAGTCATCCGGGGGGAGGGACACGCTCGTGGCAATCCCTGCTGATCGCCCTGGAATCAGCTTGCTGGGAGCTGATCTTGCGCGGGGCCGCGGGAGGGGATGGGGCCGAGGGAGGCTGGAAGGGCAGCAGTGTGTGGGTGTGTGTCTGGGTGTGTGTGTGTCTTGAGTGTTTTCCTGAAGGCGTGGGTGTGTTTATGGGGGGGTCAGGGTGTGCATGCGTGCAGTTGCTGGGAGAGGGGCACATAATGGGCTGTGCAGGGGTTCCACAGATGCACATATGTGTGTGTGGAGAGGGGACCACATAGGAGGGGTGTGCAAGGGGTCTGTGCACACGTGCGAGTGGGTTCTGCACCCGTTTGCACACACGCACAGGAGGGTCTGTGTATGCGCAGATATCTGGGTGTGCTGGGACGAGGCTGTGTGTTGCAAGAATGTGTGCGTTTGTGCAGTCATTCTGTGCTTGCGTGTGTATGTGTGCAAACTTGAAGAGCTGAGTGTGCACTGCGTGCATGCACGCAGAGTATCTAAGCTTGTCTGCATCTGTGCACACTCAGAGGGATGAGTGTAATGTGTGTGTATTGGGTGTGTATCCATGGGGGGAGGGGTGTGGGTGTGTGTGAGTGTGGGGATGTGTGTTCTGACTGTGGTTTTTGGGGTGTGTGTGTGTGCATGAGGGAGTGGGAGGTCCAGGCATGCATACTTGTGTGCAGGGAGAGGGGAGCGCATAGTGGTGCAAGAGGTCTGTGCACCCATGTAAGTGGGTGCTGCACTCGTTGCACTCACACAGAGGGTTTATGTATGCACAGGTACCACTGTGTTTTGGAAAGCAGTGGATTGTGTAAATGTGTGTGCACTTGTGCAGTCATTCTGTGCTTGCATATGTGTGTACACACTCAATGAGCTGAGTGTCCGCCGCATGTGTGTTGCACCCATTGCACACATATACAGAGGGTCTGTGTGTGCACAGATACCTGGGTGTGGTGGGATAAGGCAGTGCATTGCAAGAGTGTGTGCATTTGTGCACCACCCTGTGCTTGCGCATGTATGTGTGTACACACCCAGTGAGCTGAGCATGTACTGTGTGTGTGCACGCAGAGTATCTGAGCACGTATCCATTTGTGCACACCTGGAGAGGTGAGTGCACTGTGTGTGTATCTGGGTGTGTATGTGTATGTGTGTTTATGAGTGTGTGTATATGTGTGTGTCTGTGTGTGTGTCTAAGTGTGGTTTTGTGTGTGGGAGTGAATGGGAGTTTATGGAAGTGTGTATGGGGGAGTGGGTGGTCAGGGCATGCACGTATGGGGATGCTGGGAGCGCAGCACATAGATATGCAGAAGGTCCAGGTATGCATAGGGGTGTGTGTGTGGGAGAGGTGAGCACATAGAAGCGTGCAAAAGAATCTGTGCACCCGTGCAAGTGGGTGCTGCACCCATTACACACATATACAGATGGTCTGTGTATACATAGATACCTGGATGTGCTGGGAGGAGGCAGTGGATTGCGTGAGTGTGTATGTTTGTGTGCAGCCATTCTGTGCTTGCATATGTGTACACACACTCGGTGAGCTGTGTGTGCACCGTGTGTGTACATGCAGAGTATCTGAGCATGTATGGATGTGTGCATATCCAGAGAGGTGAGCACACTGTGTGTGTACGTGCAGGGGACACCCACCAGGAGTGTGCCCTGCATGTGTATGTGTGTGCATGCTGCATTTAAGCTGTGTATGCACGCTGCATTTAAGATTGTGCTTATGCCCTAGGGGAGTGGAGAACGTGCATATGTTGCACAGCTGCCTGCATGCACGTGCACATGTGCAGCTGTGTGCATTGTCACAGCAGCTGAGTGTGTGCAGAGACCCTGGCCCTGCCTGGCATTGGGAAGATGGGGCCGTGCATCTCCTCGGTCAGTGGAAGGACTCAGTGCTGATGGCTTGTCCTGTGTCCCTGCTTGCGATGGTGTAAACTGAGGCACCAGGGTACCATCAAGAACATGGAACATCAGACCAAGGTGTAATCTCGGGTGAGCACATAGATGTCTGGCCCTGCTGTTGCACGCACACAACCTCACTGCCCCAGGTAGGCCAGCGAAACCACCAGGCTGCCTTTGCACTGCCCCTCTCCCTGCCTCCTTGCCAGGTATTTTCTGACTTCCCTTTTCTATGGAGGCCACGTTTGCAGGAGGCAAAGGAGGTGCCTGCTCTTCCCTGAGCTTTTTTTTGGCCAGAGCAGCTGCAGGGCTTGTGTGGATCCCAGGGGATGAGCATTATCATCATTCTGCAGCAACTGGGACACAGAGATGGTGACTTTGGCCCCATCCCACAGCCAGGGCAGCTTGTCATTGAGACCTCAGGCTGCTGCTCTGGGTGTTAATGGCAAGGGGTGACGAGAATTCTGGGTGCCAAGGGCCAATGACTCTGTCCCATTCAAGGCCACCAGTGTGCAGCAGGGGCCGGGGGCAGCTGCTTTTTACAGCCCAGCATGAACCAAGTCCTGCCTTTTCCCTGGAGCATCTTGTGGAAACAGCTGCTGGCTGCAGCAGGAGCTGGCTTGGCTCTTGGGCTCCTCAGCCTGGCCTGAGCCTCTGCCATCTTTACCGCATGCCTTTGTGGGGAAAATCTGCTGCTTCTGGGCTCTCTGGCTTCCCTGCAAGCATCTTCGGACAAACTGCCCCTTGTTCTTCCACAGAACTGATGACCCCAGGAGCTGCTTGAGCTCCTGGCAGCTCAGCAGCAGTTGGCACTATGCAGCATTCTCACCGGAGAGGCTCTCCTGGAAAAATGAGCCCCTTGCCTATGAGAGCAGGGCAGCTACCGACGCCGCAGGCCCCCCTGGGCACTGTTTATCTTTGCACAGGAGATAAAGCAGCTGTCGGCCATCCCATTTCAGGGCTGGACAGCTGTAGCTCACCCTGGCTCATCCCATCATGGCAGAGACCTCCCAGCTCTTGCCAGCCCTCCCTGAACATTGACAGATAGCTGACAATCCTGCTAGGTTGACCCAGGTGAGTTAAGACCCAGCCTCACTTCAAGAGGACCCACAGGGCCAGCCCTCCCCAGGACTTGTGCCGTTGGTATCCACCACATGGGGATGCAGCCTGCCCTCCTGCTATGGCTCCATTGCACCCCAGGGTGCTGGCACCCTCTGTGCTGGGTTGTGCCACATCCCCTGCGCACCCAGGGTACAGAGGGAGCTGGGGCTGAAGGCTGGGCTGAGTGGGATGAGTCAGACGTGGTGATAGTGATGGGGCTTCTCCATGGCCCAGCAGGAACATGGGCATTTGGGGTAAGCTCCCTTCCTCCAAGGCAGAGGAGCTGGGGAGTCAATATGGGTGGCCAGGCCGGCTAGTGGCAGCACCAAGGTCTCTGTGCAGTGTATTAGGAAAACAGTTAGATATAAGGAAAAGGATCTTCACCCAGAGGGTGGTGGAGCACTGGAGCAGCTCCCCAGGGAAGCAACCATGGTGCCAAGCCTGACAATATTCAAGAAGCATTTGGACAAAGCCCTCAGACACACAGTGCGAATGGTGGGGTTGTCCTATGCAGGGACAGGAGTTGGACTCAAAGATCCTCATGGGTCCTTTCCAACTCAGGTTGTTTTGTGACTCTGTGTTGTATTGTCCTGGGCATGGCCACCAAGGGACATGGCCCAGCTGGCCCAGTTCCTCCTTAGAGCCTCCATGGTGAGAAAAGTGGCTCTGGGGCTCTGCATGTGTCACATGTGACTTTGTGTCACACAAAGAGTATCCATACTCAGGCTTTCCCTGGGGCAGCAAGCAGAACCATGTCTTCTCCACCCTCCCACCTGACACCTTTGCTCCACTGGGGTCTGGTGACACTCCTAGCTGGAGAGAAAGAGAAATCCCCCAGACAAACGGCTATCGACAGCTGCGGTGGAGGCGGCACAAATAGATACTGGAGGTATAGACGGGCATGGCAGACAGTGGAGCAGATTGAGAGATACTTGGAACAGAGAGATACTGCAGGAGGAATCGGGAGATAGATCCTATGGGCTGATCAATAACCACTGCATGCGGAGGGACAGCAAGATAGAGCGAGCTGCAGGGGGAAGATATTTGGTGGGCAGCATTTGGCCTGGTGACAGCTTTGGGGAGCTGCCACTCATGGTCACTGCAGCTGGCTAGGACAGAGCCAGACCCACAGTGCAGGTGTCTGTGGCTTAGTGTCCTCACCTACCTCTGGTGTTTTATGTGTACTTTTAGGTGCTCTAGGATCCCACTTGGCCTCTGGATACCAAAGGGTGCTTATCTCCCATGTGTCCTGGTCACATTCTCTGGCCCCTCAGGGATGTCTCTACCACCTGTGGGCATCTCAGAGGGTGCAAGGGTGACTGTGTGTGGGCAGCTGATGAGGAAAGGGGCAGCTAAAAGTTCAAGCCCTGCCCTTGTTGCAGGGGCTGTGCTGGAGCTAGGTGGCTGTGGATGAGTTCCCATCCTGTGCCTCAGTTCTCCTTGTGAAGCAAATGATGGCAAGCTGCAGGGAGCTGGGACAGTCCAGCACACATTCAGATAGGCATGAAGAGGAGGAAGGGGCAGAGGCAGCAAGAGCCTGTACAACCTATCTCTCATCTGTTGTCACTGGGGGCACCTACAGTTCTGCAAACACCTGACCTGAAGGGAAGGGCTGCTTTTTGGGACACTTGAATGCTTGGTACTGTACCTGCTCAGTACTGGGATTGGAACAACCCCTCCTGCCACAGCAAGCAGCCAAGGTCCCAGCCTGCCTCCACCCTGCTGGAGTGTGCCCATGCCACCATGTGCTACCTGGTTTCTCTGCTGGATACATCCCAGCTTAGCTGGGGATGGTGAGGAAGGCACTCTCAGAGCAGCCCTTTGCCCCAGTGGGGCTGCCGGCCCTGTGGATGGGCTGGGGGGGATCCCCCACCCCTGATGGAGTTATTGACATGGGCGCTATGGAAAACACTGCTGAGATTGTTCACACTAATGTTATTTAGCAGCAATATTTCCGTAATAAAAGAAATCAATGGGCAAGAGAAAAGACCTGTCCAGGGCTTTGATTTTCTCATTTTAATGGCATACTTATTTACTCCCACCAGCGTGCCCATCGGATTTTCATTACGTGGCCTTCGCTGTAAGTGGAGCGGTATTGATACAAGCTGCTGAGTTAGCGCCTTCCTGCGCAGCTTGTGTTCCTCCACGGGGCCCTGCTAAACCCCAGGGAGTGGGCACAGCACGGGGCCACAGTGACCTCATGGTCCACAGAAGCACACAAGACACATACAGAGCCTGCCCACACGCATGTGTATGCACACATGGTCTGCCCACAGGCACACAGGCATGCACACGAGTATACCTGGTTGTCTTGCCAGTCTGTACATATGTGCACTGACTGTGCACACGTGTGCACGCATTCATCTTGCCTGCACAGGCACACACAGATGTGCATGACTCTTCTGCCTACAGACATGCACATACACAAACGTCCTCCCCATATGTGCCTGAGCACTGACGCGTGCACAATGGCTCTGACCATAAAGACACACAATTGTTCTACCTATTATACACACTTATGCACACATGTGCAACCCCACCAGTCCCACCTACACCCACCTGCAAACAGTTCTGCCTATAGGCATGTACTGTTACACATGTCTAGCAGCCCTGCCAAGACACACACAAACCCATTCTTGCTTGCTTCTACACATCTGCCTGTGACCTGTCTGCACACACACACACACTCAGCCTACATTCCCTGCGATTCCCTTTTGTGCCCTTCTCACACCAGAGGGCACACATGTGTATTTGTGTGAACTACTCAGGACCACCAACCGACCTCACCAGGTTCTGTCCATGTCCAGAGATGCACATCCAGCATCAGCATCATCCCCTAAAAAGATGAAGCACTCCCAGACTCTTGGGTTCCCCATGGAAGCAGGGCCTTGGCACCAGCTTTTGGTCCCCAGCAAGTGCCCCAGAGAGAGGAGTAACAGTACCATTTCCCGCCGGTTCCCAGGAGCTGAAACAGGCCTAGTTCTGCCCAGCACTGCACCCTCTGGCTACCAGGGCACCAGGTGGGATGATGCCAGCTGCACAAGGACACCCAGCTGTCCCCAGCTGCCGGCAGGACCTGTGCTGAGCCTGGCACTGGATGGATTTAGCACTGTTCCCTGTGGCAAAGGCTCAGCATGCTCCAGAGATTCTCCTGAGGACCCAAGCAGAGGGATGAACAATTTTATTACTGATATCTCTTTTCAGGTGGCAAATAAGAAGCAGCCCATTTGCAGGGCTGCCAGTTAACAGGCTAGGGACCGTCCAGGGAGCAGAAGGAGCGACATGCTACAGGCCTGGTGGTCAGGGACACACATATTAATTCGGCAGCAAAGCGGAGGTGAAAACCCTCCACCAACCAGTGAGTCTGCACGGGTCCGGCCACACAGCTGCAAGCAGGGTCCGCAGCCAGGCTCTGTCAGGGGACTGCAGCGCTCCCTCGGTGGCCAGGACCCCATGCCAGCAGCCGAGCGGGCGGACTGTCCCCAGGGGGGTCTCACAGCCAGCGGAAGCGTTTTGAGGGGCAAGATCCCATCCTGAGATAGTAGCTGCTCGGCACCCCGCAGACACTAGGTATGTGCATAGCCCAGAGGCCACACAGAATGGGCTCTTGGTTAAGGCGACAGACGGTGGCTCTCCCCCTTGCGGGAGGGATTGTAGGGAGGGGGATTGTGGGGAACAGGACTCTCTTTCAGCCCTGGCTGTCCCCTGGGGCAGATAACACACAGGAGACCAAGAAGGACCTCCAGCACAGGGAATCCCCTCACTGCTGGTGGGGTTCCACCGCAGATACTGCCCTGTGCCAGGGTGACACTGTGTGCTGCCAACACACATCAGCAGGGACTGAGCCACAGGAGATGCTGCCAGCTGGATAAAGCATCCTGTGCTGCCTGCAGCCCTGGCAGCCTCACAGGGGGACGGGAAACCTCTCAGCCGACCTTTACAGCGGGTGCTCTGGATTGACTCACCCCATGCACTCTGCCCTGAGGGTAGCATCCTCCTGGTGTCTCAGGAGCTGCAGAAATTTTGCAGAACCTGGGGACAGGCAGCTCCAGCCCCTATCCCACTGCATGCTGAGGGCACACAGTGGTGTTCACACCCCGTAAGGCCACTCCAGCCCCAAGGGATGGAAAAGCAGGACTTGGCTCCAACTGAAAGAGGGGAAAGGCAGGTAGTAAAGAGAACTGACGGTCTGTATTGCTGTGACCACCGTGGTCCCTCTGTCCTGGCACCCAGCTGGCCCATGGGGAAGGACAGAGCAACCTGGGGGAGGCACAAGGAGTCTCCTGCTGCCTCTGCTAGAGTCTGGGCTCTGGGAGGATGAGGAGGAAAAGGAAGGAAGGCTGGGAGGAGAGGAGCCAGCCGTGCCTGGCAGAGTGCCCCGGCAAGCTGGGCTCAGCAGCCCCAGGTGCTGAAGAAGGCATTGGCTTCCAGGAGCAGGCCCTTGGCGTAGACACGCAGGGTGTAGAAGAGAGTGACGAAGTCCTGAGTGCTGAAGAGGGTGTCAGCCAGGGCAAAGGCAAGCGTGGAAGGGATGAAGCCCCGGCCGTACTCCACCATCCAGGTGCCCGCACTCCACTGCACTGACGTGGCCTCTCCTGCCTGGTGCATGATGGTATCCCCTGCCAACACACACAATCAGCATGGTTCACAATGGCTGCCCCGCATCAGACCCAAAAATAAGACATGCGGGATTGGAACCTGCAGGGCTAAGCGCCCCAGGCCTTCTCCAGTATTGCTTGCTTATCTCTTACTGCCATCAATTGAGATACTGGGATATGTCCCAGGGGACACAAACTGCCCCATCATGAGCTCCTGGCTTCTACCAGTGGGGAAAGAAGAGGCTCTGTGACAGCATAGGACCAGTTTGCAGACTGGCTTTGATCCTAGATATGAATGCAGCCCACAGGGCACCATGGCTGCTGCACTTACCTGGGTAGTAGATTTCACTTCTGGTGGTTCCCTCCTTCCACTGCCGGAAGGTCCCCGAAATGACAGTGTCAGAGATATCTGCCCAGTACCGACCTGTGGGAAGACAGACAGCACTGGCTCAGTGCATGCCTGCAGGGGACAGATTGGGAGCTAGTGTCTGAGCCATGAAGCACCCTCTGGGGTGAAGGACGCCAGCCCCAGGGCCTAAACACACTAAGGAGCACAGCTGCATCTTGTACCCAGGCGCTCGGTGTCCTTAAGTCACATAATTTTCAACATGTTTGGCATTCACTTCCTGATGAAGCACTGGAAGACACGATGCCTGCCACCGCCTGCCAACTGGATGCAGTGAATCCTCGCCACATGACATGGCATACAGATGGACCTGCAGGCGTTGCAGGACACCACAGGGGCTGGTCCCCACATGGAAGGTGTTTTTCAGCATCATGCACCCTGTAAAAGAAGAGCAGCGCGCTCCTGCTCCAGGCACACCACAGCCTGGCAACCTTATCCAAATGAATGAAGTGGGAAGAGCTCAGAGAAACCCTCTGCCTGCCAGCCCTATCACCCCACTTACCTGAGTGGCCCCCAGTGTCAACAGCTGTCCCGAAGAGCAGCACATACTCAGTGAGAGAGGCGTGCAGGAGGCACATAGAGCCCATCCACCCGCCTGCATTCACGAACACCCACTGCAGGTCCTCATCTGGCAGGATGTGGCCTGGGTGCTTCTTCCGTAGCTCCACAATGATCTTGGAGAAAGCTAGCTCATGGTCCAGCCCTGCAGCAACCGGGGATGCCATGAGTCCCTGCATGGAGCAAGCCATGCTGCCTGCCCCCAGAACTCCTTCCATAGCCACAGGTCCCAGCACATCCTTAGACAGGTCTGCCTAGAGAAGATGTCTTCTCTCTCCATCATTCAGCCCTCGTGGCCACTGACCTGGCCCCACTGCTTCCCTGGATGGTGATGCGCAGCCATGAGTTCTTCAGCTCTGCAGACCACCCCTTTTAGGGGACCTAAGCAAGGGGACAGTGGCCTTGTCCTGGTGACAGGCAGCCCCTCTGCTGTGACTGCACACCCTGTACCCTACGGGGCCAGCCCTATCCTCCAGCTCTGTTTGTGGGGTCTGTTCTTTCCCTGATCCCTTGGGGCTTGGTCCCCAGACCTGCCCCAACCTCACCCCTCAGAAAGCCATCCTAACCCTGCATTCAGTCCCACCCAGGCTGGGTGATGCCGTACCCCATTCCCACCCCTCCTTTGCTCCAGTCCCATTCCCTCACCCCACTTCTCTCATGCCCCAGTAGATCCCTCCCCTTTATGCCCCAGCTCCCCAGCCCCTTCCATCAGCACTCCCCCCGTGATCCCAGCCCCCCTGTACTGGATCCTGGGTTCCCGCTACGGGTCCCTTCCCGATCCCAGTGCCATGCGCATCCCCCTAATGCTCCTCTTCCCTCTGCTCATCCCCATCCCTATCCCTATGCCTCCTGGATCCCGCTCTCTATTCCCATCCCTCCTGCATTTCACTTCCCATCCCTCCTGGATCCTGCTCCCCATCTCCATCCCTCCCCATCCCTACTGGACCCCCCTCCCTGTCCCTCTCCCCATCCCTGCATCCCCCCCGCGTACCCGCGTGGTGCCGGGCGAGCTGCGCGATCTCGGCGGGGCTGAACTCGTACCGCTTGGATGCCAACCATCCCCGCAGCCCCTGCAGCGCCAGCGCCAGCGCTCCCAGCGCCAGCCCGGCCCTGAGCGCCCGCCGCCCCACCGTGCCCATCCCGCCCCCCGCACCCCGAGTCCCGCCGGGCCCTGCGCCGGCGCGGCGGGAAGGGGCGGGAAGGGGCCGGAGTTCCGGGAGTGCCGCGCCATGGAGGCAGCGCCGGCGGGGGAGGAACAGGAGGGGGGCGGCTTCCGCGCCAGCGGTACGGCCTGGGGGGGGGACATCCCACCCAGCCCCCGGGGAGCGGGGGGGCATCCCACGCAGGCCCCGGCACCGCCCACCCGAGCCCTGGGAAGCGGGGGGGGGGGGGCATCCTCCAGGACCCTCGGGAAGCAGGAGTGCATCCCGCCCGACCTCCGGGAAGCGGGGATGCATCAGCCGGCACAGCCTAACCCAGCCCCGGGAAGCGAGGGTGTATTCGCCTGGACCCCCAGGAAGCGGAGGTGCCACCATCTCCGTGCCCGGGGCGGGGACGGCACCGGGGACCACCCCTAGGCTGAGACGGGGAGGAAAGGGTGAAGCTGAACGGGGCGTAAAGCGGGGTGCAGACCCGCTGGTAGGGTTAGCCGTACCGGGGCATGGGGTGTGCCCGGCCTGCGGGGGTCTGCCTCCCGCTTCCTTTCCTCCCCGTCGCCCTGCTCCCCTTTTCTCGTGCCCGGCTCGCCTCACTGCCTCTCTATGCCTCCCTGATGCCAGGCTCCCCTCTCCCCTAGTGCTCTACTCCCCTGCCACCCCTCTCTGATGCCCCTCTCCCTCCCCCATGCCCCACTCCCACCCCGATGCCCTGCTCCCCTGTTTCCGTGATGCCCCACTCCCCTGATATCCTGCTCCCCTGATGCCCCTCTCACCCCTCTTTCCTGACACCCCACTTGCCTGACGCCCCTGACACCCTGCTCCCCTCTCCCTCCCTGATGCCCTCCTCCACTGATGCTTCTGATGCCCCGCTCCCCTTACACCCCTCTCCCCTGCTGCCCCACTTGATTGACGTCCTGCTCACCTGAAACCCCACTTGCCTGATGCCCCTGACGCTCCACTTCCTTCCTCCCCAATGCTCCGTTCCCCTGACGCCCTGACACCCCACCCGCCTGGTGCCCTGCTCCCCTCTCCCTGATGCCCATTTGCCCCTCTCGATGCCGTGGTCCCCATTCTCCTGACGCCTCTCTCTCCTGATGCTCCACTCTCCTGACGCCCCTGATGCCCTGCTCCCCTCTCCCTCTCAGATGCTCCGCTCCCCTGTTGCTCCTCATCCCTGTGACCCCACTACCCTCTCCCTGCAGAGCATCAGCACACTCGTTACAATCCGCTGCGGGATGACTGGGTGCTCGTGTCGGCCCACCGGGTGAAGCGGCCCTGGCAGGGGCAACTGGAGAAGCCGCCACCTGAGGATGTGCCCCGCTGGGACCCCAGCAATCCCCTCTGCCCTGGGGCCACCCGGGCCAATGGCGAGGTACCACCAGGGACCCAGGTATCTGGGCTGCCACCACCACCACCTGCCCCCTTGATCCTGTGTCTCACCCCGGCAGGTGAACCCCCAGTACGAGGGCACCTTTGTCTTCCCAAATGATTTCCCTGCGCTGCAGCCTGATGCTCCTGAGCCTGGTAACTTCTAGGGGTAGAGCAGGTTGCTGGGGACCTCTGGGATCAAGCTCTGGGAACTTGCAGGGGGGCCTCGGTGCTACCCGAATGCCTTCTACCTTCCCACTCTCCATCCTTCCCAGGTGACAGTGATCACCCCTTGTTTCAAGCAGCAGCAGCTCGGGGTGTGTGGTGAGTACACCCATGGCTCTGGAGGGTCCAGGCTGTGGTATCAGCCTCAGCCAGGACCCATGGGTTGAAACCAGACTGAGCCCACTCCCCTTCTTGTACTGCCTCTTCCGTGGACACCTGCTCTGTTTTGGCAGTGTCATCCCTGCCCCTTGTTCCACTGTTACCTGGCAGGGCTGTGCAAGTTGCTGGGGATGCAGGCCAGCACCATCCAGATGTGTCTCCTTTGCAGCAAGGTGATGTGCTTCCACCCCTGGTCAGACCTGACGCTGCCCCTTATGTCCCTGGTGGAGATCCGGGCCATCATTGATGCGTGGGCAGAGCTGGCGGCTGAGCTGGGTGCCTCCTACCCCTGGGTGCAGGTCTGGAGCTGGTGGGGGCTACCATTCTCTCCCTGCCTTGGGGGACTTGGGTGCTCAGGCATCGCCTGGGGTTGGGGCCATTCCAGTCACATGTGGGTCCCCTGACCCCACCTTATGCCCTCCTGAGCAATTCCAGGCAGGTGTGAACCAGGAACACCAGGAGATGCTTTCCTGGTGTGCTAAGGACACCATGGCAGCCTGCAGCAGGGACCTTGGGGTTGGCTCCTGCTGGCTGCACCTCTTCCTCCGCAGATCTTCGAGAACAAGGGAGCGATGATGGGCTGTTCCAACCCGCATCCGCACTGCCAGGTAAGGCTGTCCCACCTGTGACCTGGCTTAACCACAAGCCCCGGTGGGCGACCCTACAACAGACGCAGGCAGAAGATGTGAGCAGGAGTCACCCTGCCCTGGTACCAAAGCTGCCCACCTGGAAGACACCCTGTGACTGTCCTGTTCTCTCCCCTCCCGGGCACTGTCCCTTGTGGCTGCCACATTGGACTCTCCACCTGGTGGCAGCATGGACCTGCAGATGGGCACCATGGCTGGGACACCCTTGCAAATGCAAGGTACAGGTAATACATCCCTGTGCCTCGATGTCCCTCCCAGGTGTGGGCCAGCAGCTTCCTTCCCAACGAGGCGCGCCTGGAGGACCGGACCCAGCGGCAGCACCTGAGCCAGCACGGTGTTCCCATGCTGCTGGAGTATGCTGAGCAGGAGGCTCGCCGGAAGGTGAGGACGTGGCTGTTATCCATATACCCTTCCTGGGAGCTGCATGTGTGCTGGGGCAGGCTCTCCAAATGCCAAGACCAGTGCCCATCCCAAGTGGTAGGTCTGTCCCTGTCCCCATTGAGTGTTGTGTCCCACAGGAGCGGGTGGTGGTGGAGAACGTGGACTGGCTGGTTGTGGTGCCATACTGGGCAACTTGGCCGTACCAGACCCTGCTGCTGCCCCGCCGACACGTCTGCCGCCTCCAGGACCTCCGTGAAGGCGAGAGGGACAGTGAGTGACCCTGTTCCATGTCCTTTGGGCTCAGCCTGTGTTAGGAGGCAGCTCTGCATCAGGCTCACTGCTGCTGGAGGGTCTGTGTCCCCCTCAGGTGCAAGACTGCCAGGCTTGGTTTGAGGGGGGACAGATACCGCAGTAATGCTGGGGCAGGAGCTGGGCATTCAGGCACAGCTGTACTGGTGTGGGTACTGTCATGCTTTTTGGGGTGATAAAGCACATGGTGCACCATGCTTTTGGGATGCTGGCTGATTAGAAATAGGAGCTCCTTCTGCTGCTTTACTCAGGCTGTCTGCATGGGTTGGGAGGGAGGGAAACCAGCAAGTGTTTCTCTCCTGCCTGTCACTGATGTCCACCCAAGGAGGGGTGCTCAGGGTGACCCTCTGCAAGCTAGATGTGCTGCCTGCCCTTGGCAGAGGGCTGGCTGGTTTGGGATGTGACTCCAAGGCACTCCCCTGCAGGTCTGGCCTCCATCATGCAGAGGCTGCTCATCAAGTACGATAACCTCTTCGAAGTCTCCTTTCCCTACTCCATGGGCTGGCACGGTGAGTGGTGTGGCTGGGAGACCCTTGTGACCCTCTCATCCACATCCCGAGTCCCCTCCCTGGGGCTCATGCAGTGGCTACACCCCTGTCAGGAGCCCCCACAGGCCCCTACCTGAAGGAAGACTGTGGGCACTGGCAGCTCCATGCCCACTACTACCCGCCGCTGCTCCGCTCTGCCACTGTGCGCAAGTTCATGGTTGGCTATGAGATGCTGGCACAGGCACAGCGGGACCTCACACCAGAGCAGGTGAGTGCAGCTCGGGAGGCATTGTGGGGAGCCAGGGCATCCGGTGCTGAGGCTGTCCCCTGAACTAGCCACTGGCTGCTGCTTGTGCTGTGTGTGTCCTGCAGGCAGCTGAGCACCTGAGGAGCCTCCCTGAGGTGCACTATAAGCAGAGGGCCAAGGAGATATCGTGATGGGAAGCAGTGGAGCTGGCTCTTTGCTCTGCTGGGTGAGGACAGGGAATGGTGAGAGCTGAGGCCTGGGAACTCATCACTTGTGAGCCACCTCACCTCTCGGCTTCACCTGAGCTTTGTTGGTGGCAAGGCCAGGCTTGGGGACTGGTTTTGCCTGTTTGGGTGCTCCAGCTCTAATCCTGGGGCATCCTCGTGCAGGCGTTATGGTTCCCTGATCTCCTCCATCGCAGTCTGTATCTTCCTGACTCCAGAGGGTGCTTGTACTAGCACTAAAGGGCTTGCCTTCCTCCCAGTCCAGTCTTACTGGTGGGAGTGGGAGTGCTGACTGCCGGGTGGATGGGCACAGCTCCACTGGATAATAAAACTCAGAAGCAAAGTGCCTCTGCGTGTGCCCTGGTGGCTCTCAGTCCCGAGTGGGAGGTTTGGGGTCTTTGGTAGGCACACCCAGCTGGTGTGTGTGGGATAACCCTGGGGGCTGCAGGGGCTGTGCTGTATGCGCAGCTTGTTGCTGAGCCTGTCTCTGCGTTGTCTCCTCTTCCTCCCTGGGGGGAGCTCTGAGCCTGTCTGAGCGCTGCAGGCTCGGGTAGCAACGGGAAGCACGGAGGAGCTGATGCCGTCCAAGGCTTAGCCAGCTCCTGGGAGGGGGCTGAGGGGCGGCAAACTTGCTGCACGGAGGCTGCTGGCCGGAGATACCTGGCCGTGGCTCAGTCAGCGGCTCCCCTTCCTCCTCCCTATATGGGACTGCTGTGTGGGTACTGGGGCTTCCTGGGGAGCTGCTGGTATGCAGCAAGGGGCTGGATCATGGCTAGCCTGGGGGCTGCCAAGTGGTTCAGCTCTGCTCATGGTGCTGGTGCCCGTTTTTCACTTCCCTCTGCCCATCCCTGGCGGGCAGCAGCAGCCTGGTTCCTGGGCTGAGCTGAGGGATGCTGAAGCTGGCTCTGTGCCACTTCCTCCAGGGAAGCCCTGGAGCTGTGCAGGGATGGTCTTGGACAGTGATTCCCCATAGCTGATGTGGGAGGGACGCCTAGTGCCATCTGCCATCACGTCTTTGCACAAATAGTTTTTATTTGTCACTAAAGAGCCATTCTCATAACTCCTTAATGAGGCCCCTATCCTTGTCAAGTCTGTAAGTGGGCTCCTGGGGCTACAAATACCTTGTAAGGAGAGAAATGCTCTCCTCCTACCTACAAGATGACAATTTGTGGGGAGGGCTGTGCCCCCCTCGCCCCATCTGTGCATCACTCTCCTATCCTTACCCATGGGACTGGGGCAGGGAGAAAGACAGCATGCGGCTCAGAGCCAGGCTGGATTCAGCCCTCCTGCACGCTGGCCCCATCCTCTTTCCTCACACACAATCCCAGAGCCCCCAAGCCATCCCACCACCTGGCCTCAGGGCTTCCCAGGTGCCCAAGAGTTTTGAGGAGAATGGGTTTTGGGGTGACTCTTGAGCTTGGAGCCATCATTATACACAGCATCCCTCCTGCCATGGCATAGGGGATGCCCAGCTCAGAGTCTGGCCTCTTGCAAACAGATTTCCTTTCTCCTGAGACAAACAGCATCTGTCTGGACTCTGCAAGCATTCCTATTGCAGTCACCATCCCTTCTCATCGAACAAGTGCCTCTGAACTTCCCCGCTTTTCCCTAGGGCCCTGGAAAAGTGGCAATGAATTGGCTTAAATGTAGGAATCCAGATTGGTGTAATTAGCTGCTGAACTGGTTGTAACGAAGCTAGTCATCTCCCTGCACGCGCAGTTAGCTCTGATTTAATAGCCCACCGGCTCCCAGCCTGGGCTGCAGAGCCTCGGCCCGGGGCCGTAAATGAAACTCGCAGTAAGTCAAGCGGTATTAAACTTTACAGTCGCCGTCTTTAAAAACGAGATTCTCTCTCCAATAAATCAGAGCAAGTGGGATTGTAAATATCGAGGCAGGATCCATATTGCTTAATTAAACAGTGCCTAATGAACAGCCTGTTTGTTGTGTTGTGATTTAGGACGGAAGCTGGGGAGGCGACGTGTGCTGACAAGTGCTGGTACCTGTGCCGGGATGCCCTCTTTGGCAGGTAGCAGCTGCTGGAGTTTAGATGCTGCTAAAATAGCTTAGAGGCAGCCTGAGAATTTAGTATTTTTAATAAAAGTTGTTTCCATTCTGAAAAAACCCATCTGAAACATTCAGGGTGAAAGTTAGCAGCAGGTGGAGGAGGAACCGAGGGTGCAGCTGGGTGTGAGCTGAACCCTGGCTTCACTGACTGCCCCTCCCGCCATTTCTTGTGGTAGATAAGATCCACCTTCTCTTGCCCCAATATTTTGAGTTAGTGTGGGGGGGTGTGAAAGGCTGTAAGGGAGCAATGAGCTTTTCCAGTGGCACCAGGAGGCGTGTGGCTGGTCTGAATGGAGCTACTGGGAACGCAAAGGCATTGCAATTTATAGGAACCATTGCAGCCATGCTGTAAAGCCCTGAAGCCCTTTATATTGTGGTAGTTACAGTCCAGTTGTAATCAAAAAGTGATTTATGGTGAGGAGATTAAAAACATCCAGCTGGATGCAGGATGGTGCAGTGGAGGGGCTGCGGGACACCCGGCCGTTGCTTCTGACCTGCAGACATCAAAGGGTACCTGAGGCCCATTGGGATGCCCCGTTGGGATGTGCTTTGAAGCCGTTTTGCTTCTGCAGGGGAGCTGCTGGAGATCATCCTGGGAAAAGTGTCCCTGCAATGGGGTCACCCTTGTCCTGAGCCCCTGTCCCCCAGCATCACGGCAAATATACATTCTCTGCAATCCCTGCCCTGAGCTGCTCTGGAAGGATAAGCAGGTCAGGTGATGTGGGGAGCAAGGGGAGCTGTGGTGAAGCTCAAGCATGGAGTTAAAACATTAGAAATGCATTAAGGTCCCACGAAGGGATTTGGTCCTTCTGTGGTGCGTCAATAGGACGGTGAGAGATTAGGGAAGGGCCATGGTGCTTCTGTGCTGGGCTGGCATGTCCTGTGCTCTTTAAGAAGCAATGAATACTCCAACGGGGGTGTGTGGAAATGTAGAGATACTTGAGGGAGGATGGCCAGGAATGCAGTCGCATTTGCATCCCTTTTTCTGATGCCACTGAAACAGATCAATCAGGCAACGGAAGGGACATAGTTTTCCCAGAGCTGCTGGGGCTTTGGCTCAAGTAAGACAAACCAGTGTGCTCGCCCAGGCTGTAGCAGTGCCTATGTCCATCGTTGCCCTTGCTCTGCATGTCTGGGAGACAGAGAGTGTCCCCAGCTCTCACACTGGCTCCTGCAGCCACGGATAAGTCCTGGGATGCTGCTCCAGGATGCTGCCCCAGTGCACAGACACCCTTTGGCACGAGCACTTACTGGTGGATGGTAACTGCTGGAGTCGTATTCGTCACTTTTGATTGCATGTCCGTGTCCTAGGCAGCTGCCAAATGTTGCAGAGCTGCAAATCTGCTGCAGATCCCATATCCCAAACTCTGCCCACCCCTCTTCCACTCCTCCCTGCCTTCCAGTGCAGGTGAGACAATAAATATTGAGCAAAGGAAGTTAATCTGTGACCAGAGTGTTTTAATCAGAAAAAAAGTATTAGTGCAGGCCTGCTGGCTCCTGCCAAACTGCAGTTTTACTGTTCCTCCTGGTACTGGGTTTATGGCTGTCATTTCATTCCAGTTTTACTGTTGTTTTTGCCCTTATCATTGAGTTTCTCCTTGCCTGCTGCTGCCTGTGACTGAATGGGGCTTTTAGGAGAGTAATAAGGAAGAAATTAGTAAATTTTTAGGGAGGAAGAAGGGAAGGGGGAGAGGAATCAAGGGAGGGAGGCAGGGGAGAAGGAGGGGAGGAAAGGAGGGAGGAAGGGAAGTAGGCAGAAAGAAAAGAGAAGAAGAAAAAGGAAGGCAGGAAGGAAGGGAAGAAGAAAAGGGAAGGAAGGCAGGAAGGCAGGAAGGAAGGAAGGAAAGGAAGGAAAGGAAGGAAAGGAAGGAAAGGAAGGAAAGGAAGGAAAGGAAAGAAAGGAAGGAAGGGAAGGAAAGGAAGGAAGGGAAGGAAGGGAAACAGTGAGAGAGGATAAGGATAAATCCCTCCTATTTCTATGTGAAAGATACCATTAGGCACTTAACATGAAAACAATTAAAATTTTTAAGCAGATGCTAAACACCCTAGTGCCCTGCAGCAGGCGGCTGCATGCTGTGGGGAGGTCTGCTACGCCAAGAGAATGAAAAACAAAACCCAAACCTCTTTCAGATTTTTGCTTAGACAGCCACACAGGAGTATGATAGCAACCTCTGGAGCACTGAACAGTACCCAGCTTGTCCTGGGCTGCGTGAAGCCTCTCACCTGGGTTCAGCAGCTGCCTTGACAGTGAGTTTGCAAAGGGCTAAGACCAGCAGGAAGCAATTTTGGAGGTGACTTGCCCATGCCTCAGCCAGCTGGTGTTTTTTCCTCTGCTGATGGTCACTGAGACCTCCATGTAAGGCACTTTTAGAGCCCTCAGGGAGCACGTGTTGTGGGAGGGCTGCTGCTCCCAGGTGGACACAATGGGGTGTCTGGATGCTGCCTGCTAGAGCCATGGGCTCTGCATGGACTTTAGGACAGCAGCCTCAGGGCTGGAATTTTAATTTTTAATCATCTGAGACATGCATGTAATTAAATACCATCACAACCCAAGGTGTCTCCATCTGTGTGGTCACTGAGCAGTGGATTCCTCTGTCTCCCCCAAAATTTCCTGCATACCCAGGGGAGGCACCTTGAGGCTCAGCTCTCAGCAATGGAGACCTAGCATCTTCCCATCCTGGGCTCCCATCCAAGGGTTAGAGAGCACAATTTATAGCAAGGGGATTCCCAGGGGGGTCCAGATTCTTTCTGGATTCACCCCAAACGTAACAAGCCATGGAGGGAGGGAAGGGAGCAGATGCAATCTGGTCTGAGCTCAGGGCAGCCAGCATTCTTGACTGCAAAAGAGGGTAATCCACCTGTGAGGGAGGTGCTGGGAGAAGGCAGGAGCCCTCACAGTGCCCAGGATCAGTACAAAATCCAGCTGGCTTCTGATGTGCCCAAGACAGGGCACCCCATCTGTGCCTGGCACTCCCCTGCTGCCCAAGCCGGCTGTGAGAACTCACAAACATCTGTGCCTGCCCTATGGTCACCAGGAAGGAGGGATTCCCCTTTGTTCTGATGTTCCAGAGAAGGAAGCTGTAAATTATTGCTCACTACATTCTGTGATGCTGAGGAATTGGTAACACAGCCCTGGGAGCAAGGAGACATTGCAACAGTGGGATGGATCGGGGTGGAAAGTCACCCTCTGGGGTTCAGGTGGCCATGAGGTGACTCCCGGTAGAGGCAGAGTGGTTGGGAGAGGGAAGGAGGTGGAGATATTCTAATTAGATGCTAATGAGAAAGTAATTATTAGGTGTCTGGCCTGCCCAGTGCCCTCAGATGCCCTTGCCCAGCTCCCAGCAAACCACCTACCTCAGTGCACCCAGGGTAGTTTAAGCCCTGTAGGGTATGGCTGGGGCTAGGATGGGCGAGCTGCTGCTCTCCATGGATGCTGCCACACTTGATTACAATGAAACATCCTCATAAATTAACCCCATGAAACAAAACATGACAGATAAAAGGCAAAAGTGCATTTGCAGCCAGTTTGCTTCCCGTGTCTAATCTCTCACTTAGTGTAACTGCAATGGTCTATAACGAACGGCAGCTCATCCACTCCTTTCTAGTTACGTGTTTGGGCTGGGAGGTAGGATTCCTGGGCTACTTGCGTTGTCCCTGTGGGGAAGTCGATGCTCTTCCTTGTACCTCAGTTTCCCCCTGGCTTGAAGAAGATCAATAACACAGAGGCCAGACCCCATCAACCCTGGCTGACAAGGCAGCAGGAGCCCTTCATAGCAGTGTTGCAGATGTTTCTGTGTTGCACAGTGTGACACCCCCGGTGTGACACCGTCACCGTGCCTCTGGCTTGGATCTGGCTCCATTCCTACTCGGCATGCATCTTGTGGGTATGAGGACAATGCTTTTCAGCCCAGAGCCTGGCTGCTGCCCCAAAACAATGCTTCCCATCAAACCACTCAGTTTGTGCACCCAAACTACTGGTACAACATTTAATTCACACAATTAAAAAAAAAAGAATTAAATGTAATTTTAAAAATTAAAAATTGAATTCTCATGTGGGTGAGAAACAGAGTAAGAGCAAAGCCAGAGTGGGTACCCAGGATGCTAGCATACTTTAACCCTTTCTATCCCGCTTTCAAATTCCCCTGGGGATCAGAAAGCATCTGTCTGGTCCCAGGTGCTTCCACTGCATTTCGGTAACAGCAGGTTCCCACTCCATTGCCGTTGGCACAGGAGAAAAGAAATGACCCCCAGCCTTGGCTGGGGTCTAAAGTTCCCCCTCTCTGAGGACTAGCCAACGCATCAGGGACTTGGAATGGTTATGATAAAACCTGCGGGACACCAAGGGCATCACTATGATTTGTGCTGTCTAAATGTTAATCAGAATAATAATGCCTATTGAGACAGCTGTTTTAAAAGGCTGTGATGTCGGAGTAAAAATTCCAATAAAACTCTATTAGCCCTTCCTCGTTACACTAATGGTGCCTGCTGCTAAAAGCCCCCTGCTATAGACACCCGTATTAATGGGCTTATTACAGGAAATAAAATCCGAGGCTGAACATTACAGTGAAGCCTGATTAATTCAGCAAGGTAATCTTTTTTCCTCCCCCCTCCTCTCTCCTTTTTCTTTTTCTCTCCCTTGTTATTTAATGAATGTGCTCCTTGGAGTGCCAACTTTTGAGCTTTTCCTAGAGTTTGGTGGTGATTTTAAACTTATTTTGTTCACAGAGATGAACCTTTGTGCTGCCTCCCAGTGCAAATGGGGGGGAAGGTCTTCTTAGATTCCTCCATCAAACTAGGGAAGAGAGGAAGAGCAGCCAGGCTAGGAGTGAAGATATTGGGGAGGCAGGGGGAAATGGGTATCCGGGGGGTAGTCCTGGTGTGATGGCTCTTGGGCTGGGCCAGCCCTTTGCTTGTCCCCGTGGAGATGCATGTTGACATTGGCCAAGGTGAAGCTGCTGGGGGAGTGAGCAGCCGCCCTTCACTGCTCTTACCCATCCTTTTTTCTTCTGATTTCTCTTCTTTTGATGCCACCTGTGTCCCTGCAGGAAGGGCTGGCCAGGGCCCAGGAACATATTCAGTTCTGCTGGTGCCATCCCAAACTCAGTGCAGGGGCACCGTGTGGCACCTAGCAAGGCTGATGCTCCCTGCTGAGCCCAACCTCAGCCCACGCCGAGAAGCAGAAACCCACTGACAGACACACTGCTATTCATCCAGCCTATAAATAACTCCCGTAAAAATCCTCTTCCCAGCCTTTTTGTATTCAGCCAAACCCTGCCAATGGGAAAGGAGACGGCATCTATTTTATGGGCGGCTGGAAGCCGGCTTTGCATTTTTCTGGCTTGCGTAATCCCACAGGTACCCTCGTTTCTTTTCTTTTTTAACAGCCTTTTGATTCACATTCCTCCCAGCCAAGTTTAATTATGGCTTCAATTCCCGCTGCCCGGGGATGGGAAGGAGAGAGGCCAACTCCGCCCGCCTGCAGCAGGGACCCTGGGCACAGGGCAAGAGGTAGGGAGGGAAGGGAGGAAAGAGAAGGAGGGAGGGCAGAAAGGAGCAGGCAGGCAGAGGCAGGAAAGAAGGAGAAAAAACAGGAAAAGGAAAGGGAAAGGGAAAGGGAAAGGGAAAGGGAAAGGAAAATGGAAAATGGAAAAGGGAAAAGGGAAAAGGGAAAAGGGAAAAGGGGAAAAGGAAAAAAAAAGAAGGAAAGTTCAACATAGGTCTGTGTCTATCCTGGGAAGCCTAGAGTAAGACCCAGGTTGCAGTTTGGGTAATGACTGCATTTACCATCCTAACTTATTTTTTTTTAAGTAAGCACAGCAAGAAGATGTGAACACTGTGAGCTTTCATAGTGGTCTGGGAATACTGAGTAATGGGCTAGCAAAGTTTGATCTTCCTTGATCCTGATTCCTCATGGAGCTTTTGCAGTCACAGCCTTTGAGTCAAGCAGCCAGTCCACGGGACCAATGTGCTATAGGCTTCTGAGCATTTAATGATAGTGTAGGGAAGCAGAATTGCACTGGAAATAAAAAGATGGTGGGATTGCCAAGCAGTATTTAGAAACCTGCAGGTGAGGCTGGAGCTGGGGTTTCCCTCTGACGACCCATGGCCTTGTTGCTTTAGGAAATGGGGTGTCCTTGGATGAGGATGGCTGGAGTTTCTCACCCCACCTGTGCCCACTGTACCTGCCAAGGTGAGCACCTTGTATGTGTTGAACATCTTTTGACCACCGTACAATGACAGAACCAACGTTTATGTACTCTGTGAAGCCATCCCTCCCCCCAAAAAGGCACTTTTGTCATCATTGGTTCCCCAGATCTTCACAAGTGGGTTCTTGCTGTGATTGTCTCCCCATTACACCATCTCTGGCACTGTCTGGCAGTGAAGGTGAGGGTCCCCATGAGGAACCCCGTGACAAGGAAGGACAGTGTGGTGAGTGGAAAGAGAGAAAAAAATACTGAAGAAGGCAGGAAAAAACCCAGCTCATGAAGAAATCAATTTAGTTACAATAAAGCCTCTTACTGTATTAACTACTAATCCACAAACACACAAACACACAGAGGGAGTCCTCGGAATAAAGGCATTTAATTAAGCTATTTGCTCAAAGCTGGCTCTGGAGGGTCTGGCACAATGGAGGAACACGCACAGCAGAACCCTGTGGAGATGCTTGCTGGGGCCACCAGTGACCTTCCCCCTTGGTTCAAGGCCATGGACCAGTGTTGTCCCCTCCATGGGGACATGGCCACCCTGCCAACCAGATCTGTATCTGTCCACAGTTCCCATTGCCAGTTGGGGAGCATATCTTCTGGCTCCCTCTGGATGTCGGGGAGCTGACCCGGTGTGCCCCAGCTGGAGTGAGAACTGTTGGCATGGCTGGGCCATTTGCTCTTTCCTCCTTTCCTTTTCCTTGCAGGGAGGGGGCCAGGGCAGGGTAGGTTATAACTCTTTTCTCCTTGCATTTGATCTGCCAGCGGGCTCAGCAGGGGGAAGACCCTGTCTCGGCAGACTGCCCACGAGATAAAAGGCAAAGAGGGCCCAGCCAAGACATTTTTTCCACTGCTCCCCCCACCCCTTCGCCCCTTCCTCCATCCCCTCTGTTTTCTTGGCAAAGGACAAAACGGGAAAATGAGCGTACTCCTTTCAAAGCCCTTCTTTCGATATTGAACCGGGCCTGGATTCCCTTCTGGATGCCTGATTGCTGGCATTCCCGCTCCCCATGCAGCCTAAACTGTAACAGCTGGGGGCTGGGGACGGTGTCGAGGGGCTGCAAGCACTTGTGGGTAGGCTGGAACAGAATCACTTCTCTCCCTCTCACCCACGCTGCTCTGGACCCCCAGTGAGACTTGTTCCCCTGGGGGTCCCTGGCCCTGTCACCACCTTTGGCTGATGAAGCTCCGCTGCTTTGACAGGTCACAAGTTGTGGGGTCTCTGCTCCCAGCAAGCACATGGGTTGAAAGATGTTTGGCCATGTCCCTGCATCCCACAAAGCTCCTGCTGAGATGGGGCGTGGGAATCAGCTCCGCTGTCCTGGGATGCTTGTCAAGACTCAGAGTCCTGTCCTGCCACGAGCTGGGATGAAAGCCATCCCAGGGAACCTGGCAGAGTGCAGCCCAGCTCTCACTTGCTGTGTTGGACTCAGCCGAGAGTTTCACTTTAACGTTTTCCAGAGATTTTCTTTTGATTTCACCCTTTTCTATTTGATTTTTTTTGAAGATGATAACGATCTTCCCTTTCCAAATGAAAAGTCATTTGGCACCTGTGGGAGGGAAAAAAAAGATTTATTTTTCATTTAAAGCTGTTGAAACAGGATAGTTAAACCATTGCATGTCTTTCCTCCCCCTCCCCTCCCCCCAAAGGTTTTTGGAAAGAGAAATTCCTCTGAAGTGACCTTTTCTTAGGAAATGTTTTGATGAACTGGCATTTTCTGGATGAAAAGGCATTTCTGTCTGAAGTGCCTGGCTCTTCCCAAGGAAGAGGGTAGGAGTGGAGGGGCTGTGGGAGCTGCAAAGGGAAACTGATTTTGAGACTTCTCTGGTAGTCTGGAGAGGATGGTCAGGGTGGTGTGGTGAATTCAGTGACAGGACCTGGGGGCTAGCGACAGAGGTAGTGGGGATGGCTCTGGTGTCATTGCTCTCTGGGTTGGGCTGATGGGCTAAGCCTGGCTCTGGAGGCTGCAGAGGAGGGGAGGTGAGAGGGAGTAGCCCATATGTCTTGCGCAGCACTCTCCCATTCCTCCTTAACAGCATTTTGGCATTTCTCATACCTTTAGCACACTTTGTGTAACTCTCTGAGGAAGAAGGGCAGCTCGCTCGTGTGGTCTTAATGTAAATCTTCAATAGCAGCTTCTTCCAGTTGCTGCTTGAGGTCCTCTGAAAAGGGAAGAGACACGTTTTCAGTGGAGCAGTGGGCATGCAGGGCTGCTGGGCATGATACATCATGCTCTTCTTGGCAGGGTCTTGTATTGGCACATCCCCCAAGCCCTGGTCCAGGCAATGCAGTATCAGTTGGACTGGAGAAGGATGCTCTGTCTCTGCTCCAGCATGATCCTACCTTAGGTCCAGGGTTGCAGTAAGTTTTTCAGTTCTAACAGCCCAATAGCTGAGCTGAACACCCCCTGGGGCAGCATCGATACTTTGCAGAGCTGCTGACCCTGGCCAGACTGCCTGCCCTGTTGGCACAGCCCATACTGTACCAATTCACAGGAGGGTTCTGTCTTTCTTGCCTGCATCCCATGCACACAAGTGATGGATGCGACTTGTACACACCCTGGGAAATGCTCTCTCAGAGAAGGCTTCTGTTCTTTAATCCCATTTGGGCATCTTCATTTGCTGCTTTTCTGCACATCTCATATGCCATGTCGACTCACCGTTACTCTGGTTTATTAATCAGAGTGTCAGGCAGGGGCAGATCAAATGGCTTACAAGAGCCTAAGTACATTACAGCAATGCTATTATCTCTCACCACAAAATTTGTAATCTCCACAAAAAATTAGGACAAGCTGCTCTGACAAGCCCCGTTCTCCATATGCCCCATGAGCAGGACCCTAATTATTTTACCTTTATTTAACTCTTTGTTAATCCCATCCTCCACCAGCCGCCTGTTATTTTGCCTGGGATTGATGCAGTAACAAAAAAGATTGGCTTCACATATGCTTCTAAGATCCTGGTGCTCGCAGGCTGCCGATGGGGGACTGCTCTCCTTGCATTGCAATACCTGCCAGCGAGGCAGGAAATTATATTTAGGGGGTCGCACATACTTTTTGGGGTGACCTTACCTGAGAGGTTGGCTGTGGCCAGGAATCCTTCTTGTGGTACCCAGCAGGTGGTGGTGATGTATAACTAATTCTTTGTGGCCTTTTCTTATCGGAGGCTTTTAATGTTTTATTCAGCTGCAGGTTGGCATTATTCATCACTCCAGCTTGCGGTGCGGGCTTGCCCTGTCACAAGACCTTTCTTTTCATATTTGCTGAGCTTGATGCAGGCAGGGCTGTCATTGTTTGGTGCTTGTTTCTCTTTCTGTGTTCTGCAGGCTGAGCCATGTGTAGCCTATCATATTGGCAAAAAAAAAATCTTATCAGTCCTGCAAGTCTAGTTGACACAGTCTTTACACTCTTTGATTGTATTTAATACCTTTCCTTTCACATCTTTCAGCACTTCACAATAGGACAAAAAATGTAATATCTATAATACTGCCTGTTTTTAAAGGACAAGCTGAGGTGATGTTGCCTGGGGGGAGAGGGCAGAGAAACGCAAGGCAGATGGAGGCTGGGCGTGGGACATGGGGGATGCCAGGGAGGAATGCAGTGGCTGAGGGCTCACTGCCTAGGGGTAACTTGGTTTGCCCCTGCTTGGGGTTGCCCTCCCTGGGCAAAAGGGACTAGAACTTAAGCTGAAACAGGACATTGATGCAACTCTGCAGGACACTGGTGTGGCTAAGGGAGCTGGGTTTGCTGCACCCCCCTTGATGACCTGGTAGTTGGGGACATGGATAGAGATGGTGAGAGGGTAAGGAAGAGGTAAGAAGGAGCAAAAGAGGATATAGACAGGAATTCCCCTGCCAGCTTTTAGTATGGCTTTTGGCTGCACCCTGTGCTCGGAAGACTGAAAAGCTTAGCTTAGCAGGGGTGATGCTATGCATGTGCATAGGCAGAGAGGAGCATGGGTGAACTAGGAAGCCGGGGTGTTCTTGTCTGCTCTCTGGGGTTGACAAATAGTCTTGTAATTCTCACCCAGCACCTTCCAGATGGCTGTTGGGCCAGGTGTTGGTCTCTGGGGAAGAGGCTGGAAGACTCCTTGAAAACCCGTTATTTGTCTCCACAAGAGCTGTAGTAGAGCTGGACAGTAGGGAAACCAGAAGGACATGTTGAGGCTGGCAGTGGAGAAATTAGGAGCATGGCTGCCAAAATCTTTGACTTCAAGCAGCCAGGGCAGCCAGAGGAGGGGCAGAGGGCACACAGGCTGGCTGTTCTGTGCTGGGACCTGAGTGGGAATGGATGAAGAGCTGGAACTGAAAGGACTGGGTTCAGCTTAGTGCTTCTGGGTTTGCAGGCAGCATCCCCATTTTGTCTCAGGGATGCTCAGCCTCCCAGCTGTGCCCCGTGGCCATCAGTACAGACACAGCTGTTGGCACAACATGCCATCCCACTGCCCCATGACTGTAGACATGCCCACAGATACCAAGGGGATTTATATTTCTAGAAGCCACCTAATTCCCTAGAGATGCTGAAAGAGTTTCCAAATTCAGCATCCTGAACGGCTGACCCCAATGCTGTTGCTTTGCTTGGGAAGTAACTGATTCCTCTTTGCTTTTTACTGCTTGCTTGCCACATTTACATCCAGGTGTTTAACTCTGACCTTGGATCAATTTGAAGTTATCCATTTTTCCATGACAAGGGCCTCTGAGATGATGAAAAATTGACATGGTGTAATAGCAGAGAAGTGCCTCAGATCTGCAGCCAATCTCTCCTGCAGCGTGGAAATAAAGCCCTCTGAACACTGCAGAATATCTGAGGAAATACAATAATGTTTCATTTTTATATAGAAATGTATGTGCAAGTACATGTGTGTAGCTTTGTACATACTCGTATTAATATTCTCCACCCATTTCATTGCAGCATCTGGCCATTAGAAATGCAGCTCCTAATGCTTGGTGCTAATGGGATATGTTTTTATTTGTCCTTGTTATAAAATAGGTACCTCCGTATTAACTTTGCAGGGCATTATATTGATGTAAGGTAGTAAACTTTATGGCAGATTTCACAACCCAGTTAAGTGTATCATTTTAGACTGTAATATCTAGCTGGGAAGACAAATGAAACATTTGCAAGTAATACTTGCCTGGGATGATGATGTGAAGCCAGAGGAGGAGAGGAGAAGGGATGCTGATACCTGCAGGATCCTAGGGCTTCCCAAGTTGCAGGGAAAGGGGCTTGCTCCCTGTTCTTTGGCTGTTTCCAAAATCTCCCAAAGCCTTATCTGTGCCAGAAGTGACTGCATCTCTCGAGTTTTTTGTCTGGCTGCTCTAGAGGCTATTTTCTCTCCTGTCCCTCTGCCTTCCACATCCCCAATAAATCTAACATGATGTGCACTGTGGCCGCTGGTTACAGATAACTGCTTAGCTTAAATCCTGCTTGAATTCCCTTGGCTTATCTGCTAAATGGGATCTTGGTTATAAATAGAGTCCTGCGGACATTGAAGCCTATTTGCACATGGGCTTGTTTGGCAAGGAGTTTTACAGAAGTTTGAGCAAATTGCTGGGGAGAAGTTGAGAGATAATAACAGGGAAAATGATATTAAACTAACTTCTCTGCTTTGTCCTCATCCCTTGGCTGTTAACCCATCAGGAGAGTGCAGCTCTCAAGCAGACACGATAGCATGGTGCTTCGCAGCTCCAGTCCAGTGACTACAGTGGTGAAATGTCATCTCGGAGCCAGAAAAAGGAGAACAAGTTGTCCCCATGTGCATCCCCAGGGCTGCCCTCAGTGGTGGGCAGAAAGGTACAGGTATGGGCAGGGTGAAGATGAGCTGTGTGCACTGGTGCTGTGGGGATGCTGGCTCTCTCCCCCACCCCAGCTCTCGGGGCTGCCACTCTTGCCAGCTAATTGGGATGCTGATAATTATTAGTGTTTCATAATTTAATTTTCTCTTCATTACGCCCTCTGCCTGAGCCTTAGTGAGGCTGAGTGCATATGCGCAAAGACGATGGAGGGTGTGATCTACACTCCCACAGGTGAAACCAGATCGGAAGCAAACTATGCTTGGAGAGACTGGATCAAAACCCCGTTTCTTTGCAGACATTTGAAGCCACAGCAAGGACAGGGTTGGCCAATGAGTTAGCAAGGCTGGATATGCAATGGATCAGGAGAATAAGGGATAAGGTTCTGTTTTACAAGTTCAGCATCAGCAAAAGGGAACCCATCAGGGGAATGTGTGGGACCATAGATGCGTGGAGGAGAGAACCCCTATTGGTGCTGTCTCCCCCAAGCATTGCAAAGAGACTCAGAGTGTTAAAAGAAAAAAAAAATCAAACCCCAAAAATGAATTTATATGGATATTGGCACAGGGATAACCTTAAGGGGGAAATGTATCCACTGGACAGGAGAGCTGGTCATTGTCTGGTGGTGAAGAGAGTCTCCATCACAAGGGTTCTTGCTGTTGTGTCGTCAGCTGGGTCAGGAGAGACTCTTAAAAATGTTTTCTTCATCAGTTCTTACAATCTGGCTGTCTATGATCCTACCTGAGCCCCCAGCACATGCATAATTCAGTGCCATTGACACCTGAAGTACATGAATAACATCTCTTAAATATCTTACCTACACACAGAGGACCATCCCACAATGCCATTCCTATTGACAACTTACAAATGTCTTGTCTCTGCACAGGGTGGTCTCTGCTGCAGCACAGACACTTTGGGATGTAACAACCAGGACAGAGACCAGTACATTCAGATAGAACATGACCATCTGAAATCGGAGCACAAGGAAAGCTCCCTTAGTGATTGATCAGGCACTTAACTGTGAAGGTGCCATAGGAGCATTTACAGACAGGAGGAACTCTAAGACTTTCTCCATCTTTTTGCTTGAAAATGTTTTTCTTCCTTTCCCCAGTCTGGCAACTAGACCATAGCAGGGAGGAGGCACTTTTTCATGGAAACTTGGAGCTTGGGGGTGCTGCAGTGAAAGGTCATTTGAGTAGACATTGCTGGCTGGAAGTCAACACCAAGACCCTTCCCTGCTGAGCAATACATGGTCTAGGGCTTGATTACCAAATGAGCTTTGGCTTGGGCCAGATTTTCCTCAAGACTAGAAGGGATGGATAGGAGAGGGACCTGGTGGCAGGGAGCTTGGGTTAGTGCCTTGGATGACTGTGAGCCCAGGCTAGTGCCAGCACTGCCTGAGGACACCTTGGCGTAGTGCAAATGGGAAATGCAGGAGGCGGCTGGACAGAAGGCAATTTGGGTAAAACAGTATCAGGAGTGTCAAAGTAGATTTGTTTCCAATATGGAAAACACCTCCACTGGGAGCATGAGGGATACTTAGGAGCTGTTACTTTTGGACGAGAGAAGCAGTGAATTTGATCTGTGAACAAACGGGAACTGGCAAAGCTGACAGCTTTTTCTCTGATTGCTTTGCTTCCTCTATGCCGTGCTACGTATTTTTTTCTCTCTTTTTTTTTTTTTTTTTTCCCCTTTTAATTTATTGAAATGCTCTGGATCCTAATTCACTTTCTTTGCTCTTTATTTCTTATTGCTTTGGCTGAGACATTAAATCCCCACTATGACTGGGATCAGGGCAAGAATAAAAATAGCCCATGGAAAAACAAACCAACCCAAGGACGTGAAAACAAGCTGCAGCATTTCTGATGTTCAGTTTTGGTAGCAGAGGGTGAGTGACTCCTGTGAGTAGGACAAGGACAAAGGAATGGCAGCCTCTGGCATGGAGGGCTGTTACCAATCCCTGCATGACAGGATGGCTGAATTGCATAGGTGGGCTGCTGTCTGGCTCCTGAGGAGCAGGGTCTTTGCTAAAATTTGCTGCCTGACCATATGGGCAGGATAAAGGAGAAATTTCCCTGTCAATGGGTAAGGCTGGAGGTTTTCCCTACAGCTAATGAAGTGCCAAGAGGGAAGACTTGCCTCTTGAAATGTCCTTGGAGAGCTGAAGGGCATGGATAAGTGGCTGTCAAGTGATCCTACTTTTCCAGAAATGAGCACCCTTTGTCACAGAGGGAAACTGAGGCCCAGGGCAATGACGTGTCATTAGTAGGTGGGGAAGACTTGGAGCAGCACCCCCATTCCAGGGCGTCAGCCACTTTCCCTCTGTGCAGACAGCTTATGTAGTCAATGTGTCACATTACTCCACTTCCATCAGCCTGAAATTACTGTTTGTGAAAAAGGGGAAAGAAATCCAAATCTTCAAGAAGCCACTCAGGCTGTTGTCTGAAGCTTGTTTTTTAAAAGGTATCAAAGTAACAGATGTTTCTTTTTGATACTAAAAGGGCTGCAGGGCTGGATCTTGCCTTTGCTTTGAGTACTGTAAATCTGGAAAGAAGTAGCGGTCCCTCCGGCGGGGGGAATGTGCTCCTCTGCATTGCAGGTAGAACTTGCTGCCCCCCCTGCCATATTTTTAGGCAGAGTTTCCATTCTTTTTGTGGCACCTTAGTATTGGTGAGATTAGTAACAGATGCATTTGCAGCCTGCCTGCTCTGGTGCTGACCTGGGAATATTTCTCCTTCCTGACTGATATCTGTTGTGTCTACCTGAAGACAGGGCTTGCCAGTACCTTGATAACTGGATTGAAAGGATGCTCTAGTTTCTGCAGTCTCCCTGTAAACCTTTGGCTCAGCTTCTGATTCAGTGGTGCTTTTCTAGCACCCTCCATTGTGGCCCCTTAAAGAGATTCAGGGTGGCTCAAGGTAGCCCATCCCATGGATTTCATGGGGAAATCCATTTCCCAATGGGAACCTGCAGCCTGTTCAACTTTAGCCCTTCCCTCATCAGTAGCAGCTGTATGTCGGCCTCCTGCAACACCCTGTGTACAGGAACTGGTTTGGGTGCTTTTCAGCAGCAGACGGGCCATTGTCACATGCCAGGACCCTTTTTTCATTCCAACTGCAAGGGAGCTGGTGAGTAGCTATTTGCCCTGCCAATGACCTTGAAGCATGGGACTGAGAGCTTGTGTTCAGATGAAACCTCCTGCACACGCAGCATGGACGTGTTCTGCTGTTCAGGTCTGATTCTCCCAGCTGTGATCTCTGGTCCATGTCAAAGTTGGATTTTGCTCCTGGTAAACAAGCTGAGAAAGCTGGAGCTTGAGCAACATGGAAAGCTGGTTCCTTAACTCTCCTAAAAACCAGATCATTGCTTTACAGATCGTAACAGCTACTGGCATCTGCTCACAGAGTATCCAAGCTGACACTAAGGAACAAACTCAGCAACGCATAGGGCCGAAACTGAGCTGCAGGATAACAATGAAGCTCAGCAAGGAGAGGAGCTGCGATGTCTGTGGAGATGCCTAGTGGAGGCAACAGTTTCTCCCTCCTGCCTCCCCCTGAACCCCCTGTCCTGCAAGGCATGTAGGTATACCCCAGAAATGCTGGTGCCAAGACAGGGCCTATCAGCAGCGTCCTTCTTCTTTGAGAAGCAGCATATCAGGGGTGGCTGCTGGTTACCTGCCACTACCTAATTTAGGAGAGAAGAACCCTAGTGTTGGAGTAATATGCTGCCCTGGAAAGTGAATAAGTGCTGTGCCTGGTCATACTGGAAACAATGCTCTCCACCTTTCCAGCACCACAAATGTCCTGACAAAGCCAGAGCTACTCTATGAGGATGTTGGGCACTTTTTGATGAAGGTTTTGGATTCCATGAACAATACCTGCAGCCTGCCACTGCTCCACATTAGGGCTGAACAATGGGGCTGTAACTGATTAGGTGCAGTAGAAAGCTCTGGGCTGGATCAGAGGCATGCAAGATGTCAGATCATCTTCACTCATCAAAATACAAAAGCAAGAATCTCATCTGGCTGCTTGTCTGCACTGAAATAATAGCTCCTTCAGAAGGTGGAATTTAAGCCTAAAAGCCAACATTTGTGGTGCATATTCCCTGTGGCACAGGGAAACTACCCATACTGCATTTAATTTCTTTCACAGGCTTCTTTAATCCAGGCATTATTGTCCAGGCAAAACTGGCACAAATTCCATCGCACCAGCTATGCTTGCTGTGAGTTGCCCAGCACTGGAAATGAGAATAGTTATTCATTTTAATTGTGTGTTTGAATTATCCCCATTGGCCAGCAATCTTTCTCCATCTTGTCACCATGAGATGGTTACCTCCAAAACCCAAAGGCACTCCTGCCTCAAAAATAGGAGACAAAAACAATGGGGCACTCCCCAGATGCTTGCAGCAGACCTCAGTTATGGTGCATGGACTGATGCACAGGCCGGTGCTGGGAGGGAGGGTCTCTCAGTTTGGCAGGGATGGAACCAGTGGTGTATTTATGAAGCTTGCTGGATGCCCATGGTATGTGTGGGGAGAAATCCCTGCAGAGGAGGGGATGAATTCTGGGTTTCCAGGATGTTATCACTCTGCCTGCCCTGGGCAGAGCAGGAGGACCATGAGACCTGGGGAAATCAGGCATCCCTTTTCTTTTGAGGGTAGAGAAGTGACTGCTGGTAGCACCGGCCCTGCTCCTATCTCCTGCGATCAGAATACTGTTAGTGCAAATCAAGGGAAGGCACTACTCTTAGCTGACTTGGGCTCATTTTGAGCAGATCAGGGCCAAGATAGACCACAGATCCAGTTGGAAGAGGACACAAACCCTCTACCTGGGTTCCTCCAGTTGCTCACACCTAGTGCATGCCCAGCAAAGCCTGCTCCCTCTCCCAAATGGGCTTGCTGAAACACGGCGTGTTTGTGTGCTGGCCTCTCCTTCTTGTACTAAGAACAATGAAGAATATATTTATTTCCTCCATGCCTCCTCAAACTATTGTTCTCCCTGGCCCTGCACCATCTTTTCCAGGCTCCAGATAGGTTTTCTTCTCGTGTAGAAGCTATCCCAGACCTTGGGTTGTCTCCATTTCTAAGCCAGTGTAGGACTGTCCAAGCGATACAGTTCTATACTGCAGCATAGTGATATTTGCTGTTTTACTATTATTTCCTGAAGTTTGCTACCGCTTCTGTGCTGCCTCCTGTTATGTGGAGCAGCAGTACATGGCTCCCAAGTTCTACAAAGCCCCAAACTATTTATGTCAATTGTGTTCAGTGGCTCCCTATTTAATTTGGTATTTCATTGCTGGGCAGTTCTGCGAGACCTTTTGGCTGCTCTCAAAAATCCTGTCACCCTAAATATGTGATGCTGGCAGAAGATATCACCTCACTGTCCACCTTCTTCCCTGGCTCATTCATGAACAAACCAAGAGGTGCAGAACCCCATGCTCCCTCCCTTCAGGGCTTTGTCCCTCTGCTGAGAAACCAACCCTGCATCCTAGCCTTTTTTCCCATTTCTAAACAGAGAGAAAACCTCTCTGTTCTTCTGCTACCAGCTCAGTTCCTTTGAGGGTCGTTTTGCTACCTGTCTTCAGCTTTGTTTTGAGATGCACTGTAAGAAAGCTTTCAGAGTGTGTAAGTTCCCAGATGTACATGCAGCCTCTATCAACAAAAATTGTCCTTTGCTTTGTTCTGCTGTGGGCTTGTCCTCATCAGTTCATCTCATGGTCCTGCAGACTCTGCTCCTTCTGTGGCTGAAAGAGGGACCTTTCATTTTTATAGCCATGGCAAATTAATCTTCACAATCTTTCTGGCTGCCTTATTGCTTATGTATGTTTAATGTGTCAGTAGCTGTGCTCTTTTTTAATTCCTCAGCTGGACAAACCTTCAACATGTGAAGACTGTTCCCTTTCCTACCTTGCCCTGCTGTTTAACCTGGATGACCTTTCAAATATCTTTTTCTG
Source organism: Neomorphus geoffroyi (assembly GCA_033558235.1). Lineage (NCBI taxonomy): Eukaryota > Metazoa > Chordata > Aves > Cuculiformes > Neomorphidae > Neomorphus > Neomorphus geoffroyi. The sequence goes on from JAUMJM010000048.1 coordinate 2,949,029, forward strand.
CCAAGAGGAAATTCCTTGTGTTAAGCCTCCAAGGGCATCTTTAAACAGTCCGCATGCCACCTGCACACTTTTCATCTCTTTGGCTCTTTGTCTCATTTAGATTATTTTTAACGAGTATCCTTGTTGCAATGTCATTTCCTTTTCTCAAGCAAACTCTGACATGGTGAACATTTGGCATCCCTGCATTCATGTGATGATCATGTTACATGTAGGTTTTGGGTACTGTTGGCTCAAAGACCATGTGCTCTGTTAATCCTCTCCAGTGCCAAAAACATCCTCTCAGTCTTACCCAGGGAAATGCTTTGTGAATGCTAATTCAGTTTCCAAGACTCTCCCAGATCCACAATAGGAAGGGAGCCTGGAGTTGTCCTTCAAGCTAGAAATCAGCAGCAGTGTTGTCCTCACCCTCTCCGAACCCTCCTGCTGCACCAGGAGATGTCTCTTGCTCTCCTTTCAGAACCCACAGAGCAGAGGGTTGGCTGTTCTCATAGAATCATAGAATCATAATGTTGGAAGACACCTCTGAGATCACCGAGTACAACCGTGCCTGTCTCCTTACTAAACCCTGTCCCTAAGAAACTCATCTACCTGTTTTTAAACACCTCGAGGGATGGTGACTCCACCACTTCCCTGGGCAGCTGTTCCAATCCCTGACCACTCTTTCAGTAAAGAAATTTTTCCTAATGTCCAGTCTAAACCTCCCCTGCTGCAACTTGCGGCCGTTTCCTCTCATCCTATTGCTTGTCACTTGTGAGAAGAGCCCAGCACCCACCCCGTCACAGTCTCCTTTCAGGCAGTTGTAGACAGTGATGAGGTCTCCCCTCAGCCTCCTCTTCTCCAAGCTAAATAAGCCCAGCTCCCTCAGCCACTCCTCACAGGGCTTGTTCTCCAGTCCCCTCACCAGCCTCGTGGCCCTTCTGACACTGGAGCAGAGAACAGCAGCCATACCTGACTGCCTTGCAATGCCTACTGTGTCAGAAGAGGGATAACGTATCCTGTTGCAAGAAGATCCCTTTCCACAGTCATTTTGGAGACAAATGGCTCTCCACCTGGCAAAGGTGGCTAGTGAGCTGGGAAGGAAACACATGCCAGGCCTTTTAATTTTTCTTGCTATCAACCTTTGCTAGTGCAGCAGACACAGCCTTTGACACTGTCTCCCACAGCATTCTCCTAGAGAAGCTGGCAGCTCATGGCTTTGACAGGTGTACTCTTTGCTGGGTAAAAATGTGGCTGGATGGCCAGGCTCAAAGAGTTGTGGTGAATGGAGCTAAATCCAGATAGTGGCTGGTGACAAGCGGTGTCCCCAGGGCTCACTGCGGGGATCAGTCCCGTTCAATATCTTTATTGATGATCTGGATGAGGACATTGAGTGCTCCCTCAGTAAGTTTGCAGATAACACCACATTAGGTTGGAGTGTTGATTTGCTCAAGGGTAGGAAGGCTTTGCAGAGGGATCTGGACAGGCTGGATTGATTGTGGCCAGTTCCATGGGGTTCAACAAGGCAAAGTCTTGTGTCACAACAATTCATGCAATGCTACAACCTTGGAGAAGGGTGGCTGGAAAGGACCTGAGAGTGTGGGTAGACGACTGGTTGAACATGAGCCAGCAGTGTGTCTAGGTGGCCAAGAATGTCAACAGCATCCTGGTGTGTATCAGGAATTACGTGGGCAGCAGGAGTAGGGACGTGATTGTCCCCCTGTGCTTAGCACTGGTGAGGCCATACCTTGAATTCTGTGTTCAGTGTGGGCCCCTCACTACGAGAAAGACATTGAGGGACTGGAGCGTGTCTGGAGAAAGATAATGAAATTGGTAATATGTCTGGACCACAGGGGTAATGAGGAGTGGCTGAGGGAACTGGGGTTGTTTAGCCTGGAGAAGAGGAGGCTGAGGGGAGACCTCATCACTGTCCACAAGTGCCTGAAAGAAGGTTGTAGTGAGGTAGGTGTTGGTCTCTTCTCCCAAGTCACAAGTGATAGGATGGGAGGAGATGGTCTCAAGTTGTGCTGAGGGAGGTTTCAATTAGATATTAGGAAACATTTCTTTACTGAAAGAGTGGTGAAGCATTGGCAGAGGCAGCCCAGGGAAGTGGTGGAGTCTCCATCCCTGGAAGGGTTCAAAGGACATGTAGAAGTGGTGCTTTAGGACATGGTTTAGTAGGCATGGTGGTGGACTTGACAGTTGGACTTGAAAAGGCCTTCCAACCTCTACGATTCCGTGAGTTGTTCTCTTCATTAATAACTCTGCAACCTGCAGTGTTTAAGCCTGTTTACCTGCTCTGGGCAGTCCCCCATGGTCAGCCATGCTGTGCCAGGAGTTGTCCTCAAATACTGATGTGTACTTTGGTGCTTGCAGCAGACCCAGGACACAAAGGGAAGATATTTTCATGACAAGCTGCACCATGGCTAGGAGGATTTACCAGGCTGCTCTGCAGACAAACAGTGATTTGCCCCTAGGGATGTTCTCTGCATGTTGTTGGTCCTCACGGCTCCTTGGGAAACCAAACTGAGCCTGGTGAGTGGTGATAGGGTGGGAGACTCACAAGGACTGGATCCAGCCCTGTTGCAGCTTTCTTTGAGTCTGCATGTTGAGGTTTGTGTTTCACAACTCCCCAGCAGCTGGAGACACTGGGCACTCAGATCAGCCAGAAGAAAGACCAGTGGAAAGAACTCTGACCCGGCAGCTCACCAGCTGCTTCAATCACATTTCAGAGCTGAGTTAAAGCTGAGCCAGGTAGTCTTTTGCACTGGGATCAGCCAGATGAGCGGGGGTCTTACAGTATTAATTAAACATCTGGAGAAACTGGCAGGAAGCCCACTTCATTATCCCTAGTGCTCAAGGATGCTTTCAGGAGTCCTTCCCCTCCTGTCTCTCCTCTTAGAGCTTCTTCCTTCACCATTTGCACATCCAGGAGAGAACTTCTCTTTTGGTCCAGATGGAGAAACAGGCCTTCCAAACTCTGGGGGCCCATGACAGTCCTTCAATATTCAGACACACTGTTGACACCATAGGGTGGTGTGTAGGGGAAGGTGAGGCAGCAAAAGCAGGCCTTTCTTGTGGGATGCTTCTGCATTTCCTGGAGCGGTGTCTTGGGGTGTCCCAGAGGCAAGTAGCATGCCTCTGGCTAAATGCAGCATTTGCCATGCTTTTTTCTTGGTGTGGGGCACAGCATATACAGCTGGATGAAATATCTCTGGGTTTTTCCTTTCAGCACCACCCAGGTTCAGAAAGCAGCTCTTCCTCTGCTCTGAGCTGTGTTTCCAGGACTGTGTCCCCAGGACACACCAAGAAAATGAGCAAGGAGATCTGGATAGCATAGGGCATGCAACTGCCTTGTGCTTACCCTGTAGCTACACCTACCTGTGACCCACTGGGCAAGCAAAGGGCACTGGCAACATCCCCTAATCCTCTGGTGAAGCTGAGAGGGCAAAAGGGCCATGGTATGAATGCAGCAAGCTCCTCTCTGAACTGCTAATGCCATTGACAAAACCAGGGAAGGTCAGTTGCTTGATACTGCAATTCCAACTCCGAAGATATGTACAGAAGTGTGAAAATCACTGGAATAATACATATGTCTGGATCTTTGTTAGAATTTAAATGATACTGGTAGGCTATGAGAAACAGTTCATAGAATCATAGAATCACAGAATGACCTGAGTTGGAAGGGACCCACAAGAATCATAGAGTCCAACTCCTGTCCCTGCACAGGACGCCAACATTCACACCCTGTGTCTGAGGGCACTGGCCAAATGCTCCTTGAGTATTGTCAGGCTTGGTGCTATGACTGCTTCCCTGGGGAGCTGCTCCAGCACTTCACCACCCCCTGGGTGAAGAAGCTTTTCCTGATATCTAACCGAAACCTCTTCTGTCACATCTTTCTGCCATTCTCTCAAATCCTATCATTGAGCACCAGAGAGAAGAGATCAGTGCCTGCTGCTCCTCCTTCCCTTGTGAGGAAACAGTAGATGGCCATGAGGTCCCCCTCAATCTCCTCCAGGCTGAACAGACCAAGTGACTTCAGCCTCTACTCATTTGATTTCTCCTCTAGACTCTTCACCAGCTTTGTGGCCTCCTCTGGACACTCTTCAGTAGTTTGATGTCCTTTTTATTCTGTGGGGCCCAAAACTGAACACTATATTTGAGGTGAGACCTCACCAGTGCGGAGCAGAGCGGGTGCAGAGTTAGTTTGCAATTAGTACTTGGGAGGCACAGTGAGATAATTAGCTACCAGTGAACAGGATGAATGCGACGACCATATTCCCTGCTTACCCATGTTTGTCTAATCTGCCATCAGCGGCCTTGTTAAGTGGTTATGAATTACACAGGAGGCACAACGAGCTGGAACTTGCTAACAAGGGCGCAATGATGCGTGGCTTGCACCGATGACATTTATTGCTCCCAGACGACTGCCCGCAGTCCACATGGTTATTGTGTCTTCTAGCTGCTTCCTTTCCCCAGCAAAGGCCCTGCCAGGGCTGTCTGCTGGCCTTTAATGTTCTCCCACATGCTCATGCTCACCTTGGCAAGACTGTTCTCCTGTCCTCTCTTCTGTTTGATCAGGAGCAGTCGCAGTGCAGGGGAGATCCTAGGGAACATGGCCCTCAGCATGGCAGGGATGAGGAGGTCTGGCAGGAGCTGCCTGGGACATGTCAGGTACAACAGTGTGGCCTTTGCAGACTAAAAGCAGCCTAATGAGAGATAAGCAAGTACTCTGGTGGGTGGTGTTAAGGGGAGGCTGGATAGCACCAAGTTGGGGCCAAAGGAAAACAGTGAGGGAAATGTGAAAACCCACAAGGAGCCTGCAGGTTGGGGCCTGTGGAGCAGGGAAGTTGTGAGCTTCCTCATGGCCCTGAGGGGCTCTTTGACAGGCCACTTCTGTCCTAGATGGAGGGGATGGCCAATAGACATCAAGAATGCCCTTGAAAACCTGAGATGTTCTGGGGCTCTGCTTGGGCATTACAGCCTTTATGGCAGGAGCCGTGAAGTCTTGGTCTGGGCAGGTGACCATTTCTGCAGCAGTTGTTTTGCCACCCTCACACCAGCACATGGCAAGAAACTTGGGAGGGGAGGGAAGTGGGCAATTCTCGGTTGGTGTCTGCAGGCTTTGAGGCAGTCAGACACAGATGTGCCTATGGAAGCAGTCGTGTGGCTGGGTCAGCACTGTACCAGGCTGAGCCACTCATCCTGCTGGGAGATGGAAATAATTAGCTTGAGCCCAGCTTGATGCTGATGGTACTTTTGGAAGTTGCTGCCTCAGATATTTCAAGGGCACAGGCTAAGCAACCTGTTAAATGCTCTTACAAATCTAACAAGATAACCAGCCCCCTGAGAAGCTGAACAAACAGTTGTATTTCCACTTGGAGGAGGTGAGTAACCTCTGCAAACGTCAAGTCATTCACTGGGAGGCTGGGGGCAGTGCAGGAAAAACCCCCAAGTGCCACAAAATGGGAACAGAAACTCTCATAAAGCAGCTTGTCTTCAGTGATTTGTCTCTTTTCTCCCTGTCTTGAATGAGAAGCTGCAGAGACAGCATGAAAATGAAATATAACCAGGAGGAATACCCCATTTCAGCTTTCCTGCATCTCTTACTGCTCCCTCTGGTCCCTGCTGCTCGTCTGCAGAAGTCCAAGGCAAAGTGTTATTGAGCTGCTGGATCTGATTGAATTTTTTTCCTTATCCCTGAAGGGCTGCAGTGATGGGATTGCTGCTTTGAATAAGAGAGGACATGGTGAGCCAGTTGGCAGTACTGGTCCTCATGAGACCCATGCAAAGCCTGGCCTGGGCTGCTGAAAGACTGGGTAGCAAGGCCAGCTCTCTGCTGCTATGTGGAAAGTGATGCAGATATTCAGAGGAAGAATGGAGGCTCAGATTAAACCTGCTTTGTTAACTTACTTAGATAATAGTCATACCCCCCCAATGTGTCTGTGGAGAAAAGCTCTCTGTTGCCTCATTGCTGTGATTCCCCTTCACAGGATCTGGTGGGCACGACATGAACCCTTGGGATTGAGCTGTTTTGGAAAATGGACCTTTCTGTCTGTGGATTGAATGCCTGGCTTGGGAGCTCCTGGGTTTTTACTTGGCTCTGAGCTTCCCAGGTGCTGGCAAGCCCTGAGGGGCTATTTAACCTCCTTGGAGGGAAGAGAGAAACATGGCTCTAAAGAGGGCTCCAAGTCCCTCAAGTGTCATAGCAAATCAGTGAGTGAGCACGGACTCAGAGATATGTTAACAGATGCAAAATTGTCCTTCCTGTGCAGGCTACAGTGTGGAGCTGTAGTGGACATCCCAAAACATTTAGGGACACCCATTTCCTGAAATCCCTGGGCTGGAGGTGGTGCTAGCTGGGGACACAAGTCTATGCTGAGGTCCAGGAGGTGAGGATGGAGATGCTGTTGCCCTCCACTGTCCCTCATTACAGGTGGTTATCTTGCAGCAGTGTTGGGGAGCAGGGTTGAGAGGGGAATCAGCTCTACTTTTCAAGGTGTGCTCTGTCACCTCCTCAAGATGCTGAGCTTGATTGTGTGGGCTCTGCGCTGTGCAGCTCAGGCAGCAAGAATGCAGCCCCTTCTCTGGCTGTGCTGCAGGCGGGAAGCATGAGGGCTCCCAGACCTTTGCGATGGAGAAAGAAGTGTTGTGAGCTTTTGCAGCTGTTTGCAGAATGCAAGTCTATCCACAGTTTTTGGGCTCCCTGTCATGTTCAACAAGCCAGCTGAGCTGTATTCTTCAGCCTTCTCCCTCTCTGGGGAGGCCCCAGCCATGTCTCTTTGGCTTCTGGGTGGAGGGTGCTTCCCAGTGGTCTATGCATAGCTGGGACATCCAAACGGGCTGCGCATCTGCTCCCACTGCTCCAACCTGGCACAGAGATGGCTCCACTGATGGTTTCAGTGATAACAGGCTAAGCTGTGAGTGGAGCTGGTTGGGCAGCAAGTGTATTTGTTGTCCAACTGGCCTCGCCAAAGGCAGGAGCAGAGACCTGACTGCAGTACCTGTTTCCACCTCGCCGGTGCAGTTGGTGGATGAAAGCAAGCCTGGCCCAGCAAGACAGCAAGGATGACGGATGTATTGAGATGAGGTGAGATGGGGAAGGAGGCTGGTGGTGGGACTAGACCAAGCATGCATAAGCTGGACCATGAAACCCACCAAAGGGCAGTGGCAGTTTGCACATCCTCCTCTCTGTTCTTTGGGAGCAGAGAGAGACCTCAGCTCCACATTTCTGTGGTTTCTTTGCTCATTATAGGGAAAATGAAGGGTGAAGACAGGTCAATGAATCATTACTGTTTGGTTTGGCTGCACGACTGCACTGTGTTTAGGAATGGCTGATTCTTTTTCTTCTTACAAGCTATTCTCTCTTTCCCTGCTCCTTCGGGTTTTGGGGTTGTTTTGTGTTGTTTTTCTTTTCCCTCGATTATCCTGAATTATTGCAAGATGGTGAAACAGAAGAGCTCCTCCTTTCCTTAGGTTGGCTTCCCTTACAACAGATGTCAAATAAAAGAGTTCGGCTTTTGGATAACTCATCCCAAAAGGGGGTTGGTGCATCCTGGATCTTTCACCCGTCCCATGCTGAGACATTGCAGGGAGCCGCTGGCGTGGCCTTCAGGCTTATGACAGCACTTTTCAGGGAAAAAAACGTAGTAAAAAAGAACAAGATTCCTATATCTATTTCTTAATTATGTATTTTTTTCAAGTTCCTGCTAGAACATCTGTTCTGCATTTGTGCAAGACACATTAATATCTCTAGACTTGTTCATTCCTTTGCTGCTGGCACGCTGGGATTGTCTGATGAGAAGAGTGTACATACCACCATGCACATGTACCTGGGCAGCACATCTCTTGAGGCAAAAACAGGACAGAAGGCTGCCCTGTTGTGCACAACAGGCTGTGCTGGGAACTGGGGCTGTTACCCTTCCTGTCGCACTGCTGCACATCAGGGATCATAGTATCACAGTATCATAAGGTTGGAAAAGACTTTTGAGGTCATCGAGTCCAACCTATGACCCAACACAACACCTACTCCTACTTGTCAACTACACCATGGCACTGAGTGCCTCATCCAATCTTTCCTTAAACACCTCCAGGGACGGTGACTCCACCACCTCCACGGGCAGCGCATTCCAATGAACAATCACCCTCTCTCTCAGTAAAGAACTTCTTCCTAATGTCGAGCCTAAACTTCCCCTGGCAAAGCTTGAGACCGTGTCCTCTTGTTTTGTCGCCGGTCACCTGAGAGAAAAGACCAACCCCTGCCTGACTACAGCCTCCTTTCAGGCAGTTGTAGAGAGCAATAAGGTCTCCCCTGAGCCTCCTCTTCTCCAGGATAAACAACCCCAGCTCCCTCAGTCGCTCCTCACAGGGCTTGTGCTCCAGCCCCTTCACCATCCTCGTTGCTCTCCTCTGGATGCACTCTAGCATCTCAACATCCTTCTTAAACTGAGGGGCCCAGAACTGGACACAGTACTCAAGGTGCGACCTGACCAGTGCCGAGTAGAAGGGGATGATGACCTCTCTAGTCCTGCTGGCCACACTGTTCCTGATGCAGGCCAAGATACCATTGGCCTTCTTGGCCACTTGAGCACACAGGGATGGCTGTGGCACATGCTTTTTGCACACATGTGCTCAATCCCAAACTTCTATCGTGTGACAGGTACATGTGCCGTGGGGCTGTGCTGGCAAAGGCATTTGCAGACCCATCTCCCTTCTGCTGTTGCATGCTGAGGCTGGGAGGAGAGTCAGTATTCCTGCGTTTACAGTGATGAGGGTCCTGGAAAGACAGGGGGCAATTTTCTCATTTGAGTCTGTGCTGAGTTATAATTTTTCCTAATTCCTCACCTGTCATGACACACGAGCTAGGGATGAGAGCTCCCTCTTACATATTGCTGCCTGATTACATGGTGTCAGAAGAGGCTTCCAAAAATTATTCCACGTGGGTGGCACAGTCTGGAAGGGGACTTGGCAGACAGCCATGCACAGGGGCTAGAGCCATCGCAGCTCTCCCAGTGCCAAGTAATGACAAGGAGGCCAAGAGGTGGAGATCCTGCTCCTTCAAGTAGCCTGACACTCCCAGGAGTCAAAAATCAATTTTAGGTGAATCTGGATGGGAAAAGACAAATCTCCCCGGGAAATCTGAGTGTGGCTATCGTCCTGATTACATTGCACCTTGGCAAGGCGTGTTTCTGCCCCTTCTGCCCTCCCAGGCTGGGTAGGGACAGTTATGAAGCAGATGGGCGTACTGATGGAAGTCAGGCTGAAGAGCTGTTAACCACCCACAACTCTGCAACAGAATTGACATGGGGACTGCAGCAGGTAACTGGCGGGCTAATAAGAGAGCAAACTGCTTGTGATATAATTAAATGAGGGAGAGGCTGTTTTGAGAATTGTAGGTGACTCTGCAAAGGAGGACAGTGTTTGCTAAAGGAGGCATGTACTCCCTGAAGAAAGGCAAGCAAGTGGCCAAAGAGTAAGAATGAGTCTAACAGAGCTAACACAGTCTAACAGAGCCCAGCTCAGAGGCATGTGGTGTGGGAGGGGTTCAGAATTTTTCTTCCAAATTTTTCTACCATAGTAAATGTTTTCATTGACTCTTCAGGAAAAACAGGTTTGTGTTCCTTAGATGTCTTTAATGATAGAGCATCCTGCTGAGCCAGTGAGGGGGTCACAAGATTTGCTGACAGACCATGCCAATGCTGGCTGTAGGGAGCAATGGCACAGCAGCATAAATTGAGTAAGGGTTGTCATGTACTGCCCTCCTGCCAAATACAACACCACCCCATTCCACGCTCCATTGCCAGTGCTCTTGTGACTGTATGGTGAGCCAGCTAAAGGCACTGATCTGACTGAACAAACATCTTTTGGGAGGTGTGGGACATGCCAGGTTCCTTTTAGCCTGCCCAGACCCATGGATGGACTTGCTGTGGCTGTGATATGAGTGGTGTCTAAGCAGGGATATGAGAAGGGTGTGGGACAGGCCTGTGACTGGGCCTGGGCTGCTTCTCAGGGAATAAGTTCAGCAGCTGGGTGGGCAGCAAAGCCAAATATGAGACCTCATACATCCTTGAATCACCTCATGATCTCCCCCCAGATCTCTAGCAGTGAGCTGTTCCCTGTCACAGCACAAGCAGGGCAGAACCTGAACTACTGAACCCATGCTACTAAACTTTCCCCACATGAAGAACTTGGCTCAAGCATCTGTGCTCTTGTGGGCTTGAATTCTGCCTTTCCATCCCTTGTAAACAGGTTTCCCTGATCAAGCTTGAAGCAGAGGCTGACTGTGGAGACCTTGGTGTGAGCTGCTAGCTTGGGTCTGCAGAGAGCAGAGGCACACGCAGCAGAGGTCACTGGCCCACATGCCGGCCATGTCCAGCCCCATGCTGTGCCCAGTGCAGCTGCAGGACAGGACATGGCATGGGGCATTCAGGAGAAGGAGGTCGTTCAGATAGCAGTGAATGACAACTGCCAGTGTTTACCCAGTAGCTTGAAATTAGGTAGTGCTTTCAGCATGGTTTTGAAGAACAGGTGCCCAACCCCAATCCCAAAGGGTGCATGTTCCTTTTCTTCTTGCTCCTGTGAAGTCTGAAAGGTGCCATGGCTCTTTGTCTCTACAACCGTTCCACGACTATGGTCTAGGGATGTGGGGGTTACCCAAATTGCAGCTGCCCTCCAGCTCATCTTGCGTGTGCAGTAATAGCTTTGCCTGAGGTGTTGCTGGCTGTCTCACAAGGGTTAGCAGCGCTCTCCTGCTTTGACACAGGGAGCAGAGTTGTGCTTGAGCTGCCAGAAGCTGCCAAAGAGATCTAGCTCATCTTGACGCCAGCAGAGAGGAGTGTTTAATGATCCCTGATTCATGCTGTCCACAGAGACCCCCTTCCATGTTTGCAAGGACCAGAGAGAATCAGATGATGAATGTGGTAGGAGAGCATGAATAGATAACACAACAGATCAGGAATAAATTAGTGATGGGCAGTGCCTCACTCGGCTCCCTCTAGTCCATCTCTCCTACAGCGCAAATGTGTTCCCCATCTACATCTCAGGATTCACTGTTTAATCTAGTTTCAAATGTCCCAGGATTTCCTTGGGAGAAACTTCTCCACAGTCTCATAAATCTTCTTGTCAGGAAGGTTTTTTTCTTGCTTCAGACCTGAAAATTTCCCTTTCTTAATTTCATGCTGCTTATTCTCATTTCTCTGTGCCAAGCCATCCCCTGGATAGGTGCTGGAGCACGACAGGAGCAATGTTCTCAGCAGAGGCTCTCTCTCATTCCACTCTCTTAAGTGATTATTTCTTGCTTAGTGCTAGCTCCCTTCCTCCTGTCTGATCCTTCCTGCTCCAAGGCAATACAGCAAGAACCCTGGGCTGTGCTGGAGGTGGAGGAGAAGCATAGGATGAACATTATGGGGAGACAGGTGCTGGAGGGGCTCTCTGGAGCCTCTGAGCCCAGGATCAGCTCTCCTTAGTCCTCCTTGCATCCAACCTCTTCCTAAAATCCTCCTCACTCCTCACCCCTGGTAGTCAGGAGTAATTTTTCACTCTCCTCTTTTCTGCTGAGCAGCCTAAGTTTTCTTCACTGCAATTTAAGTTCCTCCCTGTTTCACTCTTCCCAGCATGGCCATGGAGAAGAGCCTGTTGCTGTGACCTTTGCCGCAGCCTTCCCTGCACAAGAAGTTTGCTCAGTTCTTATCTACACCAGTGCTTAAGGTGACAAGAAATGCTGGGTCTGAAAGTCCTTCGGGATCTCCAGGAAAAGGGCTGCAGGCTGCTGCCTTTGCTGCCCACGTACTGCGAACAGATAAGCCCAGAGGAGCACCTTGCAGGTTAATCCTGAGACTTTAAATGTGGCCAGGTTGGGTTGCAGATGTTGATGCCAGAGTGTGTTTATTCATTTCGCAGTTTTGCTTATTTATCAGATCCTGTGATCATTAAATTGTGCATTACCATTTGGCATGTGGCAGGTTTTAATTCCTATGGCTGGTTTATGCCCTCTGCAGGTATTAGCCTAAATGCATTTCCTGACAAGTGATGGATGCTCCGAAAAGCCGTGGCAACTTATTTATTGATCAGAGCTCTCCGTAACCCCAGCTCACTAATGCAAACTCTCACAGCGCCAGGAACTATTGTCTCCTCAGACTGTTTCATTAACTCAGATGTGAGGGTTTGGACTTTCCTTCCACGCAGGATGGAGTAAATCTTAAATGGTGTCAGCTCCGACAACAGCTCCGGCTCACTAAGTAGGGTAGACCTTACATGTGCTTGGCAAGAGGATCTCTGAGGAATATCTAGGGATAGAGAAGCCCTTCAAGGACTTTCCAGAATGTGGGGGCAAGCACACCCCACGCAACAGTATTTGGAATTGGAGGGTTCCTCTGCAATTACCTCTCTCACAGATATGTCTGACCTGGCTCCGTACTTGATCCTGCAGCTGCAGAGGTTGGGAGCACAATATTTAGGTGCTGCTGCAGTTTCTCCCTAGCACAGATGAAGTTCTCTAGCGAGGTGTCGGCTTGAGGCTCCCTGCAGGGTCTGCAGTGCAGAGCTGTATTGGTGCTGCAGTGAATGGGATGTGTCTGCTGTCGGCATGGTTGTGCTGGGAAAAAGCTAATAGGAAAAGTTTTGCCTAGAACTTTTCCCAGGGAAAAGCTTCTGTTAACCCTTGAAGAGATGGTGACGCAGGGCAGTACCCTGACTTATCCCATGTTTCATGGAAGTGTACATGGATTCTGATGGACTCAGAAAGCTAACCACTACCATAGCAAAGGGAGATCAGTAGTTAATGGTGTGGTCAAGCTGGTTAGAAAATAATCAAGGAACAAATTTGGCCCAAAGGTGAGCTACTGAGGCTTGAAGGAGTGACAGGTCACCTGAGTGGTGGTAACAGGGCTACCATGCCTGCCCATGGACATGGCAAAGTACGTTGTTGAAACTCTTTCCCTCTCTGCCTTTGCAAAGCACTGCTCCTGCCTGCTCTTCCCAAACCCAACCTGAATGAGTCTAACTTCCTTAAGGATAAAGAAAGCCTTGAAAATTTCCTTATACTTCTGGGAGAAAGTATGGTAGATAAATGGGGGATGTCCTGCCCCATCCAGTGTCTCACTAGATCTGGGGCTTCATCGGCTGAAACGACCTTGCAGGCAGATCAAGCCCACAGCTGTGGAGGAGGCACCATTGTCCTCAGTGATCTGCAAACCTCGTCTCCTGTCTGAAATCTGAGAACTACTTCATCCTTGGAGCAAGGCAGGCAGCTTACTGGCACCCCCACGTTGCAAGATCCTGTAGGCAAAGTCCTGTTGCTTGGGGCTGGCTGCTAATGATGGCTGCTAATGCCCTCCCTTTGCTATATGCTGTGCTTCAGTCATATGGGAGGATTTTTATGTCCCAGAAGCAAGAGCCAGTGATAAAAGTAGCTGCTACCGTAGACAGTCCATCACATTTTCTTCCTAAGATATTCTTAGACTCTCTCCCTTGAGTCTGCATCTTAGGTTCAGCCATCCCACCGTGCTTCCCTGGGCTCATGCCACAGTATCCAAAACCATAATCTGTGCACCATCGTCTCACCTCCTTTGAGAGCGGTAGGGTGGGATGGCTTTGCCTGGAGGCTTATTGCAGCCCAGTGCCTTGTGGGGTGAAGCAGTGAGTTCCTGCTATGTGACAGTGGCTTTGTAGGGTAACAGCTATGGGGTACTGGGGGATGGAGCAGACGGGAGTGAAGCTGCCAAGCCCATGTCTGGGAGGGAAGAGGTAAGTGATTGCAAAGAGCTGGTGGGAGGTTGGTGTGGGTTCCTGTTGGTTCCCAAGTTACGGGAAACTCCAGCTGATTCAAACCTGCTGGCGGGGTTCTTGTGGCTGCTGGAAAAGCTGCTCTGTGCTTGCACTAGAGAGGAGTGACAGCTCACATGTTCCAAATATTTCCAGAAACCAGCTCCTTGCCCCTTCTTCTGCGGTTTGCATGGTCTGAACACCAGTGGTAAGAATAGATGAGGCTGTCAAGAGAGAGAACTTTGATCTCAGGGTGATGCTGGAGCACTCTACAAGGCTCTCCAGACATCATCCCTATGGCTGGCACTGGCTGCAGCTCTGCCCGTTCTCACCACCCAGGCATGGGTTGTTTGATGTGCCCTGGAGCAGGACACTGGCTCCTTTCCTCTGACCCCTCATTCACACAGCCCCTGGTCTTGGGCTAGAAACTGGAAATGAAACCCTGAAGCCCTGAGGCCAGCAGACAGTAAGCCATGCATTTATCAAAAAACAAACCAGGCATGCACACCTTGCTCATGCCAATGCTTACAGCTATCCAGTGTGAGCATCTTTGGGGCTGAATTTGCTATTGAGGTGGCAAATTCACTGCCACACCAAGCTCTGTGGTGAAATTGGAAGATTTTCCCTTCAGTCCTGTGCAATCCTCCCCAAAATCCAGAAGGGTCAGGGAGTGCCTATCCAGGTGCCCACCACTTGGAGAGAGATACCCTCTGGTTTGCTTGCCAAAAGGTTTCTGCGTATGTTAGTTGCCACCTATTAGGTTTTAAAGTCCTCAGTTGTCCCCACCACTTGATCACAAATGTGAATGAAGGGTATCTTCAGTGGGCTGCGGCAGGGTAGGGAGCTGAATCCTGGCTTTGGTGAGGGTATCTGGTAAAGGTGAAAGCAAGAGATGCTCAGGAAGAGCAGGGTCAACCCTCCTGCCATCTCGTGTTCTAGCAAATGCCCGGAAAAAAGAGTAGGACAAAAGCATATTCACCTTGGACAGCACAGGTGAAAGGACTCTTTCCACCTTCATTTTCTTCTGCTGGAGACTGGAAAAGAGAAATAGTTATTTTATAGAAAGAAACAGTGTCTTACATTAATAGAGAGAGATTAGAGTTTAATCTGAGAGGAAGAAAGGAGCTAAATGAGGTGCTGATTCAGGGAGGGGAAATCTTTATTGTTAAGCACTGTCTTAAGAATGCATAGTGTTGTGCTTGACTTCCAGTAACTTTATTCCACTATTGTAAATCTGTCTTTACTGATTGCATTATTTCAGCCTTAACTCTTGTTTAGAGCTGGCTTGGCAGAGCCAGCCAACAGAAACTCTTCCCTTCCTCTCATCACACCAAGCACTAGGAAATGCCCTGCTCCCCCAGCTACCGCTCCGAGATACCTGGGGGGCAGCGCTGTGTCCAGAACAGAACTCCCACTGCCTGTCTGGAGCAGAAGCACTTCCTGAGCACAGCAAAACAGGGCGGGCGGAGGGAGGGGAAGTCTCTGGCATCTACCAGGAGAACAGAAACTGGACAGGGAGAAGTCCTGGTGGGAATGGAGGTGTAATCGAAGAGGAAAACTCTTGATATCGCCAAGTTAGTGTAAGTGGCTGGAGACACCATCACCTTCATACAGGGTCTCCAAACAGTTGAAAAAGCACTTTTATCAGAGAAAAACCCTGTCTCAGTTTAAGGAAACTAAAACCACAACAACCTTTGATATTTATGGACTTTAACCAGAAAATGTATAGAAAAGGATAACAGTACTTAACTCCAAATATATATACATATAACCAAAGCCACAACAGAACAAACAGCAAAACCTTTAAATGAAGTAAGTTCTGTCTCTGTTCCTTTCGGTGCCATTGTATTTGTGGACAGAAGGACACGATGTCGCACCTCAGGAGGCAGTCAGCGCCAAAGTCATGCCGAGCTCCAGCGAGGCACTCACTCTCTCCTCATACTTTGCCTGAAAGCTTTGGATGGGGGTGGGGGGAGGGTAGCAGCTCCTCTGCAGGTGATGTCGGCCCCAAGGGAATCTGCAGCAGTTCCAGGTACTGATGATCGCTCTTTCTCCAAAGGACAGCACAGTGGAGCTGGGGGCTGAACCAAGGAAGCCACCTCCAAGATGCCACCATCAGCCCAGCAAGGCAGTGGCTCCCGCTCACCACAGCCACTGAGACGAGATTGACACCAACTGGAAGAAACCTCTCACCCCCCTCACCTCCTCCCAGCTATCAAACTGGAACTCAGAGCAATCAAACCACCCCCCCGCCACCCGTCCTGACTCCCAAACCCTCCCGTGTTGGCAAGGGAGAGAAAAATTCCCTGAAAGATTTTGAAATGATAACAAACCGCAACCAAACAAATTATATATGGTTTGTTTTGGAGATCACCAGAAGGGTATGGAAGCCAGCAGGTTTTCTCCTGCATCCTATTAGCACCTGTGTCTCTTTGCTGCTCATGCAGGGTTGGAGACAAACTTTGGGAGCCACTTGCTGGCCAGCCAAGCTTCAGCGCCTCGAGCTGAGCTTTAATTAACAGAAAGTGGCAGCCGTTCTGCTCAGCACAGCAATCTCAGACTTCAATTGCTGATTGAGGCAAGAGCCATTTCTCACCAGGTAGAGGAAATAAGACTTGCATCAGAACATAAAAGATTGTTTTAATTAAACCTGGTATTTCTAAGCCTGCTGCTGGCTGTAGCTGAACAGAGGAAGCAGCTGGAGTCAGTCAAAAAATTCCCAGAAAAAAAGTCACTTTTTAGGCTAGAACTGGAGCAGGATAGAACTGAAATACGGGTCTTCTTGTATTTGCCTCTTGGCCATGTGGGTTGGAGGCATCAGCTTGGGCATTGCAGAAACGCAGCTGCCTGTTGGGTGTCACCAGAGGAGGAAGACCTGTTCTGGGCATTGTGTTTGCTCGGAGGGCTCTCTGCAGCCTGGGGTGGCCTGAGGAGACCAACCCCCAGCACTACCCTAGTCCTTCTGACCCTTCTCTGGCTCACGCCTAGCACTGCAGTGCCCTTTGCAGGAAGGTCAGTATCCAGGTGACTTTCTATCTCAGCATTTTAAACTTCCTAAAGTGCTCTACATCCACCTCTGAGGGGTTTTTTGCCCAGCAGCTGCGTGTCAAGCCAACACCACTCCCCCCAGCAGCCAGGCTCATTTTTAGGTACCTTTCGCAAATTTATTCCCATATTACAGGAGCAAACCCTAGCAGCGAACAAGCTCCAAACCCATCGAACCTGGTGAGGACATCTGAAACAGACCTCAGTCTCAGCTCTTGGCTGCATTTTCTACATCAGTCATGATTTTTAAATCCTCAGCTGGAGAAGTAAATACTTCAGTTATTGCCCGTCCTGGACACGCCTGTCCTCCTTCAGATCTGCAGTGACCAGCTCCCTGGGCAGAAGCAGCAATCCAGGAAAGATCACATTTTTAAGTGTGTGTTGGCCCTGGGCTTTCCCTGCTTAATGAGGTAAAAATCAGAGCTCCCCAAAAGCATTGCTGGCTCAGGAATCAATCTGGGTTTAGGCTTAGGCTTCACAAAACAGTCAGGCAACGGACAACCAGAACCCAAAAGACTCAGACACAGTGTTGATAGCAGGACCCATAAGGTGAACCCAATGAACACATGCTTTTCTGTATCCATGGACCATCTCCCACCCATGCATCCAAATGGGGCGAAGAAATCTCTCAGTGGGTTTGCTCAACCCCTGCTCTGTGTCAAGCATAGCTCCTTTTTCCCATCCTTTTTGCTGGTTTTTTTTGACCAGCCAAGGAGCTGGTTCTCCAAGAGCTCCATGCCAGCTGTGCCTGTGCAAGAGCTGGGTGATGTGACCAGAGCACTGGATTGTATCTGGAAAAATGGGCTCAGTAGGAGCCCTGCTGAGGCCTTTGGAGGTGATCAAGGGCTCCAGCACCCTCCAGACCAGAACCACAACCAGAGGAAAGGCTGATCTGTGACGACAAGAGCGTGGGACGTTTAGCTGCCCACAGCATCAAAAATGGAAATTTCCCAGCATTTTTTTTGTGCAACTATTTGATATTAAATCCCCACTTTCTTGCCTAGATTAAACATAATTGAGCAAAGACATAAAAATATGCCTTTATTCACAGACTGAAATACACTTACACGCCACATATCTGGAGTTTAAAATGCTGTGTTTGCCCAGAATGCTGTTTCAGCAAAACCAAAACTATTTCCAGAGCAGAGTCAGTCACAAAAACACCCCTTTCCCAGCTCAGAAATTTCTGGGGGCAAAAGTAACAACGGCTATTAAAGTGAAACTCTCTGCCAAGGTATTTTCAAACCAGAGAGCTGCAGATGAATCCAAATAAGGTTGTCTCAAAATTGGAGTAAATTTAGACAAACAAACAAATAAATTGAGACTAGCATGAAATACTTGAAATGATCAAATCAATATACATCAGTTGCCTTCTTTCCGACCTGGAAGTATCAGCTTGCAAGAAGATAAAAGATCTTACATTTCTGTCTCAGTACAAGACAGGAAACATTCCTGAAAGCTCAAATATTTCCATAAATCAGAACTTTGAAAAAAATATTATTTATTTACAGTGTCTCACAGTGCTTCTGAAATGTCTCTTGCCAATGGATGATCTAAAATAACTTCATTTGATTGAGCAGAGAGACCAAGATGTTTTTGTGGTGCATCACTGAGGTTTGCCAGCTGTCTGGGTCCCATTGGTGGCAGCCACAAGTTGATTTAAACTGCATATGCAAATCTTAATTAATTAGCAGTTAGGAATGGCAGCATGTCAGATTGCAATGGCTGGCACTAAAAGACATAGACGCTGGCCATGGGCTTTCAGAGTGTCAGTCTGTAAGCAGGGCATAGAGCTAAAGCCTTTGTGACAGGGATGAGCCACTAAGCCGTGGGCTTTGGTAACAACCAGCTTTTGATGGCAATGTGTTGAACATGTTCTTCCACAAACTGCCCTGCGTGGAGGGAGACGGGGAATGTGGCATTGTGGGTGTTTAGCTCTCCTTGCAGACCAGGTCTGCTTGTGGTTCTGCAGCCAGATGTCCTCTGGGGTGGCCTGGGGACACCAGGTGGAGATCCCAGCTTGCAGCGGCAGATATCTGCCTCTCTGGAGGTCTCATTAGCTGAAATCAGAGCCCAGCTCCCATCTGTGCTATTTCTAAGACTAGCCCAATCCATACCAACAGAGGGATACGGCTGAAGTCAAATTGCCCTGCAGATCTTCCTGACTGGAGCCTCTGAATGTTCACACAGATGTGTGCTCCAGCACAGGGAACTGGATGGCTGCACCAAGGCTGCAGTGGCACAACACATTGGTGAGTATGAACAGGGCAGGGCACGTTTCCTACGCAGCCTCTTCACCTCGTGGGAAGAAAAGCTCTGCTGCACTGCTGTAGGCACTGCCCACATCCAGCTGTGCTGCAGCTGGGGTCAGTTTCACGGCTCTGCTGTTTGCAGCATCCCAGTATGTGTAGGAGGCACCACACAGGAGATGGGACAGCAGGGCAGCTAGGGCCTGGATAACCTTGGGAAAGCCACATCTGCTGGAAGCCTTTCCAAGGACTTCTCTCTAAGCTTACGGCTCATGTCCTACATCCTGCCCCTGCCATTAGCCAGCTTGGTCAGATCAAGTAATTTATTTCCCACATAGCCTGAAAATACACAATTTGAACAGGTTTTGAGGACCTCTACATATTTTCCAATGCATTTTCCAGAAGAGATACAGATTCCGGTGCATTAGAGCCCACTGACCATTGCCTTGTTCTCCTCTGTGGACTCCACAAGCTGACCATGTGTCCCCCAAATCTCCAGGACAACATGGTGAAAAATATTGACATGTATTTCCCCATGAAATGTTCAAAGTGCCATGCAGGAGTGAGACCACAGCTTTGAGCCAGATGACAAAAATGGCTGTTGGTGTGCACCCTCACTTAAAGCCTTCAACAGCAAAACAGGTCTAGGAACAATGGTGAGAGCAAGCCAGGGTACATTAGAGACTCCCACAAGGATATTATAGTGGTGCTGTGATTTTAATATCCTTAAACAGGAGATAAACCATTTCCACAGATAAAAACCAGGAACCCAACATGAAAAATACAGTCATTACCCAACTAGACACACTTTCCTCAGCTCTCTGTAGCTCTGAGTGGAGGTAAATGCACACAGGATTGAAATTTCAGTCTGCTCCAACTTCCTCCTGGGGCCAGAGCTATGTGGAGAGAGAGAAAAAGATTTACTTCTTTCACAATAGGCTTAAAGCTCTTTACATATCACTAGGTGCCTGGTGTTGCATGCTGACCAGGTCTATGCATTTCATTGCATTTCATCTCGTTTCATCTCATTTCATTAGAGCTTTAATCACGTTAATGACAGTCCTAACATTTTGGGATGGCTGTGCATCAGCAGCTGAGCCCTGAGCATTTTACTGCAAAGGAGAGGATGCCAGGAGTCAGACACCACTCTCAAGTGTCCTGGTGTTCCCTCTGCTCTGCACCAACGTGTTGGGAGCACCTCCTGCACAGATGGAAAGGTGACATGCGTTGGAAATCGTCTCCTCAGCTCTCTTGTGCCACATTTTCTGATCCAGCTCTGCGCATCAATCAGGACCTTGCGGAATGCTCCTTTAGGAGTTCACACCTTGAGCAAGACTTGCAAAAACGATTGTGAAAATAAAGGCAGCTTAATCTGGAGCAGAGGGAGGCAGAAGGGAGACAAAAAGTGTCTCCAGTCACATAAAAGGGAACTGCAAAGAGGACTGGAATAGGCAGAGCCCAGCTCCACTGGGCACAGGCAAAAACAATTGCAGGCACTCAGCAGGGAAGGTTTAGGTAAGACATTAGGGGATATTTTCCAATGATATGGGCAGCATAGCACAGGAATCAGTTGCTGGGAGGCGGTGTTACAACACCATCAGGTGTTTTAAAGAAGCAGTTAGCCCCATGCCTGGCTGGGCAGTGCTGGGCTCAGCTCTGGACAGGAGCATGGGGTTGCCAGCTGCCTGCAGTCACTCCCAGCAAGATTACCTCCACAAAGCAGCACGTGCCTGAAACGCACAGCAGAGACAGCCCCGCTAGCCCTGCTTTGGCACCCGTGGTTCAGAGCAGGTAGAGAGTAGGCGATGTTGTGTCTGCAGTGGCATCCTACAGGCCCTATTAATCACACTGAATAATCAAGCCCAGGGAGTCAAATGCATTAAGTGCTAATTACAGGCGTCGCTAACCCTGCAGGCACTTTATGTCCCCATCACCGAGCTCAGCCCAAAAGCAGGGAGCCTGGCACCATGAAAGGAATGTGACAGCCATGAGCATGATGTGCCGACCTCCCCACCCCATTACCGACACCCTTCTTCCTAGCTCGAGGGCACTCACACCCTCGCAGACCCATGTATAATGAACTAAACGAAGGATGTGCTAATATTGCTGAATTAGCCTCCTCATTGGCTTCTTCCATGACCTTGGGCAACTTTATCCTACCTGGTGGGGAGGTTGGTACTTGACCAGAGCCTGGCACAGGGCAGGGGGAAGGCTGAAAGCCAGACATGCAGTGCTCTGATTCAACACAGCATAGCATGACCATGTGGTGGAAATGCATGAAAAGCTTGAATCCTGCTGGCATTTCTGTTCTCCCTGCCCATTTCAGCTCTGTTCATTTCCTCCCAGGACTCAGCACTGCAGTACATGCAGAAAATTCCCCAAAATAAAAGGGCAGTTAAAGATTGGAAGGTCTACTAAGATGAGATGCTGAAAATCAGACCTTTGAGCTCCACCAAGCACCTCCTGAAATGCAAAGAGCTCTCTGTAAGGAGAAAAAAATCACTGTCATTTTTCCCCTGTGGTCTCAGTTCTACAGTGGTTTCCTTCTCAATCTTGAGCTTTCTCTTAGAAGAGGGGTTAACCTGGCAATACAAAACTGGGAGCACAAAACCAGGAATATGAATTTCTCCATCAAAGTAGGAACTGTGCCCGAGTGTCTCATCACTGCATCCAGACACCCAGCTCCGGGGCAGCCACTGACCCCATCTCAAAAATTACATTCACCACATAGACTTCATTTCAACCAACATGCCTCAGAACACTTATTTAATTGCCTGATATTAATCTCTATATGAATTGCTAATTACTATGGTCTTTTTGGATTTTCACTAAATAAATGTCCAGGCAGCACCACTCTGCCACACTACTTGCCAGGCCTTTTACTGAATAGTGATTGCGTATCTCCTTTTCCAAGAGAATTTTACCCCTTACATTAACTTAGCTTTACAGACTAGGCTTTGACCATGGAATAAATTAATGTATTAGCCTCAAATAATCCAGTGGCCCAAACAGGCCAGATTTCATGGACTGTTTCCCACCCATACTCTTCCGGCAGCAACTGCAGTCAAGATGGTGGGATATTTTATCCGTGACTGCACTGGGGATCTCACCTTACGCATCAGCTTTAACCCAAATGAGTCCGTGATTCTGTGAAAATTGGCCCCACATCTCTCCAGCAAAATCTTTCTGATTGAAAATCAAAACATTTCCACCAGGAAAAGAATGACTGGCAGCAAAACACTACAGATGAGGCCAGGCAAAAAGTGGCTGCCTGCAGTACGGCAATAGGTTACGACAAGGAATTTCTAAGCCTCACTTGCCTCTCTTTGTGTGCAAGATGTGGGGTCAGATCCATCACCTGTGATGCATTTTATCCTCTCCTGCAGGTCACATACCTAAACGTGTCAGGGGAACCCCCTGACTGAGACCACCTCCCAAGATCTTTTTATGTTTCTTGCCAATGCAGGTCTATGGACATTTGCAGCATTTCTCCTCTTTTACATTCATCTCTTAAGCATGCTGTTTGTTTGCAGGCTGGCAAAGGCAGGACCTCACCCCGTGGTCAGCCAGCTTCTATTCTGACCCCCAGCCAGGGCTCCAAACCAATTGCTCTGCACAGGCTTTTATGGCTCTTTCAGCTGCACTCAGCTTTGATTGTGCCTGATCAAAATGCACACAGCCAGCTTTGATAATCACTGATGATCAGGAGCTTTTAGGAGGCAAGTGACGGGGCCAGTGCTAGCTTGATGGATTGGGTTATTAGGAGCAGCTGTTTTCCTCCTTCACTTGCTTTTTAAAGGGAAGTTGCCTTTTCCCCTTTTCTCCTCTGGGAAAATGTGTGATGGTCTTTTGGGCACCCTGGCTACTGCACCCTCTTACAAGCATTAGGGTATTGGTGGGTATGAGGAGGAAGGTTAGCATAGTTCTATGTCCTGGCTAGCGTGCACAGCAGTGGCTTTGAATAGTAATTTCTGCACAAATCAGATGCCAGCTCTGATGGAGCTTGAACAGCTCTCCTGGCTGCAAGTGGAGCATCTTTACCTTTGCAGCCCCACACAATGAGAACGGAGTTGCAGAGGGATTACAAGCAGTTTCCAATGCAGTGTTGATGCTTCTGAGCTCTGCCTTCTTAGTTGGATGGGCTGGAGGCATGAAGGTCTGCTCTGCAGTGGCCCAGTTGTGAGCACTACCAGGGAACTGGAAAGTGTGGGGCTACCTGTCTCACAGCAGCCCCCAACCTGCTTGATGCAACCTTGATGCGATGCTGTGCCTTATTGCCTTCCTTGCTCAAGGAAGAGCTGTACTTATCCAGATGAGACTTCAGCCCCTCTAGGACAGAGAGCTGGTTGCAATTACCACCCTCCAATGCAAAACAGTATAAGTACGGTGGCTGTAAACACCCCCATTGCCCTGGAGGAATGGAGCTGCAGACAGCAATTAGCAAGTTTCAAATCTCTAGCATGTTTTTCCAGCCCATCACATGCTGCCTTTCCCTGGTCTCCTTGGTATCTTGGAGCTGTGATACAGCCCTAGAACCACTGCCAGTGTGTCTGTCCTAGATGTTGTAGAATCTCTTCAGCAGAGACAGCAGCACCTGTGGCTGAAAGCTTTGACTTGTGTCAGGACCTGCTGCTCTGTGGGGAGCAGCCTCCAGCCGTCAGTGGCCTCTCCTGAGCATACATCCTACAGATAGAGCCAGGGACTTGCTGCAGCAGCTGAACCTGAGAAAGGATGATGTAAAATAGCTTCCCGACCCTGCTAGGTTGCAAAACCCCAGGGAAAAGCCAGATAAGGAAAAGCGAGGCTGCATTTAGAGGAACCCGTCAGAGATGCTACAACACCTTACTCTACCTGTAGGGATTCAGCAACCCTGGAATATAGAGGCAAGTTGAACTGCTTTATACAGGCACAGGAGGTATTTCTGATGTAAGAGGACTGAATACATCCTTGGAGTGTTTCATGCTTAGCTGTCCCACTGGTCCCTGGGGATGTGTGTAAAGACAAGGTTAAACACAGGTGGTGTCTACATCCCTGAGGACACCTTGTTCAGCCCCTCCTGCTCTTCTTGGACACCATCAGTTTAGGAATTAATTATAAATGTAAGTTAGAAAAAAATTGTTTAATAAAAAAAATGGGAGGGGGAGGGAGAATTTGCCAGAGCCATACATTAAAAACAAATTATGCTCAGCAGGTAGGTGAGCCAAGGCCCGCCAGGCAATTGGGAAGGCAGCATGCAGGCGGTAATTGAAAAAAGTGAGACGCAAGTGAACCGCTTAATGCACTGGCATAATAACTCCCAACACATGCATGCAATCATGAAGTTAACAGCTGGCAGCAGTGGCCACAATAAGGACAGGAGCTGCCCTGCGCTGTGTCCTGAGGTCCCTGCTGCCTCATGGCCACTGGGCTGGGATCTGCAAGCCTGGAACTGAGGCAGGCAGCATTCCTCTCTTGGCCCTGACAAACCTCAGGTCACCCCCAGGGTTTGCTTAGTGTCTGCGAGTAAGTGCCAGGGCTCCCTTTATAGCCCAAATTATGGGTTGTTGCAGAGTGTAAGTGCTAAACACCTGCTGCAGAAGGGATGCTGTTTTCCCTTTGCAGTCAGCTGCTTCTTTTTCTGCCTCCCACCTTGGGCAAAGCCCTGATACCTCATCCTGTTCTCCTCCCCTCCATATCCCTGTTGCACCCACCCTCAGGCAATGGCCAGGAGACACTTTATCCCCAGAAAAACTTTATACACTGAATTGTCTGTAGCAACCTGGGAGTTGAGGACAGCCTCAGGCCAAGGCTTTCCCTCAGGCTACCAATCCTAGCTGGGAGCTGAACTGGATATGTGCAAACACACAGCCCCTTTCCTGGGCTGTCAGAGATGGGAAGCACACCCCCTCTAAAGTCAGGGATTTCCCTACTGTGTGAGCTTATGAAGTGTCATTCTTCATGCCAGGCCCCTCTCTGCAAGGGGAGCAAACAGTCTTGCCTGCTGAGGGATGGCAGCACTCCCACTGTGGAGTTGAGTTGGACTGGCTGTTCCTTTGGGTGACTGGGGATGCACAGGAGACTTTTGTGCTCCTCCTCGGCTCCTAATCTCTGGGCAGCCTTGGGAAACAAGGAAGGAGTGGGGATGGATTAGGGTCTGGCAGTGTTTGCCATCTTATTCCTTCATTTGGATCATGTCTACACATTAGCAATCGGCACGCAGTCAAGACCTGAGTTTGCATCACAGAGTGTCTGCAGAACATCTGCATCACAGGAAGTGGGGCAGCTCCTCTGCTTAGCAGCTAGTCTTGCTCAGTTCCCATCCTAACCCCTTTCTCCAGGACTCCTGCCCACTGGACAGGTTATGTTTAGCCCCAGCTGCTGCTGGTAATCCCTTCCTTAACCCCATTCCCACCATTTCCCATTGCTCCCTCCCCTGTGGTTCCCCTGCAACCACTTCGTGTCTCCCTTATGTTTTAGGCTGTGTTGCTTTGATTGCTTCATGTTCAGTGGGTCATCAAAGTTCAGGGCTGGTTTATGAGACATGCTGTACATGCAGAGATCATCGCTGCCCTGGAATCCTACAGTTAGCTCAACAAGCCAAGGTTTATCCTGGGGTGGGAGGGAACAGAGACCCAGACAGAGGTGGTAGCTTGCCCTGTGTCACATGGAGGACCCTGTGTGAGGAGCAGTCCCAGCCTGGGTGTGACCACTGCCCCACGTAAAGCATGTGGAATGTTAAAACCAAGACAAACTAAGCGCAGCTGGCATAAAATCCATGCAGTACATTGAACTGTAATGATTCTGACAATAAAGCAACCCAATAAATATTATGAAATGAAAACAGCCCTCCGGGAGCGTTTTCTATCGATTGCTGAGAGCTGGCATTTGTGCAGCAGATTACGTGCGAGACAGGTTCACTCTGCCTTTTCTTCTTTTGCTTTTAAATGCAGAATGAAAAGAGCACTCTGGAATGCCTGCTGGAGGAACACCCCCACCCCTTTGCACTTGGGTGCTGTCAGAAAGGGAGAAAAAGAGGTGAGCGAGCTAGGAAAGGCTGTGCAGCAAGGGAGAGAGGAGTGTGGGGATGTAAATCCTGTCCTTGCAAGCAGCGATTGCTCTGCTGGTGCCCCTCTGCCCCAGCCTGCAGAATTGGAAATCCCTTTCCACCCCTGAAATGTTCACATTCCGTGGCTGATGGCTGATGTGGGTCTTCTGCCTCATGCTGGGACGAGAGGAACTGGCTGGTGGGGGGGGCTGAGCAATAGGATCTGGAGTGGGTTTATCTGTGCTGGAAGCGACTAGCCAGGGTGGGAGGAGGATGCTTGCCATTGGCATCTTGCAAAGCGCAAAGCTACATCTCTGACTTTCCTTCTTCCTTATCCTTTACTCAAGCACGAGTGACTATGAGTGCTCCTTGACTGGCCTGGGACATGGACCATCTCTCAGCTGGGTCCTATTGGGCTGGTGCTGTGAAGACAGGAGTGCTGATGTACTGTGGGTCACTGTTTGTCACCTCACACAGTTCCTTGGTCTTTGCCTGCCCTGGCTCTGGTCATGGTGTTCACACTTCACCACCATTCCTACCACCTGGATTTTCCATTTCTCTTGGTGTCCCACAGGATGCTCAGCTGAGCCTGCCCTTCTCTCTCTGGACTGATCATCTGATGCTATATGGGCAGAGGATATGATCTGGGGACTGTGTAGAGCAGGAAGGTCCCTGCTCCTGCTCCCTGGCCAGTGCCAGCTATGCACCTTGGCATCTAGGGCAGCCAAGCCAGAGCCTGTCCTTCGCATAGAATCTTGTTCTTCAGGGCATGCACTCTCCTTGGTTTCATTGCCTCCTGCCTGCTGCTTCTTGAATCCTCTCCACTTGCCCAATTAACCTTGTTACCCGTGAGAGCCTTTCTACTGCTGTTAGTTATGGGAACTCCAGCCTGTGAGGTAACTAGTCCCTACCTACAGTTTCTACCAGGGATGAGCAAACTCACAGGACATGAGAAGGGAATTATTCATTAATTTGAGACATGAATCAGGTGTGCAAGGAGTGAGTAGTGTCCATTGGATGAAGCTAGGGGCAGCCAGGTTTTAAGGTAAAAAAGTAGTCTTTCCAGCAAGAGGCAGTTGGTGTTCAGCATTTTTGTCACAGTTGTTAAAAGCTTACTTGGACTGCAGGGAAGATTGGATCATTTCATAGAAAAGACAGGTTAATTGTTGCACAGGAATGACATCTTGCTTAGGGAGGCCCTGAGCTGAGTGGCTGCTGCATCTTCAGCAAACGTCCCAACACTGGCAAAAGAGGCCCAGGGTCAGTAAACCACTGTTTACTATTGTGCCACTCCTCAGCTGGTCCGTCTTCCTCTCTTACTTCACCTGCCACCATTTCAGCAAAATCTTCTCTTCTGCAGACTCGAGGCAGAGTACCAAACACTCAAAATCATTGCTCAGACACCGCTGGCATGTTTGCCATGAATAGCTCTGTATTAAAAGAAATACATTTAGAAGCTGCTGTGAAATAACAAGAGATGTTCTAGAGCATGTGTCATCTCATCAAGCGCACCCAGACTGAGATCGGCTCTTTCACCAGCCTGGTTTGGATGAAGAGCAGCTGACTGTGATTTATAAAGTGACATCTCAAGACCTCTGGGTTCTTATTTATTTATTTATTTATGTGGTTGTTTTCCATTTCAGAGAGCTTTTCTGTAAACAGCTTGGGCAGGAATGAAAAAGGAAAAAGAGAGAATAGTAATACTTCATTGGGGAGAGAGGATAAAATAGCTCCATCAATTGCGGGCATTTTTTAGACCAATGTTATGACCGACTGCTGGGTACATGACATGGATGGGCTCGACTCTGCTCTCAGATATTTGCCAGAATAAATTTGAAGTATCTGTGCTGGAGTCAATAGTTATTACGCAGGATTGTTATCAGTGCGAATGATAGCAATTGCAGCTTTTTCCAAGGCATTTTAAAAAAACATTCCTGCTGGCTAAAGAGATATACTTCTTTGCTAACTGAAAATAATCATATGCATTTTGATATCAACATCTGCTAAATAAGCCCAGGTCTGTGTACTAATGAGGGCGTTGCAAGAACTTTGGAGGACAGGCTCAGAATTCGAAGTGATAAGGTGGATTGGAACGAGTGTCTGGAATCAGCCAGACAAAATTTAGTACAGAGAGCACAGGATGCCACATTTGAGAGGGATAAATGAATGCATGAATGCGTAGACAGGAGAGCCTGGAGAGGCAACGGGACGGCAGGAAAGGATCAAGGGGTTGAGACGGATCACTAACTTAGCATGAGTCAATAGTGTGATGGTTCAGCAAAAAGGGCAGCTCACCTCCTGGGATGCATTAATGTTGAGTATTGGATGTGAGCCATGGAAAGCTGCAATTCTGCTTTGTCTGAGCCGTGTCTGGATCTGGGCACTGCAGCTGAGGGCCCCTGCAGACGAACCGGAGAAGAACAGCAGTGTGTTTGAACCAAGAGGTGTTGAAGTGGGTCAGAGATCAACATTTCCTTCCTGTGAAAATATTTATTTTTCAGGAGGAGGAAATTAAGTGCATTGGTTTATAAAGGGCTCAGCCCACTTCTGAAATTGGACCTCAGTCTCCTATGAGTTTGACTGAATGGGACAATGTCCCTCACTTCTTGCTATTTCTGTCCCAGAGACTCTTCTCCCAGCTCTACACCTGGAATCTTTTGGGGATGTATTATGATGGAGACAAAACCATCCTCACCCCCTTTTATTTGCAGGTTATCTCCATTTCCACTTGCATTCCTGGGAAGCCCAATGAGAAATGGTCTCCTTGACTGACTTCTTGACAGTGAGCCTGGCTTCAGTCAGGACCTTCCCTTTGCTTTATTCCCTTTAAAAACTAAGAGAATTGTAAAAGGGGCTTCTGGACTGAGAACGTGGGTTGTTTTTGAGACTGTAAGTCTGAGCAAGGTCTGGGAAAAGGGTAAACCCAGCAGCAGGCACCAGCTCTCTCCCACTGCCCCTAAGACATCTGTTCATGACCCCAAGGACAAACAGAAACAAAACAGAAAACAGCTATTTATATAGGGAAGTGAAAGTGCTTTGGGGATGATCCTTTCCCATCAGGGAACAACTGACTCCTCAGTTGCAGGAAAACCTGTGAAGTTGCTGGGAGGCTGCACAAACAATTCATTATCCACTACTTGACAAAAGCAAGAAGCAGACCTTTCTGCACTGACTCCTTTCTCTTTGCAATGCACTGTGCATACTGGCTTCTGGGTGACATTAACATTTAGGCAGGTGTGTGTACACCAGAGGAATACGGGAATGCCGAGCACATCCCAGAGTGGCAATATAGATTAAGCTGTTCTTTCGGTGATATTAGGACAAACCTGCAGGAGGTCTCTTGAAATCAGAGGGGCAGATTATCTTGATAATAAAAGCAATCAGAATCTGTCCTGCCCAGGATATTTAAATGACACCACTGACTGCATGAATTTCAGGGATGTGCAGTCATGGATGTGACTGGGACTGGTGTGGTTTTTTGTGAGGTTTGTGGCAGTGTCTGAGGACCTGGCTCTGCAGAAGGAGGCAGGATGGGCAGGATGCTCTGTGTCTCTGCTCACCCCAGTCCCATGGTGCCGGTGAGTTGGATGGGCGAGGAAACACTGTGGCAAGGCAGCATGAGATTGAATGCCTACCTTGAGAAAAAAAGCAGCCTACAACATGTTTTGTCTCCACCGGCAGTGGCTAAAATAAGTAGGCTGAGCCATCTCCCCAAAGTTCTTCGTTACCCCTTCCTTTAATTGTGCCCATCTCACCACTCATGCATGGAGGACTGTGAAGCAGCCCAGGAACAACCCTGCACCCCACTCTGGCCT
Source organism: Neomorphus geoffroyi (assembly GCA_033558235.1). NCBI lineage: Eukaryota > Metazoa > Chordata > Aves > Cuculiformes > Neomorphidae > Neomorphus > Neomorphus geoffroyi. Next base: position 2,978,899 of record JAUMJM010000048.1, read on the forward strand.
TGGCAAAGCCTCCACACTGCTCTTTCTCCTTGCGCACATCCTGACACTATCTCAGGCTTCCTGGGCATGCCTCTGGCGGGCAGACAAACTTGCCCTCATCCAGATACCTGTGTCATGCATGGTGTGCTGCGTATGGCATCTCACCATCCCTGTCCAGGTGCTGGCCAGCATGGGATTCTTTAAGGAGCAGGGTTCCTCTCAGACAACTCAAGGGGCTCTCCTAACACTGTCTGGTATCCCGTGTGTTGCTTCGCTGTGTAAGGTTGGAACCCACTGAGGAAGCTGGCTGGGCTCCGGCAGTCTCAGTTTGCATCCCCGTTTACATCTTCAGCACCTGGCCATGGTTCTGTGCCAGCCCTCCTGGCCATGCCCTCAAAGCATCGTGGGGATCAAAGCATTTCTGTGCCCTCCAGCATGACACAAGCCTTTACCTTATACTCAAAGTGCTGAATAATTCACTGTGCTCTCCACCAGCTTGGTGACACCCCTTTGGTCCCCACTTGTGTGGGGCCCCAGGCTGAAGGCACATGATTTATTTGCCTCCCTAGCAGCATTTAGGGGTTACCTAGGTTTTACCAGAATAATTGCCTGACTGGGCTGGGGACAGAAGGCTGACATGGGGAGACAGGGGCAATAAACCCTGACTAGCCTCTAACACTTGCCCTGTCCCACCATCTTGAGTCAAACAGGCTCACAGAGTGAAGATCTCACTCTCCAGCACACCATGGGAGCTGATAAAAATCAGCCCTTGCACAAGCCAAAGCCCTCAGGTTTCCACTGCTCAGCAGGGCCTGTGAGCAGCATCTGAAGTGCTCATGTTCAGATGAGACACGTTCTCTTCAAAAGGCTGTACTCCATTTCGGCTTTGTCTTTTCATTCCTCCTGACCTTTTTTCTCTGTGTATTTTTTTCATAGAGGTTTGGAAACGAGACCAGTGCTGGAGTATGCCATGAACCTTGTTTTTAAGGGACAAGACACCTCATTCAGCATTTGAACAATGATGCCTCTGGAATGTCTCATCCTTTCTGCCTGGGAGGATCATTGGGGCTAATGTTGCTGGAGGGGTGCACAGGCAAAGCTGCTGCACACACACACACAAAGGCAAGCACAGGTACCTGACAGAAGTGTTGCACTCCATCTCCCATACCAACACATGCATGCAAAAGCCGTCACCTGCATTCCCTGTCATGTAGCATTACTGACTGAATGCATTCCCAGAGCATCCCTTTGCACCCAAACACACATCTTCAGCCTGTTACTTGAATGTTTTGCTGTACTAATTGCATACACACACATCACCTCCCTCATGCATTTCTTCAAATGAACAGAAGAGCGCATACAGAGACATGGTCTCCCATATGCCATTACCTAGGCACAAAAATCCTCCTGACCTTTGCCTTGCGGACAGTTGCTGCAGTTCACACACATGCTCTCATCTCCATCACAGCATCCTGACATAGCACAGCCTGTACAACCAGTACCATCCTGCACCCTATCTCCCACCTGCACACATCCCCATGGACATACACGTGTCCAACTCACAGACTGTCATTTGTTCTCCAGCATTGCTGCCTGCTGTGCAGCTGCTGTGAGAAATCACTGTTCAGTCCCTTATTAGTAAGGAAAGCAAAACTAATCAGGAGCAGCAGCCACCACGTGTCTCACCTGAGCAAACAGGAGGGCTGAGCAAGCCTTGAGGGCTGCATGCAGCCAGGTCTCCTGGGGGCCAGGGTGCTGCTTTTATGGTTAAAATAAGAGTTGCCACAGACCTGAGTTTCATTTTGTCTCATAGGCTGCACTTATGAGGTTGTCAAAGGCCTGGCTGGGAGCAAAGTGCGAGGCGGAGATAAGCGCCCTGTTTACTTACTCACAGAGAGGTGGCAGATCCCGCTCTTCTCTGAAAAACAAACCTGGTGAATGCAAACATCCCAGGCTGCCTGAGGAAGGCAAGCTCCGAGGCACAGGTTCTGATCCTCAGGATGCATCTGAGTTGGCATTTTTGGCTCGGGATTTCCCCTGAATGACACCTCAAACAACTTTCTCCAGCCTCTCTGCTCTGACTCACAGCTGGAATTGCAACAGGTCACTGATGTGGATTGCCAGTGCTCACCCAAGCCCCAGCAGCCCCCAAGGGTTGCTAATGTTTCTATCTCCCGCATCAGCATTCCTAATGCACCTTGTCTCTGTCTTGCAGCAGGGAGCCTGGTTTCCTTCCCTCTCAGCTATACTAAAACCCTTCATCACCCCTGTCACCCTGCAGCTCCCCATTCCTCAGGCTCCTGGACACAGAAACAAAAGCAAGGATGGTGGAGTGTTAGACACTATGCGCTGCAAGGAGGGGAGCCCTGCAACCAGATGAAGCATAAAAGGGGCTTCTAAGTGATCTGATTCTTGCTGTTTCCTTTTGTCCCCTGTTTGTCTCTCAGCAAAGGGACCCCTGACCTTGGCACTGTGCTATTTATTAGCTGCTGCCTTTGATTCCCTGTACGAGGGATGGAGTCAGTTCTGCACCCAGGTCTGCTGGCAGACCATTTTCTGGGACTGTTTGTGTATGTGGTTTGATCTCCTTTGCTTTGTACCTCTGTGGCGAAACAAATTGAGATGTGCCATGCGGAATTCCTCAAGAGAAACGAGGGAAGCATTGTCTGTGCAGATGAAGTTGCTCAGCTCATGAACTGGCTGCCTTCTGTCTAACACTCAGACAGTGCCACCACACTGTCTCCAGGGACCTCATGAAAAGCTGGGGACCTGTTGTCTTTAGGACAGATGGAAAGAGAGACTGAATGAATGACAAGACATTGAAATCAGAGCTCCTGCCCCAACCTGAGGATGCTTCTCTTGCCCCTGGGGCCACCATGCGCAAGGTGTGCATGAAGCAGTGTGACCTGCTTGCCATGGTGGGGCTCTGGGCATAAAGTGAATGTGAAATAGTCCCCTTGGTTGTGGAAGGTCCCTTGTAGGGTCTGCTGTAGACCCCATGTACAAACCCCTGAGTTTTAGGGCACAGGGTCAGCAGCAGCCAGCTGGGATTGCGGTAGAGAAACCTGGCAACCTGATGTGGGAGGTGGAAACAATGTGGTGCCGAGCCCTTTAGCCTGGCAGGGAGCAGTTAATGCCCCTCCGCTCCCTGTCTCCTGGGGGAAACTGAGTCCTAGAGCCCTCAGTGCTTTTCTTCTGCCACTCAGCCCACAGCTCTCCTTTGGCTGGGACAGGCTGTTTGATGCCAAACATGGGCACACACAACAGCCAACTCCGTGAGTGCATCCTGGCAGACTGGTGTTCTGTGCGCACCCACTCATGTGTGTGAGATGTCTTTTTCCACAATTCCATGCATCTATAAGACAACACAGGTGTTCTCCAGCAGCGGGGAGAGATTTACAACAGCTTATCTCTGTTTCTACAAGTGCAAAGCAGCTCTGATGTAGTTTGGGCATTGTTTTCCCAATGGCAACAGAGAAAGCGGAGTCCGGATGCCTGTGCTCCCAGCTGGGATACGAAAACGTTGCTGAGAGTGAGCGCTGGGCCCAGGGAATTACAAAAAGATGTCTCAAAACTCCATTGATATCATTCTAGGAGGGAACTTGCTGGGTTCTAATACAGATAACCTTCAGCCTGAATACATTCAAGTGTAGTTTATCTCCATAAAAGCCCTGGGGATGACCTAATCCTGGTCCCAGACACCAGCTCCTCCAGGAAGGACAAAGTTCCCTGGTACGACACCTCATTTGGTTGCAGGCATTTCTGAGGTGAAGCAGAGTGGCTGCAGGGCAGCTGCAATAGCCATGGGAGGTCAGGCAGGAGGTGACAGGTGGGAGGAGGGAGGGGATGGAAGAGGACTGCTGGGCACATTGGAGAGGGGAGAGAATGCCAGGGGAGTGCTGATAAATGGAAACGGCAATTAAGACACAAAGAAAGAAGAAAGAAAGACCTAAAAAGTAACTGACTAGAAAATTAAAATTATTCAGCTACAGAAAACAGATCTAATGGCTTAAACGCGATGCAATACCTGACAGATCAGCACAAACAGCGTGTGAGGGGGAGTTTCCTTCAAGGTGTCAGGGACAGAGAGGAGCCTCAAGTCCTCTGGGGTCTCCAGAAACCACTTTCCTCCCAGTCACAAGAGCAGACTCCTTCCAGTCTCCTACCTACGCCCTGGTTTCCTGCTGCAGCATTCAGGTCCCTGGCTGCCCACCTGTTTTCCCCAAGGTGGGCTGGGTACATTTGTCGCCATGCTGCAGATGGTGGCTTCAGCACAGAATAGCCAGGCTGTGCAGGGTTCCATGTTTGCAGGGCAAAACGCCTTCCCTGTGGTTTGTGAGGTTAGTTACTCCAGCCTCATGCCATACCTCACTCCTGTTCTTTCCGATTTTTTTTATAATGCTTCTTCCATCTGCTGTTATTGTTTCAAATTCCAGTCTTGTCCTCCCTGGTATTTACAATTCCTCCCAGCATGCCAGTGCCTATGGGTGGAAGATGTACTTTCTGCTTTCCGCCAACTGGGTCATCACCAAAAAACATTAGCCGAGTGGGGACAGCCGGCACTCTTCCCATTCACTGGACTCATCATGAAATTGATGGAAAGGAAAGACAAGCACCACTACCGAGAGGGAGAAGTGGTGCAGACCAGGGCTGTGGACCCTAGGAGGGCAGGGAAGAGTGAGCACTGGTGCAATACTAGTGCTGCCAAGGGCTGGTGCTGAGGCTGAATCAGGCTGTGCAAGTGACTGAGAGGATAAAAGCTTGTGCAAAGGGGAAATGCAAAGGTGCACACCCGATCTGGATGAGATGGTTCAGCCTCTTGTGGATAAGCCCTTTTCTGGAGAGGGCTGAGGAGAGTCCTACACTGAGGGCACAGCACAGCTGCAAGGCAAGGGGAACCTATAGCATGTCCAAGGAATTGTAAATGGACAAGACACAGTCCCATGGGGTGGGAGAGCAAATAGCCTGGTCATGCCACCCTATCCCTCCTGCTCTCTCTGCTAGAAGGGGTCTGTGGTAAGATGGGTTGTGTTCACCAGCAGGCATCATCAGTGCCAGCTGCCTGCTGCCCTTGACAGCAGCCACTTTAAGGATGGATATGTTTACTCCTGTTTGGGTAAACATCACCCAGTACTATGTAGTGGCTGTAGGGGGGGTCTCCTTACTCCCCCTCCCTTCCTTCCCCAGAATTTCTTGCCTAACACCTTGTTCATTTCTCTTTTCATCAAGTCTGGGCTCCCAGCTGCTTGTGTCCTGAAGGCACGCTGAGAAAACACTGCATATTATAGGATAAGAATGGTAAACACAGGTTTCTTGCTAGTTTTCCACTTGTTTTTATTCTGTGAGCATCAGCTAAAGCCACAGGGATAGGGTATTTAATTAGAACACTGTCTTTTACCTGCCTTTAGGCTCTGTGGGTCTTTTCAGGAGGATCTCTTTCCAGTGAGGTTCAGGAATGGCTTTACTTGGGAAGAAACTGGGGCACATTCCTACAGTGTCTTGACCCTGCCTAGCAAAGCTTCTGCCTTGGAGTTACCATTCAGCAGGACTGGGATGCCAGGTGGAGGACAAGGAAGCTGCAAATCCATCCCGGGGATGTTTTGGGGCAGGACTCATATCCTGGGACAGATCCTGCTGGGGCTTTTCACATCCCACTGGATTCTCTCTCTGAGACAATACTGCCACATAACTCTATTTCTCTTTAATATCATGTCTCTGATAAAAATGCCTATGACTTGTGCTCAATGCATTGCAGCATCTTCCCCTGAAGGGTTCCCAGGCTCTTTATGCGGTCTAATTAATAATGGTCTTCCTTACCATCACAGTAATTTATTTCTTCAGCACCAAGGGGAAGGCATGTTGCTCTGTAGACAAAAATGCCCTACATTCTTTCAGCGGTGCTGGTGGAAACTGGAAGTCTTGCTTTGAAACCAAAATCACGGCCCAGATTCTGAGCAAGATCAGCTGGTGCTGAGGCTGCATCCAGGGGACTCATCCTGGAGTTGGGCTGTGTGGTGTTGAAGCCCTTTGCAACCTGCTGCTCCGTCCCTGCTTTGCACAGGCTCAGGTGAGTTGTGTCAAGAACCCCCAGGGATGTTATAGGACTAATGGCCCATGGAATAACCAAGGAGTAATGGCTTTATACTAAAGGAGGATACATTTAGACTGGATATAAGGATGAATTTTTTTACAATGAGGGTGGTGAAACACTGGAACAGGTTTCCCAGTGGGATATTGAAGGCCCTATCCCTGCTAACATTCAAGGTCATGTTGAATGGGGCTTTGAGCAACCTCATACATTTAAAGGTGTCCCTGCTTCTGCTGGGGCTTGGACTAGATGACCTGCAAAAGTCCCCTTCCTACCAGAGCATCCTATGATTCTATGACTCTTGCCTCGTGTCTGCAGGCTGATGGGACCAGGGCTGTGCGACCCAGCCTGTTTCCCAGGGCTGCAGCCAGTGATGCTCAGGCACATCCCACCTTTTGGATGGATGAATCATAGCCTAAAAACCAGTTCAGGTTAATCCCAACACCAGCTTGCACAAGACATTGCCACCCAGCCACCCATTCACTTGCCATACACAGAAGCTGGCACCCCAGGGGTGGCCTGGCTCTGATGTGGGGGCAAGTCTTGCCAAAAAGTACTTTTATTGCAACCCAGTTCCTACACCTCACCCCTCATGTGACTCTGGGAAAGGAGGGAAGGTGCTGCATGAGGTACCCACCAGGCTGCAAAGCAGACAGTGCCCCAGGGCTTTTAACCCCACCATGCCCCTGGCGGAGATGATACTGCCCAGCTCTAGGCTGGACACCGACGCAAAGCAGCATCTCAGCTCTTCTGGGCTATTTAGAAAGAGAGAGGTGGGATGAGGGCAGCCGATAAGCTGAGAGGTACAGGATGCCCAGTAAGATTTATAGTGTTGTGTTTTCAATTTGCACATTGACACAAGACAAACAGATGATGTTTCAGCACAGCAAGCTCAATTAATCAGGACTTTGACAGCTGTGAAGTTGGACAATATTAATCCCTTTTGCAGAGAGGCTGAAGGGGTAATAATCATACTTTCCCCAAAAATAATAAGAAAGGACATTCCTCTTGCTGCTCCCCCGAAAGAACATTTCCTAATCACAGTCCCTAAAACTGTTAAATTAGTTGCAAAAATACTTCATCTCGCCTGTTGCTTGTAAAATGGGAAACAAAACACATCATAAGCACCAAATCCCAAGAATATTCTTCTGGGGGCTCAGAGATTCATAGGGACAGGGGGACCCAAAGCCAGGCCCTCAGATGGTAAGAGCTGAAACATTGTCCTGTGCACTTACAGCCACAACAAGTGGGTGCTGCAGTACGGGACACCCTGGATCCATCTCCATTTGGATGTGCAGTGTGACGGGGAGGCTGTGTGTTTGGGATGCATGGCGGGGAGCCATGGGATGGATCAATAATCCCTGTGGGCACAGAGGCTTGTGAAGGTTGGTTGTTCACCTGACCACAGCACCTGTATGACCTGGAGATGCTGGTGAATGAGCTTTCAGTCCAGTTCTAATGGGATGCTCCAGACTTTGTTGGGGCAGGAGGGCTCCAACCATCAGAGCATGATTTACCCTTCCTTACCTCCTCTTCAGGGGAAGGTGGATGCAGCCAAGACATCTGCAGCCTCCAGGGATGGGGCAGAAAGTCTTTTTGAAGGGCTGGAGGAGGGAGATGTCCTCTCTCACAGCTAGAACACTGCTCTCTATGGCCATGCTGCAAAGCTACCCAGCCCTGCCCACACGGCTAAAGTCAGATGGCCAGAGCAGCCCAGTTCTTTCCTGCACTGTGCTGTGCAGGCACCACCCCAATTCATCTGCCTCCAGACGATGTCATCTTCCAAGTCAGAGACATTTAAACAGTGAAATGCCAAAGGAACAGTGTGGTATTTAAAGGCAAAGATGCAATTACTAAAAGTTCTCGGGAGAGCAAGCACACAAATGAGGGAGGTTCACAGACAGGTTGTTTATCCTGCTCCTAAATCCGCAGTGATGCCACATGTTCTCTAGGAAGGGGATGTGCAAACATGAGGCTGAGCTGAGTGTCTCTGGCGGGGACGGGTTTGTTTGACAGTTTGCCATTAGAGCATCTGAAATACCTGACATTGCCTGCAACCACCGGAAAGGTGACAAGCTGTGGTTCCTGCAATATTGCGCCTGGCTGAAGCCTCGTTATAGTCATTAGTGGCAGAGGGACTATCAAGGGCTCCATTCGCATCCACACTCAGCAGGTGGGAGATGCAGCCAAAGAGGGAAATAGCTAGGCAAAAGGCATTTGTGCTAGGGTAAATTCTCAGCTGGGGGTTGGATCTGGTCCTAAATCCTCTGCCTGCTTCTCCCTCCTTTCCCTGGGTCTCTTCCCACCATATTTAGCATCTCCACTCTCTCCTTCAGCACTGGCAATGGAAGCTAATAAGGAAGGGGTGATGTGAGTGTTTGCTTCAGCATGGAGCTGGAGGTGTCTGTATGCTGCTGCTGCTGCTCCAGTTTGCTGGGTGGTGCAGCAAAGGATGGGGCAATAGATACGGACATAACACTCTCAGTACAAGACGGAGTCCACTCACAGCTCCTGACACCACATGAAATGCCCATTTGCTTTTCTAGTAAGTTTGGTGAATCTCTCACAGGGAATGCCTGGCAAAGGTGTGGGACTGAAGGTGTGGAACAGCCTGGCTGTGGCTGTACCATGCCCCAGGGGAAGGAATGCCAAGCCTCTCCCTGCTTGCCTCTTCTTCCTGTCTCAGTTACACTCAGGACACATTACAAAGCATTCTCTCATCATCCAGCCCGAATCTTTGTTCTTCTGCATCTGTCAAGTGCCTTTGGTGCTAGATAATGCTAAATAATGCTAATTTTATTCCAGCTGCCTTGCTTGTGCTTAAAAACACTGTTGCAGAGAAAGAAAAATCAACATCAGCTGGAAGTGCCATCTTTGAGAGAGAAATGTCCGAGAAACAGTGGGGGGCAGGATTGAAAAGCTGAGGGGGGTTAGAGGCTGAGAAGGAGGTGATAGAAGTGTCTTTGTGAGAGTGGGTGAGGAGAGAGGATGTCGGGGCTCACACCCTCTGCAGAACCCAGCACTCAGCATGTCCCACTGAAGCAGAAAATCTTCTTCCTGATCCTGGTGAAGTTTCTCATGATTGAAGGTTGTGGTGTGGCAACCCACAAAATCCAGCTGTAAGGCACCTAGCCTGGCCGCACAGTGTGAACAGGGGGTCTCCTATAAGCTGTGCCTCTTTGTTCAGAGATGCTGAAGCCCTTTCGAGGGCTATCTTTGCACCTCCAGCTTCTTGTGCACTGCAGATCATTGGCCCCGGCAGCTCGCTGGCTTCACAACTGATTAAAACACCGCCATTTCTACCAAAAAAAAATAGCCAAGGTTTTTGTCGTTGCCTGTGGAAGGACAGGTACTTCTTGCTGTGTTGCTGTGGTGGTGAGACCACCTTTGGAGGAAGAATGGCTGCCTGGGCAAACCACACTGACTTTACACAGGGGTGAAGCAGGGAGCGCCACAAGCAACCAAGGGGTCTTGGTGGCAGCTCGTCCTGCAGCAGCGAGATAGAAGAAAACAGACATGCCCAGGGCTGTCTGGGGACAGGCTGTGGTGAAACAACCTCCTGGCATCCACCACGGTGCATAAGCCTGGGATCTCCTTTTGGTGGTTTTGCTTTCAGCTCCCAATCCCAATCAGGGCTTTCTTCTCTCTCCCGGGCACCTCTGGAGGCTGGCAGGGAATTTCCATCTCGACTGTAGGTCAGCCCAGGGCGTTATTTAATTTGACCCTAATTTTTTTTAAGAGCTGAACTAAACAGAAGGGAAGGTAGAAGCATTTCCTCTCTGCCCTGCCCTCCCTGCTGGAAGGTTAACACATCGTCCATTTCCTGCCTGCGCAGATGGGGTAGCCTGGAGTTTGTCAGCGCAAATTCAAATTAACTCTCACTTCAGTGGCTTCGTGTGAGGCCCCAAGGGCAGGTGGGGTGAACTGCAGCCACAGATGCGGGCAGGCAGGGAGAAAGGCAAGGGGCAGAGTGGAGCTGCCAGCTGGTCCTGGGGAACTTGCCCTGTAAACATTGGGGATTACAGGAAAAGAAAGTGCAATGAAGGGAAGGAAAGCCAAAAGGAGGTGGAAAGGGAAGGGGAGGGGATGGGAGGGGAGGGGAGGGGAGGGGAGGGGAGGGGAGGGGAGGGGAGGGGAGGGGAGGGGAGGGGAGGGGAGGGGAGGGGAGAGGGGAGGGGAGGGGAGGGGAGGGGAGGGGAGGGGAGAGGAGAGGAGAGGAGAGGAGAGGAGAGGAGAGGAGAGGAGAGGAGAGGAGAGGAGAGGAGAGGAGAGGAGAGGAGAGGAGAGGAGAGGAGAGGAGAGGAGAGGAGAGGAGAGGAGAGGAGAGGAGAGGAGAGGAGAGGAGAGGAGAGGAGAGGAGAGGAGAGAAGAGGGAGGCAAACCTGGGCTTCCCAGGCTATAAGGAGCTCTTATGAGGAGCTAATCTCACCTCACGTGTTCTAAAGCATTGAAATAGAAATGAGCAAACACAGGTGAAAAAAGTCCCCTGAATATTTGCTTGTCTAGAAGAATGAATTTGCTTGGTCTGGGCTGTACCGTCTCCTGTGTTTGCTTTCTGCAAATATCCAGCCCTCGGGTTTTACCTTTGCAGACATTCAGGGAGAACCATTTGCAGTCTTGTACACACAAATTAGTGCAGAGGCGAATTGGCTGCTTCCAAACGCCAGGCGGGGAGCAGGACTCAGCCAGCCATCCTGAGCAGCTGTCCTGCCACCACAAGTTGCTGGGGAACAGCCTCACAGTGACATGTTTTTAGAAAAATCACAGATTTTAAGAGTGTTTTAAATAACTGTGACTTGCCATCCACATCTGAGGACTTTGCAATCCACTTCCAGGCATGCCCCAGGCTGTAAAACAGGAAGATAGGTTTTCTTTGTGTGAAGTTTTGACTTTGCTTCTGCACATACAGATGTGAAAAGTGGCTGATGTATGTGTGTGTTCTTGTGTACAAGTGTGTTTGGAGGGCACCACAGAGAGCTCTGTGTGTTTGCAGGGCTTGTACATGTGGCTGTGACCTGGTACATGGCTTTATAAGGTCAGTAGGGTCCTTCGTTTCTCTCCAAGCTGCTTTAGAGGGTAACCTCTTCCCAGCTGTGTCCAGATGTGAGGGCCAGGTGGTGTCTGCTTCTGCTCAGCCCTTCTGTTCTGCTCTTGCTGATTCTGTTTGCAGCCTCCTAACCCTCTGAAATTCCTGTCCAGGCAGGCCCAGGCAGTCTCCTATTTCTATCCCAGCCAGTGGCTTGGTGCAGATGTTACACTGCAACCCTAAGCAAAACAGCAGCTGCCCTGCACAGCTGGAACTGTCTTGCTGGGATGGGGACATGGGACATGGTTCTGATGACCCTAAAGAGCTGTGAGGCCAGTGAGGGGTCTCCATCCCAGCAGTACTTCTCCCAGGTCCCCATAGATGGGAGAAGCTCAGGTCCAGTTTGGTGGGACAGAGTAGGCCCTCTTCAAGTAGGGGATTTCTGTCCAGAGCCAGGGACAAGAAGCTTTGCAGTTCCTTTTTCAGTCACTGTTTTTTTGTGAAAAAACCGAAAATATCTGGTCTGCAGAACCCCTGGCACAGGGCACCACACTGTGGTGAGGGATGCTGTGAGCTCATTGGGCAGTGCTGGGGATGCTGCCTTGGAGCAGCCCTGTACTGCAATGGAAAGAGGATGCTAAGCAGCTTTGTGATCTCTCCTCAGAGAAAAGGGAGCCCACAGGGAATGGAGACCATTGCCTCTGGATATGGGACAACCAGCACGACATGTCGAGTTGGTCCCCACGGTGTCTCTGAAGGATGGGTAGATGTGTGCCTGCTTACCCTGGTGGTGCAAAAAGCTAGGAACCCTACTTTGCCTAGTCAATGTCAGCAGTAGTGTTATGGGGTCAGGATGACCTGTACCCACCTCCTGCACTCCCCATCAAAGCCACAGGGTGATTTATTTCTTCAACTCATCACCCCTTCACATTTTCTGCAATTCTTCTATGTAAATCATGACACTGATTAATAACACTTAGCACTTTCCAGCTCCAAAGCACATTGCAAGTATTTTCTAATTAATCCTCACAACACCCTCATCAGAGAAGGCAATGTGCCACCATCATGACTTCCTAGGCTTGCAGCATTCTGGCGGACAGAGGTGGAAGTGTTCATATGCACATCATTAGTCCCACGCTGCTGCTGCTTAATGAGTTTCCTTGCAGCAGAAGGGAACATTGTACAGCACAGTTCAGAGCAGATGGAGCTTGCTTGCATGCCACTCTGAGAAGATTGAGAGTGGTGCCATTCCTCAGCTTGCTGTCTCTGTGTGGCCTGTGTCTGACTCTTGGCCAGCAGCAGGAGGAGGGTGCATGTGGGTTCTTTCCCTCCTTTGGCACAGGGGTTCTGCAGCTCCCATGTGGATGCAGCCCAGCAGGTGCAACAGTGGCTTCAGGGGACTTGAAGAATCAACTCTGCCTTTAACCCAGGAGCAATCTACAGGCAAGAAGTAGAAACCACTTACGCATGAAGAGTAGACAGGAAAGGGTTAACAGCCTTCTCATGAAGGCATGCTCTGAATTGTCATCTCCTGGTAGATGCTGCAGTGGCCTAAGTCATGTGTGCTCTTATGACTCCTGGAAGATGGAGCCTTTGAAGGGGTTAAAATGGACAGTCTTGTGGCTGTAAGCTAGAAGCATGAAAGAGATCCTTTTTACCCAAAGCAATTTCCCTGGTAGATCATTTTCCCACCTCCTGTCTGCTACTAAGGCAGTTAATAGTGGCTGAATGACAAGTTCACACCTCTTTTTTTGGTCGTGCTTTTCTTCTTGCTCTATCTGGCAGCAAAGTCATGAAACTGGTTGCTGGAGATGTCAAGTCCCAAGGTACATACCTCGGCCTCCTCAGAGTGTGGCAGTGGAAGGCAGCAAGGACAGCCCTATGGGACCCTGGCCTGAGTTCTGGTGTGCCTGATGGCTTGTGGTATCTTCTGCATCAAGCCCGTAAGCTTTACACCTGCCTCCTGTAGCCTCAACTCCAGGCACAGGCTATTTAGCTCCAGTTTTTCTGGAAAAGCAGGGCTGGATGGTGGCTATTCTCACCCATACAGGGTAGTCTGGAGGGATGGGGGACCCAGCTGCCTTTCTGCCACCTCTACTGTTGCGGTGCCTTGCTCCCTGCACTGAGCCCCTTGGCAGCCCTGGCTCTGCATTTCCCCCAGTGCTTCCCAAAGAAGTGTGGCAGCCTCCCCCTGCTCCCTGGTCCTTGCCCCTCGGGCTCAGTAAAGAGGCTCGCAGGGTGCCCTCTTGACTCTTGTAACACGGGAGCATGTGTCTTCAAAAAGCCAGGCCGTGGCAATATCCCCTGTGCCTGTCGCTGGCTTTCCTTCCCCTGCTCTCACAGCCCTCCCCAGGAGGGCTGTAAATTTGGCAGGAGCTGCAATATTTCCAGACCAACCCTGTCTCATGTTTCCCCTGCCTCTAGCTTAAATGTCACCTCTTCCCGATGGCCCCATAGTCTCCCCCACCTCACCTGCCCTTGTTGCTGCCTGCTGCCCACTCTGCCAGTCTCTTCAGGCAGAACTGGGACCTCAGTTGGTGTGGGCATGCCTGACAATGGATTTGCAGGTACCTCTGTGTGTGTGCCTACACTGCCATCTGTGCACACGCACACTCAAATATGAATGCAGAGATAGGTCTGTGCACACCCCTGCCCATCCACCTTGCATGCCGTCGGAGTGTCTGGAGGCTCTTCCCAATGCATCCTAGGATTTCAGATGCTCTGGTGGCAAAACTGAAAATCATTTGCCTTTCTGGTCCCTCTGAGGAGTGCAAAACTGGTCACAAACACCATCACCACCAAACTTGCACCTGTCCTGTGAGCAGGGACTTTGGCTTCACGCGGCCCTCTGTTGGGTTTGGATCCTCTGAGACCTCTGTGCTATGGTGCTTCACCTCTCCCTCTGCCATCAAGGAGGCTCGGGGGCTGCTCCATGTGCGGGGTCTGTATGGGAGAGATAGACCTATCATGGCTTGTGTCATTCTCTCTCTTTCACCCAAAAATTGGCCAGAAAAATCACTGTAGCTCACTGTCTGGGGTGTGAATCAAACTACAGAGTGTCCCCTCCTGGAGGGTCCTGCAGCACCCTTCCCTGTGCCATCCACAGCCACAGGTCAGGTGTCTCAGGGTTCAAAGCCTTTTGGATCCACTTCTGAATACCCTATCCTTCCCATCGCTGCATGGGAATCAGCTTCATGGGGCTTTTCCTGCTGGAGAAGGCAGTTTGAGCACTAGTGACAGCAGAATCCTTTTCATCTCACCCCACCTTTTGGAAGCTATTTGGCAGAAAGGAAAAGAGTTGCTTCCTCCTTGCACCCACTGGGTTCTGGTTGTCTGAGTAACCCTACCTTGGTTTGGAGGATCTCAAAGGCTCGTTATTCATTAACCCCATCAGAGAGTTTCCTGGCAATTAATTTTTAATGGGCTGAAAAATTCTCCGCCTAACCCCGCTTTCTTCAGAACAAGCCTCCAAAGCTGCTGCTCACCCTCTTGATGTTTCTAATCATTATCTCCTGCATTCCTTCAGCTGCTTTAGAAACCAAAGCCGGGGAAGAAATTGGAAAGTGTTATTATTTCATTTGGGTTAAACTGTATCGCTTCAAGTTTCGCTCCCCCTGGGCACGATCATCAGCATATCTGATCAGCAAACATCTGCCAAAGCCACCCGCTCACGCCTCCCGGGAAACTCAGGGAAGAGAAAAAAGCAAGACGAAGTCACTGACGTCACCTCCCGCCTTTTGCTCTTTCCCCCCTGAGTTTTATTTCTAAGGGACATTTGCATAGAAAGAGGATCTTTGTTTCTGAACATTTTGCCAGCTCCCGCTGCCGATTCCCTCCATCTGGAAGCTTATAATCCTTTTCCTTGTGGTCTCTGTGGAAACCAGAGCTTCACGCCAGTGTGGTCTGTGCCGCCCCCAGCTCTGTCCCACGGCCAGAAGGTCCTGCAGCCTCATGCGTGTACTATATCACCCTCAAAATCTCCCAGAAAAGGAGCCTGGGGTAGCAATTCGGGATACCTGTGGTGGCACTGCAGTCACCACATGCCGTCTTGCCCATCCTGTGCCTCAGTTTCCCTGGGCAGAGATACGCAGGTGCATATGAGCTTCAGAGAGCATTTGCGTGGATTAATTACCACCCATAAAATTCTTCTAACATGTGAAGAGTGACACTGATGCATAAACAACAGGAGTAATTTGTACAGTGCTCCAGGGGAATGAGGTGCTAAATTAGTAATACAGCAAGCGCGGCCATAACAATACATCAAGTATTGCTGGCGCAGAGGGAAAGGCAGCTACAGCACGTTGCAACTGGGTCCTGCACAGCCTGGAAAGTCCCTCGACACCCAGCCACCTTCTCCCACTGCTTCTGCTGCCTGGCCCCCGACAGACCTGCTGACTTTATTGGCTAAAAAGAGATTTTTACGGCTCAGCTGGTCAAAACATGTCTGGCTTTTTTGTTGTATTTTTTAGGGTGTTGGTTTGGGGGTTTTTTTGTGGGCTTTTCCCCTTTTCTCAAATCACGTATGAATTTATTTAATTTTTTTTTTCTCAAGATGAAAAAGAAGGAGATGAGGACAGACTTTCCAAGAACACTCTTTGGTAAAAATATCCATTTGTTCCATTAAAAAACAGGGTATATTTATGTTTAGCTCTCTTCCAATGGAAATTTTTAAACAAAACAAAGTTTTCCCAGGGAAATATCTTTTTCTCATTTGTCAAAAAGGCATATTTTATCCCCTCCACCCCTACAAATAATATCGAGATGAAAAACATCTTGTGGAGTTGCAAGAGCTCTCAAGTGTCATGTGGAGGAAGGGAAGCCACAAGAGCATCTTCCCTTGAAGAGATGAGTGTTGCAGTAAGGCAGATCACTGCAAAGATAAATCCTAAGAGATGGGGGGGATGTTTGTGGGTTTGTTTGCTTGTTTTTTAGCTTGTTTTTTTAAATCCAGGGCCTCCAGTGCCACCTCCTTTGCATCAGTATAAACACGGGCAGATTCTGAGCTGGTGGCTGTGGCTCAGGGTGTGTTGCAACGGCCAAAATACAGAGTAAAACCTGCCCCTCCATGCAGCTGCACCTCCTTGGGCTGCACTGTCCAAACCCATCCCACTACCTCCAAAACTTGTGCTTTGGCAATCAGAAAGGATGCTCTGGCTCCTGGCATATGAAGTATTACCTGGGAAGAAAGAACACGTCTGGCCTTGACCCATGAGGAAGCCTCCAGAACCGGAGGCTGAGAAAAGTAATTCCTTTACAGAGTTTTATAATTGATCCAAAGTGACGGGAAGAAATTAATGTGGAGCCCCACGGTATTGCTTCAAAGCAAGGCTGGATTTTCAAGCTCATAACAGATAAAACCAAGAGGTCCAGTGGAAATTGTGTTTTGAATGAATGAAGCTCCTCCTGCAGCATTTGCAAGTGCAGCTGGTTTTCAGACAGATTTTTTTTTTCTTCTTTCTGTTGAAAATGCCAAACTGTTGAAAGCAAAACATCTTGTGAAAATGCGTGTATTGTGAGGAAATTTCATTCTCACAGAAAGAAAAAGGGAGGAAGTGGTCAAAACATCAAAATCCTTGTGCATAATTCACTGTAATGTATAGAAAATAATTTAATAGTAATGGGTAATTAAAATCAGGACAAAACATTTTCATATTATCCAACTGTGCTGAGTGACTCAAAATGATTAAATTCCAGTTCATGGGGAAAACTCTGCCTTTGTTTTGTTCTGTTTTGGAATGAGAACTGTTTTGAAACACTGGACTCTCCTGAGGAGAAAACTCTGAATTTTCTCCCAGCAATAGCTGCTGGGGGAGGTGAGCTGGTCTGATGGAGGAGAGGAATAGGGATCCTCACCATGGAGCTGGGCAGGACTTGGAGTGAATTCCCACAGGAAAACCAGGCATAGGACTGGCCTACCCCACAGCAGAAACGCATTCTGGGAAAGGGTATGAGCCAAGGCACGGACTCTGGGGACCGCTTCAGTGGTGTGAACTGAAAATGCAACCTCCTCAGACCTGTGTGAGCTGGCTGGGCCAGTGATATCTCGATCCACAGTGGTTCCCAGTGGGAAACCATTTGGTTGTAAGCACATGTGCAGTTGGGGCAGAGCAATACAGGCCAGGGTCTTCTAATAGGGCAAAACCACCTCGTCCCTCTGCTTGCCTGAACACCTCTTCTGCTCTGCTCTCCACCATGCACAGCCTGTTGCTACTACGGATGTCACACTTCTGGCTGATCACTGACTCCCTCTACTCTTGTTTTTCAGGGGTTGTTTTATGAAAGCAAGTGCTGGTGACACAAGCAAGTTCAAATGAAGCCTGCTTTCTTATGCGCTGCTGGCAAGTCACAAGTAAATCAGAGATAGTGAGTGATTGTTTTTCTCTGAGCACAGCCAAGGGAAGATAGACCTGCTTTTTATGATTAATTACTCATTAATTCATTTTACATTAAAAGAAGTAATACTTCCTGTTTCCTCATTGCAGGCTTTTTTTCTCTGTTTGTTGTTTGAGAACATCAATGAATAAATTTAGGCAAACGGATTTCAAAGTGTCATTGTGAAATGGAAACTTGAGCCTCACAAATGTGACTTTCATTTTGGTTGATTTTTTTTTGCTTTCCCCTCAACCCCGATCAAACTGTTTGCCGTCCTTGGCACAAATTCATGTAGAGTTTCAGTTGCCTGAGAACTGCATTTTTTGGGCAATAAACTCTTCATCTAAAAATCTGCCTTCACAAAGTCCTGTAAATAACATCACCTGCCCTTGGGCTGACTGCTTTGAGGATGTGCTGCAGCAGGTAGATCAAGAAGAGGGATGTGGGCATGGAAACCTTGATGCTCAAAATCTGCTTCATGGATGGGGTGCAGGGAACTGCATCCATGCCTTCACATCATGCTGTCTAGGGATATTTTGTCATTGCATACTCAATGAGATGCGCAGACCTGTTACTTGGGAAAATGACTTCTCCCTCCTGTTTTAAGGGCAGTTTTGAGATTCTTACATCCTAAAAGAACTCTTCAGCCACTGAAGAGAGAGTAGCCTTCTCTTCATGAGACAACTGGAAACATTTGCAAACTCTCAAAATTGCAACATCATTTGCAGTAGCTAAACAATCGTTTAAGGAGTTAAAGTTCCCTCTTTCAGGGGAAAGAGGGGGTTTGGCTGGCACTCCCTTTGCCAACCCTCTTATGACAAAATGCCTTCTTAAATACTTCCTCCATCAGTGTTTTCTCTTACAAGGCCAGTTTGTATCACTTTTCCTCTGACAGTAAGAAGATGGGGTTTGCATGGCCAAATTCAGAAGTCTCCAGCCCAGCTTCCTGCACCCAAGCTGGAGATGGACTTCTTTTGTTGCTGGAGAGCCTCTCCAGCTCTTCCTGTGTAGCATGACAGGACTACCCTGGAGAAAGTGGAGACCTGAAGCAAGCCAGTGGCAGTCCTAGGATGAAGGCAGGGCTGCTCCAAAGTCTGTCCCCTCTCTCCCAGCCTGCCCATGCCCTAGTTGCACCTTATGCTTCACAGTATCACAGTATCATAAGGTTGGAAAAGACCTTTGAGATCATCGAGTCCAACCTATGACCCAACAACTACACCTACTCCTACTTGTCAACTACACCATGGCACTAAGAGCCTCATCCAATCTCTCCTTATACACCTCCAGGGACGGTGACTCCACCACCTCCCCGGGCAGTGCATTCCAATGGCCAATCACCCTCTCAGTAAAGAACTTCTTCCTAATGTCGAGCCTAAACCTCCCCTGGTGAAGTGTGAGACCGTGTCCTCTTGTTCTGTTGCCGGTCACCTGAGAGAAGAGATCAGCCCCTGCCTGACTACAAGCTCCCTTTAGGTAGTTGTAGAGAGCAATAAGGTCTCCCCTGAGCCTCCTCTTCTCCAGGGTAAACAACCCCAGCTCCCTCAGTCGCTCCTCACAGGGCTTGTGCTCCAGCCCCTTCACCATCCTCGTTGCTCTCCTCTGGACGCACTCCAGCATCTCAACATCCTTCTTAAACTGAGGGGCCCAGAACTGGACACAGTACTCAAGGTGTGACCTGACCAGTGCCGAGTAGAAGGGGATGATGACCTCTCTAGTCCTGCTGGCCACACTGTTCCTGATGCAGGCCAAGATACCATTGGCCTTCTTAGCCACTTGAGCGCACTGCTGGCTCATGGTGAGTTCCCTGTCTACCAGCACTCCCTTTCCGCCTGACTGCTCTCCAGCCACTATGTCCCCAACGTGTAGCTCTGCATGGGGTTGTTGTGTCCAAAGTGCAGAACCCGGCATTTGGACTTGTTAAACCTCATGCTATTGGAGTCAGCCCATCCCTCCAGCCTGTCAAGGTCCCTCTGTAGGGCCCTCCTACCCTCCAGCAGATCGACACTTCCTCCCAGCTTGGTGTCATCTGCGAACTTGCTGATGAAGCACTCAATCTGCTCATCCAGATCATCAATGAAGATATTGAACAGGACCGGGCCCAACAGTTCCCCCTGAGCAGCTGGCAGTGCCCACTTCTGGTGCCCCTTTGTTTGGCTCTCCTGTTAATTTTTTATTGCGCTTCACCTCCACTACAATTTATTTAGATCTGAATGTGATAAAGTCCACATTTGGGCATTTTTTAAAAGTCACATATTTGTGGAAAGTAATACTTAGCCAGACCCATATTCCATCCTCAACACAAATCTAATCCAGATACAAGCCAAACAGCAGGACGACAAATGCTCTTAATACTTATTGTGCATCACAGCTTTAGCTGGAGAGAGAAGATACCAGATTTTTTAATTGCCTTAGGATTCCCCATACCTGTTTCCTGGCCTGCCTTGGGCTTCCCAGTCTCATTTTCCTCTTTCAGGGGTAAATCTGACCCTTGAAAACCTGATTTTCCCCCTGACACTTCCAGCTTGGCCTTTCTTAACTCAGGTTGTAGAAAAAGATGAACTGTCTGTCTTCGTGAGAGTGTGCGAAGATGATCAGTGATTGAGGTGACGGTGTTTTCAAAGAGCATTTAGTCTATTAATTGAATTTAGTCTATTAATTAATTTTGATTTGGTCTATTAATTTTTCAGGCTTCGTTCTGATAATCTCTTTGCTATCCCCTTTGTTCTCTCTAAAGGTTTCCTTTTACATCAGTCTACCAAGCTCACACAATGCTCCTGGGCTAAGAAGTGCAAATGCAATTTATGATTCCAAACACTTCTTTGTGGAGCTCGTAAACCAGTACTAATCCACGGAGATGATTAGCAAAGCCACTCTGCTTCAGCAGGGAAGTTAGAAGGGCATTGACGGAGAGGCAGTCCTGGCTCTTGCTGTCGTGTTTGAACCTTTCCCACATATCCCTCATCTGACCCAAACCACTGAGAGAGGACAGGGTGGGAGCAGATAGGTTAACCCAGTGACTCTATCAGATAGGGATGGGATTGGTTCTCCTATCCTCCAGCAGAGAGGCTGCAGAATTATTGCATTGCCAAGACACTTGCCTGTTTTACTGTCCCTCTCCCCCACAACAAGCCTTTCTGTCTCCAAGGAGCCCCACCATTTGAATAAGTCTTGTTTTTTTACTGAAAGGCAATCTGGAAGCTATTTCCAGCTCCTTTCCTTGCTGGCCACGTGCTGGTCTTCTCCTAAGCTTGAGCGGAGCTCTGGTCTGAGTCAGAAGCAGTCACTGCAAAAAACTATTATTCATCAACCTTTTCGATATAGCACATAGAGCTGATCCTTCATCTCAGGGGGATATTGCAGGACAGCAAAAGACTTGTGAAGGATGATCAAAGGTGTGGAACTGTGCCCTCCTGACAAATGCATGAGTACCTTTTCTTGCTTACGGTGTGGGAAACGGGTGACTGAAGAGTAAGTGGTAGAAGACATGGGAAGGTGACAGGACGCTGTGTGAGGAGCAGAGGACACAACAGATTACTGCAGTGTTAAAAATAAACCAAGGAAGGTGGTTCCCTGTGCAAGGTGTGATAGACCTGTGGAAACGGTTGCTGCGTGATGGTGTGGATCCTAAATGTTTGCATGATTTAGAGAAAGACTAGAGAAATTTTCAAAAGAAAAATTATTCAGGGTCTGTATGTAAATAGACAGAAGCAACCTGCGGCTCAGGATGGCACCTAGCTAAGTGGGTGGAGAAGGTGCTGGGAAGATTTATTATGACATGCTTGCCTTGATCTTACAGGCTTTCTGGGACACTAGGGAAATGGGTGCCCGGCATGCACCCTGCCCCCCCATCAATTTAAGGTTGCATCCCCTGTACTGAGAAGCAGCTGGCTGGAGCCAGAGTGTGCACACATCAGAGGGCTGTGGCTGAGCTGACATGCACCAAGCACTGATTCCTTCTACATGCACTCCTGGGTCTGAGAGCCATGCTTAAGGGGACTGAGTCGGGTTATCTGCTAATTCTGGGCTCCAGCACCACGATCTCTCACATACCTGCTCCCTGACCCCTTTGGGCTACTTGAACAACATACAGTCTTTTGCTACTGCACAGGGCCCGGCAGGAGCTTCTCTTGTGGAGGGCCTCTTAAGAGAGGTATCAGGGGTCCCAGCATGAACAGAAAGTGCAGCCTGCTGTGGGCTCACATACAGGTGTGGGTTCAGTGCTGCAAAAGGACCTGTTCCTGCTCAAACCTGTTTGATTTGGATCTGCTTTGGAGTGTCCATCATTGGGCTGCAGGTTGGCACTCAGCTGTGTTTGCAAGCTGCGTTTGGGGTGGGTGGGAGAGAAGGAAAGGCAGTCTAACCTCCCTGTTTCCTGCATGACCCTTTCAGCTTGAGGCTTTGCCGGCTTCAATCTGTTCAATGGACCACAGCCTCTCCTGAGCTCGCCTTCTCCCTGGAAACATTTTCCTTTCATTCCTGTTCTTTCCAGGCAGCACTTTGTAACCCTTCCTGCCTCCCTATCCCACATCTTCTTTTGTTACCAGCCTCTCGAATGATCCAATTTAGCAACCACCAAACCCCCAAACACCAACAGGCTCTGTGATTTACAAACCACACTGCCTCCAGTGAATTCCTTGCCTGATGTTTTCTGAGACCTTTTGGGTAGCAAAGCAGCTATATATCACAGACCAATGTATTTTTTTCTCTTCCTTTTTAAGTTTCAGAGGATTGAGGGATTTTTGAGAGTTCCTCCAAACACCTACAAATGTTTTCAGCTGAGAAGACAGGCTGTGTTCACAGAAGTTAAAGCTCAGCTGCAGTAGTCTTTCTAATCTTTCTTGGGACTGTAAGCAATGAGCTATTACGGAAAGACAACAAGCTGTAATGCCCTGAGCTGCAGAAAAACAGGCTGTCCTCTGTGTGTGCTCAGAAACCTACTTGGGGATCAGACACTGTCCTGTGAGTCTGTAAGAAAGAGCCGAGCCCTTCCTCAGCTCATGAGGATCCAGTTGCAGCTGAGCAGCCCCTTCTCTTCCCCCTTGTGGCATCCGTGACCTGGAGCAAGCAGACACTTAATATTTGCATGCAACCACCTGTACTTCAACTGCTCCTTGTCTGAGACTTGGTACACTCAATTCACCAGCAAGAGCACAAGCAGCTGCTGTCCCTGTGGGCCATGGCTGGGGTGGGAGCTGTGATGCACAGCAGCAAAATGGCAATTGAAAAACGGCTTCTCTGCTCTCCTGGATTTCCATCTTCCCATCGCTTTGGCCATGGCACAGTCAGGGTTCTGGCAGCAGGGAGATCTAGGAGCCAGAGAGGCTGCAGGCTGGAAGGAATCTTAGCATCATGCCTTTGACTATCCTTTTCCCCTAGGAGAGGTGTTTTTACTGACTTCTCCCTGAGTTTTCAGGACAAGGACAGCACTTTCCTGTTTTCCCAGGGTCTGGATGAGTAGATTTCCTCAGCTATCCATCATGCAGGAAGCCCAAGTGTTGGGCTGTAGAGTGGAGGGGGGAGTGTTTTATCTGGATAGGTTCCTGACTTTTTCTACACTAGAAAGGAAAGACAGATAATTTGCCCTGCACCACAGCTCTGCTCTCTCTCTCTAGAGCTGACTGTGGGGCAAATGCAAGTGCAGGGGTGACAGCCAGGCTGGCTGGTGCAAGGGGACTGTAGGACCAGGAAGAACCTGAACAGCAGCTGAAACCTCAGCTTATGCCCCAAGCCTGAAGGAGAATCACACAGGCACCTCACATTTTAGCCATCCTGGCCTTGCACAGCAGGAAGGGCACTGCACCGTTGTGTGGGGCTGAGATGAAGATATGGCAGCTGAGGTTCCCAGGGATATGACGGGAGATGCTGTGTCTCCCTCCTGCCCTCCCATAGCTGAACTGAGATGGCTCAGTGCCTGACTGTGTTCCTCCTGCAGGGGTGCCCTCACAGGAACCATCCTCTCCCCTGTCTCCCCTGCTGCTCTGTCCAAGCATGTCCAAAACACCGTCCAGCCCTAAGCTGTCCTTATATGTGGCAGAGACCATGCAGAGGAGCAAAGAGGCTGGAATGATGTGCTTGTCATAGTCTTTACCACAGAGCTGCTCAGCTAGGTGCAAGTTCATGTGCCACTAAGCATCACACACAGGGGTTCCTGGTGGCCAGAGAAGTCCAGAAACCAGAGGCTAAAGGCACCCTGGGGCTGATGCTGCAGAAGTGAGAAGCAGCATGTCACACCAAAGCAGGCTGGTGACAATTAGTTCCAACCACAGTAAACTGTAATCACTGAATTGTTCAAGAATAATTATGCCTTGATAACAACATTACACTTTCTATTTCCTTTATTGCTGTTCTTGTTAAATATAATTACCATGCAAATTGCACAGCGTAAGCAAGCCCAGGTGATTAACAGGGCCATGGGGGACTTGTGAGCAGACTGAGGTTACTGCAAGTACATATCTCTGTTTGCTTAGTTGTCTGTCCAAATTTGCACTTGGGACATCACAGAATCATGAAATCATTTAGGTTGGAAAAGACCTTTAAGACCATGAAGTCCAACCATAAACTAGCACTGCCAAGTTCACCACTAAACCATGATTCGAAGAACCACATCTACAGAAGTTGAACTCCAGGGATGGTGACTCCACCACTTCCCTGGGCAGCTGTTCCAGTACCTGACCACCCTCTCAGTGAAGAAATTTTTCCTAATATTCAATCTAAACCTCCCTTGGTGTAACTTGAAGCCATTTCTTCCTGTCCTATCACTTGTTACTTGGGAGAACCGACTAGCACCCACGGCACCACAACCTCCTTTCAGGCAGTTACAGAGACTGATAAGGTCTTCCCTCAGCCTCCTCTTCTTCAGACTAAACAACCTCAGTTCCCTCGGCCGCTCTTTGTAGGTCTTCTTCTCCAGCCCCCTCACCAGCCTTGTTGCCCTTCTCTGCCCCTCAATGCCCTTCATGTAGTGAGGGGACCTAAACTGAACACAGAATTTGAGGTACAGCCTCATCAGTGCTGAGCACTGGGGCACAATCACTGCCCTGGTTCTGCTGGCCACACCATTTCTGATGCACATCAGGATGTTGTTGGTCTTCTTGGCCACCTGGTCACACTGCTGGCTCATGTTCATCTGTTGGCAACCAACACCCCCAGGTCCCTTTCCACCAGGCAACTCTCCAGCCACTCTTCCCCAAGTTTAGAACTCTGCATGGGGTTGCTGTGTCCCAGGTGCAGGACCCCACGCTGAGCTTTGTTGAACCTCATACAATGGGCCTCTGCCTATGGATCCAGCCTGTCCAGATCCCTCTGCAGAGCCTCCCTACCCCTGAGCAGATCAACACTTCTGCCGATCTGGTGTCATCTACGAACTTACTCAGGGTACACTCAATCCTCTTATCCAGATCCCTAATAAAGATAGTAAATAGCACCTGCCCCCACTCTTGAGAAGCGGGGAACACCACTTGTGACTGGCTGCCAGTTGGATTTAACGTCATTCACCACAACTCTCTGAGCCTGGCCATCCAGCCAGATTTTTCCCACGAAAGAGTACACCTGTCCAAGCCAAGAACAGCCAGTGAGAATGTGGTGGGAAACAGTGTCTTCATGTCATCAGGAGCTCTGAAGCGATCTCAGCTCACAGAAGTGAGGAAGGACTGAGAGACACGGCTTCAAGCTGACCAGTTGTCTTCCAGCAGGTCCAGGGTGGGTTCCTGCTGTGAAGTCCTCTAAATGCAGCATGGGACAGATGGGGTTCTGACTTCTCATAGCTGACATTCAGGAGACGCCTTGCATGTGAGCGCCCAGAATAAGGGTTTTCTATGACATCCAGTATGCCATGCCAATTCAGTGCCTGCTCCTCTACCTGCATCAAGGATGTCTGGGCACCTAATGAGCTTTATGAGCTCCTATGGCTGGGTGTTCATCAGCACACCCTTACAACTCTCACTATGCAACTACCTACACAGATAGGAAGTAAAAGACTCTCTTTTCTTCCTTCCTCCCCATCTCATCAGCACATACATAGATATCTGAAGGATGAGAACGGGAAGTCGGAAGAGGATCTGTTAAGCATAATGAAGTGGAGGGATATGAAAAAAACTGTTGAAGAGTATTCCCTGGGGAGGGCTGGAAGTGTTGTCACCTGAGTCAGTGAAACAACTGCTAAACAAGCTTGCAGTGTGGAAGGATGATCTGATCTCACAGGCACCCTGTGGAACAAGGACAGCTCTTGCTGCAAGGGCTGGGATCTGGGATGCTCAGTATTGGGGCCTGTGTGGGCTTAGCACTCCCCATGGTCTCCTGCCACCTCATCATCTGCCTGCTTGTGGGGCTAATGGATATGGTGTCTCCTCTAACTGATACCTATGAGTGTCAGTACCTCACCTTGTCTCAGGGCTGCAAAACAGCCCCCTGATTCTTTTCATCATGTCTCTACTGCACCAGGACCTAGCAGAAGCTTGCTGCTGCAGGTCTTCTTGGCTCCACTGCAAAGCCAAAACTGAAAACCAGAGCCCTTGTTCAGCAGTCATCCCAGGACTACAGCTGGGGCAAGGACAGCATGGGAATCAACCTGATTTTCTCATTCTCCTCTGGGCCATCTCTTTTCTCCCTGTCTGCCTTTACCAAGCTGAAAAGAACAGGTCAAGAACACTTACCTGCTGCACTTCCTGGTGTGACCGTGAGATCTATCTAATTATAGGGCTCTCAGATCCTTAGATGAAATTCTCTTTCTATATATACATGCATACATACATATGTGCACCGTTTATTATTATTACCATGCAAGACAATCCTTCTTCATTAGACCTTGGAATTTGCTTTCAATGTTTTCAGTCAGATCTTTAACAATATTTAAACACAGTGGGTTTGGGAGAGTTTTGTTATTTTTAATGCAGACCAGATTTTCCTGGGATAAGAGAATGAAATTGCTCTTCATTCAGACCAGCTTGCTGCCTCTCTGGCAGCAGGAACCAGGAGAGTTCTCATTGCAGAATTCAACATATAGACCCTTCGAAATCACAGCCAGATTGCCAAGGAGGGGAAAGGAAAGACGAAACCCCCCTTTCCACCTGTGCCATGGCTTGGGTGTCTGCATGGACCATGGTGGCATGCTGGAGGCTCTCCAGGGTTGGGGCAAGCAGGCGCCTGCAGCTCCCTCTTCTTCCCCGTGCGTCATAGCACTCAAGGACGTCAGGAGCACATCTGGCATGCCTGAACGCGTGATGGGGAAAGCATCCCCATGCTCGACATAGCTGGAGCTGTGTGCTTCCTCGCAGGCGCCTTTGAACACCCAGCCCTGCTACGTGGTATGTCCCCAGCTGCAGCACCGCGCTGGGACTGCTGTCTCTCCAGGAGCCCATATGTCATAGACAACACGTCTCATCTCAAATCCCTCACCCAGCTGGGTCTGGTATGTGGGTCCTGGAGGAGGGAGAGGCTACAACCCTTCACTGGGAATGTGTGAGATTCAGGAGAAGGAGGGAAGGAGTTGTCTGAGATCCACATGCTGCAGGGATGGGCAGATGGGGCTGTGTCCAAGCGGTCCCTGATGTATGATTGTGGGAAAGATAGGCTCAGACTTCTTTTGTGAGCAGTCTAAGTGCACCTAAAATGGGTTATATGGAAAAAACCATTCTGATCAGGACAGAGGGTCCTTCTTAGGGGGATTGGAAGAAGGGAAGGAAAGAAAGAGACAAAGAAATAAAAAGAGAAAGAAACACAAAAAGAGATAGATAGTCTTCAAATTACCTTCAGCGGCTGAAAAGCAGCCAGAAGTTGGATATCAGAATAGCATTTCTTCCAGAAAGTGGAAAAAAACCTCTTGTGAGATTGCTCTGGTGCAGAAGCACTCAGTAGAAGAGATGGGAGCAAAACCACCATCTTGCAGAGATGCGCAGGTGGAAGGGAGAGCGATTGAAGCTGAAATAAAATATCAGCACTAGAGCAAACATGCATAAATGGGCCATGAATAAATATAAGCTGAAGATGAGAAGAAACTACCCAACCAACAAGAGTCCTGGCACTGCCTTCTGCAAAGCAACGATGGGCAGAGAGAGATTAAAGAAAGCCTAGAGAGGCCCTCAAGACTGAACGAGTACTTTGCCTCATTTTTTGATAAGACCAGTGCTGCTGCTCATGGGAGCAAAGGCATGACATATAATTAGAAATGAGGGTACGGAAATTTTCACAGCCAGTCTGTAAGCAAAGCCTGGTGAGCCCAACACTCCAAGCTGGGTGGGAGTGGGCAACTGCCATCCCTGGCAACCAGCAGGTCAGTTAGTGGGAATTCAAGCGTCTCTCAGGGTATAGAGTGATAGAATTATACTGACTGTAACTGACCTGAGGCTCAAAACTCAAAGTAATTTCCTACCCATGAATGCAGGGGGCTCTGAGGGGCTGCTGCCTTTGTGCACCGGACAGTAGAAGCTGATAGGACTGGAGGTGCAATCCCCGAAAACTGACACGACTCCTAGTGGGACCTTTTTTACAGTATGACTAGATCCATGTTAGACCTTGGAGTCTGCAGAGCGAGAGGTGTCCTCAGCAGTCCCCTGCAGCATAGCAGAGGGGGAGCCACTCCTCCACCTTTGCTTTCCAAACCACTGCTTCCCTTGGCATCATCAGTTGAGAGAGCTGCCATCCACTTGAGGCTCTCTCCTTCTTCTTGTCCTGATTATTATGATCATTACTGTCTCATTTCGAGCTGTAAATCAGAAATATTGTGCCTCGTATTTTTCCTCTCTGGGGAACACATAACTAGGGGTGAGATTGGCTCTGAAGTTCAGTGCTGTTCTGTTGAAAAACTGCCTCGACAAATCGAAACTGTCTCACTTTTTAGAAGAAGTTTTGATTGGAATCAATCTTTCTTTTTTTTTATGAGCATAAAAAGGGAGTAGTTAAAAGTAAGATTTATTCCAAATTCATCTTATCAGCTCTGAGACATTCAATTTTGTAATCAATTCCCACAGGGGCTCCACCAAGAAGCCCATATTCAGAATCAATCTTGTATTTCATTAGGTTATTTCTGGTGTTAAAAAATAAGATTGATTCTTACTTTATGTTATAGTGCTACAGCAATTTATTTTTTAATGATATGAGGTAAGAATCAATCTCTGGCTTCTTCTTCCCCCCTCTTTTTTTTTTTTTTTTAATCCTGCTTTTCCTGCATTGGTTTCATTAAAGCCAAGAGAATTTAGCAAGTTCTGAAGGATTTTCAAATTATTCTTGTGCAAATTTAGACTTTCTTTGTGCCAGTCTGCTGCTTATGGGATTTGCAGAACACCAAGAGGCCTGATGAAAGGCACAGTCTGCCCTATCCTGGGAATTCCACAGTGCACTCCAGAAAACTGCTGCAGGCATCATTTCCCACTGGCCCAAAGTCATTCATGCCAGAAAGTGAAGTGCAGATTTTGCGCTTGTTTTGCAGCAGTGCGAAGTCTCCATGTTTCAAACTCCCTGATCCTCCAGCAGGACATCATTGCCTTTTGGGAGGGTGGAGTTTTGCTGGGACCTACAAATGTCCACTCTCTGGCTCATCTGCATTTCAGCAGACAAGGCATTTAGACCACCTCACTTCCTCCTTCTCTGTGGCGGGAGGTTGGAACTGGATGATCTTTCAAGTCCCTATGACTCAAACCCTTCTATGATTCTAAGTTACTCAAGCAAGCAAGCACAGATTCTTTTCACAGGCAGTTGGGAAATTACCTTGCTTATGGCACTGGGACCTAGATGTCACTGTGCTGGCAGTTGCGTGGCCACTTTCAAGATAGTTTGGTTCACATGGTGGTACTGTTCGAAGGTTCAGCCTTCTCAGTTTTTCCTTTTGTTTCTCTTTGTGCCTAGAAACAAAGCACAGGTTTCCAGAAATGATAATCCACTAGAGTAACTGACCGAAGAAGCAGCAGGTGAATCGAAGCTCCCTAAAGCTCACTAAAACTAACCTCATGGGGTCTTGCTGGCCCTGGTGGATTGAGACAATCAGGACAGACAGCCACCCTTCTGGGGTGCAGAATCTGTCCTTGCGTTTTTCAGATATTATTCACAGACCGCAAAGGCCTGGCTCTCTCTCTCGCTGTCTGGGAGTTACTGGGACAAGCCTTCCAAATTTTGCTTGTGGGGGTGGTATCCTGGCTGCTCTTTAATGTACCACTGGCCAGCTACACTTGGAAGAATGGCATTCCTCATGGCTCAGCCTTGTGCTTGCAACTTGCCCGCCCCAGACATGAAGTGGTTTGGAGGAGAAGCTGAGCAGCGACAGCCAGACCAGTGAATCTTTTGTTGTCCCATCACCACTCGAATTCTCTGAAACCCCTGCCAGAACTCTCATTTGCAAGATGTGGCCCAAATCTTAGCATCCAGCAGAAGTGAAAGGTTCTCTTGAGGTTTATCCTACACCCAGCAATAGAATAGCTCCTGCTCCTCGACACCAATTCCACACTCCCAGCCGGGCAGATGGTTTCTCTGGGATTGGTTGATTTTTATGTCCCAGGCTCAGTCTTGACCTCTGTGAAGGGCTGAACCTTTTTTCCTTGAAGCAGGTGAAGCACACACCTTCAACATGCTGAGCTCCATGGCTTGACTGCACTGGGAAGGATGGAAGTGTGAGGCTGTGGACTGGAAGGGGCCCTTCCCCATGGGGAAAATACTGCCAGGTTCCATCCCACATCCTTAGGATTTCTGAAGCATTGTTGTAGGACTGGGATTTGCAGAGAAGGCTGGGAGTGGGAGTCTCCTCAAGTTGCACACCCCAGATGCATGGCTTGTGAGTTCTGTATGAAGCAGAGATCCTTCCAGAGTCACTTGCATGTTGTGTCCTTTTGCACGTTGTGGGTGCAAATCTCCAGTATCATCTCTCTCCATCTGCCTGCTACTTTGGCTGTGTCCTCATGCGTGTCTTTTGCTTGTTTCTAACTTTGTCACTATGTACACTCTGTCTGTCTGTAGCTCTGTTAGTCTTCAAAGGCCCTGAGTTCATTTGATTTCATTATCATTTCCCATCTCTTGAGCTCTATCTCTTTGTTTTTTTCCTCTTTTCTCATTATAATTTACATGTGTCTTGGGTGCATGCTGGAAATGAAATGTGAATTTGATAAAGCAACCATGGCTTTCACTCCCAGCCATGGCCTGAAAACTCTGAACCCCTTGGAGAAAAGCAGGCTCTTCCTTTTTTTTTTTTTTCATAAAGGGGGAAAAAAATTGATTTTTTTTCCATTGCACTGGCGCAGAATGAAATTCTTCCAGCAATTACTGGGAGATAATGGCTTGAAATTAAACAGTCCTATCTCACTCTCTAACTATAGAACTTTTTATTTTTTCAAACTATTGAAGACCAAGCAAATAATAATCAGGCAGGCATTAGGTATTCGCAGTCAGGCTACCAGGGACATGAAAGTGCATGCACATGGCAGATTCTTCTTTTATTGTTTGTTATTAACAGCAAACCATCAAGATATGCAGAGCTGTATGCAAATGGAGACAGACATTAGCCTTGTGCCCAGCAATCCGTTGCTAAATCAGCTATAGATATCAGTGTTGCCTGGTTTGTGGGAACGTCTGACTGATGGAGAGCCTACCCTGCACCAGGAGGGTGGGAGAACGGCCTTCCTAGCACAGCACAGCTCTCCTCTTGCCCATATGTGTTCTCCACTACAGTGTAAGTGTTCACATTCATGTCCCCACTGTGCAAAGCGGTGGTTGAAAGATGTGGATGTAAAGGAGTATGAAGGAGAATGAAGATCAGGCCAGGTCCCTGGGTTAGTTCTGGATTGCATGGAAATTCTTTGGACTTCATGACCCCAGAGACTCCTGCACATGATCACACCTTTATTTTCTGTTCTCCTGATCTTTCGGGGGGTAGTTGCAGGGCTCTGCTGTGGCCATGGAGATGGTACGCGGTGTCTGAGAAGCCTGGCAGAGCTAGAGCCAGCACTTTACTTCCTGCTGAGCCAATCTCACTAAAATTACCTAGAAGATCTCAGTAAAAATGTAATTGAGCTTCTCTGATTTAGACACAGCTTGAGGTACATGGGGAAGGGAAGAAATCCAGGCGGACAGAGCATGACTCCTAAAACTGGCAAGAGGTAAAAAGAGGCGAGAAGATGGCTCAGACTGAGCATCCTGCTCCCCAGGGTGTTAAATACCCCATGCATGACCTCTACAGAAGGTTTGCAAAGGTGAAGTATGGGGGGTTGAGCAGGCAGCCTCTTACAGAGACAGAGATATACATCTGAGGGGAACCTGGGGCTTTCAGGAGCTGACTACACTCCTTATCAATCTGCAAGAGGCATTTCAAAATCAGATACTGACTTCCAGAAAAAGCAGGGGGCAGGGACACATCTTATTGAGAGGAAGCTTTCTCCAACACGGCTCATGCAAGAGGCTACCTGGAGAAGGTGGTAGGGCTGGGACTATCTGCTCCAAACTGCAAGTGGCAATGACTTGCCACCATTCTACCACTCCATGAAGCAGGTACAGCTCATTCAAATGCATGCAAGCTCACGAGTAAACTGCGATTGCTACCTCAGAGCATCGCTCACTCTCTATCCTCATTCAGGAGCAGGGATTCCTCCTTCACCTGTGACTTGTGTGGAGCTGAAGCTCAGGACCAGGCCACAGAGTTGAGGGAAGACCTTTATGTTCTGGATTCGTGAAAGGGTTTTTGCATCAGAAACCTGGATTTTCTTACTTGGATTCTTTCTGCTTCAAAATTATTTCTAAAAAGATCTTTTAGTAA
Organism: Neomorphus geoffroyi; assembly: GCA_033558235.1. Classification (NCBI taxonomy): domain Eukaryota; kingdom Metazoa; phylum Chordata; class Aves; order Cuculiformes; family Neomorphidae; genus Neomorphus; species Neomorphus geoffroyi. Next base: position 3,011,092 of record JAUMJM010000048.1, read on the forward strand.
TTGCTGAAATGCCCCCCTTCAACATCTGCATGACACAGGACCTTTTCTTTACTTATAAATACCTTCACTTTATAATAATTGACAGTTTATAGTCATGATTACAAATCAAAATTAAAAGGAAAATCACATCAAATACTCCCAAATTCACTAAATAACATGATATAATTTTACTGAGAGAGCTGGTGGCTTTTCATTTCCTGGGAGTAGCTCTTTCTCCTGAGGTGGGACTGGAAGATGTTTCAGCATCTCAATAAGTGCTTCTGGATTGGCATGAGACACAAGTGAGCTCCGATGGCTTTCCTCAGAGCCGGCCACAGAACCATGCCGGCAGGCAAGGGCTCTGCCTCTCTAACCCAAGCTGGGATTCCTCCAGAAGGGTTAAAAAGGTAACACGGAATGCTGGAGCCATGCCTATAATTTATTTAAGCTTTCAAAAAGCTTTTGATAAAGTCCCTCATAGGAGGCTATTAAAGAAACTTGGTAACCACAGGATGAGAGGAAAAGCCAAGACATGGATTAAAGCTGAGATAAGACACGGATGGAAGGGAAGGAGTAAACGGCCAATTTTCAGCAGACAGAAAGGTTAATAGCAGAGAGCCCTGAGGTCACTCGAGGCACTGAGTGGTTGAATATATTTATTAACAGTAGCCCAGAGGGAAAAGGGTTGGTGTGGCTTTGGAGCCCACTGGGGGCTACTGCAGCAGTCCTGGTGAAGGCAGATGGGGATGAGATGTGGCAGGAATCCTGAGGTGGCATGGAATGGGGCAGGTGGTGGGTAATGCTGCACCCAGGGCTGTCACTGGGCCTGGCATGTGAGCTGGGGGCCCTGGTGGGTTGTACCTGCTTGTGGGATGTGTGGAGGGGCCATGAAAATCACTGCCCTCAGTTCTGCTGCAGAAGATAGGGCAAAGTGAGCCAGACCACATCCAACACAAAGACAAAACAATAACATTCAGGTGGTAACAATCCCAAAACAGAGCATATAGGCATCCCTTTACATCAATGGGACCAGTTTACACCAGCTGAAGAAGTGCCCCCAAGTTCATAATCCCAAGACCCAGTGATACTCCTGAAACAGACAGAGTTTGTCACATTTTATGTCAGAAAAAAGGGTGGTGTCTCCTTCTCCTCAGCAAGGTAGGACAGCAGCCCTCTGGACTCAAGTGCTCTGTAAAACCCAAGCTCATGAATTTAAATGTTAATCATCTAAGGGATGAATAGAGTCCAAAAGAGAGGTCTGAAAAAACTACCTGATGAGCATAAAAAGAAATATTGACTATTGACTCAGAGAATATTATCCATCCTGTGCAAACAGCCCCATGGAACTGTCTGTGGACACCTGATTAAACAGTGTTTATGATAACTAGTTGAGAATGTCTTTTTAATTACTTTTGTGGGAGGGCATGCAGATTTGTGTAAGAAGCCTTTTTTGTTTTGTTTTTCTGGGTGCAACCACCTTGAAAAACTACCTACCTTGGGAAATGTCTGCAAGGAAGCATTTGGAAATTGGAAGAAAGCTTTTGGTTTTATCTGAGAGAGGAAAAAAGACTGCAAGTTTCAAAGTGTCTCCACATTTTGAAGAATGAGCTGATTTTAAGTTAAAAAGAAACCAGAAAAGAAAAGCCCAAATTGAGACAAATCATTTTGAAACTTCTAAAATCCAACATTTCCAAAATTATATATATGAGGTATTCCCTAATATTTCCGTTAATTTGAACAATTTTTGTTAATTTTCCATTCATGGTTTTTTTCCTTTGAAAAGTTACATTTAGAAAATTTCTCCCTACATAGCTCCTATCTCAAATCTATGTAGAGATGAGCCATGTAAGGAGGAATTAGATCTCAGCAGTAATCTCAGTCATGGGGTTTCCTAATTGTGTGCTCCATGTTTTGAACATCCGCGCCCTTTTAATGGATTTTCCTAGGTTGATTATACCATTATTTCACCATGCATGTATAAAACTGGCTGTTCAAAGTCAACTGTAAATGAAAATTGCAGTTGTTAAATCACTGGGGTGGCTAACTTGCTGGCTGCAAAACAAAACCAGCGTTTCCCCACTAATTGGCCTTTAAACAAGGATGGTGGGGAAATGCTGAGACACGTCTCTGGCATCCATCGTGCACCATCCAACAGGAAACCCAGCATCAGGAAAGCAAAAGTCGCTTGAAAGACCCTTTGGCTGCCAAGGTCAGCAGACTGCCTGAGCTGCTGTGCTGTGGCCCAGAGGGACAATCTGGGAGGCTGAGCCATGTGCACACTTTCCCTCCTCTCCCAGGTCACTTGCTGCTTGCAATGTTAATTATCCATTAAGAAAACAAACAAGCAGACCCATCTCCCTACCCAAGGTGACTCCAGAGAATAAAAAAGGGGCTGGGGCAGCCCTTTTCCCTGCTCTGCTGGCAGAGGGAAGTAGACATACACTTGACCCATGTCCACACCACTGCTGATAGCAACTACACAATAAAATCGGATATATGAGCAAAAATCATCCAAGGGATGAACTTTTCATCTCTGTTGTTAGCCAGCTTAAGATGAGACAGTCTGAGACTTTTCAGCCTTCCTGGATCTTTCTGTTTCTCTTTGCTTTTGCTCTCTTCTTCATCTTCATCCTCATTAGACTCAGACAGGAAAAGAATCATAGAATCATAGAAGGGACCCAAAGGATCATTGAGTCCAACTCCTATCTGTAGACAGGACACTTCCAACATTCACACCATGTGTCTGAGAACATCGTCCAAATGCTTCTTGAAAGCTGGCAAACTACTTCCCTGGTGAAGTCATGACTACTTCCCTGACTGCTTTCCCGGGGAACTGCTCCAGTGCTCCACCACCCGTTGGGTGAAGAACCTCTTCCTAACACGCAGTCCAAACCTCCCCTGGCACATCTTCCTACCATTCCCTTTAGTCCTATCATAGGTCACAAGGGAGAAGAGGTCAGGTCCTGTTTCACCTCCCTGCCTTGTGAGAAGGCAGTAATTCACTATGAGATCCCGTCTCAGTCTCCTCCAGGCTGAACAGACCAAGTGACTTCAGCCTTTACTCATCTGATTTCTCCTCTAGATCCTTCACCAGCTTTGTGGCCTCCTCTGGACACTCTCCAGTAGTTTGATGTCCTTTTTATCCTGTGGTGCCCAAAAGAATACTGGACGTGGGGCCGCACTACTGCGGAGCAGAGTGGGAAAATGCCCTTCCTCACCCGGCTGGCGATGCTGTGCTTGATGCACCCCAGGACACAGTTGGCCCTTTTGGCTGCCAGGGCACAGTGTTGGCTCTTGTTCAACTTGCTATCAACAAGAACCCCCAGGGCCCCTCTCTGCAAGGCTGCTCTCCAGCCTCTCACACTCCAGTTTGTCCATGTATCCAGGGTTGCCATATACCAGGTGCAGAACCTGGCACCTACCCTTGTTAAATTTCATGCTTTTGGTGATTCTCTGACTCTCCAATCTGTCAAGATCCCTCTGCAGGGACTCTTTGCCCCCAGGAGTCTCAACAGCTCCCCCCAGTTTTGTGTCATGGGCAAACTTTGTCAATAAATCTTCAAATCCTTCATCCAGGTCATTTGTGAAGATATTGAAGAGCCCTGGCCCCAGGATGGATACCTTGTGGGACCCCACTAGTGGCTGGGTGCCAGCCTGATACAGCTCCAGTTACTGTGACCTTTTGAGCCTGACCCACCAGCCAATTGCACACCCATTACATTATGTGTTTATCCGGCTGTATTCTGGACATTTTCTTTATGAGAATACTGTGAGAGATAGGCTCAAAGGCTTTGCTGAAATCCAGAAAAATGACATTGATCAGTTTTCCCTAGCCAACCAGGTGGGTGACCTTGTCGAAGAAGGATATTAACTTTGCAAGGCAGGACCTTCCCTTTATAAACCTGTGCTGGCTGGGACCAATGACTGTGCTGTCTTTCAGATGTTTTTTGGTAATTCCCAGAATAATCTTCTCCATAATCTTCCCAGGCACTGAAGTGCGACTGACAGGCCTGAAATTACTGGGGTCATTCCTGTGGCCCTTCCTGAATACTGGGACAACATTCATTAGCTTCCAGTCAGCTGGTACCTCTCCAGATTCCCAAGAGCACTGAAAAATCATTGAGAGAGGTCTTGTTATGAAATTGGCCAGCTCTTTAAGCACCCTTGGATGAACTCCATCAGGCCTCATCGACTTGAAGGGATCCAGCTGGAGCAGCAGAAGCCATACAAGTTCGGGGATGATTGGGCGATTATTTGCCCAGTCATGATCCTCCAGCTCAAGGCTCGAGGAGGGGCCCAAGTCCAATGTCATTATTGAATACCAGTGCAAAAAAAGGATTAAAAGTCTCTGCTGTATCTAAGTTGCTGCTAATGAGATGCCCACGCTCATCAAGTAGTGGCCCGATGTTATTTCTGGCCTGCCTTTTACTATTAATATATTTGAAAAAGCCCTGTTTATTGCCCTTTACAATGCTGGCCAGCTTCAACTCTAATTGAGCTTTGGCCATATGAATTTCAGCCCTACAGTGGCAAACAGCATCCCCGTAATCCTCCCATGTCACCTGTCCTTGTTTCCACTGGCCACACACCATCTCCTTATGCCTCAGTTTGAGTAGAAGATTCCTACTCAGCCAGGCTGGCCTTTTGCCTCACCACCAAAATCTTTTTCCCAGTGGACCTGGCTAAGCAGTTCCCTGAGCGAGCTGAAGTCTGCTTTCCCCATATCCAGGGTTGAGGTCTTGCTGACAGTTTTCCTTCTGTTACCATATGTGTTAAACTTGACTGCTTCGTGATCACTGTGACCAACGCAGCCTGCAGTCATCACATTACGCACCAGACCTAATAAGATACTAACAAAACATCTTTCAGCTCTACTTGCCACCTTGTGGATGTCGCAGCATTTTGCAGAGCTCCTTCCAAGGTGGCGGAGAGCAGCAGCAGGCAGGCTGTGTCTGCCAGGACCTCCACAGTTTTGCCACTAATGCACCCCCTGCCGCCCTCCTCTCTCAGTAGACAGTCATGGGCCAGGGACATGCAGCCTGGGAAGATCATGTCACTCGAGACCCCTGCAATTGCCTGGGACTCATGGGCTTTCAGGGCAGACCACCAAACAGATTGCCCCAGGATGCACCTCCTCCCTTGGAGAACGCTTAAACAGTTGTGTTCTTTCTGAACCAGAACAAGGTCCAACTATCAAAGTCTGCCATTGAGCAGAATTATTGTCTTCCTCCAAGCAAACATTCCGTGAAGTTGAAAAAACAGAAGCTTAAAACAGAACTCGAGTGTTACAACTATACTTAGTTATGTCTCCGTAACTTGGGATACCAGTGCCCAAGAAACCTCCTCAGAGAGTAGAAGGTCTGTGCCCTTGGGGTCCAGTGAGCAGTCCTCACAGTCTCTCTCCAGTGAGAAGCAAAGGCATAGCCATGTAGCTGGAACAAAAGGAGGTAACACTGATTGCAGACCTCCTGGCTGATTCTGGAAGGACTGTTTGGTGGACATCATGTAACCCGGGAACTAGAGGACACCATCAGGGTCTTTTGAGGTTGTTCCCTGACTTGGTGCTTTAGTCTCATCAAGCATGTGCTTCTCTCATTGTCCCTGCAGGCCTCATGCAACAGGGTTTTAATTCTGCACAGAGCTTTTTTATTTATGCATCACCAAAATGACCCTTTCTGGCCTAGACACAAATTTAAAGCAAGCTAAAAAGTTAAGTTTACCGAAGAACACTTTTTTTAATTTGTTTGCCTTGAGTTCTTTTTTGATGTAGCAACTCTTCTGTGCTGAGTATCGACCAGGTCACTGACAAGGGAACACCCACCTGGATTAACGATAATAAAGTCTGGGACATAAACTGATCAAGAACAATATTAAGGACTGGTTATACTTCGAGGTCACATGGATGGGGTGTCACAATAGTACTCCATGAATGGGAAATGAGCTCTGTAGTGAGATGCAGGTCCTGTGTCACACTAAGGTGACTCAGCTGACTATATCTCCTTCGGGCATCAGCTTTGATGTCTCATTGTCAGGTTCATCAGAGCTGATGTGAAGGGGTGAGCATACACCACACTACAGGAAAATGAATTTCAATGCATCTTCAGGTTTGGAAGGGAATTTGCTCTGGAGAAGTCTTACTAGCACTGGTATGGGTTGAAAAGAATACAAAGTTAAAAAGCAAGCTACGTGCATCATCTGTTTTTTGCATCACTCGACAAGGTAGCAGTCTCGTTTAACATATTTATTAATGATCTGGAAGGAGAGGTAAACAGCTTGTTAATTACATTCTCCTGCCTCAGTTGGGAGGCATTGAGAACGCTAGTGCAGATTGGGTAATAATAGAAAGAGACACCAGAGATCTTAGAAAGACAGGAAGGAAAGAAAATTAAATCCCTCTTGGGCTCAGTTGAATTGCAAAATAATCTAGGACTGGGTTTTTTAACACTAACAGTGAGCCAGTGTGGCAAAAGGCTAGTGGCCAGCAAAGAAGAAAGGGGTTTTAGAGCAGCCATACATGCTCTTCTGAGGGTTGGCATGGGAGAGGGCTGAGCAAGAGAGTAGATAATGTTCCTTCCACATCTCCCCACCTGTGTTCTCAGGCTTTGCTGTGTTGTTGAAGCAGCAATGACGAACTGATGCTGTCTCAAAGAAGAGTTACAAATATGATCAGAAGCCCTGGGGAGGGGGGAATTGCTTCTTGAGGAAAGATTAAAAGTGCTTACATACATCAAGCTCAGTTAAATGATGTTCAGGGGAGGTGGGATAACAGCTGACAAATATTTGAAAGGCATAAATCTAGCAGTGACAGTGGGCTATAAATACAAGATAGGAGCTCTTAGGGGGCGCAGGTGTCGCTTTGGGTATACATAACATCTGTCACGCTGCAGGTTGGGGAAACAGTAGTGCCTGCATGGCTACTCCACAGCATCAGGATTTGAGATACTGAAGGGAAGGGTAGGAGGTGAAATATCGCAGCTTATCACTATGACTTACCACTCTTAGGCAACAGCACAGCCAGCTGCTGCAAGAACTGAGAGCAGAGAGGCTCCAGCCTGCTCCTTATCAGAGACCAAACTAGCCACTTGCAAAGTAATGAGGAAGGGGAACAGTTTCTGAGCCTTTTTTGGGTGTTGGGGTACTGGAAGGGGGCTGAGAAAAAGGGAGGTGCCCTGGATGGTCTCAGAAGGCTGGAATCTCTGATATGGGTGTGTATTAATGTACCTCTGGTGCCCCAAGGACCTGAAATTGTGAAGGTCCACGCCTGAAAGCAACCACAGGCTGAACTGAGAAAACGGCTGCACACGCCTGGCTGCTGCCTCTCTCCCTGTCAAACAGAGTTGTTAATGTTTGGGTTGAAAAATGTGGTCTGGGGATGAAGAAAAGCTCTGGTGTAGGGTCTGATGTGTGAGGAAAGGTCTCTGCAAAACCACAAAAGTTTTGTCAGAGACAGTGGTGAGCAACAGGGAAAGAAGAACATGCCTGTCAGTGAGGGAGACGGCTGTATGCCATCAATACCTCTCCACAGCCTCAGCTGGCCCTTAGGTCTTTCTGCTTTGACAAAGGTGGCTCAGGAAGTTCCTCAGGATTCTCAGCCATGATGTCGCAGACCTGTATATGAATTCACTGGAAAAAATGGTCTTGGCTGTAGTCCATCAACCAGCATAAGGTGGAAGAGGGCTCTGGTGCTGCAGCCATAACAACGTGAAGAGGACCTTCATCTCAGCTCTCTTGGGGAGTCACTGCCTTGGTGAAGCAATGGTATCAAAAATTAAATGTCTCGAACCAAAATCTTGGCCCTGAGCCCTGGGAGTAGCTCACTGACAGCTCGAGACCACATAACTTCTCTTGTGAAGGTCAGAGTGACAGGTCTACCTAAGGATCTCTAATGCTACCTTTCTTACCCTGTGCTGATCAGAATCTTCTTCTCACTGCAGAAACAATTCAGGGGAAGTCACTTGTCCTATAGCCTTTTGAAGAAAGGTTAACTAAAGCATGTGTCTTGCAGAGAATATTCCCATGCCAGCTCCAGAGAAATGGGCAAGCAAATCTGATGGCTTTTTCCTGTACTAAAAATTCTAAGTGGCTTCTTCTTTTGATGCATGACACAGTAGCTTTCCTTGCACCCTGCAGGGTTCTTATGCCCTTCTCGTAACAGCTTTTGAACAACTCATCTGCCACTTCAGACTTCATCTGACTGCGGGATCCTCTCAAAAAAGCAAGCTCTCTGTACACTGATAACTGAGAAGTGTCCTTTCAGACCTAAGTTCCTCTTCTGCAGCTTCTACTAAATACAGCACTTAGAGCTTTTATGGTGCTTTTCATTTTCAAAGTACTTTACAAACATTAATAATACAACACACATGAACTCCACTGCCACAGTAATACTCTAATTCTTTCTCTTATCTCCTCTTTGAGCTCAGAACTTCCAGCCTGACTGAATCCCACAAGCTCTGGAGTTCTCTGACAAATAAACACCATTAAAATAGTCTCTGGTCTTCATCTTTTCTTCATCTGGTTTCTTCATCTTTTGAAAAGATCTTTCTGCAGACCTTCATGCCAATAATCCATTAACCCTCTCAGCTGCAGGGTTATGAACGGCATATCGTAATTGGCTTAAAGAGTACTGCATGTCTAGGTTGTAGCTCCCTGGATTACTCTTGCAGCAGCTTTATAGAGGGACTCCACACAAAGACCACACCATTATGATCCTGACACTCGGTGTAGGCACTAGATTATCCATTGTTGGAGCTAAATTCAGCTCTAGCAGGAGGCTGGAGCCTAGGAGCCAGCAAAGTCTTCTTTGATGACCCTGAGTGGTGTGACTTGTCCTTGTGCACCTTATATAGAACAGTGAGGATGCCATACAGAGCAGAGAGCAGCTCAGTGAGCAGGACTGGTTCAGTACAAAGTGATCCCACCATATATTGCGGAAAAATTAAACTGGAGATGACTTGCCCAAATGTGCCAGGCTGCAAACTGCAGCAGCTCAGTGGCTCTTTCATGAGCACCCTGAAGACCCCAGCAGGATGGCTGGGAACATCCAGGAACTGAGCAGGACAAGGCTCGATTGTTTCATTCATCCCAAGGTATACTGTCCCTGAGTCAGAGTCACCAGCCGTGCAGCTGAGTGTCATAGAGTGCTTTCACTCTTGTTCCTTTAAGACGGGGCTTTGGCTTGCATTCCCTACAATGTCCCCGCTTGTTGCTCCGGATGCTGTATGGATGCACACTGAATGATTCCAGTTTAAATCTGCAAAACAGACAGAAGAAGTGTCAGCTGCAGTTTTCAAACAAGGTGTGACAAGGCTAAAGAATCAGCCTTGGTGTGTCTTTCCTCTGATTACATTGCATTTGTGGCCCTTGTGACTCTTCCAGCAACAAAACCAGGTGATTGCTAAGTGCTCTGAAGAAGCAGAAGGTCAAGTAGGAGCTCTGTGGCAGGAACATGGCTTGATGCCAGCTTACACTGCTCCTGTGTCCTCACCACAAAGCTATCCTTTTCTGGGTCATGACTTTCTTTCAGCTTGCTGTGGTTAGCAATGATCTTTGCAGACACCTCTACAGCATCTGCCTTCAATGCTGTAATTCTTGTCTGCGTAATTTTTTTCTCTCTGCCCGCACTTGGATTTCACCAGTCTTAAAACACAATTTCAATTTCTTCCCTTGATTTTGTATTCAGATTTAGCAACCTGCATCTCAAATTTATGCTTAATAATTCTCCTTATCAAGACATCAAGTAATTTTCCTCCCTCAAATTACCTCCTCCCCCACTCTCTCTGCAACTCCTCCTCCTCTTTCTCCGTCTCTCTTTTGTATCTGGCAATATTTCAGACTCCTTCTGTAATTTGCTTGACTGTGTAATTGATCAGAATAACTCAGTTTTACTACAATTTGCTTGAAATCCCTTTGTTAGCAATTAGAACACTTTGTTTAAAGACAAATAAGATTTAATGTGACTCTCTCTCTTCCTTGGCAGCCTCCCAGTCTGGTCTTTCCATGCCTCCTTGCGGCTGTCTGCTCCCTGCTACCCTACTCGACAACTGGCAGCAAATGCTCTGTCTCTTGCCTCCGGCCTTCTGCCCTCTGCCTCTCACTCTGTTGCCTCTAGTGCTGCCTGGTCCACTTTTCTCACTGATTTGCCTAGGTATATTATATTGACATAGAGCACATGGTGTGCCTTCCATCTCTCTCTTTAAGGATTCTCAGGCTCTCAGTGCAGGATCAAATGGACCTGAACCAGTCATCAGGACACTTAAATGATTTTGGTGAGGAAGATTCTCACGCCCAGAGGGTAAAGAAGCTTCCTGTTATAAGAGAGCACACTGGATTACGGAAGGGGTGCGGGAGTGGCTAGATGATGCGCATGGGTCTATATTTAAAGTCTTACCCGTGGGTACATACAACAGCAGTGCCTTGAATGTGCCTTGGATATTTTTTCTTGAACGCCTTCAGCATCCTCAGCATACCGGAAACCATCCCTGTGCGATAAATCCCAGAGATTAGCTGTGATCCCCATTGGGAAATGGCTGTCCAGCTGTCTGGACTACTGCAGCCCTAATGCTGTCAAAGCTCAAGTCTTCCCTAGTCCTCCCTTGGCTCACACAGCCATCTACTTTGTCTGTGGCTAGCACTAAAGGTGACAGTCAGCTGCAAACTCCTTACTGTCAGGAGGGCTCTTCCTCCCCTCTACCCAGTGTGTTAAGTAGAGTAACAGCTGTTGCTGCAGGACGTGTTTTTTTTGGTCTTGATGTAATCTTAGCTTCACCGGGCCCTGGTCTTATTGTACAGCAGAGTAAGTGGACATGCAGTTGTGCTTGCAGGGGGGCCAGATGCTGGGTAGCACATGGTGTCTAGGGTAGAGGAGACGATAACAAGGAGGCAGGAGCTGAGTCTAGAAAATCACCTGTTTCTCTCCTGATTTGTGCTCAATTCTCATCCTTTTCTCTAGGCTCTTCCACAGCATCTTTCTGCCCCCCTGTCTTGACAACTCATGTGCTGCGTTGTCGTGTCATGACAGGTGACAAAGAATGGCATGTCCCAGCAAAGGAGCTGCATCAGGGACACAGTCTTCTCTCCAGGGACATCTCTCCCATCTCATGGATGCTTTCTCTAGACATGGCTGGCCAGCTGAGAGGCTACCTGCTGTATCTCACACGCGGTGACCCAGCAGCAGAGACAAGTCTTCCGTGCGGTACTGTTGGTGCTGGAGACATCAACTCTGACCTGAAAACCCCTGGGCTGGCAGTGCATCCTTAGCTTGCAGCAGCACCAGTACCTTTAACCAGCACGTAGCAAGGCAAGTGATGTTAAGAGCAGAGCAAAATTGTCTCTTTCCTCTGGAAAAGCCTCATCAGAAGCATTGCATTCAGTGTCTGCCTTGCCTTGGGAAACTGTGTATGCATCTGTCTGGGAGGACACAGCCGTGCAGGCTCCAGAAGAACGGTTATTTCTCCCAGGGGATTTTGTATCTAGCAGCATACTTTCAATAGGCTGATGCTTTGTGTGTCAGCGGGGGCAGGGAGAACCAGGAGGAAGGGCTCATCCAGACACTCTCCTTTCTGCCTGAGTGGGTAGCAGTGTCCATCAAAGCAACAGAGGAAATTCATGTGGTTAACGCGGTGTGTCATGGAATATCAAAACATGCTATAAGATTTCCAGCCAAAATGTCAAGTAGGGTCTCACAAAAATATCTGACACCAGAATTGCCCTCTGCCAAAGCTCAGCGGAATTGCAATGAGGCTGGACAGTAAGAGCCTGTTATTTGCAATAGACTCAGAATGGCTCTGTTAGTGCTGGGATTTGGGCTGCTGAGCTCCTTCCAAGAACATTTCATAAACATAGGTTTAGCTTCTTGCTCTGAAAGCATTTTCTTCAGAACAGTTTGTATTCTGCAGCCTGCTCCATGCCCTTTGGCACTTCACATTTTGAACAAAGAAACGCAATGTTTTAAGTATTTCAAAATATGCTCAGAAGGTGCTGCACATAACAAAGGTAGGTGACTGGGGACAGAGTCTTCAGCATAATGGGAGCTGTGAGCAGCTGATTTAAAAAGCCCTTAGCTGATTTTTAGTAACTCAATCTAAATCAATATGCGTTTTGGAGTTAAATGCTTAAGAAGAGGAAATTGATATTGAATGATAGCACACAGAACAGCTTGCTGCAAGCTGACCATCATGGGAGTAGCCCATTTGGGTTGGAAATAACCTTCTTTATACCAGCATTTGTGAATGGAAATTTCTGGTCTGTACTGTCACCTGGGCTCACCCAGGACTTGAAAACAACAATAAATGGAAGGAAGGCACAGTGTAGGTATGGTGTCAACCTAACAGAACACACGAAAACACACCCTCGTACCACAACTACTGCTGCACTTGCCCAGAGGATCTGGTGATACCTAGAATGGACAGGAGCCAGAGGTGGAACCTGGCCATTGGTATGGGCCTGTGGCTGCTACTAGTGGGAGCAGCTGTGCTTCACAATAGGCAAATGTGTATTTGCATCATGTCTGGGTTTAATTCCTAATTCCGACTAGCTGAGCTGGTTCTTGAAATGAATCTGTTACTTCTGTTTATCTGTTTTGGATCTTTTGAAAAATAAATGCATTAAAGAAACGCACTTAGTGATGCAGTTGTAAGAAAAATGTAGGTCACTTGTTTCAGGGTATTTCTCAGAATTACTTATTTTCTCTCATGTTGCTGCTGACATTCCTCACCACCACCAGCCACAAGCAACACTTCTTTCCCCAAAAATGTCTTTCTAAGAAAAATACTTTCTGTCAGGGTATGAAATCTGTTTGTTAAAGGATCAGTTTACTCCTTGGGTTGTAAGACATTTAAGTTGAGATACTCAGAAGACAGTCAGCAGCTTTATCTGTCAGTTCTCTAGAATGGCTGGAACCCTGGTGGCTCACACCAGACTAGGAGGGACACAGTGCCACTTACTGCTACCCTGGAGTCTTGGGCTGGAGATGGCACTGTTGGCTGAGACCCTGGCACAACCAGCTTGCAATGCTCATCCTCTCAGATGGCAGCAATGCTGTATGCAAGGTGAAATTACTTTCTGTGTTTGAGCAGCTTCAGTTTTTCACAGTAAAATGCGTCCTTGGAAAGCAAGCAAGATGCAGATGCTGGTGGAGACTAACTGGGGGCAGATGTTGTGAGGTAAATCTTCCTTGGTCATTACAGTCCCTGTGAGCTCTCTGGGGTGGATTTCTGTGGAAGTCCGGGAGCAGAGTCCACATTTAGCACCATCCCATATTGAAGTTGGCTAGTTGGACATTCGTATTCACTTGTACCAGTAAAGACCAAAGCTACACGGCACCTCTTCTTCCCAATCTGATGAAGCAAAACATTTGAGTAAAGCTGGAATGGCTGTCATAGTGGATGGCTCAGGACAGTGAATGGAAGCCCAGTTGTCAGTGTATTAAGGCTACTATGTGTCTATTTCTTGATACAAATTCTGCTGGCCTTCAGTCTCACTGCAAGATGTCTTCTCTGGCGTGAATGTAAATGTCTCTTAGCTTGTATCAGACTTCTACGGTCTGACCCTGGCATCTCTTCAGACTCTCGCAGGGTGGAAATCCTCTTGGCCTCTGTTTTCTGCTCTCTCTAGCTCTGCCAGGCTGCAAGGTGACTGGGAGAGAAAAAAATTGCTTCAATCATTGCACTCTTCCCTACAGATCCTTGAGATTCTGCATCATGGAACTTGACTCCCTCTGCAGAGCTCCTGGCTAGTGAGGACAGCCTGTGGCCAAAGGAGCCAAGACAGCAAGAGTCAGACAGAGCAAGCCATTTTTGCTATAAGTGCCAATCCTTGTTAAACATAAAGATGAGACTCAGATTGACCCCTCCATTTGCAATATGACTAGTCATCACTCACTCTCTTCTTCCTTTCTTCTGCTCCTCAGCAGGGTCCAGAGGCTAGTTATAAAATGTTTCTGTCCTTGATCCCATCCCGATGGCTCCCAATGCAACATCACATTCCTTCTGCCCGCGGCTTGAGTTCCTCTGGCTCAAGGAACAGGAATCCGGAAGGCTGATGCGTGCCTGTGTTTATTTTTTACACACTCTTGCTGTTTTATGGTGGTTTTTTGTGGTCAAAGGGTCAACTGGGAGCAGAAATAATTTGCCTGCCTTGGGAAAAGCAATGTATCCATTAGCTGTTTTGGCTCCAGTTGGAAATGCTCTGCTCCTCCCTCCTCCTTGCTGGAGAGGCAGAGCATCTTCAAACAGCCCTGGGGACAGTGGAGTGCTTGCTGCATCCAAGTTGTATGTGGCAGAATTAGACACCACCTCTGGGATATGCCATCAGAGCAGGTCTTGGTGAGTCAGCAGAAGCCACAAGCCTGGGAGCCCCAGGCTTGGAAACCCGCAGGAAAGACGCTGCTACCCTAATAGGGAAAGGATTCTGTCCCAGAAGTGTTGTGGTCTGTTTTCTATGGGTTGAGCTGAGTGAGGCTCTCATGTTTCCCTTGCTTGTCCTCTATAAATAGAGCTAGCAATGGCCATGCTCCATCTCTGAAGGCTTCACTCATTTACTCTCTCTACTGTGTCCAGTTTTGCTGGTCATGCCTCATACTGCACTGGATATAGATAACCGAAGAACTGACTGAAATCCCCTTCTGCTTTTTGTGAATGGAAATTTTGCCAGGCATTGCCTTTCTAGATGGACCTTCCAAAGCACTTCAACATGTCCCTCCCTTTTGCCAGCATGCCTGGCACCAGTCCCCACCGTTGTGCATGGAAATGGCACCAGGACCATAGTCCAGAGGACACACCAGGATTTGGTCCATGGAGTTCAGCACTCAACAAGGTAACTATGAAGGAGACACTTGACCCATCAATGCCCACACAGCTCCTGTGTCATGCTTTAAAAACTGCAGGGTGCCCCATGGGGCACCTCCCAACTCTCCAAGAAGTCTGAATCCTGCACCAGGACTTGGCTTTGATACTTAACGGGCCCTGAGGATCAACATCTACATTGGCCTGGCAGCCAGAGGGCAAAACAAAAGAACAGCCGAAGTCCCTCTGCAACCTCAGCATGGGGCAGAGGAGATCCACTTCTGAGCCGAGTGCTGAAGGGAAATTACTGCAGACCAGCAGCTCCTGGCCAAGAATGTCTTTCTGATCTGCTGCTTACACATTTTACCACATCCCCAGTCCCCTGCTTTAAAGACTACTCAGCTCATCACCCAGCAGAGGAGCTGATAAGCAGGGAAACTACAGGGGACAGGGATAGAAGCTGCATGAAGAAGTCAGAGCAGAGATAAACGATGAATTCTCCCCATGACATCACAGTTCTTTCTCTGTGACTGCAAGCAATGTGCTGACAGCTGCTTTACCATCATCACCCTCTTCCATCCATCAGAGTGAATTTTACTTCAGTGGATGCCCCCCATTTGACAGTCCTGGAGAGTGACATTCTCTTGCTCTGAAAAGGAGACAAATGGGCAAGTTTCTCATACTAAGATCCTTCAGCCATACACAGGAAGGAGGAAACGGGCATGTGAGGGCTGTGTATCAGAGTCCAGGCTGTGTTCAACAGTGGAAGATATGCAGGACCCACTGCAAGCTGGTTGTTTATTTGTTTGGTTTGGGGTTTTTTTGCGAAGTAATCTTGACTCCTGTGGGAGTAAAACTAATGCTAACTGAGCTCTTCCATGGGTCTGAGGACAGCTTCTAGTATGCACTGTCTTGTGTGACAGCTGAAGTGTCAAGGATGTTGATGCTATAAAGAAGCATGAATGGGATTCTCACCATGGGACTTGGGAATCAGAGGATCATCACGGGACCAAGGGACATCTTCCCAAGACTGGAGTGTTTCACTGCTGCCAGATTGCTAACATACCCTGATGCCCAGCAAGGCAGAAGTTTGGTCATGCATCACTTAGCACTGCAAGGAGGGTGTCTGAGCAGACACATGTGCCTCTGTCAATAGTGACTTTCATGGAGATGATGGATGTGACACTGAACACCTTGAGTGTGCTTCTGATTGAAGAAGTTTGGGAGTTTCCATGTATCATAGAGAGGAAATGATCCTTCAGTAATTAGTCAAGGTAGTGATTAATGCATTTTTACCTCAGCTGAGATTTAGCAACATTATTTCTCACTCACAGCTGGAGGGAAGGAAGATAATAAATTCTGAATGGCAGGGGGAGCAAGCACAAGGAAATGTTGTTCATCGTTCTTTACAACACAAGTACCGGGGTCAATAAGTGACATTAGCAGGTGGCATTTTCAGAACAAGAACCTAATGTAGTTGTGGACTCCTTGTTGCAGGATGTCATGGGTGCTAAAGGCTTTAATGGGTTAAAAAAAAAGCTGCTAGAGCAGCCCCATTTATGGTAGAAAGTCCCAAGACACAAGTCACAAAGCACGGAGAAATATCGATTAGATATGCTGGCTCCTGCTCCTGCTCCTCTCCTGGCATCTGCTGTTGGCTACTCTTGAATGCTGAGCTAAGGGGACCTTTGGGATGATCAGAAAAAGCTGCTTTTGTGTAGCCGTTGATTGCAAGTTTGGTTAAATGCTAAGTGTCCTGTTGCCTTCTCCCCAACCTGAGCTGTGCAGGCAGCTCACACAGCTCCATTTCTGATACTGCCATCGAGCAGCTCCCAGCTGCCTGCTTCCCTTGGGTGTCTCTGTGTGATCATCTGCTGTAGCACAGGCTGCAGCAAAGACAGTCTTGTTTGTTAAATGAAACAAGTCCAAGAAGATTTGTCATTTGCATCACTGAGACTAAACAAAATTCTTTATTTAAGAAAATAATAAAATAAAATGAAATCATTACTAGCACTGTTTCTTCAAACTTGTAGTGATAAACACCAAGGCAGAGCTTTGCTAAATAATCTTGCAACCTCCCTTCTGCAGCAGGTGATAAAGCTGGAATAACAAACTATCTGGAACTGGCTACACACCAGCCACTACTCCGTCAGCACAGATAGGACTTAATTACTTCCTATCAGCCAGCTAGGTCTGAGAAATAAGGGGCAATGATTTAAAGGCTTTTCTTGTTAAGCAACACTGACAAAAAAAAGGAGGATATTAGGATTATTGTCTGCCTGTTTCATGAAGACTAACAAGGATGGTTAGAGCAGTGTAATTAAGGAAGAAGGGATTTAATCTCCAACAACTGAGTTCATGAAATAAGAGAGATGTCTATGAGAGGGATCTTTGAAAATACTGAGGATAATGTAGTTTATCATGGGGAGGGTATTTGAATAACAAAGATTTCAGTCCCTTGTTGTAGTGCAGTGGTGGAGGTGCGCAGTGGTGGAGGTGCATAGTGGTGAGACAAATGCACTCTCAGGCCTTGAGCTGAGCGTACCCTGAAGGGAATTATTCCACAATGAGTGCTACCACCACCACCTTTTCTCTTCATGTCTTTTCCATCATACGCTGCCTTGTCACTCCAATGTCTTTTTAAGATCCCTGAAAGATTCCTCTTCTGCTTGGGTGTTTTGCCACAAAAGAGTCTTCAGACTTTGCAGGATTTCCCATGTGGAAATGGGGTGAGAAATGCATTGGGATTCAGCTTCTTCAGCAGAGCTGTGCCCTGAGCCAAAGATGAGGAATGAGGTCCTAAGCCCTCCTCCGCCCACACTGGCACTCCAGCATTGAAGACAAATGGGTCCATTTCCCTTTGCTGCCGCTGATGCATTCCTGAGGCAGAATATCTTCTCCATAATTATTTCACTGTGATGACCCAAGCAGACCAGTATGCTCTGTTTTAATATTGATGCAGGGTTGCATTCAGGGATCTTTTCCTACATAGATGTCTTCCACATCAGGAATTTCTCCCTATAGATGGAGATTTCTTTCCCTGTTTCAGCCATGGCTCCATTAGCAGTGTAATTATTACTGTTTAAAGCTATGCCACTAAAAGCCATGATTTATAGTTTTGGAGTTATTCCTCTTCACACATGGAAACAGTTATACAGGCATAAGGTACCTTTATCCTGAGATAACCAAGTCCATGCAAAGGCAGGTTACACTGCTTTTAACAATACCAGCACTGTTAGAGAACCAGCTATCACTTGTTAAATATAGACAAGCCCCGTGTTAGAAACTCCTTTAAACACTGCTGTTTTTTATAAAAGTGGTGCTCCAGTCTTCTCTAAAACTAATGAAATACGATACAGGAAATCAACATGGCATCAGATATTTATTAGAAATGTAACCTAAACCTGAGAAACATGTCTATGCAGTAAAAATACAGATTTGCAAAGACAACAGAACATGACCAAATGCATCATAAGAAATAAATCAGAGGCTACCTTCAGCTTATATTCCAAAGATGACTGTTTTAATCATAAATTCCTCAAAATAAGACCTCATTTACACCAGGAACAAGCTGCCAAGGGTTATATTGCATTAACCTTCTAGGGATTTCTTCAGATAGGATGGGCTGGGTTTCTAGGCTTAGCACAAATTGTCAGACTCATTACAGGATGTCTGGACAGGTTACAATGAGGGGTTATGCTGCCTGAACCATCACCTACCCCTTCTGGCCACGCAATCCAAGACACTGCAAGTACGGGAGACCTCAGCTTTTGTCCTAGTGACAGTGGTGCTGCAAAAAGAAATACAGACATGTCCAGCTAATTATTTATAACCCAGTTCACAAAGGTCTTTGTGTTAGACGTGGATTTATGGGAAGGCACACATATACATACTCGTAGGCATGTTACATCTGCCCTGGGACTGTGCCAATCCCACATTACCTATTAAGCAGCCACCTATGGTGTTTATCATCTAAGACGGCAAAGCTTTATCATCCCCCACTAATATCACTGCTTTACAGCTCCATTTTTGTGATTCTGTGTGATCTGCACTCTGTGTGTGTGTCTCTGAATGCTGAGACACCCTTGTCCAAGGAGTTTTACTGGCATATCACAGACCGGGATCATCCTGAGAAGCTTCTTTGCTCCCACCGGCAAACTGGGATAGCCAAATGGCACGATTTACTCTTTGTTGCTGAGTGGCTGTGTCTGACAGTTGTCTCTTGCCCCGTGCAACAGGAGGTCATGCTTGTGGGTGGCATGGGCTGCTGCAGGACATGCATATGCATAGGATGGTCATAGGAGCCACTGTAAACCCAGGGACTAGTGTCCTTTGGGTTAAATAAGGGTCATAGGACCAAGTTCAACTGCTGATATCCAGTTGGACTTGTTGGCATGTGCGCTTGGTGGATTAATACACCATTGAAGAATTTGTCTGTGGATCTACGTACCAGGAGATGATGGATGTCCTTTTGCAGGCAAGGGGAAACCTATGTGACTCAAGTGAACTATCAGCCTTAGTCAAAGAGAACATCCCTGGGGCTCAGCAGTTCTCTCCAGTGCTCCACTGACAGCCTCACAGCCACATGTGGACCTGTGCCAATCTCCCCATTGATCCAGCATACTCCCCAGAGCAGATAAATGCCATCCTATGGGTGAAGGAGCCCACATAGCAGTCAGTCTCTTCTCAGCCCTTACGGCACCGAGGCTGTTCCAGCTCATTAGGGAACTGCTGGAGCCAGGACTGTGGAAGCAAGGGTGGGTGAGCAGGCAGCCCCCCAAGCATGTGATCAGGATTGTGCAATTGTAACTTAGAGGTGGTGGGGTGCTAATAGACCATTTACGATCAGACTGGTTGCATGTCTGGTACCATCCATGACCAGACTATTCAGAGGCCCATGTAACTGGGGACAGGTGTGTGTTCCCATGGAAAGCTAGCTCACTTCAGAAGCCCTTGCCCACCTGATGCTCTGTGATCTCCAGGAACAATGAAACATGAGGGCAGTTACTGCTCTGGGGAAGCTATGTTCTGTGATTAGAGGGACTCATACTTTGAAGAACTCCACTGTTATAATGGGTAGACTTTGGCCATGGTAGGATGGGACAAAACTAGTATCTAAACCATGTCTATAACTGGACACAGTAGGAGAGATGTAGCACTCTTAACTGGGCTGCCAGATGCAACTTTCAATGCTCCCAAGAGACTGCTGTTTCCACACCAAGGCTAGACAACCACGCACCCATGTCTCCCGATAGCTCCTATATCAAAAAGTTTCAGGGCACTTGTACTCTTGCTCCATCTTTGGCATCTGCAACATCCCCAGCAACCATTAGTTTAGATTCCCTTTAGAAACCAGCTGCTATCAGTGGTGCTCCTGGGCTGTTTGCTGTTGCAGTGTAAATGCCTTCAAGTGTAGCAGGCTGTGGTGGTGTTCTTGATGCTGCAGTTTATCTTCAAAGCACCTCAGGTTTTTCATCCTAAGTATGAATACCTGTTAAAAACAACATTAAGTCTCTTATTTCCCAGCAGGTTAAGGGTCTCTTGAGCACTCTGTCCACTCTATAATCTCTGCTCCACAGCAGCGGCTCCTTATCTGTCTCAGTTATTTTTACTTGACATGTGGACTGATCAGTCCAGCTGGGAGTGCTCAGATATGCACCTGTAAGCTTAGTTTGCTAGTATGTTTTTTGATGCATAATATTTATTTATATATCTTTTTATCTATTTATTTGTTTGTTTGTTTGTTTACTTACTTAACACCCTGCTAAAATACAAACTTGTGTTGTGGCTGTTGTTTATACACACAAGGCTTGATAGTTATTACTTTGTACAACTCACAGGCTACACAGATAAGACAAAGCATGGAAGAAAACAGCAAAGAAAGAAATAGCCTCCCAGGAGGGACCTGCCAAGAGATTGAAATCCCCTTCATTCCCCTTTGCCATGAGCTAACACTGAGGTTTGTGCTTCTTTCTAGTCCAGCCCCATAGAGAGGTTTGCCCTGGGATACCTCTGTTTGCAGAGCAATACAGATAGTGCCCTCTTGGGCAAGGGATTGCAGTTCACAGAGGAAAACACTTCGACTTTCTTCTGCAAGCTCCTCCAGAGTCAATCTCAAGCAACATAAGCTCTAGAAGTGGCTGTAAATGTGCTCCAACAAAGGGAACAGTATTTCTGGTCACCCTCACTGGCAATATGTGGACAAGTATATATAGACTTTGGGACTTAGCTTCCTTTGTTTCTGCCTTGTCTTGCATGTACGCACCTAGCTGTGATCACCCTGAACACATCTAAAATGGCCTTGTCATTCCTTAGCTCTTGTACTATTCAATAGCAGTAGACATGCACTTCACACATCTGTCGCAGTTTTTAGCCACACAGATTCTTCTACTAATGGCTTCTGTCTTCCCAAGGAGCCCAGTCCATCTTCCTGCAAAGTTGCATGGAAACTTGGAAACAGCTTCCTTCTCCCAATAAGCTTGATTTTTCTTTCCAGAAGATTTATTTGGGCTTGTTCCTTCATGTCACAAAGTAGTTATTTGTATGTCAGAGTGTGATATGGCTGTATTGAACCGTGATGTCTGTTTTGTACCTGTTTTGAAAGATTGGCACCATAGCAGCATTTGTTTGAACTCGCCTGCAGGCAGCCTGTTACGCTGGAAGACGGTAAGGCTGCAGTCTGGGGCTGTTGGCTTTGATTTGGCTCTGAATTGCTGGCTTATCTCCAATAGCTTAATGTTCTTCCTGCAAAGGTACCAAAGCAAGCAAAAGGGGCAGGGAACAGAGAGCCTATTTACTAGTGGGGTTTTGATGTGTGCAGAGACTGAACCTGTGCAAAACAAGAGCTCACAGACAGGCCAGCCTTAGGCAGTGCTGACCTAAAGTAAGATTTCGGCTGGAACCAGAATAATGATGACTTTGTTACAAAGCAAGCTCCATGTGCAGGGTGCAGCATTGCTCCTCAAATTACACGTGTGCAGAAGGAACTTCCCATAGGATAGCTGGAGATCACCCTTCACCACAGCCACATCAACAACGCAGCAGAAGTTTGCAGCCTATACTTAGCACTTTTAAGGCCTCAACTGGAAGCTCAGCCTTTACAAGGTCATACAAGGTCTCTGATGTCTCTCTGAAAGAGAATGCACTGTATCAGCTGCACTATGAGAAATAAGTCTCGGCACAGAGCCGCTGCAGGAAAGCTACAGCCCAATGGGCAACAGCAGGAATATCCCAGAAGCACGGGTACTGTCAACTGTGGTGCAGGGCAGATACTGTACATGGATCACTGCCACGCAAAGACACCTTCTGGTGCCAGAGAAGTGAGGTGGGACTTACTGAGGCCCATGACTGAGACCACTCAGTGCATGCTTTTGAGTTAAATGCATGGTGCTGGAGTTGTTCCTGATGTCACTGCCCAGGAACACGCAGCTGCCAGGTCACTGTAGCTGACTGCACACACCAGGGTGAATATCAATCAGAGGTAAACTGTAACAGCAGTGGCCTTGGTCACTGTGCATAGAGTAACTTGCTCAAGGAGGAGAGTTCTTGCAGCTCTCAGAGCCCTTAGAGGATTAGCTAGTGCTGGCATGTTCATCCAAATCCAGAGTTGGGAACTTGTGTCTTGTTTTAGTACCTTGTCTTTCAAGCAAAGCTCTGCATTGTTACTCCCTGGAACAGCAACTAATAGCATAACTGATTGTCTGGGTCTGCCTGTTAGGCCTAACTGGCATCCCAGTACAGGAGACATTTTGCGAAGGAGATGTGTCTGCCAAATACCAGCCTTTCAAGAACACTTATTCTTTGGTTATTTTTCATAAAGCTTCTCGTATCTTGCGACACCATGTAAGAAAGTGGGAATTAATGTTGCGCTGCTTAGCTTTTCTTCCTTTCAGCAAACAATGATTGTTTCTTGTTGGCTTTCTCCTGTCTTGGCAGGTTTATTTCTCGTACATGTTTGTGATTGACTTCAGTACTAGTGAAAGAAGCCAGAGTGACAGCCAGCCCCAGGAAATCACAATCTCTTGCTCTGCAAAAGACACAAGCAGCAAAGTCAAACACTTTTTCCCCACATAGTCTGCCCCACCTGGACCTAGGTGCTCCCTCTTGAAACAAAAGTACAAACGTCTGGCACTTGAATGGAACTGCAAATAGTAAACCTAAAAACACCTCTCAAAATACAGTTACCATAGTCAAAGCACAAAGCAAAGTTCTGCGAGGGCAAGGGAGCAGGTCCACTTACACCACCAGTCCTGCATCCCATTCCCAGCCAGGCTGCATTAGTGACTAATCCCCAAAAAGCCCCAGGTAGAGGTCGATAACAAATGCTATTCCCTGAGAGTGTGTCAGGGAAATTGAGCCTTTGTGACTCATTCAGCCCTCAGCCTTGCTGCTGAGCCTGCAGGTTGTGGAGATTTCTGTGATGGAAATGCTTCGACAGAGTAACACAAGCAGAGGTTTTTGAAGTGAGGCATTTAAATGTAGGCTTTGGCCCCCAGGTAAATGGTCAGATTAGAAGACAAGGGGAGCTGCAGTGGCAAATTGCTATTTGGCTCTGCCTCATGCAGGCTGGATGTTGCGAAGTTAATGAAGCAGGGCTTTCATTGGCAAGGATAAAATCCAAATTTACAGCGATTGTGCCCTCCACAGTGCACTCCTGGGGCAGCCTGACTCCATCCATCGGACAGTCCCCTCGCAGTGTGCCAGAAGAGGTCGTGAGACTGGTACCCAGCAGGGACATGGGGCTATGTGTGCAGTCCCTTCCCTGACACAGCTGGATCCTCAGGGCTGTTGGAGGCAGCGTTGTGCAGCCAAAATAAATGGTGCTCATGTCAATACAGAGAACTTTCCAGCTGAGTCGGGGAATCCCGGGAGGGGATTGAATTGCTCAGTGATGTTAGAGTTTTGGCGACCTCCATCCCATTCAACCTCTCACATTGGACTCACATACGGGCAGAGTTCAGGCTGTCCCATGCATCACTCACTTGGGAATTTCCTGACTCCTCAACTGCAACTTTTTATTTGAATGACACATTCTGATTTTTTTAAAGCTATTAGAGCTACAGGGAAGACATTACTGGTTTAGGCTACAAACTGCAGGCTCTAAATGCATTTGGGCAATTTATTGGACTCACACACAGGGTACAATTTGGACAAATGGGACACGTTACTGGGCTTCCTCTACCTTACACTGTGAGGTTTATGTGTGTCAATTGTTGTGGGAGGGTCTTGCTGAAATGGCCATCAAGTGTATGGCAGGTGGAAAATAGCTTTGTGTACATGGTAAGAGTGTTTGAAAATTAGTAATACGCTCTCTACATGGGCTGTGCTTGCTGAGCCAGGGGAAGTAGGGATGTTTTGTGCATCCATCAGACATACTTGGTTGCAGGGCATATGTGTGTTTACTTGTATGTAAAGGTGACAGTCTGTGGTGTTCTTATATGTGTAAGTTTACAGTGCACATTGTACATCTACCATGTGTTGAAAGTGCTTACACAGGTGTTTGTGAGCAGCTACGTTCTGCCTGCAAATACACCAACTCTGCTGATGAATACAACTTGTCTGTGTTCACAGCTGTACCTAGGTATTGAATCTGTGTATATAAATGCAATGACAGTTTCTTTATGGTTGGGGTGAGTGTGTGTGTGTGTTTATGTGTCTTCCTGGAGTGTACAGGCATCCTGCCTGTGTGCGCCTGCTGCCCCACGATATTACTGTGTAATGTTCTGTACATTCAAACAACTCAACCCTTTCGCTGCACTGAGTGTGTTTCACTGTGGATTGTTCATGTCTCCTCCCATGTCCCTTTCATTTCCAGCCACTGCTGTTCCTTGCCTGAGTGCGAAACACTGAATAAATGGTGTAAGAGCCCAGCAGTTCACTGGCCTATCGGTCACTGAAAGAGCCCTGCATTGCTTTTTTGTGTTTTTGTCAGTTGCAGTAACAACAGCCTGCTGTGCAGGATGCAACCAGGAACGTCTGGGACTTGGCTGGAGGCTCCAGCACCCAACTGAGGAGCAACATCCAGCAATCCCCTTGCCTCATCTCCAAACTTATATTGACGATTTCCATCCCTTCTGTGTGCAATGGAGAAAGACAATTCAGGCAGGCATGTGCCAGTAATGTCTCAGCTTTGGATTAATTGATTGTCACTCCTTGGTGAAAGGCATTTATTTTAGGAAGGCACACTTACCAGTCCATTGCAGAAGTCATATTCCAGGAGACAGAATTAGGGGAGACCATTCACTGCAGCAAGGCAGCATTGTCTCCATCCTCGGCAGCTATGTTTTATCCTCTTTGTAGATGCCTCAAGAAAAGAAGACTTCACCTCTTCCCTAGACAACTTGTCCTAGCACTTCATTATTCCTAGCGTTAGAGGTTTCCTAACATCTAATCTGAACTTCCTTCCTACACCAGGACTTCTTGTCTGATCCCCAGTGTCTATGGAGAATTCCTTTCTGATTTGAAACAGCTTTTTCGGACATTTTAAAAGCCATGCTTATGTCTTGGGCTTCTCTTTTCAAGACTAAAAAGCCCCAGGGTCTTTGATCTTTTCTTACATTGTTTTCATTGCTTTCCTTTGGACAGCTGCCAAAAGGTCCATCTGTCTCCTAAAATACCGCACACACCTTGGACAAAATTTTGCCGGTATCTGGAAGTCCGGGTTTCTGGACAATTGCATCTGTTTCAAATTCAGGTCACATTTACAGCATCTGAGGTTTGCAGAAATGACTGGTAAAGGTGAGCAGAGAAATGTCCTGTGAGAACTCCTGAATCTGTGGCATCTGGGTACTTTTTTCCTCCCAATACAAAATGAGAGCTCAACAGATGGGAGTTATTCATGAGCTGCACTTCTTGTTCCCATGTATGTGGACCTGCTCTGAGTGCTGCTGAATTTCATTCCCCGTTCACCATCGTGGTCAGGGCAACCTCAGCGCAATCGACATCCAGTCTGGCACATTCCCAGGCTCTCCAGCAGACAGAGGGGCACTGCCCCATCCCCATGTACCTGCGCAGTGGAGCTGTCCATGTCCTCAGGATGCTTTGGGACTGAATACCAAGCTGACAGAGAGCAAACACAGGTGAGGGAGAAAATCCATTATCCAGTGGGTATTCTGAAATGTTTTAATTGCCTGCTTCCAGGAAGGGATCTGAGATGTCTGTGATGACAATTTAGGGGTATGATTTTCGAGGGATGCAGACTCACTCTTTCTTGTTAGACATACTCAGCAGAACCCAGAAGCCATAAAATCCTTGTTAAATATGAAGAAGTGTTGCCTGTACTATTTTCTTTTGAAGTATGGAGTCCCTGGTCTGCAAACTCCAGCCAGACCAGAAAAGCAATTGTAATGGCACAGGCCCGTGCCTTCCTGGTACATTGTTTTGCCTGATACCCCCAGGGTGCATCTTGTCTATGAGAAGTGGTGACCTTGCTGCAGCATCTCTGGGAGGTCCTGTCCGTCCACTAGCAGGTGCTTCAATGAGATGTTTCTTTCAATGAGAGGAAACCAGCTCTATTGAGAATGGCTAAGCCAGTAACTTTGCCCTTTATTGGTAAGGTGTTACGCTGTTTCTTTGGGATTTGGGTTTGTTTTTTTTTTTTGGTTCCCCTCATTCATGGATATTTTAAAGAAAATGAGAGAAGGAAAGAAACTGAATGAATGAAAATCCATTAAATCTAACAGGTAGCTTAAATGTTTATGCTATGTCTAAATGCTTGATCCTGCCATTACTTTCCTCTGCATCCTGCTGTACCTGCAATTCAAGGAAATTGCCTCCCAAATTGCCATCTTTAGTTTGAGATCCACGTACAACATGGCTGTAAGCAGCGGATGGAAATGAAATGGACTAAAAATGTAATCCAGCCTGGATTTTCTTGCATTTTTCAATAGTCTTTGCTGTCAAACCATGAGTCCGACTTATTAAAGGTCATGTATATTATAGAATGAGGCAGGGAGAATTACAGAAACTGACATCCTTAGAGGTACAACTAAATAAATAATAAAAAAAATCTTTGCTTGCATCTACACCTTTGCCTCTCTATACAGGCAGAGACGTCTACAAAGTTGTGTTTGTTACAGTGACATGTATATGCAGCAGTCTTTGACAGAAATCTTCAACATTCATGCTGCACTGAGATTTTTCCCTTAGAATGGCCTAAAATCCCTCTACTTCACACTTCAGTAATCAGATTTCCTCTCCTAATTTGACGTAACAGCCTCCAGATATTAATGAATAATTCCATGTAGATTTTTTTTTTTGTTTTCCGAGTGAAATCTTCCATCCCCCTTTCCCTAAGGAGGTTGTTAAAAAATACCCTTTTTAGAAATATGTTTCTAGTTACTCCTCCTTTATTAGGGATTTTCTAGCTAAACCACTATTGTCTTAGTTTCCAGTAAACTCACAGCTTCACATACAGATGCACACACTAGTGTCTCAGCTGTTAAACTGGTCCTCAGATTATCTGCTCTGAGTTCTCCAGTTCCTAAAGACCAACCTCTTGCCTCTAACTCTCTTTCCCTTTCGTTCTCCCCTTTTCTCCTTCTCTCAGCCTCCTATCAGTAATCACTTATTTTTAGGACCATTAATTTGAAGGTTCCAAAACTCAAAGGCATAAAAAATAAATTAAAAAAAACCCCAAAACTTCTCATTGCTTTGGAAAGTGGTGGTGAACATAGGGAGAGATGAAGAATGGGGATGAAACAGAAGGAAGGAGCAAATTTGTGGAAGAATGGTTCTGCAGAGAATCCTTAACTACCAATATATCATTGGCGGCTTATGGTGTCCCTGGTCCACAAATTGCTGATGACTGGCACAGTAGGATTGCCTTGTTCTTCTAATCTTGTCCAAATATCTGCTACTGGCCATCTTTAGGAATGGCATGTGAGGTCTTTGGTCTGGCCCAGGTATGCTGAGAGCTCAAGTGAGGTGCTGAGCCCTGTAGGGATGTATGTGCCTGAAGTCATGGTATCTACCTGTGGACTCTGAGCTGAGAACATACCAGGGCCACGCTTGATCTCAGCATGACCCTAGCGCGATAGCTCTGGATCCAGAGTCTCCTGGGATCTGGATCACATGCTGGAGCTGACTGCCTCACTGAGGGTAGCAAGGACAGTGTGTTACCTGGGAGAAAGCAGGATGCTTCACCATTTTGGGGAAAGTCTGAAGAACTGATGGTGAGTCTGGCATGGCAGCCCCCACTCACTGACATCAGCACCAATCACCCTATGGACAAGGGCATGTATGGGTGAATGGTCCTGCCCACTGCCTCATCCCACTTCTGCTTGCCACCTCATTGTATCCCCACTGAAAGGATGGGCACAATAAATATTCATAGTGCACTTATGGGTCTATTAAAAGCTACGTCTTTTTTTTTTCTCCAAGGTAGGTTCATCTATTTTGATTATGCTAAGGGCCTACCAAATCACTCTCTCTAAATATGCCGTCGCCCTAGTGATAAATGCAGCTGCTGGAGTGGGTCCTTTCTGGCGTTAATCGAACGCTTTAATGAAGTCAGCTTGCTGTTCATGTGCATTAAAACGCTTGGTCTCAGCCTAAAGAGGTGTGGTAGCTCTCTGGCTCTTGTGCCTCTGCACCAGAGGTAAATAAAGCACTTAAGGCCTGTGTTGGGGAGGGGTGAATATCTATTGATAGCTGCTCATCCTTCCACACACCCTGCTGCCTTTTTTTTTTCTGAGGTATGAATGGCATTCAGTGACTCCTTTCCCAGGAAAATGGCATGGGGGGCTCTGTGGCTGTTTGTTGTCTCTCATTCCTGTTGTGTGCGACAAACTGATGGACTTATTCCAAACTCCCAGCTCCTTTCACAGACCACTGCCTTCCCAGTAACAAAAGGACACTGTCCAGAGTCAAGGAGCCAGGAGGGAGCTGTCTGAGCAGGCATACACCCACTCAGGTTCTTGGCTCACACATCCATATGGGGGGTAGAGGGTTTGTATCATGAGAGAGGTGGTGGGCTTTCAGGGGTGCAGGCAGAAAAGGGGCTTTCCCTAGAGAATCCTAATGTGTGTGGGATGATGCTTGATTATGAAGCCTTAAAAATCACTGGTGTGGTCACTAGTGTGGTTAGTAGCTTATGAATAAAGAAGCCAGCAACAAGGGAGATGAAGTAAAAGGTGGGAGAACCATGAAGTGTGCTGTCCTGGGAGGGGCTGTAAACTGTGTGCAATATATGAAGAGCTCCAACCTGAGACACCTAAGTCTTTCAGGTACCGAGGAACTGCATATCCAGGCTCCTGTGGGAATCTAGAGAGCTATTTCTCCTATCCTTACTTACACACTGGCATTTCGTCCGCTGAATCGCTCTCCTTAGTTGCCCAAACATAAATGTCAGCTGTGTGGGTATCTGTGTACAAGCTGTGTGCATACACATCCATTATAAGATTTAAGCTCCCCCTGTACTCCTGTTTACATGACAGTATTGATTGTGGCTCAGTTTATACACACGTAGTAGTCTGGACCCACTTGGCACCTGCTGGATCCCTTCAGGCTTCCTGCTGGCCCAGAAAGGAGGGTGCCCTGTAAGTTCAGCACTGCATTTACAAGCATCGTATGGGTGTCACAGATACCCTGAGGTGTCTTGGATGGCACTGAATGCCTATGGATAGGCAGCTGAACTGATTTGTAGTTCCCAGAGAGCTCAAATTGCCAAGGTAGGCCTGCATGTTCAAGTGAGTTCAGGCGACTGATGTCCACCCAAGGTATTTTGCATCCCTGAGAGTGACTCTCCATAGCAGGAGCTGGAAAGGCAGTTTAAGCTCTTTTGTACATTCAGACTTGCTATTATGGACAAAAACTGTGTTTTGTGGACTCTGGGTGTGGATCTTTGTGGGTGGGATGCAGACAAATATCTCCCTAGGATCAAAATAAGACCCACCAACAAATTTCAAATAGACTACAAAATAACAGCTGCAACTCTACTTGCTACCAAGAAGAGCAGGGGCAAATATTCAAGGGAAGCCGTGACACTGTAAGCACTTCCCAAGCCCCAAGCATCTTCCATTTACTTATTCCACATCCATTTTGAAAAAGAAAGAAGCAGTCCTTACTTGGGGAACTGAGTCACATGGCAAATTGAGTCTTGTACCATACCACAAGTGAATACGGCCCAGTTGGGCAATTTAGAGGACAATGACCACCTTTCTGTTCTTTCTGCACCTGCTTTTTTTCCTTTTTTAAAACTTATCATCTATTTGTTCTTTTGTCTCTGCTCTCACTGGTCCTGACTTCTCTCTCCTTTTCTCCTTTCCTCCTGTTAACCATCATGGATGGGAATCTCCTTCACTCTTGCTGAAACCTCCAGTCAGCTGAAAAATTGACAATGCAAAAGGACTGGAGAGTTCTGTGAATCCCCATCATGAGAGTCCAGGTATCTTCTCCTGGATAAATAGACTCAGAAACACACAGTGTTGAAGTTCTTTATCAAGAACCATTAAATGTTATATATTCATTCTGAGTTTACGTCACTAACTTGTGCTTGGTTGAAATTCCTTTTCTGAGATGCTATGTTGTGACCCAAGGACATCAGAAGACAGAAGCTTTTATGTTTCCCTAATCATATTTGGAATTAAAAATTGTGATGTATTTCTAAACTTGAATTTGACTTCAGTTTTTGGATTCTGATCCCTGTCATACTGTTCTCACTGCGTTGAACAGCTCCTGAAAATCTTCTCTAACTGCCATACCACCCCTGAGAAGATGTGTAGGTGCTGTTGCAGCATGACTGTTGTACTTGTTTCCACTAATTTAAGGACACCGAAGGCCAGACTCAGACCAGTCGCTTTAATGGGTAATAAACAAAGTAAACAGAATTCATGTCCTTAAACTGCAGCCAGCAATTTAGCAAGTCTTCCAGCTTCACTGACCCTTGGAGTGAAATTCAGTTAGCCACATGCTAAAGGAAGCACTCATCTTCTGCACCTGGCCCAGAGCTCCTAAGACAGGGACATTTGCTCTCTTCCGCCTTGGGTCAATTTTTGCATGTGGCATTCCAGGGGCGGTTTCACCCTATGTTAAAACACCTTCCCTAATCCTATTCTTACTTCTGCTCATTATACCTTTTATCTTACTTATCTATCCATATATCACACAACAAAACTGCCATCAAAGCAAGGAATTGATGATTAATTGCTTGCCCTTTACAAACTCCCAGATTTTCCTTCTTCTGCTTTCCAGAGACAACACATTATGCAGTTTGCACTTCATACACACCCTGGCCCAAGACATCCAATTTTGTTTCTTCCTGTAGAACACTCTGTTAAAACAAGCCAAGCTCCCCAGCTCTGAGTAGGTGTCCTGTCCTTGTAACCACTGACTACCTTGTTAATCTTTGCATCATCCAATAGCTTCATTAACAGCAATTTTGTTTTTTCTCCCAGATTATGGATGACAAGACACAGTCATGCCAGACTTCCTACCAACTCCTACAGACCCTGTCTCCTCAGAAACACCCCCATCTGCCCTTGATGCCTCATAAACAACTACTTTTTAGGAGATCGCTTAGTGGTTGCTAATCCATTTAAGGAGTGCTTCATGGACATTGCATCACACTATTTTTTTAATCAAACTGTCATGCGCTACAAAGTCAAAGCTTTATAAAGTCTAAATATATTATATCTGGGTAGTCACCTTTATCATCCCAACTTTTTATCTCATCAAAGAGTGTTTCACAAGTCCTATTTCCTATTAGTCTGTGTTAACTGGTCCTAATTATGTTCCCACTCATTAATTCTATATTGATTGACTCCTGTATTAGTTTTTCCATTACTGTGATGAGATTATGTCCAACTTGCCACCCTAGAGCTGCTTTGGTTAGACCACTTACTCTTTTCTAATACTGGTACATAGTAAGAGCTCTCTGACTCCTTTGGAATTTCCCTAGTGCTCCAGGAGTTATCCAAGACTGATGTCAAGGGGTCAGAAATTTCCTTAGCCAGTTCTAGGAAGACTCTTGGCCGCAAGTTTGCAGACCCTGTTCGTATAAAATCTGTTTATCCCTAGAAGATGTTGCTTAACTTCCTTCTTGGTTGCTAGTAGAGTGGAAAGTATTTCGACATCCTTGTGTGATATAAACACATCCTCTTCTTTCTTTCCAAGCTCAGAGCAAACATATTTATTGAACGTTTCTGCTGTCTCTAAATCATTATTCACATTTTTTTCTGTCTCCACATGGTTGGCCCATGACATTGCTGGCATTTCTTTTTCCTAATTAGCCTAGAAAACTTCTTCCTCTTCAATAATTTGGATCTTTTCTTGCAATCTTTATCATCTATTTTACATTTTCTGCTCTTGCTATGTTAAAATTTCTATTGATTTGCATTTTTCCTTCACGTCCTTGTTTTACTTTTCTATTCTAGGGCTAATTGCTGCCCTCATGCCAATGCTGAACTAAAATGTATGTTTGGTCAAAATTGTCCTGTTCCTTTTCTTATTCTTGTCAAATCATAGCTTTTAGGCCCTTGTAAACCTGCTTTAAAGCTTTCTTGATACATATGCATACATACTTACTACACATGTATGTACGTATATACATTTTTCCCCAGTTCAGTTAAAATCATACTTTCCCTCAGATTTAGGAAACTGTTTTCTAAAGTCACAGCACCTATCTTTCAGAAAGAAATCAGTTTTATTAGGTGTCAAGAACAACAGTCCAAGTCACAGAACCACTTGGATAGTTGATACACCTGAGCAGGCACTTTGCTGTACCCACCAAGGGCTTTTACACTTTGTAGAGATGGATGAAGCTGAACATGACTGGTCAGGAGTAGGAAAAGGATAATTGAATACACAAATACTCACATTTCCTTGTTTATCCCACCTTCCTCGAAGTGACTTTCAGGCTTACAAAAGTCTTGAGTCTTAGGCACTCCTTATCATGGTTGTAAATATTTTATAGCTGTTCTCAGGACAGTTCTGCTGATACGTAACATTTGCTGTTGACTGGACATATCTATTTCATAAAATTCATTTGGAACCCAGGTCCGTGTGACCAGGAACTGCACAAGTTTGAATATCATTGCAAGGACAGGAGACAATGCATGTAGCTGCAGGGGAAAGCTCTTCTGTGTTAGCAACATGTGAAACACGAGATGGATTTTGTTACCCTAAGCCTTGCTTACAGATCGCTTGACTGAATTTGTTGAATGGTTCAAAATGACCCTAGGTGCTGATAATCCTGGCTCCTATGAGATTTGTTATAAATCCAAACTTTATACAGCTAATATGGCTTTAACCCAGTTATAACTCTAAGGACATTTCAATAATGATAACCAGTTTGGTTTGTTCCTAATCTCTGTACGTTCTCTAAGGTCTGTAAGGATGCCAGAAGATGCCTTATCAGGCTTCAAGTTGAATGAATATGAGAAATCTTTGGCAAAGTGAGATGAAAATGTAGGTGAAATAACTGGTGTAAAGCAGGTAGTGGCTGTCAGACATACTCTTAGAATTGTTAGAGGCAAAGTTCAGTACATGGAAGGAATAAAACTCTGTCAGCTCAGCAGTAGTCAATGAGTCTGAAATGGATGGTTCAAGTCATGGTTAATTTATTCAAATTGGCTTTCCGTCTTGGTGTGATAGACAGGTACGATATGCCTATCCCCCTTCGACATTTTAAGTAGTCTTCACAATAACACATTAAATTGAGTTTCACCACTAGTAATAATGCAGAACACTGACCTGTGACATTTGAAAATATATGACAGGAGCACAAATGCACTCCTTCCAGAGCAATCATGCTTTTCACACAGGTGGAACATTTTTGTTCCAACAACAGTTTTGTTTCAACAACTGTTTTGTTCCAACCATGGCACCTGAATCATGTCAATCACACTGAAGAATCAAAGAGCTTTGCTTGTTCAAAACAATTCCTCTCATAACATATAATTAATCTGCTGAACTCTTTGCCTCAGGATGTTGTGGATGCTAAGACTTTATGTGAGTTTAAAAGGTAACTGGACAAATTCATGGAGGAGTGTGCTACTGCTGGCTATTAAGCACAATATTGTCACCTGCATCGGGATGTCTGTGTGATGGAAATTTCTAGAGCAGGGCATAGTACTCAAGGGAAATATCACTATATTCGTGCCATATTTTTATACATACCATGTAAGCACCTGCTCCTGGCCATTGCCAGAGATACGACAGTGTTATAATGGACCTTTTGTATGACTGAGTGAACCTTTACTTACATTCTTCATCAAATCCAGTGGAAATATTTCACCATGATTAAAATGGGCCTCAGAAAGGACTGAGAGTACCTAAAAGGTTGGCATGGCAGCTCTTCATCCACAAGTATGTCACAAGAGCTGATGTGTAGCTTGGTGCAGCACCACATCAACAACAAAACAAATGTCCTTCTTGGTCTGAGATTTCATAGCTGAGTTTGCACTCTCCACAGCAGACATGATCTTAATGGTGAATGAACTTCAGGGTAGACTGCATTTGATGCAAGATAGCAGTCATTATTCAAGCTGACATTGACAAAATGACAGAGTGGTAAAATAATGGCACATTCTTTGATATTGCCTTCAGGGTCAAGATACTCACTGTTATAGGATGGCTTATTGATCGGGCTTACCATTTCTATAGCCCAGATAAGATGTTAGAAGGAAGTTGTAACTGGAAAATAAGAATTAAAGGATTTAGCATTGCTTTTTGGCCTTCATGGAATGTGGACACGGGCTTTTCTTAAGGTTTCTGAAACTTGTGTACCTCTCAGATGATAATGCCACAGATAGAAGGTACTTGGATAGCCAGCAACTTTCCTCTTGCTAATCTCGTAGTTTTATTTCTGTGAGCTTCCACAAATACCATATACAGGGATGGATTTCATTTTGGGGCCCACAGTGACACAAAAGAACAGATCTGATTTCATA
Source organism: Neomorphus geoffroyi (assembly GCA_033558235.1). Classification (NCBI taxonomy): domain Eukaryota; kingdom Metazoa; phylum Chordata; class Aves; order Cuculiformes; family Neomorphidae; genus Neomorphus; species Neomorphus geoffroyi. The sequence goes on from JAUMJM010000048.1 coordinate 3,045,740, forward strand.
GCTGCATTCACTCCTCTGAAGAATGAAGGTTTATGCAAAGTCTTGGTGCACAAGGAAATATGCCAAGCCAAATGTATTTTTAGCTGTTCAGCCAGCTGGGTTTCTTGTGTCTGTATGAATTCAGTGCTATTCCGCACAAGGATGATCAGAAACATAATTCTTGCAAAAGTTCTCAGTAAAGTATCTGTAAGAATTGGGGAACTCAAAGGTGCTGTGAAGCTCTCAGACTTTCTTTGGAGCCCATCCAGCAATGGCAGAAAGACTTCAGTTTTACAGTTATTCCCTCTGAGGAGGTGACGTACCCAAGGAGTTGCACTTTAGTGAACTTTTTGTGTTTCATGTACAGTCTGTTTTCTCAAGCACCAGCTAGAGAGGACCAGCACTGTCCGTGCAGGCGGCCAGGACTGAGCCTAATACATCCATGCAGGCACTACTGATGTGAGGCACTGACGGGAACAGGGTGGGCAGTGTAGCTAAATATTCAAATTAAATGTGTTCTACGTAGACTAAAACATTCTAGTCAACACCTTCATAAATACACACCAAACTGCAAGCTCTATTTAAGCCCAGCTCCATAAACATCCTGGCACTCTGTGTCCTTTTCAACAGCTCATTAATTAAAGACATATGACATTTGGTTTCGATCATTATTTATTTTTCATGATTTGATGCCGTCAACAACAAGCCATCCTTTTTTAACAAACATGACGGTGGTACCAGGGGGAGATATATGAGTGAACAAAAATTTTTGCTAGGCTTTTCTTAAAGTATTCCTGACAGGCTTGAAATCTAGTCTGAAGAAGCGGTAAATTATTTCAGCTGAGATGCTGGCTCCAAAATTCAGACAGTTTAGATAGCAAAAAGCTGAATTAACATATCAAGCAGCTTTCACCCAGGTATTTTTCAGAGGTGTAGGGGAGAGGTTTACCTGGGCTTGCTGGACACCAGTATGGTCAGTGTGATCGATTATTTCCAGGACACCAACAACCTGCACAAAAACCCCAACCACTGTGGACAAGCTGTGTCCATACTGATGGGATTTCTGAAAATGCAGAGGTGATGCACTGCAAACAAGAGATGCCAAATAGCAGGGGAATGTTTCACGTCAGTTAAATCAAACTGTGTTGACAAGATGATCTGGGATCAGGACTTGAGGAGCTCGCTCTGACACAACCACCGCCAGTTTCACAAGGCCAGGAGGGCCTCTGGCTCTGCTAGACCAGAAAATCAAGCTTCAGCGTAGCCATGAGGTTCCCAGATGTGACAAAGTCACTCAAAGATACCATGAGGCACAGCAAACAGAGCTGACTTTGCCTAGAAAAGCCGGCTTAGCAGATCTGTAGACTTTCAGGTCTCACTAAAGCTGGGTGTTTTGCACATTTCCTTGGCTGGCCAACCTATACGAAAATTCAAGCATGAAAGCTCAAAGAAAACTGTCCCGGATAGCCCATTGGGTGTCTTTTTGGGGGCCTTCCTGTCATATCAGCCACCACTGATATGAGTACAGGGTCTGTGTAGGGAAGGAAAAAGCTTTATTTGCCCTTGATTTTGCACGTTACAGGCCTGTCTGCAGAGTTCGAGCAGGGATGTGTGCAGGTCTGGAGTGCTGACCTGAGCCAACTTAATCCTTTGCTTTATTGTAACAGCTTTGGCAGAAACAGACTATCTGAGGCACTTCAGCCCACTCTCGGTCAAAAACTGTGCACAGCAGATCAAAGCGGGACAGACACTGCCTGTTGCTTGCCAAGAAGGCCAGGTGGCAGAAAGCTTCTCACATGTCAGCAGGCACTAGGAGAAGTTCGGGAAATGATTACAGGCAGCTGACGTCTTCGTGGAGATCTCACGCTGCAGCTTTCAAGAGTTCACTGCACCTTCAAGCACAGCTGTGAGGAGTCAGGGTACACGCAGCTGGGTGGGATACAGGGCTGAGTAGGAGTGCACACATTTTCCTGGAGAAGGTCAATGCAGAGACGACAACCAAAAGCTGGTTAGGAGCAGAAGCAGGTGGCAAGACAGAAATATGAGCCTTTATACCCATAATAATGAGCTTTGTCATTCTTCAAATCACAAACCAGTGTCTAAAGAGAAGCTCGTCCTCTTCTCTGGGTTGCTTTGGTGGTCTGGAACAAAATCCAGGAATTGCAACTGTCAATTGTCTGTTTCTAAGTTCAGCTTGCAAGTAGATGATGCCCCAAGTCCTAGTGGAATTTAAATGGAAAAAGGGCAAAAAGGCTAATCCAGGGAGAGAGACAGGAAGACATTTAGAAGCAGGAACATGTCAATGCAAAATTACTGTTTCCAACAGCACTTCCATTCTCCTTCCTAGGATCAAGGACTAAATGGGACAGAGAGCTGCTGAGATTTGGCTTCTGCTCTTCGTATGTTGAATTTTATTTTCCTATTTCATTTTTTTATTGTCTTTTTTCCTTTTCATTTGGGAAGTCACCCAAGAAACTGTGTTTCCCACATAGCCATTTCAAAAGAAATTTGACACTGCAACAAGGGCCCTGGGGGGAAACACTTTGGGAAAACAGCATCAGCTCTATCCTTCCTCTCTCTTTTTTTTTAACTTAGGAAGAAAAAAAAGTGAAGGGGAAAGGGAAAGGAGAGGAGCCCTTAGTGCGAGGAGACATGAAACTGGAGAGGTTAAGTTTCAGAAAAGCAGGCAGCGTGGCTGCTCCATTCTGTTTCTTAAGCCAAGGACCCTCAGCCTCAGCCGAGCCACAGAAATCACTCACTCTTCAAAGCTGATACTTTTGCAATCCTTATTTTTGCCTCTTTACCTTCCTGTCCTCATTGGAAGACTCCATAAAGACTCTCCTGGTTGGGCTCAGCCTGCCGTAAATATTCCTGGACACTTCAAGACGGGGACATGATCCCTTCTAACCTTCTCTAGGAGATGGGCACTTTGATATGGAGAAACTCTCGCTCCGTAGTGTGGTTGGCAACCCTTGGCAGCTTTCTGGAGGTTCAGGGACTGTGCTCATTTTTCCAGGGGCAGACACTTGCAGACTAAGCAACATTATGCACCCTACACCTCCAACTTCTGCCCCCAGAGCAAAGATCTAAATGCTTTCCAGGATAGCAGAGTGATTCCCCAACACAGTAGAAATGGGGACTCTGATGATAGTTCAGGGACTGATCTAAACTTTCAATATCCTGAGGAAAAGGACACTTTTCCTCAAAAAGCCTCTGTATGCAAAATGACCTCTGCCAGCCGTGTTGGAGTTAGTTGAGCTTGGAAAAAGGGGAAAAAATCCTTTCCCCAGCAGGAATATGTCCAGCTGTTTCCTTTGCCTTGGATTATCAAACAAGGGCTTTGATCAAAGCTGATTGGCATGAGCATCTGTCCCTGCCTCTGAAATGCAGATTTGCCTTGAGTAGCTGGAGAAATAAAATGCTGGAGGCTGGAAAGAGCCAGTGCAGAGTGTGAAGCATGTCCTGCCCCTCATGCTGGCCAGGTGAGGCAAGAGCCAGGCATGAAGCATTTGCACCTGTGTCTGTCCACAACTCCTGGGCAGACTGGGCTCAGACAGTTCTGGGATCACCAGCTCCAGTGGTGGCAGGAGGGGCAGTGGGTATTGACCTCTGCAGGTTGCATGGACAGACCTTTTCTTACACCCTGCAAAGAGCTCTGACCCCGCCAGTCGAGCAGAACTGGAGAAATGCTGGTATTTCCCCCCATCTCTCTGCCATTCTGCTTTGTGGGATGAGAGTGGGAACATTCCCTGGGTCATATGCAAATGTCCTGAATCATCCAACAGCTGCCAAAATGTTCATCTTCAGATTCCTCTCCCTCTATCCTTCACACTCATGGTGACCCATAGAGCACTGCTGACTGGTGATGCAAGCCTGGGTGGATTTAGTGCCTCCAGACAAAGGAAATACAAGCCTATTTGTCCCATCCTCATGCCCCTGAATGCATTTGCTCTCCACCTATCGGTGTGCTCCTTCCCCAGGGCTGAGACCTGTCTGGCAGAAAGACACTGTGAATCGGCTCCCAGCTCAGCACAGCTTCAGTCTTCATACTTTCACACAGTGCAAGCTGAGAAATACTGCAACAGGAAAAGATTTGTCCCATCAGCCACTCGCAGCAGCAGCCTTGTGTCCCAGGTGTCGCTGAGCAGCAAGGACTTTGGGTTCCCGCCATCCCTCACCGTGTCACGGTGATGTGGCACACAACACAAGGGTGTGCACACCCACCACTCACTCACAGCACTACATATCACAGAAATGTCAGAGCAGGTGGGCAGTTGAGTTCTGGTCCTGTAGAAAGGATGTGCTAATGAAATCCCTAATAGGACAGGCAAAACAATTCTTCCCCATTAGCTTTCCCCTTGTCCTCCTTGCCTCACATCACATATCTCTAAAAAGCTGGTGTAGGCCCTAATTAGCCTCTCAAGGTCTGTTCAGATTCTGAAATTCCCCCAAACTAACCCTTTTTCCCTACGTACTACAAAGAACTGGAAGGATATACCCACTCTCTTGCAACTGAGCAGCCTGCTCATTTCATGGAATCATGGAATGGTTCGGGCTGGAAGGGACCTCTAAAGGTCATAGAAGCATATAATCATAGAATCATAGAATCATCTGGTTGGAAAAGACCTCTGAGATCATTGAGTCCAACCCTACCTGTCCCCTTACTAAACCCTGTCCCTAAGAAACTCATCTACCCGTCTTTTAAACACCTTCAGGGATGGCCACTCAGCCACCTCTCTGGGCAGCTGTTCCAATCTCTGACCACCCTTTCAGGGAAAAAATTTTTCCTAACGTCTAGTATAAACCTCCCCTGGTGCAACTTGAGGCCATTTCCTCTTGTCCTATCGCTGTCACTAGTGAGAAGAGACCAGCACCCACCTCAGCACAACCTCCCTTCAGGCAGTTGTAGACAGTGATGAGGTCTCCTCTCAGCCTCCTCTTTTCCAAGCTAAACGACCCCAGTTCCCTCAGTCTCTCCTCACAGGGCTTGTTCTCCAGCTCCCTCACCAGCCTCATTGCCCTTCTCTGGATGTGCTCCAGCCCCTCAGTGTCCTTCTTGGAGTGAGGGGCCCAAAACTGAACCCAGCGCTCGAGGTGCGACCTCACCAGTGCTGAGCACAGGGGCACAACCACCTCCCTGCTCCTGCTGGCAACGCTGTGTCTGACACAGGCCAAGATGCCATTGGCCCTCTTGGCCACCTGGGCCACTGCTGGCTCATGTTCAGCTGCTGTCAACCAACACCCCCGGGTCCTTCTCTGCCAGGCAGCTCTCCAGCCACTCTTCCCCAAGCCTGTAACGCTGCACGGGGTTGTTGTGACCCAAATGGAGGACTCTGCACTTGGCCTTGTTGAAGCTCATCCCGTTGGTCTCAGCCCATGGACCCAGCCCGTCCAGATCCCTCTGCAGAACCTCCCTTCCTTCAAGCAGATCCACACTTCCACCCAGCTTGGTGTCATCCACAACCTTGCTGAGGGGGCACTCGATCCATTTTCCGAGATCATTGATTAAGATGTTTAACAAGTCTGGACCCAGCACTGAACCCTGGGGAACACCATTTGTGACCAGTTTCCAACTGGATTTGCTTCCATTTGCCACAACCCTTTGGACCTGGCCATCCAGCCAGTTTTTAACCCAGCAGAGGGTGTGTGTGTCCGCGCTGATGGCAGCCAGTTTCTCCAACAGGATGCTGTGAGAAACGGTGTCAAAGGCTTTACTGAAGTCCAGGTACACCACATCCACAGCCTTTCCCTCGTCCATTAAACGGGTCACCTTGTCACAGAAGGAGATCAGGTTGGTCTGGCAGGATCGGCCTTTGGTGAACCCATGTTGACTCAGCCTGGTCACCCGGTTGTCCTGTGTGTGCTGTATGATAGCACTCAAGGCAGTCTGCGCCATGACCTTCCCTGGTACTGAGGTCAGACTGACAGGCTCGTAGCTCCCCGGATCCTCCCTCCGACCCTTGAGCCTGGCTGAGCAGCCTGCACAGTGTGCAGAATGAGGAAGCTGGCAGAGCAGGGGGCAACAAAAAACACGCTTCTGGCCACAGAAACATGGGATGTTTACTCCACTGGCATGCAGTTGTTCTGGATGTGCACATACGTGTACACAGGGGGAAATCCATTGTTTATGCTGGGAGTCATCTCAGCCACACCAAGTAGTGAAGCCAAACAAGTTCCATTTGCTTCTCCTCCCATTCCCCAGACACTGAACTTCAGCTATGGCCCAGAATAAGGGACGCCTTTCAGAGCAGGAGACTCATCAGCATCCAGCACACTCTTGTGCCCTCAGCTAGGACTCCAGGCAAAGAATTTTGGATAAGATCAGCATTTCTTTTTTTGCCGTGTAGAGATTCAGTCACCCAGGATGGACAGAGATTCATGAGATTAATTTCACTGAGGGCTCCAAATAGCTGTGACACAGAAACAACATTCAAGTGCTCTCAGCCTAGCTGCATTTGAGGAAGTGTCCTAGGGGCTTGATTTACTTTCTAATCCATCTACCTAGGTATTTCAAACACATTGCCACTGCAGCATCTCAATCTCAGTTTGTCTCTGTATCCCATTGCATATTCCCAAATGATGTTGAATAACGTGTCTCTGATATTACTTTTTAAGTAACCTTAATTGTCTGATTTTGATTTGTGTTTAAATTTCACTTTTCCTTGCAACCTGAGAGGCATCATAATTACACACGCAACATTTTGGTGGAAAGTATTTTCGTGTACTCGTCTGGCAAGCACTTCTGTTGGAGGGCATATGCACAAGGGGGCAGAGTTAAAGCTTCTGGGGGAAGATCAACTTCTGAATTTCCTGAGCTTTATGAGATTAAAACCTTACATTTAACGTTGCATTAAAAGAGAGCTGTCAGGTTCTATTTCACAGAAGATGTCATTTTTGTGAAAAGTGTTTTTTGCAAAACATATGGCCAAGTTAATTGTTTGGGTTTGGGGTGAGGGGGAGGGATTTATTCCAGGGGAAGCGTGTCTTTTGAACAGTTCTGGCCTGAAGAATTTGGAGCCCTCAGTTAATGCATGAAAATGAAGCTGACTTCACAGAGCAGCGATGTTGACTCTCCTGTTTTCTTTGCCAGGAGGGAAGGAAGCAAAGGGAAGCAGGCACAACACGGTACCTCAGCACGAGACTTAGACACTTCTCATGGCTCCAGATTCACCTGAAAACAGGCTGAAACACCACAACCCAACTGATGAAGGCCTGTTTGCACATGGGTGCATTTAATGAGCAACACACTTTGTTCATTACTTGCCTTCTCTTTAAATCATAAAAGATTTTGTGAAGGTTTTTCCTTTCCAAACATATGTAGATTGGTCCCTCTCCTTTAAGGTGGCTTTTAAGCAGAGAGAAATGCTCAGCTAAGCTTAAGCTCAGGGCTGACATCAGTGGGAGCTTTCGTTAATTGAATTACTGTTTTGTGGCAGAATGTTTTAAAAATAAGAGGAAATGTCCCACATACTTTTTTGGCTGAAAGATCAAATGTATCCGAAGGAATTCAATAATATTCCTACATCTGTGAGTCCTGTCTGTCCCTGGAGAAAAAGAAGTCAAATTCAGTCTCCACCATTGTTTGTGTTCATTATGTTCCCTTATCGTCTTTTTGGCTCATGGGCAGCGGGGGGGAACTAGCAGAATTCCTCAGGCCTCAAATGGAAACATATAGAGTCATATGCATATCACAAGAGCAGGAAGGACAGTATCAGAAAAAAAGACTTCACTATTCATCTGAATAAGAGCCATGATTTGCTTTGAAGGCATTTGTCTCCCTCATTGCTTGCTTTTCTTGTGAATGCTTATTGCAGCAGAATCCAGGCTGAAAAGGTGTAGGTAAAAAAGGAAAGCGTGAGGGTGAGATTCTTTGAACCTGCATTCGCATGCAGAGCCACATGTGGATATGAATTTTCAGGCAAATGTATCTTCAGATACATATTGGCAGGCAAATCCCAAAGCAAGTACTTGCACTTATATGAACTGAAGCGAATTTATCTAAGAGTGTACTTGCAAAAGAATACTCATATGAGCACTTATTCAGAGAAACCCTGCAAGGATACTTGTTAACAGGCTTGTCCACAAACACATTGGCTGGAAATTCACATGAAAATACTGGTGCTACAATCCCTTCATATGTGCCTGGGTCAGGGAATGAGTGTATGTGCATATATATGAGTAGGACAAGCAACGAACAAATAAGAATGCAAATATGAAGGGAGAGGAAAGTGGTGTTTGATACTCATGCAAATGAAGCTGAGTATTCATGCAATGGCTGTATGAATCTTACAACCTGGGATGCTGTGTGATCATACATGCTAACATATTCGGACAGCCTGGAACACAGGGGTATCAAACTCACAGCCCACGGGCCAAATCCATCCCTCCACCTTGTTATAACCAGCCCCACTCCTTGTTTCTACCCAGCAGCAGTGCTGAGCTCCTTGTCCCTACACTTCTGCCAGTGCGCTGGTCACATGTGCAGCGTGTATGACGCACATTACGCGGCAGGAGCAGGAGCAGGAGAACAGCAGGAGCCGTGAGTTTGACAGTCCTGGTGTAGCAGATGCTCATCTGTCTCGGCAATGCCATCAAATGCTCATGCCTATCCATTTTCCTGGACAATGTTCAGAAAACCAGATATTAACTGGAAATTGTATGATGGCTCAGGAAAGTAAGGATTGGAAGGGCTAGCCTGGCAAAACTTTGGCTTTCTGCTTGGGGAATCTTTCAGGAGTCTTGCTTGAGGGAAGGTGCACAAAGTGGCATAGCTTACACCCAGAAAAGAAACAGCGTTAGCTCAGATCTACATTAAACTCCCAGAGAAAGAACCCAGGTGGAAATGGCTTGCAGGTCCTGTTGAGATGTCAAAGCAGAAAACCAGAATGGCATTGAAACCCTCGGGATACATTTGATCTCCTCTGCCAAAAAAATTACATCAGGCACTTCATCTTATTTTTAAAACATTCTGCCACTAAACAGGAATTTGAAGAGCTATATCTCCCTCTGACATCAACTCTCAGTCTCAGTGTCCGGTCAAGTTTTATTCAAGATGCCTTAAATGGACATTGCCAAGCTGGAAAGAAAAATATTTCTGTGAAAAATCTGATACTTAAAGAGCAAAGAGTTATTTCTGACAGAGGCAGTGCTCACCGCCATTACCCAAGAGCAGACTCTCCTGCATCATTGCTTTACAGGGTGGGATTTATCAAGGGAAACACAGAAGTGAATCCCTTCTGTCAGCAGACCCCACTGCAGGAAAACTGCACTAGCCAGTGCCAGGCTTCCCATTGATAATAATGGGCTTCAGGAAGCTGCAAATAATTCAGCACCAGGCACTATTTGTTGCTGATTTCAAACCTCTGTGCCTGCAGATGGAAGTGAACCATACAACTGCAAAGCAGTCAGCGTGGCCCCAAGACACATCCTCCTCAATGTCTCCAAGCTCCTGCTGCAAAGCTGGTGAAAAGTAACGCAATTACCACTCTAAAGTAAAGTGAGTTTGAAAAGTGCGTTTGATTGGACTTGTGCTCTGATCAACTGAGTTTGCATAACTCTGGTTCTGTGTGCTCCTCTCCTTTGCCTGTACTCCTTCATAAACCAATGCCGTGCTCTACCAGATTACTGATCTGCTGATAGGCACTGGAGAGATGCTTTAGCTAGTTTTGTCCCACTTAAGCTGCAGAGACTTCCCTGAGGCAGATACCGAGCAGAATTGCCAGTGCAATGGGACTAACACCTCCAGGTAGGCAGCAAGTCTTTGCAAGGATGCATCCCTGGAGAGAGGGACAAACTCAGGCCACAGAAGAAGCTTTGAGAGTTAATTTCTAGCAGAGAAGCATTAAAGCAGGTAATAGAGGATTCAGCTGCAAGTACCTCATTCCAGCGGTATTTCTGCACCTGAGCCCCTCAGACATGAGATTCCCACCATTCTCCACACCACTTCTGCCCAACCACCTCTTCCACCTGCTGATTCTCATTAAGGCATGTGATAGCTCATGGCTGGGTTGGCTTCCACTTCTCTCTGTGAGAGAGTGAGTTGGCTCAGAGTTGTGTGCTGCCACCCTGGTTTCTCTCTAGCTGCCTTTTCCTCTTCAAGAAGAGTTTCAAACATTAGCAGCTGGGAGTCTGTGCTTCAGGGAGGTAAAGGAAGGATGTGAATTGCCCCTGCCACCTTGCTCTCATCCAACAATTCCTCTTTCTGTACTTACATGATGTTCATTTCCCTATTCCTGCCCACCTGAGCAGTCTTACTAGAGCAACCCTTACACTAAACAAGAACTCTGGGGCAAGTAGGAAAATGGGACTCTGATGTCAGCCTAGAGGTAATAATCCATTACCTGTGTTACAACAGCAGGACCTTTTACAGTGTGTTTTTAACATTGCAAACCTGAGATTTCTTTGCAAAGGAGCCATTGATTCCACTACCCAGGTTTTTACAAGTATGGAAAACAGGACAAAAAGGGGGAAAGAAAGGCTTTTGTTCAGCGCAGTGCAGAGAGTCAGCAGCAGAGTGAGGGAAGAGACACAGCTCTCCGATCACCAAGTGCTACTCCCACTTTGTGTTTGCTAGCTGTGGGTGGCTAATGCCAAAAGAGTATAATGGGGGTCGTGCCTGCCTTGTCCGATAGGCTGCGCGAGCTCAAGGAAAGCATTTGCTCTGCCCATGCTAGCTTCTGGCTTCACTGCTTTCCTGTCTGTGCTAGCATGGGGCAAAGCCAGCCTCTGGAAATGGTAAAGAAGAAAGGTTAGTGCAGGGAGGACAGAGGTATTTGCTCTTCAATCTTTTAAGAGAGCTGTGCATTACTTGTAACACAGAACAGCTCACACTGCTCATCAGAAGAGCCTCTTGAGCTGAGATCATAGCAAGCATGGGCAGCCATCAAACCCCAGCAGGTCTGTCGATGGCAGGTTTCATGATGCCAAGTCCTCTGTGATTCTTCCATGTGAGGATTCTCCGCTGTCTTATGATGTGGTTCATGAAGCAACTTCTCACCCATCTGGGACAGCAATATATGTCGCTCCTTCTTACGGAGCCATCTATTGCCCCTAACCCTGCAGGATTCCCACATTTCTGAGAATTTTTTACCTGTGCCTGGTTTGTATAAAATTAGCCAAAGCATTGGAAAGACAGATAAAGAGACCCTGTCTTGTTTCCTTAGGAAATCAGCTTAAAAACCCTATGCAAAACACATGTTTCTTTGAAGAATTGTTCCCTCTCTGCTCATGCACACAGCCCATTTGCAGGTTGTCAGCCCTTATCCTGTTTCATGTTTTGCCAGGGATTCAGTTGTGCAAATAGGAGCTGCAGAAAGTGAAGGCTCAAGCAAAGCAAGGACAGCGTATGGAGAGATTGTTTGAATGACTACCTACTCTATTTAAACTGGCTTACATCTACAGACACATAGTTCTTTAATTACGGCTCCCAAAGCTGGGTAAATCTAAGAGTGGGATCTGCCATGCAATGTGTCCTCTGCAAAACAAGTACCCTCTTGCTCCTGGCCTAATCCTGGGAATGTCTTCCTTGGTGTGCGCTGGGGACACTCATGAATGAAGGATCCACCTTTCACCTCACCAGCATTTAATAGATCACTTACTTTCTTATAGTAATTCATCAAGCTTTAACTTCCAACAGAGCCATTTTCTTACAGCTTTCAGCGGTAGATTGAAGATCTCTTTGGTACATGCAGCTTCTTCTGAAAGTGCTTAGACACTATTATCCAGTCACTTCTTCATCTCCTTTTTGATCTGCTGAATAGGTTTGGTGATTTAAATCTCTCACTCCAAGACATCTTTGTCCATTGCTTAAATTATTCTTCACTTTTCTCTGTTATCTTCCAAATTTCCCATGTCCTTTTTAAAATGTGGGCACCTGAACTGGGATTTAGAGGCTTGGTTACAAGTGGATACAAACCATTTTCCCTGTCTTGGAATAACCATTGAGATTTTGTCTGCTCTGAGAAGAGATGTCAAAACTTGATAAATGCAATGACATCATGACCCTAGAAAATTATTTATTAAGAGCACAGTAAATATTTTATATTGACCTTTCTCATAACATTTTAGGAAACATTCTGGGTTTTAATTTCATATTTTAAAATTTTACTCTTTCTTGGTTGATTTCTTAGATAGCAAAGTAATTTTGAAGAAAAAAACCCTCCTAACCCTAAAATGATGTTGCAAAAAATGTTTTGACCACACAGATTTTTACCTCCCTCCTTTTTTATCAAAATGACAAACACACCACCATATCAGTCTCCTGATGAATGTTTTACTTTTAATGAACCACCATTCAGGAAATCACTCTCTTTGCTCTGGTTTCTCACATTTCCCTCATCAATACAGAGATGAGCTGCTCTAGCTGTCCTGCCCTGATCCTGAGGTTTGGACTAGGTGACCTTTAGAGATCCCTTCCAACCTCAGCAATTCATAGTTAAGAGGTCACTTTGCAACCTAGAGCAAATCTCTTTTAATTATGGCCAGTTACGCCCATATTTCATGTGAACAGGCACAGGGGAGACCAGGTCTTGCTTCAGTTTAGCCTAAGTCAGTACCCACACTGTTGAAGAGAAAGTGAACCCTGGGGGCTTTTGGATTGGGTTGCAATATGGGGTTGTAAAGTATGCTCAATCTTGTTGTGAATAGGGAAGGGTAAACTGGTGTCCACTTGCTCAGGTGGTGAGTACATTAATCTGAAATACACAAGCACACATCCTTGTGTTTCCCATACTCTCGGACTCTTGCTCCTGATGGGAACACTATCATCGGATCAGTGAGTCGGAGATGCCCCTGGCCCTGATCATGGCATTAATGCTAAAGAGGAAAGGAATAAAAGGTGTATTTGACAGCCTTTTCTCCAGCGTATGTGCAGCACATGCATTTATCAAATGTGATCTTTCAGAGAAAGCAAGGGGGATGATTTTTGTTTTTCTTTCCCCACATCTCACTAGGCTTCAAGTGCTTTATTGCTATCATTGAACAGGATCATAAAAGTGGAAGGATTAGACCTCAGCTATCTGCTCTCATGCCAATAGGCTTGTTGAAGTCAAAGGGGTTTTGGGTGATGGGGTCTCAGTGCAGACTGCTGGCTTGGTCTCTGTGTCATGGAAAATTTCCAGCTGGATAATTGCATCCTGCCTCAATAAATTCTCCCTAGAAATCCACTTGGATGCAGCATCTTCTCTCCCTGCCTCTCTTCAGCAATGGTTAGGAACAGATCTAGGCGATGAGGCAGCTGCTTCGTGCTGTCTCCAGTGGTGGCCACATTCTGCTTGAAGGCAAATTATCTCTGTGTTCATCAGGTTTGCTGAATTGCCAGGAGGGCTGCAACAGGGAGGGATGTGAAATTGGGCACTACTGGATAGAAGCACTCTGAGATGACACAAAATCACTCTACTCTGTACTGGTGCCCTGTAGTGGCCTGAAAGTCAAATTGCTCTGCCCTGGGACATCATCCTGAAATGAAAGAGGGAGGTGCTATGGGTTGACATTTGCATTGCTTTCATCTGTGCCCTTCAGCACAGGCAAATATTTGCTGGTGATATTGATATCATCATAGGACCACAGAAATGAGACCTGGCTAAGGCATATTAAATCAAGTGCTCCCAATAGTGGGGCAGGGTGCTTTTCTGCAAGAGCATTTCTCTGAGCTTCATCAGGTCCTATTTCAAGAATCCAGAGGGCATTCACCACAGGGAAGGATAAACCTGTTGATGGCTTGGGTATCTTGGAGACTGCTTTGCTGGAACACATCTTGGAATAAAGCCACATCCAAATGAGCAACTGATGCCTGAAATATAGGATAATAATAGAATAATTTCTCTTATGTCTTTTAACACTTATTTTACCCCTAGCCTCGTTTCTGAGTGCAATGTGGCTTGGCATAATAACAGAGCTGGGAGAAGAGCAGTGCCTGAAGACAAACAGGTGGATTGTGTGGGGAACTGGACATGGCCGCATCCCTGGGGACACCCAGTCCTGCCACAGTCCTGTGCTACAGGCTATCCCCATGTGAGTCCTGCTTGTATGGAAAAGCTGCTTGTGGTGAAACTGGCTGGAAGAAAAACAGGACAGTGTGAACAGGAATGGATGCTCCCTGGATCTAGTTTTGGGATAACCCTCCCTCTCACATGTTGTCTTCATCCATCTCCCTCCTTTTGTACAGCTCTGCTTTCCATCTCTTTCCAGCACATACATGCACATCGTAAAGCAGCCCTTTTGCCCACCTCACGTTTCCCCACATGCCTGCAAGAGTACAGACTGCAAACACACCTTTCCTATCATCAAATGTGGATGCAAACCCCCTCCACACACCCCATGTGAGAACAGCCAGCCAGGTTCCCTGAATGCGAGCTCAGGGAGTTATAAAAAGGTAGATGTGTTTTTCAGGAACACGAACAGCCCAGCTGAGCAGAACTTCAAGGGGACCACTTCTTGCTCCCTTTCGTTTCCACTCCTAAGAGCGCGTGAATGATGTCCAGTGGGAACGAGCTCGCCAAGAAAAATGCAGCTGAACTGACGCTGTAAGGGCTGTGTGTTTCACACCATAAAACTGGAGTGGAAGAGGCGTGTGAGAAGCTAAGACCCTCACGCACAGGCCATAATGTTCTTTTCTGCTTTGAAGTGGATTTAGGGCTGGCTCAGTCTCTCCAGGGGCTGGAGGCTGCTGCTTATCCATGCAGCCTAGCTGCAGCAATAAGCAGCTGAACATCCCCGTGCTTCCCCTGTATAAAGAATAGAAAACACTCTGCATCCCTCTTCCTCCAAAGCAGCGGCTGCAATCAAGGAATCACAGGAGAGATTGTCACAACACATCCACTCCCCTCTGTCTGACAGGTTTTGGAACTGAACTCTTCGCCCTCTGAGGATTGTTAGTACCCCTTCCTTTTGACCCCATTTTCATGACAAGGAATGTCTTGCAGGGCACCCTGGGTGGGACCTGTGGCCTCACAATCTGTGTCCAGGCATAGGTCTTCCGGACAGCATCTCCCAGGTTCTGGCTTATGGCTGAAGAGAGGTGAGTGCTATCTGATTCTCTTGGGATTTGCCAGCTTTGCTTGGCTTATACCTCCCCTCTGTTTTCACTATATAGAGAACAATCCTGGGCTTTTTCCTTCTCTTCCTTTTCTAAACAAGGGCTGTGGATGTTCAGCTGTAGATGCACTCAGGCCAACTTTTTTTGCCAAGATTCCAAACAGCAAGGTCTGTCACCAGCTGCCAGATAACCAGAGTTGTCCAGCTGCCCTGCGGCAGAGAGCAAGAGTTCTGTTCAGGGCGAAGGCTGCTCACAGAAATTGCTCCAGATTCTCTGCTCTAACCACTGAGCATGCTTGCTGGAATAGTACATAGGAGCTGGTCACAGGGTGAAAAGCCTCAGCACCGAGACACTGTGGTAGAGCTTGCCTGCTGGGATGTTTGTTCCTGGTTCTTATGTCTCTCCATCAGTGCCTTGTTACGATTGGTCAGGGTGGAGGTATAAAGCTTATCTTGTCTGAAAACTGATCTATAGGGAAAGGATTTTGGAGGAAATGCAGCCTTGGATGTTTGGGTTACTTGCTTCACTGCGAGTTTCTGCTTCCCAGCTGCCTCGTATGGTGTGGTCAGCACAGCACACACTGAAGATACAAAATGAACATCCAGGGCTCAGAAGCTAAATCCTGCTTTGGCCACAGAAGTCAGCCACATCTTCCTACAGCCCTCCTGGGGGACTGCAAGAACAAGTAGATACTGATGTGTGACTTCTCTCCACCGGATGCAGCTACCTGAAAGTTCAGCATCTAATTTGCACTTGTCATCTGGGATATCTCTTGTTTGTGGAACACCTTTTGATGTAGATTTGCCCTGTCTGTTGAACACCCTTATATGAAGAAGGAATGATTTTCCTTACTCCCTGGAGGTATCTGTTTCTCTCCACTGGCTGTGAAAGGAATAGACAGCAGCTACAGTGCAGATCAGAACCGTAGAATTAACACAGCCAAAAATAGGTGGGATGAGTCCTACCCTTTGTGTCAGATGGAAGGTCACCCCTCTATCATGCTACATGCCCTTTTTTACTGTTTTTCTATAAAAAGAAATTTCCGATGCTTCTGATACACTCAGATCTCAGGAGTTACACTAGTGCATTTGTAGTATAAAATCCGAGGTGCCTGGAAGTCACTCAGGAAGAGGAGACAAAACTGAGGTTTTCAATAACCTTTCTAAGACATAAAGTTGTCAAAGTTGTTGTCGATCTCTGAGTTAACCGAATCCCTCACAACTGCTCTGATGATCCCTCCTCATAGGAATAGCTGGGTATGACTTGTACCCATCCCTTTTAGCAAGGTATGTAGCAATAGGACAAGGGGTAATGGTTTTAAACTAAAAGAGAAGTTTAGACTAGATATTAGGAAGAAAGGAGGTTTTGCTGCTGGTGGTGAAACACTGGAACCGGTTGCACAAAGGTGTGGTAGATGCCCCGTCTCTGGAAACATTCAAGGTCAGATTTGATGGGGCTCTGAGCAACCTGAGCCAGCTAAAGATGTCCCTGCTCATTGCAGGGGAGTTGGACCAGATTACCTGTAAAGGTCCCTTCCAATCCAAACCATTCTATGATTCTATGATTCTCAAGCACTATATTTTGTAGCCTACAATTTCATGAATGTCCATTCAGGCTCATTTCAGTTAGTAGTAACTTATTTTGCTTTTCCTTTCCTGCTAAGGTTGAGAAGCCCTCTGAAAAAAAATCTGCTTTAACCATTGAAGCTAAGTGTGCTGCAAGTCCAGAGGAGTCATCATGCATGCTTTATGTTCTTCCTAACGGAAGTCCTGGAGATCAGCACAGCACGGCAAGCCCAGACTGCCTGCAAACCGGGCATCTGAACTGAATATGCCAGTGCTCATGCTCATTACGTTCTTCCCAATGGAATCTGGTAGAGTTTTCCTGCTTTGGTAATGAAAGCAGGGATTCTTGGAAACAGTTAAAGAGTTACCTTAGGCACAGGCAACACATGTGCAGACATAGAGTGGTTCTTCAGGTACTGTGCAGAGTTCAGGGAAAGGCTGAAAAAGTCAATGCCCAAGAAATACTTTTTCACTCAATTATGGTAGTTTAAAATAAGGTTATAATTTTGGTTCACTACTATTCCCCAAATATAAATATACCTACCAGAGTTCACATCTGAAATGCATGTATGAGATACATTTGGATGGGCTGTCTAGGCTGATAACAGACTTGGAGAATGACCTCAGATTGAACTGCAGGGAAAAGAAATTGTTTCCTCATTAATATCTCTGCAAAATAAATGTCAACTGGAAAAACAGTTTCTGTGTAATCAATCTTGGTTCATAGACACTGGGCTCTGACAATTACTCTCATGGAAAGGAATATATTTCCCATAGATCTGTAGTGTTTCATACATTATAGCTTTCATAATAGCAAAAGCCAGTGCTTGGGTTACATTGAGATTTTCTTTCTAACCCTGTGGTTTCATATGATCATAATTCTCTGAAAAATTTCTCTGTTCAGACTAAAACTTTCACACTTCGTATAGGGCAAGAAATGATGATTTTTCTTTCACTGAAGAAAATCCTTTTAGCTATCTTTGATTTATTGGAATGTGTGTATGGGAGAATTACACTTTTATGGCTTTTTAAAATGTATTTTTCTTCTTGGCAACTAACAAGGCTAGAAAAGTCCTCTTCCTAACCTACTTGGCATGTTCCTTCCCAAGAAACTGAGCTTTTGTTGGGGGTGGGCTGAAGAAATCATCTGCAAGAAACACAGCGATGGAATGATCACCTCTGAGCATGCATTACTGAGATATACTGGAATTTTAGGGGGAGGGAGAAGTGTTTAGGTGTATTTCTTGCAAGACAAAAACAAGTACAGAATCTACTGCTAAGTCTGGGGCTGATTTATGTTGGGCACCAGGTTATGGACTGGAATGCATGGCTCTCCCTCAAGTGCAGAAAGAAGGTGCATTTCTACTCTCAGTCTCACCAGGTTGTATGATTTGGATTCAGAAGACATTTGCTTTTGCTACTTTTCTTCTAAAAAATCTCCAGTTCCTAGAGCCAAATGATACTAGGGAATCTTGTGTGTCATTGCAAAGAAAGCACTTTCAACTTCACTTTTGCGCAGAAAAGTGTGAAAGCTCAGCTTGGGAAGACTTCAAGATTCCTCCAACTTCACATTCTGAGACTGGTTCCCACCTTCCTCTTTGATGTTCCCTAGCCACTCATGGCAGACAAAAGCAGTTGCTAAATCACAGGTCAAGTGGCCCTTCAAGAAAAGTCCTTCCCTGCTGCAACCTTGTGCCATTTCTCTTCCAGTGTGACACGCCCTAAGAATGCTGCTCCTTTACCTAACCCACCTTGATGGATATGTGGGGTCAGGCACACTGGGAAGAAAACACCTGCAAGACCTGCAAAATATTAAGGTGAATGAAAGAACCTCATATCTTCAATAAAGAACTACTTTTAACCAGTGTCGTGTTGCCTGTGTGGACAGGCCAATGAGTTTGGACACTAAACCAACTCCATGAGCTCACTCATTTCCAAGGCACAGAAGAACACAAGAGAAATACAAGCAGATGCACAGTGCTTTTTTCTACTCTAATTTTCCTTTACAAACAGGAAATAAGAAAATGTCTTGCAAAAGGACTCTGTTAAAGTGGCAAAAGGATTACATATTGATTCAGTGGAGGATGGCAGGAAGTTTAGAGGTTGATCCCATCGCAGCCACATTACTTTGTAGCCCCCTCTTATTGTGCTATCTGCCTCCAGTCTTAGTGACTGTGGTAGTTAACCATTGCAGAATTTCAACAAAACTCCTGGAATATTAGCTGAAAAGCAAATTTCTCACTGCCTCTGTAATTTTTAAAGTATATAGGAACTTAAGCTCCACGTATTACTGCTTTGTTTTCTGACCTGTTCAGTGCAGCTTGTTCTGTTGATCTAGCCTTTTTCCCTATTTCTTATATACCCTTCTACATATTCCATGCATCCACCCAGAAACTGTGTTCCTCCTACTTAGCCTTTCCCTCTGAGATTTATGTTTTCTATGCAAGAAAATCCTAGGTGGCATTTGCAACCCATTGTAACTAGATCCAGGCATTGCCTGGTCCAGTGCAGTTGGCTACCACACAGAGATTTGTTCATAATGTTTGTCCTCAGAAGTCTTAATTGTAGACCTGTTGTTTTTACCTATTGCTATTTGAATATAAACCAGAACTGACAAAGATTTCTTGATCTCAGCCTGTTCTCAGCAAAAATCTTTTACAAAGTAATTTACTACCTTCCAAAAATCAAATCTCAAACAGCATCATGGCACTAATATCTCAAAGTATTCAGGAAAAAATTCTGCCATCTGCCTTTTCACAGCAATCTTGACTGGCTCCAATAATTGGGCTGGAAAAATCTATTACAAGGATTAAGTGGTGCATTCCTCATGGGCTGTCAGTTGGATCCCTCCAGCCTTGAGATCATACATCACATTGACTCAAACTGAGGGCAATCAGGGATTATGTGGCCATTAGTCGACGTTATGGAGGAAGATATGAGGCTACAGCTGGCCGATAAACCCTACAGTGTAGAGACCTTCCCAAAATGTGTTGTCCCTAAGACTGAGAAAAATTGGTGGTTTATTACCTCTACAAATAACTCTGGATAAGACCAAGAGCCCGTCAACCGGGCTTTGGAACCTGCTGAGCTGCTGTTTCAGTGCCTTCTTTTGGCAGGAAACTGCATGGCTTAATGTCTTTGTCCTGCAGCCCATGCAGCATCTATCCCTAAATCTGCAGGGCAATTCACAGGGTTAATAGTGAACTGACCTGAAACCATACACTGTACATTTAAAATACGGCCAAAGAGACCAATTGTCAGAAAATGTAGAGTCTACAGTCAGGTAGGAACATATTTTAAGACTACAACATTGTGTATTAGAAGTATATTTACGACTTAATAAGCCAGTCTGTATATTTCAAAGATCAATGAGAAGGGGCCAGTTTTGGTGATGTTTGAAGTCTATCTCCTGGGCTGTCACATATATTTGAAGAATGCCTGCTATACATTTAGATCAACCCCCATCCCAAATGGAGGGGAACGCAGCTCTCTCCCCATATGGGGCTAATCTCCGGGAAGGCGGTGTGAGCACATGGTACCAATTCCTGCACTCTTTGGTCCCTTAACTCAGACCTGAAGGCATGGAGCTGAGATGGGGGCAGGGGTAGAAGACTAGTGTCACTCGTTTATCTTTCCAGAGAGGGATGCCTACTGCTCACAGGTGATCAGTTTTGTTTTGTTCGTGTAGCTGGGGAGAAATACGAGGGGACTAATCTCAGGGAGTGACACCTCAGGACCAGAATTGCTCCTGATGGAAATGCAGAAATTATGGCTCCCTCCCACTGTCTGGGGCAACAGAGAAAAGAGAAATCGAACCCAGAATAGTGTACCACCTCTCTCGGCAGCTCTTTTGCCAGCTGTATCCTGCAAACACAACCACATGCCTAAATAAATACGTTGCACACAAGCAGCAAGCTAGCAGGGAGAAGTCTGACTTTGGAGCAGCAGGTCATCTACCGTTGGAGATGTTCCTTCAGCTCCTGAGGGGCCAGATTAAGCCCATGGGAACCAGTGGTACCCAGCACACCCACGCTGTGGACGTGAGAAGCAGCAGTGCTTGTGCTTGAGGATGGGTAAAGAAATGTCCATTCTAGAAGGAGGGAAACTGCAGTCCCAATTGCATTGGGATGTGTGGCTGAGACTAGAAAATAGTGGGGAAAGAAAACCCCAAACTTTTCAACAACAGATTATTTCCTGGAAGTTTCCAGAAACTGTTACATTTTTTGTTTGTGATGCCACATTAATCAAGTAAATCCCAGTTTAGTCAGTCTTGATTTTTTTTCAGTTTCCTTATCTCCTATTCTTTCATGTGGAAGACAAAAGTAGAAGGAGGGAAAGAGTGATAGTATGAGGGTAGTGCAAGAAGAAGTAACATTAATGTCCCCAAACTTGGAAAATCACCATTTTCTAGGGAACATAAAAACTAGGGGAGCAGGTGGAAAGGGCATCTCTTGCTTAGAATTTTGAAAAAATAAATACTGATATTTACAATTTTTTTTTCAGACTTTGTTGATCTTTACTATTCTAGTTGCATCAGAGATAAACAGTTTCGAGGAAAACCTACAGTGAGAAAGGAGAAAGTCAGAGCTGTGAAGTGCTCACTTGCCTTAAGATACCTACATGCAGATAGTGTTGAAGCCAGTTGTACGAGGATCCTATTCTGGTTGTGTTCATCTCATTCTGCACGGACTGATCTGTGTGCTCTGATGCTCCATGTAGAAACTTTTGTGCCTCCAGGCAAGGAGCTGGGATCTGCTGTGACAAAATGATCCCAATCCCTCTTCTGCTTCAACAGGGAACTTTGTCACAGGATTGCAGGGGTATCTATTAATCTGAAGAATTTTACGCATGTATTTCAGAAGCAAGTGAGTTATTCATTAGCAGTGCTACATAGTCTCACCTCCCTTCAGATATTAAAAGCAAATTATCTTACTTAGATATCAAGTCTCTCGCGTAGCAAGAGCAGAGTTGTTGGCTTATTGAAAGGACATCCTACCACCCACTGGGGAGTTGTCTCTGCATCTGGAGGAGCTGCCGAATCCCAGACCTGGGTAACAGCTCACATTCACATCAGTCTTTTTTAGATGCACGGCAGGAGAGAACTCCTGTCTTGTGTTAAAGCAGGCCATACAGTCTCAAGGATGTGGAATAAACTCTGGGTACCTCTGTCAGGACAAACGAGGGATGCTCAGCTCCAAGTCCTTGTTTTGGTACAGTTCTGGAGGACTGAAATAACCTTGGGATGATCCTACTTTTCAGGGCTATCCATACCTCCCATAGGTCATCGGCTCCCTGCAGTAATGCAGACTGAAGCACAGAGTCCTTTCGTCCCAGTCCCTGTCCATGCCCCAGCAACTGCTGTCAGACCTCAAACTCTTCAAGCAGCTTTGTCAAACTTTAATTACTTGACTATAATCTGCCCAAGAATTTTATGACATTAATAAGAATGTTCCTAATTAGCATTTATTGTTTATATTATTGAAATTCCAAATTACACAACCAATTGATTTTTCCCCGCTGCCCTCATTAAGTCGCAGTGAAATGCATTTTAAAATAGATTGGCATTTAATTCTTTTAGAAAGTGCTGATTAGATCAAGGGCCTCTTTCACTGCATTTTGTTGCATGAAGTCACGTTAGGTTTGAATTTCTCCCTGTTAATATGAAGCTAAGTCACTGACTGACTTCCTCTTCCCCTGCCACACAGACACCTACTGGAAAAAATCCCCCTCTATGGCTTAGGCCAGGACTTTCGAATAAATGAAAGCAAAACAAATCTCTTCAGACAGTAGATTCGATGTGAAATGAAATGCAAAGCTCAGCTGGGTGTTGAAAATGTTCAACTTGCTTCATGAGCGAACAGGGTGGGAAAAGAATTATTAAGAGATATTTTGCTAAATATACAGACTTTGGTATTTTCCTGTCTTCCTAATGAAGGGTCTGTTTGAGCCTGCTGCCTGTTCCCTCACCTTCCCAATAGATAGACACACTTCTAGTTTGCCATGCAGAGCCATGAAAACTCAAGCCATTGATGGTGCTGATGTCCAGTAGCCAGATTGAATGTCCGGTTGAGCTATGGGTTTCTTACATGGCTTTAAGTTAATCAGTCCTCATTAATTCAATTTTCTTTAAGTTTGCTATATAATGCCATAATAGTGTCTCCCCATATCATGCATTGGATAGGGCTGAAAATGTGAGGATCTTCATAGTTTCATAGATGTTAAAGCCAGCTTTCCCCTAAGCTTGTTGCACCCCATGAGGGCAAACTATATGATCCTGGGAATGTAACTTCTTGGCCTCCTTGCAGATTGCCAAGTGTGGTCAGAGCAATGTTACAGGCTGCTGTTTGATTTGCTCTTTCTCACCATATTTCCTGGATGCCACTCAGGTACCTCTACAGATAGTGGATTATCCAGCAGACCAAACATTTTCTGCAGTGTGGGATGAAGAGAGGCTACAGTTTCCTGTTCTGGCTAGGATCTGGCCAGCAAGTCTACTAGGGTCCTGTCTGTATACCATGGGAAGAGTTTTCTTCCAGATCATGAGTCTGATATCAGTGTAACTGAGCACCATGGTCAGGCGTGTGCTTCAAAAATGTCCCTCCTCTTCCATTGCCCTGTGCGTCCTCCTAAATCCAGCAGCTCATACAAAACCAAGAGAAACAAATCAGAATTTATCCAGAGAAGTGTGCCAAAAGGGCACAATTCCATCCTGACCACATGATACTTGGATTTTCTGTTCTAATTGCGCATTGCAACTAGTGCAGTCCTGCACTGGTCTATGGTTGCAGCTGTGCCAGAGTGGTTGTGTGCACAGGCTGGTGGTAGTACTCCACAGGGCCCTGGGGTGGGTACATCCTCATAGAACCAGCTTTGTATGAGGCTAAAAGATAGCCTGGTGCATCAGCTGGTAATGTCAAAGAGAGAAATGCATGAGGATGAAAGCAAGTCTGTATTTAGATGGAAAGCAATGTTAAAGGACACTTTCTTCCATACTCTCTTTTATGGAACAGGCTTTGCTGAAAAGTGGGAGCATTGCAGGCACTTCCCAACCCCTTTTGCTCCTTCAAAGAGACACAATTCCTCCCTCAGAAGTGGCTCTTCTCAAAGCCCTTTTCAGACTTGTTACAGGTTTTCCTTCTCTTGTGCAGAGGTGATCCTCTTTTTTATTTGCTTATAAATGCAAATTGAAATTTGCCAAAAAGTCTTTGGGGAGTGGGCCCAGACTGTGTCTGCCACTGCCACTGCTCAAGGGCTGTGTGCACGGGGCTCGTGATGCAGGGTGCTAGTCCCAGGCTGATGCCACCTTCTGCTCCTGTAGGCTGAGAACACAGCTGGCAACACAAAACACCTGATGTGTGAAGCTACACAAAGCAGAATGTTTATCTTTGCTTCTATGCAAACCTTTTTTTCTGACAAAATAATAGAATGACAGAGTCATTTATGTTGGAAAAAGCCTTTTAAATCATCAAGTCCAGCCATAAACCTAACACTGCCAAATTCACCACTAAGCCATTGTCCCTAAGCACAACATCTACACATCTTCTAAATACCTGCAGGGATTATGATTCTGTCACTTCCCTGGGCAACTCTTCCAATGCTTGATAACCCTTTTAGAGAATAAATTTTTTCTAGTCTCCAATCTAAACCTCCCCTGGCGCAACCTGAGGCCATTTCCTCTTGTCTTATTGCTTGTTACCTGGGAGACCAACGCCTACCTCACTACAGCCTCCTTTCAGGTAGTTGTAGAGAGTGATAAGGTCTGTCCTCAGCCTCCTCTTCTCCAAGCTAATCAGCCCCATTCCCTCAGCCGCTCTTCATAACCCCTGTGCTCCAGTCCCTTCATCAGCTTGATTGCCCTTCTCTGAACACAGTTCAGCCTCTCAATATCTTTCTTGGAGTAAGAGGCCCAAAACTGGAAGTCTATCCATGTCCTAAGCTGCGTCCAGGGAGTCCTGGGTTTTACATACACTGCTGACAAAACCAACTGTTTAGTCCTTGAGCACAGTTTTTTCACAGCACAAACTGACCAGAGAGCTTGGGCTCTGCCTAGTGCTGAGACTGCAGTGGTCAGTGCTGCAGAGGATGTGTTGCTGCAGTTGGTTGGACAAAGGATGCAGGAGTGGTAAAAGCACCGTGGTCAATTTTTAGCTCTCTGATAGTACTTCAAACCCTATCAAGGCACAGGAAATGGTAGGCTTAGTATCTCACTTTGTAGAGGGGGAAACTGAGTCATGGAGAAATGGAGCATTTGCTCTGGAGCTTTGCCAGAGCTGGGAAGGAATCCAAGTATCCTGATTGTCAAGCCCTCAGTCCAGATAACACCTCATGTTGCCTCTTTATTAAGCATCCTCTAAGATGTCTTAAAAAAGTCTTACAGAAAGGCTCTCTTGTTCTCTTGCAAGGTCTATATTAGCATCTGAAACACTCGTGCTAAATTTGAGGAGGGAGGGGGAGGCGAAAACGCATGAGTAGCTACTTTGATTAGGTAATAAAGTATCAATTTATTTTTTATAAATACAGAGAAAATTCAAACCAGCTGGAACTTGCAGTACCTCTTTGCACGCCACATTTTTAGCAAAATTCCCTCTGGTTCCCTGGAACCTACTCTGTGCATTATCATGCCTGAGGGTGCATGGACACTTTCTTTGCTGGCTCTCTGCTGGTCAGTCAGCCACATATGAAAGCAAGGAGTAGGGAGACTTTTACAACTGTTTTCACTGGACTTTTCGCCTCTTGAATGCTAAGGGGCTTTTCCACAAGGGCTGCATAGCCCGTGGCTCCTGGGGCTTTGGGAGAGCTGGTTATTTCTCTGACAGCTCAGAGATGTGTGCTGCTGGCAGCACTGCGAGTGCCGGTCGCTTGCAAAGGATGCTTACAGTCAAAAAGGCTGGATGCAGTGTGTGCATGCTTGGAAGCACATGTGTGTGGGTGTGCAAACACATGCTCATTTATCTCTTGGGTGTCTGGTTCTCTCATCGTGCTTGTGTCTGAACGTCTACCTGCATCACTCCAACATGACCCATAGGGAGAAATGGAAAGCCTTGAGAAGGAGAAGGAGAAATTGAGAAGGAGAAAAGGCTGTATCGAGGCAGGAGAGTAGTCGTGAGGCTGCAGAAAGGGTAGGAATGATCCATAGCCATTGGACAGGAAAGAAGAAACAGGTTTAAACTGCAGGAAGGGGATTTCAAGCAAGATACAAGTAAATCAAAGTGACAAGAATTAAGTGTTTACTGACTGTCTGGAGAGAAGGAGACTTGCTATTTTGGGGAATCTTCATGAATAACATGTCTACCAGGAAGGGCTGTAAGACTAGGTTTGGGGGGAGAGATGACTGATGGCTTTCTGTGTCCTTTTCAGCCCTCTCAGCTGTGACTCCATATCCCATAAGCTACAGCAGGAACTGAGCTGTTGTAGTGCTGGTGGGAAGAAAAACTTCTGAGAGCAGCCTGAAGGCAGTCCCCACTGCACTCTTTCCCCAGCTCCCTAGGACCTGTACTGGATTAGGCGAAAATCTGTTGAACTTCCAAACCCCCACATTCCATCTGAAATAAATGACACTTTCTGATAAGGGTAATTGTGTCACTCCGGAGTGACTCCAGGTAAAGGAATATATAGCTTTCCACCTTCACATTGATAAAAGCAAAGGTGGAATAGCACAGAGCAGAAAGATCCACATACTGGAGGGGTCTTGCAGGGGAGGCTCTGGGCTCTTGGGACTGATCCTATAGAAGGAGAGTCAGACTTGGGGCCCTGGTGCAACGCTGCTGCATTTTTACAACCTCACACAGCACCTCACATTCCTAAGATCCCGTTCAGATCTTCCCCTTCCTGTAATTTTTCTGATAGGAGAGTTATATTTTGCAACACGCTGAACTCCACAAACAAACTAGGATTCTATTTTAGACTCCAAATTGATGTATCCAACTGGCAAGGAAATTAGCATGAATTAATTAGAGGGAAGATGAAAGACTTCAGTAAGCAGCGTTATGAGCAACAGCCTTTATTAAAGTTCCACAATACATTCTTCTCTTATCGTAGGATATAGCATGCAATGAATACTAGATCTGAGCAAAGCGCTGACTGGGGCTGACAGGATGGTACTGGTGCTTAAATACCAGCTCCCTTGCTTAGGAAACTGCACGCTTTGGTTGCCAGAGGCAGCTTTGCACTCTGACGCCCTCCTCTAACTATCCTCTCCTCCACAGCTCCATTTGGTTCTACAGCCTCTCTCAAAACTTTAGCTTCATATAAACAAGCCCCTGTACAGCACAGCGGATAAAGAGGCTAACAAACAATCTGATAAATAATAGCTTAGCTGGCAAACAATTCATCACATCAACGAAAGTGTCTAAGGGGGAGAAGGGGGAGGCAGTCAGCAAGCCGACACTCAAGAGAGTTCAGCCGCTGTAAGCTGTTAGTAAGGCAACATGGGGAATTTGCAAGGGTACGTGCATCTTCTCTCTGTCTTCTTGTGCAGCGCAGGCTTTGGACTCTGTGTTCCAGTTTCCCAGAATTTCAGCTCAGATTGGCTCTGATTTCAGCACTCTGGAAGGGCACAAGAACACACCCACAGAGATAACGAAGTTTGGGGCAGTTATAGAGCAGATCTCAGTGTCCTGTAACCTTGCCCTCAGCTCATTGTGTCGTTTCTAGAAGACGGGTAAAGCATGCGTTACACTCGGGTCCTCCAGGACAGCAGCTGATTTTAATGAGAGATTATGTACTTTTACCCCCGTAGATTTAAAGGAATCACTTGTCTTCTCAGCAATGCCCTCCTTTGCCTCCTCTTCCTCCTCCTGCTCTTTAATCGCTTCTTTCTACCCCCTGCTGCTCCCTCAGACCAATCAACTCCCTTCAGTCTTCTGATACATGTTATATATTTCTCATTATTTGGGTTTATGCTGTTAACTATTTGCTCTTTGAATTCCCTCTTGGCCCTCAAGTTTCCACCATAAATGTGATAAGTTACAACATCTGTTCTGCTACGGCTGAACTTCCACTCTCAAAAGATTGTTATTTTGCTTAAAAAAGCCTCAAAGCGCTGCAACTCATGGCTCTTGATGCTTCTTCCATTTTCTTCCATAAAAGCACCACAACCCCAACATGGCACCTCCACGAACTCGGCAGTGGAAGGAAATGACAACCTTTGAGTGAAAATTTCCGCAATTTGGTGTGCATTTTGAAACCTTGTGTCAATTTGCAACTAATTTGGGTGAGAAAAGCTGCTTGAGTCAGAAATAAGCCCTTCTACAAGCACTAAAATTGCATTTTGACATTTTCCACATGAAAATTGGATTTTTTTTTCCTTAACAGAAGTTACATTAGGAAATATTGCAAAGCTCTAAAAGGAAACAAGAGGCTTTCTTTGAGCAGAAGAATGTTTTTCACCTTTTAAATTTATCCAAAGTTTTAGTTCTGAGGCAAAACATTTTTCAACTGTATTGTAAAAGCAAGCTTTAAAAAAACAAAGGAAAAAAATGTTTTGTTTGCTGAAGCCCAGTTCTAAGCCTAGCTTCTCTTAAGTAATTATTTCTCTGCTGGCAGAGATTTTGTGTGTTAACCAGCAGCACAGCCTCACTGGGTGAGGTGCCAGACGACTTCTGTATGCAGGCAAACACCTCAAAGAATGAAGCAGGACGGAGTGGAAAACATTGCCTCAAAGCAAACGCTGCAGGAAAGATGAGGAGGGAAACAAATATCTTTCTTCCATTCACAAAGCTGGATGGCAGCAAAAATCATGGTCCTTTTCCTGCCTGCCACCAGCATGGAGGCAACCTGTTGTACCTGGTGTTCAGAAAGGTGTGTTACCATCATGCACAGGCTGACGGTGAAGAAACAAGTCTGAATGTCATACCAGGAGTGAAGGACAGCTGCTGCCAGTGTCCTAGTGGAAGAGACACACGTGGTGTGGGCTCTTTGCTTGGTCTGTGCACTGCTCACAAGAATGCAGAGCTGGCATGGCAGCTATTGCCCACTGCATCTCCAGAGGCAATCTTTATCTTCAGGGAAATTCGTGGCAGTGAAAGGTATTTCACTGGTAGCCAAGGAGCCCAGCGTTTTCTCTTTCTGCCTAGTAAAGGATGGGAAAGTTTGTACCAGCTTTCTGACTTCTTTAGCAGCTAAGAGTGGGCTAGGAGGATTATCTGGGGCAGCTCGAGTGTCAGAAGGTGACCTGGGTTCGATGTCTTGGCTCATTACCACAGAGGTCATCGCAAAGAGGGAGGAAGTGGTTGTGTGAGAACCGGGGGGAAGTTCAGTGATTTTAAGAGGTTTTGTGTTCCGGAACGGAACAAAAGCCGTGGAGATTTAACCATCTTTTTGAAGGAAAACAGCAGGGGAAAAAGAAAAGATGTAGGGATGACTCAAAGGGTTCTGCCTGAGTTTCTGCTTTTTTCATTTTTCATTTGGTTTTACAATGCATTTCCCCTTTTGAAACAGGGGAAGAAGTCATCTTGAAACACTGCAATCCAGAAAGACTCAAATGAAGCGATTCAACCTTATCAAAGTGCTCATCATCTTTTTTTGTCTTTCTTTTCCCCCCCCCCCCCTCAAAACGAGTTTTGTACCAAAGGCAACACTCCTAAATGAAACACTTTGGTTTGAATAGATTGACCTTTTCCACTGGAATAATGTGCCAGTAGAAGGAAACTGCACAAAGTGTGAGGAGATCTGGGCATGCCGTCAGTGCCTACACGACAAAGAAAGGGGCTCAGATACCATTACAGTCCCTTCCCTCTGGATGGGAATCACCTGAGACAGGACAAGACTCCAGCCAGATAAATCAAACTTCTCTCAAAATAATCTATCCTAGCACTACAAGGTCCCCAGGGATATGTATCAAATCAGGATCAGTGCATCATGATTTTTACTGAGGACTGTCTTCAAGCTTGCAACAAAACACCACTCCAGGATTAAGCAGCTTTTGATTAATTCTGCCCCTGCAAAATAATCCAGGTGTCTTTTATAACTCTTATAAACTTTAACCACCCATGACATCCTGTTGTGAGAAGTTACACAGGTTAGCCTGCATATATGAAGAGCCAGATCCCTTTGCATCTCTTGAACCTTCTTCTTTCTAGTTTCATGTATTCAGAAAAGGCAGAAAAGCATCTCTTCCCAGTGATCTTTGGCTTGTTATTTTAAACTTACTGGATTTGTGTTCTACTCCTCCTTAATCATCACTCAGGCATTACACAGAGGGAAGAGCTCTCATCTGGTACTACGTGCAGCCCTGCTCCCAATTCTGTTGGCCAGCCGCTCCTTGTTTCCACTTATTCTTTGGCTTGAAGAACTCCTAATTAACATTAGTCCTCATATATTTTGTATGTGAAAAGAAAAAAAAAAAGAAGCTGAAAGCTGCTCTATATCACTGTGTCTCTGATTGGGCCAGTACTTTTTCCTTCCTTGCTTCCTTCAGGGTATGCACATCTCCCAGAGTCTCTTACACAATGCCAAAATTGCCTCCATTCTGACTTGAAATAGGTGACTTCTTTCTTGAATGAATTAAACTTTTCCTCTTTTCGTTCTAAGCATACACCTTGGGCTGATAGGGATAGTTCAGATGTTTTTATCGATTTTGCCAAATAGCTCCAGTCTGAAAAGGTACTGAAAACCATTTCTTAAGAGTTGGAATGTCTCAGGTTTGCAGTGGAAAGTGAAACCTTTGAATTTTTCTTCAAAATGGTATTTGATTTAAAAAATTGAGAGTGGGAAACAAGTAAGTTCTTGTTTGCTTAGGGACAGCATGCATGTCCTTACCACGAAGAAGCAGTACTGTAAGAGAACTTGCTCTTCTGCAGCACTGGGGGGCATTTATCAGGCTGGAGGAAAGGTTGTGTAGTCTAGGAGTGAAGAAATAGCCAACACGATGTAATTCAGCTACTGGCTTCAAATTGGCCAAACTACCTGCACTGAAGTTCTCTCTTTTCAAAGATGAAAGTCACTTCGCCCCAGTCTCAGTATGATAGGCTAAAATCACTGAGCTCCCTGCAGGATGCTGGTGACATCCCATACACTGCAGCTTTCAGACAGGTTCCCGGTTGGAAATCAGCGTGCTTAGGAGCAATTGTGCTGTGATTACAGGCACTTTGATGAATGCCCCACGAGCTGTCTGTTCTTTCCCCCCAAAATCAGACTGTGAAACGCTGGCTGCTCTGTTTGGGCTGGTCCTTCTTTGGAGGATGCAATCCTCAGACTCTGCCACGCTCGTAGCTGTAGTGCAGGCATCAGAGTGAGCAGGTGAAAAGGGTGGGAAGAGGGGAGTGATTCCTGTTCCCAGCACTCCTCAGCCACTGCTTAAATCATTTAATGCCAAATAAATTATGGTGTAATTTAGCTGCATAGCATTTTATGCTCAATTAATGCCACTTTAGAGGGAGGGAGTTCTCTATGGAGGCTGAAGCTCAGGAATTTCACTCTGCACTGGGTGGGGGAAAGAGGTATCTCTTAAAGATAAAGGGGTAACCATGGTAACAACACGACTCTAGGAGAAACAGGGAGGAGAGGAGCAGCTGTGAAGGAGGAAAAGGGAGATAAGAGACAGGCCACCAATAGGTCCTTGAAATGGTGGTGCTGGCTGCTACAGGCAGTCTTTCTGTAGGACGTCACCAGTTTGGAGGTTGGCTGCTCTGAAGGCACAGTCACTCCTGGCCAAAGGAAGCCCAAGAGGCTGGGTCAGCAAGCAAGGAAAGGCAGAGGAAGGACATTAAGCCCTACAGCCAACATCTCACAGGAGAAACCTGGTAGGGAATGCAGAGTGGCTTAGTAGTGACACCAGAGCCTGGAGATCACTGCTGTGGGTGGGTTCACACCCAATGAGGTGCACCGGTTAGTTGTGACCTTCTGTTCGTGATAGTCACCATAATGCAGGGACACTGGTGTGGACATCAGTGTAAAATGTCCATGATCCCCAGGGAGCCCTCTTCCTCTAGCCCATCTCCCTCACCACTGGCATCTGAGCAGGTGAGAGTCATCCAGGGGTCCACTCATGGTAGGAGGACACAGAAGCTTGAAGTTGAACATCATGAGGAGGGATTCCCTCTCTCCCAGTCTGTGGAATCAGACACCTTGAGGTCCTAGGGCTGCACTGAGCACCCAGCAGCACCCTCTGAATGACACCTGTGAAGTGGGTAAATGACAGTGGTGGTGGGACAGTCTCAATTTGGCACAGCTCCAAGATGTTGACTCCTTAGCAGGACATTTCCCTTAAAGCTCCGAAGCCCACCAAGTATATCCTGAGCAACCATGTCCTCACCCTGTGCCTAAGAAGGCAATTTCCCAGACTAATGCATCTCTGTGACGGAAAGCATTTCATGATGTTCAGACACATTTTTTTCTTGCTCAATTTCGTTCTCTTCCTCCCAGTGAAACCACGAGGGGATCTTAATAACCTCTCCCCTCCTCCCAAATTCTTGCAGGCAGGCAAGTTCCCTTTTAACTCCTCCTTCAGGGCCTTTCCCCTTAGACCTTTCAGCGCTCCTGCCCATTTCTGAAGTGCCTTCATGTTTCAGGCAACTTTACTATGTCCAGGAGTCACATAAGCACTGTCCCCATGAGAGAGGTCTGATCCAGATGGGTCCTATCTCCAGATGTCTCCTTGCACCAGACCTGTGCGCAAGCAACAGCATATTCAGCCAGTTCCCTTATGGAACGCAATGGCAGGGTAAAGCCTACCCGCTCTAATGGCCTTACCTTTGCTGTTAACTTAAACAATAGCAGCCAACACAACCTTCAGTTTTTCTTCTCCACCTTGGCTTCTTCCCAGTGCCTAGAGTCCACTGCTTCCCCTTCTCACAGCATTTGAGCCCTTCCTGCAATTTTAAATGAAGGTGTATTTATCTGTAAGTTGAGCCAGGAAGAGCTTCTCAGGAGCTGCCTTTGATGTACCTAATATCAGGTTGTCCCAGCTTAAGAGAAGATGAGGCTGTGCTGCTGAAAAGGATGCTAGCTTCACAACTGAAGAGACATTTAACAAGCACAGAGATGAATAAAGCTTTTATAAAAGGGAACACACCATAAGTTTCCGTCTTTAACAGGCTCCTGAAGGCCTGGGAATAAAACAGGAGTGGTCCTATGGAGATCATACGCACAGGTGTAGATAATGCATGGGGAGCAGTGGGCTGTGCTTTGAAATGACAGGCAGCAGTGTAGGGTAAATTCAGACACTGGAATAGCAAACACGGCAAACCCAAGTGCTCCGCAGTATCTAGGTAGGACAAAACAAGATGAGGGCAGATCTGGAGTTAAGGCTGTAAAGAGAATATAATAAACTGCCTAGTGGATATGCCAGCAGTTGTGGAATGAAAAGGAATGAGATGCAGCATAAGGTATTTAAACATCCCCTTTCAGCCAAGTGATTCTGGAAGAAAACCACAGGTCATCTGTCATGACCTCCCGTAGAGCACGGCCCTCTTGTGTGGAATAGGGAGTTGCATCTGGTTTCTACTGAATGGCGTCCAGATACATGTATTTGACTGGAGCATCTTACAGAAAATCATCCCTTGCTTTAAAGAAGTGAAGAAATTAGCACATGCTAGAAGTTACCACATCCCTGGGATTTTGACTGAATGTCTGGTCACATTTTCTACAGCAAATCTGGGCCTTAAGTCTTATTGGAATCTGTCTAACTTTAATTTCCAGCTGTTGGCTCTTCTGTTCCTTTCCCCATGTGATTGAAGAGCATTTTGCACCTTGTATTTTCTTCCTGGGAAGGTACTTACACACTGCAATCAGTTAAATCTCAATCCTTTTTTTTGATGAGCTAAACAGATCAAGATTTTTCAGTCTCTCATTGAAAGATTGTTTTTCTTCCAGCTCCACAGTCATTTTTTGTAGCTCTTTTCTGCATTGTCTCCGCTTGTTCAACATTCAACGTCTCATTTTCCTGCTCTCATCTTCCTCCTCAGCAGTTTTGCTCATAATTCCCTTGAGATGTGGAAAATTAGTCTTTCTGAAGCATTGAGTGTGTATGTATATGTGTGTTTCCCCAGCCAGGACTGTCCTCCAAAAGACGACATAAATGAAATATGATGATAATTGCTGGTATCAAGCAATCACTAGTTTCCAAAAGTGGTGATCTTACTGATCACTTCATGCTTACTTATCTACCCCTTTTACTAACACAGTCTTCCGTAGCACCAATGAATTACCTTTGGAGCTGGGAAAGACAGCATCTCTAATATTAAGCACTTGCCTGAATCTTCCTTGGAGAAGCACAACACCTTGAAGGGAGCATTAGCTGTGGAGGCATATCTGCTGATTTGTACAGCCTGTTTCATGTGCACGTAGTGCCCATTCATGCATCCAAATAGAGGCTGTTGGAGGGCTGTGGTATGGAATTTGCCCCAAACTTGCTTTCCCTCAATATCTCACAGCATTCATCTCATGTTTCCTGCCTGTGTTCCTCTTCTAGAACTCTTTTCCCCCCTTTCCTTTGGTCTGCCCACAATTTATCCATTGACCTTGATAACAAAAAGCAAAC
The DNA here is from genome assembly GCA_033558235.1 of Neomorphus geoffroyi. Classification (NCBI taxonomy): domain Eukaryota; kingdom Metazoa; phylum Chordata; class Aves; order Cuculiformes; family Neomorphidae; genus Neomorphus; species Neomorphus geoffroyi. The sequence continues at coordinate 3,079,797 of JAUMJM010000048.1, forward strand.
AGCTTTGCAGGGTCAGCTCTCACTCTGCAAATTCCTCCTCTCAGCTCTCTAGGGAGTAGCGCTGTTTAGTATCATCCTGGGATGTTATTAATGTGTTGTTTAGTTCTCCCTCCCTGTCATTAATAAAGATGTTAAACTACACCAACTCTAACATCGATCCCTGTGGCACCTTCTGGACACCTCCATCCCCACACAGTCTCCTGTAGTTTATCATGACTCTGTATTTACACACCTTAAGCCAATTTTCCGTCAGTTGTCTCAGCTTGTATCCGCTCCAATTGGAATTCATTTGCCAGGTACGATTTTGCAAGGCACTGTATCAAATACTTTATTAAATGTGGCCTCTAGATACTTGTGGGTTTTTTTCTTAATACAAATGGATCCATCTGAAGATAAAACACAGGTTGGAAAACACATTTAGAGGAAGATAGGGACACATTTTTTTATACAGGCAGTGGTTATCAGCACAGGTGTTTAAGTTCAGGGGTGTTAGGGAATGCTGATTAAAATTACCCATGCTTTTTGCAGCTGGTTGTTTGATTCTGGTCACATTTACCCTGGTGTTAATGGTTTTTGTTTTGTTTGTCCAAAATGCAGCTGCTATTTTTGAAGAGCTTGCCGCATCACACATCTGATGGGAGAGTTTTCCAAAGTGCTTGGTGACACTCAGCACAGGTGTATTTCCTGGGAAATGACAACTTGCCAAGAAGATCTGTTTTGAGATACCTTGCAAATTTGGACCAAATCTAGGAAAGAAGGGAATGGGAGGGGATGTCTGTCATGGGCAGGGTTGTATCCTGGCTGTTTTCAATGCAAAGTACTTGATTTCCAGGTTGGAGCACCCATGTGGGCAGTAGGAAAAGCCGAGTGACGGACTTGCTGTAGGGATGGGCTTCAGACATTGCTGTTTCTGATTCCTGCCCCTGGAGTAAGTTCCAGCTGTGAGGTCTGTCTCCCAGCATACACCAACCCTGTGCTGCTGCAGGAGACTAGCAGCTCTTGCAGCTTGCTGACCTGGGAGAGGGTGTCCCTATCCAAGAGACCTTCCTGAGCCCTGCAAAGAGCTTCCCTTGAGTCCGTCTGGGCAGCAGAGGGACTAGTACCAGAGCAAACCTTGATGTGCTGCAGGCAAGGTCTGCAGTCAATAAGCATCGCAGCGGGTCAGAGAGGGATCACATTCCCATTGCCCTACTTCATCTTTTTCTGCTTCTTCTAGCAAGGTTTTTCATTACAAAACATAAAAGTCAGGCAGAACGGCCCATCTCCCCTTGTTTGTGTGTGTGTGTGTGTGTATGCACAACATTTTTCTCCTCTGTCAGAAGGCAAAGCCAGCCTGTGAAGAAGCCATTAATCCAAGCCCAGGCCTCATGCTCCTTTTCTGCTGTGCAGGACTCTGGAGGATGTGTTGCAACGAGCCATTCTACTGTGCTAATGCCTCCTAATCTTCCCCTCTACCCTGATAGTCTCCAGCAAACTCTCACTGAGCTCTGGGGCTATATGTCTTTACCGCTGCTCACCAGGGGCATCATTAGGAAAGGGCTCTTAAATGGCTTGACATTCATGGCTTCCCAGAGGAATGGAGCCGCTGACAGGTCTCTCCATTTGGAATATGAAATCTATTTGTTCAGATGCATAATGACCGATTTGTCTTCTCAGAGGAGCTGCTGCTGAGTCCTGGGACAGCTAGTTATGGTGCTACAAGCCAGCAGCTGTGAGCCGAAACCACAGCGGGGCCAGCCCTAAGTGACACTGATTAGAGGAAGGGGTAAAAAATTGGCCCTGGGGCACTGCTGATTCCTTTGTTGCTGGTCAGAGCAGTGTGGAGAGCAAGGTGAAACAGAAAATCTGCACAGTGCGCTGCGAGGGGCACAGTGCTTTGACATCCCAGGCTTTGACAGGAAAGGCTGGGGTGAGGCACCTCTGCCCCTCACAGTTTCATCCCATCCAAAGCCTTGAGCAGCAGCAGGGCAGTGAAGGAGACTCTGGGGGCAAAGAAAATGTGGTGAGACCTGTTGGGAAGGCAGAGAAGGCATGTGGGACCCCAGAAAGAATTGAGGAGGAAGGGAAGGTGGTGCTGAGGGTGAGGTAGTCAAGAGTAAAAGGAGGACACACAAAGGGCAGATGTCAGAAAAGCTTCACCTGAAAGAGAGTACACTTTTCTGAACCCTGGAGAAGCAACCTGGAAACGGGTCATTCTGCAAGTGACCTGCATGGAGCCAGCATCCTGATTGCCTTGTAGCGCCCGTGATTGGAACTGCTGGTGGGTTGCAGACTGTGTTTCCTGAAGGATAAGAGCAGGAGAATTCTAAGGCACTGAAAGCTCCCTCCTAGCCTTCACCAAAAGGCCCAGCTATGTCTTAGGACCCCCAATCCCTGGCACCCTCCTGTCCCAGTCAAATCGAGGCAAAGAGCTCTCCCACCGAAATGTGGGATTTTCGCTTCAAGGGGAATCCCAGCATTTTAGTGTTTGGTTGTTTTTCCCCAAAAGGGTTGGAACAGTTGCTGTTTTGAAATTTTCCACAGAGCGATAATTAAACAAACAAACAAAATGAGAAACAACAGAAATTTTGGACCAAAGCAGAATGTTTGGATGCTGTAAGAAGCTCCGCCAGAGCCGGACTTGTGTGGTGTAGGAAAATGTAGGCTGGGGAGATATGGGAAGCTGATGTAAAATTAGTTTTAGGCCTTAGCTCCCCTCCAAACCCTTGGCTTGGCATCACCAGGTCAGAAGAGAAAAGGGCATCTCAGGACAGCACTGTACCTGCTACTTCAATGCCAAAAATTTGTACTTGGTCTGCCTCCCACCTTCCACCATGGATGAATTCATTTCCAAAGCAGAAAACAGCTGAAGACGCCTGGGCTTGTCCCAAGCTGATGAGAGCGCTTCCCAGGCACACAGAGCCCTGACTGCCACAAATGCTCCCCAGCCCTGCTGCCTGCTAAATCAGAAGCACATTAATTGAATCAGAAGAACAGGAGGAAAGAGCCACTTCTTTGCTCTTCTGTGCTTCTTCAACAGACCAATTGGCTATGCTGCCAAGGGCTCTTGCAGCACTGATTACAGGATTCCTTGCCTCTGTAATCACAAACAATGACAAGGAGATATCCAGTGATCTCAGGGCCACCTTTCATACCAGGATTTATCTGTTTGCATTGAGTTATCAGTGTACCATGAATTCCTGGGTGTGAAAATGAGAGCAGATGCCAGCTGGGGACCAGAGTGTGGGAGAGCAGCAGGAATGCTGGGCTCCTTGAGGTTCCCGGTAGACAAGCCCATATTTAACACTCACTCCAGTCGTTGTGGTGAGATAAAAGGTCTGGTATGCACCTGCAAGGTGGCTTTCTTGTAGCTCACTGAGGCCCCACGAGACGTTCAGCCAAGATTGGTATTGAGATGAAGGTGCTAAACATGCCTCCAAGGTTGTGGTTGGAGCTGTGTGATCTGGTTCAGAATTAAATCAGCCTGGAATAGGTCACCAACAATACTGTCTCCATGGCGCCACAGACTGAACCTTTTCCCCAGGCTACCACCTGGGTTTTTGCCTTCTTTATCACGCCAGACAGGTTAAGAAGACGATGACGCTGATATATCATATACAACACCCTTGCTGCCATGTTCCTGTGGAAACAGCCCAGAAGCACGCAACAAAATGCCATGTGGCAGAGACAGCTCCAGCAGTCAGGTGGAAGAGGAGGCAGCAGGCAGAAGAGCTCAACCAGGGCACCCAAAATGTCTATGTCAATTGCACAGAGCTCTTGGCTAGAAGGGCTGTCAGAATGCAGAGATGCAGACAGCATGCAGCCTGAATGCTTACTTTTGGCCACAGGGAAGGGAACAGAAGCTCTGCTCCAGCCAGAGCCAAACCCCAGCTCATGGCCACATCCATTCCAAGCTGAGCCATGATGACTGTAATGTAGCTCATCTTGGTCTGTGTGGGCACACATGAAATCCCCTTGTGAGTTATTCATCCTGGGCTGAAAGCACACATACAACATTCAGCAAGGCCCACTGATCTGTGGCAAGGTGGTATCTTGCAACCAGCCACGTGCAAGTCTGAGCCCCCACACAGAGTACAGTCTAGGATTCAGCTGACACACAGATAACTGGGAAAGACATGGAAGTGGCTTTCTCAAAATGGTAAGGAGAAACACCACTCCTAGTACAGTCGCAGAAACATCAAGACTCTTGGGACTGGAACAGTCCCTATCTGGGTGAACAGATGTGCTGCCTTGTGAGTGACAAATACAGTTCACAGACACTGTTCTCTGGGGCCGGTGCCTTAGATCTTTGCAAAGGGATCTGGACAAACTGGACAGCAGGACAATCCCCAATGAAATGAGGTTTAACAAGGGCAAGTGCCAAACTTTGTACCTGGGACATGGCAACCTTGGATATCCTTACAGACTGGGGAGCAAGAAGTTGGAGAGCAGCCCTGCAGAAAAGGACCTGGAGGTTCTGGTCAATGGCAGCTGAAAATGAGCCAGGTGCGCTCATGTTAGCAGCCAGGAGAGCCAACCATGACCTGTGGTGCATCAGGCATGGTATTGCCAGCCAGGTGAGGGAGATGATTGTCCCACTCTGCTCAACACTGGCGAGGCCCCACCTTGAGCACTCTGTGCAGTTTTGAGTACCACAGGATAAAAAGGATGTGAAGCTGCTGGAGAGTGTCCAGAGGAGAGGCACAAAGTGGGTAAAGGTTTTAGAGGGGAAGCCATGTGAGGAGTGGCTAAAGTCACTTGATTTGTTCATTGCGCAGGAGAGGCAACTGAGGGGAGACCCCATCAGGGTCTACAGCTTTCTCACAAGGGGAGGAGGTGGAGCAGGTGCTGATCTCTTCTCTCTTGTGATCAGTGTTAGGACCTGTCGGAATGGCAGGAAGATGTGCCAGGGGAGGTTTAGGTTGGATATTAGGACAAGGTTCTTCACCCAGAGGATGGTGGAGCACTGGAACAGCTCCCCAGGGAAGCAGTTACAGTGCCAAGCCTGACAATATTCAACAATCATTTGGTGTGAATGTTGGGTTTGTCCTGTGCAGGGACAGGAGTTGGACTCAATGATCTTTCTGGGTCCTTTTGAGCTCAGGATGTTCTATGACTCTATGTTTACCTCCTTGTGTGTGTAAAATCATGTGTTTTCCAACAGAGAAGCTGCCTTCTCTACCAGCAGCTCACAGAAAAAGCAAAGTGACCCAGTACTTTCCTTCTCAAAACTAAACAAACCTGACCAAAACACAGCCTTCCTTAGCAGGCTTTTCCCTGTTGCAAAAGGGTGAGAAAACAAACAGCATACTGGGCAGATGTTAGCTAATGAAGTGGAAGGTGCCCAGGGTGCAGCATCAGGCTGGACCAGAATGTCTGTGCAAGTGCTATAAATGCCGGGTGCAGGCATTCAGTGGGCAAGCTGTGAAATGCAACTTCAGGGCATTTCAAAAGCAAGTGATCCTGTTATGCCTTACACGCAATGGCTTCAAACTTCATTGTAAAGAGAAATTTATTTCCTCCCTAGCTGTCCCTTGCAGGGTGCTAAGATGTTACAATCTCAGGCTGACTGGTGGTAAAGTTTATTCTGGGGCAGTCTGCTTGAGGAGAGAGGTTCGGGAGTTGTGTTGTTTTTATTTCTCTTTCCCCCTGCAGCTCTGCTTCACAGCAGCACAACCATTCTGTCTCTTTGTCAAGCTGTGATCTGAGCCTTTGTGTCAGAGGTGAGCAAAACCGTTCATGGGGCTTGTCTTCCTTAAAGGCATTGCTGCAGGAGGTGGTCTGGCTTTGCTGCAGGGGCTCTGCTGCCTTTCCACCTCTGTCCCAACCTAGTGGGCAGCTTCAGATGCAGCTAGCAAACTGTATTGCCTCTCTCAAAGGTAAGCATTTTGAGACAGATTCTGTTTTTTATATTAAGAACTTGGGCAATTTGCACTGAGCCCTTCATGGAACCATGAAAAGAGAAATGAGAATAAACAGATGCCTGTGGCTGTGCCAGTCAGAGTCCTGTTAACAGGGCTCAGGCCAGCCTGAGGTGTCTCCCTGTGACGGGATCTGCCCAACCATGTCCCCACTGAAGTTATGTCACCTTTGAGCAAACACAGAGAGTACTGAGCTCTTCTAGAGACCCTTTGTATCACTGCCACCAGACTGACACGGACAGGTCCCACCACACTGGTTTTGCTGCTCACAGCAGAGTTTTGAGGGCATCCCCTAGATGCGAGAGGGTCTGACTCTTTGCCCTCACCAAGGAGCAGGTGCAAAGAGTTATGATTTGCCAGGAGCAGAGCCTAGCAAACAACCTGATGGGATCTGCTTTGTCCTTTTGTGCTGAAGGTCTGCATTGCCTCCTAACTCTGCCCCGCAGGGACTGGTTCCACCTAGGGAGAAGAGTTGCTGTAGGGGCTGGAATGGGATGATCAGTGGATATAAAGGCCATCTGGCAAAGCCTCAGATTTCTCCACAAACAGATGAGGACAGGGAACACCCCAATGCCCTCACTGACTCTCAGCTATAAAATCATCACGGCCCTGTTTTGTCCATCAAGTCCACACAGAGCAGCTGGCAGGGTGGTACAGACACCCTGCCATCACTGGAAGCACGCATTGATGTACCATTTTATCTCTTGCTCCCTGTTACCATCCATCTGGACATTTCCAGGTGCTCAGGATCGTCAGCAACTCAGGACCACCTTGCAGTTTTTGGTCTTGCTCTCACAGGGGTACAGTGTGTCTGGCAGACCTGGCTCTGCGTTGTGCGTTTGACCCAGCAACATTTACTGCTCAAGGAGCAGAGCTGAGCTGCCAAATAAACCTCTGGCTCCTTTACTGCTGATTTCTAACAACAAAAAAGTGTTATAAATTTTATGCAAACTGCCAGGTGACAGCTGCAGAAGGAAGGACGTATTTGCTATATTTTTTTATTTCCCCTCTTTGATTTGGGATTTTGTTTCCCCTTTAACTGTGGTGCAAAGGGCATCTGCGTGGAGACTGCCTCTTTCTTCCCTTTGCTGCCTTTGGCAGCTTCTGTTGCCTTTCTCCACCTGAGCTCCCTGCCAGGGTAATTTGTCACCAGGAAGACAGTCACAGTACCACAGGGAAGAGCCTAATGGAGGACCCGTGTGACTGAAGTGAGCTCAGTGCCTGATGCCTCCTAAACACCACGTCCAGATCTACTCCCTCTCGGGGACAGGGGAGGTTGTGTAAAACAGGTTTTCCTGCAGGCTGTAAAAGCAGAAGAATCCCATGAGTGTTAACAGGATGACAAACCCACCTCTTGTCCCTGGAGAGAGGTGGGCTCAGGGCTCTGTTTTGCAGCCTTGCAGTGCTAGCAGAGAGGCAAGAGGGAGCGGTGAGGCACTGCCTAGGAAAGGCATCTCTGCAGCTGCTTTTGCCCCATCAAAGCTGAGCTTTGCATACACGACCTGCAACCAAGTAGCACCAACGTGTCTCCCTGGCTACACAGGGGCCAAACACCCTTTTATCTACGTTCATTTTGTTGCTCAACATAATGAAGTTTAAAAGTAGATCACAACTAATCATCCTCATCCAGATGCTTCTCAAGCACCTTTCAGAGCTCTCTCAGATGCTGGATGATGAATGCATGTAATGAATGGACATGCACGGGAATCGTCAGCTCCAGTCATCTGTGGTTTAAGGCATCACACCAGTGAGCCCATGGAGCTGAAAGGCTTGGGTGCCCACCTCGACCAAACAGGAGCCTCTGACATGAAGTTTATGGACAGTCCAAATGCTAATATCTCCATGCAGAGTGACCTCCACAAGCTCTGGGGGTACAGGTAAGTGAAGGTGTCTGATTTTCACCTTACGAAAGAAATATCAGAGCACAACCTGCCCTTTTGCCTCCCCTGTGGGTAATGGAACATCACTCACACTGAACCAGGAACAGACTTAAGGAATCTCTTGTGTGATTTTTGTGTTGTTTTTGGTGCTTCACAGTGCTCTTTGATGTCTCACCTGCTTTTGTTCTCCAGGATCCACGTGCTCTTGGGGCTCCTTTTGTTCCCTCCTTGCTTGCTCTCCTCCTCCCTCTCTGGACTTACCATGCCAAATGGATTTTGACTGCCTTTACCCAGAGATCAAGAGCTGCTCTCTCTCATTAGATGCCGTATTTGTTGTACTGGGACTCAAATGACCCCAGCACAGAGAACTGCAGAAGAATCCCTTTAACTGCTGTGCAGAAGATAAATATTTGCTGGTGCAGAACGCTTTGGATGATGTTACAGGGAAGATTTCTGCACACATCAGACATGTAGCAAAGCTGACATGCCTTTTCACTGAGTCGCAAGTACCCTGACACCTCCTCTGTCAGAAAAGCTGGAAAAAAACAGTTTTAGTTTACAGGCAAAATATGTTTGTTGAAAGACTGTGTGGATTTTGTCTTGCTTTTTTATTTTTCGCTTTTTTTTCCTTCTCCTGCTGTGGAATGAAACTATGATTCTTAATTTTTTTTTAGTGTATTATAGGTTGTGTAAAATTAAATGGAAAGAGCAGTGCTCAAGACTGGCCAAAAGCCAATGACAATATCTTGGTGCAGGAGAGCTGAAATCAGTCTCAGCCAGGCTGATTCCCCCTTGCCCACCTGGAGTACTCTGGCTTTTGTGCTGTTGACTACTTTGTGTCTTTTTGATGTTCATTAAAACTCTAATCTGCTGAATTTTCCCATCAAGACTTAATCAATATGGGTGCATTGCCATTGCATATTTTGATCTTGAAACTTTTTTTCCCCCAAATGATGGACATTGTCCTTTGCCGGTAAAAAGAAAATTAACAACTGTTTCGAGCTGGGAAACAGAAGTGGAAGAGGCATTTTAATTAGGTTTTCTCTGCTTCCAAATCTAGGAAGGAAATAGCAAGCTGAGAAATCAAGTTAGTGTTCTTTTTCGACTGTGGAGAGTTTTCCAAGCAAGAAGGGCTCTGATCTTTGAGTGAAGTATCAAGGTCCATTTCTAAAACACCACATTCCATAAAACAGCATTTCTGTGTTTAACCACACAGAGAGGGGGAACCAGGAGCATGGATGCTTTCCATGCTCCAGTTAGCCACCTAACAGGACCAGATTTTTCAGAGGGACAGCAACAGGGTATGTTGAGAGCGGAGCAACCTTTTTTTTCCCACAAAATCTGGCCCAGGCTGTGGATATCAAAGACAGGGAAAGCTGTCTTCCGCAGGTGAGAGACGGTGAAATGGAGAGGTCCTTCCTTGTAGATGGTTTCTTCTAAGGCAGCTATCCTTTCAGGACGCTCATTTTTAAAGGCTAATGAGACGTGATGATTCCACAGTTTGGAATTTTTTCTGTAATAATAATTATCATCCTTTGGCCTTCTGTGCTGCTTCTAGTCTGAGACCTCTACGCCTTTATCCAGTAATAGATCTTATCTCGCCAACCCTTCAGCAGGCAGACAGATGGTCTTCATTTCACAGACAGGTTAAAACAATCCTGAGTAAAAACAATGGACATTTCTTCCCCTTCCAGTTGTCTTCCTTAGATCCTTCCCATGACAGATTTAAGTTCCTTGGGGATAGGTGCTGTTCCTTCTGCTCGTGGTGAGGTGGGTCTTGGCTGATGCATGTCAGGTTGATTCCTCCACCAAAATGTGGCTTTCTGATTTTCACAGCATACTTTAAGCCATCCAACCATGAGGCTGAGACTGGGAAATAAACCCTTGAATTCTGGGACTGGCCGTGCTGCATGTCAGGAGGTCTCAGGGTGCCCATGCTACCTCTTGCCAGGGCAGCAGAATGCTGCTCTGCCCCACAAACTCATTTGCTGCCAGTCCTCACCCTGGCCCCACCGGCTGGCATAAGCAAGCACAAGCAAGCACAAGCAAGCACTATCTAGCAAAGAAAAGGGGAGAAATGCTTTGCTCCAGACCCAGAAACCCTGTCAGAATTAAGAAACAAATAAATGGATGAGACAGAGTGTCTGAGTGTGCTGAGCACTGGAAGAGCTTTGCTGCAGCATGTCAGGGCTCATCACAGGTAGAGCAAGTGAGGATCAATTCAGCAGCCACCAGTCCCGCGTTTGGAAATGAGTTGTGCCAGGGGAGCTGAATCCTCCTCATCCAGGATAAGGTAGAGTAACTGCTCCTCTGAGCTCCCTTCTCTCCCTCCAGCCAGGCAGGAAAGGGATGTGTTTTGCTGTGCTCTTTGCCCACACAATCCCTCTCATCCCACGTCTCACACAGATGTCCAAGTGTGAACATCATCCCAGGGGCCTAAGAGGGTCTGCTTAGGAGCACATTGTGGCACATTGTGCCTCACAGTCACCTGGCTCTCTCCATGCAGGAGCAAGAATGTGAAGACCAGGCTAATGGGCAGGTATTTACCTTTCCTCATGCTACCTCCCAAAAGCACTGGCTTAGTGGTTTCATTCCTGGCATCCTCCCATTTCCAGACCTTGCTGGGCAAAGGGTTTAAAGAGGATTTAAAAGTTTCTGGTTGGCATCCCTAGTAACTGGGTTGACATGTTTAATAATGTGTTGCAACAAAAACAAGATTTTTAGAATATGATAAAGCTCTAAAAAAATATTCTTAAATAAAGTGTTTTTTTAAAAAATAATGTAACCCTCAAATACAGATACACAATATCCCCCTCTTAGGATCAACTGTGCTTAATTTGCTGAGCAGCAAGAGGTTTGGGGAGGTCTTTGCCAGGACCCTGCTGATACTAGCATTACCGGATTAGCGCTCTCAGGGCTCCAAACCTTGCTCCATACATCACATAGTGCCTAATGTAAGAGGACCGAGAGCCAAAGAGAAGAAAATGCAGCTTGATTTCCCATCTATCAACTCTGATGCCTCTCTTAAAGCTACAACCTGTCCTTTCCCACTAAATAGACAAACTGTGACCATAATGGGTAACTTCTTTCCCCATCCTGCTGCTTAGGAGCTCATAATGACACTGTGAAGCACCTCTTGCTCTGCAAATTCTCCTTTCAAGGTACATAAGGGTCATTCTTTTTTATGAGAAGGAGCAGGGAGGAGAAGAGGGAACGATCCTGAGGGAAAAAGATTAATATTCTTCAAAGAGAGCAATTAACAATCAATTGCAGGGCTGCTGTACAGCAGAGATAGGCATATATTTCTGGCATTCATTTCTGATTAATGAGGGAGAGGCCTGGCATCCCCTCTCCTCAGGTCTGAGAAACTGGCCTCCTGATTATGTCACAACTGACCTACAATTGTTCTCTCTGAAGATTATTTATCCTTTTCTTCATGACTGCCTGTTTTGAGACCTTAATAAATTGGATCCAGCCAGCAGCAGCACTTGCTAATTTCCCCCTGAAGAGGATCTAAGTTTTTTGTGTGGCTCTTAGGGCATCCATTTGCTTGGTCTCCATTGCTTTTTGAAGAGTTGTGTTTAAAACATCACTTTCCAGCACTGTAGCATCAGGATTGCTGGTATATATGTATTTGCATTGCATGAAATCAGCAGAAGGGCTCAATGTTGATATCAGCTACTCTGTACTAGTGACTGCACAGAGGGAACCTTGGCAAATTAGGTTTGTGAGTCCCATTGTTATAAGCTCTCTTCTCCCCAGCTTTCAGAAAAGAGTGAGATGGACAGGATTGCCAGCAGCTTGGAAAAGCCCTAGGCTGAGCCAGCTGGCCCACAGACAAAGCTGCAGGATTAATGTAAAGCATTATCAGTGGATTTTGGGGAGGTAAAGGAAGACTGATACAGAAAAGATGCTCAAAGCCAAACCCATGGCACAGCTAAATGTTTGCTTCAAGGAGACTGTAGGTTGTGCTTCAAGGATGACTGAGCAGAGAACAGAGCCACTTCATCCACTCTAGTTTGCAGCCCTACATTTCAAAGGAGGGTGGCTCTGGTGTTCCGGGGCTTGCCTGTAGCATCGCTGCAAGCTATCGCAGAATGTCAGACAAACTGAGGGCCAGCTCTGCAAGATGTTTCTCTTGCCACCATCCTGCAAGGTACTTTCACTGCTTAATTCAGATTGTTGTATGGATATGCGGTGAGGTAGCCCTCCCTTTCCAGAGCTGTTCTCTTACAGAGGGAGAAGGGGGAAAATGGATGGTGTCCGTTTTTGTGGGCAGTACAGAGGTGTCAACACACTTGTTTGTTGCTCTGCAAGTGTAGATTAAAGATTTTGTGCCTTGTTGTCTTCCCGCTCTCAAGGCAACCCTTTGTGTGTGCGTGAGTGTGTCTGTGTGAGTGTCTCTGTTACTGGCTACATGCACACAAGGGTTTATCTTGCATTAATGCAGTCAGATAAAGAGGTTTCCTTAGGGAATCATTCCCCACTGTTTTTATTTTAATATGACAAACATTGCGTGCTTGAGTGGTAAATGAGATGGTGTTATTTCTCTGACTTCCTTTATGTTCCTTTCCTAATCTTCCCTCCTATTTCAAGCTGTTGCTACACACTCTCTCTCTCTCTATTCCCTTTACTCTCTGACTCTTATCCTTCAGATGTTTAGGCTAAGCCTCTCCGTGGGGTCTGATGGGATCAGCTTCATAAACCTTCCTGCTCTTAGGTTTCCTAAGAGAAAGGCCACGGGAAGGAGATTTACCAAAGGCCATGCTATCCCCAGGGCCATATACTATAGCCTGCTTTGTGATCTGGCCATTTCCTCTTGGTTGGAGTGATGAAAACTACACCTCTAAAAACCTGCATAAATAGTTTAGCTGAAAAAGAAAAAAAATTCATGATGAGACTGGAGAGCTGACTGCAATGCCAGCTCTGCTGGAAACAGCAAGCACAGACACGGGCTCTCTAAAGGTCATCTTGAGCAATCGAAAGCTTCAACTGAATTCAAAGTACTTCCACTCCTTATTGGCAGCAGCACATGTGTTTGCAGATAGGCTTGGGATTTCCCTCTTATTAATGCTGTTTCCCTCTTGCCTACATCAGGATCAGTCCCCAGCTTGCAGAGGGATGGGAGCTCTCCCTAGTTTTGGGTTGCCACAAGCAGGTGTGTCCAGATGGAAATAAAGTTTCTCACATCTGTGCAGCTAGACCTGGTAGCAGGATCTCAGCAGGCCTCACCCTCTGCAACACCAACAATGCCACCAGTCAGGTGAGGAAGCTACGCCGCACCTCTTCTGTTAGAAATTCAACACTAACTATTGCCCTGTTCTGGTGAGGAGAAGTCCTTCCCTCAGCTTAGTACAAAATACTGCATAGGTGGCGAAGTCATGCAGACCCTTTGGGTATCAATGTTGTCCCGGGGCTGTGAGGAATATGTGGCTGCCTCCTGCTTGCCAGCATTAGGAGGGCAGACTTGTGATTTACAATTATGTTGACATTTTGTTAAAAACCTATACCATGTCATCATTAAGGAAAAGCACTCCTCATGCAGCCCTGACCAGTGCTTGGAAAAATGGCAGGAGCAAAAGGCAGTTCTCACTAGCTGTGAGCTGCAAGGTGGATTTGAAAAGCCAAGCTGTCAACTGCAAGAGCCACCTGAGCTTCTGAATGCATGCCACAACTGCAGGCTGATTCATCCCCATGAGAAACCAGGCAGTGGTATTGCTGATGATTACCACAGAGTGAAGCCACAGGTCAGATTTTGACCTGTGCAATCTCATTGCTTTGTCCAGAGGTGCATCCTTGGCTCTTGCTGGCTGTAGCCAGACTTTCATCCTGCTCCTGGACCTCTCTGCCAGATCCAACTGGCTGGTGATGACCTCAGGGTGGGAATCAGTAGATGCTTCAGATAGGATTTATACTATCCATATCTATATCTATATCTATATTTATATCTATATCATATATATATGTATGCGTACATTTACTAAGGTCTACCCCAGAAAACCCATGTCAGTCTTGGTGTTGCAGAGAATAAGTTGTCTTATTAAGGCTGAGACTGAAAATTAAGCCTGGGACATCATGCCACCTCTGCCAGCTTTCTCCTCCTGGCTTCAAAGGACCTTATGTCAACCTGTCTCCAGCCCACAGGGCTGGAGAGACAATGAAATGACAATTTTTGGCAGTGCCCCCAACTGTAGGCACCAGTGCTGGAATTCCAGCTTGTGAGTGTTGAAACTGGCTCTGTCATCACAAGTTACCCTTCTCATTCATGGAGAAAAATAAATTTCTAACGTTCCATGACCAACACCAGCCTACATCAGGGCGCCCAAGCTCGAGCAAGACTTGCCCTCCAGAACTAGGAAAGGGAGAGGAAGGCAGGACTTTAAAGGTTGGCTCTGGCTTTGATAGAACCATAGAATGATTTGGGTTGAAGAGGGCCTTAAAGCCCATCCAGCTCCAGCGCCCTGCCATGGGCAGGGACACCTCCCAATAGACCAGGCCTGATCCCATCCAACCTGGCCTTGAACGGTGTCCAGCTCTAGGGAGGTGAGACCTGCCCCAGCTTTGCTCACCTCTGGCCCCTCCAAGAGACACTTGTTTTAATATTTGCGACACTTACTTGTATTGTAAGTGGCACAAATATTAAAACCACTCATCATTTTTACAGGAAATGACAATACTAAGCAGGAGGGCATTGACCCCCCCGGAGAGGAGTTTTCCCAAATCCACAGCTGCCCCGAGATTCTCGTGGGTGACTGATCCAGTCAAATGCATTTCCCTGGGGGCAACTTTCAGGACGATCCTTGCTCAGGAGGGATGTGCTGTCTTATTCTGACTCCCTCCCACTGCACGTCTCTGTCAGATGGGGTCATCTGCCCAGAAAAAGCAGTGGGATGAGCAGTGGGGTTCTCTCCACAGTGAGTGGCACTGGTTACATGGGGCAAGCGCCTGGAAACACCAGTGCTGTGCAGCCTTGCTCACTAATGGGGAGGTCTGGCCTGAAGACTACAAAATGTGCTATTTTTGCAACTTTGTTTCCTGCAACTACATCGAGTATAACAGGGAAGATTATCTTGACAGCTCTCTTACCTTACTCTCTCATTACAGCTCATCTAGCAAGGATGGGAGGGGATAGTGAAGCAATTTTAGAAGGCTGTGCATTTTTTATGGTTATGTCTTATGATGTGTTAATTTGCCAAATCAAATATATGTCTCAGCACTTCCACCTTTACCTCCCGCATGCCTGCAAAATAAATAGTCATATTAATCATACTTTGCCATTCTCGCTGGGGATTAGAAAGCAATTTGCAAAGATCAGTTAGGCCAGCCTTGCTGTCTCACCGTGAGGGTGTGCTGCGGGCATTGTGCAGCTGGGGAAGCTGAGGCACAGGTAAGCCAGAGCAGCTTGCTTGGCAGTTGGGCAAGAAGGGTATGATTTAGTTCAATTGCCCCAGCTCTCTGCCTCCTACAGGGATACAAATTGGCCAAGGGCAGCATGGAGAGGTCTCACCAAGGGTTTTAAACTGGATCTTGTGAATGCTTACTGGCTGGCATATATCAGTATTGGGTAGTGGAGGGGGAATGGACAAGGGGCATCAAAGAACTGATGTGAAACAATGAGGGAAACTACCCCCTTGTAAATCCAAATGGGAGGAGAAAACAAGGTAATTGTTCATCTGCAAGTAGCTGAGGCTGAAGCCAAGTGGCAGCTGGTTATTGAGGAAAGGGACTCTAATGTTTTAGTGTGGAATCTTGCTTCCCCCTTCCTTCTCCTCCCACTCACTTGCTAAGATAACCTTTCCCTCGCTTTCAGCCCTGACTGTGTCTGTTTCCCCTTTTCCTCTTTCTCAATCTTTGACGACTACATTTACACCAGTTCCCTGTCTGCTGACACCTGCCATCAGCCCTGAGCCTCTCTCTGGTGGAGCAGGCTGTGACCCATGAGGTCGAGCATGGTAGAATATGTTATGAATTAAAATAATGTCATCTAGCAGCATTGCAAGCCAGGAAAAAGTAACTTACTGTCTACTGCTCCTATTAGTGGAAATGTTCCTGTAAATCTGCAGTAAGAAGAACCACCATATCCATGCTGATCTGAGGCGGTCGTGTTCCTGAGCAGACTTCCCAGGAAGAAATCAATGTTGCACACTGCAGCCCACATTTTTGGGAGCCTGTAGGCCATGGAACTCATTGACATGTGGGCACTGCAACACATTAGGCAATCTCTAAGCCTTTAATACCCAGAAAACACAAGCTGGAAAAGGCTGGGTGGCCTACTTTACCACCAGCATATAGTTGCACATCCAAGCTGCAGCCAGAAAACATGTATGTGCAAAAAATCCAAACAATCTTGCAAATGAGGGGGTGTTCTCAGTGCCACATGGAGCCTAGAAAAGGTTTAGATGGTGTGACATGCCTTATTGCCTCACCTGCAACGGACCGTGTCCACCCATGAGCTCAACTCCTCTGCAAACACCAAGGGTGCACCATTCCCTGGAGGCAACTCTCTGGGTTGCCTGCTGAAGAAAGGACTGTGCCAGGGTGCAACTGGGAGGGGTCAGTTTTGCCTCACTCCTACTCCAAGAACCTCCCAGGTACAACTGACAATAAATCAGAGATCAGTCTACTCAAGTGGCTTTGGTGTGTGAAGTGCCAAAGCTGTTCAGCCAGGGAGGAGGCCCACATGAGATGTGACTGGGTAGGAGAGGACATTAGAATGAAATGAGCAACCCTTGTTCTCTGCATGGGAGACCTAAATTTTTTGACCTGAGGTTAAGAGGCATAAATGTTGTCAAGCATGGAGCTGAGCTGCTCAGCTGCAGTCATAATGCCACGACACTGCCTTCTCATTCAGGCATCCAGGGGTGCTGGTTGCTCCAGACTTCCTGCTCCAGCCACACCAACATACCATTGCAGCCTTTGCGGAGGCATCCGCAGAATTACACTGAGGAGCACTGCCCTACTACTCCCCTGAGATGATGTTCTAGGTTTCTGTGATGAAGACAGGTTGATGGATCACCATCAGCAAAACCTGCCAAACCCGCCCTCTCCCCCCCTACGCCCCCCACCCCCCAGCTTTACACTGCAGAGGAGACCTAGCATGGTATTCCTCCTGAATTTAATGAGTGGGCCAAGAACTGAAACCACACAACATGGAGTCAATGTGCTTTATTAGTCTTTTGAGGCACAACTCCTCCCAGGGGTGGCAGCTCCGGGGGAGATGGGTCATGTTTGTTCTGTACAACCTATCATGTCCTCCACAGTGAATGACACCTTCTCTTGACCTCTGGCCAGAGTGTTGGCAGGCCACTCTGTTCCCAGCACCTTTCCAGTGCCCCTCCCCTGCACATGCTGGCAACCTTGTCTCAGTCTTGTAAGGCTCTTCCCTGTGTAAAGGACGAGATGTAACTGCAATAACCTGACAAGACGCCTTTACAGCATGGCTCAGTTCCCAGCTTCTCTCCTATTATGTCCTTAGTCTCAAACAATTTGCATTAAGGTCATAGGATGAGACCACATAGGATCAGCATCTCCCACATTTTCCAGTGGTTTGTGGAAAAACAAATGGCTAAAGCAGGTAAGGACTCCTTTGTGTGCTTCACATTCAGTGAAGAAGAGGAACCAGCCACCTGCACCACAAGGGGTAGGAAATGCTGGAGATGTCTGCCTCCCTGCCTATGCTTAAAATTGCAGTCACTCTGCAGCTCTGTCATGCAGCAATTTTAGAAGGGAGGGTGGCACCCTGCAGCGCCCTGGATGCCCAGGGAAGCAAAGCAGGTTTTGTGTAAATGTGCTTCCTTGGAGGCTGTGGTGGGCTGAGACCAGCTACGACCTGATGTGGCTCATGCAGAGACCATCATCTGAATGACCTGTGGGGGGAAGTGTGGCTGAGGACGGAAGGGGTCACAGGAATTAAAATTACTTTCTACAGATAATTTGTGAGCCAAGCATTGAGGCATCCATCAACAAATCTCTCTGTGGAGTACGGTTCCCCAGCTGCTCTGTGTTTTCTACTGTAATAGGTACATACCTTATTGAAATAGAAAGGACAGCCTCTAGTGTCCTTGAGGAACCAAAATATTTGCATAGGGCTGACAAATACAGTGGAGGACCCCAGCCCCTTGCACCCTTATGAAGGAGAGGTGGGATGTCCTGGACAACTCCTCGGGGGCTGGAAACTTCCACCAGACATGTAAATTGCTCCCTCAAGGTCACAGACTGGAAAAGCAGCTGGAGTTGGATCACCTTTTCTTTTTTTAGACAAAATGGGCATTTTCCTAAGGACTTACATCCTAGACTGTTTTCAGGAATTGCACCAGGAAAAAAAATATGCCTTTCCTTTTGGGAATATTTTCTTGATGTTCCAAACTGACATGTACACCGATAGCAAGAACATCCTGAACCTCCCTGCATTTTTGGTTTTTTGCACCCAAGAAAATTTGCATATGTTAACGTATGTATTTGATATATAATGTATATATCCTCTGAAAAGTAATTAGTATTTTTTCAACCAGCTGCAATGATCGCATGTTCTGGGGCTTCGTGCTGGCATAATTGGATGAAACTCTGTTGTACATGTTATACTGTCGATTTGAAGAACTGATCTAACATTCTCAGCTGGCCGTAAGATTTCAGAACTTCTGTCAGAGCTCTAAAGCAGCTCCACTGCTGCCAAAAGGTCAGTACAATGTGGGAGGCTGTGAGGAATGAGCCTGAATGTTAAAGGTCACATCCAAAAAAACCATCACGATTTCTGCTCAGTCCTGAAATCAGAAGACTGGGAAGAGAAAGGAGTTTAGAAAGCCCCAGTCCCTGACAGACACCTGAAGAGCAGGGGCTATGGATTAAATAATCTTGTTGTATCTTGTTTTCAGTTAACACACCATGCAGCTAAACCAGGAAAGCTGCTCCTGACAGCAATATATTATGGAAGAAATGGTTTATTCTAAGGACACTGCGAAGGCTTTCTGAGGATAAAGAACAAGACTCATGCCACTTGTTAAAGAAGCTGTAGCACAGCAGGAAAACTGTTACAAGGAGAGCTCTGCGTATCGCTGGAGCTAGGAACTATCTGCCTAAAACTGACTGCTAACATGCTCCCCCTGTGTCTGGGTGAAAATGTTCCTCATTCTCCACCCTGATTGGATTTTGTCACAGGGCAAGTAGCAAGACACAAAGTGCAAGAATTATTTACATATTTTCCAGTGCAGCAGCTGGAATTGGTTTTTTTCATCAGATTTAAAATGCTTTCAATCTTGTGGAGAGCTTGGGTGAAGAAGATTTTAAGAAGCAAAAAAGCATAAGTTTTGCTTCCAAGTCCCTACTCCGCCAGGAGTTTTGTTGATGCCTCTGAGCAAAGCACTGTGGATTTGAGGAGGTTTAGTTGCCCACCTCTAAAAGCAGGTCAGCTGCACTTGTCCACCTTGCAGGGGCACCTCAGGGATAAGCACTCACGTGTACTGAGATGCTATAGCAATCACATGTACACTTCAGTTAGATGGTTTCCATGTTGCCCAGAGGCAGTCATTTGCCAGTTGGAAACACATTGCATCAAGAGGTTTTATTTGAAAGCAAACTAGCAACAACAGCAAATGACATCCCTATGGGTCTGGAGGTGAGGGATGCCATGCTGTGAGGAGCTCTAGCAGCAGGCTTTGAAACATTTTTGATGGAGCAAGTCTTGGTAGTCATGCTGGTGGATGGAAAGTGGTGTTGAAAGCCAAGGTGAAGCTGTTATTTGCTGCTTGTGTTATGTTTGTTGGAAAACAGGCTCCAGCCATGAGACAGCGCAGGCACCTGAGATCTTCAACCTGGATGGCAATGAGCAATGTTATTGCTGGCTTCTCTCAACACATTTGAGCTAACTGCGAAATCTGAAGGATGATGAACAGCAGCAGAAAACATGCCTAACAACCAAAGGCTAGGGAAAAATCACTTCATGCTCAAGAGATCCTTGGACACTCAAATGAAAATGCTGGTTACCTTCCAGTCTAGCACCATCAAGATAATTTGGCTAGTAACACAGGTGGTGCACAACCCGAAATGCTAAATATTGAGAAACTTAATTTAGAAAGGCTGAGTATGGGAAAGAAATTCAGGGAAGTTTGGTTTCATTGGCCCTAGTTGTGGATAAAATATGAGTTCAGCCCTGGATTTCACACTGTTGCAACTCTGAAGCTATTATTTTGTGTCTTCCAGCCCAGAGAACCTGGACTTAGTGGATACCCTCTAGTCACTGCAAGTAATTCATCTCAGCAAAGGTGTTACCTGTTTGCTGGCAGGGCAGGCATGGGTACAGAATGCACAGCAACATGGCATGCAAAATGCCAGCTTAGCAATGACTGCTCTTGGTCCTCTTGCAGTCTGCTAACATGCTGTGACCAGCAGGTAAACCACAGACAGAAAGACAACATGACCAGGAGACATGCAATGGCCAGGAGACACACCATGGCCAGAAAACATGACATGGCCAGCAGACAGCCGCATGCACACCATATAACAGTACCTGAAGACAAGTTGAGTCTCTGAACATTATCATTAAGTTCTGGGCATCAGGGTCATCTTCCTAGCCCCTTGCACAATCAACTACTTAGATAGCTGGATATCTTTTGGTGTCCAGCAAAACAAGAGTTACAGCTTTCCTTTGTTCCCAGAGTAGATGTTCTGAGTTGTTCAAGAGTTTTATGAGACCAGCCTCTGACCTCTTTTCCAACCACACGTGCATGCTGGTGATAGGACTTTCCTCACCTTGATGTTCCTTGTGTCTGTGGTGGTGTGAAACACCCACCATCTGTGCAGTCCTCACATCTGCTTTTCTTACAATCTTATGAGGCATGCAGAATGGCAGCAACATTTGTTACAACTGGAATTTTCTTACACTTCCAGGTGTTTCACTCCCTCTATCCACTCCCACCTCTGGTAACACAATGAGGAAAGACTGATTTCTGGAACTGGGTTAAAATCTTCACCTCCCAAGTTAAGCATTAAATTCTGGGAGATTGCTTTTAATTTGTCTTTTCTCAACTCTAGCAGCTACTGGTCACTGCTGGCTCTTCCTTCTGATGGATGCCATGGCTGTAGGCTTGTTCTCTCATAAAAGCACTCTGCTAGCTCAAGTCCACACCTGCAGAGCCTGTTTGAGCACAAATAGGCTTCCATGGCTGCTCAATTTTGCTATTTATCTCACTTACCATTCTCCAGCTGCTTCATCTCCCGATTTGATCAAATCTTTTTAGAGCTTCTCACAATCAGTGATATTTCTTCCCTTCTTTCATTATTTTCTTTCTTTCTTCCATTAACAAATAAAACCCTAAATAGTTTAGTGCCACCTGGACAGATTTCACCTCCTGCTCTGTCCTCTTGCTTCTCCAAACCATTAATAAATATTTGCAGTCGTATCCTTCCTAAAGCTAGTCTGTTGAGTCTCTCCCATTTAACCTCTCCCCTGCTCCAAGGACCATTCATTCACTCCAACTCTTTGTATCCCATTGCTTGAGCAGTTTTTGACCCACAACAGGATGCTGCCCCTTACCCTGCAGATGTTTATTTTCCTTAAGAGCCTCCTGTGAGGGACTTCATCAAAAAGCCTTCAGAAAAATCCAAGTAAATTATGTCCAGAAGTGCCCTTTATCCCATTTGCTGTATTAACTCTTTCACAGGTTTTGGCAGGCTCAGAAATTACAGTTTTCTGGGTCTGCTGCATTCATGCTCTTCCTTGTGTGCTGTCTGTTCAGAAATTACCAGATATTTGCTCCAAGGGCCTCATCCAGTGCTGAATACTTCAGGGTCCTACCAAACCAAAGACCCAAAGGACCCCAGAACATGGTGCCATCGTAACACAGGGAGGGATTTTATAATAAGGGCAGAACTGTGGAGACCAGACTGAAGTTCCCACTTTCATTATTTTGACGTCTCCTATAGAAAGTGTATTGAGAAGAAAAAAATTACTTCCTTACATATTTTCAGATTTTTATTACTTCTTTATATCTTGCATTTGCTGATTTTAATTTCCTTTTTAAGTTTCTGTTTCTTTAGGACTTTGTTGTGTTCAGTTTTTTATTACAGGATTTTTTAGGAAATCATAATACTTTTCAAAATAGGACAAAATCCTTTCTCAAATTAAAAAAAAAATTCAACGTAAGAATTTTGAAAACAAGTGTAAATGAAATTCAAGAAAAGGAAAAAATTTATTACCATTTTGCGAACTAGCTGATCTTTACATTTGCCTCTATGGGATGAATTACTTTTAGATTGAAGCAAAACATGATTCCCTGTCTTATATACAAGACACTGGAAGCTTCTTTGTTTGAACATTGTTTGGTGTTTGTCTTTTAGAAAGATGTTAAAAACTGAATGAAAGAACAGAAGAGCTGTAAAAGCGATGGGAGGCCTAGAAAAGAGACCCTTGGAAATGAGTGTGAAGGAAGGTATTCTATTTAGCCTACCAGAGTGAAGGGCAAAAAGCAATTTGACCTGTAGGTGTCTACACAGGAAGATGGTATTTGATATTACAGTGCTCTTTAATTGAGCAGACAAAGCAAAATGAGGTCCAATGGCTAGAAGCCGAAGATGGAAAAATTAAAGGTGGAAATAAGGTGCAGCTTTTTTTTTTTAATAGGCAGTGCAATTAACCACTGGAGCAATTTGCAAGAATGGAAAAGATTATCCATCACTCAAGGTCTTGAAGTCAAGACTGGAAGGCTTTCTGAAGTGCACATCCTTTGTCAGTGCCCAGTCGTGAGTGCCATGCGGGGCTGCTGTAATTCCACAAATCAGGTCCTGCAGGAGGTCAAAACCAATTGCCATAATTGCACTGTCTGACTTAAATTCTCTGCATCTCCATGGCCTTTTCTTCACTATGCTTTTAAGATATGACTATTAAAATCTGCACAGCGGAAACATCTTTTGAGGCTGAAAATATATCTATAAAAGAAAAATTGCCATGATGTCCTTTTCCTTTGCCCTCTGCAGATGGCCTTTGGGAACACAGAGACGGTGCTGAACCCCACAGAACCTTGTCTCTCTGCCTGTGTCTCAATTGCACACAAATAGATAGTCTGTCTGAGGCTGATTGCTCCCTGTCCCTCACCTCCCAGAGCTGAGCAGCAGATTCCTACTACCATTGTCTCTCAATGCTGGCATCTCCATCAATCAAGCTATTCCCAAACCAGATACTTTGGATGTTTCCCCTGCCGGGGCTTATGTGTGTGAATTCCCTTCATCATGCTGGCTTTTGCAGCAATGTTTGCCCCAATACCAGCAACCCGTGGCTGCTTGTGCTCTAAGACCACTTCCTGAAACTGGTTTCATCATTCTCATGCCTTTTCCCTAAATACCCACCACATCCTAGTGTTCCATGCCTTGCATAGGAAAGCAAATTTTCCATGTGAATCCAAAACTGGGGAGCCCAAAGGTCCTATTAATCCTGTCACCCATCTCTGGCAGTAGCCAAGAGCTGAGGCAACGGGCAAGAACCAGGATTGGGCACATTTTTGCATCTCTGTTTCCAGGAAACTCTCCTTGTTGTGTGTTTATAGAGCACCTTGCAGAGCTGGCCTGCAATGCGAACTCCCTGGGGGCATACTAGGGAGAATCGTTGCTATCAATTATTGCAATTATTACAATTATAATAATTACTATTCTGTCACTTAAATTTCAGCAATTAATTTTTCCAGAGTCTAGTTCAAGTCATTTTCTTTCTGCCAGATGCTGATCACAGCAAGAGTGAGGTACAGTGTCTGCTGCTGGTCAGAATCTGCTTTAACTCATAAGACACCATGGAGACAGGTCCCTGATAAAGCACAGACCTGGATCTCCTTGATGGGTTCAGCTGGTGTGTAGTGTGATCTTTGTGCAGCAATTCAAACAGTGTTAGTCTGGGGACGTTACAGGCTGGAGTAAGACTACAGTAAACTGGGCCAGAAAGATTCAAAGCCAGGATGTCCAGGACACCGGTTTAACTGGTTCATGAGATTAATGTGAAGAACGGCATAGGCAATATTCAGCTTTGGGCAGCTAAAGGCAATGTCTCTGGCTGTGATAGTTGTCTAACAGCCTGCCAAGAGAGCCAGGCCCTGCTGAGGAGCAGTACTTCTCATCCCTATAGAAATGCCTCTGATCAGTGCATGACCTTACCCTCTGGAGATGCCTCTTTTTCTCCACCAATATTAGAGAAACCCAAAGGGTTCATTTAGACTAGACATCTAACTAAAGTGGGAGGAGATGAATACTACACTTCGTGTTCTCAGTTGTAGTTTTAATGATAAGAAACCTTGACATGTGAGAGGGATCCATCAATCTAGAGGTTTGGGAACCACCAATTCAAGATAAGTGCAGGACGGATAAAGCCAGTAACAGTTTTCTCACATCTCCCGGTGTCAAGTGACTCTAATAACACACTGCTGTGGCATAAATGTATGCACAGTAGCCAGGTCATCTTCCTGAGTGACAACTCTGAGACCTAAAATGAGTGTCAGTTGGACAGGTCCATTGAGAACTATTTAGCCATTTCCATTTGCATCAGCTCAGAGCTGGCTTACATCACATTCAGGTTGTGAAATTAATCTCACTCAATGAGATGCTCTTTCCTCGGGCATCACTGTTGCTCCCATTAATAAACCCTCTTCTACTGCAAGTACTACTGAGGAATTTTGCATCCAGGCCAGCAAACCTTAAAATGAAGGCAGAGAACTATATCTCAGAAGACAGTCACTCTTGAAATGACTGAAGGTTCATAATAGATATTCAGCTCACCAAGGGTTGTTTTTGTACTGCTGTAAGGAAGGGACTGAATGGTATCTTCAAATCTTTCAGCAACAATACAGTAGGCAGGAACTAGGAGATTGCTACTGTTTTCTTCCTTAGTATTGTACCCAATTCTAAATTTCTGCTTTCAAAAAAGAGCTTTAATTACTTAGAAGAGGGTGAGAAAATTGCTGTTGTAATGGCTTGATTTGGGGGAACGTTGTCTTCTAGTAAGAAATTCACTTATGTTATTTGTCCAAAGGAAGATTAACAGGCAATTTGGTCATGGTCTGTGGGTCTCAGCATTGAAAAAATTGTCTAGGGAAATAAATGGCACTTTGTTCTGTTGGAAAAAGGCATATAAAAATCCAGTGGTAGGAAGCAGGATTGCAGTCATGCTGGAAAAAGAGCGATAACTGAAGGCAGGAGGAGCTTCATGGTGCATCCCTTACTCATCTTGAAGTCAAGACTGGGGATGTGCTCTGGTACACACAAATATTGTATGGCTGATGCCGAAATTAATGGGGTGGGTCTTTACATTCCTTACTGCTGTTTGTTATGTTGGATTCTCTAATTGGATTCCCAGAGCTACAAACTCTTGCATTACCTCCATGAGACTGTGTAAAAAGCCTTTCTCACATATCACCGAATGACATGACAGTGTAGCAAATAATGTGCCATTTGGGCATTAGGAACAATATCTGTTCTTTAAAAGACAATATTTCACCCATGTGTTTTCTTGAATGTTTCTTGGAGATCCATGGGAAGGTGTCTGGAGGGAAAAAAAAGGAAAATAAATGGATCCAAAACCAGTCATGAAAAACCTTCCTTTCAAATTAAGAAAAAGGGAAAAAAAAAGATCCAACTTCTTCAGGATCCAGTAATAAAGGCCATGTTGAAGGCCATGTAAACTAGAGGAAGCTTTCTATTATTTCAGTAATATTATCAGTGGGGTATCTTTAGTGAAGGTGTTGCATTGTTGCCTAGCTGAAAAAATGGAAAATAAGCAGAAATTTTCCTATAAAATCCCTTGGTTGATGGCAGATCTGCAGGGGACTGCAGGCTGAAACCCAGCATTGTGAATGGGATTCGTGGGCAGTCCTGGGGTGAGGCTGGACTTTGGAAGAAGGTTTTGGAACAGCAAGACTACAGGGCTGGGAATATAAAGATAGCCTTGTTACATGAAGGCAATTCACCCAAGGTAGCTGATCGAAAAAGAGATATGGAAGTGGAACAAATACATTGTGTAAACAGTTTCATGTGTAAATACTTTTTCTTTAATCTATCGAAGGATGGTACCAGCCAGAACCAGCAGCTACAATTCAATTCAGGCAGGCAAAATTCAATTCAGAAGGAAAGCACACGTTTTTCACTGTGAGACTGATTAACCGCTGGAACAGTGAAGGAAGCAGTGGTTTCTTTTCCAGCCCTGCTTACACACTGGTCTGGCCGAGATAACTTAAGCAGCGGATACAAAATAGAATGGGACTGGGCTACAGCATGTGAGAGAACCTCTCCTGGTGATGGTAACCAGGTGAAAGTCAGCTCTGCATGTTACTGCTGGCCAGAGTGGGTGATCACATTCTCCCTTTCTGTCTTAAACACAGACTGGACTTTTTAACTAGGAACACGCAGAGAGGCACTTCAGCAGGTTCTGCTTAGCTACAATTGCATAATGAAGTCCTTTAAGGAGTAAATGTTTCTATTTAGTTCAGTAATAGGGCTTCATTAAAAGCCTTTATAGACCAAAAGGGGAAGAGTAACCCAATCAAAGGTTCCTGATGAAGTAAAAATGGCAAAGTAGGAAAGTCAGAATTTACTACGTGCCAGGAATATGCAAGCCCATTCCCTGCAATGAACTGGGATGTAGTTTCTTCCTTTACTTATAAGGATATTTAGCATTAAATTGCATAATAAAAATGTGCACACAGAGGCATAAACACAGGGAGGTGTTCACGTTCCCAGAGATCAATCTTGGCTGGTGACTTAACACTGCAGCACAGTGGTGCAAAGGAACAACAGTCATCACTGCCTATGCACCAAGGAGCCCAGTGTGCACATCTGCAGCCTCAGCAGGACTAGTCACAAGCCTGGATGCTCCCAGATCTGAGCCTGAGGAGGACACTCCACAGCTGCAGATGCTTCAGAAGGAAACCTCCACAAAGCTACTGAAAAACTCCCCCCTGTACATGTCTAATCCAAGAGGTGGAGGGATGCAAATGATCCTACATCCCCCAGTGCTTCTCTTGTTGGAAGATAAAGTCATGGGCAGATTCAGGGTACTTGGCCCTGCTGCACCCGAGGAGAAGACCGCTTTTCCATTGTGCTTGGTCTTGACACTCTTTCTTTACTGACTGCATCTGCTAATGAACAAGGGTGGCTGGTAAAGCTGATCTTTGCAGATGCATCTGCTAATGAACAAGGGTGGCTGGTAAAGCTGATCTTTGTATATGCAGCAATCTCTGTAGCTTATCTTCTGGCTGTTGGAGATGTGCAATTCCAGCTCTCTCCAAGACATGATCCCTATTTCATGTCAACCAACACTGTGGTCTGATAGTCCCAGGAAAGGAGACTTTTCTCTCACAGAGGAAAAGAGAGTAAAAATAAAAACAATTAAATGTTTTGATCACAGTAAATCGTGGGACAAAATTTGCCATGGGAAAGGACCTCCTAGGCTGCTGCAGTCACTCATCCACAGGAACCAAAGCCTCTAATCCCATTAAGAAACTTATCTTTCCTGATGGAC
This sequence comes from Neomorphus geoffroyi, assembly GCA_033558235.1. NCBI lineage: Eukaryota > Metazoa > Chordata > Aves > Cuculiformes > Neomorphidae > Neomorphus > Neomorphus geoffroyi. The sequence continues at coordinate 3,107,063 of JAUMJM010000048.1, forward strand.
AAAAAAGCTTTCTCCCATCAAACATCTATTCTAATGGAAATCTTTATACCAGAACTCCTGTCTCACAAAAGGCCAGGGTGCTCCCTAAGCCTTTGATATTGTGTTTGGAGTATAATGAAAGGCATTAATTTGAATAGAATTATTGAAATGGCATGTCTGTTTCTGCTATTAATAGAAAAGAGTCTTAAAACAATGAGCAGCAGAGATGGGGTGTATTGCAGTGAACAGGAACAAAGACAGAGCATTTTGTTTTGGTTTTTGTATTACGGGAATGGCCTGAGGTCTATAATATGCCAGGCTCTGTACAGAGCAAATATTACAAACCTTGCAGGATGCTATAAGGGAAAATATTGGAATCTGGGCTCTGTCTGCAGATCTCCTATTGCTCAAAAGCTGCAGGGCATTAAATGAAGCTGACAGAGAACAGTTTCAAAACAAATCAGAGATGGTGGGTCTTCATTTAGCTGAGAAACTCCTTGTCAGAGGATGCTGTAGTTGCTAAAAGTTCACCCAGTACTGAGCGGAGATTGAATGAGTTCACGGAAGATGCATCCACTGAGGATCAAGCCTGTAAGTCTCTAGTATTTGTAGCCTGGCAAGAGTGTATCATACCTGCTTTCCATGCTATTATGCCTTCCCTATGCATCCACTTTTATGAGGATGCTGAGATATCTGGGTTTTGATCTGACTTAGTAAAGTTGTTCTGGTAGTCTTGATTTCTTCTGATCGCTGTATGTAAAGATGCATTTGTATTTTCATATCTGTATAGCATTGCATAATAAGCTGAAAGTCATAGAAATGTGTGGATTCTGCGATGAAAATAAAAACCCAAACCAATCCTTCCCAGAGGCCTGAATTTCTAAAGAATTATGGTTTTGCTTTTCGTGTTTGTTTCCCAGGAACAGACTGGCAAAGCGACTCTGTGTTTGCTGCCCATATGCTGGTGTAACCTGGCAGCAGAGCTGGAGACATGATATAAAGCAGTGCGGGCTTACCTACGGTGGTACCCCAAGGAGCTGAAAAAGGTAAACTTTTGGATAAAAGCTATCTGCATGGGGTTAAATTAGATACTTCATCAAGGATCCAGAAGAACAAGAAAGCCTAGGGAGAGACAGCAGAAACATGTCCTTGCCACAGGGTGCAACAGTGAGCCCAAGAGGACAGGACAAGAAGTACCCTCAAGAAGAAACTTCCCAGTGGGAGATGCTACAAATTCCCCTTGTGTCCTCAGTGGCTGTTTCCATGGCGAAAGGGCCACAGAGAGGGATGTGAGTTTATTCCTTGTTTTGTCAGGGGCTTTCTGCAGCTTTCTGGATGGGATAAATTTTTCCTCTATATCGACTAACTTCAGCTGTTGATCTTGTTCAATGGGCACAGAGGGACTCCAGTCTCAGATATAGCTTTGTCGCGAGGCTGTGAGCATTAAGGGGAGCATGGAGCTTGGGGACCAGCTGCAAGAGGACTCTGGATTGCCCTTCCCCAGTGTTTCCTTCTGTCCTCCACCATGCACAATGCAAGAAGACCTGTCTTGCACAGCTGCTAAGAGTTCCTTGCACAGCTTTTCTTGCTCCCCAGGGCAGCTATAACCAGGCTAGCAATGTCCTCCCTCCCTCCATTTCTCTACAGCCCTGGCTTGCGGTGTACATTGTTGGAGATTCAAAAAAATGCAGATATATAGGTCTTGCAGGGCTTTGGCTGAAAGTAATCAAGAGTGGATATGACCCAAGGTAGAGCAAGGAGAGATACCAGCACCGGGTATGCAAAAGCAGAGAAACAAACAGTGGTGAGTGGAGGCAACTTAAAATTAGAGCTGTGAGATGGGGGAGACCAGAAGCAGCATTGCAATTTCTGATCTTTGCTGCTCTGGTTTTAATTACATGGCAAAGCCCTCTGTAACATTCCCATTCCTCTCATTCATCGTGCTGTAGTTTCTTTCCTGTTAGTTGTCTCAGCCGAAGACAGTGCAAGTTCTACCTTCTCCAGCTTGGGAGAACAAGACTGAAGATTTGCATCTAGGCTACAACGGGAATGGGCCGCTTGGCAGACAGCACTGTTGTGTGATGCTGCCGTTATGTGTCTGTACCGCAACAAGGAGTCTGCTCTATATCAGTGCCACTGAGCTTTCTGCAACAGTTGTCTGGGTCAGGCAGCTGTCCTACTGGCTGTGCTGTGTGAGGTAATGCAGCCGCTCCAGTCCTTGAGGGAGGGTGTTGGATCCTTCTGTGGACCAGAAATCAGCAGACTGGTGGCCACTGTGTAACGTTTACTGCTTGGGGAGATGCTGTAGTAGCAGAACACATTCTTCTCCACTCTGGAGCAGTAACATAGCCCTGACCTCTTGCTTGAAAACCCTGAGCTGGTATCACTGCTGCATCACTACTGCCTTTGCATGCTGCTGCAGAGTAGTGCTAGCTATATTGCCTTAGGACAAGTCTGTACGTATTCAAAAGCATAGAACAAGCTCCAGTGCAGGGTTCTTGCAGGTCAGCTGGGAAGCTGGAAGCAGGAGACCTGCCCAGGCTCTCCATGGCACAAAGCTGATTAGCCTTGTGGTACATATCCTGAAAGGCCACAGCCTCCAACTTCAGAACAAACCCTGCAAGCATCTTTTGGCCCTGCTGTGAACAAGGGATGCTGCATTCCTGAGACATTCTGCAGCCTAACCTGCCCCCTGTATGAACTTCCTTTAGTGTTGCATTCATAGAACTGTAGAACGACCCGCGTTGGAAGGGGCCCAGAAGGGTCATTGAGTCCAACTCCTAAACCTGCATAGGACAATCCCAACATTCAAACTATGTGCCTGAGGACATTGTCCAAATGTTTCTTGAGTATTTTCAGCCTGTTTCAGTGCTTCACCACACTCTGGGTGAGGAACCTTTTCCTTATATCCAGCATGAACCTCCCCTGGCTCAACTTCCTTCTATTCCCTTGAGTCCTATCACTTGTCACCAGAGAGAAGAGATGAGCACCTGCTCCTCCACCTTCCCTTGCAAGGAAACAATGAATGGCTATAAGGTCTTCTCACAGTTGCCTCATCTCCAGACTGTAAAAACCAGGTGACTTTAGTCACCCTTCTTACGATTTCTCCTCTAGACCCTTCACCAGCTTATTGGCCTCCTCTGGACACTCTCCAGTAACTTGATGTCCTTTTTATCCTGTGGTGCCAAAACCTGCACCCAGTACTGGAGCTGTGACTGCACAAGTGCGGAGCAGAGCGGGACAATCCCCTCCCTCACCCAGCTGGCAATGCCTTGCTTGATGCATCCCAGGACACGGGTGGCCCTCTTGGCCACCCGGGTACTGCTGGCTCATGTTCAGCCACCATCGGCCAGAACCTCCAGATCCCTATCGGCATGGCTACTTTCCAGTCCCTCGATCCCCAGTCTGTACATATATTCAGAGTTGCAGTGTCCTAGTTGCAAAACCTGGCACTTGACCTTGTTAAACTTCATGCAGTTGGCAATCATCCAGGTTTCCAATTTGTCCAAATCCTTCTGCAGGGCCTCTTTGCCCTGAGGTGTGTCAACAGCTCCCCCTGATCTCACGTCATTGGCAAACTTGGTTAGTAAACCTTCGAGTCCTGCTTCCAGGTCATTCAGTTTGGCCTCAGCAGCTGCACTATCCCCTCTGTCTCACAATACAGCCTCTGAAGCAGGGCTCTGCCATGCTTTTTGGGGGTGCTGCAAGGCTGTGTGAGCTGACATAAAACAGATGCAGAAGCTCACTGTACCTGAAGAACTTGCAAACTGTAAATGATCCCCAGAATCCTTGCCTGGCTCACTGGTTGCTGCATATTCATGCACAAGTTCTGAAGCCTGTTCTATCATGAACACAAGCAGAGAGGACTGAAAACCAGTGTGAAATGGCAAAGGCCAGTGAAGGATGCATTTAAAGGATTATCTCTTTACTTGTGATCGGAGGGAGATGCAGTGAGGAGAGATTTCTCCAGCCTTTCTTGTTTCCTATTTTACTCTTCCCTGAACCCCAGTTTTGCTGAGGAAAGAGCAAGACCTGAGCAGGTGGGAGGGACAAGCACACTACACAAAGCCACACAGAATCAGCAACAGGCAAAGGCCTGTGCTGTAACCCAGAAACAGGTTAATTAGAGGCTGGCAAGTCTGCTGGGTACTAATGACTGCTGCATTGGTCTGGATGCATCTCTGTGTTGACACTGGCACAGCCCTACTGCAGCCCCTGCTCCATGTCTCCTTGACATAGTTCACCACCTCGCTCCTCTCTGCCTTTTGGTAAATCTATCCTGTGTGTTTGGAAATGACAAGATAAAGCTCCCAAACCCAAGAGGCTCTGAGTAGGTGTTAGATCTATTGATTTGTCTGCCCGCCTTTCAGTTGGCTTCAAGTTGCACCTTCAAGTTCAGCCATGAAATCAGAGGGGTTAATAAATAAAACAAACAGGCTGAGATTTTTTCACAAGACTCCACTTGCTCACAGCTTTAAGAAAACAAAGTACCAAGTAGTACCTAAAGTCCCCAGGGATGTACACCAAGTGAGACTGCAGTTCACAAACAGTTCTTTTATCAGCCGTACGGGTGAACACGTCTCTCCCCACCTCCTCTGCCTCCAGCAGCTTTCTCCTCTCTCTGTTCCATTTCCCCAGACGTGTGCACAACTGGTTAAGAGGCCAAATGATAAACTGAAACTGATTTGGCTTAAATATAGGTTCATGTGCGTATTTCCTTATTTCCATAATTACACCTATACAGTCAGCTTGCTTTGACAGGGGTTGTCGTGTGGCATCAGAAAAAAGTGGATGCTTTCCCATCATTTCCACCATCTGCCATCAGGAAAAACTGTAATCTGTCCAGCCTGCCTTTAAATCACTTAAGACTGACTCCTCTAGCACTTTCCTGTTAAGAGGGTTCGATAGCCATAACTATGTCTCTCTGAGATCACTCTTCCTTAATCTTCAGCATAAATTTCCTCTTCCCTTTGCTTTGTGTAAGAGAGTTGTGGTACAACGGGTGTTTTATTTGCAGCATCTCTTTGAGGCAAATGCTCTTGAAGTTAAGTATGGCTGTTGCTTTGCAAAAGTGCCTCATTGCAGGGGCAACCTGAAGAGGGGGAACCCAGACTGGGCTTCCCATGGCACTGAGGAACTGCTGAGGTGCAGGTTGCTGGTGGGACACAGCAGGGGAGAAACATGGCATCCCCAAGGATTCTTGTGAAAAAAAAAAAGTAAAGACAAATGAGTGCAAGAAGACAAGCTCAGTGGAATGTGACAAAGCAAGTCTGCAAAGTGACGTTAGTGGGAAGGACCATAGTTTCATACCAGGAGTCTGAAGTTGGTTGGGGACCACCAAGAGGTGCTGAAGGTCCACTAATTTAAGATCCTTTCTCTATTGCCGTAAGTTTAACTAAGGGATAGGTGTGAGTGAACATTTTGGCAGAGATCCTGGGGTGCTGTATTCTTGTTCCTGCTGCTAGCTGCTCCCTTGTGTCAATTTTGTCAAGCTCAGCCACCAGAGCAGGTTGCTTTTACTCACGAAGGCACTGCATGTCAGCTGAGATGCAGTAACTCAGAGTGGTGCAGCTGGAGGAAACAGCTGAGCCAGAAGCAGTTGTTCACCGGCAAGTGAGGAGGTTAAAAACCTCAGCCAAGAGCAAAACAGTTTGTTTCTTCTATCTGCTGGCACTGACAGTCCACACTGTGAAATCTGCCCCGTGGCAGAAGCACTTATGCTAAAATTGCCATAACTGCTCAGAGTGAGCCAAGAGGGGGTTAGTACACTGTGAACTGTGCTTACTACTTTTTAGCTTCAAACTGATACCTGTGACTCCAACTCTCTTCTGCAAAACAGGAGTTTGTAGCTGAATTTCCTTCTCCACAGCCTTCGCAAGCTCAGTGCTATATATGTGATACATATACAACCAGGGGTCCTAAATTTTGGTGGAGCAACTCTCCAGCACTTGCATTGGGCTGGAGGCAGTGGGGATTGGAGCTGCAGCTGAGTGGATCTTTCTTTGGCTAAGATGTGAGAACCACCACCACACCACGGGGCCTTTCTGTCAAGAGGAACCTTAACAGGTTTTCCTCTCTTCCACCTGGTACCCACTGCAGTATCCCAGAGATTTCTCACTCCACCTTCCCTCTCTCCTGTCAAATGGGTTAAAACTGGTCTGCATTCTCCTAAATGAAGAAAACAACCCTCCGTGCACAGAGACAGTGCTTGAGCAGAAGCCTGTCCCTGAGGAAACTGGGCAAGGAGTCTGAGATGTGCCTCAGCCCAGGGAGCTGATGTCGCCTTCGGGGGGTGAAACTTGTCAAGGAAGGTACAAGGACAATTCAGCAAGGCAGGTATAAAATGTAATTTCAGATCCCATGCAGGCAAGGGAAGAGAAAAAAGAGACTGAGAAGACTGAATTATTTGCTAGTTTGAAATACTTAATTTTTCATCTTCTCTGAAGTATTTGCATAATGGTTGTTTTTGTGTGTGTGGCTTTGTTTTGTTTCATGGTTTTTGCTTGGGAATTTATTTTAAAATGAAACCTTTCTTGTCTGTGCTACCTTGGCAGCCTCTGTTTGGATACCAGCAAAACATTCTGGTTTTACTGCCATCAGAAAACACCAGCTCCCAGGAGCCTCATAATGCAATTACAACCAAAGTCTTGGAAGTGGGAGCAGCAGTGGACAGGGTCAACATCGGGCTGGAGTAACCACCCCCATGGAGAAAAACCTGTGTGCAACCACTCCCAGGTCCTAGCAGAGTAGCCTGCGTGTGTCCACAGACCATCTCATGCCTGAAGGGTCATCGTGGGTTACTTTGGCTTTAAAGTCCACGTCTCTGGGTTCAGGCAGGGGATGGTGCCCAGTGTTATGCGGGTGGAGGTATGCTACGTAGTGCCAAATCTTGCTGGTCTTTGGCTCATTCAGCATTTCTTCTGACCAGAAAGTACTAAAGCCCAGGAAATGCGAGGGAGGGCCCTGCCAGAGTGTTTCAACTAGTTATTGAGATCCCTTACTAAGCCCCTTCAGCACATCATCAAGCTGAGAAACACAAGCATCGCTGAAAAAATGGAGACATTTCATTTAGAAATTTTGCTGAAACCCAACATTCAGCATTCTTTGCAAGAAAATGTGATTATACATCTCCTCTTCAGTTTCGAAACACTTGCCAAGTTTAAACTGAATGTTCATTACCCCCTCTCCCCACATGCATTTTCCAATGAGTAAACTATTTATCTCCCTATTTGTCTCTCACTGTTACACCAGACCGCAGCACTCATACTGGGGTACAGAGCCAGATTTGGTCTGAGCCTCTCCATGCCCCTGCATGTCCACAGGCATGCTGGAAATCTCCAGATGTTGGGCTTTCAACCACCTCTTGAGGAAGAGAGAGGCCACTCCCAAAGGGAAAATTGGGTTAAAAGATTAAAAAAAAAAAAAAAAAAAAAAAAAAGAGGGGGAAAAAAAATGAGCAATCTTCTAGCTCACTGGTTGCCTTTAAGCACTAGGATAGCAATCCTTGATGGCTAGCACAGAGCTATCCAAGCGCTTCAAGTCCCGATCTTCCAAGTTCTCCTCCTGATGGGGAAAATCTATTCTGTGTTGACAGAAGTGTGCTCCAGGGTGGGAACAAATATTAATTATATGACAAACACATCCTTGGATAGTGATTTGCATGTGGCCTTACATCAACAGCTCAAGGTCCTATAAAACAGGAGCGAAGTCCATTCCTGCACCCTGCTGCATATTGAATGAATGCAGGCACAAAATTTGACTGCTGTGACCTTCAGAGAAGGTCTGAGCGTGTTTCCAGCCCCTGCAGACCCACACAGGTGACTGGCTTTGTGGATGCAGCCGGCGCAGACCTGGCAGCCTGTCCTGATGGGGCTCTGCAAAGAGTTTGGAGAACGCCCTACGAAATACTCACAGGGGGTGCACCAGCAAGTGGTGTCACAACCCACAGGCTGCCTCCTTAAACCAGGATTATATTTACAGCTTTATCATCTGCGAAGAGCAGCTGGTGTCTCATCCCGCTGCATACTCGGCAGTGTGACTTTCTAACTTGCAGTTTGATTTATGGAGTGTGTCTTGCTTTTCTCAGTAAAGATTATAAATGGCCCCCCCAAAAAATTAAAAAGAAAAGTGACTGAGACTCTTCACTTCGGACTCTGCCATCATAACTGACAGGTAAAAGGGCAGACAGGAAAATACCTGCTGAGAATGAAGGAAGATCTACTAAACAGAGATCTATCTCAGTTTCCCATGAGGTTATCAATGCTTTGGTGATCGAGTATGAAAATAACATATTTTCAGAGCCAGATGCCAGCAGAGGAATGGCCCAGCTGTAAACAGCCTCATAAAGGAACAAATCTGAGGTGTTCGGAGTGGCCCAGCCAAAGGATATCTGATCCTAGAGCTGTCTCTTATTTTGCTTATCCATTTCATTACCCGTGGTTGCCTTCCACTGCCAGAAGACAAGGAAACAGCACCGTGAAATCCTGTGGCTCAAGGGGATCGGCTTGGAGATATTCAGGAAATCTTATGATTTTTCGCCCCATCCAAAAAATAAATAAATTCTGATTTCTCAAAACCAAAACTTGCCTTGGGAAATGGTTGGGATTGATGGATTTCCCAACTCTAAAAGTAATTGTTCCCAATACCTTTTGGAATTGTTAAACTCCGGGTCTCTGACTTCTTTCAGCGCTCACTTAGAAATGCAACCCTAGGGTAACAGAAATGTTTGAGGCAAGAGCAGAGCAGTCGGCAAAGACAGGAGTGAAATACTTCAATTGTGCCAAATCAGTCTTGAAGGATTATTGTTCCTGTGTTAGCCCAAGCTGGAATAGACATTTTGTTTGTTTTCTCTTTTCTTCTTTTCTTTTCTTTTTTTTTCCTTTTTCTTTTTTTTTCCATCTTAAAAATGTACACACCATGGGAAAACAGCTCTGGGCCAGGTTCCTGTTCTCCTAGAACTCCATCAGCTGTGTGAGGGCTGCATAGATATGCTACTTGTAGGAAACCATTGGGCTAAAGGATTGAAATACAAAGAGTGGCTTTCCTATAGAGGAGCTGCCTATGCCCTAATGATGTTAAAATTGGAAACCCCTGACTGAAGCAGGAGAGAGGGGAAAATGAACACATGCATTAAAAAGTCTTCTGAGTGGTCCAGCACCAGGCTGAACCTTAGTGACTCGAGGATAAGTATAATCCATTTATGTGGAGTGTCTGAGGGAAATTCTTTTCAAATGTCCCTCATCCAGAAATGGAAGCTCCGTGGCTTCTTATAGCCCTGTTTTCCTAAAGCTCTTTGCTTCCAAAATCAATATTTGCTGATCTCTTGCTTTGTTTTTAAATTGCTCTGAGATCCTCTCCCATAAGTTGGGATTCAGGATTTGCATCTCCATCTCAGTGGAGGAATTCTTTTTCTCAAGGGAAGTGTTCAGCTCTTGCTGAGCCATGCCCTGCTCCTCTGTTAGGACACAGTCCTGACAATGCTGGGAATGATGCAGTGGTGAGTCTTAGCTGGTTCTGATGGGAGCCGTCCCCTCAGTTACAGTCAGAAATGAAGCTTGTTCAGTCACAGTTATCAGACATATCACCCAGTAAGGGCAGAGTGCTGCAGAAATAACTCTCAGGACATGGGGTCTTTATCTGTTTTCCTTCTTGATGTAGAAAAGCCCAAGTTATATGGAAATCTCATTTGCTGGTGCTCCTGACACAGGATCCACCAAGGATGGAAATAATTTATTGGAGGCTGAAGGATGAATAGCAGAGAAATGAGGGGAAGATGTTGTCTGATGGTATGAGCACTCTGGAGATCCCAGTATCAGGTGATGGAGTAGAAAGGAAAGGTTAAAGGGTGGAGAGCAGAAAGAGAGAATTCTGTAGATGAAAGAGAACATTGCCAATACATTGTGACTTTGATGGAGAAAGGATATACACAGCTGTCAAGTTTTATTTCCACCTTCATGTGTGACAATTCATTTGAATTATTTAATGACCAGATTTGCATATTTTCAAATAATTTGCAGTTTCTCTTTCCATTGCTTCTCATACTGTTGCCGTTGCTGGAAGCAGCTGCTAGTCTTGGGGCTCTTGTTTGCAAGTTTTTATAAGACATGCTCATGAGAGACTGTTGCTCCTTCCAGGAACACACCAGGATGGGTAAAGCCCGAGGAAGGTGATGGGATTTCTCTTAGGACCCACACCAAAGTCCTAGTTCCCAAGGAAAACACAATCTTTTGCACACTCCATGCTCCTTTCCAACCAGAGTGGGAGGAAGCTGAAGGTGAATTCACAATGACATGAGGGTGAGAAGAGTTAAGTGTGTGGGGAGAGGTCAGGAGACTGTATCCTCTGCAGAGTGACAGGCAGCAAAAAAATGTAGTATATTAACAGAGGCTGGGGATGGTTCTCTATAAATATGCCTGGGGAGTAAGTACCAGGGAGGGACAAGAACTATTTCAGCCAAAGGATAGTGCTGGCATGAGAACAAATGGATATAAACTGGCCAAGAATAAACTAGGCTGGAAATCAGTTGAGGGCTTTGAACCATTAGAGCAATCGGGTTTGGAGCAGCCACCCAGTAGGAGACACAGAGGCAAAAATCCAAACAGCTTTTAAGAGAGAGCAGACTCCAGCTCCAGAAGGGCGTTGTGATGTGTTGCTGCAACAGCAGGGATTGGGTTTGGCAAGTCTGGAAGTCCGTTCCAGCCCCCTGTTCTTATGTTTCAAACATTTGGGAGGCTTGACTTATTTTTTTGTGGATAAATATGGCTTTGTGAGCAAAAGCAAATAAACTGCTGCTGGAAAAATTTATTTTCAAGATATTTTAAGACAGAAAGAGTTGAAAACAGGAGTTGAAAAGCCAGCTCTCACTTCCCCATCAGTGCTGTGGCAGCCTGAGCTGTCCTGTCGGGATGAGGGAAGCTGTGAAATGAGAGCGTATTGAAATGTCACCAACCTGTAGGCTCAAAGGGAGCATAGAGATGGGGATCTTGCAGGTAGTGCCTGCTGGATTGCAGGGGATTTGCCAAGTCTCAGGCACAAAAGTGTTCCACCATGGGTAAGGAAAGGGACTGGGTTGAGTTTCCATAACAAACTCCTCTTCACCAGTGTCTTGACAGCCCTCTTAGCAGAGGCTCTGGTTCACCTCCCAAACCAGCAGCCAATCTCCTGCCCTGCCCCAGTCGTGTTTGCTATTTGCCACCGGGATGCAGCCAGCTGAGCTCTGAGCAAAGGTTACTTCTGCACAGCGATGTGGAGGTATCCCTTCAGAGCTCAGAGCATGGCCAACAGCAAAGTCTGAGGAAGACAAGAAGAAGACAACCCTTTCAGACATCCCAAACCAATACTGGCATCCTTGTAGTTAAAACCAATAATAAATATGGCCACACACCTTTTATATAATCTGTTCTTGGACCCGTGTTAATGTTTTGTATCCACAATATCATGCAGTTTGGGGAGGAATAACCCCATGTACAAACACATGCTATGGGATACTTTTGGAAAGCAGCTTTGCAGAAAAGGCCCTGGGGGTACTTGTGGACAGCAAGTTGGCCATGAGCCAGCAATGTGCCCTTGCAGCAAAGAAGCAAACAGCATCCTGGGCTACATTAGGCAGATCATTGCCAGCAGGGTGAGGGAGGAGATCCTTCCCCTCTGGGGGGATCTCTGCTCAGCACTGGAGAGGCCACACCTGGAGTTCTGTGCCTGATGCAAGAGGGACATGGACGGACTGGAGAGAGTGCAATGAAAGGCCACAAAAGTGATCAAGGGATTGGAGTGTCTGTCCTATGAGGAAAGGCTGGGGAAGTTCGCACTGGTCAGCCTGCAGAAGAGAAGGCTCAGAGGGGATCTCATCAATGTGTATGAATACCTGTCAGAAGGATGTAAAGAGGATGGAGCCAGGATCTTTCCAGTGGTGCTCAATGACAGCACCAGAGGCAACGGGCATAGAATGAGAACAGGAGGTTCCCTTGGAACATGGGGAAACACTTTCTCTGTGAGAGTGACCAAGCACTGGAACAGATTGTCCAGGTATGTTGTGGAGTTTCCCTCTCTGGAGATATTCAAAAGCTGCCTCAACACAGTCCTGGGCAACTACCTCAGGGTGGTCCTGCTTGCGCAGGTGGAGGTGGGCAAGATGACCTCTAGAGGTCTCTGCCAGCCTTAGCTGGCCTATGGTCCTGTGCAAGGAGTTACACAGACAAATGATGTGTTATTTAAAATTTTCTACTTTATTTCCAACCTGCAACTTACAGTTTTCATTTAATGCCTCCTAATCCATCCATTGTATGGAAGAGAAAATCACAGGCTTATCTCCATATGTTCCTTCCCACTCACATTCCTGCAGAAGTTTCTCACATTTTGGTTATCGGTTTGCCAAATTTTAGTCTTAGCCTGTGAGGTTGCTTTTCACACAGTTTCAGTTCTAATGTTTCTAATGTTTTGCTTGCTGTTTTTACCTTTCACCAAATCTTTCTCAAGACTACTTACACTGGGGTAGCATCATGGCACCATTAAGTCTCAGCCCACAAACATCATAAAACACATATGATGAATTTATAGACCCTGGACATATATAATAAGATCAATTTGAGGTCATGGAGACCAGACAAGTGTAGTATTGATGGACCAACATCCAGCTTTGAGATGCTGAATCTACTTGGCTCCAACAGGAGGATCACCTTCAGGCTACATATGATCTCCTAAATCAGTCATAAAGTTCCTCACACACAAGAGATGGACAAACTCCACTATATCACACGTCCCTGTGGGGCCAGAGAAGAACCTGTCCGAATTCAGCTGTAATAGATGCTAAACATGATGTAACTAGGGTTCAACAGCCACATCTTATGATGAGAAGGCTGGAAACTGTTGCCAAGGTACTCCATGGCTCTCCTACGCATGTCCTACTTTCCTTCAATCGGTGAAGGTCTCTTTGTATGGACCCATCAGTTCCTGGCATGTGAATGGAGAAACAGCAATTGCCAGGAGTGCTGAAGCACTGTAATTTAGCTCCTGGTTGCTGGGCAGCAATTTAAACCACTGTAATTTCAGGGGACCCATAGAGGAGCCCTTCTCTAATTGAGCCTTTTCACTCCAGTTGCTCAGGGATGCTTATACAGAGGACAATGAGTCACTGTAGGAAACATCAATATGAGAAGTCACTGGGAAGAGACAAGACAGAGTCCCAGCAGCCCACAAACTGACAGCAAATTTCAGTTCAGCAACAGTATTTCATAAAATCAATGTTCTGTGTCTCGCGACCCACCTCCACTGCCCTGAGACCACTTTTGCTTTGACTCTGTGGGAGCAGAAGGGAGTAGGACATGTGTCCACATCTCAGACCACGATCGTCTTTCCTCATTAATGCCAGTCTGGTTTCCTTGCACTCCCATCATGACTTTGACACCTGACATTCTCTCTTCTTGCCCCAGCCTTCACCCATCATGCTGCAGATGCGTCTGAAAATGCTAATTAAGAATGGTCACCCGCCAGTCCCTGTCTGGGACCAGTTCAACCCAGTTTGAGGGTGAATGTCTTTTCAGCATTCATCAAGCTTCATTCTCTGGTGCTTGGTGACAATTTCATCTTCCTCTGGGGACACAAAAGAAGGAGAGATGATGTTGCTGTAAAGAGATGCTAATCATGCTATGTGTATCTCCTGGAGAAATCGCAGAGTCCTTTGTTGCGGGATGCTGGGTCTTGTTGTGCTCAGCTCTTTGTTTCTCCTCTGATTTTGATACGATGCTGTGTGGGCAGGAAGGGAGGGTAGAATTTATAAAGATATTGAAGGGCAAGGGAAGGACAGTGCATAATATTGCATTGCAAAGATTGCTACAGGCTGTTTTGATTTGGATCTGCCATTTTATTACATGTGTGTGCACTGCCAAATTGACAGGGACAGGGATCTGCTCTCACCCCACATCAGTGGGATGATTACTTTTGTTGCTATTATGATTTCTGGTTTCCTTCCGGCTTGCAAAGAGCTGCAAATGGATCAGGTGGGCCCCTGAATGTCTGGGAGGTTCTGGCTGTACATCTGCATTTCCTCTTCTGGAGTTTGAGATTTGCTCAGGGAGTCTCTGGAAGAATATGTAAAGCAAGTCATAGAAGGAAGATGCTTCTGGATTGACAGTGCCCGATAGCTTAAGATGAGTGTGTTTCTTGCAACACTGCCAGCAACAGACATCACCTCCTAACAGCAAAAGCCAAGGGCTGTTCTTCCCCTCCAATGCAGCATGCTGAGCCTGAGGGCAGACTTTGCAGTCTGCAACAAGGTATATCCAAGATCTGCTTCTCTGCCCCCAAGTGTAACCTAAGAAATAGGTTAACTTCTGCTTGGGTCCCCCTTGCCGGGGACAACAACCATCTGGACTATGGGTGCCTGGTGGAAACCAAGTACTGTGGCTGCTGTCCCTTTGACGGTTGCTTTTCTACATTCACCTATAGTGACGTGCACTCTTCAGGTCCTTTACTGTATGCACAGGTGAAGCTGCACATGTCTGGTCTTGTCTTGCAACTTGGCCCTGTGCCTGAGAGATATGTCTTATCTCTTAGCCAGGCTTGCATGTCCTGACAGTGCCAGCCTTCTGCAAAGCCTCTTCATCGTGGTACCAAGGATGTGCACCGCAGTCTAGGGCTGTCCCCAGCACACTCCATGGACTGGAAGCTTCAATGCCTGTGGAGGTCTTCAAAGAGTTAATATCCCTCCAGATATGCTGAGCAGCTCTCTGAGTAGTGACTTGAAACAGCAGCCTGTTGTACTGCAACACAGTCTTTGGAGCAAACCATATGCTTCTGCACAAGAATAACAGCATCATTAAAATCCTGAACCAAGAACTCAAAGGAGCATTTGAAGAGTACATAGAAGCGGGTCCTGAATCCTAACTATCAGCTTCTCTTCCCCTTGAATTCTCTGCATGGTCTGAATGTGAAAGCAAAATGTATAATCAATCACAACAACCCACTTCCTTCCTCAAGTGACTCTCTAGGCAAATATGCCTATCTGAGGACCAAGTTGTAGTCTGTAATCGCAGGGAAAGAGAAGGGTACAAACAGGTGAAACAACAGAAAGAGCATGGGAAAGAGAGACAGACAGACCCTGGTCACTGCTTAAACTTTGCTTATTTACAGCAGCAGCATACATATGAAGATCTATAGCACTTACACCCAAATAAATCCTCCCCTGGAGACAGGTGGCAGATTTCCCCCTCCATTATTTACAGCCACTTCTCAGTGAAAACTGCAAGCTGTAAAATGCCCATACAGTGTTGGAGAGATTTATAGTCCTCCTGTATTACACATACTGCCTTGCCCTGCTGTGCTGCCTTTGGGGAGACATGGCAAATGGACTCCAAGGTGTTTGACAAAGATGAAGACTCATTTATTACTTGATGCTTTGGAGAGAAGTATTTGTACGCAGCAGCCTACACGAGTGGCAAAGGTTAATCCTTTCTTCTCCTGTCGATTCAGCTTTTTATTAGTGAGAAGAAAGCAATGTGTTGGGGAGGAGAGGAATGAGGGAGGAGAGTCATTGAATGCAACGGTGACCTGTATATGCTTGCGCCCTTGACCAGTGCCAGAGGAGTCAGCGAACTTCACTCTGCCACTGACCCATCACCCAATCGAGCTTGACATCAGCACAGATCTTGTTCCTACAGAAGAGGGACTGATGTCTTCATTCCTCTGCAGGAAATGGACATTCCTGAACCCTGCTGATAGAGGATATTTTCCATTTGCAGGCCAAAAGCATCCATGACACCCACCACCTGGGAATCCCTTTGTGATGTGCCTGGTTCCCTCTGGTACAGTGGGGCATAGGAGAATAAGGGCTTTTGGCAGACTGGGCTTCAGAGTATCTTAGCCTCGGCTGTGCCCCACAAACACATTTCCTTGTCTTTCTGTGCTGGCAGTGCCAACAGTACTGCTCCCTGATTTTTGAAGGTGATCCCTGTGAGTGAGGTTGAGGCAGAGAACCAGCGTGGTGCCAGCAGACACTGCCTTCTCTAGGTACAGACAAAGATCTTCAATCTCCGGAGCTGTCGATAGAGTGCTTTTCAGCAGCACTAAATTCTTGCAAAAACCTGAACATGAAAACATAAAAATAAAAACACCGTGTAAAAAACACACAATAAAACTATAATACCAAATATATCACTTAACTAAAATCGCTGACCTAGCGGCTTTGATGTTAATGCATTGTCTGTAACAGCATAGCATTCCAGCTGAATACTAACTGGCTGCAGAGCCCAAGCTTCAGAGATTTCTGATTTTACTACCGTGATTTCTAAAGTCAGTCTTCCTCTCCTGGGGTTTGTTAGGTCTCCTCCCCTGCTACGATCAACTAAGAGCTGTTTTCACTTTCTCCCCGGTGTTAATTAAAGCTGGGGTGTAATAACCCCCAGAAGATTCCTCAGAGGAGGAGGAAGAAGAAGAAAACTGAGCCCAGCATGACAGCAGGGTTCGATCAGTAGAGACCTGTGTTAACAAGAACCCTATGGATGTCAGAGGGATGAACAGTCGGTGGGGAAGGCAGTAACAGATGGTACCCAGCTACACACAGCATGACTCCTGGGGTCTGTAGGATATGCAGAAGCTCATGCTCAGTGCACAAGCTGCCTCATGCCTAATGACAGCTCCAGTCACAGACTCTGCAGAGCCACATTTATGTGTTCCTATGTACAGCAAGGAGAAATCCCAGAGGAAGTATGTCCTGCTCAAGCCCTTGGAAGCTGCTAGCATGGAGCTAACCAGAAGTCATTTTTTACTTCTTTTCGATGGCAAGATTTAGGCGTGTTCCTGTGCATACACGGTGTAAGAATGGCAACTCTGGGCAGTTATTTAATGCCCAGCTGCAGGGGAAAGGCTGAGGGAAAGCCTAGCATGAAGTAAGACAGAAGGAGAGTCTCCAGTTGGAGACAGTTTTGAACTTCGATGCCTGGAGGCACAACTTTTGTTCTACTCTGAAAGATGTCTCAGTTACTCAAAAAGATTCAGGTCACTTTCTTGATGGAGAGACCAGTGTGGTCCAACACGGAATTTCATCTACTGTGGTCAGCATTGTCATCCAAAAAGCAAGGGAAAAGGGTAAATATGCCCTCTCTACCGGTAGGTCTAGTCCTTGCAGTCTGGTAGCAGTTGAGGGGCAGTAACTCAGACAGGACACAAACTGAAGAGCTTGACCCTGGAAGCTGTCACTGCAGAGAATCTAAAGATGCTGTTTCAACCACACTTAAAGATGTCTAGTCCCAGAGGGTGGCGTCCCTCGGTGGCCTTGACCCAGCTCACATTGCTTGCTGAGGCAGCAATTGCCAAACAGACAGCTGAGGACAGCTTCCAGCCGGGCCCTTGAATGCACATCATGAGTAGCTCCAGTCACGTTCTGTCCTTGGATTTCAACAGTTGGAGTCATCTGGAGCAAAGTGATCCAAATTTTCCATTCCTGCAAGGTTACAGTGATCACTCTCTCTTCAAAGGAAAGCATTCCATCTGTGCATGGCTGTTCCATGCTGCAGAAGGCAGGTGGTCCCTCTTCTGTCCCTAGTTTAGCCAGAATTTACTTCCATAAATTACCCGAGTTGGAAGGGACCCACAAGTATCATCGAGTCCAACTCCTATCCATACATAGGACACTCCCAACATTCACATCATATGACTAAGGGCATTGTGCAAATGTTTCTTGAATGCTGGCATGCCCAACTTCTTCCAAAACATATTTTTATTCTCTAACATAAGTTCTAAGACAAGTATCAGGCAAACCTGTCACTACGCTCTGTGGCTGGGCTGCAGCTTCCTGGAGCTTCTCCCTTGGCCTCTTCCCTGCTGCTGGAAGGAGGACATGCCCTTCACTACTCCAGCCTTGGTACAGACAATAGTGTTGGGCTGAGGCCCATGGCGAGACATTGGAGATGCACTTAATGTCTTTAATCACATGCCAGAGGACAAGAGCAAGGTTGCAGCTGGGACATTTGAAGACAGCAGTGTGGCCTCTTGGCGGCTCTGAGTGTAGTTGCCCAGCACAGCTGGCTAGTGGGGAGAAGAAGGCATTGGTTAGCTGAGGAAAAAAAAAGTCTATTCTGAGTTGGCAGAGCAAGTGTCCCAACCGACCTCCTGCTAAGGAGGGGCTCAAGCAGGTGAGGAGAAACCTAAACACTATATGCAATCTTGATAGCCTGCCCTTTTATTTTGGCAACTTGTGCATCATTGCAAACTGGTATTTCCTCTTTTTTTAACTGAGTTCTTGGTCTTAAGTGACCCAACATACAGCAAGCTTCTCTCTCACATCATGACACAACATGCTTGAAAAGCTGTGCAAAACCAAAGTATGTGGTGCTGCTGCTGCTTGACAACAAGGGGTGTGATGGGAAGGTCAGGAGGAGGAGAAATATTTCCCAGTAACAAGCGAGGAGTAGGGAAATTCCTCCAGTAAGTGTATCTATCTACTCACTGGTGTTAGGGAGCAGGAGAGAGACCCCAGCAGTTTCCAATCAAGAGTACAATGCCTGCCTGCCTGTATCTGTCCCCAACTCCTGGATCCAACAGCATTTCCTTCAACAGCTTCTGGGGTTGTAGTCCCACTCCACAGCCCATGTGCCTCCAGCATGTAGAGAGGATTGAGCGGACCGTATTCCCTCTGCTCTCTCACACTCCCTGCTCTCATCAGAAGTCCCTGGAGGACCATGATGCTCTGTGGAGGGCTCCAACTTCCCTTGTTGTACATTGTCTGCAGCATCTTGCACTGGAAGTGCTCCCTAGTTTTAATTAAGATTTTGAGCACCCAAGTCAGGCAGAAAGAAGAAAAAATGCTAAGAACAGCTAATTTCTTAAACTGTTCTCTGGCACCTTTTGAAACTTACCTCATGTAGCAAATTAAAAATGCTAATATATGACCAATAAAAAAACCCAAATCCCTTTCTTCTCTGTAATTTCAGTGAGTTGAGTGGCTCTCTGCATCAATTAGTGGTGGGAAATGAGATTTTCTCCACTGGGGAGGAACCTGGGTGGAGGCACAAATCCACAGGCTGTCTTCTGTAATGGTTCACTCTCCAGAACATCTTCAGCAAAAGCATGTGTGGCCATGCCCCTCTAAGTTTTATAACACTTGAGGACCTATTACTCCTCGTTACCTTTTGTCTCAAGGCAGACTTTAAGTATGGACACTCAGATGGAGATGGAGACTTGGGGCAAGCACTGTCCCTTTTATTCAGAGGGCTTAATCTTACCTGGGTACTGCTTTAAGAACAGTAATTGATACAAAGTTAGAACAGGCGCATCACGCTTGTAAGTTACATTAAGTTGTCTTTGCAGGAATGTTCCCCAGCTGCTTGCTAGCAGCGCTGGTGACCATAGTGTTCTTCAGCTTGTGCTAAGCTGGGATCATAGCAGTTTTACGAGTTTAGAGAGCAAGTGGGCTTTGAAGGCCTTGCAGATCCTAGGGATAAAAGATGGGAAAACCTGCTTTCTCCCACATACACCCTCTGTCACTACATGCTTGCAAATGAAAAATATACACTGTTTTTTACTCCAGTCAGAGTTGAGTACCAGGCTCCTGCTGGCCAAACAAGCACCGTATTAGTCAAGTGCAGAGAGCTTTGGAGGAAGTACATATGTTGATGAATACAGAACAGTTTATCCAAAGCAGGGCAGCCATACAGATAGAAATGAAAATTGACACCTGCTGAAGACCCTGTCGCATTTGTTCCTGCACAGAATAAGAGTGAATCAGAGGAGAGATGGACTTTGGGTTTAGGAGACTGCCCAGACATCAGGATGACCGCAAAAAATGTGAAGAAGTCTGCAGTCCATTGGGACTTCCAGGCTATGCCTCATTAGTCTGTGATTGCTTCAGAAGCAAGAAGGACTATGCTATTTTTACTCAACAGCATGAGCTTATTCCCTTTTTGTACTGTTATTTACCTCCTTTTCATTCTTGTCTCCCAGTAATTTTTTTCTAGAAATACCTAGCAGAGATCTATGTCTTGGAGGCCTTGGCCCAAGGCAAACATTCAGTTAAATATACAGTCCCAGCATATTGATTATACAGGTCAGCTGGAACACCTCAGAGGTAAAAAGTCCAGGGATCCCAAAGGAGGTCATGGACAGCATCACAGCCTCACAATTTGGCCCATATCCAGTGGTTCTACACTTAAAAGCTTTCAGCCAACTAAAAGCAGCCTTGGAGCACCAGGAAGGTCTTGACAATAACTCCTGAGCGTGGTTAATGAAGCTAATGGGTTTGATGTATTTCAGCCACATTGTGTGTTCCTTCTCCTACTACCCTCTCATTGCTGCAGAACAGCAGATGGAAAAGAATGAGAAAATTGCAGGTGGAAGCTTCTGCTGTCCCTCTGAAATTGCCTTGACTTTCAAGTCCTTCAAGGGCTGAGTTTGTCACATGGCAGACCTGGCGAAATGAACAGTGACACCCTCACACGGGGCAGGGTAGCTGCTGGTGAGAGCAGGGGGTGAGGACGATGGGTTCCCAAGGGTTCATGTCCTTCTCCTTCCACTATCACAGCAGGAGCAGAGGGAGAGAGGGTATAAAGCAGCACTGGAGATCCTGAAGGAGGAGAGGAGCTCCTAAGCTGCAGCTGGGTTTTAAGCTCAGCTATCATGCACGAGGTGCTTCATGGGTTTTGAGGGCTGTTGTGGTCACAGAGACTCTCTGTGGCAGCACAGGGCAAGAGAAAATCCACAAAGCTGGTGAGACAGGCTGCTCCTTCTGTGGGGCAACATTAATGCAAGAGCCCCAGGTGGTGCCCTAGTTGGGCGCAGGCAGATTTGCAAGCATTAGTCCCTAAGGTGCAGAAAAGGAAAAGATGAAGCTGTTCAGATTTGTAGTGCTGAATATTTCTTCTCCTCGTAGCCAAAAGACAGGACCAACACCTGTACTCTTGAAACCTCTCACATTCAGTGCAGTGCACCAAACACAACCCAAGGGCAGGTCTCCACAGGAGCAGAGCTAGCTTCCACTGCTGGAGCACTGCCATGAAGGATTTTCCTGCTGGGCTGTTTGCAGTTCTGTAGCAAAGATGTTTCAAGCCCACCACTAGCTCCTTCACATTCACAGGTAGGTAAGGAAGAAGGAAGGGCAGGTCTATAGCTCCAGCTGGGCCCTGTAGAACAGACAGAAAAAAAGCACAAGCTTGTAGGGCCTTGATATCTGTATGGTGATGGTACTTGTCAGTACTATGGAGCAGAGCTATTTGCAGTCAAGTCATTTTTTTCACTGGATAGTTGGAAATATTGTGAAAGCACTGTCATGATGGTTAGTTTTGAAGATTCACCTTTTCTCATGGTGGAACATAGTGCTCGGTCCAGGCTTTGAGAACTTCACAGTAACAGTTGGTGTCCAGATATCTGCCTTATTTCAGGTCATGTGCAGACAGAAACTGTCTCAGGAGAGGCTGATTTTGATTTCTAGAGTTTCAGCTTTTCTACCATCACTACTCTCCAACTGTACACAACAGTGCAATTGTCCAAGCCACAAGGGCTATTTTGCCTATCTAGGCAATCTGGCTAGAATAAGCTTCTATGGTGCTTATCCTGCTTTCCCTTTCTTCTGCTGGGGGTCACTGCCTGAAATGCCTCAAGAAGGCCAAGTCTCTCCCTCACCTCCAACAAGAGGTGGTTGCACTGCGAGCATACAATAGCTGGGAGACCAGCAGCGGTAGCTGATATCCCAAGGACCAGTGGCCAGGGAGGAGAGGACCGTGCTACCCTATGCAGTGTCCATGGGGAGCTAGAACTAAGACACCCAGCTCTTTATCTTAGGCAAATGTTAAATTCAATTTAATACAAAGGAGAGGAAAATGCGATTTTTATCTTCCAGGTTCTGCTGGCCTAGGACACAAACTTAATTAAAAAGACTAAAATGTCATCATCTCCTGGAGGAGAGTGAGCACCTTTTTCTAAACCCCAAGTATCTTTTTTGGAGGCACTCACTGGCCAAATGTGATCCGCTGTTTCTTAAACAACAATGTCTCATTGTAAAGACTGAGGAAATGACCCCATGGAAAAGAAAAAACAATCCCCTGCTCATTCTCTAGTCCATTTAGGGAAAATAATCCACCTACCATAGCCTTACCTAGATTGTGCAGGTTTTTAAGGGAATCCAGGACATGGCTGTGCTTTTGCAACCATGAAAAGCCCTGGGGAGAGCTGAAGGCATAGCATCTCTGGGCCATGCAGCAGCTGCAGGCAGGTCAGAGAGCATATGGAGGATCACCGGTCAATGCCTCTTGGTGTCTGCCTCCTCTATGCAAAGCACGAGCTGAGCAGAGCAGCAGTGACAAGCGATGGTCTTGTACTAGTAGACAATGACATCTCCAAGGGGCGTGTGAATTTTGCAAGTGATTATTTAATCTATCAGGTGATGAGCAGTCTGACTTGGACCTCTTCCTAATGCAGTAAATGGTACACATGCTTGCAGGACATCAGGACTCTGGTTCCCAAATGAAGATCTGGTGTATACATTCGCAGCAGAGGACCTGCAGTTGTCCTTGGGAATTGTACTAATCAGTGTTTCTTCCTCAGGGGTACAAAAACCATTAAGACTTCTTGCCTCTGCCATGGGATAAAAGCCAAGGTCGGATTGTTCCCACAGAGCAGCCAGGTCACAGGCAACATGGTTTTGCAGTGTTCCATGTTTTCCATTCCAGCTCTATTCCATTCTTTGCAGAATCTTTCACAGTATGTGGAGAGTGCATGCACGGTGGAAAATGAGGAGGATGTAAGGTATGAGATGAAAAGCAGAGTTAGGGTAGAAAGAAGGGTGTAGATGAGGCTGGAGGATGGAAATTACCCTGGAACTGGGTTCAGTTCAGGGAGATGTAAGAATGTTGAAGAAGGAGAGATAGAGATGGACTGAGAGAGATTGGATGGGTCTGTAGGATAGTCTACAGACCTTTGCAGTAGTTTGCATTGTCTAAAGGCTGCTCCTGTGGGGAATAATTAGGCAGTGGTGATAGGAAATAGAGGAAATGAAATTTCAGGACTTTTCCAGAACTGCTTGATTCTGCCTCAAGGGCAGGGCAAGAGAAAGAAATCAGATTTGTCCATGAGAGAACTTGGTGATCCCAGATCATGCAGAATTGACACAAATTCCCAGGCATGCAGGCAGCTTGGAGAAGGCTACGATAGGCAATCTCCATGAAGAGATTTGCATATAAAAAGAGAAGAGCCCCTTCTCCTGGCAGAAGTCACTACTGGACACTACTGTATGGGACTACTCTATCTCCTAGCCAGATGAGTGAGAATGATCACACCTTACCATAGGAAACAGGATGTCAAGTCAAGGTCTGTGAGCTGCTCATTTCCACTCACAGTCTGACTGTTCTAGGGTTTTGCAGGGCCGAACCTGTGTTGTGCTCTTGGGACAGGCAATAAGAAGCTGCATAGATAACCTTCAATTTGCAGCCTCTTACGAAGTTATTCACATCCTACCACCCCAGGGCTGTTAAAAAGATACCCAATGAATCTCAGGGCAGTGGGGCAAGGCTCTGCCAAGGTTGATTGGGGAGTATCTTCTGCATGATGTCTCCTGAAGGAATTACTAGATAAACAGAGGCAGACTCAGTCTGAGCAAGTTTCACTTGATGCGTGTCCAGGTCAGTCTAGGACATGCCCTTAGAGGTGACTGATCCCAATCTGCCTTGCCAACAAGCCAACACCCAAACCCTGGCATCTAGTCAGTTTGGACAGAAGGCTGGTCACTAGCCTATGTCAATGCAAGAACATAGTTTAGACATGGCCATGAGATGAGAAGCCTGGTCCAGAGAGGTGTCAAGCTCAACAATACAGCCAACATGCTTCAGAGGAATGCTAGAGGTTATCTCTAGTGCTATGACCTAATCAGTATGGGTCCCAAGCCTTGTGCCCAACAGCAGTGGTCTCCCTGCCCCAGCATGGCCCACAGAACACACTCTCCTCCCAGCAGAACCCAATCAAACCATCAGTTTCTCAGTTTCTCCTCAATTACCAAGATCAATGACCCCTTAGCTCCACTTTCCTCCATACATTTCCTGCTTCTTCCAAATGTGGAGCAGTTAATTGCAGTTCACTGCTCATCCTAATGTTTCCTCTCTCGCTCACTTTCTTTCTGTCTTGTAATTTACTGGCATTTCCTAAGCACGTTTAGGCTATGTTGGCAGCTGGATTCTGCGATTAGGTTTTTTGACATCTAGTGATTTTTGGTCGATAACATTTCTATCCTATAATGAAGAGAGGAGGGGGACAGGGAGGGGAAGAGTGGAGAAGGAGTGATCTTCAACAGTTAGGAGATGAGATCATTATCTCTTGGAAATATGGGAAAGGCAGAAGTGAGAGCAGAGAAGCGAGGCTGTCGTCACAGCTGAGAACAACTTAATTGTCTTTCATAGCGCAGGCATAGCTTGGTACAAACACAGGTGCCCCAGGTGGTCTCTGATTTACTGGCTCCAACTATGGGACATCTCAAGGTGGAAGTCTGATTGTATTGCATGGTATGTGCTCAGGAAGGGCAAAATACAGGTCTCACTTTCCCTCTAGCTAGCAGTTTCACTTGCCGTTGGGTCTCCCTGTGTGTTCTTGAGTGCTACTGTGTATCTGGCTCACTATGGCGATCTCCATGGTGGGGAGCACAGATGCAACTCTTCTTCCAGGTGAGCTGTGGTTCATGTCTCCTTGTGTCTGCCTCCGTCTTTCAGTTGATCTAATGTAAGACCAGATTTGCATTGACAAACCTGTGCTTGCAAACACCAGTCTGGCTGGTGAGCTCAGTCTGGGCTGAAGCAACAGGATATGAAGCTCCTTGTGCCAAGGCACCACCCAAGAAAATCAAGCCTGCTGAAAGTCAGGATTTGTATGCTTGGGCTATCAAGACCCAACTGTGCCAGATCTGAGCTGGTAAGACTTCAGAGCCCTTCAATGTGTGATGTGGACTTTCTGTTTGGGGTTTGCCTTGGCTCAGATCTCTGTGCTCTGCTCTGTTTTGCAGGATGGACATGTTGAATGCACCTAGATGCAAACGTTGTCTCTGATGAACAGGCCAAGGTGTTTAGCACTAATGCTCTTGTGCGGGCTGAGGACCATGGGTGGAGGGTTTGGTTCAGGCTTTGACATAGAGGCACTTTGTGTGGACTTGGCATGAGGACCCTCTTAGTCCTTCTTTTCTCTTTCAGGTTGCAAAGTGCTGATCCTTCATAGTCAGGAAGCTCCTCTGGCCTGTTCCCTCCCTTTCTGACACATTGGATCGTTGGAGCTGCCAGGCTGATACTGTTCAGCAAACATCAAAGCTGGAAGTGCTTTCATGAACTTGTTCTTGTGATATGGGTCTCATGCTGCTATGTGAGCCTTCCTGGGCACTGATCCATCCCTTCAGCACCTTGCGATGTGTGGACTGCAACTGCAGCAGTAGCCTGGACTAGACATGGTAGTGCCAACCCTCTGGGAAGCGCTCAGTGCTTGATGCTTGTGTTAAGTGACAGGAGATGAGACAACATGTTGCTTCTGACTTTGCGCCCAGTTGGATCTTCAGCTGAAATGAATCAGCTGAGACCCACACCATGTGAAGTTCACCAGGCAGCTGAGCCTCTGCCTGTCACTGGCTAATGGCATTGCAGCCTCTTGTGGTCACAAAATCAGTAATGGAGTTGGCAAACAGAGAACTGCTCACTGCTAAGTAAGTCCCAGAGCAGCAGAATTCCAGCAGCAGGGAAGCTGTGCTGGGGGAGTATCACTAGGTACTTGCCTTACTCTATTTGTTTGAGCTGGACACTACTGGCTGCTGTCAGGATCTTCTTCTGGTGAGCCTAAGTACAGTTGTCGTTATCATCAGCCCTGACAGTGCCTCCATCTCCCCTGGCGACAAAGAGGTTTGAAAGTAATAGCACATCTTGTTAAGAAGCAAAGCTGAAATGTAGCTGGGATGAGGACAGACTTAGGTTTCTTACACTGCCTGACACTTGCTTTGGCACTGGAGCCCAAATAGAGCCTGAGTCTTCCCATGACGTGTCCCCAGCCCACACTGAGTTTCTACCAAATACCATAAGGATGGGCAGAAAGGGTCACAATCAGACTCCCCCCTCAAATCTGCCCTCTGCCACTTCCCATTAGCAAAAACTTTGGAGAGAAGCACAAGAGACAGTGCATATGGCCAGACACTCTCTGCTGGCTCAACTCTCAGGGTAGTATCTTTGCCCTTAATAGGTTTTGATGGGATTTTTTTTCCCCACTGATGTTGTTTGGTTGTCCTTCACAAGATCTGCTGGCAACAAGCTCCACAATTTAAACACATATTGTGGAAAAATGTGTGCCCTTTTGTATTCATTTTAAGCCCATTGCCTGGTGAATTTCCTGGGTGCTTCTTTGCCCTGGCATTGTAAGCAACAGCAAAGCGAAATACTTCATTTTCTACCTCCTTTTAACCTGTCAGGTTTTTCCTGACATCTCCATTCAGCTTTTTTTCTGAGCTAGAGATTCCTAACTGATTTAGTCACTTTTTGTCCAGAGCTGTTCTGCACCTCTAATCGGTCCTGTCACCTTTCCCTGTGCTGTTTCCAGCCCTGTGTCTTGTCCGAGGCAGTGGTTGAGGCCACGTGCCAAACCCAAGAGGTGGCCTGACCATGGTCCGTGCCATCGCACAGCCACCTTCTCCATTCCTCTCCTAACAAGGCACAACTTTCCATTTGCTTCTTTGACTGCTAATGACCAGGAGGCTAAGGCTTTTGTAAACTTGTCCATACCAAATTCACTTTCAGGAGGATAATAGCTTGCTCTCTGTTGGATACAGCTATGTGTATCTCTTGGTTTTTTTTCCCCAGGTGTATCGCTTTGCGTTTGCACAAGCCAAACAGAGCCAGCACAGCTACAGGCTACTCATTGCAACCTTCATAACTGAGTCAAGTCACGGTATGGAAGCAATAACCTAAATCAGCCACAGGGTTTCTGCACCCCAAATTAGGTAGGGCAAGATGGGACAGGGCTTGCTTTAGGCTGGTAAAATATTAATGTCTCTGTGGGTTCCTGAGTTTTTTTTTAAGGATGTCTCTCAGCCTTCACTTCCCAACCTTAATGCTGTCTCTCCTGGAAGACACAAAACCTCTACTTCTTCAGCACTATTTTCTTCCTCCTGCTCCTTCCTCCACACACCTCTTCTTCCTCTTCCTTTTCCCACTGCTTTTAATTTGGTCCCTCATTTACTGGGTCAAGGAAAGAGAAACATTACATATGTTCTTACCAGTCACCCCAGATAAAATTAATGGGATTTCAGGCTGAGAAGACTTGAAAAGGATGTTTCATCTGAGTGAGAAACGTAACCACATGCCTCAGACTAATGAAGAATTACCTGTTGAGAAACAGAAACACAGAAAAGGAGCCACCAGTTGCTCTGTTTGGCTATTAATACCATCCAAATTGTAATGCTCCTTAGTTACCAGATTCTGCACATCAGCCTAAAAAAGATTGCAAAATTTAAAAATTGGGAAACATTTTCTCTTTATTATTTTAGGAATAGATTGCACAGCTTTTCTCTGCAATTAGGAAGGCAAACCCTCAACTCTAGAAACTAAAAAAAGATAAGATGAAATTTTCCTGGAAATAAACCATTTCCACGATGAGGGAGGGCTTAAGAAAAAAGAACACCATCAAATAAACTCACTAAATGGCAGGAACTGTGCATTGTCTTTCCATCTGTACAGCTAGCAGGATGACAAGGAGAGGAAGTAACGCCTGGGAAAACATGTTTCTGGAGCTGATGTGGGCAAGATGGTCCAGGAATGGGACATCTGATTTTTGTGTCCTCCTCAGATGGGAAAAGGAGCTCAAAGGCATTTCTTCACCATCCTCCCAGCAGAGGGAACTATCGGTCCTTGCTGGAGATAGGTCACTTCGAAGCTGGGAGGTTTTGTAGATCTTCAGGACACACGTAGTGGGGGTGACTGCAGTCTGCACTGAGAGCCACAGGCTGCTGGCTCATGTGTTGAGGTGGCAGGAGATGTTTGCAAGCACATAGGCCTGGTTCAAATTAGAGTCCATGTAGCAAAGGCCAAGATCTGCCTGCTTTTGGGTAGCATTGTGGTAGCTCCTGCGGGCTTTCTCAGTCACCTCCTGTCTCAAGATGGTTCTTCTCTCTCTACACACTTATCACTGCAGGAAAGCCAGGGGAAAATGGATGCTCTACCTCTCCCCTAGCACAGCCCTTGCATGTACAAACTCTGCCTGCATTTTCCATCTGACACCCAAAGCCCACGTTAACTCTGCTTTCCTCTCACTATGCAAGGGATACCATAAGGTGCTGGACTGCTACATCCATAGTATAACATCATTTTTATTTAAGAAGTGTCATAAAAATGTCAAATGCAAAAAACAACCAAACAAAAAAAACCAAAATCTGTGAGAGAAAACTGGTGTCTAAGGCAGCTAAGTTAAAAAAAATCCACCAGATTCACTTCTGCTTGAGTACCTTATTTCTGCCCCTTCACAGGTATGCATTATGGTGTTCTCTTTAATGGCACTCAAATTTACTGTTTTTAATAGGTCCCCATACTTCATTTAATCCAGGAGGTAGATGCATAAAGAGAACAAATTAATGTTACCCAGATAACCATGAATTTCCTTCTCTATTATTTGCCTGCTTGACCCTGCAGCCTGAGGAATGTACTTTCAGAGTAGTTTTTATGCGATGCTGCTGTAGCTGTACACACAGCCAGACACACACGCAAAAACGCTGCGGCTGCTCTTCCAATGCAGGCCGTGTGCCGGGGGTCTGCAGGGAGCTGAGTGACTCCCAAAGAGCAGATTACACCTCTCTTTGCAAGCACGTGAAAACGTTCAGTGCGCTTCAAGCACAAGCAAATGGCTAATGAGAGGAGGAAGCTGGTGTTTTATTGTGCTGTATAACGGAATAGCAGAGCAAAACACAATAAAAGGCAGACAGCCATATCCCCGCAACATAAACCTGGCTGGGCTTTGGAGCACTTGGGGTCTATTACATGAAACTCTGTGGCCTGGGGAAGGCAAAGGATTTCAGCTCCATTTACTGACATTAAGCAGAGCTGCTGTCAGCATAGGTTCACCCAGTTGCAGTCACCTGGCAGGCTCCCCTACAAGTTTGTTCTCCAAACAAACAGAAGGATATCCATCCAGGAGAGCTGGGTGCTCCTGTAGATGCCACACCACTCATAACCAGTCCTTTCCATTCCAGCTGCCTGTTGTTTTATTAACATGTCTCTCATGCTGTCCCCCTTTCTGCATGCCACATCCCCACTTATAGCCCAGCCCTGGTAGTTCAAGGCTCCCCAGATGGCTGGTACAGCCCAAGCCTGTGTGGTTTCATGGTACCGGAGCTGGTGGCTCTGTTAGGTTTGACTTCCTATCAGCCCGGTGCAGAAGATAGATGAGCTTTGTTAACCAGCAAATGGCTCTAGGGAGGGGCTAAGGGCTAATGTACATGCCCAGAGCCAAGAAACTGTGTTGTCTTCTCTCCTCTACTTTGATGTCTTGTAATGCATGTCATACCTTAGAGAGGTACATTCAGCACTCTGCAATTAGGGCTGATTCATTTTGCATTCACTAGGCATATATCTTCCCTGAACTGCAGGACCTCTGGGCTCTTTCAGACTGTGCTGTTTAGCATCTCCATGAGCAAAATCTTTTTCTTTTTCCTCTTTCCAGTTTCATATGTGCCTTTCTCCTCTTTTGCTGTTGTGCTCTGGGCTGCGCTCAGTTGCTGATGGACCTCGACATCTCCATCGAGGATGCAGGAGAAGACGAGTCCCCAGGTGCACATAGGCTGCCAGAGCAGAGGTGACCTGTCCTGGGGAATTTGGGGGGGGCAGTTTACCACAGGTGCCTGCCCTTGGCCACACAGGCAGCAGAGAGTGCTCTGCTCAGGTGCACTTCCCATGCCCAGGTGATCACATGCTGCTTCCTTCCCCATTCCAGCTACCCCTTCTGCAGCAGTCAAGCTCCAGCATAGGTAGCTGCTCCCACCCTGAAAACCAGCCTTCTGCTCATCTTTGGCAGAATCCTCTAAACATTTTCCATCTTCATCTTGCTGAAACATAAGGGACAGAGCCACACCCCGTGCCGCAAGCAGATATGTATGTGGCTCCATCCAGCATCATAATGGCATCAGTAGATTTGTTCTCTGACGTTTCCTGGTAATTCCTGCCTCTCACTTTGCAGTTTTCGTCACCACAGGTCATCAAGCTGGACATTTAACAGAGGGATCTGTGGCTCCACAATTTTGTTCCTATACAGCAATGCCTTGATCAGAGCAAAGGAAGTCCTTTGAAAACTTAAGGAAGCCTTTTTAATATTCTTCCAGTAGGCTGATGGGGCAGTAAGAGGGACTCCCCGCTAATACCTGATGTATAATATACATAAGTACACTCTGCAGACTTTGCCCTCTCTTCCTGCCATCTCTTCATTCCCCACAGCCAGGTTTCACATGAGGAACAGCGCTCACTGTAAACTCATCACCTCTGCAGGCTGCTAGTACAAATCGTCCCAGCAGGACAGTTTGAAATCAGTTTATGTTGCTTTTGCATTTTTTCCCCTCCCTGAGAGCAATGAGTCCTCCATGTGGGTCAGCACACATGTGTGGGTGTGCAAGAAGGCAGCACAACAGGAATTGTGATGCTCACTGTAGGAAGCTGGCTTTCCAGTAATAATCCTTGGAGTAAGGAGTCCCACTGGGAAGCAAAGGCTATGCAAGGAAGAAAAACTGATGCTCTGCAAGGCAGACATGGTACATGAAACCCAGGAAAGAGGGTGGAAATCCCCCTCAAGTGCTGTCCACTACCATCTTTGTGCTAGTATCTCACCACATGTTCTCCAGAGCTTGTCTCTCCCGTTGCTGTGCTGGTCTGCGTTGTGAAGTTGCATTAGAGAAGCACAGCTGCACACATGAAACCTAAAGGGTGAAAGGGGATTGTTTGAAAAGATTATGCCACCAAAAAAACCTCCTAGCATGGATGAAAGTGCATGGGAGAGTGGAGGCTGGGCTGTGGGAAAAGCCACACAACACGGTCAGCTCAGGTGTTTGGCTGCTGAAGAGCTGTGGGGAGACATCTGCCCAAGAAAGCTGTAGTGAATGGAAGCAGGAAACCTTGGAGATCAGGGTGAGGGCAGTTTGGATGTGCCTAAATGAGGCAATGGCAACTAATAGGTTAAGAAAGCAGAGACAAAGTCCTACTTAAATATAACCACCGTGAACCACTGTGCAGCTTTGTTAGACCATGTCCCCAGCAGGTCATTCTGGTCCTGGACACAAATAGCCATCTGTGAGTTTTGATGTGGAAAATATTACTAATTAAAATTGAAAAAAAGGAAAGCAAAACATCTGTACTCGGCAGCATCTGTCATTCTTGCTTCTTCAGGGCATCGTGCTTGGAAACTTTAAAATCACAGGGTATTTTTAGTTTGAAAAAAATTAAAAGCATAGTTTTAATATTTTTTCTGAAAAGCTCTTTCTTTTTTTTCCCCCTTGCTGTCTGTGTAGCCTCAGAGAAGCTCTGCAAGTGCACACCAAGGAGACAAGTGTAAGGAGGAAATGATTGTGCGGGAGAGCAGGAGTGTCAATCCCATCCCTCCACGTCAAGCCAGTGGGAGATAATGGTAATAATTTGGTGGAGAAGACAGGGAAGGTGGAGAAGAACGCAACTGACACCAGAGAAAGTGTAGACATGCAGGTGTAATGTAAGCTCCCCAAGTGGGCACAGCCTTTTTCGCTCCAGCTCAGCCATACGATGCTCCCCTTTGGCCTCTTGCTCCACCTCCACACCCCAGTGCTATCCCAGAGCCTGGTGCTTGGCCACCATTCAGCAGTGACCCCATCTCAGAGGCACCATGCATCGCTTCCAGCCTCCAGAGTCATGGAAAACAGAAAAGCAAAACTCTTGTTTACATATCATCCATCCCCCAAACATGCATTTGTCCTTGCCTTCCTCTTCCCTGTCCTCCATCCCCACCGCAGCCAGCACATGCTTTGGGATGGAGGGTCACCTGCCCCAGAGACAGTCCCAGAATCGTTCTGCAGATCAGTCTGATTCCTGTGTCACCTGGGTTGATCTAGCCAGGAAATGCTAAGGCTTTTCTAAGGGGCAGAAGAATTTTTACAGTATTTCTCATTAAAATTTTTCCAATTCTTTTTTATCAGAAGGTAAATTTACCTTAGGGTTTGCATTGTTGACTTCTTTGACCTTGAGAATTGTGCAGTTTTTCATTGGGAACCTGAAAGATTACGAATTAAATAGACATCTTTATCTAGAGGGCTGGACCTGCAGTAAATAAAGAAAACCTAAGGAGGCAAGGCTGGCAGGGAGGTTTGGGCTGCTCTGTAACACCACGGAGCCTTGCAGGAAGTGGTCAAGGAGGCATCATCCAGGCTGTTCTGTACCCCATGGGTAGCTTGTTTCCAGGGTGTTTATCCATAGCGGTGGCACTGGCCTTCGAGAGCAGGCTCATCATTTCTTGGCTGCTACCAAGATGAAGGGTAGTAATCCATCCTCTCCACTGAAGGAGAACCTAAACCTAGGGAGATCCAGATGAGAAATGCCAGGAATTATTCAAGGCCCAGGCATGGCATCGGCTTCCCTTCTCCTGTGGTCCATCCTTTATTAGGTGGGCTCAAAATAAGTATTTTCTAGGAACAATCTGTGAGGTACAATTTGTTTTCATACTCATTTAGGTGTCTATATGTGCTCTGAAGTCCGAGAGCCACTGTGGAGTCCCTGGAGAGATGTTCTCTTCCTGGCAGCAGATGACTCCATCTTCTGAAGCGCATCACCTGTGCCATAGCTGACTTTGCAACTAACGGGCAGAGGGTGGGAGTGGGTATCGCAACCGTTGCTCTCTCCAAAAGACAAACAGAAAACAGACCTGTGCCAACAGGACTCTGGGGTGCTGTGCCATTCCTGCCCTGCTGCAAGATGCAATTTCCCTCTGTAATTCAGGAGGGAAATGAAGATGATAATTCAAGGCATGAGAGATGGAGGGGCCGGGGGAGAACAGAGAGCAATCTCTGACTCCAAAAGTCTTTGTGCTTCTCAAGCAGATGGCACTTGGCAGAAGCTGCTGTCATGCTGCTCATGCTTGAAGCCAGGCTTGATTTTCTGGGGGGAGGGCAACACACAGAGAAGTTGTAAGCACCCACAGCCCCAAAGTCTTTCCAATACCAATCCAGAGTTCTGCCCAGAGCCTGAGGATGCAGGAACCACGCTGCATTTTGGGCAGCAACTTCTGGTTTGTTATTGTAGGGTCACTTGGGAGCACATTGAGCAAAGGCAAGGCAATGTACACGGAGACACATGGCAAGTGCTTGGAGGGAAAGGGCATGAGTTGTTTAGTCCATATTTCCCAACAGCTCACATGGAGGGCAGTTGCTGTTCAGAGGATTTGGAGATTCTGATTACTTTCCGGAGGGTTTTGAGCTCTGCTTGACCACGGGGCCAGAGTGTGACAGGCATGCTTGGACATGTGTGTGTGCATGAGAAGAACCCCTGTGCACATGAAGCTGGGAAGCCGTTGGAGGGACAGGAGCGTAGCCTCGCACTGCCTCAGCTGCAGCCCATTAGCTGACCATGCTCTCTGCTCCTAAATCATTTCCTGAAGGGCTTTTTTCAAACCAAAAAGAAAAAATTCCCTCTCAAGATGGTGGGGGCAAAAAAAAAATGGTGAAAAGTTCAAACTCAGCCTGGTGTCCTGGAGCTGATTTTGTGCCCAGCTCCATCTACCAGGTGCCTTGCTCGGGTATGCAGAAGGTAGCACCAAAGGCCAGCAAACCCTCTCCTCCATGGGGCTGAGAGCCCAGGGACCCAGACTGAAGCTTTTGTCTTTTTTTTTTCCTGCTTGTGACTTTTTAGCAGTCCTTAGGGGACATTCCAAGTATGTGGGCAGGCATGGAGATAGTTTAAAACACATTAAGTTCACGGACAAGGTGTCATTAGGGCTTCTTTGGAGGGGGAGAGAGGGAGGAATTATTTGAAGTTCATTTGCCCAGAGGGAGTGCTGTCTGAAGAGGAATGGTTTCAGGGCACAGTGGGTCTGTTTCGGGGTTTTTGCTCTTCCTGAGACTTCGAGGAGCTGTTTCTTTTGAAGATATTGGTTGTTACAGTACAGGATGGGACAGAGAACAGAAAGCGTCAAGAATATTTTGCCTGCTCTCCCTTTAAAGTTGCTCTCCCCAGGCTGTCTAGGAGAAGTGGTTGGAGCCCCAGAGTCTTGTTTCATAGGAAATACCGACCTCTTTGTAGTTGTTGTTCCAAACAGGAATGAAAAATGTAAATTTCTGGTCAAGCAAACATTCCTCAGGGCTGTTCTGGAAATGTGAAGTGACACTTTCTCAGAATTTTGGTTATATTAAAATTCAGCATGCAAATTGGATGTGTGATATATATGACATCACATATTGCAAAGGAGTTGTAATAGAACACAAAGTATAAATATAAACTTCAAATAGAACGGTTTCCTCTAAACATATTACCAAAATGATACCTTTCTGGCAAAAGGTTTGGATCCTACTGAAACAGCTTCTTTTCCTTTTGCTTTGGAAAACTCATCTGTTGCAAATAAATCTGAGCCATCTGCAGGCACCATCTCAAGCCAAGCCTGTCTTTCCTCAAGGCCATCTTTCCAGCAGGGCCATCTCCTCTGGGAAGCAAGGGCTCCTTTCGCTGCCCCCGCTTGGGTTTTGGAAAAGCTTCCTGGTGGCAGAGACAGGGGCTGGATTTTTACCTGGTCTCCTGGGCTCTAGGTTCTTCTTTATACCTGTCACCCACTTTCTGGAGTAGGCAGGAGAAAAGTGGCCTGACCTGGAAAAGTTTCTTGCAATATGTCCGCAATAAGTCCCATTAATAAAGTTGGTTTGGAGGCTTTTATTTCTTTTATTTTGGTGTTATTATCCATTTGAGGAATGATGCAAGGGACCTTTTACTAAGCCCTCCCAAGTAGAAAGGCTACTTCAATAGATGTACAAAAGCACATCCTTGGTGCTGAGGAAGGTGAGGAAAACTGGCAAGCCTGGGCAGGCAGTCGCTAGTGGTGCAGGAAAGACTGGTGGAAGCCTGGCAGCAAGCGCTAATTGAGCTCGTTACATGGCCTAATCGCTGCTCAGCAAGATGGGGGTCTTGCCAGTCCCCCAACCAGCCAGCTCTTGCTCTGTCCCAGGAGACTGGGGCATGAAGCAGCAGCTCAGCAAGATTTGCCTGGAGGTCTTACTTCCATGTACCCTTCTGGATTTCATCATTATAAGAAAAAAAACCACAAATGTAAAAATTGCCCTGCTTCCTTCAAGATGGATATGGGCTTATTTGGTCTGTGAGCCACAGAGATTGATGAATCTGCCTGCAAAGACTTCATTCATGCGCCTCGTGTGCTGGAGCGATGTAACCCAGCCACAGCTCAGCATGCCTTGCCAATACTGGAGTGGGATCATGAGTCAGGGGAACTGGGATGTGGCTTGGACTGGATCTGATGGTCTGTCCTGGAGTTCTGAGCTAGGCTGACACCAGGCTGTTTGGTGCACCCAGCTAGAGCTCAGCAGTTCCTTCTCGTGTTCTTGCCACTGAGTCACTGTGTGGTCTGGGGCACATACCAAGCTCCTGCCTGCCTCACTTCTCTACATCTGAGGGATAGGAAAGGAAAATACAAGTCTACACACAGTCTCTGGGGAGCTACTGTTGCTAGAACATCATTGGAAAGTGATTACTTCCCCGCCTCACTCAGGAAAGGCTCTGGATTAAGGAGGTTCAGCTAGGCTTATGTGTATTCCCACCATTTTGGATCAGCCTCGAAGGAGGAGGAAAACCCGCATAAGCAGGTAGTGCTTGTCCTGTCTCTGGGCAGAGCCAGCCAGTGGTGAGCACAAGTCCCTGAGGCAGAGACAACAGGGTCCCCGTGGCCTCACGGTACTGCCCACACCCAGTGTGGTACCACATTTAGCACGGGGTCAGCACCCTTTGGGCTGTTGGCACTGCTCTGCCTTACCCCAGCAAGGGTCAGCCCTGTCTAGAGCTCACATAGCCCTGATATCTGTCAAAACCCAACAGGTGACAGGGAAAGGCAGTTTGCTTTGGAGCTAATCGATAGCGAAGGAGGGCAGACCTGGAGTGACTTCTGAGGTTCCCACACGTGAGTCCTTTCCCCAGCAATACAAGGGAGAAAGCAGCTTTCAAAGGGATAGCTGACCTCATGTTCACATTGCACATGAGACTGGCTGTAACTGCTGTGAATTTGCCGCAGGCTAAGGAGATACACAAACCTGAGCATCCCAGCCCATTACTACAATTCTCTCTGCATCCTGCTGAAACTGAGGGGATGTAAGTTCATGGGGAAGAGTCTTGGTGCAGACTGCAGAGTGGACCAGAAGCCCAGCCACTGCAGGGCAGCAGCAAAGCTCAAAAAGTACTCCAGTGTGGGAAGGAGCCCTGCAGCTTCCCCAAAATCTCTCCCTCCGGTCCATCACCCCACTTGTGACCCAAACAGCCCATGAGGCAGGACTACAAGTGTTTCTAGCTGTCTTTTTAAATTCACAGAGGAACTCAGGAAAGCAGAGTCACCTGTGTATGTAGGTGCACGGTCATTCGAGAGGTATATTTTTTTAAGCACATTTGCTCTGGTGAAGACTGCAGGAAAAATTCTGCCCTTATCCTGCTTCTTTGGCTTCTCTAGAGAAGCCAAGAGATTGGCAGGTTAAATCTGGGGCAGGTTAAAACGGTGCTATAAAGCTGGAATTGAGTGGGACAGCACCAGAACCCCAGCTCCGTGGGAAGGAGGGGTTTTATCACAGCTCGAGGAGGGCACTGATTCAAAAATAAAAACTCACAATTTAAAAATATATCTTTGTAACGGTAAAGAAGAAGGCAGGAGGAGTGGGGGGTCTGGAATCAAACTGGCTTTAATCAAAGCCTCACCTAGAAAGCCATTAACTGTGCAATGATGCTTTGATGATGTGTTACTGGTACAGCAGCAGGCCTTCGGAGCAGGCATCTCCCCTAGCTCTGCAGCATCTGCATTGCAAATGCATTGCTCTTGGTGGGGCAAACCACGCAATGGAATAGACTGTTCAACCCCTAGGCTGGTGTCTAAGGTGTGGAAATGAGCACTGAGCCTCTCCATCACATCTCCCTCCCAATGTGCCAGGGCAGACCTAGCAGCTATGAAGGTGCCCCACAAGGCTGTAGATGGTTTTCTTATGGACATGGTTTAGTAAGGAGACAGGCACAGTTGGACTCAGTGGTCTGAGAGGTCTCTTCCAACCTTATGATTCTATGATTCTATGATTCTATGGTTCTAAGGCTGTAGGAACCCCCCTCCAGTCCAGCCTGCTGCAGCCAGTCTCACTGGAACAAAGGCTATCAGAAGAAGGGGAATGATGTTAATTAATTCCATCTATTTCTAAAGTGAGATAGTTAAAATTGTTCCCCCATCTCCACACAGGGCAGCCTAGAGAGAACTTCTGCTCTTGAAGGGCTTACAGAGTGAAACCTTGGAGTGAGATCCAGGGGGTGGAGGCAAAGAACCAACACTTACCCAGAAGGTAACTGTGAATAATGAGACAAGCAAATTATATGCACACATAGGAAGAAGGTGGAGAGGGTTTCATTGTTGTAACAATTCAAGCATCTAGGCAAAATCAGAATTTAAGGGAAATTTAACATCTTTTCTCAGTCTACCTAGCATAGTCAGAAAAAAACAACTGCTTTTGGAGCATGCCAAACTTTTTCCAGGTCTCAAATACAAGGAGAAAACTTCAAAGGGAAATGCAAATGGAGAAGCATGGCTGACAGTTTAATTGGACCTGTTAATCAGCTAGACTGTCAGAGTGAAGAAGCAGCTGATACCTGCAGCATAGGGGAGAGCTTGGCCCCTGCCCCACTGAGCTAATGATGCAGAAGCACGGGCAGCTCAACAGATTGCATGCAACAGATTAAAAAACATAGAATAAAATCAGGCAAATCCACCTGCCCTGTACAGGCAACAGAGAACCCTGGTGACAGGGTCTGCCTGGTTTCACTGGTGCAGCTCTCATCCCCACAGGGTGCCAGAGATTTCGCTCATGTATAGGGGAAATATCTGCACCCTCAGGAGCTGCAGAGCTAAGATGGGATGAACACCCTGCTGGGTGGCCACACTGGGCTTCATATACACATTGGAGGTGACCAGAGACAGAAGTTTTCCTTTGTACTGAAATCTCTGCCCTTTCTCCAGCAGAGGAATCATGAGAGACCTCACTGATCTGTTTCTTTGGGGAAAATGTGCTGCAGGAAGCCAAGAAAACACCCTATTTCTGTTCACTGAGGGCCCATTTGGGGCTGCTGCTTAGGGGCTGAAGAGGGATTTCTGCCTGGTACTGATGAATGGAAAGAGGCATATGTGCCCCCGTGGCGGGAGAACAAGAACAGGCAGGTGTAAATCCCAGCAACACCTGCTCCTGACGGACAATTATGTTCAAAAGCTCCAGACCTGAAAATTCTTACAGTGTCATTTTCACATTTTTTGTCACTACAGGAGAAAACTTCTGGCTTTCCCAGCCTGAAGCACTCTGCTTTACCTTCCTGAAATCACCCCAAGTGATCTAAGATGGTTTACCATCTCCTTCAAACTAGACATTGCTTTGAGGATATTTTCTTTCTGGAGCCCAGTGCCTGTTGTTCTCGACAACTCCTTCTTCTGACTCTGGGGCTGCATCTTCCAGTGTCTGTCTCCTTGGGTCACTGGGAAGCTTGTCTGGAGCAGTCTGTGCTGCATTGTGGAGAATGAGGCTTTTGTGGAGAAACTTTGCCACAGGAGAAGCTAATTCATCAGCTCTTGCAATCCCTTGTGGGAGAAAGCTGGTAGATTTACAATTCCTCATCCCTTTTGCACAGCAAGAAAAGTTGAGATAACATCTTGCCAACCTTGAGACGCAAATCTCTGGCATTTCTGGAGATAGCAAAGGGCAGAGCTTCGCACTGGGACCATGGTAGCAGCAGTGGTGCGTGACTGGCAGGAACTGATTTGAATAATTGGGTGTCACATCTCTATTTTTCTTTCAGTTTAGCTACATGTGCAATTAATTAAAATAATAACCTAAACAGTCTCCTGCTGGGGTTGTGTTTGCTGCTCTGTTTCAGTCTGCTATCAGTGCTGCTGAAAGAGTTTTATAGAGAGCTGCTACTTGCTGAAAGGAGCTCGAGTAGAGAAAGGTTCTCCCAGCAATAAGACCTTTAATGCTTGTGGTGTCTGCACTTTTCCCACCCATGTTTTCTGGATGGTGGATAGACAATAAATAGGGTTTTAATGTGTCACTTCCACATCCTCTGCTCGCCCTGCAGTTTTCCTGGCATGGTACATTGACTCATCCATGCCATGGGAGATGTGGTCCCTGTCCTACATAAAAGGCAGCCTGATGGTGCCGCAGGAGTACCTGGGGAACAGGGGCAGTCCTTCGAAATTAGGAGCCCCTAAGTGTGAGCATAGGGTAGCCCTGCATATATCTGATGATAGAAACAGGCTACAGGAAGACAAGAGCTTTCCTTCTGAGAGGTCCCTCAGGACCAGCCCATAGACTGTCAGCACACCCAAGACTCTGGTCATAGAATTTTTACTGGAAGTGTCATCTCCTCCCCCTGAAATTAACTACTTCCACCATCTCATCATATGTGTAGTTGTCTCCAGAGCCCATCTGCATCATTTTGC
This sequence comes from Neomorphus geoffroyi, assembly GCA_033558235.1. NCBI lineage: Eukaryota > Metazoa > Chordata > Aves > Cuculiformes > Neomorphidae > Neomorphus > Neomorphus geoffroyi. Next base: position 3,146,693 of record JAUMJM010000048.1, read on the forward strand.
TGCCTGTTTCCATCTGCATTTGCTTCCTCACCATTGCTCTGCAGCCCAAGGCTGGCAGATACCCTCAGCAGCCTTTGCAAGAAGAGAAATCTCCCATCCATGAGCAAACCATTAGAGGATCTTCACTCCTTCACAGTCCTCCTTAAGTGAAGGCCAGAATTTTGGTGCATGCTGTGCTGAACACATCCCTTGCAAAACTGTGGTGCAGCTTGCGCTGGCTGCTCCCACACTGCAGATCTCTGTGAAAAAAAATTAAATCACTCAGGGAACTGCGCTCCCACTTTTCACACTCCTCCCAAAACCCCTTTATCTGCACACACATGCTGCTACAGTGGCAGCAGAAACATACTTTAAAAAATTAGGATGCTTGCATCCAAAGCCTTTTCCCATTGCCATGTTCATTGCTGACACAAGAAATATTGTTCTCCTGCAGCTGAGTGCATTCACATCTCATCTTGCTCCTTTTTCCAGTTCTTTTTCTTGCCTGGCTGGCTCTCTGTCAGCAGAGACTAATCTATCTCTGGCAGTCCCTTCCCTCTCTGCTTTAGTTTTAAGGATCGTTGGGATAGAGTATTGACCATGGTTGTGAGCCTGGTGTCAGCCAGCTCCTCACCCCACAACTCCTGCCTGCTTCTGGCAGAGTTGACATAGGGTCTGGGGGCAAGCTGGCAGGCAGAGCTGCCTGTCCTGAGATGAACCCTTCCATCTGGGTTTGCCTGGAAAAAGCTGAAGCAGCCTGAGTTAGATGGGCAACAGAAGACAATGCTAGAGATTAAAGCGGCTGGCTGGCAGGAAGAAGATTATGAACTTGTCCAGAAGAAATTGAATTGGGATTTAGCTGAATGGGAAAGCAATCAAAATGCAAAGGTTTTTTTCTCAAACCAATTGACCAAGGCAGATCTCCCAACTCTTTAAACAGCACTCATAAACTTTAAGGCCAGAGAAGACCACTTGGTCTGACTTCTTGCTTGGTGCAAACCTGGCCCACCTTGTCAGACTCCTGTACCAAGCGTAGGACCTTTGTACCTCTTTTAGGAAAACAGCCTGTATTGATAGAGAAAGTTCAAGAGAACAGTGAGTCTCCCATGCTCTCCTGCAGTTCATAAGTGAAGGTAAAGTTGAATTACTGAATCTTCAAATAAAAGGATGCCTCATGCTTGCCCCAAAGATAGTGAGGACTTGCTTCTGCACCTACTTCTGGGCTCAGGACTCCTGCAGCCTGAAGGATGTACTAGGAAGAAAAGCCAAAACACTGAATAAAAGAGAAGGGGAAGGAATCCAAGAGTTCAATCTTCCCTGACTGGCAAAACAATCTCATTGCTCTCCTGTCAGCCTATTACCTGAAAATAAGAGTTGATGTGCTTTCTTTCCATCCCTATTTAAATTAGCACTATGTGGACAGCCATTAGTAACAAGCACACCTCACCCGGAGCCCTGACCTCCATACAGACTTCTGAATACAGGTAGGGTCTACAGGAGAGGTCACTGCAATTATTTATCACTTGTTACCTCAGCGAGTGACATGGCAGGAGCTCTTATACCCCATGTGTCAGGGTTACAGACCATTCATTGCATGGGCTTGAAATGAGGGAAAAGGGGGAGGTGGAGGCATTTTCTCTGGCCCCAACAAAATCCAGATGCTGGGGAGGTGCTGAGAGGCAGAGAAAGGCAAAGTCCCAAACTGGAGTTTGTTCCCTGGCCAGCTTAGAGGCAGCAGGAGCCAGTGGGAATAAACCAGCCTGTGGGATACACACATGGGACATTGCTGAGCTGGGCACAGCCAGAGTCAAGTGGGACCACTGGTGGGGACAAGCTAGGATCCAGCACACCAAAACCTGGGCTGGCCTGGCCCATGGGGAAACTTGCTTGTTTGTCTGTTCCCTGATCTTTTGTCTTGTCTTTGCCTGCCTTATCTGGTTGGTTGTGTGTCCCTGGGGGAACTTCAGCCTTACCATCTGGCTGAGGAATGTTTGCTGCCCCTGTCTTCTGTCTCCTCAGATGTCCCAGGGCCATTTCACATTGGGAATTGAGAGCTGTCCTAAGTACAGTCCTGCTGCAGCATTCAGTGAAAATCTCAGATGACAGCTGCCACACTTCTAAATCGAAGTACCCACTCCCAGAAGAAAAATAGCTGCTCAAAACATTTGATGGAGGAAGAGCCACTTGGAGGGATGGGATAGAAACTGATGCTTCTCAGACCTTCTCCTCCATATCACTGCTGCTTTCCCAGGAATGCCTGCAGAGCCCAGGGCCAACCGCTTGATACTTTGCAGACACAGAAGAAGGGCAAGCCCTTGGTTCTCCACATCACTGGCAGAGGTTGCCCAGAAAAGTCGTGAATGCCCTATCCCTGGAAGTGTTCAGTGCCAGGTTGGATGAGGTTTTGAGCAGCATGGACTAGTAGAAGGTATCCCTGCCCAGGTGGGACTGGAACTGGATGATCTTTAAGATCCCTTCCAACACAAATAATTCTATGATTCTACGAAGAACAGGCAAAGGACAGGAGAAGGATGTAAGGACAGCTCACAGCCCCCTGACAGCTTCTCAGGGACCTTTACATTTACACCATGATGCAATGTCCAGTATTACTCTCACCATTCTGTCCAGACATCAGATTTAGCAAGGGTCTCTGTCATCCTACACTTCGGGGAAAGCTTGTCTCATTTAGAGCCCCATATGCAAAGTATCTTTTATATAGGGAAAGGTCTGAGAAAACTTGTTTATTTTTTCTCCTGCAAGCTCAGCCCCTCTGTGCTCAGCCCAGCTCGTGCCAGGCTGGGGGAAGCAGCCCAGGCTGAGCATTGCCCTCCCGAAATACGTGCCCACCCACGCCCTCGCAGCCGCTCCGCAAGTTCAGAGCATCCGCAAGTGATCCCGGAGCAGACCCTGCCGGGAGATGGCACTGCAAGCAAGGAGAATCATCCTGCGGCGCACCGAGGGTGGCAGGAGCTGCCGAGGCGAAGAGTCCCTTTAATTGTATTTTTACCTCCTTCCCCTGAGACCTTGCTGGAAAAATACTCCTCTTGTCGCCCGTGATGGCTGCATCCTCTCCGCTTAGAAGGGTTTATTTCAGTCAAGTGAAACTTGCTGCTAACGGGGCAGTGGGTGCGCAAGGGATTATTAGAAATAGCTGGCACATCTCTTATTACCGTCTGAGCAAAGAGGAATGGAGCGGGAAAAGTTTGCACCTTTCCCTAGGGAATGAAGACAGCCCTCTCCATGCAGGAGAGCTGCAGCCTCAGATCCCGCTTCGAACCCTCCGGACCATCAATATTTCAACTGCAGCCTCTCCCAGCTCTAAAGTCTCACAAGACGGCTATGGGAGCCTTTTTTTTTTCAGTCCAAACAAAGAAGTTATGCAAGTATAATGAATTTCCCCCCTCTAGGTGGGAAGATTGGTTGTCAAGGAATCAAAATTTACAGCACCTGAAGCTTTGTTAACTTGCTGTTTCGCATTGAGGTATCAAGGGAGATGCGTATTTTCTTGTATCTCATGAGAGCTTGAATCTCCACCTGGGCAAAATTGGGAAATTTCAGCAGCCTTCTGTGATGCTGGCCCAGATACCCAAGGAAATTTCATGGGCTTTTCCACACCTTGCCAGATTTTTCAACACCTTTCAGGAAGCCACAGCTGAATAGTTTTGGTCAGGATAGTTTTGAGTTTCAGGGAGAATACTTGGACCATTAGGTCTTCTCAGCAGATAATTGTTGAATGCTCCCAGGACCGGTGTTTCTGCTCCCCAGTGATTTATTGACCTAGGCAGCAAGGTGTTCCCAAAACAGGTGATGTGATGCAAACCCGGTGAGAAGACACCCATCAGTTCTTTTGCGAAAACAGATGTGTGTGGGTTCAGACAAAAGACTCCAAACTGAGGTTTGAAACTATTTTTTTTTTTTTTTGTGAGCGGGGGGAACAGGTATTTTTCAATAGGAAATTCTCAAAACTGAAGTTTTGAGAAGAGGAATGATTTGGTGTCCTTCCTGATCTGAGGAGATGGCACAAAGCAATTATGTAATTTGTGTTAATGTCCCATTCTGGCATTTTTGGAAAGAAAGTTTTGAGTAGGAGCCAAATGAATCTTTACTAAAAACAAAGAGCAGTGTTAAAGGGTCACAACTGAAACATCTCAACATAAGGTTAACAGGCAGGTGTGTTTAATGACCTGTGATTTTGCCAGGTTGTGGGAGAGAAAAGCAAACTTTTCTTCATTTTTGGTGTTGGTAGTGGTGAGGCTGAAAGAACGGGGTTGGCTGAAACATTGCTAATGAAGCAGAGGAGATGGAAGAAGAGGAAGACAGCAGATGATGCATTTTGCCAGAGAGGGGCGATTTCTCCTTTGCTAATGAGGGCTTTATTCTGCATAGCTGTGCCCCTACTGTCTTTATTACTGAACGTGGGGCCACTCATCCTCATGGTATAGTTGTGTCCCACAAAGCAGCACCAAGGAACTGTGGGATGAGGATGGGGCTTAGCCCAAGAGGTTTTCCCTTGCTTGGTTGAGCTTCTGGGCTTATAGGAGTTTACCCTCAAGGCTAAGCAGGAAAATCTGAGCAAATCATTATATCTTTATATCATTATGATCATTGTATCTTTGAAAGGTCAATATTCATTGAGAACCAAATAGTAGGAAGCACAGGAGACAGTGGTGGCATCTCCTTCCAGGCATTATATTTAGGAAGGTGATTTCCCACCGTGGTTCTCCCTGCAAATGCAGTAAACAGGAGCTCATAGGAGCTGCTGGTGGAGATGGGACGGTCTCCCTCCTCTCCTTCCCCTGCACCCGACACTGATGTTTCCCAGGTGGTTTTGACTTGCAGAGTTTGAAACTGAGTTACCTTTGATTTTTCCTGACATTTGCCAGAATTTTCTAAAGTGTAATATTATGTTTACCCCAAATGTGTGTTTCTGGGGGAATTGTGCTTTTCAGCTAAAGGCTAAAGAAAAAAAAGTGAAAAAAATTAATCTCCCCCCTCAAAAAACTCTTTGGAAAATCGTGGGGGCAGGGGTTTGCAAATTCGTCACCAAAAGACATTCAAAAAGCAGCTCTTTCACTTTTTTCTTTTAAACCTGACCTTTTCAGGCTAAAAACTTCAAACTGCTCTAATCCCTGGCTTCTGCTTTCTATGTGAGGAAGATGATTTGTGATAGAAGCCAGTCCCACAACCAGAGCAGGGAGCCATGCTCCATGCTGCAGCAGATGCTGGTCTGCCTTGAGGTGTTAATCCACAGGGAGAATGGGGGGGGGGGCGGGGTCGGAGAGGGTGGATGAACCGTTCATGCCAGCATGGACCACAGGTTGGGATGGGCTCACACACGGCTGATGACTTGTAAGATTTTGTGGCAGGGATTCTCAATCCAGGGAAGAGCCACAAGCATCAGGACATTCTTGCTTTCTCAATGGCAATAAGAGCACCTCTGCCACACATAAAAGGCTGCAGTCCGTACAGCAGGTTGGGTGCAACACTGTAAGAGGAGGGATTGCAGGCAGGATGCCTGGGTCCCCTCCTGAAGATGTGCGCTAGCCTGTGTGTGCCTCATGCCAGCCATGTGCCTCAAGACACCTCCATGACACCCAACCAACACACTGACAGTGGAACAGCACTAGCACACCCTTGTAAGATGTCTTGATCCGTGAGGAAAAAACACTCCACCTGGCAAATACACAAGGATTATGGTGCTGACTTCCCAGTTCCAGGAGTATTGCAACACTCTTCCTGCAATTTAGGATATTGTTGACACAGTGATGCAAAACATGATTGCTCTAAGGTCTCAGTTCTTGCATGAGATTACATGGGGCTGTGCTCATGGCATCAAGGGAAAAAAGTGCTGGGGGAAACCTTTTCCATACCCCTCTCCTGTTGTTCTTTGCTCAGAAAGACATATGCGAAAATGTATTTTAAATATGGCTTTCATTCCAGGCTGAGCCTCTTCCGAGCGAGGAGCTGGCAGCAGTGGGCCACGTGCTGAGTGGGTGATGGGATGGACGTTATTTATAACAGGTGTCAGGCAGTACTTTGTCATCGAAATCTTACCCGGCAGTAGCAGCGAGGGGTCTTGCCATATGCCAATCTCTGTTTTCCAGGAGCGGTTTGATAACAGCGTATACCAAACCTGACATCCTTATTGCACATGGAAACTTCAGACACATATTTTAGCTGACTGGTGGGACCTCATTAACCCTGCACCCCTCTGCATCCCAAATCATGCTAATCACTCATATCCGAGCCGCTTGATGCCAATGATCAGGTTTGCATCCAAAGACAGGATTTTATCCCACACAAACCTTTGTACCAACATACGGCCACATCACACCTTGTCAAGGCTCTGGGAGGTTCCCTGGGCCTCTCCTTGCTGGTACCTTGCTGTGTGCACACACACAGACACTCACCGCCATCAGCCTCCCCAGGCAAATGGGTAACAGGCTGGAAAGCTACAGCCAAGTCCTGTGCTTATTATCTCCATCTTTGTCTTTTGCACGCACCTCCTGCCGTTCCCCGCTATCTACACAGGAAGAAGTTTGGCAAATGTAATAAAGACAAGGTGAAGTTTTACATAAAATAATCTCTCCTGCCATGAGTCCTGAGGAATTTTAATCAGTCCAGGAGTACCAGAAGAATTCCTTTGCCTGCAACCTTTTCATGATCTTGCTTTTCCCTCTTGTTCCTTGTAGGGAGCATTTGCTGAGAAGATGATTAAATCGGGCTGGTAAAAAGCTCGTAGGCTCCTAAGCTCCCATCTTTTCCTGCTTCTTTGCAAGATCATTTGCACTTTTTTCTGGCCTGCGGCATGCCAGGTCAGCCGCTTTCTTTGCCTACCCTGTATGCTTCCTTACCATTGTTGTGGGGGTTTCCCCCTCCAGAGAATCCCTTTTGTGCAAAGGCAAGAGACAAGGCTCCTAGTTCAGCCTGCTGTGGTGTTGTTTGCCTGAAGTCCAGCAGGAATTCATGGAATGGTTCCCCACATCTCCTATTCACCTTGCTCCTGCCAGTGGCAAGGGGTTGAGCTGGGGGGGTGGGTATTTCAGGGAAGCAGGATATTTCTGCTTGGAGTGCAGATCTAGGGGCTGATGTGAACTCGGGGATTTGGGAGGACTGAAACTCATCTGTGTGTTGCCTGCCAGTAGTTGACTGTAGGAATTTGGGCATTTTTCTTTGAACAAATGATTCACCAGTAATCATTCAATCAGGTTTCCTGATGGTTGAATAATCTGTGAGTAATTTACTCAGATGTTTGCCACAAAGTATCAAATAAGTGGTTTGGAAAGACACCAGCTCAGACCTTTGCCTTACATATACACTCAGCTCTGGGGTACAACCAGGCAAATGCTGTCCCCTGGGCTTTGGCCCCAGGTTTCCAAGGGATCTGTGTTGTTTTACAACTGGCCAGGTCCAACACAAAAAGTTCAGGATCCGATGAACATGGCTCAGCTCCACTGTACTCTTTGCCATGCAGCTGTGAAGCACCCACTCTGCTGCTTGGGGTACCGTCACTGCTGGAGGCAGGTGAGTGGCACTGCGCATTGGGATGTTTTTGGAGAGATGTCTCCTAGTTGAACTTCAGTGTACAGACTTGTGATGTGCCCTCACTTTCTCTGAGCAGGTTCTACTGGGACACTGTGGATGGGAAAAGCAGCCCATGGCAATGGCCTGATGCTGGCTCATAAGCTAACTGAAAATAATTTTTCTGAGTCCATTGCTTTTCTTGGATCCTTTGGTGCTGTGGCATCTTTCTGTTCCCGTTCCCACAAAGCCACCTGACATATATTCTAGTGGCACCTGAGTGATGTTGCTTTCAACACAGTTTTTCCTCCTTATTTTTCAGCCCTTATTCAAGCTGAAAGCAGTGCTGGAAGGATGACGAGGGGGTAAATGGGACTGGGATTTTCTCTCCTCATCTTCCATCTCGTAACTGTTTCAATCTGGTCCACAGCCTCTGGGCAGGAGGGTCATTCTCCAGCTCTGCTGCAACCTGCTGAACAGCCTTGAACAAATGCCCTCTCTGCTCTTAGTTTTCCCTTCTGTTTTTTCAGGACCTGCTATTATCTATCACAAATTCCCCACAGCCTCAACACGTTGGTTATTCTTCATGGATAAAACCAGTAACAATAAACAGATAATTTATTGTGGACCTTAGACTGAGACAAAACATCATTATTTCCATCCAATTAATAGTGGCTTTTAGTAGCATCAACAAAAAAAAATGGATTAAATCTGTCTTCCACCCAGCCTCCTTCTTCTGCCTGTGTGACATTGTCTGTGTGAGGCCAGGACTGTGGGGAGAGGTGGTATCTTTAATTTGATCAACATATATCTAGTTGGAACAAAAGAGATTACCTTCTCCATTTTCTTTTTTTCTTTAACACGAACATCAGTAAGAAAGTTTTCTTGTTGTTTTTAATACTGTTGTTTTCCACAGCCCAGGAGAAATCCTGGGATGCCAGGGAAAGTGGGAACATGCCAATGGGAGTATTTCTCCTAAGTCCTCTGTGCAGAGTTTTCTTGCATGTGTTGTTTCCTGAGTCACGGGGATTTGTGCTGGGAACACTCAGATATCTGGAAGCTGTAACAGCCCTTACTGCCGACCCAAGTGCTGATGTCCATGGAGCAGCACCCCAGCCCTGCCGCAGCCCCTGGGGTGAGGACCCGGGCAGAGGACTCCCATCGTGATTTGTAGGGTTCCCCAGGGCTCACCAAAAAACTCTTCCAGTCTCCACCCCTTGCCAGAACGGAGCCCCTAGCAGCAAGGAGGCTTTTTCCCTATGGGCATTTGTCTCTTTCAGGGTGAGGAAACAGAGGTATTTATCTGTGGGCTGGGACCCAAGCTGGGGATGTGCTTGGGAAGGGCTATTCCCCTCAGATCCCCCTGCCCTATGGTGCCCCCCAGCAGGTGCCACCATGGTGGCAATCAGTCCTTCCCCAGATCCCCCCAGGTGATTGCAATTGCCTGCGGGGGCGGCAGGGTTGGAGGGGGGAGCCCTGGGCTGTCGCCTTCTTCTTGGCCTCCTGCCCACCCTGCCCTTCCTTGCCCCGAGGCCGCTCGGCTGTCCTTGCTAACCCTCCCCTTTGGCTCCCGCTCCTTTGGCCTCGCTGCCGCTTTAATTTTAGCAATTCCTTGGAAAGAGTCATTTTCCATAACTCAGCTTGCAATAAAGCCCTCTGCTTGCCAGCTCTGCCTTCTCACACGTGTTCCTGGCATGCACCATCAGCACACGCCTGCACCTGCCCTGCCAGCCCTGCCTGTCCCAGCCTTTTGCACACCAAAGCCTCATGCCCATCTCCTGTCCCCTCTTGGCACATTTCACCCTGGCACTCCCGAACTCCACCATGCCACAGCTGGAGTGGATGCCCTTGCCTGGCAACCTGGACCCAGAGGCTTCTGCCTCATCAGGAGCCATGGTCCACAGCACATCTGTCCCACTCACCCTGCAGAGCCCCTGCGTATGTGACAGCTCATAGCTTTTATCTATGTTGGGAAATGAGTTGACACCAGATGCTGCAGGGGACCCCACAGCCATGGGGGTGCGAAGGATGGGTAGGGTGGGCTTGCTTGGCACACACCAACAGATTGTATCTAAGTGGAAAAGGTGGGTGCACATGCAGGTGGGCTGCCTTGCTTGTGCATCAGTCGTGTAGGAGAGTGTGGAAGGAGTGTCTTGCTTGAGATGGGCATTCAGTCACGCAGAGTGTGTGCGTGCATGAGAGGGTTGAGCACAGTGCTTCCATTTCAGTCTGAATCTATGCATGGTACTTTCGTTATGCACGCCGAGAGGGGACATGAGCAAGGGGTGCAGCACTCACAACTGGGGTTTGTGCAAGGATGTGCATGGAGGTGTGCATGGAAGTGTTAGTGTCTTCATCCAAGTCTACATTTCTTGTTGGAGGGGGAGTGTGCAGAGGGGGCATTGTGCAAGACGTGTGTGTGGCTCCGTGTTTATAGGGCATGTGTGAATGTGCATGGGCATGTGTGGGGCTGTGAGCGTGCTGCCTTCACTTGGTCTGCATCTTGGTGGGGCATGGAGTCCTATGCACACAGGGACTGTGCTGTGTGGGTGTATGCAAGCGTGGCTCTGTGCACACTCTGCGCACCCTCTGCCTCAGCATCTGCAGGGACGTGGGAAGAGGGAGGCTTAATGTCCACAGGGGCGTGTGCGTGCCAGGTCATGGTGGCCGTGCATGGGGTTTTGTGTGTACTTGTGTGGTGCCCTCCTCTGCCTCAGCATCTGTGGGAAGGTGGGAAGGGTAGGCTGCATGTCCATAGCCCGGGGCAGGGGAGTGTGCCATGGTGTGGTGGCCATACATGGGTATGGATGTGTGTATATGTGCCTGTGCGCCTGTGTAGTGCTCCCCTCTACCTCAGCATCGTGGGGGAAGTGGGAAAGGGGAGGCTGCATGTCCACAGGGATATGTGTGTGCCAGGGCACAGTGGCCACGCATGGGAGTTTGTGCATGTGTGCTTGTGTGCGGTGCCCTCTCTGCCTCAGCACCTGTAGGAATGTAGACATGGGGAGTCTGCACGTCCACAGGGGTGTGCATGTGCCAAGGTGCAGTGGGCATGCATGGATGTGTTTATACATGTGTGCATGTGTGTGTGGTGCCCGTCTCCACCTCAGCATCAGTGAGAAGGTGGAGAGGGGGAGACTGTGTGTCCACAGGGAGGTGCGCGCCAGGGCATGGTGGCCACATGTGGGGGGGTATGCGTGCGTGCTCGTGGTGTGTGTATGTGGTACGTGTGTGCGGTGCCCCCTCGACCTCAGCATCTGCAGGCTTGTGGGAGGGAGAGGCTGTGCATCCACAGGGGTGTCTGTGTGCCAAGGCACTTAGGCCACATGTGGGGGTGTGTGCATTTGTATATGTGTGTGCACACATGTGTGTGTGTGCATTTGAGTGGTGCCTCTCTCCACCTCAGCACCTGCAGGGATGTACCTGTGCCAGGGTGCAGTGGCGATGAGTGGGGTGTTGTGTGCACTTGTGTGGTGCCCTCCTCTGCCTCAGCATCACCAAGGGAAATGGGGAAGAGAAGGCTGCGTGTCGCAGGGATGTATGTGCAGGGGTGCAGTGGTCATGCATGGATATGTGTGTGTCTGTGTGTGGATGTGCATGTGGTGCCCCCCTCTGCCTCAGTATCTGTAGGAGTGTGGGGAAGGGAAGGCTGTGTGTCTGCAGGGATGTGTATGTGCCAGGGCGCAGTGGTCACACGTAGATATGTGTATATATGTGTACACTGGGGGGGGAGGGGTGTCCACCTCTGCCTCAGCATCTGCAGGGACTTGGGAAGGGGGAGGCTGTGCACCCACAGGGTGTGCTGCCAAGGTGCAGTGGCCACACGTGGCTGTGTATGCCTCTGTGTGTGCGCATTTGTGTGGTGCCCCCCTCTGCCTCAGCATCTGCAGGGATGTGGGGAGGGGGAAGCTGTGTGTCTGCAGGGATGTGTGTGTGCCCAGGTGTGGTGGTCACACATGGATATGTGTATATGTGTGTGCGTGGGGATGTGGGGAGGTGTGGGTGCGGTATCCACCTCTGCCTCAGCATCTGCAGAGATGTGGGGTGTGGAGGCTATGTGTTTGCAGGGATGTGCGTGTGCCAGGGCACGGCAGCCACGCGTGGGAGGGGGAGTGTGGAAATGGGGGGGGTGTGGGGTGTGCGTGTGTATGGTGCCTCCCTTCACCTCAGCATCTGCAGGGTTGTGAGGAGGGGGAGGCTGTGCATCCACAGAGATCTGCATGTGCCAGAGTGCGGTGGCCACGCGTGGAGGGGATGTGGGGGGTGTGCGTGGGAGGGTGTGTGTGGTTCCCCCCTCCACTTCAGCATCTGCAGGGACATGGGGAGGGGGAAGCTGTGCATCCACAGGGATCTGCGTGTGCCAGGGCGCGGTAGCCCCGCGTGGGTGAGTGTGTCTCCGTGTGTGTGTGTGTGTGTGTGTGTGTGTGCGTGTGTGTGTGTGTGCGTGCGCGCGCGCGGGCACGCGGCGGGGCCGGGATGCGCGCCCCCGGCGCTGTGCCGGGGGGTGCGGGCTGAGCTCATCGCTGGCTCCCCGGCGCTCCTTACCAGTGGCTTCTGCGGTCACATGGGTTATGTGCTGGAGTTTAAAAGAGCTTATAGCCCCCGAGCCGGTGCAGAAGCAGCCGGTGGTTGCATGGGGTAGCGCTGAGAGCGGCGGCGAGGAGGGCGCCGTGAGTACCAGGGGGCGGTGCGGGGTGTCCCCCCGCCTGCGGGGCGGAGGAGGGGGTCACGGGAGGCGACACCCGGTGCCCAGCGCCGAATCGCCTTTCTGGGAGGAGAAAAGGGGGAGGGGGGGGTAGGTACGTTTAACACACCCCCCCTCCCCATCTCCCCCCGTCTCCTCACCCCCACCCCCCCCGTCTCCCCCCGCGGCGCACCTTTCCCCATCGCCCACCCGTGCCCGCCCGGCCACCAAGAAACAATTTGGGGCAACTTACTTTTCTGCTTCTCCGTGCGCCTGTGTCCGCCCTGCGTTCCCAGCGGGGGAAGGGATGAAGGGCACGGGTTTGGGATGTTCCCGCACACCCGCCCCCGAGGGCATCACCGCGGAACCCTCCCCCCCCCCCGCCAGGTCCCTAGCGCTCAGGGCATCGCGGGCGCTGCGAGCGCATCAGGTTGAAGGCTGAGAAGGGATGATCCCTCCTCGCCTGCTGCATTCATCGGATGAGCGGGGCTGGAGACGGGTTTGCGGGGTGGCTCTTTGTAAAGCGGAGTCCGTGGGTTTCCTGGGCGGGAGAGTAGACTTTTTTCTTCATTTCTCCAAAGGCCCTTCCCTATGCTGTGGCAGCGCTGATTTGGGGTTTTTTTATTATTATTATTCCTATTATTATTTTTTAAGTGGGTGTGTGATTTTATAAGAAAAGCGTCTGCATGGCGCTTCTGTGGAACTGCTCTCTCCCAAGCGTGAGTACGAGGGCTGCTTTCCAGAATTGCATAATACACACCGATCCCTTTGCAGCACAAACTCCCTGACATTTCCAGATCTTGGTGACTTCCCCCACTGCAACCTTGAAACGGGACCGGGACTCCAACCAGCCCGTGAGCTAATTTGTGCTGCCTTCGCTGGGGACAGAACCTGGTGTGCATGTTTCGGCTTCCCTTTCCTCTGGCAGTTTTTTCTTAATCTGCTAAACTTTTTTTTTTGTATAAAGATGGTCACTGCTCTTTCACTGTCTTAGGAAGCCCCCTCTTCCCCCCCCCCCGTGCTTACCGACACATGCGTAAGGTCTGTACAGAGCAGAGGTTGCAGAAAAGGGATTGCCTACAAAGCTATTTGATTTCTTTTTCATGTCTCTCTGTGTTTTAATTTTTGGGATAGTCCAGGAGTTCCCTTCCTGAGACTACTTTTTGCTCAGGAACTTGCTGGCTTCTGCTGGGGTTTTGCTAATTTAACTCTGGTTGTGCCCGCTCTCAATGCACCTCGTTGTTAACCTCCGTGAGGGACAGGACCTGCACACGGCGCTGCCGGTCTTGTCGGCTGTGTGTGCATGCAGCGAGGCAGGGAAACTGGCTGCTTCCTGCGAAACGTGCAAATACGTGGGAGCAGCCATTCTTATTCCCTGCTCCTTGGCCTGCCTCTCCATGAGGGGTTAAAAGCCTTGCAGGGATGGCTGGAGATGTGCAAGGGATGCTCGTGTCCAATCGGGCATCTCGCTGAGACCAGGTCCTGGGACTAGAGCTCGCTGGGGAGGGTGGACTTTTCTGAGACGGGATGTGCCTTGGAAATGAGAGCCCCGTGCCTGGCAGACTTCTTTGAAACAGCCGTTTATGATAAGTTCATCAGAGCCTGTTATCAGAGCAGACCAAGCTATGATCCGACTATTGTGTGTTATCTGTAGTCTTATTTACCCCAAGAGGACTCAATCCTACCAAGGTGTTGCATCCCCATGGAAGGTTTTCAGCACCTCCTGGACTTGGGAGGGAAAAAGAGCTGGTACCTCTTGAAGCTGCAAAGCTTATGATGCACATGCACGTACCAGTAACTGTGCAGCTAAGGCTCACCTTTCAGAGACGTACCTGACCCTCTGAAGCCAGCAGCAGGAGTTTTTTGGGTGCAAGCCCCAGCTCCTAGCCACTCTCCATTAATTCCCCGGCAAGCCAGAGGAATGCATCCTGTGCCAGCTCAGTCTGGGGCTGGGTGTGCATCTAGGGAGCCTGTCTCTCAGCTCTGTCGTTTAATATTGCTGCCGCTGCCATTACGCCTGACAAATGGCAGTTGCTGAGTAATGTGCTGTTTGTGTGTAAATATCTGAGTGCTCACAGCTGAGCTCACTCCTGCGACTTTGCAGGAAGCTGTCTCAGCACCTTTCCCCAGTGAAGACCTGAGAGAGCAAAGGCATCCTTCTACGGGGACCTTCCCACCGCTTCTAGTGGTTTTAGTCTTCGTTCTCCGCTCCTCCAAGTGTGAAGCCTCCGTCTGCTTGGGTTGATGTGGAGGCCCTGCTGCTTTCCTGAGTGTGAGTCAGGGGTGGGAAAGGGCTTTACGTGTGTATGTGTGCATGTCTGTGTGTGTGCACACCTTCTTAGGCACCAAAGGCATGGTTGCTCCCAAGGGTCCTTGTCCTGGGCAGAAAGAGTTTTGGGGACTGTGTGTTTTGATAGAGACAGTCAAGGCAACTAAGAAATGAGTTTTATTTTGGGTTGTTGGGGTTTTTTGTTATCTACCTACTCGACCCTGAGTTCCCCTTAATTTCATCCCATTACTGCTGAAGCTGTTAAATTATTCCTTCCCGTACCATTTTCATCCCATTTGCAGATTAGCATCCAACTGCTTCTGTCAGTACTTGCTCAGCCCAGCTAGACTGATCGCAGCTCTTTGAATCTCCCCTTGTAAATCAATCCCTTCTGCCTCCTGATCATTTTTGTCACTCGTTATTCTGAAATCCCTCCAATTTGTCCATTTTGTGTTGGTGACGTATGCCTGGCCCTAAACATGATGTATACCAGGCATGGCAGCGTGAGGGAAGGACACCTCCTCCCCTCCCACACCGCTGGGGCTTGTGATGCTTTGTCAGCACTGAACTGAGTTACTTCCCCATTATGCTAAGCTATAGTCCCTGCTCGGTGTTGCAGAAGAAAGCAGCATACCCAGGTCAGTGCCCTGGGGAGAATTCCTCCAAATTTTGGCTATGAGTTGCCGAGGTTGGCTTGCATGCTGCTAGCACATGCTGAAAGGGCATGGCGCTCCAGGTGCTGTCTGTCAGGTGCTTCTCCCCACAAAAACTAATAGCTAATAAGCAAATTAAGAGAGGGCAAGTTGCATTGGGGTTGCTGGGCAGATGGGGAAATAGAGGCACATGCATGGGTTCAATACGTGTTTCCTTTCCTCTGGTCCAGCACACACCTCGTGTTTAGGTGCTCCATGTGTGTGGTCCAGTCCCAGTTGCACACATTATTAGGCATTTTCCTGGGAGATATTGTGTTTTGCACTTGGTCAGAGCAGGCTGGCAGGTAGGGGATGCTGGGTTCTGGGCTGATTTTGTGCATTGCTAATGGCCAGACCTGTATGCCACAGGTGCTCTCATGGGGAAGAAACGGGGACTTTGTGTAAAGACAATGGTGTCTTGCATTCTTGCACTTCGAAGTTCTGTCATCCCAAACCCTCAGCTCCTAGCACCAAGCGTTCCCATTAGCTGGAAGGGCCATGCCCTTCCACGGACCATCTATTTTTAGGAGGAGTTGTATTCTGGACAGTGTCCACTGCAGATGCTCTGTGCCTCCTCCTCTTGGCCCCTCGCCAGGGACACCACTCAGGATATTTGCCGGTGGGGCAGATATTGCTGAAGCTCTGTGGCAGCATAACCAAGGTGGCACCGTGCTGGGCACAGGGACACTTAAGGGGCGATCGCTGCCCTAGGGGTGCTCGGGATGGCCAACGAGGTCACGCTGCCTTTCACCTAAACTGTCAGGAATGGCATTTAATTGTGCTGTGGGTACCAGCAGGACATGATGCCGGTTTTACTGCAGGATGAGTAATGGCACTGCCTGGTCCAGGTGGTACCCGATGCCCGGTGCCCGTCCGTTCGTCAGGATGACACTAGGGGGCACGAGATCTGCTGGAATCCCTTTGTCAGGGATGGAGGATGCAAAGCTGCTCTTGACCCTTCAAGCCCGTACATCATCCCCCTGCACACATTTTGTAGGCATACGGGTGTTAAACCCCAAGGGCTACCCCGGAGTACTCATCCCGCGGCGAGGGCGGGACGCGGCTCTCTGGATGCTGCTCTGCTGGATCCATGAGTCGATGACTGTGGCAGCAGCAAGAGTATGGAGGGGAGCGCTCAGCGGAAACATCTCCAAAGCAAGGAGGAGATGGACACAGCCAGAGTGCCTGGGAGTCTCCAGGGAATTTGGGAAATCCAGGAAAACACCTACCATGGTTTTAATGCCTCTCCAGAGGCATTGTCCAGAGCAGGGATTAAGTTAAATTCAGGGTTGGCTTTCAAGATGAAGCGTGTTACAGTTTCATTTTCTGCTGGATGTTAAGTTCACGCGTGATGTCTCCTTAGGGTCATATATTCCCAAAGCAACAGAAACTTTAGAGAGTCTGCTTTAATGAATGGTTCTGATCGATCTGAAACATGAGGGGGGAGTGGTGGTGTACATATACATATAATATATTTGTGTCCATGTATATATCTGGGTAGGGTGCAAAGAATGGATTTTTGAAGGTGTGTTTATGCATTTCTGCATACATTCAGCTGTAATATTGTCTTTTGTCCTTAAATCTATTATTCCAGCTGTGAATGGGTGTATGTATATTAAAACACTGTATACTGGAGTCTCTCTCTCTCTTGTTATAACAAACCTCGTGAAAAGCAAATAAAGAGACATTGTTCTCATAGCAAGCTTGGAAGAACTCAATATTTATCTTCTATGAATTTTGATAGTTTTTGTTCAGCATGTTTACGATTACAATGGTGAGGGGTTTTTGCCTATCTACTTAATATTTTGTGCTAGTGGGAAACTGAAAACATTCAGATTGTTTCAGTTTATTCATTACTTAATGAAAACAGAAATCAAGCTTCTGGATTGAAATGTTGATGCTTGATAACATTCTGCCATATTAATTTCTAAATGGTTAGGTTTTTTAATGACTTCTGTCGCCAGATACCGGGGCTCCTTTGCTGGAGAACTGCTTCTCTCGCAAGCCCCCAGGCAATATTTTTACTAGGACACTGACGCATTGCAAACGCTCCTTTTCTCCTAGTAAAGGCTTTGCTGACTGTTGTTGGAAGTAGCACTAGGCTGGACAGAAATGAGAGATCAGAGGAGGACGATGCTGCTGCGTCAGTGCGTTTGTTTTGTGGCTTTGATGGAGGTTTTGTGTCCGGCCGTGCGGGTGTGTGCCTGTGTGGATGCAAGGGCACTTCTCCAGCTGCTTTCTGAGCCAGGGCTGAGGACCAGGGGTTTATTTATTTTGAAGTGCCTCGTGAAGTGTAAGGAGGTCCTGGAAGAAGTGCTGAGTCTACTTTTAAGTCAATCAGGGTTTGTATCTGAAGGCATGACATGGTTTGTAGAGGACAGGGTGATTTGTCTGAAGGTGTTACCTAATTAGAGGGTGTAGTCAAGGCTCTAATTAGCCGTGACACCCTAAAGATGTCATCGAAGCCCTCTTGAGGCACGGCTGATCCTGCGGCATGGCTGTGAGCTGTCTGTGCAGCATGGCCGTGCACAGCTGGGACTATTGCCCTCCGTCTGGGAGGCAGCCTGGTTGCCGGTGCTGGAGGAAGCTGTTTTCCTTCAGGTGACTTGTAATGCCCTCCGGGGATGCTGCCAGCATCGAGTGATGTTCATAAAGTCACAGAATGAAAGGAAAGCTGTAGCAGATGGAAGGATTAATGCTGGTGCCCATTATGTGGGAAATCTCTTTTTTTCCCTGGGGAGATCTCTTTAGGCTGCTCCCTGCTCAGGGGAGGCTGAAAGAGGAAGGCTGTGAGAGTTTGCAATAAATTATGCTGTACTGTAGTCAGTGGCTGCATTTGCAGCAGCTGATGGAGGGATCGTGACATCTCTCTTAGCATTGCCTTACAGAGGGGGCATGGGATCAACTGAAATCTGGCTTGCCCAGACCTGGCTGCATTTAAATACTATGCAACACACCCTGTAAGGGGGGAACTAGTGTGGGAAGCAGCAAGAGAAATGCTGGGTAAAAGGGAGAGGCTGCTGGGGAGGCTTTTCCCCAATACTGGAAGTGACTTACAGCCTGGACTTCCACTGGCTGAAATCTGAGTGGTGGGTGGTTGGTCTCCCTTCCAGAGGAGGGTCCAGGGGCTGCTCTGGGGCTGCTTCTCTCCTCCTTTTTATCCATCGATTCAATTGGTACTTACTGAGTCAGTTCACTATGCCCCACGAGAAGAGGACAGTTCCAATTGCCCATTCCCACATGCAAATGCTAAGAGCCAGGTGGAGCTGCGGAGCTGGCTGGTAGTCGTCGTTCCCAGCATCAGTGAGCATCCTCTCCTCCATCAGGGCTGAGATTCTCACCACTGTCAGAAACCCTCTGAATTGCCAGGAGAGTTTGAATCTGTCCCTTCAACCCTCAAGTGACCCCTGAGGGTGATGCTCGCCTCTGGGAGTAGCAGTGGATTGTCCCAGACCTCCTTTGGAGGAAGGAGATACTGTTATTCCGGTTTCAATGGGAAATGAAGGAGACCCTTGGGGCAAGGCAGGGTCAGCTGCATGTTTTGTCAGTGCTGTGAGCAGCCTCTGTCTGCAGAGGGACTGGTGGCCAGCTTTGCTTTTCTAGATAGTTTCGCAGCCCCCCTAAAGCAAACACGTAGCCCAGCACATCCCTGTGCTAGCAATTACCAAGGGATGTGCCTGCTTTTAATTATGTGGGTGTTAAGCCTGTGAATGCATTTTGTTCACAAAGTTGTAGCCTGATATTTTCCTACTTCTAGTGGTCTCTGGTGGCTGTCCCAATCACTGGAGCAAGGGGGAGAATAAGTTGGAGACTGGACATAGTAACCTGTAGGACCCTGCCATGGGTCTGCAGGGCTGACCCACTTGGCTGTCCCAATTCCATGCTACTGCCATGGTTTCACAGTGCTGGCAGGGACCACTTTGCATTTTAGGGTGCCATGGTGCCATGTTATAGCTGGTGGATGAGGTGATAGAGAAGGTAGCTGCTTTTTCACTGCTGCATCGTCTTTGCTCCAGAAATAGCTTCTTTCAGGGTGACCACCAAGGTGTTTTATTGCTATGTGCTTTGCAAATGCCCAGCAGCGCAGCTATGGATGAGCCAGGCTGATCCCCACTCAAATCCCATATAGGCACAGCAGCTATTGCATGCTGCTTGGGATCGTCTGTGAGAGGTGTAAAGTTGCTTTTGTGCAAGCTTTGCAAGCAGAGCAATGAGGAAGGAGGGATCTGCTGCTGCTGTCAGCGTGCTTAGGAAGGGCAGGCTGGGTTACTTGGGGCCAGGCATGAGTGTTCGCTTGTGAAATTAAACAGTATTACATAAAACAAAACAAGCTTGTGTCTGCTTGGAATATAGGTACACTGTCTGCACCATGGTCCTTTTGTCCATTGTCCTAAAAAATGCTAGTGATAACAAGGACTTATCTTCTCCTGTGGTTGCAACCTGGCTCTCAGATGCAAAGGGCAGACAGTCTGTGCCAGACTTCTCAAATGTCTGATTTACCCTCCTCTCTGCATCTGAACTAAAGGCTTGAAAAATAAATACATAAAAAAGGAGAGGACAAAAAGCTGCTGCTGCTCTGAGCTTCATTCCAAAAAAGCTCTGTCCAGTCCCCCAAGCTTCTCACTTAGCATAGAGCTCTAGAAATAACAGCATTTTCAGCAAAGGTGCACACGCAAATAACTATGGGGTTTTGGGGAGACGACAGTTTTATTCTGGAGGCACCTGGTCAAAGTGCATTTTGGATTTTTTTTCTCCCAAAAGGGTGGGTTATTTTTACTCCTTGAATATAAGGCCCTTCAAAGCTGCCTGGAATTTTTCAGCTTTGAAATCCTCGCCTAGCTTGTTCTCTTTCCCCAGCACACTAAATGACTGTAGAGGTGGAAGACTATTTGATTTGGGAGCCTGGCTGGGGCGCGGGGGTGGTGGGAGAAGTCACACTTGAACAGCGGCCGCTGTTTTTCACAGCTCTCCTGCTCCATGGTTCAGAGCAGTTTCCTCTCACCTCATACCCCGGACATGTGCGGGGCAGCCGATTCCCCACACGTGTTGCACAGACACGTTTCCATGCTGGTTCTTTGTGCCTGCCCACCTATTTGCAGCTGGGGGAGCTGAAACTGCTCTTTCTTGTGATTCATAAAAAAGTCTCTCTCTGGATGGAGTTGTCTGTGCTTTTATTGACCTGGTTCCGGGAACGACAGAGGCTTTTCTGTCTCATGGATGCGTGATTTCTGCAAGGGCTCTGGAGCAGGGGCCGGCCCTTGTTGCTGGTGTGTTTCCAGTTATCCTAATGTGATTGGTTTGACAGGTCCATTGGGTATGTTGGCGAGTCTAGTTTTTATTTTGTGCATGAAAGTACAGTGACAGGGCACGGAGCTTCAACTAATGATGAAATCTATCCAGCAGGAAGCATATTGGCTGACAGTATTTTTGACCACGCCACAGATGTGCTGTGTTACCTGGCAAAAACTCCTTGTCCTTTTGATGGGTCATTCTTATGTCCCAACTCGCAGAAAATTTTTGGGCTTCCTCTCAGTGGGCTGCAGTTGAATTTTTTTGCCTGGAGAATGTGCGGTTTGGGCTCTGAGAAACCCAAGTGTTGCAGGACGTCCTGGATGTGCACCTAGGGGCTCCCAATGAAGGCATCCTTTTTTAAGTCCAGTAAGCTGCCATCAACTATTTCTCATCTGTGCACACTGCTTGCTGGGCTCTGGTTTGGTGCATGTTGCCCTCTCCCAGCAAAGCTGACACTCACAATGTTCTTTGGGCTTGTTGAGGTGGGACGAGGACTAGGAGGTGAATTATTGATGGTCTGTATCCCAGCTCCGCACGGTGCTTTTTGCTGTATGGGTACATCTGCTGTACCCCAGCCCTCTTTGCTTTGGATCAGCAGTTTCAGGTTCACCCAAGCTTGCTCCTTTGTAGAGTAAGGATGAAGAGTAACTTCTGCAACAGCCATGGTGGGACACTGTTTTCAAGGACATGCGGTATTTGTGCTTCCCAGTTTTGGCACATTTTCACCTGCAGTCAGGCTGGTTTTTCCAAGTAAGGCTGTGATATGCACAGGCGGAGAGCCAGCTGTGCACTGGATGGACTTTCTGTCTCCCCAGTGCTGGCAAAAAGAGGAAGGAGAAGATATGTATTGCCCAGGTCAGAATTGTCAAAGCAAAGGAAAGGGGTGATGATTTTGGCTTTCCATCTTACATCAAAGAACTGGGATGGTCTGACCTGTGTTTGATATAGGACCCAAACAAGAGGTTTGGCTTGTTGCACATTTGCGTTCAGGCTTGGAGGGTTCCCCAGCGCTGCCTTCTATAGTGCATCACCAGGGTCAGCCTTTAACCTTGTGACAACCTGAGGCTGCAGGGAAACATCACTACCTGCAAAGAGGGGAAACTGAAAACTGGAGTGGCTTTAGGATTTTCTTGAGGTCTCAGAAGCAGAACTGGTGGCATAAAACCAGATTTCTTGAGCTGCTGACAGCTCATGCCAGCTGCAGGACACATTAGTAAATACTCTGCGTAGACCAAAGCAGGGCATCAAGCTCTCTGTGCAGCGCTGTCTGTCTCTAGTCTTCTGGCAGCTGAACCCCCAAGATGACATTTATAGGTTTTACAATTGTTCTCTCTTGCCAGTTCCTGATCAAATTTGCTGAGTTGTCAACCCAAAGACGCTTTTCTCCTAAATGCTGGCCCTGTTCACCCTTCTCCATCCCCACTTGGAGTGGTTCAGCAAAGTTCCTCCTGCCTCTGATGTCCCTGGCAGTGACACGTGGGGGCTGGAGCAACAGTACCACTGGTGGATGTGTGGCAGAGGCTCCCAGGGAGTGGTTTCTTAGGGACAGGGTTTAGTAAGGTGACAGGTATGGCTGGGCTCGATGATCTGAGAGGTCCTTTCCAACCAGATGATTCTATGATTCTATGAAGAGAAACAGATTTCAGCTTCCTTTTATCCTCTTGGTCAGGCCATGCTGGAATCTTCTAGCAGTGGGGGTTGAAAAGCAGCAGATGGAGGCAGGGCATGCTGGGATGAACAGGGTGACTGTAGAGACTTGCATGCAATTCCTTCGTCCTCCTCAGGCATGCATCTGACCTAGGTCTTGGTGCCAAGGATGAATGCGATGAGTTGATGGGTTCTCATAAGAGTCGCAGCAGGCTGGGTGTCTGCCTTGAGACAACCAGGACAGTGACACTAATCAGTGTCTCGCCTGATGAAGAGTGGCAAGCACTTGTCCATGCGTGGTGAACAAATTGCTGTCTTGTCCCCAGAGGCTGTGACTCTAATGCTTTGCCATGCTATGCTGTCAGGGAGTGCCATCAGAAGATGACTCTACTGCTGCTGTCTGTCTCGGGGACAAACACAGACAGAGGTCTCCAGCTGGAAGTCAGCTTGGGGAGCTGAGAAACCTCCCCAGAACATGCTTTTGCAGGCTCTTGTGTGTTGTAGTCCCTACCAAGTAATCGCAGTCTTCTGCCACCATGTGAGCTGGGAGGAGAGGCTGCTGGGCTTGGTGCCTGTTTCTCTGCATGACAAGGGGATGGTGTCACTCCTGCTCTGGAGCAGCTGGTGCAGAGACATCCCTTGGCCCCAGCCCCAGCAGCCAGTTCCAGCTTTGGTCATTGTAGCATTTTTGAGGGCTTTATGCAGATGGTTTTAAATTGACCCCTTCCTCTTGTGCAGGCCTCTTCCTTGATCAGGCTTGATGATAAAGTCAGTCTTGAGGCAGATGTACTTTATTTGATTCGGCCAGGCTCTCATCTTACACTTTATGCCCACCAGATACTGCACAGTGTTTGTCAGGAGCTGCCTGAGCTCTGCCTGAGAAGCATTTTCCAGGAGGGATGGCAGCTAAGAGGGTACCACGTAACTCATTAGGGTGATGCCAGTTTAACCCACCTGATGGCCCTCTTAGACCCCGGCACTCACGGGTGGAGAGAACATGGAGCAGCTGCTTGACAGTAGACAGAAACTGACCTGCATCTTGGCTGTTAAGGGTAAAGTCAGCACATGTGGATGGAGCAAGGCTGTGACACAAGCAATTACAGTGTTAACTTCAATGATCAGAAGCCTGAGGTTGCTCCTGTTGCCCAAGTCAGGAGATAGAGGAATTTAATTATCATTCTAACTTCTTTCAGAAGTAGCTAGGATGCCTCAGCAACAGACATCTTTCTAAAGTTGAAAGGATGAGAGAAAAACAAAGGACCTCTCCTTTTACTGAGTTCCGGCTAGTTAACACTTTTAGCCATACCATGCCCAGATAGTGTGACTGGGCTCTGTGGACCTCAGCATCATGTCTCTGAAGACACCCTTGGGCACAGCCATGTCCACAGAGCAGCAGGGTAGCACGTCCTCCCTTCATGCAGAGGTAAGGTCTGCCCCAGGTATAGCCTCTTGTCTTGGCAGTGCTCGGTTTCAAAGCCCTGCCTGCTCCATGTCCCCCTGCAATTGTTGCTGTGGACATTAATTTTTCCCAGATTTCTGCTTCCCTTTGAATATCTCTGCTATGGATCATTTTCCGTGCATGTGTTAGCTGGTATTTTCCCAAAGCTGAATCTTGTGCTATTTCCTGCCTGTCTTTCTATGATTTCTTTCGCTCTCTCTTCCGCTATGCCTAAACCCACCTTGGTCTTTGTTTCTGCTCACTTTGGAGGACACTGTTTACCCCTCTTGTTCTAGAAGTTCATAAGAGGGGAGGAACTGGTTGTTCAAAAGATGAGAAATCATGGCCACCTTTGTTATGCTAAGCACCTCCCCAGCTGGACAAACTGCAGTCCCAGGATAGCTGGGGTGGGAGGATAGATCAGGTGTTTTGGGGGTGGGGAGAGCTTTGTAGGAAGGGAAGGGCTGCAGGGCAGGTGGGGGCAGTCTGCTGAGGTTGGCAGAACTTTACAAGGGCTGCAGGGTGAAGCTCCTAGCTGCAGAGGTGGCCACAGGTAAGCTGGGAGCTTCTGGACTGGGGGTGGGTGTCTGAAGGACCAAGAGGCAATGATGGTGTAAGGGTGAGGCTATAAAGCCAGGCTGCGTAAGAGCAGTGCCTTTTCTGTGCTGTTGTAGCTGGGATTTCATGTTGAGGGAGGAGGGAGCGTATAAAAGCTAGTCATCTTCTGCTTTAATAGTGTTTTTCCACAGTTCTCTGTAGCTTCTGAAGTAGAAAGTTTCTTTGGGCTTAAAGTCACTCCTATGCAACCTGTTCCTCTAGCTCCACGTGGTGCTGATGCTGTGTGGGGAGTGTGCGATAACTTTTGAGTTTTGTGGCTCCTTGTTTAGGTCTTTCCTCCTTAATTGCTAGTTGTTGCTTTTATCACTTCCAACTGCTGCTTTTGCTCTTTGTCTCCCAGTAGTAAGTGGGACAGCATTACTGTAGACCTCTTGACCCCCACCCTGTGCCCTGAGCTGAAGATGGAACACCCACAGTGTTGAGTCCTCTTGTTTTGACCTGTTTCTCGTGCAGCTGGCTGTGCTGTGGCATCACTGAAGGGAGCTGGCAGCTGTGGTTGCAAGAGGAGGCAGAAACAGGGAGGCTTTACAGGAAGACTTGAGTGAAAGCAGTGGCTTTTCCCATCTGGAGTAATGAGCCCCTTTGTGCAACCCCTTTTTATAGACCTTGCCTTCCCTGTACCCTTCATGAGCTACTTTTCCCGAAGCCCAGTGCAGGGGTACCACCAGCTTGTGCTACACACTCAGGAGGCAGACAGCAGCTTTAAAGGGTAAATGTATCTGCTGCTTCAGTTCTTGGCTTCTACAAAAATAAATCTTCAGGAGGTAACTTTTTGTTGTGCAGTTCTCAGGGCTGGCTCTGCTGTGGTTTCCACATAGATAGCATTTGGCTAGCATAGCCAAACATGAGTGGAACAAGCCTGGAGCTGTACAGAAAATGATAAGATAAGGCATGGTTATGATTTGCCTGTCTGATCCCGAAGCTTTGTGCATTACTTAGTGTGTGTAGCAGGAGGTCAGTAGCCTCCTGATAATTTTCATTAGATTAGTCAGGCAGGATAATCACCTGCTCAGAAAAAAAACCCAACTTGACACTGTTCCGTAGTTAGGGTTTAACTGAAAATAAATACTCCTGTAATTATAAGGACATTGTCAGGGTCAAGAGGCTCAAAGATTCACTTTCTTTTTTCTTCTGATATGTTTACAGACACCCTGCAATTCTTTGTGAGATTTTTTTTTTTCTCTCTCTTAAATTCAAACCGAGAGCTTCAGGGCTCTTAAAGGAAATTCAACACTTCCACAGCAGTGGACGTGAGTGGTGTTGCAATAGTCAAGTGGTGCTTGTGCTCTGCTGCAGCTGAGTGACCCCATGCTAATGAGCAGGGCACTTGCTAGCGAGCTGGAGTATGTGCCATCAGCCCAGGCAGACCTAACCAGGAGATGCTCTTCTCTCCTTGTCTGTACTAATTGTGGATGGATCCAGCTCAGAAGACCGGGCTGTGCGTTTCTCCCTGCTAACATAGCAGAGGGTATCCTCCTTGGGAGTGGTCAGCCCAGCACCAGTGGCACTGATGTTGTTGTAATGAGATTGTGCATTAGCTCCTGGGGGTGACTTTGATGTAGTTAGCTGCTGCTTTCAGAGAGCCCAGGAAGGAAATGGGGGAGTGAAGCCGATGCGCTAATCAGTGCCAGTAGGCTCTGCAAAGGGGACTCTGCTAAGGAAGCAAATAGGATATTAAAGCTGGGGTTGGTGCTACTGCACTGCACTAGAACGCCTGCCCTTTTCCACCCTAGAAGTGGGTGGTGCTTGCTGTTTATCTTCATGCAAAATTAAAGCCTGAAGGGATCTTTGTAACCTTCTAATCTGACTGGCTGTAGGACCAACACTTGTGAAGTGAGATCTGGATGCAGTTTGCAGGTGCTCATGTTAGGTTCAAAGTTGGTGGTGCCCAAAGTGATGGAGAGCATGCTGTGTCCACATTGGGGGCTGTGGTTCCTCGACACTGTGTTGTGACAGCAGGTTGCCTTTCTTTGAACCAAGCAGTGGTGTGCAGTGCACAGAGGAAGCTCTTACCTTGCTGACCTGAGCCTGGTCACGGGCCAGAAGAGCTGCTGGCTGTGCAGCAAGCCTTCAGACCCAGTAAACTATATGGCAGAAGAAGCAGTCTTTGCATGCTTGTGCCAGCTGTGCATGTCTCTGCTGTGGAAAGAGCGAGCTGCCGATGTGGGCAGAGGAGCTAGGGCTCTTGGGGCGCTTGGGTTTTGTTTTTACCCAGCCTAATGGTCCGTAAGTGGGGATTCTCATCCGTGGAGCTGGTAGGGCTCGTGTTCAGCCCATCTTCTCCAGGAATCTGGTGCGTTGCCTGTCAGTATTTGACGGATGCCCCAGGGAAAGTGAGGGCATGGCTCGGCCTGATGTGCCGAGTGACTGATAGTGTGGTCTGATGACTGATGCCACGAGTCCGTGGCAGGCACACAGGTGCTCCCTTGCTCTTCCTCTGCGGGAGATGGGAGGAGAAGGGGCTGCCTTGACAGCTTGTTTTGAAAGCAAAATGACTCTAGGGCTGGATTATATATTTTTTTTCTCCCTCTTCCCCCACTGCATCATTTCCCCCACCACCACCTTTTTCTTTTTTGCTTGACAGAAAAAGCATAACTTGTCTTTGTTTAATTGGTGCTTTGTGCCTGTCTCCTGCCAGAACTCAGTGAAGAGGGGGCTGGCTGGATCAAAACGCTCGAAGCTGGGAAGCTGTTATATGTCTGGCCTGCCTTTTTAAAACAAAAAAATCAAATTTTATTTCTTCTCTCCCCCCCCTCCTA
Organism: Neomorphus geoffroyi; assembly: GCA_033558235.1. Classification (NCBI taxonomy): domain Eukaryota; kingdom Metazoa; phylum Chordata; class Aves; order Cuculiformes; family Neomorphidae; genus Neomorphus; species Neomorphus geoffroyi. The sequence continues at coordinate 3,173,592 of JAUMJM010000048.1, forward strand.
TTTGTAAGCCTGTTCCTTGTGCACCATAACAGCTAAGTGGTGGATGCTGTTGTAATCTCTCCTTAAAAGTCACCCCATCAGAGGAGCCCAACTGATGTGGGGAGCATGCAGCTGAGTGCCAGCAAGACAGTGTGCTGTGTGCTTGACCTGCTGCATGTGGGGTTTGGAGCATCTAATTGGCATGTTCATGTAAGGCTTCAGACTGTTTCATGATTTTACAAATAAGACCTGCTGGTGCCTGAAACACAAAACAAATATGTCGTGGATCAAGCAGGGAAGCGTTCTGCACTCCTCAGGCAGCACCGTGGTGTGCTGGCAGCAGGTGAGCAGATCTGGCTGCACTGTATGTTCAGTGGTGCTTGCTATGTAAACAGAGCAAAAGTAGGGTTATAGCAGTGGCCTTGGCTCTCCAAGGGGAGGGTCCCTTCGACCACCTTGTCTTGGTTTCCACCTCTGAATGCCTGTGATGATGATATGACGACAGGCAACATCTCCTCAGTGTGAGGTGGCATACAGGGGAGTCAGTCCATGCCCTTGTCCTACCTTCAAACTCCACCTCTGGTAGTAAACAGCACAGGGTTGCTTGTGCTGTAAGAGCTGCTGGAGCCTTTGCAAGCTGTGCTGGCCCTGCTCTCTTCAGAGCAAAAGCAGACCTAGTTTGTTGCCGCATGTGGTTCCTGCCTGGCAGAGCACTCCTTCCTCCAAGGGTCCACAGCTCCTCTGCTGGACTTTGGAAGGGGCTGAGTCTCCTAGCTCTGCTTGTTCCAGGCCTGCCTGTTGGAGTTGTTGAGTCAAGAGCCATTCTTGGGAGATAGTGCATGGACTAAGTGTCACCTTGAGGTCCCTTCTAGCTATATCAGAGCCTGGGCAAGGAGACAGCAGGAAGGTCAATTGCTTGGATTTTTTTTTTTTGTCTCTAAGTGTGGAGTTTGCAGATCCTTCTACCCTTCTGCCTCTTCTACCAGAGGCAGGGGGAAGCAGCAACTTACAGCTTGTTTTGGTTTGGAAGCATGGCCTGGTCCTGCTGGGCTGTGCTTCTAGCTCTCTGCCTTCCAGAAACAGGTGGCTTTGGTGCAGACCAACCCTGGTGAATGTGGGGCAGAGGAAATGGATGTGATTGCAAGTGGCTTTCCAGCAGCTGCTTTGTTATCTCTGAGGCACCAGAAGAGACCTGGTGCTGGTGCGGTTCTTCTGGAGGTTTTTCTGTGGTGGCTCCTCAGGGTCATGGGAGAAAAGTATAAAGTGGCTTGTCTATGAATATTAAGCTGTCCTGTGGGCATCTTGGAGCCTAGGTACTGAGCAGTGTTTTCCTTTAGGGAAAAGAGAATCCTGGGAAGGGTCTTGGAGGAGGATGCAAAGAGGGGAGTAGTTGCTGGTAGGATCTGAGTGAGGCCCATTTGCGGAAGGAAAAGCAGCTGCAGTGATGGGAATGTGAGAAAGCGGGAGGCTGGAGGAGCTGGGTGCAGCTGAAGGGGTGGAGTGGTGTTACAGTTGATGTCAGTGGGCCAGGGAGGTGCTATGGTAAGCAGCTGATGGTCAGGATGGCGGTAAAGTTGCTCTGGAGGCACCTGGAGAGACAAGTGGGAAATGGGCTTGTGGTGGGCTGAATTTGCAGTTGCAGCCAGGTCTCCATGAGGAGATATTGAGTGTTACTGTTACAGCTTACTTTGCACAGCCACCAAAGGGCTGTGAGAGGGGGCGCCTTAATGCTTGGTAGGTGCTTGCTTACAGAGAAAAGGGGAAAGAGATCGAGCTGAGTCCTGGCTGGAGTGATGGAGGTCTAGAGTCACTTTACTGTCAGTGATGAGTGGTACTGCTACAATCTTCTTGCCCCACTCTTGAGACAGGCAAGGAGATGAAATGCCACCTGTGGGAGACCAAAGCCCTGATGGGCTGTGCATGTTGTGAGAGATGGGGATATTTAGATTGTGGATGGGGCTGGATGCCCAAATGAAGAGGTATTTAACAGAAGTAGACCCTTGAGGCTTCTTCCTTATTATATTTCCTATAGGAGCTTTGGACCCTCTTATGGGAGGGCAGAAAAAACAAATAGCTGCTCCAACACAATAAAATCCTAATTTGCCAAATCATCTTGTCCAAGACTGTCTGCACTCTGCGTGTAGGATTTTTCTTCACTTTTTTGAGACTATTCTAGGCATCCTCCCTCAGGGGTGCTCTCTCTCTCTCTCTCCCATTCACAGATCTTATTCTTGCAGCCACTCAGAGCCTTTCCTGACTGCTGCTCTGCTCTGGGCTGAGCAAGGCATTGGTGCTATGGAGCGGTCTTGCTTCTGAATTTGCAGAATTTATTCAGCAAATCAGTATTTCAGACCCTCCCCAGAGTTGGCTGTATTGATCTGCAAGTGTGAGAGAAGCTGGCAGCCACTTTGTGGGCCTCTTCTCTCCTATTTTTAGCTGCAGGTCTGTAGTTGCAGGGCTTCCACCCCACCATGTTGACAGCTGTGATTGCCCTCTTCGGGGGTGTCTGGAGGAGAGCAGGGCAAGGTGCTTTAACCTGGTAGTTGAAGGGGTACTGTGATGAGTCTTTTCTACTTTTCCTTCTGACCCGCATTCTACCTGTGCTTCAGTTACTGTGTTCTTGCCAGTGGAAAATAACTGGTATATACCTATTCCTGAGGAGTCTTAACCTTATTTCTAGGCTGGAAATACCATACTCCATAGGGCAGAAATTGAGGGCTGCAGTAATTCCAGCATTGCACCGTAGCCTCTGGGGAGCAGCTGACTGCTTCCCCAGGATATACACTTTGTTGCTATCTCCTTGTTCTTGCTGCCAATGTGTGATGGACAGTGGCTCTTCTGGGAATGAGGGGTATGGGGAGAGAGGAAAGCAGGGAGGAGTGTTGCCCTCCAGCAGGGGAGGTTTAGTTGGCGTCTTTGTACATTACAGCTTGCCCTGGGGACCAACTTTCTGCTTCTTCAGCCTGATTATAGCTCTGCCTGCTGCAAGCCCTTGATGTTTGTGCCTTTCCAGGTGGAGAAGGTGTAGGGGGCAAAGGAGAGGATGGCCCCCTCCTGCATCCCTCTTCCTCATCAGTGAGATTCAAAGTTGGGGTGGGAGTCCCACTTGCAGAGGTGAGTGGGAAGCCCTAATTGCCCCTCTTCCCAAGGCTCCTGTGTGTGTTAACGACCTGTAATGGGATGGGTTGTGTTAGCCTATTAAGCCCCGATGGGGTTCCTTGTCGACTTAAAAGTGTGAGGAATTTCACTCAACCATGTTAAAACATTTCCACCCCCTTTAATAGCTTCATGCATTGATTTAACCCTATGACAGCTGGGGCTATTTGCTGGGAAAAGCCATCTGGCTCTCCCCAGCCTCCTGTCCTGCCTTCATGCAGCTTCTTTGGCCAACGTTTGCATTTCTGGGGGATCTTATTAGCAGGAGCACTGCTCTGGCTCATGCCTGTGCAGTCGTCCCGATGGCTGGCTTGACAGAACCGGTGTGGGAAGCAATTTTCCTTCCATCAGGCTGAGCCGTGGTCTTGCTTTGCTGCTTTTAATGAGAGTAATTTTGCCCTGGCTTGTATCAGCTGCAGCCCACCTGTGCTGCCAATTACACCGGTGGATTTGGTGTGACCTGCGGAGCTGGGATCACGGTGTCCGAGGTTTAAGTGTTTCTGAGCTGCAAGGTGTGAAAAATCTCACCAGTGTTGAAAGAGGAGTGGGGGAGCAGCTTTCTGGGTTATGAAAGACTTCAGGACATGCCAGTATCAGGTGCTGTTGATCTCTGGGGAATTTAGAGAATCAAGGGCTTGCTAATTGCAGGCGTGTTGCCAGCACGTTGGGAAAGAAATTCCCCTTAATCACAGGCTGCATACTCTAATATTTTATTTGTTGTTATTGAATTAGTTAAATGTGTATTGTAACACCTCTGTGCCTGGGTAAGCTTGGAAGGCTGCATGTGCAGACCTGAAGTGTGTGTCTGCATGGAAACACACTGACAGGGCTCTGTGGGAGCTGGGGTGGTGGTTCTGCTACATAAACACCATGCATCTGCCACACACGTCCTGTTTCTAGACATGCTGGGATGCAGGCGAGTGTGTGCCTTGCTTGTGCTGACCGATGCACTGCCCAAGAGGAGCTTTCTGCAGTGTCCAAATAACCGTAACTTCCTTCTGGCTGGTGGCTGATGCTGAAATTATTTCCTGCCTCCTTGTAACAAATGTCGTTATTATTGTTGTGATTTCAGGCCTTGCAAGGCAGGTTTGAAGGAGAATATTGGCTGATCTGCTGTTACCCACATCCTTGGGGGCCAGGAGGCAAAAGACAGTGGCAGAGTTGTGGAAATCTGGATAGCTTGGCAATTGCAATACTGGAGAGCCCTGTCTTGGGATTTGGTGGCTATGCTGATATTCCTGCAGCCCCTGTGTGTGAATATACTGATATCTGAGGTATGCATTGAAAACTTTTGTTGGAAATGTTCTGCTAGGGCTCAGCGTTTGAGAGCTGGGAAAAGACACAGGATTCTGGGTGGACACAGGAGGCTGGGTGGGCACTGTAGTGACTTGGAGGATGCTGTGGTCCTGCTTTGGTGCAGAACAGGAAGCACAACTTACGGGGAGAGCGCTCTATGGCAGCATGTAAAGTGTCGTACAGCAATAACAGCTTGTGTGAACTCTTATTTTGTTGAGGTTTCTGGTGCAGGGAGCAGCTTATGTTGTTGCTAGCAAGCGGTGCCTTAAGAGACTGTGCATGAGGGTGAATTTAGGGGCAGAGGCTGTGCTTGCCTGTGTGTGGGTCAGCTGTCTCCTTGGTGTGTCATTCAGAAGCACTATGTTATGTAATTAATACCTCTGCAGTTGGGTTCAGTGACGAGAGATCCAAATTTTCAAAAAGGAGCAATTGGAGGGGGAGCTGCAAATTAACAAGGAAGTGGTTGTAGGCTCTGTCCTCAAAGTAGCAGGGTGTGGGAAATTGGTGTACTTTGAAGAAATATGAAGATGCTGTTGATAAAATGAAGACTAGCTTCTGTTTCAAAGGCTTAGACCTTCTCTGGACACCCTGGCATAGCCTGGCCTGGGTCAGTTCTTTCTTGGCAAGGATTTTTTTATAAATGGAAATGCTGGCCTGGGTGACCTTCTGTGTCTGGCTGTTGGAGGAAATGTGCTGAGCCAAAACAAGCATTTCCAGAGCTGAGCTCTTGGGCTTGGGGTCTGTTGATCTCCCTGCTGAGATGCTGGGGTTGGCAGCTGGGCAGCGATCCTTCTTGAGAGCTTGGGCTTGCTCCCAACCCAGGCCCATCAGACCACTTCTGATACGAGCTTGCTTCTGACTCTGAAGGTCAAATGGCTTGCAGCAGAGTGACAAAGGAGCCCTTGATCTGAAAGCGAGATTGTTCTTGTGCCTCGCCCCAGGAGGGGTCTTATGGGCTGGGATGCTTGCTGGCTGAAAGGAATGCTTAAAATGTTCTTTCTTTGCTCCTGTCAAAAGCCCTTGCAAATGTGAATCAAAATATCTGCCCCAGTGCTTTCCTGCTGCATACTTCAGGCTGGCTTATTCCCTGAGAATGGCTTGATCAGTACAGCCAAATGTCCTGGGGTCTTGTCCCTGACAGCGGTCAGTAGTGGACATGCAAGAAAGACATAAGAACAGGGTGAGCATGCACTTTGTAGCTCCAGCCTTTGGGTCAGACATCTTCAGTCAGAAGGAAAGATAATTCCACACCACACACACCCCCTGCCCCTGGCTCTGAATTTGTCCAAATCTATAGATTCAAGAAAGCATGCTGCATCTTCTAGCTAGTATTCCCACCATTCTGCTACACCTTTTGTGAGGTGCTGGTCCTTTCTGAGTTAGGGACCTACTGCCTATTGGCTTTTTCCTTCTCCTGCTGTGGGAGCTTGAGTGCTGTCAAGGGCTGAGTGGGGTGCAAAGCATGTGCTTGCGTACCTCCAGCCCTGCAGCTACAAGGTATCCTCCAGCAAGGCTCTGAGGAGACTTGCATAATGCTGTGCAGCCCAACCTCATGCTACATCACTTCTCTGCCTGGCCGTGCCTCATCAAGTGTCTCCAGGCACATGGTTCATGCTGTGCTACAGATGTCACGTTGCACGTCTCCCACACTGATGTGTGACAGCTGAAAGATCAGCTTGTTTCTGCAGGGAAGCAGTGGCTGTAGCTGGGTGTAGCTGGGCTCCTGCAGCCACCGGGCACATCTCATTGAGACTTCTGCAGCTCTTGCTGTTCTTGGAGCTTTGGTGAATTACATTTTGGCAATAAAGCAACTGAGGACTCACACACTCAGCAAGTAAAATGTAAATATCTCAAACTGAAACATACTTAACAGATTTCTAGGTACAACTTTAAATTAAAAAGGAAAAGCTGCAAACCAGCAGCAGCCATACTGGTGAACCTTCGGCAGTGTCCTTTTGATCAGGAGGAAAACAGGACTGTAGTAACTTTTGCATTGCAAGAAGTTGTGCTGGGGCTGGAGGGAGGCTGTGACCATTAATTAGATGGATCATCTGGTCTTAATCCATTGGTGATGGTATGTTAATTTCTCTCTTCATGTGTAAAGTGACACGTTAAGCTAGGGATCTTGTTATACCCTTAAATACTTGAAAGCTGTCCTGATGGTGACTATCATTCCTGTCACATAAGCTGTAAACTGAAGGCATTCTGTACGTCCCGGGGAGGCAATGAGTCTACTGAATGCTTGTCAAAGGGCTTGCCAGTGAAAGCAGTGTGACCCATATTGTGTTTGTAGGCTCTTCTGCAAGCTTCCTGCTTTGCTCCTACTGCAACTGTGGCTTTCTATGATCTACTTGTCCTTACCATGTTTTGCAGTTCTCTTGATCCAAGCAGTGATGTGCAAGCGTGCTTGCAGAGCAAGGATGAGGTGCCTTGTGCCAAGAGGTGAAACACCAAGGAGGGAAGGGTGTTGGTGATGACCAGGCAGATGGGAGCATTTTGGTCTTTCTCCCCAGGTGCTCTAGGCCTGTACCACTGAGCTGCAGGCAGACAGCTGTTGGCAGACTCTCTTGCTCCCTGTGCAGATCATGGCAGGCTTGTTTGGTGCTTTTGAGTTAGAGTAACCCTCACCTGGGTCAAACCTGCATATGTGGTGGGTTGCAGGCCTGGTAGGAGTGTGCCTACATGCCTGGTTAAACCAAAAACTGAGTAGTTGTAGCTCTTTCCCTGGGGAAAAAGCAAGTACCTGCTGGTTCATGCTCCCTTGGGTGAGGCTGGGTCTCAGCAGCCAGACTGCAGCAAGTGGAAAGCTTGTTCCCTGCATGCTATTAAGTCTCACACGTTGCTATTACAGCTGGCAATGAAGTGCTTGGGGGATTTCTCTGCTTTCTCCATGTAAGTGTAATGCAAAATCTAATCTACTTAAGATGCAGGTCTGCGTCTACTCCCTCCACTCTGCAACTCTGGGTCATAGATGGTCACTTAAAAATCACAGCTGTCTGTTTGCATGGAACCAAAGGAGGCTGCGTGATCTGCAGCCTCTGTTTCAGTGATGCTGCACAGGCAGATGAGGGAAAGGAGAAAATTTATCATTTTGTGCTCTTATTTCTTGTTCCCTCCCTTTGAAATGCTCTTAGCATAGGTAGTGGAGGGTCAGGAGGCTGGCAAGGATGGGAAGATGAGGGTGAACTGTTGGTAGGTGCTGGTCCAGAGTACCCAAGAAGCTTGTGCAGGGCAGCCTAGGCATTCCTGCTGGTGAAGGATGAAGTGTCTGGGCTGCAGACAGCTGATGGACAGCCCCTCTTTCCTCCCTCCCTGAGTCTGCCGCCCAAGTGTTTTTTTCTTGTGGGACAGGGGCCTGCCAAAGGGCGCTTTTGCTTTCCCTTCTATTGTTCCCCACAGGGCATTCAAATATAAAGCTGCTAGGTTTCTCCAGCATCTTCCAGTTCCTGGGGCACAGGCATAGCTAAGCCCACCCAATGCTGCCTGCACGTCCACCTGCCTGGCCCTGATGCCTCCTTTGAGAGCTAAGCATGGGAAAGAAGTGTCACAGGCAGCGAAGAAGCTGGCCAGTCTGCTTTGCTCTTCTCCTAAACAGATCAGGAAGCTGATCACCAATCCTGTCAAGTTTCCTGTGCCCAGGAGCCAGGAGTATTGTGGTATTGCAGACAGCAGAAGGAAGTCAGAAAGGGGACTGGGAGGTCAGGGCTCAAATTCAGCCATGGTTAGTGTCACCCAGGTCTCTCCTAGGTGATGGCAGGAGGATGTGGCTGTTGTGTGGGCAGTGCAGTGGGGATTACTGTGATCCTTTTAACAGGACACTTCCAGAGACACTTAAGAATCGGGTCTCTGGCCCCAGATATGGTGCTTAGTGCCCTGTTGTGTCTAGGCTGGGCTGAGGACAGCCTGGCAAAAGGTTACCTTGTGGCGGAGCACAAAGCAGGTTTATTTGAAATGCTATGGGAGGAAGGAAGGAAATCTCCCCTCCTGTTTGTTTCCAAATCCTCTTCTAATCAGATGGATTAGGCTGATTGTCAGCATGACAGCACTGTGACTGTCCAGATGGTAACTTCTACTTTTTTGTCTGAAGCTATGGAAAGTACCAGCCAAAAGTCTATTTGCGGGAAATGAATTTTAAAAAAATTACCTTTTTTTCCCCCACCCCCAAAGCTGGTTGTTGCTTCTCTTACCTTTGGCTGAACAAGAGCTTAGGCCAGCAGAACTCAAGGTGGAAAAAGCATAAGGACATCTTTTCCTGTGTTAAGGCTAAAGTGCTAGAGTGCGTGTACGTTACCCATGTCCCTGCTGCACTGGGGAAGCAGTGGGAGTTTTAAAGCTTAGAAGTCTTCTTTCATTCCTGATTTTGCTGTGACCATGAAAACCTGAACCTTCAGGACAGCAATCCTTGAATTTAAGGGCTGCCTTCATTCTTTGGACAAACATCAATAGACTGGTTTGTGAAGTGTTGCAACATTTCTGTACTTACAAACTTGTCCTCTCCTATAGCAGCTTGTGTGCACGAGTGCCAGTGTGTTTAGGTGTGAGGTTTTCCTTTCGTAGCTGCACTTAGGATGCTCTGTGATGTCTTCAATGGTTGAGAGGTGCTGATCTGAGGAATCCTACACTGCTGTGTGGGAGCAGGAAGGGAGAGAAGCACTTGTAAGACATCCCCTAGCAGCATGGGTTGCATTTCTCTCTTGTGTTAGCCACTATAGCCTGACTGAGCTCATCTTGCTTGGGAGAAGTTTGTCCCTGCCTTGCTAGATTTGAGCCCTTCTAATATGCTTCCACTGCCATTTATTTCTATGGTTTCTCCAGAGCTGTCACCAGCTTGGAGCACAAACCTCTTCAGGGCTGAATGCTCTTGTGGTGTGTGTGTGTGTGTGTGTGTGTGTGTGAAGCTGAAGCTATTCTTTGGGAAAAGGATCTCTTGGTTGTTCACATCTAGCGGTACCCGTAGCCATCAACCTCCTGTGATAGTTATCCTGAGAGATAACTCTTTCCTTGATTCAGGAATCTTCATAGTAAGGATATTTCTGCAGAGAAGGGAAAGGGCTTTCTTCTGCACTCCGTCTCTCAGTGTGGAAGCATCACGAAGCCTAATGCCCTGGATGTGCTTATGGTGAGGTTGCATGCAATGGTATAGAGGGTCTGTGGTTACCCTCGGCCACTTCTGGAAGCATCCAGCTTCAAGGCTGGTACCCTGCTTGCCCTCTGAGCTGTGCCACTGGCCAGCAGGCTCCAAAGCTGGTGGCCTGTTGGAGTGTGGTGCAAGAGCTTCTCTTGGCGCTTGCTCCCATGCACTTGGCTGCAAGCCCTGTGGTGTCTGCCATCTCTGCTTGGTGGGGACAGCCGTGCTGAGGCTTTGATTTTGCCAGCTGCTGGCAATAGCTCATTTTAATTTCCGTAATGGACCTGGTTCCTACGGAGATGGTCCAGAGAGATAAATCACATGGCTTTGAGAAGAGGGGTGAGGGCACTAGGCGAAGGAAGAGCCTATCTAGTTCCCATCTAGTTTCTTCCTCTGTCTCTTGTCTTTGCCAGGGCAGACCTGCTTCCTGCAGTCCTGGATGCTCTCCAGTATCTTATACTTTACCAGGCTGGAGATGGTATAAATCACACTTGGAAGATGCTGAGCCACAGAGTTTCCTGACCCTGGTGGGAGTGAGGAGGGAAGAGGAGGAGCAAGAAGGGCTGAAGAGAGGAGGGAACTGAGGTTTGAGTGCGTGAGAGAATTTCTGAGTTGAGGGTGTATTTTAAGCAAGCAGAAGCCAGGCTCAGCACTCAGTGAAACTGTTGGAAAGGAAGATAATGTATTGCTGCGCATGTTGCTGCTGCTTCCCATTGCTTTTTTCCCCACCTGTCCCAAATGCTCAGCATTTGGCACAGGGCCTGTAGGAGCTGGCTTGGAGGCAGATGATGGTTCCAGATCTGTGCATCCCGCTATCTGGCAGAAGTAAAACAGCAGTTAGAGGTAGTCCCACATACAGCTATCCTGTATCCAGTTTGACCAGACCTCTGCTGTATCCCTAATTGAGGCTAATGCTATAAAAAAAAGTGTTGTCTGGTTTTAGCACATGGACTGCGTGCAGCATCTCTTCTCTATCTTCTCTTCAGGGCTCTTCTGGAGAAAGGGAATATGCTGCCAAAACCAATTGTTTTCCTCTAAGTCTTCCTGCTTAGGTATTTTTTTTTTTTATGCTTGTCTACTAATATCTCCTGCTCTACCCAAATGTGATGACTGCTGAGCATAGGGCCATTTTGAAGTCAGCTGGTGAAATGTGGTTCCTCAACATCTTTTTGGAGGTCCCTTTAAGTCAGGGTGAGCTGTGAGATACCAGAGGTGGGGCAGTGAGTGACTTAGGGACCACATGTCTATCCAGTTATCTCCTGTCAGACTTCAGCCAACCATGGCAGTAGGGTAGAAATAGCCAAGTTTATCAGCTGAAAAGAGCTCCCTAGTGTTCATGCAATGGGGGGAAAGAAAAAAACTGCAAAGCTTGAAAAAAATTACCAAAGAGGTCAGGTTTTCCAAGTCATCTCTTTTTCAGTCTGACCAGCAAGGTACTGCTGCCAAGATGAGGAGGCAACCTGGAGGACAAGCCCACGCAAGTCAATGAGTGGATGGGAATTGAGCTCTGCTTCTAGTCCTCAATCACTGCCCAGTTAAAGCCACTCTCCTGCATAAGCTCTAGGAGGCAACTTAGGCTGTGCAGGTCACCTTGGGCTTTTGATATCCTGGTCTGAGAAAAAGCCCATGTGTCTCTGTGGCTGTAGGTCCTTTGAGAACTATTAAGTGGTTTGGTTTGTAGCATCCTTAGCAGCTCTTCTGCCCCTTGTCCTTGTGCTGCAGTCTTTCCTGTTTGCTTGGAGCTGGTGGAGACCAGTGAGCCTCATAGCTTATAATGAGCATGGATAATGCAGATCAGAAGTGCTCTGGGAAATGATGTTTTCCTTCAATTATCTGTGCTTGTTACTTGTGCCAGGGGGAGGAAGTGCCCATGAAGGTGAAGGGTGGGTAGAGTTCATGCAAAACCAAAACAATATTTTTTTTCTGACTGGTGCTTCAAGTCCAATTTCCTCCCTTTCTACTTACAAAGATATTTCTTTGCCTTGTTGTCTGAAAACTATGCTTGTGCTAAGATGTTTGAATTGGGTTGCTCCAACCTCCACCAATCTTGCAGAAATGTTGCAGATTAACACATCAGGCAGTGGAGAAAAGAGAATGCATGCATCACAGACTACTGGTCCATGGCCTGCAACTTGTTCCCGTCCTCTCTCTCGACCTGTTTGGTGTTTTCGCCCCACCTGCTGTGTCTGTGTAGGCTGTAAATCTTTCCAGGCAGGGCTTCTTGCTGTCTGTGTGATGTGAGAGCTGCTGTCTCAGCTAGAGGCTCCGGTCATGCTGCAGAGTTGAGAGTGTAAATGGATGGTGGGGACAAGGTGGCTTGGCACTGATCCTGCTGATGTGGTGAGCCTCGGAGGCAGCTGTTGCAGTGACAGCGTTGCAGGTAGGCAGAGGTCTGGGGACCAAAGAATTTATATTGCTCCTAGCTGCCTTTGAGAAAAGATGATGGGAAGGCTGTGATGAAGCGGTGGAGGACTTATGGGGTAGGAAATCCCTGAGACAGCGTTCTTGCTGGGAGGTTGTGGACAAGCTTTGTATCCCCAAGATACTTTGCCCAGTTGCAATTTTAGGTCAGTGATTCAGTACCTGGGGAAACTGAAGTAATAAGTGGAGTTACAAATGGCAGGTTTGGGGAGGTATGAAGTCGTCCTGGGGGATTTCATCAGGGAAAGAACTAGGAAAGGAAGACATTCAGGAGGCAGAATGCAACAGTGAGGGTTATAAAATGGAGAAGAACGGAAGTGTGCTTATATGTGGATTTCTGTGGAGACTGGGAAGAGTGGTCAAGCTATTGAAAACTTGTAATGTCTGCAGGGATGCTGCTGCATGACAGAGAGGAGCGTGGACCCTCTTGAATGCAACAGGATGAATATTCTAAGTCATGACATGGAGATGTCAGAGCTGTATGATCTCAACCCCTCCAACTGGAGATGGAATGAAGGAGAAAGGCTTTTTCACAGTACTGCCAGGGAGAAGTAAATTCAAGGGAGACAATAGGTCTATTAAGTGGAATTGGTTTCTCCCCAATTTCTTCTTTAAATGACTGAGATCTTCACCAGCTCTTTATACCTGTCTTTAGCAAGATTAAAAAAAGCCCAGAGAGGTGCGAGGGAGATTGGGAACAAAAGATGACTTTACAGAAATAGCTATTAAGGACAGCTTGAGGGTACTTTGCAAGCATCTCAAATGCTCGGCTAACCTCAGTAAATACTCTTCAGGGCATTTGGGGAATTACTTATTGAATGTGAATAACTCATGTCCCTTTGCTTTAAAAAATAAGGGAGCTGGGCATCAGGGGTGTTGGCCAGTGCAGGGTCGATTCCCATCTGAGGGGCAAGACAGGCTCCCGGCTGGTTGTTCCATACTGCTTCCATGCAGGAAGCAGTATGATGCCTGCTTTCTCTGCTTGCAGCTTGTCTCTCCAGGATGTAGCTCTGCTATGGGACTACAGCCCCAGTCTGGCACTAGCTGATCCGTACCATTTATTACTCTGCTCGAGCAGGCAGCCCAGGCAGCCTTGCTATAAAGGTGAAGTGAGCACTCTAATTGGAGAGAGGAGTGAAGAGCAGGTTTCGGTGTTGCAGCTGGATTTTAGAGCAGTGTTTGATGCGAAGCTTCCCTGGTGAAAATGGTTTCAATATGGAAGCAAGAATGAAAGGATAGTGAGACTTCAAAGTGCTGGAGAAGCACATGGGATGCCTGTTCTGACCTCTTAAGGTTGCTGGTCTGTCCTATTTGATCCTCCTCCTGATCCAGCAAGGATAGCTGACTTGCATTTTAAAAACTACATAATCTGCTTTCCCTTTTCCCAAAGGACGATTACACTGACTGTCTTTAGTGAGAATGGGCTGGCTGTCTCCTTTGGTAAGTCTTGCATGTGAAATGAAGAAATAAAGGAAGATGCAGAGGGACACCTTGGAGTGCGCTGTCAGTAGATGCTATGTGGCTTGGCTTCTGGTTCATCTTTGTGGCTGCTCTGTAGGGAGGGGACTGGGGCATCTCCACTGCTCATCTGAGCTCCTTGGTTACACCTAGAGCATTAACGGTAGGGTGGCTTGCAATTGGAGCTGAGACTTGGGCATAAAACTTCCAGCCCAGAATAGCCTGTTTGCCCTCTTACAGTGATCCACAAGCTGAACTGTCTCCTTTGCCCTTGCTGTGCAGAATTTGAGCCTATAGCCCTTTCATGTGTCCCATGCAGGAGCAGTTTTCTCTTCTCCCATCTCGAGAATGGCACTTAGCAGGAACTTTGAGCAAGGGGCAGATATGACCTGTTCCCCCTTGGCAGCCCTTGAGACAAGGTCGGTGCTGCCAACAGAAATCTCCATGCACTGGTACTTTTGCAGGGGGTGATTAAATCCTCTTCCGATTGTCTCTTGGCTTAGTTGAACGAATTGAGCACTCGAGCCTGTGGCTGCACAGCAGGCTTTCCAGTGCCCGACTCATTATCCTAATTCTTCTTGGAAGCTGTTCCACTTCCACAACGTCTTCTTTTTATTTTTTTTTGTGAATGTGGACACCAGCAGCCAGGAATAGTCTTACTGTGCTCTAGCAAGAACTAATACTAAGCTCATGCTGTTCAGGATGCTCCCTAGTGTATGCAGGGTATTTTTTCCCCCTTAATTATATCACTGCCCTTGAGCAGCCTGACTTATGTGTAGGAGCCACAAAGGGGATTTGGAACTGCATTTTAGGATAGATGAGGCTCATTTAGACCACCAGGTGGGTTGCAGTATATGGATATGCTGGTACACATGCTGCTGAAACTGGGAGAGGAGCTTCAGTGAAGCGGACGTGGCAAAGGGAGCCAGTTGCCCTTGTGACATTGGGTTTGCAACTGATGCTGTGGAGCAGAGTTTTGCTTGTGCCATGGCCTCATGTGTGAGGTTAGGGATGAAATAGTGATGATTACTTGGAAGGATCGGCTTTTCGCTGAGCAAGTAGGTGGAAAGTCAGGCAACAAAATTAGCTGAATACACAAACAGTCTGGGCTGGAAGGGATTCTCTCCCCAGGGAGGGATTAAGGCATGTGTGTCTTACGTAGCAGTGGTGGCCTGTGTGCTCTCCCTGAGCCTTGGTGCTCTGAGCTGACAGTTGTTGAGCTGTTGGCTTTGTGCTCTGTCCTCATTACTCCCATCTACTTTCCGGTGATCAGCTGGGGCTGAATATCACGACACATGCTTAGTCCTTCTTGCTGCTCTTTTCCCTCAGGCAGGTGAGTGCTCTGCCTGAAGCCCTTCCTCTGTGGGACACTTGAGCTCACCTTTACATCTTACCTGGATCCACATGTGACTCTCAAAGTGTGAGTGATGTTGGGGGACAGGCGGGACTCTGCAAGCCCTCTGCCACTGGTTTGTGCCAGCCAAACTTGTAACAGCAGGAGCTCTACCTGCAGGTGTCATATGAAGCTTCAGAAATAGCTTTGATTGCACTCAAACAATGTTCCTGAGCTTCTGGATGCTAATGTCAGCACATCAGGTTCTGAGCATGGAGCAAGAGGCATCTTTCTCAGCCTCTTTCCTGTCACACAGGATTGCAGAGGGGAGGAGAAGGGTGCAATGGATCATAGCAATAAAAATCTGCAGGTCTTCAGTTGTTTGGCTCTTGGAAATGTAGAAATCAACAGGATGCTGTTGGTCCTGGCTGCAGGCTGGTGTGCAGTGATTTTGCTTGGCTCAGCGTAGCCCTGGTCTCTGTGGAAGGCTGTAGTTGACCAGGGCCCTGCAGGCAGTAGCTCAGTTTCCCGTGCAGATCTGGTAACATCCTATCCAGATTCCCTGAAAGGAAAAAAAAATAATCATTTGTTGCATGGGGTTTTGGGGGGATTTTTTGTTTGTTTTTTTTTTTTTTGGCCAGGTGGGTCTTATCTGCTGTTCAATGTCAAAAGAGCTTTATTAGGTAGACACTCTTTTATGACAAACTTGGTCCAGGAACTGAAAACTTTCAGGAAAACATCAAGATTATCTAATTTCTGAAAAGGATGAGAGCTTTTCCCTCAAAACTGCCCAGCAGGATGTAGGTAAGTATTTGTTAAGATCTGGATGTGAAGTCTTCTGGTGGGTCAGAATTTGTAGTATGTGCCAAGGCAATAAGACTTGAAGTTGTCTCTAGTGGTATTGCAAATAATCTCTTTAATTTTGCTTTTAATTTATGTCCACTAATGAACAGGGAGATGTAGCAAAAATTCAGCTCATGTAACTTGGAAAAGAGAATGAAACTCGAGGAGCCAGCAGAAAAACAGCAAGGATGTGAAAAGAGTGTAAGGAGACTATAACCCGAGAGGATGAGAAATGAAAACTGCAGGCTACTGTAGGGGGGCGTAATTCAGCCCTGAAATGTAAGGACTTTGGACATTTCCTGTGCTGAAAGCATCAAACTTGAAATGTTTTGCAAGCAGAGTACCGGGGCCAGGTTTCCTTGTACAGAGCTTAGTGTGCCCCATGCTGGGTTCCCATCAGCTGCCTGGCTCCAGATGTGCAATTGTCCTGCTCAGACAAAACTGGGGCTGGGAGTAGAGCTCTTCGGTCTACTTCTTTGGTGTGCATCCCTGGAGACCTCCCTCCCTCTGCTTTGGGGCTGCTGATGGCTACTTCTGGGAAGAAGTTAATATTGTGAGTCTTTCAGGTGCTTGCAGATAGCAGCTTTGCCTGGGTTTCCATGGGTCAACATGGGTTCACCAAAGTCAGGTCCTGCCAGACCAACCTCATCTCCTTCTGTGACCAGGTTGCCCATTTAATGGACGAGGGAAAGGCCATGGATGTGGTGTACCTGGACTACGGTAAAGCCTTTGACACCATTTCTCACCGTATCCTGCTGGGGAAACTGGCTGCCATCGGCGTGGACAGACACACCCTCTGCTGAGTTAAAAACTAGCTTGATGGCCGGGCCCAAAGGGTTGTGGTAAATGGAGTTAAATCCAGTTGGAAACCGGTCACGAGCGGTGTTCCCCAGGGTTCAGTGTTCAGTCCAATCCTGTTCAACACCTTTATCAATGGTCTTGGTGAAGGGATTGAGTGCCCCCTCAGCAAGTTTGCAGATAACACTAAGCTGGGGGGAAGTGTGGCTCTGCTTGAAGGAAGGGAGGGTCTGCAGAGAGATCTGGACAGGCTGGGTCCATGGGCTGAGACAAACGGGCTGAGCTTCAACAAGGCCAAGTGCAGAGTCCTCCATTTGGGACACAACAACCCTGTGCTGCGTTACAGGCTTGGGGAAGAGTGGCTGGAGAGCTGCCTGGCAGAGAAGGACCTGGGGTGTTGGTTGACAGCAGCTGAACATGAGCCAGCAGTGGCCCAGGTGGCCAAGAGGGCCAATGGTATCTTGGCCTGTATCAGACACAGCGTTGCCAGCAGGAGCAGGGAGGTGATTGTGCCCCTGTGCTCAGCACTGGTGAGGTCACACCTTGAGTGCTGGGTTCATTTTTGGGCCCCTCACTCCAAGAAGGACACTGAGGGGCTGGAGCGCGTCCAGAGAAGGGCAATGAGGCTGGTGAGGGGGCTGGAGAATGAGTCCTACAAGGAGAGACTGAGGGAACTGGGGTTGTTTAGCCTGGAGAAGAGGAGGCTGAGGGGAGAGCTCATCACTGTCTACAACTGCCTGAAAGGAGGTTGTGATGGGGTGGGTGCTGGTCTCTTCTCCCAAGTGATAAGTGATAGGGAAGAGAGGAAATGGCCGCATGTTGCACCAGGGGAGGTTCAGACTGGACATTAGGAAGAATTTCTTCATGGAAATTCTGGAACAGGGGGGTGGTGGAGTTGCTATCCCTGGATGTGTTTAAGAAGATGGGTAGATGAGTTTCTTAGGGACGTGATTTAGTGGGGCGACAGGTACGGCTGGACTCTATCTCGGACATCTCTTCCAACCTTATGATTCTATGATTCTCCAGCTCTTTTTTGAATAAAAGGGTCGCTCTGACTCTTCTGCCACTTCTTCGGCAACATTTAGCACAGGGCCAAAGACATTGGTGTCTTGAAGCTCCTTGACCATGGATGCACATCACCAGAAAAGCAATAAGGAAGGATTAGAGACTAGGAAGAACAGGTGTGAGGTTTCTATTGCCCTGTCCCTAACTCAGTTTAGAAAACTGCTAAGAGTGCTTTGAGGTGTAAATCATTTGCTGCAGAGGACTGGGACTATGTTCTGCAAAACCCAAAGGTGACATGTGGCTCTGGCACTGAAAGTGGAAAAAAAACCTGGGCTGTGCAAGTGGGAGACTTTTGCCCTGCCTTCCCCAGACCCAGTAAGAAAGGCAGGCCTTCACAACCAGAAACCTTAAACCAACAATTTCTTCTCCAGCTCCTCATGCCCTGTGTTGGATAGTGCAGATGCTGAGTTGCATCTCTTTTCTCTCTTGTTCGCCCAGAGATACTCCACATCCTTGGCTTGTAAATTAGTAGCCTAAACTTCTCCACAGCAAACTGTTAGGTAAAGAAATATTCACTTTTAGAAACCTTTTTCCCAGTTAAATTGACCCCCTTGGTACTTTCATGCATTTCAAGAAGTCAGAACAGTTCACAATTGAAAACAAGCAGTGTTTAGCTCCTGCTGTGAAGGGAAATAGTCAGGCACCAGAAAGACTGTCATTTTAGCCATGCTCTTACAAAAGAGGGTGTTACAGTAAACTTGCTTATTTCACTGAAGGAGAATTCAGCAGGCTTGACAGAAACCGGATGAGACAGGCACGGTAAATGGATTTTGCTGGCCGAATTGAAAGCGAAGAAACATGCATGTGTGGTGGCTGGTCAAGAATTGACTGTATCTTGCAGAAACCAGGAATGAATTAGGGACAGAGAATTAGTGAGCCCTGAAACAACATCTGTCTAGCTGAATCCAAGGTCCTGTTCACCTGTGGTATGCCTCCAATGCCAATTGGAACAGAAAGGCTCCATTTAACTGCCTTCCTGCCTTTTAGCTCCATATGCTTGCTGGGAGGGTTAGGACTGCCTGACTGACATCTGCACAAATGATACTGTTGGAGTTCAGCGGACTGCAATGCTGGGTAAGGTCTAAGGCAAGCTGACGGGCCTTCCGATGAATGCAGTATCTGGGGGCAACATTGCCTGTGCTTCGCACCAGCTGTTGGAGGTGTCTGGGAGCTGGTAGGGATCATTGGGGGCAGAGCAAGGGAGAGGATGGATGTCTCCTTGTGCCTCATCCCCAGGCGAGGAGTGGTACACAACCCTGCTTAAGGGAGTTTTTTCCAGTGTTTTGCTGCCTTTTAGGGGGTGGATTTATCTTCCCAGTGAGCACTGTGTGGGGATCGCAGTGTTTCATCGCCGCCTGGCATGAAGTGTTTGCTCCCTGTTCTTGCTGCAGCATTTGACAGGGGCCCTCTTGATGAAGCACTTGACAGGGGCCCTGTCTTGCTGAAAGCTGTGTGGAGGGCTGGGGATATGGAGTACTGGAGAGGTGTACAGTATCTTACCTGTGACCTCTTCAGCAACAGCTCCCTGCCATAAAACAAAAGCAAGGCTCTTGTCCTGGTATCTTGCATGCTTTCTTCTCTCTGAGCAAAGCTACTTGTTACACCAATATAGCTACCAAAAAGGGCTGATACTGCCTTCCTTCCTCATCTGAGGGGACACAGAGAGAACTCTGAGCTTCAGCCCCTGGGGTGTGACCAGGTGGGAGCCCAGCAAGGTGCTGGACAGCACAGTTGGATGCACCATGCTCCCCTCAGCCCAGTGCAGGATCCCCCGAGCTGCTGAGGGCTCTGATTAGTGTGTGGGGATGGTTACAGCAAAACAGCTTTTTTGGTGTTACCCTAAGGTAAACTAGCTTGGCAGAGAAAAAGCCAAATGCCAGAATGAAATATCCTCCTTAATCATTTGCCAGCGTGTTTCTCTAGCAGCAATGGTTCTTTCCTTACCAGAACTGACACTTAGCTGGGTCTAATGCATAACAGAGGGCTTTTGTGTAGCAAGTCTGGCCCGAAGTGTTAGAAAGGTGAGCTTGGTTCTTACACATTGACTGCCCTGCCTCCCCCACTGAGGCAGAAACATGCTCATTAATTAAAAAAACAATGCTCTGCCTTTTTGTAGTGGCACTATTTACTTTTCTAAAGAGATGTTATTCTCTCAGTTTAAATCAGGAACAGTCGCCAGTGCTGTGTTCTTTGTCATGCTGCTGAGCATCAGCTAGAGATGAAGAGCAGAGGGGCTTGAAGAGGGGTCTTTTGTAACTGGGTAAAAACGAAAGGAAGAGTCAGGGGCTTTCAACATTTGGGGGGCTGCTTGGATACAGGTGGCCTGAGAAGTTCTTAAGAAGTGCCTGTTTGACATTAGAGCAGCACATCCTACATGGTAACCCATACAGCATTTTGATCTGTGGACGAATAATCCAGAAATGGCTCATGAACAGTTGGTTTACATTTTCTATGCATTTGAAGTCAAAACACCTGGAGTCCCTCTGGATCACTGATCTTCTTTGAGGTGTAAACTGGAGATGTACTTGGACTGAAAGCCTTGGTTACCTGGACCTTGCTTTGCCGTGTTAGAAATGGCTGGACCCGGAAGCCTCTTTTTTCTGTAGACAAAAGCTGGCTGCCTCTTTGTGTTGGTTAGTGACACAGACTGACTCAGCATCGTGGTTGGTGTTAAGGTTAAATGAAAGTCCTGCACTTTAGGATGAGAGGGAATCAGTCTTGGACCGGTCTCAGTAACAAGGGTAAACTCAGTGTATTGCATCTTCCTCCAAAAATTAAATCCTTTGGTTCATGAGGTGTATCAGCAGCACCTCAGTTTTGCAGGGGGCGTCAGTGTCCCTTCTGTTTCCAGTGTAACTGGGTGCTGCATGTTTCTGTGTGGTTCCACTGCTTGTTTCCTCTGGCAGCAGGCAGCTTGACTGCCCTGGGAAGGGAAATGTGGCTTGCTTACCTGGGGCTCCCAGGGGATGGGGACGTGAAAGCAGACAATGCCTTGGGGAGCTGGAGATCTATCACTTCCCAGCTGCTGTCAAGTTGACACACATTTGCTATGGAGCTACAGCTGCTGTAGGGCTGGGGAGCAGCTCTGTCTTGCTGGAGGGTTTGTTTTCTCTCTGCAGCCTCCTTTGCTGGCTCTGGGTTAAAGCCTTTGACTTGGTGAAGTCTGGAGAAGCTGGACTCCTTGTAAAACACGGTCTGGGAAGGGTGTGTCTTAGCATTGGAGTGAAGCTGCTCGTTGCAGGATAGCAGCAGGATTTTTAGTTGGTGGCAGCATGCCTGGGCTCAGCAGCCTGGCAGGAGGCTGCCTGGACCCAGAGCGGTGTTTATCCAACTGCTCTGGTGGCTTTTGCAGCATCTGCTGAGTGCCATTCTGCTGCCAGTGCCGGAGGCTGCTGCATGGTGTCTGGCTCTCAGGTTGTGTTCTCCAAGTATCTGACTCCTGGACTCTCCTCCTGCACCAGAAGGACGGGCAGGGACCTGCCCCCTCCCAGGCACTGTGTTTTCAATGTAAACTCTCTTTGTGCTCTTCCCTGGCTGAGGAAATGTCCTGATTTTTGACTTCCAAGCACTTCCCTCTCATCCTCTGGCAGGTTTGGGGCCCGACTGCCCAACAGTTCCTGATTTATCAGCTCTTCATCAACTCTCCATCCCTTTGCTTAGATTCTCCAACCTTGCCTGGCAGTGCAGTGAGGAGAAGCATCCACCTGTGAGCAGGTACCAGACAGCAACAGGATTAACAGAGGCATCTTCGTGCATCCTCACCTGTATCAGTGCCACCTTCCCTGCCAGCCAGATGCTGCCCAAGGGTCCCTCTGCCAGGAGTGAGCAGAGGCAGTGGCACCATGGGGAAGCCATCGACAGCCTTTTAGCCAGGAGGCCAAGGCTGCTTCTCGAAGCAGGACAATGAAGGCGCTGAAGCAACCAGAGCACCGCCGGGGGCACAGGGGGACAGGCAGGCAAGGGGAAGCCATGCAAATGGAGACTTTGATGTGGCTGCAAGGAGCAGGGCTGGAGCATTGTTCCTATCACATCACATCAGTTTCACATTCCTCATGCAGGAGTGATCAACGCTTTCAGGGGCAGACAAAAGAGCGGAGAGATGAACAAAAGCGAGAGGGGGGGCTTCACCTACTGCAGAATAGAGGCAGAGGATGAATTGCTCTCTTGGCAAGCCACAGAGATGGGCTGGCGGTTGCTTTGCTTTAAAGCACCAGCTTAAAATTTTTCCCTTTTATTTAAGGGAGAAAAAAAAAGGTGGGAGGAAAAAAAAAAAGGTAGGAGAAAGGGTTTCCTGTGTGCAGAAGGGGGATAAATAAAATAGTGTGACAAGTGTCTTCTGGTCTTCTTACATTCCCTTGCCTGGTCTCCCCAAGTGATGATACTCAGCTTATTGCAGAGATGCATTGTATCCTCTTGAGGCAAGGGGCTGGCAAACATGAATTTGACCCACACTGTAAGATGTGAGTACTTTTAAGAGAGCCTTCTCCCCAAATTAGTGATGTTAATGGGTTTGGAATGGGGGTGGTCCCAGGCAGCTGAAGACTGGTCTCTGCAGACCCATGGAGGATAGTGGTGTCAGCCCTAGTACAGTGGGAAAAGCTGTGTTGGATGGAGCAGTGGGTTGTACCCTACTCTCCTAAGCCTGAGGTGTGAGGAGATGAAGCACTTCATCTTTTCTGCAGTCTGTACTAGTGATGCTGCCTTTTGCTGCAGGGCAAATTTGATGTCCCTTCACTAGGCTGGGTTTAGTTGGAGCTGGAGAGCAAGGATTGGCATGTGGCAGAACATGGCACAGGGTGCACATGCCCACGTATGTGCATGCTTCCGTGCTGCCATCTCAGCCCTTACTGCAGCCTCGATAACTGAGCCCAAGGTCATTAAGTGAGGGCTTCAGTTGCCTGCTATCCTGTTGCTGATCCCTGTCACTAACCCCTGTCCTCTGTCTGAGCTTGGAGTCCCCCTTCTGCCTTGTCCTGAGCTCCCAGCTTCTTCTGGTGTGCACTGCGATCCACTTAACCTTGGGCAAAAGTGCATTAAACCAACTTCACACACCGCCCCCTCCCCTGCTATCTTTAATTTCACTTTTGCCAGTATGAAGTAGAACAGTATGCCTCAAGAAACCTTTTTCCTGTGGAAACACAAACCTTGAGCATCATCCCAAACTCACAGCCACCCCCTGATCTCCCAGCCCCATGCATGGCTCTGGCTGCCCCCCCTTAGCCCTGACCCACAGCCCCCTCCCTCCATCCCTGGGCCTCTCGGCCTGAAAGGCTGTCAATCAGGCTGAATTGTCTGGTGGTTTTGTGATGTGGAAAGACTCCCACCAAGGAGTCAAGGGCCAGACTGAGACCTTTAAACTCGATCCCATTTGTGTCTTAAATCAAACAGCAATCCAAGCCCTGGGATGGAGTGGGATGTTTAAGGGGGTGCAGGGGCTCAAATCCTCTGCTACCTTCCGCCTGAGTTTTCCTGGAGCCCCTTCCCCACCTGCACTGTGTGGAGGGGGTGATGTGCCCATGGCCCTGGAGTTTAGGGGTTGTTTCCCTCTGCAACTGTCCCAACAGGCTGGGAGTTGGCAGCAGTGCTTCATTTAGTGCTGGTCCTTTGAACAAACTGTCCCTCCTGGGGTACATGACGGAGGGTATTCTGCGCTGAGTCAGAGGGAGGGCTGAGGGATGTGCTGGGAAATGGAGCCTCTGCCCTGGAGAAAGGCAAGTTTCTGGGATCTGCTGTGTTGAAAGCATGTAGGTCTTGGGAGATCAGTAGGTCTGTCCTCTCGGCATCCCTGGTCTCCTAAGACTGTACTGGCTGCTGGTACATGGGAGGATGTGGATGCAGAGGACGGATCTGTTGCTGGCTGTTGTCCTGCAGATGATTGAAGGTTAAAAGCAATGTTTCATCCTCCTCCCAAGACAATATAAGTAAGCTTGACCTTTTTGAACTGCTGTCGCTGCCCCAGTCCTTGTCCCTGATGTGCCTGTGTCTTGGTGGCTTGAATCACGTCTTGCCTAGTGCTACAGGTCATCCACTGTTGTTCTCAGAAGAGGTGCAGAACTACAAGGCAGCATGTGAGGTGTCCTGAGCAGGGCATCAGGGTAGGTGAGGAGGCTTAAAACTTCAATCTTGTCCCTACTATGTATAGAGATGGGCTCAGTCTCCTGTCTGCAGATGGAAGATCCTCTTAAAAGGTGGGCTGATATTTCTATTTTTTTCCTCTAGAGGAGGGTTTGTAAGCAGCAGAGCTAGTGCTGCCTGGTTGCCACTCGGGTTGAGCCCCATCTCAACCCTTGACCTAGACCTAGTGCTGCAGGAGAGATGAGGGAGAGCAGGGCTGGGTGGGGAACCAGCTTTTGCAGCTCAACTTTTGGCTTTGCTTGCCTGTGAGCAAAGACTTTCCTTTTCTTTTTTTTCTTCCAGTTTCTTTGTGAAGTCTACGTAGGTGAGAGATTTCATCTTCCCGAGGGAAAGTTGCAAAGCTCTTTTCCCCTGACTGAGTGTGTTTTCAGGAGAAGCCTGGAGCTGCCTTAAGACATGTACAAGCTCAGAAGTGCAGTGGCTGGGTTTGGTTTTGCGTTCTGGGCAAAGTCAGGGCTGCTGCCAGTGCTAAGTAAATACAGGGCTACCCTAATGAGTGACTGCAGTAGCCAGGGCCATGCTTGCTGCCTGCGTGAAGCCAGATGGATCTATCTGGGGACTTGAACAGCAGCCTTCACTGGCCTTTGGATTACCAGCTCTCCTGTGCTTTTAACAGAGTGCCAGTGTTTGACAAAACCATTAAGTTAAATTAAGCTCTACGCATTTCAAATGGATTCTGAGACTTCTGGCTCAGTCCCTATTAGCATAGCTGTCTCTTCTCTCTTTCGTTTTTTTTTTTTTTTCCCTCCTCCTCTGTTTAGTTTCCTCTTTGTAGCTGGTTTTACTGCTAATGTTTAAAGGCAACATGCTGGGACTCAAGGAGAGACCTGGTGTTGGGGATCGCGCTGCTGTGAACCCAGGCATGCCTGGTCCCACTGTAGTGGGCAGGGAGGATGCTTAGAAGGTGTTTGCCTGGGGCAAGCCCTGTGTCCCACAGAGCCTGAGCATGGGTTCACCAGGGATGCTCCAGTCCCTGCAGAGCCCACAGCCGCTCTGCTCTTGCCTATTGCCTGTGTTATTTATGGCACAGGCTGCTGCTTAGCTGGGCCGTTTCCAGAGAGCCGAGAAGGCTGCCCTTGGCTTCTCGGGGCTCACAGCGCAAGGGCACGGGATAGCAAGAGCATCAGTGAGAGCAGAGCAGCAGCACAGTTTCTCCAAGTCACCTTGACTTGACTCAGGCGAAAGTGAAGGGCTTGAAAGAGGAACAGGGTGATGACCTTATAAATGGATGCACGACCCAACTGCTCCCCTGTGGCGTCGGCTGCTTTGTGTCCTTGATAGCGCTCTTCATGCCTGTGGGGAACCACTGGGGCTGGGGGATGGTCGCGGGGGTCTCATTTGCACAGCTGCATCTCAACAGCATCCCACTGGTGTGACAAATGCTGTCAGCTTCCCCCTGCCCATCTAATGTAGCTTTTCTGGGGGGAAGAGAACCCCTGTGGGACCTCACTGTGGCTGCTGGTGGAGCTGTTGCTGCCCTGAAGCATGTTTTGGCGGGGAACTGTGGAGCTGGAAGAGAGGGAGCAAAAAGCATGAGAGGGTAAGTGTAGGCAACTTAGCCCACCTGTGTCACTGGGATGTGGAGGGATGCCCTCTGCTTGGGAACCGAAGGAAGCTGTATCGCTGCAGCTGTACTGGAGTGTGAGTGGGGTCAGGAAAGAGGGAGAGTGGTTGCATGGGTAGGGCTTAAATGCCAGGGAAAGTATAAGAGGGAAACTTTTCCAAGTAGTAAATGTGCTGATGGGGATCTGATGGAGCTTTTGGACTAGGGAGAAGATACAGCAATTGGACAGTGTACCAAAGCTGCAAATGGCATGTTGGCATCTGAGGCTTGCAGCAGGCTTCTCTGCTGCCCTGTAGTCTCAGTCCATGGAAGCGTGTTGTGCCAAGTGCTGTCCTGGAAGAGAACATTCCATGTAGCAGCTCCTGTTGCTCTGCCTGCAAGCTTCGAAATATTAATTGCAGATGATGTGTGGACTGCAATCTTTGGAGAATCTAGCCTCCACTGCTGGAGCAGCCTTCCTGCTGAGTAGGTCACTGCTCCTTGCACTGAAATGCCCTCAAGTGCCTCTGCTCATGTGCCCCTTGGTCTTTGCTTGCCTCAGCTCCATGTTTATCAGGTCACTCCAACACGTGGCCTCTGGACACATGCAGCTCCCCTGTTTCTTTCCCTGTCTCAGCTTTCCTGGAGAAGAGCCAGAATGCTGCTGGAGCTGAGGCTTCAGCAGAAGAACATGATTGGTCTTGGGTGTGCAAAGCTGGAGTCTTAAACCATGGGAGGTGCCTGTGGGTGAAGACCTGGAGGAAAGTCAGCACCGTTGAGCCTGCTCCTGTTGGCACTCAACATATAGTTCCTGTTGCCATATCTTCCCGCTGGCTGCAGTCTCCCTTCCCTTCTGCCTCACATCAGTGTCTTATTTCTCTAGGTGCTCTCTTGTTATCCCAGTGGTCATTAATGTTGCTATGCTCAATTGCACCAGTTTGTTTCCAGGGACCAAGTGCAGTCCTGCAGCATCATTTGCATCCCCACCGCCTAGCTGTTGCCCAGGCAGTGCCTAGCGCTTTGACATCATTACCCAGCGAACTGGCATCCTCTCTGCCCCATTAACCTTGCTGTAATTTACTTTGAATTGAAGGAAGGGAGGAGGAGAGAGGGGGAGGAGGGGCAGACATGGACTCACTATGATGATCCAAACAACAACTACGTTGAAATAGCAACTATTTGCATGGCTATGGACCAAGGCTCTTTGGTTTTTGAAGGAAAAATTGACACTCAGTTGTGACTGTAACTAGATTTGGGAAGGTTTTTTTGCCCCCTGGGTAGCTGTGCAGTCTGTCTTGGTTTGCAATATTTCCCCATCACTCTCTCTCATGGAAATGTGATGTCAAAACTCATTGGTGATTTTCAACAGGGAAACTCTTAGAGTTTGTGGAGGAGAAGAATGACGTCAGAGATGCTGAGAGCAGTGGGTCTGTGCAGCCTGGGGAAGGAAAGGTGAAGCAGGTATTGAGGAGGGACTTATGGTGGTTTTGAGCCCCTGGATGGGTGAAGAAAAGTAGGAGATGGGCTTCTTTTTGGAAGCACCTAGGAACAGTGCAGCAGACAAGAGTCCAATTTGGAGCATCTGGTTACCTGTCAGGCACTGAGAAGTATCCTGTTTGGACAAGCGTGGTCAAACACTGCAAAAGGAATAAGAGATGGGAAAAGTCCAGCCTTTGAGATGCTGAATCCTACAGCAGCCTGTGTGACCTGAGCTGGCTGGTCCTCCTCTACCATCATGGCATTATGTTGAGATCTGGGCCAGCCTGTGTTATAATACAGCTCTGATCCTTAATCCATTCTCATAACTAGCAAAATTTTCTGTCTTCTTGGTTAAATTATTTTTTGTCAAGCTTAATTGTTGGCAGAGCATAAAACTTCTGGAATTTTTCCTATTTAAAAGTAGAATTAGCTTTTGTCACATTTTATTTTTGCCCCCTTTTGAGCCAAAGGCACCCAAGCTGATGCTTCTTTACAAAATCTCTGCCCCTGAATTGTTGTCTTCCAATGAGCTTCACTGCACGGTTTTCTGTCAACTGGAGTCAATTTTATTTGTTCGCTTTCAGCTTGCACAGCACTGTGGTCGCCAAGTCTTCTTGTGTTTGCTCATGACTTGTGCTGGACATAATTCCTTAGGCTTAATTGAGCAGCCAGAGGAGAAAGGCAATATGAGTCTGGATGAATGGAAACCTCAGTATCAGTTGCTTGATGGCCAAGCCAAACAGAACTGGTCATTCTCTAGCAGACCCCTTGAATGAGGAAGGTCTGTCCAGCACAAGCAAGTGCTGCATTTACCTGTGCAACATAGAAACTTACCCTGTGCATCAAAGTTAAGGCAAAGGCATGCAATACTTGAAGCTTTACTACCCCTTATTAAGGAATTCTTATTCATTATTTATTAATGTTACTATTTAGTTACTTATTACTTGTTAGTTATTAGGAGAGGAGATAATTCTGCACTGTGTTTCTGACCTTTCTGAAAGGTAGAGCTGAGAAACTTCTGGCAGGGGGAGTTTTGTCATCTCTAGGATATCAGCTGGCCTGTCTGGAATGGACTGTTCCTTGCATTGCTGCATCTCCTTGTCCTCTGCGAGATGCAGGAGTCAGCGTGGGGCTAACCAAAATGAGTACTTCTTGCTGTGTAAACCTTTAAGTGCTGCTGGTATGTGGTGATAGGCGAACTATTCATCCCTCCAAGCAAGGAGATCTTTATTTTGGGGGGAGCTCTGGAGCTGTGACCCCTAATTGCTGTAGTATGGAAAGTCTGGTGGAGGCAATTGCTGGTGCTTATGGGTGCTGACTTTGTTTGTCCAGCCATCAGCTAGGAGAGGGTGTTTGAACCTTTGGTTGTCACAGTGGTTGGAGGCAGGTCAGGGCTGGAAAAAGCGAAAAATTATGGATCCCTGGGACTAATATGTGCAGCTCAATCTGGAAGCAGTGTGGCTGTGTCCCTCACAGCTTCCCTGGGAACCTCAGGCCTGTTTATATCACAGCTGCAATCAGTGAGCTATGGTGTGAGAAGCACAGCTCTGCCTCTGTTTCCCCTAGAGCTACCAGAGCTTAGAATCAATTAGCAACTGAATTATTAATTAATAACTTGTTCTCTTTTTTTGAAATGGCTCGTGGAGGGGGCTAACAGAAGAGGCTCGTGTTGCCTGCAGTGTGCTGCCATAAACTGCTCAGGATCATCCTGAGATTTGGAGGGGTGGGTTAGGACATGGAGGTTGTTGAAAAGCAGGAAAAAAACCCTGGGAGGGGGATCTGGTGCAGGCTGTCTTGGAGATGAGACTGAGGGCTCAGAAACCTAATGGTTTTCTGCCTTTGCATCTAAGAGTGCTGGCTGATCATCTACAGCAAATTTTGCTTTACTCTGTAGTGCTGTGATGCAAGGATCCGTGCTGGAAGAGTCTGGACTTGGCCTCAGTGCGCCCTGTTGTGGGGGGGAGTGCAGAGCAGTCTGGGTGCTCCACTGCCCTCCCTTGCTTGCAGTCCTCCTGTAACAGCCAGCCAGCAGTGCTGGAAGTTGTCCGTGTGTCTGGCGGGTACTGTGAGGGGCTGGCAGGGCCATCACTTCCCTCTGGGTATGGGAGCTGCTCCAGCAGCATGTGTTGCTTGGCAGTGTGGTTACATGTGTCCTGGAGCTGCAGTCCAGCTTGGGATCTTTCTTTCTTGGCAGAGACATATGCCATCTTCCTTGCAGCTCTTGGTGGGTTTCCCTTCCCTTTCCACGTGTCTTATTTCCCAAGCGCACCAGCTCAAGGCAGTCTGGGGGGACTCCAGCCTGCTGAGTGCCTTTTGCACAGTGAGCAAAGGGCCCTGCAGTGAAGAAACTGGGACTACCTCACTGAGAGAGGCAGCCCACAGAGATGTGACTGGCCCAGAGGCACCCAGCAAGGGTGAACTTGGGCTTCCTACCCCATGGCTATCTAGTTGCGATGCTGCACTCAGAGTAGCCTTCCTCATACTGTCCTGCAAGGAAGAGCATAATTTAATGATGATGATACCCATTTTTTCCTACTCTGTATTCTGCTCCATCCTTCTCTGACATAGCCATTCCATGTGAGTGGTCCAGAAGACTCCTGTCCTGTGCATTGCTCCCATCACCGGTATGGTCTGTACCTCTTGGTTCTCTCAACACCTCTACTGGTCAGTGTAGGTCAGAGAAGAGCTGTGGTTTTCTCTTTAACATTTTTTTCTGAACAACTGGTTGCTGCTTCATCTTCTGAGAACAGTAACTATGACATGCACAGGAACAAAAATGCTTCTGTGCTTCACCTTGCAGAGGAGATGGCACGGAAAACACAAAGTGGGTATGTGCAGTCATGGGAACTATCAGAAAGCCATGGCAGTATGCCAGTGCGGGGGGATGCTGTGCGTGTCCCAGGTTGGCTAGGACACTGGTGTCTGAGGGATGGCCAGTCTTACGTTGCTCCAGCCTTGTCTTCTCTGTGTGAGTGATGTAGCTGGGTCTGAGGGGGGTTTTTTGTTTTTGTTTTTCTGTTTCAAGGCTTTTCAGTGCTCAGCTGTGTGAGCAAAGCGCTCCCTTGGAGTATGAAGTTCTCTCTGTGCAGGGAGAGATTTGCATCTGAGTTGTTTGGCATTCATTTGCCGTCCAGCAGGTCTCATGGCTGGAAAGGTCTGCAGTCAGGGCAGAAGCTGAGTTAATTTGCACTGGAAGGCAGGCACGCTTTGTTTTGCATGTTGGTTTCTTCTCACAGAAATCCCATTTGAGGTATTTGTTCTCTTCTGTTATTGAAGCCAAGTTAGGGGGCATGGCAGCCTTCCTGCAAGGCTGGGAAAAGAGAGAGCTAGCCAGAAAGGTGCAAATTAAACCTGTGCTCTGCTATAAACAGCTATTGCACTGTGTAACGTAGGCCCTTCTCCAGAGTTTTGTTGCTCTTTGCCTGCAACTGAGGAAGAAATGCATACCAAAACAGTCCTTTGGGAAGCAAAGGAGGCTCTAGAACTAGATTAGATGAAATGCTTCTAAATTGCAGGGGAAAAGTGCCAGAGGGTCTTTGAATTAATCAGACAGCATATTTTTGGTACAGCCTGCCTAGGAAGTTGGATGCTTGGGAAGAGCACCTGGGTTCAAGGGGCCCTGGCACTCTGGAGAATAAGGGGTGAATGTGGCGAGACTGGCTGTAACATTGCCCAGCGTGGAGGTGTTTTGGTCTGGAAATTGAATATGCCAAAAGCTTTATTCTTCCTTATATGGATGCCAGACTTAGAACCTGTGGGTTATCCCATGGCTGCTCCTTTCTGGAGTTGCCTCAGAGCCCAGTGTGAGCTCCCAGCAGTGTGTGATATGACTGCTCCTGGCCCCGTGCATCACACGCAGCTATTACCACGGACAGTCCTGTCACTATGGGTGCAGCAGAGAGCTTCTGATGCACAGGGGCAGAGATACCCCAAAAGCATCTGTAGAGAAAGCGGCTCTAGCTGCAAATCCACAAGAGATGAAAACCAGGAGAGGCCATAAGCCCTGTTGGCTATTAAGAAGCTGTTGGTGACTTGGTGCTTCTCTGTGCTTTGGAGACGGTGTTTGCACAATTGCCACTCATCCCAGCCTGGGGCTACTGCCAAGGCTCCAGATACTCCTTTTTCGTGCCCTGCAGCAACATCATCACGGCTTTGACAGGTAGAAAGTGATTGCTGCAAACTGCCATGAGCCCTTGAGCTTTCCTTCACCTGCCCTTGTGCCCCATGCAGTCCCGGAGGGAGCTGGGAGACGCACCCACCTGTGGTGCCTGGGCTATGCTGCCTGCAGAGGGTCTGGTGCTGATAGAGACGCGGCTGTGGGCTGCACAGGGTTAAGCAGACATTGACAGAAAACAGGAAGAGAGGACAAAAGCAAGTCTGCTGTAATTATGTAGCATTTATTATTAATATGCTGGAATTGCTGGAAGCAGCCTCTGTAATGTGAATACTGATACAGAGGTTCAGAAGACAATTTAGCTCTCATCTGTCTGTTTATTAGCTCCCTCAGCTCTGGCAGGCAACGAACTAAAGCCTCATTTGCTACTGCCTTGTTGCATCCCCTCCTTCTCCTCCCAAACTCCTTGCTGTTTCCATAAAGAAACCTGTTATTTGTTCATCTTCCCACTGGGCACTGCAGCAGTGAACGATGTGGTCCTGGATAGCCAAATGGACTTTAATCCTTGACCCCAGCCTGCCTGTTTTGCAAGGCAGGACCCAAAGCACGATGCTGGGCTGTGCAGAGCTGCTGCCTTTCGAAGAGCAGCACGGCCGTGGCTGGTGCTGCCTTGGCACACTCCAGCCCCTGGGATGCAGAGGTACTCATCCTCAGGGCAGTGTCTTTAGCAAGAGCACATTGTGTAGATGGGCACATCTTGGGATCCTGAGTTTGTAAGAAGGCTGTGATGAGGGGAGAGGGTGGGGGAGCTCTGTGTTGCTTTGGGATTCTGGCTAGGAAATAATTAAAGGCGGCTGGGGTGGAGAGAGCAAGAAGTTAAACCAGCTGTCAGGAGGTGCAACAGGTTTTCTTTTTCTTCCGTGGCTTGGTAGGATCTGTCATTGTAGCTTCTGTCCAAGTTTCTGAGCTTCAGCCTGTGTTTTTTCTGCATATACTGAGCATATAGGACATCCATTCCCTTAAGTATTATAGAGTAGTTTAAAGAGGATTAAGACAATAGCTAATCTAAATGATGAATGATGTAGATTGCTCAGCCTCTGAGCCATTGGGGGTTTTCTGGCACACAGATTAGTCAGCTCGGCAGCTAAATATTGGGGCAAACAGTATAAATCCATGCAGATAAGCCTTTCTGGCTTGAATAGGATAGAAGGATTTTGAAATGGGCTTTGACACCACTCTGCGTCTTGTCACGGTGTCTGCGGCCGCGTCGCTAACACGACGGATGGGGAAGGAGGCCTGATAGCTGCTGATGTGGAGCCTGGGTAGCTGAGGAAATAAAGCATCCAATGTTTCTCGGTCGATGCCATTATCGGATATGGATGGTGGTAGGAGAGGGAGGGGATCAATGTCAGTTACCTCCCTGCTACCAGAGCTGGCTCTTTGCTTGTTGAGCTGGTGCTGGGGGCCTAATGTGGCCCTGTGGATGGCATCCTGCAGCAGGATAGCGTGGACCGGTGAGGTTTTACTTGCACGAACAGGCTGTTGTGGCTGGGATGGCATCAGTGCTGGGATGGGGCTGGCAGCCCCCCAGGACCGTGACCTGTAGGGGAGAGTTTTTACCAATATGGGTCTGACAGCGGGTTTTTCTTAAGCTCTGAAGCAGAAGGATTTGAATCTTTTATTTATATGTCTGGTCAAGTCTGTCAGAGTTGTGTCAAATATTTTTGACAGGCAAAAATGCCATTTGCTTCAGCTTAATGAAAAATGATTTTTTTTCCCCAGGAACTAAAAGAATTGTAGTTTCAATTGCAAACCCAAAAAGCTCCTCAGGAATAAAAAAGCACAAAACAAAACCAAAAAAATATGTCTGATAGTTGTGAGAGTTGGCTGTTAGAAGACTCTCAGTTGGTGTTTTGGGCCTCTGTAAAATGAGGGTCTAGAGAGTGTTCAATCATATGATATCTCCTTTTATGAAGCTTTCTGGGCATATTATTCTAATGATGTTAAATGACACTGATTTCTTCATCTTAACTGAGTGTGTCTTTTCCCAGTCCCGCATAATTTTAATTTGTTCCTCTTATGAGAAGTGTGAGAGCTGGAGCTGGTTTGACTCAGTGCAGATGAAGAGCCATCCTGGTGGTTGTTTCGTCCCTCCTAATGGGGTTGCTGTGCTCCCAGCATCTGGCTGCCCACGGCCAAGGGCTGTGGTGAAGCAAAGCTTGCATCAGGACTCAGATTTGTCCAAGGACCTGTTCTTGAATTTTCTGTGTTCTTCTTGAAATAATTTGTTTTCTACCTTTTAGCAAGGAGCTGTGCAAACATCATGTTTTGGCCAACTCCGTGTCTAGTCTGATGTCCCATGGTGAATTCCCATCTCCTTCTTCCCTCTCCTTCTTCCCAGGCTGAAAAATCTTGGTGTGCTCTGATGCAGAAGCTGTTTTGTTCCCCTTCCCCTGTACCTCTTGTGTCACTACTTTTCTGAGGTGTGAGGACCAGAGCTGTGGGTGGTATCCAAGGGGTAGTTGTGTAGTAGACTTGCACAGTGTCAGTATGGTCTGGTTTGGGGCACAGGGGTGCTGAAACTTGTGCCATGACTCATCTACTCTGAAGGACACAGGTACAAGCTCTGCTCAAAAATGCAGGACCTGTGTCTGGATTTTATCTAGTCTTATTCTTATTGAGTGAGATCGGGGTTTAAATTCATCCTGAGTCATGATTGGCTGTGGAGAAGGTCTAGGTGCCATGGTTGGTACTGCACGTTGAACTCCTCAGAGACACAGGATGCTGCAGGCATGGAAAAAAAGGTCTTTTCCACCCCCTTCACCCCTCCTCCTGAGATTCAGGCAAGGCCAGCTTTGATCTTTGGGCCCAGATCTCTCTTCTCCATAGCCTAATCCAGTGCTCAACAAGGGAGGCTCTTGCTTGGGTACCAGATGGGGGAAGTGTAGGGTAGTGGGACAAGCATACATAAACACTCACCACTCATCCTGCAGCTGTAAGGTTTGTCCTGTGCATCACGAGGCAGGATCGGGCTGTGTCACAGCCCAGTCTCCTGCCTTGTGTTGCATCCCTTGGGAACTGTCAGGAGGCTGCCTGAGCCATGTGGTAACGTAGGTCTCAGGGTGCAAGCAAGGTCAGATGTCTACTCAGAAATAAGATTGGTGATGATGCCACTGGTGCTGACAAATGGGTTGTCATTAATCTCTGACTCATGGCAGTGGTGGAAGAAACCCATGAGGTCACTCACAGCCTCTCTCCCCAGGGAGCTATACATACCTTCCACCCTGAACCTTTCTGGATGGGGTGGGCACCCATCCCCAGGGACGATGGGATGAGTGTGTTTGTGTGCAGGTGAAGGTGCATGGTATAACTCTAGTACAGCTCCAGTCAAGTTCCTCAGCTTCTGGGAACTGGCCCAAGCCCTGCAGCCTGTCTTGGGGACTGGATCCTGGCATGTGGCATAGCAGTGGTGGCTGTGGCTCAGCAGTGGTGCAAGCAGGATGAAAACTGGAACAGAGCCTGTTATCAATGTGTTGCAATACCGTTGTGATACACGAGGTGCTGCACTTTTAGGAGCTGCTGCACTTCTAGGAGATGCTGCAGGGAGCTTGGGGGAGACCAGACTTGGCATGCTCAAAGCCTGGCTGTGCTCCTCCCTGCCCTCGGGTGCCAGAGCATTGCCTGGGACCAGCTCTACTTGGTGCTCAGCCCTCTTGCAGAGCAGCCTTTACCTCTGCTTTTGGTTTTTTTCAAGTCCCTTTATATGCTTTTTATAAAAAGGAGGTGTTTCATTGGCTGCAAGAAACTCTTTGGAGGTTATAGCCAGAACAGCCAGGACCTGCTGTGGTACTGGATGCTGGTGGAGATGCTGCACTCACTGCTCAGCCAGGCTGATGAGCTATACAGGGCTGAGCTGCATTTTGAGGCTGCTGTTGATGCAAAGAGTACAAGCTTTGCATATGTGTGGGAAACAGGTGACTTTCTCCTCTGAATTATTGGAGTTTTTAAGATCTCTTTCAGGCTGAGAGACAGTTATTCCACCTCTGACTTTCTCCAGGTGCTTGAGCCTGTTGGCTAGTGCTGGGGAGTCGATGAGCGACACCAGATGGGCACGTGGGATGGAGTTACTTTGTCTGGAAGAGTGGAGGAGAAGGGCGCAATGATGGGGATGAGGAGGTGCTGGTTTTGAAAGTCTGAGGGCTGCTGCCAGCCCAGGCTACTGAAGCTGTGGCACAGCCTGAGCTGTGCCTCCAGGATCCTCCCCGTCCGCCTTTGCTGAGCTACAATTTCATTTTTCACTTTTCTTCCATCCCCTCTGAACTGGAAGAAGTCCTAAATAAAGTTGCTGTCACTTTTATTTATGGGCACATGGGAAGAGATGGACAAAAAGCCTGTGTGCTCCTGACAGCTACAAAGCAGCTGGCTGTTTTCTTCGCTTGCATTAGTGAAGCAATTGATCCAAGGACAGGCAAGCACCCTCCTCAGGCATGTGGGGTTCTCATGTCCTCATGCTTGCAGTGCTTTGGAAGGATGGATGGAGGAGGCTCTGTATCCTGGCTTCTGGCCATAGGTCTGTTGCAGAGCTAGGCTTGTCTGGGAACACCTGTCCTAAAATGCTGGACCCCCAAAAATACAGATGCATGAACTCGCCTGCCTTAAAAATCCATCACAGGCTTCTTGTCTCCATCTTGATTGGTTCCAGTGAGGTCAACTTTTTTTAATAACTTCTGGACTTCGGCAGGGAAAACTATTTCCTTCAGGAAATAATATAATTAAGGTTGCCTGACACTTCTGATTATAAGCCCCTGTCTTCAGTTGCTTGAAACTACGCCAGCCTTTAACCATTTGGACTGAAACTTTGCATGTCTCTGCCTCCGGCTGAATTTTTTTGGAAAATTTTTAGCAAAGACAGTTTTAAGCAGCTCTCGAAGGCAGTTTGGAGGAGAAAAAGGCATTAGTTTATCCACAGCTTAAAATAAAACCAAGAAAAATTTTTGCAGTTGTTGTGCTGAAGAAACTACTATCTTTGCACTGTGAGACCAGATCTGATAGTTATGGGGAAGGTTTTCAGCCAGGTGTCAGGGATCTGCTTGTTGCTGACGCCATGAAAATCCACCTTCCCCACACCAAGTTGTGAGCCTCTGAAAAATGCTGCTGTGTGGGTGTATTATATATAGTGTGTGTGGGGAGGTAGTGGCCGCTCTGCTCCCACAGCAGGAACTGCGCTGCTTTGAGCACATGTGAGTGCAAAACCTATGCCCCAGCTCTTGCAAGGGATGCCTCGCTGCTGTGAAACTGTGGGCCCCTTCTGTTGGTACAAGTAAAACTCACTGATCCCTGATTGATTTAGCCCTGACTTGTGCTGGGGAGAAAGATTTTTTTGTTAAATGCTGTGTGTTTGGCTTGTTTTTTGTTTTGTTTTGGGGGGTTTTGTTGGCTTTCAGTTTGGGTTTTTTTTAAGTAGTTGTGCCTTTATCCCTTAGCCCTGGGTGAGTGGGACACGCAACATGCAGTGGGTGCTGGGCTTCCTTCAAGGTTTTGCGGGGACCTGTTTAAACAGTGCTTTTGCATTGCAACTACTTCAAGTTCCTCCTTACATAGGTAGTTGCTGCAGAAATTGCCAAAACAAAAGTATTTCTGGGGGGCAGCCAAGCCAGGCCCTATAAAGCAGGTGTCACACTGATGAAGTGTCCTGACTGTGTCATTGCTGGGACCTGAAGTCCTGGTGATGTGAGGTGAGCTCAGAGCTGATGCAAGCCCTCCTGCAGGGACCTGCCCTAGGACTTGTCCCTGCTTTGTAGCTGTATTTGCTCCTTACGTGAGCCTGCCTGAGCTGTGCTCAAGGCTGTCTCCTGGGTTTGGGGCAGCCCAGCTCACACATCTTCCCATTGTCTCAATTATAGCTCATGCCCTGTCCCAGGTCCTTCAGCTGGTGACGAGCTGTGGGCACGCTGAGCTCCTCCAAAACCCAATTTGACCTTAGTTTGGTGTTCTTAAAAAGCAAATCCACAATTCAAGTTCTGTGATGAAAGCTGGGCTGATGCAACTGTGTCAAGGCTGACTCATTCCATCAGGACAGGCCACAGAGGCAGTAGGGGGTGTCAGTCCCTTCCATATGAACAGGTTCAAGGAACATCTGTCAGCAAAGATATCGGGATTTTGCACTTTGTATCCCACATAATGCACTCTCCCTGCAAGAGCAATGTCCTTACGACTTGAGCAGAGGAGGCTGCCAAAGCGTCCCTGAGGGTGCTTCGTGCTAAACCCATCCCTCTTGTCATATCTCTGCCAAGCCAGAGTGACAGCGCAGGCGGCTCCCTGGCAGGTAGTGACAAATGAGCCTCACCGCTTGCTGTAGCCTGGTCTCCACTGTTCCACTTCATCTGTCGGTAGAAAAAAACCCACAAATCAAACAAAAAAGCCCCAACCCAAACTAACTAAGAAGCTGTATTGGCATTGCAGAGCAACAGGAGGCTTGGTGGGGAGAAGCCCTCTCTTTGCCAGTCACTTGTCAGCTCAGGGATGTCTGGCAGAGCATGTTTTGAGTGATGGGGCGTTGGGGGTGTTGGGCTTGGGGCAGCTGGAGTTAAATTTCTCAGTGGCTGACACCTGACAACCATGATAAATTGCTGCACACCATGCGCTGCTGACATGACAAACGGTCCGCTTCCCTCCTTTTAAGCTCTAGGAAAACTTTTTAATTATTTCCCAGTGCTTTGCAAATGAGGGTTTCTCCATCAGGCACCCAGCGGAATATGGGGAGGGGTTATTTATCTATTCGGTTTTGTAGTCGAGGTGGGGGGTGTGGGGGTGTGGTTTGGGTTTCTGTAGCATGCTCCCGCTGACTAGCCGAGACTTTGGATGGGGTCCCAAGGAAGGTTCTGGCGAAGCTCGTCAGCTCGGGGTTGGGTGCTAATTAAAGCACATGGTTGTTCCAGGCTTGGAGTCAGCGTTGCTCTTGGGAAAGCATCTCTGTAGGAGTGACTCCTAGACTTCTCTCTTGCCAGTGGAGTTTGGCTCCTATTTTTCATTTTTAATAATGCAGAACCGTAAGACTTATTTTCTCCTCAAAACATTTAAAAAGGAGGGGGAGAGCAACACAAGCTCAGCCACAAGAGCTAGATAATGAGCATGGATCTTGACTAATAATTTGTTTGTCTAACACAAAAAGCATATTTGCTGCTCTAACTGAAGGCACCACTGGTTACAGTAATGCGTCAGACTCCATCTCACTAGGCAGCATGTCAGACGTAGCACGGAAAGTCTCTCTCCTGTTTTCAGTTCTCGGTGTCTGTACTGCAAAGCCCTATGTGCGTGCTTTCCTCTTCACACTCCCGGGTTCAGTTGGATTGGCCTCTCTCTGCATGGTTTAGCACGTGTGTGAGGCTTTGCAGGATTAGGGCTTAGGCAGCGCAAGACCTCGTGGGCAAATGCCTTGGTGTTGGGCTGACATTTTAGTGCTGCTATGCTGTTTTGGCTGGGGAGCATTGCTGTCTGTCTTTAAAGATGATCAGAGATGCCTCAAGCTGCAGTACTTGTTGGTTTGGTTTTTTTTTTCCTCTTTCCTTTTATGTCTTTAAATCAAAATAATTAAGCAAATGCATGCTTTGGGGCTGGACTGATGCTCATGTGGGAGGGTTTTCATTTAAACTAGCTTCATGTTTACACCAGTTACCCCCAGCTGTGAGGGCTGGAAAACAGATGCCCCCTTCTCTTGGTTGTTTTCTAAACCCGAAGCAGTGGCACAGTTCCACCTGGTAACCTGACAGGTTGTCTCCTCTGTTTTGTTGAAGAAAATCCCAGATCTGAGCAGTGAGGGTTGGTCAAGCAGCCGGAAGAATCCCCCAGAAGTTGATGAGAAATTGGGGACACCCCAAGGACTCTGAACTGGTGGAGAGGTAAGAGATGGGTATAAACATTTGCTTACCTGGTTTGTCCTCGGCAGGTGTGCTCTGGGCTACCTGCTTGTGGTGGGGCTGCAGGCCAATGCCTTTTGGCTAGGATGGTGTTGATTAACCTATAGCAAAAGGCTGCTCATGGGTCTGATGGGTGAGCAGACCAAAGGTTGCTGTGCAAAGACGGCAGATGCTGAGAGTGGTTAATTAGGTTGTAGAGGGCCAGGTTTGGATGAGCAACTGGGAATATCATGGACTGCATAGGGGACACTTAGCCCTAGAGAGCCCTCCTGCCTGAAAGCCCTTAAGGGATGCATGGTCTAACTGGGATAGTAGAGGTCTCGTGGCTGAACTACTCCGGAGCAGGTGTCACCCAGCCCTGCTTTATGGTGGAAGGCAAGATGCCACCTCTCACAGATGAGCACAGCTTCAAGCTCTCAGATCTTCTGGATGCTCTTTATGCTTCCTTCTGGATGCTTTTTCTGCTTTCCTGCACTGAAGGGTGCAGCATTATGGATGTGATGAACTTCCTGTTGTCTCTGCTCCACGGAAAAGGGCTGCATTCCCTTAGGAGAAAATCACCAGCCGTGGTCAAGGGGTTGCTCCACTTCTGAAAACTTTTGCATATTTGTTCAGTATGGTGCTGTGGCAACACAGTGTTGCTTGAGGAGAGGTTTGGGGTCATCTTCTCCAAGCCACTGAGGCCCTGTTGGAGCAGGGGGACCTCCATGGACAGAGCTGGTCTGTTAGCAGACACCGATCCTTTGGAGCTGGGCTGAGGGCTGGGGAAGCAGCTGCTTGCTGGTGCTGTGCTTGAAAAATGAAAATGATGAATTAAAATTTAACAAGTCTCTAAATGCCAGATGAGGACATCTTAAGCGGGAATTGTCACCATTTGACTAGCATAGCCTCCCACTTAGCTAAAACTGCATGGCTTTAATTTCATTGATCTTGGAAAAGCAATAGCTTGCACTAAAGAGGAGAAACTGTAGGCCAGAATAGCATGAAGTGTCATGAGTTTTCCCTGTGTAGCTCTCCTGCCCTTTCCTTGCTGCATTGTGCTTCTCAGGGGTATTTCGCAGCCTGTTTCACCCTGGATTGGCAATCTTGCATTCTCTGAGCCACAAGCACAGGCATAAATGCTGCCTGTGTGCAAGGCTAAATAGGGGCTCTGGAGTTAAAAGCTCAAGGTTAATGGACAACAAGGGCAGGCAGCACCTGATGGAGCCACAGTGGGGAGCAGGCTGGGGTCTGGGTGTGCAGGGATGCTCTGCAGCAGCAGAACCCTGCTCTCAGCTCTGCCTTGTGGTGGCATCTATGGTGTGGAATAAGGAGCCCTTCCCTTCCCATCCTTGGTGTGGACCAGCCCACCCACGGGACTCCTCGCTGCTCTGCAAATAGAGCAGCTCGAGGAGGGTACATTGCTAATAATACCAATTACTGTTACACGCTGGCTACAAGGTACGCTGGCAGTAATGGGATCCGGGGGGATGAAATGAAAGCGATATAATATGGTGAGATAAATTAGCGTTGTAAAATTAGCCATGGGTCTAGTCAGGGATCTGACAAATGTGTCGCAGCTATAGTACAAGCTCTGAGCGCTGCTGAATTGGATTTAGTGGCCCAGAGCAAAGCAGATGGGAGCAAGGCAAAAAGAGTTTATGAGGGGTCTCCGTACACACATGCTAATGGTTAATGCTGCTTGTCTCTTCCTCGGCTTTGCTGAATGATACGTCCCCTGGCACCCACTCATACATGGCAGTGGAGGAATAAAAGCCCAGTCCCATTGATGTGCTGTTGGAGTAGCTCAAACCTGTAGAGAGATGGAAAGGGGATTGGAGAAGCAGCAGCAAGCTGGCAGTCTCACCAGCCTTGGTGCATCAGCTGCTGGTCCTTGCCCTGCATCATGGCTGTGGGCTTCCTCGCCCAGGTTTGCTCTAAAAGGGGGTGTCAGTGGGGTTCAGGTGGGATGTGTAGAAGGCTTTTCCGACATTTTAGTCTGGTAGGGAGGATAGAAAGCCAGTTTCTGTTTCCCTTGTTTCAGTCTGACATGTTTTCCCGTGCCTGGCTGGACTCTGGGATAGAATGAAGACTAGAGCTGGACATCACACGGCACAGGGGCTTTGCCTGTTCACCAGGGGTGTGCAGCCAACATCTTCCAGTCCAGATACGTACATTATGCTTCCCCACATGAGTCAGAGGGTGGAAGCCCGGAGATGGGTTTTGTGCCTTGTGGAGGCTGGGAAATGGATGTGGCCGGTTCCAGTGGGATGCACTTCCT
Source organism: Neomorphus geoffroyi (assembly GCA_033558235.1). Classification (NCBI taxonomy): domain Eukaryota; kingdom Metazoa; phylum Chordata; class Aves; order Cuculiformes; family Neomorphidae; genus Neomorphus; species Neomorphus geoffroyi. The sequence goes on from JAUMJM010000048.1 coordinate 3,214,516, forward strand.
TGTGGCTCGTTAGGACAGGCTCTGATGGAGGGAGGTGAGCAGTCCTGCTCATGAGTGATGGATGGCTAGTGAGAGCTTCTTACAGATTTGTCAATGCAGGCTAATTGCATGTTTAATGGCTGATGCATTACACGGAATCTAGGGAGGGGCAGGCATGATTTAGGTCTGGTTTGATAAGGCATGTCAAGCGGCTCAGGAGTAATAAAAATGGGGGACAAAATACTGAGTATGTTTTGTGGAGCTCTGCGGTGGAGCTGTGGGGGGTAGAGGGCTTGCAAGGGGGTCTGTGCAAGGCCTCTCCAAGTTGTGCCACAGTGGTACAAGCCTGGTACATGCCTGCAGGAGGAGAGTGGATTGTCACATCCCTGGGAATGAGTTTGCAGAGGGCAGGCTGCTGCCCTGTGCAGTTCTGCAGCAGCACGAGCTTCAGCAAAAAGTCCCAAGGGATTGTCTCAGCACTGCCTAGAGAATCCCAAGCGACTTGAATGAACTTGTGCGCTGAGCCGATGTGGATGGACACCTGAGGAGACCAGTTCCAGTTTTTGGGAGGTCAGCCTGACCACTGCCAGCAGTCCCCGCATCCTCCTACTTGCAGGGTAAGTAAAGCACAATGTGCCATGGTGACACTTCTTGAGTATCTCTGAAGTCCTAGGGTTCATCTGTCCTGGGAAAGCCAACAGGGTGATGAACTCCAGCAGTGGAGGGAGCCCCTTTCCTTGACTTCAGTGCTGGAGAAGTAGGGATGTGGGACCACAGCAGGGAGCAGCCGGAAAATGAGCCCGCGGTTCGAGTGCTAGTAGCAGCATAAATAGAAATGCAACTTCTCGAGTTCTTGTGCAGCAATGATATATCTTGTTTCTATTGACTTTCTTAAACCTCTAAAATACATTGTAGATTGATCTACAAATCTGCAAAAAGCACCTGTTTTTTTTAAAGTCTAAAGCAATTTTCTGCCTGCTCCTTGTGGTTGGCTCTGAACAGACACATGTTCTCTTGTCCTATTTGAGGCTGGCACGCTGCCATGGTGGTAGGAAGTTTAGTAATACTTGAGCTGGATCAATTCAAGCCCATTATCTGTGCTGCCTGGGACTCAGCAGCAAAGGGTAAAAAAAATACTCTCCCAAACGCATCGCATTCGCATTGAAGCCCTGTGATAAGGACACACTTGAGCTCTATTTATAGATGGACAGATGTCTTGCCAAAGCTCTGCTACTGTCACTTTGTTATGCAGGTTTTGAGTGTTTAGCAGTGTTTGCATCTGAAGGAATCTATTCTACCTTCTGTCTTAGGTGTGTAACCTCCATGGAAGCCTCTGGTGGAACTGCTTCTAGCTGGGGATTTGCTTTTTCATGGGAAGAATGAAGTGGCTGAGGGGTCTTGTAGGTGCTTATAGAGTCAGTGACGAAGATAAGGTCTGAGCAGTGATCTGGCATCTCATTCTTGCATCTTCGTTGACCTGCAGGAACCTCAGAGGTCTTCAGAGCAGAAGTGCCACCAGTGCTGCATCAGATCAGTATGGTTGTTCAGCTGTGTTCACAACTTAAGCACAGACACCCTTATCCCATGGAGTACTGGGCCCTCAACAGTACCACCCTCCCAGCAAAGAGGTTTTTCCCGCTGTTCACCTTAAACCGCCCCAGCAGCAACATGTGGCCACTGTCATGTCACATCTCACGTGTTCTCGTCCTTCATCAAATGCTGTCAAGGACATTTGAATCGGCATGAGCCATGCAGACTGTGTGTTTGGAGCGGTTCCTCAGACCAAGTTAGTGCAGGTGTTGCAGAGTATGTGCAGTTACAACTTGAGTGACCATGTGGGTTTTGAGGATGTGCTGAAAAGGGTGCTGTGAAGTTGATTGCCAAGTCCAGATTCAGTTCCTGGTGTGGAGGAAGATTGCCTGTGCTCTTATGGTAGAGTTGCTCTTAGTTCCATTTGTACATTGCTCTGTCACAATAGTCATGAAACTGGAATGGGGGAAGGGTGAAGTCTTCATTCTGTCTAGAGTTGACTGTTGTTGCTAAAGGTGCTGTGCTGGTTTTCCCTTGGTTATGACCCTGACATGTGGTTTGAGGTGATGTTGCAGCCATGTTTTTTCACAACGGACTTACAAAACCATCCAGAGACCTTGGAGGTCTGAAGTCCACCACAAACTCTGCACTGGGCAGGAGAATGAGCTTGGGCATGGCTGCTCAGGGCTTTATGCAGCGTGCTTCTTAATGCTTCTACATATGGGAAGGACGTAGGTTGTTTGGGCTGCTATTCCAGTGTTGGTGTGCTCTCAACAGGCGTAAGAGTTTCTCCTGGCATCCAATGGGAGCGTCTCATTTCAGCTACTGCCAACTGCTGCTCATCCTCTTGCTGTGTGTTTCTGCCAAGAGCCTCGCTCAGTGTTCCCAACTCCCCTAGCCATCGCAGTGGCCCCTGCTAAATTTGCTTCAGTTAATCAACATGTATCTTGTCTTGGGGCTCCCAAAACTGGGAGAAATGACTTAATGTGTTCCGAGTGCTGTGCGAGCTGCTGGCTATGCTGTGTGCTGTTGGGCCAGCGGTGGGCAGCTGACTCATGTGGGACTTGCTGCCTTCCCAGGACTGTGCTTCCATAGGGTGGGTGTCCTTGTGCCCAAGCCCTGAACCACGCCATGGCAATGAGCTTGGAAATTTCACAGTAAGTGCTGTTTTCAGGATTCAGTGGATTGTGGCTGCAGGGGGGAAGTTGTCGTTCATGGGCAGGTTTGAGGACCAAGACCTGACTTTGATTGTTTGGGGTTTTTTTAACATGTCTTGATCAGGTGCAGGATAGCTGCATGATGGCTTCTGGCTGCAAGCCATTCCCAAACCTGGGAGAAAGGAGATTTCTCCCCCCCCCCAGGGCGTTCATAATGTGTTGGTCTCAACAGCTCCTGCACAGCACTCTGAGCATCCCTTGCTCTCTGCTTGGTTTTATTCGGTCTCCAAGGTGCTGCTTAGCTTCGCTCATATATTTTTCTGACGAGCATGCAAGACGGGAAGCAAATACCTTAGTTACAAAACCACATATGGGCTTTCAACGGATGATGACACTTCTCCAAGCTATCTGTCTAGTGAATGCACTTTCCCTCACTTGTTTATATTCACAGAATTGTTACTTAGCTGCTCAGGTGGTCCATAGATGTTGAGAAAGATGTCAGTGTCAGGATAAGGCTTTAATGCAAGGCTTCCTGCTGTTCTGTGTAATGGTTGACAGATGAGACCCCAACATGCTGAGGACAGTGAATGCAGGAGAGGGACTGTAAGCTAGGTTTGGCACAGGAACCACACCTCAGGAGAGCAGCAGCAGTAGTGTTGTGGGTGACTTCTTACAGCTGGCCCAAGATGTGTGACCGAGATGATCATTCAGCAAATGAGGGCTCTGATGGAAGCAAGCAGTGTTTCCCAATTAAAAGAAATAATCATCAGCAAGAGGGACTGTACTCTTTCTGAAACCATTTCAGATGGTGTCACAGCTGCTGTGAGTCTTGCAGCTCCTGGAGGACCACAGTAGTTGATGCCCAGTAATGCTCAGTGCAGTAGAGCTGAAGATAGCAGGGGCCAAAATGTGGGGTGTGTTTGCCTGAGGTGGGAGTTGCCCCACCGAGTCCTGGCTCTGAGCCATGGGGAACTGTTGTCAGCCTGGAGGTGGGAATTAGAGCAAGCCCAGAGGAGGCCACAAAGATGAAGCACTTCCCATACGAGGACACGCTGAGAGAATTGGCCCTGTTCAGCCCAGGGAAGAGAAAGCTGCCTTCCAGGGGGAAGGGGCTTCAGGAAAGCTGGGGAGAGGCTCTTTATCAGGGAGTGCAGAGATAGGATGAGGGTAATGGTTTTAAGCTGAAAGAGGGGAGATTTAAATTAGACATTAGGAAGAAATTCTTTCCTGTGAGGGTGGTGAGGCACTGGCACAGGTTGCCCAGGGAAGTTATGGATGCTCCATCCCTGGAGGTGTTCAAGGCCAGGTTGGATGAGGGTTCGAGCAACCCGATGCAGTGGGAGGTGTCCCTGCCCACGGCAGGAGGGTCAGAACTGGATGGGCTTTAAAGTCCCTTCCACCCGAAGTCATTCTACAGTTCTATGATATGGCTGTGTAAAGCTGGGACTGGCTGCATCAGATGGAGGGGATAAAAATGCAGGCCTGCCTCCTTGTAGCCCCCTTAATGGCCACGTGGAATGGGTTGACTGAAAAAGATGCTCAGCTGCAATGGAGATCAGCAGGATCCCATGTCTGGAGGAGCTCAGCTGCACACACCTGGACCCCTTCCACGGCCATGGTGCTCAAAGAGTCAGTTTGCTCGGCCACCAGTAAAGCTGTTTGTAGGGGAGGGAGACAGCAGTGCTGGTGGTATACCTTAGCAACATCTATTGTACTATTCTGCCCTCTAGGATGACTCTTTTTAAGCCCTGGATAGCTCTAGTAAGCCTCCACTGAGACCTCATGTCTCAAGGGCAATTTACAGCACACATCAGCCCCTCAGCACTGGTTACAGCCCCTAACTAGGACAGCTCAGTTGCTGTCCTTCAGTAAGATCACATATTGCTGCCTGGTTTTTTTTTTTTCCTTTTGCCCTAAATTGTTGCACTTTACATCGAAAAGGCGGGGCATACACGTGGGGGCCAGAACAATTTATGGATCAGAGATTTATACGCTGCTGCGATGCTGTATTTTTTCCCCACAGTGACACTTCATTGCCACAAATTACCAAACAGGCAAGGTTACGCAAGTGACAGCAGGCAGAGCTGTAAAGGACAGGAACAAATGGCAGCAGGAAAAATACCCAGAGGAGAGGGGGAGGTCAGGCACCAGGCAGAAATAAAACAAGGTGGGAGGCAGGACAAGCATTAGAAATCAGCTTGCCTTGCAGCAGAATGTATGGGTGAAACCTGGGAATCAGTGTGCCATCTGTGGTACATGGGCACACCGCGGTGTTGAGAGAGCCACTGATGGTCTGAGTTTGAACTGGAAATACTGGATTTTTTCAAATTTTTTTTTCCCTCCCCCTGCAAAGTTGCTAGTTGCTTCTGCAGGCTGCTTTTATTGCTGGGGTAATTGCAGGTTTACAGTTGCTGAAGGTCTTTCCCTGTGCCGGGTGGTGTGAGCAGGGAGAAGATCCTTAGAAAGTGAGACTTTGTCCTTCTAAGCACCCTTTATCTTTAGGAATATTCAGCCCATGGCAGGGGTACTTGGGGAGATGATGGTGTCCCTGTACTTGCCTCTGCACCTGCAATCAGTAAAACCCTGAAGAAACCAGTACTATGCAGAGCAGACAGATGCAGCTCTCCAAAGGTGGGAAGCAGCAGATGCATATCTTTGGCTGGCTGAGATATTGTCATCCAGACCATGGCACCAGTAGTCAGGGCTGCTTTGGGCAAATACCAGAAGCACTGGGACTCCTGTGAGAAAGTTATTTGCAGTCTTGGTTTCTTCACTGGGTTTTCAGTGTTCTGCCTATAAGTTGCAGGGACAGTCAGGTCATCTCCTGGCTTCATTTGAACATCAGGCTTGGATCTGGAGATTGAAGGCTGGTGGCATCAATTTCTCTGCCTCCTCGGTAGGGGGAGGGAGGTGCTGGGGAGGTGGGCAGCATTCCAAGGGTTAATAAGAGATGTTCTGCCTTGCAAATGACTGCTGTATTTCCTTTCTTTATGTTTGTAGGGGGAGGAAATGTCTCAGGCTTGCCCTTTGGGGGAACAAGTTGGTCACTTATGTCCATCTATATTAATATATTTGATATGGGTGATGGTGTGTGAGGGATGAACACTGGTCCTTGGGTGGAGGGGCATCTGCTTTGCTGCTGAGTGTCTGCGGCAGCCCTGCTGCGACATGCTTCAGATTTGGTTGAGTGACTCCATCTGCGCCCACTCACCCAAGTTAGATCAGCTTAACTTCAAACGAATGTAAAAACTGAAAGGGTTGAGATTGGCGGAGGTATTAAGGCTGCCTTTGAGCTGGGGATGCTACTGAAAGCTGCCAGGGAGCTGTCACTCCATTGTTCTTAGAACAACACACTACCCAAGCTGCTGAGAGCCACGGATGCAGCCAAAATTACATTTAACTAGCAGAAATATGCTACAGCCATGGGGCTCGCTACACCAGCCCAAGGGAGAGCCAGCACCACCGTGTGCCACGCTCCCTGGCAGCAAGGTGGGGGTTAAGTTCATCCTTGCACCATCATGGACCATTGCACAAGGCAATTTGACTTGTCTGTTCCGGTGCTTGTAAAAGATAATTTCCCTTGAATCCCAATGCCGTAAGCCAGGTATTTAATCTTGCTTGAAGGGAGCATGTCTAACGCACACAGGGCATCACAAACAATAGTAAGCAATCAATAGGCTAAATCCTGAGGTCTTTTACCCAGACTTTGCTGGAGTAAAGGTTGACAAAGTGCTCAGTAGTTACTCAAGACTTCAGCCCTGCACTGGGGGCAAGAGAAGTGATTGACTGATTTATTGATGATGTGTTTCACTATGAATCTAGTCTGTCTGTTAGTCACAAATGCTCATTTGAGCATAAATCCTGAGCTGCTGTGAGCAGATAGATTCTTCTACAGCAGAGCTGGGCAAAAAGATTTCAGATGAATGGCTTATTTGGTGAAAAACAGCTTTGGATCAACGGGAACAGCTTGGTGTTTCTGTGTTGTGCTTGGCAAATAGCCTCAGCAGAAGAAAGTGAAAGCCCACTTGTGAAAAAATCAAGTGCTGAGTTTTGACACTATGTTTAGATCTCCTTTCAAACTGGTTTGAAACTTTCTTCCCAAATAAAAAAACCAGCTGAGTTTCAGAAGATTCCTCTGAAACCCTTTTTCCTCCCCTTCTGTGCCTGGTTTCTGCACGAAAGCAGCAAAACATGGCGGTTCTTACACCTGGTGCTGACTTGCTGCGAACCCGTACTTAATTTATTTTTAGTTCACCTAGTGATGTGAAGGCTCAGGCACTGGTGGGTGTTCATTCAGTGCTGCTGAGCTGGGGTCTGGGACGTGCAGGGCTGCCGAGGCGCAGGTCTTGCACCTCTGGGTTTGCTCCCACACAGGGGCACTGGGCTGAACCTGTCATGACAGACTTGTGGGAGGCTTGGGCAAGACAGCAGCCCACAACAGCTCATCCCCAGTGTAAGGTTAGGCAAAGCATTATCTGGTTTTGCAGCAAAAGACTGTGCAAACCCTTTGCATGTGTCTATAGAGTAGCTTTCACGCGAAAGCCTCAGCAGCTAGGACATGGCTCGACCCACTTGTTCTTGAATCATCATCATTTTTGATCCCTTAAAATTGAGTAGTTTCTTACTAATTCAGGAATAAATCTGTGCTACTCCATCACCTGTGTAGCGCTCTGTGTGTGTGTGTCTGTGTGTCCTGTAATGTTGATTCTTCTTTGTTTTAAGCCTGGTTGCTGCGTACTACCTCTACCATGGCTCCAGGGGCCTGTACTCAGTGTTGCATGGTCGGTGCTATAGGAAACCACTCAGACAGATTTGTCCGTGAGTATATGTCTCTCTAAGTATTTCCCATTAATTAATGGACACTGGAGTCTGTCGTCTGTAACGAGCTCTTGCTGTTGGGTGATAAATTGCTTGTATGACAAGATGGCAATGAAAGCTGGGCGAGCCACGGCTGTCAGCGCTGGCTTTGGGAGTGGGGGTGGCAAACATTAGTCAATATCTAGATGGGAAGAGGGGTGGTAAAAAGCCCAGCAGCTGAATGTGAAGACCGCCAAGGTATCCCACCTACTTGTGTGCTGGAGGAACCCTTGCTGTGGGCTCCAGCAAACAGGCAGTGATTCTGCATTGGACCCCATGATTGCCTGGCAAACCCTGCCGCTATCACTGCTTTTTGATGTGAAGGGAGGAGGAGGAAAGGGCGTGTTCCATGGTGGCCAGCCCTGCTCCACAGGGATACTGGCTGCAGCTCAGATGAATGTGCTCGGAGCAATCCCTCCTGACCTAGGCTGGGCTTTACTGCCTCCTGCAACCCAAAGAAGGGACCGTGTGCTCCAGCAGATCCTTCTTAGCAGCAAAGTCCCTTGCAGTGGTGCCACCACTGGACATCCTGCCATGCCTTGCCTGCTGGCACCACCATGCAAATAGTGGCCTTGCTGGGCAGCATTTATGGAAGCAACTGGGTGTCAAGGCACCCGCAAGTGGTGGTTGAGGTGCCGTTTTGCAGAGCAATATGAAGCTGGGTGTTATGGATGTACTGGAGCATAGGGTTGGGTGTGATGGGTTTGAGTTGCAAGTGTTCATAGCCTCTTCAGTCGCAGTCATGTGTAGACCTCAAAGTCTGTGAGCTATGCACAGCAGAGACCCATCCCCAGGAAGCAGTGCTGACCCCAAAACCTGCTGCTTCCAGGGGAGCAGGCCTGGACTGAGACTGATTCGTGCTGCATCTCCAGTGGGACTAATCCCTGTGGAGCACTCCATGCAAGGTGTGTGCTGTAGATCCATCTCCATTTTGGCTGACGCTCTGAAGCTGAGATTGAATCACCAATTGTGCTCATTAGGACTGCTCCAGCAGTCACAGCAGGGATCCCTCTGGGAAGGACAGCGTGGGTGCTGGGCAACCTGTGAGTTCCCCCCTGCCCTGGGACCTGTCACTCTTGCCGCGATGCGAGGGGAGCAGTCTGCATTTACTGGGGAACTGAATCATCTGCTTCCCTGAGTGGGGAAAATAATAATAAAAAAGGTGCCTTCCACTAGGTCATGAGCCATTACCTCGAGGGGCCCTTCATCAGCTGATGAATTCTACTTAATAAAATAAATACTGAGAGAAAATGTAATTGGATTTCATTTATTACCCAGTTCCGCCTAGCAGCCCCAGATTATACAAAAGCAATTAGAGAAAGCTCTCCATTAATAGCTATCTTCAAGCCGCCCAATGGGCTCATTCCATCAAACCTTCTGGCTCATGTAATTTCCTTTCTTGGAGCTTGCTCCTGGCTGGGGAGGATGCAGGGTGTGCAAGCGCCATTGCCAGCGGCCTGTAAACAACAGCAGCCCTGTCTCACACTTGCGTAGGCATCATCTTCCCAAGTGTATGGCTCTGCCAAAGGGTATCCTGGTTTGGGGCAAGCAGCCAGAGCACCTGCGCAGTTTGGCTGCAGACTAGGTCTTGGTTGTGCCTTCCCTGGACTGGGAGCATCCTTCCTCCACTTGGCTTTGCCGCACAGTGAATCTGTCTGTGTCACTTGGCGATGGGTATGCAAAGTTCTGTGGGGGTACTGGAGGTAGTGCTGTCCCTCTTGGGATGTGACTGGTTCTCTGGTGATGATCTTTCCCCTAACACTTGCAGGCTGCATAGCAGCTTCTGTCTCTGCCTGCTTGCAAGGACACAGCAGAATACTTCTGTTCCCATGCATTTTTGGCGGGGAGCTCAAGGAGGGACAGCTTTCTGAGGTTGGGCAGAGGAGCATCTCATAGCATCTCTCTGAAAGTCTTATGGCAACGAAGGGAAGCATGTCTTGAGGCCTGGCACAGGGCAAGGTCAGGTGCCAGGCACTTGTGCTGTTGCTGAGGACAATGTGCAGGTTAAGCTGCAGCACAGGCTTAGCCTGATATCTTTACTTCTAATCCCTATTTACAATGGTGGGTGAGGAAAGACAGAGTGGAGATGGCTTGTGGAGAGAGAGATGCTGATTGATCTTGCTGCATGGTCAGTGAGGAATGGTCCATCCTAGAGGGCAGGAGTAGGATCGGATGTCTACTGTGTGTACAGCAGTCAGAGAGTGCAACCCTCTGCCCGCTTTTCCAGCCTGTGCATTTGCAGCCCTGGAAGGATGTTGTCCAGCCATGCTTTTGGGTCACTTCTTTTTGGGGTGCCTCCAAGTACTATCACAGCAGACCCAGGACTGGACAGAGAGAAGGGATTTTGCAGCTTGACCTCCTTGCAGCTTGGCGGAGAAGGGAAGGTATAGGGAAACAATGAGCCTCTGGGTTCCTCTCTGGAGGTGGCATTGTCTTCTCATCGCAATTGCTATCACTTTGGGAAGAAGCCAGCATGATTTCTCAGCTCAGACAACCGACTCTGTTCCAGTGGATGGTTTGATGGAGCTGGAGTGGCTCAGCAGGGATGCACCAGCCCCCATTGTGTACAGAAACCTGTGCTTGCCTCTAATGTCTTTGATCTCTTCTGCTCTGAATGCGCTCTCCCTCACTGCCTCTTGCTGTCACCTTTTCTGGCTCAATTTTCATCCCCTTCCTTTCTTGCCTCTGTTGGCCTCATTGTCCCTGGCACAAGGTGCGGGTAAGGGAAACAGTGTGGCTGAGAAGGAACTGATGTTTAGATTCAGAGAAGAAACAACATAAGGTGTAATGCAATCAGAGAGGCACGGGCAGATGGAGAGGGGTGGCAAGAATATGTGGCACTTTTATCTTCGTTACAAGGCTCTTGTCTTGCCTCTGTGCTGCTTGCTGGCAAGGGGAGGGCAGCAAGCAGAGCTGTTCAGGGAGAGTTTTGTTTACAGGCAGCAGGGCTGGTCCTGTTGGATGGTGAAGCAGAGAAAAGCAAAAGGATTTATTAGGGGAAGTGAGTGTTGAGCACAGGGTGATGCTGGAAGAGGGTAATGTGATGGAAGACACAAAAGCTACAAAGCTCTCCTTGAATCACCTCTGGGCAATGCCTTCCAAATGCAAGCTGTCTGTTCATCCTGATGAAGAGGGGTGTTTGAGAGGATGGGAGGGGATGTCATTTTTTCTGATGTAACTGAGAGGCAGGGGATTTGTCTTGGCTGGTGAGATGGAAGGTGATATGGGCCACCCTGTTCAGAGAGGGAAAAAGTAGAGCATAAGGTGGTGAAACTGTGGGTCTGAGAAGAGGGCTGAGCTGTGGAAGAACATGGAGACCTTTCTAGTATGAAGTGAAGGATGTGGAAAGATCAAACACAGGCTGTTGGGCTGGCACTGGCACTCGCTCCCCCCCAGATCAACAAGCTTGTCTTTGACCTTGCAGAGAGGAGAGTCTAGGGGTAACTTTGGGCTCAGCTCTGAAATGACAGGACAAGCGTTGAAAGAAGTAAGCACATCCTCCAAAGGAGAGACGAGACCTCAAAACTGTTTTTTGAGCCAGCCAAATACAGTGACCATGTGAAATCTTTTTTTCATCTTGTTTATTTTTCACAGGGGGCTTTTATTTATACCCCCTTAACAACCATGCCGTTAAAGCAGCCTTATTAGGATGCTGCCCTTCACCAAGGAACTCTGCTCTCGAAAAAGAGCATTAAAGATTCAACAAATAGCTGAGAATTGGGATTGATCCTAACCTCCCATAAATGGGAGCACCTTCCCCCATTAATCAGCCTTGGTTTTCACTTACAGGATGATGGCCTCAGTGCTACACTTCTTCAGGACTAAAAGCACGTTAAATATTTATCACAGCTGAGTATTCACTTCCCCCTCTATTGCCAACTAAGATCCCCTGCTTAAGCCTGTGTCGGCTTGACAGGTTGTGTAGTGAGGTGGCATGCCATTAGGAAACCTCTTGTGCCAACGTGCTCCACTAATTTGCTGCGCTAAGCATAGCGAGATGGTGGCATCTCTCATCTTGAAGCATGGTCAGCATGGGACTGTATTATAAAGACTCTCTCCTAGCATTTGCACTAGTAAATTAAACATGCTTGCATTTGCTCTCCAGAAAAGGCTGGAGCATCCACACTCCTCAAGTTTCCTATAACCTCCGAAACAGGATTATTGCAGTGAAACTGCTCCATGGGAGCAGCCCCTGAGCTGTGCTGAGGTTTTGCCCCATGTCAGGGACTGCATTAGCAGATCATTGTGTGGATGTTCACATTGTAGTGTCTGCAAGTGTTTCCTAGCTTATGGCCATGCGTGTGGCTCCTGAGTTGTCCTCCCACACTGCAAGGATGCGGGCAGTGCTCTGCATTTCCCTGGTGTGCTAGAAGAGAGCTTTCATAGCCTCGTGTGGCTTGAAATGACAGCAGGGTGTGTAGTAGTTCAGTAGGGCTAAACATATGCAGGTGTGCCCCTAGTTGTTGTGCCAAGTGCACCATAGCATTTTGGGAGCGGCTGTTTTAGGGAGCACCTTTGAAAGTTGCTTTTCATTTTTGCTCTCCCTTATTGTGCCAGGATTTCTCAAAAAATGGCTCAAAAGCTGCTGATAAATGTCACAGGTTGGAAAGGGCATGGGCTGCTCCACACCGGTGTCCTAGGGTGCTGCTGTGGGTAAGCCCTGAGCCCTCCCAAGCCAGAATGCTCCTGCCCTGTTTAGCTGCTAAAGAAAAGCTCCCCGGAGGGAGTTTTGCTTCTGCACTGGGTCCAGGGCAGACTCCACTTGGTCAACTCCAGCAGCTGAGATTGAGCTGTTGTTGCTGGGTTAGTGCTTTTATTCGAAATACATTTAACTTGTTGGATCGCCACTTGTCACTATGAATCTCACAGTCTTTGTGCCCCCCCCCCCAAGCCTGAGTTACTGAGGTGCACAGCTTTGTTATAACCATTTAAATGTACAGGCACACAATGTGTTTCATTATCCTTGTATCAAACTTGTTTTGCTGCTGTCACGCACCAAAAAAGTTAAAACACGTTTGATCAAAGGCATGTAAACACAGCTTCAAAACAAATGCCCTCGAGTCCTGCCAAAAGCGCAGAGCTGTCTCTGAGCAAACTCCGTCTCATATTTCCCTGCCTGTGCCTCCTGCTCTGGCTCTGAGTGGGTGTGCAATGCTGCCCATTCTCAGAGAGCCTCGTGGGCTCCTGTGTGTGGCAAGGAAGAGTTGCCCACTGGTTGAAAAGTTAAGCGAGGTTTTGCACTGAGTGAGGCAGCTGTGGAGGGGGACAGGAGAGCAGACCCTCAGCCATGGGGCAGGAGGGAAGAACTTCCTGCATCTTTGCATGTGCAAGATGGCAAACCCCAATAGCCTGTGCTTTGCAACGTGCTGCAGCTCTGGTGGGTCAAGGGAGAGGAAGGCATGATACAAGTTGGCTGAAGTAAAGGTGTTGAGTGTGTTTTTTGGAGGTCTCCAGTGGGGCTCCATCAGTGGAGTTTTACCTTGATGCTGCCTGTGCTCCCAGGGCAATGCTCTGGGGTTGAAGATTGGCTGGAAGTGGAGGCAGCTGGTTGCATCCTTTAAACCTCTCTCATTATAAGTAGAATGAGAGGGGCTGGGTGGAGGGACTGGGGATGGTCCCAGATCAGGAGTTGCTTCTGTTCTGCCTGGTTTCCAGCTCTGAGTGGGCAGGGAAGGGTGAGGTGAGACTCACACCCCTGGCTCAGGGGTCCCGATATCACTTGATCTTCCATGAGCTTGCTAAAAGATAGAGGATGCTCTATAGTAGCAGACAAGTCAAGTTTTCATCCTATTCCAGCCCCCGGGAGAGCTAGATGTACATCTTAAATGGGAATGGAAATCTGTGGGCTTTTGCAGCTTCCGAAGGCAGGTGTTTTCAGAAAACACTAGATCCTTTCAAATCTGCCAAACCCCTATTCACAGCTTAGCTACAGGCATGACCAGCGAATAGTTTGGGAATTCATGAGCTTGTGAACTGACCCGGACTCTGCAAATGAGTTGCCCAAGGTCTTTGCCAAATGCCTTTGAATAATGGACGTGTCAGAACCAGGCGGGGATGCAAATGGTGGGTTATTAGTGCCCACTGCCAGTGCCAAGCAGTACCCTGTGTGTGTATGTGTGTGCAAGCACTCTGTGCCTGAGCACAGAGCTGCTGCAGGTAAGATGATCCAATGGGTCTCCTTCAAAGCACCTAACTATGCTAACAGAGAGATAAAAACCCAGTCATTCCCCCACATTTCTACTGGATGGTCCTGGGCAGGCTGTGAAATGCCCTGCAGACAGCAGGGACATGGTCAGAGGTTAACGATGGTGTCAGCCTTCATAAATCATCTCTAATGAGACTTGGGAAAATGTTGGGTTGAAGCCTCTGATGCATGGCTGTGCTGTGCTGTCTTTCCTTTACTTTGGGGTTTTCTTCCCATCTGTTTTTTAGGGTTATCTGGGTGGAACTTTTTTGAGGCTGAAGGTGCTGGAAACTTTCCCACTGCTCTGGATGGTGAGGGGCCTTAGGCTCTGCCCAGTCCCTGTTTCTGGTAAGGGCTGACTGATGGGCTGCTGACTGAAAAAATTCTCCCTCTTTTTTTGAACCTCAAGAGGTAGTTCATGAAATAGTAGGGTATTGCCTGGGTCCTGGTGTGGAGGAGCAGTACACTGTGTGCTTGCTGATGCTGGGGTTGGGCTGGCCCTGGGTAAAGCCAAATCACAATGCCTGTGGACAGCATCCTGTGCAGCCACCAGACAACAAAGGGTCTGCAGGGACCTCCTCTCGAGGTGTTGTCCCTCACCAGCATGTAATTCTCACCAGCATGGGGACCACATAACGAGGATGCCATCAAGTCAAAATGCTTTGTCTGTTAGAAGCCCATTTGGGAAGCAAGGACCTCAAATAAGAGGTTTGCAAGGCGGAAAGAAGAAGCAGAAAGAAGAAGCAGAAAGGAGGTTATTGAGGTCCCCACCAAAGGCCACCTCTGGGGCTGGTGGTGGTGGGCTGTTCTAGACCGTGTGTGGTCCCTGCAAAAGCTGCCAGCCACCGACTGGGACACTGGGAGGAGTGTAGCAGGGTACAGTGAGTATTCCCTCGGACTTATTATTTATAAAGTACTGTCACAGCCCTGGAAGTGTTGGGACTCTCAGAAAAGCTGTAGGAATGTACTAATTAAAGAACACAATGGGAATGTAAATTGGGAAAGCTCCCTAGGGGGAAGCAGTCCTGGGGGGAGCTAATTTGCCAGTCCCCACTCCTCCCCTGCAAGCTGGCTGAGACACTGGAGCAATTAAGGAGGAATTTGAGTGTTAAATATAATCTGGAATTGTGTTTTAGGATTTTTTTGTAATTGTTTTATTTTTCTCTTGGGTAACTGTGTTTCCAATTGTGTAATTGGGGCTTTAACCCTCTGCTCTGCTACAATAAAGACTGATTTTAGGGGGATTTTTTTTTTTTGGCGCTCATTTGGTGCGGATAACATGTTCAGGTGAATCTTCCAGTGCCAAGGCAGCAGTTCTGCCTTCTTGGAATTGGTAAAGGTGGATGAGGTGGTCCCACAGATGGCACTATGGGATCTTTGAAGCCCAGGACAAATCTGGGAGTCTTCCAAAAGATTGCTTTGGGAGCTGCTATAGATCCAGACTGGTGCAATGAAGGAGAAATGGCACCAGGGCAGGGCCAACCAGAGCAAATCTGGTAAAAGACAGTCCCTGGCTTTTGAATAAAATATCAGTTGTCAGAGTTGTCTCCTGAAACCCTTCATAAGAGTATACCTTTTTTGTTTGGTCTTTTTGTCTCCCCATTTCTCTTCTGTGTGGTCTGGCTTACTCTTTTGTGCTGTTTCAACTTGTCTTGCCCTGTTCAGGAAATGTGTATTTCATATCATTCAAACTGTGGACAGTAGGGTGGACTCAGAGTAGTGGCTGTGATGTATTTGTCTTTCTGTAAACTGTTTTTATGCAGTCCAGGATGAGAAGACAAAGAAAGATATTCCATCAGGGATGTGAGGTGAAACCAAGACATGTTGAAGCTACAGTGATCAGCAAGGGATGACCATTGCCTCACGAGTTGCTTGGTGTTGGGTTTGCAGGTCACCTGTGTCCCTGTTGTCAGGTTTGCAGTTGGGCAAATGGTTTGTTTCCATCATCTTGAGCAGACCCTTTAGTGTTATTTTTGTTGGAAGATGAACTCAAAGTTTGCAGAAGGGCTTTGAGAAGAGAAGCTGAGGTGATTGGAACTGAGATTTCTTGTGTTATTGGATTGTTCCAGTGGCGGGCAGGACTAGCCTCTTTCAGGATCCTCCTCCCTCTCTCATTTTTATTTTTCTGATTACCTCAAATATTCTGTTTTTTTCAATTGGCGTTAGTTGCCTGAGCTTCTCAGCCTATGCTAGAGGCTGTTGGCAGAGGTTTATAGGGCTCTCTAAGCTAGGGCAAAGGAAAGTATGATAGATGTGCTCATGTGTTGTGAGTACACTTGGAGCAGTAGGACTTTGTGTGGCTTGCTCTGGATAAAGTAATGCTTTGACATACAACAGTATCCCTGATCTTAAAGACACTGAATTAAGCCTAACCTGTTGCACAGCATAGCATCTCTCTTCCCTGTCAGAGGTAATGGGGAGGGAGGCCGCCATCCTCCCAGCTCACTGCAGATGGTGCTTTCTTCTGTCACCAAACCAGGCTCAATCCCCAGTGTCAAGCCACGATGGCCTTGTTTCTGTGGCTGCTCCGTGGTGGCCTGGCAGCTCTTCGTCTTCTCTCCCCATCTGGATCCAATAGCTGCATGCAGTAAGAAGTCACACCAAGCCCAGGAGCTTGGGGAAGAACCCCATCGCAGCTGGAGCCAGGAAAGCTCCTGCCCTGGCTAGGGAGCGGGGTCACCCAGCAGGGCTCCCACCACAGTCTGTATCTCCCATAGGGGTGAAATGGGCCCTGGGAATTCATTGGTGTAAGGAGATACCCACCAGGATCCAGAGCTCTCCCAGCAGTTTCTCTCTAAGCCTACCTGTATTTATTGCCATTTGTTCTGGGTTATTCTTCCAAAAATAGAAGTTGGTTGAAATAGCACAAAAGCTTGGAAGGAAACAGGCTGAGGGAGCCTGGGGAAACAAAGATTTAGAGATCACTCTGGGTCCCCCAAGCTCCTCCTCACCCCAGACTCTGAAAAATATATAGAATTGAAAACCCTTTTATCTTTATGTACTGTAGGCACCGTCTGTTGCCTGCAGTGGGTAGTCTGGAGAGGCAATATAGGAGAAAAGTAGTCTTTTCCTTATATGTGGAGGTGGGGAGGGCACAGCTGGGAGCACTTTCACCTGTCCTAGGCTCCACACCTCCAGAGCTGGGCTGGAAAGCTGCCATGAAGCCAGGAGCATGGCCTGGGCATCCCAGATTGCTGACTGAACCTTTCTCTTCATCTCCCAGCTCCCGCCTTCATGTTCAGGCTGTGACCTGATGTTTTCCTCTGCAACCTCCAGCCAGGTCACTCCTGAATCCCCCTGAATCTGGCACAGAATGTTTTCCCTTCCTCCTTCTCTCACCATTTGAAGTTAGTTTCCTCTAGATGACAGGAGTACTTGGGTACTGATGGATCAGGATGTGCTTTTCTGGACTGGGGCCTTGCATGCCCCCTGCCTGTCCAACTGGATTTGGAATCCCACCTGGGCTGCAGTGGCTGGGGGGTGGTGTTAGAGGATGAGACTTGAGCAACACCACAAGCCCTCTCGCCTGCAGTCACTGCCATGACTTTTCTGCTGGCAGAAAAACTGTACTCAATTGTAAGGATAAATTAAAACCAAGGAGCAAACGCTGGGCTAGGTCAGGCTGACAGTGGCCTTCGGTGCTTGGTCCTAACCTGAGCCCGCTTGTTCGATGTGCTGGTCTGTGAGACGGCAGCTTCCTGCTGGGAAACAGCCCTCAGCTTTGCTTGTCCTTTCTTTGGGCAAGGAAAAGGCTTCCTGGAGGCGGGGATCTGCGATCTCGGCTGGGAGCCAAGGTAAGTCACCTTCTCGGCAGGGTTGTTTGCACAGCTGCGGGTGGCCGTGCCCGCTCCAAGAACTCCACATTCTTCCTTGCACCGAATATCCGGGACAGGCATCCCTCCGTGCTCAGCGCACTTTCATTTCCGTCGGCAAGCTTGGGAAGCTTCACCAAGCATCTGAGCACCGGGACTGACCCTGTGTCCCACCGGTGCTGTTCATCTGGCTGATGGCAGCATGATGCAACTGACTCCAGGCCGTGCAAGACCACCGGCACTCTATACCTGCAGCCCCTCATGCTTTCGAGTACACATGCAGTTGCTCCCCTCCTGCTTTGCACACTCTGCTGTGGTTCACTGGAGGCTGGGCTGATGGAGCAGGAGGCTCTCTACCACCTCCGGGCGCTGACAGCCTCCCTGCTCAGAGCCTCTGCTGTCAGCCGGCACATTGTTTGCTTTCTTGCCAGCCCTCCCGCTGACCAGCAAGCTCTTAGCTCCGTGTGGATTTTATGGTGGTGCCTCCAAGACACTGACAACCTGCTGACATGCGTGGGTTGTGGGTTTTTTTATTTGCTCGCCTGCCTCCATCGCCCCAAAACCCCATCACCAAGTCCAGCTCTCTGCTGGCAGTTGGTCTGAGATTTTCATATCTTCTCTCTGTTTTTTCCTGCTTTGCAGAGAGAGCTTTCATCTGCAGTGTTTGTCTTGAGACTCTGTAAAGTGGCAAGCCTTGTACAGACAGTGCGCTCGGGCAGCTGCCTGTACTGGCCCTGGGTTTTACTACAGGCCGTTTATTTTCCTAAGGAAGTTAGTTTCCAAGATAGCATCTGGTTTTTATGAGGTCTGATCAAATAAGGTGGTATGTGTATGAGTGGCGGGGGGTGGTGTTTTTATGTTTGTACATGTATTTTTAAAGTTTTATAAATAGCGGAGTAATGAGTTCTTGCTTCTTCCAAAACTGCATCTCTTGTGACCATGGTTTTGTTGAAATCACTACTGAATCCAGAAAGCAAGTTGTTTCTGTGAAATGAGAAAAGAACATTATAGGTACGTGTACCTTGCAATGTATACATCTGAGCAGTACATGCTGTTATTTTCAGCACCAATGCAAAATTCTTTAGGTATCTCATCCACAGCATGAGAGGCAGTCAGCCTCAAAGGTTATGGGTGAAAACGAGATACTCTTGCAAGCAACTTGCTGGCCCATGGAAGTTCTTCAGCAAATAGTAAGAGAGATATATGTTCTAGAGAGCTTGGGCTTAGTTTGCAAAAAACTTGCCTGAAATAAAAAACATTCGGGGTTTGAATTTGCTTTTCTGGAGAGACGGAGAGAAAAGCTGCACACGAGTTTCCAAAGGAGCTTGGGGCTTTCACTGGTGCACAGTGTCAAAAAAGGACTAAATAGAAATTTGCCGTAGAGCAGCTTCTGCTTGTTTTTTTGATTCTTTTAAAGCATCAGCTGAAAGAAGGGAAATGGGAAGTGAAAAGTGCAGCTCTTGGGTGTTAGCTTTTGGAGGAATTTATTGAAATAAAATTGGTGAGGGAAGTGGAATAGCTGAAAAATATCATAGTGATAGAAGATGGGACTCATCTACAGCCCTTTCATTAATGGGTGATTAATAAGTGATGTGCTAATGGTGGGTGGGGACCTCGTTACTTGTGGCTTACTACCTGGCTAAGTTGAAAAGTGTCTACATAGCCATCTTGTCTCATTTATATTTTAATGCTATAATCTCACCTCTTCCTTTCCCCTTTTTTCCTCCACTTGCATCTCTTCCATGTGAATCCTTTCCACTCTTTCTAGGTTGGCTGCACCAGACTAGGTAGGCATCATCCCATGGGCTGGGGCTGTCTCCTGTGTGGGAAGCATGACTGGCAGAGTCCACTCGGGGAGATCACAAATGTGCTGGTCTTCTCCAGGTTGCACCAGTACTTTGACCAACTGTGCAGCCCAAAGGGATAAAACCATTCCAGTGAGATGTGCCCTCCTTTTGGTTCTTGAAGCAGCTTCTCCTTTCCCTTCACCTTTGCAGAGGTATGTCTGCTTGTCTGGATGCAAACACTTAATCCCCTCTCCTGCAGTGACCCCCACAAAGCCCACCCTGCTGAGAGATAACACTGTGCCGCAGCCGCCCCTCGGCACATCCCCTGCTCTGGGATTTGTTTTTCATTTCCTCTTCCTCTCCCCTCTCTCCCCCTGTGAGACATAAGGGTTTGGCAGCAGATCCTGTCGCCCCGTTTGCTTTCCTGCAGAGAATAATTTCTTTGGGGTGTTGTGTTGGCGGCAACGGGGGCCTGAGCCGAAGCCACTGGATGTCTTCTTGGGGAGGACATGAAAAGCAAATGTGTGCTGTGTGACCTAAACTCCTGCCACCTTGCCACTCTCCTGGGGACCACTACCAGCTTCCCCAGCTTCTTACTCTTTTGCTGTTCAGTGCCACTTCAGTTTTCTTGATGATCTTTAACCTATTCCTAGAAACCTGTACAGAAAAGGGTGACAAAATCTCACAACTGTGAGACAGATTGGCAACGTAGCTGGTATTTCCACTATCTTAGAGCAAGCCAGCATCAGCTGGAACAGGATTTTCTTTGCAATAGCAGAAGAGCATTACTTAGATGCAAACCAACCAAAAAATCCAAAGCAACCCCACCTTCTTGCTGATTTAGCCTCTGCACCCAGGCTTTATTGCTCAGCTAGACCTGCATCCCACTGCCATTGTAGTATTTTCCAGTTTGGTACCATCCTTCCTGCAGGCATTTCTGAAATTCTGCCCACGTTATGAGAATACAGTCCTGCCTTCATACACTGGCTTTTACGAAGATTGGAGCTGCCAGTCAGGAGCAGCTGATGTTTCACATGATGAATTTCTCCCTTTTCTGGGAATTGCCAGGAAGCAGTTTGTGTAGAGGGGGTGATTTGGAGGACCATGCTCATGCATGTGTGTGTGTGTGTGTGTATGCCTTTATAAGGGAGATGGGAGAGGTAAGGCCTTCTGATAGCTCTGATGCTACTTACTGTTGTTTGCACTGCTGCCTTTTATTTACCTAGTGCCTTCTGCCAGCAAAAGTTTACATCACGCAGGAGCAGCTTGCCCAGAGTTTTCAGCAGCAGGAACCTGTCTTTTGTTGTTGTTTCTGGCTGCTAGCGAGGCACCCAGCCCAGCTTCCTGCATATGAGCATATTGGGATGAAGGCACTGAGAGATCCATGTGGCTTCACAGAGGGCAACTGATGTGCCAATGGCTCCTGCTTTACCTTTTTCTGGAGGCACAGCATTTTCCTCAAAACAGCTGCAGAATCTTTTGAGGGCTCAGTGCGAGGAAAACACTTGCCTCTTTTTGTCTCTTTGCCCTGCCTTCACCTTGGCTTGCTCAGCTGTGGTCCTGTTCTCGACAGAGGGGAACTCTGGCGCCGCAAATGAATAACACCATGGTGAGGACTATCTTTCTGCATCCAATCTGCCAAATACCTGCTCGTATCTGAGGTCAAAGCTGCATTACTAAGAGCATTTAACAAGCTGTGCTGCTCCCATGCACATTTCTTACCTTTAGCTGAAGTATTTCTGGAAAACAGATCCAGGCTTTTCTTGGGAAATTATTGTGAGGTATTTGCTCAGTTCTGGCCATCCATCGTGGAGGAGCAAGCGGTGCCTTGCCATGACCCAGGAGGCTCTGCTCAGTCATCTGCCCATACAAAAAGATGGAACAGATAAGAGAGGGCTGTCTTATGTTGCACACTTGTGTTTTCCCAGCCTCTCATTTAGGATGAGGTGAGCATAAGCAGGGATTAGTTTGTTAAGCTGTGACAGTTCATTAAACTTCTTGGACTTTTTCTCTGGGTTTCTTCTTCAGGCACTGATGATGACTGAGCAGAGGTGTGTGTATATGTGCAGATACTGTGGGAGAGGACAGGCAGCAGTAATTTTCATGGTTTTGGTTTCCAAAGCCCACCAAGTGCCTGCAAGAACTATTGCATTTCAGATACTTCTGTTTTGAAAGGTCTGTTGAAGCAAAGTACATTTTTCTTGGATATTTTTTGCCTTGAAGAGAGCCTCGTTTTTGTCAGAAAATGATGACTGAGGCTTAGATGTGTAAGACTTGGTGAAATTAATGGGAGCCATGCCCCAAGTCTCTGGCGTGGCTTTTAAATCCTCTGACGTATAAACAAGGAGTCTAGTTTGCAGCTGGCTTTCAAGTCTACTAGAGGAACACTCTGAAGCTTGAAGGTAAAATGAGAAAGAAGTTCACCGGGAAGGGGAATAGAGTCATGCCCTGTTCCTGGTTTAATGCCTCCTTGCATTAATTGCGACACAACAAGTGTAGTCAGAGCTTGTGGACACCCTTGAATGGAGAGTGTCAGGACATAGCAGGGCCATGCTGGTTCGTATCGCCATCACATCAGTCCCTCTTGGTTTTGAAGCCTGTGTAACCCGTTTGCTGGGACTTTGCAAGAGACCTCAGCTTACAGGACTTGCCTGGGCTCTTGCAAAGGGTTTGAGTGCCCTAATGGTTAACTGTGGGTAGGAATGTGCTCCCAGGTGTATTTTTCCCAATGTGAAAAAGTCATAATTGAGGGGAAATTATTTGCATGCAAAGCTGTGCCACCCCGTGGCGGATTTCACCCTATGTAGAGCACAGAAGGGGCAGCGGAAGGGAAGATGTGTAAGCATCTCTGTGTAGCTACAGAAATCTCATTTGATCCTCAGTGGTGGGAAAGGAAATGGAGCAATAACCCAGGACAGTTTAATAGAGTTTGGGTGAAATACTGTTGTTTTTGTAAGCTGGTCTCTGTGCAGTGAGGGCTCTTTAGCCCTTTTGTTGTGCTTGGCTCTGCTCTGGATGTTGGCACCAGCTGCTCTGCAGGTGCACGTGTCTTTGGCAGGAAGGAGATGGGATTTGGGGATTCGCCTTCATTGCGGAGGGGGGAAGAGGAAAAAAGCAATGAGAGATGATGTTTGTCTTGCAAGTGAAGAAGACACTTTGGGAACTGGGAAGGACACAGACCAGGGTTCAGTCCTGTCTAAGAGAGCTGGCTAGAGGGCAGGGTCGTCTCCCAGTCACTCCTTCTCCCTTCCTCAGAGCAAAGCAGGAGCCAATCCTGCAGGCATTGGCACTGGAGGCTGGCTCCTGTGAGCCAGAGCCTGTCCTGGATGAGGCCAGCTCATGTGAACAGAGTTTGCCCTATATATGAGAGCAGCAGAGACAGGGAGTAATAGCAAGTGTTGCCTGTAATGCCCCCAAAATCATGAAAACTGGAATGGGGAGCCATTTACAGAGCTGAACCTATAGGGATGCAGAGAGAAGAAATTTTGGGGGATGTCGCCCTGCACCTTCCTATCGTTTTCACTGCCTCCTTTCTATTTTGCTCTATGGCAGTGGATCCTGAGGACTAGCGCTCCCAAAGGTGCAGAGCTTGAAGCCCTGGTGCCCCTAAGGAGGTGGTGATACCGAGTGCTCCTGGCTTTCACTTTCCCTGCTGGCAATGGGGCAGTGTTCCCAGGACAGCTGGTCCCTGTAGCCCTCGAATGTGGTTTGTGGGGAGGTTCACTACTGAGCATCACACTGTTTGCCCACTCCTGCTCGGTTTTGAAACACAAGGACTGGTGGGAATGGACTGAGAGCCCCTGGGCAGGGATTGCTTGGTGCAGCAGGTAGAGGAGGGGAAGAAGCTGATGTTTCCCCTAGTAAAACCCTATGGTGGAGCCAGAAGCAGCAGACCTTTATGTGCTGGCATGGGCCCAAGGAGTCTTTGCTTCCTGCCACCCTTTCAAATTAAGCAAGCGATTCATTTTATTTCTTTAATTTTCCAAATGGAAGTGAATTGGCCGTGCTGGCAGGTGCCTGATTGACGTTCCAGAGAGGATGGCAGCCGGAAGCTAGGGGGGGACTTGCCACTCCATGTCTGCCACTGCCCTCCCAGCAGCACAAGCAGGGACTTTGTCGTTCTAGGAATAAGCAAGAGATACCCAGGTTTCACACCGCAGATTAAACAGAGGTACTTTTGGGGCAGAGGAGTGAGCCTGAACACCCCCAGTGCCCTTTGTTAACGCTTAGCTTTTGATGTTTTATGTGTGTGGCTTTTCCCTATGCTTTTATTATTCTTTGCGGAGCCTTTCTCATGCATCTGCTCAGTCCCCTGCTTTCCTCAAGGGGACATTATCAGTAAATGACACTGGCTTCACCTGTGAAGAGGACAAAGTCCTTCCTCTCCAGGAGATTTTGGGGTGGGATGCTCTCAGAGGGGACCCATGGGTAAAGCACGCTGCCCTGCCCAGCCCCACCACTGTGCACCTTTGCTTCAGGGCTTAGCACCCATCTGTGTGCACCCATCTGCACCCCTAAATCTTCCTGACTCTGCTCATGCATGGGTGGATGGCTTTCTGTGGAGCCAGCTACAACTCTCCCTTCAGCAAAATAAGTGCCAGGAGACAGTGAAGGGAAGATTATCCCTGCTACATGGCAGCGATTATCAAATCTATGCACTGCATCGGTGAAACGAACAGCAGCCAGTAGCTCACTGCCGGAGTGCGAGGCGTGTAATTAAGTCTAGCTCCCCAATCTCTGTTAAATCTCAAAGATCCCTTCATAATCTCTAGCACTGCAGTCTCTCTTGTGGCTTTTCCCCTTGCTGCTGCTTCTCTCAGGGTTGTCTTTCCTCTCAGCTGCCCTCCCCTGTCTCCTAGTTAGCAGCAGTGGGATAGAAATCCTCCCGCTGAGCTGAGCTGGGGCGCTGGAAATTCAAAACCTTGGGATTTTCAGGCACCATTGTCTGTCCTGGAGCTGAATCCCACTCCACAGTGCTACTGTGCCTGCCTCGGTCTTTTCTAGCTTTCCTCCACCACCTCTTGGCTTCTCCATGAGGTTCCTGGGGAGATCCAGGGGGGCACGGCGGTCCTGGTTGAGCTTGCAAACCACTGAGCTGCTCTGCTGCTGAGCCCCATACAAGGGGGCATGAGAGCATGGCTGTGTCATGGTGTTGATCCCAGCCCGACTGTTAGAAACAGCAGCTTAATTGGCCTTTTGAAGGGGGAGAAAAAGCAATTCTCAGACTTACCTCACCTGCTCTCCGGAAATCAGGAACCCCCCCTCACCCCTGCGTGCAAACACACAATGTTCCTTGGGCCGATGCTGCTGTTCTCTCTGCTTTGAAAAGGTGTCACCAGCACCCAACCTGTTTGTGGTGATGAGGAAGTGTACAGCATGCTTATGCAATGCATTTGGGGTTGCCCAGTCTGTATCCCAGGCCACAGGGACTGCCACTGGGGCAGGGCTGGGCTAGGGGAGCATATGGCATCCCTGTGCAAATCTCTTGGGGGCATGGGGTGCGACCAGCCACACCCCCTTTCTGCAGCACTTCTCTCTGTCCTAGCAGCCCAGGGATCAGCTCTGCAACAGCTACAGCATTGATTATCTGGAGACAAGCCCCAAAACTCAGGTTTCCACTCTCTCCAATGCCCTGCCCACGGCGGGCACCATCATCCTGGCTTTTGTGCAAAACTAACAGCAGTTTGGAAGAGGTCAGGCAAAACACAAGCTGTCTGCAAGCTGTGTGGCAGCCAGAGGGATGCAGTTAAAAGCTCTGCCGTCTACCACCAAGATAAATTTCATCTCTAGCTAATTTAGGGGTAAAAAAGGAACTCACCAGCTGGGTTTTGTAATCTTGCGAGGGTGAGGTGTTCTGGCAGACGCTGGAGCTGGCTCATTTCTACATGGGCAATAGGGATGTGACAGCTTAACTATGGAGAGTTCTCCGGAGGGGGAGCAGGAATCAATAGATGTTAGGTAAAGCGCTCGTTTTAAGATAAAGTCTATTTGTTAAATTATAGTAATTTGTTTCCTTGCAGCCTCAAAAGCAGTTAATTGTGAGCAGCCTGGAGGGGTGGCACGCTCTGTGCCAGCTTGAAGCCCAAACACCGGCCATGCTCTTTGGATGCCCAGGAGGGAGGTGCTGGCGGTGCTGCCAGCTAGCGGTGCCTCTGCTGCAGTTCAGACGAGAGGGAACCAAGCTCTGGGAGAGGCTGAAGGTTATGAATTCAAGCCCTTAAGCGTGTCCTGTAATCCCTTTTCTGGCCTAGAGGAGCGGCAGCCTCTTCAATTACCAGGGCATGGAGGGCTGCAGGGTATGACTTTCCCAAAGGCCAACACAAGGCTGCAGGGAGAGCAGCCAAAAATACTTGGCTTATTTGGGCACCACGAGGACTCGCCTTACAAGGCTGGAGAGTAGTTTGTTAAATGAAAAAAACACCAAACAGCCCACCCCAGGACCACAGGTTGAGTTTTGCACTCTGGGTTAATGGATAGGTCTCTGCGGGCTCCCCAGGGCTGGCTCTGCCCAGATGTGCATACAGAAACCTTCCTGCTCTTGTCCTGACCCCACTGGAACACGGCTTCCCTGGAGGTGATGCTGTTAAATCTTTGCTCTACAGGGCCTTGGGCTGACATGGTCTGAGCTTGAAGGCGTATTGCAAACACGAGAAGCTTCAAGGGGATGCTGCTGCTGCTGCACGTGTTTGGGGAGGGGGTTTGGGGGCTGCATGGTTGAATGGATGATTTCCCCTGGCTGGTGCATGTTGCAGACTTGCTGTATGCTTGTGATACCGCCTGTCCCTATGGCTCTTTGGGCCATTTCAGTGGGGAGTGGATCCAGCAGACTACCATATCCATGCACAAAGCTGCCATAGGAGGATTGAACAGCTAGGGGTGATGAGGACAACCTCCAGCAACTGTGACCACCACCCTTTTACAAGCCCCACCCTCGTGAAATGCCTGTGTGCCTGTGTATTTTTGCAGGAGATAAGAAGATCTGAGCTAGTGCCACATGTTTTATACTCAACGTTTCGCTTAGGATATCTTTTATTTTTCTGTTTGTTCTCTCTGCCGTTGCTCTCCATCTGTGCGATCACATCCTGCTGCCACTCAGTGAGACCTGCCTGATACTGTGCATCTGGGAGATTTCCACAGCCTGCCTCCCTCCCTGGCTGGTTTTGCCCTATGCAGCTCCTCATGGATGTATTCACACAGCTGTTCTTGGCACTGGTACCCCAAACCAGCAAGGGGGTAGGGGATAATAGTGTTGAGATAAGGAGATTAGGCAGGGAAATCTCTTCATGAAGCAAGGGGTAGCATATTGTCCTTGTCTACTGCTTGCGGTATCTACTGCATCGAATGGATGGTGTTTGAAACATCCTCCAGAGCTCTCAGGAAGAAGCATAGGAACTAATTTAGTGCTTTGCTGTGGGTCCATGCTACAGTGGTACAGTTGGACAGGAATGGGTGGTGGGTCCTGCATTCCTCTCCATCTCTGAAATGGGGCACAAATCTCCACGCAAAAAACCCCCTCATGCCTAGTCCATCCTGCGCCCTCCCTCTTCAGTGCTGCATGAGGCAAGGTTTTTTTGGCCATGGAGCACAGGCAAGCAGCAGCCATGCAGGGATACCTTTCAGAGGGATAGGTTGCATTTCTCCTGGGAGATGCTGGGGACAAGAGAGGAGTCAGGGCCCACCCATTCCTGCCTCTTGGTCGACAGGGAGTCAAAGTCTCGTCTCTGCAGGCAGCACAAGGTGGTTTCCTTTGCACTGCTTACCCAGGGCTTTCAGCCTTCTGGCATGGGCTGCACTGTGCTCCTCTGTCTGCCTTCATCTTCCACTTGCCTGCACAATCATTTGCCCCTGGATGTGATGCTTGAGGGTTAATCATTAAGGTCTTCCTCTGGCGGTGGATTGGCTTTGGGGGCTGTTGCTGGTGGCAGCAGGATCAGGCTTTCCCACTTGCCTGATTTCACAGTGGCCATAGCCAGCAGTGATCCTGGTGAGAAAGGCTCAGTCAACATTCCCCAGCCTGGGAGCAGCATCAAGCCCTGCCTCGAGGCAAGGAGCTCTGATAGAGCCAAACACAGAGCAAGGTGGACAGTGGGGTTGTGCAGGGGTCTGGGTGTTTGCAGACAGGTCCAGCAGGTGCAGCCAGGAAAGTCCTGTGCATGTTGGCTGGATGTGATGGTGTGCGACAGGCTTTGTGTTTGCACATGCAAACGGACATGTGTGTTCATGCATGCACAGGCTTGGAGGGATGGGGTGAGTGCCTGCACCTTGCACACCTTGGGGTGAGAAGGTGGCTGTCTCTGCTTGCAGCCTCCTTAGGGGACAGAGGTGCACACATGACAATCTCCGTGCCTTGCACGCCGTCCACGTTGATCTCATGTACTGAGATTCTCGCAGGCACCCAAAGGAGTCATCGAGCTGTGCGCTGATCACTGCATGCTGCCAAAATCCTCTGGAATCTGCTCCCCTGCGCCGCCCCTTCCCAGGTCAGCGTCAGGCTTCGAGGCAGCAGGTGCTGAAACCCGTCCCTCCTCACGACCTGCCTCCCTTGCTTTTCCAGCACATTTTCTGGAGGTCAGTCATCCCCTCCCCGCTGCTGGATTGCTTTCCTGCCCCTTCCCACCTGCTTCATCCGCCTAGCAGCTTTTATGGAGCTGGAGAGCAGCTATGGGGTGGGTCTTGTGGGAGGGAACATGAATCTGAAGGAGAAATCAATCCTATCTGGCTAGGGCTGATATCTTAGAAACATTATGCTCCGATTTAGCGGCTCTCGAAGAACCAGGGCCGAACATGGCACTAGCTATTTCTGGTCACTGGCAGCTATTCCTGGCCCTGACCCCAAGGTCGGTCCTTTTTTCTTGACTCTTTCCCTGGGCCCTCGTGTGAGCTTGGTGAACTGTGCACGCTCACTGAGCTATAAATAATGGCAGCCTTAGGCAGTCTCGGGGAAGAGTAACGAGAGGAAAGCATCCCTGGTTCTGCAAGCAGCAGGGATCCCCTGTCCCAGCCCAGCTTAGGGTAGTGGGGGGCCAACTTCCCCTTGGGGGCAGTGGAGTGTGCAGAAGCCATTGTTGTGCTATTTCCATGAAGTTTTGAGTCCCAGAGCCCTGTTCTTCCCTGCAAACAGCCGGCGGGGCTTTCAAGCTGGACAATTGCTTGGGAATGTTTTATGGGGTTTTTTTAATATCCTTTGCAAGTAGCTCAAGCTGGACTTGCTGTCCTGCAAGGCACGTGGGCTGGGATATATTTTTTGCCTTCCAGATCTCTCTTTTTCTCTGGGGAGGCTTGAGCAATCAAATAGATATAGCAGAGGGAGTGTCCAGGTGGAGGCAGCTCCTCTAGAACCTATGTGCAGCCACAGCCTGAAGTTTTCTAAGCACTTTTCTCCTACTTGCTCATCTCACTTTCCTTCTCCATACCCTCATTTTATCCCCACTGTCTTTCTCCTTTCCTCATGCTCTTGCATTCCATCTCCCTCAGTTCTGCTCTGGGCTTTTCACCCCTCCATCTTTTACTCCATCACTCTCCCGTGCTTTCACACTCTTCCCTCTCTACTCCCACTATTTTTGCACTCCTTATACCTTATCTCCTTTCTCTCCTCAGCGCTCCCCCTGTCCTCTCTCTACAGTAAGGTACCATTTTGCTCTGCAAACACTAGCTGCCTTGTTTTTCTTGTGGTGTAGCAAATGTATCTGCAGTGCTGTGGAGATGCGACGGAGCTGCTGAACAAAAGGACCTTTTCATTTTAGCAGTGTGATGGCGAACGACTGTGCTGCTGGCCGGAGAGGTCAGCACTCAGGCAGTTCCCATGCCTACATCTAGCCACCTTGCTGGTGTGAGCATTGCCCCTGTTCCCTGGCTGGAGAGTGGAAGGGAAAGCTTAGTGGTTCACAGTTGCTTTGGGTTTATTTGGAAACACCCGTCTTGTTTTCATTTGTTCTCCTCTCTGCCTCTCCTGCTGCAAAACCAGCGTAATTGGAGCAGGAAATTAAACATTCAAAGTGTTAACGTGATAATCTGCTGGTTTAGGCTTTGGACAGGGCAGGGAGCTGGGAACTGAGTGTGTGGTTGCTGCCTGGCATGCCGGGAGGGAGAGGGGAGACGGTGCTGGTGGGGTCTTCCCGGCACATCTTACCTTCTTGCCTCAGCCAAGGAAACCACAAGGAGGGCTGTCCTTCATCTCACTCTGGCCTCAGGTGGTCTTTAGACTCTTGGTTAGGATGGTTGTGTTTTTCCGTTTGTCTTGGTAGCCGTGCCTCATAGCCCATGCTTGGTGGGACCAGGACCAGTGCTGATGTTTCTGAGTGCTTTGCTGATGCTAATAGAGTATGAACAAGCCAGGGATCTAAGCGTATCCCTTGTCCCCCAGGCCACTGTTTGGGAATGTTGAGGCTGGAGAAAAGAAAACTCCGAAAAGCTGTAAGCTCTCAGAAATGCAAAAGGCTCCCCGGGTGCCTGGAGACCTGATTTTCATGGCAAGGGTGGGTAGATGTCCAGACTGACTGCCAGCCAAATAGGTTGGGGTCTCCATCTCTAGAGGCATTGAAGAGCAGAGCAGACCCCTGTCAGAGTGGTTGTGCCCAAAGTGGCTCTGGTCACAATGGAGAGTGTGGTGCTTCAGGTGGGCGTGGAGAATGGTGTCCCAGTGCCTTTCCTGAGCTCCTCAGTGGTCTATAAAGATGGCTAGCATGAACATATTATGTTTTTTTAATTCCTTTTTTATGTCAGGCTTGGATTGCCTAATAGACACTTGCATTGTAATTTTTTACTTTAATAGGAATCATTTGTAGAAAGATCTGCTGAGCTCAGCATCCCGGCTGGAGCTTTTGCATTATCGAGAGTTGCTGTCTTTGCAGATGGATGAGTTTCAAGGATTTCTAAATACACAGACCTATCTGTCTAAACAAAAGTTCAAATGCTGTGCAGTTCACTGGTTCAGAGCAAATGTCAAACAGTCAGGACTGGTCTGTCGCTGCTAAACAAACCTTCGTACCATTTTCTTTTGCGCTTTCCACAAAGTCATGCACAGATTTGATGTGATCAGCCTGTTTCTATTTACGGGGCGAAAAAACAATGTGGAGTAGTGCTGTGGGGTTCTTTACTTTGCTTGGGATTATGAGGATGTTGAAGGGGAGAACATAATTGCTATAACCCCCTTCCCTTTCTAAAAAGCCCTTCAAGGAGGAGACTCGTGATCTTTCCTGAGAAGTATCAAGATACACTGGCCTGAAGTACTGGCAGAATTGGTGCTTTTCTCCAAGGATCTTGGATGAAGACAAAAGTTTTCTGATGTGCCCCCTTCTTCCCAAGCAGGACCGAACATTCTCTACATCACCCCCATGGATACTTGTCTCCCTTTTTCATAAACAATACCCCAAATGGGGTCTCTGTAGCCATTGGCCACAGAAGCAGAGCAGGCTCCCTCTGTGTCTCATGGGTTTTAACATGCTGCACCCTTTCTGAAATAAAAAATCGCAGCTGTTTGCAAAAGAAATGTCACCAAGAAATGCCTTGGGGTTTTGTTTTACTCCTGGTACGATCCAATGCCTTTCTCCCTTTGTTGCAGCTCTGAGGGCAGGGAAAGGACGCTTCCCCCACAGATGCCTGAGATAAAAATGCCCCCAGTGATATTTGTAACTGAACAGTGAGATGGTATCTTGGCAGGGGCTTATATCCACACCTCTCCCTGTCAGCATGGACATATTGGAAGCCTTGAAGGCTAGATACCATCTCCAGATACATTTTGGTGCCGACACAGATTACCGGGTGCATCCTCCACTACTTTTTCCACCTTCTCCAGGACGACAATGAGCCGTCAGAGGAAGAGGGTCCTCTCTGGGTGTCAATTGCTCAGGCTTTGTAGGCTGGAGATAGCAGCCTGGCGTGGGAGACAGGAGACCTTTTTCCCTGACACCTGCATATGGTGCGACTTCGGCACAGCCTCTCGCGTCCGGTGTTTTTTGTGTGTTTTCCGAGGCTTTTTGTGTTTGCTCCTTGGCCGGTGCTGGGAGGACTGGATTGGAAAGGAAAGGGATTTTCATACTTCATCTTTTTCTCGCCGGGGCCTGAAACGTGAGCGCCTCCGAGGCGCTGCCGAATGAGGTGGTAATGTGTTCATCAGCTGGGAAATAACCAGGCCTTGGAAAAATGGGGAAGGGGGAGATGGAAAGACATGCAAGGATTTGTGTTGGCCCTGGGCAACTGTTGTTTTAGGATGCAGCTGGTGAATGTGAGGAATGTGATGTTGAGGAGCATCCCAATGGTGCTGTGGATGGCAGGGACCCTGCTTGCACCAGCACAGCATCAGCTGCTGTCTCTGTTGGGTGCCATGCCTTAGCTTCTCCACCCTGAGCAGTGGCTGCCCTGGAGAGCCGTACAGACAGCATGTTCATAACAATGTGCTGGAAGTGGTGCTCCTCATCAACGATTGAAGGAGACATGTGAAGAGTGCAAACCCGAGTCAATAAATACCTAAAATACCACTAAGAGGCACAGGGGAGAGCCTGCCTACTGCAGGGCATGGGTTGGCTCTTGGCTCTTGGCCCTGCCCAGCTGGGAGCAACCTCCTGTGGGGAATGGGTCATTATTTCCTGGCTGGATGCGAGTTTTGTCTGTAATATCTCATGTTGGCTGCAGTGGCGTTTCCCTTGACCTTGGTGCTCTTTCTCCAGCACAGCCCTTCCTTCACTCACCACCCACCTGTGCCACCACCCACCTATGCTTCCTCTCAGAAATAAAAGCTTTTAATTTGTGCTGTTAACTCTCCCTGGTTTTGGCTCTGTGGGATGCTCCGAGGTGGCACAGCCCAGGAGCTGGCACTGCAACAGGCACTACATGCACATAAATAAAGCAGCTTCAAATCTCCTTTTTGGTGTTCTGGACTTCCGTGCCCTTGACGCATTTGAGGAACATGTGCTGTCTGTCTTTTGTTGCTTGTGTGAGGGGCCGAACTGTGGCATTTTTGTCTCCAAAGATTGCTAGCCGCTAGTGATTGCAATACAGGAACTGCCAAACCACAATAAAACACTTTGCAGAAGTGCCGTTGAGCCACATGACAGCTGTGTGAAGAGCAAACCTGAAACATGGGTAGTGTGCGTGCATGCGCAGTTGTCTGGAGATATGCAGTACATGCCATCATCCTGACTACCTTAACAAAAAAGATTCTAAAAGGAACTGCTGGGTAAGCCCCTGTTTGATCAGCCACCACTGACACATCGTGAGCCTCGGAGCCTCGGGATACCACAGATCCATGGTGGTGACTATTCTTGCGATTCTATCCGGAATGCTTGCTTGATTTCTATCTTTGTTCTACTCTGTTCTATCACATACCATTATCTTTGTGCCTTTAATAGTAAAGCAGACTTTTGATGCACAGCATTTAACCTTGTTTTTGTCTTAATCTTATTCTGGGGGATGATGCCCAAACTTTCCCAACATTGGATTAGGACAGTTCCCTGTACTTCCTTCCTCTTCCTGTTTATCCATCTCCTTTGTAAATTAAAGTCTTGGACTTTTCATTCTCACACCCACTCTTTCTCTACGTCTCATCACTTTTATTGCTCATCTCTCAACAGAAGTTGTTTTTTTTTTTATGCAGGATATCTAGGATTAATCAAAGCATTCCAGGTCAGGGCATACCATTGATTTATGCCGTCATGTGTTTCATAATCCTGGCTCTTCATATATCACCTAACATTTCATTTGGTATTTTAGCTGTGGCCACAGAGCAAAGGCTTACATCACTTTACTGGCTATTTTCAGCTAATTTAGATGGCCACAACGTGTATGATCAGTTCAAAATCTCCCTTGCAGCGTTCGGTGCCTTGCATTTATCACCACACCACTCTTCCTCACTGCCTTGAGCTGCTGTTCACTTTTAAGGTCCTCACTATCATATCCATCATATTCTAGATTAGCCTAAATAATATCGTCGTCTGCCAGCTTTTCCTCCTTGTTGCTTAGCCCTCTTCAAAGCATTAATAAACAGATTATAGTGCACTAAGCCTCGTCCCAAACACCGAGGCTCAGAGAGCTGGCAGTGCTGCCCTCGGTCTGAGCTGCTTTGCCTACTTCATAAATTGAGGGTCTGAGACTTGAAGACAGTAACAGCAAAAGGAGGTAGAGAAAATACTGTTGGCTTTATTATAAATAAGTGTTTCTGATTTCTGACACGCCTATGGCTCTACCCTGTTCACTTTATGAATAGTTAATGCTGGTCTGTGTCACCAAATACACTCTTAGTGTTAATACTTAGACATGCAACCATTGTGCGTTTAAATGTCAAGGGCATTTTTTAGGGAAATACTTAAGACGTCAGTTTCATGGGAATAACATAGTTTAATATGAAAAAAGTGTAGAGTATTATTGATGTGCAATATGGTAAAATTATGTATGTGGACATATGCTTACAGTTAGATCAATAGATGTTATTAATGTGTAAAGATATCATTTTTATGTTTCTTTTTTCCAAAGGGTTTTGTGGTTAGCTTATATTTTGAGCTTATTGATGAAAGAATAGTATTTATTTTGAAAAGTCAATGATTCAAATCAGGGCAATTTTTTTAATGGGCTGTAACTTTTAAGCAGCATAATAAATTTTCTTTGGCATTTACAGAAGTACTTCCCTTAGTGTTCGAGATGAATGTGGCAGTCTTCAGGTCAATGACTCTGGTTTTCCCTGAGGTAAATTCTAGAGGTGCAGAGATGGCCTGTTCATGGTGGAGGCAGCTTGCAACTAAAATGCCTTTAAAATTTGCATTATTTGGGAAAGGAAGCAAGAGAAGAGTGATCACAGCCGTGTTTACAATTTTCCTATGTATTGCCTAAACTGAAATAAATATTATTCATAAAGAATATGGAAGTATAACAGAAGTAGCATGTCTGTGCTCTGGTCTGTTACTGAACAGCTTCTTGCAAGCAGCTGCTGCTCTGGCGGTTGCCTCGGTGTCAGCAGACCTGCACTTCTGGAAAGTCCCTTCCCTTCAGCCATCAGGATGGGTTTTTGCTCAAAGTCCTGCGCTGGCAGTGACTTGTACTGGATTTTGCTGCACTGTGAGAGTTGTGTCTTTTGTTTTCTTTAATCAGCTGGTTGATGGTTGTATTGGGCAGCCTGCAATTGCTGCGCTTAATGGAAGAGCAAGCAGTTGTTCCCTCTTTGCTTCCCTGGGTTTTTTTGTTTGTTTTGCTTCACTGTAGAGAGGCTGGGAAGTGCTCTGCAGTTTGCCCGCTCCCAAAAAACTCTGCACGACCTGCTTTGAGACAATGGCTCTGAAATGGGAGAGCAACACCCAACTGAAGGTGGGTGCCTCATGGGTGCTGTGCCCCCTCCGCTGGCTCTGGCCTTCCTCTTGGCTCGGGCAAGCCATCCTCTTCACAGACCTGAGCAAGAGTTGCTTGGAGATGGGAGAAGTGCTTGTTTGGGTTTATTTATGTCTTTGTACTTGTTGGACCGAGTTTTTGCTTGGATTCTTGTTTCAGCTTGTGTCCCCACTCTCCGGATTCCCACCTCACCCCAGAGCTGTCAGGAATATTTGTTCCTCTGAAACCTACCTTTCCCCTTTCAGAGGATGGTGGTAGCTCTCTTGCTCTTGTTTTTCTCAGTAAATAGGATGAAAATAGATGGGGTCATTGGTCTCTATACAGGCGATTTGGCCTCCATTTTCTGTTTACTAGGACTGCATTAGTTATGAATAATGGCACGTCAAACTACTCACTCCAAGCAATTTATTCATGGGATTTGGCCCCGCTTGCTGTCTGAGAGTTGCCTGCCAACAGGACCTGATTGTCAAAATACACTTACAAACATGCAGCCATTTGCCCAATCTGTTTGCAAACATATTTGGGCCTCTGGGTGCTGAGCAGATGCTCAGCACTGGTGTTGGGGCTCCAGAAATCACTTGCTGGGATTTCAGCCCACAGAGGGGTGGTGTCCTCTTTGAAGCAATTAAAAGAGACAGAAGACAAGAAGTCATGGGAGCTTTTGAAAAGTTTTCCTTCCCTTTTTGCTCGGAGGGACATCATTGTGTGAAGCCGAAGGCACACATGCAATCCTGAACCCTTGAGGCAGGATTCCCTCCCCAACCCAGGAGAGACAGCAAGAATTTCTAGCTCGTTTCTCACCGTCTGGCAAATTTTATGTGTAATTTTTTGCTCTGTCACGTCCCTGCAGAATAACCATTGATTTATATAGCGGCCGAGTCCAAAACAAATGCTTTTGCTGGATACCTGTATTCTCTCCAAGAAAGGGTCCTGCTCCCCAAACTTGGATATAAAAGCCAAAATTGAAAAGAAACCCTCACTTGCTGTGATATTGGTGGAGAAGGGAACACAGCAACTCATGTGTGATGGAAGGCAACCACAAGTCACCCTGCTTGCCTGCTGCCAGTACGATGTGCATTGCACTCTGCTGTTTTCCAGGGTGTTGCTCGTTTGATTGATTGCTTAATCTGCACGCTTGTGTGATGGCGACTGTCATGCAATGGCTCTTTAGTCATGCTGGACTGAAGGATTTTATTCCTGGGAGACAGTTCAGGCTCCAGGATGCTTCCCGAGAATGCCTGGGCTGATGTTCCTATGGGCCATATTTGGAAATCCCAAACATTTCTGCTTAGCCAAAAGCACCAGTTGATTTTAAGAGACATTTTGTTTGTGTTACAGTGTGCATTTCTGGCCCCTGATGGTCTTGAAGGGGGAAAAAAAAAAAGACTCCCAGCTCACAAGACATTTGTGCTAATTAAACAGCAGGGGATTTGTTTCTCTTCACCACGGGGTTTGTTTTTCAGGCTTCTGTTGGGCTTTTTGCACATGATTTCCACAAAACACGGGTAGTGGCTGTCATGCAAATTTAGGCAGACTCTTCCTCTCCAATTTGATGATATGCAGACTGAAGATGAGGGGTCTATTCCCACCACCCAGTTCCCTTGCCTGAAGTTCCAGGTGTCCCCCATTGCCTGTCTAGAAAGGAGGATCCTTGATTTATTCAGGGGTAATTTACACCTGGAGCTTTTCCTAGGCCCCTTACAGTGCTGCCTCTTTCGTTAGCTATGGAGGGACTTTAGAGAACCTCATTCTAGCCAAGACACTGGGAAGGATGCACACCCTCCACTAGGTATCACACCATAACTGGAAGTTGTATTATCTTTTGGCCTTTTTTTCTAGCCTTTTTGGATAGGGAGACGCAGGCTGGGCAAGGCTGAACTAACTTTCCTCTTCCTGCCCACACTGCAGTCTTAGTGCATTCACCTTCCCCGACCTGGGAAGGCTGTGAATCTGAAGACTGGTCTCGCTTCCCTTCTCCTTGAAGTTTATTTTTGTAGAGTCATAGAATAGTTTGGATTGAAAGGAGATTTTAAGGTCACCTGGTCCAATGCCCCTGCAATGAGCAGGGACATCTTCAACTGGATTAGGTTGCTCAGACTCCATCCAACCTGACCTTGAATGTGTCCAGAGACAGGGCATCTACCACCTCTCTAGGCAATCCTGTTGCATCCTCCTGCTAAAAAATATCTTCCTTATAGCTACTCTAAATATACCCACTTTCAATGTAAAACCATTACACCTTGACCTATCACAACTGGCCTTGTTAAAAACTTTGTCCCGATCTTTCTTTTAAGCCCCCTTTAAGTACTGGAAGGCTGCTGTAGGTTCTCCCTGGAGCCTTCTCTTCTCCAGGCTGAATGATACCAGTTCTCTCAGCCTTCCCTCATAGGAGAGGGGTTCCATCCTTCCTCTATACCTGATGCAACAGGTCCACGTCTTTCCTGTGCTGAGGACTGCAGAGCTGGACACAGTGCTCCAAGTAGGATCATTTTGAGTGATTTAGCCATAAAAGCCATAAATTCTGGAGCCAATGGCAATATTAAGAATACCCCCTTCATCCCTGAGAAGTGATACAGTCCCTGGAAAGCCAGCAATGGACTGATCTTTGGCAGATAGCCTCTTCTTAAAGCCTGCCACCAAGGGAGCAGGCTAGGTGTCACGGCAGAAGCCCTGCACAAGCTCTTCCCCTGCTGGGGGCTCATCCAGCTTGCCCTGGGCTCTCCTCCCACTGAAACCTGGCTGAAGAGTGGCTCCAGCTTCCAATGACAATCACTACGTGATATGTGTAAAGTGAGAGGTCAAAGGGAGCCCAGCCATGCCCTGTTCTGTGGTTTTTGCTCTATTAGTCTTCCTAGGTTTCATTTTTGGCTGTAGGGAAATAAGAGGGATTTTGGGAAAAGGGTAATTACAATCCAGAATGCTTTGGTTTGTAAGAGTGGTCCCTGGTATCACTTGAGGCATGGGGACTGTAGGAGCAGACCTCCTGCTCTACCCAGTTTGGAGCTAGAGGCCATGACTGGGTGACCGGCCACTGCTTACTCTGACAAGGTCTCTGGTTTTGACAATAAATTCTCATCCTTCATCAAAGAGATTTGCCCTGAAACACCTCCTTTCCAGGGTATCTGCAGTATTTTTTTTCCTCCTTTTCCTGTGAAAAATCACGCAGTCGACTAAGTCTCTTCCGGTGCTAATCCTCGACTATGCAGGACTCCTCTGCCCTGTGGTAGCAATGGAGAGACAAATGTTCAGCAGATAATTAGTGCAGTTGTGCTGCGCCTTCCTGCTTGAAGCCTGGATGCCAGAGTCCTCCAGTAAGTTACTGTGTGTTGCCTGTGTCACTTTGTGCTCCAGGACTTCTTTGGAAAACTAGAACCGATGGGACTTGCTGCTTTAGGAGAAATGGTTCTCAGAAAATTCTGCTCTTGCCCTGTTTCCTGGAGTGATTTCTGCTCTGTTCTCTGTTTAAGCACTGCTGAGCTTCTCTGAAGCCTTTTTGCTAGAGCTTATCCCCCAGAAAGGGCTTTTCTTTCTTTTCTTTTTTTTTCTTTCCAGAGATTTTCCAAAGTTAAGCGTTAAGTTTTGGGACAGAACCAGCTCTTTCCTGATGAGGATAGCAGCACTGAGTACAAAGGAAAGTGGCGATTTCAGCATAGAGCAGGGAAATGTGTAACAGTTTCTAGAGATTTTGTTTCCTTATGACAATTTTGAGTGATTTTTTTGGAAGCAGCCAGAAGTAGCATAGGATGATTTTCATAGAATCATAGAGACACTCGGTTAGAAAAGGTCTTTGAGATCATCAAGTCCAAGCATGCCAGTCCACTACTAAACCATAGCCCTGAGCACTTCATCCGCCTGCCTTTTAAACCACCTCCCTGTGCAGCCTGTTCCAGTGAATTTTGGGTCAAAATCAGGGGAAAATGATTTTTTATGACAAAAGATGAGACAGTTACAAATCCTTTGCAAAAACTGGACCCTGCACAGAGCAGGTGGCTCCCTTTTACATTTTTCCACGGTGGTCCTGAGGTCCATCATCAGCTTAACTGTTTTCTAGTAACTGGATAGCATAGGTCTGATGGCATCTTTTAAAAACCCAGGTCATTCTCAGGGTACTGGGGTGCAGCTGGGGGTTGCTACAGGTGGTTGTGCTCCTAGTGATACTCCTTGGCTTGGCCCTACACCGGTATTTAAGGATATCTGTAAGGAGAAG
The DNA here is from genome assembly GCA_033558235.1 of Neomorphus geoffroyi. Taxonomy (NCBI): domain Eukaryota; kingdom Metazoa; phylum Chordata; class Aves; order Cuculiformes; family Neomorphidae; genus Neomorphus; species Neomorphus geoffroyi. Next base: position 3,253,341 of record JAUMJM010000048.1, read on the forward strand.
CTGGCAGCTTCAGTGGTCAGAGATACTTACCCTGTTAGAAGCATTGGGCCCTCCTGCAAAGACCCTGAAAGGTTTTTGTAGCTCATGTTCCCCTGGCTGTGTGGGAGCAGAGACAGACTTGCAGTTTCCCAAGGCAGCAGCATCACCCGCTGAGAATGGGGGACCTACATCCCACCTAGGGTCAAGAGGACCTGCCCAAATGGCTGCTGTGGCATTCCCCATCTGCCTGTCTATCCTGTGCTCCATTTGGTTTCAGACTGGGATGGTTTGCAGAGCTCCTATTCCCGAGTTCCACCCTCACAGTACCTTCTCCCTAGGAGGGGTAACGCAGGGCTGTGCCTGTGGTGGGGTTTGGTGAGAACTGGCAGCTCGCTGCACCCATGTAAAGGCGGCCTAGGATGGGGAGACTTAGCTCAGGATGTGCTCCTTTAACGTGCCCACCAACAAATTCAGTGTCATAATTTAAAACTCTCTTATTTATTCAGGAGCAGAAGCCCTGCTTGTTTTCTGTGTGTGCATGGGATGGGGATGACCTGGGAGGCAACCAGCCATGCTTGGCCCCACTGGTTGGAGGATTTTGCAGGTCAGCGAGTGGGGTTGCAACTGGAAAGCCTGAAAATGAGAGCCAAATGGCTTATCCTTCCTCTGTCCTCCGCTGGGCAGCCTTGTAGCTTACTCAATATTCACTCTGCAGCACAAACTGACTCTGTACTCTATACACAGCACCTAGCACTGTGAGATTAGTCTTTTGGGGGTTTTTCTTTTTTTGAAAAGAAAACCTTTCAACAATAAAAGGGTAACTTTTGATGCATATCATTCTTCCCCTCTTGCATATGTTCACTTTTGATTCAAACACACTGTTGAAGCCTTTCTTCCCTTGCAGAGCAAAACCCCATGGAAAAGAGCAGAGCCTGCTTGTGTGCATTCATTTTTACCAGATCTTGAAATAATTTGTGACTTAAAAGAGGAGAAGGGGGAGAAAGCCTGTTCCTGATTGAGGCTGCTGAGCATTACTGTGATAGAACCAAAAATAATAAGGTAACGAGCAGCTCTAACCTTAGCTTAATTAACACATCGTTAAGATCAAGTGCACAGAGAGGTAGCAGCTCTGTGTGCTGTGCCTGGTGCTCTGCTCTTACAGCTGAACTGGGAGGGTTGGCAGCCCAAGAAATGCATTGCAATTTATTTCTTATTTAAGTGTTTGTTCTCTAGCCCTGGTGAATAACATATGTAATTTCTCCAGGGGAGACCTGCGACATACTCACAACAATTTTCAGGTATGAGTAGGAAGAAATGAGCAATATGAGAAAGGATGGTGTGTGTGTGTGAAGGAGGAAGGTTTGCTCAGAAGGATGGCTGATGTGAGCAGGTCCAGAGCTGTATTCTCGGCTGCTGAGAGCAGTCAGGAATATGGGAGATGACTGAAAGCTTTTAGTGCCAGAGCTATTTGTTGATGTCCGAGGCAGATCGCTTTCTGATCTCATCTCCTGTTGCACTGAGCTTGGAACCAGAATGAGAGGTAAATGGGTCAAGATTCCCACGGGGGCGTTGAGAAGGGCCAAAAAGCAGGCGTCCGCGGGGGGAAAACAGTCGATTTGGCAGGTCTGGAGTTCATTGAGAAGTTATTGCTTTGGAAGGCACAGGAATATCTGTTGGGAGTCATAGAAGTGTTATTGGTGTTGGAAGTTATGATGTAGAATTATGGTGGAGGATATAGAGACCCTTATAGAAGCTCAGCGAACCTGTGAATCCATCTATCTAAGCACCCTCAATTCCCACTGAAATCCTCTTGGAACAATAATAATCATTTAACAAAGGAAATGGTTTTTGACCCAGACAACTAAATGCATTTCCGCTTAGTGCTTCCCAGCCCTCGCCTGATGCTCAGCCGTGTGTTGAGGTTGCCTGTTATTTTCCCAGACATCAAAGGCTTTGAAGGAAAAAAAATGCAACTTGGGAAAAATTGATTGTTTGCCATGAAAATCTCCCTTGAAAACTGAAGAACAATTAGCTACAAGCATGAGAGCAAATTGCAAGGCAAAAATACGACACTGGGACATGGGCGAGAGTTCTCCCAGGAGAGGTAATGCAGTGCCCTGCTGGTACAGGAGCAGTTAAGGAGGATGAGGCCATTGCAGAAACCGTAATTGTTTGCTTTCATCAGGTTTTGTTACAGTAGTTATGAGAAGGATTTCAGCTCCTGAGTAAGTGCTGGCAGGAGGGAATGGATGATACCTGGGAGCTTTGTTCTGCCTCTGGCATTCATGGTCCTGTCTAATATAACAAAAGTCCAAAAAGCATCCTACCCTGGATGGAGAAACTGATTCAGTGTTGTGCTTTCTCCTTCAGCTGGGGAGCTGGGGCTCTGACACATTGCCTTTCATATGACTGAAAACGATGGCACCCATCCGCCACCGTTACTGGACATCTCTAGCCCAGATGCTTGCATGGGCCATTTGTCCTGCTATGAAGCCCTGGTCAGGTGATGAATATTTGACACTAAATGGTAAATTAGGTCGTGAAAAGTGACCTTCCACCTGCAAGCTGCAACATCACTTCCTTAACAATGGAAAGGGACGGAGAAATAAATCCAACCTCACATGGTTGCATCTTCAGAAGACATCATGAGCACTGGGAATGACCTGGGTTCCCTTGCAACACCAATGCTATGGGGCCATGCGCAAGTACCAAATTCATTTTGCCATCGCTAGCTTGTTCCTTTATTTTTTGTGTATTTTGGACCCAAAAGAATGGTTGCTCTGAGAATGGATCAATAGCTCAGCCGAGCGTCCAAGTTATTAACTCACAAACAAACAGCACTGAGGTTGATGGGAGCAGGAAGAATGTCAATTTTCTGTGCAAATGTTATTGCAGGGAGCCTTCGAGGAGCGTTTTATTTAGCAAATCAGGGCTATCAAAGATATCTATTCCCTTGCTGGGGGAAGGGGGAGAGTCAGGGAATCGAATCATGTATCTGGTAAAGTGTCTCTGGGGGGTAGACCTTCAGACTGAGGGTCAGTCTGAAGGGACCAGATGGGGTGGGTTGCCATGTGTGAAAAGAATTCCTCTCTTTCCCTATCCATCTGCCCATCTAGCTTTGCTCTCACAAGTAGAAAAAGGTTTTTTGCTGAGTCCTGTGTCTCTTCTTTCCTCATTGTTTTTGGGTTGTTTGCCTTCATGGGCAAAAGGTATGAACCTGCCCTGATTTTTTCCATAAGGGAAAAAAAAGCTCTGGCCTATTCAAACCATCCTTGTTTGGAGGTGGATAATAAAAAATCAGGAGTCACCCACTCAGCTATGTTCATCACTCTTAGCACCACGTGTGGGACAGGTCAGAGGCCTCGTCCTTGCTTGAATCCTTGTTCTCCTCTTGCCGAATCTGGTGTGCTGGTACTTTACATTGCCTCAAATTGTTCCAATCTCACTGCCTTATGCCAGTGATGAAGAATGGCAGAAGGCTGGAGGACTGGATGGGCAGCTGAGACTGTCCCAGTTCTTAGCAGATCCAACCATGCATTAAAATCTTTGAAATTCCAGCTCTTTCCCCCTGTTGTTTCCACTGTCGGCAGTGACTCAATATGTAAAAAAATATTCCCAAGGTCAGAGCTTATGCTTTGAAATCTCAGCTGCCACAGAGGAGGTGGTTTTGCAACACATAAAATTCAGTTGGTATTTTGCCACATCCCAAACTTGCAATGTACCGTGCAATGTGCTCTCTCACCTGATATTTAGGAAATAGGTGGAGAAAATCTCTATTTAATTCCTCCCCACTCAGGTTTGTCCTGCTGTTAAACCCTGCAACAAAATCGGGGGATTTGGGGCTGTTCTTTGTTAATGTCGTGGTATAGATCTCTCCTATTGAAGTTGTTGCAGCCTGTGTGCTGAAGTTTTATCCGTGAGGGTATTGCTGTGACACCAAAGGGGACTGTGAGGGAAACAGCAGGAAGTCCCAGGGCTGTGTGTTCAGGATTAATTGCAGGGTATTCTGCACAGCTGAGTTGCCTGCCGAGCTTGCGAAACCTGGTGCTAGTGTCAGGGGCTCCGTCCTCTCTGCCTCTTTCTGCACAGGTGCTGCTTTGCAAAGGTGTGATGCACCTCTCTGACCTGGAATGGGTGCAAGGGGAGAGGGGGCTCATTGCAGACATATCTGCCCGTGCAGCCCCCTTGCTCAGCACCACCAAGCACACCCTCATCTTCTTTCCACTGGTAGAACCTGATGGATAGCAGGTCCTCAGGAAAACAGAGCCTGACATTTCCAAGGAGCATGCAGCTACTTTACCTTTACAAGCCTGTAAAAGTAGAGTGCAAAAGCACCCTTCTGCTGCTATTCAGCCATCTGACATTTAAGAAAACGGTGTGTCATTAAGGCAAACATCTGTTGGGGTGGGTTAGCTTTGCTTGGTCCAGCTCTTGCGATGCCTCTGTTCCCATGAGCCCGTGCAGTTCTGTGGGTGTATTGGTTAAACCTATGTATGCCTTCTGCAGAAAGGTCCAGCAATGTCAGTGCAGCACAGCCTGGGAGCTTCGTTATACTGGACACAGAGGGGTCTCAAACCAGGCAGCCTGGTTGTGCAGTGCTGATGCTTTTTGAGTGAGTAACACAGGGGTGCCTGGCACTCCTGGACCCAACCGTTGCTTCTTTGCTTGTTGAAGCACATGTCCCTAGCTGGATTTTTAGAGCCTGATGTCACAGTTCCTTGAAGCAGTAGATGTCATGCTCTTCCCACAGCCAAGCCTGCTTGGCCTCACCATCATTCTCTTATATACGTCTTGCTCACACGTCTGTGTGTCCTGAGCATAGTTCTGTGAGCATTGTAGTGTCTTACCTGCTGATGAAAAGACTTTTCCTTACATGAAGTGGAGGAAAGTAGTGGAAAGTGGCACTGGTTTCCTATCCAGCAAACTTCTCCCAGTGCCAATTTGCAGTACAACATCATGCTGGGCTCCTGTGAAGAAGTGTCCAAGGCGGGTAACACAAGCTGTTAGCAGCTTGCTGCCATACACGTTGTTTCCTGGTTCATGTGCCAGAAGAATTCTGGTGGGTTTTTCAGGGCAGAAAAAGCTATATCTAGCATACCAGCCAGCAAAAATTCTGCCTTTGGATGAAACAATAAAATCTATCTATAAAGCCTAACATTTTATTCCACTTATAGCAATTCCTTTTTTTTAAAAAAAAAGAGGGGAACAAGCCCTTGATATTTTTGCAGAGCTCTGGTCCCAATCAAATAGGTGGAGTGGGAGAAGCTTTAGAAAATGGGGAACAATCTCATGTTATTCCTTTGAGAGAGTTCGTAGACATTTTCCATCCCAAGTTTGTAGGATTCCGGGCTTTTCGCAATAGCTGTTCCACTTAAACCGCAGCTCTGTGCATTGCCTCGCTCAAACTGACGGCTCCTTCCCCTGCAGCGGCCCCGCTTGTCTCATTAAAGCTCCCACCTTTCCGCTGCTGAACTGAAAATCAACAAAGCGAAATTTAGGCTGGATATCAGGAACAATTTCCTCAAGTTGACTATGAAAGTGCCCCCAGGGAGGAGCAGCGGAGGCTTCATTGCTTGCAGCATATAATGGGTTTCCCATCTCGGCATAGGAGGGAGAGTAGCCTGGGCTTGGAGCCATCCAGACAGTGCTGGGCATCACTGGCTGCAGGTGATGGTCTTGCTCCTTTTTTGATCGTTTACCTTGGGAGGAGTGGAGCAGTTGTTGCTGCTTTTCCTTCCCTGCTGCTCTCAGTATGACACTGCAAGCATGTGAGTGCAATGGCTTTCCCCAATAATAAACCCTGAGATAACTCCCTGCCTGGGAGAAGGACCCACACATGTTTAGCTTGAGACAGCGTGTGCTCTTTAGCTGTCCAAAAACTGATCTTGGGTGAGAAAAACTCTACATATTTGCTGGAAAAAGCAGATGCCTTCAATCACTGACTCACATTCTGAATCTCATGGTCAGCCCTGCATTTGCTGGAGTGAGGTTTTGCTCCCAGTTTTGCTGTTGTAGGTCAGCTTGGCCTGGCTCTCCCCCACATCAGTGTGGGCCTGTGACTGTACCACAGAGTATTGCTGCTCCTGTATTTATTGGATGTCTGGGAAAGTTTTTTTTCCAAATAGGGTGTAGGGTCCTGCTCTGGGCCCTAGCATGGCAAGGGTATTGATCACCGTGTCTGCTGGATGCTGGCACCACATTGCACCTTCTCTGCTGTCCCTAAAGCACAAACACCAGAGAGGGTCCCAAGATATTCTCTCTCTGGGGAGACTCGTTGTGGCACAGCACTGGATTGGACCTCTAATTTCAAGCCAGGCTCTTAAGCTAGATATTTCATTTGGAAATGCAATGTCTCATGAGACATGCTTGTCTAATGTCAGTTCTCCCAGTCCAGGTAAAGAAGGCAGGAGGAATGGAGAAGCTGCGACTTTGCTGAGGTTAGTCTGAATGGAGGGAACACTTGCTGTATATGTTATCATGAATGATGCTTCAGGGTGGAGGAGCCCAGGGAAGGAGCAGATGTAGGCACGGCTTGCTGGTCATTCCCAGCTGGCAACATGGGCAGGCAGGGCTTGCAGATGGGCAGGTGTGAATTAAGGTGAAGCAAACGTCCCACAGAGCTGGGCTGAGAGGGTAGCCTGCAAACCAGGTAGTGCGAGAGATGGGGAGAATAAATGAGGAGAAGAAGCAGCGAGGAAGAAATCAATCAACTGTTGCAGAGGCTCCTGCAGTGAGTTGGAGGGCTCCTTGAAGAACAGTGGTGTGGAGGAATGGAGTAGATAAATGTCTCATAAGGATATTTGATCTCACCTTATGTGACTTTTTGCCCAGAAGCCTGGTGTGTGGAAAATGGCAAAGGAAGACCCCATAGTTCAGCATCCCATAAAAGTGTAGATGCTGTCACAAGAGCTTGGAAAGAAGAAAACACGTTTGCAGTATGGCAGGGCGATGAGTGCTTTTCTCATCCCTTTTCTTCATGGTACCACTTGAGTGTCTTATGGCTGCTTGTGGACTTTCCCCTTGCAGTGACCTTGTGAGGCCGTGAGTACAATGAGGAGAGAAAGCCTATGGCTTCTGGGGACATCATTTGGGGTTGTTGGCATGTAGTATCCCGCAGTGATTTTTATGGGTTGCACATCCTTCCCTTCCCACCCTCCCTCCACAGCTGGTGCTGAACGAACACAGAAGAGGATGTTTAGTCCTTTCCTTGAATAATTTCATAACCTAAGGCTAAAGGCTACAGATGAGCATGGCCTGTGGGGGACAGGGAACAATCGAAGGTCCTGGTCAGCGTGACAGGCGATGGTGTCAGTGCAGCAGCCGCTGGACTGTTTTAAAGCAGAACCCTCTCCAGATAGCTTTTAAAAATGTACGTGATATCTCACAAAAACATGGCTGGGGTGTGGATTCCAGCTGTGCACTTCAGAGATTTCCGATCTTTTGTTTCCCGTGCATGAACCCAACACACTAATCTGCAATTTGGGGTCTGACTCTGCTCTTTGCTCCAGCCGGTGGAGCTGTGCCGGGAAGTGGGACGCCACGTGTGACCCGCAAGGACTCAGTGGAGAGCAAGCCAGGAGCAGCGAGGGGGAAGGGGAGCAGGTTCGGCTTGATTTGTATGGCTCAGCTTGCAAAATGCTGTCCTGCTGCACAGGATGCTGCTGGGAGATGGGAGACCCCACTGGATGCTCTTCTAGAAACTGGAGATCCTTGCAGGAAGGAGCTGCCCCTGAAGGTGGGGTAGACATGCTGAATCTGTGGTGCTTCTGGGCTGCACTTGCATGCCTGCTCTGTAAGGAGGCATTGCTTGGAATCTGATCCTTGGTGCAAAGACATGCTCTGATGCTTCAGGCTTTGACAGCCTCCCACGAGGAGAAGGCTCCATCAGCATGGGTACAAGCTATCTCTGAGTAGGGATGGAAGTGGTGTAGAGTCCAGGAGTCCCATCTGCCCCATGCATTGTAGTAGGCCAGTATAGTGGGGGTACCTTTCTCCAGGCTTTTCCTCCTCTAACATCATTCTTAGCACCATCGAGATGGGCCCTGGTTGTCTGCACCTTCCTTGGCATGGGGGCTGCTGGTGAACTTCCCAAGACAATGCTGGGGAAACACACAGAGGAGGATGGATGAATGCATGAAGCCATCACAGGAGCTGACATTGGCAGCAGCTGGGTCAGGAGTTCGAAGCCATCTGGATCCAGGGTGTACTAGCCCTTCAGGCAGTTGATGCATGGGCTTGAACAGTTTCTTTGAAAGCAGAAGCCAAGACCACATAATACAATCAGGTCTGCTCCAGTAGTGTGCTGTGGTCTGGGAGCCCAGATCCAACCATGCAGCCTTTCCCTGGGCTTTTCTTAATTTCACAAATGTCTTTAGTCAGGCCAGTGTTTCCCTTGTACAAGCTGACACGAATGCACCTCTTGCAATGGAAGTGACATTTGTTTTCTGCAATAGTGACACTTTGCCCTCCTAGAGCCAGCTGAATTCCCGCTAATCCTCCCCTCCTTTGGCTCGCACATTTTTATTTCATTCTGCTCCTAGACCATGGTGCTTTGCTAAGCATCGCAGTCAGCAGCAGGTAATTTAAGCACACATCTGCTTGCAATCTGGGAGGAAAGAGAGATGCAATTTGTCTTTGTTAGAAGCCCAGCAATTGTGGCTCTTTGCTTACCTGGTGGCATTAAGGCTTTTTGTGGCTCTACAAGAGACAAGTGGGAACCAGGGGTCAGGTAGGATGAGGACAAGGTGCCCTGCTCTGGTCCCTTGCCCAGGAGTATAGTCAGGGATGTTCAACTAGGGCTCATGGGCTGCCCGACCCTACTTGAGTTGATAAGTGCTGGGTTTGGCTATCCTCATCTCCCTTCCCTTTTAGTCCCTTTCATGGGTCTGCTGGGCTGTCAGCCTTCCCTGGTGAAGGCTTGCCATCCTGCTAACCGATTGCAGCCGGGTGTGATAAACAGAGAAAGCTACCGGACTCCGTGGCCAAGTCCATGCCCTTATTGCAGGAAAGCTCTGGAGCATGAGTCCCCTCTCTATGGATGAAGCAGGGGACTTAGGATGATCAGGAGAAGGCTGGAACTATTGCTGGGGCACAGCGGAACTAAATGGGACAAACCTGTGGAAGACCAGGGCCTTTCTTCTTCCAGTGCTTCAGGGCAAACTTATCTCAGCATATCTTTTCCTCCATCCTCTGTTACTGTTGGGTAAACCTCCATTGGGTTTCTTCTTAATGCACTGAGCTGCTTGGCTTATTTTTGGAGCTGCCCACTCGTTACTGTCAGCACAGAGATGCCAGGGCTTCCACACATCGGAAAGGCCAACGGTGGGTAAATTGGGAGATACTGCCAATTTTCCTGGGAAAATGAGGACACATACTGTGTTTTTCCAAGAAGTCAGAGGAATGGGGCAGTGCTGCAATGGCCTCAGTGCTACCAAGAGAGATTGGGGCTGTGGAAGGATTGCCGGCACCCTGAAATCCTCTTCACAGGCACCCCTTGTTGACCTCTCCTTTCCCATTCCAGTCCTTGAAACTAGTTTTTAAAGACATTGAAGCCTTTCATCGTGTTTTGCTAAGTTTAGACTGCCTGCCTTTTCCCTTGGTGTCCCAAAACAGCTGCTCAATGAAAGGCAATCGTTTTCTGATATTCAATACCAAAAGCAGGAGTGATTTGAAAATGTGTTGATTCCTTGGACTGTGGGAAAAAGACCTGTACTGCTGGCAAAATCGGTCTGAAAAGTAATATGGGGTTTTTCAGGTGGTTTTTTTTCTTGTTTTGATGGGTTCATGGAAAAGCAACTCATATTTCTTCATTGCTTTGAATTTTCCCTGGAGGCTTCCAAGGGGCTGAAGTCTTATATTTCTGTACACTTGTTTGCAGAGACGGCAAAATGCAGTGGATTCACACAAAAGCCTTGGATTTGGCAGTATTGGAAAAGAGGGATCTGCCTAATGCCCCGAAGCATCATTCTTACAGCCCATGAAAGCCAGATATCCCAAGGGGAGCCCGATGCCAAAATTAGTTGAACCTACAGACACATGAGTGGGGCAAAGGGGCTGTTCCATGGCTGGTGCCACAGAAGTTGTGCTTCCTGGCCCTTGCTTTGACACAGATGTTTTGTGTCACACTCAGGTCCACTGGCAGCAGCGCAGGGGCTTTCCACTCCCCGCACCTCCAGGGCATCTGTGAGGGAATTGCTCCTGCAAGTCAGGCTCAACCCTCCTGGCCAAGCACAGGATGAGATGCTGATACCAGGGCTTGGTCCGGATGTAGTGCTGACGGCTTTGCGTGGGCTTTTCTCCATCCATCCGGCAGCTTCAAGTCTCTTAAAAATTGCGTGTTTGAGAGATATGTGTGTAATATTAGTCCACGTAAATCACACCAAACCTATAGCTTCCAGCACTTCTGGCTTGGGTTCTTGCAGACGAGCTTGCTGTCACTCAGCCGCAAGCTGTCTAGGTTAGCCTAATGAGGAAGCCAGACTAAGATGAAATAATTAATACAGCTGCAGAGAAGAGATGTAGGAGTCTTTGGGGGATAAGAGAGCTGGCTCAAGTCTTCTTCCCCAATCAGAGCACTTCAGGCCTTTGTGAAGGTTCGGAAATTCTCTGTTTCCACTGGGTGCCGAAGGTAGGTCTGTGGTCCTTCCAGCCTAGGATGCTCCTGGGAACTGTCCGAATCAGCTGCGTAGGCATGGGGGTCTGGACCAGGTTCAGGGCAGCAGCTGGGCTGGAGCTGTGAACTGTGAGCATTGTGGGGGGCCGCGGATGTTTTAGGAGGCTAAAACCCCCCTGCTGGTGGAGAGGAGAGCAATGCTGGGCTCTGGAGGATGTTCTGTTGTTGGGATGCTCTTCTTGGCCTCAAGAACAGGAAGATGAGCTAGAGAGCCCTTCTTGCTCAGGTCCAGCCCCACTCTGCTGGTGCAAACGGGCAGTGTCAAGGGGAGGCACCCGCTCCCACTGCGAGCTCCTGCTGCTCAGCACGAGCCTGAATTAAAGCAGGTTTATTTAGTAAGCCCGTTCCAGGATAAAGACTTTGATTTATAGGCACCCCGATAGCGCTCCAAGGAGGACTTGTACAACTTTAACTGCATTTTCTCAGCATCACACCAGCCCAATAAAAGAGAGTTCATATGCGCTACACAAATTCTCACTTCCAATATAAAAAAGGTTTTATGAGACTGGAAGTCTCGCTGGCTCTGCGGGGCCGGGTGTATTGGCGGATACTCTGCATGACAGACCCTTGATTCCTCTTCGAGTTGTCAGACTTCAGTAGCATTTACAGCTATTTAGCTATCAAATTTTATGTGCGGCTCTGAGAGAAATGTGTCTTTTAAATACTGCTCTGTCTCATAAACAGCAGTCTGTTAAACCATGTCAATGGTACAAGCGGTTTGTGAAGCCCTCCGATGCAATCGCCTACAGCTCCACTCATTACCTGAGCAGCAAAGTGCTAGGAAGTACAACAAGTTAATTTTCCAAGCCAGTTGTCTTGGCTGGGAATCAGCTTCCAGAGTGAAAGCTGGTACTAACCACACTCCAGCAGCTGAAATTTGAGTTCCGTTTTACCCCAGTGTGTATCTTCTTCCTACTAGCCATAAAGCCACACTAACTCAGTACACACTCAGGCAAGAAAGCAGTGTTTGTCATCTGCACGAAGCGACTGCTGAGATCGCATCCCTAATTTTCCAACCCAAGGCTCTGAAGCTCAGGACTCTTTCCTCTCTGCAGGAAGACCATTTGATGTTCCCTTTGGTCCTTCTTCTCGGAAGAGAAGCTGGAGGCAGGAGATTCCTGTGGTGCTAGACCTTACCTTGGCCATAACAAAATCCCTTTGTTAGTCAGGCTTGAGTTTCAGCCTCTTATTTTATTGTTTTATTCTTTTTTTCCTATTATTATTTTAGCATTAAATGGTAACTTAAAATACATTTTCAAACCTCACCATTTGGGAGGTGCAGGTGGTACAAGCAGTGGGGAGAGCCCAGGCTGCGGGCGCCTTTGCCCAAAGGCACAGGGTAATGAGCACTTGGATGTCTGATTGCTGCCGCGCACTACAGACTGGGAGTTTTGCTCTCCTGTTGTTGCTGTTTCTGCATGCAATGAGACAGCGGCCAGGGAGGAAAAAAAATGTACATGCATTTGCAGCATGGTTATTTTCAAATATGAAATTGCACCTGCAAAAATAGAAGCCAGAAAAGGACTGGCGAGCAGCTTGGAGATGGGAGGCGTGATGCGTGCGGAGCAGGGATGGGGACAGCATCTCTGAGTTTCTTTCCCATGCTTGCGCCACCTGATAGTTTTAGCGGACGTTAGTTTTCCTCCCCCTTGCATTTCAATTAATCATCTGCTTGTCAGCGCTCTTCCCTTCAGCTCCCCTCCGCGCCAAGTCTCACGGAGCGGTGCACACGCACGCAAGCACCCATGCACGCAGCCTGCGTGCTGACGGGCTTGGCTGCTCGTTAATCACTTACCAGTGTCGTGTGAGTTGGTCCCCACAGAAGGAAGTTTGGAAGAGGAGAAGACAGTCATCTCCTTGGTCTGCACTTCATCAATGGAGATGGGCTGAGCATAGGATCTGTCCCTGGTGTGTTGCAGCCTGTGGTCTCTGTCCTGCTCCAAGCAAAATGCTGATCAGACTTGTTCGAAAAGGTTTTGTTTTCAAATGTGTTTGAAAGGAGCTCTGAGCTGAGCTCTGAGGACTGTTTTAATATTTAGTTTTTACCAGCAATGGCATGCTCATCCATTGAAGTGAGAAGTGACCTTAGGGACTGTCTAGTCAAGCCTCCTGCCCAAAGAAGAGTGAATACTGAGCACAGACCAGTTTAGTTTGCCCATCTGGGTCTTGAAAACCTCCAGGGCTGGAGATTCCACCACCTATCTGGGTCTCTCATCCAGTGGGTGACTGTCATGAGGAAATGTCTTCATTACAGTAAGCCTGGACCTCTTCTGTTGCAGCTCATGTCTGTTGCCTTTCATCTTCCCACCATGGAAGAAAAGGATCTGCTTTCATCATCTCAATAACCTCCCAGTAAGCACGCTGAGGTTTCTGTTAGGTCCTCCTGAAGCCATCCCTTCTCTGGGTTGGACAAGCCCTGTTTTCTCAACCTGTCCTCATCCCCATGTGTTTCAGCATCATCACCACACTCATGGCCCTTCACTGGACTTGCTGGAGGTCAGCAGTGCCCATCTTGTACCAGCGCCTCAGAACTGGATGCAAGGCTCCAGATATGGTTTGAGGACAATTTTTTCATTGAATTTTTGTGAGTCCTGCAGACCCTGCCTAGTCATGTACCCGGCATCAAATTTCCTCTCTGATTTGGAAAAGTTGCCAAAAGATCACAAAATTAATAAAGTGTGCATATATGTGCGTGCATGTTTGTGTGCACAGTTATTTAGAAATTACTCTTGTTTTGAAGTTTGAATAGATTTTTTTATTCATACTTTTCACGAGTGTGTTTAAGAACGTACAGTTTGACCACTGCACAAATGTGCTGCTCTGCTCAGAGGCTCTTCTGCAACCCCAGCAGTAGCTGTACCCTCTCCCCAGATTCCCTTTAGCTTCTCTTCAACCACAGAGATGTTGAACTGAGATGATTCCTTTTCCTACCTCATCTACTCACTCAGAGATTCTCCTAATTAGTGCTCCGAGTTTTTATCTGTCAGAAGGAAGATTTTCTGGTGCCAGGCAGGATCTGCTCTGGTGAAGGCTGACGCTGTGCTGGGACGTACTGGAGCTGCAGAGGGCAGCTCGAAGGGATGATGTGGATGAGGGGTGCAGCCAAAACTCAGGACAAGAAACATGAATTCTAAAGGATATTCCCAGTGACAGGTCCAGGATGAGCCACATCCACATCCCCAGGCTGGAGAACTGGGGTTTAAACTGAAGCTTCCTGCCATGCCAGGAAAGTGGAAGTTGGGCTCCCGCTCTCCATCGAGACAGCATCACGACAGGCTCAGGCAACCAGAAGGGAAAAGACCAGGGGCAGAAATGTGTTCCCCCGTGCTTGCTGCTCCTCTATGACTTTAACCTGTGATCAGCACAGCAAGCTGATGAGCACAAGTAGACTTGACTCTGGCTCAGCTTTTCCTTTGTTCTGCCATTGAGGAATATTTGGGGATTGGAAGTCAAATACAGCACTTCCCTTTTCCAAAGGAAAGGAAAAGAGGAAAGGAAGGAAAGGAGCCCCTCTCGCTTGCTGCACCGGCAAACCCTCATCATCTTGTAGCAGGAGGCCAGCACATATGAATATTCCTGTGCAACATGCGCGAGTGATGAGCCCCATATGCAGGCCTTGGGAGAAATTAAATATTTTCTATGGCGCTTTCCAAAGAGCCTTTCTATCAAAGTGCTCAGTCGGGAGCCAAATCACCCCAGCTTTTGCAGCCCCAGCTGGTTGACACTTTTTTTATTATTTTATTTTTAAACACTGATGAATATTTTCTAATTAAAAAACAAGCCCTTCCCTAAGCTGAGTCTTGCCCCAGTGCATGGAGTTGAGCCAGAGTTTGGGAGGAGGCTGGAAACCACCAGGGACGCTACGGCTGCTCTTGACTGCTGCTTTTTTATCTCCTTCAGTGCTGGAGCTTGCAGAAAGGGTCCTGAAATAAAGCACACACGTGGTTTGCATCTGCCAAGCCACGCATGGTGGAAGGCAGCCGCCTAGGCAAGGGGTGGCAGCCTGGTCCCTGTCTGATGTTTTTCCCATGAGAGAGGAGAGGAATGAGTGCAGGCTCTAGGCAGGCGGTTTGAGGAGCACCAGCCTCCTGATATGGTGATCACAGGAGTACAGGTGGGCAAGAGGATGTCCAAGCAAGGCAGCTGGTGTTGCAAAAGCTGCTCTTCCTATGGCACGGTGTGAAGGAGCAAAGCCTTGGCTTCGTTTTGGAAGAGACAAAGGTGATCACTGCAGGGAGAGGAGTCCAAGGAGGGGCAGATACACAGGACGAGACACTGGGTCTCATCTTGAGCACAGGGACAAAACTCCTTGCTAGTTTTAAGTTATTTGAACATGGCACAGAGTTGGAGAGGAGCTGATCTGCCTGGGACACAGGAATGGGAAATGGGTGCTGGTTCTTTGGACTGGGAGGAAGTGAGAGCCCCAAAAGTCCAGCAAGAGCCTAGCTGGTGGGGCAGGACGATGGGCATCAGGTTGGTGTGCATCAGTGGTGGTGGAGAGCATGGGGCCAGGCAGGAGGACCATTGGGCACTCCCCTACTCGCTCCTGGGGTTTGGCAGTGTGGCCACCTCTGGAGCCAATAGCTTCTTGAATTGCCCCAGTATGAATTTAGGCCTGGATGCGTGCTCCTTGGGTCTTAGTCTTCATGGCAATCACAGAGGCCACTTGCCCTCCTGTTTAGCACTTGGCTTTGACAGCTAAGGGTGGAAAAAATGCCTTGGAGGAACAATGCTGGCAACAGGTGCCCTCATCTCAAGCCTTCTCTGCAGCAGCCACGGGGCTCGAGAGTGGAGCAAAGCTCCCAGAGCAAAGCTCAAGTCAAGGAGAAAAATGCTGCTGGGATCACGCAAGGTGGAACCTCTCCCAGCTGAGTTGTTTTTCTCCTAAATAGCTGAGTTGACTTCAGACCATTTTCTGCTCAGCGGAGCCGTTGTTGGTAGGTACAAAGGTGATGGTATTCCCACCTTGTGTACTGTACCCCATAAACTATGAGAAAGTAAGAAAGGATCTGCGCAATTTCAAATCAGCTGGAGATCAAATCGGTTCCTGGACTTGGTACCAGTATGTGCATCTCCCTTCCCTTGCAGGCCTGGAAACAAATTGAATTTTAACCCAGTTTCTCCTATATTGAGTATTCATTTAATTCTGCTGCCTTTACATAGCAAAATCTTCCTCTGAACATACATCATGCTGGCTTTTTATTTTTGAAAACAAGCTGAGACCCAAAGGGAGTCTCATGCCATGGCTCACCTGGGCTTGCCAGAGCTCAGTGCTGCTAGCCAGGGCAATTCTCAGAGGCAATCCTTGTTTCCAAAGGGGTGTTTTCTTTCCACCATCACCACTAAGCCCACTGAGCTGCCCCGGCACGTGTTTCAGTGTACAGCCGCTCCGTCCCCCCCTCATCCCTTGGGAACTGCTTCCCTGATGTCAGACAGCTAATACCCCCTAGCAAACATGCTAATTTAAGAGCTGTTAAAGCCAAGGGCCAGCAGGAGGTCATAGTCCACACAAACAGATGGTATTTTGTCCTTGATAATTAAATTTCCCTGTAGTTTTGGGTGAGAGACTTTCTTGCCTTTTATTTCAGCACAGCTGCCTCAGGCCAACTCAGTTCATCCGTCCTCATCCTCTGCTCACTCTTAGCAAATGCTTCTGCAGGGCTGGGGCAGGACCCTGGGGAGGGCAAGTGTCCCTGGAGGGTTTCAGAGATGCCCTTTGTGGGCTGCAGCAGTCAAAAGTCCACTGAAGAGGCAGCAGTTGGAGGCTACGTGAGCATTGTAAGCCTGAGGCTTGTAGGTGTCCCCTGCTCATTTCAGCGGTGCTGGTGAGGGAGAGACCCTGCACTTTAGCCTCTCACGGCTGCTTTTCCCCTTCCTCCAGGTGATGTCAGGCTGCAGGTGGATGGTGAGGGGGGCTGGGGTCAGTAAGGTCCTGCTGTAAACCGAGGTGGCGGTGATGACAAGACAGCTGCCGACATGTGGTGAGGCTTGATGTATGAGTTGGGCTGTCTGGGGAGGATAGAGAGAAAAGAGGATTGGTTCTTCCCCCTTGCTTTCTCAGGAGAGTGTTTCGAATTGGGAGTGTGCAGGTGTGTTACCCCATTCCCACTGCCAGCACTGGTCTCATCACTGTCCCCACTCCCACCACTGTCCCTGGGCTTGGCTCTGCAAAGCATCCATTCATCTACCAAAGGGACTGCTGGCAGGAGAAAGGTCCTGTAGCATCACTGTCCCTGACACAGCCTACTGCCAAGAAAGGGGAGGATTAGTCCTTCCTCATGCTGCCATTCTCCTTGCTAGTCCTTGGGCAACCATGGAGCAGCCCCATGCCTCAGTTGCCACCAGCTCATCACTTTGCAGTGTGCTCAATTGCCGACTGCAAAAACTGGGTGCCACTGTGGCATTTGGGGACAGTCCCAGGGGCTGCTGGGGTGTGTTGGACACCTGCAGGATGGCACGGGCTGAGTGGCATGGAGAAACGGGGTGGAACTGGGAGAAGCAATGAGGACCAAACCCCATCTGCCTGCAGGGTGGGCAGCATGTCTCTCCAGCTCACACTTTTTGCTGCCCAGGTACTGGGCAGCATCCCCATTGTGGGGAGGGAAGGCAGGGGGCAGCACCTATGCAGATGCAGGACAAATTTCCCCACCGTCGTGTCTGTCCTGGCTGCCTGAGGTTGCCTGCAACCCCAAAACAGCTTGTGTGCTGGTGATCCCAGGCTGGTTGTTGGTATAAAGGCATTGCTGGGACTACTATCTTAAGACACAATCCAATTGCAGTGTTTGCAGATTTGAGCCCCAGGTGCGCTGTGGGTGTTTGGAGCTGGAGGCATGCATGGTGCTCATGCAAACCCACAAGCATGAAGCCATCAGGCTCAACCCACAGTGGCAGTCTCAACTGAAAAACCTGCTGGTTAGTTGGAGGAAGTGTGGGGCCGTGGAAGCGAGGTGGGCTGTGGTGTGGAGGGGCCAGGGGGCTTGCGAAGGGCACAGCGGAGCAGAACCGGGGCAGCTGTGGTGCAGCTGTATGCATTTCACAAGCAGATGCGTGCAGAGCAGATTGGTAAGCATGCAAGCCAGTGATGGAGTGCCTTTTGTCCTGCTTCCCACCCGTAATGGCACTTCTCCTTTGGGGCACCCCATCTGGTGAGGGCCCGGAGGACCCCCTGTACACTGTGGAGCAGTAGGTGGGAGGGCAGGGCTGGGGTGGGGTAGGGTCACAGCCTGGCCAGAGCCGGGACCATCCTGTTTGCTGTCCCCTGTGGTCCATTGTGCTGAGAAGGTGACCCATATACCAATGGCTGGAGGGAGCTCCCCGGTTGGGTGGATGGGTTGCAGAGCTGAGAGCCAAGCTTCTCCTACGGGACCTGGAAAGAGGAGGATAGCAAGCAGAGACCAGTGGGGAATGTGTGAGCCGCAGCATCCTGAGCCTGTGCCTGCCTCCAGCAGTGCCCACTGTCCTCCCTGGGCTCCACAGACTGCCTGGCCCCAGTCTGCCCCATCCTCCTGCCAGCTCATACTGCAGGCATAGGGGAGAAATGAAGCAAAGCAAAATAAATCATCCCAGGGTGTCTCCTGGGAGGTGGTGTCAGAGTCATTGTAGTGGCTTCCTCCGTGCCAAGCACTTAAAGAAAAAAAAGTCCAAACACATAAACAAGCCAAAATTAAAATGCCCAGCAAGCTCTGTACAACTGGCTGCTCCCTCCCTTACGCTCCCAGCTACTACACCAGTGTAGTTTTCCCTGCCTGGACAAGACGGGCTGCAAAGGCCTCTTCCAGCACTCCTCACTCCAATCCTGTTCATGTACCTGAGACAAAGCAACATCAGGCTTTCATCCTCTAGCTCTTTCTTGGCACGCTGACAAAAAGCAAACCTGCTCTGCTTTCTGAACAGCAAAGCCGTAGGCTCAGACCTTGTCCATGTTTCTTGATCTGGGACAAAGCTGTGGCTCTCCCTCACTTGAGGACATTGCCACCAGGAGGTTTTCTCGAGCCAAGCCATCATGGTCATGCCTAAGCTGGAGCAAAGGGGTTCTGCGGGCTGCAAGGTGGCAGTGGTTGGTTTGGGGCAGCAACCAGCAGTTGCACCCCGCTGGCCCCTGTGCTTCTGCAGCAGGACAGTGTCTTTCACTTCTTCAGCATGGTGACACAGAAGTAACCCTTGCACCAGTGAGCTCAGACCCAGTGCACACACTGGTGCAGAAAACAGATCTCCAGAGGAGCACATTTGGGTGCACTGTTTGTATTTAAAGCCAAACCTTTTTGTCCCTTTGTCCCCATATGCCATTTAGAGGGATGTTAAAGCTCCAGATTCCTCCCAAAATCCTCACTAGCAGCAACCAGGCTCCCCTGTGCTATGTCCACTGTGCCAAGGGCATCCACGCACTGGAGGAAGTGTGGACAACAAGCTCTATCTGTTCTCCCTTTCCTCTTCAGTTTGCTCAGGATGACGCATGAGTACGGCAAGGTCCAGATTTTGACGCTAGAATGCTTTTCTCTGCCCTGTGGGTTTGCACCTTGAGGGGCCATGGAGAGTTCCTAAAGCAGCCTGGCCACAGACTTTCCTCAAGGCAAAAACCAGGGCTGTGAGTAAAATCCTGGGAAATTTGAAGGGCAATGTAGCCCCGCAGACAAAAATAAGAAATATTGCAAGCGTTTGCTTCGAAATCACAAACTGCACCTTGCATCAAGCAGCAGGATCTTCCTAAAGTGTTTGAGGCTGTTTGCTTCATGTATGGGAGTTTGGCTTTGCTTTTATATTTTGTTTTGTTCCCATCATTCGTTTTCTGTTTTCATGAGCAGAGCCTGGGAAATGAAGTGCCAAAATTCAGTGCAACATCGAGCGCCCATTCCCACAGTAATTGCAGTCTGGAGAGGCAGAGTGAGTAGGATCTGTCCCTAAATGTACGTATCTTGGGTAGTTTCTCCAGCTTCCAGGGAGGAGCGCTGAGAACCCCTGGGCCGCAAGCATGTCTGATCTCCCATGTCCTATCTCCCTCTCTTTTCTGATTTTCTCTGTCTGTCCCTGGTGTGGTGCCATCAGCTCCATTTCACTTGGGGAAAAACCTATGGAAAAAACCCAACTCAGACCCGACTTGAATGAAGGCTCCAGAAAAAACCACCATCTTTTTCACTTCTCTAATAGAAGCAAAGATCTGATTGATTCCTGCAGTCTCTCTCTGCAGGGAGCTGGAAAATGCTCGGCATGGAGAAAAGTTGAGTAAAAAGGGGATAAAAATGGCATTTCCCATGACTGATCCAATCTTTCCTCAGTCTCAGAGGCTGTCTGGGTGTGGATGTGGGCTATGGAGGAGTGGGGCTTAGCTGAATTCCTGCTTGGGGGGCACTGGTGTCCTTGAGGTATGGGCTTGGGGCAGTGTTTCTCCACAGCCTCTGCTGTCGGGATTCAGGCCCCCTTGTACCCTGCCGTGCTTTCTCCTGGCGCCAATTCCAAAGACGTATGATGCTTATTAGTATGCTGTGCTTTGCATTGGCTTTTATCACCACTGGCACAGATGGCTGGGCTTGGACTGCTGCCCTCCACTTGGAGAAAGGCTGGTTAACATGATGGGAGTTGTGAGGACAGGTACAGACTCTGGGAAATATCTTTCTTCAAAGCTCCATGTGGGAAGAGAGAGTGGGCAACAGCAGGCAGCTGTCTGCGTGGCAGCATTACCCTGGGATGGCTATGGCACCAAGGACTGTTGGTAAGCAGGGTCGCTGGAGAGGTTCAAAGTGGTGTGCATGTGCAATGCTTTCTGTAAGATTTGCGATGAGGGAAAACCACCTTCCTCTTGGAGCAGATATGCCCCAGCCCATGCAGCTGCAGGGTGAGGACCAAGACTGGTCTTCACAGAGGTCTAAGGACATTACTGGCCTTTTCACAGCTCCCTGCCCCAGCAGGAGCATAACAGTGTGATTCACACAAGCAATAAATTACCTGTCCTAGGAGCCAAGTCGCCAGCCAGGCAGGATCCCAAACAGCCTGAGACATTTAATGTGTTGCTTGCTCCTCCCCAAACCATCTCAACTCCCTGTGGAGTCCACAGGCTCTGCAGTACCCTCTGAAATGTGACTCTGGTTGTAGCTGGGCTGATGATCGTTCCAGTAGAGCCCCTTTCTTCTTCCCCACGGGTACAGAAAACGACTTTGGTCATTGTCTTTCTCACTGAGGAATCCTACCAGTGGCACCAAGGGATGAGGGAGCAACTCCAGGCTTCAAAACCCGTGATGGAGGCAGGAGTCCTGCAAGCCTACAGCTACCCTGAGGGACACATCTTCAAGCCAAGCAGCTAGGACATTTTTTGAGGGCCTTCTATCTACCTTCTCTCCAATTCTCCTAGGCCAGGAGGGCAGGAGGGTCTGTGCAGCTGTCCTAAGGTCTGATGGTGCTCCCCGGGCTGACAGGGGCATTGTGATGGAGGGACTCTGCCATGGGGTCTCCTTCTTCAGGGCATCCTCTTGTTAGGCGTCTCTGCTGGGAAAGGCGGAGATGCAGGGAGGAAAGTTGTAGTCCACAAGAGCCATAAGTGAATTAATTTCAGCTGGCCCTGGTCATCCTGGTGGTGCCTGTGGTCCAGGGTGGCAGTGCTAATCACACTGTTGACAGTGGGGGCTTAAATTAGATTTAAGAAGGCATTTCAAGCAGCAGGGGCTCTAGCTCTGCAGGTAAGGCTTTCTAATAAATAGCCCATATTAAAGGCATGCTGAAGCCCCTCTTTTCTCCCCTCTTCAGCAGTAAAATGGAGTTCAGTATCAACGGTGCATTCACTGCCGGACCAGGAGGTTTCAGGACTGTTGACAAGTGTACAAGTGTACTAAGCAACAAATACTGTTTCTTTTCGTTTCGCTTGCCTTGCTGCCAGGGGAGGTCTGAAGGGAGGACATGGCACTTGGTGCTTTTGGGCACCCACGTGCTGCTCCCAGGGCGGCCCCACTGCCCACAGGGCATCCAGGCGCTGAATGCATCACAGGGCACTACTGCATGAGTAGTGCAGTCCCCGTGGGGACCGGGGCTGGAGAGTGCCCTGCGCATTGCGCTGCTTCACTGCTTGGCCCAGCATTACAGGCTGCCCGCCAGGAAGGATGGCATCTCACTGGAGGCACCCCAGAAAGCTGTGGAAGGGTCTTTGCTAGCAAAGGGCTGGGCTGGGCTGAGCAATCGAGGGTGGCTTTGGTAAGAGTGTTTCTGTGGGGCTGTGGCCCAGGAGGTGTCTGCTGCAGGTATCTCCAGGGCAGGTGTACTGTAACGGATACAGTTAGTGTCTGCGCTACAAGCATAGCTTCATGCCTCGGGGACAAGCAGATCGTGAACTCTCCTGCAGGATAAGGTGTGCTGCAGTATCTATGGTCAACATCTGCACTACAGGTGTATCATACCATCTACAGTCAGCATCTGCAGTTCTGGTGTACTGTAAGGTTAACAATCAATACAGGTGTACAGTAGTGCCTGCAGTCAGAGTGTGCAGGACAGGCACATGGTAGCATTTACTGTTGGTGTCCGCAGTACAGGCATACCAGAAGGTTTGCAGTTAGTGTGTGCAGTACAGGTGTATCATGGCATTTACAGTTGGTGTTGCACCAGTCCACAATAGCGGTTGTACCACAGTGTTTATTGTTGGTTACTGCAGTACAGACACAGCAGAGCTCCTTTAGAAGGCTCTGGGCAAGGCTGCAGGGGGGACACACAGGGAGGAAATTACTTAATGGGGTGGTTTGCTCCCCTCAGTCACCACTTCAGAACCAGGGCAACGCCAGCCATCGGCGAATTGCCTGACAGAAGACTTCGTTGTGGAAACAATAGGTTTTGAAAGTACCTTTTTTTTTTTTTGTGGGAAGCCCTTCTTCTAGAATGGAGTCTCACTTACTTATCACATTGGGGAGGGGGCTGTGGCAGGTGAGAGTCATGGGGGTAGGCTGAGATACCTGCCCTGGAGCTGCCATTTCCAGCTGGCTGTCACCAGTTAATGCCCCATTGCTTACAAGCATCCCCATGGCTTTAGGGAACCTTCTAAGGGGCTGATGGAAAGGATCCACCTGCCTGCCTGCTCAGAAGAGGACACTGGGATTGTTCAGCAGACAGTGGCATCCTACTTTTTGCCTGGATACATGACTCTCTTTGCTCTTGCTGCCCACCTCGGTACTGTCCTCACTCCATTTTGCCACAGTAGTTGGTATCGTGTTGCTGTGCCCCTTCCATAGTGCTTGCAGGGACAGCCTATGGGCCTATCTTCGTATAGATCTGGCCACGTCCTGCTTAGACGTAGCCTGATGCAGCTCGGGGAGAGCAGGGCTGGAAATGCGTTTAGTTTTGACTAAGAACTGCTAGAGAGGACCGTGTTCATGTCTACATTGAGTCTAATGCTCAGAGTGACAATGACTGATGTCCTCATTGCCCTTGGTGCAGAGGACAAGGCAGAGAAGGGTTAACCAGTGGTTGTCTCCCAAAATGAGAAGCTATTGACAGCAAGGAATGGCTGGTAGAGGTGGCTGCAGCTCCAGAGCTGCTGGGCCACCACATCCTGTATGTTCTCTTCGCCTTCCTTTGCTCGTGCCCAGTCTCCTCTTTCCACCATCAAGAAATGATTCACTACAGGGGCCATAGCAAATATTCTCCAATCTCTTTTTCCACAGAAGATGGAGTTGCCCACTGCTAGGTTTGCTGTGTAATAAATGTGGTTCCCCACCATCACCTTTCAACTGGCCCCTGCCTGGGCAGGGGTACGGCCCCTGCCTGGGCAGGGGTACAGCCCAGGAAGCTGCACACCTGGCTTGCTGCTGCTCACTGGCCCCTGTACCTGCGTGCTGGGGTGCTGGCTATTTCTAGACAAACCGTTAAGTGAGCAAAAACGACAAATGGAAATTTGCATTAGAAGCATTTGGAGAAATTGAGAAGGTTTTGTTATATGCTTGGAAAAAGAAAATCAACATAGCTTTGGGCAAAACAGGCAAACAAAGCAAATACTGCATGGGAAATTGTGATTCAAGTGAGAGAAAGTTGGTTTTCTGGCTAGATTTTTCAGTGAAATAGCTCCGGATCCCTGCCTGGCAGCAGGGATTGTCTCTGAGGGGAAATGTGCTTTTGCAGAGCAAAAGTAGCATAACAGAGTGGTGAGGTCTCTGTGCCAGCAGTGGGAGCCTCTGTCTGTGTCCTGGCTGTGCCACAGAGTCCTCAGGGACATTTGCTGATTCCCTTCTCTCTTTTTTTCCCTTGTAACCAAGCTGCATCACCCTTGAGACTGTGAGTGCTTTGGAGCAGGAGTCATCCCTTGCCCCTTAAGCCTGGGCCTGTGTCCGTCAGGTGAGGCTGCCTGGCATGCAGGGAGGAGCAGCTGCAATTGTTAAGATGACTGATAAGATGAGGCAGAGCAGGCATGAGTGGCTTTGTCCCCTTGCAGGACCAAGATGTAAATTGTGATGGTTGACAGTGGTATTTGCACTGGCGTGAGACAGAACAGTGGCTACAGTGGATCTCATGCTTCCCAAAGAGCAGGCTGGTTGCTGGAGGAGCCGCAGGGGCTCCCGTCCTCCGTTCCGTCATTGCCACTGTCTCCAGAGATGGAATGTGTGTACCCCAGGGGGGTACCTGGTCTGCAATGCAGAGGAGGCTCTGGCCCTGGTGCAGTTCCTTAGGTGCTTCAATTCCTGGTATGAACCACCAACTTCCAAGGCTGTAGAGAGGCAATATTCTGTGGGAAATTAATGTGGATTGGTTGGGAGGAGAGTGGTTTGCAGGCAGCAGTTTGTGGCCCCACATGCCAGGGCTGCCCCAGGATGTGGCATTGCTACCTACTCGAGTCCCAGCCAACACCCACTGCCCTGACTGCTGCTTGCGATGGCAGCTTGTGCACAGGCAGAGTAGCAGCACATGAGCCGTGCTGCAGGCATGGTGGGGACGCACGGAGGAGGTGGAGGAGAGAGCAGGCATGAAGAAAGAAAGATAGGAGAAGGAGAGAAGAAGCAGAGTGAATAATAACAATGTTTTAATTAGCACTTAACGCTTCTTGCTCAGAGCTTTCAAAGGAAGGTTACCTTCATTATCTCTGTTTTACAGATGGGGAAACTGAGGCACAGGGGAGGTGATGAGGGCGATTTGCACAAGGTGACCCAGGAGGGCTGGGGCTAGGCTGGGAGGGGGATCTGTGAACGGTGTGTCCATTCTCTGACACCACAGCTGCAGAGGGGCTGGCTTTCGCTGCCAGCCCTTGGTGCCCAAACCCAGGGCTGCAAATTAAGCAGCAAGGCTGTGGATTTCTTCTTTGCCTGTCTCCCAGCACCCCATTTTCAGGGCCCCTGTCCCTCACGCATACCTGCCCCTGAGAGACATTTGAGACCAGACTGCACCCCAAAATCTGCTCACAATATCCCTCCCAGCCATACTTGCCTTTCCCTCCAGCTCTGCAAAGGCTTGTGACC
Source organism: Neomorphus geoffroyi (assembly GCA_033558235.1). Taxonomy (NCBI): domain Eukaryota; kingdom Metazoa; phylum Chordata; class Aves; order Cuculiformes; family Neomorphidae; genus Neomorphus; species Neomorphus geoffroyi. The sequence continues at coordinate 3,278,406 of JAUMJM010000048.1, forward strand.
TGCTGTGAACCCAAGTCCATCTGGGCTTCTGCAACGATCATGTTGGATAATAGAATATGTTTTGCTGGGTTTTTTTCTAGCTGGTACAGCTCCCCCTTTATTTAGGTTTAAATGGATGCCATCTGGCTAACGAGCACATACTCGTGTTCTAGATTAAAAGGCAATCCTCCACGCATTACTGATACGGCGCTGGAGATTAGAGAGGTTTATACGGTTTTGAAGGTGTAATTTGCTTTTCATGCATGGTGCTATTTGCCTCCTGGCAGGTGGGCTGGCATCCCCCATCACCATACCCAGAAGCTCCCTCTGGGCTCTGGTCTCCTCCACCAACCCCAGCTGCAAAAGGAGGAGAGCTTGTGTGTCTCTGAGATGGGCAAGGCTGCACAGGGCATCCTTGTGATTATTGCTGCCTTTTGTCGACTCCCAGGGAGGCCTATTGGCACAAGGATGGTGTTCCCTGCTTGTCCCCAAAGCCCAACGCGTCTCCACCCACCTGCCTTCTTAGCTGTTGCCCCTCTCCGTGCCTCCTTGCACCCTGAAACATAGAATAGCTCACCAGGAGAGTGCACTCTCTGCCCCTTTCCCAGCCCAGAGAGATGGGGGGCCAAAGGTGGTGCATCGGGGTGTCAGTGGGCCGTCATTGAACACTGTGAAGACACTGGTGAGGGTTACACTGACCCTGGCATGCCCAAAAATGCTGCTGCTGTTGCATTGGGCTGGTGGACAGCATGGTGCTCGGTGCTGGTGCTGGAAAGGGCCACACCAGAGCAACAGCAGCAGCTGCCCATGCTGGGATCTGCATCTTGCGCATCTTAAGCACAGGCTGGTGCTGTGAGTGCCTGGGTGTGCTCCTGTATCTTCAAAAAGTGGAGACCTTATCAGTCTGTACAGCTTCCTGAAAGGAGGTTGTAGAGAGGTGGGTGCTGGTCTCTTCTCCCAAGTAACAAATGATAGGATGAGAGGAAATGGCCTCAAGTTGTACCAGGGGAGGTTTAGATTGGATATTGGGAAAAATTTCTTTACCAAAAGAGCAGCTGAAGCACTGGAACAGACTTCCCGGGGAAATGATAGAGTCATCATCTCTGGAGGCATTAAGAAATATGTAGACATGGCACTTCAGGATAGTAGGCGCAGCAGTGGTGGACTCACAGGTGGACTTGATGATCTTTGATGAGTTTTCCAACCTCAACAATTCTGTAAAAAACCTTTGCAACCCACTTGCAGACAATATCTGCTCCTAGAGTGATGCTCCAGCTGCCAAGGAGAGTCCAGCACCAGAGCTTAACTTTCTTAAGAGGAAAAGGAGACAAGGAAAATGCAGCATTTGTGCAAGGCATAACATTGCCTCTGGGCACCTGGTGGTGCTGGCAGCTTCCATGGGAAGTGCCACAGGCCATTGAACGATGAAGTGTGTGCCAGCAAAATGTCTCGTTTTGCAGTCCTGTGTAGCTGAGATGAAATCTTGCTTTGTGGGCATCTCCTTGCGGTTCCATCATGCCCTTTGGCTGCCCAGAAGGGACCAGCTGTTGGCACAGTGCATGCAAGGTCTCCTGTGAGCAAACCCTGACTGCTCCTGCTTGTGTTTGCTTCCACAGATGGCTAACCCTATCCTGTCAGCGTGCTGCGTAGTGCTTGCCGTGGTGGTGGTGGTGTACGCCCAGAGACACAGTCAGCAAGGTAAGTCTCTCCTCACCTCTCCCACCTCGGAGGTCCTAAAAGATGTTGGTGCCACTCCTCCAGCCTCTCTGCTGGGGCAAGCTGAGTGTGCTCTCTGGGCTTGCCTGATCCTGCATTTCTGACTGTTAGCACTTCTCTCTGTGATGCGTGTGTCCCCTCCTGACTGCTCCTAGGGGTTTGGATGTCTTGCACCCATCCCCTCACCCACTGCTCCACCCTACCTTGCCCACACCCCCACATATCCCATGCTGCCCCTATAGCTGAGGCACTGATTCCCTGCTCTTCAACCTCCTCCTCTTTTCTGCATGCTGCCCTGTGCAACCCAGCCATGAAGGGATAAGTGGGTGGGAAAAAACAGCATCCTGACAGCCCCAAGCCCCAGCACCCTACCCCATAACCATGATACATGTCTTATCCTGCTCCTTGGAGTGATTTACCCTTAATGCCACCACTGATCTGTGCCCACCACTAGCTCCTGTCTCTCCAGGTTAGCAGAGGATTTGGGGCTTACCTTAGTGATGGATTTTAGAGACAATAGTGGTTCTGGGTCCAGGCAGGAGCAGGAAGGTCATGAAGTGATGTGGGTCCCACTGTGGGGTTACCTGTGGCAACCCTGCAAAAATGGGACAAAATGGGGGATCTCCTGCCTGGTTGTTGTTGCTTTTGGTGGAATATAGAGGAGATTATTGCTAATTAAGTCCAGTAAGGACATCTGTGTGTCTGTGGGCTCTGTGGCATTGAGGAACTGGGGCAGAGCACCCTGCTGAGCTGCCCAAAATCCAGCTGGATGGGTTTACATTGCCAGAAGCTGCCAGCTTGGACATGAAGCAGCTGGGGTTTGGCAGCATGACCCCATCCTGTGGGGACTGCCTCTCTTGGGACATGGATGGATTTTGCTGGGTTGGATTTGCAAGAGTGTTTGCGGCACCTTTCCAGGGCACCTGCTCAAAGCGTTTGGTTGCTGAGCTGGTGTGATGCTTTCTGCAGAGAAGCAATGCTGCTTAGTCCTGATGTGGCTGCAGGACCACTTCTTGGGAAGCCTTGAAGGACTCAGTGTCAAGACTGGCAGAGCATCCCTTGGATGCACCGTGCTTCTTCCCTCTGTACTGTGGAGGTGGCAGGCCAGACCTGTTGCACAGGGAGATGCACAAAATACAGAAGTGCCAGCTGCTTCAGGGTATGCACACCTGAAATATGTTGTCTAGACAGAGAAACAAACACTGCTCCCCGCCAGCACTGGTCAGGACCACATGTTTTGCTGCTGGCACAGCTCCAGGCAAGGCTCCTGGCCAGGCAAGCTGCAACTACAACCACCTTCTGCTCCATGATCCAGCAGGTTGCAGAGATTTAGCAGGATAGCCTTCCTGTCCCTGTGTCTCTCCTCCTTCCCTTGCCCAGGTCCATCCAGGAGGGAGATGTCTGGGGCACCAGCTCGAAACTGGAGCTGCTGAGACTTGAGTTCTTCTACAGACCATTGGAGGGGTGCACTGAATGAGGCAGAGCTCTCCTCATCTGCAGGAGCCAGAGAGGCTGGGGAACATAATAAGGAGAGGAGAGCGGCGGGGTTAGTTGTGTGTAAGAGCTGAAGGAAAGCTAGTAGGGCAGTCCCAGGACTGTTCTCAATTTGTTCCCAGAGGCACTGTGCATCCTTCCTGGATACCACTCTGAAACACCAAGGTGATGCTTTGCACACAGGTTTTGGAGCAGCAGTTGTCCTGCCCACCTCACTGTGCTGGCTGTGAAGTTGGGGAGTGTCTGCCCCACATTGGAGACCAGAGGGGTGTGCTCCATCCCCACCACCCAGAACTCATCCCTTGCCCCTTGCCAACCAATCCTGGGGTTCATCCCGTGCCAGCCAAGCACTCAGGCTGGGAAAGCACAGCAGAAATGTAGTGGGAGGATGGATTAATCCCACTGGTGGCAGGGACCAGGTGGAATGGGGGGGAAGGTGCTGGCGTAGAGTCCATTTATCATGTACTTGAGGCACGCTCGACTTTAATAGCTCATGAAGCACTTTAAGAGATGCATTAGCACTGAATACTTGAGTGAGGAGGATGTGACAAACTGTTAAGTGAGCACGAGCACAGCACAATAAGGCTGGCTACCCACTCCTGGCTCTTACGTGCACCCTGGTGATTACTGGAGCGTCCTGCATAGTGCCACATGAATCAGTAAAAGCAGCAAAAGCAGCGTTGGACTCAGAGGAGGTGTGGCTGCTCATGTGTTAACCTCTCTGCTGCTTGTCTTTGGTCCTTCTCCTCGGAGCTGGCAGAGCCAAGAGTATATTTGTCTGTTATGTGGGAGCCCAGGATGGTCGCTAGGGTTGGGGAGAGGAGTGGAGGGGCTCAGAGGTCAACAGATTTGAGTACCCTCCATCCCTCTGGTTGCAGAGCTCCTTTGCTTTGCAGCCATGGCAGATGGCTAAAACTTTGCCCACTTTGCTGGGCACCACTGCTTCCAGCTACTCACCCATAGGGGTGGTCACTGTGCAGTGGGAAACTGGAACCATCACTCACGGCAGCCCCTGTGGGATGCTCGGAGGGCGTCACTAATGTGCTGGCTCAAGCAGGGGATTTTGGACGTCCTGCTGCAGGTATGGGGCAGAAGGGGAGCGAAAGAAGGCATTAGCGAGGTGTTTTCCCATAATGCGGTCCGTCTGTAACGGACCACGGGGCTAAGTGCCTGACTGCAGGCAGGGGATGCCACTGCCCAGAAAAAATACTCCTGATTTCCTAGGTTGTATCTTCAGCCTCAGAATAGCTCAAGCCATTGAATGGGGATTGCTTCCAGCCCACCTCCACCATGGGGCTTCTGGCTCTGACGTCGATGCCATTTGGGGGTAAGGTGGGTTGGACCGCTGGAGCTGCAAGCGATGCTGCCAAATGGGAGTTGCACAGTGCTCTCATGGCTAATCCTATTGCTGCTAAAGCAATCATCCCGCACCGCTCAGCCCCTCACACTGGGTGGCTGTGGCAGGCACTAGTGGCTTGTCTGGCATGGATGGGAGCGCTGCTGCTCACTGCCGCTGCATTGAACACACATTCTTCTCTAGGCTGTCCAGAGCAGCCAACATAAGATCAGCCACCTCAGTGCTCTTAAATTTAGCATAGGAAAAGGCAATGCACTGGGTATAATTGGAAGCCAGAAAAAAAGATATGAGGCTTGCATGGATTATCTGCTAGAATAGGTTGATGTAGGGTGGTGTTCGGCCCTCCTGCCAAGTCTTGCTGTGCAAGTGGTCCAGGCATGTCCCTCCGGTGCATGGGAAAGCACCAAAAGTAAACCAGCTTCAGACAGCACTGCCAGATGGGGTGCAGCCTGCCTTCAGAGACAAGCATTGCCCCAGGCAGCCACCGGGCTGTCCCTGTCTGCAGAGCTCTCAGCCAGCACATGGGAATGGACAGAAGCTGCAAGAAGAAATGGGAAGGGACAGAGGAAGCAGAACTGGCTGAAGATGATACAGGAGAGCCCAGTGCCCTCCCTGTTATCATGGAGTTTCTTTCAGTTTTCCTTCCTGTGTTTCCTTTTCCAGGCAGTGATTGCTACTGATTTATTTCAGAGGAGAGGAAGGTAGGGAAAGATCAGCAAAGCACAGAAGCCGTGCTGCCTGCTATGCTACTCTTACAACTTCGGTTGGCCAGGGGCTCTGTCGTGTGAGAGCAGCACTGGTAGACATCTATGCCATGCAGAGACCCTAGAGACCCTCTCCCTGGCAGGGCTTGGGCACCCTCGAAGGAAAGGAAGAGGCCACAGCATGAACCCTGAGGCTTTGCCAAAGCTTCTTACATGTGAAGTGTGTACATGGTCGAGAAGCCAAACTGTGTGTCGGGCCATGAACTGTACATGCATGGATTACTTCAGCTCTTTCTGTTCATTTCCATGTGGATGGACTTAGCTGTCCCCAGTAGACCCCAGGGCTACAGCAGTCCTGGGAAGTGGGAGCTCTGCTTCCCCAGGCTCCTGTCATGACCAAAGCATCTTCCCCATCCATCAGCTCTGTCAGAGTTATGTCCACATTTGTCCCAGATGGAGATTTCTCAGCTTTTAAAAGAGGAGTAATTTTGCTTTATTGATCCTCACCTTGCTGAATTAACTCATGTTTAAACAATAATTATGTTTTCACCCAGGAGAGGAGACAAAGAGATAAACGTCTCTGGAAATGAATGCATTCAGATGCCACATGCCAGGTTAATTTATTGATGGGTGCAGAAGCTGCTGTCTCCTCTCTTTCTCACCAGCAACAAGCAATTAGCCCCCATCATTCCTCAACTGAGGAAAAGAAAGAGAGATTTTGTTTCATTACTTTCCCTTCTCTCTTGCTCTCTTAAGCCCTGGCACTAATCTTTTGCAATCGGTTCTGCTGCAAAGCCTCCCGGGATCTCCAGTTTGCATGCACCTTATTAAATATGCTGCCCGCATTTCAGCTAAGACAAAGCCTGGGCTGGTAAACAGCCTTCAAAATGCACAGCAAAGCCATGCAAATTTGCCTTTCAAAGAGAAACCAGCTTTAGCTAGGTCTCACTCTCCCCTCCCCACATTGTCCAACCCTTTCCATGTGGCATTTGTCCGCTGACAGGGATGTGGCGAGCTCTTTCTGGACTCCCACATCAGCCAGCCCATGCAACTCCTCAGGGTGTCTGCCTGGCATGGTTAAACTAATTGTTTTGCTTTTGGGGCTATTCTCTGGGTTTTCTGTGTAGAAGATGGTTTGTAGGTTCACACAGGATTGTGTGGTTTGTTTATAGGTATCTGAGTGAGTTTCTGTTGTTGTGCAAACTGTGTCCATTTAAGGTGCCTGGATTCAAATGGTGTGATGGGGTGCCTGGTTTTGAGGCTTGATCTTGTGCCCTCAGATGCGCAGGGCAGATGTGCACCCAATCTAAGACAGCACTACAGGAGTAGTCTGTCCAAATATACACACAGAAGGTCTCTCCATTACCTCCTCTCCTCTCCTCTCCTCTCCTCTCCTCTCCTCTCCTCTCCTCTCCTCTCCTCTCCTCTCCTCTCCTCTCCTCTCCTCTCCTCTCCTCTCCTCTCCTCTCCTCTCCTCTCCCCTCCCTTTCCATCTCCTCTCCCCTCCCTTTCCATCTCCCCTTCCCCTCCCTTTCCATCTCCCCTCCTTTCTCCTCTTCTCACTACTAAAGTGCCTTTCAGTCATGCATTAAGTGACATGACTAACATCTGTCATGTGTTGTTTGGTTTTCTACCCTCTCCCCAGGGCAAGATGCATGTTCAACAGAGTGTTTGGGAATTTTTGTAATTGGCACTTACTGTTTACACTGGGGAAGGCAAGGTCAAAGGGACCACATGTGTGTGCCGAGCAGCTGGCCAGGAGGTTGGAGATGATGCGTGCTTCCCACGGAGGCTCATTGTCCGCTCAGGCTGTGGCCAACGCAGGAGAAAGCTCTCTCTGCTCATTACATAGCACCTTCCCACCTCCCCTGATACCTCCTTGCATCTTGAGCCAAGTTTTGCTCTCATCACAACACACTGCCACTTCATTTCTGGGTGGCTCCTGCCAAGGCCTTATCAGTGTTGTCCTCCTCAAGATGCAGCCTTGCTTTCTGTGAGTCTGACCTACATTATTCTGCTGGAGATGAATGGACTTGTGTTTGGCTGCGTAAAACACATGCTCTTGATGAGGGAAGGCTACTATATTAACTGCTCCAGAGCTATGCATGCGATGGACTCGTCCTTTCCATTATATACATCAGCCTTTTTGTCACTGCCAAACTTTGCCAGCAACAGTTTTATGTTGCCTTCAAGATAATTGATAAGACAAGTGATTGGCAATGGGCCAAGAACAGATCCCTGCGGGGCCACACTGGGAACACCCTCCTGCAATGATGATTCCCCATTAACAATGAATTCCCCATTAGCAATTACATTTTTTAATTCTTCCTGTTATAACTCTGGATGCTCTCATTATCCAGCTGGCTGAAATACCAGCCTTGCTCCAAACTGCAGCCCCATTCATTGTGTGAACTGGGTTCAGAACACTTGCAGGACCTCACTCAGCTTAAGGAGCAAGGTTTGGCACAGTCTTTACCTGCCCCAACATCCCTTGCTCTTTGCAAGCCATCTCAAAACCAAAATGATATTCAAATTTACTTCATGGAGAGTCTGGAAAGCCAGACCCAAGGCATGGTGCTGAATGTATAAAAGGACATATCTTGGCATTGGAAGGATGTTACCAAGATTTGCTCAGTGCAGTCAAAGTGAGGGGAGTTATCTCAGCCTGTCCTCAGGCTCAATGAGCTCAGTTCACTACTGCTGAAGGAGCCAGCTGCATCTGGAAGACCTCAGTCCCAGGGCACGTCAAGAGAAGATAGATGCTTCTGCCTTGGAGCTGCAAGAGGGGAAAGACACAAGCACTGGCTAATAGGGGAAGGTGTTGGTGAGGGTATGGACACCCTCAGATGGCAGCATCCCTGGCAGAGCAGTGCTACCTGAACCTCTGAACACCCCAGCAATCACCTCACTTGTGTAGGCAACTCATGTACCCGGTGGGTGAGTCAGCCTGACTCACCAAGGACACGTTACCCCTCACATGAAGGCTCCAGTGCTGGTTGCTTATGTGCAGCAATTTGGATTCGAGCTTCTCTGTGAGACAGAGCCTGCTTAAATCATTCCGAAGGCTGCCGCTCAAGTGCAGGCACCCACTCTTTGCCTCCTTTGGCTTGCTTATTGCTCCCCAGGGCTAAGCTAGCCCAAGCTCACAGCTGTCTGCTGGGCACCAGAATTATTCCAGTGGAGTTGCGACATCTTTTGCGGGCAGATCTGCTAGTGCACTCCATGCTAGTCAGAGGTACAACGTTACTGTAGCTCAAATTGCATGAAGCTTGTGTCCCTCTAATGTCTTTGCAAGCAAGGTTTGTTAACCTCTGTCTCTGAGCATTCCTTACTGTAATGGTTTCCCTGTTGTCTCTCCATCTTCCCTGCCAGCTCACAGCTGCAGGGAAGCAACAGAGACAAGAACTCACCTGACCTACAATGACACCCGTGCTCCAATTCATTGAACTCTGCTGCATGCTGTTACGGCATTTCAGAGACCATCAAGGTCTTGGGTCCACCCTTGCTGCTCTGATCTTTCCCTGCTGCTTCCCTGCCCTACATGGGGAAGGTGGGTCTGTCTGAGAAGAAACCCAGATCCAAACAGGCACAAACTTCCACACTCCCTCCCAACTAACGCTCTGTTTGAGTGTTCCTGCAGCACCTGAGTGGGTTGGGTTTTTTCCAGCACAAGATGCATCTCCTGAAAGGTTCCCTGTCTGTAAAGCAAAAAAAAAACCCATCAAAAATAGCCCCAGGTCCTGGAACATCTTCTTCTATTACTGGACATCCCTTTGAGCTCAAGTAGATTTCCTGCCCAGACACAAAGTGAGTTATGGCCAAGTTGTCAGAGGCTGACCTTGTGGTCAGCTGGAGCACAGGCTTGCTAATAAATGTGGTCAGCCCCTACCACAGACAGCCTAGTTTTAGTGCCTGTGCTTCTTTGCCCGCTGCCTTGCCACCCTGCAGGTCCCAGAGACAAGCATCCCTAAAGAGTCTGGCCAGCAGTGCAGGATACCCCCATAGGGAGCACGTTGCAGGTTCACTCCTCCCACTTGTGTGCTGGGAATTGGGAGGACTTTGTTTCCACGCAGTGTCTGTTAATTCTGCATCACAGAAAGTCACGGGTGCTTGGAATAGGTTGATCTGCCATACTGGGGGGTGTGCAGGAGCTCAGCTCAGCTCATGCCCATCAAGGAGGAGAGAGCTGGCAGCATTCATCTGTGGTCCGTGCTTGGAAAAAAGCCGCAGATCAGTGCGGGACTGATGTACCATTGTGCAAAGTGCTGTTGGATGCATGAGGAGAGATGCTCTTAAAGTACAGGTTGAGGAAAGAGGAGAGGAGAGCGACAGAAAGAAAAATAGAAGGACTGGCACTTAGGTGAGAGGGAGTATGGCTCCAGAGCTTGCTCTTTGTGAGTTACTGAAGCTTGGAGACATGCAAAGAACATTGCAAATAAGCTGTCTGCTTTCTTTATACAAGTCTATCTGGTGGCACTTGCACTGAATTTACCCCTTTATGGGAGTAGAAGTTGTTTGAAATGGAACCAACAGAAAGGAGGTTCTGGAGCAAAGTGGGGATCCTTCCGCAGGTCCACATAAGCCATCAAGAGATTGGAAGGAAACCTGGTAGGAAATCTGGGATGCTAACAGAAACATGAACCCTTCCATTAGTCTGGAGTATTGAAGCAGATTACAAAGCTGTAGAAGATGTGGGGGAAAAAAAAAGAAGAAAAGAATATGTAACTCAGGGTAAGGGTGTGGATCTGGCAGGCTTTAGACAAGCCGGTGATCTCACAAAACTGGTGAAAATAGTTTACGTATGTGGTGAGAAGAGGAAACTCAGGAGGATCGCAGTCTGCCAGGATACATTAGTCCTGCCAGTGGCAAGGAAAACCATGTCTCAGTAGTCTCTTAGACTTCATTAAAGATATCGACAAGCAGTGAAGAAGAAGGAATGGGGTTTGTAGTCCACACAGACACCGAGAGGAGCTTTGGATGAAGAGGGTTCAGTCCTGCTGAACTGCTGGCTAGGAAAAAGCTGCCATGATGCATGGGGAGGAGGCAGGACCTGCCAGTGCCAGTGTGCATAATGGACAGCGTGAGACAGGGAGCACTCGGCTCATGGAGCATCTGTGTTACCCATCTGGATCCTTGTGGACAAATCATCGATGAAACACACTGCTGGACAAGCCCAGAATATGGGGAGAGGCTGGGAAGAAGGATTTGGATAAAGGCGGTCATCTTCTTGAGATGGCATCATTCCATTGTGTGAAGCAGGAGCATTGCTTCCTCTGCCAACACTCGCTTTTAAATTGAGGCATTACCATGGCAGCTGGGAGCCCCCAAATCCTGGTAGAAGCCAAAATTTCATTTGCACAGATTTTCAGACCCAGGGAGCTGAGGTATAGCCCAGCGCATGGGGAACAGCCATGGGCTTTGCTCTTTGCTTGAGCTCTGGCTGCTGAAGAAGGGCTGTGTCATTTCTGAGCTTCTTCTGGCGAGGGAGGAAGTGATCCTCACCCATAGGTTATGCTGTTGGGTTTTTATGCCTGCTGTTATTATCTCAAAGGCTTTTAGAGATGGAAGACCTCATAAAATAGTGACAGTTGGAGTGGAAACCTTTAGTGCTTCAGGGGTTTGGCTTCAATTAGCCTCCAAAGGCTCAGAAAGGTCTTGCTTTGAAAGTCACACGCCACCATCCCAGGGAGCCAGCACATTTCCAAAGCAGCCTGGTCCCCACCAGCCTGTTCAGTGACATGTGTCCAGCTGAACTTAGACTGAATGTGCCACTCATTATTTATCCTCTTTAAAGAGTTTCCAGTGTCTGAAGTCCTAGATTATAGGCTGCCCTGGGACTGCAAAATCAGTCTGTGGTCAGGCTGAAAGAGCAGAGTGCGACAGCTCCGGGGGCAGCTCCAGACACTGCTTGGAGGAGTCCACGACCCTAGCAGATGGTGCTGCAAATAATTTCTGGAGTGTGTCAGTCTGGAACTAAAAGGACAGGCAGATCTAGGGCTGAGATTTTTGGGTTCTGCACATCCATCAGTAGTGTTGGACACAGAGGAGTCGCTGCTGTCTTCAGGTCACCTGTGACACACCTGTGACCAAGCAAAGCCCTGGATAATGAGAGCACAGCCAGAGCAAGACACTAAGACCAAACATCATCAGCTCTATTTTCTGTGGAGAGGATTTCACTAGGGTGCTAGGAACAGAGAAAAGGAACCAGGAAGCACACTCAGGAGCACAGATGTTGAGACACAATGTGCACAAACCCTGATAATCAGAGTCTTTTGGGTGGGTTAATTTCTCTGGGCAGACACCGTACTTTTGTGCAAAGGGAAGCAACTAATATTCAGATTCCTAATCCGCGTGGGAAATTCTGGACTGTAAAAAATAAACAAGAACAGCTTGCAAGATGTATAGTCTGTCCTGTGGATGAAAAAAGCATCTTTCAGGATAAGCAGTCTTTGGCAGAACTAAATGGAGCGGATCTGTGCAGAGATGGCAATGTAATTGTGGCATATTAAAAGGAAAAGGAAAAGAAGAAGAATTGAGCAGGGGCTGTGGCAGGCTTGTTACAGAGGGGAAAAGCGACGTGTGTCACCTTGTAGTGAGTGCTCCAAGAAGACCAATCAAGTGGACAAGTGAAGTGAAACTGCACAGCAATTGACAGTAATGGAGGCAGGAGGGGTTACAGCAGTCTTAGTCCAGACATGGATATCTCAGTGTAGGATTTGCTGAGAAAAATTGTTATTTAGGCTTAGCTGCCACCAGGTGCTAATTGAGGCTGAGGAGTCTGGACAATAGTACCACTTTCCTTTGCTTAGAGCCAGGGAGAGGCTGGTGTTGGGAAACGAGCTTTGTGTATGTGACTTATGATGTAGGGATGAAACGGCCTTTGTCTCTGCTCAGAAGACAAGGGGCAGGGACTAAAAACTTTTCCTTGCACGATTGCGTTCATCTGTGTGCAGAGTGAGTTCGTGTCCCATGGCTCTGGGCAAGAGACATCCACCTCCCAGTGCAAAATCCCCCTACTTGGGGTAGCACCTTGCCATAGAGTGCACATGGCTGGCAGAGCCAGGCACTGCCCTGCGTCTCAGTTTCAACACGCTTGACCTTGCTAGCTTTTATAGCTTACAAAGCTTGAAGAATTTTCCCCCAGAACAGATCCCTGTTAGCAGATTTAAGCTATTCAGCAGCAGTTATCTGTTCTGGAGTGTGGCAGAGCAGCCAGAGGTCTGTAGGGCTGACGCTGAAAAACATTGACCAGCAAGGCTGGAAGCCTGGACAACTTCTGCCAACCAAGAGCTGTGTGCTTGGAGGCAGAAGAGAGCCAGCAACATCACACCAAGGAGCTAACTGGGCTGCCCAAGCTAAAGAAGAGCTGCAGTGTGTGGCTTGTTTTGCTTGATTTCTGCTGAGTTTGCTGAAGTGTAATGAGGCATGCATGTGTATGCATGTATTTCTGATGTCCAGGCGTTGGGTGCACTGCTAGGTAAGACATTTGTGCCGGCAGAGAGCTGATGGAGAATGGATGTTTTGCTATGTCAAAGTGCACTTTTGCTCTCCAGAGAGATGTCCACTCTGTACTCCACTTCTCTGTGCTGCTCACAGGGGGCCACACCTGCTGCATCCAAAATCCAAACTGAAATAGAGCTGAGGAAGCGCTAGACATCCCTCATGAAGGTAACAAGGCTACAGAGGGGAATCAGGGTCCTGTCCTATAGTGAGCAGCAGGAAGGCAGGCTCACAACGGCAGTGGCCAGTGCAAACCTGCATTGTGCAGACCATGTGCACAGGGGTCTGTTGGTGGGGGCCAGTCTGGTAGCCCCACATCCACACAGTCGTCCAAGCACAGATATTATCCAACCAGGCAAGCAAGCTCTCCATCCACGTTGTTTATGTGCAAACTCATTCCCACAGGGGACAGTCAGCTGAGCCTGGAGCTCTCCTGAGGGGAGTCTCCAGCCATAGCCATGAACTTGAGACTTTGTAGATGAGTCACAGAGAGCCTCTGACTTCAGCCAAACCACAAGCCATGGCAGGTCAAACTCTGCTGTGTCTGCGGCTTGCCTGCACTGCAGTGTGTTTGCTCCAGCTGAGACTATGCTGTGCAAATGAGAAACTGAGGCACACGGGAGTGAGTGTGCATTAAATCCAGAAGCTAATGTCTGTCTGTCAGCTTCTTTCCCTGTGACTTCCCATGGGAAGTCTCATGTCTGGCCATAACTGGGAGCCTGGAGATCCGCCACAATCTGTGCTGACTTCTGAGACAACTGGAGAGGCTTGGAGCAAAGCATGAGAATCCAGCAACTCAACTCAGGAGTGGGAAGGGGCTGCTGAGCCCTGCAGGGCTCCAGGTGTAGGAAGGGGATGTAGCATTACCTGGGATGCAGCAAGGCATCTGGCTGATGATCACATCCAAGTTCCTGTGCTCAGCAGACCTGAAAATTAGTTTTATCTATGTGGTGGGAAGCATGGGGTAATTGGCCTGTATGCTTGTCTCTTTTTTTTCCCTTTGAGTGAGGATCCCTGCTGTGTGGCATAGGAGAAGGGCAGTTCAAGAGTCTGGGTTCCCACTGACGCCTCACAGCTCTTAGAGCACCACATGGCCCCTTGGTAGGGAACTGTGGCCGACACCAATGACCACAGACTCACTTGCTGGTGAGCTGTAGCACCATTCCCGTTGGCACTCCTGCTGGAAGTCCATTCACTTTACTGGGACTCTGCCTCAACTAATCTCCAAGGCTTTGGCCCTGGGGAGCTTCCTCAGCTTTACCCAGTATCACCCCGCCCTCACCTTGTCCTTTCCCTGCATCACAGAGCACAGCCTTTTCGGTGCTAAGAGAAAGGGTGTTGCTCCTCCTAACTCTTAAATTGTGCTTGTGCCATCTTGCTGGACCCATCACAAGCATCTTCCTCTTGACCTTGGTCAGATGTAATAACCCTACCAGCCATATTTCCTGTTGGCAGAGAGCCTTTAGGAAGGCCTTCAAGCTGCCATACTGCCCTTCCCACCGTGTCAATAGAGCTTTGTTGATTTACAGCCGTGGCGCACCGAGTCTGCCCCTGTGCAGGAGACTCCTCCAACTCTCACCCCTGAGACTGACATGTCTGTCCATCCCTCTCAGTTTGCGAAAAGAGTTTTTGTTGTTTTCAGCCAAAGTTGCTGGAGACTGATCCTCACTTTCATGGAGAGTGATCCCTGAATATTCAAGAAGCATCACTGAACTCAGTGTGACCATGGTTGGCAAGTTCTGGCCCTTAATTAATTAGCATTGATCATACTTCACTTCCAACAGTGGAGGAGGGAGCTGCAGCTCAGGGAAGCAGTGAAGTGTTGCAGTATAATCACCACGGCCATTTTTCCGCTGCCAGTCAGTGCACTTTGAAAGTTGCATAGCTGATGCAGTGGCAGCATGGGAAAAGGAAAGGAACGTGGTACTTTGGAAACTATCATTTTTAAAAAAACCCCAAACATCGTTTGTACACATGCAGGGTTGGGGTTTTTTCTAGGGTTTTTTTCTGGTTCTTGGCATTGGCTTATCTTGACTTCGCCTTAGCAGAGGTGCTGCGTGGCAGTGCAGTCAGAGAGGCGTCCATCAGCCCACCAAGAGATTCATCTGCCAAAGCATGAGACCTCTGTGCACTCCCTTTGCTCCCAGCTTCCCCATCCAAGCGCAGCAGCAACCTTACAACCCCTGGCACAGCAAAAAGTGCTATTTAGGAGGAGGCATGTGCCTTGCCCCCAAAGAAATCTGGAGGGGGTTGAATCAGTCCCTTGAGAATGGAGGTGTCTACCCTATCTGAACAAGACACTCAGCGTCAGCATTTCTTTCTGTTGGTGAACCATCCCTTCACATAAAGTTGTCCGTCTTGCTGCACTCTTTTCCAATGAGCATGTCTTTTCCAATGAGTTCTGTGAGTTCCATGGGATTTTGTGTCCCTAAGGCGTTTCTTTCTCCATTTTTCTGGAATTTTACTCCTGGCTGTGGGAATCTTTCTATTGATCCATTCTTCGTAAGTGATCTAGATGATGGGATCAAGGGTACCCCAATGAAATCTGCTGACTATACCAAACTGAGTGGGGAAGTGGATGCTTCGGAAGGGAGAGGCATCCTGCAGAAAGACCTGGACAGGCTGGAAGAGTGGGCTAACAAGAACCTCATGAACTTCAACAAGGACAAGTTAAGGTCTTGCAGCTGGGAGAACATAACCTAGGAGCACAGCCCAGGCAGGGATCCACCCAGCTGAGGAACAGCTTAAAGGGACCTTGAGGGTCTTGGTGTATAGCAAGCTCCAGAAAAGGGCCATAAAGATGACCAAAGGCCTGGGAAGCTTGCTTGTATGAGGAAAGGCTGAGAGAAGTAGGTTTGTTCAAATTTGAGAAAAGAAGGCTTAGGGGAGGCCTTATCACCACCTTGAAGGGTGGCTACAAAGAACATGGAGATTACCTTTTTACAAGGAGACAAATGGAAAAGATTAGGAACAATGGGTATAAGTTACTCCTGGAGAGATTCCAATTGGACACAAGAGGAAAACTTTTCACAATGAGAACAATCAGGCATTGGAATAATCTCCCCAGGGAAGTAGCGGGTTCCCCACCAAATATTAAGATTTGAAAGATGTGAAAGCCAGCATGTCACAACTTTTTTAGCTTGTTGCATGATACTTCAAACGTATCTCCCATCCTGGTGAATATTGAACCATCCTGCAAAGGCTGAGCATCTTTAATTTGTGCTGTGGCCTGGGCCAGCAGCTCCCAAGCTTTCCCTTGCACAACCCATAACGAGGGGATCCCATTTGGGGTGTGACTTTTTGCTGGGAGCCCCAGGCTCTGGTGAGATTTCTGTCCCACACAACACGCTTTGCCAGGGTACTGGGAAAAGCGGTGCTGGGGCTGGAGGAAGGGTGGGAGGTAAGTGCCAACAGGCAGAGACATTCAACTCAAGCCCGGTAGCACAAGGGATTAGTGGATATGGGCTGTTAGGTGATTTAATTGTGTTTTCTTTCCTCTGGTGAGCCTGGGCCATTTTTCTTAACTTGCTTAGTCCTGAGGATTTTTTTAGTGTAACTAGTATTTATGGAAGGCTTTTTGCTTTGCTCCTTCAGGGGAAGGGAGTGGTGTATGTTGCAGAACCCTTCTCATAGCCCTGTGAGCCACCACTGCAGCATCTGAGTGCTGGCGTCTCAGGGGACATATGGTGGTTCAAGACGGATAAGAAGACACGATCCCAAATGAGGAAACCCTAAACAAACCCTGGCATCAATGTACCAGATGCCATAGGATCACAGGGGAAGAGGAAAATCAGAGCCTAGCTCTGATGCAAACAACTTGTGTTCCCTTGGGCCAGTCATTTAATCTGCTCTGGGGACTTAAGCTTCATCTGTAAGACAGGGATGATGATGCTCCCCTAGTTTGTCTGATCCATTTGCGTTGTCAGCTTATTAAGGTGAGAGCTGCCTTTTGCCGGGCTCTGGCACGGAGCAGGGGGTGACAAGATACCTGGAGGGCTGCAGGCAGAGCAGTGGTGTGAGTTCTGGGGAAGGGCTGCCTCCATCCCTTGTGCCAGGACCCTGAATTACCCATGAGGGATGTGTCCGTCGGGACGCAAAGCGCTTGCTGCCAATCTGTCCTGAGCAGAGCTGACAGAGAAGATCCTTAAGGGAGCCATTTTCTGTTGGAATATGAAGTCCCATCAACATCTGAATGTTTTACAAAATCATATTTCTTTGTCAAGATGTGGAAAAAAAGAGGGATGGGGGAAGGGCTGTAGTATGTCTTTCTGGTACTTTCCAGAAATGGATGGATTTTTTACGTTACATTGACTACCCCTCCCCCCCACAAAAAAAAGGTTACAAAGCCTTTTATACAGCACAGTGGGGCAGTTTTGAAATTCTTAAAAACATGAAGCGTTTTGGTTTCCTTCTGAAGAAAAGAACCTTCCTCTTTTTTTTATATTTTCTCTCTTTTTTTTTTTTTCTCTTTAAAGGAGAATTTTTGGAAGTTTGGGCTTTTACTCTGATGGGGCCAGAGCAGCGTTTCCAGCTTCACAGCATCCTGATCTTGCCCCAGCTGTGCCAGAGAAGCAGGGAGGGCTGTGAGTGGCAGATTGCAGAGGAGCCAGAGCATCTCCTCTCTCCCATCTCCACACAGGCAGCCATGCTCCCCATCGCCGTCTTCTGCAGGCCAGCGGCTGCTCTCCCTGGGTGGGCTGCAGAGCATCCACTTTTTGCTCTGCTTCAGTTTGTTTTCTATTCATGTCCTCAAGCCAGAGGCAGGGGAAGTGCTGCTTGCTGCCTGTAGCTGCTTTCCATGTGTGCATGCTTAGATTTACACTGATTTTCTCTCCTTATGGACTTTCTTGTATTCCCTCTCCTGTAGGCAGCATGTGCAGTTGTTTGCAGGCTGCTTCCTGTGGGCAATTTCCTCCTTCTCCTTGCTACCATTCACTCCCTCATCTCTTCTCCTCTTCCTCCCTCCTGATGGAGACAGCCTCTCACAGCCGACTCATTTCAGAGATTTTTTTTTTTTTTCACTATCGAAGCCAAGATTTTTCTCTCACCCATCATGCTTAGTTTGGAAGTGGAAGAGGGAAGCAGCTTTTGAGGTTGGGGTGATTTTTTCAGCAATAAATTTCAGCGTGTTGAAGAGGCAGGAAAGCAAAGCGGGCGTTAGGCTACATTGAAATACTCCATTTGTTCTGGGAGTCTTTCTTCCCCCCGCCCCCCCACCAGAATGCTTCCTCTAGTGTTTAATGTTAAAACAAGTCATTATTTTTTGTTTTCTTACTTTCCAGAAGAGATTCCTATACTATTTTGGCTTGCCTGGAGACGTCCATGCACACTAGAACTTTTTCCTTTGGATTTTCTTTCCTCTTTACTTTCTTTTTGCCGGGGTTAAAAGTCCCGAGTCAGCAAGGTACTTAAACACATGCTGAAAGTTAAGGGCTTGCCTAAGTGCTTTGCTGACTTGCAGCCAAAGATATTTTCTCAAGTCCTTTAAAAGCTTCAGAACCTGAATTTAAAATGTTTTACAGAAATTCCAGAATTCAAGTATCTCTTCTGCTAATAATAGTTGTAATTCAACGGTGCCTTTAGATAACTGGAGCTCTAGATGTTGTGAGCTTCTGTATAATCTTACTTTTAGAAAATACACTTCCCTAAAATCTTCTTCGGCTTCAAACCCAAGAGCTCTCCAGAGACATGGGTCCGTTTATTTGTATTTCAGTCAATGAAGATAACTGGCCTTTTAGCTGTTGTTTTGCAATAAGACACTTGAAGCTTTTAAGTGTTGAAATGTAGGAAATAATGGGCAATTAGTTCAAATCATACTGAATAAGTGTCTGCTCCTGAACTAACATTTGCTCATCATCCCCAACAAAGGGAAGAAAAAAGCCCCACTAACTTGAGGGCTCTCTGAAACAGCAACATCAGTGCTCTCAAAGGCAGGCTGAGCTCCCTTTTCATGGAGCCTGAAAGCAGTGCTGCTCTCTGCTTTTGAGAGTTTAGTCAGAGGGATGGCAATAAAAGAAGTACAGAGAAGGAACAGCGGTGGTAGACGAGCCTGAAAGGCTCTGTGTAGGAGGAGATGTTTCCAGAAATGGAGAAGCAGCCAACATCGGATGGAAATTATGGTGTGGTTATTGTGGGCTCTGCGTGGTGGACCTGGGAAACTCTGCCACCAGCAGTGGGAGACACTTGGAAATGATCAGCTGTTTCATGAAGAGCATCTTCAGAGGCTGCGGAAAGGGTGCTGGACACTGGTGCTTTGAGGCACCAACAAGTCAACAGGTCTAGGCAGGAGCTGGCTTAGTTCAGCTCTCTGAGGAGTTGCATGCACCCTCCTTTGAAAGCACTCTGTGCTACTACTGAGAACGGGAAACCCAGCTGAAAGCTCCCTGCTTACCATCCTTCTCTTCAAGCTTTCTTTCCAGAGGTGGTATGACCTCTTGTGAGCTTCTGCGTTTTGCTTTGCAGGGATATGTGCAGATCTGCACTAGAAGGCATAAAAAGCCTGTCTCAGTATGCCAAAGCATCATGTGCTTGCAGTCTTCTGCTGTTTTCTGAACACACCCTGTGAGTTGCTCAGAAACCATTTGGGGAGCCTGTCTTCCCATGGCCCGAATACACCTTCCAGGCCATAACCAGAGACTCATTAATGCCCTTGCTGGAGCCTGCTTCCAAGCTTTCTCAAGAATTAGGAGCTTTGTACTGGGGTCCTGTTCCAGTCTGCAATGCTTCTTTAGCTACACTTAAGGATTTAATTTCATGTCTCTGGTGGAAGTGATTCTCTTTCCAGTATGCCATGTGTCTCATTCGTTGCCATCTTTCACCTCGGAGGTGCTTGCACCCAGTAGATGTTTTGTGTGACTGTTGGGGTGCAGCTCCACAGCTGTGCCATGGCTCACCGTGCACCAGTGATGGTTTCTGGGCTTAGCTTTGCCTGAGGATCCGTCGGAGTGAAAGGTATGAAATGCAAACACAATATCTTGTTATTACTGAGGCAAATCCCTAGGCCTTAGCTTAATTGTTAATATAGCCCCAGACAGGTAGAGTTGCCTTATTATTAATATTGCTTTGAAATCATCACCAGGCTCCAGAAATGCAAGTGTTACTCAGAGAAGAGAGTGATGGTGACTGATTAAAAAAAAAAAAAATTACTTGGGAAAATGCTTCTCATTTTATCAATGTCTATTTTTCCCACCCTGGGTTTGCTGCACTGTGCTGGCAGCAGGTCAGTTTCTCTGTTGTCCCATAGCCACGTGTAAAAAGAGAAGTCTTGGTGCTGGTGCAGGAGGGAGAAACACCTTCCTTGGGAAGAAGCAGGTCTTGAGGTCTCACTTCTGATGGATATATGGATGGGCAAAAAAGTATCGGTGTTTCTTCTGGGAGTTCCTGGGCGTGGGACATCACTGGGAATATTTTGGTGCTTCCCTGTTCCTCCATGTCTTGGTGCTGCAAGTTGCACCCCTGCTCTGATTTGTAAGCCTAGCCTTTGAGACCTGGCCCTGTATGCAGTGTTCCCTGTACCTCCTTCTTGGGGCCAGGTCGTAAGATGGAGGAGAAACCTCCTATACCTGTGGTTAAGAAAGGAGAGGAGTTTTTCCATCGTCAGGATGCGGAAGTTCATGTGTTAAGTTGCAGTGGTCCTAGCTTCAAGCCCAGCTGCTGCCGATCCACCCAGGAGTGTGAGCATTACATCTGTAAGCGACAAGCCACTGGCCTACAGCAGGCAAAACCCAAGCCAACAGACAGACAGAAAGAGCCTGAGGGGCTGAATTTTAGAGCTATTAAATGATTAAATGCAAGGGAAAAAAAAGTTAATTTAACATTGCGGTTGTGATTTTACACACCCAAGAGCCTGGAAATTGAGAGCTCTGCTTCTCACACAGGGATCGTAACTTGGCACTGCACAGATTGTACAGTATGTAAAATTAGACCAGAGAAATAGTAAATATGCTGCAGGGACCAATACTGTCTTGGCAGAAGGAGGATGGACTGAGTGGGACCCAACAGGTCTTTTACGCCTCTGACTTCCATAATTCTGTGCTAATAAAAAAAATACTGCACAATGCCTGATGCTAATCCACAGCCTTGAGTGAGGTGAAGTGGGAGCTGGGTTGTTATGTGCACAAATAGCAGTCACCTCTGGTGTATTCGCATGTAGGAAGGCTGTTATTTGAGGGGGGTGTGGGCATTGGCAAACAGTGATGGGGATGTGTGTGCCCTGCATTGGGCTTAAAATGTTGTGCTCAGTGGGGTATGAGGTGCCCAGTGTCTCTATCCAGCACAGCCCCTCCCTCCTCCAAAGCTCAGTAAATACAGGCGTCTTCTTGCTGTTGCTGGACCACAATGAGTTTTTCTTGTGTTTGCGACTGTGATTTGGGCACCTAATTCTGAATCGTATTGATTTCTGCTTAAACGGTGTTGAAAAGCCTGATCTAAGCACTCTGTTGTGGCCTGGAGTTATTTGTCCTGTCTGCATGAAAAAGCAGGATGAGAAAACAAGCCCCTAATTCATCCACGGTGCCAACACCAGTCACCTGGCAGCCAAGGGCGAAGACACAAGTGAGTCCGGCTTGGAGGATATTGGTGGGATTTTTCTGCTGTGTGCTGGTTCCTGTTAGTGCCATTCATTTTCATCTGGTCTTCCAAAATCTTTCCCTCCACATCATATCACACCACATGCTGGCGCAGTTGCAATGGACCTGCAGGGGATTGGAGGAGATGGAGCTTCACCAAACAACTCCTCTTCCTTGGAATGAATTGTCTCAAGTTGACTTTGCAAGGAAGCCAAGTGGCAAGGTCCCATTCAGCTTTCCCTTTGCCTTACGATGAAAATGGTGTCATAGCTAAGCCTATCCTGGCAAGGACAGCAATTGGAGCCACAAGACACAGGCATTTTTGGCCCAGAAGAGCTGGATCATGCAAGTTAAGGTCTTACAAAACCTTCTTCTGGAAAACAGATGAACACATGATCTTAGGTCCCCTCCTGGGATGCAAGAGCAAAGTCTCCTGAGAAAAAACCCCCACGATTACCTGCCCAGCAGCATTCAGTATGAGACACAGGCCTAGCAGTCCTGTCCTGGCACAGGGAGGGCACGCTCTGCCCCAGTGAGATCCTTCTGGGACAGTACCAAAGCCATTGTTCAGCCAGTCTGAAGGTGTGATACAAAGAGAAAAATGATGTTAACATTACTTGTCTGCTAATGCTGCTTCCCCACTCCTGCTGCTGTGCCTCCCAGCCAGGGCTCAGCATGGGACCACAGCTGAGCTGCCGCATCCCTTGGGGCTGAGCCAGTGCTGCAGCAAGGTCTTGGCCGTCACTTCTGTTGCAAGTTTGTGTTGCTTCTGCTTCCAGTGGTGGGTCTCTGTTCTGTGGTTTCCCACTGGGTTTAACATTGCATTTTCTCAAGAGGGTGTTTGTGCCCTGCCACTGCATAGCCTGGTTGAGCTTCATGCACCAGACAAGTGCCACCTGCAACTCACTCCTGGGGACAGCATGCCAAACTATAGTAGCAGAGCAGACCACACCTCCCCACTGCTGGGTCACTAGGTCCAGGAGGGAGCCTGTGACAGGGATTATCACTTTTGACAATAACATTTGTGATGGCAAAAGTGTCCCTTTGTTCTCGGAAGTCCCATTGCATTAAGTTTCATGGAGAAGCATCATCCTCTTGCATCTGAGCCACTAGAAGAGCGACAAAGGCCCTTTTAACCCCATGAGGGACAGCCCCAGCTGGGTTTGGGGTGTAGCTGCAGAGGGAAGTGTGCTCAGCTGCAAAGCAGAGGTGGGAGGTCAGGCTGCTAGCAGCAAAGCTGGAGGATTCTTCCTCAGGGACAGCAGGGCTTTCCTGACCTTTGCAGGAGGACATTTTGAAATCACATCCAGGTTGAGAGAAGAGGCTGTCCTGCTATGGAGCTTGCCCCGAGCCAAGCATGTTGGAGAAGGAAAGTGCCTCCTTTACAACACCCCTGAAGAAAATCAAGGTCTGGTTCCAGGCTATCGTGGAGTGATTGAGTACAAGTCCTTTAGCACCCATCTGTTATCTCTTAATTAAAGTTTCTTGCTAATTATTTTTTCTTGTCAAGAGAGTAAAGCTGCTGACTCCGGGGATTTACCAAAGCAGAGCAAACAAACGTAGGCTCTGCTTGCTGCAGTTCTTCATTAATGGACAAAATTAACTTGGAACGGTCCATATCTTTGGCTACATCGATGACACTTAATTATGCCTGTTTCCTTACAAAGATGTATCTAGTTTTAAATCACTTGTGGAAGAATTGCCTCCTTGAGCATGAAATTCCTTCTCCTTGAAGGGAAGGTTTCTGCTGGCAAAAAAAGCTCTGCAAAGACTAAGCAGAACCAGAGGGAACAGATGTAAGGAGATCAGGGATGGGGTGTGCTTTGGAAATCCAGTGATGAGAAAGCCTCTCTAGTGCCAGAGGCTGTTACATCTTAAGAAGGGCAGACCTCAGGGCTGTGAAGCTGCAGATGGGAGTGGAGC
Source organism: Neomorphus geoffroyi (assembly GCA_033558235.1). Taxonomy (NCBI): domain Eukaryota; kingdom Metazoa; phylum Chordata; class Aves; order Cuculiformes; family Neomorphidae; genus Neomorphus; species Neomorphus geoffroyi. The sequence goes on from JAUMJM010000048.1 coordinate 3,301,646, forward strand.
CACTGGCATCCCTTGAGCATGGTAAGTGATGCTCAGGCCAGCCCGTTTGGGTGCTGGAGCAAGAAAGAAACCACAAGGCTGTGCCACCACTCTGTCCAATGACTGGAGAAGGTCAGGAACATCCCTGCTCCAGAGAGGAGATGGTCAAGCCACCTCTTTTTCCCTTTGCCTTCCTCACCCTCCAGGACTTCCCACGTGCCTCCCGTGGGCTTATTCATCTCATTTACCATGGAAAGCTGCAGGGTGCAAGACTTCACTGGTTTATCTGTTTAGAAAGCTCTCGGCATAGCTCCAGCAATGTGTAAATATTAAATGTATAATTCATGAATACGTACACAGAGAGCTAATTAGCTAATTAGATGATTATCTGTGGCTAGTTGCTTAGCTGTGGGAGAGAGGTACAAAGCCTAACATGGTGATGTGAAGACCTCTCTGTCCAAAGGTGTGTGTGCACTTCTCTGTCCCGCTGTAAAAGTGCTTCACATGCCGTCGGAAGAAGGGGTACATGTCCTTTCTCTCTGCCTCAGTTTCCCCATATGCAAAAGAGGAGCTGAGGCAAAGTCTGTGTATCCTGCAGAGGAGTGCTTGTGCCTTTCCCAAAAAGTGCTTTGGTTCCTTCCTTTTGCTCTTGCTCTGCTTTTGCCAGCTGCAACCCAAAATTCCTTTTGGGCAGCGGGCTCTGGAGGGAAGGGTTGGCCCCATCTGCCTGCAAATAGCTGTGACGGCAAGGGAGGTTTTGGCCCCTGCAAGTGCGTTCTGGAGGTTGGCTCGCAAAGGGCCCTGGCACGAAGAGCCCCATTTAGGGGCTGCAGTGAGCACCGGCGTTGGGAATGCAAACCGTCTTTTCCGCTTCCCCTGCTTACTATTCAAAAGACCCCTTGGGCATTTGGGCACAGATCCCTGGGGCCACATCCGTGGTGTGGCTCCATGCACGCTGCATAGGGCAGTGCCCAGCAGCACGCTTACCCTGGCAGCTGCCCACCCTGCAGGGTGGGATCCTTGGCAGGTACAAAGGGAGAGCAGCCAGTGGAGATGCTAGGACTGAAGGAAGGTCCAGAGAAGAGTTCTGCTCCATTTCAGTACAGCACATGCTAGGGCAGCCCTTTTTTTTAACAGGATTTCCCTGTGTTGTTGCTCTTACAGTCTTGGTGCAGGTTAAGATTCATTAAGAAGGAAGATGAGGATGATAGTTCTTTTAAGGAGCTCCAACTGTGCAGGATGAGTTTGCAAAGCATCAAATACATTCTCACAGGCCACAGGTATCAATCACTTCATCTCATCTTCCCTTTGTGTCTCTCCGCTGGACTGCTGTCCCTTTGGTCCCTGTTGTATTGCAGTTGCACAGACCCCACTATCAAGTTGTTACTTGTCTTTGCTAGGAGGGCAGCAAGCTACCCCAGGTCCACTGCTGGGAGCTGTGTGTTTCTGTCCTACAAGGCAGTTCCCGTGATCTCTCTGCTGCAGCATTGCAGGGCTATGGGTAAAGCCGTAATTTCTGCCCTCTTTATGGATCAACATGGCTCTTCTTCAGCTCTGCGACTTTCTGTGAGAAGTCCCACTGTGCCTAGCTGTCCTGTTCTGTGCTGCAGCAGGGGATGTGGTCCTTGATGAGGCTGGACACTCAGAGGCATGCTGATGGTTGAGGTGCACAATCATAGCCTTTCCGTTGTGTGTGGTTTACCGTCATTTGCCTGACCCAAAACCAGCATACTTTGAAGAACCAGGGTGGTGTAGGGGCAGGGCGGCTTCTCTTAAGTATGACTTCTAGCCAGTGATCACAGCAGTGTTGGTGAGGAGAGATCTTTGAAGGTGTCTAGTCCAATGCCCCATTCAGAAGAAGATTGTCCCCAGTGAGTTTTCCTCCATGTCCAGCTTAAACCTTCTGAGCTGCAACCTCTGCCTGTTTGCCCTTGTTTTCTCATCAGTCAACATCCATCCAGAATGGCTGACCTTGCAGAACAGGCACCACCTCAGCCTCCAATCCCATGCTACCAGTGATGAGATGACCAGGAGGGAGGATGAACTACCCTCACCTGCCTACCTGAGGGAGTCATGAGGTTCTGGGTGGGATGGAGACTGGGAGATTTTGCCCATACCCAGCTGGCAGGGAGTGGAGGCTCGTGGTAAAAGCTCTACTCACCCTTGTCTGTCCCCAGCCTAAAGCAAAATCAATGTCCAAAGCACAAGACAGGACTGCTCCAACATGGGGAGCAGAGTTTGTTGCCATGGTGCCTCTTCCCAAAGAGGGGTAACATCTGCCAGTGGAGCTGCCCTTTGCTCACATGGTTGCTTGGCTTGGGGAGGGGGAATGTGGGGACCTGGTTTGACTCTAGTAAGAGCCTCAGCAAGCCCAGCTAGGAGAAAACACCTCCTCTGAAGCTGTGCTTTGGGTTTCTTCTTCATGAGGGCCTTAAGTCATTGCCTTGGAAAAGAGCATTGCTTTCAGAGTCTTCCAGAAATGGCTCCCTGAGCCCTTCTGGATGAGTGCCAGTGTGTTTGCACTGTGTTTAAGGACAAATAAGAAATAATTCAAGGTACCTTTCCCCCCATTCCAGCTTAGTCCTGCTGCCAACAGCTACAGACAAGCTCTCAGCCACAGTCCTGAGAAGCAGATTTTGGTGCCCCAAAGGTCATCCTGGCTCTCAAGCCTTCACAGGGGCCAGACATTGGGCAAGTAGGAGCCAGGGAAGGCAGCCAGGTCTGTGCATGCATTGCTGCAGTGAGCTTTTACCCATGCAAAGCTGGTGAGTGGTACAGTGCCTCCAGTGTGTCTTACAAGCAGATCTCCCAAGTGTAAGGCCAGGATAGTCAATGGCCTTTTGTGAACCAGCGGTAAAGGGGAAGAAAAAATGTCTTTACATTATGCAATAGAAGAAATTAGAGGAGAACTTCAGTAAGGTGCTGGGACTCTTACTTTGTCTCTGTTATCTATCCTCCCACCCATGTACCTAGTCCTCCATCCACCCATCCATCCATGAATCTCCACAGCCATTCAGGGAGCCAACCATCCACCCAACCCTGCTGCTGTTCATTGATCCCTCCCTCCACCAGCCCACCCATCTGCCTGCCCATCCCTCCATCCACATAGGCCATCAGCCAACCAACTGCTTATACACTTATCCCTCCATCCTTTTACACATCTGTGCATCCACATATATGCTCATCCATCCATCAATCCATCCTCTTGCGTAGCCATTCATCCTTTAATCTTTATCATACACTTCCCTCCAACCCATCTGTGCCCAGCCAGCCAGCTGTCTATCTGTCTACAATCACGTGCATTCGTTATTCTGCCCACTCATCTATCTTCTTCCACACTTCTGCCTATCTGTGTTTATCTGGACCCATTCCAGCTATCCCTCCTCAGACAGATGCCCCAGCTTAGATGCTCTCCTGTCTTTCTGCCCGTCAGCCTATGCTCTGAATATTTTTAAGACACATGAAACACACTCGTGAGATGAGTGCAGTTTCTCAAAGGTCCCCACCCTTGATTGGTGTCTGAGATGATTCTGAGGGGTCTCACCAGCATCATACTCACTACAACCCAGTTTTTCTCTGTTCTTAGCACACACTTCCCCTGAAAGGATAGCATCCCCAAAGGTGCTGCTTCCCTATCTAAAGTAAGCATCCTGACAGACTGTCTGCAGGAGGACTCAGACCTGCAAGGATCTCCCCAGGGCCAGCTTCACTCTGGGGCATTCTCCTTTGCAGATGGACTCAGGCTGTGGCTTTTTAGCTGAGGAATGTCTGGACTGTGCCCTCATGGTCCCATCTATCAACAGGACCTAGGAGCTGATGTCTAGAGAGAAAGAAAAGAATAGGACAAGCACAGAAGGTGCTTCTGTCCCTCCCCACCATCAGCTGCCTGCAGCTTCCCTGTGGTCATCAGGCAGCTCAATACTTTACTGCCCTAGGTAGTATTTTCTGCTATGGATTCACTTAATCACTACTTTCCCCAAAATGTTGACATCCACAGCATCTGATGGTCATGGTTTTCTGTAATTTAATCACACTTTGTGTGAAAAGGCATTTTCTTTTGCTTGTTTTCATTTGCTGCTCATTAATTATTTTATTAGGAGAAGAAGCAAGCAGTCTTTCTCTCTCCTCTGCATGTCACTCATCATTGCTTAGGTGTCTATCACGTCTCCACTTGGTTGTGTCCTTTTACGGATGAAGGGATTGAGTCTGTTAAGCCACCCTTACAAGGGAGCTGTTTCCAGCCTTTACTCTTCTCCATTTCCTCTCTCTGTTCTGTTTTCAGCTGAACTGTACTCCCAACGGCACAGGGACAGATTTGTGTGTGGCTTACAGGGTACAGTGATTTCCATTTTCTTCTCGATCCCTTTCTGAATGAATCCTAGCATTGGGTTTGCATTTTCAGTCACCAATAAACTGATATTTTCAGGGAAGTGAGCGTGATAACTCCAAGATATGTTTCCATGAAGGCTCCAGCTCACTTGGAGCCATGAGTGGTAGGGGAAGCAAGGCATGTATCAACACAGTGCTGCTGCCTGATGGGTCTGTACTGTCATGCCCTTCTGCAATGCTTCTGCACCCAGCTGTAAACTGGCTACCCTGACAGCCTCAGCAGCACGCTGTCTCCTCACTGCCTCAACCCCCATTTCCCTGTGAGTTACAAGGGTGTTTGGCAGCTCTCATCCAGCTCCGATCTCTGTAGAACTCCATTGATGACGTCTTCTACTGCCACATCTCACCGCTTGTTCTCACCTTTGCTCTCCTGACCTTTAGCTGATTTAAGTCCTTGCAAGGACTTTTCTTGTGTGTCAGGGCTGCTTGGTTTCCTTGAGACGCACCTTGTCAAATCAGTTTTTGAAACCTGGGAGTATTTTGAGAATGAAACAGCTCTTGTCTGTGCATAAAAGCCTGATGAAGCCTTGAAGTAACTTTGACTTCTGCCCGTCTCCCTGTTGTGCTTCATCCTGTGTCATCCACATGCACACACATGGTTTTATCTTTACCACACGCAGCTCAGCACAGCCAGTGTAGCAACACAGGAAAGATTCAATTGCTAAGGATCATTAATGAATGTCAGCTCAAGCTCCTGTCCAGAAACATGAGAAAATTCAATTAGGCAGCTGGTGCCCAATGAGCTGAATTGCCCCACTCACAAGATGCTAAACCAAACAGCCCAGCAAGGCATCATGTTATTGTAGAGCGAGAAGAAAAGCCTGGCCGAGAGACAAACAGCATAGCATGCACTGAGCAGCTGCCCCTTTCCAAAGCACAGTTTGGTTAGGTTGCAATGCTTCCACCTGATTTCCTAAGCAGGGAATTGCAAAAGCAGCTGCCTGCTTCCCACCTCCACCAATGAATACTTTGACTTTGCTGGTGGCAAGTCCTGAGGCTCTGTCACCTCTCTGATGATTTCTGATGTGTGCATTTGGTTTGCATCCTGCAACAAGCTGTGTAGATACACGAGTGGCAATGACTTGCCAGCATATGCATCTGGCTGCACTGTGGGACATTTGGCTGGTGAGCCTTACACGCACCCCTGACATGTTTTCTCCCAGCTAAAGGTCAGAGGAAACCATCCTGTGAGGTGGAAGTGGTCCATGAGTCCCAGTCCGCTGGTCCATGCCACTTGATCCACTGTGGTCTAAGGCTAAAACAAATCCTTCTCAGGGCCAGAAGGAGAGCTTGGGCTTCCCTGTCCACCAACGCAGTGCCAGTCCATGCCCCAGTCCTTCCCTCTCTTCCTATACAAGTGATGCTGTTTCCAAGGCAGCCCTGCCAATAGGTCTCCAGGCTGATCTGTTTTTCTCCTCTTGTCCCCACAGAGAGCCACATCCAGTATGAGCGGGTAGGTGCAGATGTGACCATGAAGTGTGGCTCCATGGACTGGGATGCAGCTGTGACTTGGACAGCCAATGGCACCGACATCGATGAGTCCCACCTGAATGGATCCTACCTGATCCTGAAGAAAGTTGACCTGACACAGGGCGGCCAGTACTCCTGCTACGAGGGCTCCTCCTGGCATCTCAAATACCAGACCTACCTGAGGGTGGGAAGTGAGTATCCTGGTGTGTGACATTGAGGGGGCAAAGCTGTGCTCTCTTTTCCTGTACTGACTCCTCCAGCCCCCTCCTGCAATGCCAGCCCCTTTACTTTCCATACATACAGTTACCTGCAGCACCCTGCCATACAAGCTCCCTGTGGCGCACTGATCCCTGCAGCAGGAATCAGCCACTCCTACCCCAGACTTTACGTCAAAGCCAGTAGGTGAAATGATGCCCCAGGAATAATTTGGGAAGGGATGTTACTTCTCCATCGAGCCCAGAGTCATGACCACCATTTCTATAGGTGGAAAGAGTTGAGGCTGAGCTGTAAGAAGGGATTGCAACTCTGAAGGAGAAGGTAGAATTCTCTTGGCCAGAGTTACTGCAGCTCTGGAGCAGTCAAAAGGTGCTGTGTATTTGCAGAGTCCCTGTGTACAGGTGTCTTGGAGGACAGCTGCACGTTTTCCAGAGTTTTGTAGGGAAGATGCAGGAGATGCACTGATTCACAGGTCTCAACGTGGGATGTAAGAGTTGTGCTGTATTTCACATGATGCTGAGAGCTGATAGCAGCTGTATGTTTGGTGGGCTGCTGTGTTTGTACAGCCTATAGCAACTGTGTGTTTTGCAGTACGGCATCTGCAACCAGCAGCAGTGATTGTCTGGGAGCACCAGCCGGTGTATCTGGCTGTGGGTTGTTAACTGCTGTGGAGGATGCTGTGAGACACCAGCTGGAAGCCACACCAGCTGGAGATGAATCATGCAGGTGGCCAATGCTTTCCCAGGTCTGGAGAACATGGCAGAGCCTTTCTCTTCTGCTTATTTCACCTTCTGCACCTTGCATCAGAGCCAGCGTGGCATTTCCATCCTAAACCACGGTCCAGAGGCAGAGGGTTACAGGAGGATCAGGCTTTGCCTGCATAAGCCCTGCAAATCAGGCAAGGGGGCTCACTGCACCTCTAGGTCAAACTGAAGAAATTCGAGTTGCAGGGGTGCTGAGCAGCATCAGACTCATGGTTTAGGGTCTAGTGGGAGGGATCCTGGCACATGGGATGGGATCCCAAGGGGTTCGAGGTGCTGAAAGAAGCTGAAAGGCATTGTGAGAAGCAGGCGAGAGAGAAGCAGTCAGCATAGGGCAAGGGGTACAGCAGTGAGTAGGTTTTGAGGCTGGGAGCATGACAGACAAAAAGGCAGTGGCAGATGAGTCAGGAGCCTTTCAAACCTGCTGTCTGGGTGAGGAAATGTTCACGGGTAATTTGAAGGCAGAAAAGGCAGAAGCTGGGTGCATTGTGGGCAGCAAGAGGAGGTTGTGCAACTCCTCTGCTTGGGCACGTGCTTGCTGGTCCTTGTCTGGGGAGAGGTCCCAAGCCATGCCAGTGTGTGGTGGGCTGAAGCCCACATCTGGAGGAAGTGAGAGGACTGAGGAGGGGGCTGCAGCCTCCAACTGCCTCCTCTGCAGCTATGGCATCACTGTGACTTTGCAATGGCTCTTCCATCTGCTAAGTGCCTCACTAATAGTAATCCTTGTCAATCCACTCAGGGACCCCTGGGAATTGCTCAGCGTTAGAGCACAAATCCTGTTTCCTATTACTGTGTGTTCCCCTTTGCTGGAGGCTCACAGTTTCCCTAAGTTCTGGACAGCTGAGGAGCCCAGTTGAACACTGCAGGGGCTACCAGCCCTAGGAAAGAGGAGAACAAATAAATAAGTGAATGCCCGGTGTTCTTAATGCAATTAAGTATGCAAGGAACTAATCAGGTGAGATGCTTTTAGTGGTAATTAATTTAATTGCCTGGATTTTAATTTAATGTTCTCCGCAAGGTTTCTTTTTGCAGTGCTGCCACCCCCATCCCCTGCCTGCACACCCCCATCCCAACTTCCTTGCTTCTGCAGGGGATGATTGATTCCCTTGAAGTGCACAGGCTGCTGCAAAGGAGTGGGTTTGGGAGCATCCCAGGAGGGGATGGAGGTGGAGACAGAGACAGGCAGCTTGCAGGAGGTTTGCAGCATGGCCCTTGTGTTTGCATCCCTGCTGCATGTGGGAGCTCAAACCCAGGATCTGAGGGATCTTGGACTCATTTCATTTCAATAGGGTGGGAAGTTAAATGAAAACAGGCCTGTGCTTTCCCATCTTAATATTACTGGGTGGGGCAACAAGAAAGATAACAGCAGCAGGAGGTAGCTGGGGGCTGCACATGGAGAAGTGGTGGGGATCTCATTAAATAAATGATGGTAACTGGAAGGTGCACCCTAAGCAAGGCAGGGGCACTACCAGGCAGACAATGCTGCAGGAAGGATGTGAGGAGGGAGCATAGAAACTGCGAGGATCTGGAAAGACTGTCAATTAGCAAAGTGAGCTCTGTCATGGGGGTCAGCGAGCGCGGGAATAAAGGGAGACCTGCCAGGAGTCAAGCTGAGTGAGACCTTACAGAGGAAATGAAAGGGGGGTAGCCTTATAAATGCAGAGCAAACAAGGAGAGAAAGACTGGAGCTGGATATGCAGCCGGATTTGAGGAGACATCAAAGGTAAGCTCACAGAGCCTGGTACAGAATCAACCCTGCTAGGTCTGAGCAGTGATGCTGAGAGCAAGGGCAGCACAAACTGGGTGAGAGGAAAGAGGATGAAACCTAGACACAGTCTTCCACCGTGTAGGCACCTTCAAAGAAAATGGTGTATTGAAGGCTTGGGGAACACCTCATCCCCAGATGAGGACATCTCCTGTTCATTAGCAAGGCTCATTAGTGGCTGAGAGGTCAGTGGCTGTACCAAGCACGGTTGGGAGAGGCGACGTGTCTACTGTGCTTGAGAGAAGGAAAAATCGTGATCAGACAGCCTGACCCCATAGCATTATGGGGCTGTGGAGCTTGCTTGGAAGAGGGAGCAATTAAAGACGTAGAGATAAATGGAAAAAGGGGGGAAACATGTAAGAAGGACTTGCCAGTGATGTATCACACCAGATTAACCTGATAGCTCTCTTTGATACAGGAACTGATTTACTAAGCCCAGAAATGTGGTCGATGTAATCTGTCTTGACTTCAGTGAAGTATTTGCTATGATGCCACATGGGAAATTATGAGTTAAACCAGAGAAAATGTGGATTAGTACTAGAGTTGGAACATGGCTTAGGAAATGGCTAAAAGGGATCAAATTGTGCTGAAAGGGGAGCTGCTGGGAGGGATTGGGGAGCTTCAGCATCAGCCTTTGGACCACTCTTGGTGGTGTTTCCTGTAATGGCTCTGGTCCAGAAGGAGCAGGGAGCACAAATTGGACACGACTGTGGCTGCAGAAGGATGACACAATTTCTACGGTGGAGATTTCACACTGAAGGGGCAAGGATGCTACATAAAGAGGGTGTCTCATCAATGTACTTTAGCAGCTAAGCAGGAGGACATGGGTAGCTGGTCCTTGAGGTGGGGCTTGACACCCAGGTCAACATCATGGGGTACAGAACTAGGAGCCCAATACCACCTGGGGGAGCACTCATGGCTGGGGGTAACCAGGCTGTCTTGCCCTCTGCAGAGATGGGGATACCACTGTACATGCAGTGGGGACAGGGTGCATCCAGAGATGAGGTGATCACAGATGGGGAGCCCACCTCAGGAAGGAGGAAGGGTGCACCGGATTGCTTGTTTTTAAGGGTCCCAGATCACCCCAAGTATAAACCAGCCGAGGGCTCCAGGGCAGCCTCTTCCAGGGGACTTTGAATGACAGCATCATGCTCTGCCTCTTTTTCTTCAGGCAGCTGAGAGTGGGGTGAAGTGCAGGAGAGGAACCAGGGTGCTCTGTCTTTATCTCCAATAGATCATCTACCCTGCAGCCTGGAGAACCCAAGCATGGCCCAAGCCAGCAGGCAGTGGGGCAGCACATTTACATGCCAGGCATCCCTGGACTGAGCCCGAGGCTGAGCACCAGCAGCAGGAAAGAGCGAGGGGAAGGCTCTGGGTACCAGGAGCACAGTGCCAAGCTCCTGGCTGCCCCCGTGAGCCACAGCTCCGCCTTTGGAAACACGCGGCCAGAGAGCTCAGGGATAGATATAACAAAGACGTTGGGAAATAATGCGCTCTTGAGGTTTGGCACACGGCTCTGTGCATTACAGAATGTTATAAAAATACTGCTAATGGGCCAGAGAGGAGTGGAAACGTACGGCGGAAAGGCTGCCAGAAGCCGGAGAGCGCACATGGGAGCTGGGAGGCCTTGTGTGCAAAGAGGGGAGGGAGGGAGGCAGCCAGGGCGAGCGTCCGTCCTTCCGCTCCCATCTCTCCTTCTCTTTCTAACCTGCTTATCTCCATCTGACCTGGCAGCTCTGCCTGTTTGCACCTCTCCTTTCATCCTTCTGCCTGGCTTTGGAGATTCCTAAGCACTGCCAGCTGTGTTGCTGATCCCTGTCACAGGCTGCTGCCTGGTGGGCTGGGATGCAGGCAGGGATGGGGTCTGTGTGGGAGAGAAACTACAGCAAAATCCCCTCCAGCAGCAGGGACACAGATCAGGATGCAGGCGCGGAGCTGCTCTCTGCATCATAGCAGTGGCACGGGGCTCATAGCCTGATGCCAGTCTCAGCCCTTCCCCATGGGCATTGCTGCCTCCCAGGCAATAGTGAGATAGGGACTGGCAGAGGGCAAGCGGCTCCAGGCTGGCCTCCTTCCTCCGTGTTTGTCACTGCAGCGGCTGGCAAAAGAAAGGGGAAAAAACATGCGGTTTGACGGAAAACGACATGGAAAAACAACCAAATTAACAGAAAAACAAACAAAGCAAAACCAGAGAGAGGGAGGGGGGAAGGGGCAAAGCAACAGGAACCACATGTGAGGGGAGAGGCCGGGACAGCCTGAGTGTGTTCTCTGGCCTGATTAGCAAACGATCAAACATCGGCCACTAATAAATAATCAGAGCCTCCCTTTTCCCTGCCTTAGAAGTCCCTTTCTTCCCAGCTGGGCTCCAGCTGCAACCAGAGGATTGGACTGCAATTTGCATCTTTTTTAGTTGTTGTTGCCTTTATAACTTTTTGTCTTTTCTTACCTATCCAAAATAAAGAAGAAACAAAGAAGGTTAAGAGTCTCTCCATGTCAGACATGCACCTCTGGCTCCCCAGGAGATGCACAGAGCACCAATGCAGGTGTGAGCATCCCTTGGTGGGCGTGGGCTAAACAGCAGAGGAAGGCAGTGCCAGAAATGCGTGTCTGCCTTCCTGCCTGCCACATAGGTTGGTTTGGTGGGAAAAAATTGCCAGAGGGCACTGCCAATATGTCCATTTGGGAAAACAGAGGTTTGGCTGACTCCAGCAGTGAGGGTGCCTCTGCCTGGGAGTCAGGGTGCTGCCGGTCAGGCCAGTGCTCCTGCTGCTGGCACGGATGCTGATGGAGGAGCATGGACTCAGGGTCAACGCGTGCAGATATTTCCCTGCTCGTGTCCAGTGATCTGTGACGCAAGGGTTGTTTTTTTAAAAAAAGCCATTTTGATGGATTTTTTTCCCCTATGAACTTATCCAATCCTTTCCCGTGGCCATGTAAACTGGGGCTATTTAGAGAGCAGCAAGTTAAACATGACTGTGACCGTTCCATGGCACCAAGGCCAGCTGGCAAGGAGCAGCACCCGCCCCTGCGGTTCATCCCCTTCACCCTCCAAATGTCCTTCTGCCCCTCAGGGATGGCCCTGTGTGAGATCAGACCAAAGACTGTGCCCAAGCAGTACTTGGGGCAAGATTATATTAACCTGGGCCAAAGTGATGACAGGGATGGAATTAATAAGTTAAAGCATGTGGCTATTCCAGCATCAGGAAATGCACCCCAAAGCTGTTGGTTTTACTACTGTGGATATGGCTGATTTTTTCCTCACATGCCTGTGGCACTGGGGGCTGGGTGGGTGCAATGGCTGCGAGAGACTTCATGGCCAAGCATCACCCCTTAGTTCCTGAGAGTCGCAGGAAGGGACCATTGCAGACAGGGTCAACTGAATTGCAAGAGTACTTTGTTCATCAAAATTCAGCTTAGTTTCATGTAGTACATGTGTTCTCCAATCACCGCCTTTCGGTGCAGAGTTGTTCGTTTGTGGCTGGGAAAGCTCAACAGATGAACTTCGCTGCCTATGCCCAGATTTCGGGTCTTGGCCTGGCTAGGAGGTGGAAAAGCATGCTGGGTAATAATATGCAAATTGCCATCCCTGCTTTTTAAGAAGGCAAAAAAGCCACAATCCTCCCCAAAACCCCACCACACTCCCAAATGCAATTAGTCCTAATCGAATTAGGAGCCGGACTAGAAAAATAAACACGTTTACAGGCAGTGGACGACCTTTCTACCCCATCCAGCAGAATATATGTTGCTATGCCACAGTGGGAAGGGCTGAATGAAGCATTGCCCCATAGCCTGCATGTGCACACACTCACAGGTTCGCACCCACGCGTGCGTGCACTCGCATCCCACTGTGTTCCTCCTGGCCTTCCCCTTGCTGGGCTGGGCAGCTTGCCCAGCTGCAGCATAGCAAAGTGATGCTTCTTTGGCTCGCTGTGTAAAATATGATAATCTGGGGCAGCCGGTGTCAGAAACAATAAAAATATCCCCTCTTCCATCCTTGCAGCCCCCTTTTCATGCGAGGTAGTTTGGGACAGTGGGGAGCGTGCAGCGGTGCGGAGAACAGCAGCACGTGGCCTTCATTAGGTGCTGTGGCACTGGACGGCAGTGCAGGTGGCTCTACGCTGGCCTCGCCAATGCTGTAGCCTACAAACCCTCTGCCCAATGGAAGAGCATGCCCAGGAGGTGTCCATTGTCTGCATGGTCCCATGTCCTGTGGAGGGTGTTCTGTGGCACCTGAAAGGACCTGACTTCACACTTGACCCCACCGACTGACCCCAGCTCCTGCCAGGTTGAATGCTATGGATAGCTCATAGCTTTGCCCTTTGTCTGAATTGTGGCAGCAGCATCACATGGCCTGAGGGCACTGAGAAGCAGACAAGGTGGTCATCTGCTTGCTGGGTCACACCCCAGGGCAGAGGTGGGGGGTCCTCCAGTTGCTGGTGACCAGTCAGAGCCAGGAATGGAGCATCCATCAGAGAGAAGGTGCTGCTCCCAGATGCAAGGACCCTCTTGGTGAGCACCTAGTGGAGTCCTGAGCTTTGGACCTACATGTGAAATGAGCCCAGGGGCACTTTATCCATCCCCTCCTGCAGCAGCACTGAGGACGAGCTCAGGAGATGGGGCAGGGGAGCAGCCTGGCTTTTCCACCCTGACCTGTCCTAGCAGCTGCTGGACTGGAGGAGAATAATAAAAAGGGCTTTGGAGCTTGGCAGCTTAACTGGTAAACCCTCTCCATCCATGCCTAGATGAATGCCAAAGGCTGTGTGCACCACCAGCATCCTGTGTCCCTGTCAGATGGCAACACAGCCTCCTCCTGCTCTTCTGAGGTTTGTTGATCTTCTTTAACATGACAAAACCAACTCTGTAATTAATGAAGCCCAAGTCCAGTCTAAACAGCTTCCCACAACCCATGCTCCCAGTGGTGGGAATTAGGGATGCCCTGGGCTGGGAGGACAAATTCTTCTTGGCGGGGACACAGTGGCCACAGGCTGGGACCATGCCGGCCTGGGGAAGTGGAGAGGACACATGCTGGCAGCATGGCTTTCTGTTTGCGCTGGCCAGGAAGGATTTTGTCTCTGCTGCCCTTAAGTGGCCCCTTGTCAAAATATTTGGTGTGAGCTTCCTGCCACCCGCTGTGGGTGGTGGGTCCCTGGCTTTGAGAGCACTGAGAGGGGAGGGACTGGCCGGGATGCAGTCACCTTCTGTCACCATAGCCACGCGGCAGAGAGGAAAGCAGTCGATGGTCCGTTCGTGGGTGCTGCAGTTCCCTCTCCATCCACAGCTCCACATGGCTGTCTCACTTTAAAAAATCAGTCTGCTTCCAGACAGTGCTGGAACAGCAAACTATGCCGATGTCCCCAGCATGTGGTACAGGTCTTTCCTGTCAGTGGCCACATGTACCCATGTCTGCAGGGACCCATGCCACTGGGGTGTGGGGACCCTCTGCAGCTCCTGGAAGGGGAGGAAATGCCAGACAGCAACAAATCCTCATTTTTTTCCCAGCTCCCAATGCTTCTCTGTACCTCTCTGAAATTGCTGGTAGTGGTTGGGAACCACAGCAGGGCCCACACAGGTGTTGAGATCCTGGCTGAGGGCACATCAGAGTCAGGGCAAGATCCGATGTACTTCAGCGTGAAAGTCATTGTCATTAGCTATGGTTTCCTGAGCCAGTGTCTGGTGTAAATAATTTAGCAGAGTAAATGTGTGCTAACGGCAGGTCAGGGTGGGAAGGAGAGGGAGGAGAGTCTTGGGTCTAGAAAGCAGGGAAGGGCACTGGTAATAAAGCGAGATTATTTTCCTACTATTCGCAGGATGGGGCGGGGTCTCCCCCTTGGACAAGGAGTCAGAGGGTTCCCATGCCTGATAGATCCTTTCTCTCCCTGGTCCCCTCCCGAGCTGTCAGCATCTGTACCAGAGGCAACTGCAGGACAATTTCCAGTTGCTCTTGCTCCAAGCACTTTAATGCTGTTTAAACAATTACGCAGTTGATAAATTTTGACAAGAAGAGATAGAAATAGCCTAGGAGACCCACGAAGTAGAAATGCTCTAAACAGATGTCCCTTTTCTACCCCTCCTCTACTCCCTGGGGGTCTTTATCATTTGCTGACAACTGAACAAGACAGTGTTTGCTTGAGTTGAGATGCTGGGGAGGGGGAGCAAAATGCCTTATTAAAATGGTTTATGGTACAGTTCCTAGGGTGACGGCTGCTTGTTTTCTCTCTGGGATATCTTCTCTGCACCAACAGGAGCTGTGCACAGCCTGCAGAGCACAGATGTGGCTAATGGAAAAGCCATTCATCCCTCTCCCTGCCAGCTTTCTGAGTACCAGACTGGGCAACCTGGCTGCTGGTGGTGCAGAGGAGGGAGAGGGGAACGGGGCAGTCAGGGAGCAAAGCAGAGGGCTGTGAGCAGCTTTCTGCCTTTCGGCTGCTTTCTGGATGCTGTGCAACCTGTGTTGGTCAGAGCTAGTGCCTGGGCACTACAACAGGCAGGAAGCTTTGGAATACCTTGTGTGTATCTCTAACAGGCTGGGATTCTTCATGTGATGTTGTCTTTGGAGTTGACATGTTGCCATTCACTTTTTGGGGAACAGCTGCCTCTGATGGTGGAAGACATGCTGATGGCATGTCCTGCAAGTAGCAATGTGCACTTCTCCCAGGGCAATAACCAAGGTGGCTTGTGTTCCCAAAGCCATCCCTGCAGCAAGACAAGAGCCCAGAGCACCAAGTGTTGTAAAGGCATTTGTCTGAGCACAGGGTGCTAGGCAGAAGGGTGTCTGTGCAGGTGTCTCTGTTCAGATGTTGGTCTGGAGCATGACGACTTGCCCGTGAATTCCTGTGCATCACTACCTGCATGCTTCAGCATTCCTGCATATAGAGCGGTGTGGCTGCATGGCCTAACAGGCAGCCCTGTTGCTTGAAAGGTGGTGTGCAATGGGTTTGAGTGTGCATGTGGTTGTTTTGCAGAGGGGATCCTAGCATGGAGGATCTGTAGTTGTTTGGGGCTCTTTCCTGGCTCCTGATTTTTTTCCCGGTGTTCAGACCTCTCGTACAGGATTTGTTTCTGCTTTCTGTGTTTGGACCCAAGCAGCCCCTCTTTTCCTCCAGGTCTGACTTTCGGAAACCACCACCCAGGTGGAGCTGCCCTCTATAAATCTTCTGCCTCATCAGCTTTTTCCTCCCCCTCCTCCTTTGCCTTCACCAAAACCCAGGGACCTGGACGCAATGCTGTACTGGGCACACATGTCAGCCCCTGGTGGCTGACATTCCCCTCTGCTGGAGACAGGAGCTCCAGCTTGGTGGGTAGCAAGAGGGATCAGAGCCTAAACAAAAAGGCAGAACAGGAAACTGAGGTACAGACTGGGAAGTGATTACCCAAAGCCACGCAGCTGGGCTTAGAAGGCAGACCGGTGATTCATTGCCCTCCGCACAGTATCTGAGTTCCCAGCTGGGGTGTGCTAGGTTGCAGCCCCCCATCCCAGGCTTCCCACTCACCACAGCAGCGCAGGACTGGGATCCTCTGAATTACATCTCGGAGCAGGGCAGCTCACAGGCAGCCAGCCTGGAGGCGTTGTCTGCATGCAGCTTCCACATGTGCTCCCCTTTCTGTCACAGCCTTCAACATCCAGCACTTCCTCCCTGCCTTCCTCCTTTCCTGCTGCCCAGCCAAGCAAGCCAGAGCTGGCTGAGCATGGCTGGGTGATGTGTGGGTCTGCTTCTGCTTCCCTTCTGTTCACTGCAGTGGCTCCTGATCTGCAGCAGGAATACGGAGCCACAAAGACTGGGGAAGGATGAGTTCCCGTATCTACTGCTGACCTGCTGCTTTGGATGTAAGTGATGAAATAAGGTCCAAACCCTAACCCCAGCACTCTTCCTAGAGAAGAAAGTGTGGAGGGAGGTAGCTGGTCCTATGGCCACTACTATTATTCACATTAATGCAAAGCAGGTGGGAAAACACCTGTGCAGGTCTGGAACACTGGGCTGCTCCTTGCTACAAGTGCTGGTGGTGACGCGTGGCTCTTACAAACCATGTTTCCTGTGCTGGAACAGTGTAAGTACATCGACAATACTCCTATCACCTTCCAGGACTTAGGAGGGGAAATACCACTCACTTTTTATCTGCCAAATTTTTATGTGTCACTTCTTTCTCTGAGTGTAATCTTTGCTGTAGTGGTATAGCATTGCATTAGCAGTGGTGAGAGGGCTGCTGCATCAGCCTACAGAGGATGCTGAGGGTTTTGTTCAGACATGAAAAAGAACGGTGGGCTTTTTCATGGACATGAAAAAACTCACAAAGCTGCTGAGACACCTAATCAATGCAGGCATCATTTTGCTGCGTTCGCTTCCTTTGCTTCTCTGTGTCCTGGTGACTGGTGGATAAGAGCAGACCTTGGGGATGATTCTCAACAGAGCAGCTGCCCAGGGCTGGTGACAGTAAGAGGTCCGTGCAGCCATGCACTTACAGGCCTTAATTATGATGGAGAAAGCAAAACTGCAGAGATCATAGAAGATACCTCCTGCAGGAGGGTGCCAAGATGGAGATGACCCAAACTGTGAGTTTGTATTGTGACAGGCTGGCCAATAAGACTATTCTGGGGCTCTTAGAGCCGAGATTGAGCTAGCTTTGCCAAATGCTGTGTATGTCTGATGAGGAGGCAATTTTACCTCCTTGCAGATTGGTCCTGGGATGTTATGAGAAGAGTAATTTGAGAAGGACCTTGAAACACCAGGAAAGTGCAGAGAGAGGCAAAGGGAGCAGAGGGGAACCACCATAAGGAGAAAGACTTAAAATAGTCTGTTCCCTGGCTTCAAAAAGACCTGGAAAGGTGCCCTGAATCCCGTTGGTAATTACCTCCAAGCAGAGATGATACTGGGTACTAAACCAGAAAGCAAAGCCATAACAAGAGCCAATGACTGGAAGCTGAGCACAGCCACGTTCAAATTAGAAATGAGGCTCATATTTTTAATAGAAAAAATGATTAAGCATCGGAACAAACTGCCAAAAGCACTGGCGGCTCCTCTGTCACTTGTTATCTGCAGAGCAAGGCTGGCTGCCTTGCTGAAAGATGATTCAGTCAAACAAGGGTTATTAGACTCAATAGAGGGGTAACAGAGGGATGTAATGGCCTGTGCAACCAGGAGGTCAGGTGAGATGAACTAATTTTCTCCCATGGCCTTCAAGTCAATGAGTTAAGGAAGGTGCATATCCCTTTCTTGCAGATTTAGCTTCACAGTGTGTTGTTTCTTTCATCAGATAATGTGACTCAGATGTCTGGTGGTGCAGAGCAGGGCTGTGGGGACAAGCCTGCAGTACAGCAGTCTGTGGGGTGTTCGGAGGGTGCTGCATGTACCCACTTAGGATGGGGTGAAGACTGTGATACCTCACCTGATGGGGGATGCACAAAGGCAGAGTGGCCCTCTCTGGGTCTAAATTGAGTTAGTCCAACCTTTTGCAGGGATACTGTGGGACAGTGGTGGGATGGTGACAATGATGACTTTCCATGTCTCAGCCAGCCATCCTCCCTCCAGCATTGAGCTGCCCCAGCCAGTGCAGGGAAGTTAAGCAAGGCGCTGGGGGTGGCTGTGAAAGATCACCCTGGAGCAAGGTGCTTGGGAAGGAGGGGGTCAGCAGCAGACCTGCAGAGCTCCGGAGGAGCACTGCTCCTTGCCCTTCTCCATCTCAGCTCCCAGACACCTCAGCTTTTTGTGCACCTTGCTCCCAGCCAGGCTGCAGAGAGCAGCTTAGAGTGGAGGGCTCAGCATTGGGGTGTCTGCAAAGAATGGGGAAGGCAGAAAAGCAAAGTGGACCAAAATGGAATGAGATGGCTTGGGGGTGAGAAATAACAAGGGGAAGGGAGGTGGGGGGGAAAGCCATGTGAAACATTAGCCCAAAGCCAAGGAATCTCCTGCCATGCTCCTTCGAAGGAGGAATTGACAGAGAGCTTTTGATGGGGACCTGGATGGAGATAATGTGCCATCAAACGGTGCAAGGAGGGAGCTGGGAGCAGCTCCTCACAGACCTCTGCCTGGAGCATGCAGACAGGAGCTTGGCACAGTGCACCCAGAAGCACTTACCTCCCTTAATGGCCAGACAGAGCCTCCTGGGCCACCCCATTAGCAGCTGCATCCCCAGGCAAGTTGGCATAAAGTGCTCAGCCAGCCTGGGAACAGCCGTACCATGGAGTTGTCAATGCTGCCTCCAGCCTCAGCACTTTTATCCCCTCTGACTGGGTGTAAGACAGGCTTTGAGAGCGCAACAGGGCAGCATACCGGTTTGGGGTGAGACCAAGTTAGTTTCTCACCCCTCCATGAGGAAGAAGGTCCATGCATCATTCAAAAGATGCCATGCAGGATGCAGATTGTGGTGCCCCATCTTTGTCTGAATGTGCTAATGTTGCACACTGGGACACAGCCAAGGGCAGAAGGAATTGGTGACTAGGCAAATAGGCCATGGTGGGCTTGCAAATGAGCTGGAGATGTGCGGTTTGGGGCTGCTATTGCTTGTGTGCAAAGCAGCCCACACCACCCCAGCCTCTCCACCAGCACCTTGCTCACAGTAGGCACGGGTGAACTTGTATAGGGTGGGGCAGCCTGGTAGAGCCACAAGAGCAGGAGGATGCAGCCACAGTGCAGGGCTCCTACCAGTCTGCTTTTCCTCATGAAGGAAGAAGGTAACTTCCTCAGCATGCCAACAGCTGCTGCCACACACAATCTGGGGCACGTATCAGCAGGAGGAGCTGGCTCTCCTCATGCCAGGAGGGGGCCAATTCGCCTTCACCTACCACTCTGGCAGCAGCACTCCCTGCTTTGCATGAAAGAGGCGCTTTGATTGCTGACATCTGTAGACAATCAGATAAGAATTAGAGTTATTCCTCTCGGCATAAATGGTATTTCTAATCTCATAATCCCTTAATATTGTTCTCACCAGGATGTGGCCACGGCTAATCCCTGAGAGTTTGTTCTTGGGCAAATTTCAGGGAAGCCAGGGAGGTGCGGATGGAGGAGTTGGCTGCCTTCCCTCCCCTCATCCCCAGAATCCCTCCCGGGTATGAAGCAGGCATAGAACAGCTGGTCAGGCAGCAGCCCGTCCTGCTACCCAGAGTATGCTCGTGATAGGGTGAAGGTGTTCGCAGAGCCCTTCCACCAGTACTGCAGAGAACACCCTTGGATCCCCCTGTCTGCATCCCTACCCTGGGTTAGTCGCTGGCTGAGCAACTTTGTGGCTCTAGCCTGGTTTTGCCACTTGGCTGGTTTCCAGAAGTGGAGGCTGATTCCTGGGGAACCGCATGGGGACTCTGTGTGCTTGAGAGGTGCAGCAATGGCAGCATCCTGCAGCTGCAGGTCTGCAGAGGCCAAGGTTCCCAGGCAGCTGAGGCTAGGAGGTGCTTTATAAGGACTCTGGGTTGCGTTTGGCCCTGATTTTGCATCCTCCTTGAACCACTTGGGTTGTTTCTCACCCCCTGTCCTGATGTTGGTGTGCTGAATACAGATCTGCTTATTTCCAGCAATACACCATGTCCTTCCCTCCTGGCCATCATGAAAGCACAGTAGAGGTGGGGAGGGGGCTGGAAACTTCAGCCGTCTGCGCAGAACAGATAGAGATTGCCATTTCTCTGTCCCTGCCACATCTTTCCTTCCCCAGCCCACCCTAGTTGCACCACACCAGCTCCACCAGTTGATAACCAAAACACAACAGGGGCTTGTATACAAGCCTGCCAACAAGAGCCAGGATGAAATCCAGCCTGGGTGGTATCAGGCTCCCCTGCTGCCTCTGAGCCATCAGCAGCCCACCACGGTGCAAAGGTGGAAATCCTGCCATAGGCACTGGCCCATCACAATGCACAGAGAGCCAAATTAACAGCAGGTTGAAGGAGCATTTTGCCATGCACAGGTGAGCAGAGGCACTGGGTGTGCTGGTCTCTACAGACAAGGCTCTGTGCC
Organism: Neomorphus geoffroyi; assembly: GCA_033558235.1. NCBI lineage: Eukaryota > Metazoa > Chordata > Aves > Cuculiformes > Neomorphidae > Neomorphus > Neomorphus geoffroyi. Next base: position 3,322,162 of record JAUMJM010000048.1, read on the forward strand.
TTTGCTGTCTTCTGAGTTCCTTCTCTTTTACAACAGCTGTCACTTCTCCTGTCACTTCAAATTTTTCTCCCTTTTCTATTCCCCTGATGGGTTGAAGAGGCAGCATGCCTGCTTAGGCCACCTCCTGGGCATCTTCATCTTGGCAAGGTGAAGGTGTTGGAGGTGACTTGGTGGCAATAAACACTTAACAAGTCTTCATCTGTCTGTGAAATTTAGAGAGCCTCACACTGGTACAATACATGCAGGTCATGGACACATGGGGCAGAGGGTGCAGGAAGAGACTACTTCCCCTAGGAAGTGTGCCCATCCCTGTGTCCCCCCACTATGCTCCTCCCACCAGCATCCTACCTGCCAAGGTTACCAGCATCCCTCCTCTCTGCCATGCTGAAACCTGTCTGTCATTGTCTTGCAGTCCTGAGCAATTTGTTACTATAGCTACGTTTTTCCATGCAGGTAAAGCTCAGATTTTTGCCAGGCTGAGATTTCATTTCTGCATGGTTGGAGGGAAAGGAGGGGACTTAGCTTTGAAGCCTAGCATTGCAGACCATGCAGCAGGGATGCTGTGGTGGCAGGACTCAGGACACAGTGGTACAGTGGTGCAACTTATCCAGGAGTCCCTTAATATCTTACAAACACCAAAATTCTGCAAAGTCTCTGGGAAGAGAGGAGTGGATTGTATTGGCTTGTCAACTGCCAGAGTAATGACACGATGCATTTCCCTCCTGCAGTCTGAAGACTGGCAACTAGGGAAGGAGTTAGTGGGTTCCCTCATTGCATTGGGAGATGCTAGTTCTCAGATTCCTAAGGGTTTTGCCCAGAAAGGGAAAATTAATGGGTTTTGCTGTTCACTGGCAACTTTGGAAAAATGCCCTGTAAGTCAGAGCCAGCTGAAAATTTTTGGTGAATCAGGAAGTTAAGAGAATTAAGAGCTAGGATTCAAGATTTTGCTCATTTTGGTTTTGTTTGATGAGGTTTAGATGAAATTGGAAAGAGCTCCCAAACAGAAAGCGCTGGAAACTCAACCTTTTATTTAAAATCACTAGAAGAAGGAAAAAAAATGCTGCTGTTGTCATGTTTCCATTGGAAGTGAGCAAGCTGCAAAGCAGCACCAATGTATGAAACCCTGTGGGGTGGCCAGTTCCCTGGTGTTTGCTAGGGTGAGGTGTTGGCAGGACAGTTCGCTCCATCTCTATTTGGGTGGCCCCTTGGCTGCAAACAGACACTGCCTACAGGTGTGTCTGCACTGCCTGGGGAGGGAATTGATCTATGACTGTGGGTGGGTGAGCAAAAACCCTCTGGGCCTGCCGGGGCTGACATGGGTGCAGTGCTGCCAGGGCAGACCAAGGTCTTACCAAGCCCTGAGACATGACAGGTAGGAAGGAGACACATAAATGTGTCCGGTGGCACTGGGTTCATGTGCTTCTGCCCCTTCCTGTGCTGGCATGATGCTCTCAGTCTCCCTGGGATATCCCTCCCTGCAGGACCACCACCCATCTGCCCAGAAATTTGTCTTGCTCTGTGACAAATCCTGGGCAGAGAGCACATGAGGGTAGGTGGACATTCCAGTTTGACCTGGATGAAAACTTCAACCTCAGGCTGTGCTGGCATACTGAAAGATGCTGTAGGGGATTGTGTCTGTGGTGGGTGGGCGGTGACAGCATCCCCTGGACTCTGATGATCTGCAGAAGTGGATTGTGCCTGTATTAGCTCCATACCCGCAGACAGCCCGGTCCCTATCTCTTAAAGCTCGTTCAAACCAGCCCTTTTTCTCCTCTGGGCTGGGATAACATCTCTCTGCACACAGCCAAAGGCCCTCCTGGCTCCACAGTAATCATCCAGAGTCACTCTAGGAAAAGCAGGTAATTAAATTCAGGCCCTTGCTTTTCCCCAAGCAAGCAGGGGCAGCAAGACAGCAGAGACTTTATACAGGGCAGAAGTCAGAAATTTCAGTCTTGATCTTCCCCATAGCAGCTGCCAGTTTATGGCTGCTAAGCCACGAACCCGTTTTCCCCCATCCAGCCATGCCTCGCTGGCTTATCATTTCCAATGCTATCAGAAACAAAACTGCTGCTGCTTAATGCTTCATTACAGGCTGTTATGTGTCTCCTGCACTGCCCAAGAGAGCAGCAAGGAGGGCTCTGACTCTATTTAATAACTGTTTCATGGTTCCTAATTGACAGATAAATACGCTACTAACTCAGTTTCATCAAACATAATCCATGGGCAGGAGCGGCAGTGCCCTTCTGGAGCCTGGGCAGCAGCATGAGTTTTGATCCATTATTTTGACATGGGAGATCCGCAACGTGTCAATCTGCCATTGCAATGACGGGTTTATGCCTCACTTTTTCCTCTGTTGGCTTTGGCTTTTACAGCCCTGGGGGAGCCACTGGGAAGGGATTTGGGGAGGGAAGGGTAGCCCAGGGAGACAGAGGAAGTGAGATGGTGGGTGATGCTTCATCTCAAGGGGCTGTTCCCACTAGGGTCTGCAGTACCTCTCTCTGGTGACCTTTGATAGGACTCGAGATAATGCAGGAAGATGTATCAGGGAGGTTTCAATTGGATATTAGGAAGAGGTTCTTCACTCAGTAGGTGGTGGAGCACTGGAGCAGCTCCCCAGGGAAGTAGTTCATGGCACCGAGTCTGTCAGCATTCAAGAAGCGTTTGGACAATGCCCTCAGTCCTATGGTGTGAATGTTGGGAGTGTTCTGTGTAGGGACAGGAGTTGGACTCAATGATCCTTTTGGGTCCCTTCCAACTCAGGGCATTCTATGATTCTATGGTTGTTTGCAGCAAAGGTTGGCTTTGCAACATGTCCTGTCTCTGTGGGGCTCCATCTCTGGTTGCCTTGGGGCCATGCCTCATACTAGTAGGTCTACAGCTCTGGGACTGTCCCCTCGTGGCTCTCAGACTGAGCTACATTTATACCTGGGGAAGATCCACCAAGTCCTTCAGCTCTGGTAGGAAATTACCTGTACTTGCTGCGATAAAAGCAGGAAAGGATTTATTCTTGTAAATTCAGAGATGTCAGGAAATCAGGGTGTTTCTTTGTGCACTGTGCTATTAGCAGGATCATCAGTGCCTGGGGGGTTTCTCTCCCCTTTTGCTAGCACAGATGACCAAGTGACCCATTCTTCTTCCATGCTTTGCAATGAGAAACATCAGATAGACAAAGCTCTGCTCTCTCCAGGGATGCGCACACAATCACACAGCCAAGGATGTACGACTAATAACGAGGAGTGTTGCAGAGGCGACATTCAAAAGCCATGTGCTGCTATTCAACACAAATACTTGAAGAATTGTTTTATTGGTTCCCCCTTGCGCCTTTAAAAAAATACTTTGGATATGAGATTTTTCAGGCCTTTCTTCTCCTGTCACATTTTCTCCTCCCTTCATGGTGGCTGGAAAATAAAATTCCAGCTGGGAGTCTCACAGTATTGGTGACCACCAGAGGGGTTAAATTGCAAGTGGGGGTCGAAGCAGAGTCATTGTGTGGGCACAGGTGCAGTTGCAAAGGAGAAGTGATGAGAGCCTATAGTACTGTGCAGAGCAAAGCAAATCTGACCACAACTGAAAGCATCCTAGGAGGAAGAGAAGTTATTAGTAGTGAGTGCTTCAGGGATAACATGGAATATATTGATTTAAATAAAAATCACCATAACGACAACTCTAACAGGACCCTGTGGGTCACTTGGAGGAGAATCAGAGGCAGCTGAGCTCTAGTGCTGGCACACTTGGAGCATTTCCTAGATGGAAATATCATGCTGGGGAGAGCTAGGACTGCTGTCCATGCTCCTGAGTAGGCAGGGATGGGGCACAGGCACTGTGCAGGGGTGTGTGGGTGTACACCGTGATGCCTGAAGAACATCACTGCAGCCAGTGAGGTTAGAGGCTCAAAATATTGTGACCCACAAGGGCAAGCCAGACCATTTGCAGCACTGCAGGGAGCCACAGTGCTGGGAGATGGCTAGCTGTGATCTCAGCCAGTTGCGGGGCCCCAGTGGAGGTCAGATTCCCATGGCGTGAGTCAGCTGCATTCCTCCCCAGGGTCAGCAAACTGCTGGGCTTCAGCAGCTTCAGCTGTCTCCAGCCTCGACGCTTGCTGTGATTAACAGTGCTGAGGATGCTTAGTTTGGGTGGACAAAGCAAAGGCTAAGGGGCTCCGGCCAGCTGAGGACAGCTTCAACTGCTTTTTCATGGGAGAGGAGAACAGTGGTCTTTTGGCCACCCTTTGTACCAGGAGTGCTAATATCAATGGGGTGTGAAGGGGTGATAAAATGCTACCAGCAATCTCTCTAGACAGCTAATCCATTGCTATGGATTTACTGTTAGGGAATCTGGCAGACCCATATAGTTCCGTGTAGCCAGCTGTAACTCTTGTGCCATGGTACAGTCACCTACAACGCCAACTTCTCTCACTGTGACACAGAGCCGTGTCATGCCATGTCAACAGCAAGTGGAGACATGATATAAGATAATGGCCAAGCCATCAAGGTAAAATGAGTTTCAGCATGTAGCAGAAGGGTTTCTCTTGGTTTGTGCTTTTCTCTAAATGTGTGTTTCCTTCCAAATACTGTGCTTCCATTGGAATCAGGTGTTTTGCAGAGGAAACCTCTCATGCCCTTCAGCTTTCTCATCAAATATGTTGGGCAGACCATCTGCAGGACCTGCAGCACAGACAGCATGGAAGGTACCAAGGTGGCTTCGCATTACCAGACCTCTGTCATTAGAGTCCCTTCCTGCTCAAGGGTATTTAAACCACCTGGAGCAGCTACTTCATCAAAGACATGGCTTCCCTGGGGCCAGCCAGCAGCCTGGTACTTGCATCAGGCAGCACGTGTCATGTGCAAGGCTCAACACTGCACATTTCTGCATTACAGTGGAATCATAGAATCACCTGATTGGAAAAGACCTTTGAGATCATCAATTCCAACCATACCTGTCCATTACTTAACCCTATCCCTGAGAAACTCATCTACCTGTCTTTTAAACACCTTGAGGGATGGCAAATCAGCCACCTTCCTGGGCAGCTGTTCCAGTGCCGGAGAGCCCTTTATGTGAAGAACTTTTTCCTTATATCGAAGCTCAACCTCCCTTGGTGCAACGTGAGGCCAGTTCCTCTCGTCCTCTCACTTGTCACTTGGGAGAAAAGACCAACACTGACCTCCCTCCAACCTCTTTTCAAGCAGTTGTATACAGTGATGAGGTCTCCCCTCAGCCTCCTCTTCTCAAGGCTAAACAACCCCAGTCCCCTCAAGCCACTACTCCTAGGACTTGTTCTCCAGCTCCTAAAGATAGGGATTCAGCCTGGATCCTGCCCACTGAGTGGTCTCGGGTGTATTACAGACCTGATCAGCATAAGGTGCTGCCTGAGAACTAGAGAAGGTCGACGAACTCTCCTGTTTGATATAGGTGCAAATTTTGACACTGGTGGGAGTGGGCAGATGGTGATATCTGTGGCCAGAGCTCCTTGGCGCTTTGTACGGGTTTTCTGTACTGTGATGCCTCGGGCTCTGTTTGTACTCAGGCTCTGCACAGTCTTTTGGGTTTAACATCCCCCGTAAATGAGATGTGGGGTTTTTTTTCCAAATTAGTGTGACCTTCGCACAGGCATGGGTCTCCTGGTGCAGTGCTGCTGGTGCTTCGCAGCCTTCAAGCAGCGCCCCTGTGCTTCGGCACCCCCTTAAAGGTACCCATTTCAACAAGGAAAATCCCAAAGGGGCAAAACTAACAGAGGTGCTGCACAAGCAACCAAAATCCAACTGTGGTTGCACAAGCCCTGCTCTTAGTGAGTAGCGCTATTACCTTGGAGTCAGGCAGCATCCACAGTGGGATTAAGGATATTTCCAATTCTCTTAGAGGCTGGTTTGCAGTGCTGGGATACTCTCCAACGTAACCACTCGGGTTTGGATTACCACTAACCCACCTAATTTCCTTGTTTGTTTTGATCTCCAAGCCAAAATGAAACCATTGGCTTTTTTAACTAGCTTCTTGCCTTGAATTAGATGACTAACTCCTAGCCACTGGTGGTCTTGGGCTGGCTTGTCCCAGAGAGAGGGTAACAGAGACTAAAACTGCAACTACAGAGCTGCAGCCAAACAGCCTTGTCAGTAAGCACTGCAAGGTGACAGACCCCACCGTCCTCGCACTGCAGGCAGAGGCAGGTGTGTGCATCCTCTGCAGCATCCCTCTGACGTGGGGTGCAAGGGAGATAAGGAGGGGACTGCTGCCACCACTTGCCCTGCTGTGTCGCTCCTGCCAGGGCAGTACCCTGAATGAATCTCACTTTGAAGGACAGCAGAGCTGCTAGGAAAGCATTCAGCCTTGATTTGAAGACTTCCAGTGGCAGGGAATCCACTGGAGTCTTTGGTAAGCGCTCCCAGGGTTTAATTACCCACATGTCAAAAATGGTCCTTTTGTTTTTTGAGGTTGAATCTGCGTGGCTTTGCCTGCATCTGCTTGGGTTCATGCTGGCAAGTAAAAGATCGTGATGTTGGGTTGAGCACACCATCCCCAGCGCTGAGCCGCAGCCACCATGGCTTTGCACATCATGCCCATCGGGGCAACAAAGGCATTTGTAGACATCATGTTTTCAAAGTTAATGGGTTTCCTAGCACAAATGCATTGGTTACACTCCCTGTACAGCCTTGAAAACACTGCAGACAGTTGTGTTCCCATGTAGAAAAAAGGCTCGAACTCAAGCTAGTGATTTGCCCTCCACACATGCCTGTCTGTCCCCATCAAGCACAGCAGGAGTGGAGACAGCCTGCTTGGCCCAACCATCTCCCTTCTTGGTGTTTAAAGGTGGATCAAGGCAACCCTGAGAGTGTCAGCCTAGCCCTTTGGACAAGTGATTCCATCCAGGTCTCCATGACCTTCCTGTAAAGATTGTTTCCCTGGGCTTAGCTCCCATCAGGCTGTCCTCTCATCCCACTGGCATCCCACCTGACTCAGGGCTTGGGGAGGGCAGGATCTGCCCTGCACACCACCATCAATGGGGAAAAGGCACCTGGAGGGGACTGCTGGTTTGAATGAGCATGAGCTTCTGGGTTTTTGAGGAGAAACAGATTCTGACACAAAGTGGTCAACGTGAAGGCTTTTTGTTAAAGCCATATGCGGAAAGGACCCTGCTTTCAGCTGCCAGCAGGTCCCCTTGATTGCTCAGGCACAGCTCCTGTGGGAACACTGTTAGCATCCCCCCTGTATAACACCATGGGCATTAATGCCTCTGGATTACAAGCAGGACAGGGTCTCTAACAGCCTTGTTATCCCAACAGCTGTGCAGCAACGGCTCCAGCGCCGGGCACAGCCTTGCCCACACATATCAATGCACAGGAGCTGAGCCTGTGCCTCCAGTTTTCTAAATTCTGACCTGTTTCATGCCTTGAGAGGCATCCTGCACCGTGGGAGGCTTTTGGCCATGCTGAAGCCAACATCCTCATCTCGCGTATAAACCCCCAGCTCAGGCAGAGACTTCCTGTTGTCTCCAGCTCTTTGGGATTTTGGGTGGCTTTCCTTACCGTGATCTATTGGTAGAGTTACTTTTAATAGCATGTACGTGACGTAGAGTGGGATAGACCACTCCAACTCCGGCTGGCACATTATAAATCTCAGCAAACAAAAAGTGCAAAGGGCCAGGAGGGTGGGGGGTGAAAAAAAACAGAAGGAAGAGACTGTTTTCCCAGAGCCCAAAGCAGGGAGGGGTAGGGAGCGGGAAAGGCAGGGTCGTGCAGCTCGCTGGGGCAGAGTGTGCAGTTGTTTATACTGGAAATGAGTTTCTGTTTATCGCAAGCTATGGTGGGGAGACCACAAAGTGAACGTAAAACAAAATGGGAAGGGTGTGGGGAAAGTCGGGAGGGGGAGCGAGTGCCTTTGACAAACTCCAGAAGTCATGTCCAGTAATAAATCAAGCCGGGATCTGTCCCAGGATACAGGACCCAGAACATCTGCTTGGGCTGAAGGGAAGCCGAACGGGTGAGGAGGGCTCTCCCAGTCCTCCCTGGGGCTGGGCTGGGGCCCAGGGGCTTGGGCAGCTCAACCACCCATTGGTGCTGAGCCCGCAGATGCTCACGTGCAGTCAGAGGTGGACTGAGCACCTGGATTCACTAGGATGCATGGGGAGAGGCATGCAGGGCTGAGGAATTTAGCAGGCGTCCTCAGTCAGCCTTTCCATCTTCCATGGCCATCCCTTGGCTGCTCTCTGTCTCCCATTTCCCTGGCTGTCAGATGGCACAGGGTGCTTTTCTACCGTTTATCACTTTTCTCTAGCTTTGCAACTCCTTTCTCAACTCCTGCAATGTCTCAGAGCTGGGGCGTGGAGTAGGTGCCGTTGGGCAGGGAGATCCCCTGCCTTCTCCCAGGGCAGAAGGAGTCAGGGTGTTAATGGGGCTGCTGGTGAAATCAGAGACAAATCTCCCAATAACCCCAGAGGGACCAGCATCACATCCATTCTTTGTACAGGCTTTGAAGGTATTAAGTGCTAAGGATTTTGGTTTGACATCTGAATCCAGCTGCATTGTTGTGAGAAGCCCTTGCAGATTATTGCTCTAGACTAGCTTTTCATATATAATCTATTGCCGTGGGTTTAGTGCTTTGGAAGCGGTGATGGACATTTGTTTTGTGGATTTCAACATTCCCCTCCTCTTTGTCCTTTACTTTTCCCCTTCCTTGGAAAATGGATCCTATTAATCGCTGCAGATGACACAACACGTGCCAATACATTTGCAACCCATTTGGCTCACAGCAAGGGCTGCGTTCAAGCTACAAACTTCCCAAGGGTCCAAGTAAAGCATCAGGATGGGGAGCAGAAACAAAAGACTGTGCATCTACCCTCCAGGTCCTTGCCCAGTTCTTGCCTTTCCAGCCCATATTAGTGCAGAAAGCAGGAGATACAGCCTGAGATGCATGTGCGAGCTATGACCTCAAAAGTCATTTGCATTTGATTATGCTGGGCCATGGCTGAGCTGCTCTGTCATAACACTGAGGGAGCTGCAACAGGAACTGATCTCCCAAAATGCCCGTGAACTTTCTGGGCTCAAGGCAGGTACCAAGCTGTGCCTCTGGCATCTACCTGTTGCAGGCAAACACCAAATCCTCCTGTACTGGATCCTGGGGAGGTTCAACCTCATGTCACTGCTGGAAAGTCAGGAAATTTGGCAGCATTAGAGAAGTTCTTCTACTTAGTTCGGGCATGCCCCTTACTTCCTGTGCTGCTAGTGGCACATATGCCATGTGACACCTGTAGCTGCAGTCATTAACCACCCAGAGCTGCTTTCTCTGCTCCAGGAGAGGGTGGCATTGTATTTGGGTAAAACGAGAAAGCCCTGCTCTGTCTGTTTTTCCTTAGCATATCCTTGCTGTTCTCACCCGCAGCTGATGCACTGCTCTCAGAGCTGTCCCCACTGCTCACCTCAACTCAGAAGGCTGCTGAGCCATCTGTGTGAGTCAAGGGGAGAGTTGTTCCTGTTGCAGGAGGCATTTGCAATACACGTAGCAGCAGTGTGCTTCTGGTGCATGTCCCAGCAGCGGGGCTCACGTGAGTCAGGACACCGCAGCATCCTTCTGCTGCTGGCAAGGTCCAGACTGTGGGACTCATTCTTCTCCTGCAATTTTCTGTGCAACGCTTCAGAGAGCACAACAAAAATCCTTCAGTGACTCTAATAATGTTTTCCTCCAAAGCTCTAGGGTATTTCCCCCACCCCCACCCTCACCATCCCTATGAAGTCACGCTTCAGGTCTGCTGAAATCCTCTCAGATACCTCCTGAAATCCCCTGGAGCCCCTACAAGTTTATTGAGAGTCCAGGACTGTTTGACCTTGGAGCGGGTGAGAAAGGCAAGGGAAGAAAGGGTAGCCCTGGGCTTTCCTGCCTTTACTGAGCCTTTTGCAGAGACCATAACCCAGCCAAGCACCAGTCCCAGCCCACTGGGAGGTTATGGGGTATTTGAGCTCTGTGCTCTGTTCTTCCCTCTGCCCCAGGTCTCTTGAAGGACTCCTGCTGCGCTGAGCAGTGCTGCTGCATGCACAGTGTGGTGCATCCTCCCAAAAAGCAGCAGTGTCAAGGTCACCTGTACCCGGTGCCAGTCCTGGAATCCTGCCCCTCTTGCCCTGCCCAAAAGAGGTTTGGGGACCTCTGGTTGACAGGACAGTTGTTCGCCCATGGGGGGCTCTGTGTTGGGGGTTCCCACCAGCCCTTGGGAAATAATTAAAATATTTATAACAATGTTTTTCATCAAAGTAACTGCTTGTTATTTGTTTTCGGTTGGAAGCAAATCAGAGAATGCGAAAAAGCTGCTGTCCTCCATGGGGTGGGACAGGCTGTGCTGAGCATCCAGGTTGTTGCTTCAAGGGCAGGGCTGCTCTCACCATTGCTTTGCTGCCGATGCACTCAGAAAAAGTGCATTCGCTTCTGGGGGTCTCATTATTAAAAGGCCATCAATAAATTACAAAGAGTCCAGGGGAAAATTGATTAAAAGGTTAGAAGATAGCGTATGACCTAAAGGGGAGATTAAGGAAATTTAGTGAGGTTCTCACTGCATAGCAGAGCAGAGCAGGTGGAAGCAGGACAGGAAGAAAATGAAAACAGCCTTCCAGAGATTTTACAGGTGATGATTAGAGCAGATGAAAACAGTCACTGTGAGTAATGGAGTAGGTTTAAGAATCACTCTTTGTCTTGCAAATTGTGGGCTCTCACTGGGGTGGGAAGGGGTCCCCGTTCCAGCTATCCCTGGCCAGCATGCCAGGAGCATCCCTTGGAGTTTGCTTACTGCTGCTTGTGGGGATTTAAGTGTCGAGCCAGGATTTGAGAAAGATGAACATCATTTTCCTAAAGCAAAGAGCCTATTTTAGCTCAGTTTCTTTACAGATGGCCTGAATAATGGGACCTCCCTTGAAGTCAGCTGAATTAAAGATGCAACTATTACTTCCAAATCCAGTTAAGTCTGGGTTTGTGTGACTTACATCACCCCAAGGATCTCATTGCTGTAGGATAAGAATGAGGTACGGGCCCGATTCGGGTCTGACGATGAAAAAAATACCTACTTAAAGAGAGCAGTGGTGTTGAGCAGTGGTGTTAGCTGAGCTGGTATCTCAGCCCACCCCTTCCAGAAATGCCACACTCCTTGGGTTTTTGCCCTTGAAAGATGCCCTTTGAGTGAGCTGCAGAGACTGATGCTCTAAAGTTGGGCTCCCTTCTCCTTCCTGCCTGCACCCCATGGTACCAACAGCACAGGGGAGGATTTAGCCTTGAGCTGGGGACATGCTTGACTGCTATTTTCTCAAAGCCAGAGAGTGGACATTTAAGGACTGGTGTGGAGACCTCATATGTAGGACAAATTAGGGCTCTTCCCTCATGAGTGTCATTAATGGGCTAGCAACATCCCTGACCAGCACTACCAACCAGAGTTGGGGTGTCCATCTTGGCCCTGCCCTACCAGAGTCTAGTGCTGTGATTTTTCAGGATATATTATGCAGAAGGACATGTGGAAGGGGCCAGGTGGCTTCTGGTTGCTGCTGCAGGGATTCACATGGATTTGGATTGGGAACAACTCGGAAAGAAACCATATGAGGTTCCTTCTGGTCCTGTGTTAGGCCTCTACAGCCAGGTCTGGCATCTCTTGAGGGTTCTCTTATTCAATTCCAGTTGTTTTCACAAGGTGCCTTTTTTTGGTTTCCCAGCAGGATTGTGCCAATGACACAAAGTTGGGCAAACCCACCACCATTCCGGGGGGCTCAGGCTCTTGCACGCTAAGAGCTGCATGGTCCCTGGGGCAGAAGGACAGGCTGCAGATGAGCACCATCCAGCAGCATAGCGTCTCACCAGGACAGCAGTGGTGTCAGGCAGGACAGTCCTGGGAATGTGAGTCAGTGACTGGGGAATGCTGAGTCTGCATGAGCAAATCCAGATGCAATCCGGATGGCCAAACACAGGGTCAGCTTGAGGATGAACAAGTGGCAGACACCTGGTATGCAGGGAGGCGCTTCCACGCAGATGGCCACTTTCAGGTCTCCTGTCCTGTCTGAATCGTAAGTCAGAGCAGCCACTGTAGGCTGGAGTGGGCTACAAGGTCTGCCTAGTAAGGGGATGGGACCCAGCCTGCTGCAAAACACCTAGAGGAGAAGGTGGGTTTCTGTAAATGCTGAAGAAAAAGGAGCTCTTGCTGCAAAAGTCAGTGCAAGCAGAAAGTGGACGAGGGCTATGTCAGGTTACTAACTGCCCCTCAGCTCCTCCTCCTGCACAGACAGAAGAAAAGTCCCAAAATATCCTTTTCTCTCTTCCAGTGAGTCAGAAATCTCTTACTTCTTCCTCTCCACTCCCTGCGGGATGAAGGACCTCTCTGCCAGCAGAGAGCAGAGCAGAGAAGGGCATGTATCCAGGGTGCATCTTGAGAGGGATGAAGAGAGAAGAGGCATTTTTAGAGAGCCTCTGGCTGTTCAAGGCAGCCCACACTCCCTCACTGGGACAGACAGCTGGTAATATTCGTGGCTAGCTTGTTGCTCGGTACATGACAAAGTGCTTGTAGCTTCCCTCCAGAGGCTCCTCCTGGATAAATATACAATTTCCAGGAGTTCTGGTGGGAGAGCTTTGCTGAGGATACATAGCTGCTGATGGTCCCAGTTGTGCCTGATTGCACGTGGTATTTTCCTTGTCTTCTCCACCTGGAGAGGCCAGGAAGACAGATTGCTTTCTTGTGGCCTTTAAATAAGGTGATGGAGGGGGCAGGGGCATTTCATGGTGTAGATCATGCAGGGGATTTGTGCCTGGAGCTGAGAAGAGGGGGAAGGATTCTCTTCTGTAAGCTGTGGGCATGGAGGCAGGGGGCTGTCATGGCTCAGATTCTCGGTCTACCCAGAACCTGAGGGGGAGCCGTTGGGGCACCCCACATGCTGCCTGCAGAGCCTAGCCTGCAGAGCCGAGCTCTACCACGCAGCAGGCAGGGATGTTCCCATTTCTGGCTGGCAGTTTTTCCGGCTGAGCTCCTGGAAGAGATTTCCAGGGCTCTGCACAGATTCAGCCTCTACAGTTGTGTGTTGCTCACAGCTGGTGAGGGCTGAGACAGGGCAGAGCAGAACCCACCACTTCAGAGTAGTTTTGGACTGCTCTGATCTAGAGGTGCCACAGGAGGCAGCCACTTCTCTGTGGAAATCAAGGTTGTGATGTGCCCCCACATACACTGATGACAAGCTCCTTGGGGTGAGGGAGCAGCTGCTGGGGGATCCATGTGCGTGCTAGGAAGCATTTTTGCCCTGCGTTACCTTGGCGTGGTGCATCCACCCCCATATTGAGGAGAGGAGTCCTCTGGAAGCAGAAACTGTCTTGGCAAGGACTGGAAAATCCCCTGCGACTCTTGCCCCGCATCCTTTCTGGCCATTTTATAATGGATAGGCACAGAACTTGGGTGGGAGATGCAGCAGCATCAAGCTCTGGTCTCCAAACACCAGCAGTGGAAAACTTCATAGATGCAGTGAGAAAGCAAAGAGCACATCAGCCTCCTCCTCTCCCCACAGATGTTGTAGCCGTTGCCTGCTGTCTGGGCACAGCAGCTTGACACCCTGCGATGCTTCAGCCCTGAGCTGCAGGCAGGGATGCGCTGTTCATCTCCACAGCCTCCCTTTGCTGGTACCTTCCCCTGGGAGCTGCATAGTCCCTCATCCCACACCACTCTTCAGGTCTCCAGGAGCTGGATGGAGGCCCAGCTCACTAAATCCCAGAGCAGCCTTTAAGGAGATTTGGTCATTACTGCCTGGGGCTATGTGCGAACCAGTGACCTGGCTCTGAAATGGTTTATGTTACAAGAAAATCCCCTCGCAGAGGTGTTGGGGGAGGAAAGCCGGCCTCACCGTGAACTCCCTTGGTGGAGAGCAAACCCCAGTGCTGCAAAGGGCTTCCCATGCCCGGAGCACTCACCGTGCTGCCACGTCCTTCTTTGCTGGTGTACCCTTCCTGGGTACAACTCATTGAGCACCGTGGGCCCTGGCTTCGCTTGAGGACTGGCGGTGCTACCGTTATACACAAAACAATAATCAGCTGCCGTAACGAGGACACAAAGTAGCTGAGCTGGCTTCCCTGCTGTTGTGCCGGCTCCAAGTAGAAACAGCTGCATTTGGTTTGGTTAAATGTTTTATTTACTCCCAATTATCCCAGATAACAGATTTGCTTTCTTTTGTTCAATATTTAACACTGATTTAGAACAAAACTGCTATTTGGTTTCATATGGGGGGATTAGGATGAACGCTCTTGCTATGGTGGGTTCCCAAGCAAAGTCTGGAGATGTCCAGCACCTCTGTTGCATGGTGGTCCCTAAGGCATCCAGCCCAGCATCCCAGCCCATGGGGCCAAGGTCACCTGCCGGAGCACGGTTGGGTTTAGGGTATGTGCTGAATGGGATATCCAAGGACTCGTATAGACATTGCCCTGCTGCCCAGCACCAGTGCTGCTGGAGGGAGTCCACTCTGCAGTTGGGAGCAAAGAGGTCTGTCGTGGATACAGGATGCCTGGTGGCTTCACCTGCCTGAATCAACTTCCTGCAGCATCCTGCACCTTGGGGAGCATCTCTGGATGCCAGCTGGCCATGCCACCCCATGCTACAGTTGCCAGAGCTCCTCTCTTGCTCTTTCCTCCACTGCTTAACCAGACTTGCTTGCTAATTTTTTGAAGGCTTGAGAGCTGTCAGGGCTGAAGAACACCTCTGCCATGCTGCGAATAGCACAGCCTCATGTGGCATAGGGTGAAGCAAACTCTGGTGAGCCTGTTATCGTGCTGTCCTGCTGTGAGGCTTTTAGGGCTATGAGCTTGCAACACAATTTGAGCGTAAATCGGGGCTTTAAGTTCTCTCTTTATCTATGACTAATGCCTCACCCAAAAATTTACAGCGTTGCCTCTCAGTGCGTGCGCTGAGTTTTCTGCAAGGGAAATGAGAAAATCCATAGCTTGGTTTATGAGCCCTGATCAGTGTAAAACAAGGCCTTTCAGAAATTTATCTTTTGCTGAGTCCACCTTTTTCTCCAGCACCTTCTGGGGAATAAATTCTTGCTCTTTGAGGCTGAGGAGCTGGCTCCTGGATGGCAGCATGGCCAAAGGACTTTGGTTACAGCCACAGATGTCCACGACTGTTTTGGGAGATCCTAGGGAGATGCTGCAGCTTGAGGGTGTCAGGTCTGGGCTAGAGGGATATGTCTTTTGTGTCTAATTCCAAGGGGGTTGAACATTCCCCTGAAATTGTGCATTGCTAAGGCTGGAGTGGCTTAGACTGGAAGAGACCTGAACCCTGTCTCCTTTACTTGCCCAGCTCATCCAGGGAGTCAGTGGGGAACAAGCCTGTCTCACCTTGTGCATCTGCACCCCTGGACTCTGTAATTCTTTCTCACATGATTTTTGCCACATTATTTTATAAAAAAACCTTGCTTAATCCTTCTTGAAGAAGCAGTGGTTATAAACACGATGTTCCCAGAGTGCAGCTTATGCTCTCAAGCCTGTGCAGAAGCACAATGCAGGGAAGCATCGCCTGCCTCCACACTGCCCTAGCAGTGTCCTCTACACCTCTCCTCATTCTCACCCTTATCCAAGAACAACCTGGAGAAGGGGTAACAGAGCAGAACCAGAGCTTCACCTCCCTCCCTCTCTCCAGCGACGAAGCACAGCCATATCCCAATGTTTGGAGTAGTGGAAAGGACTGTCCCCAGCCATAGCCATGCTGCCACTGGAGAACAGGTGGTGCACGTCAGGCAGATGCTCTCCTGATCCACTGGGCAGTAGAAATTTGATTTATTCATCATTTCTTTTCTTTGCTGTTTCCTACCAGCTTGCTGTACACAGACAATTTTAGGAAAGAGGTGTTAGATAAATAATACATCATGCTTGCAGTCAGCTTGTGCATAGCAAAAGCAGCTGGGTGGGTGCGTGCGCAGACACGCAGGGTGTGCTGCTCTTGTTCATGTGTGCTCGTGTGCTCAGGGCAGGCATCTAACACCCAGGTGGGTCCCCATTGTGCCCTCCAGTCTCTACAGCTTCGCTTTCAGTCACTTGGGTGTCTTTTTACTTATTGACACATACCTACCGCCTGCAAGGTCGTAGTTGTAGTCTGGAAAAAAGTCACCAGTGGAGGACATGGAAGGCATGTTAGGCACAGGCAAAAGATGGAGCAGCAATCCTTCCATGGGCACTGAGGAGAGGAAAGGATACTGACAGCGGCTGTCTGGTGTCAGAACAGCATTGATGCTGGGGTTGTCCCCCAGCGTGAGGCAGCACGGAGGTCCTACCTCTGTGCAGGCAGGCTGTGTCACAGCTGTAGGTCTGGCACAGCTAAACGGTGCTGTCATGGACCTTGGACTCCCAAGACTGGGGTAATGAATTATGCAGGTGACCCCACAAGCATACTGTAGGGTCAATATCCCCCAGCAGTGCCTGAATGTGCCCTGAGTGCACCAGAAGAAATACCTCCTACAGAAGTGTTTGAGAGGCCTCTTAAAACTCTTATTGGTACTATTTTTTGTATCACTCCACCTGTGGAGCAAGGCATCTTTAGTACATTCAGTCCTCAGCAGGAGAGGAAAATTATAACTGATCCAGTTCAGAAACCTCTAAAAATGACCTAAAATAACTTTTCTATATATAAAAATGCCACAATTTTAATGTCCATTATCTCATGACCTAGCAGGGCTAGAGAAAGCTATTGTACATCATTTTTAGTGGTTTCTAAAATGGATTGGTCACACTTTTCCTCTGCGCAATGGGACTTAGGGTACAAGGACAACTGGGCTTTAGAGTTGGGGAGGGGGACAAAAATCTGTGTCTCTGCTGATGCATCCAGAGCTCTTTCATCCTTGAGGACCACTTGTGTTTTTTCCAGCTGAGCAGAGATGCTGGAGTGGGTCATGCAACAGCTGTTTCCAAAAGCCAGAAGGAGAGCAACAAAATGGATGCAAAGCCTGGGACAAGTGGTGGGAAAGCTAACCCTACCCTTGGCACGGGTCTTCTGTGGGGTCTGCAGAGATGATGATGCTGGCACTACCTTTCACTGCCTGTCAAAGCTCTGAATTCTGCTGGAGCATTGCATGGCTTGTGAGCAGCATGCCCAGGTGGGATGTGTCCAGCTCTGGCCCAAGCTTTTATTCCTTTGCCCCAGGCTTTCGCAGTGAGCCTGGTTGCAGCCCAAAGCACTGGAAAGCCCCCACGACTGGGCATTAAATATGTCGGGTGTGCAGGGAGGATATCAGCAGAACGCGTAGGAGAAGTGGCTTCCTGCCATGCCAGAGGTTAATAGACAGATTAGAGAGGGCAGGCACTGTTTGCAGCGAACTGAAAGCAGCTCTGCCTTTACAGAGTTCAGCAGCTTCATGAGGCGATGGGGAAGTAAATATTTGCACGGATTAGGGAGGCTGCATGCAGGAGCCCAGGGAGAAGTGCCTGTGCGGGGGCAACATGTTGTTCAGGCTGTTTCGGGGATCGGGCAGGGGCTGAGAGCTGGATGTCAGCCAGAGGAGGATGGAGGAGGTTAGAGCAGGACACCCCACACCCAGAGGCACTGCCCAAAGCCTTGGGGCACATAAAGACTTTCATGCTCCTTGTTTTCCTCTGCTGCCTTTCTTGCTCTCTTGATCAGCCTGACGGGCTGGCCCACCTCCAAAGACAGCATTACGGAGCGCCGGATCGATTGGAGCCTGCAATTTTATTTGCTGTCTTTAAGAGCCTTTGATGGGCAGGATGAGCTGTGCCGGCGAGTGCCTTTCCTGGGAGAGGAGGGGAGAAGAACAGGGTTGCAAGCCACCCATAGGGAGATGGAGGCTCTGCCACCAACTCGGAGACAGCACGGTAGCAGGGTGGGCAAAACCAGCCCTCCCCATGCACTATAGCAGCTGAGAAAGGCTTTCCACCCTCTCCTTTGTGGCATCTGGTGATCATGGTTGCTGGTGTGGTGTCGTGGTCACAGCCCCGAGTGGCACATGGCATTGGCCCTGCATTCTCCCATGGGGCAGACTTTGTACCCATCAAGATGGAATGTGAGGCAGTTGGATGACAACCTCTTCCCAAAACGGCTGTGACTCTGGGACTGGTAATTACTTTGAGAGAAGGAGGTGACAGGACTGTCCCCATAAGACAGCTTGTCCCTGCCCAGAGAACGAAATGGCTGGGGCAAGACAGGCTTAATACAGCAGCATCCCTTCAGCTACAGCGAACTGAAGATGCTGAAGAGGCACCAGGGTAGCAGAGATATAAGGGTCATTTTATCCTCCTTCTCCAGGTTCTCCTTCCACCTTTAGCTTGCTGAAAGGCACCAGAGGATGAAAGGTGAAGGATACTCTGGGCATGGACGCTAAGAGCGGCATTTGGGGTCCCAGTCTTGGGGCAGAGGACAGAATCTTCAAGGCTGTGAAAATGGGGCACCTTCAAAGGCTGCTGCAGAGTGGGTATGGAAGCAGGAGACAGTTTGGGCAGTTCCTCTTCTCCCAGCAAAGTAAACCTGGAGACAAGCCCTCCCTAGCCTCCTCGGTGGAGGAATTAGCACAGATCACCAAAAACCAGATCCAGCTTATTACTGGAGACAAACGGAGTTGACTTGCAGGACTTAGGGGATGCTTGCCGAAGCTTCGGCTGCCTAAATCTGGCTTCCCAGCTGGCTCCTGGTGTCGTACGGGACAGCTAAACGCAAACAGCAGGTGGGTGGAAGGTCCACGGCAGCATCCCCAGTCCCGGTCCCGGTTTGCTGGGTGCCAGGCAGGTGCTGTTAGCCCACACCGCCACCACACGGTCACTCGGACCCCGAAGGCTGTCTCTACATCCGCAGTTACCCCTTCACCCCTCCAAAACAGTTCCAGAGAGACCCCAACGCTACCCCATTGCCCCCTGCAAAGGGCGATGCTGCCCTGTGTTTGCTCCAACCTCACCCCAGGGGCAGCTGTGTGGGAGGGAAGGGGTTAAGGAGCCAGCAGGAGAAGAGCAAGAGGATGGAGCCCTAGTGAGGATCAGGCCCTTGTCTCTGGCCTTATGATTAGCCACTCTGTTTTGCTGTGGAGGGTCTGCTTGAATAATTTAGCTGGGAGGCTCATTAACCAAGCTCTGGCCTTCGTCTGCTGGCTGAAGGCTGAAATAGCCATTAGAAGGAACACGCACAGCCTCCCCTCCCTCCTCCTCTGCCTCTGCCTCTTTCTCTCCCTCTCCCTGGAGAGCTCCTGTGCACAGCCCAGTCCAAAGCAAGGTCTCATGTGGGACCTCAGGAGCAGACATGGGACAAAGGCCCCCAAATCCTTCACACAGCTGATAAAGGCTCCCCTTGCAAACCGCGTCCCCTCCCAAGCTG
This sequence comes from Neomorphus geoffroyi, assembly GCA_033558235.1. NCBI lineage: Eukaryota > Metazoa > Chordata > Aves > Cuculiformes > Neomorphidae > Neomorphus > Neomorphus geoffroyi. Next base: position 3,341,453 of record JAUMJM010000048.1, read on the forward strand.
GCGCAGTTGGTGTAGAGGGACATCGTCTTGTTCAGGACTTGGTGATAACTGTACCCCCCCTCTCTGCATCAGGTAATTAATTACTCTTTCTCTTTCTCCTGGCAGCTCCCCCAAAGGAGCCATTGCTGATGTGTCGGTCCAACAACTACCCGAAGGGTTTCTACTGCAGCTGGCACCTGCCCACTCCCACCTACATCCCCAACTCTTTCAACATCTCTGTCATGTAAGTGCCCAGGAAGGGTGGGTGCAGTGGCTGAAGTTTCTATCCTTGCAGCCTGGAGCAGGTCCCACGTAGTGCTGTGCAGTGAATACTTGGGCAGTGGGTCTGACCTGAGCCGAGTGTATTGGATTGGTCTCCCTAAAACAGGCTCAAGGAAGGATGCTCCAGAGACATCAGAACTGGGTGCTTCATACTGGGGCTTTGTCCCAAGAAAGTTCAAATTTCCCTAAAAGGGACCAGGACCCCAAGCTCCCAGGTCCGCTATCCATGTCCACCAAGTGCATCCTCTCTACAACACTTGTCCACAGTGGAGGCTATGTCTTCTGGGTTTTGGCACATTTGGCACAGGCACATTCCCTTCTGCTGTACTCTAGCTGTGGCTGGGCAGCAGCACTGTCCCTCACCTGGAACTGGCCATGACATGGCATCATCCTCCACCCTATGCCCAGGTCCTGGCACAGCCCTTATGCAGGCTGGTGCTGTGCATTATTTTCTGAGGCTTGTGTCACCAGCAGAGAGAACACTCCTTTCCTCTCACAGGAGGGACAGAGCCAATTCCAACCCAAGCAAGGTCTCATCCTTTGGGTCATCTTGAGGACATTTAGCAAAGTCTCTGTGCAGGCTTAGGATATGACACCGCACACATAAGCCTGCAAAATTCCCTGGCAGGAGAAAAGCAGCTCTTTGGCTGTGGCAGGAGTTGGTACATGGGGATCGTGGGCCGAGTGGGGACACTGTGCTGCTCCTTCTACCCCCTACCTCCAGATGAGTGGGTGCATCCTCACCCTGAGCACTGCTCAGTAGGTAACAGCTCTTCTTGCCTCTACTTTCCAGACATGGCACAAGGGAGATGGTCTGCGAGAAGGATGTCTTTCCCAAAAACAGGTGTCACATCAGATACCTCCAGCTCTTCTCAACAGTGAAGTACAAGGTGACTCTGACAGTCACGAATGCTCTGGGCAAAAACTCCACCACTCTCACCTTTGACGAGTTCACCATAGGTAACTTCCGCGGCAGCAACTGGCCTCTCCGAGACGGTGTTGGGGTTGGCTTGCTCTGCATGCAGCATTGCCTACTGGAGCAATGACCCAGGGAGGGGGCATGCTCTCCAAGTAGAGCCTGTGTCTATCCGTGCATGAGGTTGAACAGGGTCCTGAGCAACACTGGCACCCTCCTCTTGTCTCCCCTGACTTTCCTGGCCCTCCTGTGTCTGTTGCTAGCACCTGAGCATCCTGGTGGAGCCAGGCAGGATGCCTAGAGGCAGCACCCATACTGGTCCTGTCAGTGGCCTGGTGCCCTGCTTGGTCCCATCCCCAGTCGTCCAGGTGTCCAATGGTTGCTGAGCTCCTCCATGTTTAGGGGCTGGGGAAGCATCTGCCACGTACCGGTGCAGAGGACGGGGGCTGTGTTTTCCTAACAGCGTTGTCCTTCTTGCCTCTCTGAGTATTTGATGTTTGTACTGGAAGCAGAGTCATAGGAATATGGATTGTACCATCCTCTTCCCCCTATCCCTAGGCAGGATAAAGTCATCCACCACCAGCCTTTACCTAACATGTTCCTAAAAAATTCTGTTCCCTTCTTTGCACCTCTTCCCTACCCCACTGGGGCAAAGGAGGCTGTGCAAAGTGAGACAAGGAGCAGTGGGCTCTGGAGACACAAGGTGTCAATGTCACTGGCTGTGGCTCCGTATCTGGAGCCACGTTGCAGATGCTTCTCCAAATGTAACGGACTGATCTGGATCAGACTATTGAGTGTCAAGCATGGCAAAGCAAGAAGCTGGGCACAGCGGTTTGTGCCACCAGCCAAACCCACCTTGCAGCTGGTGCTATGACAGGACTGTCCATCCTCAAAGAACAGGAAAAATAAGAGAGTTCAGTAACACATCAAAAAAACCAATTTGCTGGTTGCATATGGCAAGTACTGGATCAGAAAAACAAATAAATGAATCCTTGAAGTGCAGCCAGCAGGCAGTCTTTGCCTTCAATGTGCTGCATGTCCCAATCCTTAGCAACTGGAAGTGCTGGAGTGCAAGAAGAGATCTGCTGCTATGTCAGATTTTCCTTTTCTACCCCAAATTCTGGAAAACATCAAACCAGAAACAAGGTGCCACCTCTGAGCAAAGCAGGGCAATTGTTTTGGAGTAGGGACTGCCTTGATTTGTCCCTGAAGCTGTGGGCCATACCTGAAGCTTGTATTCATGGGTGCCTTGCAAACCTTGAGAACAAGGCAAGGAGTTCAGCAGCGAAGTGGTGGAGTTTCAGTCATTTGAGTGCCTTTAAATGGAAATTGTTGTGTTTGTGGAAGATACACTCCTTAAAAACAAGGTAACCTTCAGTCTACAGGGCCCAGGGCAGCAATTAAGCTGCATTTTCCAAGTTCCTTGCATTCCCTTCTGCAGGAGTTCAGGGCATCATCCTGTGACATCTGCATCCCACCCATGCCCTGCCTGGCTTCCCAAACATCTGGTCCTCTGTCTAGCACACAGGGGCAACCCCCTTGGGAAGCACACCCAGGTGCGAGCCTCGGGCATCCCAGCACAAGCCGGATCCAGCCCAGGAGTTTGAACTCAGACTGGGCTGAAGGAGCGGTGAACGGAGGCCAGCACTGCCCCAGGCCAGTTGTTAGCACGGGTGCAATATAGCTGCTTCTTGCAAGAGTGCCTAGAGGGAGGGAGGGTACCTGGACATGTTCCAGCAGTTGCTGTGGGAGGTGAGACCCCCTGGCATGCCCTGGCAGATTTACACCCTCTGGGGTGGCACTTAGGAAAGGGGTGATGGACCAGTGCTGATAGGAAGGGCTGTGTCCTACACCCCGGAGCCAGCCTGCTCTCATAAACTCTTCAGTTTTTAGTGGCCTTAAAATCTTCACATTCTATGAAACTATTACATTCTTCTTGGGATTTGGTAGTGCCACTGTGCGTAAGAAGAATAGATGTGGTTGGTGATTGAGTGTGGTTGGTGATTGAGTGTTCAAGCAGGCAGTCAGCAGGCTTAGCAATGTCATTATGGGATGTACTCAGCTGCCGCTGACCAGCAGCCACCTACCCTGAACCTTGTGCCATCCTAGTGTTTCCAATTAAAACAAGTGCAGAAGCTTGTGCAGTTATATCTCTCTTTCGGCACTCTTCTCTGTGGCTGCAATCCTGGGTCTGTGTCCCAGTGTGGTAGGTCTGGTGGTTTGGATCTAGCACCCAGTAGGTTCCTTGGGGATCTCTACCAACATCAAGGGTGCTGCAGTCTCATCTTGGAAGCTGTGCTGGGTTTCTCTCTGCTAGATGGAGTGGTTGAAAGCCTATGACTTTAAACAAAGCCATTGCATCAGCTCGTTGGGAAAATGCTGCATGAGAGCATTGTGACATGCACATGCATCTGGCTGAAGTGGAGGGACAGTGTCAACAAGTAGTCACTTGCGTGATGCTTCCCCTAAAATCCCAGGGCTGGGGATGTGAGAGCCTGCCTTGTATTGTCCCCTTAGCTTAGAGAAAACCATTGCATCTTCTGCGTGGAGGTTAAACCCTAGGTGTGAATCTCTGGTCTCATGCCCTACTGGGAATGGAGTAGCCTAGAGCCAGCGTGAGAGGAGCATGGGACTTGCAGCACTCTGTCCTGGTGGTGGCTGAGCCAGGAGCAGACCTGTTGCTGGGTCAGACCACCCACCCAGCCTGGGAAAACACAAAAGGCCCCCTGGGAAGGAGTAACCTCCTTTGGTTTTGCTTCCTCTCTCCTTCCTCCCTCACTGAGCCTCCAGCAGAAAATCCCTTCCCAGCCTCTTGGAAGATGGGCTCTAATTGAGTGGAAAATGAATAGTACCTTCTTCTGCTATCCCAAGCCCGTGCCCTGCTGGCAGTCATGCCGTGCTGGTTATTAGCAGCCAGTTGTGAATGGTTGCTCTGCATTTATGTTTTTAGCAATGACTGAAAGAGGTTTTCCAACCCTCTGGACCCTATCTCCCATCAGAAGGAGATACGGGCTGCCTTCCTACCCATCTCAGTCCTGGAAATTGTTTTCATAGTTTTGTCTTCTGCAAAGGTATTGAGATTAATAAAGGTGAGCTTGGGAAGGGCAAGGCTGTGCAGACATCAGGGCTCCAGCTCCAAAGCAGGAGGAGATGAGAGAGGAGCTGGAGAGGAGAAGGCTTGGGCGCAGAGGAATGTGCCAGAGAGGAGTGAGGTTGTGATTCAGGCGCTGTGAATCTCCCTTGTGGCAGCTAGGCAGCATGGGGACATTTAGGCCCTCCAGGATGCAGCCCTACCTTCCTCATGTGTGTTTCAGCCCAATAACCACGTAGCTGGTACATGCATCCCACAGGAAAGTAGGGACATCTCTGCCACACATCAACGCCAGCGTCCCACCTCATCACCTTTCTCCTTGTGTGAGCCCAGGGCAAATTAGCAGAAGATTCACAGCATTAAAAAAAGGAAAGCAGCCTTGGACAGGGCCTTGTAGGCATGGATGCCTTCCCCAGATCTTCCACCCATCCCTTATGTGATCTTGGGGAAGTCATTTGTTCTTCCCAGCTCTGGCTGGGGACAATTAAGATAGAGAACATCTCAGAGGGGCTGCATGAAGACAAGCATGCCTGTGTCTGTACAAAATTCAGGCTCTGAACACGAGTATACAGTTGCCTAGGCAGAAGGTCAGTTCAATTCATACTACTTAGGAAGGCAGAATTAAATTACCTAGACTGACATTTGGCTAAGACATGGAGTTTAATATCCCTCTGCTCATGGAAAATGCCAGGGGATATTTAACAGCCACAGGGGATCCATTTTAGCGCTCTTTGGAGAGATAGTATGGGCGATGTGCCCCTCCACGCTTCAGAGTTTCAGCCACCTCTGAACCACTGGCTTTGTTTTGAGATGTATCTAACAACAGTAGGGGCAATGAATAGCTAAAGACTCACAGTCAAACGAGTGTGCAGAGCCTTTAGGAAAAGCCACTTTCCATGGCTCTTCTTACACACCAAGCCCTCACTTGAATGCAGCAGCCGAAAACCAAGCGGGAAGATCTGTGAGCTGCCTCCCAGCCAAGTCCTGCATCTCCTTCCCAGGAGTGTCTGATGATGCTCCCTCAGCTCTGTGGGATAATATTACATCTGGTTTTGTAGCTGCTTAACCAGTACTCAGCCTAATGCCCATCGTCCATTATTATTATTACTATTACTGCTTTTATTATGTTACTGCCTGCAGGCCCTCTCCAAGGACAGGGGTCTATTATGCTGGCTTATGTACGGCCAGACAGCCCCTGCCTCACCATCTGCAGGATAAATGGAGGCAGACAAAGGCAGGGGAAGGAGGAGCACTCATCCCCGTGTGTGGAGCAGGGACCCAGGAGGATGCAGAGGATAAAGGACTCCTTCAAGGTCACGCAGAAACTGGGGAGCTGGACCCAGCCCATCTCCCCTCACTCCTCAGCTGTCCCCTGCAGGACTGCCCCCGATGTTTTGCACGATGAGCACAGTGTAACGAGAACTGTCCTAAGAGATATAGGTCTGTCCTTGCTGCACCAGCTGCTGGAGGTACAGTTCCCTCTCCTGGCTCTTTGCAACTGTGCCACCTTGGAGGAATGTGGCAGGAACAGCTTTAGCTTTGTGCTTTTGGAGAGGCTGGCAGTGCTGCACTTCATAGCCTTGGGCAGGTGTCCCAGAGATGGGAGGACATGTGAGAAGGCAGCAGGGACTGCTGGTTTTCCCATTAACCCACAGTGCCGTTTGAAGGCTTGCCGCAGCTGGGAGCATGGCCTCCTTCAATGGCTGGGCTCTACTGTGCTCGCTCAGAGCCAGGGCAGCCCTCTTCTGCATGCCAGGGTCAGTCTCCAACCTGCAGGAACCAGGATATGGGTTCACATCCCTGCAAAACAGGAAGGCGACTCCCACCGCAGCACCAAGGCACCTTTGTTTTTTGCTTTCCTCCAGGCCACCACAGTGGCATCTTTCATTGCTCCCCAGGCACATGTGCCCTGCCTGACACATCTGCATTTAGGCATCACTGTGCCATGGCTCCAGGCTGACAGGCTGAAAAGCAGAGCCAGGCTACCCTATGCAGTATCCCGTTGTGTCCATCCCCAGCCCAACACTTTTCCTTCCCACTTGTAGTCATCTGCATTCATTCAGCCAGACTTTTGTTTTGCAAACTGAGCCTGTCGAGCCAGCACTGGATTTATACTTTTCCATGCGTGTTTGGACTCCAAGTCCCCGTCGATGGAAGCTGATGTCCAGCCCAAGTCCAAGGATTTGTAGCAAGTGGAGGAATTGCACAGCCATCTGGAGAAGCTCAGCACAGTGTGGTTCCAGCAAGTTGTCCCTCTTGCCCAGAATCAAGCTGTGAATAGAAAATTGTGTCCTGTCCTGCCACAGAGAGGAGCTAATGGAAGCCAGGAGGTAGGATTAGGCCTCTTGTCAGGCCCACGGGTGCTTGCTTACCAATCATGCCTCAAGCCTCCAGGAGCATCCTCTGAGCACAAGATGCAGTGAGGATGGAGGAAGCGGTCCGGCCCTCCTTGCACCCACTGCACCAGAGGGAAGGTGATGTGAGACAGGAGAGGCTGTCAGGGTAGTGGTGAAGATGATGGTGAAGGAGGATTGGCACAATGCGGGTGCCACGGTGCTAAGTGGGAGGGCTGAGGAGAGGGAGGTGGTGTTGGGTTATGTCTGGGGGAGAACAGGGCTGATTCTGTGTCCCACAAGATGGCTGAGATGTGACCTCAATTCAGCACCCCCTCCCTCTGCCTCACCCACAGCCAAGAAAGTGGGTTTGAAAGCATCACTGGCTGGTTTCTCTTAAGAGGAACAAGCAGTAGTGACGCAGGTTTCTTCCTGGGGACAGTTACTGTGATGCCATCATCATCCTAGAGCAGAGATGGCAGAGAACAGCACACACACAACTCCACTTGCAGCAGACTGGCCCTATATCAGCTCCTGATCTCATACAGCTTCAAGCAGAGGGAAAGGTATCTTTCATGCAGAGGGTAGGGCTGCAGGCAGTTGTTCCTCCTTTCGTAGTGGAGGCAAAAACCTCTGTGTGGACATCACCTCCCACCTGCAGCAGGTGAGTCTGTGTGGTCAGCATGGACAAGAAGACCTCTTGAGTGTAGGGCAGGAGCTCTACCAGGCAGCGAGTGGCTCCCCATGGCCCCAGCATCCCTTTCCTGTGCTTGGGAGTGTAGTTTGATGCTGACACCTTCATGAGCTGCTGCTCAAGGTGGTCAGAGCCAGGGAATCAATCTAAAAGTAGATGCAACTTCAAAGCATGTTGCATGGCTCACAGCTAATTAATATCTGCTTGAAATACTTATCAGGTAGCAAGAAAATATCACCATATCCCAAAAACAGAGCAGGGCTGAGGGAGAGATAGCTGGGTTAGAGGGTGACCACAGTGATCTTTCACCCTTGGTAAATATGATGTGCCAACGCTTTGAATCTCCAACAACCTAGTCCTAAACCCAAGGGTCAGACTCTGCCATATTACTGCAAGGTAAGCAGGTTTTAGTGTGCATCAGACTCCCAGAAATCAGGAATTGTGAGCAAAGTGCAGAATTTGGGCTTGGTGAGCTGCCCACCCCTATCCAAGTAGCCCTGTGGAGGAGGGAAGTTCTCTGGCCTAGTCATATTGTTCCATGTGTTTACAGCACTGACATCTCCTTGGTGTGGGTTATTCTAAGCCAGGACAGCCATACCACTGACCTGGACAAGAAAAGGTGATCTACATCTAATTAGTTTGGGAAAGGGGTGTTCTGCTTGTTGGATGCTCCCCTTGAAAAGCACGTGGCACAAAGCCCAGCCAGCTGTGCCAAGGGACGTAAGGAAGGATGATGGATGCAAAGCTTTACCAGCTACGTTCTTCTCTTTCAGTAAAGCCAGACCCACCAGAGAATGTGGTGGCCAAACCCGTGCCAAATAACCCTCGGAGGCTGGAGGTGTCCTGGCAAAATCCCTCGTCCTGGCCTGACCCCGAGTCGTTCCCACTCAAGTTCTTCCTGCGGTATCGACCCCTTATCCTGGACCAGTGGCAACATGTAAGTGATGCTGGGTTGGATGGGACAGAGCAAGCCGGGGAAGCTGGTGGCTGGGACCAAATTGCACTGGGAATAATTGTTCAGGGACAAAAAAATGTCTATTTACTGCCCAGGCAAACCAGATGGTTTTACTCTCCTTCTCTACCTTTCCTCCCTTCTGTCTTCCTTTCTGTCTTTGTTTTAGTTCACATTCTGCCTAGAAGTGGCTCTGCAGGCTCTCCTCACTCCACATTTTCATCCACAGCCCCTATCTACTTTCCATACATATGTTCTATATAAAACCTGCCAATGAGATGTAAAAGGCATTTAAAGTATAAATGTCACCACATTTAAATGTGCCTCTGCCACATTTAGATTTTGAACTGGAGATAAAATACTGCTCGCCGTAACTCAGAGCATGGTCACAAAGAAATTGCCATGATGTTATCGTATTTCTTATTTTTATTTCTTGTTTCTTTAAAAAAAAAACAAACAGTGAAATCCTTGGCAGCCCGAAGGACAGATTTCATTTGTTAGCTGCAGAAAGATAACGGATTTTCTTTTCTCCTGTATGCTGCTTACATCCTCCACTTGTGAACGGAAGAAATCTGGTGCTTGAGGAGAGGTGCTGCCACACTGACATGGCTCATGCAGCATCCACTCTGCGCTGAGCAGGGCCAGTTGAAAGCCAGTTAGGTGCTTTGCTTGATAAAGCATTTTGCCCAAGAAAAAAAAAAAGACAAATAGGAGGCAGCATTTAGTCCTCAGGGAGCTCACCTGCATAGTGGAGCCAAGCAGGGTTTTCTGCCAGCCAGCCCTTCCTTGGGAGAAAAATAGCTGAGAAAGGCTATGGAAGGCTTTGCTCATGTCTCTGAAAGATGTCAGTGCCTCAGTGGCTTTTTCTCCTTGCATTGGTTGGGTTTTTTGTTAAGTCAGTGCCGCAGGATGTGTTCCAGATTGAAGCCTTTGCTTATGGCTTTGAAAATCAGAAAAGGGCTGGGAAAGGGTTTTACTGCTTATGTCTTTGCCTTTCACTTCCCTCCTGGGAGGGAGAGATCATCCATGGAGCATCCTGAGGGGCAAGAAGGCAGAGGTGGAGTTTAGGTATTAGTTTGCTGTGGATATTTGTTTTTCACTCAGAGGAGAAATGCTTGAATTTTAGAAGCTGTGAAAAAAATGGAAAAATTAATGGGAAATACTAAACATGAAGTCAGTTTTTTCTCAAGGTATGAACTTGTAGAAAAAGCTGATGTTTTTACACTGCCACAGCCTAATTCAGCCAAGCATCCTGCAAATGCAGGGGTTTGCACCCAAAAATGGTGGGAGAGCCAGTGAACCACCTCCCACCTCAACACCGCCTCAGGGTGGCTGCCTCAGGGTGGCTGGTCCTTCCATCAGTGGGTATTTGGTATCATATTCGTGGGGCTGAGCTGTGCTGGTCCTCCTTGCTGCGGGGCCTCTGACATGATGGTGTCACCTCTCTGTCAGTGCTCTCAGGCAGATAGCAATGGTGGGAAATACATGAAGGTGTTGGGGACACTGGTGGCAGGGCCATCCTGGCTGGAAAAGGCAGTTCCAGGTCAGTAAACTTTATTTCCCCTATTTAAAGATACTCTGAGCTGTGGAGAGAGCTCAGGGTACCAGCCCTGATGGTAGGTGCAAGAATGGCTAGGAAGAACTCATCTTCCTGCGTCCCAGTTTGGCACAATGGTCTTGAGTACCACATTTAATCAATATCTCCTTGCAAGAGACATGTCCCTGATGGAGCACAGTGTTTGGAGAATAATTTGCTTGGTGAGCGAGTGCAAGCATTCAGCGAGTGAGATACCAGCCTTGTTTTCTGACTCTGTGCCCCGCCAGCTGGGTAATGAAAAATCTGATTTGTGGATGATTTGAGGAAAACTGCCACTATTCATCAGATGAATTATTTGCGAAGCCTAATTCAATCAACTCCCAAACACGAGGGGATGGCAGCGCTGCAGCAGCCAGAGCTACTTCGACCCCAAACCCTCTTCACATCCTCTGTCTCCTTAGCCCTGCTAGGCACCCTGCAAGTGCAGGGGTTTTCACCCCAAAAAATGACCCATTTGATGGCAGCACGCTGGGAGCATACCTAAGCCACGCTGTGTTTTGCTTTTCTTGACCTATTGCCTGTTCGCATGTTGGGGGATGTCCTTGTACCCCCATGTCCAGCCAGCAGAGGGAAGGACATGGTTTAGTAGGACCAAGCCTATCTTAGCCATCCAGCTCATCCTGTGGTGGCAATGTTGGGTCTCTCCTTGAAGGAATTTGTACCCTGAGAAATGATGTAGCAGCCATGAGTACCACACTTTCATGGGGGTGTCTTAATTCTTGCCAAGGTGAAGGTGTCTTGCCACAAACTGCTTCCCATTTTGGCTTTTGCTGTCCCCACTGGCTGCTGGCATTGCACACAACCTGCTTGGTGACAATGGGATGGCTTGGGAGCACAACAGGGGCTCCCCCAAAAAATCTCCAACAGCAGCCAGGAGGAGCTAGGTATCCTCATGCTCTGGCACATCCCTCTATGCCCAAGGTCTCCACATGAAGCCCCATGTCCACCTCCTCGTGGCAACTTGCCCGTGCACCAGCTGCGGGTTTTAAGCACCTCCTGTCACCCCCTTGGCAGCCCTGTGGGAAGCCCAGCATCCCTCCAGGAACAAATCCACAAGGGAGCAGCAGCCATGAATACCCATGCAGGCCCCACTCACATGTGGCGTTTCTTGGCAGAAGCAGCAGCTCCCTTTTCTCCCCTCTGCCTCCCGTTATCCTTGCAGGGTCTGATTTATGCACAGCACCTCAGTAGGCAGGATTGAATGAGCACTAATAGGATCAGATGGATGTTGGGCTGTCGAATACCATAGGGGCTGATTCAATCAGCGTCTGCTTTCTCCCAGGCTTTTCCTTTCAGGATTTTAATAACACCATGGCTTGGCACCAGAAGATGAAGCCGTCCGTGGCGGGAGCAGTGGATCTTATCGAAATTGCCACTGCACAAGCACCATTAATGTTGCTTCCCCACTCCCCCCACAAGCCCCTGCAGAGCGAGATAGGTGATGCTTGGCCTGAGCATCCCCACCCATCAGGCCCTATTTGGGGCTGATCCAGAGTCAGGGAGTCACCCTTATCCTCTTCCTAGTGCTTTGCGAAGGTGGGTTTGAGCCCCAGCACACCTTTTGGACTCTCCTTATCCCCTGCTCAGCAGCTCATTTCCACTCAGGCCACTCAGCAGCTCTTGTGTTGCAGTTTGCTCTGGGGATTATAGTGATATACTCTGGGAATTATTATCATGGAGAGATGATGATGAGTTTCCACGTGAGCATTCAGTGAGGTGTGTGCCGGATGATTCTTGCTTCATTGTGCTGCCTTGCAGCAGCTCCTTCAATCCTGGGTATGGGTGTTTCCCATCTGTTTGGGATGCAGACGTGTCACATTATGTCACATCAGGTGGCCACTGACTCCCCTTCACCCTACCAGCACTGAGCTCGCTCTGAAATTCAAGCAAGTTTGAAGTCATGCTTCTCCCTTTCTGAAAGAGGAGATGGTGGTTTCTCTGCTGCCAGAAGAGAGATGGGATATTTGTAGCCTAAACAGGTTTTTTTATTCTCTCCTTTTGGCAGAATCTCCCCTTCTGTCTCCTAAATATAAAACATTAAATGTTTAGGGTATCCTTTATTTTTCTCTTGCTTTTAAGTTTGTAATTCAAGCCAGATTAGCGTGGTTTCCTCTTCTGTTTTATAGCCCCATCCTGGCCCCAAGCGAGCTCTCCTAATGCTCTCAGATGTTCCTCTAATGGCTTACCTAGGCTGGAACTGGATACCCTTTCCTAATGGATTGCTAATAGCCTGTTTCTGGTTTTACAGGCTCCTTCAGTTAACTCGCAACAGCAGTGATCACTATGCACACACATGCGATCTCTCTGAGAGCACATCTGTGTGCTCACCTCTGCATGCAGGCAGGTGGCCAGGACTGTCCTGAGCATCTCTGGGGAGAGCAAAGCAGCTTGCACCCAATTTTCTCCCACCCTGTGGCATTTACTGAAGCAGAATCTTCCATTTTCCCAGTTTTTGTGAAGAGATCACATGTGCTGAGCACTGACCAGCTCAATGCATGTCCTGGGAATGTGCCAAATCTCAGAAGGTATTTCTGAAGCAGCATCAGAGCTGGTGGCCAGGCCAAGGGAGGATTTCCTCCAGTGAGTTGCCAGCAATTTGCAGATGCCGTCGCAAAGTCTAATTGAGCCCATTGGTCGTGCTGACAACATGAAATGTTAACGAACCGTGAGACGGGCTGCGCCTCAGATCTTGAGATTTGCAGTAAAAGGTCATGAGATATTTAAAGCTAATAATGTGGTTGGGTTCTCAACTTCCTCTTCTGTTTTGGAAGCATTAGAGTCACATCCATGAGCATTTGCAAAGGCTGGAAACATCCTTCTTTGGAAAAGAAGCAGAGATCCTTCCACCATCCTGGGATTTTCAAAGCTGGGGCCACAAAGCCCCTGATGAAGGCATCTGTGCCAGCTCTGCTGCTGAGCAGCTCTGATCCGGGCAAATGATGGGGATTTGCAGACAGGATTGGGCAGTTTGTGGGTATTGCCAAATATTTGGTGGTTGTATTCGTTGATGTGAGAAGGGCATGGTCCTCTGACCCAGCCACTGTCACTTGTATCACGATGAATCTCACAGGCCGTCTCTGGAGGTTCCTGCCTTGGGCAGCCCAGAATAACCTGAAAATGTATGCTAAAGTGTATCCTGCCTGCGATGGGCAAGGGAGAGGGATGGAGCCAGGGAAGGCAATTAGTGCCACCGCCTGCTGCAGCTGCATCCCCACTCACACAGCAGTAATGTCACTTTGCAACAGGTGCATTTCTTTGTGTCCATTTGCATCCCCCTGGTCTCTGCCCTGTGCTCCCCCTCTTTGCAAGGCGACCTTGGCAGGGAGGTCACCCTGAGAAAGCTGGGTTACAGCTTCACGCCTGGTAGCTTTTATTGCGGCACTTTTCTCACGTCCCCTCCTGGCTGCAAAGTCAGTGATTAAAAAAGAAGGAAAAAAAAAAAAAGAATTAATAGATAGGAGCAAAATATTGAGGCTGTAATAGTGTTCCTCACAGCTTGGCATGGGATGGGCAAAGAGTGCCTCAGAGGAGGAAGGAGGAGGTGGGAAATGTTTTGAAATCACCTTTTGCAGCCTCCTCAGCTCCAGGGATGGAACCAGGCTTGGGACCCTTGGCTGACACTGCCTGGGTACTCTCAGCCCCCTTGGGAGTTGCTAGTGACCTAAAAGTACTGAACATCCAGCAGGATCAGGCCTCCAGAGGCAGTCCTGATAGTGCCACAGAGCAGCAGAGCATCCATGCGCACACCGTCATACCTGTGCTCACCTGCATGCTCGCACAGCTACACATAGGCAGGCAAACTTAGCTTTCCCTGTCTGTGGGCAGACCGTGCCAAGCAGGTGCCCATGTCCACACACAAGCTGCATCCATTTGCTTTTAGCCCCAGCCCACTGTATCAGGCTGGTAAATATATCTACAGGCAGCAGATGCTAGTGCTGGGCAGGGTTAGAGCTAGTGCTGAGTGCCCTGAGCATCCCCAATCCCATCCTACCCACAGGCACAAGCAAAAGCGAGCTCTGCCAGTTGTCACTTGGCAGGAGAGGACAGTGCATCCAGAGAAAGAGTCACATTAGTAATGAGCTTACAGCTCTGCTTTCAAAGATGGTCTTTATTTTAAGCCAGAAGGGAGCCGTTCAGCCGCATCTGGTATGACACAACACAGTTATCATGCTGCAATATCTGGTTCTCCCAGACCAGCAACAGAGCTGAGCTATGTGCAGCAGCAGCACAGCAGCCTTTTTGGGGTGGGTGACAACAGAGACCACAGCTCAGACCCTGCTGGGCTCCTCTGTTACCCAGCTGGCAGAGAATAAGAGGGGTCATTCCCCTTTTCCAATCTTTTAGTTATTCCAGAGCCTAGGCAGAAAGTTTTGTCTGGGTTTAGCCCAACTGATTCCTGTGGTGCTGCGGAAGGAGGAGGTATTTGGGGGCTCATTTATCAATAATGAATGTCAGACCTATTTGCTCTTCAGACATGGCTTTGAAAGGAAAGAAAGCAACACATTTCTTTTCCAGTTGAGGACATCTTTTTTTGTGGGCTAGAGTGGCTGTTTGCAGCAACCTTCCTGTTCTTCCCAGCAGCAGGGTGGCTTGTTTGGAGGTTACCCCCGATTTTGGCTTAGCCTGTTCCCTAGGGCAGATGGGAGTCTGTGAGGATCCCCCAGCAATCACATGGACCGAAGGCACGTGAAACTGCAGCTGCCTGTGTGGCATCAGTCCCTGAAAAATTCTGTGCACCCAGGTGGCAGGATCTGGTCATTTGTTAAGGGGAAAAGGAGGTGTGAAACTGCTGCCACTGGAGTGCCCTGTCCCCCTCCCATTTCCCATTTTCCACTTATCCAGGATAACCCAGGGAACATCCAGGAGTGTGAGAAGCTGTGGGGATATGAGATGCATGGCAGAAACAGGCTGTGCTCTTTCAAGAGGTTTCCTTCTGTGTCCCTCTGCTTGCTGTGGGTGGCACAGACTGTGAGCAAATCAGCTTCACCCTACAGTAGCTGTAGTGCTCCTTTTATTTTGGAGAAGGCAGGCTCATCCAGGCTTCATGCAACACTTGGGACAGGCACATGATGTCCTTTCTGTGGGACTGAGGGGTACCAGCCCCCATCCCCACATTGCCAGTTTCCCAGCAGCAGAGCACCCCCTTCCCACACCAGGAGCCGTGCTGGGGAGTGGGAGGTGTCCAGGAATGGGAAGCAGAGCTGCTACGGCCAAGGGGGAGCCAGCAAACACGTTTTCATGTGGAATGCAGAGAAGGTGGCATCAGATTGCCCCTTTTTGCCCTCCACCTCCTTCCAACACACATCAGCCCAGACTCCAGCTGTCAGGACGGGGAGGGTTAGGGTTTATCCTCCTCAATCCCTTTCCAAGGGCCACCTGGGCTACAGTCCTGCCTGTACATCACCCTGTTGGCAAGTAATTGCTACCTGGTCATGCTGGACTAGGAACAGAGCTTGGGTGGAAACAGCATAGTGACCTTTTTTACTGCCAGGACACCCTGGTAGGGTGGGTTGGGGGCAGCAGGAGCCAGGAGGGGGTCCAGAGAGCCTATAGAAGTGAATGGCTTCCTTAACTTCTGCTGTGCCAAGCATTGCAAGGCAGTGCCACCAGTCTGTGGGCAGGGACTGGGATGAGGGCACATGTGGATTGTTGGGGTGCCTGATGTGGGTGGCTTGTGTGGATGGCCCTAGGACTCCAGCATGTGTGCAGGGGGGACCAGCATGGACACAGAGGAAGCCAAGTGCTGGGAAATCCTCCCCTCCACCTGCCCTGGGTGTCTATCACCATCCCATGAATATGGCATGGGCCTCTGGGCTCATCCTGGTGCTGAGGGCTGTGGGTGGGCAACTGGCCGTCCCTCAGTGGCCCTGTTATCTTTCTAAGCAGGCTGGTGGGGGTATGTGGACATGGAAGGGAATGGGATCCCAGCCCACGCTGTCCTCAGCAAGCTGTCAGCTGAATTACTGGGTTCAAGGGTTTTTTTCATTTCTCTGTCTCCCTTTCTCTTTTTTTTTTCTTTTTTTTCTTTTTTTTTCTTTTTTTGCAATGCTAATAGCTCTGCATTGCACTGGCTACTGATCCCTCATTAATCTGGGCAGCGCTTCACAGCCAGCCAGAGTGACTTTTGGCAGGTGCACAAAGGCAGGCAGCGACACACAGACCCCCCTGGCCAAAAAAATTACCATGCACAGCCTTCCTCCAACTTTTGTCTCTGTGTGGCTGGGATGCGGATTAAGGAATTTCTGCCTCTCCCTTTGATGCTGTGTGTCCATCCGTCCCCCCAAGACCTCCCCAGTGTGTCGTGTCCTCCCCAGCCCTGACTCTCCCTGTCTGTGTCCAGTTGGACCCAGTCCCCATGTGCTTTCCCATCTGCTGCTTCACTTTTGTGCTGAGCCAGGAGTGCCTGCTCAGGGACTTTGTCACCCACCATGGCAAACGCTGGACTGCCCTGACTGCCCGACTCAGAAGTGCTACTTGCAGGCATCGTGTATGTGGGGAGAAACTAATGCTGTCATTTATGTCTTCCCTTTTTGGCTGCTGTCTAAAGAGGAGCTTAGAGCAGCATTGTCCCAGATACTACAAGGAAGATCCTCCAGGTCCTCCAGCCTGGGTCCTGGGGGAACATGACCCCTCAGGCAAGGCACAGCCTTCACCCCATTGTGCCTTCAATGCAAACACTCTGTTTGCAGACACTCAGCTGCAGACTGACCAACTGGGGAGAGGCAGAAATTGCTCCCAAGGGGAAGGAGTCAGCCAGAAGGGCTTCAGGCTGGAGAAAACACTCTGGATGGAACCTGGCCCTTTTCTGCTTGCTATGAGGCTCAGGGAGCAGCCAGGAGGGCTTAGGGGATGCCAAAAGCCCCAGAGAGACAGATAACCCCAGCATCTTTCCAGACACCATGCTCATTCCCTGTTTCCAAGGCACCTGTGGCCCAGCACAGACCAAGCCAGCAGAAATACTCATGCAGGGGAAGGGACCCACCAGGATCTTCCAGTCCAACTCCTGTCCCTGCATAGGTCAACCCCAATGTTCACGCCCTGTGTCTGAGGGCACTGTCCAAACGCTCCTTGAATATTGTCAGGCTTGGCGCCGTTACTGCTTCTCTGGGGAGCTGTTCAGTGCTCCACCACCCTCTGGGTGAAGAACCTTTTCCTGATATCTAACTGAAACTCTCCTGACACATCTTCCTGCCATTCCCTCGGGTCCTATCACTGGTCACCAGAGAGAAGAGATCAACACCTGCTCCTCCTCCTTCTCTTGTGAGGAAACAGTAAACAGCTGTGAGGTCCCCCCTCAGACTCCTCCAGGCTGAACAGACCAAGTGACTTCAGGCTCTCCTATACGGTTTCTCCCAGATTTCTTCACCAGCTTTGTGACCTGCTCTGGACACTCCCCAGTAGCCAGATGTCCTTTCTGTGTTGCAATGCTCAAAACTGAACACAATATTCAAGGTGGGGCCACATCAGTGTGAAGCAGAGCAGGACAATCCCTTCCCTCACCCAGCTGTCAATGCTGTGCTTGATGCACCCCAGGACACGTTTGACCCTTTTGGCTGCCAGGTCACTGCTGGCTCACGTCCAGCTGCCATTGACCAGAACCCCCAGCTCCCTTTCCTCAGGGCTGCTCTCCAGGCTCTTTCTCCCCAGTTTGTATGGATGCTTAGGGTTGCTGTATTCCAGGTGCAAAACCTGGCACTTGCCCTTGTTAGGCTTCATGCAGTTGGTGAATTAATTGAGCTTGATCACCTTGGCATTGCCATCCAAATTGGAAGATGCCACCAAACAGCTCCTGGCAGGTCCCCACTGTGTGGTGTGCAGGGCACTGCACATGCATCCTGTCCCACTGTGCCCACGAACTGTATGCCTGTGAGCAGTGACTGTAGCCAGTGGCAGAAGTGTGAATCCTATGGTCTGGGTGGTAGGGGCACCCTCACTGTGCCACAAAGCTGCAGGGAGGAGTCCTACTGAGTATGGTTCTTTGCACAGGCCAGATGATTCATAGTGTGGTGGGTCTTCTGTCCTGCCTACCTCTTCCTGAGGGCCTGGGCTGTGAAAGTGTGTCCTTATGAAAAGAAGGTACAGAAGTTGTCCCCTCAGCTCTCCTGGGTGTAGTGGTGGGTGCCAAAAGTGAGTCACTGCTGAGGACCCTAACCAGCTCAGGTTTTGGTCCTGGGCTGAGGGGAGCTGGAGCTTGGTGTAGTTGGTAGGATGCATCTCAGCCAAGACCCCTATGGGCTGTAGGATGCACATCCTTGTCCTGCAGGAGGAACTAGCATCGTCCGCTTCTTCTTTTCCCCATCCTCCATTCTGCCCAGACTTCACAGGATTTCAGTTTTCACCTTTCCTGTAAGTGAAATGGTCAAAAACCCTTTTCCAAGTTGCTAAATAGGACTGTCATAAGCCTGACGCTGTTGTCTGTACAAGAGGCAGCATGTGTGACCCCTAGGCTGGCTCTCAGCCTCTTCAGTGTCCTGGAAACTCAGGAACAGGCTGCACAGACCTGAGTCACTAGGCTTATCTGTCCCCCATGCCAGGCTTCCTCCAGCTAGATTCTGACCTCAGACACCTGTAGCAGGCACACCAAGTAGCTGCCTCCATGCTGATGGTGCAGTGGGAAGGTGTCCCCTGAGTGGCAGAGGTGGACACGGGCACCAGTTGTCCCAGAGCTTTGGCTAACAGTGGTTTGGAGCTTGAGCATGTCTTATCTCGGCACAAGTCCTGCAGTGAAACCAACAGCATCCACTTGTTTGTAACTCACCAGTGCCTCGGCCATCAGCCCTGAGCCAGTGGTGTGAGGAGAGGCAGGACTCAGCCTGTCCCCATCCAGCCCCAAAATCTGTAGTGGTGCGACATGTGCTCTGCACTGCTCCCCTGCTGAGGTTCAGTAGTAGCTTTGCACCCCGCAGACAGCAGGAGGCCCTTTGCTCCCTGTTGGCTGGGGAGGGAGGACTGGCTGGTCTTGCCTCCAGGTGTGGTCCAGATGTGGGTCTTCTTGCAGGCTGAGGCTGGGCGGTGTGAGCAGCTGGAAGCAGAGAGCCCGAGGGCCCTGCCACACTGAGTAGCAGGCTGGATGCAGCCCTGGGAGAGGGAATAGTTAAGGAAAGGTTCTCACCTGGAGCAAGAAGGCAGAAGTGCCCTCCCTCCCTGGTAGGGATCCCCCAGAGTGGCTGTAAAAGGCAGAGTCAGCTGCAGTTTGCTTGCCACAGGGATTAAATCCTTGCTAGAGCATTGGCATGGGCTGCACTGGGAGGACTGGAAAAGGACTCAGTCTTTCTCAGGGTGTTTTCCTGCTTTTGAGGTACCACTGCAAGCAGTGAGGAGATGAGATTAACCATGCTAGCCACTGGCCAGGCTGTCACACGTGTCCCTGGTATGCACACCACCCCTGCATGTGTAAAGCCACAGTGCCAGGGCAGCCTGGACCCCCAGGTACCCCTGGCCACCCCAGCGGCGCACGTTTTCTGTCTTTGGGCTGAAGAATGTGATCAAAGACTAGGCAGAAGTTTTTGGCTCCATCTTGCTCCTGTTGTTGAACTGAGTTATTAATAAAGCTCAGTTGTTGGTGCTCCCCAGGGCAGTGAGATCCTGTGCCTGGCCTTCTAGGTGGCTGGGGAGATGTGGAGCAACTTATTGTGCCATGAAGTTCCCCCATCCAGGAAGTGTCACTTGTTCGGCTCAAGCTTGAGCTCCTGCCTGGGTGGGCATCAGTGCTTGCTACATCAGATCTGCACCACCCCTCACTTCTCCAGCATCTTTATTATCAACAGATGTCTGGAGAGAAGGTGGATTGGGTTGGCCAAGGCATGGGGGAAGGAGGAGGGGTGCCTCTTGTCTCCCCCTGGTATGCACAGGCCATGTAGGGGGGGAATGAAGCTGGCAACAAGTTAGTCCTCAGTCTCAGAGACTGGGTGGAAGGTGGTCTCATGCAGCTTCTGTGGGTTGCTCCTGCCCTGATTCCCTCTACACCTGCAGGACCCCAAGGCCAAGCCCAGCTCCATCCCTGGAAGGTCACTTGGGTACTGAGCCCACCTCCTCTGTCACCTGTGTGTATATGCTCACTGGTGGCCGTGCAATTGAGGTGCATTTCTACCAACCACATGCATCTACCTTTAGCCATGCTCCAAGTAGATCAGAGATCCCCAGAAGTTGCGAACAGACTCTGGAGTCAACCCATTGCACCAGCAGCCACATCCCCAGGAGGACGGCAGGACGTCCAGTGACCCAGGCAGGGTGACAAGAGGACAGAGGAGAATTTTCTAGGAAAGACAACTAGACACAGCTTGGTCCTTGACCAAGGGCCCAGCCATGAGGATGCAAGCCAAGCAGGCACAGGAGGAGGGTGGCCAGAGGTATGCTGGTGGGTGCAGCCTTCTTCAAGCACTGGTAATGATGCTCAGAAAGCATATGTGCACAGCCAGCCACTGCCCTGGGTATCCAGATCCGAACCACTCTAACGTGTCTGAGTGGAGCCTACCCACACATCTGCTAGTTTCTGGCGACCTCTAGAGGAAGTCGCTCCGCTCCAGCACTGTGGTTTTTGCCAGCAGGATGGGGTCTCACCAGACCTTTTGCTTATCTGCAATCAGAGCATCTCACTCTACAGGCCTGTCCAACACCCCATAGCACTTCCCAAAGTGGTGCAAAAGTCTTGTTGTCATCCTCTAGCTGAGTTAGGCTGGTCATCTTACACCTCTAAGTGCCAGGGGTCCCTCTGACCACCCTCCCCTCCCCGCTGCTGCCTGCAGGTCGAACTGTCGGATGGGACGTCACACACCATCACAGATGCCTATGCCGGCAAGGAGTACATCATCCAGGTGGCGGCCAAAGACAACGACATTGGCACATGGAGTGACTGGAGTGTGGCGGTCCATGCCACTCCCTGGACGGAGGAGCCCAAGCATCTCACCACGGAGGCCCAGGTCGCAGGTGAGAGCCCTCTGCCCCAAGTATGAAAACCAGGCTGTGCCTGTAGTGTGGGGAGAACCCAGGAGTTCTGGCTGAGGGCTCCCCCTTGTCCAACTGTGTACAGGTTTGATCCCCAGCCAAGGAGATCTCCTTAGAACCCTGGGGGGCTGCAGCCCTTCATCCTACGCTTTGACCCCTCCCAGCGGCCGTGGTGGTGGTTGAACAATGGCCCAAGGGGTGCTGATTCAGCTCACCCACATCCAGTGTTCTCCTCGCCAGGTTGTGACAACAAAGCTGGGGGTTTATTATTGCATTATCATCGTTGTTGTTATTACTACTGCTGTTGTTGTTGTTATTATTCCCTGGAGTGCTACACCCCTTCCATCCCTCCCTCTCCAGTCCTACCCCCTCCATACCTCTGACCCCGCACAATGGCTCGGAGCGATGCCAATTTGAAATAAAAGCCACAAAGTTAACAAGCCCTTGTTTCTAGGAAAGAGCTGGGACCGTGTCCAAATGGGTGTTATCAGCCCTCCATTTCCCAGAAGGGCTGGAGTGGACCCTGTGCTGGTTCCCCCAGCTGGCACTGGTGGGGGGGAGCACTGATTTGCAGGCAAGCAGGCAGGAACCAGGCTTCTATGTCAGAGCCATATGTGTGAGCTGGCCAGATGTGCATGTGGGGGGGGTGGTGCTCACCTCCTTCACCCTCTGAGCTCTCACTCAATGTGTGTTTGCAGACCCCGGCATGTGCATGCAAGTCATGCTCTGTCAGAGCCCTGCACAAACCTCTGCAGAACCTGGCGATGCTCCCTGTGCCTACATGAGAAAGGTGCAAGCCCCACTGCAGGCAGGTGGAGGTACCTCCTACAGGGAATCATAGAATCACTTGGCTGGAAAACACCTTTGAGATCATAGACTCCAACCACACCCGTCCACTTCTAACCCAGATCCCTGTGCACCTCCTCTACCTGTCTTTTAAATACCCTTAGGGATGAAGATTCAATCACCTCCCTGAGCAGCCATTCCAGTGCCTGACAACCCTTTCAATGAAGAAATTTTTCCTAATATACAATCTGAACCTCCCCTGGTGCAACTTGTGGCCATTACCTCTTGTCCTATCGCTTGTCACTCAGGAGAAGAGACCAAACCCTCCTTTCATGGAGTTGTAGACAGTGAAAAGGTCTCCTCTCAGCCTCCTCTTCTCTAGGCTAAACAGCCCCGAACCAAGGGAGACACCCTCTGTGCATAAACAGCACTCAGTAAAGCACCCTGGGGTTTGCGCAGCACCAGGGATGTGCAGGCACGTGCATGTCCCTCACACACGTGTCCCTCGCCCATGTGTCCCTTTGCATGCAGCTGGCTGTAGCCATGTAGGGCTGATGTGGGACACCCTGCCTCAGAGACTGAGCCTCACTGTGACTCTTTGGTGGGATCTGAAAAATGCCAAGACAGATCCCCTGTGGTCCCCAACACCTCTTCTCAGATTGTCTGTCCAATGGCACTCTGAGACCCTCTGAATGTGACAGAATTTGCCTCAGCCTGAATGCCTATGCATGCCCTCCCTGCAGTCCTGAACCCTCTGTGGGGACAGACATCCCATCTGTTCCCATTACAGAGGAGGACAAGCCCTGTGAGCCAGCCCAATAGCCATAGCCATGTCTGGGAACATTGCTTGGGTATAGGTTGCTCTCTCCGAGCACTTATGGCCATGTCTTCATGACCTCTTAGCCAAAATTCCCGCAGAGCTGATGCATAGAGCAGCCCAGCTGATCAGGATTGGGCCGGGAGGCATGTGCAGCTCTGCCTGGTGGTACAAGCATCTCTAAACAGTAAGTGCAGTGTTAAAGCAGGGAATCCCGTGTAGCATCCCTTGGCTCGTCATTCCAGCCATGCAGCTCAGCCATAGCCATGGCAGTTAGAGAGAGAATTCCGGGGGATGCATCCCAGGGCACCCCAGCTTCCCTCACAATTCTCTCTCTTTCCCTGCAGAGACAACAAGCACTAGCACCTCCTCTTTCATGCCACCCCCTACCACCAAGATCTGCGACAAGGGGGCCGTGGTGGGCAGTGGGGCCGTGGCAGTGTGTTGGACAGCTGGACTGGTCTTGGCTGCCTATGGTGTCCTCTTTATTTAGTGAGTATCCCCCAAACCAGGGGTGTAAGAGACTGGTTTGTGAGTGCTGGGAGGGAGCAGGGATATGAGGTTGAGAATGGGATGCTCTAACCAGGCTCTGGGTAAAGGGCATTGAGAACAAGCCATTTGTGGGGGTTTGTGGATTTTTTGCAGTTTTTTTGTAAATGCACCAAATCTGTCTGCTTTTCCAGATTGGGTACTCTGGTGGAGATCTCAAAAATGGCTTTTCAAACGTTTTCTGCAAAGCCTGAAATGGGGTCAGTCTTTGATGCCCCCCCTTCCCCACCACTGATTTTTTTAAGAGGCAGAGGAACAATGTGGACATCTAAGGCCTTTGCATAGTGATGGAAGAAAAGTCGCCCAAGATCTCAAAAACGTCCTTGGCTTAGACTGAAGCCATCAGCCTGGAGAGCCCCGAAATGCCCCATTGTGCCCAGGACAGGGTTGCTATCTCATGGGTGTCCCCCTCTTGCCCTTTCACTGTACCGATGCTGCCCAAAGACTGGGTGATCCATCAATCATGGCAGCAGCCACGTGTGTTATTTTGAGAGATAAAGGACATGCCACCCATCCTTCAGTGCCCAAGGAGTATCGATCGCAAGGCAGTTCTCATGGGCACAGGGTCCTTCGCTGCCCTTCAACTGTGTCACCTCCACTTGTGACATTTACGGTAGCAATGGCAGAGGTGGTGGCACACAGCTAGGGGTGGATGGGCAGGATCTGGTACTGGGAGGAGGAGGTGGAAGTGATGGGTTTGGGCACCTGGGTTCTGAGAAGGGCTCGATTTCACCATGTAAAAAGGCTAAATTCTGCTCAGCATGTCGCCTCAGCAGCTAGGCACAGCTGAGCCCTGAGTGAGACTGGTGACCCCTCTCCCCACTTGCAGATGCCCATCTGTCCATTGCAGCCCAGCGCAGACGCCTTCCCAACATCCACCACCGCCACCACTCCCACCCCACCACCCTTCTCCTGGGTTGAGTCTCTTATCTCTTCGATTTTGCACACGTTGAGGACGTATCACGCTTCTCGCCATCACTTTGGAGGAGGACAGAGCTGCCACCGTCCCCTGGGGAGCCACAAAATCCTTTCCCAGCCCGGAACGAGGAGATGCACTTGTCCCCCCCCCATCCCTGTCCCCCTTTCCCCAGCAAGGCGAAGCGAGCCCGGGCACCGCGCCGCAGCCGAGGACCCCGCTCATACAGCTAACCCCCCCACGCCAAAGACGTGCCCGCCTCCCCATCGCCCACCTGGGTGACAGGGATCATGACGGTGCACTGAGAAAAGGGGATATGAAAATGGGGGGGTGGTGAGGGGAATGATGCTCCCAGCTGTGTAACCCCCTAAGGCAGAAGGGGGTCCCCCAAGGACCGGACTCGCTCCCCCATGCTCTCGACCATGTGGCGAAGCTGGAGGGGTTCATGGGTGGGGTCATGGTCCTCTTTGAGGGGATGATGGAGGGAAGAACTGGTGGCTTTCGTGAGTGTGGTGGGGAGCAGGGAGCTGGTAGGGTTTTAATGGAGAAAAAAAAGGAAATTAAACACCGATAAACCCCCCCCTGCCCCTTGCCAAACACCTGGGAGAGCCATCCCTCTGGCACCCCCCACAGCACCCTGCAGGAGCCTTCGCCACCCCCAACCCCATCCCCACATCACCCCAAAACTTTTAACCATGTTGGATACAGGGAATCACCCCCATTGACATCTTTGTCTCATTCTCCACCAAAAGCAGAATAGCTCTGCTGTTGCCTTTAGAGCTGGAGCCCTGCAGACCTGTGCCCTGCTGTCCCTTGCTGTGCCACGCTGTCCCCCGCTGTCCCCATGCCTGCTCTGCTCTCCTCCCCAAGCCCTGTTTTGTAAAGACACCTTCTCTTGCCCCTGCCTGGACCCAAGCGCAGTATTTAATACCGTACGTCCTAGTATTCCCACTGTTGACATGCTGTATTTGAATTTTTTATAGATGTATATATATAAAAAAAAAAAGAATAAAAAAAAAAGTAATAAAGGGGATAAAAAAAAGCTCACACGGAGACAACGCACACACGCACACACATGCACCACGAGAGACGGTCTTCATTAAATGATCATTTCATGATGACTAGCAGCTCTGGGTGTTATTTCCCCTCCAGCTGGAGTGGGTGGGTTTGGCTGCTGGCTCACGCGTGTGGTGCTGGATGTGATGGGGAGGATGTGGGGATGGCAGTGAGGGAGACACAGACACTCTGGAGCCAGCCCCAGGGCTTGAGCCCATAGTATCATCTCCCCAGGGGGCACGGGGGAATTAAAAACTCACAATCGGGACATGCTGAGAAGGTGCAAGGAGGTTGCCCACCCCTGATGATATAAAGGGGATGGTTGTCACCACCCCATACAGCACATGTGCCTGTCTGTGGGGCCCTCGGTGATCCCATGTACCCCCGAGCTCCAGCCACATCCTGACGTGTCTCGGGGAGACAGGAGGATGGAGACCTGCCTGTGCCCACCACTGCAGCCTGAAGGCTAGAGATGACACATAGTCCCAATTAATGCACTTTTCTTGTCTAATTAATAATTTCACGTTGTGGAAATGTCACTGGTCCAGATGCTCTGAATTAAACTTCCAACAAGGCAGGGCTCACATGGACCTGGCACAGGGGCAACGAGCGCAGCAATGCACACTGTGTCGGGGTCTGGCCTCTGCCCATCTACCTTGCTTGTGAGCACCAACGGGAGCAGAGACGTCATCAAACTGCAGTTCATTCCAGGGGGAAAACAACTGGGTTTTTTAAGCAAATTGTCTGCCCAATGCCCCAACATGATCTCTCTATCTAGGAGACGGATGGATGGATGGATGGATGGGTGGATGGATGGATGGATGGATGGATGGAAGGATGTGGATGGATGGATGGATGGATGGAAGGATGTGGATGGATGGATGGATGAATGGAGGTGAAGTAGCCACAGTCCCGGCTCTGCAAAGCCTGAAGGCAGCACCAAATTGGTTACTAGTTCCCACCAGGAACTTGCTATGGTTTTTGCCGTGTCAGGGCTTCCTTAGAGGAGAACTCAGTCCCACACAGCCCTGCCTCCAGCTGGGCTGTGCCAGCAGCAGCACTGCCCCACGTGCTGGCTTGGTTCACTAGTTAATGTTCCATTACCAGACAACATGCCTCCCTCATTTATTAATGTTTCATTAGTGTTAAAAACATCTGGTAATTAATTATGCACTAATTATGGATTCACATCGCTAAAAGCCAGGGTAATCTACCATAGCAGATGGCTCTTCAGGGCAAGGGGAAGGGACAGCTCTTAGCAGAAATGAAAATGTTAGGCCCAGCCCTTGCCTGGGGGAAGCATCCCCAACAGACAGATTGCCTTCACCTTCATCCAGGATCTCTATGTCTGGTCCTGAGGCATGCTGTCTCACGTTATGAAGCAGAGGAAACCTGTCCCTCTCAAGCTGTTTCAGAGACCAAGGGATCAGTGCTCCCACTGCCCAGGACAGCTGTGTGAGAAGCAAACCAAGAGTGGTGGCTTTCACCCAAAGCCCTAGGCATCCTCCTGCATCTGGAGCAGGCACACAGCCTGCCAGCTTCAGGATGCTGTTTGTCATCCTATCTGCGATGCCTGGCTGCATTAAGTGACAGTCCATAAAGCAAAGGGTATTGTAAAACCCACTGGTGAAGTGCCCCAGGAATATTACATACAGATGTGCAGAGATGTTTTGAAATGGGGAAGGTCCCAGGGGAGTATCCTTGCCAAGCAGAAAATCCATCCACTTAGCGGTATAAATCCATACAGGAAGAAAGAGGGAATTATAGTGCTCAGAGAGACCTGTGCATCGCATAACCTGAAATCCAATACATCAGCCGGGTGCAACGGGTCCCTACGTCTTCCCAGCACATATGTGGCAGTAAATTCCACCTTAGGTGTTGTTTTCGGCTATTGCTGATGCGAGAGCAGCCTTGCACTGAGCTCCCCAGGCTCTGCAAGAGGGATCAGAAGAGAGTCTGGAAAGCAGGAGCTATTTCCTGGCTGTGAGGCCTCGTAGGAAACAGAAAGCCCCCTTGCTTGAGCAATGGGCTGAACAGTGAAATGAGTAAGAATCACTGCACGTCCTGCATCCTTCCCTGAAGTGGGTGCCAGTAGAGAACTCATCCACCCCGATCCAATAGTCAGCGATGCTCCGTGCTCCCATGCCAGGCTCCCAGGAGCCTGGAGACCCCAGGGGATAACAAACAGCTGATTTGTCACAAATTAGTCTGACAAGAGTGAGTCGTGGGGCCTCGGTGGTTAAAAGAGAAGCAACAGGCATGGTGTTGTGCATTTCAGCACTGGCAGAGTGTTAGACAGTCCCAGGTGAGAGCAGGGAGGCAGAAGGGTGTGAAGGCAGGCTTGGCTGCCAAGAGAGCACACTGACAGCTGTACAGCCAGACCCAAGTGTGACACCATTGTGCTGAGACAGGTGGAAATGCCAGGTGGGATCCATCAAGCCAGCTAGCGGAGAAGAGCTGCTGCTTATTTGCACAGGGGTAGATCCGATTCCCAAAGGGCAAACGTCCTCCTCCATTAAAACAACAAGGAGAGGTGGGAGGTGGAGATGAGAGAAGCAGGAGCTGGTGGAAAGGTGGTCCCCCAGGGTGAGAGCACAAAGAGCAGCACCTGCAAAGGGTGACATTACAAATAGAGTCAACTTAACTTGGAGGAACCCAGATTTCCCCACTCCTCATCCTGTCATCTTGTCAGCTCCAGCAAAATAAAAAAGCTGACCTCTAACCACAGAGTATTGGTTCAGAAAATGTCTACATCTCTTATACAGAGATGTAGTGCTGGATGCCCTTGGCAGCTTATAGCCTTCCACCAGGGCTTTCATCTTCAGTGGAAAAGGGAGGGCTTAGAAGACACCAGGGACCCACTGTGAGGAAAGGTTCCTGCCTACTACTAATGGTGCAAGGAGCAAGTCTAGGAGCTTTCAGCCACCACCACTGAGAGAAAATAGAGCCACAGGTGAAGGAAAAACCAGCCCTGGGCATCCCCACTAAGCTGTAGTAAGACAGAGGGTCGTAGCAGCAAGAGGTGACAGATGGTCACAGGAGACTGCAAAGGACAGTGTTGAACTGTCTTATTCCTTGGTGGCTCCAGATCAGGATATGATGGTTCTCCAGAAGAGGCTATCTGTTTTTTGAAGATCCTCAAAGCTATTTTTCCTCATATCCATCCTGAATGGCTCATTCTCTGCCCTGGCACTGAGTTTACAGTTCCCAGACACCTCCACCTGAAGCCTTATGCCCTCCTTCTCTACCAGAGCAGCTCTGACACCTCCTTATTCCCCAGCTGCACCAGGACGAGGTGGCAGCACCCACCATTAATTCCCCAGTTCCCCATCAGCTTCCCAGTGCTGTGACCTGCCTGCCCACCTCCAGTGTGACCCAGTCCCCTTCCCACTCTGGCCAGAGTGACCTGCAGGGGCCATCTGCTCACAGCATCCCAAACCTCTCCGCACACAGACATGGCTGCAGAGCACAGCCCACCCAGCTCAGCTGCAGCACAGAGACCAGACCCACACCAGTGTCCCTTAATAAGCAATTGACTCTTTTTTTTTCCTCTCTTTAAAGAAAAAGTCAAGCATTAATTTGGCTTGGCCACTCTGTTTATCTAATAGCATTGCTGATTGATTGTCTTATTTATAACCCAGATCCGGTGTCTGGGCTGCTCATGGAGACAGGATGATTGATGGAAAGAAGACAGCCAGAAGGGGACTTAATGGAGCCGTGTGGCTGAGCAGAGGAGTAGTGGCTTATGCATGAAATGAAAGTGTCTCCCAGAAGTCTGGGTTCTTCTTCTTCCCTGCAACTGTTCCCAGGGAAACTGCAAAGTGCTGGGAGAGAGCAGCGTGCTCTCCACATTCTGCCAAGAGTGATGAGGGATGGTTAGGTCTCCTCCAGCAGCCTGAGGGAGGACAGGCCAAGGGGACACAGCCAACATAGTCTTGGGCTGCTTCCCAACAAGGTTTCTCCCCTCCAGGATGGAAGGGGTGGTTTGAAGATGTGAGACAGCTGTGCCTGCTCAGCCACCACACTGCTCTCTGGATGCCCGTTCTGTAGGCTGGAAATCAGGTCTTTACATAATCAGGTGATTCAGTGAGGAGCCTTTCCCATGGGTGACGAAGTGCCACTGGGTTGGGTTCTCGCCCTCCTTCAGACTGGCAGCGTCTTCCAGATGTCTCAGTTTTGTCCAGAGCTGGAGTGGGACATTTCAATATTTCTGTAGGATGTTTCCTTGTTCTTCACTTCCAGTGGGCACAAACCCTGGCAGAGTCACTGACCTACGTGTGAGTTAGCCCATGGTGGCAGTCATTGCTGTAAAGCAGACAGGGTAGGAGCTACAGTCCCAAGAGGTGACATTAATTAGGGGCACGCTGAAGACGCACTACAGCCTGGACCTGTCCCAGACCTCCAGTCTGCAGACTCACCCCAGAGCAGCCTGTCCCCCAGCCACAGGACCAAGTTGTTGTCAGGAGATGACGGCTGACAACACTAAGTCCCCAAGAAGGCATTCAGCTTTGATCTGAGCCAGAACTAAATCCTAGTCTTGTCCATAAAGATCAGTTTGGGAAGAAAAAACAACATACTGTTTCAGTCAAAATATTTAATTGCTATTTAATGGTCTTCATTTCATGTCTGATTGTAACAGATAATCTAATAAAAGCCTAGAGGAAAGCCAAACACAGTTGTTTGATTATGAAGGATCCCATCAGCCAGCTTTGACATGGCCAGACCCCACTCCTTTCCCTGGTTTGGGGTTTTTTTCTTCCTTTTTTCCCCCACATCTGAAATTTGAGCAAAACCGAAGTGGCTTCATGAACATTGTCATTCCATAAGACTGAAAGAAACCAGTCAGGGGACAGATCTCCTGGTATCAGTGCTGGTCACACAGGTGTTCCCACTGACAGTGCCTAGCAAACTCTATCCAGTGCTTTATGGTAGAGATTTATTGCTTCCAGGACAACTCCTCCCCAGGACCACTGGGTATAACCAGGGTGATGCACAATCCTTTTGGGGTCACCTGCCAGGCCTGGGGTGTCCCTAGCTGCCATGACTCCCCATTCCAACCATGGGTGATGCTGAGGCTGCACAGAGGAGGAGGGGACCAAAACAGGGCAATCTTTGCAGGATGTTAGAAGACGGAGGGGCCCCAAAGCAGCAGGAGCGGAAACGGCCTTTGATGTGGAAGCTCTCCTTTCCCAAACACAATGAGTTGCAAAGGAGTTTTATAAACATGGCTATTGTTGCTCCATCCCTTTGGTGGGAACAGATGGTCTGAGCACTCTCTTTGGGCCCCCTCCCCTTCCCTTACCCCCACCCCCATTAATAAAGCCCCAGCAAGTCCAGCACTGCTAAGATTTTCCCAAGAGGGATCAATAAATAAACGTAATAACAACAAAGGGGCCCATGCAGACAAGATTGGGTTACAAAGAGGCCTCAGCCCCCCTCCTCCTCTCCGGGTGAGAGTCATTGCGCAGAGGCACTCCAGCCATTCAGGGAGAGGTTGCTCCATCTCCATTGTCTGTGGGAAGCAGGGACAGGATCTTCCCACTGAAAAAGCCAGGCACCACCTGTAAGTTCCCATCACACAGTCAAGGATGGCAGTGTGTGACCTTGGTGGCCACCTCGCAGCCTTGGCCATGGGACATGAATGGTACATGGCTTCTACCTCACCACGGGCATCTCCTCCACTTTTAGAAGTCACCTGGTGCCAATGTGGCCCTGGGAATAGGCTCAATTACTGGCCCTGGGTGTGCAGTAGGTAGACGTCTTCTTCTTCCAAGATTTCCTGGCCAAGCAGTTGTTCCAGGTCCTTTCCCATTAGGATCTCACCCAGCACATGGCACTTGGGAACAGGCATCTGGGCTTCCCCTTGGCTCACTTTCTGCCTTGCTCTGATACTAGACTCAGCAATTTTCTGACCAGCTGAAAAGCACTGGTGAATCTGACCTGCACTTCAATGACATAGCACTCCAACAGCATGAGGTTTAACAAGTCCAAATGCCGGGTCCTACACTTGGGACACAACAACCCCATGCAGAGCTACAGGCTGGGGACAGAGTGGCTGGAGAGCAGTCAGGCGGAAAGGGACTTGGGAGTGCTGGTGGACAGGAAACTCAACATGAGCCAGCACTGTGCCCAAGTGGCTAAGAAGGCCAATGGTATCTTGGCCTGCATCAGGAACAGTGTGGCCAGCAGGACTAGAGAGGTCATCATCCCCTTCTACTCGGCACTGGTCAGGCTGCACCTCCAGTGCTGTGCCCAGTTCTGGGCCCCTCAGTTTAAGAAGGATGTTGAGATGCTGGAGTGCGTCCAGAGGAGAGCAACGAGGATGGTGAAGGGGCTGGAGCACAAGCCCTGTAAGGAGCAACTGAGAGAGCTGGGGTTGTTTACCCTGGAGAAGAGGAGGCTCAGGGGAGACCTTATTGCTCTCTACAACTACCTAAAGGGAGGTTGTGGTGAGGCAGGAGTTGGACTCTTCTCTTAGGTGACCAGTGACAGAACGAGAGGACACGGTCTCAAGCTTCACCAGGGGAGGTTTAGGATTGACATTAGGAAGAAATTCTTCACTCAGAGGGTAATTGTTCATTGGAATGCACTGCCTAGGGAGGTGGTCGAGTCACCATCCCTGGAGGTGTTCAAAGAAAATTTGAATGAGGCACTTAGTGACATGATGTAGTTGACAAGTAGGAGTAGGAGTAGGTGTTGGGTCATAGGTTGGACTCGATGATCTCAAAGGTCTTTTCCAACCTTATGATACTGTGATATTGTGACACGTTCAAGTTTTATACAGGGTTAGGAGCTAAGGTTTTGCAGGGATTAGACTAGGGCAGGGCAATTCTGTAGACAGGGTACACCTCTAGGTATGTACCAAATGCAGCTTATGAGGCTTCAGGGCAGGAGAGCAGCATCCCTAGGAGGATCAGTGGAGTTTGAAAGCAGCCATGGCATCTCATTAGACTCCGGATGTTGGAGAAGTCATGCTCAGGTGCTCGTTGAGTGGGTTCCCCTTTGGGGAAGGAGTAGATGAGCTTAAAAGAGCTTTTCAGGGACTTATCTACTGGGGAAGGTGCTAAGCCTGGAGTGGCTGCATGTGCAGGGACCACAGAGGACTTTGTTGATATGCAGGAGGAACTGAGCAGAAGGTCAACTGAGCAGCGAGTCAACTTCAAGCCCTGCTGCAGCATCATTGCCCCAGGCAGGCTGCTAGCAGCCATTGTCTGACCTCCTTCCCAGCTGCTCCCTACTGTTCAGAGGTGATGGGATGCCATTTTTATCTATGTGGGTCTCCTGCGGCTGGGGATCAGCAGGACAAAATGTGTCTCACACACGCACACACACACACACTGCCGCCTCCCTTCAAGCTGCCCTGGGAACCCCCTCCCCCCTCCAACCCCTCACTCATAAAAGAATCAAAACTCTCGATACCATCTCACATAAATGTGGATTTGAGGCCCCGTCAGTCACCAGACACGTCCCACAATCTGTGCTGGCTCCAGACAGCTGGAGGGGTTTGCTGGAGGACCAGAATGACTTCACACTGCCTCCCACAGACCAGGGGTTACCTGAAGTTCTTGGTGTGGGGAGGGGAGCCAGGGGCTGGGAGTGCCCCGCTTTGCAGTCACCGCTCCATGCCCTGGAAACACCAGGATGGGTGCAGGAATGGAGAACCGCCCCAGGCACCACCAACGAAATGCACCTGGGATGCGGAAGCGTGAGCAAGGCAGTTGGCCTGGGCTGCAGTGCTGGTGAGGTTTATGAGGGCTGACCCCTTGTACTGAGGGCCTGGGACAGGATAAATCCCACTCCGCCTTGGAGTGAAGGTGCACGATGCTGCTGGAGAGCGGAAGGGACTACAGATGCATGGGGGATCCAGCAAGGGGGATCTGGGGCCAGGCTCAAGCTGTGCATTACTTTGGGTCCATCCCTGCAGTGGAATGGTCCCATCAGTCTACCCCAGACCCCTCTGCATTGCCTTGCAAGCGCTCTTGGAAGGGCAGCCAACCATGAAGATGCCCATGGCTGCAGAAAGACCTACACCATGCCATCAGATGTGCCACAGGATGCCCAGAGACTCATGACATTCTGGGAGACATTAGGTGGCTCCTGTCATACCCTGGGTACCACAAACATTTGAGCACCTGATCCATGGCTGGTAACTCGCATTGAAGTCAACTCTGGTTCAAGTCCTGTCAAGGACCTTCTTCCTAGCCACAAAAATGGAGGAAACAGGCAGGATCTGGAGACATCACCCAGTCCCTCTTCCTCCTGCCATCCTCACTCTGTGGCATGAAAAAATCTGTGCCAAGTGCCTCAGGACACGGTGCTGGTCATGTCGGCAGCCATGGGGGTTCCTGCCCTTCCTCCAACACCGGGAAATGATTGAGATCTATCCATGACCAGACACAACCCATGATCAGGGACTTGGGGAGCATCGTGTACAGATCTGACAGGGAGCTCTGCAAGAGGAACAGGGGTTTCAGCCCATAGGCCACCTCCCCCATCTCATGTAGCACTGATCTGAATCCTTACCTCAGGAGCCAAGCAGGGGGTATGGAGCCTTTCTCCGAGTGAATGATAATCATCTTTTCTTTAAAAAAAAATAACACAAAGCAGGCAGCTGATCTTGAATCTGGATAAATGTACCAGAAAACAACCGGCTGAAGCCAAGTGCAAGGCTGCCTTTGGACTCTTTTAAGTCAGTGCATCTTCACACCCTCAGTGGGTTTGGGGCTTAAAGCCTCTGTGCGTGCCTTCTACCAGCACTCAAGTAATTTATAGACATGTGAGGCTATCTAGAAAGCTCTTCTGTGAACCTCCAGCATCAACCCAGTCCAGCTGGCCAAGCTGTGTTTGCCTCCCATCAACAGCTCCATAGGAGCACTGTGCAGCATGAATCAGCCCCCTCCCCAAAGCAAATGCTAACATTTGGTGTTCAAATCACATTCATGGACATGCTGCATCTTTCAGATATGCTGTCCCCTTGCCTCACGCAACCTATGCCACTTGACGGGCAACCCATTGACTAAGAAATGTGCACACCCTTTAATTACAGCACTGTGAATCCACTTAGTGCTGTTTCGTTAGTGAGCATGCCTATTCGAGGAGCTGGGCGGTACTTACTCAGCTCAGCAGCCCAAGACTCTGGATTTTCAGGCCTTTAATATTCACTCTAATCCATTCATAAGTTATTCATAGGGAGTGGGAAATGCCTCACAAGAGAACTCGCTCCAAATTGCAAGTGCTTCTGAGGCATCTTGCAATCTGCTTGCACAGGGAAAGGAGGGGAAAGTAATAAATAAATTATTGTTTACAAATTATTTACTTGTCTCCACTAATTTCCACGCTGTTTACCTGGCAGCAGTCTGAAGTCAGGAACAATTAGAAAATACTTTCTCCTGGTTTATCAGTGGCTGGAAGTTCTGCGCCTAGGGGGAACAAAGCCAATGCAGTGGAAGAGCAAGAAGGAGCTAGTTTTGGCTGCCAGAATGGTCCATTGAGTGCAGTCTCACTTAATCTTCACACTCCAGAAGGGATCGTCATGGACGAAGTCTCAGTGTAACATGAACGGGTAGCTCCTCCAGCTGCCCCCGCTCAGCCGGCTGGCTCCCTCCTGTCCTGGCAGATGATGACTTGTCTCCAGCATGTCCCTCTTTGCCTGACATCTGGGCAGGCACCCAGCAGGCCCTCGGACACAGCGTACTGTGATGCATGTCCCCAAAATCTACCAACAGGTAGCAGCAATAGTGCAGGGCTTTTCTATCTCAGCACACTGAGACACACAGAGTCAAGTTTGGGACCATCAACGCTTGACAAGGTTCATAAAGTCCTCAAGGATTTGCATAAGATGAACAGGTTTTGCTTCGAGTTCCCTCTCTGCATGCTTGGAGCCAGGGCTTTGTGGGAAAGGCCAGGAGAAGGTTTTGACTCTGAACTATCATCAGAGTGAGATGGGATGGGAAGGCTAACCTGTTTTGACATCAACAATATTGTGTCTGTGAATAAGTAAAAGGTGCTGCTCGCAGCCCATGGCATGTCATCCCAAAAATCAAATGGGAACTCTGTGTTAGAGCAAAGTCACCTCAGCCAGAAGACAATGGCTACCCATGGCAGGCAGCAGAGTGAGACTGTCCTCCTACAGTGAAGAGGCACGAGGAGCCCAAAAGTTAATGTGTAGATGTCATTTGGGGAAGCAAAAGATAATCTGGCAAAGTCAGGAGAGTGGGACAGGCTGGGAACAAGTTAATCTCAGATGACCTGATGTGTCTTGCAGCCCTTCCTATGCCTCCTTCTCCTCCCATTGCTCAAGGTTTGTGAATTTCCTCAGGCTGAGCATTTAGGTCTTGTATTATTCCATACTGGTCCTGATGCATCCTGGTCAAATGTGGGTCTGGAAGGAGACACAGGATGCTTGTAGGGTGGAAGGCAATGCACAGACTGATAAATGCTGACTGAAGCTTGAAATTTAACTGCCACAAACTGCTAGCAAAGCTCATGTGAGGACTTAGGATTTGGATAATGCAACTAACCAGTGTGTGGTGAACCCACAATGCAGGACAGTGACCCACAGGAGGGAGAGTGACACAGTGTGTAAGAGAATGAGTAGGTGCACAGAAAGTGCAGGTGGAGGTCAGATTATCCAGCCACAGCCTGATGGACAGATAGACACCATTAGCCAGCACAAAAAAAAGACAATGTACAAGAGGGATAGGCTCATGCCAACAAGACCCACAAGCAACATGTAACCACTGCTCACATTTGCCTGTGTCATGACCATATCTGAGGACAAGTAGTGATGTCCAAGCTCTCAGACTTCAGGAGGCTAAGCAGCACTGCGGGTACATCAGGGAGGAGAGAGAATTTGGGTTGCTCAGTCTAGATCCACGCTCTCATCTGTAACATGGAGAGAAGTTGTCTTCAGGCTGTGGGACACCCTTGAGACCCTGTCTCCTTCATTATGTTCCCTGGTCTTAGCCATCCCTCACTCCCTCCAGCCACCCCTCGCTTCTCCATGCCCCAAGCTGCTTGACATTGACCCTGCTCCTTGCAGCCTTCCAGCTCATCACTCCCTGCAAGCAACCTGTAAATCATCCTTGTTCAAGCAGCTTCCTTGGCCTTGGAGAGAAGGAATTTATTCCCTTGGCTCGGCTGTCAGAGAGACCTCCAGCTGCCAGGAGTGACCAGCATGCCTTCAATTCATGGTGAGGGGTGTGAGGTCTCCAGTGAAGGTTCCTGGGCCTGCTTCCCTGTCAGACTAAGCAAGCCCCATCACTGGTGCATGCTTGCACTCAGGCCACAGGAACTGCCTAGGGAATATTCCCTAGCATGGGTTAAGCGCTGTGGTCCTTCATGAGTACATGAGCTCCATGCTCCAGTCAGGGAGCAGGAGGGGACTGCAGGAAGGAGTTGCAAACTGGGAGCCCCACACATGCTCTGCGTGGTGGGCATCTACATGGTGAGGACTTTCGAGCTTCTTCAAGAGTCCTGCAGCATCCAGAGCAACAGACAGCAGGCAAATGATTCGATGTTGCTCTAACCCTCACCAGTCACCAGTAAACGCATCACGGATGCTGGTAGAAACATGGGAAATACATCTAGATGTAAATCTCTGGATATAGAGCCCCTCTTGTAACTGGCCTGAGGAAATGGTGCAGCCAAGGAGGTAAGAGGGTAGAAAGACATGGAAATGCCCACAGGCCCCTTGGCCAGGATGTGCATCCAGTGGGAGACATTCACAGCTGGTTGAGCTGGCTGGGACTTGGCAGCAGTTCACTCACACCAGTCCACTGATCTCCCTTCACAACTCCCCCAAGCCTGGCTCTCTACTGTGAGATAAACACTGAGCAAGTACCCCCTTTTCCCTGCCACAATAACCTTCTTTAACTTTTCAACTTATCACCTGCACAGAGGTTTATAAAATTTTCAAGCTAATGGCGTCTCCAGTAATGATACTGCAGATGTACAAGCTGCATCCTGGGATGAATAAATTATAGGAGGCAGAGTAAATTGCAATGGGAAGGACAGCAGCTGCAGGGTGGAAACAGATGGCTTTGCTGTGCACCATAGCTTGGTCTCAGTGCAGGGTATGTTCTCAGGGCTGGCCCTTTAGTGGTGGCCCTGAAGACCATCTGGGCACACCTGAGGCTGCAGATCTCTAGAGCAGCAGTGAATACTGAGGCCAGTGTGGGGATCCAGAGGTGCTGCTGTGGGGCTGGGCAACATGTTGCCAGTCTGTGGGTCAGTGTGGGGGACTTTTCTTCCTTCTGCTGTTCACTTGGTTTTCATGCAGGTGGACACTCACATCTTTCAGGAGCTGGCCGGACACTTGATGGCCTTCTTGAGCAGAACTGTGGCTGCACTTTCATTTGAATCTCTCCCAGCAACCCCTTTCCTGCCTTTCTCTGTTCTTGTACATATGCAGAGGCAGTTCCCAGAGCAGGGTGCCTTATCTTGCCAACCATATCCTGGACCCAACAAAAGAAGCATGGTGAGCAAGAGTGGGAGAGGTGATTTTCCACCTCTATTCCGCTCTCATGAGTCCCCATCTGGAATCCTGTGTCCATTTCTGGAACCCCAACATAAAAAGGATATGGAATAGTTGCAACAGATCCAGAGGAGGGCTATGAAGCTGATCAGAGGGCTGGAGCACCTCTGCTAGGAGGACGGGCTGAGAGAGTTGGGGTTGTTCTGCCTAGAGAAAAGAAGGCTCCAGGGAGTCCTTATGTGCCCTTCCAGTACCTGAAGGGGCTACAGGAAAGCTAGGAAGAAATTTTTTTACAAGGACAT
Source organism: Neomorphus geoffroyi (assembly GCA_033558235.1). Taxonomy (NCBI): domain Eukaryota; kingdom Metazoa; phylum Chordata; class Aves; order Cuculiformes; family Neomorphidae; genus Neomorphus; species Neomorphus geoffroyi. The sequence goes on from JAUMJM010000048.1 coordinate 3,379,142, forward strand.
GTAGTGATGGGATGAGGGAGAATGGCTTTAAATTGGAAGGGGGAAGATTTAGATTAGACATTAGGAAGAAATTCTCCCCAATGAGGGTGGTGAGGCACTGGCACAGGTTGCCCAGGGAAGCTGTGGATGCCCCATCCCTGGAAGTGTTCAAGGCCAGGTTGGATGGGGCTGTGATCAGCCTGGGCTGGTGGGAGGTGTCCCTGCCCATGGCAGGGGGGGTGGAACTGGATGGGCTTTAAGGTCCCTTCCAACCCAAACCATTCTATGATACTTTAATGTTCCTCCTCTGCCTTACGGTGTGAGGCACTTAGGTGTGGGACAAGGATACACATGGGGCTGTGCAGCAGGTGCACAGTTTGTGCCCTGTTGATCTGACAAAGGCAGTGATCACAGCTCAGCATCTGGCCTCCTTCATACCCTAGGGCAGCACAGCCCTGGCTGAAGCCCGACAGTGCCACATTTCTCCACCTTTGGCTCCAGCACACTTGGTGCATTCAGTGGGGGGACAGGACAGGGCTGGGCTGTCTCTGTCCCAGCCAGAAGACAGGATCACAGAGCAGCTGCAATCCCCAGCTCTGTTACGCTGCACATCCCCTGGGTGCACCCTATGTGTTGCTGCTGGCTGCTTCAGTCCCTGCCTTCCCCTGCGCACTGGTTCACATCCCAGAGAAACTCATCCTGAGACAGGTAACTCCTGTCAAGACATTTTCAGGGCTCTTCACACACTGCTGCAATCATGGCCTTAAATATTAACTTGCTTGAGCTGACTCTTAGTACAGGACTGGGATCTCAGCCATGTGCCCAGGTCGTTTTGCCACCTCTGAGGTTGTTGCTGCAGAAGCTCAGCTTTGGTGACATTGGAGTGACACAGTATGCGCCATAGGTGGCAGAGAAGCCAGAGACAAGCAGACAGTCAGCCCCTAAATCACTCCATCCCCTGAGCCTTCCTGTGAGTAACGTGACCCTCTGGCCCCAGGCACACACTGTGGAGCCTACCCCTGCCACAGGCACTCCAGCGAGGCTGATGAATGACAGGTGCTTTGCACCCAGACCTCCCAATATCACCAGAGACTCTCTGGTGGAAATACAGCTCTTCAATATGCACCCAGCCAGCGCGACTCTGTCTTTGAGGGATGCATGGCTCATGCCAGCTTACACCATGTGTGCACTGCTGATGCTCATAGGGTCCAACCGGCCTCAAGCATGCTACATGGTGGATGTGCTATGGATCTCCAACCCGTGCCTCATTGGCTCACTTTGTGAGCATACATGGGGAATGTATGCTCTTCTGCTCCTGCTGCAGGAGTAGCTGCCATGCCAAGGAACCTTAATAAGCTGGAAAAATGAGCCAACAGGAACTTTACGAAGTTCAACCAGAATTGCAAACTCCAGCCTCAGGGAGGAACAATGCTGTGCACCAACATATGTTGGGGGGCACCCAGCTGGAACGTCACTTGACAGACAAGGATCTGGAGATCTTGGTGGACACCAAGATGACCTAAGAAGGTATCTTGAGCTACAATACAGAAAGTATTGTCAGCAAGTCGAGGGAGATCCTTCCCCGCTACTGAGCACAGCAGAGGCCGTGCCTGTACTCCCAAGAACAAGAGAGACACAGACACACCGGAAAGAGTCCAATGAAGGACCATCAAGATGGTTAAGGGATAAGAGAATGAGGAAAAGCTGAGAGTGCTGGTACCGTTCAGCCTGGATAAAAGAAGGCTCAGGAGGTATCTCATTGGTATATATAAATAACTGATGAGAGAGTGCAAAGACAACAGAGCCAGGCTCTTTTCAGTGGTGCCCAGTGGCAGGACTGGAGGCAAAGTGCGTATGTTGTTCCTCCTGAACATCACAAAACACTTATTCTACTGGAGAAGGTTGCCTAGAGTGATTGTCCATATCTTTGGAGATATTCAAAAGACACCTGGACAACTTGCCTTAGACAACCTGCTTGGACAGGGAGGCTGGGCAAGATGACCTCCAGAGCTCCCTGAGAGCTTGAGTCCCTCTGTGATTCTGTAAACAATTTTCCATGTGTTACAGTTTTTGCATTACAATTTTTCATGTGTTTCCAGGTTGAAGGCTGGCAGGGATGTACTCAGTCACCCAACAAGCAGGGAGCTGGGCACCCCTGGAGATACAGCCAGGCCTCAGCAGGAAAAGACACTTTCTCAAAGCCTATTCACACCCATGGAGCCCAGCCTATGCAAGGTGAAGACATGCCTGTGGACACAGGGGAGCAATCCCAGTCCAGACCTCACTATGCCTGTCTGGACCTACACAGCTCCTGCACCCATCCCCACTCAGGGAAGGGACCTTTTGGCTGCACACCCTCAGCTGGGCTTGGACACCAAATCCTGGGCGAGAACTGCACACAAAGTCCCACTGGGACAACAGGAACCCAGCACCAGTGCTGATGGGGCTTAATATTTTTATAAGCAGGCTCAAACACTCCCCAAGCACAAGGTCCTTGGCATGCAGCCTCTGCAGGGCTGCAGTAAGAGCAGCGCTGGGAGGGTATGGGGCCACTCTTCTCTTTGTCTGGAGAAAGTTTTACTGTTCTGGGTAACACTGCCGAACTCCACTTTCTTTCACAGTTTCATTGCCTCGTTCCAGAGCGATTGCACAGGCAAATGTGTCCAAAAGCAGATGGATCCGCTAAGCATTTCTTTGTTGCACATTATCTCATACAGTTTGGGTGCAATAAAACTTCCAGGCAGAACAAATCTTCAAGCTTGTGCCGTGCCTTATTTTTAGCTGTGAAGTACGTCTGTTTTAGTGCTCCTAATCCCTGGCTTGGTAGTAATTTATGGAGCAAGCTCTTGGCTCGCTTGAGCCAGAAGATTTGTAGTAAAACTTTTATAAGTTTCAGAGATAAATCCCATGCACTCTTGCAGTCTCGTGGGACCCTCCTCCAGAAGAGTGTTTTGCAAAGCACTCCCTTGGCGTGGGAGCACGTTCGGGTGAGAAAGCATCAGGTGGTTGATAATAAACTGTTCTGGGTGTTGCTGCAATCTGCAAATTGACTGGAAGGAGAAACCAGGGGAGGTCGTGTCTTCCCCTGCCTCAGACATACCTGAATTATGAGAGTCCTTTCTCGACAGGAGCTGCCTGCCCCAGGTTGACCAACTTTGCACAGTGCCTGGCAAGTCCTGGAGATGAACTGCGTTATCAGGTCATGCCAGATGGCAAGATGCCTGAGCAGGAGTGTGGTGGCTCTGGCTTTAACGGGATTATTGGGATGACTGACCACTCACTTGTGCAGATAAACCTGTGCATGCATTGCCCTCGTGTGTTTTGCACAGACAGGGCAGCGGCAAAAGTCCTTTTTTTCATTTCCTTGGGCTCCTTCAGGGCAGAAACTTGTAAGATGGAAACTACTTGATGCTTCAGTGGAGCGGGGAGTAGAGAAAAGTCAAGAAGCAGAGGATGAAAAGACGTCAGGGCATGGGATTCACCCACAACCCCTTCCATATTCCTGTGGAAACGCAGGCCAATATCTATCCCCCCAGCTCACCCATCCAATGGTGCTCTGCAGCAGCTGACATGGCTTTCTTGGAGCCTCAATGTTTTGTCAAGCTGGCAGCTCTTTTGGAGATGTCCTGTACCCTGTTTCTGAGTCTTGTGCCTCTGATGAGCAGGAAGCACTTACATTTGGCCTAACAGCTGTGTAATTACTGCGGCACATCCCAGCCATATCCCAGCGGAGAAGCCAGTGATTCGCCATCTGCGCGCCACGCTGTGATAAGGTGATATTCCCTATGTCGCGGTATTTAGATTCACACAGACCCATATCCCCGAGTACGTCATATTCCCAAGAGCACTTTTTCTGAAGAAACAGAATGTTTCCAGGAACAATAAAGGAAGGAAGGTCAAATCCAGAAAGGAAATGTTGCAATTTTACATGATTTTATAACCTGAACAGGTATCAAGGTTAGCTGCGGTTGATGGGTAGATGCTCTCCCTGAGTGTAAGCTCCACCAAAGGCAGAGCAGTATTCTGTGCTCTTGGCATAGGGGTACCACTTGGATAGCCCAATCTGCTGATGCTATTGCCTGCTGTTACAGTGACAGAGGATGGGTCTTTCCTAATGTTCCCAGGTAGTTTAGTCATAGAGAAAGTCAACTAATGCCCAGAGTTAGGGCCTGTGCACTTTTTTGGTGTCCTTTGGCAAATGTGGAGAGTGGAGTCCATTCTGTCACAACATGTTGGGAGCTGTTTGGACTGCCCTGGGCAGGAGCATAGGCCTGGGAGGTATCATACTCCTGCAGCTGTGACTCTCCTCCCAGAAATGCAGAGTTAGCCAACTCCTACGACCCTCCAGGGATCTTCTCCTGGGAGGAAAGTCCTCCAGACATTGTATGGAGTTTGGAAATTGTGGAAACTACTCCTGTGCATTCTCTAGGGAATCGTATCTCCAATGAAGGGTGCATGCCAGATTAGCAGTAGGGTCCAACACAAACCATGTCCTGCCCATTCATTCTCCTGACTGCTGACTGATCCTGAAAGCCTACTGGTCCTTCTGGCAACTCACAGCCCATGTACCTCCTGCGCTGCCAATCATTTAGTCTCAGCCTATATCCTCATCCCTCGTAGGAGCAACGTTGTCTCCCATCACATCAGAGAGCTCCTGTCACCCTGGACACCCTTCCCTCTGACACTCTGCAGAGCTCTGTGCAGGCAATGGACAAGGCAGACCTCACTCTGAGCCCCCCACAAGGTGCTACCAGCATGGAAACTCTGCTGGCATGGACATATTTCCAGTCCCTGACCCCAGCATGGTGCTGGGAGGTGGGGTGTTGGAGCACAGAGCAAATTCTGAGTGAGCAGAACTCCTCACACAGCTCCAAAAAAGTTTAATTTTTTTCAGTTTTTCTTATGTTCTTTTCCCATTTTCAGCCTGATTTTCCCAGTGAATGGGCAGGATTCCCAAAGCCTGAGGAGGACGACTTCCACACAGAGCCAGGCTGGTCACTGCATGTCACTTACCATGGAGAAAGAACCTAAAATGTTTCCTGAGCCAGCAGCAGGCATTGCAGCAGCTTCACATGACATGAGCAAGCAATGGTCTGTTGGAGGGGGAGAGCTAAGCAAGGGCCCCAAAGGAACCCGGGCAACGAGTCCTTAGCGAGCAGAACCACTGCAAAGCAACCTCAAAGCCAAGGATCCTGCCTGGGAGCAAAGCCCATTGGGGAACTGAAGCAACGGTCAGGAGGCAACTTTGATTGTGGACTTTTACTTCCTCTGGTCCTCCCCAGCCCATCCTCATCATCTCACACAGGAGGTTGCCCCTGAATGTTGCAGATGTGAGAAGGGATGGAGGCACAGGCTAACTGTAAGCAGGGCGGCACCCTCTCCCGCATTCACTGCTCCTGGCCCATGTCTCCCATCCAGAGAGATCAGGTTAAATCAGAAAAAGTGGAGCGGTGCTGCGTGCCCTGCCTGATGCAGATCAGTTTGCAGGGACGCAGCCGTGACTGCGTTGTGCGTGCCCTGCTCTGCTTCTGCTGCTCTCACGCACGGTCAGCGGTCTGTGCTGCCCTCTCACGGCTGCGCTGCAGGCTGGGAGCGATGCATGTGTCCCACCAGCTGCCCAGCTCCTCCATCTGCTCCCTGGCCCGGGGCATAGCCTGTTCCCTGCAGCAGGGCTGGGGGATGTGCATGCGATCCCTGCAGTAGCCAGCAACTCGCCCCCAGTGTGGCAGCACCTGTGCTGCACGTTCAAGGTCCTGGTTTGAAACGTGTTGGTCTCTTCTCCCAAGTAATAAGCGATAGGATGAGAGGAAACGGACTCAAATTGCACCAGGGGAGGTTTAGATTGGATGTAAGGAAAAATTTCTATACTGAAATGTTGGTGAATCATTGGCACAGGCTGCCCAGGAAGATTCACCGTCCCTGGAGGTATTTAAAAAACAAGTAGATGTGGCACTTAGGGACATAGTTTAGTAGGCACGGTGGTGTTGAACTCGATGATTTCAGAGGTCTTTTCCAATCTCAAGGATTCTGTGAGTCTGTCAAATAAATCTCAACCCTCTTCATCAGAAGCCAATTCCTCATCGATCAAAGGCAACCATAGAGCCAAGTTACGCTGCAGGACCATCAAAGTCTGCAGGACACCCCTAAACAGCCATGGATTTACTAACACGTGCCACCTCCCTGGTGATGTGTTTCCCCCAAAGTGAGGACACTGCATGGGAGCTGCAGCAGGTGCTCACATAGCCCTTGATGAGGGGCAGAGACAACCATAATGGGGAATATTTCACCCTCTCCAAACCACGCTCTCATCCTGACCCAGCTTCCAGCAATGAGCTATAACCCATCCAGACTGAATTTCAGGGACTTACTGGAGATACTGGTTTTATGGCACAATGCATAAATCAGTCTTTAGTGCTCACAGACTTCTCCATCATCCCTAGTGCTTCCCTCCTCCTCCACACACCCGCTGCACTGCTCATGCCGCTGGAAAGACACCTGCTGCTCTGCAGATGTTTCTCACAGGGTGTAGTTAACAAATCCAGTCATTCTAAGGGAAACACCATCTTTTCTTGATGCCTCACCTAAATTTCCAGCAGACAGCATCTCATCCTGGCACACGGGTGGCTGTTGTTTCCTCCCTTTCTGTATGGATGAATTGTTCTTCATGTAGTCTTGGCCTTGCTCAAGGGATGCTTGCTATTACTTACCAGGGCCTCATTTTCTTTGCTGTCTCTTAGCTCAAGGTCCATCTTCACAAGACCCTGTGGGTAGGGGCAGGTGCCCTGGATCACACTTCTCCTTCTCTCCTGGGTGCCCCACTTTGCTTGGAGTAGCATGGGTCAGGGCGACCTAAGAAACATGGGTCAAATGAGGTGCTTTTCCTTTTTCCAGGATGGGAATGTGTTGCCCAAATCATCAGCCTTGAAGGAAGTGCCTGCAAAATTCAAAACCCAGGTCGGGTTTTGAATGGCACTGGGGTAAGGCTTGGCCCATCTCAGGAAGTCTCTGCCTCACAGAGACATGCTCTGGGATGCCTGCCTATCCCTGAACCCAAGCAAGTCCCTGTCCTGTTCAGGACAAGGGCTGTCACCTGCCATAGCCTGTACAGCACCGCTTCCCTTCTCATCACAGTTTTTCTGACTCTTTTCTTCCTTCCAAACCTTGGCTTTTCAGAGTATTTTTTTGCTTTGAGGAAAAAAGGTATCGCCAAAGCTCTGACTGGTTCAGGGCCCCACTGCCTTGGGCAAAGGCCCTGAGCACCAAAATTCCAGGAGACTTGGGACAGGAAAGCAAGGCATCCTTGTCACCTGCTGTAGAACAAGCCACCGTGACATCCCTGGCATTAGATACCACAGTGGTTTTTTGTCACCAAGGGAGAAGGAGCAGCTTTTGGTGATCTGAAGGCCGATGCTGTCCTCACTCCTCTGCAGTGAAAGAGAGATCATACCTTGCCCAGAGTATGAGAAGTCGATGTCACTGGGAGCTCCTGGCCCTGTGGAGCAGGGACAGTGTGCGCAGATTGCAGCCACCCCGCGGCTCCAGAGGAAGCGAGTGCTGCCTGGGAGCTCAGCCCTGGTCTGCAGCCGGGAGAGGGCAGCCACAGCCCAAGCACTGGAGCTGGAAAGGTACCTGGGACTGGAGCTGAGCCTCGGCAGCGACTACTCCTGCTCCCCCGCAGCCTCCCAGCCCTTGCTGATCCAGCCTGGGAGCTGCTGCTGTCCCCGGGGCTGTCCCCACTCTGATCCCTTGGCCGTCCTTGGGGTAAGTCCTCCTCCTCCAGCAACACCGAGTGGGGGACTCTCCAGGATGGAGCATTTTGGGTGGCAGACTCTGTCTGCCTTGTCTTACCCCAGTTGAGCAGCCTTGCAGAGAGGGACCTGGGGGTTCTGCTCGATGGCAGCTGAACATGAGCCAACAGTGTGCCCTGGCAGCCAAGAGGGCCAACCGTGTCCTGGTGTGCATCAAGCACAGCATCTCCAGCCGGGTGAGAGGGAGGGCATTGTCCCGCTCTGCTCTGCGCTGGTGTGGCCCTACCTTGAGTACTGTGTGCAGTTTTGGGTGCCGCAGTATAAAAAGGGCATAAAAATACTGGAGAATGTCCAGAGGAGGCCACAAAGCTGATGAAGGATATAGAGGAGAAATAAATGAGTAGAGGCTGAAGTCACTTAGTCTGTTCAGCCTGAAGGAGACTGAGACGGGATCTCACAGTGAATTACTGCCTTCTCACAAAGCAGGGAGGTGAAACAGGTGCTGATGTCTCTAGTGACCTGTGATAGTAATAGAGGGAATGGCAGGAAGATGTGCCAGGGGAGGTTTAGATTGGATATTAGGAAAAGGTTGTTCACCCAGCAGGTAGTGGAGCACTGGAACAGCTCCCCGGGGAAGCAGTCATGGCACCGAGTCTGCCAGCATTCCAGAAGCATTTGAACAATACCCTCAGTCACACGGTGTGAATGTTGGGAGGGTCCTATCTAGGAATAGTAGTTGGACTCCGTGATCCTTTTGGGTCTCTTCCAACTTGGGTAATTCCATGATTCTGTGCTTCTGTTTGACAGTTTTGCTCCACGCTGCAGCATCACTCAGAGCCCAAAGGCACCGTTCCTGGCTCACTTAGACCACAGCAACAAGGCTTTTCACATCAGCACAAAACATCACCAACCCCTGCACTTCACAACCAGAGCAGCTTCCAGGAGCACGCACATAAGAAGCATTGCGTCACTGCACTGATCCACAGCTGCTAGCAGGTCCCAAGGACGGCTCCCCTCTGATTTTACACCAGCCTGTGGCAGTCAAGGCAGGGCTGGGGCATCAGTGGAGCTGGTCCAGAAAGCACAGCAGAAGAATCTCCAGCAGAAGGCAGCAGTTGTCCCAGAACGGCAGCACGGCATTGGCTTTGGCTTTGCTGGGAAACTGGAGATCTGTCCTGCTGGGGGACTGAGGAGCAGGTAAGTGGGTGATGTAAACCTGGGTCTGAACAATCAAAAGCCAACCTGTAATCACTGGTGGCTTTAGGAAGCCACCAAGCCATGTCCTTGCACAGGATCTCCTTGTGGAGTGGACAGGGGATGGCTCTGTGGGCAGCATCTAGTTACTAACGACCAGCACTGGGGAGATGCTATCCAGAGCCAGCAGACAAATCCACCCTCCACAACAGCAGGGGGGAGTCCAGCAGTGTCCAGATGTGGCGGCCAGCCTTTCTGGAAGGAAGCATTCCATTCTTTCCTTTGGAAAGAACTTCTCATGTTCCACTTCTCTGTTTTTTAGCTTGCCTTTTTTTTTTTTTCTCCCTCACTATCTCACACTATAAATTTCATGTCTTCAGAAAGTCAAACTCAGATTTTGTAATGGTCCTCCAGCAAATCGCTGCCTGGACTTTCTTGTCGCTGCCTGGACTTTCTTTTGGTAGAAAGCACATAGTCTTTAAACGCCTAAAGACAATGAAACCAGTATCAAGCTCTAAAAACACTCCTAACAGGCAGCTCTCTGTGCACTCCACAGATTTAACTCTCTGTGGCTCAAACCACTCTGTTGGTGATTTCAGACCAAGTGCTTAGTCCCACGTGGTGGACTCTAGCACACACCTGCCTGTTTGAGGAAGAGGGCTGCCAGATCACCTGGGTTTCAGGAGCTGGCTAACCTGCTCCTGTTTATCGGCTGACTAGCATTTTCTCCCTTTAATGGCAATGCAGCCTGGTGAGCCATGTGACTCCACAGGGACCAGGAGCCTTCTGAGCACCGTAAAGTTTCATCTCATGTGCTCAGGTTGCTGGCTGGTGGTTTTGGACCAAACTCCCTAAATGCCAGCCCAGCTCTTGCCGCTGTCAGTAAAGTCCTAGCAGAAGGGCAGCCCCTATAAATAGCCGTGTGTATAATGTTTCCTCTCTCTGCTTCCCTTCTGCAGCTGTGAGTTTGCTTGTGTCTTGCAACATGCAGTGCTTTGCATGCTGCTGCCTGGATACTTGCAGTGCACAGCAGTGGGGTGAAGATGGAGTGGCTCATCTCCATCTGGATGTCAGTCCTTAGTCCCACAGGAAGGGATTCCCTGTCCTCAGCAGCATCCAGTCTTTAAAACTCCATCCTTAAAGCAACCACCATCACCACCCTAGTGTCCTCTCCAGGAGGAGGACCTGCCATAGTAGTAGGGTTGGAGCAGGCTGCATGGAGCTAATAGCCACCAGCAATGAACCACTAGGGTCACACCAGCCAAAAGAGCAGATGAGAGCCAGGCTCTGCACATCAGGGTGGCAGCTGGGCTGTGTCCCCCATGCCTTCTTTCCCAGGGTGACAGAGATGGATGAAGAGAAAGCCTAGGAGCAGGATGCAGCTATATAGACCTAGGGCAATAATCATTGCTGTTTTGCAGAGCAGAGGTGAAGAGCCAGAAAGATGTGACCAGCTTGGGACATCCAGATGCCAGTGTAGATAATGCCTGCAGTGTGGCTTCAAGCTGGATGTCCACCAGCAATTTCTCCTGTCATGGTGTGACTGGACATGTTTGGGACAAGCCACATTGCTCTCAGAGAGGATAAGTGTTGCATGCCACTGAGGATCCCACCATTCTCCTCCAGGACAGGGCTGGTCTCAGCCTCAGGACAGCAGTAGGAATCAGCGGAGTAGGTCTGGCAAGGGCTTGAGCTGCACAGCCGCACTTGGGGGTTTTTCTGCCTTCTGTTCACGGACAGTGCAGGCAGCCCAAGCTGTGACCATAATAAATAAAGCGACAGCCAGGGAGCAGAGCTCTCTGGTTTCCTGTACACCTCAGGCTGGTCAGGGTAAACAAACAACAAGCTTGCACTTCAAACAGGGCCATGCCCACTGCACGTCAGCCAGAGCCCAGACACACGCCAAGCCAGCGTGAGCAAAGCCACTGAACAGGAGGCTTCACAGGACAGGTCCCATGCAGGCAAAAAAGGACAGTGCCGACCAGCACAACCCCATTGCCCTGTGATGCCCTGCTCCCAGCAGGCACCCAGTTACCCATGCCTCTGGGATGTCAGAGACAGGGACTGGGGCTGGGGTCTGGGGCACGCAGAAGATATTAGGAAGAAATTCTTCACTATGATGGTGGTGAGGCACAGGTTGCTCAGGGAAGTTGTGGATGCTCCCTCCCTGGAAGTGTTCAAGGCTGTGCTGGATGGGGCCTTAAGCATCCAGTGGGAGGTGTCCCTGCCCATGGCATGGGAGTTAGAACTGGATGATCTTTAAGGTCCCTTCCAACCCAAACCATTCTATGTGTACATCATCCTATGTGTACACTCTACAATTTCCCCAGCATCATCCATGCCCAGGATGCACAGTCACGAGCCATCCTCAGACAAGCAACACGAGGATGGGCACCGGGACGTGAGAAACTCCACGTCACTGGCTGGCTCTACACTGGAGGGGAGGCACCCTATGGCAGTGCCCTCTGCATAGAAAATGTGGGAGCATACTGCAGTCTTCCGCTGCGCTTGCCTCGCATCCCTGCAGATCTTTTTCCTCCATCCCTCTGTTTCACTTGCACCATCCAGCAGGTGCGAACTCATGCAGTGCAGCTAAGGACTGGCATCACTGGTCCTTGGTGCACGACACAGCACCTGCACATCAGTGTGACACATCTCATTTCAATTTTGGTCCTATCCCAGCTCTCAAGCTTGTAATCCCCAATCTCCCAATTGCTCCATCCACTCCAACAAGATCCCACCAGCGGGAGCTCAGTTCATTCATGTGTCTGATTCTTCCCAACAAACAGCTTGGAGTGCCTTTGAGCAGACACTGGAAGCAAGTCAGACAAAGTGATGGGCTGGGTGGGAGGGCAATACACAACCTGTACGGCCTCAGTTAAGCAGGTACTACATGGCTTTGTGATACTGTAATATAAACCCCAGCCACCTGTTCCTGTGTCCAGGCCTTGACCTGCCTGGACGAGAGCCAGCTGCTCTCTCTCTGGCCTGATCTCTGCTCAGAGGAGAGGGAAGAGAGGCTCTACGGTCCCTACATTCAGCCTTTCTGGGGAGCTGAGACCAGGACCTACTGCTGGATGGGATGCTGCAGCCAGCGTGGGAAACTGCCTTTCCTAAACTCTTGTGCCATGGCAGATGGAGGAGCTGGCAGGTGCATGGAGGTCACAATCCTCATCTGAGCCCGAAGATGGAGCAGGGAAAGAGTCACGATGTCTTAGTTACAGAGTGTGCCAGTCTCTCTTGCACCGTGCCAGGGAGGAGCAGAAGACTCCTGCCATGAGGACTGCAGTGTGCACGTAGCTCCACTGAGCACCCTGCTCCCCTTTGCAGACCCCCTACTGCCCCTGCCAATCCTGCTCCTTCTTCACCCAACATTGCGTCTGGCTAGCTCTGCTCCGAGCTGGTGGTCCAGCAGACCCCAGAGCACCACCAGATCCCTTGTCCCAGCACTGTGGTGGGGTTATCTGACAGCTCCAGTCCCTCACACAGAGACCCTTCCAAATCAAACCCTGCTTTCCACTTCTAAACATCAAGGGTGGCCTCAGCCCTGCGGAGCTGGGGGATTCCCCGAATCCACAGCTCTGCTCAGCTCACCAGTGCTTCAGCAGCAGAAAAAGCAATGCGTGGCTCCCTTCCAGTGCTGGCGCCAAGCAGCCTGGCTCCCGGCGCCCAGCGAGCACCACGAAGTGCTGGGGAAAGCTCAGGGTCTGCTCCCGGGGGAGAACTGACGGCCAAATGCTTGCTGCAGCCCGCCCAGCTCCGCTCCTTCCAGAGGGGCTGATCCTGCAAGATGCTTGGCTTACCTCAGCTCATGTGGGCTGTAGAGTGGCGTGCGAAGGCAGGAAGGGGAAAGTGAGAAGCTGCTTGGAGAAAAACCTCTGTCTGCTCAGGGACAGCCCCTACTAGATCCTCAGGCTCCCAAAATCCATGTGAGCCACTAGCCACAGGCAGATGTGAGCAGGCTAATGGGACCAGACCCCTCCTGCAAAGCGCCTGAAAGGCCGTGTAGGCTGGCTTAGGGAGCAATGTCCCCAGCTCTGGCACCGTCTCAGCTCTTGTAGCACAGGCAGGATGGATCTGGCCACATGTGGCTGGCGAGGCGGTAGTCCAGGCCACGAGCAAATGTGCCGCACTGGGCTATTCCTTGGGTGATGTGGGCACCAAGCCTCAACCACAGCTGGGCGCAACAGCTGCAGAGTGGCCAGGAGATGGTGTGGGTGCTGAGCCAGGCACACTCATACCACACGTGGCCTCCACTTCTCCCAAAGTCCGTTACAGTAGGGTTCCACGGCTGGGCTGGGATGAAGGAAAACACTATTTTATTACTGCGGGGTTGCATGAGAGGCGAGATGACTCATGGGTGTGTTGTTGTGGGATTGCGGAGAGACTTGAGGAGGGCAGCAGGTAGCCAGTTGTTAATTGTGGGGTGGTAGAGGGGGCCTGCGCCACTGTTCATTCCTCCTGGAATGTGGAGCAGTCACAGGTTGCCGCAGGATTACCAGAGTGGCGCTGTGTGAGTGCTGTACACACCTGGGGTGCGTGGCCCTTATCTCCACACAGGTGCCGTACCCAGGCAGAGAGCAAAACACCGGGTCCATGCCAGAGGAACAGCAATGCCAACCCTGTCGCCAACATCACCCAGGATCTTCAGCATATCCCAAGGGAATCCTAGACCATGCTCAGCCCTAGGTGCCAGGGAGAAAAAGTTTCCAGTGTGTCCTCACCAGCTGGCTTGTCATTAAAGAGTTTGAACATGTATTTTTCCTCCTGAAAATTTTCACTGTGATAAAATTGCAGAACAAACCCATCTCCAAGCGAAAGCAGGTAGGGCGACAGAGGAGTGCTGCAAAAGGGGAACATAAACACGCATTGAAAGGAGCAAAGAGGCTTTTCTTGATCTCAGAGACACAAGCCTCAGAGCCAGATTTCACCCTACGTGTTCTTCATCAAATAAACCACAATAAAAACAAACCTCAAGAAAATGCCCCTCCCAGGGCCAAGGGAAACTGAGTTACACGCAGGACCTGCCTGCCCTGACTCCTCCGGGATGTGGGCAGGGGAGGGTGTCCCTGCAACCCGAGGGGACCCTTGTTCTCTGGTGCCACCTCTGGGGACCCCAAAGCCAGCACCTGGGGTGAAGTGGGAAGACAAGCCTTGGCGAGTGGTGACCGTGCACTCTGGTGGAGGTGACCAGGGCACCCCAGGAAGTGACCATGCACCCCAGGGGGGGACCGTGCACCCCAGTGAGGCACCACGTGCGGCAGGGAGAGGACCACGCATCCCAGAGGCGGGACAGGGAACCCAGGTGGGGCTGTGCAGTCGGGGTGGGGGTGGGGGGGTAGGGAGCGGTGCGGAGACGGTGCACCCTGAGAGGGATAACCGCGGACCCCAAGCGGGGACTGGGCAGCCGCAGTGGGGCTGTGCACCCTGGGAGGGGGGTGAGGGTGGGAGGGGTGAGCACACACCCCAAGGAGGAGCGGCAGGTTCCGGAGGGGGGACAGTGCACCCGGAGGCAGCGGTTAACTGACATTCCAGAGCAGGGGACTGCACACCCCAGGCGGGGCTGTGCCCCCTAGAGCGGGGGTACCGCGCACCCTGGGGAGCAGCGCGCACCCTGGGGGTCATCACGCACCCCTGATAAGGGGAGACAGCGCACCTCAAGGGGGTGAGGGATGGGTAACCGCGCATCCCGGGGGGCGTTTTGCATTCCGAGGGGATAGCATGTACCCTGGGGGAGGGGTATGCATCCTGGGGGAGCGGGTGTGCATCCCAGGGCGTACCACGTACCCCAGTGGGGAGGGGTGCATCCCGAGGCGCGCTGTGCATCCTAGAGGGGTGGGGGCGAGTTGTGCATCTCGGGGGAGTTGTGCATCCCAAGGCTGTTGCGCATCCCGGGGCGGCGACTGTGCATCCCGGCGCGGAGTACCACGTCCCCCAGGTGCCCGCGGGGAGCGGGTGCGGGGTGTCCCCGTGCGCGGGGGGGCTCGCAGGGCAGGAAGCGTGCCGGGGCTGCAGCGGCAGATTGGCAGCGCCCTGCTCCAATGGAGCGGCAGCGGCTCCAGCGGCTCCGCACCGCCCGCGAGCCCGATCCCAGCCAGCCCGGCGCGGGATCCCGCTCCCGGTTCCCGAGCACCATGGACACATAGCCTCGGCGCCACGCAGGAAGGTAGGAAACTCTCCCCGTGCCCCCCCAGACCCCGAGGGCAGCGCCCCGACGCCGCGGTGATGGGCGCAGGCGGCTCTCCTGGCGATTTTGCTGCTCTTTCGGAGAAAGTTGAGGGACTTGGGGGTTGTCCTCGCGAAGTAGTTGGCAGGGGAGATGCCCGTCTCCTTCTTGCCTGCCTAGGGGTACCCGGTGCTGCCCCCCCACCTTCTCCCCCTGATGCACCTTTTCCTTGCCCGAAGATGCTCCAGAATGGATGGAGTTCTCGGCCTGAGAGCTTGGAGCCCTTTCCCCAGCCCCCTCTGTCTCTGGGGATGGTTTTCTGAAACAACACCAGGCAAAGCAGCTCCTTGGCAGGCACCCCCCCGTCTTCTCATGGAGGGCCCCGGGAGGGAAAAATTACTCCCGTTTAGGAGAGGCACAGAAAGAGGCGCTTTCCCATGCGCGGGCACTGGCAGAGCTTTCTGCCTGCCTTGTCCCTCCTTGCCCCGGGACGCCATCTCAGTCACGACTTCTCCATCCTCTGCCAACCCCTGAGGGTGCTCAGCTGTGGCCTGTGCCTGCTGCCACCCTTGGCTGTGTCATCCCCCAGGTCCCCTCTGAGCTCTGGCTCCAGGTATCAAAAGGGGCTGCGTGCTGAACTTGGCTCAGACACTGTCAGCAAACACAGACCCTGCTGTGACAGGGCCAGGAGGTGCCTCCTGAATCTCATTTTCCTGGTGCTTTGGTCTCCATGGGAAGAAACCCAGAGCTGCAGCAACTCGTGGACATGTTGCTGTGCCCGAAGCAGTGTTGGATCTACCAGTGTTGGTGGGGTGGCCGGTGCCAAGCGACACAGGGCTGGCTGAATGGCTCGGGTGCCAGGAGGTGCCTACTTCTTGCAGGCTGCAGCCACGTCTGACGGCCGCGTTTGCAGGAGGAGGTGGGGTGTTTGCACTCTGCATCTGTTCATAGGAGGGCAAATCACAGTGTGGTTATACATGGAGCCCACGGCATCCCAGCCTGACATGGGACAGAGCAGCCTCATGAGGAGCTGCGAGCTGGTGGAGGCTGAGCGCTCAGGGCTCCTGGGGTAAGGGTGGGGACAGAATATGGCCACCATGTCCCCTCAGCGCCCATGCACCCTCTGCTTCGCTGACCTGGCCCATTTTTGGGCGAGTAAAACAAGGCCACATTTTTCCAGAGACCTGCAATCTGACCGCGATAGCTGAAGTGTGATGTAACAAAGGGGACAGGTTGTGCATAAGGTTGCATGTCAGCAGGGGTGGGTGGACAGGGGAAGTAAGGTGCAGTAGGGTATTGGGGAAGGGTCCGTAGGCCAGAACCCTGGGGGATGCAACTGAAAGCAAGAGGCTGCCTGCAAGAAGCTGGGAGAAAAGTGGCTCTGGTTCTGCACTGCCTCCTGCTCCCTGAAATTCAGTCTTCTGGGAATCTTGCAGGGAGGGGAAAACTTGACTTGATTAAATCTGATAAGCCACTTTTTCCCCATCCCAGAGAACTGTCCCAGCAGTGGGGGGAGGAGGATGCTTGGCAGAGTGCAGGCGGTGTTTGTGAAGTATGAATGAATGACTCATAGCGCGTCAAGTCTCCCCGCCGTCTTCATCGTGACAGCAGTAGCAGTTCCCCTTTGCATCTGCCAGGTTTATCAGTAGTTGTCATGCTGGGTGGGCACCTAGACAGCCCCCACCTGCATCCCCTAGCCTGCAGGTGCCCTGCTTTCCCTGCCTTTCTTCCACAGGAAACCCCCACGGATGGTGATGGTGCACAGCACTCTCACCTGCCATGAATAAGCCAAGCATTTGATTCAAAACCTCTCTTTCCGCTCTGCTTTTGTTTAAAGGCAACTCTAAGACTCTTCCTGCTCATGCAAGGGCTCAACCTCCCTCTAGTTTCCTGCCGAATGCGTTCCTGGAGAGCTTATTCCCCTGTGGGTTTGTGCCAACATTGTGCTTTTAGTTCAAGACCTTTTCTCCCTCTCCGGTGTTTACCCTGGTGTATTTATAGCTACTTTGTTAGGTTAAACAAGCCAAAAGATTCTTGTCTTTTCTTCTGCCATGGGTTTGGCTCTGGAGGACAGCCCCCTCTCAAGATGCTTCCCGCAGGAGGAGGCAGGCGCTGGCTTGTGGCTCTACTTTTGTCCCTTCAGAAAACTGCAGCACCTCTCCCAGCTTCTTCCCTCTCTTCTTGTTTAGGCGTAGGAGAGCACATCTCTGCTCTGGCCAAAGATGTAGCCAAGAACAGAGCTTGGATGGGACAGGAGCTCTTCCATATGGGCGATGCGCCGGGGCCTTGCCAGTGTATGGGATGCTGATATTGAGCCAGCATCAAGAATTAGCCCTGGGATGTCTGGGGTGACTTGCTGGGATGTTTAGAGAGGTTTTGGTTTTTCTAGCTGTTCCTGTGGTTATGACAGCATCGCATGTGTGAAAATCACTGAATCTCTCTGACCGGGGTTGTAGTGACCTTATAACCCAGTTCCTACCAGGGAATATCTCTGCATTTCCTGGTGATGCTTTTCTTCTTCCATGTAGGCTGTAAAGGTGGAGAGGGGTACAAATGCCTTGCAGTTGTGGTTGAGCCAACTTCGCCAACAGCTAGGTTCCCATGGGCCATTTCCATGGAAAAAAGGGAAAATTCCTCTGGAAATAAGAAGCAGGTTTTCAATGTCAGGGATCAGTGTGTTAATAGGAATTATCTCTCAAGTCTGGCTGCTTCCCAGGTCTCTGAGTCACTGTGGCACGGGGGTAGGACAGGGTAAGCTTCGGGCTATTTTAGACAGACAGTCACAGCACCCACTGCCCCTGGAGCATGTGCTGGGTTCTCCAGTACAGGTGTGGGGCTGGGACGAAACGTGTGATTCTTTCTTCTCTCCGGTGAGTCAGGGACAAGAAAAAAAGTGGTAAACATCTCTGATGTTTGAGGTGGGGGAGGTCCAGGAGGAGAGTGACAAGAAGTCTATCTAGACCTGAGTTGCCTCCATCCCATGGAGACCATGCGCTGTGGTCAGATCTGAGCAGCAGAGCTTCAGCTTGTTCCAGTGGGGATTGTTCCTTGCTGAAAAAACTTACAAGACTTTTCAGAAGGGTCTGTTCAGGAGAAGGTCGCATCAGCCAGTGTCCGGCTCATACATGTTTCCTGAAGATGCCTTTGGAGACAACAAGCAGGCTGGAGGGACCTCAGGTGAGACATGGCATGGTTGGACGTGTGGCTGGCCTTTCCAGGTGGCAACAGCCAGAGGATTGCAGGTAAGGACATGCTTCAACCAGGAGAGGGAAGGATGCTGAAAGTGTTTGGAAATAAACCCTAGGCTACCTAGAGGCTACTTGGCTCTGGTCCCCTCCTCTCACTACAGAGACGGCCGAAATAGAAACAGCCTAATAAAATCAGTTATGGACCTGCAGAGATTGCCTTATAGGGAGAGGTGGAAAAGTTTAGGGATCCTTCATCTAATGAATTCCTGATGGTGGAAAGGTCATTTGGGCATTTTCTGGTTCACTCCACCTCCTAAAGTAAAAACAAGGGATGCTGAGCCTTGTTGAAAAGCTGATGCTGGAGACACACTGAAGGTTAGAGGGGATGGGAGAAGCTACCGTTTTCAGGGGAGCATCATCTATGCAGCAACTTGGGGGCAGTCTTTTGACTTCAGCAGAAAGGCACTGCCCCTCAGTCTCATTCCACCTTGGGAGCCCTGAAAAGGGCTTGGGGAATGCCACCTCCATCCTACTGGCAGCTCTAAGGGGTGTGGATGTCCCTGCAGAGGAGGACGTCAGGGCAGTGGGGCTGGCATGGCATCCGTGGATCATGTCCGCACAGAAGACTGGTGCAACAATATCCATTCAGCTGTTTCCTTTGCTTTCCTGTGCTTTCACCAGCCTCTTCCTTTGGGACTGAAAACCTTTATCCTGGCCAGACCGATAGCTGTAGTTGGAGCCAGGGACCTCAGCAGCCCTTCTTTGATGAAGGTCGGCATGTCCCTCTTGAATTCAATAACATTGTGAAAGGTGCTATTCAGGCCTGAACTTCCTGCAGAAGCAGCTAGGAAAAACCAGAAAGTGCCCTCATGCAGGGTCTCCATCATGAGCTGGCCCAGCACTATGCCTGTGTTGCGACAGAGCTTCTGACAGCTGTGCTGCAACAGCCCCGCAGAGGTCCCTGGGGATGGCTCGGTTACAAGGGCCTGCCTTGGCTTTGCGAAAGCCTCTGTCACGCAGGGCGCCTGGGCCAGCTGGCATCTTCCCAGACTTTCTTACAGGGCTAGGGCTAGCCCCCAGCCTCTGGGGAGGTCTGCAGGAGCCTTTCCTTTGCTTTCCATGAGTTTTGCCCAAGACCTCAAGGCTTAGGAGGAGCTGGTGGACCTGACCAGCTGTTGCTCCATCCTTGTCTTGCAAGGGACAACACGCAACCCCGGGGGGTTCCTCAGTGTTTCAGCTGCTTTTGATTTTTTTTAGCTCCTGCAAGGCTCTCAGCAGGCTAGTTTTGTAGCTCTTCTGAGGCTGGTTCACCCCATCCTGGCTTTGAGTTCACAATTTTATGGTTGGAGTGTGGCTGCACCCAAGGAAGTATCCCTTTTCCCTTGGTATCCCACGTCTTGCATCTGGCTCTGTTCACCTTCTCCAGCTGGGGCTGTGCCCAGGTTCTTTGTACCCCCAGCACCCAAAAAACCAGTTTGGTGCCTTGGGCTTTTTACCCTCGCTGCAGCACCAAGGGCAGGTGCAGCAGGCAGGTAGAGGATGTCTTCCCTCTCCAGGTGGCTGTGAGCACAAGGAACAGCTGGTGTAAACTCTGTAGCAGGCAGTTCCTGGGAGCATCCTGTTGACACAGCTCTCAGAGTGCTGTACATCACTATCCCTCCTTCCCAAACGGACATTGCAGATACACTCTGGGCTCTTTGGCAGTTCTGACAGCTGGGCAGTTTGCCTTGAAGATGCCTTGGAGGGCTCTGCTCAGCCGGCAAGGCACTGAGGTTGGGACTCAGAGTGAGTGGTCTGGCAGGGGGATGGTGAGATGTCCAGGCTCGGACAGAGCAGGAGCAGTGATTGTTCTGTGCTTGGGATGGGTGAAGGATGCAAATGAGGTAAGGTCTATGGGGAGGGTCATCATGGTTTTCACTCCTTGGCTACAGCTGGAAGAACAAGATGGGTAGTGGCCTGGCACAGCATGTCCTGCTGCATCCCCAGACAATGTCCTCATGAAACATGTCCACATCAGGATGGTTAATGGTGAGCAGGTCCAGCCATGCATGAATTATTTTCTTCTTGAGTTCCTGGGAAGGTCCCTGAGGCTTTTTATTTCACTTACTTTTCCCTATCTGCCAAGAACAGAGGGACCATGCAGCAGTATTTAACTGTCCTGGGGCACACAGGGGACCTCGGCAATGCTCCCAGGAACGTGGCTTCTGCATGTCCACCAGCAGTGGCATTTCAGGGATGGCAGTGAATGCCTCTTCACCATCCCTCACCACAACCAGAGGAGGGTGGAGTGGAGCCGGAAGCAGCATTTGTGGCCAGCTCTATGAATTTCCAATTACCAGCTTGCCTTGCCACCATGCAAGAGGTTCCTTCACCTAATTTTTGGTGAAACAATACATTTTTCTCAGTAATTCAATAGCGTGGGCAGGCTGCTTGCTGATGGAGAGCCAGGAGCCGGCACCGAGGAGCCTGTGTGCCGGGCTGCCGGCCCTAACCACCTTCCCCGGGCGATGCAGGAATGCTGATCTAATAGAACAGACATTTAAAGAGTAGTTTTGGAGAGCAGCTCGGCTCAGATTCGGCTGACACACACAGTTGCTGGCTGCAGTGGGGTCTCTTCATGCCCCAGCAGGACCTGGGTACCAGCACAGAGAGGGGACATCTCAATGGGAGCTGGGCACCATGGCATGAGCCCTTCTGGCCAGCAATCGGCACAGCAGCTGCTTTGTTTTCTGGAAGAAGAGGCTGCATTGGGGAGGCTGTCCCAAGTTGAAAGCTGAGGCTGGGTTCAGCGCCCAGCTGTGGCTCTCTCAGGGCTGGAAAAGCCGTCGCGTTTCGCTCTGACATTTTCCAAATGAGATGTTTTGATTTTATTTTTTTCTTGATTTTATTTTATTCCCCAGCCCAAGGTAATGTTTGGAAGCCAAATTTAGCTCAATTTAACTCAAACCATTTTAAAAAAGTAAACCCACTGAAAACTAAACAAGGCCTATCATTTAGAACAAAATGTTTTGGTTTTCATTTTCCTTTTGGCACGAAAAACATGAACTTTTTTTTTTTTTCCCATTTCCCTCCTGACCCACAAACAATTTTATTATATTTTTCCTCCTAGTTGTTTCCCAAGACCAAGTTGTGCATCATGGCCAGGGAACAGGCGAGCCCCAGTGCTGTTCCCGGTGGGATGGGGGTCCTGAGGTGGGTGCATCCCCATGGAGGCTGGAAGGATTTTGCAAAGACAAGTGGGAGCTGCCCTCCTTGCTGCCAGCGCTGGCTCAGCTGGGAGCTCCTTGCAGAAAAGTGAGGACAGAGGCGTGGGGTATGGGATTTGGGTCTGTCCTGGCTCTCCTATAGTGATATGAGCCCCACAGTTGAGCCCTGCTGGTACCTGGCTGGGCATGGCTGTGCCGCAGGTGCTGTGCCCTGCTGCTGAACATCCCCAATGGGAAGGGTGAGCTCTGACATTGCCTTTTCTCCTTGTTTATTCAGGTTTAAAATTAATGTGACCTTCCCTGGCTCAGACTTGTGTAAATACACACTCCGGCCATTACAAGGGAAGCCCTGTCCCCGACTTGTGCTGTCACTGACCCCTCTGGGTGAGGTCCCCACCAGGATCCAGATTCTGGGGGTGCTGGGCAACGATGAGGAGCCTGCTCTTGCTGTAAGTGTGCCAACCCCCTCCCAGCAAAGGCACCTCTGGCTGTAAATCAGGGCACTGTTAATCCTCCAGTGCAAGCTGCCAGAAGGCTGGGTGCCCAGATCCAGTGTCTCTGGGTTGGGCGAGGGGTGGCTGCGATGCCTCCATCCGAGGCAGAAGCCCGCATGCTGGAGCCATCGATCATTCCCCCAGCCTTGACCCCCTACGTCGCCTGCTGACCCAGCCCTGCATCCACCATCCTTTGCCAAATCTCAGCTCCCTGCTCTGCCACAGCCTTGTTGAGCTGTCAACTGGGCAGGGAGCAAGGAAGGGAGGATGAGGAGCAGCACCAGGGCCGGCCATGGTGCAGAAGCAAGCACCCGACTCATGCACCACCTGATTTTATTGTATTCCCCTCTCAGTGCCTCCCTGCATACCGCAGCCGTGCTTTTTATAGCCCCCAGCTGCAGCCTCAGCGTGCTCCCGGCCAGCTTCCCGCTGCAGCCCCGCTCGCTGAGTGCCAGCAGCCCCAGCTTGGGGGGGGGAACAGATACCGTCCCCAGGGTCCCGGCAGCGGTTCAGCAAGAGTAGAGCGTGGACTGTGGAGGAAGGCAGATAATTAAACCCTAACCCAGAGCCATGCTCCCGTGCCGGCAGAGGCATTTAAAGAGCCGCATTAGTCACCCCATCGCAGCCGGCGCATGCCGCATGCCAGGTCAGAGGCGAGCGGTGGTGGCCTGTCCTTCACCATCCCCTCGGTGTGGCCCAGAAGTGTTTCCAGCACACCAGAGCCACTGGCTCCTTCCATAATCCAGGTTGCTCTGCCTTGAGGGGTGTCCACAGTCCCCCTGCTACTTCCAATTCCCCCCCTTCACTTCTCTGGCAGTGTTGCACTGCTGTGAGAGGTTAGAGGGAGGTCAGAGGTTCCTGCCCTCTCCCCAGGAGCGCTTTTATGAGCATCTAGGGCTTGACGCTCTGTTTCTGCATCCTGCAGCCATTTCTGTGGTTGGGATGCTGCTATGGGTTCCAGAGCAAGGAGGAGGGCATAAAATGTGTGGTTCTGTTGCAGCCTGAGTGCCTGGAGCATCCCTCTGTTGGGATTCAGGGTTTGCAAAGTGGGGGCAGACCGCCAGTGGGCAGGGAGCGAGTGTCTTCACTGGGAAGGAGCAGGGGGAGCCTAGCAGCTCCTTCCCCATGCTTTCTCCAGACGTGATTTCACCGCCGCAAGGAGGGAGCGCGGCCAAGGGACGAGCCTTGCTCGCCCCAACGGCACCCGTCTCTCTTGCTGGGGCGTTAGTCATTTGGGCCGTGGCTGGGGACGGGATGTGCTCAGGGTCCACACAAGTGGGGTGGCTCAGTGAGCCTGTCCTTTTAAGATGCTGCCAGGGAAAAGAAGGAGGGATGGGAGGAGGGGTGAATGGAGGGGCTTCTGGGTGCACAGCCTTCTTGAGGAGGGGGCAGAAGGCAGCAGTGAAGCCAGATGTACACTGGGCATCTCCAGTCACGCAGATGGGTCTGAGATGGGGCCAGCTTTGCTGGGATGATGCCTGCAACTGTTCCCCAACCTCCTGACGTCACCTTTTGGACCTGGGCATGGCAGCATGGAGGCAGAGGAGGTGCTGCGGGGAGGCAGCATTGCACTTTAATGATGGATTTGGGAAGATGTCCCGAGGAGAGGGCTTCTGTGAAGTTTTGTGGATCCCTCAGAATGGGGGGACACCCCAAGATGCCAGGGAGCCACATGGGACCTTGCCATGGTCTCTTGCTCTACACAAGGTATGGGGGTGTTAAGTACCCATGGCTGATTTTAAACCTTCGCCAAAACATCTTATTCTGCCTCTGACCAGGAGGCAGGGAGAGGCCAGGCGGTGAAATACTGGCAGTGCTGCCATGTGGCCGCCACCAAGGAGCTGAGACCGGACAGCCTTGCCTGCACACAGGCAGGGCAGCAGGCAGGCAAAGGCAGGGAGCTGAGGGGGTGTGTAGGAAGGGTTGTGCAGGGGTCGGTTTTCCACGAGAGCCAGCTGTAATTTTAACCCAGTGCGGGTGGCTGTGGGGATGAGATAGGGGGAGGTATTCCCAGATCTGTTCCCACCCAAAGATCCTGGTTGCACCCCTTGAGGGCTGGGGTGTTGCCAGTAGCGCCCCAGACCTTGGGTGAGCTGGAGGTGGATGGGGGCTGTGGGAAGGGGGGGGCTGCGGGAAGGGGGAGCTGCTTGTGCTGCCGGCCAGGTGCCGAGCATGCTGGGAGAGTGGAAAGCCTGGGAGACTCGTTCTGAAACAAGGCTGCCCTTTTATTCTCCTTTATGACTGCATTTTAATATCCACAAACACCCCTCCCTCCCCGGGCTGCTGCCAGCAGAGCCTGTATCGCCTGCACTTGGCCTGCCGAGAAACCCCAGCCAAACCCTGGGCCCCAGCACAGGGGCGAGGATTATTTTTCTCCCCTCTTTTTTTTTTAATATATGTTTTCTATAGCTCTAATTAGACAGGCTTGAGCCCCAGCCAAGGCAAACACACCTGGGGGAGCCTTGCCTTACAGCCCCCATCTGCTGTGTCAGGGGCTCTGCTCCCCACACAGCCACTGCCTGGCTCCTTTACAGGGGAGGGGGCTGCTGGGGGGGGTGGGGGGCAGGACCACTCCCGCGCCAAGCCACAGAGCAGCCTACACATAGGAGGAGAGCTCGGCGAGGCAGTGTGAGGAGATGCTGCAGAGGCAGTGGGGGCACTCAGCAGACCCCCACCCCACGGCAAGACCCCCGTCCAGCGTGGAGCTGAGGTATCTTTCCCCCTGTCAGTGCTGCTGTGGTGGCACAGGACTCTGTACCCACTGGGGTGGGATGCTGTGGGAGGGGAATGCAGGTATTGATCTCCTGGGGTACATCAAGGGGCCACAGCCCCCAATATCTGCATATGTCCAAAGAGGGAGGATGTGAGGGCTTCCCAGCATGTACGCGTTTGTGTTGGGCTGTGAGACCACCTACTTGGTGACACCCATCCGGGGACCATTTGGGAAAACAAGCAGGGGACATCGGTGTGCCAGACCACTACAATGGCTTGCACTGACAGCCAAATCCACGCTGGGCTGAGCTTCGAGTGCATCTTCCCATGACTGCTGGCTTTCTTGTGGGACTTTCTGGCTGGACTTTTCTTCTTCTGGTTGTTTCTGGGGCAACCTGGAAGCCCCCATGGCTGTTGGGATGAGCCGTGCCATTACCTCCACTCTGGGGTCTGGTGGGTCCCACACCACATCTGCACCTAGCTGGAGCCAAGGGAGCTCTTGGGGCATCTCTGCTTGCCCACGTTTGGAGTCGCACCTCTTCTGGGACTGGGTTGCACACCTTGACATGCAGAGGACAGCACTGTGCACGCAGCGCCATTCCCAGGGACAGACGCAGCACACCATCCCCTCCCACTCTGTCTGCCCAAATGGTGAGCAGGCAGCACTGTTGCAAACTGCTCTCCCTGTGCCAGGGGTGCCACTGACTGCTGCTAGGATGAACTCAAGCAGCTGCTTCGCCCTCCACTCCCACAGCTGACAGAGCAGAGATGTCTGCAAAGGGAAACACTGGATGAGTTGGGATGCACCCTGCTGGTACACCCAAGCCCTTTGCACCAGCATTGCCATCTCACAACAATAGTAACTGTTACAATAGTTTAAATTATAAAAAGCAGGATCCGGCCTCACCAGGACCTGCTGTCTCCCTTCAGGTGATGGGCTGGGCTGGGGGAATTGCACAGCCTGGAGTGTGCTTCCATCACACTCTGCTCCAGCAAGCATGCCAGGCTGGAGGGTTTCCATGTGCATGGGGGGATTTGTGGGCATGGTGGCTGCTGGTCCTTCGTGCCTCTGGCCAGAGCCAGGGCTGTGCAGAGGGCAGCGAGAACACTTTGCGAAGGATTTCAGTGCTGCCTTGGCCTCCAGTCAAAGCAGGCTGGAATGGGAACATTTCGAAATTCTTCTGGATGAGGAAAATTACACGGGCAGCCCCCCTCTGGAGAAAGTTTGGGATGGCTGAAATGTTTGGAGTGAGAGGCTTCTTGCTTTTGTTTACTCTGAACTATAACGTTGGGAGCTGGAGAACCAAAAAGGAAAAAAAGAGACAATAGGAGCCTGTAAACAGATCTGGCCCCAAGCAAGGCCAGGGCATCTCTCCAGTATTGTGGAAGATGTGTCAGCGCACTCACTCCATTTCTCTGCTTTCCCCTCAGCTCAGATACAATTGCACTTAATCTTTAAGGAGAACTTCGTTGGGGTTTTCCCTCCCCCAGCTGAAAACAAGCTGGTGGATGTGTTTCCAACCTTCTGAATTCAGGCAGCGCACAGCTCCCATTCCCTGGCACTGTGCTGCAGCCCCTGGCCTCAGCGGTGAGCTTCTGCCTCAGCTTCTTCCCACTTCTTGTTGCTTCTCCACTCCTCCTTTCTGCTTGGGGGCTGCCATCTAATTGCCCTGTGCAAGGCAGGGAGCACAGATGCTGCCACAGTGAGGTGTTTCCCGAGCCTCCCTACCATATGTTTCACACCTTGCTGCATCCCCTTGGGCTGCCTCCCCTTGGGAAAGCACAGCAGCAGAGTTGTCTGCGAGTTTGGAGAAGGCAAACAATGGTTGTCCCACTGGGTGCCAGAGCCCAGCACCCACATCTCCACATAACACCTGGGCGTCCACAGCTACCATCCTCTCCACACACAGGGGCACCATTGGTGGGGTGCAAAGTGTTAATGGGCTATCCTTTCAT
Source organism: Neomorphus geoffroyi (assembly GCA_033558235.1). Lineage (NCBI taxonomy): Eukaryota > Metazoa > Chordata > Aves > Cuculiformes > Neomorphidae > Neomorphus > Neomorphus geoffroyi. The sequence goes on from JAUMJM010000048.1 coordinate 3,405,785, forward strand.
TGTGACTTTATTTGTCCACCCAGGTGGCCCTTAATACCTGAAATCCCTCTTTGGCTCAAAAGGAATTTTGTTTTGCAAAAGGAGTGACAGCAAATTGCTGGCTGAGGGAGCAGTTGTGGCAGTACGGTGAGCTGTTTGTTTTGGCCCTGCTGCCCTACAGTGTTTTGGCTGACCCGGGCACCTTCATGCCTCAGGGATGGAGCTGAGCCCAACGATCCCAGGCACAAGCCAGCTTTGGACTACAGGGTAGGATGGAGGGAGGACCGGTCAGGGGGGTGCTGTGGGGCCCCTCTCCTTCCCAGTGTTCCTGGCTCCAGGCTGGAGTTTGTCATGTCAGGAGGAGCTGTGCTTATGTGGGGCACTGATATCTATGTACATATAAATGTCCGTGCCCTACATCTATGGATGCATATGCTCTTGTATCAGCTCTTGTGTCAGCTTCAAGGGCCACCTTATGAGGGCATGCAGATGCTGCTGTGGAGGGGAAATGCCAGGATGCAGGGTGGTACTCAGCGGCTCCATTGTGCAGGGACATGAACACTGTGCGTTCACCAAAACCTCTCCCAGACTGGGCTGAGGCCCTGGAACAGAAAAATATCACAAATCCTAAAATATTCCTGGGACAGGAAAAGCCTTTCCCACCCTGCTGTAATCACAGGGTGGCCCAGCTCCCTGCCATTGGGTCCCACCCGTGTCCCTGGATCCGGCACAGTGCCCATCTCCATCCTGCAACCCTGTGCCGAGGACAGGGGAGATGCAGCTCCCCTACAACTCCATCCTAAAAATAATCTCCCAGCTACAGCACCAATAAGTTCCGTTACAGCCAGGAGACTATTTTTAGGAATTTCTCTGGGGGTAGAGAGTGTGGGGATGGGGATGGAAAGGGGGGAACCCCTTCTCTCGCCCCTCCGAATGCAACACTGCCAGTTGGCATGGCATCAGGGCTGCTGGCTGCTAACAGAGCCCTTGCTGTTTTGGCCCTTGCTGATGCCTCTGGTTACAACCGGGAGCCAGAGACCTCTCCTTCCCATGGGATGGAGCAGGGGAGGGCGGAAACTAGGACACCGGAGTGGGAGTTCCCTGGCTGGGATAAGAGAAGAGCCTGACTTCCACGAAGCTACCACCATGCTGAGATGTTGGGTGGTCCCCTGGCCCTTCAGCACCAGGTCCTGCTAGGGGCCGCCAGCCTCACAGAGGAGAGAGGTGACCCTTGGGATACTGGGGAAGAGTTTGGGGCTTGGCTTTGGACACCAGTGGGGGTTGTGGTTAGCTGAGCACTGCGTGGGGATGTGCTGGGGTTTGTTCTGGGTTGGATGGAGATGTGCTTTGGACCTGGCTGTGCAGATGAACTGGTTCCCTGGACAGCGCTGGGGTTAGCCCTGTGTTTGGTCTGAGCTGTGGATAACCCCACTTCTGGGCTGCACTGGGTTTAGCCCCATGTTTGTACTCTACTAGGGTTATCGCTGTGTTTGGGTTGGGCTGGAGTTTAAGCTCGCATTTGAGCTGGACTGGGCTTAACCCCACTTCTAGGCTGCATTGGATTTAACCCTGCATTTGAACTGCTTAACTCCATGTTTGGGCTGTGCTGGGTCTAACCCCACATTTTTGCTGAGCTGGGTTTAACCCCACTCCTGGGCTGAGCAGGATTTAACGACACATTTGGACAACACTGGATTTAACCACAAGTTTGGACTGTGTTGGATTTAATCCCACTTTTGTGCTGAGTAGGATTTATCCTGCTCCTGGATTGTGTGGGGTATAATCCCACAATTGCACTGTCCTGAGTTAAGTCCCACACTGGGAGTGTACTGGGTTTAGCCATGCGTTCAGGCTGTGCAGAGTGGATTGGAGTGCTCTAGCTTCACAAGGGGAGGCTGCAACTGGTTTACTGGTTTAACTGTGGTAATTTCAGCAGCGGGTGCTGGGGTTGCACTGGGTACAGTTGTGTGAGTGCGTGTGCCAGCTCAGTTCAGTCTGGCATGGTTCCCCCAAAGCACAAATGGGTGCTCAGCACCCCACCAATGGGTGCAGGGGAAAGCTGCCTTTTTTGAGGTCCCCAAAGCATCAGAGGGGCTGGGGACAGTGAGTGGGGGACAATGAGTGGAGCTCTCCCCTTGGCCTCAGAGAGCATCACCCCAGCAGTGCCCCGGATGGGTGAGAATTTGTCCCTGGGTGCTGCCGGTGGTCTTGGGGGCTGTACATGGCCCTGGTCATCCTGGAGTTGGTAGGGGACATGCTTGCCTCCCTGCCAGCACCTGTTGCCTGTTCTCTGGGCATGCGGAAGCTGGGAGGGTGCCAGTGGTATTTAGGGGACGGAAGTGGCTGATTGCAGGGGGCTGTTACAGCTGAAGGTGCATGTTGATGCAATAATGATGGATTATGCATTCTGGGATGCTGCCGGATTTCTGGGTGCTGGGCCTTTTCAGAGTGGAGCACAGTGCTTCTGCAGGTCTGCCGGGAGAAGGGCAGGTAATACGGCACTGTGGCCCAACCCCTGCAGGAGGGCAAGAAGAAGGGCATTCCTGCTGCTTCGAAACACTGCTGCCCTTGGTCATGGGATGGGTTTCCCATGGCAGGCACTGGCAGAAAGTAAGATCTGTGGTGTGGGACCAGGGATGCTCCGAGAGCTCAGGGACAGGAGGGTAGCATGATGCAATGTCCAAGGTCTTGGAGTTGGATGGATTCAGGCATCACCTGTTGTGGAGCAGCTTTTTGCAGGTAGGTAACTCCAGCAGGGACCAGGACTTTGCAGGCAGAGTGGCCAAGTGTTCTTGGGTTGTTTTATTTACTGTATCTCCTTTGCTGCCTCAGTGACCCTGGGGAGAGGTTAGGAGGCACCCTATCTGTCTGAGCTTGGTGGGGAGCGCTCTGTGTCTCCCCACTGCCATCTTCAGCCCAGCAGCATGGCATAATCTGCTTGTGTCCCCACCCTTCCGCCCCTAGCTCTGCATGCATCTCATTCTCTTTGAAGAGAAACTTCAAATGAAGCAAAGCAAAAAAAAGAAAAAAAAACAACAAAACCCACTGTCTTTCAAAGTGCCGAGCACAATGGAAAGTTGGCCTCCCCCAGGAATCTACCCTGGGCTTTGCCAGGCCACAGTGGGGCATAGCACAGAGCAGCTGTGCTGTGGCAACTGTCACACCCCACATGGGCATCGGTGCCGGTGCACATGGCAGTGATTTGCCAGGGGGTGCATTCCAACTTGTGGCATTTCGATTTGGATCTCCCCAAAACCTTTGGATGGGCTAAAATCATGTCCTGTAGGACAGAGGGATCAGTGCACAATGGAGAATGACACCTTGCATTTCTGGCTTCCACTCAAGGGTGCCACACACAGCCTGGTCACATTGACCATGCCAGTGGCTGAAGCGTCCTGTGCTGAAGGAGCAGAGTCTGCTGCCCTCCCTGCTGAGGCCAAGCCACAGCTCCAGGCTGGGTCTCGCTGCCCTGGCCACAGCCATGGGCAGGCACCCAGCCCTGGGCAGGCGGCAGACGCCTCTTGGTCCGGGATTAGCACACTGAGAGTAAGAAAAGCTCCAGTTGTTCCCTCTGTCCCGGCTCATGTCCAGAGCCACTGTGCTGGGACTTCTTGTCCCCAGGATGTGTCACCAGCATAGCGGGATGCTTTCTCTGCCTGTGTACTCATCCATGGGGGAGCAGAGCCGCTAAGGATGCCTTCAATGCACATGTGTATGCATTCATTTGCATGCCTGTTTTCCTCTGGCTGAGGGAGTATGGGTTGCAGAGAGTAAGGGGATCCTTTCTGGGCAGGCTGTTTTGCAGCACTGCCTGGCCCAGAGCGCCTGGACCCCTGCCACTCCACCGCACCCAGGGTGCGTGAGGGCTATGGGTCTTCCCCTGCTCTGCGGCTCCTTCTCCTTCTGTTTGTGGCCTTCAGGCAGGCGAGGAAGGGCTTGCCCTGTTCCTTCTCTCTGTGGTGATGCTCAGTTGTGGCTAGGTTTTGGCAATGCTTGGATGGGTCATTTGCTAATGTGTGTGTCTAGGGGGGACTCGGTGCTGCTTTTCCCCATGCTGCACTGACAAGGGAGGGCGGCTTTGCTGCCTTTTTCTCCCTTTCTGAGGTGGGGAGCTCATGGCATGCTGGGGTGAGGATGGGGGTACCCTGGGACAGAGGGTGCTGCAGGATGGGAGGATGTGCTCAGGATCAGTGGTGGGGGATGGCTGGAGAGATCACCACAGAGATGAGGGGTTGGGATGTGGCTGGGGATGGGATCTGCAGAGATGCCCTTTGCTTCTGCGTAGGAGTCTGGGGTGCCTCTGGGGGTGTTGGCAATAACACCAGGCTGGCCAGACAGAGCTTGTTGTGTTTCAAATGGATGTTAGCAGCCACTGGCTTTTAATCATGCTGTGTCCGCACCTCTTCCTTGTCCATGAAGGGAAAGATAACTTTCAGCATCATGGCAGGAGGGTCTTTTGTTCAGGCTGGTCTTGAAGCATTCAGTGGCCTGAGAGCTGGCAATCTCATGTCAGCTGTGAGCCAGCAGGCAGAGCATATCCCCCTACCACAGAGGGACATGGTGGGTGATGGATGCAGCAGCTCTGCCTTCACTGTCTGCAGCATTTGCACAAAAACCCAGGGCGGTCGGGAGAAGAAATGATTTTATTTTAAAACTATTTCTCTCTCCACGTTAACACGCTCTCCTTTTTCCCTGACACCCTCCCCACCCCCCCAGCACCATCTCCCTAACTCTGGCCCATGTGGTGTTTGGAGTTATTTTTGGTTGACGCTTTTAAGTGTATTTTAAGTATTTTTTATTTTCCATCACCAAAATATGTTACTTTCAGGCTGAATGTTCCCAGTGAGTTACCAGCATAGTTTTGGCAGAGACCTTTTAACTGATGTTTCTTGGGAACGTTTCTACAAGTGGTTTGGTAGGAAAAGCTTATGACAGTCTCATGAAATTATTTATGTTTGGGGCTTGGTTTTGAGGCTGCCTGTTGTGTTCAGGATGGGGCTGATAAGGAGTGCTGCATGCCTTTTGCCCCTGGACTTGTTGAATTGCAGCGTATCACCTGGTAGCTCTAGTTTCCATCACCACACAGTTTGATCTGCAGCCATGGGCACCTGCCCACAGGAGAAGAACTGGCAGCTGCTCCAGGGTACCCTTCCAGAGCTGGAGCATCCCTCCTCTGAGCGTCCTCCCTCAGCTGTCAAACCCAGGAAACTCAAGGATACACGCCTGTGAGTTCCAGCCTGCACTTCCGGCTGGCAGGGAGTTCACTGTCTCCTGTGCCCTCAGCCCCTGCCGGGCTGCAGCCAGGAGCAGATACCAGCTATATGGCTGTAAACAAACAAACCTGCCTGTTTGTGAGAGGCGGGCAGAGGTGTTCTTCTAGGGAGAAAGGTTTCAGTTGTCTGTACCCACTGGGGGGCAGGCAAACCTGGTTGATAGGGGTAGAGTGACACTGCTAATATGGGTGGTGTGAGGCTAGGACTGATGCCCTAGGGTGATGCTGGCTGGGATGGACAGGGTGACGCTGGCTTATATGTGCAGGACGACGTAGGCTGGAGTAGATGCCTGAGGGCAGTGCTGGTTGGGATGGACAGGGTGGTGCTGGCTGGCACAGATGAGGTGATGCTGGCTGGGACAGATGTCTCATGATATTGCTGGCTGGCACACACAGAGCAGTGCTGGGTGGGATGGACAGAGTGATGCTGGTTGGGACAAACCGGGTGACAGTGGTTGATATGTCCAGAACGATTCAGGCTGGATTGGACACCTCAGAGTCGTGCTTGCTGGGATGGACAGGGCAGTGCTGACTGGGACAGACAGGGGTAAAGAGACCCAAATCTAAGGCTGATTTTGACCCATGGAGAGCTGAGTGCACATCCCTTCCTCAGCATCCCCCTCACTGGCAATATTAGAGTGGGACAAAGGAATTTCAGGGTGATTCTCCCTCAGCCCAGAGACCCTAAATGGCCCAGAAGGGCCCAGACCTGCACGGACTAGCCTTGCAGTGGGGGTGGCCAGTGATGTGGGACCCCCAGCCAGCCCCGCTTTTGGTATGGTCCAAGCTCTCACAGACCTGCTGCCCTAGCTGTGTGAGCCTGTTCAGATCTAATTGCTGTCTCCTGACACAAAATCAGGCCAGAATTTGTCCTTAGTCTCTTCCTACTCCAGCTACACCAGCGCAGGTTTCTGGACCACCCGGGGGCTGGGAGCCAGCCAGGGCTCCCAGCACAGAACTGCAACGGCAAAGAGCCCTTAATCCTGCTAACCCACACAGCCCCAAGCTCCTGGTCAGTGTTCTGTCCGCCCTCCAGGCATGGGGACTTCTCGGAAGCTGGGGATTGACTGTGACAGTGGCTGTCCTGGCTGGGGTCCCAGTGGTATGGTCCCCATGCTGTCCCCAGCAGGATGGTGTGAGACAAGGGGGCGATGCAGGGGTACTTCGGGGCGTGGCCCCGGTTGGCCACCCTGTTGCAGAGGATAACACCCTCTTCTCCCTGTTCTGCCTCCTCCAGATGCACAGTCCCATCCCAGGCCTGAGCAAGGTGATGGTGTTCCTCACAGCAGCCCTGGCATCAGCCTCCCTCGCTGTCCCTGAGGGCTGGGGAGAGGAAGGTGAGCATCCCCTGGGCTTCCCACACAGTCCCCACATCCTAGGCATGGGGACCCTGGGGGGCACCTTATTTCCCCAGACAGGCACAGATCAGGGCGTACACATAACGCAGCCCCATGGGGAGGGTGTCCTCTGGCCAGCACCCCTCACAGCTGCCCATTGCCCTGCTTCAACTGGGACCAGTCCATCTCAGTCTCCCATGGTGATACTTGAATGAAGCAAGACCCCACAGCCAGTGCTCAGCTCCCCAGGAGGGTACTGCCCCAGGCTGCCTGCCTCAACCCCCACCAGTTCTGGCATGGGGTGGCGCAGGGTGCTAACACCCATATGAGGATGTGCGTGTCCCTCCAGGTGTGCAGTATGGACAAGTGGGGACAGACGTGACCCTGCTGTGTGCCGGTGCCTATCCCAGGTAGGTCTTTTCCATGCACACCAGGTGATTTATCAGATGGGATGGTTAACATAATGGGCCTGGGATGATCCTGACATCCCTGTCCTCTAACACCAGCTGCCCGGTCTCTCCTCCCCAGCTCACTGGTGCAATGGAGACGGGCAGGTGCCACTGTGCTGCCAGAGGGCTCGGCCATCCATCAGGGAGCTCTGGTGCTGCCGCATGTCAGTTTGGCTGCTGCGGGGACCTACAGCTGCCACGGCGAGGATGGTGACCTCCTGCACACTGTGTCCCTGCGGCTGGGGTGTGAGTAGTATGTCCACAGTCTGGGGTATGGGGGGTGTACAGCCCCACTGGGATGGTTCAATGGTGCCCACACCCCTGGCAGGGCCTTGCCAGAGGAGACTTTGTGGTGACACAGGGGTCCCTGCATGCCAGCTGGGCTGCAGGACAGGGGAACCCTTGCTGACTGTCGCTTCCCTCCGGATCCTAGACCTGCCGGGAGTCCCCTTTGTTTCCTGCAGAGCATCCGACTATGAGAATTTTTCCTGCTCCTGGACCTCCAGTGTGGAGACCTTCCTCCCCACCAGATACATCACCACGTACAGGTAGTGTATCCCTACAGAACATGGGCTAGGGGATTTACAGGGTGAGGCCTGGGTCTTGGCCAAGAATAACCACCAAAACTTGCTGGCCATCCAGCCCACACCCTGGGTTCACGTCCTGTGTACCCTGCAGAGGGTCACGTTTTGGGGTGAGCAGAGCACTGAGCATTTGCTTGCTCTAAGGGGTGGCCCCCAGCAGCACTGGGGAGCCTGCACAGGCAGGCTCCCTCCCTGCCGACAGCTCTGCCAGCTCTGGAGGGGCTGTAAAAGAGAAGCAGGTCATCTGCAAGCTGCTGAACACTTTGGCATGCTTTAGGATGAAAGGAGCCCCGGCAGCATTGCTGCTTCTAATTATCCCAGCAGGCCAAATTAGTGGGCTGCTTTGAAGTCAGCAGGAGCTCGTAAAGCACAGCCCTGCTGAAAGCTGCAGGAGCTGGGGGCTCAGCAAGGAGGGGTTTGTGGGAAGCAAGGGGCTTTGGAGGCTGTAGGGTGAGGGTGAGGGTGAAGGTGAGGCCAGCTGCTGGGGAGGAGCTTTTATCATCTTTATCACCTTTGGTGCTGCTGCACAATGAACCCCAGGTGGGTGTGGGTGGGTCCTCTGGAGAGCACCTTTCTGGGCACCCTGCTGCCTTGTTCCCTTGGGACCCCAGCTTCTGCTGCCAGGCCACTTGTCTGCAGGGCTGGGCATGCTGTTAGCTCCACCCCGCGTACCATGTCACCTATGTGTATCAGTGTGGAAATTGAGGGCTACTGTGTGGTGTGGAGACCCCTATCCCTCCTCTTAGTCACAATGGGATTGGTTTCATGCTGTTCCCTCGTCGTCACCATCTGCTTTTCTGTCTCTTTCTGTGACAGGAAGAAATCACTGACGGGTGAAGAGAAGAGGAGGTAGGACTGACTTCCATCTCAGTCCCACTTCCTAGGGACTGAACCCCATCCCAATGGCTCTGCCTTGGTACTGGGGTACCCGAGGTGAGGGCTAAGTGTCCCCGTGGGACTTGGGAGAAGGGTTTGTCCCTGGAGGGCCTGTGAGGCTGGATGGGGGTCCCTTTGGACACTCTCAGAAGGATGTGTCAGGCTCTGGAGGAGTGAGGGCAGCTGCATGAACTCTGCCTGATCCATAACAAGGGCTGCCACCTCCACTGGGCTTTTGGTATGGGGGTCTCCCCACGTGGCACCTCCTTGGCAGCACTGGGAAGCTATGCATGATGGGTGTGAGGGACAAACGACACGTATTACCATCCCACCTCCCTATCCACAGGAAGAAGAACAGACACATGGGACCATGCCTGCAGGATCTGTCCCGCCCTGGCACCTGCACTGTCCATGGGTCAGAATTCTGGAGCTCCTACCGCCTGAACATCACTGAGGTGAATCCGCTGGGATCCAGCTTCCGCCTCCTCGACGTCACGATGCAGGCCATCAGTGAGTCCCCATCCATCCATTTGTCTGTTCCCATGTCCATCTGTACCTCAGGCTTCCAGCCCTGGGTGGCAGCAGGGGGTCCAGCTCCCCTCTGTGTGGCAGTCTGATGTGACGGTCCAATCTTGCGCAGTTAAGCCAGACCCTCCAGAAGGCTTGGTGGTGAAGCCCATCCCCTTGGCACCGCGGCGGCTCCACGTGAGCTGGAAGTACCCCTCTTCCTGGCCCAAGGAGCCTCACTTCCAGCTCAGGTTTCGGCTTCAGTACCGTCCTGTCATCCACCGCTCCTGGTCTGTGGTAAGCAATGGGCAAGGGAAGGCAAAGCCAGCGTGGGAGCAAGGTGTGCATGGGGCCAGGGCGGGCAGCAAGGGGTGTGCTTTCCTGCCTCTCAGCTCCCTTCTGCCCTGTGCAGGTGGAGACAGTGAATCTCTCTGAGGTGATCACGGATGCCTTTGCCGGGCTGGAACATGTGGTGCAAGTGAGCGCCAAGGATTTCCTGGATGCGGGGAACTGGAGTGAATGGAGTGCTGAGGCCCGGGCAACACCAGTCAGAGGTGTGAGGGGAACAGGCTGAAGTCACCAATATGCCTACCGGGTTGCGCCACCCTCCCCAAAGGCCCTCCAGCACGCTGGGCTGCCCTTCCCCATTCCACCCATTCCTCTAGATATATCACCCAGCTCCTGGGGTCCCTTACAGTTGACGCAAAAAGCTGATCCTATGAACTATCCTAAAACTGGTCCCATGGTAAGAGGCAGAGCTGGAATGGGTCAAAGCATCTCCCAGCACCATGGCAGGCTGCAGCTATGCTGCTGCCATTTGAGGACTGGCCCCATAGCCCTGGGGCAGAGCAGAGCTCCCTTGGCACCAGTAGCACCCCAGGGACACCCTTCGGGCTTACAGGACCCTTTGGGCACAGGGGAACCCTTCTTTTCTCCTCTCTGGTAGTCCCTAGGGTGCTGCCAGTTATCTTGGGTGAGTAATTCCCTTCCCTTCTGTGCCTCCAGACCCAACCACCACAGTGAGTGAAGAAACCACTACAGACGCCAGCTGGGAGATCCTAGCCGAGGAGTCCTCCCAGGCTCCCAACCCTGAGCCCATCAGTGAGTACAGCTGGGGGTGGCAGGCAGGAGTGGGAACTGCCCACAGGCAGCTGCCTACCTGTACACGTGGCTGAGAGTAATAGGGAGAGTCTCTCGCTCCGTGCTTGTGTATGTCTGGGGTGCTGGGATGCCCAGGAACTTGCAGTTGGGTCCCCCAGGATGCTGCATCCCTTGGCCATGACAGTCTTTCTGTCCCAGACCACAGTGACCCCCTGGAGAAGATGGCTGTCCTGGTGTCCCTCGGGATCTTTGCCTTCTTCGTCCTGGCTGCTGTTCTCGTCATCACCATCCTCATCTGGTAAGCTGGGTTTTGAGAGGGTGCGGTCTGCATGATGGCTTTCCCCATAGCACTCTGGCCCCCAAACCCTCAACATGGGGTGCCCCATGTTCACCCAGCCCTGATCTGGGGTCCCTGCCCCAGCAGGCTTGTTGCCAATCCCATGAGGTGGTTTAGGCTCCTCTTGGCCCCCTGCCACGTCAGTGCCTCTTCCCAGCACACCACGCTGGCTGTGGTACTGCCCAGCCTGCCTGGGGTCTTTCTGATGAGCCCACATCCATGGGACTTTTCTGTGTATTCCCCAAAGATTATGCTGCCACTAAATCCCTGCAAAGGCTCCTGCCTTGTTGGGGACTCTCATTGCCCCTTGGGAGTCCTGCCACCAGGCACTGCCTGCTGGTCCTATCCCCTGGTCCCCTCTCACCCTGCCATGGCTGGGCTCTCCCTGCCATGTTGTGGCTCTGCATTTACCCTTTCCAGCCCTGCTCTATCTCTTGACCAGCTCCTGCTGTAGCCCTGGAGTTAACCTGCTGGAGTAGGCAGACACAGCTAGTCACAGCTGGATGGGGGCGCAGGGTGGGATTACCAGGGATGTGAGCAGTCCATGTGCCCAGGGAGGCTGCTGAGGGTCCGCTCTGTCCCCAGGCTCCGGGTGAGGAAACATGGCAAGGACAAGACCAAACCCCACAACTTCTTGGTTGCTGCCACCCACCTGAAGGCATTGCCGAGTGAGTCAGGTCTTAGGGGAGGGAATGGGGGAATGGGAGGGAGGGAGTGCAGAGAGGTGGGACAAGTCAGTGCCCCCTCTGACCCCTACCCTCTCTCTCGACAGAGGCCCAGATCCTGTAGAGAGCCCTGGCCAATCCCTGCACCCTGCATCCACTTGCCTACGTGTGGGACTTGATGCCACTGCTGGCCCCTAAGGACCCCACACCTCCCAGGTCACCCCACAACCGTGGACATTGCAGGAGCCCCCAGCAGTCTGGGGGTGCAGGATGGACCCTAAGGAGAGAAGCACTGCTCCCAGGAGCTTTGGGCTGCCCATGCCCATGAGGAGCCAGCTGGAGGCACCTTGGACTCAGGCCAACAGGCCAGCCCTACCGCCAGACGCTGCTGAACACATGGGGATCAGACGCTGAGCCAGCATCACTTCACTGCCTAGGGTTGAGGGGGAGTATGAGTGCAGGCTCCCAGGGTTGAGCAGGGGGTGCTGAGTCCTGCTCATCACCCCCACCAGCCACCAGCAGGCAGAAGGGACCTCTCTCATCCCTCTGCCCCTCTCCCTCATGCTGTGGCTGGATGGAGCAGTGATGCCAATAAAGGGGATAGCATTGGCACTGCACAAGCAAAACCCCTTTGCAGAGAGTGCTAGACCAGGGCACAGTGAGTGCCACCAGCTGAGATGCCAGCTTGGGTATGGTCCCTGCAGGAGATGCACAGACAGCACAGCCAGTCCCCAAACAAGTCAGCCCCCTCCCTGTGTGTATGGAGGGGCTGGGAGAGACCTTTTTCCTCAGCCAGCCCTTGCTGAGTGCCAAAAGAGGATGCAGGCACTGCCTGGGATATCTCCCCTGCCATCGCCAGCCTGGCAGCAGAGACAGGACCCTCTGCACGACTCCCCTCACTCAGCATGTGGCCCCCTCCCCACACCTCGACCTGGCCCCTCTAATGGGTTCCATGTGTTGGCACCTCCTGATCCTGGTGCTCAGCGCCAGCAACCCGATGAGATCCAGATGGGGCTGGGTGGAAATTCAGGCAGCAGCGCGGGGAGCAGAGCCAGAGCCGGGTGGGTCCTCACGCCTGCGCCACTGGGGAGATTTGTTACTCCCAGCTGGGCCTCAGGGCTCCCCGGGTGCAGAGGGATCCTGGAAGGGGGGATCTCTTAGAAGACTCTTGTGGGCACTGGGTTGGAGAGGACAGAGCAGGACTGTCCCCTTTTGCAGGCTGATCCTTTGGTCTCACTGGTTGCCCCTGCATTCCCACTCTGAGCACCTGGGCATGGAGGCTGCCCGTGCCAATGCTTGGCTCTGTGAGGTCCCAGCCCCTTACTGTGCCCTGTGAGCACACTCACCCTGAATGGGGGAAATGGGGGTCAGCCCTCCATCTGCTTTGTGCCACTGGGATGGCACTATCCTTTGACAGGAGTGGGGCTTTCCATGGACCAAGTAAGGCAGGTCACTGGGGCCAGATCCTGCCTGGGCTTCTGTGCCCAACAGCCACATTCCCAGGTGCATCCCATAACTTACCAGCTCCAGCTGTGATGCTGCCTTCACCTGCTGGACTCTGGCCTCCAGCATCTAACCCAGCCAGCACACTTTATGATATGTCACAGTCTCTTTTATCTCCCCTCAGTCCCCAGCATGCCATGGGGGAAACCACTTGGAAACCTGCTGTTGTCACCAACAGATCCAAGTCCCCCTCCACTATGGAGGAGATCAGGGCCATGGTTGTCCATAGGGTGCTGTGGAACACATGCAACATTCATCTGATAACTGCAGCTCCAGCGTTTGCAAACAGCTCAGTGGTTTCTCAGCACCTGATGCTGGTTTAGATGCTGATGCCTGCTCAACATGCAGGGGCAAAATGGCCAGAAAGTGGGAAAGCATGTAAGTCAGCTGCTTCAGCCCCTTTATCCTGCTTGCTTATAAACTCTAGAAAGTCCAGCTGAGCACCAAAAAGGAGACTGCTGCTGGCCAGGGGGAACAGAGACCACCAGAGTCTTGCACATCCACAAGACAATGCAGGCAAGCTTAAGTGGATAGGTGTGAAAGGCTGGGCAGAGGGATCGCAGAGCTGTGCTGCCCCCATGTGCCAAGCCCTCTGTCCCCTTCCTTAGGCAGGGCTAGGTTTGCCAGGCAGTGGGAGCATCCAGTTCTAGTGGCCAGTGCAGCTTGTGGGCAGGAGATGCACATCTGGTCTTTATCATGGCATCCCACTGCCCCTTGTCCTGGAGGCTGGCCCTTTCCTCTCTGATGGAAGCTTTAGAGACAGGACCTGCCACCCCTTTGGGAGCTGGAGATATCAAAGGCAGGCAAGAGATCTGCATGCCATGGTGAAGTCCTGCCTGCTGGGATGCTCCCTGGCTCAGTTCCCTGCCCCAGCCTGATGTGACACATGGGCAGCAGGAACCCCAGGGAAGCAGCAAGTGCAATGGTTTTGGAGCTAAAGGTGCTGGGTGCTGCACACCCAGCTGTCTGGGAGGAGAATGTCCTGGTGCTGGACCTCGGGGAACAGTGCTCTCTGCACTGGTGAAGATGCAAGGGGAGGGCTGGGATAACCAGCAATCTGGGATAAAGGAGAGGGCTCCGAATGCCAAAGTCAACTTTGCCTTCAAGCTGTGGAGAAGAAAAACAGGAAGGGACCATGAGAGCAATCCCAGCACTGGCACCTCCCTGTCCCACCACGGGGCCAGAGCACTTCCTCCACAGTTCGGGCTCTTTGGTGGCTCACACAGCCACTGAGTGAGCAGGAGGCTTCCTTCTGCAGGCTGGAGCGCTGCCTGGACGCACCCTGCCCAGAGTAGGCAGAGACACTTGAAAACTTACCTTGTTGCTGTATGCTACCCTCCTCAGGGCAGCTGGTGTGCCAAGATCATGGGGGGAGCTGGTACGAGCCAGGTCTGGGGATGCTGAGGCTGTGCCAGGTGGAACACATTAGGAGCGGTGGGAGTGCGGGAGAGCAACACCTAGGTCCTGCTAGAGTCCCAGAATTTCCAGCAGGCAGTGCCATGTGCCAGGGAAGGTCCCCAGTTCAGAGGTGCAGAAAGGCTTGTGTCTGTGCTTTGCGTCTGCCACCCCTGCAGCACAGGGTGGCTCCAATCCAGAGCTTGCACGGAGGCTGGAGTGCACCAGCCACCCAGCTATGTGTGGGGCTAGTTTGAGAAAGAAATAGCCTAGGCCAAAGCTATTGCAGCGAGCTGCTGGTTGTGGATGGTTGTACTGCTTGACTGCCATAGACCTTGCCAAATATCTGGGCTGGTCCTCAGGCCCAGCCTCCACCTCCCCCTGCCTCCCTGCCAGGATCAGCCTTCATTTTGCAGGAGAGGAGATGGATTGCACAGGACTGCAAAGCAAAACAGTCCCAATTTACCTCTCATGACTGCTCCTGCTTCCTTCTCCACCACATCCTGAGCCAAGGAAAAAAGTAAAAGAATCCCTAGCAGATCGTGGAAGGCAAAGGGTCATGAGACAAGGGAGAAAGGTATGTATACAGTCAGTGATTGAGCAGGAAGGAGGATGTGTGGACTGAGGGAAGGAGCCGTTCATATGTATAGAGGGATGTGTGGATCAGTTGGCAGAGGGAGGAAGGGATACATATACTGGTAGATGCATGGATGAATGTATGGATAGGCAGTCTGGACATCCAAATACCATCCTAAGCATCAATGATGTTCATTATACAGGGGCTGACTTGTAAAGATAGCTGGGAGACCAAGCGTGTAAGGCTGGCAAAGGGAGGCCTATGGGCAACGCAAGGACAGTATTTGGGAACCAGTCCCAGATGTGACCTATGCATCCTGTCCTTGTGGAAGTGGCATCACAGCTGGCAAGAGGAAACAGAGTCCAAATTGTTTTCAGTGCAGTTCGCAAGAGTGTCAGGGGAGAGCGTGGGCTGTGTCCAGGCCCCTCAGGAGCTGCTTCTGCCTCGTGCTGTCTAGGCACTTGGGATGCAGGCACAGCAGGGACCCTGCCCCATGGACAGTGAATCAAAACAAAAATGCTTTAAAACCCCAGTGCTGAGCATTCACCCCTGCCATGTATTTCAACTCACCTGTACTTGGGATCTGCTTGGGGTCTTGCTAGAAGGTCCCAGCCCCAGCATACTGTAGACCCCTGAGATCACCCGTACTCCCTCTTCTTCATCTGCCTCCCTTTACAGCTGCCATGGGTCTGCACATTCCTTGCCCATATTCTGCTCTTTCGTGAAAGAGAGAAGGAGAAACATCACATGCCAGGCCAGACGTGCTGCCAAGCAAACATGTGGACGAGGGGAGAGGCCTGTGACATCTCTTCTTACTGCACCATTGTATGCTTCTTCCTGCAGGAAGGGATTGTTTCTTTCTTTGCTTGCTGGGGCTGGTATCCAGGATGCTTTAGCTCTTTCATGGCTGTGAAAGGCCAACCACTTGGCCACAGAGATGCTGGGAAGCTAAAGCCAGCAGCTTAGCTGTACCCAACCACTGCTGCTCATGATGCTCTCAGGAAAGGGCTACTCCCTCCTCACAACAACAGCAGCTCTTTGGATGAGCTCATCGAGCCTGGCACTTTCCTGCCAGAGGAAAGCAGGCCTGTTGTCCCAACAAGAGTTCCCAGCATTTTGTGTGCCCGTTGTGAAGCGTGGTGGCATGAGGGAACACATGCTGTCATACTGCTTTCCACAGCAGTGCCCACTGCATATTCCCTGTGCACACATCTCCTCTGCTGCACAGCACGAGGACCATATCTCCTCGATGCTGACATAACACTTACTCAGAGGAGATGATCCCTTTCCTTCTTCAAGGCAGAAACTCCTCCTTCAGCTGCCTCCAGAGCCGTGGAGACTGAAACAGAGCAGGAGACACTTTGAGAGCTTCCCTGGATAGGGACATGGAGCCTCCTTACTTGTTCTCCTCCCATCTGCTGCACCTTATGTTCCTCGACATTCACTGCCCCATCAGCTACTTCGTCTGCAAGACCAGACCAAGCAAAGAGAGGTTATGGACAGCATGTACCCCTACACAGGAGCTCCTCAGTCAGCTGAGGGACTCCAGCACTCCGTAGGTTTCCAGGATTGCATGGAGGAAGCACTGGGCAGACAGATAGACCAGTACAGCAGGGTCTTTCTCTACATCGTGGAAATGATGGACCAGAATTAAATGTGACTCTGTGAGTCTCATGTGGCTTTACAGGGTTATAACACATGGGGTCTCTGCAACAGACAAGCAACCTCCAGCCTTTGGTCCACACTAGAAGATCCACCAGACGTGGCAGCAGCTGAGCTCTGCATACATGCCGGGCACTGGCATAGTCATCTCTGTGTGATGGTTCTGGAGGTGATAAGGTGCCAAAAGTTCCAGGTCCGTGTCTATACCTGGGATCTCCTGGAGGATGCTAACTGATCTCCAGGAGGAACTGCTGACCTGAAAGGCACTGTAAAGTCACTGATTGCTAGGAATATACTGGGGATGCCAACCTGGAAGACACTGATTTCCAAGAAGATGCTGGCCTGGAAATCAGTGACGTCCAGGAGGCACCTACAAGGTGCCAGTCCCCAGGGGGATGCGGACCCATAAGGCACCATTTATCCAGGACTTGATACTTCCTCCCCTACTCCAGAGCACTTTCTTCAACTTCCCATGTATGCTGGAGCCATCAGCTCACCCAGGGACAACCCCGAGGGCTTGTGCTGGGGAGTTGCACTCACACAGGTATCCATGGCTGACTGCAAAGGGTCCAGTGAGCTGCCTGAGGCAGGTAAAGTTCTGCAGGAATCTGAGCCAGAAACACCACTGCCAATTTCCCTCCTCCCTGGAGGTCCCCCTTGGGACTGGGAGCTGCTGCCTTACCATAGGCCAGCAGGAGGGTAGGCCCCCCTCCAGCTCATGCCAAAACAATTCCAAACCTCATCCATCCACAGGCCCCGAGCAAATAAGACAGATGCGCAGTCCTTTTATTCCACTAGATGGCAAACACTGCCTTGAAAAAAGCTTTCAAGGAGTTAAGTGCCTTCCCTGGAGGAAGAAGCTTAGAAAACCCTTCCTCCCGTCAAAGTCCTTTGGGTGAAGGACCTGATGCTGCTCGTGAGTGGGGCTGGGGGCAGCAGGGACCTTTGTTTCTGTCATTTCTTAAACAGTTTTCTTTTCCCACCTGCCTGGTTTTTCTCCTGTCCCAGGAGACCCATCTCTCACGCTGTGTTGGTGGGGCCAAGCATCCTGGACACGCAGGGGAGACATCTGGCTAACCCCAGGTAGCACCTTGAACTTTCACAGCCACAAAACAAAACCCAGAAGCTTTGCTGAGAATTAATTACAGGGTGGTTTGCAAGCCAAATGTGTGTTCATTCCTCCTTGCAAGCCCCCAGGTCCATGGGAGTGTCATTTTGCCAAGTATAAAGGAAGCAGGGGATGAAGGCTGTGCAGGTGGATGTGCGTGCTTGTCTAAGATCTTCTGCCAGCTCAGATGTATTTCCAGGCTTGTGTATGTTTGTTTGAATTCAGCCCCATATTTTCTCATGGTCTCTTTATTAACCATGCACAGAATTTTTCTGAGTGTTTGCTGCTGGCTCTGGCACCGCTGCAATAATGCTGTGTAGTTAAACATGATGTGTCATAGCTAATGAAGGAGCTCACTATGGACAGTGAATATTTAATATGGACAAATCAAGCCAATTAGACAACACTGAGAGAGAAGCGTATCATCTCAGCTGTGTTGGTCCTGTATGGAAGAAAGGTCTATGGAAGGGTACAACCCCAGCCGCTACAGGATCAGCAGCTCCTAGCACCAGCCAAGGGTAAAGACTCTGAATGCAGATAATTCTGCAGAACCCTCAGACCACCATGTAGGTAGCTTAAAAGGACTTTTCTTTCTGAAACAAAGGCCTCTGGGTGGCCAGAGAGGACAGCAGCTGTGTCTGGCGCAGAGCTGCAGAATGCGACATAGTAAATCATCCCACTCAATGCATTCCTTGAAGTCCTTCAATGGGAGTCTTGGCTGTTCAACAGCATTTTGTTAGCTTTCATGGTGAATGTGGGGCTCCAAAGCTCAGCAGTGCTTGGATGGGTGCATTAGGGAACCTCAATGGCCACGTTCACAACAGCAGACCTCCAGAGCATTAAAGAGCTAACAGCAGCAGATGTGTTTCCTCCACAAAGCTCTCAGGAGCCCAGCTCCTGGAAGCATCCTCTGCCCTTGCAGCCTCCAGTGTTTCCTGCCTGGGAACGCTGCTTGACATCATTTACACTTGGGTGAAAAGGGTCATTCAGACATCCTGGCCACTTCCTTCAGGAAGGGATTATTGACTCTTCCTATGAGGGCTGGGAAGTACCTCTTGGGACTATTTCCAGTCAAAGAGAAAGATGTGAAAAATGAAAGAAAGAGTATGACTGGGGAATAGAAACTGAGGGAGCTGTCAGGAGCCGGTCTGCAGCATGTGGCTCACCACTGACCCATTGTGACAATCACTGAACCGCGAGCAGAGCAGGTAGGAAGCCCTTCTGGCCCCCTCCAGCATAGATGGGCACTCTGCCAGACCTTGTGTTGGCATGTGCTGATGCCTGGGGATGTGGGATCAGGGAAGAAGTGACAACATGGAAGACGTGGACTCTGGTGCATCCTTGTGACTTGAGGCTTCCCCATCCCTTTGCTAAATTCATAGACTCTGAAGGCAGCAGAGCAGCAGTCCAGCACAGATGTGGCTGCATTGCTCTTGAAGGCGGGATTTACAGATCCAGGAGGGCTTGACACAGGAGGAGATACTTGTCTGTATCTAGCCTGTGTGCCTGCAGAGCCACGTGTCAGAGACCACTTTAGTACCCCACAGGCTATACTTTACCCTGCTTTAACCCATCCCCATTGCTCCCGATTACCGACTCCACCTCACTCCTCACCTGGGAACACCAAGGAATGGGCAAGTGCCGTTGCCTGAGGATGTCATATATTTGCCTTGACATGTCCAGATCCTGGAAGCAGTTTTGATCCTTCCCTGTAGGCTCAAGGTTCTGGTTTTTTCATCCTAGCTTGTTTTCTTTAAAATGTAACATGCTGCCACAAGCAGCCCACAGCCCCTTGCCCCTGGCCTTGATTTCCCCCTATCTCAGATCTCTGGAGGCTGAAGCCTGCTTTCATGTTGGTGCTGAGCAGTCCCAAGCTAGCCAGTTAGCCAGAGGCTCTGGAGCAAACTGACCAGCTATGTCCTCTCCTGCCTGCAGCAGGGCGATGCCATCTACATCCCTCACCTGGTGCTGCAAGGCGAGAACTTCCTCTGGCATAAAGCAGCCTTCAAGAATGCTGTTCAAACTGCAGTGTGCTAGTTGGGTAAGGACATGCACCTCTCTCCCAGTGACCTTTCATAGGGTCTTGGCCACTGTGTAACAGCAAAGAAAACGGGTTGCGCTGGGGCTGCATGAGGGGGCTCTGGGGCTGTGCATCCCCTTTACACCCATTCAGATCCCCCAGCAGGTGATCCCCCAAGGTAGCTGAGAGAGCTGAGGAAGTTCTTTTGCTGCATGAAAACCTGGGGGATGAGCTTCTCCAGAGCCACATCACCTTGCTTTCCAGGCGAGTAAAGGCAATAACCCACTATGACACAGTTAAAGCCCCAGCAAAATCATCAGCAGACACCAATGCCAAAGAAAATCTTCATTCATCTTCCTCTGCACTGGGATATCAGCTCTGCTGAGGATTGCTTTCTGGTACTGGTCCAAAAGACACGGGACAGCCGACCTCCGTGCTATTAAAAGCTCTTCACTCTCCTTGGCCTGTTGGAAATTATGCCAGCCTTTGGGGTCAACTGTCAAGGCTAGCTGGCCTGGGCCAAAACCTCCCAGAAGCAATGCTGATGGTGTTCCAGCACAAGGGGACATTTGCTTCAGTTACTGTCACACACACAGCCTTGATGCCCTGCAGTGGACACCACTATCTCTTCATGGGCACTGGGACAGTCGAGAAGTTCAGACTGCTGTTTGTAGTGTGGCTAAAGACAACTGCTGAGTGATGGAGCCCACTGGGAGGATAAATGCAAGGAAACACAGTACAATTTGTGTGCCCACATCGTCCAAATGGCAGCCTACTGCAGTGCAATGAAAGGGGAACCCAGCAGAGATCGAAGCCTCAGAGTGGAAGAAAGATGAAGTGGACAGTGGAGGTGCTGGCTCAGATCTCGTGGTGGGTTAGCAGGCTTCACTTCCTGTGGGATTTCAGCTGTGTGCACTTATTCCTCTTGCATAAGTACTTTGGCTGTTCTCCAGGGCTAAGCTCTGCAGTCGATAAACCCTTTTACATGATGATCCTTTAATTGAAGCAGTTGCTAAGCTCTGGCTTGAAGATCTGTGGTGAAGACCCGACAGGTGACCTGCAGACCTGCTTTATTTCTGTAGTCCTCCCTGCTCTGCATTGCTGGAAACCCATTAAGAAATTTAAGAGCTGAATGGGATCTGGATCCCAGTACTGGTGCCTGAATAGGCACACTTTCATTTCCTCTTTAAGGCATCCACTTTGAAGAAAAAACACCAGAAAGGATACACTGCCTTCACTGGGACATCGTCTGCAAAAGGAAGTGCAAGTTCCCTTTGCATAGGCTCCAGCAACCACTACTGTGATTCCCCAGTATAATAATTCCCATACCCTTCTTAAAAGCACAGCTGTGATGTAGAAAATAAAAAAAAAGAAGCCAAAAAAGACAGTTGTATGCCAGGCAGTGGGGTAATGGGATGATGGGCAGCAGCAGAAACTTCACAAGATGTGAGGAGCAGGTGCTGCCCAGCCAGCCATCAGGTTTCGCTCCTGTCACACCAAGGGAAGTCCAGCCACTTGCTGTCTCTAGGGCTTGGACTTCCAGTTTCACACATCTGTCCAGTACTCAGCTTTGCCAAGAGCAGGAAGGGGACAATGCAACCCCCATTGCCCCTCCGCTCACTGCTGGTTCTGTGAGGCAGAACGCACAGTGAAAAAGTAGCTTTCCAGCCACACAATCCATCAGTGACAAAGAACAAATTAGCATTAGCACTGTGAGACAAGGGAATGCAAGACTGAGACAGGGGGACTGCGAATGTCCCTTCAAGGATATGAACCTGCATCTTGAATATTTATGCAAATGTACCCAGTACTGTGTAATCTGTCAATCTGAGCAGATTGTAAAAGTGGGGATAAACTGCTGGGTTCTGCCTTGATCATTATTTAGATTTACATTCACATTTTTTTCCCTCGAAGACAGTTACCAGGCTGAGTTTGTGTATCTTGTACCCAATAAAGGTATTAAAACCCCTTTAATCTACTGCTGTATAATCAGCAGCTTATTTTGCTGTGAAGGTAAACGGTGCCTGGTGAGCAGTGCATGGCTCAGAGCTCACTGGAAAACATCCTTAATTAGCTGAGAAGTATTCACCGACAGGCACTTCCTGCATGCTAAGCAAGCTAGCCTTGCACCATCCCTGGCTCCAAACCAGGTGGCTTTCAGGTTCTCTGCACAGGCACAATGGGCCACGCACAATCTATTTACAACCAGCCAGGCACACTTGGAAGGTGAGATGTATTTTCAGGGTTTCAGCAGGGATGAACTCAAAGGATGGCACAAGAAAATGGATTTGGAGCATGGATGTGATGCCGCACACTGCTTCTGGTCCCTACTGTCACCCTGCTGCACCACGGTTTGGAGTGAGGCATGAACTAGTAGATGAAGGGATCCATGCAAATCTTGGGGCTGTCAGAGCTGAAGTGATGCAGACTTGCCTGTACCAGCTTGGGACATTAAAAAAGAGCAGCAGAGACCCACCAGGATGAAGATTTTGGCTTCCTCCCACGTTCGCTATATGCTGTGCAAGCTCTTTTACCATAAGCAACAGGGCATAGGTGAAAGAATCCCATGCTCAGCTCCCTCTTCCTCTGCAACCACTGCTAGTGCTGATGGAGGGTTGGGAGATGTTTTCTCCATGCTCTCTGCTCATGTGAGAAGAGAGCTGCAGGGAGCAAGGCTTGTGGACCCACCCCACCACATCACACAGTCCTTAATATAGTGCCTTCTGCAAAGACTAGATTTACATGACCAATTCAGGGCTCCCCTGGTCTGAAGGAGTGTGGCAGTCTCCTCCTGGGATTTTAGGACAGCAGAGGGAGAAAGATAGCTCAAGAGCGTTACCATGTCCAGCAGACAGCACCATGTCTTGGGTTTTCTACACACTGCAAGGAACATCCTCACTTAAACATCAGGAACATGCCGGCCATGGGATCTTGTCCAAGCCATCCAGAAACCGTGACTCTTACAAGTGGTGTCCAGAGACTCAAGCCTACACTGGACCCCAAAGACCTTATGATCTCCTCTAAACAGACTGGGCAGGCAATAAGTGCAAGAGTTGACCTGCCATTCCATTACATAGGGAAGGAGAAGAGAGACAGAGAAACACACACACACAAACCATGGTAGGGCCACAGCAGAAGGATGAGATCATTGTGGCTGCAGAGCAGAGCTCTTCAGGGCAATTGTCCCACAACTCAGGTGCTCCTGGGGCCCAGAGCTGCAGCCACATCTGCCTGATAAACTCTCTGATGCATGCAGGTGGCAACCTGCTCTGCTGGAGCTGTTCCTCTGCTATGGGACGAGCTGAGGATAAGGGATGTCTTTCTACAAGATGACCACAAACCCTCTGGTACCTCCAGAAATCATGTTTGGATGATGCTCAACACTGCAAGAGATTTAGGTGGAGGGCAGGCTTCTCTGAGCAGCCGCTTACATTGTACCCATCTCGGAGGCGTGATACGTTCACCCCAAGCATACTTGTGCTCCAAAACTACTCTCTTTTAAAACAAAATTTAAAGAAAACCGCCATAACCAAAAATCAAACCACAAAATACTTAGAATGTGTTGGAGTGACCCATCAGCAATTTTTCAATCTGCAGTCAGAACCAGATGTGGACCAGGCTGCCCACAAACACCATACCAGAGCCAACCCACACCAACCTTTCTGGGCAGCTGGAACCTATTTCTTCACTCTAAGGAGCTGGAGGAACCCATCACAGTGAGCAGAGTGGCACAGGGAGCACACAAAAAGACTGCCCAACCTCATGCATCATGTATTAATCCCGAGGCACTCCTAGATATCCTCAGGCAATGTCCTTTTCAGCTTGTTTTTCTCTGCTGCTAGTTCCTGTGAGTCTCTGGGCTGTGCTGGCACACGCCCATGGCCGGGAGCAGCTCCATGTGAGGGTTAGCCTTGTACTTTGCCTGCCTGAACAAAGACAAGAAGAGGCTCTGTGGTGCTTTCCTTCTGCTTCCCGGTGGGTGTCTGCCTTTTTCTGCTGGCGGGAATTTCTGGGGGAGGCAGGGACATTTCGTTAAGCATTGCTAGGGCAGGGCAGGGAGCCAGAAAAGCTCTTGTTCCCACGGGACAGAAGGTCAGTGTGCAGCCTCCTGGACAGTGCTGACATTTCCTCTATCTGCAGCCGCTTCCTCAGGATGTGAGAAAGGCTGGGTAGGTGAAAACCTCCTGGGTGATGAAGGGCAGGAAAGAGCCTCTGATGATACTCCTCATTCCAACCTTGCTCAGGTTGTCTGCAGCAAGCAGACTGTTTCGAATGGGCAGCAACTTGGTCCATCGGAGAGCTGCCCCAGAACTCTGTGGGACTGGATATCAACGCAAACCACAAGGGCCAGGGTCAATGGCACTCTGTGATGGTTCAGAGGAATCTTAGAATGGTTTGGGTTGGAAGGGACCTTAAAGCCCATTCAGTTCTAACTCCCTGCCACAGGCAGGGACACCTCCCACCAGACCAGGCTGCTCAAAGCCCCATCCAACCTGGCCTTGAACATTCCCAGGGAGAGGGCATCCACAGCTTCCCTGGGCAACCTGTGCCAGTGTCTCAACACCCTCATTGTGAAGAATTTCTTCCTAATGTCCAATCTAAATCTTCCTGCTTACAATTTAAAGCAATTCCCACTTGTCCTGTCACTACTTGCCTTTGTAAAAAGTCCCTGCCCAGCTTTCCTGTAGCCCCTTTAGGTACTGTGAGGCTGCTATGAGGTCTCCTCAGAGCCCTTTCTTCTCCAGGCTGAACAACTCCAACTCTCTCAGCCTGTCCTCACAGCAGAGGTGCTCCAGCCCTCTGATAATCTTCGTAGCCTCCTCTGGACCCACTCCAACAGTTCCATATCCTTCCTATGCTGGGGATTCCAGAACTGGACACAGGACTCCATGTGGGGTCTCAAAAGAGCAAAGTAGAGGGAGAAATCACTTTCCTTGCCCTGCTGGCCACGCTTCCTTTGATGCAATCCAGGACAGGGTTGGCCTTCTGGGCTGCAAGTACGCATTGCCAGCTCATGTTGAGCTTCTCCTGAACCAGCACCCTCAAGTCCTTCTCTGCAGGGCGGCTCTCGATCACGTCATCCCCCATCTTTGTATTGAAACCACGGATTGCTGCAGCTCAAGTATAGGACCTTGCACTTGGCCTTGTTGAACCTGATGAGGTTCCCACAGCCCCACTTCTCCAGCTTGTCCAGGTCCCTCTGGATGACATCACATCCTTCTGGTGTGATAACTGCCCCAGGAGAGGCAGCATATCTGAAAAGAATAAGTGGATATAATAGACACTGGATGAAACTAAAGAGTGCAAAGGGCAGACGAGACAAGGACAGCAGTGCTGGATCAGGATAGAGTCTATAATGCTCTATGTCTCACTCCAGCTGAGATTCTTTCTAGATACATAAGAAGAAGCACAAGAGTAAACCAGAGCCATCCTTCCCTGCCACGCCATCCCAGCATCAAGGAGTCATTAGCACAGGAGTTTCCCCTGGAGGATCTTGTGTGGGATCTGTGTGCACCCATACATGACGGGTTTGTCCAGCCCCTGCCTACACTGCTCCAGCAGGTTTCCATGACTTACCTACCAAGGGTGTGAGAAGGACACTTCCATTTGCTTTAAACTTGGAACTTAATAATTTAAGGAGTGGACACAGGCCATGTTAGGCCTGGGAACAGCATTGGCACAGGAGCAGCTGGGTTGGCCCCAGCAGCACTGCAGCAGGCTGCAAGAAGGATGTTTCTAACCAAAATTGAAGGGAGGTCTTGGGTCAGCCTCCTTGAAGCAGGAGGTGCCTTTAAAAGGCATTCAGGGTTTCCAGAGGAAGCAGTGCACTTCTAAGGAGACTATGATAGCATTAGAAAAGGGGAGCATAGGGTCTTTGCAGGCTTCAAGGTCATCCTCCCATCCTTCAGATACAAAGAAGTCCTGCTGTCCAGGACCTCCCAAGAGCTTCCCCATGCAGGTTAGGGTTAATGCCACAGCTATGCTTGGAGTGGCCTGAAGGAAGGATTGGCTGCCTTTTCTTTTTCCATCCCTCTGACTGCTGTCCTGCTGACTATCCCCTCCATTTCCTATAAAAAAGGATCCACAAGGAAGTCCTTCCTTGCAGGGCATGGAGCCAGCCTGCCTTATCAGATACGGAAGAGCCGGCCAGGGACTTTCCACTCTTCACTACTGTGCCCTGGTAGGAATACCAGTCTGGAACATCTCCTTTGCTTCAGAGAGCTCCCCAGCTCCCCTGCTCTATGCTGGCTTTGCACTCTTTACAGGTTTGCCCCTACAGAGTCCTGCTTTACTATCTTTAATGACTTTTCCTGGCCTTTGTCTTCCTCTGCCTGGAAATCCTCGGACAGAAGTATTCCACAGGAAGGCTGGGAATGAATATGCTGCCTCTGGGGTAGTGCAGACCTCTGTGCTCCATGGGAAAACCCTCAAAGACCCAGCCACCTTAGCCTCCTCCAGATCTCTTTGCAAACAGCTGAGAAAAAGGCTCACTTGGGAATTTCTCCAATTGACTTTTCATCCATGCTGTCCCTGATGGCCCACACACGGGTGGCATGGAGCTGCAGACTCTCGTCACACTAGAGCTGTACCCAGCCTCAATCTCCTGGCTTTCAGACAAAGCTCTTTGTAGCTGATCCAACACTGTACACTTACCTGCTTTCCGTATTCACACAGTGTCTAGGACAGAAGAGCAGCTCCTAGAAGAAAAGAAGAAATGCTGAGCAGATTGGAACTGTTCAGATTGGAAAGTACTGACCCAGAAGATTTGTGTAAGTGCAACCAGAAATATCCTACAAGGGGTGAGATCTGGATGAAAAGTAATTATTCCTTCCCGGACAGAGCTGAAGTGGTTCCAGGAGCAGAGAGAGCAATAAACCTCCTGAAGCCCAGCCAGAGCCCTTGTAGAAAAGTACCACAGGGTCACGTTTGCAGGGGTTAATGCCCTGCTGAAAGAAGTTGTTCTCTCCTGCCTGCATGCAGTACAGGAAAAGCTGCAGCCTCAAAACTGATGATGCAAATGAACCAGAGGCCTTCTGGACAGCTGGAAGCTTCTGCTCGTCATGGACTCGTCCCAGCTGCCAGCATAGACTGTGATGAATAGCCCTGGCGTGTTCTGGCACACCACAGGCCCCTAGCATTTACTTTAGACAGATGCAGCACAAGGAAGACAAATGAGATTCAGAGAAACCCAACCTGCTCTTGGCCCCTCCGTCTCCATTTACATGTCTGTTTTCTTATTCAAGGCCATGTATCTCCTTTGTTTAGGAGTGTGTCTTGCTTCTGATCTTGTTCCAGATGTTTTCTGTTCAAGCCCTTCCTCATTCTCTTAAAGCACTGAGCACAGACACTTTAGGACCCGCTTTGTTTAAAATTCCCCTGACTCAAATGCTTCAGACCTTGCACCAACTTAAAACCACAGCCTCCATTCGGTACTACCCAGGCAGTGTACACCTCTGTTAGCCAAACTCTCACAGGTGTCTACCACTCAGAAATCCTCAAAATTTCACAAGAGTGAGGATAAACCATCAACTGGAAAGGTCTCCAGCATTCTGAGCTCTCCAGAGGCGGAAAGGACCCCTTAAGGGCTCCCTGCTCCCCATGACATCCTGAAACCTGCCTCTGCTCCAAGCCTGGGCTGAACATCAGAATCCTGAAGATAACACCCGGCCACTGTGCTGCTGGTATGTGCAACGCTATGGCAGCTCCCGGCAGCTCTGCAGGGAACCCAGCCCCACAAGCACAGGTGGTCTGGGTAGCATTTGGCATGATGGGAACAGTGTGTCCTGCCAGCTAGCTTTGCAGCTGCAAACCAGCTTTTATTTATCTCAGAGCAAAGCTCCACAGTTGCTTACAAAAGGCATTTGATGCTAAACTCTTCGGTTTCACATTCACCCTGAGGTGCTCGCTTCTTCCCTCTCTTTGGGTTTCTCTCTTTTTTTCTCAGACCCAAACTCAAATTATACTGGTGAAAGAGCCACAGCTGCTGAGGCCCTTGCCAGGAGCACACTAATATGTAACCCAGGTGGTGACAGCAAGACCATCATTTTTCACAGTGGATGAATCACACTCTACTAATAAAGTCTGCACAGGCTGCTCGGCTTCAAAGAGGGCTCATGAATCCAACACAAGATCCTTCCTTCAGCCTGGCTTGCCTGCCTCTCCTCATGCTCCCAAGACACCTTCACCACATGGGTAATAGGTCAGTTCCCGGATTTGCACCCAGAGACAAGGATTTCTTGTGGTTGTGGACAGCCTCATATCAAGCACCCAACAAATGAGTGGGGGCTTCAGAGTCTGACTCCATCCTCCCACCTCCACCTTCTAGAGATGCTCCCAAGGTCACGGTCCCTGTGACTTCCTGCAGCCCTCAAAAGAACACCATAAGGCAGAGGAAGACCATCTCACCCAGTAGGAAACTAGTAGACCAGAATAACAGGTGAAAAAACGTATTCAGAAGGACTGTTCCTGGTTATCTAATCTATCCTGTGCTGAGCCAGGGCCAGGGCCAGCACTACTTACAGCTTTCTGAAAGGCACTGGTCTAACCGTAAAAGATTCTGGTAGTGGATTTGTAGCATTTCCTCAGCTGTTCCTTCCTGATAAAGGGAATTTCCCCCAAAGCCTGACCTTAGGGACCTCTGTGGTTGCTTGACCTATCATAAGCAAGCTCAGAGAGTGCTTTTTTCACTTTCTCTTCACAGCATCCCTCTGTGCATTCCATTCCTGGAATAAGGGTAAACCCAAGCTCCTTCAGCCTATGTCTGAAGGCCTGGTCATCCAGACCTCTGACCGAACTCACTGCTGTCCTCCACAATGCCCCTAAGTGGGAGCACACCTTTCCAAATCCTAGTTGTCCCATCTGGGACCACCTCTCCCACCAAGATTAATTTAACTCCTACAATACAGGATCACTTATAAGTGGTGCCCCAAATCCCCACTGAACAAAGCTTAGAGATAAATTAAAACAGTTGTTTTCATTCAGGAGGGAAAGGGACAGGGCCAGCATGCAGTGGCAGGAAGCTGCAGGACAGGTATCTCCTCATCCTAATTGCAACACCTGCAACATAACTCTCTATTCTTCCCTTACCACTGCATTAGTGGTCAAATGGGCTGGAGATTTGAGCACCTCTTCATATGAGGCTGACTCACAAATGGCTCTTTGTGGTAATTTTTTGCTGTAGTCTGCCCTAACACAGTTTTAAACACTGGTTCTACAGCACACGAGTATGCCAGAAGATGGTAATTTTTGCAACAAGCATTGCATTTGCTCAGCAGGGCTAGAGAGCAGTTTAGCTTGAAACCAGGCCAATGTGGAGCGAGCTTCCCTCCTACCATCACCTCTCATGCTGCAAAATGCCTACTACTCCTTGTGTCTGTGGTGAGATATGCGGCAATGCAATGCAAACAAAGCAGAGCTTCCCCATCCCAAGTGGGAAGTGCAGAGCTGAGTGCCAGCATTCCTAGGACTTGCTGCCCTGCCCAAGCCAAATGAATCCCACTCGCTCAAAAAACCAGCCGTTGCACAGCACAGACCCAGCCTTTGGAAACAGCAGGGATCAACCCAGCAGACTTCAGCCCTGCTTTCTCCTCAGACAAGCAATGAAACTCACAGCCCTTCAGGCTTAGTGCCAGGGAAGGTTATGGAACAGTTCATCTTTAGCACAATCACACAGCACACAGCGAGCAACCAGGTGATCAGACCCAGTCAACATGGGTTTAGGAAAGGCAGGTCCTGTTAAACCAACCCAATCTCCTTCTATGATTTAATGAATGATAGAAAGGCTGTGGATGTGGTGTACCTGGACTTTCGTAAAGCAATTGACATCGCTTCTCACAGCATTCTGCTTGAGAAACAGGCAGCCATTGGCCCAGACAGGCACACCCTCTGCTGGGTTAAAAACTGGCTGGGTCCAGTCCTGTTCAATACATTTATCAATGATCTGGATGGATGAGGGTATTGAGTGTCTCCTCAGTACATTTCCAGGTGACAATAAGCTAGGTGGAAGTGTGGATCTGTTTGAAGCAAGGGAGGCTCTGCTGCAGAGGGATCTGGATGGGCTGGATCCACGCGCTGAGACCAACAGGATGAGCTTCAACAAGGCCAAGTGCAAAGTCCTCCCTTTGGATCACAACAACCATGTGCAGCGTTACAGGCTAGGGGAGGAGACTCCAAATCAACAGGTTTTACAGCTCAATACAGTATTCTTTAAGAGCTGTAGCTGGTGATGCAGGTTCATGCATTGAAGCTGTATTTTCTGAAGAACACCTAACTTTCAGGTAACTGTAATTCCACTTGAAGTAGTACCTGACAGTCAAGTTCTCATGACTAATTCCCCCCCTCTTATAGACATCCATTTATGCAGTTGTGTTCAGAATTTGACCTTTCTGGTTTGGTTCTCAGTAGGTTAGCATGAAATGCATGTTTTACAGCTAGGACTCGGACATAACATCTAAGCACGTCACTAGAAACTGACTTTACCTCGTACGGTGCAGTCCGTTAGTTCCTACATTTCCTGACTATATCAAAGCTACATCACAATTCCTAAATGTGTTGAAGCGTTGCTCTGGATCCCAATCCTCATTTCTTTTTCACTAAAGCTCACAATTTCTTCCAGTCACCCCTGCCTAACCACTGGCTTTTATCTTTCTTTTCCCACTATTAAAAAAGAATCAAGAAAGCCAGAAATAAAGAAGAAATTAAATATAGAGTACGTATTCTGTATAAGTAATAATCATATACTTACTGATATGGCCAAACCCAAGGCAACTTAAATTCTAATCAAGAAAGCTCCTTAGTTTTTTTCCCCTTACCGTTGTGATACTTTGAGATGTCGCCGATGCTGTCCTCCTCCGATATGGTTCCGATTCTATACTTTTAAAATACGCATCTAGGCCTCACAGAGTCTGTCTGCCAGAAGTTATTTTGTAATGAAATGTTTTTAATAACCTTCCTCACTCTTAAAACACAAAGTTTTTGTCCTGTTTTTCTGGTGCACTGTAAAGCATTCCTAGCGGTGCAGCACCTATAAAAATAAAAAAGAGCCTGCACTCCTCCCGGAACCTACCAGAACCATTCATCAATGGTAGGAGTATTTAAGACAATTTTCTTGTTGCTGAGTAATTCTTACTGGCACAGATTGAGCACAGCCTTTTTATTTTTTAAATTGAAATTATTCCAAATTACGGGCTGGCACTGCTGTTTCTTGACTTGGCTGAACTCTTGTCTGCCAATGTCCGTGACATTAATCGTGGCCAGAAGAAGAGAGTCCAGAGGTTTATCGGAGCGCAGACATTGTTAACGTCCACATGATGAGCGCAAGGCTTTCATCTGGCTCTGCTCCGCCCGGACGAACTCTGATGTCAAGCGGCGCTTACGCCAAAGTCACTTGCCAAGGGCTCGGAGCCTTCAGCCAAGGCCCGGCCGGTCGGGCCCTGAGCGGCCTGGGCGGGTGGGAGGTCCGTGCCCAAGGCTGCGTGGGCTGTGGGGTCCCTTCTCACAGCGATCCGGTCCAGGATCGGAAGCTAAAATTGGAGCCTGGGAAGGACGAAAGGCCGCGCTGCCCAAGCCGCGGTGGGGCCTAGCGGGCACGGGAGCAAAAAAAGGGTAGGGGAGCGTTCAAGGGCAGGCGCAGTCCTGAAGCACGGTGCTGTTTCCCGGAGCGGGATTAGACCTCCGGACCTCCGGCATAGTCGCCGCGATCACTCCTCCCGCGCCACCCTGCTCCCCCTCTGCGCAGCCGCACAATTACCCCTATACCCCGCCCCTCGCCACGGACACCAACAGCCCGCCCCCCGCCGTCGGGCTCGCCGACGCCAACGAAACGCCAATAAGGAAACCCTCAACAGCCCTGCCCCTCTTTCAAACGCGGACACACGACTTTCTTACGGACACCCTTTACGACGCACACAGGCACGCTTGCGCTCCCTCATCTCACACCTCTCTCACAACCTTACCAGCCTCCCATTCCCTCAAAAGCCTGCGGCGCACACCAAAGCCCACGCGGGAACAAGAAACCCCCCCCAGCAGATCGCAGACCACATACAAGCCCACGCGCATTTTCACATGAACCGCATGTGGCCCCTCCACAACTCTACACTGGACCACGGGAAAACAAAATCCTTCCCAAAATTAAACCCCAGCCTCTGCTCCAAAGGGACCAAGGGGGCCCATTGGACTCAAAATACCTTTAGGCGCTGGGAAGCCAGCAGGGCAGTTGCACGGTATAAGGAATTACTAGAAGAGGAACCACCTCAGCCACTGCAGGATGAACCTCGCAAGAGGCTGCACAGCAAGTGCAGCACTGACTTGCTCTCAGCTGCCTTTCATGCTCAACAACTCCACGCCACGCGTCACCCCTCCTGTCTTCAGTGGCCATCATAACTGATGGAGCCCAAACTCATGGACTCAAGGAACTCAATGGACATTTTAGGGATGTTTTACAGGGGAGGCCAACAGATTAAGGAAAGGACAGGCAATGGTGGGGGGAAGTTGGTTTAGTGACTAGTTCAGATGGTGCTGTGTTTTGGACAGCAGCTGAACATGAGTGTCTTAGTTTAGATGAAAACTAAGATATGTTATCAGATATTAAAGATCTTTAATCAGGAAAAAAAAAAAAAAAAAAATTGAATAGAAGAGATAACAGTTCTTAGCTACAAATATATGTGTATACAAAACAGGATCACCACTAATCACAACTAAAACCTAAAAGTCTTAAGAAATAGATTGAGTCCTGTACCCAAAATCTTGCGATGCAGGTCTCTTTAAGAGCTGGCGAGCAGTCGCTGCCCTGCACGGGGAAAGCGCGGCCCCCCCGCAGCCGGGGAAGGGCGGGGGAGGGAGATGGAAACTTAGTGCGAGTTCTGCCGGAGTTGTGGAAGATTCAGATGACCCGTGATCTTTCCTTCAGAGATTGCAAACCGCATGCACTCAGGGACTGCCGCTGCCGTTGTCGCCACTGCCGTCCGAGAGGAAAACGGATGTCCGGTCACGACCTCTGTCCCGGTTTCCCCGGAAACGTCCTCCCCCCATCCCCCCTCGCGTCTGTTGAAATTCCCTTTATTGGCAAAAGGAAGAAAAATTCCTCGGAAAAATCCCAAACCACAACATTATCCACCCCGAATTTTTCTTCCATGCCAACAATCAGACTTAAATTTATACATACATATTTTCAACTATATACATATACAGATAGTCACATAGAATATGAACAACTCATCCAAAGATAAGGTCCCCTTGAGGTACACATCGTGTTTTTCCATCTTCCTGCATCACCCACCAAGTGCAACCAGATCCTTGAGCAAAGACAATCCCACGAATGGGCTTGCCTTTACTCGAGACAGGTTTAACCCAAACAGTTTTCCCTAACATACCTCTCAGGTGGATCACAGGGACTTTATCTCCATCTACAGTATGAAGGAATTCTGACTGGGCAGGGCCGGCTCGATTGACTGAGCCTCTAGTGTTGACCAACCATGTAGCCTTTGCTAAATGTTGGTCCCAATGTTTGAAAGTCCCCCCACCCAATGCCTTCAAAGTGGTTTTCAACAGTCCATTACACCGTTCAACCTTCCCAGCAGCTGGTGCATGGTAGGGGATATGGTACACCCACTCAATGCCGTGCTCCTTTGCCCACGTGGTAACTAAACTATTCTTGAAATGAGTTCCATTATCTGACTCAATCCGTTCTGGAGTGCCATGTCGCCACAAGACTTGCTTTTCCAGACCTAGAATGGTGTTCCGAGCAGTGGCGTGAGGAACTGGGTATGTCTCCAGCCATCCGGTAGTTGCTTCCACCATGGTGAGCACATAGCGCTTACCTTGGCGGGTCTGCGGCAGAGTGATATAATCAACCTGCCAGGCCTCTCCATATTTATACTTATCCCAACGTCCACCATACCATAAGGGTTTCACTCTCTTAGCCTGTTTAATGGCAGCACATGTCTCACAATCATGGATAACCTGGGAGATAATGTCCATGGTTAAATCCACCCCTCGGTCTCGTGCCCATCTATAAGTGGCATCTCTGCCCTGATGGCCTGAGGCATCATGGGCCCATCGAGCCAGAAACAACTCTCCTTTATGCTGCCAATCCAGATCTATCGGTGACACCTTGACTTGTGCAGCTCGGTCTGCCTGTTCGTTGTTGCGATGTTCCTCGTTGGCTCGATCCTTGGGCACGTGTGCATCCACATGGCGGACTCTCACAATCAGCTTCTCCGCACGGGTGGCAATATCTTGCCATATGTCTGCAGCCCAGATGGGTTTCCCTCTGCGTTCCCAGTTGGCTTTCTTCCATCGGTCTAACCATCCCCACAATGCATTGGCCACCATCCAAGAGTCAGTGTAGAGGTAAAGCTTTGGCCACTTCTCTCGTTCAGCAATGTCCAGAGCCAATTGGACAGCTTTGAGTTCTGCAAATTGACTTGATCCACCTTTTCCCTCAATAGCTTCTGCAACTTGTCGTGTGGGGCTCCACACGGCTGCTTTCCATCTTCGATTTGTCCCCACAATGCGGCAGGAACCATCTGTAAAAAGGGCATAGCGTACTTCTTCTTTTGGCAACTGATTGTATGGTGGCGCTTCCTCTGCACGTGTTACCTGTTCTTCTTCCTCTTCATCTGCTAAACCAAAGTTCTCACCTTCAGGCCAGTTCGTGATGATTTCCAGGATCCCAGGGCGATTTGGTTTCCCAATACGGGCGCGTTGTGTGATAAGAGCAGCCCATTTGCTCCAGGTAGCATCAGTAGCGTGATGTGTGGGGGCAGCCCGCCCACTGAACATCCACCTTAGCACTGGTAATCGGGGTGCCAGGAGGAGCTGAGTTTCTGTTCCAATTACCTCTGAGGCAGCTTGAACTCCTTCATAAGCAGCTAAGATCTCTTTCTCTGTTGGAGTGTATTTGGCTTCAGATCCCCTGTAGCCTCGACTCCAGAATCCAAGTGGTCGGCCTCGAGATTCGCCAGGCATTTTCTGCCAAAGACTCCATGAAAGACCGTTATTCCCGGCTGAAGAGTAGAGCACGTTCTTCACGTCTGGTCCTGTCCTGACCGGTCCAAGGGCTACAGCATGAGCAATCTCCCGCTTAATCTGCTCAAAAGCTTGCTGTTGTTCAGGGCCCCAGTGGAAATCATTCTTCTTGCGGGTTACCAAGTAGAGAGGGCTTACGATCTGACTGTATTCCGGGATATGCATCCTCCAGAAACCTATGGCACCCAAGAATGCTTGTGTTTCCTTCTTGCTGGTCGGTGGAGACATTGCTGTGATCTTGTTGATAACTTCTGTTGGAATCTGGCGACGTCCGTCTTGCCACTTCACTCCCAGGAACTGTATTTCTTGGGCAGGTCCCTTAACTTTACTCTGTTTGATTGCAAACCCAGCTTCCAAGAGAATCTGGATGATCTTCTTTCCTTTCTCAAAAACCTCTTCTGCTGTGTCCCCCCACACAATGATGTCGTCGATATACTGCAGATGTTCTGGAGCCTCACCTTTCTCTAGTGCTTCTTGAATTAGTCCATGACAGATGGTGGGACTATGTTTCCACCCCTGGGGCAATCGGTTCCAGGTGTATTGCACGCCCCTCCAGGTGAAGGCGAACTGTGGCCTGCACTCTGCAGCTAGAGGAATGGAGAAGAACGCATTAGCAATATCAATAGTGGCGTACCACTTCGCTGCCTTGGATTCCAGTTCATACTGAAGTTCTAACATGTCTGGCACAGCGGCGCTTAGCGGTGGAGTAACCTCATTCAAGCCACGATAGTCCACAGTTAATCTCCATCCTCCATCAGACTTACGCACAGGCCAAATGGGGCTGTTGAAGGGTGAGTGAGTCTTACTAATCACCCCTTGGTGCTCCAGTTCTCGGATCATCTTATGGATGGGAACCACAGAGTCACGGTTCGTTCGGTATTGTCGACGATGCACTGTTGTGGTGGCAATTGGCACCCATTGTTCCTCAACCTTCAACAATCCGACAGCAGAAGGACTCTCAGAGAGACCCGGCAGTGACTTTAGCTGTTTAATCTCTTCTGTCTCTACAGCAGCTATTCCAAAAGCCCATCTATGTCCCTTTGGATCCTTGAAATAGCCATTTCTGAGGTAGTCAATTCCCAGGATACATGGGGCGGCCGGACCAGTAACAATGGGGTGTTTTTGCCAGTCTTTCCCGGTCAAGCTCACTTCAGCTTCCAACACAGTCAGCTCTTGAGATCCCCCAGTCACCCCAGAAATAGCAACAGTTTCCGGGCCCACATGTCCTGATGGCATTAACGTACATTGAGCGCCAGTATCAACTAAAGCCTCGTATTTTTGTGGGTCTGATGTGCCAGGCCACCGGATCCACACAGTCCAATAGACACGGTTGTCCCGTGCCTCTACCTGGCCAGAGGCAGGGCCCCTCTAACAGCCATTGCAGTGACAACAACTCTTTAGTGATGGGTACATTTTGGAGGTTCCCTCTAATGGGTCAGATCCTTGGGAGACTGGCACTGCACTTACTTTTGCTGATTTTCTTTTCTCGTTCTCCTTCAATTCTTGTACCCGGGCTGCCAGGGCATGGGTAGGTTTCCTGTCCCACCGTCTCATATCTTCTCCATGGTCAACCAAGAAATACCATAGATCCATCCGTGAAGTCTGTTCTCTTCCCCTAGCCGGGAGGTGTCCACCTCTGGACCCAGAGGCTTTAATTCGCACTGGTGCCACTTGAAGATTTTGAAGAGTTTCCATAATCTCCTTTTGCTGCTTGTCCATCCTCTTATCCATCCTCTCAATTGCTGTTTCTACCGCAGCGATACGTTCCTGCATCGGGCCATGGACCATCTTCGCATATGTCCTGAGTTTACCTGCTGCGACACCCACCAAATCTTGATCTGGCTCCGAATACATGGACGCCACATAATGGGAGAATGCACCTGGTGCACCACAGGAAAGCTTCCACCACATTTCTGGTGTGCATCTAACCTTGTCTGGGTCGGTGAGGGGTTGCCCATCTCTTCCATAAAGTATTTCTAGCAGTGCCATTTCCCTCAGGCGTAAAATCGCGTCTTCCACAGTCTTCCAAGCTGTCTTAAGATGATGTGCCTGCAGGATATCTTTGTGAGGGAATCTCTCTCTCACACTGCCTAGAACTCGTGCCCAGAATGAAAGGGGTCTTGATTCCCTCACAAATACCTGTTCAATACCTGTATCTCGGGCCAGAGCCTTTAAATACTTGGCTTCAGAACCATCAAGTTGCAAACTGTCACCCATAAGATCCCACACTCGGATCATCCAAGTCAGGATAGGCTCATCTGCATGTCGAGTAACGTCCTTTCGCAAGCCACGAAGGTTGTCATATGAGAGCGATTCAGTAACGATCTCTGGTTCTGGATCTGCAGTATGTGAAGGACCCGCTTCCGCTTCCCCGTCATCATCAACTGGACGAACCGATTTGGTCTTGTATTTCCTTTTCTGGATAGGGGCAACTTTCATTGGCTCAGACTGTTCCTCTGATTTATCCACATCTTGAGCTACAACTTTCATCGGCTCAGACTGTTCCTCTGGTTTATCCACATCCTGAGCTACCATAGCATCAGGTGTCTTACTCTCTCTCTTCTTTTTTCTCTTTCCTTGCTTTTGGTTGCATTCCTGACCACCCCTATTCCTGGCTTCATACATAAGATAGATCATAATTAAACCAACTTGCAGACAATTTACCAAAGGTAGAATATTCCTGGAATCTAGCAAAAGGTTAAGTTTCTCAAAAGCTGTTCTAGCAAACCTAAAAGGTGACTGATTAACAGGTTGAAAAGAAACACTCTCCTGTGCCCCTCCCTGAGAGTAGGTAACATTATCACTAGGTCCCCAGATGTAACAGCTTGGGCTGGTGCAGGAGTACAACCTTAAGAACACATCCCAAATGAAACCCATAGACACTGAATCCATAACACTATAGACCCAAAATAAGAACTCGATAATGATCACAGCTATCTGAGTTCTACTGGCTGCTGCACTCAGATGAATTAAGCCAGCCAGACCTTTCGGCATAGTTCTGTACCAACAGAAAGCAAATATGTAGTACAGCATGGTCCATATGGACTCGAAACTCACAACAAACATCATGATGCCAGAACTGTTATCCTTCTTTGCTCTCGTGCCCCACGTTGGGCGCCAAAAGATGTCTTAGTTTAGATGAAAACTAAGATATGTTATCAGATATTAAAGATCTTTAATCAGGAAAAAAAAAAAAAAAAAAAAAAATTGAATAGAAGAGATAACAGTTCTTAGCTACAAATATATGTGTATACAAAACAGGATCACCACTAATCACAACTAAAACCTAAAAGTCTTAAGAAATAGATTGAGTCCTGTACCCAAAATCTTGCGATGCAGGTCTCTTTAAGAGCTGGCGAGCAGTCGCTGCCCTGCACGGGGAAAGCGCGGCCCCCCCGCAGCCGGGGAAGGGCGGGGGAGGGAGATGGAAACTTAGTGCGAGTTCTGCCGGAGTTGTGGAAGATTCAGATGACCCGTGATCTTTCCTTCAGAGATTGCAAACCGCATGCACTCAGGGACTGCCGCTGCCGTTGTCGCCACTGCCGTCCGAGAGGAAAACGGATGTCCGGTCACGACCTCTGTCCCGGTTTCCCCGGAAACGTCCTCCCCCCATCCCCCCTCGCGTCTGTTGAAATTCCCTTTATTGGCAAAAGGAAGAAAAATTCCTCGGAAAAATCCCAAACCACAACAATGAGCCAGCAGTGGCCCAGGTGGCCAAGAGGGCCAATGGCATCACTACAAGAAGGACACTGAGGGGCTGGAGCTCGTCCAGAGAAGGGCAATGAGGCTGGTGAGGGGGCTGGAGAACAAGTCCTTTGAAGAGTGGCTGCAGGAACTGGGATAGTTTACCTTGGAGAAAAGGAGGCTGAGGGGAGACCTCATCACTGTCTACAACTGCCTGAAAGGAGGTTGTGGCGAGGTGTTGGTCTCTTCTCCCAAGTGATAAGCAGTAAGATGAGAGGAATTGGTGCAAGTTGCACCAGAGGATGTTCAGATTAGACATGAGGAAATATTTCTTCACCGAAAGAGTTGTCAGGCACTGGAGTGGTGGCCCAGGGAAGTGGTTGATTCACCATCCCTGGAGGTGTTTAGAAGACGGGTTGATGAGGTGCTCAGGGATCTGGTTTAGTAGTGGACAGGTATGGTTGGACTCGATGATCTCAAAGATCTTTTCCAACCAAGTCATTGTAGAATTCTGTGGTATTGGGAATTCCCTAGGGTAGCTAGCCTTGGCAGGGACAGAGAAAAATCCTGGACCATGGCGCAGTAGGTGGGAAATGAAACCAAGTAATATGAGAAGAAGGAGAATTTTTATCTGCAGCGTATCTGGGACACTTCTTTTGTTTTTCTTTGTCATACAGTGGCTGTTACCTGTCACTGTAAATGCTGACTGATGCCTTTCCAAAAGCCACATCAACTAAATAAAAGGTGAGAAACTACAAGCTGCAGGGTCTTTCAAGGAGAACAATTTCTTCACCACAGACCACCTCGGCAGCTCACAAGACTCCTGATAGTAAACATTGCTTTTCTGGAACATCATCCCCTCTGGGACAGTAGAAAGGGATGGCTAGATGGCTTTAACAAGATTAAGGAACACGCATGTCAACACAGCAGCTGGGGACAGTCAGTGCAAGTCCAACAGAGAAGGGATTTTCCCAGCCAGAACATCTGCTTTCTGTGGGAAGGTAAAGAAAAGTGAAAAGTGTTTATGGAGAAGGCAAACCAAAGGTTGCAGAGAGTAAACCTCCTAAGCCAAGTAGCCATATCACACCTGACACATCTACAGTGACAAAATACAGCTGCCAAATCCCTATGGATAGGCACAGAATAACCGCCTCTCAGGTAAACCCTGCAGAAGAAGGGTCTAAGGAAACTGGGCAGAAACTGAGCAGCACAGGGCGAAGCAGGCAGAGGGAAAGGGAGACCCAGGGTTAGAGGTTTGCATTTGATAGAGCTAAACAAAGATTACAGGAAGAGCCTCTGAGTTTGCTTTGCTAATAGCAATCTTCTGGCTTTCCCTTTCCACCCCAGACACGGGCAGGGTTTTCACACACGCGGATTTGATGCATCCCAGCCAACCCTGGGCTGCACATCAATTTCCCAAATACACAAGAAGATCCAAAATCTTCTGTTCTTTGCTGCTTTGTCTGGTTCCCATCCTATAGTTGTCTCTCCCATCTGCTCCCAGGCAGGAGTGAGGGAGCTCCCAGATTTTCATTAGTCCCCTCCAACCCCCTTCCCTGCAGTTTGAGCCTCACCTCCATCACCTACAGACCCAGCTTTGTTTTGCCATGCAGCCACGTCATTTTGCTGTAGTTGCAGAACAACTCAGAAAAAGAGGGAGGGCAGGCTCGCCTTCCAACATCCTGGCCAGGCGGCACACCACGGGTGCAGAGATGGCCCTACCTAAAGGCATGGCTAAGCAGGAAAACAGGAGGGAGAGGTGGGGAGCGCCACTGTAAGGACACTAAGCCTCCCATCACTGCCTACCAGTTCATTGGGAGGAATGGATAATAGGGAAGGTACTTTCCAGAGACTTCCGGCCACAGGACAAGTCCCCTGATTTCTCTTTAATCTCCAGTTTTTACTGCTACTGTGCGTAAAGAGAAGACGGGTGCATCTGAGGGCAGAGAGGTTAGATCCCCACTCCCTTTACAAAGGTACTCTGAGTCCTGTGATCTGGGCGAGGGTGTGCCAAGCTCAAGGCTGAACCAAAACTGCAATGAGCTGTAGCACCTGCAACTTGTGAAAGCACAGACCTGAGTCCTACATGGGCACAAGTATCCCTGTATCAAACAGCTTCTGTGCGCAGTTTGACTCCAGGGATCCAGGCCAGGAAAAACACCCTCATCCTGTGCTCCAGTCCTGGGAATCAGACTCAAGAAGCTACAGCCATGGAGGTGCAGGCTGGGTGATACCAGTAGGGAAAGTCTAGCTTCAGGAGAAGGGCAGCAGGGATGTCACCAGCTCCTTCTCAGAGCCCCACAGCCTGGACAAGGGTGCTGATATCTTCCCACAGCAGAAAGTGTCTGGACAAGTAGCACTGGTGGTGAAATACCAGGAATGAAAGGGGAGTAAGCAGGGGCCTGGGGAGAAGAGATGACAGGCCTGGATCCTCTCCATCACCCACTCACATTACTGTTTAGGCAAGAGCAAACACCCTGATGGGATGAGATTAAAGGGGCTTTTCCTCATCTGGCTTCCCACCATTCCCAACCTGTGCAACATATGAGGGATGCTGATGACAGAAAAAGTCTTTGGAGGCAAGGGACAAAATGAGCTCCAGCAAAGCCCCTGGAAGGGGTTTTATGGAACCAATTGAGACCAGCATAGCATTTCACTTTGATTCTCGCTCTTGCTGCAGAGAAGCAGATGGCTGGTTTTGCTATGGAACTTCAATCCTACCTACTGAGTAGGAGTGTCCACGCCAGGTCAGACCCCGAGACTGCAGCAGATTGTGCCTGCTGAATTTTGTGCCCTTTGAATGCAGCCTGAGAAGCATCCGAGACAGCTTCCAACATGCCAGGGGGAGACAGGAGTGCTCTTATGATCCCAGCTATGAGACCTGGTAGCTAGAGAACAATCCAAAGAATGCTCACTTTCCTTGCATAAATGAAGTCTTGCCTTTGTTTCCTGGCCTTGTGTACAGTCATGAGGAGAGAGGCTGTTTTCTCAACCCTCTAGGAAAGATTTTCAGTTACAATATCTTGTTATTCCACAACGCAGTCATCCTATATCAGAAAAATTCATTCCTTAAGGTTACAAAATACTGAGTTCTGCTGGTTTTAGACAGATTTCCAAGATTTGAGCTCTGGAGTAGGGACAGCTGCTGGAGGAGGAACAGACAGTTAGGACTAGGTACCTGGCCTAGGACAGCATCTCCTCCTGTCTTTCACTGGGCAGGGGTAAGGGCAGCCTGCTGCCAGGGCTGTGGCCTGGCTTGGCACACCCTTAAGAGCTACAAAAGACGAGGATCTGGCAGGGATTTGTGATAAATGGTTGCATTGCTCTGAGAAGAGTTCATCTACTGCTCCCAAAACAGCTGGGAGTCACAGGCTTTGCAATCATGCTTTTACAGGTGGGCTGGCCAAACACTCACTCAAACAGGTAAACCTGCCAACATCCAGATCAGTGCTAGCCTCATCTCCCTCAGCTTTCCAGGGAACTAGGCCAGGACACTGTGCTCCTTTTCCAGGTAGCCTCCAGCCAAGGACGAGTCTGGTCCATCCCAGGCTAAGCCTCTTCTGCAACCCCTGTCCTGTGCAGGGGTCCACACCAACTACAGCATCTTGGTCTCAGTGCAGATCCATGCTGAGCATCCTCCTCCCTCCCAGGTGCAGCCACTCAAGGGGTCACTGAATGAGCAGCCAG
This sequence comes from Neomorphus geoffroyi, assembly GCA_033558235.1. Taxonomy (NCBI): domain Eukaryota; kingdom Metazoa; phylum Chordata; class Aves; order Cuculiformes; family Neomorphidae; genus Neomorphus; species Neomorphus geoffroyi. The sequence continues at coordinate 3,447,555 of JAUMJM010000048.1, forward strand.
GAGGCTTCTGCTCAAGCAAGAACTGGTTATCCTCCTTTCCCACTCATGCTGTTTGTCTTGGCCTCTCTTTCCATACCAGCCTTCCTCCTCTGCCTCCTCCTCTTTGGGATTGTATTGCTGAGGCTGTCACTATAGTTAATGGGCTGTGACCAAGAAGGAGCTTTTGGAAAGTGACACCAAGAGGCAGCCAAGGCCAGGGCATTACATGTGCATAGATACCAGGGAAGAGGACCCCAGAGAGGAAAAAAAGAAATCACAGCCACCAACAAAGGGAATCAGCAGACCAGAGGAGGAAAAGGGCCAAGACTAAGTTTGCCTCCAATAGGTCTCAGCAAAAGCTATCAGGTGCCTGGACATCCTGTGGGTTGGACAGCCCAGTTGCTGCAGCACCATGGATGCCATTCCCTGGAGGAGCTGGTAGTCACACCCCCTCTGCCTTCAGAAACAGTCCCTGGGCCAACTTATTCCCAGCCTGTGCTCAGGCTTGCTGGCTAGCACAAAAAGCTGGTCAAGGACAATGTAAATAATTTAACCATGTGGGTAGTCACATTTGACTCCATAGTCTTTGGGAGGAGAGCATGGTGCCTGCCTGTTGGCCATGCAAACCCATCTAAATTGGAGACATGGGTCTGATGGATTGACTACTTGGTGGATAAGGAATTCACTGGAGAATTGTACTCAAAGAATTGTGGTCAACAGCTCGATGAACAAGTGGAGACCTGTAATGAGTGGGTATACTGACCCCTTTCTGCAGAGGTCCGTATTGGGACCAGTGTTGTTTAACATCTTTGTCACAAACACAGACAGTGGGATTGAGTGCAACCTCAGCAAGTTTGCCGACAACACCAAGGCTCAGAAGAAAAACAGCCAGGGACTCTCAGCTCATTGGCAGTGAGGGGTAGGAGATGGTAGGCTGCTCTCCATGCCTTGTCCATGGACATGCCCAGTACCTGTCTCAATTTCCCCAAAAACTCTTTATCTTCCCCTGCACCCCAGTTACCAGCAAGCACCAAATTGGCCCAATCAGCTATGCTATGCTTTCCCTTCACTGCAAGAACAAAGCTGAAGTTACCACAGCTGTTTATCCACTTCCTACACTCCTATGGGATCTGAGAACTCCAGAGTTCCAGCCCAACAGCAGTACCAGTGGGACTAAAGTGATCTGAGCTGGATGGTGCCACACTGGCATGTTCCCTCCCACTATTATCTCTGCAATACTTCGGCAGCCTAGCCAAGCAGCACAGAGCAGGGTGGCCTCCTCACCACAGTGCTGAGACCAGGAGAGACCCACAGCCCAAATACTGCAAAAAAGTGCCCTTCACCCCTTAGAAAGCCAGTTTTCCTCCCTGGCACCCCAGCACAGACCCCTTACCACTGCAGCATTGTAGGCAGTGCTGTTTGCATGCCCCACACTCTGCACTGGCCTTCAAGCTCAAACACAAGAACACGTCAACCATCCATTGGCTTTTCTTTTTATTTAACAAAATCACAGCGCAATAAAAAGGAGAGAAAAGAAGCAGTTTACACCCATCACTGTTGCATCGAACATATCAAGCAGCAAACACCTGGGAGCAGCATGAAACTCTACTTGTGCATCCCTGCCCAGGCAGGAGCACCAGGCAGGTGCTGAATGTGGTGGCTGGGGAGGCAAGAAGTTGGGCAATGTCCCTGAGGAGTACAAGGGCTAAGGGCAACATTGCTGTCTGCTCTGCCATTGCCGCATTACTGGCTCTATTTCTACTTGCGCCAGGAAGGACAGGAAGGGAAATGGTGCAGGGAAGTCAGGGTGTGAGAGGGAGAATGACATCAGCCACACTCTGCCTGAGGACATCTATGTTGCACGTAGTGAGGGAGCAGCAGAGTTCATGGCCAGTGAAAAATATCCCCATCCCTCCCCTCTGTCCCCTCACTGTCCCATGCTGGCAGTATTTCCCAGGGATGCAGAAGGACTACAGAAGTCTTTGTGTTGATAATGGAAACCAAAGAGATCAGACTGGTGCTGGAGGTCATAGCAGCTGCAAGTGAAGGCTGAGATCCCCAAAACCTGTCTCACAGAACAGTCCAATGACGAGCTTCCAGGCTCCGATGTTGGCAGAGGCTCTGGTTCAGTAGACCCCAGCTCAGCCTGGTGTGGGTTGTTGGGTCAAGACAGAGACAGAAGGAAGAAGAGAGAATAGGCAAGGCTCTGCCCAGCCACGCACACTGGCACGAGTCCCAAGGAGGATCGGTTCTGTAGCTGCAGGTGGCAGTAGGTCAGATCCATTAGCTTCAGATTCACAGCTGGGAGCCAGCCCCACTCCAGGTGCCGGGGCAAGCCATGGGCTTCTTCAGGCCTTATTTGCCTTGTGGTTTGGCCTAGGGAAGTGAAAAACTCAGCTCTGATGTGTGTGATCCCACCCCAGAGTCTCTTCCCTTGTGTTGGAGTGGTCACCAAGGGGTGACCTTCCCTGGTCAAGCCAAGGCAGTGAAGTTGGGACCTGGCAGTGCTTGCAAAGCACCCACCAAACTCATCACAAGCCCTCCGCATGAAGATGTACAGGTTGCGAACTTCAAGCTTGCAGGGCAGAAGTGGGGAAGGGTTTGATCCAGGTACCATTTGCTGTGGCACCTGTTGGCTCAGCCCAGGGTGGGCAACAGCCCCAGGGCTGCATTTGTTTGGGGTGGAAGAAGGACTGCAGAGGAGCCAGACTGGTCCCAGTTGGAGGGAAGAGGGATGGAGACCGAAACAAAGTATCTATGCCTCAGCAGGGCATGTCTCATCTCTTCCCAGCAGTCTAGTCACACTGGGAAAAGACTGTTTGGTGATGAATAAACACACGTTCAGGCTGCCCCCTGCCCTCTTACCTTCCTAGCAAAAGTGGCATCCAGCTTCTCTTGGAGGCGAATCACCCATGGGGCTCCAAGCGGGGCACAGAGGTGCTTGCCCTTTGTGGTGATGAACCTACCAGGACCATGGGGAAAAAAAGCAAGATGAGGTGAGCAGAACACCCTTGGGAAGCTGAATCACAGCTCAATTTCCTATACACTGCTTCCCTCATTGCCCTCCTCCATCTCTGACTTGGGATGACTTTCTTCCCTGACATTATTCCCAGGTTTTCCCCTCTCACCATGTCCTGCTCTGATTGAGCCTGTGATCCAGGGTCTCTTCCACAAGCCTCCCTATTCCCTTACTCTCAGACCCGGCCCAACATTCCTCCTCAACCCCACCATGCCTCCCTCCCTACCTCCCTGCAGGGTCCATCCCTTGGCCACCACCAGCCTGGGGCTTTTGTCCTTTGATCATCATTATCACCCCTGGGGTTCTTACACGGCAGCCGGGATGTCACAGCCATCCTGCACCAGCTGGAGCCGGTAATCTTGCACTATCCGTCGTGGGATGGGTATCTCACACGTCCGCAGGCAGCAGTCAAGAGCATTATTCCCGCCATACACTGGAGGAAGAACACACCATGTAGGTTGAGATTGCTCTCCCCAACTTCATCCAGCCTCCCCAGAGGGTGCTGGGACTGCAGGGCTGCTTCGATGGAGCAGGGCAGGATGGTGCCCTCGAGCAATGCCCTCACACATCACCCCAGCTGCACACGCAGGCATGATATTTATTGCCCCATGCCCTGGGGCTGGCAGCCCTTTGCCTTCTTCTGAAAGAAATCAAAGGAGGTGAGAAGCAGCAGATTGGCAGAGGGCAGCCCTTCTTCACACCTAGACCCCTCCCATGCTTCTGAGGCCATTGCTGGCCAGCTAGGATTGTAGGCTGGGTATCTTCAACCCCACTTCAGGGTGCTGCAATGCTGGATTCTCATTCCCAAGGGGCTGAGAATGGCTTCGTTTCTATTTGCTGAAATACTCATAGGTATTGCAGGTCATCACCAGCCTACCCTGCACTGATCAGTCATGTGACAGCTGAGGGACACAGCTGTCTGCACTTCACTCCAGGGTAGAGGACCTTGGTCACCCTCCAAACAAATGCTATATTCATTGTTAATGTCCATCAAGGTTGGCAGTGCTCAGAGATGCCTGTAACTTCAGACAGCAGGGTGGAGTGGAACACCACAAGTTGTTCAGACTCCATAGCTCCCTGCAGCAGAGCAGAGGGCCAGAAGTCACCTCCCCCTACAGCTGTGACCTGTGAAAACCTGTGACCAACATCAGCAGACCCTCAAACATCGGCTGTGCCCTAACACATGCTTTCCTTCCTGCTCCCAGCCCTGCCAGGCTGTCCCACGCCAAAGGGTGCCAGGGATGCTCCCCTGATGTGTTGGGGAGAATGGGACCAAGGCTACTCCAGGCCAGTGTGCACAAGCTGGACTAGGGCACTGGGAGGCAGGATTGCTCCACAGCCTTTCCCAAGACAGCTTTCCAGCCCCAGTGCCCTGCAGGCTCTTGACTGGACTTTGGACAGGACAGAGTCCCTCTGGGAAAGGTTACAAGCTGAAGATGCAGGAGGGCTGAAGCAGACCCCAGCAATGGGTCTCTCTAAAAGTCTGCTGGAAATGCAAAATAGAGCAAGGAACTACACCCTCCCCCTTCCATCAGAATGAAGTCTGAGAGGTTCCCTCTTACCATCCAGGATATATCCCAGCAGCAGGAGGCTGAGGCAGAGAAGATGCAGCCGCTGCATTTTGCTGCTGAGTCTAGCAGAGTCTAGCCGATGATGGGCTGGAGGCAATGATGCTCCACGCAGGAGAGGTGAGCTCTGCACAGCTTCCTTGCACTCTACTGCTGGTACTCCTCCCTGCCTATTTATCTTTCCAGTTCATGGCTTTCACTTTCTTTTGGACAACAGGGGTGGGAAGTTGCAACAAGTCTTGCCACAGGCTGGATTTTAATCACTGAGCCATTCCGGAATATCCTGACTGCTTTCCCTGCAACCAGCTGCTGTGTGGTCCCAAAGCCAAACACGCTCCTGCCCTCTCTGCTGCTGACCCAGGTCACAGGGGATGCTGGTCAGTGCCAGAGCAGCTCCAGGGTCCCCTCACTCTATGAAAGCACCCTGGGCAAGCACATGGAGGCAGGGGTCTCAGCCCATACATTTCCCAGTCCCTTCTCCAAGACATCTCTGGAATGTTCCCATTACATATTTCACAGGCTCAACTTACTGATGCTGGGGGGGAGAACTTGCCTCAGCCCCATTTTTGGAGTATATATCAGTACTAGGGTGATGCCTGGCTCCCCCTGAGCCCTTCTATCTAGTCACAGAAGCCTGGCTGACTTCCTCCTGCTCTCCTCAGTACCCATGTGGCACATCCAAAGCTGGCTGGTGGAGGGCAGCACAGCCACCATGCTCCACTCCAGGGCCGTGATCTCATATGCCTAAAGACAATCTGGTTTCCAGGTGTACCAGCAAATGGGCTTGTGGCCAAAGACTGTGACGAGATTCCTGGAAAAAGGTTTTCTCAGCACAAGAGCAGAAATCCCCCACGGGGGCTGTGAGCACGACACAGGGTGCCAGCAGCTCACCAGCTGTGTGGGCACTGCAGGAACTGAAGACCAGCACTCCCACTGCAAACCTCTACAGGGGCACAAGGATAGGGGCTTCTTTTCCTCAGAATGGTGACTCACCACTGTGCCAGTGCCACCTGCCAGCAGGCTTCAGCCCATGTGAGATGCGCAGAGCAGTGGATTGCAGAGCTCAGGGAAGAGGGACTGTGAAGGGGGTCTCACCACTGTCAACAGCTGCCTTGTTGGGGCTTGTAGAGATGCCAGGGCCAAGCTCTTCTTGGGACATGATAAGAGGCAATGGCACCAGTTTCACACAGGGAAATTCTCATTGATAATAGGAAAAATATTTCCCCATAGAGGTGAACAAATCCTGGAGCAGTATCTCCATCTCTCTACCCTCTCCCCTGCTCCATTTTCACGCTGTCCTGGCACCTCAGCAGGGAGCCACTCCACAGCCTTTCCACAGAACAAATATCCACATGGGGACAAGAGACAGGGCTGGGACCTGGGGACATCAGTAGAGCCCTCTGTCCTCTCAGCAGACAAAGATAGCAAGCTCTGCCCCTTCCTTGCTCCACCATAAGAAGCAAGAGGAGACTCCAGCTGTGCCACCAGCCAAGGTGCTCCACCTCTGCACTGGCGCTGGCACCAGCTTTGTACATGGGGTGATCTCCTCCACCAGGCATGAGGACAGCATCGCCTCTAGCTGCTCCTGTGTCCCAGCAAGCCGGTGCTGTGCCAAAGGCGTTAGGCAGGGGCAGGCAGGCAGGATAAGAGGCACAAACAGGATGTGCCAGCTCTACTTCAGTCAGTACTCGCCTTCTAGCACTCACAGGCTATTGAAGAGAAATCTTGGTTGGTGAAAGGGTAATTTAGGTGGCAGAGGATTAGTGTCAGTCTTCAGGTCCAGCTACCCTATCAGTTTGGGGATGCAGGATGGCTCCAGGACCTGGTCTCTGCTTGGTTTCCCCAGGGCTCTGCCAAAGAAATGCCTCAGCAGGGAGGAGAGCAACTCCTGACTGCTGATGCTGGTGACCAGACCTCTGGGAGTACCACTCCTAACCCAGAGCCAGCTCCTTCTCGGGAGCTAAGCTGACAACACAGACCCCCCCGAAAAGAGGGAACCCTGAAGGCAGAGTCCTGACCCAGTCACAGGAGATGCTGAGGATGCTGCCTGATGGCAAACCCTCACCCCCTTGCATGTTCAGTGGGTTTGGCAGCTACTGGAGAATGCCCCAAGGGCTGACAAGTGGTGCTGGGGGTCTTGTCCTATGGGACACCCCTCCAGGTGCTACTGGGGTCCTGGTCTCCACAGCAAGTGGTGGTGGGACTCCAGACAGTTTCTTGGCACAAGGGATTCCCTCCCACTGCTGGATCTCAGCTGATCATATGCCAAAGGGAGCATGTCTAGTTTTGGGAATACATCCTTCTAGGGGTAAACCCCTTAAACACCCCTGACTGCAGAGGACCCCCTGTCCTCACATTGCCCACAGTCCTTGCTGACACATCTGCAGGAGAGAGAGATTTTGCCTCCTCCCAGCAGCTGTCTGGATGCCAAATGTGTGAAAGCACGGCTGCTCCAGTTGCCCAAAGAGGGATACTGGAGGGTGAGGAAAGGGGCTTTCCACTCACGTTGTGAAAGGGGAATGTGTAGGATTTCCCCCCTCCCCCCTTCTCCACTGGGGTCAGTGGGATTTCTAAGAAGAGAGTGGTCATCTCTGAAGTTCATCCCTGCAGCATGCAGGAAGGTCACTCCATCCCCCTCACAGGACTGAGCCCTGGGGAACAGAAGAGACAGCACAGATAGAGAAAGGGCATGTTTTGGGATTCCAGGCTCTTTAGAAGCACACATGCCTATGAATGGTCAGGGAATCCAGTGCTATTTGGGAAAAAGCGAGAACGTCTTCTGTGCTGACCCACTTAAGCCCCGACTAGAGCAATTTAGCAGTGCTAGAGCTCCAGTCCTGAGGACATCACAGACAGTGTTCCTGAGCACTCATCTTTGCAGAAGCCTCAACAATGCAGTTGTTAGTTGAAGCTGAAACTGCATGGGGGCATATTTCCATAGCAAATCCAATGCTTCCAAATGTAACTGGGCTATGTGAGTGTCATATCCATCCCCGGGCTCTCTTTGCAGAGCAGTAACCACACTGCCACTCTTCCAGATATGCCTCCTAGAGACCTGCTGGCTGCAGGAACAACTAGAGCAGCTGCTCCCCCCTGGGTTTGTGGGCTTTGGTGTACAACCCAGGGTGCCTTGTGGTGCTCTGCTTTCCACCTCTAAGCTATGGAGCTGGAAAGGGGAAAGGGGGAATTTCAGCACATTCCAGGCACAACCAGTCCCTGGGGCAGAATCTAGCCTGGCTGCATTGACCTCATTAGGAAATTCTGGGCAGACATTGCAGCTGTTTCAACTTCCCTTCAAGCTCCCAGAATGAGGGAGCCTCCCACAGGGCTCTCATTGCAACCCCAGTCCTGGTGCTGAATCTCCTCTAGCTGAGGGAATCCAGTTAATCTGATTTAAGTGAAATAAAGCAAAAGAAAAAAGCAAGCCATGACTTTGCCCAGAGGGAGTGAAGATTATTTGGAAGGGTCTGGCTAAAAGGGATGAAGAAGGTGCCAAGTCTTGCTCTGCTAGTGCCCATGTCTCCCTAACATTTATTGCCTTCAGTGGCAATGTTGAGGCTGAATGTGAGCCAGCAGTGGCCCAGGTGGCCAGAAAATCAAGAGCATCCTGGCTTGTATCAGAAACAGAGAAGTGATCATCCCCCTGTGCTCGGCATTGGAGAGGACATATCTTGAATCCTGTATTCAGTTTTGGGCCCCTCACTACAAGAAGGACATTGAGATGCTGGGGCGTTTGCAGAGAAGGGCAACAGAGCATGTGAACGGGCTGGAGAACAAGTCTTATGAGGAGAGACTGAGGGAACTGGGGTTGTTTAGTCTGGAGAAAAGAAGGCTGAGGGGAAACCTCATCACTCTCTACAGCAACCTGAAAGGAGGCTGTAGTGGGGTGAGTGTTGGTCTCTTCTCCCAAGTAACAAGTGATAGGATGAGAGAAAATGACATCAGGTTGCGCCAGGGGAGGTTCAAAATGGATATTAAGAAATATTTCTTCACCAAAGGGGTTGTCAAGCACTGGAGCAGCTGCCCAGGGAAGTGATAGAGTCATCATTCCTGGAGGTACTTAAAACGTGTAGATGTGATACTTAGGAACATAATTCAGTGGTGGACTGGCACTGTGAAGTTTACGGTTGGACTTGATGATCTGAAAAGTCTTCTCCAACCTAAACAATTCTGTGAATCTGTGAGATCACTGCAAGTCATGGGCAGCACAGTCAAGACCCTTCAGCTGGGTCCCACTTAGCTCTACCCAGGTGAGCATCCATCTCCGAGGTTCTCTGCAACATGTGTGTTCCCCAGCATCATCTTTGGGCTGCACAGTCCCCCAGCCAGGTGCTTCCTCCAAATGTCCTTGGACTCTGATGGCAGCAGCCAGGTGGAACGCCCCCAGCAGCTCCTTGATGTCATGCTGTCTGTCCTTCTTTCTGTAACCTCTTCAAAGGATTTCAGGAGGGGCTGGCTGGGGAATGGCTCAGAGACCTAGTGAAAAAATGTTGCATATTAGCCCCGCTGTGGAATATCCCCACAGGAGAGCAAACGTTCTTCTACCACAGCTCGGAGAGCTGTAGGAGCAGGTCTCCAGTCCTCAGCAGGATAGGAGGGAAGTGGAGGGAAGCGGAGGTCTGGGCAAGTGGAAGGAGGACCATCAGCATGAGGACTTGACACCAAGGCCAAGGAACTCCAGCTAGCAAAACAGACAACAGGGTAAGGAGGGCACTTGGGATCTTATATGTAGATGAAGCAAGGACTGAGAGAAGACTCTGGGTTGCGGACCTCTAGGACAGGATGGATACCAAGGGACAGCTGAGACTGGGAAATACCTGGAGGCAAGATGGATGTGAGTCCCTGTCACCCACTAGCCACTTCTCCACCTTCTCTTGGCATCAAAAGAGAGCACCAAAAGGCACCTTGAAGCCTCAGTTGGAAACTACAGGCTCCTTCTCATCCACACACCCCTGGAAACAGCTCTTGGCACTCACGGGGCTGCTGCAGTATAGCCAGCTACTGCTTCTCAGGAATGGTGTGAGCTGGGGGGGGGTGGACCCAAATGCATGCGTCTCCACGTGAGCCTCACTGGAGCTCAGCCCGGTGTTTCAGCCCAGCATACTCCACTGGCGGTGTAAGCCCAGAGCGCTGTCTGCACCGACTAAAAACTTGAGCTAATCATTTGGCCCAGGTTCAAGGCTTCCCTTTTCCTTGGATGCACTCTGTGGTTTGCCTTGCCTGGCTACTTTCTGCTGTCACTGAAGCTCTTCTGCTCCCGGGTGGCCGAGATCTCCTAACTTTTTGCTCTGCTTGACACAATCGTAACTGTGTGGCCTTCCTTGCAGAATATCTAGGGGAGCCTTTACCTCTCTTGCACACCCACTGCCTCAGCACACACCACATTGATGCTGCCTTGTCTTTGCACGTCGGGTGAAGCAGAGGGTTTGCCCTGCTGTGGGTGTAACTGTGTGAATCCTCCTCTGCTGCTTCAGTGTGGCACCATCTTAGAGCATCTTCTTTGTATTGCTTATCTAAGCTGGGTACCGTGGGTTCAGCTTCTCCATAGGCAAGGGGTTTTGGCCCCTCCTGTACGCTCCAGATCCCATCCCAGTGCCTCTCCCGTCAGTCTTTCTCAGGGAATCTGCTTGGAGGTGTTTCCCTGGTGCCATCTGACGGTAGCAGCACTATAGCCACCTGCCTTGGCAGCAAAAGGCTCCAACTAATCATGACAACTTATTATCCTTAAAAGCAGCATTCTGAAGTAAAGCTGGAAGTCGTGTGCAAACGTCCACATGTGTGGAGGCACAGGCACACATGGGGCTGCACTTTGTGCATCCATGTCCACTATCACATGTGCCTTCCTGAGTAGGTGTCTGTCCTGAGTATGGGACAAACTCCAGTGTACTTTTAGGGTAAATTTTAGGACAAATTAGAGCACCCCTGTGGGCATGTGATTTTAACATGTTTTAACCTAATGTCTACCTAGCATTTGAAGGGGAAAACCCCACCTGTGTAGTGTTTACATCTACAGACACAGAGACTTTAGGGCTTTAGGATGAATGGTAAAGGCTTCAGGTGCGCAGGTAGTTTTGTCTTCTCTCACAGGCAGTGGTGGGGGAAGGAGTGGGAAGAGCCAGGAATTAAACGCCTGGCTCCAAATCTGGTTTGAAGAACAGAAACTTTGAGTTCTTCAACAATGGGCTGGCCTACACACCAGGCCTGCTGGCAAACGATGGGGTACACTTGTCCCCAAAGTGCAGAAGGACACTTTCCAAGAAATTGGTGGGTCTAATTGAGAAAGCTTTAAAGTAGATTGGAAGGGGGAGGGAAAAAATACTGGCCTTGATAGAGTAAAGCATGGGAACACCACTTAAGACACAAAGGGATGGTGCACTAGTGAGGGGCTCTGGTCTGCCACCTCAGTGGAAGGGGTGAGAGCACTCCAGGTGGGCACTGAATTCAAAGGTTGTTTGTGGGTTACAAACTACAGCTAGGAAACACTTAGGACTTACAGCTACTCCACTCAAGGAAGAGGTGGAAACAACAGCCTAACTGAAGTGCGTTTACACCAATGCCTGCAGCATGAGCAACAAAAGGGGAGCTGGAAGCTGATGCAAGGCAAGAGAACTACGACATATTTGTCATCACAGAAACATGGTGAAATGATTCACACAACTGGAGTGCTGCCATGGGTGGCTACAAGTTCTTCAGGAGGGATAGGTGAGCCAAGGGCGGCGGGGTTGCTCTCTATGTTAGAGAATGTTTTGACTGTGTAGAACTCAGTAATGATAGGGTCGAGTGCTTATGGGTTAAAATCAGTGGAACATGCATTAAATCAGATACAGTGATAGGGGTCTGTTATCGGCCCAGCCAAGAAAGACAAACTGACCAGCTCTTCTACAAGCAACTGGGAAAAGTCTCCCGATCACTGGCTGTTGTTCTTGTGGGGGACTTCAGCCTTCCAGATGGTTGATGAAAGGACAACACAGCAGAAAGAAAACAGTCTAGGAAGTTCATAGAGTGTATGGAAGACAGCTTCCTAACACAACTGGCTGCCATTGGCCTGGACAGGCACACCCTCTGCTGGGTTAAAAACTGGCTGGATGGACGGGCCCAAAGGGTTGTCACAAATGGAGTTAAATACAGTTGGAAACTGGTCACGAGCGGTGTTCCCCAGGATTCAGTGTTGGGTCCAGTCCTGTTCAACATCTTTATCAATTATCTCAATGAAGGGATTGAGTTGCACCCTTAGCAAGTTTGCGGATGACACCCAGCTGGGTGGAAGTGTGGATCTGCTTCAAGGAAGGGAGGCTCTGCTGCAAAGGGATCTGGACAGGCTGGGTCCATGGCCTGAGACCAACGGGATGAGGTTCAACAAGGCCAAGTGCAGAGTTCTCCATTTGGGTCACAGCAACACCATGCAGCGTTACAGGCTTGGGGAAGAGTGGCTGGAGAGCTGCCTGGCAGAGAAGGACCTGGGGATGCTGGTTGACAGCAGCTGAACATGAGCCAGTAGTGGACCAGGTGGCCAAGAGGGCCAATGGCATCTTGGCCTGTATCAGACACAGCGTGGCCAGCAGGAGCAGGGAGGTGGTTGTGCCCCTGGGCTCAGTGCCGGTGCGGCCGCACCTCGAGTGCTGGGTTCAGTTTTGGGCCCCTCACTACAAGAAGGACACTGAGGGACTGGAGCGCGACCAGAGAAGGGCAATGAGGCTGGTGAGGGGGCTGGAGAACAAGTCCTATGAGGAGAGACTGAGGGAACTGGGATTGTTTAGCTTAGAGAAGAGGAGGCTGAGGGGAGACCTCATCACTGTCTACAACTGCCTGAAAGGAGGTTGTGATGAGGTAGGTGCTGGTCTCTTCTCCCAAGTGACAAGTGATAGAGAAGAGAGAAAATGATCGCAAGTTGCACTGGGGGGATTTAGACTGGACATTAGGAAAAATTTCTTCACTGGAAGGGTGGTCAGGCATTGCAACAGGCTGCCCAGGGAGGTAGTTGATTCACCATCCCTGGATGTGTTTAAAAGACACGTAGATGAGTTTCTTAGGGACAGGGTTTAGTAAGGGAACAGGTATGGCTGGACTCGATCATCAGGTTTTTTCCAACCAGAAGACTCTATGATTCTATGGTTCATGCTTTGCCGTTTGTGGTTGCAGACATATTCAGCTGGGCCTGGCTTCTAGGGGGCATCTGCAATCATTTCACAATCCCCTGACATCACGACCAGTACAACAGGGAGTCCTGTAGAAGGCAGGGCCAGTCTTGCAGGGCTGGGAGCAGTGTGTCCTCAGCAAACTCCAGCCCTCCCACAGCAGCCCTGGATGAGTCCCAGTGTGCAAGTGTCAGTTCCCAGCCCCCCATCAAAGCCCCAGTCAGGTTAAAGCCTCATTAATAACTCAGTTTAATCCTCTTTTCCCAAAGCAACGTGAGTATAGAGCCCTGGCTTTGAGCAAGCAGTGCTCATCCATGGAAGTTCGGAGTTGAGGGAAAAGCTCCACTGTGAGTAAAAGATACCCCATACAAAACTGGTTTGTGCCCCTGTGTTTAATGGCACCTCAGGACCCCTTGATGGGGATGGCTGAGCAATTAGGATGGCTTCACCTTGCTGGGCACCACAGCTGCAGGACAGTAGAGTTGCTCAGTTGCCCTCTCCTATGCCAGTAGCTCCCAGTCTCTGTGCCCTAGAGATGCAGAGCTCAGGCAGGACTGCAAAAGCCAAGACCTGGAAGATCACTGTTTGTAGGGCAAGAGAGCAGCTCCCCATGCAGCCCTTCCCACTCTGCCAAAGCCCTCACAACAGGCAGAACGAGTAAGTTTGGTTGTAAAGGATATATTTTATTGCCTCGCATCCTGTCCAAAAGCCAATCTGGCAGACAGCCATATCCTCCCACGTGGAGGATGGGGCAGCACAGAGCCAGCTCAGCACCCGTCCCATACTCAGGGCCAGTATCTTGGACTTCACAGTTTCTTTACACAGCCTTAAAATAATAGACCGCCTAATAAAGCAATCAAGCCAGATAAATGTTCTTGATATAAACACTCAGCTACAAGCTTTTCTCCAGCCAACACACAGCTTTTGCTGATATTGTTAAGCCCCACAAATCCTATTATAGCAATTATCTGACTTAATAAACCTTTACTGACCAAAGTCCACGTCTGAAGTCTCTGCAAGCAGATAGCACTACAGCTGCAACGGTACACTTCAGCTTGTTGCTTCTGAGCATGCTGGAGGGCTTTTGCAAGCACAGGGCTTTTGCAAGCACAGGGAGACAGCATTTCCTTACCAACCCTGTCCTGGAGGTCTGTACCCCCCCTATTTGCAGTCTCACCTTATGGTATCCTTGAGTTAGTGAGCTCTCATTTTACTAAAAGGTTTGGGATACAGCTGCTCTCAAATGGCTGCAGCATGTTTGCAGTGGATTTTGCAGTCTTCTATTCCCCCAACTGCACATCGTCACATGCAGTTTTCACCACACAAGATTTTCAGACTTGGGAAGAAAGTAAATAAGAGTTTATTTCTTCAGGGTTTTGATGGTGGTGGTGGTGGAGGATTTCAGGTTTTTTTTAAGAAAACCAAGCATTTGACTTAATAATGTCTGAATCTTTGACAACAACAAAACCAAGGGAGGATAAGGAGCTAAAATCCACTAAAATGTACACATTTTTTTCTGATTTCATTGCAATTTCATACCTAAAAAATAATGAGTTAAAAAACGAAAAGGACAAATCCTGTCTATCTTCCTCCAAACTGTAACTGCATATTTTAAAAGCCAAATGGAAAACCTAGAACAGCCCAGATATACAGCCACACTGTCACCCTAGCTGTCCCCAAACTCACCCTCTCAGCCACTATTAATTGGCCTGCAAGGAAGCACACAGCAAGCAGTCAGAGCAGGACCATGGGGACATGGGACCTGTCTGGCACCCCCAAGCCCTGCAAGCTGAAAATAAGGAAACAGGTGAGAGGGAAGTGAAACACAGCCATCATTTATTTGGTAGAAAAATAAAAGCACTCTTCCAGGAAACTCAGCCCAATGCATAAAGGATACTTTGTGAAGCACAAGGAGCCAGAATTAAAGCCTTCCAGGAAGTCTGAATGAAAGTACAGTCTTTAAGTATAAATACAAATGTATAAATGCTCCCTAAAAAGTCATAGGAAAAGCTGCCATCCTGCCAGGCTACATAAATCCCCTTTGGTGGGACAACTGCCCATGTGCCCCTCAGGGCCACGGCTGAGCACCCATGCAGGTCCAGGTCCACACAGCCGTGACTGTAAGGCGAGTGAGCACTCGAGTGTCCCCACTGCCGAGAGCACCCAGCCAGTGTAGGCGATCCTGTCTGGGGAGATCTCTGCAGCAGGCACAACAGCGCTGAGGGGCCTGCAGAGCAGAGGACAGCCCCCTCGGCCGGCCCCATACTTGCCTTGGGGCCAGAAGGCGAGTGGGTGGTCCATGGATGTCCATTGCCAAGCAGTGAGTCAGTCATTGGTGGGGAAGGCATCCGTCCTAAGGAAGGCAAAGAGGGGGAGAGGGTCTCAGAGAGAATGCCCACACCAGCCAGGGGCCTGCAGCCTTGCACTATGTGCCTTGCCTGTCCTCAAGCACTGCCTTGCCCCTGCAGCTCCAGAAAGAAATCTGGTTTTAAGCCAAGCAGAAAACAGGAGGCAATTGCACCCTAAGCACCTCCACACTCCAGCTATGGCTGTAGCAGACCTCCCAGGCTTAGCCCTGGGAGCCAGATTCTTGTCCTCCCATGAGAAGGGATCTGGGATGAGAGGGGATTGCATCCTCACCCCATCACCCTGCTGTCCCCTGTTCCCTCAACCTACCTCTTCAGGCCTGACTTAGACCTGCTGCCGCTTCTGCCTCTTGGATCTGCCCCTGGGACGTGGGGACTGTCCCTTCTTCTTGTCCTTCTTGTCATTCTTGACCTTCTTGTCCAGGTCCTTCATTAACTTCTGGATGGCGGGGTTGGTGGGAGAGGCGCAGATTTTCTTGTTCTTCTTGGTGGTAATCCTAGGGGTGCAAGCAGAAAAGTTTACTGGATGTGGGCAGGAAGAGGACATGGAGAGAATGGGTTTCACTGGAGCCAAACTGCTCCAGAGGGTCTCAACCACAGCAGGCTACTTACACGACAGCACGCAGCATGCATCCCGACTCAGGTCCCTGGAGGCGGTAGGACTTCACCCAGTTGCTGGAAATGGCTTTCTGGCTGTGCTTCAGGCAGCAGTCCGAGGCCGAGATGCCAATGCCTAGGAGCAAGGGAGGAACATGGCATTTTGGACCCTTATCAAGCCAAAACACCTTCCCAGTCCCAGGGGAGTACTTGGTATCATTTGCAAGAGAGATGCTGGGGCAGCACATGAGGGTGGAAGCTCTCAACCCCAGCACCCGGTTGCAGGTCAGACTCTGCTCTGGGGATATGAGACACTAACGTTACAGTGAGCAGAGGAAAACTGAGGCAGAGATGAGGTCCTTGTGAAGGGACTGAAGCTTGTTCTCCTGCCAGTGCTTTTCAGCTTGGGATGCTGCTGTCCCCCCAGTCACATGCACAAACACATGCTCCCAAGCCAAAAAAACCTGCAAGCCAGTGCTTCACATGAAGTGCACACACACACACAAACACACACACACAACCCCCTACACAGGACTGCGTGACAAACCCAGCTATGCATGCTTTCAAATGCACCACAAACACCCACCATACACTGCAACCAAATCACTCAGCACCCTGCTCAGACCCTAACGAACACCCATCCCCTGCCCCATCCCATCCGCAGGCAGGCAGGAGGGGTTTGTGCCACTCACCTTGAGCCTGGGCAATGAAAAGGACAGCAGCCAGCAGGAGCAGTGGCAGGAGGAGGCGCAGAGCCATGATGGATGCTATGGGTGCTAAGCAGGACAAGTCAGGGAAGCAGGATGCACACTGCTGCCTTGTGCCGAGGCTGCTCCTATTTATCTCTGGACATTTTGCTTTCATTTTCGTCCAGCCTGGCAGGCAGCCCACCCGCTGGCTGAGGCCTGGGTGATGAAGAAATGGGAGGGTGGGGGATTCCTGTAAGCCATGAGCCCCCCTTTACAGGCACGTCCTGTCTTGTTCTCAGCTGCCCATCTCAGCGTGGGGTACCAGGTAGGGGGCACATCAGACACACAGCCCCCATCATGGCTAGATGAGTTTGTGGGCTCCTATTTCCTACTCAGTCTCACGACTTGCCTTTACCTGCTCTAGGTGGGTCAAGTGTTACTGCTTGCACATTTGTTCCCCAGGAAGGGATCCTGGCAGGCAGCCAAGCCATTAGGAAAACCAAGGACTCGTTATATTATTTTCCTTCCACACCTCTTGCTTTGCTCCCAAGTCAAGCCACCCACCCCACATAAGTGAAAATGGTCTCAGGGTGAAGCCATATCCCAGCCCCCTGAGCCGCCTCAGGGGCCTCTCCAGACAGATGGACACATCTGTAGAGCTGGGATGCGCAGGGACTGGACTACAGATGGGTCTGGGGAACATAACACAGTCCATTTTACATTGATGTTGATACCAAATTGTGGGAAGATGAGGATGATCAAGATCCTTGCACAGCTGGAATGGGCTGATGGGAACCTCCTGAGGTTCAACACAAACAACATGTGAAGTCCCACAGGCAGGATGATAAGACCTTCTGAAGCTGCACAAGTTGGGCAAGGCTGGCAAGATGGGAGTTATGTAGAAGTGCACCTGGGGGAGCTGAGCTGGAACCCACAGTGTACCCCTCGGGTGGCAAAGGCCACCCAATGAGATGGCCACATGATTGGACCAAGCCCTGAGCACCCTGGAGTAACACTGGTCCTGCTCTTAGCGAGGAACTGCATGTTTTCATGTGATTGCAAAGGCATTGTCTAGAAGAAACCAAGGATGGAGGGTTCACAAGCTTTGAACAACCTGTTCCAGTGCTTCAAATGTTTTCTTGTTGAAAACATTTTCCTTATTATTAAATGGGAATTTCCTTCCATACATCTGGTGTCACTGGCTTTCACCCTGTTCCAGGGCCACTCTGAGAAGAGTCAGGCTCTGGCATCTCTCCAGCACCCCTGGGCAGCCCCCACCAGCAAGGAGCCCTCTTCGCTGTCCCATTCCCAGCTTCACCACTCCACGTCTCACAGCCCCTCTTCACCCGTCCTGATCTGCCGCTCTCCAAACAGCTCTGCTCCTGCTGCTTGTGGCTGCCATGTCTTGGGAACTCTAATGGGATGCAGAGCTATGATGGGTCTCCCTGATGCCAACAGAGTCAAGCACCTTCCCTGGCCTTGTTGCCTGCACCCTAGGTTACAGCCACAGGAATTTTCACCAGTTCCTGATAAGGACCCTCATAAACAGTTATCAAGGGCAATGAGTAACGCAGAGGGAGAACAAAGTCCTGGCTACCATAGAAAGCAAAGCCATGATAAGATGCCCAGGTTTTCACCCCCCTCAACAGGGAGGGGGTGGTGCTGGCATCGTTGTGGTGCTGCTACCAAACATCTGCCCTGCAGCCCTTTCTTGGACAAGGAGAACAGCAAACTTCAGCAGCTTGCTACCTTCCTCAGGGACAAGAGGTGTGCTTGGGGCAGTGTGGAATCCAGGGCTGTGATCTTGTGGCTTCTGACATCACCCATGCAGAAGAGAAGGGAGCTGTCATACTGGGGGGTACTCATATGCCCAGTGCCACGCAGCTCTCCTTGCACTGTGCAGCATCGAGGTCAGTTTGATCTCAGGCAGCAGCCCCTGGGGCATGCAGCAGTCACAGGCCGTGGACAACAGCGGGTTGCTTGTAGGTGCACCTTCCTGGGGTGCCTAGCAGCATGGAAAACTGATCCTTAGAGGCATCCTGTTGGCTGCCACCCATCCCTCGAAGCCCAAAGCATGAGTGGCATCAGGACAGGGCAGGAAAAGGAGAGCCACACTGGCTTTAGCACCTTTCCAGCCTTTATTTGTGCGACCTCTCCAGGCACTGGTGTCAAGCAGAGCACCTGGATGATGAACCCTTGCCCTTGGATGTCTGAAATACTGTCCTGCTGCACATCCACGTGCTGGAGAGGCTGGGGGACCACTAATCCCACAGGCATCGACCCTGGTGAAGTCTGTATCAGAGCATATGTGGGATGAGAACAAGGGACGTAGAGGGAGGGGAGATGTGTTATAGGTTGATACCAGCATGGACTGGTCCAGCCCAGAGCTCCAGGAGCTCCAGGAGAGCTATGTGGTCCCATGATGGAGCCCAGCTCTCTCCACTGCCCAGTTCCAGCCACAGCCACAGCAGCATGTGCCTGGAAAGTCCCTGGCTCTCTGTGTGTTTTCAGGAGACAGCAGCAGCATCCTCTGGCCAGATGCCAGCCCCAAATATGGTCTGAGTTGCTGAGGAGGGTCAGGGCACACATCCCCTTCACAGGCATCAAGATTTGGCAAGCCTCTGGTTGCTGCAATTTGCATGCTGAAGAAAGCAGCCAGCTAAGTAGACCCTCACTCCTGTTGCTACAGGTACAGTGGATTGGAGAGGATCCAGAAGGGAACAAGCTAAGTGCAGAGTTACTTGGCCATTGCTCTGGCCATTGCAGATGCACCTGTATGCCTGATCAGCAGTGTCCCATGAAAACTGGCATGGAGGTCCATGCCCCATCTCCACTCCTGCTTCCCTTCCCCTCAGAGCCCCCAGTTCACTCCTCAGGTGTCTTGCTCTGCCACCTGTTCCTCCAGCCCAGGGACAAAGCAGGGAGCTTCTGGCAGTGAGAGAGGGGTAAGCATTGCTGTTTGCAGAGGAGTTTCAAGGCAAACTGAACTTTTGGGATACAGAGGAGCTGCTGGAGGTGAAGGCAAGGTTTTATAGGGCTCTCCAGCACCAGCAGCCTCCAGCAGCCACTCTGGCCAGGCACAATTCCTTGCACACACCCACATAAACCCATTTCTTAACCAGCCCAAGCTCCTGCAGTCGCCAGCCTTTTCCCAAAGCTCAGATGTTCAGGATGGAGGTGGACACAGGAAGGGGGATACAACCAGGGAAAGTGCCCCTCTGCATTCTCTCAGCTACAGAGAACACCCTTTTGGCCCCAGGATCTGTGTAAGGCTCCATGCAGAGCCTTTGCAAAGGTGCTTTGTGTGATGTGCCATGAGCTACCTCCATGCTCAAGCAGCCCAGGTCCAGCCCTCTGTGCATCTCTGCAGTGGAAGGACCTCTAGACTGCAGGAGAAGGAGAGGGTGTCTTAGGCAGAGTCTATGGTGTCTCTGCACACCAGGCATGCAAAAACAGTGGGTCCATAGCAAAGGTAAGCAAACTGCCTTGTTTGTGAGCCCTTCCCAGGCAGTGAAACCACTGTGGCAACTTGTAGGGATTCACTCAAGCCTCCAACCCAAATGTTTCACATATTTGCACCCTGCATCCTAACATCAGAGCCTGGAGTTTGCCTACAGATTACTGCCCTGGCTTCCAGCATTGCAGTTTCCAGGCATCTCACTCCATAATGCCAGGAGATCCTGTCTGGTCACCCTTCAGCCTCTGCCCACCCAGCCCTGGACTCCCCTTCAGCTCTGCAAAAGCCCCCAGCTGTGTCCCACTTAACCAGACATGGGGTCGGCTTCCCAGGGGGCGTGAGGCTGGGAACAGAGGTTCCTTGCATGCACAAGGCATTGACCAAAGGCATCGAGGGGAGCTGACCAGGGGGACTGGGAATTTCCAAATCCTTCTGGATGTTGCCTCCAAGTTAGAGTCACTGCTAACAGGAATAGGGTCGTGTAGCTTAACCCGCTGACCAATAAATTCCTTCCTGCAGAGGCCTCGATTCCCAGGACCCCGCACAGAGGTAGTTTGCAAAGTCCAGTGTGGAAAAACCCCATGGCTGAGAAGGGGAGCAGGATGCCTGCCAGCAGCACCATATAGAAACACCATATAGCAAAACAGTACTCGGGAAGTAGGAAAGAATTGCTGGAAGCTGGTAGCACAGGAGCCAGGCAAGCATCCCCGCTGGCTGCCGCTCTATCCTCTGGCATTCAGCACGGCTGATGGGAAGAGCAGGATGAGCACAACATGCTGGGAAGGGCAGGGAAGTCGGCTCCCTGGGAGTCCCCTCTGCATGAATGGGGTGCTGAAGCCAGTAGGGGTTGGAGAAGGTCTTCCATCAGGAAAAGTTTACACCCCCCATCCACACTGCCCAGGTGGAAATTTGGATTCCCAAATCAGTGTGGGTGCAAGGAGTTAACCCTTTGGCTGCTAGCATACCTGCAGAGCAGCTCAGCCGCTTTGGGACAGGACAGGTTCGCTGCTGAAAGAAGTGCAGTGAGGGAGCAAGTAGGCTGAGATGGACTCGAGTAGATCCTGTACTATAGAAAGATGTCGTCTTCCTGCAGCATCTTTTGCATGGCATGTGGTGCTGCCCATAGTGCTCCCTCAGACCCAAGTTCAAGGGACTGAGCAGGATCTGTGTTTTGTCTTCCCATGGAAAGCATGTGGTCAGGGTTGTTCAGCTCTCAGTCCTCCTGAGCCAGGCATTACCAAATGCCCACGATCCTTTTTGGACTGGGGCTGTTGTAAGCGTGCATGTTTGTCACTTAGATCACTGGAAAATATTCAGTGCTGAAAGGCAAGATGGCTCAGAGCCTGTCCCTCTGTGGCATGGTGGAGACCTCCATCGTGTAGCCAAGGTTTGTGGTGGAAAGGGCACAGGGCGAAAGGCTCCTGCTCTTGACAGAGATGCAAGGCCAGAGATCAGGAGATGCTGCAGGGAAGGGGGGGGCAACTGGTGTTTGCATATCCTCCAGAATCTGTGCCCATCTTACCTACTCTTCAGCCCTTCCACCAGCCACAGGCCCACTCCTCCCTCTTCCACTGAGAAGCACATCAGTCCTCCATCCAGAAACCTGACAGTTCCTCATATGGTCACATAAACCTCAGTGAAAACTGCTGGCACTATCCCAACCTTTGTTGAAAGCGGAGACATAGCAAGCCCTAAATCCTCTCACGGCAAAGCGAGCAGCTGCCCTCAAAGCAAGGCACAGCGTGCCTGCTGGCCGAGCCAGGAGCTCTGTGCAATTTGAAATGGGTGCGTTGGCTGGGCTCTGTCCAGGCAGGGATGTGCACAGGTGTATGCTTCATGCAAAGGCATCATGCTGGCCTGTGAATTCAGAGAGGCTCAGAAGCTGCTAGGAGTAGTGTTGTCAGAGAAGAAGCTGCTCCTTTCCATCTCTGTGCTGAGAGACGTCAGACTTCGTAATTGACACCAGGCAGAGCCACGCTCCCGACTCTCAGCATCTACCCAGCAGCCCGCTTTGCCTCTTGCTTCTAGCACGAGCTCAGCTACACAGGCTGACGAGCCCAGATCCACCCTCCACAGCAAACAGCAGCTGGAACACAGGGCAAGCTCATCAGCAGGGATGAAACGAAGATGAATAAATCAAAGACAGCTGAAGGGCAACGAAACAAAATGTTGAGAAGGCTCTGGAGAGTTTATGGAAGACATTAGAGCAACATGTAAACTAGGAAATAGATATGCTTCAGCCAAGACTAGAAAACACCAGGGAAGGGCTCTGCTGGCCACCCCAACCAGGGAAGCAGCCACCTAACACCCAGGCAGCAGTGGAAAATGCAAAAGGCAGATAGAAAGCAAAGAGAAAGGAGATGAAGCCCCAGCAGGCTAGGAGCTGCCAGGCACTGGCAACAGGCAGAGATCCAACATGTTGCCTGCCAGCTTCATGAGCTGTGAGCATCTGGACTTGGTATCAGAGGGAGCAATGGTGCCAGGATGGTACCTGAAGAGCAGCCAGCCAAGCCCTTCTCGGCAGCCTGTATGGAAAGGAAAAAGCTGCTGGAAGGGATGGAAATGGCTGCGTGGGCTCCAGGAGCCCAGCTCCACACAGGCCAGGTCTCATCCTGTATGGATATAATTAAAAGATACGGAGAAGTTATATACGCCATACCTAAATACAACCGGTCATTAGCGGTAATTCAGAGCAGCAGGGCAAAGCAACAGAGCTGTCAAAACCCTGCAACAGCTGACGCCACAGTGGACACCTGAAGACTTAAGGAGTAACATGAAGGTCATTTTGGCACCCAGGCAGACAGGAGTAATGCAGAGGTAACACTCTGTACCATCAAGGAGAGTCACACAACACAGAGTAACCTTCTCCCAGACACTCACAGAGCAAGGGCTAACTTAGGTGCACCAAAGACCTATTTGATGTGGCCATCAAATAGGTGTCTCCAAAAGGAGGCAAGGGGCACATGCCTGAACATGGGGAAGTGTTGGGAGCTGAGACACCACCTGAGATGCCGCAGCTGGCTAGCATGCGTCTGCGTGCTTTGGTTCGGTGGGTGGCTTCAAGATGTGTTCGATGTACAGGGAGTAGTATGAGGGGCTGGAAATTCCCTTTGGGCTGGGGATCAGGCAAGGCAGCTATTTACAGCAAGGGCAGAGCCTGCAGGGCCAGAAGCTGGGAGACCTCCCAGCAACATCCGCCTGCCAAACTCCTGAAGACATTGCAGTGGCAGCTTTGTGAAAGTCACCCACACAACTTGCAAGCCTCTCCCAAAGCATGACTGCCTCAGGCATCAGGAGAAAGGTGAAACACACCACCGTACCCAACAAGGGGCCCCATCCCAGCACACAGGCAGTAGAACAGCCCACGACATTTCAGAGATCTGGAGACACTCAGGGCTGCCAAGATGAGACTAAGCCCAGGCCTTGTTCCATATCCTCCAGAAGTGACTGACTGTGGTCTCAGTCACAAAGGGGACATCATCCATCCAAGAATATCACAACGGCTGCAGCCCCAGTTTCCATCTGTATAGAAATTCACTCCAAGCCTGGAGGTGTCTGTGACAGCACCAGGATTGCAAACCCTGTATGGCTGCACAGGCAAGCTTGCAGGGGCAAGAAAGAGATTTATGAGACCAGTTGATATACTTGGCATTACTCAATAGGCAGAGAGAACATCCTTGGGATATGTTGCTGCCTCCATACCTACAGCTACTTCCCACTGGACATCAGATCACTTAGATAAATACCACTGTCTCTGAAGCCTCTCAGGACACAGCTCTGACAGATTTGGTTGGTTCCACATCCCTTGGGTCTCTCTCTCCACTTAGCAGGGAGACAAGGCCAAATCCAAATCTTCCCATGGGTTTCCAGATACTAATGACAGAATTATAGAATCATCAGGTTGGAAGAGACCTCTGAGATCATCGAGTCCAACTGTAACTGTTCCCTTACTTAAACCATGTCCCTGAGAAACTCATAAACACCTCCAGGGATGGTGACTTGACCGTGTCCCTTGGCAGTCGTTGCAATTCCTGATCACCCTCTCAGTAAGGAAATTCCTCGTAATGTCCAGTCTAAACCTCCCCTGGTGCAACTTGCGGCAAATCCTCTCGTCTTATCGCCTGTCACTTGGGAGAAGAGACCAACACCCACCTCGCCACAACCTCCTTTCAGGCACTTGTAGACAAGGATGAGGTCTCTCCTCAGCCTCTTCTTCTATAACCTAACAATCCCAGTTCATTCAGCGGCTCCTCAAAGGACATGAAAGGCAGCTGAGAGCAAGTCAGTGCTGCACTTGCTGTGCAGCCTCTTGCGAGGTTCATCCTGCAGTGGCTGAGGTGGTTCCTCTTCTAGTAATTCCTTATACCGTGCAACTGCCCTGCTGGCTTCCCAGCGCCTAAAGGTATTTTGAGTCCAATGGGCCCCCTTGGTCCCTTTGGAGCAGAGGCTGGGGTTTAATTTTGGGAAGGATTTTGTTTTCCCGTGGTCCAGTGTAGAGTTGTGGAGGGGCCACATGCGGTTCATGTGAAAATGCGCGTGGGCTTGTATGTGGTCTGCGATCTGCTGGGGGGGGTTTCTTGTTCCCGCGTGGGCTTTGGTGTGCGCCGCAGGCTTTTGAGGGAATGGGAGGCTGGTAAGGTTGTGAGAGAGGTGTGAGATGAGGGAGCGCAAGCGTGCCTGTGTGCGTCGTAAAGGGTGTCCGTAAGAAAGTCGTGTGTCCGCGTTTGAAAGAGGGGCAGGGCTGTTGAGGGTTTCCTTATTGGCGTTTCGTTGGCGTCGGCGAGCCCGACGGCGGGGGGCGGGCTGTTGGTGTCCGTGGCGAGGGGCGGGGTATAGGGGTAATTGTGCGGCTGCGCAGAGGGGGAGCAGGGTGGCGCGGGAGGAGTGATCGCGGCGACTATGCCGGAGGTCCGGAGGTCTAATCCCGCTCCGGGAAACAGCACCGTGCTTCAGGACTGCGCCTGCCCTTGAACGCTCCCCTACCCTTTTTTTGCTCCCGTGCCCGCTAGGCCCCACCGCGGCTTGGGCAGCGCGGCCTTTCGTCCTTCCCAGGCTCCAATTTTAGCTTCCGATCCTGGACCGGATCGCTGTGAGAAGGGACCCCACAGCCCACGCAGCCTTGGGCACGGACCTCCCACCCGCCCAGGCCGCTCAGGGCCCGACCGGCCGGGCCTTGGCTGAAGGCTCCGAGCCCTTGGCAAGTGACTTTGGCGTAAGCGCCGCTTGACATCAGAGTTCGTCCGGGCGGAGCAGAGCCAGATGAAAGCCTTGCGCTCATCATGTGGACGTTAACAATGTCTGCGCTCCGATAAACCTCTGGACTCTCTTCTTCTGGCCACGATTAATGTCACGGACATTGGCAGACAAGAGTTCAGCCAAGTCAAGAAACAGCAGTGCCAGCCCGTAATTTGGAATAATTTCAATTTAAAAAATAAAAAGGCTGTGCTCAATCTGTGCCAGTAAGAATTACTCAGCAACAAGAAAATTGTCTTAAATACTCCTACCATTGATGAATGGTTCTGGTAGGTTCCGGGAGGAGTGCAGGCTCTTTTTTATTTTTATAGGTGCTGCACCGCTAGGAATGCTTTACAGTGCACCAGAAAAACAGGACAAAAACTTTGTGTTTTAAGAGTGAGGAAGGTTATTAAAAACATTTCATTACAAAATAACTTCTGGCAGACAGACTCTGTGAGGCCTAGATGCGTATTTTAAAAGTATAGAATCGGAACCATATCGGAGGAGGACAGCATCGGCGACATCTCAAAGTATCACAACGGTAAGGGGAAAAAAACTAAGGAGCTTTCTTGATTAGAATTTAAGTTGCCTTGGGTTTGGCCATATCAGTAAGTATATGATTATTACTTATACAGAATACGTACTCTATATTTAATTTCTTCTTTATTTCTGGCTTTCTTGATTCTTTTTTAATAGTGGGAAAAGAAAGATAAAAGCCAGTGGTTAGGCAGGGGTGACTGGAAGAAATTGTGAGCTTTAGTGAAAAAGAAATGAGGATTGGGATCCAGAGCAACGCTTCAACACATTTAGGAATTGTGATGTAGCTTTGATATAGTCAGGAAATGTAGGAACTAACGGACTGCACCGTACGAGGTAAAGTCAGTTTCTAGTGACGTGCTTAGATGTTATGTCCGAGTCCTAGCTGTAAAACATGCATTTCATGCTAACCTACTGAGAACCAAACCAGAAAGGTCAAATTCTGAACACAACTGTTGGTGTCCATGGCAAGGGGCGGGGTATAGGGGTAATTGTGCGGCTGCGCAGACGGGGGAGCACGGTGGTGCGGGAGGAGCCTGGAGAGGTGGTGGTGTCACCGTCCCTGGAGGTGTTTAAGAGGAGATTGGATGAGGCACTTAGTGCCATGGTTTAGATGATGAATAGGTGTTGGTGTTGGGTCATAGGCTGGACTCAAATCTCAAAGGTTTTTTCCAACCTTCTGATTCTGTGACATTCTGATACTGTGGTAAGGATCTTGGCTGAAAAACAGTGAGGAAGCTGCCGTGTCTTCCGGAGAAGAGCCCAAAACCTTCCTTTCTAACCTGAGGAGATGAATGAACAATCTGTCTTGGCCCATCTAGTACTTCCCAAAGACCAGCGTTGTCCATCCTGATGGGCTGGTGTGTCCTAACTCCATCCTCGCAATGTGTCTCCAGAGCCTTGGCAGGCAGATGGTGCTGGGAGGTCTCCTAGCTTCTGGCCCTGCTAGCTCTGCTCTTGCTGTAAACAGCCACTACGCCTGATCCCCAGCCCAAAGGGAATTTCCAGCCCCTCACACTGCTTCCAGTCCATCACACACGGCAGCCATTGGCTAAACCAAAGAGCTCAGAGGCATTCCGGCCGGCTGTGGCATCTCAGGCAGAGTCCCGGCTCCAAATGCTGTTTTTCCCGTACTCCAGCGGGTGCCTCTTCCCCCCTGCCTCCCCTTAGAAACTAGTTCAATGTGACACATGAGGCCTTTTGCCTTTGCAGAGGGTGATGGAGACAACAAGATGGTCTTAATGCAGCCAGGGCTGTTGTCACATATGTCCAATAAGCCAGGGATCAGGTTAGGAAAGCTAAAGCTCTGATAGACTTAAATCTGGCCAAGAATGTCAAGAACAACAAGAAAAGCTTTAATAGTTACATCAACAATAAAAAGAACACTAGGGAGAATGTAGGCTCTCTCCAGAAGGAAACGGGAAGACTGACTACACAGAATATGAAGAAGGCTAAGGTACTCAACGATTTTTTTGCCTTAGTCTTTACTGACAAGGGCTCAGTCCATACCGCCCAAGTTGCAGAAGGCAAGGGCAGGGACTTGGAGATCAAAGAACTGTCCATTGTAGGAGAGGCTCAGGTGTGAGACCATCTAAGGGACCTGAAAATGCACAAGTCTCTAGGAACTGATGAGATGCATCTGCGGGTCCTCAGGGAACTGGTAGATCCAGTTGCTCAGCCACTATGCATCGTATTTGAGAAGTCATGGCAGTCCAGTAAAGTTCCCACTGACTGGAAAAGGGGAAACAGAACTCGCATTTTTAAAAAACGAAAAACGAAGACCAGGGAAACTACAGGCCGGTCAGTCTCACCTTTGTGACCATGGAACAGATCCTCCTGGGAACTCTGCTGAGGCACATGAAAAATAAGGGAGTGATTGGTGACAGCCAACATGGCTTCACTAAGGGCAAATAATGCCTGACAAATATGGTGGCTTTCTGCAATGCAACTGTGGTATTTGGTGGATACTTATCCACCATTAACCAACATCATTGACCTGGATTTGTGCAAAGCATCCAACACTGTCCTACATGACATTCTTTTCTCTACGTTGAAGAGATATGGATTTGACAGATAAACGACTTGGTGGATAAGTAATTGGCTGGCGGGTCACATTCAGAGAGTTATGGTCAATGCCTCAATGCAGCCCAGAAAGCCAACCATATCTTGGAATGCACTAGAAGTGTGACTAGCAGGTTGAGGGACGGGATTCTCCCGCTCTGCTCTTCTGTCTTGAGACCTCACCTGGAGTGTTGTGTCCGGTTCTGGAGTTCTTAGAACAGTAAGGTCATGGATCTATTTGAGCAAGTCCAGAGGAGGCCACTAAGATGATCCAAGGGCTGGAGCACCTCCCGGATGGGTAGAGGTTGAGAAGGTTGGGCTTGTGTAGCCTAGAAAAGAGAAGACTCCAGGGTGACCTTATAGCAGCCTTCCAATACTGAAAGGGCCTATAGGAAAGATAGGGAGAGGCTCTTTAGCAGGGATTGCAGGCATAGGACAAGAGGGAATAGTTTTAATCTGGAAGAGGGGACATTCAGGTTAGGAATTAGGAAGAAATTTTTCACTGTGAGGGTAGTGAGGCACTGGAACCAGTTGCCCAAAGAGGTTGTGGATGCTCAATCCCTGGAAGTGTTCAATGCCAGGTTGCACAGGGTTTTGAGCAACTTGATTCAGTGGATTCTGTCCATGGCAGGGGAGGGTTGGAACTGGATGATCTTTAAGGTCCCTTCAAACCCAAACGATTCCATGATTCTACGTTTCTATAATTCTATGATAGAGACTGGATTGAGGGACATCCCTGTGCACGCAAAGCAGATCTACCTCTGGTGGTTGTGCTGTTGGGTGGCTCTGCACACACCCATGGGCCCCTGTGCTGTGTGCACTCTGAAGGTCCAAGTCCCCATCTTAGGACCAGAGGTCCCATTTTTGCCTCCCCTAATGGTTCCTGTCCTGACGCCTTGACAGCAAAGCAGACCCTGCTTGTTGTAGAGGTATGGAGGAGCTCAAGGCTGCCAAGATGAGATTCAGACCAGATCGTGTCCCATGCATCCCAACAGTAATTGACTGTGGTTGCAATCAGGAAGGGGATTTTGCACCCCCAGGAAGACCACAAGGGCCATGGCCCTAATTCCCATCTGCGCAAGGCTCTGCTCCAGTACCGAAGGTCTCTGAGCCAACATTGCAAAACAGCAGCCTCTCTGGAGGGAGAGGGGGAAGAAGTACAAACTAGCAGCGGAGGACTGTGCCATTTCAGTGCCGCAAGCTTTGGAGATGCTCCTGATCCCTTTATATTTACCTTGTGCTCGTATCTCTGTGGGAGCAGAACCACCAGGGGGCTCCAAGCCCAGAGCCCAGTTCCGGCTCTGAGCTGTGTGCCAGCTGCCCAGTGAGAAAGAAATGAAGTTTGAAAACCGAAAATCCAAACCAACTCCCTTCCTCACTGCATCCCTTCATGATCAAACAACCAAAGGTTTGTGGACAGAGAGGGAAACTCAATGCTAGAGCTAAAATCAAGAGCACAAGAGATGGGGAGCAGATTTCAGAGTTTCCCACTGCTTCCCAGTTCAGTATGGACAGAGGACATGGTTAACCATGATGTTGGCAGTGCTGTGGGGTTCAGGGCTGCAGAAAGGAGGGTTCAGACCCACACAAACACCCCTCTATTTGTGTGATGCCTTTGATATCATAGACAGGGGGCATCAAATGCTCCTTTTTGACAAAGTAGCTTTCCTATCAAGCACTGTCTGTATTTTCTCTTCCAAACACTTCAGACCCCACTAGTCCCACAGTTCTCCTTGCCAGAGAGGCAATGGCACTCAGGGGCAGGCAATGAGGGCACAAGTCTCAGCACAGCCCCACTGCAGTCTGGCAGGATGCCTTGAACCCTCCTAGGGTGCAGAACCCCCCGTCTTCCTCTGTTCCCGAATACAATGGCCCTGCTGCTTTGAGGAGGTTGTGTGTCCCTGTGCTGTGGCGGCGCTAGAACACGTAAAGTTCAGTCTAAGCAGGTTTGGGGAGAGGGTTTGGAGCATATATGCAAAGGCTACACAGCATGTTTACAACCGAAAGCATACATAAAGCAGTTTACTGTTCAAATATGGAGGCTGGAGCAGCCAGGGTGGGCCCCTGTCTTTACACCTCTGCATGGCTCCAGCTTCTCACGCAAGTAACTTCTGCTCAGGGTACTCCCACTTTCCATCATCAGGCCCATCACACTAAACTCATCTCTTCCCTGCCTCTTGTTGAATGCCTTTTCATCTCCTGTATTTGTGATAGTAGCCTTTTTGCCCAGGCCAATAGATCTTTCTGGAACATATTGAAATAAGCATTGCTAATGTATCATAGGGAATTGGAAGATTAAGCGTATCTCTGGGCTGCCAAGCCTGAGCTGAGCATCCAGCCAAGAACGCACACAGCCGCTTTAGCGAGAGCATTGCAAAGATAAGGATAACACTCAAAACATCCAAGCAGCCCTTGGAGGTCAAGCTGCTCTCCCTTCCCACTTGTTGTTATCTGTCTTGGGGATCTCCTGGGTCACACACAGATTTCAGGAAAAAATCCCATCTTATTTAAAACCTTTAAATTGCCAGGCATGTCCTCCAGCTTGGAGATGTGCTAGGGGCTAAGTGTCTTCCCAGACGCACCGTCTGTCTGATTACCTCTGTACCCTTGTCAAATATTGGCATAACATTTCCTTCTGAATCTTCTGGAAATCCCCGCTGTCCCGAGACTTGGCTGCCAGTGGTCCTCGGCACACTTTGCTGGAATAGGCATTTTATATATGATAAAGCGAGTGACGCAGAATGTTAGAAGAGCTCTTCTGGGGTGGGCCCAGCCCATCTGTCATTGTACACCCAAATGTCTCTTTGAGGACCTCCCTGAAACAACATGTTGGGTTCATCCACCTCCGCTACCACCTCTTGACCATGAGAGACCTCAGCGTGCTGGCCCCAAAGCTGCCTGAGAAGAGCTGGGTGGAGAAAGCTACAGCCTGGGGGACCTGCAGCCTGGGACCCCCAACAAACCTACTGGGAGATGAGCAGCATCCCTTGTGGGTCTCCATGCGGTTAGCAATGTCCCCCTGCCCCACAGAAATCTCTCAGTTGTTTTTGGTCTTTGCTGTGCAGGGCCAAAACTGGGCAAGCCAGTGGTCTCTTCCCGCCTTAAACACCAAACCATGTAAGCAGAAGCCCAGAGGAACAAGAAACAAGGGAAGATATGGCACCCTCACCTTCCTCCGTGCTCACGACATAGCCAGGGCTACCCTGCCCATCCCTGGCTGCCAGATCATCTGCTGGCCAAATCCATCAGCACACTACACATCATCTCCTCCTTTCTCCTGTTCTAAAGATGCCCCCACCAAAAGCAGTTCTTCCAGTCCCTCAGCACTAAACTGAACACAGAGTAATTTCTGAGAAGTTTTGGATCTCACATGTGTTTGTCCCTCTTCCCAGGCTCCCCAGCTGCCCAGCTGTTCCTTTCCATTTGAGCTAATCACAGAGATTAAGGCAGAGACCCAGCCTGGAAGGTCTGCAAACAGCTCCAGCCTGTTTCTGCAAACAGCTTTTGCAGTCACACTCCTGCACAAAAGCACACAGGCTAATAAACACCATGGCATCTGTGCAGGGAATTCCCAAGAAGGGCTCAGTGCTAACGCAGCACAGCCAGGCGCCAGCTACCAGCTTCAGGACATCACAAATGACGGAGTCACCAGGCACAGATCCTTCAAAGGGGATCCTCAGAGAACCATCAAGGCTGGAGAAAAGGTACCCAGAGCTGTAAGAGAGAAGACTCATGCCCATAACTCATCTTGTCACAGCCCCTGGGTCCCAGTGTCCTCCATCCCCTCAAGAAATCTGCCCAACTGTCACTTCCATCCCCCCGAGCACCCTAAAACACTTGCCCCCTTAGGGGAGCAGGGATCCCACCATCCTGGCAGGGTACAGCAGAGCTGAGCAGCAAGTCCAGGGCAGAGGGAAACCTCCATCCAGGTCCTCCCAGATTGAGACTCCTGTCCACAGCAGCAAGTGGTAACTGCTGGTTGAAGCTGTTCATTTACTAGATTGACTCCAGATTTTGCAGCCTCCAGACTCTCTTGGCCAGGAGAATCCAAGCCAACATGACAGAGATGCCATCTTGCATCTGTCCAGCTGTGTGCTGAGATTTCTGCAGCCACCCACCAAGAAAGCTGCTGTCCCTGTCAAAGTAAACAGGTTGTCCTCCCTCTAGTAACAAGCTCAAGGGATCTCTTTGAACCCCAAGCCCATCTGTAGCCCCATGTTTGCCACTGAAGCAAGCAGCTTGCAGCTGACCTCGCTGTGACTGGATAGCGAAAGAAGGGAGTGCATCCATCTGCATGTCCTGATCAACTGCTTTGTATGATGAATGGTTGACAAACATGATCCTTCCCAGCCCTTCAGCAGTGAATCCTGAGGGATGGTTGTGAGGGTGAGCTGAGGAGGAAACAGAAGCCAGATGTTCCCATAAGAAGGGCTTGTGGCTGAAACACCCTATTTGCCCACACCATGGTGGAGAAGGTCCCCCAGTACCACTGCTTTTGAGGTGAGGAAGATGTTTCCTTGGGCAATTTGCCTGCAAAATCATCACAGTGGCATAAAATGCACTGCCCTGATGCCTGTGTGCTTTGAGGACCCAAGGTGGCTGATGTGCCAACACCAAGGCAGGAGAAGAGCACATAGCCCATTTCCCTGGCAATGCAGATATCCAAGCAACCTGTCCAGCTCCAGGCACATCAAACAGGGAGTTCTGTCCTCCTCATCTTCCCCTCCCTGATACCTGTCCCCACCCCCTCCCCAAGGCCAGCACAACACAGGCTGAGGGGATGTAGAGCAGGCTCAAATGGCTGCAAACATCTGGGCTTGTTTGCAGGCATGCCAGCACCTCTTCTGCTGCCAGTGAGCAGTTTTGAAGGCAGGCAACAGGTTATGCGCACACTGCTACAAACACAAAGCTTAGGCTAAGCACAGCTGGATTTTGGTGAGACACAATTTGAGCAGGACCTGCAACAGCCTTTGGAGCAGGGATCTGGATGACCCACGTGCAGGGAGCCCATTGAGTGTCCTATCTGTGGCATATCAGTTAGAGAAGATACCATCCCCTTCTCGGCATGGCTGGCCACTCCCAGGGTGATGTCTTCCAGGCATGACAACCCAAAGCTTTTGTTGATAATACAAACAGTACAATTTGGGCCCTAAATCCCATCAGTTAAACCAGAAACATTGCTTAGATTTACAGAGGGAAGTTTTTGAGACAATCAATTTAATTAATTTAACTGAGGAGCACAACTGGAGGAAGAAACAGGAAAAGTACTTTCAATTCTCCTTTTTCTTAAAAAAAAAAAAAAAAAGGATGTTCCTGAAAGGCATTCGGGTCAAAGACATGGGTTTTCCAAGCCAGGCGAGCTCCTAGAGGAGCACTGGAGACCCCATACTGACCAGAGGACCCTGGGAACCCACAGCACTGAGAAATGCCCTTGCTGTGAACCGTGGTGAGAGAGGCAACTGTTTCTCGTTAGTCAGGCAGACAAAAGCGTCCCAGAAAATCACAGGGACATGACCAGATAGAGAGACTTTTCGGCTGACTAACTCTCCATGGATGAGGGGCAAGGAGGATAAAAGGATCAAGACAAGTGTGTATAAACGTGATTTCTCAACTTCATGACATACAGGCAGTGGCAGTTGGGCAGAGAAAAACTGTGGTAGCCATACAGTTTGTCCATCTCTCTGCTGGATTCTCCATAGTTGTAGCCCCCGGATTCTCAGCACCTCAACCACAAAAACAGGGATCACCTGTAGCTTCAGAATAGTTTCTTGCATTGATACATCCTGATTTATTAACACAGTTTAGGGAGCAATATCCTCCTGAAGCAATGATAGAGCTGCAGTAGCAGCGCCGGAACACCACCGCGTGTGCTGATAAATTATGTGCACGCTCCCTTACTTGCTTTTGAGCCAAGCCAGCTAGCGTCAAGCTAAGTGTATGAGGGTGAGCAGGGTCAGGGACCATCCTCAAGGGATGGGGGATGCGGTCGCTTTGTCTGGGAAGAGAGAGCTTGGTCCTGGGCTGCTCCCTGCCAGCTGGCCGAGGTGCCTGGTGGCCTTCCTGCACATGCTTAATCAGCTTGTCCAGATTCAGCAATGGCCTTGTTAATTGCCAATGGACTTGGGTCTCATCAGCAGCTGAGACAGCCCAGTCAGCTTCCTTTCACTGTGCACCCCACACATTCCTTGATTTACACCCTTCCATCTCTGAAATGTAGGCATAATCATATGCCCTGTTCCGTTCCTGACACAGACATCAGCATCCCATTGCTTTTTCCCTCAGAAGGCAGCACTGACCCCAGCCCCAGGTCATGTCCTGTGTATGGTGTCCCTCTGCCTCACTCCACTCTCAGCCACTTGCCCACAGCCCTCTGTGTGAGCCAAAGCATTTAAAAATGCTTTCCAAGCATCTCCATAAATTTCTCATTCCCATCTCCTTTAGAGCTGGCAGAAAAGTATGTTGGGATGAGTCCTAATCCAGAAGGAAATGCTAGAAATTGGTTTCATTTCTTATGCAAGATTGTCCAACTCCTCAGGCTGTTTGGTCCCACTCTTGTCCACCAGCTCTGTACTCCATGGAGGTCCTTGCAAAACCAGCTCATCTCCAGGGTAGATCAGGCTTTCCTCCCACCAAGCATCAGGCAGCCATATTCTTCAGCCTTCTCCCACCTCTCCTTCAGGCTCCCTCTGCTCAAAACCATTATTTTGTTGCTAATCTTCCCAGTCTGTTCCCATTGTCTTCACAGACTCACAAATACATCTCAGGAGCTCACAAACCAAAGCAGGTCGTCGCACAACCTCCCTTCCAAATCATGAGCAGAGATGGGATCAGATCAGGTTGCACAGGACTTTGCCCATCTGCATCTTGAAAACAACTGAAGCTGGAAATCCTGCTTCTTCAAGCCCATCTTCGAACACATGACTGTCCCTGTGCGGAAAAACTTCCCCATACTACATGTTAGATCGCTTTGTCTCATGCTCCCATTATGCCCCTCTACTAAAACCCTGGCTCCAGCTTCTTAGTAATCTCCTCACAGGTTTGAGGGGCTGCTCTTAGATGTCCCAAAAGCCATCCTTTCTCAAGACTGGACAAGCCTAGCTCCTCCAGCCTCTCCTCACAGGGCAAGAGCTCCAGGTCTTGCTATTTCAGTGGCCCTCCCTGAACTCATGCCTGTTTATCAATGTCTCTTTAGTACTGCAGGGGCTGAACCTGGAAGAAGCATCCTGCTGTGGTATAAAGAGTGCTGATTAGAGGTGGATAATAATCTCCCGAGGTCAGAAGGAAAGAGCCAAACATTTCACCTTTTGGCAATTCAAGAACATTGCCAAAACTACTGCTCCAGCTGCCTTGGAATGATGATCATCCCCTGTGTGCATAATAACCTGTGGGAGATGACCAGAACCAGCCCCATGTTTCTGCAATACCCAGAATCTCATTGGACAAGGCAGTGGAGGAGGAGTTTTGCAAACAAATGATCTGGAACAGAAGAAGGTTGCCTAGCTCTTTGGACACCTATGGGAATGGAACAGCTGCAGGATGGATTTTCCACAGACTCATAGAGCCTACAGCCAGAGGGAGCCGTTGGATCAACTTCTCATAGCCCTGAACCCCGCTAGCAGCTCCATAGCTGCCCAGTCCTTGTAACGTTTCAGTTCTTTGCTTCTCTCCTTGTGCCTGTGGGTTTCATCTACACCCATTTAATATTAATTTCCCATCATGCTAAATGTTATCAGGTCCAGAACTGATCCTGGAGGAATAAGCTGGCAGGTGTCAATTCCTTGCAGATGGTTGCCTGTGCCTGGGGTCACATTTGCTGTCCCAAATCACCCCTGCCCCTCCTCAGCTCAGGGCAGCTTGGAGTCCCCAAACCGCCATGGGGATTCGCACCACCTCTGCATTTCCTAGGGTACCCATAATATCCTTCACAGCACAGAGAAGGACAAGAAATGACAGCACAGCTAGCTAGCAAGGTTACACGAGATCTGCAAGCTTAAATTTTCCAAACATCACAGAGTCTGGAAAAAAACTACAGATGGGCAAAGTAAGCTGGAAGTTATTCTGGAGACTTTGTTTTGTGAGATGGATTGTGAAGAAGCAATGACTAAGCAATATCAGAATGTTTTCTTTATGGAGGGCAATTCAACAGAATAGTGATCAAACCTCTGGAGGACAACAGACTGGGATAACCAGTATCATCAAGTCCATACCCGCACCACAGGCATGCTGTCATCCATCAACAAGCTCACAGGCTGCCCCCATCTGGGGAGAAGTGACCTCTCTCCACAAGCTGCTCACATTTCTTCATCATCCTGGGTATGGAGGAGGCAGAGGTGCATTGGTTTTGCTTTACTCTGATAAGGCTTTCTCCGGAAAGTGCAAGCAGTCATTCTTTCAAGATACTTGTAGGAACAGCCGTGCCACCCCTGTGTTCCTGACTCACATGGAGGATACTCTGCACGCTGGGGAATGTGGATGCCTGAGCAGGAAGACAGCCGGCACATGCCTGCCTGCCCCAGCATCGCCTGGGAACATCAGGGAAATTCCAGTTGTATAAGAAATAAATACCAGTGCAGCTAAGATCCCTCAGCCTTCAGGGCTCTTGGGTGCAATTTAACTGGGTACCTATTTTTGAAATATTTGTCCTTAGTGTATGTCTTCTAGCATGTCTCTAGTGCCTGATAAACTGGGAAGTATTTCACAGCCTCCGTTGCTTCTTCCCAAACACTGAATACAGACATCGCCCCCCTTTCTGCATCTTGCATAACAGCATTTTCATTCTTTTGGGAAGCATTTTAAAGTTGAGGTTGTGTTTTGGTAGTAAAAGCTATCGTCCTTAACACTGTGGGCAGTCATGCGTATCTCCCAGGAGCATTCACTGCTTTATACACTTCCCAGCTTCCTGTTTGCATCTGCTCATGGCGACCCAGTTCATTTCAGACAGCTGTTCCCCTTCTCTGCTGAGCCTGCCAGTGAAATCTCCTTTACTGCACAATTTGACTTTATCTTCTAACAACGCCTTTCTAAAGCACACGTCTTTTCATTTTTACTTTTTGAACACCCAATGCTTTGCTTGCTACAAAACTTACTCAGGGTACACTCAGTCCCACTGTCTGTGCCATTGATGAAGATAGTAAACAGCATTGGTCACAGTACGGCCCTTGAAGAACATCACTTGTTACTGGTTTCCCCTTGGACATTGAGCCATTGACTGTAACTCTTCGGATGCAGGCTTCCAGCCAATGCCTTATCCATTGCTTTTCCCAGACCAAGCAGAGGATACAACTGGTCAGCACTGCCACAGTACCCTGAGCACCATTATATTGGCACAGGTAGCACGAGCACCATGTGCCTGGTGGCAGGGGCACTGCAGTTTGCTCCTACGGTTTGCTTGCATAGCTCCTGCAAAGGTGGGAAGGTCTAGAGGGTACTGGCTGGGGTCTCTCCTGGAGGATGTTAAGTTGGGAGGTGGCACAGCCACCTGGTTTGGCATTCCCTGTGGGTGACTGCCACATGCCCATCTCCCTTGCAGGTCTCTGTTCCTGGGGATGCTCCTGGGGTTGATCTTCCAAAACATCTATGGTGTGCCCATCACACGCTCTCTTGGCCATGACTCCAGTCTCGGATTCATAGCAGGGATACCATGAGCAAGGGGCACAGCCTGCGCTATGCCTACGGTTTCACCTTTCCTGGCCAGATGAGCCTAGCAGCATGGGGCAGCCTTTCCGCAGCACTGCTTGCTGCCAGGACACTGCACCAGCATGGCCATGGCCTCCAACCACAATTCCTGTCCCTTTGTGCCATAAACATCATCATGGCTCAAGGGCCTTTGCAACCATGCTGAGATCCAAGAGAGCAGGCAGACCCCAGCTCTGCAGAGGCTTCTTTCTTTGGGTCAGGTCCATGTTGCTCAGGCTCTCAGGAGGACCACGGTTCAGTTACACCCCAGAGGGATGAACCACTGCCATGGTGGTTGATGGGCACTGGCTGGGCAAGGGAATGCAGTACAGGGCAGGGTATGTGTTGGCCCCATGGGGATGCCCAGAGCTGCTGACGTGTGACCTGCCCCAGCTTAACCAGGCACTTGAGCTTCAGCAAGGGGACACAGATGCAATGTGACCACAGGGGCCACCCACCACCTGCAGGAATTTGGGCAGCGGCTGATGCAGACCTTCCATGGACCATTGCATTAGCCCAGAAAGCCTCACAGCTTTACCTACAGCTGTTTTCTTGTTGTGTGCAACCAGAGCTTGCCGCACACCTCCTGCCTCAACTCCAGATTTGAGACAACAGGCACTGCAGCACAAAGCTAGCTCTTGTCCTCAACATGCATGAGCATGGTGTAGTGAAGTTGATCTGACGACTGTTGTTTTCCTGCATCAGGATCAAAGCTGGTGCTGCTGCAGGTCTTGCTGCTTTGTCAGCTCTGCTGGGAAGAACTGAGGAGACTATGGACAAACAAGTACACCATAGCAACCCCTCCTCAGTCCAGGAGAAGGACTATCTCACACACAATGGTCCCCAGCGTTTGTGGCTGGATGGAGGAGCAGACCCCAGTGGTCAGCTCCTCAGCTCTGCTGTCTTGCTTGCAGCCCCAAGTCTCTCAGTCCTGGGTGAACTGGAGGCAATCAGGACCTGCAGACACCTAGATAGTGTTCTTATGCCACTGTCAGCTGGCTGGGAGGGAAGAGTCCAGTCGCTCACAGAGAGGCCAACATCTTCCTCAGGCAAGATCAAAGCTCATCCTCCTGCCAGTTTTGCTCCTGATCCTGCTGCCCTGTTGGCTGGGCAGAAAAGGGCTGGGGGTCCACAGACCAAATGGGAGTGCACAGGGACTTCTCCTCCCTCTCTCCACCTCATGAAGGGTGAAGGAGGCTCTTGTACATGACGCCCCCCAGCACCGGTTCCTGGCTGTCAGAGGCAAAGCAGCACAGGCTGTCCTGGGCACCGCTCTTGCCTCCCCACATCCCCTCAGAAGCAGCACCCCCAACTGGTGGCAGGGAGCCTGCTGGTGATGGCAGATGGCACCTCTTCCATGCTAATGAACCGGCAGGATTTAATTCCTGCCTCCCATGAACACTCTATTAAGAGTGTCACTTGGCCATTCTTCTGTGTCTATCACATCTCTGCTGCTTCTGCTTCAAGGTGATAATCCAGGGCTGCCTCTAGGGTGGCCAGTATCCCTCCGTGCCCCCATCCCTGCAGCAGGCTGCCACATTGCTGTCCCACAAA
The DNA here is from genome assembly GCA_033558235.1 of Neomorphus geoffroyi. Classification (NCBI taxonomy): domain Eukaryota; kingdom Metazoa; phylum Chordata; class Aves; order Cuculiformes; family Neomorphidae; genus Neomorphus; species Neomorphus geoffroyi. Next base: position 3,486,427 of record JAUMJM010000048.1, read on the forward strand.
CCCCACACAAAATGGGTCTTAAGAGGGGCCAGGCACAGTGCAGCGTGACTGACACCCATGGGTGAATGGAATTGGTCTTAAGCCACAGATTGGGTCTGGACTCAGGGTTTTCCCATGGTGTCGCCCACCTTGCCCCAAATCCCACATCCTCATTGTAGGCACAGAGCCATTGCAAAATGCATCCAGACCTACCGCAGCTTGCTGGGGCCAGAAGTAGGTTACTTTCTGTCACGCATAGAAATTATATGGTGCATATTCATCAGTTACGGCTGTGCAGAGATTACAACAGTAGCATAAATTGCAGGTTCGGGGACTGTCAGCTTCACTCTGTGGCTTTCCCAGGCGTCCTTCCCTGAAAAAGAGATGGAAATTGGAGTCATCTCATGAAAAATAAAGATCAGCGGTTTAAGTGGTGTCTTGGAAAAATACTGTTTTCTCTACTGTACATTTTTCACCCTTCAAGTGAACAATTCAGTGATCACAAGCCTCGTCTTATTATTTAAAATTATATTTATCAGCTGTAATCAGTCTCAATACATTTTTGTTCCTAAAAATCAATTTACCAGACTCTTTACAGGTATGGTGGAAACAAATTGAATTTGAAGCCCAGCCTCACAGGATCAATGTTAAGCAGGTCGCTGCATCTGTTTACAAAGCAAAAATGTTCTTTCATGCAGCTGCCTTTGAGCATAGCAGAGTGCAGGGAGCTTAAAAGCTTTGAGAAGTGGAGAGGATTTGGGAATCAGTGCTCTGCAATCACCCACGAAGGCAGGAGCTCGGAGTGAAGTTCCCACCCCGGTTTCCCTGTTGAACAAGGCTCTCCCCAGGCACTTGTCCTTAGTGTAGCCATGCCACCAGCTTGTAGGTCTGCCCCAGTCACTTGCCACAAGCCTGGCCATCCCACTGGATCTCTGGTGTGTGCCTCCTTGCCAGCCTTCCCACACAATGCCGGCTCCCTCTGAAGTGACAGCAGCCTTCAGCCAGCAGTGTGACCCCTCGCAGATGTCACCACCCTTAGAATCCTCTCAAAGTGCGACTTGATCATTTTCATGCAGTGCCTAGATAGTTGTGAGAGCCCTCAAAACTATTTGAGTTCCTCTTAACTGTGGGTTATGGAGTTAACCCTGGGATGGAAACGTGCCACAGTGTTTCTACCCATCCACGATAGATGGGTTTCATCTGAAACTCTGGATCGGCCGTAGTTTGAAATAAAAAAGGACTGAAAAAACACTGATGTGAACAGGCTCTGTGCAACACAGAGGCTGAGCAGTTAGCCCTGGGCAAATGCTCATTTCTGCTGTCTGCTCCCTTGCAGACTTCCAGCACTGTCAGGAACATATAGCAATGCTCAGTCAAGCTACTGGAAGCTTTTTCACGCTTCCAGGTTTTTCTACTAGCCTGCGACAGTCCAGCAAACTATTATTGTCTTTCAGTTGGGGAGTAGCTGCACAGCCACATGGACCAAATGGAAGCATTTTGATGTTCTCATATTTTGGGGTATCTGTGACCACAGGAAAAAAACAGGCTCTTTTCAGTCAAGATTTTCATTAATTTTTCATCCAAAAGAGAAGTTAACATCAAAGTGTAAAGCACCTTGCTTCTCCAAATGTCTCATTTGATTTACATGAGACTCTTACGAAAGACAAAGCAAGTGTTCCAAGTGCCTTGGGATAACATTACAGTTCCCTTTTATTGCTCCTACAGCAGCCCCTGTATCATGGTCTGTGTTTTCACCTCTGTCAACAAAGGAAGCTGGAGCAGAACTGCTGTTAGGAGCTATTCGAGAACCACTTCTGCAAACAATGCATCCTCACCAGCGCCAAGGAGAGGGGATAATAACTTCCTTCGGTCTGCTGGCCTGCTAATGTAGCTGAGGATGTGGTCTGCCCTTTTTGCAATGAGAGTGCTCTCTTGGCTTGTATTCAGCCTGGTGCCCATGGTAATCCTGGGTCCTTCCCATCCGCTCTGCTTCTCAGTGCTCAGCTCCCAGTCTAGGTTTGTTGTATGTCACTACTGCACTTTTCATCCTCCTTGCTGAATTTCAGGAGGTTCATGCTTACATTTATCTAATCCTGCCCAGACTGTGCCACGCTTTCCAAGTGACACCTGAGGATTGCTGAAGGTTCATCCTGTATCAGTGCCCCTGTTGCTGACAGCAAGCCCTGCGTCAGCCCCTGGGTGCTTCAGTCGTTACTGACCATGCACTGGCAGTTGAGCTGCTGGTGGCTACACCAGTCTTCCCTTGGAAAACCACTGGATGCCCTTTACAAGTTTGTAAATGGCTTTCGAGAGGGGAATGGGTCTTATAGCAATTACCACTCCCTTTACTGATCCACGCCAAGCCACGTCTCTCCTTCCCTTGGAGAGCACAGAGCCCTTTGACTCCTGGATGGATAATCCCCACCACCAATAAGTCCTCCTCTTGTGACCATGTAGCAATAACAAACACAGAAATCAGGGGTGAGAGACTGTGAGGTGTCTCTGTGACCCCTTTGCTCTGGTTTGTCAGCCCAAGCACTCGGTCCCAGCCTGCCAACAGTGACCTAAAATCTCCTGCAGGATGAACCATCTTCAGCATGATACAGAAGAAAGCTTTGGGTGATCCCAGCTGTGATGTTTCCGTGCAGGCTGGAGCTTTGCATCCCAGCAGCAGCCTCAGCTAGTTTTATACAAAGACGCTAATGAAATTCAGGATATCTTGGTTTTGAAAGCACTGCATAATTGCAAGCTGTTATTGTCTGAAACCACATTTGCAAGATGCAATCTCAATAAGACAGGCGGTTTGGGGAAAAGAAACACTTGCTCAGTGTGGGAGAAGTTCCTGCAGAGGATACAGCCTCATAATACCCTTGCCAAGCTTCCACATCAGAAGCCTGTGGGTAATATCCTACCTGGACTCACCCCTGCCCTTGCTGTCCCATTTCTCTGTAGGTTCCTTTATCACATTATCAGCATCAGGTAGCAAAGTCAACAGTTGTTTGCAAAGGGGCAGACCTACAAGCTCTCCACCATGAACAGCAACATCCAGAAAGCTCTGGTAAACCCCCCCTGTACCCATTTCTACCCTGCTCACTGCCCTGCTGAGACCTTGCAGAGGAGCAGGCTGTGCCCTTCCACGCAACCACTTGTGATCTTTTCTAGACCACTCTTCCTCATCTGCCTTAAAAAGCAGAAGCCTGGAAAATGCTTGGTTTGATCAGGCACTGGCAAAGCCATAGGCACGAGCGCTGTTTCAGCATGTGATGCAGTGAGGGACTAGAGCACCCCAGGAGGAGAACAGGTGGATTTTGTCTTGAGCTTTGTGGCTATATTTCATCCAAAAAACTCAGTGACTTTGGGCAGGATCTTACACCTGCTCAAGGTCTGATCAGTTGCTCAGTGCTGCTTAGGAAGGGTTCAAGTGACAAGTTTAGCCTTTCGCTGCTGGACATCCCTCAGCCTAGAGAGGTGGCCACATGTATGTGCATCAACATCTTTTCAGAAAAAGAAAATTAATTCTTATTCCATCCCTCATTCATGTCTTCACTCAACCAAACTCACCTTCACCCAAGCTTTGGAGGACCTGTGGGGTCATACAAAGCTTAGATTGTGTCTTCTTGATATCCTTTGGCTCTGAGAGCTGGATTTTGCAGTGCATTGTTTTTCTATGATGTATGGGACAGCGTTGTATGAAGTCTGTCCACAGACAGCCCACCCAGCCCTTAGAGGTGAAAAGCAAGCAGCATCTGCAGACTGACTCTGATTCGGGACATGCCTCCATCTGGCTTGTACATGAGGGCAGGCAGGAGTTTACGAAAGGGGTATCCCAGGTCCTCCAGGGTGCCTGAGGGATGAGGATGGCTCAGAGATGGAGAACTTCCCTGCCAAAAGATGCAGTGGATGCTGCAAGTCTAATCAGGTTCAACAGGAGATCAGCTCATGGAAGAGAGGAGCACCAAGGACATCTAAATACTCTAACAGTGGCAGGCACTCCCTACACCTGGCCATTGCTAATCCCAGGGGACAGTAGAGGCCACGCACGGCTCTGCATGGCCTGGCAGCATCAGTGTTAACCAGGCTCTGCCCCAGCCCTGCTGTGAGTGCACGCTTGCCTGCAGAGCTGTGTTTCCAGAACACTCCTTGCAATTACATGCCCTGCCACCATGCAGACAAGCTATTAATATTTATTAGGCTCAATTATTTATGGCCTCTTTAGGATCCTGTTGTTTAAGTCCAGCTTGAGATCTCCAGGCTAGCAATCACAAAAGTTGCTTTTCAAAGAAGTTACAGTAAATCAATCCTGTGCAGATGTTCCAGGCAGCTGTAAAACTCACAGACAGAGCTGCCTGGAAAGGAACCTCGCACCCAGCTCTCAGAGGCCCAGAAGTACTGCAGGGGAGTGAGCAATGCTTGAGCCCTCCTGGAGTAGGATGTAGGGTCCTGGGACATCACATCCCCTCTAGCCACCACCTGCACAGAGGTCACTCTGACCATCTCCTTCTGAAGCTGCAGGACATACTGATTTGGAGGTTTCTCCCAATCAAAAGGGTACCTGGTGAGGAAGAAGAACTAACCCTGATGTTCATGCTGGAGCAAGGCAAAGCAAGCAGCAGTCAGGAGGATGCACCCTGTCTTGGCAACTGTGACAGAGATGCCCTTGCTTGTCCCAGTTCCTGGCTGGTGCTCGGTCCATAGGTGGGAAGCCACGGGGAGGTTGCAGGATGCAGGAGGGGAACCCCAGGGTACTTCTAGTAGGTACATCCCTTGGCACAGGGCATCCCACTGAGACCTGCCAAACTGCTTCATCAGTGCAGCGTCAGCCACAGCTAGAAGCGTGCACACAGCCTGAAGTGGGAGGATTTACCTTTCGGCCCTGTTGATGCCCCGATTTGCATTGTGACAAGCTCTGAGTGAGCCCCAGTACCAGACACCAAGCACAGCATCCTGCAGGGGTGCAGAGGAGGAGGCAAGGGGTCTGCCCACACATCTGCAGCAGACACGAGTTGCCAGGGCTGCACCCTGCCAGCAGAAAGCCATCTGGACCACTCAGAGATTCTCAGCAAGGCTGATAAGCCAGGGCCTGGCACCACACTAACTGCATCTGCCCAGCCGTCTCATGGCTGCTTGCAAAGTCCGAGGCAGCACAGACAATCCCAGCATTTCCTCAGCAAAGCCTGAGCTAAACTCCTGTGCTGATTTCTGCATCTGCTCCCAGCCTGAGGCTTGGAGCAACCACCTCACCGCCCCTGGCCATCTCCAGCTGCTCTCAGCATGATAGAAATGATAGGTGAGACATGGGATTCCAAGGGCACCCACATGCTACTGGAAGGAGCTGTAGGGTGGGCAGAGTCCCCCAGGGCATCAGGCACACCCCATTTTTCTGCAGCCCTCTGTGACAAGGGTGAGCAGACAGCCTCTCAGGTGGTGCTGGTTGATGCTCATTGACCACAATGGGAATTGGGTCATGCAAAGCTCATGTAGACACCTGTGAGAAGAAGGAGAGAGCTTGTGCAAGAGAAAGCTCTCTGCCTCCCTCCAGCCTCTTCCCTCCACAAAGGCTGGTCTCCAGAGAGCTGGGGGCTCTGAGGAGCAGAGTGTGGCGAGGAAGGAGGTGCATGGCTGGGAGGGTGTATAGTGCACGGACTCTTTTCTGAAGACAAAGAAACACCCAAGGATCAGCCTTGCCCACAGTGATTCATGGTTGAGACATACCACCAGTATGTAAGGGACAGAGCGATTCGCTCGATGCAGAGGAGGAGGAGCGGGGGTTTGAAGGACAGTAGCTCTACATGTTGAAGCCTCATCGATGAGCAAGCAGAAGGGGCCTGGCTGTGTCTCCTCCAAAGCCAGAGGATTGTCTTGTGCCGCCAGGCTCACAGGCTGCTCGAGTGGATGTCAGAGTCCAGACAGAGGGTGTTGGGATGGAGAAGAGCTGGGCAGAGACACCTGGATGCCGTAGCAAGGGCTATCCCATGAGACAGAATGCCAAAACGACCAGGCAACACCCTCAAAAACTGAGTTCCCTTGTACACCACCCTTCCTCATACTTGCCCTCCCTTCTGCCTTTGTTTCTACAGCAGCCAAAGTCTCCTGCTTGTGACATAGCCCTCCTTTGACTGAAACCTGCAAAACTGTGCTGTGCTCTAGGCTCAAGCATGGCTCAGCATATAAAATTTTGATCCGTTAAATGGGTTTGCATGGGAAGCTGGGTGAGCAGAAAGGGAACTCACACACTCAGCCCTATGGCCCCTGCTCAGGGCAACTATATCTCCTGCACCAGATTGGTCACTGCTGGAGAGGCAAGGGAGGGATCATACCATGCTAGTGCTGGCAAGGAAAAGCAGGGCAGAGGCCATCCAGCTGGGCAGGAGGTGCAGTAGAGGCCTGATGCAGCTCACAGAAAGGCCAGGGGTAGCAAAGATTTGGAAGGAGAGAGGAGGGGATGGGACACAGCTGGAAAGCAGGGGAGACACCCAAGCCAGCCTGCAGAAAGCAGGGCAGACTTGTGCCAGCAGAGCTAGTCTTGTCAAGGGTGAAGGTCCAGACCCAGACCCTAGGATAACAACATTTCAGGGACAAAAGTGGGTCAGATGTGCCCCACATCACCCCCTAGCCACCCTTTCCCTCTCCTCCACTGAGCTGCCACACCAGCTATCTGCACCACCAGCCCAACCCACTCTGCAGACCATGGGTCCCCAGAGACAGCACCAACCACCCATCCTCGTGCTCTCTGCCTTGGGGACACAGCCTGAGCCTCCTTGTTTCACAGCCCTCCCCTCACCCTACTGAAGAAACCAAGACAATCCTACTAACAGTCTGCCTCAGACAGACTCCAGCAGGCAGGGGCATTTTCTTTTCCCCCAAAAAGCCTCTGAATCCCAGCAAGAGCTGTTTTAATCAGAGCCTTCTGCCCTGCGGGACTCCATTCAATATAATGGAAGAGGCACAGACAGCCCTTTTACTCTCCCCTCCCATCAACCCTCTGTTTGGCCTCCTCTCCTTTTTTAATCCGCCACCACCACCCCACCCCCCCCGCATTTCAAGCTTGCTTGGTAAATGTTGAAAGTGATGCTGATGCAGTTGGTATGGCAACGCCAGGCTGGGGCCCTCGCCTGAAACCCCAAACACACAATTAGCTGATTAAGAGGTGAAGCAGTGGCATGCCAGGGCTCTGCCATTCCATGGAGCTATCCCTGCTCACCCTATGGGAGGTGCTCAGGGGTCCCCAAGAGGGGTGAGAGGCATCAGGTGCTGTGATGCAGCCCAGGGAGCATGCACAGCTCCTTGTGGGGGTAAAAGACCAGGTTTCCAGGCTTGGAGGGGCTGGGGACGAGCCTTTGCACAAGGGCTGCTGGACGCACTTGCAAGCACCACATCCCTGACCAAATAGCAGCACCTAGAAGCCTTGCATAGCTCCTGGCTTGGGTGGAGTCAGCCACATGCCACAACCATGGCAAGATGACACCCAGCTGTGCCCTAGACAGTTGGATTCAGTGGTCCTCGCTCTTAGCTCTGCTGGGTGATGCTCCCCTTGGGCCAGCCAGGCTCTGTATCTACCTCCTTGCCCCCTGCTGCCTGTTTGCCCCCTGCCTCTGAAAAAGGCCACGGCAGTGCCCTCACCAGCAGAGCAGAGGCATATGGGCAAGCTTTGCCCTCTCCCCTTGCTTTTTCTTCCCCCCTTTCCTATCTCCTCTCCTCTCCTCTCCTCTCCTCTCCTCTGCTCTCCTCTCCTCTCCTCTCCTCTTGCACAGCTTTATTGCTCATAAAATGGCTCAGGAAGGCAGCAATCATCCCCATGACAGGCCCGGTTAATGAAGTCGGCCTTCATTAGGCATTTCCGTTCCACTTGAAAATCTCCTCTGTGAGGATGCTCGACTGGCCTGCGACAGACATGGCCCTGCTAAGGGAGGTCGGGGCATGGGTGACACTGCAAAGGGGCAGCCAGGCTGGCAGGGTGGCAGCAGGGAGGACTGGCATCCCTGCCCGTGCCTCCCTAGGGGGATGAGTGCATCCCTTGCCCCCTATGGGGCTGGTATTAGGATGATGCAGTTGCAAACCCATGCCCAGCACCCACCCACGGTCCAGCCCCAGCACTCCTCCTCCTGCCCCAGCCTCGACCATTCAAACCAGCCCTAGGGAAGAACCTGCTCTGTGGTTTCCTCAGAAGTCTCTGCACCAGTCTCTGCTGTTTGGGTACTCTTGTGTCCCTGCTCAGGGCAGTGAGGTACCAGTCCCTGGAGAGACATGTGGTCTGGCCTCCACCCCTTTCAGGGATTCACATGCAGAGAGGAAAGGAAAGGCTAGTGGGAGGGAAAGCTGCTTTCTGGGAGCTGACTGGAATGGCCCTCTGAAGAGGGTCATTTAGCTAATGCCTACAAGAGTGCTCCTAGATTAGAGAGCTCTAAAGTGCTTGGCTATTATCTGTCCGGAGGGAGCATCCTCATCTCATCAGGTCCAGGCTTGGCCAGCCGCCAGCTGCAGAGACGAGGTCAAAAGACCCTGAGGGACAAACCACCCCCAGGAATGTAGTACACCCAGACAGCCACCCTGTGGGAACACCTTCCTGCAGACCCGGACCCTGGGGCATCCCTGCAAAGTTAGAGGATCTGCTGTTGGCTTCCTCCTACCTGCTCTCATCTCTTTGCTTCCCTCACCCCAGTACCTTTCCTCTGGCTCCCCTTTGCAGCATTTCAGCACCCGTCTGCACTGTCAGATCACGTCCTTTCTCTGCACCACTATGCCAGGTCCTGTCACTGATCTCCACCAGATTTGCCCCTTATCACAGAGGTGAAGGCAGCTTATGGAGGAGTAACTTGGGCAGCACAGTGCTGAGCACCTCATAGTCTGTTTCAAGCTCCCCAGAGCCCAGTCTTCTACGGGAAAAAGGCAAGAGCCAAGCTGTGACTGCAGCGCACAGTCAAGGGCTCACCTGGAAATGGACACACAAGAGGACAGATGGGCTGAATGCAGGATGGATCTCCTCCTTCCAGCAGCTGGAGAAGCTGGTGGAGCACGTTGTTCACTCAGGACTGCACATCTAGCAGGTCTGGGGCTGCCATGGCTTGGCTCAGCCCAGCAGGCATGGGAACATGGCAGTGAGGAAGGACTGCGTCAAACCTTGGCGAGGATGGGGGAGAAGCATCACTCAGCTCTGCACCAGGCCAAGGCCCTGGACAGAGCTAAAACTGCCCTGGGCAGCACAGTGTGCTTGAGCACCAAGAAAGGAGGTTGGGGTAGCCAGGAGTGGAAGCTCAGTCCTAATCTGCACTTGGGTGAAGTAAAGATGCCTCCTCCCCATGTAGCCCAGCACCTGGGTCTGCTCCAGCTGGCATTTCGGCTGCCATACACATACAGACCTCCATTACAAACTCCCATGCCCTGCAGAGCTACAGAGCTGAAGATATTTTCTTGAAGATATATAAATCCTGCTCCAGTATTTTTTACTGGGGTATTTTTGCATGCCAGGAAAGCTGCTGAGCAGTGGGCAGAGCCAGCCCTTGCAACTTGACAGTGCACACAAGGCTGCTCAGTAATTATGCCATGCAAGGCCTCTGCACTCCAGCCCTGGGATGAAAGGGAAAAACTCTGAGCAAACAAACACAGAGTCACAGTTGCAAGGCACACAGCCAGCATCCACAGCATCTTAACCTATTTCGCCTTCGTTACTGCACGGCTGCTGATGGGGGCCAAAGGAGGGGCTGCATTCCTGCTGGGCACCATCTGGCAGCTCCTGCTCAGGGCATCTCGGCCACCAAGGGCAGGGGGAAGCCGGAACCTGCCATCCCTGTCCTGGCACTTAAGACCATGGCTGGGTGAATGTGGGGAGCAGGAGCCACAGATCAGCAGCCACCCTGTTAGCAGTTTGCAATGGCATCAGCACTGCAATCCCGCACATACATGGTGGGAACCACTGTTGGGGACAGGAATGGGAGAGGGAAGGGAGAGGGAATGGGAGAGCAGCCTAGGGCAAGGAGCTCATCTGGAAATCTGGCCCCCCAAGGGAAGCAGGTTGAACCCTTTGGGTTGGAGGAGCACGGGGCCACATACCTCCTCCACCATCAGGTTCAAGGTGCAGGGAGCTGAAGGCTGTGGGCAAGGATGGCTGAGCTGTCAGGGTGTAGGAGAGGACAGCTGCATCAGCAGTCAGGGGCGTGACAGGCAGTGTCAATGAGCTGTCCTCCATGGTGGAAGCATGACAGACAACTATCAGCATCATGCACAGCGCCTGTGGTAATGACCAGGACTGTGACGGACAGCCACTGATGAGCTGGTGTGAATGTCCAGGGGCAGTGATGGACAGCCATCAGTGGGCATGATGGACAGCTGTCAGTAGAAGTGAAGGACAGCCATCAGCAGGTGACTTTGGGAGGTACTGTCTTGCAGCCAGTGTCAGGATATGTCCTGCCTGGGTGCTGGTGGAGAGCAGGATCATGTCTGCAGCTGGGATCAGGTCCATGGGTAGGATCCAAAGAGTTTTACTCTGCCTGGGGCCCACAAAGGTGGGGGACATAGGCTGGGACAGCTGGAGGGAAACACACATGGTCTCCCTCACTGATGGGCTCTCTCCTGCACTGCTTGTTCCCGGTGATGGGTGATGCTCTGCCATTCCATGCAGTTTTACCCAGAAGCCCATCAGGCAGCCAGTTTTTATCCCATTTCATGCTGATTTTGGCATCATCCTCCTCTCCTGATCCAGCTGCCACGAGGTGTGCTGATGCCTCTCCGAACCCTCCCTGCAGCGCATCAACACTATTATCTCCATCAGCCAAACTTGTAATCTCCTGAAAAAAGATATCTCGCTATTTTGACAAGTTCTCTTTTGCATCACCCCCCACTGACTGGCAGGAACGCCGGCTTGCACAGGCACCCTGCTGCTGCTCCTGCTTCTTGGCAGGAGCCAAAAGTTCAGGTCCTCCACCCCACAAAAGAACAAACTCCTCACTCTGCAGCCCCCCAGGGTGCTGGGGGCTTCAGGGCTTCAGGCCAAGATAAGCTGGGGTGGCACAGGGTGCCATTCCCAGGCGGCGGGCTCCAGAAGCAGCCGCAGATGGTAAGCCCACACGCCGCGTCGCTGCAGCAGCCAGTGACCTACACGCGGGCGTCATGCGAGATTTTGGAGGGGGGGGGGGAAGAACTGACGAAAATGCATATTCCCACTGCAGCTCAGCTCTCACCTCCACCCCTGCAGCCCTCCTCCAGCAGCTCGGTGCTGCTGCTTCACCAAGAGCTTTCCCAGCCTGTTGCCATTGTGGCCACTCTCCAGGGGCCCAGCCACACTGTGGCTTTTCAGAGAGGGGTGTCAGGGCAAGGAACCATGTCTTCTTTCTCTCCAGCAGGTGCAAAAGCAGGCTGCATGGGGCAGAGGCTGCTGGATACCTCCTGCAGAAACAGATTTGGGATGCAGTTCTCTTTTGGTGGGACACTGCACACATCTACCGGGCGCTGGTGCACCCAAGAGTTGAAGAGGAGCTGCCATCCCCCAGGCTCAGCCAGCCCCATCCACAGAACCTTGCTGCAGAGGTACGGGCTGGCTGTGCTGCAGAAGAGACCACAGAGCACCAAGAAAGATGTTAGCAAGACCCCCAGGCCCCTCAGGATCATGAGCAAGAGCAGGACTGGTGCTCCTCCTTGCCTTTGCTTTTCCAGGAACCACTGCACAAGCCCACTGGGGCAGGTCTTTCCCCTCAGAGGCACTTAAAGCTTTCAGAGCCTGCTCGCACACTCCACCTCCACCTCCTGCTCTTTTCTCCAGTCCTCTGGGGCCAGGGCTTGTCTTCAGACATGTTTTCCTCTGGGCCCATTTACAGCCGGGCCTCCACTTTTTTACCCCACATGCATCCCAGCATCTTCCCAGCATGCTCACCAGGCCAAAGAACACAAAATGTGGGTCATCCTCAAGGGAAGCATCCTTGGGGAAGGAAGACAGACACCTCAGGCCAGGGCAGGGCAACCAGAGGCTCCTTGCAAGGCTCCCAGAGCTGATGGAGCAAAGAAAGACAGGACCTGACAGCCACAAGCAGAAAGCAGATAAATCCTGTCTGCAGCTCAGCTTTTCACATCTCCACCCAGCAGAAAAGGGAGCTGTGGACCGGCCCAAGTGCCAACACTGCACCAACATGCTGCTCATCCTAGCTTGCAGCTCTGCTTGTGGGTGACATGAGCTGCAGACAGTCTCAGCTCACCCCTGCCTAGAATGGGTCTGCAATGGAAGTACTGGTATCTGTGGGACCAATGTCAGCATCCACAGGTCTCAAGGAGGGCTGTTACAAGGTGAGGAGTCATCCCAGCCTGGACAGGGGCCAGGGACCAGGGACCAGGGACCAGTCTGGCACTGTGCGTAGCACAGGCTGTAGAAAACCTGTCCCAAATACAGTGCTGGGAGCATCTTCAAGGCACTGCATGATCTGGTCCAGCACAGGTTTGTTCAGAGGTGGAGAAGCCCCCAGGAATGTTGCTGCCCATCTCAAGGAGCCAGCAAGTTTCAGCCATCAAATGGCTCCCTCCACGTGCTCCCCCCAGGTCTCTGCATGGGAAATGTGACATCCCCCACCCTGTGCCTCGCTGCTTTACCAAGGCCTCCTGAGCCCCTCTGCAGACACGTGTATCGCTGCATACATGGAAACACATCCTCTCCTCTGTGGGGTGATGGGTCTGCATGGAGCCTGTCAGGCCCCTCCCCATGGAGGGCATGGGGTCTGGCACTGCCAGGTAGTCAGACTGGGATATGAGGTCCCCCCCAGCAATATCCCAGAGCAGGAGCAGCACAGAGCATCTTGACAGAGCATCTATCTCCTCTACCCAGGACAAGATGTGCAATATCCAGCCTGGCTGAGGGGTAGGGGAGCCCTGCAGCCACCCCCACTGCCCAGGGACCTCTGCTCTAAGCTTCAACATTAATCCTAGGCCTGGATGGATGCTGCATCTAGGAGCGCTCAGAGGGTTTTGTGCCCTAAATCATGCCCAGGTACAGCTGGCACCTCTTGAAAGGGAAAGCATAGCCCCCTTAGCCAGCACCCGTTCCAGAAGGGTGTCAGAGGGCTATTATGGGGCAGCAGGGGATGCATGTGGAGCAGATATCCCACTTTCAAAAGCAACACTGTAGGACTGTTCCTTCCTCTCCAGCCCAGGATCCTCCCTCCTGCCCTATTACCTCCCTCACATCCTCCACAACTCCCCAGACCTGTGCTGTGCACCCAGGTGATTGCCTATCTTGGGGACTCCAACAGCCAAAACCCTGGTGCTTCACTGCTCCAGGCACACAGAGCTGTGCATAGCCAGGAGTCACCGTGCCCCTGCTGCACCATGGCAAGGGGAGGACAGTCTGCCTGCAACATTGACCAGCAGGCAATGGGTTAAAGCAGTCACAGATAGCCTGTGGATGGGGTGCTTGGTCCAGGGAAGACCCCATGAAGACTTTCACTCCTTCGAAGATGCAGCCCCATCTCTGTAGTCCTTGAGGTTATCTTGAAGAAAGGCAGTTCAGCCCCAAGGGCCAGAGGAGATGCAGGGAAAGCTTTTATTGGTATCTCCCAGCCAACGTCAGCCTGGTTAAAAAAAAAAATGCTTCGTGTCTTAGAGAGCTGTTTAACACAGCTCAGGCAGCAATTGGTACAGGGACAGCAAACCAGGCTGCATCTGCTCAGCCCCAGTCACAAGCTCCCTGCTTCCTCTGTGTGAGTGTGTGTGTGTGCGCGATACACACAGGCATCCGCTCACAGCATCTCGCTGTCTCCTGCATCCTCCGGCAGCAAGTGCAGGGCTCTGGCTCCCTGGGTACCAGCCTCACCTCTCCATCCCCTCGGCGGGGATCTGCACAAGGGGATGTGGTGAGCACCTGCGGGTGGAGAGAGGGGTCGTGGCCAGAGGCAGCAGTGATGGGCATCGTGTGGACTGCTTTCTAGGGCTCGCACTCCGCAGACAGACCCTGACCCTGGTAAGTGGCATTTTGCCTCCACAGGCGCTTCACCTGGTGCATGGCGTGGGCTGGTCACACATCATGACGCCGGGATCCTGGTGTCAAGGAAGGTGACCAGGGCTCCTGGGATGAGATGCCTGGGAGTGGGGATGTGGAAGGGGTGGAAGGGTCCTGCCCATGCATCGAGGTCCTGATATGGGTGCTGGGGAGAGGGGCCAGGGTGGGAAACGAGGAAGAAAAGTGGGGAGCTGGGCAGGAGCCATGTCTGCTGCAGGGGAAGGGACTCTGCTGTCACAGCATTTTCATCCCCCTCTGGGAGATAGAAACGTGTGACACACCTACAAAATCTGCTATGGTGCGGCAGGACAGGCAGCTTGATCTGGCAGGGAGAGAAGGCTCTGGCTGCATGGCCCCAGGAGGGGGACACAGCACAGCTGGGGCTCCAGCTGATCTCAGACCAGTTCCCCGCATCCCTGCAGAGGGTGGGGAGGGAGCCATCAGTCACCGACCCTCCTCCTACCCTCTGCCAACCTGGTCACCTCGCAGCAGTAGCCTCAGCAGTGCCGCTGTTCCAGCACGTGCCACCTGCTAGGGAAAGGGGACAAGGGGATGCCACCAGACCCCTCTGTGCATCCCCAGCCGGCTCAAGGAGGTGAAGTCCCCCAAGCAGAGCCCACTGCCTGCACTGCCCTGCTCGCCTCAGGCAGACAGCGGCAGGCAGGGTCTGCAGGGCTGTGCCAGAGCCACAGCAGCTCCTCCCAGCACTGCTTGGTGCCCTTCACATGGAGCCCTGGGACCAGGCTGCCACGGGTGCTCAGCATGTCCTCCCCACCAGCATCCCATCCCCTGCCCCCAGGTTACTAATGCTGCTCCCAGGAAGGTGCAGCACTAGGCAGTAAAAACACTGGGATCCCAGTGAGGGTAAGGAGGAGGCCTGGCTCATGGGGAGCCCATGGGGACCAGGTGCATCCTACCCATCAGTCAGGGAGCCCACAAGAGGCTCCTGCTCCTGACACACCACTGCTGCATCCCCTTAAAGGAGGGTCCTGGGGGTGACACAGACCCTGATCATAGTGTGCACCATCCCAGATGCCTGCTGGACCTTCATTT
The DNA here is from genome assembly GCA_033558235.1 of Neomorphus geoffroyi. NCBI lineage: Eukaryota > Metazoa > Chordata > Aves > Cuculiformes > Neomorphidae > Neomorphus > Neomorphus geoffroyi. Next base: position 3,501,431 of record JAUMJM010000048.1, read on the forward strand.
GCTCATGGGGCTTTGCACCAAGGACACACCATGGGGCTGGCAAAAATGTCTGAGCGGAGGGTGGGCAGGGGGGTAACAGCCAGCCCTTTGAAGCCATGGTCCTGCCACAGCGCTCCACATGCCCAAATGCCCATGCTACTGCCAGGCATCACAACAGCCCACTCAGCACCCATGGCCCCCCAAACACACCCATCACACACCCACAGCTGCCACAGCCACCACCCAAATCCCACAGCTGCTGCAACATCCCTGCACCCTAAGCCACCACCCACGCCATGCCCACAGCTGCTGCAACACCCTCAGCCTGCACACACCCCTCACCAGGCCGTAACACCCGCCCCATGCTGCCAGCCATGCCGTAGCATGTTCACCCCATCACACATCCACCCCTAACACACCCACCCTGTGCTGCTCCACCACCACATCAATCCTGCACTCCCAGCCACCACAACATCCCTGTCGTGTGGTGATACACCCACCTGCATGTCAACTGCCGCCCTGCACCCATGACTGCCCTCACAGCCAAACCCAGCACCTTGTAAACCCCAACATGAGCTGTGGGCGCCGACACCTCCCCACTCCTGGGAGAGAGATGATTTTGGAATCGTGCAGGGATCAGCACCTCTGTATTGGAATGCTCGACCACACAGCTTCCTTCCAGGGTGCCTCCATGCTCCAGCCTACCAGTGCCCCCGTTCTCCTTCAAGAGAGGCTAATCCCCACGCCAGCTGCACCAGCCTTTCCTCTGTGCCTCAATTTCCCAAAGCAGAGAACTGCGTGGGGCTGGGAAAAACGAGCCCATGGGTCCTCAGGGTATGAAGTGCTTTCTGGCTCTGTGTTTTGCTGCAGGGATGAAGTGGCAAGGAGCAAATCCCCATCAGAAGAGTACAGGGAACAGCTGCTGCCCAAGGGACAGTGCAGGGGTGCAGAGTGTCAGGACAAGGGAAGAGGGTGGGAAGGTGCCTACCGCCTATTGCAACATCCTCCGCTACCTGTGGGGCTCAGTGGAGACAAGCATTTCCAGGCAGCACCAGCCCCTGCCCAGATTTAGCTCCTCTGTGGGGGCAACCTAAAAATAGTGCTAACTTTGGTGCCCAGCAGCTGCGTCGAGGCCCTGGCTCCTTGGGCCAAAGTGAGCCAGGTGGCAGCACCAGGACTCCAAATGACAGGTGCCTTGGGGGTGGCCACAAATAGCAGCAGAGACACGATTCCCTGGGGATGCGTGGGGATGGCAGAGGTTGCTTTGATAGCTGAGCTGCCATGGGGTGAGAGCGTCTCTGATCTTCCCTTCCCACATTCAGGGGTCCCTGAGGAGAAGGGGGACATCCCAAGCCTGGCAGGACCCTGAGCCAGGCCTACCTCTCTAGGGGGGGGTCACGTCCCACCCTGCAGAGCCACTGGGTCAGGCAGGACATGGGGAAAGGGGGCCCTGGAAAGAGATGAGCAGGTTAGGGGATCTGAGGAGCACTGAGGCCTGTGGATAGGTAGTAGGGGCTAGAGACAGAGCTCAAGGTGAAGCCATTCAGCCCCTGGATGTGCCGCCAGGGTACAGCCATGCAGCACTAGTGGGGACAGGGAGGCCAGAGGGGCTGAGAACAGACACAAGATGTGACAGGAGTATGACACCCTCCAGGTTCCAGACACACGGCAGCTGGTGCCGCTGACAGTGGCAGGAAACACTGAAGGTGAGCATGGAAGAGGACCGGAGACAGGGAGACGTGCTGGGATCCTCCAGCAGCAGTATAGGGCAGGGGCGTGACCATGCCACGAACACCCAGGGAGACCAGATTTTGGGGATATTACAGCAGGCCCTTATCCCAGCTGCCCCTCTGCTGCATGGGCTACTCTGCTGTGCCACAGGGTGGCTGAGGCTGGACCACCTTGAGTTCTGCATTGTTGCCAGCACACCAGGGATCAGGAGCACCAATGTGGCTGCTGGGGACTCTGGTGTACTGAGTGCTGGGGCCCTTTGGCTCTTCTCCATGAGCCCAGCCCATCTGCACCCTCTCCATCCTGTTTCTACTCAAGGTTTTGGCAGGATGAGGCCAGGATCTGCTCGGTGATGCAGGGACCTACAAAGGAGGGGATCTCCCTTAGGTGTCTTCTGCTGGCTGACCTGCAGGCAGAGCCACAAAGCTGCCCAGCAGCAGGGCTGTTCCTGCCCACAGGTGATGTGATCCTGAGCCACCCAGGGCAGGGACTGACAACACCATAAGGGGGCAGAGACATCCAGGTGTCTTCCCCCTTGCTGGCACAGTCACAGGAATGCTGTTGCTGTGGTTTGGATACATGCCTCCAGCTCTTCCCTGCTCTCACTTCTGTAAACCTTGGGAGCTGTAGCAGCCCTGAGCCAAGCAGGGGGCCGAGTGGGTACAAATAGCCCTGTGCCTGCTGCCAAGACCCCCGCACGCAGGATGGGACCCACGTGCATCACGCACCCAGATCCACGTGTGGGTATCTGCACACAGATGGTCTTGCTGTGGTAGGGGGAGGCTGGGAAATCACATGCATGTGCGTGTGGCAGTGTTTGGGTTTGCATTCCCACGGGTGTGTTTGAAGGGAGCCCACGTGGGTGGGGGGTCACGGGGCAAAAGTGCAGGGCTGGGCACCTGCGGGTGTAGGGATGATCAAAGGGCCGCAGGGCCTGCCAGCATGCCCTGCTCAGCATCGCTATCTGGGGCAGCTGTAATTACCCTGCCCAGGCTCCCCAGCGCAGCTGTGCCCACAGCACCGTGTCCTCCCACAGCCACCAGACCCAGCATGTGCACACGTGCCGCTAATTATCCCACTACCTGGGGACTTCCCTGCTGAGGCTGGTAGGGCAGGAGATAGCAGTTCCAATTTTGCCCCACTAGCACACGCAGCAAGTGCTGCCTGCTGGTCTCTGGGCACCAGCTGGGAGTTCCTCTTGGCTGCAGCATCTTCAATAATTCAACTTCAGCAGGGCATGGGGGCAGTGCCAGGGACCCATGTGGGGTGATGCTGTGCCCCACACTACTGGAGGCCAAATCCTGGTTCTCTCTAGCTTCAACCCACCCTTCTCCAAGCTCGCCACTATTGCGAAAGAGCCTGACCTGCTATTGCTGCTGCCATTTCGCTTCCCTCAGATCACTCTCAGATGATCTTCCCTCGTTCCCGCACCCAGCTCCCCTTCTTTGGATCCATGCACCCCAGATTCATAGTCTGCTTCCCTTCCCTCCTGCACCTTCACAGACCTCTCATGGCTGGCTCAGCCTCTCCACATGTCTCCTCGCTGTGAGGCAGCCCTGACCCACATTTTGAGGTGGGATGCAGGATGCCCAGCAATCAGAGCAGCAGCAAACGCAGCTACACATGAGTGTGTGAGCACAAGAGAGTCTGGGGTGTGAACTGAAATACAGGGAAGACAAAAGACCCATCAGCAGCTCTGCTATACCCTAGCCCTGGGCACAGCTGCAGGACACTGTGCCCCGTGGGCACACTGTGCCCTGTGGGCAGTGCTCAACGTGGGCTGGCCAAAATGGCTTTCTTTGGGGCAGAAAGAAAATGCACACAAGGGGCAGGGTTACAGCTGGTGCAAATCCCTCTGGGATTTACTGATGTGGTGTGGGAAGGGCCTGGATGTGTTTCTTGCTAAGTTGGAGTCTACAGAGTAAACATGGGGGAGGCAGACTGTTCCAAAACCAGCTCCCTGCTTGGTGTCCCACTCCCCCACCAACACTCAGACTCTCCACGTCCAGATCTCCACGTAGCTTCAGGTCCATCTTTCCCTGGCCACCATGGATGATCCCATTGCCACATTGCCAAGGGGCCCATAACCCTCCCTGCCTGCTCCCCACACAGCTAGGGGAGAGCCACAGGAACATCTTTTGGGGGCCAGGCACATGGCACAGGGGTGGGGTGCAGCATTGCACCTCAAAGCCTTTGCACTGAGAACCGTCCTCCCACCACTACAGAGCCATGGGGGTGCTGATGTCCAGGCGGCAGACGGTGGAGAAGGTGCAGAAGGTCAGCTTGGCCGTGTCAGCCTTTAAGGACGGGCTGCGGGAACAGCCATCGACACGGCGGCGGGCAGAGGCAGGGGGAATACGCCGGGGAACACTGGAGCATGCTGTGCAGGAGGGAGAGGAGGAGGCTTCAGCAGGACCTTCCCAGACAGAGGAGAGCAGTGCCAGCAAGGCGGCCTGGGAACGGCTGCGGGATGGCCGAGGCGTGGAGCCGGAGGAGTTTGACCGAGCCAACAGGTTCACTCCGCCTGCCTTCATCCGGCCCAAGCGGGAGCTGCATGATGATGAGCCCTTGGACATCAGCCTGGAGCAGCGGGAACAGGTGAGCAGGCAGAGCACAAGGATGGGGTGGGAGAGGTGGGGACAGGGCTGGAGATGCTTTGGAGAGAGCACAGGGGGTGTGCAAGCATTGCATGTGCCCCCCAGGTAATGACAGCCTCCCTGGGCATGACAAAACTCTCTGGAAGTGGCTCAGTGGGGCAGGGGCAGGGAGCAGGGTGCAAATGGTCAGATGTGCCCTGGGGGGACCCTGGGGCATCTCAGAGAGGAGAGGTCACTGCTGGGCACAGATAGCTCCAGCTTTGGGGAAGAGAGAAGGACAATCCAATCTACGTGTTTCTCTCAGCCTACAACGAGCCAGCCTACAACAGAACCCCATCCATCCACACCTGTGAACCTTTCAGCCCAGCCCACCCACAACCCAACAGCTTATCCCAACCAATGCCCAGAATCCTACAGCTCACACATCCACACAGCCCATCCATTCACCCACCACAACAAGCCTACTCCCAGCCCATCTACAGCCTTACAGCTTACCCATCCACACCTACGACCAGCCCACCTACAGACCAGGCAACCTACAGCCTCACAGCCCAGTTACCCACACCTACCACACCACACTCCAGAGAACCTTAAACCACACAGCCCCACCAGCCCTACAAACACCCTCCCAAACACCCTCCATTCACCCCCACAAACCCATCCACCCTCCTCTAGCCCCACCATATATGCCATCTACAACCCCACCACACAGCTACTCTCTACACCATCCCCACTCAATCCCAGCCCCCATCCCTTCTGACTCACAACATCCATCCCCACCTACAAAGCATCACCCTGACTGCCACCCTGAGAAACCAGCCCCTTGCCCTCACTGCCCCTCTGAACAGCCATCCACCTCTCCCCAGGTCCTAAATGATGAGATGTGTGAGATCTGCGAGGTGTGGACAGCCGAGAGTCTCTTCCCCTGCCGTGTCTGCAGCCGGGTGTACCACGATGGCTGCCTGCGCCGCATGGGCTACCTGCAGAATGGCAGCGCTGTAGAGGTGACAGAGACAGCGCACACTGAGACAGGCTGGAGCTGCTACTACTGTGTGAGTACCTGGACAGGGGGACACCGGGCTTTTTGCTGCGTAGTGGATGCTTCCCAGGTAGCCGTGCCCCACACAGGGTCCCTTGTCACAGCCTGGTCCAGGGCAATGGGGAACCTGCTGCCCATAGCTCCTGATTCCCAGCTTGGCCTGATGAAGAGCCATCAGAGAGGAGGGGACAGCAGCCCTCCACCATCTCCCCATCCCAGCAGTCAGCCCTCCAGCACCTTGGCAGAGGATGTGCCCCAGAGGATGCACCACTGGGTGTGCTGTCAGGCACATAAGGAGTCATGGTGGAGCTGAAATGGCACCCAAAGTCCAGAGTCATGGAGCCATCCCACTGCAACATGCTGGGTGACACATCCCCATGCACCTTCAAGGGACCCTGGTGCTGCAGCACAGCCAGGTGCTTCCCCTCACCCCATACCTTTGCCCATGACTCCTCTCTATCCTGTATCCCAGGACAACCTCAATCTCCTGCTGACGGAGGAAGAGATGTACAGCCTGATGGAAACCCTGAAGAACTGCAAGATCATTCCAGGTGTGGATCCTCCCTATGTTGGGTCCCAGATGGTTGAGGGAGGTGGGTTCCCCTTTCCTGGGTGCCACACATCCAATCTGTCCCCCACAGAGACCTGCCTGACCCTGGACAACTTCCTGCACTACAAGCACCTGGTGCACAAGCAGCAGTTCGAGAAGCCCATGGCCGAGGCACAGGAGGAGCAGGCAACCCTGCAGTTCTCTGCCCTGGATCCTGACAAGAAGGGGCACATTGAGTGGCATGACTTCCTCTCCCATGAGTCCATCCAGCTGCTGCAGAAACTACGTCCACAGGTACAGCTACAGCACCCAGGTCTGGATCCCATGGCCAGCACGGTCCAACTCCCACAGCCGGTACCAATGGCAATGGCACCCCAGGACACCTTCCAGCAGTAGCATCCTGGACATGGTATCCAGGGCTGGCTCCCACGGCTGGCACCCATGGCCACAGCACCCCAGCACATCTCCCAGGGCCAGCACCCATGGTGACAGTACCCAGGGCTGGCTCCCACAGTTACAGTACCCAGAGCTGGGTCCCGCAGCTGGCACTCATGGCCATGGAACCCAAGTCCCTCAGCTGGCACTCATGGCCATAGAATCCAGATCAAGCTCCCACAGCCAGCGCACGTGGCTGTGACATCCCAGGTGGGAGAACCCCACAGTGCTGAGATGGGAGAACCCCACAGTGCTGAGATGGGAGAAGGAGGATTCCCATGGGATGAGCACTCCCCCTTCTCCTCTCTGCCCCCCAGAATGCCCTACTTCGTCTGCTGACAGCCAAGGAGCGGGAGCGGGCACGGGCGGCCTTCCTGGCCCTGGACCAGGACAACGATGGCTTCATCGGGGAAGGCGAGTGTCGTCGGGCTCGGCATGACTGGTTCCGCAAGCACCAAAAGGAGACACCATCCTGCAATGTCAGGTATGGGGAAGCCCATACAGGGGTGGGGTGACATCCCTGTTAGGGATCCCAGCACAGTCCCAGCACCCAGCGAGGGTGCTCAGCACACCAACAGGTGTCCCCCTTTCCCATGCCACCTCCCCCTTCATGCCCTACCCGTGGCTCCCTACCCACCACCACCATCATTTATGGTGAAAGGAGGGAGGATGAAGTGAGGCCACACCTCAAATCCTGTGTTCAGTTCTGGGCCCCTCACTACAAGAAAGACACTGAGGGGCTGGAGCGTGTGCAGGGAAAGGCAACAAAGCTGGTGAAGAGGCTGGGGCACAGGGGTTATGAGGAGCAGCTGAGGGAACTGGGAATGTTTAGCCTGGAGAAAAGGAGGCTGAGGGGGGGACCTCATTATTGTCCACAGCTCCCTGAAAGGAGGTTTTAGCGAGGTGGGTGCTGGTCTCTTCTCGCATGTGACAAGCGATAGGATGAGAGCAAATGGCCTCAAGTTGCACCAGGGGACGTTCAGATTAGACATCAGGAAAAATTTCTTCACCGAAAGGGTTGCCAGGCACTGGAATGGCTGCCCAGGGAGGTGGTGGAGTCTCTGTCAGTGGAGGTGTTCAAAAGATGGGTAGACAAGTTTCTCAGGGATCTGATTTAGTATTGGACAGGTATGGTTGGATTCAATGACTTCAAAGGTCTTTTCCAACTGAGCAATTCTATGATTCCTCCTCCCCACAGCATCAGCCACGTAGGGCCCATGTCGGAGAGCAGCCCTGCCAGCAGTGGCAGTGGCAAAAGCCAGGAGAAGACCCCACCGGCTGTGGAGCAGGAAGAGGCCAGGTGAGGCAAGGGGGTGTTTTGGAGGGGGCACCTGCCCATTCTGGGGGAGACGCTAGGGGAGCAGTGGCATCAGGAACAGCTGATGAACAGGTGTCTGCCTGCAGGCTCATCGACTGGTCTGGCTTCCTGAAGGAGAACGTCGCCTACATCCTCGCTGCCCGCCCCAACAGCGCCGGCCTCCACCTGCAGCCCCCTGCCTAGCCGCCCCTCCAGTGCCATCTTGGGCGGCGAGGTCTCTCCTGCCACGGACTGGCTGGGGAGCACCTGCCCCGCCCTCACACCCTGCATCCTGGCTGCCAAGAGGATGGGTGCTGGGCTCTGATTGGCTTGGGGGGGAAGTGTGGGAGTCTCTGATTGGTTGGGGGGATGTGGGGCAGGGCAGGGAGGGGCCCCACTGCCCCAGAGACCCCACTGTGGGGAGGGGTCCAGTGCATGAGGATGCCTGTGGGGTGCAGGGAGTGCCCCCACAGACTCCACTGTGGGGAGGGGTCCAGTGCATGGGGATGCTGTGGCGTAGAGGGACTGCGCCCAGAGACTCTGCTGTGGGAAAGGGTCCAGTGTCCAGGGATGTTGTGGGTTACAGGGGGTGCCCCCCTCAGTTGGCACTGTGGGCAGGGGTCCAGTGCTGTGGGACTCCATGAGGTGCAGATCATGCCTCCACAGAGACCTCACTCCTGGGTACATCATGGGGTGAGACCCATCTCCTGGGGATGCTGTGGTGTGTAGTGTGTGCCCCCACACACCCCACTGCAGAGAGGGGTCCAGGGACTGGAGAGGTTGTGGGGTACAGGGTGTGCCCCCAACAAACCCTGCTTTGGGGAGGATTCTGGTGTCCAGAGTGCCATGGGGTGCGATGGGCATCCCCACAGACCCTTCTCCTGGGGATACTGTAGGGTACAGGGGGTGCCCCCAACAGACCCTGCCTGTGGGGAGGGCCCTGGGGCCCAGGGATGCCATGGGGTATAGGAGGTGCCCCCACAGACCTCACTGTGGGGAGGGTTCCAGTGTCTGGGGACACCATGGTGTGCAGGGGGTGTCCCCACAGAGACCTCATTCCTGGGGACATCCTGTAGTGCACGATGTGCCCCCCACTGCACTGCAGAGAGGGGTCCCGTTCCCAAGGATGCTGTGGGGTGCAGAGGGTGCCCCCACAGGACCCACCCCTGGGGATGCCATGGAGTGCAGGGGATGCCTCCAGAGACCCTGCTATGGGAAGGGAGTTAGTGCATGGGGGTACCTAGGAGTGTAGGAGGTGCCCCCAACAGACCCTGCTGCAGGGAGGACACCAGAGCCTGGGGATGCTGTGGGATGCCCTCAGAGACTCCATTTTGGGAAGGGGTCCAGTGCCCAATGATGCCATGAGATGCAGGGTGTGCCCTCAAACACCCCACTCTGGAAAGGGGTCCAGTGCGTGGGTTTGCTGCTGGGGACACCGCAGGGTGCGGGTGTTGCCCCCAACATACTCCACTGTGGGGAGGTCCCTGGGGGCCAGGGATGCTGTGGGGTGCAGATGACAACCCCCCAGACTCCTCTTCACACGATATCATGGGATATGGCAGCTGTCCCACAGACACCCCTTTAGGGAGGGGTCCAGTGCTTGGAGATGTCATGGAGTGGGGTGCGAGTCCCCAAAGACCCCACTCCTGGGGACACCACGGAGCACAAGTGGCAGGGAACTTGTTGCCCCCATGATCTCTAGCGCTACAGCGCCTGGAGCTGTCCCCAGTGACCCACAGACAGAGCAGCGCCTGATGCCAAGAAGTGGGGCTTTCCCTGGTTCTGCAGCCCAGTCCACGTAGTTATGGGTTGACAATCGAGCCCAGAGCAGCTGTGGGGCAGAAAGGCTGAGCCTCCACTTGTCACCACCAACAGCAGCACCCAGAGGTCTGTGGGCAGCACCAGCCCAGCTCATCAACATAGTGAATCCTCGGGAGGAGGACATGGCTGACCTCTGCTTGGCCTCTTTTACATCCCTATCCTTACACCCATAGCTCGTGGCTGTGTCTGGTAAAGTGTTTTATGGCATGGGTCATTCCTACTCTGCTGGGGACCAACTATTTAATGCCAGCAGTGATGGTGTGGGAAGGAGCATGGGGAACAAAAAGCACCAGGGATGCAGGAGGTCAAGCTTTGATGCACAGGACTGCTCCCCCGCATCGCTAGTCCCCTCCTGTCCCCCTGTTCCTACGAGATGCTCTCCCCCCACCCCACTCAGCAATCTGGTCCCAATCCGGTCTTGTCTGCTCCAGCTCCTTCCACAGCATCCCGCCCCTGCTGGGAGTATCAGTACTTGAAACAAGGAGCAGGAGGCCAGAGAGCCCAGAGCCCCCTGAGGTGTCAGCTGCAGGGATGAGGCCCACTCTGAGCAGGGATGATCCCAGCAGCCCTGTGGTGGATGGATGTGCTCAGCCTGCAGGGGAAGGAACTCCTGGAAACCTCGCTCCATGCATGCCAGGGTTCTGGATGCCCAGCTCCACGGCAACCCCAGCAGCTGTCCCCTGCCTCTCTCACCCTGTCCCCCTGCTGGCCTCAGCCTCTCCCCACCTGGCATTTCCCCATGGCATGCACTGACCTGAGGTGCACCTATGGCAGTCCAGTTGCTCCCACATCTCTACTCCTTGATAGGATGGGGGTACTATCCTGCTCATCCTCCCCCATCCCAAGCCGGGACCCTCTCCAGGGACTCTTCCTGCTGCAAGACCAGGAGGCACAACAGTGCCACGACACCTTCCCCTACCGCCCTGATGTGCCAAGCCAATGGGGATATTTCAGGTGCCAGGTCCGACACAGGGCTGGAGCCGTGGCTGTGGCAAGGAGGCGGCCGGGGGTGTGTGGGTCGTAATGCCTGCTCTGTACTGAGAAGTGTCCATTAAACAGCTGTGTCCAACTAGCCTCCAGCCAATGTGCTTATGGGGGCTCCTGGCTTCTACCCAGGGATTTCTGGAGGCTCTATGGCAGCTTGTTGTGCTTTACACCTCATGTCCTCATCCCAGCCCCACATCCCTGTCCCAACAGGCAGGCTTGGCATCACATCCCCAACGTGTCCTGCAGCAGTGACGGGGGATGCCAGGAGGTGCACCCAAGATCCTGCAGACTCAGGGTGTCCCACATCTCACCAGGACAACAGGCAGTGGGGAGACTGCCTGGCTGGCCCCACAGCTGGCCCACCCCTACATCAGGAAGGACATAAATCCTCTGGGATGAGCATGCTTCTTTCCTGCAGAGGCACTGGAGGCTGCAAACAGAGCACTGGGCTCAGAGGGGCAGCTGCACACTAGAACAGGCCCAAAATAACCCAACAGAGGCACCACGTGGCCCCAGGAGGAGGTGACTGGAACACAATCCCGATGGCTGGAGGCTCTCCCAGAGAAAGCTGCAGCTCCTCATGGTGGCACGTGCTGTGCAGGAACCAGGGGGACAGCAAAGGGGGCTCACCTGCCTGTGGGGGGCTTTGCTTGCACAGTGCCTGTGCTGCAGCCGCGAGGGAAAGGGGGCTTCAGAAGTAGATCTAGGGGTGGACGGGTTAGGAGGGGAAGCTGCCCCTAAAGCATCCCTAGGGTCTGAAGGGACAGAGAACTTGTTGCTAAAAATACTGGACTTAAATATGGCAGCCCATTTCCATGCTTGCCGTTGGGTCCAGATTGCAGTGGTAGTGTCCAGCTGCCCCACCCCATGATAAAATCCAGCCTGAGGAACAGCAAGCATTTCTGACTCTGGAAACTGGATGAGCTGTAACAGCTCCTGGGCAAGGCATCCATCACCTTGAGGAAGAGGATGGGCACACAGAGGAAAGAGGAGCTGGGTGTCCTAAGCTGGGATGCCAGGGTAGGTGGTGCCTTGAGCTCTGCCTGTGGGGAGTTGGTGTGAATTGCTGTTATTGCTCCAGCTGCCAGAGCTAGAGAGCAAGCTGGGGCAGAGCACAGACCCTGGGGAGCCTGTGGTGAAGAACCCACCACCAGCACCCTAAACCCCTGCTCTGAGCATCCCACAGGATCCAAGCCGGGAAGACAGAACCCTCTGGACCCTGATACAATTCCACTCTGTACCTATTTCTTCCCCTGGAGACAAGGTGCAAGGTGACTTTTCCAGTCCCAGTCTACCCTGCCACCCTCTGCAGCAGCCTGGCACCCCTGTCATGGCACACAGCTGGCTGCTGTCCCCAGGGAGCTGGTTAACAAGGGACGCAGGTGGCCAGGCTGGCCCTCTTCTCACAGAGCTGTGCTGTGACCACCACTGTGCCCGATGCCCAGCACGTATGCTCTTCTGCAGCTGCAGGTCCCCAGCCAGCACCTGCTGAACAGGCAGAGCATGACCCAGCCAGCTGTGTCTGTGCACAGGCAGCCTCGAGGTCTGAGCAGAAGTGGGAGGACATTGTGGGGGAATGAGCAAGGTGGTGCTGTGGCATCTCTTAGCTACCACCTGCTCCTCTGAGACTGGTGACATTAGGAGCAATGCCATCCTGTCCTCAGAAAGCCTCCATGGCTTGCAAATTGCCTTCCTAAATAGTGGTGCAAACCTGTCCCTGAATGCTGGTGCAAACCTTTCCCTACTTGTTGGTTCAGACATACTCATCACCCAAATGCTGGTGCAAATCTCACAGTATCACAGAATGGTCAGTGTTGGAAGGGACTTCTGGAGATCATCCAGTCCAGCCCCCCCTTGCTAAAGTAGGTTCACCCACAGCAGGTCGCACAGGGATGCATCCAGGCGGGCTTTGAATATCTCCAGGGAAGGAGAAACCACAGCCTCCCTGGGCAGCCTTTGTCAGTGCTCTGTTACCCTTACGGTAAAGAAGTTTTTCCTTGTGTTCAGGTGAAAATTCCTGTGCACCAGTTTGTGCCCCTTGCTGCTTGTGCTGCTGCTGGGGACCACTGAAAATGTCTGGCTCCATCCTTCTGACACCAGCCCTTTAAGTACTTATATGCATTGATAACATCCCCTCTCAGTTTTCTCTTCTCCAGACTAAACAGACCCAAGTCTATCAGCCTTTCCTCATAAGAGAGTCGCTCCAGTGCCCTGATCATCCTTTTGGCCTCTGCTGGACTCTCTACAGTTGTTCCTTGTCTTTCTTGCTTTGAGGAGCCCAGAACTGGATACAGAACTCCAGATGGGGCCTCACTAAGGCAGAGCAGAGAGGGAGGCGAATCTCCCTCAGCCTGCTTGCTATATTCTTCTTGATGCACCCCAGGATACTATTGGCCTTCTTGGCCACGACAGCACATGGCCAGCTCATTTTTAGTTGTTGTCTACTAGGACCAACAGCTGAACATGAGCCAGCAGTGGCCCAGGTGGCCAAGAGGGCCAATGGCATCTTGGCCTATATCAGACACAGCGTGGCCAGCAGGAGCAGGGAGGTGGTTGTGCCCCTGTGCTCAGCGCTGGTGAGGCCCCACCTCGAGTGCTGGATTCAGGTTTGGGCCCCTCACTACAAGAAGGACACTGAGGGGCTGGAGCGTGTGCAGAGAAGGGCAATGAGGCTGGTGAGGGGCTGGAGAACAAGTCCTATGAGGAGAGACTGAGGGAATTAGGGTTGTTTAGCTTGGAGAAGGCTGAGGAGAGACCTCATCACTGTCTACAACTGCCTGAAAGGAGACTGTGATGGGGTGGGTGCTGGGCTCTTCTCCCAAGTGACAGCGATAGGACAAGAGGAAATGGCCGCACGTTGCAGCAGGGGAGGTTTAGACTGGACATTAGGAAGAATTTCTTTACTGAAGGAGTGGTCAGGCACTGGAACAGCTGCCCAGGGAGGTGGTGGACTCACCATCCCTGGAGGTGTTTAAAAACGGGTAGATGAGTTTCTTAGGGACGTGGTTTAGTAGGAAGACAGGCACGGTTGGACTCGGTGATCTCAGAGGTCTCTTCCAACCTTACAATTCTATGATTACCCAAAACAGCATCCCTGCTGTCCATGGGAACTCCTCCATGCGGGGAGGTTGCACCCTCTGCTGGGTTGCAGGGCCATTGCACAGGGCTGCCATTCATCCCCCCAAAACTCTACTTTTGGAGAAGATGGGTGCTTGGCTTTGCACTCCGGAGTGCATGACAGCATCGTCCTCCAGGCTGCCCTGGACTTGGACAGATGCCATCAGTTCTGGTGCATGCCCAGAGGGGAAGTGATTGGTGCACCCCAGCTGACCCTCAGGGATGTGTGTGGGGAGTTGTACTGGGGTTTGAGGGACAGGGGTGACCCACTGGGCTGAGGTGGGACCTGGCTATTGGTGGCGGAAGAGTTCAGAGACCCATCCCATCAGTGCCACAGGACCAGCTAGGGAGCACCAGCAGGAAAAGGAGGTTCTCTGGGCAGCTTGTGACAGTGACAGCAATAGCCATGAATCCTGGAGGCAGTGCCACATTGGTGGTCCCAACCATCCTTCCCCTCTCAGGCCAGAGCAGGAATGACCACACAGAGCAAGGACCAATGTCCCCATGCAGCAACATCCCCCTAGATGTGCCCAAGGTGAAGAGCCGAGGGTATCTGGAGTGCAGAGCCGAGATGACCAGCTAGAAGTGACTCCCACCCAAGCCAGGGTCCTTGAAGGGAGCAGGTCCACTGGGGAGCTATCCAGATGGACTTGTGGTCATGGGGGCTGGGGAGGGATACAAGGAGCCATAAGAAGAGTGTGTGTATTCCAGCAGAGAGGTGACCACAGGGTGTCACCCCTGCACTGTGCCGGGAGCAGGCAGTGCCATTTTTGGATCTGCACAGCTGTCCCTGGTCACCGTACCAGCAATGGGGACACGGGTCTGCATGGCTGCAGGGAGACAAAAGCATGCCACCAGGTTGTCCCAGTGCAGCAGACACACTGGTGTCACCAAGCTGGTCATGTTTCCATCCTCATGCCAACCCACTTCTCCCACAGCCATGACAGCACTCAGAGAGCAGGGATGCAGGGACTTATTTCAGCCCCTAGAAATCATTTTCGTAGGGTGGTTTGTGACCCACTTCTCTTCCTGCCCCAAACCCAGTTCTGACTCCAATCTCAGCCCCAAAGCACCCGTGTTATGTGCCTGCGGCAGGTGAGTGCTGGGCCACGCACCTCACATAAGGATCTGGAACTCAGCCTGTGCAGCCCTGGGCTCCTGCAGTCTGGGATGGGCTCCATCCTCTGCAGCACCCAGGAGCTGCAAGACCCTGGGGAAGAGGGACTGACTTGGGGCTCCCTCAAGTCTAGCACCCCTTCTCCACAAGATGTGTTGGGAGCCAGAGCCCCTTCCTCTCCATGTGCCTCTGGGCACCCCATCCTCCACGCAGTGCCTCTGCACTCCCTAGACAGGTGTGGGATCTGTCTGCACCCAGCACTGACATAGGTCTGTGGAAGATGCTAAAGTGATGGAAATGCAGCCAGACAATGGGCATGGTAAGAGGGGTAGGGAAAACCAACAATGTCCACCAGCAACTGCTGCAACCAGCCTCATACTGCTTGGGTACACAGGAGACCCAGAGGGAGCCATACAAGATCTGACCAGGGAAATGGGGTCCCTTCCTCAGCATCTCAGCATCTGAGGGGAGACCTTAGCACTGTCTACAACACCCTGAAAGGAAGTCGTAGTGAGGTGGGCGTTGGTCCCTTTTCCCAAGTGACAGGTGATGGGATGAGAGCAAGTGGCCTCAAGTTGCACCAGGGGAGGTTCAGATTTAGACATCAGGAAAAATTTCTTCACCAAAAGCATTGTCAGGCAGTAGAATGGCTTCTCAGAGAGGTGCCTGAATCACCATCCCTGGAGAGGTTCAAAAGACAGCAAGATGAAGCACTTAGGGATATGATTTATTAGTGGACAGGTACGGTTGGACTCGATCTCAAAGGTCTTTTCCAACCAAGCAATTCTAAGATTCTATGATCTCCTCTAGCACACTGCCAGGACCAGCAAAGCAAACTCCTCAACAGAAAGCAGCCTCAAGAGCACACCAGCATTCAGATAGTGTCTTCCTTTCCTGGGAGGTTTTGCATGTCCTGGGCCACCCATAGCATCCCACACAGGGGGCTGTGCATGGTTTCCCACTGGCATGCCGTGTCGCCAGCTCCTGCCACTCCCATGTTGGCAGCTCAGTGGCTGGGACACAGCGCAGGACTGCCAGACGCTGCCTCCTGTTCCCAGCACACTCACTCCTGTGTTCCTCCCTGCAGCGTGGCTGCACGCCACGCGGGGACACAGTGCGCCAACACGGTGCAAGGGGTGCTGAAGCAACCCTGGGATGGGGGGATGCACATCATGATGCTGGGCATTGCAAGTATCTTTCTCACGCAGAAGCTTTGCTGTGACTCATTCCAGCAGCCCACGCAGCACCCGGGCAGGGTGTCCTGGTCTTCTTTTGCCTCAGTGTGAGGTCATGTGGGAGCAACACATTAACACCACAAATCCTGGTTGCCTTTCTTCACACCTCCCTACACTTGTTGCCCCAGCCTTGCAGTGGGACTGGGAAGTGGCACTGGGGACAGTGGTGGCCTCAGCCCTGAGCTTCTTGTCCCACTGATCGCCTCTCCACAGCAGCCTGCACACAGCTGTCTCCTAAGCAGTCGCTCTTAAGCATCAGGGCTGATGCAGCAGCCATTGGCTCCTAAATAAGGTGGGGAAGGAAATGGTTTAGGGTACAGGGAAGGGCAAGACCTGCCTTCCCATTTTGACTGCGTGGATCCAAGCCCCATGGCTGGCGTTGGAGCAGATGCCCAGATGGTCCCTCTGGGCAGCACAGCAGGCAGCTGCAGAATGCCACGCATGCCCCTGCACACCCCAGCATCCCACCTTGCACTACGTGTGCTATGCCCCCCCAGCACCCCTGTCTGTCTGGGATGTGCCCCTGGACCTGAAAGCCAGCACACACGGTCCTGTGTGTGCTCTCCCACCCCCCCACACCCAGGCACATGATGGGCACACCAGTAACAAGGCATCAATCCAGGACTAATGTGGGAATCTCACAAGGCTGAGGACTACCCTGGATGGCTAGAGAAGGAGGAAGGCAGCCAGGGTACCTGGAAAGCAGGGATTTGGATCTGAGCCACTCCAGAAAGCCAGCAGCATGCTTGGCACAGACAGAGGCACCCAGCCTGCAGCCAGACAAGGACACAGGGTCCCATCTGGGTCCTCTGCCAGCTCCTACAGCATCAATAAGGCTGCTCCCTCCCCAGTCAGGAGGTTAGGGGCTCTGGCAGCCACAAGGCAGGCAATAAAGAGGGAGGCACCTCGTGCTCGGCACAGGGCATCCTGTGACCCAGCTGCAAAATGATCTGGGGGCTGGAGTGACTGATCGGTGAGGAGCCGCACGCAACTATATCTGTGTCTCGGCTGAGCGATGACTAAGGAAAGGACAGGAGATCAGTCTGCGCACCGGCAGGCAGAGGAGGAATTATTTAGGCTGGAGTGCGAGGGTGGAGGGAGGGGGGCTGGAAGAAGCTGGGTGGAGGGAAGGTGGAGGCTGGGTGGGATGCTCTGGCAGTGCTCCCCCTCTCCCCAGAGGAACACTGGGTACCAGGCTGGGGAGAAACAACATGAGAGCTGAGGAACTGGGAACAGCCAGCTCACTTTGGGGGAGAACATCTTTTCACATAATGCGGTGTCCTGCCCCAGCCCCACCCCACAGCCAGGCACTGGCTCAGAGACCTGTCTTTAGCACTGCCAGACAGCAAACATCTCCTGTGCATGGCAGAACACCCAACAGCAGCTGCCTGCACAGGGCAGGAACGTGGGCGTGTCCAGCCACATCCCTGCCCTCCCACAGCACACCAGCAGCCGAACCACAGGCTACGAGCAGGAGCTATTTCCGTGGGTCTGGGGGCTGTGCTGCTCCCACACTGAAGCCAGCCCCACACCTGTCGACGGGCTGCAGCACGCCGTGCCAGGCCAGCTGCTCAGGGACAGATGGGTGCTGGCCCTGCAAAAATTTGCCTTGGTGTCCATGAAATGAATTTTTAACAGCAGGGAAAGAAAAGGGGAGAAATGACCCCACTATATGGCTCCTGTGTCCCAGCACAGCAGTGTTCTCACATCAGAATCCGGTGCACAACAAAAATGAAAAGCAGGAGGAGGGGATGCTGAGAATCAGGGACTCGGCATCCTCTGAGACCAGTCCCTTCTGGGAAGGAAGGGACCCCACTACATGACCCACTCCCACAGCTGATGGATACCATACCTAACTCTCTGGGTCACCCTGTGCTTTAGAGGCTGACAGCACCATGGAGAAAAGCAAGACCATCACACAGAGCCACAACTCCTGCTGATACTTCAGCTGGGCCAGCCTGCCTTGTTTACCTGCAGGCTGCAACTCCTCTCCCCACATTGTAAAGATTTTTGCAGTGTAACTGGTCCATAAACACCCCAGCCCACCTGGCGTGTGAAGTCGTGAGAGCCTCCAGCCTGCTCTGTGCACAGGATGCAGAGCTGAAGAATCTGTGTGCCCCTCAGACCTTCCAGGCCAGGAGGATGTTTGCAAGGGGAGCATCATTTCTAACCCAGAAAGCCCCCAAAACTTGCAGTCAGCAGTGCATCAAGGGTCTCTGTCTCACTTTAACAGTGCAGAATTGAAATGTGTGCATTACAGTCAGAGAGTGGGGATGAGGATGGATATAAGCCACACCAATTTAATATCTATAGGTTATGAAAGCAGGACCACGGCACAGGAAAGGAAATCGAGGATGAGTCTATAACCCAATGTGATTTCACCCCTGTATGTTCAACAGGGCTTGTCAGATAATCCTGATTTCTTTATTTAATGACTTTATAAATCCAGTTGGTAAACCACCACCGTGGACACACAAGGCTGCTGTGAGGTCATCCCTCCAGCAGCCTGAGCACTGAGCAAAGCCAGGGCAGTGTAGCAAGGCAGCCAGCCCACAGGACCCAGCCCTAGGGACTGCTACCAATCATTCCAGCATCCATGGGCAGTGACATTTCTGTCACTGCCTGGCGCCCTCTGAGCCAGCCCATGCCCAGCAGATCCCTGGGCTGGCAGTAAGGTGGGATTCAGGAGTCACAGCATAACCCCGGCTTCAACTCCCATCTCCTCATTCTCAAGGAAACCCAACATCCTCTTCCAACAACCTTGCTGTAGCCTGGCAACGGCTGTACTGGCATGGCAACGGCAGTACCAGCATGGCAACAGTGGTATTGGCATGGCAACGGCTGTACCAGCATGGCAACGCAGCTGCCAGTGGGGATACAAAAATGTCAGTGGATCCCCCTTTGACCTAAGTGTCCCTCTGCTTCCCAGAGTGGTAAAGCCACCCCCTCTCTCTGATACCTCCAACAGGTTGCAGGTGCTGGAGATGACAGGCCCTGCCAACCTTGTTTCCTCCTCTCCCCACCACCCAGCATTGCATGAGATGAGTTGTTGGGTCTCAGTCCAGGTCTCATGGGTCGTGGCATCCAGGGTGGTGCACCAGCATGTAGGTGTCACTTGCAGATCCCCTCTGGAGGAAGACCCATGCACCCTCCCACTTTCCTCTCCCATAGCAAACACCTTGTTTGAAGGGCATAAATCTGGGAGAGAGGAAAATGGTTCCTCTGGGGCTTGGCTGCCAAAGGTTTTTCCCTGCAGCCAGTCCATCTGCCTGCCAGAGAAGGCCTGCTGCTCAGGGCCAGCTCTCCCTGCTGTGGGGAAGAAAGGTGGTAGCACCCCTGGGTAGGGGGGAAATCAGGGCTGCCCTCTTCACCCTATGTGGCCAGGGGCATGTCTTCCTGGCAGCAGGCAGGGAGGACAGCCAGAGCATCCCCCTCTGCCAAGGAAGGAGATCCGGTGAGGGCATCGGAAGTTACACAACGCTGCGCCAAGCAGACAAGGCAGCAAGTGCAGCGGGGGTGTGCGCCAGCCCCCAGAGTGAATTCCCTGACGTGGCAAACATCTCCCGAAGCCCCCTCGACACCCACCTGCACACGCAGGCAGGAGCCCACGCGCATACGCAGGCAGGAGCCCACACGCCGGCACACGCCTGCCTCTAAAGGAAAAGACTTGCCAGAGACAGTGCTGAAATAGTGAATTGCCTCATTCATTCACCCTCTCCGGAAGCTGTGCCCGTACATGCACATATACGCATCGGGAGGCATGTGCAGCAGACACGTGTGCCCATCTCTGTGCCCTCCAGGATCTTCTCCCCCCAGCCACCTTCTTCACAACCCACTCAGAAATGCAAGCACAGTCTGCACCTGTGTATGTAGCTCCACACAAACCCCAGCTCTGCAAGTGCGGTACCCTTGTCAGAGCAAATTTTGCATGCAACCCCTTTCACGGCATGGTGGGGTGACTTGCATTCCCTTGGAAGGGAAAGCCCTCCTGCCACTTTTCAGCCCCAGATACAAAGACTCTCACGTAGGAGATGCCCGCTTAGCATGCACATAAGTATTCCCAGCGTGTTTGCCCCCACAGCTCAGAGGAGACACTTCTACAGGGGTTGCTGGTGTAGCAAAACCCTCTCACCATGGTCAGATGTGTCCCTCCATCCCCAAAAGCTTGAGCAGAACCTGGCAGTGCCCACGCAGTGCCCAACACATGCACAGTATGAGGATATGCATGTGCATGGCATCCGATGTGTGCATCCCCAGTGCCACATCCACATGGGAAGTGCATGGACAGAAAAGTGCATTTCTAAGCTGGAATGTCTGGCCTGGGGTTATCACCTGGCAAACGCTCCCCTAGGACACACAGGATCTCAGCACACACCTCTGTGCAACCCCAGGCAGATGCAACACTTGCCCACATGTGAGTGCACACGCCTGGCATGCTCTGTGATGCAGAGCTCTGCAGACCACATTTTGGGGTTTGGCACACATGGGCAAGGCCAGGCAGCAATGGGAGAGCAGCCTGCCTACCTGGCTGTGCCCCAGTGTGACTCCGTTCTGCTAGCTTGTCCTCACATAACTCCAGCCGAGTGTGGGACAAGCCACTGCACTGAGCAGCGAGATGGAGCAGGTTCAGCTCATTTCTTTTCCTAGAATAACTTCTCATTTTAAGCCCTGCAAGGTGCCCGAGAAAACATCCCATCTCCTCCCCCTCACCCGGCAGCCTCCCAGCAGCACCAAGTCATGGTGCAGCGGCAGCAGCCAGCATGACATGTGCAGCACCCATAAGCACGGCATCGCACTCCAGCCAGGGCCCCTTTCCCAACCCAGTGTTCAGGTCCTGGCATCCATGGTGGTCAGCTGTCATGACATATCCCCAGTCCTATTTCTCCCTCCCCTTGCACAGGAGGGAAAGGCTGACGTTCCTGCAGATAGTCCAGGATGGATACTCAGCTCAGTTCCCCCCTCTAACCGCTGCTGCAGATAAGTACGGACATCCACATTTGACAGGGAGGGGTTTTGCAGTGGACAAAGCTGCTCACATTGGCACACCCAGGGTTGCAGGCACTGAACTACACCGTTTGAGGAAACAAATGCATCAGGGCCTGCAGCCCAGAGCCTGCACCCTGTCCCTACCACCCTGTCAATAGATCTTCTCATTTTGCTTTGGTCTTATTTTTCCTCAACTTTAGCATTTCAGACCAGCCACAGGAGCCCATTTCTGCCCAGATTGCTTTTCTTCATTCACAAACAGTGGTCATTCAATACCTCTCCAGCCTGAGCGATGCTTTAAAGACAGTGGTATGCAGAAAAGGAGCCCTAACCACCACCACAACATCCCAGGGCCCATGGTGCAGCTCAGCCCTTTTCCTCAAGCCTGGCACATTGAATGCTCTGTGGTTTTGTTCCGCTCCAGCAGCAGCAATTTCTCCTCCCCGCCTCCCTCCCACTCTGCACCCTTCTTTCAGCTGAACGTTCCATGCAGCTGCCCTTACTGAAGGTTGAAGCAATGTGGGGAATTAGTTTGGGGCAGTATTTTCTCAAGTGTTAATTCTTCCAGTCCCTTCTCAGGCGGAGACGCTGCTGCTTTCCTCATTTGCTCCCTAATTACATAGCGCTGTAACTTTTCTCTGTGCTCGCTCTGTTCCAGCAGACTGGAGGGTGGCGTTTGCCAAGTCTTGGCTTTCATCTTAACCCACTGCCATGCCCAATCAGGTTCAGATGTATTTGCTTTGTAATGGTCCAGCCAGAGACAACCACAACCAGCTTTATCTCGGGGCCTTGCAGCAGCTCTGGGCGCCGTGTCCCAGGATCAGTCCTCTTTGCAACCCTCACCACGGGCATTGGGATTTGGCTTTGGGAATTAGAGCGTCATTGCTCCAGATGTGGTGCCACAGCTGGTCAGCTGTGCATGGCCTCCAGGCACTTTAGCATTCCCAGCACATCCTAACCCTGATGAGAATCAGGTCCCTGCAGGGGCCTAGCTGATGGGGCTGCTGGAAAGTATTGGTGTGTGCTGGGGAACAGCTGCCCTATCCGTTGGTCTGGTTTGAGAGGACAGCTCGGGGCTCCCTGCTCTCAGCATGTCCTCTCAAGCCAGTGTGGCAGAGAAGGATGTGGCATGCGATGCAGGTGATGAGCAGGAGCCTCATTCCACCCTTAGAAAGCGTGGGAGGAGCAGGGCAGCAGGTTAGTGGACACCTTTGAGGTCATCTGGGAAAGACCAATCTCCTTTGCCCAATAAGTTGGACAATGCATCCAGCAGAAAGCCATGCACAGAGCAGTCGCTACAGACATCTCTGCCAGGCAGGAGAGGATGAATGAACCCAGATACTACAGTGATGACCACCCAGGGAGATCAGATTAAACAGAAACCTTCAAGGACTGCCCTCTGGCCCAGAGATACATGAGAAAACTGCTTGACTTGCAGATGGTGGCTCATAACACACTGTTAACCACTGACCACTTCATACACCACCACCACTTTCGGCCTCATCTCCCCACACTCCCTCCAAGTGAGAAATGGGCACAGAGCAAAAGCATCCTTGCTCCGGCCTCCAGTTGGGGCACCAGATGCTCACCTAATCCCTGCCAGTATCCCCAGCTTGTTCACAGCTGCATCACCTCCCAGTTCAATTTCAACACTGGCTGGTGTTTCAGGCTCCTGATGAAAAGCTCCAGGCAAGGCTCTTCCTTGCCAGCTGAGGCTTCATGCTGGCTGCAGCTCACAGTGACCTGGAGATACACAGAGCCACCAAAGGGCTGGCACAGTACCACACAGCAGGGCCAAGGGCTGGCAAGCACAAAGAGCCACAAGACTGAGCTGAGATGCCTAGAGCCAGGCAGCCCCACGTGTCTTCATTTGTTTGCAAAGACAAGACTAGGGCATCCCAGCATCCTCCAGCACTCTGGAGAGGATGCTTGGAAATCTTCCTCCCTCCCAGTCTCCTTTCGTACATGGGATCTTTACTGCTTTACCCACCCACCATGCATAATCCACTGGATCAAGGAGATAGGATACTCAAGAAGCAGCAAAATCAGAGGAGTTAGTGGTTACAGGCTGTGGATAGGGAGAGAAGCAACCTGGCACCACTGCTACACAGTGGAGTCTTTTGTCCTCAGCATAACACCACTACCATCCCTCCGAGCTCCACCTGCCAGGGCAGTCACAGGGAAGGCAGTTCAGAAGACAGTGGAGGAGAGGCAAGATGAGGATAAAGGCAAATCAGCCTGTTTTTTCACAAAACTCCCCTTGCCAGACAACCTCCAGGCAATTTTCTTTTAGAGGTTACATATTTGGTAGCACCATGAAGGTATTACGCTGCCTACTGCAGTCAACGGGGTACCATGTTGTGTCCTGACGCACCCACTACATCTTGCCACTGTCAGCTCATTTGGCAAATTAAGGATTAGATGCCAGTCAGATGTCCAAAAGGAAAAGCATCAGATGGACATAATCCCCATAAGGCGCAGCAGGGTTGTCTCCAGCATGGACAACACCCTAGCTGTGACCTTCAGGGCCTTGGATGGATGCCCTTGCCCTGGAAAGCAGGGACTCAGCACGTGTATCAAGGCCAAAAATTCCCCAAATGGTGGAGTGGCTGGAGGGCCTAGAAGAGTTCAGTGTGCCTGGCACTCAAATGCAGATTAGAAATAACTCAGTTAAAACATAACTTGGAGAGAGCCATTCCCAGGAGAAACCATCAAGAGCTATAGTGGGGCTATGCTGAGGAAAGCAGAGTAAAGGCTGGAAGCTGAAATGGAGCCAAGTCAAACTTCAGCACAAGTCCTCCACGTGCAGATGAGTCCCCAGGGGTGATCAATGTCATTTGGACTCCTCCCTAGTGCAGCTGGCCTACCTTCAGGGGGGACACATGAGGTTGTGGGCAGGTAGTGAGGAGGATGCCAGGGCCACAAAGATGCTGCTGGCTCTCAGCTACCATCATCCTTCCTCATTGGGCAGTATCTCAACCTAAGTCCAGATGTTGTGATTTGGGTCCCACGCCTGCTGAGATTTCCAGTTCAGATGTTGTGATTTGGGTCCCACACCTGCTGTGATTCCCACAGCAACCCAGTACAACTCGTTTGCTCCAGCATCCACCAGCCAGGGTGGGGACACCACCTCTCGTCTTTCACCTGCCTGGCAGAGGTTCTGCACAGATGGCTCCCGCGAGGGGCATTCCCAGCCCACTTGCTCTGCGTGCCCAGTTTAGACCCATGTGTTGGTGTTCCACAGTAGGAGCCAGGAGGGAGGTCATCCCAAACGAGGGTGTCCAGAGACAGGATCTGCCTGGTAAAGCCTTTGCTTTTCCTCAGGCTCCAACCCAAACTTCACTGCAACATCCCTCACACTGCCCTTTCCTCCCACTCGTTCTTGCCCTCAGGTTTTGGCCACTCCAGCAGAGCCCAAGCACAGGTGGGAACAGGAGGGGACTTGAGAGGACAGAGTCCTCCCACACATTGCTGTCCACCACCATGTAGAGCCACTTGCATCTCCCCCACACGCCCGACGTGGGTGGCAGGAGAGCCCTGGCATTCTCATCCGATAGAATTTGCAAAGGTCAGCCCAGGAGGAGCTCTCCGGCGAGGGCTGCATGCCAGCACCGGCTGGGAACCACTCAAGAATAGAGGCAGGAAGGAAAAAAAGAAGAGAAAAGAAAAAAATAACCCAGCTGGCAGCACAGACGCTGCCGGGAGAGGAAGCAGCAGGTTGAGACAAGGACACGGCTCATTATGCCACCCCCGCAGGTGCGGAGCGCTGAATGGAGCGGCCGGCTTGGCTGCCGCCGGCGCAGTGCTGGCATCCTCAGCCCCAGCCAGGGAGGACAAACCGAACACCATTACTATGGCCAACAGTGGCATCCACCCCTCTCCCGCCACATGCCCTTGGAGGCTCGGTAGGTTCTGGTGAGGTGCTGCTGGAATAAGCTCTTCCTGTGCTGTATCCATCCTCTGGGGTTTTTAGGGTCAGCCTGGATAAAGCCCCGAGAAGCTTGCTCTGACTTTGTGGCTGACCTTGCTTGGAGTACAAGACCTCCTGGGAAACATTCCCACCTGGATTATCCTGTGCTCAGAGCTGGGCAAGCGTAAATCCACTGAATGCTGGGGCTACCGACAAAGTCGGGAAGACTGGGAGCTGGTAAGGGTCACTAGGGTTTGGTCGTTTCCTTGGGAAACATGCCAGGGGCTGGATAAGTTCCAAGAGAGAAGGTGCCCATGTCCTCAGGACAGGACTCGCCTGCACAGACAGGAGGTTCAGCAGGAACCAGGACCCAGGCCTGGCCTGAAAGGTGACCCAGCAGCATCTCCTTGAAGATGCATCAGCCTCAAACCACAGCCAGGACAACAGCAGGTGGGAACAGGGCATTAATCCAATAAAAAGAAAAACCCAGGCATGGATTTTTTTCTTGCAGCCCTTTCCTTATCCTGCAGCTCACAGTGCTAGAAAAGGCGGGCAGCGTCTCTGAGGATGGGAACAGGCAGGAAGGAGAGACAGCACTGAATGCGTGGGCGCTGCTGTCGCCACGGAAAACAGAGCACAAACCCCACTGCTGCCAAGCCCTGTGTCCTCAGATGCATCTCCCCAGCTCACCCAGCCAGTCACCAGAGACTTCCCCACGCTGCACCTAGCGGGGGAGTTGGAGCAGGACAGGGGAGCTCCGCATTGAGGAGCCAGTGATCTCCCATGTGCAGGATCGCACCCTCGCTTCTGCCCCATCTGCTCGGACACAGGGCAATGCAGATAGACCTCAGAGGAGGTAGAAGTGATGGGAGAAAGGTCTCGTCCACAGTGGCTGCTGGGAATGAGGTTCCCAGCTGGCACTTGGGTAGGAGGTTGGAGATCTCGATGGTCTTATCCACCACTCCAACCTTCAGAGGTCAAGTAATGATGCTGTAACAGAAGAGCTGGGCCACGGTTCCCACCTCCCTGTGCTCTTTTATATCACGTAATGGTTTGGGTTGGAAGATACCTTGAAGACCATTCAGTTCCAACCTCCCTGTCATGGGCAGGGTCACCTCCCACCAGACCAGGCTGCTCAAGGTCCCATCCAACCTGGCCTTGAATACTTCCAGGGAGGGGGCATTCACAGCTTCCCTGGGCAACCTGGGCCACTGCCTCACCACCCTCAGCAAGCAGAATTTCTTCCAAATGTCCAATCTAAATCTTTCCCCTTACAATTTAAGCAATTCCCCCTCATTCTGTCACAACTTGCCCTTGTGAAAAATCCCTCCCCAGCTTCCTGTAGCCCCTTCAGGTACTGGAAGGGCACTATAAGGTCTCTCTAGAGCTTTCTCTTCTTCAGACTGAACAACCCCAACTCTCTTAGCCTGTCCTCGGAGAAGAGGTGCTTCAGCCCTGTGATCATCTTTGTGGCCTTCTCTGCACCTGTTCCAACAGTTCCCTATCCTTCTTACGTTGAAGCCAGAGCCTGGAGAGGGGCTGAAGCTGACAGAGAATATGCCATGCCCCCTACTGCTACTCGTGTTTCCTATTTGTGTGGGAATCTCCCACACCAGAAGCAAGAGTCTGTCTGGCTCTCTGTGGAGTTCTCCTTCCAAGAATTTCCTGTTTCCTTCTGACCCCAGCCTGGTTTCGCCTATCTTCCCACCCAAGGCCACGATTTCCAGAGGTCAACCCAAAATGTGGGCCACAGCCTCTCCCACCCCAACACTCCATGATGGGTAGGCATGGCAGGCACTTCAGGCACCCTTCCCACTCTCTGTTCCCAGCTGGAACAGAGCTTGCTCCTTCCACAGGAAGGGGGTGAAAGCAGTAACACCACTGCCAGCATGGGAGGGGACCTGATGAGATGGGACAGGTCAGGATGGAGTGCGATAATGTGGGGCGGAATGGCATGGCATGGCGTGGCATGGCGTGGCGTGGCATGGCATGGGACGGGAGAGGCTAGGATCGGACAGGACGGAGTGGGATGAGACGGGACCTGACAGGCCCCCTCCAGAGGGCGCTACGCCGCGCTGACGCCACGACTTTCCAGAAGGTTCCCCTCGGGATCCCTGTACTGGCCAATCAGCGCGCGCGGCTGGGGCGGTGCCACTTGAACCGGCCAATGGGAGGCGGCGCTGTCGGGGACGGTGCCCTGTGGCGCCCGCCCGCCCCCTGGCAGCGGAACAGCCAATGAGCACGCGCAGCGCAGTGACGGGCAGCCCGCCAGACCAACCAGACGGCGCTCGCGGGCGGGGGACGGCGGGATGGGGTGGGGGCGGTGCAGCGAGCGCGCGGCGCCCCGGGACAGCGTGAGTGGTGAGTGCCGAGGCGGCCCCGCCCCACCGCGCTGACCCATAGAGCCGGCCTATTGCACCGCTCCACACCGTGACCCACCGAACAGCCCCATTGTGCTGCCCCACACTGCCCCCCCCCCACACCGCCACCCCATCGCGCTGCCCCATTGCACAGCCCCTCTGCACCACCCCACACCGTGCCCCATTGCATCGCTGCCCCTCCGAGCTGCCCCGTTGCACCACCCCTCACCCTGTCCCACTGGGCTGCCCCATTGCACTGCCCCACAGCGCCATCCCACTGCGCTGGCCTACACTACGGCATCACACCGTGCCCCACTGCACCACGCCATTGTGCTGCCCCAATGCGCTGCCCCACGCTGCGGCGCCACGTCATGCCCCACTCCGCCACCCCACTGTGCTACCTCGTTGCACCCCGCAGCGCCCTGCTCCGCATCCTGCAGCTGGGGGCAGCCCCTCTGACCTTGGGGGGACAAGGGGCTTCTGTGGAGCTGGGAAGGTCAGCCCCTGTGTGGTGACTGGGAGGGCTGGGGGTCAGACCACCATCCTGTGGGGTGACAGGGCGTCCCTGTGGGCTGCGGCGGGGGCGGTCAGACCGCCGTCCTGTGGGGTGATGGCGAGGGCTGGGGGGTCAGTTCTCCTTCTCTGTGGGTGACGGGATCCCTGTGTGGCTGGAGGATTAACACCCGTGGGGTGGCAGGGGGCAGCTAGGGGGTTGGGAGTCAGCCTTCACTGGGAGATGGGAGGTCCCTGTGGAGCTGAGAAGGTCAGACTCCCACTCTGTGGGGTGTCAGGGTGCCTGCGTGGGGCTAGTCAGTACCCCGACCCCGTCGAGTGACAGAGTTTCTGTGAGGGTCTGGGGTGATAGTGTGTCCCTGTATGGTCGTGGATCAGTATCCCTGCCCCCTGAGGTGACGGGGCATTTCTGTGGACCTGGGGGGGTCAGTCCTCCCACCCCGTGGCGTGACAGTGTCCCTGTGGGGCAGACGGGTCAGTCCCTTCCACTCCATCGGGTGGTAGGACATCCCTATGGGGCTGAAAGCACGGAGGAATGGGTTGGGTTATGTGTCAGGGTAACTCTGCCCTGTCTAGTGACAGCGTGTCCCCCAACCCATGAGGGTATAGTACATCCCTTTGGGGCTGGAGAGGGCGGTGAGTGTTAACCCCTCTCTCCTTTCCCCGCTTTGGAGGGAAGCTTTGTGCTGAAGCTGTGTGATGTGGCCACGAAGGGGTTAAACACCCCTCGTTCAGGCCACTAGTGGATCTCAGTGAGGCTGAACTGGCTAGTGAGGAAGTGAGTAACACACCCACCCCCCACCCCACCCCCCACCCCACCCCCCACCGCGCTCAGGTAGCAGTAGCGGAGTCGGAGGGGTCAGCAAGGAAAGGGTTAACCCATGTCCTCAGTCGAGGTTACAGTGTCCCCCGGGAGAGCAGGGAGGAAAGGGTTAACTCGCACTCCCTTTGAAGCCGGACAGTGGGTCCAGTGGGGCTGGAGGGGTGGCTAGGGGTCACCCAGGTCAGGATATCTCCTCACTCAGCTCCTAAATGAGCCTAAATGAGGGGGTAGCCCCACCCCTGTGTCACAGGGAGGCAGTGAGGGAGTCTGACCCCATCCCCACCTCACTGGGAGCAGCCAGTGGGGCTGGAAAGGGGGCACCCTACATGAGGAGGCAGCGAGGGGATTTTGACCCCATTCCCACACCCCTGTGAGCACCCCGGTGAGGCTGGAAAGGGAGAACTCTACATAGTGGGATGTTGGGAGGTGGGCTGATCCCGTCCCAACACCCCTTTGAGTGCCCTAGTGGAGCTGGGAATTGGAGACCCTATATGGGAAGATATTGAGGGGTAGGCTGATGTATGAGCACCACAATGGGACTGGAAAGGGGGACTCCACCTGGGGAGATGCTGGGTGAGAGGTTTGACCACATCCTCACCAGGAACCAGCACCCTATAGGACTTGAAATGGGGAACCGTTTATGGAGAGATGTTGGGGAGGGGGCTGCGTGTGTCCCCACACCATTGTGAGCACCCCACTGTGGCTGGAAAGGGGGAACCCTAAATGGGGAGGCAGCAAGGGGGGACTTGACCCCATCACCACACCTCTGTGAGCACCCCAGTAGCACTGTTAAGGGGGACCCTACATGGGGAGATGCTGGGGAGGCAGCAAGGGGGGACTTGACCCCATCACCACACCTCTGTGAGCACCCCAGTAGCACTGTTAAGGGGGGACCCTACATGGGGAGATGCTGGGGAGGGGGCTGAGTGTGTCCCCACACCGGTATGAGCTCTCCAGTAGGGCTGGAAAGGGGGCTTTCTGTATAGGGAGGCAGCAGGGAGGGTATTGACCTTGTCCCCACGCAGTGGGCATCACCTCATGGGTGTGCAGACGTGGGACCCTCCATGGGGGGGACACGGAGGGGGTCCTGCAGGTGCCCTCGGCGGAGGCAGCAGCCGCGTGGGCGAGCGGGGAGGCAGCGAGGGGAGGGTTAACCCCCTCCCCACGCAGGTGCCGGCACCCCAGTGGGGCTGCGGTGGGGAGGGGGAGGCGGGCGCTGTGTGTGGGGGCTCGGGGAGGGGATGATTCATTGCGGGTAGTCATGACATTGCTGCCTGGTTGCCTGCGGCTGCCAGCCGGCACGGGCACGGGTGGCTCTGCTTGCCCCGGCGCTCCGAGATCCCCTCCAGCTCCCTAAACCGAACCCGGGATACGCTGCCATGCCGGCCATCCTGCTCTTCTGGAGCCGTGCTGAGAGGTACGAACCCACCACGGCTTCACCCTTCCCGGTGCCCAGGACCCTCAGCCCCTGGGGATGCAGGAGCCCCATTTCAGTGCGGGGCATCCGGAAAGGATGCTTCTCCGCCGGTCGCGAGTGATGGACCAGGGGGATGCGGTGGCATTGGATTTCTTTGGCGCGCCTTGAAGGTGACTTCTCAGAAGTAGGTTTTGTGCCACCGGGTTGGGAGGAGGAACTGTCCTGGTGCCCCGCTGCGGTGTGGGAGCTCTTGTTGCGGGTTGGGAGCTCCGGTCATTGAGTGGGAGTTCCAATCACTGGATGGAAGCTCCAGTGGCTGCATCGGAGCACATTGGTTGGACCCCCTTCTGCTGGTGTCGGGGAAGGGGGTCACAGGGACCCCCGCGCATCCGAAGGGGAAAGCTGGGGAGGTGCAAATTGGTTAACGTGACTTTTTCCCACATCCCCACCGCCCTACTTTTCTCCCTCCCCGGATTCGCCTGGCAGGTGCAGAGCCCTGGGCGTCAGCAAAGCGGTTTCTGGGGACGCTCGGGGGGCTCCTGGCTGCGCTCCCCAGAGCTCCTCGGCGGGGGCTGCGCGGGGGACGTGGCAGTGACGGGGCGGCCGCGAGCCTTGCAGCAGCAGCGGGGAGGGAGGATGCTGGAGCTGACGGCAAAAGTGTCTTAATCCGGGCGGTTTAGCAAGAAAGCATCGAGAAACCAATTAAAAGGAAAATTACGGTTCAGCAAAAGCGGCTCCACTGAAGGGTTTCCCCGCGGGTGGCTGGGAAGCGCACAAAGGAGGGCAGCTCCCCGGCAGCCAAGCATCGACGCTTGCTCGCCCACCTCTGGAAGCCCTTTCGGAGCTGTCCTGGGAGCAGAGGTCAGAGCCTATTGTGGCCACTGGGCTGGTGAAGAGCTGTCCTTTTGGAGAGCTGTCCTTGTGAGGAGCTGTCCTCCTGGGGAGCTCTCGGTTTTGTGCGCCGGATGAGCCGGAGAGGAGGTTTGCCACCAGAGCATCCCGTGGCGGCATCCCCGGCACGAGGTGGCATCTTTCTCTCCTCACCCCCTTGCCACCCTCCGGCGCCTCCCGCCCGGGCACGCAGCACCTGCCGGCGCCTGCAGACAGCCGCGATGTTCAAAATAAAACTAGAGCCTTTAAAGCTGACGGCTTGGACTATGAATGTGTTCGTAAAGTTTCGGTAAGTGGGTTTCCACCTCTCGACCTTTTTGTCCTCGTGAAACTATCGGTGTCTGTCCCCAGCGTCCTGCGGTGACCTCACACCCCGAGGTGGAAAAAAAAACAAAAATGGGTGGGTTTGTTCCCATAGATGACTGCTGAGCAGAGGGATTATGTCAAACGATCGCTATTCGGCTGGTGTGCGCATCCAGGGGTTGATGTCATGTGCGGGGCCGGAACAAAGATTCAATTTTTTATTTATTTTTTTCTTTTTTTTTTCCCTGGTGTGGTTGGAAGACAAGGATGGAGGCTGGGCTGGCTCGGCGGGGACAGGGCATGCTTGTTTTCTGCAAGGCTGGGTGGTTGTGGCTTGTCCGAAAGGGTTCGTGTGTTGGGAGGGCGATGCAGGAATGTCTTTGCCCGCCTGAAACCCGCCCTGCGGTGCCTTCCACCCCCTTCCCCGCTCCCGAGGGGGTTAAATGGGAAGGCAAGGAGAGGATGACTGAGCAGAAGGGGGAGAGGAGCGGTGGCAAGGCTTGCAGCTGATCCCTGGAGGTGGGAGGGAGGGAAGGAGGCTCTGCGGGGACAGAGTCGTGTTTTACCATCATCTCGCATGTGAGTGTCGCCTGCAGAGTGTGCCTTAACCCACCGGGTCACCCACTGGCAGCTGCTTCTCACCAGCACGGTAAAACCGCGGGGCACGGGGATGCGTTTCGGGACAGAAATTTCCCCCCTTCCTCCCTGATCCCAGCCAGATGAAGGGGTCCCTGACCAGGACTGCTTCCCTTCCAGGAATCCCCACCCTGGCCAAAAAGACCCCTCTGCAACCGAGACCAGAATTCTCACGGAGGGCAACAGCATTTTGCAGGGATGGGATGGGATTTTGTGGGAAGCACTGTGGGGTTTTGGCTTTATGAGGGGATCCCGGTGATGCTGTCAGATTGGGCTGCATGGGGTCGAAGTCGGGCGCTGTGGTCCCCGGGGGCGACAACTGAAGGCTTGCCATCTGCCTGTCTCTCAAGCTGGGGTGTGGTGGGATGGCCATCAGCGCTGCCCAGTTTGCTCTCGTGACAGGAAGGCTGGCATCATTCAGACAGGGGCCAAAACCTGGTCCAGGTCATGGTGCTGGTCACAGGGAGCCCCTGCCCCGAGGCTTTTGTGGGGACAGGAGGTGCTGAGGTGACCTTTGGCTGGAGGGCTGGTGGGTTACTTCTCAGACCCGCTCACCATTGCTCACTGCAGCCCCCCAAGCCCTGTGGGGAGGGCAGATGGGAAGGTGGGGGTGGGCAGGGGCAAATCATCCCCCATCATCTGCGTGGGCTGGCTGCTGGCAGCAGCTCTGCGCACAGGAGTTGGTACGGAAAAACGTGCTGGCATCCAGGAGCTGCAGAGAGAGAGGCTGCCGGATGTTCTTTACGCCCCCAGGGACCTTCTCCCATCTTTTCTGTGCCCCAACAGGCTTCCTCACGTGTCAGTGGGTGCCCCCATCCTTCTTCATTGTGTCCTTCAGAGGTCCATGCCTTGGGTCCCTGACCCCCCTCCCCACCTACAACCAAGGAACTGCTCCATGGCTGGGGCAGAAAAGAGCAGAAGTCAGTGGTTTGGATCAAGATGACCGATTTCTAAGCCCCCGGGGCTGCAGAGGGGTCACTGCCTGAGGCATGACCGAAGGCAAACCTTGCATGCTTGGATGAATGCCCGGGGCTCAGTGCAGTGCTGTGGAAGTGGATCCTGGGGGTGCCCAGACACCCTCGTCTGCGATGCTGTTGGTTGGGGGAGCGGAGGGAGTCCATTCCACTGGGAGCTTGTAGATAGAGCTTATAGGAATATGTGGTAACTTGTGATGGAGCAGAGAAGAGCCAATGCTCATGCCTCATACAGAAATCCATTAGCTGGAAGGGCACAGTGGGCTGGGGCTGCCCCAGGGGCATTTGGAGCAAGGGTGAGGTGAAACCTGGACCATAGCGAGGAGCAGGATGTGGGCAGGAGGGGTAGCAGAGAGCAGGGGGTCTTCTGGGGCAGCATCTGGAGAGCAGCACAGAGCTACGTTGTGCGAGAAAGGGGGGTAGGCTGGGCTTGTTGGATGTGGGAGTTCACTGCTGGATAACCCAAGGTTGAGGAGAAGTGGAGGCATCCTTGAAGGAGCATGGGGCTTGCTCAGCCTCTGCATAGAGAAGCTGCCCTTTCAGATGCTCCACCTGCTGCCTGAGTCTCTGCAACTCCAGCAGCGTGACTGTTGGGAAGTGAATTAATTGCCCATCCTTTTCATCCCTTGGCTGTCAAGTGTAGGCATGGACCTGGCCTTGCCCCCACGTGGCGGAGGGAGTGAGCCCCAGGTTTCTAGCTGACTGCAAGACGTAGCTGAAGGCTCTCAGGGAGTGCAAGTCAGGGTAGAAAGTGGAGGTTCTTTCAAAACAAAAAAATAAAAAAGCCCTCCCACCATCACAAGATGTTTCTGTCTAACGGCTTCTCATTCTCTCTTCACTAAATACAAATTACCGTTCTGACACGCCGGAGGCGCTTATCTCCAGCTGAATGCCAATTGCTTTCAGGAACAAAATGTTTGAAGTTCCTTTAAGGTGAAGGTGGCAGCATGGTCTCTGCCACTGCTTTCTGCCTCCAGAAACCTGCTGTCATCACCCGACTCCCATCACAGATCCTTGGCTGGGAGAGAGCCGGGGGCCAAGGAGGGGGACAGGCATGGGCTGACGGCTACATTTAGACATGGCTCAGCCCTCCTGGCTCAGCAGCAGGGGGACGGGACAGAACGCAGTCCTGGCCTGACGTTAGCAGTGGCGTGGCCATTATAATAACGCCGTGCCCGACTCCGGCTCTCCTTCACCCCATCACCCTCAGAGATGTGTCTCTTCATCCCTGCCGTGGGGCTTAGTGAGGTAAAACCAGAGCCAGGGAACATCCTGGTGCCAGGGCTCTGACCTCCGGTGGGAAGCGTGGACTTGAGGCGGTTCTGGTGCTGCTGGCCGGTGGGACACAGGGAGCACCAGCTCCGTGATAGGTGCGTGCCGGTTCCATCCCCAGCTGCCCCAGTGGGATTTTTGCCTTACGGAGGGTTGTCTTTCTGCTTTCAGGAATAAGTACTCAGCTCCCGGCAGCGTAGCCGTCATGGGGAAAGACTATTACAAGATTTTGGGCATCCAGTCCGGCGCCAATGAGGATGAAATCAAGAAAGCCTATCGGAAAATGGCCCTAAAGTATCACCCCGATAAGAATAAAGACCCCAATGCCGAGGAGAAGTTCAAGGAGATCGCAGAGGCTTATGACGTCCTGAGCGACCCCAAGAAACGAGCCGTTTATGACCAGTACGGGGAGGAAGGTGAGAGGATGAGCACGGCCCATGCAGAGGCTGGGGTTGTGGGGTCAAAGTCAGTTTCTATAGGTGAAGAAGTGTTTTCGCACAGAGCTGTCCCTGTGGTTTGTGCCTGACCCTGAAACAGGGCTGATAGCTGCAAAACTGGGAGAGCAAAAGCTCTGGCAAAGCCAGAAGTCGCCTCTCAACCTGCTCCTCCTAGGCTGCTCCGCTAGGGTCATACCTGGGATAATTCACTAGCAACCTTTTAATTAAGCTAAATTTCATACCAGAGAAGTATTGCTTTTGCCCACATTCCTACTTGTGTTCGGGCACTGGTCCCGATGTCCTTCCCGGTACAGGCTGACCTATGGGATACAAAGCTTTTCCCAATTTAAGTAATAGGTCCTTGTTTTGAAACCAAGCGGCTGCTGTTGTCTCGTGGTTGGCATGGAGGAGGAGGAGAGCAGCTCCACCGCAGGCAGCCTTATTAGTCGAAGATGGGAGAGTACAACCCCATTCGAGGAGAGTGCCGAATAGCATCTGCATTAATCAGCCCAGGGCTTGGGTGCTTAAAAGAGCAGGAGGTCTGGCAGGAGCAGACTGCTGGGTGGAAGAGGAAGCCCCTCTCACAGGGCCAGCAGGCAGGTGTATCCCCTAACGAGTCACCAGCAGAATTAACCAGCAGCAGGTTAATTTTCAACCATTAGTTGTGTCAGGGCTATGAGGGATGCACCAGGCACAGTGGTTTGCCACCCTGTAAAACGAAGAGAGGTTGTCTCAAGTAGGAAATCAGACCCCACTCAGCCTGGCGTCATGGGATTAAAGGTGAAACCTCCTGGCTGTACAGGCTGTTAAGGATGTGGACTCAGTGAGAATTTGGCAAAATCCCATCACTGAAGGCAGCTAAAATAAGAGCAAGTTAAGGAGAGAGGGAAGAGCATCCCCCTCCTCACAGCGGGACAGGGAGTACCAGCAAAGCCAGACCCTGTTGGCATTGGACCAGTCATGGTCCATGGGCCCCTACACCTTTTGAATCCCATCTGATGCCTTTTTTTTGGAGGCACGTGTCTTTGGCATTGGCATTTTGAGGGGCTTCTGAGTCCCACACACTGAGGTGAAGCAAAAGGCCCGTCCCTTACACAGAATATTAACTTCATCAATTAGAAAAGACCCCCAAACTTGCCCGCTTTGTGCTTGTCCCCCTCCTGTCTCCTGCTGCAGGGGGCTGGCATGAGGGACAGTCCATCAGAAATAGCCTTTCACTGTCACCAGCATGACCTCAAAATAGTCCTTGCTCTAGGCTTGGCTTAACCCTTCCTGCCCCTCCCCATCAAAAATAGCCTTGCAGAACACATGTGACCTCTTTGGGGGGCCACTTTTTGTGTGCCTTGGCTGCTCGGGACTTTACGGGCATTGCAGTGACATAATGCTCAGCCTGGGATCTAGCAGAGAATCTTCCTGTGGGAATGGTTGCCGAAAGGTCCAAACCTTGAACTTACCTGGCATTTTGAACAGTCTGTAACCAGGGACCCACGTGTCAGTCTGGGGGTCTGCTGATCTCCACCTTCTCTGCCACTGAGAGTCACAGTCACTTGCTGAGCTCAAAGCCTGTTCTTACCTGCAGGATGATGTTCGTGGACCGTGGCTGTCAGTGCAGCCCAAGAAACAGGGCTGTTTGGGTAAAAGAGAGACTGCCCATGGGGATTGGTGGAGATGGAGTGGTCAGTGGAGTGGATGGAGAGAAGTATTTCAGTAGGGATAGTGGGGACAAAATCTGAATGGATTTTGAGCTTGCTGGGTGGAGAGGCAGGACTGTGTATCATGAGGAGATGCTTTCCTGGCGCATGCTTTCCACAGATGCCTGGGCTGGAAAGGATGACCTGCATCCCCAGGAGATGCTGGAAGGGCTACCTAGAGCCAGCAGATACCAAGCGTGGTCCTGACACGGCATTTGCTGGTAGAGAGCATTCATGTCTTGTCTTCCCCCTTCTCTTCCAGGTCTCAAAACTGGAGGTGGCTCTTCAGGTGGCTCAGGGAACACTTTTCACTACACCTTCCATGGAGACCCCCACGCCACCTTCGCATCCTTCTTTGGAGGCTCCAACCCTTTTGACATCTTCTTTGCTAGCAGCCGCTCCCGGATGTTCAATGGCTTTGACCAAGAAGACATGGATATCGATGACGATGATGACCCTTTCAGTGCCTTCGGCCGGTTTGGCTTCAATGGCATCAATGGGGTTCACCGGCGGCACCAAGAGTCTCTGCACACACGGAGGAAGGTCCAAGACCCACCTGTCATCCATGAGCTCAAGGTGTCCCTGGAAGAAATCTACCACGGCTCGACTAAGAGGATGAAGATCACACGCAGAAGGCTCAACCCTGATGGCCGGACCATGCGGACTGAGGACAAGATCCTAAACATTGTCATCAAACGAGGTTGGAAGGAGGGAACCAAAATCACGTTCCCCAAAGAAGGGGACGCCACCCCAGACAACATCCCTGCTGACATCGTCTTCATCCTCAAGGACAAGCCTCACTCACACTTCAAGAGGGATGGGACGAATGTGATCTACACAGCAAACATCAGTCTTAAAGAGGTGGGTATGGGTGGGACATCCCACAGGGTGGGAGGTGGTGCTGGATCATGCAACATGGGGCCAAGACAGAAGTCAGTCCTTGTCCTGCACCAATGAGGAAGGACCAGGTAGGTCATGAGAGACATGAGCAAAGACCTCTGCAAAGAGGAACACAGAGGCCAACTCATGCTTGGTTTTGGAGATGCTCAACCTCCCTGCAGGCTGCTGTGGTCCCTGCTGAATGCACTTTGCTTCTTGAGACAATACAGGTGGTATTTACCCATTTTCTCTCTTCCCCATATGTCTTGTCCTTCTATTTTAGCATATTCACGTGTGGAAGGGAGCCCAGATCCTCTGTAGGCAGAAGCGAAAATCAAGCTGGCTGATGTGAGTCTGTCCCTGCCTGTTCTCATAGCTGAGCTGGCTGTGGCTTAATTACTGTCTGGGATAGTGCCGGTCACTACACACAGAGAGCAGGGTCACACAGAGAGCAGGGTCACACAGAGAAAGGTGATACCTTGCCCGCCTTGAGCAATGCTTTAGCTATTTTCCTTAGTTCTGGCTTTCCTAGATAAAGAACTAAATGACCAAAATATTCAAGCAGTGAGCAAAACTCAACACATCCAGGCTGCCAGCCCTGGAGGTCACGGCAGGACTGGATGCATCTGAAGCTGCGCAAAGGTGGGAGAGGAAGGGGAGATCACACCAGTACAAGATGTGCCGTTCGCTGCTGCTGCTGTATTGCTACCTTTTAATAAATCCCAGCTGGCAGCTGCATTTAACATTGACGTTTTTGGCAGCTGCCATTTGCTGTTCCTTTCAGACTGTAGACGCTGTCTGTCTTAATGAGCTGGCTCTTTTTTTTCTTTTTCTGAAGACAGATTTATGTTCTCAAATGCATTTAATAGAAATAAGCTCAATGAGCCAGACCTGAGGTAGGGAAACGTGAGCTCATTAGTGTGCCAGTGAGGCGGAGGAGAGCTTTGTACTGGCTCTGCATCCCAGCTGGGGCTGCAACTGGGTGCACTGAGGGCAAGGAACAGCCACGTGGGTCAGGCAAAGCTGGGTGCTCATGGAGCAAACTCAGCTCAAGTTAACCTGCAGACTCAGGAATTGAATTTCCTTCACAGTGCAAAGTGAAGAGGTTTATTCTGGCAGTGGCTGGCTCCCCTGGCTGCTCCAGAAATACTCAGGAGAGGCTGCCTTATTTATGGAGCCAGGCATGCCATATCTCAGATGTTTCCTTCTGTGCATTCCCATATCTGAAAAATTAACCCCAAGCTGGCTGTGCTGATGTTCAGACACATTAGCTCAGGTTCTTCATGCACTGTGCGGGCTGGAGAGTCTCTTGCTTGGAGCTGCTCTTTGAACAGCACACAAAACCTGTTGAGAAACCTGCTCTGGCCCTGTGTGGTGTTGCACCTGAAGTGCTCGTGTTGGGTGCCTGTGTTCTTCATGAGCCAGGCCTTGGATGTGCACGATGCAGTTGCAAAGTGCAAAACTGCTGGTCTGGGCAAATTCCTTGTCTCTTTGAGCTGGACTGTCTGGTCTTTGTCCTCCCTCACTGCAGTCCCAGTGTGTTTAGCATCCTGGGGGAGCTGCCTGCTTGACTGCCATCCCCAGCTTGATGCTTTCCAGGCCGGGGTGGTATTCTGCTGATTTTGTCTTCCATGAGAAGAAGTACCTTATGTGCTCTGGAGCACAAAGTGCCAGG
The DNA here is from genome assembly GCA_033558235.1 of Neomorphus geoffroyi. Taxonomy (NCBI): domain Eukaryota; kingdom Metazoa; phylum Chordata; class Aves; order Cuculiformes; family Neomorphidae; genus Neomorphus; species Neomorphus geoffroyi. Next base: position 3,540,103 of record JAUMJM010000048.1, read on the forward strand.
AGCTCTCCAGTTCCATCTGCTACCACCTCAGTATATGATGGATACAACCTTCTCATCACCTGAGCCTCTACCACCTGTAGCCTTGGACAGTCTCTTTGCACCCTTTCTCCTTGTAAGTCTGGCTTTTTTAGCATGAGCTTTAGTCTTTTCCGCTGCCACAAGAGCAGCACAGCACAGTGTTAGCAGGCAGAGCTGGCAGGCGGTAGGTGCTGTGCCAGTGACACCTTGCCAGCATCCTGCTGCCACAGCGAGCAGGGCACCGTGTGCTAAGTCTGGAGGCACTCTGGAGAGCATCCTTCTCCTTAATTCCACAGAAACCTCTGGAGAGCAATCCAGGGAGGCAGTGCCCTCCCAGCCTTCATGTCCTGGCCCCACTGGGTGCCACGTGGCCCCATCCAGGGCCACGCAGGGTGTTTGCCACCTGGCTGCCACAGAAGCCAAAGGAGTAAGAAGGCTTCCCCAAGGACTGTGGGATGCAGGGAAGTGTCCCTTCCTAAAATTACAGGTGCATGTTGCAGTGGGAAGCCAAGAGAGGGAAGAGTGACACCGTTCTGCCAGCAACTGCCTCTCCTGGGAGGGAAATCTTCAGGCAGCCCTGCTGGAAAGGGTTTTTGCCTGCCTGCCCTCGGCAGCCACCCACTTTGCATCCTTTACCTGGCATCACCTTCCTCAAAGCATCTGCGCGTCGGCGCCCGGCTGACACGCGACCAGTGCCGACATCCCTTCCCGCAGCTTTGCTGCAAGCGGAGGAGGACCCAACACTGACCTAGATAAAGCTCTGCTCTCGCTACAAAGCGCTCAGCTACCAAACCTGGGATGATTTCATCTCTAGGGGTAAACCAAGCTCTAGGATGCAGGACAGCTCCTCCGGTTACTGGTGTTACTTCAGCAACTGTTTTCTCAAATTCCTGCAAAGTTGGGCAAGAAGAATGAAAAAAGTGACATACGCTGAAGGAGTGATTGCGTTGGAATCTTGCATCTTGGCTCTAGGAAGGAAACATTAAGATCCTGTCTGCCTTCACTGCTAACGCCTGCTCCTGCTCACATCCATCTGCTTGCCCCATTCATGTGCTCCCATAGGGATTTCCTGTGCTTCTCATTTTGTGGCTGGAGATGTCCTTCGCCTGGCACACATGGACCCATGCAGCCCTCTGTGGTGCATGGTGATGGGTACCAATGGACACAAGGGTTCTGGCATCCTTGGGTGAACCCAGGACCAAAGTGCATTGATGGATGGAGATCGTCCTTTGCTTCCCTCCAACCTGCTGGAGCTCCAGCCAAACACCAGCTGCATGCACGGAGCTGGTGATGGACATCCTGCAAACAGAAGAACTTGTGCCTGGAAGAAACCCTTCCAAGAAGGAGGGAGACCTCATGCAGAAGAGCTGTGCAAGGAGATGGCTGCAGCTCTCCTGTTATCTGCTAACCAGAGCCCTCCAGCCAGCTCCGTTATTGCTCCTGCCAGGATTGCCCTGGTGCAAAGCCCTGGCTCAGCTGCAGAAGCCACAGCTGTCGACCCTAAGCCAGCGGCCAGCATGAGAAGATGTTTCTTCTGCTGCCTGTTGCTGCTCTGCCACCAGAGGCTTTTCCTGGGGATAAATCCCAGAAACATCAACCCCGGAAACAGCAAATTGCATCCTCCTCCCCTCTATTTACGGGGTGTTTTGGAGGGATAGGAGGGCTGCGATCCCCATAACCCAGCCCAGAGGGGCAAGCCTGTGTGAGCCCCGTGCTGGGAAGCACCGGTACCCCTGGCAACCCACCCCTTTCCAGAAGCATCGCTCTGCAATCCTCTCCCTCAGCCCTTGCTGAAAGCCTGAAGACGATCCTGCCCACGTGTATGCCAGAGCTGTCTGAGTTATTTAAGGACACAAGGATTTTCTTGCTGCATTCCCATGTCACATGGCTCATTAATGCAGGCTGGCTTGCGGCTGCCGCGGCGCCCACCACCCTGGCCGCTGCGGGGGGCTGGGGCACAATGGGGTGGCTCCCACAAATCCGGCTCCTGGGTTTGCAACAGGGACTGATGATGGAGACCAGCACTTCTGGGACTGTGGCTTCCAGGAAAGCTTGGTTGGGGCTGCACCATGGCTGCACTGCCGTCCCACACTGGTGTAACCTTTTGGGGGTGTTGGTAGTAGGGACAGGATGTGGGCTGTGCTATAGATAACCCCCAGCACCAGGCAGAGCTGCTGGGCTCCGCAGGGCGACAGCTGATGAACCGCAGTGGCATCCAATGATCTCAGCTGGATTTTCGGCTGCCCCATGCTGGGCAGTGAGGCTGGGAAGTGGCTAAATTTAGCCGTCCTGTTGCTTCGAGTGGCTGGCTGCTTGCTGGTGGTGCCTCCTGGGGAGCCCAGGAGGGGGTGTCCTTCCCCCCGTGAGGCTGGGGCACCCCTCACGTGGGGCACCCCTCTTCTTCTGCACAGCTCAAGCAGCCCGGTTCATGGTGGTTGGACTGGGCTGGCACCAGCAGGGACCCAGGCTTGCACTGGTGAACATCAACCGGTGCCCTTGGGCATCAACCAAATGAAGCTGGGTGGTCTATTGTGGAGAGCAGCCAGTGGCAGGGTGGGGTGTGGCCATCGGGATGCTTTGGGGTGTCAGCCCTGTCTAACGATGTGTCCCCTCTTCTCTCCCCAGGCCTTGTGCGGCTGCACCGTGAACATTCCCACCATCGATGGGCGGGTGATCCCACTGCCCTGCAACGACATCATCAAGCCAGGCACAGTGAAGAGACTGCGTGGGGAGGGGCTGCCCTTCCCCAAGGCTCCCAGCCAGCGAGGAGACTTGATCGTCGAGTTCAAAATCCGCTTCCCGGACAGAATAGCTCCCCAGACGAGACAGATCCTCAAGCAGCACCTGCCGTGCTCCTAGAGGCCAGGGACTCTCCTCCAAGCAGCAATACTCCAAACGCACGTGCCGCAGCACCCAGCCTGCACGAAGCAGAGGTGCCACAGCACTTTCAAATGCAAAAAACCCCCAAACCCTCACACCACTTTCCTTCCCCCCAAAACCCACCCATCTCACCTCACCCTCATCCCACACCCATCCCTCTACCTATCTGTCCCTCTTGGCCTATTTTCTACTCCAGCAGCGGGGAGGCTCCTGCCCATCACAGCTCTCCCAGCTGCCAAACTTTTTATTTTTTCCCAGAGGTCCAGCTTTTCCACCTCGCACAAGCGAGCAGTGTGGGCCCCTTGCCCAGGGAGGTGCATCATGTTATGGGGTTTTTATGTCACAAGCTTTTCAGGCCACTTCTCCCACCAGAGGCTGGACTTGTCAGGGTCCAGCACAGTGTAAATAGGACTCCGCAGGATCTGGCATCCCCGCTGTTAGTTTTTTCTCTTCCCCTCTTTGATACTTGCTGCTGTTTGGGGTCCCGGCTGTACCGCAGTGCCGATCGCTCCTGCCCGCGGTCGCCTTCCCCGTAGCCGGACTATTTCTCACCTGGGACCACGGTACCGAGTCCGACCGCGGTCTGCTCTCCTGTGCCAAGCATAATACCGAGCCTCGGCTGTGCCAAACAGCGGAGCACATGGGGATGGTCCCATCCAGCTTCCTGTCCCTTCCTGGCGCTGCACCGCCTGCAGAGCCCCAGCCAGCAGGAGGAGGGGGGAAAGCCCAGGGTGGAGCTTTCTTGTTCAGATGTGTTGAGTTTGCATTGCTGCTTTGTTTTTTTTTTTTTTCTAAAAATACATATATAGAGAGTTCCTTAGGTAAACTCCGTAAGGTATTTTTCTCTGCCCGTTTTGGCGTTCCTGGCATGGTGCACCCTGACTTTTATTTTTCTTGAGGGGGATAGTTCAGCCACATGGACATCAAGCCCATCATGGGCGCGTGTGTAGCACAAGTCTGGGTGCAAAAGCAAAGCCAAGCGTGAGCGGAGTTGTGGGTTTCACTAGCGTTTGAATTCAACCTTAAGGTTTTTAATGAGAAGAGAAAGGCACGTGTATATATTTTTCTACAGGGACGATTCATTCAGGAAGTGTTTCTGGGTGTCGGGGTGGAGCTGGGAAGCGCATGAGGCAGTCTGCTTGGTGGTTTCGTTTCAAAATGCTGTATTTTTTTAAAACCTTTGGATTTCCATCAGGAGAATTTTTATATTTCTTAACCTTTCTCGGCCTACTCTGCCTCGTGCCAGTTCTTTTTTTCCCGGGAAAGGGCTCTCATGGAGCAGGAAGCGCGTTCGACCTGGCTTTGTACAGCTCCTCTTCCACCGCAGTATCACAGAGAAAAACCCCTGCCAAAATATTCCCCCTGCCTAGGGGATCCGTTTTCTTTAAAGACAAATCACTAACTTGAAACAGGGGAGTCTTTTGGAGCAAGGGGCGAGCACGGGGCATCCATCGGGGCTGGATGTACAGCTGTACAGTGTATCAGACGGGGCCAGGGGAGCCATGAGGCACTGCTTAATTAATCGCCCGGTTTGGCTGGCAAGGGGATGCCACCGGTTCCCTCCGCTGGTCCCTGTGGAGTTTGACATAGAGGAAAACCTGGTGGACACCGTGAGCGAGAAGACAGGCCAGCGCGCAGATGCAAGCTGCTTTGTTTTTCTCGGTTTCAACGAGACCTGAATGTTTTATAGTGGTTTTTTTGTAATGTTTTTTCTTTCTTTTTTTTTTTTTTTTTGTAATGTCAGTATTGAGATTAAAAAGAAATAAAGTATTTTAAAAAAAAATATTCCTTCTCAAAGTACATTGTGTTGTAAGATCACAGAATCATCAGGCTGGAAGAGACCTCTGAGACCATTGAGTCCAACCATACCTGCTGGATGCTGGCCTGTCCACTTGCAGGCAGTGGTGATGGGGACAAGGATGGGGCACTGTGCTGGGGTCATCCCCGTCACCACGCTGGCCATATGCTTGGGACCCTCAAGGCCAGAAAGGAAGGAAAACATCTGCCTAGCACCAAAGAACCTTGAGGATGATAGGGGAGGCAAGAAGAAATCTGGTTTGTTTATGTACTTAGTGCATGGGACCTTCAGGGCCTGATAATGAGGGGGAAGGGAAGGAATGCATCACTTCCTCGGTCACAGAGAATGGCTGTGTCCCTCATAAAATGGAGTTAGTTGTGCTGACCATATTGCCAGGGGTTGTGAGCAAGGGAGACCAGCCAGGGGTTCTCTGCCCCCTCAGGGCTCCCAGGACGTGGCTGTCATGGGCAGTGGGATGGTGTGGCCAAGGATGGGGTCATAGAATTGTAGAATCATTAAGTATGGAAAAGACCTCTAAGATCATCCTGTCCAACCATCAGCCCAACACCATTGCGCTTACTAAACCATGTCATGAAGTGACATGTCTACATGTTTATCGAACCCCTCCAGGGATGGAGACTCCACCACTTCCCTGGGCAGCCTGTTCCACTCTTTCCATAAAGATTTTTTTCCTTATATCCAGTCTAAACCTCCCCTGGCGCAACTTGAGGCCATTTTCTCTCATCCTATCACTTGTTATTTGGGAGAAGAGACCAACACCCACCTTGCTACAACTTCCTCAGGGAGCTGTAGTGGCTGACAAGGTCTCTGCTCAACCTTCTCTACGCCAGGCTAAACATTCCCAGTTCCCTCAGCCAAACCTCATAACCCCTGTGCTCCAGCCCCCTCATCAGCCTTGTTGCCCTTCTCTGTATGAGCTCCAGCCCCTCAGTGTCCTTCTTGTAGCAAGGGGCCCAAAACTGAACCCAGCACTCAAGATGGGGCCTTGCCAACACCAAGTAGAGCAGGAAGATCCCTTCCCTATTCCTGCTGGCCACACCATTTATGATACAAGCCAGGATGCTGTTGGCCTTCTTGGCCACTGCTGGCTCATGTTCAGCTGCTGTCAACCAACACCCCCAGGTCCTTCACCAGGAACCTTCCCAGCCACTCTTCCCCAAGCCTGTAACGCTGCATGGGGTTGTTGTGTCCCAAGTGCAGGACTCAACACTTGGCCTTGTCGAACCTCATACAGTCAGCCTCAGCCCATAAATCTGACCTGTCCAGATCTCTCTCAGAGCCTTCCTTCCCTGATCCAGATGGATACTTCAGCTCAACTTGTTGTCATCTGCAAATTTACTGAGAATGGGCTCAATCCTTTTGTTCAGATCATCGATAAAAATATTAAACAGAACTGGTCCCAGTACTGGTTCCTAGAGAACACTGCTTGTCACCCACTGGTCACATTCACCACATGATGATGAATTACTCCATTCAGCACAACTTCCTGGTATTGGCCAACAAGCCCGATTTTTAAGAAGATCCATCCAAGCCATGAGCTGCTGTCTTCTCTGTGATGGTCAGGGGCGCTCCTTGCTGGCTGTCTGGGGGACTGGAGAGAAAGGCCCTGGCTGGGTGAGTGGCAGCAGCACAAGTTGCATCCAGGAAAAGTCCCACTGATGCCTGCAAAGTTTGCACAAAAATCTCCCAGTGGGAACAGCACACAAGAGCAGGTGAGGAGAGCAAGCCCCATGGGCATTGTGCCTAGTGAGGGGATGGGCAGAGGCTCCAGATCCCAAACTGGGGCCAAAACTCACTGCCCCCTCCCAGAGGGGAGTGCTGGGTCATGAAATCACCCTACAAAACACTCACCTCACAGCCTGCTCAGCAGACAGGGCTGGGAGCTCATAGGCATGTGACAGAGCCAGCACAGCCTCCCTTCCCATAGGGTGACAAAGCCGCCAATGAACAAGTGGTGTCCATTGGAGGTTTGCGTTGGGACCAGTGTTATTTAACATCTTTGTCTGCTACATGGACAGCGGGATCAAGTGCACTTCCAGCAAGTTTGCTGATGACACTAAGTTGTATGACACAGTCAACACGCTGGAGCGTAGAGACTTGGGTAGGCTTGAGAGGTGGGCGCTGTGCAAGTCTCATGAAGTTCAAGAAGACCAAGTGCAAGGTCCTGCACCTGGGTCAGAGCAATCCCAAGAACAAATACAGGCTGAGTGGAGAATGTAGAGAACAGCCCTGAAGAGAAGGGCTTGGGGGTGCTGATGGATGAGAAGCTCAACATGTGCATTTGCAGTCAAGAAAGTCAACCATATCCTGGGCTGCATCCAAAGAAGTGTGACCAGTAAGTCGAGGGAGGTGATTCTGCCCTTCTACTCTGCTCTCATGAGACCTCACCTGGTGCCCTGTGTTCAGTTCTGGAGTCCTCAGCTCAGGAAAGACGTGGAGATGTTGGAAGGAGTCCAGAGGAAGCCACAGAGATGATCAGAGGGCTGGAGATCCTCCAGTATGAGGACAGGCTGGGAGACTTGGGACTGTTCAGCCTGGAGAAGACAAGGCTTTAGGGAGACTTTATAGCAGCTTTCCAGTGCTCAAAAGGGCACAGGAAAGCTGGGGAGGGGCTCTTTATAAGGGAGCACAGGGACAGAATGAGGGGGAATGGTTTTAAGCTGAAAGAGGGGAGATTTAGATTAGATCTCAGGAAGAAATATTTTCCTGTGAGGATGGTGAGGCACTGGTACAGGTTTCCCAGGGAAGTCATGGCTGCCCCATCCCTGGAGCCATTCAAGGCCAGGTGGTATGGGGTTTTGAGCAATCTGATCCAGCAGAAGGTGTCCCTGCCCATGGCGGGGGGTGGGGAGGGGGGGGTTGGAAGTGGGTGATCTTTCAGGTCTCTTCCAACCCAAACCATTCTGTGATTCTGTGATGACATCATGGGGCAGAGGATGGCCATGGGGAGGGGATGTCTTTGGAGAAGGAACAACCACTGGGAAGGGGAATGTCATTTGGGAGGGCAGGAGGTGCTCATGAAGGAGGGATGCCCATAAAGTGGAGATGCCCTTGGGACAGTGATAGCCATGGGGAGAAGATGCTCATGGGACAGGTGATGCACAAGGTGGGAGGGTGCCCTCTGCTCGGGGATGCTCATGGGGAAGAGATGTCCAAGGGGAGAGGATGCCCCGGGCTCAGGGATGCTATAAGGTGCCTGCGCCTGGCCCGGAGGGGACAAGGGGACCCGCTGAATGTGGCTGCTGCCTGCCCTCTGCTGGCAGGAGCTCCCGCGGGACCCAGAAGGTTTTATGGTGCTGCAGCAGGGCCGAATCCCTCTGGTCAGGGACCAGCCTCTAAGCCCAACATCTCGGCTGAGGTATCCCCCACCCTGCACACACCGTGGACTGGGCTGCAGCCCCTTTGAGGTCGCATGCTCCCTGCGGGACCCAGTTGTCGGGCTGGGTTGGGGCGAGACTTAGCTCTGGGGCCACATAGGGAGCCCCTGGGGGGGCAGAAGGAGATGTCAGCTGTGGTGGTGATGAGAGGGAAACCCTCAGCAGTCCCCCTTGCCAATCCCACACCACCCAGAGTGAGCCCCAGCTACCAGCACCTTCCTCCCCACCACAACATTTGGGAGTACCCAGTTCCTCACTGCGAAGTGCTGGCTGGGCAGGGGAGGAGGGCACGGTGGGAAGGCTCCCTGCCTCTGCGGCTGCCAGGGGTCTCTGCTGGGACGTGTCCTCAGGAAAGGGGCACATGCTGTGGCCAAACCCCATCCCCGCTCCTAACTGCTCTCCTGCATCTGCTCGGGGTTTATGGAGAGGCAGTGGGGGCCCACCAAGCTCCCCAGCTGCTGCAGGTGCTGATACACGGGACGCCCCCAGACTTCCAGCAGGTTTACACTGTACCACGGCAGGGGCAGATGTTCTCGCAGATCCCTTGGGTGTTGCCTCTAGCAGGAGCCACATCCCTCAAGTGGCGGGGAGGAAACATGAGGTTTTGCAGTCCTCCTGCTGGATTTAATTAGCATTTGCAATTAGGAGAGGTATCAGGGAAGACTTGGGCTGCTGGGAACTGTGACATGCACTCCACCATCCCATGCCCTGCTTGCCCCAGCCTCCACAGCAGAGATGCCAGTGCTGGCTGGGCAGTGATGGTCTCAAAAAAGGACAAGGCAGAAGAAACCCACCCTGTGCCAGAGCTGGGGCCAGCTTTGGGGAGTCCCAAAGAGCATCTGGCACAAAAGTAAAGTCAGCATCCATATCCCTGCGGAGTGGCGAGAAGCACAGACTAGCACTCGGTGAGCATCACCAGGTGCCAGTTAAGCCAAAAAAGGCAAGGCAAGGACCATAGGTAGCACCAGCCCCCTATCCTCAGCCCCGCTGCTGACATGTGGAATAAACCCTCACAACTCTCAGAGAGTTATGAAATCAGGTATGTTTATTACACCGGCAGGCGACAGGTGGATAGTTCCGAAAATCCTGCATGCCAAAGAAAGGACAGGTCAATATTTATTGCCAAAAGACATACATATTCATTACATTTTGGGGAATAGGCCAGGTTATGCTAATTGGTCTTGAGAAATCACTAGTTTAGGATGAAGCTCAGAGATGAGGCCACCTTCTTTCTTTGCGCAGGCCCAGTAATTTCTTGAATCCCCTCCAGGCCGAAAGACAAAACCAACTTTTTTCACTGCAAACTGCCATCCTCCTTATCAGTGTAGCCTTGATGGATTTAGGAAAGCTGTTAGGCCTACAAAGTCCTTATCAGCACAACCCTGATGGATGAGCCCACAGAACTGCCAGGTTCACGCAGTTCCCACAGAATTCAATTGCAAAATTCCCCCGCCGGCAAGACATCCAAGGTCTAAGTTACAGCTCTTCAGGTTAACAAAAGCTTCTCTAAAGTCTCACATCACTGGTGATGGCCAGGGTCCCGTAGGAGCAAGCGGCACCATTTTCTCCAACACAGGTGGCATGAGGACAGGGCTGTGTTGAGAAGTAGGACAGAGCACCTGAGCTGCCTGGCCTCCCCAGGGTCCTTCTGGCCTCCTACCCCATTAAGAGGCCACGCTATTTAATCCCAGTGTTCCCCATTTCTATGTGTTTCTCCTCACTGCTATGCACAAGCCTTCTTTCAAGGATAGTTGGATCATTCTGCTATTATAAGACTTCCCTCTCCCTTTAAATCCAGTCCTCTGATGGAGACCTTCAAGACCTATCAGGATCTGGGGCAGAAACTCTCACTGTCCAGGTACCACACGACTCCTGGGGGCTCAGACCCAAAGGTGTGGGACAACCTGCTGCCACAGGATCTGATTTAACCCTCAGCTCCTGCGCTCCCCTAAAAGCCAACACCCACTGCCTCCTGCAGGCTCCCCCTATCCAGCCTTCCACCCTGCTCCCGCACACAAGGACAGGACCAGTCCCAGGATTGCTCCCACCTAAAACACAGAGAAAAGCACCAGCACTGCATTCAGTTCAGAGGAAGGAAAATAAACCAAGGAGCAAGGCAGCAAACCTGACAAAGCGGGAAGGAAGAAGCACCATGATCAGAGCCCAGCTACAGAGTATGGGACAAGACACCAAGTAGGCTGGCCCCAGAGAGCCAAGGGGGCATACGAAAATGTGCCAAAGCACCCTAACCACAGTGGTCCCACACTGCACCACAACCCCCCAAGGCAATGCAAGAGCACCTTGGTGCCTGTCTCCAGGCAAGGCACACAGGACTGGGATTGTTGGACAAGCCCTTTGCTGCTGAGGAGCCAAAGCAGCAGAAGACAGCTCGTGGGCAGCATGAGAAAAGCAACACCAGACACCCATTGCTGGGTCTTACTCGGAGCCAGGGCAGGGGAGAGATGCTGCCAAACACATCCCACTAACCAGAGCGGAGTACACATACAGATGCGACTCCGCTGGAGCGAGGAGTACTGAAACAGCACATGGGACATGGGATTATGGACCATACCAATGCCACACAAAAGAACTGCCAGGGCGTAGATAGAGTTTTGTGGGATTTTTATTAATTTTTTTTTTATTATTTTTGTGTTTTTTCTTTTTTTTTTTTTTAATACAGGCTAGCGTTGTACCCTTTGCTAAAGCTGCTGATTCTGCCACATAAACTAGAACAGAAATTTCTCAGAAATTAAGTTGAATCCCCTCCTTGTGAATTCCCTGACTGCCTCCCAACTGAATGGTCTGGATCTGTGTTTGCAGAAAACATCCCCTGTACAAAGTCTGACGTGCAGCTACACTGTTCTGACTGAGGAATGAAGAAGCCGAGAGTCCACTGAACATTGGATTTTTCCCTGTACAACGTGGCCTGATGTGGAGTTTGGTCCACTGAGGACAGTGAGTTAACCGTAGAGATCATCATCGTTGTCTTCGCTGTAGACGTTGCCCCCGCTGCCACCTCCTGTGCCTTGGCTCGGGCCGGCACCACCTTGGTTTCCTGACGGGAACCTGTGTGCCACAGTGTGGAAGAAGAGAAAAAAACACTGTTCAAAAGGCTCCCCGCAGCTCAGCATGACCCCCTCCCTTCTAGGCCAACATCCCAGTATTCTGCAGGACAAGAAGGAAAATGGGATGCTAAAGGCTCACACAGCTGCTGGATGTCAGTTGTTAAATGTGAAGGGGTTGGTGGACTTCAGGAGCACTAACAGAGCAGCTACAACAGACCTGCAGCAACAGCCTATGCCCTCCATGCTGTGCACCAGCTGCTATACACACTGGGGAAGATGGGAACCCATGGTGGAAGAGGGGTTTGTTACCCAGAATCCAGCAGAAAGCTGCCACAGCTCTGTTCTGGGGCTGGCTGTGCCCCGCTGCCCTCTCCAACTCCCCCACTGTTACCTGAAGCTGCCAAAGCCACGGCTCTGCTGTAGAGTCTGTGCAAACATCTCGTATTTCCTGATGTCGTTGTCGCTAACAGAGCGGCGAGCAAAGCGCATGGCCTCCTCAAAGTGATCCCTCCGTATCTCAGGAACCGGGTCGTCCTCCTCCACTTCCTGCAGCAGGACAGAGGGCCCAGGTGAGCTGTGTGCCTGCCCACAGCCTCCTCCAGGCCAGGATGCTCCAACACCCACCAAGGCAGGGGCTGGGGAGGGCAGACAGCAAGTCAGGGCAGCAGCAGGTGCCTTCTGAGCAATGCTGACCTCAGGAGCACCCCAGCCTCCCAAAAGAGGAGAGCAAAGTGCTCCAGCTTCATGTTCTGTGCGAGAGCCCACTCGTCCCCGCCTAAGGATCACAGAGGTGGGCTGCCTCACGAGCAGGGAAAGCTCAGAGCGCCCCACTCACCATGGCAGAAGGGTTGGTCTGCCTCTCACGTTCTCGCCTGATCTCACTCTCGATGGACTCGCGGATGGCCAGTTTGCAGGCACGCTGGCAAATTTCTGTCAGGTCAGCCCCAGAAAAGCCATTGGTCATCTTGGCTAAGAAATCCAGGTCGACATCCTAGTGAAAAACAGACCCAAGAGAAACCTTTCCTTAACAACTCACCTCAGACTTCAGAGAAGTGTCTTTAGATCTCATGGTACCAAGGTGCTGCCTTAACTTCCTCCAATTATAAGAGGATCGGCCGTTTAGATTCCTGTTTCTTGTGCAAGTCAACCACACAGGAAGGCGGGCCACGCTCCCCACACCCATTAGAAATCCACAAAACAGATGTAAATGCCCCTGCGCTCGGGGCCAGCTGACTTGCAGATCTAGGATATGGTTTACTCAGCTCTCTCCCTTAGGAGTCAAACCAAACACTAAGATGCTGGAAATGGAGATAAGCACAGGTGGTTCAAGACAACTAACGTCCTCCTCCTTCCCATGAACTGAGTGATCATAACTACAGCCTTCTTTCAAGCCCAACAGAATATAAAAAGGAAAGCTTGGCATAAAAAAGCCTGAGCTCCCACCTGACATCTGCTTCTCTCCGATTAACTATCGGTTGCATTATTGCCTGCTCCCCAGGCAAGGGACGTCACTCTTGCCTACGACAGAGTTCAGAAACAATTAACTGCAACAGTTTCTCTTCCATTTCCCACCTCCGTGTTTTACATTTTCTTTACTTTCAGAGTACAAGAACCTTTTCCATTTTGCCCTAACAGGCCTTCCTGTTCCTGCACCATGGGTAGAACTCCACTATGAGACAAAGATCTTGCCATGCTTACACACAGACACCAACCTCCACTGATAACTGACCTCACAGCCGAAGCTTCCCCCCATCCCTTTATTTCCATCCTTCAAGGTGTGAAGGCTTCCTAGCTATGTACCACACGCAGCAGACACCAGCCCTCTGCTCTGTATCGAGCCAGGGAGATGCATGTGCAGCACACAGCAAACACAAGCTGCAGGCAGGCAGACAGAGAACAGATCCTACCTTGGCAACCGGTGATTTCCTCAGGTTGGCCTTAAGGATAGCAACCCGGGACTTCTCATCAGGCAGGGGGATGTAGATGAGCTGATCCAGGCGGCCGGGGCGCAATATAGCTGGGTCAATGATGTCTGGCCTGTTAGTGGCACCAATGATGAAGACGTTCTTCTTGGTGGACATGCCGTCCATCTCTGTCAGGATCTGGTTGATGACACGGTCTGCAGCACCACCACCATCGCCAATATTCCCACCTCGAGCCTTTGCGATGGAGTCCAGCTCATCAAAGAAGAGCACACAGGGGGCTGCCTGACGGGCCTACAAAAAGCAAGTGGGAACACTTACTCCATGTTAATGCCACCTGTTGAAGGAGCACACTAACTCCAAACCAAGCCTACCTACCATTAGAGCAGCTCAGAGAGGCACTGAAGCACTGCTGCTACAAGGAGAGCTTGGAGGAGCTGCTCCGAAACAGACTCCTGCCATGCAAACCCTCGATTAAATTCTCCTGCACAACAAGACACATTTGCCCAAACTGGCAGCATTATGAACCAAGCAGGAGGGTGGTTACTCTAATGGAAAGCTGGAACCAATTTGCCTGCATTAGAACCCTCCCTGTACGATCCTGGGACATCACTTGGTTATTCAGGCACTCAAGAATCCAATATATCCAATGGAAGGGGGAAATCCAACTGTTGTCTTCAGTTACTTAATGGGTAGTTAGAGGGAAAAGTGAGCCAGATCTTTCTTCAAGGTGTGCAGTGAAAGGATAAAAAGACAAGCACAAACAGCTGCAAAGAAAATTCCAGTTAGAAAAAAGGGAAAAAAACATTCTTCACAGTGGGAGAGCTCAAGCACTTGCACACAGTCCCAGACAGGTCAGGGATTCTCTACCTCTTGAGCTTGAGGCCGTGAGCAACCTGATCAAACTCCCTAAGTTATCTTCCTGCTCCAGACAAACAGTTGGACCAGATAGCCTCTGAGGTTCCCTTGCAACTAAATTTTTCTCTCACTCTTTCCAACTTTGCTCTTTCAAGCATCTTCCAGATGACCAGAAGAGGGAGAATTCCCAGCACGATCCATGCAGATACATTTTGAGACAGAAGGTGACGCCATCTACAGGGCAACTGGGCAGCAGGAGTGAGCTACTTTCTAAGCCATGGTACATGGCAGGACAAGAACCACACTGAAAATCTAACAATGGCAAAGGCTAATGAGGTGCCAAAGCAAGTTGTCAAGGATTTAGAGGAAGTCTATGCCATCCTAATGCTAGCTTCACTGCTGAGGCACAGGGGCATTTATCATCCCTTAACACCCATGCAAATTGCTGCAAGAGGGAACTGTTTAAATAGCTCTGTTGCTGAAGAGCATTAATTCCCTCACATGAAGAAAGCAGCCCCTGCTCTCGGCACAAAGGAGGAACACACCAAAGACAGCAGCAAGAACCAGGCCGATAAGACAGATCCAGTGAAGACCAAGCTCTGAGGCTGCCACAGCACAAGGAGCAAAAGAAACACTTACCTTGTCAAAGATCTCACGCACGTTGGCTTCAGACTCGCCAAACCACATGGTGAGCAATTCCGGCCCCTTGATGGAAATAAAGTTTGCCTGGCATTCATTGGCAATGGCTTTGGCCAGCAGCGTCTTTCCACAGCCAGGAGGCCCATAGAACAGAACCCCTTTTGATGGGGTCATACCAAACTTGAGGAACTTGTCCGGGTGTTCCACAGGATACTAAAGGAGTACAAAAACATACAAAACAATACCCTCTGGTGATGAGCCTAAACAGGCCTGTATCTCAGAATCATGGTTTGGGAGGGAAGAGACCTTTCAACAATCACCTGGTTCGACTCCTCTGCCATAGGCAGGGCCATCATTTTCTAGGTCAGCTTTGTGTGTCCTCCTACCAGAAAGGCTACCTGAGATTTCCAATGGGTTAAACATGAGACCCTTCCTGCTCAGTGCCACTAGTTTTTAAATAGACACTCATCAGAAAACCACCATGGCTAAATTGGGAAGCTGTGTCAAACAACCTATTTACCTCTAAGAACTAAGCACAAGTTCAGGCAGTTTTCCAGCACTCTTAACCCCAACTTCACTCTGCCCTGCAGAAGCAAAAAAAGGGTAAGCTCATTATCTAACCTATTCACTTCAATTTCCAGAGACAGGCAAGGTGTCCAATGTGAGCATTTGTCCAAGATCTGATTTTAACATCAGAAAACTAGATTGAAAATTAGATTCTTTTATTCACAGAGTAAGTTTCTGTTTCAACAGTGGTAACTGAAAGAAGGAACGTATCAAATCCAAACCATTCCAATGCAGCCACCAGGAAATTTCCACAGGACTTTCTGTTCCAGTCTTTCCCTTCATGGGCATCTTCACTATCACTTCTCACCTGTCCCTGTGCTAATCATAGAATTATTCGGGTCAGAACAGACCTTCAAGATCAGCTCATTCCACCCCCCCGCCATAGGCAGGGACACCTTCCACTGGATCAGATTGCTCAAGCCTCATCCAACCTGGACCTAACACCTTCATGCTGATGGAAAGCTCTTCAGATGCTCTCTGTACAAGAATCTTCCTCCACTTTCTGGTATATAAAACCACCACCTAAGAGGATTCTCAGCAGTGGTCCCACTGCTGTTCTCCACTTAAGAAAAGCGGAACTGCTGCCGTTTCTGCACGCAGCACAACACCCACCCAAGATGCAGACTGTAGACTCAACTAAGGAAAGCCTGGTGCTGTTTCCCAGCACCTTCCTCTCCAAGTTCATCAAGATGTAACAGCTTGGTATTGTCAGTCCATCACAAGTGAATACCACAAAATTATGCACATTTACCCTGTTCACAGCCCAACTGGGAATCAAAGTTATGGATTTTATTATTATAATTAATTTTCAAGTTGACTGGGCAACAATATGTTGGAAACCCTTACCTGTACAAGCTCCTGGAGTTCTCTCTTTACATCTTCTAGACCACCGATATCTTCCCAGGTAACCTGTGGCACCTCCACCACAGTCTCCCGAAGAGCAGAAGGGTTGCTCTGGCTCAGAGCCCACTGTCATTAGAAGAAACAGCATTATTCGAATTTGAACACATTATATTCACTTGCTTCATATAAGAAATTAGACATTGCACCCCAAATAAAGAGGGGCACTCCTGCATTACCCTGAAGTCATCCATGGTCACAGCCAGGGAGTTCATCACTTCGGCATCAATGGTTTCATCTTCTAGGTCTATGAGATCCATCTTCTTTCTGATAGCCTGAAGAGCAGCTTCTGAGCAAAGAGCAGCCAAGTCAGCACCAACATGGCCATGGGTCTCGTTTGCCACCTGAAAGCAGAGCACTGACTATGACTCACATGTATACAACCAAGCGCTCTGCAAGGGCAACACACACTCTGGGCGCTCACTGGGGGCTGCAACAAGATGGAAGATGGAAACATCAGTGCTTTGCTGCGGATTCAGGACAAGTGCTATCATATATTTAACCAGCAAAGACATCAAGGTTCCACCTCCTACTTGAGATCAAAGCTGCAAATGGAATTCAGGCAGTGTGCAGAAAGATAACCCTAAGGACTGTAGTTCATTCAGATTAGACATTGCAGCAACCACCCAGTTCACATATGGTGCCCACAGTCACCACAATGCCCATTCTGCTCTGTGTGGGCTGTTTCAGGCTCACTTTACTTTCAAAGAAAATGCCACAAAGAACAAACCAGGCACTTCCACACCAGACTGAAACACGTTTGTTTCACTTAGCCATGCCACTCTAACTAGTGAGTAGGGATTTTTGGCTACTGGTGAACCAGTCCGAAGGAAGCCCAGAGTTCACTCATTACATCCAGTTTCATGCTGTCCTAAATGAGCAACTACATGTACACAATTAAGCTTTAACAATAGCTGTTCCACTACAAAACCGAGCACTATGAGTGCCTGTCTGCAAAGACAAGCTTTCCTAGTAGCACGCTACTCACCTGTTCCAGATCCACATCATCAGCCAGTTTCATGTTTTTCGTGTGGATCTGCAGGATCTCCAGGCGCCCAGTGGCATCTGGGATACCGATATCTACCTCTCTGTCGAAACGACCTAGGGAGTACAAAGGGTACACTAAGTTATTGTTCTGCCAATGAGAGGAGCTGCAGTTGCTGCCTTCCTTGGGCTGAACAACATGATGACAAGCCACAAACACAAACAATTTCAGAAAAGGCTAGAGCTTCAGGTTCCTCTGCAGCATCTCCCAGCACAGCAGCCAAGTCAGAGCAGATAAGGTGGAAAGGCCTAAGCCACTTAGGGAGAATACTGTATTAACTGGGGTTGAAGATTACATGACACAGAGGACTGCTGGGTTAGTAACTTTTTCTGAACCTCATTTAAAGCGAAATATGCTTCCCCCAAAAAACATACCAAGCGAGATTCTTGTTTATTTCTACTTTTGTGTCCTCAGCACAAGAGTCTGCAAATACTGATTTAACTTTTCAGAACTTTCACACCAGTACCCAAGAGGTAAAAGATGTGGATTGCCCGTGTTTCAAGAGGCAGGAAACCTAGGTGTTACTGCATTATTGACTAAGGTACATACACCTATGATTTGCCTCTGGCCATAGCTGTGCATTCAAACACCTTCCTAACACATTTAAGAGGCCGTTTTCCCCAGCGCACGATCAGTTTATATTGCAGACTTCACCAGACATTCCTTCACACTGCAAAGTTGCAAAAACCTAAGTCTCAGAAACTACCAGACTTCTC
The DNA here is from genome assembly GCA_033558235.1 of Neomorphus geoffroyi. Classification (NCBI taxonomy): domain Eukaryota; kingdom Metazoa; phylum Chordata; class Aves; order Cuculiformes; family Neomorphidae; genus Neomorphus; species Neomorphus geoffroyi. The sequence continues at coordinate 3,557,909 of JAUMJM010000048.1, forward strand.
ATCAATAAAAGAAAGAAATCTGACAATTCAGAGGGATCTGGACAGGCTGGATTAATGGGCTGAAACCAGCAGGATGAGGTTGAACAAGGCCAAGTACAGAGTCCTGCACCTAGGACACAACCCCATTCAGCGTTACAGACTTGGGGAAAAATTGCTGGAGAGAAGGTTGTCAGAGAAGGATCTGGGGGTGTTGGTTGACAGCGGCTGAACATGAGCCAGCAGTGGCCCAGGTGGCCAAGAGGGCCAATGGCATCTTGGCCTGTATCAGAAACAGCGTGGCCAGCAGGAGCTGGGAGGTGATTGTGCCCCTGTATTCAGCACTGGTGAGACCGCACCTCGAGTGCTGGGTTCAGTTTTGGGCCCCTCACTACAAGGACACTGAAGGGCTCGAGCGTGTGCAGAGAAGGGCAACAAGGCTGGTGAGGGGGCTGGAGAACAAGTCCTTTGAGGAGAGACTGAGGGAATTAGGGTTGTTTAGCTTGGAGAAGAGGAGGCTGAGGGGAGACCTCATCACTGTCTACAATTGCCTGAAAGGAGGTTGTGGTGAGGTGGGTGCTGGTCTCTTCTTGCAAGTGACAAGCGATAGGACAAGAGGAAATGGCCACAAGTTGCACCAGGGGAGGTTTAGACTGGACATTAGGAAAAATTCCTTCACTGAAAGGATGGTCAGGCACTGGAACAGCTGCCCAGGAAAGTGGTTGAATCACCATTCCTGGAGATGTTTAAAAGACAGGTAGATGAGTTTAGGGACTTTGTTTAGTAATGATATATGTACAGTTGGACTCAATGACCTCAGAGGTCTTTTCCAACCAGACAGATGACTCCGATTCTGTAACCTAAGGCATGAACATCCCTGTAAGCACTTACTCCTTCAGTATGCCCTGAAACAGCTTCACATACGAGACACTAGCAGCCTTTTTCACCTCTATTTCTACAAGTTCTAACCTAACAAGGCACAGAAAATGATACCAAAGGCTGGAAGCCTAGGAATGAATTTCAAACACGAAGATAGACACAAGTCAATAGTTTACACAACACATAGAATATGTTTAGTCCCAGCTTCTGTTCAGTCCTTCCAAGATCCCTGAAGCACAACCTGTAACAACATATGGTGATACACAGAAAGAGACTGCAGTGGCAGTTACCGAATCGTCTGAGTGCTGGGTCAATGCTGTTAGGTCTGTTGGTAGCTGCCATCACGATCACGTGTGCTCTCTGTTTCAGCCCATCCATAAGAGTCAACAGCTGAGACACGATGCGACGTTCCACCTCTCCATGTGTCTATGGAGGGAGAAAGCAGTGGTTAGATCAAAAGCTCTACAACACAGCAAAGAAACTCAAACTGCACCAGAGCAGACAGATAAAACAGCCACGAGCTGTTAAGCAACATTGTGAACTGAAGCTGACTCTTCTCACAATCAACGGAACTCAGGCTTAAATATCACTTTACCCTGTAGTCAAAGGTGGAAATTTGCACCACCTGCTACAAAAAATGATGTACTGCTTTACCTTCTCTCTTTTTGGAGCAATGGCATCCAGTTCATCAATGAAGATGATGGCAGGTGCATTCTTCTCTGCTTCCTCGAAGGCTTTTCTCAGGTTGCTCTCAGATTCACCAGCCAACTTGCTCATGATCTCAGGTCCTGAAAAACAGCAGCACTGTGGCATGCAGAGGAGAGGCAGCGGGCCCCAAGGCACACGGATGAATGTTTTTAGTACAATGTTCACATGGGAGAATCTATATTTCAAGCCAAAGCAAATTCTATCAACTGAGATCACTAAATTTGCAGCTGAACAGGCCAGAACAGCATGCAGGATTACTCTCTAACGGTACTCTGGTGTTCTCGGCTTACTCTAACAGAGCGCAGAGCTAATTAATGAGCTACCTTTAGCTGCCTCTTTTCTTACCCTATTTCACACTTGGTGAGCTTCTCGGTAATGTGCCACCACACACTGTTAATGTCAGTCCTATCTTGCAAGAAAAGCAATCAAATTATATGGTGATGAATTACTGGGGCAGGGAAGGAAAGAGCTGTAAGATACTGAAGCTGTCTTTAGCTTACATTACATATTTACCCCTGCAAGACCTTATTTATATTTAAACTCATTTATAAAATGAGCTTAAAAACACCAACTCAACAAAACTGTAAAAAAACCCCAAATCTCATCTCCTTACAAAGAATAAATTAAAAAAATCAAAAATGTATGAGTACTTCAATCCCAGAAGGAAGGACAGCATTCTGCTGCGATCTCCTAGAACTCCTGAACACCAGCTTATTCTGTTTTTACAGAATTTTTGATCATGCTGACAGGAGCAGTAAAGAAGAGAAAACATGCTTCTAAAAGATCCAAGAAAAAAACTCTCAGTTCTTAGGAGCACAAAGCTGCTTGCTGGCTTACACAGGGCAGCAGCAAAGCCACCAGTGAGGGTAGGTAATGAGAGTGTTTCATTACCGGTAACTCACCAGCTCCAGGCTTAGGAGCAGCAGGCAGAGAAAGCATCACTAATTCTGACAACATTATTTTTATCATGCAATAGTAGTGCAAGTGTCTAAAGAAACGGCTGTCTCACTAGCGTTGCATGACAGCTTCCACACACTTTACGAAGTATCTGACAAGGACGACATACGGTTAAAAACAGCCCGTTTACATCTAATGTCTTGAGACACAAAGTCACTTCCCTACTGCTGGTCACTGCTGTGCTGTACTATACACTCCCTTCTTATCGCCTTCACAGGCCTACGTAACCAAAATCAGAGGAGCAAAGCAGCAACCTATGTACAAATGTTCAGTTATTCTAGCACTGACTGCAAAATGGGAGAGAAAAGCACCAAGGACAATTCAGAATTTGGTTCTTAATGGACATAATACAGTCAGTAACCATCTCAGCCCATACAGCTGAGGGCTATCAACAAGAGGTTCAGTTGCAACTAAGTCCCAAGGTATTCATTACTGCTTTCAGGAAAGTCCCTCCCAATTAGTGCTACATGAAACAGAACAGGCCTTGTGCTTCACTTGAGTGGAGAGAGCAGACCAGCTTCTTTTCTGAAGAACACAATAACAGCAATAGAAACAATTGCGCTGCACCCACGTACTTAGAATAACCTCATCGCTTCACTCCCAGCACTGCCCTCACCGACAGAAATGAACACCCAGACAGACTCCAAGTGCCTGCATCGCAAAGCTGCCTGCCAATCACCCAGCTACAACACAATCACACATGAGGAAGTGCTTCCATGGAAATGGCCTCCAAGCGTCTCCAAAGGCACACTTGTAAGAGTTAAGGAAGGATGTCAGGGAGACACAGCTCTACCATTCCTTAAGATAAGAAGGATGAATGAGCAGGGAGCCAAAGCAGCCACAAAACTTACCGTTGATCAGGAAGAAGAAAGCCCCTGTTTCATTGGCCACTGCTCGGGCAATCAGTGTTTTACCAGTGCCAGGAGGACCATACAGCAGGATCCCACGAGGAGGCTGAGGACAAAGGCAAGGGACTTAGGTGGTGAGCTGGTACCCAAATGCCTAATAAGCATTTGATTAAGCCGGTCCAAAATTGCAATGCAAACTCATGCAACAGTTGCCATCCCAGCACTGCTATCAACACCCTTACTTCTTTACATAAGACACAAACAAAAACCTTGCCAGTTACTGGCAGCACTGACTCAAAGCATCATTCTGCTTTATAAGTTGCCAGTACTTTAATCTGTGGCCAAAACATGTAAAGAGATTATTTCCTAACATCAGCATTAAAAAAAAACAACTCACAAATTACTTCTTGCCCCTGCCCCAATGCCTCAAACCTCTGAGATCAACAGTCATCTGCCAGGGCAATCCCAGTGATCCTGCAGCACAGGGGGCTTTACCTTCACCCCAATGGCCTTGAAGAGTGCAGGGTGTCGGAGGGGAAGCTCCACCATCTCTTTGATTTGAGCAAGTTGCTTCCGGCAGCCACCGATGTCATCATAACCCACTTCATTCAGTGACTCCTCTTCATCCTATCCGGAAGGAAATGTATTAAACATCTGAGTGAAAACAATAGTTCAACAACCCCTCCCAGTCTGCAGAAGCCAGGAATTTGCTTTTTTGCGCCTAGCCATTCCTTTGCTGTCTTGAGATTCTCACTTTCAAGTCTTCTGGCATCTTCCACAATGGTTTCTTAGCTCTGACTTCCCAGACATATAAAGGGAATTGCCTGCACACACCTCAACTGCACTGAATCCTGGCCTCTTGAATGGCAGCCTCTGTTGCCAGGTTCCTTACAGACTCCAGTGCAAAACAAGCTCTGTGACCCTACGAGGTGGCTAACAAAAATAACAATTGAAAATGAAGCTCAGTGTAAAATATACTTATTGCTTAAACTGTAAGAGGCATCTTTAACTACTTAACATACAGAATCACAGAATAGTCAGTGTTGGAAGGGACCTTCAGACATGATTCAGTCTAACCCCCCTGCTAAAGCAGGGTCACCTAGAGAAGGCTGCACAGGAATGTGTCCAGGTGGGTTTTGAATAACCTGAGGAGATTCCACAACCTCCCTGGGTAGCCTGTTTCAGTGCTCCGTCACCCTCACGGTTTTCAGCTCTCAGATGTAGTGTTCCCTTTTTGGGGTTGACTCAAGTTAAGATCCAGACATACGGATAAGATCAAATGCAACCAACTCTTGCAGTACAGCTCTACAGCATCCCTTCCTTTGACTGCCTGAATCTCTACCAGCCTTTGTTGCATGTAACATTAAGCCTCACTGAAACAATACAGTAACATAGTGTGGAATCTCAGCAGGGCTCAGTGCAAGCCCCACAAACAGTAATCACTACTGCAAGCAGGTAATTCAGGGTCTGGCTGTACCAAGCACTGAAGGTCTTTGGGTTTGCAGATTCCTGCCCTCTTTGGGCCATGTTCCATGGCAGGGGAAAACTTTTCGTAGTATCTGCCGGGAATTTCCCTTGATCCAGCTTATAACTTTGGACACAGCTCTCAGAAGAGCCTGGTCATCTACCCCCTCTAATCATGCAGTTGCCAGTAAGCCTGCTCCTTTGCTCTTCCTTCTCCTTCACTGTCCCACTCTCCCAGCCCTTCCTCATTCATTCTGACCTCCAGCTCATCCTTTTGGTGGCCTGGGCTGAAACTGCTCCCACCTGTTCCTGCTGTGTCCTGAAGAGCCCACACTGGACTTACCTGGTGCCCAGATGCAGTCTCAAGTGTCACAGAGGTGACATTTTCAGAAGGCAGCTAACTACAAACTGCCACTCACCCTGATCTGCAGGTACTAAAAAGGCACTTCAGGAAGTGTACAACCACCTTAGCTCATTTCCCTGAGATTTCCTACTCTGTAAGAAAGAGTCTCAAGCCTGGGACGCTCAAGGCCAGATATCTTGAGATTGGAGAAACCCTTTATTTTTAACATCAACCATTCTGAGTTTTTAAATTTCTCACTGAAAATGCACTAATTGCTTTCTTTTCAGGTGACACAAAATTTAGCAACTTCATAAGCTCTCCCTGCTACGGATTAAGGGAACTTTGGAATTAAAAGATGCATTTAAATCCAGCATGCGATAACTGAAAGAAGATGCAAAACCAGCTGCTGCCAAAGCATGGCACCTCATCAGCAAACCTAGGCCTTGTTGCTACCTCAGCAAAGGAGAAAGATAAAGGTACTTCCCGTATCCTAATGGCCTTCAGCAGCAGCTCATCTCCCAAAATTGGAGTTTCTAACTATTACATTCAATGCACAAAATGCCAAAACAGGAACTGTAAACACTGCTGCTCTCAAGGACTGTCAGGGAAACAGATTTTGAACAGAGGGGATTCAGGAGGAAAACGGCGTGGCAGGATTCGGCTCACCTCTCGTTTGATGGGCTCTCCTTCACAATGGATCACTGTGTCCGGAGCCACTATGCAGTATGGACTCGGATCTGTCTCCACCACTTTGAACTCCACTGCACGCATCCCCCCACGTACCAGGAAGATGTCACCTGTAAAACCCCACACTTAGTAGCCTACTACAACCGGGGGTCTGCACAATGCCGATCCTTGCACTACCGACAGCCCCAGAGGATGGGGAAGTCAGTTACACAGGAACGCACTGCTAGCATTTTTAACACTGATCTGCATTTTAAACTCCAGAGCTGCAAGTTCTGTGACTATGTGAGCAATGTCCAGAGCTGCTGCAGCTAAAGTTCTCAAATAGCATCCAGTAACAAACAGCAAACAAAGCCAACAAAAACCAGAAAATACTCCTCTACCTAAACACAAAGACTGGTATTTCTTCTTCATTCAGTTTCAATTTAGCATTTCTGAAACAGGCAAAGAGCCTTAACCAAAATTAATTTTGAAGTTGTTATAACTAGTTGCTACTAATTCTAACTGGCTGTCTCCAGAAAAAGAAAAATATATAATACTGCCTTGTGACTCTCAGCTGAACTGGGCTACAGAAGCTGGAAAACTTCAACTTGCATTTATGCTGTAATGGAATGAATTGTTCCAGCAAAAGTGCTACTGGCACAACTCTAGAAATATATTTGGGTTTCTAAGCAGATAATAATTAAATTACTTGGAAGAAGTGAATTTGGACAGAGTGCCAACTGCTATAATATCCAAGCAATCGGTTAACATATGGCCAACAAAGCAGTTCCATCAAGTGACAGCAACTTAGTTTAACGAGAGTTTCTCCTGCATTCTACTTGAGCCTTTTTTGATGCTCTGCCACCTCATGTACCAAAAAAATGCAGGATAACTAACAAGTTGCTCTGCCAATCAGCAGCAGATACCAGCTTTTCTTCCAAAGATTAGGAAAAAATTAAGCCAGCACTAGCAAAACCTCACATCACAGATGCCAGTCTGATGCTTCACAGAGATCTGAGCAAGCCTCTAGAAATCCTCTTTGTTCAGTTCTAGGACTAGCTCATACTCGCTGCCATCAGAACTTCAATCACAGGCACCATTACCTTTCCTGATGGGTCTGTATGCCTCCAGGAAGTATGGCTTGAGATACACCTCGAACAGATTCCCCGTGATCCCTTCTACCGTGTCATCAATTGGCAGCACATGGATACGTTTGCCATATTTCACATCTGGGCAAGGCTGGATGCTGCAACAGAGAAAACTCATTAGCCCTATCATGCTGGACTTATACGGAAAAGGCAGTGATGTCCCTTCCCAGGCCAGTACCAATGGCAGAATGGATCCTCCAAAGCCTCAGTGACACAACCCACCTGCATAAGAACATTTAGGTGCTGACAAGGCAAAAAAATCGCACCCATCGAGCTACTCTGCACAACTCTCTTTCCTTCACTCCTCCCAGCCCTATCTAAGACCACTGAGGAGTTTCATACTTACTTCCCACCCTCTGCTCTTCTGTAGCCCCTTTGCCATTCTCAAGGCACATTCACAAGTTACTAATGCAGCCTAAACACATGTGAGTGACGAAATAACTTTTGTTTCAATAAAGGACTACTGCTGAACCAGCTACAAGGGAAAAGATGTGGAAGCTCTTTTTCACTTCACACTGTCTCATGGCCTGCTTCAGAGACCAGAGCCCCCGTGCTGGTAACACTGACTCTGAGCAAAGGCCCTCACAGCATCAGCCACAGGTAACCAGCCTGCAGCCAGGTGTCTGCCAGTCCCACGCTGTGGGGCTGATGTTTGGGTCTGGAAGTCCTCTCCCTCTTCTGAAATAAACACTTTAACAATTATTTTGCAGTGCAGCAATACCTCAGAGTATCAGGTTGTGGTAGAAAGCTCACATGGGCTTTGCCAGCTGAGGAAAGCCGATGTGAGATTGCAGCTATGCATACAGCTTTTCAATATATGACTTTGCTCAAGACTTTGTATCTTCTCCCACACACTTTACAGAAGAGGACACAGTGGAAAGGGTAAAGGAAAAGGCAGGCTGCCCCAGAAGGAGAGACCACAAGTAGGAAGCGATCTGGATTTTGGCAGAAACAAAGCCACAGAAAGTTAACACAATAAACAGTTAAATATCAGCAAGAAAAACTTCTGATGGCAAGAAATGTGAAAGTTCTCTGACCCTCACAACACAGCTAAGACTATCAGTAAGGCATTTGGGAGGCTGAGAACTCTCAGGCAGAGCACAGGCACTCCAACAGCAATCCTGCAACAGGTTAAAGTAAGGGTTCACCTTGATTTTAAATTGACATATTGGCACAAAGCATTGTTCTGTTTCAACTACAGTGCTGTTAAAAACTTTCATTTTCTAGTGGTAGAGGGATGGGCAGAACAGTCTCATTTCTGTCTTCTATAAAGTCTGTATGAAACACATGTTGCACTTATTCCAAATATCACCTCAGGAAATCTAGTGCCAGAAACCAGGTTCCCAATTTCTCAGAACACGTGGGATATTACAGATTTGGACAAATCTCAGGAGAAGGATGAGCCGTCAGGTCTCCCATATCCAAGCCTGCAAACCAGCATTTTATGTTTCAGGAATGCTCACACCTTTCTCTCCCACTCCCATTACAGAAGGGCACCTGTTTCCCATAAGCAGAGATGTGCACTTCCAATGCTTTCCCATTATTTTCTGCAAGCACTGCACAACAAAATCCTTGCAACGCTTTTAAAACACTCCTAATTTTGAAGTTATTTTTATGGAAAAAATCAGAACATAAAAACCTTTGGGGATTTTTTAATCTTTTTAATCTATTTTTAATCTTTTTAATCTATTTGACTGTTCCATGTTTGTGTCACGCATTTCCAGCAAGTTTTAACTCCTGTTTGCCACAGGGCAGCTGAGACACTATGAGATCAGTTACAACATCGCTTAATGTCTGCCTTAACACTGTAGACACTAAAAATTTAGACAAGAAAAGTTTGCCAGTCCACCTGACAACATAAATTGGGAAAACATCTGTGACAACAGTGGGATAAATGAACCGCTCAATTTAATGACAGAACCTGGGCTCGTGAAGGTCCTGAAGAGACTTAAAAGAATCTTTAGCATCATTTTTTACTATTAATATAAACACACAAACAGGCAGAAACACAAGCAAAAGTAAATGGAGATCCCCAATCTAAGATATGCACTTGAAAACATTTATGTGATCTCCTCTGGAAGACACAAGGATATGTCCTGCAGACCCTGTCTCTGCTATTGACTCGATCAATTCAAAGCCAGTGCACAAATTGTTTAGGTCGAGGTCATCAAACGAGTCCAGTTTTGGTCCCCGCTATACAAAAAAGATGTGGACAGGCTGGAGAGGGTCCAGGGAAGGGCCACTGAGATGATCAGAGGATTGGGAAACCTTCCATACAAAATAAGGCTGAAAGAAATAGGGTTTGTTCAGCCTTGAGAGGAGAAGGCTTAGGGAAGACCTTATTACCATGCACCTGTACATAAAGGGTGTCTACCAAGAGGATGGGGACTCTCTTCTTATGAAGAGTCACATGGAAAAGACAAGGGATAATGGGTTTAAGTTGCTCCTGTGGAAATTCCAATTGGATTCTAGAACAAAATTTTTCACCATGAGAACATTTAAATATTGCAAGAATCCCCCCAGGGAAGTGCTGGATTCCTCTACACCAGACACTTCAGGCTCAGCTTGAGAGCATTCAGTATTCTGGGCCATCTCATTTCAACTATGAATCACTAAAAGGTTGGACGAGATGATCCCAGAGGTCCCTTCCAACCTGGCATTCTGTAATTCTGCAAATCCTCACCTGATCACGTCACCCAGGCGCACTCTCAGGTTGTTGCGCACAACCCTGTTCATGCGAATCTTTTCATCTGAGCAGGTATCGTCTGACAGAACAATGCAGACCGCTTCCCTCCTCTTCTTTCCTTTTAGCAGGACAGTGTCTCCTCTGAACAGCTGCAACTCGTCCATTTTTGCCTGTGAACAGTAACAGCATTAGAACAAGCTCTGACAAAACAAGAATTCAAGCATCTGAGGGAGAGGTGCTTGACTTTGGAGAATTGCATCTTGGAAGCAATATGCTAAATCCTGAAGGAGAGAAGGTCCCACCATGCTGGTCAGGAGCTAATCCTGCAGCCAGGATTAGGGCACAAGAGCACAAGCTCAACTGAATCCCACAAACTGAATCAAAATACATTTTATGGCAGGGGAATGTGAGAAAATAAGACAATCCACACTTTTAACTGCTGCAGCTTCTACACAAACACCTAGATTCAGGTTGTAAAGTTAACTTCCAAGTTAACACACAGCAACAGCTTGCAAATTACCAGATTAAATGCTTTTGTTTTCATAGATGACAAACCTGGGACAGTGACACAACACTGTTATCTTCATTGATGGCTTCATCAACAATTAACCGATTGGGCCTGTTCTTCTGCTTCAGAATAGCAGTCGATAAGTCATCAGCTTTGGAACTGGAGAGGAAAACAAGAAATTATGAGTCTGAATGATACTGCTCCCCCCTTTTTCAGCCACTCTCCTGTTTTCATCTCCATTTTCTACAGGTTTCTTTGTTCCTTTGTCTTTTAGAAACTACACTTGTTTGCAAGACAAAGGAGAACATTTTTCCCAGGCACCAGTTGCAGGAGTTCAAAGCACAATGTTTTCTGTCAGTAAATACAACTACTTTACCAGCCTCCAATAGAGATGGCCACGAAGCTGCCTGTGAAAAGAAGTGCTCAGCGAGATGTTGCTGACTCTAAGATGTTTTGCCTCAAAGAATTAGTCAGACTCATCTGAAATCACATGTAACCACTGCCACCGAAGCAAAAGTTCAAGTCTATTTGGTGTCAAATACCAGATAAACAGGGGAAATAAAGGACAATGCTGCGGCTCCCCTGACCGGAAGAGTTGTAAAAGTTTAGCCTGTGGAGCCCTATTAGTTAAAATTAGCAAGCCAGTAGAAAAATTCAAGCACTTATGAAAAATGTGTTTCTCTCTCTTTTTTTAAAAAAGGTTATAGCACCTTTCCATAATACTTCACAGGACTCAGTGCACCAACAGCACACTACACCACAAGAAATACAAGAGATAATTTGTTTGCCTTGAAAAGACGGAGGAAATCAAACAGTAAGGAAATGGAAGAAGGGCATATTAAGTGTTTTCCTTCAAAATTTAACACAGCAAATAATTCACTTTATCGAAGAAATGTGAGTTTGAACCAAATGATTCCCAAAGAGCTCTTGGAAGCTGTACACCAACTAGTGACAATGGCTGTGGACTGTTGTAACTTCCCTCAGCAGGTGCATGACTACTTTCTCCAAGCATTCCAGATGCACCAAGGTCTAACGACAGAAACTTTGCTCAGTTTGGTTTTACTCTGACAAAGAAAATGAAGTCTTCCTTTGTCCTAAGGCAGCAGCAAGCACTGGCAAAGAACAGGAAACTTTGTGGACAATGGTGTTGGCCATACACTTTGGCTCCATTTTGCTCTTTTAGGGACAAAATAACCAGAAGAAATCAAACCCTGAGTGGAAGAGGCCGAGCAAGCAGCTGCACAGTGGGAACAGAGACCGCAGCAGCAGCGCGTCACTTGGCAAACACACTGCATTTTTACAAGTTCATCGAGAGGGGTGACGTACCTACAGTGTGATGTTACACCAGGTCCCCCCACCCCCTAGGACAGAGGTTTATCCGAGAAGGGCTATGCAGTCTTGGCTCCTTTCTCTGACATGTAAAACAGAGAACAACACCAAGCAAGCTGATGAGGGCAGGCAGTTTGTTTCCAAGAGGTTTTCAAGCTTTGCATAAGACCTGGTAGCATAGGAAACGTTGCAAATGACAAACAACATTAGATTAGATTAACAAAAGGAAGAGCTGTAAAACATATCTTTCCTGGACTGCCAGCATGGGGAAAGTCACCTTTTTACTCTCTTCTTCACGGGTTTAAGCAGCAAGACATCAACTCCATCCCTTTCCATGTGAGATGCTACAGATTCACATTCTCTGAACCCAAAAAGACACAATAAAGGCAGCTGGACACATCCTGGAAGGAGTTCATGAATTCCACCTTCAACCTAAACTATGGTCTTGGCAGAGACCTAAAAAGTACAGTATTTCCAGGAAACCTAAGAACACAGTACGAAAACTAAATCAGTATATTGTTAGGCCAGACAGGATCTTGTGGTTAAAACGGTCCATAGACCCAACAACCTACTCATAAGGACTTTCTCTCAGCATTAGCTCCTAGCCACTGAAAATTAATTTAGCAAGCAGATTTCAAAACCTGAGCTAAGGGACACCAGAAAGAAACAATACTCCTGTTCAGCCTGTTCAAACTGTGAATGTAACTCATACTCTTCCACACATGAGATGTGGCTCCAAAGGCCTTTTAATAAGAGACCACTGCCAGACTTTGGCTACATAAATATGTCACTGAAACCAAGGTGGCTGTCCCTCGGGATGTGGAATGTCTGAAAACCAGTCTGGAACACAAGACAAAATCAACTGGAAGAGGAACGGAGCGGTAAGTAGAAGCTTTTGGAACAAAACTGTCAATAAGCCAAAAGCTGTATAAATCTGGAAGGAAAGTTCGGATACCTCTAGATGAATACCTCTGGACAAACAGCACTGCTGATGAGCACAGGAAGAGGTCTATGTGGTTCATCTGCAGTTTTCTAAGTACAAAGCAAGGGCTGGATCAATGCTGTCAGCATATTACTCCACTTAAAGCAATCAAAAAGCTTGGAGGCATTAAAAATGGAATAAAAGTCTGCAAGAAACAGCATGCAGGCATCCAAATGCACGGGATCAGCTTCAGTTACCTGACCCCATGGTTCTGCAGACAAAACAAACAAGGTGTTATGGAATTACATGCCAGCTACATAGGAGAGTGATGCTATTTCTCCTACAGACAAGGGTAAGGACTTCAGGGACAAGCACTGCCCATCCTCCAGCAGCAATTTAGAAGAGTGTTATTATCACTATTCCCCTCACTGCATCTCTCCTGAGGGGTCCTTGTGCTGTAACTGAGGTGACAGAGCAAAATATGCCTGTGCACCTCAGCCACACTCAGACAATCCCCAGCTCTTGTGCATCAGGGAAGGAGAGCCCAAAATACTAGGCAGAAAAGCCCCAGGCATGGGCTGGGGCTCTCTCCTGCCAACTTTCCTATGCATGCCGGTGAGCTCCGGCGAAGGGCAGGACAGACAGCTAACCTACGCAATTGTTAAAACTCCTAAACGAGTTTGCTACTAGAGAAGGCCAGGTGCAAGCCCTATGGATCATCTCCCCTGCCCACCCCTTAAGTCAGCTCCCTCACACACTTCCCCTCTTGCTCCATTTTTCCAATAACAAATGAGATAAAACTGAACACAAACATAGCTTTAGAGCTGTTCGGGGATTAGAAGGAAATTCAAAGCCTGCATCAAGCCTGCCCTAGACAGAGGCCAGAAAAGAAGATATAATCCTCAGCACAGCCAATGGCCAAACTTATCACAGAATCATAAGGTTGGAAGAGACCTCTGAGTCCAACCATACCTGTCTCCCTACTAAACCATGTCCCTAAAGGAACTCACATAAACTTGCACACAAAGAACAAGACATCAGTACAATTGAAGTAAATACACACCAGCCCTAAAGACCAACATAACAGGTTCTCCGTCCCCACCCTGAACTTTCTTTTCTCCGTCAGTAAAGCACTCTAGTAGCCCCATTTGACACAGGGAAGGAGGGGAAAGGACTTATTACAGCTCACATCACTTCAACATTTTTGTCTATGTCAGAGCTCCCCTCATTCAGCATGTGACAATGCCCAGAGGCTATGCATTATGGTGGAGGGTTCTAAAAGTGAGAGCAGAAAGTAATTACCAACTACTGATTCTTCTGAAACCGACTACAAACCTCCAAAGCTCCACTGAAACTAAGGAAATCAGTTGTTTCTGCAAGTCCCTGCTAAAAATACAGTGAAAAAGCACCAACTCAAACTGCTTCCAACTGCAGGAACGAAAGTGAAAACAGTCATACCTTCTGTATGCTGGCATGCCTTTTCCTCAATATCCTCATGAACTCACTTCTGAGACAAAATCTGTCAGCAGTTTCTTACCACCCTGAACAAACTGTTACAGACTGAACCGGTAGGCATTTAAAAAATCACTCACTGGAACAGCACATGAAAACCCAGCAGTGAGCTCATACCCATGCTGAAGATGTCAAGCTCCCAAACGCTGTTTTGGACAGGTAGGCACACACAAATGAGAATCCCTTCAGAAACCGCACCCTCTTAGCTCTCACAACATTATTCACTACACTAAAGCTCCATTCAGCAAGATGGCTCCCAACAACCTCAAAATGTCAACTAAAAAGTGACTGGTTTCCAGTTGCAGAGTAAGTTTTGTTGAATCCTAAGTAGTAAAATCAACTCTGCTGAAATAGAATTTTTTTAAAGACATTGTTCACCTTGCTCAGCTGCAAAATACACCTCTGTGACTGTCACTTCCCTCACACACTCTATTACAGACACGGAACTCTTGGCATGTCTCACTGGAAATGACTCAGGAGATACAAGCAGGTCTCAATTTCAGGAGTTGCAAAAGAAACAGAACATAACCAATGGCTACTAAGGGGACTGAAACTGCTTTTGGCAGGGCCACAAAGTCACTTCAAGTATTCTTAGATTTGGGAGATTTATCTTAAGGTTCTATTTTCACTTCTCTCAAGGGCCAACGAACTGGCTTGCGCACATGGGCTGGGAACTGAGAGACCACTATTACCCAACTCGGTTTTTAGGAGCATGGAAGATGATCCTCAGCCTGGAACTGAAAACAGAGCAAGGCAAGACACCACAGATGAAAAAATACACCCAATTGCCTCAGCAGCCACAGAGGCCAGACCAGTACAACATGTCGCCCTCACCGGTGCCAAGTCACTTCACGAGCCTCCGAAAGAAGCCAGGACATGCCTCTCCCTCCTCCATTGCTCTGCTCTGGGGCTGGGGAAACAAAGCCCTCACTGGCTGAGGCCTAGAGTAGGTGAGACAGCCCAGGTCATGCCGGGGCACAGCAGGGAGGGGGGTCTGGGCTGCGGGTAGAGGCACATCAGGAGACACAGCCTAGCCAAAGCCCAGCTAAAGTCCAGCCCTGCCAGCGCCCCGTGGGAGACACAGCCTGGCCAGAGCTCAGTGGGAGGCCCAGCTTAGCCAGGGCCAAGCAAGAGGCCTGGTCAGAGCACAGTGGCAGGTATGGTGGGAGACATGTCAGGAGGCACGGCCCTGCATGGTCAAGGCCCTGTGGAAGGCCCGGCGCGGCCACAGCTCAGTGGAAGACACGGTGGGAAGCAGGGCCAGGCCCGAGTCCAGCGGGGGACACGGCAAAAGGCGCAGCCCAGCACAGGCAGAGGCCGGCGGGAGGCCCAGCTCAGCCAGGTCCAAGCAAAGGGCCAAACTAGGCCAGATACCAGCGGGACAAGCTGCAGGACACCCAGTCCGGCATGGACGGGCCCAAACAAGAGGCTCGGCCATGTCAGGGCCCGGCAGGAGGCACGGTGGAAGGCCCAGCCAGGGCGAAGCAAGAAGCCCAGCTAGAGCCTGATGGGAGACACGGCGGGAGGCCCTGCCTGGCACAGCCAAAGCCCAGCGAGAGGCCCAGCCCAGCCAGGCCCGGCCTCGCCTCCCCATGACTCGGCACTTCCCAGCGGCCCGGGGGCGCTGGACCCGGGAAGCTCGGGCGTCCCAGTGAACGCTGGGGACCCGAGGGGGCGCTAGGCCCTGGGAGCTCTGAAGGGTCGGGAGGTGCCAGGGGCTCGAGGGTCGCTGAGAGCTCTGGCATCCTGGGGTCTCTGGGAGATCTGGCGGCCCAGGGGTCTCTGGGAAGCCCGGGGTCTCTGGGGGCGCTAGCAGCGGCCCCCGCCCCGCCCCCCCCGCGTGACACAGCGCGCGCCGAGGCCGCGCTCAGGCGAGGCCGGGCCCAGGGCCCGGGCCCAGGGCCCAGGCCCAGCGGCAACGCCCGGGCCGCGGCCCCCGCTGCCCGCACTCACTCGGATCCCGAGGCCATGGCGCTGCCGGGGGAAGGGGCTCGGGACTGGGGGCGGCTCCTAAAGGCGGGTCGGTGGTGGTGGCGGCGGCGGCTGGGAGGCGCGGAGCACTGGGTCCGGCCGGGACGCTGCGCGGTGACTGCGCCTTCAGCGCCGACTCATCGCGAGCGGGGGAACCCCGCCCCGCTCCGCACGCAGCCTGCCTGGCAACAGCACATCGCGCCCAATCGAAAATTCCGCCCGGCCCGCGGCTCGGCCAGTGGGAGGGCGGAGAGCTCACTGCGCATCGACCAATCGGCGCGCGCCACTGAGCCATGGTGTGCTGTGGGCTGGAAGGGACTCACAGGCAGCATGGAGTCCAGCTCCTGTCTCTGTACAGGACAGCCCCAGCGTTCACACCGTGTGGCTGCGGGCGTTGTCCGCGTGCTTACGGAATATTGGCAGGCTTGGTGTCATGGCTGTTTCTCTATGGAGCTGCTCCAGTGGTCCACCACCCTCTGGGTGAAGAGCCTTTTCATGGACTCACAATTATAGAATGGTTTAGATTGGAAGTGACCTTAAAGATCATTCAGTTACAACTCCCTAATATCCAACATAAATGTCCCATGCACATCTTCCAGCCATTCCTTTGGGTCTTATCATTGGTCACCAGAGAGAAGAGATCATGGCTGTTACCCTGGGTAGCCTGTTCTAGTGCTCCGCCACCCTCTGGGTGAAGAACCTGTTCATAATGTCACAGAATCATAGAACTACTTGCTTGGAAAAGACCTTTGTGATCGTCAAGTCCAAGCCTACCTGTCCACTACTAAACCATATTCCTGAGAAACGCGTCTACCCATCTTTAAACACATTGCTACAACCTCCTTTTCAGACACTTGTAGACGGTGATAAGGTCACCCCTCAGCCTCATAGGACTTGTTCTCCAGCTCATTCACGAGCTTCACTGCCCCTCTCTGGACACGCTCCGGCATGGATTGGAAGGAAGCCTGAAGCCCGTCCAGTTCCAACCCCCCTGCCATGGGCAGGGACACCTTCCCCCAGGCCAGGCTGCTCACGGCCCCATCCAACCTGGCCTTGAACACCTCCAGGGAGGGGGCATCCACAGCTTCCCTGGGCAACCTGTGCCAGTGCCTCGCCACCCTCACAGTGAAGAATTTCTTCCTAATGTCTAATCCAAATATTTCCCCTTGCAATTTAAAGCCATTTGTGATATCAAAAATGCTGTCAAATAAACTCTATGAGACTCACTTCAGAGTTTTAGAAAGCAACATCCTTTATTTCATCACTGGGTGCATTACGGAATGATTTCCGTCAATCATGTGTAACAAGATGAGCTGAGGACAGAATGTATTTCCCACTCACATGCATAGGTATAAATTTTCCCAGAAACCTTACGCATATTCCATTACTTTCCAAGGACTAATTTTAATTTTCTTATGAATTTCACAACCGCCATATCTCTGCTCATTGGAGCTTTGGAGCCAGCTCCGTCTGACCTTACATTTTAGAGAAAGGCTGCAAAGAGAGGTGATTGTAAGAGAAGACACAACAGTTCAGCACTAAACATAAGGCAAGTTGTTATCATTTTTCTTTAAACAGTGTCTGGAAAAACACTTTTAAAAAAATGTACTATCAGAAAAACATGCTATCAGAGGGATGTTTTGTCTAACTTCCAAAAAAATACAGTTACTTAGATGAAACTTAACTAAGTTAGTTAGAAAACTAATTCTATAGAAAACTGATTCTACTTTAGCTTAACTCAAAATATTCCCTTTTTTGTAATAGTAACTACCTCTTGTATTGCCTCACCACCCTTATTGTGAAGAATTTCTTCCTAATGTCTCATCCAAATCTTCCTGCTTCCTATTTAAAGCCATTTCCTCCTTGTCCTATTACTCCATGCCCTTGTAAAAAGTCCCTGCCCAGCTTTCCTGTAGCCCCTTCAGGTACTGAAAGGCCACTATGAGGTCTCCCCAGAACCTTCTCTTCTCCAGGCTGAACTCTCTCAGCCTGTCCTCACAGGGGAGGCACTTCAGCCCTCTGATCATCTATGTGGCCCTCCTGTGGACTGTCTCCAACAATTCCATATCCTTCTTATGTTGGGGATTCCAGAACTGGACACAGCACTCCAGGTGGGGTCTCAAGAGAGCAGAGTAGAGGGGGAGAATCACTTCCCTCAACCTGCTCCGGCAATGCTTCTTTTGATGCAGCCCAGGATACTTGATGCCATGGCTGCTTCCCTGGGCAGCTATTCCAGTGCTCCACCACCCTCTGAGTGAAGAAACTTCTCCTCATATCCAAAGCCTTCACAAGCTTTGTGCCCGTCCTTTGGACCCCCTCCAGTAACTTCATATCCTTTCTATACTATGGCACCCAAAACTGCACCCAGTACTCAAGGTGGGGCTGCACCACTGTGGAGCAAATCAGGACAACCATGGAATAACCTGAGTTGGAAGGGACCCACAAGGATCATGGAGCCCAGCTCCTGTCACTGCATAGGACAATGCAAACATTCACACTCTGTGTCTGAGGGTGCTGTCCCAGAGCTTGTGGAATATTGTCAGGCTTGGTGCCATGACTGCTTCCCTAGGGAGTTGTTCCAGTGCTCCATCACCCTCTGGGTAAAGAACCGTTTCGTGGAATCATAGAATGTTTTGGGTTGGAAGGGACCTTAAAAATATCCAGTTCCAAACTCCTAATATCCAACCTAACCCTCCCAAGGCACAGCTTCCTGCCATTCCCTTGAGTCCTATCATCAGTCACCAGAGAGAATAGATCAGTGTCTACTCCTCCTCCCCTTGTGAGGAACCAGTAGACCCTGATGAGGTCTCCCCTCAGTCTCCTCCAGGCTGAACAGACCAAGTGACTTTAGCTGTTCTTCAAACGGCTTCCCCTCTAAACCCTTCACCAACTTCGCATCCCTCCTCTGGACAGTGTCCAGTAGCTTTATATCCTTTCAATTCTGTGATGCCCAAAACTGCACAGAATGAGTCACAGAATGCCAGGTTGAAAGGGAACTCAGGGATCCAGCCTTTTAGGTGATACATAGTTGAAATGAGATGGCCCAAAATGCTGTCAAACTGAGCCTTAAATGTGTCCAGTGTAGAAGAATCCAGCACTTTGCTGGGGAGATCAATTCCGATGTTTAACTGCTCTCATGGTAAAAAATGTTCTTCTGGAATCCAATCAGAATCTCCCCAGGAACAAATTATACCCATTTCCCCTTGTCTTTTCCATGTGACTCCTTGTAAAAAGGGAGTCTCCATCCTCTTGGTAGACACGATTTGTGTACTAGTACATGGTAATAACATCTCTCCTGAGCTTTCTCCTTTCGAGGCTGAAAACACGCGGTTCTCTCAGCTTTACTTTGTATGTAAGTCCTCTGATCATCTCAGTGGCCCTTCTCTGGACGCTCTCCAGCCTGTCTACATCTTTTTTGTATAGTGGAGACCAAAACTGGACGCAGTACTCCAGGTCCAAACTGGCAAGCGCTGAGTCAAGTGAGATAACAACTTCTTTATCTCTGCTGGTGACGCCGTTCTTACTCCAATGTCCTATTGGCCGCCTCTGCTGCTGCAGCATACTGGTCCCTCACGTGTAGTCTGTTGTCCACCAAGATATCCAGGTCCCTCTCCACACCTGCTCTCCAGCCAGGTGGAACCCAGTCTGAACTGCACACCAAGGTTACGTATTCCCAGGTGCAAGACCTTACACCTGTCTCCACTGAACTTCATAAAGTTCCTGTCAGCCCACTCTTCTAGCCTGCTGAGGTCACCTCCCTTGCCAGGCTGGCTATGCTGTGGCGGTTGATGAGAAACTCAACATGAGCTGGCAATGTGCAGTTGCAACCCAAAAAGCCAACCCTGTCCTGGGCTGCATCAAAAGAAGCATGGCCAGTAGGGCAAGGGAGGGGATTCTCTCTCTCTACTCTGCTTTCATGAGACATGCTGTGTCCAGTTCTGAAATCCCAACATAAGAAGGGTATGGAGCTGTTGGAACCAGTCCACAGGAGGGCCACATAGATGGTCGGAGGGCTGGAGCACCTCCCCTATGAGCACAGGCTGAGAGAGCTGGGATTGTTCAGCCTGGAGAAGGCTCCGAGGGACCTCAGAGCGGCCTTCCAGTACCTGAAGGGGCTACAGGAAAGCTGTGAAGGGGATATGGGAAAGTGGGGGAGGGGATATTTACAAGGACAAGTAGTGATAGGACGGGGGAAACGGCTTTAAACTGGAAGGGGGAATAGTTAGATGAGGCATTAGGAAGCAATTCTTCACAGTAAGGGAGGTGTTCAAGGCCAGGTTGGATGGGGCCTTGAGCAGCTGTCCGTTGGGAGGTGTCCCTGCCTGTGGCAGGGGTGTTGGAACTGAGTGGGCTTTGAGTCCCCTTCCACCCCAAACCATACCACGAGAACCCACCAGTCCCTGCGGCTGCCAGGGTTCTGCTGGCTCAGATCCAGCAGCCCTCAGCAAATCGCAGCACCGCCCTGGCCACCGCTTTTCCGCCTAGCAACGCAGGCTCGGGCGGCCAATGGCAGAAATCCACCAATGGGAAAAAAAACTCGGGGTGAATCGCGGCTTGCCATTGGCTCGCGCGCGAGGGCTGTGGCGCTGCAGCCATCGGGGGGCCGGGGTGGAGCCCGCGCTGGGGCCGAGGCGGGATGGGCCAAGGAGGAGGGGGCGGTTCCCGCCTTGCAGCGCCACCCCGCGTCCTTATTCCCTCCAGCTCCTCAAGGTAGCCGCTGTTTTCTCCGCTCATTGGTTGATGGTTCTGACAGGGACCGCGGGTCCCAGTCGGTTTGAACACTCAGGTTCCCACATTGCCCCTCTCTTTCACTGCGCATGCCACAAGAATGGAATCATGGAATGGTTTAGTATGGAAGACACACCTCCCACCAGCCCAGGCTGCTCAAGGCCCCATCTAACCTGGCCTTGAACACCTTCAGGCATGGGGCATCCACAGCTTCCCTGGGCAACCTGTGCCAGTGCCTCACCACCCTCAGCGTGAAGAATTTCTTCCCTAAGTCTAATCTAAATCTTCCCCCTTCCAATTTAAAGCTGTTCTATCTCATCCTACCACTACAAGACTTTGTAAAAAGTCCCTCTCCAGCTTTCCCATAGCCCCTAGGCCACTGCTGGCTTATGTTCAGCTCTTGTCAACCAGCACGCCAGCCCAGCAGATTTCCAGCTCCTCTTCCCCAAGTCTGTAGTATTGTGTTGGGTTGAATCTCACACTTGACCTTGTTGAATCTCTTGTGCAATCCTGGGACCTTCCTGATCCCAAACAAGCAGCACTAGATGTTGGGGAGTAGCATGCACCCCTTCACCCCTGCTGGCTGTCACAGAAGGGCCCAGAGCCTTGCAGGGACACACAGGGATAGGTCTGGGCCCTGCCCACCATCCCTAGCTGGAATGGTCTGGAATTCAGACCCCCTCCAGAAAAAAAACACTTGTCCAGGCTCTGAGTTATGGTGAGGGAGTAAAAAAACAGGATGCAAAGCAGAGGCAGGACAGACGATGTGATGACAAAAGCTTGACAGGAGAGTCTGGTTCATGCCAGCTCCATGGAGGAGGGAGTGCAGTCGGGCCCGCCATGTAGAGCAGCACAGATGATGAGGGCACCTCGTCTGCTGTCTCCCACATGCCCATGGCACAGCCTGCGGGATCACAGCCACTCTAGGCAGTGCCAAGGGCACGACTGTAACCATTTGCTTGGAAAATGGGCACAGAAAAACTTAGACTAAGTAGAGCTGAGGCTTTTATTAGAAAAGGAGATCTACGCTGTATTCCCTTTGGGAATACAGCTTTATGCAAGAGTAATTTTGAGTCGTGGAGGAGTCCTTAAAGGCCTCATGCCAACCTGATGCAGGAAGATTTGGCAGGTGGGGACTGAGGTCTGATCAGGCTAGCTCGAGGAGTCCTGGCTTGTGATCCCAAGGTAAACCTGTATGGTCCTGGCGAGAGATTCACCATGTGGGAACATTGCCTGCTTCAGACACGAAACCAGGTACAAAGGGAAGGGCCTGAAAGAGAAGAGAACCCTGCAGCAGCAAGGACTGTGGCATTCCCTCGCTGCAGTCTGACTGGGCAGCTTGCTCCCTGTGCACTGTGCAGAGCTCCCCAGATCTGCCTCAAGTCTCTGCCCTTCCATTTGGCTCCATGTCAGCTCTTTTGTGCCCTGGAAAGTCCTGCAGAGCTACAGCCTGTGGTGTCAGACATGGTGGGAAGCTCCTCAGAGACAGCTGAGCTGCACATGCAGGCGGGAGCTGAACTAAACTGTCAATGTGCCTTGAAACACAGGCTGCACAGCTGGGGCTCTCCCGTGGCCAGCTGAAATCCCACTCATCCCTCTACCCACCTTCCCTGCTGCTCATCCTCCCCAGTGGAGCTCTGGGAGAACTTCTGCCAGCGAGCAGCCGCCTCCTGCTTTCGGTTCAACTTCCACAGGGTCTGCACCAGGTAAGAGGCAGCAGCTGGGTCACCTGCAAGACAGGAACCAGGAATTCAGCCTGGAGCAGGGGATGAGCAGTTTCCAGAGCTGCCGTGGGCTGCAGCGTGTTGCTAAAGAAGCTCAGAAGCTGGATGAGGGAGCTGAGAATGAGGAGAGGTGGTGTAATGGGGAGAAGATGGTCCTGGCTGTGTTGCAGGCTCTAATTAACACTCCGGCTGGTGGCCAAGGTGGATGGCATCAGCCTGTTCCTTGCAGACAGGTCTGTACCTCCCCAAAGGGAAGGTGTCTCAGTCAGGATTGGGACCAGCAGATTTGGCAGACACTTGGGAAGCTCACATCCCTGCGGCGTATCAGCAGGGCTGGCGCACTGAGCAGGGTCACTCCCGAGAGCAGCAATAGCCACGCCTCAGCTGTGCTCGGAACATGTACAGTTCTCTGCCCCACTCCCTTCTTCCCTGACAGGCACCTGGACTGCCAGCCATGGACATGCTGCTTCCTGGGATGAAATTAAGAGTCCAGCTGCTCTGTTCTGGGAAAGCGGACCTGCTTCTGAGAGAAAGCTGGCTGTACCAAGCTAGGGTTTGGGCAGGAACCAGAGCCATGCCCAGGCTGTCTCAGAGCACAGGTTGTGAGCAGGGTTCTGACACACTGCTAGAGTGGTCTCTAGCAGTAGTTGGTCTCCTTCTCCAGGCCAGTGAGGTGACTGAGCCCCAGAGAAGCATTCCAAATACATAACATTTCTTGTAGCCCTGCTGTACTCCTTGGCATTTGAATGTTTGGAGCACAAGTGTTACCAGGAGCAGCTGAGGCAACTGGGGTTGTTTAGTCTGGAGGAGACGGAGGGGAGACCTCATCACTGTCTACAACTGCCTGAAAGGAGGTTATAATGAGGTGGGTGTTGGTCTCTTCTCCCATGTAACAAGTGATAGGATGAGAGGAAAGGACCTCAAGCAGCACCGGGGGAGGTTCAGACTGGATATTAGGAACCATTTCTTTACTAAACAGTGAAATATTTGTACAGGCTGCCCAGGGAAGTGGTGGAGTCCCCTTCCCTGGAGACGTGGCACGTTAGGACATGGTTTAGTAGGCATAGTAGGTATTTGGCTGACAGCTGAGCTGGGTGATCTTTAAGATCTTTTCCAACCATAATGATTGTATGATACTATAAATAAGCGTGGTCTAAAGCATACGACCACTCTGCTGAAGACACAAAGGAGCCCAGGACAAAAAAGTGGAAATGCCCTCTGTTCTTCACCAAAATGAGGCTCTTACCTGGCGAGATCTGCAAACCGTTCTGGAAATCCAACAAAGCTTCCTTGTGCTTCCCCAGCTCCAGGAACACTGCACCTCTTCCGATAAGGGAGAGCAACCTGATCTTCTGGAGCACCTTCACTTCTGGCAGGAGACTCTCTAGCATGGAAAGACACACAGACCTGGAGACGGCATCCTCTAGACATTCCCTCCCTCATCCCAGGTTAGCAGCCAGGAGAGGCCAAACATTTCTTTGGGCTGTTAATCTTGCAGCTTCCTGAAGCACTGGTGGCAGAACTCAGCCAGGCTGCGAGAAGCTGGGAGGTGGCAGAAGGCAAGAAAGAAAAACAGCAAGAGCTTGGTATGTTACATGGCTGTGGTGAAAAAGGACCTTGGCACCAGCCTGGCCTTAGGCTGTCCATCTGCAAAACTTGTACAGATCTCTTTCCTGAAATTCAGTTTTGTGAAGCTTCCCAGTTTACAGCCCCTTTAACTGCCACCTGGACAGCGGGGAAGGAGGCAGAGTCAAGGCCAAGCCCTGCTCAAACCAATCCCGCCAGTCTTTTCAGAGGCTCCAGCACAGCGCAGAGCTCAGCAGCTGGGGCAGCACCTCCTGCCAGAGGTGGCCCCTTGGTCCTGTACCCACAGCTGCAAAGCCTGCAGACCCTGACTCAGCCAGGCCCCGTGGTGCAGCGTTCTACCTGCTGGTTCAATGCCAGACCCATGAAGCTGAACTCGCAAGAGATCACCGAGGCACCTGTGGGTGGGAGGATAGTGGAGCTTCAGTAGCACATCCAAGCTGAGAAACCGGCTGCAAGTTGCCAGGCTGGCCCCTACGCCATGCTGTGCCCAGCTCTGGCCCCTGGCAGCCACTGCTGCTGGATCACAGAATCATAGAATGGTTTGGGTTGGAAGGGATCTTAAAGCCCACCCAGTTCCAATCCCCATGCCCTGGCCAGGGACACCTCCCACCAGCCCAGGCTGATCATAGTCCCATTCAACCTGTCCTTGAACACTTCCAGGGAGGGGGCATCCGCAACCTCCCTGGGCAACCTGTGCCAGTGCCTCACCACCCTCATCGTTAAGTATTTCTTCCTAATGTCTCATCTAAATCCCCCCCTTCCAATTTAAAGCCATTCCCCCTCATTCTATCATTCCATGCCCTTGTAAAAAGTCCCTCCCCAGCTTTTGGTGCTCCAGCTCTCTGATCATATTTGTAGCCTCCTCTGGACCCGTTCCAACAGTTCCCTATCCTTCTTATGTTGGATAGTGAGGTGCCTTTCCTCAGCATGTTTCCCTCACCTGCTGAATTCCGTTATGGCCTCCTTTCTCTCGCCCAGTGTGACCCGTGCCCAGCCCTGGTGCAGGTATCCAGCTGCTCTCCAGACAAGGCAGCGCAGAGCCTCCTTCTTCTGGAATGGGAGTCCATCCCCTGACACTGCTCCTGGCAATGGGCACTTTGGCTGCTCCAGCCTCTCCTCCAACATCCATGGGATAAGGTCAGTTGTCCGGCTGATGACTTCCTCACACATGGTTATGGCATCCTGATGCCTCCCAGCCTGCTCCAAAGCAGATGCTGCCTCCAGGAACACCTCAGGGATCCTGGGCAGAGCTGAGCCACCATCCAGGGGCACCTGGGGAGTGAAAGTACTGAGAGTGCTCAGGACACTGAACCACAGAGCACCCACCCAAGCAGAACAACCCTGCGCTCTCTGGGAACCTGAGCTGCAGCCCAGCAAAGCTCAACCTCACTCCCACAGATGCTGGAGCCTCTCTGAGAAGGGAGAAGCTGTGAAGCACTAACAGTTCAGCAGAGTCAAGGTGGTAAATCCCCGGTTTTGAAGTGAATGACATCCAAAACCAGCTGCTCCCCACATGGAAGGGGAAGCTGCTCCTCCAAGCAGCGGTGTCAAGTGGTCTCCAGTGTGAACCCAAAGGCAGACATGCCACAGGTCAGGGGTGCAAGCCTCCACCTCCTTTCTTTCATATCCCAAACTAGGTACCAAATCCTGGATCTAGAAATAATCCCTGGGCCGAGGCCTTAGGATGGGGAGCTCTTCACCAGGACTCCTACCTGCTGCTGCAGCCCCTCCTGAAACAGAGCCAGAAAATCCAGGTAATGTTCCACTGCATCGGCAACCCTGCAACAGGAGGGACAGGACATGTGCTGGAAGGAGCAGAGGGACCCTAAGGAATGCCAGCAGCCAGATGGAACCTGGATCACCAGCCCACAGGCTCTCCCTGCACCATGCTTGCTCCAGTTGTTATACCTGTGCTTTGAGCAGACCTACAACAGTAGGACTGAACCTGACCCATTCCCAGGAGCACAGAGAAAGTCACAGAGCCCAAACAAGCAGCATGTTGCAAGCAGACCAGAGGTACTATTACCTCCCATTCAGGAGACACCGCTGTGCCAGCAAGTACTTCACTTCAGAGGGGTGGCGATGGCGAAGGAGAGAAGATAGTACGGGTGTGTGGACAAGGAGCTCTGTTCGGATTAGGAAATATGGACTAGAAGAAGCAGCTGCTGGAGGGTTTTTTTGCAGAGCCTGTGACACAGGAACAGAAAATATAGTCAATACAACGCTGGTCAAGTTGTGAGCAGCCGCAATCTCTTGCCACTTCTGGCATCTGGAGATGAGCAGAAGCACTGCCCCTTCCTCATAAGCACAGGTACTTTGTTCTCTCTCGCTACAGCACAGCCACTTCCAAGAAGAGCAACCAGGATCACACAGGGACAGGCAGACTTCTGGTCTCCACAGGCATCAGCAGACTTGCAAGATCATCCAGATCACCTCAGGTTTTTAGTTCAAGGTGCTCTGAACTGCCTGGGACACCAGCTCCGATTGCAGCTGCAGACCTAGTTAGATCAGACCTTGGGCCATTCATTATAATTTCTGTATTGAGAGCACAACCTCTTCTCCCAAGTCACCACGAACTTGGACTCAAAGTTCTCGCCACATCCAACCACCAGGTACTGTGCAGGAATTCTGGACCTCGCTGGGCCCCCTCCTGCCACCTGCTCAAGATAGCACCAGGGCTAGATCACTGCAGTCTACTTTGGGGACCCCTCCAGGGCCAAACAGTCCCCTAAAACGCAGGAGCCTGCTTGAAACTCTGTGCAGGGTCTGCTGGGCAAAAATCAACCAAGAGCCACAGGAAGCAGACAAACCTCGTAGAGCAGAGCCAGGGCCTGCAGCTCTGCGTCCGTCTCCCCCAGCTCATGGTACAGGGCTGCCACGTGGGACAAGGCTGCAAGGCACTGGAAGTCTGTCTGGAGGGCACGTCTCAGGTGCTGAAGGGCTGTCTGAGGCTTGCCCTGGTCAGGTGGGAAGAGGTACATGATGCAAAGACATCTTTGTTGACATCTTCACTGTTAGATGCGTCCCAGATCCCTGCTCTTCTTCTTCCCCAGTGATCCCTGCCATCATCAGGCTGGTTTCTGAGCTTCTCTCTCTGCAGCAACCCTTTGTGCTCAGGCAAAGCCACAGTCTGGATTATGTACTTTTCTAAGGAGTCTGGGGCCCACCAGGGCAACTTCTACCTAGGACATGCAGAGGCAGTTTGGGGTCAAACCTTCCCAGGACCACATTTAGCCCCACTGCTGGCTCTGCACCCAACAGGTTTGGGGAGAAACCCTCCCCTGAGCACCCAGAGTCCCACAGGTTGGGGTCAACCCTTCCTGGGAGCACCCTCAGCCCCACAGCACTGGGGTCAAATGGCTGTTACCATTCTCTGAGCGCAGCAGCCAAGGCAGGTGTAGATGTGGGCCAAGACCCTCTTGGAGCAGAATCCTCCTGCAGCCTCCTGAAGGAGGGAGAGAGCGGTGGAGAAGTTCCCAACCTCCAGCTCCTGCAGCCCTAGGACAGATCCAGCACCTCAGCTCTGTGGCTCCCCTTCCCACCCCATCCAGTCCTTTTCATTCCAATGCTGCAGGCGCCTGCCTGATCCCATCCATAACCAGCAATGCTCAGCTGGATGCTGCCAAGCTGCCCTCTTTGGTTTGGTGGCATTGCAAAAGAACAACCCACTCCATGGACACAGCTAGCAGAAACCACAGAATCATAGAATCGCCTGGTTGGAAAAGATCTTTGAGATCATTAACTCAAATTGTACCTGTCCACTACTAAATCATATCCCTAAGCACCTCAACTACAGTCTTTTGAACCCCTCCAGGTATGGAGACTCCAGCACCTTCCTGGGCAGCCTGTTCCAGTGCCTGACAACTTTTTCAGTGAAGAAATCTTTCCTGATGTCTAATCTGAACTTTCCCTGGTGCAACTTGAGGCCATTTCCTCTCGTGCCATCACCCGTCACTTCAGAGAAGAGACCAACATCCACCCCACTACAACCTCCTTTTGGGTAGTTGTAGACAGTGATGAGGTCACAGCGTCTTCTCTGTGCTAAGTCTTCCAAGCAGCAGCTTCCAAGTCCAGCTGCCAAGACGCTTGCCTTGGCCCATAACAACTGCACATTCCATGCGCAGCAGCGGTGCTGCAGATGGGGAAACACAGACAGAATCTCAAAAAGCCTTCTTCCAGCCAGTCTGGGCCACCTTCCAGCAGGATGCTTTGGAATAGTAATCCATGAATATTTACTGTGAATGGTATTTACTCTTCTTTCAATCCCCATGTCAAGCTTCCCTCTCGGGCCATTTTTGCATGCCCACATCACATTCTTTAGCCTAGTGAAGAGGAGGCTGAGAGGAGAGTTTATCACTGTCTACAAGTCTCTGAAAGGAGGTTTTAGCGAGGTGGGTGCTGGTCTCCTCTCACATGTGACAAGCGATAGGACGAGAGCAAACGGCCTCAAGTTGCACCAGGGAAGGTTCAGCTTAGACATTAGGACAAATTTCTTCACTGAAAGGGTGGTCACACACTAGAATGGCTGCCCAGGGAGGTGGGTGAGTCTCGATCCCATCAAAGATGGGTAGATGAGTTTCTCAGGGATCTGGTTTACTAGTGGACAGGTATGGTTGGACTCAATGATCTCAAAGGTCTTTTCTAACCAGGTGATTCCATGATTCCCATCTGCCAACTCCCTGCTGGAAGAGCTGTTGCCAATCCAGAGGCTTTTGAGAGGTCTGTGGGCAGCAGCTCCCGCCTTCCCTCCTTGCAGGAAGGCCTCGCATCCAATCCCAGAGCTGCTGGGATTGTCAAGACAGCGAGTGAGTGAAAGCTGTGAGCAGGACAGAGTACAGCAGTCCGATGAGATCAATCACCCGCTGCAACATCAGGCGACAAAGCTGTATAGCAACGCTGCGTCGCTCCTGCAGCACTTTGATCTGATGGGAACAAAGTGCTTGCATCAAGGCAAGTGCCAGAAGACAGAGAGAAGAAAGGAAAAGCCTCACAAGTCCCCTGCCAGCCTTCTGCATGATACAAGTTCTCTGCAGGGCTCAGACATCTATCTACAGCCACAGACAGGCAGAGGAACTCTGTGACAGTGCAGAGGAAGGCCCAGCTGGGGAAAAGCAGAGAAGCTCTTTGAATACTGAACAGCAAAGTTGAGATGCAGAGGCTAAGCCCAGGTCTCTCCCAAAGGAACAGCCTAGAGAACCCCAAGGCACAGTTTGCTTGGGAAGAGAAACCAGGATAAGAGCAGGCAAAGGGTGTCCTGGGACAGGAAAGCAGTGGGAGCCTGTGCTGGCATGAGTCCCCGCTCTACACAAACCCTGCAGGAAGGCAGCTGCAGTGCACAGGATCTCCTTCAAGTCCTCAACGCTCTGTACCAGGGGCAGGGAGGCCTCCTCAGCAGGTACTCGCCATGCCTTGAGCAGGGAGAGGAGTTCATTCTCCCCCTCGCTGCAGTGAGGGCTCCCCAGGTCCTGCAAATACACAGAGGCGAGAGAGCAGGGAATGCTGAGGGGAGGCAGGAAATACCAGTCCCAGGGCACAGGGGCACAAGGTATCCCACCAAACCCTTGGACCTGCTCTTTTTTTGGGGGGAGCAATGTCCTACCACCCCCTCACTTCAACTGTAAGCCCTTCACTGGAGTAATTGCTGCCGGGAGCAGCACCTCCCTGGCTCACAGTGAGGTGTGCCTCCTGGGGCTCCAGGCAAGGCAGATCCAAGTGCTGCTGGAGGGCATTCATGAAATATGGGACTCCTCATCAGCCTTCACACCATCCTCATGATCAGCAAGGAAGTCTCCTCTGCATCCCAACACTCACAGCTTACTCCCTGCAGAGGCTTCCAGTCCACCTGCAGCCACTTTCCAGGCTGCTCAAGTCTCCTCTCCAGCACCCTGAGGTCCAGGACCCAGCATGCAGGAAATAACCTGGGACACAGTGCACTCAGGCGAAGCTGGGACACCAGGGATAGGGTTTCTCATGCTGCCTGGGCAGCACGGATGGGTTCAGGTCTCCAAATGCCATAACAACATTTTGCAGAGTGGGATTTACGGCAGTGTTTACTCTGCCTCCTCCAGCAAGCCCATGAATATCTATACCTGCATAGAAACTCTCGTGCAGGAAATTAGGAGCTGTGCAGCACCCACCCATGCCCCGTTACCTCAGCGTTGCTCAGGAGCCGGAAAAGGACAGTGATGCTTCCCAGGCGGTTGGCTGCCAGCCACCATGCTGCTTGCAGGGCCCCCAGTTGGTGCAGAGGTGCCTGCAGCTCCTCCAACATTACCTGCTGCAGCACTTTCTGCCACAGCTCCTCAGTGCTGAGGTCCTGTCTGCTGGCCCCACAGGCCTCCAAAACTGAAAAAAGCCCGAACAAAACAATGCCAGCCCTGAGAAAACAGGTCAGCGCCCTCCAACAGCACCTCCTGAGAGGGACAGAAAGCCTCAAGCAAGCACGGTCTCCTTGTAGTGAGGGAAGGAATGTGGTTACAGGGCTACAGTGGCGTGAAATCAAGCTCCCAGGCGATGGAGTTAATAGTGGCATGCTGCTCCCGAGGTCATTTGTCCCTGGGCAAGCACATGCCACCTCTGTGGATCACCCCCTAACCTGTAGCCCATTGCAGTGAGTTTTCTTTGAAGCCATCACATCACAATAAAAGAAAAGCCTAATCTTCTAATGTCACTAAAACTTAGCTGGAATCTTGACACTTTATGCCCTGGAATCCCTCATTTCCCCTCAAAACCTTTGGCCCATCCCTGCAGGCAGCAGCAGGCAGGCAGCCAGGCAGCTGCACAGCATCCCTGGCCACAAGCCATCCCACTCCTGCCCTTCCCAGCAGAGCCAGCCTTCCCTGCTCACAGTTCCTCCCTCTCCCCAGCCAGTCTCCAAAGCACAGAGTACATTCCCCTCACCCTGAGAAGTCACCCTACAGAGAATGGTTCCATTACCCCTGAGGAGACCCAGACGTATTCCTGCTTCTCCTTCGGTGGTGGAGTCAGAGGCTCCCGCAGTGAAAAGCAGGGAGTTGTAGAGGATGGTGAGCTCCAGAGGCAGGGCAGGGAGGGCAGCAGGCAGCCCTGTGGTCACAAACACAACAAGAACAGAGCAAGTCAGGAAAAACCCTACAACCGTCCACGCTAAGGTGTCATCACACAGATGTGTGAGGAGTTAAGTGCCCTGGCAAGTTTTGTTGTTGTTGTGGTGCGATTTAACAGGTTGGGAACTGCACTGCCCAGAGAGACAGCAGGGGTCACCTCTCTGGGTTCCAGCACCGCTGTGGGTTTCCATTCTCCAGCTGTCCAGGTGCTGCAGTCATAGGATCACAGAATAGTTTGAGTTAAAGCCATCCAGATCCATCCCCCCTGCCATGGGCAGGGACACCTCCCACCAGACCAAGGTCCCATCCAACCTGGCCTTGAACAACTCCAGAGAGGGGGCATCCACAGCTTCCCTGGGCAACCTGTGCCAGTGCCTCACCACCTTCATCATGAAGAATTTCTTCCTAATGTCTAATCTAAATCTTCCCCCTTCCAATTTAAAGCCATTTCCCCTTGTTCTGTCACTACAGGCCCTCGTAAAAAATCCCTGCCCAGCTTTCCTGTAGCCCCTTCAGGTACTGGAAGGTCACTATGAGGTCTCCCCAGAGCCTTCTCCAGGCTGAACAACCCCAACTCTCTCAGCCTGTGCTCACAGCAGAAGTGCTCCAGCCCTCTGATCATCTTCATAGCCTCCTCAGGACTCACTCAAACAGTTCCATATCCTTTTTATGGGATCCTTCTGGGGATTTCAGAACTGGACACAGCACTCCGAGTGGGGTCTCATGAGAGCAGAGTAGAGGGACAGAATCCGCTCCCTCGCCCTGCTGGCCACTGCACTTCTGATGCAGCCCAGGACAGGATTGGCCTTCTGGGCTGCGAGTGCACATTGGCAGCTCGTGTCGAGCTTCTCATCAATCGGCTCCACAGGGCTGCTCTCAATCACATCACCCTTATCCTGTGTAGGAACCATGGATAGCCCTGACCCAGGTGCAGACTCATGAGGTTCCCACAGCCCCACTTCTCCGGCCTGTCCAGGTCCCTCTGGATGACATCTTATCCTTCTGGTGTGACAGTTGCCCCACTCAGCTTGGTGCCACATATCACATAATGAATAGACATATAATTAGCAAATATAAGGATGCTACCGCGTATATCTGGCGACTGCACGGCTGGAGAATCCCCTGCTTCCACCTCGAAGCCAATAAAAGAATGTTTCTCTCATAAAGCTGGAACTCTGCTCTCCAAGAATTTCATTTGACTGTTTTTTACGGTAACAACAGGATTTCCCCTCTGGACCCTCCACCCGCTCTCTGGACGCTGGAACCACTGGGATACAGAGCTGCAGCCTGGTCACCATCACCACTGCCCGGTACCCCCAGCCCCGGAACGGGCCGGGGATCCCCGGGGAGGGGGGTTGCCCTGGGGCGGGACAGGGGAGCCCCGGGCGGAGCCGCCACTCACCCTGCACCGCCCACAGCAGCTCCCGTGCCTCCCGCGCCGCCTCCCGCGCCACCGCTGGGCTCCGCGCCGCCTGCAAGGGACGCGCTCAGCCTCCGCCTCGGCCCCCTCCGAGGACAGGGGAGGGGCAGGGGAGGGGCTGCTCCGCACCCGCCATCGTGCGACCAGGGCACGGCTCTCGGCGCTCCAGGTGCTCACGCACCCAGGCTGCTCCGCAACCACCCCGCGTCTCCGCTTCCGCGCCGCCATCGCCGCCGTTCCCGCCGCCGCGCTCATTGGCTACCGCCTGCCAAGCCGCCTCTCACGATTGGCCAGAGTCCGCCCCTTTGCTGCTCACGATTGGCTACCACCAGGAACCCTACCGCTTGCGATTGGCCGAAGCTGCGCTTCTCCCGCCTCCCCGCTATTTGGTCCCGCCCGCCTCCCGGCCGTCCACGAACTGGCTGGTGGATCGCCGCTCCCGCCTCCCGCAATCGGCCGGAGCCGCGCTGCTCCCGCCTCCGCGCTTATTGGCTGCTGGGCGCCGCGTTTCCTCCCGAGATTGACCAGCACCTCCCGCCTCCCCACCCACTGACTGGCTGCCGCGCTGCTCCCACCTCCCAGCCCACTCACTGGCACCCGTCGCGCCGCGGCCCGCGATTGGCCGGAGCCGCGCTGCTCCCCCCTGCACACTGATTGACAGCTGCCTGGCCCCCGCCGCTTACGATTGGTCAGCACCGCGCCACTCCCGCCTCCCTGCTCATTGGCTGCCCTATGCACGGGCAGGAGTTGGACTAGGTGATGCCTGTGGGTCCCTTCCAACTCAGGTCATTCTGTGATTCTGTGAAGTAGTTACCGTTACAAAAAGTGGAATATTTTGATTTACGCTAAAGTAGAGTTAAGTTTCATCTAAGTAACTGTATGTTTTGAAAGTCAAGATAGAATGTCTCTCTGACAGCATGAGGGGCGGGGGGGGGGGGTGCCTTACAGCATCTTTTGTCGTTGTTTTTCCACACACTGTTCAAAGTGAAATGATAACGTCTTGTCTTCTGTATGGTCAGCGCCGAACAGATGTGTCTTCTCCTACAATCACTTCTGTTCACAGCCTTTCCCTATCAAAACACGAGGTAAGACAGAGCTGGCTCCAAAGCTCCAACGAGCGGAGATTTGGCTGTTGAGAAGTTCATAGTAACATTAACATGGGTCCCCTCCTCATTGGAGCTTTGAAGCCAGCTCTTGGTCCAGCCTTGCATTCTTAGATAAGTGGAGAAGTACTGTCTGGGACAGCACTATTTAAAAAACCACACTATCAAAAGAACAGTCTGTGTCTGTCTAAGTTTCTAAAACACTGCCATTCAGAAATCACTTAACTGAGGTCAGAAAACAAATTCTTCAGAAAACCAACTCTACTTAAGTCAAAATATTCCACTCTCTGCAATAACAATCACTTCTTGTATCACTCGCCTGAGTTTGTCTCGTTGTGCACTGACTGATGCGCCCTCATGCGCACAGCGCTGAAACCAAGGATGCTGCTTTCTGAAACTCCAAAACAAGTCTGAAAGAGTTTATTTGTAGGCATTTTCAGTATCACTGGTCCTGGGGCTCCTGCCTGCTCCCAGCCAGCTCCGGAAGCGCCACTGGACCACCGACCACCACCCACCTCAGATTCCCATGGACACCAACAACTCTCTCCCCACACTGATTAATTAACAAGTCATTTAATAACAGAGCCACCCCTGAAGGATCCATCTCTGCAAGCGCAGGCACAGGGAGCTGGACACAGGTCTCCAGCCCCAAGGACCACGAAGTCTAGAGGCAAAGCTCTCGGGTGATGGAGCGCTGACAACTTGCCTGGTTCGGGTGTTTTTTAAGGAAAAAAAGGCT
Source organism: Neomorphus geoffroyi (assembly GCA_033558235.1). Taxonomy (NCBI): domain Eukaryota; kingdom Metazoa; phylum Chordata; class Aves; order Cuculiformes; family Neomorphidae; genus Neomorphus; species Neomorphus geoffroyi. Next base: position 3,592,212 of record JAUMJM010000048.1, read on the forward strand.
CTACTTCCTAGCAGAGACTCAAGGATCACTTCCACCTTCCCAGTGTGGTTGCTGAATGGGAACAAAACCATTAACAGCCAGGTATGCAAGTGAAACCCAGGAAAGCGCAGCACCACATGGCATGCAGAGCTCCCAAACTGCTTTCCAGAAGTGGGTGCATCCCCTTTTTTTATCCCAAATGGGCTAATGAGGCACAGAGAGGTTAACAACAAAAAATAAACCAGTCTCGCTGCAGTCCATTGGCAAACTGAGCCAGAGCTCAGGAGAAACACTGGCATCGCTGCTTCCCGAGGGTGAGGGGAGACACACACACACAGCCAACGTGATCCAGGTGTGAATAAGAAGCCCGACATGTTGAGGGAAGAACAGACAGAGGTGGGATGGACAAACAGGTATGGAAATGGAGATACATGCAGTCTTGGCCTCCCTGCAGCAGTGCCACCCCTTGGGATCACTGTGCAGGCAGTGCCATCCCCATGGATTGGGGCGGGGAGATGTTCCCAACAGCTTGCATTGGTGGTGACTTTTGGTCGCTGTTTTCAAGGCGGCACAAATGAGACACTATTCCTGGCCTGGGCCGGGCAGTTTCCTGGTGGAGCTCTCCCCTGCCTGGAGGTACAGGGCGATGAGCAGGAGCTGCGGCTGTGGAGTGTACGTGTAACGCTTGTGAAAGCCCAAAGTGGAGCAGAGGATGAAACCGCTCTGTGGAGCACACTGAGGATGACATGTCAGGCTCAGACAAGGGACACAGAGAGTAGCGACAAACTGCTTGGAGTAATGGTTCCAGGAGAGACTCAGCAGGCTTCAGCGGGGGAAAGCAGGGCACAGCCTGCTCCTCAGCACATTATGTTTCCTCAACAGCAGGCACCTTCCTCCAGACTCTCCCTGGAGTTTTAGACCAGCAAACACAGCCACATCTGTGTGTGTCCTGCTTCCAAGGCTGCCAAGTCTTGGACTAGCATTAATTCTGTTATGCCTGGCACACTCAGGAGAACGGCAGCCAAATGATCAGCTTGAGGGAAGCCAGGCAAGGCTGGCAAAGACTAAAAAAGTCAATGAAAGAAAGCAAGAGCATCTCCAGCCCTTGGAAAACTTGTCGTCTTCCATTCGAGATCTTTGGTGTAGTAGCCAGTCTGCCTTAGCTTAGCAGCCAGAACTCCTCAGCCTCTCTGCCATGACAAAAATGTTCCTGCAGCTTTGCCACTGCGACTTTTGTTCAGTCTCCAGTGAGGTAAGCATGTGTGTTTCCATGGTGCTGCAGCTCTGCTGTCCCCTCTGCTCTGCCCTGGCCTCTCAAGGTTGCAGCGGAAAGGTAGAGGGGTGACTGGAGGCATGAGGAGAGGATGCCCATGTGCGTTCATCTAAACATGAAGAACGGGCATGGGAAAGCTCAGCAGCATGATGGTGGCCATCAAAAGAGGAACTCGGCCCAGAGGTGGGAGAGAACTAAGCCAATGGGCTTTGGTAGCAGCTGAGAGTCCACTACTACAGCACTAGGAGCCAACACGATTTCTGCCAGCACAACGAGAGTTGGACAGCAAGCTCCTGATCAGGTTACACATTACAAGACAAATCTGGGCTCCAGCCTTGGGACTTAGCAACATGTGTTACCTAGACTAACCTCATGTTAAATGAAAACTCACTGTGTAGCTGCTGCCTCCATGCCCTCCCTCCTCTTCACATGGATGCACCCTCATCCACACACACAGTCCTCTGCATCGATATCTGTACAGAGTCCAAAGAACCACAGAGCGCAGCAAATAACCTGTTCTTAAGGATGGAACTGCTTAAGCTCATCTTACTGCGGGCTGAAGCCTTTTTGCCCCCTCCAGCTTCCCCTGTGGCATGCTGCTACCCCTTGCCCAGGCACTGAAGCAATCTGGGGAGTCACATCAGCCTCAGTCCCTGGTGGTATTGGGAGAAATTAGTCCAGTCCCTAATTGTGTTGGGCGAAATTAAGCATGACAGGCCCACAGGGCAGGGGTGATGCTAGGCTGAGGTGGGAGAGCATAGCCAGCAGGTCAGGAGGAGGTCCAGCAATGGAAACTCAAAATTAGAGCAGTTTAGACTTCCCTGGAATTGCACACTAACATCTAAGCAAATGTTTTCCAAGGGTAAAATACTAAAGTAAACCTGTCCTCAAAAGCCATTTTCTGCAGTGATTGGGCACTTGGACATACCGGCAAGGACTGAGATGATGAGAGAGGTGATGAGATACTCTCCCCAGGACTCTCCAGTGCAGGGGAGAAGAGCAAGAGCCTGGAGTTACACTAGCAGTCTGCAGTGAGGAGCTCAAACAAGGGCAGTTGTGATGGATGAGACAAGAACGTGATCAGAATCAACACAGGAGTCCCAGGCAAGCAGTCCTCTGCTCTCTTCAGAGGAGAAAAAGTTGAAAGGCTTCATAGCACCAAGTAACGCCACACAGTGGTTGAGGGCAGTAAGGAATCCCAGCTCCCATCAAAACTGCAGGGGGGAACAGAGCTGGGATGTAGCCAGGCACCACGGTCACTGTCCTCTACCTCTGCCCATAAAGAAAGAAATGGGCTGCAAGCAGTGAAGGGCAGGTTTGGGGTGGCTCCCTTGCAGCACAAAGCCAGCAACTCTCAACAATAAAGTCAAGACCAAGATAAGCACCAAGTATGGGATCACAAATGCCATCGGCTCAGTGTCTGGGGACCCTTCAAGGTGACACAACCCCAACAAAAGCAGAGACACCAGTGGGCTAAGCCACCTCCCAGAAGAGTCGTCACCTGCTCAGGGCTTTCAAGCAGCGGTTCCCAGGTACTGGAGCTCACACCAAAACTACTCCTGCTGCTGGGACAGCCACTCCACACTCCCCTTTCCTTCCCTTTCCATCCAGTAAGGGATAAAGCCAACGTTCTGCCACTACATCCTGCCACAACTCAACCATTCACTTTCAGGAAGAGACTGGGAGTCCTGGCTGCTACAGCCCAGCCCAAGGGGACTCCAACAGGTCAAGATCCCAAGGGAAGAATTTCTTGGTCACAGACTCAGTTCTCCCTGCTACCACCCCTGCGACAAAGTAAGCCTGCCTCAGGCTGTATGAGGCAACCCAGAGCACTCCCCATTCCCCTTCCAGGGTGAAGATGACCAGGAAAATGGAAGCGTAGAGCAGGAGGGGCCTCAATACAGAGCAACCAACTGAATTTATGGAGGAGCAGCTGCCACCAAGACCCCAGGAACCACCTATATGTGTACCACTTTGATTCCAGCATGAAAACTGGGTACGCAAAGATAAGTGGTGGCTGCAAGACCTTCAGTCTCCTCTCCCCCTTTCTTCCCCTCCTCTGCAGGCCTCTTCCCATGAGTCACTGTCTCTGTATAGGCAAGGTGACATCTCACTGGCCATGGAAGCCGACCAGCCACACAGTGGGGATAGTTGTAAGGAAAGTAGCAGCGAGACCCTGGGTTGGTGTTTCTCCAGAGGAGTGCTTCAGGACTCTTCCTTCTTTGGCTCTTGCAGCAGAGTCCTCCTGCTGCCAAGAAATGTCCCATGAGAGCTCTGACCTCCACTGCTGAGAAACACCACTGCAATGGGTGAAGAACAGTTGACTCCGCTCCTTTAGTGCAGCACAGAGGCAGGGAGTTGGGGATAATCCCTGGCCACTGTTGGCAGGCACTCATTGCTGGCGGCTAATGTACCCCTCCCAGCTCCACGGAGGCAGGGAGACAACCGTAGCCTCAGCCGATGAGCAGGTCAGGCTCCCCACAACTCCAGTGCTACCTGAGCTGGAGCTGGCTGAACCAGGTGCTGACGGCACAGTCTACACGCATCACCAGGGAGATCCCCAGCAGAAGGCAGATGCTGCTCACCACAAAGCCAAGCGACTCAAAGAGGAACCTGCAGGCACAACAGATGCAATGAGGACACCACAGCCAGCACTCACAGTATCACAAGGCTGGAAAAGACCTTTGAGATCATCAAGTCCAGCCCATGACTCAACACCAACACCTACTCGTCATCTAAACCATAGCACTAAGTGCCTCATCCAATCTCCTTTAAATTACCTCCAGGGAAGGTGACTCCACCACCTCCCCGGGCAACGCATTCCAATGACCAATTACCCTTTCAGTGAAGAATTTCTTCCTAATATCGAGCCTAAACTTCACCTGATGAAGCTTGAGACCCTGTCCTCTTGTTCTGTCACCAGCTGCCTGAGAGAAGAGACCAACCCCTGCCTGACTAAAACCTCCTTTCAGGCAGTTGTAGAGAGCAATAAGGTCTCCCCTGAGCTTCCTCTTCTCCAGGCTAAACAATCCCAGCTCCCTCAGTCGCTCTTCATAGGGCTTGTGCTCCAGCCCCTTTACCATCCTCGTCGCTCTCCTCTGGACGCACTCCAGCATCTCAACATCCTTCTTAAACTGAGGGGCCCAGAACTGGACACAGCACTCAAGGTGTGGCCTAACCAGTACCGAGTATAAGGGGATGATGCCTTCCTTAGTCCTGCTGGCCACACAATTCCTGATGCAGGCCAGGCTGCTGTCCTCACTCCCAGCATGCTGACTGATTTTCCTGGCAGTGGGAGGCTGGTAGCAGCCCCGATCCTAAAACCCAGATTACATCCACTCCCCAGCAGTCACTGTCTGCAACCTGGAAGCAAGCATGCCCCTGTTTTAGGGGCTGTTCAGGACAAAACCCAGGTGGAATTCTGAATCCCTCAGAGGCCAAGGCCACTCCACACTCCTAGCCCAAAGGTCTGCTTATTTACCATTTCTAGGTTTATCATTTCTGGTCTGGTATCCCTGCATTTGTCTCTGTGCATTGAATATTCTTAGCTTCCAGGTGGGCTCCATGTGTCCTCAGAAATCAAGATCAGAAGAAATTTTTAGGTTCTAGTTCAAGCCCAGCTTCTGAACATGAAGCAAGAATTAGTTAAGGGCAGTCCTACAGCCTCTGGTAGGTAAGAAGTCAGAAGATCAATCATAGTCTCTTCCAACATTATTGTCTATGAACATGAGTCAAAACGTCAGGAATATAAGCCCTAACCCAGCAACTGAGCAACTCCTAGGACTTACTTTGGGGCAAATACCTTCCAGACCATGAGGTGCCTCCTGAGGATCATAGCTGCACAAACACAGGCCAGAAGCTGTGGGGGAGATCAGGAAAAACAGGTTACAACTGGCTCTGGAGAGAGCTCCTGCACACTAGGTTCACATCTGAAGGTTTCACTAAACCACATGCACCAGAGAGGCTGGTAGAGCACACCAGAAATGAGCATCCCAAAGAGGATTCCCTTCCACTGGGTCCTCAAGTCAGAAAATGCAAACAACCTGGGGTACAGACAGGCCCTCCAAGCAAAGCACCAGCCTGGGGCAGCACAGGGGAGGATCGTGCTATGGCTTCATACCTGGTACTTCACTGAGACAGGCACTCTCGCTCCCCTGCTGCAGGGCCTCCCCATTCCCTAGCACCATCTCTGGTCCAACGACACAGGAGAGCGATTTGAAGCCTAAACCCTGGAAGGCTATCTGCTTCTTTCACGGGATTAAATTCCTGGAGTTTAGCTCCCTATACCACCACAACACAAGAGGATATGAGAAACACAGCTGGTGCAAAATGGATAGGCATCATCAGGAAGCAGGGGAGCAGGACTACATCCCTGCAGTTTCTGAACAGAGGTTGCCTCTCTGGGCAGATGGGTATGAAAAGCAAATGAAGCCACAATGTGGCTTCCATGCTGGAGCGTTTCCCAAAGCACAGAGCAAATGGCATGGCTCAGAGTTATGGAATGGGTTGGGCTGGAAGGGATCTTGATCATCACCCAGTTCCAACCCCTCTGCCATGGGCAGGGACACCTCCCGCTAAGCCAGGTTGCTCAAGGCCCCATCCAATCTAGCCTTAAACTCCTCCAGGGCGGGGGCATCCACAGCTTCCCCGGGCAACCTGTGCCAGTGTCTCACCACCCTCATCATGAAGAGGACCGGTGCAGCTGCTGTTCCACCTGCAACTAGTCATATCACCCCTGGGCCCATCTGTGCCCTGTCTGATCCCTTTCTCTCATCAGAGTTGCCCATGGTTCTCACAACAACCCATTTTCCTCTTGGACAGCCTCCTCCACAGTCACCCTGCCTCTGTCCGCACCTGTGTCCCAAGGACAAAGAGGTACTTCAGCCCCAGCTGCAGCAGAGCAGTGGAGAACTTCTCTGGGGACTCCCGCAGCCTCATCTCCATCATGTGCTCCTCCACCTCCTGCAGCTCCTCCTGGGGCTCCTTCTTGGGCTTCTTCCTTTGCGAGCTGGGCATCTCACACACAAAGGGCCAAAGCAGGAGCAGAGGGCAGCCGACTACCTCAAGGACAAAGGCACATGAAGTTACTGGAGCCCAGGAGGTGAGGAGCTGTCTAGACTCTGCCATCATGCCCTGGACGTGCAGGAAGCACAAACCCCAGCTCCAGTTTGCTGGTCAGGCACAACTACACAGAGGCCGCAGGGTCATGGGCAGCTCTGTGGCCCCAGAAGGGGACAGTAAGGATGCTGCTGTTCAGCTGGTGCCAGAGCCTTCATCACCTCATGCTCAGCCTGCGGCTTCCATAGAAGGCAAAGCAGTGAGCACTGCCTGTGCAGGCTCAGAAGCCCAGGAAGAAATTGATTTACCTGCAAAAAGGATATGGGAGGCAAAGGTGTTGGCGCCCACCAGGATAGCGGGCAGGAAATTTGTGCTGTGGTCGAGGTGGAAGCCCACAAAGGCTGCATTCCAGTGGATGGCTGGGAAGATGGGCTGGTGGCCTGTGGAATAGAAGAACTGCGAAGCAGCAAGGAGCCAGGAGATGACAGCATACCAGGGCACGGAAAAAGGCTCTGGGAGATAAAAAAATTAAAAGAGAGAGAGAGAGAGAAAGAGAGCGTAATTAGCATCTAGGAACAAGCCAGATCCATGATCAAAAAAAGCCTACTAACTTTCCACTCTCTTTTGAAAGGCAGAAACCAGTCAGGCCTCCACCACAGACACTGTGAGGGGCCAGGCTTTCCCTCTGCTGCCCACGCTGCTACTGGATTCTGTCAGAAGTAGTGGGATTTGGTGGCTACTTGCACCCTGGGGTGAAGGGAAGGGTATCAAGTCCCCTTCTCTGACACAAGGGACACCTGCTCCCACATTGCATCTCTGCTGCATGCCTCTCCCTTCTGTCAGAGGACCTAAAGCAGCTCCAAAAAAAGCTGGAAGGATGCTCTAAGGATCAGTGCAACCAAGAACACAGACTGGACACACTGGGAATAAGACAGGGTCACTGGAGGCAAGGACCAGGTTGCAAATCCAGAGGATGCTCTGCTGAGCCCTGACTCACCAGCATCTCCAGCAAGGCCTCTGGCACGTGTGTGGATGTGCAGCAGCACAAAGGCCTCCAAGAAGAGGAGCAGGAAGGCGAGACTCAGCCGCTCACTGTGCAGAAGCATCAGGAGGAAGCCCAGCAGGGTGAGCGCGATGACCAGGGCTGCCGAGTACACGCTGCCCAGCCCGTATGCTGCGACCATGGTTCTGCAGCTGCCCCGCTCCAGGCGGCTTTTCTGAGACTCCTGCATCCTCTTGTAGATCTGAGGGATGACGTGGAGGAAGTCCACTTCAGACCTGGGAACCCCCAGGTAGGGAGTGATGACGGATCCTGCCGACTCCCGCGTGTCCTTTGCGAACACTGTCAGGGGATTGCACAGCAGGAGCAGCAGCCCCACAGATGCCAGCCCGTAGACAGCCCATGGAAAGGCAATGATGGCCACCTGCACTAGCTCCTGCAGCTTGCCAAGAGAGTCGTCGGCACTGGAGGCAACAGCCCAGTAGCAGGCAATGCAGAGGACCACCAGTGGGAAGCCCCAGCGCACAAAGAGCACCAGGGGGCCCGAGCTGTTCAGGTTGCCATAGTGTCGCAGCCAGCTCCGCACTGCGTAGACCAGCCCGGCCAGCAAGGCCACGCACAGGAGGTAGAAGAGGTTCTTGGCCCGTGTGTTTCTCAGACTGGCAAGCGGGGACAGGAAAAGAGAGGGCCGGCACTGAGGAATTTCTTCACGGCACTGATGGAAGAAACCAGAGAGGCGGACGCAGAGCAGAAGTGTGGCCACGAAGCACAGCAGGTACCAGATCTCTCTCCGGTAAGACGAAAAGCCAAGGAACTGCTGCTTTGGGCCTTCTGACACAGTCAGGCGACCATCCCAGTGGAGCTTCCCGACAAGCAACATCACCAGTGAGGCCAGCAGGAATGGAGCCACCTGGGCCTCAGCCACCACAAAGCTATCGGAGAACATAGCTCCACAGCGGCAGAGGAGAATGCCCATGGGGAAGGCCAGCCCCACCCACGTTCGCAGCCTCTGCCTTAGGCCAATGCTGGCCAAGGGTGGCTCTCTGCCCACCAAACGGGCTCGCTTGGGATGCCGGCCCCACCAGTGCCAGAAAAAGCCCAGCTGAGAAGCTGCAGCTGTCCATGATGATACCAGGAGGAGATCCAGCCCCTCCTTGGTGAACACATGGGTCAGTCCAAGCAGAACAACTGCCAACAAGCCCCAAAGCAGTGGGTACAGGAGGCAGCCACGGTAGAAGGAGTCTGACGCTGCGGCCAGCTCTGAGGCCAAGTAACAGAGCAAGCAGGAAGCAGCAATGAGGGTGCAGCCCCCCACCATACGCAGGGGGTGGAAGCGGGCCCAAGACTGGGTGCACACAGCCCGTGCCTCCCGCAGGTAGAGCTGGAAGCGACTGATGAGGCTTCCCAGCCGGGACTCCAGCTCCGGAGGCACCAGTGTCAGCCCCTGCACCTGGGCCAAGAGCTGGGTGTGCTCCTCCACGGCACTGGAGAAGAGCTCCTGCAGGTGCTGGAGCTGCTCTGCTGGCAGGTCCTGAGCCACCAGTGAGTAGGAGTGTAGAAAGCGGTTCACCTGCAGGAGAGGGGACACAGGGTCAGACAGCAGCATTGCAACCACTGGGAATGGGATTTACTGCCATCTTCCTTGCTCAGCCCCTTCACAATGGAAATAGCACCAATCTGCCAACCCCTGCCAGGACAGACCCATCCCCACTCACACCACCTGGGGCTGGTCATCCAAATTCAGGATGTGACCAGCAGAAAACATGACGCTTCTGACAAAGTGACATCCCTCTGATGTGACACATCCATCTTGACAGCCACAGGGACTCCTCTCAGTTCTCCCCCTGCAGGTGCACCTCTGGTAATGCTGCGCATCACCAAGGGCTTTTATGAAGAGTCTTCAGTAATAAGACAAACGTCCACCAGACCTTCAAGGCATGGCTAGCTATTAATCTGCATCTGATGCCAACTTTTTCATTGTTTGGCTGAGGACTGACATCAAATTAAAGAGCTTATAGTGGACCAAATCAAACTACTTCTTCAGTACAGGCAAATTAACTCACAGTACTACAGGCTAAGGAGAACTTACTCTGCTTCCTATTTCAAAAGAATAGGAACAGAGGCAGCTATGATCCCCCAAAGCCAAAAAGTTTCTTACAAGGGCACTACCAGGGCAGGTCACCCGTACAAACACCCAGCTGCTCAACAGTGTAGATCTGCTCAAGCTTGATATCTTCACACACCTTCCAGCCCACCCTGCCCATGAATGGCAAACACACACACACCTCTGCTGGCTCTCTCAGGCCAGCATGACTTCCCTGCTATGCAGTATCTTCTTGCAAACCAATGTGATTGAGTCAGAAACCTCCTCAGTCAGATGAGTGCAAATACTTAAACAGCCAGGACTGGGTAACGTTAATTTCTAACAGATGATGATCAGTGTCCTCAGTGACAGTAACGTAAGCTGTCATCTTTAAACAGCAAAACACTCTACTGCAGGGAGGCTGAATGCTTCTGCCTTCCCCTCAGCAATCCTATCCTCTCCAGCTCCTCTCTGACTTGCACCAATGGTGTCCAACTGGCACATCACAGGCTGCTTCCAGGCAATCGAGCCCCAAACAGGACCTGATTTGGTTTGGCTTTTGCCTTGAGACCCTCGGGGCTACAGCAGGGAGCTGGCTGGGGGCTGGAGCAGTTATTCCTGTGTTCCTAGCAATCTAGGGGTCCCTAAAAGGCAGACTGATGCTTAGCTAAGACACATACCTCGTAAAATGCGTGGCAAAATCTGGTTCTGCAGCACACCAAGCACCACAGCAGACGGCTCTCACGTCCTCTGCAGAGGCTTTGGCTTGTCCTGGCACACATCCAGCTCCATTGCCCAGGCTTCTTTTATGCCTGGTATCATCACTTTCATTCAAACTTTGTCACTTAGCTAGTGGGGTTCTGCCTTTCCCTGCACTTGGTGTAAACTGTTCCTTCTGTGTCACCTGTTACAGGGTGTTTCTTTTTTTTGGTCCTCTGTTACTGTTTCCCCTCTGCCAATGATCCAGAACAGCTTTTTAGTGAACGCTGCTTCTCCTCTAAAACCAAAGCAGCATCAAAACATTCATTTGTACTCCTGAATCTTCATCAACAGATCTTGTTCCTAGTCATCCTCAGCCTCCAGGAATCAGCCGCCCCAGAACCAAATCCACCTCTGACCACCCAGGACCAACTCTTCTCATGAGGGGAACATCACCTTCCAGGCTGCTGTTTCCCGCACTGCAGCACTCACCACCAAGCACTAAACAAGTCTCTCTCACTTCTCTTCGCAAAATGGTGCTGCCTTTTACTGGAGCAAATACTGCAAGGAGGTAACTCTCCAAAAGGAGTTCCCCACAAATAAAACTGCTATGGGGACGGGCTGAGAGAGTTAGGGTTGTTCAGCCTGTAGAAGAGAAGGCTCCGGGGGGACCTCATAGCAGCCTTCCAGTACCTGAAGGGGGTACAAGAAAGCTGTGGAGGGACTTTTTACAAGGGCATGGAGTGATAGAATGAGAGGAAATGGCTTTAAATTGGAAGGGAGAAGATTTAGATTAGACAGTAGGAAGAAATTCTTCACAATGAGGTTGGTGAGGCACTGGCACAGGTTGCCCAGGGAAGCTGTGGATGCCCCCTTCCTGGAGGTGTTCCAAGGCCAGGTTGGATGGGGCAGCCTGGTCTGGTGGGAGGTGCCCCTGCCCATGGCAGGGGGGTTGGAACTGGATGAGCTTTAGGGTCCTTTCCAACCCAAACCATTCTATGATTCCATGATTCTGTAACATCAGGTTACCACCCCACATACACAAAAGAGAGGATGCATATGCTTAAAAAGTCATCTGTTCTCCTCTCCAGCAATGGAGAGGCCTCCACAGGGCGTACCTGCTTAGCGTTGATGTGGTAGACCGACAGCTGCTGTAAAGCTGCAGACACAGTGCTGCCATCCCCAGAGAAGAGTTCAGGCATCACCTCCCCTATGTTACTGTAGGGGATGGGCACACCCAGCAGCAGGGCCACCGTAGGCACCAGGTTCACCTGTGGAATGGCCTCAGGCTCCTGGAAAGAGAGGGAGGAACTGGAAATTCAGCAAGAACACAATAGTGTAGGGAAGGCATCCCTGTTTAGAGAGGAACCTGGGGAAGCCAGGAGGGTCAAAAACACAGGGGAAGGCAGAGCTCAGCTCTCTGTAAGCACCCTGAAGAGGAGAGGATGCCCGCTGGGAGATGCAGGCCCCTGGGTCTGGCCCTGGCTGTCTCACATGGCCCCACTCAGACTGCCCCCACATCTGAGGGCGCAAACATGAGTCCTAAGCACTTCAGTTACCTGCATCCTTTCTCAGCCTTTCCACTCTGCTCTTGGGAGATGTGAGAGACTCCCTGTTCCTCTCAATCTCAACTATCCTAACCAAACCGTTACCCTCTGTAAGCTCAGGATACAGTTTTCACCCCTGATGCCACCTCAGGCTGTGAGTGGCAGCTAGGGATCGGTTTCTTCTCACCTCTGGAGGGCCCGTGCCAAAGAGGGATGTTTTGCTGTACACAAACAGCGCTGCATTCACTTCCTTCTCGCTGTCACCACCATGGTCTCCGGTCTCTGTCATGCCGTGGTCCCCAGCCACCAGAAGAAGGGTGTCATTCCCCAGGTGATCCACCAAGGACCTATCACCAGGATAAGAAAGGTCAGCCCCTACCCTTAGGAGGGTCCTAGGTAGCACAGGTGGGAAAGGACACAACCCCACCAAGCCTAACAGCACCACAGAGGTGAAGCCCACAAAAGGACCTGAGCAAAACCAAGTCCTGACACAGAGCTGCAACAATGGAGCCAGGGCCTAGGACAATAGATGCTTGGAAACCAAAGGGAAAATTCAGTACCCTGAGATAGAGTGGACTTGTCTTGCTCAGATCCCAAATGAACAGTAGCTGGTTCCTCAGGGATCCTGACAAAATGCAATTCAAAAGAAAGGTTCCCAACAGGAACAAATTTTAGGCTGCTTCTAATTGGGTCTTGTATGTTATATCACCTTGTGTGAGAAATCCCTGGCCTTTAAGGAAATAAGAAGGGATTTGTCCCTTCTTATCTGACACAATATACACCGCTCTCTCAGATAAAGTCAGTCAAGTTATCCACTCCATCCAGCAGCAACAATTAACGCACTCCTAAGAGTCAAAAGCTACAGCATTTTGGGCTGAGGCACAGCTGCATGATCAGGATTTCTGGATCCCATTCTGCCCTCTGACAAAGGCACAACTTGGGGGCCTGTGCAGCAAATACAGCATCTCCTCAGTCAGGCTTCTCCAAGTGCTTCTCAAACATCAGCCAAACGTCAGCGTGACAATCTCCAAAGATGGGAAGAGCGAGGCTCAGCTGTCCTCCAGATGCATCATTGCCTGGTTGAAAACCACGGCTCTGAGACCCAAAGACAGCCCAACTGCTGCAACCAAACCTCTCATGGACATGTGTCTACACAACAGAGACTGCCTTATAGCTGGGGTTACAGCTGCTGCTGGCCAAAGTCATTTTCTGTATCAATAGGCACAGCAAGCATTCCCTGTTGCCCCTTGCATCTTTAAATGCCTTGAGAAGACCCCACTAGCCTGGCTGAAGGAAAAGGCCAGCTGGCAATCCCCACCCCATCCCGCTAATCACCTGAGCATCTCATTCATCTGGGTGAGCTTCTTAGCCATTTCAGGATGGTCAGGTCCATGTTTGTGCCCACAGTGGTCCACGCCAAGGAAATGAGCGATCAGCACATCCCATTCACCACTGTCCACTGCAGAACAAGAGTGGCCTCATCACACACTAGTCTGGGATTCAGGCATGGGCTCTACCCCTGGATCCTCCTGCCACAGTTTTCTGGCTGTCTCTGGAAGCAGCCATTTCTCCCATCCTCCCTCCCAGCTCTCATGCAGATGGATGTGGCATTTAACAGAGTCTTGGTCTGCAGGCGCCTGGCTGTGAATGCCATGCAAAGCTCAATGCCTGGCAAGTACCGCAGTATCCATATTTTTGTCCAGCATCCTCAGGAGAGGAATGGCCTAGTGTCACTCAAGTCACCTTGAAATATCCTTAATTCAAATCACCCATAAATGGAGCTAAAGCACAGGGATGCTCATGAAAAGAACCCAGAACTACAGTCCTTCCCTATAGATACTTCATGTCAGTCTCGTCAGTTCATTCCTCTGCATCCCACCTAGGATGTGGCCGTGGCACACAGGTGCTGTTCCTGTCTAGAAAGTTACCCTGGCCTCTCATCTGCTTCAGGGTCTTGACACATGAAAACCAACATACTTGCAGTTAAACAGTGAACTGCAGCTCTTCCACAAAGCACCAGGACTTCCCTGTGAAAGGCTACTGTGCCCTTGATTTACTTAGATTCTTACACAAATAAAGCAAGGACCATTCCCCTTGGTCCTGGGACATCAGGGAAGAGTCCAAAATCACTTGAAATTCACAAATCCATCTTATGCTTCACCTTTTTCCCAAGACTGGGAGCCACTGCTACCCTGCTGAGCACGGTGTGGTGCCCCAGCCTCCTGGCTGCAATGCTGGGCATTTCCTAGAGCGCTATGTGCCGGCACCACGTGTCAAAGTTATGCTGCTTCTCTTGCTCCACCCGGGCTGCGTACTTCCAGGACAGATGCACAGGTCTAACCTTGTGTGTCACACACTGCACACATGACCAGTACGCTGGCAGGAGCATAGGGGCAAGGAGCTTGGTGCTGCCCCTGGGTATAAACAAGGTGCCAGGTTGGATAAAACAAGGTGGAGGGCTGGATTTGGCCCCTGGGCTGTGAGTTTGACACCCCTGGTGTAAGATGTTCCCCAGGGCCTGGGGGAAGAGCTGCTTACCAGTTGGATAGAGATGCTGCAGTATGCCATCATCCACAGTGTGAAGATCCTTCACATTAAAAGAAGGGAAGAAATATGAGCGGAAGAACTTCTTTGGGAAGAGGCCGTCCCAAGTGTCATCGCCCATGAAGACCACTCTCCTTCCTGTTGCCAAAAGAAAGGGATTAATGAAAGCAGGGAACCCACTCATGTCATGCTTTTACTTGCAGCAATGCAAAGAGCCTGGACAGATCCAAGTCAGGGTCTGGAGCTCTGGATCCTCTCTAATCCACACTCAAAAGCAACCTAAAACTAAAATGACCACCGAGCTGTATGTGAGTTTGGATACAGTGAGTGACCAGTCCTGCTAAACCTAAAAGTGCTCCCCACACAAAATATGCCTGCACAACCTCAGGATTTAGCCATGACCTGTGACACAGCTGGAATACTCCTGGGCTGAATGGGCCAGGAAGCAGAAAAACACCTGCTTACACACTCCAGCAGACTGGAAGATGCAGCATCAAGCTGACAAACCCTCACCAAAAGATCACAACCCCACTCTTGGACACTGCTGACAGGCACCAAGTAGAAGCTAGGAGTCCTAGGCTCCAGCTTTAAACACAGTGATGTTTGATCTTCATATGCAGGAAAGAGCAGGGAAAATCACTGATGCTTCCCACTGCCGTTGCTCTGCTTGCCCAGCCTCCCACTAGCCAGCCCTCAGTGTTTCTGCAGAGCCTCTCCAGCCTGTGAGTGGGAACCATTGCCTCCAGGGCTGCTGCTCTGGCACTGCATCTACCAGCGTTTTCGACCTCAGATAAGAGAGCTGGGGTTGTTGAGTCTGCAGAACAGAAGACTCCAGAGAGACCTTCTGACAGCCTTCCAGTGCTTAGAGGGGACTACAGGAAAGCTGGGGAGGGGCTCTTTATCAGAGAGTGTGGGGATAGGATGAGGGAATATAGTTTTAAGCTGAAAGAGGGAAGATTTAGATCAGATCTTCAGATGAAATGTTCTCCTGTGAGGGTGGAGAGACAATGGCACAGGTTGCCCAGGGAAGTCGTGGATGCTCCATCCCTGGAGGTGTTCAAGGCCAGGTTGGATGAGGCTTTAAGCAACCTAATCCAGTGGGAGATGTCCCTGCCTATGGCAGGGTAGCTGGATGGGTTTTAGGGTCCCTTCCAACTCAAACAATTCTATGAATTCTATGAGTTACTGTTTGCTCAGTTTGCTAGCAAACAGGAGCAGACAACCCAGGAAATCTCTCTGGCTAGAACGCACCCTGCCCCCTTCCCTACACTCCACCCACATCATAACAAGCCCTTTACAGCTGTGCTAAGCACACCCCAGTACCAAACGACAGAAAATGTGATAAGGTGGCAGCCCAACAGCCAAAGGCAGCGGGTAGGCAGGTGTGCTGATGCATGACAGCCCCACAGCACCCTTGGCACCAGCTCCTCCCTCGTTTGGCATATCACCTGAACGCAAACATGACAGGATGGACTGCCTTTGGCTTTGTATGGCCATTCGTGCTGGTGACCTTGTGACAGTCACCAGCAGAACAGCTCCCTTCACCTGCTTTCTTGCCATCTTTGAAGATGACAAATGTGATGAAACCATGGTCCCAGCTACTTCTTATTCCCAGGAAAAGATGGAGAATGTGTGCTCGCAGCCGAGACCAACCCTGTCCTGGGCTGCATCAAAAGAAGCGCGGCCAGCAGGACAAGGGAGGTGATTCTCCCCCCCTGCTCCGCTCTCATGAGACCCCAACTGGAGTCCTTTGTCCAGTTCTGAAACCCCAACATAAGGAGGATATGGAACTGTTGGAACAGGTCCAGAGGAGGGCTATGAAGATGATCAGAGGGCTGGAGCACCTCTGCTAGGAGGACGGGCTGAGAGAGTTGGGGTTGTTCAGCCTGGAGAAGAGAAGGTTCCAGGGGGATCTCACAGCAGCCTTCCAGTACTTGAAGGGGTACAGGAAAGTTGGAGAGGGACTTTTTACAGGGCTGTAGTGACAGGACGAGGGGAAATGGCTTTAAATTGGAAGGGAGAAGATTTAGCTGAGACAGTAGGAAGAAATTCTTCCCAATGAGGGTGGTGAGGCACTGGCACAGGTTGCCCAGGGAAGCTGTGGATTCTCGCTCCCTGGAGTTGTTCAAGGCCAGGTGGGATGGGGCCTTGGTGAGCCTGGTCTGGTGGGAGGTGTCCCTGCCCATGTCAAGGAGGGTTGGAACTCGATGGGCTTTAAGGTCCCTTCCAACGCAAACCTTTCCATGATTCTAAGATAACCCTGCCTGCATGACAGCTCTGCCTCAGGAAACTGTACTCTGAGCAGAGCAAAAGAATTACCTGACAGTTCCTTTCCCTGGGAGAGAGCAATAAAGGTCCTATACCAAAAGAGTGTGGACATGGGGGTAAGTAGCACAAGAATTAATAGATTATAATAGGAAATATGGCCCTATGAAAATCCCAGAAGAAAGGCTGAGGGGAATCCGCCAGTTAGAAGTCAAGAATCTGCCCCTTTCTACAGGTACTGCTGTAGCTACTGGTGCTCCGAGAAAGGAGTATTCACGCACTAGAACAGGAAGGGGCGAACAGCCTAGGATCTGACATCAATGGTGGCTCTCAGGAATTGGAAAGGGAGTTCCCAGAGATAGAATGGAGGGACTACCCTTGCATAAATTGAGTAAACTGGTATCCAGGTGGCACAATCCAAAAGAACTTTCACAGAGCACGAAAGAAGCCTTACCTGTTATACCCACACTCCCTCCCTCACCGAGAAAGAGAATTTCCCCCAAGAGCAGGGAAACTAGAACCTCCATTCCCTATTAGTGAGCAGAGGAATGGAGGATGGATTTATATCTGACAGCTCACACATACAGATGGGGGAGATCTATTAATCACGGCTATAGTGCTAAATGTGCACTTGTGACCTTTTTAAGTGACACTGGTGCACAGATTTCTGCTCTGAGTGAAAGAGATGCTGAACGGTGTGGAGTTTCTCCCTCGAGGAGACGTTTTTGCGTCCTCAATGCCTTAGGGTCATCAGAAGTCATGAAGGTGGCCTGGGTAAAACTGATATTGCCAGGAGATGAGAGCACAGTTACTGTTAAAATGGCAATTGGAAACATTCCAAACAGCTTGCTAGGTATGGATACCCTTAAGGGAAAGCAGTGGGAGGATTCAAAAGGCATGTTGTGGACCTTTGGAACACCACAGCTACATGTCAGACTACTTCAAACTGCACCCCTACTCCCATTCAGCCAAGTTACAAATGTTAAACAATACCCCCTTCCCCTGGGTGCTAAGGAAGGTATCAAACCAGTAATGCAAGAAATGAGAGAACCTTTTAACTCTCCAGTGTGGCCAGTGACAAAACCCAATGGGAAGTGGCGACCCACAATAGATTTTCGGTGGCTGAATGCTAACACTGATCCTTTAACTGCCGCAGCCCCCAATCTGGCCGAATTAATAACCATAATTCAGGAAAAGGCTCATCCAATCATGGCAACAATAGATGTTAAAGACATGTTTTTTATGATCCCATTGCGATCAGAAGACAGAGATAGTTTTGCTTTTACATGGGAAGGACAACAATACACTTCCACCCGACTTCCCCAGGGGTACAAACATTCTCCCACATTAGCTCATCACGCTTTAGCCCAGGAGCTAGAAAAAATACCCAAACCCAAAGGCGTAGCTGTTTATCAGTACATTGACGATATTCTCGTGGGAGGGAACGAAATAGAAGAAGTGGGGGCAACCCAACTGAATATAATTTCACATTTGGAGAAATCAGGTTTACAAATTCCTCCTGAAAAGGTCCAAAAGCCCTCACAAGAAGTAAAATTCCTGGGAATCTGGTGGAAAGGAGGGATGACTTGCATCCCGCTGTATACCCTTGCCTCCTTAGATCTGATCAAAATGCCTGAGTCAAAAAAGGACTTGCAGCATGTTTTGGGATTGTTGGTATTTTGGAGGAAACACATTCCAGACTTTTCTATCATCGCTAGACCTCTTTATGATTTCCTAAGAAACGGGGTCAAATGGGAATGGACAGCTCCCTGGGAAGCAGCCACGCAATTACTAATTTTTGAAGAAACAGCTCACCAAGACCTTGGTCCAATTCACCCTACCGACCCTTTTCAAGTTGAATGGGGATTTGCTTTATCAGGCTTATCAGTACATATATGGCAGCGAGGCCCTGAGGGTGCAACCCGACCTGTGGGATTTTTCTCCAGTGGTTTCAAGGATGCCGAGAGAAGATACACTGCCTGGGAGAAGGGTTTATTTGTTGTTAGCCTGGCTCTGATAGAAGTGGAGAAGGTCACACGACAGCAGCCAATCGTGTTAAGAGGCCCGTTTAAAGTTATAAAAACAGTCACTACTGGGACCCCTCCACCTGATGGGGTGGCCCAGAAAGCCTCAGTACGGAAGTGGTATGCTCAGATTGAACACTATTGCAACATTTTCTCAGTATCTGAAGGGGCACCAAAAAACCTGGCTATACAAGAAACAGAAAGCTTGGATGATGGCCGAGATAAACCTGCCTCAGTCATCCAAGTTCCTCCCCCTTTTTCCTATGATCTGTCAGTTAGTGCTTGGTTCACTAAGGCTTCTGCTAAAAGAGAAGGGAAGGTGTGGAGACACAGGCCAGCAGCCCTCCATACATCTTCTGATAAACAGATTATAACAGAGGGACAAGGTAGTGCACAGGTGGGTGAATTAATTGCAGTATGGAGTGTCTTCCAACATGAAGGACAAACTGCTTCTCCTGTCCACATACTGATTCTTATGCTGTTTTTAAGAGATGTACCGAGTGGCTCCCTTTTTGGGAACAAAATGGATGGGAAGTTAATAGGATTCCAATGTGGCAAAAGGAAAAATGACACGAAATCTTAAGCATTGCTAGCTAATTTTGCTGTGGGCTGGGTAGCTTCTCATCAGGTAGATGGGGGATCCACAGGAGAATGGAATAACTGAGCTGATGAATTAGCAAAACTGGCCCCTGTACAAAAGGATCAAATTTCAGAAGATTGGGAACGCTTGTTAGAATGGTTACATGTAAAACGAAAACATACTGGAGCTAAAGACTTGTACCGTGAAGTCCTGGCCCAAGCCTGGTCTGTCACCAGAGAGATGTGCAAAACCTGCATATCAGCCTGCGAACAACGTCGAAGACAGCTGGAAAGGCACCCTTTAGAGGATGACCCACTACATCTAAGGGAGGGTAAAGGTTTGTGGGATGCCTGGCAGGTGGATTATATTGGCCCCTTCAAGAAATCAGGAGGAAAACATTTCGTGCTGGTGGGGGTGGAAATAACTTCAGGATTGGTTCAAGCCAAAGCTTTTGACAGGGCTACAGGTGAAAACACTGTGAAAGCACTGAGAGAATGGTTTGGAATCTTTCCAAACCCACAAGAGATACAGTCCGATAACGGTTCCCATTTCACCGCCAAAACTGTACAAGACTGGGCATGAAATGAAGGGATTAAACGGGTTTTTCACACCCTGTATTATCCACAAGCCAATGGAAATGTAGAGACAACTAATGGTCTTTTGAAATGACTTTTGAAACCTCATGAAGGTAATTGGGATGTCCATTTGTGGCAAGCTATTACAGGTGTAAATGATCGGTGAAGGACAAATGAATGCCCCAAAATCACTGCTTTTTGCCCAAGGGCTGCCCTCATTAAAGGGACCAAGTGACTCCAAGAATCCAGCCCATCACCCAGGACAGCCAGTTCTGGTGGAACTTCCTATGGTAGGAAGCGTACCATTGGTATTGAAAACCCCTTTAAACGCAAATGCATGGGTAGCTTCCAATGCCCTGGGCAAGAAACATCGGATAAATACCCACTGGATAATCCCATCATTTTAAATATTTTTGCCTCAAGAAGGCAAGCCCTGTTTGTTTTCTTTTTGCAGAAGAACTCCGAGGGACACCAAGAATAATGTGATTCATTTATGAATCAAATCTTGAGGCCTAAATTTTCAAAATGATCAATAGTATAATTGGATTGCTGATACTTTTTTGCATCTTTCCACTTACCTGTAACCAAAGACATGCTAAATGGCCTTAGTCTGAAGCTACTGTTAGATACACTAGTTCCCTAGGACGGTATCCCAAAGACTGCTCTCCAAATTTGGCTACTCTAGTAATACATGATGATGAAGTGTATCACTTAATTGAATGGGAGTGGGACAGAAAAATTGAGCTAGAGTCCTAACTGGAATAATTGGAGGAAAGATTCAAGTAGGATGCAGGAAAGTGGAAGGATTTGACGATGAGAAGGTCTCTTCAATTACCGTTTCTGGGAATCTTTTAGATCCAATTCTTAGAACCGAAATTCACCCTAACACCTCAGCAAAACTCTGTCCCCCTGCAGAGTGGAAATGTGATAAACAAAATTCCCTCATCCTATGTTGTCACCAAAAGCACATTGGCAACTATACCACCTCGGACCCAAGTACCAACAAAGTTGAGATTACTTAATCCTGCAACGAGGAAACTGATTGTTCGTACAATTTTACTTTGACGAGGGCTGTCCAGGTGGTGTGTAACTGGCAAAACAATCAGTCCAACTGGTCAGATATACTAGGCCCAAACTTCAAATTTCAAATAAATGCGGTCACCAAACCTCCAGTGATGCTTGTTGAAAATAATAAAAGGCACTGGGGGGAACCCAGGATAGAGGTCGTGACACCTACCACCAAACTAATAGCTGTACCCGATCCAAAAATTTTTGAAATTGGACCCTACGTGATCAAAAATATAGGTCAACAACAAATGTTGCTCAACCCAGAATGGTCTCTAAAACGTGCTGAATTAACAATGCAAAATAATGTTTCTGAGATCCAGCCAGCCTGCTCTCCTTTCCTAAGAACTTCTTTCAAGGGGTGGACAACCCGGCTGTGGAAATGGTTATCTCCCAGGACACGACCACAGAGAGACCTAACTGGGGTGTTGGGAACAGGATTGGGAATGTTAAATACTATCGATTCAGAAATTCTGATGAACAAACTGGCCACCACAACCAGTGATTTAACAAAATTGCAACTGCCTTTGCAATCTTCCCTATTAGCTTTGGGAACTAACCAGTGGCTATTATCAAAGGTGTTACCAAAATGGGAAAAGGTGAATGCAAAGGACCACGAATTGATTATAGGTGCACTTGGTGTGGTCCAAAACAATCTTTCTTTGGCTCTCAGTTGTATTCAGGCACAATGATTGCATCATTGTGGATGCAATCAGTTGCTGCCTCGATCACAAGAGAGGGTGAAGAAGGTACTTTCCCCACTGAAATTCGGAAAATTGTTTGGGACAATGCCACTGAATTTGAAAGAGCACTCCAATCCTGGTGGACTTTGGTAAATTTTACATATAATCCTGTTACCAATACGGCCACAACATTTGTGTTAACAATCCGTAATGCTTCTATATCTATAATCTATCCTATCATTTCATTAGGATTGAATCACAATGGAGCTGTACTCTATCCTTTCGAGCATAGAGTATGGGCCCGTAAAATGAATGAAAAATGGAAAACTGTAAATTTAGAATCTTGCATTGTGCGAGAACAACAAGAATTCATCTGTGAAGATAATGCAATCAGTGCTCAAGACATTTGTCTGGACACTGAGCAAAATGTTTGTCATTTTGAGGTTCGTCCTGACAATCAGAAAACAGTACTAGTATATGCTGGCAAAGGTTATGTATGCTTGAGGACTGCTTGTAGCCTAATATTAGTAGATATAGTGACGGTAAATATTAGAAATCATTCAAATTTTTGTATTTGTAATTTCGTCAAAATTACTGGATGTGATTTTTCTTACTCAGCACCGGTGATATCTCATATCTCACCAGTTCTTACAATCTAATTATATACTGTTCCGCGAGCTATTATCTGCTCCTATTGGAGTGAACTTCTTCTTAATAGAGCAATTGTTGCAACATTGAGACCTGGTTAAGATCTTGGAAGAGATCCAAAAAAATGGACAGAAAACCTTGATAACAGTTCACCACGATGTAGAAGAGGTTCACTGTGTATTGAAGAGAGCAGAAAAGGATGCAGAACATAAGTGGTGGGACACACTTTTTGGATGGTCACCTACTGCTACAGGCATCCTGAACAAGCTGTGTCACCCCATTGTTGTTCTCTTGATATCGGTTTTGATCAGTTTTGTCTTATCTACGGTACTGTATGTTTTGAACTGGAGAATGGTAAAGCAATTGACACTTTTAACGTCTGAACTTAGTGCACACGACTTGTTTAGTGTCCCTTCCAATGCAGACATCCCTAAATCCATAGACACAAAGCGGGTTGCGTGACAGACTACTTACATTTTTCTACTTTACTCCCTTTTACCTATCTCTCTCTTTGAGGATTGTGCTGCTGCCACGAAGTCCTGATAACAATGTTGAGCCACAGGGTGGTGTAAGAGTCGGTCCGAAGAACAGTATTTGCCTCAACACTGCCATCAGGGACTTGGAGAGAGACCAAGGAGCAAACGTCCTGAGAGAAAAGAACTGCATGGTACAAGCAGTCACCGTGACCAGGGACTGCCAGTAACATCTAAGAAAAGGCCGAATAGCTGCTGTCCAAAAGATGGATTTCACCTGCTGCCTCAGCCAAACTTGCCCCACCTCCTCCCTGACCTGAAGCCAACAAAAGAAGAGCATGAGAAAGACTGGCAGAAGGTCTTCAGGTCACGCAGCGGTCACGAGAGGAAGATGATGTGAGGAAGCAGAAGACCCCTGAACATGAGCTGGTGCAGGCGCAGACAAGTTCTGGCAAGCGAAGTGAGAACTTCTGGGGCCTGCGCAGTTCAGTCTGGATTGCGAAACAAAGGCGGAGATTGGCCAAAATCCATGGGAGAGAGGAGGTGTGAGGTGCTGTTGCTGAGCATAAAAGATGGTTCCTAACCGAACCCCGGAGAGATCTCCTCACCTTTGGATCACGACTGTCGTGACGATGGGTCACGACTGAGGACTGGCAGGACGCTGCTCGGAGCCTGGGACCATAGGGACGCCTTTGGACCCGTGGTGGTAGCTATAATCCTCTTTCCTCCTTTTTCCTCCCCTTTTCTCCACTTTGTCTACTGCATGCTGCTTTACGGGCAAAATAATTAAGTTACTCTGTGATTGAATTATAACCCCTTGGCATTTTGGTTGCCTTAATTTTGCGCTTCGAGATCAAGGTAAACGAATCATCACGAGTCCACTGAGTGGACTGTGACAGCGCTGACCACTGTTTGCTCATGTCTCGTCCGACCTACCGTTCTGCACCAGCTGTGCCAGCAGGTTGTCCTCCTGGATGGCGTAGGTGGCGAAGTTGCTGCCCACATCAATGAAGGTGGGCAGTGAGCCAGTGGTGAGGCCCTTGATGCGCTGCATGGTGGCGGTGGGGGGATCGGCTCGGAAGCGGTAGAGGCGGGCATGGCGGGGCTGGGAGGTTGCGAGGTGGTGCAGGAAACTCAGCTTATTCTCATAGGGCAGTGGGCTGGCCTTGCCTGGGTTAAAGCGGGCAAACTCGAAACGGAGGGCATCAATGATGACAAGTATGGCCTTGGAGAAGCGCTGGGGTGCCCAACAGGAGCCTGGCGGGAGGCTCTGCCTTTCCCAGGGTGGTGGCACAAGTGGGTCTGAGCAGGAGCTGCTGCTGGCAAGCTCAATCCGGGTAAGCAGAAAGCCACTCATGAAGAGCCCGATACCAGCGAAGAAGAGAAAGCAGACCCAGGCCAGGAAGAGCAGCACTGGCCACCGATGCATCCTGGGGGAAGCACAGCCAAGCTCAGCCCACGGAGCCCTGTAAGAACCCATCCCCAGCCACTGCCCTACTCCACAGCACCCCTCACACCCCACCGTGTGCCCACTCTGCCCTCACCTCACTCTGCCTGCTCCACCATCTGCCCTGGTAACCACCCTGCGTGCTGCACCTCTGAGTACCCTGCCACGCTCCCTCTCCAACTTCCCAGCACTGCTCCCAGTCCCCTTCCTGGCACCCCAGCCTCTCCTCGGCAATCCTGGCCACTCTTATCGACCCTACTGCCTCACACCCCTGCCCCTCTGGTCGCTTTCACGCACCCCCAGCCACCACGCAGTGCCACAATCACCATGGGCCACCTTATATCCGTGCCACCCTTGTGTCCCCCTGTTCCTCCGGCACACCCTGCAACCCCACCTGACCCTCAAGTACACTTCCCCCGCCTGCCTGCTCTCCCAGGCCCTTGCCCTCTCACTTGCCCGCCTGCCCCCCTAGCGCCTCACCCACCTCACTGACCCCCTATACCCTCAGCCCTTCCCCCTCCACACTCCCTGCTTGCCCTCCCAGCCCCTCACCCCTCAGACACCCCCTCCTGCCCGCCCAAGCTCTCATCTACCCTCCCTGCTCCCCCCAGGCCTTTGGCTCCCCCCACACCCTCGCCTGCCACCTCATCACCCCTCACGCCCCCACCAGACCCCCCAGCCCTTAGACCCCCCTACATCTCCACCTGCCGTCTCATCACTGCTCCCCCCCACTCCCCCAACCCCCAGAGGCCGTCGCTCCTCCAGCCCCTTGGCTCCCTTCACCTCCACACTCCCAAGGCTCTCTGCTCCCCCCACACCCTCTCCTACCCTCCCAGCCCCCCACCCCTCCACACGCCCCCGCCCCCCCCGCCCCAGGCCCTCGGCTCTCCTCACACCCGCCCGCCCCGCCCCCCACCTGCTCCCCCTCACCCCCCATCCCTGCCTGCCTGCACCCCAGGCCCTCGGCTCCCTTCAGTCCCCCCACACCTGCTCTCACTGCCTACCTGCACTCCAGGCACCCCTCACCCCCTCCGCTCACCTGCGGCCCCGCTGCCGGCGCCGCCGCCCCCGCCTGACCCGGAAGCGCCACCCCCGAGCGCCCCGGAGGGTGGGCGGGGCGGTAGCGCAGGTGCCCCCTGGCGGCACGGAGGCCTTGGGAAAGCACCCCCAGCTCCCCCCGCTTCGCAGGGACTTGGCTTTGATCAAAGCCTCACTAGTCGCCAGAGGCGTTACTGCTCCTGCACGCTACAGGAAATCCGGCGTCCTGCACTGCAGGGGCAGCTACTGGAAGAGAGAGGGGACGATGATGAAGGAGCTCAGGTCCCTGGGGACGGAACCCCCTGGAATCCAGAACTGCCTGGTTAGAGAAGACCTTTGAGATCCAGTTCAACCGTACCTGTTCACCACTAAACCAGATCCCTGAGGAACTCATCTACTTGTCTCTTAAACAAACTCTTCACTGAAAGAGTGATTGGCCATTGGAATGCGTTCCCCGGGGAGGTGGTGGAGTCACCGTCCCTGGAAGTGTTTAAAGAGAGATTGGATGAGGCACTTAGTGCTATTGTTTAGATGATGAGTAGGTGTTGGTGTTGGGTCATGGGCTGGATTTGATGATCTCAAAGGTCTTTTCCAGCCTAGTGATACTGTGATACCTCCAGGGATGGGGACTCAACCACCCCCCCAGGCAGCCATTCCAGTGCCTGACCACCCTTTCAGTGAAGACATTTGTCCTAATATCTAATCTGAATTCCAAAATCATTATGGTTGAAAAAGATCTCAAGAGATCATCCAATACAACCACCAGCCCAATACCACCCTGCCTACTGAACCATGTCCCCAAGTGCCATGTCTACCCACTTTTTGAACCCCTCCAGGGATGGAGGCTCCAGTACTGTTCTGGGCAGCCGTTCCAGTGCCTGACCACCCTTTCAGTGAAGACATTTTTCCTAATATCCAATCTAAACCTTTCTTGGCACAACTTGTGGCCACTTCTTCTTGTCCTGCCACCTGTCACCTGGGAGAAGAGACTAACACCCACCTTGCTACAACCTCCTTTCAGGCAGTTGTAGGCAGTGATGAGGTCTCCTCTCCTTTCCTAAACAACCCCAGTTCCCCCAGCTGCTCCTCCCTGGCAAGAGGGGATCCCCAGGTCTTCTTCCAGATCATCGTGTGTTATTAGGAGCTCCTGACAGAAGAAGCCTGCTTTGGAGGGATGTCCCCCAACTTGCCAGTAGACATCACATACCAGGCTCCCGAGCGCCAAGGGAGGTGCAGCAGCAGCACCAGTACGATTTATTACATGATTCAAATTCAAATACAAAACAAGAACCAAGGAAGAGGAAGAGCGTCTCATGGGGATGGGGCAGCAGGACAGGACTGCAGGCAGCCCGGCAGGTCCCGCTAGCTGGACCTGGCTTGTTCTGCCTGCAGCACCTCCTCAGCGGGAGGCTGGGGCTCCTCCCGGGCTGGGGGGTGCAGCTCCTCTTCCTGGACCTTCCCTTGCGGCTTGGTCAGCGTGGCGTAAATACCCAGGGCCTGCAGGAAACAAGAGTCATGAGGGAAGAGAGGAGGAGAGGGACAGGCCCCACCAGGCTGTCCCCTTCACCTCCCCGAGGCAAGAGATGACATCCCTGTGAGCACACAGACCTGCGCGACCATGTTGGTGACGTCACCGGTATTGGCGGGCAGCAGGAGGGTGTTGGAATCTTTGGCAAGCTTGGAGAAGGCGCTCACATACTGCTCTGCCACAGAGAGAGAGGCAGCAGCACTGCCATGCTGGGGAGAGAGGGATGAGACTTGGCAACCAATCATGGCCCATCTGTTCCCCTATCCCCAGCTGGCTACAACCCCTGAGGTGGCAAAACTCTTCACTCGCTGCTGCTGGATACCCGGGAGTGTCCGAGAGAAACCCTGGTGCCAACTTGTCTGCTGTTCCACCTCCCACAACACCCCAAGGAGCTGTTGTCACTCACCTGCTGTGCCAGGGCAGCTGCCAGGAGCTGAATGGCCTCCGCCTTGGCCCTGGCCTTGACCAGCATTGCGTTGGCTTCTCCTGCAACAAAAAGGAGACTTAGATTAGGTATTGGGGAGGAATTTTTTATTATGAGGGTGGTGAGGCACTGGCACAGGTTGCCCAGAGAAGTCGTGGATGCCGTGTCCCTGGAGGTGTTCAAGGCCAGGTTGGAAGAGGCTTTGGGCACCCTGATCCAGTGGGAGGTGTCCCTGCCCATAGCAGGGGGGTTTGAACTGGATGGGCTATAAGGTCCCTTCCAACCCAAACCATTCTACGAACACAGCACCACTCACATCGGAACAACTGCAGCTTGCAAGAAGTGAATTGGGATAACTTCAAGGAGCAGATCAAAACAATTTGCTCCTCTTCCCTAATGCAGCGCAGCAATGCTCCCACCACACTCTATCTGCCGACTCAGGCTGCAGGCAGCAACAGGAGCCAGGGCTCAATTCAGGGCCCCAGCAAGGAAGGATCAGCGTGCCTGAGGAAGCCTGGCCCACAGACTAGTGACATATTTTGCCCCTTGGGAACATCACCCCTTGCTCCAGAGGGTTACAGATCCCTTGGCTTACAGCCCCTTGCCTGTGCCCCCCCAGCCCAGATCCCACCCCCAACCCCCACACGTTCTAGCCCACAGCACTACCAGCAGCTTTGTTGATTTGTTCAGTCTTCTCAGCTTCTGATGCCAGGATCTGGGCCTGCTTCTGCCCCTCAGCCACATTGATTGCTGATTCCCGAGTCCCCTCTGACTCCAGCACCGTCGCCCGCTTCCGTCGCTCTGCCTCCACCTGCAAACACAGGTGAGATGTCAGCCTGCCACGGCCACGCTAGGGAAATCCCATTCCTGGGGCAAGCACAGTGAGGACACGCTCCAATGTCCCGGTCAGACAAGCATGACTTAGCAGAGGGTGAGAGCACGGCCACAAAATGCCGAGCAATGCCCGGTGAGGGCTGGCTCTGCTCCTCATGCTGCACAGCTCTAACTGGACAGCTGCTTTCCCCTCCTCCCCTTCCAGCCTGGAGACCTGGTGCCCAACTTTTCTCAATGGGAGACCTTCAGCTCTGGGATTTGCTTCCTACAGAGCCTTAGAGAGAACTGGCAGGACCTGTGCGTAGCAGGCAGCAGCTACCAAAGCCAAAACAAGGAATTCAATAGCTTTACGTTCACTGCCAAAGCGCCAATGGGCTTTCTTCACCGCAGGAGGGCCCAGCACTGCCAGCTCGGGGCAGAGAACAACTGCACTGTACAGAAGGGGAGACTTCCCTCTTGTTCTAGGCTGCCCTCCCGGAGAATCAAACCTGCATCTGCATGGATTCCTTCACGCGCGGAGGCACGTGGATGTCCTTGATCTCATAGCGCAGGCACCGGATGCCCCAGCAGTCTGAAGCCTGGTTGATAGCATCCACAATGCTGGCGTTGAGGGACTCCCGCTCCTGCAAGGTGCAGAAGAAATGGCAGAGAGCAAAGGAGAGGTGCTTAGCAGGGGACGGGGGTCAGGAGGGAGACAGGCATCTCCTCACTGCAAGCTCCAGCCAGAAAACCACATAATCACAACAAGACCCATCTCCAAGGATTCATTAACAGGTCAACTGAAACAGAAGCCAGAAGACCTCTGAGCAGAAGGCATTTTGCTGTTAAGCGTTATCATCCTGGCTGTGCTGACTGCCCCAGGATTCTGAGAGACGCCAGAACCTCCCCCCCAGCTCACCCGGAAGACTCTGTCAAGAGAGAGTTTGCCAAGTTCGGATCTCATGGTGGTCTGGGCCAGCTGGGTCACTGCATACTCAGGATCTTCCACCCCATAGCTAGCCTGAAGTGCAGAAACAAAACCAGTGTAAGTGGCAGTGTCAGGAGGGATTCCAAACAAAGCAGGATGGGCAAACATAGTGCTAAGATAAGAATCCTGCCACAAACAGCCCTGCTGAAGAAAAGCTGAGTCCAGAACCTTGAGAAGGATTGGAGTGCACAGCCCATTCACCTCACAGGGCCTAGAAAGCAGGCAGAGGCAGAATCAAAGAATCATAGAATGAGCTGAGCTGGAAGGGACCCACAAGGATCATCAAATCCAACTCCTGTCCCTGCACAGGACAAACCTAACATTCACACTGTGTGTCTGAGGGTGGTGTCCAAATGCTTCTGCAATATTGCCAGGCTTAGCACCGTGACCACTTCCTTGAGGAGCTGTTCCAGTGCTCCATCCCCCTGTGGGTGAAGAACCTTTTCCCAATATCCAACTTAACCCTCCTCTGGCATATCTTCCTGCCATTCCCTTGAGTCCTATCACTGGTCACCAGAGAGATCAGCACCTGCTGCTCCTCTTTCCCTCATGAGGAAGCTGTAGACGGCTTAGGTGCTCCAGAACTGCGCGTCATGGGCAAAGGCAGCTGGCAAGGCCAGGCAAGAGGTGCCCAAGGGGCCGGCTGAGCAGAGCAGCACATGCAGAAGCTACACACAGGACTCAGTGCAAGCATCACTGCCGCAGGGACAGTACCTTGTAGGGGTCCATAACTCGCAGATAGAGCACACCGTCAATCTGCAGGGTGACGTTATCTGCCAGAGAGAACAATGTGCTTTGTTTACTGAAGCAGCAAAGACAAAACACAGCAACCCCTTTTTTGCAGTAGAGATAGCAGAGCTGATCAGAGACATCCCTTTCCTTCTTGGTGTTGGAAAAGCTACTGGGTAAAATGGATCTCCTTATCTGAAAGGGTCTGTAAAGAGGACCTTGATGTTCCTTGCAAGATAGTACGTTTTGATCTTTTAATATGCAAAAAGTCTCAGGTCTCCCGATCAAAACATCTTCATAAACACAGATTTAAAGGGGTAAAAAACCCCAAATAAAAGTCTTAACACTGGAATTGTAACAGAGCTGTCTATTGATCTGATCTGAAATCATTTTTACAGAAACACAGAGGAGATTTTTCATGAATCAACATAGGAGAACGCCTGAAAAATGGATTCCTGCCCAAGTGCCTCCAACCTGGCAAGAATCATAGAATTAATCGCCTGGTTTGAAAAGACCTTTGCTATCATTGAGTCCAACCACATTAGTTCACTACTAAACCATATCCCTGAGATACTCGTCTACCTGTGTATTAAACACCTCCAGGGTTAGCGACTCAACCACTTCCCTGGGCAGCTGTTCCAGTGCTTGAGAACCGTTTCAGTGACGACATTTTCCCTAATGTCTAAGCTGAACCTCCCCTGGCACAACTTGTGGTCATACAAGAAGAGGCAGCCATGAGCAGACAGACCTCTTCAGGTTCTCCTGCTGACAGCCTGAGGAACATGGCCAAGCCTGGGACCCCAGGGACAGGGCTGGGTGCAAGAGCCTGAGACACTTTCACCGCTCCCGGCATTGTCCCTCGCTCACCCCAGATGCAGGGGAAGGGAAGGGGCAAGAGGCAGAAGCTGTTCCTTACCTAGGGTGACAGCTGACTGCTCTGGGACGTTAATGACGATTTCTTTGAGACTCTGCACGTAACGAATCCGATCCAGCAAAGGGATGAGGAAGTTCAAGCCCTAGGAAAAGGGCCAAATTAGATGGCCAAGACCTCTAATTTGGGGTTTTCCCCCCAGAGAGCTCAGCCAGAGTGGAGAGGTCTTTGAAAACAAAGATCAACTATACCACACACTGCAGATGCTCCAAGCAGAGTAAATACGCTTTTACTTTTGGAGGGAATTTACATTTCGCACTGCTTTTAAACAACCACCTAGGGAAATCAGTTTACAAGCAGCCAAAAGGACTGCAGTTTGGAATAAAAAGCACACTCTGGATCCTTGTGCAAAGAAAGTGCCTCACTACAGCTTTAGGAACCTGCTGAATCCAGAAGGGCAGAAAAGCAGCTCCTTACAGGCTCAAGGATTCGGTGGAACTTGCCCATCCTCTCCACCACCCAAGCCTCCTGCTGTGGGACAAAGAGCACCCCGATATTCACAGGCAGGCCAGAATTCAAGCGTTGCGGCACCGGAGCCAGCCATGCTGAACGCTTCAGCTGCTGGGAACACTAGAGAAAGGAAAAGGAATGGGACTGAAACCAGTTGCTGGCACCTTGGAGCCCAGCACCTTCCCTGCCCCCCCATCAGGGATTGTTCCTCATGGCCCCAGCGACCCTGGGCAGGAAACGGCTCTGGCGCACCACACAAGCCCATGTTGTGAAGGAATATGGGCTGTCCCCACAGGGATGAGGTCAGTGCGAGTGTCAACGCTGTCCTCACATCGCCTCCCCTCACATCCCCACTGCAAGGGAGGAAGAAAGCCTCGCTGACACCATAAAGGAAACGAAGGTGGTGTGGGGGGTCTCTTCTGCCTCCCTCAGCCTCCTGTCAGTCCCTTCCTCCAACTCCTCTTCCTCATCTCAGTACCAGGACACCCGTCTCCAACAATCTGTCCCTCCCTAGCTCTGGCCACCTCCTGGGCCCCCACCACAAGGACCAGTTTGCCCCGGGTGCTCTGTCACCTTCTTCCCCACAGCCTCTCATTCTCACAGCTCTCCTCACCACCTCCCACGCTTGCCTGCCTCCAGGCTCCTCAGTAACCCCAGAGCCCTTCACATCCATTTTTCCTACAACCTTTCTGACCCCCAGCTTCCTCGGTTCACCTCATCACTCCCAATGCTCCCCACACCACCCCAGCCTCCACCCCCTATACCCATTTGTCCCTAAGCCTCCTCTGCATCCCCCCTACCCCTGCCCAGCTCCCCCCCAGCACTCACCCAGAGCCCTGACACCAGCACCCATAGCACCACTCCCTTCAGCCCAGCTCCTGCCCACCCCTTCAAGCCCAGACTTCCCTGGCCTCCTCAGCGTCCCCTGCCTCGAGCACTCCCATCCCAGATCCCCGTGGCCTCCTCAGTACGCCGAGTCTTGATCCACCTCTACCCTCCTCCCCATCCTGGCTTACCCTCAACCTCCTTAGCACCTCCTGCCCCGAGCACCCCATCCTGGATCCCCCCAGGTCCCCTCAACATTCGCTGTCCTGACTGCCTCTAGCCCCTTGCCCTGACCACCCCCAGCTCCGATTCCCCTACTCTGCCCAGCACCCCAAGCCCCGGGTGCCTCCGCTCCCCTCAGACCTTCCCCTGCCCCGGGCAGGTCCCAGCCCGGGTCCCCCCGCTCCCCTCTGCACCATCTGCCCCGGGCCCCCAGGCTGGGTTCTCTCAGACCCCTCAGTATCCCCTGCACTGAACCCCGCCCCCCACCTCGGATTCCCCGGCCTCCTCAGCACCCCCAGCCCCGATTCCCTCCCTCTTCCCAGCGCCCCCTGTTCCGGGTACCCCCATCCCGGATCGCCCGGCACCTGCAGCCGACCGACGCCGCTCGCCGCCCGCAGCCCCGCCCGCGCCAGCATCGCCGCCTGCGCCGCCGGCCCCACCGCCTCCCCCCAGGAACCGGCCCGGATCCCGCCCCTCCCGGTGCGCCCAGTCTGTCCGGGCTGCCGCGGCACGCGCTGCACTTGGTTCCGCCGCGCCCTTGGTTCCGCCCTCACTCGGAGCCGGGCTTGTTCTCCAAACAGACCTTTATTAAATTAGAAACAAACACGAAAAGTACCGGCGCGGCCTCTGCCCAACTCGCTGGGACGCGGCGGGCAGCGCCCGGGGACCCCGACGTGCGGGGAGTAGGGGGGAGCCCTGGAGTGGTGAGGGGGAGGCCATGGTGGGGGTGGTGTCAGGCCCAACTTGTGGGGGGAGGGGGATAAGCCCTGGGCGGGGGGGAAGAAGCAGGTCCTGGGGAGTGTCAAATCCTTGGGGTGTGTGGGCAGCAGACCCCAAGTGTGTAGGGTTTCACTCCTAGAAGTGCGTAGGCAGACCCCCGCTGTGTGGGGTTGCAGCCTCCCCCGCTGTATGTGTGGGGCAGACCCGAGGGGGATATGGGCTGGTCCCCAGTGGGTAAGGTTGCAGCCGTGGGGTATGCACCCCTCCTGGTGTGGGGGATCACCACCCCGGGTACGTGTGGGGCAGGCTCCCAGTGTGTGGGGTTGCACAACACCCTGATGGGAGGGCGGAGCAGCCCCCCGAGTGTGTGTGGTGGGCAGAGCCCGGGGAAAGCATGGGCAGGTCCCGTGTGCAAAGTTGCAGCCCCCTGACATGTGTCAGGCAGACCCCTGGGTAGGGAGGGTGTGGGCAGTGTGTGGGGTTGCAGGACCACCAGGTACTGGTGGGGAAGCAGCTCCCTCTGCTGTGTGTGAGGCAACTCCGGGAAGGGGTTGAGGGGGGGAATGTCAGGCCCTGCAGAGGGGGAGCAGATCCCCAGTGTGTGGGGTTGCATTCCCCTTGGTGTATGTGTGGGGCAGACCTCCAGTGTGTAGTGGAGCAGGGCCCCTGTGTCTCAGACCCCCCGGAGGGAACATGGGCAGTTCCCCTGTGTGTGGAATTGCAGACTCCCCTGGTGTGGGGAGGGAGGAGGAGATCCCTGGGAGAGGAGGCATGGGCAGATCCCCAGTACGTGAGGGAGCAGCCCCTCAGGGTCGGGGGGTGTCAGGCCCTGCACCACAGGAGCAGATCTCCAGTGTCAGGGAGGGTTGCAGACCCTCCTGGTGTGTGTGTGTGGCAGACCCCCAGGTTGGAGGGGAGCAGCCCCTGGGGGGTAGTGTCTGGGCCCTGCTGTGTGTGAGGGTTGCAGACACCCTGGGCACACCCTGGGTGTGGGGGGGAGGGAAGCAGAACCCCCAGTGAGGTGTGGGGCAACCCCCCAGTTTGTAGAGGAGCAGCCCTTGTGGTTCAAAGGAAAGCAGTTCCTGATGGGAGCAGTGAGCAGACCCCAGTGTGTATGGGGGGCAGACCCCGGAGTGGGGGGTGGTATGGCCCCAGTGTTTTTTGGGGAGCAGATTATGTGTTCGTGTGTGTGAGCAGGCCCTGGTATATGGGGGGGGGGCATGACCCCAGCCCCCCCAGGAGCAGGACCTTGCTCCCCCCCCCCTCCCCAGTGTGGGCAAGGCCACCCTGGCCCCCAGCTCCCCGAGGCCACAGTAGAGCTGGGTACCACTCCAGCTCACCCCAAACCCCTCCAGAAGGTCCAGCCCGACCCCTGGTTGGTGTCCTCTGCTGCTTCCTCAGTTCCCGGGGACTCCAGGGCTTTCCTCACCCCCAGTGCACCCCACCCTCAGGCTCCTGTCCAACACCAGTTCCAGGATGGGGTTCACACCGTGCACCCAGGACAAGGCTCCAATTCTTTGGCAACCTCCACCTTCTCTCAGAGCCACAGCACAGGTGGACTCCAGAGGGTCCTGCTAGGAGGACTATCCCCATGCTCCTGCCAGGAGAGCTATCCCCATGCTCCTGCAGCTGTTCCCAGCTCCCCATCCACCCCAGCCACAGCTCCTGCCCCCAGGACCCATAGCAATGGCCACTTCCCTGCCAGCTACAGGCTTCCTGGGGTCTGGTTTGCCCTTGAAGGAGTGGGAGGACAAGTCTAAGCCACCCCAAGCATGGCTGGCCCCATAGAGCTGGTGCCCGGCAAGTCTTGGCCTATTGCAGGGCTTTTAAGACTACCCCAGCCCAGGAGCTGCACTCTTCCACAGCGTGAGCTGTCCCCATCCCCAGCCACCCTCACAGTCCCCACAGTCCTGTCCCAACTCGGGCAGCCCCATGGTGCCAGGGGCCTCATCCAGCACCAACAGAGTGCAGGCAGGAATAGCACAGCACCTCCAATCCTCCCTACAAGCCTCATCTGCACTCCCAGCAACAATAAATACTAATAAATACAAACCCTTCTGCACTTTCTGCTTCCAACCCTGGGACCAGCCTCACCTGGAGCTCTCACTCAACTCTTCACTCCCTATCCCCAGCTCCAGCTGAGTCTCTGAGCTGGAAGCAACACTTGGCAGAAGGCTTGGGCATGACTCTGGAATGCCAGGACTAGTTCCAGCCCTGCCCCTCTTGGTGAAGCCCCCTCAGTAATGCCAGCCTTGCTTCAGGGCACAGGCACGGCTTCCATGCTGCTTGGGAGGATGAGAGCATGCCAGGAGGGTGATACTTCAAGATGGTGCTTGCTTGCTGTCCCTGTACTCATCTATCCCCAAAGTGCTGGGGTGGAGGCTCCCTGGTGGCCCAGAGGGATGGAGAAGGTCAGGCCCGGGGTGAGTAGCAAGGGTTCCTTGGCATCTCTGTGAAGGACTTCAGTTCGTAGGGGATCCCCGAGTCAACCTCGATTGACTTGCGGGAGAAAAGCAGCCGGATGTCGTCATGAAGGTAGATCTTCCCCGACTTGGAGCTGTGAAACCTGAGTGGCGACAAAAGCAGGGTTGCAGGGTTCAGGCTTTCAGGTTCCCAAGAAAGGGTAGAACTGCCTGGGGAGGGCATGACCCCCTCACCTACTTTAGCCTCTGGCCAGGGTGACCACACTCTGGTTGCCTTCAGAGGGAGAGAGATCGCAGCTCCAACCTCCCCTGAAGAGTAGCCCCCAGATCCTGGTGTGTCCTACCTTAGGTGCATCAGGTAGCAGAGGACCCTGCGGGGTGGGCTGGAGCCCAGAGGGTCGCTGTGGTCCGCAGTGGCCCCTTCCTTCTCCCCCACAGGCACTAGGAAGATGCGATGGCGTAAGAAGGTCATGTGGTTGGCCGGCATGTCCTGGAAGTCGTATGTCACCAAGAACATCTTCACCACAGTCTTGTTGGGGTTAAATAAGGTCTGGAGGCAAAGGTGTAAGTGGTTAGACTGGAAAGGGCACAGGAATGGGACCTGTAGGGCAGGGCTGGAGTATCTGGAGGCAGCACCGGCAGGCCCAAGGGTCCAGAAAGCCCCACACCACCCCCAAAGAACTTAGCCTGAGGTCCACAGGTCGGTCCTTTCCACGCACCTCCATTCCCTTGCTCCTGTCCCATCCCCACTGCACATACATGCTGTTATTCTGAGATGCTATCCCCCCTCCTCCATCTTCCTTCCCTATATCTACCATCACCTTGACTCCCTGCCATCACCCTGGGGGACCCTGTACTCCCCTCTTAGCAGCGACACACCCACCTCTGCACAAAATTCCTGGCTGCTGCCCTGCCAAACAATGTAATGGAGTGTATCCACAGGGGGATTCAACTGGAGGCCACCTAGCCCCCTCCTATGGTGCTGCCAGGGGATGACTCACCACTTGGATGGTTCCAGCTTTGGGGACACTGTAACCCTTCTTTCCCAAGGCCTCCAAGTCAATCACTCCCTAGGGCAAAGGAAAGATCACATGAGAGAGGGAGAAAGCCGACAGAGAGCCCAGCTGTGACTCAGCACAGAGCTCCCCTCAGCAGGAATGCCTGGCACAACCCAGCAAGACGCCGCCCAGTTCAATCCTTCTCCAGACCCAGGGACAAACAAGCAGCAACGCAGAGGTGATGGCAAAGCAAGAGCCATGAGGTGGCTGGTCAGCAGCCTGCCTGCAAGGGTTCCCTCTTCTCTCCCTCTTTGCATTTTGGGTTACATACTGCTCCTGGCACAGCTAGTGGTCTCCTCAGGTAGGCTGGTTCCTGGAGCCATGCTCTCCAGAGAGGGGCAGCCTACCAGGATGCAGACGCCTGCATATAGCCCCCACTCACCTACCCCATGGTCCCAGCCCTCCCTTGTCCGCGTACCAGGAAAGGCGAGGGCGCACTATGTTCGGAGATGTCGAAGTAGGTGACATCAACAGGCAGAGTGGCGTGCTGGGGGCAGTAGGAGCCACTGGCACCGATCTCTGCCGTGAACCCCTCGATCCTCCCCGATGGTGCAAAGCGCCCTTTCAGGATGGACTCCTAGGACAGGAGGGAAGCGTTAAGGACCTTCAGACACCAGTCCTGCCTCTTGCTTTGAAGCTGCAGGTGAGATCACCTCCATCTCCACTGCAACCACATGTCTGCTTGCGTTGTGTGTCTCCTGGCTTCTGGGAGAGGGCCCCTAAGGAGCTCTGGCTGCTCACTCTGAGACAGACCCAATCATGAATTGGCGGGAGTGCCTTGGCTCACCCCCACAGTAGCCACCTCAGCAAGGCCCAGGGTCCTGGTACATCACCCAAGATCTGCTGACTAAGACATCCTGCTGGTGGGTAGTGTCTGCGTGACATGACCACTGCATGCCAGGTCCTTGAGGACAATCAGCCCAGCCCTATGCTGGGGATCCTGCCACATCCATTACCAGCCCAACCTGGATACCCCATGATCCACCTCCCTCCCTGTCTAGTGGGTACTGTTACCTCAAAGTTGCCCAGCAGAGCGTGGCTGATGGTGGTGGTGGTCCAGGGCACTGAGGAAGCCCTGGTACTCCTCCGGAGATGTCGCCTTTGAGAGAGAAGACAGATGTTGGACTGGAGAGCATGCAGTGCTGGGCTGCCCTCTGCAGGGCCCCCTAACTCTTCCTTTGGTGGAGGTTGAGCCCACTTCCCTACTCCTCAAGGGCAGAAGAAACCTCCTTCCATCCCACAGCCTGGGGTCTTGTGGAGGGAAGATGCCTGGGGCAGGGAAGGGACCCAACCTGACCCTCCTACAGGGCTGTGGGTGGCTGGGCATCCCGAGTCCCCTCATCCCTCCCAGAGGTCTGCTAGGACACTCACGATTTGAGACGCAAGTTGCTCTTCAGCCTCCTCCCAACTACAGTGCAATCCGCAGAGCTCTGGAGAGGACACAAAATCGAGAACTGGGTTAGGCCATCACCTGGAGACTGCACACCCCTGGGAAGTGCCATCACCCATTGCCCTGCCCCACAAGGATCCCAGCAGACTGGAGAGGCTCCCGTCCATGAGGAGCCAGCAGCCAGCTCCACAAGGGCAGCCAGCAGGACAGCATGAGGGCTGCAATACCTGGAGAAGATGTGGGGCTGCTGGGAATGAAGGTGCTCATACCCAAGTTGAGGGTGCAGCACACAGTTCCCACCTTGCAAAGCAAGTCACAGGACTAGTCCCAGTGACAAGAAACCCCAGACAAAGCCAGACACCAACACCTCACAGGAAAAGGCAACACGTACAACGAAGCTCCCGGACCAGCCTGGGAAAAGGCCCATCCCCTGGAGATCCACGCAGAGTCCTGGGTAGTGGTGCTGGGCAGAGGGACGAGCTGCCCATCCCTTCCCACAGCCAGGCTCCTGCAGCTGCAGGGTCTGGGGTTAAAGCCAGGGCCACGCTGCTGCCTCCTTTTAAAGATGTTCCCTTTTCAGGGGTTTTCTCTTCTGGAAGCCACACAAAGGGCAGCACAACACAAAGGGATGATGGAGCTGGCTGGCATGACGGGGCAGGAAGCTGCTGGAGGGCTTCACTCTGCAAGGGCAGTGCTGGGGGCAGCCGGGCTGGGGACAGTCACCAAAAAGGGCACAAGAGGAAGCATGGAGCTGTGCCCCAGGGACAGTGCATATCAGCTCCAAGCATCAAGAAGCCAGGGTGGCTCTGCTATCAGTGCCTGTGGGTCCCTGCACCGTGGGGACACCTAAGAGAAAAGAGGAGTGCGCCAGCTCTGGCACAAGCCTGCTGCAGCCTCAGCTGGCAGAACATGGTGATGGCAGAGAGCTAGCCAGGAGGGATGGGTAAGCAGGGAGGAATCGCAGGCAGCTCAGCTGCCAGGGTAGTTGCAGACCTCTGGAGTCTACCCCACTTCTGAGAGCTTGTGGCACCCTGGGGACACACCATGGGCACACCAAAAAAGCCAGAGGCATCTCTGCACAAGGCACCAGTGCTCCCACTCCCTGGTCAGAGCATGTCCAGTCCTGCTCCCTGCCACTAAACCCTTACCCCGATGGATATCATGGTGAAGGACACAAGCTATCCCACACCTCTGCCTTCCTCCTAGTCAGTCAGGCAGAGGCCAGCCGGTCCTCCCAAGCCTGCACTAAGTCTGGCTTAACATGAAGCTGACAGACACCAAGTGTGGCCCCTGTGCCATGTGTCCAACTCTCACTGTCATGGGGAGGTCGTGTCCTGTCCGAGCAAGGCTCTCCAGGCTAAAGAGCTCATTGCAAGCAAAGGATCCAGTGACTACAAGGTGTCAAGAGCCGGTGACAATCTACAGACTGTTGTGTCCCAGGGCTGGCTTTCAGCTGCCATTCTGCTCACACCAGTGCTGCAGCACTGGGAAAGGACAAGGATGCCACAACTGCCCATGAGGATCTCCCTGAGCTCTGAGTGTCTGCAGGCCATTCCCTGCCTTCCCCGCACCAGTGATGCTCACCTTGGCAGTAGGAAGGAGGTGATTCCAGAACGGGGCCCCCTTGGCATCAGTGCTGCGGCAGGCTGTGGGCACCGGATGGCATGGCAGGACCCTCTTCTTTCTTGCTGGTGGGGACAGGCTCTCGTCCTCAGAGAAGGAGTCGGCCACAACCTCACCAGCGGGTAGCAGCTTCCTTTTGGCTGGACACTTGCTGCTGCTGAGCTGGCTGCTGCCGCAGGGAGTCTTCTCCAGGGAGCTCAGGTTGCTGGGCTCAGGGCTGAGTGCTGTCTGTGGAGCTGGGGGCTCCTTGCACCCATTGGCCACCACTGGCCATTCCTCTTCTCCACTAGCCGTGCTGCTGTGTGTGGGGCTACTCCCTGGCTTCTCTCCCCTCCCACCAGAGTCCAACTGGGCTGTCTGTGCAATACTGTGCAAATCAAGGTGAAGTACGTTGTGGCCACTTGCCCGTTCCCCGTAGTCTGTGGGCTGATCCCCTGATGAGACAGTGAAACTGTCTGTTGTGTGCAAAGTACTGCAAGCAATGTGCTGGGGCCAGGAGGAGGAGATATCCTGGGACTTGTCCTCTCTGCAGGCCCCGGGACTGTGGCTAGGGCTGACTTCACACCGGTGTTCCACCACCCGCAGCCCGCTGTGGGAGAAGTGCTGGGCAGAGCTGTACAGGGATAGCTCCTGCACTAGCAGACCGTCCTCGAAGGTATCATCATCATCGATGGAAGGCTGCCCAGTGCCTCCATCACACTTGCCATCCACCCCTCCACTGCCCCAGTGAGTTCGTTTGGGGTCTCGCCCCATTTCTGGAGTTCGCTGCTCAGGGTAGCTCCTCTTGCTGGCTTGCCGGCTGCCTGCCCGCTGCTCCGTGCTCTCAGAGGAGAGGTGGGAGAAAACGGAGACTTGGTAAACCTTCTGTCGCTTGATCTCTGTCTCGTTGTAGCCCATGAGGATGCTGCGATGGGTGCAACGCTGTGAGGGAGGCTCCAAGGGTGCCTCTCCACTGGGTCGGGAGAGGCTGGGGTCCGTGCTGTGCTCCGGGGGCAGGGACGTCTCCGCGTGGATGTGCCGCATGGAGCCTTACTTTCCTGGACTCCGAGTGGAGCTGGAGTGAGAACAGCCCATGCAGCAGCAGGAGGGGGACTGTAAAGTGCCACAGGTCAGGGTTCGATGTCAGGGGGTGGGAGCTGGATGCCACCTTGCTCAGGATTTCCACATGAGCTCTCCGTTATGAGGTGCACTTCAACACAGCAT
Organism: Neomorphus geoffroyi; assembly: GCA_033558235.1. NCBI lineage: Eukaryota > Metazoa > Chordata > Aves > Cuculiformes > Neomorphidae > Neomorphus > Neomorphus geoffroyi. The sequence goes on from JAUMJM010000048.1 coordinate 3,632,520, forward strand.
CTGGAAAAAGAGAGCAGGAAGATGGATATCAGCCCAGGATTCCTGTCCTTGTCCAGGTTTTTGACCACAAGAGACCTGCTGCGATGCAGGCAGCTCCCTGTACAGCCCCACTCGGACCTCCGGGAATGGGAAGAAGAACCAAGCCAGCTCTTCAGAGAACCGTGTGGCATCACCCACCTGCAGGATCAGCACTTCCTGGGCATGGAGAGGAGTCCCCAGCCAGGCTGGAGGCTACTGGGGACAAGTCGGGACAAGTGGGGAGAAGGGGGCCTGCCCTCTGCCTGGGACTTCATGTGCTTGGGCTGTTCTGGAGAGCAGGAGTCAGGCAAGTCAGTCTCGTCCCAAGGGTTCAGGCCTGTAATCACCTCTTTGGGTGACAGCAAAAAGATCTCCCAGCACTCACCAAGACGATTTGCTCTGGCTGCGTGTGCTGAATGAGGCAGGGTCAGTGCTCAATACTGACAAATTCATAGTGGGGATGGGAACCTGGCTCAGCAGCCTGGGGAAACCTTGCCTAACATCACAGCTCTGCTGGCTTGGACCAGAGATCTCCACCACCTCAGTTAGCAGTACCAGGGACTGCGGAGCACACCATGGGCTTCTCCACCCTCCACCCAACCCTGCTTTCCCTGATAGCCCAACCTCCTCCCTGCTGCATGGCACCTTGCTTTTGATTTTCAGCCCAGTTGAGAGCTTTGAGAATCCTGACCATGAGTCTTTCTGGAATGCTAAGTACTGGCTGCAAGACATGAGGAGAGGCAGGAAAAGTCACTGGCAGACCGAGGAGCTCCACAGCCTGACAAACTGCCTGTGCCTGGCAGGTCTGCCCTTTGCCTCTCCCCACAGCTCTGCCTGCTCTTGTGGTCAGAGGCAGGTGAACAACAGGGAAATCAGTTCTCCAGGGGGGTCATGGCTACCTGGAGAGCAAGGCTGCACATGGTATTTTGACCCCTGGCGTGATGGGGATGGGAAAGTGAGAGGCCAGGGTGGCTGAACTCAGGGATTTTGTTTAAAAAGAGTGGCAAAAGGAATAACCATGCACCAGGACATGCTGGGGGGCAATGAGCAGGAAAGGAGCTTGGCAAAAAAGACCCTAAGGTCCTGGTGAGACAGCAAGTTGACCATGCATCAGCAACATGCCCTTGCAGCAAAGAAGCAAACAGCATCCTGGGCTGCATTAGGCAGATCATTGCCAGGCGGGTGAGGAAAGAGATCCTTCCCCTTTACTCAGCACTGGGGAGGTCACACCTGAGAAAGTGCAGGAAAAAGCCACTAAGATAACTAGGGGACTGGAGCATCTCTCCTGAGAGGAAAGTCTGGGAGAGATGGGACTGATCAGCCTGGAGAAAGGCTCAGAAGAGATCTCATTAATGTACATAAAATACCTCAAGGGAGGTTGCAAAAGGGATGGAGCAGGCAAAAGGCACAGATTGGAACACAGAAGGTTCCTTTGGAACATTAGGAAACACTTTTTTACTGCGAGGGTGTCCAAGCACTGAAGCAGGTCACCCAGAGCGGCTGCAGATCCTTGGTGGTAATTAAAAGCCTTACAATCCTGAGCAACTGGCCCTAGGTGGCCTGCTTGGGTAGAGGGGCTGGAGAAGATGACCTCCAGAGGTCCCTAACAACCTCAGCCCCTCTGTGTTACCCACCACACTGCAGCCAGTGCTGGCTGCCCCCACACTCACCCCTCTGCAGCAGAACCTCACTTTGCCCCGGATTAAGCTCCCTGTTCCGCAATGGGCAGTTGTTGGCACAACCAGCTGCAGAGACCTGCCAGCCAGGCACCCCCCAAAAGCGGCGTGGCTGCCGTGGAATGGCTCCCACCATCACAGTGTGCCTTCACACCTCTGCACCGTCCTCTCCAGCTCCTCAGTTTCCACAACAGTTCTGAGGGGAAGAAAAGTGGGAGATGCAGGGCTGGAGTGATTCATATGCCTTACAGGAGAAGGGCAGGTGGGTACTGCCTGCCTGCGGGGCTACATAGGCAGAGAAGGCAGCACTAAGACTCAGCCTCTCCCAGCTTCCTGAACGCAAAAGCCATGCACATCTCAGCTATCTCAGGCAGTGCCATCACCTTGATTTCCATTTAAACCACAAATCATAGGATTTTAGAATGGTTTGGGTTGAAAGGGACCTTGAAGATTATCCAGTTCCAAACCCCTGCCATGGGCAGAACACTTCCCACTACACCAGATTGCTCAAGACCCCATCTAACCTGGCCTTGAACACTTCCAGGGAGGGGGCAACCACGACTTCCCTGAGCAACCTGTGCCAGTGCCTCACCACCCTCACAGGAAAACTTTTCTTCCTAATGTCTAAACTAAATCTCCACTCTTTCAGCTTAAAACCATTCCCCCTTGTCCTACTCCTGCACTCCCTAATAAAGAGCCCCTCCCCAGCTTTCCTGTAAGCCCCCTTTAAGCTAAGCTGTGAACTTTCACACGTGGTTCATATTTTACATCCCTTTTGCAAGCCTTCCTGGATGAAACCTAGTGCATATGAACAGATCCCTGATTGTTTCTGGTGACCATTTCATGCTGTGCTTTCCAAGACACTGCAGACCACAGGCAACCTCTGGGCTTCCAACTAGCCGCTGGTCTCATATCCACCTCCTGCCCCTTCTACACATGGCACAGTACCACTTTCTGGCCTTAAAGACAAGGAGAAGTGCTTGCAGCTGTTTTCTTCCAATAAAAGATGCCTGGCAGGGGAGGCATAAACCAGGAGTCTGACAGCCCTGAGCCATGATGGCCCCCCACCAGCTTCCCCCAGCGCAAAACCAGCAGTCCTTTCATGTGCACAGCACTCACCTGCTCAGATGTGCCCTTGATGCACAATGGAGATTTTCAGACACAACACAGCTCCCCTGCAGTCATAATACACCAGCACTGCAGCTTTGATGGCTAGAAGAGGGTAAGGAAGAGAGTCAGCTCAGGCAGCAGCTCATGGTGCAATACCCTCAGAGTGGGAAAGAGCTGCTGGGCAACTCCACCCTCAGCCCCTCTGTGGCAGGGGCAGCCCATGAGCTTTGCTGGCCCAGACATCTCCAGGGAAAGGAGGAAATGCTGCCCATCCCTGGGGAAAATGCCTTCCCCATCTCCCTCCCTGTGCAGCCCTTGACCGGGGGCTCACTGCAGCAGCCATCCAGATGGAAACCATTTCTGTCCTACTGTGCATCCCAGCCCAGCAGCGATTGCTCCTCTGAAGGCTGGAAACAGCATGGCCAGGCAGATGAAAAAAACCCCTGAAAGCGTGCTCAGAGGCACCAAAGACCTGAGTGCACCCACTTTCTGGCACCCTGGTCTGGCAAGATCTTCATCCCATTATCATGCAGGTGAGGAGCCAGCTTCAGCAGGTCACCTGCTGTGCTCACTGCCTGACCTCACCTGCTCCAGGAAACGGGTCGTTCTTTCATTTCATGCCTAATAAGATCTGCAATTATCAGACAGTCATGGCCAGTCCAAAAGCCAACACTAGCAGTAATGGGGAAGGGCACCACCAGTGATCAGCCGGAAGAGAGATACAACATGCCAGTTCCCAAGGAACATTTGCAGCAGGGGAAATCAACGCCATCGACTAACAAACATCTGATCCAAAACCTCAACAAAAGCTCTTTGTAAAGATCAGCTCCTCCTGGCATCCCACAAGGGGCCTGCACCAAGGCAGCTATAAAAGCAAGTGAATGCTTGCAGCTGTGGGTGGACACTGAGGTGGTAACATGCTGTGCTCTGCCTGCCTGGAAGGTGAAAAGCTCTTCCACCAGGCTGCTGCTTTCCTCCTCCATCCCTGGAGGAGACTTCTACCACAGCTTGAGTGGCATAGTCAACCACTGGGAAGCAAAATCAGCAACCAGCAGCAAGAGTCAGCATGGTGCAGTGGGAGAAAGCCACATCCTTCCTCCATGTGTCCATGCTGGGACAAATATGCAGTTTCACCTGCATCCTTTCTTTTTCCTTCCCATATTCCTGTACAGTCACAGCCCTTTCCTACCTAGCAGCAGCCCCATTTCAGAAAAGTGGTTCCATCAGGAGAGGCTGACATGCTGATACCACAAATCAGCTGGGATGTTACCACCAGTCACCAGGTGATGCCAGCGCTAACTGGTACTGCACACACCTGGCACAAGGGGCTGCACCATGTTTTGCCAGCTGAGATATTGTTGCTTGAAGCATCATCACAACGGTGCTCCTCACCCTCCTCGAGACGCAAGGCACCACATCCAGGGGAGGTTCCCATCCCACTTTCCCTAGCCATGGGATTTCTCTTGGCTGTGTTTGGCTGTGCCTTGCAGGGCAGCTTCTCCCTGCTGAGAGCCCAGCCAGCTCGCAGCAGGGCTCAGCCTCTTACAACACCCAACAGGAGCCCACTGTCCCCTCGAGAGCCAGGGACTCCTGCACCCTGAGCAGGATAGGGAGACATCACCTGGTCACCTCTCCCTTTTCCTCCCTTTGAGCCAGGTGTCTCTAGAGCTACTTCTGGCTGCCCAGATGGGACAAGTCCAGGTCCTCACCAGCTCAGCTAAGGTACCATCCCTTGAACGCAGCACATGGGCCTCCATGTGCCCAAGCAAAGGTCTGGCCCCTCTTAAGCCCATGTGATGGTGATTTTGCCAGTGCTTTAGCCTGTGCTGCTGCTCTGATTCTAAGACAGGACCTAAAGGGCTTTCCCTGCTGGGGGAAGCCCAGCCAGAGCTCCTTCTGCTCTCTGCCTGGCTCCTGCCAAGCTCCCAAGGCCCCATGATGCTCAGAGGACAGAAGAAGCCCTATGCTTTTGCAAGCGTCTCCCAGTACATAGGTCCAGAGCTATGCCAGCCTCAGCTTTCATAGAATTTTAGAATGGTTTGGAAGGGACCTTAAAGATCACCCAGTTCCAAACCCCCTGCCATGGGCAAGGACACCTTTCACTGGATCAGGTTGCTCAAAGCCCCATCCAACCTGGCCTTGAACACCTCCAGGGATGGGGCAGCCACAGCTTCTCTGGGCAACCTGTGCCAGTGCCTCACCACCCTCACAAGAAAAAAACTATTCCTAAAATCTAATCTAAATCTCCCCTCTTTCAGCTTAAAGCTGTTCCCCCTCATCCTACCTCTACACTTCCTGATAAAGAGCCCCATCACAACTTTCCTGTCTGGCTCTTTTAAGTACCGGAGAGTTGCTATGAGGTCTCCCCAGAGCCTTCTCCAGGTTGAACAACTCCAACTCTCTCAGCCTGTCCAAGCTCACCAGCCTTCTTCTCTTCCTCCAGCCCAGCAAAAAGCACTATGAGTTAACAGCCACAAAATACTTGGTGCCTACTCAGTTTGACTCAGAAGAGGAAACCTACAGGAAAGAACTGTCTCCAAGGTGCTGGGGCAGAGACATTGCTTTTCCTGGGACATCGACCCACCACATCCTGATGCAGGATGACACAACCAGGCCTGGGAGGGGGGGGAGTGTCAGGGACTTGACTTACCTGCTGATTTCATTCTTATTAGCATATCCAAGAGGAACCCAGGATTAACAGACCATGGTCTCAGTCTGGTGGCCACAGAGCAGGATGGCAAGTGAGGAGGGGTCCCTGGCTGGGTGATGCAGCAGCTGTACCACATGCCGGGTTGCAGCCTGCAAAAGGATCTGTTGCTGTTTTAACTGTACTGTACTAGCCAGAAAGGAAGCAGCAAGGATGCAGGGGCAGCTCTGCCTGCCAAGGGGGCAGCTGTCATGGGGCAGGACTGGCAGAGCTCTTGGAAAGGGGAGCCTGGCAGGGCTGGCAGCATGGCACTGGTGCAAAGAGAGCAAGAGCTGTACCCAAAGGGTGGGGATCCATGAGCTTCCTAATGCAGTACCGCCAGCAAGTTCAGGTGACACATGGCCAGTGGACAAGAGACTTTGGTTTGGGGATTGCTGCCTGGGCCAGAGAGCTGTGCTTGGGGGCTGGCAGGGCCCTTGCACCATTTAGACCACAAAAAAACCCCTCATCAAGCCCGAATTGCCTTTTGTTGCCTTCCTCCTTCCTGTTCCCACTCCTGGGAAGTGCTAAGGAGATCTTCATAGCCTCACTAGGGGTGAAGCAGGAACCACACAGCCAGGAAAGAGAGGGGCCATCATCACAAAAGAGCAAATAATTGACCTCAGCACAAGCAGAGCACAAGGTAAGAGAAGAAGCAACACAAAATGTTCAAAATAGACTGCCTGGAGGATAACTCACAGCTCCATCGGTCCTATCTGAACCCGAGGAGAAGGAAAGAAATCTTACTAGTGCAAGGGCAAACCCAGAAGCTTCCTGGCACAGGCTAAAAGCAGAGCTTGAGAAGTGCCAGCAGGCAAGTTCCCATCACAGCCCTGAAGGATGGCAGCACCAGCAGCAATGCTGCCACAGGAGAAGGACTTCTACACAGCCTGACACATCAGGCACATCACTGTCGAGAGAGGCAGACGTGAGGCTGGGGACCTCCTCCAGCACTGTCCATAAGAGAAGTGGCAATCCTTGAGAGAAGGTGGTTAGAGAGATACTGGAGGAGCAAGCGGGGCCTGCAGGGAAAGACAAGTGGTATGGACGGCTCTGGCACTCCCCTGGGATTTAGGCTGGGAAGGAAAGAGCCTACACTTGGTGGAAACAAGGGAGAGGGAGGATGCAATGGGCGGGAGCCTCCTAGCCCCATTGCAAGGGCAAGTGCTGCTCTTCGGGATCCTCAGGGGGCCTCCTGCTATGCCAGATTTATGCAGCTGCAGAGCCTTGCTCTGTGCTGGCCCCTGTGCAGATAACAGGGAGGAAACTCAAACCCAGAGGGGAAGGATGGGGCAAGAGGCAGTGTCCATGAGAGACAGCTTCTACAGAGGCAGACCTGACACCTCCCTCTGCCCCCGTGTCACTGAGGTGCTGCCGCTGCCCTTTCTCCCTCCCCATGGGAGGGGACACTGACAGGATGCAGAAACCCCAGGGACAGAGCAGCCCTCCCCACAGGGCGACTCGCTGGGGCTCCATGCTGCAGCAGGACTACTGAGGGACTGAGGTCTGCCCAGTAACATGCGGTGCCTCCCCAGCCCCATGCACAGGTGCCGCAGGGACTGAGCCCTTCCGCTCGGCCGACTCAGGATAACACAATGAAACCTCTCCCAGGAGCTGGAACAGAGCTCCCAGCGGTTAAGCCTGCTTCCCCCGATGCCCCACATCCTGGCATGGATCGCCTCCGCACACCTTACCCGGGTGCCTCGCGTGCAGGCAGTGATGCTGACAATAGCCTGCAGCTGGGAAGGGGGGCTTGCAGGGTCTGTGGGCAGATCCTGCTATGCAACGGCCACCTGTGTACGGCTTTCCCCCACGTCCAACCCTCGCCCGCCAGCCTCCCCTGCATGCACGGCTACCCCTCTCCCCAGGAAAGCGCAGTCAAAGAATGAAAAGCAGCTCAAAATCCATCAGGACAATCGGGCAGCTCTCCAAACTCAGCACTACCCCCTGCCCACCCAGCCCAGCAGGCTCAAACCTCAGCGATTCAGCCCACGGCCAACCCAGCTCCAGCGTTCGACCGGGAGCCCAGGAAACCTGCAGCAGGCAGGGCAAGGAAATCCCATGCAGCAGCCACAGCTCAGCTCACGGGGAGGACAGCTCAGGTTGAGGACAGACCTTTGTCTCTGCCTGCCTGTCTCGCTCGCTGTTGGAGGAGGAAGAGGGGGGCGGTGGGGGACAGCGAGCAAAGATAACACCCCTAGGAGGGATGTCACAGCCACGTTAATCACTTGGAATTCCAGACTCGGGCGCTGCAAATATGGGCAGCAAATGGAGATGCTCAAAGCTCTGAAATAATTGGATCCTTTCACAAGAGCCGAGCCCAGAATCCAGCACAGGAATTCAGTCCCCACTGGAAGTCGAGAGATCAAAAACACGGAGAGGCAGGCGCAGCACAAGCAATCCTCAGCCACTGCCATATCCGGCTCCGCAGCCCCTGGTGCTGCTCCCATCTCAGGTGCCTTCTCAGCGGGAGTGAGGGCGAGGCAGGACCGCAGCGGAGAGCTCGAGCCCCCAGCGGAGCCGAGCTGAGCACCGGCCCCTTCCCATCCAACTTACTCCACTTGTGGCAAGGTGCAGGAACGCTGCCAACGCGAAAGAGGGTTTCACGGAGGTAACCAGCGGCCTCGAAGCCTTGCTTGACCTGAGGAACAGCTCACTGAAAAGGAGACCTCCGAAGCTGCTGGCCAACCTCCGCAGCCCTGCCAGGGAGATGCCCAGCCTGGCAGGCTTGCCAGCTTGCATCACGTTCCCAGCGAGACGCACACACGGCGGCACATGTAGGCTCCTGCTCGGCGCCTCAACAGCAATGAAAAGGCACAGAGGCTTCTGCCAGAAAACAAAGAGGCAGCGGCAGAGCTGGGGGTGGGGAAAACTCTCCGCTGCCCAAGAGGATCCCTGCAGAGGCAGTAGTATGCTGCTGGGCTCCAGCGCAGCTACTCACCCCCGCGAGCCCGAAGTGGCACCCACTTGCCTGGCGCAGGGAGTCCGGAGGGTGGGACAGCCCTCGCTCCCCTCCCAGAGGCAGTGCCGGCTGGGAAGTGCTGGAGGACGCAAGCCAGGCCCAGGACAACAGCTGGCCACAAGGGGAAAATTCCTCCAGGCTGGCTCTGCTTCATAAAAACCTGTGTCTTTTCACCTCGGGTAGCTTCCGCGCTCCACAGCACCCGGGGAAGGCACAGCCAGCATCGGGCCTGCAAGCTTTGCCACCGGGGCAGTCTGCAGAGCCCTGCCGCGGTGACCTTCCAGCAGCACAGTGGCCTTGGCAGCCACCCTGGGGCAACAAAGAAAGCACCCACCACAAAAGCAAGCCCCTGGCCACCACAACACACCGGCCAGCTCCCTTCCAGTCCTCCCATCCCTCTTCAGCAGTGGCGGCCCAAAGGACAGGGACTTTGGCTGCTGGATGACCAAATGCACTGGCTTCTCCACTCCAGACCTTGGTGCTAACTGTGAAGGATGGAAAGTTTTCCACTGTTGGTAATTACAAAGTCATGTGCCTGTGCTGCTGGTCACGGGATGGCTGTCAGAAGCCAAATGGGTCCTGGCAGAGGGGCAGGGACCACTCCTGCCCGCACTTGTACAATGCTTGGTGTCTCTGGCCATGACCAGGGCACGAACGGGCTGTCATGTTTCAAGTTGAACATGGACATTTGTCCAAGGGAGGCACACCACAAGTCCAAGCAGGACTAGACCCTCATGATACTAAATAATGCACAAATGTTAGCATCAGCAGTCCTTTTTATCCAATGTCCCAAGAGAAGGAATGAAGCCCTTAGGTCAGTGCTTGCACCAGAAGTCCTGCACACCCTATCCTGACCCCTTTAACTCAACTCCAATGGAAAGGCAGTCACTTACCGGTAATTCCCATCCTGTCAGCTCCCTGTCCTGGGCTGTGCACCATGGGAAGTGTGATCTAACCATGTGGCATGAACAGCCCAGCCTGCTCTCCATCATTACAAGCAGGGTACAGATATACAAGCCCCTGACAGATAGCCCTGGAAAGGGGGTGGATGCCTTGTAAGCTGGGAAAAGACAACCAGGCAACCAGTGGGTGACGGGACACCCCTCTTGCTCCCACCTCTGCTACCTCCTCTCTTCTCCCTCCAGCCACCCTTGCATACAGCTGCAGCCAACCACTGCCTCATCATCCCTCCTCGCCAAGCCAGCTCTTTCTGTACCACAATGGCCTGTAGTCATCCACACTGTCCCAGTCCCAGAGGCACAATCCTTCACCTTCCCCCTATCCTCCACATCACAGCCAGGCTCTGCATCTTCCCAAAGTGCGCTCTTCTTCACTCCCACCCCAACCCTGTCCTCCACCACCACCAGCACTTGCCCTGTTTACATGCACCTCCATGTGCATCCCCAGTGTCCCCAGCTCTTTTACCTGTGCTCTGTTGCCTCCTGATCACTGCAGCTTGTACGGTAACTTGCTCTGACCTGCTCCCATCCCCAGGTGCCACTCACTTACAGCCCCATCAGCCTAAGCCTCCTTGCACACACGCCACTGATGGGTCCCTGACACCCATCTGGGGAGAGACACAGAAATGTCACCTTTTCTTACCTCCCTAAATGGTCACCAGGGCACCGCAGAGCAGTGGCAGAGGTCCTGGGGATGCTGCATTATCCCAGGCAGCTCTGGACACAGGGATCAAAGCTACATATGAGAAGAGGGAGCAGGTGAAGCGCTTGTGGTGGGGAGGGCAGCAAGGACTGTGCACGTAGCATTTACCCCGTGGGAACTGCCTGTTCCCACTGTAACCCCTCTTGCGATATACTTCCTTTTACTGTAAGAGCCCTCCAAGGGAGGTGCTTGGGCACAGGCACTTGGGCCTCTGGCTCGGTGTTACCAGGCTGCAGCCTGCAGATAAGGCTGCAGCAGCTGTGGGGACATTCAGCATCTTTTCCACTCCCTATGCTAGACATCTATGTGGCACACGGGGGAGGAGATACCACACACACACACAGATGGCCGGGCACATCCCCCCAGATCACCCCTTCCAGCTGCAATTTAGAAAGTCTCAAGCTTCATGCAGGCCAGAGCAGGGAGATGGGCTGGGCAGGGACTTGGGCTGTAAGGGTGAGGCTTTGTACATCTTTGATTGTATAGGACTGGACACAACTCTTTACAGGACTACTGCAGGGAAAGAGGATTTCCACCATGGATTCAATGTCCTGTGCTTTATTAGGGAAAAGGGAAATCTCTCCTTCCAATGGGACTGCAGGTGAGAAACACCCTGCTGGCATTAGGAAACAGGTGTCACAGCTGTCACCTGAACACTCACACTGTTGCCCATAATAGAGGCAAACACAGGGGTGCACAGGTCCCTTTAAAGGGAAACGAGAGGTTAAGACGGACTGGCATGTCCCACTGCAGACATACCCATACATAGGGCAGTGGGAAACACAGCCCTGTTCCTATTCTGTCCTGTGAAACTGGCAGACCTCCTGGTTCACATACCCTGAGCCACCTGCAGGGTGTCTCTGACAGCAGAGCCCTCTGCCCACTGCATCCAACACCCCCTCCATGAGGGACAGGCTTCTGCAGGGCTTCCAGGTCTCTAACCAATGCACACAGCCAGTGATGTCCCTGGGACGGAAGGGGTAACTCAGCTGACCTATGCATGGAGATGGAGGAAGCCAAGGCTCAGCTGGTGCTTCATGTCAGGAGGCGGCCAGAGAGGACTTGCCCTCAGGGCTATGCAGCAAGTGTGGCATGCAGGGACTACCTGGCAATTGAGCACTGGCATATCAGCATCTTTCATCTTTGCAGAAGCAATACTGAACAAGGACAAGCTCAAGATACAGCTGCACTCCCAAACAACCTTCCTGTGCAGGACATGAGCTCCCATATCAGACCCTGCAAGATGCCAAGGCCCCCATGCAAACCGTGGTTGCTGCCACTGCTGCAGCCCATGTTTTGCTGCGCGGCTTCTGTGGGGACACACAAACCTCAGAGACTGCAGAAACCAGCAGTTAGCCATGGTAACTGGGTCCAAAACACCTTCAACCCTGGTGGCAGCCATGCTGCTGGGGACACAGATGTCCTCCACACCTGACCTTTCCAAGGAAGCAAAGCCTGCAGGGGCCTCAAGAGATCTTTGTGGACTACCAGGAACCAGCTGGACCCTGGCCATGAAGTGATGAGCCTGTGCAGCTGGGAATGGACCCCAGGGGCCTCTTGGCTCCAGCTACTGGACCTTATTGCTCTCAATATGTGCGGGTGTTGTAACAGGGATACCCAAGTAACACAAGAGTGCCCAGAGTGGTATTGAGTAACAGAGGGACTGCTGTGAAGGGAGATCCCACAGGGCTCTGAGCAAGATGGCAGTCCAGTACCAACAAGCTCAAGAGACAGGCTGAGAAGAGCAACTTGAGCCTAACACAGGCTTGTGGAAGTGTTCTAGACCTGGAAAACCTGCATAAAAGCATCTGGAGAGTCTAGACATCCTCCCAGGCTCTGCCAGATTAGGAGGCAGATGTAGCTACCTCTGAAGGTCAGCTCTGCCTAGACACTATGGCTACATGTGAGGGCATGCGGGTCTCTTCTCCTAAGTTAGTAGTGATAGGACAAGAGGAAATGGACTCAAATTGTGCCAGGGGAAGTTTAGATTGGATATTAGGGAAAATTTATTTCTGGAAAGAGTGGTAAAGCACTGGCAGAGGCTGCCCAGGGTAGTAGTGGAGTCACCGTTCCTGGAGGTGTTCAGGTAACGCGTAGACATGGCATTTTGGGACATCATTTAGCAGGCATGGTGATGTTGAGTTGATGGTTGGACTGGATGCTCTTAGAGGTCTTTTCCAACCTTAATGATTCTACGATTCTATACAGGCCCCTTTGCTCTGGTTCATTATCCTTGCAGAAGGGATGCACCATAGACTAAACACCCTCTGAGCACTTATGCACTGGATGTGGGCTTCTGCAGCATCAGGCACCAGGGTCAAAGTTCGGAGACACAATAAATCACAGAATAAAGTTGTTTCTGAAGACAAGACTGATGAGGCTGCCAGCAGCCAGCCTTGCAGAAGAACAGGATCAGGAAAAGAGCAGCCATGAGAATAAAAGGCTGGCAAAGAAATGGAAAACACTGGGAGCAAGTAATTCTTTCCAGACAGTCCTTTGAGCTCATCTCAGCCTCCATCTGCTCCCTATCTGCTTGGGATGGTCAGGCTTCTGGAGGCTTCAGAAAGGCTACTGGTGACTTTCCTCACTATTGCCACTGCCTCTGGGACAGGCACCATGGGAAGATAAACCTGGAGCCCTTCCGGTCACAGGGCTGGGGGCCAGTGTCCTGACAATGCCAGCACCCCCCTACAGATCACAGCTCTGCAGTGCCAGCAGGGCATGGTTTATCATCCTGTGCTTTACTGCCAACAGGCTTTTTGTGCTTATGCAGGGAGGGAATAACACAGACCTCTGGAGAGATGGCTCAAATAGGTGTGGACAAAGCAATCAGCTAGGCAGTGCTGCTAAGGTAGTGCTTCCATCCCCTGGCACTTAAAATACCATACAGACAAGAGAAACCAAGCCAGGAGAAGGGGATGGACAGAACAATACCTTCATCCCTCCATTCTCCTACAAAACAGTCAGTCCAACAAGCCACGAGCTGCTATATTGTCAAACACCCCAGAACTGCAGAACCAGGGAACAACAGCGGTGAGAAGGAACCTCAGGGGGTTTTGGTCCAATGCTGTCCACAGCAGGACCAATGTCAAGCACGTTGCTCAGGGCTTGCCCCTGCCAAAGGCTGAAGGTCTCCAAACGTGGAGACTGCTCTCCATTCTCTGAGCCCTGATCCAGTGTCTAACTACCCTTGCGAGGAAATATTTTTCCTAATCATAGAATGGTTTGGGTTGGAAAGGACCTTAAAACCCATTCAGTTCCAACCTCCCTGCCATGGGCAGGGACACCTTACACTACCTCAAGTTACTCAGAGCATCATCCAGCCTTGGACACCTCCAGGGGATGGGGCAGTCACGACTTCCCTGGGCAACCTGTGCCAGTGCCTCACCACCCTCAACTTCTTCCTAAGATCTAATCTAAATCTTCCCTCTTTCCACTTAAAACCATTCCCTCTCATCCTGTCCCTGCACGGCCTGATAAAGAGCCCCTCCCCAGCTTTCCTGTAGCCCCCTTTGAGTACCTGAATGCTGCTATAAGGTCTCTCTGAAACCTTCTCTTCTGCAGGTTGAATAACTCCAACACACTCAGCCTGTTCTCATAGCAGAGGTGCCTCAATCCTCTGATTATCTCTGTGGCCTCCTCTGAACTCACTCTAACACCTCCATGTCCTTCCTGTGCTGGGGACTCCAGAACTGGACACAGGACTTCAGGTGGGGTCTCATGAGAGCAGGGTAGAGGGGCAGAATCCCCTCCCTCACCCTGCTGGCCATGCTTCTTCTGATGCAGCCCAGGACAGGGTTGGCTTTCTGGGCTGTGAGCACACATTGCTCAATCATGTTGAGCTTCTCATCCATCAGCATCCCCGAGTCCTTCTTTTCACATCTGCTGTCAAGCCATTTTCCTAATACCCAGTTGGAATTCCCCTTGTATACGGTTGCTTCTCATCCTGTCCCTGGGCATTTCCCAGGAGAGTCCAGCTTCAGGTCCTCTCCAAACCCACAGCCACCAGCTGCAGTGAGAGCCACTTTCACAACCTTCCCTTTCCCAGGCACAAACCCACTGCTCTCAGCCTCTGCCCCAATGCACTGCAGCACACCAGCAAGCCCACAGCAGGGTCAGAGCTCTAGGGCATCTCTGGAGAGTGCTGGAGCCTTAGTCTCCATCCTGCCCAGCCACGGGTGCCACCAGGGAGGACAAGAGCTACTTGTGGCCAGCCCCGAGCAGCAGGCACCTGCACACCTTGGGCGTGCTGAAAAATAGGAGATTCACCTCAACACTGAGATCAGTGAGGGTTGTTTTTGTTCAAGTACTTGATCCTTTCTCTGTTTGGAAGTGATACCAAGTACTTATGTCAGTCAGTGCCTGCTACAAGAGTCAGAGGCTATACTGAGCTGGGAGTCCCAGGTACCTGCTCCAAGGAGTCTGTCTGGTCCTACATACACAGAGTTTCGGCTTCACTGCTGTCCTTAGAAGTGATGAACAAGACCACTAAGAGTCAACTCAGCTGGGCTAGATGGAGACTCAACAGCTGACAGCAGGTCCCTGGATGAGGGAAACAGCCACCCACAATCCCACCAACGTTCCCCTAAATCTGCAGCAGAGCCCAGGTGGATTTTGGAGAGATTTCAAAGCCAATGACTAACCATGCACCCAGATCTGCAGCGCATCATCCCCATCCCAGATCTTCCCTGACGCTGTGTTCGTGCAATTCAGAGCTATCTGTTTATCTGTCTTTGCTTCAGCAGGGATCATTCACCCTTCCATCCTCTCCCCACTCACTCAGGGTGGATAGGAAGGTTACTGGGAAGGATGCAACCAGGACAGAGACCTGCCCAGCTTGCCTAAGGGTGCCTGCATGGGGACATGGATCCACACCATGCACTGGAGGCTGGGATACCTGGTCACCGCCCTGCTCCTTGTGTGGTGCTCATCTTCAGTCCATCCTGGGAAAGCCCCAGCACTGAGGATGCTCCAGGCCCCTTCTGGACAGTGACATACCTATGGCTGGAGGAGATGTGGGCAGAGCAGTGTTCAGCACATGGCTAAGCTAGATCCCAGGCTGTTCCCAAGCCACAAGCACTGCCACCACCTGCTAAGTCCTGCAGTTTTCCCAGCACCCTCACTCCATCATCTGGGGGACCTGGCACGAGCTGCTAGGCTTTGGGCCCCATTAAAGCCCAGCCCTGGGAGAACACCTGCCCTCTGCTTCCCACTGACTCATTCCCCTGTGATTCACCCCCTCCTCCTGCCTGACTCACCCATTTCTGCCACAGCCATGTGCATGCACGCGTGCGTACATGTGTGTGTGCGCGCAAGCCAGCCGTAGTTGTTGGGGTAATGCCACAAACTCTGTGAGGCAGCAAATCCAGTGTGGAGCCTGGTCGGGCTGTGCCAGAGCCCTTGCCTCCTGCAGTACCCAGTGTAGGAGGGGCGGAGATGACGCCGCTGGCTCGAGTCTACAGCGAGGAGATGAGCCAGAAAGGCAGGCCAGGGGTGCTGCCGTGTGCCAGCGCTGCTGAGATAAGGTGCACTACTGTGGGAGCGCTTCCTCCTGGCTCTGAGGCTGCCTTCCAGGCAAACCCATTCACATTATCAGTCCTCCAGCACCTTGACCCCCACCACTGGCTGGGGGAGGATTACCCCAGATTCACAGGCAAGCTGTCTCCTAACTAACCTGCCTTTGGGTAGAGCCACACACACTCCCTTAGGCTGTGCCTCATCCCGGTTGACTCTCCAGGGTGGAGAGACCTGGGAGTCAAAGAGGTTTCTTCTAAGCATGGGTATGGTCACTTGGCATGTAGAACCCACAGGCTTGGCCAGTTCCTGAATCTGGACAATATAAGCCATGCACATGATACTACCTATACATGTCCTCTGCAGGCTGCTTCTCCAGCTAGCAACTCCTCGGATGCTAGGGGCTGAAGGTGAAACAAGCTTTGCTCCACACCCTTGCCCTTCAGCTTTCCCCTAGCATAACCCCTTCCAAGGGTTCTCTGGCTAACCTCAGCCTCCTTCTCAGAGAGGATCAGAGCAGACAGAGGTTTCAAGAGGAAGACTACACACCACAGTTGTGCTGGAGCTCAGCAAGAGCTGTGGCACATATCTCCCAGCCAGCAAACAGCTCTGCATACCAGAGCAAACCCATCTGTATCAAGGAGTGCACGAGAGTGCTGGCGTGCGCAGAAGATGCTGGTCTGTGCAGCATGCCCAGTCACTGACCTGTGCCTCTGCCTGTTGTAGCTGGAGGATCCATTTCCCATTGACTACAGGAGAAAACTACTGGGATTATACACATTCTTTCGCCCTTTCCCCTCCACATACCATGGTCCAGAGTCATGCTGAGAAGGGGTTCTCGTCCCTTCCACCCCGCAGCACTTGGCCAGCTGCAGCATTTTGCCTACAGCCGCAGGCAGGTTGCTCAGGACAAGCCTTTCTGGTGCTGCAATAGGCAGGTCAGTTGAGCATCACATTTCCAGCAGGGTCACACAGTTCAGCCGGGTCAAGAGGCCCTGACACTCAGGAATTAAGGCCAGACTAAACCATCCTTTGGGCAAGGAGGGAGGGACAATGTTTTGAGATGGTATGTCATGTATTAAAAAAGGACAAAGAATAATTTTCTGCCAAAGCTTAGGACTGTATGTTAGAGCTGATTGTTCTCCCTGGATTTTTACACTCCCAATTCTCACCATGCACACTCAGAGCGTTTCTTCCTTCTCAAGGCAAAGAAAATCAAGTTCTCTTTGTCACCCGGGGTCCCATGGGCGCCAGCAGCTTCTCCTGCACGCCACCTCTCTCCTCATAAGGATGCTCCAGTCCCCAGTGTCCCTTCTAGGGAGGCAAAGTGGGAGATCCATAGTGCTCAAGATGCCTCACCAGCAAGGCCAAAGACAGAGCCAATGCCGTGGTCACAGTGTCACTAAGGTCACAGCACTAGGCAAGCACCTGAACAAAACTATGTAGCCACCAATAGGACAGACCCAGGAATTTAAATGCACATGCTTAAATCACCTGTCATCACTGAAAAGATGGTCATCCCTACAAGCTTTGGGAGCCCCTGAAATCACCTAGGTGAGCTCTTAGACCAGAAAAGCTCCCTGCTGTAGCCCCTGGGCAAAGGGGAAGCCAAGGGATGTGCCCTACATCCACTTAGAGCAGCTGGGGACTGTTCTGATTTGAGCCAGACTGTAACAATTTCCTGCCAGCCCCTCATTTGTGACTGCCACAGGGGTAACACCCCATCTGCAACACCCCTCTCCAGCCAGGCTGGGGAGGAGAGCAGAGAAGAGACAGCCAAGCTGCTCTTCCTTCTGGCATCTTTCACACACCAAGGGAATTCTTTGCAACTGCCTTGAGTTCCCCTTCTGCAGCCCAGGTGGCTGAGAAGAGTTGCAAAGCATCCCTCCCAAGTACAATGACAAGACCTTGCAGCCTTCAAATAGCACGTCTCAGGTCAGCAACTGGGAACTGTCAGCAGAGATGTGCCCGTTTATTCACCCACCTGTACATCAGTGGCATCCTTCAGCAGCACAGGTGATGCCAGATGGCAGGATGAGAAGAGAAGATTTTGGGCCAGGACAGGTGGAGAAGTCCTGGCTTTCTAAACGAGGATGCTAAGCAGCAAGAAGTACACAAAGTTGATGCTTTTACTGAAATAGCTTCTGGTTACAGGGACAGACAGATACACAGGGCATGACACCTACCAAGGTGATCTGAGGATGTTTCCATTTCCCAGGGCCCCGGACCAAGCCTCCCATTTTTGGGTTCTGCTTCTCACAGCAGCTCTGTGCTCCCTATAGTTCCCCCTTCATGGTGCTTGAAAAAGTAGAGCAACCTACAAGCTGCTAGCTTAGGTGGTGGCTGCAGTGACCCTCATGGAGTTCTCCCTGGGACTAGCTTTCATCTCCTAGACAAGAGCCCAAAGAAGCATCAGCCCTTTGTTCCAAAAATCTCATCCAAGGTCATCTGATCAAACATAAAGACCAGATGTGGAATTTCTTTAAATGAAAGCTTAGATGGGAGAGCATGCCTGTGCCAGGAGATGGAGCTGAATGGCCAAGTGCCTGCTACCCCCACCTGAAAAGTTTTACCCCTGCCTTTTCTGGTTGGTAACACAAATCCAATTTTGCTAAAATTGGAAAGCCCACTGTGTGGTTCGCAGCTGGCGCTCACCCTTCCTGCAAGCTGAAAACCTATTGTCTCTGCAGCCCTGTCCAGCCCCCCGCCCTTGGCAAGGGTATGCTCTTGTTGACTCAGCACATCCTGCAGCCCTCCAAACACGTCCTGGGTGGGCTGGCCGGCTGGCTCACACTGTCTGAATCTCAGGATGGAAACTAGCTGTGTCCTCTTTCCACCTTGCTGTGGGAAGGGAAACAAAGAGAATTCTGCCATCTATCCCCCTTTATTTTTCACACCTTCCCTTCTTTCTTTTGCTGGCCCCGCTGGTGCTTTGTCCTATGGGGCACCCTGAGAAGACAACACGAAGCAGAGGGACTAGGGAAGCAGCTAGACTTGGGCTTTCCTGCTTGACTACACATGAAAAATACAGTTTTAGCCGGGGCAGGCATTGAAAAGCCCACATCCCTCTTCAGTAAAGGCAAAATGTGCCTGTAGGCACCCGGGACTGTATCCTTTTCTGCACTTTGGAGAGATCCTCCCTTGCAAGCATTGCCTTTTACGCCCTACAGCCTTTACTGGCTCAGAGAAGGCTGGAGAGACCAAGTGCTGGCAACACCTACAAATTCAGGTGCTATGTGTGGTGGCAGCTGCAAATGCAATATGGGGATGCAAAACAAAACCAAACCACCCAGCAATCCTGGGGCAGAAGGCCTGCACAAAGTCTGCAGTCCTGACTTCTTGGCTCTCAGCCTCGTGTTAGCACTCATTCATCTCAGGACACAGTTCCAGTTTTCACTCTGGTCTTAAGCTCCCCATGAAGCTGCTCTCACCAAACTTCACCATTTCTTTCCTCTCTGTCCCACTTCCAGCAGGGACCTCAACTACTTCTGCCTCACAGGAAAAGGGTCTCCATGACCTTTGTAATTCAACACACTGGGAAAGACTCAATTCAACCCCTCTATTCCTAGCCCAACACAGACCTCAAAAGCTCTCTTTGTTCCTGCTACAAAACCTATCTCTCAACCGTGGCTTAACCCTTAGGGCACTGCCTCAAATGGAAAGTGCTTCACAGAAGCAAGACAGGTTGCAGCATCCATGGGAAGCTGGACTTACCCTCCACCTATGGAAGTGCTGTGCTTACAACCTGCTGGTGGCTTGCAGGATGCATTGGATACACACAACTAGGTCAGGGGAAAGATGTCTCTGACCATCCTCACTATCAGTACAAACTATTACCAAGCTATATGGACATGCTCTGCCTCACACTGCTGCAGTAACATAGATATGATTAGGGCTTCCAACTCTTTATAATCTCCTGGTCTCACTTTGCCTGCCCTCAGTTCATCAAGTTTATTTAAAGCATGCTCTAGGCAGGCAGATTTGGGGCTTTGAGGAAGGAAGAGCAGTTAGGAGGAAGGAAGCAGGTGGAACTGGACACTCCTGTTGTCAGTCCTGCAAGGACTTCTCTGCTCCTGCCTCCAGGTAACAGCCAGTGCTCCATGCCCAGGTGCAAAGCAGAGACAGCAAGCGATGCCAGGCCGTTACCTCCACAGTCTGGAGAAAGGTGAGAGAGCAGTGACAGCACTCCTGATTCTTGCCTTGTCTGAGATAAGGTCAGATGACATCTGGAGCAGCATACATTACACACTGGAGGAAGCAGTGCCAAGGGACTGTCCGTAATCATGGATGTATTCACACCCTGCACATGGGGATGCAGAGGGGATGGGAGGCACAGCCAGCCCTCCCTGCTCTAGCACAATCCCTGGCAAAAGACAGCAGTATGGAGCAAAGGCTGTTTTGCAGCACCCAAAAATGCCAGCTCTGCAGCACCCTGAAACACCAGCTCTGTGGTAGACAGATCAGGCTTGCATCGCTGCACCCCAAAACACCACTTCTGCAGACAGGATGGGGTAGGGCCACCCTGCAGCACTCCAAAACACCATTTCCCAACAGCTGCTGCAACTTCTCCTCTGCCCCTTTCTAGTCCCACTCCACCCCTCCCAGATCCCCAAGCCAAGGAGAAAATGAGGCACTTCCTGCTCTGTGAAGAAGAGCGAGTGGGCAGCCCCCAACACCCCACACAGAGTGGGGTGCAGGGCAAGGATCATACTGACACCTCTGAAAACCCCAGCAATGGGAAGAGATGAGATACTCACAGGTTCTGCACTGAGCAGCTACCCAAATTAGGAGCCTCCATGAGGACTGCGCCCAGCTCAGCTGGGTGACACCCAGTCCCACAGACTGATCCACATGCTCTCTGACACCAGAGGGTATGGGAACGCACAGGACTCTGCACTGGATGCATGGAAATTAGCATGGCCCAGAAAAAAACAGGTAATGCCACATAGGAAAAACAACAAAAAAATAAAAGAGATAACCCCCTCTCCCTACCCCTCCAAAGATCCAGATAGAGCACTATAAACTAGAAGAGTGTGCTGGCTCCAAAAATGCTGGCAGGGGGCTGGATGTTTTCTTGAGAGCAGGTCATTGCAGTCTTTACTTTAAAAGATTCATGTGCTTGAGTAAAGACTTGGATTCTCTGGTCCAGCTCTAAGAGCTGATAAGTTTCCAGGTACTGACCTCAGCCTCTCTGTTTTCACCATGCACCTCCAAAACCCCTTCTGAGAACCTGCTCACCAGTTAAGCTTCCCAGGACCAGGTCCACCGCAGTGTTTGCCCACATCAGCATCCTTTAAAAACCCTAGGTCTGGTGCAGTAGCAAATCAGTAGCACCTACCTACCTACCTTGTAGGCAGAGAAGCTAAAGTTTCAGATTCTTTCTTTCAGGCCCCAGGTCAGTCATCTCCCTAATGTTTTTAATGTTACATTTTTTTTACTGCATTTCTCAAGATTTCAAGGAGGTTCAGAGCGCAGCATCATCCATTTCAACTGGGTCACTGAAGGGGAAAGCAGAGCTTAAACAGCAGAACATGCACAGCTATTCTGCACTGCTCATATGCATCTTTCCACAGGCTAAAGCCTTGCTCCATCTTCCTTGGAACTCTGAAAACAGACCCTTTCACCCCTCCTTGGGAAGCCCGTTCAGGTGGTATTTGCTGTTGTTGTCATGCAAAGAAAACCCTATTGTCAATACCCTTGCCCCAGCTTTATCTCCCAGGACAACATAACAGCAGATTAAACTCATTATCCCATATCACTTTATGGCACAATCTTTTCATTTCTCCATTAACACACATCTGAGACATATCGTGTTTCAGGCAGGCTCACTCCAAAGGAAATTCCCTGCTCTTCCCATACAAGGATTTGCACAAGCAGTACCATTTCTTTTTACTAGCAAAGGAAAAAGCCCATACCAAACGACCAACAGCAACAAATAATCCAAACTCAAAACCCACTCACACTTGGAGGTTCATTTAAGGACGGACTCCGACTTTTCATTCCAGACCACCTCTTTGGTCAGACCTTTCCCAAGCTCTGGAGGGCAGCATTCTCACTGCTGCTCACACTGATACAGCTCCACCATGTAAGTGCTGTAGTAAGGAAGCTTTCAAGTGTGAGATGCCTTTTCCTTCCCAAAAGTGACCAAGCACATGAACACAGGCATTTCCTGGTAAACTGCTTCTCCTTGCTTCCAGCCTCTGCTACAGGGGTGGCCTCTGATAGCAGCCTTCCTCCGGAAACACCACTGTGTTTTGCTCAGTTACTCTAACAGTATGATATTGTAGGGAAACAGAATTAAACAGAGCTGTAATCTTTAATAAATAATTTCTACTGAGCTGCCAGGCAGAGAGCTGCACAGGAAAAAGAAAGGAGCTGTAAGCCTGATTCCTCAACAAATCTAAGCCATGAAATAGCCCTGTGGTTACAGGGAACACGCACAACAGCAAGAGGAGCACTTTCAGGACAGCAGATTGATGCCAATGATTTTTGTGATCTCTCTACCCAAATTCTTCACACGACCAGGACAGATCACTGAAAATACATTAAGATCCCATGCTGCCAGCCCAAGGGAGAGGTTGACAGACCAGACCCAGATGAAAAGCCTGAGAATATTCTAGTTCCTCAAAAACTGCTCAGATTTTTAGTTGTTGCTGGCTCCTCGAAGATGAATTGAAAGCAAAGCTCAGACCCACTACTTGATGCCACAAGTGCTTTCTTTTGCTGGCAGCCACAGCAGAGAGGACCTCGAGAATATTGCCCTTTTGTCCACCACTGGCCCAGCAATGCTAATCCCATCAGCAATGCAAATACTGGTATAGAAAGCAGCTGTGCTAACCTGTCTGCACTGTGCTCCCTCTGCATTGCTACAGCCCTGCTGACAGGCACTAAGAAAACCCCAGGCATTTTCCCCAGGTCTGAGCTGGACAAAGAGCTGGCTCTTGCAAGCTATTGTTTATGCATCTTCCAGCCAGGGCAACCTGTACACTCACAGTTTAGGGAATGAAGGTAGAAATATCCACCGAGTCAAAGTTTCCTCTTGGTCCCAATGGTCCATCATCTCTGCTGAAATCTCCAGCACTCTTTCCATAGCAGCAGTATGGAAAAGGACACTGGCACACTGGCTGTTTTTTAGGAGTGACACTGCTCAGGATGGTGTCCCTGTCTGACTACTAGCAGGTATGCATGTCCTGGACTTGCCTGAGGTGATGGCAGCAGCAAAGAACAGCAGCACGTAACCCACACAGTGCTTTCCAAACTTCAGCGCCGTAGCCCAGCCAGGAAGAAATCTCTCTTGGCTGCCTCTCCCTAAATGCTTATTCCAGCACTGCCTGTCTTAACTCCTCCCCAAACCAGGAGCCGAGTATGTGAGCCCACTGCCTTTGGGCTTTCTGGATTCTTTGCGCTGTGCTTAAAAATGTGTAGTATGAATGGGCAAGACAGAAACGGAGCGAGCAGCACTTCAAAGATGACACAGTTATAACTCATCAGGTCACAGCACCCAGGAGTTTGAGCCTTAGGCAAGGACCTCAGCATGCAAAGTGCTGTACAAACAGCAAAAGAGAAAACACCATCTGCTATAGAAACTGGCAATTCACACCCTGACACACACATGTAACTCAGAGCCTTATCTGCTGGGCTCTGCATCTACTCCATGATACTTTGTACCACATCCTGGGGACGCAGTCCAGAGGAGTGATCAGAAACAACAGGCTGTGAAAGCAGGGTCAGGGGGAACTACTACTTGGTTCGATGGATTTGACCAAACTCTGCTATCATCTGCACCTGTAATACATTGTAATGTCAATTCTCCCTCCAAGTGCTGAAGGTCACACACATGAAGAACAGTCCTAGGGTTTGCCAATCTGAAATTGCCTTCCGTGTCAGGAATCAGTGCCCCAGCTCTCTCCATTCACAGCAAGATCCAGCTGCCAGTGAGGAGGATGGTGTTCACTTCTGAAAAGGAAAGGAACCTGTTGGGAGTGGGAGGCAGGGAGGACACTGCTGTCTGCTGCAAGCAGCTTTCCCAGAGGCTCCACATTACAGCTTGGGAACACCAGGGTCTGGAGTCCAGGGGACATTTTACATACAAATCTCTAGCCCATTTGGGACTTTTAAGATGACTGGAACTGTAGCACTGGACAGAGCTGGGCAGCCTGTATAGATCTTAAAACAACCCTTAATCAGACATAGACACTATGGTGGACTGTAAAGGATGAAATGGTTTTCAGGGGAATTTATGAGGCTTTGTATGCTAGTTCAGAGTGGAGTGGAGGGATCACAGCTCAGGTGAAGAAAGTGACATTTGTGACTGTGGGACAGTCTGAGCAGCTCACAGATGGGCATTCTTTCCCCTCCAGTTTCATCCGAACATCCCAGTCCCAGACGAACTCTGGTTACTGGCACTACAGGAGCATGTGCCACACCATAGCAACCCCACACATCTGACCTGCACAGGTTCAGAGCATCTTCCAAAGGTGTAGCAGGCTCCATTCCCTCTTGTTCTAGGCTGGGTGCAAAGCTGTGGGCGGGGCACTGTAGGTCACCACAAGCGCTGATCTTTGAGAGGTGTAATGAGAGAGGTTTACAGCTCATACAGCCATCCATGTTGAGACAGGCAAGCTGTGCTTGCTCCCAGCTGGTCCCTTCCCCCTGGCTTGCATCCAGGGCTTTAGGCACACTATGCGTGACAGGCCAGGTCTCAGTCACACTCTCATTATGATCGGGCTGGAGGCAGCTTCCTGACCAGTTCTCTCTGCATAGTGAGTGGCACGATGCTCCCTGCTTCCTTCAGCAATCGATGCCAGCTTTCTACAAGCATCTGGCAATGGGTGTGCCTACAGGCAGCTTCAGAAACGTTTAACAACTCCTTTACCTGTTCCATAGGACAGTCTCGGAGTGTACCAGAGGGCTCACTGGGGCATTTGCTCTCCATCAGAGTATAGATACTCTGGAGCAAGGCAGACTGGCTGTGCAAGGTGGACTGCACAGTACAGGGCCAGGCTTCCTTGGAAGATGCAGGCATGGCTGGAGCCACTTACGTTCATTAGCTGAGGATGAGCAAGGGCAGCAGAATGACTTGCTTTCTTGCATGGTTCAGTGAGAGGGCTCAGGAGACCGGTTTCTTTCTTGCTGGGCCTGCTCTGCAACTCGAGGTTTCAAACAGAACAGATCTGCAAACAGAAGCTGCCTGCCCACTCCCCAGCCAGAGGTAAAAGAGAGGAGAAGCTGGACAAACCCCCCCTGGCCACCTACCCTGAAGCTGCTACCCAAGGAGAACAGCTCCAGATGCCAAACTGTCATGCAGAAGCCCAGTGGTGCCAAATCCATGACATGGCCAGGAAAAGCCTGTATTGAGGGCTGCGCGTTTGCTCTGGCTGCTCCTCCACCTTGTGCTGCAGAAAGTGCGGTGCGGTGATGCTGCTAGTGGTAAGCTGCCATAGCAGTCCCCTCAAGCATGCCCCCCTGCCTCCCTCCTTTGTCTCTGCTCCCCCAAGCCTTGCTGTCCCCACCCTGCTGCCCCACACATAAAACCCAGCACACAACACCCAAAAACCTCAATATGCTCTTAAAGGGGTGTTCATCACCCAGAAGGAGGAAAGAGGGCAGAGGTGGAAGCCCAGCCCCACAAGCTGTCATCCCTACTCACTCCACAGGTGAAGTGCCTAAGCCAGACCTGGGTGCACCACAGCCCTCTGTGTCCCATGCTCAGACATGACATAGGAGAGCCAAGCAGCCAGACCAGGGGCACAGAGGCCCCTTCAGCCGCATCTCTTGTTGTGCTGTAGCAGGCAAGAATGCTTCAACATTGCTGTCTGCCCAATGGTGGTGATCCACAGCTCCTGCCCACCCCAGCCAGCTTCCAGCACAACTGCCTGCCTGCATGTCAGCCCAATGAGCTCTTTCTACCTTGTAGCAGCACCAGGTTCAATGGAAATGGAGCTCCCAGACTCTTCTGTCTGCAGCCTAGCAGCCATCTCTCAAGTCTCTGCTCCCCAGTTCCAGCCCTTTTCCACTTCAGGCAGTTCTGTTCTGCTGCACTGCACTTCACTGTGGCTTCAACTGGAGACAGGATCCTGCTTCACTTCCTGTCCTAGAAACTGTTGTCTACTGTTGCTATGTACTGCTAAGCAGTTACCCAACCTGGTGTGTCAGCAGAGCTCCTCTCTTTCCCCTCTCCCACAGGGGCACAAGATGCAAGGGGAAGACAAGGGACGCTGCTGAACCACACTCATCTGTGATACCTGCTGATATCTTTCCATGAATCAATTTCATGGCTTAACAGAATGGATAAAACCCCTCAAAATTTAAAAGCTCTGCCTCTCTTTCCCTCTCTGCCCTTCCTCAGATCCTATAAGGCCCACCACAACTGCTTACATCACTTCGGGGTTATAGCAGAAGCTAGTGAAGCCTCAGTCCTGATCCAGGATGAGTCACGGAGCTCAGAAGACGGTACAACTTCCTTCTGATACCATCAGCCATGTCTTATCCTGAGTAAAAACAAAGATTGGCCAAAACTGCAGGGCCATGTCTTGCCTCAACATGAAACTTAGCAAAGCTCAGCGCTGCTGAAAAATCAACTGAACAAGTGGAAACCAAAAAGTGCAGAGAGGCCAAAAGTCTTGGTTCTACAAATAAGGGAGAGGCTGGAAGGTGGTGTCAGATGCCAAGCAGCCATCCAGCCATACGGAGAACACCAGAGCTTGGCTCTTGTCTCACTCAGCTGTGGGCTTCAGAGTGTTTCCACACCCAGGGGATTCGTGAAGGTTTTTTTCTGCACTGCATATGCCCACACAAGACAACAGGAAACGACTGATGCAATCAGGAGGGATGCTGCATTTTTGGCAGGGAAAGGCTGAAAAGCTGCAGCCTGCTCCTCACTGTGCAATCCGTGGGCATCCGCAAAGCAAGGTCCAAAGGGTGCTTGGTGCTAGGGCTAAAAACAGGGTTCACACGTACATCTGATATGGCTTAGACACTTTAGGTAAGTGAGGAATTCAAAGTTCCTCCTAATCCCTGGGATGCTGTGCCCAGCAAAACCTCTGCATACAAGGATATGGGACTCTCACACAGCTCTTAGCAGGGAGCCACGGATCACACACAAACAGGGGCTCTGAGGGACACCAGCGATATTTGGGGACCTAAAATTAGCCCCAGCAGATGATCCTCTGCTCCATTCTTGGGAGCAGTGAGAACCAAACAAGGATCCAGCTGTCCCAACACTCTTGTGAACAGGATCGTTGAATGCCTGACCTACTTGCAACAGAGATGGCAACACAAAGAGGGGTTTCCCTGCATAACTCCTGTGCCAATACTCATGAGGAACCCAGGGCCCCATCTTGAGGAGGGGTGGGCCAGCATTTTCTTGGGGTTTGCAAGAAAGAAGACATACTCCTTGGTCAGCTGGTGACACCAAGGGGCAATGGCAGCCCATATATGTCAAGAGCAAGGTGAAGAACGTTAGGCTGACCTTTTCTATTGGAGATACAAACTCCACTTTGCCTGGTCTTTTGAGTTTGCCAGCAAAGCATTCCCAACAGAGGCACTGCAAATCTCTCCAAGAGCCTGCAAGATGTACCAGCTTCCATTGTACTTCCAGGTGCACTAAACTGAACTAATATGGTTAATTCAACCTGAATATAAGTTCACCAATATCACCTGAGTTAGGCAATATTCAAACCATGAAGAAGTTCATGCTACAACCAAGTAATGAAAGAAGGTGCTGCATTACACGCATACAGGAGATTTGCCATCCCTAGAAGTATCAAGGTATTCGGTCAGCAAGGGGAAGTGAAGGGAGAAAAGTGGTTCCAACATGGAGAGCCTTGTATTAAAACATCTCATCAAAAGGCAAGGAAGCCCTGAGAGGATACTGTGAGCCTGGTGGTCTGGGAACTGCAAGCAGCTTCAGCAGAATCGAGGGAAAATCTCTCTTCTGGTCTTGGCCACATAATATCTCTTTTCCATCACTAAGAGAGATGTAAGATCCCAGCACGGAGCAGGTGTTAGTGATTGTCACAACTCTGCTGGATAAAAGGGCTGCTCTATTGCTACTGCATTTTGTGGCTGGGAGTCTACAGCACGCAGTACTGACATGAGTGAAGGACTTCTTCCTTCCTTGTAACTTTCCAGGTGAGCCTAGGCCTGCCTCACTTGCTGTGGGTACCACGTCAGAATCAGGCTGAAGGATGAGATGGCTTGAGGCCCGGCCTCCAACTGCCTCTGGACTGGCCCCAGATTTCCCCAGCACACACTTCAGAGGAACAGGTCTGGACAGCCAGGCATCCTAAACTGCATCTTCCCCATGTAACTCCTCCTGGCCAAAGCACAACTGAGCTCTGGGGGGAGAGAAGGGCTTGCCTTACTCCCCGGAGGCACAGTGCTGATGAGGGCTTCCTCCTTGGTGAAAGCACAACCCATGCAGGCAGGGTAGGCACTGCTGGATCCCTGGTTGGCATGCAAGCTTCCAGGCATATGGACAGGGTGGGAAGCCCACAGCCATCTCTGGTTAACTTGGGCCTGAGCTACACATTTCTTGACAGTGGCACTACAAAGGCTACCAGTCCTCCTGAAACACTTCGCCGTCACTCAAAGCCTCACATATCATGACCAAGGGCCTCCCTGAGCTACAAAATCCCAGGGAAATGCAGGCAGAGTTGAACCGGTGCTGATCGCAAGCAGGATCATGCCTGACACAAGCTCTGGGTGAAATCTCAGCTCTGTTTGCTTAGGTAAAGGACAGAGAGCAGCAGAGAACACCAGCTGGAAAATGCTCCTGTTCGATACTGCCAGTAGGCCGGAAGACGTGTGCAGCAAGCAGCACAGACTGCAAGTTCCCAAGAGCTTAAAACACGCTGACCTTGAGCTCTTGACAACTGTGTGCAGGGTTCAATAAGTCTCAAACACAACCAGTCGCACACATCCAGGCTCCCTTTGCCACTCTGTCAGCAAGGTGGAAGGTAGCAGCTTTCTGCATGCCTGGGCCATGGGAGCACCTCACCTGGGTGACACCTGTGCTCAAGGGTGTGCCAGCAGGCCAAGGGAAGGACAGCACAGGGTTCCTTGGCTTTTTCATACAGCCCTGGTGAAGGAAGAGAAATCAGTGATAACAGAGCAAGTGCTAACCTTGGTGTAATGTTGAAACAGATGGGAAAGGTGGCTCTCAGCTGTCAGCAACCTCGGAGTGGTCTTGGGGTAGCTTGTTCCAGCTGCACTGGGTCACCTGGAAAGAGAAGCACACAGACACAAGTTCAGCTCAGCTGGCAAATAACCTGCCCATGCAAGAAGGCCTTCTAAACTATGGGCAGGCAGTTAATTGCTCAATGAAGCCAAACATGTTAGTGGCCCATGCACAGAAGGCAGAGACCCCAAGCATGCCAGCCCCCTGAAGAACCCGCTGCATCTTTTACCAGCACTGAGACTGCCCCTCCAGCTGCAGCCCTGACTCCCTTCCAGGGCTCCAGTTATCACTCCCACTCCCTGTGTGACTCTGGGTGGGTGTACAGTTGGTTCCCCAGAAAGGGCTGCTAAGGCTGCTGCTACCGTCTCTGGATTTCAGTGGGAAATAACATCCTTTCTATGCCCTCAGCTTTGTTCAGCTGTACGTCGCTCCACCACGCAGGCTTTGCTGGTACCCGAGGGTGAGCTGGCTTATGGTTTATCTGCAAGAACAGGCTCTGGCTGTGGTCCCCACAAACCACCCACTAAACCACCCCATGGGGACATGGAGCCAGGGGAGGGACATTCAAACTCTGCTCCCAACAACCCAAACAGACCAAGCCAAATCCAACACTGCAGCGTTGCCCAGGCTACAGCAAAGAGGGAAAACGACAACTGCTTAATAGAAATCTCTGAGAGGCCTGCCAACACTGTCACAAAGACGTTGTTGAAGACTCCTCCTCAGGCTCCCAGTGCTGTAATTACAGACTACTGGAGATGGCACTGTGTGGGGGCTAGATCCTCGTGCCCAGCAGGTCCCAAAAACTGGGACAACATCAGTCTTCTCAAAAACAGGTCTGACAATCCCTTGGCCACAAGGATGATGGGCAAAAACTGTGTAGGGGCCTCCTCTCCGTAGGCTGCCCTCCTGTCTGGGCTCCCAGTCTGCACTACCACCAACAAAATAGCCCAGCTGTGAGCACAGCACTGTGGGCAGGCATGCTGCTTGTCCCCCAGAAGCACAGCCTTCACATAGTGACCCCCCCACGAGCTTACTGGTTCTTAGAACAGTCAGCCAGAAAGTTTCTGCTTGATTTTGAAAGTTCCTGCACCTACACAGCTAGCAGCCCAACTTGCAGCATCATCCCAGGAGAGATCTCACCTAGAAGCTGTACCAGCTAGTCACCAAGGCTATATTTTTGGAGAGCTTAGAAGCAGAACAAGCCCCGGTAAGTGTAGCATATGTATATGTAAATATAATACATTTAAAACCATTTCCACCAGTTCTCTGCTCTACCACACTGTCTTTCAGAGAAGGCTTGGAAGGCTCAGAGCCTGATCAGTGACAAGAATTGCTTCAGACACAGCTGAAGTGCTGCCACCCATATACTGTTCCAGCACAGAAAGCAGTGGCGATGCATTTGACAGGGAAGGGTTGAAAACACTCCCCAGGATGAACACAATTACCCAAAACGGTCTGAGGCTGGGATATCTGGATTATCACCTCCAGTCTGACATAAAGGGCTTTGCTTCTTTGCTCGCTTCTAACAAGACGAATCACAGGGCTGACATCAGCCCTGGCCCAGGACATGTATTTGTTACTAAAAAGCACGTCCAGCTGAACTATTAATGCACTTTTTAGAGTACACAGGACTCCCTTGAAGGCCTCCCATCCAAGTATTGTTCTACCATCACGCTACTTAGCTGGGGGTTGTCCAGGCCATACCACAGGCGAGTATGACTGCAAACCACCAGCCAGTCCTGAAAAAGCTTTCTGAAACTCAGACCATGTGAGCTCAGCTGCTCTTCATTCAGGATTCACAGCCAGCTGAAGGCACTGACAGAAAAAGGGGGAAAATGTGTTAACTGGCAGCTGGGCACTCATGAGGGCAAGAAAGTGAGATTATGGAAGAGAGAAGCAAAGGCAGAGGGAGGATGAGGATTTGCAAGGAAGCTTTCCAGACAAAGAAAATCATTTTTAAAGCAAACCTCAAACTTTGTAAGACACAAAGTCGTTACATCCACTCAGCTTGCTTGCTCACAAGCAAAAGCAAAATGGAAGAACAAAGGAAAAGAGCTGGTCAGAAAACTGGCTTCAGGGAGCAGAGCCACCAGGCACTACAGGCAGAAGGAAGGATTAGAAACACATGATGGTGTCACCACTAATGTGACCTGGTGGAAGAAGGTGTTCCCTGGGAGCGATGTGTGGTGCAGAGGTATCAGGCAAACCCCTCTTTCAGAAAACTCTCACCGCCAAGTAACCCCCAATGACACCCTGCTCAAGCCATCTGTTAGCATACAAATGGTTCCCAAAGGAATTTCTCTTGTGCTGCCCTTCACACCTGTCCCACTACAAACCTCACTTATTAATTCCTCCAGACATGGAAGCCTCCGATAATTTGATTACAGCTACACTGTCACTATGCAGAGGACACCACTTTTCCGATCAATTCATCCTCTCTTTTTCCTTCCACATCTGTGGTCGCATACCTGCCACAGACAGGTTTTTCTCATTCTGCATCCAGGAAGCGTCCTGGCCCTGGGCACTGTGTGTTTCCACACTGCACACTGCACATGCCTACCAAACCTGGGCAGGCCCAGAGCAACAAGGGCAGGGAAAGGCCTCAGGAAGAGACACGAGTCACCGACTTTCAAAAACCACATCAGTAACTATTCCCTTGAACCATCCTGAGGTGCAGAAGCAGTGGGGAAGGCTGGGGGGTCTGCCCTCTGCTACTCAGTGTGGCTGTGCAGAGACAGGTCAGGGCATGCAGCCAGAAGCAGAGAGTAAAGAGGAACAGCAATAGCACAGATGTTCTTCCCTGTGCTCCAAGGTCCCTCATACCCAGGGAGGGGACTTCCTTTCCTCTGCCTGCTCCGCTTGCTTAGAAGACCTGAAACTGCCAATGGAAAAGGGGCTGGGAAAGCTCAGCGCCACAGCAGAGGGACAGCATATGGACTGGGGGCTGCTTCTGCCTTGGAGGAAGTCTCCAGGAGCAAATCAGCAACCCTACTAGTAAAATTACAATAATAGAATCATTAAGGCTGGAAAAGACCTCTAAGATCATACAGTCCAACTGTCAGCCCAACACCACAGGTCCTTCTAAACCATGTCCTGTAGAGCCACATCTACATGCTTTTTGATCTCCTCCAGGGATGGAGACTCTGCTGCTTCCCTAGGCAGCCTCTGCCAGTGCTTCACCACTCTTTCATAAAGAAATTTATTCTAATAACCAAACTAAACCTCCCCTGGCACAACTTGAGACCATTTCCTCTTATCCTATCACTTGTTACTTGGGAGAAACCAGCACTCTCTTCATTATAATCTCCTTTTAGGAGGATCTGTAATTCCCTAAAGTCCATTTCTGCAGAGGGAGCTACACAGAACAAAGCATAAAGAGCTGCTGTGCCTAGCTTGCTACAAAGCCAGAGGAGCAGTGGAGCCCCTTGGCAAGCCATGCCTTGAATAGCAGGGTCCCCAAAGTCAGTGCAGGGTGACCCGACCAGCTCTCCTTCCAGTGGCAGGTAAGAAACCTCTCAAATCGGGAACACAAACAAGGTGAGTGGCAGAGCTGAAATGGCCCCAGCCCTGCCCCACTTACAGGCCAGACCTCGATTTGTAAGCTCAGCTCCCCAAGGACTGCAGCTCTGTAGCAACAGAACAGTCTACCATCCCCACACACACTTGCCACATGGGGTTCCATGGGAATGCGTGCGTTTGGGTCCCACAAAAGTCAACAGGAACCCTGCAAAAGATTCTGAGAGTGACTGCTGCAGGTGGAGTGAAGGAAGGTGCAAGAGACATGGCGACAGCGTCCCGCTCTGATCCAAATCCTGTACTTCCCGCTGCTGCCCTGCCCTCAGCACCCACAGAGCTCCCAGGAGGCTGCGGATCTCAGCCTGCTGCTGTGCCCAAGTGGGCGGCCAGGCTGCGCCAAGGGACCTGCACGCTGAGACATGCAGTCCCTACCAGGGCCCTGCTGCTAACTCACGCCAAGACCCATGCGATGTGAATTGCTGCTGTGAAATAAGGCAATGATGATGCTTCACAGGATCACTTAATTCTCTAGGTCCTCAACTCCTTTCTAAAGCAGAGCCCAGCCAAAAATAACTCCAGTGCTGTCATGTTGCGAGCTTTCTCCTGTTTCACTTGCCAGGCCTTGTTCACCTGCACATATTATGAAGTTGCCGAGATTGTCCTTTGTGCCAGCCTTCAACCCTGCTATGCTCTCCACAAGATCTCAACTTCCTTTCCTTCGTAAGGCTGATGGACTCACTTCAGAGAGAGGAGGATAGGTCCATATGCAGATCTCGGCTTGTATGATGATTTTTAAAAAGGCGCTCATTGGAAGTGAATTTTAAAATGCCCTAAGACACAGCACGGCATTCCTCAGCTATACACTTCCCACAGCCACTGAAACTCCACATTCATTCCTAGAAAAGCAAAAGTAATCTTGAGACCCTTAGAGATAAGTCTGCAGCCCTGCTACAATGTGACCAGACTGGTCACCTTCACAGGTGGGTTGTGAGCAAACCCACAGCCTCAGCTCCCATTATGAAGCCAACCCCTCTGCCTTCCTTGATGCACAGTAGAATTATAGAATCATTAGGCTGGAAAAGACCATTAAGATCATACAGTCCAACTGTCAGCACCACACCACAGTGCCTACTAACCATGTCAGAAAGGGCCACATCTACACATTTTTTAACACTTCCAGGGATGGAGACTCCACCACTTCACTGGGCAGCTTCTGCCAGTGCTTCACCACTCTTTCAGGAAAGAAATTTTCCGTAATAGCCAATCTAAACCTCCCCTGGCACAACTTGAGGCCACCTCCTCTCATCCTATCGCTTGCTACTTGGGAGAAAACAATAACACCTACCTCACTACAGCCTCCTTTCAGGTAACTGTAGAGGCTGTAGCTTTCTAAACACAGAACCCAGGACTGCCCAGAGCACACTGTGCACCGTTGGTGTGGTTTCTGTAAAATCAGGTGCCCTAACTGCAGCAAAACATTTGGAAGCCCCACTAGCTCTGCAGCTGCGGATGCTGAGTGGGTACATCTTCCCTCCACCAGGTCCATCCACCTGTGGTGGCTGTCACCACAGGGCAACCAGCCTCTCTCCCCGCAGATGCTGGAGTTCACAGCCCCACACCGAAGGCCATGATCTGCTTCACCTACGGGGCAAATTCGGGCGACGCAGGCACTGGGTGAGCCCTCGCTTCTGCTCGTTGCCTCGGTGAGAACCTTGGCAGCTCTGGGCCTTCCGTACAGCCCCACCCCACCGGCCCTCGGGCACAGGCGACCAGGGGGGACAAGAGCAGCCGGTTGGGCCCAGCCGGCTTGAGCCGGTGCCCGGGAGGAGGAGGAGGAGGAGGAGGAGAAGGAGGAGGAGGCGGCCCCATCCTGCTGGCAGAGCGGCGGCCAGGCTGTCCCTGCCTGTGTCACGGCGGAGAGGACACGGCCTTGCCGGGCGAGACGAGGGCCAGCACGGCCTCCCGGGACTGCCGGGGGCCTCGGCAGGGACGGGGAGCCGGGATGGGGGGACCAGGAGCCTGGATGCGGGGACTGGCAGCCGGGATGCGGGGGGATGCGGGGGCCCCCGAGCGCACCCCTCCCGGGCCGCAGTCCCGCTGTGTGCCCCCCCGAGCCCTGTCCCGTCCCGCCCGAGTCCCCCGGTGCCGGTACCGGCCCACCGGGCCCGGGGCCCTCCCCACCCCGCCGGACCCACCAGCTCCGCCTCCGCCGCCGCGGCCCCGACTGCTGCAAGCTTCCCCGCGATCCTTCCGGGTGCCGGCGAGGCCTTGCCCCCTGCGCCCGCCTCGCGCCCGCCGATTGGTGCAGCACACGGGGCGAGGAGCGGTGTGGCCAATGGCCGGGCGGGGAGGTGGTGAGAGGTGGCACCGCGATCCCGCCCCCGCCACGCCCCCTCCACGTGCGGGTGTGTGATGACAGCGGGGAGGGGGCGTGGCCAGGAGACGAGGATCCTCATTGGCCACCGCGGGCGGGGGCGGGGCCTGTCGGCGCTGGAGACTGGGGCCCCGACCCTTCCCCCGCCGCCGGACGGGCTCTGGCCCCGGGCCCGGCCCCACGCGCAGGGAGTGTTCCACCCCATGGAAACCTCCCAGGTCCATGGACACCCCCCAGATCCCACAGGCACAGTGTGTCCCAGACCCACAGACACCCCATGTCCCCCCACAGGTGCACACAAGCCCCACGAGCACAATCCCACCCCATGTGCACCCGCAAAGCCCCACAGAAATTACATGTCCCAGCCCCACGGGCATGGGTCCCTACCCCATGGACACCCCCAAGGGCCCGTGGTCAGGGTGTGTCCCAGCCCTAGGGACATGGCCCCCAGGGCCCACAGGCATGGTCCCACCCCATGGGCATACAGAAGATCCCTCAGATGCAGCATGTCCCACTGTAGGGGCACCTCCCAGGCCCTGTGAGCACGATCGCACTCCATGGGCACTCCCTAGGCCCCAGGGGTGCTGTGTGTTCCAGCCCCACAGACATAGCCTTACCAGTTCCCAATGGGCACAGTTCCACCCCATGTCTACTCTTGCTCATGGATATGGCATGTCCTGACCCCAGGTACCACCCCAGAGGCCCATGGGCACACTGTGTCCCAACCCCATGAGCGCTCTGCAATCCCATAGTCCCAGCATGTCCTGGCCCCACAAACCCTCCTTCCCCAGGTCCTATGGGTGTGAATTGTCTCATCCCTATGGGCACCCCCAGACGCAATGGCATGGTCTCATGCTACAGACACATTCTAGTAGCTGTACCAGAGATGGTTGTGGTCACAGACCCCATTGGGGGGGGCTCAAAAATGCTCCAGAACTGAGCAGCCACGAAACACTGAGGCTCCATCACCCGTGACGGGTAACCCAGTGGGACCCACAGCCCCCAGGATCTCGCTGGCATCACTGTGGGCTGAAAAGACACCATGATTTCAGTGGTTTGGGGTGAAACTCAGTAAAAAACAGCCCCATAGCCAGCTCACCTCGCTCCTCAGAGAGCCACAGCTGCAAGGCTGCTCTAAAAATAGCGAGGACCAGCACTGTCAAATGATAAATATAACCAAGATCTCCTCTTCTGGATGCGAATTGCCAGTGTGCTGACCACCAATCCCCGATGCCTGCCTCACCTTGCTGCCAGTCTGGCGGCATCATTTTTGGAGGAACCATCAAGGAGAAAGATGCACCAGGCACTCACTGGGAATAGTTGTGTGTGGTGCACAGCAGGACAACTGGTCCTCTCACTGCTCTGCCCTCCACTCATTTTTCTGCAGGGAGAAGTGACCATGGAGCAGATGCCAAAATGGAACATTGTGTCACTCTGGGGCCTCAGCCTGTTGTCATAGGAAATTTCTTGGTAAATATTCCCTGGCTGTTTCTGGACTCAGGTCGTGGCCTGTTAAAGGGTATTTAATATACAGAGAATTTTAATTTCTGACCATGGTGATGGAAACAGTGATGCTCTGGTGCTCCTGATGGTTTAGGAGCTGCTGCCTTGAACCACACATGGCACGTGCCAGTGAGGACAAGCTCAGGAGGCTCAGCGCCCCTACACCACTGCTCATCCCTCACAGTACAGGTTTCTTACATGCTTCCAGGGCAATATTCAGCTTTTCTGCCCTTTGACCCTGTGTATCAGCTCTGCCAAGCTGGAGAGAAGCTCTGGTGTCCAGCTGAAATGGCAACAGAGGCCATGAAAACCAGAGACAGGCTGAAAACAGCTGAGTCCCCATTGCATGGCTGCTTCCACAGGCTGTGTTTTCCAGCTTAAACTGGTTGAAATTAGTTTGGGGCTAACAAATGGTTAACGAACCATTGTTGACCTGAACGGGAACTGAACTGGAACAACTTCAGTCACAGCTGAACCCGCTGTGGAGCTGAATCCAAAAGATTTGCTGGTTCAGTTCCTGGGCTG
Organism: Neomorphus geoffroyi; assembly: GCA_033558235.1. Classification (NCBI taxonomy): domain Eukaryota; kingdom Metazoa; phylum Chordata; class Aves; order Cuculiformes; family Neomorphidae; genus Neomorphus; species Neomorphus geoffroyi. Next base: position 3,669,246 of record JAUMJM010000048.1, read on the forward strand.
TGTGGAAATATGGGCTCCTTTGTCCTTGACAAGAAGAATACATTTCTGTTTATTGTGTGGGCAGCAAAGGATTAATAATATCCCAAGTTATTTACCTCCTGCGTTTGAGTGCTGAGGGTTTGTGAAAGATGTCCCTGCTGAGCACACTGTCCCTTAGCAACCTCCCCTGATTTTTTAAACAGGCTCTCGTTCCAGATACAGGATTAAGGAGCAGGATGTAAAAGCTGCTTTTAGCAGGCTGGGTGGGGTGAGCGTGCTCCCACTCCTCCTGGTGCTGGGAGGGATCTCAACCATGGCCATTTGATAAGGAATGGTAATGCAGGCAGAAGGAAAAAAACCTCCAGAGGCTTAGAGGAGAAGGGGACGGGGGAAAAGTTAATGCATGAGCCATACTGCTGCCCTGCAGAGAGGGACAGCCCACCCAGGGCTTGCCAGGAGTGGATTTCATCCCCTCCCTGTCAACCTCAAGGACTCTCAAAAGGCTTCACAAAGGCCTGTGAAGGCAAGCATGGAGGTTTTAACACATTAGGCAAGGCTCTGCACCATGGCTGGTCACATTCCAGAGGCTCCATCTGTCAGGAGGAGAGTGTTTCCCCAGGAAGATGAGGTGTACCAGGCAATGTGCAGTGGTACAATGTCCTTCCGTGATGAGCCCTGCTGCCTGTGGGGCTTCCCTTGGAAGGGTGCACTGGGGAGGTGACTGGGTGTCAGTGAGTTCATTGCTGGGTTAGCTCCCTCCTGGAGCTGCCAGTGCTGACCAACTGGCTGACTCGTGGGTTGGGGCCGTTTAGCCTGTTTGCCAGGCTGGATGCTTCCGTCAGAGTCGTTGTTGGGTGCTGAGCCCCAGAAAGCCAAGGAGCTGACACCAGCAAGGCTCCTGCCACAGTTTCAATGTAATTTAATAGCTTTCATCATGGAAGGGTGACGTCCTCATGCACACACTCGTTTTGTTGGTGTGGGCAGGGTTTACAATTGCAAAATCACATTCAAAAAGTGCGCACATCATCTCCTGGAGCTGATGTGTCTCTGTGGGGGTGATGTCACCCCTGCATCGCCTGGTGTGCTGTCTGTGCCCGCACTATGCATGCCTGATCCAAGTCCATGCAGGTAAAGCAATAAAGGGCCCAAGTGCAGAAGGAAGCCTGGAAAGACCTGGAGCCCTGCCAGGGAGAGATTATGGGGAATTTTAAAAGGCCCTTGGAGGAAGCTGATTGGAATCAGCTGTCACGTTGCTGGGTGGCCTGGTGATCTGTGCCAGGCTGGCAGGATGCAGAGTGGTGGCAGGGTTGGACTGGGCACCCATGGTGACTCATGGCCTTGTCCCAGCTGGCAGAGCAGATGGAGAAAGCCCAAGGGGCAGGCGTGTGAGAGGACCGTTGGGTGTCACTTCCCCTTTTACTGGTGTGCCACGCAGGCGTCGCTTCATCAGGCTGCCACAAAAATGCTTTGGCTTTTTTATCTCTCATAGCCTCAGCCCTTCGCATGCTGCGTGGAGACCTGGGCTCGTATAGTGCTCCTCTCTGGGTTTTCACCCTCCCCATGTTTACCAATAGAAGGAGAGTACCCACGGCTGTCTCAAGGACAGGATGCACCCCAGTGCCCCACAGTGCTGCGCTGGAGCTGGGAGACATTCCCAGGGGAGCATGGGCTGGTAGGTTCCTAGCCCTTTCCTCCACAGGAATCTGTTCTCAGCAACATGCTTGGTTTACCTGTTCAACAAAAACGGCTGTAAAGCTGGAGATACGAATCACACTCGAAGAGTTTCCTGCTGGAGGAGCCCTCCACCTCTCGTGTAGTAGGGATGGCGTTCCCTTGCGGTACTGCAGCAATCACTGCCTGCATGGCTTGGCACAAGGCTCACAATCACAACTCAGTCTCAGTCACTGCAGCACCCTGACTGAGCCCTGGTGCCCACCAATACCTCTTCCCGAACCAGGGGTGTCTGCTGGGATTCAGAGCCTGAGAAAAGATGGATTTGATATTGCTTTAGCAAGCAACAGTGCTAGGGGCCTCCAAACCCCACATGATCCTCATAGCTCCAGTGTTGCCTCTCTCCCATTAGCTGTCCCCCAGCATCTCACAGGGGAAGGCAGCTTTGTTAACCCTATAGGGCTGGGGGGGTCTTAGGCACTGAGGAGCAAAGGGATTTTCCAGGCCATGGGGCTGGATGCAGGTCATCAAGCCAGTGCCTTAGCCACTACACTTCCCCTCTACTTTGTGTCTGAGATGCACATAGAATCATAGAATGTTGGAAAGGACCTTAAATATCATCTAGTTCCAACTTCCCTGCCATGGGCAGGGACAACTTTCACTGAAACAGGTTGCTCAAAGCCTCATTCAACCTGGTCTTGAACACCTCCAGGAAACCTCCAGATTTCCATAGCCAAACAGGGGTCTTGGCTGTGGGCTACACTCAAGAGGTCCATCCTGGAGCTGCTGGCAGATGAGTGATGAGGGGCAAGGGCTGCAGGTTGCAGCTTGGCATGCTGAGGGTGCTCGGCAGGAAAAGCTTCTGCAAGGGAGATGTGCAGCCTTGGTCAGGTATCCAGGGGAGGGGTCTCCAGGCCTCAGGGTTTGCAGTATAAAGCCACAGCAGATCTGTTGTGGTGTTGGTTATGTCCTGCTCTGAGCAGCAGATGGAGCTGGGGACTGCCCTGGCAGTGATACTGAGGTACGGCCCAGCTGCCACCCCCTACCCAGTGCTAGAACAACACCTATATCCCAGCTCAGCACCAGGGAAATAAACCCATTGCCATGGCCAGTTTGATTTTAATTAACAGCTCTGCTCACTGCAGGGGTGGTTGAACTGGATGACCTTCAAAGGTCCCTTCCAACCCAAGCCATCCTATGGTTCTGTAACAGCCCTCTGCTCTGATCAGCAGCTGGGGAGTAGAGGGATAGGCTGTGGGTTTAGAACAGCACCAGGGATGGGCTTCAGAGAGGGTGCCACTGGCAATACGGGGAGAGGTGCACCTTGCCTTAGTGTTGGGCATTGGAATGGGTCCCTGAGCTTCTCCCACTGCAGCTTCCCTGCAGAAATATTTCTTTTCCTTTGTGCCTGCCTTGAAGGAAAAAAAAAAACAAAACACACAACAAAGGGAGGAACTGATAAATTCTATTTACACATCCAGATAGCATTGGCCCCGAGCAGCCTGCCAGTGTGGGCTGTGCCGGGGCTATTGCATGCTAGGGTTACCCGGAGCTGGGCAGTGACGTCTCGGCCTTGCTGCTGCCTGCTGTCTGTGCCGGCAGCCTTCACCAATGCCAAGTGCGTGAGCCAGGGCTGATAGAGGAAGGCAAAGGTCCCCTTGGCATCACCTTGGCAAGATGGCAGAGGCCACCCAGAAGCAGAGAAATTCCTCCTACCACTGCAGGCAACCCAGGCCGTCTGCTCACTGTAGGTGTCTGACTGCACCTACATTTTGGCATTTCTCTCTGGCCATACTCACTGTTTGGAGCTGAAACGTTCCTTTGAGCTCTGCAACTCAGAGTTTGCACAGGGATCCTACAACCTTAAGCAGCATCAGCACCCTGGGGTGCTGCACCTCCTCTTCCAGCCCACAGACATTTCCCTGAAGACACAGCTGCTGGATGTTAGGGCCAAGCTTTGCAAAGATAGGGGATTTTTGAACCCCCATCTTGCAGATGAAAACAGCTCCTGGGCTGTGCTGCTTGCAGCAAAGCCTCTTTCCTACTGCTGGCGAGGTGCTGAGCTCTGTGGGGTTCATCTGGAAACTGAGGTCCAGGGGTATATCCCCGTATCTGTCACTGAAAATTCAGGGGGATGGAAGATCCCTTCCCATGACTGGCTTGGTCAGTGGATGCTGCCTGTTGGCACAAGGTGGCAGCCCAGCCCAGCTTATCTTCAGCAGAGCCATGACAGGCACCTTTGGGGATGAGCTGGTCCCTGCCGTGACCTGCCAGGTGGACCTTGTACCCCATAGACTTGGGGTGCTGCCCTTGGCTGTTGTGTCCCAGCGTTATGGAAAAGAAAAGCCCTGCTACAGGAGACAGCCCATCGGACACAGGGAGCAGCAGGCTGGCACTGCCTTGGGTTGGTTGGCCAAATTTACCACAGTAGCACAAACCAGAACCTGTCCATGCACATAGCAAGTTGGTGCAGGATCCAGGCAAGTGCACCAGATGTGACACATCTCCCAAGGAGCGCAGCTGGCAGTCACCCAGGGTTTGCCCCTGTATCACCCCACCCTTGGGAGGAAGGACCGTGCTGCCTCTCTCCTCAGATGCACGGCAGTGAAGCCCCCCAAGGTATGGGGCAGCCCTACTCGTGGGCACCCATGGGTTGAACCTTGGCTGTCCTGGCTCTGCTGCCACTTCCTTCTGTGAGAGGATCTGGGGATAAGGGACATGCTGGTGGGCTCCAGTTCAGCAGCTCCTGGGATAGAGGATGTTCTTTCAGGGCCTTTCTAAGCAAGAATGAGCAATGCAGAAATGAGGGGAAAAACCCAGCATGGCAATGGGGAGAGATGGGCCCTTCTTTGCTCTTGTGGGGAGCAAGGATACCCCACAGGTCTGTGATAACCTTGGGCTTAAGGTGAGTGTGTTAGGATGTATTAAAGTTGTTCATAGGCTTCTCACCCTGATGTGGCCATGAATCTCCAGCAAAGGGATGGAGAGAGGAGGTTTTACAAAGTCATGAAGCTGTGGGGACTCCGGTCCTTTGGCATATCAGGGCTCACTTCTTGGGGTCACCATATTCCTGTGACCTGTTGTTTCTCTCTGCCTGTTGCAGGCTGGAGGTCATATTGTGACTAAGATTCCCTATGGATATGTTCAATGAGAATATCATGAGGGGGCGTGACAGGGTCCCACTTTTCTCCTCCATCCATCAATGCAAGCTCTGCAGGTGATTTTTTCTAAGAACAGAAAGACCTACAAAGCTCCTGTCATGGGATAATTCAGTGGATCTTCCTGATGATGCCCAGCTCAGGCCTCGGTTTTGCCCACACCCGTTGAGAAGCCAAACTTGCTGCGTGTCACTGCATTGCTGGATTGGCTCTGACTTGATATGCACCCTTTCCCATCTTCTGTTTGCTCATCTGTAATGGGACAGATGAGAATGCTGTTGATGTGATAGATCTTTGTTAGAGGTCCACCCCAGCTAGCATTTCCTTTGGATTTATAATTGATTCTCATGCCAGACCTCTTTACCCCCTTGTTATTGACATAACCTGAGCTTTGACTACCTAAGGCTGGGAGCTGGGCACCCCTAGCCTTTCCTGTCATTGTATAACCCTGCTCTCCAGGCATTGCACCTTTGTCTTAAAACCATTTTTGCAGGGTAGGGGCTGCTTACAGCTTCTGTAGGAAACTCCAGTGGAGAGATGCCTCACTGAATAGTCGATCTTCCCTTCTGTGCATCTTAAGCACAGTTGCATCTGCATCTATAGAGGAAACCAGGTCAGAAGGAGCCCACGGAGTAGAGGAGCAGATGTGAAGGAGGGGCTGCCTTACCTGCCACCATGATCAGGCAGCGCTGGGCAGTGCAGACAAGCATGTCTGTCAGCATCCAGAAAAACCCTGTCTGTGCATACACCTGCATACAACTGCTCTCTGTGTGCGAATGTGCAAACACACCCAGAATGACAACATGGGCATCTCTGAGCTTGAGGGGCAGCTGATAGTGATTTCCACCCTGAATCACAGCTTCTTATGGCTTGCCACCTCTGCTTGTGCACAGCTGGGTACCCTCACTAAGGTTTCAGCACACTGCTTGCAGGCAGGATGGGAGCTGGCAGCCCTGGCTGTGCCACTGGTTTTCTGTCTGTTATTTTTGTCTTACCTTCTCCTACTCAAAAGGACATTTGGGAGCAAACTGCTCTCACTGGGCACTTTCAGCTCTCAGTGCCCAGCTCTGCCCCTCATTCCTACCATTTGGTTCAGTGAACACACTCAGATCCTCATCAGGCTCTTGGGAGGACTGAGAATTAAATGATGCAAAAATCCCTGTCAGCTGCCTGTGTGAGGCTCCCTGGAAGAGTCACGCCGGCTCTGTACAGGCAAGCGTGCAAGCAAAAGAGGTCAGGGCCACAGGGCAGACAAGAGCCTCGGCCCCTGATCCAGGCAGCACAGCTGCCCCGCATCCCAGGGTAGCACCCACCAGGCTGCAGATCCCCGGTGCCATGGTGGAGAGGCACAAGGGTGGCTGGGGTTTAAGCAAGACCCCCTCGCTTCTAGGCTTTGCACTGCGCTGATAGAGGATGCTGCTGCAATGCTAGCAGTGACAGCAATGGATGAGAAGTGTTTTGGGGCTCCCTGCAGCATTTTCCAGCCCAGAAGACCTGCCTCCATATCTTTTACACTTAGATCTGCAAACCCAAAAGTCCCACTAGAAAAGCTGGTTTGATTTTAGTTCAGAGAGGAAAAAATACACCCCAAAAGTGGCCTAGTGCTGATAAATGCCACCTGCTGATGCAGCCTATGTCCTTTAGCCCCATATCCATGCTGTGGAAGCAAAAGGGCACAAACAGGGTAGCTTTCATCAGCAAAAGTCACTGATCTGAAAGCCCAAGGGCCAGGTCAAGTAGGAATCACAGCTAACTCATTCTGGGTGCAAATGGCTGTGCTGTGGTGTGAGGCACTTGGCTGCTTTTGGGGTACCGTCCCCAGGCTGTGCTATCCAAGCATGCTCAATGGGGATGAGCTATTTCCAGAAGCTGGCTTCTCTGCCTGCCGGGACTGGCTCTGGATTTTCAGGTTCAACAGCTGCAGTGGAGGGGAGCACAGGAGTGCACGCATCTCTCATGACAGTGCTGCCCTGCAGCCGTGCATCCACTTTGATGCCAAATGGGGCAGGGAAGAAAAGAGGATAATGTTCATGAATTAAAGTTGCAGCCCTTTCCTCCTCCATTACTAATCCCCATTCAGATTTAATCAGGCAGAGAGTGTATTTCAATCCTTGCGGTCTGAGTTATTGCGCTCCAGAGGGGATGTACCTCAGCGGCTGTTGTGCAGGCTGACAATAAAAGGACAAACCTGCTTCTGAGAGGCTGCAATCTGAAGCGCAGTAGCAGGTAGAGAAAACACCAAGGGATGCTGGGTAAAGACAAAATCAGCCAACACTGCAGGGATCTGAGTGGAGCTAACCAGTCAGCTCAATTTTTTGGGAACATTGCAAGAATCGTGTGTAGAGCTGCTGAAAACCTCAGAGATGAAGACAAATGGACACTGGAGAACTGAAAGAGATGGACAACAGATGCAGCAGGTTCATGTGGTTTCTTTTTAGGACTGTGTTACCCAGATGGGTTCAACATTTGGCTGGGGAAAAGGCCTTTGCTGCACAGTTCAGAATAACACGGATGGGAGGTTGGACAAGACTCCTCCTTGTGAGGGAGTAGGGCAAGATCAAGTGTGCTTGGCTGAAAGTCTCTGCCTTGGTGTAGAGAGAGACCTGGTTATCTGCTTATGGCAGGATAATGATTTTGTACCCCATGATGGAAGGACTTGATGAATATGAAGAGACTTTTTTGACTAGGTGGAGCGTGAGGCCATGGGCTGTGTCTGTAAGGAGAAAATTGTGGCAGATTGAGGTTAATTTGGGAAAAAGAAAGTTGTGTCTGGGACAGAGGCAGATCTGTGAGTTCCCAGCATGGATCTGTATGATCTTCTGCCCAGATTCAGAGACAAAATATTAGATTCATCTCACCTGACATCTTCCTTACACTGAGCTAAGGTCCTCAGGCTCCCTTTACAGTCAGTGGAGGAAAATATATACTTTCGAGGCACCAACCTAGTTTGAATATGTATTTGAGGGTGAAGGCTACTGTTCCCAAGAAGTGTTTCCATGGATTATAAAGAGGGACACAGAGGGAAGAGCTCAGAGACAGACAGCCATGCTGTGTAGAGCTGCACTTGCCCAGCTAAATCCTGATCCAGAGGAAACTTCATGGAAAGCCAACGGAGATGCCTGCTTCAAAGGACACTCCTAGGGAATAACATAGGACACAGAATACGAAGGAAAATGGGATCTCACTGAGAAAAATGCGGCCAACGATCCAGTGATGAGAAATCAGGGAGGACAAAGCATCACTTCACACTCTAAAGCTGTGTTGGGACAGCAGCAGGACCAAAAGGTTCTAGAAAAATTCATTGGGAGCTTTGTAGGCAAGTGGAGCAACTGCCTCACTATCAGGAGAAAGCAACTGCTCCTGCTTTTGCTTTACAGCCAAGGCACTGGCACATCCCATCTCCGCAAAACAAGCTAAAGCCATATGGCTACATGAACACACAAAAATGCAGAAATGATGAAGCTAAGAGCATTCAGCACTGATGGCCTTGGAGGAGGGGTTCAAGGTTGAGTACTGAGAAACCCTTGCATGCAAAGGGAAAGTTTCATTATCTCAATTTGCTTTTGAAAGAGAGCTGCTGGCTCTCAGCTGTGCTGTCTGCTTGGCTCTTGGCCAGCGACATCAGCATGCACTACAACCCTCTTCTCTCTGCTATTGGGAAGGGCTCATGGTTTGGGCCTAAAGAGCCAGAAAATCTCTAGTATTCCTTCCAGAAAACTAAGACATGGTACAGATGCCAGCTCCTCCAGCCCCCCACACAGATGTAATTAGTACTGAGTCCTAGTACCTGTGTTGCCTTCACAGCATCCAGCAGTTAGAGATTTTGGTCTGTAGAAACTCACTCTGTCAGTGCTAAATTGGTGAGACTACAGAGAGAAATTTTTACTAAATAAGACCAAAATTAGGGAGTTTTCTGGTAAATCCTCAGGTTACAAGCAACTACAAAGGAACGCATTAGGTTTAACCAACAAGGTGCCTCGGTACATCCAGCCTTTGCAATAAAACCTCCAGATACTGCAGGCAAATACAGACTTTCTTGCTGGACAATGTCTTAGCAGATTTTTGCAGACAAAAGCAGGACTTGGGCTGCTTGTTAGCTCCATAGGAGACCTCTAGAGAAACCTGGCTGCCTTATGGGAAGGTGAATTCAGATAAGGAGGCTTTTCTTCTACATCTGTGTTGACACTGCAGGGTGCCTTGGTGCCAGAATATCTGGCTTTTTGCAGTCAAGCTTGCCAAGGATGATGCAGGCTGTAACCAGTCTGAGGAATCAGGCTTTTCCCTGTGATCTGTCAGCCAAGGCTTGGATTTAAGGAACTTCTGAATGCAAACGACAGCACTGGTATCACCAGACAGGAATAGAAAGTGAGAGTTGGATGGATGAGAGATAAAGACTAGAGGGGCATCGCTGGGTAGGGGGAGAGGCAGATGGTGGCTGAAAGATCCTGTGATAGAAGTAAAAATTGTTTTATGTGCTATCTTTGTGAGCCATCCACATTTTTGTATGTACACAAATATCCCATGGGAAAAGACAAATGTCTGTGAATCAAGGATCAAAAGACAAGGCAAAATTATAGTATCTACCTAAAATTTCCTGCATTTTGGATACTGACTTTATCTACATTTGTGCAGTTGCCAGTATTCAACATAACTCCAAGTAGAATTTTCTGTGTTAATGTGTGCAGCTCTGAACATGAAAGCAAACAGCATCTGGAAGCAAACAACTTGTAATGAGTGCCATTAAGAATTTCAATCTGCAAACCACAAAATGATTCTTAGCACATGTAAATGACTCAGCCAATCTGTTTCTTTCATACCCACTAAGCACAACAATGGCACTGGGTTCATTTTCCCAGTTGTGCGTCTTAATTCTCACACCTCAGCTCTATGAGCAGGCTCACATCTGTATCTCCTCAAATGGCAGGAGGACCTCATGACTACCTCAGGCAATATTCAAGCCACCCAGGCAATATCCATCCAACAGGCACAGCGGAGTCATTCCCCAAGCTCTGCCAGCACTTAGTCTCCCACTGGCAAGGGAAACAGCCTTGCTAATGACTAGAAGTCCTGAAAGCATCAAATAATTTAAAGCCAGGCTCCCTAGGGAAGGGGAATGGCATACGCAAGCAGTTACCTAATCATGGTCTAATTACCTAACTGGAACTTGGCCAGAATCCTGGGACTAAGAGCAGTACCCTAAGGAAAAGCTCATAGGGTCTCTGGTGATTGCATGCACTCAGGACCTGGCCTTTATACACTTAGCAGAAAGTGTAGAGGTGGAAAAACATGCCTGGTACCTCCCAGAAAATGCTCTGAGGTGAGCACATGTCATTTCAGACAGGTTGCTTCTTCATGGCTTCTTATTACAAGAAATTAGAAGGCTATCCTTGCCTTGTGCCAGCTCTTAGACACCCCACCTATTAATTGGAGGGGGCAGGATTTGGTCTGGATGGGTGGGTTCTGACTCAACCTTGTGCTGGGCATCCCTGTCATGACCCTATCAGCTGGTATTGATGGATGTCGCTCAGATGTGAGAAACCACACAAATAGGGGCAGGGAACAGCATCTCAGCAGACCAGGAAAGTTCATTTTCCATAGGTGATGGGAGGTTGGACCTGAGCTGTCTTTCCTGCAGCACCCTGCTTTCCCACTACTGCGCCTAACCTGATCTTAGTGGCATTACTCTGATGCTGTTTTCTCCTCCAGGATTTTGTGTCCCTTTCCTCAGTCAGAAATATCAGTTACTTATGTAAGACAAGACCTGGCAAACTCATGCCAGTATCAGGCATGAATTAAAGGTATTGCCTGCAGCCAGCTGTGGTTGTAGGCTCTGAGAGATGCTTCAGTTAAGCCCTTCTCAGGCAGGTGGGAAGAGATGAGAGAGAAGCAAGGAGGGAAATGACAGCCCTGGGTTAGTGCAGGCACTGTTCAGGGTGGAGATGAGGGTATTGGAGGCCCCTATTCCTTCCTTTTGGGTGGATTTGGACAAGTGTCCCAGGTGAGCTGAGAGCTGATTGTTGTACCATGCTGTATTGCAAAGGCCCTTGGGCGTTACAGTAAGGGTCAGGGCTGCCTGCTCCACAGAATAATTGCCCATGGGTCTGGCAGTTTTATTCCAGTAACTGGGGACTTCCCATTCCTTGGCTTTCGCAGCTTGCTGCCAAGGCAAACCTCGACCATGGCAGGATCCTTGTAGATCCCTTATCATAGCTCCAAATGTTTGAACAACCATATATGTGCCAGGCTATTTCTCTCCAACCTTTGCTGATTTTCTTAAGCAATTTCATGTAATCAGTTGGGGTGGATTTCCATTAGTATAGAGCAAAGGATTATTGCTTTTTTGTTGTTGTTTTATGATAGAAAAGGAAGTCAGAAGAACAGTATTTTCTTTCCTTTTAAAAAATTTATTTTTATCTTCAGCTCTTGGGAGTGGCTCAAAGAGCTCATGAATGGTGTCTGTTCTAGTTGCAACATAACATGACCCAGCCCAAGAAACTGGGGAAATCTGGGATGGTTAGCTACAGTTTTGAATGTTGATTTTGTATTTGCTATTTATCAATTTGTTTCATTCAAAGATGCAGCAAACAGTATAGAGAAATAGTCCCTAAAGGATACTCATCCTGTTCAAACAGATGTTATTCAAACTGTTCTTGGGGAATATTTCACGAGGATCCTCTATTTTTGTTATTCTTTCAGCACCCACCCTCTCAGACCTACCACCAGGTGAAGCTCAGCAACACACACATATGGGTAATAAAGAGTTATGGTCCATAAAACCAACAGCGCTCAGACTGTAATGCTAGGTCTTTTGTGACTTATCTTCACCTGCAGCTTGCTCTGTTATTAAGGAAAATGTGCCCTGCAGCTGCCAGGCAGTCTGTACTGTGGACACAAGTAAATAAAATCTTTTTTTTTATTTTTGTTATTTTAAAAAAATGAGATTTGCGGGGGAATTGGAAAAATTACAATCTGGACAGTGCGATGGTTCCCAGTTATTAGTTTTTGCCTGTATTAAACTGAAACAACCAGCAGCAGAGTGCTAAACCTTCCATGGGCATGGAATGAAACAGATAAGGTTCTCTTACTTTTGCAAATTCTCTGGGAAAGAATTTTTTCTAAATTCTTTGGGAAAAAAGAGACAAAAAAGAGGGTCAAAATGTGAACTATAGAGACTCCTGGGTGAACCAAGGAGGACAGATTGCAAAATCAAGCATTACAAAATGCTTGTTTCTGCACACCCCTTTGAAGAGGATGGTGGCAGAAAAGGTTCACAACAGGGCTTTTATTCTGCTATCGCAGCTCTGAAAGCTTGAAGTGTGTGCCTGGGGGAGGGCGAGCCTGCCTGTCTGCCTGCTTTTCCCCTGTTCTCCACGTAGCAGGAAGGCACGGTACACACGCACACCGCTTGTGTTCCAGTGCCTATGGAACAACTTAGCTGGAAGGTTAAATAGCATTTTGCACAGGAGGTGTCAGTCACTTGGCCGCTTCTAGAGGACTGGTGCTCTGGTAGACTGTAAGATTTTAATCTTTCCCTGCAATGTACTTTATTGCTTTAGAAAGTGATTTTACTAGAGTACTACAAAAACCCTCTGACCAAGACGTTGCTCATAAACACAGTTAAATGCCCTCCCATATTCTTTATGGGTCTTATCAGGTCTTATGGCATTTTTTTGATTTAATGTAGGAGCCCTCCTTCTCTCCCTGCGCTCTCATGTACACATGCTCTCACATGGGACAGGAGAAACTCTGGCCAGCTGCTCCACAGCAAAGTGAAAGGGATCCAGTATCCCCAAGGGGTAACGCAGTTTCCCTTACACCTGTGGTGCTCTTTGCTAGCAGTTAAGCCTGTGGCTTTTGGCTGTGGTCTAGGGATGGAGAAGCAAGTCAAGCAGGTAGATGAATCCTTTGCGGTCTCATAGTGCTTCTTCCTCAGAGCCCATTTCTTTGCCTATATTTGCCAACAACTTTAACTTTGACAAATAGCTCCTCTTTTATCTCTGACAAACGTTCCTCTTCAATGCGGAAAAACTACAAAAGCAAGAGAAAAGCTATCCCTCTAGGCTTCTCTATTGAAGAACAACCTTCTGCACTCCACAAATGTCTGTTAATGTGAACAGAATAAAAACTGAAGACACAGCTGTAAGGCAGGAAACAAGCCTGGCTGGGAGGTGGGATTTTGCACCTCACCAAATTAGAAGTGACTCCCCTTGGAAAAGGAAAGTAACCACTTTCTTTAAAATAAAAGTTATTCACTGCCTTTGTAATAGGGAAGGCTTGGCTCAATTTAAATATGAATCCTATCAAAGTGGAGTACGGAATAACAGAATGAGTGTCACCTGTTCCTATTAAATTGGAAGGTGGCCACCTCACAGAACCACATGGATCTGTGTAGCCAATCTAAGGCACAAACATCAGGAAATAATGTCCTGATCTTGATGTGACCTGCTGTGCATGATACACACCATTCATACTTGAGAAGCGCTAACTCAACTAGAAAGAGGTACTGAGCAGAAATCAGATAGTCAGAGCCAGTGACCTCTGGACCACTCGGAAAAGATGCCCTTTTTAAGGCTGGCAAAGCAAATTTATAGATTGCTGACTTCTGGGTAAATACTAGGAAAATAGACACACTATTTTAGATGAAAGTTGAAGCTGGCAGAGGGATAAAGAACATGAATATTTTGGAGATGGTGACTGCTGAGGAGTTCTGGTAAAGTACTAGAGCGAGCCCCCAAGCTGTTCATGAAAGGAACAGGTCTGGGGAAAAGGGACAGTGTGACTGTAGGGACAAGGTTCTGACCTGACCCCACCTCAGAGGTCTCTTCAGTCATGTGTCCCCATGTCGCTAGCTCCTGGCTGCCAAACAGAAGGTATGTGTCAAGGAGGGGATAGTTAAGGATAGGGCACAGCCAAGAGTAAATGTTGGTCAAAGGACAGTATTTCTGCTGATCAGAAAAATCACTTCAGCCTAAGGCAGAGGCTTTCAGAACACCTGAACGTGCTTCAGATCATGGATATGGTATGGCATCTTCTTTTGTGGGAGTAGCAACAATGCCAACATCTATGCTGGCGAAGTGAGGAATCAACAGCAGTCAGCAATAGTCCCAGTCTGCTTGATCAGATCCTGGGAAGACCCTCTCCTGGGATCCATATTTCACATGGATTCTGTGCTGCTGACTTTCCTTCTCACTGCTTGAACAGAGACCCTATACTCCACTTGAGTAGCACTGGGTGTAGTCCCATCGTGATTCTCAAGGACAAAGCACCCCAGTATGAACAAGAAATGCTGTGTTTGGGATGCCTGGAATAAATGCATGAGAAATGGGTTCAGTTCTATTGACACCAGCATGAGCAGTTTGAAAGACTTTTCTGCAGAGCAGCTGTAATTGAAAGGTCAATTCCCATGGAAGCTGCCCTCTTGTGCAGAGTTTTTTTTTCCTGAGATGAAAGAACACTTCTTGCCTCTCCAGCCTTTTGAACATGGATTTTTAATTTAAAAGCTGGGAGATTTCTTTGTGCTATCTATTTTAAATGGTTATGTGGTGACAGTTTACAAGCTACGTCATCATCATTAATGTATTTATAATCAGGGCACCTCCTTTCTTTACGAATTATCACAACCTCCATTTTGCAGATGGAGAATTGAGAGAAAAAGACTAAACCTTACCCAAATGCCTGTGCTTTGCAAAGAGGAAAGCTGAATGGCTGCAGAGAGGCCCTGAGCATGCCAAAACAAAAGACTCAGTACAGGGACTTCAATGGCATTGTGTCAGCTGGAACAGGACAGTTGGAGAACCTCTGATTCAAGAGGGAATTAAAATAAAGCCACCAGTTAATACCTTAAATTGCCAGACTACTGTCACTTCCAGATGCCACCAATCTTTAGGAAAAGCCAAGATGGGGACACTGGAAAGAAGATGCCCCAAAGTGCAGCCTGAAGTCGGACTGGTTGTTCGGTGGGGGCTGTTGCCCCTCGCTGCTCTGTTCGCCTTGCTGCCCTGCAGGTATAGAGGACTTGTGCATTTCCAGAACTTTAAAATTTCATGAGTATCATCCTGTTTGAGCATTTTTGAGTCTTAAAAATCAAGATTTACGTGTATATATATACACACACACATACACATATATGTAAACCAAGGTATACGTATATATGTAAACCAAGGTATACGTATATGCGTAAACCAAAGTTTACATATAGCTGAGAGGACTGCAGGGTGCTTCCCTGCAAGTTTCAGTCGCTGAGACGGCATTCCTCAGCGACTGCACTGATTTGCTCCAGGGAAAGCTACATTTCAAGATGCTATTGAAATGGCTCCCACACATAGGTAAAACACCACGCAGCACTGTGAAAAAGATCCTGCAATCCCCAAGCTATCCTGCAAACATTACATTTCATTACTAAACCAACAAAACAGAAATACCAGTGAAAGCCATTTCAGTAGCCTGTTACCCTTACAGTCACATCTGAGGGCTGCTTTCCAATATCAGGATATCAATTGACTGCATATTCTATACCCAGCACTCAATTCCTGCCGAATGTCATAGGGTAAATTAAAAGCTTTTTTTCCTTATCTTTAGAGCTTAGCCACAAACCCCAGGTCTGAGATGATTTTTTTTTTTTTTCCCCTTCCCAGTTGCATAACAGAAAAATGGTTTAACAAATCTAAATCCTTTGACTTAAAATAAAGCCTACATGGGTTTGCTATGCACCAAGTTTCAGCTTGAGCCATTCTCTGGAAGCAGAAATACAAAACTCAAAAAAGGCAGAACAAGAAAAGAATAAGAAAACATAGTTTACTTAGGCTGCAAACACAGCTATATTACTGCTACAGGACAACTATAGCAAACAGGCAGGTATAAAACAGCTGGCAAGCTGCAATAACTGGAGGATCACTCATTTATTACTTTCTTATCCAACAGCAGGTGAACTGAGACCAAGGCTGGGGTCTGAGTAGTCAGAGAAAATTAACTCTTGCTCTGCAGGGCATGAAAATTAGGTAGCACTTTGGAGTCAGCAGTAATGCATCCTTCCTGACAGTGCAGAGTACCTCAGTCTTTGTTCAGGAAGGCACATAGTTTCAGTGTGGATGGACATTACTGCAGTGTGTTCTGTGCACTGTATTTTTCCCCAGTAAAGGAAAAGAATTCAGTCAAAATCCCCATCAACAAAATTACACTGCCGATGGTGTGAACTGTCTATGCTAACAGCTGTGCTACAGCTGTGCTACAGCAGTATTTGGGGTCTTTCTTGTAGTTAAGTATTTGCAAACCTGGCATTCCCTTTTTTGGATTTATAGGAGCAGGTCTGGAAAGACTGTTCATGTTTCAGAGGCCGAGGACAGTATAGGAATTGATTTTTTTCTCTTTCTATTGAAGTGTTTTTTATCACCGAACTATTTATGTATTTATAACAACAATAGAAGACCTAGAAGAAATAACTGAAAAGATGATTTGGAGACTGTCATTTCAGCTGGGCACACATAAGGAAGTTGATTTCAAGGAGCAAGTGTAATTTAGAGAAGGGTAATTCTACCTTGTAGAAGTTTTGCTATATCTTCATGATCCTTCCAGTGTACTTGAAGTGGAAAGAAGGGAGGGACAGAAACCACATATTTGAGATTAAGAAGTTCTACAAATGATCTCTTTTGATTACATAAAGACCGACAAAACAATTGCATCTAATTAGATCTCAGAAATGCAGGAAGCTTGTAACATCTATGTAGATAATCCAATCCCAGCCTTCACAGTTGCTGCTGGTAGTAAAATAGCTCATCCTAGCTACAAGATGCTTCCTTGATTGTCATGCTTGCTAATAACATATTGCTGCAATTTAAAACTGCATATGACATCACCCGCCCTTCATGAGGTAATTTCTGTACTACATTAACATTTACAAGCTGTGGGCAAGACAGGGACTTTCTGTACCATGCGTTGTGTGACACAACAGGTGACAGTCATGGCCTCAAAGGCTTTAATTTTTAAATTAAGACAGGCAAAGCAAAGGGGCCCAGCAAAGGGAGAAGAGCAGTCATGACAGGATTGTGTGGTTACGGAAGAGATTAGCTCATGCACTGTGTAGGGGTCTTCATTTGAAACAAGCCTGCGAAGGAAGAGGAGAAAGGAAAGGTGTCAGAACTACTCAGGGGTCGCTGAGCAGATCATTTGCTGATGAGAAGCTCTGATGATAAACGTGGAGATGCAACGGAGATCTGAGAAGCCTGGAATCTAGCACCTATTGTGGGAGATAAATAATAAAGGACTTTTTAGAGCAAAACACTAATGTCCCCTGAAGGGAAAAGAAAAGCCAATGTGGTAGGACAGGCTTTGACGAGGTACAGCCAAAATGCAGGGGCTGGTGTGGCACAGCCCTGAATAGTCTGCCACTGCAACATTTGAACAACACATAAAGAAGCAAACCAGAGCTTCTGAGGAGTTTAGCAGCATTTCAGCAGCACTGAAGCCAGTTCAGGAGCAGGAAGAGAAGATTCCTTCCCCATCTGTCTCAGTGCTGGCACTTGCAGCTCCTGGCAGTGACAGTTCGCATTCACACTGCTAAGTGGTAGTGTTCCCAGTTCCTTGAGAGAGCCTCTGGTAACACCTTTAGCACACAGTCTGCTTATTTGTTTGCAGGAACATCACGGTTTGTCCTTTCAAGTGGTTCTTTTTGGTATCTCAGGGAAGATTTATGTGTATTTTTTGACGTATTTCCTTGAATGATACACTTCTGTGCATCATACGTAAAAGCAGTAAAACAAGCTGTGCTAGACAGGCCAGAAATCAAATCTCTCCTGTCTAGATCTGAATTTTGGGAAAGTTTCTTATGTCTTTGAAGCATCTGGCTAGGTGTTTTGTCCTCTACTCTAGGGATGACATCTTTGGGTCATCCCTTGTCCACTGATGTAGCTGCTTCCTCCTTGAAGGTCATTAGGTGAGGCAGGACTTGTGCTTGATGAAGCTATGCTGGCTATCTCAGATCACCTCCCTGTCCTCCGTGTGCCTTAGCATAGTTCCCAGAAGGATCTGTTCCATGATTTTCCCAGGCACAGAGGTGAGGCTGACAGGTCAGTGGTTCTCAGGGTCCTCCTTTGTACCCTTCTTAAAAAAGGGCACAATATTGTCCTTTGCCCAATCACCAGGAGTTTTGCCTGACTTTTGAAATATCATAGAGAGTGGCTTAGCAACTATATCAGCCAGTTCCCTCAGAACTCTCAGATGCATCTCATCTGCTCCCATGGACTTATGAACATCCATGTTCCTCAGGTGGCTGTGAACCTGATCTTCTCTTACAGCAGAAGAGAATTTGCTTTCCCAGTCCACGTCTTTCAGCCCATCCCCTCAATAGGTGTGGGAAGAGAGGTTGCTAGTGAAGACTGAGGCAAAAGTTGTGGAGTACTTCAGTCTTCTCATGTGTTTTTACCAGCTTGGTAGTTTCACTCATCAGGCAGTCACACTCTCTTTGATCTTTCTTTTCTGGCTAACATAGCTGTAGAAGCCCTTCTTACTGTTCTTTGCATCCCTTGCCAAGTTCAGCCTTGGCCTTCCTGTCCTAATCCCTACACAACCAGGCAGTGTCCCTGTACTCTTCCCAAGATACCCGAACTTGCTTCCACAGCCTATGCAGTGGAAGCCCTTTAACTTGAGCCGCACGTCATGGCTCAGCCATGCCAGTCTCTTGCCTTTCTTGCTAGACTTCTTGCACCTGGGGATGGACAGCTCTTGCTCTCTGTGGAAAGCGTCCTTAAATATCTGCTAGTTCTGCTCTGCTCCCTTGTCATGAGAGCAGTTTCACAGGGAGTCCTATAGACTAACTCCTTGAAGAGCTGGAATTTTGGTTTTCCTGAAATTCAGCGTCCTGACTTTACTCTTCAATTGACCTATATCCCTCAGGACCACAAACTCCACCAGTGGGTGACTGCTGCACCCCAGACACCTGGAAAGGTCCTGAGGGAGACCTTTAAAGCACAGTAGTGATATCTGTGTGTCCTGCTGCTGCACTTCCCAAAGCACTGGATACATGAACGTATACTGTTCATATACGCTGTGTATCAGCAGAGCTTCTTATCATGATAAACCAGAGCCTGTCCCTGAATGAGTGGAGTGTAAATAGGGAAGGCAGAAATGGCTCTTGCAAAGAGTGTCTGGATTTTATGTATGCAGGAAGTTCTTTTCCCTTGCAGGAGTAAAACAAAAATGAGAAAAACAGGGAAAACAAACAGGCAAAGTACAAACCCCCGCCAGCTAAGCACAGCCTCTTCCCTTTCCTAGGGCAGGGACACCTCAGAGCTGGCTTGGGGAGCAGAAGGCTGAACAAGAGCAAGCAATGTGCTCAGGTGGCCAAGAAGGCCAATGGCATTCAGGTTTGGATCAGAAATGGAGTAGCCAGCAGGAGCAGGGATCTGATTGTGCCCCTGTGCTCAGCACTGGTGAGGTTGCACCTTGAGTACTGGGTTCAGTTTTGGGATGGTGTGATGGCTGGACTGGATGATTTTAGAAGTCTTTTCCAAACTTAACATTCAATGATTCTATGAAACCAGGGAAAAAAACCAGGCGAAGCACCAACTTTCCTGGGGCAGAGACACCTCAGCGCTGGGCCTGGGTAGCAGAAAGGGAGGATCCGCATTCCCATATGTGATGTTCCAAGAATCGGTGTTCCTAGCTGTGGGTCCCCTTCCCCACTGTTTTTTTTTGGGGTGGTGCGTTTTGTCGTAATGACTGGGAAGGGGTGGCAGGGGAGGGGAAAACGCCCCCTGCCGGTGGTCGGGGGGGGGGGGGGGGCGATAGCGGCGGGGATGGCGCCCTCTGGCGGTAGCGGCGGCGGGGGCCGATAGCGGCGGGCGTGGCGCCTCCTGGCGGTACCGGTAGAGGTGTGCGCTCCCGCCCCGCCCCGACCAGTGCCGCCCCGGTCGTCCCCGCCGCGGGCGGCTCCGCCTCCGCTGCCGCCGCCGCCTGCCCGCTCGGTGGCAGCGGGCCGGCATGCGGAGAGGCGGGAGCGGCTGCCGCCATGTCGCTGCTGTGCGTGCGAGGTGAGCGCGGCGGGGGCGGGGTGGGTCCCGCGGCAGCGGGGGTGCAAGCCGGTACCGGCGACGACGGGGGGTGCGGACGGTACCAGGCGCACAGAAGTTGGTGTCACCGGGCGCCCGCGTGGAGCGCGGGGATGGGTGTACCGTGGTGTGAGCGAACGGCGGCTGCTTCCCGGGAACCGGGACGGGATCCCGGCTGAGCCCCGGCCGCGGCCGTGGGGCAGAGTCAGCGGCGCAGGGGCAGGAGCTATAGGGCAGGGTCAGCGGGGCAGTGGTATCGGCTTTGGGCAGCGATGAGGCAGAGTTAGGGGTATAGGGCAGGGGCAGAGCGACGGGGGCAGCAGCTTTAGGCAACTATGGATGGGGCAATGAGGCAGTGTTAGGTGTGGTGGGGCAGGGTTAGGGGCTATAGGGCTGTGGCAGTGGGGCAGGGGCAGTGAGGCAGGATTGGGTGCGGTGGGGCACGGTTAGGGGCTATAGGTCAGAGGCAGCGGCTTTGTCAGCTGTGGGGCAGGAGCAACAGCGATGAGGCAGGGGTATCCATCCCGGTTGGTGCCAGACTGACGGGAGCCAGGAGGAACTGAGTTGGGCTGTCCCTGTTCGGTGCCACACTGCGCTGAGCCAAATCACACTTGCAACGTGCAGGTTGCTTCGCTGGCTTCAATCTTGCAGTTACCGCTCTCCGTACACATTGTAATTCCAGATACGCTACTGATTTCCTTCCCGTACCGCTGTCAAGGCTCACTTCCTCACTGAACAGGGAGGAGGCACTTCCTCATGCAGGCTGGCTTACAGTGCTCACGGCTTGCTCGCTGTGCCTGGTGTTTAATTTTTTACTCTTTTGTGCCAAAAAAAAAAAATAAATCCCTGGAGAGGACCATCTGCCAGGACTCACAGTTCTGGGATGTGTCTGCTGTCAGCGTTCCGTGCTGAACACTGTGGTCGTACGGCGTCCCCAGGTGCTAGCCATGCCTTGTGGCTTGGAAGTGCAGTTTTAATGTTCTCAGCTCCTCTGTCAGGTATGGTAAAAAACCTGGCACTGGTGTGCTGCCAGCATCTTCACTCTCCCTTTATTCATATTGGTTGACTTGATAACAGCTCTTCATCCAGCTGTTTGTCACCTTTTTGAATCAAAGTCCTTGTTTCAATGATGATGTTAACAGCAGTGTGTCTTGAGTGTATCTTATTTTGGGGAGAGAATTGTTCTTGTTGGAGAGGGTTTTAAAATTAAGTTTCAGCCCTTTTATGAAACGTGTTGCATTTAAGGAATTCAAAGAGGTGTACAAGTGCAAAGTTTATCTTAAAAATGTTTTTGATACAGTTCTGTGTAGTCTCTGAAGGATGCATAGCATCTCTGGTAGACTTGAATGCTTTGCCAAAATCACAGAATCATAGAATGGTTTGGGTTGGAAGGAACCTTAAAGATCACCCAGTTCCAAACCCCCTGCCATGGGCAGGGACACTTCCCACCAGATCAGGTTGCTCAAACCCTCTTCCAACCTGGCCTTGAACACCTTCAGGGATGGGGAAGCCATGACTTCTCAGGGAACATTTGTCAGTGCCTCATCACCCTCACAAAAAACCATTTCTTCCTTAGATCTCATCTAAATCTCCCCTCTTTCAGCTTAAAACCATCCCCTTTCATCCTGTCCCTGCGTTCCCTGACAAAGAGTGTCTTCCCAGCTTTCCTGTAGGCTCCCTTGAAGTACTGGAATGCTGCTGTGTCTCCCCGGAGCCTCCTCTTCTCCAGGCTGAACAACCCCAACTCTCTCAGCCTGTCCTCATATGGGAGGTGCACCAGCCCTCTGATCATCTTCGTGGCCCTCACTAAAGCTGATTCTTATTAGGTCAAGGATGCTTACATGTTACGGGTATTTCTTTGTTCTTTTTTTTCTGTTCATCCTCAAAACGTTCTCAGGCTGTCCTTCAAATAAATCTGAGTTTGATGCCGATTGGAACCGCCAGTGTTAAAGATGTGTTTATACCGCGCCTGCTAAGAGTAGTGAAAGAGCATGCACTGAGTTACTGAAAATGTCTTGCCTCTCCAGGGTGTTAATTCTTGGGACAAAAGTGTTTCAGCAGCCTGGAAGGATGTGCTCTTGTGTTTTCCTCATTTTTTGCTTAAGTGTAGTGA
The DNA here is from genome assembly GCA_033558235.1 of Neomorphus geoffroyi. Taxonomy (NCBI): domain Eukaryota; kingdom Metazoa; phylum Chordata; class Aves; order Cuculiformes; family Neomorphidae; genus Neomorphus; species Neomorphus geoffroyi. The sequence continues at coordinate 3,691,208 of JAUMJM010000048.1, forward strand.
TTTAAAGAGAAAACTTGAACTGGCTGGTGACTGTCTGAAGCAGGATTATTGTATCTTTTATTTCCGTCTGCTGTACTAAGACAGTAGAAAATACCAGTGGTACTGTAGATGGATCATACTGAGCAACTTCATTGTAGGAATGCAGAAGATAGTCAAGGGGGAAGAGTTGGATTAGGCATTAGAAAGAAATTCTTCACGATGAGGGTGGTAAGACACTGGCACAGGTTGCCCAGGGAAGCTGTGGATGCCCCATCCCTGGAGGTGTTCAAGGCCAGGTTGAATGAAGTCTTGAGTGGCCTGGTCTGGTGGGAGTTGTCCCTTCCCCTGACAGGGGGGTTGGAACTGGATGGACTTTAAGGTCCCTCCCAACCCAACCCATTCTATGATTCTATAATTTACTGAACTTGAACATATTTTCTGAAATAGTCGTGGCTGAGAAAGTGAGCTGATGGCACCTCACAAATATGGATCGCTAAACCTAAAATCAAAGTATGCTGAGGTGGAGTAGCCTGAAACACAAAGTGGATACCAGGAGTTGAGATAAAAGAGTAACTTTTGAGGCGAGCAGGAGAAAGGTCTATTAACTGTCAGTTCTTTAAAATAAAAAGACACTTTTCTTGCGTTCTCCCTTTTCACTGAAACCAACTAATCTTGCAATGAAGCTGTTAAGAAAAAAATTGGAAAAGCTGTTTTCCATTAGAAATGGTGAACATGTAAGACTGCATAGTAACATGGGGCTGGATGCTGTAGACCTGAGATTGAAAAAAGAAACACAACAGAAAACCCTGTGAAATAGGTGTAGGCGTTTGGGACACTGTTAATAGCCTCCGGATTGCAGTTTAACAGATAAAGGAAAATGTGGAAAAACCCCTAAGCGGCAGTGTAACAAGAAGCCTGGCAGTGAGCAAGATAGTGTTGTAATTCATTGATTTATTTCCCCGCCCCTTGAATTACACACATTAATAGTATTTTAATGAATGGCTAATCTAAAACAGCGCTCAACAAACATGTCCCATTGCTGCCTTTGTTCCTGGAAGAGCAGCTAACACACGTGGCTTCTTATTCTCATGTTTAGTAGTACGTATCTTTTACATTTTCTTCTTAGAGAGAAAATCAGGTGGGGTTTTTTTTTTCAGAATCATTGAGCACTATCTGCCACAGAAGTACCTGCCAGGAAATCTGAGCTCAGAGGAATTAATTGAGTGTGGGCTCAGCTGCAGATATTCAGAGGATGTGTGAAGTGGGACAGCGATAATAGGCTGTTGTAGGAGCAAATTAAGGGATTCTTTTGGAGCAGGGAGATATGCAGGAGGTGTAAGTGAAGTGAAGGAAAAAACAAATCGTGAACATTACGTGATAGAGGTTTGTAGAGGAGTCTTCTTCGTATTTTCATTCTACTGCTTAAGTGCAGAAGAGATTGCGTCTACTCCTGTTTAGAGCAGCTGTGTCTGGATTATGTCCGATAATCTTCTCTTGGCATAGTTTGCTTTATTAGTTTGCATTTAGTGCTGTATTTGTGGAAATAGCACATATTAAATAAAACTAATCCCAGTGAAGCAGTACAGTCTTCCCATTGGTCCTGCGTTGTTACCTTTCTTGGCCTTCTCCTGGAAGACTTATTTTACCTCAGATATCGACTTAATTACATTTCTTCTTCTGATCTCTGCTGTTTTCTGACTTACAGGAAGAAATAACTGCTCTCCCTGCACAATTGCAGGGGTTGTAGCAAAGGAGGACCCTGCTGAGATGGGATCACCTGGTCACGGGTGCTCTGCTGTTGGTTCCTTTGCTCTGTTTGCATCATTGTCCTGAGAGATACCTCACACCCTTTCATTTGCTCACTTTTATTGCATCTTCCTTTGTCCCCAGCTCTTGCTCTCTCTTGTGATGGTTCTCTATTTCAGTTTTTCTCCTCTGTCTCTTCAGTGCTATTGTATTCCTAATTTCTTGACCTACCTTATCTCTCTGATAAACACAGATTCTACTGTAATTTTGTCTCATTCCCTGCCTATCCTATTCCCTGTACCAACATTCAGAATGCTTTGCTGTTGCCTCTTGGCAGTGGGGATCTTCCCTCATCCCTGTGCATGGTACTTGCCTTTTAATCCCATGGGGGCACAGTGCTTTTGTCTCATGAGCTTTTGTCTTGAGGCCTGATCCGCAGTCCTTGTGTGAGGTTTAGCTGCCTAAGGTATGCAGGAGATTGAGAGAGGTGATCTCTTCTGGTCTGGCACACTAAACTGTTGACTGCTGGAAGTTAGGGGCCTTATTTTTTTTTTTTTTTTTTTTTTTCCTACCATTTATCTCCTCTGAAGAGCTGGGAAAGCTTTCTTATCTGATGACAGCCGGCCTGGATGAGTAAGGAGCTTTTGAAGGAGCTCAGTGAAAAAAAGAGGGTGTATCACTTTTGGAAAGAAGGGCAGGTGAGTCAGGTTGTGTTCAAAAATATTGTCAAGTCGTGTAGGGAGAAAATTAGGGAGGCAAAAGCCCAGCTGGACCTTAAATTGGCCACTTGTGTTAAGGACAACAAGAAGAGCTTTTTCAAATATATTAACGGCAGAAAAAAGGGCAGCAACAACCTTCAATCCTTATCGACCACTGAGGGAAATATAGTAACTAAAGATGAGCATAAGGCTGAGGTGCTTAACGCCTTCTTCACCTCGGTTTTCAACAGTAAGGCAGATTGTTCTCTGGACAACTGGTCTACTGAAGCGGTGGATAGGGGCGGCGTGCAATACAGCCCCGCTGTCATCCAGGAGGAAGAAGTTAGAGACCTGCTGATCCACTTGGATCCTCATAAGTCTATGGGGCCTGATGGGATCCATCCTAGGGTGATGAGAGAGCTGGCGAACAAGCTTGCCAAGCCACTTTCCATCATTTATCAGCAGTCCTGGCTCACTGGAGAGGTCCCAGAAGACTGGAAGTTGGCCAACGTGACGCCCATCCCCAAGAAGGGCCATAGGGATGATCCAGGTAACTACAGACCTGTCAGCCTGACCTCGGTTCCAGGCAAAATTATGGAACGGATAATCCTGGGTGCGATCATGCGGCACCTGCAGAATGAGGGAGAGATCAGGCCCAGCCAGCATGGTTTTAGGAGAGGCAGGTCCTGCCTGACCAACCTGATTTCTTTTTACGACCGTGTGACTCGCTTGGTGGATGAGAGGAGGGCTGTGGATGTGGTGTACCTGGACTTCAGCAAGGCCTTTGACACTGTCTCCCATAGTAGACTACTGGACAAGCTGGCAGCCTGTGGCATGGACAGGAATGTTCTGTGCTGGGTTAGGAATTGGTTGGATGACCAAGCCCAAAGGGTGGTAATGAATGGTGTCCCATCCCGCTGGCGGCCGGTCACTAGTGGCGTCCCCCAGGGTTCGGTGCTGGGCCCGGTCCTGTTTAATATCTTTATTGATGGTCTGGATGAGGGGATCGAGTCCTTCATCAGCAAGTTCGCAGATGACACCAAGCTGGGAGAAAGTGTCGATCTGCTGGAGGGTAGGAAGGCCCTACAGAGGGACCTTGACAGGCTGGAGGGATGGGCTGACTCCAGTAGCATGAGGTTTAACAAGTCCAAATGCCGGGTCCTACACTTTGGACACAACAACCCCATGCAGAGCTACAGGCTGGGGACAGAGTGGCTGGAGAACAGTCAGGCAGAAAGGGACTTGGGAGTGCTGGTGGACAGGGAACTCAATATGAGCCAGCAGTGCGCCCAAGTGGCCAAGAAGGCCAATGGTATCTTGGCCTCCATCAGGAACAGTGTGGCCAGCAGAACTAGAGAGGTCATCATCCCCTTCTACTCGGCACTGGTCAGGCCGCACCTTGAGTACTGTGTCCAGTTCTGGGCCCCTCAGTTTAAGAAGGATGTTGAGATGCTGGAGTGCGTCCAGAGGAGAGCGACAAGGATGGTGAAGGGGCTGGAGCACAAGCCCTGTGAAGAGCGACTGAGGGAGCTGGGGTTGTTTATCCTGGAGGAGGCTCAGGGGGGACCTTATTGCTCTCTACAACTGCCTAAAGGAAGGTTGTGGTGAGGCAGGAGTTGGACTCTTCTCTTAGGTGACCACTGACAGAACGAGAGGACACGGTCTCAAGCTTCACCAGGGGAGGTTTAGGATTGACATTAGGAAGAAATTCTTCACTGAGAGCGTAATTATTCATTGGAATGTGTTGCCTTGGGAGGTGGTCGAGTCACCATCCCTGGAGGTGTTCAAAAAGAAACTGGATGAGGCACTTAGTGCCATGGTGTAGTTGACAAGTAGGAGTAGGTGTAGGTGTTGGGTCATAGGTTGGACTTGATGATCTCAGAGGTCTTTTCCAACCTTACGATACTGTGATACTGTGATACTGTGACTTTGTTGTCAGAATAGCTGGAGTATGACTCAATGAAATAAACTGTGCATCCTTGTACCACCAGTGAAATTTGAGTTCTAGTAGCTCTCCATCAAATTAAACTTTGATATTCAAGGTAAAGAAACTATAAGGCAAAATGGAAATGGATGTTAGTGATAACAGAAATGTAAACATGTTCATCTTGTGGAGTACTTAGAAATACCCATAACTAGAAATCCAATAAGCAATTGTTGTGCTTTTTCTTTGTGTTTAAAGTTTTTTTTCTTCTGATGCAATAGCCTCAGCTTACCTCGTAGTTTTCTGTAAGGCTAAATGCAGTGCCTCCAGCTCTTCGTCTCCAGAGTGAAGGTCTCTAGCTGGAGTTGCTACATTGCACACCTGTAAATAGTACTCTTGGCAGTAGAGCAGTTGTATTGCTGGGTTTTGATGGTGTTCTGAAATGGTTGCAGAACTGAGGGAAAAAGCAACCTTGCCTGTCTTCGCGTAGATTAAAATGAAAAAGACCAGAACTGGTCTCTAAAAATGGTAGCAAAAGCAGATGTTATAAAGGTAAGGTATTAGTAAAAATATAATACTTGATGAAGAATTTGCTGTGTAATATTATAAACTGCTTTTCTGGAGCTGCAATTAGTCAGGAAGCTACCAGCATACACAGTGTTGGAACAAAGTAAAGTGCATCAGAAATTTGGATAGTAACACTGAGTTAAAGAGTCCACTACTAAAGGAGGCTTCTTTGTGTTGAGTCCTAAGTTTGGGATTTATAAAGCTGTAATTGGTGTCTCAATTGGAGAGAAAACTTACAAACATTCAAGCTGCTTCTGTTGTTAAGTAATAGGAATGTTGAAACCCTACAAAGCACATTTTGCTGGTGATGCATGAGTAGTCATTCATTTGCCTGTTTCAAACTCTGGGTCTTTCAGCTTTGGAAACTTATTGGAAAAGTTTGAACAGACATCGTGAAGTTTTTGTTTTAGGTATGGGGACTAAGAGCTACTTGAAACCCTCTCCTCCCAGTAATTTTCAGTGGGATGAATGAAATGCACAGAGGTACTTCTTGAATTTGGATAGTATCTCCTTTCTTCTTGCTTTCTTAGTGTCCTCTCAGTTGACTGCTTCAGTTTGGGATCTGCCAGGTAGAAATTAAAGTTGTTATTAACATACCATTTTAATATGCAACAAACTGCTGGATTTAATCCAAATGCTGAAATATCCTGATTTTGAACTGCAGCAGTCTGAGAGCTAGTTGCCATTTACACCATGGCATGTAGTCCAGGCAAATGAAACTGCTGTTTTAAATCCAGGACCTTACTTCAAATATTTGACTTGGAGGCAAGTGAAATGCATGTGTCCGGTGACGAATGATCCCCTTATAAATTTCCTTTTAAATTTCCTCCTGCATGTGTTTTATTTTATGCCTTGTGATCAAATTTTACTCAATGAATAGTTTAGTCACTTGATGAAAGCTGTTCTCAAGAGAGCTTGAACCAGAGCGGTGTGCCTAGTAACGATTTTTCATTCAGCTGATTCCTTGGTATGATCTTGCAAACTGTCCGGGAGCTGCTGTGAGGGGGTGCAAGGTCTCTGTTTGCTCTGACTCTTGGGTAGGTTAGAGCTTACTGATGCCTGGTGTTTTCTTAGTGTGGAAGTGTGTGAAAGCAGCTTGCTATTCTTGTCTCTTGTTAGACAGAAAGGCTTCTGGCTTCTGTAGTTTGAAAGATTTATCTTTAGCATTTGGACTCTTCTTTGGACTCTTTGTTCTCTGACCATGCTTCTAAAGTTTCTATAGAAATGAAAATTGGATTTAATATTCTTGTGTTGATCTCATCATCATTAAATAGAGAACTAAAACCTGCTTTATTCCTGTTGCCAGCTCATGTGCGTTAGCTGTCTTTGACCAGCGTTTTGCTGAAACAATGTTTTGCTTGTCTGCCGTGACCTGCAATACTTACGGGATGCTTTCTGTGATAAGAATTCCTCTTCTGTAGCTGTATCCTTGGTGTTTAGATCAGATCTCTCTGCATTTAGCAGAATTTCAGATGGATTTTCTTTTCTCTTAGACCTTCCCTTATACCTGACTAGTCTGCAACGCTGCTTTTATTATCTGCTTCTTCACTGGCTTCTGTGTCCCTGCTTTGTTTTGTATGAACAGCACCCACCCATTCATTCTAGCAGCAAAAATGTTGGAACATGGCAGGCACTGATATCGGTGTTTAGGAGACCCCACTGAACATGCCTGGTCTTTCAGGTAGCTAACCATCCTCTGTTTCATTGGCTTTCTACTGTATTAGGTTATTTTACTCTTAAATAAGAATATCCTGTACTAGTAAGTCATGTGTCTCCATTTTGCGTGTTTTATCTGTGTAGTTTAGATAAGTCTTTCCAAACCAGTACTGAAGAGCAGGCAGCACTTTTTAAGGACTTTTATCTCCTTGCACATTGATTACTGTGTTAGTTTTTCCAGACATTGGCCTGGTGTGCTCAGCGATCTGCAGGTACTTGTGTTCCCCACATGTCACCTCAGGTGTTGTACTCTCTCCTTGGGGCCCGTTTTCTGATTTCTCAGGGTGCATTTAAAGCAAATGTCCTTTGCTTGCAGGCTTCTTCACTTATGTAGATCTGATTCTTATTGTTTGCATCTTGGATGTTTAATGTTGTCTTCACTTATTGATGTGCTGGAAAGAACCTGGTCACACAGATACTTGTCTCTCCTCCAGCACGGTGCAGATGTGTGTTGGATGCCTGTTGCTTCGTTGCCATTAGCAGTTAAGCCAATTAATGGGATGGGAGGGCAATATTCTTCTTGGTGTTTTTTCTCTAATATAATTTTTTGTTGTTGTATTTAACTCTTTTGTTTCCCCATGCATTGAACTTCTTACACCTAAGGCCCTTCAACCTGTGTTAATACTTTTTATTTCTTGTATATTTTACCACAGCGTATAGCTCTGTGGGTTGGAATGGGCTTCAGCTCTTGTTCTTGCTTGAGGAGTAGTGGCCTTTTGACTCTCTAGAAAACTTGATGAATTACTCTTGCGTCTGATATCATGGTTTCCTTACGTGTTTCTTCTCAATTTTCTAATAACTATCCTCGTCCTTATGAAATTATCCCCTTCTGAATTGTCCCTTCTGTATTGCTAGGGTGTGTCTTCCGACAATCTGTGTTATATTTGATTTGATCTCAGCTACTGCAGGTAACTTGTGAAGAATTGTTCTGTAGAAGTAAATCATAGTGGGGATCCAGAATAGTTATTCTTCTCTTTGACACTTTTTGAGTTGGAATGCTATTTATGATTCTTAAAAGTACTGAAGAATTACCAGTGGGCATATGAACTCTCCAACATTTCTCTGTGTAACTGTTTTTACGTAACTAACACTGTCTTCTGTGATGTGTTCACAGGTTTCAGTTAAATATATCATGACATACAATACAAGCATCTATATTTCTGGTTTAGCTAGGACGAAAGCATCAAGATTAATCCAGATTTAGAAAAAAAAAAAGAAAAAGTTAAATCGAGAAAGATCTGGTTTACAGCTTAATGAAAAGATGCAAGTAAGGCTTACCTGGCATATCGTGAAGATCTGAGATGCCCACCTCTTTCACTAGGCTTTCAAAATAGATTCCTTAGTGTCCTTTTAAATTATTTTTGTCTGTTATTAACTTTGAATAATTGAATAATTGCAATTCTAACTAACAACCAACAGGCCGACGACCTACAGATGTTGGTGACCTTTTCCTTCTTGTGCAGCGTGGAGTGCAAGACAGCAGTTGTGGCTGTGGGGTCATGTTGGGGAATAAGACCTCACCTTAAAGAATTCTTTTGACTGATCTTGATTTAACTTCATAAGCACCATGTTACAGCACGGATTCAGCACAGGAAGGACACGGATCTGTTGGAGCAAGTCCAGAGGAGGCCACAAAGATGATTGGAGGGTTGGAGCACCTCCCATACAAGGACAGGCTGACAAAGCAGAGCTTGTTCAGCCTAGAGAATAGTCTGTGGGGAGACCTTAGAGCAAGCTTCTGGTACATAAAGAGGGCTACAGGAAGGCTGGGGAGAGGTTCTTTGTAAGGGAGTGCAGGGATATGATGATAGAGAATGGTTTTAAGATGAAAGAGGGGAGATTTGGATTGGATTTTAGGAAGAACTGTTTCCCTGTGAGGGTGGTGAGGCACTGGCACAGGGAAGCTGTGGATGCCCCCTCTCTGGAGGTGTTCAGGGACAGGCTGGATGGGGCTTTGAGCAGCATTATATAGGGGAAGCTGTCCCTTCTCATGGCAGGGGGGTTGGAACTGGATAATCTTTAAGGTCCCTTCCAATCCAAACCTTTCTATGTTTCATGTCCCTACTATTGTGAAAAGTGGCAAGAAGTTGGAGCATAGTACTGGCACATACGCTGTCTCTCTGACAGCTAAGTGAATGTGTGTTGAAAGTGAAAGAAGGCGATGCCAGCTGATGGTTGTGACTCGGTTCACGTTCCCTCTAGCACATTGCCCTGAGTGTTATGTTCATCCTTTTGAGTTGGAGTGGGATTTGGAAAGACCTGGGTTCCTGCAGTTGTAGAATCATAAATCATTGAGGCTGGGAAAAGACCTCTAAAATGATGAAGTCCAACTGGCAGCCCAACACCATTGTACTTACTAAATCATGTTCTGAAATGCCACGGCTACATGTGTTCTGAGCACCTTCAGGGAAGGAGACTTCACCACTTCCCTGGGAAGCCTGTTCCAGTGCTTCACCACTCTTTTGATAAAGAAATTTTTCCTAATATTCAATCTAAACCTCCCCTGGCGCAACCTGAGGCCTTTTTTTCTCGTTCTATTACTTGTTACTTGGGAGAAGAGACTGACACTCACCTCACTACACCCTCCTCTCAGGTGGCTGTACAGATCAATGAAGTCTCCCCTCAGCCTCCTTTTCTCCAGACTGAGCAGCCGCAGTTCCCTCAGCTGTTCCTCGTAACACTTGTCTCTAGCCTCTTCACCAGCTTCGTTGCCCTTCTCTGGACATGCTCCAGCCCCTCAATGTCTTTTTTGTAGTGAGGGGCTCAAAACTGAACACAGGATTCGAGGTGCAGCTTCATCTGTGCTGAGTACAGGGGAATGATCAACATGGGAACATATGGTAGGAGACCTTCAGTTTGTGGAAATCCTATGCTGAAAGAAAAGTAAATTGAGGTATTGTCAAGTGTATATATACATCCCTCATCCCCTTTGTTTGCAGGATTTGATTTGCTGTCCAGGCTTAAATTTGTACAAGTCTTAACCATTGCTGGGCAGGGTGCATGGGGTAGGAACTGTGTTAAAGGGATTAAGAACCAGATGTTCCCTTTTGCTTGCTTGTATTTGCAAGTGGGGCATTGAAAGAGTAGACTTTTTTATGTTTGTCAACAACCTTGTGTTGATCTCAGACTCCCAGTGCACTTCCTTGCAGTTGGACGTCCCGTATGAATGGAAAGTGAATTGGGCTGGAATGGCACATCTGAGGGATAAGTGGAGGCGTCTTGTTCGACATAATCTCTAGCCTAAAACTGTTGGCCAATTTTAAGAGAAGTTTGGCTTCCAGCCTTGACTGTGTCTCTTTAAGGAATACTGGTTTTAACCTTATTACTTAAAGCTCCTGTGACTTAAGTCTCTTAATTCTTTACAGCTAAATGCTCTGCTAAACGGACTCCAGCATTTCCAACATGGAGGCACAATTATTAGCTATAAAACAACTGGAGAATTACACTTCTGAAGTATTCGCACACTCTTTGCTTATTTTCTCAGCTTAGACCAATATAGTACTTCTCAGTTTAAAATACATAATTTTAAAAATGAAGATATTAAATGTTAAAGGATTTCTTGGTTCACCTCCCTGTCCAGATGAAGTCTGCAACATATAACCAACCTGCTCTTGCCTCTTTTGGCCTCTCCTAAGGAAAGGAGTTTGTATCTGTAGCTGAATATGGGAGCCCATTAAACCCTTAATTCTGAAAAGTTTTTATGGCAGCCCAGCAGTGTGTAAGGATGCCGGCATTCTGCAATAAAGCAGAGTGATCTGATGAAAGGACTGCATCACCTGAAAGCTGTTCTGGAGGAAGATAATAGACCTGTTGTCTAAAGGCAGGACTGGACCTCTATAGGTTTCCCATAATTTTTGGACTTGTCATGGATTTATCTTGTTTCTTGTGCCACTGGATACCTGATCGAGGCCAGACAGGTTTATATACTTCAAGCATGAGAAGCTGTGTGCTTTATTCTGCTTTGTATTGATTGTTGGCATCCTGATTATCACAAGATTACTTACTGTAAGGCATTTTCTTTTCAGCAAATCCATGACCTGATTGTTCAAAGGCTGCTGTGCAAACGGAGTTCTTTGAGAACTTTATATTTTTATTTTTTTAATTGCTCTAAAATATGTTTTAAGGGTATTACAAAACAGTTCCATATGGTCCTGTAGTGAGGGAAGGGCCAGGCATGAAGAAAATCTGGGTCAAATTTCCCTTAAATTATGTTGTAAACTGAAAATTTCTGCTTAGCCAACATAACACTTTCCAAGGGATAAATGCATATTCACACACATATATAAAAATATTCAAATTTTTCTAGAGGGAAGCTCTTTAGAGACACTGTCCTTTCCTGAGGGCTCGTATAAACCTCAGAATGTGTTCAGTGAGTGTCCATGGACTTCAGACTTCCAGTGCCTGTGATGATTCACATTTAGCTGCCACAAAGTCTTCCGTTGCAATAACCTCAGTCCTCTGCACATGAGGTCCTTGTGGAGCGTTACAGCTGCAATTGTTTGCTGGAGATCTACAAACATATTCTGGAAATTTTTAATAACTGTTTTTTCCTATACAGTCAGGAAAACCAGACATTAATTTAGATGACGCCAAGCTGGCTTATCAGCTTTGGGTGAGGAAGGAATTTGACCACTGAGTCAACTATTACACACATTTTAGAAAATTCTGTGTCACCTCTATTTTGCTCACCTTCGCAATTTCATAAGTTATTTTTCACCATGATACTTCTTTAAAGGCGAGGAGGTGGTTCTTCAGAAGATGGTTTGGCCTCTGTGGAAGGCGTACTTCATGGGCTCCTCTTTGAGAGTCTAAGGGGCTATAAATTACTAGAAATTTTGGATTTGGGAGTTCTAGTGCTACCAATGCCATTTTCATAGATTAGCAAAGTCTTGGTTTTTAATGAAATAAATTCTTGTTATTTTCTGGTTGAAACATCCCCCAACCTTGAATTCCTGATCTGAACCCTCACTTGCAGTATGGAACTTGAATTTGGCATGTAGTATGGATATGGATTGGTAGGGAGGAAAAAGTGAAAGAGTAATTTTATTTCAGCATTTCCTACCTGGTATAACTTGCTGCATGTGCAAAATTTTATTAGATTTTGACATCTCAAATTAAGTAAGTGGAGTCTGTATGCTGCATTTTAATAGGAGTTGTTTTGAGGAGATTAACTGCTTAGAAACTCCATGGTTATAAGGCCAGAATGGATTGTTGTAATCATCTAATATGACCCTGTGTAGGACATAGTATTTTTTAGTATAACAACCTAGATTCTTCTAGAAAAAGATTGGGTTCTGAGTTAAAATTGATGAAGGATCTTCTGCAGTTCTGGGGCAGCTTTATGCTAATTATCGTCATATGTGACAAATTTGTGTTTATTAGACTGCACTGTTTTTCTTGCTCCAGCATCAGAACCACAGAAGTTGGTGTGCCTTTCCTTAGATTGGAGAAACTATTATGAAATTTGTACTTCTGGCCCTTCCAGTACTTAAGGAATGGAAATAATGGAGTTTTGTAATGTCTGTTACTTGAGTAGAGGAGCCTGGCTGTAGGAGACTAATCTGACTATAATGAGAAATGTTAACATATTTTTCCATGGCTGAAAAATGTTCAAGACGTGCCATGACCTATCAGATTGCAGAGTTAAATCAGTATTCTGTTGTGCTTTGGCTGGGTGGGAGGAGCGTGAATTAACAACTCCACCAGCAAACCTTTTACTTCGATTGTAAGCCTGAGTTTGAAGTCACTATTCTGTGTATCTCTGACACTTTGGTCAAAGATACAGCAATGTGTTCAGGCTTTATTGGAGCAGAGCAGCGTGTGACGGAAGCCTGAGTATGTGTGAGTTAACCCTGTGCATGCTTGCTGGTGGCCTGCATTGTATTTTTTTGCCTCATAGACATCAGGAAAGATCTGGAGTTAGAGGTGAAATAGGGATTACGTGATCCTGAAATGACCAGTGATGCAGTTATATAAAGTAAACAGAGAAAAGCATTTTTTTTAGTGGTTTTGAATTTGTTTCTAGGGGGGTGCAAACACATTAGTGTTACAAAGCAAAGTTGGCAGCTTGTGATGGAGTGGGGCTCTTGGTGTAGGACTTGGAACTAGCCCTTATAAGACTAGCAGGAGCCACAAGGAGTATGGATTGTGAGGGGAACAGAGATGGTGGAGGGGATACCCTGCTCTGGAAAGAGAGGAATAAAGGTGACTGGGAAAATTCCACTGTATGTTAGTGATGCAAAATTGTAAAGCAGCATTAGTGTGGATAAAAGAGAACCAGCTGGGCTGGAATTGCTTTGGGAAGAGCTGATAAGAGATTTTGCTGTAGTAGTGCAAGAGATCTACCATGCATAGTCCAGGATTTAAATGTGGGTAGAAATGTCATAATATGGTTAGAAAGAGGTATTTCTGAGTATTGTCACTGGGAGTGACTAACTCCTTGCTCCAGGTGCTTTTGGTAATAACCAAGTACAGAGTTCTGTTATCTGTTGGTTTCATCATCAGATAGTGACTGAAGCCATAAAGTTGGTGGAGTTAACTGTAGACCTGGCTTTAAGAAGCACAGAAGATGCGTCAGGGAAGCTGGAGACAGAACTGAACTTGGTTTGAGTGATCACAACTTAAGTTAAACAGATAAAAGTGGCTGTGGCTGTCAAGCCTCCAGAGAAACCGAAGAAGCTTTTTGGTGAAGCGAGGAGCTTGGATATGGAGGAGAGCATGAAACTCAGTGAAGCTACAGGGGTAAATATTAGCATCTCAAATAACAGAAAAGGCTCCACCTAGGAAGTGACTACGGAGCTGATGATTCACCTGATCATTGCGTCAGGATATGGTGAGCAAACACATAACCTCCGAGAGATGTGGGCAAAGCATTGGTTTGTAAAGGAAGGTGTTTCTTGAAGATCAGGAAGGCCAGGACTAAGGCAGGGGCTTCCACCTTGGCTGAAAAGGTGATATCCTGCAAAGGGTATTAGAATGTTCTTTGGTCATTTCAAAAGGGAGAAACAATCTGTCTCAAAAAGGAAAGAATCAGACTGCTGCACATAGGGAAAGGAAGTTGAGTAAATATGATCTGGGGTGACTCCTGAACTGTGGGAATTGTTCCTTATGAGGATGACATTGAAAATAGTACATGGTTATATGGAATGGGAGCAAAAACTTAACAGCTTGAATTCAAGTCTGATAACCTGTAGCCCAAAGTGCTAGAACATGCAGCACTTGAAGTCTGAGTTCTGCTGGCAGAAGTTTAACTACTGCCCTATGCAAATGGTGGCGTCACCAAACTGGAGAACAGGAAAGATGGTTTCTATGGTTGACAGGAAGATAAGAGGATGGGTGATAAATGTAGGTAAGTAAGGATCTTGACTTCAAAAGCAGGCAAGACTGTAATAACATGCAAGGTTTAAAAGAAACTTTAAAGAGAGAATAATAAAAACTTCATAGACAGATGGAAACAACATGGAAGGTCACTGTGTATAAAATGTGACCTGGGTTTGCGAGAGGAAGATCGTGCTGGACTAACGTGTTATTTCTAGATGAAAGCATGCATCTGTTTGGACTTCTGTACTACCTCACAAATCACCATAACAGACATTTCATAGAATCATAAAATGGTTTGTGTTGGAAAGGACCTTAAAGATCACCTGATTCTGACCCGTCTGCCACAGACACAGACACAATGCACTGGATCAGGCTACTCAAAGCCTCATCCATCCTAGCCTTGAACACCTCCAGGGATAGGGCATTCATGACTTCTCTGGGCAACCTATTAGAAATATTCTTCCTAATATCTAATTTAAATCTCCCCTCTTTCAGGTTAAAACTGATAACCCTCATCCTGTCACTGCATTTCCCATCACTATTTCTTTTTGAAGAAAATTGGATTATGAAAGACAGGCAAAGTGTGTAAGGAACTGGCTGTAGCAGAAGCTGGTAATGTAGACACTGATTGGAGAAGCAGATAGCTGTCTTTTACTTCTGGCATGGCAAGAACAGTAGGAATATGTGTGTCAACATTGTTTTTAAGACAAGTCCTGATGTTATAATTAATTTGGAAGTAGTTAAATATAAATGACTCTGAGGACAGCAATAATGAAAATGAGTTATGTAGAGGAGCTATGCACTTAAAGGCAAATGACAAGAATTTCTAAAAAATGTGAACCTCAGTGACAGGAGAGGTGTTGGGGTGTCCTTGTTACTCAGCACTGTGGTCTTGACCACCACCGAATAACTGTGAGGAGAAAAGAAGGTCATACCAGTATTTGCTGGGGAAAGGGAAGGACAAAGGCATGGGTGATTTGCCCTTGTGTGCCATGGCGTGTTCTGTCTGACCTTGTTGAGGAAAGATGAACTTGGGTAGGGTTGAATGGAGAGAGTAAAATTAAACCTTGACTGGCTAGCTCTTCCTTTCAGTCTCTGTGGTGAGAAGAGGAGGCTGTAGCTTCTTCTACCTGATAAGCAGAAACTGATGAGATCTATGACTTCTGTCCATTAAAAACATCAGGAAATTAAGCACAAGGTGAGGAAGAATATTAAGGTGGAAGATTGTGCTGGCATAAGATAGGGAAGGTAAAATTGTGCCATTAATTAAAGAGAAGGCTGGGAGTCAGGAGTATATTTTGGATGGCTGAAATGGTACAGGGGATAGGAGAAACAAAATTGGATTTGATGACTCCAAAAGGCTTTTCATGTCTTATAGTCCTGCGGCACTAGCTTCATTATGACTCTGGCAACTACTTGCTATAGAGAAATTGTATATTAAGGTAAAGTTTTGATGTAGCATCTTGCTTGGTGTTGTGGTTTAACCCCAGCCAGCAACTAAGCCCATCACAGCTGCTTGCTTACCTTCCTCTGGTGGGATCAGAGTGAGAATCTGAAGGGTAAAAGTGAGGGAACTCATGGGTTGACATAAAAAGAATTTAACAGGTAAAGCAAAAGCTGTGTGTGCAAGCAAAGCAAAGCAAAGAATTCATTTGATGCTTCCTCATCAGCAGGCAGGTATTCAACCATCCTCAGGAAAGCGACTCTAACACATGTAACAGTTACTTGGGAAGACAGACGCCGTCACTCCAAACGTCTTCCCTGTTGCTTCTTCTTCCCCTAGTGTTATTGCTGACCATGATGTAATATGGTAGGGAATAACATTTTGGTCAGTTGGGATCACCTATCCCAGCTGTGTCCCCTCCCAACTGCTTGTGCACCCCCAGCGCTCTCTGGTGGGGTGGTGTAAGTAGCAGAAAAGACCTTGACTTGTGTAAGCACTGCTCAGCGATAACTAAACTATCCCTGTATTGTCTGTGCTGTTTCCAGCACAAATCCAAAACATAGCCCCATCCCAGCTGCTGTGAAGAAAATCAACTCTATCCCAGCCAAACCAGCACACTTAGTTATAAATTTTAATAATAAAAAAACCCAAACTACATGTGAGGGAACATGCTCATACTCAGTTGTTACCTAAGGCTGTTTATTTTAGTTAATGTTTTTGATTCTGTTGCCATTTAGCCTGATGGAATTCCACTTTAATTTTTATGGAGACCCAAATGCAGGCAAACAAGCAGGGTTTTCAGGAGAACAGTCTTGGACATGATTCTTGTTGTTAGGAAGACCTAGTTGTGCTTCAGTTCTTTGTGTACATGCTGTGTCAAAGCAAAAGCATTGTCAGGTCAACGCTAGTGTGTTTGGGAGCCTAAGCTACTCCAGATGTCGTAAAACTGCCATATGAACAGTGATTTGGCTGCTGTTCCCAGGTGGAGTTAAAATTGTGGGCTTGCTCCAGTATCCATCTCTGGGCTGAATTTTATAACGCACATTCTGTCTTTACAAACTTAAGTTAAAAAAACAAACACCCCCTTAACATTCTTTTTGGCTTCTTCTGGGGAAATACTGTGAGTGACCAAATGCCCCAAGACTTAAAGGAAAAAAAAAAAAGGCAAAAATGTAGGTGCCAGTCTAACTGTTCTGTTCCTGCGATGTGTGCATGTCCTCCAGGGACTGGTGTTGTCTGAGCATTTTGTGAATGCTAGGAGTATGGTCAGGCTGCCAAGAATTAATCTGCAGTGTTCTGTTCCATCTCCTGTTCCTGCCTGGGAATCTCATTCAGTTGCACTGTAACTCGTGTTCCTAAACAATTCTTTTACTCTTTGTTAGCGCTGTCAGCTTGTTTCTGTCACCTGTGTATTAATCTTTTCTCTGGTTTGTGAACTCAAGCAAGCAAATATTTTAGTAACACAATATTAAAGTTTTCATTAAAACTGTTTTTCAAACGAGACCAGTCCATTATTTGGTGCAGGAAAACACAGGTGCCAGTTTTCCTGGGAGCTTATCATTTGCTGTAGTATGCTGGGATGCTTTTGTTGTGTTATTTATTTTTTTTAAAGTGACTGAATCTGCCACAGATGTGCTGTTGTTTTGGTTTTGAGTTGTTCATAGGTGAATACGCTGGGCTCCTGCACCATTATACTTGTCAGTATCAGGTTTTAGCTCAGTGCCTCACAGGGCAAGTTTGTGCTCAGTCCTGCTTGACAAGTAGCCTTGTTCCAGTTGGTTGGTTGTGTGCAATCCTGTAGCTTAAATCAGAACTACCATGTAATATACTCAGGCTTTGGTTAGGTGGTGATCACTGCTGGTGTGGTTCGTCAGCAGCTCCTGATCCAAGGTGCATCTCATTTAACTAAATTCGAACAAGGAGTGTAGAAACCCGAGTCATTTGGAGACTCCATGGGCAGCGTTGGTGCTTTTGTTGGCTGAGAAGCACATGCCAGCTGAAGGAAAGCACACAAGATTTTTCATTCTGTCTATAATTCCTGCTTTTTCTTTTGTTTGGTGCCAGAGTGCCAGAGTCTTCTACCAGCTGTTACCTCGCTGTGACCAGGCTGTGTGGTTTGACCTAATAATTCTGGCAGAGTTCTGGTCATTTTTGTGACCTTTACCTGCACGTGCAATGTCTGAGCAGCAGCTGTGTGTGCTTTGTCTTGGAAGAAATTGTTCTGTAAAGAGGTGTATCTTATTTTCAAAATAAAAAATGAAGTGAAATAAAACAAAAGAAACCCAAACTGATTTGTCCACTCCTCTGGTTTCTGAATTAGTTTTAATTTTTGGGGAGGTTTTTTTTTTTAAATTATATTTGCTCTTTGTTTTGGTTTGGTTTTTTGCATTGGAGCTTTTCTTATAAACTGATTGAACTATTGATTTGTCAGTGAAGTCAGTTTATCAATTTAGACTGGCTCTGAACAGACTTAATACATTATCAGTCTGTCTCTTTTCCTGCCTTCTGGTGCAAGGATATGGCTTTGATTACGCAGATTGCCTTAGTCTTTGACAGCTGGGGACATACATGAATTGAAATCTGTTTTATGTAAAATGAAGTAGCAGGGGGTTTGTTCCCTTTTTCAATTAAGGTATTTCTACTAACTTAAAATAATGTATTTCTGAATGTTAACAGAACTTTAAAGAAGGATAATTTATGCCACAGAAAATAAGAAGTCTATTTTATTCTCTGCCCAGTACTGTTTATCTCCTATATCTAAAAACTTTGAAAGATTTGATGTATTTTTTTCTTAACCAGGAACCGATTCAGAAGTAACGATGCTGCCTCTTCTGATTGTAAACCAGTTTAGAGGTTAGGAGAGATCTGTAACCTGCAGGGAACTTCTTAAAACAAAGTGACTGAGGCACAATCTCACAGAATACATCACCTGAGAGTCATCAACACAGTAACTCACCCCAGTACATTGCACCAAAGATGCTTTTTTAACTAATAAAATAATAAAAAAAAGAGGCTGCAACAGAATATTGGAGAGAAGAGGCCGCTTGGATTACTGTTAATTCACCTCTTCATGGGGGAACCAGGTCGCCTGACAGAGTTGTCTGTGTGGCCAGCGTCAGGAGGATTAACCTCTCATAATCTCTGTGATTTGAATAAGAGATTTTGTTTCTGTCCTCACTGCTCAGTTCAAAGCAGCTGCTGAGCAGAAGCTTCAGTGAATCTTTATCAATGTGTCTGTTGGTCAGCCAGAAGAGGAAAAAAGGTGTTAGGGGATTTCTCCTACCTGTGCATTTTAGCAACTAGTTTTGGTGTTTGGGTGGCAACTGTGTATATTATAGGTGGAGCTGTTCTATACATTCAGGGAAGCTGGCCACATCCTCAATTTCCTTTTTATTTGAAAGGTGTTCTGATACACAAATAGCATCATATCCATTTCTACATCACCACTCTCTGCTTCCCCATCCACCTCAGACAGAAAACTTCGGACAAAGGCATCATCTCTTGGTTTGTAAGCACAACTTTAGAGTGTGTTTGTTTTCTTCTCAATAAAAATGTAACTGATGCAGACCAGTCAGCCCAAGGTGATGGCTGCCTGCCTGTGCTAGGTCAGCCCAAAGCGAGGAGGGGTTACTCAGCCAACTAACATAGGTGTAGTTATCTTAGAGGAATGGTGGTGATAGTAGTAAAGACTTACCTCTACTTATAGCCCCATGAAATTTGAAGAAGTATTTTCTTTTGTGTGTTGTGGTTGTGGGAAGGCTGTTAGTATTCGACTTTTTTAAAAGACTATTTGCTGTGTCAAACAGGTATGAAAGCATCTCTCCTCTCTTTGAGTGATAGTTTCTTCTCAATGGAGAGCGATGTGAGTTTGCTTGTGTTGTCTGTCTGCTTTAAAACATCTGCCATTGCTGTCAAGTGACAGCAAGATATGTAGCAAAGAGGCTAAATTGTGAAGCAAGATCTCTGAAGCATGTGTTTCCCCCTTGCTATTGCAGGAACGCCAAAGTGGAATTCACATGAAATTTCCTGTTAGCACTCTTAAATCTTGATTTTATTGGGGGTGGAGGAGATTTGGTGGTAGAACAGACTGAATGAAACCCTGCTTCCCAAAATATTACCTCAGGGTCCTCAGCCTGGAAGTTGGGGATGTATTAATATATAGAGTATGTACTGCAGTGGTATCATGTCCCACAGTTTGCTAGGAATCGTCTGGATGCCTGCACGGACAAGATGCTAGGCTAAACAGGGTTGTTGTACAGCCCTTCCTATTTGTGCAAACTCCTGGTGAAAGTGTGTGAAGAGCCTTCAAGCTGCAGGATAAAAGATTCCTGCTTTGGGACCCAAATTGAGGTGTCCTGGATGTCAGAGTGGCTCTTGGGAAATTACAGCATCTGGTTTGGGCAGTGGTACTTTCAGACTTACTCAAACAACTGCTGTTTTGGGAACAGTAAATACAAATTTTGCTGGATTTGTCAGGGTGCTGGTGGGGGAAAAGGTACTAACTGCCAGGCAAACATATGAGATGGAAAAAACATGTCTCTGTGGAGTATTGTTTTTGAATGCTGTCGTGTGATGTGGTTGAGGTTCTCAGTGGAGAAATGGGACAGGAGAACTGACACTTCAGAGCCTTTTCTTTGTGAACAAAACCATCTGAAGACAGCTTGAGCACTCCATTAGCTGTGCCTCAGAGCTGGGGACCTTGGTTTTGAACAACAAACTGATGCTGAGGTGACAGCTAGAAGTGATGTTAGATTCCAGGTAGGTGTTAATGTGGCCGTAGCAAGAAGCAAACCATAATTCTGAATGAGCATCTGAGTATGCTGGCTCTTGTCTTGCTACAATTAACTTGTGAGTTTGCATTGAGATTGTGATTATTGTCAGCTAGTTTGAAAAGGTGAGAAATGAGGTAAAGGGCTTTCTGGAGAGTGGCACGCAAACATGGTGTGTCTTTGAGGCACCTGTATTCTGGCACAGACTTTAGAGCTCTGGAGAGCTGGAGCTCATACTTTCTGTGCCACCCACCTTCAAGAATGATAATGAGATACATTTCTGGAGGAAAGATTTTTGTCTAAGCGCTGGGAGGCTGTTGTTCCAGCAAGTCCCAGAGCGAGCAGAAGGTGACTTAGGATTCTGAACTTGTTCTGATTATCTGGAAGGTGACTTGAACTCAATAGGTTTATCTGCTTTCTATTGGCTGAGGTAGTCTCCTGAAACTGCCTGCTTGCCTCCATAGCCTGGAATAGCGTCTGCAGTCATGGGAGTTCCTGGGAGAATGTTGTTTTTTTGGGAATTTCAGCACAACATGTTCTATTCCTCAAACTGCCGCCTCCGTCTCTCTCCTGCACAGCGTTCAGCTTCACAAGCTGCCTAGAAGTAGAAGCTTCTGCACTTCTTCTTTTTCCAAGTATATTTCATGTAAACCTGGAAAATACTTTATGAGCTGTTGGCACTCTGGATTCAGTGGCAGTGCTTATCAGTTTCAGGAGGTTGTAAAGCTCAAGACTTGCATGTACCTTCTTTCTTAACTGCTTTCCAGCATCTGTTTTCAACTTTTTTTGCCTCTATGTTCATGAATCTGCTTTTTTGTTTTTCCCAGACAGAAGGAACAGTATTGTCAAGCTGATTTCAGCTGCTGCTTATCTGAAATCAATTGAATGCTTCCGAGTGCCTTTCAGGAAGCTTTTTCTGGGATTGGCTGGAAGTGGATTTCTTGCAGCTTCCCTACTGCAAAGCACAAGTTTTACCAAGTGCTAAAATGCTTAATGTAATAATGACTTGAGCTGTGGTTTACAGAATAACTTGTCGATGTTTTAAGAATTTTATTGGTAAGGTCACTTGAGGCTTTCTGGTTAAAGTGATCTATGTGATTTAAAATGCTAGAATCCTTTTGCATTACCTAGCGGTCCTGGTATATTAACTTCATTTTGTCAGTGTAGATCCTGTTCTGTGCTAGCTTTTTAGTAAAATCACTGTATCTACTTACAAGTTCAGAGGTGAGGGGTGTTCTGGGTTTTGTGATCTGCAGTTTTCTTGGTCTCCTCCCACCCTTCCCCTCTGTGAACCTGCAGTGTCTTAGTTGCTGTACTTCAAATTTTGTCTTCAAGCCAACAAAACCCAAAATGACCTTACTGCCTGTTAGTATTTTCCAGAGAAGTACTAGTGTGAGGATCCTGGAAGAGCAATCTGATATCTACTCTAACTTCAGGGAAGGAGACATTTGCAGACATTCTTAGTTTTCCTCTTGCTTTTTGTTCCCTGTTACAATGGCATTCTGCAAGTTGCCTGTATAGTTTCAATTCCGTTTTTTCTGTCCTGTTTTCTCGTGGTAAGATGCCTTGTTTTCAGTTTCTGTTTCCTTGAAATACAGGTTTGGTTTTCTGTCCAAAATTCTGTTCACAACTGCAATCCCCACGACATAACTTCTGCAGCACTATTTGTAATTTTTTTAAATTGCTGTAGCATCTTCTTCACCTGTAAATTTCTGTTGCTGGAATATTCTGTTCAAGTAATATTTCAGGTAGGTGAGTTGTTGAGCTAAGCAAAAAACAAGAACACATATGAAACTCCTCAGTTCAGGAGGCTGAAAATCTATGTGATGTTAAGTCAGTGTGTCAAGTCAAATCTAGTAACAGATTAACCTGTAAATGAGACCCAGATGCCTCTAACTGTCTGAATCTATTTTGTCATTGAAAGTGTTTAGAAGCCTACTTAAATTAACTACCTACTATATTAAATTGTCATAGAAAGTAAATTGAGTTGTCATCCTTTCTGTCTCATGAAGTACCTGTTAGAGAAGTAGTGTCTTCTGAGAGAGGGCTTGTTTTGCTGATAGGGAGTGAATTCTATTAAAAAATCCCAAACAAATAAACAACCCTTGCCAAAGGGTCTGCCAGGTTGCTTCTCTGCACCAGGCATGCCACGAAGACGTGCTTTTGATTGAGTTCTTGCAGCTGCCAGAAGGGATTTCCTACCAAGTATTTTAATTGATTCTGTTTAAGTTATCTAGTAACTTTGGTAAGGATAGAGAAAGCAGAACACTGTGAAGTTCTGGTACAAGCTATATATTTCAGTGTATACACTGAAAAAGTTTTATGCAAAAGCTGAGCTAAAAAGTGGATGCGGGAGGTGTGAAAATAACTGGTTTGCTAAAGTGGTCAGGCTGGATGATAGTGCAGTACAGTCAGATGTATCTTTCATTTGATAACTAGTTCAGCATGGTATATATTAACTGTGTAATTGATCAGTTTTTGTGGATTGGCCATCATGTTGTTCAGCTGGCTCTCCCAACCCGTGTCAGTGGAACAGTGGGGAATACACTGCTGCTGTGCTATGTCACTGGTGCCCATGGGCTATGGCAGAAAGAGATTTAGACAAAACAATGATGTATAGCTGTGGTATGTAAAAGCTAGGCATTTTCTGGGTCGATTTCAGTACTTTGCTCACTGAAGTTCGGCCTGTACAGGTGGTGGGATGCTGAGCCACCTTGGGGCTGTGAAAATTCTGGCTAGAAATTGGTATGAAACCGATTAAGCAGAACCAGGCAGCAACTGCAGTGTCCCATCGGGACAGGAATTGTCTGTCAGCCCCAAGGTAAGGGTGTCTGGGCTGTGGAGGGAAACAAGAGGTGTGCTATCTGCCTGTGGGGTGTGACACTTACGGGTGTGCCAGCCCTGGATGTGAACTGGCCAGAGAATTCACAGGTAAGCAGAGGATCATCTAGTGAGGTTTGGCAGTGTGGAGAGTTGTTGGATGTGTACTATTATGTAGTGCTTTCCTGGTTTTCCTATGTGAAATGAGGCTGAAGTTAAATGAGATTAGTGTTGAGTGTGTATTCCTTTATCACAGGAATCTGGAAAACCCTTCCAAGCAGTCACATATGTCCCAGCTGCTGTCAGTCCCTGTCCAGTGGGCAGAGAGGCTGGAGTGACTGGTGGAAAGCTCTTTGTTGGAAATTGTATTTTAAATCAAATAAACCTAGTAGCTTTGGTGTCTCTGAACAGATTAATGAATTTGCAGATCATCTGAACAGGAAGATGCTAATTCATGTGAACTAGGAGGGATTCTAATTCATTCTCAGACATCTGGCAAAGTGAAAATCCCTTGGGCAGATCAATTTGCTACTGCAAGCAACAGAATAGAATCGCTTCTTTTCTTTTTTTCCCCGCCTCCTTCCTGAAAAGTATCCAAGAGTGTTAGTTGTTGTTTTTGAAATGTGGTTGGTTGCCAAAGGGAGCATACCTTCCCTTTGTTTAACATGGTTTTCAAGGCCTTACAAAAGGTAAATCACATTGTCCTGTGGGCATTTAGAGTGGTTGACCTGAAGAAAGCTCTTTGCTACATGAACAAGCACTGCACTGTAAAATTGTTTTGGTTAATTTTTTTTCATTTTGATGAACTATTAAAAATTAATAAACCCTTATTGTGTCCATTCCATTTATTCTGGACCACTTATTAAAGCAGTTCAATCTCTTGGTTCATCTGAGGTAAATTTATTGGTACTGATAGCTGGCTCTTGAGGATTCATCCACAGTTTCCTCAGGCAAACAGGTGATTTTTGGACTATTTTGGGTACTAAGTCAGAAAAATTCTACCCTTAGATGAAATCTTAGTTCTTCAGGTACTGACAAGTCTGTGCTGTTTCTGCTCTCTGCTGGTTACAAAGTAGAGAGGCATTTGCAGTCGCTTCTCTTCCTTGTGGCAGCAGAGTGGTTCTGTGGTCAGCCCAGCCCTCAGTTGGCATCACACAATAACAAAATGTTTCCCTCCATTTACTGTGAATGCGGTCTCAGCTTTTAAATCTGTTGGTACGTGAAGGTAGCCACTGTGTTTCCGTCATGTGTTTCTCGAATGGACTACACTGGGACATAAAGTTCTCTCTTCCCCACTTGAGTGGAACAGTATTCATATGTTCAGCAACGCCAAGTTGCTGGAGCAATCCCAAGCATGATTACAGGCTGGGTGGAGAATACATTGGGAACATCCCTGAAGAGAAAGACTTGGGGATGCGAGTGGATGAGAAGTTCCACATGAGCTGGCAATGTGGACTTGCAGACCAGAAACCCTGGACTGCATCCAACGAAGTGTGACCAGCAGGTCCAGGGAGGTGATTCTGCCCGTCTGCTCCGCTCTCATCAGACTCATCTGGAGCCCTTCGTTCAGTTCTGGAGTCCTCAGCACAGGGAGGACATGGAGATGTCGGAGGGAGTCTAGAGGAGACCACAATGATGATCAGAGGGCCCGAGCACATCCTATATGAGGGGAGGCTGAGAGAGTTGGGGTTGTTTAGCCTGGAGAAGAGAAGGCTCCAGGGAGACCTTAGAGCAGCCTTCCAATACTTAAAGGGGACCTATGGGAAAGCTGGAGAGGGGCTCTTTATCAAGGACTGCAGGGACAGGATGAGGGTGGGAATAGTTTTAAGCTGAAAGAGGGGAGATTTAGATTAGATATTAAGAAGAAATATTTTCCTGTGAGGGTGGTGAGGCACCGGCACAGGTTGCCCAGGGAAGCTGTGGAAGCGCCATCCCTGGAGGTGTTCAAGGCCAGGTTGGATGGGGCCTTGATCAGCCTGGTCTGGTGGAAGGTGTCCTTGCACATGGCAGGGGGTTTGGAACTGGATGATCTTTAAGGTCCCTTCCAAACCATTCTGTGATTCTATGTAAACCGGTGGTTTGTTTTCCCTGGCAAAAAATGAAATATAGGGTAATAAATGTGACTTCAGTGTCTTGTCTCTCAGTGGCTTCTGAGGCTGAAGGAATCCCTCAACTGCCCCAGCTCAGTAAGGCTCCGTTGGGAGTATTTGGAGCCCGAGCGGACCCTACTCTGGGCTGTCTGCGGTGACAACAGAGGCTGTCAAGAGTGCTGTTGAGTGCTGGCAGGTCCTAGGGCAATTACCCTTCCTTGAGCTACTTCAGGAAAACCTTTTCCTTCTGAACATAGTTTAAATATATGGTAATGCTGTGGAGCCTTTTCTTTTTAGACCTCTCCCAGGCTGGGGGTACCAAGGTGGCTGTGACATGTCAACTCTGCGTAACAGGCTTGGAAAACCATTGAACTGCTGTTTTATCCAGCTCTTTCTTACTTAGACTTAGGAAGGGATGAGAAGAGTTTCACAGCACAGTCACTACTGCTATTCTGCTGCAACATGTGCAGTTGCATTTAATAGCATTTCTTGGATGCTGTGGGGCTTTTACAGGGATCATTTAAAACAAAATCATGACTGAGTTAAAACCAAGGATGAGATTACTGCCTGGCCTTTGTTTCCTCCAGCCTGGACCACCTTTTAGGTTTAGGTAGTGGGAAAGGCAAGGGTTCCTCACACTCAGGTGTGAGGTAGGTATGTGCAGGGTGTGTGCATGTAAAGTGCTTTGATTTCCAGGGAAGGCAAAAGTACCTGTGTGTCAGGGTGGGATCCCCAGACATAGTTGTTGTGAGGTGTGCCGGTCTTATGCTGGTCTTGCACCACTTGCCAGCTACTCATGGATTTTACAAACAATTTTCAAGGAGTGAGCAGGAGATGCTGAGTTTCTGGCTCTGCAATGAGTAGCTGTTGGTGCAGGATTCAGACAGCGCAGTTATTACCATGGCTAAGTTATAGAAGATGTAACAGACCTGAAGGGCTAGAGCACTGCCTACACAGCACTGTGCTTCCAGATGAGATTCCCTCCTTCCTGCATGCATGCTCTAGTGTGCATAGGATGTGAATTTGGTGCATTGACTTAGTCTTGGGCAGTATGGGTGGTTTGCTGTGCCCTCTTATTTCCATGGCTTAAGCAACCTTTGCACTGAGTGCTGTATATCACTGTGCCACGAGGTCTAAGCACCTGGAAGAGGTGAGAAAAGCAAAGACTGAAATGAAAATATGTATTGATTTTGCTGTTCAGCTGGGGACAGCTACTGTAGGAGTCGGAGTACTCTCAAAAACATATTAACGCTGCATTAGTGTTTCACAGGGAAGAGGAAGTTATTTGTCAAATTGCTGATGGTGAAAATGCATTTTGAATGCTTTGCTTTCAGCGTTGCATTTCTATTTAAGATCACTACTTAAACTACATCCTTTCATTCTTCTGATTTCTCACACAGCCCCACACGGCACTGTATTGGCCTCTGCGTAAGGGTGTCGGTGTTGTAGTATGGTGAGTGACCAGCTCGTAAATCATTTGCTGGATTTAGTTAGGATGTAATCTTGTGGCCATCTGCTCAGGCACTCCCCGTGTCTGCATCCTTCTGATCTGCAAGCAAGTGTTAGAGGTGATCTCGAGCAGATGTTCAGAACTCCCAGGTTCCCTTTGACTGAATATGAGGGTGTTCTTTTGATTTGAGCAATGTGTTGTCTGAACCTCACAGTAATTTGACTGCTTGAATTTAATTCTTTGGCTGGTGCATGAGGCAACTAGTTGGGCAAAAAGTATCCTTAGATGGATTGAAAACTAAGGGGATGGCAAGAACTCCTCTGTGGACCTGTGTTTAAGAATACTCTCATATATGTTCTGCTGGGTTTTTTCTACCCTCCCCCAAAGATTCGAGTGTTGAAAGGGGACTACAGGAAAGCTAGGGAGGGGCTCTTTATCAGGGAGTGCAGGGACAGGATGAGGAAGAATGGTTCTAAGCTGAAAGATGGGAAATTTAAGTTAGATCTCAGGAAGAGTTATTTTAATGTGAGGGTGGTGAAGCACTGGCACAGGTTGCTCAGGGAAGTCGTGGCTGCCCCATCCCTGGAGGTGTTTAAGGCCAGGTTGGATGAGGCTTTGAGAAACCTGATCCAGTGGGAGGTGTCCCTGCTTATGGCAGGAGGTTTTGAACTGGATGATATTAAAGTTCCCTTCCATCTCAAATCATTCTATGACTGTGATTCTGGACCTTTTTTGCAATCTCTGGCTTGTATTTTCCTTTCCTAGTCTTTAGGAGTCACTGTGACTCTCAAGCCTTTTGTAAGTAAGAGCTGTAAAGCACCTGAAATCCTGTCATGGATTTTTAGGTTTTGTTCTTTTGTTTGTTTGTTTGTTTGTTTGCTTGAAGTTGCAAGCAAGACTTCAACGTAATTTTTTTCTTGTCTCTATATTTAGAATAACACCAAAATGGTGAGGGATTCCCAAATGAAAACAATCTTTGGATCAATTGAATGTTTACATCAATTTTCATTGCTTTTGTGTCTGTCTAATTTGCATCCGTTTATTTCAGTGCAACTCATCTGCTTTCTAGTAGCTCCTTGAACTGAGGTTCAATAGCTGTCTCTGATGTGCTCAGGTCTTTTTTAGTGATTAAATGGATCTTCACTTGCACAGTGAAAGCGAGTGCTCTTTTGTGCTTTGGTATCAGGCAGTGCTTGCCCATGGCATTGCAAAAGCTCTAAATTTTGCTTTCCCTTCTTATTTTCTATTATTTTCATTCCCTCTCTGCTGTCTTCCTTACATAATGTTGAAGTGGCATAGGATTACAGTTCAGCTTAGTCCAGTGTTTGCCTCTGAATGGGTCAACTTTCTGTGCTACCCAGTGTGCTGAGAGAAGCCTTTTGAAACTGAACGGAATTTGACATTTCCAGATAGTTTAAAAATGGGACTTCCCCAGAGCTCAGAAGTAAGGCCCTGTGGTGGGAGTAAGTCAGGAAATGTCTGATCTAGACCTTTGACTTTGTCTTCAGGTTTCTACCGTGGCACTGCAGAAGCACCTGTATCTGTAAAACCTGGTGTGCTGAGTGCTCTAGAGAGTGGTTTCCTTTTGTAATACAGATCTTATTTTATAAAACATAGATTTTTGTGTGCCTGGGTTTCAGCCTGCTGTCCTCCTGCCCCTAGAATAGCAATGAGTGTTCAGCCTTTGGTGCAACACCAAGTAATTAACTGTTGATACATCAGGCTTCTTCAACTCTTTGTTACTCCTTTGTGTCTTTTCTTGAGCACTTGGCATATGGGAGCTTTTAGGCAACAGAATGAGAAGGTGTGGGTACAAAAATTTCCCCAGGGAAGTACTGTGCCTTTCCAAAGCTGTGGTCCTTCAACAGTGGCATGGTTCATGCCGTTCTGTGTGTTGCACTCAACTTGTGAATTTCCTGGGCTAACAGAAATGCTGGGTCTTGGCACCATCTGATGGCTCTTTCCAGCTCCAGGCTCCCAGACATCATAGGATAATAGAATCATTACAGTTGGAAAAGATCTCGGAGATCATCTAGTCCAAACATCAGCCCAACACCACCATGCCTACTAAGTCATGTCCTAGAGTGCCATGTCTACACATTTTTTGAATGGCCTCATGTGGCCTCATGACCAGTCCTGATCTTGAGACTCTGTGGGAGCTGTGCCTTCACAATGGTTTTTACAAACCCCTAGGAAGTGCATTCCAGCAGGCTAACAAAATTAAAACAGCTCTAAGTCACTTTTCTTGGAAACTTTTTGGACATGCTGTGTAAACTTGCTGATAGAACAAAAGAGTTAACTGGTGAGATAAGACTTCCAGGTTTGTGATCCTGCTCTTATTTATAAACCCTGCTTTTGCAGCTAAAGGTGCAATTTATTACATGTGAGTTGTTTAGGGGGATAGGGTTCATTCCTGGTAGATCCTAAGAATACCAGAATCCCTTTTTGTTAAGTGGGTCCCTAGCAAACTTGAGTCTCACTGCTGCCCCAGAATGCCCCTGTTGGTGTGAGCCCTGGGGCAACTCTTGGTGAAGCTTTACAGAAGCAACTTTTTCAGCGTGTGAGAGTAGTGCAAGGTTTGCTACCTTTCCTCAAATGAACCTCTAAATATTTAGCAGTTGAGACCACAATGTACTGACAGCATCTGTCTCTTGGTCTGCATATTGCTTGCTATAGAGACAGTGCCTCCTCTGTCTGGGAGCCACTGGCCCACTTCGGCTGCTTTTTGATAAATAATACCAGATTTCCACACTGTTGTTGGCTCTGCTTCCCTGTGAACAGCAATAGAGCTTGTTACAAACAGGGGGAGAGACCAGCTGACTCTTACTGTGCATCCCCTGCTCTCTTGCTCCTTTTTTCATTCCTGCAAGCTCATGCTCGTCTTTCTTTGATTCCTGCCACTTGCAAAGAGTACAGAGAGGGGAAGACCAGAGATAAGCCCTTATTTGCCCACTCCAGGGCAGTATTTCATGCTTGGGTGTGTTATCCAGAGGTGCACTTGGAAAAGCAGGTTGGTTGCCCTGCCTCTTTCTCAGTGTAATGTTATTTTTTAGAATGCTTCTCTTGGAAGTTAGACTCTATGAGCCTTTAGTCAATGTTGGGT
The DNA here is from genome assembly GCA_033558235.1 of Neomorphus geoffroyi. Lineage (NCBI taxonomy): Eukaryota > Metazoa > Chordata > Aves > Cuculiformes > Neomorphidae > Neomorphus > Neomorphus geoffroyi. The sequence goes on from JAUMJM010000048.1 coordinate 3,720,834, forward strand.
GCTCTGTGTTCCCAAGGAAATTTCACTACACCAGTGTTTAAATCTTTTTGCTCTCAGGTGTATCCTACTTCTTAGCTTGTTAAATATGTTTTCTTCTCAGTGGTAGTTTTCCACTGGGAAAACTAACTGGAGCTTAGACCTGTCTTCTCTTAGTGCTTACACTTAGCAGTACCAGTGAGGATATGAGCTTGCAAAAGAGAAATGTAAGCAATATCTTCCCTAGGTAGACATGAATCTTTTCCATTCAGTGAGATAACAACCAGTGCTCTTCCATATTCTGACGGTTGATTTTGATAAATACTGTCCTGGAATTAAATTAACAGAGCTTGCAAAAGTGATATTTTTCAGAGTGCTGCTTGTTCAACATAGCAGGTTACTTTGTTTTACAGATGTCATACTGCTATTCAGGCTTGGTTATTTTCAAGTTCTGATTGAAATTCTGCTCTGCACTGCTGAAGAGAGATTCTTTATTTTTGAAGAAATGTTTAATTCTTCTAGGGTGTCCTTGTTTCCAAGTGAAGTGACATGAAATGACATCTTGCTAAGGAGCACTAACTGTTCATTGCAAAGGACTGGCTTTGAAATTGCTGAGCACTAGCCGTAACACTTTGCTTTCCAAACATTAATGCTATGATTGTTTTTTGCATGCATCAATTTAGAGAGGTGAGATCGGGATATAGGAGAGGTTTCATCTCCAGATCTGTTAAACTGTTAAAATGAGTGCAGATTTCCAGCCTCCAGGCCTTTATGGGGGAATATTGTCCAAATAATGTGATACTTTGTAATGCTGTGTCTCAGATGAAACTGCAGCAAGACAAAATAATTAACAGCTGGGTTTTTTTCTTTTTCTTTTTGTCTCTTTACAGTAAAAAAAGCTAAACTCCATGGACCACCAGGTAAGTCACACTCTACTGCTTGTTCGCAGTAATGTTGACACCCGCTCTCACTCCTGCTTTTCCAGCTCCCTCCAGTTTTCATCTGCTTCCTCTCCGCTCCTCCACGTTCTCCTTAGATGGGACAGAAACTACCCTCAGAGTCCAGGGAGCCTGAGCTAGGAAACCTCAAGAATGTGACCTCATGTCACATCGCTGAGAAACCTTTGCCTGCTCACCTGTCCTGAACAGGGGTTGGGTGAGAAAAGATGTTCCTTTACTGTTGCCAGCTCCCACCCTGCCTTCATCCTTCCTCTGTCCCTGTTAAAAGCAGGATATTAAAATGTCTGCTGAGCAGAACTGGTGCATGTCTGTCTGGATGCCGTGCCTTCTTGATCCTGATCGGGACTACTGGGTGGTACTGCAGAAGTGATTTGTTCTATTGCCTATTATGTGGCAGTCCATACTGGCTGTGTCTGGAACTGAAATCCCATCCACCAGGATCTGTGTCTGAATAATAAAACAACAACAGCACAGTTGATGACACCAAGAATGTACAGTCTTGGCAAGTGTTTCACTGTGGTTCAGCAGGTAGCAAGAAATCCCTTAACAGGTAAATGTGTTTATTGAATGAAATTTGATGTACAGTTTACAAAGAGTAAGCAGTTTGCTCTTCAGGTGCAGCTGTACTCCTGACTTATTTTTTCAGCTTTATTCTCTTGATAATAGCTGTCCCAAGGCTATAGTTGAAAGCTTCACAGATCTCCTTGTCTGTATTCCATGTCAGGTCAAGATCTGTGTGTGCACCAAACCTTCAGTTTCCTTGGAAAGAAAGCTGAGTACCCAGACTGGAAGGGTGACAGTGTATGCGTTATCTTTTCTCAAATCAAGAAGCCTGCTTACTGCTACCAACTGTTTGTCCTGGCTCTAGGTTTGACTCAACTGAAGCATGTGGTTTCACTGATAAGCCTGGTGACCCAGGAGGATGCAAGTGATATGGCTAGATACGAGGGAATCTGACTTTCAGTGACTCCCACTTCTTCCTGAGCTTTTGGATTGTATGGTTTCCCTTTCCTGCCTTTCTGCTAGGATATTTGAAGCTAGATGCTGGGACATGCTTCAGCAATCCACAGCGATGATGCATGTGGACTTTGGCAGTATTAAAATGGGCTGCAGTCTAACTTTTATGCTGGGAATACAAACAGCAGTACATTGAAGTATTAAAATATGTACAGTTCTTGCTAGATACTTAGCATATGTCTTGTCTTAGGCTTGATGAAACATAGATAGGTCTGAAATGCTAACTCCCCTTAAAAGGAAGTTTTTTCAGTCTCAGATGCTGATGTTCAACCTTTGTATGTTCCTGTGTTTGGCTGCTTTTGGTTTTATTAGCAAAAAACAAGCAGCAATTAGGAAAAAGGTTGTTCTTTTTCTTCAGATTTAAAGTAAAAAGTGAAACATCTAAACTAAGCCTCTCTTGTCAAAATTCAAGTGTAATGTGGTTCTTCTAGGTTAGTTGGTTTAAGCAATGTAGATCAGTTTTAGCACTTTTAGTATAAATAACTGTATTTATCTCCTGCCCTTGACTGGTCTGCAAAGTTCTTTGTGGATTCATGGGTGGAAAACCAGATTGGAACTACTAGAGCAGTTGGGTCAGAAGGGAAGAGATTATACGATCAGTCCAGCTGCTTCTTGTATGTTTTGCAGGTTTGTTTTTGTCTCTGCATGGTGGGTCCTATTCCTTCAGGCTGTGTCATCTTCCTATCATCTGCATTTCAGTAACAGCATCTTACACACAAATTGTCTATGTTCTTCAGAATTTTACACTCTGTCTTTGTCCCTGACTTACTGCAAATGCTTAGTTGCCTGTTTTTGTTTGGTTGTACCTGAATTTCTAAAAAGCTCTGACTGGAGATTTGATGGCTTGTGAAAAACGTTTTGAACCTTTGGGTCCTTAACCCAATGATGTCTTCCACCTGAGCTTTTTGTGGAATGAATCCCTAGAGGTGTTGAAGGCCAGGTTGGGCAAGGCTTTGAGCAACCTGATCCAGTGGGAGGTGTCCTTGCCCATGGCAGGGGAGTTGGAAATGAATGATCTTTAAGGTCCCTTCAAACCAGAACTCTGTGATTCTATAAAACCTTGAAATGCTGCACTTATGCGATGGAAGGGTTTGATGAAGGAGATCGGTAACTTCTTTCCTCTCATTTCCCAGATAAATTCAATACCTATGTGACCCTGAAAGTGCAAAATGTAAAGAGCACGACGGTAGCGGTGCGGGGTGACCAGCCCTGCTGGGAACAGGATTTCATGTTGTAAGTATGGTGTTGTGCAGTGGTGAGGTTCTCGTGGTTGAGTCCTTCCACAGCACTCATGTTTGTATGGAGCTGCTATTGTGTTGTGTAAAGTGGAACGCTTAAATAGGTTAAATGTACAAGCCTGGTGACAAAATAAATAATTTGCTTTTCTGTTGCACACACAGAATTGGATTGGCGTCTGCCAAGAGGTCAAGTCATCAGACAAATTTGCAGTAATGATCTGAGGTCAAGCTGTGAGGGCAAGCTATCAAGTCAGCCTGAGGGTGGTGTCTGGTGGTGATAATTGGGGTCAAACACAGTCCAGCAATTGCCAGTCAGGTCTGTAGTGATGGGGCCCATATGGGGCTGAGCTGGGAAGTCAGTCCATGGGTTGGGTCTGGGTTGATGGGGTTTATGGCCAAGCATGGCCAGAGACAAGAACACCTACAACACAGCTTAGACAAGGACTGAAAGCCCATAGCTGAGTTTAGATGGAGCTTCTGGACCATAGGAAGAGGATGTGTGTGTGGACCACTGGTGAGGCTGGTCTGGGCAATTAAGGTCCATCGTCAGTGCACTGAGGGCCTTGGCATGATGATCCTGGTTACCTCAGTGTGGAAGCTGCTCTTGTGTGTTGATGCTTTCTGCCATTAGTCTGGTGGCCATGAATGTGTTTTCCAGCTCCCCTGCTAAAGCTTGAGGGGCTGCCAGTCCCTGTCATGAGCTGCAGAACCAGTTCCAGCTCTCCCAGGCTTTCTGGTGCAGTTGGCAATTCAGATTTGCTCTAGTTCTCATATTCCTGATACATAGCTAAAGGTTTCCCAGTGTCTTTAGAATGGTGGGTTTTTACTGATGTTCTTTAAGGTACCTTCCAAACCAAACCATTCAGTGATTCTGTGATTCTATAGTTCTTTGATTCTGCTTCTGCATGGAGAGTATGAAATCTGTCCCTTGGCATCTGATGAAACGTGTGCTCCTGAACACCACCATCTCCTCAGCTCTGCAGTTCTGAGACAGACAGAGGATGTGGCTGGCACTAATGTAAACTGTGCAGGACTAGGGTAAGATTGGAGCAGGGAGTTGTACCTGTCTGCCGAATCACATGCCTGTACCCAACTGCTGACTCATTCTTCCTGTGATCCATCCTCATCCTGTGGATAGGAACTGGCTTTAAGTATGATCAGCTACAGAGGAAGCTGCTCACTATTGATTTAAGAATGGCTTGTGTTTGTGTTGGATGGCGGCTCTCGGGTTGCTCCTCCTCCTTCCCCTCAAACAGCTTCTGGAATTGCTCTTCCATATCAGCTGGGAGCTTAGCTAGCATGCTATAAGGTCACTGTGCCACTCTGTAATTAGTTGCTAGGGGATATGAAAGCAGAATATTAGCTGAACCACCTCGCCATTATGGTCCCTGTTTTAGCCAGGCAAGAGCACAGTTGTTCTGATATTTCTTTATAACAACAGTATTACACGTGGCAGAGAATGTGTTTTGCATGATCTTGTGTACATAAAGTTGTCTCAGGGGAAATAACACTGATATTCCAATACTAGTATTCACTGGTTTGCTCTTTTTCTTTCAAGAGCTGGAAAAGGCTTTTGAACACAGTTGTTTTCCCCTGAGGGAAGGATGCTTTTACTGTCTGTGTTTGTGTTTACCTTTTTTATGAGGCACAGAAGAAGAATAGACTACAACCAAGAAAAGCTTTTTATCTGTGTTCGTTGTTTTGCTTCTGAACTCCTTATGAGACAAACACTTCAGAATTTGGAGCTCTGGGGATGTTTGAAATTCGCTTCTTTACCAGACCAGTAAAGCAGTTTAATGTCTTCTTTGAGAACATATTTTAATTTTGAAGCAGCTTTAAAAGGACTGCATATTTGCAGCAAGCACCTCTTGAGTGAAAGTGCAAACTGATATTTAGATATGGTGATTAAATCGATGTTGAAGTTGTTGGAAATATATTTCATTTAAATTCTCTATGCATGTAGAAAGGGAGGGACGCCAATCTCTGCTTCTTTGTTCTTTGAAGCTGTTCTGCTTTTAACCAGAAGGTGGAGAAAGGGAGACACAAAGGCAGTCAAAGCCACTGTTTCTGAAAATCTAATTTTTTATTCTTCTCATAGGATCACAAATGGTTTGAGTTGGAAGGGACCTTAAAGATCACCATGTTCCACCCCATAATAACTCGTAATAAGCCTATGTCATAGCTCTAGGTAGACTGAGTCACCTAAGTACTGGGCACTTCCAACTTCACTTCTTGTGTAAGGGCAGAAGCACGTGAGTTTAAAATAGATATTAATGTGCTTTGCTGTAGCTGTAGGGTTTGTCTTGAACCTTCTAGGTGCAATATTTTGTTTTAAAGGCTATGGCACAAAGCTCAAGTAGATGCTGGGATTTGCAGCAGAGGTTTGGGCTTATTTTTTTTAAGTATGTGACAGCAGTCTTGCATAAATTATCGACTGACATTCTTTTAAATTCCTTTAATATAATTAACATGGATGCATTTGACTGTACAAAAGGACAGCAGGCAGCAGCACTTTGTGCCCAAGATACCTACTGTGGGGGATTAGCATTCACAGAAAGGGAACTTCTGACATCAAAGAAGTAGGAGCAATAGCCTTTCTTCATGAGTGGGAGACAATTGTGTATCAACAGACAGCTCAGGAGTATTTTTCTCTACTTCTTTGTTTTTACCAGCATTCAGGCTGTGCCTGTGTTATGCTGTCCTTAAGTAGACATGTTACAAACCAGCATGGAAGAGGGAGGTATAAATGATGTGAAGCCTTGGGAAGAAGTGAATTTGAGATGCGTTCTTTCCTTACTACGAGGGAAGATGTTCATGAAAACCTTCAGAGAAGCATTTCCAAGAACTTGGCACTGGATGGTCATGCAGAACCTAAAGGAGAATCAGATTGTATTTGGCTTTTTTCTTACCTGTGCTGCCTTTTCTTTTCTTGCAGCGAGATCAGTCGGCTGGACCTGGGCCTTATTGTTGAAGTATGGAACAAAGGACTGATCTGGGATACCCTGGTTGGAACTGTGTGGATTGCTCTGAAGGCCATTCACCAATCTGATGAGGTTAAGCTGACACAGAAACTTTACTTTGACAGCTCTGATGTTGATAGTTAGCATGTTGCAAATCTTGGTGCAGCCCAAGATTCTGCTCCTCAGCAAAATTTCCACTCGCAAAGTCAGGAAGGCTGGGTGAGTGGAGAGGACATGGCATTGCTGGTTTTGTTTTTGAAAGAGGTTGCCGATAGTGAGACCAAACCAGAACTTAAGCAGGGATGTCTTGTCTCATTCTGCTTATGTGGACTTAAGAACCAGGGCTTAATCTGTTAAAGAACACATATAATTGACAAGTGTCTAAAGTTGTAAGGACTGACTGCTTAGTCTGGTGCTCAAATTTCTATGAGTTCTTGTTGAAGATAGAATTTGCACTGATAAAAGACAAGCGAAGTCTTTGAGGGAGGCCCAGAGCATGTCTATGTCATGTCCATAAAGCTTCTGCTTGCAGTGTTAGAAAGTGTGTAGTGGTGCAAATATAGATTGAAAAATGCAGGAAATGGGTTGTACCAGTGTCTGTAACTGCCCTAATTACTGAATTTGGTGATTCTTGCAGCTAAGCAAGACTTGTTTGGCTTTTTACCTCAAATTTCGGGTCATCTATTTAAAAGGGTATTGAATTTGAGCAAGGAGGCAGAGCTTACATTTTCTGTAAAAGGGAAAGAGTGTGGATACCCAAGAGTGTGACCATAATGTTGGGCTGATGTTCAGTTCCTCTGGCTGTCCAGGCACTCCTTGTCACCTGCCTTTGAGAACTTATCTCTGCAGTTCCACTGAGAAGGCAGCAGTTATACTAGGAGGTGTTTGCTCCTTGTCTTGGTAAAGACCTTTGAGACTTGGGAGAAAAGATGCCAGTGTGTGCTGAACGGATGTAATTCGATGTTAAAACTGGGTACCAGACCTTGATAGTACTGTAAGATTCTTGCTTCAGTCTTTTATCTTGGCATATGTGGGAGAATAGCTGTGTGGAGACCTGTCAGACTTGAAACTTCACCTATGGGTTTTGGTTCACAGGAAGGTCCTGGGGAGTGGTCGACACTGGAGGCAGAAGTTGTAATGAAACATGATGAAATCTGTGGAACCAAAAACCCAACTCCTCATAAAATTTTGCTGGACACAAGATTTGAGTTACCTTTTGGTGAGTGCACTTCAATAATGTACCTAGGGTGTCAACAGTGTTTCGGAGTAACTTGAGTTTTATAACCAAGTTGTGCTCATTCCCTATTCAGAGTAGTTCAGTGCAGATTGCATTAATTCTTGTTTGGATTCTTTCTAACAAGTTCAAAATAAACAGGGAAGATTTGAAGGTCTTCCAGTCCTGGAATGTTTAGACTAGCAGCATTTTAAGAAACTATTAATGCTACTTCAGGATGGTGCAGTCAGACATACTGTTCCTGAGCAGGGAACGTTCACTACTTCGTATCTAGACAAATTTGGCTCTAGAAGAGGTCAAGTGTGTTGTTAGAGCTGTTCTGTGGTGAGTGCACTTAAATCCTGTTACAGTGCGCAGTTAGTGAAACATTAATGCTCAGTGCTCCCAAACATTATCATTAGCAGAGTGTATAAATAGCTTGCTGTTTTAAGAACTGCCTCTCTGGCAACTGCTTTTGGTTGAAATGTACAGAATGTGGAAAAGTAGCTAATTCGAAGAAACCCATTTCAAGTAAAATTGTATGGCATTTTTTTTTCTTTTAAATTTTAAATTACTTAAAACCAACCAACCAACCAACCAAAATGCTCAAAAAAGTAAACAAATCCAAAAGTAAGGCCTGAGCCGGAATCATAGAATGGTTTGGGTTGGAAGGGACCTTAAAAATCACCCACTTCCAACTCCCCTGCCGTGGGCAGGGACACCTCCCACTGGATCAGGTTGCTGAAAAAAGCCCCATCCAGCCTGGCCTTGAACACTCCCAGAGGTGGGGCATCTACGCCGTCCCTGCACAACCTGTTCCAGTGCCTCACCAGCCTCACAGTGAAACATTTCTTCCTAAGATCTAGTAATTTCCCCTCTTTCAGCTTAAAACCATTCCCCCTCATCCCATAAAGAACCTCTCCCCAGCTTTCCTATTCGTCCTCTATCAGTACTGGAAGGCTGCTATGAAGTCTCCTTGGAGCCTTCTCCAGGCTGAAGCCCAACACTCTCATCCTGTCCTCATACTGGAGGTGCTCCAGCCCTCTGAGCCTCTTCATGGCCCTCCTATGGACTCTGGACTTGCATCAATGCATCCAAGGCTTACATAACTTCTCTTTACAGCTCTTTGCTGACTCTTAGGATGAGGAATAGAGATGATGGTTTGGGGACTTGTGATATTTTTTCCTGCTTTTGGGTACTGACGTGTTTCGAAGTTGTCTGTCATTGCAAAGCTCATCTCTCCCCTTCTGCCTGTTGCTTGTTGTTTGCTGCCGAGCCCCTGGCAGCGTAAGCAATTTGTATCATGCTCTGAGCATTGGGGGAGCATTTGTTCACCCACTGGCGTTTGGCCAGCAACTGTCAGGATCGGCCATCTGTTATGGAAAAAAGCTAGGTCATCTGTTCATCTCATAACCGCCTTCCGGGTGCAAGGGAGGATGCAGGCTTTGGCCTTGCAGCCCCAATCAATACAAATTGCGTCTTGTGCGCCGAGTGTCCTGTTTTGAGTGCACAGTCCACTGGATGGAGCAGTTAAAGGCGTGTGCTGTGTTTAATAGGTGTAATAGGCACTACTCTTTAGCTAACTACAGTCATGTGTAAAGGGGAGAAGGTGTCTGACATCTTAGCAGTCTTGACAACTAAGCTGTCTAATGCTGGTGTGGAGCCATCCCTCTTCATCGTGAGGATGTCCTGGTGATTCACTGCTGCTGTCACCCTGTCAGTGGGAAGTTTATTACTGAAATTTCTCATTATGTAAGGAGAGGAACAACTCAATTGGTTCCCTTGTGAGGTGAAACATTGGTTCTCTGAGGCAAGCATTTGGGCTACTGGGAGGGAGAAAACACAGCACGTGGACCTAGAGGGAAGGCTCATGGCTGCCACCTTCTCAGCTAAGTTCATTCTGACATAGTTGCTTGCAAATTGTCTCTGCTTTAAAAGAAAATGAAGTTCTGATCTCTCCCTGTGTATTCAAAGAGTATCGAAAAGAGAATTTGCTTTCTTCTTGCAATTCATGCTTTGGACTGCATTATATTTTGTGACTTTTTTCAGGTATAGGAAAACAGAGTCCCTGTAAACCATTGTGTGTTAGAGCATCTGGATTTGAAAAAAATGAAAAATATTTTAGTTAATAGTGTTTTTTCTCCATATATATATACTCAAAACACAGGACTTTTGTTTGTTTATTTATTTTGGGTTTTTAAACTACTATTTAAAAATGTATGGTGTTCCATAGAACACATAATTCTGAGTAGAAGGATTTCATGCAGAAAACTGAAAACATTAAGTAAATAACAAGCTTTTTGTGACTCTTGTTTCTAACACAGCTGGTCATTTAAAGCACATTTGTCACTTCCTCCATTGTGTACTGTGCCAAATACTGGAATAGCATGAACTCCATACTGCTGTATGGAAGGGTCTTTATTTGAAAGTGTCTGCCCGTCTGCTGTTTCGTCATGTCCAGGAAAAGTGGATGTATCAGATCGCTCTTTCAAGGCTTCTGCTGCTCATCACTAGAAGAGTTCTGCAGTTTTTCTTGATTCTTCTCCCTTTGCAGCCTGTCCTGCCATGGCAAGGTCAGGAGCAGGTAGTCACCAAGAACATGGTGTGTTCCTCCAGAAGATAGCACCTACCCATATCGCCTTCTCCAGCGGTGCTTGCATTTACACCATGACTGTATATCTCCTGCCATCACCCCTAGGTTAGAGAAGGACCCTGCAAGGTGCATTAGGCTCCGTCTCCCTGCCCTTGGTACTGAGACTTGGAGGGATGCACGGAGGTACCTCAGGTCACGTCACTGCCTCTGCCTCTCTCCTGATGGATTTTTAGGTTAGTTTCCCTTTAAGTGGAGGGCAGCAGCATGGACTTTTAGTGCCCAGCATGTTAAGACTGTGTGGTCATATGAGCTGGGAGCTGCTGCTTTAAACCTACTCAGAGAACTAAATGGATTACTGATCTCCTGTGGAAGTTCTTAAGCCAGCAGCTCTGTAGTGGTAACGTTTTAATAACAGCATGTTTGGAGTGACACTCAGGAACATTGTGTATCACATTTTGTTTCCCAGGTGAAGATTTCCTGCCTATTGTAGATAACACAAGAACTGGAGTGAGATGTGTGCACGTGTATAGCTTGTGCTGCTTTCCAAGTCTGCTAAAACACAGCTATCGGGGATAGCAGCTTGAAAAAAATGATGTGTTCTTTTGTTTGGCTGTGCTTCTGTGCTTTGTCACTTCTGGCTGCTCTGTTTTGTTTAGGTTAGATGATCCTTACAGATGCAGTTATTTGTCCTTAAGATGTTTCATAGTATTTAGGTGGAGCTTGAAAGGTTTTTAAGAGATTGTAGAAGAGAATAAACTACTTTGAAAACCAGAAAAGCTGAAGTCATTGGTGTAAAACATAATTATATATGCAAAGAGGTTTAGAAACTGCTTTATTGTTTGCATTATATTTATCCTGGATTAGTCTGCTGCTTCTGCTTCCACCCGATATGTTTAGGATTCTTCCTCCCTGGTATGTCTTCTCCTGATGCTCTGGAGATTGACAACAGCTAAAACTGGAGTGAATGCAGAACATGTTGATGCTGGCAGTGGTAGGACATGATGAGGTTAACTTAGAGATTTTTTTTTTTTCATATGAAGTTGGTTTTGAGTGTTTTCCAGGCTTGGAGCTGAGAAGCAGTTGTTTCTGAACAGGGACTGGTGAGACTTGTACTCTCTGCTTCTGGTGATATAACTTCCAGAGGTCATCCAGGAGTTAAACTTCGTTAATACCCAGATGTTTAATGGGACAAAGAACATCTGTGGTGGCCATGTGCTCTGTGGTGTTAGTGTGACATCAGCCTGTGCAGTACCAGGGAGAGAAGGCCCTTCAGCAGTGAGCATCTATGTGTGATGGACTGCAGTGCTGGGGACCAGACTGTCATGTGCTCCTTCAGACCTGTGTTCCTAAGTGTTCAATGCTGCAGAAACAGAATGACTGAAAATCCTTCTCTATAGAAGTGCAGCAAAGTGTAAGCATTGGAAATGTGAAGTGTTAGTAAGAGTTGATATTAACCCCTAGGGTGCAAAGCATTTTTATGCTTGGTAGTCTTTTGAACATGGCAATAAACTGCCTTCTTGATGGGAGGAAGAGATTGTCAGCAAAGACAGGCTGGTACAGATTTCTTTGCTGATCATATCTGTTTCTTTTCAGGAACAAGACAGGCAGATCAAGGAAGAGAGACAGCTTTCCTTCTTGTTTGTTTAGAAAATTTGGTTGGTAGAGAGAAGATAGGCTTGCCGTTTATTGTCTTGACGTAGTGGATGTGTGCTGGCACAGACTTTCCAAGATGCTGCTTTTCAAGTATAAAACTGCTGTTTAAAAGCAATATTACTCTGTCCCCCTGTTTTTTAGGAGTGCAGTGGCTATGTGCAAGTCCCTCACAGGATGGCGTGCTCAGAAATGTTTTTGGCCCTCAAACTATAGCAGTTTAGGTCTGTGCCAGGCTGTGTCTAGTAGATAATTGGAGTGAAATGCTTTCAGTCTTCTCACTACTTCCAGGCTGGGAGTGTGCTGATAATGCATCCAGCCATCAGGTGGAGTAATGTGCTTTGTGTTTTATTGTCTTGGGAACTGTACTGAAAAAAAAATTTTCAGCTCCGCGAAGTTATTTCAGTGAAGATTCCCATACCTCTGGAAAGGGAAGTTGCTTAGGCTGGACAGAGAGGACACCAGGTGAAGGCTTGTAGGAAAGGGAGTAGAGTGGAGATATCTCTCTTACTTCCAGCTCTTGTTCTCACTTTTCCATAAGTGAAGTGTGCTCCAGCCCAGGACTTGCTGCACTTGGTGGCACAAGGTGATGTGCAAGGAGTAGAACAAGGACCACCAGGCCTGAAGTAAGGAAAAGCTTTAGGGCTTAAACTCCAGGTTGTTGTCAAGTTGGAGATCTCTGAGTGGGAATACTGTCATGTTTAGGTACCTGAGGGGCTCTAACTGTGAGTGCAGTCATTTGTATAGATGCAGCAAATTCTCCTCTAGTTCCTTCCTCAGCCTCATAAGTGTCTGTAATGCTGTGTTCCCAGTTCTGTGGTGGGGCAGTGTCAGGATGCAGTGATAAGTCCTAATTGCTCTGAGCAGCCTCATCTGAGACCTCTGTCCACAGCCCCTGCTCATGGGCTCAGGAGTCCCACTTCAGCGCAAATCTCAGTGTTCACTTGTGAGTGAGCTTTGGGAGTTACCAGTCCTTACCTCAGCCATATCCATGTCTGTGCTTGCTTATGGAGCCTGTGGATCCAGGCACAGATCCTGGCTTGACCTTAGAGCTCCTTTGTTCACCATGGACCTGCCTGCTGATCTGGGGTCCTGGTTGAACCTGGCCATGATCTCTGGAACTGCCCTGCTCCCCTTGCTCAGGTGCTGTAGGACGAGGTCCTGGCTGGCAGCCATGTGGTCTCCCTCGCCTCCCCTCCCTGATGGAGCAACTGCACCTCACTGCTCCCTGACACCAGGAGCCCAGAGAAGACGGGGGTTCAGCTTCCAGCTGAAGTTGGCAGCAGGAGCAAGGGCAGTAAAGCTTGCAATGTTTCTGTGTTAGTATCAAATTAAGAAGCCCCGAAAGCTAGTGAATATTACTTGTCCATCTCCTCATTGTTCTTCAGCAGCTTTATTTTACTGACATATGGCCTTGTTCCTCTTGTTGACCAAGTGTGATGTCAGGGGAGCCCTGAGTTGATACAGACAGCCTCTGTTCGGACTAGTTCAACTTTTTATCTTGTGAGCAAAAGTTAATGTAGGAGAAAATCTTGTACTTGTAATCAAAGCTGAGCAGTAATGTAGGAGGTGGCCAGTGATCTTGCAAGCAATCGATTTGTGATATCTGTTCTAGGGATTTCCATTCTCTGCATTCCAGAGAACCAGCTTTAGCAAAACAGCTGACTGGGATGAGACACAATGGATGGTGAAATTTAAAAATAGTTGTTAAATAAACTGCTTTCCCAAAAAATGAAGAATTCTGTCTTATTGGGCATTTCTTCTGAACAGGTAATTTGACTCAAGTTCATAGGCCAGTTGCTTCATATTTAAGGTTTGCTGTGCAGTATCTATACTGCCATTAGTAATGATGACAATAGTTCCTCCAAGGTCATGAACTTGACCTTAAAGCAGCCAGTATTTCGAAAGTAGCAGATTTTTATCTATAACTTGCGTAAGAAGCTGTTTCAATAGAATAGCAGCGATCTTGGACTAAAAATCTGATAACTTTGTTTACAAAATGAGCACCTTGGATATAAGATAGGAACAACAAATCCAAGAGACAGTGGTGCTCTTGATGCCTGGGGATGCCGCTAAACCACCGTCTATGGGAAAGCATGGAAGCCTACCCTGAGGCTACTGCAGTTTCTGCAGTGTTGCTGGTAATCCATTGCTCCTAGGTCTCTTTGGTCTTGATTCCAGGCTCTGAGTGGAGTTATTTTGACTCTGACCTTTAGTCCTCAGTTAATGAGTTTTTCTTCATCTTTTAGAGAAGAGATGGCTTTCAAAGACAAAGTTCCTTAGGCTTTGCTTTGATGTTTGGATTGCTTCAAGTCCTTGTTGGAGCTTGTGCTCCTAAATCTCATCAGACTGTATGCTGGTAGCTCTTTGGTTAATTGATGTCTTCTTTCTGGCTCAGTTCTGTCCTGATTTCCTTTGAATGCCATCCCTAATTTGTCTGGAACTCATTTAATAAATCTGTGCAGCTGTGATCCACAAACCTGATGATCAAAAGCATCTGTATTTTTCTACTGCTCCTGTAGTTGTGGAAGACACTCTCATGTGTCTAACTCCTTTTCGAATAGCTAATAACAACAAAGCAATGTACTGTACGTCAGAAAGAGCAACTAGCCCTGTGTACTATGGTTAAAATAAATTACTTTGATTTCCTTTCAAGCAAAGAGAAATAGATTGTGTTTTTTTCTACTTAATGCAGGTTTTCTAGAGCCAGGCAGTAAGTTTCCAGTTCCCTGAAACTCTGTCAAGTGGGGCCTGATTTATACCCCTTGTCTGGGTGAGGCTAGGTGCTTAAAAATGTGTTTTCATTACAAAGTTGTAGACATTAATTCATAGTCCAAGGCAATATTTGCTCTGATACTTCAAATTCCACTAGATGTGGCATGTCCTTTGTTCTTGTTGAAAGCAGTTTGTGTTCTGGTACACCAGTCTCTGTAATCTCCAGCTGTTTCAGGGTCACTGGCTTTGTAAGATGATGGTTTGTGTAGCTGGAAGAGGGTGTGTAGCACAGATATCCCCTTTGAGTAGAAGAAGAAAGCAATATTTGATCCTTTTTGAAAGCATCATAGGTTCCAGTGGAATGCTGTCCTGCCAATAAATCTAGTTCTTGTTTCTCTCAGGAGTGAGAGTGGATGTAACTTTCAGAACCACCTTTTCATCCGGAGACCATCCCAGCCTCCTTCTCCCATTCCTTCCAATGCAGAGCTTAGCCGATCAGTGAGGCTGTGTTCATGGGATGCAATTTATTGCAGAAAACCAAACTTGTTAGAAGTAAACTTCGTGGCTCCCAATGAGGCACCAGAAAGCGTAAAGAGTTAGAAGAGATGGGAAAACTAGCTGAACTGGTATTATACTCATACTATTTGTCATCTTGCAGGTTTGGTGGCATCCAGCTGGAACAGTCCTTCCACTTCCTTTGTGTGTGAGCCCTGATATTTCTGTGTTGGTGCAGTTTCGGGCTATAGATCACCAAATTTCAGTCATTACAGTCAGAGGAATGTTGACTGGCTGCAAAAAAACCCCAATAAACTTTCCCTCCCTCTTTCTAATGGTCTTACTTCCCCCATATCTAAATAATTTCCCTGATTCTTTTGGATTGAGAGCCTGACTGATGCTTTTTCTTTGGTAGGTTATTTCCTTTGGTACTGTGCACCTGTTCTGTTCCTTAAGCAGCGTTTGTACCTAACTTGCCTTGTGTTAACCTTTCAACAGCAGATCATCTGCACCTCCAGGGGTGCACTTTGAGAGATGGAATTTTGAGTGGCAGAAGTCTGTATTTCCTTCAAACCATTAGGATACTATGTTGCTTCAAAGTGTGAAATAGAAAATAGTTAGCAAAATAAAGGTGATAATGCTTGCTACTTACTGTCAGTAATCAACTTCGTAAATCTTCTAGAAGGAAAGAAGTTGTTGTGATTCATTTCACGATGAGGTTGCAGAGTGGTCTGAAAATAGAAATGTGCTTTCATGTGAATATCGCTGCCTTTAACACTGTTCATTAACTCAAAAGAGTTGGTGTATTGCCTGTCAAGGAAAACAAAAGACTATTTCTTTTTTTGGTTCTGAATTTGTTTTGTACCAGCTACATAAGTAAGATGTGCTATTCAAAATCAGCCCTGGTTCTGTTGAGATTATAAAAGCCTCCATAAGAGGCTGTTGATCTTGCTGGGTGTTATCAAAGCATATAGAAAGTTTATTGATGTCATTGTGAAATGACTTTTCACAAAATCAATACTTGAATTAAATCTTAACCAATGTTTCTTAATCTTTCCTACATTTATGCAGCAAGCATTTGGTTAATAAGCTTTAAAGAAGAAAGCAATGTAAACCCTTGAACTGCGTTACTATTTATAATGTGTATTTTTCATCTGAATGCTAAGATAAGACAGTCCTGCTACTTCAAAATTATGTGTGGGTTTTTTGTGGTGTGGCCTTGGAATACGCTACCTGTTTCAACGCTACTGATGAGAAATGCAAATTTGCCTGGATAATAATATGGTGTGACTTGTTCTTTTTGGTATAGATATCCCTGAAGAAGAGGCCAGATACTGGACCAGAAAACTAGAACAAATAAATTCACTGGGAGATGATGAGGTAAATATCTGTATTGAAAGGTGGATGTAGCCCTGAATGCCTTATAACTTGTTTCTATTCTTTATATTGGATCCCTCTGATAAGGCACCTACTAAAGGTCCATAATTTATGAGTCTTCCATAAGCTGTTTGCAGAACTGTTTTCCGAAGTGTACTGTTAGTGTTAAGGAGAGGAACATTTTTCCGGATGCTGGAAGTACTTGAGTAGTGAGTATTGTCCTGTTGACGCGCATGCATTCGAAGCAAAGGTAGTGCCATGCTTTACATTAGAAGAAAGTGAAACCATTTTTGACAAGCTGTAGTGGCTTCTCTTCATTTGTGAAATTAAGTCATTGATTTCAAGGGCATTTCTGCAGTTGGCTGTTTCTGGGAAGAAGACAAAGCAAGATACTGAATCTTTCTTGGAACTGAGGTCTGTTGACACTGTTAACTTTTGTCCTAATCCAGCTGCTAATGGCTTAGTTCAAGTGAATTATAATATTATAGTACCTACTAGCTATGGCTTTGATTTCCTCTTTTTTTCTAGCGTGTACCTGGCTTGAACAGCTATAAACAAAAATTTAGATTTTTTTTTTTTTTTAAGAGAGACTGTTACATGTTGGTCAAAGACAATAAAAAGAACTTCAAATATATCAACGGCAGCAGGACAAAGGAGACGCTCCCTCCCTTGCTGGGTGCAGAAGGGGCAGTAGCGATGAGGGACAAAGACAAGGCAGAGGTGCTCAGTGCCTTCTTGCCTTGGTCTTTAACTCCAAAGAGGAATGTCCTAGGGATACTCGGTCCCCTCAGCCGGGAGATGGTGGGAATGAAGCTCCAGCTGTTGGAGAGGACTTGGTTAGAGACCTGCTTGGCCAATTAGACACACACAAGTCTATGGGGCCAGATGGGATCCACCTGAGGGTATTAAGGGAACTGGCAGAGGTCCTCGTCAAACCCCTTTCCCTCATCTACCAGCAGTCGTGGCTGACTGGGGAAGTACTGCTAGACTGGAGACTGGTAAATGTTACATCCATTTACAGGAAGGGTCGGAGGGAGGATCCGGAGAATGGGTCTGTCAGTCTGTCCTCGATGCCGGAGAAGATCATGGAGCAGATCATCTTGAGTGCTATCATACAGCACATGCAGGACAACCAGGTGATCAATCCCAGTCAACATGGGTTCACTAAAGGCAGGTCCTGCCAGACCAACCTAATCTCCTTCTCTGACAAGGTTGCCTGTTTAATGGACGAGGAAAAAGCCGTGGATGTGGTGTACCTGGACCTCAGGTGCCTTTGACACCGTTTCTCACAGCATTCTGCTGGGGAAACCGGCTGCCGTTGGCGTGGACAGGCACAGCCTCTGCTGGGTTAAAAACTGGCTGGATGGCCGGGTCCAAAGGGTTGTGGTGAATAGAAGTAAATCCAGTTGGAAACTGGACACGAACAGTGTTCCTCAGGATTCATTGCTGGGTCCAGTCCTGTTGAACATCTTTGTCAATGATCTCGATGATGGCATTGAGTGCACCCTTAGAGAGTTTGCAGATGACATCAAGCTGGGTGCAAGTATGAATCTGCTTGAAGGAAGGGAGGCTCTGCTGCAAAAGGATCTGGACAGGCTGGATCCATGGGCTGAGACCAACGGGATGAGCTTCAACAAGGCCAAGTGCAGAGTCCTCCATTTGGGTCACAGCAACCCTGTGCAGCGTTACAGGCTTGGGGAAGAGTGGCTGGAGAGCTGCCTGGCAGAGAAGGACCCGGGGGTGTTGGTTGACAGCCGGCTGAACATGAGCCAGCAGTGGCCCAGGTGGCCAAGAGGGCCAATGGCATCTTGGCCTGTATCAGACACAGCATGGCCAGCAGGAGCAGGGAGGTGACTGTGCCCCTGTGCTCAGCACTGGTGAGGCCGCACCTCGAGTGCTGGATTCAGTTTTGGGCCACTCACTACAAGAAGGACACTGAGGGGCTGGAGCACGTC
Source organism: Neomorphus geoffroyi (assembly GCA_033558235.1). Classification (NCBI taxonomy): domain Eukaryota; kingdom Metazoa; phylum Chordata; class Aves; order Cuculiformes; family Neomorphidae; genus Neomorphus; species Neomorphus geoffroyi. The sequence continues at coordinate 3,738,982 of JAUMJM010000048.1, forward strand.
CAGAGAAGGGCAACGAGGCTGGTGAGGGGGCTGGAGAACAAGTCCTACGAGGAGTGACTGAGGGAACTGGGGTTGTTTAGCTTGGAGAAGAGGAGGCTGCAGGGAGACCTCATCACTGTCTACAGCTGCCTGAAAGGAGACTGTGATGGGGTGGATGTTGGTCTCTTCTTGCAAGTGACAAGTGAGAGGATGAGATGGAATGGCCACAAGTTGTGCCAGGGGAGGTTTAGACCGGATATTGGGAAAAATTCCTTCACTGAAAGGGTGGTCAGGCACTGGAACAGCTGCCCAGGGAGGTGGTTGTGTTGCCATCCCTGGAGGTGTTTAAAAGACGGGTGGATGAGTTCCTTAGGAAGATGGTTTAGTAGGGAGACAGTTACGGTTGGACTTGATGTTCTTGGAGGTCTCTTCCAACCTTATGATTCTATTATTTTATAATTAAAACTTTGCAACTTACTCTGTTTGCAAAATAAAATGTGACATATTAATGCCTGACGAAGTTTAGTGTTCTTAAAAAACCCCACTCGTATATCAATGCCAACATCATTGAGTAGGAACATGGTGCTTGCTTAAACTCTTAATAGGTCTCATTCCATAGCAAGATAACTTGCAAAATTTTCATTCTAGGATCCTTCTTCTGTTCTTTTCTACTGCCGATGTGAGTCATTTGGTTTATTGTGTGGATGAAGAAAAACAAGATGGGTTTTCTTTTTGGCTAAGGAGAGACCAGTATTTGGGTACATTTGAGGGAACACTCTTCTCCCTTCCTAGGAGTTTGAGAACCCCCTAGAACAGGTGAAAAGCTCAGTCTGTGCTTTGGTGGTTCAGGGCATGCTGCTGCAGTGCCTCCCTGCTCCTTGGACTGTGGCAGCAGCCTGTGCCAGATACTTTGGTGCAGCATAGGTGCCCTCTAGTGCTTCACTGCACTGGTGCTTGCTGGAAGACATCCCGAGCTTGGTGAGACTCCCTTTCCCTGGAGTGCCATCCATCTGCATGCTAAGCACATGCTTTTATCAAATACTAGTAACAGATTCATGTCCTGTATTTGTGACCTAATTATCTCAGATTTATGATGGATGTTCCCTGTCACCAGCGAGAAGATGGAAAAATATAAGAACACCTGTGCTGGGCCTGACCTGAAATTTATCTTGTCGCATGTCTGACAGCAACCCAAAGTGGGGATGGTATCTTCCTTGCCTATTCCCCTAATTTGCAACGACTGGTAACTCAGGAACTTCCAGAGCCAGAGGTGGTATATTTGTGTTTAACATCATTGAATGTATTTTCCTTCTGTGGATGTCAGTTGCCTTTTGAACGCACCCTGGTCAGTTGTGTTGTAGCCAAGGAATTCAGCACCTCAATTGTGCATTGCCTGAAGAAATATCTGATTTGCTCTGAGCAAACAAACACTATGTTGTGGAACCAGCTGGAGGCAGGTTTATTTGAGGAATGGAATGTCTGATACTCATTCATCCACTCTTTGCCACTCAGCTTTACAGACCTCACCCTCTTGCATGGCTTTTAAGCTACGGAGTCCTGGTCTGCCTTGTGGTGTTCAGTGCAGGATAACCTTCCTCTGTGTGTTAAGTTCAGGTTTTTCTGTTTGAGACAGTGGATGAACAGATGGGAGTTGCACAGCAGTATGCAAGAAGCAGGTTCATTTGGAGTTTATATGGTGTCATAAAAATGATTTCCAGTCTCTATTCCTACAGACAATATTTGCTTTTCTTTTTGGGGCTGCTGATAGCCCTTGGGCTGATGCCTTAAAAAGAACAAAATACTGCCATTTTTGGATCTCTGAGGGTAATAGTTTAGAACCCATTGTTGTCCTGTGCTGCTGAAACTGCTCATCAACAGACTTCCTTTCACCACTTTGTCAACCAGTCAGTGCTGTGAGATCCAGCAGTTCTTGTTTTCACCATCCTGATTAGCAAAGTGAGTTGGTGGTTTGCTGATGAAAAGACTAACCAACCACCTTTCAGGATAACTTGTGCGTTTTAAATAGCGCAGATTGGAAGATAGGCACTGCAAACGTCTGCAGGCTGTCACCTTCCGTGTAATGAAAAGGTTGTTAATCCTTAACCAGATCCAAGGAGAGGCTGTCTGCTGGCCCTGTTTTGCAGATTGCAGCCCCAGGTTGCTAAGGTTGCCGCTTCCTTTGTTGTTAGACCAAAGACCATACTCATTATTTTGCTCAGTTTTCCTAATTTCCTCATATCTCTATGTAATACAAGATAGATGAGAATAACAAAATAAAACAACTGGCATTCCCCTAGGGAACACTTTGATGTTGTAACAAACAGCTTTGTAGAAAGTCAAAGCTGGCTAATTGAAATATCTCTGTGTTCTCTAATTTAGTATTAAATGAGATAAAAAATTCTTCACTTTCAATGTACAGTGAATCACAGGAGAGCTTTTAAGTGTCAGCTGGGCACACACTGTTACTGCCCTGCCAGGCATGCTTGTTCTTGAACTGCTTCGATCTTCTACCACAGTGTTGCTGCAAACCCACCTGCTGCAAACCCACCTGAGTTTTGAGCTATTGAAGCCATGCTTCAATGTCTTGGTGTAAACAGGCTTTTACACAATTCTAAGCTTCCTGTCACAGTGATGTTGTGGTGTGGAGAATCAGATCTGTTACATTTTTAATTGAAGGTCTCACAGTTGAGAATAAGGATGGTGCTTGTACTAAAGCAGAATTCACCTTAACAAGGGGTACATTTATCACTTGGTTTTCACATGAAAAAACAGACTTCTAAGAGTGTGTTTGAATATGAGTATTAGGGAGAATATTTAGTGCTGTAATACAATCAGGGATGCATTCTCTTGTGCGTGACATGCTGTGCTCTGAAAGCTGTTCGATTAAGTTACCATTTGCTTTCTTATCAGTCAGTGTTCCTTCTTTTGTTTTTCTGTTTTGTCTCCTTTAGTATTCCTTTCAGGAGGAAGTCTGGAAGAAACCATTGCCCAGTGCTGCCTCCCAGTGTTGTAAGTTAGACTTTATTTCTTCTCAACATTTTTTTCCGCTTTCAGTGTACTTTATTTCCTTCTCTGTTAGTTACCAAACGATTGTACATCTCAACAGTGTTTTCTTGTTAGAAGTACTTAAATCTCTGTGAAGCTTTTGTCAATTACAAAAAATTGTGCCCCTTGTAACGTTGGTCTAAAGCTTCTGATGCTAGAAAGTGAAATCAGGCATTGACTTTTTAAGCTGTTTGCGTCCTCACATGCAACACAAAATGTGTTCAAAGTCAGACGCTTGTAATATTGGTGCAAGAATGTGCTGAGGTTTTACATATAACTAAGTCAGGCTATATTCTCTTCAAATATCTTGTGCTAAATGTTATTTTTAAGACTTTTTAGTGACATTTAAGAGGAAGAGAATAGATGGAGACAGGTACTGCTGATAGCGTTTTAAAATGCACCAGAGGTTTGTGTACTTGGTGGCTGATTTCCTTCATATTACTTTTCAATGCTGTGTTGATGAATGAAATAATATTTTTACTAATTTCTGCTTATCTCATCTTGTACATTTTTATGCTTCTGAAAGCACGGATGGAAAAATAACCTGGGACCTACTGTATCTGATGGTCTGAAAATTAGGTTTCTGAAACACTGCTTTTAATGTACAATAGATGAAAGCTCATTGATGTCTCTTAGGAATGTCTTCTCTTCTTTTGGCAACAATGTTAATACAATTCAAGTCTCATAATTTAAAGAAATCTTTTATCCTCTACTTCAAATCCTATAAGACCTGCATATAACAATTTGCAGGCTGTTTATCCATTAGGCTGGTTGTGGATCATTACAAAATTGTTAACATTAAGCAATGTTAATTACTGTTTACTTTTTTGGGTAGAATGACTTTATCTCTATACTGTTGTTATGTTATCTTAACAATTTCTTCAGCAAAACATGGACACTAACCAATTACCTAGGAAATCTAAATGTGTAGCTGGACCTTGTACAAAGCCATATGAAAGTATTCTGGCAGTGGTACCCTAGATAACAACAAATGTATCCTCTGTTATTTTAAAAAGAGTGTATATAAAGTGTGTGTAAAGCACGTGTGGGTTTTTTTTGTATTTTTAAATAGAAGGATACAATTTATTTGTAAAGCCTACAAATAAGAAACATTGTTGGAGAAACTAATATTTGACTAAATCATACTGGCATAGTATGGAGAAACTCTAATGTCAGAAGATCAAAGAAAAACGGTCTGGTATGAACTGTCCAATAAATGAATGTGTTATTTGCTGAAATGACTTTCCTGGCTGTGTGCCCCGGACTTTGCTTTTGTTCAAAAGCGGCTGGTTTGACTGACTCAGTCTAAGTATTGGGATGTATGGGTAAATTGGAAGGAATGCTTCTGTGTAGGGAAAGTAGCTGCACATGTTACCACAGCGTGGTGCTTGTACATCCTCAAGCTCTTGTAGCCAGCTTCTGCCCAGGAGGACCCACTCAGCTCTTGCAAACAGACACAGTAAAGAGTAGAACTGCAGCTGCCCTTTTTGTGTTGCCTGTTAACAGCCTGCATCTTGCTATAAAGTGACCTTTTACAGTAATTACTTTAAGGCCCCTGGTTTGAACAATTAAAATAGCATATGAAGTAATTTAATCGTTCATGGGATTAAAACACTCATTAGAATTAATGTTAAATATTTCATAGCAGTATGTGGCTAATGTATTTAAGAATTTCCTAGTAATTCAATAAAGCTTGTGGCACTGCATGTACTTTTGCTTATCTAATGACTGCAAATGTCCAGCATCTATGAATATCTAATTATTTACATGGTCAAATACAAAATAGACATTTAATGTAGAAGTACTTTTGTAAAATGAACTCTGCCTGCATCAATTTGTGCATAAGAATTGTAAGCATGTAAGATGCATTGATTATGTTTTTATTGAAAGCTGACCTGACCTTTGCATATGACGCAGGAACTGAACCCCTTTTTACATAGGAGCAGGGTGGATGTCTTTCCCTAACCTAAACCACATTGACTACAGTGTTCTTACTTACCATGTGGGTAAATAACTGATAGTTATGTTTTTAGATATAACAGAAATATCCTTAAGAACATTTGTAACATTCATCTAGTTTTCCATCATGATAGGCTATATGAAATGTGGTCACTGCTGGGAGCAGCACACGATAAGCTGGATAACAAACTAAGTATCTAGAAGATACTCAGTGAGAGCAGGTTTTGCACCATCTGAATATCTTCCCAAATCCTAAAAAATATGAAGTTTTGTTTGCATTTCTATTAAATTTAATCATAATTCTTAATTTCCTGATAACTCATTGTTGCGTAAGTGCAGCATCCCCATATTGGCTTTTATCCACAACCTGAAATTGAATGCAGATTAAAAAGAAAGCAAGCTTTTATTGTCTGGAGTTTGACTTTAAATGAAGCAATTGAAAAAATGTTATTTGATTACTTTGGCATTCATGGAGTCGATAAGGTCCAAGATATTTATTGTGGTAGGTATAGATTTATTTTCCATGTATGCTCAAGATCATTTCTGGCAACAAAAATGTCCGTTATGATCCATAAGTGAGTCACTCTGCCAGTAATATAAACACAGCTCTGACTTGGAGCAGACACCGTGCAAACTGGGATGAGAAAGATATTCTGCTTCTTTGTGGGAAAGGTTTGGCAGACTTAATTAGTGGCAGCTGCTGTAAATAAATGCCTCATATCTCTTGTCATGGAGTTTACAAATCTGGAAGGGAGCAGGTTTCTTCAGTACGATTCTCAGAAGTGATAACCTGTGTGCTACTGAGTCAAGCAGTTGTGTCTGTCCTCTTATCTTTGACTCAGTCTTTCTGGGAATGCTTTATCCTTCCTTCTCTGCATATATTTTTTTCTTCCACTTCCTGGAGTCTGTAGTGTTACTGTTTTCATAGTAAGACCCTGACAGACCACAGTGACCCACAGTTCTCCGTTACATGTCTTTTGCCGTGCAAAATCCCTGTCTGCCAGGTCTGAAGGGTTTTTTTATTGTGAGTTTTGTTGGATTTCTTTTTTTCAGAAGAAGGTAAATTTGTTACTTGACTGTGGGTTCTGAGTTGGTGAAACAATGAGAGAAACAGCTTTTCTGATAGCTGGTTATACCAGCAAAATGAATCAAAGCTGGCCTGTGCTCTGACTGCCAGCAGATCAGAGAGGAAGGAGCAAGATAGCCTATTGTCCAGGAGAACAAGAAAGAACTGTAAATGCTCTCTGAAGTGTGTGTGTATGTGCGCACGCGTGCAGGAAAAAACTCTACAGCTGTTTTAGATACTTAAGCACCCGTTTAGTTACTTAATAGCTGGCAAAACATTTTATATGCTTTATAGAAATGGGTGTCATTCAATGCCAGATGAGTTTGGTGGGTTGACCCTCCTTTCTCACTAATATTTGAAGAAATCTATTCCTGCAAAATGTGTAAGGCAAAATTGTGTTGATATTCACACGTTCACTGCTGTTTCAAGAGTGCTAAATGCTTACTTTGGGAGGTTTCATTCCTCATGCCCTTTAATTCTCTTTTTAGGAGCTCTAGTTCCACTGAAAGGCTTGTACTGTTCCTCTGCATAGACTGACTCAAATGCAGAGATTATGGTGCTTTCCGTGGTGTTGATGAGGAGCTTTGCTAAAAAGCCAGATGACTGCCTTCCCTGCCCTCGACTTCCTAGCCAGACCTGGCAGCATCCACACTGATTTTGTGTTTAGGATGCTACATGGTGGGTGTGAGCATCTTTGTGCTGCCATTAATGCACCATTGGGTTGGGGCGATCGAACCCTGTTGCTAGGATTTCCATAACACAGGTGGTGACGAGGTGCTAGCAGAAGCAGCAACACCGAGTCCACTGATCTGGGCAGGCTGTTGATCCAAGGCAGCTGGGTGAAGAGCTTGGTTGGCAGGCTGTGCGTTGCAGCCTCTTTTCATGAAATGAAGCCTTATGTGTCCAGGGTTACATGTGCGCTCATTTCAGCATGCCATTGTGTGCTGTTGTTGAATCCTGTGGTTTATTCTAGTCAAAGATGATGCTGGCTGCCATCCACCAGTGGTCAACTGGGAGAACTAGCCCCATGTCAGCAAATGTGCTGAAATGACATCCTATTAAGAGATTTATTTTTTTTTTTTTTTTAATACAATAGGTGAAAAAGAGGTCTGTCATACCAGTCTCTCCAGGCTGGGCAGCACCAAAATGCTTTTAAGCAGGGAGTAACTTGACTGTCTGAATTGTTGATAGAGATGTATGATCTATAGTAGTGCAGTGGCAGGCAGGTGGCTGCAATCACTGGGAGGTGATCCTGCCCTCCTTGTGTTAGAGATGTGTGCTACATGGCTAGATTCTTGCTGAGATTTTTTTCTGTTTATCAGCCTGCTTCTGCACTTAGAAACAACAGAGGTCAGCAGCTACCTATGGCATCTCTAGGCCAGGCCAGTTTGGGAAGAGTAAGGAAGAGATCAATGATTATTTTGCCATTTTCAAGGGTAGATGCCAATAAAGGTCCTGCTGCAGTCATTGGAAAGCTGTAGTTTACTCTAGTAAGAGTGAAACTATTGGTGAGAGTACAAACATTAAGCCTTAAATAGTCCTCAAAAAGTGTTCTGTGTCAGTGTAATTCAAAACAGGACACAGGAGTGGCTTTTGATTTAATTAAGCGAGGCAGAGGAAGAGCTACGCTTGTCTGTACAAGTGAAACCACTGTATGAGCTGTTTTGTGGTAGTTTGACTGACTGGGAAAGTGAATTCCTTGGCCTCTCTGCTTTCAGGTGACTGGCAGCTCCTGTTCCTCTTTATGTAGGATAAATCCCATCCGGGAGACTTGTTTTCTAGTGGCTTTGCAATGCTTACTGCCTGAGCTGACGGAAGGCATGATAGGTCTGCTCGCAGGAATGCAGAGTCAAGGTTGTACTCTAAAATGTCTGCCTGCATATTTGGGATGAAGAGGCTGGTTCAGGAGTGGATATGTCTAAGGAAAAGTATTCGGAAAATGGAAATGAAACATAAAAAATACTGGCAATATTAGAAGATCACACAGAATAAAGTTTGATTTACTGCTAGACTCTTGAGACGAACAGATCTGTGGTTTGGCTGCTGATCCTTTAAATGCACTTTGTTAGTTGTTTTCCTAGAGTGCGTGCTGTATTCTGAAAGGTGTTGACAAGGAAATAAAGCTTTGACTTTTAAATAAGCCCCAAACCTAAAGCTTTTCCTGCAGAGCTGAGCACTGCTAATACTGGCGTGTGTCTCTATAAGCAGTGATCAAAAAAGTAAATGCATGGTTTTGTAATTTGTTTAGTACTCTTCCTGAGCACTTCTTTTTCTTTTTTTTTTCTTTTTATGGTGTGGATTTTTTTAAGGCTACTGAAACTTTTATTAGTCATCCTTTAATGTCACAGCAATAACAGAAAATTAATTTGAATTTGGTTATCACAGTGGAATATAACCTTTTTAAAAATTAGATGGAAGATTTTAAACTGATAGAAAAATTATTGCTCAGCTTTATATACAAGCCATAAATATGTGTTGCTGAGCAATGAGGCTTGTACTGAAAATCCAAGACTGAAAATCAGAAGGAAAAAGGGCACCAAATCTTTTATCTCAGCTGATGTAGAACATTATATTCCTCTTTGCTATTAGGCATATACATAAGGTTAAATGATTCGCTATAGTCCAAAATTGTATGTTGTGAGGAGATAAAAATGCTGGTAGATGAGAAGCTCAACATGATCCAACAATGTGTGCTTGCAGCATAGAAAGCCAACCATGTACTGGGTTGCATCAAGAGAAATGTGACCAGCAGGTCAAGGGTGGTGATCCTGCCCCTCTTCTCCACTCTTCTGAGACCCCACATGGAGCCCTGTGTTCAGTTCTAGAATCCTTGGCACAGGAAGGATCTGAGCTGTTGGAGTGAGTCCAGAGGAGGCCACGAAGGTGATCAGAGGTCTGTAGATCCTCCAGTATGAGGACAGGCTGGGAGACCTGGGGTTGTTTACCCTGGAGAAGGGAAGGCTCCACGGAGACCTTAGAGCAACCTCCCAGTACTTAGAGGGAGCCTTCAGGAAAGCTGGGGAGGGGCTCTTTATCAGGGAGTGCAGGGACAGGACGAGGGGTAATGGTTTTAAGCTGAAAGAGGGGAGATTTAGATTAGACATTGGGAAGAAATGTTTTCTTGTGAGGGTGGTGAGGCACTGGCACAGGCTTCCCAGAGAAGCTGTAGGTGTCCCATCCCTGGAGGTGTTCAAGGCCAGGTTGGATGAGGCTTTGAGCAACCTGGTAAAGTGGAAGGTGTCTCTGCCCTTGGCAGGGAGGTTGGAACTGGGTGATCTTTAAGGTCTCTTCCAACCTAAACCATTCTTTGTTTCTATGATATAAAACTTCTGCTGGTTCCTGTGTTTGTATTTCTTAGCCAAATTATCTCTGTGACTCAGTAGCCTAGAAATTTGTACGACAAGACAGCTATGTTAGGTATTAATTCAGTGATAGAAATGTTACATTTTTTGTCATTGTAGATAAAATTAAGTGGTACTTTACCCCATTGTTTTTGCTGTGGTTTTAATGATTTGCACAAGCTTATATTAACTTAGCAGATATTCTTGATGATTTGATGGAGATCCAAGCTGTGCTTAAATTCTCAGCTCTCAATGTGTTTTAGTTTAGCCATAGTGAAGGTGGTCAAAAGCACCATTTTTTTTAGTGAAATAAAATACTCCAAAATTTCAGCACAAGCTGAATGCTAAACTGGAGTAAAATGTGATGAGAAAGAGGGAATTGTGAGCAAGGAAAGTATTCCGGCATCCTATTCATGTGCCTGTCTTTGTCAGCTCCTTTTATGCAGAAGTTGTGATCTTCCAAAACTGAACTGGAGATGATGTTACTTGTTATGTGTTATAATTTTGAAATCTTTCAGGGAATTTTTCTCTCTATTGCCAACACAGGGGGTGGCAGGGGGGTTGCTGACTGCTCTGAGTTCCGTTTTGATGGCTGGGCAGAGGTGAGGGGCGAGGGAGGTAAAAGGTTTCTTCCAGTTGGCACCACATCTGCTCAGTGGCTGCTGTGAGTGGGAGCCACCATTTTTGCTGGGCTGGTGGAGGCATCTTGGGGGGAGCCCTCTTGGTTCAGCCCCCAACTGAACGTGCCCTGTGCTGTCCTTTGGAGAGAGAACGAACAGCACTACCTGGATTTGCTGCAGACTCCCTGGGGGCTGATGTCACCTGCAGAGGAGTTGCTACCCTACTCCTTCCCTTCCTCCCCTCCCTCACAAAAAGGACAAAGAAAGAGTGCCCCACCGCCTTCCGTGACATTGTGTCCTGCTGTCCATAAATATAACTGCACCGAAAGGAGCAGGGATAGAACTTAATTCATTTAAAGGTTTTGGTTACGGTGGTGTTGTGTGTTCTGTTCTAGTTTTGGTTATATATGTGTATATATATATATATATCTTTGTAGTTAAGAACTGTCATCCTTCTCTATACATTTTTTTTTCCCTGATTAAAGTCTCTTAATTTCAAAGGTCGTGGTGGTTTCAGATCTTAGTTTTCCTTTAAACGGAGATATTATGAAACCCTCTTGGTCACCCTGCATACAGAAAACTTGTTTTCGTTCTCAAAAGCTATTCAAAGTTTCTTTTGTATTTTAGAATCTTATTCCACTAAAATACCACATTTAATTTTGGCAAGTACATTGAATACTTTAAGAATGTAAATTTTTATGGAATCTGGAGGTCTGTGTGCACTGTGGTGAGGGTCTTAGTTTAGGGAAGAGGAGGTTTATTAAACCTGGAAGAAAGAACTGACTAGGAAGTTCCCGGCTCTGTTTGTATTCAACGAACAGTACTTTATCAACACCAAATATAGTGTAATTTCCTGAGCTCAGTTTACTTGTATAAACTTGTTTAAATGGTCTCTGTCTTTGGTCAGCATGGGATGTAACAGGAGCATTAGATAATTTACCAACATAACTGTAAGCAGTGGACAGCAGTAAACTATGATGTTCTAATGAGGATAGCAGGTCGCAGCCACTCTGAGAATTATACACAGAATTGAAACAAAATGGCACTCAGGCAATCAAATTAGACTGCATTCCAAACTTGGAATATTCTGCTTTTCTACAGTGTCCCTGCTGATCCAGGCTTGACAGTGTGAAGTGGGGAGGAGGAGTTCCTCCTTGAATAGTTGCATAGTTGAGACATAGAATGAACATATGTTATGTTCAGCTAACTGTGGGAACTTCGATGTGCTTTATAAAATGTGTTAACGACAAGAATGTTGTAGCTTCCAAGGCACCAGGCTGCTGGCGTTGCTTCGTCCTTAATTGGAGGTTTATATGAAACCTCAGTTTTTGAATACTGAAACTTATGAACACAAATTAATGTGATAAACAAGAAACACACTATTGCATGTAAGAGCACAAGGAGTAACTAGTCTGACTAGTCTGTACCATCTATGTCAGTGTTAATGTGTGTTGCTGTTGTTGTATGTGTGTAGAATTACAAGTTTCCATTTTCTGCCTGCCTGGACTTCTTGGTGTTTTCAGTTCAGATTTGTACAGGCTTAAATTTGTTCCCAGAGGTCATCTGGAAGGGACTTTTTCTTAACAAAATGAGGATATGCCTGTTATTTTTATGAAGCAGAACAACAACTTGAAAAGGCTAAAAAGAAATTCTGTTTTCATTAACATTCAAAATATCAAGACTGTCAGCCCAGGTCTTCTGCGATTATGGTGAAGGACCGAGATCTATACTGTTAGCTCCTGAATCTTAAATGAAGCAGCATATGTGTTGAATCTTTACTAAATTCATCTTTTATCCAAAATGTTAGACGCTGAAGTGAAGTGGGTGTTAGTAAAAACAAACAAAAGCGGAGTTTTGAGATTCTGGCTGAAAATCCCTTGCTCTCTGTTATTGCATCTCTCTCTGTTTGCTCCTGCAGCATTGTCTTCCCAGTTGGTCTCTAGCTGGAGTGTGCCCTAGTTAGCCAAGACCCAGCTTCTCAGTGTGAGAAAACCTGCAGGGTAAGGAGCTGGTGTCTAAAGGCAGCTACTTTTCTCTCCACCCTGCCCTGCTTGGCGTTGACTACTGTTTGTCTTAGGCATGGAAATAAGAGTTTCTAATCTGCTTTTGGCAGTTTGTGGAGTTTTTATGCTATTCATAGGGAATTTGGTAGTGGTAGGGTAGGCAGGAAATTTGCAGTCTCGGGGATATTGCTGTCAGTTTGAGAACTCTTGTGTATGGGAGGTGCTAATGTTTCTACTCTAAGGACACAGAGCTTGTGTCTGTGAGGCTAGGGATGTCTTTCCTTGCTGCCATGTGAAACTGAGTAGTGCTGCACCAGCCATCAAAATAGTGGCTGTCATCAAAACCAGGACTAGGAACGTTCTGAGATGGTTTGTGGGGACAGGTGTTTTCCCTTAAAGAGCCACTCATTTCCTCTGTGCAGATTGCAGTTGTTTGTGCAGAAGTTTGTGCAGAGGCTGTCAGTCTAGGACATTTATCTTTGGGAAAAGGGTGCAGGGCAGGTAAGCTCCATTTCCTCCATAGTTTTTCTGATCTGTGTACTGGTTTTGGAAATCTATAGTATCTTCTGATATTTTTTCCCAGTTGCTTTGGGAGGTTACGTATACTTTCATTTGTGAATAAAAAAATGAGTTCAACTAGCAGGTAGTCCAAGTACAATAACGTTGTGCCTCTGCAGAGTTTTCCCAGATCTTTAATAGTAATCTGGGCTGCAGATGCCCATTGGCTTCCTTTGCTTCTTGCTGTTTACCTGAGGTAGGAACCTTTTGATGGAAGGAGGTGCTGAGGTTGCTATCCTGTGTGTTATTGGCTTGAGATCTTAAGGAATAAGGGACACACGAGCTATTGTTTCACTCAGTCATTAGTAGGAAATTGGCTTCTATTTAATGTCAGCTATTTATTTCAGCAAATTACAGCCCAGTGCAGAGTTCTGTGAACTTCTTGCTCTTTCTTCTTAGCTTTCTCCCTGTGTCCCCTCTCTGATGCTCCTGCTCCTTCCCACTTCTTTCAGTACCCTTTCTTCTTCATTGTCTCCCCTTCTTACCTCTCTTTGCCACATGTTTTACTTCTATTTACCAGTTTGGTTGTGTGTTCCTCTTTCTCCTCTCCTTTCACCTTGGAAAATACTCAGGCCCTGTCAAAACTGATCATTAGGCAAGCCTTGGATTTTTGTTGTTGTTGTAAAAAATAAGCCTGAGATGAGAACCCTGTGGTTAGGGTCATGTAAACACTAGCTGGTGGCTCCTGGCAGGCTTCTGGTGCATGTGGGTACATCTTCATTTTGCCAGCACAGGTGGCTCCAATGCGTTTTCCAGGTGGTGGCTTATCACACTTGCTGCTGTGGACCAGAGAAAAAGCCTTTGTGGTGTCTCAGACTGTAGTCTGCTAGTGCTCGATGCTATGGACTTCATTTTTTCTCACTTATTAAGTTTTGTAAACAATAAAATTTTTTATTTGCTATTCCTGTAGACAAAAGAGTAATAACCCTTTTTTGGTCTATGGAAACAGCATGTATTTGACATTATACCAGTTTAATTGAACCTACTGAAGTTCAACAAAGGCGAGTGTAGAGTTCTGCCCCTTGGGAATAAAAACCCTATGGACCAGTACAGGTTAGAAGTTGACCTGCTGGAAAGCAGCTCTGCAGAGAAAGGCCTGAGAGACCTGGTATACAACAGGCTGACCATGAGCCGGCCATGTGCCCTTGTGGCCAGGAAGGCCAATGTGCTCCTGGGGTACATCAAGAAGAATGTGGCCAGTGGATTGAGGGAGGTTCTCCTCCCCTTCTGCTCTGCCCTAGTGAGGCCCCATCTGGAGTTCTGTATCCAGTTCTGGGCTCCTCAAAGCAAGAAAGACAAGGAACAACTGTAGAGAGTCCAGCAGAGGCCAAAAAGATGATCAGGGCACTGGAGTGACTCTTCTATGAGAGATGATAACGTGTTACTTTTTTTCTCTCACTACTCCTGTAGGAGTCAGAAGGGAGTGGCCTGCCTTTGGAGCTCTACTAGATAATAGAAGTGCCACTTGAAGCTTGAGCTATGGTTGTACCTATGCAAGCACCACATGTGCAAGGAACCTTGCAAGTACTGCAATGTACCTGAGGAAATGCATTGCTCTGTAAATCTTTTGCATCTTAGAAGGAACAACCTGGTTGTTGCTTTGGTAGACCATTGGTTCCCAGATAAAGAGAGAGAATTAAATTCTGGCCTCTCTTTTTTTTTTTTTAATCTTATTTTTCCTTTTTTTTTTTTTCCCCACCTTTTTTCTCCTACAGAATTGAAATGGCACCAGAGCCCCTCCTCAGTACATGTGCAGAGGGACATGTGCCTTGGGAAGCCAAATTACTCACCAGAAGTGGAGAAGTAGTTACTACTTAGCTAGTCTTGTGGTAATTTTTTAGGACAAAGACATTTTTTTTTTTTAAGAACTATTCTTTGCAATTTTAGCTAAAAACAAGAACTGTCTCATTCTAACTTTGTGAGTGAGGGCGGGGGGAAAGATTTGTTCCATCCTCTGAACTATCCCCTTCCTGGAAATGTGTACCTGGCTGGTAGCTGGAGGTGAGGATGATAGTGAGGACAGAAAAGTCTTGTGTGTTCTCTGCCTGCATGTGAAGGATTTGTTTATTGCCTGCTGCTTTTACACATAAACACTCCTGTAAACTTCACTTTTAAAAGTGTTTTCACACACCATCTTCTAGAAATGCTGGTTCTGAAGATTTTTGGAGCTGCAAGGTTCCTTGAGGGTTGTATGTAGTAGTTTGTTGCCTCCGTCATACTGAATATGACCTTCAGGGAACAACATGAATATTGATAAGTAATAAAATGTGGCTATTTTACCAATATGCAGTTTAGCTTTAGCATGATTTTGCTGTCACCTCTGATTTAACACGGAGAGATTTGCTTGCTGCTGTAGAATTAACTTGTGACTATTTGCACTGTTAGGATGCTCTGAGAACTCTTACATTTTGTACCAGTGTGCGTCTAGCTAAGAAAGCACTCTACACGAAGATTGTTTTTCACGCTGTGATTACTGGTGGATGTGTTCACCACTGAGTTACCTTTGTTCTGGAAAAGGAAATGAAATGGAGGCATGAAGCAACTTTTGTCACTTGACTTGCACACTTTAGCCTGGAATGACATACTGCTCTTGACTGGCCTACGGTTTCTGGCACGTTCTGTTTGCAATCCTGATAATGTGTACTAGAAAATAGAGTGTGTAACTGCTCCTCCTAAGGAGTGTGTTGATAAATATTCTGTCTACTTGTGTTAGTAAGTGGATGATTTCTTGCTTGTTCCTTGAGCCTATTGTGATCTTAATCTTTAAAATGTCTTATAAATAAAATGGACAATGAAGAGTAAGCCCCAAGATAAATCTAATGTTGTATTTATAATGATAAAAACTGTTACATTTTCAAGCGTGCAATCTATAAGGCATTTTAAATACATAAAATATATGCTTGTGGTTTGTTTTTCTAAGCTTTCTTTTTCCATTCCTATTCTTTGCTGCCATTTGTTTGCAGGCAACTGGAGTTATTTCGGATGGGGAGAGCAGCTGAGTACGTAACAGTTTGATTTCTTGCAAGTTTTCTGATCCTATAGTGATGCAGCATGCTCCGGTACAAGGAAAATGGAAATATTCATGCATATGTAAAATCTGTTCCATTGTATTTTATTTTACTTTCACAGAGTCTTCATATTTGCGTGGATGGCCTTCCATTCATTCTTTTCTCTGTTTAGTTTTGGTTTGGCCATGTTCTCAATGAGTTGCTTGTGCCTTTTGCTTACTGGAACTGGAGGCTAAGAACCCTTCTGTTGTGTTGGTCTTCATACCCATGTAACCCAAGTCAATGTTTGGAGTAAGTGAAAAACACAAGGGAATCTGCAGTGATTGTTTTACTAAGGTGGAAGGCTATGCTGGAACTGATCACAGAAATTCCAAATACTATAGATAGGAGCAAATCTGAAAGTAGAAATGGCTGGTGGACACCAGTGTGACAGAAGGGTCATAGGTATCGTAGCATGTTTGAGCTCAGTGAGGCAATGTCATGGCAAATATGGCTTTGCTTTAGCTGGTGCTTACCATACTTGAGAAGGTGAAATTCAGATACCAATCTGTCTGAGGTGTGTAGAGCTGAAGCCCACACCTGAAAACTCTGGCAGAGGCCACACAGCTCAGTGGTTTCCAGAAAATGTGTGTGAAGGATTTGCACTTTCTGGAATTCTACAAGTTCCGACAGGCAAAGGTTCTGCGAAAGCTATAGTGCATGGCTTCTACCACCTGCAGGACCTGCAAAGCTTGATCCATTGGACTTAAAACAAATTTATCTGTTCCCAGTGTCAACTGCGACCACAGCCAGCAGGAAGGAGATTCTGCTTAATGCTTCTCCGTTTTTGACAGAAAGGAATTTGGAGGGGGTATTCTTAGTGCAGCCAAGTTGTCAGATGTCCAGCTATGTAGTGCATTTCACATATGGACTTGTTCTGCATTTTAGAAGTCTTTCACCAGTAATTTCCCAGCTTCTCCTCCCACATGTTTTGTTCTCCTCGTTCTTCTGTCTTTGATCAGACTGTAAGTTCTTTGGGCATTGACAGTGTTGACCAACTTCCTCACGGTGTCAGTGTTGGATGTCTCAGTTGTTTGGGATCGTTATCAGAGGTATGATAGGGTAACTGAGAATTAAATTAACTTTTGTATACTACTAAAACAAATATTTTGGTGCACAATTTGTTGTGTCTGGGAGAGAAATGGGGTGCTTATAGGCATTGGTCAGTCAGAGATTCAGGAGAGAATTGCAGGGAGTATTTCTCCTGTTTATCTAGAGTGTTGGTATGTGGTGTATTTGTTTTAAAAGGTGCTTGTATTCACGGATCTCCCTCCTTCTCTCTACTTTATCCTTCCTGTGCTGTCCTCTTTGAAGTCATGCTAGTCATCCAAGTAAACTCCATTGGCTTGGTGATGTAATGAAAAATATACTTGTAATTGTAAGCTTACAACAGCAACTGGGGAGGAAGCATCAGAAACAAATCATTGGTAGCTGGAATACTTTTTCCTGGTGGGAGCGTCTTGCAAGAAAAGTGCTGTAGACCAGACCCTTGCCAGTGGGGCAGAGGGCACCTTTGAGAAGAGACATCTTGTGCTGCCAGCCTGATTTAGTTTTAGAAGAGGGAAAGGCCTAAAGAAGTAGGGTAGATGTTCAAGACTTCAGACTGTCAGTCTAGTTCTGGGCTGTTGAGTGTTCCAGCAGCAGACAGTATTTTCAAGTGGGAAAAACAACATTATGAAAGCTCTTAAACTGAAGACTGAATATTGCTAACGTGCCCTCTTAAAATTATGCAGATTTCTAATGTATTTTTAAGTGGTGAAGGCCATGGGACAGACTAATGACCTGCAAAGTTGGACTTACATTGTTTCTCAAAGCCTATGAGTTTTTAGCATAGAGAGCTATAGCAAAGCCTCAAATAATGCCATTGTGTCCTTCTGAGATCTTTTTTTTTCCCTCCTTGTTACTTCAATAGTATGTGTTTGGTTATACAATGTCAGAAAGTGTACGCGATTGTCAGAAGTGACTGATGGAACACTGGGGTCCAAGACTTAAGAAAAGAATTTGTTGGCAGCTGTTGTGAAAAGCAGTTTAAGTTTTAAGGATGGGGAAGGTGAGTGGCAAAGGCCATGGTGTGAAGCTGGCAGGGATCTCTTCTTTCTTCAGGTAGTACATTTTCTTCTTTTCTACTGTTATAAAAACAGCCAAAAGATATGAAAAGCTTGGAGGCTTATTTTGGAGAAGTGGGGATCTTGGGATACAGAACCTGACAGGAGCCTCTTGGTTCCCGAGTACCCCAGCGTGCTACACATACATGATGCTTTTGTCCAAGTTTTTGCTCAAGTTTGTGGAGGAAAACTAAGCGTAGGGACTGGAGCTCAGCTACCAGTGGCTGATAACACACTACTGCTAGAAAAGCAGGAGGCAATTTGAACTCAATGCAGGAGCTCCTGCTGTGCGTTGGGACCTTAAAACAACAAAACCACTTTTCAAAGTGCATTCATGCAGGCACCTGTAATAATTTTGCTGTTTGCTTTCCTTCCTGTCCTCAAACTTGATGTAAAGAATATTGCCAGAGGTTAAATGTGACTAGTAGAGCTGGTGTGACTGCACTGTGCAAAGTGGTTTTGAGGTCAGTATATTAAAAACTATGTGTTCTACCCTGCAGCGGGGGTGTAATAACTTATGGAGGCAGGAATGGGGATGAATAATAGGGTTTCCAGGGGGTAGTTTGTTTCAGAGAACCTATTTCCTTCTTCGTTTTCCCCACTCTGTAAAATCCTGATGTGATGTGACTGTCTAATAGGCTTTTTCCTTATGCTGCTTATATGCATGAATATTCAATTATTAAACACAAACAGCATGCTTCTGCCCTGTCCTTCAACCTTACCCTCCACTCTCTACACAGTGAGTCCAGCAACTGTGTCCATCCCTTGAGGTGTCTTTGGTACATGTGAAATTTCTCAAAATGGGGTGAAACAATTACTGTCTTTTTATGTGTATTGTTATGTATCTTGTTATTAATTAACTGTTCTTCAGAGACTGAGGCTAAGCTACAACTTTAGTTATGGAAGATGTATCATCTGTTTGAAGAATATGTGCTTTAATATCTCACACCATGAGTGTAGTGAGGGATGTTTTGCTGAAACGTAGGCTGTAATGTCAGACCCCTCCTTTTGAAGGGATGGTGCAACCCCAAAGTTCTCATCAGTCTCTTGCTTAAAGAAAATGTGTCAACTATGTTAGTGAATGGGATCACCACCACGTGCAGGCATTTGACAGTATCCTTTCTTGCAAAAGTAGTGTGTGCTGTAAGCCACATCTGGGCCAAGTTCCAGTGCTTTTCATCAGTCTGATCAATGTCTTCATTTGTGAACACTTCTGTTAAACAAAGTGAGATTGCTCATAGGGTAAATGCAATTCAGCATGAATAAGAGTTTCTGGAGATGGCCGTTATGAGTCAGTTGAGGATTTCTGCCTGGCATTAACATCTGTAGGTGCATGGCACATAACATCAGAGAAACAACGTGTTCCTGCCTCATGAAGGTTTGTGGTGGCTGGAGCCTTGCGTCCTTTAAAACATGTCATCAGGGAGGCACTTTGAGTCATGACCTCTAATAGACTTACTTATGCTAAACACCAATAAGAACTGGGTGTTTTTATAGACATACATGCTGTAAATGTTTGATTAACATTTAAGCTGATCAGCTATTTTTAGGTGTTGCTTAGAGGTACTGTGATTCATATGGGAAATCTTCATTTGAAAGTGCAGAGGTGAGTTGTGATGACTGGTTAGCAAATCCAGATAGTGCTTCTGCAACAGTTCCATCAGGGAAATCCAGGGAGTTGGCTGCGTGGAGTCATGGACCCAGAGAAGCCATGTCCTGATTCTTGCTGCCTTATAACCGTAATTGTGTAAAGCTTTGCACACCCTGATATTAAGTTTAGCCCAGTATTGCCGAGTTACTGGATTTGTTATAGTTTTGGCTCAGATAGTTGTACTACTGATTCGTATTTGTTGTACACTGTTGCAATGGGATAAATTGTTTATCTCTAAAGCTGTTGATCTGGTGTCTTTTACCAGATCCTGAAGCTGTAATTGCCTTAAGCCTTTACAAGTGCTTACAATAATTATGCAGCCACAGCTGGAAGAACTTTCCATCACACTGGAGTTATTTAGGCTTTATCTTAAATGAAAATTACATCTGATGGGAAGAAGAAATTAGTAGAGCAGTGAAGGCAGGCATTAGAAAGCTCTCTGAAACAGAGTTTCTGTCCCAATAAAAGTAATTGTAGTAGATGGTAATGGCTCAAGCGTTCAACAGTGGCATTGCTCAGCTGAGTAAGAGCTTGCTGTCCTTCTGAGGATGGTGAGTGCTTGTGAGCTACAAATAAACTAGCCCTTCCTCCATAGCCTGGAAGTATGGTGCTTCCCAGAGAGGTCTGACACTTTGGCATGTCAAATCATTTTTATGTAGCACGTCTTGAGTGTTTCTCCTAAGCATTGAACTGTTATAAAATTGAAGGACTTTGTGCTTTTAATAAAGCTGAATAAAGCAGTGTATGATTGCTATTTATTTCTGTTCAATTGACTAGAGACTGACAAGAACTATTGCAGCACATGGACTACTAAAAAGCAGGAGGCTGAACTCCATTTTTGGTGTGGACAATCAAATTGGATTGATTGTACTTAAGAAAATAGAGATGGGCTTTTTCAAGTGGTTTGTATTTTGCAGACATGTTTTCTGCTGGGGTTGTTTTCTACTCTTCTACCCTCTTTAGGGCACTGACATAATCTTACTTGGGTGGGAAGGAACTGAAAAGATCACTAAGAGCAAGCTTTACCTTGGATTAAGAAAAATGAAAATTGAACTGGAGGTGTGGGAAGCAGCAGTGGAAGAAAAAGGTGTTCCCTAAAGCTGCATTCCATCTCCTTGGAATTTCAGCAATTATATTCAGGTTTTTCAAGATGTGGCATGAAAACAGCACTTTCACTTTATTGTTCAGCCTCATGGTGAAAAGGCTGTGTAGGGCACATACAGCTGAGTAACTTACCAGAGGTAAGTTTAATTGTCATTTTTAGACAGACTTTTGGTGGTAGACAGAGTGAATAGTGGCTGATCCTTATTTTCCTTTGTTTCAAGCATGTTAATGGTACACTTCACTGCCGTACAATTTATGCATTTCACTTTACGTTTGTGCAAATAACCTTGCATCCTGCATGGCCAAACACAGCCATACACCAGTATTGTACTTTTGATACCTTTCCTCACTGTAACTCTGCATTCTCTTTTTCTGAAGAGTTGACCAGCAGAAGTGTTTCTGCAGGTAGAGCTGCTCACTGGAAAGGAGCTTTTTCCTTTTTGAAGGCTATCATTTGTCTTGACTACTAAACATAAACTGATATATTTCTGTGTTAAATGCTGTGGGTTAAATTTTTCCCCTATAAGAAGGAGTGTTGTTGTTTATAAGCAGAGCTGCTCTCCCAGTTCTTCGGATTTTCTTAACTTAGTGCCTTTCATTAGTTTCTCTTGACATGAACTAATAGTTCTACAAAAAAAAAAAAGGAATTAAAAAAGAATCCAGAGTATTGGTAGAGGATGCCAAGGAGACAGTATTCCAGCTTAGAGGTTTAAAAGTTTACAGGAAAAAGCTCCTTTCATAAAGGAATGTTTATGTTCTGGGTCGTTTTTCTTTCCTACAACTAAACGTTCATTTTGGTGACCTGAAATTTTGGCTGTTGGGGTGTTGTTTTTGTTTGATTTAGGTAAAAATGTCTTAATCTGCTTATTAGGAATGACTGAAGAGGAATAAACTCCAATGCTAGGAGATGGGAAAGGAGGGTATGAAGGTGATCACTGGAGTTCCTTGGTACATAATTGAGAGAACTGGAGGTTATAAGCAGCTACCAGATAGAGATGCATCCATAGAAGAAATAGTATTTTTGATCATTCTTTAAAAACTAAGTGCGCCTCACTGTCCCAGCAAGGCAAATTTGAGAGAACTGTGCCCTTAAGTGCTTTCATTTTGTAGCCTTTGAAGATGCTGACAGTGCTGTGGACGACCGAGACAGTGACTATCGCAGCGAGACGAGTAACAGCATTCCTCCTCCGTACCACACGACTGCGCAGCCCAATGCTTCTGTGCACCAGTTCACTGTACCGTCACGCCTACAGCAACAAGGGGTCTTGCGGGATTCCTGTGCTGACTCCCTACAAAGTTATGATCTGGATTATCGGGAGCATGTGGCCATCAGGTGGGTGCTGTTTTCCGGGTAGCTTTTCTTTTCCCTTTGGTTTTCCACAGCAGACCCCTAGGTGCCATAATGGCAGATGAAGGTGGCTCCATGGCTCTGGCAGGCTTCTGGTACAAAGGTGTTAGATGTTTTGTTAACACTGGGACTCTGCTGTGAACCGGGAAAATAAGGCTGTGGGTTACACCGTATCAGGCAGTTTATTGCATTACCTTTTTAAAGATACACTCAACTCTGAGATTATTTATTCTTGATTGCACTTTCACCTTGCCTTTTAAAGGCCAGAGCACTGGGTAATTGGTTGTTTGGTACGATTGCATGGATATGACTCCCAAGCCAGTGAAGTACAGTCTTGCAGAGTTATCCTATTAGGAGTTTCTTTCTTGGAACAGATTTATTTTCTGTTTCAGATTAGTTCCTATTTTTCTATTTGCTCTGCCAAAACAGCATAAGTAAGAAGAGAGTCTGTAACTAGTTAGGGATTTTTTTAGTCCATGTAGCACTGTGTGTTTTCTCTTTTAGTTTCCTTTGAGTGGTATGAAAGATAGTTTAATTGCTCTAAATTAGCTTTTTGACCATAAATCAGTAGTTTCACAACTGCTTTTATCTTTTTTAAGTATTATGCATCACAGCATTTACTTCCCAGCATCAAAGGCTGTGAGCTATAGCTGTTTTTTCTGAGATCTATAGAAACTTTGCAAAACCGCTGTTCCAAATAAAGGAGGAGTTGAGTTTAAGGGGAAAGCAGAAGAACTTGGACAGTAGTAGTCAGGTCTGTAAGAGTGTGTGTGTAGAACTGGCCATGCTGCTGCTGCCGCCTTGGATCTGGAAGGAAAAGACAGTTGCTTGAACTCTGTCACAGTTAGAGGAGCAGGGTTTTATATGTATTGTGACCGATTTGTTCTACTTTCCCTGTCTTGGTAAGAACATTCTTGTTTCCTGAAGCCTGAACGTGAATTCAATTGCCCTCACAAGTTTGTGGATGAGGCTAAATTTTACTCTTTTTGCCTTATGGTCTTTAATGGTGAAAGCTGACATTTAATGATAACATTTAATGTTGTTACTGTTATTGAGACTTCAAGCAGCAGAGACGATGTGCCAACAAAATTCATTTACTGCAGTGTGACATGTCATTCTTTCTGCTCTTTTCCTAGTCCACTGAATGCCTTACATAAGCAAGTTATTCCCCTTCCCATGCTATTCTGTACTGCTTGTCTGCAGTGGCAAGATTGCTGAAGATCTTACTGAGAATCTAGGAGGATGAGCTATAAAGCTTTTCCTTTATCGAAGAGCAAAAGATGAACAGCAGTGTCACCCCTCTCAGGCTGCAGAAGCCAGTGGTGGCTGGGTGTTTTTGCAGTTATGTGACTGCTTAGAGTGGTGTTGACAATACAAGGAGACGTGGCTCACCTTGTTTGGAGACAGGGGCTGTGTAAACTTTAAACTGTGTCTAATAGATAAATGTGTTTGTAAGACGTTCCAAAGAAGCACTTCAGGTTGGAATTGTTAAAGAATGCCAAGATCGAATATGAATATATTTTTTGGTTTTCTGAAGGTATTGATCTGACTTGATAAAGTTTACTTAAAAAGTAAGAGTTGTGTAGTCTCCTGTGGTCTAAAAATACTTTCACTCCAGGAAGGCAAGTCCTTAGATGGTCATTGCTTCCCTCTGAGCATCCCTGTTCCCCTGTGCATTTTCCACATGCCCAGCAAGACTTTTTTTCTGCATATTTAATCTTAAAATTTAGAAAATGCAAATAAGCTTTCCAAAGAAGCTATGTGGGTTCCCTTTCTTACCAGAAACTAATTTCTGATGAGAGCCAACTGAGTAGATCTTAAATAAAGCTCAGTTGTAGCTGAGTATTGCAAAACCCAATTGTGTTTGACTTTTGCTTCTAGCAGCTCTAAGTGTTGTGTATCAGGCAGCCACATAATAAAATCAGTGTTTCTGGCAGACTGCAGTAGTGATTTCTGAGGAAACAACAGCTCATAGGAGGCTGTCCTCTGCAGATCAGCGGAACCAGACAGTGTTCTGCTAGAACCTGTCTTGAATTGAGCAGAAGGTTGTGTATGCCAAAGTACTTTAATTGAAACTGGCTGTGTACCTGGGTTTTTTTGTAACAACATTTGGATTTGGCTGGGAAAGTTTTGATCTGCTTTAACAGCCATTACATGTGAATGTGTACTTTAGATAGAAGGACCTGTATTTTATTCCCTCTTCTTGTAAGGATAGCAAGTAGTATTCTTATTTGTCCTTGAAGTGTGTTTTGCTGCCAAGAGCCAGTTTGACTTCAGAGAAGCACAAGTCTTCTCCTCGTTTTTTTTTTAAGCACTAACTTTTCTTTGCAATATTCGTTTTGTGTAACCATGTGTCCTCCATGTCTCCCTACTCTTGCTTTATTTACTTCCAAGGCGATATGGTAGCATAGATTCCACTGTGAGTGGCCGAACTGACCTAGAGTCCACATCTGAGTTTAGTCAAATGACAAGCTGCCAGTGCTCGCTAGAGAGCAGGCGCTCTCTAGAGCTGTCTGATAGGTGGGTTAAAAGTCTTTGCAGCCTCTGTGCCTGTCTCCTTGCTGTCGCTGCTGTGAAGTGGTCTTGTGATACATTTCAGCTGATACTCACTGTTTGCCTTGGCTGTATTTCAGGTCTGCGTGGTTTAATGCTGGTCTGATGTTGCCATCTTTTTGTCCTCTCAGATGCTGAACTTCTTGCCATTGCTTTATTTCTAGTAAAAGGAACGCTTTGTAAAATAGCAGGGGAAACACTTTCAGGGAGCAGGAGCTCAATTAGAAAGAAAAGTAATTTCCTTTATGTCTAAATTAGTCAACTGTTGGTTCAGCATTTACAGATAATGGCTCTTCAGGCATTCATGTAGCTCCCATTGCTTTCAGCTGAGATTTGGAAAGACTTGATCCAGAAACTATGGTGGCCCTGGGAGTCTTTTAAATTTCATCAGCTTTTTTAAGAAAACTATTTCAATTACCAGCTTAAAATTGCAAGCAAGAAGTGTAGTAGGTGTTCTAAATTGTGTACAACGGGGTTCATTTAGAGTAATTACTATCTTTCCAATTAATGTAAGTTAGCTAATACTGATGGGAATGAAGCGCTAAACCAGCAGTAGTGAAAATGCAATTACCTATTTCTCTTTCAGGGCTATCCCATCGGAATCCTATATTGGGGTGCCCTAGACAAGGCCCAAGATGAAGACTCTTGTATTAGCAGTGTTCATACCATGCCCATGTGCCCTTTGCCCTTTCCCTTCTCTTGCCCTGATGTTATGGGTTCAGGGCATGCGTGCCCTTGTGCTCCGTAGTTCTCAGCACTGAATGATCTGAGACAAAGCTGCAGAGCATCTTTCAGATGAGCATTTTGATTTTTTTACATCCAATCTCCACCTGTTTATGTAGGCTAGCAAGATTTATTCCTGTGAGATTTAGACAAAAAAGAAGCTTTCTTACTTCTAGTCTTGTGGTTGTTAAACAATTGAGATAATCCTTGGGATCAAGGGCTAGAAATGAATCCCAAAATCCTGCGAGTTGTTTATTTGAGTTTCTAGAATGCTTCAGATAGTTTGATAGCAAAACACTAGCTGCTTAAATCCATTCTCCCAGAATGGACAAGTGTAGATGCTGGATCTAATTAGATGCATTATGAATGGGAAGTACAGATCCTGGAAGGCATCCGAGGCTTATAATGGGCTAATGCTATACTCATCGCCTATGTTTTGTTTTGCCTTCTGATCCAATAACAGCTTTGAGGATCTTCATTTTGTTCTAGTAGGAACACCTTGAGGACATTAGCTGCAGTAGGAGTCCTCCCAGCAGAGAGGATTGGTGGAATAGCTAGATCTCCTCCTGTTGCTGGTGTGCATAGTTTGCATTTTGTCCCTGTCCCCACCTCCCTGGAGTCTAGTGGCTCCTCAGCTTTTGCATGCAGTCTGTGCTCTGTAGCCACCCCAGGGAAAAGCAAAGTGCCTGTGTGCTTTATGAATACTGCTAAAACAATGTCTGCAGCCTACAGTGACCGAAATGCAGGCACAGCATAGTGGAATGGTGTGCGTGGGCACTGTGTCTCAAAGTAGTCCCGTTACTGTAATAAGTGACTTTTTTCAGCAAGCCTAAAAAAGTAACAGCAGAGTTACTGGTACAGCCAAGGCTGTGTGCCCTCTCTTGATCACAAAAAGCTGTTCTTCTTCAAGCAGGCGTTTCTAAATTTTGTGCAACTGTAACTGGTGGAATATCATAACCCATGCTGCTTTTTTTAACTGTTTGATTAAAATGTAATGGTGGTAGATTGGCAGGATTTCAGTTTTGTTATCTCTGGATGTTTCTGGTTTTAATTTTCCTTTGTTTAATGCATGTTTTTTCATTCCTCTTTTTTCTGTAGTTTCTAAAGCTTTTTTAAAAACTGTTATTTTCCCCTTTCCTATTTTTTTTTCTGCCTCTCTTCTTATCCCTTCCACCCTCTTTATTTTTCCTCTTAGACAAGGATCTCTAGCTAGAAATGAGAGAGTCAGGATCATTCCATTTAATTCAGAAGATGGAGAAGAAGAACAGGAGAGTAACTATGAAGAGCTAGGAAAACTGCTAATAGAGGAATTCTTAGAAAAGAGTCATAAAACTCGAAATTGGCAGGAAACAAACAAACAAAAGATGCATACTCTCTCAAAAAGAGAAAATTTCAATCACTGTGAAAGACCAAGGTGCTGCCAAAGTGTGTGTGTGGAGTCAGGGTCTGTAGGTGTTCATAGGTATCCTCAGGAATATGATACAATAGATAGGAGAAGGAAAAAGAAGCCACGATACAATTTTGAAGAGAGTCAACTAACAAGCCTGCAAAATAATGAATGTCTGCAGTTTCCTGGGGATAAAACGGTTTATTTCAATGGTGTGGCAACTAGATCTGAACCTGATGGTGACTTCCCAGTATTTGAAAGAACTGGAAAATACACCAGCAGCTCTGAAAGTAAGGGGCGGACATCTGCTTATCCCATCCTGCGTCCGTACAAAAATGGATTAATGGTTAAAAGTGGCAAGTTGCCCAGCAAGCAAGGGGTGAACCACGAGGATGCGCTTCACCTCAGTAACAGTGAGGACATGAAGCTTGTAGGGATGCCAGACAACACTTTTGTGCCTGTGGATGTCCTTGAGGAATTTGACAGCAGTGCTTCTGATGAGTTCCAGTACTCCCCTGTTTCAGATGATGAAATGGAGGAACTGGCAACGCTTTCAAAAACGTGGTGTGATTCTGACATCAGCCATCTGAGAGACTTCACTCTTAATCACCCTGCAAATCTGGGCTCCCAGTTAAAGGCTAGCTGTGGTAAAAAACACAAGCCTAAGGGGAGCAAGCATGGAAATACCACGCAAGACTTAACGCTATCTCCCGTTGAAGAACCCAGCGATGAGTACATAGACACAATGGATGAACTTCAGTGTCTGGTAGAATCGGTCTCAGAATACTTGGCTGAAAAGGAGGAAGAAATCAGCAAATTTGGTGCATTGCCAGAGACCAGAAAAAATGTCGAGAGCATTCCACTGAAGCAGAATAGTGCTGGTAATTCAATACCAGTTAAGAAGTCTGAACAGACCAAACCTCCTGCTACAGAGGAGAGCACCAAAGGCAAATCTGAATCTCTTCCAGACTTGTCAGGTGTGAAGAATACAGTCAATTCCCTGTTCAGCTCTTTCACTGAAAAGGTGGGGTCAAGCACAAAGCAGCTCACAGCCTCTGTTGAAAAGCTTGTTTCTTCCACTCCAGAGAAGACAGAAACCAAAAACTCATCAGAAAGTGGAAGCTCAAATATATCTTCTAGTAAGTCCAAAAGCGAGAGTTCATCTTCTGAAGTGACAGCAGATAATAAAGCTGATACCAAGTTCTCCATTCACTCTCTGCTGCCATCCCAGGTGAGTGTTGATAAAAAAGTCCAGAACATAAACTCCAAGAAACCAGAAACCACTGAGATGGACAGTCAGGCTTCCACACCACATCATCTCCACCAATCACAAGAAAATACTGCCAGCAACCAGCAAAACCAGCATTCAGTTGTGAATTCTGTTCTAGGCATGTTTAATCCTTTAAAGATCTTCTCTGAGAAGGAAGTGCCAAAACAGGGAGTCATAAAAGAGGAGCACACTAAGGAGGACAGCCATGCTGTGAAAGTTGGTGAGACAGAGAGAAGTGAAAGACCACCTGAACAGACAGCAGTCAGGACCAGCAACAGCATTCCGGAGATACGGACAGGCGAGTCTAGAAGAGAGCCAGAGGTAAACACGAATAGCACTTCTATGTCTTCAATCTTTGGCAGGCTCACAAGCTCTGTCAGTTCCTTCAGTCTGAAAGCCAATTTTGATGGTCTTTTGGCTCCCAGGCAGCAGGATGTGCCACAGAAGCAGTCAGTCACAAATCAGCCAGATGCCACTGCAAAAGAGTCTGCACCTGCTGTTAAGGAGCAGCCTCCCGCACATCGCGCAGGGGAGCAGCCTCCCGCATGTCGCTCAGGAGAGCAGCCTCCTGCACATTGCTCAGGGGAGCAGCATGCTACAGGTCATGGACCAGGAAACAAGCAAAACAGAGGTAATGCGGAACCTAATTCACAGCCTCAAGATCAAGGTACAGCATCTGAAGGCTTTTTCAGCCCACTTAAAAAGTCTTTCAGTCAGTTGTTGCTTCCTTCTTCTGAACAAGGTCAGAAAGAAAGTACATCCAGGCATTTTAAAGACCGTAAGTCTGAGGAGGATATAAGACAGAATAGTTCATCTAATGAAGAACGCTCATTTCCTTTCACTGGGAAACTTCCTTTTTTCAGTGGATTGGGTTTTTCAGAAAAGCAGGAACATCAGAATGAGAAAGGAGGCTTTATTCCTTCATTATTTAAATTTTCTTCTGCAGAAAATCTAGCACCCTCTCAGGACCAAAGGAGTCATCAGAGTTCTACTAGTGTTTCTTTGCTTGAAGTCAGAAAGAGTAATTCAGAAAACGCCAATTCATTAAAATCTAGCTCTGTTCCAAATTTATCAGATCATAATGAAGAACTTGTACAAACAAAAAACATGAATAAAGAAAACCTATCTAGTGCGCAAGTAAATAGAAGAAAAGACCAGGAGAGTGCCTCAGCCACCTTTAAGGCTGCAGGAGAGCTGCAGGGAACCAAGAATACTCAGGAAGAACACAGAAATGTAAAAGAAGGATTAATGAGAGAAGGTTTACATGCACCAGACTTAAAAGACAGCTCAGCTGAATCCACCTCTTCAGCCAGAGGGCCAGAAGCTGCAAGTGCAGATGATATGCAGAAGAAGCACACACCAGGTTTTCTTTCTGGGCTCCTTCGCATTCCTTCTAATGAAAGCACAGCCAATAATCAAGACTTGACTGCTAAAAATGAGAGTGATGGCCAGAAAAGCACTTCTTCTGGATTATTTTCTGGCTTGTTTAAATTTGCTTCAAGTGAAAACTTGTCTGAATGTAAGCAAGAGAGGGTGAAAACAAGCTCTCTAGGCTTCATGAAGATTTTTGATAAAGGTGAGGATTCTAGCTCGGAGACAAAGCCATGCAACTCAGGAATGGCTTCTGACTCTCAAAGCAGCACTGGAGAAAAGCAGGAAGCTTCCAGCTTCTTAAAAAATCTCCTGCCCAAACCAAAGGAAAAACTGGATAAAACAGTGGAAACTTCCAAAACTACTGTCCACCTGTGTAATGGAAGAGTAAATAAAACAGCAGAGCCCCATGTTCCCCACTGTGGGCAGCATGTGTTCCCTGAGGCTCTAAATCTTCAAGACAAGATACAGGACTTATCTGGGAAGCCTGTGAATAGTAGGCATATCCCTTATCAGGATGGAGAATCTAGAACTTTTCCAACTCTTTCCAACAAAGGGTCAAATGAATTTCTCAATTTGACTAATAAAAGCTGTAACTGTAAAGAACAATACTCAGTTTATCAGGAAACAAGAAGCCATTCTAGCTTTGAATGGGAATATGAAGTGGGGGAACTGGCTGACACTCATGAAATTGCAGTACCAGTTTACTACGTGTTAAATCAGAACCCTGTTGTGGCCCCTCAGTTCTTGGACTGGCCTGAAAATGATTCAGTAGTGAATCTCTGTAAAAAGGATGGAAACGCAAATGTGATGGATTGGCAGACTAATGCCAATTTTGATGGACAGAGTTTAGATTTAAGCGTGATGTCTTATGAGTCATTTGACCAGTTAATGTTTCAAGATGCTTGTTCAGAAGAAAATGATGCATGGACTGCTAATTCTCTCAATGAAAGTTATGGTAACTTTCCACCATTCGAAAGAGATGGCAGCTACTTATTTGAAGAGTTACCCATGGATTTAAGCTACTCCTCTGGCTGTGATGGAACTATGTGGACCCTAATTGACCAAGAGATTTTAAGTATGGATGAGAGCTACATGTACTCATCCTATAGCCAGGAGTATCAGGAGTGGCTAATGATGCTTGAACAGGGTATATGGTGGCCATCAGAAGATGGAGATTGTGGATACTACATGTACAGTGATAACCAATATGTGTATTCACTGCTCACTGATCCCACTGGACAGTATGTCTACGTCTGTGCTCCTGAAACATATTCCTACCCAGACTGCTGGGATTATAATTTTCAGATGGATTCCATTCCAAGAGCTGTGCTAGAAGACAACACAATTGCTGTTTGTGGTTTTAAAGTCCCTCTTGGCAGTGAAGATGAGCTGTTTTGGTTTGCTGAAGAAGAGTCTTTAGATGATTATACGGTAAATAAACCCCTGGATTTATCAGTAGCTCTGCAGAGGAGTGATCAGCTAATGAATATGAATTTGGAGACTTTTTCGCAAATGTTTGAAGAGTCTATTTATTATCAAAGAGAGCAGCCATTAGACTTCTCAAGTTATAAGCTTCAAAAACTCAAAGTAGATTTTAGACCTGAGAAGGAAACTGTGAATTATTCAGAGGAATCTCCGCAAACTCTTGATCTCAGAACACATTCCAGAGCAGCTTTCAATAAATCGCTGGGTAAGGAAGAGCACACCAAGGAACTGGATAAGGCTGCCCCCGTGACAACTACTGGGAGTGGGTCATCAGGATTCTTTGGTTTCCATCTGTTTCAGTCTGCTCCTAAAGCTGAAGGAACTGTGGCACCTGCTGAAAAAGTAACAGAAGCAAAAAAGATTGAGGAAGATAAGAAAACACCAGTGAATAAAGTTAGCTCTTTATTTTCTGCTTTGGGTGGTCTAATTGGAAAGTCTTCGGGTCCTGACCTTGAGACATCAGAAAATTCTGCCTTGAAGAGAACAGACACACAGCCAAAATCTTCTGAAAATAAAAACAATATTTTATCACTTGCAACAGATAGAAAATCAGATGAGGCACACGCAGAGCAAAAGTTTCCTGTTATATCAGAACCAAGAAGAAATACTTCATCAGACCTTAATTTGGAGGCTGCTACAAATGAAAAGGCAGAATTAAATCAGAATGAAAACATCAGTGTTAAAAAAACAGGATTAACAAAATCTCCTTCTCAACTGAGCCAGACCGCTCCAGATGTCAGGCCTATAGGAGAAGAGAGACCGGTTAAAGCAACACCAGCTTCCAAGCGTCTGCAAGGGCATGCAGGTGTTAATGAACCTCATCAGTCACAGCCAAGTCAGAGCCACCCGCCTACTGAATCTGAGGAGACATTATTTAAAAGCGCTCTGAAGTTGTTCAGTCTTGGAGAAGATTCTCCTGCAAGCTCAAATGCCAACAAACCCCAGGCTTCAGGCTTTTTTGATTTCTTTAAAACGCAAGTAAGTAAAGCACCACAGCCACCACAAAATGTGGAAAAAAGTCCAAGTGATAAACCAGAAAAGGTCATACAACCAGAACAGAAGGAAACCTCCAGCATCTCATCATTATTTGGATCCCTTGGAGATCTCTTCAAAGTGGATGCTGTGTCTTCTCAACCAACCTCAAGTACTGCAACTCTGCCTAAAACCAATAGCGGAACTGTTGCTGAGTCAAGACAACAAAATGAGTTGTCTGGAGGTCTTCAGAGTGCCAGTATGCCATGTCTGTCCTCTACCCCTAAGGAAGTGGTGAGAACAGAAGGCATGGAGAGGCAGGTCTCTCCTGGTGCTGGAGTGCAAATGGGACGAAAAAGCAGAAAAGCTGAGGAAGAGTCTCCTGATATTAAAAAAGTGCCTCCTGGAAGTGCTTCACAGAAGCCAGTGGGTGTAGGTCCCAAAATAAGCCCACAGAGTCAGCCAGCTGGACAGCAAAGCAGTGTACCAAAGCAACAAGGAGATCGTTTAGGAGGCACAGTTAATCAAGCAAAATCGAAGCCAGAGCAGACACCTAAAGAGTCAGGCTTCAGCTTGCCGTTTAGCTTCTCTGATATCACTGCTGCAAAATCACAGCCATCACAGCCAGCCAGTAAGAGCATATTCTCCTTCTTCACTGGATCAGAAGAACCAAAGCCTCCAGCACCTGCTACTGCTCCAGCTAGTGGGAAGCAGCAAGAAACAGAGGGGCTGTTTCGACTGTCCTCCTTCTTCTCCAGCAGTCCAACTGCTGAGAAGAGCACACCTCAAAGAAGTACTAGCTTTAGCTTCTTCAATTTGACGTCCTTTCTGGACGAAAAGCCACAAACTGCTCCACGACAGGAGAATAATACAAAACCAGCTAAACCAGGGAACACTAAGCCATGTATGAAGCAAAGTATTTCCACTGACTCTGGTGTCAAAATTAACAGTTCTACCAGGCAACAAGATGCAGACAATAAGAAAGAAGTTGATGATATTATTGCAGCAGTGACTGGCAAGCAAATGTCTAATAACGCCATAGTCCCAGAAAATAAATCAGAAATACCAGCAGTGGAAACTGTAGAATGTGTTGCTGAGGTAGCTGAAGAGAGCAACTCAGAGAAGCTTCCACAAACCAATGACGCTGCAGTAACCAGTTTGGCTGCTTCTGGTCCTTGTCGTCAGACTCCCAGTGTACAGGAGGATTCTCAGGGCTCACAGGCTGTTTCCTTAGGGGCAGAAGATGGTGGTTTGGGCAGCACAGAGAAAACAGACAGTGTTGCATTTCCTGTAGATAAAGAAGAGCCTTATCATTCCGAGGAACAAGCATCTGAAGAGAAAGATTCTAGCATGGCTTTAGGTGATAAGATGAATTCCCAGAGTCTAAATGACTTAAATGTTATGAGTGACACAAAAAAAGAAGCTGTCTCTGAAGAAGTCTGTGTACAGCGTGAGTTGCCAGAACATAAACTACCCGAACAAACTCTCGGAGACAGGTTACAACAGCCACAAGAGGTACGCTTGCCTTCTAAAATGCCAGAGACATCTAATTTGCAAAACAAACCTAAGGAATCTGAGAGTGATAAATCCGTCCTGGATTCTTCAGTTGAAATGTTTTCAAGTTTCATGACAAAAATGAAACCGCCTAAAACATTGTCTGGTTTCTTTTCCCAACCCCAAGCTGCTGCACCTGCTCCTGCACAGAAGAAAAGCTCCTCTTTCTTTGGTTTCTCATCCCTCCCAAGTGGTCCAGCACCAACTTTCACAAATGATCTCTTTGGCATCTTCAAAGGTCCAAAAGAACCTCCAAAAGAGACGCCTCCAAAATCCACCCCTAAACCTCAAAGCAATAGCATGAAAGATGCCACTGGATCTGTTCCAGCAAAAGACTCTAGGGAGAAAGAAAATACAGCTGCAGCCAGAGAGTCTAAAAAAGATGTCACAGGCTCTCTGAAGGAGGATGTATTATCTGTTTCAGCAGAAGAGAACTTCACAAAAGAGTCTTCTGTGAAAACAGAAGCTGAGGAAAACAAGAACTCAGAAACTTGTAGAGAGGAACATGTAAGTATCACTCCAGAAACATCAGTCACTAGTCAAAATCAAGCCCTCCAGGTTTTGCACTTGGATAATGATGCACAACCCTCTGAGGTGGTAGATATCAAGCCATGCCAGTCTGATCTCAGTAATGCAGTTGATACAGTGCAGGCTGAGGCCACTGACCAGGCTGATGTAAGTACCTGCCAACTAGTTGTGGGCTCTTCACAGGTAACAGAGGAACAAGCTGCTTCTACAGACAAGGCAGCTGTTGACGTCTTTCAGACTGGCTCTTCTAATGGACTTGAACTGGAAGTGGAAGCCCCAGCTAATGAGGCAGACACAAATCTTTCCCAGTTGGGCGAGAGTTCAACACTTGAATTGGAGCCTGCTGTTCCAGGGGATCAGGCTAATGCTGGAATTGATCAGCAGGGCATGATCATTACTAGTGATAAAGAACCCCCAGTTTCAGCTGATGAGTCCAGTGTCTGTCTGCTCCAGCAGGATGAAGAGAAGACAAGTGAGGTAGGACAGCAAACTGCTGAACGAGAGAAGGACTCAGCAGTTGATGAGGTGCCTGCAGAAGGGGTTGCTGTCAAATGTGACTTGAAGAAACAGGGTAAACCTAATAGTGTTCCTCCAGATGCAAACAGTAGTAAACCAGTCTTTGAAATACCAAACATGCCTAGTTTGCCAAAATTCAGCTTTATGTCGTCTGCTGATAGTGGAAAGCCATTTGGGTCATTCTTCTCTCAGCAGCCACCTTCTGCTAATAAAGCAGGGGCAGATCAAGGCCTCATGTCCAGCTTTAAGAAACTTTCTTCGGCTCTGTTTGAAGGAGGCAGTGAAGAAAAGGTGAGTAAGCCAGAGAGTGCCCAAGGAGCAGTGTTTGGGAAAAAACTTGATTTCTCCTTTCCCTGGCAAAAAGACAACAAGGAACCCTCTGCCAAAAAGGAGCCACATGTACTACCACAGGCTTTGTCAAAACCAGGTGACAAGGTGTCAGGAACAGTCAGTTCAGATGAAGACTCAAAATCTGCAGTCTCGGATCAACTGACTGTTGCAAATATAGAAGTAAACTTGTCTTTAAAGCAGCCTGACACTGTAGACAGTGAACTTTCTGAAAAACCATCTGGTGAAGGTGCTGTTGATGAAACATCAAACAAAGACCTAGGAGAGAAGCTGGATAGAGAGTCAGAAGACCAGCAGAACGTGATTTCAGGTGAATTGCAGAAAGAAGATCAAGCAGAAGAGCATGCAGCAGAGAAGCCTGAAATGAAAGAGAACTCAGCTGAGCTTGATTCTGCTCCTAATGGAGCAATGCTTCATCCTAGCACAGAGGCTGCAGACCTGAATAGCGTGGAACAACTGAATGAGAAAAGGCTAGTTACAAATGAGGCATAATAAATGGTTACAAGGTTTTGACCATTTATAATGCAATATTACAGCAATAGATACTGGCCTTGGTGTCTGATGTTTGTAGCTCAGTCTCATCCTGCTTGTTGTCAAGTGTTTGTAGTATTACTAGTAGCTGCCTCAGAGGATGTGACAAACTGCAGTCACTTGTTACGGTCAAGCCCTCAGAAATTTCCTCACCTTTTCCCCCTCTTTTCTGTAAGTGTAACTGGATTTCCCATATTCTTATGCTGTGTCTCACTGAATGAAATGCTTTTAGTGCTAATTTCATTAGTCTTGCAGAAGTTATATTCTTTGTGTGTTAATTCTGCTCCATACAATTCACTTTGCTTTCTTGTTTAGTGGTAATTATGTTGTATTTGCTAAGAAAAAAGTGACAGTAGGTAAAATGTATTGGAAGGAAGGAGAATTTTGTTTTCAAAATGCAAGGAGATGGCTTTTAATTTTAAAGGAAAATTTAACTTACTGCTTATGTATTATAGAAATAATTTCACATCATTGAAGATTTTAAAACATTGTCAGGGATATCAGTGAGGGTATTCTAATGCCTGCTTTTCATAAAATCTGTGCAAAGGTTGTTTCATGCAGTTAGGAAAGCCTCTAAAGGAAGATATCAGTATTTCATGAGTCTGTATTCAGTCCTGTGCATGTTTCAAGTCTACAGTTGCACTCAAAAATCAAACTGGAGTCTTGCTAAACTTTTATCTCTGCCTCATGTAAGTGAAACTGGTGCCTCTGATCGCACTGTTGCAACACTGCACTCCCCAAACTTCCTATCTGGCTTCAAATTCTCCTAAGAGTGCAAGTAAGATAAACATCAATTCTACTTAATTCTTGGCCATAGTTTTCCTGACTGCATGAGAAATTCCCATCCACTGTGTTTTGTGAAGAGTCTAGGAATTCAGTTCTGGAAGTGGTGTCTTGAGTCACAGAGATCACGCCCCTGTGGCGTTGGTGTTTTATATAAATTAAAACTTTGAAAAAGTTCTATTAACTTTGACACCTGGCTTCCGTTTGAACAATTGCTCTACTTTAATGCTCATAATCTTGACAACCTTAATCTTCACTGCAATGTATTTCTTCATAAACTTATAATATAAAAGTAAAATTAACTTTAATTTCTTAACCATAGATCGTTGAAACTGCAGATGACGGAAGCACTTCCACTCTGAATTGCATTGTTTCCATTCTTATTCCTGTCTAGTTATTAGAATATCTTCACTGGACATTTCTAGCTAATGTAAGATGAAGAAGTAGTCAGTGCAAGAAAAAACATTGGCGTGTATGGTTTGTATACTGGTATAATACTGGTATACGCTGTTGGGCTGTGTATGAAGTATTTCTGTTGCCTACCAAAGTTTTGAAGTCCAGAGTCTAGATATAGTTCAGGGAGCATAATAGATAAATGTGACTTTGTAACATGTCTTTTCGGTAATATTTAGCGTCCTGCTTATTTTGTTAGATATGCAGATTGTTTTGCATTTCTCTAAGCCACTGCTTTTTCTGATGGACTTTCTTATTCTCTCATAGTCCTGCTGGCAGTAGTAGATATGGCTCCTCTTGTAATGTCAGCCAGGGAAGCTCTCACCTAAGCGAGCTGGACCATTCCCATGAAAGTGCCCATGCCTCTGAGCAAGAAGATGACCACCAGGAGAGAGAGTCGAATCATTCCTACCACAGTTCAGGCAGCTACCAGAAGGACAGTCAGGCATCGCTTAGGGAGCAAGAGGAGCCTCGCAGCAAAGGAGAAGAGGAAAAGATCTGTGAGGCAGAGGAGAAACGTGCAGACCAAGCTGCAGTTAATTTACCTCTGGAACCTGAGAAGCCCAAGGATCTTGATGCAGGAGCCCAAGTGAGGTAGGTGAAACTATTACTGAGTTACTGTCAACTAATTCAAACAGGATTTCTCTCTTTGCTGTTTTATGGGAGAAATTATGTACATTTTTCTTGCAGCCTTCTCTAACAGCTTACTTAAAGTCACTGAGCTGTGCAACATCTTCATGTGCAGGACTGGGTATTTATGAGACACTGGCTAAGCTTAAACTGTCTGCTATGTATGTATATAAAGAGGAAGGATGGCTAGTGCCTTGAAGCTCCTTTGCTATACTTCCTCTTTCTGATTTGGTGAATGCAGTCTGGCCCAAAGATAGCTACTCCCATTGCTTACGCATGAACAAGCTAACATGTCGGCAGCAAAGAACTACGTGTAGTTATGGTTAGAACTGCACTAGTTCCTCTCTTGTGTAGTAGGCTACTGCAATTAGAGTTAGTGTTTATGTAGTTGTAGGCTGTAGAATTATAGTATGAATAGACATGTTTCTCTGACTCACTGTGGCAGCTTTTCTTGTCCTTGCTTTTGGGCTTTCCAAGCTATCAGCAGCATTGAAAACAGTCTTCAAAAGTATTTCAGCTAAGTTTGGGGGAGTAATGTGCTGGGGTTTGTACAGATTTTGCAGGAATTTCAGTTTTCACTACTTTGGGAGTCACTTTTTTTCCCTTGAAGTAATCCAGTCATTGCAGCCCGTAGTGTGGATGTGGTTATGCTTTCCTAAGTATGAGGGGTTTTTTTCATCTGGTTCAGTTAAATCCATGGAAAGATGTCTGCCTGTCTGATCCCTTTAGCGGCTACAGCTCATGTCACTGTGCTTTTATGGGAGAATTAATGACAGCAGTTCATGTGTAGGCAACCCTTACACTAAAGATGAAAAAAGGAAAACAAGACTAGAAAAAAGTGTTATACTGTTTTTAAACTCTGACTCACTTCCCTCTTCTCCTTACAGAGCAGGAGTCTTGTCCCAGAATGGCTGGCCTATATTTGTTCACAGGGAGGGTTATTCACATAGTCTGTTTCGGGCTAATTTAGGCATCTGACTTGGATACTCCTGCACCATTGGCTCCCTTTCTTTCCACTCTCTGGCAGTGCTTTCCTGTCTCCATGGAGTATGCATGGAATGGAGCTTGGAATGGTGATTCTCAGAGTTGCACCTGAGCTAGATCTGTAGCACGGATGCATGTTGCTCTCAGCTATGTTTTTTTCATATTGTCAGCAGCGCAGGGTGCTTTGCAGACTGGGAAAGGTGTTTGTTTCGGTGATTTACACCTAAGCTACATACAAAAGCTCAGTGTATCCTGAGGTTAGGGAGTGTAAAATGTGTGTGGGGGAACTGAGATGAAGCATTGCTGCCAGATGCACGAGTCCTCTTGAAAAGCTCTAGCGAAGGGTGGAGTGAGAAAGGTGCAGTGAAGGGCAAAACCACAGCTGAGCCCTATTGCCTGTGTTTCTGTGGAAGAGGGGCTGTGAATTTGTGGCAATAGGAGTGAGTAGGAAGAGTCAGTGGTTTGAAGGGACCTGCAACAGGCATAGGGATGGAAAACCTTCCATCTGACTCTGTGTGTGCACACTTAAGATACCAATGTGTTGAACTGGTCTGATCAGGTATCTTGGACTACTTTCCTGATATTCTGGCAAACATAATTTTACTGCTGTGGCTGGATTGCAATCTAGATAATATCTTCCAGCTCTTCAGTTTCCAAGGCAGTTCCTGTGTGTAAGAAAACCTCTACTTTAGCCTCTCATTTTCCAGAACATATGCAGGGCTACATTGACCAGAGCCTGTTGGTTACTTAAGCTTCCAGAGCTGAAGCTGTGATTGCACTGTGTAACATTGAATCATTGACGCTACAGATGAGTGTTTTTCATACAGTGAATTTCTGTCTCTTGCCTTTAAGCTACCATGGTGACATTGAGCCGCTACCATTTCCTCCAGCAAGAGCCCATTGGATTAGAGCCATTAGCAAAGTCCGACTGCAGCTTCAACAGGTAGGATGGAGTATTGCTTTGCTCCTTCTCTGTGCTATGTGGGTTTTAGATCTGTGGCTCATGGTTCCATTTCTTCTTCCTTGTAAGACACCTCTTACAGGATTGAAGTTTTGCAGACAACAGTTTAATTAAAAATATTGTATAGGACTGTAGCATGTTGTGATGCTCTTAGAGCTATGTAATTCGACCAAACATTTTGGACATCATTCTGTGTTACTGGAGAGAAATATCAGAAAAGATGCAGAAGCAGAGAAATTAGCTCTGAATTTGTAAATAGTAATAATAATGTCTGGGACTAAATGATTTGTGTTAAACTGTTTGAAATGAAGACTTTTACTCAAGGCAATTTGAGGATCGCTTGTTAGCTTAGTAGGAGTTATCTGTATTATTTGTCGTGTGAAAATGTTCCTTGGGAAACTTTACATCAAATATTTTTATATATACTAATTGAAAGTGGGTGTATAATAAGTCTTGGTATTTCCATCTCATGAAAGTAAGATTTAAAAATAAATAATCTTGATTTGGGAAGTCCAAAGGAAAAGGTTGTGACATTTTCTTCAACAGTATAAACACTCTTGTTTTAGAAAACAGCGATTAAGGCCTGAAAATTTCTTTTTTTAAAAAAAAAAAGTCTTACGCTTTCATCCATCTGTATGCCCACAGAAAGATAACATATGGTGTTCATATTCTATAGATGATAAACTATTGCCTACTACCCTAAGTGCAGAGTTAATATATTTCATTTAGAAATACTACTTTCGTCTATAATGCTCTTGTTTTGTTTTTATAAGAAGTTATTTTATAGTATGTATCTATCAGTAGCAGGAATTTTCTTTCTTTTCTGGATTTGTTGCAAATTTTCAAGAAAATGATTTTTTTTTTTCTTGGCGTCCAGGGAGGCATCTGAAATGTCATAGCAAAAATAGATTTTTCCTTGGCTTATCTGGATTGTAAATTCTTTCTCGTCTAACAAATTACTGTGGTGCTTCACTCCTGAGCAGAAGGGATGTGGGTCAAAACTGTCAACATGACATGGAAGGTGACAAGTAAGAACACCATTAGTATTTAAGAAAAGAAACTTCTGTTGTGGTTTTGTAGAGCATGCAAGCAAAACAGTTTAGTTTTGTGCCTTATGGGAAACCAGTGCACAAACGTGCTAGAAGGGATGAGAGATTCATTGGTGCCTTTCCCTGGATATCTTTTTTTTGAGACACAGTAGAATGTACATCATGTGTTTCAGACATGGTCTTTTAGATGACTGTTAAAGAAGTAGTGGTTTAATTATGGTAGCAAAATGTCATGATTTGCTCTGCTTTGATTACTTCTAACAATTAGTGTTCCAAAATTCCCTTAAAACTAAAAAGGTAAGGGTTGGAGCTTTCTGTCAGCCTGCTTCAAGGCTTAGCTGTCTTTACTGACCAAAGGTGTTTCCTACCATCTGCTCCCAATCTTGTACCGCATAAATCCATTTCTCATGATTTGGACAAGGAGTAAAGGAGCAGAGCTGATTCTGTTCCTCTCTAGAATAATGAAGGACTGCTGCAAAGACAGGGTGGAAGCCCCACTTGCTCATCTCATGTTCACTAAACGACCCTCTTTTGTTTAGCGCTTTCTTGTGAAGTTCTGTTTTAGGCGCTCTGTAATCAGCCTGTCTTTTTTTTTTTTTTTTTTTTTTTTTCCCCTTTCTTCCCCTTACTTTGTTTTTCCTGAAGTGCTTTATCCAAAGCTGGATGTAGAAATCCAGCTGAGAGCCTGCTCATGTGCACTACAGAGCAATGGTGACATTGTCCTGGTATCCAAGGTATCAGGTATCCTGCTGTGATGGTGCCTTTCTGTTGCAGGCTAACACTGATGCGTAGTTAGCCTCTTATCCTTTCCAGAGACGAAGTTCCTTCTGAAGAAGTGCTTCGTCAGTTGTTCCCTAGCCTATATTTGTGTTGGATTACACCTGAATATGGCTTTGCACTTTTTCTTACAGAATTGTTTTTTTCACTCCTTAAGCACATTTCTGTCTGCCTCTTCCTAATCTGTTATGCCTACAAATCCTTCAAGTTGTATGTGAAAAAGTTGTGTAGTACCCAAGCTGTGTGCTACCAGAGCTGCCTGAGGGACCCTGCTTAATGCATTCTTTGAGATTGGCTATCCTGAGTATAATTTTTTCCAGTGTGTTTGCATTAATTTTAGCAGTTTCATCCAGACCTCAGGATATAAAACTTCTACTGTTCTTCTCTTACCCCTAAGACTAATTTCTGTTGTCACAGAAGGAAGTTAAATGCATTTGACACAGTTCTACTCTTGATGAAACCGCCCTCGCTGTTATTTCTCTGCTTTTTATGTTCTAGAAGATTTGCAAATAATTTGATTATTTGTTCCACTCTTCAGTTTCCAGGAAGGGGCGGGGGGGGGGGGGGGGGGGGGGGGAGAATCAAGTTAGTACTTTCATAATTATCCAAGTCTTCCTTTTCCTATTTTTTAAACATAAATGCTTGGTTTGCCCTTTTTAAATCTTAAAAGTGTGTTCCCTGTTTTTCAAATTCTTAGCATTTTGTGATTGTCAGTGTTGCAACCTGGTACCTGAGGATGAAGCTTTATCAGGACCAGCTGTCTTGGAAATAACTACCTTATCTGTTTGCTTTCAAATTTGTTTTCCTTTACTGCAGCCTGTTTTTTTCTGTAACTTGCTGAACTTCTTTTTTTCTCCTTTTTTAAAAAAACATCTTAATTCTGTCAGTTGCCTGAGTGCAGTTGTCTGTCAGTGAAGACCTGAAGCAATTAAGGCATCATATGTTCCAGCCTCCTTACTGCTGCCTGATGATAGCTTTGTCTTCCTATGAGTAGCAGCTATGTGTTCTTTGTCACATTGTGTGTTCACTGCTAGGTGTTTAATTTTATGCTTCATCCTGTTGATTTTTTTCTTGTGCAATCATGCTTGTCCTTAAAATCTTTCTGAAGAAGTTATCTGTAGCTTGAGGTTCCAGCCTTCCGAAGGGCTGAATGGTTCTCTGATTTTATGTCCTCTCCTTCCTTTTCACTGGGGTAGCCTGCAACTTTTGTTTGGTGCTGTTTCATTGACTGTTAACAGCTTCCTGAGCTCCCTGGTGCTTTAAGCCTGTTTCTTATGAGCTCTAGATACTGGTTTTCTTGAGTTTTATTAGTTTGTGTTCTTGAATTAGTATTTTTCTAGCGTGTCTGCTTCCTTTCCTTCTAAGGAAGGTATCAGGTAGACTCACAGTTTTCTTGGATGCATTTGCACCTTCATTTCTCTCTGTACTCTCGCTCAAAGCTAGAAGAACATCTCCTGCTAGTTGCTTTCTGCACCTTATGCATCATCACCTCCTTCCTAGATCTTGTTTGAAAGTCAGTGATGCGAATACAGACTACTCAGATAAGTATCAGGATTTTAAAGGTCCCTGTGGTGACAGTCTAACCAGGAGCTTCTGTTGGTAGTTAGTAAAGATCATGTCTCATTGCTCCGATCACCCTATTAACATCATCCCATCTTCCATCATTACCCAGAAGTTTTCAAGAGGGCTACCTTTCTGTTTTATTCCAGTGCTTAAGCAGCTGCTTATGTGCTTAACGTTCAATGTGAGATCTCCAGATCTTTTCCCTATTCTGCTTCCTTGGTACGCATTATTATTTCATTAATACGTGTGGAGCTGCAGCTCATGGATCTGAACTGCTGGATTCCTCTCACACAGACTGCTGAAATATCTTTTATGACTCTTAATTGTTAATGATCTGGCTGAAATTTGAAAGAGACAAAAGGAAAAAAAAAAAGACACCCAAGAATTTTCCATATGTGATGTGATTATAAATCCCCTGAGCAATTCAGCCTCCTACCTGGGAAGAGATTAATATTCATGTGAATAATATACATGCATCCTACAGCACCATGAGTCAGAGAAATGTAGTATTTTAATTAAGACTTGACAGTTATAAAATGGCACAGAAGTTTGTAACTGTACATGTTAAAAAAGATTTGTGGTAGCATGCACAGTTTTTTCTTCACTTCTGCTGTTTTGCTTGTTCTCTTTCTGTGTTTGTGAAGAGGAAACTTAATTATGCCAGAATCAAACTAGGGTTTTCAGCCCTGAGAGGAATGACTCAATAATTCTCACCTTCACACTTAGAACTTTGTCTACAAAGATGAATTAATTGATAACTCGTCTGCTGCAGTCCCTCTGTGGGAACGTCTTTTCCAGAAGAAGAACAAACACATAGCTATTCCATCTCCAATTTACAGCTGCCTTTAACTGAAATAGTCTTCAACTAGGGACATGGCTGTGTGACTTTTAAAATTACACACATTTGAGTCTCAGTTTTGCCTAACTGAAGAACTGGGAGACTGGAGAAGAGCAAAAATTACTTTAAATCAAATTGCCTCTCTTGCCAATTCTTTCAGGTATACTTAAGTGTTACAAGAGGGTGTGGGGTCTGGGATTTTATCCACTTATATTAAATTTGTTTATGGGGAGATAGTCTTGTGCATAGGTTTTCCTCTGTTATTGCAGGAGATTAAATATATGGATTTACTTGTTTTAATTTCAAAACCAAAGGCATTAGAGCAGTGTTTCCTCTTTGTTTTTCCTCCTTCTAGATACCGTTTTATACCAATTATTTTGATTTTAAACTTTGTCTTTCCCTGTTAAATGTCAATAGTCTGTTCTTTTTGACTGCTGCGTAACTAGATCACATACTAAGTTGGCAGACGTAGTTTATGACATTGTTTTCTGGAAAAAAAACCCTCTGCAGTGTGCAATGACTGTTCTCTAGTTCTACAGGTACCCAGTCTTATCCTCAAGTGTTGTTCTTAACATGCCCCATAGCTTCGCAGTCAGCATTTCTGATCAAGTACCTGCAAATATTTAAGAACCATCAGGGTTTCACTTTTAAATGCCCTGGTCCAGGAAGGGTCTTGTATTGGTAATTTTGCAGTGTGAAGTTTTATTTTGAGAAAGCAAGCTGTTGGTACGAACCACCACAGTTTTCTCCTTATATATCTGTGGGATTCTCTGAGGAGTTGTTTCTGGACTTCCACTGTAGTGAGGACACCAGCAAGGTGCTCACTGGTGCTAATTTTGGTTGCTTATTTTGTAAGTTACTGGCCCGCCCCCGCTCCCCACGTGTGAATCCAGGCCCCCTGATCATTTAAAACAGATGCTGTACAGCAGCCCAGATGGCTAGAGAAGGGCATACCTACTTTGAGCCAGCCTCCAAAGGCAGAGAAACTGTCCCTTTCCGCCTCTCATGAACTGTTCAGTCCATGCAATGGCTTACTTTCGGTGTTTTATTTCCCTTGAGCTTTGTTGCCTAGGTGTCTTTTTATCAGTCCTGTGAAGATGAGTAAGCCCTGCATTTTCTAAGCCTCCTACGCAGTGGCAAAGCAGCAAACTGAAGCACTGTGACTCTAACATAGAGTTACTAGAAACTTCTCTTCATACAGAAAACCTATATCTTCAGTTAAATGTCTTCCTCCTTTTCTGTCTATTGTGCTTATAATTGTGCTTATCTCTGACCTCCATCAAAATACCAGTATTGCTGATGAAACATCCTGAGGATCAGAGTTGGTGGGGATCTGTAGAATATCCTTATGCTCAGGAAGCCACTGTTCCTACACTGGAGAGGAGATGAGATCTGTGTAGGTGAGGCAGAATCCGAGGGTCACTGCTGGCTGTAGTGCAGGCTGTCTGTTGTCAAGTGGCTGTGCTCACAATGGCGGTCAAATGCTTTCTGCATACCTTATCTATAAATGCACATGCAGCTTCCAGATCCTTTAGAGACTGCACAACAGTAATTACTTAGCATTTAAATACAAAAGTAGTGGAGATCATCTGTCTACC
The DNA here is from genome assembly GCA_033558235.1 of Neomorphus geoffroyi. NCBI lineage: Eukaryota > Metazoa > Chordata > Aves > Cuculiformes > Neomorphidae > Neomorphus > Neomorphus geoffroyi. The sequence goes on from JAUMJM010000048.1 coordinate 3,783,685, forward strand.
CATGCTACAATCTTGCTTCCATGTCTTGCATATGATTTGCAAACTGGCAAGTCTTGTGGGACTCCCCAAAGTCCCCATGGGGTTTCTGAGGCAGCTTTTGGTGTGGGGTGATTCCCTGGTGCTTGAGCAACCTGTATCTGTGTTCTGGTTGTATTTCTGTGGGGGAAGGTTCAAATGATGCTCTGTACTTGGAGGAGGAAAAGCTTCTTTCATCTCCGAGTGTCTTTAAAAAGATATCTGCATATTCACATCTGTTTGGAATAAAATGCGTGTTTGTTTATCCTTACTGAGATTCCCCAGACCTGCTATCATTTTTTAACCTGATTTACAATGAAAGTCATGTTACAGCAAGGAGATAATTATTTGTATGTACACGTAAGAAAATAGTGTGCCTTCATTAGCTGCTGATGTGATTTTTGAGTAGCTTTATCATAACCTTGTCTCTAGTGGGAAAAATCAGCCGGCTTGCCCTTTTTAGAGCAGTTTGGCTAACATGAAGAGAAATGCTTTCATGTGGAGCAGCATGCTGGTCAGAAATGCTTTTCATAATGACCACAGCAGCCAGGAGCCTGTTCAGTTGCTAACAGGATTTTCTGCAAGCTTCTCTGACAATGCATTGTCACTCAGCTTCTATTCACCTCTGGTAAGAACAGGTTTTGGAGTTGATGAGCTGTGTTCCCTGACACACAGAACATGTGTCCCTATCAGTGATACGAGAGTTCTCCATACCTTCCTGCTGCTGGTTAGAAAAAATGCAAGTGAACTTGAGGAGTTTCCTTAGTCATAACAGGAGATTGCAGAGTGGACAGCTGAGTTTTCTATAGTGCTGCTTTGCTGGAGTAAGTTGCCCAAAGAACTGATGGATGCCCCATCCCTGGAAACGTTCAAGGTCAGCTTGGACAGGGCTTTGAGCAACGTGATCCAGTTGAAGATGACCCTGCTTATTGCAGGGGAGCTGGACCAGATGAACATTGTAGGTCCCTTCCATTCCAAACTGGTCTGTGATTTTTCACTGCAAGCCTCCTGTGGACCAGGAGTAGCCCCTACAGGAAGGCAAAGAATCCTGACAAGTTACTTCTCTGCGTGATCTGTAGTGGTGTTCAGGACTGCAGCTCTGCTTCTCTATTTTTGTATTGTAAACTCTACACATCTGTAAGGCAAAATCCATATGGAATTTTAAGTGGGAACCCAACTATATTTTACTTTTCTTCTGAGGTTTATTCCATTGATTTCCTTCAAAAGAAAGGGAAGGTGTTTGTGCAACATCTGGGATACAGCTTATAAACATGGGATATTCCACAAGCAGGTGCATCTCTTATTTTGTGCCAGCACTGCATGTGAAGGTCAAGTAATCCAGCTTGGCTGAACTATAAAGAGCTTCTGCTCTCTGACTTTTAAGACCATAATAACGTTACTGGGATGCATGTGAATAATCTGCTATCTCTCTCTCTCTCTCTTTTTTTTTTACCTGAAACACTTAATATGTAAATGTTTGACTCCTGAAGCTGGGTGGAAAATGGCTGCTGCTTTTTGCAAAGTGTGTGTTTTTTGTGGGTGGAGGTCTAGACTTTCTGACTTAGACTTTTCGAGATTGACTGGGATATGACAGGTGGGAGATCCCTCTGTTGAGGAGCCAGCACTTTCAGCTATAATGTATCTAGAATAATGGAGGAACAGGACCCTGCTTCCTTATCTAAACTCAGCAATACTGATTTTAACCTGATTTCCCACGTTTTAGTAAAGTGCATTGTCTGCTAAGCTGTAACACTCTTCTAGGGAATGGTCCTTCCCTGTGGTCCCTCCTCTGTTTGGACATTGTATACCAGAGAATATTCCTGTTTGAATTCATTGTGGTCCTGTAGAACAGATTTTGAATCTGACAAGTTGGTGTTTCCTGAAGGAAAATGTGTCTTACTTGCCTTCCTTCCTCTTTCTGGAAACTGTACCTCTGTGGTGTGGGTGGCAGCCGTGGGCTGACCATGTGGATGAATGGATGACCTTGTGTCTCTTACTACCCTCTGGTTCCCAATTAGACAACATGCTCATGATTGCTGCCTTTTTGTCTCTGCCACCATTTCTCACAGGCAATCTGATCACAGAGATTTCTTGTCTGTCATTTCTAGAAGTGACTTGTGTTGCAAGGAGCTACCCACATGCACAGAGCACCTCTGAACCGGGGTGAACTAAGTAAGCTCTTCTTCCCTGCCTGGTGCTTCCCAGCTTGCATTCATGTTTGTACCAAGACTTTTCCAAATACTTCAGTGAGCAAGTGCATTTATTTTCTGCTGCAGCAGATGTCCAAAGGTTTCAGGAAAAATAGAACCTAGATCTGTTAGGAGAGTGGACAGAATCCTCTAAATAATATATACCAAAGGCTGTAGAAGAATACTAAAAATGTTGGAGCTGAGGCAACCGTTACCACCTTATGCAAAACTCCCCCCTTTGCACCTTGTCTTAGGGATGCAGTGGCAGAAGGAATTACAGCAGCACAAACTGTGTAGATAGAACCTTGTATCTGATGTGGAGTGGGGTGCCAAAGCCTGTGATGCCCTGGCCACCTTGACATGCTCCTCACACATGGTGCTGATCAGTAGAAATCAAGAAAACTTCACCTAGCTTTGGAGTAAGTCAGTTCCTCCTGCTCAGAATAGGGGTGCCATGGGAGTGGTGGGTGGGGGAACTCCTACCTGCCACATACGCAGCCCTTAAAAATAGCGTTGGCTGTTGGGAGAGCCAGACTTCACAGTCTTATTTTTAAGACTTTGTGTGGGAGGAGGGGATATTTCCCAGTGTTGTGTATTACTGAAGCAATCTGTGCAAGAAATGCTGCACCAGAGAGTCAGCAGTGGGCTTTGGCTTACAAAGCACAGGGCCTGGGGTAAAGTTGAGCTAACTAGCACTGGCTGAGAGCATCATAAAGGAAGCATTAACTATTAGTGTGTTGTTAGCAGACTCTTTGGATAGTATCATAACTTCATAGAAAAAAGCAGGAGGTCATAAAAAAGGGTTTAATACAAAGCAATTTTGTCTTTTTGTGTTGCTCTTTCACTTGTTTCTTGTTTTCCAAACTGCATGGTTACTCAGCTTGTTTAGATGTAGGGTAGGGCTGACTTGCAAACTTCTGAGCAAATTTTTGAAGTCGTGTAAGGGTTATTGTAATTGGAATCTTTTAGTACTGTGCATCTGGATTTAAGTAGGATGATCGCTATTTTTCCCTTCAACTGTAAAAGTGGCATTTGGAAGTCAAGATGCTGTTAACAATGCTTAATGTAATGTCTGAAGACAGCAGGAGTCCTGTTCTGGCAGGTGCTAGGTAGTATGTCAAATAAAGTAGCATTCTTCTTTTCTGCACTTTTTAATGTCAAAGATTTATTGAATTCAGGCTACTTGAAGGTCTTGTGGTACAGCAAATGAATGCTGCCCCTGATGACATAGTTCCTGCCAGGTGATACAAGAACTCTCTTTGCATCCAGACTCCTCTCTTGGCACCTACACAGGGTTTTTAAGCCATATCATGGCCATTGGTGAGTTTTCTGTTGTCTTCTTCTGTTTAGACACTGAACAATTTTGTGGTACTGTGGAGGACTGATCAGATGAGCCTGATCTGGGGGAAGCTGTCTGTTGATTTCCGGTGCCATGATGGTTAATCACTGGCATTTTCAAAGGGGCTTTTTGATGGTTCTTGATTGGTTTCATTTGAAACCTATACATGCTAAAAGTGTGAACAGTTCTTCTTCTCCTTGGCTTTTGAATCTTTAAGGAAATAACCTGCAGCACACATTCTCTGCTGAAAGACTCTTGAGAACATGAAGGTCTCAGGTATCTGTTCTGGAGGAAGAATTTCCTGAGCCCATTGACACCTTCATCGTTTATGTGCTATAAAACTAAAGATGATTTAAGCACAAAACTGGGTTTAAATCCCAAATGTAGTTTGAAGTTTTCATCTGTTGCTTAAGCATGCAGGTACCAGACGCTGTAATGCGTCTGAGCGATAATTTACTGGGGTACTGTAGGCAGTGAGTCTCTTGCTGTGTCTTGCTGGTGGCTTCTGCCTTCAGGCTCGCAGGATGATATGGTGCCAGCTGAGCAGCTGTGCTACTCTCTTGCCTATGGGAGTATCCTGCTAAAAACAGGAGGATGTTCTTAAAGCCACTCGTGCACTAGATCAGAAAGAGAGAAGGAAGGGCTGTTTTGGTTAGGCTGATTTAGTCTGCCCTTGGTAGTGTGTGAGGCTGTAGAATCTTAGAATCATAGAGTGGTTTGGGTTGGAAGGGACCTTAAAGATCATCTTGTTCCACTCCTCTGCCATAGACAGAGACACCTTCCACTTGATCAGGTTGCTCAAAGCCCCATCCAACCTGGCCTTGAACACCTGCAGGGATGCGGCAGCCACAGCTTCTCTGAATTTCTCGTAGAAATAATCAGGAAAGAAAGTGTTACTGCCTGACAAATGGGAAATCAGTAAAACCACTAATTGCATCTGCTTTATATTCTGTGCTACGCTGTGACAGACCAGGTGCGCAATGGGTCTCAGCTGCCTGCATTTCTGTAATATTCCTGATATACCATGTAGATAATCAGTAAATTATTTGGGGAAGATGGGGGTTATTGCAAAACTAAGAGAACAGGTTACAGGAGCAGGAAAGGGGACACTGGGGCACTCTTGTGACAGGAGGAGCCGAGGGTGTGTGAGATGAGACCAAACAAGTATGGCTCAGCTTAGCAGACTGGAAGCTGAGAGCGGATGTTGCTGCCATGTACTAATAGAGCAGGGGAGTAAATATTGGCACATTTACAGCTATTTAAGCTAAAGGTTAATGTTAGCACAGGAACAGAAGGGTATAAGCTGGTTATGAACAAACCCAGGCTAGAAATCAGAAAGCGATTCCTCTAATAGTTAGTGAAAGCTTCCAAATGAGTTTCTTTGCCCTTTCTGTTTCTAATTAATCTAAAAATGGGTCTGTATGTGACAGCTATTACATGACAGTCGCCTGTGGGAGCAAAGAATGGGACTTTGTCATCCTGGATGCCTCTAAGTAGGCTGTGAAAAATGTCCGTGGAACTACAGCCTCTGTTAACTGTTTTTCGTAGTGTGGCCTCCCCATTTTTGCACTGCCCACCTACCCGCCTTTGCTGCCAAGCTCTGCCACGTCGCAGGACCCAGTGGGTTTCCGAGCACAACCAGAGGTGTGTGGTAGAGGTATTTGCTATTTAGATGCTGTCACTGAAGTAAAATTGTGAAAATCATGCAGCCCTTCTCGGATGGTGGCTTTTCCATACAGTTGTGCTGCAGATATTAAGGATGCTAGACTGCGCAAGGGGTTTCTTGAAGAACGGTAGTTATTAGTGACTCATGCCTGGTGATGAACCTGTCATAGACGTAATTTTGTTTTCTGACAAATGTTCAAGTGGTAAGAGTTTCAGAAAATAGGGTGTAGTTTGTAAACAGGTGGGTTCTTAAATGAGATTTTAAAAATTCCCCATGGGATTCCACTTGCTTATTTAGACAGTAAATTGCAATATATCCTATACTCATTAAAAGTTTTTAAAGGCTAACACTAGAAAATTATTTTTTAGGAGAGCCTGAAAAGCAACAGAGGATATTAAGGCAAAATCAGTGATGTGTACTAAAAAGAAGATAATAGAGGTATCCAGTTAGAAGGGGATTTAGATTTAGCCTTGAGCTGACTTATCTACTTAGCCTTTCTTCAATCAGTACTTAAAATTGTTATATACAAGAGTATACAAAATATAAATGAAGATTACTTTCTGTAAAAGATCAGTTTATTTTAACCATATTTCCATCTGTTTTTTATTTTTGTTAATGAGTCAATATTCACCTTGTATTTTAAGATAACACACACATTTTTGAGAAGCTGTTAGAAAGAAACTGGGAGTGCTATATTTTATTGCAATTTATTTAAATTTTTCTATTTTTATTTAGTGTATCATGTCAGCGTAGCAGATTGAACTGCATGCAAGTGTTTTTGTGACACCTCATATAATGGGTACTTGAAGGATCCAGTTTTGTCTGCACAAGTATCTATAGATTGGCTGGTGTATTCACTCTGAATTTTGTTATGCCTAATTTAAGGGACTTAATTTAAAGCAAGTACAACTCTCCTTCATATTTGTGTGACATGGATATGTTACTCATCCTAATTAAGTCTCTCTATTTTTAGCTGGCAGTAGTAATAGCTAGTTAATATACAACTGTGTGCAGCTGTTACAGCGTGCGACAAGGATGATTCTCTTTAAATCTGTTTCTTTCTAGTTTTTGGTGGAGAGGGAGTGGATTCTGTGACCTGAGAGCACAGAGCAGAGGCAGCTACTGGAATGACCTCCTACCATCCCTGCTCAGTATTTGGGCGTGTTTTTGTCAAACTGTGCTTGTCCCTCTCAGGCATTTGATTTAGGTCAGCTATCTAATCAAAGTCTGGCCTGTAGAGCAGTTTTCATCGCCTTGCAGAAGCTTTCTAAATTCAGTAATTTTCATGTTTTGCATTAAATTTCTTCCCCTGTCCATCCCAATCAGGGAGCAGACTGAACTGGGTTTCTAGACCCAGTTAATTCAGGTGAATATTATAGAGCCTGTCAAATGCCTTTACTGGAGGTGTGAAAGCTGTCTCTGGACTTATTAATAAAGTTGTGGTTGCTGAAGTCAGCTTTGTCAGAGCTATGATGTGGCAGTGCCCCTGTTTTCTTGTTCAGTGCCTACACAACAGTGTCCTCAGAGACTTGGAAGCTTGTATGTGGTTCATAACAAGTATTTATGTGGGGTATTTTGGTAGATTAATCAACTGCTGCCTTCTGCAGGGAATACAAATGCACAAAATTATTCCTACCTACAGAGGAAAGCATATTATTTAAGCCAGGAGTCATAAAGATAAAGACAGTGTAGTAAAAAAATTCTTTCCCTGCTTTTTTGGAAGTTGATGCATCTGTAGCCCATGAGGGAGAAAGTGCCAGCAGAAGAAGTAGTCCATTGCATCCGGGCGTTGCTCAATATGTTTATTCATAGTCAATGTATGGTTTGGGTTGGAAGGGATGTTAAAGCTCATCCAGTTCCAACACCCTGCCATGGGCAGGGACATCTGCCCCTGGATCGGGTTGCACAAAGACCCATCCAGCCTGGCCCTGGACACTTCTAGGGATGGAGCAGCCACAGCTTCTCTGGGCAACCTGTGCCAGTGCCTTCTCTCCCTCATAGTAAAAAATATCTTCCTAAGATTTAATCTAAATCTCCACTATTCCAGCTTAAAGCTGTTACCCCTCATCCTATCACTGCACTCCCTGATAAGGAGCCCCTCCCCGTGTTTCCTGTAGGCCCCCTTTAAGCACTGGAAGGTTGCTATAAGGTCTCCTTGCAGCCTTCTCTTCTCCAGGCTGAACAAGCCAAACTCTTTCAGCCTATTCTCATTATTCCCCCTGCCATGGAGTTAAATATTACTGGACAAGCCATGGTGTTTTTTGAGGTGGCTTTTCCCATTGCTTCTCCCTGTGATCTGTTAATTGTTTTCTAGTTATTTGGCTTAATATGCTGGAAATGAGCCATCAGATCAGTAAGTGAAGTAGCTGGAAGCCAGATTTCATAGCATTTGATATGCTCCAAACTTGAGTACTCTGAAAAGCCAGGGTTTTGTTACCATGAGGTGGCTTTTCAAACAGAGAAGAAGGTCTGGACTTGATTCTTTCCTCATTCTTCACTTGTAATTGAGACTTTTTCACTTCACAGGTATGCTATGAAAACACCAATTAATCCTTGAATTGCTTGAGCAATATGGTGATGAGTGTAAAGAACATTCCTTAGCCTGCTGCGTGTAACAGTGATGTAACTGCATGTAATGGCAGGGCAGGGCTACAATACAATAAGTAATGCATGTGGTCATGCTTTGAATGACATGAAAGAAACCATATTAAATAGTTTCTTCTTTAGTGAGCAATAGGACGCCCTGTCTTTTCGCTGAGAAAGGGGTTTACCTCTGACCAGAGAAGAAACCATCTTTAAATTCATACCGGGTGCTGCCCTGTAGGATCAAGGCGCTGAATTCCTGTGGACAAATCCTTATGTGTTGGATCTAGCTTTTGCAGAAAGTGTAACTGTTTTGTTGAAAACTGTTTCCCTACTCTCACTGACAAGTCAGCTCCGGTAGGAAAATATGCTCTGCAACGTTTGCACTAAGCTGCTGTGTTATGGACAGCTGGATTGTCATGCAGAGCACCCCTGGGGGCAATGCACCTTCATACTCGTTAGCATGTATGTGTGCTACCATGTAGTTTCCTACTTGAGACAGGTATCTAGAATCATACAGGTAAGGAGCAATAAATCCAAGACTCAGGCAATATGTGAAGAGATTAACAGGGCCATCTGTCTTCCTCAAAAGCATCACTGAAAAATGCATGCATGCCCTTTTTGAAAACCTTCTGGGATGGAGATTTTGTAGCTTCCCTAGACAATCACTGTTCACTTGCACTTAGGATTAAAAGCTTTTCTATATGCCTAACTTAGCTTTCCTCTACTGAAAGTTAAGCCTGTTATTTATTTGTATTTACAATAGAAAAGCATAATAGTTTTACTTGCCTTGTGCTTACCTCAACAGTTTGAAGGCTGTTGTGTCTACCTGAGTTGTGCATTTCACAGTGTCTGCAACTTGTACTTTGCAGGTTTCTTGATCAAAAAAGCAATTACAGCTCTAACTGAGAGTATAATTTCAGATTTTGACATCTTCAGCACATATCTGTACTCAGGTGCCTTTGCCTTTTAGTAATGCTGATTATTTAATTAGATGTGCAATTAAGATATTGATCAACGTTTTTCCAGTTGTGCAGAATATCAAGTCCTTATGTTTAGGATGCCATTAGTAGGGAAAGAGATGTAATTTGAAGGAGGAAGCAGCAGAGGGAGAGTTTTCTCTGCTATAAATGCTTCCTCACTGCCAGTTGACCTAAGGTGTTCAAGCTGACTGTAGTTGAAAAAACAGTATAATAGGGAATGGGGGCAACAGCTGGTAATATTTTTGAGTTAGCTGAGTTGCAGAGGGCAGCACAGATTTGCTAGAAGTCCATCTTCAACGTGTACTTTTAGATTAGAAGTTGAGAATGACGATTCAGCTAGAGAATGGCTTCCACACTTTCTGACCAGCAGTCAAAACCCAGGACAAAAGCTCTGGGAGCATTCAGTTCTTTTCAGGGGCACGTTTAAGGAAGGTTTCATGTCTGTAATTGCTGGAGCACAAAGAGACAACGTGTGGCCCCAGAGGCTCTCACCTGACACAGCTTTCCTTTTAAAGTCTGATTTTGAAGCCTGATGTGGCTTGTACCAAGTGGGGTTGGCACTGTCTCAGCAGTGGCTTGTTAAAGGAATGTGCTGTCTGGGGGGGCTCTAAGGCATATTTGTGCCCCAGAGAGGCTGGATTTACTGCATGAGGAACAAAATGGCCTCTTCTGTGAAGCGCTGAATTGTAGAGCTGACAGTAGCTGGTTTTGTATCCCAAAAGTTAGAAGTGCAAATATCCACGTGGAAAAAAGAATGAGGCAAGTATGTTTAGCCTATGCATTTAAAGGGCTATCTCAGATGTCTTAGGAAAGGCTTTGTTGTTGTGACACTGATGGCTATGAACAAATTAAATAGGGGATGATTTTAATATGAGCTCTTGTGACTTTACAACCAACGCTTCCTTAAGGATTTTGCTCTTTAAAAATTTCCATGTCAGACTAGTTCTGTTCTAGCCCCAGGAGGAGTCTTTGACAGATGTGCCAGCAGCTTCCCCAGAGGGAAGGAGATTGGAGGACTCACTGCAGACAGCTCTAAGGTCTCTGAAAAACCCTGCATGATAAAGATCGGCCTAAACTGTGAAGTGAAAAGTTTTATAGGTCTGCAAAGACAGTGCTGTGTTAACTCATTTTTTTATTAACCTTATAAAAATCACACTCCTTGATGAGGCTTTGAGCCTGATCCAGTGGAAGGTGCCCTTGCCCATGGCAGAGGAGTTGGAACTGGAAGATCTTTTAAGGTCATTTCTGACCCAAACGATTCTATGATTCTATAATATTACTCCATTATTGGTCATGGAATGATCTTTTATTCCCAGGTGGTGTGAAAGTCTTTCCTTCTATTAGTTCAGCAATGTTCGTGTGTCAGGATTCAGCAGACGGCCTTATGGTCAAATAATGTTAACACATGGAGAGTAAACACCTTTTGTATGAATATGAGTCTGCTAGTGGTTTGGTCGCTCTTGTTCACGGCAAATAGACTTATGTTGCCTATCTTTGGAAGGTAAACAGTCCTAATGCTTTCGATCTTAAGCATTTCTTTCGATGTGCCAGTGCTGGTTTTGCAGGCTTTTTTATTAACCAAATAATTCAGCTTCTGTGGGATGAAAAAAACCCTTTCCAGGAGGGACAACTTTTGGGAAAGATTGTCTTCTTCCTTTTCTTTAAGTGCTTCAAGGCCAATGTCTGGCCATTAGCAGTTTCCAAACTGTGCAAGGTATAGTAGGAGGTACACATGCCTTTGTTCCCTTCCGAGCTTGCAGGTTGCCCTTGTACCTTGCCTTACCCTTTCCTAAGGTGACAAGAAAGAATCGGTGCTTTGATTGGCAGCTTGTGTAAAGAAAGTAGTTCTTTTATCTGATGGCAACATCTTCAACATATATTTCACAAGTGTATTCATTGTAATGGCTAGAAATGGCATTGACAGGGTAATTTTAAATGCCTTGGGATCTACAGTTGATGAACTTTACACTCTGCATTTAAACTTCTCAGGTCTACTGCCTTCTCTCCCTCATAGTAAAAAATATCTTCCTAAGATCTCATCTAAATCTGAACTATTTCAGCTTAAAGCCGTTTTCTCAAGCTGCCTTACTGAAAACTCTGACTTTAGGGAGATGCAGCAGGCAGTTTCATTTGGGACAGAAAGTTCTTCTTTTTCTTTCGGTGAAACTTGTAAAAAATTTGTTTTAAAGAGCTCTTGAATCAGAGATGTCTGAGGCCATTTGTGAGATGAATTAAACCTGAGTGTGAGTTGGACAGAATTTATCCCTGCTGTTCCAGACAAGTGTTCTCCATTGACTTGCCCCGCTTCTCTCTTGACTTCTTTTCCCTCTTATCTCTTTGTTTCATCTTGCTATGTAACATTCTTATTCTCTAATTTACTTTTGTACAACCCATTTTGTACTTCCTCAAGAGTGAGGACACTGTAAGTGTTTTGGCTGGTTTTCCTCCAGGGAAAAGGGGTAGAAGTGTGGGAGAGGGAGGAGCAGGACCTGTGCTCGCAGCATGCTCATTTTCCTTTGGCTAATCCACTCGTGCTCGTGATGGAATTGCTTACTTTTACAATTTTATCAGTAATTCAGTACTTTATAGGAAATTGGAATGAAATAGATAATGAGGATTAAAGAAGAAGAAAGAGTAATGTATACCTCGCAGACATCAAAGCATTTGGCCTATATAGCTTAGCCTAGCTTTATCAGTTTTAATAATTCCCTGCTGGCTCAAGCTAAAATTAAAATCTGTTGGTGAATTAAAAAATCACAGTAAGAGGTATTTAAAATTTTAAGTGGAAGTTTGTTTCTCTAGTAGAAGGCAAATAACTCAATGATCAGAACCTTAAAGTAAAGCACACTCTTTCTTATAGGCATTTTTTCAGATGCAAGTCGTTCCTATTTTTACCGATTTCAAATTATCTTCATTTCTTCACTAATGAAAACATCCTTGAAAAAATGTCAATCTCCTATGTGTTAGATAAAGGTCTAAATGTTTGAAAGGTGAGATCTTCCTTGCTTCTGAGGGCACCTGTGTTTTTGTCTTTTTGTAGCCACATTTTCCTTTCCAGCTCCTTGTGAGGGCTGTGACGTTTTCCAGCACTTCTGCTTATGACCTCCATTAGCGATGTCTCCTGTCTTTTTGTCCAAAGAGACTTGCTGTGGCCAGCAGGAGCTGGGAGGTGATTGTGCCCCTGTGCTCAGCACTGGTGAGGCCGCACCTTGAGTGCTGGGTTCAGTTTTGGGCTGTTCACGGAGGGACTGGAGCGTGTGCAGAGAAGGGCAGTGAGGCTGGTGAGGGGCTGGAGAACAAGTCCTACGAGGAGAGACTGAGGGAACTGGGATTGTTTAGCTTGGAGAAGAAGAGGCTGAGAGGAGACCTCATCACTGTCTACAACTGCCTGAAAGGAGGTTGTGATGGGGTGGGTGCTGGGCTCTTCTCACTAGTGACAAATGATAGGACAAGAGGAAATGGCCACAAGTTGCACCAGGGGAGGTTTAGACTGGACATTAGGAAAAATTCCTTCACTGAAAGAGTGGTCAGGGATTGGAACAGTTGCCCAGGGAGGTGGTGGAATCACCATTCCTGAACGTGTGTATAAGACAGATAGCTGAGTTTCTTAGGGACATGGTTTAGTAAGGAGACAGGTACAGTTGGACTTGATAATCTGAGAGGTCTTTTCCAACTGGATGATTCTGTGATTCTATGATTCTGCTCATGTTGTTATGAGACAGGGAGTACTAGGATTTTGTTTGGCAGTGCTTTGAAATATGCAGAGGCTTTTTGAATCTCAAGAGCTGAAGCTGGGGGATTGTGTTTGGCCACACTGCATTTTTGACTTGAATGTGCTAATGTCTGCTGTTGATGGTTGCAGCAGTGGGCAAAGACCAAGGAAGGAAGAGATGTGAAGGACAGAGGCAGCCATGGCAAAATGACATTAGCTGCACTTGTAGTAGGATCTTTGGAAAAATAAGCCATATAAAGGCCTGGGAGGCTGTCAGATGACTACTTCAGGTGATGTAGAGAGTCAACATGGATAACAAAGTGTCTGAATGGATGCTTAATTTGTTGGGGTTTTTTTTGTTTGTTTGTTTTTGTTTTGTTTTGTTTTTTTTAACTATAGCTGTGAAAAAGACACCTGACAAGATTTTTTTTTCATTTTCATGTGCAGAGCGTTAAAGGTTCTAAGTGCTGTGCAAATCCTGAGTTGCATTTTTATTTTCTCAGTTGGGCAGTCTTCAGCCCTAGTGGATGAATTTTATATGGAGCTTCGACTCTGAGCTCAAGTGCTGTAATTGCTGTGTTTAGTAGCAATCATTTCTATTGCAGGGAACTCAGTGCCCTCTGTTGGGCAGGAGCCTTGTTCTCCTAGGGGGTGAAAACATATAATGAGAAACTCCAGGTCAGACTCTTAAAATCATTTAAAAATAAAGCATTTCTGAGAATCTGACCTATGGTCCCTACCTCCACTGCCAGGGAAAGAGCAAGAAGAGGGAGGGTTTTCTGGGGTATGAGTGATATGAGTGACTGCACAAAGGAGTTGCCAGCCTTATAGGGGGACTGAAAAGAGGTCAGTAGACTGATTCTCTGCCTGGCTGCACAGGACAGGGCTGCGGCTCCTCAGGAAAAGATCATAGAATGTCCTGAGTTAGTAGGGTGAAGAACCTTTTCCTAGTATCCAACCAAAACCTCCGCTGGCACATCTTCCTGCTGTTCTCTTGGGTCCAGAGAGATCAGTACCTGCTCTTCGTCCTCCTCCCCTTGTGAGGAAGCTGTAGACCATGATGAGGTCTCTGCTCGTTCTCTGCTTCTCCAGGCTGAACAGTTCAAGTGACTTTAGCCACTTCTCATGGGGCTTTTCCTCTAAATCCTTCACCAACTTTGTGGCCCTCCCCTGGATGCTCTCCAGTGGCTTTATATCCTCTTCATTCTGCGGTACCCAAAACTGCAGACAGTATTCAAGGTGGGGCTGTACCAGTGTGGAGCAGAACGGGACAATCACCTCCCTGGACTGGCTAGCAGTGCCATGCTCGATGCACCCCAGGACGATTTGCCCTCTTGCCTGGTGGTCAGCTGCCATTGCCAGAATCCCCAGATCTCTTTCTGCAGGGCCTCTCACTCCTCTGTCTGACCATTCAGGGTTGCTGTGTCCCAGGTGCAAAAATCTGGCACTTCTGTTCGCCAGTGGTGATGCTGAGACGAAGTGAACCATGGCATTAGTCTGCCTGGATGCAAAACTCGTGCTTATGTCCATCAAACAGATGAGCTGATGGGGACGCCAGCCTAGCTGTTGTCAGCAGGCGCTTCAGCGAGGGGCTGGGATGGAGCTGTGGGACTGGAGGGCAGAATGTGCCAGGAGAATATCCCATGCAGTGAGGGTAGGGCTGGGAGCACAGTGATGCTTGTGGAGGAAGTGATGAATAAAAGTTGTTATTGGTGTAGGTAAGAGATTGGAGGGGAAGTATCATTCACAGCAAGGCTGGCTCACAGGGAGGTAGGAGGTATTTAAGCAGATGGGAGGATTTTGGCATTTCCATGGCTAAGTCATATAGGCCTCTGCAAAATTCCACCCCACACTGTGAAAAGACTTTGTTTTGAAAGATGTGGTGAGTTGTCCTTGAGCAAAAGCAGGCGATGTGCACAACTCCTGTAAAGTGCCTTTGGTGCTAAAGGCAGGGAAACAGCATTTGGGAAGGAGGTGGGTGCTTGAGTTGGGTATGTGAAGAAGTGAGGCAGGATAAAGGGAGTGTTTGTGCAAAGGAGGATGTGAACGTGGACCAACTGGCCGGGAAGATTTTCCTAGCAGCAGTGGGTTGGGTACTCCTCGGTCAGCTTGTGGGGCAAGTCAGTGGTACTCGTAATTCCACCAAGATCAGTGCCTGCTTCTGCGCTCTCCCAGGAGGGAAGTGTCAGTACAATGTGAGTGGATATGATTCTGTGCACAACACTTCTGCAGTCATTCTTTTATGTAACAATGTGACTTTTATTTTTGGGAAATGCAGATCAACGGGTGTTCAATCTCCCACACTCATAGCAGAACTGGTACTAGTCTTCCCTGGAAACTGGAGAAGATTCATTTCAGCAAGGCTATCACTGAATCCTGCGAGTTAGTCTAGGCTGAGTAGGAGATTCAAAAATAAACTTCTGTATCTGAGTTGGGCTTAAAGTCTTCTTGGAGCATCTTAATGATGTTGAGTCCTGGGCTTTTTTCCCCAGCCCCCCTGCTCGTCAGTCCTGCAGGATGCGAGGAGTCAGGCAGAGTGCTTTTCCAGCACAGAACAGCTCACTGCGCTGTACTGCCTGCTCTCATAATGCCGAAGGAGTGCATTTTGTCTTTAGTCAGATTGGCTCCCTCAGTTCGTATTTCCTTCTGAATGGATAATAAAGTAGAGAATCATTTCGAGGCAAGGAGTATTCGTGCGCGAGTGGAGTGGGGAGGCTGCGTTTGTGAGGAGCTAGGCAGTAAGCAGCTGACGAGGAGGAGTAAAGTAGCGATAGCTGCACAGCTTTCTCTCTGCCTCTGAAGTACAATATTTTCTGTTGAGTCACAACTGAAGAGAAGGATGAAGTTTTAACTGTACTTGGTACTGCCTGAGAAAGGGAAAAGATGCACTGTGGTGGTGAACTAAAGAATTTCTGTTGAGGGATACTTCTGGAAGCTGACAGGATTTCTGCATTTTTGACTTTTACATTCATTGGCTTTTGCTGGTTTTTTTGCTTTTTGGATTTTTTAGTTGGCATTTTTTCCCCCCTTCAAATCATGCCTTCAACTTTACATGATTTCTCATCCTACTGCTGCCATGGAACAGGATACTCTTGGTGCCTTTAACGTTGTTTTCCCCAATACCTGAGATGGGACACCAACAATATGTTGATAATCTCCACAGTGAAAGTTCGTTATCTGGTGAACCTTTAACAGGATTAGGAATCCTTCAGGACTTGTCTTTTCTATGAGAACAAGCTGTTGTATTCTGTAGTTTTCTATCAATTCTATGCTTTTCCTTTACGTTTTAAGCTTTTATTTTATTTTGAAGCAGCAAGGTAAGTGAATGATTAGAACAAATGAAGTGACTGGGTATAAACTGCAAGTAGGCAGCAACCAAGGAGAATTGTTCCTTATTTTTAGAGTGAGCTGTGTGTATGTGTGTTTACTTCAGCAATACAGTTGCTCTGTTGGAAGCTGACTCGATTTAAACACGTGCTTTGAAAAGACAATTTACTCTTAGTATGTTCATTTGCATGCTCTGTTTCATAGTTTTTGTGTTCACCTTTAGACACTAATTGTAGGTGTCTTAATGCTGGTATAATTGAGGTTGTGTCTGTTTACTTCTCATACTTTTCTGTTAGAAGGGTTTGTATCAGCTGAAATTTGATGACAAAAATCACTGTGTGAAGAAGAGTTAAAAGGAAAAGGGATTTGGGAATAATTTAAATTTGATCACTTGAAAAGCAAATAGCTTGAGAGTAATTAAATTACTGGCTTGATTCTTCCTTAAATGTCACTTAAAACAGGCTTGCTTTTAACATAGAGTATTTGTCATTGGCCTGATTTCCTGTGCTGAGAAGCTTGTGAGCTGATGAGATGAGATGAAATGACTGGCATGCAGGAATGATGAGGATGCTGTACATGCTCATGAATCAGAGCAGATGGTGGGACTATTTCCGATATCTTTTCAGTTTTTATTCCTTTTATACAGGCAGCTTTCTTTTGCTAATGGAGAGAGCCTTTTGGGGATAAACATCAAGACTTAATACAGAATGCTAAGGTCTTCTGTCCTCAAGATGAAAAGGAGAAAGCTTATAGAAGTAAAGCTGCAGTTTCAGCCCAAGAGGATTTTAGTTGCCAAGTGCTGCAGTTTAGCGGCATGAACTGGAAAACCCTTATTATTCCATCAGCTGCCTACGTTACCTTCACCCAGCCTGGCTGAACACTGCCAAGTATCTACTCTAAAGCAGTGCAGGTCAGAAACAGTGAGCAAGACCATGTAGCAACAGTCTGTACTGCAGCTTTACTTACACTGCCCTGACAACTGAAGTTGGAGCTCCTAATTCATTACCCGGGGTTGCTGCTTGTCTCTACCCTACCTGAGTGCCCTGGTGAGCTGAGGACCTGTTACCTTGAAAACCAGCTCCAGACCTCCTCAGTGAGTAATCAGTTTTGAGAAAAATCTTAGGATGAGTGTTCCTGGTGGTTCTGGTCAGAAATGCAGCACTTACAGAGTTCACACTAATAGCCCTAGGTTGTAAATTGGATTACAAGTAGAGGAAAGGTACAGCATGTTCTGTTTCTCTTAGTCAAGGCAGAGCTGTTAGCATCCTTCAGTGTTTTCATTGCAGTGCATGCAAACCTTATTTAAGCAAGAAGTGCTGGGTTTGTACTGGCAGCGCTGTCTGTCTGCTCTCTGGTGAGGGACAGCTGAACAATCAGAAACCTTTCCCTGAAGCCTAACAGGTGTTTCTACAGTTCTGATCCCAAGGCCAGCCGACTTGTGAGCGTGGTCCAGTGTTTGTGTTTCAGTTCTTGGTACTGTTTCTTTTAAACAAAAAGTTGATTCTTGCTTCTGGCTCATCTGTTCAATATAATACTTAGTCCTTAGGATCATCCTGATTTGAGAAAAATCTGTTTTAAGGAACAGCTAGTACTTTAGGTTGTCATGGCGAAATCGTTTACTGATTGATTCAGCTCTGTACAAAACACCCATGCTCTGGAAATAAGGGGGCTGCTGAACTCAGTTGCTTCTCAGTTTGCTCTTAAACTACTGATAGCTGCTGTTCCAAGTTTGTATTTGTTGCCAAGGAGTGAAGTAACTTTACATAAGAACAGTCAGTTATCCTCTTTGCCTTCTTCTCAGTATGAAATGGTCTCAGAACTAGGTAGGTGCCTTAGACTTAGCTTGCTGCCAGTTAGGCACGAGGCTTGCACTTCTCCAGTTGGCAGCTTCCAGCCTGTGCCTCTCTCTGCACTCGAGGACAACCCCTATTGCTTTAACTCTGTCTCTGGATGCTGCCTTTTCTTGGCCACCAGGTATTGACAGACGTCATTTGTTACTGCCACTGGTTCATCACTGTGCCAGCCACTGCTGCTTTTAGCTTGCAGAAAAAGCTGCGGTAAAAGGATGTAGTTGCAGAGGGTACGAGCACGTCTCAAAGAACAGCAGGGCTGCCTGGTGCTGAGTCACTCTTTGGGTGCTGCCAAGACAACTGGACATGAAAGGACTGAACATCTTGATCCCTTTCCAGCTGTGCTCAGGAAACAATGCCAGGAGGATGACGGACATTAATCTCATTTTACAGAGAGCTGAAAAACACTTTGCAACTTTTGTGGTGTCCTCCCTCTGTAGAGGATATTAAAGAGTTAAGGTAGAGTGTGCTATCTCCTTGCTGTACTACATCGCAATACTCTTTAATTACATGAATTTAATTTCACGCTGTTTTGCAACAGAATTTTTCACGCTGATGGATGCACTTGCACCACTTTATTGAGTGTTTTATCCTCGTACCTAGTGGTTTTTACTGTTCCTTCACTTTGTCGCTACACTGATAACTTGCTGGTACAACAAAAGGTGTTTTTTGGCCTCAGTTGATTTGCCTTGTGTAAAAGGTAAGAAATAACCGTGATGTAGGAGGTGCAAAACCGAGCAATTCATTCTGCCAGTATACATTGTTCCCTGGATCAGTTTTCCATCATGAGGGTGACTGACTGGATAAACCTGACCTTTTGTTAAATCTACCAGAACACTTTGGGAAGGGTTCAAATGATTTTTTTCTAAAATGTGACAGGTGGGAAGGCTGGCTCTCATCGATATCTGCATTGAAGTGTTCTGGCACAGTTTTTGCTCAGCAAAAGAATCCTGTAGGTACAAGTGAAACCTGGAAAACGTTGGAAGCGCTTAAAAATTTCAAGAAGTTCTGCAAGTGGGGCTGAGATGTAGTTTCACTGCTCATGCAGTAATACCTGAACAAGAACATAGGTGGAGGCTTGACTGCAAAGGGACTGTGAAAGCGCTGCTGACATTGTTTTGTTTTAATAATAATTTTCATCCTTTTATAACTCCTGTCTTTTAAATAACATGGATATATTTCCTCTTTAAGCCACTGTGAAGTGCCATATGTTACTTCTGCACCTTACTTATAGCAGAAATGTCCTGAGGTGAACATATTTTTCAAGAGAATGTTTTGTTTTCCAGTCTTGCTGCTCTCCATCCAGGACTGCTCAGCCCAGTACCTTTGTGTTCTAATAATTCATGACAGCGCTAAAAAGTTAGAGTTTGTGTTTATTATCAGGAGAAGATTTGAAAGGAGTCACATTCTGTAGAAGCAAGCAATAATGCTATGTTTAGGTAGGATCCAACCCAAAATTAGATCTAATTATGTTAATTAGAAAATTGCATGCTCACCTCTGGAAGCCACACATTAGCAAAGCTAGAGGTAACCCTTCATATCTCTGTCAAGCCTTGTTGTTATCATTCTTTCAGCAATTAATGCCCTTAAAAATGCTATAATATTCCCAGTAAGAGATGATGTTTCAGCATGCAGAGTGCTGGGGCGATGTTGCTATGGCAGCCTTAGCCATGATTTCTTCTTCTGTTAATGCCAAAACCTTTTTTTTCCCCTACAATGTCCTGCATTTTGTTGATTGGTATTCTTCACGTTTAAATGGTTCTTTATAAAGTAGCAAAACCATTTACCAATCATTTTATTCCTTTTCCTAATGTAATTGCTAGTACAGGCAATGCAATACCACTTTTTGTGGCGGATACTGTGAATATAATCTAATCTGAAAGACTTTACTCAGTGCCATGGTGGCATGAGTCGATAGCCAGAGAGGCTGCCGTGAGGTGGTTTTTTGGTTCCGGTTAATTGTTTTTGTACCTTGTTCTGATGACTCTAAACATCATGTCTACCCCAGGGTACTAGCACCTTCTAACACGTCTCAATGTTTCCTTAGCGTGAAGGAAACCAGACAGCTGATAAAAAGATAAAGCAACCTCATTTAAAGGAAACAGATGTTGCATTCTCACCCACAGCTGGGTCATTGCTGTGTGGGGCAGTGCTGAAGGCACCGCAAAGCAGCTTGTGCTTTGAACCACGTTTATCCAGTGGCTCACAGAAGAGAAGATGATGTTAAGAGGGGGCTGCAACGAGGTCTCCTCAACCTGGTCAGAGCCTGAGCTTCTCCAGAGCATAGTAAGTGTGAAGTATAGGTGATCCCCAGCTCACAAGCAGAGATCCCATTACTGCAGTTTATTCCTTCATGGAATTTCTTACAGTCTTGTTCTCACTCACTCATGCTAGCAGGCCATGTTTGCGCTCCTGTTGTCATCTCAAATCCATATGTTACAAGCAAAAATAACTTTTATGTGTATGTTATGGGGAAATATTTCAGAAATGTGGATTATAAAAGGGTAATAAGCTGTGCAGTGTTTGTAGCAGTTCACCTCTTTCTCCCATTTACAATCTTGATATGTCAGTTTTGCCCTCATGGGAATTGCACAACCACCCAAGCATCCCCCAGTGAAGCCAGAGATGCCTTCCTCCTGCTCATCTCGAGCCTAGCTTCCTTGTAGGAAGCTGGGGAATGTAAAAATGATAGTACCTGTGCATGCTGCTCTTCAGTCTGCACACCCAGAGACAGCCGTGCTGAACTGGGTGTGAAGTTCTCCTGGAGAGAAATGCTTGCTAAAAAGGCAGTCAGAACAAAGCTTCTGTAGTCAGTGAGGGCTTGCAGTATCTGGCAGCATACCAACACGCAAATACTCTTTCTTTAAAGACCTGATTTCTTGTTAGGTGTTAATGTGACTCCTGGAGTGATTCTGGAAGAGAAAAAGACATTAGCAAGGATTTGCATCCAGATTAGAGTAGTTTTTTTCTTCCTGGCTGAACTTGCATTAACTGTCATTGGCACTGCCCATCTGCACTACAAAGAAACATGACCCTAGCACGGGCAGCATTAGAAGAATAAGGGACCTTTCTAGGGGAGAAGTGACTGCTGAGGACCTCATGTGGAGCAGAGGAAGGGAACAGGAGCACACTCACAGCCATGGGCGGGCAGGAGTGATGGACCCAGAGAGGAGATGCAGAGGCACTATGGGGCCAGCCTACTATATGAAGTGTGTGAATACACAGACCTCAAGGTCTGAGCGTGGGTCTGGGGTGGCAGAGGGCAGGGAATGGAGGGAGGGAGTCTGTGGCAGAGGTGCAAAGAGGGCAGTTCACTCACCTGCTTGTCATTCTTGTAAGTGGGCAGTATTTTGCTCTTTGGTGGAAATGGAGATTTCTATTCACTTGCATCCTCTGTAGGAAGAGGTGTAGAGGCTTCCCTCTGAGCCACTGCTACCGTCCTCTGGCCTTGATCCCAGCCTGGGGGGTGATCAGTTTCTGTCCCTCATGGAGCAAGCTGGAAATATATTGCTTGTATTTGAAATCAAAGATGTTTTTCTGAAATCTCTAATGAAATAAATATTTCTGTATATCTGTATATACATATACCTACATATATTCCTCAAACACTATGTATATAAATAAAAATGACAGCGTTGTGGTGCTTGCACTGAGCTGCCTGCTTTGGAACAGCTGCAGTCCTGCAGGTGCTCAACAGGAAAAAGAGTTCCCCATAACAAACTGTTGCTGTTGAGTGTTGCAGCAGGCAAGGGAAATAAGTGCAAACTCCACCTTGAATTGATTTCTTTTTTTGAACTAAAATGATCAGTAGGCCCCTCTGGTGCCTTGAAGGCTTCATGCAGAAGGAAGCGTAGGAACATTGAGCTTTCC
Organism: Neomorphus geoffroyi; assembly: GCA_033558235.1. Lineage (NCBI taxonomy): Eukaryota > Metazoa > Chordata > Aves > Cuculiformes > Neomorphidae > Neomorphus > Neomorphus geoffroyi. Next base: position 3,805,219 of record JAUMJM010000048.1, read on the forward strand.
AAGGGAATCCTTGCACAGGCATGTGTAGGCTTTTTTTCCTAGCGCTTACGTTTCAGTATGCTCGAAGATATTTGAAATGGGCATCTCTGTGTGCTACCTTCAAGCAACACATATAGGGAGCCACAAGCGTAGAGCTCTTCTTCTTGGCTGCTGTTGAATTCAGGTGCTTGCTCTCTGAGGGCGCACTTCTTAATATTGATTCAAAAGTGTTTTTCTGGTCTTAAACACCACTTAGCCACTCAAGTGAAAGGTAACCTGTATAAGTGGTGGAAGAAGAAGAGAGCCTTGGCAAGTATTCTTAGGTCAGCCCTGTTCCTTGAGGGAGCAGTTAGATTAGAAAGACATGAAAAAAGAAAACTTGACCTTTATGGACCAATGACCTGAAAATTCTATAAAATTAAAACTTGTTTTCTTTAAGAAGGTGTATAGCTTACACAAGGGTGGGTGTTGCCTTTGGTATGGAAATTCACCTGAAATTCTTCACAGTGAAGGTGGTGGAACACTGGCACAGGTTTCCCAGGGAAGCTGTGGATGCCCCCCTTCCTGGAAGTGTTCAAGGCCAGGTTAGATGGCGTATTGAGCAGCCTGGTTTAGTGGGAGGTGTCAGGGGGTTGAAACTAGATGATGTTAAAGGTCCCTTCCAAACCAAACCATCCTATGATTCTGTGACTCTGTGCTGGGTGACGGGGCTTAAACCTGAAGCACAGATCCGTCCTCTGTTATAGCATAGCAGTTTGCTGTGATTGTAGATACTGGTATTTGCAAATGCTGCTTCCTTCAGATCAAAAACCAGTCTTTCTTTCACTGCCCCCCAAATGAAACAGCAAAAATGAAACGATATTCAGCAGGATAAAAAAGCTCACTGGCAAAAAAATGCTGGTGGTAGCATAAAATGGCTGTTAGGTGCAGCAGGGGGATGTTGGGGAGGATTTCTGCACTGCGGCAGCTTGGGATCAGTGCAGGTGTAGAAACTTCGATTTAATACTTCAAAAATGGGAATCATTGTGTGATGTCTGAAAGAGGGAACAGGTGAGAGCTACTCTGAACTCTGGAGCTGGCACTTGGGTGATGAAAATCATAGTATCATTGAGGTTGAAAAAAATCCGTAAGATCAAGTCCAACCATCAGCCCAACACCACCAGGCCTGCTAATCCATGTCCTGAAGTGCCACTTCTACACGTTTATTGAACAGCTGTGGGGATGGAGCCTCCACCACTTCCGTGGGCAGCCTCTTCCAATGCTTTACCACTCTTTCAATAAAGAAATGTTTCCTAATATCTGATGTAAACCTCCCAGTGCTTGGACTGGGTTTGTTGGGCCTGAAATCAAGGCCTCTGTCCAGTGCACGCAGACCTAGTGTAGTGTTGGGTTCTCTGCTTAGCGTGAGAGCATGGAAGGTTTGGGCTCAGTACCTGGTCCAGCGTTCATCCATGGCAGTGGGTGTTGCTGGGACCAGATATAACCCTTCCTGCAGAAGATGTCAGGATTGCAAAGACCACATTAGGATAGCCAAGTTTATCAGACCTCAAAGATGATGTGAATGGAGTGGCAAAAAATGTCTTGGTATGAATTGCCACACGTTAGCCTTAAAAGAGCTAAACCAAAAGCCAGGTTAGAAACCCTGGTTTTGTTCTTATTAGCATGGCAGAAAACCTTCCTGTGCGAAGTTGGATGCGGTTGGAAAAATTTGCTAGAATGAAAGTGCAGTGTGATGATTATGTTTGTGTGTTCTGGAGCTCTAGGTAATCATAAAGATGAAAGGCAGTTACTGAAGCTCAAATCAAACAAGAATGTGAGAAAGAATATGTCCTCCAGCAGTAAACCCAAGTTGGATCATCGGAGACACTGGCGTTCTCTGCTCACATTGGCTGCAGGAGGACCTCTGTATGGGACTGTTTGCCTTACTGTCAGGATGAAAAAGCTGATTGTATGTTTCTTATTAAGTACAGCAGTGAAGCACATGAAAGTTTTAAGTAGTTAGCATAGTATTTTTTTTTTAAATTTTGCTCTTTACAGAGGGGATTTAAATCGGGAAATGATCCACTGCAAAATCTTGAGGGTTGGAGTAGAAGTGACGTGCAGAATCTTCATGCTGTCAGCTCAGCCTGTTCGTACATATGCTGAGTGTGGCATATTTAACTGCAAGTTAGCTTGGGAGCCTGTGAGCTTTGAAGTTTTTGCATATTTTTTTTTAGTGTTTGATAGCAAAATATTAAGATAAAAATATTAAAATAGCAAGAAGGTTTTACACTTTAAATCTATCACCCAGTCTTCCTGCCACTTTACATCACTCTGTGCAATTCTTGTGGGATAGCTGGTACTGTGCCAAGATAAACTTGATTTCTGCTTTGGTTTGAAGCACGAAAGGATGAAGATTGTGAACTTGAACAGAAATGTTCCAGCAAAAAAATCCCTAATAATTGTCAGAATTCTGTATTCTGAGTTGTAATTAACTCACAGAGTGCACAATTGCCAGGTGCCTGGCTTAGAGTAATTTGCAAGCCTGGTAGAAAAAGTCGATGGCCGCAGAATTGCTCTTTTATTCCTTTTAATTTTTTTACTCTCTTGGATAGAAGAGGCAGCAAGGAACATTTATGTTGACAAAGAAGGACTTGATTTGGGGAGGTGGCCAAAACCAAGACAATGTCTGTACACTTTAAATAGCACATCTTCTTTCAGCCTGCTTTTATGTGGATGCTGGTTTTTTGATTCTGCTACTTTGACTATTTCTGTCTGAACCAAACTGTAATGTTTTTTCCCCTCTTTCGGTAGCTGCTTCGTGACAGAATAAAACCTGGATGTGAGTTGTGCATTGGGAAGTGATTGGTGTGTGCTTGTGCAGCTTGTAGCACTATGAGAAACGCGGGTGCGGCTGCCGATAATGTTTACTAGAAGTAGATTGAAAAAGCAAGAAAATGTAATTGAACTTCTGCATAGAAAACCTGTTGTAAAGCTGTGGGGCAGGAAGCAATTCCGGAAGCAAAAACTCCATTTGTTTCTACGGGACAAAATGAAGAGGCTTCTTCAAGGCCAATTAGATGAGAATCCAAACCACGCTCATCACTGCCAGCTTTCCCCTGTGGAGATTGAAACGGACATGTTTGTTTGTGGAATGAAGAGGAGCTCTGTCAGCACTGAGTTTTCCACTGCTGGAGGGGAATTTCATCAGGATGAAGGACATGATTCCAAGGGAGTAAGCGAAGTGTGTGTTGGTGAGGTGGAACTGAACTGGGATGGCTACGTGAAAATACCGTGCTCAGTTCAACAGAACAAGAAGGATTTGCATGGAAATTCTTCTGATGGCACGATGCAGATGCCATCTGAAAGAAAGGGCAGAGTGACTGAGGGACAGGACCTTTCTTCCCTGAGCATTACTATGAGTTGGAGGGAGGTAGCTGAAAGGCAAGGGTGCTTACCCCAGGAAAAGCCCATTGCGTACAAGAGTCGTAGACGGCAATCGAGAGATCGCTCAGCTGATGTGATAGATTACATTGTTAAAGAGCTCCAGGGAATAAGTCGAATCCAGACAGAGATTGCTGAGCTCCGGCAGCACCTCAATTTGATAAAAGGCTCTGTGGATGAAGTCTCCAGCTGCGTGGATACAGTCTTGAGTGAGATCGAAGGCCTGCAAGGTGGCTCCACTGGCAAAACCCAGGGTACACATGTTCAAGAGCTAAGCAGGGAGGTACACAAGGAAGAACCAATATTGTATTTTTATGGCATCCCAGAAAAAGATGGTGAAAACACAGTAGAGCTTATCTGCAGCTTCTTATCTGAATATCATTGTTTCAATGGTATTCAGTGCAGTAAGTATATAAAAGATGCTTATAGATCAGATATTGGTACAGGCAAGCTATTAACTCCACGACCAGCAGTTGTGAAACTTGTCAACTGTGAACAGAGAGACTTTATTTTACAGAAGTCTATCCTTCTGCAAAGCTCAGGGGTCCGAATTGTTACCAGTGAAGAGCAGAAGCAACAGAATGGCCAAAGGGGTGGGAAAATAGATTCCATCTCTCTGCAGCCTGGATTCAAGAAAAATCATCACAACTCAGTTAATCCTGATACAGCTCAGAGAACTGATGCAGTTGGGCACCTTGAAACTGACTTATGCCAGATTAAGTCTAAAAGCACAAGCAGGAAAACACAGTGCGTAGGGGAAAAGTTTGATTCTGTGCAAAAGTCAACCTTGACAAAGAAAAGCAACATGATATCCGAAATTGGGAAGGAAGCACAAACAATAAGCTGCAGCAATCCACCTTCAGATGACAGAGACATTCACCAGGCTCTGCAGGAAACTCTGCAGAATCCGTTGGTGACCAGTGTGGCCAAATCAGGTGATGGAAGTCACTGCTGCTCATCTGACTCTTTGGGCCGTGCAAGCCAGATATGTGCTTCAAACAGTGGTAGTGAGCACATGCGTGACTCTGAAAGCATCACTAAGAATGGTTCTTCCCTTCTAGATAAAGATAAGGGAATAACTGCAAAAGAAATTGAAATAGACTGTGATACCCCATGCAAATTTACAAGTGTGGAGAAAGTTGATATTCAGAGAGAAGATGTTTCTAGTGGGGTGACAACCATTAGCTATGACCATACAACAGATGAAATGGCTGATAGTAATGACAGCTTGAAAGATATGATCCAAATGGACCTTAATGATCAAGATCCAACTGATCAGGTCTTTAGGGATGTCCTGGAAAATTCTCAATATTTCCTTGACCATTCCCGAGATAATATTGATCTTGTAGATGTGAAGTTTTACACTAATAAGCTTGGGAAAGCTATTAATCACTTCAGGTCTGCTCTGCAGGTGGTGTTTCACAAACTGGAGACAAGTGATTCTGAAATGCTTTTGGAAAATGATAGTGGCTTACAGATGGATGATGACAATACGCTTATGCTGACCAGTTCAGGTATGTGTGGCAGCTCTGACAACTTTGCAGAAACCCCTCCTAGTCAGTCCTCTGAGAGCCAGACAAACCCAACTGTCAACAGCGAAGCGTCTACTCAAATGCAGTTTGTTCCTTCTAGTCATTCCTGTGTTCCACATGAGCCTCCTGTTTCCAGTTTGGTACCATCATCTGATTGTGAAATCCTTGCTGGGCAGTGCTCACCTCCCGAGGAGCCTGGAGGAGACGTGAAATTTCTGCCTGAGCAAGCAAAGGACTGCAGACCTATGAGCCTTGACAAGGTGTGCGCAGAGACCATCTACCTGAACAAGTGCATCAACAATTTCAAAAATGTGCTGAGGGAAAAGAGACAAATGCGTAGGAGACTCTTAAAAGAATTAGCACAGGAAGGAAACTGGATTTCCGCTGAGGACACAAATTCAGGTAAACTGAAAAAAATATTTTTAAGGACATGTCAAAATCTGATGTTTTTATAGCTGATAGCCAGTACTTCACTCTGTAGGTGAACATTTTTTTAGGAATTGCGAGCAAATAGTTGCGAAGGCAAATACACTGTACAACAGTACTGATCAAAAATACCTAACACTTATTGTGTAACACTGAAATGCAAGTTAGCAAGCTTCACCTCTTTTTTTTGAGAGAGAACACGGGAGATTTACAGTGCGTCTTCAAAATAGCAGGTGTTAGATTTTTTCGTCATAATTCGTGACTTGGTTTCTTGTTAAATATAATAGTTAAGACATGTGATAACAAAGTGTGCATTTGAGCTAAAAGTAGCCAGATTTGCAGTTTTGGGAGTTGAGTGGCTCCAGTCTTCAAGTGGTTCCATCACGAAGTGGGAGTTCTCAGTGTTTAATCACTGCTATATGTTATGCTAGTACAGAACTTTAACAACAACAACAAAAAACCCCCAAAACACCACCCCCCTCCACCTTCTCACTCCTCCCCCCCAAAAAAAGTTGATACCTATGTTTTGCTGTCGTTTCAATAACTTTTCCATGAGATGACAAGTCTTCCATTTCGGTTGAGCTACATCCAGCCTACTGCCAGCACTGATAATGAAGCCTGACCACAGCAGAGGTGAGCTGATACAGCAGTGGAGCAATTCTGAGGATTCCTGAGGATGTGGGAGACAGAAAAGAACGTTTTGGTGGGCTTTGATTTGGTAAAACTAAAGCTAACCAAGAAATGTAGGTCCATCTGTCCCCTCCCTCTCCAGACAATGAGGAAACTCTGCCCAAGTTACTACACACTTAAAGGAAGAGGCTTTTTTTCAAAAGTGGTAGGTATTGGAACTACAGCTTGAAATCTTCACATCCTTATTGTGAACGTCCTGCTAACAAATATTTTGTTCACTTTTCTCCTTGCAGTCATGAAACCTACTCAGAATAATCAGAGTGCTCTTTTTTTCCCCCCATTGAAAGAGTTGTCTGGCTGCTAGTGTCTTTTCCAGTGACTGTGCTTTCTCTGTGAAGAAACAATCTGTCAATCCCTATTTGACTTCTGTACCAGTGACCTTCTCAGCTATAAAGATCATAAAGTTTGTCATCAGCTTTTCACTGTCTTGTGTTGTACAAGTTCCTTAGTGTCAAGTTGATTCAAACAATAGGTTTTTAATGAGTGAAACATGAGGATTTTTGGGCAGGCTTGGCGCAGATACATACATATTTTTGTCTTTCAAGAGAATACTTAGATTACTGAAATGCAGACAGTAAAGATGAAACTGATTTTATTTTAATTCAGAAATCTGGTTTTCTTTTTTTTTTTTTTTTTTTTTTTTTGGTAGTGTTTGTGTAGTACTCAAGTCCTGGACATACGTCCTAATTTTAGGATCCAAAGCAACAGTGGTTTAGATTAGCATATACCATAATGCAAGAAAAGTATTAAAATAACCTATTTATGAACATGAGAGGAGGATACTCCCCTCAGCACAGTTTGAGCTGTGTTCACAAAGCTAGAAGTAGTCAGAACAATGAACGAGGAGGGAGATCACAGGTGGACTTTGGTGCCATAGATCTGCCTCCAGCGTGGATTGATATTCCTGATCCTCCCTGGTTCAGTTCTCCTGACAAAGAGCTGATGCTTTTGTTACGCTGGTATAAAGGCATATCTGTATGATAGGTGCAACAGCTGAAGTTAAAATAATAAGTGTGGGATGAAATCATGATGTAGTAATTGTGCTCTGAGAGATGGGAGGAGTCTGAAGGAGTCAAGGGTAGTGGAAAACATCAGATAAGGGTTAAGAAAAGGGAGAGCAGTAGGGAGAAACCTTGGAAGGTGTCAGGCAGCAGAGTAGCCCAGACCACCAGGACAAGGCAGGGAAAAGCTGGGAAGGGAATATCAGGCCTACCTGGAAGGCAGGTTGAGGGATGTAATCAAAGCAGCAGTGCTCACACAAGACAGGCAAGGAGGCAGTGGGTGAATAAATATGAGGCAGTAACCAGAGCAAGGGAATGGGACAACAGTATTGCCAGTGGCTGTTAGAGCAGGGCAAAATTAATCATATACTCATTCAGTTTGAAAGAGGATTGTTTTGGCAAGTATTTACAGAGAAAGTGAAGTCAGTTTTATATGCTGCTTTACTGTACTCAAGTTTGAACCAAGCTTCTATTTTCTTCCTTTAGAGAAAATGTGCTCAGGACACAATGAAAGGTTGTTGGTTTGCTTTTATTCCCAGCTGCAGATGAATGTTTATGTCTCACTTCTAAAATACAATTTGTTCTTAATAGGCTTTTAAATTTCTGGGTCATGTCCACTGGAAATCCAGTTCTGCCTTCTGGCATTTTGGTTCTGAGCCCAAACCACTGTATTAGTCTTGCCTGCTTGAAAAGTTCAGTTCAAGGTATTTTATTAAATGTGTTTGACAGCAGTCTGCAGCAAAGGAATGGATGAGATAACTTTGAAGCTGGTGGTAAATCTGTGTGTTTTGTTGAATCAGAGATGGTGCACTGGCATAAACGTTTCAGTTATTTATAGTTGTACACAGTTGCAGATTACTGGAACAGTTTAGAACTTGACAGATGTGTGTAAATAATTGTTGTGTTTAATTTGAAGTCAAAAGAGAAAATATAAAATATCCTCTGAAAACTTGAGTAAGCTTTTGAAGTTCTAGTTTGAGAAAAAGAAAAAAAAAAAGCCTAAGTGAAGATGAAGATAGTTTTAATTTGTGTATGTTTAAAAAAAAATATATCCCTGAAATGGTAGTGATTTCTGTAGATGTAAATTCACTTCTTAAAAATGGAGTGGTGAAAGAATTCTGTGATCAGAGTTTAACCAAATTAGTCACCATTGATCCATTGAGGAAGCTGTGAGCACATCTGCTATAATGAGACATGATCAGAAGATCTAAAATCTTTGTCTGCAGTTGCTTAGTGCTGTGCCAGATTTTATATTTGGCCTGAAACTGTCCTTAACTGCTTTAAACTGAAGGGACTCAGAAATCAAAGATATACATGGAATTTAAGCCAAAATAATCCCCTTTTTAAAAAAAAAAAAAGAGATGACTTTAATACAAGATTTATTGCTTTGTGTTTGTATAAAAATAAATTTGACCTATATTTGAGAAGCTCTGGTGCCCTCAGGCCTTAAAATTTGGCAGCGCTAGTCCGTGTCAAGGATTTTCTGTGGAAAATCACCCCCAAATGAGCGAAATGAATAAGCTTTTGAGAAGTGTGTAGTTTACATATGCTCGCTGATAGCTTGCTACAGTTGAGCTATTGCAATGCCAGAGACTCCATCTGTCCTCAGAGTTTCCAGCTGGGGGCTAAAGCAGGGCTTTCCCTGCTTGGCATAACTGAGAGCCGTGGCATAACCGAGTGGGGACACATGTCCAGCACTTCTGCGTCTTCTGTGCTTAGAGACTCCAACAGGAGACAGCAGGAAGGAATCTGATTCAAAGATGAAGGAAATAAAAAAGCAGGAATGGAGATTAAAAACAGGAATGAGTGAAGTCTGGATATGCTTGGAACACACTGAAACAACACCAGGGACTAAGTCAGGAGAGGTTGGGCTTGGGCTTGAAGGTTTTAGGGTGACTGTGAAAAAGAAGAAAACCAGAGGACCTGAAATGGAATTGGGGCTGCCTAGGTGAGAAGGTTTTGCTTAGCAGAGAGGGACAGGCAGGAAGATGGCATAGAAAATCACTTTATAGGGGAAGAGTCAAAAATGACTGTGCCCATCTCCCATCTGAGTCTGGGGTGGACCCCAGGTTTACTCATCTTCTCCAGGTCGGCAGGTCTGTGCAGAGCTCACTGTCAAAACACATCAGTCCTGTAGCACCAGCTGTTGTGCATAAGACAGCAGCATCCTGCTGCTTGCATTTTCTCCTCCATTAGCTCATGAAGGAGAGACCTGCAGGGCAGTCAGAGGCTTTCCTCCCTGATGAAGATCCGTAAGGTTTTCCTCCCTGATGAGAATCCATATGGGCATGTTTTAAGGTGGAAACTAAGATTTTTATTTTAGCTGCAATCCAGCACTTCATTTGCTAAAGTAAATTGACTTCTCCTTAGCGATTGAGTTAAAATAGCTTCTCTATTTTCCTGTCTTAGTGATTGCATGTATCTAATTACACCCATATAGACAGCAACTTTGAAAACTATTTTAGCTTTTATACCAATTTGAGTGGCCCTTGTTGTCATGAACATATTCCTTCCCCTCTATCTTTCATATGCAAATGAGTAATATGATTCTTCCATGCAGATACAGAATTATCTGATTGGAAGACTTAAAAAATATCATGTTTGTGCCGGAAGTTTTGAATATGATTCTCATATAACTTTACTAGCCTTGAAACTGCCTATCCATAAACATGAGATTTAGTGTAGGAGGCTTCTGGACTTTTTTTATTCACAGAGGAGAATTGCCTAGATTTATAAAAGCAGAAAATATTTCTCTTGCATTATGGTATTTGCAAAACCAATATGTGTTCTGGAGCTACCAGTGTGCTCGTAACGGGCAAAATGTATGGAAGATGAGGAGGGAAAGAGGAGGGATGCGTCAGATAGAGGCAATGGATGCAGTCTGGGGGGAAGGGGGAACAAACTATTCTCTTCTGCAGTAAATACAGGTTCTCCTTCCAGTGTGGTAAATAGCAGCTCCAGTTCTGAATTAATGCATGTTCTAATGCATGTATAGTTATGGATGAAATTTGATTAGTTTAACTCAAGAGTAATTGGTAGAGATTAATTAACTGATATATGTCCCAGGAAGCACATGGGAAAACTCTCTCAACTTGCAGCAAATGTTTACCCCACTTTCTGAAATCATGTTACAGAGCTCATGGCAGAAGTCTGGTCTATTAACTTTTGTTCCTCTCCTTCTTCTCTTTTTTCTTCACAGAAGGAGGTAGAGGAGAGCTCCAGGTTGTACACGTTGTCCCTTGTAACCAGCATCTCTCTCTGAAACTCCTCTGTGTGCATGCCTTGTCTTCTTGTAGCCAATTGCTCCCGCTGAGGCGCTGAGATTCAGTCTAGCATGTTATGGTTGTCAGAGGATTTGTTAACACTGTGTATGAGTTAAGAGTCTGTTCAGTGTTTATTACTTTGTATAAAGAGGAAAACATGGATGCTTGGAGTGATCTCCTGCCTTGGCTGCTCTGTGGGGTGTGTGTTATGTGCACAAGCACCGCATTAGCAGAGTACAGATTGTTTATCTTATCTTTTCCAGTCTTCCTCTTTTTAAATCTTGTTTAAATCAAGTATTTTCTCATCTTTCCTCATCTGTACTATTTCATTACATGTCTATCTGATTTGTATGCTTACAGCAATTAAAATCAAAAGCACCACTATGGGCTATAGTATTGAGCTTTAAGCAAGAGTGTGGATGCTGAGGGGTGTCTGCTGCAGATTCTGTACCTTTTTAGCTATATACAGACTGCAATTTGCTTTAAGCAGGGCTGTGTGCCCCATGGGAAGGACAGAACTTCCCTCTTAACTTTTACAGCTCTTGCCTCTCCACTCACAGACCAGTTGCCACTCTGCTTGTCACCTGTGGCAAGAGGCAACTTTCCTCCTAAGAGGATGCACAGTAATTTTTGTCGACAGCTGTGTAACATCATAGTACTTGAACTGTACTTCATATAGAGAAATTTCTGGCTGTTTGACATGCAGCTTTTCTCATTTCTTGAATATATGCTGTATGGACTAGGTGACTGCTGTGTTTCTACATCTGCCTTAGTTGTATGAATTAGGCAAAACATTGCATGTTTTTTGGGCTTCCATGCAGATCTTAACATTTGAGTTTGATAAATTTGTATTTCTAAACTTTATTGGGCTGTGTATCAAGAAATTTGATTCACTCTTACTGACAAGTGTCTGTCTGTTAGCCCTTTTTATGGGAATGCAGAGACATCCATTGTCAAATACTGGTATCAAATTCTATCCTCCTCTGGCTTCAGTGCGAAAACACTGCAGCCTCCTGTAAGTTGCTCATCAGGCGGCTGGAAAACTGATACTGGAAGATACATCAGGTGGAAGGAGCTTACTTTGAGGCTCTTCAGTCATTACTTAAATTGACGCTGTTGCACAGTAGAGTGGATTTGAAATAATCCCTTGCCTTGTTGCAGCTTTGGAGTCCATGTGCAATGTAGTCAATGAAGACACTGAACGACAAGAGTGACTAGTTTAATTTGGATGATTTAGTTCAGTCTGATTATGCTAATACCCCTGAAATAATGGTCAAATTAGGCATGACCAGAAGTTTAATTTAGACAGTGAAACAGTTGCTCCTTGGTTTTAGCCTGATTTGGATTAATCTATAGCTAAATTGGCGTCTTTGAGGTTTAATAATGAAGTATGGTCTTTGAAAAGAAGTTAGGATGATTTTCAAAACAAATAAAAAGTCATTATTGATTTTGTCTTATCTGTTTAAGTAAAGCAGCTTTCTATGTTTTACATCTGTTTTTTATCCAAAAGGATAATGGGCTAGACACAGTATTCCAATGTAATGGAAAGTTACATTGTTAGAAAGCCTTTTATGTGAAGAGATGGATTTATATGGAGAGGGCTAACAGATCTGGGGATGTTCTTCCTTTTCCTTGTGCTACTCCTTTTTTTTTTAATGCTTCTCTCTCCATTTTGTGGACTTTCTCTTCTGCAGAAGTAGGTAATTATTTGTTATGTTCATTGAAATATCTCCTTGTGTAAGAGATAAATTGTGAAATTTAGAAGTTGCAGCTTGGTTAACTTCTCAAATTACTTCTAAGCATAGCTGCTGAGATTTTCCTGAATAAGGAAAACTCCTATTAGTTTCTGGTTTAGGCTTCACTAAACATTGCCATCCCTGTAAGCACTAAATATTGTGCCTTAAATGATCATGTCTGTTGACTTCTTAATCCAAGGTATTAAATTTTTGCTTCTTTGTCACTGCTGTTATTTTGCTAACATTTTCTTGGTTAATAAGAAACTTCAATTACTTGGAGAAGACCTTTCAGCAACTGCTTGCAGCTTGCTTTGCTGTGAGTGAATATATGGCACTAGCTGGGGTGATGAGCAGTTTCCTGTCTGAAGGTATTTGTTGGACAGTAGGTGTAAAACTGTCATCCATCAGCATCAGAAATAAAAAAAAGACTAATTCAGATATGATGGGCTATTTTCTTTACATGTTTGCTGCTCCATGCTTTCAGTGCTGCTTTATGTGCTTACTGGAGACGAAAAAAAAAATCAGCTTCAAACTGGTCTGACTGCTTTCAAGGAGAGATCAAGTGACAGAACTGTGCAGAGAAGCGAAGCATAAGCCAGCAAAACACTTTCTATATGCAGCATGTGGATGCCTAAGTGTTAATTGTGTCTAATTTCTCTTTGTCCTCTCATTTGTTTGAAGGAGTACTGTGCTAAAAACTCTCACAGTTATCCCAGTATTTTTCTCATCTGCCTGTTTTCTCTGGTTGCCCAGGCTCTAAAGCGAGCCAGGCTGTTGTCTTGGGCTGATTTGTTTAACTGGTACTCTCAGAGGTCTCTGGGTCCTGTTAAACCTCTTGCCAGTGCTTCTAGGTAATGCAGTCTCTGGTTCTTTGACTGCATATATCAGTACAATGAGACTGTGGGCAGCTCATGGTCACTGCCAGCCCTGTGCCACTGTGTGAGATGGTGCCATCACCTCATAAATAAACTGCCTGATTTCCTTCTCTAAAAATGGTTGGGTTTGGTGTCTCCTTTTGAAAGGCTGCTGCAGAGGTGTCATTGTTAGGCACCTTTGAACTTTCATCCTCCTTTTGTGTTTAGCTGCATTTCTTCTTCCATGCAGTATGTTCTCCCGTCTGTTGAACAAGCATGGAAAAAGATTCTTTTAGCTGGAGTAAGCAAGCTGTCCTGTTCTCCTCCTATAGTATTGTGTTTACATCCTTGTGCTGCTTTTGCCGTTTTCCTGTGTGAATTCTTTTTACTTTGATACAGAATTAAAAGATTGTATACACCTTTCTGAAGAAGTCTTGCCAGGACAGTACAGTGGTATTTATACTGTTATTGTATGGAGGAGTTTCACTGGACATACTCCATGGGCGATGTTCTCTCCTTACATGGCTGTATCACAGTGGCTCAGTTTGATGACTAGAACGCAAGTCGATTATCGTGTACTTTTCTCCACTGAGGGATACTTGCCTGCAGTCAAATTCACAGCAGGCCTTGGGACTCTGACCTTGCCATGTGTACCATGTTTGATGCTCTGTTGTTGCAATCTTCGTTGCCATCAGTTCTTTCCACTGAGCATCTGAGTTGTCTGTCAGTAATTCTCTGATGTTTGTCATTGGCAGATTTTATCAGCAGATCCTACTTACACCCACTAGCTTCCTTATTGCATTGTCTGTGGCTGGCTCAGCGACAAGTTACTTGTGTACCCACCTTAAAGCTCCCTACTCCTTCTCAGCTTATCTGGCCTTATTAATGTCACATGGTATTGCATTGGAAGTTTTTTGTTGAACTGAAAATTCATTTGATATTTCATTTTACAGTCTGAATAAAAATAGTTGCTTTGTCAACCAAAAAATACTTCCAAAAACTGGTGTACAGTCTATGATATTTTTCCTCTCTTCCAGTTGCTTCCATGTTAATTCGTTCCTTTATGTTTACTCTTCTCAAGCTGTTGAGGCCAATAATGAGCCTGTACCAGTCTAGATCGCATTTTCCTCCTTCCTCCTCTTGCCTTAACTGTGGGTAAAGCATTGACTCTTCTGCAGTCTTAAGGCATCGGCCCTCATTTGATGAATGTCAAGTGCTGGTTCTCTGAGCATTTTCTCAGGGAGAGTGCTGCCTGAAGCAAATGACCTCTTTACTTTGCTTTCAGCAGGTGATGAGCTCCTGTTTCCACACAGCCATCACCTGCCTTACCCCTGCACCAGTATTGTCAGTTTCTGAAAGCTCTTTCTTCTGTTTTATGCTCTTCTACCGCATGATTTTTTATATCAGCCCTAGAGAAGCTCTTCCTCTTCTCTTGTTTTCTTTTTATTTGCATGTCTGAAAGGCTTGGCAAAAGTAAATAAAGTAAATGAGCAGAAGTACAGTTTATTTGCACTCTAGGCAGTTTTTACTTGCTGTGTCTCAGTATCTCAGAGGTGATGGAGGTTTCTTTCCTGATCACCCTTTCTGCCCTTCCCTGTATCCACACTCCCAGGCGTTCTCTGTTGACTCACAGCTGCCTGTAGGAAGTGGTTATTGCCCAGTTAGACGAGAGCTTTCCCTGGGTCTTCTTTCCCTGGGATGAGTTCTTGATACTGTTGTGGTGTCCAAGCTGCAGTATTAGCCTTGCCATTTGTGATCTGTTAAAGTTTCAAATATTAGCTGCTTATATTTAGGGTTTCTCAGATAAATTGGCTGAAAAACCAGTTGCACTGATTTCTTTTACCACTAAATGTTAATACATTTGTCTTTGTCATTTTCTGTCATTCACTGCAGCGGAGTGCTGCATGTCATGCTTGGTCCAGCATAAAGTGTTGTTCTGCTTTAAGGTTGCTTTCTGGCCACAGCTCTACTGGGTATTCAAAGGCGAAACATGAGATGTCCTGCCTTGTGTGCTCTGCAGTATCTAGTTGCATTTTTTTATGAAGTCTACTCTCTTGACCAGCACTTGATTCAGATCCTGACAGAGGAAATGCAGGTTTCATGCTGAGGGATTTTGGAGGCGCAGCTTGGAGTGAAGATGTGTAGAGCATGATCCTTCCTGCTGAACCCTGGATCTGGCATGCTGCTGCAGCTGTGGGGAAAAGGTGCACCTGTGCTGGACCATGAATCTGGGCTCCTGCCTGCTTTGCAGGCCAATGTGACCATATAGAAAAGCTGGAGTATTCTCTAATTACATCTTGTTATTCATGCCTATTTAAAAATAAAACAATAAAAATGGTGCAGTCTTCAGAGCTGCCTAACCCTGGAGTTGAAAGACTAATAAAAAGTTTGGACTTTCGCTGCTATACAAGCCGAGACCTCAGATAGGAACTAGTGTTCCTATTGCTCTTCTTGGCAGACCTGGTCTGCCCCTGTGAAAAACTGGAGGTTGCACAGCTCATCCAAAGCACAGGACTAAATAAATAAATTTTCCTTTTGGAGCTTTATTATTCTTCTTTATTCTTGTATAAAACTGGAGCTTTTTTCCTGACAGATACTCTTTTACTTTGTGATATTTCTCAGGCTGGAAATACATTGGTTTGCACTGTGTGCAAGTTACAGCCTCTTTATACTCTTGGCAGACATGGTTATCTGAGGTTGGACAGTTAGATATTACCAGGATGTCCTGCTTACTCCTGTTTGAAACCAGCATTTCTTTTGGGGGGTGCCAGAGAATGTATGAACTGTAAGCTGGAATTAAGAGGTTTCCAGTTCTAGATAAACCGTATTCCCCTTATCTATAAACTTTTGTTTCCTCCAGGTACATTGCATGTATTTAAACACTCCTCACCTCTAATCAGTTCACTGAAGATTTTCAAAGAAACAAAACATCGTTTTTAAATCCACTTCTAATATGAACACAAGAACATGGTTTGAATTTCTGAATATCAATCCTTATATTACAGTCTGTAGTGTTTTCCATCATGTTGTGAGATCCAGTTCACCTGCAATCATCCTGCAAGATTGCAAATGACTTGCAATCATTGTAGCCCACATTTGCTACCTGTTGGAAGTTAAATACTTGCCTACGAATGATTGGTGCTGCAGTGTGACCTTTCTGCTTAGGAGCTAAAGAATTTTTGCATTAGAGCATGAACAAAGCTTAGAAATGTTTGTACAAAGTTTCGTGTTGGTCAGTCGTTTCTTCATTTCATACGGGTGTTTTTATTTTATAGCGTCATCATTACAAACATTTTCATGTAAGTGGTGACCTTTAGTTAGAGGAGCTCTCCAATAACTCATGGGTTCTTTGGGCTGGGAAAAATAAAATGTTGGTCTTTTCCTTTGAAGTAGGAGGTGCACTGAACAGGCTCTTCTGGTCCTGGTTCTAAGTGTTCAGCAAAATTGCATAGCCTGCCTGTATCTGTGTGACATATCCAGATATGTTAGTCGTTGGAGGCGCTTGAATAAGTTTCTGTATGCATCTGCCTGCATGCAGTGTGCTCCGTTATCCTCTCCTCAGAATATAATCCAAATACTTTTCCAAGTATTTTTGAAAACTAATTTCATGTTATTCTTTTCCCCTCCCCCATTTAAGGGTCAAGATGAGGCTGATCCATCAAAACCACCCTGGCTCAAAGGAGGGTAAGTGGTATTTTGAGACTTTGTTTTCCTGTTTATAATTGCAAGTCTGTGATTCAACCTAAGTAGGAGAAGCACTTCTGATGTTTTCAATGGCTGTTGTTTAGGGATAATCAAGTGGCCATGCCTCACTTAAGGCCACGCTGCTGCTGTATCTGAGAGTTTCCTCTTAATCAGCTAGCAGTGGGCTATGCAGCTCTTCAAGAGAGCCGTAGTTAAAAACAAGGTTATAGATGTCATGTATGATTTGTAACATGGTGGTGGCCAGTGCTTATGGCAATACTGTTAGGTAATCCTTGCTGAGCAGCGCAGAGTGGTCTGGATGAGATCTGTTTTCCTGAATCAGTCACCAGGGGAGGGACAGAGTAGCTCATATAGATTGCTATGTCTTTTGCTTCTAGAAGGAAGAAGTACCTTTGGGGAAGTCTTCTGTCTTTGCAGTGATTTCTGTGGTTGTTGTAGTAGTCAAAACTGCGGTAACTCTGGAAATAATTGCAGTTTGTAATGTTTAAAGCAATGATCATCACGCGTCTTTTGCACACATGAGAGTGAGAGGTCATGCACCTTCTCTGCCACATGCTGCTCACAGCCAATGAAGCAAATTCTGATTGTGTGTAATTTCAGCGCGATATTCCACGCGATAAATGCCAGCATGGTAACTTCACTAGAATCCTCTCTGGAAAAGAAAAGATAATGACACATTTTACAAGCTGTTGGGTTCTGTGCCTTGTACACTATTAGGGTGATACAGTTTGGTGGTGATGCACTCATTAGGAGCTGATGCAGCAGCATATTTGCCCTGAAATCTCAGCAAGAGGTTGGCTTGCCACATGCGTAAGTTAATTCTCATTCTGCTGAAGGAAGCGTCCCTAATAAAAGGCGATGTTAAATCAGAGGCTTCATTATATGGCTCTCTGCTTTTGGAGTCATTGTTCTGTGGTGCTGGTATTCCCACAAACCATACTCCACACCTGTAGATACCTGGAGCTGCCTAGCAACCCTGTGTTTTCCTAAGGAGCCTGGGACTTCACTGAGCAGGCTGCTAAAGAACTGGCAATTAGCAGGAGGAGAAGACAAGTGATTTATTCTGACTATAAACAGAACCTTCTCCTACTTCAATGAAGAGACAGTGTACTGAGTTTATTGGTTGATTCCTAGCCTGAAAGGTGATTTCCCAGCCCGAATGATGAATACACCTACAGTCCTGAAATAGTGAGAAATGTGTTTTGTCAATTCAAGGCAATGTTTGCTCCGGTTTAATTTTTTCCCCTTTCTGTGTGAGCTATAACAAAACAGACTGGCTAGTGTAGTTTTGAAAAAAGTATGGCTTATTCACTGTATTCCCACATGCAAGGGGTTTCTAGAAAAGGTGGCTTTGGGTGGTGAACCTTTAATTCCACCCTTAGCCTGGTTGTGGCTTATTAACCACAAAGTATATGTTAAACACTCAGGTTTGGAGTTCTTCTTTCATATGAACATTAGAGAAGTGGTGTCCTTTGAAGGAAGTCATCATCTTCTGTCATTGCAAACCATCTTTCCTTGCTTAAATTTTCAAGATTTAGTGTAAGCATCTGTGCGATAAAACTTGTAGATGAATAAGATGAATATATGCTTCAAGCTCCTTGCGCTTTTAGCATAAAGCTAAAAGTAGCTCCCTGTCTGTAATCACCGGCTTTGGAGAGATCGCTTCAAAAAGAAATACAATTGGTATTATGGACAAGTCTGTGGGTGTAAATCTCATATCTATATATTTTATTTATTAGTGCAAATCATCTCCTCATACAGAAATACTATACACTCCTCAATACAACACTCCATAATAATGCTATAAATATTGCATGTGTTGCAGAGGAGAGTTGCCCTGTTACATATGAAGTTACAGTGTTTACGGTGTGCACATTTGAGGTGCTGTCAGTACTTCTGTCTGTGCAAAGGCTGTAATTTTGTTAGGCTAAGTAGAGATTGTATTTGAATAAAGAGACTGAGGCAGCTGAAAGCAGAAGCTGAGTAATTTTGGAAATTAAGAATTATTGCTGAAAAATCTTTTTTGCTGAAATATTAACAAGCTAAAAGCAGGTCATCTGAATGTATAACTATCTATGTACTATGATAGTTCTCTCTCTTCAGTGGTGAATGCAAACACTTTTCAAATAGCCTTGTTCACTGTCATAAACCTCAGTCTAGCATAAATACTTGTTACAAACCAGGTTGTAACTGAACGTGTTTCTCAAGCACAGGAACTTGTTTAGGCTCATTTTGAATTTATAAAATGTGCAACGTGAATATCTTTCATACTAGGAAATGTCAAGAGTATCACAATTCTCTTTCAGTTGAATTAGAAAAAAATAATACTTTGAAATTCTGTAGAAAAGAAGTATGAATTCCCAAATGGGCCATTGGCTTTTAGAATGAACATTGATTCTGAATTTTCATTTATGACTATTTTGTTGCATCTTTCCAGCTTACAGACTCTCTCTTTCTGTTTTGCGTATGCTGTTCTGATTTGACACAAATCTATGACCCAAAACTTACTAATAAGCTGTTCTGTGATTTAAATAACGTGGAATTCTTGACATTGTCTGAGTAGTCTTCTGTCTCACCTATTTTACCCCAAAACAGTTTTGCTAATATCGGAAGGGATTTGTAAGGCTGGTGCAGCAGATGGAATTCCATGTTTGATCCCAGCAAGACTATACTGAGTTGTGTCAATATAAACACTTTATGAAGATATTTCTTATTTCTTGAGGTGGGTCAGATTTTTCTGGAATAAGCCAGAAGGAATTACTGTAGTGAAATGTGGACACAATTTTTTTTCTGGAATTCTCTGTTGGAAAATAGGGTAGCCTTTAGTAAAAACACCCTGAAGACTGTATTTCCAGTGTTGGAAAACTGTTCTCATTCTTGGTCAAAGGTTTTTATTATTTCAGTTAACTGCTGTAAATATCCACCTTTCCCATGTCTGAATTGTAGAATTACAGAATCATAGAATCAGAAGGTTGGAAGAGACCTCTCAAATGATCGAGTCCAACCGTGCCTGTCTCCCTACTAAATCATGCCCCTAAGAAACTCATCTACCTGTCTTTTAAACACCTCCAGGGATGGTGACTCAACCACCTCCCTGGGCAGCTGTTCCAATGCCTGACCACCCTTTCGGTGAAGGAATTTTTCCTAATGTCCAGTCTAAACCTCCCCTGGCACAACTTGTGGCCATTCCCTCCCTTCCCTATCACTTGTCACTTATGAGAAGAGCCCAGCACCCACCTCACCACAACCTCCTTTCAGGCAGTTGTAGACAGTGATGAGGTCTCCCCTCAGCCTCCTCTTCTCCAAGCTAAACAATCCCAGTTCCCTCAGTCTCTCCTCGTAGGACTTGTTCTCCAGCCCCCTCACCAGCCTCGTTGCCCTTCTCTGGATGTGCTCCAGCCCCTCGGTGTCCTTCTTGTAGTGAGTGGCCCAAAACTGAACCCAGCACTCAAGGTGTGACCTCACCAGTGCTGAGCACAGGGGCACAATCACCTCCCAGCTCCTGCTGGCCACGCTGTGTCTGATACAGGCCAAGATGCCATTGGCCCTCTTGGCCACCTGGGCCACTGCTGGCTCATGTTCAGCCGGCTGTCAACCAACACCCCCAGGTCCTTCTCTGTCAGGCAGCTCTCCAGCCACTTTTCCCCAAGCCTGTAACGCTGCACAGGGTTGTTGTGACCTAAATGGAGGACTCTGAACTCAGCTTTGTTGAAGCTCATCCCGTTGGTCTCAGCCCATGGATCCAGCCTGTCCAGATCCCTTTGCAGAGCCTCTCTTCCTACACACAGATTGACACTACCACCCAGCTTGGTGTCACCCACAAACTTGCTGAGGGTGCACTCAATCCCTTCATCCAGATCATTGGTAAAGATATTGAATAGGACTGGACCCAGCACTGAACCCTGAGGAACACCACTTGTGACCGGTTTCCAACTGAATTTAACTCCATTCCCCACCACCCTTTGGGCCCGGCCATCCAGCCAGTTTTTAACCCAGCAGAGAGTGTGCCTGTCCACGCCAATGGCAGCCAGATTCCCCAGCAGAATGCTGTGATAAATGGTGTCAAAGGCTGTACCAAAGTCCAGGTCTGAGTTTGTCTTCCATTTACAACTGTGAGATCTGCTTGTTGGAGGGGACAGTGGGTGTGCATCATGTAGGAGCAGGGAGCACTGTGCACAGTGCTGCGGTGCAGATGCGACCCATGGTGCATGCAGAGCAGATGCAGTTCATGCAGTTACATGTGACTGCTCACCTTGCCACTAGGCTTGTTCAGCCAGCTGCAGCTGTCAGCTCAGCCATGGCTCGAACATGTCACCCTCCTACACTCCGTCAGAGAAGTCAGTTTTACCATTGTGGCACCAGGGTTTCTGTATGTAATAGACTTTCCCTCTTTGCCACAGCCTTGTGCTAGGCTGTGCCATGACATCCTTCTCCTTCCTAGAGCATGGTCTGCTATATAGCTTAATTTTAGTCACCCTGAATTTTTTTTGTGACCGTATTCAAAGGGGGTTTGAGTAGGTCCTGCACGTTGAAGGATACAGATTGCCTCGTCACTCACCATCCTCCCAATTTTCATGGCATGTGCAAATTTGTAGTGGCAGTTTGGTTTCCTGGATTGTTCTGAAGGGTAGCTCTTTTATGTCTTTTATTGCAGTAAAAACAGTTTGACTCGTACTGCTGTTTCCTGTAGTTGTGGCATCCTAAAGCATTTCAACTGTGTGCAGTGTACCAGCAGCAGAGCACACAGGTTAGGCATGCCAGCCAGTTTGTCACACAACAGCAAAAAGGTTTAAGCCAGTGTCGTAGGGGTGAAAATGAAAGGCTAATGATGGACAGGCAGGAGGTTCCTTTATGGTTTCTGTAGCCAAGAAAAATGCCTTGGAAACCATATTCTTAGTCATCATAGAATCGTAGAATGACCTGAACTGGAAGGGACCCACATGGATCATTGAGTCCAACTCCTATCCCTGCATAGGACAACCCCAACATTCACACCATGTGTCTTAGGGCATTGTCCAATGCTTCTTGAGTATTGTCAAGCTGGGTGCTGTGACTGCTTCCCTGGGGAGCTGCTCCAGTGCTCTTTCTGGGTGAAGAACCTCTTCCTAATATCCAACTGAAACCTCCCGACACAGCCATTCCCTCGGATCCTATCATTGAGCACCAGAGAGAAGAGATCAGGACCTGCTTCTCCTACTTGACTTGTGAGGAAGCGGTAAACGGCTATGAGGTTCCCCCTCAGTCTCCTCCAGGCTCTTACCAAGCATGAGAGCAAAGTGGAGTTGGGAAGCTGAGTGAGACACTGGGAGTGGCTGTAGGTTTTGCACGGCAGACTGGGTGTTCATGGCAGGGAGGGAGTCACATCAGAAATCCCTTCTTCAGTTTGGTATGAATACAATAGGTGCAACAGCAGATAAGTGTGTGCTCATTTTCAGCCCTAGCAACAAGCATTACCTTAAGGGCTTATGGATGAATGCCATTGATTTACTGAAGACTTTTAAGCTGAATTTACAGACCTTCTTCAAGCATAGGCTTACCTCCATGTGGTGTTACCAGGATCCATATAAAGTTATGGTCTTGTTGGGAAGGAAGAAGGTTATATTGTTTTATTCCATTACACTCCGATGAAATAAATGGTGTAATGGCCTTTTTGCTCCATCACCACTTCTGCCAGTGAATGACAGGTCTTGTGTGGAGAGGTCTGCATGGCTTGCAACACTGAGCACCATGAATTGCCCCTTTAATAGAAACAAAAGTGATCTCCTTTCTTCTCACGTGTGAGGTTTTTCCTAATAATTGTATGGTCCTTGAGGGCCAGGACTAAGTATGTTCTAGCCTAGGATCAGATAATGATTAGCAGCATCCTGCCCCTGGGCTGATCCACTTTGACTTGCTCCCTCACAGCCATTGACACCAGGCAGGAATGCCTGGATTGTTGCATGTGAAGAAGATAAATACTTAATCGGTTTTAGCATTAACTTTACACTTTCTTAAGTATAATCTTTTGGCTGATTTTGCTTCCTGCAGTAAAGCATCCCCCTCCTCATCCCCCAAATCCTAAGTTAATTAAATGAAAAGAAGACTGGAGACAGAATGTTTTCAAGTTTCCAAAGTCTTTCCTGCCATAATGCTCAATGCCAATTGTAAACTATAAACTGAGCTGCCCCCTAAGGAACAAAAGGTACTTCTGAAAGCAGAGGTGTATGGCTCAGTTTCACACACGGCTTAGTCTGTGGTATTACTGCCGTGGAGCTCTGGTTCTGCTCTTGGGTAAGTGTTTTAGCCAAATCTGTGCCCCAGACAAGTGATAGGAATATATCTGCCTTCACCCACTGTGCTGGCAGCAGTGACTCTGGAGTGCTGGGTGCTCTGCAAGCACGTGCTCAGCCTACTCTGAGCTGCCTGTGACCTTGGAACTGAGAATGGGGAAATGACCTTTTTTCAATGGGTTAACAACTTTGGCTTATGATTAAGTTGCATTTGCAGTGGATGAATTCTTCATGTTCTCATTCACCGTGATATTAGCAAGAAGACTGATGTTCTAAGCAAGTTTTTGGTCATTTTTCGGTCTGTCACTGCTGGTGAGATTTTTTAATCTTTTTTTTTTTCCCCCCTCTCTAATTTCCAGGCCTGCAGGTGGTCTCTATGGCATCGATAGCATGCCTGATCTACGCAAGAAAAAGCCAATTCCACTTGTCAGTGATCTGGTAAGAGTTTTGTTTTCCTTTGGCCGTGCAGCCATTAGTAGAAGTGGCTTTACTTTTGAACATATGGTAATGTTCGTTGTCACTTCAAGAAGCTGAAGGTTTCCTATTCTGTTAAATTAATTCTGAAGGTAAAGGGTTAGGAGTTGTGCTTGGAAAAATCTTAGTGAGAATGAGCTATAGTTTTGTAGACAGTTTCATTCATTTGGCAAAATTAAGATATTTTTCTTGTTCATTTTCCTTTCTATTCTACACAGATTATTTGATTATTTTTAGGCCTGTGTTATTTTTAAATGTTTTCCTAAAAATCACATACTTCAGGGAAAGTTCTAATGTCCATGTGAGGTTTGGCAACTTACCAGAAGGTTGGAATTTCAGAGGACAGATAAACGAGCATATGTGCTCGGATTTTTAAAGCAATTTGCAATACTGCCAGTAGGCTTCTGCACTGAGGAAGCACAAGAACCAAGCGTGTAATGAGGATAAGTTTCATATGCTTGTGTGGTACAGTGAAATAAGGCTTCTGGGGGACAAATGGTTTTTTGTTTGCTGTGTTCAGTACATGTAGTGATTTCATACTTGGGAGAAATGCTGTAACAGCTGAAAGACCAGAGTTTCCATGCCCTGTAATTCGTGTGTAAAGTTGCATGCAATTCTCTCTGCCAGCTTATGCATGGGAAGCTTAGTAGGTATCCTACTGCCTGCTTGTATCTTAAATCTTTGCAACAATGGCATTAACTTTTGTTACTTCCTTTCTATGCTTTCATTCTCTCTCTCCACAGGCCATGGTAAGTACAGCTTAAGACTATCCACCAAATCTTCACCAGGAACAAAATTATTGTACCTTATTTTCCTTCCACTTTCTTGATTTTTCCTTTGAACCTGCAGTATTGCAGTGCATGTGTATCCAGCTCTCTGTCATACTCCATCACTGATGGAATGAACTTTTTCAGTCTGTCTTCTAGCACCAAAAAAGCAAGCCTAAACGGAGACTTCTAGTAGGGTACAATTTCAAAGCAGATGTTGCTCGTTTTCATTTCCTGCTCTGCCTTCATCTAACTGGAGTGGCTTGTAGGCCAGTGTGAGTTGCTACAAAGATCTGCTCTGTGCTGTCCAAGGCTGCACAACTTGCTGTTTTCATGCTGCAAAAGAGGCAGATTTGAGGGGAAAGTGCTGTTTGTTATGTTCAGTGATGACCAATGGATGTGATGCACCAGCACAGTCAAACCTGTGCTCCCAAACCACTCTTTTTTTATCCTGTTTGTTTGTAACCCTTTCACTGTCACATTTGGGGATATTGTGTGTGATCAAATAATCTCCTTTTGGGTATGAATGAAATTAGATAGAGAAAAGTGAGTCCCAGATAGCAGAGTTACTATTGCCACCAGGACATTGAAATGGAAATATGAACCCAAGTTTCATTGATGGTTCTTACCAGAGGAACAAATGAAAAGGTATCAGAGTGAGACTGGTAGTGGGCAGATTGAAACAAGTTGGAGACCTTTTAGATTATTAATTTGACTCTTCTGAGATTAGATCATTTAAGAAACCAATTTGAATATATTAGACTGCTGACTTGGTGTCTGGCTTGACAGAGTCCCCTTGGTCACATGGTCACATCTCTGGGCACACAGAGCCAGTGCATTTCTGAATATTGGTGGTGAATAACAAAATTTCTTCTGTCTTAGTCACTGGTTCAGTCCCGGAAAGCCGGAATTACCTCAGCAATGGCCACTAGAACATCTCTCAAAGATGAAGAGCTGGTAAGTGGGAGGGTTGCTTGGCTCCTGTTAACTTCTAGTAAGCAAATTAAGGGAATTCGCCTCTCTGGGATTCAGAGCCAGCTTCACAGATGTCTAAAAATATAGACGCAAAGCTTCTTGTATTATTTGTTTAAAGAAACTAAACATGTAAAAAATAACATTTGATGTATCAGTATGATCCTGAAAAATGTAATCTTACCATTTTCTTCAGTGTTATCTACCTTAGGGGACAGTATGCAAAACTTGCTTTATGCAAGATATTTTTTATCCACAAACCTTAATTGTTTTCTTCCATCTCCTCCACTTTTTTAAATGCCTGGAGGAACATTTTTGGAAGGGTATCCTCTCCTGCTACTTACAAAAGTTTGATAAATTTGGCTACCTCAAATGTGTACATTTATGGCACTGTTTATGCCTTTTCTCTTAAAACTCCTGAGTTAATCAGCAAAAAATAGTTCAGTCACCGCCCTGGATGCTGATTTAAGTGTGCTCTTGCTTTTCAGAAATCTCATGTCTATAAGAAGACCTTGCAAGCCTTAATTTACCCCATCTCTTGTACAACCCCACACAACTTTGAAGTGTGGACAGCCACAACTCCTACCTACTGCTACGAATGTGAGGGGCTGTTGTGGGGTATCGCACGGCAGGGAATGCGCTGCGGTGAATGTGGAGTCAAGTGCCATGAGAAGTGCCAAGACTTGCTTAACGCAGACTGCTTACAGAGTGAGTAGTGGTCACTGGACTGTAGCTGTTCCAAAAGTGTTACCAGAACTTTCCTAAAAATACAGGTGATCCTCAGCACAGCAAGCACATGGATCTGTTAAGAGTTGATCCAGAGGAGGGGTACAAAGATGATCAGAGGGCTGGAGCACCTCACATATGAGGACAGGCTGAGAGAGTTGGTGATGTTGAGCCTGGAGAAGGCTCCAGGAAGACCCTACAGCGGCCTTCCAGTACTTAAAGGGGGCTACAGGAAAGCTGGGGAGGGGCTCTTTATCAGGGGATGCAGGGATACTATGAGGAGGAATGGTTTTGAGCTGAGAGAGGGGAGATTTAGATTAGAAAGAGCTTTTTACTGTGAGGGTGGTGAGGCACTGGCAGAGGTTGCCCAGAGAAGTTGTGGCTGCCCCATCCCTGGAGGTGTTCAAGGCCAGGCTGGATGAGGCTATGAACAACCTGATTGAGTGGGAGGTGTCCCTGCCCATGGCAGGGGGTTTGGAACTGGATGATCTTTAACGTTCCTTCCAACCCAAACCTTTCTATGATTTATTACAATGACTGATTTTTCTGAAAAGGTACCATGAGGCTACACCTACCCCCATTGCCCTGTGGACACAGGCAGCTCCACGATGCAGGAGAACTTAGCAACATCTTGTTTGATATAATTTTAAAGGAGGTTTAATTCTTGACTCTTTCACATCTATTTTATTTTTTTGTTTTAGCCTGTGTAACATGTTTAATCTCTGTGTTTCTGCTTGGGTAATATGCTAACATATCCTATGTGGAAGAGAGGCAGTGGGCTGTGTGAATGGAGTACTAGGCTGGATATTCAGAAATTTTTTTTCTGTCCCTCCTGCCCTGGTATCACAGTCAGGTTGCTTCTTTTAGCCATTAGGCTGTTACACTGATTTAAGATCTTCAGGGCAGCACTGGGTTCCTGTTTAGGGAACAGAATCCATGGCATTATTAGCTGGGATTGACTCTACTGGGTGCAGGCTGGCAAGGCATTTTGTCTTTTTAACAGGAGGATCTTATGGCTGAATCACTTTAGAAACCAACAGATGATGGGTCAGAGAGAAAGGTGTTTGAGTGTATGGGCAGCATGTCATCTTCCTAGTAGTATTACTGTTTATTACTGTTTATTTTGTTGTTTTTTTTCCTGTAGTGTTCAAAAACTAAGCCCGCTTTTCAAGTAAGAGTTCTTTAAAGAGCTGTGACTTTGCAGTATAAATGAAACCTTACACAGACAGTGTAGAAGTTTAAAAGGAATTTGATTCAATAAAAAAAAAGAAGAGTGAGAAAAAGTATAATCTACAATCTGCCTTGGTCCAGTTATTTTTATTTGCTTGTAAAGCAGTTTTTTAATTTGGTCTCAAATTTACGTCGCTGCCTGATGGCAAAATATTTTTGTCTAAACGGAATAGAAATTTCATCTGTAGGTGTTAAATCTGAAGTGGGGTGGTTTCTGTTCACTCTTCATTTTCCTACCATCACATCCTGATGGACTAAGTCTAAGGATTCAGAAAAGTTTGTGAAGTATGAACTGACTTCCTGCAAATCCATGTCAGTCAGTATGGGAATATAAAGAGTCAATATTCTGTCTGCCTCAGGTTCTGTGTTTTGGGAAAGCCAGGCTTGAATATCCAGCAAGAGATACCAGTGAATCATAGGTTACTTGATTTTTTTCTTATGGCTTAACTTAACATCCCAAATAGATGTTGTTTATGTTTGTATTTTTGATGTGTGCAGAGTTTTGAACCAGTCATATATGACTGAGGCTATTTCAACAGCTTATTTATCAGACACAGCTGATACTGGAGAAACATCTCTGTTTCTCCTTAGTTGCTTAGCATTTCTAGTTTTGGTTTGAGAGTTGCAAGGTGATCTTTGCAGTTCATAGTCAAGCAATTGTATCATTGATATTTTGGCTTTGTTGCAACCATTTTTAGAGTTAGCAAAGAACTGCTTTGTTGCATTTCGTTCAGGAGAGTGTACTTAATCCTTAAAAAACTTTGCAGTGGGTCAGCTAGATTGATGATAATTTTGTTAGTTTCTGGAGTTCGCCAGGACCTTCCACTGACTGATGATTTTCAGTATTTGAGATGAAAAGCTGCTGATGTGCATGCACATCCAGGCTTGGCATATCCATGGCGTTAAAACATTGAAATGGAGTTGTAATATCTCAATGTGGGGAAAATGCTATGGAGAGTAGAGAAAAATGAAGGTTGTACCTGCAGCATCCAGGAAACACAGAAAAAGCTATTGTACAGAGCAGAGGTCACAGAACTGAAAACAAATTTAAGGAATAGCTACTGACCAAGGAAACATATTCCTGCAGAGGGCAGCTATGACTATCCATGTTCAAGAAGGGGTACTTCAGACTGGGATGAGTACTGGAGAGAGTTCATTGATAATTGGGAAAAAATGAGAATGTCTTGAGAGAGAATGGTATGAGTTTGTTAATCTCAAGAAAAGAGGCTTGGCATTGTGGTACAGGAGAAGGGCAGGAACAATGCTGTTTCAAAAAAGTAAAACTAACTAGCTTGCTTTGTCCCAATATAATGTTTCTAAAGGGATGTTGTGGAGCCCAAGGCAGAGGTGTAAGATGTGCACGTAGAGTTCCCATGACTCTGGCTTGCGCTTGCAGCTTACAGCTATCCACGGCTTAAAGCCTTTCTGAGCAGTAGATGCTACGTTTAATAGCTTGCAGTGATGGCTCTGTGAATTGGTTTAATCCTGGTTTGAACCTGATTTTGCCTGAACTGTGCTGGGGAAGAAGGGAGATAAGCAGCAGGAAGATGGCCTCTTTGAGCTTACTATTTACAAAAGAAAAATATGGAATAAAGTTTTGTTAAGGAAATTAAAGGTGGAAGTAGAAGAGAACTTAAGTGATGAGAACAGGGAGTCTCGGGAACAGCCTCTGAAAAGTAACCATGGGGGAAGTTTTTCTAATCTCTGGTTGGAATTAAATAAGCTTACGCAATCAGCTGTGGGATGTGATGATGGCAGTAGTCTGTGCTTTTCTGTGAGATAGAAGTTACAACTGGAAAGGACTCTGCTTTTCATATATGGCAAAGCATTAGCTAAGAACTTGTTGTTTTGTTCACGGGATTGCAGATGTTTGCTTTGCACATTTCCTTTAAAAATGTACACACAAGATACTTCAGCATGCAGAGTTAAAGAAATGGGGAGGAAACAACTGAGAGTACACTGGGCTTAAATCTTGTGAAGTGTGTAGAAAGGTAAAACCCAACCAAACAAAACCTTTACTTACTGGGTTATTGGAGAACTGCACAGCATCAGAACAGGGAATATACAGAGGCTGTGAGCAGGGCGTCTGTGAGGGTACCCAGCATGAGTGTGGTGGGTACCGTGACCTGGGGCAGAGATATAAAGGAAGCTGAAGATGGGGGTTGTGTAATTAAAAGACAGAGGTGGCAGAGGAAGGTAGTTTTGGGAGATTAAGAAGGTGCTGAGGCCAATACGTGGATGTGCCGCTGGATTGGAAAAACAAAAGTTACAGATATTAGAAATCCATTAGAAGGCTTTTTCAGGCACTTGTGTTCTTTGATTTGGGATGTTCATGCTAAAATCCTTCTAACTAGGACCCACCAGGCCAGAAGAAAAGGGAAAAATTAAATTAGCTTTTTGTGTGTTTGAGGAACGTAGGATGTACTTGATGTATGAGAAACAAGATTTCTGGGGGACAAGCAACAGTTTAGAGATCCAATAAATTCAAGACTGAACTTTAATGTATACTGAACTCAGGAAGGATTTCTTCCTAACTGAAGTTTTATTGTTGCTGTTGATAAAAAATGCCTAAAACATTCTCAGGACATATCTTCTCTTAGGTCTATTTAATGCTTCTAGAAAATGTTACACTGGAGTCAAATGAATTTTCAGATTAGTGTTAAATACAGTGTCTTAGTTTAGATACTGAAACTATAACATACAGTTGTGTTGATTATGCCTTGATGCCTCATAATGTATCTTCACTTCAGTCTGTGTAAATCTTCCAGAAAATGTTGCATTGGAGTGAAATGAATTTCCAGACTGGCAACAAATACAGTTCCCTTGTGTATGCCTTGAAATTTTAGGAAGACACCTGGGGTTTTATTCCTTAGAATCAGAATGTGCTGTTTATCGGTCTTCTCTCCTTGGGTGTCTTTTTGTAGGAAATAGAAGGATCTCTTTCCCCAAGACTCTCTGAATTAAGTTTAGTTATTTCTGCTAAGGATGTTTTTCTTACCCTGTATATTTTTACAAAAGTGAGTATCTGATACGGTCAACAAATACGTGGGACCACAGTGATGAAATACTCAAATTTAGCATTGCTTTATTGCAATTTGAAAGAAAATCCATTTGCAGAGTGTTTTAGCCGTCCTGTTCTGTGAATTGGCAGTGTCTAAAGTGCAGTAATCTGGAATCAGTTGTGGCATGTGTGCTGCAGTCATCTCGTTTATGGCTCTGTTGGCACCAGGTTGTTTCTCTGAGAAAGTGTTTCTTGGTTGTGAGTACTCAGAAGATATTATTCTGATGATGAGGCACTTCACCTCTTTATCATAAGCTCATAAATACTTGCTCAAGGGAAGATCCTCTCTCTTTAGCTTTTTGCTATTCTTGGAAGCTACTATAACTTTCTGCTATACTTGAAATCTCTGCTGCACGGGTACATTTCCCTCCATCCATTTTCAGCCAAGTAAGAAAGGATGTTCTTTAAAATTCCTGTAGCATGCAAAGCTTTTGGAAAAAAGAGAGCTTTTATCTCTTGCCCCGAGCACTGGTGTAGCACTAACTAAAATACAATGGTGTAGGCAATGTTAGTACCAAAGCAAGAGTAAAGCTGAGGATGGATATGTAGAATACAAAGGAACGGATGCAGAGAAGTAGGCAGAATTATGAAGAGGGTGGAAGAGAAGGACACTATGCTGGCAGCACCCTAGTGAAAGGGGACCATACAGTTCTGGGCCAGCGTTTGAAAACCCATGGTAATCTGCTTCTGAAAGTGTGCCTTGGGTGTTTTTGTATTGTTGCTAATCTAGTCCTGTGTAGATTACAGTTAAACCTGAGAAAAGAAATTGCCCTGGGACATCAGAATCTGGTTGTCTGAAGGTCTTGAAAATAAGGAAATGAGATCTCAAGCTTCAAACTGCTGTTGAACATGAACTCTGTGTTGTTAGTGTGATTAGCCATATGAATTTATTAGTGCTTCGTTAGGGTGTGCTGCAGTAACAAACCTTGGAGAACTTCACATGAGCTATGTGGGCTGCGTTACAGAACGCTCTGCTTTCATTACTGTTTTGGCTCCTGGGGTTTTGGTTCCCCTCTGAAGTTTTTCAGTGCTTTTTGACTCAGAACTGGAAGTCAGGTATGTTTGTTGCTTTTTGGATGCAAACCCTGTGTGTGTTGCCCACTGAATTCAGAGGCTGCATCCAGAGACCAGCTCAGTAAATGAAATGGTAGTGAGACCGATTCAGTCATTTTTCTGATAATCATCTTGGCTTCTGGGTTGAATGATGATTAGACACTGTGGTGATGAACGCTTGTTTGCTCCCAGAATCCTATGTAGGAAAATATTTGCACAGAAGGAGGAAGGATGTACCTTTATTTGAAACTTGAATATCTATTTTAAGTTTCAGGAATATATAATTTCTAAGCATTATCCGCCTACTGAACAGCTGTCTTCTATCCTGCCAGTGTTGCTTTCTTGACTTTTTCCTGTTAAAGCATAGGATAACAGCACTGACGGTTTACTAATAGCTTTATCAATACAATTCCCGATATAGACATATTTGCTTTCTGTTTCCAGTCAGAAATTGACTCATAATTCAGCACTAGAAAGGAAGAGAGAAGAAAAGCCGATACCATTTGCATGATACTGTGCACAGTACTTTTGTATTCCTGTGCCTTTCTATTGCCATTTACAGAACTACTTGAAAAGCTGATCCACTGACCAAAATGCTTTTGCAGATGAATAAATACCTTTTAAATCTAGTGGGAAGAACAGCGCTCTCAGCCATCCAACGTAGAGACCTGCATTGGGTCTGTATCACATACATTGTAGGTAATTAGTCCCCCGATGGTTGTTTTGGAAACCACCCAGCAGGTGTTAAGAAAGAGTGGGCTATTGAGACAGAGGGTTTTTCTGTTCTTTATTAGTGTGCATTGTTGACAAAGGTGTCTGCCTGATTCTGGCATTTGTACTGTGGTTCAGGTGCAGTCTCTGCAGGGAGAGAGACATCTTTCCTGGGGAAGAAATGATGGAGCCTTCTTACCTGAACAAATCATCCAGACGCAATGGGAGAGCAACTTGGTGGGTGGCTTTTGTCTGAAAGTCAGGAAGCAGAGCCAAGCCTTACAGGTGACAGAGGACTCTCTAGGTGTCTGTGTGACGTGGCTTGCATGTCCTGCAACCCAGGATACCCTGGACTGCTGCTAGCCTTACGGAGGGATATATGACCCTGCTATGCAAAATCTCTGGAGGTGATGGGGATGTTAAACATGTTTTTAACTAGAATTCTTACATTTGTCCAAGTTTGAATTCTAAAACTTCTCGATGCTTCTGGAATGCTTGCGTTAAGGCAGCTATACAAACATGCCACTCCAGAACTGAGATAACTTCTGTCCTATTTCAGTGATGAATGGCGAAAAATTTTTATTTGCAAGTTCGCTGGCTGGTAGTTTGTTTAGAAAATGGTTCTGAAATAGAGGAATCCACTTGTGCACAACATGAACTCTTAATGTTTGAATTTGCTTCTTAGTTTTCTTCAAGTCAGAAGGGGCATGGCAGGGTTGGTTTCTTTGCATCACTGTAGATTTCAGAATTCCAGTTAGGAAAGGCAAATATTTCAGCTTGGCCTTCCCTAGTTTCATAAGTTTGTGTGGTTCTGCATATGCTGTGTAGTGACCGCCTCCATCCTCAGAAGACCTAGTTCTGTTAAAGCTGAATAGCACTTCTTATCTAAAGTTCAAAGTATAGCCACTGGTATCATTTTGATTTCATATTCCTTTAATAAATGCTGGGTGTACAGCTGGATGATTGCCTGACACAAGACATCGCTTTGGGTGGTGCTAGTTCTTCATCACCGGTGAGCAGGGACAGCAGGGATGGCATAATTAATTCCAGTATTGTGATTTCATTTCATCTTAAGCCAACAGTAGGAAACTCTAGGGCAGATACATTTTATTGTACTAAATGAAATACTGAACATCAAGCCTCTAGCAAGTAAAATGACAAAAATAATTGTCAGGTAATGCAGAGTTACGGCTTATTTTATACCCAGGTCTTTAATAGTGTGCCTTGGTATCCTTAATGAACTTCTGAAACCTCAGTGGTCACAGTCTGTTCCAAACTGCATTTTTGTTCTTTTTGATTTGGATGGTGGAAGTTATAATTGAGTTTTGTTTTTTATTGAAGTGGATTTAGTGATGGTGAGAGGTGTTAGATGGAAGGCGCTAGAAATGGATGCCTTCAGGCAGCTTTAGTCACTGGGTGCCCTGTTGAGCCTGCTTAAAAGGTTGCCTGTTAAGTTTTACTGCTGGGGGTCCTTTATGTGTGAGTTCATAGAGCTTTGTTCATATATGGTCACTGCCTGCTGAAACTGTTTCATATGCAAAAACATAATGCCTTATATTAAAGGTGCTCCAGATATCATATTTGCTTACTTCTTCAAGGAGAAAACAGTTTCATGTATCTCTGTGATTGATGGCTCCCTTTGCAAAAACTTGCATCTGCTATAGTGGATATTTTTAAGGTAATTTAATATTTGGTGAACACCTGGATGAAGATAATTTTTCTAGGACAAAACTTACATTCATTTAACTGTCTCAGAAAAGAAAAGCAAGCAAAAGCATATTAAGCTGACCAGAAATATTATGGTTAAATGTATTCACAGCACTTTCATACTGGTTTAACTTAAGATCATAACTTGAATTCACTGCGGACTGTACTTAGAGAGACCGTGTGCAATCTTTGGCTCCTATTTTTTACTTCACAAGTCTGTTTTTTCTGCACTGGCTGATGCCAGTGCTGTCATTAATGCATTCTTCACATCTGACACAACAGTAAGTGGCTGAATTTTGACAGCAAACATCACTGTCAGAGTTGAACAGGGAGTAGCTGGTTGTGGAGCATTCTTATCTCATAATTATATGAACTTTTAAATTTTGTGAGAGATATGCAGTGGACCAGAGGCCTCTCTTTTTCCAGATACAGTTGAATACCCATGTAGTACAGACCCTATGCCTGGCTTCTGTGTTTTTAGCTGCTGGATACTGTACCAGTGCTCCATGCTTACGGTGGCCCAAGTTTTTAGCTATTGAATTTTCTACCTTATAGGTATTTGTTGCAGTTACTGTGCCTGTGTGATTCTAAGAATGGATTGAGTTATCTCCTTACAAACTGATAAAATGGAGTGGGATCCAGAAATTACTTTAGATGCCTCCAGCTTGATGCCTAATGCAAACAGAGTGGTTCCAGGCAGAATGAGACACAAATTGTGCCATGACTTTGTGCTGGATGAGGAGTCGTGTGTCACACATCCGTAGGAAATGTTCAATGTGGAGGCCCATCAGAACTGCTCTTTTGTGATGCTGAAGTGCAGCATTGAGACAAGCTTATGGGTGCTGTTTGTGTTGGAGGTCCTGTGTCTTCTTAGCACTTGCCCAAGCAGAGATTTATTTATTCAAAGCAAGGTGATGAGAGAAGCAGTTACACTGATGTATGCTGCTAAAGAAAGAACCTAATTTCTGGGTCTTCCTCAGCTGCAAGGATTTTAAACTCAGGTCTGTAGTCAGGAGAGCAACCTGGTCACCAGTTATAGAGGAACCTAGGCATTTCCTTTCCATTATCTCCTCCCAGTTCTCTTGTGTGTATGTTGAAATGGGGGAGATCTGACTGTAAAAGCTGATAGCAAGAGCCATCACTCATGGCTTTGATCCTGCTGTCCAGATTCGGTGAAATGTGACTTTGTGGATATCTCTTTCTGATAAGCATTGTGTACTTCCTGGTGCACAGGAGCAGCGGAGAAGAGCTCA
Organism: Neomorphus geoffroyi; assembly: GCA_033558235.1. NCBI lineage: Eukaryota > Metazoa > Chordata > Aves > Cuculiformes > Neomorphidae > Neomorphus > Neomorphus geoffroyi. The sequence continues at coordinate 3,840,051 of JAUMJM010000048.1, forward strand.
AAGCATGGAGCTGAAGACCGAACCCAGAATTTCATCATGGCAATGAAGGATCGCATGAAAATCCGGGAGCGGAACAAACCAGAGATCTTTGACTTGATCAGAGATGTGTTCTGTGAGAGCAAAATGACACATGCTCAGCAGATGAAGACAGTGAAACAAAGCGTGCTTGATGGCACCTCAAAATGGTCAGCAAAGATCACGATCACAGGTGAGTGAGGGAGGCATGGGTTTTCTTGGCCTCGCATAGGAGACTGAGGCAAGAGAGAGTTGATGTGAAGCTAGAGAGGAAGGAGAGGAAGGACTTCTCTGAACTGTGACTCTTTCTGCTCAGTGTTCAGGTAGAAATACTCATACCTCATCCAGACCCTGGTGCATCAAGGGCTGAGGCTCATCAAAAAAGCTCTCCTCAGTGATATTCCTATTTCTCTGGCCATTTTGAGCTGCTGCTTCACAAGGTGTGCGGACACATTGTCTTGTTGCAAGGTGGTAGTAACCCTTCTCTTTTCCTTCCAGTCGTGTGTGCTCAGGGTCTGCAGGCCAAAGACAAGACTGGGTCCAGTGATCCGTACGTAACAGTTCAAGTGGGTAAAACAAAGAAGAGGACAAAAACGATTTTTGGGAATCTGAATCCAGTGTGGGAAGAGAAGTTTTACTTGTAAGTGCTCTTACAATAACTCTCAGCCCCATTTTGCCTGTTTGTACCATCTGTGTCTTCTGTCAGTATGTGTGCACAAGTCACCTCTCACATGCGATGGTTTTATTTCTGCTCAGTGTTGTATGTGTTATCTGGAGGACTAATATCTTTAACAATGTGTGTAGCGAGCACCCATTCATCTCATCTGCCTGACTTGTGTTTACATGAATTGTCTGCTCTGTGAACACTTTTGTATTGATGTTTCTAGAGGAAGCTAAAGAGAAAGGAAAATCTTTAACTCGGTGTCTTTTTTTTCCTGGCTAATAGACATGCTTTAAAAATTCTTTGTAAAATAAATGCGTGAAGTTTGTCTAAAAGACTAAGCAAACTTCCCCATGAGCTATTGCTTTAACGTGCTGCTGGGGTTTAACCAACGAAGGTTAAAGGTAGTTAGTTGTCTGTGACACTATCAGTCTCTCCTGTCAGTTCTTGAAAATTAATATATCAGTAACTTCAGAAATTATCTACTTTAAAGATGAGCACCGCAATGTCTGAATTGAAAGCAAAGGCTGGAGGCACAATTCTTTAGATATCAACTGCTCTCAGAAGCCTGAGGAATGTGTAATTCCATCCTACTTTTATTGAATAAGTAAACAGTACCCTCGATTTATCATTGAACATGTTATAAAACAAAATGAAGTCACGAAACCCAGCCAGAAAGTATTTTCTGAAGGTCCTGGATGATCTCATTTAACCTCAAATATATTTATTTCCTTTAATGTGTTAGCTTTTCCCTGCACCTTCTCTGTTTCCTTTATTTCCTTGTTTTTCCTACACTGCTTGGAGGAAGTTGTCTTTGCAAACTGAAATTTGTGTTTTAAAATCAGGTTTATATCAACCGAGCTTTGTCTTCACAATGTACAGTACAAACAAAATTATTTTTAAAGTTGTTGTGAGCTACTCATTAACGTCAGAAAAGTCCTGATGCTATTTTGAGTGAGCAAGCCCTTGGCTTTATTCTTAGTTTAATCCAAGGTAATGTTACTGCTTGGTAAGTAGTAAGTATGCTTAGGTGCCATTTGGATAACTCTAGTCACAATAGCAGAGAGTCTGTGTGGGAGCCTTAAGGACCTTGATTTACCATGCCAAGTAGTTACCATGGTGTTTGCTGTGTGTTCCCTTCTAATTTTAGGAGCTTCAGCAAATACTGTGTTTAAAGTTAGGTAGCGCAACGTGATAAATGTCACAGCTTTAACAGTGCCACTGTTTAGATTTTATCATCGTGTCTGTGATTCAGCAGATAATATGCTGTTGAGCATTAGAGTTGATGCTATTCTATCTTGCCTGTGTCTAGGTCGTTGTTTTAATTGCCTTGGAATAGCATGAGGAGATGAAGGAAATAAGCACCGCGTCCAGATCAGTGGCAGGAGAGCATTCAGTACTGGAATCAAAGTGTCGTTTCATTAGTAGATGTCAAAGCTCACCTTGTGCTAGATGAGGAGAGTGTCATATAGAAGTGTATGCAGCACTGGTCTTTCACACACCCATCTTCCTTTTTTTGCATTTATGGATCTTTTAGCAGCTTACAACTCTTAAAGTTTCTGAAATTTTCTACCCTATAATCAAATGGAAATTTAAATCAACATATGCTGACCAAAAATACCCCTTACATACCACGCTCTTCCAGGCAAGCTTGTCAGGTTACTCAAGAGGTTGTTAAATTAAAAGGCTGGAGGATTGTGTTTGTTTTTTAGAATAAGGTTAATTTCTTATTGTGAGAAAAAGGTATGCTGGTAGTTATTGAAAGCCTACCTTGCAATAGACATGAGAAGAAGTCTGGTGTTCAAAATGCTTGAAGATTTCAATGGGCACAAGAAATATGAGGAGAGAGAGATCAGGTTGGTAACTAATGCATGTGTCAGCAATTGCTGTACCTTTCCTGTTTGTCTTGGTGGACAGACTTTTCTGTAGCTGGTGTTCGTGAGGTACCCTGTGTCTTCTATATGATCACAATTCCAATGCCTTTTCAAAGCTTGCATACAACAGCCAGAAATCTGTGTGCATCAATCATTATGATTACAATGTTGGTTATTGTAATACATGGTGTGAATTCAGTAGACTATGTACAGCTGAGCAATACAATTCTTTCTACAGACTCAGTGAAGTTTGTTAAAAGCAGCTTAAGTTTTAAAATTTTGAAGGCTGCAGTAGCGTATTTCAAATAGCTTTTCTGTGCTTGCTTATGGATGGGAAAGTATATTAACTTAAACACCTCTGCTTAAAGATGACTTTGTTCCTTTTCTATATATTTTCAGAAGAAAGTATTGTGGTAGACTTGACCCAATTTGGAAGTCCAGATTTAGAATCATATTTTAGAAAAGACAAGGTTGAAAACACTCTGGGTTTCCATTATAAGTGCTATTTAGGTCATTACTATCCTCTGTCACTATAGGCGTCTGCTTAAATTGATGACCAGTTCTTGGAGCATATTCATGTTGTCTGAACGATTGATTTGCAGGTCCTGTTTCTTTCTGAAAATTGTCCTTTTGCATATTTACATCTTTAACTTTAGGAAATATGGTGTTAAAAAGAGATATTTGTATTTTTCATTGAAGTTTGGAGACTTGTGAAAGTATAAGGCATTGATCTTTCTGCTGAATTCAAAGCTTTGCAGACTTAATGCAGAGATTCTGCATACGTGATGCTTGGCAGGATGAAGCTTGATGAGGGACTCCAGTCATTGCTGCAGTGCAAAAATGTTCTGTAAACATGCACTGAAAAAGTCCTGCTTCCCTTTGCCTTACGTCCCACTCCCCTTCTGCAATAAGCTGACCCATTTCCTGTAGTTCTGACGAGCAGGCTTATAGGTAGCCTCCTTCATTTGCCATGTACATTTCACCTCTGTGCCCTCAGCTCTCTTCCCTTGACCGTAACTCTGGCTGGATGAATTGCAGCATGTGTCCTGCCTGCAGTTGGTTTCGAGTTCTCTGGATCAGTTGGAACATGAGAACCAGGTGGTTGCAGACTTTCTAGGGATGGCAGCTGGTGGAGGTTTTTCTCTTCTCTGTCTAGCTGTAATTTTTCACAGAGCTTGTTGGAACATATGAGCTTTTGTAACAAGTCTGCCTAAGTGTGCTTTCCTTAGGAAGCAGCCCAGTAATACTAGAGGGAAGATATTTTTGCCCTATTAATTGCAATTAGAACAAGACATTAATTCCACATTTAGATATGTTTTAGACTGTCAGTATAAAATACAGGCTTCCTAGAATCCTTTTTTGTAAAGGTTGAAGCTGAGCATCCATAAATGGGTTACAATAGGGGGCAGTGTTCAGGAGAATAAATTTGACTGCAGGACAGAGTTTTGGTTTTGAAGGGAGAGTTCTGTGCTCATTTGGAGTCCATAGCTAGTCCATACATTTTATTCAGGAAGCACTCTGAACCTTAGTGACTGTGAGCACTAGAAGTTACTGGATTCAAACTGGACATTCCTGTTTTTCTTGGCCTAGGTGCAAAGTGACTTGTTCATTTTACAGTAATACCCCCTTGAAGTTGTATGGTCTGAGTACAGCTGTGTCTGGAGCTTTGATGGGTGGGTGTGAAATCACTTCTTGGAACAGATTACATTGTCACTAAACAGTTTGCAAGAGGCATGTTTATTCTCTCTCACTGCAGAGGAGTAATTGATTTAAAATAAATGCAGTGCCTCCTGCTAGCAGATAAAATTTTGCTAGAACCTGCAGAGCCCCACATGATATACATTCCTGTTAATCCTTTGGGAATGGTGCTGTTGCATGGCTGAGCGCTGGGCTGTCACTCAGAAGTTTCTGTTTGGTTCCACAATTTTTCTTTCAGCTGCTGAGTCTCTTACCAAGCTCAGCATCTTTCCATTATCTCTGTGGTTATATGTGACTATTCCAGAGCTGTATTTTTGACTTCCCCTTCTGAGACCACTGTGTTTATGAATTTCACTGTAACATGACACCCTCAGCTTCCCTTCACTGCATGGCTGCGGCCATTCAGTTTTTCTGGCTTTCTTTGTTCTCCAGGTACTGCATATACTGAAACAGACACTCTGATAAAATCTTGCTTGTTTCCCTTCCCAGTTACCAATGTGAAACTTAAATTCGAATACAGGGTTGATGCCTTGTGGCAAGGGCCTTTTGGGAAGCTGAGTTAATGTAGCTAAGGATGTAACTCGCTATCACTTTTATCTGCTCATTGTAGTTAGAAGAACCGCACCATTAATTTGTCAGTCGGTGTTGCAGCACTAGGTAGCAGCAAAATTATTGTACTTGTTCCCCTAAGAAAAGAGCTTCATGCTAGTAAGAACAGAAAACTCATTTCTTTGTTCTTAGAGACAGCAACAGCTGGATCTCAGGGCATATTATTGTGCTGTCATGCTTAACTTCTAAGCTGCTAAGGATTTTAGTTTCATTCTCTTACTGCTCTGATTTTGCCTTCAGTGTTTTCTCCACTGCCCTGTTTTCACCGTAATAGAGGAGACTTGGTGTTGTTTAAAAATTAACCCATTTTGAGAAGGTTTTTGCCTTCTATTCTCACTGAAGTTGGCTACAACAGAGCTGCCGGTTCAACCCTACTGCGTCAAGATGCTTCATTTGAACCACATCCAAATCTTCCTGCTTTTCCAGCCAGACCATTTTCCGTAGACAACTTTTTTTTTCCTGCTCGTTCTGTGTATGTGACTATAACTTTTTACTGGGCTTTCAGATACCAATTACAACAACTATTCCTTTCTTTCTCACTTTCCAGGAAATCACTTTGCTTTTTTTGAAGCTTTGCTCCTCAGAAGCAAAACTTTCCTCTTAAAATGATCACAGGTCCTAAAGTCTCGCTGATCTGTTATCTCCTGCATGTTTTCCTACCTCCTGCACTCCATCCATTGTTTCTGCAAGCACTGTTTCTGCACTTTGTTTCTTTCTCTCTCAACTGTTGTTTGAAAAGTCACCAGCACTGAACTGTGAAACTTTACAGGCCCTTCTTGAGTGCTGTGTCTGCCATGGTGCAGAAGTGAAACTGCTGACAGAATTTGGCCAGGTAGATACTCACTAGACTCTTCGTACTGTAATTTTTTTTTTAATATCAAAACACAAAACCCCCACTTGATTCTGGGCTTGAATAACATAGTTTTAAATCAGCAAAGTATTGTTGGTTCCTCTGCTTCCTCACTTTCATTGTTCTTGCTACATCTACTTGTTGCTTTTAGAGTTTATTGGCCTATCAGCTCCACAAGGCATGGGCTGTTTTCCCCTCTGGGAGCTGCTAGGCACAGTGGAGTCCTGGCTGCATGTGAGGCCACATGGCTTTCCTGTTATTCAGGTAGAAAATAAAGAAAACCATATAATTCAAGGAAACGTCTTTATGTAAAATGGGTATGTGGAGAGTCAGGTTGGCATCCCACCTCTCTAGTCTGCAAAGTGTGTTTTAGAGGCTAGGTCTCACTGTAGCATTAGTGGAATGAAACTGAGGGCTTGGTGAGTACTGCAGGTTTAATATTAGAAGGCCACGAAGATATTCAAAGGGCTGGAGCACCTCCCGTATGAGGACAGGATGAGAGAGTTGGGGTTGTTATGCCTAGAGAAGGGAAGGCTCTGAGGAGACCTTAGAGCAGCCTCCCAGTACTTAAAAGGAGCTACAGAAAGACTGGGAAGGTGCTCCTTATCAGGGAGTGCAGGGATAGAACGAGGGGGAATGGTTTTAAACTGAAAGAGGAGAGATTTCGATTGGATATTAGGAAGAAATTTTTCCTGTGAGGGTGTTGAGGCACTGGCACAGGTTGTCCAGAGGAGTGGTGGCTGCTCCATCCCTGGAGGTGTTCAAGGTCAGTTGGATGAGGCTTTCAGCAGTGGGAGGTGTCCCTGCCCATGACAGAGAGGTTGTTACTCGGTGATCTTTAAGGTCCCTTCCAACCCAAACCATTCTATGATTCTATGAACATGTTCGTAACACCTTTCTTGGGATTGGAAATTGATTGGAAAGAAAAGTCCATGTAGATGTGATATAAATGGACCTTCAGCCTTATGGTTATTTACCACACTCTGTGAGTGTAGGTTCAGCAGTGAGAGCCAATTGTGTCAGAAGGTTACAGATTTTCAGTTTGGCACTTTCTGTGCTTTAAACGAATGATCTTTACTGTGGGTAAACGTTTACATTTTGTGAACCACTGGACACTTGGTTTTGTACGTATGCCTAATTGTGTCTCCTATGGCAGAACCTTTGTAAACTGTCAGTATTGCCACAACCCAACCAGGCTTATGAGTTCAGCTTTACTGTTCCTGTGGAGGTTAAGCAACAGTCCTGCAAATGTTGTTAGCATGAACAGCAAATGATTAGCAAATTCAGGACAAATGTCACTGGTTTTTTTGCTTCAAAGTGTGAATCAGTGGCTTGAAAGTGGTGTTCTGATCATTTTTAGACACTTCTCTTTTTTCTTTCTCTCCACTTTTTGAAGGATAGGAGGTACATACAGTTCTCTATCCCAGACCCCTGACATCATCTGAGTCAATTTGAGCCAATCTTTGCAATGGGCAGAGTCGCTTTCTACGATTTTTTTTGTCAAAGTTGGAGCTAGATTAAAAGGCTACAAATTGCAAACTTCATTGTGGGAGGCAGTATAGTGTAAATTCAGCAGATGCCTGTTCTGTTTAGCCACCAATATACCAATTAGCGTATGTGTGGGCATGCCACTGTGTGTGCAGGCCAGAATTAACTACAGCTTCGTGTGCTCACGTGCTTCCCATTAACACAGTCACTAACTGGGCATGGGAAGAGGCCAGAGTATTGGCAGTGCAGGGGATGTGTGTGGGGAGCTGGTGGTTCAGGGTTGAGTAAGGCCAAAGGCGAGCAAATGTGGCAGAAGAGTTGGAGGTGGGGAATGGGATGGGGCAAGTCAGCAGAACCAGCCTCAGCTGCTTTCACTGCTCCTGCAACCACCAGCTTCAGGCAGAAAAACTTCATGGAAAAACTATCACTATTTATTTTTTCAGTAGCCTGAAAAGTAGAAGTAAGTTCTTTATAAAAATGGCACCACTGCAAACATCAGGAGATTATGGATATAAAAGAAGGAGGCAATTTCTGAGCCACTTACAAAGGGAACCTGGTTTCGAGTCTCTCACACTCTGAAATGGGCCTGAAAGCCTTCGGTAGTTTCTTCCCTGCAATGAGGCCACAGAGTGTTTCTTTTCTTCTCATATCCTCTTGGGAAAGCTGTGGGAGACTGGACGGATGTGTGTGTGCACAGAGTGAAATCAAGCTTCACAAAAATGTAGCGAGAAGTGGGACAGGCATCTTTAGAAATGTGCCAGCTCATATTAATGAAGGAGAAAGTTTCTTGCAGCTGAGCTTGTTAGCCACAGTCTTTTGGGGTTGTAATGCTGTCACACATTGGAAGTTATTTCTCATTAGTTAGAAAGCCTGTCATGAGTTAACAAGCCCAGGTCCCCCAGTATCCCTGGTTCTGTTTTGGGGTGCTCTCTGGAAGGTGAACTGTTGTTGACACTGCTGTCTTGCTTCTCTGAAAGCAAGGACTGTGGTTCCCACAAACTTAGTGATGTTTTATGGGTAAGCCACCAGCCCAAGGCTTTCAGCTGCTGTGAGTGGGTGATAAGACTCCCTCTGGCACAGGAGCAGCATAGGGAATACAAATTGAGCAATGTCTTAAAAACAACAGAGAAAGATGTGGTAAAATAGAAGCTTCATCAGCTGAGAAGATGCTGCTGGAAAGTTTCCTGTAGCACTAAGCAGTGAGTTATGCTGCTGTAGCTGAGTGAAGGATGATAGCCGGCCTCTTCAGGAATGTGAGATGGTATGTGTGGAACTGCCTAAGCTAAATTTAGGTCTAAATAGCGAATGTTTTCCTAAAGGAAAGTGCAGTTTCTGACCATGAGTATCAAAGACACAAGTTCAAAGCACTCCTAACAAAGAACTAGCATGACAGAAAATGAAGTCTGAGGCAGTCAGGAGCTGACTCGCTGGTGCTTTGTGAATGGCACTGTGTGCCTATCTGTGTTTAGGCACCCATGCATTCCTATTGAGCATCTATGGTGCTGCCAGTATGTACTTTAGTGCACCGCGTCAGGAAGAGAGGATTTCTTTAATATGCTTATGCTGTGTTACTGATAGATGTCACAATGCACTCGGGTAAGTTTGAGAGCTACAAAGAGGAGCAATATGAGCCTTGCCTGTTTGTGAATGCTTACTGCATGGTTTTGTTAAAGGGAGACATCCTTGGAAATAAAGGAAGAGGAGAATAAAGGCAGGAGAGAAACATTGCACTTTCTTTCTTCTGAAATTTAAATACAGCTTTGATTGCGCAGCAAATGCAGGGAGCAGCGATGCTTTCTAGCCATGATCAAAACTGCCTGGAATTGCCTCTGACTTCTCCCTATAATCCCCAGCTATTTCTCTGTGCTGGAAAAGTCAGTAGGAGCTGCATAGATTTCTGTTAAGCAGTCCTGAATCACAATGGTGGCAATAGGAGCCCAGATTATTTCTTGATAGGGAAAATGCAAACACCAGTCACTGCCACATTTTATTGACTGGGCTTAGCAGATCTCTTCTGACCCATTTCTTCCTTCTCCCTGTTGCTTAGCAACAGATACAGCATGTTAGAGTTAAAAAGACTGAAAAACAGGCCTTCAGCAGAAGTTGCCTGTTTCCATAGGTTTTATTTCCTTGAGGGCAGACATTTGTAGTAGTTATGGTGAGTAATCACCCTTGTCATGGTCTCATATGAGCATTCAAATTGCTTTATTGTATTGCATGCCCTGTAAATGAGCAGAGCTCTTATAATAAGGTTCTTCTACCCACTTCTGACATCCAGGAACCTGTTTGGGTCTACAAAAGATATCTGAACTCCTAAAAAGAGAGGGAGGCTGGAAATTCTTCTCCTGCATTAGGCTGGAGGATGCCAATACAGCAAACAGTAAACTACTTTTTTAAAATGGAAACGTCTGCCCAGGGCACAAAGTATCAGTCTGAGCTGTGAATAATAGGCAGACTTAATTCTAGTAATTAAATACAAATGTTATAACTACGTATTCCACCCTTCCCTTCCAGGCACAGGCAGTGTTTATATCATCTGATCAAAATGTATTGTATATTAATACACTACTACTTTGTGACTGTCTTGAACTAAGAAAGCTACCTCCATCTGAGCTATTTATCTTTCATTAGAAAATGTCATGAAAGATGTTTGTCATAGGCTTTGACTGTGCTAATCTTGATACTGCATGTGCATAAACACCAGTAGCCTGTAACACTTAACAGATGAACAGAAGGTCATTGATGAGGAGAGCTGTCAGAAGCTTGTGAGATGATCATTGGTATTTTTGGGGTGTATATGCTGAGCTTAGCAGCCTAGCAGTCACCAGGCTTTTGTGGACTTCACAGCAAAAGCGACAACAGTGAAGAGAATTCTTAAATTCAAGGAGCTGCTGCTGAGAGTGAAGACAAGCAGGAGAGTTGCAGCCACTTGGCGAGTTTGAAATTGGTGGTTATGGTCAGGGCAGGGCACTTCTTCGGCGTGCATCTGAAGTGCAGTACCTACCACATCACAAGAGCTTTTAGAGTGCACCAAAAAGTTGTGTAGTTCCTCTTGGTTGCTCCACTTTTAAATAAGTAGGCTTTTATTTACATTTTGTTTATGCATCCCTCTACTGTGGGACAAGTGGGTCAAGAGGAATGTGAAGCATGGAACATACAAATGTTGACTGCATTATGTGCTCTTCAACGTTATGTTTGTCTTGTTTCAGTGAGTGCCATAATTCTTCTGACCGGATCAAGGTGCGAGTATGGGATGAAGATGACGACATCAAGTCTCGCGTCAAGCAAAGACTGAAACGAGAGTCGGATGACTTCCTGGGGCAGACGATCATTGAAGTCCGTACTCTGAGCGGGGAAATGGATGTGTGGTACAACCTTGGTGAGCAGGTCTTTGGGACTGAAAATGTTAATTCAAGAATGTTCAAGACTGCTTAGGTACATTTGGGAAGTTTGCAAGAAAGAAAAAAAAATACAACACCTTTCCTGCCCCAAACCACAAAACCCCACATAGTTTCAAGGGGCATTGTGGTGCTACAGAGTAGCTGCAACGCTTTGGTCCCTGTTAAAATGAAGAGAATAACAACATGTGGGAAAGGTGGTAGGTGTTGAAAAATACAGTGGGTAAATGCTTGGAGCAGACTTGGTTTCTACTTCTGCTGGAGATATTTCCTGTCCTATGCCCTTTTTGTGCCAACACAAGCATTTTTTCAGTCTGTAAGACCTGCAAGTGCACTGCACTGGGCTGGGAAGTTTTTGATGTCTTTTCAAATTGCCAAACCAGAATATTGTAGAAAGTACTGACAAGTGACCAGATGGTGCTGAATTGACATGCATAGTAATAATTCTAGGAGGTCTAAAATCTTCTTGATAGGGACAACTGACAATTCCCATGGAGCTGAGCACTATGGTGTAGTCACAGACACATCCCACATCAGTCAGCCCTATTCTCAGGAAAGAGATTTCTCCTTGGTGATTCTAGTTCTGCTGCAAGGCCATGGACTCCATAGCACAACACTGGTGGCTTACAGTCAGTCTTTCAAAGTTTTGAAAAAGAATCGGAAAGTTTTCTCCGTGGTGACTCTGATCACAAGCTTAGCCTGAATTTCCATGAGTTCCTTTTCCAGTGTTGTTATACCAAGATGTCTGTGCTCTGAACATGAAAAATACATGTAACTGTTGATGATTTTTTCCTTCTAGAGAAGCGAACAGACAAGTCTGCAGTGTCTGGGGCCATTCGCCTGCAAATCAGCGTGGAGATCAAAGGCGAGGAGAAGGTGGCTCCATATCATATTCAGTACACTTGCCTTCATGAGGTAAGAAGCAGGTTCAGCTCATCATCACCTCGTTCCTTCTGTCTATTGAAGAAGCAGTTTTCTTACCTTTTTCTCCTTGTAATGTTCCTCGTTGGGCTTTCTTTTTCCCTGCTCTGTAGGCCTGGAAACACGCTGAATAATTAGGTCTGCATTTGTCATGAAGGCAAGAAAGGCTTTAGGCTGTCTCCCCCAGCCAGTGGGGGTGGCTGGCTCATTCTGTCCCACTGTCGCATCTGTGCAGCTGTCAGGCAGAGATCCTGCATTGTTGCAACTCAGAGCCCCCCATGAGTCTCACGTAAAGAAAACTGTAATTTCTTTCAGTATGCACCTTAGAGAAGGCATACTAAAATGCTTTATGATTAAATGCTGATCTGTGGAGAGCTTTGACTCTGAGTGGTACAGGTGTTGGTGTTACAAATTCTTCTGTTCTGCTGCACTGTTTTATAGCTATGCACAACTGTTGGGTTGTCCTGTGGTTACTGGGTACCAAGCTGTCTCAGGGTGGACTAAGCTGAGCAGGCAGTGCTGCAGAGGTTGATGGAAGTCCAAAGATGACTTGTGGGAATGACTAAAGGGAAAACCTTGTCTCAGAGACATGTGTTGTGCCCAGTCTGTCTAACAAAGAGAAGGTACACAGCAGGGTAGATCTCTAAGTGCCTAAACAAGGAACAGTAGTCAGAGTCTCTTTCTCCTGAAACCTCATATTTTAAGGTTCAGTGAGATTTAAGCAAATTCAGATTAGAAAAGAAGGACAGATGTATCACAGAGAGGAAAGTTCAGCCATGGGAACAACGTATTTATCCAGACACTGGGCTAGATGAGCCCTGGGGTGTCTTCTGTCCTAACCAGCGAACAGACAAATACAAAGCCTAGGAAAACATCAGTATGCTTCTTTTAGTAGGCTGTGTTGTGTCCTTCAATACATATTTATTGTTTTTAAATTCAATGATTGCTTCTATACAGTAAGCTGTTTCGGGTTTTTTGCCTTCTGAACATGCATGTTGCTGCCCTTTTTTGCAAATAGGTATCTCTTTAAAAATCACCTTCTTTCATTTGTGTATCATAAAATGAAGATGATCTACAGCTAGAATAATTTAATCAGAAAAAAATAGCAGTCTAAAGCAGAGGAGTCCTCTAGCTCCTAATGAGATCATTAGAGTTTTGCATCTCTTACTACAGGGAGCCAGCTGTCTGAAAGGCTGATGAATCTGTAAGTGACATGAATTTGAGGATTCCTGAGAAACGCACTGAACTGAATGTGCGATTTCTGCACAGCAAGGATAGCTGAAAGCCTTTGCAGTGTTAGGTAAAGTGAAAGGTCATATTGAATAATAAGCAAGTGTCTAGTTGTTAGGGGTAGTCCTTTTAAAAAAAAAATAATTCTGTTTGGACTGTTCTACTGTATAATAATTATAATACAAAGCTGATAGAGAGCTGTTATGTCAACTAGTTTAAATAGCTTGTCCATGTTAAGGCATTTCGTTCTGAGGACAGAAGAGTGTAGATTTCAGAGAACTAGTTAGTCTTTGGTTTTGCTGCATTGAATCACTCCTCTGCATCATTCACAGTGTTGCTAGGAAAAGTTGCAGATGTGCTTGCAAAATTCAGCTGGGAGCACTTGAGAAGGAAACATGGTAAAAGGAGAAAAATGCATAGTCTGTAGGGGGAAAGGAGAAAGGAGGAGAGCAAAGACATTTTTGTTAGTGCTGTCCTCTCCACAGTTCCAAGCTCTTCATGGAAGCTTCAGCAACCTCACATATAATTGAATTCCTGTTTTGTATTTCAGAACCTCTTTCACCATCTCACAGATGTGCAAGGGAATGGGGTGGTGAAGATCCCTGATGCCAAAGGAGACGATGCCTGGAAGGTGTATTTTGATGAGACAGCTCAAGAGATCGTGGATGAATTTGCAATGCGTTACGGCATTGAATCAATATATCAGGCCATGACGTAAGATGTGTTTCCTGTGGTCTTTGTTGCCAATAATCAGTGTAACTAATTGACGTGACCATTAGTATTTACAAGATGAAATGTGTCGTTAATGGAGGGCTTGACAGTGACAGGTGCTCCTTATGGGGCTTCCTGTGAGCGGGAAGAGACTGTCTCTGAATCACTGGTTTCCTGAAAGTCTGCAAATTAATGTCTAACAAAGTGCTGGAATTAAACATCTATCTGAACAGTTTTTGTGAGCACCTTTAGGGCTAATTCTAAGGAATTACACCAACTTTGGTAGTGTAAATGACCATATTTTATTATTGATCACTGAGCTATTCCACTTCTAAGACTCTGAATTATCTATTTGAGCACTCTCCTGATAAAAATTGCCCAAGGATTCCACTGAAGATTTCTGATGATGTGAGAAGGGATGAGGTGTTATGAAACTGTTTGTCCTGCATGTCTGTTGTGGCAAACGGCACAGTCCTTTGAAGTAACTAATTTCCCTGGTGCTGCTGAAGGCATTTATAAGAACTTTGAGAAATGGAGCCACTGATTTGTCCTATTTGCAGCTAGGCTAATGCAGGTCTTGATCTTCAAAGAGTGTTTTCCTTGTTACTTTACTTTTACTTGGATTTGAGATTAGCCATTCTTCTCTCTTAAAGACTAGTAGTGCTATACTTAGTTAATTTCTTATTGCAAATGTAATATTTAATATATGAAGTGAACGTTTTAATGTTAGGAACTGAAAGTTTTGGGATCTGGATCCTTAGATGAGTTATGATCTGTACTTATGTCACCTTGCAAGCAGCTTTTCTGCCTATTGATTTAAGCCAAGAAAAGAACTGGAAGGTACTTCTGGAAATCTAGACTCTGCTTATAGCAGGGTTGACATGCAAGTTGGACCAGACTGCTCAGGGTCTCTTTCAGTTTGTTGAAGGTTTCCAAGGATGGAGGTTGACCACCTCTCTGGGCTCCTGTCCTCAGGCTTTATTACTCTGGGGAAGAAAGTCTTGGTTGAAATCCAGATTGGGAAATCCTGATTTGAGTTTCCCATACTGTTACTGCTGCATATTCTGCTTATCTTTTACTCTTCCCTCCAGAAGTTTTTTGGCCTGACTCAATCTTCTCACTAACCCTCTCCTTCCTCCTAAGTAGTCAAGACATTAATCTTCACTCTTCACACCTTCTCCTCTTCAAGCTAAACAAAATAATTTGATGTGTTTGTCTTTATTTACCAAGTACCTATATGACTAGTTGGTACAGAGGTATTGTGTAGCAAGCACGTTAACATTCAGGCATCAGTGTCATGTTTGTGTGGAATACTGACTTGTGAAATCCCATGAAATTCTTTCAACAGAGCTTTATTTTGGTTATAATAATTTGTAGGTTAACTAGCACAGCAGCTAATGTCAGTGATGAGTCCCTTAGGGAGAAAGCTACATTTAGAAAACAGTTCCCAAATTTAGTTTGGGAGCTCAGTCAGGATTCCTGCGTGAAGGAAAAATGGCTCACGTCCTGTCTGTTGGAATGAATTTGCTTCCCACGTCACATAATATTAGATGTCTTAAGCTCTGGCTTTTTTCCTCCTTATGTCTAGCAGATTTTTTTTGATTGTTCAATCATTTCACAAGCCAGTATGCTTCTGGCATAAGTTTGAGATTTCCTGCAGGAGAGTTGCTTGCACTTTAGTGCGAGCAGTTAAATGGGAAAATGCAAATGATTGTGCAAGCTTCCTGCAGGCTGGAAGAGTTAGCCCTAAGGAATCACGTATTGGTGCAGCACAGAAATGCTAGCATGTGATCTTGCTGTGCTTGAATGCTTTCCAATTGCTGCTGCTTCATGTCACCTCAGAACCTGTGGCTGCCTCAAGTGGCAGCAAATTATATAGATTTCCTTGTGTCAGACTTGGTTCTGGGAACTGGTGTCAAGCTGTTGGCAACAAATAGTTGAGACACTATTTTATGATCTGGAAAAGGCTACAGTGAAAGGATTCTTCTTGTTTTCAGTGTATCTGTTGTCTAAATGGCATCTTTATGAAAAAAAAAAAAAAAAACAAATGAAAAAAAGATGCTGGAGTTTTGCAGAAAGGGAGAAAGCATAACTTTCATCTGTTCTTGGTGCCAGCTAGACTAAGGGAGCTATTAAAGAGATGGAGTCAAGTTGTGCTACGCACAAGAGACCGAAATGACTTACAGAACTGTTCTTTTGCAGGCATTTTGCATGTCTGTCTTCTAAATACATGTGCCCGGGCGTGCCAGCTGTGATGAGCACCTTACTTGCCAATATCAATGCTTATTATGCGCACACAACTGCCTCCACAAATGTGTCTGCTTCGGACCGCTTTGCAGCCTCCAATTTTGGGGTATGTTTGCGTGTTTGGTAATGTTACAATTGGACTTCTGTAATTTGCTTACAGTGCTTCTGCCTTTCAACAAATGTTCTATTGAAGGAACAGTAAATCTATGGGGAGCTGGAAGCTGTGGAGCTCTTCTAAACTCAACAAAGACCACAGTTTTATTGTCATCACCGTCACATGTTTTAGATATTAATCAGTGTAATGCATTGTGATGTTTATTTTTTGTGTTCAAGTTACACTGGAGCACAGAGGGTATGGAAATAAGCAAATAATACTTAGCTCTGCGTGGAGGTGCTGTTGATAAAATATACCGTGCAATCTGATTGTTTCAAATTGTTGTTTTTAAAAACAGCAACTGCTTTCAGAAAAAACAACAACAAAAAACCAACCACCACCCTTCGTCCCCCCAGAAACAAGTAGTCTGTCCTCTAATAGTTAAAATGTTTCTTCTATAACATATGAGGAGTTGAGTGTGCTGGCAAAGTGTTTCGAAAAGCTCGTGCTTCCCATCAGACTGAGAGTTTATAGATTGAATGAAGTGTTCATAATGTCCAGCCAACATCCAGTGGAGGGGCTTGACCTGCAGGAGGTAGTCACGAGAAGCCTGTAATACTTGTCTCTGAACAAATAGATAAGATCTTGGAGCTGTGTCACTGTGCTGAATTACACCCATTTCTGCCTACTCCTGTATTCATCTCTGAATAAATATTTTCTCTTAAATATAAATTTGGTGCAAATTGCAGACTAGAAATCTGAGGGGCCTTTGTTCTGCCTCTGCTTCGGAGTGATAATCGAGTGTTTTCCTGACAGTTCTAATAGGAGTAAATCCAAGAATCAAAAGAAAATACTGTTTGCACACTAGCATACATCCATATTGTTTCTCCTGCTCTCCTGAGGTCTGACACTAATTTGCTGATATCCTGCTACTTACTCTGTACCTCAGTTTAACAGTGATGACGTGAGGTTTATTGGTGTTTTCCTCCACAGAAAGAACGATTTGTGAAGCTTCTGGACCAGCTTCATAATTCACTTCGAATTGATCTCTCAATGTACAGGGTGAGTGAGAATAAAAAGAATTCTTTCAGGCATTCTGGTGGGCAGAAGGGAAGCACACCATCTGGATTTCTCTTATGTTTCTAACTTTTTGGGTAGTTTGTGTCTTAGGGAATTGTCATGACGAGCTTATTGATCAAATACATGCTTTTGTTTTCCTCATGGATAAAGCTTAAACATTTTTTCTTCCATTATAACTTCCTCAAGACTTCTGAAATAATTTAAGGATTGTGAGGTATGTTTATCTCTGACAGTCTCTCACAAATGCAAATTGGGTTGGATTAATTAATTTGAATTATTCTTATCAGCTACTTCAGGTATCATCTACAAAAGGAAAACAGATTTTTTTTCTTCCCTTGTAAGACGGAAATCTTTTAGAGGACCTTCATCTACATTGTCAGTTATTTTGGGTCAAATCACTGTTCCTGACTCTGGATCTATAAGATGTACTCTCAGGTTGAGGTCTCCCACCCCTTTAGCTTGTTGGAAAGAGATGAGTTTCAAATGCTGGCAACAGTCCATCAGGCTTCTTAAACTTTCTAAGTTTCTTCCTTTGCTGTTGCAGAGTTGACATAGTCTTACCATGATTTGGCTTTTGTTTTTTAATTCCGTGCTCTATTATTTTATTTATTGACTAAGTCATTGAAAAAATATAAAAATGGGTGCAAAATATAAGCATTGATTTTATTTATTTATTTGAAAGTAGTTGCTCTTCTGTTCAGTGCCTTTATCTGAGACACAGTAGAACATACAGAGGAGGGAAACACAACTGGACTAACAGAAGTACATTGGGAAGTAAAACAAAGGAGCAAGGTGCAAAAGAAAATAAAAGGAATGTTGTGTAAAGAGCTATTCTAAAACTACATTACTGGTAATAGAAGTTCTAAATAGAACACTAATCCACTGCGTGACAGAGGGAAAATTATCAATACGTGCTAATAGGAAGCAATGGTGGTGGTACCTTTTTGTTTGCTCGGTCTTCAGTAAAAGCTTCTTTCTGGTGGCTAATGCTATGAAACCTTGGACAAATGAGTAAGATCTTACGTAAAGAAGCAGGAAGGTTTTGATGTAGTTTAAATAATGTATACGTTATCTATTGGGCAATGTATTTAGAGAAATGGCTGAAGCAATTTGGGAGCTCTTAGTAATTGTTTTAAGACCCCTGAAAGGCAAGTTAAATTCTAGAAGAAAAAGTCGTTAATTTCCAGGTTTTAGTGTAGGAGATAGCAATTCACAACTTAAATCGCCTGGATTAGGCCTCTCCCCCTAATTTAATTAAAATGTTTGTAAACACTTAAAACAATGAAAAACCAACAGTGTGGAGTTGTGAAAAAGAAAGTGTCAAACCACCCTGTGTTCCTTCCAAGGGCAGGGAAGTGGTGCAGAGAAAGGTGGAGCCTGCTGAAGAATAGCTCCAAGTCACCCTCAGAATAATTATTTTTGAAAAGTGTGAGCAAATGAAGTTATTCTAGATACATGTCAGTTGGTGTTTTTGTTGTTGGTCACTGTTTGACATATGTACAGAGGAGGCTGAATTTCAATATAGATAATGTTATCTTTCCTGATTATTATTCCTAATCAAGAACATTCAATCCCTAACTTTCATCCAATGTTTTGTGTTCAAATCTTGACACACTAAGTCTTTGATTTTGGTAAATTCCCTGAGTGCTGGAGAGTCTGTGTGTGAACAATTTCACTTTCAAAGGAAAGTTGTCTAGGAACGAACATCTACAAATGACTGTAAGGAGTACTAAATTGCTTGCCTGAATTACAGCAACACTCAATTGCTGTCAGCATGTTTTTCTGGGAGTCCTCAGTAATAAATGAAAACTTATTCCCCTCTGCCCTTTTTACCTTTGTCTCTAGTAAATTTTGAATCTGCAAATACAAAGAGACTGTCCAAGTGAAGGTTGCCTTTGCTGTTTTACTTGCAGCAAAACTAATCGCATCAGCCTGAATGTAAGAACATGCTGAGGAACATGAACACTGTTAAAGAACACAGGAAGGAAAGAGTGGGATTGTAGGAAAGGACTCAGTGCCTGAGGTCAGAAAGGGGATAGTCTCTTTCAAGAAGAAAAGCTTCCTACATTTAGCACATGCATTTCATAGAATCATAGGTTGGTTTGAGTCAGAAGGGGCATTAAAGCCCATCCAGTTCCAACCCCCCTGCCATGGACAGGGACTCTTCCCACTTGATCAGGTTCCTTAAAGCCCCTTCCAACCTGGCCTTGAACACTTCCAGGGACAGGACATCCATGACTTCTCTGGGCAACCTGTGCCAGTGCCTCGCCAGCCTCACAAGAAAAAATGTCTTCCTAAAATCTAATCCAAATCTCCCCTCTTTCAGCTGAAAACCATTCCCCCTTGTTCTGCTACCACACTCCCTGATAAAGAGCCCCTTCCCGCCTTTCCTGTAGCTCCCCTTAAGTACCAGAAGGCTGCTCTAAGGTCTCCCTGGAGCCTTCCTTTCTTTAGGCTGAATAAGCCCAGCTATTTCAGCCTGTCCTTGTATGGGAGGTGCTCCAACCTTTTCTTTAGGTGAGTATATATATATGTACATACGTACACACACACACAGAGACATATGTGTCATATCTGGAAGGGACAATGAGACTTTTAATTTCAGTGGACCCCCGAATGTGGAAGAGGAAGCTATGGCTGTGAACAGTGAGGTGGTGGGCAGAGAGTGTAAAATAAGTGCCTGAGAGCAAAGGAGGCACTGGAGGATACAAGCTTATCTTGGCAGATTTCATCTTAGAGGGGACCCAGTAGTTACAGTGACTCTTCTTAGAGGGAACAGTGATTGTTTTCCCTTCTCAGTCCAGTTTATTTCTCTGGAGAGGTTTCTAATATACCACACCTCTTGGTGTCTCAGAAGAGAAACCAAAACTCAAGTGGTGAGAGCAGAAAGGAAAGGGCCCGCACAAGCAACCTCAAGCCAAAAGGCCAGGGCTGCTGCTGACAAGGCCATTACTCCCTGCCTGCTCCTTCTGCAGCCAATGAGACATCTCCTGCTGCCAAGGGCTGTCAGTCTCCTGGCATCCACAAACTTTACATCCGTATGAGAAGCTATTTAATTAAGCAAGCAGATAAGCTCCTGCAGCAAAAAGGCCTGATTTATTGAGCATTGTTTTGACTGGTACAAGCTTCTTGTGCAGGAAATGTTTCCAAGACACTTTCCCTATTTAGCACATGCTTGAAGCTTTGCATGGATCTGACTGTGCTTTCCAACAGGATTTCCCTTTTTTGTCGACAGAATAACTTCCCAGCCAGCAGCCGTGAGCGGCTGCAGGACCTGAAATCTACAGTGGATTTGCTGACCAGCATCACCTTTTTCAGGATGAAGGTAGTGTTATGGGTGGGGATGGGAATAGACCCTCTGCAGTTTTTGCCACAGAAGTTGGTTTCCTGTTTTCAAAACATTGTTTTATGTCATTGTGTTTTAGACATGTAAGGAAAATGGAAATCGTCTGCTGACTGTGTAATAAATACCCACATTTTATCTTCAATGTATTTTGCATAATAAAGATGAAAGGGTGGGGTTTTTTTCCCTGGGGTTCCTCAGTCATAAACATGGCACAAAATAATTTTTAAAAAAGAGGAAAAAAGAAAATTGTCTAGTTTTAGAAAGATAATTTAATTTTGCTTATAGCATGAGGAAGATTTTCCTATAAAACTGTTTACAGCATTTATCAGTCACTACTATCTCTTCACCATCTTTTATCTAGCAAATGTTTTTAAATTTACTTCTTGGAGGATAAAATACTGAAGTTGGATAGCATCTCTCAGTAGAAGTCCATGGTAATTTGCTGGTTCCGTGGTTAATTTTATTGTTCTAGCGATGTATAATGAGATTCTTTTTGATTCCCGATTTTTGTTTCTAAAATTTTTAAAAAATATTGTTGCAGGATTGCTTTATTTTGATAAAAATGAATAAGTTTTTAATTTCAAAAAGTGCTTTAATTTCAGAAAGTGCTTGAAATTTTACTTTCTCTAGGATAATGATTTTTAGAGTTTTATTTTCAAGATACCTGTTCATTCAGAAAATATGTCTGCACTGAAAGTTTGCTGTATAGAAATACTCTGATAAGCTTAGAGATAGTGACAATATTGAAATTGTCTCAGGTTGTAGTTTTATTCCCAGGGTGATGTCTGCATGTGAGTTTCGTTTAAAGTAACCCTGCAGTGTTTATCTAGGGCAGCATAAAAAAAGAAATAGCAAAAATGCAGTCATTGCAAAAGGAGAAGACGTATTGGTTGGCATGTCCCTGAGGATTCTGGTGTGCTTTAAAAATCAGTAAAGCCTGTGAGGAAAGATGTCCTTACTTTGTTGTATGTAAGTGTTTAGTCTTCAGCGAGACTTTCCAGATCAGATGTTCTTCCAGTGTTTGAAAAGATTGTTTGCTGACTTCACAGCAAAATCCTGAAAGTTGGGCAGAAATTGTATGTGCTTGGTTCACATTATACACATATTGAAGCCACGCGATTTATTTATTCTGAAGAATCTTCCTTGGATCTGCAAAATCCCTTTTGTGCTCCAAATGATCCTGTAGGGACAGAAGTGTTGTCACTGCCATTTTATGTCCAGGGAGAGCAACCCGTTCGTGGTTTCAGGTCACTGATAGCTCAAGTCACTGAAAGCAGATCCACCTATTTCCACCTGTTTCCTAAGTCCTGGTGACTTGTGCTGTTCCTGTTCGATTTATGGACAGTGCTTTGTTTGACTCTTTATTGTCTCCTTGCCAGGTCCAAGAGCTGCAGAGTCCACCCCGAGCAAGCCAGGTAGTGAAGGACTGTGTGAAAGCTTGCCTCAACTCCACCTATGAGTATATTTTCAACAATTGCCATGAGCTGTACAGTCGCGAGTACCAGACAGATCCTGTGAGTAGCTGATAAATAGACAGAAACCCAAGTTTCTGATTTTCTTAAGATAATAATGAGAAAGCTAATTGAATTAAAAATCCAACTAAACAAAATTATATGACTTACCTTCTGAATATACAAAAGTTGTAATCCATTAATGAACACTAATTAGTAAGTGGAGGATGATAATTGTTTTATGCTAACTAATTATGATTTGTTTTGCCGGCCTCAGCTATTTTATTTCATGAGCAGTTGTGAAGGGAAGGTTTGATGCAGCATTGAGCAAGCCAATTAGAGCAAATGTAGACTGATCAAGAAAACTGTCTTTAGCATAGATAAACTGCAAGCAGTGAAATTTTATCTTGTTTGCTGGCATCCAGTGACCTGCAATAGGCTTAGGAGGTGCCTCTAGGTGAAAACCATTTCCAAATCCGTGAGAGCTCTGTGAGCTGCTCTGCAGTAATGCACGCACAATATGTCAACATGGATATAGTCATCAATGCAGGTGCCTAAAAAAGCAAGTATTTGGAACAAGCTTAGAGCAAATGGTGTCTGAGCAGGTCTCCTCGAACATGACCTCCTCTGGGCATGGTCAGTGACAAAACAGTGATTATTTGGGTTTGAGGCCACCACTGAACAACATGGTTTGACATGTTACTGTGTTTTGCATTAGATCCTGCAAGTTGCTGGCAAACGTTAATTTTAAACTTTTCAGAAGAAGGAGTACACAAGTTATTAGTACTTGTGATGGTCTACATTTGTCAGCTTTTTCTTTCCCCTTTAAATTTACAATGATTTTCCAATGACTTCCTTCCCAGAACAAAAATCAGGACCTTCCTCCAGAGGAACAGGGTCCCAGCATCAGGAACCTGGATTTCTGGCCCAAGCTCATCACACTGATAGTTTCCATCATAGAAGAAGACAAGAATTCTTACACCCCAGTCCTGAATCAGTAAGAATCTTCTGTGTCCTGTGTGACTAATGCTAGTCTCTGTGTGCTCTGCTTTGTTTGTTAAACTATTTTCTTTCTCTTCTGTCACTTGTGTATTTATAGAAGTACTTATCTTGTCTGTCTGTCTTTCTGTCTTATCTGTCTCTGTCTATATAAATAACTTTTTGGTTGAGATGGAAGAGTTTCAAAAGGTTCAGTTACGATGGCGTTCGAGCACAAACACCCTGATTATAACAATCCTGAACTCAGGGAGGCACCTGAAAATGGGGTGAGAGATCTTTTGGTTTTTTTCTGATGTTGAGCAGTTCTGGGATGCACATTACTGCACACTGGTGCCATGGTGACAACACCTTACATTGCTATTTAGGAACATGGTGCAGCATGGGGAGATTGCGTTGGGTTGGGTTGGCGCAACGTTTGAAAGGATCCTGAAATGGGTCTGTTTAACTGCTGAGTGTGCCTCCGAGAGTCCCACAGGGCAGGAAAGAGGGAGATGTCTGACAAGGTATTACACACGAAGGACTGGGTTATGCTCCACTGATCATGGATTTAACATGGTATGGGCACCTGATTGGTGTTTAGCTGTCAGCCTAGGAACCCTAGGAAAGAAAAAAAAAGAAAGGAAATATGGACAAGAAAGGGAGAAAATGTGCAAGAGCACTGAGATTATATTCCCAGAATTGTTGTATGGGTCTCTTCTAGAAGAGATGTCTAAGGGCTGGCTTTTTGAGTTAAAATCAGTGTCAATAACAGTATTGTTTTCAGGCTGTTTAATCTGTGCTGCAGAGTCCAGTTTAATGTCTCCAATTTCCACCCGTTTATTTATCTAGGATGAAGGAAATGTATTGATGTTGAGCTTTTCAGCTTGTAGTTAGCTCAGATCTAAATAAAGAAGAGCCCTTTGCTCTGATACATGCCAAAACCTTTCCCAAATCCCCCTCAGATTTCCTCAAGAGCTGGCTGTTGGGAAGATCAGCGCAGAGGTGATGTGGAGTCTTTTTGCCCAGGATATGAAATACGCCATGGAAGGTAAGACAATTCCACACTGCTGCTGTTACAAAAGAGTGTAGTGTTCTAAACATCTTGATAAGCAATCATCAGAGTGGACTAACATTTGCTAATACTAAATCAAATGAAAGAGTAAACTTTGGCCTAATTAAAAGAACAAAGCACCAGAGAATCTGGTAAAATACATCCTGATAAAATATGTTGTGTACATCTGGGCCTTGTACTAATTGAGAATAAAGGACCCAGAAGACCTGGTAGAGAACATCCTGGACATCTGCATCAGAGGGGACGGCGTTAATCAGGCCCTGTTACCAGATCTGCCGACTTGGCAAGGACACCTAAGAAACGCCCACCTCCGGAAACAGATACCCCTGCTCACTGAGTGTGTGTAGTATGGAACATGCATGATAAAATCACCTGTAACTTTATGTAATCTCTAACCAATCATTTGTATAGGGAAGTGCTTGGTATGTATTTACTCTGTAACTTTTTGTAATAAATTGAGTGTGGAGGTTCCTGTCAGTTGTGCTTGGTCTGTGGAAAAGCTACCGAGTGCCCAGACTTGCACAATTTTGTAAGAAAATAAGTGTCTCAGCCTGGCAGGTTTGCATTCTAGGTAACAAATCTGACTTTTCAGACAACGTTGACAGTTGACTTGCAGGTGACCTCTTCTTTGCTGTCCATTTCGTGTAAATGAGGCTTAAGCACATCAGTAGCATCACTTTCTAGAGCAGGGACTTCTGGTGGTTTGCTAATGGACAGCTGCTTTATGGGTGAGGATGGGGCTGAGATCTTCCTGAGCTCTAGACCTGTGTGTCGAGCTGTGTTGAAAGCTTTTTATTGTCATCCCAGCTGGTTTGAAATCAGAAGCGCACTTTGGCCTGAGGCTATGATGGCTTAGATCATCAGCAGCTTCTTTCTGCAATATACAATGGTGGAGAAGTTGATGGACTGTGGGTTGTGCCATGGCTGTAGTTTCTGTATGACACAGCACAAACAGTCTAAGCCATTGGCATTTTCAATTAGTCTGTTTCTGAAAATGTTAGGCCTGCAAAGCCCAGCAAAGTCCTGGAAAGGAATTCTGCTATTTGCAGTATTCCTCTGATTCAGTGATTACAATTTTTAAACTTGTTTTTAGTTCTATATATTTATTTATACAATGTAATCAGCTTCTTAAAGGTTTAGAGAGCATCCAGCTCCCACTGGCTCTGCAGCTGCAGTAGTGGGGTTTTTTCCCAGTACTTTGCAGAGCCAGGCTTTATGATCATCTATAAGGTGATGCTGTGGTAAAACAGAAGTGCCAGTGCTGCCTATGGCATGCTACCTTTATTCATATTCCAAAACTCACTCATAAAATTATGCTTAATCCATTTGTACTCATCTGGAGCACTGTGTTCAGTTCTGGAGTCGTTGACACAGGAGGGACATGGATCTGTAAGAGCAAGTCCAGAGAAGGCCACGAAGATGATCAGAGGGCTGGAGCACCTCCCATATGAAGACGGCTGACAGAGTTGGGGTTGTTCAGGCTGAAGAGAAGACTCCAGGAAGAGACCTTAGAGCAGCCTTCCAGCACTTAGAGGGGGGCCTACAGGAAAGCTGGGGAGGGGCTCTTTGTCAGGGAATGCAAGGACAGGATGACGTGGAGCAGTTTTAAGCTGAAAGAGGTGAGATTTAGATTAGATCTTATGAAAGAAATGTTTTCCTGTGGGGGTGGTGAGGCATTGGAATTGGTTGCCCAGGGGGAGTCGTGGGTGCCCCATCCCTGGAGGTGTTCAAGGCCAGGCTGGATGAAGCCCAGTGTGAGGTGTCCTTAGCCATGGCAGGGGGTTGGAACTGGATAATCTTTAAGGTCCTTTCCAACCTAAACCATTCTACAATTCTATGATTTGTTCCTAGTTTGATTTAAGCTCACTTGCAGGAGTGAGAGCCTATTAGGATATTACTTCAGACTGCTAGGAAAAAACCTGCTGCCAGCTAAGAGAACTCCCTGCATTTTGTTCTTTGGGAGCAGTCTGTGGGTTTGCTCTGTAGGTGAAAAAGATTGACTCAGTCTATTGCTTAGTCTCTGTACACGCGACAGGGGTGGAGACTGCTGGGGGGGTACACCCTTTGCCAGCTCTAGACCTGAATTCAGCAGGTTGCAGGTCTGGATGAAATGTTCTCACTTCTGTGTTAGGAACCTTTTAGATGCTTGTACCCCACAGTGACTTTGTCTTGTGAGGTCGTGTGGATGTAAGAACAGACGCTGGGAAGAAGGACTGAGACCTACTAACTGCGTTGAAGAGTCTTTTTTATAGTGACTGTCACTACTTACTCATGTGTTAGAGATAAGGCAACTGTGAAAACTTTGAGTTCATTTTCCCTAGAAACTGTTTGCTACTGCAACTATTTTGGCTCCCCTTTCCATTTTGTCCTTATTTACACCTTCAGGAATTTATAAGGAAGTTTGCTTTTCCGCGTGTTGAAAGTGCTATGTGTTCTTCCTCTCCCACCAGTCATGAGAACTGGATGACTCTGAGTCTAGTTGCTGACTTTCCTAAGATTCTCTTTCCCTGTTGCATCCAAAGTGTAGCTGCAAAAAGGTTGCTGATCATGTGTGTGAATTTGTCTGTCAAAGGGGAGATAACTCATTTTTTTCATCTTTTGCGTGGCTCTATTTGATTGTCAGTGCTCAAGTTGACTTTGCCTCCCAGATTTTCCCTGTTTACATCTCATACAATGTCCCCTTTGACTCTGTCCTCCCTGGTGAGTGAATCTGAGCTTATTTTAACTTTTCCTGACATCCTTGTGGTCACTTGTGGTGTTCTAAAAACAAGGTTTGGCACAATGCTTGCACCATGAGTTCCCCAGAGCATAGTAAATACTTGCTGAAAGAGAATCTCTTCAAAGTATTTCTTGGTGAGAAAAGTTAACACCAAAGCAGCTGATGAACCAGGAAGGGATTGCATTTTAAAGGAAAGCTGAAAAACTGCATGGAACATGCATTTGTATTCCAGCTGTGCAAGTCCTGCAGGCGGATAGAACAATAATAGACTCTGTGTTGGTGTGTGTCTCTTCCAAATATATATTTGAGAAATCCTTTCAATTTCAAGAAATTCTGTTTGAGGCCTATTGGTTCCTCAATGCTTTGCTCTCCAGAAACTTATAAAGATAACCTTTATAACAACCTCTACAACAATTCAATTACAGGCCTTACTACTTGTATTTTAAATGCAGATGATTGGATTAGCTCACTGCTTTTTTTTTTTTTTTTTTTTGATGAGAGGGAAAAGGGATTAAAGGGAACAGATTAAGTGATTTGAAGGATGATGATTAGATTTGCTGTCCCAAGCTCTTTGCTCTGTCATTTCTCAGTTTGAGTTGCTAATTTCTCTACCAGTTTAAATACACCAAGAGTTTAATATTCTTGTCTTTGCCAGTTTATGGAATAATCCCTGGATACATTTCTGGTGTGCTCCAAGATCCGTATGCATCTGGAGCTCTCTGCCACAAAAGCTAATCTGTTGTGTGCATGTGAACCCAGAGTATAATACTTGCTCCTAACTTTCTTCACGGTGTTTTCCCTTATGTTCTGTTCCTAAGTTCTGGATAACATGAGTTCATTCACCTCACCAAGTGGTAAGTTTATGCTCCTTAGTTGTAAGCAGGCAAAGAGTTTCATCTGCTACCTGTAGTTTTAGCACTTTGGATGTAGTTGCTAATAATAGCTTTAGTGTCCTGTAGTTTTTTGCCAGTGATGAGTAGATCCACAAAGAGGATGTAGAAGACCATAGTGCTGCTGCAGAAATGGTGGGTATGTACTGCTTAGGAGAATCCTGCTCTGACAGGTCACTCCAGGTTTTTTTTATGGTACCTCATATGCTGAGGAGTTGTGGGTGGGAGCCCCTTTGGTGGATCCCAGGGACTGAGCTGTAGATAACATCTGATGGAGAGTAGCTGGTGAGGTGAGAGCCCTGGTTTGTGTGTGGCTCTGTTCCTTCCATCCTGGCTGGGGCGAGGGTGGAGGGAATCTGACCCTGTAACTCTGCAGTGGGAGAGTTTTCTTCTAGCCTAAAGTCCTTGGATTGACTTTGGCATAGACAGAAGTGCAGGCCTGGCTGTTTGAAACTGCCCCCTCCCTTCTTCCAGCCTGATGCATCCTCATTGCTCTCTGGAATGCAGTGTGGAAGACAACTGGGAGGCTCAGGTGGGAGATGGCTTCTCCGAGTTGGAGGGCATTGCCTGCCTGTGTGAGTTGTTTTCTTTTTTCCCTACGGGTGGCAGCTAAACATGCCTCTCCCAGTCGGAGCTTACAGCCTATGCAGGCACTGTGTAAATACTAATAGAGTACAGTGTTTAGGGGCTTTGGAACCTAGCTAGCCTATGGATGCTGTAGCTTGTGTCCTTTGGGCACCTTCTAAAGAGTTAGATTGGTAAAGCATAAAATGTTCAAGTCATAAAAATAAAACACCTATTTTCTATTTAAAAACAACTTGCTATTTCAGGAGCCGGTAGCAGCAGCCACAGCAGCAGTGTGTTTGTCCACTGGAAGACAGGTGCCCCGCAGAACTATCTTTTGCCTTTATCTCCCCTAAGGAGCCTTAGAAGGTCCAGGATGTATCCCACTTGTTTTGTTTTCTCTCTGCCCCAAAAGTGACAGCTCAGTGCACCATAAACAGCACACCTGACCCTCCCCTCCTTGCTAGTGAAGGCAATACAGGGCAAGGCATTGAGAAGTATCCATCATGCCAAATCAACCCTAGAGTGAAACAGAGCATATAGACTTATTGTATGGCCCAGATTTGGATGGCAAGATCCTGCTACTCTGGAGTCACCGTAACATAGAGGATGATTTTTCCAGATGATACAGTTAGCTCCACCTCTGGAATGCTGATCATTGCTCAGCAACTGGATAACCTCATGACCTCAGTGGTAACCAGAGTGACTAGTATTCTTGCTGTCCTCTGTGAATCCTCTGTGACCCAGAAGGCACAATCTATCCAAGCAAAGAGGGCTCCTGATCTTCCTTTACTAGGAAGACATTAAAAGGCAGTAATAGAAAATCAATGTCATCCTTGACAACTGTGGATCATCTTATTTTGGAGACATCGGCATTAGGAGAGTTGTAAATTGAAAGCGTCTCTAATTGGAAGAGAGACTGAGAAGACTTGGCAGGCAGCATTGAGATAAATCATTCTGCCACATTCTCACTTCTAATATGGGAAGGGGGATTAGATGCACTCACAGATGCCAAGTGTCTGAAGTGTTAACAGTTCAACAGCCTCGGTACCTATTAGAATTTCTTTGCTGAAATTCAGCATTATTTGATAGAAATTAACTCATAGAAAGTAGGCTGGCAATCAAAAAAGAAAATCCATGGATTAAGGATGTGGTAGAATTCCTGTTCTCTGCCTGAAAAATAGCACTGGATGTGACACTACAAAGTGTGCTGCTACGAAGCAGTTCCCTATTAATGCCTTAATAATATGGCCTCGGTGACCCTAAAAGCTCTTCTCCGGAGGAGGCTGTTTGCAGATGAAATCTGCTGAGGAAATGTGAGAGACTTACAGAACTCTGCGGTCCTTTTGGAATAAAACACAGCAGTTGCTGCAGAATATCTGTGCAGTGTTCCACTCTTGCTACCGCTAAGCTCTTTAAAAGCCAGCGGGTTATAAAGCAGAACGGAAATGTGCTGAGGCTGATGGCTCCCATGCTCTTCCCTTTACTTTTTCTAAAACAGGTTTTCAAAGTATAACTCTGGCCTGTGCGTTTCCATGTCACTTTCAAGTCACTTTCTTTACAAAGAAAGCACCTGATCAAAACTGCAAGGCCCATTGAAGGGAGGAAGTCAGATAGTACAAGCTGTTGGGGCTGAGGGGGTTTTGGGGCTTGATTGGCTTTCTTTGTCTTCCAGCATGTTTGAGCTGTTATAGTTCACTTTTGTCTTTTCTTTGTCACAAGCCCCACCTTTCTTTCGCATACGTAAAGTTCTCTTTTATGGTGGTAAGACCTCTTCTTCCTTTCACTTTCCTGTAGATTTACGCCCTTGGTATCAAGCCTCTCCACTAATGATTGGATGCCACAGTGGTCCTAGTAGCAATTCCTGGGCTTACGCTTCTCTGGCTGCTTTGTGTCTTCCTCTTCTGCAATGTAGTATTGTTTTAAATGTCCTAAAAAAACCCAGAAATGCCTTGAATTGCTTGCTTTTAGTGCACTGCTTAATGATGAGGAAATAAATCTGATTTGAGTCCTTTTAGAAGTCAGACTTTCCCTCTGCAGGAACAGCTCTTTCCCCATGCAGGAACAACACCTGGGTGGCAGCACGTATCAAAGTTAATGAAGTTATAATTGTCCATTGATTTCCTTGCTCTCGCAGGGAGCTAAGCAGGCACGATTATTGCAGTGTTTGTTTCTAGTGTTTGCCAGAAAAGCTTTACATTTTCTTCTGCAGTTGTTCTTGAGAAAAGTCAGCAGTTCAGACAGTGAGAATACTCTAACTTCCTTAGTGCAGAAGAAAGGTACCAGATTTATTAATGTGAAACAGGAATGAACTTTCCTTGGCTGTAATACAAACAAATTCACTGTGGAGGTAATGGATCACAGTACATGTTAAATGGTAGCACTTGTAATTTGTCCATCAGTTCATCACCCCTAGGGATAGTGTCTCTCAGATACTGAGTATTTAAATTTCTTTAAAACAATGGTTGAGTTCTGGTTTTTGATAATGCATCTGTGTGGATCTGCTAGATGTGAATTAGAAGGAAACCTGACACTGTTACAGAGGTTTGAAAGCAACTCACTGGAGTGTTCCACTGCTTGTGAGTTGACAAGGCTTATGGAATAATTATGCATGAAAAGTTCTTTGGTGTTTGTATTTTCAGCTGGATAATTCATAATTTATTTGGCCGTGTTTCTTGTGCATGTTTTTGAAGGTTCAAGAGAGATGTAGAAGTTTCTTAATGTTTTGAAATAGTTGCAAGAATTCATTTATATGAAAATAGATGATGATATTTTAAGATGAGATTGTCAGGTAACTGATTAGAAAGCTGGGGCCACTTTACATGACTAAGACCTATCTTCTGCTGATCAATATCTGTGGCATGTATTGTTCACATGTGCACATACTTACCCAGTTACTGGATACTTCTACTGAAGCCCTAGATTAAAGCCATTTAAAGTCAAGAGAAAGGCTTCCGCTTTTTGACATAGTTGAATACTGTGTACACATCAGCAGTGACACACTTGGAGAGTCACATCAGTAATAAGGTAAACATATAAAAGTAGGAAGATGAGTCTGAAGTCAGATTTTGGAGGAAAAAAACAATCTGTATTTTAGTCAAAATCATGTATGTTTTAATCTTATATCTTAGAGTGTAGTCACGGACTAGCAGCTTACTGTGGTGCTAGCATGAACAAAGAAGCCTGGCAGAAAGAGTATTCATACTGTTGAAGCTTGGCAGAAGAAGGAGATGGATATGGGCAGGTGGCACTACGAAAATGGCCATGCAGAATTGGTCAGCTGATCATTCGGTACCGCAGTGCAGGCAAAGTCAGCTGCGGAGTCCTCTTAGCATCGTGGAAAAGGAATTAATTTTATCCTTCTCAAGGAGGGTTTTGAAGAAAAGCAGTACAGAAGAAGGAGTTGCCTATGTAAACACATTGGAGGTGACTTGGGAGAAAGTGTTGAGATACTTTTGGGAAAACTTAACAAGTAGCTTTAAACCAGGGATCATGTGCTGACAAGAGGTGAGATTCAACTGCTGAAAGATGATGGTGTGGATATAGGTTGTGAAGGGCCTTAAGTGCATGGAACTTACATTTCTCATGAGAGAGAAGGGGGAACAGTGGTCTAGGGAGATGATCTGTGTGGAAACATAGGTCTGAGTGAGATGCATGCTTTAGCAGCACAGCTGTGTGGGAAGGGTCGTGATGTGGAGCTAAGTGCATTGTGTAGGGAGGAACTGTATTGTCCTGACATAGCCTGGGTACAAAAACATGGTGAAACCTAGCAGGAGAAGGAGGCTCAGCAACAGCCAGATACTCATGGGTTGCTTCAGTGGACTGTGCTCAGGAAGGCAATACATATAAGAGAACAGTTGCTTTATGAAAGAGAAGTGTTACAGATTTCTCCAAACTGGGAATTAGGGAAGGCTTCAGCTCCTGTGTAGCTCATTTGAACTTGCTTGTTAGTCACAGTATTAAATTATAAAGAACTTGATTTTTTCTACTCTTGTGTCTTTGGGGATGTAGTATAACATGTTGGTATTTCCTTTGTTTATATCCAAGAATGAACAGATTTACTCTTCTTAATTTGTTTCCTGCAAAGACGAAATCTGGACTGTCATATGTTAAATGTAAAGGCCATATGAGATTGCTCTATTTTTATTGATTTGATGACCAAAAAGTCTTGAACAAATGGAAGTATTAACTGGAGCTACAGAAATAAAATCCAGAACCCAAACAGTCAACCACCAGGAATGCTTCCCTGCTGCCAGAAAATCCTGTATTGTGAAGATTTTGTGGCTCTATAGGTGCTTTGTCCTCAAAACCATTGTATACTGTGGACATACTTTATGAGATCCTCCTGTGTTTGATGGAGTGACAGTGGTAAGTTCAGACCTAACTGGGGTTTTTTCCTTCTTTGCAGAGCACGAGAAACACAGACTGTGCAAAAGTGCAGACTATATGAATTTACACTTCAAAGTGAAGTGGCTGTACAATGAATATGTTCGTGATCTGCCTGCCTTCAAGGGAAAAGTGCCTGAATATCCAGCGTGAGTGTGTTATGTTTCCTGTCATAAATCCCCACCATGGATCTCCTTGTATTACCTCAAGGGTAGTCATTTGGCTCTCCTGTGGCTGTCCTTGTGATACACGATTTCTTCACTGTAGATTTGCTGTGATTATATGCAAGTTTGTCCCCTCGAGTGAGGGAAACAAGCTTCTGTGCCACTGTCCCTGACACAATTCAATCTCTTATTGTATAGTAAGATCTCAAAAGCTTGAGCAATGGCATGGACAGTGTTTAAGCCACTTTGTGCCTGCAACGTGGGCTTTGGTGAATTCTTGAACAGCGGGATTCTGGATGTATGCTTACATTCTTGTGTTAATAGATACTGTTTTATCTGTCTGTATTGTATATATGGCTGTATGTGTGTGCACAAATGTCTTATATATACGCACACACCAAGAGTTGTAAGTAAAGATAATGACTTCTTTTTTCAGTAAGACCAGGTCATTTAGTTGGAAACATCAGATAAGCCGTCACCCTTAAGCTCCAAGCAATTGTTTGCAACTTTTATTTAACTTTAAAAGAGCAGCAACAGATTTCAGACCAGAAGAAGGTTTATGTGTGAGCAACCTGCAGAGTATACGGTAGTTAGAGACCCACATCTGGCCTAAGGCCAGAGCAGGTGTGTTATTTCTGACCAATGTTTTAACTGGTTTTCAGAGGCTCCACATCTCCTTCAAGTGGGTTTTTCCCCTGTGCTTCACTATTACACCTCTACTGGGTTTGAGGGGTTTAACACACTCCATTTTTCCCCTTTCAAATCCTTCTTGCTGTGGTTTGAGCTTGTTATATCCTGTCCTACCAGCCTGGGCGTGCAGAACTTATTCATGTCCTCTTCTGGTGATTCCTGTTTGTTCCCAGCTTTCTTTGTAGATAATGTTTACTTACTTCTGTCCAGCTGTTCTGTGTCTGGACATATAACATCCAGACTTACATACTGATGTTTCACCTAGACCTTGCCTTGCTTTGCCTCACAGACAGTGCCGCTGCTCTCACATGCTGGGATGATAGCAGCCTTCTTCAATGGTTTCACTAAGTAATGTTGTTCCCAGTGGGCCACATGCCAGCCTCCAGGCACCCTCAACAGTGCCCTGGTTGCCCTTCCCATGACTGTTCACTGCTGTCTAAATGCAGCACTTTCCACTTGCCCCTCTTCACAAAAACATCTTGCATGGAATGTGTTTCCAGTTTGGCATTTCAGATTATCTTCCCATCCTGTGGTGCACACAGTCCCTCAAGCTTGGTGCTAGCTGCATACTAATAAGACCTGAGGCAGTTGGCATAATCACTTAGCTTGGGCTATGGGTCTTGCTTAATAAATCAGGTCAGTGAGAGATAATAACTCAGTGAACAGGGTGCTGGAGTGACACTCTTAGAAGCCCTCTTCTCTTTCCTGTGCCTCTGAGTCAGTGCAGTCTCAGGCAGGCCGTTGGATATTCTTAATCTCTCTTTCTCATGTGTAATCAGGATAATGATGCTCAGTTTCATCCTACAGTCTTTTACAGACTGTTCTGCACTACTAGTCTTTGTGATAGAGCTTCTGTACTCATACACATTTGCAGCCACTGGTTTTGTTACTCCACTCTTGTATTTTAGTACAATAGCCACGTTGTGAGACACAGGTGGTGTTTATTTCAACCGTAAGCTTCATCTGTCACGAAATATCCCCTTGGTATCAATTACAGCAGTGTGCTGTTGTGCTTTGATTTGCTTTATCACAAGTATTTTAGTCTTGAAGCTTCCTTAAACAAAGGAGTCTATGCATCAGGTTTGCACATCAGTAAACTCTTTAGAGGAAACTAAATTTCTGCTGTTCAGAAAACAGCTGAATCATCTGTCTGCTTGACAGAGAATAGGCTATCCGCAAACTCACATTTTGTGCTGAAACTATGAGAAATCATGTTTCTGTACCCTTGAGGGACAATTGAATAAAGTGAAAGATCCAAAGTATTGAAGCTGAAATTTTTATGCCCCTCTTTTTTTCTGAAACTGAAGCAACAGTTTCTGAAACTGAAGCAGCAACATAGCTGCTAGTGGATCTTCAAAACTTCCTCTTTTCACTTCTTAGCTGCCAGCTAAAAGCTGTGAAGTGTCAGTTTCCCCATCTTTTCAGATGCATAAATAAGTGTCTATGTTTTAATTTAATCCTGATGTTAGCGTGCAGCTAGTATTGTAGCTGTACTGGAGATTATCTCCTTTCTGATGGGGGAGGGCATTCCTTCCTTTGAAATCCTGTCTCATTGTTCTGGCTTACTTCATCAAACATAGAATTTATTCACTTGCTTGTTGAAACCCCGCCTGCTTTCTTGCCTCTGTGCTTGCCTAGGCCCACAGGATGTTCATTGGGTACCCACATGTCAACACAGCAAATAAACAAGATTAATTCACCTGTAAATTCCTGAGACCATAGGAGCTAGGCTCATGGCCAAGCTGAAATCACAACTCTTTGTGTTGTGTTACTGTTGTGCAAGCAATAGATGTAAACTTTCATTTAGTCACAAAGCACCACTCCTTTTCCTGACATGCATTCAGTGCAGATTTCATTTGGAGAGGTTGTCTGTGCCGTCTTGAGTCAGGCTGCGCTGACCCCTGCAAGCACATAGTCTCTGAAGCAGCACCATGAGCCTCTGCCTTGTGTGCTGGTGTGTGAGTCATTACAGCATTTAGTTCTAGATCAATAGAAGTAGCAGACAAGGAAGAAGATATTTGCCTTATAACAACATTTTGAAGTTATTTCTGTGTGGAATCAGGTTATTTTTATTAGTTTCTGAGCTAGATAATTTTGAATATCGTTTTGCATATGTTGTCTTAGTAGTCCTTAGAGTCCCCCCTCACTTGCTCAGCAGCCCAAGACCTGATAGTAAAACACTTAGGAGGAATTTGGCTTAAGCTAACAGAATCACACAGAACTGCAGATTCGGTTAAATTGGGAAAGACCTTTAAGATCATCAAGTCCAACTGTAAACCTAACATTGCCAAGTTCACAACTAAATCATGTCCCCAAGCACGACATCTAGCTTTTGTGTTAGAGCTGAAAGCATGTTTTGGTCCTGAGGTGGCCAGGGACTGGAAGTATTTATAGATGCTTTGTTTCTCTTGTGTTTTCCTGCCAATCAGTAAAGGACAAAGTTGAACTGGGCTTTGCAAATGTAGTTACAGAATTTCCTGACCTTAACTAAGTGATTCGCTTTGCACTTAAACATTTGTGTTAGACCTCTTTCTGGAGGTAATGCTTTTTTTTTTTTAATGCGAGGTGGAGCAAGCACACCACCACCAGCCACTCAGCAGTACCTTTTTCCTTGCCACCTTTGTTTAGACCACTTGGTAAGACAGTAAAATACCTACGCACTTGATTTTGTGTATCAGTGTATGGTAGACGTAAAAATGGACAATTACTGTTCTCAACAGTGAATGGCCCTTTCTTACAAATTCAGTGCAATAACTAAGGAGGAATGATAATCAGGAAGTTGCTCTTCTTCTCAGTGTGAAAATTGTGGCTTCTCGTACAAACAAGTAATCCTTGCTGTACCTCACCTGTGACTTGTGAAGCCAGCAGTCAGGAATTATAGCCTGGAAACTGTGAAACAGGTGGAAGATCTGTAGGTGTTTCCTTGTAAACTACCTGAGATCTCTTCCAAGGATTGAGCTGTCACACTATTATAATTTAAAACAAAATGTTGAAAGTCGAGAAACTTGCAGCAGACTCTAAAATATGCTGCCTTTTAGGAGCCTGAAATGCCATTCAAAAGGGATTTTTCCAAATTTTGGGAAGTCTGTGTGTCTGTTACAGTGTTCCAGTGTTGCTCTCTGTATTAAATAGGGCTGCATAGGCAGGTTGCTGTTGGCATTTAACACTGTGTCAGTTTCTGTTTCCAATATTAGCATTGATGTGCTTTATGTTTCCAAGTGTAGAGAGTATTTAAGGCCGTCTCTGTATGCTCTGTCTGTGAATTTGCTCTTGATCTCCCTCTCATGTCTGCCACATGCTTTCATGTTCTTTGCAAACTCAGCCCATAGTTAGCACAATCTCTATGAAAACAGCTGCCTATTCAGGGGAGGCTGTACTCTATGAAGCTCATAATACAGTCCTTTGTATGGACTGAAATCATACATGGACACTTCTTTCCCTTATTTGCTTCAGCTGTGATATGTTGGCACGTGCACACAACAAATCCTAATCGGACAGTTAAACAAAGCTGCAAGTGCTGTGTTGTTGCCTAAACACAGACCGACACCACACACCTTTTTGTACCATGTGAATATGTCCCACAGAGCAGAGAACACAGAGATGAAGAATCCATCACCAAAGCCACTTTTTTCCTTGCCTATTTGGCCAAGGTGGGATTGTATAGAAGCCTTTTTTCAGTGCAGGAGGTAGCTCCAGATACCACCTTATGTAAGGCATTTCAGATACAGCAGTGGCTGTTTCAGGAGCTTCTTGGATTCTGCCCTACCATTTAGCTTATCCTCCTAAGTGAAGACAAGGAACAGAAACAAACTTTGCTGTCCTGCCTTTAGGACCTGCCTGCTCTGTGAGCTTGATCAGTGCCCCATGGCTATTGGTCCAGCACTTAACATGAACTAAGTTTGTGCTTCTTTAAAAGAAAACAAAGAACAGCTGCCTATAGGGCTGGCCAGCTTCCTTAAAGCCTTAGCAGATGTGCCGTGCTGCCACTAGAAGTTAATCTTACTCAGGTGAGATTAGCAGCTTGTAGAAATTGGGGATGTACTAGAGAAGCCTTAGGGACAGGGAGAGCAGGATTAAAGAGGAGAAAACTTCTGGCCTTGACTCTCCCTCCTGGCACTCCAGAAATATGTCTGTATCTGCAGATAAAGTGGCTGAAGGGCCCCGGAAAACAAGCACTGCTTTTCCTCCCTTTATACTCAATTGCAGCTCTTGAAGACGCAAATGGGCAGCAGGGCAATGTACCATCCCTCTTAGCATGCAGAGAGTCTTTGTAGACCTCCCTTGTCCTAAACAGTACATGAGTGAAAGAGGAAGAAAAGACGAAAGTACTCTGAGATAATGCAAAGTTAAAGGTGGTGCTCAAGTGAAAAAAAAAAAGGAAGTTATGAAGAAAGAGGAAAGAGAAGGGAGAAGAACAAAACCAGCACAGGCCCAACAGTCTGCAGAGGCTGGTCTGGGCTGTGTCTTGCTTGTCCTCCATTACTATACCATCCAGTAATGGTGGTATAGACCCTGCTTATTGGCGGTTTGTGTACAGGTGGGAGTATTTTGGGGAACTTTGGCTACATGCACAGATAACAGAATTCAGAAGTCTAACAATGGCAACCTTTCACAAGGCTTGCTGAAACAGCAGCACTGTCTAGGTCAGGTTGGGGTACCCTGTTCCTTAGTGTAACTTGCTGACTTTCCT
Source organism: Neomorphus geoffroyi (assembly GCA_033558235.1). Lineage (NCBI taxonomy): Eukaryota > Metazoa > Chordata > Aves > Cuculiformes > Neomorphidae > Neomorphus > Neomorphus geoffroyi. The sequence continues at coordinate 3,877,877 of JAUMJM010000048.1, forward strand.
GTCCCTCATGCAGGTGGTTTGAGCAGTTTGTGATGCAGTGGCTGGATGAAAATGAAGATGTCTCCTTAGAATTCCTGCATGGTGCTCTGGAGAGAGATAAAAAAGATGGGGTATGTAGGTCACCCTCAGTGGAAGACTTGGCACTGCATCCTTCAGTGCCCAGAATTGAACAACAACACTGTAGATTCAGCTGTCATACAAATGGAGGATGCAGCTGGTTTCGCTTGCTAAATTGTGAAACTGATTTGTTTTAGGACTTTTCTCTACAGGTCACAAAGAGTTGTTTAATGGCAAAGTGCATATAATTTGCTTATGTCTGTTCCCTTCTGCTGCTGTTAATCCATCAGCCAGCAGCTGAGTGCTCTCTCATCTCTGCTTTTGTGAGATGTAATTGAAATATAAGGTATTTTGCATATACTTAGTCATGCAGTGAGAATGTGACCTTAATCCATTGGCAGAGTAATCTTATTCTTAATTTGATGAATAATTGCAATGGAGAGCAAAAACCTTTCCATTTCTTCAGTGTCTGTTGGCACTGGAGTCTGTGATGCTAGTGTACATATTCTCTTTAATATCTAAACTTTAAGAAACATCTACCAAGAGCCCTTCACTCTCTCCTCCTTTCCCTACTAACTGACATGGGAGCCTTGCATTTCCTTAAGAGTCTCCACATCATGTTGCATTTCCTTGGTGCTTGTCATGCCATAGTTGGTGAATGACAGTAAAAGTGTAACTCAACGGATTTGCCTCTTTAGCTGCTCTGTATGTTTTGGAGAGCTTTTGACTAATTCTGAGAAAGATGTGGGTTTTAGTAAAGTTTTCGTGCCTCCAACACGGCAGATGATGGAGATGTCCATGAAATGAGTATATTTCAGATCTTTCAATTTGAGAATGACTCTTGTTTTTCTGTTTTAGTTTCAGCAAACATCTGAGCATGCCCTGTTCTCTTGCTCAGTGGTGGATGTCTTCACCCAGCTCAATCAAAGCTTTGAGATTATTAAGAAGCTGGAGTGCCCAGACCCTGTCATTGTTGCTCATTATAATAGGAGGTTTGCTAAGGTAATCCTCAACATCCATCTGTTTATCTTCTCTTAGTGGGACACAAAACACTATAATTTTTTTTGGTGTTGTTGCCTGGAGTTCTCCTGGAGTGACAGAGGACAAGTAACAGTGCTCACATCTTGTCTTCACAGACTATAGGGAAAGTGCTGATGCAGTATGCTGATATCCTCTCCAAGAGCTTCCAGTCCTACTGTTCCAAGGAGAAACTGGTGAGTCACGCTGAGTTTCTCTTCTGCCCTGAGAAATTACCTAGTTGTCCTCATAAAAACAAGTTTCTTGCATTGCAGCAGCCCATATTGTTGGTGCAAATATTTTCAGTATTGTTTCTTGTCATCATTCTTGTGCTTTTGTGGTTTAAGTTTTGTCTTGGCCATAAAATAAAACTGGATCCTGACAGTGATCTGCAGGGCTTGGATGCTGTCAAGTCCCTTTGAAATTAACTTTCACTTTGCTGTCTGGTTTGTGTGTCGCAGAGGTGATTAAAAAAATCTGACTAAAACAGGAGCACTAGTTGGTGCTCAGCAGCATTGGTTTGCTGTTGTCGCCATCTAATTATGTTGCTGTTTAATCCTGAACCAAGTAAAATTCTGTGTCTTAGATAAAGCAGGGTCTTTCTCAGCCCTGGGTCCATCCTATGCTGGTTGTGCTATCTCCCACATGTGTACTGGGGATATAACTCCAGAGGGAAGAGTCTGTTGCTCAGGCTACCCATGACTGTTGCTCACGGGCATGGTCTAGCAGAACCCAGTTGTATCTCTGAATGCAGTTTTGGCTGGCAGTTCCCCCTCTGATCTAGGATGTACACCATTCACAACAGCAAATTGCAGCATTACATAGTTGACATAGTTCGGACACTCACAGCGCATGGCAGGAGCTGCAGAGACCCGGGCCGTGTCCTGACACTGATTGCTTGTCAGCTTGTTCTCTCTTTGTAATAAAGCTGAGGAAGAAAATACAACAGCAGACATCTCCCAGATATGGGGTTTCTGAAACTGTCCATCCCATTTCAAGTTGGAGAAAAAGTGACTTAGGTTTGAGTCCTCCAACCTGTGCATATCCTGTCGCCTTGTTGGACTCAGATCTGGAATGGTGTTGAGGCACGGATTGTACCACCGGTGAAAATGTGTTGATATCCTAAGCAGTAACAGGCACCTTCTTTTGTCTCTTCAGCCCTGCATCCTGATGAATAACATCCAACAGCTCAGGGTGCAACTAGAGAAGATGTTTGAAGCTATGGGTGGTAAAGAGGTAAGAGCACGAAGAAACTGAATATTATTCATTTCTACAGCACTGTTACTAGGTTATTTACATCATACTGGTTCTTGAAGACTGCAGTCATAAGGAGAACCCCATGACACCTGGCACTATAATAGGTGTTAGGAGTCAGCTATGCCTGAAGACTCTTCAACTGCATTTGTCGTAAGATGCAGGAGGGAATGTTTTGAAGCACAGAATAGCATAGAGAAGGAGAGAAAATATTACATACTATGCTTATGTGGGTTGGATGGTGGCATGGCTGGAGGCTTCTCAGCTCTGAAGACAGACACATAGGTCTGAGAATTGTTGGCATCAAGTAATTTTACATGGCATATAACTGTGGGACACCTTTGGCACGAAATGCCCAACATCTAATGTACTGCAGACGTGCAAACAAGAGTTGGGTACTCATGCTTTGTTGGATACTCAGATGTGCTCATTAATGGAAGTATCTTAGTTTTTGTATTTTGTTCTGAGATGGCTGTTTTTACAGAAATAAGGTTTTCCTCCCCCATATCACTGTTCCTATTCTACTATAAGCCATGTTAATGCTCTTTTTTCCTTCTTTTTTTCATTGCTTTTCAAGATTCAGGAAGATGAAGAAAAGGCTGCTGATTCTGATGTTAGAAAAAAATAATTTTCAAAAACTAAGTGTATTCTCTTTGGTTGTTTTGTGGTAGAACCTATGCTATGACCTGTATGCCAAGAGGACAGTCAACTTTGCTGATAGGCATCTCAGTTTCTGCCTGTATTGCTGTTTCAAATCTTTCTTGTGTTCAGTGGCAGAATTTTATGAAGTGGCGAAAAATCTCAACAAATAGGTTTACCTCATGAGACAAGGAAAAGTGCTGTCAGTCTTCCGTGTGTCATCTCAGCAATCCCAGTTTCTGAGCCCTACATCAAGAACTAGAATTATATGTTCCCAGCTTTAATAGCAGTGGTAGCAAAATGCTCATTTTTCAGGAAAACACAAGCTTATGATGAAATTTTTGTGAAGTGGTTTATAACATTTTAATACATGTGCACTTGATTTCCCTTAAGGAATCAGTTTGCTACATTTTTCCATAGCAGTGGCCATTAAGTAGGGTTTCTCTGTATTTCAAATTGAAAATACTATCTGCAAACTGAAAATACTACCTAATAGTGTGTTAAATAGGGGGAGAAAAAAAGTATTTATTAAGGCTGTCAGCTGCTTTTTCTAACCTAGACTACTTCTCTGTGTTCTGACCTTTAAACCTTCCTCAGGAGGTGTAGGCAAGGTAGAACAGAAGTAATGAATCCACTCTTTTCCCTACATTATGGAATCAAAAGGAAAACATGGAGAGAAACCTAGACTGTGAGCAATAAAACACACAGGAAGAAAATTGGCAAACATGCTGGAAACATTTTGGAAGTGATTTTTTCCATTTTCTTTTCAAATGGTGCTTGTCTACTTCATTAAGCTGCCACTGATCACCAGAAGTAAATCGTGTTGTGCTAGGTGCCTGCATTGTTTGCTGTCCCCAGAGTTTTACTCTTGGTGACTCAGTAGTACTTTGCTTCTTGACCTGAAACCTGATAGGTCCTCTGTTTTGCTAGAGTAAGCAAGATCTTGTCCTAGTCTGAGTAGCCCTTTTTCTGATGTAGATTGAACCTGGCTAGTGAATAACTGTTGGTGAGACAGCAGCTTTGAAAATAGAGCAAGTAGACAAGCAGGCTGCTGAAAATGTAACTATGGGTTTTATCCTGTCCTTCAAGAAGGCAGTTCTTACTTTCTGTGGCAGGTTTGATTTATATTCATCTATACATGACAGTAGCTTGCAGAAATGTAAGCATTGTCCTGACTTCAGTACCCAAAAAGGAACTGCTTGCTTGGGGGAGTAACACAGTAGCATAGTGGTACGTCCTGGTTGTCTTGAATTAGTCACCTTTCTGTATTCTCAAAGATGTTGTTCAGAACAAGGTACCAAGTATTCCATTGTTCCTGTGGTGTGTTAGCTGCACCATGTGTGAAGCCAGAACTTGAGGATTTGATTCGGTTACCATGTAGTTGTGGCTTCATCTGCTTCTGATTCACAGATCCATCTACAGCTGTAGCACTGAGCAACTCTGGAAAGCTTTGAAATACTGCTGCTACCTAGCGCTCTTTGCTAGTGGGTCCAAAACACACTCCTACAGAAATTCATATCACTTATTCCATTTCACAACAGGGGAAATGAAGGGACAGGACTCACCTCTAGTCACCCTGTAGCATAATAGCATAACATGGAACAGAAGTGCTTGCTCAGTACTGTTTCTTGAGATTAGGCTCCTGGGTATACTGCCTTCCTTTACATTTTTTCTCCCCCAGATGGGGAATGTTACCTTTGCCCCCATTTCACTTACTCTTTTTCCAACTGTAACACTCAAAGGCACAAAACAGGGCAAAAATTGCCCAGCATCCCTGGTTGAATGTGTTGACATCATGTGATCTGTGAACATTCTTAGTCAGAAACAATAAGGACAGTAGCAGAGCTTTAAAGAGCTTTGTGTGGAGCGATTCTCTTGGGTCTGTGCTAGAGATATCAAAGCATATATGTATATACACACACATACACACACACAAGTATATTAAATTATTTTTTAGGATTTATAATTAATATTTTTACTTCCCTTCTGAGCTGTGTTGCTCCCATGGGATCAAAACAGCTTTACTGTGGCTCAGTAGCATTCTCAGACATTCCTGAAGCATGCTTTGGAAAGGCAGCATTTATAGAGTGTAGGTAGCATTAAAAGCATAATGAACAGTAGAATCAGGGGGAGAATCCTGGACAGAAATTTGGTACATGAGTACTTTTTGAAACCTTTGATTTCTGTGAATCATCTCCAATACACCCACGGAATTGAGATTAGTGTAATTTAGCTCTGTGCTAAAGTGGGCTTTATAGATTCATTGCTAGCATTTGCCTGAACTTGGCCCCATTTATTTGATTATTCATACTTTAAAACCTAGTGTGACCTGCATTTTGTACCTTCTTCTGCAGTTTTTCTGCAGCCTGTTCTGCATGCTGTCCTTGACACCAGAATAGCCTTCTTTTTGCTCGAGAGAGAGGCTTTCTGCAGTCCATTATTTTGCTTCGCTTTTGATGAGTTACAAAGTCATCACACTGAAATTAAAAGATGCTGCCTACTGCTGGAGTCTAGATGTGCTGTAGAAGCCTAGTTTAAAACATTTCTGCACTTTTTTTCCCCTCTTAAGTCAAGCATGTGGGGTGAGTATCAGAGACAAGCACTGCCTAGGGAACCCAGAGAATTAGCTGCTGAGGAGCAGCAGCAGATTGTCATCATACAATTTTCATGCCTTTGGTTTCAAGCTAATCCATACAATTAATGCTTCAGGAAACTCACCTCTTAATGCTCAGCTAGGGTTAGCCCACAGTTTAATTCCCAAGTTAGCCACCTGAATAACAAATTACAGGACATCTTAGAAACAGCCAAAGCTTCATGGAAACATTATCAAAAGATTTGCAGTGTCTTCTGGTTGCCGTTCTTTAGTTCTTCCATGTGCCACAGGGAAGGCCACCCCAGTGTTTTAGAATCTGGCAGCTGTTGTTTGAATTCAGTGCTCCAGGTTCCTGACTCTTTAGTCTTACAGGAATGTGGAGAATGCATGAAAATACAGTGCAAAGGAGTCCCTAAAGGGAGGTTGGATCTGTTGAGCTCCTTGCCTCTGTCGCCTCTGCAGAGGGGAGTTGCCAGGGGCCAGTGGAAGGAGGGAGAACAGAAGTCGCCAAATTCAGACTGGGGCCAGATGAATGCTATAATTTTCATGAAGCTAAAATAGGACAGCAGAGCAAAATTCTGTAGCTGCTACTATGTCAGATCAGACCTGATGACTTCACAGGCTCTCTGACTTTAAGATGTGAATTGATTAACATCTTCATCCTTCCCAAAAGCAAGAGCTGTGTTTCTCCAGCTACAGTTCTGGTTACTCATGCTTCACCAGTGTGTGTAGGAACCAAAGAACTAATGAAATCTCTTCGAAGACTTGGAAACCTATTACAGCAAATCCTTCGACTCATGGATTCCATTTTGTCCATCAGAGAAGCAGAAGATTGACCTAAACGAGGGTTCATAGCTGTAAATGCCACAATTCAGATTAGTGGAGAACTTAAGGTTCCAGCCCTGTATATCTTTGAATGAGACTTTGGGGCCTGGATTCTCTGACATGACAGGTTTCAAACCTTTGCAGGAAGTAAACTGGGCCTTGCTTTCCTCCCTGAAATGCAAATATAGGGTTACCTCTTCCCTCTTTGCATGCACCTCAGGTTTCTGTGTAACACATTTGGTATCAACCACAAAACCATGACCATGCCAGCCATTATTTCCACTGGAATTGAAGCACTTTCTCAGAGATCAGAAGCCACCTCATTGTGGGTACTGCCCCATGTTTTGCATAGAGAACTTTTCATTAGCCTCCTTCCTCTGAATCATCTCCAATACACCCACAGAATGGAGATCATAAGTCTGCTGAGCTCCAGCTTCCGATAGAAATCATCTGGACGTGACACATGGCAGTGACCCAACTGCCTAATGCTGTTTTCTGCTTTACTCTTCCAGCCAGATTTGTTCATGCAGTCTAAGTAGCATTTCCTGCTATCAGTGGTAGCTGATGTGATTAGAATTCTTTGGCTGAGCAGCAACAGCAAAACATAAACTGTTTCATTTGAGCACTGTTATCAGTGCTGCACCATATTGACAAAGAATAGTTGGCAGTTATATCACAAGCTACAGGGACTCTGTAACTGATGTGTAGTTTACGTATGTGAAACAGTGTTACACACCTACTGGCACCTTCCAAATGGAATTAAGTCATACCCAGGTAATTCTCTGAAATTTGCTTTCAAGGCAAAGAGTGCCAATACCTAAGCGTTAATGATCAGTGATTGTATTATGAGGATGACTCCTTCCATAGTAGACTTGCTTAGAAGACAACAGTCTTTCAAGGATGACAGAGGACTTGGTGGATATTGAACCAGAATGCATACCACCAAGGTCTGGCTTTCTGAGCGTGAAGCTGGGCACTGCAGAGTTAAATTGGGACAGCTGTCTTGCGAGTTGCAGATAATGGAGCTCATCCTCATGGCAATGCATTGATCCAGCAGTCCCTTCGTGCAGTACAAGGCTGGCAAACAGGCTGTCTTCAGCTCCAGAGAAGACTGGTTTGCAGTCAACAAGTACAGTAGCAAGGTACAGAGGTAGCTCAGAGGTAGCTGGCATGCTGTCTATGTCATCTCACAGTAAAACAAGGCATCAATTGCATGATTCGTGAACTAGGGTGATAGATGTCTGATCCTGACCTCAGACACCCTCTAGACCTATGACACATGATCTGGTGGCTTATAAAGACATAAAAATTAGTATTGAAGAATACAGAAAAGCTGGGGAGAGGCTCTTTATCAGAGAGTGCAGTGGTATAATGAGGGGGAATGGTTTTCAGCTGAAATAGGGGAGATATAGATCAGATCTTAGGAAGAAATTTTTTCCTGTGAGGGTGGTGAGGCACTGGCACAGGTTGCCCAGGGAAGCTGTGGATGCCCCATGCCTGAAGGTGTTCAAGGCCAGGTTGGATGGGGCCTTGAGCAGCCTGGGCTGGTGGGAGTTGTCCCTGCCCATGGCAGGGGGTTTGGAACTGGATGGGCTTTAAGGTCCCTTCCAACTCAAACCATTCCATGATTCTATGAATAGGTATCTTGTGCCAGATTTTTTTGGCTTTTTTTTTTTTCAACTGGAAAAGCAGTTATTTGAAATGTTTTGATGAATGATGAACTGGTCCTGCCTCATATCTACCAGAAATGGCCAAAATCAGACAACTGTTCAGTACCAGTTATTGCAGATAGCAAATCAGACAGCTTGTGACTCGTTACCCCTTAACACAGTAGGAGAAGGGAAAGATTAATGTAGGGGCAAGACAAACCAACAACAACAGATGCTGCTTTTGTTTTGTACCTAGAAATTTGGCTAGAATGACTGCTGATTGGAATGACTTTAGCTTCCTTCTGCCTTCATAGCGAGAGAGTTATAAAGGTAACAGGAATACAAATTCATTTTAATAAAGATGAAATAATCAGAGCTAGTAATGCCTAAAGTTATAAGGCTTAAGCAATTGTAATTTTCTTGAGTTTTTTAAAAAATATTTTGAAAATTCTTGTCCAGGAGTTTCATTAGCACAGATTCAAATGCCTAATAGAGTCAGTTTTCCATGCCAGCTTATAACAGCAGAATGAACAGATCAGATTCCAAATCCCCTAAGGTTTGGTTTTCTCTAACAGATGCTGAGAAATATGAAAAGGGCTTCAGACTGTATATAGAAAAGGGAACTCCTGTAATGTTCAAATCCTGTATAGCTGCATGTGTGGATATACCATAAAAATCTATGTGATTTTTAGCCACTGTACCTGGTTCATTATATTTATAAATAGATACTCCACCTTAAAGGTAAGGGCTGAAGCTCTGAATGCTAAATGCGAACATACCTGAAGGGTTTTTGTTTTACAAGCAGCTTCTATGCCTGCATACAAAGGCAAATCTGTTTTACAAGTTAACTTTTTCAGAGGAGGTGATCCCAAAGCATTCAAGACGTATTATGTGTACACACAGATAGGTTGCTCAGAAGTGGTTCCTATGGAGAGGTGTCTGCAGCTGAAATACAGGGCACTGTTGAATGTAAATACATGTGGCTTTGGGCTGACAGTAATGGAGCAAACACTTTGTTATAGCATGTGCCAAGGTATCAGCAGCATTCATGTAGTGCTTAGGGCACCTTTATTTTTTGTTCGTTTTGTCAAGTCTTCTCTGAACACTTACTAGAAAAAGCTGTCTGGCTCTGTGTAAGAGGAGAGCTGCTTATGCTCAGTATACCAGTAGCTGAGATGATGCTTTCCAAAAGTTGTCAGTGCACAATAGTTCCTGCCACAATTCTGTGGCCAGATTTTCAAAATAGCTGGAGTCCAGTCTTCTGAGAGCAGTGGCCAGGTCAGTCTTCAGTTTGAATACCGGCAGCTGGGTGGGAAGTGAAATAGCATCCTTCAAGACCATGCATAGGGAGCTAAGTATTGTCCAGTCTGAAACACCCTGTCTTCTTTTTGCCTTAAAGTGGTGAAATGACCCATGACACCAGAGTAATGCACAGTCCTTGATGCCTTCTTGGCTGCTTACTCTGTTGACCACACTTTCTTTCTAAACTCTGAAAATATCAGGAAGGGTATCGGAGTGTACTGGAGCCTAAAGAAACCACTCGAGATTTCACAGCTTCTGTAGGTGCAGCAGGCAATGGATGAGAGCATCCTAGCTGACAAAGTTGAGTGGTGATAGTTCACCTGCTTGTTAAGAGTGGTCTCAACACTGAACAAGTGCATGGTGAAGGACATCAGACTGCACCCTGGGTTCAGGCTAAGTGTTCTTCTCTCACCCACAGTTGGATGCAGAAGCAAGTGACCATCTCAAAGAGCTCCAGGTGAAGCTGAACAACGTTTTGGATGAGCTGAGTGCGGTGTTTGGTAACAGGTGAGTATGATGATGTGCCTGTCCTTGAAGTGTTCCTTTGTTTTGTCTAATCTTGTTTGGTCAGATTAAGAAGAGAAAAGAAATTCCTGTCAACTGTATTATATTTTTATTTTTGTCATAAATTCATGATTTTTCAGATACTGAGACCAAGTAAAGAAGTGAGAAATTATTTTTAAAGCCCCTCTTTTGTATATTACTCTGGTTAGAAATGTAACACAGACATCTCTCAACTGTGAAATGTATTTGAATGACATAGAGTGATTTTATATTTCTTCCTGTAAGTAGTGGTTGTCAATTACAGAATTGCCTGCTTTATTGCTTGGAAGGCAGTTTCCAGTTTATGAAGCAACATTCTTGTCTAAACGTTCTGCTCTAAATGTATGAAACAGCTGACTGATTTTTGATTGTTAAGTGAATATTGAAATAGGAAGGAAACAGGTTTAGAATTTAAGATTGACTTGTTCTAATGTTGCAGTAAATGGTGTTTTGTAACATTTCAAGGGGAGGAGCTCTTTAAAATATTGCCAGAGTAATTGATACCAATTAAGTTTTACTGCAAATAATGTTACCATTTACCTGAGGATAAAAATGTGCTTAACTTCATAATGATTCTGTAGTGAACCATAAAATGTGTAATTTAAGCAAAATCTAGAAATATAATGTTCCCAACTGATCTTTAAAAGCAACTACTTTTCACGGTAAACCCCATTCATTTCATGTTGTGATTTGTAACAAGATTAATGCAGGCATGAACGGTAGCGTAGCTAAAAAATGGGTAAGGGAAATCAAGCAAATGGTACCAACTTGGCCTCCTGCACTCCACAGATTTGCAGTACTTAAAACCGAAAAGTCATGATGGGATTTGTCAGGGACTATTTGGATTTTGGCACACAAAGCTAAGTCGAGAAGGAATTGAGGAGTTCCCATTGCCGGTAATGGATGCTATAGTCAGAAATTGAGAGATTAAAACTGTAACTGAGTTGAATTGATAAGGCTTATAATTAGATGGAGGATGAGCAAGAAATTTTAATTAGGGGCTGAATTTTGTTATCTGAAACCTGTATCCATGGTGTCACTGCTACAAGACAATTAAGGTACCATCTTGACATTTGCAAATATAATTTAAAGAGATTATTCAGAATCAGCATACATTCCAGGGAGTGTTTTAGAGAAATGTGCCAGCAAGAGATTTAGCCAGCCAGCCAGCTCAGATGCTTTGCTCACTGCTTAACAGTAATAGGGAATGAAAAGCAGAGTTGCGGTTTACTGTATCAGCAGGATCTTCTGAAGGATGTAAATGTGGGAGGTAAGACAGATACCCACAATATTCTGTGTAGTCTGTAAACAGTTGATCCCAGAACACCTCACACTGCAGATCTTAACTTTTCTTCACTGGTTGTGAGATAATTCATTGTACCAGGAAAGCAGCATATGTCTGGAGACCCTCGCCACCTTTTTGTTGAGAAGGGATTATGTCTGGACTCAGAAGCATTTTCTGCTCTAAAAGATGTCAGAAAGAAAAGGAGCCTTGAAAGGGTTTGTACTTCATGCAAAGCTAGCTTCTGTTTTGTTCTTGAAGGCTGTAGGAGTGAAGGATGGAGTTCCTGGGGGAATAAAGGAGCAGAAGGCCTTATGTGACAGCGTAGGTGAGGTTATCTTTAAAGTTGCTGCTGCCGAGGGCTTCTGTTAAGGTCTACATCTATACAACCTTCACTTTCAGGTGAATTTGTTGCCACAGTAACTGATAAATAATTTTTCATAATTGGTGACAATTTTGCCTTCTATCATTTTATGTGTTTTAAGGGATTCTGTTATTTTTCATCTCCTGGCTGGGTGTTTACAGCATCTTGAAGGAAGGTCCTGCAATTGATGCGAAATCTGGGAGAAATATGAAGTGAGATTAGCCTGTGACAGTAGAGGGACTGTCAGCAGCACAGGAAATTCTTGGTACTATTTTATTTGATGTGACATATCTCTGGTTAAGCTGTCCTTGTAGCCACAACTCACTGCTGCAAGCCAGTCTGCTAGAAGTTAGGAAAGTGGAAGTGGAGGCTACCTGGCAAAAGAGCTTTAGAATTGTTCTCTGTAATTGCTGCAGTGAGAGGCAAGCTGGAAGTGAGCTAGAGGGACCGTGAGGATGCAGGTGGAAGTGCAGGAGAGGAAAGAGGTGACAGGTGGAGCAGGAAGTTGAGAAACATAGGGGTTATGCCCTGGGACTCAATCTACAGATGTTTAGGTAGCTCACACAGCAGAAGATCAGGCGTCTTTCGTAGATCTCAAGCTGACCTCCAAACCTGTGTTCTTGCTCTTAAATCTACTCTAGCTCCTCATGCTGACTTCTCTTCCTGGTTTCAAACCTCTGTGCCGTTGGTGGATAGCTAAATGTGACTTGTAATGACTGTTGTTAGTAACAGTTCTTTCAAATGCCATAGCATTTTCCCTTATTCACTGAATTGATATGTTGACAGCACTGCTGATCTATTCATCATTTTTAACCATTGTATTATTTCATTTTGAACCTTTTCTTAGCAGTAAGAAAGTTGGAACAGTAACTGTGCTTTAATGGCTTGCCTGTCACTTCATTACAGTGACACTGCTTGTTGCACAGCTCAGCCCCACATCCCATTCTGGGACTTTGATATAGCATGGGCTGTAGGGCAGTGGACTCGTTCCACCCTGCCTTCAGTCTCTCTGTGATTTTAAAGACTTAGCCTATCTGGTCATAACCAGATCACTGTTGATGGACTCCTGGCTGCTCAATTGTGCATGCATCATGCCATTGCTCCACGCTATATCCCAGTCTCTCTGGTGTAACACCCTGTGCAGAGAGCAAAGTTACAGCAGCGTGCTTTGAGCTAAGAACAATAGAGTTTCTTGAAAACAGAAAAGGATTATTTCTTTTTGCAAGCTGAATGAGCAGACTTCTCTCATGTGACTGTGTCTTATGTTCAGTGGTTGTATGCTGTCTGTGGATGATGGGAACAAGGAATTAGATAGCATATCCTTGGTAACAAATACACTAAGGAAATGAGCAGCAAGTCTTGGGAGGGAAGAGTGTGTAATTGAGTGCATGGTTTGTGGGATTGCAGTATTTTGCCTTATGTACTAGAGTTGAGATCTCTTTCACTGATTTTCTTGTGTTTGCTTCTCTCCTCTCTGTTCAGCTTTCAGACTCGTATTGATGAGTGTGTCAAGCAAATGTCTGATATCCTCTGTCAGGTGAAAGGGACAGGAAATGTTGCTGCTAATGCCAGAAACACAGTTGCACAAGATGCAGATAACGTCCTGAGGCCACTGATGGATTTCCTGGATGGAAAGTAAGCAAGTGTTCAAATGTATGTTATGTATATGGTGCATCCGCTTGGGAACAGGATGGGGAAAGAAAAATAGCTCCATGTTCTTGGATTGTTCTCAAGATATCTCATCTCAGAAAGAATGAATGACTTTTCTTCCCATATCTGCCTCTCTATCTATGGATCACCCCTTCAGCCTTCCTTCAGTGCCAGAGCATACTCTCAGTTCTTGATCTCAGTTCTCCTTTCCTCCCTCTGGCAATAGTAATCGGCAAAATATGCTGCTAATCAGATAGTGGGAAAGACTAAAGTTCTAAATTTACTAGCTATGGAGGGTTTTTTCCTATACAAATTTTACTGTAGTCAGTTAGCAAACGTATTGCAAACCATAGTTATATACTTGATACATATACTACTCAGTATCCCAATCATGTTAAGTGTGTGTTCTAGTCATACTTGATGCTGTCCTAACTAGAAATTAAGCTTCTGGACTGTGTGATGTAGTAAGCTTGATCCATTACTTTAATTAACTGTTGACATTGACACCATGCAGCATGATTCAGCTGTACAGGGACTTTTTGTGGCTAACTGCACATAATTCTCATCAGCTAAGCCTTGATCTACCAACAGATATAGTTTTTAGTAAGTATAGAAGTTAAACTTCTTGCTGATGCACACTAGTTATTTATTTTGAGAGGGGTGGTTGGAAATTTTTATAATAAATGCTGTGAGAGATGTAAAGCTTTACAGTTTTAAAATACAGCTTGTTTTGTTACTCTGTATTTTTTGTCCCAACTGTCCCTTGGATGTCCATGTAGTAAGTGACTCTCCTCAGCAGTGACTACATCCAGGAGCGCTCTCATTTGAACATTTTCCATGCATACCTTCACTGAGAAGCCACCTTCCTTTGTATTACTGGGAACTTGGTATGCTACGGGTTTTTCATCCAGCTGTGGTGCAAATAGTTTTGATTACGATTATCCAATCCTGGATTATTTTCTTTCCTCCTTAGAAGGGCAGTCATTTCAAATGCTTCCTGCATCCCACCCCAATCAGTCTTGTCCCTGTTCAGTTCTGTTCAATTACTTTCTAACCAAATATGAGAAGGAAAGGAGTCATCTGAGAGATGTCACACAACGTAGAACAGTCAACTATCACCTGTGCACTGCTACTGGCTGCAGAGTTCCTGGTTTTTTGATCACTCAGTGTGATCAGTAAATGCCAAAGTTCATCATTTTGGAGAAGAATCTAACATTTCTTGGCCTTTTTGGTAGCCTGTACAACAATAAAGGTGGAGTAAGTAGGGACGTAAAGCAGAACTTCTTTATATAAAAGGGTGTAAACATATGACGGATGATTGGTGATGAACGCAATTGCAACAAAGCACAGAAGAGTCCAAGACATGCTTGGGGATGGGTATAGAAGTGGAAGACTTTGAGTCATCAGCAGCTATCAGAAGCTGTGCAGGAACTTCTGCATAACAGTCTGGGAAGTATTATTTTAGATATTCATCAAAAATCATTATAATAATGCCTTGAAGTTTAAAATCTATTATACTACTTTTGCTTGTAATTTTTTTCTGATAGAGACTATAATCCTGATACGTCAGGAAGAATCTTCTTAAAAGGGACCAGTTCAATGGTACCTGCTCTTATTTGTACTGTTCCCAGGCACAATAATTTATTGATACCCTCTGTAATTCCCGGGTGAATAAACAGGAGTAACTGAGATCAGAAACACCAATAATCAATTTTGGCCAAATGTCTTTAGTGCTCCAAGGGTGTTTTAGAACTCAAAGGATGAAGACAAGCTGTTCTTTATTAAAAGCGAAGATTTTTACACTTAAAGCAATCTTTATGACAAACTGCTTTGGATGGGGCACTGATTGTCCCATACGCATCTCCTTTCTCCTTGTAGATTGTATTCTTTGAACTTACTTAGTTCTTGTTCTCTCCCTGCAGCCTGACGCTTTTTGCGACTGTGTGTGAAAAGACAGTGTTGAAACGGGTGCTGAAAGAGCTCTGGAGGGTGGTAATGAACACCATGGAGAAGCTGATTGTGCTGCCTCCTCTTACAGACCACACGGTAAAGCATTTTATCCTTCCTGACTCATAGCAGAATGTGTTGCCATTGCCCATATAACTCATCTCCTTGACCTAATGCGTCATCTGTCCAGGTAAATTTGCCTGCCTATAGCCCGCTTAAGGATGGAAAAACAAGTCTGTAACCTAGTAAAGTAAGAAAGCAGCTCTATTTATAGTAGGGTTACAAGATACAGAGCACACTTTAGAAAAAAACAGTTCAAAATACATGATCCTAAAGAAGCAGCCATCAAGTACATCAAATTGCTTTGGTTAGGGATTTGCACTCCTTTAAAGAGAGCTGTGTATGTGGTATTATTGGACAGTTAGTGTTATCTTCATGGCGTTAGATCAACACTCGTAAACACTTTTGCCTAATAATTTTCATCTGTTAGTTAGGTGTCTCTGTGTAAATGTGGTTAATTTGGGCTTGTTCTTTCATGACCTTCTGCTATTTTAAAGCTGAGAAGGCGTTAACATCAGTATGGGCTGGCACAATTTCTCTGTCTCTCATGTAGGGGAGTTGGAAGCTTATCCAGATAGTTTGGCTTCAAAGGCAGTCTTTTGTGTAATTGTTCAGCTGTGTGGATGTGCTGGATGAAAGTGTAGCAATGTTTTTAACAATGAAAGATTAACCTCTTCCCCAGTTCTGAGAAACCACAGACACCGATTAAATGTCGGTCATGCACGCCCACTCTGGGAGATGACAGTCAGCTGGAGGCAATGTGAAGTTTGGGCTATAACCTCATTATCTGGAGATGATCCAGAACTTCTTTTCGTCCCTGTGTTGGAGGAAACTTGTGGTCTGTGGCTCATTTATGCTCATTTATTTTCCCAGTAGTGGGTAGAACAATGCTGTTTTCACTATTCAGCAGTTGCCTACATGTTTTGGACTTCTTGGGCTGCAGTGCCTAGAGAAGTGATGCAAACCTGCATCTTGCACTAAGTGTATCTTGCTCTGGGAGCGAAGGCATTTGCCTCTAGACTTGAAGACAACTTTAAAGAAAACTGCTGAGATGCAGTATGCTGTCATACCTACTAAGCATAAAATTAGCATGAGGTGTGAATTTGGTAAAAACTGCTGCTCTGAGCTCAAATTTGGAGTAATCATTTGTGCTTGCCTTTTTAAATCTATATTTAAGAGGATGACATTTCCTTCTTTCAGTTGAATTGCTTTAAAAAGGAGTCTCTGGGGACAAGTGCTAAAATCATCATGTAAGAGCAGCATTAACATGACCCCTTCAGAATGGAAACAGTAAGATCAAGGGCCTCGGAGCAAACCAGGGAGGAGCTTCTTGAGCTTTATACTTGATAGTTTTGAATTTTAAAGGCAAAGTAGGAGAGTGATTCATTGCTTCTATCGTGAAGAAGGCAAAAGCTGATCAGCCAATTCTTCCAACCTGCAGGATGTTGCTACAAGCCACTTTGAGGTTTTTGTATAAAAGATTTATTGTTGCCTTCTCTTCAGTTTCAAATTGAGAAGCTCTTTTTGTGTAATGAAGCACATCCTCAGTTTTCTGAGATAATGCAAAATGTTCATAGCTGGATTTTTAGCTGTCTAATCTATTGAATTGTAGTGAGGAAGTTGAACTGGTCCCAACTGGAAAAGAGTTGCTGTTTCAGAAAGGCAGTGGTGAACAATGCAAAGTTTAAAATGGCCTTGTCTGTGGCTCTTGAGCAGGGAACCTGTGGTGTGGCTAGATGTGCTACAGGGACAAAGAGCTCCTTCCACTGTCCCCTGAGAGGTAGTGATTTGTTCTGTCGCCATCAGATATTCATCGTCCTAGTAGTAAAGGCTGGCAGAGCAAAGCAAAACTCTGGGCTGGCAGCATGGGCAGAATCAGTAGTTTCTCTTCACTGTTCTGCTTCTCTGCTATGTACTTACCTAATTTTGCTTTTGCTTAAAAGAAAGCATGTCAGACCCAGAAATATCCCCAGGCACTTCTACTCATTGTCTTCCCTGCCCTCAGCAACAGAAGACCCTAGTGCTACCTCTGCACCTCTGAAGGACCACTGGATGAGGGTTTCCCTCCTGAAACTCTTTAGTGGTCCTTAGGTAGGGGTTATGCATGGTAGAAGAAAGTCCCTGCTACAGAATGTTTCTGTTCTGTAAGCTCACTTAGTGCCACGTAAGTCTTATTTGATGATGGTCATGGAAAGCGTACTGAGGTGGAAGGTTCTCAACTCGCTGCAGTGTCTCGCTTGTTGCTCGCATGACCCTGTCACTGCGCAATGCCTTTGTGCTTGTTAACTCTCCAGACTGATGTATTCCACTTTAATTAGCTTAGCCTGTATTACACAGGGAAGAAAACCTGAGCTCTGCTCTTCAATTCTCTGCTGCTTCTGGAAGATTTTGTGTCAGGTGAGGCTCAGGTGAGAAAGCAGTCAGCTCCTGCTGGTGATGGATGAAATGGAGACAGGGCAATTTTCCATCATCCACTACTGATGAGCCGAGCTGCCGGTGCCTTAATGATTTTCAGATGACTGGCTTCTATCTCTTTGAGCATTGACTTCTCATGAGTTGTGAGATTAGTAGCAACATGATCTCCAGTAACTTACCAAGCAGTTCACACCTCACTAGTTTTAAAATCAACATTTAATTAAACACTTTCTGCCTTGGATGAGTGCGTATGCAAACACAGCTCTTTGGGAATCCTTATTTTGGGGTTCAGTGCACAACGTTTGGGGGTATTAATGGATTAGTTATACATTTCTTTCTCCCTCACTGCTTAGGGCAGGACTATAGTGTGCCATCAGTGACAAGTCAGGTCAATGAAGAGTTGCTTAATCTACACACAGATGATTCCTCTGGAGCCTTGCCTTTGTTTATTTCACATGGTGCGATGCAGCCATTCACATGAGGCTCCATTTGTGCTTGCTGCTGCTGTGCTTCTTTCTACTCCTCAGAATTCTCTTCACTAAATGAGGACATGGTCCAGGATAAAAAGAGAATTTTATTCAAGCTGCAGAGAGGTTTTACATGTAATCACCAAACTGACTGTTCTTCAGGCTCATCTGTTAGCAGTACCACTCCAGAGCTGTTCTGTGGTGGAGGAGCATGTGGCTTTAAGAGGATTTCTGAAACCTTCCTTAACTTGAGTTAGTTTAAGTGGAGGCTCTCCCTTGTGCTAGGTAGGAGCAAAAAAGTCCAAGGCTGACTCTGTGATGAGGAGAAAAAGCTTTCTTAGCCTTGAATGAAATGATCATCTATGAACTGGACATACACATGGATGTCTCTACCAACATGAAATTATTTTCCCTTTTTCATCCCCAATTTTAAGCCTATTTTCTCAGTGTCTAGTACACCACAACTACTAAAAATGGGCTAACTTTCAGTGGGTGGTAGCAAATACTGCCTGATAAAGTTCTTAAATAAACGTATATATTGCCAATAAATGATCAGATCTTATTGCTGTTCATTGTGATAAGCAAACAACAGAACAGACTAACATTTATTAATACCAAATCAAACAGTATAACAAACTTCTGTGCTAATAAAAACAACAAAGCAGCCAGAGAATCTGGTGAAGTACATCCTGATAAAGTAGTCATGCACATCTGGGCCTTGTACTAATTAGAGAATAAAGGACCCGGAAGATCTGATAGAGAACATCCTGGACATCTGCATCAGGGAGGACGACATTAATCAGGCCCTGCCAACTTGGCAGAGGAACATAAGGAACCCCCCTCCAGAAGCAGATCCCCCACTCACTGAGCATGCATGATAAAATCACCTGTATCTTATATTAAGTCCCTAACCAGTCATTCGTAAAGGGAAGTGCTTGACTTGTATTCACTCTGTAACTTCTTGTAATAAATTGAGTGCAGAAGCTCCTGTCAGGGATGCTTGGTTTGTGAAAACCCACCGAGCACCCAGACTTGCACAACTCTATGATAAAATCAGTGCCTCAGCTTGCTGTGTGAGATTGGTTATTTGCATAACAGGTAACGAATCCAAATTTTCAGACAACAATCTTATTGTTGTTGAATGTAGGAATTAAAAAAAAATCTGGCAAAGGAATGTATGTTACCAGATAAGACTTCCTTTCTCTGGTATGACTCAGAAAAATAAGCCTCAGTAATAATAAGTTTTCCAAAAAAGGACTGGAATTTAGGACTTGCAATAGGCATTTGTTTCCTAACTTTGTCAACTAAGTGATGGGACAGTTGAGCTGTGAGGAGCTGTGAGCCTCTTGGGGTACAAATCAGTGCAGATTTGTTGCCTTCTAGCAAGTTAGATTTGAGTAAGCTCATGATCCTTCTCTGAATGCTTTCACTAAGGGGAAGAAATCAGTCAGACCATAAACAAGGAATTTAAAATCTTTGTATTGTGGGCTATAGACGTCTTTATTTTTCAAAAAAGTTTAGGAAGATAAAACTAATTTCACAGGAAGAACCAGAATAACCAGCACTAAAGTCTGTCGTCTTTCCAGCTACGTTTGCTGTGGAGCTAGACAGAAACAATTCATAACAAGGACTTAATTTTTCCTTATCTTCCATCCTTGACATTTTAATCAATTCCTTTGTGGTCAGCTTTTCTCAAACCTACCTGATATTTAAGTATAGTTTTTTCATCCCTAGAGGTTCCTTAGAGGTACACTTGGAATAAGTGCTGTCTGTATAACTTTGCGATGTGATTTCAATGAATAGGTAACTTTTTTGAGGAGGTATAGCATCTTGTTTACAAGAATGCCATTTGGCAGAGGAAGAACTTGTCTGGATTTTCATTAGATGTTGCCAGCATTGATAACAAACTCAGTGTAACATTAAATTAACTTCTCCTTGCAGACACACTGACAGAGATGGGCACTGAGTGATGAGAATTTTCTTAGCAGGCAAGAACTGTGGAGTGGTTATCTGAGCAACTTTGTTCCTTCAAGCATATCAAGTCACTGGGTATTGCTCAGCATTACTGACCTGCCCTCCTTAGAGGCCTGCAGCAGGGAGAATACGTGCCTAGGCTAGCTAATGTTGTTCAAATCTATCTGAAAGATCTCAAGAATTGTTAATATTAGTGTGTTTAGAGACTGCTCACTTAACTTCCTCAAAATTCAGGTTATAAAAATATTGGTTTTTTTCTACTTGCTGAACAGGCATGAAAATCTTAAGACCCATGAGTCAAGCAAACTTCATGACCGGTTGTACAGAACAGCAGGCACACCTGCTGGATACCAGAGTGCTAGCTGAAGCTGTATCCCTTCGTGGATTATTTGCTGTAGCCTACAGTGAAATCTCTTTGTGTGAAATCTGTTCACTTCTGGTGTGCAGTCATCTTCAAGCTGACTTACTGGAAATACAGAGAATTTTGTACTCTTTCAGTTTAGAGTGCTGTACTCTAATACTACCCATTGGATACCGGCAGCAAGTGAAGCTCTCAGCCTTGTTTCAGAAGCTTTCCTGTATGCATGCATTGTCCTTGCCTGCACTTTTTTCCCCCTAAGAGATGTGAATTTAAACAATTATCAAGAATTTCTGTTTAGCTAGGGAGTCAATAGTGTTCATTCTGCATTGATTTGTATTCAACGAACATAAAAGGTTGAGGAACAGTGAGGGTTAGCCAATGGTTATGGATAGAGCGAATCAAGAAATTGTCTGTGATTTCAGGTCACAGAGTCTTTCAACTTGAAGAAATTTCCGAAGCGGGAAAAGCTAGAGTATCTCACCTGAAAACTCACTTCTGAACTGCTGTTGTAATGGGCAGAAGGTATCCAGTGTCCCTAGAGCAAATCACAGTCTTTCCAGTGTTACAGCTGTAAACTGTTTGGCTGCTTTCCTTCTGTAAAAGGGTACCTGCTACTTCTAGATGCTTTTTTGCTGAGAGGAACCCATCAGTGGAAGAAAATAATTATTTCAGCCATGATCTTTTCAGTAGAACCCAGTTCCCTGATCCTCTTCTGTAAATGCATATGTGGCGTAGTTCTGCTCCAGAGAGTACTGACTTAAAAGGCAACAAATAAACAAATACCAAAGAAGAAAGCAAAGAAAACAAACTGAGTAGCATGGGCAGGGGCAAAGAGCAATATAATAATTCTGGTTTTACATATTGCGTCATTACAGTTAAGGGATTTGGGGTTTGGGAATGGCACCTGCGGTTTAGTGGGAGGGTGAAAGATGGTTGAGATGAGAAAAGGTGGTGAAGGAGGGAGAAGGAGTGCTTGTGTAAAAGAGAACTGAATTTAATGGAGACCTTTGGGTAAATGTGGTTCTTGTAGAGCCAGCAGTCTCCGAATAAGATGGGCTTCATCTTGTCTAAGTGTTTTCCTGAGCAAAAGGATCTTACTGGGAAGTGCCACTCACCGGTGTCTGTCCTTGGAAGCTTATTTCAGGCTGGGATATCCCCCAAGCACTTCTCAATGGTGGTGACATTTACTTGTACTTTTAATGCCAGCCCCTAATCACTGATTAGAGTCAAGGAGAGCCAAACACTGTCTTTGAAAAGGCAGATCTCCTGACATGCCTAAGGCATCCCTGAGAGAAGGGTTTAACGAGGAAAGAGGGGTCACCTGTAGCTTTGGCTTGGTCCTAAACCTGACAAGCCCAAGAGGGCTAAAGTGGAGGGCAAAGTTTCATGATATTATAGATGCATAGTTCATAGCTGGAATTACAATAGGCTAGGGTTTTATTCTGAGTGGTGTAACAGGCAGTTGCGACTTTTTTAAAGAAAAAGGCAAGGTGAATGAGAAGGAGCAAAGTCAAAGAAAATAAATTCCAGCATGCCTCATCTTCTCGGAGAAGAGACTGGAGAATTCTCTTGGTTATTTTTGGCTTCCTCATTAAATTTTGGGCTTAACTCCTCAGGGAAAAGCAATCTCACGCAACAGAGAAATGGTGTGGTGGGGCAAAGGGAAAATATCCTCGTTGTAACCATTGCAGAGAAAGTGTGTAAAAGTCCATTACGCTAGAGTGTGAGTGGCTTGAAGTAAGATTTCCCGTCATTGGGATTTATCTCTGATCTTGTTTCTTCATTGGTCATACAGCATCAGTAAGCCACAGGGCAGGAAGAGTAGCTATTGGCCAAGCTTTTGACCTGTGAAGGCAATGCTGTAGTATTCACTGGCCAGTCTCTCGCCTGAAAACTACTCGGATCCAGTTTTGTTTCTGATCTCATCTGTGCTTACTGCGACACCACTGACTGGGCTCCACTTCTGTAGAGAGATTGTCATCAATTGTGTTATCTTTTGTTTTGGCCAGTCTTATGCTGGTTTTATGCCTTCACCCCCAGCCATTGCAATCCATTTGAAGGCGCATCCTGTTTAAATGTGTGGCTGCTGTAAGCAAGAGCGAACCAGTTAGCATAATGTTGTGCTCCGACATAGCTCTTGAGTGGTATCCACAGAAGTCCCATGTTTTATACTTGGTAATAAGCTGGTACAGAGTCAGGTTGTTATGACTGGCCTTGGGGTGGTTATGTGAAGTTCTAGCTGTGAACTGACTTAACTTGCTCAAAGGGAAAACATGCAAAGCTTGGTTATAATCTTTCCCCCCCCCCATTTCTTTTCTAACTTCCTGCAATCATAGGGCACACAGTTGATTTTCAGTGCTGCTAAGGAACTGGGACACTTGTCAAAGTTGAAGGTATTGTTCTGCATGGCTCGTGTTCATGTCTGTGTGTAAGCATGGAAGTGTAGTAGCGCATAGCATGTCTTGTGCTTTCAGTGGTTTGTTGCTGAATGCAATAATAGAGAAATGCTTTTAAATGCATTAAATGTGCTTTTAAATGCATTCTGCTAGCATTAGTATTATGTTTAAATTAACTGTTAAATTTTATTCTGGGTTTAATCATCAAAGTAGTTTCTGTCTTCTGTAGATACGGTGATCAGTTTGGTATATCAAATTAAAATGAAAAAAAACAGTACAAATCTCAATATCTGGCCAGTTCCTCTGTGTCCCCATGTATAAAAGGGAGTCCCTTGTGTGATCCTGGTTATGAGATACTGGTAAGAAAAATGAACATGCTAGCTATTGATGAATTATATGAACTGTTATAAAAATAACTGCTGTTTATAGGAGAGAGCTTGTGTCTGTAAATTCCCCCTGCGTGGGCTATCTTTACAGGCAAGCTGGCATTTAGTATGAAGGCTGTGTTGATGTGTTTTGACAGTGCGTGACGTGACAGTGCATGACATGAGCATTACTAAGTGCCCGCCACCTCATCATAAACCAATCAAGCATTAATTCACTGGTCACGACGGGAATGGTATGAAAATAGTATGCCTTAAAACATTCAAATTCCAGTGTGTTGTGGTGCTGCAAAACAGGTATTGTGCAAGAGGCAGTCTAAATCTGAAGCATCACAGTGCACAAATTACACAGCAAGGAAGCCGGAGCTGAATGTGAACTCAGTCGTGGAAATCTTCTCACAGCAAAGGACATTCCACTGGGTGATTAGTGCAATTCCAAAATGCACTAATGCACTTAAACATGTCTTTGCCCGTATTTTTTTTTTTGTCTTGTGCATTTATTTCAGCTGTCTTTATACAATGATCTGTTTCCCTTGACCAGCAGACACTTTTTACAGACAGACGTTTATGAGCCATGACAGTGCACAACTGATTTAAAGTAGTGCTTATCAGCAATCTGAGTAAGTGATTTGGACGTGCAAGTGTGTCATTAGATGCACATGCTTTTCTTCAGCTGCATTTTGAGGTTGTTACATAGCAGTTAACAGTGAATTAACATAAAACCTCAAGTGTAGTTCTCCAGGGGAATAGCTGTCACTTGTGACTCTTCTTTCCCTGAGAGTATCCCCTTTCCTTTTCATTCTCTTCCCTGTTCAAAACCAGTAGCCAGAACCCAGCATCTGGAAGAACAGAAGCCATCCCTGCCCTCTATATGCACTCTGGTTGCCAAAAGGGAAGAGCTCTGAATTTGCACCATTTCTCCTCCCAGGTCACAAGGACAAGTTTGTGCACAGACAGCTGCAAATTCCTGTGGCTTGCTTGCATTTTCAGGCGTAGTCGATGACATTCACTTTCACTTCCTCCCTATTTTCTCTTTATTGGAAGATGTCTTTACTTACAAGATGTCTTTTGCCAGGAATGAGTTGAAAGCTTTGCCCTTTTCCATTCATACTGATCAGATGAAGGCCATTCCTCAGCGGCAGCCTGGCTTTGGTTCTTTTACTATAAAGCTTAACTTTGGTAACTCTGGGCTGTATATTTAGAAATATGTATAATCATGCAAATCAGGCAAGCCCTAGTGTGTTATCAAGCCTTTATTTGCATATGCACACACAGGACTACAGCAGCACAGATATACAGGATTTTATATGTGGCGAAAGAGCCGGTCACAAGTGTGAAAGCACTCTTCCACCTGAATTGTGGAGACCTTTAGTTCAGACAGATGGTGTGAACCAGCACTGCGTCTAGGAATTTCCAGGGCAGTGAAGGTGTTACAATACTTCAAATTGTTTGAGTCTGTGGAAGTGTTGTGGATTCTTTTTTTTTATCCTTTTGTTTTTGTGGGCATATACAAGCTAACAGGGACACCATGAGTAAATGGCTTTTCAGAGCCTCTCTGCTCTGCATTTTGCAATTCCACTAAAAGCCTGGGAAAATTATGGGATGGATTTTAAATAGAAGAGGGGGAACAGAGGCCTAGTGAATCAGGTAACTCAGCTGAAAACTGAGACTGACAGACCTGACAAGCACAGTCTCTCATCCTGATGACAAATCAATTTCACAGTGTATTTTAAAATGCTCAGAAAACCAACCATAAGACTGGCACCTTTGTGCCACGCATCTACCGTCCATTTATTATCAAGCACTTTCTGCTCAGTTTGATTAATAGTCAGCAGCTGGATCAAGGAGTGGCAGCCTCCTCTCCCTTGTGCTGCCTGTGGGGTAACCAGCTGAGCTATGACTGCAGAGATTCTCTCACACTACCTATGGAGAATATAAGGAGAAATATGAGAGACCAGGGAAAGGAAAATATGCATGTTTAGTTCTTCTGCTGTAAGTTGCATAATTATTTGATGTAAATATTTGTGGCTTACTCCTGCCTGGCAATTTGGAAAGTGCAGAGTAGCACTTTGTGCAGTCCTTTATAGGAAAAGTGTGGGATTTGCAGAGGGCAACTATGCAGGGTAACAACAGTCGTGGGCTTCTCTGTGTGTAGGTGCAAGCATCACCAGTCCAGTCACTGGGTTATTTTTACATGATGTGTTGAAGTACATGGCAGTGGAAGGCTCTCTTAGAAAGCAGTGACGTGTTGTTGTGCAGAGACAGCAAAGACATTGACAGGGTGACTGCATGGAGAGGGGTAAATGAGCTCTTTAGGCATTAAAGAGCGAAGTGCTGACCACCTAGTTTCTGTTACAGTGTGGGGAATCTGGCAGGCAGACACAGAAAGTAATTTCAACACATATGAAAGTCACTCTGCCTTGGGGACATAGCTACCTGACTAAATTGGGCTCTCCTGTGAATGTGGCCTTGGGCTCTGGCTGATTGTGCACTTAATCTGACTGTCAGACAGAGAAAGAATGTTTTACCCTCTGTGTACTGAAGTGTGAAGCCACATCATCTTCAGTTGGATTATTCCCAGCTCATGAAGAAGAGGGATGCAACCTATTGCTCTGCTAAGGACAGCTTGTGCCAACAGATGATACTTTGCAGCTTAGAGTACTGTGCCACTGCACGTAGCTTTGCAGACCAGCCTGCATGGGGAAAAGAGGCGTGGAGAGCGATGGCTCTGGTATTCAAGAAAGAACGGTGCAAACTGGTCTGAGGTGCTGGTGGCTTGAGAGGCACCTTCTCTACAGTTCAGTGCAGTACTGTGCAAAGGTGCTCACTAGACGTCTGTGAGAAGCGTGGCAAATGCCTGGCACTGCGCCTGGACTGCTGTGAGCCCTGTCTCTGTCAGGCAGAAGATGGATCGTGGTGGATAATGAACGGGAACGGCACCAAGCGATGTGAAGAATCACCAGGCTGC
Source organism: Neomorphus geoffroyi (assembly GCA_033558235.1). NCBI lineage: Eukaryota > Metazoa > Chordata > Aves > Cuculiformes > Neomorphidae > Neomorphus > Neomorphus geoffroyi. The sequence goes on from JAUMJM010000048.1 coordinate 3,904,023, forward strand.
AAGACAGCCAGCAGGCTTACCAGCATGAAATGCACACACGATGCTACACACTAGGCATGCTTTACTAAAAGTCAATTTAGTGGACGTGTCGCTTGGAAAGTGTCTCTTATGAGAGGCTATGGCACATTTAAGGTAGGGATAAGTAACCTTTGCATGATTTGCCTCAATCTTTTCTGTGAATGCTTTAGGACCCGGGCTGCAGCCAGCTGGCCCAAGCTTCCATCAGCTCAGACAGTTAGGATTTGGGTTTGTGCAAAGCCTTCACTTCCTGAAATGTGCTGGTTTTCGCTGAGACCCAGACTAAGTGTCAGAGAAAAAGAGCTCAGTGAAATACCAAAGGATGACACATCATTGTAGTCAGGCAGGAGGCTACCAGAGATACACTCCTACTGCAAGAAAGCGGATCCCTTCCCAAGGGATTCCTGGCATTTGCCGTTAGAGATGATGGGTCTTAGTGGAAACAACCTATTCTTTTAGCAAAAGTATTTTCTAGAACAAGTTACTTGTTTGTTTTCTCTTCCTCTACATCAACAACATGATGAATTGATGACCTTTGTAGATGAAGAATTAAAAAAAAATCCACAACCAAGATCTAACAACTCTGCCCAGTATCTAGTTCTCACAACTTATTGATTTAGGTAGTGTTTTGAGAGTTTTGTTGTGGCTGCTTTAGAAAGACAGAGATAGCAAGCAGAGTCCTGTTTCTGAGAGCCAAACTGTGATTTTAAATTGTCATTTAACTTCTGTCCAGTTCCTTTCCTTATTTCTCTCATCTGCTCCTGTAAGAAACAGAGAAAGTGGGTTTATTTTCAAGTTAAGTTGAAATAAATGACTCTGAGACACTCCACTGAGCATTCCTTAAACAGCTGAATTAATGCTGTGGTCATGTAGCTACAGCATGAATCCAGAGAAAGAGCTGATACTGGAGACTTCTTTTCCTTCGGTCTCTGACATCACACTCAAGTCAAATATAATGATTTTTTGCAGGATCATATGGTGAGAGAAGAAACTAGGAGTCTCACTCCAAAGCAGTGTGCTGTTCTGGATCTGGCACTGGATACTATCAAAGTAAGTGATTCCTTTTCTGTCTCTGTTATCCCCTTGCTCCGATCCCATATACTATTTGATAAAATAGTGCCTGTCCCAGTTCAGAAGATGGCAGGAGCCTGTTGCTGCTGTAGGAGCTATAAAGGCACTTAATGAGGTATGCTCCTATGTTTGTGTGAACGCGAATAGACTTAGGTGGCTGTCATGTGCTAGGAGCTGGTGTATTTATATATAAGTGCTTTGGAAGAGGAAAGCCATGACCAGTTGGTATCAGTTAGTCTAAGAGCTGGATTTCCAGTACTGAAGGTGGTTTTTTAATTTTTTCAGTTCTTTCCCATCCACACACACAATAGCCCATAATTGCTGATTGCTGATTGGAAATTCTTCCACAATATTTTTCCTCTTTCTTTTTACTTTTAGCAATATTTCCATGCTGGTGGGAATGGTCTGAAGAAAACGTTCTTGGAGAAAAGTCCAGACCTGCAATCACTTCGATATGCGCTCTCTCTCTACACTCAGACGACAGACACTCTCATAAAAACCTTTGTCCAGACTCAGACAGCTCAGGGTAAGACTCTTTTGTGTTGTTGGCAAAGTTGAATGGAACTATATCTGCTCTGTTCGTAATTGCTACCTTTTTTACTGCCAGTTTGTAGAATGCTTTTGGCAGTAGCATTTCTGGAAGCTTGTCAGTTCAGAGCTTTTGAAACCCAGGAGGAGGGAAATGGGGATGTTTTCAATTCGGTGGAGCAGAAATAGGTGCAAGTCCTGGGGTGTTTGTGGTCTTTTTTTCCTGCAATCCTCATTAAACAGTCATATTGCATGAATTAAAGTGGGTGAGTGACTTAAAAGAAGTGAAATTCAAAGTTATTATGAGGCGGTGAGAGAGACTGTTTCAGCCAGACACCGTGCAGAGATGCAGTTGGTGCCTGTGTCACAGACCAGCTGCCAGCAGCCCATGTAGGTCTGACTAAGGCTGATCGGCAGCGATGTGGTGAGTCACAGAGCTACTCGCTGCCTGAAAAGGTAAAAGTCTCTTAGGAGAGTAACAAAAGCACTGTTTTGTCTGCAGCCTATACAGGGTATGTGCAAGCTAGGTGGTTGCTAATCACTGCAATGTATTAGTAAGCTGCTGGGATGCATCAGTGCAGTTCTTTGGTAGCTTTCTGGGAAGGCTTGATTGGTAGTGCTGCTGTTTTATTGATTAGGAAGGGCTAAAGAGTTAATTGTCTCTATCTTTCATTGCTTTCATGTACAGGATAATTTGGTCTATAGTCAGGGACCTTCACTGGCTGACTATGAATCTCACTAATTGCAGGAAGAGGGGACAGATGCTGTTACAGGTTGGGTCAAAACTGAAACTGATATTTTTTTTCAGGCTGTTTAAATACACACCTTGGCATTAGGCTGCTACATCTCAGCAGCGCAAGTGATACAGCTCCGTGGGGGTGTCTTTCTGCCACCTTTTTACTGCTAATCCTTTTTCCTTTAATCCTTCCCAAGCTTATGAGAGACCTCACAGGCTGTACAAACTTCACCAGCACACTGTTACACCAAGCCTTGGAATCAAGGAGAAAGCACTTTCTAGCCAATACACTTTCTCCCTCGTGTGCAAATTAAATTGCTTAATAACAGCATTCCCCAGCCAGTGGAGAGGCCACTGAAAATTCTTGCACAGAAAAAGGTTTGTTTTAAAAGTTTGATAGTGAAAATTGAGTGTAGTCTCAGGGGACTGAATCATCCCTGCTTTCAGCAACACAGTATATTCTTGTTTAGGTTGAAATATATTGCATTAAAATGCTGAAGTTACCTGCAGAGTCGGTATGTGCATTTGAGAAAGTTGTCCTATAGTTGTGTCCCAGCAGAGCAATGATGACATCCAGTGGCCAGACAGGTCAAAGACTGCTACGTCCACAAGGGATACCTGGAACTTGGCTGTTGCCATTAGAGTTATGCAAACACTTTTTAACCGGGAACTTGTATTCACAATGTGTTTTCAATCTTAGCTGTTCTATGTCAGATGTTTCCCATTATATGTCCAGACCATGAATTAAAGCTAGGGTTTTTTTGTATGGATCCTATTATGCTGTCCTAAGATATAAGAATGTGTGCAGCACTGCTGTTCTACACTCCGTGCTACTGTCAGGAATGTTTAAAACTAGAGGAAGAAGATGCTGCATTCACACTGCAAAGTGACAAATTCAAAGCTGATACGAGGAAGCGTCTTTGTACCATGCCTGATTTGACAGTAAAACTCCACTAAGGGAGTGTTCAGCAGATACACAAAGAAAATTGAACATACTTTGAAAGCAGCAAACAGATGCTGGGTGTGGTGGGCCACTGAGCTGGTCCAAATCAGCATCTTGTACATTAGTAGGCTTGAGAATTTTGGACCTCGTTTGGGGAGCGAAAGACTGGAGCTATGCCACTTAATATCTATAGTATTGATGATGGAATAACTCTGAGAAAGGCATGACGTGCTCCTGAGACTGGGGCTAGAAAAGGATATTGCTTGCATACAGCTTCCAAGTAACCTCCATGGGTAGATTAGTTTGGAGATCTGCACGTGTGTTGGAGGGACAGAAGGGACAGCACTAGTATTTACAGCTGACATCTGCTCTAGAGTCCTCTGAATGATATTTCCCTTTGCATAAGAAAAGCTTCCCACCAGCTTGTGGGAGGAGATGGCTATTTAAATGATGACTGTTTGCTTCCTTACTTCACTGCTCAACTGCTCACTGCTCACATCTTCCAGTTTGTGAGGTATCTATTGTCCTTTTTTTTCTTACTGAACAGGCTTCCATGGCACTATGATGTTCAATGTTTGCCCTGCAAAGCTCAGTTGGGGCTTGTGGATTGGTTATGCCAGCACAAAATCTGTTCTTGTTTTAACCCTGACAGTCCCTTACTTGCAGATGGCCTTGCTCTACAAAGCCTTAAGAAGAAGATCTTAGAGGATATTTTGTCTATTAAGAGCTAGAATATTTGTCTTGAATTTTTTTAAGCGACACTGCTACTTGGATTTTAATTCACACTCTTCTCTTTTTATCCTGCTTGCTTCTTGCCTTTTGAATTCATGTCTCAGTGCATGATGGGAAAGGTATTAGGTTTACCGCTAATGAGGATGTTCTTCCTGATAAGGGTATGTTCAAGACTAATGTTGTTACCATAACAACATTAGCCAGCCGCGTTGCTTTTGAGTTCATCTTGCCCGTGCTTGGAAACCTTTTCCAGAGACCCCTTCCCCATAGTTCCCTGTAGAAGTGAACTTTCATTCAATGCTTGCATCCCATGAACAGAACCACGGGTTGTGCAATGTACAAGTCTGTACCCTGCCTGAGAGCCTGTCCCCCAGCTCGAGATTTATTCACAGATGTGAAAGCTGTCTCAAAAATGGACTGTTCTTTGAGAGATGCTATGGACTTGTTCCCCTACCCTTTACCATGGGCTATGTATTGCTGTTTCAAATCCTAGAGTTGCATGCATTTGGTCTGCTGAGACCGGCTACGGGAATAAATGGTAATGTGTGATATGCACTCAAGGTTATGGCTGAGCTTGAAACATCTGGTTTAAATGGGAATAGCTGAAAATCTGGATGCTCAGGAGAGCCCTAAAAAATTAAGTCTTGTTCTGTTTCATCTCTCAATTTAATTTCTGCTGTCCAGTGTCTTTTTTCTGTAATACGTTGCACAAGCTTAATTCTGCAGTTTCACCTTCCAGTATCGCAATATCAATGAGACTTTCACATCAAGATTTAAATCTGCTTGTCACTAAATGTGCGTTTATGTGTATATACATAGTTTTACGTGATTGTGGTGTTTTTCCTTGGTCATCTACAAAGTGTTTTTTTTGTCTCTGAGCATTACAGTTAGTGGAACAAGATTTTTGTATGAGATGACAAGAAAGAGGTAGAAAAAAAATGTAAATTTTATCTCCCTCAGAAGTAATGAAATGATTCCATTATCTTTTCTCTGAAGCATCAGTGTCTCCTTTACAACTTATTAATTACACTAAAGACAGTAAAATGAAGACCTCAGTGTTTGGTGGTCAATGTTTCTGCAAATGCGGCTTGATAAAGTTGTTTTATACTGTTGATAGTCTTGTCTGCTCCCATGGAAAACATGGACAGTGTTAAGTGACAAACCTGCACCATCAGATGGGTCAGGTCAATAATTAAGCCTACCAGTTTTAAAGCTCTGTGCTTATTTATGGAAGAGAAGAAACACGGAAGGGAGAAAACCGTAGATTCAAGATTATGTACAAATGTTACAACCTAGAGGCTGTTGTTTGTACTCAGGTCAAGAATGACAATTTGCCCTAAGATAATAATTTGATGTTCTGTTTTATTTGCTCAGATACTTTCGTTTGTTTAGTAATGCAACTTTCACTGCCTACAGCTCTGTGACATGTAATTCTCTTTAGAGGATTTCACAGATTTGCTCTCAACCTCTTAGATTTTAAATGAGTGGTTTTGCTGCCTTCTTTTGAAAGTTGATGTGTTAGATCTTTCTAATCAAAATGTTTGTTTAATGATATCCTTCAAGCTCCTTATCTTTAATTTCAAACACCAGTTCTTTCACTTAGTAATGTGTTTTAGCCTCAAAATTGACAAAATAAGAGTGCTCATTGTAGGTATCCAATTAGCCTGTAGGTATCCCAATTACAACAGCATTGCTAATTGTCAACCTGAGATCAGAGAGTTATCAAAGAGAAAGTAAAATCAATCTCACTATTGTATCAAAGACTTCATTTTCATTTTGCAAAGCAGTCTTTTTCTGTAATTTACATGACAACATGACTTTTCTACCCAGAAAAATGTCATTTTCACATATTGCATGATAATTATGATTAAAAGTTAAAAAGTCAAAAACATCATAACACACAAATTGTAAGGTTCACGAGCTCTTCTCCCTCTGTTAAAACATGTTATTTTGTCCTCTGTGAAGCTACATCTTATTTTCTGCCTGGCTGGTTGATTAAGGAAGATAAGTACATAATATGTTAGTGCTTTTCTCTCATCATTTTTGTTGCACAACAGTGAAGGAATTCTCATTATTCTCCAAAAGGAAGCAGATAGACAGTCAGGATCATAACTTTTATCTGATGTACAATGTGGATAAAGCTTCTTGGAGGGTGAGACTGCACTATGGCTCAGTGCAAATTAGTAACATATTTGTCTTTTTTTTTTCCTAATCTGCCTCTCTGGTGCGCTTTTTTTGTTTTGTTGGGGGTTTTTTGTCCTCCTTTCTCTGAGCAGACAAGAATGCCAATGCCCGGCACTGGAATGCCTGCATGTGCATATGATAGCTTGGCAGGAATCTCTGAAAAATCCTTCCTGTCTGTGAGGGTCCGTTGTCAAACTTTAGGTTCTACTTTTAGTTCTTCTATAATTCTTCCTGGTGTTCTCAATAGGATGTGATCTTTATGGTGGATTGCAAAAAACGTTACTGTTTATGTGTGTTGGGCATGCAAGTCTGATGTTATTTTGCATTAATGTTATCAAAGTTGACTAAAAAATTGGCTATGGAAGGTGTACTGTGAAAATGCTGTTGTCTTGCTGAGGCCATGAACTGAAGAAGGATGCCAGTAAATCATATTTATGTGCATGGGGGGGTGTCAATTTTCTTCCAACAGGTTCTGGTGTGGATGATCCTGTGGGGGAAGTGTCCATACAGATCGACCTGTACACCCATCCAGGAACTGGTGAACACAAAGTCACAGTGAAAGGTACAGCAAAGCATCTGTTATTGCTCAGGCTCTGTGACTGCACTGAGGCAAATCTCCAGTTGGCAGTTATTGTATTTCTGCATTAGCTCATGGGATGTGAATCCAGAATTTTCTGTTTCACATCAGGATCCTGTAGATAAACACTAAATGAGCCCATGCAGTCCAGCCAGTGACAAGGCAATGCACGGCCCTGTTGTTTATTGGCAATGATACATGAAGTAAACAAAAATTCAGATGATGGCTCTAACCAGGCGCCACAGTTTAGCCTGGGCTGCAGAGAACAGGGCAGCATGACAGGGCAATGTTGTGAAATTGGTCAGAGTACACAGAGAGACTGCAGAGCCTATAAGAGTTCAGAGCCTCCTCTCCCTGGCCCCAAAGGCCACTCTAGTCCCTGAAGATCTGCTCTGAAAATAACCAAAGCAGTGATTCATCTCAGTTTCCTCCTCGTCCTTTTTCTTCTTTGCTCGAATACAGCATATTTAACTACTTTAATTTCCTCTAAAGATTTATATAAGCAGCTCTTCAGGGCTGTCTTCTGCTGGGTGAATCTACACTGCAATGCAAAAACTGATTTTCAGAGCTATTTCCTGTGCTTCAGTCTGCTCCCTGCAGTGACCTGAGAGAGAATGAGGATTAAAGAGCTAATACTTCTGGGTTCTGGAACCACCCACAGCTTATGGGCTTTGTTTGCCTTACCTGCATTTCATTTTCAAGAGACCTTAATATCAGCCCCCCAAATGCCCCTTGTTTTCCTCATCCCCTACATAATGTAGAGTTAAGCACTGAACTGGTAGGGCAGCCTGCTTAGAGCTACAGGAATACTTGGTTTTTTGGACTAATTTCTTGACTGTGCATATGGCAAAATCTAAGTGCTGTCCCAAGTACTAAATTCTCTTTACAGAACTTAAACTAGAGAAAGAAAACATACATTCGCATTACAGAAAACTCCTGCCTGTGTGTGTTGAGACACTTGTGTGTTTTGAGTTGAACTTTGTCCTCTGAAACAAGAAACTGAAAGCAGAATGGAGCGGAAGGGTGACCAGGGCAATGTGAACAAATGAGTATTTATTGTAAAACAGGTTGTGACTCTCTTTTCCAGTTGTGGCGGCCAACGACCTGAAGTGGCAAACCTCTGGGATGTTCCGTCCATTCGTTGAAATCACCATGATTGGGCCCCATCAGAGTGACAAGAAGAGGAAGTTCACAACCAAGTCAAAGAGCAACAACTGGGCTCCTAAATACAATGAAACCTTTCACTTGTAAGTGTGAGAAATATCCTGGAGATCTGACATGGCAAGTGCGGATGCAGAGAGAGGACAGATAGCATTTTCCAGTGTTCACAAACAGCCTGTTCAGGGCCCAAGAGAGTACTTGTACCCGTAGTTTGGCCAAGTGTTTGGTGTCTTGGCAGGAAAAGCTAGATTACGGGAGTTTTTGCTGAGGGTGGGATGCTGAGTTCTGTTCTATACCAGCAGTGTCCTTTGACTACCTTCTGAAATGGTTTTTTTTGTCCTATCAATGTATCTTACTGAGCTCCATTGTTTTAATGAGTTTCGTGTCTTTTAATGGTAAAGCAAGGCTAAAAATTCATTACCTGGTTTTAGTTCTTTTAATCTTAATGTGTGGTTTTGTCCCAACTTGACCTGTGGAACGTGGTTTCTGAACTTGTTTTCAAGGATACAGCCCTTGCAACTGGTAATAAGTTGCCCTGCTGAAATTATGATCTTTCTCAACCTTGAATATTGACCTCTTCTTATTTGGCCTTCATCCTTCTTGGAATCTTATTTGGCATCTTCCTTCTTGGAAGGCTCAACAGAGTGAGCTACAGACTAGTGTTCACCCAGCTGTGCAGTGAGAATGGGCGAAGGTGACCAACAAAAGACTATAAATGTACTGAGGTAGAGAGACTGTCCATATATTTTTTTCTTTGATATGAGGAAAAGCAGTCTTATTTTTTATTCTTTTAATTTTAGAAACATCAGAGAGATTGGGGATGTATTTTTATTAGCTTTTCCTTTAATGGAAGGTTCTGAATCTTTAACAAAGACTTCATCTAATTAAAATATTAATTACTGAAATGAAACAACCCTGAACAGAATCAGAAATGTTTAAAGTCATCTGAGTTGAAAATCTATTAGCATGGCTTTAATGTTTTCCACTCCTCTCATTTCAGAGTTTCTCACACTCACACGGGCAAAGGAAACTTAATAAGGGTTCTTTGCGTTTTTTTCTTCTGAAGTCGCCAAGTTGTCTTTATCAGCTGTAAAACAGCAAAAATGCCATACACCACAAGTTTTACTTCTCCCTGTCTGACCAAGGTGTTCAGTAGAAAGGAGTTTTCTGTGGCTTATCTAAGCATTTCTGTCACCTGATGACACCTTTGTTTTGCAGAGGAATTCGTACATTCTGAGAAAGTATAAGTAATCTCTGTGTGTTTTTCAGCATACTGGGGAACGAAGATGGTCCTGATGCCTATGAGCTCCAAGTCTGCGTAAAGGACTACTGCTTTGCTCGTGAGGACCGAGTACTGGGGATAGCAGTGATGCAGCTCAGAGATATAGCAGACAAAGGCAGCTGTGCTTGCTGGTGCCCCCTCGGGCGCAGGATTCACATGGATGAGACTGGACTTACAGTCCTGAGGATTCTCTCTCAAAGAACCAACGATGAAGTTGCCAGAGAATTTGTGAAGTTGAAATCTGAGTCCCGCTCCACAGAGGAGGGCACCTGAGCTGAGCTATATAATGTTCCCTTTTCTCTTCTGCCTTGTGCCAATATGTGCGAGTGTTAAACCATTTTCTGTTATTAATTACAAAAGGTTTTTTTCATATTGTCTTTGTCAGCTCCGATAGCGCACGTGTGCTGTACAGGAAACAAATCCATCAATCTGATGTGAATTATTTATTTTTTAGTAGCTGGGTAAGACATCATAGAGAATGAGACAATCTCTTCTTATTTAAGATGCAAATTCTGCTTTGTGTATATAAATTATTTTATATTGTAGGCTGGGTATGCTGGGTATTGTTGATATGCAGCACTGTGATTTTATCCTCTGAAGTTGGCAGACATTAAAAAGGTTCTATATAATCACACTACGGTGCAAACACACAACTGCATGGCAATTGGGGGAAGAGTAATTTTTTGGAGTTTTGGCAAAGCACAGTTATCTCTCATTGAATTCATGTACTGTGGAGCTATGAGGGGATGTTCTGCACAGACTATAACAATGTCCCAATGCGATATACAGACACATGAGTGTCTGCTTTAAGAGGAAGTGCAAATTGCTCTGAAGAATGAATGTATGACCATGGATGTGCTGCTGTGAGCACAAGCAAGACCACTGGGACAAGTGCAGAGGACCCTAATAGTTCCTAGCCAAAAGCTGCAAAGGCAACACACTGGGAGCAGAATGCAGCTGCCCTGCTGTTGTGATTAGATGGTGTGTCTTGGAGAATATAAATCCCCGCATGCTGCTGGGAATCCTGCATCACCATGGGGTGCTGTAAGCTGCTGAACTCTGCATGTCACACTTTGGCTACTGTGACCAATGCGGTAAGGACAGGAACAACATTTGAGCCATGGCAAATAACATGGCTGCTATGTACTTCAATATTCTGTGGTTAGTTTTTTGATGTAGGATTGGATAATGTAATACTTGCAGGCTTTCTGTAGCATTTTGTTACCCTGGAGTAGCTGAGACCATTCCTCACTATGAACCCAGAAATGATGGCTCGCTTGGGAGAGTGACACCTCTCCCTTCTCCAAGTGCTCGGTCTGGAGTGCTGGTCAAGGGGCAGCAGGTCTGGCTGGTTCCGATTTTGAAGTCACTGTTGGCCGTGCTGCAGTTGGTCCAAGCTGATTGTCATTAATCTGTGATTTAACGATACCATTGAGAATATTTTTGCACTGTCTTAAAGAAGCATCCTGGTTTTGTTTTCTTGCAAAACAAAACACTGTCCTGAGCAAAGTGATTGCAGGGAGGTCAGAATTTCTGACTGAAAATTCGTAAGCAGGAAGGTCTGGAGTACCAATTGCTCCTGAGGTATGTTGATCGGAAGGTTTCTCTTGTTTATGGGGATTTTTTTGCTATTTCCAGCTGCCTTTGTGCTCTGGAAAGTGCAGCTGGAACAAGCCAGTGCTTGTCCATAAAGTACTGTAATACTGTCAATAAATTCAAGGACTGTGTATTGAATTACTTTTTTTTTTTCTATTTTCTCTGAGACTTGTACAGCTTTATGATATGGTTCCTGTATTTCATGGGCCTGCTTGTAGAGTTCTGAGACTGCACATCTGCTTTGTTCTTGTCCATGGTGTATTATAATAATGCTCTTCAAAACTCCACGCTGTTTGTCATGATTTTGAATCATTGTATGTGCCATTGTTATGACAACTGTTAGTACAGTCTTTAATAAAGTCTTTTAGCAGCACTTGGAGTTGTCTGTTGAAGTCTAACTGTAACTAGTTTGCTAAATCACATAGGGTGGAATCACTGCTGCATTTTGTAAATTACTCTTATTTAGGATGTAGATATTTCTTTGGTGCTGTAGATACCCAGTTAGGAGTGTGAATTCCCCTCTCCTCTGTGGTGCCTCCATCTCTGACACCCTGAAGTTCTTGGTTTCTGATAACACACAGAGACATCACAGAAAAGCATAGAGAATAACTAACTTCCTTTTCTTCTCCTATCTGCCTTTAAGTCAAGTTTCCTTTCCAGGTAGCTTCTGGAAGGTGCTGAATGGGAAGACTCAGGCAGGAAGTAGGATACTTTATGGATGACACGTAAAGAAAAATAATTATATACCAAATTGGATTTATAGCTTTCAGCCTAATATGAGCGTTAATGCTCTGTAGATGGTATTGACAAGAGATGAGAGAATAAACTTTCCTGATGTCAAGTAAATACTATTTCCCCCACCCCATTTTTGAGGGATGCTGCCAGTTTCCAGCAAACAAGCTCTAATGACTCAGGTTTCTATTTTTTTGATAATGTGGGTCTCTGATTTGTTGTGATCCAACAGGCATTTTTTTCCTTAGGTAACATACACTCAGCAATGCGAGTAACTGGGCTAACTCACAGTCCAGCTTGTAGCTTATTTTTTTTCTGGCTTCATTGTGGGGAAGTTGCTGAGTTTGATGGCTTGATGGCATATCCCATGGGATGTGTTGTTTAGAGCATGACTTTAAAGTTCCACTTCAGTAGCAGGTTAGATGGTGAGCAGGTTTCTAACTCATCGGTACACTCACTTGTAATTCCTTCATTGAGCTCTGCGGTGGAGAGAAACCAATGAGGAGCTATTCGAAGGAAAAGCTCTATCTGTAGCCATGGGGAAGAGGCCTGGGCAGGGCAGGAGGTTTAGTTTAGAGAAGAGAAGGCTGAGGGGAGACCTCATCACTGTCTACAACTGCCTGAGAGAGGTTGTGATGGGGTGGGTGCTGGGCTCTTCTCACAAGTGACAAGCAATAGGACGAGTGGAAATGGCCACAAGTTACACCAGGGAAGGTTTGGACTGAACATTAGGAAAAATTTCTTTACTGAAAGAGTGGTCAGGGATTGGAACAGCTGCCCAGAGAGGTGCTGGAGTTGCCATCCCTGGAAGTGTTTGAAAAACAGGTAGATGAGTTTCTTAAGGATATGGTTTAGTAATGGGACAGGTATGGTTGGACTCGGTGATCTCAGAGGTCTCTTTCAACCTTATGATTCTATGATTCTATGACTGTTATTAACAGAGCCAGGAACCCAAGGCTCCTGAATGCATTGCCTCTCCACCCGTCAAGCCCGCCTCCTGCAAACCAAGTTTGTGAACTTTTTAGTAACAGAATCAATTTCCATAAGCATTGCTTTGTGACATGTTGCCTCACTTACCCATCTAGGCTTGTTTCTTGAGTTTACACTCATTGCAATGCTTTCAATTCTTTTTTTCTGCCTGAAAAATCATGCAGATTTGAGCTGCAAACACACAGACTTTTTTTCTTCCGCCTGTGGCAACTATTCTGTGTTGTGCATGTGGTTCTCTCCACTCTATCTGAACGTTCCTCAGATTGACAGCTGGATATAGGATATACACTGTATATCAAACACGTATGCATATATAATAATAAATTAAATGAATAATAGAACATGTATTTTAGAAATAATATATATGTGTTAGTGTACCTGGGGTAGAAGCAGCTGTCCTGAGTTCCAAGAAGATTGTGGCAAAGATGACAAGCAGCAGGGAGTGGTAAGTTGTTTGCCGTCCCATCCAGGAGGAATCTGTGGAGAAGAATCACATTAACTTCAGATGGGACTGAAGAGAGGTGAGAGATAATCTCAGTGCTGGAGGCAGGAGGGTGAATTTTGCTGCTGGTGTGACTGTTCTTTCCTGTGGCCTTTCTTCTCTGTGGGAAGGGATGAGTGGTTTCAGACCAAGAGTCTACCTCTTGTGAATCCTGCCTCCAAGAGTGGTTTCAGGCAGCTGTCCAGAGAAGAGTAAGAACAAGTTAAACTAACAATGCTTTCTTCTGATGCACTTCATGGTGCTGGTAATTTTTAACTCAGTTGATGTTCCTGACTTCATGGTTTCTCTTTAGTAAGTTCTAAACCATTCTGCTATCCCACCTTAATGACCTGAAAAGAAGTTTTGTGCATTTACAGATTGCTGCATGAAGAGCTGTAGTTTTTTGTTTTGAACTTTGTTCCAACTAATTTAGTTTGCCCTCTTTTCAAAAAGATGCTGAAGTGCTGATTTTACCTGCCCTTCCCTGGGATATTGTTGACCTCTATTGTGTCCCACCCTAATTATTGCTTTTTGAGAGTGCAATGTTGCAGTTTATTCATTTATCCCAAACTGCAGACAATCTTTGCCATTCTTTGACTTCTTCCATTTATTCAGATCATTTCTGAGGTAAGAAGACCAGAAATCATAGAATCATAGGGTAATTTTGGTTGGAAGAGACCTTAAAGATCATCTCATTACAATTTCCCTGCCATGGGCAGGGACACCTCCCACTGGATCAAGTTGCTCAAAGCCTCATCCAACCTGATCTTGAACAACTTCAGGCATGGAGCATCCGTGACTTCTCTGGGCAACCTGTGTCAGTGCCTCACCACCGTAACAGGAAAAAAATTGCTTCCTAAGATCTAATCTAAATCTCTGCTCTTTCAGCTTAAAACCACTCCCCTTGGCCTATCCCTGCACTCCCCAGCTTCCCTGTAGGCTCTCTCTAAGGCTGCTATGAGGTCTCCCTGGAGCTTTCTCTTCTGCAGGCTGTACAAGGCCAACTCTCTCAGCTTATCCTCGCAGGGGAGGAGCTCCAGCCCTCTGATCATCTTCGTGGCCTCCTCTGGATTTGCTCTAACAGATCCATGTCCTTCCTGTGCTGAGGAAACCAGAACCGAACAGATATGAGGGCCAGAACAGCATCCATCATTCAGAATGTGGTGCAGCTTCCAGGAGGTAGCCTTTTGAAGGTAAAAGTTTGCTCCTAATCTTCAAAGCAGTAGTCAGTAGTTCAAAAAAGGTTCCAGGCTGCCAGCAGATGATACTGGGAGGCTGCTGGGGGGAGCAGGGAGCACATAACACTGCCAGACCTCCCAGCTGATAGAGAGACATTGCGTAGGACTCCAAAAGGGGAAGTTCCAGAGGTTACTGCAGCTTGGGAATTCAGTTTTACTCAGAGCAAACCTGAGAGAACGAAGCCACTCTGCTGAGGCTGGCTGGATGGTAGAGAGAAAAGATGAGAGAATTTCCTAAGAACAGAAAAAACCCAAGCCTGGCTTCAGGATTTAACAGACTTGTTGATATTTGGGAAATTGTTCTAAAGCTGTGGCCAACTGTCAGAAAACAGGGTTGGGGGAGTGTGATAGCAAGACTTGAAAGGATGGTGTTTGCTAGTGAGGACGTGATGGGAATAAAAGGGCCTTACGGGAAAGGATATTGTGATTCTGGGTGTGTGATGCGGGAGAGCAGAGCCCCAGGGGCAGAGGTTGAGAGGGCAGTTTATCAGTCTTCCTGGAAGAGATTAGCAAATTGATGGAAGGAGACAAGAAGGCGGGAGGGTTTGGGGAGTGACTAGGACTGGCTTAAAAGGCAGCAGGCACTTCAGTCATGGGATTCAATTTCCCTGTTTCTGGGGAGCAGCAGGGAGGGAGGAGGTGGTGTAGTGGCAGTGGAGGAGGTCAGGCTGCTCGTGGGATTTCCTCCAGACACATCATCTTCCTCCTTTTCTGCTCTTTCCTCTCACTTCCTTCTGTCTAGAGAAAACGCTGATCCTAGGCCTGTGAATGTGTGTGATACAGCCAGTGACACAGGGCATGTCACTTACTGCTTGGTGAAACATACACTGTGAGCCTGAGACCCCCCCTGAGGGATAATGCCCAAACTGCATTTCCATTCATCTGTGCATAGTTTCTTTGGATCTGCTTTGACATGCAGCCCTTCTAGCATCTCTTTTCCCCAGCTTTAAGCACAATTACCTAAAATGAGGTTGTAGCTAGGTGGGTGCTGGTCTCCTCTCCCAAGTGACATGCAACAGAACAGGAGGAAATGGCCTGAAGTTGCATTGGGGAGGTTTAGATTGGTTTTTATGGAAAAATTTCTTTACTGAAAGGGCAGTGAGGAGTTGGCACGGCTGCCCCTGGAAGTGGTGGAGTCTCCTTCCACGGAGGTGTTCAAAAAGCTTGTAAGTGTGGTGCTTGGTTAAGTGGGCATGTTGGTTTTGTGTTGATGGTTGGATTTTATGATCTTAGAGGTCTTCTCCCACCTTAATGATTCTGTAAGAACTCCTTATCATATACTTCATATATTTCTCATATTTCTCAGCCCATTTCTGTTGTCACCTCTCAGTGCTTTCACTAACCCCAGTCTCCCCTGTCTCCACCAAGTTCCCATCTGACATCGAGTGCAACATGTTTGAGTCTACCTAGATTTGAACTTCCAGATGTGTTCCTAGAATTAGGTTTGCTTAGCTGCAACCTGTCGAAGGAGTCACTTAGCTCCTGAATGACACTGAATGCCTCTTTGACTGTGTGCATTTAGCTCTGCAAGCTGCCTCTGCTCCCAAGTCATCTCAGATGCAATGGAGCCAGCTTACATTCAGAGCTGGGAAGTCATTTAGCAGAACTAGGGTCAAGTTGGTCCTGTACAATCCAGCTTTGCCAAACCCACATTACCTTTTGCTTCACTTTCCATCCTTCCTTTAATTTTCTTTGCTTAAATATTGCTTCTAAACCCCTGCATGCTGTTCCAGTCAGCCGGACAAGTTGGAAGTTCCTTGGATATGTGGTGTATTTTGCATGCTATTCTCTGGTCATAGAAGTTCCACTTGCACAGCTGAACAGACCCTTGCTGCCAGATTTCCAGTTCCATATTTCAGTGCTATCAGGAGTGTAGCATGGAAGTAATCCTTCCTGTGAGATCAGAGGCATTTGAGCCCTCTGAACTTTTAGTGACTGTACTGTAGTATTTTCTGTTTCCTTATTTTCTGTTTCAGGCTGTTTCTTTCTCCATGGGCGGTCCCTCTGAGGCCAAGTTCTTCTTTTGTGGGATGTTTTTCCTCTGCCTGTCCTTGACCACCTTCTTCCTAAAAAAGAGCATATGACTGAAGGGACTCCTGAGTCCCTTTGAAACCTGTCGCTCAGTCTCCCGTGATCACAAAACAAACTTTAAACTCAGAATGAGTTTCCTAGAAGACTGGCTCTGCTCTCCCTCAGACTGTAATGCCAAGCAACTCCTCCAGCATCATATTAGCAACCTCAAAAATCTCAAGAAACTGTGATGAGCTATGAGGAGAGTGCAAGCCAGAACTGCGGCTCTGCAACCACCTTAGCAAAATCCTTACTCCTAAACGTGTCAAATACCAGCCTGATTAGCAGGCAAGTGATGTCTGTCTCTCTAATCCTAGACCCCAGTGACACCTGTCAGTCTGACCTGGGGACCTCCATACCCACAATCCTGCTTAATGCTGAGCAAAAGCAAGATCGTGAGATACTTGAACTGATTTCACAGCACCTGTTGTGCATTGTGAAATGCAGTGAAAATTGGAGCATTTATGCATTGGGAAAGAAGAATGATCGTTTCTGGCAGCCTACAAATAACAAGCAGAAGTCCAGAAGTGAAGCATTAGTTATTTCAGTGCAATGAAGCACGATGTGATAAATAATGCAAATATGCTGAAAGTTCAAGGAATATCAGATAATATTCAGAGCTATCAGCAGCTAAAGCTGCTATCAGAGGTACCGACCTTGCCCTCTAGCACTTGGGATGATGGCAGGCAGTGTCAAAGACTTCTTTCAGCCCAGCAATGATATCACTTGGAAACCAAAGCACTATCTTCAAGTTCTGCCACAAAAAGTACATAGTGCTCTGTGCTCTCAATCTATGTGCCCCAAAGAACCTTTATATTATCTCTACTCCATTGGCAATATTAATTCAAGATGAACTTTAACCAGTTCTTATTTATCTTTACTTGATTTTTCAATGCATGCGGGGTTTTTATTTTTGTCTCAGAAATTAAAAGATCCTTTACTTATTCTTGCATTTAAAGTGCAAATAACTATTCACTGAAAATAGTGCTTTTAATAGTTGTTCTTTTTAGTATTTTCACTGCTTATTGGAACTGAAGCCAGAACACCACCTCCTTTTATCATTTTCGTGACTATGTGATGACAAAACCTGTCAGTTGTCACATCTGGTAGTGTCATTATTAATAGCACCTATTCACCAATTGCTGAGATGCTAGTTTCCTGTAATGACAACTGTCAGCCAAAAGGATTTCTATCTATCAGCTGTAATTCAGGTAATGTGAGAATATCAATCCTGTGAACCACCCTATTGGGAGGTATGTTTGTGTTATGTGAATTTGTAAGAAAAAGTAGCACTCAGTGCCTGCTGTGCCTCTTTCTCTGCCCCCATACCCCCTTGAGATGCTCTTTTCCAAGACTCCCTTTTGTATCCCACATGGTTTCTGGCAAACTGAGGAACATAAGCCTTGCCTGTCTGCATCTTCAGAAGTAGAAAAAAATAATTTATGGTGATTTGCCTCCTTCCTAATCACAGCTAGAGGTACAGAGAGGCATATTACTTTAGCAGCTGTGAGAAGTGACGAAGTCAAAAAGGCTCCTTTAATTTAAGTTACTTCTAAACATGGTCAGTTTATTCTTCTCTTGAGCATAGCAGCTTGTCATGCTGCAGATCCTTATTTGGAATTATTTTCATGTGCCTGGAGTCAAGCCTAGGTCAGGTCATCTGTTTCACCAAAGGAGGAAATTTCTGAGGATGACCATCATGGATACAATAAACCCACACAATAGTGACCAAGGTTTTCTCTTAAAGCTTGGCAGCAGCAATAGCTTATTGCCTTGTGTGCGTGTGTGAGGGAGAGGCGGAGTTTTAAGACACAAATACTCTCTGTGTTTCAGGGAAGCTTCTTGTTCAAATATTTTTCAACCAAACCACCCACTCCCTCATAGACAGGCTCAACCTCCACATGCTGCACATGCGAAGTCTTTGGGGCATCTTTTCCTTGCCCCTCTTCTCCCCATTGGAAGCAGCAGAATGGCTGTCAGCAGAAGCTGGAGATCACAGTCAGCTCTGGATGTGAAGCTATTATATTATTCTCTAGACTACCCTGGTTTAAATCTCATTAATATCATAATGCTGCATGAGCAATCTCTGCACGTTTTTCTGCAGGGGGAGCTTGTAGTTCAGTCTAGACACCAGAACAAGAAAGAACAATTGGAGACCATCTGATTCTTTCAGCTGAAGTCCAGATTAACTGAAGTCCTGCCATTACTCTCGGAATAAAGGAAGTGAAAAGGCTTCAGTCATCTAGCAAGTGTGGCCTGCTAGCAAATCCGTTCTTGGAAAGTGACAAATTATGAAGGACATGGAAGCAAAACTTCTGCCAGAGGAAGTTTGGCTTCTCAGATTTGTAGGACAGTTACGGGTTTTTTGGGAGGGAGCACTCTTGAAAAAGGAGAAATATAAAGGAGACAACCCCAGGGTGATAAACCAAACCTCTTCTACTGAGTGACTAACAAGCTCAAATACTAAGCCCATTTTCTACATTTCTGCGCCAGCAGAAACAAGAATTTCCATGGTCATAAGCCAGCAGATACAAGCCATGCTTTCCCGTAATTGCCCAGTAATTGGCATTAATGGCACTCGGTGATCACCCCTTCCTCTTCAGTTTGTTTTGAGCTGTTTCAAGATAAAAAAGATGCCTCTACAAGCAACAGAGGACCTTTAAACTTCATAGACATAGTGATGCCAGAAAATGCCTTTCTCCACTAAAAATAATAAAAGCAAAATGGAGGCTAATATGTTTTGAACAGGAAGTCCTTTTCTTCTCTTTGACAAGGAATTTTTTTTGTCCACACAGTCAAGTGAGTTGCGCATCTGTCTGTGTTCAATCTTTTGTTTATGCCACTGAGAAAATCTGCAGGGTTCACTTGTGCCACCTGGAAAACTGCAGCAATCAGGCATTCTGCTGAACATTGAAGACTGTTAGCTAATGTTTGTGAGGTATGAACCAAAGGGATACAGAAGAAGGGGTCAAGAAGGGAATACGACTTGAGAATATCCCACTTGTAATTTTCTCTACTTGATGTGGGGTGATGAGGTGGCAGATCAAGAAACATGTTTTGCTCCTTGATGTTGATACTGTTCAGTGTCTACCTGGTGCCATCCCCAAACCAGTACTCAGCAATTATTCACCGCCCCAGTGATAGCTCACATCTGTTCTGCAGAGCACCGTTCTTTCAATATAATGAGCATCAGTAGACCAAGTGCTAATGCTGTAGCCAATTTTGTCCTATACCGTGGGTTTCATCTGAGTCATGCAATGTGATTTTAAAAGATTGACAGAAAAGCGTGACTTGGCAGAAAGCATTGCTAGCATGATTTCTAAAGGCAATCCTCTCAAGCAATTACAAGCCATCATCTTCTGTGACAGAAATGCCCACCAGTTTTTTCATCATTTACCACCCAGCCATCTGCCTGATTCCCTCCAGGCTGTGATGGCCTTTCCTATACTCCACCAAAGCTATGATGACTGCAGTATGTGTAACATCCATAGAATCAGAGCTGTGGAAGGACTAGTAGATAATTTCAACTCATCTGCTGTGTTGCCCAGGTCACTGTGCATCACCTAGTTTACTATGCATTTTGCTCAGTAACAGCCTATGCCTGTCACCTCTCAGAAAGTTACTCTCCACCTTGCTGCTAAAACACTTAGAAATGGGAGATAAGTAATGCTGTTTTGCTTTAATGGTGAATAGTTTGGAATTGTTTCACTTCCTAACACTCATTTGTTTGGTTTGAGGCTTGCAAGTCACTGGTTCTTACTTCATTACACACTTGTAACAGGAGGCAATGTTTCCAGAACAAGAGAAGAGAAGTTTGGCTGGGATTGCCTAGCTGCAGGTTTACCAGAAAATTAGTAGTTGCCAAAAACAGCCTACTTGGACCCAATCAGCTTGGACTGAAATCCAGAGCAAAGATGGAAGAAATGCCAGACAATAAACCATTGCCAGGTTGTATGCTTCTGTACTTCAGAAGTCTCCTGGAAAGATCAGGCAGTATTCTTACTCTCTTCATCCCCACTGAACAACTGATTAGAAATAATGTAAAGCTAAATAAGCTAGTTATATTTCACAGTATCACAGTATCTGAGATCATCCAGTCCAACCTATGACCCAACACCTACACCTACTCCTACTTGTCAACTACACCATGGCACTAAGCGCCTCATCCAGTCTCTCCTTAAACACCTCCAGGGATGGTGACTCTACCACCTCCCCAGGCAGCGCATTCCAATGACCAATCACCCTCTCAGTAAAGAACTTCTTCCTAATGTCGAGCCTAAACCTCCCTGGCGAAGCTTGAGACCGTGTCCTCTTGTTTTGTCGCCTGTCACCTGAGAGAAGAGACCAACCCCTGCCTGACTACAGCCTCCCTTTCAGGCAGTTGTAGAGAGCAATAAGGTCTCCCCTGAGCCTCCTCTTCTCCAGGATAAACAACCCCAGCTCCCTCAGTTGCTCCTCACAGGGCTTGTGCTCCAGCCCCTTCACCATCCTCGTTGCTCTCCTCTGGACGCACTCCAGCATCTCAACATCCTTCTTAAACTGAGGGGCCCAGAACTGGACACAGTACTCAAGGTGCGGCCTGACCAGTGCCGAGTAGAAGGGGATGATGACCTCTCCAGTCCTGCTGGCCACGCTATTCCTGATGCAGGCCAAGATACCATTGGCCTTCTTGGCCACTTGGGCACACTGCTGGCTCATATTGAGTTGCCTGTCCACCAGCACTCCCAAGTCCCTTTCCGCCTGACTGCTCTCCAGCCACTCTGTCCCCAGCCTGTAGCTCTGCATGGGGTTGTTGTGTCCAAAGTGTAGGACCCGGCATTTGGACTTGTTAAACCTCATGCTATTGGAGTCAGCCCATCTCTCCAGCCTGTCAAGGTCCCTCTGTAGGGCCTTCCTACCCTCCAGCAGAACGACACTTCCTCCCAGCTTGGTGTCATCTGTTTCATATCTGTTTCATTCTCCCACCTCTCCCGTGAAGCACACGACATTTATCTGGTCCCTCTATGAATTATGGGTAGCAAGATGCTTCCCTTTTCTTAAATGCCTGGTTGGTACAACTTGATCAAGGTCATACTGGCTAATAGATTTGGGTTCAAGCAGAAATATTCTTCTGCAAATGGTTTTGACCAACCTTTTCTTCACAGCTTTGAATGAATTTCCAAGATCCTTTGACATCTCTGCCCCAAGTAAAGCTTTTCAATGAAAGGGCCTTTCCTCTTGGAGGCCTCTTAGTTAACACCATTACTTGGTTCTAGTAATCAGCAGGTCAGCACTCTGAGGAGTGAGATAATTTTGTCAATTGGTTATTTGGATTCTTACTGCCTTCTTTTCTACACCCAACCAGTTCCTCAGATTAGAATCATAGAATCATGGAATCATAAAGTCATTAAGACTGGAATAGACTTCTAAGATCATGAAGTCCAACTGTCAGCCCACCACCACCACACCTACTAAACCATGTCCCACATGCCACAACTGCACATTTTTTTGAACAGGGACAAGACTCCACCACTTCCCTGAGCAGCCCGTTCCAATGCTTCACCGCTCTTTCAGTAAAGAATTGTTTTCTAATATCCAGTCTAAACCTCCCCTGGTACAACTTGAGGCCATTTCCTCACTTGTTACCTTATCACTTGTTACCTGGGAGAAGAGACCAAAACCTACTTCACTACAACCTCCTTATATCTGACTATATACCTCTGTAGAATATGAATCCTAGGCAGATTTTTTTCCCCCTATAGAAATCAAGCCTTCTGAATCTTCAGGAATTTTTTTCTGTGTGACTAATATTGCAAATAATAAAGAAAATGCAACATCAAGAAAAGGACACAGTTAGTTTATTTCTCTAGCTCAAACAGTGTTGGAGGAGTTGTCCTTCTTTTGGTTAGATTTCTTAGCCAGACAGAGGCCCCTATGTCTCTGTAGCCCCTTCACATTTGTCATTTGCATGAGTGGGTGTTTTGCAGCTGTGTAATGGACCATTTTGCAGAACTACGTACACTGTGAAATAGTGACAAGGGGTATTTGGTGAGGACAAAACAATTTTCTTGGCAAATGATGTGAAAACAAACCTCCTTTTCTCTACAGCACAGCAGATTTCCCACATACACGCTACAACAGTGTGCCTGAGTCCTGGTCTACGTGTGCCACCCCTGAGGTCAGGAGTGACACGTCCTTCACCCCTCACATAAGATCCTACCTCGGTGAGCATCCTACCTTGTGTAGGGTAATAATGTGCAGTTCAGTGCTGTGCAGAAATAGAGGGATGAGATTGTGTAAATGTTGTGGTTTTGCTGGCCCAGTGCTGCTTCAGACAACCACAGGTTTCTCCCTGCCAGATTAATCGTATTATTTTTCCTCTGGAGCTAGATCTGGCAGGGATTTCGCTCCAATACAGCACAACGAGTCCATTATAAAG
Organism: Neomorphus geoffroyi; assembly: GCA_033558235.1. NCBI lineage: Eukaryota > Metazoa > Chordata > Aves > Cuculiformes > Neomorphidae > Neomorphus > Neomorphus geoffroyi. The sequence goes on from JAUMJM010000048.1 coordinate 3,926,780, forward strand.
AACCTGGAAAAAAAGGTTGTGAGACATGACAAAAACCAATGAGAAATCATTGATCACCTGGGAAAAACATTTTAAATAGAATGGTAGAGCCTTACTACATATACAAGGTCATTAGTAAAATAGCATTAAAGTTGAAGAATAACTCAAACTTTGGTTACTTTTCATGTTACTATTTCGAGCAAGTTCACTTTTCTGCCTCTTCATGAATAGATGCAATGGTGTCATGGGCTGTGTCACAGCATGAATCCCTGTGTTGATGGGTTGGTGTTATATCAGCCACTCAAACTGAAAGCATAACTGGAAGGGCAGCTCTGTCAGCATAGCAGAGTCCCAGCCATACCTCTTTTGGGCATGGCAGTGTGTATGGAAGACCCCATCTTCTTCCCATTGCTCACATCAATGACTTGGCCCAAGTGTGCTGCACAGCTACGTGGAGTGTCCTCAAGGAGAAACAACACTTAATATCTTTTCAGCAGAAAGCCAGACATGACACCCAGCAGTGAGAGATTACACATGAAGGCAGGACTCAGCAGTGGAGGAACTGGTAGGTGAAGATGATTTATGCTTGTAGACTTGGAAAGGGTCCCAGGTGACCAGTTTAGTCATAACCTTTGTTTACTGGCCAATGTGATTGAACTAGGTATGGGGAATCCAAGCTCTCAAAATCCTGTCCATGCCTTGACCCTGTCCATAGGGTTTCAGGAGAGCTCTGACTTTGTCGTGGGCTTGTCTCTGGGTTCAGGTAGCTATTTCAGACAAAGTGAAGTGCGTGTGCGCATGTGTAAGTGCCTGCAGCAGAAGCCAATATATCTGATGGTTTGTATTTCATCCTCTGTGTCCTGCAAGGAAAACCATCACCTCTCATGAGTGTATTTCTCCTTGGATATGGTTTGTAGAAGTTCAGTGTGGAGCCTGTCCACATCTTCTAGGGCTGACAGCTTCCAGAGGCAGTGGAAAGCAAAACTGGAGCAGTAGGTAGAAAACAACTTTCCTCTCTCCTTTGAAGTCCTGCAGATGCAGTGCTGAAGCCAGCCCTCTTGGAAAGAACACAGGCCTGCTAGACTGTAAATTCAAGTATGCTGGGGCTGCTTCAGAAATCACTTCCAGCTTCTGTGAGCAGAGATTTATGAGAGATCAAAGCCTTAGGTAAGTAGGGCACCTATTATACTGAGCCTTTATCTTTTCTTGAGAGGAGATGGGAGATAGCAGGAAGTTTGATGATTTTGCAAAGCTAAAGCAAAAGTTTATTACATTAGCTAGGGGATATCACAGGCATCTTTACAGCAGTTTTGAATTTGCATCTCTCAACATCTGATGTCCCCAGTGTGCAAGGAATGTATTCAGGCACTCCAAAAACATGTCAAGAAAAGGGGAAATGATGCTAGCAAGATATCATCCCTGTTTAACTTATTCTCCTGTGAATTTAAACTGTGCTTGGAGGTGTCATTGTTGAAATCATTTGTTTTGTTCTTATTTGTTGGATGTCTCTTTTCAAAAGCCTAAGTATTATTGCTGGGGAAAACAAGTTTTTGGATATGTCTGTGATGCTGGCTTAACTCTTACTGTCCCTGGAGTAGAGCAGTAACTATTTGTGTGCTCAGAACAACACCGGTGAGTGTGAAAAATCCTAGAAAAACATAAGACCTTCCTAATTTTTTCTCCTCAAAACAATTCTAGAGTCTCAGAAGCCTCAAGTATCTCTTAGGACACACCAAAAAATGAAGAGACAAAGTCTTGGTAAGATTTACAGTACTGCAAATCTGGATGACGTCCCATAATTCCTGGGGCAAACAGGTGGATTTAAGCCCATGCTGCTGCTTTCTTGCTAGGGCACAAGACAATTAATTCATGGCTCCTTTGTAAACTGACTCCAGTGAGAGTCATGCTGCAAGAAGGGGATGTGCCGTGAGGATCCTCGGGGGGAGCAGCTTCTCAGGATGCTAACTGAATCACCCAGTGCTGCAGAGGTGAACGTCAGGTGGGGATTTCAGCAGTGGGATGCATTCTCATCCATTGGATGCTGCAAATTGGTTTTGCTAAGGGCCTTTGGCACTGACTGCCTAATGCTGCAGGTTGGAGACATCTACCTGGCCTGGAAAATTCAAAATCCCAGGCCAATCCTTAGCTAACACAGAGTATTGTAGCTCCATTTCTGACTTATCTTATTCAACAGGGAAAAACTTGTTCTCATATACTCTGTTTTGCCAGTTGGGCTGAGTATTTTAATGTTTATCTTTTATTAAAAATATATCAATCATCTTGTTTCTGAAAGTCCTTTCCCAAAATTTTTCCTTTGCTAGAAAGAGTATTGGTGTGTCTGAGTCTGTTTTTTGTAAGGAATTGAACTTATTTATGCAGTATGTTGCTCTTAATACACCTTATAGAAGTATTTTTGAACATTTTAGATCTTGTTGCTTAATTTCGGATGGATGATGTTAGAGGTCACTTGCAACAACATTTTAAGCATTTCCAGTTGTAGGAGCTTGTGTATGTTAAACAAAAGTAGATTTAACATATGTTTTGTGATCTTTTACTTGTTTGCACAATTAGGCGTGTGGGGTCAAATTTTAATTTATAGCCCTGGTGTAAGTTCAAAGTCCTTTAACATTAAGGTTGTTAACTCTGAATCTATGGTAATGATGTTAACTTCAATCACAGAAAAATGGAGATGAACCTGAGCAGAAAGCTTGTACAAATCTTGAAATACTTCTCACAACGAGTTCTGAACACACCATTCATGCATATCTGAGGGTGAATTTCAATTTCATTGGGACCAGATCTTATTCAATTACTGTTCTTTAGCTGGTATTTTATTAAGACATCTCTTCTGCCTTTCAGTGTTTGGGTTTTTTTTGTAATTTTTTTATACACTTAACTGCTATTAGGATAGTTCAGAGAGCTGAAAGGGTTCTCTTCGGATAGTCAACCACAATTGAACTTCTCCATTTCCCCAGAAACCTCAGAAACTGCCATTTTGAAGGTTATGTTACTGGTATTCTAACAAACTGCTGGGAAAATGAGAGTTTTCACAGCAGCCAAAAGGAAGAAGGCACATGAATCTTCCTGAAATTCAGTAGAAGGTGACTGCTATGCTATTGCAAAAGTTAAAAACGAAACTTTGGTCAGGAGCTCTCATGACAGCAATGGGCTGTAGTGATTACATAATTATGTGCTGATTTTAGACTTAGTGTGTGACACCTCTTCTTCACTTACAAATAGTATTTTTTATTTTCCATCATGGTGCAAGCAGCAGAGGTCTGACATGCCTTAGAACAAACCCCACCAGAACTAACAATGCTAGGGAGAGCTGTTTGAATTCTAATGAGGAGCAACAACTTGATGCCTACAGAGCTGTCCCTCTCTGGGGCCGTGTGCTATTCCTTTATATGTTTTGGAGTGAAAGGCTATTTATAGCCTCATTATAGGGTGTTTAACATTAAATGTCAGGAAGCATCTGCTGGCAAATTTCTCAGTAGGAGACATCTAAATTCTGCAAGTGAGTTTGGGTAGCTGTCGTGAATATACATGGGATTTCCCTCCAGAGAGCTGGATTGTGTCTTTGAAGGCAAGTTAAAGCTGCCTTGTTGCAAATATACTTCATATAATAGGGTTCTCCATAAACAGTCAAGCTGAATATTCAGCTGAGTGTGTGTTCTGATGTTCCCTCATTTCAGTAACATCCACTTTCTGGTCCATATGTAGGTACGACTGGGAGACTTCTTTTGCTATTGTTATTGCCTTGTATGAAGGCACGCCTCCATGAGACACTGTTTTGAGAAATAAAACTGGCTTAACCTCTGCTAGACCATAGCATCACACTTCATTGTCCCATGGGTTGTAATAATAAAAGTATTCACGGGAGCCTGTTTTGAACTCAGTTGCTGAAAAGATGTAGAAAAAAAAAAAGAAAGAAAAAAGGGGAGAAAGGTGAGGAGGAGAAAAAAAATGGAAAAAAACACCAACAAAAACCTGTGCCTCTGGCTTGTGTGACAATGACTTCAAGTGGACTCAACCAGACCCTGACCAGATTGCTGTCACTGTATTGTGATGATGTGTTTTTATGACAGTGAGTCAGATAATGGAACTGATACAAACAGATACCATTTATTTTATTTTTTTTCCAAAGCAGCTCCCAGTCTGAGGAGAGGGCAAATACCAGCTTCTGGAAGTAGATGTCCTTTTGGAGCCCATGTCTTATGAACCTGCAGGGAAGTTTTTTGGCATAGCCACTCTGTTTGCAGGAAGATTTGAATCAAACCTCTCTGAGCAGAGCTGTCTTTAAATCAAAGTGCTTATTCCTCCTCAGACTCAACCAGTTCAAGTTTTCAGACGTTCAGCTGTGTATGGCTGATAACCTGTACAGTCTCTGTGGCCTGTGTGGCAGAAAATTAAGTAGGGCTGATCGTTGTCCAAAATTTTGAATGAAATCATTTGTCTGATGGATGCGTCTCTGCTTTAGGACAAATGTTCAGTTAGAGTAGTTCTGTCCTTATGTTTGTACCTACATGAGGACCAAACCCCTACGTATACTGCTTCATCCATCAATGTCACGCTAAACTTTTTCTAGGATGGTTAGTATGCTTATTGCTGTCAGGATGTGTCTCCACAAGAAATCATGAGATCTCTCTATTGCCGTGCCTCTTTCCCAGCACATGACAGTTATAGGAGGAAGCCGCAGCACAGCAGGATATTTCTAAAGCAGAAACTGAATAATGAATAGTGAATAATTATGTTCAGCGACTCTGTATAAACAGACTCTGAATTCACAGAGAATGAGGAGAATAGGTTATTACTCCCACCCATAGTCTAGTAGCTGGAGAAAAGTAGAAGGTGAGGGAGATGGAAAGCACTCCCCAGTAGGCTGTGTTTTGTAAGGGGGGCAACAACATTTGAAAGAATACTTCTTGAAGAAATCTGGGGACAGAGCAGAAGGAAGTTAAGGGAAGAGCAAACCACAGAATCATAGAATAGTCTGAGTGGAAGGGACCTTTAAAGTTCATCCGGTCCAACTCCCCTGCAATGAACAAAAATGTCTTCAATTTGATTGGGTTGCTCAAAGCCCATCCAACCTGACTTTGAATGTTTCCAGGGATAGGGCATGTACAGCCTTTCTGGGTAACTTGTTTCAGTGTTTTACCACACTCATTGTAAAAAACTTCTTCCTTATATCCAGTCTGAATCTACTCACTTTTAGTTTAAAACCATTATTCCTCGTTCTATTGCAGTGGGCACTGCTAAAATGTCTGTTCCCATCTTTCTTAAAAGCCCCCTTTAAGTACTTAAAAGCCACAATAGGGTCTCTCCAGAGCCTTTTGTTCTACAGGCTGATCAATCCCAATGCTCTCAGTCTTTACTCTTATGAGAGGTGTTCCATCCATCTGATCATTTTTGTGACCCTTCTGTGGACCTGCTCCAATAGGTCCATATCTTTTCTGTGCTGAGGAGACCAGACCTATATGTAGTATCCCAGGCAGAATCTTATCAGAGTAGAGTAGAGGGGCAGAATCTTGACCACCTGGCCACGCTTCTTTTGATGCAGCATAGGATAGGATTGCTTTCTGGTCTGCAAGCAAGCATTGCTGGCACATGTCCAGCTTTTCATTCACCAGTACTTCCAGGTCCATCTCGGCAGTGCAGATCTTGATCCCTATATTTCCTGATCTATGTTGATACTGGAGGTTGCCCCAGCTCAGATGCAGGACCTTGCACTTGGCCTTTTTGAACCTTGTGATGTTCACATGGGCTCACTTGTCAAGTTTGTCCAAGGTCCCTCTGGATCCCAACCCACCCCTCAGGCACGTCAACCACACCACTCAGCTTGGTGTCAAATTGCATTGGTAGCAAATTTGCTAAGAGTCCACTCAATCCCACAGTCTATGTCTTTGATGAAGATATCAAACAATGCAGGTCCCCTGAGGGACACCACTTATTACCAGTCTCCATTAGGACATTAAGTCGTTGGCCATTAGCCTTTGGATGTGACCCTCCAACCAATTCTTCATCCTTTGAACTGTCCACCCATCAAATCCATCTCTCTTCAATTTAGAGAGAAGGATGCTCTGGGCTATTGTGTCAAAACCCTTGCAGAAGTCCAGATAGATCGCATCTGTAGCTCTTCCCTTGTCCTCTGACATAGACACTCCTTTGTCCAAGGCTGGTCAGCCCTTGGGGATTCCATGCTAGCCATCTTGGATCACCTCTCAGTCCTCCATGTGCCTTGGCATAGCTTCTAGAAGGATATGTGCCATGATCCTCCCAGGCACAGAGGTGAGGCTGACAGGTCGGTAGTTCTCAGGGTCCTCTTCTACCCTTTTTAAAAATGAGGGCAATGTTTCCCTTTTTCCAGTCACCTTGCCTGACTGCCATGACTTTTCAAACATCATGGAGAGTGCGTTAGCAATTACATCAGCCAGTTCCCTCAGTATTCTGGGATGCACCTTGTCAGGTCCCATAGACTTACGTGATTTGAGGTTCCTCAAGTATTCACAAACCTGATTTTCTCTTACAGTAGGAGGAACTTTTCCCCCTAATCCCTTCTTTGCAGCCTATTCACTTGAAAGGTGTGGGAAGAGAAATTGCCAGTGAAGACTGAGGCAAAAAAACGTTCTTGAGAACCTCAGCCTTCTCCTTGTCCTTTGTTACCAGTTCGCCAGTCATGTTCATCGGGGGGATATGCTTTCTCTGACCTTCCTTTTCTGGCTGACGTATCTGTAGAAGCCTTTCTTGTTATTCTTTGTGTCCCTCACCAAATTCACCTTCAGCTGCACCTTGGTCTTCCTGATCCTGCCCCTATACAACTGGGCAGAATCCCTATTTTCTTCCCAGGATACCTGTCCCTGCTTCCACTGCCTGTGCAGTTCCTTCTTAACCGTTAGTTTGACCAGCAGGCCTTGACTCAGCCATGAGAGCCTCTTGCCTTCTTTCCCTGATTTCTTACATCTGGAGATCCAGAGCTTTTGTTCTGGTGAGTGTCCTTAAAGATCTGCCAGCTCTGTTCTGATTTCTCATTCCTGAGGGCATTTCCCATGGGGTCCTATTGACTGACTCCTTGAAGAGCTGAAATTTTGCTTTCTTAAAATTCAGGATCCTGACTTTGCTCTTTCCCTGTCCCATATCCCTCAGGATTGTGAACTCCAGCAGTGCATCACCACTGCAGCGCAGGCTGCCTCCAATCTTGACATCACCCATTATCTCGCTTGCACTGGTGACTGTCAGGTCCAGTAACACTTCCCCTGTGCTAGGGCTGTCTGTTACCTGACCTAAGAAGTTATCCTGAATGCATTCCAGGAGTCTCCTGGATTGTCTTCAGTTTGTCATGCTACTTTTCCAGAAGATGTCAGGGTGGCTGAAGTCCTCCAGCAGGATGAGAATCTTTGAGCATGACACATTCCTGTAGCTGGAGAAAGAAGACTTTGTCAGTAGTACACACCAACTGCAAGGTTTCTTTTGTTGCCTCGGCCTCTAATTGTAAGCTGTAAGCTGTTCTTGGAAATTATTTTCCATCAGGCAGCAGCATGTCTTTCTTTTCCCCTTAAATATTGCGTCATTGTTAAACAGCAGCTTTTTAACTCCAAACAAGGGGAGTTTATGTGCCACGAAAGCTTTAATCTCAAGCTGTACTTTTAGTTCCAAATTGTTAGCCATTGTTAATTTGAAGTTATTTTTACTTTACTGACCAACACAGCAAAGACAGGAAAGAACTGTAGTTTTATGTATCCTCCAAGACCAACCTCGAATTCTAAGTAAAATCTTCCTACCAGCTCACTGACTCATAGCTGTAGTGCTTGGAGGTGAAATGTCAGCAGGAGAGGATGTCATATTACTATTGGTATTAACCCTGAAATCTTCACTATATGTTACCTTTTTCCTGTTATCTTCTATTTCTACGGCAGTGTAATGAACTAATACAAGAACTGGAGAATGAACACAGGAAAGCTTGTTCATTTGTACCCCACATAAATGTGAGTATTCACGTTCAAAAAACTCAACTGTTTTCACCAGGAGTTTGGGATAGCCTGTGCCTATGATACATAAGAGACACCATCCAGTTCCAACCCCCCTGCCATGGACAGGGACACCTTCCACTGGATCAGGTTGCTCAAAACCCCATCCAGCATGGCCGCAGGGATGGAGCTTCTATGACTTCTCTGACAACCTGTGCCAGTGCCTCACCATCCTCACAGGAAAAGATTTCTTCCTAAGATCTAATATAAATCTCCCTTTTTTCATCTTAAAACCATTACACCTCATCCTATCCCTGCTCTCACTTATAAAGATTTCCTGTAGCCCCTTTTAAGTACTGGAAGGCTTCCCTAAGGTCGTTTTGGAGCCTTGTCTTCTCTAGGCTGAACGCCAAGTCTCTCAGCCTGTTCTTGTATGGGAGGTGCTCCAGCTCTCCACTTCCTTATCTGCCAAGTGGTCCATCCATCAATCTATGTCTCTCCAATTTAGAGACAAGAATGTTGTGCGGGACAGCGTTGAATGCTTTGCACAAGTCTAGGTACATGATGCCAGTTGCTCTTCCCTTTATGTGCCAAGGCTATAGCTCCATTTTAGAAAGCCAATAGATTCGTCAGGCATGATTTCCCTTAGTGAAGCCATGTTGGCTGTCACCAATCACCCCCTTATTTTTCATGTGCCTCAGCAGAGTTCCCAGGAGGATCTGTTCCATGGTCACAAAGGTGAGACTGACTGGCCTGTAGTTTCCCTGGTCTTCGTTTTTCGTTTTTTAAAAATGCGAGTTCTGTTTCCCCTTTTCCAGTCAGTGGGAACTTTACTGGACTGCCATGACTTCTCAAATATGATGGATAAGTGGCTTAGCAACTGTATCTGCCAGTTCCCTCATCACTTGTGGATTCATCTTATTAGACCCCATGGATTTGTGCACCTTCAGGTTCCTTAGATTTCTTTGGAAAAAATCCTTTTTTGTTTAAACTTGACATTAATTTTGATTCTTTTTTCAGGCAGAAGACATCATCAAACCCTAGAAAAGGTAGCAGAAATTCCTACAGTCATAAATCAAAGCCTGTGAATTAGCACTGGAAATTTATTTTATTGAGTGGTAGGAAAATCTGCATTGTTGGTGTGGCTTGATAAATGCCATTATTCAGATAACATTTTTAACCTTAAGTTTTCATATCGCGCCCTATAACGGTTGTACTTATGTGATTTTTTTTTTTAAGATTAGCCCTGTCTCTTCTCTGTCTCTTCTCTCCTCTGTCTCTTTGTAAACTTTTTCTTAGGTGGAAAAGGGCATTGAAAAAAAATAACTTCGTGTCAAAATAATCATGAAATGGTTTGGGTTGGAAGGGACCACCCAGTTCCAGCCCCTCTGCCATGGGCAGGGACACCTGCCACCAGTCCAGGCTGTTCAAGGTCCCATCCCACCTGACCCTGAACACTTCCAGGGAGGGGGCACCCACAGCTTCCCTGAGCAACCTGTGCCAGTGTCTCACCATCCTCATCATGAAGAATTTATTCCTAATGCCTCATCTAAATCTTCCCCCTTCAAATTTAAAGCCATTTCTCCTCATACTATCACTACCAATCCTTGTCAAAAATCCCTTCCCAGCTTTCCTGGAGCCTCTTCAGGCGCCAGAAGGCCTCTATGTGGTCCCCCTGAAGCCTTCTCTTCTCCAGGCTGTAAAAAAGAGAACCTACAGGTTTTGTTCACTCAACCATGGCATGCACAATCCTGAATTAGGATCCTTCTGTACTTGGTGCCAAAACATCTCCAAATAATTGATTATCCCCACAGAAGACATATACATTGTATAAGTCCTTATAAGGCAGGTAATGAAATGTAAGGGAGGTAATGAAATGTCTGACCTTTGAAAAAGAACACGTTTTGTGTTTGAAATCCTCTGAGTGCTGTCCAAGAAAATAAATCCGTTGACTGTCAAAAGTTGAGAACAATATCTTGTTTGCATCTTTCACTGCTGCTTTAGCTGCAGTAGTATGTGCCAGCAGGTTTTTAAGGTTGCATTTTCTTAGATGAGATACAGATTTCTGCCTGTGGTATATACACCTTTGTACTAACTGATGTCATACCTGAGTCCAACGATCAATTGCTTTCTATTTACTCAGTGCTACACAGTGCCATGTTCCACCCACAGCTTCAGGAACTTTGCCTTTTCTCTTACAGTCCTTATCGAGTACACGAAGCGCATTGAGACATCCTGTAACTTCTGAATTGTGTTCAGCACGTCCCTGCATGGGTTTACCTCCAGATCCTGGAAAGTGTTGTGTTCCCTAGTGAGCTTCGCAGCCAAGCTAGGGAGAAGCCTGGCGTGCTCTGCAGAGAAGCCATCCAGGGATTTTAGAAGAAGCTGTATGGTGCTGAAAACAATCCCTTCTGCTTGTCTCAACAAAGAGCTTCAGGTAGAAAAGAAGATAGAGAACAGCCAGGTAGGAAAATTTCTTCATCTTTTTTTCTAGAAGAAAATTGTAGACATTTGCATAGGATCCTTGATTTCATCTATTTTTTCCTGTGTATTTTCTTCCTTTCGCATATTGGATTATTTTGTATCTGTAAATGTTAGTTCTCGGTAATGGGTCTTGTGCCTAAGTTTTCTTTCTGTAGCATCAGCAGCACACAAAGGTAACATGAGTTGGGACCACTGTAAAGCTTTCCAAAGTTGGTGGACCTGACTGTCTGCAGAGAAGATGCGGTTTATCTCAAACTCATAGATCAGCTGGTAAGTGAGTGTTGTTTTCTGGCCTGTTGTGTACTTAGCAATAAGTGGTCTCATTGCCTTTAAAAATGGAGGACGGAGCATTTGCACCACTTGCTAAAACCCTTATGTAGATATTACAGGTCATTAGGTTTCCCCTGGATGTGCTTTCAATTAGCATGGTTATTTTTGTTTCAATTGACTAGTAAGTGCCACATAGTGCAAAAAGGTGAGGCCAGCTCATGGATGCCTAAAGACTTCATGAATGTGGAGAACTAATTAAATGCATCCAAAATATCTTCCGTGCTACAAAGAAAAATAACCCCTTCCCTCCCAAATCTTTGTATATCTGTTTAATGAAATATTCCATCCTTCTTCCATATCTGAAATTAGTTTGACTCTCAACCCAGGAGTAAGAAAGTCTAACGTATTGAAGGAGGATGTTCACTGCAAGCATTGCTTTTCTCTCTCTTCACATAAAACATGCCTATTCAGGTATTCTAACACAGGCAAAGGGCCCACAAAAGCCAGCGAGACATTTGCTACATGAGTCTGTGATGAGAAGTAACATTTTTGATTTAGCTTAAGTTAACTTGCTGCACTAACCTTAACATATACTTCTGCAAATGATGAATTTGTTCAAAAACAGTATTGAAAGGAAAGGTTAAGGCCATACTACTAGTGATAAAGGCACTCTTTATCTCTCAGTGCTCCTTGCTTGCAAACCATCAGACCAAAATAACCCACAGTTCACATTGCAGAAGTAACAATTTACTTCCTTTCCAGTGGTTGGCTTATTTTTCTTAGTGATAAAACTCTCCATATTTCTCTATTTAGCCAAATGTGTAACTTACTGCTTTTTAGCTTTGATTCTAGTCTAGGTTATTCACGACCCACATATAGTTTAGCATTACTGAAAGTCACTATTCCAGGCTTAAGCAAAAAAATAACTGTAAGGAAAGGAACAGTGAAGTAGGCTAATTTGCTAATACCAAGGTGAAACATACTGTTTGCAGGCAGAATGTCTCTCTTCAAGTCAGCCTGGAAACCTGCTTACAGTTTTAGAGGGCATATTTCACCACCATCGGACAAGACAGATCCTCATGGCAAGACAAGCTGGTTGGGTATCTGCATGAGAAAGACAATTCTGCTCTCGCTGAGGTCCCATCTTCCACGCACTCTACATGGCAGTGTTTATTCCAGATAGCCATCCAGGTTCTTCCACTCATGACATCAGTCTAGGACCCAGAAATGTTTGCATGCACTCAGCATTGGCTCCAGCAGGGGCAGGATTAGGTACTTGCACACATGTAAACTGATATAGAGGTGATGATGAAAAGCCACCTGAGTCACTAAGACTCATACAGCAGGAAAGCAGAGGTGAGTTCTGCTCTACTGTCTGTATACATTTCAAACTGAATTTGCCATCTCAATGGTTTAAATAAGCCATTACCAGTGCTTCAAATGCCAGACTCCAAGTAGGAGCACTGAAAGGAGGAAATGCAGGTAGATTGCCACCCACTGAAGACTTGACTTTTCCTCATATGATGGAGAATAGTGTGAGATGCTTAAGCTGAGGACTGGGCAACACTATCATGGATCCAAGGTCAAAGCTGGGTGTATGCCATGTAAACAGGGCCGATAACTATGATCCTTACATAAACAAGACTCCTTCTCCTTTTCTTTGACTCACACCCAGGGCCTGTGCAGTACCTTGTCCGTCTCCTTAGGTTATGCAGTGTTATACTTTCATCCATTGCTTCCTTCCTCCTCCATTGTTCATGTGATCCTGAGTTTACTGGGACTTGCCACTACCACTGGTTGCAGTTTCAATGGCAATCTGGATTACCTGCTAGTTTAACGTTAAGACCTTCACTTTCCTTCCCCTGCTCTTTGTTAAGAGCTGTTTGTGTGCAATCTACACTGTTGTCATTGGGAATGTTGCCAATGCTTTCCCCACCTGCCATTTCACTTCTTGGACAAACAAAATATAGTTTACTTTTCCATCCTAAATCTACAGCTTTGGCCTTACAGCATTACTAAAGATATTGAAACAGGTGTGAGGGAAGTGAGAACAACGGTTTGGCTTAATTTATGCTTGTTTATGACAGAGTCTTGCATTCCAGTTAGGGTGGCTCTTCCTGCTCTTCTCTTCTAGACCACTCCACCTTTGGTGCAGTGTCCTTGTAGACTGGGAGGAACAGTGTTTATTTCAGGGTGTTGCTTTTCACTGGTGGCTCTGGTTCTGCACCAGGGTGGGGTGGCTGGATTGGCAACTACCACACAGGTCTCCTGAAGGTTGCTCCCACATAACAAAGTCATCCAAGCAAATCAGTATCTCCTTCTGAGTTGCTGTAATTTGTAGGAACTGTCACGTGAGCATAAATTGAAATGGATGGTGATTTATGTTTATTCATGAGGCCGTAAACTATGACTACTCTGATTAACATCCTCTTCAGCTGTGTCTACTGCAAAACCAACCAATGCCTCAGCTGCCTGTGTTAGACTTCTCAGGTACCTTGCAGGAAATCCCAAGCTCCACTCGTAGCAAACATAGGCATCAATCTACCTGTAAGCCCATTAAATTCACTGGTTTCCAGTGCTTTTCATTATACCCATCAAGTAATGAGTTTCTCTTTCAGTTTAGGTCTGACTCTAGAGCCATTTAATTTCATCCTAACATGGTCCTAATTTTTCTTTTTTTTCACATGTGAATTTTTTGCTTCTGCTACTTGGCCTTCACAGCTCTCTAAGTATGTTCTTTCTTCCTTTGAACCTTCTTTAAGTGCTGAAAGAGCCTCTGGGGAGGCCCTTTCTTGTTTTGTTAACAAACAGCAGGCTAGAAACATGAGCCAAAAATAGACAAACCTGACCAAAATTTTAGGACACTTACTAGATGAGCTGTAGACTGAAACCAGTTTCTAAGAAACCATTCATTCAAAAAACTTCCACCACACCAGGTACTGATTAATGAGGCAATACAAATGTTGGTCTGTTCAAATTTTGTGGCTTGCTGGCAGAGTTGCCTCATCTCACAAATGTCTTTGGAGTCTCAAGGCATATGCTTCCTACCCATAACTTTATCATGTGCCAGAGAAGTTTTCCAGCTATGGCTGGTCTCCAGACACTACTTCGGACTCAGTCTGCTTGCTGGAGATCATCGTTCTCTGGATTGTTACCACAGTTTACCTTCTGGTCAATCCTTGTTGCAAAGCTGTACTGTAGGTGGGCTGGCCAGGCTAATGTGTGCTTTTCTTTGTTTGGTTTACAAACAGAATTTCTTCTCTGCATTTTTCCTGGAGCAGTGTAAATATGCTCTTCCCAAATATCCTCCAAAACCTCACCTGGGACTCTGGCTTTGTCTAATCCCTTTGAGTTTTATGCTATATTTTTCTCCTATGGCCAAAATAGCAACCTGACTGTAGGAAAAAAATAATGTCCATGCTCTTCTGGGCAGACACAACCTGACATCCAAAGAAATACTCACACTTCTCTCTGAGCTGTTTACTTCTCTGTACTACTCTTGCCCCCAAAACTAATCCAGTCTTGCTTTTTCTAAAAGAATTTATGGCTTTGATTTATTAACAGAAGACATTTATTCTATTCTGACTATAACATTGTTGCAAAGGTCTTTAAAGGTTACACATGTTTTCTAGTGCTCTGCTTCATTTTGGAGAACTTGACCAGGAACTAGAAGTCCTTAGAAAATGTTTCTTCTTCACCCAAGCCCTGCAAATATTATCTGTCAAATTAGCCTAAAAAGATACATGGGTAGCTGTATACTTGGGGTACCAGTAGCCTAACGTGGAGCTGGGCAACAGGCAGAACATTGCAAAGCTCTGCTTTTGAGGTGTGCCACATCTTAGATGAGGAGCCCTTCGTCACTTGTCAAGGTTCAAGGTTGTAAGAAAATTAAAAACAGGGGTTTGGAAATAATAGAACATGGGCACAGAAAGAAGCTAAAATAACAAAACGTACCCTTGAAAATTAGGCTTAAGAGTACAGTTTTTCATTGAGTGTGCTAAGCCATCTCTGTATTATTTTAATTTGACATGTCTTGCCATTATCTGGAGATTATCTATATCCCTGAAGAGGAGGATGCACCAAAAAAAAAAGGCTGAGCTTTTCTTTCTCTGCCACACCAAACTAGATCCATGGGGTTTGGTTTGGGTTTCTTTTTTTCCCTTCCTTGCTAAGAAAACTCCTTTTTATTTCTCCTGACTAGGTGTTTGGTGCCACACAGTACTGCTGAAACCTTACTTAATTCCCTTTCGTCTCTCAGAGTCTTTCATTAAGTTTTCTGTTGTGTGCTTTCATTAGCACGTTCCAAGCTCCTGGCTGTGTGTCATTGCTGTGTAGATACACCAGTAAAACCTTTATCACTCTAACAGAAATAGCAAATCCTGCCTCTTCTTATGGGGTCCACAACTGATGTTACCTTACAAGCAGCACAAGAAAACCAAACATGCCATGAGAAATTGTAACACTGGGAATAGGATGTTTAATTTAAATGCTTTCCTCCCTTTCTACATATCTCCTTGATTTTAAAAGGAACTTTTGTGATACCGCATCACACACCAACAGGAGAAATGGCAACAATTATGCTCAAGTTGACCTCATCACTGTCTAAAACTACCTGAAAGGAGGTTGTGACGGGGTGGGTGTTGGTGTCTTCTCACAAGTGACAGTGATAGGACGAGAAGTAATGGCTGCAAGTTGTGCCGGGGGAGGTTTAGACTGGACATTGGGAAGAATTTTTTCACTGATTAGGGATTGGAACAGGGTGCCCAGGGAGGTGGTGGAGTCAACATCCCTGAAAGGGTTTAAAAGACGGGTAGATGAGTTCCTTAAGGATATGGTTTAGTAGGGAGACAGGTATGGTTGGACTCGGTGATCTCAGGGGTCTCTTCCAACCCTATGATTCTATGATTGTATGAAATAGAAGCCATAGCCCCAGCATCCTCATGGCTGTGTGCACTGTGGTACTCTCATCCCTGTATTTCTCACTGACTTAGTTGTTGCTGTCATCTGCCCCTCCAAGATGTCCTAAACTGATGGGAGAAGAACATGCCCTTCTTAAATCTGCCATCACATGCTAAAGGCTCTGTGCACCCATCAGGTTATCCTTCTCTTTCATGAGGCTGCAGAGAGATTTATGTGCATAACCTCCATTTAACAAGAAATTACCATTTCATAAAATCATAGAATCATAGCATGGTTTGGGTTGGAAGGGACCTTTAAGATGATCTAGTTCCAATCCCCCTGCCATGGGCAGGGACACCCCCCAGCAGATCCGGTTGCTTAAAGCCTCATCCAACCTGGCCTTGAACACCTTCCAGGGATGGGGCATCCACAGCTTCCCTGGGCAACCTGTGCCAGTGTCTCACCACCCAAACAGGAAAAAATTTCTTGCTAATATTTAAACTAAATCTCCCCTCTTTCAGCTTAAAACCATTACCCCTCACCCTGCAATCCCTGATAAAGAGCCCCATCCCTGTAGCCCCCTTTAAGTACTGGAAAGCTGGTATGAGGCCTCCCAGAAGCCTTCTCTTCTCTGAGCTGAAGAAAGCCATCTTTCTCAACCTGTCTTCATAGCAGAGGTGCTACAGCCCTCTTCATGGCCCTCCTCTGGACTGACTCTAATAGTTCCATGTCACTCCTGTACTAAGGACTCCAGAACTGGACACAATACTCCAGGTGGGGTCTCACAAGAGCAGAGTAGAGAGACAGAATCCCCTCCCTTGACCTGCTGCTCACAATTCTTTTGGTGCAGCCCAGGTTACAGTTGGCTTTCTGTGTTGCAGCCACACGTTGCTGGCTCATGTTGAGCTTCTACCCACCAGCACCCCCAAGTCCTTCTCTTCAGGGCTACTGTCAACCCACTCTCCGCCCAGCCTGTAATTGTGTTTGGGATTGCCATGACCTATGTGTAGGACCTTGTACTTGGCCTTTTTTAAATGTCCAATTGTCCAAGTGCACCGAGATGAGAATAATACAGGTCTTTGTTTCCAACAATATAAGTGCAGAGGAATGTGCATTTCTGCTAAACACCTGGAGAACAGATAAAGGAAAAATCTTACATAAAATGAAACTGAACAGAGTAAAAGCACAGGCTGCCAGTGTCAGGCCTTGGCACGCCTGTGCCATGGCCACGCTGGTACAGCTGTGGTTATACACAGCTTATTTACTGCCAAAGGGATGCTGCTATTCAAGTGCAAACTGTTGATAAAAATATCATGCAGTTTCCCTGGGGGAATCTGTAGGGAAATCAATGGGTTTGTGCACATTTATGCCACGCTGTATTAGTGCAGACACTTTCAATCTTTGGTTAATTAGTTAAATTTTATGTTTCAGAAGGGAGTCAGATTCTCTCTCCTTGATACATTAGGTTCAATGGGCTTTGTTCTATAAGATGGCTATTTTTTTCTGACTTCATCCCAACCATGCTCTTCGGCCTTCACCTAGAGGTTTCCTTTTTTTCTTCTTGGAGCTCACAGAACTTGAATTATCACAAGTCAAGAAATCAGCCAGTCCCAGCTGTCAGCACTAGAGTAACACACTCCTATGTATTCCCATCCCCTTTTGGGACCATGCCTAAATGTACAGAAATGCTGGTGCTGCTGCATAGCCCTAGAGCAAATATCAGTTGGTCACCCCCGAGCTATTACAGACCTCTCTAATGTGGGCCGTTTATCACATTCTAGTCAGTAAAAACTATAATGATAATAAGGACTTAATGCAGAAAACACTACTATAAAACATAAAAAAGATCATTGATACCGGGGAGAATTTCATGGAAGGCAGAAGGTTGCCTCTGTATTTTTCCTGGCAGGGTAGTTGTAATCGTAACCTGGAATAGAGACAGTACGTATGGACAATTCACATGGTGTGTTTAATTGGGAATGATGGTTAAAGTGTTTATGAGCATAATGGATGCAATGTGATATTTCTCATGTGAAGGATAACTGACTGTCAGAGCAATACATAATGCACACCATGAGGGGATTAAAAAAAAATAAATCCTGGACATCTTGAGTGATGCTGTAGGGAATGCTGAAGTGATCTGTTTCCTACAGATTCAGATCCTCTTCACACATACTTAGTGCAGAAAACTGTGGAAGTGGCAATGGGGGTCAGGGCTGCAATGCAGAAATTTGAAAAAGTGTGTTAAGTGTGGTGGATATTGTTCCTCTGTACCCTGTGTGGTTGGCATCTGGAAAACTGAAGGAGAGATCCACTGCAGCCCTGTCCTTCTTTGCCTTCTGAGCTTTCCTACTAGCACATCTCTTTGGCACTGGTGGTTGCACTGCCATGGCAGAGGAGTTCATAGAGAGAGGAGCTAAGCACAACCAGGACTAGAGCATCTCTGGGAGGCTACCAGAGATTAAACATTGTATAGCCATTATACAGCCCTTGAGGTGATGTTATACTGTGCCAAAAGAGCTTTTTCTCCCATGAGTGCAGCCCTTTTTTCCCATCAGCACAGCTCGTGGGAAGAATCTGTAAAACGCTGTGGCTTTTTGTTGACTCTGCATGAGTTGAATTTCCTCCGTGTGTTCAATCATGGGATCCCACTAAGGGGTATCCTAATTCCTCAGTGGTATGAGCTGTGAGCTTTTATGTGTATCTGAGCAGTGTGCATGTGACAGTGTTTGAAGTGTCACCAGATACAGCATATGTGTTTGTGGCAGCTACTGCCTTGCAAATAACAGCAGGAGGTCTTGTGTAATACCTGTGTTACAAAGGGCGCTTTAATCGGAGGCTCTAACAAGCTGGGCTGTTTCTTTGCCCTCAGCTATTGATTTTTCTGTTCATGTAGGCATGATTAGCTTTTAACGAGCCCTCCTAAGCATCCCCCCCTGAGATTACACTTTGTTCACTGATGATGATTAGGAAATATGTGCTAAAAGTGGTGTGGACACATCTGGGGTTTGCTGCAGCAGCTGATTAATCCCTATGCTTTCCCTGTGCAGTTGGGCGTGTGCAGTGTCATAGGCAAATGAAGAGACACAAATTTATAGTTGAAGAATGTAACCCTGAGACAGGTGTATCTCCATCATCTCCCACTTATTGATGTGTCCATTAAATCACCTAATTTCACAGCAATCATTTCAGGTATCTGGCAGATTTCTCCCTTTGCTACAATCTATTTCCTACCAGAGCAAAGACATTTTGGGCCAAAAGGGAGTTCACAAACACAAGATCACAAATCTTTTGGGAACTGAACCTCAGAAATAAGATGATATTTGGCCTTGTAACATGCAGAATTGAGCTCAGCTTTATAGAATCATAGAATCACCTGGTTGGAAAAGACCTTTGAGACCATTGAGTTCAACCATACCTGTCCACTACTAAACCATAACCCTGAGAAACTCACCTATCTTAAGCACCTCCAGGGATGGAGACTCAACCACTTCCCTGTCAGCCGTTCCAGTGCCTGACGCCCTTTCAGTGAAGAAATTTTTCCTGTCTGAACCTCCCTTGGTGCAACTTGAGGTCATTTCCTCTCATCCTATCTCCTGTCACTTGGGACAACCTCCTTTCAGGCAGCTGAAGACAGTGATAAGGTCTCCCCTCTGCCTCCTCTTCTCTAGGCTGAACAACCCCAGTTTCCTTAGCTTTTCCTTGTATGACTTGTTGTCCAGCCCCCTCACCAACTTTGTTGCCCTTCTCTGCAGTTTGTTGCCCTTCTTTATCTCCACTTCCATGTCATCTGAGCAGCTGAACTCAGATGAATGCTCTTTGACCAAAAGGTTTTCAGTTCTGTTCAGTTTCTTGCGGGCTGCAAAGGACACAAGCAAGAGAGAATATTCTAACTTCTGTTTCAAAATATCAAGAGGATTCACATTTGCAGTTGTCGATGCCAGGAAGACAACATCAATAGTCATGAGAGCAAGTTGCTTCTTTCTTTCTAAAGGCAAGTGGCTGCACTTTTGTGGATTTCTTATAATTTCCCCCAGCTGATCATGGTTTGCTAAGGGCCTGGAGTACTGGACAAGGGGCTCTGATGGAGAAACAGAATTTCTCGTCAGGCACCCTTTCTTCCCCTCTGTGGGTAAGTGGCACTCCACTGAATCCTGGTCAGTATGAGTCACATTATTCTGCACACACCCACTGAAACTATTTTCTGACCATTTCCATTTGGCATGTGTCTTACAGACTATGTCGGCTCCCAGCTGCTGGAGTAAGTGGTGAGCTATGGGAATATTTTCATATGAACCTGCAGTGCTGGAGATGCACACTCTAGATAGCACTCAGGGAGCTGGATGCACAAGTGTAGGAATTCAGATTATCCTTTGAAGTTGAGTTATTTTGGAATTCTATTGATTTTTTAGAACTTCTATCAGTTCCTTGAAGGAGCACTTAAATGAATGTGGCTGAGTAGCTCCCAACATCCCTGAACAGCCCTAGAGCAAAATGGACACTTCATGACATTGCCTTCTCATACCCATTTCATTTTCCTCCCACAGTCTGGTCATGATAAGAGGAACATGTAAGATTTCTTTTTCCCTTCATTTGCGGCATCATGGTGTGCTTTATTTTGCCAGGTGGACAGTTACGCCTGTCAAATACTCTGCAGGGATTAAGGACACTGCCAATACAATTCATCTTTCTTCTCCTATGATCCAATATATTTTGGGATCTTTTTCTTATATTGTTCAATTTATGAGTCTGCTGGTGTTTCCTGGACTGTGGCAATATGCAAACTGGATGTTCTACAGTTCCTCCTACACCTCATTTTTTAAAAGCTCTCTGACATTGAAGGAGTAGGCATGAATGTCTCACTTTTCTGCTTTCAGTCCTGTTTTCCTTATGAATCCTACACTGACTTTCAACAGCAGGAGGTTGCAGGAGGTCTCTCATAGCCAGAGCAGTTGGGAAAAGGCGCACATGTAACCACTTGTAGCATTGTAGGTGCTCGGAACAAGGGATGTGCCAGTGTTCCCCAAAATGAGATATGCTCCTTATCCTTCACCTACAA
Organism: Neomorphus geoffroyi; assembly: GCA_033558235.1. NCBI lineage: Eukaryota > Metazoa > Chordata > Aves > Cuculiformes > Neomorphidae > Neomorphus > Neomorphus geoffroyi. Next base: position 3,947,435 of record JAUMJM010000048.1, read on the forward strand.
AAGGAGGTCCTCCCTGGCCAGGATTAGTCAGGAAGGGGGAGAAAAGCTGGAGTGAGAAAAGTGTAGTCTGTGGGAGGAGATGTTGTCATCTAAGGCTAACCCTTGGGGTTTTCAAGGAAACCCTTCAGCACCACGTAGAAAGGCTTTTCTGAAGTTATTACTCCCATGGTGAAAATAAGCAACATACTTCTCTTGTTTTGTAAGCTGGAGATGAGGCTGTTTGGATAGAAATGATGCCTGGACACCAACCACATCTGGGTGCGGGGGCAGCCCATCTTGGCTCAATTAGCCACAGCTGCTTCTTTGCAGTGAGAGGTATCAGCCGTGGTGGAGCAAGTCAAGCTTCAAACTTTCCAGTGACTGGAGTAACAAGATAGTAAGGGAAAGCAAAGATCATAAGTGTTCCTTTTGACCTGTATAGGATATTTGAGAAAGCATGTATGTTGACAGGAATTTTAAAAATAACATTGATGTAGGGAGAATTTCTTGCAAGGGCTGGTATTCAGTTTAAACCTACACTGTGGGATGCTCCAGGGTGTGTTTCTCTCCTGTTTCTCTCCTATCCTCTAGTTATCCTCTCTGGCGTGGCATATTAAACCATTCAAAGCCTTACAGGCACGTTGGTGTCTTGTGTGCTCCAGAGAGAGTCCTCTGCTCTCTGAGCTTTGCTGTTTGGAGAGAGAGCAAATCCGATCTGGAGAGTGGGCTGACTGCATCCCTTTAAATATCTGTGTCAGTAAGTCTTCAGTTTCACACCTAATTGTAGTTGAAATCCAGCACATGCTGAATGACTGGAAGTCATTCTCCCAGATACGGTGCGAGGATAAAGTCTCAATGGCATGAATTTAAATCCACCTGACTCTAACCTAGCCCTCAGCGACTTGGGAAAGTGGAGGATTCAAATGTGAAGTGCCATGGTTCGATGTAGGTGCTTGGCCAAGAAAACAGCTCATTTACTGGAGAGACAATAGACTAAACTACTTCCACAACTCCCACAACAGCAAGCGGACTGTGACCTTGTGCAAGTGTTCAGCTGAATCTCCACCCAAACCATGCTGACTGTAGTGGGACCTCAAACACTTAACATACACATACACCTCTCATACAGGCACTGAAATTTGCAAAGGAGGAAGTGAATTACGTGATTATTAGGAAAATGCTCACCTGAGACCAGAGTGTAAGGCAAGGACAAGAGACCTCAGGGCTGAGTTCATAACACTGAGTCACTCTTGCTCTTCTGAGTGCTTCCATGTGTGCTGAGCTTCCCTATGTAAAGGGGTCCAGTGAAGTCCAGGGGGAAAACATAGCTGAGGAAAAAAGTCATTGCCAATGTACACAAGGTGGATTTCAGTGCCAAGAAAAATCATTAACTATACAGCCTACCCAATTTTTATCTGCCTTAAATTCTAAACAAGCCCCAAGGGCAGCTGTTTTTATGATTGGACCCACTCTCTTGGCAAATTAAGGAGATGAACCTAACTCCAGGAAGGAAGAAATGATGGCCAAGATCAAAGTGGTTACAAGCAAGTATATTAAAGACATCAGTAAAGAAAGTGGAAGTCACATGGAATCTTTAACTAACATATTAAAATGGGGGGAAAAAGCAGAAGAAAGTTCTAAGAAGGAGAAAAACTCCCCAAAGAAGCAAAAACAAAGGGTTCTCCAAGTACATAGAAAGACAGAAATTAATCTAGATCCTTGTACTTTTGGTTGCAGGGAAAAATGTGATGCTTGTGGTTGTTGCTGTTGAGAAAGGGTATGGGTGGTGAGAACATTAGAAATGGCTAGTGCAGGGGAAATTCCTTCTCAAGGTAGGTGCTTTTCAGTTCACAATTATCTGAAAGTGACCTGGGTCTTGAGGAGTTCCGTCCTACATGCTATGTCCGATGCTGGCTGTTTGCATGGTTCCTTTGCATTGAAATTAGGAACACAGTTCAATGAATGTTGCCTTACATAGGTGTAGCTCAGAAGAACAATGCTGGAGCCATTCAAAAGAGGCATTGGCTTTTTTTCTTCCTTCTGAAATTGCTTACAGTGCTACAAAGTCTTGTTCATTGCCACTCTGTACTTCAAACTTCATCACTACTGGAATATTGCCATTGTGGCATCCAAGGGTCCTCCATAGCTTTTCTCTTGATAGGACTTCAGGAATTCCACCTTCCAAAAAATACTCTTTGGCAAAGCCTTGGCTCTCATGTTACGAAAATTAATCAGCTAATTAATGCATTCAAGTGTCTGTGGGCAGGTTTGAATTTCATTCTGACAGTGCCCCCATCTGTCCAGTGGGAAAACACAAATGAATGAAAAACCAGAGATATAAATACATACAGAAACTTTCTCTTGCTGCTTCCAATAAATTGGCATGTTTCTAGGAGGCATTATTTTCAGTGCAACTTAGGAAAAGAGTGTCATATCTTAGAATAACTGCAATTCACAGGTATAGGAAAGGTGGATTAAAGTTGGATTTGACCTGGTTTTAGTCTCGTAGTGTACCTGATAGGTACAATGCCAGGGGACAGGCGCACAGGAGGGCACTGTACTGCAAAGGGTGCCAGAATTTGGGGAAAAAGTGAATGTGTGATTTATTGAAGGTAGGAGAGAGAGCAGGAAGGTCAGGAGACTCATGAGATCTTGTGGGGTTTTGAAGAGAAGGGTCCCTTCAACAGCAAGTGGGTGTCCCAGAGGACATGGTGGTGCTCTCAGGAAAGAGCAAGCCCTGAAGCTTTGGTGCCAAAGCAGTCCTCTGGATGGCTGGAGGAAGCTCTGTGGTTGAGTTATGCAATTGTGCTCTGTGAGTTTTTTCTCTGTAGAGTTTTTGCTATTCACAACTGTTGGAAAGTGGATGAGGTGGAGCCTTGGGATCAGCTTGTAGGATATTTCTCTGGGTTTAAGGAGTTCTGACTGACTCCAGCATTACAGATGCAGAAAGAGGGGCTGCTGCTGGGAAAGTAATTGCTCACCAAGTTCATCCTTTTCTAAAGCAATTTGATATGTTGGACTCTTTTACTCCCTCGGTTTCCTTTTGAAAGCTTCCATGTCGGCAGAAGGTAGGTAAGGCGAGCAGCAGTTGCCTCTGGAACTAATTGGGGCGTCCCAACACTAGTTGCTCTGCTTTTCTGCTTTACTCTTTAGCAGTTTGCTGTGCCAAAGCATTTTATTTTTAAGGGAGCTACCACACTCTCCCTATCTACAGGAAACAGAATTAAAAAAAAAAAAAAAAAAGGGAAGAATTTGGCCAGGAGCCAAGCTCAGTGAGTGAAGGGAACTTGGAGTAAGTTTAGTTACCAGGACATAGCATGGCAGAGCAGGTCAGCAGTGGATTTTAAGGGGCTTGGAGAGAAGCACGCGATGCCCGTTTCACAGCACAAGAAAGCTCTGGTTTCTTAGGTGAATGTCCTGGTGCCGCGACTACGAGTGAAGCTGTTGGTCTTGGGAGGGGATAAAGCTGCGTGTAAATGAGAAGAGAGGAGTGTACTGGAGTGCTATGGAGGACAGCAACTTTGTTGCTGTGACTTTTACCAGACTTCAAGGGTAAGATTTAAAGCTTTCCTTCAGCTTGTTTGTTTCCTCCGACAGCTTTTTGGGGCAGAAAACTTGCATTTTTTTCTGATCTGAGAGCTTTTGCAAAGCTTAATCAAAGTGCTTGGGGTTGAGTTTTTTCTGCGGGAGAGCTGATAGACTTCTGGGTGGAGTGAGCTGAGCTGTGCAAGATTTCAAGCAGCAGCAGCCACCCGGGGAAGCTGCTATTGTTTGCATTGTTTGGAGGGAGCAGACTGCAGCCTGAATTTCTGTTTGGGGACTCTCTCTGTCTCAGCTGTTGATCGGTAACTTGAGTGTTGCAACTAACTTACCCAAAGGAGCTGAATGCAAATTCTTGACTGTCATTCTGGTGTCAGTTTAAAGAGTGTTTTAATGAAGACAGATGGAGGATATTGGATCATTACTTTAAAATGTGGCAGATAACAGACTGAGTCTGTTTCTCAGTAGTTATACCTAATTGCATTGGCACTTATGAGTATAGGGGGTAGGAGCACACGGTTTCATGGGTTTCTTGGAACAGCATAGCTTGGAATAGTATAGCTTGGAACAGCACCAAAAAAAAGCTGGAGGGCTGGCTCAGCTCATCCAGGATGCCTCTTAGGTGTTTAAAAAGCTAGGGAGGTTTTAGAGATATTTTCAAGCCCTTTGCACTGAACTAGTAAACTTAAACTAGAGTCATAATTTCTTTTGTAAATCTTGATGCCAAGAATAACTATTTATAGCTTTTTAAACTTACTCCAGGCTTAATTCAGGCAGATCTGATTTCAGCCCCCAAATATTGTTATTCTGGGATTAAAAACACATGTTTCAACCATCCATCCTGCAGCTCACTTCTGTTTCCCACCTGCAAAGCAGGCAGTGGTATAACACACGGTACTTTTTGTTTTGCTCTTGAGGTGTTAAAACACAAGAAGATGTAAGAAGCAGTGGAGAAATACAAATGCTAATGTATTTCAATGTTGAAAGGTTATTAGTGCTGATTATTTATAATGGCTGAAATGTTTGTGTTTACTTTTGGTTTGGGAAAGCAAATATACCATTCTCTTTGGAACCAAAATTAGAATAATTTGACTGAAACAGTTAATGCAGCACAACTTTAAAGGCATCCCTTTGAAATGGTGCCTTTTTGTGGCACATAACAAGGTCAGTCCATGCCAGGTGTGCCAGGCCTTTACATTGCTCTTCCCAGAGTGACAGCAAGCTTTGCACTGACTCTGGTATACTCTGCCATACTCAGGAGGGAACACACATGGCCTGGTTTAGCACCTGACATGTGCGCACCCCTTAGCAGACATGCAACTCAGGCATGGCAAAACCAGTCTGAGGACCTAATGTATTCTAAACCGTTAATGTTTTTACAGTTGTGCCTCCAAATCCAGTTTAGAGTGATACATGGTCAAAATCTGGGGACTTAGATTTGGTTCATCTTTTGGTATTTAACAGCATTACTCCACCAACAGCACTAGGCAGCACAGGCAGTCTTGAACATTGTCTGTCATAATGTCCAATGCTTGGGATCTTTCTCGTACACTGAGCTATTTGTTGGATACTTAGTACTTCCACATGGAAAAAAAAAAAGGAAAAGAAAATTTCTAAGGCGTGCAGATATTTGTGGTTGTTACATCAACTGAATATAGATGGAAAAACCTAGCTCACAAATCTTGCTCACATGCAAAAGCTGAGCTGATATGGAAAGCTGGTGAGTGAAGGCATGGCATGCTTTTTGAAATTTTACCTGGAAAGGGATATTTAAGGTTTTTAGAGTGTATACGTACCACGCTGTGTTTAGTGGCAAAACTGACTGGAGAAGTCTTGTTCACCTGTCTAATTCCCCTGGACTCTGTGTGCTTGTTTCTAGTATTATAGCACAATTTCCTTCTCCCTCGGATCTGCTATGACCACTGCTCGGGCAGGAATTTCACTGTGTACTGAACTACACTCCATGATCTATATTAAAATAATCCTTCCAAATATTACTGTATTTAACATGAATTGCTTAACAGAATCTGGGAACAACAAGGTGGGAGCAGAAGCACTGAGTATTTTCTAATCTATATTTATCATCAAGTCTGAAGTATTGTGTAGCTACATCCAAATAAATGGGTCCAAGGAACTAGCTGTGTTTTCCTTCTCCAACGTCTGGTCTCCATTCTTTCAAGTTGTGCCATGTCTTTTCTCAATTTTCTGCTCATCACTGTGGTGGTGGGAGGTGCCTTCCTCCACCTTCAGTTTGCAGTACAGCCCTTACTGAGCCATATTTTTGGATTAGGATGTAGCCTTTGCAAATTCCACATGATGTAGCTCATTGCAACCTGCCTGTCTCACAGGACGAGCTTTGCAGTTGTGTTCTCAAGTGAAATGGGGCTCTTATCTGTCTTAAATAAGGCTGGGCTTGGTTTGTAAGAAAGCAACCCTTCCCTATTCAAGACCTGTCAAAGTAGCTTCTTGCTGTGGATATTAAAGTGCTCGGAGCCCATGATTAAACTGTCAGTAGCCATAAAGCAGGAGGATTGTCTTTGCAGAAGTGTAAGCCATAGCTGTGTACCAGCTCATAGAGCACTGTACAAAAGCCTTCTATTGTGAAAAGGGGTAACTTATTAATACTTTATACCCTGACATTGCCACAAATGAAGAACTAAGCCTTTGAGCTTTAACTATTTTTTCTATAGGCTCTGGAATTATGGGGAGGGGAGTAACGTGTGTCCCATTAAACAGAGGAGTCAGCCCTACATAGTAACTTAAACACTGTGAGTCCCAGTTGATCACTGAACAGCGCAGGGTACCTGGAGTAAACAGAAATTAAACCCCTCCAAAGTTATCAAGTAGAAAATGGCATAGCGAAAAAGGTCAGGAAGGGCTGACATAGGCTGTGGAAGGCAACTTGAAGAGATCTAAACAGTGCTTCACTTTGCATATGAAAATAGCTTGTGCCAAGGAAAATGAAGGCAAACAGGAAATTGCTTTTTTTTTTTCTGACTATACAAAGTTTTCTTGTGTTTAATAGATTTTCAATTAACTCAGGAATAGGAAGCCTTGAATGTATCTTACCAAAATTTGAGAAGTACTTCATGCTGCGTGAAAATGAAACGTGAGAGATATTTTTTTTTTCCAGATAACATAAAGGTAAATTAAAATCATAGCAGTAAGTGAGAGTGATATGACGCTGAACACCCATCATTGCATTTTTGGGAGGATTTAAAAAAATAGAGTGATATGTAAAGAAAAGTGAGTGGGGGTATGAATTTTAACAACAAGCAGAATCTGAAAAAAATATACCCTGAAGGAGAGTGTTGATAGATACAGTTGCAAAGAACATAGACCCTGCAGGTAGAACTTAAAGGCCAAAATCCCTCCCAAAAAAGACCTGGGACAACATAAAGGCAGGCAGTGCTAAGGTCAGCCAAGAGACCACATCCGGCTGTAGAAGCTGTGACAGCTAAAACAAACGGGAGCAGTACCTGGAGCACTACCAAAAGGAACAATTCCACCATGATATGTTTAAGTTTGTTTTCACACTTGCAGCTGATGCTCAATGAACCACCAGACTGAAAACACACCTGGAAGTGTGAAGGTGTACTGGTACAAACTGGGCTGTGAGCAGGCAGGCACACACGGAAGCCACAGAATGGCTTGCTAGGTAAAGGAGTATGAGGATTAGATGTGTGAGTCAATAACAAAGCAGTAAAGAAAGATATTTGCAATATTATGTATGAAGGGTACACCTTGGTGTGATAGATGTGTGTCAAGCCCTTAATGCCATTGTGCCCATTGAATACTGACACATTCTCAAACAACATTGTGGTTTGGGCAAGCCAGGAACTGAGTTTTGCATAAAGAACCAGGTCAGCTTGGGAAGGATTTGTAGCTCTCAGGCTTTAACTAAAGTAAGCAGTTATGCTAAGCCTGTGTGATGGAAATTATGTGCCAGAGAGGCAACTGATACAAACTGTTATAGTAAAGTTATAACTCAGGCCTGCCCTAAGTGGCAAGGTTTTATGGGAAAGGTGAGCCTATACAGATATCTGTGCTGGCCATGATGGTAACTTAAATTTGCTGCTGAGCGAAATGTTCAATGAATGCAATCCTAAGAACATCCACTGAGAAACTGATGGAATTAAACATGTCCTCCATGCCAAAATAGTGTATTGTTGCAGTCTTGTTGTCATACTGCAGTCACAGCAGAAAACAGTGATTAAAGAATCACAGTAATTAACAAAAGCCATGTGTCAGAGCTGAAGGAACTTTTAGGTTTTTGTTTGTGAGGCACAGATCTTAACTCTATTGTTTGTTTCATTTTATTACTGCTGAAAGAATATTTATAACCACACTGTCTTCTCTGCTACCCTGCAAATATAAACAGCTTTTTTTCTCCACTGACAGAATTATATGCCTTGTCAATTGAGTACACCACTGGGAGAGGTTTGGTAGTTGTGGACAGTCTTTCTAAAATGTTTGGCAAAACCTAGAGTTCAGCAGTATAGCCATATTACAACCAGCCAAATTTCTTCTTTGTTCTGCCAGTGGACAGTGATTATCAGGTCTGTGGCTCTTGATGCTCTAGGAAATCTCAGGTCTTTACCGTTGGGTGCGTGGGTAGCCTGTCTCGCTCCTCCCACCAGTTTATAGGGACTTCTTGGTCCTTACTAGGAGTGGTTTGTAAGATGCAATAGTATTTCTAAAACATGGAAGAAATTATATTGAAAATTATATGAGGTCATTTAGGGACGGAAAGTAAGGCTGGTCAGCAGTGTTGAGAAAGCTTTAGATTGTGACATTGAGTATTATAAGTGGTTTAGCTCCACGGACAGAGGAAATTTTAGGGAAAGGTGTTGGCCAAGCATTCGTTCTGGTGAGCGTAAATAATTGTATCTACATGAGTGAACAGGAAAAGGATCACACGCAAGCACAGTGGGCACAGGGGTTCCTGAACGCTGAGGTGAGCAGCAGGGAGCACCATACTGGGGCTGCACCATGCTCCGGGTGTGCAACACTTAGCTGGCTGGCTGGTGTTTACCTGCTACTGTTTGCTTTGTCTCAGGCTCACTGAATTGCAGCTGCCAAATACAGATTTGCTTTAGCATCTGGAATAGAGATCTGCACAGAAATGTTTGACTTATGCAATGGTCGTAGAGTTTTACTTAAAGTTTTCCTTCACCTTCTGAAAACATGTGAAGCTCAAGTTTGCACAAGGGTTGGTCTGGTGGTGATGTATCAGGCTTGTGTTTGGGCAGCAGCATAGGCTGTATTTGCATTTGCATTTCCAAAATACAATATATTTGCTATACTTGTCTCCTCAAACACCCTTGCTCTGCACAGATAGCATAAAATAAATTGCAAAAACTTCTTTGTGTCACCTTGAAAAATTTTTCTAGACGGATTACAACTACCTCAAAAGTCTTAGCTTTACCTCCGCTGGCCAGTTAAGCAACTGGTACAGCCTTCCTGTTGATTCAGGCTCCTAGTCAGCCAGGCATGCTGAGCAGCGCTGGCTTTTCCCATGCTCTAAGATCTTCACAGTCTGTCAACACCAACTGCACTTTAAAGTCCTTTGAAGAAACTGTCCAATGCTTGGAAAATCAAAAGTTTCATTACTGACAGGTTTGATACGATTTTGTTAAATACTCAATTCCTCTGCGTATCAAGATACATTCAGTGCCTTAAAAGCATTTGTTGTGCCTGGCTTTTGGCTTTGGGGACAGGAAATTTGCAGCCAGCAGGGGAGAAGTTTTACTCAGACATACAGACTAGTCCACTCCAAACTCAGAGTGTGACCAGCAGACGGACAACAGTGTCAGCCAGCACATGTTGAACACAGGCAGACATACAGGAAACCAGTGTTTCCCGCTGCTTCCTCCTCTTCAAGGAGGCTAGTCTTGCTCTGGGTAGTCACACAGTTCCTCTGTGCCTTAAGAACAAGGCCTGTGCATGTGCTTCTCCTTTTCACATAGGACCAAGGTAGTAGGAATGTCCTTTTCAGCTTCTCCTCCACTGGACCCTTCTTTGTGTTCTTTGATGTCAGGAGATGAACAGATGAAAAAGTTCACAGTAAGGCAAGCCACACTGATGCACTGCAACCTGCAAACCTGAGATAGTTTTGCATTTTAAAACACACTATGTGATTAACTGCAACTGTTGGCCATGGTGCTTAGGAGTTGGGTTCTCCCATTTTATGGGCACAGAACTGCATGTATGTGCGGCGTCATGTCATGCTGTGGGACCAGAAAACCCCACTATGAGTTACATTCTCTTTTCTTTTGCAGAAGTTACATGGACTTGGACTAAAATAAAGTTTTGGAATGTCTCTATTTGGATTGAAATTTGGAAAGAAGAAACTGAAAGGTATGGCCTGCTAATGCCATTGTCACAGGTGAAAAAACAAGGAATGTAAATATTGCACACGTGCAACCCGTTGAGATTGTGTTTGGGAGCATGTCCAACACCTGCAGAGCAAGCAGGGGGGACACACTTTCTTTACTTTTCCTGTACTTTGTACTGCCTTGGAGGAGTGCTGAGGACCCTGTGCCAGTGAATAGGGGCACATCTGCAACAGAACAGGCTGCAAAGTTTGTGCTCTGTCATGCCACATGACTGGCTTGAAGATGTTGAGTGTGCATGTTTATTCTATGAGGATCTTTCAGGGGAGTGGATGGATCAACAATACATAGTGTCCTCTCTCAAACAGTTTATAAAATACACTAGAATCAAGTTAGTATGAAGGTCCGATCCAGACTTTTGATGGTGAAATGTATTGATGACAATGGCTCAGATATTCCCTTCAATGAGAGGTTGGAAGAACAAAGTAAAGATGTGCACCCTGAGAGCATCCCAAAAGCTGCTGAAGGAAACACTAACCGAGGGAGACAGACACAGTTGGACTTGATGATCTCAGAGGTCTCTTCCAACCTTCTGATTCTATGATTCTGTGATTCTATGAAAAGAAACCATAACCTACATAATTCCCTCCCTGTAAGCTCTATGTGACACCCACATAAATGGGTGTAGAGATGGGGAGCAGCCATCCTCACTGGACTTGGCAGTAGAAATCCCAGAAGAGTATAAGATCCCCTTCTACTCGGCACTGGTCAGGCTGCACCTTGAGTACTGTGTCCAGTTCTGGGCCCCTCAGTTTAAGAAGGATGTTGAGATGCTGGAGTGCGTCCAGAGGAGAGCGACGAGGATGGTGAAGGGGCTGGAGCACAAGCCCTGTGAGGAGAAGAGGAGGCTCAGGGGAGACCTTATTGCTCTCTACAACTACCTAAAGGGAGGTTGTAGTGAGGCAGGAGTTGGACTCTTCTCTCAGGTGACCAGTGACAGAACGAGAGGACACGGTCTCAAGCTTCGCCAGGGGAGGTTTAGGATTGACATTAGGAAGAAATTCTTCACTGAGAGGGTAATTGTTCATTGGAATGCGCTGCTTAGGGAGGTGGTCAAGTCACCATCCCTGGAGGTGTTCAAAGAGAATTTGGATGAGGCACTTAGTGCCATGGTGTGGTTGACAAGTAGGAGTAGGTGTAGGTGTTGGTGTTGGGTCATAGGTTGGACTTGATGATCTCAGAGGTCTTTTCCAACCTTACTATACTGTGTTATGAATGCTTGGAAGAAGTCCAGTAGGAGGGCTACTAACATGACCTCAAAGTGCACAAACTTCCTACAGCCCCTTGGGGTGCACATTCACCAGGTGTTGCAGCATGAGCTACTGAACTGAGTCTTGTGTTTTATCAGTTCACCTCTAGGCACAGGGCGCAACCTCTAGTCAGGGATCCAGATCCACAGATGCTGTGAAGACGGAAAGTCTCTAGCCTTTCCTTTTAAGGGTGTTTCTTGTATTTGATGAACACAGTAATTAGTGCCCTACTTGTATTTTGACATGAATTATTCCCCCCCACACCTCTCTGAGGTCAGAAGACTGAATGGCTTTTTCCCAAGGATTTATTTTTACAATTGCACTGCTGTTTCCCCTTCCTGGCATGGGGCAGACCGTGAGTGCTTGTGTTAAGATAGGGGCATCCGTTTGCTGCTCTGGTCCTCCCAGGAGAGGAAGTTGTGATTGCTCTCAGGGAAGGATCTCTGCCATGCTGAGGTCTCTTTCTTCATCTTGGCTTTGGAGATAGAGTACAGGCTTGTCTGTGAGCCGCGACCCACCCAGGGCATCCCCATTTGTACAGAGAAGTTGTTCTGGTAATCAAAAAGATCATGTTGCTATATGAGGAAAATATTTTGTTTTGCATGGCCATGTATTTGGGTTTCAGCAGAGTAGTATTCAGCGCCCCCTTCAATGAAGTGTCTAAAAATGCAGATCTTTCTAGATATAAGGGAACATGCTTTATAGGGAAAAATAATTTATTTTCACACTTTAGGTTTTTTTGATCACCAGTTCAAAACTAATGAATTCAAACTGGAGGAAGTTCAGAGAAGGATAAGGGAAGTTGAGATGATAAGGGAATGAGGAGCTTACGCAACAGGAAGATAAAAGAGCTTTTCCTCCCCTTTTATTTTTAATTCTTTTGCCTTGCAGCCTAAAAGCTGAAAGGGCTATGATTGCGCCTTGAAAATATTCCACTGGAGTAAATGCCAGGGTTGAAGTGCTATTTTAATCCATCAGTTTATTAGTCTTTGTATTTGGAGAAGTCCATAGGACTGTGCTGTCTCAGTGCAGACGAGGCTCTTCGGGAAACCTCCTGTGCACTCGTATCAGAGGGAGTACTGCTCATGGAAAGACAAAATCTCAGAAAACAAAATTTCAGAAACAAAGCTGAGTGACACTAACCTTACTGAAGAGCCATGCTGGTGGTGTGACCATCATGGCAAGGAATGGATTACCTCCAGGCATCAGCGGCTGAAACAAGGATCAGTAGTAGTTTGCAGTTCCCCCTCAGCAAGATACAGCTGTTTCCACATGAGTTAAGATGCAGGCAATATTAGGAGAGTTTTTTCAGGATAGGCATAATTTAACAAGACAGGTTACATGGTCTAAAATCCTTGGAGATAAGAGCCAGGCTTTTATAGTTTTATATTCTTTATACAAGGAATCAGGGGTATAACCAATACTCAGCTTCACAGATTAGCGATAGGTGGCATCATGTTAGAGAGACAAATACTCTAACAGAAAATAGTCCTGGACAACTGAACCTTATTAAAGCTCTTCAAACCCAAGTGAGGAAGTACATCTCTTTGAGAAGTAGCAGTAGTGTTTCTGTGGAAAAGATGTCTGAGATCTTTTACACTGAGGCTTAACCTGCAATGAACAGTGACAGAACAGAGAGGAATGGTGAGACTTTTCTATCATGGAGTGTGTGGGAAGAAATAAAATGGCAAGAGTTGGTAAACGCAGAATATCTCTAACCAGGTCAATTCAGGACAGGGATGTTCAAATACCATCTATGAAATGAACAGAAACAGGGACAGGAAGAACTTGTCTATGAAAATAACGTTATCCCAAGATGTGTGTTTCCAGTAAATGACAAGAACAGTTATTGCTGCAGCTTGGTCTCTATAAGACCAGCCTAGGGTCACTGTGAGAGGAAGAGGAGGGACATCTATTAACTGAGCCAGGGCTTTTGGAAAGCTCCATGGGGTTTTCTATCTTGCTGCTAGGGGTAGCCTGATCTCCAGGGCAGCTAGTTTTGAGCAGACAGGCTCTGGACAGAGCTTGGCAGGAGCGAGCAGCTCCCTATAGAGAAGGCAGTCCAAGACTGGCACTACAGACCTAAATCTTGGCTGTCTTCTGGGACTCCCATTCAGATTTGATAGGAAATGTCTTAGCACAACAGACACTGAGTATGAAAAATGTATTTATTTTTACATAATTTCCCATGAGGGAAATAACTGTGAATTGAAAAACTTCTCAAAGTTTGTTTCAGAGCTGTATTTATTTTTATGATTTTTACATCACTTCCTATCGCTGTATATCACTGTTATTAACAACATCTGCAATTGTATCAAGCTGTGGCATTACCAGCATGTCTAGGAGATACTGTTTTCTAGTAAAGGAAATTATATGTGCCAGCCAGTCACTGTCATACTGTTTTAAAATAAAAATAAATTACTCTTTCAGGTCTTTTATTTGGCATGCTGATATTGGTCAAAACATTGTGAAGTACTATTACAAAACCCAGTATACAAAGTGATATGAAATTCTGAACTAAATTTTAAAAAAAAAAATTCAAAATCAAAATTTTCCAAAATGAAGAAAAGAAAGAACTTCCACTTCTAATGTATTTGAAAAATGCATATTTTCATTCTGAACTGATCTGAAAACAAGCATGAAGTGAGGTAGATGCTTCTTGAGAAACAGTCTTTTGCAAAGCATTTCTGAGACATGAGACCCAGTATTCCGAGGCCAAGGCAGGTGGGTGAGACATCTTTGGAAGAAGGAAGTGAAGGACAAACCAGAAATGGTGTTACTGTAGGAGATGGGGAAAGGGAGAGACAAGGAAGCCTCTTTCCCTTTCCAGAATAAGCTAAAAGAGAATAATTTCTGCTTCATGGTTATCCAGCACTTCTTCTAGGCCTGTCTCCCAAGAGTATCGTTTGACCATGAGTGTAGTACACACTGGGCAAAGCTGAGGCATACTTTTTGACACCTCTTTTCTTGTTTTCTCTCTCCTTGTGGTGATAATAGCAAATTCTGCATTTAGAAAAGAGCAGGATCTAATACTGAATTTTATCTTCATATTAAAAATTATCTGGACCCAAGGCAGAAATACTTCCAGTTCACCATCAAGATTTTTTTATTTCAGACCCTTCATTTGATGTATGAAAATGGAGATATATCAGTATATCTCCTAAGTGGGTCCTCTGTTAATGATGTCAGAAAAAAAATCATGTTTTATTAATACCTGGTTCAGGAACATATCAAATATTTTACCTGTGTTGGCAAATTCCCATTGCCATGTACTATTTGTTTAGTGCTAGCCTAAGATTAATCTAAGTACCAGGCCCAAAAGTCACAATTTGTGACCAAAAAATTGTATTTCTTGTAGTTTATTTCTTCAGAAGGAGGAATATTCTTGTTCTTTCAAGCAAAAAGATACGATAAAGAATATCTTTATTTAATAATGGAGGAACAGGCAGGAGGAAATAGGTCTAAACCCACTTATGGTGCTGTATCTGAATGGTCTTGCCACAGGTTTTTTTAAAAATTAAATCCCTCATATTCAGTACAAGCGAGTCCATTTCAGAGATGAAAATACATGTGATTGCCAGCATAAATCCTCTCCAACCACAGCAGCCAGAAATGCTTTGGAAAGGAAGGGACATCTACATATTGAAAATGTGCAGTTTTGTAACATGGAGCCCTGGAGGGCCCCTCCTTTGAGTCAATAATAAAAACCCATGTTTGTTTGCCAGGCAGCTAGGCATGTTCCTGCTCTGAGCAGGGTTTGGCTGTGACCTTTCCCTTCCTGGTTTCCATCCCACTCCGTTTTCACCGCTCCCCCTGCCCCAGCCACGCTTGCTGCACCCTGCCAGGCTCTGGCTGCCATTCAGGGCGGGGATGGGCTTTGGTTTCATGCCACAGAGCAGCTGGCACACCGGCACCAGGCAGGTTTCAGTGCTAGGCTGACACTCAGGTAATGAGGGTTCAGCTTTTGTCTGTGTCCCAGATCAGCTGTAGATATTTAACCAGCCTCAGACCTGTTGTATGGCTCTTTCCTTCACCCACATATCCTCTGACCCATAGTAATTGTTGAGCTTGTTGGGTAAAGATTCCTGTCCTTGGTAGAGTTCTCTTGGTGCAGCTCTGATCCCAGCAATGCAATGCTGTATGATGAATGTGAAATCCTGTGATATCACTGCTATAAAAAATAATCCTGTTGTCTTTTATCCAAAGGTAGGGACTCTCCCCAAGTGCAGGATTTATAAATTGAAAAACTTTGTGGATGGTTCATTCATCCCTCATGGCTGCAAAAAGTGGCAATTATTGCTTTAAGGTTAAAGGAGATTTTGGCAATCAGCTTGTGTAATAGCCTCCCTAAGAGCAGCAATTTCAGTTGCCTATTACAATACACAATGAGTTGTCCTCTCCCATGGAGTTGCCTTTCAATGGACACTGTAATTCTCTTTTCTAGGGGGAGGATAGAAGTACTGACACAGAATGGCAGGTTTCAGTTACTTGTGCACACAGAGTAACCGTCCAGCAAAGACCAGAAATAAAGAAAGAGATGGGTGATCTCCTGGGTGCTGGATGCAAGGTGGCACTCATGCCCTTCCTGAGAGGTGATACCAAAAGCTGGTACACAGTGATGATGAGGTACCCAAAAGCAGGGTCAACAAAAATAGGAGGGAGGTGGGACATGAGGAGGTGGAAGGAGACCTATTATAAGATTTGAAACAAAAGATGTGCTACATCTCGTGGAGATCTTCTGAGACTGCTTATAGCCTGTCACAGGAGGAACCTGACTTACAGTCTCAGGCAAGAGATGTGTGCCCTTGGGAGCAGGATAACCGTGTTACAGCTTTCACAACTTGATATTGGTAAGTATAATAGCTTTCCTAAGAACAACTCTGTGAGGGAAGCTCAGGAGAAGAGCCAGGATCCTGGAAGCCACTTTTTGTAGCTGGTCCAGGGCAGTGTTTGTGCTCTTGAGGTCACTTGTTTAAAGGGTGGAGTAGTGATCATTATTTTTACAGAGTTTATGCTGTCTCTGTTCTGTTGTCAGGCTCAGTTACACTGGCACTCCCCTAACTGGCCTGTGTTCGTTTCATGCATGAGGTATCAGGCCCTAGTTTGTATATGACTTGGCAAAACCAGGCAGCCCTTAACCTTCTGTTTCTTGGAGCAACAATACCTAATATCTACAAAATTTTTCCAACAGCCTGTTGGAAGCACTGCTCTTGGCACATGCTTCTTAACATAAACCACAAACAAATTTCCAGGCTGTCTGACCAGATCTTGAAGCTAACCTTTAGCAGGACTTTTCCATGCAGCTGTCCTAAAAGGAGAAAGCTGATGGGCTGGCCAGTTACATTTATAGCTGATTTTTGGCATCGGTCTAATTTTATTAAATACAGATGTTGTTCTGTGGTTTAGCTCCTAAATCTGTCTGCCTGAGAAAACAGCCACTTTCCCAGTGACTTGATCTCAGTGGTTAGACCAAGAACTGGGCACTAAGCCATATTTATGTATGCTGAGTTTCCACTGATGAATAATTTAAAATAGTTTTCAGTGGCAGTGAAATGATAACTTGGAGCACAAATCCCGTTTCTTCTTTCCAGTGACTTGTGACTGCAGTTTGCAGAAACAGAACGTTTGAGTTGCTTTGAGATAGAATTACATCTGATAGCCCTTATTCCCCAGTGCTTTCAGAATCAACAGGGCATGATAGGACATGCGTGCTTGGATCTAGAGCCGAAATATCTTGAGCTGTGTTTTCCAGGAGAAGCTGGTGAAATGCTTGGCTTCCCCTTTTTGTTTATTGTGATCATTCAAGAGGCTTCATTTCTGCTCAAACAGTTCCAGAAACTTAAATAGAAGTTGTTTGGTCTATTAGAGTTGAGAACTGCTGGTTTAGGAGCCACAAAACAAGGACTTCATGGTCCTATGTTGGTAAAAATAAAACTACTGAGGCAGTGATGCCCTGCGCATGTGGACAGTGGGGGGTTCTCCTTTGGTGTAGCCAGAGGACAAAAAGTTCTGATGCTGTTGGGTGAGGCACCCTTTTCAATTTGTTGTGGTTATTCTTGCTTTAGCCAAAGCTATTGACTGTTAACCAGTAAGGAAAATGCCACCAGGAATTAGTCATCTATTTTGGCCTTTAAAGGCATCACCTCTGAGGGAAATGGATTGCTAGGGCAGGTGGGAGACTTTCCTTTTAGCTTTGAAGCAGGTTCATAGCTATTTGGGGCCTTCAGAAATGGGTTCCCCTAGAAAATCTGCCCTTAGGTACCATATGATCAGGCAGAGAAGAGCAATGCCTTGAGGGAGATTCATTTGCTGTTCTATGCCCATCCTTAAGCTGTTTGCAGCTATTCCTGTTTCTCACATGAAAGCCATTCCTGTTTGAGAGTTCATCACTTGCTGTGATGGGAAGCCAGGCTCTTTCCTCATGGGAGCAGAAACACACATGGTTTCTTTCTGCGAGCATTTAGGATCCTTGAATTTAAATGCACTTGCCAAGTGCCTCTTCAGTGGCTATGCAGACGCTGGGAGAAGGCTGAGGAAGGGGAATAGCTCCTCACTCCCCCAGCAATTCCTAGCAAGAACAAAGAAGCTGGCGGCACCTCCTGTTGCTGCCAGTAGAACTTGGATTTCTGCTTCTGTGTGCAGTCCGCTCAAGGGCTGCCCTGCAGAAAGTAATTGAAGACTTTAGAGCCTCTTAAAAGCCCCTGTGTGACCCCAAGTCTCTTCTGTGTCCCCTGTGTCTCATGTCCTGGCAAGACATTGTCCATTCAATACAACCTGAAGGGCTCCAGCTCAGATCAGCAGTTCTGGAGGTCTTCCTGCCCCTCTATCCATCGTGCTGATGCTGGAGCACAGCCCCATCCATCGTGAAGGGGCTGGAGCACAAGCCCTATGAGGAGCGACTGAGGGAGCTGGAGTTGTTTATCCTGGAGAAGAGGAGGCTCAGGGGAGACCTTATTGCTCTCTACAACTACCTAAAGGGAGGTTGTAATGAGGCAGGAGTTGGACTCTTCTCTTAGGTGACCACTGACAGAACGAGAGGACACGGTCTCAAGCTTCGCCAGGGGAGGTTTAGGATTGACATTAGGAAGAAATTCTTCACTGAGAGGGTAATTGTTCATTGGAATGCGCTGCCTAGGGAGGTGGTCGAGTCACCATCCCTGGAGGTGTTCAAAGAGAATTTGGATGAGGCACTTAGTGCCATGGTGTGGTTGACAAGTAGGAGTAGGTGTAGGTGTTGGGTCATAGGTTGGACTCAATGATCTCAGAGGTCTTTTCCAGCCTTACGATACTGTGATACTGTGATACTGTGCACTTCCATGGCACCTTCTGACATGGCAGCTGGGAAAACCTGCTGGCTGTGAGCAGCATGGACAAGGTTGTCTCCTGCAAGTGCTCAGACTTTCAACTTAGCGTCACTGCAGGGCTTTGTCTTGTGTGCGCTTCTCCACATAAGCATGTGGTGCATGCAGACAGCGCTGCCCCTGCCTGCTAGTTCTCCTTTCCAGTACCAGCACAGGCTCTGCGAGCGCACCTCTCTTGCCCAGTAGGTTTTCGAGCTTTGTCATCTATTCCTATTACAATAAAGCCATTTATCTTTTTTTTGTGGCATTTATTCCAGTGGTATACTTGGAGCCTCTGGGGAAGGGATAAGAGTAGCACTTTCTGTATAGGAGGAAATGTGTGAGTGTTGGGAAGTTCTCTTTTTAACAAATAGCTTTATCTTTCATATGCTTTGATAATACTAGTTGCTTGCAGGAAAATTCCCAAAGGGGCACACAACAGTTGAAGCCATGCAAGCTTGGACTTCTTGAGCTCTGCTTCTTTTTTCCTCTGGGACACCAGACAGCTTACCCTGATCTCTCTGTATATTGTTCTCCTCATTGTAAAAGATGAGAAAAATGTGTCCAAGGAAAGCAGTGAAGGATTAAGCACTTTGAGGGTCTTAAATTAAGCTTCTGTGGTTGGTCTGAATCATCCACACTGGGCAGATGGGAACTGTTTCCAAAATGCCTGACACAGCTAGATGTGCTTGAAAAAGGGGAAAAGCACATTTACCTGCTAACAGAACTTTACATTAGTAATTGGAGAGCTTGATGAAAACAGCCCACAGACAGAGATAAAAACGTAGTGGTCTGAAAAAGGGCTTAAAAATTAGAGATGCTGTGTTATTTATAGGGTTATTGGAGAGAAAGGAGGAAAGACAGCAGTTCAATGCATTAAATAGCTGAGACATTTGCTAATGCAAGAGTGGATAAGCAAGAAGAACTAGATGTCTTGCACATCATTTAATAGATATAATAGACATGTGCTGGGATAACTCATGAGGCTGGAATATTAGTAGGGAAAAAAGAAAGCTTATTCTGGAAGGCTAACAGAGGTGGCAAGGGAAGAAATGCTTTCCTTCTATGTTCATGTGCTTAGAGTTCCAGCATGAAGAAAGATACGAACAAATCACAGATCTCTGAGTTATGCTACAAGGATAAGAACACAGGAAAAGCAAACCAAGAAGGGCAGTCTTGTGTGAAACAAAACCAAAACTAAAACAAACCACTTTTTCTGAAACACAGGGCACAGTAGTAAATGAGGAATTCTAACTATGCAGAGGCAGAGTTGGGAAAGAGCATAGGGGAAC
This sequence comes from Neomorphus geoffroyi, assembly GCA_033558235.1. Lineage (NCBI taxonomy): Eukaryota > Metazoa > Chordata > Aves > Cuculiformes > Neomorphidae > Neomorphus > Neomorphus geoffroyi. Next base: position 3,967,231 of record JAUMJM010000048.1, read on the forward strand.
ATGACCTGTTCAGCTGGCACAGCGTTTTGGTGCAGAGGTGGGTAAATTTTTGGAGCTAGAGAGGAGGCTGTTCTAGAAGTGATTCCCTCCAACAAGGAGGAGTTGTCTGGTCCTGTGAAAGCAGGAGGGAGTGTAAATGGGAATGATTATGAAATGATGGCATGACACTTAAGAAAAAGTGACAATAACAAAGCTTTTAAAATGGACTTCAAGAAGGAAATCTTCAGTAAATATGAAAAGCTAGTAACTGAGATGTCATGGGAAGGAAATGTGAGGTGGAGGGAGAATCAAGTAGAACTGTTGTTTCCTTTAATAATTAATATTAAGGGCACAGGTATAAGTTAGCAGCTTTCAGGGAAAGGCTCAGAGGGATGTATGAAACCATGAAATCGCAAGTTCCTCATTCACTTCAGGTGGAGGAAGGATGCCTCTAGATCTAAGGTGCAAAGCAGATTGTTTTATCCAGCACAGACTTTATAGCAAAAGCTCAAAGTGAGAAAAAAAGCTATTGAGGACATAAAGGACAGTAAAATTTGTACTGTAAAGGTAGGGATGTCTGGGGTTCTGTAATCTTTCTAGTAGGAGGGAGACCAAAGACTGTTAATGTCTGCTACTCAGTGAAAAATATCTAGCAAATAATGCTAAGCAATCTGATTGGAAGGGTTTTTTCCTTTAGTCATCTAATATTTCTGTTGCCAGAAATAAAGGAGGAAGTGAGACATTTTGGGCTGTAATAGATATGAATGGGTTGGCTAGGTAAGGTAGAGTGTGGCCTGGAGCAATGCTGCCTTTGAGAGTTCCTGGTGCACAGACACGCAAAGTTCAGAAGACTGGGAAAAGAGGAAAAGGGGAAAGAACTTGAGCCATCATGGATAGATTGGCTTAACTTCTGGGGTAAAGGTTGAAACAACCTAACAAACCACTTCAAAGTAACTAGAAGTATGTGTGTGTGGAAGAGATGATTAACAGTCAGCAGTCCTGAAAAACTGCATCAAGCCCAAATTAATTCTATTTTAGTGGTAGCTAAAGGGCTAGTGAAAAAGCCTTTGATAGCTATCATCTATCTTGACTGTCACTTGTGGCGTTTTTACAAGTAAACTGGAGATACGTGCTGGAGATAAAATCACCATACAGTGAGTGCCAGACATTTCAGAAAAAAACCCACTGACAATAGATATCAATGACTGATTATGAAATTTGAGAGATCTATCTAGGATGAATAATCTTCTAGATAGTGGCTGGCAGAATAAAGAATATACTTGGTAAATCTGTGAATGGCACCACGCTGGCAGGAGCTACAAGTACACTGGAAGACAGGATTAGAATTGACTAGTTGGAGAAATAGTTTGAAAAAAATTGGATGCAGTTCAGCAAAGGAAAATGAAAGATTTGCATTGCCTGATGAGGCATCTGCCAGAAACAATCTGCCAAAATGGATCATATTCTGGAACACTCTCAGCTGCATGCTGGTGGGGCATAAGGGTATTATATTAAATTACTTCTACGTGAATTCCCATGTCAAATATGCATTGTTTACAAGATAGGTGGAGTGTCTCTTGTGCTCCTATCAGCTTCGGTAATGCTTTAGATGCAAACAATGCCCATTTTGTCCACTGTATGTTCAAAATGGGGTGGACTGGCTGGGAAGCTACTGAAGAGCAGCAAGAGTGATGCTAATTCTGATGGACTGACTCATAAGAAGTTACTGAAGAACCATAGGAAAAGGGAAGAGAAGGCTAGAGTAAGGCATAACAATCGTCAATACATAATAAACTGGTCTATGCTCTTTGTCACTGCCAAGTAAAATGAAGAACTGAGGGAGAGCAGAAAAGCACAGTTGACCATCCCAGAAAACAATACAATTTGTTTGAATTGAAGTAATGAGGGTTTTTTTGGGGAAAAAAGTCCCCAAAGAGAAGGACACCCCAGTCCCAGAATAGGCAGTCTGAGAAAGCCATCACTGGAACTTTCTAGGACATTTATTGGGAGTAACAAGCGCGACCTGTCTTGAGGTAGAGGATAGATATGATGACCTTTTGAAATCCCTTCCAGTAGTTCATCCTTTCATGATAGCTATGGTGGTGATGCCGTATCTCTGGCATGATGCTGGGAGATGCACTTGTACTGGAGCAAGGGCACTAACAGTGAGCTGATGGCAACAGCCCCAGAGGCTTAAGTAGGAAGAGATGGAACAGGGCAGGAATGGTGAGCACCGCCAGTTAAGTAGTAATTCTTATCTAGGAGAAGGTGAACAATCTGTAAAACCAGTGCTGCCATTGCAGTGGGTTGTGGGACAAAGAAGACTTGGAGTATAGACTGAGTGCTATGGTGCCAATCCACAGTGCTGCTTTATCGATGACATCAGCCTCTTCCGTTCCCTGACATGGGGCATCTACCCCAGAGCACAGATTCCTGGTGGCACTAAGTTTTAGGAGCTCTGCTTGCACTTTCTAATGCTTCATTCATATCCATATTGACTCTTCTTACCTTCAAACATGTTTGATGTCTTTCCTCTTTTTTACAGAGGAAGAGAGACACCTTCAAGCAAACAACCGGGATTTTAATCTGCAGTTTGAATATGCAGTAAGTACCCAGCATATGTGTTTTTTCATGCAGATGTAGTCACAGATGTAGCTGCATCTGCTTCACGTCTTCCTCAGTGTTGTTTCCAAGGGGATGATATGACTGCACACTAGCTATGACTCTGCAAACAAAGCAAACACGTGCCAGATGAGCCATCAGATGTGGTTCATTGCTGAGTCAAACACAGGGAGCTCTGCCTCTGGACTCAACCATGCAAATGGGCAGTTGAAGGAGATCTAATGCTGGAAACACATAACACAGTGACTTTGCACACTTCCAGAAAATTATTTGTGAGTGAAGTGTTTGCAGGTCTGGGCTCCAAGACCTTTCAATAAAGAAGCCTGGGGCGGGGGAAGTTTTCTGATGGAAATGTGTCTCCATTTAAAGTAGAACATGAAAGGAAATGTGTCAGTTCCTCAGACCTTGCAGCAAAATCCTCTCTAGCAGGAAGGGTTTGAATCAGGCCTTTGTGGCTTCCTACCAGCTCAATTTCCAGCTCCTTCACAATGTGCCGTGAAATCTGTGACTCCAAGGAACATCATGATATGGGCTGGCTGTGACCCAGGTCTGCCAGGATATGGTGACAGGCAGTGCCTTTTGTACCTTATTTCCAAAGCTTATGGACCATTTACTGACACCATGTGCAGAGGAGGGCTACCTCAGTTGCTACACTTGTACTGTCTGGTACATCTTGAGATGATCCTGAAGCTGCATTCTTTCAAAGTGTTTACAGCTGCCAACTGATATTAGAATTTTGTCCTGTACAATTCCAGCTGTGAAATTCATCCTTCAACTTTATTCAGGAGCCCTTTGAATCATGTTTCAGTTTAGGAACATCACAAGTATTTTCTCAGTAAGAACTGGAAAAACTCAACATTTCAGAAGTGCAATTACTCATGAGATAGAAAGCCTGACTTGCCAACAGTTTTGACTAAAGATCTTGGTGTAGTTGATCTGTTGGCAACATGAAATTATTGTTTTGCACTACTTGCCTTTTATCCACGAACTAGTCAACACAGGTTAGAGAATTCCTAGGTACAGAGCTGCTGCACCTGTCCTGAACATAAAATGCATTGTAAATATATGTTAAGGACTGTGCAGCACAAACACCTTATTAAGTCTGGTGATTTAAGTCTAGGAAAGTACATTTGATTGGCACAGAACCTGTCAGTAGAGTGCTGGTGTAGCTATTGCCACTGCTTGTGGATTTGTCATCTTTCATTGAATGATTGCAATGTAAACTACGTGCAGCAGCGTGGCACGAAAGCAAGAGAGAGATAGACATACAGTGGTGGCAGGGTAGAGAGAACAAGCAGCTCTTCTGGTTCCGAGCCTATTCCTGTGATAAGCCATTCATAAGGCTGACTTTGCTTATCACTGTTTCCTGGCTGATGGCTGACATGCCCAAGGATTCAAAAATAACTAAAATTAGGGAGAGCTCTGGAGGGTTTCCATGAGAGTCTATTGATAAGATGTGAGTGGAGACAGCCAAAAAGCCTGCTGAATATAATTTGTTTAGAACTTAGTAGTGAGTTTCAGTAATCCTACCCCTCATTTTAATCAGCTGAGTCTCATGATTTTTGGAGTCCAATGTAGACTAAGGCTTAGGAAATCTAGAAAAACATCCAGAAAGAGTCAAGCCTTGAAGTGGTGAGTGGATGGTGAAGTACTAAAGGACTTTACGTGGTGATGCAAGTACCGTCCTGACTGTAGCGAGTTGTACATCGAGTCCTGGGCAGCTGATTTCCAATAAGTTCTGGAAAAAAAATCTATTTGTTAAACCCACATTACCACAGGGTATGAAAAGGATTAACCTTGCTCAAATGTTATTTCAGATCCAACACTACAGATTGCTGGGTGCATCTGGAGGTACTAAAAAAGGGAGATAGTCTCACACTACCTTCCATCAACATATGCATGACACTCTTGAAAGTTAGCTCTTCCAGTCCTGTAGTGCAAAAGTCAAATCTCAGCCCCTTCTTGATGTTCAGATTTGTCTGAGCATGGTGGGGTTGCACTGCTAAGCACTTGGGTGTGGTCCAGGGGGACCAAGACCGTCTGAACACCAGGGACTGCTCTGGAGTGCTCAGGCAGAAAAGCTATGAGGCTCAGTTGTCTCTCAGCATGCCGATATTTTCTGGACATAGTGATTTCTGCCTCCTGCAGCTGCAGCTCTCCCTTAACACGTCTTCCTACTCCAAGGTATTTAATTTGACCTCTCTACAAGCAAACAACTGACGCATTTGGACTATCTGTACTTCATTGTGGTGCTCAGCTCTGTCGGGCACAAAGCTCGGCATACACAGGCAGACACATGGTGATTTCAGTCGTCTTCATAGAGTCAGGAGGAGAAGAAGAGTGGTTATCCAGCTCTTGGTCCTACAGCGAGGACCTTGAATCCTTGTCGTCCTGCACAGGAGTCTTGTCTTCTCTCAAAACACAAGGAAAATTGCACCAATAGATATTCTAGCCAAATAAAATGGACACCGAGTGGAAACCAGAAAGTGGTTTAGACAGTAAAAGCCACAGGAGTAAGGCTTATTTTTCTGGTAACTTAAAGCCATTTTAGCCATAAACCTATAGAACAGGTTCTTGTAACAAAGCTAGGTGAGGCAGTAAACGTTTCTTTAGGGTGAGGCAGTTGCTGAGAAAAGACAGTAAGGGAAAGAGAGCAAAATGTAAACACGCGCAGCGTATTGCCTTACTGCTGCAGCCAGGCTGTATGTCGCAGCTGGTGTGAAGGTTCAGCCCTTTCACTAAAGAGAATTTCCTTTATGTAGGCATCGATCAAAGGTACAGAGATGCTTTGTCCTCTTTTATTGTCAGTGAGAACAGGGAAGTGGGAACGTACAACCAGAGATGGGTGTGTTGTCCATGAATAGTTGGTGGTTGTCGTCCCTTCCCAGTGCAAAGTCTACAGGATATCTGTGAAGGGAGAAGAGAGGAGCTGCAAAAGACTTGAATTATTGTTTGCAAAGTCTGACATCAGCTCTGGCAGCTGCTGAAATCTGGCACTCCTGGTGTGAAGCAAGATGCTCAAACCGGCTTTGCAGGAACCTGATGCTGCATGGTGGAAAGCTGCATCTGCCAGTGCATGCAAGGGCACGTCCAGATCCATCATACTTGGACTTTGGAGGGCAGATTTTCTCCCAGAGCCGATCATAAAATACATGGTAGGCCAAACTGAAGTGTGTCCCTGCCCAACAGCTCCAGCCATAGAGCCTCTTTAGCTGAGTACCATGTGGAAAGGAGGGTTGTGTGGAAGGCTGGACTGATGCAGTAGGATGAGGATAAGAGGACAGGAGCTGTACTCAGTGGTAATCCCTAAACACAGGCATCTAATGGTGAAGCAGAATGACGGTTTCAGAAGAAATGAATGCGCCCTATGGGCATATGACATGTCACGCATGCAGTGACCTGGAAGATTGGACTGGTCTCCTTCATCAGTATGAATAGAGACAGTACAGGCTGAAATGGGGACAATGGAAGTGTATCCTATCTGAAGAAGCCTCCTACATATCTTCTGTTGATTTTTGCTGTGATTAAATATTAGGAGGTTCTTGTGGCTAAGGGCAGCATCTTCAAGAAGTGGCAATGCTTAGGTAGGTCAGGATCTCAACTTGGTGTGGAGACTGGAGCTGAAACTAGAGTCCTTAGACTGGTGGAGTCCTGGGCTTCTTTGGCTTTATCCTACACAATAAAAAACACAGTAGCTTAGAAAAATAAAACAAACTTTAAAACAAAGTACTGTGCAGTTAACCGAGAGCACTGAGTGTGAAGGTATGTACTACCCACCAGCTCACAAAATTAGTTAGGAATGACTCAGAAACCAAGCGTGAATGAATGGCATACAAAGGCATTTAGTGCAGCACAAAAATGGACTCAATATAGGTCTGTAAAAATGAGAAGTCAAGACATAATCCTGTGTTTATTCACACTGCAGGCAGGAAAATCCTTCCTGAATTTAGTAAGAGATTTGCCTGTGTAAAGATCGAAATAAAGTGAAATGCAGGGTGCCAGATGTGATCCAGCAAGGTTTAAGGGCTTTAATCAAGGTTCTTATCTGAGGCATTTCAACCTGACTGCACTGTCTTAGCACAGCTGCAGAGGGAACTGCCTTTTGTGGGTCCACAACGATGAGCTCTCTGTCTATCGAGACTCTGGAGAAGAAAATCTCTTCTGAAGGCTTTTAATGTTCACTCTGATCCCAATTCCCTTTTATTTCTTTGCTTTCACATTGGAATTTAGCACAGCTGCATTGGGACGTCACAAAGGGCTGCAAAAACAACTTTGAAATTGGCTTTTAGACAATAGCAGAGGAAATGAAGGGCCCATGAGTCAATGACAAATTTCATCTTGGATCAGGATCTAGGGTCAAACAAGCATCCTTTCTACAAGGCCAGCAGTGAGGGGGCTGCTTGGACCCTGCTTTTGTTCTCCCTAGTCACTTCATGAATTCTTAAGAAAAATAGCAGGGATGTATATCTTCCTATGTCAAATAACATTGCCTTTGGCTGGATTGGCAGCTGAGCTCTTATCTCTTTGAAATTTAATAACAGATAATAAGGAGCTCTCATAGTGGTATCAGATGCTGCTCCACTTGTGTGCTTTGATCTGAAAAGGATGCCTGGTGGTTTATTCTGAAGGACATTGTCAGTGCGACCATGACAGTGGCAGCACTGCCCTCTCCTCCCATTCTACCCAGCAAATGTTTCCCAGTGTTCATCACAGTCAAGGCTGAAGGGAATGTTGTCTGATGATGTTAAAAGTGTTCTGAGTAGTCCCTGAAGGAAAAGCTACAGCAGCAACCTGCACTGGTCCTTCTGTTTTTAGGAAGGTCTTAGCACAATTCACCTGACGATCAGTTGAGGTGCAGACAGGTAGCAACCAGAGCTGGGCTTCCCTATGAGAGGCGACAAGCTGGGAGATCAGGGTGACACCAGTGCAGGCAATGCCCTCACTGGCCAGGATGCAGTCGTGTAGTATCTGATCAGAGGACCCATCCCTGAGAAGCTGAGGTGCTGAATCAGGCCCTGGGTCCATCTAGGGAGCCCAGCCAGGAGCAGCGGGAGATGTGGCTGAGAACAAGGGTACAACTTAAGTCCAAGATCCATCCAGGAGGCAAGGATGGATAGGTCTGTCTGCAAGACTAGAAATAATGTTAGGCTGGAGACTGGAACTCCTCCAGTGTCATTTCAGCAGGAACTGAAAGCCTAGGGCTGGGCTTTGGTGAAGCTCCTGAGCCTGGACAGCAGTTGTGGATGGAAGCTCCAGGTGAAGTCTAGGCCATTAAAGCTGATTAGCTTCTTGTTAGGCACAATAAAACTGAGTTGTGCCAGACATGAGCTGCAGTGAAGTCCATGGACTGTCTGAATCGAGTCTTCCACTCTTCATCTTAAGAGAGAACTCTTACTGTACTGGTTAGGAGTCTGGTTGTGTGAGACTTAATGAACAGAGTACAGTGGTATGAAGTTTGCCTTCTCTGCACCACTCTGCAGTGCTCTGTGCTCCCCTTCACTTCTCCCTGCCTGACAGCAGCTTCACATACTGAGCTGAGTGGGAGGAGAGGGCAACCTAGCCAACAAAGATGACCAAAAGACAAGACCTTTAGATCTATTGCATTGTCCTGTCTGTGACTGGTGTGAGTTTTTCAAGCCATGCCACCTCTACCTGCCTCCATGTCCTCCTGTGCACCACCATGATGAGGACACTCACCACAGCAATGTTACACCAATTAACGATTCTGCAATGCGATGGCTCCAGGCACAAGGAACAGCATAGGAAAAGGCAGCCAGTGAGCACATCTTCCTAGAGATTTTCCTGGAATACTCAACACATGATGGGATCCTGGAACTCACTTCATCATTGCTGCCAGGAGGAGGTTGAGGAGTTAGTATGTAAGAAATTCCCAAAACCGTTAAAAAGGGGAGAAAAAAAAAAAAAAAGGAAGAGGGGTGTATGTTGGATATAGATAACTTTTATTTATGGTGTTTGGCCAATCTTTTATGCTACGAGTCAGTATAAGATCTTTACAGAAACCAAATGAACCCCATCAGCATCCTGTTGTCCTTTCTCAGTTTTCCATTGAGTTGGGTCTGCTGCCTGCCATCAGGAACAAGGCAGTGAACTTGGTACACTTAAAACTGACCTCATCTGGCTGTTCTGTACTACCTATGAAAACAAAGCCTCTGTGGCACTGCTTGCACTGTTGCACAAGTTTAATAAATAGGTCCTTGACCAGTCACAGCCCTGTGGTCCCATTTCTGTGTATGGAAGCTGCGAGCTTTCAGATGGCACTACTGCAGTTAAACACAGTGCTACTGAATTGCTCTCCTGCCGCCTCCTGTCAAGGCTTTATCAAAGCATCTGGGAAAGCTATTTCTGCTTCTCAGCTGCTTCATTGGTCTACACCTTGTGCTACACAGATACCAGTGAAATTGCAAGGTGTCATGGCACAACACCACCCCTCCAGGATGGCCAAAGTTTTGCTAGTATTTGCTTTGAGCTAGGTTGCCCAGCTGCTAGGAACTTATATGTCACTGAGCCACGGACACAAATTCAGATGGTCAGTACCCTGCTGTACCCTGCCTTTTCCAAATGTCCCCCTTTAGCCCCTGTAATCTGGCCACAAAAGCAGAAGTATCTCTTATTTCCAGTGACTTTTATGGTGAGGAGACCATTTGTTTGCTCAGCAAACAAAGGTAGGAGTCATCTGCTGAGCATTTGCCCATGGTTGAACGTCACAGAACAGGAATCTGGAAACACCCCCAAAGTAACAGCTCATCCACCAGATCTGCATTTGTGTAACTGCGGTGCGAGGAGCAGCACTATTCTTAGGGACAGCATTTCAGTGGAGTCACACCTCCAGGAGGTGTGAATCTAGCCCCTAAAAAGAGCAGATGAGAATAATCCCTCACCCACAGACAGCATTGCTCTCATGTCAAGCTTCACATCTGGAGAGCTCGGGGCAGACTGTGAGTAAAGGCACTCGAGCCTATTCATTTAGGACACAGGTACATGCAGGGGCTGCCCAGCATCAACCAGAAGTCTAGGGCCGACCTGGGAATAAGTGTTAAGTTCCCAGTTCCCATCTTTGTGCTCAGCCTGTACAGCTGCTTTTCTTAAGTGCTTGATTTTTATAAACCTATAGGAGAACCAGAAGCTCCTGTAAGACCTCTTAATACCTAATGTAGCTTCAGAGATATTTCATCTCCATCACTTTTCCCATATGGGAGTCTCCCTCACTGAAGGCAGAGCATGGGGGAGGTAAGGAGGATGATGTGTTAGAGGCATTGCTTCTAAAATGATGGCTGCATATGGAGTGTTCAACACACTACAGTGCTGCAGGCTTCTGTAGTACGTGTTCTGTCTCAAAGTCAGGTTCTAATACTGACAGGGTGTAATGGTATTAAGCATCACTCAACAGGAAGGGATCAAGAGCAGCAGCCAATTAAGATTTCTCTGTAGTTAGGCAAAAGCCCTATCTGTCAAAGCACACAGCCCTGAAGTATTGCATGAAAATATAAATTGTATCTTACACAGAAGTTCAGCTGTATCCTTGATGTGGGAATGCAGAACTTTGAATTGGAAAGGCTGAAGCTTTCCCTAGTTTGTTTTTATCATTTAATATTGATATTCCCTTAGTCCCTGATGGCAATGAACTATTTACTTGTTGAATTAGAAATCTTCATAGTGATTAAGAGGAATTGTTTTTTCTGGTGCTTAGTTTTAATTATAGATTCTAGAATAATGAGAAGATCCACTCCAATGCTCCCTGTCTTTATCCTGAGGTCCGTAATGTCTCAGTGTCCCAAAAGACGGTGCACACCAAACATATCTTGATCCTGAAGAACTATAGAGAAAATACTGGATATCCAGATTCCTGCAATCAAGCATTTGGAAGCTGCTATATCTGAGGTTTTTTTACCATGCCTAATGGCAATAAGAAATTAAATGAATGGCTCTGGTTCATTCAGTGGTTTTCCTGACATAATTAAAGGACAGAAATAGAAGGCAGGAATTGAAATAAACCACTCCCATTCTTTTCTTATCCCCCTCTGAGATTTTTGCAGGCCATGTTCTGTAAACTTTATGGGAGTGTTTATCGAGTACTTTTTCCCATGTTGAATATGACCCTCTGAAATCTACTGGTGTGCATAGGTTGGATACACTTACTTTCTCCTACAGCCGTTGTAATTTTTCTTCAAAGTAAAATGGCCCTGGTATTTTCAGGGAGCATCTTTAGATCCAGATTTTATTAAAACATCTGTCAGACTCTAATGGACACAGACTTGTCAAGGAAGTAATTTAATTCTCTGTATGTTCGGTTTGCAGAGGATGCTGCTGTTCCATTCCTTCTGTTTTAGCAGTCTCTGTGGAGCTTGTGTGCAGATTATATCCCATGGTTGAGGAATTTTAAAATAAACTAAATTTAACTATGTGTCACGAAATTTAGATCACAGGCAGAGTTAACCACACCCATGGATTGCTATGTGATGCCAGCAGACAAGAAATATTGTTCATATGATGATAGCTGATAAACATCTTGTCTTGCGACGATTTGGCTAGCTCCTCCATGAAGGGCATTCCTACCTCTGCTCTTTTAGAGACTTATTAATTGGCTTGTACAAAGGATAAAACATGAAGTTAATGCCGAAGAATGTTGCTGTGCTTTGTGTCTGCACATAGGCAAAAATCCAGTAACTGCCTATAATGTAATAGTTTTCCCCATACACATGTTATGGTGGTGATCTTCTGTAATTGGTTTAATGGTGGAAACTTGAAGATGTGTGCCAGTTTAGAAGTCAAGATCCTGCATTAATGCAGGGGTTGGAAATGGCCTGTGATTCACAATTAGTAGCACCTGTGTTCCCACCAGCTGAGCATTAGTGAAAGGCTATTACAGTACTAAAGAGCCATTTTCGTTTCCATTTAACCAGTAAAACTGTTACCAGAGTGAAGGTCCTTATGCCGAGGTTCCCTGGGAAGGGGGTTTAATGGGCATCTTCTGGAGAACTTCTGCAGGGGAAATTTTAGATATGGTGGTCACAGATGCCATACATGCTTCCAGGACCAAACCTAGATGAGTGCTTGATAAACTTCATATAAAAACAGTCTAGCATACCTAAACACTGAAGTAACAGCCCAAGCTAGTGCGATCAGTGTGGTGGATTGAGCCTGTCTATCAGGTGAGAAGCATTGGACCAGAAAGCTCTGATCTTCAGCAAATAAAATACCCGGTTCTGTAATCTTGAGCTTGAGTCTCTGGTTCGAAGAAGACAGATAGGGAAGCACACATTAATTGTGGCTGGAGCAGCTGTCTTCAATTAGAAAAGGAACCTGGAAATAGGGAACGAAGCTGCAACTCGCTTACTGAAATGGTAATTTCTTGTATTAGTGGCTGTTTGCACAACACTGCACTCAAGTGATCTTTGTGGAATAGAAACAAGCTGCTGCTCCAAGGTGCTGAGTTGAGAAGCTGCTGAATCAGGTGGAAATAATAATGTCACATTCTGCTCTTGAGAGGACCTACAGCTCCTGTGTGGTTGTCCAGCCAAATGATGCTCCAAAGGCTCAGACAAGTTATAATTGACCTAGTATGCATTTTCTAACACTGCTTTACAGATGCTATCAGCAAAATATCTTAGTTGTGTTATGGTTACATTTGTTAATTCTATTTGTGCGTCATGTAAACATAGAGACTAATAAAGGTAAGATGTGCCTCTCTTTTTGAGCGACTACATCTACCTGTGTCTACCTGCACTTGAACCAGCATAAACTGAGCATCATGTTTTCACCAGTTCTAAGAGAAATTCTGTTTATCCAGGCTTGGCATGACTGTGTGGGGGAAAAGGAAATGTTTTTTGAGCTGCTGTTCGAAACAATGCTATTGCTAAATATAAGCAAGTAAAAATACAGTTGAAATGGGCTGTGCTGTAATTTTGTTTCCTGTTTTACCAATCCTATTCATTTTCCTTTTTTCCTCTACAGAACAATTCAATTAAAACGTCAAAATACAACTTCTTCACTTTCCTGCCTCTCAACCTGTTTGAACAGTTTCAGCGAATAGCCAATGCCTACTTTCTTTTCTTGCTGATCTTGCAGGTATGAATTCACTGCACTCTTTCAAGCAGATTGCATTGTCTGTAATCAAAGCCTGTCTATGTATTGATAGTGGTAATAAAGTGTGAGATATATCCCTGTTATGAATTAGCATCTTAGTAAAACCTTAAAGTAGATAGAGCAGAAAAAAACCCGATTTCCTCTCTTACTTTTGGATATGAGTTTGTATTACATGAAGAAAAAGTAATTAAATTTTTCAACAAATCATGTACATTTTTCATGCCCTCTCCTACTATCCCTTTGTGTCTACATCTGAGTACTCCTGACTGTCCTTGGATTTGTATTACTCATTCCTCCTGCTGTGCAAACGTTATTGTCTATTATTCTTTGGTTTAAAAGCAGATTCTATTGGCAGTCTCGAAGCAAATAGCAAAAAGAAGAACAAATTTGTAAACTGTACTGTTTCACTGGAAAGGAAAGAGTTAACATCAGGAAGGCTCAAGGTTGGAGACAGTTTGCATAAAATCAAATATTGCTTCTACCTGCTTAGCAGGGTGAGGAAGGTATCTCATACGGAGTGTGTCAGCCATTGACAATACTACTGAACTCTGTCTCATAAGGATGTTGAGTTGCACTTTGCCCATCGTTGTTGATAATACTACTCTAAAAGTTGAAAGCACCACAGAAATTGATAGCAGAATATCTGTCCCTTTGAAATTTGCTAGAGTATGGGTAAATGCAGTGTACTCTGTTGTTGTTGGGTCATACTAGAATATATGTTATAGAAAAGGGTATAATTTTGATCATGCTTCAGCTATGCTATTTTACATTTGACCATTTTGGTGCACACAAGTTTGCAAAATTACCTTTCTCAAATGCCTTTATTGCAATTTCAGATCAAAAAGCATAGGCAGAATATTGTCAAGCCTGTAGCAAACTATGTACAATCTTCTTTGCTTATTTACAGGGAACAAATAGGGGAAATCACAGCCTGCGTATATTTTTCAAGAAACTAGTGAAAGTGCCTTTTCAGCTAAGATGATAGAATGGTTCCTGTGTTGTTGTACTGCGCTCTAGCTGTTTGTCTATCAAAATATTCCAAACTATTATCTGCCCTAAATTATGCCACTCTGTCTTGCTGAACCATCTGGAAGTGACTGTGTGTAAAATCACGCGATTCTTTCTGCTTCCTGCATTGACGTTTACATATCTGCCCATTTACTTTTCCCTCCTTCTACCCACTTTCTCATTCTGTCCCTGTAGCACTGGGAGTATCCCTTCCTATATCAAGAGTGGATGTGTTGGGTAGGCTGTGGGGCCTTTGCCCCCCTGCTGCTTTGGCACAGCCCAGTAGGATGTACATTTTCCTGGTTAGGTGAGAAGGAAGTTACATATCTGCAGCCTCCACAGCTGAATAGGTCTGTGCTTGCCTAAAAGCATTATTCACCCTGGCAGGATTTGATGGTGCTAGTGGGATCTGGGTTGTGACAGTGCAGTGGAAGGACCACCCTGCACCTCTCCATCCTTAAGTAGCTATTTCAGTGGCATAAATATAAGCTTCACAAGGCATATGGAGTTGGCACCGCCCAAATACAATCTGATGGACCCAAAGATGCTGGTATCGTATTCCTTCAACCACTACTCCTGTGCTTCTAGAGGAAGGGGAGAACTGTGCTGGGGTGAGACATTCATTTCTGCTACACTGAAGACATCACAGAAATACCTTCAGCTTATGGATCCTCTCACTATTAAAGATGTGGGAAACAAAACATGGCTCTGTTGATCTTGGAAGAGCAAGGTCAGCCCTAGCAACAGCTGTGTGGTGTTTATTGACAGGAAGTTTACTTCAGCAAAACGTTACTGAAACCAAGAAAAAAGAAGCATTTCAAGGTTCCACACAGTAGTCATAGAATCATAGAATGCTTTGGGTTGGAAGGAACCTTAAAGATCACCTAGTGCCAACCTCCCTGCTTAGATGGGGATGGACATTTTACAGCAGGCTTGCCCATGTCAGTACCTCCAAAGAAATCCACTGGGGCCTTTGCAATCCTAGTTTAATGAAAAACATGAAAGAGCAACCCCTTACACTTCCTGATAGCTCCTTGATTATAACCTAAAGTAAAGCTTGTTTTGTAAGGAAAGCATGAGTTCCCTGGCTCTTCCACTTTTGTGGGATCATGTATAAATGAGAGAGCTGCATTTCTGTCTTTATTTTGTATTCTGGTATCATAGAAAATGTTCTCTGCAGCTTTCCTAGAAAATAGCTTTTTGTATCTGAAGTGGCAGAAAGTTTATCAACTTAGATATTTTCTTCCTACAGTTGATTCCTCAGATTTCCTCTCTGGCCTGGTTTACAACGGTGGTGCCCCTAGTGCTGGTGCTGGCTGTGTCGGGAGTCAAGGATGCCATCGACGACTTTGTAAGATCTGTGTTGCTGACCTGTGCTTTGGAGTTTGCACAATGGCTAAAGCATTCAAATAAACACCACCAGTGGCAGGCAGTTGGAGAACTGGTCTGTGGCCAAGATGGGGTCTGAGATTAGGTCTCATTAGCTCGTTAGCTAAGAATGAGCTAGATTTTCCAAATTGCTGAGCAGCTCAGCAACTCCATTGACTTTCTCTGAAACTGCTCAGCATGTCCAAAAAGGTAGTCACTGATACATATGCCTGCACACGGCATAGAAGTCTATTTTTAGGTTTCCACTTTGGAGAACTCATCCTCTGCCATCTAGCTGCAACACAGGTGGAAAAAAAACATTTGGTAGGAAGTAAGTGTATAACCCATGTGTGACTTTTCAAACTTGCCCAACTTCAGCCAAAGCCTGATCCCACCACAGCTGATGGTTAAAGTTCCATTGATTTCACAGAGTGACAGTAGGGTTGAGTTTAGCACCTTATTTTCTCTCATTATTAAATAATTTTGGTGCTCTATGGAGACTCAGTGCAATATTGCAAGTAGACAAGTGAGAGGTGACAAAATTCTTTCCCAGGAACCAATGCTAGAACATCTATAGCCACTTTCCTTATCAGAGCATATGAATGGATTTCTCTGGTGTTTACAAAACTGTAACGGGCAGGACTGATATTAGTTCAGTCAAGACTGTCCCAAGCGACATATAAGGTTCTACCCTTCCTCTTCCCTCAAAGAGCAAGTCCTGTATTGCCTGTTGCTCTTTGCAGTCCAGTTACGGACTATGTTACTCATAACTTCGTCTGTAACTCATTTGTGACTCTAATCTGCCTGACCCATTCAGTCAGCTGGGTGAAAACCTGAATTGTTAATGATCTGCCTACAGCTCTTATGTGCGTGGTTTTCTAGAAATGCCTTTTAACGTACTGATTGAATTTTCAGAATCGACACAAAAGTGACAAACACGTCAACAACCGCCCAGTCCAGGTCCTGATCAATGGCATGTGAGTTCTTTTTCTTTTGTTGTAATTTTGACTGAGTTTTTATCATTGGGAAGAGCATTTTATAATAATATTTTTTCTAAGCAATTCCCAAGCACCTCTAAACAATTTTAAACGGCGTCATCTTTCACACCAACTAGTTCAGTGTGCCATTCTGGACTACGTGTCCAATTAATGAACCCAAGAGACAGTACCACAATCAGTGCAGACAGTATGACTGTGACCTTGCTCAGATAAAAAGTAAACTCTTTCTCTTCCTGGATATATATATATGTCTAAATAAGAGTACTGTATTATTTTACTCCTTACTCTGGAAGTGTCAAGCAAGGCTATCTCCCCATGTCCGTTTATGTTAATAGCATTTATTTATGTGTTAAGCAAAATCAGGCATTACCAGCAAGTGATTTTAAATTAAGAAGAAGAAATAACCTTCTCATATGTGTCATAATCCTTTGAGTGTGTGTAGTACTTCTGACTTGGATCTATTCAGAACATTTCAGTATGATTTGGTCATTGTACTACTAGCACTGTTCTTTCCTGTGGAAAAAAAAATAGCAGAGTCTTTAGCTTTTGTGGCAGGCAGATGTTCTGTTTACTTGTGGCTCCATGAAGTCCAACTGTGCTTAAGACACAGCTGTAGACAGCTGTGAAGTCTCTTGTGACGTTTCATTCTGTACTATAGATAGCAGTATGTTACGTAAACTCCAACAGATGATCAAACAGTTAAAAATATAACTGTAAACTGAAAAATAGGAACATACTTCTTCAGCTTTCTGCTAAGCAAACCAGTTTCTTAGTTTACTGTGTATTAGTTACTGTGTCTAGGAAACATACATTGAAACAGAAATCTTACAATATTTTGCCTTTTTTCAAATCTGGGAAGCACAGGTTGTTCCCAGTTCTGACCAACATGGAAAGAGCAAGGTTGAGCTGAACTTAAGCTTGAATGCTCAGTCCTGATTTTGATACATATGTCTTTCCTCTAGATTTTGCATCTATAGATGTCATGACTTGGCTATGAGGGCACTTGCAGTTTAGCTGTCTATCTGCATGCACATCTTAGTGCTGTGAAGGCCACCGCGGACTGGGGCTTATCTTGACACATGTGCAGCTGAAGCATTGACCTTCCTGACAGCCAGACCCACACAGAACCAGATCTGTTGTTCTAGCCCACCATAATACTGAGAAAAACTAGCACAACTGGCAGGCTTCTCAGGTGTTTGGGAAGTCTGTTATGCACAATAGAGAGCCTTTTCCTGAGACAATGTGGCCCTTTAGGAGAAGGAAGGGAGGAGTCAGTTCAGACAGGACAGTGCATATGGACTGTAATGGTACTGTACAGCTTGGTCTCAACCCTGCATGGGTCACTCCAACCACAGTTATTGCTTTGTTTATATTGTGGTAGTCCCTTAGCTTAGTACGGATCAGGCCACATCATGGCAGACACTGCTCCACCTTATCAACAAGTCCTGATGGCACCTATAGTCTTGCTTCAGGAGCAGAGCAAAGAATGCTACTTTCACTACTGGTGTTTGCTTTATATGCCTACTTACTAGGAGCTTTCTTGCAGGTTAAAGGATGAAAAATGGATGAATGTCCAAGTGGGAGATATAATAAAACTAGAAAACAACAACTTTGTGACGGTGAGTACAGTTTCTCTCCATCCTGCTTACAGTTAGTCTCTGTAATCACTCTTATCATTCACATGCAAATTAGTCAGGAGTGATGATAACTGCCTCAGAGACCTGCAGTATGCAGAAACCACAAGCAGCATTGTGATACCGTGCCCTCTGATGGTATAAACTCATGCAAACTCTGTCCGTCTGTGTTCAGGCCGATCTACTGCTGCTGTCGAGCAGTGAACCGCACAGCCTGACATACATCGAGACAGCTGAACTGGATGGGTGAGTGAGACTGTCCCTCAGGTGCAATCACTGCTGACACTGCAAGGCCAGATCTTCTCTGATGACCCTTAGAGCCGCAAGCTTACCTGCAATAGTATCTGTAGCAAAAGTTTCCTAATATACATAATAAAACTTGGGAAGATATCTTGAAAACAACATCCTCTGGCAGATAATTTTTTGTCTTTCAGCACATATGCCACATGAGCAGGGGATTTTTCCTTTTATTTTTTTAGGGACAGTTCTTCTAACAGGGAGAGTTAGTTTGAAATGTGTTCTTGTCATATCCCGTGTCACTGGTAGGAACTTTCTGTTTCTTAGATCTCCCTGAGACTTTTATCTTATCTGTATTATCTGAGTGAGACAACCACAATGAATAGCTCCAGTATTCTCCTTTGGACTACTATACCATAGTATTAATGTATGCACACTGCAAAGGCTTCCAAACATTACTCATTCTAGGGGACAACTGGCCACAAGTCAGAGCGTTGCGATCGATTTGTATTAATTGGAATGAACTGGATCTGATCTCGTCTTTATAAACCAACTTGCTTTACCTTTTCTGCATTGCCTGGATCTGGCATCAACTTGAAGGACTAAGCAAGACCAGAGAGGTCAAGAAATAGTGTCTCTCCCCAGATGCTACAGACAGAACTCTGGACTTTCCCCGTATGATTTCTGCTAAAAACGAGCATGTGGGTTTTTTACATGCAAGTACCAGGAGGCCCTGAACAAACGCAGTGTTTCTTTGACACTGCATTTCAAACTTGCCTTCCCAGCCATCTGGTCCCAGGACCTGAGTACTCTTCAGGACCAGATGGGAGAAGATCCAGAGCTCTATGTGCTTAGATGTCTCAAGGTTCAGTGCCGTATGAGTGCCAGGACAGACAGCAAGTTGCTCAGAGAGCTGAGGTTCCTGGTTTTGCACATCGTGTTGGAAATGAGAAGGCAGAGCCACCTTACTCTTTTTGGCACTGTGGTACTATGTCCAGAATTCCTTTGGCCAACCTGTCTTTGCAACTGAAAGAGACAACTGCACCTTTTGGCCAGATAAAAAAGGCCAATGACGGCATGGCCCACCAGATGTCTAAGAAAGAAGGCTGTTCTTAAGTACAGAAGTGACTTTCAGGGAGAGCTTTCAGTTCATGTATGACTTTCAGTTCATGTTTTTGTCTCACATTACTTTTGTTACAGTGAAACAAACCTGAAGGTGAAGCAGGCACTGACAATCACTGCAGAGCTTGGAGAAGATCTTCAGAAACTGACAGAGTTCAATGGTGAGTCTACATGGAAAATTCACTTTTCAACACATTTGACCAAACACCAGATTACACAGCGTGCATGTGAGTCTTCCTTCCAGGCTTTCCCCTGCTTCCTTCTAGGACTCCTCTGGACGCAGCAGCAGGGAAAGAGAATGGGCACATTGCAGTCCATACAACAGAGATCAGCCATGTATACAGAAAAAAAGACCCCCTTTATTTGCAGATCTCCCAGTGCCGTGCATGACTATAACCTGAAACTGCATTGGTGACAATTCTCCTGGCTACACACTTTTCTTTACCATCAGTCTGTCCGCATTGAGGTTACTCACCTCAGACTTCGGTACAAGAGTTCATGCAATTGCACAACGGGAACTGTTTTCACAGTATCATAAGGTTGGAAAAGACCTCTGAGATCATCGAGTCCAACCTATGACCCAACACCTACACCTACTCCTACTTGTCAACTACACCACGGCACTAAGTGCGTCATCCAATCTCTTCTTAAACATCTCCAGGGACAGTGACTCCACCACCTCCCCAGGCAGCGCATTCCAATGACCAATCACCCTCTCAGTAAAGAACTTCTTCCTAATGTCGAGCCTAAACCTCCCCTGACGAAGCTTGAGACCGTGTCCTCTTGTTCTGTCACCAATTGCCAGAGAGAAGAGACCAACCCCTGCCTCACTACAACCTCCCCTTAGGTAGTTGTAGAGAGCAATAAGGTCTCCCCTGAGCCTCCTCTTCTCCAGGATAAACAACCCCAGCTCCCTCAGTCGCTCTTCATAGGGCTTGTGTTCCAGACCCTTCACCAGCCCCTTTCCCCAAACAGTTCTGTTATCAAACTATTTCCACAATGCACCTTTACACCGATGCAGCGATGCTGATGCATTGATTACACCTAGCTTCTGAGCAGCAGCTCTTTCCCTTCAGACCTGAGGACTAACTCTGCTCTGTGCACAGGACAGGCGACTACCTTGCTGAAGGTTTGCCCTGACAGCATTTCTCTTCTCTCTTAATGCAACAATAAAGACTACTTTTTAAGATATTTAACGATAAGCAATGCAGATGTGGTTCATGGACATCATGTCCTTTCTTAGCACTGTTTTGGGTATGAAATTTACAGCAGCACGTACACAGAAAACAGCCAGACCTGTCAAAAATGCTCTGTGCTCACACATCTGCCTGCAGAGAGAGGATGAAGGAACAGACTAAGTGGTTTTAGTCATGCTCCACAGTGACCTGCTGGCCTAGGTTCGAGGGCAGGATTACTGGAAAAGTCAATATGGAGAGGGGTGGAGTAAATGCTGCTGTCCTTGGAAGGTCTCAAGGACTGCAGGCTCTCAGGAAGTATTTTTAGATAAAGAGGAAATATTTTTTAAAAAAAATCTCTTTGAAATAACCAGATGATTCCAGGACAAATGGTGGGAACATGGCAGAGAGTTAGCAGAGGTGGGATTATCTCTGCCAGAGTCACCTCTGGCATAGGTTTCCTTTTTCTTTCTACATTGAGGTTTCAGGAAATCATGTGTACGGTCTCAGCTCAAGTACATCAGGATTTCTCTAAAGCGATGCTCGAGGTTCTGAGTGGTTTAGGTCTTGAGAAATATGTTTTTACAGGTGCAGTTAGATGCTTTATGTTAATAGTCAGAGTGGTATGCCTTTATTATTTTTCTAAAGAGGCTGCAGTGTTTATCAGTTTGTAAACAAAATCTTCATCTTAAATAATTCTTCAAGCATTTTTTTGTAATGCTTATCTAAGGATACTGCATTCTTGACACTGCATTATTTTTGAAGTGTTTAAAATTATTTTGGAAAATGAAAACTTTTAAAATCAAATATTTATTGTTCCTTAAGTCTCTATTTTAGTTATATTGTAAATAAAAGTGACCTCTTTGCAATACTTAAAATGAATAAAATGTTTCCCAGGATGATTTATATTTGGTGGAGTACTGGGAAGAGTGCCTGGAATCAGACCCAACCTTGTATTTCCCCAGCAAACCTCTGTAGAAGTATTTAAATATTTATGTAATGCTTTATCTAATTACTTCTAAAGACAGGAAGAGAGGAAAGGGTTGAGCAGCTAATAGAGGCACTCAGTGGCATGCTTAATGTGAATTATGATGTTTGTTGACATTGCAATAATTCAGATAAGGAAGATGTTGCAAAATGCTGAACTTCTTTATCTGATTTGAGGAACTGGAAGATGAGAAAGGAAACAATAATTTTCAGTTGCCTACTACTTATCACATGTAGACTTGGCAGTATTTAACTCTTTCAGGTGAAATACATTCCAGATATCTTCTTGCTGTTAATGGGACAAGGAGAGGTCAATGCAGATATACGGGTGAACCACTAGAGATTCTCACTGTTTTATGATGGGCTGAATTTGGATGAATCTCTTTCAATCTCAAAATCAGCGTAACAGCAACCCAGATCAACCCACTAACTGGAAAGTAGGTGTGGATGTTGACATGCAGGTATTCACACAAGTTCTGTCCCACAGCTGGGATAAGGATCTGGTGATGGATCATGCCCTAGATTTCTTTCACCAAAGTCTCTCTGTGTTGTGTTTTAGGTTGCACCGCAAATTCTTTGATTCCTTTGTGCTTTTTGAGGAGTTTTTCAAGAGCTGTAGTAAGAGGGATCTGGTTACTGTAGATTTTTAGGAACAATAGAGTATAAGTCTGGTTGTTGTTGGATTAACTGTATGAACAAATAGAATATCAGCATTGTTGTAAGTATGAGCTCTGATATCACATGTGCCAGAATTTCTCAGTTGCTTCATATTTCAAGTCAGATGATTTGTCTACCCTATAGCAGAGCTATTTTGTAGAAAAAGATGTTTTAGAAAATAACTAGTTCTAGTTGTAGAAAGTAGTTCCAGAAAACATGCATTCTTGATTTTATAATTTGTAGTGGTGCAGACTACCATAATATTTAAAGTTGTACTTTTTATTTCTGTTTCTCTGGAGTTTGCTTTCAATCTGTTGAGCTCAGTGTGTTTTGTCTAAGAACAGCTGGAAAAGCTGTATTCTTTGCAAATGGTAGTCCTTAAGTGGGTTATTTGCAACTCGCAAACAAAATAACTATATAGTTCCTGCTGATTAACTGAATAAACTGAAGCCTTGGCTTCCCTTTCAGTGAGGTGTATTTGTATTTTCCACTTCTTCCCAATATATCCACAGGGTTCAGCTCTGAATCTTTAGAAACTAGGTCCAAATATTGATTTAAATATTAATTTTTATACTGAACTGTTTGTGTTTACAGTTTTATACGAACAAATTTATCAAAAGAAATAAATATAAAGCATGAAAATAGAAACAGGCTCTCCAAACACTTATAGTATCAGCTGTACTGCTGAAGGTAGCAGTATGTTTTTTCATGTGCCACTGGGACTTAAGGTATAAACCAGATGAAATTAAAAAACAGTGAACAAAGACACATCTTGCAGGCTTCAGGCCATGATTATCTTGCTTATGCTCCTGCAGTTTTAAAGAAAATGGAACAGGAATTCTGTGAGGTCAGCACTTCTATCTACAGTTATCCAGTGGCATCCTACCACTATGAAGTTGCTGTGGAAGGATTACTGGTTCAACGTTTCTTCTTGCCCAAATGAAAGGTGGGAAAATTTTGTTTTGGACGCGACCAGTACAAACTGCCATGCTCAAAGACCAGCATAAACCCAAATTCATTGTAGGTGGTTGGATTGCGAAATTAATATTAATTAATAATCTCTGGAGGTGTTTAAAAAACGGGTGGATGAGTTTCTTAAGGACATGGTTTAGTAAGGAGACAGGCACAGTTGGACTCGGTGATCTCAGAGGTCTCTTCCAACCTTAGGATTCTATGATTCTATGATTAATATGGGAAAAAAGCAATATCCCAAAACAACTCTAAATATAGGATATAGGTTTGGAATGACAGGGTCAGGAGTGGACTGCAGTTGCAGTATGAAATATTTTGTGTCTGTGGAATAGTTGAGAATGTAGTATCAACTGCCATACATCTGGATCAAAAAGATTTCCAGGATCTTTTTATTTGTAACTTCCTTTTACAGGTGAAGTCAAATGCGAGGCGCCAAATAACAAACTGGATAAGTTCACAGGAACTCTTACTCTTCGAGGAGAGAAATATGCCCTGGACAACGAGAAGATGTTGCTGAGGGGCTGTACTATTAGGAACACGGAGTGGTGCTTTGGTCTCGTGATTTATGCTGGTAAGTAGAAAAAATGATGTGCAAATTGCACAGCACAGCAGCGTTACTGTAGAATTAAATCACACCTAGTATGCACAAAGGAACTGAGAATTTTCCTCTTTGGAAAATATGTTTCTTTCAGGTACAAGAGTAAAAGCAAAACAGTAGATGAAATCCTTTGGCTTAACTCTACACTAGAAATGCTGCACATTACAGGGGATTTCAATCTGAGATTTTTTTATAGTGGTCTATAAGAGGAAACGGCTAAATTGCCAGATCCAATTCTGTCTTTGTTAAGTGCTTTAGTAAGCAGAAGTAGTCTTTTATTTCAGAAATGCATCCAGCAACGTACATGGGAGAAATCTTGATCAATCAGTAAGAAAGAATATAAGAGTTAAAGCCGTTTTAGAATTAAAGTTGAATTATATTTATATTTCCAGGCCCACAGTGGACCAATTGGAACCAGGTTTCTTCAAACCTTTTCACTCTTAAACGTATTTGATTTAAAATTCCACTTCATTTCTGTGTGATTTTAATCCGTATTGGAATATCAGGGTTACCAATAATATTATTGTAAACCATTAGATCAATGTCTTTATGAGCATAGCTGTTCCATTGTTTCTCTGCTGCTGTAGACATGTGAGATGATGTATAACATGTCACTAATAACAGAGCAGTATCAGGTATTCTGTGAAAAGTAATTAAACCTGAAAGGGATTGACTGTTGAAAGAAGAGAATAGAATACAAATCCAGAATTAATGGCTTTATGTAACTCTCTCCGTACAAGTGACTTAACCTTTTTCTGCCTAAATTTCCCACCAGTGCTGTAAGCTGTATGTACCTGTCTTCAAGAAAGCTCTGATGGGTGTTTATTCTGTAAAATATACTAGGGACTCAGAAGGAATCAGCTTTAGAATGGCTAAGCTTTATTACTGAAATTCATCAGTGTGTTTCATCTTCAGGGCCAGACACCAAACTAATGCAGAACAGTGGAAAAACAACTTTTAAACGGACAAGCATTGATCGGCTCATGAATGTCCTTGTGTTGGTGGTAAGTCTGATAAATGTATCTTCATTTCTTCAGATGTATTCATCATTTCTAGATGCTCCACCTCTCTGTCCACACAAGTGAGAGAGTATCAGAAGTAATGATAAGAAGGAAAGTTATGTAATAATTTATTAGCAGCCTGAGTTCAGCAGCACCTCTGCCAGCCCATCTTGCAAAGCAAGGCCATTACATTGACAATATTAAGGACCTTTCGTCTCAGCTTTTCATTTACTCTTCTCTCCCTCACTCTGCATTTTTTGTGAGATTTGCTTTGAAGCCTGAAAATGCCTCTTTTCCCTAGTAATTTTGTCATTTTCTATTTACATAAACATTAGTAGTTCTCCCTCTTCTTTCTAATTTCTTGGCATCTTTGGTGATATCCGCACAGGGCTTGGTAATTAAATTTCTTAATTTACATGATGGCAGCTTCTGACAACACATTAGAGTAAAATGTTCAACATGGTCTTGTTAATACTCAGAAACTAGTGTTTTTAGCAGCTGGGAAATTTGAGAACACTAATCTTATATAGCAGACACTCTCTTCGAATTAAAAAACAGACCTGATTTGATGTTTAAGTGGTTTTAACAAATGACAAACACTTACAGGCAGAGACAGTTATTAATTTACAGAGACTGTCCCAAGATTTTACTGCTTGAGTTCAAAGCCACTCAGGGAAGGAACTATTTTGGTTGCTATTGCCAGTCTGCAGACACACATGCTCTAACACTGCTTTACTCAGCACTGCTTGAAGAAAAGCTCTTCAGTTTCAGGCTTGTATTTTCCTTTGGATTCTTTCCTTGCATGCTTTTCCAAGCATGCTGCACCACCTTCAGTTTATGGCACTGGTGGGGCCTGGCCACTCCTGTGATCACATCTTCCCAGCAGTGCTCATTGTTCTGTGTTGTCCACTCCTGGCCTTGCTCTCCATCCCAACTGGATGGCTGTGCTGGGGTCAGGATCCATCCTCAGGTGCTGAAAGAAAGCATCCAACAGCAGCCTATCCATCACAGCAAGGCTGCTCTGAGCTCTCAGTGCCCTGTGTGACTTCATACCTCCTTGGCACTGGAGCTTATAGCACAAACATCTCCAAGACTGCCCTACTCTCCAACTTCACAGCTTCATTCCCGCCTTCGTCCTCCTACTTTTTCCTCAGGATGCAAAAATCTCATTAGTTGGGCCTAGGGATGGGAGATATCACAGAGCAGGTTGTACAGAGCAGCAGCAGTTAGCCTGACTCCCAGAGATGTGAAGCAGTGTTCTGAACATCTGCATGTACATATTTGCTGTAAAGCAGCGCACAGCACAGAGAGCCACTCCAGAGTTATCTTCAAGACTCTGGAGTTCTTGCTTCATATACAGTAACGACATGCCCTTTACTTGAGTAACCTTACACTAATCTCCACCAAGTGAAAATCTTGATTGCCATCATTACCTTGTCTTCCTCAGTGTTTTCTTCCCTCACACTTAAGGGGACAGCAAAATGAAGCATGTTTTGGGCCTTTTACATTCAGAATTTTTCAAGCATTTGAAAAACTTCACTTTCTTAGGTGTTCTGCTATGCTCTAACTGGAAAGGATGAGATACCGTGGGATGGGGCTGTGAGGGATGCACAGGGAACAGAAACAGAGAGAAACTGAGTATGGAATTTGGAATTTAGAGTTAAATTACGGTTTGCCAAAACTTGTTTCACAAGTCAACGGTCCAACCAAGAGCTGTCAATGTGTTTGGCCTCTCTTCATAAACACAAATTAGATGAATTTAACTCCTGGCTCTGTTTTAAAACGCTGAGAAAGTTGCAGTTGATTGCATCAGCCTCTGCCTGGATTCTTCAGCACTGATGGAGCCGAGGGTGTGCTTTTCTCCTTCACACATTTTTAAGGCACCTAACATTTTGGTGTCTAAGTAAAGCCCTATCCAACCCTGAGCATCAGGCTTTTGCAGACCAATGGGATGTGGCATCTGGTCCTTCTGCCTCACTGGGTGGTCGAAGGTTACAGAGTACAGTCATAAAAAGTGGCAGTATATTGCGCTTTTGAGTTAGGAAATTTATAGCAAGCTGTGGCTGCTCTGTAATAGCTCATTTTAAGTGTAATGACACTTGTTCCATGTTAACACTGGCAAAGCTATTTTGTGTTTAATTGTCCATAAAACTTCCAGGCACAAAGCAGTGTTTAAGCAGGACTTACCAACAAAGTCCTGGTTAAATGTTGCTTTGGTCTGTCTCAACATGGGTTAATTAGGAGTAAACCCTTCCAGATGGCAACCGTAACTGTTTTTTCACATTTGGAATTATTTCTTGGGCATCTGTGAGTGGAGTGGATGTTCTTCCATCGGGGACACACTAGCCAGATCCAGGAATGCTTTTCCATCCAAAAGGTGCAAAAGTTCAAAAAGAAGGCTTGAGGAAGGATGTTTTCAGAGAAATGAGGCTATCTTCTTCAACTCCTAAGCAACTTTTTGCTTCAAATCCCACAGCAGAGTTCAAAGTGCCAATAAAGGAACCGAGACAGTTTTAATTTACAGTCCAACAGGAAATGTTTGTCAAAAGTCACCTCCTCTCTACAAAGATCCTGCTCAGCCCTGCAGATGATCTTTTGCAGGCACCGTATAGGCAGGACCCAGAAAGGGAGGATTTTCATGCCAGGAAGCCCCAAGAGCATGGAAATCCTACAATCAGGATTTTTTCATGTCCTTCTCTGGCAGAGCTGTGGTTTCAATTACAGCACCCTCCACACAGTTGTTTCTCTGCACAGAAATTAATCTCCGGCACTGCTGTTAATGGTCTTTTGCATTTTTCTCAAAGTAAACAGCATGTTAGTGAACTTTGTGTAAGCATGAGTATAGCAGACAAGTTGAGCTGTTAGAGACAAGCGCATTGACATGCAAAACGCACGTAAAACAAGATGTACATAAAGCAAGTGCAGTTGTAGACAAGAGCTGCTGTGGTCAGGGACTGGAACAGCTGCCCAGGGAGGTGGTGGAGTCACCATCCCTGGAGGTGTTTAAAAAATGGGTAGATGAGTTTCTTAGGGACATGGTTTAGTAGGGAGACAGGCACGGTTTGACTCAGTGATCTCAGAGGTCTCTTCCAACCTTATGATTCTATGATTCTATGAGAAAGTTCAGTGCTGTATTGCCCCATATGTATTTCTGTTGCTAAATCATACATTGAATTTCCTACATGGATTGTGTTATTCTACAGACTGACAATCTTTCACCTGTGGAGCAGCAAGGAATCATTTGGGGTACAGTGATAATGTATAAGAGCCAGTTGGCTATCCTAATTAATTTCTTTTACAACAGACAATGTCTGCAGAAGAAACCAGTATCTTTTACTTGAACAAGAGAAATATCTATAAAAATGAACAGGCTTGTTTATTTTCTCTGTCGAGGTCTATTGGTTTAATAAAGGAAAATGCCTGTCCCCAGGTCATGCCTCTCATATATCCTTAAGTCATGATGATTACAACAGCACAGACAGAAGTCTGTTTTTACTGCTGGTCATGGAGGTTTTAAAACATTACAACACATTCCATACCAGCAAGCCCTATTGTGTCCATTTCACAAGTGAAGTAATTTATTTGGCCTCCCACAATTAAATAGAAAAGCTATTACTGATGTGGGAAATAAATGTTTCCCCTGAAATTCAGCCCAGCATCTTTACTTACTACAATCCCCTTTTCAGCAGCTTCTTGGTACTAAAATTCAAGGTGGACATACATGAACTTTTCACTGAGTGATTCAAATCCTCCCTCTCCCCATAAATTACCTCAGCAATACAACAGCAGCTTTATCAGCAATGTTTCTATGTTTCTAGTTACTGTTTTTTAAAATGCTTGATTGCTGTTGTAATCTGATTGTTACTGGGTGGCCTTTTATATTATGGCCCAACTTATTAATATTTCCTTCCTAAGGACCATACTTGCAAGAGATGATTTTTAATTACTCTGTTGTGCAATCTGATGATTCTGTATCTTTACATTTTTATGAGGATGTTGGTTGTTTTAAGTCAAATATTTGGAGAAGCCCATATCAACAAA
Source organism: Neomorphus geoffroyi (assembly GCA_033558235.1). Classification (NCBI taxonomy): domain Eukaryota; kingdom Metazoa; phylum Chordata; class Aves; order Cuculiformes; family Neomorphidae; genus Neomorphus; species Neomorphus geoffroyi. The sequence continues at coordinate 3,995,734 of JAUMJM010000048.1, forward strand.
GCTAGTTTTGTTATCATTTGTCCAGGAATGATATCAAGCTATCTTTATTTTATCTGTCCCTTGATCATCATTTCTACCTTTCAAATACCAGAAAGGTAGTAGCAGATTTTCAGCATGGTGGAGCTTCCTGGTTTTGAAACTACAGTTAAAAATTAATCAGACTGATGAAGAGAATTTCTCAGCTAGTCCCTCTTAGCTTTCATCTTTAAATTACCTGGAATCACTTGTTTGAAAATGTTTATTAGTAGCCACATAGTACTCTTTGTCACACAAGATAATCTCTCTTTTCCACCTGCTGCGTCATATGGGATAGATAACTTCCTTTCGCTTTCTTCCTCCTTCATTAATGGATGGCTGTTTTCTTGAACATGTCTGCCTTTTCCACACTTCTGTTCATGAGTTTACTTGTTTCTTTTCCTTTCTCGATAATTTATATGGTTATTAAATATTCATAGTTCTACAAACCCAGTTTATATCAATTTCTCTTAAATTATCTTCTTATTATTGTATTCTTTTTCACATAATTGTATTGCTATGTTCTTCTTTTAATCAAAAATTCTTTGTGACCCATGTAATATTCTTATACCTATTAAATGGTGTTTCTGAGCAAGTCCTAATTTTCCTTATGGTGTCTCACTTTGAAATTCTCTTCCCAGTTGCTCTTCCCTGACTTCTTTACGCTTCAGAAAATAGGCTTCTCTAAAGTCCAAGGATACACATCACTCATTAATGTTGCTTTCTCTTTGCTCAAAGAAAACGTAATCAGATCGTGATGGCAGGTACCAAGGCAACTATTGGTTCCGTGTCAGTGATTAACTCTCTTTTAACCATCAGAATGAAATCCACTGCTGCATTCCAACCTGCACAGTGCTGGATTTTCTGTGTTACATATTATATTTAGTAGTTTTTCAGAAATAGTGAGGAAAACTATGATGCATTCAGCACATGTCCAGGTAAAGTCCTCCAGGCACTCTGTATTTCCAAGTGTGCAGCAAGATCTTTGAGGAACCACAGCTCAACTCATCTCTAATGAGATTTGATGTTCTTTAGCCAGCTGCCCATGAACACCCTAGTTTAGGTGTCTGCTTGGAACTTAAATCTCAAGCTCCTTGAGTTCTTGTGGTTCCAAAAATTTGTCCTTAAGGTAGAAGTATCGTAACTTTGCTGGTTTTCCTCCTTTACTTTTAGGAGCATTTTCCTCTGATTCATTCCTGTGACTCCCAGTCTCACTAGGGTCTTCTGATTAACTGGTACATAATAAATTCCTTTTGTCTAAAATGCACCATTTGGGGCTTTTTTTTTTTTTTTCAGATCTTTGCATTTTTAGCACTGATGTGTCTTATCCTAGCCATTGGCAATGGCATCTGGGAGCACGATAAGGGCTACTACTTCCAGGTCTATCTGCCCTGGGCTGAAGGTGTCAGCTCTGCCTCCTACTCCGGATTCCTCATGTTCTGGTCATATGTGATCATTCTAAACACAGTGGTGCCAATTTCGCTCTACGTCAGGTATGTGTCAGAACCTCCTTTCATCTTAGGAGGGTTTAGCTTTTGCCTTAGCTGGGCGCAGAATTTTCCCTAGACACAAATGCAGCCCTGTTGTGGATGATGACACACAGCTGCAGTGATGCTTTTCTTCTTAGAGGTCTTTGTCAGGGTTGGAGAGGGGCCAGCAGTGAGCCATTGAACAGGAGAGGATGATTTTGCAGTTTAAGTGTAGGTGTTATCTATAGGATCCTATAGGACTCATGCTAGAAGCCTTCTACAGTTAGTGTCTTGCTCTCTTCCACTTGCACTGCCCATCAAAGCAAATGCTATGCTCTTTGAGGTGGCTGTAGGGCTCATGTGAGAAGTGGATTACCAGGTAAGTAATTACATGAAGGATCCATAGTAATAGGTGCTATATGAGCAGAGTGAATGTTGCCACTTCCTAGAGAATGTAGTGCTCTGTTGGTTACTGAGGTTGGGGTCTAGACTGAGTAGGCGTGTATTCATTTTTCTTTGAACCCAGCTCTTCAGGCAGCTTTGCTTGTGAGACTTTCTTTTTTGTTGGTAAATATGAGGAATCAATCCCATTCCTGTCCAGTATATCACATCAGCAGCAAACCAGAAATTCATGTCATCAAAGAGCTGATACGTCTGGTGGCTGTATTGTGTTACACAATTGCTTGTTGTGGAGCTCTAGGTTGTTTCAGATGTGACTGTGCTCATCTCTCAACAGCAGGCTCAGACTGGCCCTGAGCCCTAGTGGGAACCTTCTCAACTGAGCACCACTCCCAAAACTGCACCAAGCGAAACCCACCACTCCTGCTTTTCTCTTCAGCCTGAAAAATTCCAAAAAACTTCAAATATATTCATAAGATGTTGTTTTATAAATAAGAGAATTTACTATAAGGATAACGGGTTGTGTCAGTGGGACTTGCTTCAGCATCACTTACTACAGGCCATCTGAGGATAACCCGATGAGCGCACACTGTCATTAACTTCAAAGTTGTCTTCTAATTGCAATCACTAGTGGTGGTGCTGCAGATAAAGATCTTGCCCCTTAAACTAATGAATATTAAATCACCTTTTCTTTCTATTTCACCAGTGTAGAGATTATACGCTTGGGAAACAGCTTCTACATTGACTGGGACCGTAAAATGTATTATCCGCTGAATGACACACCAGCTCAGGCCCGGACCACTACACTCAATGAAGAGCTGGGGCAGATCAAGTACATCTTCTCAGACAAAACAGGAACTCTCACTCAGAACATCATGTGTTTCAACAAGTGCTCCATCAATGGCAAATCCTATGGTATGTTATCTGTTTGTCTTATTCTCGAAGTTTTACTCCATTTTCTATCTCCTGGCTCACAGAGGTTAAACATGATATCCAGAAGAGAGCGTCTTGCAAGAAGCTGCAGTGATTAAGTGCAGGGCTGTCCATCACAGATGCCAGGACAGCCCTGATTACCTTGCTTCCATATATTAATGTCATATTCCTTTTCCTTTTTTTCCCCATTTTTGCCACCATTTTACCTTTCTTTTTCTGCCCCAGTAGGCTAAAGAGCCTGTATCTTGTTACTTTTTCCTCATTGGTCCCTGTTTTACTATGTCTGTACTCAAATTTGTGGTTTTTTTCTGATATCACTGTCTAGGTAACAGTCTTTTACAGTATTATTGACATGTTCACCTAGGTATTGCTAACCTTGCAAAACATAACACATAGCTCACATAACTAACTCTATTAACCACTTATAAAATCATCCAGCCCTCGGAGTGTTATCTGCAAATTCTCTCAGCTTCTCACACTGTCATCTCTTGCCTTCAACAATTTCTCGTGTCATCAACAGTGCTTTTCCACATCCTATTCAGATAGCTGAATCTTTGGTAGGCACCTAGTCAATGGCCTCATCATTTGTCTTTAGCCCTGACATACTTCACCTAGGAGAGAAAAGTTTCTAGGGAGATGAAAACAAACGGAAAACAAAAGTTTTTAGGTCTATTAGATCCTAATAATCATTGACTTAAAACGTTTCTTAGTTGTATGGCCCCAGGGCAGTTTTCTTCATACTGCTCAAGAGGTGCTAACAATTCACAAACTGACTAATTTTTTAACATAATTTGATTCCACCACAGAAATCAGTCACCACTTATTCATAGACTGATATTTGTTTTGCCTGTGTCAGATCTACTAATGGACTTGTGTGCTAGAGAGCTTGGTAGTGCTATCAGCTGGACTAATAAGTTATTTATTCCCATAAATTTTGTTTTATATATATTTGGAGACCTATATTTGCTTATAGTTTCATAAATGCTTAGCTTCTTCCTAGGATTTGGAGTCCTTTGAGTTTGCTGCTCAGGGGCATTTGGGAAAGCCATGCCAGGAAGGATGAACTAGTTCTGCTGCCAGGGGAGGTACTCCGGATACTTAGGCTTCCTACTGGGAAGAAGGTACCTAAAAGGCCTTCAGTTACAATTCCCAGAAGCTCAACTGATATGCAGTTCTCAAGAGTTCTGAGTTTCTTCTACATCCGCAGGGATTTTATGAGGGAGTCACAGTACCTCCATGGGTTTAAGTCACACTTGAGAATTCTGGTGCAGGTATGGATCTGTCATTCATGTAATTCACTGTAATTCAGACTTATTTCAATGAAGTGTCACATCAGGCTGGGCTTGGCACAATTCAGATTATACAAGTGAATGTTTTCTTCAGGCAGAAGAACCTTCACAGTGTTGCCTGGAGATGAGATGGTCTTCCATTTCTGTGACAGGATCAGCAGTTCAGGGAAAATGAATGGAGCAGTTTTGCTACCTAGATACAGGAAGAACGGTCTCTGGTAACTCCTTCTCTGTGGTTGTCCAGAGTCTGTTGCAAACCTAGTATGATCCAGGAGCTGGATTTTGTCTCACATTTCAAAGGGAGGGTACATGAGAAGTCATCCCCCTGGCTTTATGTTCTTTCTGGCTTCAGCTTGAGTCAAGTCTTCTTTACCCAAATGCCCGTCATTTTTTATGGTAACTGTTCAGTGTTTCAAGCATCCATCTATCTCCGGATTTTGTCATGGATTAACATAGAAACTTATTGATATTAATCATCAGTCTCCAGTACTCATGTCACGATATTTATGTTTACTGAAACTTTTAAAACAGATAGCAGCTTCAAAATACTTCAACAGATTTTTGTGGTAAAGAAGCTCAGAGACTGCACTTACCTGGAGTTTGTGACTACAACCTCAGTCTTTCTTGCTTGCAGGTGATGTGTATGATATGTCTGGGCAAAGGATAGAAATAAATGAGGTAAGTGCTTAAATGCTAGCAGGGTCTGTGCTTTTGTGAACCTGCCTGTAGAAGTGCTAGTGGACACATCCCACAAAGGCATAGCTCATGTTCTTGACCCTGCAAAAGCTGATGTTCTTTACCATGACAACAGAATGTGTGTTCTTGTGGATGTCAGAGGATTGCCAGAGTTGCATTCCTTTCCAGTAAGCCTAGTGTAAACCTGCAGGTCTGGTTTAAACCCTCCGCTTCACATGACATCCTAGTGTACACAGAGCTCCTCTTGAATACTCGGCCATTGATGTTTGTTGGAAACTTGGACATTTGTGAACTTTATTATCCTTGGCAGTTAATTAAATTTGGGCGGGGAATCAATGAGTTCAGTTCATATCAATAACAAGGTCACTGTCAAATTCCTCTAACGTTTGGACATCGGAAAGTGTGACAATGGTTGACTTCTCCAGTTCTGTCTGGCCTCTGCGTGCTGGCACAAACCCATGTCTTGGATTTCTAAAACTTCTGAATACTACTTGCAGTAAACCAAGTAACAAATGGCAAGATGATGATGCAAATCCCACTCCTTATTTCAGTGATTCATTTCCAGGCCATTTAAACTTAAATTACCCACTGAAATTTGCTGTTTGTGCCTCCAGGCTACCCTTGTTCAGGCAGCAAAATGCAAAGGGCTAACTTGCTTGGAGAGACATACTGGTCTCCTGCCAACCAGCTGCCCAGCAGCTCCCTCTGCCCATGATAGTTGCTGGAGCAGAGTCTGGCAGGTCAAAAGGCTGCTGCCCACACATCTATGGTGTTGCAGTGCCTGGACCTTCCTCAGCAGATGAGGTTTGGGGCGTGGGCCTGTGCTCTTGTGGTTAAGTGCTAAAAGTCAGCCTGCAGAGGTCGAAAGAATGACTTCCATCCTGGAAACTCTGAGCTCATCAGGGATGGGTGGGAGTTGGAACGGTCCTGGGCAGGATCAGCAGTGCATTCCTCCATAACACATCATGCTGTGAGCTTCTACCCATTTCTTCACTACATTCCCCTCTCCTTGGGGCTCCTTGTGTTTAGACAAAACGGGCAGTGTCTGTGGAGTTGAACCTTTACATCATTTGTATGACATCTTTTTCCATACTGGGATTTTTTTCTTGCTTTGGGAAAATAAGGTAGACAACAGAGCTTTTTGAATTGTTTTAAATTGAGCTTCCACATTCCCCTGCACAAGCAGCCATTGACATCAGGAGCATAATTCCTCCAAGCAGACGTGTTAAAGGCAGGCATTTCTTTACTGTAAAAATCCTTTGGCAGGGAGCCTGTAGACTATTTGCTGTCATACAGAACATAATCAGGTTCTCAACCTGAGTGCTGCTGTGAAAAGCACTGCAAGTGCCTGGCCTTTCCTGCGATTCAGTAGCTTTCATGACCTTCCACTTATATGGACTCATCAGTCATCGTCATCAATAGCCTTGCAGAGGAAGGCCCTTTGTAGATCTAAGGAAGAGAGAGGGGATGTGATGGGCAGGCATTGGTGTACAGGCATATGAAAGCTCCACAAATAACATCAAGCTATGTTTTTGCAGAACACAGAGAAGGTTGACTTCTCATACAACCAGCTAGCCGACCCAAAGTTCTCCTTCTATGATCATAGCCTGGTGGAAGCTGTGAAGCTAGGTGATGTCCCAACACACAGGTTCTTCCGGCTGCTCTCACTTTGTCATACAGTGATGCCAGAGGAGAAGAAGGAAGGTGAGGACTGTTGAAGGCACCAGACTGAGTGGTTATGTTCACTCTCCACCACAGTATGTCTCCTCTCCACAGAAGCTGTTATTGGTCCTTTGGACTCCCCAGTGATTTTCTGTAGTATATATATGGCTGCGTATAAATCAGTGTCTTTGGAGATGCTACATGGGAAGACCAGGGCCCCCACTCCCTGTGTGTTCCTGTGGTGGAGCTGACACTACTGCAACACCATATTTCTGGAGTGTGGAAATGGCAGGTGCAATTTCCCTGAGGTGGCAAATAGCTTGTACCACTCCTTATCTACTCTGCACCAAGCCCCATCAAGCAAAGAATGTAGAGCACATAACACTATAGACTCATTAGCTCCTCTCACCCAGTATTCCCACAGGTTCTGGATCAGTCCCCTCAAATCCCATACAGGGTGAAAACTGTGCTTTAAAGGCAAGAACCATTCATTGACACATAAGGTGAAAATATTAATGTAATATGTCATAGAATATAGAATTACCTGAGTTGGAACGCAACCCAAATGGATTATCAAGTCCAACTCCTATCCCTATATAGGACACTCCCAACATTCACACCATAGGACTGAGGGCATTGTCCAAATGCTTCTGGAATGCTGGCAGATTCGGTGCCATGACTGCTTCCCTGGGGTGCTGTTCCAGTGCTCCACTACCCGCTGGGTGAACAACCTTTTCCTAATATCCAACCTAAACCTCCCCTAGCACATCTTCCTGCCATTCCCTCAAGTCCTATTGTAGGTCACAAGACAGAAGAGATCAACACCTGTTTCACCTCCCTCCCTTATGAGAAGGCAGTAAACAGCTACTTGTAGATGTAACTAGGAGAGGTTAAACTCTAGGAAGTTGTCCTCTCAGTGAAATCTGTTGGGCTTCAAAGACAGCAATAAAAGACCCCAAAAGAGTCTATGGGGCCTTTTGCGCTGGCTGGGAGGATGGGTTGATGGGACTTGATAGAGACATGTGGGCATAAGGTTCTTTCTAGTGCTGTACCTCTGGGGAGAGACAGAAAAGCAAAGGGTTAACTGCTATGCAATATCTTTGATTTTGTATATGTTTAACCTCAGAAACAAGGAACAAGCCACATTGCCTTTTTTTCCCTGCATGTCAGGTAACTTGGTGTACCAGGCACAATCTCCTGATGAGGGGGCCCTTGTCACTGCTGCCAGAAACTTCGGGTTTGTGTTCCGAGCTCGCACACCAGAGACGATCACTGTCGTGGAAATGGGAGAAACAAAAGTCTACAAACTCCTAGCTATTCTTGACTTTAACAATGTTCGCAAGCGAATGTCTGTTATTGGTATGTTGCCTTTGCTCCTGTCTTTCCTTCCTAACTTTTTAGGCTTTCATATTGGCCCTCACTGTGCCTTTTCTAGGATACCTCCTTTGCAATGCTTTCTGATAACAATTCCTTCTGAACATTTGAGATGTACTGCTTTGAATTTTGAATTACACAGCAACTGTGCAAAATGAACTTAGGCTGGTGGGAGACCATTTTATAATCTGGATAACGCTAACCGAGCAGACTCCTGAAGACACTAAGTCTTATGCATATCTTACCTCTCTCATAACAGTGCTGGAAAAGCCTTCCTTCTAACCAGCCTCAAAATTACCAGAAAAATCTGAGAAAATGAGAAAGGAGAAGGCAATGATGAGTAGAGAAGCTCACGCTTCTTGACTTTTGAATGCAGAGGTCTTGCTTTAAATATCACCTGTAGGAACCACATAGTCAAACAGAGCGTCTGCTCAGACCAATGTAATCTCAGTATGGTTAACTGTGTTGCCACTGCACTATCTTCTGGAAGGTTGTCAACACTTGGCAGAGTTCAGACACCTCTAAAAACTTTTCTTTGTTTTGATGCAAGTCTTGTAAATCCCAAGTGCCTTAGTCTGGGATTTGTAGCATTTCTTTTCCTCTTCCTTATAGTGCGGAGTCCAGAAGGTGACTTGACTTTGTACTGCAAGGGAGCTGACACCATTCTTTATGAACTTCTTGATTCTTCCTGCGAATCTCTCAAAGAGGAGACCACAGAACACCTGAATGTAAGTATTTCCTTCTTCACAGCTTCTCTGTATTTGATGTTCTCCTTTTCCTCAGATATGGAAATGTTCTTTAAGTTGAGAAAAGAAAAAACCAGATTTCAGAAACAGCATCAAGCACTGTTGATTTTATTTTGTTTGTGTGTGTGTGTTGGGGATGGAGAGGGAAATAAATCTATAAAGTCTTAGGTATCATGTCAGTTGCCTAAGTACGGGCATTAGGTGCCATTTGAATTGCTCCAGGATATTCAGGACATTTGGACAGAGATGGCAAACACAATTCAAGACATTTTGAAGGCTTGTATTCTTCTGGATCAGGAGCTGGAAACCAGGCAGGATAGGTAAAGCACCTGAAATCGCACAACACATCTGTGTTTTGGCAACTAAATTCCACCTAAATCTGTTGTTACTGTACAAGGCATGCACCTGATGCATTCAAGCATGCCTTGGATTGGAATAAATCAAATTATAAGTAAAGGGCCATGGAGCTATTTACCTTCTTGAACACAATTCAGATCTGCAGTGATTGCAGTCTGAGAGATCTCAGTCAGAAAGAACTGAGCAGGCCCCCCAGCTCCCTTCCCCTTCTTTCAGGCCATATAGGGGCATATTTACTGGGCAGCAAGGAAAATGCATCACTCAAATTTCTGACCTTTTATACCGTTGATGGTGTGCACTGGGAGGTGGTTGCTTCCATAAGGGGATGTTCTGGCCAATATTTACTCCCACTTCTGATACCAAATCCTACTGGTATGGCGCAGAGCACAAGGTAACTGAAAGCTTTGCCACAGGGGTTGTACAACAGCACAAACATCTCTGCTCACTGCCTAGGGGAGCCAGAGAAAATTATTGGTCATGAAGAGGGCAGAGCAGAGATGGGTTGTGGTTGTAGCCTGTTCCTGATGCACCTTTACTTCAAGTCTGGGGGAACCTCAGTTTTCACAAAGAGATCTCTCTTTATCCACCTAATAACAAGAGCCATACTGTCAGTTATATATCTGCAGAAAGCACACTTACAAGGACTTGCTGAGATGTCATGACCAAATGCACTCACACTGTGCATTTCAGCCAACATTTGTACTCTAAAAATGTTCATCCCAGGTCTAAAATTCAAGGCTGTGTTCAGTGTTCATTTACGTTTCACTGTTCTGAACCTTATATTTAGAAGTAGGAGGGTGGTCAAAAAACTCCCTATTTAATATAAAATTTTACAGCCAGAAAGTCAGGAAGATCTTATGAATTTGTTCTTTATAAAAACTGTGGATGGCAATGATAAAGTGGGATGGAACTAGTTTTTTAAAAATACCCCAGGGTTTGTGGTCTAAGGAGAAATATTTTCACCTTTCCTCTGCAGACTTGAGGCAAGAATCTTGTACAGATAGCCATTTGCTTTCTGAGGGCCCAGAAGAACAGACTGTTCTTATTTGATCTATTCTGCCTCACCACTGTCTTTCAGGAGTTTGCTGGTGAAGGTCTAAGGACGCTCGTGGTGGCCTATAAAAACTTGGATGAAGACTACTTTCAGGACTGGATCAGGCGTCACCATGACGCAAGCACTACCTTGGAAGGACGGGAAGATAAATTGTCAGAGTTATATGAAGAGATTGAAAAAGACCTAATGGTTGGTGTTCCAGAGAATCTGGGCCAAGCTCTGGGGGAGGCAGTGAAGATGGTGGTTTGTCAATAAACAGCTTGGTATGACTTCAGTAAACATTATTCTGCAAACAACTCAGTGGGCTGTTTGACAGGAGCAGTTAAGAATATGGCAGTCCTGGGTTTTCACTGGCACCTCCGTCAGGAACCCGTAACTGGGGTGTCAGCCACCAGCACAGGGGAATAGTTTTATTTTAACTCACGTGGGTGTCCGAGTAGATCTCTCATGATGAAGTGACACTCCAGAGCCTGGGGAAGATGACATGGACACAAATATTTCATATCTATCCTTTGTATGTGCAAATGGCGGATCTATTTATTTTCCTGTCTTTGAAAAGGCAGGCAGGGAACAATCCCCAGTGCCCCTCCATTTCAGAGAGTGTATTCTTTATTCTTGCAGCTCTGGGCAGGATAGGGAGATGATGTCCATGAACATGGTTGTGTCAATTTGAAATTAGGTTGAACTGTGATCCTCAAGTCATTCCTTTCTCCACAAGTTACAGCTTTTTTAATGCCCTGGGGCATGCGTGTCTGCCTGTATTTTAAAGCCATGAATAATGAATGAAAAGGATATGTAGCATCTGAGGAGAAGCAATTCAGCTTCTGCACTCACAGCAGTACTTTCCTGAACTCTCAGAAATCCTGGGAGCTGCACTCTCGGTCTTTCCTTTAGCTGTATGCTCAGGATGCCAGCAGGGCCTGGGAAGAAGCAAGTGTGAGCTGTGGATCTGCTGACCTATGGAAGTTGCACAGTCCATGGAGCAAAATCTCCTGCCCTTTTGGGTCTGGTCTGGAAAAATGCTAATCCTCCAGTCTAGAGAATACATCGTGCGAATGCTGTGTGGGTCATGCCCAAAGCAGGAAAGACTTGGAGGTTTAGAAGGTTAAGGAGACAGCTGCTTTGCAAAAAAAGGTATATTAACCTCATGGCCTCAATGAGAAGAGGTCACAAGCTTGCAGAAGGAGGAAGTGTGGCTCAGAAGAAAACACTCTTTACACCATTCCTGTGCTCTGCACAGGAATGACTTCACTTTCTTGAGGTGCTGCAGGGGAAGACAAGAGGGTGGATGCAGGAAAGCCTGGATTATGTGACAGAAAATGACTGAGACAGGCAGAGTCAGCAAGGAAGTAGAAGGGTCTTGTGGAGATGTAGAGGACTTCCAAGTATCGTAGTGAGGTTGACGGGCCAAAGCAGTTCTTCTGTGTGGCAGACTCCTGTGAAGGTCCTTAGGGGAAATAAGAATATAAGGACAACAAAGGGGAACAGGAATAGAACAGAGTTATATTCAGAGAATAGAAGTAACGACACTATTTATAACTGATTGACCTAAAAACTAAGGAAGATTCACAGTCGGGAAGGCATCTGCCTCTATCTGCTTTTACACCAGGTAATAGGCAGACAGGCAAAGGCTTGTCAACGATACTATTGTACTTTTCTGCAGCTCCAGAAAGAAAATGGCTGTAGGGAATGCATGCCCTTGTTGTCTGATCCTGGACACATTTGACATCAGTGTCCACCTTTGGGCTTACAGCTCAGGTATTCCCAGGAGGTAGCTTTGTATACTACAAGCATTTAAGTGCTCCCTAGCTGGAACAGGGACTACTGCTATAAAATAGGGATCCTGCGGTTCTGAGGGCCTTATAGAGAAGTTCCCTCAGAATATTTTTCTACATCAATAACACCCATAGGTAACAAATAATGAGTATCCCAGCAGGCCAAAAGGGATCTTGGACTTAAAGTCAGCCCCTGAATTTAGACTCTCAACCGCAGGAGGCAGATGGTAGAAGATGCTGTCTAAACCTGAGCTAGCAGTGATACCTTTTGACAATAGATTAAAGCCACCGAGTATCTCCAAAATGCAGAAAAAGCAATAATGAAAATAATGAAGGTGTGTCCTCTAAGCAGTCTGTGGTTTAGCTGTGTGACAGTGCAGAGCAGGGGTGGGGACAGATCTGTTGTGGGCTTGAGAAGATGCTTAGCAGCCATGTGACTGTGGCAGTACAGTAGGTTTCAGAACAGGATGCATATGGATGTCTAGGGGCATGGATCTGCAGCTCTCTTTGTCTCTCAGTGACAGGTCTATCTGCTGTGAAGAGGACATGTGGAAGAACATAAGACCTGTAGGTCTGCAAACACGTTGGCAAATAATTTCATGCATGTTCATGATCCAGCCGAGACTGGAGGATTAGAGATTAGAACATTTGCAGGATTAGGGCTCTATACACTAAATTTGCTACGGAAGAATGAAAATTAGCACAACCCGAAACCTGCATTTCATTTGTGTTTGACCTGGACGTCTGATAACTTCTCCTTTGGTAGCCATGGGAAAACTTACCGGTTCCTTGCCATTTTCTGTTAAGCTGCTAGGTGCCACAGCAATTGAGGACAAGTTACAAGACGGAGTCCCACAGACCATTGAGACTCTTGCCAAAGCCAACATTAAGATATGGGTTCTCACTGGAGACAAGCAAGGTAAAGGGGCTACAGTTTGGGATATTTCTTCTCTCTCACATCTGTGGGATGGTTCTGCTAAGATCCATGTTCTCATCCTTTCTCCTCTGAAAAACTGCACAGAGAACATGCTTACATTGATCTACTCATTGCCAGCCATGTGAAACTCGAGTTATCCAAAATTACAGCAGATAACCGTAGTTGGAGCCTGTTCTTAATTCCTGTCCTGAGGCTGGAAGCAGCGTGAAGGCAGCGCCCTTTGCCTTCAAAGACATGATGATGAGCGTCCCTGTCATATACTGTGAAAAACTGTCAGTTTAGTACAGGTGACCATTTTGCTAAAGAAGGCAGAGAAAGTCTTGTCCTGCTGTACAGTAACTTTAATGCTAAAGTCGCCACTGGATCTGTTTCAATTTGGTCCTGGCATTCATGGTCCAAAATAGAAATGGAGGAAATGCAGGCTTTTGGAGGAAGCATTAAATTAGAAATGTGAACAGACCCAAATAAATACAAAAAAACCAGCAACATCACTGAAACAATGATGTTTCAGGGAGACCAAAAGCGTTTGCGAATAATTTCATCCAAGAAATGAGTGAAGAATTTTTGAGAAAAAGGAAACATTTCACCTTGTCGTATTCTGAATGTAATACTTGTAAAATACCATATTTTTTTTCTGAATTTTCTGAACAAAATTTCTTGATATTCTTCTTCAGAACTATGGTTTGGGGTTTTCTGAGGGTAGGGGGAGCGAAAGTTAAATATCTTGAAAAAGTCTTTTGGAACCAACACGAAGTATCTTTTGTTCCTCCAAGTAGGTTGGACAAAGGTTGGTTTAGGCCATTTCATTTTGGTAGAATTACTTTTTTCTCTAGCCTTGTAAAGTCCAATTGGGGGAGATTTGTAACTATTTCTATGAAGGTGTCTCTTCTCGTTCTCTAAAACCGTTGACTCTGAAAGACTTAGAACCTTTTTGAGTGTCAGATTTTGTCATGTGTGTAAATAGGCCAAAGAGACAGTGTTTGGGGCTGCTAAAATGGCTCATCTTCCTCATTTGTCTTTCCCAGAGACAGCAGTGAATATCGGTTACTCCTGCAACTTGCTATATGATGACATGGAAGATGTTTTCATTATTGAAGGTAGCACATCAGAGGATGTACTTAATGAGTTGAGGTAAATGGCTGAAATACACAGCTTCGTTGCTGTGCACTGACACGGACAATATTTTTTTCCTTTGAGCTTTACTTGGAGCGGTTCATTCAGGAACCTTAGATAATGGCTAGCTGGCTCCCTAGAAAATTCAGCAGTGACACAGTAAGGAAATCTCCTCTGAGAATAAACTACAAAGCTTCTTGATCTAAGAGCTCATATCTATACAAATATATAAGAAAACAGAGTCAGACAGGCAATATCAGCTGACATTCAACAAGCAATCTGGATCCACAAAGTCTTTGGCCTCAGGCTTGTGCTGTGATGTTACTTTACTGATATTGCCTTTCACCCACATTGTACTCCTTTTTTTTGGATACAGGCCTTTTACGGAATTATCCGGAAATCTGCCTTCTTCCTTACCCTTTTCAGTAGATCCAAGTTCTTAGGTATAGGTGGAAAATGGGAAAGTTTTTCAGACCTTCTGTGTTGTAGTAGGTTGTTGTCAGAAAATATTCATAGAAAATTGGGATGTCCTTTGGAATAATATCCTTCATGACATTTAGATGATTTGTTTGACTTTAACTCAGCACAAGTTTAGGAAGCACTTGTTAGAGTTTCAGAAGCATTTCGGTGGTCTGCACTAACAGCTGCAGCTAAACCATGCATGTTTTTGTAGGGATACAGGGAAAGCTGGACTAAACTATTAAGCAGAAGCACTGATTTTTTGTTTTCGTAAAGTTGATTTAATAAAACGTATATATCTTTACAAGTTTTTCATTATTATTCTGGATTTTTTTTTTAGGAATGCAAGGAAAAAGATGAAGCCAGACTCCTTTCTGGACAGTGATGAAATCAACATTCAGTTTGAAAAATCTTCAAAAAAGCTAAAAATTATACCTGATGAGCAAGCAAATGGGGTGTATGGTCTGGTTATCACTGGCCACAGCCTGGTAAGGAATGATCAGAGTCATGTTAGGACTCAGATCTCTGAAGAACTTACTGTGATAGACATATTGGAAGTCTGAAATGCTTTAAAAATTCAGCTCTAGAGGACTGGATTTTTTTTTTCCTAATTCAAGATTAGGTTCTGTGGTTATCATCTGAGACATCAAAGGTGATGGACAAGGTTTCAGAAGACTGGAACAGGAAAGAGTAGGCCATGATTTTGGGCAAAGACTTGGGATAGAGCATCTGGATAAATTTTCATTTCTAGAAAAATACTAGAAAATTAATCAGGCAGTTTATGGATGCAGCAAGAAGGTAACATCAGACATGCTTTTCAAAAATGCCAAGAACACATTCACTAAATATATCTAATAGCAGTTTTTTTATTATCATTTAACAGACGGGATATCTGTTTTATAACTTATCTAATGAATTGATGCTTTCTCCCATGATGTTCTTTCCAAGCAAACTGATGTATCACAGTCTAGGTAAAATTGTTAAGTGACAAATGCAAGACTGCTTGGAAAGTTGGCTCTAAAGGGCTCACTGTTGATCTAAAACAACAGTTAAGTGGCACCTACAGGGGGCTCTTCCTGAATATCTGTTTGATATTCAGTGTTTTAATTAACTGTTTAAAAAGAGAGCCAATAACACGAGGCTGGGAGAAACTGCAGGTGTGGTGGAGTTCAAGATTAGATTTGAAAATAATTTTAACAAACTGGAGAAACAGTGGGAAAACAGGAGAATGCAATTCAGTAAGAACAAATGCCTGGTTCTCCACTTTCACATAATGGACTATGCACATACAAAATCAAAGATCTGTATGTAAGAGCATCACCTGTAGGACTTGTGAAGAAAGCCTTCTGCTTCATTTGGCATCAGTAAAGTGTTAGCTGAAATACTACAACTTATTTGGGTAGTTTTCTTTGAGAAAATATAGATCGGCTAGAGAGAGTACAAAGAAAACTCTAAGATTGGTCATGCATGATCTGGAAAGCATAGGGGAAAACTGAGCATTAGCATTTCTGAGCTTACAGAATACTGATCAGTCTTGGTAATACTATTCAAATAATAACAGGTAAACAAAGTAATGAAATCAAACTGAGACAAAGTTTTGAGTTAGATATCTTCCCGGTGACAATACTGAAGCACTGGAACTGCTGTTCCAACTTTTGAATTTTTTTACAACAAGTTAGAGGAAAAAGCAATTTAGGTACAGTTCAACCAATCTGGAAGGAAAGCTTAGCCTAGATCAGGTTTCTTTGTTTCTTGTATTTTGCTTTCCCAGTCTGCAAGGGAATCAAACAGGGAACAGCTGGGAGAAGGTGCCTTTCAGAGACAAGATGCTTCTGTTATACATGTTGCTACATGTCTTAGTGGCAGTCCAGCAAATTTAACTCCAACTGTACACCAGCCTGGCAAATTACAATTAAAAAAAAATCTCATCTTTCTCCATTTTTGGCTTGGACCCTGGACTAGAGGGGACAGTTTCAGGCCACATCTACATTGTAAACTATCCTCTATCCCAATTTTACATTTTCTCCCCCTTTAACTCCAGGCTCTTAGTACCCTTTAAATTCCCACAAAGGTGTATTAGGTTGGGTTTGTCCACACGGGCAAATCCCCTGATATGCCAACTGGCTGCAAGACCCTGCCTTTTCATATCCCATACCATGAGCCTGCAGGACAGACTCTGAGTACTGTGCTATAAAAGCACCACTGGCAGTAGTAAAAAAGTGTTCTTTTTATTACTGGAAAACCACATGGTCACCCACACCCCGGCAAGGTGATATGTGCCCCACAAAGAAATTTAAATCTGGACTGCGTGGGAGCAGCAAACCCATACAGCCTGCAGCAGAATGGAGTACCATGGATTTCTCCTCGATGCGGACCACAAGGGTAGCATGGATAAAACTATATGTTATTTATATATTTTTGTGAAACTAAAGATTCAACAATGGTAATAGTCCTGATAGTGTCCCACCCAAACACAGCATCTGTTCAGTGCCTTATCCCTGTGTGCAGATGCACAAATGTGGTATTGCTTGAACACAGTGAATGAACAGAAGCACAGAAGCATCTTTAATGGCATCATTGATTTGTGTGCAATATCATTAACAGATCTACTACATAGCAACATTTTCCTAGTACTGTGCAGTGAGGATGTTGTGGCAAAAGTCATCTCTAATGGCAATGGCTGGCTGATACTAAAGCTAAACTATGACAAGATCGCTCCTTTTGAGCAATCCTGCCTGCAACTGACAGGAAGGAAGCAGGGGTGCTGGTGACTCATAGCTCTGTTTCAAGAAGACAGGATATCTGGCCTGAGCATTGTGTGCAGAAAGGGCAATGGGTCTGCTGCAACAGCTCTGAGGAGGGCAGAATCCTCTACATTCCTTCTGTGCATGTGTATTGAGAAGAGCCTTCAAAGAACTGAGAAAAAAAGCATGATCCGAAAAAGAAATAAAAAGCTAGCACTGTTCCCTTGCTCTTATGCAAAGCTGGAGGGATGACAAGACATCCAATAATCTCTGTGTTTCCCAAATAGGACTAATATGGCTGCCTGATTTAAAAGGTCAGCACTTGGAGCAAAGTTGCCTTTTCCCTGGTTTTGTGTTTTACTTTGTCTCACCCGCCTGAGCTCGGCTTCTCCATGTTTTTTTTAATTAAGTGTTCCCAAATAGAAATCTCTTCTATTTATACCACAGATCTCCCACAGCTTAACTAATAAACCAAGAGGAATGTGCAGAAACTCTCTTGTGTTGAGTTACGCAAGGTTGTCTCAGGCCCACCAGCAGCTTTGTTAAATTAGTGCTCCTGTTGTCCAAAGAAGTTGTGGAAGCCCCACCCCTGGGGTGTTCAAGACCAGGCTGGATGAGGTTAGGAACAACCTGATCCAGTGGAAAGTGTCCCTGCCCACGGTAGGGGGACTGGAACTGGGTGATCTTTAGGGTTCCTTCCAACCCAAACCATTCTATGATTTCATACCTTCCTTCTACTGAATGGATGGAACAGCTCAGTTCTCATTTCCTTCCTGCTGCAGCCTCCTTGCCAGGCCATGAGTTGCTGCTAGACTGACCTGAACACCTCCTTTGCTCCTTCTTCTCAGGCTTACGCGTTGGAAGGGAATCTGGAGCTGGAGCTGGTGAGAACTGCCTGCATGTGCAAAGTGGTGATCTGCTGCCGGGTGACTCCGTTGCAGAAAGCCCAAGTGGTGGAGCTGGTGAAGAAGTACAAGGCGGCTGTGACTCTCGCAATTGGAGATGGTGCCAACGATGTCAGCATGATCAAAAGTGAGTGACAGCTGACAGCCAGCATGCTCTAGCAAACTGACTCGCTGAGGTATCTGCTACCTGAGGTGGCCTAGCAGGAGGAATACATATCTGCGTGCCTTCTGTACCATGCTCTTTGTGGCACCAGGTGACTGTGTCCCAGGTTTTGGCAGATTCCTGCAGAGCACTGTCACTACAGGCTGCTTGTGACTCCCACCACCAGGATCACATGAAGCTAAGATTGCACTTATTGCATATTTCTCTGTTCCTACCATAGAACAGGCAAAAGCCCACTGGGACTGAGACAGGTTCACCTGTCTGTCTGCATGTCCAGCATCACAAGGGCAATACAAAGAACAAACAAATTTGTTTAGGGAGGGCCTGTCTGCAACGCAAAAAGAAAAGAGGAGGAGAAGGCACTGTTCTCTTTTCTTTGGTGACCAATGATTAGACCCAAGGGAATGGCAGGAAGATATGCCAGGGGAGGTTTGGGTTGGATATTGGGATAAGATTCTTCACCCAGAGGGTGGTGGAGCACTCGAACAGCTCCTCAGGGAAGCAGTCACGGTGCCAAGCCTGAAGCATTCAGACAACAGCCTCAGACACACGGTGTGAATGTTGGGGTTGTCCGGTGCAGGGACAAGAGTTGGATTCAATGATCCTTCTGGCTCCCTTTCAACTCAGGAAGTTCTATTATTCTAATCTTTTTAACATTTCATGTGGTAGGGCCACTTCTCAATTATCTCCCTTGTGTTATAAAACATGGGCTTCTGGGTCCCTTCGTCCTTGATAATCATTTGAACTCCTCAGTGAATTTATGAAAAAAATTCCCTAACTAGGTATAATTAAATTAAGATTATGCAGAAAGGCCTATTGCTAATCTTCCTTGTGTTAATTTGCAAAAATTGATTATCTAGAGCCTTTTAATTAAAAAAGAAAAGGCTAAGTACAGGGCTTCAAGGGAGATAAGAAAGGCAGTCAGTAAAGCAAAAGAAAAGCAAGTTAAAGTGTACATGATAATTAGAAAATAACTCACCCCTCTCCCCATGAAAGGATTGGGACTTTGGGATTTCATCAATTCACTGTTCCATGGAAACCTCTGAATCTAACCAACCTCCAGACATCAAGATTGTTCTCATTAGTTAGAGCTGTGTAATTAGCTGTCACATTAAACTTATGTCCATATTTAATAAACCCAAGTTATTATTAAAAAAGATGTGACTCTTCTATCTAATTATTTGATTGAACTAATAAAGCCCAGAAATTATAAAAAGGGTACAGTCTGCTTGTAGCACTGTGTCTGAGAAATCTATAAGGACTTTGAAGATTTTGCTTGTCTGAAATGAGGTTTTAAAACTGTTGGAAGGACAGGCATGCATGTAAATATAAGTCACATGTCAATATAAATTAAAGTTACTTTTTCATAACAGCAGCTGTTACAAACAACAGTATCCAAGCTGTTGAAAATACTCAGAAAGAAAACATTAATTGTTACTAAGGGTGTAATTTCATTCACATAATAAAAGCCCACTTACTGTTAACGTATCCACTACAGCCACAACCATAATGCTCCTGAAAAAATTAGTGCCTCCCCAATTTTCTTTTTTTTTAGATAATTTCACATATGACTTTTTATGAAGGCTGGGAGGGAATTAACATAGAGTCTGAGGGCAGGGAACTAATTTTAAAAATGATGTCATTAAAACTCTCACTGTTATTACATGATCCATAACCTTCTTGTTGCAGCTGCCCACATTGGGGTTGGTATCAGTGGCCAGGAGGGGATGCAGGCGGTCTTGTCCAGTGACTTCTCCTTCGCACAGTTCCGTTACCTGCAGCGCCTGCTCTTGGTCCATGGCCGGTGGTCCTACATTCGCATGTGCAAGTTCCTCAAATACTTTTTCTACAAGAATTTTGCCTTCACATTAGTGCATTTCTGGTATGGCTTCTTCTCTGGCTTCTCAGCACAGGTAGGTCCAGCCTCTGTTCTTTCATGGTCATGTCTAGCATTTTCAAGTGAAGCGTCTGGAAACATTTTAAAAGGACATAAACAAAGCCATTTCCCTCACCTCGCTGAGCAGTAGTCAGATCTGTCTTCTTCATCTGTGTAAGTATCAAGCAGATACTGCTGCCTTCATTGTACTGCTGGTAGGACTGATACCTAAAGACATTTAGGTGCATTATGAAGCACATTTTTGAAAGTGTCAAAACTGACCAGAGGCACACATTTCAGAGAGGCTTGACCAGTTTGGCACAGATCTGTGTAAGACTTGTGCATGCCCTGTTAGCACATTTGAAGCAATCAGTTTAACTCCTGCGAGACTCTGTGCTTCAGCAGCTTGCAAGAGAGCAAATCTCCTGCAGTGAAATACCCTGGTGTTAGTTGAAGTCCCAACCCAGACTCTGGGAAGCGTGCAAGTGTTATCCTAGGGCTGGGAATTCAGGGGTGCAGGCAGGCATCCTGCTCTGGCAGTGGATGCTGAGCAAACAGGATTAAGCACAGCATGATCATTCCCCCATATATTCCCACAGCTTATGGTAACAAGCTGTTTAGGGCTGAGCTTCAGTCACCTTATATTTTTGGTCTCAGTAGCATCTCAAATAAGATGTTCCAGCATTTAATTGTGTAAATTTTTGAAGAGATGGAAAAGGAAGCCCTTAGCTAATTTCATGCTCTGGTTTGTTTTTTTTTTTTAGACTGTCTATGATGAGTGGTTCATTACGCTTTACAATTTGGTGTATACCTCCCTTCCGGTGCTAGGAATGAGCCTCTTTGATCAGGTACTGTCTCTGTCACCAATGGATTTTTTTAATAGAGATTTTACCTCCAGGTGCTTTGAGCCAGTTCCATGAAGCAAAAGCAGCTGACTTTTTGACTAGGTGTTGTGGTATCTCCTAAAATGGTTTCCTGTCAGTGAGACCTTAGAGCAGGAAAAAAAAAAAAAAAGGAAGAGATGGTGTATTATCCTGATTTGGCCTGTGGGTTTATTTGTGTGATAAGAATTTTGGGTTAGGCTGTTGACTACAGTAACCACTGCAATAGCAATGTTCCCCTGAAGTAGTCACATTGTACTAGCTGTGTTCCTAAAGTCTGACAAGTGAGTTTTTGATGATTATGAAGAACAATGCACGAACTAGATCTCTGAAGTCAGGTTTTCCAGGTTAAGCCTTTCTAGTAGAAATCTTCCTGCAGTAATTTCACATATATTTTTACCTTATATGCCATTATTGTTCAACAAGACATAGCAGCAGTAAAGCTACTCCTATATGCCTTTTACAAGTTAAGTAAGTAGGATCTTGCTACTCAGCAATGGTTTCCTGGTCTTCAGCTCTATGCACTTAAGGGTTCCAAGCCAGGCAGCCTTCCCTGTGTGTGGACCTAGTCGAGATATTTTCTACCCCTTAGCTTCCAGGCAGTTTTGGGGAAAGCAGACCATGTAATCTGCTTAAGATGAAGTGTACCTTCACTTCTTTTGCAGCACTTGTCAGATTTCTGAGCATAAGAAAGGTGAAATTTAACATAGAAAATGTTTCTAGGTGACCGTGGGACGTGACACACTCATCAGTGCAACTGAGTGAATTGTGTGCTAAGCCTTTTCTCATAGAAATGTATGTCACAGGGATATGGCAACCCTAAGCGGTCCTTTGTGGTCAGTAGAAAACCTGACCATCTCCAATCTGTTTTCAGGATGTGGATGATCGTTGGAGCATGCTGTTTCCTCAGCTATACGTGCCCGGCCAGCAAAACCTTTATTTTAACAAAGTGGTGTTTGTCAAGTGCATGTTGCAAGGGATATACAGTTCCCTCATTCTCTTCTTTATCCCCTATGGGGCCATGTACAATACAATGAGAAGTGATGGGAAGGCCATTGCTGACTACCAGTCCTTTGCACTGATGGCCCAGACCTGCTTGTTGATTGTGGTGTCTGTTCAGGTAAGCCATCCCAGGTAATGATTTCAGGAATTAGTTGGTGTTGTATGAAGGCAGCAACCTGGAGGGCTGCTTGGAATCTTGACAGCACTGTATTTGCTGCTGTATACTACATTCTTGAAAAAAAAACAGTTTCTTGACAGCAGATCACTCTCCTCAGTTAAACAGAACAACAGAAATGTTTGTTTTGAAAGATCAGTGTGACAGAAAAGCAGAGTCTTTGCCTTAGGAAGTTTACAGTCTTAGCAGACCAAATAGTTAAGACTGGGAGTAGAGAAGGACTCATTCCAGTTTTATGGGATGGGTTTGCATAACAGGACTGTCTGACTGCTATTAAGCAGCTATTTATAGTGTCTCCATCATAGAATCATAGAATCATAAGGTTGGAAGAGAACTCTAAGATCACCGAGTCAAACCAAATCCATTTCCTTACTAAACCATGTCCCTAAGGAACACATCCACCCATCTTTTAAACACCTCCAGGGATGGCGACTCCACCACATCCCTGGGCAGCTGTTCCAATCCCTGACCACCCTTTCACCGAAGAAATTCTTCCTAATGTCAAGCTTATCATGTGGCTGGCTCTGTAGCCTGACCCTACGCATGATACAGATGGTAGAGTTGCGCTTGCTGAAAGATATAGTTAGGACTTGGGTGATACAAAATTTAGATGGTACTAGCAGGATAACTTACATTTCTTAAAAGAAAAGCCAGTCAATCACATCTCCCAAGATAACAGTTTCTGCTGTCTGAGCTCTTGTAGGCTCCTCCTCATAACTTTCAATGTTAGATCACAGCTTGGGAGGTGGGGACAGGAGTATGGCACATTTGAACATAGTATCCTATCTCCAGTACTGGCCATTGGTGAATCATAGAATCATAGAGTGGTTTGGGTTGGAAATGACCTTAAAGATCATCCACTTCCAGCTCCCCTGCCGTGGGCAGGGACACTTGCCACTAGATCAGGTTGCTTGAGGAATGTTTGAGAAGTGTACAACAGGGCAAATGTAGTAATTCTTAGTTTGAATGGTGTCCCAGAGTCCTAAAATCTCTGGCTTGATATTCCTTGAAATTTGAATGAATACCAGTCTTGGGGACAAGGGTACAAAGAAGAGGTCAAGATCTCCACCTGTGTTCAGCATAGATCTGCTAAATTATTAAAGGACTGACAATAGCTATATTGCTCCGTTCTTTCAGATTGGCTTGGATACCTCTTACTGGACAGTTGTGAACCAGTTCTTCATCTGGGGCAGCCTGTCTGTTTACTTTGCTATCACCTTCACCATGTATAGTGATGGCATGTACCTGATCTTCACAGCATCCTTTCCATTCATTGGTAAGCTCTGGGACAGATACAGATTGCACTCAAAATGGGCATACTGCAGGGCTTAAATCTGTTGAGTATTTCTAGTAGATGTTATTGCCTATCCAGTAGCAGTAACAGAACATATTGATTGGCTTTTCTACAAGAAATACCAGAGTATTCCTGAGGGATGCTGGGAATGATTATTTTGATTCCCATCCATCCAGGTGAACATGTGTCATGTTCACATGCAGACACAGGAATGGTGCTTTAAATAAAACTACTGAGCTGGCTGGAATACTTTCTGTTGCTTTTTATATTCTGTTTCCAGGTGTACAATTTTTACGGATACCTGGGAGCATTGTTTGCAGAAGGATCCAAATTCTTTAGTAAATAAACTAACAAGTTAGTATAGGAAAGCATAGAAATACAACATTCAGGTAGACATGTGAAAAATATCATGTGATTATGGTGAGCCTTCAGCCAGGTTAAATGGGAAATTCTCAACAAAAAAATTCCAGTGATGACCAGGTCTTTGGAATTACTGAACATAACAGATTTCTGAACACATGCCAAAAGTGAAGGATAACATAAAAATTAGGTCATCTATTGAGACTTTGACCAGGAGGAAGATGAAGGCTTATCAAAGTAATTCAGATGATTCTAACAGCTCTGTGCATCCATAGTCGATACTATACAGCATTGTTATGAGACTCTACTTTTGAAATCTCAGTGGTTTTTGTTTCAAGAGTCAGGTTAGTGTATTAATCACTGCCTTTATTTCTGGATGAATTTTTAAGCCAAGACTTGTTCTGCCCATCTTCACTGCAATATCAAAGTGCTCAAACATTTCAGAAATATCTGAGATGCAAGTCAGTTGTTGCGATGTATTTTCCAAGCGGTTAGCCATATCCACTGTAAGATGGCTTTTAGTACAAAAGTGCTGAGTGAGAGAAGACAGTGTCTGTTCAGTTTCCAAAGATGAGTGGTAACTCACTTGCCAGGGATATCTCTGCTGCTCTGTTGATATTACATAGGTCAGATTTGCCATAATGCTGACCACTGCTTAATTAAGTTTCAGTGTAAAACCATTTTTAAGGAACATGTTCCCAGTCTGGACTCAGACAACTTTTTAATTTAAGTGAAGTTGTATTACAGAAGAATTTGGCCAACCGAAAACATTCAGTAACTCTACTGTAAATAACAGGGTTGTCAAGCCCTATAATGAGGGGTTTGTGGACAGTTTGTTCTATCTTACATTCTTTCAGTTTTAGAGGAGCCAGAAGTGAGCACTTTGTTTTCCAAGAAGGTGACAGCATCCCACCAGCACACAGCAGCTGCTCTGCCAGTACACTATTAGGCCATGCTGTTCTTGCATACACCCAGAGCAATGCATGCTCCTTGCATAAAGGGCTCTCTCTACTGGGCAGAGTCAGTACTCCATATGCTTCAGTAAATGGGGCTGGAAAGTAAGAAAACAGCATTCCTTCTTTTGCACTAGAGTCCTGGCAAAAGGTGGAAGACCTGGACTGCTCCCAAAGAAGGTCTCTTGAGCATTTATATAAATCCTTTGCAGTGATTTTACTCTTTGTAAAGAGATGTCATTCACTCTGAAACCCTTGTCTCCCTGAGTAGTTGTTGCAGCTAAGCCTGGACATTGCATTTTTCTCTGCTCCGCTCAGACAGCAATATTCAGATCTCTGTCTTCATTACAGCTAGCTGATTTCACTGTTGGAGACAGTGTATGCTTTAAGTTTTGGGCTGTTCACCAGGTTCTTTGGACTCAAAAGGTTCAAGTGAATGATGGTGAGAGTGCTGCTGTTACAGTTTTAATCATGCTGTTGTTTTCCAGGCACGGCTCGAAACACACTCGGCCAACCAAACGTGTGGCTAGCAATCTTCCTCAGCATCACCCTCTGTGTGCTGCCTGTAGTTGGCTATCGATTCCTGAAGAGTCAGTTAAAGCCAACCCCCAGCGAAAAAGTAAGGAGATGCCTTATTAAACCAGAAATCCTGCTTACTACCACCTAAGCTTAGCATGGAGCCATTTGCAGGGGGCTGATCTCGCTCAGAGTGTGGATCCCTGTTGGTGCAAGTGCTGCCATCTGTCTGTCCCCGAGTTGCTTGAGAAGGAGGACTGAATCTGGGCTTTGGCACAGCTCGAACTGTCTGCAGCTGGGACCAAGGCTGAGAATATTTAGATGTGGATTAGATTGCACTAGAACAAAGAAGCTGCATTATTTTTAGGTACAAGGTTCA
This sequence comes from Neomorphus geoffroyi, assembly GCA_033558235.1. Taxonomy (NCBI): domain Eukaryota; kingdom Metazoa; phylum Chordata; class Aves; order Cuculiformes; family Neomorphidae; genus Neomorphus; species Neomorphus geoffroyi. The sequence continues at coordinate 4,021,260 of JAUMJM010000048.1, forward strand.
AGTGCTGTAGCTCAGTGGCAAAGGAGTTGCATTTCTCAGCCCTCCTGCCTTGCTGCCACACAGGTTTTAGTCTGGCAGACCATAGCCTTTCATCCTCTACCCAAGTGTTTGTTGGGGATTTTCTGACTTCATAATCTAATTCATTTGTAGCCAGTTGTTATATGCCCTCCCCCCCGCCTCCCCCTCCCCCCCCAAACCAGCGGCCCTTCGATCCCCAGGTATGTGAAGATGAGGCCATTAGGGCAAGGAGAGGCCAGGAAAGACGCACTGGGCAAAGTGCACAGCTTACTGCAGCCAAAGGATCCCTTAATAACGGCAGCATAAACACGTCTCCAGGCTGCCTTTCGAACAAGATCATCTGCTAAATGCTGCTGCCACCTGGTGCTTCCCTCCTCTTCCTGCACCGAGCTGCCAGACATGAATGTCTCTGAGCACAGCCCCAGGGACTTGTTCCTCGGTGCTCCTCAGGGACTGTCCTGGTCACCCTTGCGATGCCTGTGAAGCTCCCCGTGTGCTCCAGGACTGTTGGAGAATGAATGATGGGGAATTCTCAGTTTTCGCACGGGGGGTAGGTGGGTGCCAGACAAGATTGCCAGGAAGGAAGTCTCAGGACAGTTAAGAGGCAATTCGGGTGTGTAAAAATGGGCTAAGCTTACCCTTTCTTTAAGCAAAAGTCCGATACAGCTGTGGCACAGAATCCAGCCTGAGTGCTTGCATTCAGCACCTCTCTTGGGTGCCAAATCACTTCACTTTTATGCCTTCTCTGGGAAGTGAATTATCACAAGAGAGGCGTGATTGGGTTTTCTGATCTATGGAGATCCCCAGCTGGCAGTAGGACTGGAACTTCAATACAGACCTGATGCTTAGAACGGCTGAGTACCTACAACTGCCACTGTCCCAAACAGGAATTACAGAGGTTCAGTAGCTGGGGATTCTGCCAAACCACTGGCTCTCAGTACTGGCCTCCTGCTTTTGCCTTCCTCTTTCTGAAAACATGCTCGTCTGCAGATTATCTTGGTGGCCATGTGGGAGCAGATAAAAGTGCAGTATTTCATTCCCATCTGCCAAAGAATATAAGAATCTATTGATGACCATTCTCATCATAAGAAGCTTTTTATATATTGGAGATCCCCTTTAGTAGTCTGTTTTCTAGATTAAGTAAGGCAATTTTAAAATGTTTCCTTATTTGTTTTCTGGACTTTTGATTGTTGATGTGATGACTTTCACAGTTTGGGTTATTTTACTGAATTGCCTAGAAGAGCTGCAGTAATACCCCAACAGAGGCACCACAGAGCTGTGAGGAACAATATACTGAAATTATCCCCTCCCTCGACTTACAGATGACATCCCATTAACATCTGTTAGAATAAGATTACCTTTTCCTTTTATCAGGCTGCCATCCTGTGCTGCCACTTAAGTTTCTGCTCTGCAACCCCTTCGATCACCCCATTTGGTCAATTATTTTCCGCTCTGGACCCCTGCTTCTGTTTATCTTTCTTTGCCCCTCTTTTATTGTGCATGTGAATAATGATGCAATTCCCAATTTTTCCATCTTATTTTCTGATTTCAGGTTTTGCTCAAGATCAAAGAAGCCAAAAAGAGGCCGCCTCCACCCTCACCCAAGAGACGCCTGCGTCGGACCAGCACCCGCCGCTCCGGCTATGCCTTCTCCCATCAGCATGGCTTTGGAGCACTCATTATGTCTGGGAGAAACATGCGGCCAAAATCACCTTTTGCCACAACAGGAACATTTTCACCAAACAGTGACAAACATAAACACAAAGGACTGTAAAACAAAAAAAAGAAAAGAGAGAGAAAAAAACCCAAACCAACAAAACAACAAAGCAAACCAAAGTCAAGGACTCTCAGCAGAAGAGGCTGTGCTCCCTCTAAGGACTCAGCCCGTGGCCATCCAGAACTCTGTCCTCTGGGCTCCCAAATCAAGGACTTGGGCCTTTCCTTTTACCCACGTGCACCGTCTGACTCCAAGTTCACTTCCAAAAATATGTGCTGCTGCCAGGGAAGGCAAGCACCGCGAATTACAGCTGTTGTATCCTAGAGAACCTCATAGGAAGAGGAGAGAACTTGCTGCAAGAGGCACCTCTGTGCCCTGAGATTTTTCAGAATGCTATTTTTTTCCTCTCCCTTTAACTACATACCTCAGAGCAAAACCAAATCCAGGCTGAGGATTGGCGGTGAAAAAGGTTGAATTGGCAAAGTTTTTCGCATGTGCCTTTGTTTCTGTCATGAATCCACTCTGGGCCGTATTACTGGGGGAACAGTATTGACCCCAGGTGTGCCTTAGGTCCAGCCACACAACCCCAACATCCCCAATCTTTGTAATATGTGTAATTTTGTAGCCTTTTGACTGTACATATGCACTTTGGAAGGTGTGAGTTGGAAATAATCTCCTTCCAAACTAATGGTTAATTCGTTTCTCAAGAGACGGCCAGTGCCCAAGCACCACCCTCTCCCCTGCACATGCAGTAGGGAAGTGCTACAAGATCAGAGAAACCCTTAGCTGGTCAAGGGACAAGGGACATCCATCAGCCTACTCTTCTAAAAGACCATTGTCCTCAGAGCTCTCTCAGGTTTTTGTAGCCATGACCCAGCTATTTCATTTAGATGTAAAACAGAAGGGCAGAAGAAGCTCGGGCTCTTATGGCAGATCAAGCCATAAAATCTGCCCCTGAGAAGCCTGTGTCATTGACTATGTCTCTTCTGAGCTGCCAGCACTGGGTCTTTCCTGCCATAATAGGCGGAGGCATACACACATCTCTCTTTATGGGAATCACATGAGCAGTATCACAGGCAGAGATGCTCTTTTGTGGCCAGATCAGGGTATCCTGCCCTTTACTCCACCAGTGCTTTTGTTCAATGTAAGGGGTGAAATGTGGCTTTCTCGCCCTCCCTGATGAGCAGTGTGGTCACATGTAAAGGAACTTTGTGAGGGCACAGGGCCTTTGCAGGATTCCTCTTTGTTGGTGAATATTTTACCTAGGAACTGTTCATCTATCCATCTGAGCTGCAGAGACCTGAAAAGCCAATCAGTCTGGCTGCCAGCAGACGGAACTAAGTTGCACAGACACAGCCAAAGACATGGTGATCCTGAGGGACTGGGATTTGCTCACTGTTTTGTGACACCAGCTCCATCATCAGCGGGGTTACTGGGTGGAAGGCCAGCGTGGCAGCGTCTGTCCTGCCAGCACCGCTGAGCTGTCTAAATGGAGCTCTATTGTGCAGAGGACCAAGCAGCATCGGCTGTTATATTTTTTTGTTTCTTTTATACAAATTTAGACTCCTTCCTTGTTTGGATTGCAATTGCTTTTGAACGGTAGCCATCTGGTATTTATTGAGAAGTCTCTGCCTTGAGTCTTTGAGATATTGGTGGAGGCAATGTATGATGGCAACGTGCCAAGCATGCTCCCTTTTCATCCAGTCTACACATAACACCTCGCTGCCTGTGGTCCCAGTTCAGTAGTTACTGTGTAAGACTCTTTAAGCTCTAATAGAAGGTTTCATTGCCCTGCGTTTATCTCAGCACAGAAAAAAACAGTCTGTTGCACCTGCTGCTTTGGGAGGCTCATTGCAAACTGTGGTATTAAATTTCAGCATAGCCAGTGCAAACCTAGAGATGGGACTGGATCCAGACTTCAGCAGCCAGAAGGTGCTTGCTAGGGAAAGAGCAAACTCTAATCTGGTGATCTCTCCTGCAAGGAGATATCTAAGTAAAGTTAGAACCTGCATCCTGACTGAGGAAACCACTGTGATAGTGCTTGTCATCGCCCTCTGATTTATCATTCACTTTGCAGAGATAATCAAGGCTTTCTGAATAGAATTATGCCTTTCACAGTCAGCCTCCCTGGGGCTAGAGGGAAAAGGAGAATTTATGCAGGTAAGCAGACATTCTGAAGATACACAAACTGGTCTGTGGACCAAGAGTCCTATCAAAGCTGTTCATAGCATGTAATGCAGCAGAACATAATGCTGAGCAGCAGAGGCAGACTTTCTTGTATGGTTTACATGCAAAGCACTCACCTTCTGGCAGAAGCGAACTTGCAAATGCTGCATAGGACGTATAGGGGATAATGGATAGGGGATAATGTTGTCGAACTCGTGCCAGATACAAACGTTTCAGTGGTTTGACAAGATCAGCATCTGCAACATATCAGCTGGCAGTGATGTCTGTCCTACATCACTCCTGATTTTGTGAGACAATTTTTTTAAAAATAAAAATACTGGGATGACTGATTCCTTGCCAGTCTGCTAATTGATCAAAGGAGTTTACAATCAGATGAGTGTGTTGTTCTTGGACCTCCTAAAGCAGGAGAATGGTCTGTGGGAGGATGGATCTGAGATGACAGCGCTTTCCATGCTGTATCCTGATGTGAGAAACAATCTCTGGATCCTTTCAGGAATATTTTAGGAGGAAACTTAGAGTAAAGGTCGGACATCCTCAGACAGAGGACAACGACTCGCGGGCGGACTCCGGGCGGGGTGGAGGGGGAAGGCGGGCAGCGCTGAGATCCCGCCCAGCAGCCCGGCTGTAAACAGCGGAGCGGTGCGGGCGGCGGGTAAGGAGCGGGGCTGACGGGGAAGAGGCTCAGCCGTGGGCCACAGGCTGGGGGCGGGGGGGGGGGGAGTGTGTGGGTGTGAGTGTGAGTGTGTATGTGTCGGTGTTTCTTGTGTGCGGGGTGTTGGAAGGGGGGTGTCAGACCTTATGTCGGTTGTGCAATGCCTGAGGATGCTGAGTCTTTTTTATGAAGCGCTTGTATTTGATAGCTAAAAAAATAATTTGATTTTGTCCCCCCGCCCCCTTTTTTTTCTCATTATTACATAATGGAGAGGTTTGTGGTTTAAACACTGAGTTCTGCTGTTGCGACTAAATAGCAGACTACTGGCAAGCAGTTTCAGGATCAAGAATGATGATGCTTTGATGATAACTGGTGATGATATGGTTGCTTTTCTTATACCATAGCAGAAGAGGGCTTAGATCATCTTCTTCCTCCCCTGAAACCAACAGGGAGCACCTTCTGCCACTGATAGTGTGAGGCATCAGCTACTTTCAGAATCATAGAATGGTTTGGGTTGGAAGGGACCTTAAAGATCATCTAATTCCAATCCCCCTGCTGTGGGCAAGAACACCTCCCACTGAATCGGGTTGCTCAAAGCCTCATCCATCCTGGTCTTGAACACCTCCAGGCATGGGGCAGCCATGACTTCTCTGGGACAAACTGTTCCTGTGCCTCAACACACTCACAGCAAAAAAATTCTTCTAATATCCAATCTAATTCTTCCCTCTTTAAGCTTAAAACTGTTACCTCTCATTCTGTCACTGCACTTGCTGATAAAGAGCCCGTCCCTAGCGTTCCTTTGGGCCCTGATTAAGTTCTAGAAGGCCGCTATAAGGTTTCCCTGGAGCCTTTTGGGCAGAGGCCCCTCATGGATGTTCCATATTGCTAACTGCAACACCTGCATTCCTGCTAGGCTGCTCAGTGGCTCCCCTTTATTGGTATATATCCACACAACTCTTTTTCTACTGACCTCTAGCCTGGAAATTTTGTGAGCAGCTCTTACGGAATGGGAGAGAAAAGCAGTGCCACATGCTTGTCCTAGGTTCTCCTACTATATCAATGCTCAACAAGGTCTATTGTAAAAAGGGAGCCATTTGAATAATGATGTGTGCTAATTACCAGCTGGGAACAAAAACAGGAGCATAAGGGAACTCTTGCATACCTGTGGGCAGAGGTGCTGTGTCCTGTAACCCCACCAGACACTGACAAAACATCATCCTAAAACCAGCCGTTCCAGCTGGAAATCTTCCTGTTCTGATGGTTGATTTTTTCTTTTCTCCTCCTTTAACTTCCAACCTAAATGTGTTCACAGTGCATTTATTCTCTTGTTGTCATGCCAGCATTATCCTTTTGCTTCAGCAGTTTTGTTTGTCTCCTGTGATATATTTAGAGAGCAATCCTATCCGCTCTCTGCCTACATTTGGCTAGGCGAAGCAAGCCAGGCTCTTAAGTTTCTTCTTGTTTGATAGGTTTTCTGTTTCCCCCAGGCCCTTTCTGCACCTGTTAATTTGAGTTTATAATTTTTAAATTTGGATGACCAGAATTTTTTTGTATGATGCTCCTGTCATCAGTGCCTGTACAATAGCACTGGTATTTCACTGTCTGGTCTAGACTGCATTTGGTTTTCTTATGGCCTTATCATTTCTGTGATCCGTGATGCAGCTTTAGTGGTTATTTTTCCTAACTTGACTGTGAATATGCACAATTGTCAGCTAAATTATGTCAGCTAGGTTATGTCAGCTAAATAAATACCTCTCATCTCTCACTGTCCCGTGCCTGATAACATGTGGAGGAGCTGAAGTCATCATAGCATAAGTCCAAGCATGTTGATGCTTTAAACCAGTGCCTTGTCTTCAGGGGCAAGCTTTTCCATGAGGGCTGGCAAAGGCTTTTTACTGCATTTACTTATGTGTTGCCTGGTCTAATTATGTTGGAGTAAGGCAGCTGTCATTCTTCCTAGCAAAGGCAAATTTCCAGCCTCAGCGCCCTCTCCAGGAACCACATCTATCCCTATTCCAGTGATAGGGAACTGGTTTGCAGCAGGGGTGGACATGATGCAGGGCTCAGAAGGGAACAGAGCCCTGAAGCCTGGGCTTGACCTGTGAGTGCTTCTGGCCGTAGCTACAGCTCAGCTGCTCTTCAGTTTTTCCAAAGCTAGTCTTCTGTTGCCCTACTTTTTATAATTCACTCGGAAGCAGAGAATGTTTTTCTCTGCATGGCACTGTAGAGGAGCAACTTCTCTCCCATGGCTTCCATCTTGAAGGGAAGCGGTTTTCATAACCCCCATCTCTTTTCTCCTGCCTGCCTGTTGTGCTGGGTGGAGCTGGCTGTACTGAGCTGTCAGCTCCCTGCCTTTCCGCACGACACTCAGTCCTCTGCCAGACTCTTCAGCTGTAAACGGATCTGGCCTTTTCCAGCCGTCCCCCTTCTGCCTTCCCCCCCCCCCCTCCCCCCCGACACCAAGAGATGTTGCGGGAAATCGGAGCTGGGCCAGGCTTCCTCTGAATTAGGAAAACATGATCCAACCACTGGCTTTTCATAGGTTTTCTGGAACCATCGTGCCTGGCTTTGGGAGGAGCTGTCTGTGCCCTGTGCTGCTGATTTGCTTGTTTGCGCTGCAAGAGTGGTTATTCCCAGGCCTGAATGCAAAGCTGGGGCAGACCTATAGGTGCTGTCTCCATCCCCATGCATCACCCGACAGACAAAGCGCTGTCTGAACCGAGCGCTGCGTCCCAGGGGAAGGCCAGTGTTTTTGTTAGTGACTGCATCCTGCTTTCACATCCATATTAGGCACTTAATAGAAGAAGCCTGGCTTTTGTATGTAATAAACAACCGCGTTTGCCTCCCTCAACTTTGAGATTTATGGCAGAGATCCCAGGATCTTTCAGGCTTTATTGGATTCTCCCTTCCCTGAGAAGCAGGGAGGATCAGTACCTTCTTGTTCAGCAGCGAGCTGGGGCCTGAAGTATGCAGACCGAGGTGACTCAGGGAGTCAGTAGCTGCCCTGAATTTTAAACTGGAGTCTTCTGTGTCATCTTGAGTAGAGTGTTACCCTCGATCAGCCCTGCAGGCATCCAGGCCATTCATTCCATGTAGAGTATAGGTCTGTATTTAGAAAACTAATTTGTACTCTCATGTTGGAAAATTGTAGTCTGAAACTCTCCTATTTCATATGCCCTTATAGAAGCTGCTGGGCTAAGTTCCAGTCTGGTGACCTTTCACTTGGAGCAGTGGTTTTGCATCCCTGGGGCTTTAATAACAACACCTAGAGCAGCTGCTTCAGAGGCTTCCTTTCCTCCTGGCAATAATCCCTTTCAAACCTTCAGGCTATGGTTGAAGGAACATAGAATATTCAGAAGGTGCAAGACTGATGTATGATTGCCAAGTATTCTCACTGCAGTTCTGCTTCTGGCTAAGTTTTTCCTGTGACATCAGGTGCTGTCTGACACTTCTTCCTGTGCGGGATGCCTGGTATCCTGAGTTTGCTCTACTCAGTGGCTTAATTATACTGCCTTTTGGATGGGTTCGTGAAACTGTTGACTGGGCTGTGTTCAATAGGCAATGTGCAGGAATACATCTATTCTCTTTTTATGTGAGTTGGAGACTGTAGTATCTCACACCAGGATATTACATAGGCATTATGGTTCAATGAAACCTTGTTTCTGGCTTTCTGCTGGGATTGCAGGCAATATTTTGGATGGATAGATGAAGTGTCTCCTTCACCCTTCCCCATGCCATCAGCCATCTGTGTGGCAAGGGTGCCTTTGAGCTATGTGAATAAATGAAATTAAAATATTGTGTGTAGCTGTACCTGCCTGATGCTTTTCCCTGTCGCAAGCTCTGCTGAAGCTGGACCAGGCATCAGATCCTGCTGGCTTGCCAACTCAACTTGTAGTTCTTCAAAGTAAACTTCACTAGGGGGAGTTTTTCTCCTTGCTGTGTCCCTCCTAGATGTTTGGGAAGGCTGGTTACCCCAGTTCCTCTTGGCCTTACATAATCTTGCCTTCTGCTGAATGCTTAATTCCCAGTTCTTTACCAAAGCCCTGGATAACATAACAGGGTGTTTTCCGAGTTTTGTTGCTTATAGGTCTCTCTTCCTCCAATTTTGGAATGTGAAGCCTGGGTGGGGTTTTGCTTGTGATACTCGCTGCTCATATGAAGCCTACAGTTATAGAATCACAGAATCACAGAACGAGCTGAATTGAAAGGGACCCACAAAGACCATCGAGTCCCACTCCTGTCCCTGCATAGGACAACCCCAGCATTCACACTGTATGACTGAGGGCATTGTGCAAATGCTTCTTGAATACTGTTAGGCTGAACACCGTGACTGGTTCCCTTGGGAGCCATTTCCAGTGCTCCACAACCCTCTGCGTAAAGAACCTTTTCTTAATATCCAACCTAACCCTCCCCTGGCACATCTTCCTGCCATTCCCTTTAGTCCTACCACTGATCACCAAAGAGAAGAGGTTAGTGTCTGTTCCTCCTTCTTCCCTTGTGAGGAAGCAGTAAATTGCCATGAGGCCCCCCCTCAGTTTCCTCTCCTCCAGGCCAAACAGACCAAATGACCTTACCCACTTCTCATACCATTTCCCCTCTAGAACCTTCACCAACTTTGTGGCGTCCTCTGGACACTCTCCAGTAGCTGACATCCTTTTTATACTGCGGTGCCCAAAACTGGATATGATACTCGAGGAAAGGAGTTCATAGAATCATAGAATCACAAGGTTAGAAGAGACCTCTGAGATCACAGAGTCCAACCATGCCTGTCTCCTTACTAAACCATGCCCCTAAGAAACTCATCTGCCCGTTTTTAAACACACAGCTCACACCCTCCCCAAAATGGGACGAAGGAGAGAAGCAGAAGGGTCAAAGTGAGATAACTGATGGATTGGGATGAGAGTTTAATAGGTAAGGCAAAACTTGCATGGACAAGCACAGCAAAATAAGGAATTAATTCACTACTTCACATCAGCAGGCTTGTATGTGGTCTGCGATCTGTTGGGGGGGGTTTCTTGTTCCCGCGTGGGCTTTGGTGTGCGCCGCAGGCTTTTGAGGGAATGGGAGGCTGGTAAGGTTGTGAGAGAGGTGTGAGATGAGGGAGCGCAAGCGTGCCTGTGTGCGTCGTAAAGGGTGTCCGTAAGAAAGTCGTGTGTCCGCGTTTGAAAGAGGGGCAGGGCTGTTGAGGGTTTCCTTATTGGCGTTTCGTTGGCGTCGGCGAGCCCGACGGCGGGGGGCGGGCTGTTGGTGTCCGTGGCGAGGGGCGGGGTATAGGGGTAATTGTGCGGCTGCGCAGAGGGGGAGCAGGGTGGCGCGGGAGGAGTGATCGCGGCGACTATGCCGGAGGTCCGGAGGTCTAATCCCGCTCCGGGAAACAGCACCGTGCTTCAGGACTGCGCCTGCCCTTGAACGCTCCCCTACCCTTTTTTTGCTCCCGTGCCCGCTAGGCCCCACCGCGGCTTGGGCAGCGCGGCCTTTCGTCCTTCCCAGGCTCCAATTTTAGCTTCCGATCCTGGACCGGATCGCTGTGAGAAGGGACCCCACAGCCCACGCAGCCTTGGGCACGGACCTCCCACCCGCCCAGGCCGCTCAGGGCCCGACCGGCCGGGCCTTGGCTGAAGGCTCCGAGCCCTTGGCAAGTGACTTTGGCGTAAGCGCCGCTTGACATCAGAGTTCGTCCGGGCGGAGCAGAGCCAGATGAAAGCCTTGCGCTCATCATGTGGACGTTAACAATGTCTGCGCTCCGATAAACCTCTGGACTCTCTTCTTCTGGCCACGATTAATATCACGGCCTTCTCCTTGGTGGAGAAGCAGACGAGGGTTCAGCCAATCAAGAAACACCAGTGCCAGCCTGGGCCACTGCTGGTTCATGTTCAGCCGCTGTCAGCCAACACCCCCGGGTCCTTCTCTGCCAGGCAGCTCTCCAGCCACTCTTCCCCAAGCCTGTAACGCTACACGGGGTTGTTGTGTCCCAAGTGCAGGTCTCTGCACTTGGCCTTGTTGAAGCTCATCCCGTTGGTCTCAGCCCATGGATCCAGCCCGTCCAGATCCCTTTGCAGCAGAGCCTCCCTTCCTTCAAGCAGATCCACACTTGCACCCAGCTTGGTGTCATCCACAAACTCGCTAAGGGTGCACTCAATCCCTTCGTCGAGACCATTGTTAAAGATGTTAAACAACACTGGACCCAGCACTGAACCCTGGGGAACACGGCTCATGACTGGTTTCCAACTGGATTTAACTCCATTTACCACAATCCTTTGGGCCCGGCCATCCAGCCAGTTTTTAACCCATCAGAGTTCTTTCATTTCCCCTTGCCATTCTTTAATGTGCTTGCCTGGAGTTGAAATACTGGTTTCCACAATTCACATCTGTTGTGCCTGTGGTGGGTATTTTCTGAGCATCTTTGCAGCCCTTAAGCCTTGCCCAGGACTCTGCACATCTGACTGAGTTCATGGTGGAGCTGTGGATGGGGGTGTGTGCCCATCACCCAGATCTGACACAGTTTCAGGTACAGAACACAAGCATTAGATTTTCACTCCTCCTTGTGTCAGGCCATGCTGGGATATACCATTTAGATGGAGCATTCCTTTTCACTGTGCTTAGAGCACTCCTTGTCAAATGATGAGTTTTTCAATGCATCATAGGTCTGGTACCTGCAGTGTCTGGGTCATGAGGTGGTCTCTGTAGAACACATGCTCTGCAACACATCTTGCTATTGTTGGAAAGACTGAGTGAAGACTTTTAATTTTCTGGTGAGTCTGATGATTCTGTTAGTCAGGGTAGTCAGTTTGAAAACTACTTGAAGAATTACAGGAGTATCTTGCAAAACTATTAACGTGATAAAGCAGCAGATGGGGTTCCATGCTGATAAATGCCGGAGCTTTACACATGTAATGGTGATTTGCAAACTTTATCACTACCTACCATCAGCCCAATGTTCAGCTGTAGCCAGAAAGGCAGATCTCATACTGGAAATAAAGAATAAATTAAAAAATGTTGGTATGTATTCTTGTATACAGTCATGTTGTGCCTGCATCTTGAGTACTACGTAATGTCTGGTCACCATCTCTCACAAAAGAATGGCACAGACCTGGACATAATAAAGAAAAAGGAAATAAGAATGATTAAGGGATTCAAACAGCTTCTGTAGGACAAGAGATTAAACAAGGAAAAGTAGATGGTAGTGAGAAAGAGTAAAGACCTGTGAAATAGTGTACAGTAGGGAGAAGCCGAGTAGGGAATGACCTTTACTCAACTTTGCTGTTTCTCACAGCACAGAGGAAGCACATCCAGCAAAACTGTTTATTATGCAGGAGATTAAGGAAGTACTTTTTCAACACAGTTGATTTGCAGAATGTGTTGCTATGAGATGGCATGAAGGATGAAAATACACACAGATTCCAAAGGGAACCAGACATTTCAATGGCAGAGATGTGTTTCAGTGACTTTTAAACAGGGTGCTCAGTGTGCAACCTCCAGTCCTAGAACTTCCTTGACTGCTGATTGTTTAAGGCTGGAAGAGTGTGGCCTCAGGAGAGATAACTCCATGCTCTGTAACGTGTTTATGCCATGGCCAAAATGTCAAGGACAGGGTGCTAGACCAGAAGAGTTTTAGGTGTGGCTCAATATGGTGGTTCTTGTTACCACAATACACTGGAACAGCGGGGTGAAAATGAGCTTAATTGGTTTTGAGCACTTCTGGTCTAGTGGCTCTTCTGTGGGAGTTTTACACAGGTCACCACAGGCTTTCTTATATCTTTTGTTAGCAAATCTGAAAGCATTTATAGGAGAAGGGGACTGGTGCGGCTGTAGCCCACCAGGTCAGTGTGCCAGACAGGCTGGTCACTGCAGAGAATATGCCAGCTCAGTGACTACCATCCAGCCTGCCAGGTGAGGTGCCTGGTGTTAGCTATCTGCTCCTAGCTTTGCTTCCCCTTGGCTGCTGATTAGGGTCTGGTTTATGTCCTGGTGGGACAAAATCTGGATTCTTACAGTCTTTTCTTCATATAACAGTGGGTCTTCTTCTTGTCCATCCAAATGTCTCTTCCTACAGCAAGAGGAAAGAGTAGGCTATTTCGAATTCTATTGTGAATTTCTCTATGCTTTCTAAGTCCTATGTTGCAATTTCCTTCGCAGTCTAAGTAGCAAAATGTCTTCTGTTTCTTTCCACTGAGAACTGGGAAAGGCTGGAACAGTACTGTCTTGAAAAGTCTATTTGTAGATGATGGAGTGCTCATTTTAAGAGCAATAGCAGAGCCACTGTTATTTGCTGCTCATCCCATTGAACACTTGACAAACCTTTTTTCTTTTCCTGGAAGATGGCTGAGGCTGTAGTAAAAACAATCAGGCAGTAAGAGGCACATGATTTCTGTCTGCCATTCAGCTTGCTCAAGGGAGATTCTTAACTGCTTAAGTCTGAGACTGGTATTGCAGTGAAATTTAGGGAACACTGGATGCAGAATCTAATCATATTTTTACCTGTGCCTTGAACACAAATCTATGCACTCCAAAGCTGTAATGTTTGCGCCTCTTTCAGTAGGATAGATAAAGAGTTTAAAGTCCCTGTTGTGCTGCCCAGTTCACTGCTCCCTGCAGAGAAAAGATCTCCTGGCAGCCTCAAGCTGTTTTTAAATGAGACAGATGCCCAGGGTGCCTGTCTGCCTGTACATCGAGTCCCTTTTTAGCACGCTTCTCCATGCAGCTATATCTGGCTCCAGTTCCTTGCTCTGGGAACGTGACCTCATCATTGTTTTGGTATTTCCAGTGATTCAGCCTAGTCCGGGGCAGGGAGGAGTCATTCCTGGTCCAGGCTGACTGGGTGGTAGTGCGTTGCTGGAATTCCAGAGCAGTGCAGCCCCAGCCCTTCCGCTGCCTTGACAGCTTGACTGAGGTTGGGCGTTGCATTCCTGCCTGGCAGATGGCCTGGATGCATCTGGTAGAGGGACTGAAGCTCCTGCTTTTAGGAGTAATGGAGATCCTGTCCTTGCAGTGTACCTGCAGTGGTGAGGGTGAAGGAAGCTCGGTGCAGTAGCTTATAGGCGCAGGAAAGCCACAAGGAGTCTTTGCTTTATGGGTGGAAAACGAGTCTCACAGAAAGCTCATTGCATTTCACAGACTGCCAGAATCCCATAATGAAGTCACCTTTACAACATCTGCAGCTATTTGGTAAGTGTTATGTCCTTCTTTCACAGGGGAGGAAACTTAGGCATCAAACAGGGAGGAGGTCTGCTGGAAGTTTTATGCAGCTGAACTGGAAAAGTAAACTCCCATGAAGGGGTGCTGACTGTGTATGTCCCTCTCCTGTGGGTTCCTTCAATGAACAATAAATGTAGGCAGACCGAGGTGGAGGAGTGCCTGTGGGGAAGAACAGCTTCCAAAGTGAGACAAGGCCAGGCTGTAGAGATTGCTAAACCACATCTTCTGCGAATATCATTTTCCTCTATTCCTCCAGGTGTGGTCAGAAAGCACAAAGGTGAGCTTGTATACAGGGTTCCCCAGCCCAGGTCAATGGTTTTGCTCCTGGTAGGCTGTGGATGCTGCAGGGCTGTCCTTATGCCTTAGCAGGATTGCAGGTGGTACAGATGTGGTCAGTCTTGTTGCAGCCTGGATCTAAATGCTCTCAGCTGCCTTGTTTGAGCCTAGGTTGTTGTGAGTAGTTTCTATACCCTTTGGGATCTTCTGGTGGTTCACCATGCCCTGGCTGAGACCAGCTTGGTTGAAGATCTGTCTTTAGTGTTGTGGTGCTTAGCAGTGAACTAGCCTGTCAGTGTAATCTCTTTACTCCCAGTTTGTCACTATGCAGGGATAAGTCATGAAGGCTCATCATGTTTGGAGAAGCAGGCCCCTGACTAGAGCCCTCTTGCCCATGTTCATGAGTATCTGGCTATATTTTTTCTCAGGCTGATTTGGGGAGCTGCACCTGGCACCAGGTTCATGGTTGTTACATTGGGAATTTCCCCAATGGCTCAATGCCAGTAGAGTTATCTCATCCCAAAGTCAGCAGGGCTAGGCTTTAGTGAAGAATCTCTGCACCGTGGAGAGGGAAACCATGAAGCACCTCCCTCAATGCATGCACTGTCAGCCCAGGGAATGGGTATCAGCGTGTGCAGGAACAGGGAATTTTAACTTTGATAACCATGCTTTCCTAGTTGTGTTGAGGGGTAGTGGCTGTACCAGCCATTTGCTGGAGACAATAGACAGGAGGTAACACAACCTGGCTGCTTTCATTAACAGAGAGTATTTCACGCTGTCTGAATGCCTGGCTGGCTTCACTCCTCTTGTAGGTATTCCCAGGACATACACTTGTTGCTTTGAAGTCCTTGTGCTCTCCTCGAAGCTAGGTTTTTAACAGCACTCACTGACACAATTGGGCTATGTCAACCGTTTTCAACATTTTTTCTTTTGAGACCAAGCATTATTTTTTTCAAAGGAGGTCTCTCAGTCCCTACAGAACAGTCTTTATTGCTACATTAACTACATGAACTTCCTGTTCCTCATCACTGGTTGCACCCACAGAGGTCACTGGCATGAGCTATACAACTATCTGGCAACAGGCTTACTGAAAATAGTCTATGCCCACTGTGTCATACACCCTGAAACATCTCCTCAGCCTCTTGCTCAGGTCTTTCAGTGCTAGTTTACTGGGCAGTAGTTGGAACCTGAAAAACTCTCTTACTGCTGGTTCCAGCTGTGGGGACAATGGAAGCAAGTCTCAAAATCTTTTGACAGATTGCTTCCTTGCTGAGCTACTCCCTGTTCCCACTGCTTCCTTATTTGGTGTGAGTCCAGTTACAATCAATACAGCTTGTAAATTATCCTGAAATGGGGTGGAAAGAAGAATCCTAGCAAGTGCCAAAGGCAGTTGAAGAACTAGAGAGGGAGGTTGAGTCCCAGTGACTGTGGAGCCACCGTGCATGGGCAGAGGGTCTGGACAATGGGGATGGGATTCTGTGCAATGAGCTGGTCACACGAATGGAGCAATGCTCTGATCAGCCCTTCTCCCAGGCTAGTGTAGCATTGTGCACCAGAGAAGGTGTGGGGCTGGGGCTGTCCCAGGTGGGGCACAGGATGGAAAATTATATTGGTTTTTATTACTGCTCACAGGTCCTATGCATAGAGTTGTAGGAAGCTGCTAGAGATTCTGGAGCTGGAGGATCTCTCTTCACTAGCTTCACGGCTTCCCATTGCATGCAGCTGCCCTCTTTTTCCCCTGCCTGTGTGGGCAGGCAGTGGAGTCAGCCCGCATAGCCGCATCATGCTCACTCCTTTCTGAGCTTGCTGTAAATGGCTGTAACACGAGCTGCATTTCTGCCATAGCCCTCTCTAGAGTGCATCTGTATTTACGCTGGGGCATTCATTAGCAATCTGGCCGTTGCATTGCGAGCAGCCTGCAGCCCTGGCTTTTCTTTCCTGCCCAAATGCTCTGTGAGCAAGACCAGCACCCTGGCACGCTGTGCCTTAGCAGAGGCAGGTGACTGGCGGCGGGAGGAATCCCTGAGCCAGCTCCCATCTGGGAGAAGTGCCTTGTCATGTTGCCTCTCGCCTGCCATCCTGCAGCAACAGAGGAGCTGCCTGCAGAGACTCCCTGCAGCTCGGCTTGCTGATCCCCAAGCCGACACGGGGACGGGCTGGTTTTGCTTTGGATTATCACTGGCTCGGCATGCTGTATTCCTCTTGCTGCTCTCATGCCGTTGCTGCTGCACGCGGCTTCCAGCTGAAGTGAGCTGAGCCCGGAATCTGGGGAGACTATCTGGCAAGGTAGGAGCTGGTCCCTTCCACTTTTTCTGCTGAAAGTAATGTAGCAAGTCCCGCCCTGCCTAGAGAGCATGCTTCAATTAGTAGTGTGTATGTGGTTTTACTTTGCATTGTTCTGTAGCTCTGAGGAACAATCAGTATGCTGCTCAAGCTGTAGCTCTGTTACATGGAACAAAAATGCATAGATCCATTTCCTTTTTACCTACAGATTGGAAAATCAAACCGTGGCCCCCTTTCTACTCCAGGATGATGTACTGGTGCTCAGGAGGCTGTCTTCTCTGTTCTCATGCAGCATCCTGTGCATGTTCTGCAGGTCATGTCACCTGCTTCTCTAGGAGACATGAAAATAAGAGAGCAGTCTGAATGTGTCTTGGGAGAAAGGGAGAGGGAAAAGAAAATCACAGAAGATAAAAATCAAGGAAGTTTAATAGGCATGGATATGGCTTTAAAGAAGTTATTTTTACCCTGGAAAATTAAACAAGGGAAGAGCTTTCTTTCCCTAGATAGTCTCAAAAGGATTTTTTTTTTAACTCAGTCCCTTAAGGCAAGCTGTTTTGATTATGGAAAGGCCCTAGGCATGAAGGAGATTTAGTCTTGTTAGTCTGGTGCCTTCTTTCCAGCAAACATCACTGGCATTTAATGCTTCACCTTCCCCCAACACAGCACACCTTTCTTGGGGCTGTGTAGGGAAAAGCAGTGATGACCACAAAACCCTACCATTGCTCTATTTCCTTGAGTAGCCAAGGATAGATTAAATAGAAGGGCAGCTGCATTTTCTTCTGACCTAGCTGGTGTTCAGGCACAACTTTTCCCTTTTTAGTCCACAGCAGCTGTGATGTGCCTACCCCTGAACATAAAGCCATCTATCTTCCCCAAGTTCACTGTACCTGGGCTTCCCTCCCATGTGGATGAGAGTCTTCTAAACAGGACAGACAAGGATAATAGGCCTTCTGCAGGTGATAGTTTACATCGGAGGGTCATGTTTTGGCCCTTCCCACCCCATATCCATAGTTGCTAAGCTATGAGGAAGGAACGGGGTCCTCTAGCTTTCCCTCCTTAGCATACCCTGCTGTGCTGCCAGTGGGTGTATAAATAGTGCGCACAGTATACTATTTTGGTGACGAGCACTTCCCAGGATTCATCTAAAGAGTTATGTGAGCAAGTGTTAAAAATAACACCAAGCCCTGCCCAAATGCTGGTGTTGTTTCAGCCACAGTGTTGGGAATCTTCCATAGAAAGCAACCTTGGACCCTTGGGCGGGGGCAGAAGGAGGGGTTCATCAGGGTTCCCCATGGTTTCCTCTTCTTGTTGCCCTGCTGACCACAGAGGAGACTGGCCCTCAGGTTCAGCAGATCTGCTGGCCACCCACAGGATGTGAGACTTTCACTTCTAATTAGGTTATTTGCTACTGAGATTTCCCTGTGTGTTCTAAGCATTATCATTAGGTCTAACGAGAGGTACAAGAAATGCCAGGAGAGGTTAATCTGAGCTTTAATCTAGCATACTTTGAGGTCCCTGCCTGTAGCAAGATCTAGCTCTTCGCTAAAAAGTCTTGAGATGTAGCAATGTCCTATGTAGGAATTCTGGCCCTGTGTTAGGTTTGTCCTGAGGACTGGTAGATGGAGATTGGTTTATTTGTGGAAGGCATATTAAATCTGTATGTTAAATTAACAGCTGTAGCTCTGGACATCCTTCCTATTCATATAAACACAAAATTAATTCCAAATTTCTGCTCTTTTTCTGGTATGGTCAGTGCCTATAACTGAAAACTGGACCACCCTGCAGAGATTGCTGGGGAGCCATTCTCCTTGGGCTGTGGAGCACTCTCCCACTGAGGAGCTGGAAGCTGCAGCCTGTTTCCTTCCAGCTGGTTTTTGCCTGTGGTGGGTTAAGTCCTGTGCTAGGTGTGCAATTTAGCTGCTCTCACACTGCTGGAGCACCACTGGGTCTTTGGTGTTCAGTATATGAAGCCCAGAGCTCACAGAAATGCTTGGAGGACTGACGCTCATTGAAGCCCCATCTGAAGACAGAGATGCTCTTTCTTGAAGATAGATGATGTAGCTCCACTCTTGCCTGGTCTAATATGGGATGTAGAAGTGACCCTCTGGGAATGCACCACCCATTACTCTTACACAGCTTAGTACATGGAGCCTTGCACACAGAAGATGAAAAGAGCTATCTCCTGACTGCAAACCTGAGGGCAGTGCTTGGTCTTACCTATTTGCTCCAAGTTAAAGGCAGCAGTGTTGTGGACAGGGGAAAGCACACTTGTCTTTCAGATGCTGGGGTTTAAGACAGCAGCATTAGTGCCCCTCTGTAACTCCTTGGCTTCCACATTTGTACCCCCAGGTATATCTGTACCAGTTTCTGGCTTTGTAGAGGAAGGGCCAGATGCTTCTGCAGTCTCCGAGTACTTTATTTTTGAAGGGCTGGATTTATTTTAAACTGATAAAAGTTGCTGTGAAAGCAGCAGGCATGCAAAAATTACTGAAACAGTCACGAGCGCTGCTTGGTGTTCCGTGCTTCACCTCTTCTGATATGAGATTGTGAATTCTGGCAGATGTTCTCAGGGGTGGAGAGCAGGTCCTGTTAGAACATTGTGACCAAGTGTTTTCTCCAGTCATTGGACTGAGAATGAGTGAGAGCAGAGCAGCTTCCTGTCTTTTGGCTTGGACTGTTGTATCTTGCATGCTTAGCCCTTGCTAGCCCTTGTGCCTATCTCACCATGTAGCTGATGTTCTCTTTTCCTTGCTGTGTGTTGAGAGGCACATGCTGGGTCTCTGCACAGGATGGAGTGCTTTCTGAGTGTTTTTTGAAAGCACAGACTTCAGGACTGTCTGGAGGTGGAAATATGCCATGGAGATGAAAAGCATGTTTCTGTTTTTTCAGGAATGTGCTCTGGACAATCAGTCCTTCATCAGGGGCTTCCTGCTTGCTCCTCCCATTCCTCTCCCATGTCCAGCCAACAAAGGAGGCCTCTGAGTCATTGTTGCTGCTTATTATTAGGACTGAGCCAAGGCTCTCTGTATTATCATACACTACAGAGCTCTTGAGGGCACTTTCGGGGCTCTTTCCATCCTGGCATGCTCTTGATCCACTGGGTGGAATGTGTCTGGTATCCATGGGGACACATGACCTTGTTTGTTGTCTTTAAGCACCCCTTCTCTGGACATTTCTCAATAGTCTTCTCTGTAGTGACAGAGCCCCACAGCATGATTTTCAGCAGCTCCTGAAGTGCTGAGATGTCTCCATGGGGAACCCTGTAGAGCAGTGCACCCTAGCTCTTTTATCTGCTTCACGTGAGGTGAAGGATTAGGCCCTCTTTCAGTCTGTAAAACACAATGAAAGCTTGGCATGTTTGTCAGGCATCTCCTGTGACCTGCTTTGCCTTTGTGGCCTGACTTGTCACCGGTGCCAGGTCATGGGCACTCTATGAGCCTAAGCTTTACCTCTACCAGCTTTGGTTTTCTATTTTAAAGAACATGGTAGGATTTCCTCCCACGCGTGGATCCCCTTTATCGCTATAGCATTTCCTTTACTGTGGGTCTTTCTCCAGCCTAAGCAAAATTGAGGCACACACTTCCGTTTCTGGCTGTGTGTCCCTGCCTGCCTGTGGGATGGCTGGCTGTTGGTTGAACGTCTTTTGGAGGAGGTGGACCTTGCATAACAGGCCGCACAGCAGTTAGGTGCTGCAGATTAGACTCTTAGTGCCAATTAAGCATACACCGATAAGCACATGGAGCCAAAAGGTTGTTTAATCATGGGCCGACCTGACATGAAGACCTTGAGTACAGCTGACTGATGATCCAGGACAGCCAGCTCTATTAGATGGGAAGAGGTTAATAATAACCAGAAAGAAACTTAGAAAGGTTCTTAGCTGTGGTCAAGGTTCATCTTCAACAAGACTGAATTCATGAGAAAAAGTCTCCTCGCTGTGGTGGATGAAAGGAAGATGGGTCCGCTGGCTGAAAGGTGGTGCTAAGCAAATTCCATTCAGGAAAAAAAAACACCAAAACAAACCCCAAACCACCTTGGAGTACATTTTAACAGCCAGGTGAATTAGCTACTGGATCAGCTGGCATGGAATTCTTTTCCACTCTCAGGCTGTACCTGTAAATTTGCTGTGTCTTTCCAGGAGTGTGTTTCTGTTTCTTCAGGTATTCTACCTCACAGAATAAACTGCCCTGCGCTTTTAATCTTCTATTAGAGGCTTTCTGCTTCTCTGGGTCAAACAGAAATCATGTAAGAATAAGACCTCCAGAAACCACATCTCCTTTTCCCAGGCATACCGGGTATACCATTCCTTATGTTTCTTCATTTCATCTCTCTTTTGAAGCTCCCAGTGACTGGGGCATTATCTACTGCATCCTGCATCTTAACAGTCCAGTCCCTTCCCTCTATCAATATCTCCTACTGCCATGTCACTCTGGGTTCCCCAAGACCCTAAAACATGCATTTCTTCAGTGGCAAACCCAGAAAAAGAAATTATTTCCAATTTTTGATACTAAGGGCCTGTAAAAACTAAAAGGAATGTATTCCTTTATATAAGTAAGGCAAAGATCTTCTGAGAGACAGAACGATGGAAAATTCTAAGAAAACTAATCTTATCTCCTGTCTGCTGTGGTGGAATAATGAACAGCTAGTTTTATCTATTATACCTGGTATCTAATCTAAGCTTTACTGGCTGCCTCTCAGGGGAGCCTATTCATGTTGTTGGGCATGTGGAGAGCATTCACAAGGACTTATTCACTTGCTTTTGGCAGCAGCCTTTTATGCATTTCAGAACTGCTTTCACGTACGCCTAGTTTTCTACAGAGAATCCAGTTGCTTTGCAATTTACTCCTTTCTGGTTTTCCTTGTTTTCTTTGAACTCACCAGTTTGTCCATATAGGACACGTCCATGAGGCATGTGCCAGGGTTGGGCAGAGAGGAAGGATTAGTCCACAGCTTGCTTATGACATGCCTATTCATACAGCCCTACATACTTTTTGCCTGCTTCAGAGCATAATGCCACTATTATTGGAGTTCAGCCTGTAATCTACAGTGACCACAGATCCCTTCTGAATGAGCAGGAAGTGAGTGATGATTATGGGTAGGGATGTGCAATCTGTGCTGTGTGGTAATGGTGCATCATAATTGTTATAATTTATGCCACTTTGCTGTTTATGCATAGACCTTATATGTTCAGCTAACAGTATTGATACTGTAGACGATACAGGTGAAGAGTGAAAAATAATCACTCCATCTGAGAGCCAGCAGGTTAAATGCATGAGTGGTGGATGGGATCTCCAGAATTTAGTTACAACCTTGCATTACAGAGATTTTTCAGCAGAAGTTTTCAATAGGTCTGCCTTAACTGCCTTTTTCCCTCTTATCTTTCTAGCTTTTATAGGTGCCTGCTGGGATGTGGGATGCTCAGGAGCACTGTCTCCTGGGTGGCACTGATGTTCTGTGCCTGCCAGTAGTGCTGTAGCATTGCTACTAGTGGGTCGGGTTTAAGTGTACCTTAAACAGTTTCTTCTAATAACAGAGTACTTTGCAGAAGCACAGGTTGTCTAGACGTTGCTTTATTTGCCACTAAAACATAACAAGCTAGAGCAGGTACACTTCAGAGCAGTCATGTCAAGTCATGTCAAGTTTAGATGGTAAGCAGAGAAACTTAGGAAAAAAATCAGTATAAACAACCATAATTAATATCAGGTGTCTCTAATAAATCAGCTGGTGGTTATGTGCTACCTAGGTTTCATTGCAATGGTGGGAGTGTTTGAGAACAGGGAGGTTTGCAAGGGACTTACTTTGTGGTGAGTGGGCAGGTCTCACTATTTGACTTTTGTTGTTGCCCTGAGCAGTGATGACAGAGAAGCGCTTTAGCCTGCGCAGAGGGAGGTGAGAGGGGGGTTTCTCCATGAAATCCAGAGCAGTTTTTGTACTTGCTGTTGCCTAGGAAAGCTAGAATATTTATGACTCAGTACTGAAGCAGGAGGGCAGGAGGCTTTTTCCATTCTTGCATGTGGCCTTTTGTGTGTCCAACAGTGATGTTTTTCTTCTCTCCTTCTCCTTCCCTGATGCATCCCTTCCATTGCAGTCTCTGTGAGCAGAAGCTTGTTTGCAGTGCAGTCACCCTCACTTTGAGTCAACCAGGCAATGCCCCTGGAGTGGGAAGGGAATGTCACTTTGGTGTACATCATGGGAACCACAAGCAGTCACCTTCCTTGAGCAGTGCGTGCTGTGTACACAGCAGTCTGTGATTATACTTCATATGAGGACAGTGAACCACTTCAGGGTTGTGGATGCGGCTCAGCCCTGCAGCTTTTCAGCTGCTTAGTTGGGAATATGTAATTTTTATTTGAGGTCAGAATACAAACTGGTAAATACAGCAGAGCTGTGGCTGCCAAATTCTCCAGCTCTAATATGTTATGTAATGTGGAAACTTAAGGATTTCCTCATAGCAATGAGGTACTAGTAAGTTATGGTGAAATTAATGGTTTAGGTAAATTGTGCTGTAGAGGCAACATTGATCCCATTTTGAAAACTAATTTTAATAGGAGTGAAGTCAGTAACACCTTAATGCTCATTGTTACCATGGGCTGCTCAGAAACATTGATTGCCAGATTAGAAGACATGTTTGGGGCTTCAGGCACTCTGAAATCTCAGGCTGGATAAGCTATGCCCAGACTTAGCTTTAACTCAAGGTTTTCTGTACAACTTTATGAGATTAGTTTATCAGATTGAAGCTGAGACTTTAGGCCTGATTCTGGAGTTACTTTGCTGTTTCTGTCCTGTTTTCCCTCTGCCTAAAATTGTGCAGCTATTTTTTTGTGTTCTTGCTTAGCCAAGTATTAGTCTAAGTATTAGACTAAAAGTTGGGCAGTGGGATTGTAGGATCAGTTCTTCCTTTCCCACAGCCTTCCAAGTCACTCATATCTCCTTGTTGCCCTAGTCTCCTGTGTGCAAAATGTTGATAGCAGTACTTTCTTAGAAAAACAGTATTAGCATACTGGAATTCTAGGCTGGAAGGGACACAAGACAGACAGCTGACTATGGGCTCAATTTGGTTTTCCCATAAACATCTCAGTACTGTAGAGGTATGTGGAACTTGGCCCAGCCCAACAGTAGCCCTGTCTGCTAGTTGAGACTTGTTATGGAACTTGTGAAAGCTTCTGTTCCTGGGCAATGAGGCATCAGCTGCTAGCAATGGGAAGGATTCAACTTTGATACAGGAAGGTGGAAATCAAGGTAATGATTGGGATGAAGGAACCACCTTGCCCAGTATGATTTTCCCAAAAGTGGTTGCAGGTGGTCGGCTAGGGAGGAGATGGAGCAGGGCAAGCAGGTGTTATATCCTACTGGTTTGGGTTTTTTCCAGGGGATTTGCTGAGACTATTGTATTTTATCTGTTTAGTAAGCTGAAACAGATTTCTCAAGTGCGTGTCCTGACTCCTAGTGAAGCCATGTGGACTTCTTCCATACCCTATGAGAACTAAGAAGCAGTAAACAGAATAGAGGAAGATGACAGAAATGTTGAAAGAGGAACTACTGGCCTGAAAGGAAGTTGTTAGTAGAAAGTAGCCTTGAAATGGAAGCTATTCAATATGTCAAATGATGCTCTGAGCATTAAAAAGTAAGATTTTGCTAGTGATGTTCCCTAAAGACACAAAGCTGTGAAGCATCATCAGAGGCAGTTCGAGGTTATTTAGCGGGAAGATCTTGGATGTCCCTAAGGAATAACACAAATGCGAACTGAGTAGTTAAAAATTGTGTGCATAAAAAATGAGCAAAAAGTTCAGCTTGAGTGGGGAGCTCATTGGGCAAAGACAGAGATGAGAGAAAACCCAGGATCTGTCTATCAGTGATGTGCAGGATAACTGCGAGCATCTGGTATGATGAAGCCATGAAAAATATAAATGTCATCCAACGTGACATGTTGGACAAAATATTTGTAGATGAGATGGGGAAATTTTAGTGTATTAAGGCATGGTGAGACTTTGCTTGGAAGACTCTGTACATTTACAGTTGCTTTCTGAAGGCTGTAGGCAAACTGGGTCAGGTCCAGAGGAAGGATACGGGTATGATCAAAGAAATGGAGAGCCTTCCTAATGTGAAGTGATTAAAGAACTCAGATGATGTAACTTTAAACTGAGATCGGATGAATACTGACGTTAAGGCTCATTTTTGGAACATGAGTGAATAGGGGTGAGCTGTACATGGATAAAGATAAGCTGGAAATGTAGAAAATGTTCTTAAACATCAGAGGAAGAACTTGGGGAATTAATTCTCTTAGAAGACAGTTAGCAAGCAACAAGAAATGTCCAATTTTCAGGAAAAAAAACAACAAGAACTTTCTCTTTTCAAGCCATTTTCTTATTTGGAGATGTGACTCTTGCCATGGCTTGCAAGACCTGAAGAAATCAACACTGCTGGTTCCAGGCAGTCAGCAAGATCATCATGGGGGGCTGTGACCAGCATAACCCTAGAGACTCCTGTGCCTTCGTCCTCAGATCCTCTTGGAAGGCAGGCTTAGTGTGCTAGGGGAAATGTGAGGACTGAGAGCAGGCATTGCCACTATAGTTAGAGTGTGATTTTCTGTATACACTTCAATTTTTGGACCCTGATTCAAAAACTCCCGTATTTCTTCCCACCAAACAGAAGAGTCGTCAAACACCTGATGGTAACGACCAGCCTGTATTGATCACTGTGTGTAAGAGAGATAGTGTTTGACCTTGAGGGGCTAGGCTTGCAGGGATGGGGAATGATTTTGGGGGTTGTTTCTGAGGATTTTTATGAACCTACTGTGTTCCTGTTGCCCTCTGTAGTTTGGTTGCTCTTGCTTCAGTTAAGCAGGGTTATGCTCGTGGTTCAGCTCCAACCAGTGTCCCTGTCTCTGGCATTACTGAAACAGCCTGAGCAGTGATGGATGGGGTTGCCATGTCCTTAGGTTTTAGATTGTTTCCTCGAGAAATCAGTGTCTGAGATGGAAGAGCACAGAGTAGCTTTCACCTTGCTCCTGAGTGGCTCAGCATGTGACAAAGAGTGATGGTGAATCTCCCTCCTGTGGCTGTGATACAAATGGGGTCATGGTGGGCCAGGAGCTGCAGCCAGCATATGTTCATGATGTTTCACCCACAGATAGGAAAGCACAGGTCATCCGCTGTGGTCATGAGTTTGCTGTTGCTTGCACCACTTTCTCTTTGCTTGAACAGCATGGACACACTGAGGGACAGATGAAAATATCCCTCCATTAGGAGGAGGAGGTGGCAGGCCACTGGGTTATAGCTGTAAGCCGTGGAGAAGCAGTAGCTCTGGGGCTGCTTGGCTATTCCGAAGGTGGGTGGCTTGTGCTTCAAACCTAATGGTAAGGGGTGATTAAAGACCTCTTTCTTCCTAGTGATTGGTGTTGGAGCCACAGCACAGGCAGCTGACTGGGATCTGGGGCTGAGCTGTTTCCAGTTCATGGATCACTGGAGCAGATCTGCAGCAAATAATCGTGAGGCTTGGGCTGCTAGTGGATGACTTTGCTGTACAATTGCAGTAAAAGTAGGAAGGTTTCTTCCTTCTTGTATGTGGAGACGTGCTGACCTTAGCAGCCAATTTCTGCATGGTATGTGAAGGAAGGAGCCTGAGGCCAAGACAGAAATGCGTTGGGCTTTTTTCCACCCAGATGGTCTATTTGCGTCCTGGTTGTTGTCAACAGGTGCTCCAGGTATGTACACAGCTTGTGTCCAGTGTGGGTGCAGCACATGGGTCTCCCCCGAAGTGATGAGCTCTGCTGCAGTCTGATGGTAGGAATGGGATGTACGTCCTTACTGGAATTCACAGATTGGACAATGTGTTGTGCATTGAGTTCATACACCCTTGGAGCAAGGGGGCAGAATGGCAAAAACCCTGTCCGACACCTGGGATACCTGTGAGTAGTGAGACCGATGTTTCTCGACAAGCACTTTTCTCTTGCCATGCTGCTCCCTACAGTGCTGGGGTGTGTGGGAATCATCTATCTCTACCTCTCCAGGCCAAGCAGGACAAGGCCCTCTGTTGCTGTAGAGGCGGGCATGTTCTGGCACCTCCATCTCCCTCACCTTGCTTCTCTAAGGAGCTCAATGAGCATCCCGCAGTATTCCTGCTCCCTTCATTGCATGAGACTGTGGAGTCAGCCTCGCTTCCCTTCTTGCACTGACTCATCTCTGTGATCAAAGAGGAGTCATATCCTAGAAGACAGTCCCCAAGAAAGAGCTTTCTTTTTTCTCATTAGTGCCTATAATCTCCTACTGCCTACAAAGCTTTGGGACAGCCCATCAGTTTTTACTGCTGTTGCTGAGAGGGGCAGATCCTGGGAGGGGAAGTGCAGCAAAGGGGTGCTTGCTGCAGAGGTGCAAGGCCACATGTGCTTAGGGTGAGGAGAACTTGCTGAATGTGTTTTGGGGAGGAAGATACAATTGTTTATGTTGGGAACAGATATGTAAATAGGAGTGTTTCTCAGGGAGTCTGCTGTCTGTGGCATTGCTCTGCCAAGTTTTTAACAAAACAGCCCCCTGACTCCATCTGCTCTGGTGTGTATCTGCTACATGAGGCAGGCATTGCTGTCCGTGAACCATTAACCAATGCCAGTGTCCTGTGGCAGGGACAGGGATGGAGGCAGTCTGCCTGCCAGCATCCTGTCGTCAGCATTGACAATGCCTGTGGAGGACTGGGGAGGGCATCGAAATAGTTTCCATTCTCCTCTCTGCTGTGGGAACAAGTCTCCTGGGTAACAAATGCTCCTTGTTCTGCACAGAGCTCCACAGCTGAGACTCTCTGTCTCTTTCTTCACTGCTGCTCCATGACTGTCCCAGCTGAACGGGCTGGAGATATCTGCTTGATCCTGCCTTAATTAATGCTGACAATACAATGGAACTGGCCGTACAGGGGTCCAGGGGCCACACGCTGATGGGAATACAGTAAACAATCTCATTTACTGCAGTGCAGGTGGAGCAAAGGCTGACAGGACTAGCTTTCTGCTTGCTGTAATGGCCAGGCATGGAGGTACATCACTCACTTCTGCCTCCTCCTTGAGGTTTGTCCAAGTTACTTGAATGGGACCAGGTGGTGGTGTGGGCTTGGAGCATTCAAGGAAAAGGAAGCAGTGAGCTAGGGAGCATGAAGTACCACAGACAGGGCAGAGGCATTGGCCTGTCAGGAGGGACCTTCAGAGCCTGGGCTTTGGAACAGACTGACAGATAATTCCCAGTGTTTTGGAGGTGAGTAGCAGAGCAATATCTGCAATGCTGTCTCCAATGCAAAGCAAATAGGCTTGCTTGACCCTTTCTCTTTTCTTGCATGAAGGATGTCTCTGCACTGAGGGGAGTCCTAGACTCCTGCCTCTGAAGCCCTTGGTGGGAACCCACCAGCCACTGGGTTTTCAGACAGGTATCTGATTTGAATGTTACCTGAAGAGATATTTTATAGGTTTCTAGTGGTCTAGGGTATGACACAACTGCCAATGTTTCCACTAATGAATCTAGCATTTTTCTGGCGTAGCTTTTTATGCTTGCCTCTCTAGAGGCAGAAGCTTCTGCAAAGTGTTGTATTGTCAAAGCTATTGTATTTATTTATTTGGTTGCTGCTTTGGTTGCCTTGTGGCATAGAGCAAAAAGTAACTCAGGCATGTGATGGTTCTTCATTTCTTTGAACTGTGTGTCTATCTGACATTTTTATCTCTCCTCTAACTTACCAGCTTCCCACGGAGCCTCGGTTTAGGAGATGGGATTTGGTTCAGAATATTAAGAGTTGCTTTTCCTCAATATGGGCACTCCACTTCCTGAGCTCTGCTCATCTTGGTCTCTAGGAGAAGGGCTAGATGGCCAAGTGCTATAGCGTGAGTTGTCCCTCCAGGATGACTATCTCAGGCAAGCTCCTCCAGCACCAGAAGGATCTCCCCTGGCACAACCTGAAGGACAGCTGAGCTTTGGGGCTGTGTGGTCTTGCCAAGGCTGTGGTAGAAAAACAAAAGCAGCCAAACGTGTCCCTTGGCGAAGCTACCTGTGCCCAGCCAGGAACTGCCTCTGGTGAAAGGGGAATGGTGGAAAAAATCCTGTCATATGGCCCCAGGACAGCAAGAGAGCCTGTGCTTTTACAGGTGGTGATCCCTTATTTCAGGAAGGAAGATCTGCTGTGGATTGCTTTGCAGAAGTGCTGGGATTTAGCCCAGGTTACGGATGGCACTTGAGTCACAAGCGGTAGTTAACGGTGGGATCTTGATTTGAGATTCCCTGTGACAGCAAGGTCTGCAGACATCCTGCCCCTGCCAGGTGAATTGGACGACAGTGGGAGCGGTGAGGGTTGCATCTCACTTTGGGGGTGGCTGTATTTCAGGGATGCCGTGTAGGTACTGTTGATGAAGCTCTTTAGGACAAGGCACTGCAGAAATGCAAAAGAAGCTTCAAGAAGCTTCTTGCACTTTTCCTGATCTCTCAATTGTAAGTCCTGCCATCTTCCTCCTCCTGCGCATTGCTTCGCAGACTGACATTTTGACTCCAAGGGTCCTAGCTGCCATTATCAATGGTAGGAACATAGCACTCCAGCTTATTTTGCTTTCCTTTGCAAAGCCAGGAGGAGAGATCAGACAGCCTGTAACCATGCAGTGTCTGAATCCCAAGCTCATCACAGAATACGATGCTTCAGCTGTATTTTATGGCACAGGCTTTAGTCTTTTTTTTTCTCCTCATGCTACCTTCATGATTTCCTGGTTCCTGTAACAGTCAATCTTCCATCTTCCAGCTCGACTTAACTCCCCTCCTCTCCTTCTCTGCTCCCTCCCATCCCCTGCCTTGTCTGAGGTCCTGCAGAGACTGATTGTAAGCTGGAGCGGCAGTGCTGTGGGCATGCTTGCTCCTTCACGCGCAGCAACGTCACAGCAGCAGCAAGAGCATTGGAGATGTGATTGCGCAGACCCTCTGCAATGCCAGACGTGCAGCTGTTAAAAAAAATAAATTAAAAAAAAATGGACTCTGTGTTTCCCACAGCATCTTCATGAGAGAGCACGGAGCCCACTAGAATCTGAGTGCGCAGCAGTGCTGGAGCAGAGCGTGTTCAGTGAGAGCAGAGGGGAAACAGGATCTAAGGAAAGGTGAGATGGAGAAATGATGGGGTGGGCGTTATTTGCTCTGATTGTTTTCAGGCCATTTGTTGTCTGCAAAGTGACTGATTTGTTTTTGTAGAGATTGCCAGCTACCCAATGAAGCTTAAAGATTTTAGGATTGCTTTGTCTCTTTAAAGGCTGTGTTGCTTTGGAGCTTCTGAATATAATGGATGCAAGCTAGTGAGGAGGCTGGTGTTGCTGCGCAGAATGCGTGTTTGTCCATTGTAGTTATGAAATAGCAGTTGTCATGTCAGGGGCTGGTTGTGCAGAGGCGAGCTGTGCTTCACCCTGACAGTGCAGTCGCATAGCTCTCCATTGTGCCTGCCATGACAGCCAAGCCCACACGGGTTGTTTTGGTCCCGCCAGCTACCATGCTGTCTTTGCATCCCTGGCGGTGATGCTGCTGTGCAGCTCAAAAGCTGTTTGGACAGACGCTGCTTCCATGAAAAGCCAGAAACAAAAGGACACAGAGAAAAGGCTGTTGTCATTGTGGCTTTTTGTGGGTTTTTTTGTTGTTTGTTTATTTTGTTGGGTTTTTTTTTTTTTAAAAAAGAAACCGGTAAATCAGTTGCTCAATGGTGTTACGATAAAATATTGTCACAGGTAAAACCGTGCTCTTCTGCTAAGACATATGCCAGGCTCTGTACAGGCTGTAGTCCTTTGTGTTGCCCAGGGTGTGTCTCTGCTGGCTGTGTAAATGTATGCTTTCTTTTTCCCTGCCTCTCTTCACAGATCAGATGAGAAAGTTTATCTAGGAATGGAGCAATTACTGCTTTTAATTACTAAAATGAGGGGTCCAGGCTGCATACTAGTTACTAGAGCTTAATTACATGGTCTTGTTGTAGCCAAATCCCTGTTTTCTCTCCCTGCCTTCCTTCCTTTTCCCTCCCCCACCCTCTGCACAAATCCTTCCATCAAATTGCCTCTGCAAATGCACGGGGAGAACAGATTAAACAAAAAGAAGGGTGTATGTGGGATAGGGGCATAGATGCCAGAGAGGTAATGTTGAAGATGACAGTCAGTGGAAAAAATACGACAAAGGTATAAAAGAATGAGATTTCCATACGCGTAGTACAGTGACTTGGCTGTAGGGGAATGTACACGTGAGAAGGTAGTAACAAAAGGGCATAATGAAATAGCAGGTCCAATCTTTTGGGGTTGTGGAAGATGCTAAATACATGGAGTTGCAGTTCAAGGTGTTAATAAGAATTACATTAACACTGGTTGTTGAGGAAGATCCTACAGTGTGTGGATTGATGGGTGTCATAGAGGTTTATGGACAATGGGGGAAGTAGAGGTCTGCTTTTTTACCTTGCCAGACACCTGGAGCCTTGTATATGGGTGTTACTAATGAGTGAGCTTGGCAGGTTTAGCCTATTCACAAAAGCTTTCTGCAGTTTGCCAATGTAATAAGAATAGTTCTGATAAAGCATCTTTAGGCCTGTCAGGAGCAACAGGATGATAGAAAAAAAATGTAGATAAAATGGTGAATATTTGACAGAGCTGCAGAGGAACCTTGGAGCAGAAGGGCCAAGTGTGAGGGGCACTGCAGAGCTAGAGGAACAGAAGGTTATGGGTCAGAGACTAACAGTAGAGGGCACAGGGGAGGAAATTCAGGGTTGTCTTTTTCAGGGAATGTAAATGTGTCATTTGTACTGTCATTCTCCAGTCTCTCACTGCGTTCCCTGATAAGAGTCAGTGCTATGTGCAGCCTCAAGGGGTTTGTCGAGGTGGGAGTGATCCTCAGCACAGGCCTTTCTGTAGCAGTTTTCCTGAAGGAACCATTTTGCTACTACAGCTTCTCAGCTGGGTACTCTTGGAGCCTGGTACCTGTGGAGCCTGGCATTTACCCCTGCTGAAGAAGATAAACGCACAGTTTCAGTGTGGGGTACTGGGTGAGAGGGAGAGGGCTTCCAGAAAAAACATGGAGCAAAGTGCATTCTGCTTACAGCTCTGTTACAATGTCCTGGAAGCACTCATACACCTTCCTGAACTGCAGCCCCTTCTAATCTCTATCTCACCCTGGAAATCCCCTCTGTATCTCCAGGTCTCTGTCCCACTCAGCTTGATGTGATCAGGGAGCAGGGTACGCCTTTGTGGGTGGGTGGCAGATTGTGTTTGTGGTGCCGCTGCAGAACAGGCTCCTGCAGGATCTTGAAGCTGGGTAACAACAGCATGTGTGTGTGTTTATAGGTGCTTCATGGGCTGGAGAATGCGACATGCAACAGGATACATCTATGCAGAATATACATATTTATATTGGGGTGTGGACGAAAAATTGTATGTAGTTTGAGTGTACAACTCTTGCCTGAAAAAAAAAAAAGGTGATGCTGCCTTCACTGTGTGAGATAGGAACACTCCTTAGGCCATGCAGGCTGTGCCTAACTACAAGGTGCCATTCTTATGAGAGCATCTGTTAAGCAGTGAGAGTTTACAGATCTGCTTTGAGATACTTAAAAGATGGGCAGGAGTTTCTGGTGACTGGAGCTGACTGAAATGATTCACAGGAGATAAAATTGCTGTCGTATGTCTTCCTCACTGCATTGATGCAGAATGCTGGAGATAAAATGCAGCTGGATCTCTAGAAGCAAGAAACCCGGACCTGCATTGCAGAAGGTGCAGGTGGCCAAGGAGAATATGCTGTGGACTCAGGAATGGCCTGGCCATGGCTCCATTACCACCTCTTAGGTGTCTGAGGCTGTGAGAGTAAACAAAAAATGAGTCCTCTGTCCTGGAGATCTTCATTTTCTTCCAGTCTGATGCTCCTGCTGAGTCAAGATCTTACTCTGGTATTATTCCTGGTAGCCAGACAGTAATCCACCTTTAGCAACCCTATGTTGTGTTTTGCCCCATTTTTCATTTGTTTCCCAGTCTTATTATTCTTTTCCAATGTTTTCTGAAAGCCTTACATAGTATTAAGGGCAGGTTGATAGATCTAACGTGTCACTTTCATTTGTCTTTTGGAACAGGTACAGACTTTGCTTTTATTATTTGCCAGCTACACAGCTTCTCCCCCTTCATCTCTTTCCTCATGGATATTTTTATCAAAAGCGCTGTTGCAACTTATTCTTTCATTGTTCTGGGATTGAGAATATCTTGTCCCTCTGACTTGAATGCACTCATCTTCTTGAATTTTTCCCACTTCAGAACCTCATTTCCTTTTCTGCACCCTCTTTCCTCTGTATTATCTAACCCATCATTGCTGCAGCTTCAATATTCATTTTCTTGCCAAAACAGCACCAAAGATGTTGTTTTACTTACCTCTGATGCCATTCGTGGTGTGATTATGCATTGAGGGTGGTCAGTAGCTCCATTCTTCTAATTTCCTCACCTTGCTTGGTGATTCCAATTTGTTGGGGTTTTTTTCACTTATGATGTACATTCAAAGTCTTTTCTGAAGTGCATCTCCAGGCTCTTTGTTCTTGTTGACTTTATAACTGCTTTCCCTGATAAGACAAAGATCTGCTCTTTAAAAATTAAAAAGGTTTCATTACAGAGTCGTCTGCTTTTTACTCTTTGTCTAATCTGAACTGGGTCAGCTTGAGTTATTCAGTCCAAAGCCACTTCTATATCGTAGATGCTGGGTGGCAGCTCTTCTCAGTAGACAAGGTTGTGATGGACCTGAACACTGGTTAAATCAGGAAAAAACAAACCGAAAGTGAGAGATGTAGAGATCTGTGCAGGTGGGTGAAACATGGAAGAGATGGAGGTGCCCCCATGTCAGTTGTGGCATCTCAGCATAGTCCTTGAAAAGAGATTTTTTTCCCATGTTGTGGAAGCCGTTGAAAGCCATTTAGCGTTCTCACCAGCAGTGGGAAAGTTCACTTGTCTGCTACCTGTGCTGCATCACGGGAAGAGTCATGATGTGGATAAAGTGCTTCTGGCAGTCTAATTTGTAGGTCCAAAAGAGCCAGAAATTCACCCTGTTCTAGAGCTGTGTGAAAGACTGCAGGATTCAGCTTGAAGAAGCTGAGGGAACTTGGCTGGCAGGGGGTGAAATCCACAGCAATGATCAATGGCAGCTGTGTTGGTGGCTAGTCTTAGCAGGGATTTATCATGTTATCTGCTGAGCAGGTTCCCTGTGTGCCCTAGCACTCAAGTGAAAGTTGGTTCCTCTCCAAAGAGAAATAAGCAGGCTGTCAAAATGGCTGTAGTCCCTGATTCTGCTCCAGTTTTCTCTCTTAGTGACATGATTTTAACGTTCATTTTCTGGAAGAAGTGGGTCAAAGCAGGGACATACCTGTTAAGATGAGTGCAAGAGCAGGCTTGTCCATAAACTTCCTCTCCCCACCACAGTTGTGTTGCAGCCTCAGGGTCATGTAGACAATGTTTTTTTCTATCCATCAGACACATGCAAATGTTTTTTACTGGGTAAGGCTGCTGGTGATTATGTCAGCAGACAGCAGAAAAAAACAACTGCATTTGTTAACCCTTGCAAATGGTTAGAAGGCAGAAGGCAGAGGTATAGTGTAGGCGAGTAGCTGTAATGTAGGTGATGGCAGCTTCTGGCTCAGATTCACCTTCTGAGTTAGAACTCATGGGAAAGAGACCATGTGTTGGTCTTTGTGCAGTGCTGAAAGTATGGGGCTGGCAGTAACTTTGCATGATAAATAATAAATATCTGAGTGATGTCAACAGTGCTTTGTACTGACATTTGGCAAGTGATGGGAAACTGGCACTACTACTAGTCTCTCTCTGCTCTAGCACAGGGTGCTCTCTGGAAGCAGAGAGCGAGTGTCATTGTCCTGTTATTGTGGGTTTTGGGCCAGTGGCACAGGTGTCTCAAAGTAATGAGAGCCAGCAGTCCCTTCTGGCAAGAGGGAATTTCCTCCTCTGGGAGTTACAGGGGAAAAAAAATAGAGATTGTAGGGAAGACAAATATAGGGAAGGCAGATTTTCACCTGATACTTTCCTGGGACCCACTTTTACCTCAAATTAGACTGTCCTCTGTTCTTGACGAAGGGTAAGACCCATGGACAAGGGATAGTCTGACTTTTCCTTGGTTCCCAGATGTGCAAGAGAGTCACCTGAGCATCCATGGTTCTGGCAAATGCCCCAGAGCACCCCTGCATACTCATGCGAGAAAAAAAAATGGCAAGAGTTGCAGAAAAATGAGTTTTTCATGAGAACTCAAGTGGTCATATGAGTTTTGAGCTGGTGAATTGCTTAACTGTGATGCACTCAACCCTGGGGAAAAATCGTGCTTCTGAGTGTTGGCTAACACAGACCCAGTTCAGCACCAATTAGATCATATCTTCCGGCTCCTTCTGACGCTCAGGGAATGGGCTCTTCAGGTGTTACTCTTAAAGAGCAGGGAGTCCCTGTTCCATGTATCTGTAGACTAATCTTATCCATTGGTTTTAACTACAGAACTGCACCTTATTCTTTGTAAACTGGCACCAGCTGCCATCATTTCTGTAAAAGTGTGACCTAAATGCTTTCTGTGGGCAGGTGGTTCTTTGTTTTGCTCTGCCTGCATTGGTGTAGGAACAACCGCTTGCTTACTTTACCTCCTTTCATCTAGTAGGTCCAATTCACCTGGATTGTTTACCAGGCCACCTTCTTTTGGTCCCTCTTTGTGGTTACCATGGCAAAAAGCAGGGATGTGTGCCTCGTGCTGCATTGTCATCTATCTTCATGTGTAACTTGGATAGTATAGCTGTCCTTACAGGTGTCCTTCTCAGCAGGAAGAATGACCTGTCTGGACCATTATGCTAATGCAATTTTCTGTTCTTTATAGAGATGCTAGCTCTATTATCTGCTTACCTGACATTCTTCCATGTAGTCCCATCCACAGATCTTTTCCACTAACATACGAGAATATCCAGTGTGAGGTATAAATAATTCATATCTTTGTTCCCAAGATATTGTTGGCCCACACATCTCACTTGTCTTTGCCTAACTCATTCTAGTAATCAGTACCTGGGGTGACACATCTGCCTTGGAGTTTGGCAGCTTCACCACTTGTTAATATGCTTGCCTGACAACTCTTTCAGTCAAGAAATTTTTCCTAATGTCCAGTCTAAACCTCTCCTGGTGCAGCTTGTGGCCATTTCCTCTCATCCTATTGCCTGTTACTTGGGAGAAGAGCCCAGCACCCACCCCACCACAACCTCCTTTCAGGCAGTTGTAGACAGTGATGAGGTCTCCCCTCAGCCTCCTCTTCTCTAAGGTAAACAACCCTAATTCACTCAGCCACTCCTCGTAGGATTTGTTCTGCAGCCCCTTCACCAGCCTCGTTGCCCTTCTCTGCATACACTCCAGCACCTCAGTGTCCTTGTAGTGTCACTGATAGTGACTTGTAGTCACTTATAAGGGATTCCTTGTGTGTATGTGGCTTATCGTGAGCAGTGATTGTAGCTTGACCCTTCAGAAGAACAGCAAAGGGATTTCAGCATGCATCTGCACTTAGCCATTTCCTGCTGGTAATAAGCAGTTCTCTCTTGTCCACAGTCCATGGCATCTAACTTAACATACTGCTGAGATTTATTCTCCTGCTGCAGGTCATAGAACTTGAAATGGCTATTGAGGGGAATATCTTCATTTCGCAGATATCTCCTCCTTGCCTTCAGCTCCTTGTCAAATGCCTAGTTTTCATTTCTGCAGACACTTGCTATTTATAATTACTGTATTTATAAAGCACTCTGAAGGTGGTGACTATTTATTACAGGAAGCCTGACAGCCTTTTTGTTCCCATGTGCTTTTCCTTCCCTGTTTCCTCTTAGACTGGCTATTGTGGGGAAGGCCCGGGGCAGAGGAACAGTGAGGTTGCATGGAGCACAGTGGGACCTCAGATGTCCCTGGAGGTCTCTAAACTCTAGTACGGTAGGGTTACCCACATCATGGTGTGATCACAAAGGAGAAGAGGAGGAACAGCCAGAAACATACATGTCCCAGCACTGACAGGCAGTGGCGTGAGGGTGGTTAGTGCAGAAAAGTGGCAACACTCTAGTGATGTGTCATTCAGCTCATGTTTGACCATGTTTTATTGAGGCACTGACAGCAGTCATTGACCCATTGGGATTTCTCTTATCTGTGCTTCTGTTTGGTGTTTTTGCACAAGCTTTAGAGAACCCAGATAATGTCTTCTTCTCTGTAACGCTGAACTGAGACTTTGTACTGCTGATGTATGTGATTTGGTATTGCAATGTGGAGAAACACTCCAAACTGAAGCAATGCATTTAGATTTGTCCTTCAAGCACTGAGAGGTGATTCCCCTCTGTTCCTCCAACAATATTTTGGTCTACTGCCTTGTTTTCTGCCTTTGCCTTGGCACAAGTTGAGATTGAAAAGAAAAACCACAACCACCTCTTGGCTTGCCATTCAAAACAAAAGGGAAATCTTCTCCCTGGAAGCAATCCAACAAACCTCATTGATTTAATGAGGCAAGTTAACCAGGGAAAATATCCTGCAGTCCAGACCTAAGTCAGATATTGAGGACCCTCTTATCTCTTAGAGTACCACAAAGAATTTGC
This sequence comes from Neomorphus geoffroyi, assembly GCA_033558235.1. Lineage (NCBI taxonomy): Eukaryota > Metazoa > Chordata > Aves > Cuculiformes > Neomorphidae > Neomorphus > Neomorphus geoffroyi. Next base: position 4,058,174 of record JAUMJM010000048.1, read on the forward strand.
ATGGGGACATGGAAAGCACCTCTCCACACATCTATGTAAAGAATTTGTGCAACTTGAGGGAGCAAACCACCCAAACCCGACACTTCACTGACAGCAAAAAGAAACTCCTCTCCTCAGAGAACAGATATGTAAGGAAAAAACCTTGGTTTCTTCTAGACTAGTCTTGTTGTAAACCTTGATTTTTTTTGAGCATGAGGCTATGTTATGCAAATATGTGCAACAGAAGATGGCTTTTTAGGTTCCAAATCATTAAACTGATTAAATTGATTCTAACTCATTAAACTGATGTCATTAAACTGCAAAAAGAAACTGGATATCACCCTGGTCATAAGGGACTTCACTTGATAAGCATCTACATATGAATGTTAAGGTACATAAAAATGGAATGGAAAATTAGAATCATAGAATCACTAGGTTGGAGGAGACCTCTGAGATCACAGAGTCCAACCATGCCTTGTCTCCTTACTAAACCATGTCCCTAAGAAACTCATCCACCCGTTTTTTAAACACCTCGAGGGATGGTGACTCCACCACCTCCCTGGGCAGCTGTTCCAATCCCTGACCACTCTTTCAGTAAAGAAATTCTTCCTAATGTCCAGTCTCAACCTCCCCTGGCGCAACCTGCAGCCAGCCATTCCCTCTCATCCTATTGCTTGTCACTTGTGAGACCAGCACCCACCCCGTCATAACCTCCTTTCAGGCAGTTGTAAACAGTGATGAGGTCTCCTCTCAGCCTCTTCTTCTCTAAGCTAAACAACCCCAGTTCCCTCAGTCTCTACTCACAGGACTTGTTCTCCAGCCCCCTCACCAGCCTCGTTGCCCTTCTCTGGACGCGCTCCAGTCCCTGAGTGTCCTTCTTGGAGTGAGGGGTCCAAACCTGAATCCAGCACGCGAGGTGTGACCTCACCAGTGCTGAGCACAGGGGCACAATCACGTCCCTGCTCCTGCTGGCCACGCTGTGTCTGACAGGCCAAGATGCCATTTGCCCTCTTGGCCACTGGTGGCTCTTGTTCAGCCGCTGTCAACCAACACCCCAGGTCCTTCTCTGCCAGGCAGCTCTCCAGCCACCCTTCCCCTAGCCTGTAACGCTGCACGGGGTTGTTGTGATCCAAAGGGAGGACTCTGCACTTGGCCTTGTTGAAGCTCATCCCGTTGGTCTCAGCCCATGGATCCAGCCCGTCCAGATTCCTTTGCAGCCGAGCCTCCCTTCCTTCAAGCAGATCCACATTTCCACCCAGCTTGGTGATGAGGGAGCGCAAGCGTGCCTGTGTGCGTCGTAAAGGGTGTCCGTAAGAAAGTCGTGTGTCCGCGTTTGAAAGAGGGGCAGGGCTGTTGAGGGTTTCCTTATTGGCGTTTCGTTGGCGTCGGCGAGCCCGACGGCGGGGGGCGGGCTGTTGGTGTCCGTGGCGAGGGGCGGGGTATAGGGGTAATTGTGCGGCTGCGCAGAGGGGGAGCAGGGTGGCGCGGGAGGAGTGATCGCGGCGACTATGCCGGAGGTCCGGAGGTCTAATCCCGCTCCGGGAAACAGCACCGTGCTTCAGGACTGCGCCTGCCCTTGAACGCTCCCCTACCCTTTTTTTGCTCCCGTGCCCGCTAGGCCCCACCGCGGCTTGGGCAGCGCGGCCTTTCGTCCTTCCCAGGCTCCAATTTTAGCTTCCGATCCTGGACCGGATCGCTGTGAGAAGGGACCCCACAGCCCACGCAGCCTTGGGCACGGACCTCCCACCCGCCCAGGCCGCTCAGGGCCCGACCGGCCGGGCCTTGGCTGAAGGCTCCGAGCCCTTGGCAAGTGACTTTGGCGTAAGCGCCGCTTGACATCAGAGTTCGTCCGGGCGGAGCAGAGCCAGATGAAAGCCTTGCGCTCATCATGTGGACGTTAACAATGTCTGCGCTCCGATAAACCTCTGGACTCTCTTCTTCTGGCCACGATTAATATCACGGCCTTCTCCTTGGTGGAGAAGCAGACGAGGGTTCAGCCAATCAAGAAACACCAGTGCCAGCCTGGGCCACTGCTGGTTCATGTTCAGCCGCTGTCAGCCAACACCCCCGGGTCCTTCTCTGCCAGGCAGCTCTCCAGCCACTCTTCCCCAAGCCTGTAACGCTACACGGGGTTGTTGTGTCCCAAGTGCAGGTCTCTGCACTTGGCCTTGTTGAAGCTCATCCCGTTGGTCTCAGCCCATGGATCCAGCCCATCCAGATCCCTTTGCAGCAGAGCCTCCCTTCCTTCAAGCAGATCCACACTTGCACCCAGCTGGGTGTCATATGCAAACTCGCTAAGGGTGCACTCAGTCCCTTCATGGAGATCATTGTTAATGTTAAACAAGTCTGTACCCAGCACTGAACCCTGGGGAACACGGCTCATGACTGGTTTCCAACTGGATTTAACTCCATTTACCACAACCCTTTGGGCCCGGCCATCCAGCCAGTTTTTAACCCAGCAGAGGCTGTGCCTGTCCACGCTGATGGCAGCCAGTTTCTCCAGCAGGATACTGTGAGAAACGGTGTCAAAGGCTTTACTGAAGTCCAGGCACACCACATCCACAGCCTCTCCCTCATCCATTAAACGGGTAACCTGGTCATAGAAGGAGATCAAGCGTACAAAGGATACAAAGTCTTCTAATGTTGATACAGAAAGCAGGGGATAACCTGCTGTTGATTAAGAAACTGTGCAGTTACTCACCCCAGGTCAGAAGCATGACTGTGGAGTTGGAGGGAACTGAGAAACTGCCTAGACAACTGCACAAACTCCTGGAAAACTCTCATAAGATGAGAGACTGAAGAAATGGATATTATTTGTATTAAATACGGGACTGTAGGGTTTGTGGTGTGAAGTAATGAATAGTCTAGAGAAAGATAATGATCATTTATGAGGTGCTTTGCTTGTAGCATGGAAGTATTACAGGGAATTCCGGAAGCTTATTTGAAACTGATAATGGGAATAATTTTCACATACTGTGATTAATTAGTCCATGAATCTTACTGTCAAACTTCAAAGCACAGCAGTATTCCCAAATGGCTTGGCATTTGTGTGAATAAGAATACCCAATGTACTTATAGCAAGTGTTCAGAAGTTGCAGAGCTTTGGAAACCTCCTGGTTGAATTGAGGGCAAGGGCTTAAGAGAGGCAAATTCTTCCTCACCACTTTTTGCAGGTACTTGTTCTTTTCTCTGAGACATCTGGTACAGAAAGAGCACAATGCCTTCAAGAAAGGAGATGTCCAAAACTGAGCATATCCGAGCTGGGAAGATATAGGAGTCTACAGTCTTAACATGGCTCTTCAGCCCTCTCAAACACCCTTGACGTGATTAGAAGCAAAGTGGTCATCCCTCCAGTAGACTTGATGTGACCCCTGGGAGTCTGATCTGCTCTTCCAGTGTAGAGCCAAGGATCATCCCCATTTGCCCTGCTTTTTTTCTTCTAGTGAATAGGTGTGTGTATCCTCTACAGTCCAGCAAGACTTTCTTCAGCAGAAGACCTTGGTTAATCCAGGCTTATCAGATTTAGTTAGTTAGACCCTTAATGCTCTGTTGAGCCCAGTCATTCCAAGCCTAATTAACACATGAGCTGTCTTGTGAAGCAATATCCTAAAATAAACTGTCCCGAATAGAGCTTTACAAGCTGAGTTTGGTTTGGGTTACCAGCCCCTGCAAGGAATAAGTTTCTCCTCTCAGAAGAAAAGTAGGTGTAGTCATTAGGAGTGTCTGGTGTGCTTCAAAAGTATTTTATTAAGGTTCTGGCTTGGCTTTTGTTAGTTCTGTTGCATGGAAAATATTCTGTTACATAAATTGATGCTGCAGTTTCATCCATATCCTCTTGGGTTTTGCCTTGCTGCTGGCTGTGCAGTCATGTAAACACACCCACACATCAGGAGGACACATTTGGAGAACGGTTCAGGACTGGGCCAAGGATCAGGGAATATTCTTGTTTGTTAGCAGAATTAAAATCTTGAGACTGCTCAAAGAGGTGCTAAATGTGGTAGAGAAGATGATAACTCTCCCTGCCCTAGCCCAAGGACAAGCAATGGATTTAAATGCCTGTTTGTTCAAAAGGACTGATAAATAACTACTACTATGGTATTTAATTAGGTGCAGGACTCAGTGGTTCAAGAAGTTACAAGCTCCAAAAATTGCAAAAATTCAGCAAAAAAACCCCAGACACTATAAGGATGTCAAGAATATAGAATCATAGAATCATCTGGTTGGAAAAGACCTCTGAGATCATTTAGTCCAAACATACCTGTCCACTAATTAAACCATGTCCATGAAAATGGATATATTCCATTGTGATTGTATAGGCTCCTTATTTGCTATGGGAGGGTTATGAAATATGCTTCTAGATTTAAAACATTCCCTGTAGAGAATGCTGCCTGTGAGCTGGCAGGAGAATGGAGCAGCCACTCATTTGCCTGTTTGGGGATTGTTACACCTCATGCAGAGCATCTGAACTCTGCTAGCAGAAGTGAAGAACAGGGCTTGACCCACCTGATTCAGTCTGTAAATGTCTTTGTTCCTATGCTGAAATCAAAACTTCCCTGTAGCAGTTAATACATGAAGACTAAATATGTTCATCTGTCCTTTGCTTCTTTCTCCTCCTTAATTTCTGAGCTGGTGGCAGCTGCTGCACTTGCTTTTGTCTTTCTTGAAAAGCATTCATAATAGACTTGTTTTAGCCAGGGAGGTCTTGTGAAGACCTGCTGTGTAATGCAAAGTGTGGTTTCTAATCTTGTACTTACATAGTCTTACTATGGACCAAGAATTGTTCCTAGATCAGAAGCTTCTTGTCCCATCATCGTGAGAAACATTCTCCCTATTTTTCTTTTTTTTCGTCAACTCTGCATTCTGCTGAAGTGAGATTCAGCCAGCCACCTGTGAAAAAAACACCTGAAGTCTGCACTTCTGCTGACTTTGAGTCTGATTCACATACAATTGTTGGCTGTATTTTTGTCGATACTCAGCTGCAGCCTCAGGTTCTTGGGGCCCTCAGTCAGGCAGGTCTGTAAAAGAAGCATGTTCTTGAGGCAGCCAGCTGATAGTCACAACCCTGCTTTCCAGCAATGCCCTGGTCAGAGCTGGGCCGTTCAGGAGAAGTTAAGCTTGCTTCTTAGGTACTGAGTCTGCCCAGCAATTTCATTTGCTTATGGGATTTTTTTTCTGAATGGGTTCTTGAGTACTCTGGGAATAATGCAGCAGCCAGGCTCCATCACCCAGACAGATCCATGTTTCAGAAAGGATTTTTGCAGTTTGGGCTCTTGTAATATCTTTAGTATGCTTTCTGAGGACTCAGGCAGAAAGATGCTATAGAAATGTAGTCCCTCCTGATGCTGATGCTGCTAGAGTGTCTGTGATAAGAAAGGATTTATTGTGTCGGCAGTTTAATTCGGCAGCAATTTCAGTGTGATATTAACAGCTAGAAACATCAGAGTCTCTTCCTCCTCTGTGGATTTGCATATGGTAATTAGGAGCATATGTGGTGGGGGCTGGGCCAGAGGGTGGCTGGTGGGGAGGGAGGAGGAGCAGTTTCCAACCCAGATCACCTCAGCCTGATGAGATGCTTGGTGCTCTCTCATGAGTCATGGCCTATAAGTGGCTCCTGCTGAGTGCCACATGCCAGATGATGAGTCACGGAGCAAGAGAGCACAGAAATGGAAAAAACTGCTTTGGTCACTTCCCAGCTCCCTGTGTTAGCCGGTATAGATCTGCTGTTTGAGCTATTTGTGATGTCTCATATAATTCAAAATGCACAAAGTAAGTAGGATTTCTTTTCCTCTGACTGGGAGGCAGTACCTGCCTCGTGCTAGTTATGTCATCAGCAGGAATACACATACTGCCTATTTTTCCTTTCAGTTTTTTTTAAAACTATTCACTACTTTCTGGCAGCTTCTGGAGTGGTAAAGCTGGGGCAGGGACAAACTGCATTAGTGGGATCCTGGAAACTGGTGCTGGAACCACCAAGCCCTGATAATCTCCCACACTGTCTTCAGTTTGGAATCCATCTCCTAGCCCTTTTGCCTGGACGTAGGCTTACAGGGAGTAAACTGCATGTATGTGTCCTCATGGAGCAAAGAGATGTCTGTATTGTGCCCCTGTCCGCAAGCTCACACAAACTGTGGCTTATTGTAGCATTTCTGCTTGTGCTTGTTTTGTAGAGCTGTGTGGTTTCTTTCAGGCATGTTAATGCAAATGCTTTGTAGGAGCCAGGGGTTCACATGGAACAACCCTCAAAAACCAAACAGCCCCAATACAAGAAGATTTTTGCAGGCTCATCTATGGAACTGAATGCCCAGATTTTAACCCTTTTTTCCATCTTTCACCCTTGCATGACATATTGGATCTTGGTCAGTCTGAGGGAGATGGCGATGACAGCGAAACCGTAGCCATTCAGAAATAGGCCACAAGAACTCTTACAGTTAGAGGCTTCCACTGTGCATTCAATTTCATAGATGAAGTGACTGAGATTCATAGAAACGCTAATTTGTTCTGAAAAGCCAGCCTCCAAAAAGCCAGCATTGCCTCCAGCTGATAGTTCTGATGATCTCTTTCCTGCCTCTTCATCCTCCATGCTATATGTGCAATATTTTTGCATTTAAGTCACATTTCTTTCTTAAATCTCTGCATGCCTCCCTAAGTATTACATTACATTTTGTGAGCAAATTTGTGTTGCTGTGTGTTGAACCCAGTCACCCCACGTGTGCAGCTGAGAGCAATGAGCAGAGTAGGGTATTAAACAATCAGCAATGGAACTCCAAAAGTGTGGCTGGAGTGGTAACAGATAGCAGGATATGCCTGAAGTTATGTGACCGACACACATAACACATCAGCACTTGGAGGCAAGGCTGATGTTTGCACCACCCCCCTCTAATTGAAGCAGAGTCTTGCAGGCCAGTTTGGAGGCGTCTCTGGTGGCTTCTACATCTTCTCAGCAATGATGCTGAGGCAGGAGGTTGTAATCCAGAATCCACAGTGCTGCACTGACCACCCTGAAATTAGCACAATATCCTCAGTCTTTGAGGGTAGGACAGAGGAGGGATCTGGAGGCCTCTGTGTGATGCTCAGGAAGGACTTAGAAGGCATGAGGTGCAAAGCCTGAAGGGCTCAGCTCTGCAAGGTACTGCGTGCCCGTGTTATCTGCAGCATGCTGTCTCCTTTCTAAAGTGCGGATACTGCTTGTCAGGCAGCCTTCAGATCAGTGTTGAACCATCCTTTGTTGCTCAACACTTTTCTCCCTTTGCTTAGATAGAGCTTTCCTGTGGCTAACAAGTTTTTGCCATGTATGTACATACATGAATGTACAAGCATTGTTAAGCAATTCCACGCCACACCATAGCTGTCTCACAAAAAGCCATCCTTCTCTGCTCTGTATTAGCTTGACTGGAGTGAAGCATCCACAGGTAATGAAATGTCTGGCTCTTTTCCAGGTTACCCTTAACACCCGAAGAAAGAGCTGAATAAACCTGTATTTCCCATGTATTAGCAGATGGTGTCAAGTATGGAGAAGGCAAGGAATTTTGATATTTGCAGCAAAATGGCTGTTGCACTGATGTGTCTGAAGTCATTGTGCTCCCTGTGTGTCTCCCTGCCCTGCACTGCCACAACACGCATTTCTGGGCAGCGACCGTTGCTGGATGCTGTGTTTGCTGCTGTATGTGTAGGATAGAGCAGGATTCAGCACGCTGTGAGCTCTTGCTATTACAAATGACAAAAAAGAAGAATGAACTAAATTGGCAAAAAATGTTCAGGTACAAACTGCTATCTACACATCTGGAAACATCTTCTTGCAAAGGGATGTGAAGGCTTTATGAACAGCTGATTAAAGCTAGCAGAATCTGAAACTACTCTGCCTGCTAGATTTCATGCTTCAGTGTCAGTCCCTGCCTGCCAAGCCCTGAACAGAAGAGGGAGGATCCTTCTACAGTTTTCCAGAATCAGGGAGGGAGAACAAAAGGAGGATGCTCTTTTGTTGGAAAATGAATAATCCCTGCACTGGCCACTGCCAGCCTCCCTACATGACTGAGACAGGAGGAAGCCAGGAGAGGTGACCCGAGAGAGATGGAGTATCTAGGGCACAATAGAAGTCATGCTTATCCCTAGGAAAGCTCCCTGTAGGAGCTGACTGCATGCTGTCTGTGGTATTGGACCCCAGAGCCTTGTGCTGGGAGCACTCTGTGGGTGCAGGCAGAGTAAGCATCCATCTGTTGCAGCATCTGTGACAACCAATGAATCACAGTCCACCCGGGAAGCCTGTGCTGCCACTGAAACCAAATAGCTGGGCAGAGCTGCATTTTGCAGCCAGGGCTCCAGAGAAACAGCTGGGAAATGGCTGTGTGTCGCTCTCTTGACATTTTGCTGTCAAATGTCAAAGTATGCCTGTGCAAGCCTTGTCCTCCCACAGCAGCTTCTGCGCGAACTGTGTGTTGCTCAGCAGGGCTTGGCAGCAGATTTGTGCTGGTGCGGGGAGCCGATTCCAAGCAGCCATTTCCCAGAGACAGCTGAGACCTGGTGCTTTAGCAGTGAAGTGTGCTGTCATCATGGTCTGCATCCTCAAAACGATGCTTTTCAAGTGGTTGCATTGTGGCAACACTCAAAGTATAGCAAAGCCTTATGGAGAGATGTGATCTAAGCATTACAATCAGCCACAAAGGCAGTAAGAAGGGCAGGGGACACCTGCATGAGCAGATAGGGGCACTGGGGGACCAGCTTTTTTCCCCTAGTTCTGGGGAAGAGGGGGGAATGGGAAGGGAGAGACAGGATAAATAGGAGCTCCTGCTGCTACATCTACCATCAGTGGTCCGGAAGGTTCAAAATTAGGCACGTACACTGCCCAGCTGCTGAACACCCCTTTCGGCATGTGAGTGTGCTAGGCAAGACTCAGGACCTGCTGTTACCCGTGATGGTCCTTGAACAATGTGATCTTGGGAATCCGTGGTGTAAAAGATCTGCCCCAGGAACTGGGCTAAGGACAGGCTCTTTCCTTCCAGCCTCTGCAGCGGTGGCTGTCCGAAAGGAGCCAGAGGCTTATAAGACCAGGAGTCACTGAAAGGGAAGTGAAGGGTTATATAGACATCATGGGATTATAGGTGGAGGAGAGTTTAGGGTGGCACAACAGTAGCTGGATATGGTCCAGTTGGTTCAGGTCATCTCTGCTTCAGAGCCTAATCCGAAGCGAAACACTTCAGCAGAAGCTGACATGAGGGTGAGTGTGCCTCCATGATGATCTTTGGTAGAGTCTACCAAAAGGCTTGTCTGTTTGATGACACTGGAGGGAGCATTAAGTTTTACATCATTGGGTGTTCACTGTAAACACTAAGTTGATTTCCATCTTTGTGTTTATTCCTCCTGCCAGCATCATCCCTGTGTCTGTGAAAAGGACTATTATGCGTGGGAGGAAAGTACTTTTGATCATTTTTTAGCATCTTTTAATTCCTATTCTTGTGCCATGAAGCTGAAAAAAATGAAGTTCCTGATCTTTCTGTGGAGCTGTCTCATTGCTTACACTGTTGTTCTAACTTCACTTAGCCCACATTTCTCAGTTTCTCTCCTGGGCTCCCACATGCCTTTGCAGCTCTGCTCCAAATCGATTATCATCCCACAGTCACAAATGTTGGGTAAGGTAGGCAAAGACAGATCCTGTGAATGCCACTTTTTGGAGTCTGAAAGTCAGTGATGGCAGCAGATCCAGAGTCCCGGAGTCCAGAGCAGGATCACAGTATGCAGTGTCAGGATTCTGTGAGCCTTGATGATGCCTAGATGACATATGGGATGTTGATTACTGACCAGGGGTGTCTGGACCAGTGTTTTCAGAGCAAGTGGTGCTTCTAAGAGAGTAGTTGATCATTTATAATCCCTCAGGATCATCCTGGATCACTGTTGTCTTTTGTGGTTTCTCCTTCTTTCTATTTTAGCTGCACTCCCATGCATTTCACTGGGTTGGCCTCTCTGTATTGTAGAAGGGAAAGCAAGAAGGAGAACTCTTCCTGATTGTCCTATAGGGGCTTGCAGGCTGGACCACTGGGTTAGAGGGGAAGGCGGAGTGAATGTGTTCTCTGCTGTCCCATGTCAAATGCTGATGAGCATCTTCCTTGAGCTTTATGAGAGTCTACTATTTACTGAACACTGAGGGAGAGGTGACTTCCCTTGTGTTTTTGTCTCTCTCTAGGTATCTGAATTTACCCATGAGAAGTGTCTGCCCTGCCTCATATGTGCAGCCCTATCTGTTCATGGGTAGCACCAGCTTAACTGATGTCCTGAAGACCATTCCTCATCATGGATAGTCCACCCAAACTGACTGGTGAGACGCTGATTGTCCATCACATTCCCCTGGTGCATTGCCAGGTCCCTGATAGGCAGTGCTGCACCGTGAGCAAAAGGACCAACCCCTTCTGCCAGCCAGAGCTCAGCATTACACGGACTTCTGCCCTTCCAGACAGAGACCTTTCACAGACTGACTCCTTGGTGTACAGCAGCTTTCTCCAGACCTCTGAAACCTCAGCAGAGGACTCAGACAACAAAGAAGGCAAAGCAAGGGATTTGATTGTCCCTAGTGTCAGTAAGCGACACAACCCTTTCCTGCTGAGTGAGGGTGAGGACCTCACCATCTTTGGGGATGACTTCGGTCAAAAATCTTTCCACCTTCACAACTCACTTGTGGCTGGCAAGCCTCCTTTTCATCTACATGAGCTGGCCTTGCCCCCTTTCCACCTCCACGACTCCAACAACATTGTGAAATCCTGGAACATGGCCAGCCGCTCTGGTGTGGTAGACGGGCAAGAGGACAAAATAAGCAGTGACGACATCCAGAAGAGAAACAATGCAAACAGATGCCAACAGGCATCAGAACGCATGGAGCTGGATGAGTACAGCTGCCATCATGGCAGCTCCTCCAGCTTCTCCTTCAACGGTGGTGACCAGGAGTGGAACCAGAACACAGGTGAACCACTGAGGAATCAGGATGCCCTGCACAGCCGGACATGCAGCTGTTCCAACTCAGAACTCCAGCACTGTCGCTGCTACAGTTCATCAAGTCAGTCTGAAGTGACTGACCAACAGATGGGTTACATCAGTGACTCGTCCTGCAACAGCTCCGATGGGGTGCTGGTGAACTTCAGTGCTCTCTACAACAAAATGAATGGCCAGTCTCGATCTAACCTGAATTCAGCCAACCTGTCCTGTGACTCTTCCTTCTGCAGCCACTATGACACAGGAGCTTTTTACCTGGATTTGCATTCATCACCCACAGAATCCAAGATGTCTTGTGAGTCTCATCACCCGGAGAGTTCAGGGAAGGTGTGTGGGTGCCAAAACTCCTCTTCACCTGTCCTTGATGCTAACTGCAACTCCTACCACCTCCACTGTGAGCCTTGCACTTCAGAGAGCTCAGACCTCACTGCCTGCTTCCAGAGCCAAGCACGGCTCGTTGTGGCTACTCAGAATTATTATAAGTTAGTCACATGTGACTTGTCTTCCCAGTCATCCCCCAGCCCAGCAGGATCTTCCATAACTAGCTGCTCGGAAGACCATACCAAAGGTAGCCCAGCCCAGCCAACTGAATACTACCTGTTTAGAAGGCCTGATCTGAGACAAGAAGAAAGCAACGTGGAGTGCAGTGAAGAGGAGACAAAGGGAGAAGCCAGCCAGAACATGATTGAGGGTCAGGTCTACGTGAATGTGTCACCACCTAATCTCAATACAAGCCGGCAGCGCTCCAGGAGCTATGATCAGAACCTGGACAGGAGTCCTAGCAGTAGGCTGGGCTCCTTGGAGCGCATGGTGAGCTGTCCAGTCAAGCTGAGTGAAAGTCCAGCAATACCCATCCAGAGTTCTCCCCCAAAGCGAGTGACATCTTTTGCTGAACTGGCTAAAGGCAGGAAAAAGAATGGCACCTCCCCACCACATCGGTCCAGTGGTGATTCCTCCTTGGAGTTCTCTCCTATCCCTGAGACACAACGGGATTGTCCAGCCTTTCTTGAAGAAAGAGCTCGCCGCAGCCAGAGTCTTCCACCCATGCCCTTCATCCATGGCCTGAACCGAAGCTGTGAGGGCTTCTGTTTAAATCACAGTTTTGGGGATAACCAGGCTTTGTGTTCCACCAAAGACTCAATCTCCAGTGAGAAGGTCCCCGGTGGGCATGGGGCAGGTGAGCAAGCCTCTCTCTCGCTGCTGACGGAGGCAGACGCCAGCTTCTCAGGTGGCTCTGCTAGTGGCCATGGACAAAGAGATGTTAGAGCCCGAGCAGACGGTAAGGAACCAAACTGGGCAGAATGAAGAAGTCAAAATAAAGGCTGCTTTTGGGGGCACGAGGGAAGCAACAGAGGATCCAGCATGGTAATGGGAGACCAGTGCTTGTGCATTTTGTTTCCTGATCTACCACTGCCGTTTTGGGCATTGTACTGCCCCCAGTCCGTGAGAATCACATGGGTTTTGGCTTCTAAGAGAGAGCTGAATACACTCAGTGGAGTCATGTTCCCAGCAGACAAAGGGAAAGGAACCATTGAGGAGTTTTCAGCTTTTCTTCTTTGGAGCTACATGGGGCTGAGGTGGAAAGGGAGGTGGCATAGTCAGCTGTCTCCTTTTGATCAGGGAGGTCAGGGAGCTCTCACAGTCTCCGCCAGGACTTACAGCATGAGTCCTGCAGATGTTGGAGGAGCTGTGCTTCTCTGCTAGAATATCCTAGCCATATCCTCCACAGTGCACTTGGATTGCAGCAAAGGTTCCTTTGGAGAGCAATTGTCCCAGCTTTCTCTGTTGGAAAGCCTGTAATACATAAGTTGCTTTCCACCTTGATATTGCCTTTACCTGTCCTGGTGAGGAAGCTGTGTGACAGCCCCATGAAAGGTATGGCCATTTCTCCAGTGTGACAGGAGACCTCTATCTCTGCCCTAGGTTGTTCTTGTACCTGCTTCACAGGTAAGCATCTGTCTAATATGGGGCTCTGATCAGACTGCTGTGAAGTGGACAGTAGGACTAGACTGTCTCCATTTAATGCCCTGAAGATTTCTAGCAGGAGATAGGAAGAACATGTAACTCATTGCAGTGAGTGTGGTGTGGGAGAGATTTTTGCCTTTAGAGCAAGAGTTTTTTATGTATTATTCTGTTTGTTTATTGAGCCTTGAATGCACACTTGGTGCGGGATTGCAGGGAAGGCAAGTCTGTGCGGAGAGCAGGCAGCATGGGAGCGGCCCTCTTGGTTTACAGAGGGAGGGCTTGGAAGGAGCAAGAGCTGATCAGGGAGGAGAGGGCAGACAGGAGCTCTCAGACCAGTATATCCCAGCAGTTCCTGCACCCCTTGCTGAGGTCCCTTCCTCTGCACTATGGCAGCAAGGCAGCCATTAGTGCTGTGTAGAAAACTCCTGCCTGTGGCTGGAGATAGAAGCAGAGCTGCTTCGCAACAGCTTAGAGTGGCATTCTATCCTAGAGGGACTGAAAAGGGACAGGAGGGAAAGCCCTGCTAAAGACTTTAGCTATAGGGAGAGAGAGCTGGAAAACCCCACAGGCAGTGTTTGGTATGGATCCTTTATCCCAGGGTTTGCTATGGATAGAAGAGTCGGGGAGACAAGAGAGAAGGTGGCACACTGCACTGGCATGTGGAGTGGCCAGTGATCAGAGGTCCCAGTCAGCCTCATGTGCACCCTATGCTGTGTATGTTGTGCACTGTATGCACAGTGTGTCACATTTCAGCTGTGTCCCTGGGAATACTGTGGTCCTAGCAGGAGCTGCAGGTACACATAGGAGACCAGCCCAGTACACTCCCTTTGGACATCCCTGATGGTCATTTGATGGAGGAGACCTGCCTTTTCCAGGATTGGAAGCTTTCCTAATTCTGCTCTGTGCTCAAAGGGGGAACAGTTACAGTTACGGGAGAGATAGGAGAAAAGGAGAAGGGGAAGCAAGCAGTCTTTCCAACAGTATTGAACGTGATATGGGTTGCAGAGCTGTGGTGCAACTTCTTGTAATGCTTGTGCTCAGCAGGTGGGTTCTCAGCACATATGGGAGGTACAGTCCTTTGGAATAAGAGTTTTTGCTCTACCACAATGCATTGGGCCATGTCTTTGCAGCACTGCCTGGGCAGAGGCAGGCCAAGGGCAGGCACTTGGGGCCATGCCTTTTGCTGTCCTGGGTGCAAGGGATGGGGAAGAGCTGATAAGCTGGTGACGCCACCAGGAGAGAGAAGCCCCGCTACAATGTCTTAAACATGCAGACAGCTGTCAACAGCTGGAAACTCTGCATTTGAGGCCACATTGCTTCACCCTGCCAGCTCATGATATGTGTAACTGGTTCAGACTTGAACCTCTCCGTGAGTGTCAGTGGCCTGTAGCTTATCCTCTTCCTCCTGCTGCTGAGAGCACTTCCTTTTTCCTTGTGATCTGTCAGGTTGATGATGACTGTTCCTGTGCCCATCCTCATGCTCTGTCCCCCTTTTCTCCCCGAAGGTGGTGGCACAGACAGCAAGCCAGTGGTACGCTACAGCAAGGACCAACGTCCCACCACTCTGCCCATCCAGCCTTTTGTTTTCCAGCACCATTTCAGCAAGCCACCCAAGGCCCGTGCTCTGCACAGCCATTTTGCCTCCAGCCTTTCTCAGCTATACAGTTTGTCTAGCAATCGGCCTGCTAACCAGCAGATCTCCAATTCCCAGTCTTCAGCCTCAGCCACCTTGGCAGAGCAGTCAGCGGTGGTGGGGAGCCAAGCCCACAGCACGCACCTGACACAGCGCTCAGTGGATGGAGCTGCCTCCCGCAATGAGGGATACATTAAGAAGCCTGCCCCCGAAACAACTCGGCCATCCCCTCTGGGCAGTTACTCTCCTGTGCGATGCAACGTGCCTTTCTTTCAAAGCGTGGACTCCTCTTCCTCGCCTACAATGGAAAGGGCTGGAGAGAGCCAGCCACCTAGGAGCAGGTCCTGTCCCATCTCTGCCAACCTGCTACCCACAAGGTCTTCCCCTGCTGTCAGTGCCATGCAGCCCTCCCAGGCCACCAAAGCTGATGCTCTAAGGCAAAAGGAGAAACCCAAGCCAGTTCCCAAGAAGGAGGCACCCCTGGAGCCAGGCCCACCGCTCTCGGAGTACCGACTCCACAGTGGGTCCCTCCCACCCCTCTCACTGGGCAGTATGCCTCTGAGCAGAGGGGGAGGCCATGCAGATCCTCACTGGAGAAGTGGAAGTGAAATCAGCAGCTCTGGTTCCCTGAGCAGCACAGGAATACGGCCCCTAAATGGTAGGTATCCATCCTGCAGTATGCGCTGATCTGGAACATCTCCAACTCCCTATGGCAATGGCTGCTCCTTGTAGTACCACCCTTTTCTAGACACAGCACTGGGCAAAATTGCCACTGAGTGCTACAGTACCCAGTAGTCCCTATCATCACTCTGCCTGCAAAATAAACTCCTACACTAAGAGCATATCCCTCCAGTCCAGACTCCTACACTGTGCCTCCATAGAGGGCAGAATGAGGCTGCTGACGTTAAAGCACCCCATGCCAGGTGCTTGCACCCAAAACCTGCTCCCTCTATACCTGCAGCCATGTGGCCACCGAGACTCCTGCCCTGCTCTGCCAGGCTGTGGCCTCTGCCTGCCTCCATGTATGTGTGCTAATGTCCTGAAAAACTACTGGACTTCTAAGTAATCTGCTGTCTCTCTGTTCTTCCTCTTTCTCATTTTCTCCGTCTCTGTTTCGCTTCCACATTCTCCCGTCTGCTCATGTTCTCTCGTCTGGTGCTCACTGCCTGCTGCATCCTAGCGAACCACCTCTCCCCACAAGCGCTGAAGTGGCGGGAGTACAGGCGGAGGAACCCACTGGGTCTGGACCGCGTTTCAGGGCTGCCCAGCTTAACAGGCAGCCTAGACAGGAGGCAGCAAGAGCCTCGACTGAACCGGGGGAACCCCATATTTGACCCTGGCTCTCTCAACACCAGCCATTTCCACTGCAAGCTGAACGGTGCGCATCACATTTCTGCTGGGAGGGTCTTGGAACAAAACCTTGGGGCTCAGGTTCAGTATCCCTTGGGAATCAGGTTCAGTATCCCTTGGGGCTCAGGTTAAGCTTGGCCTCATCACTGCCTGTTCTGGGGAGGAGGGATGCTACATCTGCTCACTGTGGGACTGAGGAAGGTTAAATTTCCTCTCTGATGAGTGCAATCCGTGTGGAGCCTCTCTTCTCCACAAGCTGAGAGAAGTCAGGTCTGGCTTGAGCTGCATTGAAAGGGAAAGCAAATAGACTAAGAGCTTGCTCAGACCTCAGCAAGTGCTCCTGGATTATGTCCAGCTTGTAGTTCATGTCTGGTTCAGGAGTTGTAGTCCTTCAAGATCTCACTTCTGTCCCCCGTGGTGTCTGCCCATCTGACCCAACCCTGGCAGTGTGCTAGATGCTGAGCTGTAGCTCTTATGGTGCACCTGGCAACATGGGCTTCACGGGGCTCTTGTGTTCCCTGTGTTCTGCCCTTAAGTCTCCCCTGTTTTCCAAAACCTATACAGAGGAGTCTGTGTGTGCAAGGGAGACCATTCTTGGGGCCAGCCCTAAGTCTTAGAGAAAATTCCTCAAAGCACTGTACCTCACTCTGCCAACCCTAGTGGTTTCTCCATCTCTTCTTCATGGGAAGATGCATAGTGTAACAGAGCTGGGAAATAAACTAGCTGGTAATTGAGCACGAGAGACTTCCTGGGGAAGTCACCCCTTGAAAATTTGGACCATTCCTGGGGACGGGCAGAAGACACACAGTTTGTTTCCTGTGCATGCCTGTATGTGACAAGTAGGCATTCTCTCTGCACTCTGCTTTTGATCCCATTTGCTGGGGCTGTCCATACAGCAACCCTGAGTGAGATTTCCCTTAGCACCAGCCCATGGTGAACCTCCCACAGCATCTTCCAGTGCCCATGGGCCCCCAGTGAAGCTGGAGCAACATGTTGGGTGGACTGTAGGGTTGAACTGTACAGGTTTGTGTTGCTGGGAGAATAACAAGCCTGTAGCCTTGGTATCCCAGTCTTGGACATACTGGTGTGAAGACGCTTGTCGGTGCAGGTTGCATCTGGGGAAAGCAAACAATGTGGGAGGTGCTTTGTTATGAGGGCTTGGGGCTGATCCTTCTTCCTCTTGTCTTGACCCTACAGGACAGTCTATGAGGCAACTCCAGCTTACCTACACTGATTTTTTCCCTGACTACTTCTCACTAGCAGAGAAACCCCCTGCTGAGTTCTGTCTCTCCCCAGATGGGAACACAGAGTCGATCTCCATCGACTTGCTGCAGAAGAAAGGTGAGTCCATGCATCTCTTGTGGACCAGAGTATGGCATAGAACAGCATAAGGTGAACAACACTTTTCTCCATCTCATGCCATCTCTGCAGATACAATGGTTTATTTCCCCGCCTTTCTCTACTATAGCATCGTAGCTGCCTGTTCCCTAGCACTGGTGGCTCTTTCCACTGTATGTACCACAGAGTATGTTTGAGCTTCTTGTCCCAGGAAGTATGACTGATGATTGAAAAGGATCTTAAGTCCACAAGAAGGGGCAGGGAGAGCACGCAGGCGCAGGACTGTGACCCTAAGGCAGGGCATGCTGTCTCACTCTAACAGGGCAGACTTGTGAATCCATGTGATGTTGCAAATGTGTTAGCTTGAGATTTTATATTTTAGGCAAAAGGACTGTTGGGTCCGACATGGTAAATGGTTTATTTAAAAGGGTGAGAGAAAGGATTCCAAAGCAGGACAAGATGTGGCTGTGATGAGATCCATGCTAGAGGCAGGTATGGGGACTGGATTGTCAACAGCTGCTTCAGTATCCTAGCAGATGCACAGGATGTGGAGAAAGGTTCCCATGCCTTTGCCAGCCATGTGCTGGTGATTACCAGGTGGCAGCCTTCCCCTCTATGCCACTTCTCTTCTTGCATCACACTGATGCAGGTGCCATATTACCCACCACTGGCTTGTTACTGAAAATCCTTACGTAGCCTGCCAAATGTGTGGCTTCTGCCCTACCACCCTGTAGGTTTGAAGCAGCAAAACACTCCTTGCCTCAGCCTCTGTCTCTGCTCCCTCAAGGGACAGCACATGGAGAGGATGTTCCATGTCTACTTGGGAACATTGACAGGGTGTCTTATGTTTCAGCCACTTATAAAGGTTGTCATGCTGTCAGGCTTGTACATGAGTGCTGGAACCAGCAGGGGAGATCTGGTAAGAAATTAGGGAGCACTCTGCATGTTTTTGGCGGAGAGGGTGCGTATGCTGACATGGGCTCCTTCATGAACTGTTTGGTGAGGGTCTCTACTAGAAGCCCCTTAGGCAGCTCTCTGGCTTCTTCTCCTGTAGGACTGGTGAAGGCAATCAACACTGCTGTTGACCTGATTGTCGCTCACTTTGGAACCAGCAGGGATCCAGGGGTGAAGGTACGTCTTGCTTTCAGTATGGCTTCTCAACATCGTGCATGACATGGAGAGGATGGAGAAAGATTGCCTCTCCATTTTTGCCAGTCAAAACTACAAGATGTCCAGTGAAGCTAGTAGTACCAAGAACAAACCAACCAAAGGTGATGGCACGCCATGTTGCAGACAATAAATCTGTGGCAGTTCTTGCTCCATGATGCTGGGGGTACTGAAAGTTCGTGTGTTTAAGGAAAGATCAGAAAAACACATGGAATTGAAATTGAGGTCTGCTTAACATACAGAAATAATGTCCAGCTTAGGTAATCTCTGAGTTGAAAATAGTTGTAAGCTGCAAGAGTATTAAGGGCGTGTTTGCTCTGATTTGACTCTTTCTTATGCGTTATACTTACTTATGGCTGTTTGTAAGAGCCATAAGATCAGGCCAGCTGGACCTCTGGTCTGATGCAGTACACCAACTCTTTTTTCTCATGTACTGGAGAGTTGTGTCTGCCTCCTCCAGGTGTCCTGTGATTCTGTTCTGGCACAGGTGCCATTACATAGTGCAGTGTCCCCAGTCCCTCAGTGTGTCACAGGGCTCTCTAATGATAAGAAACTGCATCAGTCATTGCTCATCTAGGGCAAGTGGGCATCTCTTATAGCCCTTACCATGAACCCACTAGCTGCACAGTGCATCTAGATTGCCCATGGAGCTGACTGTCTTTAGCCTGTGCTCACTTCATCTCCCATGTGTAGAATAATAAAGAAGCACAGCAAATTTGCATCTGTTTGTACAAGGCAGTATTTGCAGTTCTGTGACAACCAGCATGTTTGTGATGCTGCCTCTCAATGCTGAATGCTCTGCTTCAGTCAGGGGACTCAGGGGCAGCTGTGTGACACTATTTGAACATGACAACTGCCCTGGAGTGCCATCTCCAAGAAGAAAGCTGACTTGGGTGGGATTCCAAGCCCTGTTCAATCTTATATCAGAGCCGAGGGTAATTTGCCCCTAGTTACAGTTGTTGCTGATGCACTAATTGCTGTGTGCCATAACTGGAAATGCTGGGATTCCCACAGCTTTATAAGCCTTCACAGTGAATTTCCTATTCTCCCAGTGTTTATTTGGGGAAAAATTGCGGCATTCCCCCATTACTTTACTTACCAGACAACACTGTGGTTTTTACCTGGGGTTTTGTTATGCATCAGGGTGCCAAGGGTTGAGCATTTACCTGTCAAAAGGCAGCACCCAGTCGCTGATGATTCCACACTCAATGGGTCTGATGGGATTATTCCTGACGCAGAAGTTCAGTCTCAGTTCAGGGCCTTTGTGGACCTATGCCAACTGACCAGCATAATTCCAGCTCAGCTGGTAAAATCTGTGCCCTGAGAACAACTGCCTTGGACCACCAACATGACATGCAAGACCTGGAACTGACCCCTTTGGAAAGACACCTTGACAGCTCAAAGACTCTATGCAGCAGAATATGTCCCCACTCTGCTGATGCTGGGCTCACCTCAGGCTGAGCTTTGCCCATCCATTTTGCCTTCACCCTGTTTATTTATAGTAATCCCCAGGCATTATAGCTCAGCATGTCACGAAGTTAAGTGTTCCTTAACCCCTCGGTGCTGGTAGTTCCTATGTGGCTTTCTACTTCCTGCTTCAAAAATAGCAACAAGAAGATCCACAGTAGCAGAAAAATCCCCTACTCTTTTCTTCCTCTAGCAGTACAGCCATGTTATACCTGTAGGCAGAATGAAGCATCCCTGCTAATTGGGATAGCCTCTTCCCAAACTGGGATATTCTCTTCCCAGGCTCTTGCCTTATCCCAGTCTGGGACAGACCTTGCTGGGAGAAATCCATAACTGGTGCATGAAGCAGCAGGGTTGAAGGGGAAGAGCAAGGAGCTGCTGAGCATCACCAAAGCCTGGATATTGCATGCTCAGTGTCTGTAATAGGGAAGTGAGGCTGGATTGTTTGCATGGATCTGTACCTTGTAGAGTAGTTACCAACACTCTACCTGTTACCTGTTGTCTCTTAGGCCAAACTTGGGAACAGCTCCGTGAGCCCAAATGTAGGGCATCTCATCCTGAAATACCTGTGCCCTGCTGTCCGAGACATTCTGAGTGACGGGCTCAAGGCTTACGTCCTGGACATGATCATTGGCCAGAGGAGGAACATCCCCTGGAGCGTGGTGGAGGCATCCACCCAGCTAGGTATGGAGAGGGTACAGCAATGCCCTTTGCTCCGTTACACTCCTGTGTGATGACTGGGAGGTCCTGGGGAAGGCTGAGTATGAGGAAGGGAAGGCAAAATAGCATTTATCTCCCTGCATGAAAGAGGCTGCACCTTGACCTTCTCTTGGAAGATGTGAGAGCCACTGCTCTATTCTGTCCAAATGTTTATTGTTATTTCCCCCCAAATTTCTAAATTCTCCTGTAACAGGTCCTAACAATGAAAAAAAAGAAGAAAAAAAAAGAACAAAGAATGCCCCTTTCCCCTCTCTAAGTTTCCAAGTTGTTTCTAGACCTTCATCTTTAGTCCTGCACAGCTACTGTACAAGACAGAGTTGTGCTTTAAGTACACATAAGGAAATATGTACTTACAGCTTACTTGGCTCAAGCATGCCCATGACACCTGCACCCTCAGTCTGCATCCTGGATTATGGTAGTGGCTACCATCGAGGATAACACCTTTTTGAGGTTACAGATGGCAGGGCCCCACTGATTTCTGCATTGTGGAGAGCTTACCTCCAGGGCTGAGAAGCCTCCTAGCCTGTTTGTGGCAAATCTCCACCTCTAAGGTTATCTCTGTGATTGCAGAGACCCCAGATTGTAACCACCCACCACAGTATTCTATTTACCTGTTGATTTTGAACCAAAGGTTGTGATTGTCCCTGAAGTGTGGGAGGCGGGTTCTTGCAGTATTGAAACTCTCCCAAAGTTTTGGGGTGGCAGCCTGGAACAGACCACAACCCGTCTCCCTTGTGGAATCCAACTGCTGGGATGGAGTGTGGTCATCTTAGTGTTTGGTGGAGAGACAATGCACGTACAGGCATAGGCACCCAGCCAAAGTCTTACTTTACCTTGATGCTCCTTCCTGTGGTGCCATTTTGGCTTTGCTGACCACAACTGATCTCATAATTTTTCTTTTCTCCATAGGCCCTTCTACCAAGTTGCTGCACAGCCTCTATAGCAAGATTAGCCAGTACACAGAACTCACCAACCACACCATGAGGTTCAACGCATTCATCTTTGGCCTCCTCAAGTAAGCATACTCCCTGGGCTGGATGCATGTGCTGGAAGCAGGTGCTGGTCCTTGACTGCAGGGAGGCATAGTTGGCAATGAAAAGACTTAAAAAACCTGGGAAGTTGCTCCCCAGATCTAGGTGAGGGAAGGAAGAAGTTGTGAGCCTCAGAGAACTCAAAATCTACCTTACTAAGCCAGGACTGAGAAGGAGTAGCTGTAACCCACTGAAGAACGCGGTCAGCTTGTTTTAATCCCAAAAGATTAGATGTGAAGAATCTTGTCAGAATCTTTCATACAAAATCAGACATAACGTGCAAAAACTACTCCTGGAAATCACTGCTTGAAACACTGCTTCTTGGAGCTGCAGTGAGTGCCAGGACATGAGACTCTGAAGGAGAAATTGCCCTAGTCCAGGACTCGGGACTGGCCCTTTCAGATTGGAGAAGGAATGTGCACACTACACTCAGTGTTAAAAAAAAAAGGCACCAGTGATGTCTTTTTGCCAATGAAGGGATGAGTGCAGCTAGGATGGTATTTCCCTGCTCTCCAGTGATCAGCAAGGGATCTAGCAGTGGCAACAGAGTCCCTAAGATCTCCAAATGTTGGAAGACCTCTAAAACCAGAAGCAAGCTCTGCCCTGCTCTCCACAGCTCTTACCTGCTGACACAGGATACCAGCATACTTTTGGCCAAGCCTGCCGCAATGGTCTTACACTTGTAAATTATTTACCCCTTCCACGTGAACCCTCTCAACAAAGCTAAGCTCTACCAAGAATGTGGGAGCTAAATGGTGAGGAAACTTGCTGGAAACCTGGTTGTTAGGCGTTATGGTTGCACAATGCCTTATGCACAGCAAACTGGATGGGTCGGTGACAGGCTGTGTGCCTGTGGTCAGTGTGTGCTGGTGGGATTGAGCTGCTGTCCTTCCACTAGGTCTTGAAGTTCACAGGTTCATGCTGTGTAAATGCGCTTTTCCAGCCACACTTCTTTTTGTAGAACAGTGAGGATAACGGAGGTGAATCTATTTTTACTCTTTCTTTCTTTCCCTGCTTGTTTTCCCTTCCTGCAGTATCCGGTCCTTGGAGTTCTGGTTCAACCACCTCTACAACCATGAAGGTAAGAGCCTGAGGGCTGTGGGCTGTAGTGGGGGGCAAATTCTGCATGGTGTAGATAGAGTATAGGAGGGACATGCTGCTCACCTTCGCTCTGAACTGAAGGACAGGACGATACACAGTCCCAGCATACCAGGGAAGTTCAGGTGTAAGTCCAAGCTCCCTAAGGCACCCTACACCTGAGACTGGCCGGCCGTGTCCTTCCCAGCTGCATCTAGTACCCAAGGCAGTTACCTCCAATGCAGATCCTTCAGTCTACCAGCAGGAGACCAGAGCTCCTCAAATTTCTGTGTTCCTTGCCCAGTGCCTGAGAGCTTTGTACAGCTGGCGATGTACACGTTCAGCTGAAACTCTTCAGGCACAGGGAATTGAAAGAAATAGAAAGGAAAACCTCATTACAAACAACAAACAGATTTTACTGGATATGTCTGGTTTTTCAATGAGAATTGTTTCTAGAGTGTTAGATAACCAAGCTGCCTGATGCCTAGAAGCAGCACGGCCAGGTGCTAAGTGCACAGTAAGACAGATTCCCTTGACTTGCTGGATCCTCTGAGAGTGCTATTGGCTCAGCCTGTGCTCAGGCCATGGTCCCATGCAAGAAGTCCAGCCCAGTATCTTCTGGCAGGTTGGGGGGCTGACAGCAGACATTTCCCAGGTCTGCATGTGGAGTCAGCACTTCTTTGTGGAGCAGACAGGAGAGTGAACTTGCCTTTGTACTGAGCAGTATGGCAAGAAGAAGCACCATGGTTTTCTGGAGCAGAAAAAAACCATCTGTTTCAAGCCATCATTAAGAGGTCAAAAGAGCGAGCAAAAGCCAGGTCTGTTAGGACGCAGAAGGCAAGGCAAGGGAGATAAGGTGCAAGTCCTCTCTGTGGTATAAGTTCTTTATCTCACTGATGCCAAATGGCCACAAATCCTCTTCTAAGCTCTCTTGCTGGGAGTGAGACATGACGACATAGCCGAAGGGGGCACTGCAGCTGCGGCCAAATGAAGTGAAGGATGAATGCTGCAGGTAGAAATTCTAGTCCGCTTTTTGTTAGGATCCAGTTTAGCCCAGCCAGGTCCCTGGAAAGACTGCGTTCAGCTGCCCCTGACGCCTCTCTCTGAAGGAAACTGTACTGGCCAGATCTGCAGCTCCTTGTTCATCTCCAGGAGACAGGGAAGAGAATTTTAAACTTGTGGCAATGTTTTGATGCTTTTTATTCAGACCCCGCTCCCATGGTATATTGTGGCAGAGGTCATCCTGGTGGACATCTTCCCAGGCAGGTCCTGGCTGCAGGTGTGACTGGAAGCAGGACCTGGGCCAGTTTGCCAGGAGCTCACAGATCACCTGGTGCTCCCTCAGCCAGTAGCACATCTCACACTGCAGCCACAGCTGTGACCAAAAACTAGTGTACAACTTTTTGCACATAGCTTTGGCAGCTTCTTGGTGGCTTGGAGAAGGTGACAAGGGCCTCTCCACTAATTATCGTCTCTTGCCCTACAGATATTATCGTGGCACACTACCAGCCAGTGGGCTTCTTGTGCCTGTCTCACAGTGTGTGCCAGCCTCTTTTTGAGGAGCTCCTGCTCCTGCTCCAGCCTCTCTCTCTGCTGCCCTTCAACCTGGACCTCCTTTTTGAGCACCAGCTGATGCAGATGGGCAAAGAGCAGCAGCAGCAAAAGGAGCTGCTGCGTGTGAAGCAGGACCTGCTGCTTTCTGCACACTCGACCCTGCAGCTGATGCGGACACGGGGCAGCAGTGAGGATCCCGATGGCTGCAGCACTGTCCCTGAAGCATGCAAAGTGGGTACCAGAGATGGTGACATCTCATCAGGCCACAGATCCCAGCAAGCTACAAGTGAGAGGGTCAAAGGAGTGGGGGCCTCCAGTGGAGAAGGTGATAGGGAGGAAGAGCAGAGGAAGACACAAGAGAGCACATGGGGAGGGAAGAAGGACAAGCAGGCAGGCTGGTGGTACCAGCTCATGCAAAGCTCTCAGATTTACATTGAGGGCTCAGCTGAAGGCTCGAAGTTTATCCGCTATGAGAAGAAGAAGGCTTTGAATACTGCGTCCAGGTCAGGAGAGACCCAGAAAGCACCACCCCCCCGCGAAGGGGTGGTGGAGGGTGCAGAGGCTTGCCCCATTGCTGAGGGCATTTTGGAGGAGAGACACAATTCTAACAGCAAACCAAGTCCTGAAGTTGTGGAGGAACCCTTGGAAAAGCCCCAGCAGGTACTGGTTAGTGAAGAGGTGAAGGAACGGAGCTGGCCCTTCTGGATGGGCAGCCCCCCAGACTCAGTGGTTACAGAGCTGAAGCACAGTAAGGAGAAGGAGACTGGGACTCAGCAAAGAGCTGGAGCCACAGCAGCAGCCCCTCAAGAAGAGAGCAGCACCACTGCATCAGAGGGCAGCCAGCCCATCAAGTGGGGACACCTCTTTGGGTCCAGGAAGGTGCAAAAAGAGCCCAGGCAGCCTAACAGGTAAGGACAGGGATTGTTTGGGACTGGAGAGGGCTGGTTAACCTGGGGTTGCATCAGTGCAAGTGGAAGTCAGGCCAATAGCTCACTGCTGGGTTGTACCACAGTGGTACATCAGAGACTGTGAGAACAGACAGGTCTGTCACCTCTGCCCAGCCATGGCAGGCTGCTGGCCTGCCTTAATTCCTCGCACACCACCATTTCCCTTGGCTCCTACCTTTGCTCAGCCCACCTCTGGGGCTTTCCTCTTCTGCCTGTGATGTACCAGAGAACAGAATGTGGAGCCACATGCACACAACAGGTGAGAAGACATGAAGTTGCCCCATGGAGCTGAGACCCCTCCCTCCATTGTTTCTCCATCTCCACCCTTACTGCTTTTCTGACCACTGGAGATGTCCTTCCCAGTCTAGGTCCTGGTTTGTCCAGAGGGTGCTGAGTCCTCCCTGCCAGGAGACAGCCTGGGGACTGCATAGAGCCAGACCTCTAAGGCATGACCTTGCCATGAGAGCAACTGCTCCTTGTTCCCCTGCCTTCCACTGCCTTTTCCTGTCTGCTTCTTGCAGGTTGCCCTCTGGCTGGCTGAGTTTGGACAAGTCTGTGTTCCAGCTGGTGGCCCAGACAGTTGGGGCAAGCATGTGGCGAGAAGCAGCCCCTGAGCCGGAGCCCCCCAGGCCAGAGCCACTTGAAGTGCCCTCCACGGAGCGGCCAGCCCGGGGACTGTCTCCCCACCCTCCCTGGTGAGTGACACTGTGTAGACATCCTGAAGGTGCTGGGATGTGGTGGGCTGGCGTTGACATGGCTCTGCTCATTGGAGTTTGCCTGCCCCCCTTTGCACTTGTGGACTAGGGGACAGTTCAGGGCAGTGATGCAACTTGTGCATCCATCTGCTACAACCCTGCGATCTGCAGGTGAGGGTCAGCTTGGGGCCTGGCTGAGGACAGAGGCAGGGGATGTTCCCTTGCTCCTCTGTGCCCTGTTGATCCCTGAGCTTTAGTGGGGTGAGTATCCTGTGGCAAGCTAACGCTTTCTTCCCTCCATCTGCCTGCAGCGAGGTGAAAGCTCTTTGCCATCACATTGCCACCGAGGCAGGACAGCTGAGCTTCAACAAGGGGGACATCCTGCAGGTCATCTCCAAGGTGGATGGTGACTGGCTGCAGTGCAGCCTCGGCTCGGAGAAGGGACTGGTGCCCATCATGTACGTCACCCACCCAGAGGATGAGGACTATTGACGTGCCTGGAAGGCGAAGCACAGTACCATTGGCTGCTGAGGCTCCTCTGGGGAAGGCTACCCTGCCAGGGGAGCAGACACAGCTTCTTGCTAGTTTCTTACCTTTCTTGCCATTACAGAATACAGTAACCATAGGTGGTTCCTTCTTGCTCCTCCTTGTGCAGCTGCCAAAGGCCAGTTCAGCCCCAAGGGTCTTCTGTAAGCTGCACCTCGTATTGCCATGCATGCAGCCACACTGGGGATAACCTGAGCCCCCTCCACCCCATGCCCTCTCCAACACCTGTAGGCCTGGACTTGTACATAGTGCTGTCAGGGCAGCACTGCCCCACTGCCTGGCTCAGTTTCGTGCTGGAGGGTGCAAGATGCTGGCCATCCCCTCCTCAGGGGTGGTAGTGCAGTCTGCAGCCTTCAGCATCCCTGGTGTCATCAGCTGCAGGGTGGGAGCGCTATGTGTTGGCAAGGTCTCTGCAAGGCTGGGCTGATGGGTTGCATTGTGGCTTGATGGGGGGCTGCAAGGGAGGTTCCCCCATGCTGAAGCAGCCCTGTCCTAATGTGTTATAGTGATGACAGCTGGGTTGTACCAAGACAGGTGGCCTGGCATTGCCACGCTGCAGGGCTGGGCCTCTGCCTTGTCATGGCCAGGGGAGGGGGAACAGGATATGTGTGTGCATGTGGGGCAAACGGATGTGTGCAGTTGTGAGGAAGGCGCGTGGGTGTTCAAAGTAACATAGGTATGGGATGGGTAGTGCCACCCTGCGTGAAGGTGGGTGCTCTGGGAGGTGGCCCTGTGACCTCCATGCTGAGCAGGAAGCCAGTGCCTGGGAAGCCCTGGGAGGGGGGGTTGGAGGGGATAGAGTAGAGGGAAGGGTCCCTGACTGGGCTAGGGGTTTTCTTTGGAGCTGGGGACATTACTCCTGACAAGTAGATTGGAGGGGCTTCCATTGAGAGCCAGGGAGCTGGGGAGGGTGGGGTGGTGCTCCCCTTGGCATAGGGTTTCTTGTTTTACTGCACAGGGCTCGGGGTGGTGGGGGGGAGGGGGTGGGGGGTGGGAGTGCAGTGTTGTGCATGAGCACAAGGGGCTGCTGGGGGTCCTGAGGTCCTTGGTAGAGGCAATGCCAGTCCACGCCTTCCTTGCCATGTTCATGATGCCTGCTGGGATGGGGATCCTCACCTGCCCGTCAGGTGGGAAACAGTGTTAATGAAAGGCCATGCCAGTATTTGGTGCCTTGGCCATGTTGACGCTACTCG
The DNA here is from genome assembly GCA_033558235.1 of Neomorphus geoffroyi. Taxonomy (NCBI): domain Eukaryota; kingdom Metazoa; phylum Chordata; class Aves; order Cuculiformes; family Neomorphidae; genus Neomorphus; species Neomorphus geoffroyi. Next base: position 4,085,810 of record JAUMJM010000048.1, read on the forward strand.
CAGCATCGTGCCTGGGCTGGCTTCCCCATGGCAAGGGGCTCTGGTCTTGCAAGGTTACCTCCTGCTTGTACATTGCTTAGCAGACGTTGCACCATATTTAATTTGTATTTCCCTGTTAGAACAAGGTGTCTTGCCTTTATTTATTTCATTATTTATGATGCATATTAATAAAAAAGGTGCTGATTGAGCTCCATGCTACCCAGACTTCTGATTTCACCCCATCCCTGGGAAGGGCCTGAGGGCTACTTCAACAGCCAACACCAGAACTTCAGAAGTAGATAGGCTGCTCCCAGCTATCAGACCTGTCAGCTTAGGCTGGGAGGTGCTACATCACATCATCTGATGATGGTGTGTCTCAAGGAGGCGGTGGTGTTCCAGATTCCTGTCTTTATTCCTCTTGTCCTTGCAGAGGACCAAGAAGTTTCAGATAAAAGTTCACACCATTTCAGTCTGGCAGATCTTTCACCAATATGCTCAGGGTATTGTGAGTAAGGTGTCCATAGGGGGCGCCAAACTGGAGCTTCGGTGGGAGGAAGTCCTGAGCAGTGCACGGGGGAGGTGGTGAAGGGTAGGCTGGGAGGCTGGGATCCAGAGCCTGGGAGAATCTGGCCATGAAGCTGAGTGTCTGTGGGTCTCTCACAAAGAAGGTCTCTGGGGTTTTTAAACTTAGACTCACAAAAGTGCTGGACTTCCAAGTCCAGCAGGAATGAGCATGAAGAACTCATCCCATCCCTTTATACCTCAGTAGCTCCTGGGAGAAGAACTCTGCTTTAGGCTCCAGCCTTTGCTGCAAGGAGACCGTGCTGGAGCTTGTTGCATCCATGTGGACAGTCTGCAGTGGTGGAGTGAGTCAGAACAGTTGAAAAAAAAAAACCCAAACCAAAACCAGAAATGAAGCCAGTATAAGCCCCTCTTCTTGCTTGGAGAGGTATAGAGCAACCAGAGCTTGGGTGTGGGCTGCTTTAATAAACCTCTCTTTAACAAAAAGTGGTCAGAACTGTTTATAAATTACATGGGGCCAGGCTTCTGTCCCAGTGTGCGCGGACTGGCCCAAATGGGGAAGGGGACCATGTGCTGGCAAACAGACACACGGGGTGTTGATTCAGCCCCGAGGTGGGACAGGGGATTTCCAGCGGCTGACACTGACACCAAATTCCTCACTGGGTGCTCACTGCCAGGGAAACCTTGGATGGTGGAGGAGTGGGGAGAGCATAGCAGGGTGGTTAGCATGTCAGATGCTGGATTTGGGGTTGATGCTACAGGGTTTGCAGCTTCTGAAATCTTCTTCAGGGTCATGTAAAATAAATCAAGCAGAGTCTGGTCAGTGGTTATCGGAGAGCTTGTCCCAGTCAAGAACTGGGCACAGGGCGTGAAGCCCCTGAAGTCTGTGTGGCTGGAAGGCACGCAACAGTGTATATAGGGCAGTGTCTGCCAGTGCTGCTGCTGTGACTGGGTGACCCTACTGGTGGCCTGATCCCAGAGGAGCAGCTACAGGACCCTGATGTGGATGTAAATCCAGGGTCCAGGCTGAGGAGGGAGAGGAGCTGCCAGGTGCTCTTCTGTCCTGGAAATGACCCTGGTCTCGGGGAGACCAGCTCAGGCAGGGAAATCAGCATTCCTCTTCAGCTAGGATACCAAAAAGGTTAGTGCTGTGATGGGCCAATAGCAATGGAGAGAGGGATGTGTGCTGGCCCATAACCTTCAGAGGAGATGGGAACAGCTAAGATGATCATGCTGTGTGCATTACTGCTCTGGGCCATTTCCCTGAGCCCAAATGGAGCAACCCTTCTCTAGCAAACAATGCAGGTCGATGGCCTCATTACTGCACCAACTAGTTGCTTCCCAGCCTCTTGGTGTCAAGCTGCCTGCCAGGGCCAGTCCCACACCTCCTTTGCCCTCCACTGGCAAAGGGCAGAGCAGTTCCCAACCCTGACACCTGTGCCACCCCAGCACCACTTCTCACCTTGCATGCCCCGAGTCACAAAGCGAGGCCAGAGACAGCTCTGGAGCAGCAGCCAGATGCACACTCAGTGCTGCCCGTCTCATGTCACTCATGTGAGTGGTTGTAGCAGCAAGTCCCCTTGGACCTTCTCTGCCCAGGTCATCAGGACCTGGCTTATCTTCAGGGCAAAGGCTTTGACCATGGCTCTTGGATGCTTGCCAGGGCTGGCTGCTGTGGGAGACAGGGAAGGGAGGAAGCATCTCAGTACCAGCAAACTGCCAAGCTGGGAGAACTGAGGTAGGAATGCAGGTTTGGACAGAACAGCCAGGGAGTGGTGGGACAGGGATGCATATGGAGTCACTACAGACAGCCTTAGGGTAAGCACAAAGCTCTGGGGGTCTGCAACCACAGCAAGAGAGCTGTCTTCAGAGGTGTAACTCTATGGCTGAGCCTGAATGTCATGAACAGTTTCTAAGGACGGACCTGCAAGCCATGACATTCAGCAAGACTCACAGGAAAGCACAGAGTGTTTCATTGAACAGATGTGGTAGCAGCCAGTATCAGTCCTGGCAGAGGAGTGTGTGACTGTTGCATCCCCATGACTGCATCATATCTAACAGAGAATAAAGAAGGTACCTCATTATAACATGGAAGCTTTTCAAGGCACTAAAACCTAAGCAAGTGTGGAAGAATCAGCGTGCTGGGAAATGGGCTCTTGCAAGCACTGCAGGCAACACCGAGCTTGAGGGCAGCAGAGGGACAGACATCTGCACAAGGGAGCATGGGGCACATGCAGAAACCTGTGTCTCCAAAGGAAAGATCCACATATTGGAGGAAGGGAAGGAATGCCTTTACTTCCCGTGCCCTTCCTGGCAGCCAGACCCAGTGCTCACGCTGCCATTGTGCAGCAGGCAGTGACACAATACCAAATTTCACAAGGCTCCATGCAGCAGCTGTGCCATACAGGACAGAGACTGCCAGGCTGAGGATGGACTCTGACACCTCTTTGACCTCTGCTTCAGGGGCATCAAACTGTGTATGAGCTCATATTAACTCCTGAGAGTTTTGTGCATGCTCAAAAGAGCTGAACATCCAGTTTTCAGGCTAGCCCAAACACAGCATAGCCTGGGGACAGGCCAGCTCCCTGCACCATGGCTGTCCTGTCACAGGAACTATTTCCCAGGTCTCTGTTTGGTGTGACTCTGCTCATGGCAGTAGACCAAGAGTTCTGAGGCAGGACCAGACACTGGTACAGCCCAGTTCACTCTCAGATGGAGGAAGGACAGCACTTCGGTTGTGGCACTGTCCTGACACTCAGCACTGAAATCTGTCTGCTGCGCAGACTTCCTTCCTTGGCCCCTTTGCTGACTCCCTCTCTGCTACAGTTCCCCCATCAGTACAATAAAACCCATGGAATTTCCTCCAAATAAACTTTAGCGGCAGCATTGTCTGTGAGCAGCTCCCACAGCCCAGTGCTCCTGTTTCCTACTGCTGCAATGCTCGTAGGACAAGAGCCAGTCTCTGCACATAAGTAGCTGTGCATGGTCCATGGCTGAAGGCCCAGGAGAGATTTAAGTGAGGACTGGCAAGCAAGGTGCTGCTCCTAGAGAGCATCATGCAGGGGAGCCGCGTGTGGATGCAAGCACTGACTTCCAGCTGCCAGCAGGAGGCCAGGAACAGGCAGGAGCCCTTTCTCCAAGGTGCGGCCTCAGTGATGGTGGCTCCGCTTGAGTGGAAGATGGATTCAAACCTCTTTGCATCACAGGTACGCCTTTGGGAACCTGGGTCTCAACCAAAAGGAAGAGCTAAGGTATAGTACTATAGTGCTGCTGTTGAGCTTCAAGCATCCTGGTGGCTGGTGTGCAACACCAGGCATCAGCAAGTTGGTCGTTAGTGTGTGGTTCCTCCACACGTGCCTCAAGGCCTGGGAAGGATGGGGAACTGAGCTCTGTGCAGGACTAGGCAGAGCATATTCTCAGGAAAGAGCCACCAGCTGGTGAGAGCTACAACTTGCTTTGTTTCTATGGCCCTGCATATTTATCAAATATTGAAAAGTCCAGTGCAACTTCTTCATCTTCAGAAAGAGGAAATGCACAAAATGAGGAAACCTGGACAACATGAAGCTAGAAGAAGAAGTATGGTCACACAGTGTCCAGCAAGCTTGCAAAGATTTAAGGTAGCCTTTCATAATTCATGGTATCAAAAGGTAGAGAGAAGCCAACAGGGCTAACCAGCACGGTCAGAGGTTATTTGAAACAGAGAGGGCCCTTCAAAGAGCTGAAGTTATGTCTAGGTGATAAAAAATAATATCAGTCAGGTAAGATGTAAAAGCTCGATAAGACAAACAAAAATGAGAGTGAAGAACAGCCTGTAGAAGCAGTCAGCAGTCCTTTTTGCAAATAATTCAAGAGCTTCAAATACACCACGAAGTCTGCAGTGGCAATAAGAGCATGTCCTGGCAGCAGAGGAATCACATCCCTGTGGGTGGCAAGATAACGGCGAAACACAGCTCAAATGCCAGTGCACTGTGAGATTTGTGGCAAAACGGGACGCAAGTAGCAGAGTGCCTGGACCCTTGCATCACAGCAGGATGCAGGTCCCTGCCTACACCCTGCTGAAATACATCCTGCCCATCCTCCCAGCTGTGCCAGATCTGCTGGGTGCACTCTGCAACAGGGTGGCATAGGGAAGGTAGTGGGACCTGCCAAACCAAGAAGCCCGGGGACATATGCATCCTGTCTTTTTGCAAACAAGACAAAGCTATCTTTGTGGCTTTGGGTTTGCGTTGTGTGACCAGAACATACAGCTGCTGGACCTTCTGGGGAAGGCAGCACCAGCTTGCAGCACTCGGCAAGAGCCCAAGACTCAAGACTGGATTTTTCTGATGTGTAGTAAAGGGAAGTGTGAAGAGCAAGAGAGCGAGAGAACAAGAGGGCTTCCTGGCAACTGCTTGAGCCACACTTCCTCCAAGGCTTTTGAGGTTTCAGATGGGGTCATGAAAGGCTTTTGAAGATGGCTTGTACTGTTAACACAGCAGCTGACAATCAGTGTGCTAGAAATGGTGCACAGAGGGATCGGGGATGTGATTTTTAGTCTTTTTTAGTTTATGGAATTTCCCTACTCATTTTCCAAAGATTGTCCAAATAAGGAACTTGTTCCTACTGATATGGTTTGCTTTCCTGGCCCTTTAGTTATTTCTTGAAAGACCCAGTAGCATCAAGGGGCAGAGAAAGGTGATGTCTGAGTTGCTGCTGTTGCTGAAGGCAGAGGAGCAGTTCCTTCTCCCTTCCCCACAAACCTTCCACCAAGAGGTAAAGCACAGCTACCTTTCAGAATATGCCCTGGGACTGCAATGTGGGGTCCTGACCATGCACTTGCAGCCCTCAGGACGCTTGTGCCAGGGCAAGTGCATTTGGGTGTGGTAAAATCCTTATGGATTAGCTTCATATCTGAGCAAAGGAAATAAAAAGGTAGATTCCTTTGGAGGGATCACTGGCCCCAGCAGCTTTGTTGCAGAAGAGATGAAACAGACAAGGGAGAAGAGGCTGAGATGTAGGAGGGCACAAGGAAGGCGGCTGGGCTGACTCCAGCTCTGTTCTTGAGATGCAAAAGACTGTGGAAGCGTCTGCTCTCAAGTACTATGATTATGAGAAGAAAAAAAAAAATAAGACTGCTACCACCTTTTGATGGAGGACAGAATTTTGAGGTGGCTGAGAGGACTGTATTTGGAGAAGGCCACTCCATGCTGGCCTGCTGAAGCTGCAGAATAAAGCTGTTGTGAGGGGTGCAAAGCAAGTGAAGGATGTGCAAAGCAAGCAAAAGATGTGCAACAGCAGAAAGGAGAGCCTGATTGCAGGTTTGGGAGTATTGGGCCTTGCTGAGGAGCACAATCAAGGTGAAGGCCATTGGAAGGGGCTGCAGCCCTGGTAAGATGCCTCAGAAAAGGTTTCACAGTATCACAGTATCATAAGGCTGGAAAAGACCTTTGAGATCATCGAGTCCAACCTATGACCCAACACCTACACCTACTCCTACTTGTCAACTACACCATGGCACTAAGTGCCTCATCCAAATTCTCTTTGAACACCTCCAGGGATGGTGACTCGACCACCTCCCCTGGCAGTGCATTCCAATGAACAATTACCCTCTCAGTGAAGAATTTCTTCCTAATGTCAATCCTAAACCTCCCCTGGCGAAGCTTGAGACCGTGTCCTCTCGTTCTGTCACTGGTCACCTGAGAGAAGAGTCCAACTCCTGCCTCACCACAACCTCCCTTTAGGTGGTTGTAGAGAGCAATAAGGTCTCCCCTGAGCCTCCTCTTCTCCAGGATAAACAACCCCAGCTCCCTCAGTCGCTCCTCACAGGGCCTGTGCCCCAGCTCCTTCACCATCCTCGTCACTCTCCTCTGGACACACTCCAGCATCTCAACATCCTTCTTAAACTGAGGGGCCCCGAACTGGACACAGCACTCGAGGTGCGGCCTGACCAGTGCCGAGTAGAAGGGGATGATGACCTCTCTGGTCCTGCTGGCCACACTATTCCTGATGCAGGCCAAGATACCATTGGCCTTCTTAGCCACTTGAGCGCACTGCTGGCTCATGGTGAGTTTCCTGTCCACCAGCACTCCCAAGTCCCTTTCCACCTGACTGCTCTCCAGCCACTCTGCACCCAGTCTATAGCTCTGCATGGGGTTGTTGTGTCCAAAGTGTAGGACCCGACATTTGGACTTTCAGGGCTTGTTTTCTCCCAGCTGTGTGTTTCAGCTGGCACATGGGCCAAGAACATCCAGCAAGGCTGCTGGGTGGCTGAGAAAGTCAGAGCACAAATTCATTGACTCCCACTCTGGACCTCCTCTAACTTTCAGGTCTGCTGTGGACAGTGCCACCATCCTCCAGCCACACAGACAGGCTCACTGGCAGACCTTTCTCTGCCCACTGCCATGCTTGTGCTGCTTTCTTCCTCCCTTCGTGGTCATTCGCCCTCCCACCAACCCAACTGGCAACACAACCTGCCCCGACAGTTGGGCTCCAGGTCCCAAGGTCTCTCATCAGGTTGTTATTGAGGGTTTGCTCTCAGCCTAGTCTTGAGCACCCAGCCACTTCTGCCAAAACCTTGTCTTTTCTGCACATGGCATGCACTGCCACATAGTTGAAATTATCAGTGCACTTCAGAATTCCTTTTTATCACAATCCTTATCAGGCAGTAACAAGGTGAGGGTTGTACTGATGTAGTCTCTGCTTGACTCTACTGTGAGTATGGAAGCTAAATCTTCCTGCAAAACCACGATCATGAACCGGCACATTTCACAAGTCTTTCTGGGACAGCTGAGATCTGTGCTATGGGAGGAGGCAACCCAGCTGTTGTGGCTAGTAGCTGCTCCTGCCAAAAAATCTGAAAACTGTGATTCTTAGACAAGAGATTAGAGGGCAGCAAGATTGCAAAAGAGGCTGTGAAGCTGCTCTTGTGCAGAAGAGAAGAACGAAAGCCGTGCTGACACTGGTGGAAGTTTCCTCTCCAATGAGGAAGCCTCTTGCACCATATGTGATTTCTCTGCTTGGCTGTTTCCTTTCCGTGCTTTCACCTCTGGCAATCAGACGGGTGTGCTGTGAGGCACCCTGCAGGGCTGAGAGCTCAGACCTGCTCTGGGAGCATAAGCAGATATGGCCCTGCAGTGGGCATTTCTGCTGCTCCTCACACCTCTGCTGTCAGCACAGGAGGAGAAAGAGATGAACTACAACGTCTCTGAAGAACCCCAGGAAACAGGTAAGAAGCATTTGCCCTTCTCTCTACAAGAGAAGGTTTCGCTGCTTTCCTGCTGCAAGATTCCTGCGTACCTTTACCACATACAGGTTGCAGTAGCTGTGTCAGAGAGGACTGGAGCTGATGTCCATATGAGGACCCGAGACACTCAGGCATCAGTCAGGTTGTGGAGGGGCAAATCTGCATTTGTGGATAGAAAGCAGCAAACCTCAGTGTGCTGAGAAAGCCTTCAGAGGAGCCATGTCCTTCCTCCATGGAGTAGGCAGTGTCCCTTGGAGCAAGTGTAGCCATCTCTCCTTGCACAATGTGTAGATACCATACCCTCACATCCTCACCACAGTGGAGATGAGTTCTTGTGCCCAGCAAAGACCTGGGGAGCCATAAGCTAAGCCCCTGGGTCTTCAGAAGACCCTGTGGGACAGGAGTTACGATGTGCTGTGATTGTTCTTTAACAGGCTTCCTTGGTGCCAGAGGGGCAGGACACTTTCAGAGCTTTGCTGGGCTCTTCCTACACTGGCTGCCCTTTTCCAACCCAGTGGAGTCAGTGTGTATCTTCAGGCTCACATGTTGTTTGATCTGCCAGGAGGCTGGTGAATCAGTCCAGTATGGCATTATCTGAACTTTGAGCTGTGGCCTCGAGGCTGTGAATTTGCATTCCTCTGCATCTGTCTGAATTGGAGCATTTCTCTGAACTAATCCTGTGTGGTGATGAAAATGACCGGAGCTAGGTGATGAAAATCATCACCCTAGCATCTACTCCTGTTGTCCTGATCTACTGCAGGGATTTGTCTGGGCTTACAGAGGCTAGAGAAACCCACTGATTAAGTACAGTAGCTATGACAGAGGCCAGGAAATGGGACCAGGATCTTTAGTTGCTGATGTAGAGTGACAGTGGGGTTTGTACTCTGTGATATGGGCCATAGGAGCCCATACCCAAGGGACAAGTGTCCCTGTGGTTGCAGGGACCATGAGCACAGCACAAAGCCCAAAGGATAAACTTGCAACAGAGGATATTCTCCTGCTTGGAGTGGCTTCTTGTTTCCCAGATCCTCCAATGAAGCTGTCCTTCTAGACCAGCATCTGCAACCATGCCCAAGCATTGCATGGCTCTCCAGCTTGTTTGCACAGTGCACACTGAGGCTGGCACTTAGCTGTACCATGTGCAGTGGGAAATGGTAAGACATAGTCGGGACCCAGTGGAAAGCAGACTTTTGGTGCCCTCTGCACATCTCTGCCACCCAGCTGTCCCTGGAGGAATCTGGGGCTGCCTGCAACAGAAATGGTATTGCTGAGTTTGCACCTCAGTGTTTGTGAAAAAAGGAACTGAGACAAAAACATTCAGCAGCTGCATTCAACGGCGCGTGCAGCCCTGCCAGCATCCTTAGCACATGAGCTCGTTCCATCCCAGATCCTGTGCTGAAGTCCCCACCTGATGGATCAGGGACCTTCTCTCACTGAGGGACAGGGCAAAGGGGTAGGAGGGTCCCTTCCATTCCTGTTCGAGTGATGCAAGACTGTCTGGAGCAGACAGTGGCAGTGGGACAAAGAAAAGCCATTGGGCAGAGATGAGGGACATTGGGAAGAGATGTAACCCAAGGGTTTCACTTCCCAAAGGTCCCTGATCATCATGTCCCACGACCCTGACAGTTATAGACTACAGTCACGGAGGGGGAACAGTTAAATGAGGACACTGGAAAAGCTACTCCCACTGCACTTTGCTGTCCCCTTCCACGCACTCACAAAGCCCTCCTCACTGTGGGGATCAGGATGCTGGAAAGTGTGGGGCTATCCTCTTTCAGCAGGGCCAGCTTCCCCTGCTCACTCTGCTTCCCTCCCTGCCCAAGCACAGAGCACCAGCGGCATCAGCTCCTGAAAAGTCACAGGCATGAACTGACCGTAATTCTTGGAAACGGCCTTGAATCAAATAGGCCAGAAATCACCAAGGAAATGAAGCCAGGCAACAGAGTCACATCCCAAGGCTGGGCAGGAGGTGAGGGCATATGGCAGTGCTGCTGGGAGCCCAGGGAAGAGCAGAGTAAAAGCAGGCACGGGATGTGGTTGGTGTGTGTGGTAGAAGCGTGAACCAGTGCGGCACTGCTGCCTTGTTCACCCTGTCACGGAGGCATCGTGCAGTAAGCAGGGTGCATTGTGTCATTGTTCTGTTGTCTCGGTGTGCTGTTTTTACAGAGTTTTTCTCTCCCCTGAGATGCCTCACCTTTACAAAAACCTCATCCTCTTACAGTTTCCTTGTGTCTGGGAGTCAGCTGGAGAAGATTCTAGGGGATGTTTTCTCTGGAGAGGCAGGGTCTGTGATGCAGGTTGGCCCTGGCCCCTTTCTCATCAGCTTTGCTTGATATTATGCAGTAATTTATTAGCAGATAAGGAACCCTAACTAGGAACATAGCTGCAACGTACGGTGGGTGGGAGGGTGCTAGGTGAAACAAGACCACATTCAAAACTAAACGTTTTCTGTTAGTGGGATTTGAATTTTAAACACTATCTAGAGTAAAACCTGTGGGTCTGGGCACCCCTGGGGCTGTGAACTGCGCGTTCCACCATGCTTCCACTTCTCACTACCAGAGTGCAGAGCCAGGAAACAAGTATTTCAACTCCTGTTCTTAAACCCTGTCAGACGCCCCTTTGCATGGCAGAGTAGTATATGTTAAGTGTTGTTATTTCCTTTCTCCAGGGAAAGATTCTGAGATCCCTCTATGCCTTCCCCACCCTCACAATGCCCATCACTCTTGAAGATCCACTCAACAGCTTTGTTTGCTAAAGATGAGTAGAAGGTGCTTTAAGACACTTGCTTGTCTTCTCAGTGGCTTCCAATACCAGTCTCCACTGCTAGAGACAGTGGTTGCTTTTCTTAGCTCCTCTCAGCAAGCACATGACATCAAATGCAGCAAGAATCCAGCGCACTTTGCTGTCACCTCTGTTAGCTGCTGACCTGCCACAGGAAACTTTGCCTGCTTCTTCTTAGATTTCTCTTTGTCTTTTATTCTTCATGTCTGAGGTAATACAATGTAAGAAAGTATACCTTTTGCTGGTAAGCAAAGGGCTGAACCCAGAAGCCTGACCTGAATTACCAGCAAAGCTATTTCTCCTTTCTTCTGACCCTCCTCAACATCTGTTTCTGGGACACGCTGGGGCTTTGTTTTGCCTTGCCAGAATCATAACTCCTTTTGTAGCAGGGACAGGCAGTCCAGACATTTCTGTAGAACACTTCCTATATTCATGGACATTAAACAATATTAACAAGGAGTATATTCATTTAGTAGCATCAACTGAAAAAAAAATAAACTTTAATCTCTGTCTAAATGAGGCAGAGGAGTTACCACTCCTGCCTAGACATTCAGCATTTTCCATTTTGCAGTGAGCACATATTGCATGGTAGAAAAAGTACCTGTTTGGTCTAATCTACACCATATTTTCCATGCCGAAATTTCAGTTGTCATATCAGCCTCTTTCCTATACTTGGGGTGGAGGGCCTGTGGGTGGCTGTGTGCATACCACAATGCAGGGTGAAAAAACAACGTCTGATGACTGTTTTTCATTTTCCCGGATGCCGTTACTCCTTGCTATGCTAGAAGCTGAGCGTTTCTTTCCCCTGTCTCTCTGAGCACCCTCCTTTCTCCAGCAGTGCACCATGCCTGTCATCTTGGCCTGTATCAGACACAGCGTGGCCAGCAGGAGCAGGGAGGTGGTTGTGCCCCTGTGCTCAGCACTGGTGAGGTCACACCTCGAGTGCTGGGTTCAGTTTTGGGCCTCTCACTACAAGAAGGACACTGAGGTGCTGGAGCATGTGCAGAGAAGGGCAACGAGGCTGGTGAGGGGGCTGGAGAACAAGTCCTATGAGGAGAGACTGAGGGAATTAGGGTTGTTCAGCCTGGTGTAAAGGAGGCTGAAGGGAGACCTCATCACTGTTTACAACTGCCTGAAAGGAGGTTGTGTCGGGTGGATGCTGGTCTCTTCTCACAAGTGACAAGCGATAGGATGAGGGGAAATGGATGCATGATGCACTAGGGGAGGTTTAGACTGGACATTAGGAAGAATTTCTTCACGGGAAAGGTGGTCAGGGATTGGAACAGCTGCCCAGGGAGGTGGTGGAGTCACCATCCCTGGAGGTGTTTAAATTATGGGTAGATGAGTTCCTTAGGGATATGGTTTAGTAGGGAGACAGGCACGGTTGGACTTGGTGATCTTGGAGTTCTCTTCCAACCTTATGATTCTATGATTTATGATCTCCTGGCACACATGCAGGGACATCTTTCTCCTTTGCACAAGTGAGATCCAGCCTGGTGGAACTCTGATACCTTTTGATTTATACGTGTCATGTAGCTTCCCATGACCACCATCAAAGCATACAAACAGCCAACCTGCGTTAGAGAAAATATTTCTTTGCTCCAAAGAGCTCTTTTCCTATGGCAAATATTACAGAGTGATTGGGAAGGAGTCTAAGAAGAAAAGTTTGGACAGAGTTGTCCACCCCAGTCTGTGCATCTCAGCTGCACCCAGCAGTCATGGATTAATTTCTCCCAGTGAGTCTCAAGTGCTGATGACATGTCTCCTAGGCTGGGGCTTATTGGAGAAATGCAATTGAACTGGATTTTGTTCAGGGAAGGTTTTGAGGCAAAAACTGACATGGATTGAAAGATTTTTCTCCCTTCTGTGGGGAAGCAGAGACTTCTAGGCTTTATGCTCAAGCAGTCATTAGAAATGTCACCAGGAAGGTTTCTAAGCACTTGCTGATGCACGAATGCAGGTGGTGATGGTGCTGTGACACCCTGCATTTATCCAGTTCCTCTGTGGCTTGAGGGGTGTGGGTAAGGAGTGTATTGGGGATTGCTTTTTGTCACAGCTGGTGAGTGAGCCTACCAGGGGTGAGGCTCTCCTTGACCTGCTGTTTACAAATAGAGAAGGGCTGGTGGGTGATATTGTGGTCGGAGGCTGTCTGGGGTGCAGCAACCATGAGATACAGATGGTTGCTGAGCTGAAGGATCAGGTTGAGAGGCTAAGAAGCATACGAGATAGTGAAAGGGAGATAGACTGGTGGAGCCATACCCTCTCCTACCCTAGTAATACACCCCAGGAGACAGAGGAACACTGTATTCCTCACACCCAGGATGACAAGAGGGACCTTGTTGTTGAGGAGAAATGGGAGCAGGTCTGCTCTCGGGGCAAAAGATTTCTCTCCCCTCCTCCAACTCCCTTCAAGATGCCGCCCTTCCAGTTGCCCCTACAAAACATGTTTGGGGTCCTGGAATTTGAAGCCCAGGAAGAAGACAGCGATGAAGACTGTTCGCCTGGAGAACCTCTTAATACTGCCCCATCTGTCAGGCAGATCAGAACTTCAAACACGAAAAAGAAAAGGAGGGTAGTTGTAATAGGCGACTCCCTCCTGAAAGGAACAGAGGGTCCTATATGTAGGCCGGACCCATCCCACAGGGAAGTCAACTGTCTTCCTCAAGCCCAGGTCCAGGATATCACTGAGAGACTCCCGGATCTAATTCAACCCACAGATTATTATCCCCTGCTGGTTGTTCAGGCTGGCAGTGATGAACTCGATAAGAAGGGCACCAGAGCAATTAAAAAGGAATTCAGGGAGCTAGGCCGACTAATGGATGGGACAGGAGCGCAGGTGGTGTTCTGCTCAGTCCCTCCAGTGTCTGAAAGGTATAGTGCAAAGAATGACAGAACACACGCTCTCAACAAATGGCTTAAGGACTGGTGCCGGCACAGGAATTTTGGTTTCTATGACCATGGGGAAACCTTTACTGAACCTGGCCTGCTTGACCCAGATGGGTCCCACCTAAGTAAAAAGGGTAGAAGGATACTGGCCTGGGAACTGGCAGGGCTCATTGAGAAGGCTTTAAACTAGGCCTGATGAGGGAGGGGGATGTAACCAGATTCACCACTGAAGTGACTGCAGAATGTGAGTCATTATCAAGGGTAAAGCCACTAGCCCAACTGAATTGCATGTACACCAATGCACGCAGTATGGGTAACAAACAAGAGGAGCTGGAGGTCCTGACCCGGCAGGAGAACTATGATATAGTCGCTATCACGGAAACGTGGTGGAATGACTCCCATAACTGGAGTGCTGCCACGGATGGTTGCAAACTCTTCAGGAGAGACAGGCGAGAGGGAAGGGGTGGCCCTGTACACCAAGGAAACCCTTGGCGCTGTAGAACTTGAGATCGGGGATGATCAGATTGAGAGTCTATGGGTAAGAGTAAGAGGGGCAAGCAAGACCGACTTCCTGGTTGGAGTGTGTTACAGACCACCTGACCAGGAGGGAAAGGTGGATCTTTTGTTGTTTAAGCAACTGGAAGTTGCCTCAAGATCGTCTGCCCTTGTTCTTCTAGGAGACTTTAATCTCCCAGATATCTGCTGGGAACTTAACACAGCCGAGAGGAGGCAGCCCAGAAGGTTCTTGGAGTGTATTGAGGACTGCTTCTTGTCACAGCTGGTGAGTGAGCCTACCAGGGGTGAGGCTCTCCTTGACTTGCTGTTCACCAATAGAGAAGGGCTGGTGGGTGATGTTGTGGTTGGAGGCTGTCTGGGCTGCAGTGACCACGAGATAATTGAGTTTTCCATTAACAATGGAACAAGGAAGAGCAAAAACAGGACGACCACGTTGGACTTTTGGTGTGCTGATTTCAAGTTATATAAGGAACTAGTAAGGAGAGTACCCTGGGAGATAGTTCTTAAAAACAAGGGGGTCCAGGAAGACTGGACGTACTTTAAGAATGAAGTCTTCAAGGCGCAGGAGCAGGCCATCCCGATGTGCTCTAAGATGAGCTGCAGGGGCAGACGGCCGGCCTGGATGAGTAAGGAGCTTCTGAAGGAGCTCAGTGAAAAAGAGGGTGTATCGCCTTTGGAAAAAAGGGCAGGTGAGTCAGGTTGTGTTCAAAAATATTGTCAAGTCGTGTAGGAAGAAAATTAGGGAGGCAAAAGCCCAGCTGGAGCTTAAATTGGCCACTTGTGTTAAGGACAACAAGAAGAGCTTTTTCAAATATATTAACGGCAGAAAAAAGGGCAGCAACAACCTTCCATCCTTATCGATCACTGAGGGAAATATAGTAACTAAAGATGAGGATAAGGCTGAGGTGCTTAACGCCTTCTTCACCTCGGTTTTCAACAGTAAGGCAGATTGTTCTCTGGACAACTGGTCTACTGAAGTGGTGGATAGGGGCGGGGTGCAATACAGCCCCCCTGTCATCCAGGAGGAAGAAGTTAGAGACCTGCTGATCCACTTGGATCCTCATAAGTCTATGGGGCCTGATGGGATCCATCCTAGGGTGATGAGAGAGCTGGCGGACGAGCTTGCTAAGCCTCTTTCCATCATTTATCAGCAGTCCTGGCTCACTGGAGAGGTCCCAGAAGACTGGAAGTTGGCCAACGTGACGCCCATCCACAAGAAGGGCCCGGTTCTGTTTAATATCTTCATTGATGATCTGGATGAGGGGATCGAGTCCTTCATCAGCAAGTTCGCAAATGACACCAAGCTGGGAGGAAGTGTCAATCTGCTGGAGGGTAGGAAGGCTCTACAGAGGGACCTTGACAGGCTGGAGAGATGGGCTGACTCCAATAGCATGAGGTTTAACAAGTCCAAATGCCGGGTCCTACACTTTGGACACAACAACCCCATGCAGAGCTACAGGCTGAGGACAGAGTGGCTGGAGAGCAGTCAGGCGGAAAGGGACTTGGGAGTGCTGGTGGACAGGAAACTCACCATGAGCCAGCACTGTGCCCAAGTGGCCAAGAAGGCCAATGGTATCTTGGCCTGCATCAGGAATAGTGTGGCCAGCAGGACTAGAGAGGTCATCATCCCCTTCTACTCGGCACTGGTCAGGCTGCACCTTGAGTACTGTGTCCAGTTCTGGGCCCCTCAGTTTAAGAAGGATGTTGAGATGCTGGAGTGCGTCCAGAGGAGAGCGACGAGGATGGTGAAGGGGACTGGAGCACAAGCCCTGTGAGGAGCAACTGAGGGAGCTGGGGTTGTTTATCCTGGAGAAGAGGAGGCTCAGGGGAGACCTTATTGCTCTCTACAACCACCTAAAGGGAGGTTGTAATGAGGCAGGAGTTGGACTCTTCTCTCAGGTGACCAGTGACAGAACGAGAGGACACGGTCTCAAGCTTCGCCAGGGGAGGTTTAGGTTTGACATTAGGAAGAAATTCTTCACTGAGAGGGTAATTGTTCATTGGAATGCACTGCCAGGGGAGGTGGTCGAGTCACCATCCCTGGAGGTGTTCAAAGAGAATTTGGATGAGGCACTTAGTGCCATGGTGTAGTTGACAAGTAGGAGTAGGTGTGGGTGTTGGGTCATAGGTTGGACTCAATGATCTCAAAGGTCTTTTCCAGCCTTATGATACTGTGATACTCTGATACTGTGATAACTGAGTTCTCCATAAACAATGAAACAAGGAAGGGTGTGAACAGGATGTCAACATTGGACTTTTGGCGGGCAGACCAGATTATTTAAGGAACTAGTCAAGAGAGTGCCTTGGGAAATAGGCGTTAAGAGCAAGGGGGTCCAGGAAGGCTGGGTGTACTTCAAGAATGGAATCTTGAAGGTACAGGAGCAGGCTGTCCTGATGTGCCATAAGATGAGCCGTAGGGGCAGACAGCCGGCCTGGATGAGTAAGGAGCTTCTGAAGGAGCTAAGTGAGAAAAAGAGAGTGTATCGCCTTTGGAAAGAAGGGCAGGTAAATCAGGTTATGTTCAAAGATATTGTTAAGTTGTGTAGGAAAAAAATTAGGGAGGAAAAGCCCAGATGGAGCTCAGATTGGCCACTTCTGTTAAGGATAATAAGAAGTGTTTTTACAAATATGTTAATGGCAGAAAGAAGGGCAGCAACACCCTCCACTACTTATTGGATGTCAAGGGAAATATAATAACTAAAGATGAGGAAAAGGCTGAGGTGCCTTAAACCTTCTGAGGCATTAAGCCTTCTTTACCTCTGTTTTCAACACTAAGGCAGATTGTTCGCTGGGTAACTTGTTATATAAAGTGGTGGATGGGGGTAAGGGTGCAATATAGCCCCCTGTAATTGAGGAGGAAGAAGTTAGAGACCTGCTGAGCCACTTGGATCCTCATAAGTCTGTGGGGCCAAATGGGATCCATCCTAGGGTGATGAGAGAGCTGGCGGATGAGCTTGCTAAGCCGCTTTCCATCATTTATCAGCAGTCCTGGCTCACTGGAGGGGTCCCAGATGACTGGAAGTTGGCCAACGTGACGCCCATCCACAAGAAGGGCTGCAGGGATGATCCAGGTAATTACAGACCTGTCAGTCTGACCTTGGTTCCATGTAAAATTATGGAGTGGATAATCCTGAGTGCAATCATGCGGCACCTGCAGAATGACTGAGAGATCAGGCCCAGCCAGTATGGATTTAGGAGAGGCAGGTCCTGCGTGACCAACCTGATCTCCTTTTACGACTGTGTGACTCGCCTGGTGGATGAGAGGAAGGCTGTGGATGTGGTGTACCTGGACTTCAGCAAGGCCTTTGACACTGTCTCCCACGGTAAACTCCTGGACAAGCTGGCAGCCCGTGGCTTGGATGGGAACGCTCTGTGCTGGGTAGGAACTGGTTGGATGGCCGAGCCCAAAGAGTGGTGGTGAATGGTGTCCCATCCAGCTAGTGGCCGGTCACTAGTGGTGTCCCCCAGGGTTCGGTGCTGGGCCCGGTCCTGTTTAATATCTTTATTGATGATCTGGATGAGGGGATCGAGTCCTTCATCAGCAAGTTCGCAGATGACACCAAGCTGGGAGGAAGTGTCAATCTGCTGGAGGGTAGGAAGGCCCTACAGAGGGACCTTGGCAGGCTGGAGAGATGGGCTGACTCCAATAGCATGAGGTTTAACAAGTCCAAATGCCGGGTCCTACACTTTGGACACAACAACCCCATGCAGAGCTACAGGCTGGGGACAGAGTGGCTGGAGAGCAGTCAGGCGGAAAGGGACTTGGGAGTGCTGGTGGACAGGAAACTCACCATGAGCCAGCAGTGTGCCCAAGTGGCCAAGAAGGCCAATGGTATCTTGGCCTGCATCAGGAACAGTGTGGCCAGCAGGACTAGAGAGGTCATCATCCCCTTCTACTCGGCACTGGTCAGGCCGCACCTTGAGTACTGTGTCCAGTTCTGGGCCCCTCAGTTTAAGAAGGATGTTGAGATGCTGGAGTGCGTCCAGAGGAGAGCGACGAGGATGGTGAAGGGGCTGGAGCACAAGCCCTGTGAGGAGCGACTGAGGGAGCTGGGGTTGTTTATCCTGGAGAAGAGGAGGCTCAGGGGAGACCTTATTGCTCTCTACAACTGCCTAAAGGAAGGTTGTGGTGAGGCAGGAGTTGGACTCTTCTCTCAGGCAACTGGTGACAGAACGAGAGGACACGGTCTCAAGCTTCATCAGGGGAGGTTCAGGCTTGATGTTGGGAAAAAATTCTTCACTGAAAGTGTAATTGGCCATTGGAATGCGCTGCCAGGGGAGGTGGTCAAGTCACCGTCCCTGGAGGTGTTTAACAGAAGATTGGATGAGGCACTTAATGCCATGGTTTAAATGATGAGCCGGTGTTGGTGTTGGGTCATAGGTTGGACTCGATCTCAAAGGTCTTTTCCAACCTTGTGATACTGTGATACTCTGATACTGTGAAGGAGTCAAGCCCTGGATGGGATGTGATGGCACAGGCTCTGCTAGTGTTGCACTCTCTGTTTAGGAGGTAAATAGACTTTGGTGGCCTCCAAGGCTGTCTTTCTGGTATTCACTACCCTTTACAAGGCAAACAAGTTCATTTTGTTACACTCATCCCTCTGTCAGACAGTGTTAATTCCTAGACTAAATTCTGAGGCTCCGGCAGTGCTTTCCAGGTTCTGGCTCCTCTCATGACAGGGAAGATCTATGGGTTATTCCTGCCTTTTTTATCTCTCTCAACTAAAAGGGCTGGACAGGAAAGGACGAGTTGCAGATAACAGGCATCCATCCGGCTGGTGCTTGCAAGGCGCTCTGTGGGCACAGCCAGATACAATGAAGAAGTATGAGGGTTTGCCTATGGGACTGCTCACCAGAGTAATCCTTGTGCCCAAAGGGCAAATGTGGCCAATGACACACTGCAGGCACACATGTGGTCTTGGCAGAAGCACGATTCAGCCACCTGCCCTTGCCTGATGCTGCACTGGGAACCACGAGGGTTTCAAAGTAGCATCCCACCATCCCCTCCTAGCAGGCACTGGCAGGAGCACTGAGGAAGTCCTGGAGCAAAATTGTGCCTCTGCCTGTCTGTTTTCACCTGAAAAAAAATGAAAAAGGGAAATATGCTGATGTCTCTGGCAAAGGATTAGGATTGATAAATGTCCAGGTTTAAGATGAGTGCTTCACAGAAATCCTGATGAAGGTCGCCAGTCTAGTCAGAAAAGTGTGGTTGTTGTGCCAGTTCAGTCCAAGCGATCCCTTCGCACCCACTTCCAGCCTGGGAGCCCTACGCAGCACCTATTTACTTGTTCTTTAGAGAACCATCTGTAAGTATGGGAAAGGCTGAATCAGTCCTAAGTGTCTGTCAACAATAATCACTACAATCTGAATATGCCTAATTTCAACGTGTGGAAGCTTCAACTTTTAGTAAAAAAAAATCATAAACTTTAAAAAAAGACTAGCTCTTCTTTGTGCTACAGCAAATCTGTTTAGGATCACTGCAGGGACTGTAACAACACCAGAATGTGTGGAAGCACATATAAAAGGAAAAGTCATGATCCCCCTTTGTACTGACACTCAAGAATGGAGAATGTCCCTCAAAGGTCCTTGGCTCCTGGGGCTGTCTCCACTGGAGGGGTTTCATTCCCTACAACTGTTAATGGCTTGGAGTCAATCTCCACAAACATCTTTTGAAGCAATGATTTTTCATGTTTTTGCTGTGTCTCTAAGCTAGAATGATCCCCGTTAATGAATAAACTTTCTACACACGTGATCTGGGGTCATAAAATGCAAAATGAAACACTGGAAATGCCTTCACAAGTAGTTCTCACCTGCCTGAAAGACTTGTTGCTCGATTTGCAAGTCTGGTGGGACTTTATTCCAGTTATTTAGCAGGGGCTTATTCTGGCTGAGATGATGCACCTGTTGTGGTCTCTTGGTCTACTGCACAAGGAGTGCAGAGTAATTCAGTAATCCTCATGGACTTTGCATGCAGAAAGATGTGAAGCTCCCTCCGACTGGGACCCAATGCTGCAGTTTACTCCAAACCAGAGCAGCTATGCTGTGAATGACCTGGTGCAGCTGAGCTGTGCTGGGAACTATGTGCCATCAGTCCCCCAGATCAGATGCATTTACAACAGGACCCAGCCCTTGTGGAACGGGACTGCCTCCTGCAAGGGTAAGCACTGCCCCACATCACCTTTATCTGGGGTCCTGAGCTGGCACGAGACACTCTGTGGCCTGGATGGGCTTCAGCCCCACCTGAGTGACAGTTCAGGTGTGGGGGACCTGGATGCCTCTGCTATCTCCCCTGTCCTGGCAGTGCCAGGGCACCTTTTGTCTCAGCACCTTGACGTGGGCAACTGTTGGGGTCTGTGCTGCTGGGGAGGCTTTCAAAGGCAGGAACAAGCGGCCTGGCACTGGGGTCTACTGGAAGCACTGAGCCTTTGAACAGTGTGTGGGCACATGGCCGAGGTGGTGGGAGCGGAAGGACCCCTGTGGGAAGGCTGGGAGGGGCCCAGTCCCTGGTCAGCCTTACCCAGATGGAGCCTCAATGGGGCAGCCTACACCTCTGTAGGCATGGGTGGGACTGCTGCTGGGGTGGCCTGCTGCCACCCTTGACTCTCTTCTAGGCTGCCTGGAGGGATTTGAAGCTGGCTGTGGTGACCAAAGGAGCTGGCAGCAGGTCCTTTCCCTTCTTTCTTACACCAGCTCCTTCTTCTCTGTGCAGAGAGGTGCCAGCATCCCCAGTGGGACCTGAGGCTCCGCTTTAGCCCAAGGCAGAGGTTTTACGGGCTCAATGAAGAGGTGACAGTGAGCTGCTTTACGGCGGACTCTCCACCCCTTGCTGTGATCAGGTGTGCAAAACGGACATCTCCAGGTTGGCAGGATGCTTGGCAGGTGAAGGACTTTCATGGAAAGTGGCATTGGGTGGCAGGCAACCTGACCTGCACCACGGGTAAGTGAGAGTCCCCTGCTACACGTGCTTCTCCTCTAAGGAGGAACCCTGAACATCCTGCCGTATCCGTGAGACGTCTTGGCCACAGCTAAGGGAAATGTCCCATTTGGGAGCAGTCTCCAAGATGGGAAGAGACAGAAGGCTTCAGCGTGGGACAGGTTTTCTCACTGTCCCTGCATCTCCTCCTGCTTTATTCCCGAGTTACAGTCACGGGGAAGCTGGAGGTGGCCAGATCCTCCCCTCAGTTCACCTCTCTCCTGGAGTTCTCTATCAGCCCAACGCCCAGGCACACACTCCTTCCCTCTTCTTGGGACCGCTTGGGTTTCCTTGTGGTCTTGAATGCTGACACCGCAGCCAATCATGGCAAAGCCTCGGTCTCCCTCCTGCCTGAGCACCTCTTGTCCTTGAGGACTCTCACAATTTCTCCCTGACAGGAAAGTGCCCCAGACCCCAGTGGGATCCAAGAGTCCAGATTGCATCAAGAAAAAAGTATTTCCGACTGAACGAAGAACTGACGCTGACCTGCCCTGGAGATCTGAAGCCATCCTTCCCCAGGGTCAAATGTGCAAGGGAATTTTTGCAAGTGAGCTCTGGAGAACCAGTTTATGGATATGCCTGGTGGGGCCAGAGCCGCCCAGGTGCCTGGACAATCATTGAGATGCCCGTAAGGTGTATTGGTAAGTGGGACGGCAGCAGCTCACCCATGTCCCCTCTCTGCCTTTCCACTCAACATCAGTTGTGACGTAGCTTGGAGAGCAGCAGTCACGCCACAGGCTCTCCTGCTGTGTTGCCCATGCAAACTGTTGGAGATGAGAACCCAGGCAGGAGAGAAGAGTCCCACCAGAGTGGGTCTGGCGGGACAAACTGGCGATTCCTGAGCAGTGGGGAAGGAGAGCATCCTCCCAGCAAGGGGGCAATCTCCTGGCAGATGGACGTGTCACCTTCCCTCTCCTTTCAGGGGCTGGAGGGATTGCAGAGGGATTGCTGACACCTCACCTGTCACACCTCCTCAGCACCTCCCACCTAACTAACACCCACTTTTCCCTCTATCAGAAATGTGCCAAAAGCCCCTGTGGAGCTCGAATCTCCAGCTGGAACCAGATCAGGAGAATTACAAGAACAATGAGGAGGTGGTGCTGAGCTGTCCTGCAGGTTTCCAGCCACCCTTCACACGCATCAAGTGTGCAAGGGAAGGACAGCCCAACAGCAACTGGAATCCTGAATCCAGATACCCATGGGTGGGAATGGACAGCAGAGGTGCCTGGTTGCGCGTTTGGTCCAACGTGGAGTGCATTGGTAAGGGAGGCATCTGGAGCTCTCCTGGCTGTCCCGCTCTGCCCGTCCTGAACAGGGGAAGGCAGGCTGTGCGTGCACAGGAGGTTTGAGGCTCTCTGCCTGCCTGGGGAAATGGCAGGTGCTGCTGAAGGCAGTGTCGAGGCAGCCCCTGACCCTGCCCTGTGCTTACCTTAGAGCTGCAAGAGAGCCTTGGTGGGGCCAGGGTTAGTACCAACCTCAGTCCCTGAGGGTCCTGGCAGGAGCGGGCTGTGGGATCAGGGTTGGAGTAGTGACCAGAGCTGCTCATGCTGTACCAGGGGAGAGCGCTGGGGGTGCAGTGCTCCAGCCTGCAGTTCATAGGTGTGTGGGAGGCTCCTGGTGGAGGTGCCAAGCATGGATGAGGCTCTGCAGATGGGCACCAGGGCCTGGGGCAGGATCCAGGACCAGCTCTGAGGTGCCCACAGAGTTGCCCTGGTCTCTGCTGCACCTGCAGGTGCCACCTGGCAGTGCTGTCCCACTGGGGATGGGGATGCAGGGCTGCCCAGGGAGGGACACAGCTGTGCAGGGTGTCGGGATGGCCATGAGCCCAGTGCTCATGGGAGGTGGGCAGGGAGAAACACCGAGGGAACCTGCCTGCTGTGGTCTGTGGGGAATTCAGGAGGTTTCGGGCTCTCTGCCTGTCTGGGGAAATGGTAGGTGCTGCTCAAGGCAACGTTAGCGATGCTGAACTGTCCTGCAGGTTTCCAGCCATCCTCCACTGAAATAAAATGTGTGAGGGGAGCCCGGCCCATCAGTTACGGGGAAACCTGTGTGCAGAGAGCTGTGGCGGGGGAGGGGCATCAGAGGTGACTGGATCCACCTTTGGTCCAGCATGGAATGCCTTAGTAAGGATCAGGGTGCCCCTTTCAAAGGCAGAATACTGGGAACGTGTGTGGTGACAGATGGGATGGGAGATCATGCTTTTCCTTTGGGGCCAATGCTGTGAGGTTTGATGACTGTGGAAGCAAGTCCTTGAAGTCCAGGATGGCATGTGTCCCATTGTGCTCTCCCATGGCACCAAAGGACGACTGCAAACACAATCCTCAGAGGCTGTAAAGGCCGCAGGAGCCATTTGTTGTCCCTTGCGAGCTGTGATGTAGTTCGGGTGGGGACACACTGTCATGGGCATTTCCCTGTTGCCCCGGCTTTTCCTGATGTTTTGATGGATGGGGGCAGTAGCTTCACCAATGGAAGTCTCCCAAAAGCTCCTGTCCGTCTTCTGAGGCCACAATTATTTCAGGCTCCTCCTGCATCCTTTCCAGAGAGCTGGCGTGAGCAGTTTCAGCCCCTTGCTTTCCCTGTTCCCAGCAGTGTGGGGAGCAGAGCTGTCTGACTGCAGCACCCTTGCAAGGCAAGGGGAGGGAAGGGAGTGACCCTCTTGCAATGTTTCCTTCACAGAGGTCCTCCACGTTATCCCCGGGAGCCTGGAGATTTCCAGCACCAGCATCAAACTGAACTGGACCTGCCGGGTCCCTGACGCTTGCCAGCACATGCGGGCCACCTGCCGCCTGGCAGAGCCTCCTTCCCCTCCCTGTGAGGCTGAGGAGGTGAAAGGAGAGGAGGTTCTCCACGGCCAGGAGGGAACATTCACCTGTCCCCCTCTGCAGCCCTTCACTGACTACAGTGTCACCATCTCCCTGCCCCCTGACACGATCCTTTTTGCATGGATCCTCAGAACAGAGCAAGCAGGTATGTGTGCACGAGTGTAGGAGAGAAGGGAGAGTCTGGGCCGTGTCCCGGCAAAGGGAGACGCATAAATGTTCCACTCGCCCAGCAGCTCAGCCTGATCACCGGCTCCCTGCACGATGGTCCTGGGATCGGGATGGTCCTGGTTGGGGCTCAGGGGAAGTTGGCTGTGCGGGGCTCTGGAGCACGGCTCATCCCCTCCTCACTCCCCGTCTCCTCACCACACTGTGCTGCTGCTGCTGCTGCTGCTGCTGCTGCTGCTGCTGCTGGAGCTCACGCAGCCTTTGTGGGGACAAACCCTGCGTGGGAGTCCCTTTGCAGCCTGTGCCCTGGGCCAGGAGCTGCCTGGCCCCTGCTTGGGGCTCGGCCCCTCCTCTCCAGCCCCACGAGTGACCTCGTCCTCCTGTGCCTCCAGTGCCAGACAAACCAGAGAGGCTGTGGCTGGACCCCAGCACGGGTTCCCTCCAGTGGAAGGCGCTGCCCTCCTGCAAAGGGGAGATCATTGGATACCAGGTACTTGGGAAGCACCAGCTCCTGCAGTCCTGCTCAGCTTGGCAGGCACCTCCCTGCGTGGAGCTCTGTGCAGGCAGCCTGGGGGAGAGCGAGGCAGGGGAAGCTGTGGTGACCTGCACTTCCCAACCAGTCCAGGTGAATACCTGGCCACGATGAGCAGGAGCATATCCTGTGCCACCTTGGACATTCCTCCTGCTGTGTAGTTGCCTGGAGAGGTGGAAGGTGCCCTCTGGGCTTCCTCCCTGCATCTGCTCAGCCTGAGGTTTTGCAGAACTTGCAACTGGCTGTGCACCCTTTGATGACGTGTGTGGTGGGGTGGCCTCCCAGGGTTTCCTGTGCCTCTTGTGCGTTTCTGTTTCCTGTCACAGGGAAGTCTGTGGTTTGGGTATCTCTGAAAATGCCTGTTCTAGGGGAGTTGCACCGCTCCTTTCAGATTTCCTCAGTGAGTGGCTAGAATTGCTCCTCTCTCTGTGTGTTTGAGCCTTTTCACAATGTACAGCTTTGCTTTCTAGCACTGACAGGTGGTCAGAACCTTACTAGTGTGCCCTATGCTCTCTCTGAGGACAGACTTCTGCATCTGGGACTCAGATGTGTGGATTCTTCATGCTCCTTTTAGGAATTTTCTGGGGAAAGTGGCAAACAGGGGCCCTGACGGCATTGCCTGTGGGGTCGGTTCCAGCCAGTTCCTTGCTTCCAGCCACATCTATTTGTGAAGAGAACCCTTTTTTTTCTGCTTTCAGTTAGTTCCTTTTTTATACAAGCCCAAGATACAGTTTCCTGACAGCAGTAAGGAGATGGCCTGGAATCTCATGAGAAATTCATCTGATGAACAGGCAAATGGGGAGCCTCCATCTATATCCCTTGTGGGAACTCTCTCCTCCAGTCTTCATGTAGACAAGGCATTTAGTGTTTCACCTTACACAAGAGAAATGAGAAGTTCAGGGCTCTGTTTGTTGGGGGTATTACCATTATGCCTATTTTGTTGCAATATCATTCCAGCAACCTGGTGTTGGGCTCAGCACAGGTATAAACAACTCTTGAAAAGAACAGCTTCTGTCTTACCCTCAGCTCCTCACAGAGCCTTGCTCCTTTGAGCAGAGAACAGCCACTCTGACAGCTTGAGTACTAGCTCCAAACTCCTCCTGTCTGCTCTGATGTCCACACATGGGGCCAAGGCTCCTGCTGGTTTTTCTCCAGGACCCTTCCACAACGGAGCCAGGCGCAGAGAAAGGGAGGCTTCCAGAGGTGCTTTGCTTTCTCATCACACTGTGGCCGGTTCCTAGAGGGCCGGCTGGATCTGCTGCCCTGCCGCTCTCTCCTGTCCCCAGCTGAACATCATGACAAGGAGCGCGCAGGACGGCAGCTTCCTGGAGATGGAAAGACTACAGCTGAGCAGCTCCGTCACTGAGCACCCACTGCCTGAGTACAGCCCTGGCAGGAGCTACATGGTGACGATGCAGGGGCTCACGTCAGCTGGCACCGGGCCTGCGTCACTGTGGGAGTTTCAAACCAACAGCTCAGGTAAGGTGTGATGTGTCCTGCTCCCTCCCGGCTGGCCACAGTGCGCGCTCTGGCTGAGGCAGCGCTCTGTGACCTCCTGGCCCATGTGGAGGAGCTTGGGCACAGAGGAGCTGTGCTCTGCAGCCTGCACTGCCCCGTGCTGCCGCTGCTCCCACAACAGCCCCTGTTGTGCTGCCCACTCGTGCTCATCCTCTGGGTCTTCCCTTCCAGACACCCCACACCCTCTTGACATCAGCTGCCGCAGTGTCCGTGACATCTCTCCTTCCCAAGGGACGGCCGTGCTTCCTCTCCACCCCATCGCCCGTGGCCCCGAGGCAGCGAGGTGAGTGTGGTCCCTGGCAGCTCTGCTCTCCACAGGCAGCCCTGGTATGGGTTTCCTCACCAGCAACTTGCCCGCATCCTGCTCTCCCCTCCCCGTCTCTGCTGACCCTCTCAACGCCCTCCCTTGCAGGGAGCACCAGCTCATTGTGGCCACAACACACAACAGCACAGAGGTGGAAGGCGCCTGCCTGGGGGATCCACAGCCCTTCAATGCCAGCTGGCAGCCCAGCACCTACCTGGCTGCTGTGCTCAACCTCACCACTCCCGTGGACTTTGTGCTGGGTGATGGGACCCGTGAGCAGGGTTACCACAATGCTGCCCTCCAGCAGGACTGGGACTACACTGCCCTGCTCCGTCTCACCCACCGCTCACAGCAGGTACCCTTTGCAGGTGCTTCTTCTCCCTAAGGATGCTGCCAGCCTTGTTGGGGTCTGGGATGGCTGCCAGTCCTAAGTGGTAGCGCTGCATAAGCTTCACTCCTGATGTGTGCACAGATAGCCGGGGTACCTTGGCAGGACGGCATCCCCGCGGCTTTTCGGTCACAGTGGGGACAGTCAGTGGCTGTGGGTGGGAGCTCTTGGACCCCAGGGCAGGCAGTGGGGCACGACTGCCCTGAGCTCTCCCTCTGTCTCCTCCAACAGGCAGAGAGGTTCACCTGCATCTGTTACAGCTTCTCTTTTGGTAAGTGGGCTCCTCATCTTCTGTGCTTGAGCCTCTCTCCTACATCTTCCCTTTTTCCAGCCTGGCTGCTTCCCATGGAGAGGAGCACAGTAGGCCTTGTTCTGGTTCCATCTTTGTGGAAGTTCTCTGCATCTTAGGGCCATCTATGGCTAATAGGCTTTGGGCAACCTAGGGCCACTTAGACTGGTGTGGCACTGATGGCAGTTTGATACCATGCATCATCATCCCTGCCTTCACTGTGTATTGCATCTCAGTCCTACTGCTCCCCTGGTGTCTGTGCAGCCCCAGAAATGGAAACAATTCACTAGGCTTTGGTCATGCCTGGGGCATTCAGGGAAGGGGAGAGGGGGCCCACGCTGAAGTGTATCACACCAAGCAAGAATGTCCTCTTTCTGCACCATGCTAATTCTTCTCCAGTGCCAAGCCTGTAATGGGAGATGAGGGAAGCTGCTTTTCACTCCGTGCTCCTATGAGATCTCTGAATGCCTGTTTCAGGCTGTGTGGGACCCTGAGCCTGGGCTCTGCTGTTTGCAGGACAGGAGTCGGGGCCTCTGCTGGGCAGGATGCCTGTGATTATTGCTGCAGTGCTGGTCGTTTCCCTCCTGGCGTTGGTGATTTTGCTGCTTTTGGTGCTCTTCAGGTCAGTATGTGCCTGACTTCTGCTCTCTGTGAGGCATCCAGCACTTCGCACTGCCAGAGAGTGTCCAAGTGAACCCTGAGACAAAGCAAGGTGGGAGGCAGAGCTGTTACATGGCCAACAGCCTCCTCACCTTCTCTCTCTCTCTTCTGCAGGCGAAAGTACAGCAGTTCAAAAACCTCGGAGAACAGCACTATTCCCCTGAGAAGATGTCGAGGAGGTGCAGTATGAGCACTGCATGCCTTATCTGGACAAGCTGTCTGCTAAAAGCGTAGACAGGTTGCTGACTGGCTCTGTAAGGTCCTTGCAGAAGCAAGGAGATCAGAGCTTGTCACAGGGAAAGGGACACCTCCCATGAGAATAGGACCTCCGGGGAGCAGGGGGACACAACACAGGGACTGACAGTCCAAGGCTTTGATGAGATACTGGCCACTGCGATGCCAGCTCAGTCCCAGCTGCAGAGCTCCAGGGCCAGCCATCAGGTGCATACTAAACTCTTGGCCTTGTGGTCTCTGCAGGTGTGTGCAAGCTGAACACACAAGTCCCCGTGGAGGAACTGCTGGAGGCTCTGAAAAGGATGAAGAGGGCAGAAATAGAGGCGGAGCAGACAGAGGAGGAATCAGTTGACAGGCATGGCGCTGGGCGTCTGAGAGAGTACCAGGTCTGGTTTAGCTGTGTTTTCGCACCTGGCTGTGCTGTCCATACAGCACTCTGTCTTGGGTGTGGGATGCAGTTGGCTTTGGCCAGCCCCAGAATATGTGCCAATGCAGAGTGGGCTTGTGTCTTTCCTTTTCAGCAACTCTCTTCTACTTTGTTGCATCCTTGCTATGCTGGGAAGGAGCTGTGTAATCAGAGCAAGAACCGCTACAAGACCATCATCCCATGTAAGCAGAGCTCTCCAGGTGCTGGCACAGGCACTTGGAGGAGGCTGGGCAGCATGGGGCTTTGAGTTGGTGCAGGTACCCCTCAGCTCTTTATGTATGCTAAGTTCCTCATCTCATCCTCTGTGGCCACTGAAAGACAGAGAGATTTTCCAAAATCATCATGTTGGCTCCATTTTTTTTACGTAATTGGAGAATCCTTGTTCTGCTCCTCAAATTCCCCTGCCACCCCTTGCCAGCTTAATGACCATTCATCATTGTATTCCTATTCCTGCTGTTTGACACTGCTGAACACAGTCATGTCCCATCCGGAGGTGGCTATTAATGGGAAAGCAGAGGGAGTGACCCGCTTTCTATCAAAAATTAAAGCTCCTCTGGGTCCCACATAGTGTGGACATTTAGCCATTGCATTGACAGACTTCCTTCAAACCATGTTACATTTCCTGCTCTGCCGTGTCACCTTTTGTTTCATTAGCTCTTCTTTACCTCTGAGCATGTCCTGAGGCCTGGTGTGCTTGCTGAACAGGGAGCAGACAGCCCTAGACTTTCCTAAATTACATACCCCTTCATAAACAGGTACTTCATTGCTGCCTCAGAGGAACAGTCCACTAACTCCCATCTCCCTTCTCTTTCAGATGATCACTGTCGTGTGCTGCTGCAGCCTTCTGACACAGGGAATGGCTACATCAATGCCAGCTATGTGGATGTAGGTATCGAGGAACTGCTGCCCTAGGCAGGGCATAGGTGCCTGGGCAAGGTAGAAGACGTGCCTAGCTGTGCTGTTTGTGGACAATCCTTCTCACATGGATGTCCCTAAGGTCGGGCACTTGCTGCGCTCAGGTGCTGGCAGATCTTGGGATGTCATTCTCCTTGTGTCCTCTCTGAGCTGCCCAGTGTACTGTGTGTTTGTGTGCATTTCTCAACCCTAAAGGGGATCTGTGTGAAGGAATAGGAGACAAGATGCAGTCCCTTGGTACCCACTCTCCATGCAGCCCAAGAGTAATGCTGTGGGACATACTGTGCTGACAGCTTTGGGCTCTGGTGTCTATGAAGACGAGTCCTTTATTTCATTCCATGTTAAACATTTAACCCGCATGATTAGAACTGTTTGAACCTCTCCCCTACAGAGCTACCGGAGTCCTCGCTTCTTCATTGCAGCTCAAGGTGGGTCCTCACAGTTCTTGTGCTCAGGAGATGTCAATCCCTGCTCTGAGCACTTTGGGGATTGGGGAACTGAGGCAGCATCCTGGGAGCCATTAATGGTTCACTCCAAGGCCCTGTGTCACCTGGGCCTCTGTCCTGGATGGTAGTTATGGCTGCTGCAAAGCGTGGAAGGCCTCACTGGAAGTTTGGCAGCGAATCCCTTAACGTGTCCTGGGCTCACCCACCCTCCCTCTTCCTTGTCCCAGTTTCTAACACGGATGATGAAGCTAAGGTGCCCAGCACCCCTTGTCAGATGCTGCTGTGCCCAGGCTGTGCAGTGTTGGTCCCTAGGCAGAGGGAAGCCCAGAGCTGCTCATAGCCTGGGAACATCTGAGCTGTGCCTGGGAGCAGGTACACCACCACAGCTTGAACACTGGCGCAAGGCTCTCCTCTTCTTCCCCAAGGCCCCTTGCCTGGGACGGTGGTGGATTTCTGGCAGATGGTCTGGCAGGAGAAGACCTCGGTCATTGTGATGCTGACAGGCTTAGTGGAGCAGAACAAGGTAGAGAAACTACCTCAGCCCCAACTCTGTTCAGGCTTCCCCAGAGCCCAGGTTGTCTGCCTTGTTTTGCTTTGCTTTACTGTGTTCCACTCCCAGTGCAGCCGTCAATGAGGGCGGAGAGCAGCTCCACGCTGCTACTGGCTTGTAACACAGCCCTCACAAGTTTGCTGGTGCTTAGCAGTCTCACTGCTCTTGACAGACCAAGTGCGAGCAGTATTGGCCAGAGCAGGAGCAGGTCTACGGGGAATTCACTGTGACACTCAACAACACCAGGTCCACCACAGGCCTTATCACACGCATCTTCTGCCTGCAGAAGGTAAGCCAGGCATGTAGCTGAGATGGGGATGCAGGATGCTTTTGAGTTTCAGCGGCTGGTAGGAGCTGTCAACTGAGAGATATCGCGTGGAGCCCAGCCTGGTCTCCAGCACTGGCAAGTGTCAGCATTGCTGTCACTGGATGCCATGCCAGGACACCTCCCCCAGGTTTCTCTGCCAGGCAAAGACAATCGGTCAGCTCTCATGGTCGCCCCAACTGAGTCTACACTGGTGCCACATGGGCAGATCATGCATCCTTGAGGGACTGGATGAGGTGTTCACAAAGGATACACAAGCAATTAAAGGATGTAAAATGGCCTCTCTGTACATCCAGGATGACAGGACAGGTGCCTGTCACATGGACCAATCTGCAGAGGACCCACATCCAAGTTCCATGGTCACTTGCAGCTCCTAAACCTGAACAGGTAGTTTATGATTTAAGGTAACTTGGACAATGACATTTCTCAAGGTGGGTGCTTCTGCTGAAGTTATACCATAGATAATAAACATAAACTGAAAGAACTGCAAGGAGGGGAGAAGAGGCACAGGATAAAGATATTGCCGTTATTCATGTTCTTGTCTTGTCTTATTCAGAGCAAAGTCTAGCTGAAAGGTAAAGCTGCAAGAGCCACCTGATGGTGGCACGGAGCAGTTTGTTAGTTCAGGCCAAGGGAATGTGACATTTAAGGAAAAATGCATTGGGGACTGGTACCAAATGTGACTGCATTCACATCAGGACAGTACCCACCTTAGGAAATGCCTTATTTCAGGGACACGCTATGCTGTGATTTTTAGTTTTGTTTCCTCTGAGGCAGAAGCTGCGTTTACTTCTCTGAGTACCCTGCTCGTAGCATGAGGAAGTAGAGAACAAAGTGAATTGCCTAGCAGTGTGTGGGGTGAATTTGCCCATTGTTATCGGCTGAGCTGTAGTGGAGCAGTCATTGTGGTGGAGGTGCTGGGGGAGCTCTGGTGCCCCTCCGAAATATTCTCCACTGTTTCCTACTTGTTAGCATGCAATTACTTTGCACAGCTTTTCAGGCTGATTCCTGCTCCCAGCCATGTCAACCTCTTTGCAGGCAGGCTGTGCTCTCCCAAGAATGGTGGAGCAGTTTCACTATCTACTGTGGCCAGACCATGGGGTTCCCAGAAACTCTGCTCAGCTCTTGTCCTTAGTGGAGATGGTGAACAACAGGTCTGAAGCACCTGCTGGACCTGTGCTGGTGCATTGCAGGTACTGGGCTGGGACTGCATGGATGCTGGGGCGAGGCTGGCCAAGACAGAGCTAACTCCCAGTTTTCTGGGTCCTCAGTGCAGGAATCGGGCGCACGGGCACCTTCATTGCCCTGGACTTCCTCCTGAAGATGGGGAAGGCCGAGGGCAAAGTAGATGTGTTTCACTGTGTGCAGAGGCTTCGGGAGCAGCGGGTCAGCATGGTGCAGACCAAGGTAAGGAGAGTTACCTGCTCCCTGCACACTGTCAGGCTGCAAATCTGCTTCCCACCTTTCCATGGATGTGGTGTGCTAAAGCCACACTGGCCATGCCATTCATGGTGTAGCCACCGGGACAGGAACTGCCAGGTGATGGAGACAGCAGGATCTTTTTTTTAATGTTGCATCCAAACCTAGTCAGGCTGTGTGTTCTCTGAGACATTCTGAGGTGCCAGCAGTATTCATTGCACCAGTCATCCTGATATTGTAAGCAAGGAGCACAAATGAGTTCCCACATATACTTCACGCTTTCAGTCTTCTGGGCAGCAGTGTCTTGGCCTAGGGACTACGTCCCCATGGTCTGCATATTGTTGGGACCTTTTGGAGGAAACTTGGTTGTGCAAC
This sequence comes from Neomorphus geoffroyi, assembly GCA_033558235.1. NCBI lineage: Eukaryota > Metazoa > Chordata > Aves > Cuculiformes > Neomorphidae > Neomorphus > Neomorphus geoffroyi. Next base: position 4,118,058 of record JAUMJM010000048.1, read on the forward strand.
ACCATCCAGCTGCTTGTGGAAGGACTAACTAGTCCCACAGTTTTCTGGATTTCCTTCACCAGAGTAGGGGTCTGTTCTGAGATGGGGCATTAAACCATAGACCAAGGTGGTCTTGTCTGGGTTTTTGCAGTTGCTGGCTGTTTCTCAGAGCAGGGCTGCCTGCACTGGGAGATGCCTGGCCTCAGGATTCTACAGCAGGAAGGTGAAGGATGGACCTGGCTCATTCCCAGCACAGGTCAAGGCCAGTGAGCTGGTGGTCTGGAGTCCCAGGGCTCCTTATGAAGCTGCTCCAGACTGTGCAGCTGACCCGTGTCCTCATGCAGGAGCAGTATGCCTTCCTGTATGAGGTGCTCCTTGAAGGCTTGCTCTGCAGCAGCACCAGGATCCCAGTGGAGAGCATCGCCAGCCATGTCCGCTGCCTTCGAGAAGCTGGGACCTCAAGGCACAACAATGTCCTTGAGAAGGATTTCAAGGTACCAACAGGATCTGGTGCACTGGGTCTGCTGCTGCGGAGGGGCTGGTCTGTGATGCCTCTGTGCTACTGCTCCCCTCCTCTCCCCAGCTGTGGGATGGAGGTGGGGGTGTATTTCTCTGGGGTGACTGAAGAAGAGGAGGAGCTAACAGGCAGACTTTGCATGGCTGAATCACCCTTACAGGCCCTGCAGAAATTTTCTGAGTTCTTCCAGCTCCTGCCATGCAGAGAAGCAGAGAAACCCAGCAACCAGCCCAAGAACCGCAAGCCAGGGATCCTGCCAGGTACTGCTTACAAGTCTGGGCATCCCCTTGCTTTGCAAGCCAGTGCCTGAGAGAAATGCTGGGGGAAGATGCTGCCTTGCTGCTTCCCTCCACAGCACCACGCCACTAGCAGGTTCTCCTCAAGGTCTAACTGACATTTTCGGCTTGGTAATAAATATAGACAAGGCTAGTCCCTCCATATGAGCAAGATCCCATCTGTGCTTCCTTCTGGACTTGCTGGAGACATACATCAATCGGCTACACCTGGAATAAGCACCTCCCTGGGTCTAATCCATCCCAGTGGAGGAGCCCAGATGAGGCATCACAGAGCAATGAGCAGGGCAGACTTAATGTGCCTCCACATATGGGGTTTTGGACATCTCATGTTAGTCAGCCCTGAACTGCTATGGCTTATGGTGCCTCTTCACCCAAAACTCTCCAGCCTATGCTGCAGGGAGCCACCCTGACCCCACCATTTTCAGAGAAAGACCTTTGTCTCTGTGCAGGGAAAGGATGGCTTATCATTTCTCTCCCTGCATCTTGCCTCCGCAGCGGATTCCTGTCGGCCCATCCTGATGTCCTCACTGAACGCAGACGGCTCGCCAGGTTACATCAATGCTGTTTTTGCCGATGTAAGGCTCCAACCACAGTGGGAGCAGCAGAGACACCCCTGTTACCCCTGCTCAAAGCAGGGCTAGACCATACTGCTCTAGTTGGAGGTGTCCCAGCCCTGGAGTTCCCTTACAGTGACCGCATCCCAGCAGCTGGGGCCCTGCAGCTGGGAAATGTACCCCGTGATCAGCCTAAGCCCTGCCTGCACAGATAGCTCAGCAGGCTGCAGCACAGCCACTGGCTTTTGCCTGCTGGGAGCAGAGCCTGGGTAGCATGAGCTGAGGAGGAAGCAAGGTCCAAGTCTGATCTGAGCAGGGCTGGAGTGGCCTGTGTCTCCTTGGGCTTTGCCTCTGTGCCTGCACAGCCTGGCAGGAGGGAGGCAGAAAGCTGTTCCCACTGTCGGAGGGGCCCTCGGGGTCTGGGTTGTGTTACCACTTCCTCCAACACCCCGATGTCTTTTGCAGACATACAATGAGGAGGACGGACTCATCATCACCCAGCTGCCGTTCCCCACCACTCTGGTGGATTTCTGGGCTCTGGTTTGGGATTACACCTGCACTTCGGTTGTTGTGCTGAACCAGCTGCAGGAGCTGGACAAGGTCAGCAGCCAATGCACAGCTCTCCACCCCCCAGGCTCCCCTGATGCCAGGCAGTGTGCTTTCTACATTCGCCCTCACACAGCTCTTCTCACAAGAGCCTGCTTGCTGCAGGAGCCTACTGCAAGGTTGTGAGCTCCACTCAGGAGGCGTGAGGACAGCCCCAGCACCATGGCACTATAGTGGTGGGATGTCCCCAGTCTCACAACAAGAGAGCATCCCTCGGGTTTTGCTTAGCCCTGCCCACGTGTTCTCTCCACAAGGGGTGTTATTTTTCTGGCTGCAGCACCGTGGGTAGGTGCCCAGCAAATGGCAGGCAGAGTATCCACGTGCACACTGTGCCTTATGGGCAAGGGGCTGGTCTGAGCACACCTGTGTGAGATGCTGAGCTCTGCCACACATGCAGGTCAGGGCTGTGTGTGATACATGTGTGTCTCTGCCCCAGACGTATGTGGAGTTCTGGCCCACCCAAGGCGAAGCTGACTACAGCTGTTTCCACGTCCGCCTCATCTCTGAGGAGCCCGGAGCTGGCTTTACAGCCTGGACACTTGCCCTCACCAACAGAGAGCAGGTGAGCTCTTTACACGGAAATGGCTTTGAGAATAGACTTTGCAAGACCTGGGAGGCCCAGCCTCCAGCATCAACAGGCTTTGCTTTGGGTTCAAGGTCACAGCCTGGGGTGGCAGAAGTCACAACAGTCAGAGGGATCTGATGGGGTTCCAAAAACACACTGGCCAGAGCATGGCCTTTCTCCTTGGAAGAGCAGTTTGTCTGAAGAGGGTGAGGCTGCAGGCAGAGGTACAAGGCAGAGATACGTTTGCATACCTTCCTAACTTGGGAGACAGCAGTCGTGGATAGTCTTTGCGTCTTGGTGGTGGTTCATGGATAATAGCTATTACATGTAGCTGGGCACTGGGCTGGCATCAGTCTGAGCTGCACCTGGTGGTCAGCTTTTGTCTGGTGCTCTGTGCATCTACTGGTCTCAGATAGTGCAGAAGGGCAGAGGGTAGGACTGGGCCATCCCGCTGTGGAGCTGCTCCCTTGATCCAGTGTCCACAGCTGAGCCAGGATAGACACACCTTGTCTGTCCCTTCCCTCTATAAAACCAATGGGCTTCTTCTCTGCCCAACCCACCATCTTCCTTCCTCCCTAGCCAAAGAAGCCTGCACTGGAAATCCGGTTCTGGCAACTGAAGGACTGGCCCATGCAGCAGCACCTTCCCCCAAACCCTGACACCATCATCAGCCTGCTAGGAAAGGTGGAGACACACCATCGGCACAGCCAAGATGGTCATATCCTCGTCACCTGCTGGTGAGCAATGTCTCTTAGGGGAGCAGCTATGGCACAGAGCTCACTCAGCCCCAGCCTGCATCAGTAAACTTGGGTCCATCCTGGGTGGACATACAGCCATGCCTTCATCTGTGTTCAGGGAGGAAGGCTTCCTTGTGGAGTCTGTCTGAGGGCAAGATCATTGTGAGAGCCTGCATGTCTAGTGGGACAACCCTGAGGTTCAGCCCTGCCAGGTGATTTTAGAGCAAGTGACTCTCCCTTTGCTCCCCTCCACAGGGACGGTGCCAGCCGGAGCGGGATCTTCTGTGCTGCTAGTTTCCTGTGTGAGCAGATCCAAAGTGAAGGGCTGGTGGATGTATCCCAGGCTACAAGGATGCTGAAGAGGCGGCGGAGACAGCTGATTAAAGATGTGGTAGGTGTTGATTATAAACCAAGTTAGTACAGCAACACCAGAGCAAGAGCCATAGCCATGACATCTCAGCAGCTGCCGTAGCCCCTCTGAGCTCAGATCATCCTGGGTCCAGCAGGGCCAGCTGAGACCACCGAAAGCCCAGGCTTCTGCCAATGAGACATAACCTCTCAGTCAGGGGCAGGTACTACGCAACCAGATGGGCACTGAGGCACCCTGCAGGCTGATTTGCTCTTTCCGGTCCACCTGGCCTGCATTTTGGGGGGTTGCCCTGGTGGGGGCTCAGATGCCTGTCCTGCACCCGCCTCTCACTACCCAGTCTGGGTGCTAGAGCCCATCATAGGGTGAACACCCTGGAAGGCAGCGAGCAGCAGACGCTTCATGCTACAGATGCAGAGTGTCCTCCAGAGACCAGCTGGCTCCAGCATTGTTGTAGCCCAGCCCTCAGCTGGAGAAAGTACCTGAGATTCCTCCAGGAGGGAAAGTGGGCTCTGAATGGGAGGAGGAGAATGGGTTGTACCTGCACCTGGCTTGCTCAGGAAGCTGTTGGCGTCCAAGTCTGGCCTTCCACTACAGGTGTTGGTGTACCAGGTTCTCATGTGCATCCTTCTGTTCACAGGAGCAGTATGGGTTCTGCTATGAACTAGCCCTCAGTTACCTGAATTCATTTGAAACCTATGGGAATTTCAAGTAAAGGCATGGCTACAGCCCATCTCTGGCCACGATTTTGACTCTCTTGACAGCCCTTCATCGGTAATGGTGGAAATCAGAGGAGAAAAGAGGGATGTGCACTGCCCTATGATGCTTTACTCCCTTGAAAAGCCACCCCAAGTATCCTCTGCAGCTGGAAAGCAGAGGCTGGACTGTCTCCAAATTGTGGTCAGCCTTTGAAGTGGGAACCTGACCCTTTGACTAGAGATTGCACTGGAACTTACCTGCAATCACAGCCTGAGTATACAGACCAGAGCAGAGGCACTGGGACTTTACTCATCTGTGCTAAGGATGACGAGAACCAACTGTCAGATTCACGATCCCTTGTCCCTTCAAGCAGCCCAGGGAAGGTGGGGCAGGTCCTTGAACACCCAAACTGTGTTTTGCTACACAAGCATCAAACTGCTGCAAGATCCATGGAGCTCAGGGGCACAGGCTCTCTCTCCTACTTTGGGAGAAGCATGAAGCCCAAGGCCAAAAAAAGCCAAGGGAGGTGTAACCCAGAGTCCTGTAGGGCTAGCATGGTCCTTCCCAACCCTCACAATCCCTTCCTGGAGCTCCATCTTTCTGGTGTTGATCCAGGGGTCACAGCCCTGCTTGCTCCAGAGAGGCTCTCTCACCAACTTCTCTGGCTTCACCAAGGCAATCCCAAGTTTTAGGGGCTCAATCTGGATATTCTAATGGGCTTCCAGCAGGGGCTACTGCACAGCAGAGACTGGTTATGCCTTTGATCTTAAGGAAAAAGGGCCGCAGAGCCAGGACTGACCCCATGGTTCTGTTCTGTATCTCACCAATAAAGACTTTGTGCTGTCCATGGTGGTGGCGACCTCTGATGTTCACTTTTCTTCCAGATTTGAGAAGGCACAGGGGCTGCAAAGCCATTGAAAGCACACATCCCTCAGCTCTGGCCATAGCATGGGTGCAGAACATGCTCCCGCCAAACATACGCATTGAAGGACATCACCCTTCACGGATTCCCACCACGCCCCTCCATCCAAACTCACATGAGAGCTGCCTAGCGCAGCCTCGGGAGATGGAGAGGCTGTCAGGCACCACTCATGGACAGGACATCACAGCAGCCCTTCTCACAGCCTCCCCTCAACAAGGTGCAGTCAGCTCACTGGAGGCGGATGTGACCCCACAAGGGCAAGGAGGAGACTAAGCATGACCTCTAGTGGGGTCGGTAGCCCCCTCTAAACCACAAGACTTTATTTGAATGTCCAAACAGAGCAGGCAGAGTCACAACAGCAACCCAGTCAGGCCAAGATCCAGCAGAGCCCTGGGTTTGACTGAATGTCAGCAGACAGGACAGGGCAGGAGCACGGACCATCCCTCAGCCTGAGCTGAGTCAGGGACTGGGAAATCTGGGATAGAGTTCCTGCTTCTAGGAAAGAAAAAAAGGAAAGCAAAGTCTAAAAATGCAGCTACAGCAAGTCATATTCAAAAGTCTTAAACCAGCAGTAAGTGGAAGCTGGGAGGTGAAGAGGGTGAGGAAAGAAAAAGCTCACAACCCTCCTGAGCCTCCTCTTTTCCTCTTGCCCTGATGAATTGGATGGGACTCTCAGTGCTGGCTGTAGTCACAGGAAAGCTGGGGGGGCAGCAGCCAGCAGCACAGAGCTGGGGTCATCCTTCCCATCCAGCTCTGCTCCCTCACCGCTCTGAACATTCCCTGTGGTCCTAGGCAGGGGCTGGAGCAACCAATCTCCAGCCTGATAACTTTACCTGTGGAGACCAAGGGCACCCAGGGTGGAGACTGCTGTGTGCCTTTGGCAGCATGCAGAGCTCACACCACTGCAGGTGCCTGCACACACAAGGGTCTGAGACAAGCTGGAGGGACAGGGCAGGGCCTGCCACAGCACAACCCCTCTATCCCAGCTGCGTTCCATCACAGGTCCCCAGAGGATCTCACCAGTGCCGAGGTGAGAGCCACCAGTCCCTCAGCCTGACCCTCCTGAGATCTCCTGACCCTCTCCCAGCACGCCTCTCCCATAGAGGGTTGACATAGGCATGGATCCCTCAAAAGGCTGAGCCATCAGCCACACTTTGGGGATGCCTGACTTGGCTCACCCCTGCTCCAAGCTGGGAGCACTGCCTGAATTTAGGCTCCAGTGCCACATGGGGCTTAGTAGTCAGAGTAATCCAGACCCTCCCCAACACCACAGGGCTGGGGCAAACATGGAGACATGTCAGTAAAGAGGAAGAGCAGATGTTTCTCCTGAGGGTCAGCCTCTCCTAGGACATCTCTGTTCCGTCCCTCAGCTGCCCCCCAGCTCTACAGCACTTTCTGTGGTGGTGGTTGCAGGGAATTGCATTTTCCTACCTTTTTAATTATCCTGCTGAGCTTTGCTGGGCAAAGAGTTCCTTCTCCTGGAAAGGAAAAAGGGAGTTCTTAGTAATTACTAAGACCAGCATGGTCCATGGCCCTGCTGAACCTTTCCCCTTCCCACTCACCTGGAAAGCACGAAGCACAAAACCCCCGCAGACACAAGGAGAATTGCCAACAGCACAACCACCCCAATCAGTGTCCCATGCCATGAGGCTGGCGCCTTCCCTGCAACCAACACAGTCAGAAGTGGGTGCCGCAGCCTGGGACACATTTTGGCAATGGCCACAGCAATGGCCAAGAATACATGCAAGTATGTAGATGTGTGCCTCGGAACAGGTTTTTTCTGGGATAGAGAATCATTCCACATATGGGAAATGAAAGGTTTCCTTTGCCCCTCATGAGACTTTGCAGCTGCTCTCCATGGGAAGCAGCCAGGCTGGAAAAAGGGAAGATGTAGGAGAGAGGCTCAAGCACAGAAGATGAGGAGCCCACTTACCAAAAGAGAAGCTGTAACAGATGCAGGTGAACCTCTCTGCCTGTTGGAGGAGACAGAGGGAGAGCTCAGGGCAGTCGTGCCCCACTGCCTGCCCTGGGGTCCAAGAGCTCCCACCCACAGCCACTGACTGTCCCCACTGTGACCGAAAAGCCGCGGGGATGCCGTCCTGCCAAGGTACCCCGGCTATCTGTGCACACATCAGGAGTGAAGCTTATGCAGCGCTACCACTTAGGACTGGCAGCCATCCCAGACCCCAACAAGGCTGGCAGCATCCTTAGGGAGAAGAAGCACCTGCAAAGGGTACCTGCTGTGAGCGGTGGGTGAGACGGAGCAGGGCAGTGTAGTCCCAGTCCTGCTGGAGGGCAGCATTGTGGTAACCCTGCTCACGGGTCCCATCACCCAGCACAAAGTCCACGGGAGTGGTGAGGTTGAGCACAGCAGCCAGGTAGGTGCTGGGCTGCCAGCTGGCATTGAAGGGCTGTGGATCCCCCAGGCAGGCGCCTTCCACCTCTGTGCTGTTGTGTGTTGTGGCCACAATGAGCTGGTGCTCCCTGCAAGGGAGGGCGTTGAGAGGGTCAGCAGAGACGGGGAGGGGAGAGCAGGATGCGGGCAAGTTGCTGGTGAGGAAACCCATACCAGGGCTGCCTGTGGAGAGCAGAGCTGCCAGGGACCACACTCACCTCGCTGCCTCGGGGCCACGGGCGATGGGGTGGAGAGGAAGCACGGCCGTCCCTTGGGAAGGAGAGATGTCACGGACACTGCGGCAGCTGATGTCAAGAGGGTGTGGGGTGTCTGGAAGGGAAGACCCAGAGGATGAGCACGAGTGGGCAGCACAACAGGGGCTGTTGTGGGAGCAGCGGCAGCACGGGGCAGTGCAGGCTGCAGAGCACAGCTCCTCTGTGCCCAAGCTCCTCCACATGGGCCAGGAGGTCACAGAGCGCTGCCTCAGCCAGAGCGCGCACTGTGGCCAGCCGGGAGGGAGCAGGACACATCACACCTTACCTGAGCTGTTGGTTTGAAACTCCCACAGTGACGCAGGCCCGGTGCCAGCTGACGTGAGCCCCTGCATCGTCACCATGTAGCTCCTGCCAGGGCTGTACTCAGGCAGTGGGTGCTCAGTGACGGAGCTGCTCAGCTGTAGTCTTTCCATCTCCAGGAAGCTGCCGTCCTGCGCGCTCCTTGTCATGATGTTCAGCTGGGGACAGGAGAGAGCGGCAGGGCAGCAGATCCAGCCGGCCCTCTAGGAACCGGCCACAGTGTGATGAGAAAGCAAAGCACCTCTGGAAGCCTCCCTTTCTCTGCGCCTGGCTCCGTTGTGGAAGGGTCCTGGAGAAAAACCAGCAGGAGCCTTGGCCCCATGTGTGGACATCAGAGCAGACAGGAGGAGTTTGGAGCTAGTACTCAAGCTGTCAGAGTGGCTGTTCTCTGCTCAAAGGAGCAAGGCTCTGTGAGGAGCTGAGGGTAAGACAGAAGCTGTTCTTTTCAAGAGTTGTTTATACCTGTGCTGAGCCCAACACCAGGTTGCTGGAATGATATTGCAACAAAATAGGCATAATGGTAATACCCCCAACAAACAGAGCCCTGAACTTCTCATTTCTCTTGTGTAAGGTGAAACACTAAATGCCTTGTCTACATGAAGACTGGAGGAGAGAGTTCCCACAAGGGATATAGATGGAGGCTCCCCATTTGCCTGTTCATCAGATGAATTTCTCATGAGATTCCAGGCCATCTCCTTACTGCTGTCAGGAAACTGTATCTTGGGCTTGTATAAAAAAGGAACTAACTGAAAGCAGAAAAAAAAGGGTTCTCTTCACAAATAGATGTGGCTGGAAGCAAGGAACTGGCTGGAACCGACCCCACAGGCAATGCCGTCAGGGCCCCTGTTTGCCACTTTCCCCAGAAAATTCCTAAAAGGAGCATGAAGAATCCACACATCTGAGTCCCAGATGCAGAAGTCTGTCCTCAGAGAGAGCATAGGGCACACTAGTAAGGTTCTGACCACCTGTCAGTGCTAGAAAGCAAAGCTGTACATTGTGAAAAGGCTCAAACACACAGAGAGAGGAGCAATTCTAGCCACTCACTGAGGAAATCTGAAAGGAGCGGTGCAACTCCCCTAGAACAGGCATTTTCAGAGATACCCAAACCACAGACTTCCCTGTGACAGGAAACAGAAACGCACAAGAGGCACAGGAAACCCTGGGAGGCCACCCCACCACACACGTCATCAAAGGGTGCACAGCCAGTTGCAAGTTCTGCAAAACCTCAGGCTGAGCAGATGCAGGGAGGAAGCCCAGAGGGCACCTTCCACCTCTCCAGGCAACTACACAGCAGGAGGAATGTCCAAGGTGGCACAGGATATGCTCCTGCTCATCGTGGCCAGGTATTCACCTGGACTGGTTGGGAAGTGCAGGTCACCACAGCTTCCCCTGCCTCGCTCTCCCCCAGGCTGCCTGCACAGAGCTCCACGCAGGGAGGTGCCTGCCAAGCTGAGCAGGACTGCAGGAGCTGGTGCTTCCCAAGTACCTGGTATCCAATGATCTCCCCTTTGCAGGAGGGCAGCGCCTTCCACTGGAGGGAACCCGTGCTGGGGTCCAGCCACAGCCTCTCTGGTTTGTCTGGCACTGGAGGCACAGGAGGACGAGGTCACTCGTGGGGCTGGAGAGGAGGGGCCGAGCCCCAAGCAGGGGCCAGGCAGCTCCTGGCCCAGGGCACAGGCTGCAAAGGGACTCCCACGCAGGGTTTGTCCCCACAAAGGCTGCGTGAGCTCCAGCAGCAGCAGCAGCAGCAGCAGCAGCAGCAGCACAGTGTGGTGAGGAGACGGGGAGTGAGGAGGGGATGAGCCGTGCTCCAGAGCCCCGCACAGCCTCTTCCCCTGAGCCCCAACCAGGACCATCCCGATCCCAGGACCATCGTGCAGGGAGCCGGTGATCAGGCTGAGCTGCTGGGCGAGTGGAACATTTATGCGTCTCCCTTTGCCGGGACACGGCCCAGACTCTCCCTTCTCTCCTACACTCGTGCACACATACCTGCTTGCTCTGTTCTGAGGATCCATGCAAAAAGGATCGTGTCAGGGGGCAGGGAGATGGTGACACTGTAGTCAGTGAAGGGCTGCAGAGGGGGACAGGTGAATGTTCCCTCCTGGCCGTGGAGAACCTCCTCTCCTTTCACCTCCTCAGCCTCACAGGGAGGGGAAGGAGGCTCTGCCAGGCGGCAGGTGGCCCGCATGTGCTGGCAAGCGTCAGGGACCCGGCAGGTCCAGTTCAGTTTGATGCTGGTGCTGGAAATCTCCAGGCTCCCGGGGATAACGTGGAGGACCTCTGTGAAGGAAACATTGCAAGAGGGTCACTCCCTTCCCTCCCCTTGCCTTGCAAGGGTGCTGCAGTCAGACAGCTCTGCTCCCCACACTGCTGGGAACAGGGAAAGCAAGGGGCTGAAACTGCTCACGCCAGCTCTCTGGAAAGGATGCAGGAGGAGCCTGAGCAGGACAGAATACGGGTAAAAATGAGGACTACCTTTGCTCAACGCAATTTTCCTCACCAAGTCAAAATTGAGGTGTCTTTGGGTCCCAGCAAACGTACAGCCCAGCAGATGCAGCTCCTAGAAAGACCTAGCCCTTTCCTGCCCTGCACAGACCCCAGGAGAAAGGTTCATTTTCCCTGAGAACCTCATGAGAGATGGAGCTCTAGGACACCATGTGGAATAAACATCCTACACAACACCTCCAGGAAGAAGAGGAGGGGGAAAATGGACCCATGCTGCTTTCCCCAGGCCTCCTAGGAAAGGCCAGAAGGAGATTGAGGCCCTCTCAACTGGGACTCCCACGAGGGGCTCATTTTATGCACAAAACTTGCACAGTGACTGATGGAGCAGCGTTTGACCCTGCTGCCTTGTGGCATTGTCTAACAAGCCAGGGCTATTTCAAGCCTTAGGAACCTGCCACGTGAAGTCAGAAAAGCACCCAAAGGAGCCAGGTGGGACAAAAAGCTTGGGCCAGGCATGGAACTGTCCCCGGGGTAGGGTGTCACAGGAGAAGCATCCCCCTCCCCTCCCACAGACCTCCACCCAATACCCATGCTCACAGCTGCCTGCAGAGAACCAGCCCTGAGAGGTCTCGCTGTGGCCCAGGTCTTAGGGCACTCGGCAAGCTGGGGAGCAGCAGAGGCTGTTGTTTCAAAACTTGAGGTGCCTCTCACCGGCTTCCCAGACCAGCGCACTACTGCCCTGTTCTCCCTTGGAGGGGACCTCAGTGCCCCAGGCACCAAGAAAACAGTGCCAAACATGTGCCCACCATAACACAGAGCCTGAAGGCAACCATCCTGCCAGAGCAAGGTGTGGTATTCACAGCTGCACAGTGTGAGAGCATACAGGCAGCAGAGTTCCCTTATCCCCCTGCCCCAACTGTGATGCCATGTCGACCACAAACTCCACCACACGTAGATCTCCCATGCTTCTGGTTTTTGTGCACATGTTCTTGTCAGCAGACCTCAGGGGGATCCTTACTGTCCACACCTCCAGCACCCAACTTTCCACTCACCGGAGAACCACAGGCTGGGATCTGGGCAGGCTTGAGGGGTACCTCAACACTGCTTTCGGCAGCACCTCCCATCTCCCCAGCACAGCCTGCTCATCTCCCCTCTGCTCAGGAGGGGCAGAGCAGGACAGACAGGAGAGCTCCAGATGCCTCCCTTACCAATGCACTCCACTTTGGACCGAATGCGCATCCAGGCACCTCTGCTGTCCATTCCATGCCAGACTTCTCTGTAGACAGGTTTCCCTTGACTAATGGACTGGACTTCTCTTGCACACTTGATGTGGGTAAAGGCTGGCTGAAAACCTTCAGGGCAGCTCAGCATCACTTCTTCACTTTTCTTATAACTCTCCTGGTCTGGTGCCAGCTGCAGTCGTGAATCCCACCGGGGCCTTTGGCATGTTTCTAGCAGAGGTGAAAGTAGAGGACAGTGTGGTGGGGAGGTGATGATATGGAGCAGGGGTGAGCGCTGGAGTAGAAATTCCCAGCTATCCTTCCAGTCTCCGAAGGGAGAGGGAAGGTGACACATCCCTCTGCCAGGATGCAACATGCAGGAAAGTCTTGCTGGGAGGGGCTTCTCCTTGTTTAGTCAAAGCATGAAGGATCATTCATCCATGGACTTCCTCCATCCACCCTTGTGTCCCAGGACACTATATTCCTTCCTGCACAGCCCACAACAGTGAGCTTCCCAGGACAGTCATGCCTCCAACCACTCATTCAGACACGTCACCCACCCCAGCTCAGACTGCCCTTGATAGACCATGGCAAGACTAGCCCTGCTGGTGTGGATGTCTCTCTAGCCATGGTTCATCCCACCCATAGGGATCAGAGATGCTTCTGTCACACTTCTGGGATCCCTCTGGTAGTTCCTTCAGTCCCTTGGCTACTCTCTTCCTGCCCCATACCGCTGTGCAGTGGGACACAGGGTTGAGCAATGCCTTCTTCATTCACGACACCTGCTTTATCACAGGTGCTGCTCCTTTTCCCTAACACAAGCCCTGCTTGCTCCTCCACATCCTCTCCTCACCACATTCAACATCCTTTGGGCTGAAGAGGCACAGCTCATCCCAGTAGTTTCTTGATTTCTACCAGAAGGGAGAGGCTTTGTGGAAATGATTCCTACAGATAAAGATGCTGGCGCCTGGAAAGGAGCATGTCTTGTTCCAGCCTCTGCCATGGAACCTGGGAGGCCCCAAAGTGCTTAAAATACAAACTTTTTTCTCTCAAAAGGGCAGAGAAGGGATCTCACAATGTTCAGGCCATCTTCTAAACAGCCACAAAGAAGGACAGAAATGCTGGTAAGCAAGACACTTATGGTCAGGCTTTGCTCACAAACACCCCTGACTGCAGAAGGCAAGAGATGCTCAACAAGCACTGCAACCAGCAGTTCTACTGACACACAGCTATAACCTAGCCCATGCACGGGCAACCAACCCCCTTGCCCAGGTACACCCAGATGGCAAAGTGGCAGCGAGATTCCTTTTGCTCTGCTCTCAGTAGGCAGTGTCCCACAGGCACATCTGGGAGCAGGATATATACAGAAAGTAGAGCCCTGCTCCCTGAAGACCCTTCCCCTGATTCGTGATGCATGCATTAATGCTGAATTCATGACAAATTCATGCCTGCAGCCTTCAGGGAATGACTAGCATGCTGGCTTGGTGCAGGGCATGACATATCCCCTACTGTCCAGCCCAATTCGATCTCTTTCCTACAGTACCCTCAGTGCACCTACACCACAGTGTAACTCCTGCCCCAGAGACAGCGAGTATCCCAGCTGACACAGCCCTCAGGACTCCAGATGCACAGCAAACTTGCAGAAGGAGAAGCAGCAAAATTTCTCCAAGAAGAGAGGTGGAACCCCTTCTCACCTGTTTCCCAGGGCAATCCTTGCACCTTGGGGTCACGTCTTTCCTGTCCCCGTGCTGCCAGCAGAGATGCAAGGACCAGAAGAAAGCTCAGAGCTAGCAAGGGCAGGGCCATGCTAGCATGAAGTGCCCAGGCAGACTGAAATCTGATACCCACTTGATTCCACCGGGTATCTGGAACTGACTGCAAGGCTTACAACCACAGGAAGGAAATAACCATATGGGGAAATCTCACCAGATACAGGAACCTTCATCTTTGGGGAGTGAACCTCCAATGTTTGTCAGTGCTGCTGCCTTTTGCTGCCTTTTTTTCCCCAGGGACATCTAGGCTTTGGGACAGAAGTTTCCCTGTCACTAAGATCCCAGAGTTTCCCTGCAAAACCCTCCTATTTACCAGAGTGCATTCAAGAAGCACTACTCCTCCCATTTCTGAGGCAACATCCCTCATCCAGTGCCACTGCATGGGTTTTAGAGCTGTGATGAGTCACTGCACTTCCTCTTAACCATCACAGATGAAGGATCTCTGACAGCACACATAGAAAGCTGGCTCATTCTTCTCTGCTCTTCTATCTCCAGCTTCTTCTTTCTCCTCCCTCTCAACCCGACAACACTCTCTTCTGCCCTCAATGCACAAACCACCCTGCCCTCTGGAACCAGCTGAGTGTCTGAGGAAACTCTCAGAGCTACAAGTCATCCTCCTTGCTCCTCAGTAGCTCCTGTTTTCTCTTCCTCCAAAACCTCCCATGGGCCCACCTGGGACATCTGAGATCCCAGAAGGCAGGTGATCAAACATGGGGGCTTCAGAGGAGCAAAGATCATGCCTGTCCCCCAGCTTTGCCTGCAGCACATGAACAGGACATACTCCTGTCAAGGATAAATGGCAGGGAGCACCACCACTCACTGGCTCCTAGCACACACCCTGTCCAAACGCACATCAGAGCTGCCCAGCACAGCCCTGAAGGCCTGGGGAGGCTGTCAGCCATAGCTCCAGGCCACAACAATGCTGCTCACAGCATGCCGTCAACTCAGCCCAGTTAGCTCAGCGCCCCACAGGGAACACGGCTTCACAGGGCAATGGGAGGACTAGGTATGAGCTCTGTGTGCAGAAGGTGTGCATGTGTGCAAGGAGCCCACTCCAAAGCATGAGCCTTTGTTGTCCAGACAGAGTATGCAGAGTCATGAGGCCAACAGCCCAGGCTCTGAAGATATGGTGAGAGGGAGTGGGGAGCAGCACAACCCAGGAGGTGGCAGGAACACAAACCAACCCTCCACTTCCCCATATACTGTGCATTCCCCTTTCTTAACCAGCAGCAGCCACACAGGGTTGAACTCCCTTTTCCTCTGTTTGCCCAATATCCATCGAGAGCAGCTCCACAGGGGCATGCATCAACAAGAACCCATGGAAAGAAAACATTTTTGTCCCAGGGGCCAGCTGCAGGTGCCACCGTGATGGTCTGGAGGACTGACTAAACATGCCTTTACTGGCATAAGCAGCTCATCTCAGGCTACCTAATAAACTGGAGAGATGTGGGTGTTGTGGATGGATTGTTAGATGGATAAGGAATTGGCTGGACTGGTGTGTCTGAAGAGTTACAGTCAATGGCTCAATGTCCAAGTGGAAACCAGTAATGAGTGATGTTGTTCGAGGGTCCGTACTGGGACCAATGCTGTTTAATATCTTCATCAATGGCATAGGCAGTGGGATTGAAAGCACCCTTAGCAAGTTTACAGTTGACATCAAAAGCTGAGTGGTGCAGTTGATTCAGTTGAGGGAAGGAATGCCATCCAGAGGGACAGGGACAGCCTGGAGAAGTGGGCCCATGTGAACCTCACAAAGTTTAACAAAGCCTAGTGCAAGCTATGATGCCTGGGTCAGGGCAAACCCCAGTATCAATACAGGCTGGCAGATTAAGAGACTGAGAACAGCCCTGTGGAGAAGGACTTCAGGGTATCATTGGATTAAATATTGGTCATGAACCAGCTGGCCATGTGCACTCACAACCCAGAAAGCCAACCATATCCTGGGCTGCATCAAAAAAAAATGTGGCCAGCAGGTCAAGGGAGGGGATTCTGCCCCTCTACTCCAGTCTGGTGAGACCCCATCGAGAGTACTGCATCCAGCTCTGGAGCCCTCAGCACAGGACAGACACAGACCTGTTAGAGCAGGTCGAAAGGAGGACCACAATGATCAAACGGCTGGAACAGCTCTCCTATGAGGAAAGGGTGAGAGAGTTGGGCTTGTTCAGCCTGGAAGAGAGAAGGTTCTAGGGAGACCTTATTGCAGACTTTCAGTATTAGAGAGAGGGCTTAAAAGATAAATGGAGAGAGGATTTTTTAACAAAGTCTGTTAACAAGAACAAGGGGCAATGGTTTTAAACATAAGGATAGTAGATCTAGATTTGACACAAGGAAGAATTTTTTATGATGAAGGTGGTGAGACACTTGAACAAATTACCCAGAGAAGTTGTGGATACTCCATTACTATATTCAAATTGTGGTTAAATGGGGTTTTGAGCTACCTGATGTAGTGAAAGGGGTCCCTGCCCGTGACAGAGAAGCTAGACTAGATGATCTTGAAAAACCCCTTCCAACCCAAGACTATTCTGTCATTCTGTGGTTCTGAACACAGAGCTGGCGAAGAGGGAAGGCCATTGTCCCATCTTCCAGCACTGTGGCCCTAACCACAGAGAGCCTTTGGCTTCCCCTCAGCATCCAGGATCCAGAGGGCACCAGCATCCCTCCATGTGTGAGAGGCAGAGGCTGCTGAAAGATGCACCAAGGCAGCAGAAGCAGCTGACATCAATCAGATCCCAAAGAGCGCAGGATGTGATTTCCCAAGAGGGACAGCACCAACCGCACCTCACAAAAGAGGAGAAGAGCACCAGCACCCACAGAACAGCTCACGTACAAATACAGAGGTCCAGGAGGAAAAGTAGCAACTGAAGCATGGGACTGGGAGCAGGCATCTTCTCAGGTGTGCTCCTCAGGGCTGCTGGGGGCTGGAAAAGCCTAGACCAAGGTCCTCCATGAAGTTTTGTAGGGACACGGCTTTCACACATAAACCAAAGAGGAACCACACCGGGGCGGGTTTGAGGGGGGGGAGGTCACAGGATGGGCAGCATCTGCAAACCAGAACAATTTATTGGTTGTTTGGGCACAGCAGTGCAGCTGCAAGGGCAGCGTCCTTGGGCAAAGCTCAAGTAGGACCAAGCCTCAAGAACAGGTTGTGTGAATTGCCATCAGCACTGAGCCTTGGATAGCCACTCCATCTTCCCCTCTCCTTGACTGCTCTGACTGTCTCTTGAGAACTCCAAGACAGGCACACACTTAGGGGATGGCTCTCCAGCCTGGACATCTTTACCTGTGGAGATGAACAGTACCCAGGGCAAAGGCTGCTGTGTGCCCTTGGCAGCATGCAGAGCTCACACCACTGCAGTTGTCTGCAGATGTGAGGTTCTGAGACAGGCTGGAGCACCAGGCTGGACCTGCCACAGCACAACTCCTCCATCCCAGCTGTGCCCCAGCACAGGTCCTGGAATGTGTCTGATGGTGTCCGGGAGCCTGGTGCAGCTGCTCTGTGGGGCTCAGGAGGCAAAGCCATCCTGATGCCACCCACAGTACCACAAATGCATCCTGACATCACCCACAGCACTACAAGGTGGCTGAAGGAGAGGCACATGAAGATCCCTCTCCACTCTTTCTGATGTGAATCATACCTGCATCTTCTTTCACCAGAAGAGTCTTCTTGATTACACAGTAATTATCCGAGTTCTCATAGAGATGGAGTTCTGGTGGGATGACAGAAATAGCCTGAGGGACCCAGGGGCCATGGGAGAAGGAGCGGGGCAGACCCAGGCATGCAGCAGCACAGGGGGCTATAGGACACCCTGGGCACACACCAGCAGGGCAGCCAGGCTGGGCAGAGGAGCTCCCTGCCCCAGGCATGGAGAGCATGAGGGACAGCTCCCAATCCCTCCCCACGGGGGATCCCAGCTAGAAGTTGCTGGAAAAGGCAGTCAGAGGAGGTATTCTTCTGGGAATAGCAGCTGTGGGACACACAGCTCTGGCAGGACAGCCTGGGCTGCCTGCAGCCACACCAAGACAGCAAAAGGAGAAGAAGATATTCCTTCTGAGGGCCATGCTCTCCCAGCACAGACCTGCTCCCCTGCCAGCTTCAATCCCAGCCCTATAGCCAGGCCCCTACCTGCGTAATGGCCCTCCTCAGTTTTGCTCGGCACAGCCTTCCTCTTCCTGGGAAGGCAAAAGGCAGTCCTGAGTTAGGGGAGAGGTTGACATGGCCCAGCTACAGAGGTACCAAGGGCTCTGCACCCCCTCCCTTGGGTGTCTTATAAGCACCTCAGAGAGACAGCAGAGGTGGTAGCAACAGAAAAAAGGACGATGAGGTCCCTGAGCACACAGACCCTGCCCCATTCCCAAGGAAGATGCACATGAATCCCAGTCAGGAGACTTAAAAAGTTGAGCCACACTGGGACCAGACAGCCATATCCTCCACACTCAGAGAAAGGTGATCATCTCCATCCCCAGCCATCCCACAGGGCAGCATGGATTTGAAATAGAGCAGTAACTCCAAGTCTCCTGCCCACTCACCTGGACAGCACAAACCACAGGATCCCTGTAGACAGGAGGACCATCACTGACAGCACCACCACCACTGTGACCACCGTACCTGGCCACAGGCCCAGAGGCTGCCCTGCAACTAACACACAGGCAGCAGTGGGTGCCACGGTCTCGACGATGTGCTAGCGATGCCCCCAGCCTGGGTGTGGGGTCCTTGCATGTGTGTAGATACCTGTGTCCAACCTCTGCTGTCCTGACTGCTGCAGCGATCAGCAGCAATGCACAGCCTTCCCTTTCCTCACATCTGCTTAACAGGTCAGAGGGAGGGAGGCTCTGGAGCACAGGAACTTGTCTTATCTGCCATGCGCAACTGGATGGTCAAGAAGCCCAACCATTGAGGCTGCACACAGCAAGAGGACACACAGACCCAGGCTGAGCGGCCCTAGTGCTGCCTTGAGCTCTCCATGCACCCATAGGCAGGGATGGGTATCATCATCTCTTGTGGAAGAGTACAGAGGCCAGCTCTGTTCCCCCAGGGGCTGAAACAATGCAGCTGCTCTAGGAAGAAGGCACTGCAGTTCTTCAAAACAGGACTCATCCAGCCTCACTACTGAGTCAGGCTTTCAGAGAGGCACACATAATGGCCAGTCGGGAGAGGTCATGACACATCAAGCCTTACTTGAGCTTTTGGTCTGAAACTCCCACAGTGACACAGCCCCAGCTCCAGCGGCCGTGAGTCCCTGCATTGTCACGATGTAGCTCCTGTCAGGGCTGTACTCAGGCAGTGGGTGCTCAGTGATGAAGCTGCTCAGCCGCAGTTGTTCCATCTCCAGGAAGCTGCCGTCCTGTGCGCTTCTGGTCGTGATGTTCAGCTGGAGACAAGAAACAGAGTTGGAGGGCAGTAGATCCAGCCTGCCCTCTGGGAACCTGCCCAGAGCATGACAAGACTAAGCAAAGCATCTTTGCAAGAGTCCCTTCCTCTGCGCCTGCCTCAGTTGTGAAAGAGTCCCAGAGAGGAATAAGCAGAAGCCTTGGCCCCATGCGTGAACATCAGAGCAGACAGGAGGAGGAGAGGAGGAATTTGGAGCCAGCCATCCAGGTGTCAGAGTGGCTGCTTCTGTGCGCAAAGGAGCAAGGCTCTGTGAGGAGCTGAAGGCAAGAGGGAGGCCATTCATTTCAAGAGGTGTTTATACATGTGATGAGCCCAAGGCAGGTCTGCCAGAATGGTATCACAACAACACAGGCGCTGTGGTGATATCCCCAACAGGAGACCTGAACATCTCTTTCCTCCTGCAGGTCACTACAGCTTCCCCTGCCTCGCTCTCCCCCAGGCTGCCTGCACAGAGCTCCACGCAGGGAGGTGCCTGCCAAGCTGAGCAGGACTGCAGGAGCTGGTGCTTCCCAAGTACCTGGTATCCAATGATCTCCCCTTTGCAGGAGGGCAGCGCCTTCCACTGGAGGGAACCCGTGCTGGGGTCCAGCCACAGCCTCTCTGGTTTGTCTGGCACTGGAGGCACAGGAGGACGAGGTCACTCGTGGGGCTGGAGAGGAGGGGCCGAGCCCCAAGCAGGGGCCAGGCAGCTCCTGGCCCAGGGCACAGGCTGCAAAGGGACTCCCATGCAGGGTTTGTCCCCACAAAGGCTGCGTGAGCTCCAGCAGCAGCAGCAGCAGCAGCAGCAGCAGCACAGTGTGGTGAGGAGACGGGGAGTGAGGAGGGGATGAGCCGTGCTCCAGAGCCCCGCACAGCCTCTTCCCCTGAGCCCCAACCAGGCTCCAAGCAGCCCCGATCCCAGGACCATCGTGCAGGGAGCCGGTGATCAGGCTGAGCTGCTGGGCGAGTGGAACATTTATGCGTCTCCCTTTGCCGGGACACGGCCCAGACTCTCCCTTCTCTCCTACACTCGTGCACACATACCTGCTTGCTCTGTTCTGAGGATCCATGCAAAAAGGATCGTGTCAGGGGGCAGGGAGATGGTGACACTGTAGACAGTGAAGGGCTGCAGAGGGGGACAGGTGAATGTTCCCTCCTGGCCGTGGAGAACCTCCTCTCCTTTCACCTCCTCAGCCTCACAGGGAGGGGAAGGAGGCTCTGCCAGGCAGCAGGTGGCCCGCATGTGCTGGCAAGCGTCAGGGACCCGGCAGGTCCAGTTCAGTTTGATGCTGGTGCTGGAAATCTCCAGGCTCCCGGGGATAATGTGGAGGACCTCTGTGAAGGAAACATTGCAAGAGGGTCATTCCCTTCCCTCCCCTTGCCTTGCAAGGGTGCTGCAGTCAGACAGCTCTGCTCCCCACACTGCTGGGAACAGGGAAAGCAAGGGGCTGAAACTGCTCAGGCCAGCTCTCTGGAAAGGATGCAGGAGGAGTTTGAAATAATTGTGGCCTCAGAAGATGGACAGGAGCTTTTGGGAGACTTCCATTGGTGAAGCTACTGCCCCCATCCATCAAAACATCAGGAAAAGCCGGGGCAACAGGGAAATGCCCACGACAGTGTGTCCCCACCCGAACTACATCACAGCTCGCAAGGGACAACAAATGGCTCCTGCGGCCTTTACAGTCCCTGAGGATTGTGTTTGCAGTCGTCCTTTGGTGCCATGGGAGAGCACAATGGGACACATGCCATCCTGGACTTCAAGGACTTGCTTCCACAGTCATCAAACCTCACAGCATTGGCCCCAAAGGAAAAGCATGATCTCCCATCCCAGCTGTCACCACACACGTTCCCAGTATTCTGCCTTTGAAAGGGGCACCCTGATCCTTACTAAGGCATTCCATGCTGGACCAAAGGTGGATCCAGTCACCTCTGATGCCCCTCCCCAGCCACAGCTCTCTGCACACAGGTTTCCCCGTAACTGATGGGCCGGGCTCCCCTCACACATTTTATTTCAGTGGAGGATGGCTGGAAACCTGCAGGACAGTTCAGCATCGCTAACGTTGCCTTGAGCAGCACCTACCATTTCCCCAGACAGGCAGAGAGCCCGAAACCTCCTGAATTCCCCACAGACCACAGCAGGCAGGTTCCCTCAGTGTTTCTCCCTGCCCACCTCCCATGAGCACTGGGCTCATGGCCATCCCGACACCCTGCACAGCTGTGTCCCTCCCTGGGCAGCCCTGCATCCCCATCCCCAGTGGGACAGCACTGCCAGGTGGCACCTGCAGGTGCAGCAGAGACCAGGGCAACTCTGTGGGCACCTCAGAGCTGGTCCTGGATCCTGCCCCAGGCCCTGGTGCCCATCTGCAGAGCCTCATCCATGCTTGGCACCTCCACCAGGAGCCTCCCACACACCTATGAACTGCAGGCTGGAGC
The DNA here is from genome assembly GCA_033558235.1 of Neomorphus geoffroyi. Lineage (NCBI taxonomy): Eukaryota > Metazoa > Chordata > Aves > Cuculiformes > Neomorphidae > Neomorphus > Neomorphus geoffroyi. The sequence goes on from JAUMJM010000048.1 coordinate 4,139,508, forward strand.
ACTGCACCCCCAGCGCTCTCCCCTGGTACAGCATGAGCAGCTCTGGTCACTACTCCAACCCTGATCCCACAGCCCGCTCCTGCCAGGACCCTCAGGGACTGAGGTTGGTACTAACCCTGGCCCCACCAAGGCTCTCTTGCAGCTCTAAGGTAAGCACAGGGCAGGGTCAGGGGCTGCCTCGACACTGCCTTCAGCAGCACCTGCCATTTCCCCAGGCAGGCAGAGAGCCTCAAACCTCCTGTGCACGCACAGCCTGCCTTCCCCTGTTCAGGACGGGCAGAGCGGGACAGCCAGGAGAGCTCCAGATGCCTCCCTTACCAATGCACTCCACGTTGGACCAAACGCGCAACCAGGCACCTCTGCTGTCCATTCCCACCCATGGGTATCTGGATTCAGGATTCCAGTTGCTGTTGGGCTGTCCTTCCCTTGCACACTTGATGCGTGTGAAGGGTGGCTGGAAACCTGCAGGACAGCTCAGCACCACCTCCTCATTGTTCTTGTAATTCTCCTGATCTGGTTCCAGCTGGAGATTCGAGCTCCACAGGGGCTTTTGGCACATTTCTGATAGAGGGAAAAGTGGGTGTTAGTTAGGTGGGAGGTGCTGAGGAGGTGTGACAGGTGAGGTGTCAGCAATCCCTCTGCAATCCCTCCAGCCCCTGAAAGGAGAGGGAAGGTGACACGTCCATCTGCCAGGAGATTGCCCCCTTGCTGGGAGGATGCTCTCCTTCCCCACTGCTCAGGAATTGCCAGTTTGTCCCGCCAGACCCACTCTGGTGGGACTCTTCTCTCCTGCCTGGGTTCTCATCTCCAACAGTTTGCATGGGCAACACAGCAGGAGAGCCTGTGGCGTGACTGCTGCTCTCCAAGCTACGTCACAACTGATGTTGAGTGGAAAGGCAGAGAGGGGACATGGGTGAGCTGCTGCCGTCCCACTTACCAATACACCTTACGGGCATCTCAATGATTGTCCAGGCACCTGGGCGGCTCTGGCCCCACCAGGCATATCCATAAACTGGTTCTCCAGAGCTCACTTGCAAAAATTCCCTTGCACATTTGACCCTGGGGAAGGATGGCTTCAGATCTCCAGGGCAGGTCAGCGTCAGTTCTTCGTTCAGTCGGAAATACTTTTTTCTTGATGCAATCTGGACTCTTGGATCCCACTGGGGTCTGGGGCACTTTCCTGTCAGGGAGAAATTGTGAGAGTCCTCAAGGACAAGAGGTGCTCAGGCAGGAGGGAGACCGAGGCTTTGCCATGATTGGCTGCGGTGTCAGCATTCAAGACCACAAGGAAACCCAAGCGGTCCCAAGAAGAGGGAAGGAGTGTGTGCCTGGGCGTTGGGCTGATAGAGAACTCCAGGAGAGAGGTGAACTGAGGGGAGGATCTGGCCACCTCCAGCTTCCCCGTGACTGTAACTCGGGAATAAAGCAGGAGGAGATGCAGGGACAGTGAGAAAACCTGTCCCACGCTGAAGCCTTCTGTCTCTTCCCATCTTGGAGACTGCTCCCAAATGGGACATTTCCCTTAGCTGTGGCCAAGACGTCTCACGGATACGGCAGGATGTTCAGGGTTCCTCCTTAGAGGAGAAGCACGTGTAGCAGGGGACTCTCACTTACCCGTGGTGCAGGTCAGGTTGCCTGCCACCCAATGCCACTTTCCATGAATGTCCTTCACCTGCCAAGCATCCTGCCAACCTGGAGATGTCTGTTTTGCACACCTGATCACAGCAAGGGGTGGAGAGTCCGCCGTAAAGCAGCTCACTGTCACCTCTTCATTGAGCCCGTAAAACCTCTGCCTTGGGCTAAAGCGGAGCCTCAGGTCCCACTGGGGATGCTGGCACCTCTCTGCACAGAGAAGAAGGAGCTGGTGTAAGAAAGAAGGGAAAGGACCTGCTGCCAGCTCCTTTGGTCACCACAGCCAGCTTCAAATCCCTCCAGGCAGCCTAGAAGAGAGTCAAGGGTGGCAGCAGGCCACCCCAGCAGCAGTCCCACCCATGCCTACAGAGGTGTAGGCTGCCCCATTGAGGCTCCATCTGGGTAAGGCTGACCAGGGACTGGGCCCCTCCCAGCCTTCCCACAGGGGTCCTTCCGCTCCCACCACCTCGGCCATGTGCCCACACACTGTTCAAAGGCTCAGTGCTTCCAGTAGACCCCAGTGCCAGGCCGCTTGTTCCTGCCTTTGAAAGCCTCCCCAGCAGCACAGACCCCAACAGTTGCCCACGTCAAGGTGCTGAGACAAAAGGTGCCCTGGCACTGCCAGGACAGGGGAAATAGCAGAGGCATCCAGGTCCCCCACACCTGGACTGTCACTCAGGTGGGGCTGAAGCCCATCCAGGCCACAGAGTGTCTCGTGCCAGCTCAGGACCCCAGATAAAGGTGATGTGGGGCAGTGCTTACCCTTGCAGGAGGCAGTCCCGTTCCACAAGGGCTGGGTCCTGTTGTAAATGCATCTGATCTGGGGGACTGATGGCACATAGTTCCCAGCACAGCTCAGCTGCACCAGGTCATTCACAGCATAGCTGCTCTGGTTTGGAGTAAGACAGAATTTGGGGTCCTGGTTGGAGGGAGATTTACATTTTCCTGTGTGCTAAGACCACATGGGGAATACTTGAGGATCACTGCGCTCCAGCAGCATCCTTGGAGGAGGCCCCGTCCACAGGATGATTGTCCACCTTACTTCAGAGGGTTGGCAGAGGTTGAGTATGTCCCAGAATCAGGCCCCAGGTCTATTAGCCCTCCTTGCACCCTCGGGTGCAATGCAGGAGGGTTACCCACAGGCCATCCTGCCTGCCCAAGTGCTGTAGAGAGATCCCAGCCTGTATTATCCACCAGCCCGGTGGATGTAGCTCCCTCCTACACCCTCTCTCCCAACGACAGGGTTTATGAGACTGCACCAGCTGCTATGAGTTTCTGCTGGCACTGCTCACCTGCATTCCTGTCATCCCAGTGGGCACTTCTTGCTCAGAGCCACATAAACACTTATTTGCAGCAAAAAGGCCGCTTAAGTTGCCAATTAGCTTTTGCTCTGCATGTTACATTTGTTGTTTTCTCCTCTCCATCTGTTGGCCAATATACCCACTGGCTCCTAGGTCTGGGTACCTCCTGTCACATACCCTCCCCATCCTCACCCTGGAGGGGAACACCCTCACATCTGTGTTGGCGGAAATGACTCGATGGGGACTGCAGGTATGCATTTATCTAGCTGCATGCTTCATTGTATTTTGCAACATGTAGATTGGACAGGTGTCAGAAGTAAAGCTTCATATTTGTTTTTCATCAGTTTCTGGATAGGACTGCTGCTGTCTGTCTGCATGGCATGGATTTGGATCTCTACCCTCTAAGCAGATACCAATTTTCATGTGATAAGAAGTGTACCTCTCTGTGGGCTCTCTCTACCAAATTCAGCTGCAAGGACCCAAACACTGTCCCAGGTTACTGGGGTGCAGCCAGCCAGGCACAGGGAGTTTGCACTGCTTTCCAACACACTCAGGTGGAATTAGGACTCACCATGAAACCATGGTTGCTCTGCATACCAACAGACCACAACAGCTGCATCATCCCAGCTAGAAACAAGCCCCAGCCAAATAAGTGGAATAAAATCCCACCAGATTGCCAAATCCAGGAGCATTCTTTTCAAGCCAGTGAGAGCTCCTCATGAAAACATTACCAGTGTTTTGTTTTGCACTTCGGGGACCAAAATCATGCCTGTACAATGCTTATACATCAGGTGATGTCATATTGGAAATGTGTAAAAAATTACCCAATCCAGTGAGCAAGCAACAACATTTTTAAAGTACGTTAGGAAGACTCCAGATAACAGACCTGGGGCACATTAACCTCCGCAAGAGCTGAAGAAAGGGCAATGCAGAAGGATGCATGTAATCCAGGAGATTGCTGGAGGGAGATAGGAATAACTTCTTGGCACAAGAGCTGGATGGGTCAACCAGGGACAGGCCTTTCTCCATCTGTTGTTCATGAGAACAGGCTAGGGAGGTGACAACAAATTGAAGTGTTGCCTGTAGCAACCATGAAAGGGTAGATTGTGAGATCCTGAAGGGAGCAAGGGAGCAAGGGGCAAGCAGCCTTGGACCTCCTGGACCTTGGGAGAGCAGACTTCATCTTACTTAGGGACTGGTCAGTGGGATCCCATGGGTGGCCACTCCAAACAGCAAAGAAGGTGCTCGGGAAAGCCAGGAGTGTGTAAGGACTCCTCCAAGCCCAAGAACAGCCTGTCTCCATACTCATAAACTGACTCTGTGCAACAGGGAACTTCATTGCAGCACAAGAGGCTATATATAGGAGTATATAGGAGGTGGATGGAGAGGCTGCAAAGGAGCAAAAAGGAGCTCTGCCTGTGCATGCAGAGATGGTGCTGAGAAAGTGCAAGCTCAACTAGAGATGACACTTGCAAGAAAAGTCAAGGTAGAAAATTAAGAGCTTCTACTGCTACATTAGCAGTAAGGGATGATCAGGGAACATGTGTGCTCCCTGATCAAAAGGCTGGGTGATCAAATGACACTGGAAGCAAACAAGGTTGAGGATCTCCATGTGTGGGTGATGTCATGGTAAAGCCACTCATTATCCTCTTTAAGAGGTCACAAAGATAGAGAGAAGTTTCCTGAGGCTGTAGGATGGCAAAAATTGCACCATCTAGAAAAAGGGCAGGGAAGATGATATACAGAACCACAGTTCAGTCTTTTTTCTGTCCATGGTAAAATCATAGAGCATATCTTCCTGGAAAGTTGAAGAAGAGGCTACAAAGCACAATACAGACACTGCCAGCTTGCATTGGCAAAGGATGTCTGGGGTTTCTCCAGTCACAAGTCTGTGACACTGCCTTCTAGGACAGAGGCACTTCCCCATTCCAGCCTCTGCAAGCATATTCAGTTTCCAGAAAAATTATGCAATGCACATCTCTACCCTAATGAAAGAGAATCTCACAAGTTTCACATCATCTTCTGACAAGAAAAGATCTACAAATATGGCTGTGAAGGACAAGGAGACTGGGGATGTTTTCTCTCAAACAGCCCTGGTTAGAGCAGCTTTCTGGTCCATGCATGGCAGAGAGGGAGGGACTGACAGGCAGGAACTTGTACAGAAAGTAGAAGCCCTGGTCCCTGAAAACCTTTTTGCTGATTAAAATTGCACGGATTCATGCTGGATTCAAGCCTGCAGTCTCCAGGCAATGATTGGCACACTGGCTTGGTGCAGGACATGACCTATTCCCAACAATCCAGCCCAATCCCATCCTTCCCACAGCACTTCCAATGCACCCACACCTCAGCGTAGTTCCTTTCCCCAGGGTGTCCTAGAGATAGCAGACACCCCAGCTGACAATAGCCATTCGGACACCACCTGGGCTCCAGCCCACAGCTCCTCATGTCTTTGCTGATGGAGTACCAGCAATCCTCCTTCCCAGCACTGTGGACATTGCTCTGATTGCCCCAGGAAGACGATGTGCTTAGGTTTTGTCTGCATGACAGGCAGACATCTCCTGCTCCCAACAACACTGCCCGCTCCAGGGGGCACTCCCCATGCTCACACTGAGTGCAGTTCAGTTCATTTCTCCCAGCACATGCAGGACTGCTACCCTCCACCCCCAAGAAGACCTTCACTACACCACAATCCTGGTATGGACATCAGCTCCAGTCCTCTCCGAGACAGCTACTGCACACTGCACATTAAAGATGAACATCAAACTTGCACAAGGAGGAACAGCAAAATCTCTCTAGGGGAGAGGAGGAACCCCTTCTTACCTGTTTCCGAGGGCACTCCTTTGACCTTGAGATCATGTTCTTCCTGGCTCTGTGCTGCCAGCAGAGATACAAGGACTAGGATAAATCTCAGAGCCAGCAAGGGTAGGGGCATGCTAGCATGAAATCCCCAGGCAGGACTGAGATCTCAGCCCCCCTCAGTCTCTGAGCCTGGGAGTCTGTTACTGACTGCAAGACTTGAAACCACAGGAAGGAAACAACTGCATAAGGAAATTCCATGTAATGCAGGAGCCTTCCTCTTTGACAAGCAAACCTCCCATCAGCATCAGTGCTGCTGCCTTCTGTTTCATGTCCAAGAGCACCCAAGGATTGGGCCGTCCCAAAAAGAATGATTCAACAAACCCCCAGAGTTCTCCCCAAACACTCTTAGCTACCAGAGTGCATTCAAGAAACACTGCTCCCATTTCTGAGATACTACCCATGTGCTTCCTAGATGCCATTGCTTGAGTCACAGCTTTTGGATATGTCATGAGAGGTCACTGCATCTCCCCTCAAGGAGGAAGGAGAGAGGAGCTGAAGAGATCCCTCCTGGCATAAAGCAGAAAGCAGTTACTGAAGGCTCTTTGTCTTGACCAGTCAATAACACAACAAAATGTTCTGTGTTACCAGAAAGGGTACTGAGAAAAGGACAGAAAAAGACATCATTTTCCCAGAGTCGTAAGTGTGTCTTATGATGTGGCTGCAGTGTTCCATTCTGGTGCTCGCAGCTCCAGGACTGCAGACAGAGATAGGCAAGTATTGTGGGACTGAGGGAGTGGAGGAACTGACCTCCACATATGATTTTCAAAAAAGGGTACACCTGCCCTTGTTATGACAGGAAGGGAGGTTACAACACTGGCTGGGGTCAGGATTGTTTTGGAAGAACAGTTCCCCAGACCACCTGGACTAACACAAAGAGGCATTCCCCCAAACCAGTGGGAGACCAGCTCAAAACTGTAAAAGGAAGGTTGTCTTTACTCATCGGGAAGCAAGCTGTGAAACTCCCTGCCACAGGAGGCCACAGAAGGTGGCAGTACCAGCTAGGTCAAAGAGGGACTGAAGAAATTCATGGGCAACAGGTCTAAGAAAGAATAACACAAGAACGGGGCAGGCTGTCACTTCAACATCCCAATTCCAGCCATTCTGAGAGCTGAGGGCAAGGGAGAGAGGTGACACTGCAGCAAGAAGTCACAATGGCTCTCATGCCAGATTCCATGGAACTCAGGAGAGCCCATATGTCCAAGCCCATGAGAAGGAGACAAAAACATCCCAGGGCACACGCAGAGCTGGAGAAGGGGTGGTCCATTGCCCCATCTTCCAGCACTGTGGCCCTAACCACAGAGAGCCTTCAGCTGGCTCTCAGCATCCAGGATCCAGAGGGCACCAGCATCCTTCCATGCACCAAGGCAGCAGAAGCAGCTGACATCAATCAGATCCCAAAGAGTGCAGGATGTGATTTCCCAAGAGGGACAGCACCAACCGCACCTCACAAAAGAGGAGAAGAGCACCAGCACCCACAGAACAGCTCACGTACAAATACAGAGGTCCAGGAGGAAAAGTAGCAACTGAAGCATGGGACTGGGAGCAGGCATCTTCTCAGGTGTGCTCCTCAGGGCTGCTGGGGGCTGGAAAAGCCTAGACCAAGGTCCTCCATGAAGTTTTGTAGGGACACGGCTTTCACACATAAACCAAAGAGGAACCACACCGGGGCGGGTTTGAGGGGGGGGAGGTCACAGGATGGGCAGCATCTGCAAACCAGAACAATTTATTGGTTGTTTGGGCACAGCAGTGCAGCTGCAAGGGCAGCGTCCTTGGGCAAAGCTCAAGCAGAGGCCAGGGTCTAGATGGATACAAGGGTATGGAGCAGAGAAATAAGGACTGGGAACCAGCCAGGTGGTTTGATCTCAGAGGACAGTTGCAGGCACGACGACGCAGGTGAGACAGCTTTGCCATAGCACAGGAGGACTACCAGAATATGTCCTTGCAGACACAAACAAGTAGTCCCAGGTCATGGGCTGCTCCTCCTCTGTGACAAAGGATGCTGGAGCTTGATAAGGAACCAAATTTGAGGGGGAAAAATAACGCAGCAAAAGCTGTATCAGGTCTTGCTTCCAGAGGTGGATGACCAAGCCTCAAAAAGGGGCTATGGGAGTTGCTGTCAGCATGAAGCCTTGGACATCCACCTCATCTTCTCCCTTACTGCTCTGATTGTCTTCTGAAGACTCCAGGACATGTAGAGGCTTGGGCAACAGCTCTCCAGTCTGGGCACCTTTACCTGCAGAGACCAAGGGCACCCAGGGAAGAGGCTGCACTGTGTGCAGAGCTCATGCCAACATGACTGCCACTCTCAAACCTATCCTGTCACGTGTGGGAACATAGGCAGGGCAATCCATTGCCTACCTGCATCCTTTTCTGCCAGAAGAGTCTCCTTGATCACGCAGTAATTATCCAAGTTCTCATAGGGCTGGAGTTCTGGTGGGATGACAGAAACAGCCTGAGGGACCCAGGGGCCATGGGAGAAGGAGCAGGGCAGACCCAGGCATGCAGCAGCACTGGGGGCTACAGGGCACCCCAGGCACACACCAGCAGGGCAGCCAGGCTGGGCAGAGGAGCTCCTAAATCTCATTGGCTCCACAAGGGACCCCAGCCAGAATCACTGGAAAAGACAGCCAGAGGAGGTACTCATCTGGGCACAGCAGCTGTGGGACACTCAGCTCTGGCAGGACAGCCTGAGCCAGCTGGGCTGACTGCAGCCATACCAGGATGGCAAGAGTCTCCTGCAATAGACCTGCTCCCCTCCCAGCTCCAACCTACTGGCTTCTCTGTGATGCAGGCCCTACCTGTGTAGTGGTCCTCCTCAGCTTTGCTGGGCGAGGCTTTCCTTTTCCTGGGAAGACAAAAGGCTGTCCTGAGTCATGTCATAGCCTGACATGGGCCAGGCACAGAGGGCTCTGCACACCCTTCCTCAGGTATCTCAAGCTGGCAGCGTTCCCCATCAACACCCAAGGCAACAGCAGCAGTGGCAGCAACAGCAAAAAGGGAGGATACCTCTTAGCACATGCAGTCCCTGACCCAGCCCCAAGAAAGGCTGTCATGAGCCCCAGCCAGTAGACCCATAGCTGAGCTATGGTAGGACCACCTAGCTGTATCCTCCATGCTTGTTAAATGGTGTGAGCAGCTGCTGGCATCCCCTCTCCATCCCCAGCCATCCCACAGGGCAGCACGGATTTGAAACAGAGCAGTAACTCCAAGTCTCCTGCCCACTCACCTGGACAGCACAAACCACAGGATCCCTGCAGACAGGAGGACCATCACTGACAGCACCACCACCACTGTGACTGCTGTCCCTGGCCACAGGCCCAGAGGCTGCCCTGCAACTAACACACAGGCAGCAGTGGGTGCCACGGTCTCGACGATGTGCTAGCGATGCCCCCAGCCTGGGTGTGGGGTCCTTGCATGTGTGTAGATACCTGTGTCCAACCTCTGCTGTCCTGACTGCTGCAGCGATCAGCAGCAATGCACAGCCTTCCCTTTCCTCACATCTGCTTAACAGGTCAGAGGGAGGAAGGCTCTGGAGCACAGGAACTTGTCCCATCTCCCATGCGCAACTGGATGGTTAAGAAGCCCAACCATTGAGGCTGCACACAGCAAGAGGACACACAGACCCAGGCTGAGCGGCCCTAGTGCTGCCTGACCTTGAGCACTTATTTGCAGGGATGGGTATCACCTTCTCTAATGAAAAAGTAGATGGGCCAGCTCTGTTCCCCCAGGGACTGGAACTATGCAGCTGCTCTGGGGAGCAGGCACTGCAGTTCTTCAAAGCAAGACTCATCCACCCCCACGGCTCACTGCTAAGTCAGGTTCTCAGAGAGGCACTCACTCTCCCTGCCTCTGTCTTAGCAAGGACAAGGTGGGTGCACATACAGCTGTGGAGCTGCTCCAGGCTCAGCACTCACTCTCAAAGAGGCCACCTCTAACAGACCCAGGGCAGAGAAATCATTACCTGAGACATAGCTTTGAAATTCTAGCAGTGACGCAGCCCCAGCACCAGCTGCTGTGATACCCTGCACTGTCACTGTGTATTTGCTTCCAGGTGTCTGACGAGGTGGCGTGTAATGAGTGACAGACTGGTTCACCAACACCTGCTCGAATTCAAGGAAGCTGCCATCGTGCGCTCTCCTGGCCGTGATGTTCAGCTAGAGGAAGGACAGGAAGCTAGTGGGTAGCAGCACAATTCAGCCACCCCTACTCAGGGCAGTTCTGCAGTAGTGGCTGCTGCTGGTGGAAGGGGACAGGAAGGGATCTCATCCCAGCAGAAACATGAACAGTGTAGAGCTGGTGGCCCTGGCCGAGAAGGGCTCGCATCTCCCCCCAGGCTGCCTGCACAGAGCTCCACGCAGGGAGGTGCCTGCCAAGCTGAGCAGGACTGCAGGAGCTGGTGCTTCCCAGGTACCTGGTATCCAATGATCTCCCCTTTGCAGGAGGGCAGCGCCTTCCACTGGAGGGAACCCGTGTTAGGGTCCAGCCACAGCCTCTCTGGTTTGTCTGGCACTGGAAGCACAGGAGGACGAGGTCATGCATGTGACAGATCAGGATTTATCCCCAACATGTGCCATAGCAGTAGGAACAGTGTGGTGAGGAAAAGGAGAGTGAGAGGGAACTTGCTGTGCTCCAGGGCCCTGCTCAGCCCCTTCCCCTGAGCCCCACGGGCTACAAGCAGCCCCAGTCCCAGGACTATCAATGCAGGGAGCTGGTGATCAGGCTGTGCTGCAAGTTGAAAAGCAGCTTTACATTTCACGTAAACATACGCGTTTCCTTTGTCCTGAGGAGCCGTGTGTACAGGATCGTGTCAGGGGGCAGGGAGATGATAACACTGTAGACAGTGAAGGGCTGCAGAGGGGGACAGGTGAATGTTCCCTCCTGGCCGTGGAGCACCTCCTCTCCCTTCACCTCCTCAGCCTCACAGGGAGGGGAGGAAGGCTCTTCCAGCCGGCATCTGGCCCGAATATTCTTGCAAACTTCAGGCTGTCTGCAGGTCCAGTTCAATTTGATGCTGGTGCTGGAAATCTCCAAGGTCTCGGAGACAACCTGGAGGACCTCTGTGAAGGAAACGTTGCAAGAGGGTCACCCCCTTCCCTTCCTAGCCTTGCAGCCAACTTATCGCTACGCGGATGAGACCATTCTGTCTTCTCACCAGATACACTAAGGCATGGTCTGTACCTTCCTTTGGTCCTGGACCACACTCTCAGAGGTAATATGGGTGTTGTGCTGACTGCGGGAAGGTAAGAGCAAGTACTTGTGGCAAGTACTTGGCCTCTCAGCAGCTGCCACCCTGAGGCTAGAAACTGAACTGGTGACTCTCCTTTCATACCAGCAGTGACTCAGCCAACAACCCAGCAGCTAACCCTGCCCTCCTGCTTCTGGACTGTCTTCCTCTTCTCCAGGCAGACCCATCTGACTGGTCTGGGCGCTCTGCCTGCCACCCTATGGGCAGTGGTGAGAACTTGTCCCTCTCAGCACTGTACAGGTTGCCCCAGTTGCCAACAGCACAGACATAAACCTGGGATACATCAGCAGCAGTTTTCTCTGGAGTGAATGTTCACGCCATGTCCTGACCACCCTAAGCACATGGCACTAATGCTGTGGGACACATGCAGCACTGCTCTCCCTGCCTGGGGAGAACAGACTGAGAGCACTAGCAGAGCAGCTGGTTTGCTTACTTACCCACACAGGTCAAGTTCTCGCCCATAATATCCCAGCGGCCTGCACCATTCCTCACAATCCAGCCACTGTGAGGAATTCTGGAGTTTTTCCTTGGATTCAGCTTCATACATTTAATCTCCATGGGGGGAGGCCAATGCCCCTCAGGGCATCTCATCTTCACCACTTCATTTGGGTTGAAGGTTTCCTGTTCTTGGTCAAAGATAAACCTGGGCTCCCACTGGGGCTTCCGGCATTTCTCTGCACCCACAAGATGGGAGAGCATTAGCAGGTCTGATGGTGGCCCTGCAGGGCATGCCAGGGGGTGAAGCAGGGGATCCCCTTCCCCGCCACATCAAACCAAGGGATGGAGCTGCAGGACATCACACAGAGCAGCCCTTCTGCACCATGTCCTCAGTCAGGGGTGAGGACAAGAAGGGTTCCACACTGCTTCCCCAAGGCTTTCTGGGATTGTCCAGGAGGAGCTGGAGCTCCAGAGACTAGTGGACCTGCAAAGCATTCATACTACGCACAAAGCCTGCAGAAACTGATGTAGTGCCAAGTATTTGACCCAAGTGCTCTGTTCATCCCTTATGGAGGACAACAACAGCCTGAGTCCTCCTGAGAAGGCCATGAAGTCTGAGCCTAAAATCATGCAGCAGAACTGGAACAGGAGACCAGCACATGTGGAGGAGGCCAGACCTTCACAGGCTGAAAGGACTCAAGGAGCAGAGTCCTGATTCCCCAAACCCTATCACAATGCTTTTGGCCTGGGCCACAAATGCCTAACAGACCTACAGCTCTGTATTCTCCATCCTCTCTGCACATACTCTTGCCAAAAGCCCTTCAGAAGATCCTTATTTCCTGCACTTTCAGCAAGAACTTCCCACCCCCAGGTAAACCACAGGCTGGACTCAGGGCAGGGGCTGCCTCGACACTGCCTTCAGCAGCACCTGCCATTTCCCCAGGCAGGCAGAGAGCCTCAAACCTCCTGTGCACGCACAGCCTGCCTTCCCCTGTTCAGGACGGGCAGAGCGGGACAGCCAGGAGAGCTCCAGATGCCTCCCTTACCAATGCATTCCACACCAAATGAGGGCTCAATGTTGATCCATCTGCCTCTGCTGTCCCTTCCATTCCAAGCTTCTCTGTGTACAGGTTTCCCATTGCTGATAGACAAGACTTTTCCCATACATTTGACATGGGTGAAGGATGGCTGGAAACCCTCAGGGCAGCTCAGAATCACTTCTTCATTCTTCTTGTAGCTGTTCTGGTCTGGTACCAACCAGAGTCCTCGGCTCCAGTGGGGCCTTTGGCATGTTTCTGGCAGAAGTGAAAGTGGGTATTAGTTGGCATGGGATGTTTGGAGGAGGGAGAGGGGTATTAGGTGGAGTATTAGCAATCCCTAGCAATCCTTCCAGCCCCTGAAAGATGAGGGAATGTAACACAAAGATCTGTCATGACATGAGTTCTTAACAAGGGTTATTGTGAAGGGGCTGTCCTTGTGGGTGAGTATCAGCCAGGGCTGGGGCCTGTCCAGGCAAGTGATTCCCCCATTCAGTGGGGGAATTGTCTCAGGTATCTAACACAGGGAGTTCTGAGTAGCCTAAATCAGGCATTAGAAGTGTATCCTGGGCCAGCGTGGTGAAGGTGGGATCTCAGAGATGACAAACGGGGCAGCATTTGACCATGGAGCTCCATAAAAGGCACATTCTGACACCCCGCTTACCGATGCACACTATGTTGCCCTCTATGTGGATCCAGGTGTCACTGCTTTTCCTCCCTAGCCACACATCTCTGTTCGGAGACTCAGAATAATTCAATAGCTGAGCTGTCCCTGCACATATGACATGGGTGAAAGATGGCTGGAAACCATTGCTGCAGCTCAGAGTCACTTCTTCATTCTTTCTGTAATTCTCACGGACCGGTGCCATCTGGATTCTTGGGTCCCACCAAGCAGGCCTTTGACATGTTTCTGTCAGAAATATAATTTGATGAGGAGTATTCTGGGAGGTGACAAAAGGAGGTTTGACACAGCTTTCTCCTCACCATGACTCTGACCACTCACTCTGACTCACACAAGACTTTGTTCTACTCCCATCATGTGCCCAGGTACTGTTCAGGGCTGCAGGGCTTATCATCACCCCTATCTCCAGGTCTCCTAAGCTTCCACTGGGTTCCATCCTCCACAGAGCACTTAAGACCCCATTGTCTTCACTCTCTTCATGCTCAATTAAGCAGTGACAGCTTCCTCCATCCGACCTCACCCAAACTCCAGAGAAGCTTCCCAGGGAAACAAGCAGTGCAAGATGCTAAAGTCTCAAGCTGAACCCCTCCAGCTACACCTCCTCCCAGCTTCACAGCTGAAGCTCTCCATGCAGAGGCAGCAGATGCTTACCAGAAAGGGTTCCTGCCTTTCAATCCCTCTCCAGGAACACAGACAATGACAAAGTGCTGAAACAAAAGGTCCACTGGCACTGCCAGAAAAGGGGGAAAAGCACACACATCTAGGTCCCCCACTCTTGCACTGTCACCCTGTCTCCTGCTAGCTCAGGAGACTGTGGTCAGGGTGATGTGGGGCTGTGCCTATCTTTGCAGGTAGCAGTCCCATTCCACAAGGGCTGGGTCCTGCTGGAAATGCATCTGATCTGGGGGACTGATGGCACATAGTTCCCAGCACAGCTCAGCTGCACCAAATTGCTCACGGCATAGCTGCTCTGGTTCCACAGCATGGGGCCCCAGCTGGAGGAAGCTTTACATCATCCTGTGTGCTAAGTCCATGTGAGAGAGTCCTGAGGATCACCGTGCTCCAGCAGTATCCTGGGGTGGGCTATGGTGGGAGGAGGCGACCCCATCTGGAGGTGTGCTGGTCTCCCTCACTTAAGAAGGGTAATAGAGGTTGAGCACATCCCAGGATGAGGCCCCAGACCATCAGGTGCACTGCTGGTGGGTTACCCGCAGACCCTCCTGCCCATCTATGTGCTGTAGATACTCAGCGTCGGCATCTGGTGGATGCTGCTCTCTCCTGAGCTCTCTCCCCCATAGACAGGGGCTGTGGGTCTGCACCAGCCTCAGTGAGCATCTGCTGTCATTGCACACCCTTCGAGCTTGGCCCCACAATGCAGCTGCCAGCACCAACAGCTTGCCCTCAGACCTCCACATCTACGTTCACAGCACTGGACACAAAGCTGACACCCCACTTCGCGCACCCAGCCTTTTCTGTGCACTTAACCCAAAATGAGTCTGCATTGCCCTGTCCTGGTGAACATGTTATCCTGTCATTCAGTGCAAACTGAATTAATGAGAAGGCATCAGGGTAGGAAGTGGCCTGCACTAAAAGATGGTGGAACACCTCTTTTCAGCTACACCTGCCTCCTTCCTGCCAGCAAGCACTCATGTGCTGCACTCCCTTATGCTGGAACAGGGCTATTGCCACACTTCCCTTATCTGGTAGCAGGTTTTCATGCCATCATCTCAATCTTGCACACTAGCTCTTCACCACAAAGTAGAGTGGCCACCACCCCCAGCCTTTGAGAGAGCATGTGTTGTCCGAAACATCTTCCCCTGCAGCTGGATCCCTCCTACTGTCACCAGATCACCCATTTCACTGTGACAGCCAAAAGCCTCAACAGACCTGAAACTCAGTCCGTGCCTTGTTAGGCATCCCCAGAACATACCTTCTTCCCTCTCATCATTAAACCTCCCTGAAGCAGCACACACATACTCACATCCCTGCCTCAAGGTGACACCCAGCATCCTTCCCACCCCAGCAGTGTACAGGCTAACTGCCCAGCACTCAGCATTTGACCAGGGACACCAACCAGTGGGGAGGAAATCCCTCTGCTTCGGTAAAATGAACCGTGCTTCAAAGAGCAGTTTTCCACATGGGGGGAGGAACATTTTTTTCCTATTGGTACTTGTCAGGAAACAGCTCCCAAAGGCTGGTTGTCCCTGGGATGCTCTATAATCTGAAAGGATAAGGCAGAAACACCCTTACGCAGATGGAGGATAAGGGATGCAGTAAGGGCACAGCCTGGCTCAGTTAGGAGGCTGACATTAACCTGCAATGCAAGAGGACTGATTCAGTGACAAGCAGGTTGCATTCCTCAGGGAGTAGACATCAACAAGAAGGGTCAGTAAGGAAACAGCTGGCAAGGCCAAGTCACAAGAGGGGATGTAGCAAGTGGGAGTAATGAAAGCACGAGGCTGTCTCGTGCAGAGCTCAGTGGGGAGAGGTAGGTCAGCAAAACTGGGCCATAGGCACTGTCAGCAAGTAACGCGGACCTTTGTTGTCTAGGTCTGGTCTAGAAAATGCATGTGAGTCATTCAGATGTCCACAGCTATCCCTGAACAGTAAAGACACAGGATAGGGAGAGAAAGTGAAAAAAGCACACACCTATGTCAGACATGTTTCCTTGATGTCACTTGAAGAGCACTGACTGCAGCAAAATCCTTTGCCAGGAGCATGGTGTGGCACAAGGGCTTTTCTCTTGGTGCAAGTGGGAGGCAAGCCCTGCCTGTTCCTGCATCTCTGCTATGCTACCCATAATCCAGACTTCAATAGCTGCCTTCAGTGCTGCAGATGCCAGCGGCACAGTAGATGATAACAGCCAGAGCCTCAATTTGGTGCCCCATACCTCTTCTGCAGACACATGTCCAAGAAATCTGCCCTGGCCACTCAGAGCCAGTGCCCCTACCAAGCCCATTGCAGTCTTCTCCAGCTGGGACTCCTCAGACCAAGGAGGGGAGAGATGTGACTATCAAGACGGCTTCTCAGGGATTGGGTATGGGTGATGTGCAGAAAAAACCCTGATAACTCTCAGAGAGTTATGAAATCAGGTATGTTTATTACACCGGCAGGCAACAGGTGGATAGTTCCAAAAACCTGCACGCCGAACAAAGGACAGGTCAATATTTACAGCCAAAAGACATACATATTCATTACATTTTGGGGGATAGGCCGCGTTATGGGGTTATGTTGCTCAATCCCTAGAAATCACTAGTTTAGGATGAAGCTCAGAGATGAGGCCAGCTTCTTTCTTTGCACAGGCCCAGTAATTTCTTGAATCCCCTTCAGGCCGAAAGACAAAACCAACTTTTTTCGCTGCAAACTGCCAACCTCCTTATCAGTGTAGCCTTGATGGATTTAGGAAAGCTGTTAGGCCTACAAAGTCCTTATCAGCACAACCCTGATGGATGAGCCCACAGAACTGCCAGGTTCACACAGTTCCCACAGAATTCAATTGCAAAATTCCCCCGCCTGTAAGACATCCAAGGTCTAAGTTACAGCTCTTCAGGTTAACAAAAGCTTCTCTAAAGTCTCACATCATGGGGAACGGGAGAAAGGGGCAGGAGCTGCCGCTAAGTCGAGGAAAATGGGCTCCATCCTGCCCTGGATAGCTGAAGGCTGCCCATTGCCAGAAGGGGGTATCCCTCTGGTCACCAGTGGTTGGAAGCACGTCTCACAACCAACCTGATGACTTGGCAAGCCACTTCTGCTCCAGTTTCTCTGCAGAGAAAATGACTCACACCTCAGGCCCTCAAGCCCCTGGTGCAAAGAGCTGCCACTCCTGCTGTGCGCCATGAGGACCTCAACCAGCAACCCCAGGGCACAGCACACAGTCTCCATAGGAAAGTCCATAGTCTCCAAAAGCCCGGCAGAGACTCAGGAGGTGCCCCTAGCCCTCCTGCCATAGAGAAAGAAAAACGCTATCAAGAACAATCCCATGAAACTACAACTTCTTCGACCCCCAGGAAATGATGGGAGACAGCAGGCATCCCAGCTAACACTGAGATTCATCTCACAGCTCTCCATACCTTTGCTAAACACCACCACCTTCCCCTGCAACAGGGGTGCTACCCAGATTGCCCCAGGAAGGCCACTGCCGCTCTGATTGTTCTGGCTTCATCTGTCTACCGTGCAACAAGAACTGGCCATCTCCTGCTCCCAGGGACACTGCCCATCCCCCAGAGGGACACTGCAATTCTCATGCTCGCAGAGGCTGTCCCAGCACACTGAGGTTTGCTGCACTTCATCCTCCAACACAACTTTGCTCCACCACAACTCCACAGATGTCCAAGCATCTCAGGACTGATGCAGTCACCAACTTCAGGCCTCCCCAACCCAGCTGCTGTGGACCAAAAATGGTAAAGCTGCATAGCAAACATGCAGGAAGGAGCAGAAAAACCTTTTCTGTAAGGGAGAGGCACAACCCACTCCTACCTGATTCCTTGGCTCCCTCCTGACTTTTTGGACCAGGTTCCTTCTGTTCCCGTGCAAGCAGCAGAGGGGCAAGGACCAGGAGAGAGCCCAGAGCCAGTCCTCGCAGGGCCATGATGGCACAGAGTTCCAGAGCAAGACTCAGCCTGAGCCTCTCAAGAAAGATGTAAGTGTATCTCAGTGCAGGAGACGTGCAGGCACAGAAATGAAATAGCCACATAGAGAAATGGCATGTGGTTCAAAAAGCTTCCTCTTCAGAAAGAGACCATCCTGCCAGCCACAGGACTGCTCTTCACTCGTCTGCCTGCAGGCAGCAGGTCCAAGTTCAATTGGTCTCCTCGGTGCCTCAGGCTACCCTTTTCACTGGCTACCTCCGGCCCCTCCAGCACTGTACCCACAAAGACCCCCAAAACCTTCTCAGGTCTGCCTCACTCCTCTCTCCATCCAGAGAGGCTTTCTAATGCAGCTGATGTATTTCTGTTTTTTTCCCCTATGCTAAAATGGAGTGGGTCCTAGCAATCTGTGTTTGGCCTCTTCTTCCTTAGAAATTTACAATTTTTTGAGCTTTGTTGCCTTGGTGTATAGCGCACACTAGAAAAATGCTGTAGAAATACTGTAATCCAGCATACTGAGTCGTATGCCAAGCTTTCACACGGTCTAACATCAGAGCTGCTAGTTCAATTGATGGTGCCTTACTTCACCAGGAAGTGAGCAGGGTTCAAATAAGAGAAGGTTTCCAGGAGACAGTCCAGTTGCACGGCAACTCATGAGTCCAAAGTTGTCATGGCATGATCAACAAGAGGTAATGAGCTCCATCTCTACAAGTACACCACTTCCAAGGGCACACCATGTGTGGGCTGCACACGCTCTTTATACACTACTCGACATATGCCACTCTTGGTACACCCTTGCAGCAGGAATAAGTCTCCAAGAGCCATCTTAACACATCTTAAATGCTCTCTAATACAGATTTCCTGCTACACCATACAGGTGTACATTTTTGCACATAATAAAGTCAGTCAGCCACATAGCTTCCTCTCGATGGGGCTGAAGCCCCAAAGCAGTTGATTTGGTTGTGGTAAACACAATTGATGGGTTCTTTCCTGAAGGTCTGGTTCGATTGTCAATGAACTAACATCACTCAAACCACCTGCAATTTGTCATCCATTTTACTTTTGATAGAGAAGAACATTGAGAGCTCAAAATCATCCATAAAACCACAAGGAAAGGAGAAGCAGCTGTGGCTTTTGAGGATTAGGCTTTGTGGAAAGCGTTGCTAACAGGTCTGCCACACTTGCCAACGGTAAAGTCTATTCCTGTGTCAGACCTCACAAATAACAGAAATATATTTAAGGCTCATCTCCATCCTTACCTTGTACCTGTTCTTGAGGGAGCCCAGTGTGAAGTGTGCCTATAAATCATCAGACACAAACATGGTGATCGCAGTGGGTTGACTCCAGTCTGGGACGTCATCGTGCAGATGGTGGGTCAGGATCAGACTTGGAGAGGGTAACCAGTCAAATTCAGCACCCGGATGGACAGATGGGTCTGCTCCCTGCACAGAACCAGTGCTTGACCCCGTGTGATCTGAGGGACTCCCCACATGCTGCCTCCTCTCCAGGCGGTAGCATCCACCCCCATCAGGGCTGCAGCCCACACTGCCACAGTCCAAAGGTTTTTATGGCAGGAGGAGCTGTAAAACGCCCACAGGATCCCAGCTAGACCCCAGCCCTGGGCCCTGCTGTGGGGTCTTCCCAACTCCAATAGTCCTGAACTTTTTTCTACACAGGGATCTTGCAGTGCCATCAGGGGGACAAAGGCCAGTGCAATGTGCCACCCTGAACTTAAGAACCCTCCAGCCCCTTCCCCAAGGTGACAATAAAGTCCAGACATCCCAGTCTGCTACAGCACATTTGCCTCAGAGCTGGGGGGAGGACCCCAGACCTAAGGGCAAAAGAAGGGTAAGGGGAGCCGAAGCAGTGCCAGGGTGCAGAGGGATCTCTCCAGGGTGACAGCCTGGTCATGAAGGGACATCACATTCTGCCTTGGGCCCAGTAAAATATTTGCAATGTCTGCAGGCAGCTGTGCTGGCCTGGGAAAGGGGTGGCATCATAGTATCTTTGCTGTCACCCAGTTGGTGGCAGCAGGTGGGGCAGCGATTCCTTGTGGCCCTGGCCACCTCAGGCTGCCACCTCTGCTCCCAAGACAGCTTATGGATCCATCAGTTGTGTCTGTGCCCTGGGCTTGCCCAGGACTGGTGGACTGAGAGCAGATATGTGATAGGGACAGCTCAGCAGGGTATTGAGGTCCCAGGAGGGCACTCCTGTCTGCTGGGCAGAGCTGGGACAGGCCATGGGTCCTTGCACAACCATCCCTCCCTTCCCCTCTGCCCTGACTGCTACAGCAACCTTTTTCCAGGGGAGACAGCAGGACCTGCTGCCTGCTGTCCACAGTGAGCATCTCCCCACCTTTCTTTATCCCTCTCTGTATGCCCCTCTGCCTTGCCCCTTTTCCCAGTAGCATGGACCCAAACGATGCAAGATTCTCTGCCCTGGCACTGCTGCCTTGACACATGTCCCTCTGGAATGACAGGCAGCCCATGGCCCCCCAGCCAGCCTGCCCAGACCCATATAGCCTCATGCTGTAGCCTACACCTTCCCCAAATACACGCTCATTCCCCTTCGCTCTCTGACTGCAATGCTCTCCCATCTGGCTGAGCACTTGCTGACCACCTAGAAAGGTATTTTTAGCACAAAAACTGGACATAAGCAGTTCACAGCTGGGAGCAGGGTGGATAAGGCTGGTGGGGTGTGGGATGCTGCACTTTGGTTTGAGAAAAAGGTGCTTAGAAATGAGGTTTCCTGCTCTGACCTCCAAGCAGTTCCACATCTGGTCCAGCTGTTCCTGCTCCCATCCCCAGGGACATCTTCAGTACGTCCCACCCTGCTTCTTGGACAGGGAACCCGGCTAAGCCCAGGAGGTGGGAACTGTAAGATTTGAAGCAGCATCTCACGCCAGATTAGCTTCCCCTCAGCCCTGCTGCCCAAAGGTGCCACTTTCAGGGAAGGGTCTCTTGCACCAAGACCAATACTTCTGACCTGCTCTTTCTGCCTCTGTGTTTCATACTCACATCCCCCAGTCTGCCCTCTGGCAAAAGTGGCAAATTGTGTCTGTGGTCTCTTTCTTTGCCTAACTAGAGCAGCTATCTTTATCCTAGACAAACCCTTCCCTGCATCTCCCACATTGCACAAGCCTCCCTACATTGCTCCTGTTCAACCCCATGTGCTGGCTCCACGTCACACACATCACGGCTCCCTTTCACAGGCAGCCAACGGACTGCGTGTTTTGGTGGAGTCTCCTTCCATACACAGGTCTTAAACAAAGGGCTTGTCATTTCCCCTTTTCAGTTCTCAACCTATATAGCTTCCAGAGCAAGAGCAAATCCTGAGGAACCGCATATGCCACCCGGGGTAGCTGGGAACAGAAAAGTGCCCAGAATATCCTGGGCCTGGAAGGAATCAAAGAATGGGGAATAAAAAGGCAAGTGGCTGTTTACCCAGTGAACTGGAGCCAGTGGCCTGGTGGAGGGAGGAAGGTGGAACAGATGATGATGATAGCTAGTCTTCTGGGGGCCGCAGAGCCCCATTGCCACACCTGGTGCTGCACCAGTGATGCCTTGGAGGAGGCATTGCTGATGCCAGGGGGACCCTGAGCTGACACAGCTGCTGCTTGACCCATTCCAGGATGTCTGTCCATGACCGCACTGGGAGGCTGCCACCAGCAGAGCACTGTGCCTCCCCAAAGCAGCTTCCCTCATACACGGGCACTGAAAAAGCAAGGTCTGAGTTGAGACCCTTCTCACTCCTCTCTTTCAGTGTGTGGCCCCTGGGATCCTGCTGGCTTCTCCCAGCCTTTAGCCTCTGACCAAGGCTTGTCATGGCACGAGTTGACTCCCCACAAAAACTGGGCAGGTGGAGAAGAAGGAGAGAGGAGGGCATTGCATCCTGGTAAGTCACTGAGAATGGTAGGGATGGCATGGTGCTCAGAGCCCAGGGAGCAGCTGCCCTTTGTTTTATAAATACACATATAAAGTCACATGCGATCCCAGGAACAGACCTAAACAGACATACAGCAGCGTCACAGCTGACCTGGGAACAAAGGGAAGCTCCCATCTCCAGTGGGAAACTCTCACATAGCCTGGCCCACTCCCCCACAGCCAGCAGAGATTCTGTGGAACCCGGGGTGATTAGATAGGCAGGGGAGACAGACTCACAGGCGGGAGGCAGTAGGGAGGTTGGATGCTGCTTCGTCCCTGTCACAGGGGAAGTCAAACTTCTGGCTGGCACTGGGGGAAGAGTATCACCCAGGGAGCTTGGTGAGATGATGCCTGTGATGGCACTTCTTCATGAGTGCCCAGGCTACAGGGCATCCACACGAATGCTCCTGAATGTCCCATAAGAAAGGATTCGCCATGCATCATGGTGTGACTTACATGCCAAGTGCTGTACTGGTAGTGACATGCTTGGCTCACCCAGAGCCATCAGGTCTCTCCTGGCTGTAATTACCACAGGAGACCAGTTTGTCCAGTGCTGGCGCAATCAGCCACTGTAGAACAAGGGCTCAACAGGGTAGGGTGACCAGCCAGCCACCCATGACACAGGTGGACAGAAATTAGGCCATGGCAATCAAAGGTATTAATGTGTTGTGGTGGCATGCAGGTGCTGCCTGGGAATAGGGCTCCAGCATGCAGGGCACAGCAGGATCAAAGCCCTGCTCCACTCATCTCAACTTTATCTTTCACTGGAGCCAGCAGAGATGTGAGGTCAAGGAAGCACCACCACCACTTGTCCTTGCTGAAGTATCTTTTGCTTCTGCTATTGCTAGCCAGGGACCATCAGCCTCACATATTTGCCACTAAAATAGCTGAGTAGGACCCATTCTCCCTCCTGATTTTTTACCCACCCCAAGGTACAAGGCTGCTATGTGTGGACAGCCCTGCTCCCTTGCTCTGTTGTAGAGATGTTTCCACATAGAACAGCACCACACCTGATTTCTTTGCCCTTGTCTATAAGGCAGACCCTGGCACACATTGTCTGTGCCAGAATCATCCACGTACACCAGAGTGCAGGAAGGTTTTTTGGTCCACACTCCATGGAGCCATGCTGATGCACCTTCTTGGAGGTCAGGGTGTCTTGACTCATGACAGAGGGACAGGAGACAAGAAAGTCTGGCAGCATTGCTCACAGAACTCGCTAAACTTAATGAGATTTTCAACAGCTGGGAGAAGCAATAAAGAGCTGTGATTGAATCAGCTGCAAGCAGCAACACTATGGTGACTTCCGTGCTGAACGCTGCACAGCTGCTTTCCCTCCCCACACCAGGTTACGCTCCAGCCTGTGCTGCCTCAGCCTGCAATGCCTGGACAGGAACGGAACAGGGCACAGTGACAAAGGAAAGGGTTGGGAAGTGCCCCCAGACACAAGAAACCCCAGATCTTGCTGATGTACAGACAGCTGATGCTCTGCTTTCCAGCCCCTGCACAGTGCATCGCTATCCTCACATGGCTGTGGCATTGGTCACCTTCAGGCAAAAAGCTACTGTGGACATTAAAAGCCTAGCACTGTCATTCCTTTATGCCCTGGCACAGAGAGGGGAAGCCAAAGGGGAAGGTGGCAGTCATGGAAGGGCACAGATACATGAGTCAGCTCTCCTCTCTGCCTGGAGGTGGCTATTCCCATGTTTCTTCCTGGGAATGGCCATGGCCCATGACCTCCCTTGAACCTGTCCTATTTAGGACAGACCAAAACTGTACCAGGGAATCAGCAAAGCGGTGTGGCTGATTATAGAACCATGCCCAAGCTGAGGAGGTACTCAGAGAGGTGTAGCCTGAGTGACCACTGGCTGGAGGGTGGGGAGATTCTAGCAGCTCAGGCATCTGGGAGAATAAGCAGTGCTCCACAGTCTCTACTTGGGGACAGGAGAGCAGAAGGGACTGGGAACATCTCTCTCACTCATAGTGGGAGTGGGGAGGGTGGGTGTACCCCTCCCAAACAGAATTTCAGAGCTCACAGGGAAATGGTTCTCCAGCCTGATGCATTGTTTTCCTCCAGAAGGTTTTCCTTTTGTCAGCTCTGGAATGGTTAAGGAAGCCAGGACAAAGCTGAGGATTCTGGTTTGCTAATATAGGGTCTCTGGCATGGACGGGTAGATGAGTTTTTTAGGGACACGGTTTAGTAGGGAGACAGGCACGACTGGACTCAATGATCCCAGAGGTCTCTTCCAACCTTATGATCCTATGATTCTATGACTGTGCATATGGGTTTGTTCTATAGAGTCTCTGGCAGGCACTGTGCTGAGCTATGTATGCCCTCACCAACCTTTCCCTTCACATTGCTGTGCTGCTTCAGAGTTCCTCCCTGCAGCAACCTCAAGCCAAGCAGATCAAAGGGCAGTGACGAACCACAGGTGAAGGCACTTTCACAGAGCCATAGGCTGAGACCCACTGAGTACTTTCAGCCCTGCTCTCGTGCAGCTGGTGCTGTGGGTTACAGGACTGCTCCCACCAGCTCAGCTGAGGCCAGTTCTAGACCTGCTCTGATGTGGTCCCACTCAACCCACCTCTACAGCTAGAAAAGATTCTTGATATCTCTGATCCTGGCTTACATCTGGCAGAACCACAAGCGTTTCAGGGACACTGCTCTGTGTCTGGGGAGTATTACTAAGAGCCTAGCAAGTGGCAGGAGACGGAGCAAAGCTGACACAGCCTCCTGGGATGAGCATGGTGGAGCTGAGAGCCCCATTCCCATGTCAAGGAGCAGCTTCATTATCTAGTGGGCAGCCTTGGAGGATGGGAGCATGGTGGGTATTGGCAGACATGCCGTTCTGACTGGTTCAGGAGCAGAGTGGGAGATGCTGGAGGTGATAGCACTGCCCCTACCTGTTTAACACGAGGTTACCAGCTCCTGGTAACCAGTGAAGCTCTCTGCAGTGCTGGTTTACTACAAGGACGTAGCTGTGCTCACATGGCTGCAAGTAACAACATAGGTCACGTGTGGTGCAGGCATGGCCAGAACTGCCTGTCCCTTCTTTTCAGAGGTGATAGTTGATTTTTTTCTGCCAGTGATCTCCATGTTTTCAAATTCACAGCCCACAGGGCTTCCAGCAGGCACACATTCAGCTGGCTTCCGGCCATCGGCTGCTCAGTACCCTGCCACCCTGTTGTGTATTCTGACAGGGACATTTGGGCTTGTTTGAGGAAAAGTACAACAGGAAGTTCAAGTCACTGCTCACCACTAAGAGACAGGGATGAGTTGTGGATGTTGCCTCAACTGATAGCACGGTATTGGCAGCTGGGCATGAGAAGCATTGCTATGAGACCACAGTAGGCAGTTGAGCAAACACTGCCAGGTGCTGTGCTGACTGCATGTAGAAAATTAAAGACACAACAAATATTTGCAGCCCTCCCACTGCAGAGAGCTTGCATTGGCCTTGCAGCTGGGCTGCAATGGAGAGAATGTGGGGGCAGCAACATGCCTGCACAGCGTGGACTTTACCACTCCCTGCTCACAGCTGAAGATAAGCTGCTATCTGCTGCAGCTTACAGCCATTGTGCTGGGTACAGAGCACGCACAGCACTGCACTCATGGAGCTGGGCAACACACAGCATGCTGGGAAACGCAGTCCTGCTACGTCAGCTGTGCTGTGAGCTGCTGGTCATAACCAGACCGCACATGAACCAGTGGGGCTGGAAGCCTCTCCTGTGTATTCCGGGCTATTCACACCGACCAAGCCTCCCAGCAGTCTGCAATAGACTCTGCTGTGCCCACCTCTCCTGTTTCCTATTGGGCAGAACAAGGAGACGTTTGTCAGGGACTGGCCTCCTCATAAGCAGGAAACTGGGGAACATACAGGACATAGGCAGGTGCAGAGATATGCTGGGCTATGTGTGGTAATGTGTTAAAAGAGCAGAGGTTATCAGGGGACAGGAGGAGAAAGGACAACTGGGACCAAGAGTCTGCACCCGCATTCTGAGAGAAAGCACCAAAGATAGCCATTTGAGTCAGTCGATGCTCCTCCAGCTCACTTCTGGGTCTATACAGCCCCTCCAGGCTGGAAAACCCTCCTGCAGTCAAATCTTGTGCCTGCTCTGGAACAGCTTCACACACACACTCCTTGCAGTCATCCCTGGACCCCCTGCAACAGCAACCATTGATTTTCCTGAATTTGCAGAGAAGAAGCAATGGTAGGGATGGGCTTTCACACGTAGGTGCACAGAAAGTGTTTGATCCAGGTCTCACGCTGGGGCTCTCAGCAGAGCAAGCCTTCAGTCAGGGCGGATTATTGTTGGCTGATCCCAACAGAGCTGTGCTGCAACGACCCAGTATAGCAGGCGCTGGCATGAAATAGTGGTGGGGGTGCAGCGAGCACCAGGCTTTCCGCGTGGAAGCCCTGCTGTGCCCCTTGCTGCCCCCCACACAGCCTGGACACTCCACAGCCATGGTGTGCCGTGATCCTTATCAGACAGCCCCAGCGCCCTGCACCTCTCCAGCACTGGCCTACCCGGCCTGTTTGAAGGTTCCTACTCCTGCCCTGCCTGGGTGATGCACCATTCCCAGCAGGCAGGGAGATGTTTATTAATCCATGAGCCTTCTCCCATGAGAGGGGGAGGGTGCAGAACCAAGGCAGTGAAGGGCAAAGAGGACAAAGCCCCTCTCCTCTCCCTGCTGCAGCTCCATGGAAGCACAGCACAGCCAGGGAGACCTCCTTTCTGCTCTTCTGGGCCTTGAGGAGCTTAATTCAGCATTTGCTGCAGGCTCTGCACAGCCTGACTTTGCGCCCAGCTGCCCAGTGTACCTGCCTGCACCACAGGAGGGATTTGGGTCACTAGGGACCTTTAGCCGTGTCTCAGTTCAATGCTGCTGTGCCAGGCAGGAACAGAGTGCGGTGGAAATAGCACAGCAGAGTTACCAACACTGATGAGAGAAGGGACTGTAAATACTGCAGCACTAATTTCCACAGTCAGGGCTGTCTCCAAGGCTTTAATTTATCCGCTACAACTTAATTGGATGTAAACCTAGTCACTTGTAAGCAGCAAGAGCCCTGAACAGGCAGTGGTCCTAAGCTTCTCTTTGCAAGATGCCTTGCCAAGACTTCACATCTCTGTTGCAGTGCCTTGAGCCTCAGAGGCCACTGCTCAGGTCCACTTAAGGGAAAGAAAGAGGAAATGTTTACCCTCCTTCTGGTCCCAGCTGAGCTAGCTTTGCTCCTCTGAGTGGCTTCCTGTGTCACTTAGGAGGTGGAGATGGAGGGGAGCAGGAAGCAGGAGGAAACCAGGGAAAAGTGGGAAAGCTCATGAAGAGGTGCAACAGGCATGGGGCATCCTGTCACTGAGAGGCTGCATTTCCCTGCTCCTTTGGAACACAGACCTCTCACCTGTGCCCCCGGGGCACCATTGAGTCAGGGGTGGTGCACAGGGAGGAGCAGAGTTGGGGTTGTTGAGCCTAGAGAAGAGGAGCCTTCGGGGGAGACCTTAGAGCAGCCTTCCAGGACTGAAAGGGCCTACAGGAAAGCTGGGGAGGGGCTCTTTATCAGGGAGTGCAGGGATAGGACAAGGGGGGATGGTTTTAAGCTAAAGGAGGGGAGATTTAGACTAGATAATAGGAAGAAATTTTTTCCTGTGAGGGTGGTGAGACACTGGCACAGGTTGCCCAGGGAAGCTGTGGATGCCCCATCCCTGGAGCTGTTCAAGGCCAGGTTGGATAAGGCTTTGAGCAACCTGATCCAGTGGGAGGTGTCCCTGGTCATGGGGGGTGGGGGTGGAACTGGATGGTCTTTACAGTCCTTTTTAACCCAAATCATTCTATGATCCTATGGTTCCATCCAGCATCCAGCCTGGTGATGGCTGTGAGGAGCAATTCAATTCTGCCAGTGGGACACATCCTGGCAGGAGTTGCTTGTATGTAGCAAACTGGACCCATGATCCTTGGCATCAGGCTAGATATACAGGAAGATCAGATCCCCGCACCCTTGGCCCTTCCACTAATTGGGATTGGGTTCTACAAGGAAAAACAGTCCCACATCTACAAGGAGCATCTGAGCAGTGCCCAGGGCAGAAAGAAAGTCCACAGCTACAAGCTGCATCCAGGCAGGACCCAGGGAAGAAAGAGTCTCGTGTCTACAAGGAGAAACCAGGCAGGGCCTGGGGTAGGGGAAGGTCACAGCACTGTGTCCATGGGGTTAGTCCAAGCCATGCTGAAGTCACCAGTGCCCATGCAAACACATACAAAGCTGCCAACTTGGTGCCCGCAGATTCTCCAGGAGCTGGTGCTGGTGTATGTGGACACCAGAACCTCTGGAATCCCCACCACCCCAGCAGTGCCAGGGAAGCTGTGAGACAGGAGGGCTATAAAGATGATCTGAGGACTGGAGCACCTTTGCTATGAGGACAGGATAAGAGATTTGGGCTTGTTCAGGGTGAAGAAAAGAAGTCTTCAGGGAGGCCTTATAGTGGCCTTCCAGTACCTGAAGGAGCTACAAGAAAGCTGGGGAGGGACTTTTTACCAGGGCATGGAGTGATAGAATGAGGGGGAATGGCTTTAAATAGGAAGGGGGAAGATTTAGATTGGACACTGGGAGGAAATTCTTCATGATGAAGGTGGTGAGACACAGGAACATGGATAGAAATGTTCAAGGCCAGGTTGGATGAAGCCTTGAGCAGTGTGGTCTAGTGGGAGGTGCGCCTGCCATGGCAGAGGAGTCAGAACTGGATGGGTTTTAAGGTCTCTTCCAACCCAAACCAAGTCTTATGAGGAGTAGCTGAGGGAATTGGGGTTGTTTAGCCTGAAGAAGAGGAGGCTGAGGAGAGACCTCATCACTGTCTGCAGCTACCTGAAAGGAGGTTGTGGCAAGGTGGGTGCCGGTCTCTTCTCCCAAGTCACAGGTGATATGACAAGAGGAAATGGCCCTGAGTTGCACCACAGGAGGTTCAGATTAGACATCAGGAAAAATTTCTTCACTGCAGGAACTGTCAGGCACTGGAACGGCTGCCCAGGGAGGTGTTTAAGCCTCCATCCCTGAAGGGGTTCAA
Organism: Neomorphus geoffroyi; assembly: GCA_033558235.1. Lineage (NCBI taxonomy): Eukaryota > Metazoa > Chordata > Aves > Cuculiformes > Neomorphidae > Neomorphus > Neomorphus geoffroyi. The sequence goes on from JAUMJM010000048.1 coordinate 4,168,261, forward strand.
AAAGCATGTAGGCGTGCCACTGTGGGACATGCTCTGGCAGGCACGGTGGTGTCAGGCTGATGGTGGGACTGGCTTATTTCTGAGGTCTTTTCCAACTATAATGTTTCTGAGATTCAGATTAGACATCAGGAAAAAAATCCTCACTGAAAGGGTTGTGAGGCATAGGAACGGCTGCCCAAGGAAGTGGTTGAGTCCCCATTCTTGGAGGTGTTTAAAAGACGGGTAAAAAAGGTGCTCAGGGATCTGGTATACTGGTGGACAGGAACAGCTGGACTAAATGATCTCAAAGGTCTTTTCCAACCAAGCAATTCTACGATTGATTCTCTGATTCAGTGACTCTATGATTCAATGTTTCTCTGATTCCATGACTCTGTGATTCTGTGGTTCTCTAATTCTATGATTGATTCTCTGATTCCATGATTCTATGATTCTTTGAATCCATTATTCTATGAATTCATGATTCTCTGATTCTGTAATTCCATGACTCCATGATTCTATGATTGCATGATTCTATGGTTGATTCTATGAATCTATGATTCTATGATTTATTCTATGATTCTCTGATTCCATGATTGAGTCTATGATTCTACGATTCTATGAATCCATGAGTCTATGAATTCGTGATTCCATGATTCTATGATTCCATGATTCCATTATTCTATGGTTCTATCATTCTATGTGTGGTTCTATGCAGCTATGATTCTATGATTCTATTATTTATTCTGAGTCTCTGATTCCATGATTCCATGATTCTACTATTCCACGATTCCACAGTTCTCTGATTCTATTATTCCACGATTCTGATTGATTCTATGATTCTATTATTTCAAGATTCCGTGACTCTATGATTCCAGGATTCCGTGATTCTGTGGTTCTGTGATTGGTTCTATGAACCCATGATTCCAAGATTCTGTGATTCGTTCTATGATTCTGTGACTCCATGATTCCATGATTCTGGTTTATTCTCTGATTCCCTGACTCCACGATTCCATAATTCCACGATGCTGTGATTTATTCCCTGATTCCCTTCCTCCGCGACTCCGCCGGTCCCCCCCGAGCAGCCCCGCGGGCTCCGCCCCGCGCCCGCCCCGGGTGCCGCGCTGGGGGCGGGGCGGGCGCAGTACTTGGGCCGCGGGGCCCTGAGCGCCGCCCGCCCCGCGCCGCTGCCGGGGCCGCAGGGCGGCGGATGGCACTGGCGGGGGGCGCCGACATGGACTGGGAGAAGCCGGCGCGGCGGCCCGGAGAGGGCGAGGGGGAGGCGGCGGGGCCGTGGCCGGGCTATGGGAGGCTGCGGGCATGGCCTTCCTCGTACCGGGCGCTGCGCAGCGCCGTCTCCACCCTGGCGCGCATCGACGACTTCTTCTGCGAGAAGATCGGCGCCGGATTCTTCTCCGAGGTCTTCAAGGTGCAGGGGGGAACTGGGACGGGGGCAGGAGGGAGCGGTCCTCGGGACATCCCGACAGGTTTTGGGCAGCACCCCGGGATGCGCGGATCCCCTGCATCCCGTCCTGCGGGGACCTCCACCCCCCACCCCGGGGACACCCCTCGCCCCGGGGACCCTTGCCAACCCTGGGCAGGTCTAAAGGGGAGCCCCCCATCCCGGGGACTCCTTGACTCCCAGACAGGTCCTCGGTGGAATGCGGGACTCCCACCCCGGGGGCCCCTGCCACCCCCGGACAGGTCCTCGTTGGGATGCAGGTTGCAGGGACCCCCCCCAACCCAGGGGACGCCCCCCATCCCATCACCAACCAGGTCCTCGATGGGGTGCAGGGGGACCCCCCCAGTCTCGGCAGCTGGGCAGGGTGGGGCAGGACATTGAGGGTCTGCGGTTTTGGGGAGCCCTGTATCTCACTCCACCCCCTGGGACCTGGGGTTTCAGGGAGCCCTGTCGTCCCCCGGGGGAGTTGTTCCTGCACCCCTCAGTGCAAGGAAAGGGGAGCTCTGTTTACAGCCCGGGAAGACTGAGCGCTTCACCATGGAGGAGTGGCTCAGGGCAGTGGTGGGCATCCCAGCGCTGGGGACCTCTGCCCAAAGCGTGGCCCCTCGACCCCATCAGACCCAGAGTGTTCCTCTGGCAAGAGATGCAGGCAGTGTTTGCAGATGGTCCGGGGCGATTTCCAGTGTTGCTGGGCCAGCTCCAGCCTCATCTGGGCAGGTGGATGCATGGAATGCTCCACGGGAGCCTCCCAAAGGTGACCGAGTCTGGGAGAGGGGTGTAATACTGCAGAGCAGCCTAGTGGAAAGTCCCCAGCTGGAAGCTGGAGCTCCCTTTGTCCCTTATCCTCTGGGACTACCAGAGCAGGGATGCATGTGTGTGGCCCACACCCTGTTTTGGGGTGTGTGAATGCTGGTGGGGTGCTCAGGGTCCTAACAGAATAGCAGAGGTTCATGGTAACAGCACCTTGTCAGCCCACACTGAGGAGCCGTGCTGTGCCCTGCTGCCTTTCCTGTCCAAGGGGAAGTGTGTGCAGGTATTGTTTTTGTCCTTGGCATCATTTAAGGTGCCACAAGACATTGGGCAAAGCCTGCCCATAAGCTGGGCTTATGGTGGCTTCACCCTGTTCGAACAGCATCTTTAGCCTGGGCAGGACCCCCACTACCTCCCGCCACTGTCACTGGGGGTCCTGGGTCCCCTGCAAGGGACTATGTTCCCACACGCAGCATGGCTGGACATCCGCATCCCACCTCGGGGTCCCTCTCCAGCCCTGCCACCACTCTCCACTCAGCAGGGAGACCCTAAAACCCAACTCTTCTGCAGCCAGAAGAGAGGTGTCCTGCAAGGGGCTGTGGAAGGTGTGCAGAGGGAACCCTCTCTTCCGTGCTCCCTCCTGCCCCTGTGGAGCCATGCCCTCTGTGCTGGCTGGGTTCCTGCTGTTGATGTTTGGCTTGGAGAGCACAGCAGCACCTCAGAGCGGAGGGAGCGTTTAATAATGTCAGGCATGGATATAGCTCTTTAATAATGGATGCTTCAGTGTCTCAGCCGGGCCACGATCTTTCCTTGCTTTCGTGTTTATGTTTTCATGGGGCCTGCGGGAGCCACAAAATGCTCCTTCTCCCACATCTTCTTCATGTTCTTTTGGGGCCTCTTGCACGTAGGATTTGAGGGAGCAATGGAGGTTGGAGGGTGGGAGCGGGATCAGGCAGCAGGAGCTGATGTATGTGCATGCTGGAGAGGAGGCAGGGGCAGGAGGGGGCCAGATGGGGCTTTGTGCTTGTGCGGTGGGTTGTGTCCAAGAGCTCAGCAGGATGATGGGGCAGGCCGGGATCTGAGATGGGGTTTGGCCGCCTGAGCTTGCGAGGAGGATGGAGCTTGGCAGGGCAGCACAGGACTCGTTTTCCTCCCACCTCCCTTGTTCCTGCTGTTGCTTTCCATGGTCGTGGGCACTCGCAGCTCCCTCCTCTGTGTGGCTGCCGGGTCCTGCCTCATTCCAGCCTTGGTGGGCGTGAAGGACAGGGAGGGGACCTGGACATTTCTGCCCCTACGCAGGTAGCTCGGCCCTGGTGTGTGGCCAAGCCGGGACCAGGCAGGGTGCTGGAATACCTTCATGGGCATCTGACTGTGTTGCCCATGTGAAAGCCAAAGGGCTCAGTGTCCCAAAGCTTGCTCCTGGGTTGATTCTTACGGCACTCCAGCCAAGCACTACTCTCAGAAAAGCTTTCCACAGTGGACCAGAGACACCAGTGGTGAAAAGCTGTCCTTTTTCCCCAGTGGTCCCCTGCTGTGCTGCAGAGATGAGCTGTTTCCCTCTGGAGCAGCTCATTCATGTTGTCTTTCCCTGTGCAATTTCAGAGGCGCCAGGCCTACCCGTTTTCTCGGGTACATGGACATTGCCGCAAGCCGCCTCTCCATCTCCAATAGACTGAGCAGATTGAGCCGGGTGTGTTTGTGCCAGGCATTTTCTCCAGCCCTTAAACCACTGTTGCATCTCTTCCCCAAATCCCTTTCTTACTTTCCTATGTGCTCTTTGCAGCAGACGCAGGGGCTGCAGGCAATATCCTGGCTTTGCTCTCATGGGAGCTGTATCCAGAGGTCTTTGCTCATCCTACTCTGCACTTTATGCCCCACTGTTGCACATCCTCTTAGAGACTCTGATTCCCAGGATGCAACCCAGCCCAGCACCTGATTTCCATGGTGCCAGGGTGGGGATTAGTAGCTCCCAGCATGGACAGAGCTTGGGAGAGAGCATTGTCACCACTGCCACCTGCTTGTCTCTGCCCGCTTCCCCACCAGCCTTTGAGATTTTGTATTTGCTCCCAATTTACCAGTGCAACTAATAACACAGCTTCGTCCCTCTTATCTGCTGCACTTCATCAGTGGACCTTGCCTTGTTTTACAAAGAAGGGTGGAGTGGCATGACACAGACAGAGAAATTAAGGCAGGCAGGGAGGAAGTGAATTCGCCAAGGTCAGCCAGCTATAACAAGGCCAGGAGCAGCCCTGGCTACACTGTCGCCACTCAGGAGCCCCAGGCGCTGGAATCGCATTGTGCTGACTAGCCTGGGACCCACTGGCATCTCTCCTGCACTGTCACAGGGCGTGCTCTGGGATTACCAGTGAGGACTGGTGATGCCCTGGGTCCCAGTGTGCTCACAGTGCAGCACCTGGTAACATGGGAGGTGAAGGCTGCTGATGCTCAAGCATTTGTCAGGAGTGGGTGCTGCATGCCCTGCTCCTTTAACTTCCTCAGAGGAAGTCTGCCTTGACGGATTCTGCATTTTCCACATGATAAGCAGGTTTTCCAGTCCCAAAAAGTAAAACACCTGTTGCCCCACTGAGATTCTCACAATCTCAGACACAGCCGTTGTGGATAGCTGTTGGGATTACCAGTGGAATTGCAAGCTCCCTTACTTACCCTCCCATCTCTCACCGATAGGCTCCCTGGGGTGAGGGCTGCAGGATGATGTCCCTGCATGATTGTGCCTTGCCTGCACCAGGCTGGGCAAAGGGGACATGTGCTGATTGGGGTGTTGAGTGAGCCTGTTCCCAGTGTGGCATGCAGGGGGGCTGGCTGCTGAGACTCCCAGGTGGGGTGGGTGGCAGTGGGGGCTTTGCCCCATGTCTAGACAGGATCGTCAGCTATGGGGAAGGAGCAGGCCGTCTGCTTGCTCTGATTAGCATGCTCTTTAAATAAGACTCTAATTTCCGCTGTTAAAAGAGCTCAGATCCCTTGTGCCCAGGCTGGGGCCGCAGCCAACCTCGTCCCATCCCCCAGCCCCACGTGCTGGCAACAGATGGGATGGGGACCAACACATTGTGGCACCCCAGCTTGTCCACAGTACCCCCATGAAGCACCCAACAGAGGGCCCATGTGGGGTGCTGGGGATCATCAGTGATGGGTGAGGGCTTGCTTGCCTTCTGAGTGGGGGATCCATGGCTTGTGTCCCCCCACACACAAGGCTGCCTGGCTGAGCTCAGCTCCGGGGAATGCACTGGGATTCCTGGGCATCATGCCAGAGTGCGTAGAGGCGAGGGGGAATGCCGTCCTGCCTAGGGAGGCTCTGTTGACCACTGCCTTCCTGGGATGGCAACGGGGAAGGAAACCCCTTTAGCATGGAGCTGCGTCCCACCTGGAGTCATGACTTGCTCCATCGTCTGCTATATCTGCTTCCAGGGGGGTGGCTGGGATGCTGGGCTGGTGCTAGCACTAGCACCTGACTGGACTGGGTAAACTGGCCAATGCATGTGGGAGGCCATGGGAAGTGCAAGGGAATATAACCCTTTCCCTGTCAGGGAGCATGCAGGGCAGATGGCAGGATGGGGCCTTGCAAGCAGGCACGGGGCACTGGGTACCCTCAAGGAGCTCATGCTCCATGTGTTTAGGGCTGTGACTGTCCTAGGGGACAGGGAGTGTGCTGACTCCCTGGGGTCCCCAGGAGAAATCCCAGGCAGAGGGCTTTCACTGGACCTTCCCTCCCCCAGGCTGTCTCTCCTCTAGGATTAAGGCATTAGACGATGTGCAGCTGCACTCAGACCTGACCCGGCCTATTGCAATGGCAGGAGGCTTATTAACAAGGAATTAAGCCATGGGCACATCCTGGCTATGTGGTGCTGAGCCAGTGCCCGGCGGGGGCTGCTCCCTGGTGCAGGGACGCTGCTGCTGACAGGGACTCGATCAGCCCCAGGGTGCATGGCCACTGAGTGCCAGTGCCATGCATGCCACTCGGCGTTCCCATCGTGGGCGCGTGGCGCCGGAGCCTCACCGCCTGCAGCCATCCTGGCGGGACCAAGCCTGCCTGTGCTGTCAAGCTGGGTCCTGGCGCCTGGCAGCTGCTGGTGCCAGCCAAACCGACCGAGCCAGTCCTGCCAGCCCTACACAGCGTAGGAAGGGAGGGCAGTGCTGCTGCCAGGCAAGCTGGATTGGGACTGCTGGGATTTGCTGGGCAGCACCCAGTACCGGGGGCTTACTGGGGATAGAGGATCCCACTGACCTCATAAGGACTCTGGCTTCCTTGGTCTGTGGGGCCTTGCTTTGCAAGGATTTGGAGGGGTGAATGGAAGATGCTGCCCACCCTGCTTTGACCTGGCATGTCCCTTCCTTATAGCCTACACGACCACTGATGCCAGGCTGGGAGCCCCATTTGTGTGTCTGGTGCTGCCTCCAGCTGCCCTGTGCAAGGGGATGGCGTGGAGGGAAGACAGTGATGGTGGGGATGGGGTAAGGGTGCTCCTTGCCCTACCTGCTGGTGCAGGTGTGGACAGGGAGCCTATGGGCTGCCCATTGGGACTGGTAGTGGTGCCAGGGTCAGGTGAGAGGGTAATGGGCACATAGAGGACCTGAGGTGGTATTAGATGGGGAGCCCTGTATCTGCGCAGGGCTGGTGGAACTGTGCTCCCCACAGCAGGGACTGCACTACCACCCTGGGATGGGCTCTTACAAAGCATTTTGTTGGGTACTCAGTGAGAAGGAGACATAGGAGAACACATCCTGCCTTCTCCCTGCACCTGGGTGAGGGGCCAGGATGGGGACCCACGGTGTCAGGTGTCTGAGATGTTCCCTCCTCACTCATCCAGAGTCTGTCCTGATCTCTGGTCAGGGCTCCTGGCTGGCTGATGGGAGCTGGCTGGAGGTGATGCAGGTGAAACCAGAGTGGAATACCCACGGACAGGTGGCTGCTGAATTATTCAGAGCTGCTCCACTAGTTCAATAAGCCAGTGGTGCCACAGCAGGGTCGAGCCAGGCCATTGCCTCTCATTGCCAGTCTGCCTGGGATTGTTTTGGCCTTGGTGTACCCAACATGTAGAGGGATCTTTATAAAGCACTGATTTCACCCCAAGGCCTTTTGATGAGGGTGAGCTGCTTCCCATCCTCTGTATACTGGGTGCTGGATGAGTCCCTGTTTCAGCATACACCCCAGGACAACTGCTCTTCGAAGCAATGCCAGTTGTAGGGTGGGAAGAAGGCCCCAGAGGACCCAGCATATTCAGCCTCCCCCTGTTGTAATGGGGATGGGGCCAAGCTGCAAGCAGGAGGGAGGGCACTGGGCACGCTGCCTCCAGCCAGCCCCCTGTGTTTTGCTCAAGGATGCAATCCCTGAGGCGAGGGAGTGTGTGGGGCAGACTAGGGGCTGGCACCAGCACAGCAACCTCAACCAGCATTGACTAAAAAGGAGAAGAACAGGGAGCTGACGGCAGCACCGAGGAATGCCTGTGCCTGCATGCAGTGCTCAGTGTGTGCCGGGGGCAGCTGAAATCGGCCGAGTTGTCCCATCTCACCCCTAGCACCCACCCAGGAGGGGACTCTCAGCACTGGTTCACACCTCCCCCAGCATGGAATAGGGGATCCCATGCTTATCCTCACCCTGCATGTGCTGAGGGGCTGCGGGAGCATGGAGGTGTCCGTGCTTGGCCACACTCTCAGCTGCTGTTCCTGGCAGAGAGCCAGGCCCCCAGCTCGCATGACAGCATCGGGCTGGGAATGGCTAAATATACAGCCTCATCCAAACACCGTGCCCCACTGGGCTAGGTTTGTATGGTGGGGCAGCATTTGCCACCCCAAGGCTAGTTCAGGGGACAATGTGTCCCCTCTGTCCTCCACCCCATACTGGTGGGGTCTGGCTAAGTGGTACTGACCCAAAAAAGCCCTCCCTGGTGGTCCTAATCTTGCACCTGCCTGTCCTTGCAATAGAGTTGGGGTTACACCTTGCAGGAGCTGCTGCTGCTGGGCATTGTAGAATGTGGGGGGAGCAGGACAAGTAGCATGCCCTGGGGAAGATGGTGATGTACGTCATAGGCACTGGGGATCCTTGGGGTGCTGGTGTGCTGGGACGCACTACCCCTCCAGCCCAAGTGGTCCCTAGAGTGCCTCAAGGTGCGTGGGGTGCTGAGCTCCCTTTTTAGCTGGGGTGGGTACCAGGTGTAGGCTGGTGTCCAGGGGAGCCATGGAGACATGTGGGGCTCAGCCTTCCCTGCATCCCCTCCAGGTGCGTCACCGCCAGTCAGGGCAGATCATGGTGCTGAAGATGAACAAGCTGACCAGCAACCGGGCCAACATGCTGCGGGAGGTGCAACTGATGAATCGCCTCTCGCACCCCAACATCCTCAGGTAGCACCTGCTTCCCAACTGCCATCCCCATTGCCCTCATTTTCCCTGGCCTGGGTGGTGTGAAGCTACTGGTGGTGCTGGATGAGCTCCTGGGGCTGGTGCCCACTGCAGCCGCCCTCAGGTCCCCTTTGTCCCACAGGTTCATGGGGGTGTGTGTGCACCAGGGACAGCTGCATGCGCTGACAGAGGTAAGAGCTGGCAATGGCCATGAGTCTCAGTTTCTACAGGCCTAGGAAAGGCACAGTGCTGGCTATAGGGACGCCTCTGCAGCCTGTGACATATGTGCGGGGCAGGGTCTACTGGGGAGCTGTGCCATGGGATGGCTGGGGGCTGCATTGGTGTGAGAGAGGGCATCCAGCAGGGAGGAGGGCACAGTGGTGCAATGACTCAGCTGTTCCCATCAGTACATCAACGGTGGTAACTTGGAGCAGCTGCTGGACAGCCCCGTGCCCCTCTCCTGGTCCATGCGTGTCAAGTTGTCCCTCGACATCGCCCGTGGCCTACGCTACCTACACTCCAAGGGCATCTTCCACCGCGACCTCACCTCCAAGGTACGGGGTGTTCCAAGGCATTCCATTGCCCTCATTGTCCCATACCCATCTTGCTGCCCCAGGCATGACCTGCTGGGGAGCAGAAGGCTGCACTGTGGCAGCGCATCCCAAGAGCAGTGGCTGGCAAGGCAGGGCTGTTGCACTCAGTGTGACAGGGGTCCTTCTGTTCCTCCAGAACTGCCTGGTGCGCTGCGAGGCCAGTGGCTACACAGCGGTAGTGGGTGACTTTGGCTTGGCAGAGAAGATCCCCAACTACAGGTGCGTGGGCAGTGTCCACCTGTCCATCTCAATCCTTGGAGTGGAGGGTTTCCAGCCCACTTGGAACAGGACGTGAGGGATGGGCATTTGGGATACAGCTAGAAGGGCAGGGATGGGGATGGCAGGGGTAGTCCCTGATGGTGGGGACTCATGGGGCAAATGAACATGTTTGGGGCTGGCTAGGATGGGGTGAAGGGGGGGATGGTGTGGGTGGGGAGAAATGAGTTTGTGGGGGCATGGAGGAAGATTAGCCCAGGAAGGGAGATGGTGATGCTGATTTAGGGTGCCCCAGTGGGGGATGGGAAGTTGGACAGGAATGAGGAACTTTGGGTGCCCTCTGAATGTCCAACTGTGTCCCCCAGCGAGGGCAGCGAGAAGGAGCCACTGGCCGTGGTGGGGTCTCCATACTGGATGGCGCCTGAGGTGCTGCGAGGGGAGCTCTACAATGAGAAGGTGAGGCTCCAAGACTGCCACGCGTGAGGTTTTATCCAGGCTGGCAATGCCAGCAGTTTGCAGGGTTTGCAGCCCTGGGGGCATTTGAGCACTCAAAGAGAAGGACCAGGGCATGTCTCCGGTGGCATGGTAGCAGAGCCCCTGGTGTGGCTCCACAGGGAGGAGGGGGGCTTTGGGTTCACAGCATGGTGGGCACGTCGCCTCTGGGCTGCAAGACCCGATCCATGAGTCCCTGCTCTCTACAGGCCGATGTATTCGCATATGGCATCATCCTGTGTGAGACCATTGCTCGCATCCCTGCTGACCCTGACTACCTACCGCGCACTGAGGTGACTCGCTGGGATTGGGACGGGGACAGAGGGTGGGTGGCAGCAGCACCAGGGCTAGGACTGCTTCACTGAATGCAGGAGGCCATCATTCTGTGCTGGGCAGAGCCCTGTGTGCAGGAGCTGGCCTGCATGTCAGGTCAGGGGTGCTATGTCCCAGATGCTACCCAGGAAGGGATGCTCTCTGCCCATAAGCTGTCCTCAGAGCCCATAGTCAGCCTGGGAGGGAGAAGGGGGCAGCTGAATTCAGGCAGAGAGCAGGTGGGATCTGTGTCTCAACATGCCCAGCCTTGCCCCAACTTGGAGTGATCCCAAGGGTCCCTCCTTGCTGTTCCTCAGCCAGGATGCTGCCAAGTCCACTGCCCTACATGACATGCAGTCAGTATGGGGAGCAGGGGACAGACCAGCCTGGGTGCCCTAGGGAACCCACCCTCACTCTTCCTCCTTTCCCTGGCACAGGATTTTGGTCTGGATGTCACCACTTTCCGCACGATGGTGGAAATCGACTGCCCAGAGGCCTTCCTCCAGCTTGCTTTCCACTGCTGCAGCGTGAGTCTCCCATCTCCACTTCCCTTTCCTACCAGGGCAGCGGCACAGAGGGAGAGGCAGGAAGGTGCCTTGGCTAGGCAGTGCTCCCTGGGGTGCCTGAGCGGGGACCACAGACATAATGGAGAACCCCTCCTGCCCACAGATGGAGCCTACCTCCCGGCCCTCATTCCTGGAAATCACACAGTGCCTGGAGGGCATCCTGCAACACCAGCTGGGTGCTGAGGGTGCTGAGACCACCCTCTTCAGTGGCGGGGAGAGCGTGCCCTCATCTGGGACGGCCGCCATGCTCAATGGTATGTGGATGTCCAGGGGACAGGCTATAGGGGGATGCAAGGAACAGGAGGGTGTTGGGAGTCCCATCCTACCCCAGCAGCCTTCAGGGAGATTGCATGAGATCTGCAGGATGGAGCTGGTCACTGTTTCCATCCTGAGGTGCTCCCCTGGGTTGTTGGGTGCCTGGCACCTTGTGGCACCCTGTACCAGCAGCTGCTTGCAGTTGGTGACCTGCTCCTCTGCCTGTGCCCAGGAGCAGCCGGGAGGGTGGCTGACCGTGCCGAGCAGTCACCCCTGCGTGAGCTGGGGATGCAGCATCTGCAGCCAGACCATCGCCTATCCCACAGCCAGTCTGATGTATTCTTCCCAAAATCACCCATCTTGTTGCGGCCACCGGAGCCTTACAGCGGGACCAGGACCAAGGAGACATGTCCCCGTGTCAACCCCTTCTCCCAGCGTGAGGACCTGAAAGGGGGGAAGATCAAGCTGTTTGATACGCCGAGCAAGTCGGTCATCTCACTCACCTTCGACCTGCCACCCCCTGCTCTGCTCCAGCTCAGTAGTCCTGTGACACCTGAGCCCACCGTGGAGGTGCAGTGTGACTTCTCAGCCCCTACCGCCACTCCCCGCAAGTGCCACTCACTGCCCACCTCCCCTGAGCTGCCACATCGCGGGGGCTTGGCACTGAATGTGGGGTCCCCCAATCCGGCTGATGACCCCCAGACCTCTTCCATCCTCCCACCCCGGGCATGGGGACCAGCCTCCCCTCCCAGTCCCGGGGCAGAGGAGAGGATGGACTGCAGCTCTGACAGCCCTGAGCTGCCGCAGCCCTCACCGCCACCCCAAAATAGCAACTTCATCCGCACGGCATCTTCGGGTGCTAGACCCTGGCAGCCAGAGCAGCAAGCCCCCAAGGGGTTCCCCTTCAACAACGATGTGGTGGGCAGCAAGCCCCTGTCTTTGGGCAGAGGGCTGGAGCATGGCTTCTCTGAGCTCAGCATCCCCTGCACAGTGGCACTGGAGCGGACAGAGCATGCAACCATGCTGCCCGGGCATAGCTCTGGCACCATGCTGGAGCAGGACGAGGTGCTGCCTTGTCCTGGCTGCTGCCTGTCTCCCTTCAGCTTCAGTTTAGCCTCTGTCTGCCACCGGCCAGCACCCAGCCCGCCTCGCTACCAGAACCTCAATTGCGAGGCCAAGAGTTTCCTCTGCCACGACCAGGGCCACCACCAGAAATCTCTGGGGCCGGTGCTGACGGAGCCCAGCCTGAAGCTGCCAGAGGCACAGTCCTAGAGCTGGGGTCCCCTGGATAAAGGGGCTCCATCTTGCTGCCCCTTGGACCCCTCTGCAGACACAGCACCAAGCAAGTGCATCCCCAGGATTCATCCTTGCTCACACCGTGCTTGGTGGCTGTTGGTGGATGCAATGCCATGTGCTGTGGCCACCACAGCACTGTCCAGGTGCTCAGGCAAGGGACTGAAGTGCAATAACACTCCTGCCCCGAGCACACTACCGTGCTGCCCGAGGCAGCAGGTTTGCTCCCAGGGGCTCAGACCCTAGATGCAGGACCCCTCTTCCCCAAGGGTTCACTTTTCTGGGGGGTCTTGCAGAGGGGGCATGTAATGACCTAGGGTGAACCAGTAACCCCCCAGCTCCCCCAAGCCAGGGGGTGAGCAGGGCTAGGCTGTGGGCTGTCAGGGGTCAGTGTGTGTATTCATGTGTTTGGGGATCCTGTCAGGCTGGTGCATATCCCCATGCTTCCCTTCAACTGTGGGACGCGCAGCTGGACCCTGATGCACGAAGAGGCATTCAGGGGGCTGGCAGAGGGGTAATGCCCATGGGGAAGTGCACAGGGAGGATTGGCAGCACTGGGGTTGCTCTTACCTGCCCAATGCTGAGGGCTGGGTGCTGAGCTGGCATGGCACCTCATGTCCCCGTGGCATGTGGGATCAGGAGCCGGGTGCTGACAGAGGAGCCGGGGTACCATCCTGGCACTGGGGATAAGGGGCTGGTGGGCAGCATGGGATAGGCTGCCTGGCCCCTGGCAAGGGTGGGAACCGGCTTTCCTCCCTCCTGCACAACACACTGGTGAATGCAGAACTCTTTGTGGTTTTTATTATTATTAATAATTGCCAGTAATGTATACTCAGCTTATTTAAATAAAGTGTTCAATAAAAACTGAATGTCCCAGTGATTCAGACTGCTGCTTCTGTCTCTTGGATGCACATCAGACATGGAGGAGAGCCTGGGCCCAAAAGGTTGCACAAGCTTGCCTGGGGCTTCTTGTGAGCCCCTCAGGGACTAGAAGTCAGCCTGGCTCAGCCCGGCTCAGCCCAAGATCTCAGTGGCCCCAAAGTGGCCATGTTGGTTGAAATAGCTTTGGTTGAATTCCCATTTATTATTTAGGTTCTTTGGGTTCATGCACTTGAGTCTGTGTTTGTGATGGTACACAAGAAAGCAAACAGTAGACAAACCATATCTCTTTATTGCTACAAAGTGGGTTCAGCCAGCGGACAAGACAAATGAGTGACACGTGCCACCTACAAAGAGCCTGCCTTTAACAGCCTTTTGCTCTTCAAGCAAGCGAACTCAACATAGCAATTAATCAGCTATATATGGCACACATGACCCTATAATAAAATGAGAGCCTCTTCACCTGGTTGAACATGACTTCCTCTGCTCTTGCCTGGGTGCATCAGGGCTATTTTGCTTAATTGTTGCATGTACGTAGTGGCTATTTAAAGTCCTGGTGGCTTGTCTCACAAAGCATTGGTCCACTGCAAGTGCCAGAGTTGCTTTTGCTTCCAAAAGGCACCAACACATCGTACAATCCTAAAGGTCATTGCTCTACTTCCTAGTTAGAAAAAAACCCCAACTGACGGCACAGGCAGGGGCCACTTGAGGTTGTTTCCCTCCTTGGGCGTGCTTGCTGGGTTGGCTGAAAGCCATGGCCAAGCTGCTTCTGGGATGGGGCCAGGCAGAAATTCCTTCCTGTGGGGAGGGGATGGGGACAGGTGTAGGGCTGTGCCATTCCCCTCTTCCACATCTTTGCATGCCAGCACCACAGCTTGCTCCATGCTGGGGATATTGCATGGCTGCAGTGCTGAGCATCAGAGCTTGTGCTGCTCTGTGAGTGGGTCTGGGCTCTATCTTTTCACACCAGCCCCTGTGCTCTGGCAGACCCTGTCCAGGTGGAGGGCTTGACTGTGGGGCCCATACTGCTCTGCCGAAGCACATCTGCTGGGGGGAAACAGGCACCACTGCTGCCTCCCCCAGCCTGCATGATGCCCAGGCATCACTGGGCATTGCTGGGAAGGACCTGGCTGGCCCATGGGCAGTACTCTGCAAGAGGGAAGGGAGCTGCTCGCATGGATGGGACATCTTGGGCAGGGTTGCAGCAAGGCTGAAGCGGAGGCCGTGTGGGGTGCAGCTGCTGCAAGGGAAGGCAGAGGGTGAGGTACTGCCCAGCCTCTGCTGCACACAGTGGGGCTGCAAAGGCAGCTTGCAAAGGGCTTTCTCCCATCTTGCCCTTTTGGTGCCCCACAGTGTGGGAGGGTTGCTTGAGCTACTGCAGACCAGGGCTCCCATGGCAGTGAAGGAGACAAGATCCATCCAGCACAGGGATGTGTTTGCATCCCTCTCCCTTTCCAAAGCAATGAGCCAGTGAGCCCCATGCAGAGGCCCAGGCTCCCCACTTTCCTCCTTGCACACCCCAAGGGACCCGTGCACCCCAGGGTTCAGCAGAGCCTGGTGTGGGCACACTCACTGCAGCAGCACTGGGTCAGCAGCCATCATCACACAAAAGGGGAGCTCGGCCCCACTGGCTTCTCGCAGATCCAGAGGTGTAGGTCATCGGGACTGGCACACTGGGTGGGTTTGATGTTTCCACGGCTTATTATGGCACAGGATCCATTTGACTTCGACTGCCATGGCCTGGATGGGGAAACAACCCATGAGGGGGCTGCTACCGCCATATCCACCCCCCCTGCACAGGCAGCAAGGGCTGCTGATGGCTGCCTCTTGTACACTCACATGGGAGGTGTTGAATGATGCAGTCAAACAGATCCCCCAGTTCTCCCCTATTAATTTCACAGGCTGAAGCCTCAGCCAACGCATTTCTGCCCTTCCTCAGGCAGACTGACCAACTCCTCTGTGAAAGGTTTGCATGGCTTGCAACTCCCCTTATCCTCCCCCCTGCTTCAATCTCAGTCCTCCTGCTGGGGAGTATGTCATCATGGAAGCATAGAATCGCTTGGTTGGAAAAGACTTTTGAGATCATCGAGTCTAACTGTTCCTGTCCACTAAACCATATCCCTACCTTCATCTACCTGTCTGTTGAATACCTCCAGGGATGACAACTCAACCACCTCGCTGGGCAGTCGTTCCAGTGTCTGACCACCCTTTCGGTGAAGAAATTTTTCCTAATATCTAATCTGAACCTTCCCTGGTGCAACTCAAGGCCATTTCCTCTCAACCTATCAGTTTTTCCTTGGGAGAAAAGAACACCTACCTCGCTACAACCTCCTTTCAGGGAGTTGTAAAACAATGGTAGGTCCCCCTTCAGCTTCCTCTTCATCCCTGCAGTGCCCAGTGATAAGGAGAGCACAGCCATTCCAATGGGAACATGGGTGGCCAGAGGAGCTCTCCTGGGCCACGGGCCCATGGTGGGGTGCAGCCCCCTGCAGCAAGGTTGAGAACAGAGGGGCAGCAAACAGACAAGGGCTGAGTACCCAGCACCCAGACAGATGGGTCTGTTCCTCCTCAGTGCTCTCAGACACCACAAGAGGAAGCAGTGGTGAACTGGGAACAGGGTGCACGTGGCAGGAAGGAGCCCGGGGAACATCTGTGGGCGGGAAGGCTTCATTTGCCCTTGAGGAGGGACCAAGGGGGCACGTGGGTGACAGAAGTGATGCTCAAATGCTTCGTCTAGACCCCAAATAAAACTTGTGGTTCTTTTGTCCCCTCTTGCTGACTCCTGCACGTGTAAGCCTTGCATATGCCCACCCCCCCAGGTCCTGGCTTTCCATTTGCACAGCCTCTAAGCATGTCATCACACAAATGCATACAGCTCCCCTTGGCCTCAGCTGCTTTGCTCGTTTTTGTTGCCCAATGCTCGTCCTTGGAACTGGCTACCAGTGGGATTTAAAACGCTTCCTAAAGCATTATGCAGAAGAGCGGGTTCCAGCAAGAAGCTATGCTGTCAGGTACCTTTCGTAAAGGGTGCCATCTACCCAGAACCAGGCATCTGATACTCCCTCGCCCTCCAGGTCCTCTTCCTCCAGCCAGCCATATTCATACCAGGGGAAGCTGCTCTTCTGCAGCCCAATCCAGTATGGGATGTCTGCATTCTTCAGGAAGGTCTGGGGAAGGAGAAAAAGGATCTTTCAGTGGCTTTTCCAGGGTACCTACATGCTGTAGTGTCTGCAGGGAGTGACTGTCTCCCCACAGAGCCCCTGCGGCTGACCAGCTGAGCAGCCCCAGTATCTACTCCAGCCTGGACAGTATCCAGAGTCTCTCTGTCCCCTGTCCAGCATCAGCAGCCATGTGCTCCAGAGATCAACCTTGCAGTCAACCATCCAGTGTCTGCCAAGGCAAGAGCCCCCAGAGCAATGCGAGCCCAGGGATGAAAGCACCAGCTCCTGCCTTCACTGCCCCCAGCACCATACCGGCACAGTCCAGCGATTCCAGGCTTTGGTGACCAGGAGCTGAGAATATTTCTTCTCACACTCAACTCTGCTTTCTTCCCACGTCTTCTTCTCCGATGAGATGTAGAGGCACTTGCCCCTGTACAGCAGCCAGCCCGAGGGGCAGCAATCTAGGGCCAGGGGTGCAGATTTGCTTAGTCTGAGAGGGGACCAGGAATGGCCAGCATCTTCAAAACAGACATCACAGGCTCAGCCTCTGCTCCAGACATAGCTTCTGACTTTGGACCACCCTGTTCCCACCAGATGGCCAAAAAAGCCAGCCTTTGTGCCTTGGGACAGCACCTACTAAGGTGTCCCAATCCCTTGAGTCATCCCATCCCTGTGCCACCATCTCCCTACCTATAGCTGTGCAGGAGCGCAGGATGGCCACAGTGCTCTCGCTGTTGTTGAGCCTCCCTTGCACTTCCTGCATCTCCTTCTCTGTCTTCCCCAGGACCTTCATGACACGCCCCATTTCGGTGTTCAGGCTCTCCAGCTCCTGCTGGCTGCTGTTGCCCTCCTGCCACGCTCGCTGCAGCTCCGCTCTGGCCCGCGCCAGCTCCAGCTGTGTCTGCTCCAGTTCCTGCTCCTGTGCACTCACCTCCTGCGAGAGGCGGCCCTGCTCGGCCGCGTGCTCCCGGGAGGCATCCTGCAGGCTGCGGGTGACCTGCCAGTCTGGGAACAGGGGGGTGAGCTGGGGTACAGGGATGGAACAGCCTGGGCAAGGGGTCATGGGACTGAACCCGCTCAGGGGGCAGGGTAGGCATGGCCAGATTGAGCAGGGAAGTCAGTTCTGCCTGGGAAAGGCATAGTCGGAAAGCGTACAGTCAGGGGCTTGGCAGGTCTTGGTAGATGAGAGGAAGGCAAGGCAGGTCAGGGTATAGAAGCACAAAGCAGAGCAGGGAGGATGTAGCAATAAGAGGCTGGACAATGCCTGCAAAGGAAAGGAGCAGAAACAGATAATGAGATGGGGATGGGGAATGATGAGGGACAAGGAAGGCACTTATGATATACAAGCGACACAAGCCAGCTTGTGACAGACAAGGCAGAGGCACATAACCACGAGCAGTGTGTAAGGGCATGCCTCTACTCACTCCCCTGTTCACCCATGGCACCCGTCCCAGCCTAACTGCCACCCTGTGCTGCCCAGCCAGCCCCAGAACTGCCCACCCGCCCAACTCACAGCAAGCCCCCAGGGCCAAGGTTGCCACCAGCAGCAGCAGGCAGGTTGCCAGCAGCCCCATAAGGATGCACCACTGCCAGGACCAGCGACCTGCAAGACAAAATCAGTCACCTGGTGAGCTGGGAAACCCCTGCGTGCCCCCATACCTCCTGCCTGCAGGCAGCAGAGTAGCAGCATGGTGGCAGAGGTGGCACAGTGTAGGTGCTTCAGCTTCAAGGACAAGAGCAAGAGCACCCCAAACCTCCAGCTACCTGCACTGGGCCTCCCCAGTTCCCCTGGTCTCCAGTTGGGTACTCACCAGGGCTGGGCTGGGCTCTATCCTCATTCTCCCCTGTCGCGGTTGGCTGCATGTTCTCGTAGGGGCTCTCCGTCTCATCCATGCCGAGGGCTATTTGGAGGAAGGCAGGGGAGACCACCTGAGTCCACTGGGCTGGGCATGGCAAGGGCAACAAGGGATATCCCACAGGCTCTCTCACCTGCCTCCAGTGCCTGGCTGGCCGCGCTCTGGCCCCCCATCACCTTGGCAAACCTCAGGTCAGCATAAACCATGCTCTGTGCCATGTGGGCAAGTGCTGGGCAAGCCCTGAGCCCTGCTGTCTCCCACTCTGCCTTCAGAACACCTTTCTAGGATGGTCCTGCTTCCCGGTGATTGCACTGTCTCTCAGAGGTGCAAAGGAGAAATGCAGCTGGCGTCTGCAGAAGCAGAAGTTTGCTGTGAGCTGTAGCAGAAGAGACCAGCAAGGCACGGCTTCACAGGGACCAGTACTGTTTCATTGGTCCCAGCATCACTGGCCCGTCCCCTCCCATGACCCAGAAATGCTCACAGTCTCCCCAGGCACACAGTAGGGCCAGGGCAGCATGTCCGGAAGCCAGGGCAGTACTAGAGTAAGGATGGACCCAAATCCCTAAGCCAGGGGAGAACTAGAGGAGAGTAGGGCTAGCCTGGATGCGGGAGTGCATTGCCCCGTGCACAGCCCTGTAGAGTCCTGATGGTCTTCACAGAGGCAGATTTTCCATCCTGGCCTCTGGGAATGGAAATTTGCATGATATAGCTTGTGCTGCTGCCTCTCATCCTTTCCCCAGTCCTCTCCTAGAAGACCCTAGGTTCAGCATCACTACAAATCCCACACAGAGAGTTGCATAGAGGAATGACACCAACTTTGCCTTCCCTTCCCCAGTACTTACAGCATCCCCTTCCCAGTCCCAGCCTCCAGCCCCTCAGTATCCCAGGCACTACTCTCTCTCTGCATCCAGAGAAAGATTTCAGTAGGTTCACTGAGTTGGGGACCAACTGGGCACATCAGGATACAGCCAGTTCCTGGGACAGGACTGGAGATCTTCAGGGATGCTGGTGGAGCACAGCACTGCAGGGCGATTCTCCATCATCTCTACAAAGGCAGGGCAAGACTTCCATCACTGGAGAGAGGCAAAAATCAAGGCCAGCTTCAAAGGGGACAGGAATACCAAAGGTTGAGTAGTTTCCACCCAGTCCTTAGGAAGAAGATGGAGCACATCCTCCTGCACATGCAGTGGTCCAGGCCCAGGGAGGACATGGTGGTGCCTTGGGGGGTGGCAGCAGGATTTACCAAGTGCCAGCAGAACCTGCCCAACCTGCTTGCCCACTGTGGGAGCATTGGGCTGGGGACAAGCAGAGAGCAATGGAGGCCATTTATCATGACCTTTGCAGTAAGGGACACTGACCCCTGCAGCCACCTTGTTGGCAGAATGAGGAAATGTGGCCAAAAGGCGAAAAAAGCAAGAGCTCATGCTCATTTCAGGCAGTTTCGGGGCGTGGAAGGGGACATGATGGTAAGGCTGAGAGTAATAACAGGGCACCAGTCCCCGCGGCTTTCCTGTTCACATCACCCACACCTCACAGCCAACTTCTGCTTCTGCAGAAACCAGCCACACTTCTTCTTTGTAGCCCTTATAGAAGGGGTGACTGTGGCAGAGCAGGAACTGTCAGGACCATCAAGTCAGCCCAGGAAATGGCCCAGAGTGTGATCTACGCTGACCTGAAGTTTCCTGCAGCCCCGCCGCTCACCGCCCCTACCTGCTCCACAGCCCCCGATGAGGATGACAGCCCCTATGAGAACATGCCACCGGGGCCAGTGTCCATGGTGCCCAGCCCAGGTGAGAGCCCTGCTGTGGCTGTGGTCATGGGGATGTTCCAGCACAGAGTGGGCAGTGGGCAGTGGCAGTGGGACCATGAGCCTGTGGGCTCTCATCTCTTGCAGGGCGCTGGTCTCACCATTGGCGCATCCCCATGGGGCTGCAGGCAGCCAGCCCGCTGCTGCTGCTGCTGCTGGTCGTGGCCACAGTGTCCCTGGGGACTTGCTGTGAGTTGGGGCAAGGGCTATGGCCTAGGGGCATCTGGGGAGGAGGGCACTGGGAGCGGGTTTGGGGCTGGGTGAGGTCTGGGCTGCTGGGGCATTGTCAGGGCTGCTGGGTGCCTGGGGCTGGTGGTCCAGGGCACAGCACTGCCTCTTGCACGGCCCCTCTGCAGTGCCCTCCGCCTGCCTGCACTGCCTCTCACATTGCCTTTAATTTCCCTTCCCCTTGCTCTCCCATCTTTTGCCCTCCCCTTGTCTTCACCTTGCCCTCTCCTTACCTTCCCCTTGCCTTACACTGCCTTCCTCTTGCTTCCCACTACCTCCTATTACCACTATTTTCCCTTCCCATTGCCTCCTATTGCTTTTCCATTGCCTTCCAGTGCTTCCCCTTCACATCCTTGGGGCTGCCTTGTCCTCCCTTTGGATCAGGCCCACATTCTCTGCCTGGGCTGTCCCATCTTCCCATCCTTTTCTCTGTCCCATTCCCAGCTCACCCCCCTGTTCCCAGACTGGCAGGTCACCCGCAGCCTGCAGGATGCCTCCCGGGAGCACGCGGCCGAGCAGGGCCGCCTCTCGCAGGAGGTGAGTGCACAGGAGCAGGAACTGGAGCAGACACGGCTGGAGCTGGCGCGGGCCAGAGCGGAGCTGCAGCGAGCGTGGCAGGAGGGCAACAGCAGCCAGCAGGAGCTGGCTGTGCTGCAGGATGAGATGCAGAAGGTGCAGGAGGAGCTCACGGTCAGCAAGAGCACTGTGAGCAGCCTACGCGCCTGTGTGAATACAGGTAGGACTGGGAGGAGGGGGGGGGGGCGGGGACAGCCAGTGATTGTGGGGGATGGTGGGGACCCCCGGGGAAGTGTGGGAGCTCATCCCAGCTGACCCACACCCCTGTCCCCAGATTGCTGCCCCTCGGGCTGGGTGCTCTACAGGAGCAAGTGCCTCTTCATCTCCCTGGAGAAGAAAAGCTGGGGTCAGAGCTGTGATGACTGCAGAGAGAAATCCGCTCAGCTGCTCGTGAAAGGCGACTGGCCATTGTGGACGGTGCCGGTACAGAGCAGGGGGGCTGCAGCACCTCAGAAGTGTGGGGGTGATGGTGGGACCGGGCAGACCCTGTGGGGCCAGCAGCAGAGGCATCTGCAGAGGTGTTGGTGTGGCATCGTGAAGCCTGGGTGCCCATCCCAGAAGACTGCAGGGAGGAGCACTAAGGGGCTGCTGGGCATGGGCTAGTGGTCAGCAGCTCCTCTCCCCAGAGGATTTTGTTCGGGGATATTGGATTGGAGCAGTATTTTCTTCTGACATGAAGAACACGTATGGCAGGACAGCAAGTGGTCCTACCTGTAAGTGCAGTGGTCCTTGGCACAAGCACCTGACCTACAGGCTGTCCTTCAGCAACGTCAGGGAGGTGCGATTTCACCCCTGTGAGATCCTCAAGGGTTATGCTCCAATGATCAGAGGGAGGACACCCTGGTAGATCCCAGCTGCAGGGTGCACCAAGTGGCAGAGCAGGAGATGGAGGGGAAGAACGTGGCCCTTCCTCAGACTAGTCCCAGTGCCAGGCACCCTGTCTTCCTAAGCAGCACTGGGACCTGTGGGAAGAGGTGTCCACAGTGAGGATGCTGTCACTGCCGCTCTGTGTCCTGTCTCCTAGGAACCGCCGTCCTACAGATTGTGGGCTATCAGCTAAGGGGAGAATACAGAGTTCAAAATGCCGTAACAGGTACCAGTGGATCTGCGAGCAGCCCCCAAAGCTGAGCAATGCATCTGTGGCCTTCCATCCTTTCTCAGTCAAGAATTGACTGGACTGCCACCCCACTCCATCACAGGACTCAGGGACAGGACCAGGGGGTGCACACTGAGACCCCCTCCCCTGTGCATGCATTGCCTCAAGTATGTTGCAAAGCACTAGGAAAGTGTGTCTGTATTTTAAAGGAATGCTCATGGAAACAGAAGTTATTCCCCTCTCTCACATTCATGCATATATGTACACTGCCTTGCACTGGTCCCTCTGCATGTCCCTGTGTGCCCTGGCTCGTGCAGGTCACAGTGATGCAGGACTCCAGTGCAGAGCCCAGTTCCTAGCTGATGTGTTCCCCAGAGGCTGCCGATAGTGTGCTGCTGCAGGATATGCCACATGCACCTTTTTGGAGTAGGGATGACAGTGTCATTGATATCCCCAACCTGTTCTCTTTAAGAAGTCCCGTGGATTTACTGCCTTTACTGCCTTTCCTCAGCATCGACAGCCGCCATCCTGCCCTTTCTCCCGCCACCATCAACTGCCCAGGGCTTTGGGCGGGGACTTGCATGGGGAGGGTGAGGCAGCAGTGCCATCAGCATGAGAAACTGTTGGGAAGCCCTGAGACCATGTGGGAAATGTGGGAGGACTGGGGAGTCCTCAGACCACAGAGAGTGAATGACAGAACCCTGAGCAGAACCCTGAGACCATGGGTGTAAAAGGGGTGCAATGAAGAGCCCTGAGACCATGGTGGGGTGAATAAGGAAGCCCTGAGGCCATGGGGGAAATGGGAGTGCAATGAAAATCCCCGAGATCATGGAAGGTAAATGAGGGAGCCCTGAGGCCAAGGGAGGAAATGGGAGTGCAGAAAGGAGCCTTAAGACAGTGGGATAGAGTGGGGAGCACCGGGGAGGCTTGGAAACAAGGAGGAAAAGGGAGATGCTTGTCAAAGATTCCTAAGACCACGGTGGGACCTGAGCCGCCAGGGGAGTCATGAGGAAGCCCTGTTCTTCTGCAGAGGCAGGAATGATGTGGGGACCATTATGCTAAACTTAATGTGGGCATCCCCTGGGAGAGGAGGTGTGGAAGAAGGCTGTTGAAGCCAGCCTATGGCATGGCAAGGCTGGGACACAATTGCAGGAAGTCTGCTGCAATCTCAGCCATCATGTGAAACAAGGGTTCACTGTGTCTGGCTTGTCCTCAGGATCCCAGTCGTGGTCTCCCTCATGCCCACAAACGAGCAGGCTCCCTGTCCCTGGAGCCTTGAGCTCCAGCCACTACTGCCCACAGTGTCACTGGGCTCTACCACAACAAAGACACACTGCTGACTCCTATCCAGCCTCTGGTTATGGGTCCCCCGGGTGTCTTCAGCATGCCTGCTTGCTTGTTCATCTTGACTCGTGGGGCTTCTCCCTTCTTCTCAGCTGCAGGACTCACCTTTTCCTCCATCCAGTATCAGCAGGCTCCCATCATCCAGTTTATGCAGACCTCTCTGAATACCAGTTCTGCCCTCCAGTTTACCCACTACTGCCCAGTTTGGTATTGTCCTCCAGCTGGCTGAGGCCACCTGCATCCCATCATCCAGGGCACTGGTGAAGGTTTCCAGGAGCAACAGTCCTAGGATCAGCCCCACAGGGATGTTGCCAGATGCACAAAGGCATGGCTGACACATGCCTGCAGCCCTCCCACCATCCAGATTTCTACCCGCTATCTTCTCTTCTGGTCACACGTCCTCACTCTGCCAGTGAGGAGACCATGAAAAACTATGTGCCAGATCCCAAAGGTTCATAAGAAATGGCTCACATTGCTCTGTCTTTCTTCCCAAGCCCACTGTTCCCGTAGCAGCAGGCAGGTTGGACAGGCATGATTTGCTCTTGATAAATCCTGCCTGGCTTTCCCCATCCACCAGCATGTCCTTCCTGGGCCTGGACCATCACATGCCCTGGAGAACGTGCTCTGTCTTCCTCCTGGGATTAAGGTTGTTCTCTGACCAGGAGAACAAAGCTCAGCTCCGGGATAGGCTGTGGCCGAGTGCAGGTGATGGAGGGAGAAGAAAATGCAGGACAGGAATCAGCAGCACTCAGTGACAGAGACAAGGGGCAGACAGTAAAACCAAAGGATTCCCCAAAGGGGACACCAATGGCACCATCACACTCAGCTTCACAAGATGCATCTCTCAAACCAGCCTCAGCAGAAGGCAGCAGAGGTGAGCAAGGCTAAGTACTGGTGTCTTCTCCATGGGTCATGGGAGCTGGGGCTGGAGTGAAGGGGCTGGGGATGTAAGCATGGGCATGAGTGTGGAAAGCAGAAGACTTTTCTGTAAGTCTTGTTTTAAAATGTAGGTACCTCCCAACCTGTATCCCCATAGCTTTGCAATGCAGGTGAGGCAACCGTGTGCAGGGATATAGCTGTGCAGGAGGGGAACAGTGTCTTTGCTGTGCACTTCCAGCTCCTGTTCCTCAGTCCCGCGATGGAGAGGGGATCTCAGAGTTCACCTCTTGGCTGGTAGAGGAAAGCGTGTCTTCAATGAACTGCTCAGATCTGGGGGCTTCTCACAGATCCATGGAAGATCTCTCTTACAGTAATATCTGTTTATCTTCCCATGATACATAGCTGAACAGGAGGACCAACTGTTTTTAGAAGGAAAGGGCATGTGAGTGGTGCCACCACCATGCTCCCAGCTTGCTGCCAGCCGCACAGTGCCCTGCACACAGCTACAGTCCCAGAGTCCCTTGGCCTAGGCAGAGAGGCCAGAGCACTGTCCATACCCATGCATCAGTCTCATGACCAGGACAAACCAGGCAGTGGTCTGCACCTTTAAGCATGGCTGGTGACGCTGGGAGAGGTGTAAGTGGCCAGGATGGAACAACTTACCTATTATATGTCTTCTTACACAGTCCCTCAGATCTACCCTCATGATTTTGAAATCTGTCTCCAATCCAGTAATGGATATACCCCTGTAAAAAGTCCTGTGGAAAGAGGAGCTGTTAACCGTTTGCCCCATGGCCAGCACCCCCCAGTGCCCAAGAGCCTTGGGCCCGGCTGTGCTTCTCCCTGCAGTCTTCTGGGATGGGCACCCAGGCTTCACGATGCCACACCAACACCTCTGCAGATGCCTCTGCTGCTGGCCCCACAGGGTCTGCCCGGTCCCACCATCACCCCCACACTTCTGAGGTGCTGCAGCCCCCCTGCTCTGTACCGGCACCGTCCACAATGGCCAGTCGCCTTTCACGAGCAGCTGAGCGGATTTCTCTCTGCAGTCATCACAGCTCTGACCCCAGCTTTTCTTCTCCAGGGAGATGAAGAGGCACTTGCTCCTGTAGAGCACCCAGCCCGAGGGGCAGCAATCTGGGGACAGGGGTGTGGGTCAGCTGGGATGAGCTCCCACACTTCCCCGGGGGTCCCCACCATCCCCCACAATCACTGGCTGTCCCCGCCCCCCCCCCTCCTCCCAGTCCTACCTGTATTCACACAGGCGCGTAGGCTGCTCACAGTGCTCTTGCTGACCGTGAGCTCCTCCTGCACCTTCTGCATCTCATCCTGCAGCACAGCCAGCTCCTGCTGGCTGCTGTTGCCCTCCTGCCACGCTCGCTGCAGCTCCGCTCTGGCCCGCGCCAGCTCCAGCCGTGTCTGCTCCAGTTCCTGCTCCTGTGCACTCACCTCCTGCGAGAGGCGGCCCTGCTCGGCCGCGTGCTCCCGGGAGGCATCCTGCAGGCTGCGGGTGACCTGCCAGTCTGGGAACAGGGGGGTGAGCTGGGGTACAGTGATGGAACAGCCTGGGCAAGGGGTCATGGGACTGAACCCGCTCAGGACATGGCCCTTGCAAGGGTGAGTGGGATCAGAGTGTCTGCCTGTGGGCAGACTGTCCTGGTGTTGCCAGGGGGAAAGGAAGCCCAGTGGTGGCAAGTGTGGGGAGGCAATAAGAAACTGTGGGAGGTAATGGGAAGGCAATGGAAAGCCAACGGGAGGCAATGGGCAGGAAATGAGAAGGCAGTGGGAAGGAGATGAGAGGCAAGGGGAAGACACTGGGAAGCTGTGGGAGACAGAAGAGGCAATGGGAGGCAGTGGAAAGCAGTGGGAGGCAGTGGGACAGTGGGAAGAAGGGAACGCAGTGGAGAGCAGTGGAAGGCAGTGGAAGAGGTGGGAAGGCAGTGGGAGGCAATGGGAGGCAGAGCAGGCAATGGGAGGGAAGGAGAAGGAAGTAAGGGGCAGTGGCAGGCAGGTACCGGCTTTGGACCACCAGCCCCAGGCACCCACTGACCCTAACAATGCTCCAGCAGCCCAGACCTCACCCAGCCCCAAACCCACTCCCGGTGCCCTCCTCCCCAGATGCCCCCAGCCTGTAGCCCTTGCCCCCAACTCACAGCAAGTCCCCAGGGACACTGTGGCCATGACCAGCAGCAGCAGCAGCAGCAGACTGGCTGCCTGCAGCCCCATGGGGATGCGCCAACGGTGGGACCAGCGCCCTGCAAGAGATGAGCGCCCACAGGCATCACCTCGTGGTTCCACTGCCCACTCTGTGCTGGAATATCCCCATGACCACAGCCACAGCAGGGCTCTCACCTGGGCTGGGCACCGTGGGCACTGGCCCTGGTGGCATGTTCTCGTAGGGGCTTTCATCCTCATCGGGGGCTGTGGAGCAGGTGGGGGTGGTGAGTGGCATGGCTGCAGCAAACTTCAGGTCAGCGTAGACCACGCTCTGGGCCATGGAGGCAGGTGCTGTACTAAGCAGCAGCAGTCCAGGGACTAATCCTGTCCTACTCTACCCAGTCAAGTGGTAGGCTGTAGTCACATGGGGTGGAACCACTACTTCGTGTGTAGAAAAGCAGAAGTAGATGCCTTATTTGCAAAAAGTGGTTTTGTTTCTGAGGCCTTGGAGAGGTGTGTGGATGTGAACAAGCTACATCCCATACAGCAGGCTCTGCATCCACCTCCCGAGGCTGCAAAGAACTTCGAGAGCCCATATGTACTGTCCACAGTGGGGCCGTGTTGCCCCATGCTTTACCTTCCCCATCGCAGACTCTGCCCCACTGACTGTGGAAGCTTGGTCCTCTGCCTGTGCCAGGAGGGAACTTACAGGAATCTCCATGTCCTCTCTGCAGGCTGCACAACCCAAGTGGTCTATAGTGAAACCATAACAGACCCCAGGACCAAACCCCTCCAAGTCAAACCCTCTTACACATCACCCACCCTCAGAGCAAAGTGAGGGTGTTTGCTATGATCGCTGACTGAGCAGGCACCAGGAGACAAGCTGCTGCTCAGCCCAAGCCCTCCGTGAGACCAGAGAGGCAAAGGGTCACCTCTCAGCTGCTTTTCCTGACAAGCTTAAACATCAGGCAGCCACCACTATCAGAAAGCCCAGAGCTTTGGGGAGACGCTCCAGCCAGGGCAGTTAAGAGGTCTGAGCAAGGAGGCACCAGCACCTTGTGATGCCCATGCACTGCAGTTGGGCAGGGAACACTGTGGTGGGACAGACTGGAGGTCCCCACGGTCATCCAAGTCCTACACAGATATAGGTGGTGCTTCCCCAGAGAAAGGCAGGGCTTAAGGATTGAAGCGACTGCAGGGTGGCTGCACTCCACTTGCAGACCCAGTCAGGGGTTTCCCTGCACAGATCACCTGCCAGTCCCAAGCCTGATTGCCCTACCACAGGCGAGGAGGGAGCTGGTGGAGCACTGGATTGGGAAGACCTTGCAAGAAGAGAGAGGGCTGAGATGGGGTGGGATGGGCAGGAAGGTCTGGGGTTGAAGCATCAGCAGCTCCTCCAGGAGGCTGCACAGAAATCCTGTGGGGGCAAAGTTCACCCTCCCCATGGAGCACTGTCCCCTGCCACCCTGCTACCAATTAGGACACAAGTTCTGATCTCCCACCATCCTTCCCCTGCTGTTTTGGCATGCAGCTCCCAGCCCCACCATGCATGCAGCACTCCCAGAGGCCCCCTGAATGGGCTTAACAACAGCTGAACCAAGCATAGTCTGGGAATGTGCTTTTGGGAGATCCTCCCAGCACCTCACCTAGTCAGGGTGTGGGCATTGGGGCCAGATCCTTGTAATCTTCCCTTCTCTGTAATGCCCCATTGCAGCCCAGGGAAGAAAAGGAGTGACCAAAATGTGGAGCATAATACCAGTGTGCCAGTAGGCTGTGTGTTCCCCCATCACTTCCCCAAGCCCTGGTTGGAGACAAGCTGACAGCCTCACCCCTTCAGTGCGGTGCCATTGAGCCACTTCCAATCACACCAGGAGCTGTCCCACTTAAGCCCCACATGGAAGACCTCTGTGTTGACTGTGCTCACCAGGAAAGCCTAGAGCAAGAGAAGACCAGCATGAGGTCCCTCGGGGAACATCTAGCCCCAGCTATGTGATTAGTGATGGGGGCTGCACAGCACAGACAGAGCATCGCCTATTCCCTGCCTAGAGATTTGGCTGGGCTTTGGACACATGCGCCAGAGTCAGGAAACTGAGACAATGCTGGTGATGGCTGGATGACAGCTGAGGAACCTTAAGGTGGTCACCAATGCAGCCTATACCTGCAGGGATTTGGATGGGTCAGTCTGGGTGCACTCTCCAAGTTGGCAGTGGATCGGATGATGAGCAGCTGTGCCCCTCTGGAGCAGCAGTCCTCTCTGCTCTGCTCCCAGCTGTTCTTGGCAGAGAAGTAATAGCACTGCCCCACATCCCAGAGCCAGCTGGCCAGGCAGAACTGACATTTCCCTGCACACCAGAAACTCAGCCTGAGGGAGCTGCCAGGATAATGCTGTCACCAGCCTTTCAGCCCAGGAGACAGGAGGGTGACAAGGGGCAGCCAGGGTACCAAACAACCCAGTGTACTCCTATGGCTGCCCTGCAGAGAGGACCCTACTCTTATCCTTACTCTGGAGTCTAGCTCCCACATCTCAGCCCCTGCTCCCCAGCAGGAACTCCAGGGCAGATGGGTGCTGGCATCAGGCAGGTGGGTCCAAGAGGAGAGCTCCAGATTTTGGGGGGGTGATGCAAACATCATTTGCAAAGTGCTGGGAATGCAGTCCAGATTTCAGCTTCAACAGAGATTGGTTGAAAGAGACTGCCAGATGCCGTCCTGCATGTGGATGCTCAAAGCAGCCATAAACCTGATGCTGGTGACATGCCCAAGTGACACTGAGCTGCACTGAGGATTTCTTTTCCAAAAGGGTCCAAGCACCACTCAGCTGGGCTCAGCAACACTGTGGCAGCTATCCACATCATGAGCCAAGGGGCTAGACAGCAAGGGTGAAGGAAGATGTGGGAGCGAGGACATTCTGGAGTAGGGATAGATCTTGCCCTTTGAAAATTGCAGTCCAGACCTCTCCAGACCTCACCCAGGAGGCTGCCAGGCTCTCTTACCTCACACTGTCTGTTGTCCATACCTGGGGGTCTTCTGCATGCTCCAGGAACCATGGGTGCATCTGACCTGTTGCTCTAAATCTACAGAAGAAAAGCACAGGAGTGCCCCCATCAATCCTGGGCTCCTGCTCCCAGCAGCATCCAGTGTCCTCTCCCACACAACAGCCCCACAGCTATGGGTGAGGGTATCCCTCCCTTTAGGTAACACACCACCCAAACCCACCAGGGTCGCTGTGGCTTTTGCTGTGTTTGGGAGCCCATCACACAACCGGCTTTCGGGGAAAGTGCTTCTGCCTTTTGGCTTCAGTATCACCACTCTCCCTCCTGTCTTCATTTTGTAGCCACATGATGGAGCAGGATGCCCCAACACTGTCCTCAAGCCCACGCAGTCTGCCCACCTTCCTCTCCCAGCCAGGCAGGCAAGGTCATGCCTCACCAATTTTCCTGCTTGCCCCAGTACCTGCAAAATCCTTAGCCCCAAGCAGGAGGTCCTATTGCTACATGCCCTTCTAAAACGTCCCTCCCCAGCTTTCTTGCAGCCCCCCTTCAGGTACTGGAAGGCTGCTCTAAGGGGTCCCTGGAGGCTTCTCTTCTCCAGGCTGAACAAACCCAACTCTCTCTGCCTGTCCTTATAGCAGAGGTGCTACAACCCTTGGATCGTCTTTGTAGACCTCTTCTGGACCCATTCCAAAGTTCCTTATTGTTCTTATGTTGGGGATTCCAGAACTGGACACAATATTCCAGGTGGAGTCTCACAAGAGTAGAACAGAAGGGGAGAATCACTTCCCTTGACCTTTTGGCCATGGTTCTTTTGATGCAGATCAGGGCACAGTTGGCCTTCCGGGTTGCGAGCACACATTGCCAGCTCATGTCAACCTTCTCATCGATCAGCATCCCCAAGTCCTTGTCTGCAGGGCTGCTCTCAATCAGATCATCCCCCATCCTGTATTGAAAACATGGATTGCCCCAACCCAGGTGTAGGACCTTACACTTGGCCTTATTGAACTTCATGAGGTTCACACAGACTCACTTCTCTAGCTTGTCCAGGTCTGTCTGGACGACGTCCTGTCCTTCTGGTGTGACAACTGACCCACTCATCTTGGTGTCATCCTCTGCCATTGAGTCTCTCCTGCCCCCCACCCCGAGGGCAGGCAGGCTGCATAGTTGCTGGAGAGGAGCTCTTTGGGAGAGGACACCCAAAAGGAGAGAGTGACAGAAGCAGAGCTAGGGGAATGGCCCTGCAGAGTCCAGGGGGCTGCAGGAGGGCAGGGGACCTGCGAGGAGAGCCAGGGTGCCAGGGACGGGGAGCCACTACCTGGTGGAGATGATAGGGAAAATGCCAGCAAATAAACTCTCTAAGACTTATTTTGGAGTTCTAGAAAGCACCATCCTTCATTTTAGTGCTGAGTGCACAAGGGAATGATTTTCGTCAATCACACCTAACAACACAATACTGGTCACAAAATATATACCCAAATTACATGCATGGGTATAAATTATCCCAGCAATTTCATGCATATTCTACTACATTCCAAGGACTAATCTTGGTTTTGTTATAAGCTTCACAAGAGCTAAGTCTCTGCTCATTAGAACTTCGAAGCCAGCTCTCTGTCCAGCCTTAGATAAGAAAAGAAATACTGTCTGGGACAGCACTATTTAAAAAAACACACTACCAGAAGAACAGTCTGTGTCTGTCTAAGTTTCTAAAACACTGCCATTTAGATATCACTTAACTGAGGTCAGAAAACAAATTCTACAAAAAACTGACTCTACTTCAGTCAAAATATTCCACTGCCTGCAATAACAACTACTTCTTGTAGAGCTGCACAGATCGGCACATGTGACCGCTTCTTCTGTCTTTCCCTTGGTGTCTCGTTCTGTGCTTCACGGGGGCGGGGAGAGGGGTTGGGGGGATGAGAGGGGTGGGGGAAGTGGGGGAAGTGGCAACCGTCTCCCAGCCTTTGGCAGCAGAATGTGATGCAAAATGGAAAGTGTCACTTCCCGGTGGAGTCCCCAGAGGCTCCACCTGGGCCATAGCTCTTGGGGGGGTCACAGTGCTGCCAGCAACTGGGTCAAGGGGAAGCCCCAGCCAGGCCAGCACCAAGGCGTTCCTGGTGCAAGGGAACCCTGTGCTTCTGGCCTTGGGGCAGCGATCCGTTGGGATGGCTGCTACCTCAGACTTGTGGCCAGGACTGGGCTGGGCAGACGTGTTGAAGCTGCTTTCCCTGCCCTGACCTCTCAGTGATCACCAGATCTGCACTGGGAGCCTGGGGAGCAGGACACGGGGCCTTTTCTGCATCTCCAGGCTCTATGCTCTGCTGGGAGAGCTGGGATTGTTCAGCCTGGAGAAGAGAAGACTCTGGGGGGCACTTCATAGCAGCCTTCCTGTACCTGAAGGGACTCCAGGAAAGCTGGAGAGGACTTTGTACAAGGGCCTGGAGTGATAGGATGAGGGGCAATGACTTTAAACTGGGAGGGGGCAGATTAGATTAGACATTAGGAAGAAATTCTTCACGATGAGGGTGGTGAGGCCCTGGCACAGGTTTTCCAGGGAAGCTGTTGATGTCCCATCCCTGGAGGTGTTCAAGGCCAGGTTGGATGTGGCCTTGATCAGCCTGGTCTGGTGGGAGGTGTCCCTGTCCATGGCAGGGGAGTGACACTGGATGATCTTTAAGGTCCCTTCCAACCCAAACCAGTGATGCTATAATTCTGTGATTCTAAACCAGCAAGGCCACGGGGTGTTTGCTCAGATGTGGTTGCTGCCACCTTTTTTTGTGTGTGAGGATGCAACTGCATCTCAGCCCTGGAAAGCTGGGGAAGGGCTGGGGTGCTCCTTGCCCTCCCCAGGCCTTGAGATGCCGCGATGGGCACCCCCTGGGAGTGGGGGACAGTGTCCCCCAGCCCCTCCAGGGATGGTCTTACCCCAGGGGCCCGTGCACCCCCGCCCTCCACAACTGGGCAGAGGCGAGGATGCCCGCGGGCGGACAACGACCCCTTCTGCCGGGCTGGCGGGGGGGTAGGATGGTTTATCCAGGACTACGTTTCCCAGCGGCTCCTCCCGGGGCTGACATGCTCCGTGCGACTCCAGGCGATTCCCGGCACTTTCCGGCACGGCGTCCGGGGAATCGCAGGGCTGTTTTGTGCAGCTACCGCAGCGGCCGCCGCTGCGGCTCCCGGTGCTGCTCTCGCTCCCAGTGCGGCTCCCGGTGCCGCTCCCACTCCCGGTGCAGCTCTCACTCCTGGTGGCCCCCGATGCAGCTCCTGGAGAGGCTCCCGGTGCAGCTCGCAGCACGGCGTGGCAGACCCGCGGTGCACGCCAGGCAGCGCCCAGCTGAGCCCTGGGGCTGAGACCGGAACATCCCAGCCTCACCAGCAGCCCGGGGCTAGTCTTTCCCTGGCACCCACCCTCGCCCCCCAGCACCATGCCCCGCGGGCGATCCTGGACACAGGAGGAGGTCAGCAGCCTCCTGGCGCTGGTGGAGGACTCGGGGGAGGCCGCCTTGCTCATGGGCTCCACGTCGAGACCCAACCAGGCACTGTGGCAGGAGATCTCCCAAGGGCTGTCGGTGGCTGGCTACGAGCGCACCGTGGCCCAGTGCCGCTCCAAGTGGAAGGCGCTCAAGCAGGCTTTCCACTCGGAGCGGGAGACACGCCGGAAGGATGGCTGCCACTCGCCTTCCCTGTCTCCATACTACCAAGCCATGAAGAGCATCTGGAAAGCAAGCGGGAGGCCTGCCTTCGGTGAGCGGAGGATGTCAGGTGGGTGCTGGGGAATGGGGGCGTGGGCTTGGCAGGGTGGCTGGACGTGGGATGCTGATGGGGCAGTGGTGCCACCCAGGAGTCCTTGACAATCTCTCTTCCTTTAGGACTGGTGAAGTTGCCCTTCAGGAAGCATAGATCGGCCCCTGCTGACCACTCTTCATCCTCACCAGAGTCACCAGGTACCTATGAGCTCAGGCAGCCATAGTGGGACTTTTACTGGTGGTGGGATGGCAGGTACCCTCATCTTCCAGTTATTGAAACTCTTTTCTGCGTCCCTTCACACTTCTTCTGCAGAGCACTGTGTTGACGAAGACACCCCAGGTGTGCTGTTCTCCCCACTACTGCAATGTGCGAAGGACCAGCCAGAGAACTGTAAGTACGAGTCTGCCCCGCTGCACCGGGCTGCACAGCCACAGCTCAATCTCAGGCCCATGCCAGCATGATGGGAATGGGGGCTTAGAGGGTTAGAAGGCCCTATCACAAGTCCATCAGCAGAGATGCTCGTAGATGGGGATGCTGGGACTTCTCTCTCCAGGGACTTTGGCTCCAAACCACCCCAGAGCGTGAGGGGATGACTGGGATGGTGTAGGAGGGTTCTCTGGCTCTAACTCAGTCTGAGGGCATGGCAGGACTGGCTGGCTGCCCCAGGGCAGGTCTTGGGGCTCAGTGTCTGTAAGGGACAATAGCCCTGGTCCACCCCAGTGAGCCCTGAGGCTGTGTAGCACTGCAGGCATGTCACTCTCCTTCCTTTGGCAGGTTCTGGCTCCCCCTTTCCCAGTGACACCGTAAAGCTTTGAATGACTTAGGACTGGGTGTGAGGGCCAGAGGTGCCTGCAGCTCCCCTGCCCCGTAGTGCACCCAGGGGCAGGTCCTGCGCCCCCCTCCCTGTGCACGTGTCCAGGGCTTTGGCACCGAGGTGATGCAGGATGTGTCCCTGGATCTGATTTGTATGGGTTGCCCCAGCCAGCATCCGCACTGGGTAATTACCATCTGTCTCCCTAAATTCCCCCTGCAGTTTCAAGTGGATGTGGGATTTTCCTTCACTTCCAGTCCTAATCTGTTGTGTAGCGTTGCTTCCAGCCCAGAGGTGGCTGCATTGCAGTGGTGGGTGAGTGACTCCTGCTTTTGTGTCTAGCTTGTGAAATGCTTCGGGGCCCTGCAGGGTGCTGTGGAGCTGTGGCTAGGGCATAATGGGCTGCGGGGCTGGTCAAGGCAAGCCGGTCAGACCCCAGGCTGGTTGCAATCCCCCAGCAGGTCCCATCGGATGGTGCATCTCTCCTCTCTGCTCTCTCCCAGCCTCCAGTGGGGACCGTGTCGCTGGAGTGTCACCTGCTCCCCTCACCATGCCACGTAAGGCTTTCCTTACTCTGCTTGGCCTGGTAAACCCCCTCGGTCCTTTGAGCAGGGTGTGATACAGTTATTGTTGCAGACATCAGTCACTGCTGCTCTCTCCTTCCCCTCCTGGGTGAGTGTTGTGCCCAGGTAGCCATGCTCATGCACCCTGGGGCAGGAGGCAGCCACAGCTCACAGGCTGGATCTGCACTCCTTCCAGGTAGTCACACCTTCTCGGAGCAGGGAAGAGCTCAGCAAAAGCCTGGTAAGAGTCTGCAGCTTCGAGCAAGTCCCCCTGCTCTGGGAGGCAACTCTGTCCTGTCCTGCCTGTGGGGATGGAGAGCAGGGCTCCTGCAGGCAGTGCCCACTGGGAGTCTGCAGCAGTGTCAGCCTGGGCGCAGGGCCTGGGTGACTCCATCATCCTGATGACTCCTTCCATGCTAAACTATCATGGCAGATTTTCCTGGTGAGACATGCCTGGGAGTGGGAAATGGAAACCAAATGCTGCCAGTGGCCGCTGCAGCTCAGGGCTCCCCTAGGATGGCTGCTGTGAGCGAGCAGCCAGCAGCAGGTGAAGAGGTGTTGGATGCAAGCCTGCACAGTGAGTCCTCCCTGCAGCATCCCAATAGTTTCACAGGGGCTCTCAGAGCCATGGTGAGGGTTTGCTGCCTCTGACTGCTATCTCACTGCAGGCTCCAGTGTGTCAGGCTTGCTACAAAGCGTCTATCATCTGCTGGAGCAGATCCTGGAGATGTCACGGCAGCAGCAGGCGCTGCTGGAAGGCCTGGCCAGCAACACCATCTCCTACCTCCAACTCCTCTCTTGCAGCCTGGTGCAAATGGGGGAGACCCTGCACCAGATCCTGCTTCAGCCACAGACCCATTTTGGCCACTACGTCCCCCTTGTGCCCCTTTTTGAAGGTGATTCTGGGGTGACCTGCTCCTCTGGCACTCTCCACACCTCCCTGGATGACAAAGAGGATCCTCAGATGGCCCCTGCCACCGGCTGCACCCCGCCATGAGTGCCGCTGTCTGTGGCCCTAGGGGAGGTGGCTTTGCTACACAGCCATGGCACAAATCATTATAGCAGAGGCCTTGGATATTTTGGAAGTTTATAGAAATAAAGACTCATTTAAATAAAATTAAAAATAGCTTTTGTACCAGTGACAACAATCGTCTGATTCTTTCCCCTTCTGTGAGGGATGTTCTCTTTCTCAGTTTCGAGATGAGCAGAAGAGGAACTTGGCTATTTACAGCATCTGAGAAACTCCCAAGCCACAAAGTGCCATGCACATGTACTATCTCTGCCTCTACCTGCTCCCCAGCTGCTTCCACCTGCACCTGGAGCCAGCAGGACCCCAACCCAGAGGACTACAGAGGGGAGCAGGGCTGCTGCTGGAGTTGGGGAAGGCAGGGAGCCTAATCAAGTCAAGGACTGCATCCTTCTGCAAGGGAAGGGGCTGAGGTGGGTAATGCTGGACAGGCAGCATGTGCTACAGCTGTGGTCCCAGCACTTTGGTGGGTCACTTCTGATGGGTGAGGTGGTGGCTGTTGTAGCCTTGTACTGTGGACTTGCAGCAGGCAGCAGTGAGTCCCTTCCTGCCCCTGCAGGCTTGGAACACGGATCATTATCAGGTAGATGCACCGTGGCACATTGTGTTGGGCAAAGCAGGCACTGGCTCTTGTTCAGATATCCCCGACACCAGGATGCCTACATCCTCCATGGATATGGGGTGAATGTGATAGCCACTTCCAGGATGTCCTGGCCACATCCAGACAGAGAGGATGTAGCTGATGCCACTGGTGTAGGGTATGTAGATACTAGGACTTTCATTCTGCCTTGCCAAGAGCCACTTTCTGGAGGGCTGATGGGTGAGCTAGTGCTTCTCCCAGGAAGGTAATCTGCACGAGATCAAGCCCAATCAGGAAAGTGGGCAAGCAGTCCCTGTCGAAAAAATCGTCCATCTTGAGGATGTAGCAAGGGCCAGCTTCAGGATGAGGTTGCAGCGCACATACCTGTAGCAAGATGTCCCTGAGCTCCTGCCCTTCCCACTGCACAACCCAGCCCACTGTTGTCTCGATTGCCTGCCCCACCAGAAATACCATCTGTTAGGGATTTGCCAGGGCACACAAGATCCTCCAGATAATGTGAGAGCCTCCATATGGCCCACCATGGATGTCACCAGGATGACTAGCACACACCAGCTGGCTGGAGCATGCTATGTGTGGCCAAGCCATGGAGAATGGCCAGGGGCATGGCAAACAGGGCCAACAGTGAGGTGGCCGGGGGCAGCAAATGCTAGGGCACCACTGAGGAGCAACACCACAGGCCAGCCAGCATCTGACAGGGGAGAAAGCGTGGGCGAGCAGTGCTGGGAAAGCCCATTACCTCTTGTAGCGTGGTCCCACACCAGCTGTGCACCATGTGACAAAGTGAACAAAAGGGCCAGGAGTAAGGCCGGCCCCGATGGGAGTGGTGCTTCCACACACAAACTCTATATTCCAGAACAAGGAGGCAGGAAGCATCTGCCAGCAGCTCTGGCCCCAAGCCTCTCAGTTGTGGGACCACTGCCTGCAAACAGCTCTGCCCTCTATTTTCTCTGCCAGGGGCTGATCGGGGTGGGTGAAGGTAGGAGAAAAGTGGTTTCTCCCTTTCTGACCCCTGTGACTTGCAATGGGAGGACAACATTGGGCTCTAATTGTGCGTGCTCTCCATCATCCTAATGAGCTCCCCACAACCCTGCTGTGCTCCACATCCTCTCACTGAGCTCCTCTTCACCCTGCTCTGTTTCCCTTCATGCCACTGAGCCCTTCATCACCTTGTTGTATTCCCCATCATCCCACTGGTGCAGTTGGATGCAGGAGGACACACGGGAGTGCACTGGGGTTTGTGGAGCTGCAGTGGGGTGCAGAGAGACACACGGGGGGGTGCACTGGAGTTTGTGTGTATGCAGTGGGGTGCAGAGGGACACACGGGGGTGCACTGGGGTTTGTGGGGCTGCAGTGGGGTGCAGAGAGACACACGGGGGGGTGCACTGGAGTTTGTGTGTATGCAGTGGGGTGCAGAGGGACACACGGGGGTGCACTGGGGTTTGTGGATATGCCGTGGGGTGCAGTGAGGTGCGGTGGGTTGCGGTGGGGTAGCAATGCCAGCGCGCTGGGGCGGAGCATGGCAGCGGTGAGGCTGAGGGGGGGCTGCAGAGCGGGAGTCGGGGGAGACGGGGAGGGGAGCATCGGGCACGCTGCCACGGCTCTCCCCTGAGTGCAGCTCGGCTTAGCGCCCGAGCGCTCCAGGCCGGGCTGAAGTGACAGCCGAGCAGCCAATAGGAGCTCAGGGGACAGGGCAGGGGCGGGGCCAGACAGCCAATAGGAGCTGAGGGGGCGGGGATGGGGCGGGGTCAGATGGCAGGCAGAGCTCGGGGGCGGGGCAGGGACGGAGTCAAACAGCCAATAGGCGCTCGGGGGCGGGGCATGTGTTCCTCGTGGCGTCACGGGGCGGGGTGGGCCTGGGTCTGCTGGGGGTAGTCGGACCTAGGCCAGGTCCTGTTCCAGGGCTGGAGCACCGCTATCTCCACACTGGTCTCTCCTTTCCCCCCCGCCCCCTCCAAGAACTGCGGTTATCCCTCAGTGCAAAGGGGGTGACACCCCCGGGGTCTGCTTCAGCACCCGCTCCCAGCGGAGGGATGTCCTGCCAGGGGCACAGAGAGGCACCCACACTGCGCCCCTTGCTCCACCCCAAAACCACCCTATGCTGCAGGGCCTGGGGTGACCTCTGCCCTTCACCACCAGCCTGGGCACAGCCTCCCAGGCAGGGCTGCACCCCAACCCCTTTCTCATGAACTTCTGGTCTGGGATTCTGCTCCAGGGCTGGAGTACCACTCCCCCCAGATTTGTGCCACCCCACCAGATTTTCCCCACCAGAACCAGAGGTCAGTCCTCAGTGCAAAATGGGT
The DNA here is from genome assembly GCA_033558235.1 of Neomorphus geoffroyi. Lineage (NCBI taxonomy): Eukaryota > Metazoa > Chordata > Aves > Cuculiformes > Neomorphidae > Neomorphus > Neomorphus geoffroyi. Next base: position 4,206,546 of record JAUMJM010000048.1, read on the forward strand.
GACCACCTTCCCCCCAAGGTCTGCTTCACCCCTTAGTCCTGGTGCAAAGGTGTCCTGCCAGGGGCACGTAGTGGCACCCACACTGCACCCCTTGCTCCACCCCAAAACCAACCCATGTCACAGGGCTTGGGGTGAACTCTGCTCCAACCCAGGCACAGCACCTTTCTCATGAGTTGCCTGGCCCTGGAATGCAAGCACAAAGGTGGTCTAGTGGAAGGTGTCCCTGCTTATGGCAGGGACGTTAGAATTGGATGATCTTTAACATCGCTTCCAACCCAAACTATTCTATGGTTGTATGAATGCACTAGGCATTTTCACCAAGGGGAAACAGGGCCAGCACCACAGGGATGCTGATGGGGAAAGGTTTGGGATACCCAAAGCCAGATTGCACTTGCTCCAAGTCCATTTAATTTTAGCCAAAATACTCTTCAAAATGAGAAGCTCTGGCTTTCAGCTCTGGAATTGGTGAACCATCTTTGTATGAAGTAAGAATAAACTGTGATATTCCCATTGGTGTAGGCAGCACTCATACTCCAACAGGAAGATTCAATGTGATTTCTTTAAGACTGCTTCCACTGAGAGAATTGTTCATGCATAACAACATATTGCTTAGCACTTGGTTTTCTCAAGGGAAATTTTAGTGGCATTTGTGTGACGGGAAATGGTTTTTATGAGAAAACTTTAATCTGAAAGCCATAAAGGGAATGGTGGCTTTGCATCCCATGGAAAATGTTCTCAGCCTCCACTAACATGGTTTTATCTTCCTCTGCAGGCTTGCTTCTTAAGATAAATTTATCCAGGATTGTATTTGGTGTAACAGTTTGATTTCTGTTGTTGCAAGGCTCTTTTCTCAAGAGAGTAACTGCCTTAATTTCCTACAACTTGACAGCGAGTGCAGCTGCATTTTGTACTTGTAAACTTTGTTCTGGCAAAAGCAGCCCACAGAAGATCCTTTCTCTGCTCATCTGCCACAACATACCAAGGCTGCTCCTTCATTAGCATCCTTCTGTGTCAATATATGGGCTCTGGATCTCTGGATGTCTGCTCTGGGACTAAAAACATGTGACTTTCTTGTCCTAACACAAAAGGCAAAGGCTTGCAGGACACGCAGATCCTATGCCAATATTCATCTGCAAGAGGTAGGTCCAGATTGCAGTACTCTGGTGCACCCCTGAGCACCCCCAAATTGGATGCATCTTTACAGCAATGCCTCAAAGCTGGCATTGCAATTTTATGCTGTTGCTGTGATTTTCCTCAAAGCATTTCTGGGGGTTGTTTTGTTCTGGGTTTCCACATAACTTCATCCCCTTTCCTGTGCTCTTCAGTTTGACAATTTCCCCTCCCTGAGGAGTGCCCTCTCCCACCTGTTTGCCCATTCTGCTCCAGTCCTTGGCCACAGTAGCCCTGCAAATCTCATTAAAGGATGCATTCATTTACTGGAAGTCTCCAGCATGCCGCTCTGAGCAATTCTCATGCTGTCTGCAGGTGCTCTGGCCTCCTGGCTGCTCTATTAATTTCCTTTAGCAAGCTCCCTGATTTCTATGCAGTTCCCTTGATGAAGTTAAGTACAACTCAAGTGGCTTTTCTGCTTGGCAGAGCAGCTCTTCAACAGCCATCTTCTAAATTGAGAAGGACAAAGTCCTGAGTTCAGCCCCCCTGAGGGTTTCCCCACTAGCCGCTCCAAGAAACTCAATTACCGGCATACAAAAATCATAGAATCATGGTTCTTTGCATCACTACGATATTTACCTGGTCTCCTGTGTCAGAGCGTGCCCCTTCCCTGTCCACTTCTCCCTCCCAGACATGCAACCATGGCAGCTGCTGTTCATCCCTTGACACAGACCCACCACAATGCTCTAGTCCCTATGGATACAGCTAAGGCATTTGTCACTCATCTCCATGGCCCTGTACCCATACCCGGATGCAAAACCAAGCATGCCCTCCCACCTTGCTGCTTTCTCACACCTCCAGGAGTTATGGTGCAGGGCACTGCTGAGGCAATGTGGATTCCTTATGCCCTGGGTCCATTTCTGAGCCCCTTTTCCCTGCTCTGGGCTGGCCTTGTCATGCTCAGCTCTGTCCCAGTTGCATGGGACAGGTAGCCATGCCATGGTGCTGTCCTGTGGCAGGGACCTGAAGAGATGCCCCACGATAGGAGCAATGAAGGAACATGCAGCTGCGCTAGGCTTGATCCATCTGTAGATGTACCTCCCCCTTGCAGGTGCATGGCTCCCACCTGGCCCTCACTCAGCCCAGTATAAGACTGCGGCTGAAGCTTTGAGGGGTCCTTGACACGGGATGATAGCTGAGGATGACAGCAAGAGAGTGAGAAGCAGGGCTAGAGGATAGGAAAGAAGGAGAGGTGAACAAGCAGGGTTCACAAGGGTTGCACCAAGAGAAATGAGGTCCTTTTGCATGCTCCGAGCTGTTCCCCCCAGACTGGCCACTGTCTGCAGGGCTGAGGGATGGCTAGGGACAGAGCAGGGCAGGTGCCTCCAGCACCTGTGATCTGTGCGGTAGTGCCAACTGTGGGTGAAAGATGGGTCTGAGCAGGGAGGGCGATCAAAGTTTGCTATTCTGATGAGAAAATCATCAAGCAGCTGCATGGTATGCTGGGCAAATTGCACAAAAAGAGAGAAGCCAGGCCATTCTCCCAGCCTTCTGTCATCCCCAGAGAAGAACAGTGACAGCCATACCAGGCCAGGGAGCAAGTTCTGATTGCACTCACAGTGGGATTTACATTGACTGTGGTTGACAGGCTTTGTCTCTCTGGGGTCTGGCAGCAGAGCAAGCAGAAGCAGGGCAAGGACCTCCCAGGGAAGCAGTGGGGCATCTGCTGCATCTGGCCTTGGTCTTTCAAAAGGATGCAGGGAGCAAATGCCAAGGTGGAGGCAGAGTGATAGGGTGCATCCCTACCTATACACCTGCCCCTGCACTCTGCAGAGATAACGCCATCCTTGGGGTGTCATGGCACAACCCCCAGGCCATCAAATCCCAGGCAACCAAGCTGGCAGTAGCAACAGCCATGTGCACTTCACAGCCCCCAGGACTAGCAAGGGGCATGGCATGCTCCTGCACTTAAAAAGATCCCAAAGACAGCCTCCATCTGCTGCTGCCTGCTGGGTGTACATGTGCAGAGAGAGGAGGAGGGATGGACAGGTCCTGCCTGCACGCACGCAGCCTGCAGCAGGGCTCAATAATTCAGGCCTGACACATTAAAGTTGCATGGTGTGCAATTACTGTCTGCAACGACAGACTGCATCAGCGCTGCTGTCTGGTGAGCCTGGCCTGGCCGACATGGGCAGGCAGTGGCAGGAGAACTCACCAGTTCTGCAGGGAGGGCAGACTGTGGGCACAGACAGTGAATCTCTGCAGAAGGGAGTAGGTTGTGGGGGGAATTACATCCCCAGCCTTTGTGGTATTCATTTCCAGGTAGGTTGTGTTGGAGCAGGGACAGACAGCTCCAATGGCACTCATAGCCCAACAGGCAGGATGGAGCTGGGATGCAGGAGGCTGAGCTGGGGCAATGCTGTCCCCAGAGCCACCCCATTCTCCTGCATCACCCGTGTCCCCTGCAGCCTTGGTGGCAGGTCAGAGGCCACAAAGTCTTGTCCCCAGACATTCATCCAAAGCACTTCCTTCCTTCCAGACTATGTCTGTCCTCACATCCCTGCAGCCATCAGCCCTGCTGAGGCTCAGCACCCCCATCCCTCATCAGCACCAGCAAATGAAGCTCTTCACTGGCTGTTCTGGGAGTCAGTTGCCATGGGGATGTCAGATGTACCTGGCTGTTATAGGGACACTGTTACCATGGTTATGCAGTTACTATGCATGGCAGAGGCAGGGATGGAGCATCAGGAAGGCTGTTTAGACTACGGGGGGTGAGAGTCACAGAGACCCCAGCTCTCTGAGAAAGGGGGGGAGGTCAGACTCCAGCCTTCACCCCAAACTCATCTCCATGGGGCCGAGATTGGAGACCATGGGAAGTGTACTAGCAAAGCTCTCCCAGCCCCATAAGAATGAACAGGCCCACAGCCCTGACCCTACAATGAAAGAGAGGCAGCTAAGGGAATGAAAAGTCTCCAGAGTGTGTCCAAGCACACTTCCAGTTGGCTTGGTGGGAGCACCAGTGCCACATGTCCTACACTGTGTGTCCCACAGGAGAGAAAGGCTTCACTGTGTTTGATGCCAGGACCACTGAACAAAAAGCTTTCAGTACCCTTTCAAGATTGCAGGTCCGGTACTTGCACCCCCAATGCAACGGCTCCTGAGCTGTGCTAGTCTCCGAGGCAGGGGAAAGGGTTTCTGCCCTGGTAGCGTTACCTTCTAGAGTGAGGAGAGGGATTTCCAGTTCCCAGCAGGATGTCTACAGGCCCCAAGGGATGAGTTCGCTGACAAAGAGTGCCTGGATCCCCTCCAGTGCTGCTTGGCTGAGCTCCCTCCCTCAAGACCTGTCCTTGATATGAAAAATGCAGTCACAGGTTTAATTAAAACGAGAGGGAACACTTAGCCGCCCCAGCAGCCCAGAAAAGCAGAGTCCAGCAAAGCTCGTGTATGGCTCTTCTGGGCTTCCCTGGGCAGGTTTGCAAGCTAAAACGCCTGCCTGCCTCCGCCAGGATGCCTCGGGGTCCAGACCTGTGCTTGCCTCCCCCTGGTGTCCGCCATGGGGCAGGCCAGGGGCTGCGCTGCTGCTTGCAAGGGAAATGTGCATTCCACCACATACTCGCTAGGCTCTGTTATTGTAGGGTCTACACAAACCAGGCAAGCAGTGGGTTTGCGCTTCAGCCATGTAGTGGTGAGCCAGGACATGAGAAAGGGATAAGGATGCGTCATAGAGCACTGACATCTCCATGAAACTGGGGTGCATTTGTGCAGAGCCACTCACAGGACCGGTGCTGGAGTAGCACAAGCCCTGTGCTTGGTGTGTGTGACAGTCCAGCTGATGTGAAAGTTAAAGCCAAGCTCCTCATTCTCCAGGGGCTGCTACAGCCAGGGGAGAGGGGGATGTGATTGAAATTGTTGAATTGAGCTACACTTTTAATTAAAAATTTAATCCTTAAAAATCACCTACTTGGCTGGACCAGACAAGGCATTTTGAGTGGCAGAGAAGGAGTCTGAGGGTGACCTCCTGGGGGAAGGAAGACAGTAGGTGCAAGTCCTCCATCTCCTTTGCACAATGATGAGGACTCCTGCCTCGGCCACCATGGACTGCTGAGCACACGTCTACACCAGGCTGTTTTGTGGCAGCCATCATCCCTTGCACAGCCAGAAGATACAGTCAGCAAAGCCCTGAATCTGTGTCTGCTGCCATGGCCTTCTCAAGCTCACCACTCTTTCTGCTCTGCCCACCCCATTCCCACCATCCCCTCTTGCCACCTCTGCAGCCCCCTGCACCCACCCCACTCCAGCCAGCTGGAGCCCAGCTCCCAAGCAGCAGGTTTAATTAGATTGCAATCCTATTAAGGAGCTGCCTGCCCACCCACAGTTGCTAATCCTGTTAAGCATCCAGTAAATCTCCTTGTGCCGGGCTCTGTCCCCAGGGGCACAGAAAGGGGGGCTACTGGCAGGTGGACTCTGCTGAGTCAGGATGTGACTGCTGAGGAGCAGAACTTTGCCTGGAGACTCACCTCCAAACATACCTGCAGTGCTGGGAAGAGTCCAGGGGGTTGGAGCAGTCCCCAGAGGGGTGAGAAGAGGCACTGGGCTTTCCCCTCTCCGCTCTGATCCATCCTGACCACTCTGAGCTACACAAGCAGGGTGAAAATGCCCTGTCCTTGAGCCACACACACAGCCTGGGTGTTCACTACCACACAACAGTCGTCACCAGCTCAGGTGTGTGCTGAACCCATGAGTCTGACCACAAGATGAGGAACAGAGGCTTAGACAAGGTTGCCCTAGCCACATCTGAGGGGGGAAGAGGGGCTACAGTCCATGCAATGCCCTCTCACTGATACTCAGTGCCCTTCAGACAGGCCAGGGAAGAGCTTCTCCACTGCTTCTGGGTGAGTGCACTCGTGTGTGGGGCAGAGCACTCTCAGTCTCATGCATCAGCACAGCAGACAGCACTGGCACCACTCCCCAGTGTCATCTGCCCCTAGGGCTCCCTGCAGTCCTGCCAGCTGCTCTGGCACAGCAGAACTGCCCATGGGTCAGGCATTACAGCTGTTCTGTGAAAGTACAGTGCAACAGCTCTGTTTGGCGATCATGCAGCAAGCCAAAAGACTGCAGCCCCTAGCCCCATGCCTCTTGCTGGCTATCTTACTGTATGCCAGAGCTGTTTCAGCCCCAAAGCAGCTCTCCACAGTGTAGCAGCTCTTCCTACAGACCCCTGAGTGAGCACTAGAGAACATTGCCATTCCTATCGCTGCACGTGGGCACCTCCATGGTCATGCAAAGAGGGGAGTGTGGCCCCAGCTCAGCCTCAAGATCCCCCAACTTTGCACTGGACTGAGCAGCAGCAACTCCCAGAGACAAGTTCAACCAGGCTGTAATTGCAAGAATAGGGTGGCACAAGCAGCTGTGAGCCTGCCTGGAGCAGTCCTGGCACTCCCAGGGGACAAGTGTTCAGCAAAGAGAGCCCCTGCAGGGTCACTGTCCATGCCAGCAGAGTCCCGGCTGCCATCGGCATCAGCTGGTACAAATGCTGTTGATGGAGGCCACAGCCGGGTTGACGAGCCCCAGCTCCTCCTGTTCGTTGACACAAAGCTGGTACCCACAGCCCTTGCGCTGGGGCAGCGACCCCAGGCGCCCACTGGTCTTGGCACGGGGTGGCAGCAAGAAACCAACACTGCCAGCAATGAGCAGGTGCCAGATGCTGTGGATGTAGAAGTAGTTCTCCTCCGTCTCCACAAAGGCGTAGAGCAGCACAGCAGCTGCCGCAATCAGCGCTCCTGGGCACAGATAGAAAGCCCAGCGCTTCCAGGTCGGTGGGTAGCAGTGGCGGCGACGGATGGTGCGAGCCGTCTGCAGAGGAGAAAGGGAGGACTAGAAGGGGCAGCCCTAGCAAGGACAGGGACAGGCACGTCCCCTGGGCCATGGTGCTGCATCAGAGCAGAGGGAAGATGCTGGCAGGGGAGTGGAACTTGGACAGCCAGGATAGGGACATAATAGGACAAGGAGAGTGTTTCCTTACCCAGGCAATGGCCATGATCCCTAAGGCGAAGAGGCTGGGCCCCAGCATGTTCCAGAGCCCATGGCGGTCCATCTGCAGAGCCATGGAGAGCAGCATGGCCCCCAGCAGGTACAGCACCTGTGGGGCAGCCAGGCACCCATCAGGATGGGTCCTCTCTGTGCCCACCCCATCTACCCCGTTCCTGCACTTGCCTGCTTGACCACAGGCTGGAGCCGGGCCATGGCAATGACAGTGACCCAGACGGACATGAGGGAGCCCAGGAAGTCACAAAACTGCAGAACGTCATAGTCCATGATGCAGAACACCACGATGCCCGGCTGGTCACAGGCATGGTAAAACTGGGGTAGCAGGGAAAGGGTGTGAGAGCCACTCTGCACAACCTTGGCCCCTCGCTGCCTCCCCAGCCACCCCCACCCAGGCTCACAGTGGAGAAGAACATGGTGAAGATGTAGACAGCAGCTTCCATGAGGTAGTGGCTGCGGATGGCAATGGCCACAGGAGGCACAAACATGACATTGCTGAGGCACAGCAGTAGCGTGGAGAGGAGCTGGAAGCCATAGGAGAAAGCCTCGGCGTTGTCTGTGCAGCCCCAGCCATTCCAGCCTGTGGGCAGGGAGAGCTGCCATCACCCCTGCAGCACACACAGGGACTGGGGAGGGTGAGGGAAAGGGGAAGCCCCTTTCCAGTGCCCTGCAGAGAACTGGGGGATGGCAGAGGGTAATGGGGTGCACAGCCCCTGGGGAGGAGGGGAGGATGTCAACGGGGGCCAGGGTGTGGGTGGTCCCTGGGTGCAGCAGTCACCATGGGTGCCTGGGGCAGCTCTCACCAGCTTTGCACTCGCAGGCAGCATACAGGTAGTTGTTGGTGCGCAGCAGCTTGCACTGGCCATAGATGCCACAGTCATTGATGCAAGGCGAGAGGTAGGCACGCAGGTACACCTCAGCCGTCACATTGCTGCAGGGCTCAAACCTGTGGTTCAGGAGAAGGGAGTCAGCCCTTGCCCTGCACCCCTTGAGCTGCACCCAGCAACCCATCACACCCAGACTTGGCAGGCGGTGGCAGACCCAGGGACTGGGCAAATACAGAAATGAGCTGCTGGGGTGCTGTGTATGGCAGCTCTGAGCTGGTCCTCCAGGATCCTTGTGCTTCGATTTTCTGTGCCAGGCCGGGTGAGGAGGAGGAACGCAGCCTCACTTAGACCCACTTTGCCTTTAGCAACACACTCAGCTGGCTCCCTATTTAGTTTGAATTTTCCTATGCAAACACTGTGCCCTGCAATGTCTGCATGTGACCATGTCTGGGAAAGGCTGACTGCAACTTGCAACTCAGTGTGAACCAGAAATGCAACAGAGGAGTCAGAGCAAGCATAGCCCTGTTGCCCCATGCAAAGGGCTCCGGGAACATCCAGCACCTCAGCAGCTCCAGTAGGCAGGAGAACAGACAGGCCCATGTCTCAACAGCACACACCAACTGCTGTCTGTGCACACGCAGGCATGCTCATATGCACAAACACAAACACAGTGCCAACTGCACACATGCACAGGGTGCATCTGCACGTGTCTGCTGTCCCTGTGTGTGCGCGCGCACAGTCAAAGCTGTACACACATGCACATGGAACACACAAAGCTCTGTCTGCTTGCACAAACCCAAACAGGCACACAGAGCTGCCTGCATGTGTGCAACCAAATATGTATGCAGTGCTGTCTGCATGCACACACTATTTGTGCGTGCAGCACTATCCACATGTATGCACCAGACACCCAGTTCTGTCTGCACGTATGCACTGAACATGCACACAGCACCATCTGCACAGCACAGAGCTCCACACGGATTCTTGCTTTTACAGGCACATGCACAAAACAGACCTTCTCCTCCACAGGGCTCTCAGGCAGACACACAGGCTGAGAGCAGAGCTGCAGACACAAGACCGATTCCTGGAGATGTTGAGCAGAGCAGGGGCACAGCAGCCTGACCAAAGCTGCCCTCTCACACACACAGCAAAGCCCTGTAGTCACAGTGACAGCCCAGTCCCCCGCCTGGGGATGAGTACAGGTGGGCACTGCCAAGAAAACAGGCAGGCACCAACAGATGCATGGCGATCACAAGCTAACGGGTGCTTCTAACCAAGAGACAGAGGGAAGAGCCATGGGGACCCACAGATGGCCAGGCATGCACAAGATAGAGCCATCTATGCCCATGCAGGCACTCATGCAGTGACATACACCTCGTGAAGCCACATGCACAGACGTGAGCAGTGACACACACCTCGTGAAGCCACATGCACAGACGTGAGCAGTGACACACAGCGCAGGGTCCATGCACATCCACAGATCCACAGCACGCATGGGTGCAGGCCACAGAGTGGGACATCCCCTCTGGGTGCTTAGAGAGTGGACATGCTGGGGCTCTTACCCATGTTCCGTGGCACAGAGTGAGCGCAGGCTCAGGTACCAGCTGCCAGTCTGGGGATATGGGATCCGCAGGCGGCTGAGGCTGGCGGTGGCATTGACAGAAAGCAGGAAGCCTGCCATAGACTCTGCAAGCAGGAAGAGCTCCAGGTGAGCAGGGTAGGGGGCAGCCCCTTTCCCTGCACAGAGCTGGGACAGGGACAGAGCACCCTGTGCCAGATACTCCTATGGCCTCTGTCATCTCCCATCCAGCCCTTGCAGGATGCATGGGGGCTGCAACCGATGGCCAAAGCAGGAGAGACACACAGAGCCCAGCCTACCTGTCTCACAGGTGACCGATGCATTGTCACTGGACATCAGTGGGACTTCGTGGTTTAGACACCCAAACACTGTCACATTCTCGCCACACAGGGAGCTCTGACAGCAGAGGAGGAGATAGTCCTAAATGAGTGCAGGGGATGTTCTCCTGCTCTGACAGCACCTAGATCATGGCACACTCCCTAGCAGTGCCCTGACCCACTGCCCACCATCCAAGAACGCCCCAAACCCAGGCAATCATCCTGCCCTTAGAGCACCCTTAGAGCTCTTAGAGCACTCAAGAGCTCACAAACCATGACGAATGACCCAATAGCACCCCAAATCCTGTCCCTTGCCCTCCTACATCCCCAAGACCACCCATCTCCCATCCTGTCCCAACACTGGCCACCCTGCCCCGTCCAGGTCACAACATGGCCCCCTCACCACATTGAGCCGCAGTTCCAGGTTGAGTACCCCACCACTGTCCAGCACTGGTAAGAGGTTGATGACGAAGACAGCAGGGCGGTCAGGTGGCACTGACACGTTGGGTCCGAAGAAAATGTAGAAGTGGACAGAGAAGGTGTCCAGCTCATTGCGCAGAGTGGGACGGACTGGCCAGCATGGCTCACTGGCAGGAGAGGCAGTGTGGATGGGAACAGGATGTTTTGTGCCATTGGGGTCAGCAGGTGGAGGACTGTCCCCCAGTGCCAGCCCACCCGTGGAGCCAAAGGAGTGGGGCATGTTCATGGAGGCACTGGAGGGCAGGAAGGGTGGCCGGGCCAGGCTGGGTCGGGAGCAATCTGGAGGGCAGAGACATCAGCCTGGTCACCACACAGCTTCTCCAGTCCCCTCTTAGTTTCCACCTCCCCTTCTTGTCCACCATTCAACTCCATCTGCAACCCAGCCCAAACACCTCCCTCTGTCCCCATCCCAGCAGATCTAAATATCACTCGGTACCTAGCTGGGGCCAGATCTTATGAACATCCTATATTCCCATACCAGCCACACAAGCAGAGTCAAGACCATATCCCCCACCCATACTTCCCCGTGCACCCTCACCTGTGAGCTGCACGATGACCTGGAAAGAGATGGTGCCTGGCACCCCAGGGTGCTTCTCCACCAGCACATAGTACCAGTGCTGCCAGAAGGGCAGGTCCAGCACCAGCTGGCATGGAGTGTGCTCCCGGCAGTCCAGCGCTGTGGAGTTGTGCAAGGGGGGAGCCTTGGCTCGCACGCGCAGCCATAGCGGGCAGCCCTCAGCCGCACGGCACTGCAGCACCTCCACCAGCACTTGTGATGTGTAGCTGGGCACAAACACCCTGTGGGACAGTGGTGTCAGGTTCTGTCCCTCCATAGAGATCAACAGGACTTAGGAAGGCAAGCCAGAGGGATGGGACACCCTAAGATCCTCACCCTGGGGATGTCTCCTCCTTAGGAGACCCTCTCACACTCACTTGTAGAGGCAGGATCGGTTGTGGGGGGCCATGCTCTGCTCAGTGACATAACCAGGGTACAGCACAGCAATGTTCACCAGGCGCTGAACGATGAGCTGTGGCTGGAAGAGATACTGGCATTCCTCGTAGAGCCCCTGCACCAGCAAGACAGTCAGCATAGGGTAGGAGGCCTATAGCACTGTCCCCACCTGGGACATTTTCCCCTCATAGTTGTCAGACCAGGACAGTCAGACCCCAGCAGAGCCCTGCAGCAAGCCCTGCCACCCCACCATCCTCCCAAGCCCTTCACCTTGACGGAGATCTTGCCCTCATCTTTGGGCAGGTGGGCAGCCAGAAACCAGTCCCCAGGCAGAGGACTGGTGACGTTGAACACCCCAGTGGTGCGGTTGGGCAGGGTCCAGGTGAGAGTCAGTGCAAAGGAGCCAGGGACAGCTGTGTCCCTGGGGAAGTGTGTGTGCAGTGGGTTAATAACAGAAGGAGCCCCTGAGCGGAAATACCTGCAGGAGAGATGGCAGTTAGCAGGGTGCAGGCTGGGCATCATTGCAAGGCCAGCCTGCCCTGCACATGTGGGTCTGTCTTCCATGCTATTAGAAGGATCAAAGGCATTGCAGGAAGCCACCCATAGGGTGGAACCTTGCCAGGAGCTGTGAACATTCAGGTATGAGATGCACAAAAGAGAGGAGCCTGCAACAGTCCTGGGAAGATGAATCATGGGGAGTGAACATAAATGTGCATGTATGTGCATATATGCATGAGTGTGTATGTATCTGTGCATACGTGTGTGCCTGCATAAGAGTGCCTGTGTGCATATGCATGCATGAGTGCCCCTCTCTATGTGTGCATGTGTGGGCATACATGCAGATGTGCATGTGCAAGCAGGAAGCAGACAAAAAGCAAGCAGGCTCCAAGGCCAAGTCCAAGCAAGGGGCAAGGACAGGCAGAGGCAGGCAGGAAGAAAACAGATAAAGCAGGCTGCTTACTCACACAGTAATGCTACGGTCCGGGCATTGATCCCCAAATGTGCCACCCTGCTCCTTGAAAGTGATGAGGTTCCAGACAGCGATGACTGTGTCCTCAGGGATATGGAAGTGGAAGAGCTCGATGCTGGCAAAGGAGCGGAAGGGGCTGAGCTTTCGTGGTGTGCGGGTGAAGTAGTCAGTCACAAAGAGCCCATCTGCATAGGAGACCCAAGGCGCTCTCAGTGGGGTGAAGGACTGGGGTGGAGGGGGGTGTGCAGAACCCCTCCCAGGCCAGGCCCACCTACGAGACTCTGAACATGCCCCAAAATGGGGAGCTCTCCTCAGTGGGACAGGTGGCGCTGGGGCTGCACCATTTCAGCATGTCTCCAGGAGTAATGTTGCCTGTGCCCACATGTACCTCCCAGCCCTGGCACAGTCTGCATTGTACCTGGTTCAGCATTACCTCAAACCCAGTTCTTGGACCCATGGCCACCCCTCCTCTGGAGACTGAGGAGCCCTCTCTCCTGGCTGCTGAGACTCTGCCCAGACAACGTATAGCTCTTTCAACTCATCGACCTGTTCAGTGAGGATCTCCTCCCTGCTTTTTACCTATAATGAAGGGCCATTCCTCGGGCTGCAGCCCGACCACAGCAAGTCAGCTCTGACAGGGACATAGATTCCCTACCTTCTCTGCCTGCTGAGGAGGCTTAGCACAGAGCCCACCATAAACCACAGGTTCCTACTCTAGAGCCACAAGCAGAAGAAGTGAGTAGTGCTCTTCCTGCACAGCTCTCCCATGGTCTGCGGAGGAGGAATGGTGTACATATGTGTGCACATATGTTCATGTGGGTGCTGTCTACGTGTATAGCAAAGTGGAGGCAAGCACACCCACATGCAAGAGTGTGAGTGGCTGTGCAGAGCCCCGTGTCTGCAAGACACTTCCTGGAAGCCCAGCAGCACTCACTGGGGCCACCTCTCCCTGCCCAATTGTCTGACTGATCTCCAGGAATTTTCAGGAGCCCCATCATCAGAGAGACCACCACTTCCTCAGCATGGTAGAGACAAGGGAGACTTGGTCTCAAGACAGCAGCTGCAACTTCACCTTGCCATAGACATAATTCCCTAGTTCCAGCCTGGAGGAACATCTATTATTCCCCAGAGATACACAAAGGATGACATGTTCCTCCACGCAAGCTGCTAGCAAAGGGGATGCCAGCAGAGGATGGGCTAGGAGCAGGGCTGTGCATGGGAGGACTCATCCAGGGGGAGGTGGGATAGCTGAGAGGAAGGGCTGCTTTGTACAGCGTGTGCTGGCTGGACGTACATGCATGTCCTTATGTGCACATGTGGTTTTGCTGCGTGTGTGCAGCCCCAGCTGGCTGTACACTAACATGCATCTGCTCCTTTTCCTGGAATAAAAGCAGCTCCCCCTCCCCTTCACTGACAGCTGACAGAAGCCAGGCACAAAATACTTGTCTCAATGCAAAAGCACCCAATCCCATTTTCCCCACCATGAACCACCAAGCCATTCCACAGCTCATTTCCCCACATCCAGACAGTAACCGGGCACGGGGCCCCAGAAGCACTCAGAGTTCCCAGTCCCAGCACAGTTCCCCATGCCCATTTACCCAGGACAACGCAGGGGAAAACAGCTGCAGGCAGAGGGTCAGGCTGAAACCCATAGCAGTGTGGTCAGAGCATGAGGAGGGGTTGCTGGAGGATGGGCTTGTATTTTCCATCCATGGGAGTGAGGGAAAAGGAGGAAAGCAAGTGTTCCGTTTCCCCAGGACAGCGGCCAGAGCTGTGAGACCCCCGACCCTGGTACCACAGCCCCATGTTGCGGCCGGCGCTCAGCACGGCAGGTAGCTGCCACGGTCGGAGCTCAGCACCGCGAACAGCTCCCCGCGGCCGGCGCGCAGCACCACGGACAGCTGCCGCGGCCGGCTCTCAGCACCGCGGACAGCTCCCGCGGCCGCCCCACCGCTGCCCCACGGCCGCCCCGCAGCACCAGCAGACCTGGCCACTGCCCCCCACCCCAAGGGATGCCTCCTCCACGCCCGCGGACACCCCTCCACATCTCCGTCGCCAAGCCAGCTCCCCGTGCTCCACAGCAAGCTCATCGCTTCACAGAGTCCTCTCGGTGTCCACCTCGCACACCCCGCTGCCTCGCTGCACGCCCATCTCCCTCTGTACAAGCTGTCCATCCCTGCTGACCCACTACATGCACACAGCCCCCGGCCCACTGCCCATGCTCCTGTATGCCACTTGGTAGTTCCACTGCACCTGCACTGCCTGCGTCCTCCTGGCACACACACTTTGTGCCCCACTGCATGGGTACCCCATGCCCCACAGCATGCTTATCACCATGCCCCACTGCACACATGTCCTTGTGCCCCACTCCATAGACACCTGATACCTGCTGCACATGCAAATCCATGCCCCATTATGCAAACACTCTGTTATGCACACAACTCTGTGTCCCATCGCACATGGACTTCATGTCCTATTGCACGTGCATTTCCTGCCCCATTGCACACACACCCCACACCCAACTGGGCGCACCTCTGTGCCCTGTTGCATACATGCCCCAAATCCCACAGCATGTCCACCCCATTCCTTCTAGCACAGACTCACCATGTCCCACTGCATGTTCATCCTGCACCCCACAGCAGGCAGACGCTGCACCCCACTGGGACATACACCCACCCCCACACCCCATTCTCACCCACTTCCCGCCCCATTGCATGCACACCCCACATCCCATTGCTCGTGTACCCCACACCCACCCCAAGTTCTTCCCCTTGCCTCTCGACACAAGCACTCTGCCTCCCACTGCATGCACCCCAGTTTGCCCCTCAGCACACAGACCTCCCACCCCACGGCACACACATCCCACACCCCACTGCACCCATCCCCCATTCCCCTTGCACAGGCACCCCTCAACACACCCCCGCGCCCCACTGCACCCGTTCCCCGTTCCCCTCGCACATGCACCCCTCACTGTGCCCCCCGGCGCCCCACGGCACACGCACCCCATTCCCCTCACACATGCACCCCTCAATGTGTCCCCTGTGCCCCGAATCACACTTCCCCTATGCGGCTGCCCCTCTCTGCCCCACACCCGTGGCACGCCCCCCGCCCCCGTCTCGCGCCCCCGGCACTCACCGGCGGGCGGTGGGAGGAGGAGGAGGAGCGGCAGGAGCCGCAGCGGGAGGCGGGGGGGGATGCGCCGCCGCCCCCCGCCGCCCCCGCCGCCCCGCCGGGCCATCCCCGCCGCGCCGGCTGCCCAGGGGCGCGCGCCGCCCGCCGCCCCGCCGCGCGCGCGCCCGCCGCCGTGACGTCATCAACCCCGCCTCCCGCCACCATTGGCCCCCGGCAGCGCCCCGCCCCTTCCTGAGAGACCCCATGGGGAAAGCGACACGGGACATGGCCTGGGGACATGGTCATGTGGCTGGGGGAGTGGGGTATGGGGCTGGGGACAGGGACAGGGACAGGGACATGGCACTGGTAACAGCGACAGGAGGCTGGGGGACAGTGGCGTGGGGCAGAAGACACAGACATGGGCTGAGGACAAAGATACAAGGCTCGGAGACTGGGCCATGGAGCTGGGGACAGGGACAGGGACACTGGGCTGGCGATAGGGACATAATCTGGGGCAGGAATATGGCCTAGGGACAGGGACACAGATGGGCACAGGGGCGTGGAGCTGAGGACAGAGATACGATACCAGGGGATAGGGACATTTGGCTAGGGGACAGGGTCATAGGGCTGGGAATAGGTTTATAGTCTGGGGACATGAACAGTCAGTGGGGACAAGGATACAGGCAGGGCTGGGGGACAGAGATACAGGTGGGGGACAGGGACCTGGGGCTTGGGACAGGGGTATGGGGCTGGAGACTTGGATACTGTCTCAAGAGGGAGATACAGAGCTGGGGGTCAGGGACGTGGGGCTGAGGGCAGAGCTATAGGCTGGGGGTCAGGGACATGGGGCTGAGGACAGAGATATAGGCTGGGGATTGGAACCTAGAGCTGGGGACATCTATAGAGTCTGGGGACAGGGATAAGGCCTGGGGAACAGGGGCACAAGCTGGTATGAGCGATGCAGAGCTGCAGGACAGGGGACGTAGGAGATGGGATGCAAGTGGCCATGGGACCAGCCTACAAGGAGGACACAGAACAGATGTGTAAGGGGCCGTGGGGATGGGATGCAGGGGAACAAGGAGACTATGCACTGGGGGACAAGGGAGCATCCTGTGGGGAAGGGAAAGGGCTGGGGAGGGGAGACACCTGTAGGGGCTGTTCAGAGGGGTCGGGTGGATTTCTGACAGCTGTTGCCATCTCATTATAATAAATTATAACATTTATCTTACAGAGGAGGTGCTCAGGACAGGGGGTCTGGGCACTGTCTGCAGGGATGAGTACATCCTGACTGGAAGTGATCTCATCACCTTTTCCCAGACTCCCGCAACATCATCCACAAACTCCCCTGACATCATCACCCCTGACATTGGTAGATGAGAAGCTCAACATGAGATGGCAATGTGTGCTTGCAACCCAGAAAGCAAACCATATCCTAGGCTGCACCAGAAGAAGCGTGACCAGCAGATTGAGGGAGGTGATTCTGCCCCTCTACTCCATTCTCATCAGACCTCACCTGGAGCCCTGCATTCAGTTCTGGAGTCCTCAGCACAGGAAGGACATGGAGATGTTAGAGCAAGTCCAGAGGCCACAAAGATGATCAGAGGGCTGGAGCTCCTCCCATATGAGGAAAGGCTGAGAGAGTTGGGGTTGTTCAGCTGGAGAAGTTTTCGGGGAGAGCTTAGAGCAGCCTCCCATGACTGAAAGGAGCTATAGGGAAGCTGGGGAGAGGCTCTTTATCAGGGAGTGCAGGGATAGGACAAGGGGGAACAGTTTTAAACTGAAAGAGGTGAGATTTAGACTAGATCTTAGGAAGAAAGTTTTTCTTGTAGGGGTGGTGAGGCACTGGCACAGGTTGCCCAGGGAAGTTGTGGACGCTCCATGCCTGGAAGTGTTCAAAGCCAGGCTGGATGGGAGTTTGAGCAACCTGGTCTGGTGGACGGTGTCTCTGCACATGGTGGTGGTGGGGGTGGAACTGGGTGATAGCTCTAAGATCTCTTGCAATTCAAACTATTCTATGATCATCCATGAGCTCCCCTGATCATCCGCCTTGGCCAGTGTGGAGCTAGGGGGTGATCCTCGTGGGGGCGTGACCCTCATGGGGGGGGATGACCCTCATGGGGGGTGACCATGGTGACCCTCCCTCTTCTGCCCTTATGGATGACGAGGGGAGAGACAATGCCCGCGCCCCTGCCCGTTCCCTAGTGTGGTCCGATTCTCACGACTGTCCCATCCCTGTCCCCACGGTTCCTCCCGCTCCGGACAGCGGAGGAGCCTTTGCTCCCTGATGGATGAGGAGCGGGGAGACACTGCCCGCTTCCTGGTGTGGACCTTTTCCCACCGTTCCGCGGTGTGGTCGGGTCCCCACCGTTACCCCATCTCGGTCCTGTCTCTAGCCTGGTCCCATGCCATTCCCAAAGCTCCCGGTGAGTTTGCTCCCCCGGCCGCCAGGGGGCGGGAGCGCCGCAGGGAGTGCCGCTCTGCCTCTCGCCTCCGTTGCCGGGCGCTGATTGGCTCTCGGCTCCGCAGCGTGCCCCAACGCGATTTCCGGTATCGCGCTGCTCCCGCCTAGGAACGAGGGGGTGACAGCGCCTGGCACCCTTCAGGAACCCCCGAAACCCCCCCCGGCCTGGCTTCGACTCCCTCCAAGGCCTAGTCCTGCTGCGCCCCCCCAAGTGCTGGTGCTCCCTGGTCTCTGTGCTCCCCTACTCGGTACCAGTGCTCTCTGTACCCTCCCCACCTGTGCCTCCCTGCTGCCCCTGTGGCCCCCCAGCCCCACCCCGGTACCGACAACCCCCCGACCTTTGTGTCTCCCACCCGGTGCCTGTGCCTCCCCGCACCCTCTGCCCCCTCGCTGTTGTCGGCGGCCGGTGCCCGTGCCCCCCCGCCCGGTATCGGTTTCCTCTGCCCGGTGCCAGTGCCTCACCACGTGGTATCCGTTTCCCCTGCCCGGTACCAGTGATCCCCTGCTTGGTATTGGTGTGTCCCCACACCCGGTACTGGCGCCCCCGAGGCTATGGAGTTCCCAGCCACTCTCTTCCCGTCGTACTTCAGTGTCGGCCCTTCCCAGGATGAGGGGGGACCCGCTCCTGCTGCTGGCTGGGGTGAGCTTGGGCAGGTGCTGGAGGCCAGACCTGGCCACCATCAGGTAAGGTCACCCTGCCCGAGACCAGGAGGTCCAGCCAGGCTGGTGGAGGCCGGTGTGGGTCGAGCAGGGGCCACTCTCGCCTCCCTCTCCCTGCAGGCCAAAGTGATGTTCATGCCACGCCGCGGTGGGATGGGCGAGCGCTGGGAACCTGCCGATGCTGCTGCAGTGCCATTCCTGCTTCCCAATATGAGTGAGGACCACGGGGGATGGGAAAGGGGGATGCTGCCCGGGGAGCAGGGAGGATATCCCAGTCTATGTGCCCGCTGAGCTGCCCTGCAGCTTGGCATCCCTGCTGGTTCTGCCATGCTGGCATATGGAGCCAGCAGTTTCGAGGGGTGCTCGCAAAGGAGGGAGCAGGGACAGGAGAGCCATTACCCTGCCACACTGCAGCAGTGTCCCAGTACTTGTGCAGTACCAGCGGCCCCTGCCCTCTTCCCACAGGCTGCTGGATTCCCTCACTCGTGCCTCGGGACATCCTCTACCGCAGCTTCCTGCGCAGGAAGCTCCAGACAAGGAAATGTAGACCCACCCTGGATTTCACCAAGCAGGTACAGCCTGGGACAACCACGTCCTACCAAGGATGCAGGGGGACGGCATGGCACCCCTGCACATCCCAGCCACTCCCTGTATTTCCCACATAGCTGAGCCACTTCTTCATGGATCACCCACAAGATGCATTTGGCTCCCTGGGGAAACTGCTGCACAAGAACTTTCACCTGGGTGACTCTGGTGTGAAGGTCAGTGTCTGTCTAGGGGTGAAGACTCCCATCTGTTTCCCCTCACAGCTGCCAGCTCCAACCTTTCCTCCCCACAGAGAGAAGTCCGGGACAACACAATCCGGATGACAGCCCTGATGGAAGAAATCAACCGTCTGGATGCCAGGCGGTAAGCGTCCCTGTGTCTCCTGCCCTGGAGAGGGCTGGAGGGGCCTCCTGCTCTCTTCCCTAAACCCAGTGCTGTCTCTACCCCTGCAGCGGCTGCCCCCAGGAGCACCTTGCTGCCCGCCTGCGCTGGTTCTCCCACCTGTCCCGTGACTGGCTTTTTGAGGTGCCGCTGGGGCTGCTGGCGGACTGCGTACATGAGGAGCTGCTGCTGCAGTGGGCCAGTCTCCTCTTTGACGACAGCCCTACCGGGGGAGCGCTGGCCTGGCTGCCCCTCGAAGATGGACAGGCACAGATGGGCCGCCTGGTGTACCCCGGAGGGCAGGCCATGAACCACCTCTGTATCCTCTTCCCAGTGAGGCCCCCTGGGGGGAGGGAAGGAGGCTCTTTCCAAGGAGATTGTGTAGCACCACCCTTAGCCAGCACTGCAGATTTCCAGGACGTAGTGGTGGAGGAGCTGCCCCGCGCAGAGGGCTTCCCTGCGGAGTTTGAGCTCAATGGGCGCATCCGGCAAGTGGCTGCCGCCCAGTCACATGGGGAAGGTGACCTGTCCATACCCCAGGAGGCTTTGTACCCCAGGCCTCGGGCAGCAGGGGGCCCCCAGGACACTGTTGTCTCTCATGTGCTGCCTCTCATCCCCTGCCAGATTTCGTTGGCGTCCGCTCGGACTATCACTGCGGTGTTTGGAGGGTGCCAGGCAGGACAGGGGCAGCCCCCACTGCGCTGCAGGTCATCCGCACCAGCGTGCCTGCCTCCTGTCTCAATGTCAGGTGGGCACTGGGAGAACTGAGCTTTGCAAGGAGGGGGCTCTGTTGGCTTTGCAGCCCTCTGTGCTGTGGCAGATACTCTTGCCCCACAGTGATGCCATGCAGTTCCCCCCACAGCCCTCACCTCCCCGGGGAGCTGGCCGTCTGCACCCAGAGCGGATCCGTCTACCTCTGGAATGTTGAGACCGGGTGAGATGGGGTGCTCAGATCTGGGAGGAGTTTCACACAGACCCCTGGCTCTTGGGGATGTGGGGGGCAAGCAAGAGGGGCAGTTCTGCCCTGTATCAGTGTTGCCTTCTCCTCACAGGCTGCAGAGGCTCCGCCATGACACCCAGACCATGTTTTTTCGGGACCATTCACCCTGGCGCTGGAGTGACTTCACTGCCCACCCGCGGGTGCTGAGCTGTGCCGACCGCACTGGCCTGCAGTGCCTGGATGCCCGGGTGAGCCCAGGGGGCTAGACACAGGGCAGGGGAGAGATATCCCCCAGGTCAGGGTGCTGACAACCCCCTGATTTGCTGCTGCAGGCCCCTGAGAGGTGCCACTTCGACTTGTTCAAGGTAGGCGAGGAAGCCAGCTGCCAGCAGGGTGAGCGTGTGGTGCTGCCTATGTACCTGGGCAGAGCTCACCCCTTCCAGCACCTCATCACCACCCAGGTAAGTCCCACCACACCTGGGCAACAACCAGAGGCTGGAGCCAGATTCCTCAGCGCAGCCCCAGCTCCCAATGCCCTGGAGGCAGAGGGATTGCCCAGCTGAGGGGGGCTGCCACAGCATGTTGGGGTGAGCCCTCCTCACTGTGCCTCCCATCGCAGTTCTCCCTGTATGTGGTGGATGAGCGGTTGCCGCTGGTCCCTGTGCTGAAGTGGATGCACATGATGAAGGCCCCCCCTCTCTTTGCCCACTTGACACCAGGCGACCCTGGAAGGAGCCATAAATTACTGCTCGGCACATCCCGCACCCAGGAGATGCTGCTGCTGCAATACCAGGGTGAGAAATGTGGCCTCAGAGATGCGGCAAGGCCAGGTTGCCTCTGTACTCATATTCCAGGCTCCTCTTTGCTGGGACTGGCTGCATCAGTGCCTGCTGGCCAATTTTTGGCATGTCTTTCCACAGGGGGTGGCCAGTCGGCCTGCCAGCTGGTGGGTCCTCCACAGAAGCTGCACAGCATCGCCAGCTGCCTGGAGCACCTGCCTGCCCAGCTCCCGCACCACCACCGCCTGCTCCAGCAGCGCCTTGGCGCCCCGGCTGCTGGTGGGTGTCCCACGCCGTCTGAGGGTGCGGGTTCAGGGGAGAAGGACATGGGTTGCAGTGGGATACATCCCTCACCGTGCCCTGGGGAGGAGTCTGAAAAACCAAAAGGCAAAGCCCTGAACCACTCCATGCACAGTGTGTGGGAGATTAATGAGCTGGGAGAGGACATGGGGTGCAGGAGCAAGCAGTGAATGCACCCGTGGTGGGATGGAGGCAGCCCCCACTGCCAGCCAGGCCCCAGGAGGGCCCCCAGGGCCAGGACCCCGATGGCAATGCTTCCTCTGTCCCCACAGGGCTGGCCGCCACACTGCAGAAGGATGGGCAGCGGGAGTCCTGGCTGGTTTTCCAACTCTCCGAGGCTGGGGACCTGTTCTGCCAGAGGCTGACCCATGATGCACCACAGCCCCCTGTGACCACCTCAAGGGACCAGGCAGTGGCAGCCCCCAGCTCCTCCCCTCTCTTCGAGGATCCAGCCAGCAGCCCACAGGGCTTGGAGGAAGAAGAGGAAGAGCAAACCTTTTACTTGTCCAACCTGGAGGTGATTATCAATGATGATGACGAGGATGTGGGCACACCAGCAGCCCCGGAGGAAGTGGAACTGACCCAGGAGCCCTGCGCCAGCCCTCAGCCTTCCCCAGCAGTGCCGAGTGAGGCCGTGGCCCTGCAGTACCGCCACTGGCTGAAGGTCCTTTCCAAGTGCTGGAGGGAGCCCCCCCGGCATTCCTGTCCCCCCACCTGTGGCCAGAAGCGCCTCTTCACCCAAAAAGAACTACAGACGCTGCCGGCAGGACCCAGCACCCTGCACAGGCAGGCACAGCAGCGAATGCACCAGGCCATGCAAGAAGGGGGCCGCATCCAGCTCTGGGACCTCCTGGACACCCAAACCCCTGCCATTCCACAGCCCACAGAGCCAGTGGACAGTCCAGACCCCCTGAGTGCCCGTCTGACAGCATCCTGGTCTGGGGACTGGAGCCAGTGGTGGGAAGAGAGGACAAGCTTCAACAGGGCGCAGAGGCAGCGGGCACTGCGGGAGCGGCGACGGCGGCAGAAGCGAGCCCGTGGACGCCGCAGCCTTTCGGCCAGCTTCACCTCTTCCCTCACCTACCAGTCGGAGCTGTCGGAGCTGAGCGATGCTGGCCCCCTGCCACTCTCCCCCGTGGTGCCCCAGGAGGGCTCCCCAGCCCGTGGCAGTCCCCCACCATCACCAGTGCCTGATGAAGCCCTGCTCTCCTCGCAGACCCTGCGCAGCCGCGGCATCCCCAAGGAGCGTCGGAAGACGCTGCGGGACTACCTGGGAGTATGTGCTGAGGGTGTCCCCGAGCCACCGGAGCTCCCCAGCAGCCAGGCTAGTCAGCTCTGCATCCCGTCCTCCCAGAGCCAGCTCTCCTCTGCTTCCCAGACCCGCCGTAAGCGCCCACGCATGGGCTTCTGAGCACCCAATAAACTCCTCCCTGCACCAGATGCCCTTTTTTTGATTTAGGGTTTGGGAGGGGAGGCTACCCAGCCACACAGTCACCGCACCCACTCGTGGTCATAGTGATCACAGTACCCATGTGTGGTCACAGCACTCACTGTTACAGGTCTCACATGTGATGTAGTCACAGCACCCATGCAAAAATTGTGGTACCCACATGTGATCACTGCACCCACTCAAGGTCACAGCACTTACATGTGATCATAGCACCCATGTGTGATCATGGCACCCACGTATAACATAGTCACAGCACCGACACATGATCAGAGTGTCCATGGATTATCACAGCATCCAGTAATGGTCCCTGTGCCCACTCGTGGTCACGGCACCCATGTGTGGTCGCAGTACCCACGTGTGGTCATGGCACCCATGTTTTATCACAGCAGCCATTCATGCATGGTCCCAACCTGTGATCACAGCACCCACTCACGGTTATAGTTCCACATATGATTGCAGTACCCACTGGTGTAATCAACACCCACGTGTGATGACAACACCCATGCATGGTTACAGAACCCACTCATTGTCGCAGCACCCACACGTAGTCACAGTTCCTACCTGTGGTCCCAGCACCCACTCATGATCACAGCACCCACGTGTGATCATAGCACCCACTCATGGTCATGGCATCCGTGTCCAGCCACAACACTCACTCGTGATCACAGCAATCACTCGTGATCGCGGCACCCACCCATGATCACGGTAGCTACTCGTGGTCACAGCACCCACTCGTGGTCACAGTACACAACGCACTCACAGGACGTGTCCATGGGGCTGGGTCCGACAGGGCCCCTCTCGGGGGCCCCGCGGGAGGGCATATGCAAACCACCCCCAGCCGCGCGAGGGTGCGTGGGACCTTTGAGTTACAGACGCGGCGGCCAATGGGGCGGCGGGGCGGGGCCAGGGGGGCGGAGGCCAATGGAGGAGCGGGACCAGCCCTGACGGGTGGGGCCAATGGGAGGAGCGGGGACCAATGGGGTGACGGGGCGGGGCCTGCGGGGCGGGGCCGGCGGGGCGGGGCCGGCGGGGCGGGGCCTGCGGGCGCGGCGATGGCGGCGCTGTTGGGGAGAGGCCTCACGCGGGGCGCGCTGCGCGCGGGACAGGTGGGCGCGGGGCGGGGCTGTGCGGGGTGGAGAGTTAGGGGGTGGTATGGGGGGACACAGAGCAGGTTGCAGGGGCTGGGGGTGACCGGCCCCGCCGAGCATCACGCTTTTCGTTGCTGTCATCCCCGGGGCAAGGTCCGCGGCGGGAGGGATTCTCTGCGTGCGGGACCGCGGGGGACCGCGTGCCCCCCGGTCACCGCCGTGGGTAAAACCCCAAGTGTGTCAGCCCCACGGGCATCTCTGTCACCACCACCTGCATCCTCCCATTACCCCTGTGTGCCTCCCCTCGTGTACCCCCATCCCCCTATCTGCACTGACCTTAACCCCCTATGAACTCCTGTCACCCCCGGTTGCATCCCCTGTAACACCCCGTGCACCCTCCATCACACCCATGTATGTAAACCCCATGTGTATCACTCCATGTGTACCCCTGTCACCCCCTGCTTCATTCCCATCACTCCCATTCACATCCTCCCCATGTGTACCCGTTACCCACAATTACATCACCCATAATTCCCATGTGCACCTCAGGCCTCAGAGCACCTGCGTGCACCCCAGTCACCCCCGTGGATGTCACTTCATATGTGTCAGCACCCATGCACACCTGTCACCCCCAGTTGCATCCCCTGTCATCCCCATATGCGTCTCTGCGTGCGTATGCCCATCAGTCGCAACTGCATCCCCCGTAACCCCTCTGTGTGTGCCCTGTGTGTACCCCTGTCACCCTCAATTGCAACCCCTTTAACCACCATATGCACACCTCCATTGCCCCCAATTTTGTTCTCCATAACCGTTGTGTGTACCCCCCATGTGTAGTCCTGTCACCCTTAATTACAGCTCCTATAACCCATATGTGCACCTTCTGTCACTGACATGTGTTGTCATGTTACCCCAACTGCATCCCCCACCACCCCATATGCATCCCCCATATGTGTACCACTGTCACCCTGTCACACCCATATGCATCTCCCCCATCACCCCTGTATGTGTTCCTCTATGTGTACCCATCACCTGCAATTGCATTCCCCACCACCCCCATGGGCACCCCTCCATCATCCCCATTTATGTCCCCCCATGTGTACCTGTCATCCCCAAATGCATCCCCCCACCCCCCACATATGTCTCTCCTCATATATACCCGTCACCCCCTATTGCATCCCCATCACTCCATGTGCACCCCTGCCATGTGTACCTGTCACGCTCAGCTGCACCCCCCTGTCTCTCTCATGTGCATTGCCCCATGTGTACCTGTCAATCCAGTTGCATCCCCCATAACCCCCATGTGCAGCCCCCAATGTGTACCCCCATCACCCCAACAGCGCCCCCCCCATCACTCCCCTGT
This sequence comes from Neomorphus geoffroyi, assembly GCA_033558235.1. Classification (NCBI taxonomy): domain Eukaryota; kingdom Metazoa; phylum Chordata; class Aves; order Cuculiformes; family Neomorphidae; genus Neomorphus; species Neomorphus geoffroyi. The sequence goes on from JAUMJM010000048.1 coordinate 4,231,902, forward strand.
GCCCTGTGCATTGCCCCATGTGTATCCCCAGCTGCATCCCCATCACCTCCTTGTGCATCCCCCCATGTGGACCCGTCACCTTCAATTGCATCCCTTATTAGGCCCATGTGCGCCCCTCACCACCCCATATATACCCCTGTTGCCCCATTTGCAACCCTCATAACCCCCATGTGCATCCCCTCACATGTGCCCCATCACCCCCATTGCAGCCCAGATCACTCCCAATTGCACCCCCTGTAACCTCCCTGCCCAAGTGCCCCCCGCCCCTGCCACGGTGTGCCCATCCCTGGTGGCCCAGCCGCTGAGCCCCCCTGCTGTGCTCCTGTCCCTAGCGGTGGGTGGCCATGGCCAGTGGGAAGGATGGGGAGGTGGGTAAGGCGCAGCAGGCAGCAGCAGGCGGCGAGGAGGCAAGCAGGCAGCCCACCATCTTCAGCAAGATCATCGCCCGCAGCGTGCCTGCCACCATCCTCTATGAAGATGAGAAGGTAACCGGGACAGCAGGGTGTGCATCTCGACAGGGAGGGGGGACAGCACCCATGGGTTCAAGGCTCACCCTGCTCCTCCCACCCTCCCCGGCAGTGCCTGGTCTTCCGTGATGTGGCCCCCCAAGCCCCAGTCCACTTCCTGGTGATCCCCAAGCGCCCCATCCCCCGGATCAGCCGCGTGGGTGTCCAGGACACTGAGGTGAGTCTGCAGGAGGTGGCCCCTGGGAGACAGATAGGGGGGCACACAGACATTGCTGACCCTCCTGCTGCCCTGCCCGCAGCTCCTGGGGCACTTGCTGGTGGTGGCAGCACGGACGGCGCAGGCAGAGGGTTTGGCCGATGGCTACCGTCTGGGTGAGTTGGTGGCCTTATCTTGTGCGATAGGGCAGGGTCCTCGCTGGTGGTCCCGGGGGAGTGTGACCACGAGAGGTGACCTGCTGTGGAGGTGGCCTGACCCCTCGTATCCCTCTCCCGGCAGTGATCAATGATGGGAAGCATGGTGCCCAGTCTGTCTACCACCTGCACATCCATGTGCTGGGGGGGCGGCAGCTAGGCTGGCCCCCTGGCTGAGCACTCTCTGCCTGCTGTACCCCAATAAAGCATCTCTTTGGCAGTGGCTTCAGTGGCTCTGTGCCCTCTCAGGGATCAGGGTGGACAGCATGGGACAGCAGTGGCTTCTGGTGTCACCGCAGCTGGAGTAGGGTGGGACTTGGTGCTCTGCTTCTTGGAGGAGGGGGCTCTGGGCTCCCCATGTCCAACCTTGCCCATGCTGGAGATGCTGGAGTCCTGCATTCAATTCTGGAGTCCTCAGCATAAGAGGGACATGGATGTGTCAGAGCGGCTCCAGAGGAGGCTACAGAGATGATCAGAGGGCTGGAACACCTCTGCTATGAGGACAGGCTGAGAAACTTGGAGTGGTTCAACCTAGAGGAAAGAAGGTACACAGGAGATCTTAGAGCAGCCTTCCAGTACTTGAAGTGAGCTATGGGAAAGCTGGGGAGGGGCTCTTGATCAGGAAGTGCAGGGATAGGATGAGGGGGAATGGTTTGAGCTGAAAGAGGGGAGATTGAGTTGAGATATTAGAAAGAAATGTTTTCCTGTGAAGGTGGTGAGGCGCTGGCCCTCGTTGGATGCCCCATCCCTGGAAGTGTTCAAGGCCAGGTTCTGGGGTACTTTCAGCAACCAGATCCAGTGGGAGGTGTCCCTGCCCATAGCAGGGGAGTTGGAACAAGATGATCTTTAAGGTCCCTTCCAACCCAACCCATTCTATGATTCTATGCTCTGGAGCCCCCCATTTGGAGCAAGAGGAGTTTGAGGGGTGTCAGCATCCCCAAGGCAAAAGGCCCATCCTGATGCCTGGCAGTGGGGGTCACAGGCTGGGTGCTGTGAGGGTGTCTCTGAGCTGGGGAACATCACAGCAGTGCCAGCAGCACCCTATACCTTCGGCTACCCATCCATCACCACTGCCACAGCACTGCCACAGCATCCTTGGGCACCCCCCAAGCACCCCCACTGATCCTTCTCTGCCTTTTGAAAGTGAATTGATTGCACTAAATTGAACAAAAAGAGCTAATTGCACATTTACTCCTTCCCACCCAGAGGGCCCTTGCTAGGTGTCCTGACAACAATGGGTTCATAGCCATGAGCTGAGGGCAGACTTGGATGGGCAGCAGCATGGTGAGTGTACTGCCCCCTGAACATACACACCCCCTGTACCTCCACACATTGCATTCAAACACCCCATACAGCCGCAAACTGCACTCACACAATGTGTACCACCGCCCACTGCACTCATACACACAGTACCACCACACAGTGCACTTGCACAACCCCTGTACCACTGCACACTGTACTTGCACACCCCATACAACCACACACTGCACTCACACACACCCCGTACTGCCGCACACTGCGCTCCCACACCCCATACCACCACACCCCATACAGCCGCCTGCTGCATTCACACACCCTGTACCACTGCACACTGCACTCACACACACCTGATACCACCACACATGGCACTCGCATACACTGTACAGCTGCACACTGCAGTCATACACCTGATAACATCACACACTGTACTCACACCCCATACTGCCGCACACTGCACTCACCTCACTGCTTGTACATGCACTGCCACACAAAACTCACAGCGCTGCACACCACAGACCCCCCCCGACCTGTGCAGTATGATGTGAAATGTGTTGCAGTCAGCAGAGCCCTTCTGCATGCACTGGTGTGCAAAACATGTTGTACTACAGATCCCAGGCCCCTTGTGCATGCACCACAGTGTAAAACAGTCCTGCCACTGCACAAAACACATTGCAGCATGCACCCCAGGCCCACTATGCATCCACCACTGCAAAATGCATTGGGTTGCAGATCCCAAGCCCTCTGTGCATGCACCACTGTGTAAAACAGTGCTGTGGATCCCAGATCCCCTGTGCATGCACTACTGTGCAAAGCATGTTGCACTGCACACCCTAGACTTGCTGAGTGTCCAGCACTGTGCAATGTGCATGGGATTGCTGATCCCAGACCCCTAGTCCACGCACCACTGTGTGAAACACATTGGATTGTACCCTGCAGGCTCCCTGTGCACGTACCACTGTGTAAAACAATGCTGCACACTTCAGATGCCCTGTGCGTACAGCATGGTGTGAAAACCATAGCACTGCACATCCCAGATCCCTCTGCCTATGCAGCATGGTGTGAAATGTTGTGTTGCACTTAGCAGACTCCTTGTGCACAGTCTACTATGCAAAATGCATTGGATTGCAGACCACCAACCCCCCCCTCGTGGAGGCATCAATGTCTAAAACAGTGTTGCAGACCCCAGACTCCCTCTAAATGCACTGCTGTGCAAAATATATTGCACTGAACATCCCAGACATCCTGCACATCCACCACTGTGCAAAACACGTTGCACTGCATGACCAGACCACCTGGGTGTGCACTACTGTCGAAAATGTATTGCATACCCTGTACTCCTTGTGCATGCACCACTGTGCAAACCCCATTGGATTGCAGACCCCAGCCTCCCTGTGCCTGCGCCACTATACAAAACAGTGCTGCAGACCCTAGATGTTTTGTGCATCCACCACTGTGCTAAATACATTGAATTGCAGAACCCAGACTCCCTGTGCATGCACTGCTGTGCAAAACATATTGCCTTGCACATCCCAGACCCCCTGTGCACACACCACTGTTCAAAACACATGGTGTTGCACATCCCAGATCCCCCTGTGTGTGCACCACTGTGGAAAACCTTTGTGTCGCACCCTTCAGGCCCTTTGTGTACACAACATTGTGCAAACCCCTTTGAATTGCAGACCCCATCTCCCCTGTGACTGCACTACTGTGCAAAACAGTGCTGCAGATCCCAGATGCCCTGCACATCCACCAAAGTGCAAAACACATTGCCTTGCATGTCTGGGACCACCTGGGTGTGCATCACTGTGGAAGACATTGTGTTGCACGCCACAGTACAAAATACATTGGATTGCAGACCCTCGACTCCCTGTGCATGCACCACTGCGCAAAGCATAGGGCACGTCACAGCCCAGATGCTCTTCACATCCACCACGGTGCAAAACACATTGAGTCTGTGATCCCGGGTGTGCACTGCTATGCAAAACTTTATGTTGCACACTGCAGACCCTCTGCCCCATGTATGCAAAACACAGATCACATTGTACACATGCAGCAGTGTTCTCAGACTCTTGTTGATGTGCATCAACCGCAGACCCATACCTGCACATGGCTTTGTCCACCCCAAGTGGGCTGCACGCGCACACACAGGGATCACATCCACGCAGCTGCATGCTCACCACCAGAGCTGTGCTGTTGACACACGGAGCAAGCTCCTCGCTTGCCACTCACTCCCGCTGCACGCTGGGCCACGGCTGGACGCCATGGCTATATTTAGCATTGGGAGCTGGTGCCGGCGCGGCGTGCAGCCCACCTGGCACTGCTGGCGTGGCTGTTTGGGTCCTCGCCAGCCACGCAGGGGACCGCAGCCCGCCGGGGAGAATGGTTACTCTGTTCAGCCTCCGGCTCTGTGGCGCTGGCAGTGGGGCCCCTGGGAGCAGCGTGGGGCTGTGGCAGAGCCTGGTCACTCCCCCTGTCTTGATGCATCCAGAACAGCATGGAGAATGTTTTCAGCAGGCAAAGGGACCTTAAAAATCTTTTTGGGGTGCAAAAGAACCTAAAAATGATGTATGGTGCTGCTTCCTGCCTCTAAGACCTGCTTGAGCCACTCTTGGATGTGGGACAACACTGCCTTGGGGCTGGGGACACCAAACTGGGGCTGGGGATCCCAAATGGGGGTCTCTGGGAGGTTGGGACCCCAAAAAGGAGCAGGGGATCCCTGGTGCATCATCCTTCAGCGCTTACCCGGAGCAGCTCCCCAGGGACACCAGGTCCAGGGGAGTGCTGCTGGCACACGAGGTCAGGGGATGGAGGTCTGCAAGGGCATTTTCCCCAGCGCTGGGTTTATTTTGTCAGTGCCTTCGCAGCACGGCGGTCACAGCCTCATGGGGCTGTGGCAGGAGGGGCTGCGGGGACCAGGACTGTTTTTATTGCTCAGCCTAAGACTATCCCAAATGATGCAAGTTCCCAAAAGAGCCGGACGGGGGGGGTGGGGGGTGGCGGAGGATGTGTCAACCAGAGAAAGGCAGCCAGATGTGCACCAGCAGCTCCAGGGCTGCCGCCCCACTGCAGCACTGCTAAGGTGCAGCCCCACAGCAATGCCCCATATGCCACCCCACAGTGGTTTTCCCCACAGTGAGTGCACATGCCGGGGTTGGCATCACCAGGGTCCCTGTCCCTTACTGTGCTCCTGTGCTAGTAGTGCCCCTTTGGTGTCCCCAGGCACTCACTATGCTGCCCAGGCTTTTGAGGATGAGCCTGCGCATGTGAGTGGTGAGGCACTGGCACAGGTTGCCCAGAGAGGCTGTGGATACCCCGTCCCTGGAGGTGTTTAAGGCCAGGTTGGATGGGGCCATGGGCAGCCTGGTCTGGTGGGAGGCATCCCTGCCCATGGCAGGGGGGTTGGAACTGGATGGGCTTTAAGGTCCATTACATCCCAAACCGTTCCATAATTCTATGTCTGGTGAGGAATCAAGGAATGCTGCTGGGAAGAGCATTCTGGGGTGCTTAAGCTGAGGTACAGGAGCACCTCAGAAGGCAGTCCTAAGTCAGGGGCACAACCAACAGCATGCACCTCAGCACCCTTGCAGCAAGATCCAGCAGCAACAGTGGTGGTGTGGCCTCATCTTGGGGGGCTCTCTCCGCGTTCCCTGCAGTTGTGTGCCAGATGGGCTCTGAGGAGCCCCTGCTTGGCATGAGGCCGAGCACCCGCAGGGAGGAATGGTCCCCGTTGGGGGCCCCGGCTGGCCGAGGCCAGAGAAGCCAGGCGCATCCCCAGCCAGGAAAAACAAGGGGCCCCAGCACCAAGCATGCGGTGGCCCCATCGGTGCACACCGCAGAGGGATGAAATAACAGCCCTCGTGCCGGAGCCTGCCATGCACTATCAAAGGGCCCTTCTTTTCCCTGCCTTCCCTGGGGATGGAGGACCTGGCAATGGCTGGCGACGAGGGGAGCTGCTCCACCCCACCGGTGGGTTGCTGAGGCTGATGGGCACGCCCGAGAGCTGAGACGAAATGGCAAGGAGGGGGTCACTTGGGTCAAGCCATGGGGACCGGTGTGTCCCCAGCGTTCAAGGGCTCATTTGGATCGAGCCATAAGGAGTAGTGTGTCCCCAGGCACCTGGTGCAGGACTCATCTCTCCTGGTACCCCAGCAGGACAGAGCTCTTCCTGCGTGGGCAGAGTGATTGCCCATGTGCCCCTGAGCACCCCCGGGTCCACATCTGCTCCCCAGGCCAAGTGCTGTGACTTCTGGCTCTGCCTAAGGCTTCTCCCTGGCCCCTGCTGGTGGTGACTCCAAGGTACCAAGAAATCCTGGGGCTGGGGGTCATCGAACCCGAGGTGGGGACAGCCCTGGGATCACCCTGTCAACAGAGCTCAGCCACGTGCGCCTTCACCCCTTCCTGCCGTGGCCACACGTACCTAGCCAAGACCATCCGCCCTTGGCCCTGCCCACTTACCCTGACCATACCCTTCACTCCTGTCTATTTGCCCGTGGCCATGCCCCCTTCCCATCGGCCACGCCCCATCTCCATTTGCTCAGGCCCCTCCCCCATCCTCGTTTGCCCCGATCACGTCCTCTTGTTATGACCACGGCCCCACACCCAGCCTCATTTGTGCCGGCCACGCCCCCTGCCCTGGCCACACGCACTCGCCATGCTCTATTTGCCCTGGCCGTGCCCCACCATCATTGCCGTACCCATTGTCCTCTCCATTTGTCCATGGTCACGCCCTCTCAGATGCCCATTTACCACTGGCCACACCCCATGCCGCCATTTGCCCTGGCCACGCCCCACCTACGCCTCATTCGAGTCTGACCACGCCTCCTCCAGACTACCCCCGCCGTGTCGCCTCCGCCCTATTTGGCCACGCCCACGCCCTTTATGCCCTGGCGACGCTCCCCGCCCTCCCTCCCCACTCTACTCCACTCCTGCCTTGAGGCCCCGCCCCAGAGTGGGATTTCGACCAATGGGAGGCGCGCACACTCACTGCGCCGCCAATCAGTTTGCGGTGGGAGGGGTAGAGCTGCTGGTGCTTACCGTCTCCATGGTGACTGAGCGGTTCCTCTCCTCCCCCCTCCTCTCCCGCCCCCCCACAGGCATCATAGAGCGGGGATTGCGGAGGCTCAGATCCTGCGAGAGTGGGGCTGGGGGATCAGCGCAGGTGGGAGCCTGGGTGGACCCCCGGGGGACGCAGCTGGGGAGCAGGGGGGCTGCGTGGGTTGGAGGCAGACCCTAGGGATCGTCAAGGCCCTGGAAAATGGGGGGCGGAGGGCACGGCGGGGGAGTGGGTAGCACTCGAGGGGGCAGAGCCCAGACAAGTGGTGCTGGGGGTGCAGAGCTCACACGGGGTGCTGGGGGTGCACAGCCCAGACAAGGAGTCCTGAGGAGTGCAGAGCCCAGACGGGGGTGCTGGAAGTGCAGAGCCTGGGATGAGGACACTAAGGGAAATGTTGCTTGGGGCGGAGAGGGGGAGCAAGGGGAGGACATGGGGGTTATGGTGGGGGAAGGCCCCTCCAGAACACAGACCCAGCAGGAGACACTGCTTCTACCCCCTCTAAAGGGACAGGAGCCCCTTGTCACTTGTCCTAGGATAGGATGACACAGTGGGGCACCCAGGGTCCCTAGCCTCAGGGAGCTTGGGACACGGTGGGTGAGGGGGGCTCTGAAGGATGCCCCCTATCTCCCCACCTGTAGAGTGGCTGTAATGGGTCACAAGCCTCCTGTGTGCCCCATGGAGAGGCCACCCTGTGCAGTCAGGGTCGACACTGATGGCCTCCTGCCTGAGGTGCCAACAGAGAAATCCTTCCTTGTGCCACAGGGAGCCACCAGCAGTGATGGACAAGGTGCCCCAGGAGATGCCACTACCCATGGCCAAGCTACCAGACAAGGTCTCCCCAGCTGTGCCCAGCATTGTGCCATCCACCGAGGCTTGGAAGAACCTCAGAGGGGCTGAGCTGCTGCCCTGCCCTGGAATGCCAGGGACCTGCCCCGGAATGCCAGGGACCTGCCCCAGCGAGGTGTCCCCCATTGTGGTGCCGGTGGTGCCTGCACCCCCGCAAACACCAGCAAAGCAGCCCAGCCAGCCTGTGCCTCGGGGAAGCTGCTTGATCCACAACTGGCAGGAGGAGGTAACCATTGGCCAGGGGGCCATAAGTAGAAATGCTCCTCAAAACCGACCCCACTGTGTCCCACATGCTTCTGGACAGTCTCTGCTCTTTAAATAGTTGCCCTTGGCCAAGCCAGAGCTCCCTGCATGACCTTGAGCCCAGCAGGATGGAAAAGGAATGAAATTCAATAGCATAAAAGGCACAGGCAGGCACGTGGAGGGTAACAGCGAGTCTTTGGGATGAGAGCTGGGAGCTCACTGCTAGGGCAGTAGGAGCTCAGTGTTGCAGCCCATCGCTGGGGAAAGGACATAGAATGTGTTAAAGATCATGTTGCACCCCCTCTGCCATGGACAGGGACTCCCTCCACTGCAGCAGGTTGCTTAACGCCCCATCCAAACTGGTCTGGAACATCTCCAGGAAAAGAGCTTCTGTGACTTCTCTGGGCAACCTGTTCCAGTGTCTCCCCACCCTCATAGCGAAGAATTTCTTCCTTCTATCTAGTCTAAACCTACCCTCTTTCAGCTTAAGGCCATTCCCCCTCATCCTATCACTACTTACCCTTGAAAAAAGTCTCTCTCAAGTTTTCTTCCAGAATCATCTCCCTCACCTGGCTGGCCACACTGCTTTCTGGGCTGCAAGTGCACATTCCTGGGCCATGTTTTGCTTCTCAGCCACCAGCATCCCCAGTCCTTCTCTTCAGAGTTGCTCTGAATTCATTCTCGGCCAAGTCCATATTTGTGCATGGGATTGTTCTGGCCCAGGTGCAGGACCTTATACACAGCCTTGTTGAACTTGCACAGGCCCACCTCTCCAGCCTGTCCAGGTCCCTCTGGATGACATCCCTTCTCTCTGGCATGACCATGACACACAGCTTGGTGTTGTCAGCAAACTTGCAAAGGATGCACTCAATCCAACAGTCCACATTGTCAACAAAGATGCTGAATGGCACCACTGCCACTTGTGGGCCAAACCATGTCACAGCCTGCAGACACCACAGTTTGTTCAAGTGCCGTAAGAGTGCTTGTGCAGCTGTAGGGGCAGCATGAGCACCCAGGGGGTCAGAGTGGCCATACAAGGCAGTCTGACCCCCCGCAGCCCCACCCAAGCCACAGGTGCCCCTGGCTCTACCTTTCCCAGGAAGCTGACTAGAAGGACCGTCCTCCCTTTTGCAGTTTGTGGCTCTGGGGCTGCCCCAGGGCTTGTGTCAAGTACCGGTCTGTATGGCATGGCCTTATATATGGGACAGTGTCCAACCTGCAGATGCTCAGCCAGAGACGGTGACCCGCCCCAGCCTCTCAGTTGTGCCCAGAGCCCTATGGGACTACCTGACAGCCGGGAGTGGGCATAGGGCACTGCAGCGTGAGATCCTGCCCCCTTCCTACAGCCCCCACTGTCTGTCCCCAGAGAGCCACAAAACACCTGGACTTCATACCGGGGCAGCCGCTGAGCAACGAGAGCTTCATCTACCGGCATGGCCACCGTGGGCTGCTGACTAACGAGCTCCGTTGCTTGCCCACTAACAGCACCACCATGAAGGATGACTTCCGTCCACCAGAAATGGCACGGCTGCTGGGACGAGGTGAGGCTGAGCTCCCCCTTGAGCCCCTTTGCTCCCCAAAGGCAGTGAGAGGATGTTTTCCGTAGGGTTGATGGCACCTTCCTTCTGCAGGGCAGCGGAACATCATGCTAGAGTCCACCCTCTACCAGAAACACAGGTAAGCCTCCACCTCGGCATGCCATCCACCCCTGCAGTCATGCACTGGAGGAGGGGACTCTGCTGTAGGTGCCTGCCTGGGGCAGGGGGAAACCTAGAACTGAGGGGTGCAGGGTCTTATCTGCTGGCAGGAAGGAGATGCTGGAGGAGATGTCTCCCCAACGGATGCCCATGGAGTCAGTCTCCACCACGCACCGGGACTACTGTGCCAGCGGCCAACAGTTCTCGCCACTGCCCATCACCCAGGTACAGGCAGCAGACAGCCCCCCCCAGCTTGCGGCAGCCCCCAGGGAGCCCACAAGGCTCCTGTGTCCCACCCCCCCACCCACCCCTCACTCCCCCCCCCCCCCCCGGACTCCATTCCCCCTGCTGACTGTCACATGGCTTCCACCTGCAGCCCCACAACTACTACACAGACCAGCCCTGCAGCTTCTGGTTGGAGCATGCCCTCAGACTGCCTGTAAGACCCCCGGCACCCTGCCCTGCCAGCACCCAGGGGACCTGGCTGCTGACAGGGAGCTCTCCCCTCTCCCGTAGCACGTCACCAGCACCCGCTCTGAGAAAAGTCCCTTTCGGAGGAATGCAGCCTTCACCACTCCTGTCTCTGAATACCTGGGGCAGTCTCTGCCCCTGTGAGCAGCCAGTTATGGACCCACAAGCAATAAAAAGCAGAGTGGCACAGGTGATCCTCAGCGTTCTTGCTGACTCAGGGCTGTCCTCAGGCTGGACATTTGGAGGGAGAGCGCCATGTCCCTGGCATCCCAATCCCCATGAAGCCACGCAGCACAGGGACAGCTCCCAGCTCCTCTGCCAGGCACTGCTACCCCAAAACATGCTTTGACCTCCAAGCTTCCCTCCTTGGACACAAAGGGCAAACCACTGGCATGGCCCTGTCCCCTGGGATGTGTACTCTCCTGGCACCTGCAGTGGGTGACACATGGCCCCTGTCCCAGTCCCCAGGCAGGTTCCAGTAAGAGGCGGCAGCAGCGCAGCCAGAGCATGAGCTCAGAGGAACACACTGCAGCCCTCACGCCAAAGCAAACCCTGCCGTGGCAGCCCTGCCTTCCCAGCACCGTCTTGAGCCCTTGCCAGCTGCTGCTGCAGCCACCTTCCACCAGCTCCCGGTGCCTAGACCCCCACCCCTACGCCACAGCCAGAGTACCCCAGGGTACAATGCTCTGGGGTGCTCCAGGCAGCTGTCCCCAAGCCAGGCTGAGCTTGGTGCTGGGGTCCATCCCTCAGCCCTCCATCCCACTTGGCGCTCCCGGGCAGCGGGAAGCAGAGTTCAGAGGATGGAGGGATTTGGGGAAGTTTGTATTTCAACAAAATAGTTTGCGGCGACTCCTATATTTACACCTGGGGGGGTTGCGGGGGGGGGGGGGGGCGGTATTTACATGACCCAGTGGGGCTATATACAGGGAGTGGGAGATTGGGGAGGGGGAAAGACAAGGCATTGAAGCCTTCTCTGGCCAAGGGGACAATCCTGGCAGGATCCCCTGTTTCCACCCACTGCCCCAGTAACGGGCTGACGTGGGCACAACTTCTGCCAGGGGCCAGGTACTTAAAAGAGAGAGCAAATTGCCCTGCGGGGCAGCCAGGCCCCTGGAGTGGCTCAGAGCCAGCTGAGCCACAGGGGAGAGCGGGGAATGGGGCTGGGGAAGAGAACACCAGAGAGTGGGGAGAAATGGGGTCCTCCAGGTTGGATTTCAGGCAGTTTCCTCTCTCCAGCAGATGCTGCGAGGGTAGGTGAGCTTTGCTGGTGCTGATGGAGAGGGGCTGGCGGTTCCATGGCTGCTGGCCCCTCCATGCCCAAGGCCTGCTGAAGCAGGAGGGCTGCAGTTGTGCTGGGGAGGCTGTGGTGACAGGGGCATGGTGGTGCATCCCGGGGATCAGGCACTAGGAAGCATGGTGGCCCCATCAGGGCTGGGCACTCCGCCGTTGCTGCCAGGCTCAGATGACTTTGGGGTCTTTCCTCTCACCCAGCAGCCAGTATGTCCGCATCTTCCCCTTGCCCTGGGGGTGGAGGGGAGCAGTGAGACCCTCTCTGCACCCAGTGCTGCTCCCTAGGTGCCATCCCCAGCACCAAGGGGGACAAGGGCTCCCAGCCCCAACTCACCCACCCATCATCACATGCCCCTGTGCCTGGCACTCTGCTGGGGTCCCCAACCCTCACCTTCATCTCCACATCCCCACGCAGCTCCAGCTCAAAGCAGCCAAACTCATCCAGGACTTCTTTGGTGGTGGATGAGACATGAATCTTCAGGGCTGGATGGCACAGAGGAGCAAAAAGGACATGGCTGGGTCTGGGATTGCGACAAAAGGTGTGGCACCAGCCCCAGCCAGCAGCCCTATGGCTCACCCTGGCCATTGGACTCCATACGGGATGCGGTGTTCACCGTGTCCCCAAAAAGGCAGTACCGTGGCATCTTCAGACCCACGACTCCAGCACATACAGGACCTGCAGGCGCAGAGATGCCCAGTGCTGTGGCAGTGCGGGTGAGCAAGCATCCCACAACTGCAGTGCTGGCAAGCATGGGGACTCACCACTGTGGATGCCAATGCGCAAGCGGAGCTGGTCGTTGGGCCGGTGCCGGATCTTGAAGGTTTTGACAGCCTCAAGCAAGGCCAGGGCCATGCGGACGATCTCACGAGCATGTAATTTCCCGTTGCGCACTGGCAGCCCTGACACCACCATGTAGGCATCCCCGATTGTCTCCACCTGCAGGGTCAGGGGAAGCAGGTACACCCTGGGCTCCTCGCTGCCCACCTCATGTCAGGGGGCTCCGTCTGCTCACCCTCCCCTCACCTTGTAGACATCGAAGTTGTCGATAATGGCATCAAAGCAAGTGTAGAGATCGTTCAACAGTGTCACAACCTAGATGGAGCAAGGGTGGGTGTGGGGCCAGGAGCCAGCATGTACCTCCATCCTCAGGGGTAGTGCTGCCAGAGTATGAGCCCCCTCACCCCAATCATCCCCACAGAGGGGCTGCCCCTCAAGCCCTGCTCTCACCTGCATTGGGGTGCTCTCTGCAGACAGGGCAGTGAAGCCCACTATGTCGCTGAAGTAGATGGTGACACTGTCGAAAGCCTCAGCCTGCACCGTTTCCCCACGCTTCAGCTGCTCTGCCACAGAGCTGGTGAGGACAGAGGGGATGGTCGTGGGCCCTCACTCCAAACCCCTCTTCCCCTTGCTCCCCCTTCCCCTACACCTGCATGGAGAACCAGCTAAGGGTCCCCATGCTTGCACGGCAGTGGGTGCACATTGACCCCATGCCAATGCTCAGCCCCACATGATCCCATCTTTCCCCCTCTCACTGAGGCAGGATCTGGTAGAGGAGATTTTCCGCTTTGCGCTTCTCTTCCAAGTAGGCCTGCGTCCGCTCCTCCACCAGCTTCTCCAGGTTGTTGGCATACTGCTCCATGCGTGACAGTAGGTTGTCCAGGATGCTGGTGCTGCCCTCCCTGCCAGGGTGCAGACAACTGGCAACACAGAAAGAGGTGCCCCCCAACCACTGCCCCCAAGGCTGTCCCTGTTCCTGCCCAGGGACACCTTCCCCGCTTGCCAGACACCCACTTGTTGAATCTACGGATGAAGATCTTGATCTGGCTGAAGTCAGGGCGCTCAGCCGGCTCCTGTGCCCAGCAGCGCTCCATCAGCACCGCCAGCTCCTCGCTGTGCACCCCGATGTCAATGGAGGGGCGGAAGAAGGGCTTCTGGCTGTTACGCACCTTCTGCACGATCTCTGCCATGGGGTGGCCGATGGTGAGCACTAGACTTCCCCAGTGGGGACAGGACCACCTCACACTTGCTCCCCACCCTCACCTTTGGGGCTCAGGTCCATGCCCTCGATGTAGAAGGGGCCATTGCGCAGAGCGATCTCCTGCACGATGATGCCAAAACTGTAGACATCGGCTTTCTGCATACCCAGGGTAGGCAGGCGCCCCTTCTGCAACAGCTCCGGAGCAGTCCACAACTTCTCTGATGGGACACAGCCATGGAGTGGTGAGGCAGGGCCACCCCATCCCCCTGGGACCCATGAGCAGGCACTCACTGGCATAGAAGGCGTGTGTGTCCTCGCCATCGCAGGGCGAGCGGAAGCTGGCCAGACCATAGTCAGTGATCTTCAGCACAAAGCGGCTATCGACCACGCAGTTGGATGACTTGAGGCTGCCATGGTGTCCGATGATGCTGTTGTGCAGGAAGGCCATTCCCTGGGACAGAGGGATATGGTGAAGCTGGCATCCCTTAGGCACAACCCCCCACAATCCCTCCTGCCCCTCGCCTGGGTACCTTGACGATGTCGTTGATGAGGGAGTAGCGAAACATCCAGTCCAGGTTGATGCTCTCGTTCTCCAGGACGTCCTGTGTCAGTACATTGAGTGGACCCCACCAAGCATCCAGGGGATGGTGGCGCAGCACCAGCCCTGCCAAGCACCCAACTGCAGGGAGCTCCATGGCACCCACCCCCTCCCCTCCACTGGCCTCTGACACCTGCACGGGCAGCTTTTCTGAGAGTTTTCTGGGGCTCGGGTGGCCATCACCATGTACAACCCTTTGCTCAACACCCAGCCCAGCCAGGTCACCTGGGGTGTCTAAATGTCACCCATGGGGCCTTCAAGCTCCCCTACCTGCAGGCTGCCCCGTGGGCAATACTCTGTGACAATGCAGATGTTGGGGGGGTCGATGCACGCCCCGATGAAGCGCGTCAGGTGGTTGAACTGGATGTCCCGCATCTGGAGGTAGAAGCAAAACCCACGTGGTGCTGAGGTTGTGGGGCCATGCACTGCTGCTCCCACCAGCCCCTTCCTCTGCCACCACTGGTCCCTGCAACTCCAGGCAGGGTGGCCACCCCAGCTCAGACCCCAAACTTACGTGTTTCAGCTCAAAGAGCACCTGCCGTGTCAGCTCGATGCGCTTCTTGTTAATGTGCTTGATGGCCACCACGTTGCCCTGGGGTGCAAGGGAAGAAAAAGAGGTCAGCGCCCACTGGTCAGATCTGGGGAGGGGAGGAAGGTGCTGGCACCCCATAGTGTAAGGATGCAGCAAATTGAGAGTGCCCTAACAAGAGCTTTCGAGGTCTCAGCTCTGTAAGTGCCACACTGACCTTGAAGTGGCCGGTGTTGGCGAAGATCTGGTACTTGCCATGGGTGGTCATCAAGGAGCCGTAGCTGGAGCCACGCTGCAGGGAAGGACGGAGTTAGGGATGGGATCTCAGCAATATGGCATAACAGGCACCAGTGAATGAGAACTGTGCAGGACAAGCTCTGAAGGATCAGGACAAGATTTGCATGCTCTGTAGGGAGGGTGAAGCCCACAGGGTGAGGTATGGTGTGCTGCAGGGGACGTAGCAACGTGTAGGGGATGGATAAGGTGTGGCTGTGAAGGGAATGGAGGGCCACACAGGTGAGGTATCGTGCTCTGTAGGGGATTCAGGGCTCTGCAGGGATGGATCAAGCGTGTCTCTGCAGGGGATGGAGGGTCATACAGGGGACGGATGAAGTGTGGCTCTATAAGGAACTGGGAGCTATGCAGGGAGTGAAAGCTGTGTAGAGGATGGATGCTGTGCGACTGTTGCACTGTAGGGAATGGAGGACCACGCAGGTGACCAATAAGGGAGCAGTGTCATGCAGGGACAGAAGGCAGCGCAGGGGCAGAGGCAGGAAGGTGGCAGTCCACAACTGGGAGCTCTCACCAGGGACAGGGTGAGCCGACTGCCTGCTGCCTTGTGGTACCGCTCAGGGCTCCCAAATTGCAGCTCGTCCCAGCGGATCCTCCAGAGCATGCTGGCAAGCTCCTTCTCCAGCATCAGCTTCCTGAGGTGCACACTGGGGTCAGGTCTTTATACTCCCCTACCCTGCCTGCCCCCTCACCAGGCTAAGGACTGCCCAGTGCCCAGGCAGAGGCTCCCCTGGCCCTGACCTGAAGATGAGGAAGCTGGAGATGCCAAACATGACGAAGGTGAGGCCGGTGCCCAAAGCCACGATGGCCAGCATGGAGAGGGGGGCTGCAGGCAGGAGGGGATGTCAGCGTGGCCTCTCTGGCCGTGGATGCCAGGCTGCCATGCACCCACAGGGTGCTGGGGACTGAGGGACGTGGGGACTCAGTCCACCCACTTTTATCACAGGAAGGGTCATCCACATCAAAGACACAGGGCGGGTTGTCCAAGGGGGGTGATCCTTTCACCCAAGGGATGGGTTGTCCCAACCAATGGATCTGCTTCTCCACACCTGAGTAGTGTCCCACCACCTACAGCAGAAAGAGAGGAGATCCCCCAGCATCCCGTCCCCCAGTCCCAGATACTGGCAGGATCCCAGTGCCAGCACTCACCTCGTACTGCCCACTCTCGAGGTCACCCATGGCCCATAGGTTGAAGTCAGTGTCCCGGTCATTGTTGCTGTCCATGCTCACCAGCCCCGTGACCCCTGCAGGAGAAGAAGGATCCAGGTGGGAGGGGGACCAAGTTCCACCACCTCCGTGGCACTCACAACCCAGCTGCCCCTGTCCCACTGTTACCCTGGAACTTGCGGTCCCGCATCTTCTCGATGATGTGGGTGGCATTTTTCTTGGAGCCGCCCTCCTGCAGGGTCTCATTCAGCACCATGGCATACAGCAGCATCCCGTCATAGAAACAGCCCGCCACCAGGTTCATCTGTCAGAAGGAACCTGAGCACACCTGCGACTATGCACACAAAAGCACCCTGGCCCCAGGACGCCCACACTGGGTCCACACATCCACCCACAGCTCCATAGCCCCGCACAAGCGCCATCCCACCAGTGATGGACCCTCTGGTATTGCCTGCAGCCCTGTACCACCCTCTGCACCCTGGCGAGGTGCCACAGCCCCACTGGGATGGTCCTCACTGGCCCATCACATAGGGAGACTCACTCACCAGGGAATAGCTGAGCTGCACCCCGAATTTCTGCTTAGCTCGCTGGATGAGCTGTGTTTGGAAGTGCTGGTACTCCGGGTTTTGTGGCTCGTAGTAGGTGATCACCAGCACCATCTGCAACCGAGCACAGCATCCTGGGTTCAAGCACCAGAGACAGGCTGAGGATGTTCCCATCCCCAGGCAGGCAGGCGCAAGCTCACCTGGAAAGCCTCACGCAGCCCCGAGTCCTGGCCTGGGCTCTGGTGCCACGGTTTGAAGGCGTCATGTGCAGAGTCGCCCCGTAAGCTCTCCCCAAAGACGTCCAGGTAGAAGAACACATAGTCACCATTGGTAAGGTTCTCCCGATGAGCAAGCTGCATGATCTGCCGCAGCATCTCCGGTGGCCCGCAGAGATAGACCACTGCAGTGAGAGACGGGGCATCAGAGGACGATGCCACCCCACCTCAACCTGCTCAGGCAAGGGGTAGGATGTTTTCCCTCAGGGTGATGGGGCATGATCGCTGATGGCAGGGATGATGGAACAGGCAGGTGGGGCAGGGCTCAGCTCACCACCTTCACATGCCACAGGGTGACAAGCACACTCAGCCCCACCGCCCTTGCTGGCCCTGTCCCACTCTTGCCTCAACAGCAGGAGAGGAGAGCAGGGGAACTCTTATCCCAAAATATGAGGCACACCCCCACCCCCCCAGACCCAACAGGCCCTGCTCCAGCAAAAGCAACCTAGAGGATGCCTCCCCTGGCATAATCTGCCTGGCTGTTCCCTGCCAGCCCCAGCCAGGGGACTGGAGGGGGCGGGAGAGGCGTCAGGGCCGTGTGCTGGAGGCCTCTGGGGAATCTAGACTGGGGAACGGGACAAACCCATGTTTGGGTTCGTGGCTGGCCAGCCATGCGGCAGGAATGTGCAGGTTCCTGGATTCCAGCACCTTCAGCGGCTGCCGACGCTAATTGGAAACAGAGCATCTTGCTGGTGTGACCCATGAGGAAAGGGGGTGCCTGGGCCCCGGCTGGCCGCCCCACATGCCCCTACCCACTGCCAGGGGCTCAGACAGCCCCGATGGGATGGCCACAGGGATACTGCATGGGAATAGTGTGGGGATGGCACAGGGCACCACAGGCTGTGGGGACAGGCGCCCAACAGTGTCCGAAACCCCCCCAAGCAGGGGCCCTCCTCACCCTTGCTGAGGATCCTGCCACTGCCTCCTCCCTCCCCCCGGAAAACCAGGGCCCCCGCTCCAGCCAGCCTGGCTGGGAACCCGGGATTGAGCAACAGAGGAGGCGGTGGCGGCAGAGGAATGTCACGGTCGGGCACTGGCCCCAGTGTGCAGCCCTTCTGCATGGGGCCCGGTGTCCCAGCCTGATCCGGAGCGCAGGGAGGGCTGGGGATAGCAAGGAAGTCCCTGTGCCCCGCGATGGGGTCCCTGCTGCCAGCAAGCACCCAGACACACATATCAGGGGTGGCAAGGGGACATTTGCAGGGGCAGCAAGGGAGACCACAGGTGGGAGAATAAACCCAGCACAGCCACCCTGGGTTTCAAAAACCCACAGCAATGTAGACTGCTGCTCCTGGGCACAGAGGAGACAGAAATCACAGCACTTTGGGCTGTGCATGAGCAAAAGCCCATTTCAAGGCCAGAAATGGTTTCCTTCTGAGTGCTGCAATACTTCAAATAAACAATTTCTACTTTGCCTATTCGGTAGTCTTGCTTCCAAAAATGTGCTGTCCCCAAATTTCTTGGCCAGAATGGGAAGCTCAGCATCTCACTGGCACACAGAGCCTGAGGGTGTCCCCATGGGAACGTAGTGTGGGACCCTCCGAATCCCATCACAGGCACCAAGGAAAGGCAGCCTGTGGCACTGCATGGGCTGGGGAGCCACAACAGCTGGTGACAGATGGTGAGACACCCTGGGCAGCCGGCCCCCACCACGGCAGCAGCAAAAGCCTGCCTGGTCAAAAGCCACAGAGCAAGGGGATTGATGGCGCCTGGATGGTTCCCCAGGGACAGCTTGCATGAGCCGTGCAGAAGGGAAGGGTCAATGCTCGGGGCTCTCCATGATGCTGGCAGCTGCATCCAGCTGGTAGCCTCTTGCCTGGCCAACAGCACCCCTGCCTGCTCACACACACCTCCAGGGGGTTGGCAAATGGCCAAAGGCAGCCTTAGCATTACTGAGAAGAAGAGGAATGGGGTCCTGCAAGGTTGGCATGAATGCAGCCCCCAAGCATTTATTTTGGGGTGCCCACAATGCAGAAGGCAGAGCGCACAGACCTGGGAATGGGTGAGACACCAAATGTGCAGACAGGGTGGCAGGACACTGCCTGATCTCTGCATGATTGAAGATAACTCTGAAGTGAGGGCAAATCCTATTTTGGGGCAGCAAATCCCAGTTTTGAGCAGTTCAACCAACACAGAGCACTCTACTGCAGAGACCCTCACCCTGGCCAAGCAGTCGTCCCATGTCCGGGGTGACTGCAGAGGTGAGGACCAAATGCACTCCCCTCCCGATGGCAGCACCCTGTCATCTCTCCAGGCAGGGGACCTGGGCTTTGCAGGCAGATGCTCCGGTAATTCCCTCAACCACAGCTCTAATTATATCAGCGCTTTTACAAGTGGCAGGAGAGATGTGGGCCCCTGCACGTCGACTAGGCACCGGTGAGAGTGGCAGTGGGAAGTGGAAGGCAGCCATAGAAGGATCCGGGCGATGCACCCACATGCCCCTGTGCCCACTCTTTAGAGCCACAAACATCAGACATTGGCAGCTTTGAGGGCACATGGTAGGACAGGGAACCAACTTTCCCCTGGAAAGATTTACCGAACTCCTGCCCACCACCAGAAAGAAGGAAGGTGACACCAAGAGGGATGACATGCGGTGTCATTGCAGGGCACTGACGTGGATGTGGCCATGGCCAAAGCTCCTGTTTCCCCTTCCATGCCATGCCACACAGGAGTGGACGCTCCAGGAACGGCCTTGCTGTTCCCACTCCCTGCCCTACACCCCGGATCAGGAAAGCATCTACCAACAGTATCACAGTCCTGAGCACTCATCCCTGTAGGACCAAGTATTCAGCCCCACACCCTGCCCCCATCTCCAGGCTGTGGCCAGAGGGGACCAGACTCCCCTGCATCCTGGCTGTGAGGGCCCCCAGGTCTCTGCTCATGCCTGGCCTCCTCCCTCAGCTCCCAGCAGCCACTAACCCCTGCCTGCATCAGGATGGATCAAGTCCTATCAGGGTGATCTACAGCACCAAGCCGGAAACATTGATGGGAATTGCTGATTTTAGCCTTTTTCCTCACACGGTTATTTGCTGCTGCCCCACGTGAAGCTCCACATTCCATGGCTGGTAATGGCACACCAGGAAAAAGGAGCCTCCATCCCAGCCCCTTGAATAAGGAAACAAGAAGGGTAGCCACAGGCTGCTCCTCGAGCTCATCACAGGATGCCTAGCTCCATGGACCCAGCCCCACCAGCCTGAGTACCAGGGAACCTAGTCCAGCATCCCAAAGCACCCCAGCCACACACCCCCAACCTCATCCCACGCAGCCTCAGTCATGTTCCATGCTGGCCCATCTGGCTCCGCTCATCCCAGCTCAATGTCCTTCTTAATGACACAGCATCTCAGGATCCATTAAGAAGCACCACAGAGTGGCTGGCTCCGGGATCGATACACCCCGTTCATCAATAATGAAAGAGCATCAGGCTGCCCTTGCTCTCCAGCTGCCTCCGTAAGCCCCTCCATTTCCTCCCACTCCCAATATAGCCGCTCTCCTGGGACACACACAAGGCACCATATTGATTTACCACTCCATCAGCAGGGTGGGGCCATGCCTGGCCTCCATCCGTGGGGATGGACACAGCCCAGGGCACCTAGATGCTAGACTGGGGGGTTCTGCCCCACCATGGGTATGACCACCTCAAGCATGCTGGCACCAGGCTGCTCAGGACACTTGATCACAGGACAGCCATGGTCACCTGCAGCCTCCAAGGAGGTGTCTGGGTCCCACTTGCCCCTGGGGACACCCTGATCCCACTAACGCAAGCGGGAAGGGTGGACCCAGCACCTCTCACACCACGTGTCCCACTGAGGGGAGGGTCCACCCTAGCTTTCCCCCAGCACGTGGACATTGGGCAGGGAGACAGAGAGGGGAACCTCGTGGCCCTCCACCCTGCCCTGGACCCCTCACCAGCACTGGGGTGGCCCAGAGGTCCTGGGTCTTGCCTTGTCCCCTGTGCACCCACCTCCCTGTGCAGGTCCCACTGCTCCTCCAGCGTCACTGCAACTAAATGTGCACTCCCCCCTCACTGTGCCCTACACACAACCTGCTTTGCTCATCGCTCCATGTGCCCCACACAGATCCCACTGTGCCCCTTGCTATGCTCCACGAGTCCCGCTGTGTCCTTGGTCCCCTCACTGCACACTACGCAAGTCCCATGACGTCCTCAAACCCTCACTGTACCCACAAAGGTGCTACTGTGTCCTTGGCTCCTTGCTGTGCCCCACACGAGTCCCACCGTGTTCCTGCTTTCTGTATCCTACACGATGCCCGTTGTGTCCCTGTCCCTTTGCTGTGCCCCAGCTGGGTTCCACTGTGCTATTGGGCCCTTGCTGTGCCCCCGATGGGTTTCACCACACCGGTACAGCCTCTTGCTGTACCCTGTGTGTGCCCCACTGCAATCCAGTCCCCTCACTTCGCCCTACATGGGCCGGGCCCCACCCCGCCCCTACCGCCTCACTGTCCCCACAAGGATCCCACTGCACCCCCAGCCCCTCACTGTACCCTACGTGCACCCCACTGCAACCCTGACCTCCTCACTTCATCCCACACAGATCACACTGTGCTCCTGTCCCCTTGCTGCACCCCACATAGGTTCCACTGCACCCCCAGCCCATTGCTGTAACCTACTTATGCCCCACTGCACCCTGGCCTCTTGCTTCACCCCACATGGGCTTCACCGCACCCTACCCCCACACCATGCCCCACACAGGCTCCACCGCACCTCAGCCCCTTACTGTGGCCTATGTGTGCCCCACTGCACCTCAGTCCTGTTACTGTGTCCCACATACACCCCCAGCTGCGCCCCACAGAGGACTTTGCTTCCTCCCCAAGCCCTGCGTGGTTCCCCCATAAGGCGCTCCCTGCGCTCCCCTCCCAACCCAGGTGCTAATCCCTGCCCCACGCAGGGTCCCCCCATGCCTTCCTCCCATGCCCAAACCTCCTCTTCCTATGCCTTCCATTCCTCTCCCCATGCCTGCCCCAACACCCCACACCTCGTAACCCTCTCGCAATGCCTACCCCCCTCTCCCACGCCTTTTACCCCATCCCCACGCTCTTCCCTCTTCCCTGTGCCCACCCCCCTTGCCTTCTACCCCCTCACTATCCACCCTCTCCGCATTCCTTTTACCCCCTCCCCATGCCTTTTAGACCCCTTCTGCACCTGAATCCCATTCCCCATTCCCTCTCCCCCTCTCCACACCACCCTCTCCCATGCCTGCCCCAAACTCCTAGGCCCTCTACCCTCCTCTCACTATGCCACTCCTATGCCTGTCCCCCTCCACACCTGAACCCCTCATGCCTTCTACCCCCTCCTTCTCCCACCCCACACCTGAATCCCCCTCTCCATGCTCTCCTCCCCCAAGTCCTCACACATTCCCCCTCTCCCTATGCCCCTTTCATCTCCCCCTCCCCACACCTGCCCCTCTTTCCCGTCTTCCACCTCCCTCCCCTCCCTCTCCCCAGTCCCCATGCCTTTTACTCATTCCCCACCTTTCCTCCACTCCCCACACCCGAACCCAAACACCCTCTCCCCTCCTCACACCTTATAAGCTCCCTCCCCACACACCCTCTCCCCTCTCCCCACACCATTTGCCCACACCCTTCCCCTCCTCCCCACACCTGACCCCCTCCCTATGCCTTCTATCCCCCTCCCAACAACTTTCACCCTCTCCCTGCACCTTCTACCCCTCTGCCTATGCCTTCTAGCTTCCTCTCCACTTCTGCCTCCCCACCTGAAACCCCGTCCCCACACTTTCCACCCCTTCTCTACTCCTTCTATGCCCTTCCCCATGTTCTCCCCCATGCTTTCTGTCCCTCTCCCCTCCACAGCTTCTCTCCCCTCCCCATGCTTGCCCTCCCATGCCCATGCCTGCACCACCCTCCCCACACTTCCCTCCCCCTCCTCACACCCCCTCCCCCTTCCCCACACTCATCTTCAATCCCCCCTCCCCAAGCCTGGCGGGCTTGGGGAGGGAGCCCCACGCTTTCTACCCCCTCCCGACTCCTTCTACTTCCCTCCTCATGCCTGATCCCCTTTACCCAAGCCTTCTACCCCAATCCCCACACTCTCCCCCGTCTTCAGCCCCCCTCCTCATGCCTTCTACCTCCTTCTCCACTTTCCACCCCATCCCCACACCTTCTACCTCCTTCAGCCCCTCTCTCCACACTCTCCTACCTGCTCCCCACAATTTGCCCCCCTCTCCACACTTTCCACCCCTCCCAACTCTTTCTACCCCTCTCCTCACACCCTTTCCTCCTTCCCCACACTCTCATCTACCACCCTCCCCAAACCTTCACCCCACACCTTCTACCCCATCTTCAACATGCCTCCCCACTCTCCTACTCCCTCCCCAGACCCTGCCCCTCCACATTTTCTACCCCCTCCCTACTTTCTACTGACCTCCACAACCTTTCTCCCCTCTTCCCACACCCTCCCCCTGTATTCAATACCCCTCTGCAGGTTTGCACCCCAGTCCTCACACCCTCTCCACGCCTTCTATTCCTCTTCACACTCTCCCCCATCTTAAACCCTCCTCCCTGTGCCTGAACCCCTCTCTCTATACCTTGTCCCCCTTACCCACACCTGAACCCCCTCTTCACGCCTTCCATCTCCCTCGCCACTCTTTCCACTCCCTCCTCACACCCTTTCCCCCCTCCCAACACTATCCTCCCTTCAACCCCCAATCCCCATGCCTGAACCCCCCATCCTCTCCCACCCCCTCCTCACTCTTCCCCCCTCCCCATTCCTGCCCACCCACCCCAAACTTTCTACCGCCCTCCCTACCCTTTCACCCCCCTCCTCACACCCTGTCTGTCCCCCCTCCCGCCTGCACCCCCTCCCCACGCTTTCCGATCCTTCTCAGCCCCTTCCCCATGCCTTCTACCTCCCTCCCCACACTTTCTACCGCCTTCCTCCCCCTTTCATCCGCCCTCCCTACTTTCTCCAGCCCCCACACCCTGTCCGCTCCCCCCGCCTGCATCCCCGCTCCACGCTTCCCACCCACTCTTTCTACCCCCCTATCTACACTTTCCACCCCTTCCCCACTCCTTCTACTCCCCTCGTCACATATTCTCCCCCTTCCCCACACTCTTCCCCCATCTCCAATCCCTTCTCTCCACTCCTGTCCTCCCCTCCTCACACTATCCCCTCTTCAACCCCTAATCCCCATGCCTGAAGCCCCTCCCTACGCTCTCCCACCCCCTCCCCACGCCTGCTCCTCCACTTTCTACCACCCTCCCCATCTTTTCTCTCCCTCCCTGCACCCTGTCCGTCCCGGCCCCCCCCCCTCCCCCGCACCCCCTCCCTATACTTTCCCACCCTTCTCACACCCTCCCCCCCGCCCGGTCCACCCCCCACGCCAGCCCCCTCCACACGCACCGCGCCCGTTGGACTTGATGAAGTGCACGGCGGTGTCGGGCCCTCCCTCGTCGGGCGAGTAGATGTGGTGCCGCACGGTGAGGTTGCTGCCGTCCTGCAGCTCCTGGTAGACCCCTTCGACGGTGAAGTAGTAGGGGCGGTCGTCGGTCTTGCGGTCCACGTAGAGCAGGACGGCACGGGCGCTCCAGTTGAAGTGGGCGTGCAGGTGTGACACGAAGGCGCCCAGCTTGGGCGCAGAGGGTCCCGTCCGCACCGTGGTGCTGTAATGCTCCCGCTTGCGGCTGAACCCGGCGGCCACGGCGCCCCCGGTGATGAGGGGCAGCCGCCAGTGGGACGCGAAGCGCCCCACGGAGGCGGCGGGGTAGACGCACCCTGGCCCGAAGAGGACGTCGGGGTCGTGGTACAGCTTGAGGTCCACGGCGTTGAGGGGCGCCACGTACTCGGAACAGGCGCCGTCCAGCTCGGAGCTCATGAACTCGAGGCGCACCGAGAAGGGGCGCGGCAGAAGCGCCGGCTCCCCCCGCTCCAGCGCCTCCAGCGCCAGGCTCAGCGCCGGACCCACCCGCGGCCAAGCCCACGCGTAGCTCAGGTTGCGCTCGGGCAGCACCACCGCCACCGTCAGGTTCGCGCCCGTCACGTCGGGGGTCGCCGCGCGGCGCCCGCGCCCCCCTCCTCCAGCCGCCGCTGCCGCCAGCAGCAGCAGCAGCAGCAGCAGCAGCCGCCGAGCCATGGGGCTGCGCTGGCTCCTCCGCCCCGGCCGCAGCTCCTGCACCCCCGCCGCGCCCCCGCCCCGCCGCCTGCGCCCTCCCCTGCCGGCACCGCCCCGGCGCCCGCAGCGCCCCCTGCCGGGCGGGATCCGCGCTGCCACGGGTCATGAGGACACAGCGCAGCCCCTGCGCCCGCAGCGCCCCCTGCCGGGCGGCACCGGTGGGCCCGCGGTGCGAGGGGAGCTGGGGACACCACACCTCGACACTCTCAGCGCCCCCTGCTGGGCGTTGCGGGGTTGGGCAGCACTAGTGGGACTGGCGGTGCAAGGAGCAATGAGGACTCACTGCCTCAAGCACCCGCAACTTCCCCTGCCGGGTGGGACTGGGATAGGCAGCACTGGTGGAACCCGCAGTGCAACGGGTGATGAGGACTCCGTCCTGCCCTGACACATGGAGTGCCTCCTGCCGGGCGGCAACAGTGGGACGCAAGGGGCGATGGGGACACTGCCCAGGCTCATGGAGCGTCCCCTGCCAGGTGGGACTGGTGGTGCAAAGCGTGACAGGGACATTCCACTCCAGTGCACGCAGCGCCCCCTGCCGGGCATGACGTGAATGAACGGGGCAGAGGGGGGCCATGGTGCAAGGGGAGCTAGGGACACTGCTTCGGCACCCGCAGCGCCCCCTGCCAGGCAGTGCGGGGATGAGCAGCACTGGTGGGGCCCGCTGTCCAAGGGGCACTAGGGACACAGCAAAGCACTGGTTACCGCAGTGCCCCCTGCTGGGCGGTAAAGGGATGAGCAGCATCCCGTGGTGCGAAGGGTGCTGGGAGTACAGTCCCTGTACCCGCAGCGCCCCCTGCCGGGCAGGACCGGGGTGAGTGGCGCTGCTGTGGGGCAGGGGCCGCATCTTTGTGGCAGCCGTGGCGCGAGGGGCACTGGGGACAACCCACCCTAGTACCCACGGTGCCCTCTGCCAGGCGACACGGGGATAGGCAGTACTGGTGAACTTCCTGTGCGAGGGACGCTGGGGACAGCAAGCTGATGATACCAAGCTGAGCAGGGAAGTGGTTACGCCAGAAGACAGGATGTCATCCAGAGGCACCTGGACAAGCTGGAGAAGTGAGCCTGTGTGAACTTCGTGAGGTTCTACACCTGGATCAGGGCAATCCATGGCTTCAATACAGGATGGAGGACCACATGATTGTGAGCAGCTCTGTGGAGAAGGACTTAGGGATGCTGGGTGGTGAGAAGCTGAACATGAGCCAGCAATGCATGCTCGCAGCCCAGAAAGCCAGCCATGTCCTGGGCTACATCAAAAGAAGCATGGCCAGCAGGGCAAGTGAGGACATTCTCCCTTTCTGCCGCATTCTCGTGAGACCCCCACCTGGAGTAGTATGTCCAGTTCATAAGAAGAACAGAACATAAGAAGGATTTGGAATTGTTGGAACAGTTCCAGAGGAGGCCACAAAGATGATCCAAGGGCTGGAGCACCTCTGCTATAAAGACAGGTGGAAAGAGTTGGGGTTGTTCAGCCTGGAGAAGAGAAGGCTCCCAGGAGGCCTGAATGGGCTACAGGAAAGCGGAGGAGAGACTTTTGACAAGGACCTGTATTAATAGGACAAGGGGGAATGGCTTTAAATTGGAAGGGGGAAGATTTAGCTTAGACATTAGGAAGAAATTCTTCACGATGAGGGTGGTGAGGCACTGGCACAGGTTGCCCAGGGAAGCCGTGGATGCCCCCTCTCTGGAGGTGTTCAAGGCCAGGTTGGATGGGGCCTTGAGCAGCCTGGGCTGGTGGGAGGTGTCCCTGCCCATGGCAGGGGGGTTGGAACTGGATTATCTTAAAGGTCCCTTCCAACCCAAACCCTTCTATGATTCTGTGCCACTGCGCCCCCTCGGCACCCACAGCCCCCCCTGCCAGATGGCAAAGGCATGGGCAGCACTGTGCTTTGGCATTGGGGACTTTGCCTCAGTGGGACTCCTAGTGTGAGGGTTGCTGGGGACACCCCACTTGCTGGCGTTGCCAGGGTCCCCAGGGGATGGTGGCTAGTTTGACCAGCAGGACCAGGGAAGTCATCCTTCCCCTATACTCAGTGCTGATGAGGCTGCAATCGAATCCTGTGCTCAGTTTTGGGCCCCTCACTACAAGAAAGATACTAAAGGGTCTGGAGCATGTCTGGAGAAGGGCAACAAAGCCGTTGATGTGTCTGGAGCACAGGGGTTGTGAGGAGTGGCTGAGGGAACTGGGTTGTTTAGCTAGGAGGAGACAAGGGAGACCTCCTCACTTTCTACAGCTCCCTGAAAGGATGTTGTTTGTGGTGGGTGTTTGTCTCTTCTCCCAAGTAACAAGTGGTAAGACAAAAGGAAATGGCCTCAAGTTGCACCAGGGGAGGTTTAGATTGGATATTGGGAAACATTTCTTCTTTTAAAAGATTATCAAGCACTGGAAAAATGCTGCTTAGGGAAGTGGTGGAGTCACCATCCCTGGAGGTGTTCAAAAAAGTGTGGAGACAATGCTCAGGCATACGGTTTAGTGGTGAACAAGTACAGTTGGAGCTGATGATCACAAAGGTCTTCTCCAACCAAACAATTCTATGACTCCATGATTTTAGTGGAATGGGGGAGGAGTTGGAGAGGGGTGCACTGAGGAGGTCCAGCACAGGGTATGGTGAGTGGGAGGAGGAGCAGTCACTTTCTAGGTGTCCTCAGTGTGGGGTTAAGGAGGGAGGAATGCATGTCTGGTGGTCCCCAGTTGGCTGGGATTGAGGAGAGAGTGTCTGGATTCTGGTGAGTCCAGGAGGGGGCTTGGGTTGGCAAAGGGACGTCAGGGCCTGGGATGTATCCAGTGGGCAGAGTATTGAGGAAGCAGTACCTGGATTCTGAGGGGGTCTGGTGAGGAGGGATTGGAAGGGGACTTCCAGGATCTAGGGGGCTCCACCGCCTAGGATTGAGGAAGGCGTGTGTGAGTTCTAAGGGTTCCAGAAGGCAGGGTGGGTTGGGAAGGGAGCATCCATGTTTGGGGTGTCCCCGCTGCACAGGGGATTGAGGAAGTGGTACTTTGGTTCAGGGGATTTGAATGAGAAGGGGTTGGGAAGGGACTTCAGGTTCTAGGGGTTCCCACCGGCCAGAGATTGGAGAGAACGCACCCTGTCTTGAGGGTCCCCAGCAAGGTTTGGGGAAAACCCTGGACCATGAGGTGATGGGGCCTTGGGAAAGGGGTGTCCTGGGGAGGGGATGTCTGGGGAGGGAAGTCCTCATTGGGGTTAGGGGGTGATGAGACACATGGCTGTGGGGTGCAGCCAGCTGATAGGGGAGGGGACATTCTGGGTGTAGCTGTCCTCACCAGGGATTTTAGAGAGCTCTTGGACTCTGAGGTACAGAGTGAGTTGGACTCTGGGAGGGTGAGCCTGGGATCTCAGTGCCCTGGATGTTTATACCCCCACTGGGTGAGAGATGGGGGTTGATCCCTGGGGATTTGGGGTATAGAAAGGCAATTGGAGAGTGGCGCCCTGGGAAGCAGGATGCCCTGGGGATCCAGATGTTCCTGACATGCAGGACATTGCCCCAGCAGTGGAAGGTGCAAATGAGGAGTTGTGAAGATTTGAGGAAGGACCTGAGGGGATGCCAGCCCCAGCTGCTATGGGGAGAGCTCCAGCCCTGGGGGACACAAAACTGCTTTGTGTTTGCAGGGGGTACCTCGATGGGGCAGGAGGGGCTTGGTGGGGGCAGCATGCCTGTGGTGCATTCCTCGCATTCCCAGCCTGCCGCTTGCTTGCATCAGGCGAGTGGGGGAGTTTAGGGAGATGGGGGTGTTGCCAGCCCCTGCCCCATGGCTCAGAGCTATGGGTAACTTGGGGTGGGATGTGTGTGGGGTGCACCGGGGGGACTGCAGGGGGAGTCGAGTGGCTGCACGGAAACACCACAGGTCTTGCTGGTACCGCTGGCCCTGCAAAGTCCCACAGGGATCGGATGGGTGAGGGATGCTGGGAAGCTGCGTGAGTGGCAGATAGGGCATCCCCATCCCCTCCTGGAGTTTGGGACAGGCCACCAGAGCAGAGCAGAGCTGTGGGCATGGCACAATTCCTTCTGCAGCTGGGGCTGCCAGGAATCAGGGCCCCTCTTGCTGTCCCTGCTGATGCCACTGCAGGTGCCCCCACCATAAGTGATATGTTCCTGCCATTGCAGAGTTGTGGAGCTCAGCTCACCCGATCCAGGGGTATTGGGTTGCTGGCTATAAATAGCCTGGTCTGGACACAGCATGGAGCCGGCAGCGGTGCCTGAGCCAAAGATCAACACCGCCACAGGACAATGAAATCCAACCAGCAGTGAATATAGATGAGAAAGGAGTTCTCATACCTTCATGATGTATGACGCTGGGCATGGTGATGGTCCCACTGGGGAACACAGCCTTTGCAAACCACTCCTGTTTTACGGGGTTCACAAGGCACTGATGGTGCCTGGTCCTGTGCCCCCGATGTGTCCCCACACCAGGCAGTCCAGTTCCAGGGCCATGGTGGCATCTCTGAGCCTCGGGCTGGGTTCACTGGAGTGCAATGAGGGGCAAATGGGCTGTGTAGGAAAAGCCTTCTCTAACCTCTGTCTTTTTCCTGCTTGCAGCACACAGGAAGCATGCAGCGAGTTGCTTGTCTGGAGGGTGGTGATGCTCTGGCAGGACCTGCAAACAGGAGAGGCAACCACCCTTGCAAATGAAAAAAAAAAAGAAAGAGGAAATGTGGAGGGAAAAAGCAGAGGGGAGTGGAGAGAGTGTGAGGGCAGCCCAAGGGAACTTGGGGTGCATGGGGTGCCACACGTGTGGGGTGATGGTACTTGGGCCACCTCATGTTTAAGTATGCGTGTCAGCAGAGGGGGTCTGGTCACTGCAGCCTGTGCATCGTCCATGGTCCACCATTCACTGTCCACCATCCACTGTTCACCCTACAACTGAGGACCTACTGGCTGTGCCTGCTGCCAGTCAGACACTGAGGCAGCCAGAGGGCACATGGGGCAGCTGCTCCAGCTCCACATCCCTTGTGGGACCAGGGCATCCCACCATAAATGAACATGAAGGGAGAGGAACTGAGGTGGGACTGGTATCTCATGGGGCTTGGTACACTTGCTACCCTCTCAGCCTCCTCCCTGGGGCATGTGGGGCTCGGGTTCACCATGCTTTAGGGTTTCTGTAACTTGAGCTCATCTTCCTCTTTCCCTGCTCTCAATGCTGAGTTTTAGTTTTTCTGCACTTGGCTGGTGGTCCATAGTGGTCCGTGGCAGTCTGTGGTGGTCCATGACAGTCCACGGTGGTCCATGGTGGTCTGTTGCAGTCCATGACAGTCCACAGAGGTCCATGACTTTCTGCAGTGGTCCATGATAGTCTATGGTCATCCATGGTGGCCCATGATAGCCTGTGGTCATCATTGGTGGTCCATAATAGTCAGCGGTGGTTTGTGCTGTTCCATGACAGTTCATGGTGGTCTGTGGTGGGCTGTTGTGGGCTGTGGTGGTTCATGGCTGTCAATGGAAGTCCATGATGGTCTACACTGGACTGTGGTGGTCCATGGCATTTCACAGAGTTCCATGCTGGTATACAATGGACTGTGGTGATCTGTGGTGGTCCACAGTGGCCCATAGTAGTCCATGGTGGTCCCTGGTGTTTCACGGTGGCCCATGGTGGTCTCTCATGGTCCATGGCAGTCCTTGGATTTCCATAATGCTCTATAGTGAACTGTGGTTGTTTATGGCAGTCCGTGGTGGCCCATGGTGGTAGTCCATGGCCATCCTCACACTGCACCACAGCATGATGAGCACCAAAGGCACAGCCACACCTGCCTGCCCTGGTAAACTCATGTCCAAGAGGTTCCCATCTTGTTTTCCACATTCCCAGCAAGCAAACCCAAGCCCCAGGTCCCCCGCACTTATGATTGTTTAATGGCTAAAAAATGTTTTTCCACCTCCTGGAGCGCAGCAGTACAAGCTAGCAGGCTGCAGAGCCCTGCCAAGTGCCTTCACCTCTGCACCAAGAGTGGGGCCAGAAAGCTGTCAGCCTTAGGAGGTGGCAGTAAAGAGCATGGCAGGCACCACAAGTGGGTGCCTGCAGGATGGTCAGCTCCACCAGGCACAGGTGAAGAAATGGTGCAGGCATTGCTGTGACAGGTCACGTATGGCACTGGGTCACAGGGAGATCTAGCATGGATGGACAGCAGCCTGCTGGAGGCTGGGGGCTGTAAATGAGTTGGTGAAGGGGAGAAAACACAGATGGAGAAGACCCAAGTGGGAGACAGAATCCTGCTAGGTTCTTCATTCCCAGTGCTGGAGGAGCCACCCCATCCCAAGTTGGAGAGGATCATCTCTAGAAGGTTGGAGTGGCTTTGGCCAGGTGGGTGCAAAACAGATTAGGAATGGTGTAGGCATGTGAGAAGTCCTTTGCAGGTACAGGCTTCCTTTGCCCTTGCTGTCTAGGAAAACTGAAGGTCTTGTTGTTGAGGTTTGTATGACAGTAGTGGAAAACTTGGAGCAAAGGCAAATATTTTAAAGGGAAAAATGTGGATAATGCAGCAGCTGCGTCATCTCCCTGGTTCAGAGCAGGGGCTGTCCCCATGTGTTTGTGGGGTAAGTCCCCAGTACCCACACCTCTCCATGCCCCAAACCCACAGTGGAGCCCTATGAGTGTTCTTGCAGGGCACCAGGACAGGACTTGTCAACTGTGACCACCTTCAGGCAGATGCTGCCATGCTGAGCTGGGGGCACCTGCTGCCCTGCTGCATCATCTTCCCCTCCACCTGCTTTGGGACCCCTAGGTTAGGTATGAGGGCTCCCAGTCCCATGCCCAGGTGCTCTCTCCCACTATGAATCCAATAACCATCCATGGCTTTTCCTGTAGAGTGTCCCTAAAGCAGGGTAGCACCCCCAGGTTGCTCTTGTGGGTGACAAGCAATGTCCCATGATCATAGAATCATGGAATGGTTTGGGTTAGAAAGGACATTAAAGACCATCCACATCCACCCACCCCACCATGGGCAGAGACACCTCCCACCAGCCCAGGCTGCTCAAGGCACCATCCAACCTGGCCTTGAACACCTCCAGGGATGGGGCATCCACAGCTTCCTTGGGCAACCTGTGCCAGTGCCTCACCACCCTCATCGTGAAGAATTTCTTCCTAATGTCTAAGCTGAATCTTCCCCCTTCCAATTTAAAGCCATTCCCCCTCGTCCTATCACCACTTGCCTTGTAAAAAGTCTCTCCCCAGCTTTCCTGCAGCCCCTTCAGGTACTGGAAGACCACTATGAGGTCTTCTGGGAGCCTTCTCTTCTGCAGGCTGAACAACTCAACTCTCTTAGCCCGTCCTCATAGGAGCCCAGCCCTATGATCATCTTCATGGCCTCCTCTTGATTCATTCCTACAGTTCTGTATCCTCCTTATGCTGGGGGTTCCAGAACTGGACACAGGACTCCAGGGTCTCACAAGAGGAAAGTAAATGGTGGTGCACCAGGGCAATGCAGAATGCAGAGGGGTCTTAGAGCTAGAGCACAGGATCTGTCTTGTTGATCCCAGAGAGAGGCCAAAAA
This sequence comes from Neomorphus geoffroyi, assembly GCA_033558235.1. Classification (NCBI taxonomy): domain Eukaryota; kingdom Metazoa; phylum Chordata; class Aves; order Cuculiformes; family Neomorphidae; genus Neomorphus; species Neomorphus geoffroyi. The sequence goes on from JAUMJM010000048.1 coordinate 4,264,664, forward strand.
AGATCTCTGTGATCCACCCAAGACGCAGATAACCCCAGTGCCTCTTGGAGATCTCCCTGGTCCCTGCATTCCCACTGAAGCATGGTACTCAGGACAGGTCTTGGAGTCCCCTGGTGCTTCTCGGCGTGTCCCAGAGCAGATACATGCTGGGGTCATTGCCAGTGTCACGGCACTGTAACGGCAAAGTCCCCTCCATTGTGGGGTGCCTGGACCAATGACCTCCCTGGCAGGTCCCCAGGTTCAATAGATGCATGGCACTCTTTTGGCTGCTGCTGCTCCTGCGTGGCCCAGGAATGATCTCCCAGGGTTATTTCTGACTCACAGGAAACATTTTGGGGTTTAAGGCGAGCAGAATAATGTGCTCATTTCCTTGTGCTGACTACAAAGCACCTGCTCCAGGGGATTTATGGAGTGCTGGCCTCTCACACTCGCTGCACGGCTGCCCGCCCGGATGTTTTTATTTTCTCGGGATGTCCAGCAAGTGCCAAGGACTGTTTTCCTAAACACACTGCACCATCCCGGCACGTTTCCTTGACGAGAGCCCCTCAGAGGCATGGGCTGCAGCACACCTAGGGTGCTGGAGTACCTGGGGTGCCAAGGTGGGTGTCAGCACCCTGCCAGAGCTGAAGGCAGTGGGAATGTGTGGTTAAGCCACAGGTGAAAAAACATGGTCTGGCATGGAGCCACCATGGCTGGTATAAATGACCTGGGAGAGAGCCAAAGGTGATGAAGAAAGATGGAGTGTGGAGGTGAGCAATGGTGGCTGAGACTGTTTGAGGGAAGGCAAGAAGGTAAAGGGAGCCTGAGGGAGCCAAGACGTGCAGCTGCCTGGACTGTGGAGCCCTGCCTGCCACCAGCTCCAGGAAGGAGGCACTCAGCCTGGGGTGGGCAGAGCCCATACTGCATCTGGGGACCCACAGACACCATGCCTTGATGACCCCATCTCACCATGAGCTCATCCCACCACTGGACACGCACAGACATCATCTGACACAGGATTGTAGAGTCCGTACAAAATATGACGCTCAATCCAGGAGCAGAAATGGCTCTGCTCTGTGAGGAGGAGCAGGGTGCAAGTGCCAAGGCCAGGAACACCCATGGGACACTCGGGGCATGCCAACACACCTCCCAGCCTATGCTCCTTCAAGGACTCTGAGCACCATCCAGCAGGCAGCCAGCCTGCAGAATAACGTGACATCAAGATTTTCTTCATGTCCCTTCCACTTTGTCCCCCTTCTGGATCAACAATCTCATTGCTTTATTCCTGTTGCAGGTTGGCTCAGATCCCACCTGTGGCTCCAGACTCTGGGAGCTACTCTGTCTCGCTTACCAGCCGCAAAGGAAGAAATGAGCCAGTTGTCATTCCCTGGGTAGCCCTTTGTCCCTTCCTGGTCCCCTTCCCAGCTCCTGGTTGCCCAGCTTTCTCTGACACCCTCTGCTTAGATCTTCCTGAGGCTCTGCTGCTCCAGTGAGCATAAACAGTTCAGGCTGAGTGGATTTGGCTTAGGGGTGGCACCTGCCTGCACTCTATCTGCACCCTGACTTGAGGCCCTGGGGGCACTGTGGCTTGGAGATGCTTCTGGCTGGTTGAGGAGAGGTGCCTGCGTCCCACAGCCACCCCTGAGCCTGAGGCAGCACCAGCTGGAGCAGCTCGGACAGTGATAAGATGGGGCTGGTTGAGGGTTTTTTTCTTTCAGCTGTTTAGAGAGAAAATAAAGTGCTTGAGGGGAGCGGGAGCCAAGCTCCCCAGTGCCTAAAACAGCAATCACAGCACTTCCTCGGATTTATGGTGTTTGCTTTCACAATGCCAGCCGGGATCCTGTTTGCTTCCTGTTCTGCAGCTGCAGTCCCAGCTGAAGGCTCAGGAGATTCAGGTTTTATAGCACTCCTGGATGCTGCTGATGGCAACTTGTCCAGCATCCTTTATTACCCTTGCACCTCTTGAGGGGCTGGGATGGGTTGTTGTCACCCCAGTTCAGCACCCACCAGCTTGGGTGCTCATTCCTGCACATCCACAGGGTCCTGTTCTCTGGCACCAGGGGCTTGAATAGCAGCTTCGTGGAGAAAGCACCCAATCATTCCTGGGAGGAGTCCTGTGATGCTGTGCCCTCAGTGGGATGCAGCACTCAGCTCTTCCTAGGAATTGCTGTCTTCCAAGGGCCAGGCCTGGCAGGAGCAGCTGGGTTCTGCTGGGGGCATGCTGAGACATGGATGTGACCTTCTCCTGCAGGGTTCTTGCATGCCCAAGGCTGGTGTCTGCTCCTTGCCACCATACCTGTTGTTGCCATCTGCCTGAAGAACCTGAACTGACAGCAAGGTACTTCTTCCAGCCCCTGCAACCCTTCTGTGGCTCTTCCCCAGGTCTCAGTTGTCGCCCCAAGACATAAGCAGCAAAACTGACTGCAGGAGAGGATACAGATCCTCCAGCCACAGCACACTCAAGCCAAAGCTCTTGAGCATCAGGTCCATTTCTATAGCTGGTGTTCAAGCTGCAAACCCCTCCTGCATAAGCTGTACCAAAATGCTCTAGACTCTTATAGCAGTGTGTGGAGGGACCAGGTGGGTGCTTGGGAATGCAGCAGCATGCAGGGCAGGGCAGGCAGGAGGGAGAGGATTGGGACCAACAGGCTGTGACAAATCAGCAGCCTCATCCCCTGATGCACAGCCACAGCGTGGAGGGTGCTTCACCACTTGGGACACTTTGCAACATGATGAAAGGTGTCCTGACCCCTTTTCCTCCCCCTCTGCATTTACCTAGCAAACTGCTTTGATGAAATACCCCAAAGGCTGTGAGTGGAATAGTAACCTTAACCATCTCTTTGGGAAACTGAAACAGCCAAGTTACAGAGATCCCAGGAATGCCTCCCCATGTGTCCAGCAGACCAGGGGCAGTGCCCCTCCGTGTGGTGGAGAGATGCTCTTGTCCCAGACTTTCAGTGCCCTTCTGGAAGCCTGGTCAAATCACACGGGCCTCTAAACCAAACCCACTGCTTTTGTTTAAACTTTGCCGTACTCTGTGATGAAACGATGATGGATTATTTCATTGCGGTTGCTAGCACGCCAGAATTCTTTTTCCAAACACACAATAGGAATATTCATTTACTGCTCCGACTAGGAACATTTTTATCCTCCTTATATAGTAACAACTCTGCACCAAAGCACAAGTTTAATTTGTCACTGATAGACTTCTCGATCCTAGATCACGACCCATGGTTGGCAGGTTATTCATAGGAACCCCAAGCTTTTATGATTTATTATCAGCCTTTTCCAACTGATGCCACCCTTGTTGCCACCCAGCCACCTCACCTTGGTGGGCAAAGCATCATTCACGGCACTACAAGAGGGTTGAGGTGATTCTCCGATAGGGAGAAAGGATACAAAGCTGGAGCTGTTCCCTGAGAGGGAGGTGCAGGATGGGGATGAAATGGGACAGGGAGCGTGCCTGGAACAGCAGTGCGAAATGATTATACCTTCAAATGTGAAGGTGGTGAATCCAAAGCGGATAGAGGGAAGCATTTTTTTTTCACTTCATGCTTAATTAGGCTGCCACAGGAAAATACTCAGTCCAAAATTTAGCAGGATTCAAGGAGGAATTGGGCATTTATGGGGATAACAAAAATATCCAGCTATAACAACGGGTGCCAATACAAATTTTGGAAGGGATATTAAGCCTCACGCGTCAGTGTGTAAACCTATCCCAAAATTTCATAAAATAGGAAGCTTTACACAGGGGTAGATAACCCACATATGCTACTGCTACTGCCACTGCCTTGCTGTGGGCATGGCCCCACCCTGGCCGAGCTGCCGGCTGGACCATCCCTGGAGCTCCGTTTCCTGCTGCTGACACAACCTCTGACAGGAGCTATGAATTTCTCCTGACAATTCAGCCCTTAGCTTGTAGCTCCTCTGGCCCATGTGGCTCCCAGGGCTCTGACCTCCTCAATTCTATCCATTCCCTTGCTTTGCCTGCTGATAACAGTGTTATCACTTCAACCCAGAGGCAGCCCTTCTGGGTAAGGGTCTGTGCAGACCATGGGCACATCTTTGGGTAGTGTGGCATCTTCCCATGGCTTCTTGCTTCCAGCCATGTCCCTCATTTCCCTCTGAAGTCACTTGTTGCCCAAATGCATCTTTGCCTCCTGAGCTCATCCTTCCTATTCCTTGTTTCTTTCGGGGCTGATTTCCAGCCTCTGAACGGGGCTGCTCAGCAGTGGTGTCTCCTGCATGCTGCATGTATGCAGTCATGTCCCTGCTTTCATGAGCACTGCTCAGATAAGCCCTGGGTTGTGCCCTGCACAGAGCTCCACATCAGTGTCAATCACTGTACTGCCTGTTCTTGGCTGAAAAAAGCCACTGTCACCCCAGCCCATGAGTGGGCACAAGCCTGGCATGGCTACAGCCAAGGCTGGGGTGAAACTGCCATGCTGTGGTACCTGGGAGCTGAGTGCTAGCACCTCCAACCCCACAAATGATGGTGCCATTGCATCCCACACTGGCTGTTAACAGGATGCCTGTGCTGCTCTGATCCCTGCAAGACAGGATGCTCCTGAGATCTTGGACACTGTGAGGGATCAGAGGCAGCTCAGCATGACCAGCAAGGAGCCTGGAGCTCCCCTGGTCAGGGGCTAGGGGCTCCTGTGCTTGCTGCTTGTGGGCTCACCACCCTGCCAAGGGCAACCCTGCTGGGGTCCCTTGGATCTCCCCTCACTGCAGAGCCTTGCACCCACAGGGGCTTCCAACTGGAGACATTTCTGGAGGGCATGAATCAGCTTTTCACAGCTTGTTAAAAATCTTGATCCTACCTCTTGTTTTCATGCCTTTCAAATCAGGAAATGAGTTTTACAACTTTTCCAGTGGGGCACAGCTGGTGGCCAGGGTCGTAAAGCTGAACTTTATAAATATCTCTTGTTGGGATCAGGGGAAGAGCATTAAAAAGGCAGAGAGAGAGACAGAGAGAGAGAGAGAGACAGAGAGAGAGAAGGGAAAGGAGTGAAGGCAATAGAGAAGCAAGGCAACCTCAGTGAAGAAGCCGAGCTCAACACCAGCCATGGCTGTGAGACCACAGAAGATGGGATGTGCTTGGGGCAGGCTTTGCCTGATGCTCTTGCTTCTGATCCAGCTGCCAGGCTCCCAGGCCAAATGCTACTTCCAGGCTAAAGGTAAGCAGGGATGTCAGCTGGGAAGATGCTGATGGGAAGAGAAGGCCTCTGCTTTCCCTGGGGTGGAGAGGCTCTCCCTGCATGCTTGTGAAGTGCAGAAAGAACTGTGCTTGGGAGTGTAATCGTAGGCCAGTGATGAGTGGAAGGAGCAGTCTATAAACCAGAGAACAGGTCCCCAGGGCTCTGGCTGAGAAACAGCTCACTGGGCCATGGAGAGCTCCTGGCAGGAACCAGGCTAGGGAGAAGTGTGCAGGACCAGTAGCAAAGGGAAGAGGGCTGCCTGTCTTTCTTCTGCTGCCTCTTTAAAGTGCAGACATGCTCAGCCCACAAGAAGCAGTGGATATGCCCTTGCCAGGGAAGCAAGAGCCACTTGCCTCTGTCCCAGGCCCCTGTGTAGTGGGGAGAGCTGCCGGGCATGGCCAGGAAAGAATGAGTGGGAACATCTCCCTTGGCAGACACCTGGGCATCCCATTCCTGAAGGGCAGCAGAGAGGCCACCAAGTATCTGTACCATGGGGTGGTGGGAGGTCATGACATCCCCATCCGCTCTTTGAGGGCAAAGAGGTACCAAGGAGGCTCTCAAATGATCCAGCACAGGCCCAATTGCACTCATCTCAACCGTTTACTTTGCAGCTCCATGTGAGTACGAGGGGAAACAGTTTTCCCTGGGGGAGTCATGGCTGAGCACCAACTGCCTGCTCTGCACCTGCCTGCATCCCATCGGTGTGGGCTGCTGTGAGACGTGAGTGAGGGGCTGGGGTGGGCTCCTGCTGGTGATATGGCCCTGCCTCCTTGCCTGCAGTGAGGAGGAGGTTGTGTGGGTCTGGTGGCTGGAAAAGCAGAGGAGCAAATGTCAGAGTCTTGGGGATCCAAGGTGCGTCAGGCCCTGGGGATAAGTGGCAGAGGTGGCCAGGAGCCCACTGGGGTCCTGAGGGTGGTGGAGTGACTTGGGGAGACAAAAGTAGGGGCCAGGGGTATCTCAGCACAGCGAGATGCCAGCAGCTGTGGTGCAGCCAGCCCCAGCTGCCCTGGAAACAACCCATCAAGAGATACTGGCAGCAGGAAGCCACCTGTCCCTGCCAGCAGCCCCCTGGCACAGATCAGGGGGAGCTGACAGCATTGTTTGCTCTCCCACAGCACCCAGCATCCCATCGACTTCCCTGACTGGTGTGAAGCCCACTACGACTCGCAGACCTGCCAGATCTCAGTGGTGCAGAAGGCCAACCCCAGCCTGCCCTGCGTGAAGAGCATGGGGCACGAGTGGGGCTCGTCTGGCACTCCCGAGCCGCTGAGCAACAAGGTGCTGGGTGCAGGGCTGAGCAGATAGAGGCGCAGTGGTAACCAGTGTCCCCCTGGCATCATTCTCCCTCCTCCAGAGCACACCTCCCGCATGCTCCAGATCTGCCCTATCCCGTAGAGACGTCACTGCCTTCACCTTCGCGAGAAACCACTATCCATACACCATGGTACCGAACTAACATTTACAACCCAGTGCTGCCTCAGTGTGGCTTTGCTTCCACCTTCAGCTTCCTGAGCCAAACTGGGGTCCCCTCCCTGTGAGACATCCTGCACACAGTGGGAACATGGATCCTACGGGATCTCCCAGGTGGGCAGGAAACCTCAGGCAATTAAAGAAAGGGATACAGGACCAAATAAGCCTGTATCACAGCAGTCCTGTACTCCTGCACCCAGCCTCAAGCTAAGCAGCTCCCTTCTCCCTCTGAGCACCCTGTCCCCTTGCACAGCAGCCGATGGGATCTCACTGGGGAGCACCATGGCCCTTTCTGCAGGACATTCACATCCCAGCTAGCCCCTTCTCTGCCCTGGAGTGTAAGGGGCACAGCCAACCCCTAAAACCACTAACGCCCCTGCTTCCACAGCTCCTGGGGCTGGAGGGGGTCACTGGCACTGCAGGTTAGCCCTGGGCACCAATGCAACAGAGCCAGCCTAGGGTGGGCACCACAGCGGGGAAACCACTAGAAGATGTCCCCAAGGGAGGCTCCCATCCCAGCTGCAGGGGATCCAGCAGGGGAGTTGGGTGCCTTGCTAGGGTCCAGGGAGCTGAAGCAATCTGCTATGTGCCAGGGTGAAGCTGGCTGCCCTGGCAGCCTGTCCTAGCTGGTGCCATGCCTGTGTTGTGCAGAGCCTTATGTAGATGTTTCTGTTCTTGCAATAAAGGTTTTAAATAAAAGAGGAGGTCTCCGGGCTCTGACTGCCATGCAGCATGGGCTGCAGCCACCACTGGGAATGGTGTGGAAGTAAGGCTCTTGGGAAGGCTGAGTTTTGCATATTTGGATGTTTATTAGATTCACATGCAAAGAGGAAAACTCTTTGAAAGGTTTAGTAGAAACGGGGAGCTGGCTGTTGAGCAGGGAGACCTCCCTCCTGGTTCCAGAATGCACAGCATGCATTCAACTCCAGCTCCCCAAGGATCCTGATACCAGCAGGATGCCTTTGCACCCACGAGCAAAGGTAGAGAACAGCTCAGGCGTTTGGTGCTTCTGTTTTGGATAAGCACCATTATGCTGCCACAGCATGTGCCAGCAGCGCAGGACCAGCCTGCCAGGAGCAGCTTTCCCTAGGAGAGGGCATCAGGGTCGCTGGGCTGTGCAGAGGAAACATCCTTCACAAGTGACAGGGCTGGAGTGCAGGCTCCCATCCAGCCCAGGTAGCCACCAGCTCTTTGCTTGTGGGGTGTCTCTGAAGGGGAACAGTCTTCACCGAAGGCTGGTAAGGGGCTTCACTGGAAAAGCTCCCTTCCCCTTTGCCTGGGCTGGGCTTTTCCCTCTTGGAAACCCCTCAAGAGGTAAAGGCATGTGGGGCTCTTCCCTCAAAGCAATGAGTGCTGCAACTCACGCCTTTGCCAAGGCAGGAAGGGTCTGGCTCACAGCGAGCACAGTGCTCTTCCACCTGCAGATGGGACAGACCTGTCCAGTGTCCTCTCAGGCATCACGGATGAACCCAAGGGGACACCGGGATGGCATGTCCCGCACCACGCCAGTGACAGTCTTGGCTGCCACTACCACCAGTAGGACATGCCTGCAGCACTCCCCACTTCAGATAGTGATGGAGTTAGTGCTGGAGAACTGAGATACGTAGGAAGCCAGGATGGGGTTGGTGGGAAGGACTTTGATGGGCAAGTCCCAGCTGAAAGTGTCCACTTCCATCTGCTCCACCCCAGTCCAGGTGACAGCTTCCGACTGGCTCCCACGAACCAAGCAAGTGCCCGCCGACTCCCCAGAAGTCACAAACTCAAAGTGCAGTCTCCACTTCAGGGACACTGGGGAAAAAAGGGGGTCAGCAGTCAATACCACAAGGTACAAGGGCAACAGCTGCCTCAGGGTTGGGTGTCCTGGCAAAGGGGTGTGCAAATAAGCCCACTCAGACAGGCCAGCTACCTCCCGCAGGACACAATCCTGCTGAGCAAAGGCAGGACTGGGGACATCACAGTACTCCTGCAGAGATATGCAGGAGTGGGTTCCTTCCCTGGTAGCCACTAACCAATATTAGTGGTGAATCCTGGGGTAGAGCTGAGCGGGATGGGCAGGCTGAAGCTGCTCTGGGCCGTGTGCAGGCAGGCCTCCTGATGGCGGGCATGTGTGCTGAAGGAGACAGGCTGACCCCGCCGATGCTGGAACTCCTCCTGGATGCTCTCCTCCGTCTGCAAGCTCACGGAGAACTGCAGGACAATTGGCAAGCTACTCACTCTCACCATCTCACCCAGCCCTGGCACAAAGCCCCTGGATCTCTTCTTCCCAAACGAGCTCAGAACTGGAACGTTTTCCCACCTCGCACCCCAAGAGGACCTCAGCTGGGTCCTACTAGAAACCCAAAGGCAGCCCAGTGCCAGTCCAAACCCTTCTTCCTCTCCTCACAGTGACCCCAAATGCAGCACTGACCTGCAGACATGGGATGTCTCCTTCTGAGAAGTTAAAGGTCCCAATTACATCCTCTCCAATCTTATACACGGTCTTAAAGATGCAGAATGTCCCCACCTTCCCACGAGTGTTGCTGATGTTATACAGGTCTGTGGAGCAAGGAGAGGTGGGTGAAGGGTTGCAACAGGATAAGGCTCTGCTCCATGCAGCACTCTGGTTTAATTACAGAGCTCAGCAGATGTTACCCCACGCCTGCTGCTTAAGCGTGAAGGACAGTCCCTGGAGGCAGCATTTCCTTTGGGAAACGCCTACAGTAAGCAATAGCAAACCGCATGCTGGCAGCTATATGCTGGGTAGAGGGTCTTTCTAGGTGAATGAGGAAGAGTCTGAGAGTGGCAGGGCGGCATCTATAGAAACTCTGACCCAAGTGGGCCTGAATGGAGCTGCTCCATAGCCTCTGTTGGAGCTCTGCTTTTCCAGCGAGAGATTTTGGCAGCAAGCACTGAGCTGTGCTTCACACCCAGGTTAGTGCACCAGGTTCTAGCAAGGCAATATGACCTACGCAGGCTGCGCCGGGAGGTGGCTACCATGAGCAGTTCTGTCGCCAGGTCTGCCAGGCGAGAGTCTTTCTTCAAGCCCTCCTCTTCCTCCAGGAAGGGGTTTGATGGTGCAACGGCCTCATCCTGTGGGAACTGGTAATCCTTGAGCCCTGGGGAGAAGGCGAGAGTGTCAGCAGGGCAGGGTGCAGCCAGGCCTGTGTCCGCAGAGAGCAGCTTGTGGCCTTACCATGCAGCATGAGGACACGGAAGGGAACGCGCAGGAGCTTGATGGGGGAGTTGACACGCTGACAACCGATGGTCAGCTTGTACACATACTTCACTGACTGTCCCCGGAAAGAGGGAGGACCATCTATGGGCAGCGTCTCACAGTACGCATCTGCAAGGAGTGCAGAAAGGATTGTTTTCCAAGGCAAAAATGAATCTCCTGGAGCTGCTGCTCACAGGCTCTGCACCAACGGTTAGGACTTGCAGCCTGGCACTTGGTGCTTTGGTGCTTGCCTGGTGCTTTCTGCTGTTTAATCTTCCCAACAGCAAGCCAAGCATATCCCCAGCTTCCCTGCACCAGCACACTGCTCCTCACATCACATGCACCATCATCCCAACACTGCTTCCAGCACATACAACCGCACACACAAACCCTGCCTCGAAAGAATGTGGAAGATGTAAAATCCAGCAACACAAACACATGAGAGCTAAACTTACTCATCACGAGTTCAACCTGAATTTGCTGCTGCGCACTTCCTTTGCACCCCACTTTCACAGTGGAGGCACAGGCTGAGGCTTCCTGAGGACTCTGCCCCAGGCATAGAGGTGCCGATCGATACCTCAGGCATCCTTTGATACTCACTTCACACAAACCCCAAACTCAGCAACAAAAATTAGTTTCTTCCTGTGTTTTTCTCTGAAGCACTGGCTCCAAATGGCTAAGAAACAATTAAAGTGACCTTCACAACAACCTGTGGCAGATCACCCTTGGCAGACTGATGACTTACACCACAAAACCTCTGACTCCGAGACCTCTGAGATGCCAGGGCCCAGCTTTACACCACATTCAGCCCTCTCAAAACCTCTTGGCCACAACACAAACCCCAGAGCTTTTTGACACAGCGTGAACACTTCTGCAACTTTCCCAAACCGCACATGGTATAAGAAAGGCCCAAACAGTGAACTGTGGAAAGTCTCCACTTCTCTGTTTTGCCCACCATGACGCAGATAGACCCTGCCAGAGGAAGGGCAGAATCCTGCTGTGAAACCACAGATCCTTCCCCATGTCTGACACATCCTAAACACTGAATCCTAGATTAAAAGCTAGGGTTACATTTTAAATACAACTCCTAGCTTTAAACTAACATAACTGGGAGGAAGAACGTGCTAGTGCACAGTGTCCGCAGGCTGTCACACCTTAAAACACAAGGCTGTCCCACCAGACCACGGTGCAGCTAAAGCTAAGAACTGTCCTGACAGGGAGGAAAATCAGGTATTTCCAAGGAAGGAAGCAGCCTGCTATAACCCGTTGTATGAGGCTTAACAAGAGTGCTCCAAAAGACCTTCATGTCCACTGAGGAGAATCTCAACAGAGACCATTGCCATTGGAGGAGGATGTGCGGTTTGCTACCTGGCACAGGAATGCTGAGACTCAGGAATTTCTAGCTTCCATGCATATCCCACAAGGAAGCACCTTCCTAGTGCTATGGATGCCTTCCTTACCTACTCACTGTACCCTCTGGCTGGGCTACCGGCCTGTGTCCAGGCTGCTTCCATTTCCTCCCTTCTCTGTGATCTATCAAATACTTAAAGGTATTATAAAACCAGAGAGGAGGCTGAAACAGCCACAGAAATTATGTGAGGGCTTGAGAAAATGTTTTATGGTGACAAATTTAAAGAGCTCAGTCTGGGAAGCACGTCAAAGGGATGGGAGGTGAGTCAACTTCAACGTACAGGCATCCTAACTGCAGGAAGATATTTGGGAAAAAGCTGGTCAGCAACTGAAAACAAGGGCTTTTATCAATAGACAACCTCATGCAGCCTCAGCTTTACATGCCAGCTCTGGCTACAGTTTAATAACAGTACTTTGCTGAAGGAGAATTAAGATTTCTTAGGAGTTTTTCTGGCCTTTCCAAACTGTGCAGCAGAACTCAAAACTTCTGAAAAACAGGAAATGAAGAATTAAGATACACACCCACACAGCCTTAACTCTGTCTCCATGGAGCTGGCAGGAGCCCCCAGGAATGATCTGCAAGCGTGCCAGCTGAAGTCTCACGTGACAAGAGCAGCACCACATGCCAATGGGATCGGTGTAATCAGCCTGGTGGGGCTGGGGCTGTGATATGGGGGTTTCAGTGATAAAAACTCCAGTGCCCCACATAGCAGCCCTGCACATGACACATGCAATGGACGAGTGCATCACACAATCAAGGGTAAAGACTTTAACACAGGACCAAGGAACCCCAAAGTGCAGAACACTTTGTGTCCTTCCTATGAAGCTCCATCCAAGTACAAGGCAGATGTAGGCAGCTTGTGTCAGTATCACTCAGTAGCAGAGAGGACACGCATACACAATACAACATCACCAGGAAGGACAGACTATCACCAGCTTAGCTGGGCTGAACAGCTTCTGACTGCAAAGCCAGCACACAAATAAATCCTCTCAATCCATCCCAGCCACCTGATCCACTCTCCTAGAGACTGATGAACATGCCTAGAAACGCTCCAGGCAAAAGGACTTCCCTTGCTCCCAGAGAACAGATGCTCCAGCCCCACACCTACCAGCAGCGAGGAGCGTAGAAGAATCCAGGTGAGCCTCAAGACAGCTGAGATTTCTGCCTCCTCCTCCTCCCTCACACAGCCACTTTCAGAAAGCACAGGGGACCCTGATGCAGCAGGGCCAGCTCATTTTCCCTTGCATGCTGCTGTGGAATAGTGAGTAAATAACTAAACATAATTAAATCCTGGCTTTACAGTTTAGGAGACATGGCCCCAGAGCACTGCTCCAGCCTGTGAACCAGCTGGCCAAGCCAGGCTGGTTTCAGCCTGTCTGCCTTTTCCTTCATTAGGCCTCTCAAAGCCTAGAAAAGCAGGAGATCCCAGCTTCAAAACCAGCACGTCACAGCCCGTGGCTCCTTGGTCTTGCTTGCAGCTCTGCTCCAACTTCTCCAGAGCTCACTGCTCCAGCAGAGCCCCCTCCACCACAGGCACTGCCTCTCTGCTTCCTTTGCTCTGACTTGAGACATATCTGTCAACTGTTCCCAGCAGATCCCTAGGCCAACTGGAGGAAGCTGTCCATGCACAGCCTGCAATGCCTAATGTCACACTGCCACTGGACTACGGGCTGCTGAAATTCAAAAGGAGATCTGACACAAACAGACAGGCTGAATCATGCAGCCATCAACCCAGAGACAACAGCACGTACTTATATTTTCACAGCTGTCTACTCAGGTAGAAGCAGCTACCCAGAATACCGAAAATAAGCTGCTGCAAATTCCTGGTTAAAAAGGATGAAGTTTTCTTTAAACAGCAACAGGAAAAGTAGTGATGAAGCAGTGCTTAAAGAAGATCCACTGGAAGGACACTCTTTCAGGACTCTGAAGACATCAAGAGTCTTTGAGCAAAGAAGATGAGAAGTTCTCACTTTTACAGCACGACAGCTAGCACGGGCAGAAGACTTTGTGATCTCTAGGACAGCCCCAATCCAAAGAGGAAGATGGACATCTGGAAGTTACCAGCTTAAATCCCAAGAATACTCCAGCATGGCTGAAGAAATACAGGCAATGAAATGCAGGTGTGTGTAACTGCTCCTTTAGCTGCAGCCAGGTATTTCAAAACGTTTTATGACTCTCAGCTACATGACAGACCTGTGGCAAAAGATAGGGACCAGGACTGAGGGACAGATTTCAGCGCGCAGCCCTGCTATGGCGGAGAACAGACTCGGGATGATGTAGCCATTCCATAGCGCTCACACTCTCACCATAGCACCTCATCTTCTGCAAGCACCAACGTCTCCCACTTGCAGCACTCAGGTCTGCAAAGCCAGTGTGGAGAGCACGGCTCCCCAGGGGGGAGCTCTCTGAGTGGGGAAGAGGAGACAGGACTCACAGGACTTCGACTCCCCGGGATCCAGTCGCAAGTCACAGAAGAGAATCTTCGGTGGAGTGGACAGGATACACTGTCCCCGCTCTCCTGGAAAAGAAGAATCACATGAATGCCGACCAGCCACACCTGACCTGGCCAAGAGAGTACTATCCACAACAAGGTCAGACTGGTCCTATCCTCGAGGGGAGGAATGGGAAGGGGTTGAAGAGGAAATATCTCATGCCCCGGTCAGATCACAAGACATTCCTGGAATGGCTGGACAGACAACCCCCACGTTTTGCTCCAATCTAGCACTACTTCGATCTCAGTATTAACAAGGTCCTGCAGCAGGCACCAATCACACAATGAAAGCAACATGGACCTCTCATTTGCTTTACATACTATGCAGTCTGCTTGACTCCTGCTTGCTGTGTTTTCGCCATCCTCACCCATCCCAGTTTACGGCAGTGGCACTCACCTCTGTTGGGGACGAAGACTGTCTCATTCTCTGCCTGCACATCGTGCTTGCTGCCATCGGAGGGAGGGAGTGCTACCCGGTTCTCGCTGGCGTGGAACTGGCAGTGGATCTGGGCGCTGGCCCATGCCAGCATCTCGCTGAGAAGAAAGAAAAGCAACACTTGTGTTTATGCTTTCAATCCAGATTACAGCAAGAATAAAGTGACAGAGAAGCATTACCAGGCACCTCCAGCAATAACAGTCATCAAAGAAGTGAGCAGACTCAAAAGCAACCACTATCTGTAGCCTGGGTTTACCTGCCCCTGCCCACACTGCCTGCCTGGCCCAAGCTCGACCCAGGTCAGGCAGGCCACAAACATGCCCCCTCCCTACAGCACTGTTCCCATCAAGAATATCAGCTTCTGGTTGTGTCAGACCATAGAAGGATGCTTCTGGGTCCTTCAATAAGGACCTGTTTTCTCCTAATAAAGCAAGGGATTCACTGACAGCTGCAGAGGAAGCCAAGTTGTCATTTTGCCCCCTCTCTGCAGCACCACAAGAATTGGTTGCATCCAGCATGAAAACAGTCTCATGGTTTGGACTCTGCTACCACCTCAGTCATTCCACAGGGCATTCCCCATGGCATTACTGGCACCTTTCAGCTCCCCAAACACTCATCTATTTTTATTTCAATAGCAGACTCATTAGTTTAGGCGGTTCCTTCGGTGTTTTCTAACATCACGACCTGATTAGTAAGCAGTGACACCAGAGTTTTAGGTGGCACAGGGATTTTTTTGTAGCACATGGGTATCTCTTGATGTGACACATCGGAGCATTTAAACATCTAAGCGAACGAGAGAAAAAGGCGTGCTGCATTCGTTCCAGCTGACTAACAACATGCTGTTTGATCTTTCGAATGTGTTGGCTGCCTTTATCCAAACACGCATTGCTTACTCTATCTTTACCTCTAACCCCATAATTGTAATCTTGTATCTTCCAAAATGCCAACATGGCTTTTCCATCAGATTTGCTGCCACAAGGCTATCTGCTGTATGGAAAGAGAGACATGCTCTTGCGTAAGAGACAATATTTACTAATTTTATACAAGCTCAGCATAATTACGGTACCTTCAAACACTGTATTTTGAATCATTTCATTTTCCCATCTATTTTTAGTATTGCTCAACAATATGCCACTAGATTCTTCCATTTTTTTTAACCAGATGCCCAAATAAAACTTGTCTGTGCCTTCCCACCAGCAGATTTGGCTTGTCCACCTGAGGCAGGGCACAGAAGGATCCTGCGCTGGTGCCGAGGTTGCTTCCCTCCTCTCTCACCTTCCTCTACAGCTCCTGTAGCCCACAAGGACTGTGCTCTACACGGCCTTTGGGCAGAAAAGCTTTATTTCTTATGCACCTCATACACCACAATCAAATTTGTCTTCTGCCATTTATCATAGAATGACCTGAGTTGGAAGGGACCCATGAGGATCACTGAGTCCAACACCTGTCCCTGCACAGGACAACTCCAACATTCACACCGTGTGTCTGAAGGCATTGTCCAAATGCTCCTTGAATATTGTCAGGCTTGGCGCCATGGCTGCTTCCCTGGGGAGCTGTTCCAGTGCTCCACCATCCTATTTTCCTAATATCCAACTAACGCTCCACTGCCACATCTTCCTGCCATTCCCTTGGGTCGTGTCATTGGTCATCAGAGAGAAGAGATCAGCGCCTGCTCCTCTTCCTTCATTTGTGAGGAAACAGTAAACAGCTGTGAGGTCCCGCTCAGTCTCCTCCAGGCTGAACAGACCAAGTGACTTCAGCCTCTACTCATTTGATTTCTCCTCTAGATCCTTCATCAGCTTTGTGGCCTCCTCTGGACATTCTCCAGTATTTTTATGCCCTTTTTATACTGTGGCACCCAAAACTGCACACAGTACTCAAGGTAGGGCCACACCAGCGCAGAGCAGAGTGGGACAATGCCCTCCCTCTCACCCGGCTGGAGATGCTGTGCTTGATGCACACCAGGACACGGTTGGCCCTCTTGGCTGCCAGGGCACACTGTTGGCTCATGTTCAGCTGCCATCGAGCAGAACCCCCAGGTCCCTTTCCGCAGGGCTGCTCTCCAGCCTCCCGTCCTTCAATTCTGTTCCTCTACTTGAAATTCACACCTCTTAATTCCTCTACCTGTGGCAGATTTTGCTGGTCCTGAGAGCTTCCAGTCCCTAACAGGTGTGTCTGCCTCTTGCAGCGCTCCTGCCTTTATGCAACCCACAGCTTTGATTTCCAAACCACCAATCTGTTTGGTGTTGCCACTCACCAGGTCTCATAAGTTTGGTCACATGCTTGATTTTAAAATACTTCCATTTTCCAAGAGGTGGGTTTCTACGGACAAGACACCTGAAATTCCCAAATGAAGCCCCCATAACTGTGCTGCAAACCTCTAAAACTGCTCCACCTGGTACCTTTGCAGTCCCACATTTTTTGGAATGGGAAAAAAACAGCATTATTGGGTTACACGACAAAACTCCAGAAAGCTAGATGCTTATGCTACAGTTGAATTTGAAAGCTGAATTCAGCAGGCAAGAGGAGACAGGAGGAAAAGATGGAAAGTTAAGGAAGGCAATAAACAAAGAATGCCTACAGCAATAATACAAGAGACTGCTTTGCTGCTGCTAAGACTGTGCGTACTGGAAGTGTGTCTGTCAAAACAATCATATGTGAAACATGTACGGGTGACGAAAAGACGTTAAACCTGACAGGGCTGGAAACAGACACTTCCCAGGAAGAAGCCCAAGATAAGAATGCACTCTATACCCCTGGAGAATCCCACAAGGCCACAGGCTCAGCGGACATGGAGGTTTTGCATGACTACTTATGCTGCAGAGTCACCCCTTGTGAGCCAATACAGGAAGCTCCCATCTTATCATATTTCCTCAATGCCTGTTTCAGACACATTAATGATAACGTGACATATAGCACTCAAAGGCTGGGCCACAGAAAATGCAGCCACAGAAAGCTGCCTGTTCCTCCCTCTAGGCAGTGCTCACCTCTTTCCCTACCAGCTCTGGAATCAAAAAGCACATTGGTACATCACTGCGTTGCCCAAAAGCCAGAGCTCTTTCCATAAATGCATGAAAAGATGACATTGTCTGTTACACCTGGTGTAACCAGACACCCCACTTTGACAGCCAGTTTGGCTTCATTTTCTACAACTAACCCTGTTGCTGAGGGACAGAGCATATCTAACTGCATGCTTTCTTTTCTACCCTCCTTCTTGGGGGCAGAAAACCAGAATAATGACATCTGTTTCATCTCTGAAATAGCAATGGCACAAAGCACTCCCTTAAGGGAGTATCCTGAGGCAGGGAAGTCACCAGTGGCTGAGCTGGCACCCACAACTCAGCCATGACTACATCTGGCTGCTTGGGAGGGAGGGATGTTCCCCCAGCTCTGCCACTTCGAGGCTCCAGGAACAGAAGGGTCCACCAGCACGGGCTGCCATACCTGCTGGCAGAGGTAGACGAGGCTGATAATGGGTTGGTGAAAGTGATCACGCACTCCAGCACCTCCCCAGCCAGGAAGACAGGCCCACGGCCCAGCTTGGCCAACACCTCGATCATGGCTTGGATAGCCTTGCCACACACCTGCCAAAAAAAACCCAACAGTGGGAATGGAGAAAGGACTGGGACCTGTAACAGAGGGGTAACAGCAACAGCCAGACCAGGGTACATGGGCACGGGGAAGTCAGGGAGAGCCCCAGCTTTAGACACACCACTCAGACACGTGCAGCAGGGCAGCCTTAGCCTTGCAGGGTGGGCAGAGCCAGCGCCAGCCCTGATCATTCAAACACACAAACAGATATAGAAAGACGGACAGGCAGACATATACACGGGGTGGGCAGAGCCGGCGTCAGTCCTCGCCACACACATAGGCACAGGGTGGACACAGATACGCATACGGACACACAGAGACACACACAGGGTGGGCAGAGCCAGCCCCTGGGGCCCTTGCCATGCATACACAGACAACCCCACACAGACACAGGCACACATGCAGACGGTCAGACAGACACACAGAAGACGGTCAGTCCCAGCCCCAGGACCCGCCCATGCACACACACTGCCCCTTCCAACCCCACACAGACCGGGGCGGGGGGGCGGGAACAGGCAGCCCTGCCAGGCCAGTCGGGGAAGCTCAGGGCGGCCCCGGCCCCAAACACACAAACGTCCACACCCAGCAGAGGCGCCACGGACACCGGGCCGCCAGCGCCCCCCGGCTGCCGCCCCAGCCCCACTCACCGCCCGCACGGGCCCCGCTCGCCGCCCTGCGCCGCCCAGGGCCCGGCGTCCCCTCAGCCCCTCGCGGCCTGTCCCGGCCTGCTCGGCGCGCTCAGCAACTCTCGGCAACTCCCGGGCCGCGCTCGGCAGCTCCCGGGCCGCGCTCGGCAACTCTCGGCAACTCTCGGCAACTCCCGGGCCGCGCTCGGCAACTCTCGGGCAGCGCTCGGGCAGCGTTCGGCAACTCTCGGGATCTGCTCGGTAACTCTCAATATCCGCTCAGCAGCGCTCGGGAACGCTCGGGCCCCGCTCGGCCGCGCTCGGCCGGCCGCCCCGGGGCTCGCAGGTCGCGCGGGGCGGGTCCGTGGTTTCCGGACGCCCCGGGGCGGGCGGGAGGGGGCGGGGCGGCGCGCGCGGTGAAGAGGGTGCGCGCGGGGCGGGGGGCGGTGATGGCGGCAGCCGCGGCACCGGCAGCGGCTCCGGCGGCGGCGCTGGTGCGGCAGTACGAGGGCTCGGCGCGGGGTCGCGGCGTGCCGGCGGCCGGCTGGCGCGTCTGCCTGGCGCACCGGTTCGAGGAGGCGCGACAGCCCTACGGCGCCGGCGACGTCCCGCTCCGCGACGTTCTGCGGCATATCGGCCTCGCCCTGCGGTACGAGGGGAGAGGGGGGTGGGGAGCACCGCGTAGCGGCGGAGTCCCTGGGTGCATGGGGCAGGACCCCTGGTTTGGAACCGGCGGTTCCCCGGTGCGTGGGGCGATGCCCCGGTGCATGGGACAGGGTCCCCCGGTGCACTGGGTACGGCGGGTCACGGCAGCCCCCGATGCTGCAGGAGCCGCACTCCATCCTCCCGGAGCCTCCCCAGCACCAGCCGCCCGCTTGGCGCCAGCGCCGGTGCAAACTGGGCGAGGCTGGGTGAGGGGCAGCAGCCCGCGCTGGGGCTCCCCTAAAGCGGGCAAGATCTGGGAGGTCTTGGGGCATCACTTCTGGGGGGAGGGGACGAACCCATCTCTCATTCCCGAGGCTTCCTGATGAAGCCCATCACTGTGGCTGCTATCCAGTGCTCAGTTTCCAGCTGGGAGGGCTTGAGGCATCGCTCCTAAGGGTGGTGGTGAGAGAGAGGACTGGTGCCCATCACCACGGCATCTTGCTTGGCTGCTGTCAGATGCTTAGCTGAAGCTGGGAGGACTTAGGGCATCACTTCTAAGGGGTGGTGATGGTGAGGAGGACCCTCATATCCTGTCGCTGAGGCTTGGCACCCATCATAGCTACATCTTGCTTGGCCGCTGTCAGGTACTCAGCCCTTTGGACCAGGCACTTCTTGGCAAATGGATTTGAAACTTGGTATTAACTGGGAGGACTTTATTAATGCTGTGCACCGCAGCAGGTTTGGGAATGGGTACTTTTCCCAGCTTTGCAGGAAGTAACCAGGAAAAACATGCGTGGGGAACAGCCGTGTTAGTTTAACCTTTGGAACCTCTGCCCAAGTATTGGTAGTGTTTGTGTACCCATCAAGCTGAACCTTGAAACCGATTCTGGGGTGATTTATTTCTTTATACTTGCTTTTTATCCCCCGCCTCCATTTTCTGATCTCTTTCCTGCTTGGCATCCCTGAAGGCTGCTGCTTGCCAAGCTGGTTCCTGCAAGGCCTGATGGAGGGGCAGATAGTGGACTGTTTTGAGATTCATGGTGTGCTGATCTGACCTGAGACATCCCTAGCGTGAGCCTGGCCATTGGGAAAGAGAGAGTATGGGTCACGCAAGGGACATAAAGGCTGCTAGAAAACCTACCGCGGCAGGTTGTGGATAAGCTGAGCATGTGGGAAAACATGAAGTTCTGGTGGAGTAAGTGGGCAGGAGAGGTGATTGCCTCTGTGCTGTCTTCAGGATGCCACTCCTGGCTTTTTCTCTGAGTGCAAGCAGCTTGCATCAGTCCTAGAAAAAGGTTTTAAGGGCTTTCCAGCAAGAAGCGAATTGTCAAACCAGTGTCTTCCCCCTGTATAAATTTAGGAGATGATTTGGTGGTGGTCACAAAATACTCACGCAGGGCAAAGCTTCATTGCAAGGAGGCTCCACTCTAGAGAGTGGAGGAGAGCAATGGCCAGAGTGGCAAGCAGTACCTGCTTGGGTCTCTATTAAAACCTGAGGGCAGTGGTGTTGGCTGGAAGGGCAGCTAATGCAGGGATGCAAGGCTGCATGGGAGGCTGCATGCTCCTAGTGTTAGTGGGCACCTGTGCATCTGCCTGGTGAAAGCAGCCAGCTAGCTGAAGCCTGGGTGGTGGTGCTGCAAGGGGAGCCTGGAGCTCAGTCCTGTG
Organism: Neomorphus geoffroyi; assembly: GCA_033558235.1. Classification (NCBI taxonomy): domain Eukaryota; kingdom Metazoa; phylum Chordata; class Aves; order Cuculiformes; family Neomorphidae; genus Neomorphus; species Neomorphus geoffroyi. The sequence continues at coordinate 4,285,372 of JAUMJM010000048.1, forward strand.
GGACAGTGTGTGGATCTGAACCTCTGGAGCCCTGCAGGTTCGTGTGTCCTCTCCCTAGGGCACCCATGCCAGGGATATTCCCAAAATCTGGCATGATTTGGTGCACCAAGTGCAAAACCACTTCGAAGAGTGGCTGGAAGTGCATCTTCAGCAGAGGAAGTCAAGGACCAGCAGGAGAGCCACTGCATGCTGGGTTGAGGTGCTGTCATGTTGAGTTAAACCTTTGGCTGATGACTGTCTTCTCCTGCAGCACCAGTCCCTGCTGCAGGTGGCATGGCTGGGGATGTCTACAGCCCTGGGGTGGGATTTTTGTTGCTTAGAGCTCATCAGGGTAACTCTTTCATGGGGATGCCCACAGCTGCAAATCTGGAAAGGAAAGTTTGCACAAACATTTGGGCTGCGGTGGGTGGTGGGGCAGAAGGAGGGGTGCAAGCTGCTTTGTGCAGAGGTGGCTGGTTCATCCTGGGATCAGGTCATGGCATGGGTCTGGAAGAGCTGGGTTTCGTCTGGACAGGTTTTAATTCCACTGCCAATTTGAAAGGAAAGAAATGCCCTCCAGCCTTTACAGGGCTTTTGGTGCTGCAGAACATGAAGGCTTTCTCCTGGTTATTATGCAGCCCTGGCAGAGCTGTTAATAGCCAGCAGTTGGGCATCAACCAGCTTCTCTCCTTGGCTCGTGCAATTTTGGGAGAAGCTGGCAGAGGAAAGCCTTACTACTGAGATGTCAAAATGGCTCATGCAGTCATTGGCTGTAAATCCCAGCCTCTCCCACTGCGTGCTCCTAGAAAAACTGCTTTTTGAAATTCCTTCATCATGTCCTTTCCAAGAAGCCACAATGCCCTGCTGGGCTGTGTTGCAGCCACCATGCCTGGGCACCTTGTTTCCCATCAACAGAAACCTGCTGGAGAAGCAGCTGGGTTGGTTCCCTGATACTGCGATAAAAGAAATAGAAATAATTTCCTTGAGAGAGAGCACACCGCCAAAGCCTTGCCTTGGCAGCGTAAAGCTAGAGCTGTCTCAGCTGGGAGAAGAGCAGTTTCAGCAGATGTAGCTCAAAGATAGCAGCAGGCCCTGATTTCAGGGCGGTCGTGCAGGACAGGCTGGTTCTTGTGATGACTTGGAGCTCTGCCAGGCAATATGTCCTTAAGCAGTCAAATGTAAAGGTGAGTAGGTATGAATGGAGAGCTGGCTGCTATTGGTTCCTGTGAGACTGCAACCTGGAAAATGTCACCCTGGAAGGCATTTGGGGACCTTAGATATTAGTGAGTAAAGGTGAATGTCCAGTGACCACGCGGCCAAAAGGGCAAGTATGGGGTGCTTTTGTCGAGGAGTGTGTGGGAGCAGGGGGTGCCATGGAAGAGCCTCTTGCCCTCTTTTCTGGGGATAGTTTTCCTGGGGACTTAGTCCTCGCCCATTGCCTGTCATCCGGGCTCTGCATCCTGAGGACAGGAGCAGGACAGACTGGATGACCCAAGCTGGGGTGGCTTTCTCCTCTTGGCAGTACAGCATCAGTGCCTGCAAGTAGCTTGGGGATGTTGCCCGCAGTGGGGCTCCTGTGCCAGTGGCACCCACGGTGCTGGAGCTGCTGATTGGGTCTTGCCTCTCCTTTCACTGGGGAAAGTTCAGCAGCTTCTTCTGCTCTGGTAGCTGGTTTCCATGTGGTGGTTGTCTCCATATGGAAGATTTAACTTGGGGCAATTCATTAGCAAAAGCCAGTCTTTGAGTGCTGACTTGGAGCCCAGCCCTGCTCTGTTTGCCTGGAGTGGTGCCGGCACACCTAGGTGTAGGTGTGCCCCTGTTTGGTTGCCTCTTGATTCCCAGGTCTTTGGATGAGGAATTACCTGATGGGCAGTGCCTGACTGTGCAGCTGGCATGCAAGCAGAGGTGAGTCTCCAGGATCCTGCCAGCTGCAGACAGCAGGCATCACCTCTCCAGTCCAAGGCTACCCTGTGCCATCTGAGGCTGAGACAGTTGGGGCTGTTCAGCCTGGAGAAGAGAGGACTTCAGGAAGACCTCATAGTGGCCTTCCAGCACCAGAAGGGGCTACAGGAAAGCTGCGGAGGGACTTTTGACAAGGGTCTGTAGGGATAAGATGAGGAGGAATGGCTTTAAAGTGAAGGGGGGAAGATCCAGTTTAGATATTAGGAAGAAATTCTTTACGATGAGGGTGGTGAGGCACTGGCACAGGTTGCCCAGGGAAGCTGTGGATGTGTTCAAGGCCAGGGTGAATGGGACCTTGGGCAGCCTGGTCTGGTAGGAGATTTCCCTGCCCATGGCAGGGGCGTTGGAACTGGATGAAGTTTAAGGTCCCTTCCAACCTAAACCATTCTATGATTCTGCGATTCTGTGATTTGTACCCAGAGATATGGCACTGGGATGTGGCATGGCTGAGTCAAACAATGGGGATGTAGTGATGGAAGAGCAAGGCTTATGCCTTCGGAGCAGTGTGTGGCTTCTCTGGGCTTGTGCGTCTGCTCCCAGACTTTGCTTAGCAGAACATACCCTACCAGGTGTGGTGGTGGTCCTTGTGTGCATTCCCACTTCTCCATTGACATCTGGGAAGCTTCCTGCCCCTGCATGAGCTGGGATCCCTGATCTTGGGTATTGGAATACTTTATTTTCACACTGTGCCCTTGCAGGCAGTCTTGAGCTCTGCCTGCTCATAGCTGCTGCCTGGTACCTGCTGCAGATGGATAGCAGAGGCTGCCACCCCACATGCCTTGGGATACGGGTTCCTGTTGTACCACTCTACAAGAGGGGCAGCTGCAATGTGTGCTGGTCATGTCCTGCCCAATGACACTGAGGAGAGAGTTACACCTGGTTCTGTCTTTCTTCATACCTCTTTCCCTTGCAGATACTTCAGGTGGTGGTTCAAGAAGACCTGCATAGAGAAGAAGTCTGCTTTTATTGACCTCTTGTGTGCTGTTCCTCTGCAGCAGATCTATGGTCAGCATCCAGTTTGGGCACTGGGGTGTTGCAATGCCCGATGTGCTGGGTGGGCAGGGATTCACATGGGGCCATCAGGGTGCTAGAGGCAGGAGGTGGATCAAGGAGCTTCTGGAGTGTGGGCAGCACTGAGGGACCCCTGGAGCTGCACGGGGGGGTCCTTGAACCAGATCCCTCCATGGGGAGGAACAGGGCTGCTAACATCTGCTGTCTTTGCCAGGGTGCCCGCTGGGCGGGATCGGGGGAGGCACCATCACCCGTGGCTGGCGGGGCGAATTCTGCCGCTGGCAGCTGAACCCTGGCATTTATCACTATGAAACAGTTATTGCCAACCAGGTAGGTGCCACGGGGTCTGTGAGGGGTGTGAGCAGCAGTACAGCAGCCGGGATAGTTGAGGCATCTGCTCCTGGGCTCATCTCATCCCATCTGCATTCTTCTTTCCTCCCCAGTTCACAGTGTGTCTGCGTTGCAAGGGGCAGACGGTTTACCAGCAGGTCTTGTCTGTGGAGAGACCCAGCACCCTGCAGGGCTGGAACTGGGGCTACTGTGGCCACTATGCCTTCTACCATGCCCTGTACCCCTGTGCCTGGATGGTCTATGAGCTCCCAGGGCAAAATGTTGTGCTAACGTGCCGCCAGGTCTCTCCCGTCATCCCCCATGACTATAAGGTAAGGAGGTGATGGCTTCATGCTGGTTGCGGCATGGGAGCACTGGACCACACCACACTGCAGCAGCACAGCTCATATGGAGCAGGTTGATAGGGATGTGGTGGACCTGCATGCATGGAAGGGGGAAAAGATTGGCACAGCAGAGATGGGCCTGCACTGTGTGTCCTGTTTTGGTAGCAGCAGCTTGGAGCTGTTGAGTTTTTGACTCCTGAACATTATTCATGGGTCTGGGGATGCTGCTGCAGAGGAGTCCCTTGTCCCTCCTGCCCAGCTCAGCATTGCCTGAAGACAATGAGGCTTGCCAGCTTGTTAAAGTTCTTTCCCAACCTGGTCTCTTCTGTCCTAAGACTCTGTCCCAGTGCCAGCTGCCAGGAGTGTAACAGTGGCACCCTGAGAAGGCTTTGTCCCTCTTCAGGCAGTTGGTGCTGGAAGGGTTGTCCCTTTCTGACTTGTGCTTAGTTCTTTTCCCCTCTGACCTGTGCTTTGACTCTTTGTACTACTTGGTTTTGGGTTTGTCCTGTGACCATCCCAGCTCCTGTCCACATGGAATGCGAGGTCCAGGGCTGTGGCCTTTATGCCCAGAGGATCCGGTAGCAGTGTTCTGGGAAATTCTCATCCTCTTCCTGTGGGCTGATTTGTCAGCTGTGTGTTCCTGAGAGCCTTTTAGCTGACTCTTGCCTGCCATCCCTAAGGGAAGAGCTGCTTATTAGCTGGGCTTTCCCAGCATTTCCTCATGTCTCGACTCAGCAATGCTCCAAGACAGGAGGAACCCCTGCAGCAATGCAGAAGCTTGGGATGGCAGCAAGGGATGCCTTACTGCTCCTGCATGCTGCTCTAGCTCACTCCCAGCCCTAGGCAAGGGTGGCAGGCTGTGCTGCCAACATACCTGACCTTCCTCTTACCCCAGTGAAGCACGTGAGCCTGTATCAACCTGCTGAGTAGATAGGTGGTGAGACACTTGTATGAGTGCTTTCCCTCTGTGTGTTGCCTAATGTGTTTGCTAGCCCAGGGCTTGTGATCTGAATTTTGTATTGCCTGCTGCTTAAATTCCTCTGCTCCCATTTCTGCTCCCCTGCTTGGCACTAAATTCCAAGACCAAGTTGTTCCTAGTGCTTTTGCTCCCACTGCATCCCACATGGTCTCCCCAGTGACAGAAATGATGCTCTGAAGGCTTATCATGGAGCACCAGTGTTATACATAGTGTTGTCTGTCTCTACCAGGACTCCAGCCTGCCAGTGGGAGTGTTCATTTGGGAAGTGGAGAATGGGAGGGATGAGGACGTGGAGATCTCCATCATGTTCAGCCTGCAGAACGGCACAGGAACAAAGGAGGACAGGAGTGGAGGGCACTGGAATGAACCTTTTGCCATCAAGAAGGAGGGCAAGTGGGTTGCTGGAGTCCTGCTGCACCATTGCACACATGTGAACCCCTTTACCTTCGCCATCTCTGCCCGGGAGAAGGTAAAGGACTGGCACTGGTGGCGTGGCTCCCACTATTGGAGGGTTGTACAACCTTGCTGAGCATGGTGGGGCTGCTTCCAGACAGCTGGTAAAGGATGAATGTGCGATGGGTTTGGGTTGGCACCTGTGCTGATCTGGTCACTGGAGCAGCGATGGGGACATGACTTTCCCAAGGGTACACTTTTTGGGTATGGGTGCCAGGAGAGAAGCTGTGGGTGAAGCTTGCAGGATAGCAGGTGAGTATATTTGTTGTTAGCACTGCTGGGCAGCATGTTGGGAGTGAGCCTGGGGTCCCAGAGTTGTTGGTAGGGGAGCTGTATCTGCCCCTGAAAAGTACCGGTCCATGATGATGCTCTTCCTTTCCCCAGGCTGGCACGACAGTCACTCACCTCACAGCATTCAATCCAGCAGGATCGGGTAGAGAGGTATGGCAGGACCTCCTGCAGGATGGCAGGCTGGATTCCCCTGCTGGTGAGTCACTCCATCCTCCACGGGATTGGTGGAGCACGAGCAGGGGTATGCGTGGCCCCATTGGTCATTGGGCACAGGGCACCCAAGCAGGGGTGGCCAAAGGAAGGGAAATCCACCCTAGTGTCATTGCAAAAGGCTCTTGGTGATGATGTGGCTTACTCCCAGCTTTAGACTGTACCAGAATTTCCCATAGCTTTTCACACTGTCCTCATGATTCTCCAAAAGCTGTTGGCACCACTCTGGGGCTGTTCTCAGCTATTCTGATTGCACATGCCAGTATCTTGTTAGTCTCTGTAGGGTGGCACTCCGAGCTGAGATTTTGGCTGTGTAACCAGGGTGGTGCCCAGCCGCTTTCCCTGAGTTCCCATTGTCAGATCTGCAAACTGGGCCCCATCAGATTTCTTCCAGCAGGCATTTAGCACTCCCGGGGCTTGGTGCTGCCATCACTTGCTCTCGTTACTTTATAGGTTCCCTGAAAGTCTCTGGTATTCCTTTTGATACTTCTGCATCATCCTCGGTTGTCTGCTCCCTCCCTTGGCGGGAGCCTTGAAAGGAAGAAATTATCCCCTTGTCCTTGGTGCTAACCTCTTATTGAGATAAGAGGTGCCCTAATGTCTCCGCCACCTTTTGAACAAGGATGATGCTGACAGACTAGTGATGCTGGCACTGGGACTTTGCAAGAATTCTTGAAGCTTAAATTATGTAAACAAAGTGTCTACAGAAATATTTTTATAAAACTAAGTTTCCTGCCTAGGTGCACTCAGAGGTCTCCAGGCTGCTGGGATGTCATTTTCCTTTGTGCATGCCAGGCATTATCATAGTCAAGATCTGTGCTTCAGTTAAAATTGTTGCTTTAATGACTTTACCTGGTACACATGTCAGAACCAGCATATAATTACCCAGCTGCCTCAGGGCTTTCCTTAAATATGGACACAGTTCAAGCACCCTGCCATAAGCTGGAAACAATGACTGTCACTAGAAAGTCAGTGTCTCTGAGTGCAGTACAGTTAAAGTCCTGGGATTGTCTGTCCCTTCCACTCGTGGCTGGTGGCTTTTCCTGTCTGATTGTTCCTCTGCTTTCATGACTTATTTTTATAACCACTCCGCCCATGGCAGGTATTTTTTTCTGCTTGCAAAAAAGCAGGTACGTGCAGTAATGTCATGCCTTAAAACCCTGGGGATGTACCATCCAGGTTGCAAGGGAGCTGAGTAGTCTTGTGCCCCCTGAGGGTGTGCAGGAGCATCAGTCTTCCCTCTGTAAGCTTCCTTGGTCTCTTGTGAATGTGATTTTTTTTTTTTTTTTTTTTTTTTTTTTTTTTTCTTCCTGGCAGGTAAAAGCAACCCTACAGAGAAGGGGGAGGTGACTGCAGCAGCAGTGTGTGCCAGCTGCACGGTGCCTGCCCAGGGGCACAGGACACTGGAGCTGGCCCTGGCTTGGGACATGCCCCGTGTTCACTTTGGCTCCAGGGAGAAGCTTCACTTCAGGTGGGTGGATTGTCTCCAGTGGGGCTTGGTTTATATCATCTGAGTCCCCTTCTCCCTCCTGGCTTGATGGCCACCTGGGGAGTCCTGTGCCACCCATTGTCTGTAGACATGGCCCTGCCAGCTCATGGGGAGGACTTTTTCCCCAGCCTTTGCTCCTCAACACCCTTGCAGTAGCAGTTATGTTCACTGTAGTCCAGCCCTTCCTGTAGTCCGGCCCTTCTCCTGTAGCCAGGTGGGCTTCCCAGCCTGACCCCTGCCTTACTCACCAAATCCCTGCTCTCCGCAGGCGGTACACCCGCTTTTTTGGCAGTGGAGGTGATGCTGCTCCTGCCTTGTCACATTATGCCCTGACACACTATGAAGAGTGGGAGAGGAAGATCGAAGCATGGCAGAAGCCCATCCTGGAGAACAGGTAACGTAGATGAGAGCACCTTCTTGGTCAGCCTGGGAGCATCACCACCTTGGCTGCTGTAGTTGAGTTTCCCTCTTGTCCGCAGCCAGCTGCCTTTGTGGTACAAATCGGCCCTCTTCAATGAGTTATACTTCGTGACGGATGGGGGTACCATCTGGGTGGAGCTGCCCCCGGACTGCTGTGCTGAGGACCTGCAGGGGCCAGCGGGGGCTGGCCTCTCCCATCTCCTCCCTGTCCTGCGGGAGTATGGAAGGTTTGCTTATTTAGAAGGTAACTTGCAGGGACATGATGGATGGTCCCAACTCATCCCCCTCCTCATTGCTGTCCCTAGGTGGTTTTTTTAACCTGCTGTGAGGATGCTTTTCACATCCTGGTGGATAGGGAGCAGTTTTGTTCCCAGCAAAACACTTTGCAGGACCAAGCCCTATAGGATATTGTCTGAGGTCTTCTCCAGATCACTAGGTGCTATATGTAGAGAATAATATCCACTTCTAGCAGGAGACCCTGCCTGTGCTAGGCAAGAGCTCAGCTTCCTAGGCCATTTGGGAGGGAGGACCTGCCCCTCCTTTACCTTCCCTGTGGGAAGTTTCTCATGCTTCACCATCTCCCTGGTCCTTCCAGGCCAGGAGTACCGGATGTACAACACCTATGATGTCCATTTCTATGCCTCCTTTGCTCTCGTCATGTTGTGGCCCAAGCTGCAGACCAGCCTGCAATATGACATTGGTGAGTGACCTAGGAGACCCGGGCTTGATGCCTGCTGATGTGTTCACCTAGGGAGGAGATCGGGATCTTGGGACAGTATCAGCCATAGAAATCCGTGCCATGGAGCCAGCAAGCCCCTCCAGCTCCTCTGCTGGGCCTGGGACTTGCACACCCCCACCACTGATGCCTATTGGTATCTCTTTGCCCAGCATTGGGATGCCTTCATGCCACACCAGGGGAGCACATTTGGCTCTACCTACCCTGGGGGATTTCCTGGTCTTGTCAGATCTCTCCATGCCCTTTGCATAAGAGAAGCATGGAACTGTTTGCAGACCCTTATGCCTTGGTTGGGCTCAGAGGCTGCTCATTGGTGGCCCAAGTGGTAGTGAAACACAACCCTTTGCTAGGCTACAGGAGGGCTGAGCCTACTGGAGTTTCCTCCCAGCCCTGGGTACTGCTGCCAGCTTGCTAAAGAGAGTGGTGACAGTCACTTGTCCCTTGTCAAAGGGAAACTGGGAGCAGCCTGGTGTCCCCTTAGCCCTTTGCAGAGGGCTGCAGCCTTGCAGCCAGAGCCCCAAAGGGGAGGCTTATGTGCCAGTGCTGGTGACCCTGCCTGCGCTTGAAGCTTACTGCTGTAGTGCCTGCTGCTGTTCTAACATCCCTCACTCTTTGTCCTCTCCAGCTGTCACAGTGGTGAACGAGGACGTCCAGCCCCGGCAGTACTTGATGTGTGGTCAGACAGCCCAGGTGAAGCTGAAGAACGTGGTGCCACATGACATTGGGGACCCAGGTGAGGGCTCTGGCTGGGCCTGCTGGGGGGCAGCGGGGCTGCAGGGCTGCTCAGACAACTTTCACAAGGTAAGTAACTGGCAAGCTGTGGGAAGGAAGTATGGTTTATGGGATACACTAGTTTTTTTCTGGGAACAAAAAGCTTGGATGGTTTGAGGTAGTGACAGTGATGAAGACCAAGCTGCATGGAGCTTGTACAGGGAAGTCAGAGGGAAGCTGAGCAGTAGCAAGAAGGCTGCTCTCGCTAGGGGTGGCACAGGGTGCAGCATGTTGTTTTAGTGCTGTTTGGTTATGGCACCCTTAGGACTACTCTTCTGGGTAGAAGAGGACTTGTTTGTTGCTTGCTGCCATACTGCATTCACTTTGTCTTTAGGTGATGAGCCGTGGCAGCGTGTCAATGCCTACCTGATGCATGATACAGCAGACTGGAAGGACCTCAACCTGAAGTTTGTGCTCCAGGTGTACCGTGACTACTACCTGACACACGATTCCCTGTACTTGCAAGACATGTGGCCAGTCTGCCAGGTACTGGGAGGAGGTCAGACCGTGGGGCATCCTCCCTTCTCACTTCCTTTGGGAGCTGTGCCACATCCCAAGAGAATGGATGCTTCCGAGCAGAGTGTGAGGGGCAGACAGGATGCAGGGGCTGCATGACCGTCTCTTGCCTCTCCCATAGGCTGTGATGGAGTCAGAGCTGAAGTTCGATACGGATAACGATGGACTAATTGAAAATGGTGGCTTTGCTGACCAGACATATGACGCGTGGGTGGTAAATGGAGCCAGGTGAGCAAGGGAGGCAGGTGGGGATTGGAGATGTGTACCATGAGATGGGGAAGTAGCTCAGAGCTGGACTGTGGTCCTCATCTGTTGTGGGAGCTCTGTGTAACCCATGACTTGTCCCATATTGCTGATGCTTCTCTCCTTTGTCTCTGGCAGTGCCTACTGTGGCGGGCTGTGGCTGGCAGCTGTCTGCACGATGTGCAAGATGGCAGAGGTACTCGGGGATGCTGAGATCCAGCAGAAATACAAGGACATCCTGAGCAAGGGCAAGGAGGCATTTGAGAGGATGCTTTGGAATGGTGGGTGCTCACTGGTGGGGAACTATGCTTAGCTGGCCATGGGCCCTTTGGAAAGGGGATGGCCCCTCCTTGGGTTACAAAGCCTTGGAGGGGATGGGGAAGGAGGGTAGATGCCGTCCCTCTGACTGGAGGGGAAGGAGCAGGTAGCAGCGAGGGAACAGAAAGGTATGGTGGTTTAGGAGAGGGAAGAGGAGAGCCTTCTGGACAGAGCTGCTATACTACTGCCTCAAGAGGTGGAGTGCAGGGACAGCATGTCTGAGCTGTGATCCTAAACTACCAGTTTACAACTGCTTCCTGCCTTTTTTTCCAGGAAGGTACTACAACTATGACAGCAGTGGGAGCGACACCTCCAGCAGCATCATGTCAGACCAGTGTGCTGGTCAGTGGTTTCTTGGAGCTTGTGGCCTGGACCAAGGGGAGTTTGAAGTAAGAGAAGGGGCAGGTAGGGTGGCATGAGGGGGGACCTGCAGAAGGAGTGTGGCAGGGCTGGTGTGTGGCATGGGTTAAGTGTTAGGGGCTGGTACAAGGACATCAGCCTGGGCCTCTACAGCAGTGCATGCTTAGCTCGAGCCTTTTGGATGCACATCACTGCAACCTGCCTTAAACAAAAATCTGCTCGTGGAGGAGCCATGCAGCAAGAGTGTGTGGCTATGGTCAGCTCTGGCATACTTGGAGGAGGGTCCCACTGTGGTTTTTAGGATAATAGAATCATTAAGATTGAAAAAGACCTCTAAGATCAAGTCCAGCTGTCAGCTCAACACCACTGGGCTGACTAAACCATGTCCCAAAGTGGTTTTGAACACTTCCAGGGATGGAGACTCCACCACTTCCCTGGGCAGCCCCTGCTAGTGCTTCACCACTCTTTCAGTAAAGAAAGTTTTCCTTACATCCGAACTAAACCTCCCGTGGCACGACTTGAGGCTATTTCCTCTTACCCTATCGCTACTAACTTGGGAGAAGAGACCAACACTGCTTCGCTACTCCCTCCTTCTAGGCAGTTGTAGAGAGCAATAAGATGTCCCCTCAACCTCCTTTTCTCCAAACTAAACAGCCCCAATTCCCTCAGCCACTCCTCATAAGACATGTGCTCCAGCCCCTTCACAAGCTTCATTGCCCTCCTCTGGGAACATTTGAGCTCCTCAATGTCTTTCTTGTAGTGAGGGGCCCAAAACTGAACATAGAATTTGAGGTGTGACCTCATCAGTGCCAAGTCCAGGGTGAAGATACTTTCCCTACTCCTGCTGGCCAGACCATTTCTGATCCAAGCCAGGATGCTGCTGGCCTTCTTGGCCACCTGAACACGCTGCTGGCTCAGGTTCAGTTGGCTGTTGACACTATTGGTTTAAAAATGATAGAAAAGTGTGTGAAACTTCCCATGTGTTATTTGCTGTCTAATTTAAAGTTGTAAATGAATATCTGATGGGACTAAGGTTTATTTGGGGCTCTAAAATCCATTGCTGTTCAGTTGCAAGAGAATTAATTGGCCAAAACTCCTCTTGTCTGATGGGGTGGTAGGAATAGCTGCTGGTGGAGTAACACCTGGAAGACAGCTGGGAAGTGGAATCCATTGTATGGATTACTTATGACACACAAACAGTTGTCAGACCAAAGCTGCTGGTGATGGTGATGGACAGCTAGACGCTTTGGCTAAGTGAAGGAGGTAATGACCATTGGCTGCATGAGGGTGGTGGACCACTTCACCACCTATTAGTACCAGAGGGGAACATCAAGGGACCTTTCCTAGGAGCCGCTTGTGCTGAATACTGTGGGATTTAAGGAGAAATGGGTGCTTGGTTGTGCCGTCCTGCGTTTATCCCTGTGTTGGTCCCTAGAGCGTGGGGACTGGACCTGTCTCTAGGGCTCCAGGCAGGATGTGGTCCAGACCACATGCAACAATACCCAAATGTCCCTTTTAGTGGAAAATGGTAAGCCTGGTGCAGTCCCGAAAACATCTGTCTGTAGCATTGGACTCTTGTTGCTGAAGGTGGCCCTCTTCTCTGCTGTCTGGTGAGCTTTGAGCTCGCTGGAGGTAGGATTGGCAAGCTTCTCTTCTGTTAGTATCACCATTGAGGGGTTTTTTCCATGTATTTTGATCCCTTGCCTGTCTGGCAGCACTCTTGTTTGTAACCTCATTAACGCACTCCTGCTGCGTGCACAGGTCAGTAATGAAATACAAAGTAAGAAAAGCCTGTGACCCCAATCTTGAAGAAACTGCCCTGAAACCTTCTGCCAGAGCTGGCTACTTCACACCAGCCCTCTGCTGACTCAGGCTCCGTAAGAGCACTTGAGCTTATCTGCAAAGGCAAACTGGGAAAAATGACTGTCTTTATACTTGGCTGTAGCATAAATAAGAGATCAGCGACATTTTCTTTTAAGCCCACCAAAGCTGGCTGACTGTACTGCCCAGCCTTCCTGGGCAAGCTTCTGCTTGATATCCTCACACTTTCTGCTTCCCTTGGCTCTGGTGGCACCAGAGTGACCAGTAAGGTCTTACACATCCCTGGGCTGTGCTGATGAGCTGGAAGCTGCCTGGCTGTTCCCTTTCTTGCAGTTAGATGTCATGGTTGCTCCATGACATCGCTCCTGATCTTGGTCACCCTGTGAAGTTCTTATGTCTTTCTTGCCGCTAGGTGGTTGTGGGATGGAGATGAGCCAGCCTTCACGTTACAACATCACCAAGTCTTTGAGCTTTGCTTTTCTCACCAAGGCAGTGACTTCTACTGCACTGAGATCTCCTAACTTTATTGCCAATAATGAAAGCAGTGCAATGGATTTATTTACTTTCAGCTATGTGCAGAGGCTTTTTGTCTTAATTCGGTCCTTGCTGCATTGCTTTTTCTTTGCATGGCAGGTGTTTTTGTGCTCAAGTGAGGTTGATTTGTTTTATTTTTGTATTCTTTTGTTGTGTTTGGGTTTTTTTGGGGTTTTTTTGGTTTGTGTGTTTTTTGTTTTTTTTTTTTGGCAAGAGCCTGCTGAGCATGGTACGTCAGTCTGTTCTCATAACTGGTTTGAGTTCTTGGCCTTAGTTTTTTGAACAACCTTTTTTTTTTTTTTTTTTTTTCCCCTCCATTATTGCAGGGGAAAGGTTTTTACTTCCTCCTAGTGATCTCCTGGCTCTTCACCAGTGAGCACTATTAACCTCTCATAAGCCATTTGACTTTCACTTGGCATAAAAGTTTCAAATCTCTCCTACCAGACACGAAAACCATCAAGCTTCCTGTGCAGCTCTGTGTGACCTCTTCATCTCTAAGCTGCTGCTCCTTTACCCCCAAAGTCACCTCAGTCCAGCCTGCAAACTCTTACATCACCACCTGATTACAAAATTGAAAGATTAAAAGTCCTTTTGAAATCACGCAAAAATAAGCCCTGTTCTTGTTTTTACCCTGAGCTGAATCTGAATCTTTTCCCTCTCCCCCTTCAAGTTTCCCAGCATTTACTGAATCAAATCCACCAGTATTCACAACATTCACTTTGCAGCTGTAAGATTCATTCTGATGTCCTCAGACTGGACTTAGCTTCTGCCCAAAGGGAGACTATGGGAAATCCAGCCTCACTGGTCCCAGACCATCCTTTGGCTGCCTGTGACCAGTGTTCCATGTCTTGTAGGCATTGCAATGCCTCTTGTAGAGAGGCTGAGAGAACAGCACAGCGGTTTTATCAGGAGAAAGTTTGGGCCTCTAGTAGTTGTTAGCCTGAGAAACTAGGAGTGGTGAACATATACCATCCTCATCTTAGTTGGGTTGGCCAGGTCTCCGAAGCAAACTCACAAGTTGTGGAAGGGTTTGTCCAGTGACTGAAGGTGAGAGACTGGAGAGACACTAGTTGGATAAGCTATGAGCCTCCCTAGGAGGAAGGTGAAGTTCCTCATCTCTTCTTTTGAGCAACTGCTTTCTCTTTTTCGTCTCTTCGGGGAAAGAGATTTTTTTCACTTCCTCCTGTTGTTTTCCTCAGATGGCTGTTTTCCCAGCAAGCAGTGTTGACCTCTTCCTGGAGGCCCAGCCTGAGTGATCTGTGTGTGTGCTGAGCACAAAGCCGTATCTCCTTCTATGCAGGTCTTCCCCAAGAGTCACATTGTCAGTGCACTCAAGACCATCTTTGAGAAGAATGTCATGGGCTTTGCTGGTGGCACAATGGGAGCAGTGAATGGCATGAGGCCTGATGGCGTGCCTGATACCTCCAGTGTGCAGTCTGATGAGGTGTGGATCGGTGTGGTCTATGCCTTGGCTGCCACCATGATCCAGGAGGTGAGTGGCAATGCTGCCTTCCTTGGCACGTGTCATCTCCTTGCACTCCGAGGATGGGCCAATGGTTGTCTTCTGTCTACTGCAGGGAATGGTGGAAGAAGGCTTTCGTACAGCAGAGGGCTGCTACCGGACAGTTTGGGAACGACTGGGCATGGCTTTCCAGACACCAGAGGCCTATCGGGAGAAGAAAGTCTACCGTTCACTGGCTTACATGCGGCCCCTTAGTATCTGGAGCATGCAGCTGGCCCTGGAGCGAAGAGCCAGCCAGGCACCAGCACCTGCACAGCCCTCCCAGGTCCCCATCCACCCTTGAGCCTGGTGGCACTAAGTAGGGCAATGGGTGCACCAAGGTTTGGGGGGAACCTCAGCTGGTAGACAGGGGCCCTTCCCTCACCCTCTCTGATAGTATTCACATTGCTGTTTTCCTTCCCTACCTCCACTACATGCCCTTCACCTCAGGAGGCTTCCAGCCACCAATGCTGAGCAGGAGAGGAGGGACCAGAGGTGTGGGTGATCTCTCCCTGGAGAAAAGAGGGGCAGGATAAAGGGGCACTGCTGGAGCCTGTGCCTTCCCTTCTCTATCACTCAGGGCTCTGACAGCCTGCAGGACTACTAGCCATCCTTGACTGGAGCTGGTACCTTGCCCAGGACCACAGGAGACCTCTCTCCTGCAGTCAGTGGGCTGGCCTGCAGGGCAAAAAAAAGTGAGTGAGTGTATATGTGTATGTGGACATTGGACTGGTGCATGTAGGCACGTGGATGGTGTACTTGTCCCTCCATTGCGTGACACTGCAGATGCAGGCTGACTCTACCACAGGTCACCAACCCCAGGAAAGCCTGTGGCAAATACAATTCCCAGGGGAACCCTGGCTCCCTAGCAGGTGACAATCGGAGCCCAAGCAGCAGGTCCTGGTCTGGTACAGTAGCACCCCTCCCTGCTGGCGCCGGGGGTGGGAAGCAGAAAACATTTTGGGGGATAAATCATTTTAAGATCTTAATAAATTTGTCCAACTGTCTCTTTGTATTCTTGTGTGTCTTCTCTGTTATGGGGGCAAGCTGAGGGAAAGAGGCTCCATTGCTTCCCCCTTTTTTTTCCTAGGCTGGGGATGCATGGGAGACATGCCCTATTTGGGGTTTTGTTAGTGGGAGCATGATATACCCTTCCCCTTGAGATGTGATGGCATGGGAGACCTGCCTCTGTCTCATTCCTCTCCTTCCTGCCAGGCACAGGGGAAGGCAATGAGCTTAACTTTCCTCCTGAAAATGTCTCTGTGAGGAGCAGTGGTGCCCTAGAGCTGGCACTTGACCAAATCATGTCTTCTTCTGTTCAGGTCCCGGCACTTTGGTTCCTTTCCTAACTTCCTGTACCAGCACAGCCTTTGGAGGCTACAAGGTTTTCGTTACAAGGTCTTTTCTACCTACTTGAGATTTGTTCTAAAGCCTTCCCTTAATCCTTGAGTATGGTCAGGGCCAGGTGGGAAGCAGTCTGTCCTCCCTGCTGTGACTGTGGCCCCCCTTAGTCCTTGCCTGCCCTGGGAGCTGGTAACAGGCAGGGCAGTGCTGTGCTTGCCCAGTGCTGCCAGGGGGTGATAAATGGCCTTTTCTTTGCTCCCCGGGGGGAGCGTTCCTGCACCCACCTGGGCAGAGGAATAATGCAATCTACGAAGGGCAGGCTGTTCCGGATGCAGCCCCCTCCCAGACCAGCCTAGGTACAATGGAGAGAGGCTGAGGTGCTCTCCTTTAGGGTCACTGTGGAGAGGCTGGAGGGGGACGGGGGTGCCAGGATACCAGCCCAGCTCGCCTGGGTGCTTGCCTCCTTTTTGTCTTGCGCTGGCAGCCAGCGGGGAAGGTGATGTCCTGATCCAGCTGGCAAGGGACAAAAGCTGGTACCAAAGCCAGCAGAGCTTCTGACCACACTGGGTTTTATTGCTGTGACCCATCAGCATTGCTCCTTAACCCCAGGCGATAGGCTGCCTGCAGAATTTCTTCCCGAGGCTGGGGCATTCACTCTGTATCAAGGGATAGTTCTGCTCTTTCCCCTCTTCTGACTGTATCACCTGGCTAAAAGCGGTATCTGCTAGGCTCAGCTTTCAGCAACTCCAGCAGGGGCACGGCTGTGGGCTGGGAGGACAAAGCTTGGTTACGGATAGGATTTTCTCTAACTTTTGCCTGTGCTACTGTTTTCAAGACTGACTCAATCCCAGCTGGAGCAGCAAGTTTAATCGTTCATTAACCCTTTTTTCTTATTATCCGTTAACCCTTCCTTGACCCCTGGCATACGTGGGTTTAAACCACAGCCCTGCCAACTTTTGACTCCTTCAGCACTTTCTGCTTTAGGCTTCCCTGTCTTCCCGTTTTCTCTTGCCCGCTCCCTGCTGTGCCAGGGCTCAGGCCGGACGCTGCAGGATTTAGCCATGCTAATGATTGCCAGCGCAGAGCTGCTTCACTGGTTGCCCTTTGGAGGGTGCAAACCTCATGGAGATATCCCAGATCTTGCCTTGTTTTGGTTTTGAGTATGCTGAGACTGATCAATAAAGCCACATCCTTGTAAACTGGGCTGATTCTTGCCCTTGGAAGATACACTGCTTGGATAGAGATTGGTAAACAGAGGAAATGTTATGGGCAGATAGCAACAATATTGTTTCTGTGATGCTCTTCATCACAAACCTTCCATGCTCCAGGCAGTGCCTACCTGACAAAACCCCAGCCAAAACAAACAGCAGCTACTTGGGGAAACGGACTTTGTTGCACATTTAACTTCCAAGACTTGGAGAAGCCAACACTGGGACAGTGATTTCCCATGGGCAGCCGCTTGCTGGCTGGGAGCTCCTGCGTGCAGGTGTGCGGGAGGCCTGCTGGGCTCCTGCAGAGAGGAGAAGAGGGCATTGGGATGTCAGCAGCAGAAAAGCAATAATCCCTGATGTGGATAGCAATGAATGTGAGAGAGAAAATGAGGCTGAAAAGTGAGATTAAAGGGGAAGAAAAGTTGGGAAGCATTTCTAAGATGTTGCCCATAGTTGCCTTGTCTCCATTTTAAGAAAAGGAGAAATTTCACGGAACAGAATCTTTCAGGTTTCAAAAGACTCTTAAGCTTGTTGTGCCAAAGCATTAACCTAACACTGCCGAGTTCACCACTAAGCCATATCCCTAAGTGCCACGTCTATGAGTGTTTGAAATACCTTCAGGAATGATGATCCAGCCACTTCCTTGGGCAGCCTGTTCCAATGCTTGACAACCTTTCTTTCAGTGAAGACATTTTTCCTAATATCCAGCCTACACCTCCCCTGGTGTCGCTTGAGGCCATTTCTTCGTGCCCTGTCACTTGTTACTTGGGAGAGGAGGCCAGCACCCACCTCACTACAGCCTCCTTTCAGATAGTTGTAGACAGTGATGAGGTCTCCCCTCAGCCTCTCCTTCTCCAGTCTAAACAACTCAAGCTCCGTCAACTACTTCTCATAACCCCTGTACTCCAGCCCCTTCCCCAGCTTCATTGCCCTTCTCTGCAGAACCACAACAGGAACCAAGGTGATTGTGAGGGGGTGATGGATGCCCTTCCTGCAGTTTTCCCAGAATGACCCTCCCTGCTCCTTATCACAAACCTCAGCTACATGCTGGGCAGTGCCTCCCTGCCGAAAAAACAGCCAAAGCAAACAGCAGCTGCATGGGAAAACACTCCTCGTGCAGTTAATATCCAAGACAGGGAGAAGCAAACACTGGGGAAGGAATTTCCCACAGGCAGCCACTCTCCGGCAGGGAACTCCTGCAGTCAGGGATGGGAGAGGGCTGTGGGGCTCCTGTAGAGAGGACAGAGGGGTGTTGAAATGTCAACAGCAGAAAAGTAATGCTCCCCAGAGTAGGTAGCAATGGGTTTTACTGCCAGAGAGAAAATGAGGCTCAAATATAAGATTAAAGGGAAAATAAAAATTGGACAATATTTTTAGGATATTGTCTTGTCTCTGTTTTAAGAAAAGGAGTGTTTTCTGGTGCATGCATCTCCCCAAACTCTTACTGTGAAGACTGGCAGAATTAAACCACACAAATTTTAGGAGTCTGCCTTGAAAATCATTGAGAAATGGGTGAAAAAATCTGCTTTGAACCGAGCCATTTCAGTCTCCCTGTGCAGCAACAACTATAATGTAAGGGAAATTCTATAAATGCACACTGAAAGTTATTTAAGAATACCCGCATAAATATAGGTTTTGTCAGCATTAAAACATGACGTCCAAGATATTCAAGGAATGTTTACTTTTCATAAGCAAAATAATTTCCTTCCAACAAAAGAGATCTTGTAAAAACAGCAGCAAACCTTCATGGCAGCCCTGGGCTAGAGGAGATCAAGCACTTTGTAGTCTGATCTGTGGCTGCTTCAGTACTGGGCGGGGGGTGGGGTAAAGCAAAGCCCTCAATGGGACTCTGTGCTGGGTGGGTCTGCACAAGGATGCCTGGTGAGGAGAAGCAGGGTGAGGCTGTGCTGCAGCTGAGCTTGGTGTGAACTGGGGTTAAGGCTCCTTGGCACCCCTATGCACTCTGTGCAAAGCAGTGGGGTGCCAAACAGGTGGTGGAAGGGAAACAGCCCCCAGCTGATTCCCCAGCTGCCAAGACAGATGCAGGGGTTTTCCCTCGCTAAGCATCCGTCTTGGCAGTCACTCATCTGTAGGAGCCAAGGCCTCCCTGTAAGGTGCCAGGGAACCATGAGTAAGGAGGGACAGTTTCAGCGGGCAATTCTGGGAATATCTGCTGCAGCCACTCTGTTGTAGGGCTGGAAACTCCAAATTTGGAAACACCCAGATTGCACAATGCCCTGACCAGAACTGCCACCCGCAACCTGGCAGCAATAAAAGGATGAGGGAGCATGCACATCAGCAGAACCCTGTGAGAAGCACCTCCCTGGATACACCAGCTGTCTGCCTGCTGCAGAGATGGTGCAAGTGGCTCCGTTTCTCCTGGTGCTCAGCCTGGCCCTGGTGGCTCCTGGCCTCTCTGCAAGAAAGGTAATGGCAAGGTAGGGATACAAGGGGCAGGGCTGCACAGGGAGGCTGCTTCTCCTGGGGTTGCCTGCTCCTAACAGCCTGCCTGTGCCCAGACTGTGCTGTGGCACCAACTCTGAGTCCCTCCTGCTCTAGTGTGTGCTGACTGGGCGCTGGATCAATGACCTGGGCTCCAACATGACCATTGGGGCTGTGAATGGAAAAGGTGAATTCTCTGGATCCTACCACACAGCTGTGACTGCCACCACAAACGAGATACAGATATCACCTCTGCAGGGGTCCCAGCATCGCACGAATCAGAAGAGCCAGCCCACCTTCGGCTTCACTGTCAATTGGAGCTTTTCAGGTATTTGTCCTTTTCCTGCCTCCATGTTGTGTCCCCAGAACTCCCCTGCACTTCTTGTGATGTTGCCAGAGCTTCCCTGCCCTCCCTCTGCAGTCCTTGATGTTCCTCTGTGATGTTCCTGATGAGCCCCTGCCTTCTGCCGCAGTGACCCCACTGTGCTGCCATCCCCTGTAGTGTCCCTGATGCTTTCCCATCTCTGATCCTGGAGCTCCTTGGCTGGTGTCACATCAGAGTCCCAGGAAGCAGAAATTCCACTGGGGGCTGAAGTGCACCGCTCTCTGCCCATCCCCACATGAGAGCCCCAGCCCTCTGACACCTCCGGCCTGCTTTCCCCATCACCGCTGCCCCAGAGGACAGGGACAGCCTGTGTCTACTGTCCCCTGGGCTGGGACAGACTGTAGGGACACTGCTTGGCACTAATCTACTTCCCTGGCCATGCTCATCCCCACCTCCTGCCTTTTCCCTGCAGACTCTGTCACTGTCTTCACGGGCCAGTGCTTTGTGGACCAGGATGGAAAGGAGATTTTGAAGACTATGTGGCTCCTGCGGTCACATGTGGACAACATCAAGGATGACTGGAAAGCCACCAGGTGAGCCCGTGTCCCTGCCCTGTGTGGGTCTCCTGCACATCCCTGAGGGCTTGGGGTTCTCGTACCCCGTGCTGTTCTGAGCCTGGCAGAGCTGCTGCCAGTGCAGGAATGTTGGAGGATGAGGCACTCGTGCTCAGTCTCCGTGGGGGTCCTGCCAAGGTGCAAACGCTTCTAGGAGTGGGATGGAGCTGGGTGAGTGTTAGGCAGAGGGAGGGTGTATTTGCCCTATGCACAAGTGCATTTCCCATCCTTAAGTCTCCTCCCTCTGTGTGGCTGCAGGGTTGGCATCAATGTCTTCACACGCCTGCGCTCTCAGGAGTGAGGATGGCACTGCAGACGTTCCTGGCTCCAGGGACTCCCCCAGTCATGCCCCATCCCCTACTTCTCTCAATAAAGTTTTGCTGCAAATGCCCTTCTGGCTCCTGTAGTGTTGTGACTCACCGCTCACGTTCCCCTGTATCCCCCACGGCACCCCATGGCATCTTCTGTTACTGTTTCTGAGGCGCGATGTGTGTCCCCTGCTGTGACCCCCACCCTATGGCCAGGGCTTCTCCAATGCAGCCCCAGCACACTCCCTCACAACCCCTACGCTGCCTGGGAGAGCAGGACCCTGCTCAGTCCAGCGAGGTGGCTGACGGCCCATCTCCCACCAGGGTGTCCCTTGGCAGAAGGCCCAGCATGGGCGGCCGCAGCCCCCTCTGCTATAAAAGGGGCTGAGAGAGCAAGGGGCAGCAGAGCCTGGACATTGCACAGCCGCCACTGCCACCAGCGCTGCTGCCATGCGGAGCCTCAGCTGCTGCCTCCTGCTCACCCTGACCCTGCTCAGTCCCCATGCCTCTGCTGCCAGGAAGGTAAGGGCAGCCTGAGGGCAGTGCCCAGGCTGGGGGCTGCCTGCCCCTGCTGTGCCATGCTGAGCCATCCTATGCCTTGCCGTGCTGTGCTGTGCTGCACTATCCCAGCACACAGTGTTTGTGTCTGAGGGGCTGCGTGCTATAGTTGTGCCCTGCTGTGCCCTGCTGTGTGCCCTGAGGCCATGCCGTGCCATCCCCAGATGCAGTGAGTGTGACTGAGGGAGATGCCAACTGTGGCTGTGCTCTCGTCGGGGGTAGTGTTGTCATCTACCTCTGGTATAGGCAGCAGCGAGCACTCCCAGCTCTGCACTTCCCTGCCCTTCTCTGCCCTGGGAGGGAGAAGTGCTGGCCGAGGTGGTGCCCATGCCACTGGTCCCAGTTGCCATGGACAGGGGCTGTGCCAGCCCCCAGACAAGAGGGACATACACCAGCCAGCAAGCTGGAGTGGGGATCCTGGCTTGGCACTGCCTAAGGCTCCTGCATGCCCTCCTGGTCCCCAGTGTCACCTGCAGGGCCTGTGGAGGAATGAGCTGGGCTCCAACATGACCCTCTCGGCTATGGATGCGGCTGGGACCTTCTCGGGATCCTACCACACTGCCGTGACAGCCAGCAACAAGAAGATCTTGGTGTCACCCCTGCAGGGGGCCCAACAGGACCCTGGTGCCAAGAGCCAGCCCACCTTTGGCTTCACTGTACAGTGGCAGTTTGCAGGTACAGCGGCACACAGGACGGTACCTCCCACCTGGTCCCCATGCCCACCCTAGCAGCCAGAGAAACCCTGGCCGTGACCATGGACCGGTCTCATGCGCTCGCTGCTGCCATGTGACATGGTGTGAAGAGGGCTGTCTGCCTCGGGTGGGTGGCAGGGTGTCTGTCTGTCTGGGAGAGGTGGTGGCATTGCCCACATGTCTGTCCAAGGGAAAAGGCAGGGCAGGCACCCATCTATCTGTTCAGGTAATGTGGAAGCAACACATCTGGGCAACGTTTCATTTGTCAGTCCAGGGCATGTGGTGGCGGGTGTCTGTCTATCTGCCAGGATCAGGTGGCCTAGCATGCCCCATCTGGAGGATGCAGGCTTTAAGCCCCCCTGCTCTGCTTGAACCCCACCAGACTCCACCACTGCCTTTGTGGGTCAGTGCTTTGTGGACCACCGTGGGAAAGAGACACTGGAGACCATGTGGCTCCTGCGCGAAGAGGTCCCATCGCGCAGGGACGCCTGGAAAGCCACCAGGTGAGCTCTCACACTCCCTTCTTGCCCCATCACCCTGCCTCCCCTCCTGCTGACACTGTTTCCCTGCAGAGTTGGCACCTCCATCTTCACTCGCATCAAGTGATGAGGACAAGGACTGGATCTGCCTGTACTCTCTTGTCCCACTGGCATCCCAAGGCTCTCTGCTACCCCAGGGCTGGGCCGGGATCCCCCCTGCTCCCAGCGTCCTGGCTGGGAAACACATCCTTGCCCTGTCCTGCTTCCTCCCATGCCCCCCACCCAGCAGGCTGCTGGTGGGATCCCCCTTCTCAAATCTTGCTGCCCCTGCACATGGAGCCAAATAAACCTTTCTCTCCCTGGCAGAGATCTGCGTACCTTGTCTCTCTAGGGTGAAAAAGGCCACTCTGAGGTCACTGTGTGGCCACGAGCAGTCTGCTGAGGGGTGTCAGTGGTGGCCTACTGGTGATTCAGGGGGCTGGGAAGGTTGGGGTAGGACAGCAGCTGAGGAATCCCTCTTCCTGGCTGTGGCTTCAGGCCTCAAGAGCACCCGCTCAGGGTACCCACAGGAGTCTTGCGGTAGGTCTCAAGTTTCCTAAGTCGCTGCGTACAGCTCCTGACCTGTGTGTCCCTGAGCACCCTGGGGACAAGCGGTGTGAGTAGGGAGAGACACGAAGGCCTCTAAGGACGGTGCTGCCTGGGGACTGCAGGGTTGCCAGGGGAAGAGACTCGGACGGTGCAGGGACTGTGGGGTAGAGAGTGCACAGTGCCCTGGGAAAGTGCCAGGGCCTGTCCACCACCCTCTTCCTCTCGTGGTGTGCTTGCCCTTCCCCAGCCTTCCTCAGTGTCTGCTCCTCTGCCTCCTTCTCTGCAGGCCTTTGGGGCTGCTCTCAGCCCCACCAGCTCCTGGAGAGGGCACAGATCGGGCTCTGTCCAGGGTATGCTTGTACCAGCCAAGCCCAACTGGCTGATACATGTGGTGGTCCAGCTTTTGATCATAGTCTACCCCTGCATCCTTCTCCTCACCCCTGCCTTCCATACAAAGAGTTTCGTTTTAGCCCTGTTGCACATGGGCATTCTTGGCACCGTACTGACCACCTCGGGCTTGTTCTCACACTCACTCTCCCCAAAAGCCACTGTGCTGTCACCAGCAGTACGAGTGGGTCCTCAAACGCTTCCCCAAATGCTGTGTGATGTTAAAGCCTCAGGACCTGAGTGGGAGGATGAGGCTGGAAGCTCCGGTGGAGGGGAGCCCAGCATGGGGGCGAGGTACCACTGAGGACTGCGTGAGAACCTGGAGGTGTAAGGCTTTGTTTCTGGCCTTTCATCATGCTCACGCCTGCAAATTCCCCTTCTCTTGGGTGTCCTGAGAAGGCAGCCCACGGCATAGGAGATAAGAGAAGCAGCCTGCTTGCTAAATAGAGGGAAAAGAAAGCAAAACCACAGTGTTTACGGGAAGCTTGGACTGACAGTGGGTTTTGTGTTGCTGATGGGGCACGTTTGCTTCCTTCATCTGCTAAATCCCTGGAGCCGCTGCACATCAGCCATCCCTACACACACAGCCTCGCCCTGCCCTCATGACTCCCCATCCTTCTGTCCACCCGCTGCAATAACCGGGGGGGGGGTGGTTTGGGATGCGGGGCCTCCTGCAGGACAGGGATGAAGCCCAAGCACAGCCTTCAGCCAGGAGACCCTAAGCCAGGGACCCCCAGGCCGGGGTGTGCCAGTGGGCTGCCCCAGACAGCCTTGTCTACAAGTCTCTGTGGGGGAAGCGCAGGCACTATGTGAGGCAGCCTCCAAGGATAAATCTGCTTGTCCCCTACATGTGCCACATAACTGTCCGATTGACCAACAGGTTTTTAGCCACAGACAAAATAATATCATTGTAGAGCCCCAAATGGGGAACAATGTCTACTTGTGAGTACATTGTATGTAAGATCAAAAAACCATATATTTCCCATGGAAACTCAACGCCATTTTCACTTTCAGACATCTTGAGATCCCTTTAAACTACATTGTCCTTTACTTTTCCAGAACTTGCAGATCATTCTGACGCCACACATTCAGATGTTACTGCAATTGTTCCTCTGTGGCCTGACGTTCATAGTTTCAAAACACAGGGTTTGACCTTTACAAAAAGTGTACGTGTTTTTAAACTCTCCACTGAGTTAGGAGGAGTAAGCTGCCTCCTGCTGAGTAGGCACATTGGTCAAAATTATTAGAAGTAAAACAGAAAGTGCCCTCTGTTAATACAGCAGCTGCATAGTTCCAATTCCGATATTTGGTCTAAGAGTTGCATTCCAGAAAGACAATTTGGAAGATTTATTATAAGTATAGTCTTTTGTCTTTTCCAATTCATCTAAGGTCAAAGGAATCACAGTAAGTAGCCCACCATCAGAGGGAAGGGGCAGTAAAGTTGCTAGGTACATAACTTTACAACTTTTTTAAAGTAATATTATCTGCATTTAAAATCATTAATTTGTAATGATGTGCTCTTTGTGGGGGTGATGCTTGTGCAGATGTTTAAGAACCAGTTCTGCTTCCTGTAGGACATACATGGTTGTTGAGTCACCCAGCACTAACAGACTGCTCATTTTTAGAGTAGTCGTTGTTGCTGCTGTCACCTTCCCTGACACTACAGGATCCAGTGGAGTTGAGTAATAAGCCACAGGGAGGCGACATGGACCTATCATTTGAGTAAGGAATCTGTCAGCTACTTCTTTATCCTCATGCGCAAGTAATTGCAAGGGTGGAATGATCTGGCAATTCCAACCTGGAGCAGAAGCTAAAGCTTCTTTTAGAGCTTGGAAAGCTTTCTCTGAACCCTGCTGCACAGGCTCCACTTCTTCTGCCTCTGTAACTTCTGTCAATGGCTTGCTTACCTTTCCTAGCCTTGGTATCCAGACTCTGCAGCATTCCACTGGCTTAAAAGTCCTTGTAGTTGTTCCTTTGTTACAGATGAAGAAATTGCTACAGCAGCCTGGACCTCTTCTTGGTCTACTAGTCTGTGTTACTTCTACTTAAAATGCTAAATATTTTACTTCCTGCTGACATAGCTGAAGCTTAGAAGGAGATACACGGTGACCGTTTTCAGCTCAAGTAATACATAGAGGAAAAGTATCTTTTGAGCAGTGTACGTATATCTTACTGGCAAGTAACAAATCATCTACATGTTGTACAAGTATAGTGCCTCCAAGTAATACAATATCTTTGAAATTTTCTCCTTGCCACTCAGAGCAAATGATCCTTAAAATGGTTGCAGATACCAGAGATGGCTTGGTCCACAAACACACTTGCTGCCAATTTGTACTAAAATCCTGGAGAGTCATCCCCCTAGTACATCAACAAAGCCTGTCACAATCTTCCCCAGTAGTCACAGTGGTGTTTCTCTGGCCTCTGTCCACATTCCTGTACTTTAGTTCAATTTATTTCTATCTCCTTGCAAGCTCTAATTTAATTTCTCAGATTTTGGCAATTATCTCTACCTATTGGATTATTACAATCATAGCTAGGATCAACCTGAGGACAAGCAGTCCAATTTCCCCCTGCCTGCAGGTTAATTAAGCATCTTTTTTAATTATTATAGTATGACAGTATCACAAGGCTGGAAAAGACCTTTGAAATCATCGAGTACAGCCTATGACCCAACACCAACATCTACACCCAACACCAACATCTACTCATCGTCTAATTATCTTATCTCTCTCATCCGGACAGAACAACTCTCCCAATGACAGGTTAAGATCAGCCAAGGATGGATTATATCCTGTACAAATATTAGAAAATAATGACCCACATTGACCTGCATCTTCCCTTAACCTGGGTATTTGATTTCCATATCTCTGGGGCTACAAGGGTGATGGGTGTGTAAATGTAACAGCAGAACATTTCACACATGCACACACATACTCCTCTGCCACTGGCTGTGTTGCAAGATGATTTGAGGTAGTTTCAGAAGCCACAGGCTGAAGCCCCTCAGAAGCAGTAGGGACAGCGGAGGCAACGGGAGGGGAATCATAAGTGATACAGAGGGAGGACTCAGTTAAGTTACTCACAATTGCTGATGCTAAACTTCCTCCTTGAGTTTAACACACACCTTTTCTACCATCCTCTTTATAGTAGTTACATACCTAGCTATCCTGTACATACCAATAATTCATATGCTTAGCTTTTTCATTTTTCAAAGTCTCTTGGAGTGTAGATGATTTCTTTAATTTGAAGGATCCTTCCCAGCGCCCTACCCCCACTACTGTAAGTGCTGGCCAGTCTTCATTAAACAGCTTTACTATCCTTTTTTTTTTTTGGTATCTTTAATACTATAAGTTTTCTTCCAGTTTTCTAAAACCTAGGCTTAGGGCATCCCCTTCTCTATGCTGTGTTTATTTCCCATTGTAAAATTTTACATCTTACACTGATTAGGCTGTGTAATACTCACAATTTTGTGTCTTATGCTGATCAGGCTGCACAATCCTCTATTTTATCGCAATTTAAGATGTTGAAGCAGGAATGCACGACTTGCTGGGATTGGTGCCTCCCAGCATCAAAGATGCCAGGTGAACTTACCCATTGGCACAGATCGGATGTTCTTCTTGATGTAAGATTCTGACAGTGGTCACCGAGGGCCCTATGTAAGCTGCCAGTCTGTTATGGATTTACACATGAGAACCAACACAACAGGCTGAACCCCTAGGATTCCCCTTATTAATGTAATTTCTACCAAAAATGCTTCTATAAGTAGCAGTAATGACCCAGGGCTGGCCCTTGAATGAATCATGTCCTCTTCTGCCTGGGCCCAGTAATTTTTACTTCCATTTCTTCCTTTCTGTACCAGTGCGGCATTTGAAGGCTGCAGCAACCTGGTTTCAGGAGCTGCCTTTGCTGCTGGGAAAGGAGCCCCCTTGGCACTGTCTCCCAGGGATGGGAGGAGGTCCTGTCCCCAGGTTTGATGATGAAATCTTTTCACAACTTTAGTAGCTTCCTGCCCATTAGAACCAACATCAGCTGCCTGCTCTGATGCTAACCTTTAATCCTTGAGTATGGTCAGGGCCAGGTGGAAAGCAGCCTGTCCTCCCTGCCCCCCCAGTCCTTGCCTGCCCTGGGAGCTGGTAACAGGCAGGGCAGTGCTGTGCTTGCCCAGTGCTGCCAGGGGGTGATAAATGGCCTTTTCTTTGCTCCCCGGGGGGAGCGTTCCTGCACCCACCTGGGCAGAGGAATAATGCAATCTACGAAGGGCAGGCTGTTCCGGATGCAGCCCCCTCCCAGACCAGCCTAGGTACAATGGAGAGAGGCTGAGGTGCTCTCCTTTAGGGTCACTGTGGAGAGGCTGGAGGGGGACGGGGGTGCCAGGATACCAGCCCAGCTCGCCTGGGTGCTTGCCTCCTTTTTGTCTTGCGCTGGCAGCCAGCGGGGAAGGTGATGTCCTGATCCAGCTGGCAAGGGACAAAAGCTGGTACCAAAGCCAGCAGAGCTTCTGACCACACTGGGTTTTATTGCTGTGACCCATCAGCATTGCTCCTTAACCCCAGGCGATAGGCTGCCTGCAGAATTTCTTCCCGAGGCTGGGGCATTCACTCTGTATCAAGGGATAGTTCTGCTCTTTCCCCTCTTCTGACTGTATCACCTGGCTAAAAGCGGTATCTGCTAGGCTCAGCTTTCAGCAACTCCAGCAGGGGCACGGCTGTGGGCTGGGAGGACAAAGCTTGGTTACGGATAGGATTTTCTCTAACTTTTGCCTGTGCTACTGTTTTCAAGACTGACTCAATCCCAGCTGGAGCAGCAAGTTTAATCGTTCATTAACCCTTTTTTCTTATTATCCGTTAACCCTTCCTTGACCCCTGGCATACGTGGGTTTAAACCACAGCCCTGCCAACTTTTGACTCCTTCAGCACTTTCTGCTTTAGGCTTCCCTGTCTTCCCGTTTTCTCTTGCCCGCTCCCTGCTGTGCCAGGGCTCAGGCCGGACGCTGCAGGATTTAGCCGTGCTAATGATTGCCAGCGCAGAGCTGCTTCACTGGTTGCCCTTTGGAGGGTGCAAACCTCATGGAGATATCCCAGATCTTGCCTTGTTTTGGTTTTGAGTATGCTGAGACTGATCAATAAATCCACATCCTTGTAAACTGGGCTGATTCTTGCCCTTGGAAGATACACTGCTTGGATAGAGATTGGTAAACAGAGGAAATGTTATGGGCAGATAGCAACAATATTGTTTCTGTGATGCTCTTCATCACAAACCTTCCATGCTCCAGGCAGTGCCTACCTGACAAAACCCCAGCCAAAACAAACAGCAGCTACTTGGGGAAACGGACTTTGTTGCACATTTAACTTCCAAGACTTGGAGAAGCCAACACTGGGACAGTGATTTCCCATGGGCAGCCGCTTGCTGGCTGGGAGCTCCTGCGTGCAGGTGTGCGGGAGGCCTGCTGGGCTCCTGCAGAGAGGAGAAGAGGGCATTGGGATGTCAGCAGCAGAAAAGCAATAATCCCTGATGTGGATAGCAATGAATGTGAGAGAGAAAATGAGGCTGAAAAGTGAGATTAAAGGGGAAGAAAAGTTGGGAAGCATTTCTAAGATGTTGCCCATAGTTGCCTTGTCTCCATTTTAAGAAAAGGAGAAATTTCACGGAACAGAATCTTTCAGGTTTCAAAAGACTCTTAAGCTTGTTGTGCCAAAGCATTAACCTAACACTGCCGAGTTCACCACTAAGCCATATCCCTAAGTGCCACGTCTATGAGTGTTTGAAATACCTTCAGGAATGATGATCCAGCCACTTCCTTGGGCAGCCTGTTCCAATGCTTGACAACCTTTCTTTCAGTGAAGACATTTTTCCTAATATCCAGCCTACACCTCCCCTGGTGTCGCTTGAGGCCATTTCTTCGTGCCCTGTCACTTGTTACTTGGGAGAGGAGGCCAGCACCCACCTCACTACAGCCTCCTTTCAGATAGTTGTAGACAGTGATGAGGTCTCCCCTCAGCCTCTCCTTCTCCAGTCTAAACAACTCAAGCTCCGTCAACTACTTCTCATAACCCCTGTACTCCAGCCCCTTCCCCAGCTTCATTGCCCTTCTCTGCACATGCTCCAGCCCCTCAATGTCTTTCTTTTAATGGCAAATCCAGTACTGAACAAAAGATTGAAGGAGCAGCCTCACGAGGGCTGAGTACAGGGGCACAATCCCTTCCCTGCTCCTGCTGGTCACACCATTTCTGATACAAACCATGATGCAGTCGGCCTTCTTGGCTATGTGGTCACACTGCCAGCTCATTATTCATTGAATAATAGAATCATTCGATGGTTTGAGTTAGCAGAGATCTTTAAAGTTCATCTGGTCCAAACTCCCTGCAATGAGCAAGGACATTATTGAGTTAGATTAGGTTTGTTCAGAGCCCCCTCCAACCTGACATGGAATGTTTCCATGGATGAAGCATCTACCAGCACTCCAGGTGGCCGCCAGAATTCAAAGGTTATTTGTGGGTTACAAACTACAGCTAGAAGATACTTAGGACTTAACAGCTACTCTACTCAGGGAAAAGCTGGAAACAACAGCCCAATCGAAGTGCATTTACAGTAATGTTTGCAGCATGGCCAACAAACAGGGAGCTAGAATCTGTACCAAGGCAAGAGAACTACGACATATTTGCCATCACAGAAATGTGGTGGAATGATTCAGACAACTGGAGTGCTGCCATGGGTGGCTACAAACTCTTCAGGTGGGATAGGCGAGCAAAGCGCGGCGGGGTTGCTCTCTATGTTAGAGAATGTTTTGACTGTGTAGAACTCAGTAATGATAGGGTCGAGTGCTTATGGGTTAAAATCAGTGGAACATGCATTAAGTCAGATACAGTGACAGGAGTCTGTTATCGGCCCAGCCAAGAAGGACAAACTGACCAGCTCTTCTACAAGCAACTGGGAAAAGTCTCCCGATCACTGGCTGTTGTTCTTGTGGGGGACTTCAGTCTTCTGGCTGTCTACTGAAAGCACAACACAGCAGAAAGAAAACAGTCTAGGAGGTTCATAGAGTGTATGGAACACAACTTTCTAACACAACTGCTGAGTGAACTGACTAGAGAAGGTGCCCTGCTAGGTCTGCTGTTTGTGAAGAGAGAAGGCCTTGTGGGAGAGGTGACTGCTGGAGGACGTCTAGGGCACAGTGATCATGAGATGGTAGAATTCTCAGTTCTTAGAGGAGTAAGGAGGGGTGTTAGCAGAACTGCCACCCTGGACTTCCAGAGGGCAGACTTCAAACTGTTTAGAAGGCTGCTTGATAAAGTTCATTGTGAGGCAGTTCTAAAGGACAAAGGAGCACAAGAGGGCGGGATGCTCCTCAGGAAGGAAATCCTGGTGGCACAAGAACAGGCCATCCCTGTGTGCCGTAAAGCGAGTTGGCTGGGAAGAAAATCAAATTGGCAGAGTAGAAGTAGTTTTGTATCAATCTCAGGAAGAAGAGAAAAGTTTATGAGCTTTGGAAGAGGGGGCAGGCATCCCAGGAGGAGTATAAGGGTGAGGTGAGATCATGTAGAGAGAAAACTAGAAGGGTTAAAGCCCAACTAGAACTTCAGCTGGCCAGTTTGGTGAAAGACAAAAAATATTTCTTCAAATATATTAATAACAGGAAGATGTCGTGTGGAATAAACACCCATAACTCTCAGAAAGTTATGAAATTAGGTATGTTTATTACGCCAGCGGGCAACAGGTGGGTAGTTCCAAACAAAGGACAGGTCAATATTTATTGCCAAAAGACATACATATTGGTTACATTTTTGGGAATAGGACTGGTTGTGGGTTTATGCTGATCAGTTCTGAGAAATCACCAGCATAGGATGGAGCTCAGAGGTGAGGACACCTTTCTCTGCACAGGCCCAGTAGTTTCTCGAATCACCTCCAGGCCGAAAGACAAAAACGTCTCTTTTTGGCTGCTAGCTGCTGACCTCCTTATCAGGGTAGCTTTGATGGACTTATAAAAGCTGCTAGGCCTGCACAATCCTGATGTATGAGCCCACAGAACTGCCAGGCTGGCACAGTTCCCACAGAATTCAATTGCAAAAGTCCCCCACCTGCAAGACGTCCAAGGCTAACCAGATATCTAAGTTACAGCTCTTCAGGCTAAACAAAGGCTTCTCTAAAGTCTCACATCAAGGACAAAGGAGAATCTCCCTCCTTTACTGGATGCAGGACGGACAGTAGTGATGAGGGATGAGGACAAGACAGAGGTACTTAATGCCTTGTTTGGCTTGGTCTTTAACAGTAAGGTGAGATGTTCTCAGGATACTCAGCCCCCTGAGCCAGAAGACAGTGAGAATGAAGCTCCAACGATTCAGGAAGATTTGGTTAGAGGCCTGCTTGGCCAATTAGATGCACACAAGTCTACGTGACCAGATGGGATCCACCCAAGAGTGTTAAGGGAGCTGACAGAGGTCCTCACCAGACCTCTTTCCCTCATCTACCAACAGTCCTGGTAAACTGGAGAACTGCCGCTAGACTGCAGACTGGCAAATGTTACACCTATTTACAAGAAATGTGGCAGGAAGAATCCAGGTAACTACAGGCCTGTCAGTCTGACCTCGGTGCTGGGGAAGGTCATGGAGTAGATTGTCTTGAATGCTATCATATAGCATGCACAGGACAATCGAGTGATCAGGCCCAGTCAGCATGGGTTCACCAAAGGCAGGTCCTGCCAGACCAATCTGATCTCCTTCTATGACCAAGTTACCCATTTAATCGATGGCAGAAAGGCCATGGATGTGGTGTACCTGGAATTCAGTAAAGCCTTTGACACAGTTTCTTACAGTATTCTGCTTGAGAAACTGGCTGCCATCAGCATAAATAGGCACAGCCTCTGCTGGGTTAAAAACTGGCTGGATGGTCAGGCCCAAAGGGTTGTGGTAAATGGAGTTAAATCCAGTTGGAAACCAGTCACGAGCTGTGTTCCCCAGGGTTCAGTGCTAGATCCAGTCCTGTTCAATATCTTTAAGAGTGATCTGCATGAAGGGATAAAGTGCACTCTCAGCAAGTTTGCTGATGTCGCCAAGCTGGGTGCAAGTGCTTGAAGGAAGGGAGGCTCTGCAGAGGGATCTGGACAGGCTGGATCCATGGGCTGAGACCAATGGGGGGAGGAGCAACAAGGTCAAGTGTAGAATCCTGCACTTGGGACACAACAACCCCACGCAGCGCTACAGACCTGGGGAAGAGTGGCTGGAGAGTTGCCTGGCAGAGAAGGACCTGGGGGTGTTGGGTGACAGCAGCTGAACATGAGCCAGCAGTGGCCCAGATGGCCAAGAAGGCCAATGGCATCTTGGCCTGTATCAGACCCAGCATGGTCAGCAGGAGCAGGGAGGTGATTGTGCCCCTGTGCTCAGCACTGGTGAGGTCGCACCTCGAGTGCTGGGTTCAGTTTTGGGCCTCTCACTACAAGAAGGACACTGAGCGGCTGGAGTGTGTCCAGAGGGGCAACGAGGCTGGTGAGGGGGCTGGAGAACAAGCCCTGTGAGGAGAGACTGAGGGAATTGGGGTTGTTTAGCTTGGAGAAGAGGCTGAGCAGAGAACTCATGGCTGTCTACAGCTACCTGAAAGGAGGTTGTGATGGGGTGGGTGCTGGGCTCTTCTCACAAGTGACAAGCAATAGGACAAGAGGAAATGGATGCAAGTTGCACCAGGGGAGGTTTAGACTGGACATTAGGAAAAATTTCTTCACCGAAAGGGTGGTCAGGGACTGGAACAGCTGCCCAGGGAGGTGGTTGAGTCACCATACCTGGAGGTTTTTAAAAGACAGGTAGATGAATTTCTTAGGTACCTGGTTTAGTAAGGGGACAGGTACGGTTGGGCTCGATGATCTGAGAGGTGTCCTCCAACTGGATGATTCTATGATTCTATGAACACTCTAGGCAATGTATTCCAGTGTTTCACTACCCTCATCACAAAAAATTTCTTCCCTATATCTTGTCTCGCACTTGACTTTGTTGAACATCATGAAGTTCACATGGGCCTAATTCCCAGGTTTGCCTAGGTATCTCTGGATGTTATCCCATCCCTCAGGCGTGTCAACCGCAACACTCAGCTTGGTGCCATCTGCAAACTTGCTGAGGGTACACTCAATCCCACTGTCTATGTTGTTGATGAAGATATTATACACTACTCGTCCTGATACAGACCCCTGGGTGACATTGAGCTGTTGACCACTACTCTCTAGATGTGGCTATCCAACCAATTTCTCATCCACCAAATAGTCCATCCATCAAAATTGTATCTTTCCAATTTAGAGAGAAGAATGTTTTGAGGGACCATGTCAAAGGCCTTGCAGAAGTCCAGATAGATGACATCCATTGCTCTTCCCCATCCACTAATGAAGTCACTTACAATGCCACTTTTTTGGTCAGACAAAACTTTCCCTTGGTGAAGCCATGCTGGCTATGTTGAATTATTATAGGGCAGGCAAGTCAGGTTATGTTCAAAGATATCATTAAGTCGTGTAGGAAGAAAATTAGGGAGGCAAAAGCCAGGCTGGAGCTCAAATTGGCCACTTGTGTTAAGGATAATAAGAAATGTTTTTATAAATATATTAATGGCAGAAAGGAGGGCAGCAACGCCCTCCACTAATTATTGGATATTGAGGGAAATATAGTAATTAAAGATGAGGAAAAGGCTGAGGTGCTTAATGCCTTCTTTACATCCGTTTTCAACACTAAGGCAGATTGTTCACTGGACAACTGGTCTTCTGAAGTGATGGATGGGGATAGGGTGCAATATAGCCCCCTGTAATCCAGGAGGAAGAAGTTAGAGACCTGCTGAGCCACTTGGATCCTCATAAGTCTATGGGGCCAAATGGGATCTACCCTAGGGTGATGAGAGAGCTGGCGGATGAGCTTGCTAAGCCACTTTCCATCATTTATCAACAGTCCTGGCTCACTGGAGAGGTCCCGGATGACTGGAAGTTGGCCAATATGACACCCATCCACAAGAAGGGCCATAGGGACGATCCAGGTAATTACAGACCCATCAGTCTGACCTCGGTTCCAGGTAAAATTATGGAGTGGATAATCCTGGGTGCAATCATGCGGCACCTGCAGAATGACTGAGAGATCAGGCCCAGACAGTATGGATTTAGGAGGGGTAGGTCCTGCCTGACCAACCTAATCTCCTTTTACGACCGTGTGACTCACCTGGTGGATGAGAGGAAGGCTGCGGATGTGGTGTACCTGGACTTCAGCAAGGCCTTTGACACTGTCTCTCACGGTAAACTCCTGGAGAAGCTGGCAGCCCATGGCTTGGATGGGAACGCTCTGTGCTGGGTTAGGAACTGGTTGGATGGTCGAGCACAAAGAGCGATAGTGAATGGTGTCACATACAGTTGGCAGCCGGTCACTAGTGGTGTCCCCCAGGG
The DNA here is from genome assembly GCA_033558235.1 of Neomorphus geoffroyi. NCBI lineage: Eukaryota > Metazoa > Chordata > Aves > Cuculiformes > Neomorphidae > Neomorphus > Neomorphus geoffroyi. The sequence continues at coordinate 4,319,983 of JAUMJM010000048.1, forward strand.
ATCGGTGTTGGGCCTGGTCCCATTTAATATCTTTATTGACGATCTCGATGAGAGGATTGAGTCCTTCATCAGCAAGTTCGCTCTCAAAAAAATCCAAAATTTAGCCAGCTGCACTGGCACCCGCAGGTCCTTTTGCACCGGGAATCTCTCCAGCCACTCTTCCCCAAGCCTGTAATGCTGCAGGGGGTTGTTGTGTCTCAAGTGCAGAACTCTGCACTTGGCCTTGTTGAACCTCATACAATGGGCCTCTGCCCATTGATCCAGCCCGTCCAGACCCCTCTGGAGGGCCTTTCTGCCCTTGAGCAGATAAACACTCCCACTCAGCTTGGCGTGATCTGCAAACTTACTGAGAGTGGACTCCACCAGAACATTCATAAAGATATTAATCAGAATCAGCCCAGTACTGAGCCCTCCAGCTGTCAGCTGGATTGAACTCCATTCACCACAAATCTTTAGGCCTGGCCATTCAGCTGATTTTTAAGCAGCGAAGAGCACACCTATCCAAGCAACGAGCAGCCAGTTTCTCCTGGAAAATGCTTTAGGAAATGGTGTAAAATGCTTTACTGAAGACTGGTGAGGCAACATGCACAGCATTCCCCTCATCCACTCATTGGGTCACCTTGTCATAGAAGGAGATCAGGTTGGTCAGGCAGGATCTGCCTTTCCTAAACCCATGCTCACTGAGCCTGATCTCTGGTTCTCTTGTACATGCCCTGTGATGGCACTCAAGATGATCTGCTCCATAACCTTCCCTGTCCCTGGGGGCAGGCGGATGGGCCTGTAGTTCGCAGACGCTCCTTCCGGCAAGTCTTGTAGATGTGCATCACATTTGCTGACCACCAGTGAATTTGGATCTCCTCAGTCAGCCAGAACTGCTCATAAATGGTGGAATGTGGCTTGGTAAGAACTTCTGCCAGCTCCCTCAGTACCCTTGGGTGTATCCCATTTGGTTCTGTAGACTTGTGGTGTCTATGTGGTGTAGCACAGTATCACAGTATCCCAAGGCTGGAAAAGACCTTTGAGATCATGGAGTCCAACCTATGTCCCAACACCAACACCTACTCATCATCTAAGCCATGGCACTAAGTGCCTCATCCAATCTCTCTTTAAACACCTCCAGGGATGGTGAAACTAGCACCTCTCAGGGCAACACATTCCAATGGCCAATCACCCTTTCAGTGAAGAAATTTGTCCTAATTTTTTCCTAATATCAAGCCTAATCTTCCCTTGACCAAGCTTGAGACTGTGTTCTCTTTTCTGTCACCGGTTGCCCCAGAGAAGAGACCAACCCCTGCCTGACTAAAACCTCCTTTCAGGCAGTTGTAGAGAGTAATAAGGTCTCCCCTGAGCCTTCTTTTCTTCGAGCTAAACAACCCCAGCTCCCTCAGTTGCTCTTCATAGGGCTTGCGCTCCAGCTCCTTCATCATCCTCGTCGCTCTTGAGCACATAACTAACCATTTCTCCTTAGATTATAGAGGCTTCTTTCTGCACCTCATTATTGTCTTGCATCTCAGGGGGCTTGGTACCCAGAGAACAACTAGTCTTAACAAAAACAGACTGAGGCAAATAAGGCAGTAAGTGCCTCATTTTCTGATAAGTGAATCTCCACCAGTTCTTTCTATGATGATCGGTGGAATTAAACCACACAAATTTTAGGAGTCTGCCTTGAAAATCATTGAGAAATGGGTGAAAAAATCTGCTTTGAACCGAGCCATTTCAGTCTCCCTGTGCAGCAACAACTATAATGTAAGGGAAATTCTATAAATGCACACTGAAAGTTATTTAAGAATACCCGCATAAATATAGGTTTTGTCAGCATTAAAACATGACGTCCAAGATATTCAAGGAATGTTTACTTTTCATAAGCAAAATAATTTCCTTCCAACAAAAGAGATCTTGTAAAAACAGCAGCAAACCTTCATGGCAGCCCTGGGCTAGAGGAGATCAAGCACTTTATAGTCTGATCTGTGGCTGCTTCAGTACTGGGCGGGGGGTGGGGTAAAGCAAAGCCCTCAATGGGACTCTGTGCTGGGTGGGTCTGCACAAGGATGCCTGGTGAGGAGAAGCAGGGTGAGGCTGTGCTGCAGCTGAGCTTGGTGTGAACTGGGGTTAAGGCTCCTTGGCACCCCTATGCACTCTGTGCAAAGCAGTGGGGTGCCAAACAGGTGGTGGAAGGGAAAACAGCCCCCAGCTGATTCCCCAGCTGCCAAGACAGATGCAGGGGTTTTCCCTCGCTAAGCATCCGTCTTGGCAGTCACTCATCTGTAGGAGCCAAGGCCTCCCTGTAAGGTGCCAGGGCACCATGAGTAAGGAGGGACAGTTTCAGCGGGCAATTCTGGGAATATCTGCTGCAGCCACTCTGTTGTAGGGCTGGAAACTCCAAATTTGGAAACACCCAGATTGCACAATGCCCTGACCAGAACTGCCACCCGCAACCTGGCAGCAATAAAAGGATGAGGGAGCATGCACATCAGCAGAACCCTGTGAGAAGCACCTCCCTGGATACACCAGCTGTCTGCCTGCTGCAGAGATGGTGCAAGTGGCTCCGTTTCTCCTGGTGCTCAGCCTGGCCCTGGTGGCTCCTGGCCTCTCTGCAAGAAAGGTAATGGCAAGGTAGGGATACAAGGGGCAGGGCTGCACAGGGAGGCTGCTTCTCCTGGGGTTGCCTGCTCCTAACAGCCTGCCTGTGCCCAGACTGTGCTGTGGCACCAACTCTGAGTCCCTCCTGCTCTAGTGTGTGCTGACTGGGCGCTGGATCAATGACCTGGGCTCCAACATGACCATTGGGGCTGTGAATGGAAAAGGTGAATTCTCTGGATCCTACCACACAGCTGTGACTGCCACCACAAACGAGATACAGATATCACCTCTGCAGGGGTCCCAGCATCGCACGAATCAGAAGAGCCAGCCCACCTTCGGCTTCACTGTCAATTGGAGCTTTTCAGGTATTTGTCCTTTTCCTGCCTCCATGTTGTGTCCCCAGAACTCCCCTGCACTTCTTGTGATGTTGCCAGAGCTTCCCTGCCCTCCCTCTGCAGTCCTTGATGTTCCTCTGTGATGTTCCTGATGAGCCCCTGCCTTCTGCCGCAGTGACCCCACTGTGCTGCCATCCCCTGTAGTGTCCCTGATGCTTTCCCATCTCTGATCCTGGAGCTCCTTGGCTGGTGTCACATCAGAGTCCCAGGAAGCAGAAATTCCACTGGGGGCTGAAGTGCACCGCTCTCTGCCCATCCCCACATGAGAGCCCCAGCCCTCTGACACCTCCGGCCTGCTTTCCCCATCACCGCTGCCCCAGAGGACAGGGACAGCCTGTGTCTACTGTCCCCTGGGCTGGGACAGACTGTAGGGACACTGCTTGGCACTAATCTACCTCCCTGGCCGTGCTCATCCCCACCTCCTGCCCTTTCCCTGCAGACTCTGTCACTGTCTTCACGGGCCAGTGCTTTGTGGACCAGGATGGAAAGGAGATTTTGAAGACTATGTGGCTCCTGCGGTCACATGTGGACAACATCAAGGATGACTGGAAAGCCACCAGGTGAGCCCGTGTCCCTGTCCTGTGTGGGTCTCCTGCACATCCCTGAGGGCTTGGGGTTCTCGTACCCCGTGCTGTTCTGAGCCTGGCAGAGCTGCTGCCAGTGCAGGAATGTTGGAGGATGAGGCACTCGTGCTCGGTCTCCGTGGGGGTCCTGCCAAGGTGCAAACGCTTCTAGGAGTGGGATGGAGCTGGGTGAGTGTTAGGCAGAGGGAGGGTGTATTTGCCCTATGCACAAATGCATTTCCCATCCTTAAGTCTCCTCCCTCTGTGTGGCTGCAGGGTTGGCATCAATGTCTTCACACGCCTGCGCTCTCAGGAGTGAGGATGGCACTGCAGACGTTCCTGGCTCCAGGGACTCCCCCAGTCATGCCCCATCCCCTACTTCTCTCAATAAAGCTTTGCTGCAAATGCCCTACTGGCTCCTGTAGTGTTGTATGCTTGCACCAGCCAAGCCCAACTGGCTGATACATGTGGTGGTCCAGCTTTTGATCATAGTCTACCCCTGCATCCTTCTCCTCACCCCTGCCTTCCATACAAAGCGTTTCGTTTTAGCCCTGTTGCACATGGGCATTCTTGGCACCGTACTGACCACCTCGGGCTTGTTCTCACACTCACTCTCCCCAAAAGCTACTGTGCTGTCACCAGCAGTACGAGTGGGTCCTCAAACGCTTCCCCAAATGCTGTGTGATGTTAAAGCCTCAGGACCTGAGTGGGAGGATGAGGCTGGAAGCTCTGGTGGAGGGGAGCCCAGCATGGGGGCGAGGTGCCACTGAGGACTGCGTGAGAACCTGGAGGTGTAAGGCGATAAGGAGATAAGGGAAGCAGCCTGCTTGCTAAATAGAGGGAAAAGAAAGCAAAACCACAGTGTTTACGGGAAGCTTGAACTGACAGTGGGTTTTGTGTTGCTGATGGGGCACGTTTGCATCCTTCATCTGCTAAATCCCTGGAGCCGCTGCACATCAGCCATCCCTACACACACAGCCTCGCCCTGCCCTCATGACTCCCCATCCTTCTGTCCACCTGCTGCAATAACCGGGGGGGTGGTTTGGGATGCGGGGCCTCCTGCAGGGCAGGGATGAAGCCCAAGCACAGCCTTCAGCCAGGAGACTCTAAGCCAGGGACCCCCAGGCCGGGGTGTGCCAGTGGGCTGCCCCAGACAGCCTCTTCTACACCTGCACCTCTGTCCCCACCTGTGCCTACACCCACATCCTTTCCCCTTCTTGTCCCCACCCCTGCTGCCCTATTAGCAACCACACCTCCATCCCCCCAGTCCTCGTCCCTGCCCATCCCATCCTCGCTCCAGTTTCCATCCTCATGCCTTTTCCTGTCCTCGTCCCGGTCGTCCTCACCTCTCCGCTACCCCATCCTTACCTCTGTCTCTGTCCTCATCTTCGCCTCTGTCCCATTCCTGTTCTAGTTTCCGTCTCCACCTCTCTACTCGACCCTGCCTCTAACTTTGTCTCCGTCTCCGTCTCCGTCTCCGTCTCCGTCTCCGTCTCCGTCTCCGTCCTCGTCTCTTCCCCCAACTCTATTCCCACCTTCTTCCCTCCCGCCGGAGCCTCCCGGTCTTTCCGGGAAGGCAGCCGGGGGGGGCCGTGGCAGGCTATAAAAAAGAACCGGGCAGCCCCGAAAGACCGAGATTCGGTTTCGTCGTCGCAGCTGGATGAGCCGCCTCCTCCTCCTCGCCGCCGCCGTCCCCGCTGGGGTGGCCCTCGCCAGGACACAGGTGGGAACCGGGGCAGCTCCTGATGGGAGACACGCGTAGGAGCCCCATTGCGCGGAGGGCCGGGGCAAACCCCCACCCCGGGGGGGCAGAGGTGGGAGAAGCAGCCATTGGGGGAAGTACAGGGAGGACACCTACCCTGGGGAGGCAACAGGCAGGAGATGGAGCCCTTGGAAGGGGCACGAGTGGGAAACCCATCCTGGGGGAGGGTACAGGTGGGTGATGCAGTCCTTAGAGGGGACACACGTGGGAGACCCATCCCACGGGGGCACAGGTGGGAGATGCAGCCCCTAGGGGGACACATGTAAGACACCCACCCTTGGAGGGGACACACATGGGAGACCCATCCCAAAGGGGCACGGGTGGGACGTGCAGCCCTTGGAGGGGGGTACATGCATGGGACACCCATCTGTGGGGGGAATCGCCAGCAGACAGCGATGGGAGCTCCTGCATAGGAGAATGGGAGATGGTCTGGCGTTATCCGTGTCCCTGGGAGGAATGTGCATGGTGATCCCTTCCCTGGTGCAGGAAGACGTGCATGTGGGAACTCCCGCTGCAGAGACGTGCGGGGGAACTGGTGTTGAGGTAACCAGAGGATCCTGGGGATGGACCAGGGATGGTCAGGACCAGGGATGGGTCAGGACCCAGGGTATGGGTTGGCCCTGTCCAGGGAAGTGGGATGTGGGAGACAACAGGCAGTGCTCGAAGCAGAAGCTGGAGCCTTGTACTTGGGATGCTGCAGGACACTGGCTGTGCAGGAGCCCACGATGAGCCCAAAGGCTCTGCCCATCCCAGTGTGCTCTCCAATCATACCATATATTTGTGCCTAGCCCAGCACACACCTCTCACATACACAGACGTGACCTGGCATTGCATCCCTGGCGCTCTGGAGACACCCTGCTGTGCTGCTGCCAATGTCTTGCCCCTGTGTTTTCTTTCTTTACCAAGCTCCTCTGCCAGGCAGCTGAGACTCCCAGAGATGAAAAGACTGGTACAAAGGAGGCAAAGGCAACAAAGAGCAAGGGGTACCCAAGCCATGAGCAGAAATGCCCCACAAGGAACACCAAGGTGAGTCTGGCACCCTGTGGGCACAGACAGGGGGCTCAGCCTTTGGGGCAGGGGTAGGGGCTGTGTGCAGGCAGTCCCTGGGGACACTTCTGTCTGTCCACCAGCAGTGCAACCTGACCGGCTGCTGGGAGAATGAGCTGGGCTCCTGGATGCAAGTAGGTGCAGTTGACAACCAAGGCAACTTCTCTGGCGAGTACCACACTGCAGTGTCAAGCACCCAGAAACCTATCGAGCCGTGCCCTCTTGTTGGCTCCCAACACTTGGATGAGGATGGGAAGTGCACCTTTGGCTTCACTGTCAACTGGAAGAATTTTTCTGGTCAGTAGCTGAGGAGCGGCTGTGCCTCGATGGAATGGTGGGATAGTGAGGGAGATCAGGCAGGCCCCAGTGCCCACCCCATTTCCTCTGTCCCCTCTCCTGTCCCCAGTCTATCCTTTCCTGGTTTCTCCCTAATCTGGACAGTGTTATACAATCATAGAATCATAAAATCACAGAATTTTGGGATGGTTTGGGTTGGAAGGGACTTCAAAGCCCATCCAGTTCCAACCCCTCTGCCATGGGCAGGGACACCTCCTGCCAGCCCAGGCTTCTCAAGGCCCCATCCAACCTGGCCTTGAACACTTCAGGGAGGGGAAATCCACAGCTTTCCTGGGCAACCTGTGCCAGTGCCTCACCACCCTCATTGTGAACTGTTTGCAGAGAGCAGGTCACCTCCTGAAACACTGTTTCGGCTCCGCAGCCTTGAGAATTGCTTTGACAACATCTCAGTTGCAAAGCAACACTGTGATGACTGGGATCCAAATAGGATCCCTAAGCATTAAACCCTCTGCTGCTCCTAAAACCCCCAAAGCAGCTGGGATCCTGCTAGGATGCTAACAGCCACCGTTCTCCCAGACTCTACGGCTGTCTTCGTGGGACAATGTTTTGCTGGGGACAGTGGGGACGAGGTCCTGCAGACCTCCTGGCTACTGCGGGAGAAGGTCGACTCCCTGTCCAGCGACTGGAAAGCCACCAGGTGAGCTAAGGGACACCCATCTAAGGACTTCAGCCTCTTCACTGGTTCTCTTCACTTATGTTCTGCTTCCCTACAGGATTGGGCAGAACATCTTCACTCGGGTGGGCTGAAAGTTGGAGAGAGAACCCTCTTACTTCAGCCAGGTTTGGGAAACCCCACTCTCAGCATCAGCAATGTTTAGCAGCACCAGGGTTGTTTTCAGCCCTGTGGGAAGTTATTTTCAAAATCCAAATAAAATTTCTTTTCTTCCTTGATACCCAACCTTCGGTGGTTTGTGGATATGTCTGGGGAAGCTGGGCTGAAGCACAGTAGTGGGTGCAGAGAGAAGCCCTTACCCTATTACTCCAGGAAGAGGCTGACTGCAAGAAAGCTCGTATTCCAGCCCAAATAGGATGATGCATGCCCAAAGTGACCCTCTGACATCAAGTCTTTTCTGCTTCATGCAAGAAAAGAGCATGTTGGGAGGGGGCCTTCTGCACCCCAGAAAGCTGTCTGGAAATTCCTATGGCTTCAAGGCAGCCTTCAGGCAAGTTGATGTAGGGAGACTAGGTCCATATTGCTGGTGAGCAATGAGGGCTCCTGTAGTACAGTACAGTATCTGCAGAACATACAGCCTCAAAACTCTTTCTAGGGGAATATGTGTGATTTACTGGAAAGTGGATGTTCAGCTAATCCAACCTTGAAACCCTTCTTATCAGACTTTCTGACTTTATGTAATGGGTGGTGCCAATGCTGCCTGAGTCACTCCTCCCAGCTGAAATGAATGATTTCCAGGAAACTCAAATCCTGGTCTGAATCTGAAACTTGGTTCTTGACTTTTCCAGTCACAAAACAACTTCAGACAGTGCTGCACGTCCCATGCTGGCACCCTATGTATGATTTGAATAGCCAAAAAGCAGGAGTGGGTTGGCAGAGCTGCCACAGCCCAGGGCTCCCCTGGTTCTCCTGTCATGAATGCCATGGGAGAGCTTTGCCGACAGTGTCCCTGGCTTTAGCAAGTTTTACACCTTTTCTGTGTTTTAGCCTGCCCTGTCAGAGATTTGTGTGTGGTTTGCTTTTCATGTTTTTCTCCCTAAGGTACATCATCTGCTTCTGCTGCGATGCTGATTTTTCCTGCTCAGTGCCTCCTTGGAATTCCTACAGCTTTTTCAGTTCACTTACATCATTTCTGAGCAGAACACCTTTATTCCAGCTCTCTGCTATGGTGCTCTTTTGCCTGCACAGCCTTTTGCTTGCTTTAGAGGAACCTGAGAATTAAGAAAGAGGGTAGGAAAGGGACCACAGGGCTCTGCCTTCATCTCAAAGTACGACCACCTCGGTGGTGGGGCGTCCTGCTAAGACTGCAGCCTTATTGCATGCACATTCCCGACATTATTATTGCCTTCCTGTCAACATTTCCCTTGGGCAGGGCTTCCTGGAGGCTATGTAGCAGTCCTTGGGCTCTCCAGCAAGGCAGCAGTGCTGACTACAGTTTGAGCATTCTGCAATCCCTTGCATGGTGCCAGTGAGAAACTCAATGGGCATGGGCTGGCAGAGCTGTTTGCAAGGCCAGCTCCTATATGAGGGCACCAAGCAAGGTTCTGACACATCCAGCATCTTGGTTTCAGGGTGGCAGTCAACAGGACATGGTGTGTCAGAGGTGTCTGCAGGCATCTCAGGTGGGGAATGTGGCTGAGGATGCTTCCCCATGGGCACTGGACATTCATCAGCCAGTCCAGGTGTGTGCACGGGCATAGCCTGGTAGCCAGCCACACTGCAGACATGACAAAAGAATGCATTTGATTTTTCAAGACTACTTCTTCATCTTTAAATGAGGTTACACAGCTCCTGCCCCTTCTGCCATGTCCATGTGGTTGTCACTCCCATCAGTCTCACCAGTCAGCACTCCACACTTTGTTCTGCTCCTCAACCCCTCTCCTTGCCCAGCTCTGGCCACAGTTGCCAAGCATGGACTGTCATCCTGGGAGGATGTAAGAGCTCCTTGGCCAGGGTCCCCAGCTAGAGCACCCTCCTAGACGTGAGCTGCCTCCCCAAGTTATGGCTGAGCTCATCACACTTGGCAGTACCTACTCTTGGGTGTATGGAGGACCTGCAACTTGTCCAGCTTCCCCTCTGTGGCTCTCAGGGATGTTCACTCCTGCCACCATGCTTGTTCCCAGGCTGCGCTGCAGGACCAATTACCTTCTGCTTCAGTGTGTGCTGAGCAGGTGCTGGATCAATGACCCAGGCTCCAACACAACTGTAGGTCCATGAATGAAAAAGGTGGCTTTAATGGCTCCTACCACATGGCCAAGGCAACCACCATAAATAAGATCTGGCTGTCACCACTGCAGAGATCCAGCACTGCATGAACCAGAAGAGCTAGCCCCGCCTTCATCTTCACTGTCAACTGGAGCTTTCCAGATGCTTCTCCTTTCCCAGCCTCCCTGTGGTGTCTTCAGAGCTCCCTTGCCCTCCCTGTGAAGTTCTTAATGCTCTGTTGTTCTCCCTACAGAATCTTCGATGACCCTCTGCCTTGCTTTGCCAATAGTGTCCCCAGTACTTGTCCAGATCGCCCCAGCTTTCCATGTGGTGTCCTTGATGGTCCACTGCCCTCTTGTGGTGTCCCCAGTGCTTCCCCATTTCCAACCCCTGAGCTGCAAGGCTGGTGGCACCTCCTGGTCCTCATCTCTGTCTCTTGTCCAGGCAGGTCCTGCCCAGGACAAGGTGAGGCAGAGCTGAATGTAGGCTCATCTGGGCTCATCCTCCCTACCTCCTATGTATCCCTGGCCTGTCCAGTGCTCTGTCACTGATCTCAGCAGGACAGGAGGCTGGCAAGGGAAATACCACCAACCCACAAGAAGCCTTTTCCACTTGCAAACTGCAAGCTGGTAACTTAACAGAGAGGAAAACCCATTCTGGTGCCCTCTCACACCTCACGCTCCTTCCCACAGTCTCCACCACCTCCATGGGCCACTGTTTCATGGATGAGGATGGGAAGGAAATATTAAGGACAACACGGATCATGCAAGATGGGACTGACACCCTCCAGGATGACTGGAAAGCCAGTGGATGAGTCCTGAACAGATCGGGGCTGTAGGGCACTTCTCTCCCCCTGCTTTGTGCTGGGGCTTCACCCATGGGTACAGAATGGAGCCCCAGGGTGTGTGTTGAGCTCAGACAGGGCTGTGCCGTGTAGTTGTACTCTTCCCCAGCCTCAAAGCACCATGCACAGGCTTTGCCTCCCTTAGGGTCTGTGTATGGGAGCACCATGCACAAAGCATCCTTTCCAGAGGGACAAGCAAACTTCAACACCTCCACCTCCTCCAGGAAAGCCCTCCTGCATTGAGTGTTCCAGGATGCCTACAAGCTTCCACTGCAGTGCCAGTCACAGCTCCTAAACTCAGCGAAAGTCCAGAACAGCTGAGAGAAAAGAACAGCTAAGAAACAGCAACAGAAACTTGTAATGCAGGAGGGCACTGCCGTGAGGATAAACTCCTGTGGGCAGACACACCACCCTTCAGTGCAGTGGAGAGGAGCTGGTCAGGCTGTGCTTGCTGCAGCACTGTGTTTGGGTGGCAGCACTGGAAAAGTGGCAGTGGGGCAGTGCCAGGCTGTGCCTACCCCAAGGACGCCATCACAGAGCAAGGAATGGGCTGGCACAGCCTCTTGGATACTGGATGTTCAAATCACCCCTCTGACCACACCTCTCTGCATAGCCATGCTCATCCTTGCATTCCCCCAGCACTGCCCAGGTCATGCAGACCTCCTCGCCTCGCCTGTGCTGTCCTGGGACTGTGTGTCATCCGACTACTCAACTTGTAACTGCCAGCCTGGTGCCTGCAGGGCTCCAGTTACAGCCCTATAAAGGGGGTCTGGGTGCAAGGCTGGGAGGGAGTCATGCTGGGTGCTTCACATCCCTGCAGCCATGGAGAACAGTTCTGTCATCCTGTTCCTTGCCCTGGTCCTGGTGGCATGTGTCGCCCCTGCAGAGAGGAAGGTAGGGGGCTAGGTGGTGATGGGGATATGGCAGATGTGGCACTGGGATGCTGTGCAGGCAGCTGGGAGGTCCTCTTTTAAATGCCATTTTAGGATGGGACAAGTGGGAGAGCTTTGCAAGCACCTAGTCCAGAAAAAGAGGCTCCCAAAGAAGCACCATATATGGGGCATCCTTCCTGCAATGTCTGTGCCCAGGGTTACCATGCATGGAACATCCCATCCACCTGGGTCTCTGCCTGGGGTACTGTGCACAGGGCACCCCCTCCCATTGGATCTGTGCACAGAGAACCGTGCACAGGGTGTTTTATCCACAGAGTCTGCAGCATGCAGAAGGCATCTCTTCTGACAGCGTTCTTGCCCAGGGGCACCATGCATGCTGCTTGGCTGGGTTATGCTGGTCAGGCTACGCTATCCACTCAGCAGCTGGCAGCATCTGGGGGAGCATTTCCTCAAACTGGGGACAGGGAGAGCTGCTGCACCCACAGCAGAGCTCGTGGCCCTGACCATGGGGTGGTGGGAGGGATGGGGTCTCTCTCTGCATCGTGTGCAGGGGTGGAGGACCTGTGGCCATGTTCCTTCAGTGCCAGCTCAGTGGGCTGTGGAGAAACGAACAGGACTCACTGATGGAGATTTCGGCAGTGAGGGACAACGGAGACTTCCAGGGGAAATACCTCACACAGGTCACCCTTGCTGGTGGCTGTGCCCGTGCCTCCCCCTTAAAGGGTATCCAGCAGCAGCCCAGCGATGGGGGCTGGCCCACCTTTGCCTTCACTGTGCGCTGGGAGAAATTCTCCAGTAAGTCCTGGGACAGCACCACAGGGACACTGGGATCCTCACAGATAGTCAGTAGGAGTTTTCCTCTACTGGAAAGTGTGCTGGGTGATGCCTTGATGCAGCCAAGTGGATGGCGGCTGCAATGCCTGCCCAGCACAGGGCTAACAGACAGTCCTGGGCTCACACAGGGCATCCTCTCCTCACCCAGTATCTTTGCTGGGTGGCCCGAAGTGGAAGGGCAGGTCCTGCCTGCATGGGCTGGGTGGGCATGTGGCTGTCAGAGTGGAAACACAGTTGTGGCTGGGAGGACATTGGGGAAAGGGAAGGGGAGCCAGGGAGTGTGGGTGGCATGCCCACCAACACTCCAGAAAACACTTACCTCAGATGCCACCACTGCCTTTGCCGGCCAATGTTTCGTGGACTCAGGTGGGAAGGAGACACTGACCACCATGTGGCTGCTGCGTGAAGCTGTTGGATCCCTGCAGGACGACTGGAAAGCCACAAGGTAGTGGGGAGACATGGCAGACAGCAAACCCACAGAGAGCCCTTGAGGATGAGCATCCTCCTGGGCAAGGGGACCACCCCTGCGAGCTCCCCGATGTGGGTTTGCAGTGTGGATGTCAGTGCCTCCTGGCTAGGGGCTTGCCCTGGCCAGGGGCATCCAGCAGTTCCTTGGTGCCAGTTGGGGGGCACTTAGGGACACCCCTGAAAGGGTCATGTCTGCAGGTCATCCCACAGAAACTCTCTGCTTCCCACAGGGTGGGCAAAAATGTGTTCACACGCAAACGCACCCCAAAAGGAAAGATCCTGCCGAGTGTATCCCCATCCTGTGAGGACACAGCTTCACCTTTCCCGTGATGGCATACTCTGGCTGCAGCCTGAATTCCTAAAGCAAGAAAAAACATCCTCTCGCATTATAAATAAATGAAAATTCATGTCAGCTGTGGTTGTTTTTTTAAAAAGTTGCCCTCGCAACCCCACTGGGGCAGCTTCTGTCCACATGGGTACCTATGCAGTGGCAAGGACTCATCACTGCCCTTCCCTGGGGACATCTGGATCCCCCTCAGTTCCCCCACCCAGCTCACTGAGCTCATTTCTCACCTCATCCTAAGCCAAACTTCCACTCTGCACCATCAATTCCTGCCTGCCTGCTAGTGGCAGACATAGAATCAGCATTCTGAATCCAGCCACTTTCCTTGTGGTACCCCCATACCCATCCCCACCAGATGCCATTCCAGGCCCAGAGTTGAGTGATAGAGGTAACAGTATTGTTAGATGTGAGATGCTGGCAAAGCATTTCTTTTGTGCTGCACAGCACCCAAAGTAAAATATGCGTAGTTAAAGCTCCCATCCCACTGTAACCCATTGCATCCCATTCCATCCAGTCATGTGCCCTTGGGTTACAACCAGGAATTTTACCCTTTTCTGCCACTGCATTTCATCGGTGCCACTCTATCTGACTCTGTGGACATCTGCCAAGCTTAGTCAGCTCTTTTGACACAAAGTTTTTTGGCAGGTCTGTGGGTGAAGATGAAATCTCTTGCGAAAGTGTTTCAAATATAACACAGCCCCAGGGAAGCCAGCATACTATCTGTTGAGCATGGTGCAGGCTGCCATGCTGTGGAGTGGTGGCTGCCACCTCCCTGGCACTTCAAAGAGGGCAGCTTGCCCCTGCCAAACAGTGCAGAAAGACAGGAGCTGGTGTCAGGTCAAAAGGATGGGTTGTGGCATTCAGGGCAAGAGCAAGATATCCCCTGGAGGGGATTTTGCAGGCCCCTATAATTAGCCCATGATTTTGAGACTGTAAAGGGTGACAGGAAGGAGTATGTTAGGATGGGGGTGGTTTCTACTCACTTCAGGTTATAGGGTCATCAGAACCAGAGGGAGAGGTGCTGAGCAGCAGCAGCAGTAGGATCCCAGGATGCACCGGAGCTCATGGCAGACACCAAGAGTGGGACTCTAGCATCTCCAGTACACACACCACAGCCCTGCTGTCATCCAGCACCCCAGACACTGCTGTCCTGGAGATTGTATGTGTTTATGTGCCTGAATCTCATCTTAATTTTCAGTTGCCCACAGCCACATGCTTACTCTGGGCACTGTAGTGAGCAAAGAAGCAGCTCAGGAATGCAGGGACAGTGCACACTATTTTGTATATCCAGAGTCCCCGAGAGCAGCCAATACAAGGAAGAGGTGAAAATACAAGGCTGGATAGCACACTGGGTGTGTTCAGCAAACACAGTCACTCGGACCTCAGTAACTCTCTATGGTTACTTCTTCCTCTAACTCTCGTAAAAGTAAAGCAGAGAAGTTAGCAGCTGGTATCCAGAAGGAGCTGGGGAAACATTACTGTTGCTTAAATAAAAGGCAGGGCAAGCCTTCCCTCCTGTGCAGTGCTGCAGCTGCTGCAGCTTGCCTCTGCAAGGATGCCCTTGCACCACGTCAGTGACACCCAGGTCAGGCAGTGGCATCAGCAAAGCAAGGAGCAATCAAATCCGAAAAACAAGTAATGGTTTCCAGCCTGCATGCACAGGAGGTGGATTCCGAAGGAAGGTAGTTGGTGCTTTCCATACTGTTATAAGTGCCTTAAAAAAAGACCATGCTTCCACCTCTCTCCACAGTCGTGCTCATCCCTGCATTCCTCCAGCACTGCCCAGGTCATGCAGACCTCCTCGCCTTGCCTGTGCTGTTCCAGGAACCCTGCCACCCAGTTACCCGTCCCATGACTGCCAGTCTGGAGCCCACTGGGCTCTAGTTACAGCCCTATAAAGGGGGCCAGGGTACAGGTCTGTGAGGGAACAGTGCTGGGCTCTTCACAGTCCCAATAGACATGAGGAGCATTGCTGTCACCCTGTTCCTCGCCCTGGTCCTGCTGGCATGTGTCACCCCTGCAGAAAGGAAGGTACAGTGCGGGGTGGTGATAGGGAATGTGGCGCTAGCACCCTGCTGGACCCCGATGGCTGGGGGATACATTGCTCAGCAGGGAGCTGGAGACGGGCTGCCAGAACTGGTGGGATAGGGGAACTGGTGGTGGGGCAAGCTGTAGAGAAGCTGGGAGGGAGGGACCACTCCTACAAGGACGCTCCTTAGTGTTGGACTCTGTCCAGAGACGAGCAAATAGAGCAAGGTGCAGAGGAAGCCCATTTCCCACCAAACATGCAGGGAAAGCTTGCACATTTCTTGCTTTAGTGAGAGGAGGACTTGCTTTTCCTGGAGTGGTGACAGCACTATTGCTCAGAGCAGCAGCTGGACTGAAGGTAATCAGTGCTTCAGGTGTGATGCCCACAATGAGGCAGTAATGCCAGTGGCAGCATCTTCACTCAGGGTCTAGGGCACATCTCACGGTGCTGCAGCCAACAGTGGGCAGAGCCAGTGTGGGAGCAAGATGCTCTCTCTACCTGGCTGGGCACCTTGAGCCACAATGCTGGCCTTGCAGTGCCTCTTATCTGGGTCCTGGCGGAGTGACACTGGCTGCCGGATGGTCGTGTCTGTCCTCAGCAAGGATGGCAGCTTCTCCGGTTCCTACCTGCCAGGGCCTGCAGCTGGTGGCCCTGAAATCATCACCTCACCAATGGAGGGGTCCCAGCAGGATGCAGGACTGGTCCCACAGCCCACCTTCTCCTTCACCGTGCACTGGCGGCACCGAGGTAGGTAGGAGTGGGTCATTGTCCCACAGCAGGAGTGCCAGCAGGACTTTATGGGGAGCTGTCATGCCTGGCCACCCTGACTCACACCACCTTGGACCCTTCCAGACTCAGAGACAGTCCAGACAACCGCCTTCCTGGGACAGTGTTACGTGGGCACCAACGGGGAGGAGACCCTTCATGCCCTTTGGCTCATGCGAGAGGCAGCTGACAGCCCCACCGAGGACTGGAAAGCCACCCGGTGAGCACCAGGTCTCAGCCACAACTCTGCCAAGCCTTCCCGAGTCCTGGCAGGGCTTGATAGGAGAGAAATCCCACCAGATGAGGCATGGCAGAACCAGGAGAGTGAAATGGGACAAGCAGGGGCTAAGGAGCGTCCCTGTGAGGTGGCATCCTGCATGTGCCCCAGGGTGGGTGGTCCCAGAATGGTGCCAGGCACCCCCGGGACTATTCTTGCATGTTCTCCAGCAGGAAAGGAGCAGGACATGATGCCAGCACTCAGTGCAGCCTCTACTACAGGGTATTTGGAGCCCAGGGCATTCTACTCAGCACCCAGCAAGGCAGCAGGGAACAGAATGCCCCACCTCGGGTTTTTCCTCTGTACCTTCCACCACAGCATAGGTGACTTCTGCTGGGTGAACCATAGTGATTTGGGAATTCCTGCAGGATTGGCACCAGCGTTTTCACCCGGATAAAGTAACAGCAAGAGCAGAAAGCCAGCAGGCAGAGGACGACCAAGAGACAGCACTTGCCCCAGACAAGCTCTGCCCATGCTGAGGTGCTGCATTTCAACATGTTCATGTTCTCCCCAGCAAGTTCAGCCTAATGTGAAGGCTGGACATCACGTGCGAAATAAAGGGCTTCTGAATGGAGGCAGGGCTTGGCTCTGGTTTCTGCCCTGCCTTAAAGCTGCTGGGTTTGTCTTGGGGAGGCTTCTTGCAGCACTGCCAAGGGAAGCAGGGTCCCTGGGGATGGGGAGCTGTCCCATGTCCCCTCCCTGGCAGCATGCAGCAGCACTTTACCTGCATCAACCTCCGTACTGCGGGCAATTTGTCCCTTAGGGGTCCTTCCCAAATGTCTCTGCGGGTGCAGGGCAAAACAGGCTGTGTCCAGGCAGCAGCCTGAGAGGGATGCTGTGGGCAGCATGTCCCAGGACTGCAGGACAGGCTCCAGGCAGAGCCTTCCCCATGTGAGCAGAGCAGAGGAAGTTTCTCTGCCGCCTGAAAGCACAGGGCGGCTGCAAATGGCTTTTGCAGAGCCGGCAGCCTCCTGTTCCCAGGCACGGCGGATGTGTTGCGATGGCCAGCTGCCAGCTGCCCTAGGGGTAGGGAAAGCTCCAAAACAACCCGTCCCAAGAAAGACTCCTTAACACCGCTGTGTCCCCTGAGCAATGCACATGTGGGGGTCTCCAGTCAAGCCTCTGCTGCACAGTGTGTCGCCAGGGAAAGGGAAGAGGGGAAGGACGCATTTGGCACCAGCTGAGTTTGCACTACGAGCTCTCCTGGGAGTTCAGCAGCCCCAGGGCTGAGGTGCCCAATTTCAGGAGCTGGAGGGAAACGGTGACTCCATCCTTGCATTTCCCGTTGCTTTTTAGCCAGGTGCTCGGATTTGTGCTAGTTTTTCTTTTTCTGCCAGTATCCAGCAGCTGGTGCTAGTTGATAAAAATAGAATGGATGATGACATGGGGTTTCAGTTTCCCTTTGAAAGGAGTGTATGTCTTCTGCTACTGACTGAAATATCCACCTTTCCAAGAAATCCTAATTCCTTTAAAAGAAAGCAAAACCGGATTCCCTTAAAGCCATGAGCAGGAGTTGTTTTTACTGGCCACACAACCCAAGGCCCCTCGGCAACAGGACGCAAATTTTGTTTCATGCTTTCATAACTTTCACTATATTGCTACCATGGAAAGGAGATGACTCTACAGTCAAGGAGTCACCAAGCAAAAAAGAGAGAATTTCCATTCAGCAACACCCATACGGGACTTGCTGAGGGCTAAGCAGAATACTTTGTCCTGAACGGCTTGTTTTTCTAGTCTGTTGGTAATCTCCCATGATGCTGATGCAGGCACTTGCTGGGACATAAGTGGGATACGAGTCAGCCTTGGGAATAAAGGAGGAAACACAACAGGGAGGGCAAGCAAGGTCTGTAACATCAATCTAAGCCAGAGTATGGGACTGTGTGTGCATACACACGCACACAGCCTGTGCTCTGATCCCTGCAGTGTGCAAGTGATAGAGATGTCATGGAGGGTCTGCAGCAAGGAGGAGAAAGAGGTGACAGAAATACCAGGCTCCTCCTGCTCCTCTCTTTGATGGAAAAAAAGGTGTGAGCCTCCTTAGCCAAAGGATTCATTCTGAGCATTTTTATCAGCTGCCCTTTAACCCAATGCATGAAGCCCGGGCTGGGCTTCCTTCCTCTCACCAGCTCAGAGCTGACCACCGTGGGACCAGCAGTAGAACACAGAGAGCAATGAAAAATAGCAGCCCTGTGGTGGCACAGGCTGAGACTGCAGAGCAACCATTCCCCAAACTCTCAGGGCACACATGTTACCAGTGGGCTTTGTGATATCCCAGCCCCTGTCACAAAGTTTTACACATGGAAGGGCTGTGCTGGCTGGTGCAAGCAGGGCCTGGCAGCAGGAGCGCTTGTTCGGCTGCGTTTGATGAGGAGTCCGCTGTGCTGAGTTGGCTCCCTGCCTGCTCTCCCAGAGATATTTCCCCCCCTGATGTTTTGCCAAGCAAGCCAGATCGCTATGGAGCACAGTGCTGACCCCATCATCCCTGGCCCAGCAACGGCTCTGGTGACTGCTCCCTGCTTTGCTGGCAACACTGCCCTATTTTGTTTAGCATGACTCAGACAAAATCAATTAGTGCTGGGCCAGGGACTCCAGGTGACATCAGCAGCATTACACACTCTGCCCTTGAACTGCAAAAAATGAAATGAAAGTGAGGACAGGGTCATAGACCTTCCTGCCAGCACACAGCTCCTGGGAAAACAGGTCCAGTGGTTCCCTGGGGATGCTCATGGGCTGCCGACCCTGGTCAGGGCAGAGCTGCAACCTCATCCTGTTGTGAAGTTGCTGCTGCCTTGAGACAAGGCTGGTGAGTGAGGACTCAATTTTCTCTCTCACTCACCTGCACAAGCACCCTTTGCTTCACAAGTGAGCTATCTGCACCCACCACCTCGCTGAGCTCCCACCAAACCCACGCTGGGCTTCACAGTCTGAGCTCGGGGTCTGCTAGTAACTCCCGTGGACCCAGTGACACCAATCAAACCCAGGGCACAGCCCTGATTTAGCAACCACCCAGCAGCCCGAGGGGAAGGGGCTCTTGCACCATCCTGGCTCTGCTCCACTTCCTGTGATTGTGCAGCTCCTCGTTACGACAGCACTGGTGGGGGCAGGCACCGCTCCTTGCATTTCCTACCAGGGAAGCTGCTCGCTTCCGCGGCACCAGCAGCTTCGGTGCTGAGTGCTCAAAACATCCACTTGTCTCCAAAAGGAGCTGGACAGTGGTTTTGCACCCTTGAAGCAGGCTGAGAGCAGAGAAACGTCCCCACAAACCTGCATGGTGCGTCTGCACAGCCACACAAAGGGAAGGCAGCGCGTTCCCTTTCATTAGGCTGCGAGAGTGATCACCCCCCACCAGCCTCCCCTGGATTCCTCCCACAACTTTTCCAGCCCCTGGCGCAGCCCCTCTTCTCCACCCAGGGGCCCAGCCCCTCACTGAAATGACCACAGACAACACAGTTGTACATCAGTAGTATTTATTTACTTGTTATTAGTAAGATGATTATTACTCAAATCCAGTTGAAGATTTCCCTGCTCATTGCAGGGAGCTTGGACAAGGTGACCTTTGAAGGTTCCTTACAGCCTGAACTATTCTACGTGATTCTATGAAATGCCCTGAAGTAGGATGAGGAGAGATGCTCAAAAGGTACCACAAAGCTGCACTCCAGGAAAGACATCGCTCACCAGCTCTAAGTTTCTGCTCAACCCTGGTGAGAAACCAGAGCCAGCTGACTGCATCATTGGTCTGTGCAGCAAAGCTGAGACACAAAGACACTGGTTTGAAACCATCCTGCAGCCAAGAAAGCCTTAAGAAGAGCAAGCAGCTCTGCTGCTCTTTGCTCCAAGTCACCTCAGCAGTACAGTTTGAGGAGTGTCTTTTCCTGGAGGCCCAGAAGCCCCACTCCCAGGGCTGTGGGAGATAAAAGGCTCAGCCCCTACAGAAGGGAAACAGCACACCTGGCTCGGGAAAGACTCCACATTACCTTCTCTAGCCAGGCCAGGAGTTGTGCCCATGGCTCAAAAAGCTAGCAGGAACAGGCGACACGTGGGGTCTGTCGCAATGGTAGGGCCACTCCCTGTGAGGGCACTGAAGGTCCACTCGCTATCTCACACCTAGAATTCAGACAACACCGTGGAGTTAAGGGGAAGGGACAAGTGACATGGTTAAAAAGTGCAGAACCCAGTTTGTTCACCTCCATCTGGGCAGGGAATGAGCACGGCAGCGGCCTCCATCACCAATTTCATCCCACCAGCTAAAGTATGGGCACCTGAGGCCCAAACTCCCTTCTCCCTCCATGCCACAGACCATCCCCAAGCCACAGGATGTGCCCCGGGCTGCAGGCCACATCAGCAGCATAGCAAAAGTTGCCATAGTTCCCTACCCCATCTCAGAGTCTTGCTATAGATATACAGAGCAGAGTGTCAAAACAGATCAGTCCTAAAACAATTCCTCCCTGGTAAACCCTCTGAACTGCCAGCAATCAGGAGAGTATTCAGAAGAATCAGCTTTGATAGATTATCTATTAACGCAGCTCTGTTTGTCCCTGCCTGGCAGGATGCCTACTGTCACCCTGAGCAGCAGGAGGCTGAGATGGTCACATCTCATCAGCACGGTGCTGCTGGATGGCAACTCTGGCAGCGTTTTGCACCCACTCCTGCCTCTTGACTTTCCAAACTACTGCTTCTTGCAAGTTGTCACCCTGGGACTGTTGCTCCTGAGGCTGGGGAGGGCTCAGCTCAGAGCCCATTGTCACCAGAGGCTCAGAAGATGAGCTGCTGTTGAAAGAAAATCTGAGATCAGGGTCGGGTGGACTCAGCCCCTCCTCCTGTGACTTATTGAGGCTTTCCAAAATGGAGGGATCCTCAGGCTCTGGGATGAACATCTGTACTGCAACATCCTCCTGCATGTGAAGTGCTACCTGGCTTGGGAACTCGCGGATCTGCCGTGACAGCACTGCAAGAGAGGTAGAGACAGCCTTGTTATTCCCAGTCTCTTTCCATACTGCTCAAAGCCCACGAGAAGGGAACAAACTGTTCAACTAGGGCTGCCTCCTCCTCCCAGGGGAGGCGGGGAGAGGACGATGCACAACTGCCAGGCACAAGCACAGCTTGTGCTCCAAGAGGGACTGGATCTCTCCAGCTCTTGCACCGACCCTGGCGCAAGGCCCTGCCCCGAGGCCAGTCTCTGCAACAGGGCTGAGGAAGAATCCAGAGCTGGGACAAGGCAGCACAGCCAAACCTCGTGGTCAACACAGGCTGCTGGGTTGGAGGTGCCCCAGAGTTCAGGCTGTCTCTGAGAAAGATGCTCTGCCCCAGAGAGCAGAACTTCACCTGGAGTCACACCTCAGCCCTTGGGCACTCACCTCTGAGCTCAGGCTGCAGCTCTCTGCTCCAAAACGAGCAGAGGTGTGGGGAGAGAATGAGGCAGAAGGACAGAACAACGACCTGGAAAGAGAAAGGAGATCACCAAAGACCTCAGGAAAGGACATGGGTAGGCATAACCAGACACAAAGATAAGGATGGCAGAGACCCCTTCACTGGGGCTTAACCCACTCACCATAGTGCAGGTTTTCCCTGTTGTAGTGTACTTTCTCACCAAGGCCTGCAGTTTCTGCAACTGCTTGAGCAACGACCTGCAGGAGAGCAGACAACGCAGGTTAATGGAGTGGCTGAACCAAGAGCTGAATGCTTTCCTCCTCCCCTTTGTAGCCACGGACAGACTACAATCCCAAGCAGAGCAACAGCCTTCTTCATCACATCTCCTGCCACATCCAACAATGAGAACTCACATGTTCTGCTCCTCGAGCAGCTGCACTTTCTTCTCCAGCTTGTGGTTCTGAGCTGTACAGGCTGCCACTCTTCCCAGAGCAAGACGAACAGCACAGAGGAAAAACAGAGAGGTTTCGTTAGTGAACAGCAAGGACTTCCCCAGAGTCTCTCCTCAGGTGACTGGCCACCACATCTGGGTGGCTGGGGCAGAAAAAATGGGATCTACCTGGTACCACCTGGAGCAAAGCCCAGGGAGCAACACCTCACACCGGGTTTGGGAAGGGGTAAGCCCTGCCCTGCGCAGTCCCACAGAGAACCACCAGACTAATCTCACCCTTATCAATACAGCAGCCCAGCAAACCTACGTCAGGCTGTACTGCAAACTAGCCTGAGCTGGAGAAAATGATGGACCTGTCAGGCCAGCACTTGGCTTGAACAGAGTAAGGTCTGGCCATCTCCAAGCATCAGAGAGCAGGTCAGACTGTGCCCAGAGCTTCTGAATCCCTGAGGGGAGCTGCTGCTGCACCACATGGGCAGCTTCACTTTCTGCCTGGGGCAGCATGGCCTCAGCAGCACCACAGCACAGCTGCTTGTGACCAGTTACCCCTGCTCACAACCCCTGGCAATGTGATCAGCACAACTAGCTCTGTTTTATGACGGGAGCAGCATTTCTCTGAGACCAAGCGGGTCATGCATTCCTTCCCTTTACCGTCATTATCAGGCCCTGAAAGTCCTGTGCAACCAGTAGAAAAATCAAACAGATTTCTTTTTCCCCTCCCTACCAGCCTCAAGGTTCCTGGGTTCCAGGCTGATTACTCCCTTCCTTACCGGCCTTGAAGGTCCCAGGCACACAGCCAGCCCGGTGTTGTTGACGACCCTGTCACAGAGCAGGGAAGCGTAACAGCACACAGAGCACTGTCCATAAAATCAAGCAGATACAAGCCCTAAGGGGGAATGTGGACTGGAGCTGCTGCTGGACAGTGAGACCCGGGACCCCTTCCGGTCAGGGACACCACCACCATTGTCTGGTTCCTCCCAGGATTGAGGGAATCACTTGTATTCCCTCATATCACTTTTAAGTCTAGATTATGATCATTACTTTGACATAGCACACCATGTATTAAGATCTGATGCAAACTGCAGAGGGTCCAGGTGATTATAAATTGTAAGTCAAGTTGTATTAGGACTTAGGTGATTAAAAATTGTATTATAAATTCTGTATTATGCTGCTGATAGATTGTACTACATTGATTATGCTGATAGAAATCCTCTGCCATTCTAGTCATAAATTCTGTGCTATGCTAATCATAATGTTAAAAAACCAAAGCTATAATTGAAATAATGCTGTAGGGCCATCATCATTCTGCCAAGGATTCCTAAAGGAACCAGTCTGTCCCCTCAGTGTTGGATGACAGTACGGTGTGCCCATACCTGTTTTCCAGGCCATCCACATACATCTTCTTCCTGTGACGACTATCCTGGGCTGACTGCTTGTTTCGGATCTTCCGACGCACTTTCTTCAGAAGCCGTTCTTCAGCCTGCAAGGATCATTTGTCGTTAGCAGCAACACCAGGGCATTGGCAACCCTTACAAACACCACATACATCTCAGTGCTCAGTCCACGTGCTTTTGTCCACTGTCCCTCCCACACCACTGAATGAACTGCAAGGCAAACTCTGGCCTGCTGATGCAGCCATCACCTTCCCCAGTGTGGCAAAAGTGAGAGATGAGAAGCACACAACTCACAAGCCACTACTCAAGCAGGGAAAAAAGGTTGGAGGCACTTTGTGGGGTAACTGCCTCCTGTAAGCAGTCATGAGTGGGGAGACCAACAGCAGCCAGGTCTTGTTGCTCTTTGTATCTACCTGAAGCTGCTGTCCACATGGACACCCCTCGGGCCTCAGAAGGAGGACACCAGGCCCTCCCACACACTGTCGTGAACAAAGAACCTGCTCTCATCAAAGCACAATGCTCTCATCAAGGCACCATCCCGTCTTTTCAGATCCCTACTCCGACTGAAGCATTTGCATGGTCCAAATCCATTTGGGACCAACAGGCTGTAGCAAGGACTCACTTTGGTCAGTGGCAGACAGCTTGGCAACTGAACACCTTCTTTCTCCAGCAGCTGCTTCTCCTCCTCTGTCAGGACCAACTCTGGAAAGGAGGACTAGAAAACAGCAAATATAGGCCCGCTGAGAATGGAAAGTAAAAGGAGTCCATCTCAGGGCAGACAGGGCATTCAGAAAGCACATCAAAGTGGGATCAGCTCTCCCAAAACAGAATCGTGCTTTCCTCAGAGATAACTCCCACAAGAGCCACGCCAGGAGTGAAGGGAGATGTGAGCAAAGAAGCAAAGGCTAGGGCCCACATGCACGGCGGTCAGTACCTGCACGATGGCTTCAGACACAAAATGGGGCCCGTCATCCACAGCAACAGCCATAGGAAAACTGGAGCTCTGTTTCAGTGCTTTGCTTGTGCCTTCCAAATCCATCCATGTCTCTGGGGAAGGAGAGCCAGGTGCTGGGCTGTAGTGAGGCAGCACCTGACTAGCCAGTTCCCAGTAGCATAAACCCACAATTTTATAGCAGCAGAAAGTCACTAAACTCTGCTCCACTAAACTCTCCACCGCTGCCTGGCACACACTCAAAAAACCCCAGTGTAGGACTGCTTGTTTGCCTGTACCAGGACAGAAAAACCGAAGCATATCACTTACCAAGGTCAATGAGAACATCTCCTTCTGCCATGTCAGACCTCACACTTTCCAGGACAGGACAGTCCTCATGGCGAGAGTAGTTGTGATCAACCTGCACAATATCTGAGCTCCAACGGCTGCTGACAGAGTCATTGCTGGGACTATGGGACAGATACTGATCCTCAGAAATGCCACTGTCACTGTCAGCAGGGGAACAACCCTGCACTGTGCCTGGTTTGTCTTCACTGGGGCTCAGCACAGAACTGATAAGGTTATCCAACTCATTGTCCAAGAGCTGCGGAGAAAAAACTTTTACTCAGTAGGGATCCAAACCTCCTAAACCACAACTCAGCAGCAATTACCCCCAAAGAACTCACTTCAATGTCTTGTACATCCCAGTCTTCCAGCAGACCATTTTCCTCCACTGGGATTTTAGAGCAGGGAACATCATCCTTTAGGATGAAGTCAAGCAGGTCCTCATCTGCCAGGGCAGCCAGTTCGTCTGCGCACGACATCTAAGCAGGACACCCAAAGTGAGAACAGGCACTAGGGGAGACACCAGCACTCCTGCAAGATGTCCCTCAGCCCCTATGGACAAAAGTATCCTCATGCAATGGCAACAGCTGCTGAGGCCCTGCAGTGATGGTCGGTCTATAAGCCCCAACAAGACCATTATAACAGCATCAGTAGCCCCACCACACCAGTGTGTCCCCCAGACTACTGGGACTCAGCCACAGGAATGATGCTGCAAGCAGAACACAGAAGGTGCAGGAAGGAGAGGGAAAGCAGAAGGGGCCCAGACTTTCTCCTGTGCAGAGCGTGCAAGATCATGCTGTTGCACTGAAGCCCAACGGTGCTGTACACGTAGTGCTCAGCCCACAGGGCCAATTTCCTACTGCAGCCAGGTTATTAAGAGAAATCATCTTGTGGCACTAGCTAAAAGGGCTTTATTAATGATTAAGAGAGGATAAAATGATAATTGATGACTGAATGAAAATGAAATTATACTAAAAGGGTGATCAAGCAATAACTGAATGGCAATTAAACAGTAATTTGACAATAATTTAAACAATGATTTAAGCAATAATTTAGAGAGGAGTCAAACACCTGACCTCTCACCACAGTTCTAATAATTAAGTTGTAGCTGGATATATATAAATGTCACACACACACAAAATACTTTCAGGCTGAATGTAACATGTTGCTTACCTCCTTGCAGGGATAAGACACTGGGAAAAGATTCTCAGCCTGAGAAGCAACCTGGAGAGCTGTCCCTGCTGGAGAGATCACCACTGCGTAGCTCGGTGCCACACAGGAGAGCTCAGCAGGCTTGGAGAGGCTGCAGGATTTTGTAGTGTGAAGTGATGGACTCGTAGCCGCCCCCCTCTCCTTGGTGATTGTGTAAGTGTGCTGGCAGTGGCAGTTTTAGTTTTGTCTGGTCCCAGCTTGGGCTGGTGCTCTTATCTCCTGATAAGACACGGCCCAGACTCCTTGGTCCATGAGAAGATGCAGCCTTGAAGGACTCTCACTGTTCGCCTGGCAGGGCAGGTACCAGCCAGTGACACCTGAACCAAAACTCGGCTTGCTCAAACTGAACGGGACATCCCACACTCCCACCCATCAGAACCGAGCTGGCAGATGCCACAGCCCCAAAACAACCAAAATAACCCCCAAACCCCCACCTAAAAAAGAGGAGGCTGGGGCAAGCACAGCACAGGGCTGCCTGGCAGCAGGAAGCAGAGTGTGTGAGCGGTGCCTCACCAGAGGAAAGCGGGACAGGGTGAGGAAGGGGAGCTGGGCATGGCAATGCCAGTGGCACCGGGGATGTTGGTCACAGGGAGCAGGGACCGGGCAGGCAGGGAGAGAAGCAGAATCAGAAGGGACAGCAGGATGGGCGACAGAAGTAGGCAGGGCTGGCACCACCTGAAGGATGCCAGGAGGGCTCTCACAGCCCACAGGCCAGTGTGGCTGCCCAGGGCACCAGGACGGCCGGGCAAGGCAGGGCAGCCGGGACAGGGGAGCCTAGGGGAGAGGAGGGCAATGGTGATGACCATGGGCCATGGTGATGGGCAATAGGTGAGGGTGATGGAGACAGTGATGAGTGAGGATGACGGGTGAGGGTGAACGGCAATGGGTGAGGGTGATGATGACATTCCTGGTCCCAGTCCCGTTGTCCTGGTCACGCGGTGTCCCGAGAGCCTCCGTTCCCGGTGATGGTCCCAGCGTTCCCAGAGCCGAGCCCGGTATCGCCAGAACCCCCCGCCCCTCACCTCGCCCCGCGAAGCCGCGCCGACTTCTTCACTTCCACGGCACCAGCAGTGACGTCAACCGCCTCCCGACGCGCCCCGCGCGCGCACGCGCCGGGCACGCCTCCATCTCCCGGCGGGTGACGCCGCGGCGGGCGCTCATTGGCTGGCGGGGGGGCGGGAGCGCGCGCGGCGACGGCGCGGGGGCGCGCGGTCGTGGCGGGAAATGAGGGGGAGGGGGAGGAGGGTGAGGGGGCTGGCGGCCACGTGCGAGCCCCACAGGGGCACCGGCATCGGGCGTAGCGCGGGCACCGGGACGCGGGCGCTGAGCTGGGCGCTGCCCCTGGGCGCAGGGTGGGTGCCCGGGCAGCGGGCAGCTCGGGTACCGGGCTGCGTGGGCACCGCGGGCACCGCGTAGCCCTTGTGCGCAGGGCCAGGATGCGGGGTGGGTGGGTGGAAGCCCAGGCGGAGCCGAGCCCCCGAGGTACCGAGCCGATCCGTGCCCCGGCGGCGCATGCGCGGCGGGGGGCGGCGGGGCGGGAAGCGGGCGGTGCCATCCCGCTCCGCTCCGCACAGCCTCGGCGGAGCCGCCCGCGCTGCTCCTGCCCGCGCACAGGTATGGGGACAGGGGACACGTGGGGGGCTCGGTCACAGCGGCAGGGGAGTAGGGAACCGGGGCACAGGGTCCCGGTGTACGGCAGCGCCCTAGGCCCCCGGGGGTGCCGTAAACGGGTGTCCTGGGCGGAGCCCACTCCCCCACTCGTCTCCGCTCATCCCGCAGGGGGGGGGTGTCGCGTCCAGGTTACCGGGGAATCTGCTGCCACCGGGGCTTCTTCCGGTGCCGCCTTTGGTGCGCACCCCGGGACACCCGAGTACCGCCGCCCACCGGGGCCCGGGCGGGCACGGCCGGACTAAACTTGGCTCCAGTAATCCCGGCGATGCCCTTGTCCTGCCCCGAAGGAGCCGCCGCCTCCGCCCCGCAGCCTCCGCTCGCCAGCTCAGGGCCTACACCCCGGGAGTCCCTGGGGACCGGGCGGGAGAGGCCTGGCTGCAGCCCTCGCTACTTCTGCCGTGGGGGTGAACTCTGGTCCCTGTGGCCAAACTCCCGGCTTCCTGCCTGGGTACGGGTGGGAAGGGTGTCTGGGGCCTGTGGTGCGGTTTTGGGTGGGGACGGTGGAGGACATGATCCCCGTGGCAATGCCACAGCCAGAGAGGTCATCCACAGGGTCCCGGTGATCATGCCGGGATGGGATAAGTGGTCATGGCCACCCAGGACCGGGTGCTGGAATGCAACGCACGGATTTAAATCCCAGCAGGAGAAAGTATAGGTCCCAGCTGGAGCAGGGAAAGCCTGCCCCATCTTCTGCTTGTTACCTGCCCAGTAACAAGCTCCTGACCTCCTGTGCTGCAGCCAGGGAGGTCATCCATCAGCTTCCAGTGACCATCCAGGGATAGGACAGCTGGTCATGACCACCCAGGGTGGGGCACTGGGGTGCAACACATGGATCTGACCCGTGTCAGGAAAAAGCATGGGTCCCAGCTGGAGCAGTGAACCAGGCAAAGGAAGGCCTGCCCCATCTGTCCCCTGCACTGTCCGACTCCTTATGGCCTTGCCACAGCCAGGGAGGTCATCCATTGGCTCCCAGTAACCATCCCAGGATGGGACAGCTAGTCAGGACCATCCATGGGACAACTAACTGGTCATGACTACCCAGGGTGGGGTGCTGGGGTGTGACACATGGATCTGACCCATATCAGGGAAAAGCGTGGGTCCCTGATGGAGCAGTGAACCGGGCAAGGGACAGACTGCCCCATCTTCTACCTGGCCCCACTCCCCACGGCCATACTGCAGCCAAGGAGGTCATCCTTCTGCTCCCACTGATCGTTCCAGGACAGGACAGCTGGCAGTGGCCACCCAGGATGGGGTGCTGGGGTGGGACGCATGGATCTGGCCTCCATCAGGGAAAAGCATGTATCCCCACCACACCCCAGCTGGAGCAATGAACTGGGAGAGCGAAACCCAGCCCCATCCTCTGCATGTTCCCTGCCCAGCCCCACTGCTTGGCAGATCCTGCCTGAGCCCCTGCGAGCTCCCCGGCCCTTTGAATCTACCGGCAGGATGTCTACATGCTTCTACCATCGCTTCATTGCTGGCTGTTAGACCCATATTTGGTAGCAATAATTGTTTACTCCCTTCTTCTTTCTCCCTGCGCCTCGCTGCTCAGAAGGGGAGGGGACATATTTTGGGGATCTTTGACTTCCCCAGAGCCCATGGGTTTCCTGGTAAAGGGACCAAAAAAACCCTGCAGACCATGGGATGAAACCCCCAAGAGCTAAGTGAGCAGGCAGTGCTGCATGGGGAGAACCATCCTGCTCAGTGAGCAGCAGCTGCAGGAGCTGAGTGCATCCTGAAGTGGAATGTCCCAGCAGATTTGGGGAAGGGGAGAGGGAGGGACAGGAAAATGGGAACAGGGGCCTATGGGCTGCTCTCCTTTTTGGAGCTGGGCTTTGCAGACTGCTGGGTGGAAAAATGCCTCTTGAAACCAAACTCTGCTCTCCTCTCACTTTCCCTTTTCTGCCTGGCTGGTGACATGGTGGTGGGCAAGCCACTTACCCTGGCAAGCACGGGTGTGCAGATTGGGGTACCTGGTGGTCTCTAGAGGCTGTGGGAGTGCCCACTGCCCCCCAGGTGCTGCCATCAGTGTACTGTGCTGGTGGGTCAGCTTGCTAAGGATGCAGTAGAGGCTCTGGACAGACGTGCTGGCCAAACACACTGTCATCCTGCCCTTGCTCACCCTGGGCCCTGCCTTGGTGGTGGGCAGGGTGGGTGTCCTGCTGGTTTTCCTCTATCTGTTTGGAGGGCAGGGGATGCCCAGCAGGAGCAGACAGGCCTGGGGATGCATGGGAAGCACCAAGAGTTAATGGCCAGAGCTGCCTCACCTCAGCACAAGTGAACATGTGGGCAGGTGGTGGCTGTGATCCGCCAGTCCCACAGCCCATTTCCCACGCTGAGCAGGGCTGCCCTCCCTGCAGGGGCGAGAGGATGCTCCTGCCCCAGCCATGGGTGGTTGCAGAGATGTCATGGGGCAAGGGCTAGACTCTGCGTCCACTTGTACTCCCTGGGAACAAGTTTGTCGTAGCTGGAAGAAACTGTTTTGCTGTCTGACGTGGACATGCAGCTGGAAAAGAGGAACTGGGCTGAATCGATTCAGCAGCATGCAGCACTGTCATTAGCTGGGGCCACCAGCTCAGCCTTCCCATCGGTGTGAGGCTGAGCCACCCGTGCCCCCAGCACCTACCATGACTGTGTATGCTGGTCCTGTACTGGAGAATCCAGCCACAGCTTGGTGTGGCTTCTTACCAGGTTAAGTTTTGTTGCTGTTGTGCAGATACCAATGTGCCAGCAAAGCCACTGCTGGCAAGCATCGCAGTGGCCGGGTACCTGCCTGGCTGTGTCAGCGGCCAGGCTGGCAGCCCCATACCTGCGGAAAACCCCAGCAGCTGATACAGCTTCCTGCAGCCAACTCCCAGCTCAGGGGTGGTCCGGAGCAGGGCCTTTCCCAAGTGAAATGCGGCATTGTCATACAAAAAAAACCCCAAACAAACCCAAACCTCATCCGGAGTCTTCCTTGGAAGGGGCATATTCAAAATGGTGAAATTGTTGTGTTTGAAGATCTGCAGCTTGTTCTGGAAACTCTGAGTTTGCCAGCAGGCTGTTGTTAGATTTTGGTTGATTTGGGGTTTTTTTGAAAGATGTTAGACCTTCTCTGTAACTGTTCTCGGAGTGCTAAATGCCGCATGTACAAATATAGCAGTTACGTCACGTGATGGAAAACTCACTCGCAGTGGTCCCGGCAGTGACGCCGTGGTTTGTTGGGCCGGCGCGGTGCTGCCTGCCTGTAACCATCCCTGCCTATGCTGCCCCTGCCTCTGAACACAGCCCTGAGATCTCCACCATCATGGTGGGTTTGCTCACTGGGTGCAGGGTGAGATGGAGACAGCCAGGATGGGTCCCAGGGGAGTAAAACCCCAAAAGTGCTGCCCCACTTCACTTTGGGGTTGACTCAGGAGCATGCTTGTGGCTCGAAGGGTTATACGTAGCTTGCTATAAAACACTAAAGTGTGTTAATCTGCCTGCTGGCTGTCTCACTGCTCCAGTGCCTTATCTGCCTTTGCATACCGACAACCGATTGAGAATGGGTTTGTTTGCTCTGGAGGCAGGCCAGTGCCAGAAATTTGGTGTGTGTTCATTGAGACTTGGTTTGTTTGTTTTTTTTCTATTTCTTTCCAGAGGGACAGCTTGAATTTCACTGCCCTTTTCCTTTATTTTTCTGGTTTACAGCACCAGGCTCCCACGCTGTCTCATCTGTGTTGTCTAGTCCAACTTTTCTTTCCCCACGTGGTATCCAGAGGGGCAGATGTCTGCAGGGACTGATCCCCGTGTTGGTGTCCTCACAGGAGGTAGCAGATTTGCAGACCTTGAGTGATTACTTGCCCCGTTTGCTGACACATTGCCCCAGGGTTTGAGGAGGTGTGCTTCTTACACAGCAGAGCACATTTTCTGCTTTAGGAGTTGATGCCATCAAAGTTATGCTGCTGCAGCCTGAACTGTTTCCATAGAATATGAGAATTAAAAGGAAGCATCTCCCTTTCCTGCTAGGGATTGCTTGATGTTGTGAGCACCTTCCCAGCTCAGGAGTAGGAAAGCTTGAGCAGTCATCTTCCTACAGGGTCTTTGGAAAGCACAGTGGCCCCCGTGAAGGGTGTGCTAAAGGTTCCTCCAGCACAATGCCTCATTTTGGATGGCTTTGAAAGGGTAGGATGAGGCTGCAGAAATGGTTGGGCATGGCCTGGCTCTTCTTGGTTCCTCTCTGCCGTCTGGCGTCCTCCCCTCCCCTTCCTCCGTGGTCTCTGACCTTGTCCTGGCAGTGGCATGTTCTCCTTTTCCTGGGGAGGGACGGAAATCAGCTTTATACTCAACTCGAGAATATTTTTAGATTTAGAGAAGATGGCCTGGTGACCACAACAGCCCGCACTGCGCATGAAATATTCAGAAAGCCCTTTCTATGGCACAGTGTTCTTCGTCCCTTCAACTCCGCAGCTTTTCTAAGGCTTCTGGGTGGACAGCAATGGCACAGGCGAGCGCCTTCGCCACCTCCTTTCCCACTGCTGCCAGCCTCCCTCCGTCTGGACCTCCCTTGCTCTGGACCCAAAATGCATTTCATTTCTTGTCAGCAGAGCTAGTGGGGGCCGCGGGCCTCCGCAGAAACATTGCTGAACGGCTCAGGAATGCAGAGCTGGAGCCACTCCATGTGCTGGCGGAGGCGGCACGTTCCTCCATCCCTGCCTGCCTCCCTGCACCATCAGCATGGCTTTGTGGCTTTGCAGGAGCAGGACCCCTGCCCCTGACTTGGTCCTGGCCGAAGTCAGATGTAGAAACTTTTTATCCATCACAGATCGTGCCCCACTCAGATCCATGGTTAGGAGCAACCCTCATCAGTGTACCCCCTTCTGCAGGCGATCAGAGCTGGACAGGGATGCACAGACTCACTGTGTGCTGCTGTGATGTATGGCAGGCAAGGAAAGCTGCCAGCAAGCCTTGCCCAAGAACCTTCCTGTGCCAGGCTGAGGATGCACGTGGCCAGCAACCTTTCCCTGACAGCCATAATAGGAGGCCTGGTAGGAGAAAATCAATCTAAAAGAGAACAAGCAGATATAGTGCATCTTGCCGGTCGGTGCTCTTGTATCCTCCCACTAGCTGGGATTTTAAGGACAAGCCAGCCTGGGTCAAGGCAGAGCAGTGGACTCCTTCCCCACAAGCAGGCTCTTGGGGAAGGGAAAAGGGATGTCACTGCTGGAGAGGGTCAGGTTAGGACCAGCTGCAGTCTGGGGATGCTGAGAGAGGCAGGGAGAAGGACCTGACACATGGACCTTGAGGGCTGCAGCAACCTGGGAGAGAGCTAAAAGCTGCTACACAGTGGGTAAACCCAAAGGAACAGGCTCTGCAAGCTGCAGCAGGCAAGTGGGGGACTTATTTGCAACCTTCTTTTACTGTTGTCATTTATTTCTGAATTTGGTCTGCTGTAAGAATATAGTCATTTTGATTAAGATTAGTAAACCTCATATGTGTTGGAGCCATGTCAAGCAGTACTTGCTCTGAGGCTGATCTGTGCAATCCTTCGAGCTTGAAGCTGATCCTTCAAGCCGGACGTGGCTTGGGGCCTGTTTCAGGTGGCGTGGTGCGTCTCTCGTGAGCCCTTGCAGTGGGACCTGCAGTGGCTGGTCCCTTGCCCTTGTGTGCATCGTCCTGTGCGGGGTTCCCTAGCCCTTTATTTGTGCAGCCGCTGCTGCCGTAGATCCTGATCTCTTAGCACTCATTTGGTGTGAGTGGTGCCCTCCCCAGGTGATTAATTTTAACGGCTGGGTTCGGTGCCTGCTGTTCTTATCTTGCCTCCTCAAGCAGCTCCAAACTTTTCCATCCCTCTGGGTCCATCTGTGCTCAGGCTGCTGGCTCTGCACCATCCACTGCTAATGTGGGGGGCCCTGATAGCCAGGGCAGAACCCTGCCAGCTCTGGGTCAAAGCTTGGTTTTCCTCTTGTGGCTTCTGTGTCATGACAGGTTTAATTATAACCCCATCTATTGCAGTCTTCTGGCTTATCTCATGTGCTTCCGTGCATTTGTTTCCTCCTTGCTGGCAGTGTCTCTACCGGGTACCAGCAACCATTGCTCCTGTGGACAAGCAGACTTTGAGACCTTGGGGCGAGGAGACAAGGATCCCAACCCTGGACAGAGACTGTGGGGTCAGCACAGTGCTACAAAGTTGGAACCCCTCATGGGCTCACTGGCACAGGGAGCAGCCCTTGCTTGCTGGTAGAAGCTGTGCCCTGGCTTTTAGGGAGCAGAGGTGCTGTCAGAGGGGAGGAGGCACCAGCATTCAGCATAACCCATCTGTCTGCTCCAGCAGGTGACGCAGGAGTGGGGACAGCCCAGCTGCCACCATGGTTGCCCTCTCACTGAAGATCAGCATTGGAAATGTGGTGAAGACGATGCAGTTTGAGCCCTCCACCATGGTGTATGATGCCTGCCGGATGATTCGCGAGCGGGTCCCTGAGGCCCAGATGGGGCAGCGTAAGTCCACAGTTGCGCCAGCTGCCATACCAGGGGTTAGATCCTGGCATTTCACTGGTCTTAGTTTCTCCTCCTGTCTCTGTGTCCGTCTGGGCTTTCCCAGAGCACTGCAAGGGTGGGGAGAGCAAGATCCAAGTCGTCCTGCACAGTTGAGGTGAGAGGCTGAGCTCCTTGGGCTCATTCCTTGACACCCCAGAAGAAATTTGGGAGGTTGGAGGGTAGGAAACTACATTTAGAAGTGAAAACTCATCAAGCAATTTGAGCCTGCTGCCTTTTTGTCTCTGCTTCTCTCTGCTACTTGCATCCGTCAGCACTAGCCAGGACTAGGTGGGTTTAAACACTTGTGGGGATCATAGCAAGAGTTAACAAACCATGTAAGTTATTTTTTACTTTCTTGGGGGATATATATAGTCCTCTGTCTGCTCTGTCCCGTCCCCTGTTAGTAGCTATCTGCCAGACCCATGGTGGTGCTCCATGACCTTGCTAAGCCTCCTCAGCTCTAATATTTCCCAGCTGCTGCCAGGCTTAGTATTAAGCTGATGGCTCACAAGCTCATGATGTGACTCACGCCCATGCAGATGTGGCCTGTCACTGTTGTGGATAGCGAGGCTGAAGCTCTGGGACATTATCTTGGGGACTCTCTTGGGTCCCTTCCACCCCCGAAAGTGGCTGTGGCACAGAGGAGAGGCAGCAAACAGGAGGTCAGGAGTCGTGGGAAGAGGAGGGAGAGTGCGGTGGCGACATCTGGGAGCAGTGAATTCCTTAAGGATGAAAGGAAATGCCTTCTCACATCATGCTGGGCTGTCCAGCGGTCTAACAGACCACGGCTTTTGGTTTCGGAGAGGGACTGGATGTTTGTGTGGATGCAGGGCTGTAGCCTTGTTGGAGGGAGCTTTGCATTTCCTGCTCCTGGGTGTGAGCCAGCCTGCTTATAAAAAAAATAGGCAAGGGGAAAGCCTTAAAGGGAACTGCTTATTCTTCAGTTCCTTTTCAGTTGCTCGTAGCTTTTCTTCTCCTATCAGTTCCTTGGAGCTTCTCTTTCTCTTTGCTCTACTTGCCCAGCGGCACTTGGGCGTTCCTTTTTGAGCTGCTCTGTGTTGTTGTCACCTGTGGTCTTGGGGAGCTTCAGTGGAGCTCTCCTCTTACTCCGGAAGCACCCCTCCCTACCCAAGCTATGGATCTGGGACAGGTTGCTCAGTTTTCAGTGCTTTGCAGTTTTCCTTTTGGAATTTGGTTTCAAAATAGCCTTTTTTTAAAAAAAAAAATAAAAATAAAATGGCAACCCTCTGTGATTTTTCTCCTCCCTGTTTAGTACAATCCTAACAGCAGTGTTAACCAGGCAGGAGCAGGGCGGCTCAGGAATTTGTCCCTCCCCATAAAGAGCTGCCAACGAGATGACTCATTATAAACACAGCCAGCCAAGACAGCCTGCGGGGCAGGGTTGTTGCAAAGGTGGAGAGGGACCTTTCCTAGGGCAAAGCCAGGCATGGTCCTGGCCTCTTGTGGCAGGAAAACAGAGCTATCCCTGTGGACATGAGCTGGAGTGCTGCTGCCTGGGCTCCAGAACCAGCACTTTGCCCAGGTATCCTAGCCCTGAGTGAGCTCTATTTGGTGAATAGCACTTATTCACCACCTCTGAGACCTTGTAAGCCTTGATCCCATCCTCCATCAGCCTCCTTGTCCCCAAACAGAGAAGACTCAGCTCCTTTAGACCCTCATACCCAGGCTCCATCATCTAAGTTGCCCCTTTCTGTATATTTTCAAACTCAACGGCGTCCTTTTGGTGAGGTGCAGACAACACCACCACAGAGCACTCAAAGTGTGGATGTGCATAGACTTTACAGACCAATTCCCAGCACCCTTCTGGATGAAGCCCAGTGTTTTACTAGCTTACTTTGACCACTGCTACATGTTGCACAGAAGATTTTGGGGAGCTGTCAGCCACAACTACACGCTTTTCCTTCTGTTGTGGCTATCAGTTCCAAGTTCAGGATTGTGCAGGCGTGCTTCAGATGATTTTTTTTCTATAGATAACTATGGTAAAAAATGTACCTTGAGGCTTGCTTGCCAGTGTTGTTGCCACTCATTGTGTTTAGGCTCTAATATTTGTGGTACTGAGTAGGGACCTCATAGCAGTTTACTGCTTCCTTACAACGTAAGGAGGAGGAGCAGGCACTGATCTCTTGACTTAGAGGGTGGTGGAGCACTGGAACAGCTCCCCAGGGAAGCAGTCACAGCACCAAGCCTAACAATATTCAAGAAGTATTTGGACAATGCCCTAAGACACATGGTGTGAATGTTGGGGTTGACCTATGCAGGGATAGGAGTTGGACTCAGTGATCCTTGTGGGTCCCTTCCAACTCAGGTCATTCTGTGATGCTGCTGTGCTTCGTGCTCTGACCCATGCTGATTCACATCCCTGGGCACAGACTGGCATCTTGGTGGCCATGTCTTGCTCAGGATTAATCCTGGGCAAACACTTTACCTGTTTTTTAGCCAATGATTTTGGGCTGTTCCTCTCGGATGAAGACCCAAAGAAAGGGATCTGGCTGGAGGCTGGGAAGGCTTTGGACTACTACATGCTTCGCAATGGGGTAAGCATCCATCCATGTCCTTCCAGCTGGTACCTGCATACCCTGGCTCCGTGGTTGTATGTGCCCACAGTGTGAAGGTGGTGTGCGTGCCTGTCCTGCTGCCTTGCATCATGCCCAGCAGCACCACACATCTCCCTAGCAATTGCAGTGGGAAAACGGAGATGCTTGAGGTGATAGTGGGATGCGGGTGCCTTGTCCCAGTGCCAGTGCTCAGAACTGTGCTGCACTGTGCCCACAGGACACCATGGAGTACAAAAAGAAGCAGCGGCCCCTGAAGATCCGCATGCTGGATGGAACAGTGAAAACAGTGATGGTCGATGACTCCAAAACCGTCACAGACATGCTCATGACAATCTGTGCCCGGATCGGTGAGAGGATGGGGCAGCAGCAGGGAGGAGGAAGGGAGATGGGGTGAGATGGCCAGATCTGATGGGGAGCAGAAGCAACTCTGTGTCAGATGACCTGGCAGCAGGGGTGTCTGAGCAGTGTGTGACACTGGGGAGGGGACACTGCTCTACACCCCTGCTTCACTCCCAGGCTCTGTATTTGACAGAAATGTCATGCTGAGCTTGGTCCTCTGCTCTGCTGCAGGCATCACCAACTATGATGAGTACTCTCTTGTGCGGGAGATTATGGAGGAAAAAAAGGAGGAGGTGACTGGCACCCTCAAGAAGGACAAGACCCTTCTGCGAGATGAGAAGAAGATGGAGAAGCTTAAGCAGAAGTTGCACACAGATGATGAGTGTACGTGCCTGCACGTGCTGGGGACAGTGTTAGCCTTTGCTGGGGGCAGTGGGGAGAGCAGGAGACACCCCTGCAAGGGGAATACCCAGTGCAAGGGAGTGGAGGTGGCAATGAGGGAACATGTACCCATACTCACTGGGGTGTCTCCTGCTTAGAGGCCCAGGCAAGAGCGGTTAGAACTAGGATGCTGTCATCTGTTTCTTGCTCCACATGAGCAGCCCCAGAGTCGGGACAGATTCTGCCTGGGTGCCTGTGCCTGCTCATGCCCTGACATTGCCTGCAGTGAATTGGCTGGACCATGGCCGGACTCTGCGTGAGCAAGGTATTGATGACAACGAAACCCTGCTGCTGCGGCGCAAGTTCTTCTACTCTGACCAGAACGTGGACTCACGAGATCCTGTGCAGCTCAACCTGCTCTATGTGCAGGTACAGCTCCCCAGAGCTCCTGGCTCTACTGCCCCATTCTTCCCTTTGCTAGGGGGCTGAAACTGGGTGAAGTTGCTCTTGTGACTGAAGTTTTGGTCAGCATCCACCACAGGGGACACTTCAGGATGCCCAGTTATCTCCTGGGTAAAAGCCAATGCTGGCAATCACAGCCTTGCCCTCTGTGTAGCCCAGAGCTCCCCAGGGGATTCCGTTTCCCCTTTAACTGGAAGGAACAATCCTGAAGTCCTGCTGCTGTTTCTCTCCCAGGCATGGTGGTGGTCCCTGTGGGGACAGCCTGGTCCTAGGTCATGTTGTTTTTCAGGGCTGATTCTTTTCTGTCTGTAAAACAGGTCCTGCCTGATGTGGAGGGGGGCAGTGGCAGGCCTGCCTGGCTGCCCAGCCCACAGCACTGTCTTCTTTCCCCACACAGGCTCGTGATGACATCCTGAACGGTTCCCACCCTGTCTCCTTTGACAAAGCCTGTGAGTTTGCTGGCTACCAGTGTCAAATCCAGTTCGGGCCACACAATGAACAGAAGCACAAGCCAGGCTTTCTGGAGTGAGTGTTCTAGGGAGCCCCAGGTGGCTTGAGCAGCTTGGCAATCCCCAGCACTGCACCGGCTCATGGGGCTTATGGATGTAAGCCGGCAATGTATGCTCGCAGCCCAGAAGGCCAACCGTGTCCTAGGCTGCATCAAAAAAACTATGGCCAACAGGTGGTGATTCTCCCCTTCTACTCCTCTCATGAGACCTTACCTGGAATACTTTGTCCAGTTCTCGAATCTTCAGCATAGGAAGGATATGGAACTGTTGTAATGGGTCCAGAGGAGGGCTTTGGAGATGATCAGGGGACTGGTGCACCTCTGCTATGACAGCAATCTGAGAGAGCTGGAGTTGTACAGCCTGGAGAAGATAAGGCTCCAGGGAGACATTGCCACCTTCCAGTACCCAAAGGGGGCTATAAGAAAACTGGGAAGGGACTCTTTGGAAGGGCAAGTAGTGCTAGGACAAGGGGAATGGCTTTAAGTTAGAAGGGGGAAGATTTACATTGGACATTTGGAAGAAATTTTTCACAATGAGGGTGGTGAGACACTGGCACAGGTTGCCCAGGGAAGCTGTGGATGCCCCATCCCTGGAGGTGTTCAAGGCCAGGTTGGATGGGGCTTTGAGCAGCCTGGTCTGGTGGGAGGTGTCCCTGCCCATGGCAGGGGGGTTGAAAACTGGATGTACTTCAAGGTATCTTCCAACCCAAATCATTCTATGGCATGGATATTTCTGGAGCAACCCCTCTTCTTGCTATAGAACAGTGCTCAGGCATGAAGATTCACTCCTGGTGCAAGGGGTGACAGCCCACCATATGTTCTCACCTGATGCTGCAGGAAAGGCTGCATCCTTGGCACCTCCACCCCACTCTCAGCAGGACAGCTCATTACTGCAGCAAACCCTCATATCCTTCCTGCTCCCAAAAGCTCCTAGCCCATGCCCTGGCAAGGCTTTGTTTGAGGCTCTGGGTTGGGCCTTTTTGAGTTGAAGACAAATGCTGGCTTTGGGCTTTGCTGCTAACAGCTGGTTTGGCTGTCTTTTGGCAGACTCAAGGATTTTCTGCCCAAGGAGTACATCAAGCAGAAAGGGGAGCGCAAGATCTTCATGGTATGTGCAAAGGGGGTGTTCAGGCCTGGGGTTCTTGGTTCTTCCTCACCAAAGGCTCTTGTCTGTTGAGGCAACGTGTAGCAGCTTGCTGGTGAGAAACAGGGGCAGGAATCTGTAGGTGGGCAGACAAGGCAGTTCCTGAGGAGCCAGAGGTCAGAGGGATGCTGTAGCAGGGTCAGGGGGTGCTGATGGGGTGGGGAGAGCCTGGAAAGGCTGTGGCAGTACGAAAGGGGCATAGCGAGGGGAGTGTGAAGCTAACGTCATGTTCTCTCTTTGCTGTCACAGGCCCACAAGAACTGTGGGAACATGACTGAGATCGAAGCCAAAGTTCGCTATGTGAAGCTTGCGCGTTCACTGAAGACCTATGGTGTCTCCTTCTTCTTGGTCAAGGTAGAGCAGTGGCTTCCCCCGTCCCACCTTTCACCACCCAAAATTACTCTTCTCCAGCATCTTTTGTGTCTCCAGCTGCTCCTCCTCAACCTACACTGGAGGGGTAGAAGTGTCCAGCTGCTATCCCTCAACCCACTTTGCTCCCGTTTTCTTCACTGTCTGTCTCTTCTTCTTGCCTTTCCCTGTGCACTCCCTTCCCACTTCTTCTTTCACACTTTTTGTAATTTTCAAGCCCCATGTCATGGTTGTGACCACCAAAAAGTGTGGCCCTGGAGGTGTTTGGTAGCCACAGTAGACATCAAAGGTCTGCCTGGATGGATCTGTCCTGGGGGCAGCCCTCAACCCTTCTGTTGTGGTCTGCAGGAGAAGATGAAGGGGAAGAACAAGCTGGTGCCACGGCTGCTGGGGATCACCAAGGAGTGCGTGATGCGTGTGGATGAGAAGACCAAGGAAGTGATTCAGGAGTGGAGCCTGACCAACATCAAGCGTTGGGCAGCCTCACCCAAGAGCTTCACCTTGGTAGGGGCCAGCCCGCGTCCTCTGCCCTGCTCCCTAGTGGTGTCCGCATAGTGAGCTTCTTTCACAGCAATGCCTCTCCCCTTTATTGCCCCATGGCAACACAGCCTTACCCTCCTCTCTTGCCTCTCCTGGCTGCCCTTTTGGAGGCTGGTGCTTGGGTGCTTAGTGCATACCAGAGGGGCTCAGGATGGCTGCCAGTGCCCTGCTCCGGTGCTACCCTGTGCCCTGCTGTTGCAGGATTTTGGAGATTACCAGGATGGTTACTACTCGGTGCAGACAACAGAAGGGGAGCAGATCGCCCAGCTGATTGCTGGCTATATTGACATCATCCTCAAAAAGGTGAGGCTCTTCTGGGAAGGGCACTGATAACCAGCTTCTCTCCAGAGAGGGGTGCAGGGTGCCTCTTCCAGCTACCTCCAGACAGCCATTGGCACACGGTGCTGTTTGGTGGGCTGGAGATGTGGCAGAGGGTCCCTGTGGCCCTGGTACAGTGCCTGGGCTGCAGGAGGAGGGGGAGGCTGGGAAGGTATGTTCTGGCTGACACGTCTTCCCTTTCACTCCACAGAAAAAGAGCAAAGACCACTTTGGACTGGAAGGCGATGAGGAGTCCACCATGCTAGAAGACTCCGTGTCTCCAAAGAAGTAAGTCTTCCAGGAGCAAGTTAGCTACCAAGCAGAAGCTCAATGGAGATTGGGCTCCAGCTGCTATTGCAGCACAGCATGTCTGGAAGAAGAGCTGCCGGTCCTTCAGTGGCAGCACTCCCACAGAGGCTGGTGCTGGGACTGCGAGCATTTCTTGACCTGGTATGTCTCCTTGTTACAGGCCAACGGTCTTACAGCAGCAGTTTAACCGTGTAGGCAAGGCGGAGCTGGGCTCAGTGGCCCTGCCAGCCATCATGCGGACAGGGGCTGGAGGGCCAGAAAACTTCCAGGTGGGCACTATGCCGCAGCCTCAACTGCAAATCACCAGTGGCCAGATGCACCGAGGACATATGCCTCCCCTGGTAAGGTCTCCCCCTGCCCACCATGGTACACAAATTCTACAAGGTGCCCATCAGGCTCATGTGAACTCATCTGTTTTGGGTTTGTGGCTGGGCCTTGGCTTGCCGTGAAGAGCTGGGGCTCTGTGCCTCTGGCCTTGTGTGCTTGCTGGCCTGGCTGAGCTGGTGTCCTCCCATAGCCATGCTACAAATTTGAGCTACACCCCTGCGTTTTTCCCTAGCCAGCAGCTGCGAGCTGCAGTGCCCAGCCACCCGCATTGGTGTCGCCTAGCTCTGGTGCCCTCCACATACTCTGCAGCCAGAGAATCACTTGGAAAAGGCCACAAAGAGTTTGTTTTCTCTGACCCCAATCAGCCTGCTGTAGGGCTTGCTTTTAAAGCCTTGTAGGGTCCCACAACATCTGCTCCCCACTCCCCAAGAGCTGGTTAACTGTGAAACTCACTGGTACGCATTTTGGAATGTGGCATTTCCCAGTGGAAGGTGCAGAGGGGAGACCCCCCTCTTTGCTAGATGCACCCCTCTTTGTGGAGGCACCTACCCAAGCACTGTCATCAACAGCATGTTACCCCATGTTTCAGGGGGGCTCGTGAACCAAGTATTTAACCTGACTTTCAAGCCTCAGGCATATCTCAGTCTTTCCCTGTTTTGCAGACTTCAGCCCAGCAAGCCCTGACTGGCACCATCAACTCCAGCATGCAGGCTGTGCATGCAGCCCAGGCCACACTGGATGACTTTGAGACCTTGCCGCCCCTTGGGCAGGATGCTGTGAGTGCCATCTGAGGACAGAGTGCTGGGAGGGGACAGGACTTTGCTGGGGGTTGCTGGCTGGGCTGGGTGAGACTGGTTGTGTTCACAGGAGAGTTTTCAGCAGCTCCTGGGAAGATCTACCTGCAAAGAGGTGGGGTATCTCCCACTGTGGGAGCAGGAGCGGAGGGGACACTTGGTCATGTTTCATCAGGATGGGTTAGGGAGTTTTGGATGGTCATAGCCCCTTCTTACTTCTTTGTTTCCTCTCTTCTGCGTATCTCTGTGTGATCATCGGTGTGGCTTCCCACCACCTCCTCCAGTGCCTCCTGACCCTGTTCTCCCAATTTCAGGCATCCAAAGCTTGGCGCAAAAACAAGATGGATGAGTCAAAGCACGAGATCCACTCCCAGGTGGATGCTATCACTGCTGGCACAGCCTCGGTGGTCAACCTCACTGCAGGTATGTAGAGGATTGGAGAAGAGAGATGACTTCTGTCAGATGGAGCCAGCCTGCCCTAGCTGGAGCTGAATGAGCCCCTGCTGCTGCTAACGTGACTCTAGAGCCAGCTGTGCCCTTGCAGCTTACCTGCCTTTAGATGCCCCAGCAGCCCTGCCTGTGCCTAGCCCAGTCCTTCCCAGTCCTTGGCTGACCTACTGTCCTCTGCACCAGGAGGTACCCGCCATGGCATGGTTCAGCTCTCCTTCTCCAGGCTCGCCTGCTCAAACCAGGTTAATCCAACCATGTTTCAGGTGTAGGAGCCAGGATTTATCTCCCCCTTGCTCCCAGAAAGGAGGACCACATGAGTGACAGGTGCAGGGATGCTCTTTGAGCATCACTTAAAGGACATCCCATCCTCACTCATCTCCTCCTTGTGCAGGAGATCCAGCAGACACAGACTACACTGCTGTGGGCTGCGCCGTCACCACCATTTCTTCCAACCTGACGGAGATGTCCAAAGGAGTGAAACTGCTGGCTGCGCTGATGGAGGATGAGGGAGGGAATGGGCGGCAGCTTCTGCAGGCAGCCAAGAACCTGGCAAGCGCCGTCTCAGACCTGCTGAAAACAGCACAGCCTGCCAGCGCTGAGGTAGGGGCAGCAGGGGCTGTGGGGCCTAGGGGAGGGTGGAAATCAAGGGGAACCATTGGGTGAGTTGCTAGGGCTTACTCCTGAGTTCGATGTTGCTTTTGCCTCATTCCTCACAGCCTCGCCAGAATCTCCTCCAGGCTGCCGGCCTGGTCGGCCAGACCAGCGGGGAGCTGCTGCAGCAGATTGGAGAGAGTGACACCGACCCCCGGTTCCAGGTGAGTGCACTTAGTGGCACCCAGGGACACCCACTCCCTAAAACCGTTGGCCTCTGCACAGAACCATCAAGAGAGTTTGGGGCTGAAGTTTGGCCAGTGCCTGGCAGTGATTTTGCTGAGGGGACAGGTCATTGCCCATCTCTGTCCCTAGAACCACTGTGATATAATGCCTCTTATGTTGTGGATTCCCATGTAGATCCCAGAAAGCCGACGTGCTTGGATCCTGCCTGCCTCTGACCCAAAGACGGTAAAAAGGGGCCATAGGCATGGCTTGGTGGTCCTTGCGCTCTCTGATGTGAAGGGTGCTCCTCTGGGGACAATCAGCTGAACTCTTTGGGGAAAGGCTCTTGTCAAAAATCTGCTTTTCTGGTGGTTGGCTCTCAGAAGTCCATGCACTCGGGTCGCCACTCAGGCAATCACTGCTCTAGGAGTCCTCTCTCACAGCCTCCGTTTAGTGGTGAAGTCAGTTACAAGCGTACAGAAGCTTGAGCTTTAGGACTGCAAGAATGAGAAGCTTGTCAATGATGGCTACTTCTTTCTCTGAAAGAAATTAAGTAGTGGGAATTACTGTTCACCACCCTACGCGTTTTGCGTTTGAAGAAAACGTAATTTTCACTTGCTACCTTGTCTCTCAGAATTACAGTTCTTTAATTCTTTGAAATAGAATTGAGAGGTAAATTTCTCAACTTCTTCCTGGTGCTGCCTGCCTGTGGGAACTGTCAGTCTGACACTATCAGAGAACCAGCGTGGCTGGGGCCTCATGAGGTGGTTTGTCTTGGCTGAGCTGACTTCCAGCTGGCTTGCTTTCCCACGACTACTCCTTCCAACATGGAGGGGAAAGCACACCATGCTGGGGAGGAGGATTCAGCCGTAACATAGACCAAAACAGACTCCAGAAAGAAGGGGTGCCCTTTCACAGCAGACACACAGCCTCAGCAGCTGAAAAGCTTGTGCACAGGGCCAAGGAGAGCAGAAAAGCTAGCACCAAGGCAGGAGGCCATGCTCAGCCA
This sequence comes from Neomorphus geoffroyi, assembly GCA_033558235.1. Lineage (NCBI taxonomy): Eukaryota > Metazoa > Chordata > Aves > Cuculiformes > Neomorphidae > Neomorphus > Neomorphus geoffroyi. Next base: position 4,364,226 of record JAUMJM010000048.1, read on the forward strand.
GGCAGCAGTACCAGGGCAGGGCAGCCCCAAGGGGCAGATTTAGGACCTGGAAAACAATTTGTGCACATATGCACACATACCATGGGATGTTCTGCCCCACAGCTGCCAGACCCGAGTGTATCTGCTTCTCTCCTTGGTCTTCGATGCTTTGGTCTGGGGACTCTGGAGCTGGGTGCATGCATTCTCCGGTCTCTCCTCCTGTCTGGAAAGGTGGCGATTGCAGTGAAAGTACTCTTCGCTTGCAGAAGGCGAGGGCAGAATGCTGTGACATTTTTGGCTTGGTGGCCAGAGGTTTGGCTGTCGTGGGGTACAGAGATGCTTGCTGTGAGCACACACACAGCAGGAGGATTGCAGGTGCAGCAGACAGAGTGCAGTGCCCTGTGTACCGAGGTCTTTGCTGTCTAGCACTGCTGCTGTCCGTTTTCACCAGCAGCATGCTGTGGGACCTGTTACCGATGTCTGCAGCATGCTGTCCTCTCATGTCTGATGCCCTGCAGGAAAGCGTGCTGGCAGGGTGGCCCTGTCGCTCCCTGCCATCCCTGAGGGAGAGAAGGCTGGCTGCTGCATTGTACCTCTCCTTTAGCCCCAGGAATGGCAGCGTAGATGTAGCCCATCCATAGTGGACCAGAAAATAGCTGGCATGCTTGCAGTACAGGTGACCAGTGTGGGCAGCATCCCCTAGTCACCTCTTGGTGGTGGGGTCAGCCCTTGGGCAGGCATCTGCCTCCAGAGTGGCTGTGCCAGCCTGTGCCTGCTGTCTGACCAGAGGGGTTTGGCATTTTTTTGGCGTTTAGCTTTGCAACCAGCGATGCCTTGCTGTGGTACAATCAGGGATTTGGTGTGGGTTTTTGCCTGGGGAGTGGACAGTGAGCAGGTTGTAGAAGTTGGGGTGATGCTGAGCATCGCCTGAGCTACTCTGAGCAGCGTTTGTGCAGGCTGTGACTCAAGTCCAGATTACAGCCTCACTGCTGGCTGTAGCACACAGTAGAGATGGGATCAAGGTGTTGCCAGCCGCTCCATGTGTTTGGTGCTGCTGGTGCTGCAACTCAGCGGGTGAAAGGCCCACTCAGAGCTCACATTTCCCCACTGAATATTTCACAAGAGCTGGCTGCTGATGCTCTCGCTGTGCTGGCTCCCATGCTGATGCTCTCCGTTCCCTCCAGGACATGCTCATGCAGCTTGCGAAGGCAGTGGCCAGCGCTGCTGCAGCGCTGGTGCTCAAAGCCAAGAACGTGGCTCAGAAAACGGAGGATGCAGCACTGCAGACCCAGGTGATCGCAGCTGCCACCCAGTGTGCCCTCTCCACCTCCCAGCTGGTGGCTTGCACCAAGGTAAGCAGCAAGAATAACCCTTGCCTTGGCGTAGGTGCCAGCATCACCTGCGTGGTGGCAGCTCCATGGTGGGGTTGTAAATGTGTCAGAATCCCACATTTTCAAGTGGGACATTTAGGAGTGTGGGCTGCCTCAGACTGGGGTCCCTGCCACTGTGCCCAAGCACTGAATATCCAGAAGCTAGGGACAGCTGACCCTTCACAGCTCCTACAAAGAGGCCATCATGCTCGCTGCCCAGCCTTTCTCTTCTCCTCCAGGTAGTGGCTCCCACCATCAGCTCCCCAGTCTGCCAGGAGCAGCTGATCGAGGCTGGCAAGTTGGTGGCCAAGTCTGCAGAAGGCTGCGTGGAAGCCTCCAAGGCAGCCACCAGTGACGACCAGCTCCTGAAGCAGGTGGGGGTGGCAGCCACAGCTGTCACCCAAGCCCTGAATGACCTCCTGCAGCACATCAAGCAGCATGCCTTGGGTGGGCAGCCTATCGGGCGCTACGACCAGGCCACCGACACCATCCTCAATGTTACCGAGAACATATTCAGCTCTATGGGCGATGCTGGTGAGTGACTGATGGCACCCAGCGCAGAGTGCAATGGATGAGAAGGTATTGGGGAGCCCGTGGGGCTTGCTAACAGGCCACCTTTCCTTTCTCTCCCAGGGGAAATGGTGCGTCAGGCTCGTATTCTGGCACAGGCCACCTCTGATCTTGTCAATGCTATCAAAGCTGATGCAGAGGGAGAGACAGACCTTGAGAACTCACGCAAACTGCTGAGTGCGGCCAAGATCCTGGCTGATGCCACTGCCAAGATGGTGGAGGCTGCAAAGGTCAGTGGCATGTGGAAGAATGGATGCTGGCTTTGGCCCCCAGCCCTGTCTGATGCTCCATCTGTTGACTTGGTGCTGTGGAGGGCACAAGCTGCCCCTGGGAGGGGGAGCAGTTCCCAGAGCAAGGCCCTGCACTGAGCTGAGGACTTGTGCGGAGCAATGAGGCTTCTGGAGCTGTGGGTGATAGCAGAGAAGCTGTTAGCTCTCCTGTTGCTCAGCTCTCCTGGAGAGGCTTTGGGCATCTCCATTGCAGGAGGCCAGGAGGCCTGTCTTGGAGGGCTTGTCGGCACCAGGCTGGAGTAGAGCCAGTGCTGCAGGAGGACAAGAGGCCCTGTGGTTCCAGCGAGGTGGGATGGGTTTCCTGCTTTTTCTAGGGAGCTGCAGCCCACCCAGACAGTGAGGAGCAGCAGCAGCGGTTGCGTGAGGCAGCAGAGGGGCTCCGCATGGCGACCAATGCTGCAGCCCAGAATGCCATCAAAAAGAAGCTCGTGCACAAGCTGGAGGTGAGGTGCTGGGCAGGGGGCCACAGAGGGCAAGGAAGCTTGGTCAAAGAGTGAGATCTGGCCAGGAGTCCCCACATCCTTGTGTTTTCCAGAGGGATCAAGTCCTTTTCACATACAAGTGTTCATGCTGTGTCCTGCAGAGACCTTCTCACTGCTCATCCCTTGTTAACCCTTTTCCCCCGTTACCCCCTTTTCCCCCCTTGCCTCCATTTTCCCCCTTGCCCCCCTTTTCCCCCCTTGCCCCCCTTTCCCCTTCTCTCTTTCCCCTCTCCCTTTCCCCTTCCCCCTCCTTTTCCCCTTTTCCCCTTTTCCCCTTTTCCCCTTTCCCCCATCCTTTCCCACGTCCTTCCCACGTCCTTCCCCCATCCCCTTCCCCCTTCCCTTTGCATTGCTTTAGGACACAGGCCATCAAGGGCACCAGTGTCACAGGTGGAGGTACAGCAGAAGAAACTTAGGGGCACTGGGCTCTGGTGTGTGCCCTGCCACTTGTGCTAACCCGTGCCTCCCTCTGCTAGCACGCAGCCAAGCAAGCTGCCGCCTCTGCCACCCAGACCATTGCCGCCGCGCAGCACGCTGCCTCCTCCAACAAGAACCCCGCTGCTCAGCAGCAGCTGGTGCAGAGCTGCAAGGTAAGGGCTCAGGCCTGATCCTGATGTCTCCTGTGTCACCTCCTTGTCCCTTCTCCCATCAGCCATGCTGAGGCTCTGCTTGGCTGCAGCAGGTAGGCAGGACCTTGGGGTCATGATAGGAGCTGGTCTTTTGGTGACTGGTACTGGATTAGATCCATGGGGAGTGCCATCTCCTCCTTGATGAGTCTCCAGTCATCCTTCTCTCTGGCAGGTAGTGGCAGAGCAGATCCCAATGCTGGTGCAGGGAGTGCGTGGAAGCCAGTCCCAGCCAGACAGTCCCAGTGCCCAGCTGGCTCTCATTGCTGCCAGCCAGAACTTCCTGCAGGTACCCACGCTGCCCGAAGCCTCCTTTGCCAGTTCCAGCACAGGCATTACAGCATTTGTGCTGTGCCTGGTCCTCCTAATAAACCTGCTGCTGGTGGACAGCAGAGAGATGCTGCGTGTTTGTCCCATTCTCATGGCTTCTTCTTTTGGTGCGACAGCCTGGTGGAAAGATGGTAGCTGCAGCCAAGGCCACTGTCCCCACCATCACAGACCAAGCCTCTGCGATGCAGCTCAGCCAGTGTGCCAAGAACTTGGCTGCAGCTCTGGCCGAGCTCCGCACAGCTGCCCAGAAGGTGAGATGCTGTGCAAAGCAAGGGGGGAGGGGTGGGGACAGCCCGGTGGCAGGTCACAGCTACAGAAGGATGGGCTTAGCAGTCACCCCACTCACCTTCCTATCTCCCTCATTGCAGGCTCAGGAGGCATGCGGACCCCTGGAGATAGACTCCGCGCTGAGTCTGGTGCAGAGCCTGGAGAGGGACTTGCAGGAAGCCAAGGCAGCTGCCCGCGATGGCAAGCTTAAGCCTCTGCCAGGAGAGTCGGTGAGGGCATGAGGAAGGGTGGTGCAGGGTGATGTGGGGTGGGCTCTGGGGTAGGGGAGCCGCTGTGGTGGAGGCTGGAGGTGCACTTTTCCTCTCACAGATGGAGAAATGTGCCCAGGACCTGGGGAACAGCACAAAAGCTGTCAGCTCTGCCATCGCTCATCTTCTGGGAGAGGTTTCACAGGGCAATGAGAACTACACAGGTACCGGTCTCCCTGCGGGGACTGGGAGAGGGGAGGGGTCTGTGCTGGCAGTGACTGACCTCTCCATCCCCACAGGGATTGCTGCCCGAGAGGTTGCTCAGGCCCTGCGCTCGCTCAGCCAGGCTGCCCGCGGCGTGGCAGCAAGCACCCCCGACCCACAGGCACAGAGTGCCATGCTGGAATGTGCCAGCGATGTCATGGATAAAGCAAACAACCTCATTGAGGAGGCACGGAAAGCAGTGGCTAAGCCTGGTGATCCAGAGAGCCAGCAGCGTCTGGCCCAGGTAGGGGGAGTGGGAATCCCAGTGTCCCACCACCAGCCCATGGGAGAGGCATGGCGCTGGCAGGGTGATAGTGACTGCTTTTTGCTTCTCCATAGGTGGCCAAGGCAGTGTCACAGGCCCTGAGCCGCTGTGTCAACTGCCTGCCAGGGCAGCGGGATGTGGATGCTGCCATCCGCATGGTGGGAGAGGCCAGCAAGAGGCTGCTTGCAGATTCGGTGAGCTGAGCAGGGGTGGGAGGGGTAGGGGGAAGCCTTGCAGAGGTGCGAGCTGATCCATCCACAAGGTTTTCTCTGTAGCATATTCCCAAACGTGTAACAGAAATTCATCCTCCATCTCCATGCTCCCCACTGCCTCTAACTTCTCTCCTTTCCTCCAGTTCCCTCCTAGCACCAAGAGCTTCCAGGAGGCGCAGAGCCAGCTGAACAGGGCGGCTGCGGGGCTCAACCAGTCTGCCAACGAGCTGGTGCAGGCGTCACGTGGCACCCCTCAAGACTTGGCCAGGTCCTCTGGCAAATTTGGACAGGACTTCAATGAGTTTCTGCAGGCAGGAGTGGAGATGGCCGGCCAGTCCCCGGTGAGAGCAGACTCATTTTGGGGTATCCTGGGAATGGTGAGAGGTTTGGGATGCCTGAGAAGGTGACTGAGCATAGGCAGTGTGGCCGGGGTGGTGTTTACAGTGGCTGTATCCCATTCAGCCAATAAGATGGTGTCTGGAGCAGTGGAAAAATGCAGCAGAGAAAGTGGCTTGGGTTAGTTCAGTGATAGTTGCAACCATATCTGTGCTGTTGGTGGACCTGTGGGATGAAGGGATCCAGCTTAGCTTGAAAACCAACGGAGAAGACCCAAGGTGGAAACCTGCTGCAGGTAGCTCTTCTTGACTCCTTGCAGAATAAGGAAGACCAGGCACAGGTGGTGTCGAACCTGAAGAGCATCTCCATGTCCTCCAGCAAGCTGCTGCTGGCTGCAAAGGCACTCTCAGCTGACCCCACAGCCCCCAATCTCAAGAATCAGCTGGCGGCAGCAGCACGGTAGGAGGAAACGCTCCCTGTGAGCCCTTTGCTGGTGCAGTGGGTCTGGGTGGCAGAGCCAGAGTCGATCCATGGATCTTCCTCCCTTGTCCCTGGCAGGGCTGTGACTGACAGCATCAACCAGCTGATCACCATGTGCACCCAGCAGGCGCCGGGCCAGAAGGAGTGCGACAATGCCTTGCGGGAGCTGGAGGTGAGACACCACATCTTGGTGGGGTAGTGGAGGGGCTGAGATGACTAGGTGCTGAAGTGCTGGGGAAAGACAGGAGTTATGCCTCAAGGCAAGGAACAGCAGGGAGCAAAGAGGAGCTGCAAGTGGAAGGTGTGGTCCCTTCGCTTGGATGTGACACCTGTATCTCTACAGACAGTGAAGGAGCTATTGGAGAACCCCACCCAGACTGTCAATGACATGTCCTACTTCAACTGCCTTGATAGTGTCATGGAGAACTCCAAGGTGAGCCCTGGAGGTGGAATTTTGGGAAAAAATAGGGAGGTTTGAAAAGGGTGTGGGGGCAAGGGGAAAGGTGGTTCCCCCCGGCTGATGAAAGTGCAGTGAGCTCTGAGTCTGGGAGCACAGTGCAGGAGTGGGAGGGGGACTCTAATCAGTGAGTGGTTTGTCATGCAGGTGCTGGGCGAGTCCATGGCTGGCATCTCCCAGAACGCCAAGAACAGCAAACTGCCTGAGTTTGGTGACTCCATCAGTGCCGCATCCAAAGCTCTCTGTGGGCTGACAGAGGCAGCTGCCCAGGTGAGACACGCTGAGTCCCAGCCCTGTGCATCACGCATTGTGTGTTGTTGCCATGTGTACTTTTTCCCTGTCCTTCAAAGCCTAACCCCATGGTATGGTGCTGCCAGCCTTCCACCGTAGCCCATGCCTGCTCAGAGCCTCTCCCCTATGTGTGAGCTCTTATCACCTCTCATATCCCCAGGCTGCCTACCTTGTGGGAGTCTCGGACCCCAACAGCCAGGCTGGACAGCAGGGCTTGGTAGACCCCACTCAGTTTGCCAGAGCTAACCAAGCTATCCAGATGGCCTGCCAGAACCTGGTGGACCCTGCCTGCACCCAGTCACAGGTAAATATGAGCTGGGGCACCATTACCAGCATTTTTTTGCACAAAAGGGCGTGTGAAGCTAGTTGGAAGAGCTGCATCCCAAGAGTTGGCCAAGACTGTGGCTTCTGTCTCATCAGCCCCATCAGCTGTATGGGTAACTAGCTGGTAGCTTTAGTGCAATGGTAGCAGTCCAGATGGGAAGCTGTATGGGTGTGCAGGACTTTGGTGATCCTTCTTAGTTCCCTAGAGGGACCTCTGTGCTCAGTGGTGCAACACTTCGGGCTGCTGGGAAGGGAGAACTGTAGAAGTGGGGAGTCATGGTGGATCCTGCCTCACCCTGCTCTTCCCCACAGGTGCTGTCAGCAGCTACCATTGTAGCGAAGCACACCTCGGCTCTGTGCAACACATGCCGCCTGGCCTCCTCACGCACCGCCAACCCTGTGGCCAAGCGCCAGTTCGTCCAGTCAGCCAAGGAGGTGGCCAACAGCACAGCAAACCTCGTGAAGACCATCAAGGTGTGGTCTCCCTGCTGCAGCACCATGGTGGGGTTGGGATTTGGAGCATGGTGGGGACTGGATAACTAGTTTGGTCTCTCCATACCAGGCCCTGGATGGCGAGTTCAATGAGGATAACCGGGAGCGGTGCCGTGCCGCCACTGCCCCTCTCATAGAGGCTGTGGATAACCTGACAGCCTTTGCCTCCAACCCAGAGTTTGCCACCGTTCCGGCCCAGATTAGCCCAGAGGTAGGGTGCTGCAGAAGCAGAGAGGGCTGTGACCTGGCTGTACTGGGGGCTGCAGAAGAGTGGGGAAGAGCTTTACAACCTCCTGAGCGTGGGATGGAGTCTCAGTGTGGGGATGGTGCCTTTAGGGGGTGTGATGGGGAGGTGGCAGCAAGCCTCAGGCTTCAAAGGGCTGCTCCAAGGTGAGGGTGACAGGAGAGGGCGTAACTTCCCAACCACAGTCCCTTGCCCACCTCATCAGCACATTGTCTCACTGTGCAGGGGCGCAGAGCCATGGAACCCATCGTCTCTGCAGCCAAGACCATGCTGGAGAGCTCTGCTGGCCTCATCCAGACCGCCCGCTCTCTGGCTGTCAACCCCAAGGACCCGCCGCAGTGGTCAGTACTGGCTGGCCACTCTCGCACTGTCTCAGACTCCATCAAGAAGCTGATCACTAACATGAGGTGAGGCGAGTCCTGACTGCTTGGCTGTGGCCCCATCCCGGCTTTGGCGAGCATCTCTGGGGATGTTTTGGTTCATCTTCTCCTTGGCTGCTGCTGGTATTGGGGGTGCAAGGGGTAGGGAAGATGCCATCCCTCTTACCCAGCATGTGAGCTGCTCCTCCAGCCCTGACATGGGTTGATAGGCATGCATGCTGGTGTGCTCAGGCTTTATGATGCTGGGTTGCCTCAAAGCCTGGGAGAAGTATCCTACCCCTCACTGGCACCAGCTGGGGACGAAGGAGTGGCATAGCATCTGCCAACACTGAGCTGATCAATCTGTCACACAGGGACAAAGCTCCAGGACAGCGGGAGTGTGATGAGGCCATCGAGGTTCTGAACAGATGCATGCGAGAGGTGGACCAGGCCTCCCTGGCTGCGATCAGCCAGCAGCTGGCTCCACGAGAAGACATCTCCCAGGAGGTGAGTCAGGGATGTGCTGCAAGCTTAAATGGGTGTGGGCATCTTCCCCCCAGCTCCCAGCAGCACTTCATGACCCCAGCCCTGCTTCAGCCTCATGCGACATCCTCTCTTTGCAACAGGCTTTGCACAACCAGATGATCACAGCTGTTCAGGAGATCAGCAACCTGATTGAGCCTGTGGCCAGCGCGGCACGGGCCGAGGCCTCGCAGCTGGGACACAAGGTAATGCAGGCATGGGAATGGGAAACTGTTGGCAAAGTGCTTGGTGCACATGGAGGAGCTCACAGTTGGAGCAGGGGCACAAGACAGCCGGGGTTGTAAACTGCTGGTGCTGATACTGCTCTTCCCTAGGTGTCCCAGATGGCTCAGTACTTCGAACCGCTCATTATGGCGGCTGTTGGCGCTGCCTCCAAGACGCCCAACCACCAGCAGCAGATGAACCTCCTGGACCAGACCAAAACACTGGCCGAGTCTGCCTTACAGATGCTGTACACAGCAAAGGAGGCTGGTGGGAACCCCAAGGTGAGCAGAAGGGGTACATGCCAGTGGTGTGCTCCCCATCGCATGTGGGTGCTGCATGATGCACACGCGTGTGCTGGACACAGAAACTTGCAGTAAGTGTGCCGCATCCATGTTGGGGAGGGGAGCTGCTGCCCACCTTCCCTAACTCTGGCTTGTCCTTGCAGCAAGCTGCCCACACCCAGGAGGCTCTGGAGGAGGCTGTGCAGATGATGAAGGAAGCAGTGGAGGACCTGACCACCACCCTGAATGAGGCAGCCAGCGCTGCAGGTGTCGTGGGGGGCATGGTGGACTCCATCACCCAGGCCATCAACCAGGTGAGTGGAGCATGAGTTGTATCTGGCCAGGGCTGGGGATGAGGGAGAAGAAGACTCAAAGTGAAAGGTCTTTGGGCTGGGGCTGGAGCCAAACTCTCCTGATGGTCTTTTGCAGCTGGATGAGGGACCGATGGGCGAGCCAGAGGGGACCTTTGTGGACTACCAGACCACGATGGTGAAGACAGCCAAAGCCATTGCAGTGACTGTGCAGGAGATGGTGGGTGCAAGCCAGCCTGTCATTGCAGAAAGCACTGCCTGCCAACCAGGCAGGGCGACAGCTCTCCTTGCTTGCCCGTCACAGCACAGAGCTCCTCTGACTCTTGCTTTTCTTCCTTTGGCAGGTCACCAAATCCACGACCAACCCAGATGAGCTGGGCACACTGGCCAACCAGCTCACCAACGACTACGGGCAGCTGGCACAACAGGCCAAGCCAGCTGCGCTCACCGCTGAGAATGAGGAGGTGCGAGCATGGGGAGGAGTGCTGGACCATGCTGTGGGGCAGAGCAGGGTCTGCTGGGGCCTAAGGGCAGAGGACAGGAGCACTCGAACCTCCTGTTGAAACTAGGGACAGGCAGCATTCAGATCTCCCCTGCAACTCAGCATCGAAATGCGAAGCAAAGCTGTGTTTCCTCTTTCCCCTTTCTGAGTGGGAGGACTGGGACTGGGGAGCTGAGTTGGGGTGGCTGATGTATCTCGGTGGGTGTCATGGATGCAGGATTTAGTTACCTGCTGACTCTCTCACTTGTTCCACTCCAGATCGGTTCCCACATCAAGCGCCGGGTGCAGGAGCTGGGTCACGGCTGTGCTGCCCTGGTCACCAAGGCTGGAGCCCTGCAGTGCAGCCCCAGTGATGCTTACACCAAGAAAGAGCTGATAGAGAGTGCACGCAAGGTTTCTGAAAAGGTAAGTGGCCCAGAGGGAGGGATGACAGAATGATGAGGTGGGAGGCATGCTGAATGGAGCCACGTGCCCTCAGAGCCACCACACTAGATTCTCCCTTGGTCCGGTTGGGCTGTGATCGTGCTCTCAGCCATGCTAACCCTGCCCAGCTGACAGGGTGGAGGATGGATCCCCCTCTTCAGGCACTGTAAACAGCAGCTGGTGCTGTGATGGATGAATGTGATGTCTAGGTGCTGCCTAGTGATAGCCTGCCAGAGAAGTCTGATGTCCGCATTGATGGCAGCCCAGGACTCTCAGGGCTCTCCACCTTAGCTCTTGCACTGGTGGACATAGCTTTTGCTGTATCTCCAGCCAAGCTTGCATCTCGTGCTGGGTGATTAATCTCTCCCTTGCCTTTTGCTGGCGTGTTGGGAAGTGTCCTGTCCATCAGTCAGTCAGAGCGTGTTATTCAGAGAACACTTCTGAATAACAAATGAAAATATGACTAGAAAACTCTAATCAATAAGGGTAGAGCAGCAGTGCTTGTACAAAAAATCACAAAATCATCAAACAATTGTTTTTCGTGCCTAGCGCTTTCCTCCATCCTCAGTACCTCCTGCAGGTTCTTCTTTTCCAAAATTGATTTCCTACTTGTTTTCCTGTGGGTTCTTTCCCACATACAAAAATTGAGTTTACCAGCTGAAGAAGGAATGAGCTGTGGTGTTCTGATGCCCATCATGCAAACCTTATTCCTTTGAAAACTACTCAGGAGGTTGTGTCAGGGTGGGTGCTGGTCTCTTCTCACAAGTGACAAGCGATAGGACGAGAGGGCTTGGCTGCAAATTGCGCCAGGGGAGGTTTAGACTGGACATTAGGAAGAATTTCTTTACTGAAACGATGATCAGGGGTTGGAACAGCTGCCCAGGGAGGTGGTGGAGTCGCCATCCCTGGAGGTGTTTAAAAGACGGGTAGATGAGTTTCTTATGGACATGGTTTAGTGGGGAGACAGTACAGTTGGACTCAGGGATCCCAGAGGTCTCTTGCAACCTTATGATTCTATGATTCTATGATACTAGAATCCAGTATCTCCTGGACCCGCAAATACAATAGTTAAAAGGTAAAAATGTGTCCAGACCACATGATCCCCAGTTCCTCTCCTTGGTATGGAGCAACTCTGTCCTGGGAGGTGTTGGAGAAGGTGTGTGTGGTGGGGATTGCCTGAACCTGCTCTGCTCCCCCAGTCACCCTCCTTGTACCCCACAGGTGTCTCACGTGCTGGCAGCCCTTCAGGCTGGGAACCGAGGGACACAAGCCTGCATCACAGCAGCCAGTGCTGTCTCTGGCATCATTGCTGACCTTGACACCACCATCATGTTTGCCACAGCAGGAACGCTTAACCGGGAGAACTCAGAGACCTTTGCTGACCACAGGTACCTGGGCACCTTGTCCAAACAGAGACAGGAAGGTGTCGTAGTCGAGGTGGATAAAGAACAACAATAATTCCTATTTTCCAGTTCAAAAGTAAGCAGCACCTTTATTGAAAATAAGGGCTGCCCTTTTATAAGTTATACATAATATAAACAGGCATGTTATTGGCTAATATTCAACCCTGTTTGCTTAACATTCTTCAGTGCTGACTTTCTCCTCCATGCTTTCCCTGTTCTTCAAATCTGCTCACCTACAATCCTTCTTTTCTTCTTTCTCATGGTCTTCTTCTCTCAGGAATACTTTGATATCACCAAGGTCGAAGCTAACTGTCCCCTTTTCAGGATCCATGGGCCACTATGAGCCCCCGCAGGAAGGCAGGCTTTATGTCTCCTGTCTTTCTGAGCTATGGGCCAGTCCCAAAGAAAGCTGCAGGTTCAGGTTACCCTGGCTGTTTCCCCTCCAGCTCGTACATACAGAAGGCATGGTGCACGGTGTCTCTGCACCCAAGGACCATGAGTGCATATAGAGGGCTCTGTCATTTCTGACTCCCTTGTTCTTCCCAGGGAGGGCATCTTGAAGACAGCCAAGGCTCTGGTGGAGGACACCAAGGTGTTGGTGCAGAATGCCACAGCCAGCCAGGAGAAGCTGGCCCAAGCTGCCCAGTCCTCTGTGTCCACCATCACCCAGCTGGCAGAGGTGGTGAAGCTGGGTGCTGCCAGCCTCGGATCTGAAGATCCTGAGACTCAGGTGGGATGGGGTGTGTAGGGTGAATGGAGGCATCTCATAGCTTGCTTTAAGGGGTTGAGAGTTGCAGGTGTCACGTAGTGCGCTGGCTGAATCTTGCATGTTATGGAGAGGGTTGTCGGGGCTTTGACTGGTGCTGGCTGAGCTGGACTCCACATGTGCCATGGGGTATCCAAATTTCTCATTGCTGGGCCACATCCCTTCTAGCGTGAGTGTGACCGTAGCAAATCCATTGCCCTCGTCTTGCTCTCCTCAGGTGGTCCTGATCAATGCTGTGAAGGATGTGGCCAAGGCACTGGGAGACCTGATTGGTGCCACCAAGGCAGCTGCTGGCAAAGCTGGGGATGATCCTGCTGTCTATCAGCTGAAGAACTCTGCGAAGGTCTGTGTTGGGTGTGATGGGAGGGAGGGGGTAGGGCAGCAGGGGTGGGGAAGGAGCAAGGGGGCTTTTCTGCCTGTCTAGAGGTAGGAGGATGAATGGGAGGTAGTTAGGGAAAGAAGGGAGGGAGTGGAACATAGAAAATGGGGCATGGCATACAGAGAAGGCACTGGGGGTAGAAGGAGATGAAATGGTGTGAGCAGAGTAGGAGGATGAGGCCATTTGGACCAAACCATGAGAGAGGGATAGATGCCAGCAGCAGCCCAGGGCTTGCATCGGGCTTCACCTAGCTCTCTTTTCCCTTCCACAGGTGATGGTGACAAACGTCACTTCCTTGCTAAAGACCGTGAAGGCTGTTGAGGACGAGGCCACAAAGGGAACACGGGCACTGGAGGCCACAATAGAGCACATCCGCCAAGAGCTGGCTGTGAGTACAGCCACAGAGCTGCAGCCGCTGTTCCTCCTGCTGGCTGCCCCATGCCTCACCACCGCCTCTTGTTTGCAGGTCTTCTCCTCTCCTGTGCCTCCAGCCAAGGTCTCCACCCCAGAGGACTTCATCCGTATGACAAAAGGCATCACAATGGCCACAGCCAAAGCAGTGGCTGCTGGTAACTCTTGTCGGCAGGAGGACGTCATCGCCACAGCAAACCTGAGCCGCCGTGCCATTGCGGATATGCTGCGCTCCTGCAAGGTGGGGTGGGCAGCGGGTGTGGGTCTCGCATGGGTTTGTGGGTGGCTGTGGGTGCCAAAAGGGATGATGCTGGATGTGAACTGGGGTTTCCATGTCTCTGGGTTTCAGGAAGCTGCCTATCACCCAGAGGTGAGTGGGGATGTGCGGCAGCGAGCACTGCGCTTTGGCAAGGAGTGTGCTGATGGTTACCTGGAGCTGCTGGAGCACGTGCTGGTGGTGAGTATCCCTGTCCTGGTTCCCAGAGTGGGCAGAAGCTGCCCATGAATGCCAGGATGCTCCCCAAATCCCCAGGGTCCTCTGGGCTCTGCACATCTTTCCACTGAGGTCTTTGCTTGGACCCCTTCACTGCCTGTGCTGACACAGCACCGTGACCAAGCCCCTGCCGTAGGAGCAGGTGTCAGAGAGATGAACAGGCTCTGAAGAAAGGTATTTGGCAAACAACAGATGGAGATTAACTGGCCATAAACAGATGGAGGCTGGAAATTCAACAACATGGGACCGAAATCCTGAAGCAGATTCTGATAAAAGTCGTGGGAGTGACAGACTTCAGGCAGTGTGAAAACAGAGCTTGTTAAGTGGAGTGGGAGTTGGGCAGTGCCTGTGATAGTAGAGGTTGTGGCTGCAAGTACCAGCTGCAGCCTTTTGATCCTGTCTTCCTCTGTCTGAGTCCTCTCTCAGCTGAGGACTTCAGCTTGCTGCTTTAATTAGCTGTCCTACAAGATGAGCGTGGTTTACAAGAAGGTAATTAAGACCACAGAGTGGTAGAAAGGATCCAGTGAGGATCACAGAGGTGGAGTGAAGGGTGCTGGAGGGATGGGCAGACCCAGCCCCTAGAGCTGTGAGAGCCCTCAAGCTGGAGTCAGGACAAAGATTAAGGGCAAGTCAGCTCTGTGGCAAGGTTTCACTAAGCTGGTTAGAAGGGCTTGGTGAGAGTCTGCCGTTCACGTTCACCAGATACAAGGCAGTGGAGCACAGACTGTGGTTTCCTGCAGGGAAAGCCCCTTCAGGGTAACCAGCACTGACAGCACAAAGAGAAGGTGGGCAGGAAATTGATGGCTAGGTATTGAAGCTGGGCAGAGAAGTCAAAAGGTGGTTTTAGCTGAAGGACGTAACCACTGGGGTGCAGTTCCAAGGGGAGCAGTGAGTTTTCTGTCCTCGGCATCTAGATCAAATGTCTGTCTGAAGGATGCTTTAGCCACACCTAAGTCATGGCAGCCAAGGCTGGAGTGCTGAGGAGAAATTCTTTGGCTGATCTGTTGTTAACAGATGATTGGTCTAGTGACTAATTAGTGTGGCAGTGCCCGAGGTCAGCTGACTTGCAGGAACACGTTATTCAGCTGTAGTTCTAGTGTAATCGTCCAGCTGCCCTGTAATGTGTATTGAGTGTCGTACCTTGGTACATCCTGTGAAGTGCTCACAGGAGGTGAGCTTAGTAAGCACACAGCCTCCCCCAGGGTGCCTTCAGCTCCAGACAGAGAACATTTAGCAATTTTTAACACATCATCACAGCAGATAGCAGACTTTATAATGTGGCATTTAGTCTGAATATATTTATGAGGGCAAACCAGCCATCACTGTGTGCCATCAGCTTGGGAACCCTGAGCCCTGTGCTTATCTGGTGACTACAAGGATGGCCCCACATGAGTCCAGGATAAAGCCATGCCCGGCTGCCCCCAGCCTCTGCAGCAGTCTGGTCTACAAAGGCAGGAATGAAGCTCATGAGTCCCATTTATCAGGGGCCAGCAGGTTCCTGGAAAGCTGTGAGCAGGAGGGATATAGGGAAATGAGAGGGGAAACAGTGGGTACAATGATGCTCCCAAGTAGCAGCAAGTCCATTGCAGTGCCTCGCATGAAGCATAAACAAGCATGATTAGCATTTAAGACAGAGGGTTATTTGACTGGGGATGGAACATGAGGCTCGCAGCAGACGAGTAGGAAAGGCTGCATGTTTCACTGGGGAGGGAAGGAATCTGAACCTCCACGGGGATGGTGGTATTTTGGAATGATGGTGTCTTTCTTCAAAAGCAGAGAGATCTGCTGTCTGGAAACTGCAGTGAAGCAGTTCAGGGTGGGGAGAAGTAAGATGTAAAAGAGTTTGAGGAGGAGAGCAGCTCTTTGGCTGCTCTGTGTGTAGGTGGCTCTGCTGGCCCCTGGAGCCTCGTTCAAGCACCCAAACTGCCCCAGCCCTGCAAGGCTGAAGTGTGAGCTAATGATGGCAGTGTGGGTCCCCACCAGGGACCTCAAATCCTTCGTTCCCACCTCTCCTCTTGGCTGCCCTTCACCCTCCATGGGAGAGCACCCACCCTTCCTGGCACCCAGCTTCCACGTGTCCTGGTCAGGACATTCACTGCTTTCTTCTCTCTCTTCTCCTTCTCTCCCTGTCAGCCGGTGAGTAAGGCAACCTTGGGGTGCCTGCTGGTGTCTAACCTCAGCATGAGCCTTGCTCACGGCGTGTCTGCGTGCCCAGCCCTGTGCTGGGGTGGCACTTGTGTGTGTCTGCAGGGACCCTGGGGTCCACGTGTGCGTATGTACTCCCACTTACTCCAGCTGATGAGTAGCTGCCACCTCTGCGGTGCAGGCTGGGCCGGCAGTGGACTCTGCTTGTGTGTTCACATGTGTGCTGTGGTGTGTGCATGTCCCCCTCTCCAACTCAGTGAAGGATCCCTGTGGCTCTGCCAGATGCCTTGTGCCAACAGGACCAACCCTTCTGGGCTGGGACATGGCTCCAGCGTCCCCCCCTTTGCCCAGCTTGTGTTTGCAAACAAATGTCCAACATGAGGACAGTGAAGGGTAAATGCTTCTGGAGCTTGAAATGCTTTGCAGGAAGAACAAAATCCTGGAAGAGTTAGGCACTGAGTGCAGAAAAGTTTGCACTGAGGGACTTGTGGCTGCAAGATGTCCCAGAAGCTGTGAGTGCATCAAGGTTAAGGGGAAGCTCGTCCCATGCTCAGGCTGGAGGATACCAGCCAGGGTGACTGAGGAAAGCATCACAGATAACCCCTGATGTGTACACATGTAGGGGGAGGTGGGGGTCCAACCTTCCTTCCCCAGAGACTGCACCCCAAACAGACCTGTGAGGTCCCCCTTTTCCAGATGCTTACATCTGCACCTTCCCTGCAGATCCTGCAGAAGCCAACTCACGAGCTGAAGCAGCAGCTGGCAGGCTACTCCAAGCGCGTGGCCAGCTCCGTCACTGAGCTTATCCAGGCAGCTGAGGCCATGAAAGGTAAGAAAAGGTCCTGCTCAAAGGGACAGAACCACGGGCTGGCATTATGGTGGAAGACTCAAGAGCTGATGGAGGAGGTAGAGTGAGTCATAAATGAGGCCAGACATGGGTTTAACCTGCTTTGCTTCCCATTTTTAATAGGGACAGAGTGGGTTGACCCAGAAGATCCCACTGTCATCGCTGAAAACGAGCTGCTGGGGGCAGCAGCTGCCATTGAGGCTGCAGCCAAGAAGCTGGAGCAGCTGAAACCGAGGGCCAAACCTAAGGTAGCAGTGCTGAGCCCTGGCTGACCCCATGCTCTGCTTAGGGTAGGCTGAAGCTCTCCCTTCTATGCTTTGGCCAGGTGTGACGGGTCATGCATGGGAAGTCCCCCTGATTCTGTGCTCCCATATCCCCAACTGGACCTTCCTTGGGCAGCTGATACCCTTCTGTGCACCAGAGCCCTTCATCCAGCTCTATATGTGCCCCCTTACCGCTTTGATATCATTCAGCTCTGCCCCGGATGTCCCAGCACCCCCGCCTGGGACTCAACCCTGCTTTTCCCTGTAGCAAGCAGACGAGAGCTTGAACTTTGAGGAACAAATCCTGGAAGCTGCCAAATCCATTGCTGCAGCCACAAGTGCCCTGGTGAAGGCAGCCTCGGCAGCCCAGCGAGAATTAGTGGCTCAAGGAAAGGTAAGGCTGGAAAAGGGAAAGAAATAAGAAGAGATGGGGCTGTCGTGGGCTCTCCCTTTTCACCAGGGCTGCCTACAGCCCTTGTGCCCTGTGGCCAAGGCTGCTCAGGGTGATGAACCTCACTGCCCTTCTTCTTCACAGGTGGGCGCCATCCCTGCCAATGCAGTTGATGATGGACAGTGGTCCCAGGGACTCATCTCAGCCGTGAGTGTCAAGGTCATGCCCAGGGGGTGGGGGAAACCCTCCTCTTGGCTTCTGCTGCAAAGATGAGATTGCTTTGCCCTTGCACTTTTACTCCATGTAAGAAGCAGCCTTGATTCTTGCTCCCTCTCCCATGAGCTGAGATATGATGTGGAAGCTGACTGTCACCGTCTCATGTCCCACAACCACCCTGGAGCTGGTCAGGGCATGCCTTCCCTGGGGGAGGCTCCCATACCCCTCCCTGACAGCCTCTCTCACCGCAGGCACGCATGGTGGCGGCTGCCACCAACAACCTGTGCGAGGCCGCCAATGCAGCAGTGCAGGGTCATGCCAGCGAAGAGAAGCTCATCTCGTCTGCCAAGCAGGTGGCTGCCTCCACAGCGCAACTCCTGGTGGCCTGCAAGGTGAAGGCTGACCATGACTCGGAGGCCATGAAGCGGCTCCAGGTGAGTCCCAGGCTGCCTCTCCAGCCTCAGCTACCTCCTCATGGCTGCTCAAAGAATGGGCAGGTGTTGGGTGAGGTCACATGGGTGCTTCCCAAGGGTCACAGTCCCTGGATGCCATCACTGTGAAGCACACTAGGGTGCAGGCTCCAGATTGCTTGAACTTTTCCCTGCTAGCTGTGTCCTAGGCGAATGAGAGATTACTGGGCTGCTGAGCCCGGTGGTGGTCAGGGATGATGAACAACCAGCACAGGAATGCCTGAAATGCATGCACTGCATCACGGGCATGTGGAGGTTAATATTTGGGGGGTATGCGTTATAGCACCCTTACTTCTCAGAGGCCATGGCACTCAACAGGCTAATGCTTATGCATTGGAGGGCTAACATGGGCTCTTAGCACTGGTCCCTCAGGGCCAAGTGCTGGGCAGGGTCAGCAGAGTTGCCCCCTAGTCCCTGCCCAACTGCTTAGACAGGAGCCAGGGTGTAACTGGGAGCAGCAGTGCCTGAAATGGTCATGAGCGGGTGGCAAGGCAGCAAGCCATGTAAAGGAATCCCTGCCTACAGCTCTCGGCATGCCTGGCTGCTTGTCCTGCCTGCTAGCCTGGCCTGGGGCAAGGGTTCTTTCAGCTCCCCCAAGGCAACACTCCTACCCTCAGGCTATGACTTACACTGCTGCTTTTCCTCCTCCCTGCTGCAGGCCGCCGGCAACGCAGTGAAGAGAGCATCTGACAATCTGGTGAAGGCAGCACAGAAGGCAGCTGCCTTCCAGGACCACGATGAAACGGTGGTGGTGAAGGAGAAGATGGTTGGGGGCATTGCACAGGTGAGGAGCAGGGTCGATCTGGCAGGTCAAGAGCAGCTCTGGTTGCCACCATAACCTGTGTGTGCTCATCTCACGGGCATTGTCTTACCACCCACCAGCTCAGAGCATGTCTCCAGAGAGTATCACAAAAATCCTACAGGTGCACTCACCCCACCAAGATCGAAAAGTACTGTGGCTTCACCTTTGTTCTGCCACATGTAGCAGCAGGCACAGCTGGTGTTGGAGCACACTCGTAGGGGAGTATGCACTGCACTGTGTGGGCACTGCACCTCTGCCTTGGTGCAGTGCCCACACTACCACAGTGCCCGTGACACATGTGAAAGCCAGACCATTGGACAAGGGGTGAGAGGTGCCTGGTACGGGGTGCCACAGGTCCGAGTGCTGCTTCCTAGGCACAGGGTTGCAGCTGAAACCCTCCAAAGAGCACATGGGGCTGAGCCCCAGGAGCTGTGCTGCTCCCCATTAACTCTGGAGTATTGTGATTCCACTGCAGGGTCAACAGCCCTCACACTGCACCAGCCCAGGAAGGCAGTGGCTGTGATGGGGGGAAGAAGCAACTGGAGAGCCTGGCTCCAGGTTTGGCATTGCTGTGGCGATGTCTCCCAGTTGGGTTCAGTTGTGACCCCAGGACTCTCTCCTGGCAGATCATTGCCGCCCAGGAGGAGATGTTGCGCAAGGAGCGGGAGCTGGAAGAGGCACGGAAGAAGCTGGCCATGATCCGGCAGCAGCAGTACAAGTTCCTGCCCTCAGAGCTGCGGGACGAGGACCAGAACTGAGCCCTGCACCCTCCCATCGCTCACCGCACAGACTGCCGCCCGCCCACCTGCTCCTATTTAAGATGACCCGCCTTGAGCAAAGGGCTGCCTGGGCTAGACCAGAGCTCTGCCCGCACTCAGAGTGCCGGGACTAACCCAGCCGCTGCTCCAAGCTGGCGCTGCACCAGCAACTCCGCTTTGCCGCCCAGCCCACCTTCCCATGCTCACCCAGGACACAGCCAGAGCACCTGGAGGGACCTGGCTAGGGTGGGAGCCGAGGCTGCACAGCTCAGGGCTCACTCGCCAGCCCCAGCGTGCGGGGCTGGAGAGTTGTCCACTATAGGGGATATTACTGTGTGCCTTTGTTGTTCCCACTCGTGCTCCTTTCTTCTCTCTCCTCCGCGCAGGAGGGGAGAGGCGGGCAGCTTGCCCTCTTCTGTGCGATGGGGCGCAGGGAGCAGCATGGTCTCTTGCTTGAGCTCTCACACAGAGCTGCCTTTCACCTCCAATGCCTTATTGCTGGCTGAATCTTCCTCCTTCTCATTTTCCTCCGTAGCTTCCCCATGAGCCCCCCATGAACATATTCTTCAACCTAGGCCCCTTTGGGGAGCAGCAGGTCTAGAAGCCACAGTGCCTCTGCTCGGGATGGGGGGATGCAATGGGTTTGTTCCTGGAGCTGCTCTTTTCCTTCCCCACCCCGTGGCCCCAGCCAGCTCTACCCTTCTCCTCCTTCCCAAGTGCCTGCATCATTTTTCAAGATCTGCAGTATTTTTCTAACTTTTCTGTTACTCTAGTATTGAGCCTGCAGCTTTTGAAGTTCATTTATTCCCTGCCCCTAGCTCGCACCCTGCCCACTAACACCCACCTCTTGCTGGGGTCCCGCAGCTCAGCATCCCACTCCTCCTCAGCTCTGGGACCCCCATCCCTTCCCCCTTTGCACTCGCTGAGGCTTCTTTCACTATTTTGATACTTTAAGCATCCCATGTTAAGCATTGAAGGAAACCAGCTCCCCCGCGAGTCTTCAGGGTGGAGTGAGGGGTGCTGATGTCTCCTTGGAAAGACGCGTTCATCAATAAAATCTGGTTTTCCTGCTTTCTTGCTGCCTGTGTTATCAACAAGACCCCCCAGGAGGGGGCTGGTGGGCAGAGGGGCCACGGGTGCCTGCCTTCCCGGTAGAGACAGGGGGTGTGTAGCACGGGTGCTTATACAGCATGGAAAATATTTGAGGCACGTCCAGCCCCAGGCACCCAGCAAGCCGGACCCCCGCTGCCAGCCATGTGCTGGCCCTCGCAGGTGCTGCTGGGGGACCGCTGCCGCAGGAGGGGGCCCTGGGGATTTTGTTTCTGGGGGATATGGGCTTCAGAAGGAAGCTTGCCGGGCTCCTGGCCCCATTCCTGCTGCCAGCCGAAAATATCCCTGTGTAGGGTGCTACAGGGATGCAGGTGGAGGACCCCTTGGTCACTGGTGGGTAAGCAGCAGCCCTCGGTGTTCTGTGGGTCTGGGAATGCGTCAAAAGCCCTCCCGGCTGCTGGTGCTGAGCTCACGCCCCGAAATAGCCCCCCGGGTCCGACCTGTGCGGGCAGCAGCTGCCTAAACCGTGTCCCCACCTGTTCCCACACTGTCACTCAGCGGGGGCTGGGGGGGCCTGAGTGGCAGCAGGGCAGGCAGGGATGCTGTGAGGTGGAGTGGGGACGCGGGTGGGTTGGCATGTGTCCACTGCCTCTGGGACCCATCCTTGGCACCGTGAGCTACCAGCATCATGAGTGGTAAGGGCAGCATCCCGCAGTATCCTGGCTGGCAATCCCCTGTCCCCTTGTGGGCACATCCCCAGTGGTACAGAGGGGCTGCTGCCCCCTGGGACCTTCACCCCTGGCTGGGCTCCAGGATGGATTTGTGGCTCTAGCAGGCATCCCAGTCCTCCCAGCTGTCCCCTGACAATCTACGTTGGCCTGACCCGGCCGTAGGCTCTCACCCAGGTACCAGCCAGGCACGAGGCCCCTCTGAGTGACTGGCAAGGACAGTGAGCGGGCACAGTGCAGCAGCAGCAGCCTGCTGGCCTCATCCCTGCATGCTGGCGCCATGGGGGCTCCAGCACATCGCTGCAGAAGCACCCACCACTATATCCTCTGGGTTGGGGTACAGGCAAGGGGTGATGGCACAAACACCAGGGGAGGGATTTGGGGTGCAGTGTGCCCCAATCCGCTAAATCTTGCCTCCCAGAGCAAGGGGTATTTATTTTGGTAGGCAGGTTTGGACGAGTGTATGTGGAGGCTTGGTGCTGGGACACCACGGTCATGAGGCACCAGGACCTTGACAGAGACTCAAATCCAGCTAACCTGGAGGTGGACAGAGAAGCTGCAGCCCAACTTCTCGGGGAGCCCGCAGACTGGCTGAGAGGCCGCAGCACAAGTTACATCCATGAAGCTCCCTTCAGATGGCAGGACAAGTCTTTCCCCAGGATTGCAGCCAAATCCTGGAGTGGGGCATGCAGCAATGTCCCTGTCCTTGGAGACTGTAGCCCAAGGTGGAGCTGGGCATTGGGGCAGCACTGGGAGGAATGTGCACTCATGCCCCACTCCACACCCATGTCCCCTCAGTTGCTCGCACCATGCACATCATCGTCTTCACCCTATGTGCCAAGCTCATGAAGTTGCTCCTGGTCAAGGTATTTCACAGAAAACCATCCACACTTGCTCGGGAACGATGGGAGGTGGATCTTCCAGCTCCTCTCAGAAGCCATGTGCTGGCAGTTGCTGACTTTTCTTGTCCAAATATGTGCCTAATTTGTCAGTATTAATAGCTGCTCTCCAGAGTCCAGCCACGGCTCCTCTGCTGCTTTCCCCAAAGCGTCAGCAGCCTCTCGTTCGTTCCTTGGCTGCTCCTGTTTCTACTATGCCGCCCACAACCCAGGGCTGAGGGCTCCTCAAAAGCCACTTTCTCCAGCTCTCAAAACCTTTTTGCTTTGCTTCTCTTGAAGCACTGGTGCCAAAAATTTGCAGCAGGCAAGGGCTGGATGTGACCCCGGGGTGATGGCCTGAGGGAGGCTGCACACCCCTCCTCTCCCTGTCCCATCCCAGCCTCCCCATGTGCCGCATGCTCCTGCAACCCTTCTGCTGGCTCCTTCCAGCCCCTCCCCCGGCCCAAAGCCCACCCTGCAGCTGGGAATGCGCCAAAAGCATTTATGAGCATTATTAAAGCACAGGTTATTTTTGGAGGAGCTGGGATCTGAAGGGTTTGCATTTTTTTGCCTGTGGAATACAGTTTATTTAGAGCAGAAAGATGGAGAGCGGTGGTGGTCTTGCCCACATGCCCTGTGTCACCCTTGTAATGCCACCCTATGGGCTGTGCACATCCTGGGGTGTCCCTGTGGATGCCAGGGATGGTGGCACCAGAGTGCAAGGCAGGGAGAAGGTAGGTGCCAGGAAGCCTGCATGTAGCTGGGGCCCTCCTGCCACATCATAATGCAGGAGCTGGATGGAAAGCTCAGGGGCTTTGCTTGCTTCTCTCCCAGAGGTTTTTCCCCATGAGAGCACTGCCAGTCTGTGGGTGTTCCTGAGTGCAGTCACAGCTCGTGGATGTCTCTGCAGTGTGACATCCCTGACTGCAGTCACAGCTTATGATTGTCCCCACAGCAATCGCATCCTGAGGGTGTCCTTGAGAGCAGTCACAGCCTCCGAGTGTCCTCAAGACTTTAGTCTCTAATACAGTGCCACCAGGGTGTCCCTAATGCGGTGCCACTGGGGTGTCCCTAGAACATTGCCACAGAGGTGTTCTTTATCCAGTGCCACAAGGGTATCCCTAAAACAGTGCCACTGGAGTGCAGTACTCCGGGGTGTCCCTCACAGAAGGGTGTCCCTTGGCAGGAGCTACCAGGATATCCCTAGCACAGTGCTACCAGGGTACCCCTGAAGCAGGGTCCCAAGGTGTCCCTCTAATAGTGTCTCCTGCGATGTCCCTTTCCAGATGCCTCAGGATACCCTTCGCCCAGTGCCACCAGAGTACCCCTCAAGCTGCGTCCCAGCGTATCCCTCACCCAGTGCCATCATAATGTCCTTCACCTGGTGCCACTGGCATACCCCTAGTGCAGGGTCCCAGGGTGTCCCTCGCCTGGTGCCCCCATGATGTCTCGCTCTCTGTGCCACTGGTATACACCCCTAGAGTAGTTTCTCAGGATGTCCCTAATCATGATGCCCCAGTGTACCCCTCACCCGGTGCCATCAGGGTACCCCTAGAGCAAGGTGCCAGGGTGTCCTTATTACAGTGTCCCCCGAGATGTCCCTTGCCTAGTGCCCTCGCCAGTCCCTTTCCTGGTGCCACCGAGGTACTCCTAGAGCAGGATCCCAGGGTGTGCCTGTCACAGTGTCTCCCGCGATATCCCTCTCCCGGTGCTCCAGGGTACCCCTAGGGCTGTGTTTCAAGGTGTCCCCATCACTGTGCCCCAGGGGTGCCCTTGCGTGGCGCCACTGCGATGTCCCGCTCCCAATGCCGCAGGGTACCCCTAGAGTTGTGTCCCAATGTGTCTCTATCACGGTGCCCCAGGGACTCTCTCTCCCAGTGCCGCCAGGGCACCCCTACAGCAGGTTCCAGGGTGTCCCTGTCACAGTCTTCCCCGCGATGTCCCTGCCCGGTGCCCCCGCGGGTCCCCCTCCCGCTGGTCCCGCCTGGTGCCGAGCGTGCCCCTATACGGTGCTGCGCGCGGCGGGGCGGGTGGGGGGCGGGCGGGGCGCCCCCCCGGCCCCTCCCCGGGGCTTTTAGGCGGCGGAGGGCGGAGGGCGCGCAGTGCTGGTGCTCCCACCGCCTCCGGTGCTCCCGCCGCCTTCCGCGCCCCGTCGCCCGCCGCCCACACCGCCGACACCATGGAAGCCATCAAGAAGAAGATGCAGATGCTGAAACTGGACAAGGAGAACGCCATCGACCGCGCCGAGCAGGCGGAGGCAGACAAGAAGCAGGCGGAGGACCGCTGCAAGCAGGTGGGTGTCCCACCGCCTCCTCCGGCATCGCACGGGGACTCCTGCCTTAAGGGTCTCCAGCCCCGGGGACCCCGTCCTACTGGCTGTCCAGCTTGGAGACCCTCTGCCCTAGGGGTGTCCAGCCCTGAGGATCCCATCCCGCTGGGTGTCCAGTCTGGGGGCCCCCGCCTTAATAATCTCAAGTGCCGAGGACCCTGTCATGCTGGCTATCCAGCCTGGGGACTGTCCACCCTAAGGCTGTCCAGCCCAGGGGACCACATCCCACTAGACGTCCAGCCTGGAGACCTCCACTCTAGGGGTGCCAAGCCCAGGGAGCCTCCCCCACATAGGGTGACCAGCCCAGAGACCCCATTCTAGGGGTGCCCAGCCCCGGGAATTTCCCCACACTGGGTGTCCAGCCTAGAGACCCCATTCTAGGGTGCCCTACCCTGGGAATCTCCCCACACTGGGGACCCCTGTCCAGGGGATATCCTGCCCTGAAGACTTTGCCCGCCTGTTTTTCTTGCCTCTGGATCCTAGCTCTGCAGGTGCCCAGGTGCTGAGACCTCACCCCACTGGGTCTGCATCACCAGGGGTCTCACCCTGCTGCATGCCCATCCCTCGGGACCTCACCCTGCTGTGTGTCCGTCCCTGAGGACCTCACCTTGCTTGGGTGGCTGTCCACTGGGACCAAGGCTTCTCTCCTTAAGGCAGGGGTCCCCAGGCTGGGCACTCAGTAGGACAGGATCCTCAGGGTAGAACATCCCTAGCACAGAGGGTGCCTAGGCTGGACACCCTGACCACTCACCTTGGTGCCCTCAAACATGCCTTAACTTAGTGGGACATGCCAATGCCACCTGCCCATCTCTCTGTCAGGGTGACCCTTGGGGACAGCATACTCCCACCTCAGCCACCCAGAAATGGGACCTTCTTGGTGCCCTCCAGAGCTGTAACACCCACTCAGGATCCCTCCCACAGAGAGGGATCCCACCACTTTCCTACACCCATGGGCTCAGCAATGCTGGGGGCTGCTCTGGCCCTGAGGACCAGGATCCTGCTGGGGATGTGTGGCCTCAAAGTTGACAGAGAGAGTGTGTCCATGTGCTCCTGCTGTGCCCCCAGCCTGGGTGCGCCCAGGAGGAGGATGGCTGCCCCTCCTAGCCTTATGAGCATTGCTGTCCCCACTAACCCGTGCACTTTGTCCCTTCCCCAGCTGGAGGAAGAGCAGCAGGCCCTGCAGAAGAAGCTTAAGGGCACGGAGGATGAGGTGGAGAAGTACTCTGAGTCTGTAAAGGAGGCTCAGGAGAAGCTGGAGCAGGCAGAGAAGAAAGCTACAGACGTACGTAGACACACCAGCAACTCCTCCCCTGTGCGGGTGCTGGATCTCGGGGCGGGAGGGTGGGGTGGGTGAAGGAAGAGGGGGGCCTTATATGGAAAGCATCTGTGGGGAAGACTGTCAGGATCCCATTCCTGCGATCTTGACACTGAATCAAGGCTGAGATGCAGGGCAGGGACCTGACAGACCCTTCTCAGGATACGGGGCTCAGGCCAGCTGCAGTAGACACTGCTTGGGTTGCTGGTCCTGCCTGGAGCTTTTTGGGCAGCCACCTGACTGGCTCCCCTAAGCTAAGGGGAATGAGTTTCCCAAGCTCTGCCACCGCTCCCTAGACACAGGCCTCTGCCATGCTTGTAGGAAAAACTCTGTAGCACTTGCTAAACTGTGGCAGGAAAACAAAAAAGAGTAGTGAAACGGAAAAAGATCTTGCCTGTGGCCAGCTGCCGAGTACTGGCTGCAAGCAAGGATGCTTGGGGTGTCGGGAGTGGGTGGACTTGGTCATCTAGGGGTCCAGTGTGCCACCCTATACCCTGGGAAGTACAAGGCCAGGAAGGGTTTTATTTAGTGCTGTGACTGATGTTTCTCCTGGGAAGTGGATCCTGCTGGGGAGATGTTAGGAAGGTGTTGAAATTGGCTTGTGCCTGGCCAGAATGAAGGGTGGAACAGCTGTGTGTGGCCATGGAGCCACTCAGGAACGGGGTATAATGACCTGTGGTGCCACACAGGGTATTTGACACCCTATAAATAAATCCTTCTTTTGATAGCTAGTCCTTCTTTGATGAAAACCAACTCTGGAAATTGGAGGAGAAGCTAAAGGGGAGCCGGCTGGAGAATGGCCAGCAGCTTATGGCCAGGCTTTTTAGGATTGAGAACAAAAAATTCAATCCCAGCTGGTTTATGGAGCTAAATGGGGAAGATGTGTCAAATCTTTGAGGTGGCCGCCAAGGACAAGGGTGAGGAAATAAGGACAAACAAGAGCAGCACAAGTCCTTGGGGCAGCCTGGAAGCGTTGAGGAGCAGCTGGGAAGCTCTGTCACCTTACTGGTTGGTGCTGCAAACTTGCTTGCCATCGTGGGCAAGAAGGATCCTGGGCTCTCGGTCCACAGTAGCTTGACAAGTCCGCAGACTTCACCACGGAGAGTCCCATCACGGTACATATGGTGGACAGTAGCAACTCCTCCAGGGGAGGACTGCAAGTGGAGGGATGGTGAAGGAGCAACATCAGAGTGGGCAGTCTGGCTGCAGCGTGTGCTGCCAGCAGGCCAGGGAGACCATCACCAGCACAGCTGCCTTGGGTTGATGCCGAAGCCTGGACAAGCTGCACTGTGTGCAGGAATCTGGGAGTCACCAGGTCCTTGCGCCAGGGACCTGAACGTGCTGACAGCACTAAGTGCTAGGGCTGGTGTCACCTCCTTCCCGGGACTAGGTGCTGTGCAGTTCCGGCTCCAGCAAAGGAAGCACAGGGTAGATCCCCAGAGCCCAGCCACTCACCTCCCTTGGCTGCCAGGACAGCATGTGTCTGTGAGTACGGAGCATCCCAATCCCCCCGCGAGGTCAGGGCACATCACTGTGACCCAGGCAGCTTCTGGCTCTAGGCAAAAATGTTAACACATACCTTAAAAGAAAAAATCTCCTTGTGCCCTGGCACTGCCCTGCCGCTGGCACTGGATGGCAGTGCACGAAGCCCAGGGGGATCTGCACTAAGGGAGCTCCTGACCCTTGATTGGCAGCCCTGTCCCAGCAGCTCTACAACGCCACCACGTGCTGATCACTTCTTGTCCTCATAATGGAGATGGGACAGTGGGTTTAAGTCAGAGCGGTCTCCTCCAGCCCACCGCGCCCCCAGCCAGTGGCCTGTCCTTTGGCCGCCTCAGCAGGGCGCAGGGAAACTCCTCCGTTCCCAGGCCATGATCCCAAATGCTTTCACCCAAGTTCCCGCCCCGGTTGCTCTCCCTAGACGAGACTTTGCTCTTATTTGGTGATTCCCTGAGCCAGTGGGAGGGAACGGGCTCTGCTGGGAAGTGACTGCATCCCTGGGTGGGGCCAGAGCAAGAGGCATCCAGGCTGGCAGCTGTGGGACCTGGGTGGCTGCCCCCAAGCCTCTTCCCCAGCCTGCCCCTCATCTTGTCTCCCAACCTGCACCCCATCTGCCTGCAGCCAGCTCACCCTGGCCTCATTGCTGCTGGGGAACCCATTTCTGCTCTGGGCCCTGTGCGCTGGCATGGGAGTGCTCTTGGTACCCAGACATTGGGCTGGGAGTAAGGCAGGATTGTCTGAGACTGAAGCCAAGACCATGGCCATGTGCTCCCAAGGGATCTGCGGCACCTTCTCTTCTGCCACCACTTGGTAGGGGGAACGTGGGGTGCAGGGTGCTGCTGGTGGCGCAGCCGTCAGAACTCCTGAAGTACAGGGTGGAGTGCCACCAGTGCCGGCTTCTCCTGATGGATCAAGGCACATGTCTGGGCCAGGATCCAGAACTGGAAGCTGAGGAAGTGGCCTTCCTCATTGATGGGGTCTTGAGCAGCCTGGTCTGGTGGGAGGTGTCCCTGCCCATGGCACAGGATTTGGGATCAATGATCTTTAAGGTCCTTTCCAACCCAAACCACTCTATGATTCCATGAGGTTGAGCCTCCAGGGCACCTGGGGGATGCAGAGAGCTCCGTGGGTCCCATGGGTCTCTTGTAGGACTGCTGGCCATGTCTTCACTTAGGGAAGCAGATACCAAAGGGACAGGATGGGATGGTTGCTGAGAACCTGGCTGTGCTCCAGCACTCCAGCCTGAGGTACCCCAGGAGGATGTGGGGGGCACCACACACTCTACCCAAGGAAGGGACTATGTGCCATCCCTCTGGGGGAAACTGTGTCCCGTGTCCAGAGGGGCACAGTTTGCCCTGTTTGGGGGTGCCATGTGCCC
The DNA here is from genome assembly GCA_033558235.1 of Neomorphus geoffroyi. Taxonomy (NCBI): domain Eukaryota; kingdom Metazoa; phylum Chordata; class Aves; order Cuculiformes; family Neomorphidae; genus Neomorphus; species Neomorphus geoffroyi. The sequence goes on from JAUMJM010000048.1 coordinate 4,392,859, forward strand.
CTGACAATGGGTACTGTACATCTGCTAGGCAGGGGCCACCATGCACCATGCCCAGGGAGGGATCTGTGTGCCCTTACTTTGGGAGGTGACTGTCTTCCATAGCCTGAGGGCACAGTGTGCTCTGTTTGGGGGTACCATGTGCCCTGCCAATGTGCACTGTGCACTTGCCCAGAGGAATATGTGCCCTACCTGGGATTTGGCCACAGTGTGCCAAATCTGGGGGTACTGTGTGCCTTGTTTAGGGGTACCCTGTGCCCCTAACAATGGATACTGTCCATCTGCTGGGCAGCAGCCACCATGCACCGCTGGAGGGAGGGATCTATATGCCCTCACTTTGGGGGGTGACTGTCTCCCATATCCTGCAGGGCACTGTGTGCCTTGTTTGGGGGTACCGTGTGCCTTGTTTGGGGGTGCAGTGTGCCTGTCAATGGGAAATGTGCATCTGCCTGAGGGTAGGGTGCAGCATGCACTTTGCGTAGGGTGAGGACACAGTCTGGCCTGTTTGAAGGTACTGTGTGCCCTGCCAATGAGTACTGTGCGTCTGCCTGGGGGGCCACCATGCACCCTGCCTGGGGTGGAGCTACCGTGTGCCCTGCCACTGGGCATTGTGAATCTGCGGGGGGTGGGGAGCACATGCACCCAGTCCGAGCTGGGGGCACAGCATGCTCTGCCCAGAAGCATCTTTCTTTGGGAGGGCAGGGTCAGTGACCCCTGCCTAGGTAGGACCATGGGCCCCCCAGGGGTCACCCTGTTTGGGGTGGGGGAGCTGTGATGCAGGCACTGGAGGGACGTCTGTGCACGCTGCCCGGCGGGGCAGACCGGTCCATGTCAGCAGGAGGAGGAGGAGGAGCAGGAAGGGATGGAGGAAGGGCGGTCGGCGGGAGCGGGCGCTGCCTGAGCGCTTCCTGCCCGAGCCAGGCGGATCCCACAAAGGGCTCGGCCTCCCCCCGCCCGCCATGGCTGGCACCAGCTCCATCGATGCCGTCAAGAAAAAGATCCAGAGCCTGCAGCAGGTGGCCGACGAGGCGGAGGAGCGCGCCGAGCACCTGCAGAGGGAGGCCGATGCCGAGCGGCAGGCCCGGGAGCGGGTAAGGTGGGCGGGGGCGGGCACGGCGCCCTGCGCTGCTCCCCGGGATGCTCCACCGGCGACCCTGCCCGCCGACAGCATCCCTCTCCCGGCACGGACCGGCTGGCCCCCCGCACCGGGAACCGGGGTGAATGCCCCAGGGTTGGTCCCGGGGGATCTGGAGGGCGCGGCCATCCCCGTGCCAGGCGGCTGGAGAGACCCCGGGGCTGGGGGGCTCCAGGCAGCATTCCTACCTCTCGGCTGTTTCCTCCATGCTAGGGATCCTGCCTCTGGGATCCCTCCTTCGTGTGTCTGGCAAAGGATTCCTGCCGCCTCCTTGCGTCTTGTGAGAAATCCCTGCCTTTTTCATGGGTCTTGTAAGGAATCCCTGCCTTCTCCATGGGTCTTGCGAGGGATCCCTGCCCCTGGGAAGCCTGTTCCATGGGTCTTACGAGGGATGCTCCCTGTGTCGGGGCTCCCCAGGGCTTCCCCAGCTGGCAGGACACCCGGGAGAGGTCAGCAGCCGGCTCTGTCTTGGCTCTGCCTGGGATCCAGCAGATCCTGAGAAAGGATCCCCTCCCTCGGGCGCTGGCTGTGTGTATGGCTGAAAATCCCGCGCCCGGGCTCTTGTCTGGCTTCCAGCAGACTCTGCGGTCCGGGCCACAGCACTCACAAGAGTCTTTCGTTCTCCAGCATGTCTCATCACAGGGAGAAGCCACCCCTTTGAACTGCCACAGACCAAAATTTCCACTCTGGCAGTAGGACAGCATTTCCGAGCTGCAGCCTGTTCCTGGTTTGGCTTTTTGTTGTTGCTGGGGCTGGCGTTTTTCTTCTCTTTCTTTTTCCTATGCCCATTCCTTTAACATCCTCACCATATCAGGAGCGGCAGAGCTGGGTGCGGTACCCGGGCTGTTGTCACTCGGGCTGTGCACGGAGGAAATGGCCTTTCCTGCAGCTGCAGATCGGGTTCCCCAGTCACTGGGCGCTGCTGGAAGGCTCATATTCCTGAGTGTCCATCCGGGCTTTTCTGACCCACTTTGGGGGTGACTCCCTGGGAATAAAGCTCCCACCAAAGTGAGGCAGATGCTGCAGGCTGAGCATTGCCCCATGGGGGCCAGCTGCAGCTCCCCATTGAGCGATCTGGCTACAGACGAGCTCTCAGTGAGCCTGGACAAACGGTGTTCACGGAACAGAGGTGGCTGTTATGCCAGCCGTGGGGCTGGCCACCCTCCTGGCATGCTGCCTGGCTCTTCTGCTCGGAGGGGTGCAGGGTACACCCATCCTCAAACTGCCGTCTCACCACAGGGGACTGCAGGCGCTTAGCGGACCATGCAGGGTGACAGCACTTCACTGCTCCCATGGACCTCCTGCTTCACTAAAGGCCCCCAGGGCATTCCCGGGGCCAGAGCATGAAGCCAGACAGGATGGCCAGGCCTGCAGATATGCAGGAGACATTATCCCCTGGATTGGTGCATGCCTCCCTGCATCTTGGTGCACAGAGATGCTCCCCGTGGCGAGGTTTGATTACCACCCATCCCTTTGCACCCAGCGTTTGTCTTCCCCAAAGACTCCCTGGTGGGGAGCAGGGCTGGGAGCTGCTGAGGCAGTGTTTCCCGGCGGTGGCAATGGAGAAGGAGGCCTTTACCAAATGGAAAGAGTGCGAGGCCAGGCGTCAAGGGGCTGGCGGGGGGCCAGGGCCACCAATCCCAGCCAGACCCAGGTCCTGGCCCCCTGCATGGGGAGCCTGGGAAAGCAGGGGGCCCTGGTCCCATGGGCCCCAGCAGCTGCAGCTTGGCCAGACGCCAGGCTGCCAAGGGTGACTCGCTCCATTGCCCCTGGCACTATGCTGTACATCATCTAGGGGAAGCTGTGCTTGGCTTCAGGCTGCCCCATTGCACAGTGCTGCGCGAGCGGGGGTGTGGGGTGTCCCACAGGAGAGGTTCCCAGCTCGCTCTGCTGCTGCCTCTGTAAACAGGAAATCCACAAGTGGCTCCGATCTCCTTTTCGGGAGCAAAACTATACAGGGCATTCCTCCCCCTTTACTCACTGCTCTGCAAACCCCAAATACCATCCCTGTGACAGCATGGCTGCTCCAGCTACCCTGTCCCTGTGAACATGCCTCATCCCTCTTCAGGAAGGAACCAGAAGTATGAGGACAGAGTGGAGGGGCTGTACATACCAGGCTGGGTGTGTATGGCCGGAAGGAGCCAGTGTCAAAGAGAGCACTAGGGATGGAGAAAACTCCTGTTGTCTCTATAGAAAGGCAAGGGACTGTGTGCTCAGGCATCCCATTTCAGCAAGTGCTGGCTTGTTGTGTGGTGCCAAGGGGTGTTCTGGGTAGTGAATGCAGAAGTAACCACTAAAAATGCCTATATATATGACACATGGGGTGACCCAAGGAGTCTCTGTTCCCCTAGGCTGAGGCTGAAGTGGCTTCTCTGAACCGCCGTATCCAGCTGGTAGAGGAGGAGCTGGACCGAGCCCAGGAGCGCCTGGCCACTGCCCTGCAGAAGCTGGAGGAGGCTGAGAAGGCGGCTGATGAGAGTGAGAGGTATGATGGGAAGGGACCGTGGCGGCATCAAGTCACCATTAATTGCAGGCAGCCCCCTTGGTTTCACAGTGGGGTCTGAAATGACCTTATGGGGTTTGCCTTGTTTTTCTGTACATCCTGAAGGGAGAGAGCAAAGCCATGATGCAGAGAAGTCTCTCAGATGTAGGTGTTCTTAAAAAGGCTTTGAAATTTCCAGGACACCCATAAAATCCTGAAAAAAATGATCTGGTGTTTGTACAAATACCAGGCTGTAAACAAAGCTAGAGGGTGCTTGAACTCTGTTTTCTGCCCCCAAAGCAGCTTTCTCCACTCGAGCAGAATAGCAGCCCAGGAGGGGACATCTGTGACTGGGAACCACAACCAGCTTTTGAGAAGGAGCCTCATTAAAAAAAAAAGTCTAGCAAAGCATGTTGCCCCATCCTTGTGGCAAGCAGGTTTCCCAGGCAGGAACTGTGCAGGCAAGGACACTCATGTTGTGTGGGAGTGTCTGGACATGTCACAGCATTCCTGATAGTTAGGTGAGCTTTTCCCTCCGTTAGTAAAGACCAATTTGAGCAACAGCATCAGAGGGAGGGGAGTCTGCAGGAGTCCCTGCCATGGGGGTTGGGTGACCCCCCCCCCCTTGTGAGCATCATTGGTGAATGACAAAAGGCCTGCATCATGGGATGTATTCTAGCATTTTGTGAAGGTTGCTGTTCTGTCAGGCTCCTTTTGTGGAGGTTGCAGCTGGCTCATCCTGGGCTGCATCCATTTTTTCCCCATGAGATGATGAGTTCAGGACCTGCCTGGCTGATAGGCACTGTAACCACATCTTCTTGGTCTGGGACATGGCCCTGGGGCCAGCTTTGCTGCCTTAACTTTCATGGGAGCATCCTTGGGGTACCCCTGGCATGACCCTACTGTGTGGGGTGGCTGGCCAGTACCAGCATTCCTGGGCATTGTTCCATGTCTCTGGAGCTGGAGGATGGTGGGGTTAAGGTAGAGGGGGCAAGCAGAAAGTGCAGGTGCCACTCTGACCCACGACAATAAAATCTTCTGGCTTGGACTTTCCTCAGAGGCATGAAGGTCATCGAAAACAGGGCCATGAAAGATGAGGAGAAGATGGAGCTCCAGGAAATGCAGCTGAAGGAGGCAAAGCACATAGCAGAGGAGGCTGATCGCAAATATGAGGAGGTGCGTGCCCCCACCCATGTGCAACTTTCCCCCAGTCCTAACCACCCAGCAGCACCCAGGGCCACCTCCTTGCAGCCCTGTGTGCTGCAGCTGGGGCAAGCAGGAGACCAATATATGCCTTTTGCTGCCATCAACAGGTCGCTCGCAAGCTGGTTGTCCTTGAGGGAGAGCTGGAGCGCTCAGAGGAGAGGGCAGAAGTGGCAGAAAGGTGGGTGGATCTCCTGGTGGGCAATGTGTGGGGTCCCATGCAATCCTTACCCCAAGTCCCTGGCAGCTGTGGGCACAGGGATATCCCTCCCTGGGAACAGTAGGGTCTGCCATTGGGGTGGTCTCTGGGCTTGCATACTCGGGGCAGGGGAATGCCAGCTCACTGGCAGCACATCCTTGACCCTATTCTCTGCTGTCCCCCACCGGGGTGCCCCTCTTCCACCCCAGCCGAGTGAGACAGTTGGAAGAAGAGCTGCGGACCATGGACCAGACTCTCAAATCCCTCACTGCCTCAGAGGAAGAGGTACTGGGGCAGGGGTATGGGGCGACATGCAGCAGCCCCCCTCTATCTGTCGCTGTCTCTTGAACCATGCAAGCCATCTCTCTCCTGTCTGCACTGCTACCTTCACCATCAATCTTCCTCCACATCCTCCTCCAACAGCACACTCCTCCATCCCTCCGTGCCTTTTCTTCTCAGCAGGGCTGGCAAGAGCCCAGCCAGCAGTGAGGCACGGGATGTCCGTGTTAGGAGGCACGAGGAACGGATGAACAAATGCGTCCCAGCAGCTCACACTCAAAGCAGCTCTGCTCCTTCTCCACCTGCACTGAGTTTTTTCCTCTCTCAACTTGTTCTCTCTCTTTCTTTCCTCCTTCCCCATGCCCACTCTTTCTGCTCCCCCCTCCTGCCCCTCGGCCTCGCTTCCCTTCCTGGTGACCCCTGCTTGTGATGTAGTAAATGTGGTGACCTAGAGGAGGAGCTGAAAATTGTCACCAACAACTTGAAGTCCCTGGAGGCCCAGGCTGACAAGGTAGGACCTAGTGGGGCTGCTGGGGTTGGGCAAAGTGTTTGGGGTCTGAGGGTGCTAGGGTCTCCTGCTGGGGTGAAGGACGACTGGAAGCATCTTGTGGGGCTCATTGGCACCCATCTCTGTCTTTGCAGTATTCCACCAAGGAGGACAAGTATGAGGAGGAAATCAAGCTTCTAGGGGAAAAACTGAAGGAGGTAAGGGGTGCAGGGTCAGCAATGCACTGGTACAGCCATGAATTTGCCATCCCATGTGGATTTGGACCCTGTTATGGCCATGTTCTCTCTTCCCAAAACTGCAGTCTTGCAGTGCGGCATGTGCCTGACTTTGTTCCCTGTAGAGGGGGACATCAGCCTGCTCAGATTTAGGGTGTCGGGGTTCACGAGGACTTTGTCCCTTGCCTTTCCCAGGGGAGGGCTCATGGGGGTGGTATGAGAGAGGCAGATGGGGTGGATTTGGTGTGTGGTGCAGCCTGCACCATCTCTGTTGTGCCTCACCGCTCATCTTCTCCCTGCTGTTTCCACAGGCTGAGACCCGAGCAGAGTTTGCAGAGAGGTCTGTGGCAAAGCTGGAGAAAACCATCGATGATCTGGAAGGTAAAATGTCCCTACTGGCTGTGTCCCTCTTTCCCAGGGAGCACATGCTGGGATGTGCCCCCTGTGGGGTTGGGGAGGGCTTGGCCCGGGTGAGGGGGTGGGCAGGGGTCCCAGAAGTAGGGAGGCTGGATGCCATGGTGTCAGCTGTGAGAGCGCAGAGTAGCGAAGGTCTGGGCTCTGCCCTTGAGTGGGAAAGAGGGCCACATCCACGCCGCCTGTGCCTGTGCTTTCCCACTATCCTCAGTCTGCCTGCTCACAGCTGCTCTCTCTCTCTCTCTGCCACCTACCAATCGCCATGCTCCAACACCTGCCCCTGTCCACTCCCCACCTGCAGACGAAGTGTATGCACAGAAGATGAAGTACAAAGCCATCAGTGAGGAGCTGGACAATGCACTTAATGACATCACCTCCCTCTGAGCCCCTTGCCGGGCACCAGTGCTGCACCCCCTTGCCTGCTTCTCCCCTCTCCACTTCAGCTACTTGCCTGCCTGGCTGCCCCACTGCTCTCCCTGCCCTGACCCCCTGTGTCCTTCTTAGCCTGTGCCTGCCCATCATCTCCTTTGGGACAGGAACCAGTGTGGGGTGTTCCTGCAATACACCTTTTGGGGGGAGATGAGCTGTAGGGGTGTTTGGTGAGGCAAGGGAGCAGCCGCTGCGACCCCATGCACTGAGGTGACAGAACCTGTGTGGTCGCAAGGTCTGTGATCCAGCAGTGACCGGTGGTGAGTAGTGCTGTTTGTCACTGGCCTCCCATATCCCCCCAGCAAAGCCCCCCGGTGCTCGTTACTATGCCCAGGGTGGGAAGGACCCACACAGGGGAAGCAACACCTCCACTGCCAAAGTTCAGACCCTGGGGATGGAAGTTTGGGTCTGACTGTGCAAGCGGCCTTTTCCCAGGCAGGCAACCCCCAGCCCCTCACCTCCTCTCTGTCCTTTCCTCCCATCTGTCCTTTGCACATTGCTCTTCACTTTGCATTTCATGACTTTTATTTTGTGTTCTGACCCTCTGAACTACTGAGTTATTCTCAATAAAGTGTTCTCTTTCCTTGGTTTCTCCTTTGTTTTTTCATACCATGCTGTCCCTCATCTCCTGCCTGTCTCACGCAGGGGCCAGCAACAGGGTGGTAGGAGGTGGTGCAGGCAGCTCACAGCTGTGGGACCCTCAGGATGGCTGTGGCTGAGCCCTGAGCTGCTAACACACTGCCAGGCTGAGCGGATTGATCCCTGCCACCCCCAGGCTCTCATACACAGCTTTCCTCATCTTGTGCCATCTTCATGACTCTTTGGGCCTGAAATAGCAGGATTAGACCTCGTCTTGTCCATTCCCCATCCCCACTCTCAGCCATTTCCTGCAATCAACAGTCTCAGCCCTGGCATCTCTCCTGGATTACCTTCCCTTGACAAGAGGGCTGATCCTACCCATCAACAGTGATCCGTAAATGCACCCGTCATGCTCCTCCTTCTCCTCCATAGCATCCTACCCTGCCCCACAACCCAGTTCCCAAACTGATAGACCCACAGTCCCATCCCTGCCCTGGGACCAGCTGCCTTCTTCCAGTTCAGCTCATCCCCATTGCTGACTGGGTCACTGTGGGATTTCCAGTGAGGGGTTTGGGGAATGCTGTCTCTTTTCACTAACTTGCCTTTCTCTCTCTCTTCCCTCTGCTGCGCTGATGTCTCCATTTTCTCTAGAGCGTTCCCGGCAGGAGGCTGAGAAAAACCGCGTTCTCACTAATGAGCTGCGGGTCATCCTTACTGAACTTAACAACTGAGCTGCCCAGAGCTCCCAGCCCCAGCCCAACCTCCCACACCCAGGCTGCTGCCAGCCCCATTCCCTGCCCAGTTTCGGTCAGGCTGGCTTCGGGCTGGGAGCCCCTACCTACTCCCTACCGGGGCTAGATGGGTTGTAGAGCCTTGACTTATTCCCCCAGGGGTAACCACCCTGCTTGTCGGGGACAGGGAGCCCCTCTGGAACTGATTGGTTTTTCTTGAGAGAGGAATGAGGTTTTTTTGTGATGTCCCAGGATGCCCATGAGGTGATTACTGTCCCTGGCATCAGCCTGGTCTTACTGGGGAGGGATGTGCTGGTTTGTATTGCTGCTTTCCACCCCTTGTCCCAGGAGTCAGTGGCCAGCCTCCACCTCCTCACTCTGGTCACCCAAACTGTGCAGGGAGGATCCCCTCTGAGTGGGGTCCCTGCAGGGTGCTGGGATAGGAGCTGGGAACGGCAGCACCTCCTGCCCCAGACCTGGGGCAAAGGACAGGGAAGAGTCCAGCAGGGAGTGCTGGGAGAAGCGACCGTTAAGGCAGAGCTCCTGTCCTATCCCTGTCTCTAGAAGGAAGGAGGATGCCATTTGGAAGCAACCGCTCTAGGAGACTGCCTTGGCAGCAGGCTGCCTGGCAGAGCATGTCCCTGCAGTCTCATTAGCTCTGCTCTTTCTCTCTGCTGTCCTCTCTGCCCACTTTCCTGGGCCGCTATCTCACTCTTCTTCATGGATCACCACTGGCTGATGCAGCAGGCATTGGCCGTCCTCTTTCTCTTGCTAAGGGTTTCTGCATGTGCCCACAGCCAGCCCATGGTGATGCCATAGGGCAGGACATGCTGCTGGCTGACCAGGGAATGGTACCCACCAATGGTACCTACACTATGAAGGGTCCGGCCTGTTGAGTCAGGTGGGCAACAGGGCACCAAGGAAGGATGGAAATGCTGAAGAATGGGGACCATCTGCTCCCAGCAACCACTCCTGGCAGGTCCCAGAGTGGCTGGGCTCATCCTTGTCAGAAGTGGGGCTGCTTGCATGGACTCTGCTCCTTAAGGATGGTGCCATACTGAAATGTCCATCTGTGTGTGTGTCTGTGCTTGATGGGGTGTGTGTGGGTCTGGCTGAACCTGGGTACATCTGTGCTGTGTCTGTGTGCATGGCTGGCTGTCCCTTATATCCACAGAGAGTCTGGCCAGTGCCAAAGAGGAGAACGTGGGTATCCACCAGGTCTTGGACCAGACCTTGTTGGAGCTGAACAACCTCTGAGCTGCCCTGGGGAACCCCTGTCCCTCTTCCCTACCCCACACGTGCAACCCACTGGCATGCTCCGGACGTTGTCAGCTGAACTGCGTCTTGGTCAAATCCACACATCCATTAAGAAGGGAAGCCCTGCAGCCTTACACCGTGGCTTGAGGGCATCTTGTCTGTGCACAGCCTGATTGGCTCTGTCCTGTCTTCATGTCCAAATATTAAAGCAGTTTGACAAGATGAATGGCTGTATTTGGTCCTTGGGGGCACGGCCCGGCATGCGGAGATGTGGTGGGGGTCTCCCTGCCCAGTTCTTGCAAGAAGGCTTCATGGTGTCTTGGGTCCAGGGAGGGTGTGACTGGCATAAGGATGTCCTCTGCAGCCATTGGGGCTGGGAGCAATAACACACACGGTCTGGGCTATATTTCCTTATCTCTATCTGTTTCTTGGGATGCACAGGAAACCTCCCTGACTCAAGCTTAGTCCAAACTGACCTTCATCTTCAAGTTCACAGTAATATACATATGTCACTAGTGTGCCCCCTTAATGTTCCCAACATGTTGCCCAGAACGTTCAATGCCTGGGGAGGCCACAAGGTCTTTCACTTCTCCGTGGAGTCCGCTTCACGTTCATGACACCATCCAAGGACTCAGACACATGTGTGACCGTGCATGCACACATTATTAGATCTCAGGGTCTTTTCTAGGTCTGGGGTTAGCTACTTACCCTCCATACTGGTTGCATTTTTTTACTGGTTGCTGAATGCTGGCCTGTGGGACAGCTGTATGAACTAGCAAATATTAATGCAGTAGGCAACCACTTCCCAAAGCATTTAGGAAGCTCCCTGCTGCTTTGCTGTATCTTCTCCAACACAAAGGGCAGCAGGATGTGCCTCGTCACTGTCATCAAAATGAGCTGGATTCCCTGGGGATGCCCAAATTCATGATCCAGTCCTGCTCTCTGCTTCAGGCCCCTCCGCAATACGCATTGAGCCCTGTGGTCCCACGCTACCCAGCGGATATCCCTCTAAAAGCACAGCCTCCAGTTGGCAGGAAGCATAATTCATGCTGACCCCTTGCTGAGCTGGGCCATCACCCCAGCGAGGAGCTGGCAGTGATAGCTTTCGTTATCTGCTTTCCTTTATTTGCACCGCCTCTCAGCTCAGGAAAGCAGGACGGTAAGATTGCATCTGTTTCCTGTCCAGGTGTTGCTGGCCTCCTGCCCTTGCCCTAGCCTAGCACCTCTGGTTTGTGGCTCCGAGATCTCCTACAGGGAAAGAGACTCCCTTTGGATGGGGTGCTCATTTTCTAGTTGTCCTCCTAGGGTGCAAGACCTGCTGTGAGCCACAGTCTCCCGCTCTGGACTACTGGAAGGAAAGACGGTCCTCCTTGCTTTTCCAACACAGATCAGCAAAGCCATTCCGTTGTTCTGTCAAAGCACCTTCCAGACAGGGGTTTGGCTGCAAAAGGAGTGAGTGTAAATCCACCTCTTTTCCGGGAGCCTGCACCTGGCACTGCAAACAGGCCTGCTCTGCGTTCCTATCAGTCCCCAGCTCCCAGTCTCTGCACGCCCTTCACCTTCTTCCTGGGACAAAGAGCCCTTTCACACCCAGTGGTTTTCCCATTAGATGCTTCTGCCTCCTATTTTGGACCAGTCCATTTAACCATGTACACACTGCTGCAAAAGCCTTTTTCTTTAAACTCTGAACTTTCTGTGGTTTGGCAGTGAGATCCTGGCTGCCTCTTTCAGGTGATTCTCTGCCTCAAAGACTTGAGGCTGTCTGTCACAGTTCAGCAAAACTTCACATTTCTCCATCATCCCACCCATCTCCTTCCCTCCATGGTCCTGCCGAAAGATGAAGGCCAGGGCAAGCTCCAAGAGGCTAGTCACAGGGAACTTGACCTGGAGGCACATCTCCCCACATGCATCACTCAAGTCTCCCCACGTGTGTCACTCAGCCCCACACTGAGGACCACAGTGCCTGTCATTTCTCTCATTGAAGTTAAACCTTTGGATTTTTTTATCTCGGCCTGACAAAGCCAAAGATCTCCCCATTGCCGCCACCCCATTGATAAACCACTCCATTAATCTCCAGCAGCTTTCACTTCCGCTCTCTTTTCCAGTTGTCTCATCACTGGAGCCTCATTTCAACTCCATATTCTTCCTGTTCAATACCCTACACACTGTAGGGGAAGAACCACACAAAGAGCACCACAGGGACATTTTGATGAGACATGCTGAGAGTTGCAGAGCTGGATACAGACCACTGTCACTCTCCAGTCCCTTCCTGCATTTACAGCCTGAGACATTTGGGTGACGGTTGGAAGAACTGTATGTCTGAGATGTGTGGGTTTTCATTGTTTTTTTCTGTGTGATTTTGGAAGTCAGTCTGCCTAAAGCCAAATGCTGTACTAAGTTCCCAGTTTCCAGATCAATATTACTGATTTGTTGACCCCAGCAGAAGACAAGGCAGCTGTAGGAAAGCATGAGGGGCCACAACCATGTTGTCCTGTCTCATTTCTGCACCAGTTATGTATGCCCTGCATTCATCACTTGCAGCTGCACCCTGCATCAGGGCTGTGCTGCCTGAACTGAGCACAGGGAGGGCAGTGCAGGGGCAGTCTGTGGTGTGGGGGCTGCAGCGGGTCTGGGAGCAGTGTTCGGGACCCCCTGCAGTAAGGCAAGCCTATGGCAGGGAGACAGGCAGCTAGGGACCATTGGGGACAGCCAGCACACCTCACACAACCCCTGGATTCCCAAGCTGGCACAGGTCCTGGGAGGCAGCATAGGGGAACCCTCACTGGGTGGCCCCTATGGGAGCACAGAATCATAGAATCATTTGGCTGGAGAAGACATTACAGATAATTGTGTCCAGCTGTACCTGTTCACTACTAAATGAGATCCCTGAGCAATCCCTGAGCATCTCATCTTTAAAATACCTCCAGGGATGGTGACTGCACTAGTTCCCTGAGCAGCATGTTCCAATGTTTCGCCACTCTTTCAGTAAAGAAATTGTTCCCAATATCCAATTTAAACCTCCCCTGGCACAACTTGAGGCAACTTCCTCTCGTCCTATCACTTGTTAATTGGGAGAAGACACCAACACCTACTTTACCACAATTTCCTTTCAGGCAGTTGTAAACACTGATGAGGTCTCCCCTCAGCCTTCTCTTCTCCAGGCTAAACATTCCAAGTTCCCTCAGCTGCTCCTCATAGCCCCTGTGTTCCGACCCCTTCATCAGCTTCGTTGCCCTTCTCTGGACACACTGCAGTCCCTCAGTGTCTTTTTTGTGGTGAGGGGCCCAGAACTGAACACAGGCTTTGAGGTGTGCGCGCTCACCAACACTAAATACAGGGGTATGATCCCTTCCTTGTCCCTGCTGGCCACACTACCCCTGATAGGGGCCAAGAAGGCCAATGGCATCTTGACACCTGGGCCACTGCTGGCTCATGTTTAGCCTCTGTCAGCCAGCAACCAGGCAGCTCTCCAGCCACTCTTCTCCAAGAGCTGTGTGGGGTTGTTGAGACCCAAGAGCAGGACCCGGCACTTGAGCTTTGTTTAACCCCACAGAGCAGGCCTTGGCCTATCGACCCAGCCTGTCCATGTCCCTCTGTAGTTCGCTTGGGTGCAGGCTGTGCCTTTTCATGACAGACTGCGTCCCATCCCACGACAGGACCAAGCTACCCCGCCGTGATGGGATCCCGTTCCCCAATGACAGCCCCAAGCCCGCCGTATCGGGACCTGATGTGTCCCCCTGGTGGCAACCTCGAGCCCTCAGTGACAAGACAGGGTCTCCACCCTAGTGACAGCTCCCCCCAGGTGACAGTTCCCCTCCTTCGGTGAGAGCCGCCCCCCCACTCACCTGTGACACCCCCCCCACGGTGAAGCCTCTCTCAGTGATAGCCTCCCCCGGCAATGGTAGCTCCCTTCCAGTGACAGGCCTCCTGCCCCGGTGACAGCCCCCCCTTCATGTCGGTTCCTGGTCCCCCTCCTGGTGCCACTTCTTCCCCCTTCGGTGACAGCCCTCCTCCGGTGAAACATTCCCCCCAGTGACAGCCTACCCCCGGTGACAGCTCCTCCCCCAGTGACAGCCCCCTGCCCCTTCCCGTAACAGCCTCTCGCCGTCAGTGCCAGCCTCTCCCTTGGTGCCAGCCCCCTCTCTCGGTGATAATTCCCCCCTCAGGAACATTCCCCCCCGTGTGTCGTCCCCCCCGCCTCCTCCCCGGTGACGGCCCTCCTCCCCGGTGGCAGTCATGGCCCCCGTGCCAGGCCCCCCTCCCCGGTGCCAGCCCCCACCCTCGGTGACCCTCGGTGACACTCGCCCCTCGCCCCTCGCCGGTGCCAGCCCCGCCCCTCTCCCCCTCGCTCAGGCCCCGCCCCGGTCCGGCGCCCGCGGCGCGCAGGCTGCGCGTGACGCGGCGCGCTCCCGGAAGGGCAGGGGAGGGGGCAGCGGGGAGCGGGGTGGGGCGGGCTCGCTCAGGCACTCCCGGTATCGTTCTCGTTCCCGTTCCTGTTCCCGTTCCCGATCCCGATCCCGGGCCGGGCCTCTGCCAGCGCCGCCGCCATGACTCTCGCCGTGTTCTTCGGGTGCACCTTCATCGCCTTCGGGCCCGCGCTCGGCCTCTTCCTCTTCACCATCGCCCGCGACCCGCTGCGCATCATCATCCTCATCGCCGGGTCAGTGCGGATGGGCGCCGGTGCTGGTGCCAGTATGGGCCTGATGGGCACTGGAACTGGTGCCAGTATGGGCCTGGTGGGCACCGGTACTGCTGTCCATACTGGTACCAGTATGGGCCTGATGGGAACCAGTGCTGCTATCTGTACTGGAACCAGTATGGCTGTGATGGGGCACCCGTACAGCCGTCGATTCTGGTAGAGTATGGGTGTGATGGGACACTGGTACTGCTATCAATACTGGTGTGGCACCAGCATCAGTGCTGGTTCCAGTATGGGTGTGATGGGGCACTGGTACCAGTTTCATTAGTGATACTTGTATGGGTGTGATGGGGTGCTGATACCAGTACTGGTGCTGGTCCAGTAAGGACATGATGGGGTGATGCTGCCAGCGCAGGTGCTGGTACCAGTGTGGGTGTGCTGGGCACTGGTACTGCTGTCAGTACTGATGTGGCATCAGGGTTTATACTGGTAGCAGTATGATGGGACACTGGTAACAGTTTCAGTACTGATACCAATGTGCAAGTGATGGGTTGCTAATATCAGTGCCAGTGGTGGTACCAGTGGTGGTGTGATGGTGCACTGGTACCACTGCTGGTGCTGGTACCAGTATAGGTCTGATGGGGCACTGGTTCCAGTGTTGATCCTGGTATCAGTGCCAATACCAGCACTAGTATGGATGTGATGGGGGCACTGGTGCCAGCTGCAGTACTGGTACTAGTGTGTGCTTGAAACGGTACTCGTACCAGTGCTGGTACTCTTATTAGTATGCACCTGACAGGGGCACTGGTACCAGTTTCAGTAGTGATGTCAGTATGAGTTTGATGGGGCAGTGGTACCACTACTGATACCAGTAGCAGTATGGGTGTGACAGGGCACTGGTGCCAGTTTCAGTAGTAGTGCCATAATGGGTGTAACAGGGCACTGGTACCAGTGCTGATACTGGGTGCCAGTATGGGCCTGGTGCGGTGTTGCTACCAGTGCGGGTGTAATGGGGCACTTGTACCAGTTTCAGTAGTTGTGCCAGTATAGGTGTGACGGGGCACTGGTGCCAGTTTCAGTAGTGGTGCCAGTATGGGTGTGGTGAGGCACTGGTACTACTTTCAGTACTGGTACCAGTACGGGTGTGACAGGGCTGTGACTGCACTGTCAGAGGCACAAAGAGGAGAACAGTCCTGGTGCTGCTGTGAGTACGACAGAGGACCAGTACTGGTACTCATACTGGTACTGTTGCCTGCATGGCTGGGACACCATTATTGTGTCTCTTACTGGTGCCAACATGGGCACGTTAGGGACACCAGTGCTTGTACTGGAGCTCGTGGTCATAGCAAGGGCACCAGTACTGGTGCTCATACCCTTGTGAGTGTGACAGGGGCACCAGTATCTATACTTGTACTGGTACCATTCTGGGCACAGCAAGAGCATCGAAACTTGTACTGGTGCCCTTGTACTCCTGTCACCATGGTCACCACATGGCAGAGGTGTGGGGGGGAGGACACTGGTATCAGTATTGGCATGAGGTACCATTTATTGGTACCAGTATCTGTGCAGAGCTGGTAGTGGTACTGGTATGTGCCTGCAGTAGGAGCACTGCCAATACCACTGTGAGACCAGTAGGATATGATACTGGAACTGGTACCAGTGTGGATATCAGACTGGCACTGGTACTGGTATGGGCACTGCTACCAGTTCTGCTTACCAGTGGAGGAGTTCAGGCACAGCAGTGGTATCAGTACAGGCACCAGCTGCCCAGCACAGATACCAGTACCTGTGCAGGGCCAGTATTGATATTGGTGCATGCATGCAGCAGAGACACTGGTACCAGTACCTGTGTGGAATGAGTAGGGTGTGGTACTGGAACTGGGACCAGTGTGAAATCAGCTTGGTGCTGGTGCTGGTATGGGCACAATTGGGTCACTGGTACCAGCTCTGGTTACCAGTGGAGCTGTACAGGCACAGAAGCCGTACCAATATGGGCACCAGCTTCCCAGTACTGGCACCAGTATCTATGCAGAGCCAGTAATGGTACTGGTTCATAGATGCAGCAGAGGCACTTGTACCAGTACCACTGTGGAATCAGTAGAGTGTGGCACTGGAACTGGTCCCAACGTGGATATCAGCTTGGTACTGTTATGGGCACAACGGGGTCAGTGGTTCCAGTTCTGGTTACCAGTGGAAAAGTGCAGCCACAGCAGCAGGACCAGTACAGGCACCAGCTGCCCAGCAGTGGAACCGGAACAGTATTGACACTGACAGGAAGAGTGGGCAGGGCTGGGGTGCAGTCACCAGAGGCAGTACTAGCGCAGAGGGGGGCAGGCATTGTGCCATTGGGCACAGACATGGCACTGGTACAGCACTGGTGCCAGCAGGCACTCTCTCTTGCAGGGCGTTCTTCTGGCTGGTGTCATTGCTGCTCTCCTCCCTCATCTGGTTTATCGCGGTTAAAGCCAGTGACCCCCGGGATGAGCTGCTGCAGAGGGGGCTCCTGATTTTTGGGGTGATGTTCTCTGTGCTGCTGCAGGAGGTTTTCCGTTTCCTCTACTACAAGCTCCTCAGGTAAGGGCATCTCTCACTCTGCCCCAGCGCTGCTGGATGGCCCCTTGTCCTCACTGCTGGTGAGGCTGCACCTTGAATCCTGTGTTCAGTTTAGGACCCCTCACTACAAGAAGGACACCGAGGGGCTGGAGCATGTGCAGAGAAGGGCAACGAGGCTGGTGAGGGGGCTGGAGAAAAGTCTCATGAGGAGCAGCTGAGGGAAGTGGGATTGTTTAGCCCGGAGGAGGCCGAGGGGAGACCTCATCACTCTCTACAGCTTTCTGAACGAAGTGGTAAACGTGGTGGGTGTTGGTCCCCCAAGTAGCAAGTGATAGAACAAGAGAAAATGCCCTCAAGTTGCCCCACAGGAGGTTTAGGTTGGATATAAAGGTGCCCAGAGAAGTGGTTGAGTCTCGATTCCTGGAGGTGTTCAAAAAATGTGTAAATGTGGCACTTCAGGACATGGTTTAGCAGGCACTGTGGTGTTGGGCTGACTGGATCTTGGAGGTCTTTTCCAACCTCAATTATACTGTCTGTCTATAGTCCTCCTGATCATGGCAGGTGCCAGATTTTGGCTAGGAGCTCCTGGGCTATGAAGATGCCAAATGTGGCAACAACCTGCCTCCGTCCTCATTGGGAGCATGCAAGAGATGCCTGTGTCTGTATGTTGCCTGTTAGGGGGTCTCAGGACGTGTAGCAGGTCTGAAGGTCTGGAGGAGACAGGGCTGTTAGTATCTCCCCAGATCTGGGACAAGTAGATTTGGGCTGCTGCAGGACGTGTCAGATCCTCTCTACTGTGGTGACATGTGCCAGCAGTGCTCCCACAGTTCAGGGGGATGCCAGACATTGGGAAATGCCTGCTTTGCTGCATGAGGGACAGAGGAGGGTTGTGGATCTGCTCTCGCCTCCTGGTGAATCTTGATCCCTTCTTAGGGTTGATTTTGTGTGAGCAGGGACAGCCTGATGGTGGGTTTTGGGCTCTGTGGGGTGGCAGATCCCATGCCCCAGTCTGGGGCAAAATCTTGGAGCAGCCTCAGCAGCTCCCGGCTTCCCTGGCGCCACCAGCCTGGAGAACCTGGGATTTTGCTGCTGGCTGAGAGAACATGCATTGCATTGAGTACTGTGCTTGGACAGACAGACAGACACTGTGCTAGCGCTGTGCTGGGCAGGCAGACGAGGGAAGACCGTGCTGGGGTTGGCATCCCTCATATTCCCATCTTTCCCGGTTGACTGATTGATGGCCGTGGGCTGGAGGAAGGCTGCGGGAGGGCTAGGTCCATGGTCTTGCACTGCTCCCTGTGGCCGGGTGCTGCCAGAGGCAGGCAGGCAGAGGGTAGCAGAGGTCCACGATAGCAGAGCTCCATGGAGTAGCTTTTCACCCTGCTATCTCCAGCTGCAAGCGCTGCAGTCCTTCCTGAGCTGAGGAGCCATCTGCCATCCTTCTCACCCATGACATAAAAGTAGTGAAGCCCACCTCTCCTAGTTTTTACCCACAAAGAATTTTTGGTAGAATCAATCACAGAATCATAGAATGGTTTGGGTTGGAAGGGACCTTAAAGCCCATCCAGTTCCAACCCCCCTGCCATGGGCAGGGACACCTCCCACCAGATCAGGCTGCTCAAGGCCCCATCCAACCTGGCCTTGAACACCTTCAGGGAGGGGGCATCCACAGCTTCCCTGGGCAACCTGTGCCAGTGTCTCACCACCCTCATTGTGAAAAATTTCTTCCTAATGTCTAGTCTCTTTCCCCTTCCAATTTAAATCCACCCTCTCATCCTATCACTTATAGCAAGTTTTCTAGTTCTTTGGGCTCCCCTATGCACCCTCCCCATTTTTTCCCAACACCTTCTAGGAGTATAAATGTGGAGATCGTTTATGCACTCAATGGCGTGCACCTAACCACACCAGCAGTGGGGCTCTTTTCCACGTGGCAGTGCTGCTTGCTTAGCGCTTGATGTCCAGTTTGCCCTAGTCCTGCTCCATGGGGCTGGCTGGCACTCTTATCCGTCTGGGTAAAATTTATGTGGCTTTGCATGCTTTACATGTGTGTGGTTTGTCTGGTATATCAGGGTGGTGGTGCAGATGGTCTCCACAGTGAGTGTTGTGGTTTGGTGATGGAGACGTTACCAGGAGAGTGGGGTGGTGCAAACTGAGGTGGCTGGACTGTGCCAGGCCCCAGCATGCTGTCATCCCTACAGGAAAGCCATCGAGGGGCTGGTGGCCCTCAGTGAGGACGGTTGCTCCCCCATTTCCATCCAGCAAATGGCATACGGTGAGTGCTACAGAGCCGTGGTTGAACCCAGCCATGTCTGGGCACAGTGCTGGGGTGGAAAGAGAGGTTTTTCACCCCAAAGCAGTCTGGGAGGTGCCTGGGATGTTGCTGGGTGCCTCAGGGCTTGACAGTGTCCCTGTCCCAACAGTGGCTGGTGTGGGCTTTGGGCTTATGAGCGGCGCTTTCTCCATGATCAATCTCCTGGCAGACGCATTAGGGCCTGGCACCGTGGGCATCCATGGGGACTCGCAGCTCTACTTTCTGACCTCAGGTGAGTGATTGGCACCCTTTCCTCAGGTCTGTGCCCACAGAGGGGGCAGAGCCTGGAAGCTGGAGTCTCCCCTCCATGCTGCATCTTCTATGCATCTGAGCCCCTTACAGTCCTGTGACATCTCTCTGTGCCAAATCCTTCTTTCTGTTCCTTGTGACCCTCCCTGCTCCTGTCCTCCATCCCTCTCACACTCGAGGCATGCCCCAGCACCTGCTAGTCCAGCCAAATACTGCTCATAAACTCCTTTCCTGGCTCCAAACCTCCCTGAGCCTGCAAGGCAGGACTGGGTGGGTGGTTCCTTGGTGACACCCCTCTGCCACTCCCTGCAGCTTTTATGACCATGGTGCTGATTTTTCTTCACACCTTCTGGGGGATCATCTTCTTCCACGGCTGTGAACATCGGCGCTGGTGGGAGATTGCAGCAGTGGTTGTCATGCATCTCGCCGTTTCGGGGTCGGTGAGTAGCTGAGAGCAAAGCTTTGTGCTGGGGCCTATATTTGGGGACAGCTGTGGCTGATCCCTATGCTGGAGGTGCATGGACCCTTCACAAACAGAATCCCAGAGCTGGTAACCCCTGTTCTGCTCCTCTCATCAAGGTGGTGATGGTGCTACACATCCTATCCCTGCCCTCTCCTGCCCACTTACATCTCTTCTCTCCTACTTTTCTCCCCAGACGTTTTGCAACCCCCTGTATGTGGGCAGCCTGGTGCCCTCCTACTTGCTGATGGCCATCGCTGCTATCTGGGCTTACCTGCTCTCAGGGGGATCTGCCCAGAACGTGCGGCGCTTTCTGCTCTGTAAGTCCTGCTTCATAAATGGATTGGAGGATCCTAAAGGTCCCTCTAGGTACCAGGACCTGTGCTGGGATGGGAAAGAGGTTGTCCCATGGGCTGGAGCAAAAGTGTCTTCTTGGCTGCCAGATGCTAGGGTTTGGGACCATGGTTGGGTTGTTGCCTCTGCTAGGGGAAGTGGATGGGGTAAGGAGTCTTGTAAAAACTGACCCCCTCTTTTCTTGGTTCCTGCAGGCCTACGTAGCGGAGCCAGCCCCCAAACGGGATCCTGAGGCCCTATGGGTTGTTCCTATCCCCAGCCACCCCTGCCCTCCCTTCCATCCTGGCGGCAAGAGCAGCCGTCACCTTCTCTGCAATATTTTTTCTCCTGGACTGGGTGACTGTGGCCGGTCCCAGCAGGGCAGGTACTGGGGTTCAGCTGTGGCAGCCAGCCGACTGGTGTGGCTGGGGCTGGCTCACTCCAATGCACTCGAACAGCTTAGTTTTGTGGGACCTGGTTTTGCTGGCCCTACTATGAGTGGAGCCTGCCTGGGAAGGATGCTACCTTGGACTGCTGGAGGCCTGAGCCTAAAGAAACCCATTGCTTCTCCCCCCACCGCAGAAGATGTGCTCTCCCCTGCACCAGAGAGGGGACTTCACGTCACCTCCTCACTGCAGAGTGGAGGGAGTAGCTCTGCAAAGTGCAGCCCACACTTTGGGTTGGGGCTCACCACTGTGATGCAACTTTCTCCACCTCTTTGCCCATCCTCACTACCCTGGGAGCCACGGCCCCGGCACTGGACTGCAGTGATCCAGCATCCTGGTGCAGTGAGGATAGTGCTGGGGGACCCAAGGGGACTGACAGCACTTGGGATGGGAGGACAGAGAAAAGACCAAAGTGCCCAGCAGATGTGGAGGGTGGTGGAGGGCTTAGAGGGGATGCAACCCTGCAGGTGTTGTTGGCACAGCTTGGGGAGAGGGTTCAAGGGGCCATTCTAGGGGATATTGCTCTCTCCTGCACTTGTAGGGTGGTTTTCAGGCAGGCACCAGCCCTGATGCTGTGCCAAAGGGCTGGGAAGGAAAAACTGCCATCGGGCTCAGGGCTGAGAAGGCGGTTTAATCCACAGTGGGCTTTTGTACCAATAAAATTAAGTACCACAGACAAGTGGGGCTGTGTGTGGCCAGCAGCGCTGCCCTCATAGGGAGAGCACAAGCACCTTGCAGCCGTGGTTGCTCACAGTGTGACAAGGGTGGGTTTGGCAGTTGCCGATCCCAGTTGCCTGAAGGTCTTGCTCCTCCTCTGTCCATCCTAACAGAGGCTGGGTTCCAGTCTCATTGCTTTGGGGTAGAGGCTGCTGAGAGCTGGAGACCCGCAGGTTCCTCCTGTCTCCTGGACCTGGCCACTTTCTGTTCGTTTTGACGTGGCCATAGAGCTCCCCGGGGCTTGGCTTCAGCTGCACTGGAGCTGCCAGGAAAGGTGAGAGGCAGCCATGGATCTGGGACTACTCCAGCTGTGGTAGAGCTGGACGGAATCTGGGTGGGGACTGGCCAGTGAGGGAGCAGTGGCTCTAGCACCAGCACTTCTGCCTTTCTCCAGCCCTACCAAGCTGTGGCTATGTTTTTCCAGTGCTTTGCACAAATACTAGGAGGAAGAAGTCCCAGAGCGATGGAGGGCAGGGCTAGCCTGTGCAAGAAGCCTTGCACTGCTTGCTCTGGAGCTCTGCCCAGGGCATGGAGGCCAATGCTGTGTATTAATTGGGAAGGGGTCCCTGCACACCCCTCTCCAGCTCCATAGCTTCAAGGAAGGACAGCAGAAAGGGCTGGTACCATGGGAGGCTTTTATGTTTTGGGTTTTTTTTTAATACACATTTTTACTTTTTTTATAACAAAAATATCCCCAGGCGAACAGTGTGTTTGGGCAGCCGATGTGGCTGAGGGATGCTGGAGTGCTGGCCCTCCCTTGGCCCAGGTGGGAGTGAGGGGAGGTGGGGAGGCAGGCTGAGCTGGAAGGGCCAGGACCGCTGCAGAGGTGTGGGCTCATGCAGTGTTCTCAGTGGCAGCAGCTGTGTAAATGACCTTGGATTTGGTTGGGGAATCCAGCCTGGTGGGGGAGGAAGAGGAGGAATGTTAAAGCAGGCAGGGTGACTCTGCTAACCCGTCTTGCTGCCCAAAAGACCACCCAACCCCCTTCTCATACCCCGGACCCATCCAGCCCCACAGTTCCACTCCCTCCTGCAGTTCCCCGTCACTCACCGTGTGTTCTGGCTGCGGTGTTTGTAGATGTACAGCAGGAAGGCCAGCGCTGTGATGGCAAAGAGCACCCCGAAGAGCACCGCAAGCACATCCCCTACAAGCCAAGCACAGGCACATTACACTGGGGATGGTCCCTTGCAGCCACCAGCAGAGAGAGGAAGATCAGTAGCCCGCAGGCAGAGGGAACACGAAAGCAGCAACCTCAGCTAAGCATGCTTACCTGCGTGAAATGAAGAGCTGGAGTGCCCATCTGCAAAGGAGACGAAGACAAGAGGATGAGAGCCAGCTGCACATATGCTAGGGCAGCCCTGGAACCCCCCTGTGCCTGCCACCCACCTCAGCACACGGCTGCCAGGACTCCCCTTCCCAGGCAGATACACCCCTCCCTGGGCACTTTTCCCTCGTTGGGGCCAGCCCCACACATACCTGCTGCTTCTGAGCCATCACCACCTGGAAGAGAGACAGAGTAGTTAAGAGAATGCCCAAGGTGTTTCAGGAGGGAACTGTTAAGCCTGCAGGGCTTCAGGCTGTGCTGCCAAAGCAGAACTACCTGCAAGAATCCTCGTCGCCCATGAGGAGGCAGGGAGGAGCTGCCTGCCAGATCTCCAACAGCTTGTGGCACCTTGCTGTAGGAAGCCTGGCCCTGACACCCCACCAGAAGCATTGAGGGCAGGGGAAAAAAAGGATTCCTGAACCACAACCCACACAAAAGCCTCACTAAGCTTAGCCAGAAGCTCCCCCCCAACACACACTGCTGTCTCTCCATGGAAAGGAGACAGGCAGGATTCCAAGCACTGCAGCACTCCACAACTGCACCAACCCCCTTGGAGAGGACCATGGGGTAAGCCCAGCAGGCAGTGGTGGTGGGGAAAGCTGCCTGCAGCAAGGTGGTGAACAGCTCCCTGGGAGGAGGCAGCTAGCTGTTGCTGGCAGGGGACCCCATGCAGGGATGTCTCAGTGGCCCTACATGCAGGGTGGGGACTGTCTCAGGCAAATATTTTGCCAGCATGTCTTATAAATGCTGCATTATCATCTGTATACTGTTTGGGTATTGCGCGCAGAGTGGCACTATCTGCAGGCCGTATCCACCTGCATGGCCACTGTGGGAAACCACCACCTTCACCCAGCAGCCAGGGGCAGGATCGGCTCTCTTGAACTGGGGGTGACTGGGGAAAGATCAACAAGCGTGGGCGCAGGAGGTGCAGCTGCAAGCGAAGGGAGACATGATCCTGCAGCGTGCTCAGTTGCCCTAGGGCTAAAAAGCAGGCAGTTATCAGCACTGAAGTGGGGAGAAAACCCCAATAAACCCACGCACACAAGAAAAAGGACAAGTAATCTCAACTGGGAGTACTGGGAAATGGTCCTGGCACTCCAGGAACCAGGGCTTTGTTACAGTCAGAGTTGTTAGATAGAAACAGCAAATAAGGAAAGAAAAGAAGGTGAGCTGAGTAACTCGCCCCTCGTCCCAGCCCTGGCAGATGGAGACTTTGGAACAGCTTCTGCAAGAAACTGGTAAAAGAAAGGCTTGGAGGTAAATGGAAAATATGATAAAGTATCTAACAGGTTTACCACAGATAGAGCATGCCAGCCTAACCTGATATCTTTCTTTGATAAGTGATATTCTAGACAAAGAAAATGTGGTAGATTTTATCTCTCCTGACTTCAGTGAAGCATTTGATGCAGTGCCACATGGGAAACTGCTAGCCAGGCTGAAGGCCACAGCGATTAAAAGCTTGCAGCCTTTAGTGAGCTGGCTGCAGGTGGGACGGTGAAGGGAAGTGCCTTGCACCCATTGTGTGGTTATGGAGGCATTGCCTAAGGGTCTAGGACCAAGCCTGTTTCCATTAGTGCTGTTTCTATTAGTCACCTTGACACAAGGTATAGGAAATGTCATCAAAACAAAAAAGGAACAAGATATCAGACAGAAAAAACCCCAGTGGCCTCAGAGACCAGCAACAGGCAAGAATGCAGCAATTCAGAGCAATAGTCACACCTGAGGATTAACAGGAATTTCTACTCATTGGTGGAAGCTACCAATGCAAGAAAGGCCTTCAAGGATGAACTAAGTAAGGATGGGCAGGGGGAAATGTGTTTGGCAAGGGATGGTGGATCTGTCTAGGATGGCTGTGTAGCCCCACTGGCAGAGCACAGCCTTTGGAAAGGGGACTTTTGCACTGCCGTTCCCACATGAGTTGGCAATAGGGTGTTTGCTGCCATTCCTACTGAATTTAGGTATTATATTTTGGGATGAAGAAACTAGCTGGGATGCTAGGACTTGGCTCTTTGCCCTTGACCGTACATCCCCGAGTCCTGCTACTGTTATTTCTGCAAGACCAAGGATGTCATAGTCCCCATCCGCATGCAAGCACAGAAACAGTGGAGAGCAGAAGCCCAAGACCAGGGTTGCCCTAAGTCACCTGCCAGGCAGGGCTAACCCACGCAAATGCTGTGTTTCTGTAAGACACGAAGCCTTGAGTCGTCCTCCTCACCCCATCCCTGCATTCCTGCAGCTGGGTGCAGCTTGAGCATGCTCATGTGTGCCTTACCAGAAGGCAGGTGCTTTGCTGAAGGGAGGGTGGTCTGGAAGCTTGCCAGCACCCGTCGCCCATGCAGGTCCCTCACCGGCCGGTAGTTGTTCTGCAGAGGTTTATTGTCGTCGTTTCTCAGGCTCATCACCAGCATTGACATCTGGAAGGAAAACCTGAACATGGTAGGATACATCCTGCCTTTGGGAGCCAGGTGAGCCTGGCATGGATGGCACACACTTGCAGGGAGAGGCTGAGCAAGAGCCAGCATGGAGCTCATTGCCCTGACAGACCTGGTAATGAGAGATCAGCATGGTCTGGTTGAAGATGGTCCACTTCACTGTCTGGAAGCAGGGAGGGGTGGTCAGAGAGCCATTGTAGTGGAAGTAGAGTTTCAAGTTGGCAGGCAGCAGACCTGCAATGTTGAATCCAGGCACCAAGACTTCCTCACCTGGGAAAAGAAACACCATGGGAGTGAGACCAGGCAACCCTTTGGAACAAAACCAGGCAGGACCAGCATGGAGATCATGGGCAGCCTGGCACTGCATGTGCCAGGGTCAACGATTTTTCTCACAGTGCACTGTGGAGAGAGCAGTGGGGTTGCACTAGAGGTAGGGGAGAGCACGTGAGCCAAGGGCACCTTGGAAAGATGGCTCTGTACAAGCTGTGCAACGCTTTCCTTCTCATACATACAGCAAATGCCTGCTGCAGCCTCTCTCTGCCAGGCAGCAGGTTTCTCTGCTGGGCTGCAGCCCTGGAGACAAGTACTAGGTTTGAGAGGACCTTACCTGCTCTTTGGATTTTGTACAGATGCTGAAGAATTTCCTGATAGTATGGGTTCTCCCTTGGCCCAGCCTGCAACACAGAGACACAACAGTAATGATGAGAACAGAGGCCAAATGGAGACTGAACGGGCTGGCAGAGTCAGTGAGTGGCATCCTGTCCCAGTGACACCTTCTGCCCATCAGGGCTGCCCTGCTCTGTCTCTTCTTCCCAGGAGCATTTGTGCCTATGCCAGCCCCTAAAACTGTCTGACTCTGCCCACAGCATTCTCCCACTGCTCCTACCCCTTCTTACCCAGGGCAGAGCCGTGAGACTCACCTCCAGGAAGGCTCCCAGTACAGCCAGGCCATCTGGCTGGACCATTGCCTCCTCAAAGCTGCCATACTTGGTGTTGTAGTGGACCACATGAATCTGGAGAAGAAACATACAATACTAATGCAGGACAGGCACGTCCAGGAGGTACTTATCCCTGCCAGAGCAAGGACCAGGAGAGACATGCACTCATGACAAACACCCCTCCTAGGAGGGGAATATGCTGCTGGGACTGAGTAAATGTGCTGCTGTGAAGCAGCAAGCATGAAGGTCTGCCCGCAGGAACTTCCCTAGTTCAGGGACAGCAAACCATCACTCTGCCCTAGAGACCAGGGGTCGTGCAGCACAGTTGGGCTCAGTTTGAGGACAGCAGCTAGAGAAGGAGGGATTAAACCAGATGGGAGCTGGCAGAGCAACAGAACAGTGTGTACAGAGTAAACAGCCCCACAGCTCTCGATGCAGGCTGCTCACAGCTGCCCAGGGAGCTGGCTCCCCCAGCCCAGGGACTGCCACAGCTCCAGCTCCATCAGCCCAGGACCAGGTTGCAGCACGGAGACACTACTCAGATGCAGCCAGCCCCAGCCCACCTGTGGGCAGACCATCCTGGAGGGTGGTCTCCTTGCCCCTGCACTGCAGGCTGCAGCGTGTGTGTCTGGCTCCTGCTTTAAGAGCTCAACACCGAAGTGTAGGCTCCTACCCTGAACTTGGCCACTGCAGAGCTGCCTAGGGAGCAAGGATCCTGGCCAAGGGTTACAGCATCCATCCAGGGACAATCAGGACCACGGGTAAGGAGCAGGAAAACACTCCAGCACCCTTCCTGCTCAGCACCAGGAGAAGCAAAGATGCATCCACCACCATGAGGGCTCCTTACCTCCGCTGCAAAGCGATGCCCATTGACAGTGTGCTCTGAGCCAAGTCCTGACGGGGAACCCCAGTGCAGGTGCAGCTGCACAGCTCGGTACTGCTGAGCATAGCCACCAGTGATGGCCAGTGACTCGGGCAGCTTGAGGACAACTGTAGAGGCAGACAATGAGGTAGGTCAGTGAAACAAAGCCCAGGCCATCCCACAGGTACACAGAAGAGATTTCTTAAGGGAAAGTCACTCTGGGCTTGTGAAAATTGGTCTAAACAAGCTTGCTTTAAATCTTTCACGAGGCTACAGGCAAGTCAATATCCAGAGATGTGCCAGTGCAGCAGAGTTCAACTTTCAACTTCAGGTTGTAGAACACCCCAGTAAATAGGCCAGCTTCAAAAATAGCTGCTATGTAAATGCTGGAAAATGAAAAGCCCCTCTGCAGAGACTCCCAGGGACCAGGTCCAAGCCAAATGTTATCCAACAATTTATTCAGTAAGTGAGAATAATATAAAGATACCACAGATAAAATTAATGGAGAAAGATATTGGCAGAGTGGTGAATAGCTATGACAGCAGGACAGTTGGTCAGAGAGTTGCAGCTGCACAGGGAGGCAGTGGAGGCCCCATCCCTGGAAATGTTCAAGGTCAGGTTGGATGGGGTTCTGAGCAACCTGATCTAGTTGAAGACATCCCAGCTTCTGCCAGGGTGTTGGACTACTTGACCTGTAAATGTTCCTTCTAACCAAATGCATGCTACGATTCCACGAGAGCTGAGCAGTTGGTCAGAGAAAGCAGCAGCTCTTGACGAGCTGGGATCTTTCAAATAAAGCAGGCTGTGAGTGTCTGACAGTGCTGGAGTTGGTGACACGGAAGCATTAAGTCTTTTGAAAGCATTTAGACCTAGAATTCTGACTCTTTGGGTACAGTAAATACATACTTGGTTTTGCCATTTACTTTAACATGATTTAGCTGTCTATCTTGGATTCATGCAGCAGTGTCGCAAATCTAAAAGCTGAGTTATCTGGACATGTGGCAAAGATATTAGGAACATCCCTGGCCCCTAAGAAAGGCTGGGCTATCCTTCTAAGCACCTTTTCCTCATTTTTAATGTCAACTTTTTTCCTTCCTCCTTCTTTATAGGTGAAGTGTCCCTTAGTCATATCACCAAGCCAGGGTACAGATCTGGGATTAACCACATAATAGGGCTGTGATGAGTCATTTGTCCTGTTCTGTGTTCCCTGCCAGTGGGTTCAGAGATACAAAACTCAAACATGGGAAGTGGAAGACTGCTCCCTCCCTGGGAATTTATCTGCTTTTACGTTTCTTCTGTATATCTAAATCAATGCATTCCTTCTATGAGCTACCTGAGTCATTTTCAGGCCCTTGAAAAAGCTGATACAGCATTCACACTTTATATTATATAAAACAGTAACCGTCCAAATGTCTGACTGACTTGCAACTTCTTATTTATTTATGGCTTTTCATAAAGCAGACTGGTAGCTGCCAGAATAAAAAAAGGAATCTTATAAGCATGTAAGAAACTACTCCCCCCCGCCCCACAGCAATGAAAATGCTCTGACTGTTTTTCTAAACACCAAGCAACACCAGATGCCAGGGTGTCTGAAATAGCAACTACTGAGCTCAACTAGTTTAACTCTGCAGGCACACTAGGGCAGGAGGCCATAGTATAAAGCTCTGTGCACGCACCATGCGGCTGATCTGACCATGCACAGCGAGTCCAACCTGTTGAGTTTGGTGTGTACACAGGTCAACTCCATCTCACTAACTACCAGGGTAAGGAGGTGCCTTATCACATCGTCAGCATGTTTTAAAGCTGCTTTGTACACCACTTTCTTAGCTCTGGGACTGGCAGGCACCAGCATGCACAAAACACTCACCTTGCTCCCAGTAAAAGCTGGTAGTAACCAGGACCCACCATCCCTAGCTGTTGGGTGGCGAGCAGGAAGGAGAAATGTTTTCCCTCTATATCTGGCATGGTGATATTGACACTAAAATAATGTGAAGAAGTTGTCCCTAGATGTCCAAAAAACATTCCCAAGTTGGAGAAGGGGAAAAAAAAGGCTATAAAAAGTTCTTAAGATCTTGAGGCAGCATCCCAAAGCACAGACTTAAAGTAATTGGCCAATGTTGAGCCCTCAAAGAAAAAGAATTACGTACCTTAAAGGCTAAGTCACATTAGAAACTGACTAGTCTTTGAAAGTGAAATGAGTGAGAGGAACCAGTAGCTGCTAAGCTGCATCAGAAATACCAGGGACACAGGGGTTATAACAAACTCCTGGAGACGGCTCTCAAAGGCAGTGAGTGAGTAGGGAGCTCTTCATCTCCTGGTTTCTCTCTTCCAACTGGGAAAGCACGTGGACCTGTAAAGGCCTGACAGCCTGACACTTCCCTTTTGGCCTTGAAGAGAACACAACTGCAGCCTGCAAGAAAATCCCCTTCCCTCGCCCAGAGGAACATCAGAGAAGCCTGATCCTTCTGGGAGAGGCTGAGCGGGCTCTGCCTGTGCCCCAGCCTCTGCCTGTGTCTCTGCACCCACCTGTGTGCCCGTTGTTGCTCAGCTTGAGCTTCTCACTGGCAGGCAGGCTGTAGCCAGAGAGTTGGATTGGCCGCAGCTGAGGGCTGAAGATGGTCTTGGCTGTGTCAATGTTGATGGGAGACTGCATGGTGCCCGCACAGTCCAGGTAGTCCACACCCCATTGTTCCTGGCCTGGTACAAGAAGAGACCTGGTAAGACCACCTGGGCAAAGAGCCCTCCAGAAAGGATGTTTGGTGGGTGACAGGGAAGGGGACAGGCACTGCCCAAGGAACATGCATGCTGGGTTAGTTTCCATTAAGTTAGCTTGGGAGCAGCTCTGTGCCACTATGTGACTATATGCAGCTGTATCAGGAAAGGTCTTGGAGCATGGTGAGCTGCCAGGAAAGTCTATTTTTGGGGTGTTTAGGAAGAGTGCAAGATCATTTACAAGTGGACTTGGCAGGCCAAGGATTTGCTGCTCTGCAGCTCATCACACACTTGCTGCCTTTCACAGCTTGGCCTCTGGCAGGTATTGACCCACCACTTTGCCTGCTCTGCTACTTGAGTGATCCTGCTGGGATCACAGGAGCTCACAGCCACAGGTTTGATGGATTCTCAGCTGTTAACTGTACTGGTACAGCCCTGCAATGGGTCAGCTCACACAGCTGAGGTAGCTGCTGAAACTGCCACCTCTCCCCAATGGCACAATTGGGATAAATGCAGCTAATGCCCTAGAAACCTCCCATTGCCACAGGGCACTGCTTCTGGCATGACTTGCGCCATGCAAGCCCAGGCTCACTCCCAGTCCATCCCTTTGGAGGATCCCCATGAAGATGAAGCCAGGCATTAGCAGATCCAAGCCAGCCCCTGGTCCTAAGGAGAGTGATGATACTGGGCCTGGCCCACCACTGCAGCAGGAAGGGATACATTTGTGCTAGCACTGCAGTGATGCCCATCATAGGTGCGGTGAAGAAGCCTCCACACCATGATGTGAGGGCTGGGGCAGGCAGGATGTGGAGGGAAGGTGACAGAGGACATAGGTAAGGACACAAGGTAATCCCTGGGCAGACCAAAGTCCCAGTATGGGCTGCAAGTCCAGCCTGGAAAGACCAGCCCGCTTCCCCACTTGGCACAGGACCAGAGGAGCTCCTTATCATGGAGGAGCCCTGCCCCCAGGGTCATCCCTCAGATCCAGTGGGCTGAGGAAACCCTTGGAGGAGCTGCTGCTTCCTGCTCAAATCAGAATGACTCTCAGCTCTTCAGCCCATCTTGTGTAGGTACAGGCACCGCTGAAGCATCAGGGTCAGACAGGAGGGAAGGGTAAGCCATGGAGTGCACACAGGAGCACAGTAATCATTAACCACAGCTGGCTCCAGCCCAGGGTCTGCTGAGTGGTAGGAAAAAAAGGAAGAGTAACTGCAGGGTATTTACCTTCATAGCTCCAGTGACTGTGGCCAGGACCTTGAAAAAAAGAGAAAAAGCCCACATGAATGGAAGGGAAAGGCTGGTGGCATACATACCTCTGCCAGGCAGCAGGTCTCTGGGCTCCCACAACTTTCAGTCCTCCTCCCTGCCTTCACCTTCCCACTCCTCCTGCTGTCCCAGCAAAGGGGATGCTACTGGAGGGCACTGCTTCCTCTGAGCAGAGCAAGGTCCCCTGCATGCATCAGTCGAGAGGGAAAACCCCAGGGCTTGACGCTTCATTATCGTCCTTATAATGGAAAAATCATAGATATTGGCTTCCGTCACTGAGCAGCTGTACCAGTGCTCTTTCAGCTATTCTGGAGCAGCCAACATCTCCTACTGTCCCAAGACAAAGCACTTCAGGAGGCAGGCCTGCAACTTCCCTGATAAGGCTCCATAAGCAAGAGAAGGCTAGGAAGTCACTGTCCTGGTGGCACTCCTGTGATGCCGAAGTGCTGGAGGGGTTGTGGGGAAGAGCATAACCCTTACCACGGAGAGCATCAGCAGCAAGCTGCATTGCACCACAGAGATGACCTCTTCCCACCAGGGAAAGCAGCCCCAGGACTCACAGCAGAGGAAGTAAATGAGCACCAAAACCTTATCTTCCCCCACAGCAAGTGCCCCTACCATGGGGACAGTCTGCCACAGGAAAATATGCCAGACCAAACACCCAGCTCCCGTCCTGGGAGTCCCCTGCCCCAGCTCACCTAAGCACCCTAATTCCCATGGAGAGCTCCATAAAGGTCCTACCACACACAAACCCATCCCCTACGAAAAGCAGGAGGAACTTCAGCATGGCCACTGTCACCCATGGGTCGCACAGCAGCCACAGCAGAGCAGGACACACCTTGGTGTGCCCAGAGTCTCCCACAGCTGGGGATGTTCCCAGTGTGCAGATTTAGAGGGAGAATAGCCCTCCTGGGGCAAGCCCTGAGAGTACTCTGATGTGCTACACTCACCAGGCCCCACCAATCACTTTCATCCAGAGCTGCCAGAAAAGCCAGCGCTCCTGGAACTTCACTGGGACTGGCCCCTGACCAAACACCTTGGTAATCACCAGCCCTTCTGCATTTAACCAGCTCCAGGCAAAGGGATATTGGGCTTGGATTTGTCCCAAACAGAGAAGCAGGGCCCATGCAGATTATGTCTCTGCCCTGACTGGCACAACAGGAAATTTGTGGGCTCCTCTTCTGCCTTGTCCTTACTAGCATGCTTGTCAGTGCAGACAAGTTGCTGACACATCCCACCCCATAAGAGCAGAAGTGTGATAGGGTGGGGCAGGCTTGGGGTGAAGAGGTGTATGCACCCAGCAGCAAGGGGCAGCATTTAGATTCACTTCTAGGAGCATTTAGCAGGTGCAGTCCATCCCCAATACCATCTCTGTCCCTTGGCAGGGCCAAATGCCTGCCAATCTTGTGGTGATGCAAGAGGGGCTCAAGAAGGCACTGCTCTGGTCCCCATCCCTGCTGCTGACAACAGCTATTGACAGCCACTTGCTATTAATAGGAGCAGATTCCAGCTCAGGGGTGAGAAAGGAAGAGGCACATTTTCCCAGGCCCAGATGTCCTAAGCAAGGCTTTGGGCTCAGCGGGATCCTGCCTTCCTCTCATCAATGATCCGTACACAGGCGCTGCCGGGGGCCTTTGGTCCAGTTGCCGCTCTGGAGAATGGACGGCCATGGCAAAACTAGCTGGAGGGTGCTTTAGGCACACCAGGAGTGTCAGAGATGGGAACAGCTCTCTGGGCTTACTCCAGCATGACCAGTGACTCATCTCTGCAGTGTTTCTGAAGCTCAGGAGTGATGCTCCGGAGTCACTTGCCCAGGCACAGAGTACTCCCAAAGGCATATATGAAGGGACAGCAAGCAGAGGGCTGGGCAAGCCATGGCTGCCTGCATCAGACAGGAACAAGTGTGCCCCAGGACAGGCTATGACCTCTCCATGCCTGCTTGGATGGCACTGCCTGGGGATGCTCACAGCCGTGCTGCGGTAAGCTGAGGCTCATCCTGCACATGTTGCTCACACAAAAGTTACCTGCTCCCCAGACAATGATTATGCACCAAAATCCACAGAAAACTAACCCTCCCCTAGAAATCTACCTCCCATGTCTTCTCTCACCCTGTCTCTACTCTCCTCACCACTTGGCTCTGATGATAGAGGTGGTCATGGCTCACACCAGAGAACCATGTTTGCTGCTTCCTAGGCAGGATTCCCTTCCTGCAGCACGAGGGTGCCTATCAAAACAGGGTCACGCGCCTTGAGGCAGTCCTGGCACAGTTAAGGCACAGCAGCCCTGGGGTTGGCACTCAGTGCCTTGGTTGGCTGCACATGCCTCAAATGGCACCGTACACCACAAACCCCCACTTTCTGCTCACTTCCAGGGACTCTGCCTTGACAGAAAGCAACTCAAACATCACATCACAGATTGCACAATAGCACTGTGCTAGAACCTGCCCTGCTGTGTCAGTACTGTGTCACCTCTGTGCATCTCCGTTCCCACAGCCGAGGGGGCTCCGGACCCTCCTTGCAGCCTCCCACCAGCTCAGCTTAGCAGCTCTGAACACCCTGAAGGTTGTGGCTGCCTCCAGGAGTCAGTCCGATACATCCCAACACAGACTTCCCCAGGGGTCTCTTGGCTCCAGAGCCAAGAGGACCAACGAACACTTATGCACACACTAAATCCACCCAAGTGTGTTTCCCCATCCTGTGGATCTGGGCGCAGCTACAGCACAGCCAGGCCACCCACTCAAGGAGGCATCTTGCAAGCCCAGCTGTGCAGGTTGGGCCCCCTTGGCACATGCACCCAGTAGGGCAAGGGAGTATGGAGGTGAGCACATTCCAGGCACTGAGTTGGGCTCCTGGCATCTGCCCTGGCCCCAGTGTGACTTGGAGGTGCCCTGCTTGCCCTGCAATATGCCAGGTCCTTCCACTTGGGGGCATTTGCAATCTCGCAGACCTTAGCCATGAACATTAACCCACTGCTCTGCCCTAACGTTGCCCTAATAATTTCAGGCTGCCTCCCATGCTCCTGGATGGAGCACATCTCCCTCAAAAAGGTGCACGGTGCTGAACCTCTGCCACTCACTACAACAGATGTGGCTGCACCTCAGAGGTGGATGCTCTAGCTCTTCACATGCCCAGCCCTACCTCTGAGCACCCACAGCCCTGGCATGGGCTGCAAGGCACTTACAAAAATGTAGGAGGAAACAGCCTTGCTGCCACGATGAGCACACTGGGACATAACATGAAAGAAGAGGATTCCTTGCAGGAATCCCAGCAGGAAAACATAGCAGGGTACCAACAGGAGCTGCCTGCCATTGCAAGTGAGAAAGACTCTGTATTTAGCCCTGCAGAGTCCCCTTCCTCCAGTCTGTGTTCCAGCAGAGTTTACTCCTTTTAATCCCTCCTTCATGCTTTCTCCCTCCATTGCTCACTCCGTCTCGGCCCTCCCATTTTGGGATGCTAGCGCTGCCGCGAGAGCCAGCTCCCTCCTTGACATCCAACACCATCCAACAACACTTTCCTGCAGAGTTCAGGCAGACACTGCCATTACCAGCGTGCTGCTCAGCATGTCCTGCAGCCCGGGAGGAAGGGGAGGAAGGGTAGCAGCAGCTTGCAGCATGGTGAGGAGGAAGCACGGCTGTGGGCCACTGCTAATCCCTTCTGGAAAATCCATGGATGCAGCATGCTGCTCACAGGAGCAGAAATCACCAGAGGGGCAGAGGGCTGGACCATGGGCCCGAGAGACTCAGGATGATTTGTACAGAATGAGAGGCACCCCTTGACAAAGCCAGGCAACAGGAGGAAAACCAGAGTGTCTGCCGTAAATGTCTGCCTCCTCCATCCTCAGCTTTTCACATTTTAGCGGGTACACTGCCTGAAACTGCTGCAGGGCAATTGGCAACACTGAAGAGTATGTGCCATTGGCACCACGCATATTTCCTAGCAGCAACCTGGCCATCGGTGCTGCCTGCTCACCTTGAACTCCAGCAGAAGTCCAATGGCTCGTGTGTGTCAGGCAGGGCACTGGGTCCGCTTCTAGCTCAGCCGTTCTGCTCTCTTATCAGCTGGGCACATGACGACAGAGCCTCCTCTCCCTGCTGGGACCCAGTCCTGGGTCAGACCTGGGTCAAAGCCCTGTGGGATGAGGCTGGTTTGCAGCGGATGCCAGGGCAGGGCTGTCTTGCTGTGCCCCCAAAGAAGCCCCTTTCTGCCGACCAGTCCCAGTCTATGGTGGGACCATAACACTCATGGCCCAGAGAAGAGGGAAAGAAGGATGTTATTCCTGATGTTCAGTGAATCAGGAGGTACCAGGACATGCAGAGATGCACAGAACACAGGTCCCAAAGCAGGGACCAGCCAGAGCACCCAGGTCCCAGAATACAAAACACATCCAAGCATCACGTTCCTTGAAAGCAATAACCCGATCACAGTACCAAGGCTGTGCTCACACTGCCCACAGCCAGCTCCCCAGGCCAGTCTGTGGCAAACACACCATAGACACAGGGTCTGGGCAGCTGGGCACACAACCCAAGCATCCTTCTGCCAGACCCAACGAGGGGCCTCTACGGGTGTGCTGTGACATCCAGTCATACCTCCTCAGCCCTGGCTTCTCCACCCAGACACATACCCTGCACAGCAACCAAGTCTTTTCAGCCCAGAACACCATCCTGTGCACCACACACCAGGGCGCTGATCCCTCCCAAGCCCGGCTGCATTAAAGGCCCTTTGTGTTTATACATTCTGACCCACAACCAGCCTTTGGGATCAGCCTTTAATCTGCCACTGCTAGCATAGGTTGCTGCAGGGATTGTTCTTTGTGCTCCTGTGAGAGGACAGCATGGGCTGTGGGGCCCAAGACTGGGCCAGCTTTCCCCAAGAGAAGCAAGGGTTTGGGTGGAGGAAGGCATAGGACAGGATTTACTCCAGGGCACATTTCTGCTCCATGTGAACCCAACTGCCCCAGCAAGTGCCAGGGAAAAGAGGAAACAATTGCAGAATGGTACAGAGAAGGGGCCATCCCAACAGAAAGGGTAAAAATGGGGGAATTCCAGGGGATAGATGAGCGCTTGGAGCTGGGGAATGAGATGAATAATAGGTATTAAGCAAGATAAATGGGGTCAGCTGGAGGAAAAGGGAATCATGGAACAAGCAAGAGTAGGACAGATCTGAATAGGTGGCAGAGAGGAAACAGGCTGACGTGAGAAAGCGAGTTTGTTTCCCCAAAGACGCCCTTATCTCTAGTCTCTGGACAATTCAGATGCTCCTCAGAGAACAACCCTATGGCAAAGCCTCAGTGAGAGCTCCTCAGCTTGTGCCAAGTGCCCAGGGCTGGGGGGCCACCAGACGTGTGTTGTGCAAAAGCCTCGAGGAAGACGGAGCCAGCACATTGCCTGGCAGTGGTGCTGAGATCTGCAGCTTCAAGCACCTGGCAGGTATCTTGGTGGGTCCCAGGAGAGACCTCCTCCCTCATGGCTCTCCAGTCAGATCTTCAGCCTCTAACATCAGCACAGGATGGGCCAAGCTGCCTGTTCGCTACCTACCTCCCATCCCTCACCTCCTTTTCCCATCTCCATCCCAATCTCCCCACCCACTCATCCCAAACCCATGCAGTGCCCAGCATCTTGCTGCCAGCGCACTGCACCAGTATGCTGAACGCCTGATGCCCTCCCACCCTGTGGCCTGGGTTGCTTCATCTCTGTGGCAAGGACCATCTGCACCCCATCCCTGTCCAGTGCTCAGCCCGGCAAGAGCAGCTCTGGTAAGAAATGTGAATCATTGCAATAACAAAAGCAGCTCCTGGCACCAAACCGTTGCCTGCCCATAGCACAGAGCAGCTGTCCCGGCACAGGTCAGGGCAACTCCTTACCAGAGGCAAAACCAAGGACACGCTATGAGGCTGAGCCTGGGAAGCAAACCCACGGGCAGAGCCGCGCTGAGGAGTGCAGCCAGGGACAGGAACGTCCCAGTGCAGCTCTCAGCCCCACGCGAGCAAATACATGGCACTGCTCCAAAATCCCTGCTGAGCACTGGCAGCGCCACAGTCACAAAGGCGACCAAGACCAAAGACATGGGACTTTTCCCCAAAAAACAACAGTTCTGAAATCTGAAAGCGCCCGTGCTACTAGCAACAGAGATCTCAGGGTGTGGGGGCACACACCACCATCCAGCCCTTGAGAACAGGCACGTCCACCACACCTCATCCCCAGCCGGGGGTCAGACTCCCACCAACTCTGCATCGGGGCCAAACTCCGTCTTCGCCGGGATGTGGGGGGAGAACGCGGATGCAGGACCAGGCACAGCAGACCCTGCTGAGGAGAGGCCATGCTGCAGGACAAAGGGGACCTGCAGCCGTCCCGCCACGCTGGGGACCAGACTGGACCCTCCAGGCAGCCCCAACAAGAATGAGTAACTGCACAGCCCCAGCTGCCCCTTTACTGGCAGCTGTGAGCCCTCCTAGTGTGACACAAAACGGACTTGGTGGGGGAAAAGGGCTGCACACAAGGCAGGGGCTCCCAGCCCCTGGGCAGGGGTCTGGCTGCGCGAGAGTTGGCGGGAGCAGGGACAAAGGCAGGGACACGCTAGCGGGGAGCCGCTCCCGCAGCTGAGTGATGCCGGTGGGGCACAGCCCCACAGGGGCACCCCACACTGGGCACACCTGGGTGCCTAAAGAGCATGCAGCAGGATGTACAGCAGCCCCCCTCTAAACACAGCAGCTCCCCCCCAAAACCAAGCAAGGGTAGGGCTCCTCAGCATTGCGGACCCCCCCAAAGCATCTTGCATCCCGAGTCCAGCACCTCATACATTCGGGTGCCACACACATCAAGGATCCCAAACCCAGCAAGAGGAGAACCCCGTGCATCAGAACTTCCCATGCAACAGGGTACCCCAAACTCAGCATTGGTGTGCTCCGTGCATCACTGTGCCCACGCAGCTGGGACCCCAAACCCAGCACCAGGTGCCATCAGGATGCCTCAAACCCACCCCCAGGTGCCACCAGGATGCCCCACTCAGAGAGGACCCCCAAACCCATCACCGAGCTGCCCCGCGCATCGTGCAAAGGGGGACCCCCTTTCTCACCTTTCTCCTGGGAATGCAGGGTGTCCTCTTCTTCTTGCTCCTGGCTGTGGTCACTGGCAGCTCGGGCAAGGCTGAGGGCTGCTAGGAGCAGGAGGGAGACCCTCAGCGCAGCGCGGCTCATCTCCAGGCGGTGCGGGACGGCTCGGGGCTGCCCGCCCGGCCGCGCGTACGTGAGAGCGGGCGGGGAGGAGGAGGAGGAGGCTCTGACTCAGCCGTCGTTACCTTTTATAGAGGCTGGAGGCAAAGTCTGACGCCGCCCGGGCCGGCCCGGCCACGGACAGGTGAGGTGCACCCCGCGGGGCTCGAACCCAAGAGGCGCGGGGGCTGCAGACCATCCCACCCCAGCACCCAGCCTGGATGAGCTTGGGAGTGGGGGAGTATCGGGGCGTCCTCGGTGTTGGGGTTGGGACCCCTCAGCCATTGGTGTCCCCTCTGCTCAGTTTTGGGGTTAGGACTATACAGCTATGGGTGTCCTACTCGTCAGCAATGGGTGAAGAAACCCTCAGTGATGAGCGTGCCCCCTCCTCAGTGAGGGATCAGGATCCCGCAGCAGTGAACATCTCCTCTCCCTAGTGTTGGGTTTGGAACTCCTTAGCCATGGATATCCCTTCTCCTCAGTTTTGGGGTTGGGACCACTCAGCCATGGATGTCCCTGCTCCTCAGCAATGGGTGAGGGACCTCCCAGTGATGGGTGTCTCCTCTCCCCATTGTTGGAGTTGGGACCCCTCAGCCTTGGGTGAGGCACCCTTTGGCCATGGACGTCCCCTCTCCTCAGTGCTGGGGTTAGGATCTCTCAACCTTGGATGTTCGGGCTCCTCAGTAATGGGTAATGGACCTCCCAGTGATCTGTATTCCTCTCCTCAGGAATGGGTGAAGGATCTCTTGGTGGTGGGTGTCTCCTCTCCCCAGTGTTGGAGTTAGAGTTAGCCACAGGTGTTCCCTCTCCTCAGTTTTGGGGTTAGGACTACTCGGCTATGGGTGTTCCTCTCCTCAGCAACTGGTGAAGGACTCCTCAGTGATGGGTGTCCTCTTTCCTTAGTGTTGGGGCTGGGACCTCTCAGCAGTGGATATTCCCTTTTCTCAGTGATGAGTGAAGAATCCCTTGGCGGTAAGTGTCCTCTCTCAGTGTTGGGATTGGGACCCCTCAGCCATGGGTGTCCCTGCTCCTTAGCGATGGGTGAAGGACTCCTCAGCCATGGGTGTCCCCTATCCTTAATTTTTGGGTTTACCACCCAGCCATGAGTGTTCCTCCTCCTCAGCAATGGGTGGGGGACCTCTCAGTTATGGGTGTTCTCTCTCCTCAGTAATGGGTGAAGGACCCCTAAGCCATTAGTGTCCTCTCTCCTCAGTGAGGTATGATGGACCCCTCAGTGATGGCTGTCCTCTCTCCTTCATGTTGGGGTTGGGACCTCTCAGAAGTGGGTGTCCCCTTTTCTCAGCAATGGGTGAATAATCCCTTGGTGATCAGTGTCCTCTCTTCTCAGTGAGGCATGAGGGACCTCTCAGAGGTGGAAGTGTCATCTCCCCAGTATTGGGGTTGGGAGCCCTCAGTAACGTGTGTCCCCTCTTCTCGATATTGGAGTGGAGACCCCTCAGCAGTGGGTGTCCCCTCAGCAGTGGATGTCCCCTCAGCAGCGGGTGAAGCATCTCTCGGTGGTGGGTGTCCCCTCTTCTTAGTGATGTACAGTTAAGAAAGACATTTATTTCTTTTGAGACTGGAGTATGACACAGCTCCACGCTGGGCAGAAGTCTTGCCTTTCTGCTGCTCCTCAGCAGTGGCAGAAAGTGTGTGAGTCCATCTCAGTGTATGTACGTGATGTACCTGGATCCCAAAAAGCTTTGTCTGAGGTCCAGTACCAAGTGTCCTTAGAGGATCTTATCCTACAAGACAACAGTCTCAGTGGTTAAACAGATAGGCAATGGAAGGTATGATAGCAGGTCAGTTTTCATGGAGGAGGGAGGTACCAGTGATACCCTCCTCAGGAGCTTCACCAGGGCTTGTCTTTTTCAGCACTTGTGCTTTTTAGCATCTTCATAAATAGTCTGAAAAAACACATGAGCAGTGTTGGGACAGAATTAGCTACAACACTCATTTGGGACAGTAAAGGACTGAAGCTGCCTTGAAGAGTTCAAAGGGGCAATAATGGTGATGAGTGACTGGGCACGTCAACAGCAGCTTGTGGTCTGCATTGGTAGATGCAAAGTGATGCACAGATAATGCAATCAAGGATGCGCGACACGAGGCTGGACTTACATTAGCTAATGCAACTTGTAGAAGAGATCAGAGAGTTATGATGATGTCATCTCATTGCTTCCCAAGAAAAAACTGAAGTAAACATCAGGGATTGTCAAGAAAGAAACAAAACCCAGCCAAAACACCCCACTCCATGCTGCTGTTATATAAGTCTTGGGTGAAATCTCCTCTCAGTTGTTGACCATGGTTTTGTTTTTTCCATCACAAAAGGGTCAGAATCAAAGACAGCAGACATGGACCCCTAGGGCTGTCAGAGGCAGGGGCTGGTTTCCGAGCACGGCTGCGCAGCCTAGAGAAGTCTGTGCCCATAGCATCCTGGCGGGTATAGGAACAGGGAGCAGGGAATGAGCACCTGTTCTCTCAGATAGCAGTTTTATGGCACAATTAACAGAAATCATCAAGCAAGAAGTCTGAGTTCAACCAGCAGAATATTTTTTCATGTGTTGCAGAAGGGAATGGGAGAAATCCTTATCCCAAATGTGCAGTTTGCATACACCCGGGAAGACACTGGCCAAGTTAATGGAACCATTGCTCCTTGATGCTGCCAGACTCCTATCTCTGGGCAGTGCCCCATGGGCCACATACGTCTGCTAAACCAGTTTGCCCAGCTGTTTCCCAGCCCAAATAACTGGTCATCCTAGCACCTTTCCTTCATGAATGTGCTCAGTGTAGCCCATGTGAATACATCCACACCCACAGACTAGCCATCACTGCAAGGGCGCTCAAGACCCGTCAAACAGTAGAGAAGATCTCGGTGGAGCTAAGGCTGGATTTTGTGCTGAGCAGAAGAAACCCCTCCTGAAAATCTGGCAGCTGGGAAGCTGCTGATCCTTGACAACCCGGCGCCATGGGTTCTGCCCTCTGCTGTGCCAGAGATGTTCCCTCACACCTGGCCTCTCTGGAGAGCTCTGTCTCTAGCAGTGACCTGTAGGTAGGATCAGTCCACTCCAGATCTGCAGCCTTTATCCTGATTCACCTGTTCCTTCCAACACCAGATAAACTTAATCGTCAGATTAGACATTCATTTATCAAGGCTCAAGGAAACAGGAATGTGAGGGGGAAACAAACCACAAAATACAACTCCAATGCTCTTTCCTTCTCATTTTCCTGTAGTTTATCTTATTCATATCTTTATCCTGAATGAAAAGGGGGAAGGCAGCTGGATATGGCAGAGGAAGGACAGGCTTTTTTAGGACAAGTCCCACTCAGTTCTCTCTTCACAGCTGAGTATATCCGTTCTGTTTGCTTTCCCAGAGAGCTTACCTTGTGTTCACTGCTTCAGCTCTTCCCAAATGGAGAAAATGGGGACCTGTCACCTTTGCTGCTCTGTCTTTCTTAGGTTTCATTGTCCTCCCTCTTCATTGCTCTTTGAGACTAAGCGTGCTGTATCACAGAAGCTGTAATCACAGGTGTCTTCTTACATCCTATGGTCTCTTATACTTTGTCAGCTTTTTTGTAGAGATGATACTTGGCAGCTTGGGACATGATTAGAATGAAAGGTGACTCCATCATCAGGGCAGTTTGTCTGGATGTGCCTTCTGTGATCCACAATCATAGAATCATAGAATCATTCGGTTGGAAAAGACCTCTCAGATCATCGAGTCCAACCATACCCGTCCCCTTACTAAATCATCTGCCTAAGAAACTCATCTAACTATCTTCTAAACACCTCCAGGGATGGTGAATCAACCACCTCCCTGGGCAGCTGTTCCAATCCCTGACCACCCTTCCAGTGAAAAAATTCTTCCTCATGTCCAGTCTAAACCTCCTCTGGCGCAACTTGTGGTCATTCCCTCTCATCCTATTGCTTGTCACTTGGGAGAAGAGCCCAGCACCCACCTCACCACAACCTCCTTTCAGGCAGTTGTAGACAGTGATGAGGTCTCCCCTCAGCCTCCTCTTCTCTAAGCTAAACAACCCCAGTTCCCTCAG
Organism: Neomorphus geoffroyi; assembly: GCA_033558235.1. NCBI lineage: Eukaryota > Metazoa > Chordata > Aves > Cuculiformes > Neomorphidae > Neomorphus > Neomorphus geoffroyi. Next base: position 4,434,785 of record JAUMJM010000048.1, read on the forward strand.
CCGCTCCTCGTAGGACTTGTTCTCCAGCCCCCTCACCAGCCTCGTTGCCCTTCTCTGGACACGCTCCAGTCCCTGAGTGTCCTTCTTGTAGTGAGGAGCCCAAACCTGAATCCAGCACGCGAGGTGTGACCTCACCAGTGCTGAGCACAGGGGCACAATCACGTCCCTGCTCCTGCTGGACATGCTGTGTCTGATACAGGCCATCTCATGAGATTTGCAGGCCAGATGGAAGAGTTTGTCCTTCGGTACAAGGTTCATACCAATGTAACCTGACCAAAAGGTATTACCTAGGCTTCTCTGGTAGATTTATGAGGGAGGAGATCTGGTCAGCTGTGAGCAGACCATATCTGTGTCCTTCTTTGCTATGAGGCAAAAGTAGAGATTCAGTCTGAAGAGCAAAGCACCAGTGTACCAGGGAGGTTGTCAGCAGCACAAGATGCACTGGGGTGAGCTACAATGGATGTACTTCTGGAAACACTGACTGATCTTGTTTTACCTCCAGGGTTGTAAGGAGGCATGACCTCTAAATGCTTGTAAAAGGGTTTATTCTCAGTAAAAGAAACGTCATTCCCAAGAAAATTAACTCATTCTAAGGAAAGGCTTGGATGTCTAGAATAACTCAGAAGTTAGAATTCTATGATTCTAATTTTGGGATTCTGGGTCTGATTCAAATTTGTACTACTAATCCTTTCCCACGGGATATACTAATGAATTCCTGACCTCTTTTGCAGGCTTATTGTCTGTTACTTTTAATGTAACAGCAGCAGGCACTAGTTCGTCAGTGCTGTTATTGTGCCTATTCACGATTTAGAAGTCCCCTGGATGACTTCCAAATGAAACCAGGCTGATCTATGCTGTTCACCGAGATCAATCCCCGATACCTGCACCTTCACTTTGTGTTTCGTTACTGAAATCTGTTTAGAATTGCCTAAGTAATAATCTTTCCTCCAGGGTGATATTAGACTCTACTTTGCAATTGCAAAAGTTGCATAAAATGTCTCATACCAAGTAGTTTTGTTTTCTTCTCTATAGCTGTACGTTCCTTGTGGTGGTACCATCGGCCGCCCAAGCCCTCCACCACCACAGTGCTATCCACCAAACAGCCTATTCATCAAACAGCCAACTTGCAGTGACTAAGGGTAGGATGGCAATGAATATTTTGAGGGAAGAGTGTCAATTAGCTTGTTGCTGTGCCTTAATTTTCTAGGATAGAAATTCCTAATTTCAGAGTAACCTCAGCACTTCAGTTTTGGGACACTAGACCCAGCCCTGACAGATCTTGGTCTTCTCTTCTCCATAACCAAACTGTAGGAAGAAAGTAGTCTGAGGAGCCAGTTGGCTTGGGAGCTCCTGGATCAGGGCCACCCCCATGGTATGTCAGCTGCTTTGGAGCTATGAATTATAGCAGCTGTAGTAGGGATAGATTTAAAATGTATATTTTGGGGTTTCTATATGCAATTATAGTGTAGAATATTTACACATTCATCATTACCTATTCACAAAAACTAAAACCAAAAAAATCTTGAATAATGAAAAGCTGATTTTTATTTAAAAATATTTACTTACAAATCTAAGTTTTAAAACTTCTGGAAATTAGAAAGTCTGACTTCAGGCAAGATCTATGTAGAAGCCTCTGGATCACTGTGTCAGTCTGTTCCAGGTAGGCAAGCAACCTCCCCAGCAGCTGCTGGCAAACACCAGCTATAGCATTTGTCCCAGCAGGATAAAAATGCAGAGACTTGGAGCTGGCAAACACTTCCAAGAGCACTGAGCTGCACCACGATCTATCTCAAGCAGTGAATAAGTCAGTCTTTTTAATTACAGCAAACAGAACAAGATTTTACATATAGCTCTGTGCAAATTAGGACTGATAGCACTTGCCTGGGCACTGAGTCTGATCCCCCTTTGTTGAAAAGCAGCTACGTGGCCTCCCGCACGAACTTGATCAAACTATATGTGGAAAGCATGGGCCTCCTCTTGTCCTGTAATTCCTTGGGCTTATTATAAAACCTCAGTGTTGATGAATCTTCTTTGATTTTTCCATTAAAATACATTCATTTTTTCCTATGTGAAGGCTGCCCTTCTGGTTGCATTTATTCCCTGGTGTATTTATAGGCAGCAACCCTATCCCTACTCAAACTATGTTTTAAAAGGTTAGACGAAAGTGTAAAAGAGCTTAGCTCATCAGAATATAGATGCCACTTCTTCTCATGATCTCATTAACCCTCTGCAGCTCTTCAAGTTTTAATTAATCCTTTCTGAATGTACACATGGTAAATTATAGATTTAACCTATACGAAAAATACTTCTGCCACACAGCAAGCACCTAGTAAGTGTGCTTATAGCAAGCACACAATCAGCTGGTTTGCCTGCTCTTCTTTTTTGTTTTCCTGCTCTAGTTCATACCTGGAGTTCTCATTAGCAGCTCATCAGCACTCAGGAACACGAGATTTCATGCTACTGCAAAGAGTGTTCACAAGTAGCCAGCTGAGGGAGGGGATTGTCCTGCTCTACTCCACACTGGTGTGGCCCAACCTCAAGTATTGCATGCAGGTTTGGGTGCTGCAGTATAAAAAGGATCTCAAGCTACTGCAGAGCTACTGCAGAGCATCCAGAGGAGGGCCATGAAGCTGGTGGGTTTAGAGAGGAAGTTGTATGAGGAGCGGCTGTTCAGCCTGGAGAAGAGGAGACAGAGGGGGACTTCATAGCTATTTGCTGCTTCCTCACAAGGGAAGGAGGAGCAGAAGGCACTGATCTCCTCTCTCTGGTGACCAGTGATAGGACTCAAGGGAACGGCAGGAAGATGTGTCAGGGGAGGGTTAGGTTGGATATTGGGAAAAGGCTCTTCACCCAGTGGCTGATGGAGCACTGGAACAGCTCCACAGGGAAGCAGTCTCAGCTCCAAGCCTGACCATATTCCAGAAACATTTGGACAATGCCCTCAGAAGCACAGTGTGAATGCTGGGGTGGAGCTATGCAGGGACAGGAGTTAGACTTGATGATACTTGTGAGTCCCTTCCAACTCAGGACATTCTATGAGTCTATGAAGTCTTCTGCAAGAATTTGATTTCCACCTGCATCAGCAGTGTTTCCCACTTCCATGTCAGTGGCACATTCTTGCACTTTGTGAAGGTCCCAAATAATGATATTGATGAAAGGGGGTCCTAAACCCACTTCAGTGGGTCTTGGTAAAATCTTCTTCACTTTTTCTTGAGTTGGTCTGTTACTTTTCCCTTGAATATTTACAGTCCTTACCCCTTCACTTTAATTAATACTCACCCTGAAATTACTTTAAATAACTTCCTTTCTCCAGAGAGAGACTAGCTTAGTTAAGTACAAAATCATTATGGCAAATATGCATTCCATTTTATCCTTCTTCCTGCTTATTCTATAAGTTTCCTTCTTCTATTGATATCCAAATCCATTTTCTCCAGTGAAAGTGAGGTACTTTTCTTAGTCTCTTGTGCGGCACCACCTCCAGCTGAACACCAGGCCTGCAAGTCGTTGCTTCCTACAGCTCTCAGGTTATGAACTCCAAGCTGTTTGGATCCCTTTAATCTCCGTGCTTTATTCTGTATTGAGTCACCTGTTCTTGTACTTACGTTTTCATAGAATCATAGAAAGGTTTGGGTTGGAAGGGACCTTAAAGATCATCTTGCTCCAATCCCCCTGTCATGGGCAATGACACCTTCCATTGAATCAGGTTGCTCAGAACCTCTTCCAGCCTGGCCTTGAACATCTCCAGGGATGGGGCAGCCAATACTTCTCTGGGCAACCTGAGTGAGCACCTCACCAAACTCACAACAAAAAAAATTCTTCTGAATATCTAAACTAAATCTCCCCTTTCAACTTAAAACAGTTCCCACTCGTCCTATCTCTGCTCTCCTTGATTAAGATGCCCTACCCACCTTTCCTGTAGCCCCCTTTCAGTGCTGGATGGCTGCTATAAGGTCTCCCCGTAGCCTTCTCCAGGTTAAACAACCCAAACTTTCTCAGCCTGTCCTCGCATGGGAGGTTCTCCAGCCTTCTGATCATCTTCATGGCCTCCTCTGGACTAGCTTGAACAGATCCATGTCCTTCCTGTGCTGAGGACTCCATAACTGAATGCAGGACTCCAGGTGACATCACACAAGAGTAGAGTAGAGCGGCAGGATCATCACCCTTGACCTGCTGATCACACTTCTGATACAGCCCAGTACATCGTTGGCTTTCTGGACTGCAAGCACACATTGCTGGATCACGTTGAGCTTCTCACCCACCAGCACCCCCAAGACCTTTTTGCTGGGTCTTCTGCTTCTGTTCCTATGTCTAGCAACATGGAGGCAGATACTTGTTCAGTTGTGAAGTCACACCTAATGTCAAATTTTTAATATTTACGTGGTGGCCATCTCTCCTTTATTGTTCTCCCAATTTCTTTCAAATACTATGGAAGACCCTTTTATGGGTATTAGAGTTTCTCTGTAGGGTCTTGCCTAGGAACAATTCTCAGGTTTTCTCTGTGTGTTTTACCTCCGAGTCACAGCATACTTTGGTGATCCACCACTTCTACTACTGCTAGCAGATTCTTTGTTCATTCTCGGTATGATTCACTGTAGTTATACAACTACTAAGGGCTGGAGTTGCCTCCTAAAATATTTACACATTATTTAGGACACACGTTTAAGATGGCTTTTGTATCAAGTGAACAAAAAATACCATGCCACTCTATTCCTTGCCAAATCTTCGTGCTTCTCAATCCAGGTGGCTTGATTAAGTAGTTTCTGTAATTTATTTCTCTAGCTGTTGTCCTTGAAACTAAGAATCATGCTTGTAAATATTTTTAACCTACTTGTGTAATTAAATTTTTATCACTCAAGATAAGGTTATTTTCTGTAACCAGTTTGTGTACAGTGATTTCCCCACATTTAAAAACAATGTTAATCACCATGAGCTCGGGCCAGTACCCTGGGTGATTAAATTGAGCAAGCAATGGCTGGTGCAAGTGGCTTCTGTTAAAAGCCAATAGCAAACTCTGAATTGTGTTATAGTCACAGGAAACTACCAAGCTACTCCTCTGTCTGTTGCCGTGGTGTGAACTGCCATGAAGGAAAGAGAAACTACTTCTCAATGAATAAGAAATGAGCAAAGCTGAGGAGCTTGTCTGTAATTTACAGAAAGTTGTGAAATGCTTCCTAGTAAACATTCCCCAGAACAGCAAACACCATACCCCTAGAAACCAAGCATGTTTCACTACTTAGAATATATTTGATGCTGGTTACAGCTACTCAGCGGAACACTGGCATCAGTATGGAGACTTTTTCTTCTTTAAAACCTTCTCCAAAAAGGAAAACAGACTAAGAAAGCCTCTGTTGGCACCATAAGACCACAAGTCCAATATCTAAAGGTAGAGGAATTCAAGGGACAGCAGGCTAAAAATAACTACTCTGAATTCCTGTGACAGTGTCTTATTGACCTGAAGCAGTTAAAACCAAATAGAAAGTACCTGGGATGCAGGGTAGGATACCCCCATGGAGAACAAGTGGGGAGTTTGCCATTATAGACTTAGAGCTGTGAAATTCTGCCTGGCTATGCATCACCTTACCCACTCCCCTTGGCACTGAGCGCAGTTGCTTGTGTGTGATTCAATCTTTGCTTCTGGGAAACACACGGTTTGGTCAAAAAACATCACACAGTGGAGCTCCAAACACTTAGGATTTCCCTTAGGAATCTCCTCCAATGAATGTTGAAATTATATGCTTCATATTTGGTTTTGGTTAGTCTGACTGTAAAGCTGCGCTGTTGGTTCTCATTCTGCCATGCTGCTAATCCAGGATGCTGAACAGCCCCCACGTATTTTCCCCTATCTGAGATGAAGAACCTGTCAACATCCAACTTGATAAATTAATCAAATGAAGCCCTTTAAATTTCTCTCTGAAGAAAATTTCCCTGCCTTGCAGAAGTTTGTAATTTTTCCTATGCCCTTTCCAATTTTCCATCAAACTTATTTCAAAGATGTAGAAGCCAGAACAGGACCCTTTACGTCATTCTCACCCTTATTAAAACAGCTCATGGAAGAGGAATCCCTTCCTTTCTCTGACTTACTGGTCCAGGATGCTTGACTGGAAAACCAGTAGTTCCTCCTGGCACAGCATCCTCGTCGGAATTCATACCATTCTTACAGCACTCACAACCATTTTGCAGCACATAGGTGCTGGGAAAAAAACCTTCATTTCCTAAGCCTGCCCCACTCCCTGCCTGCATGCTTTGCTTTCATGGGCCATGCTTTCAAAGATATCCAGGCCCCTTAGATCTCACAGTTAATCCTCACTTTGCCAGCTTTTGAACGCAGCTGGGATTGCCCCCAGAGGGCACTTGTATAAAACTCCAAATAGATTGCCCCTACCTAAAGCCAGTTTCTGCTGTCAGAACTCCTGACAGTCAGCCCGGCAGGGCATTTCACAAGAGGACGGAACTGTTTAGCTGTCAAAAATCTCCAGAAGCTGAGCTGTGGAGCTCAGATGCCCTGAGCATCTCTGGTGCCACTTGTGTGAAAGCCAGCTGATGGAAAAGAGCTCTTTTTAACAAGTGGCAAGCCAGGGCACCGCAGGTTCAAGGGAGATCCAGTACACTCCATCATCACTGTTGTTAATCATCATCCTCTCCAAAGATGATCTGGCAAAATATGCTGAAGAAAAGGAAGCTGGCTTCACAAATGACGGTTACTCGGTTGCGACACAGGAGAGGAGAGCCAAGAGCACTGTCAGAAAGCCTCACAGAAATCATGAGGCTGTGCCATATGCTGAACAGGCTTCCCTGAGGCAGTGCCCTAGCGCATCCCAACATAGCCCAGCTTTTGCCCACGGAACGCTTGGCTTCAGCCTGCCAACCAGCACCTATCCTCCCCGTGCCTTAGTGCCAGCTGCAGACACATGGCCATAGGACAGAGCCTGCATTTTTCACAGAAGGACACTGGCCACATGCAAAGAGATGCAGCACACAAACAAAAGAGATTTTACTCACGACCACCTGGCTTAATTGCCCAAATTAGGTTTGTAATAACCTAACGGGTCTCAAGTCCCATCGGTGCAAGCTAGCCTTGATCCTCTGCAGCCTGTGCCCGAGGGACAGGCCCTCCTGCATGCAGTGGCAAGCAGGAAGAGAGCAGGCAGGTGGGGATCTCAGAAGGGATTTGCAGCCAGAGCTCCCACTCCCAAGACTTGCTGCAACGGGGTGGTTACTGGGTGAAGCCCACACCCACAACTGGAGCACAATAGTGCAAACATAAGAGAGCTATAGATCAAACAAGCCAAATGGCTCTGCACACTGGAGCTGCTGGGGCGCAGCTTGTCTCCCACCACAATGGGATGAAGCTTCATTTATCTTTCCGGAATCAGGAGCAAGAGGAGGGGGAGGTGAACCTGCTCATCACAACCACCAAGCATTGCTTTCGACAATGCAGCTTAGTATGGGCACCACGGGTCTGCCCTGCACAGTGTCTGTGGCCAGTGCCTACGCACACATTAACTGGAAACAAAATCACTTGGAGGAGGGCTGGGAAACCAGTCCCACTAGGCTGCACCCCCATGGCCAGCCTTGCCTCCTGGGTGGTCTCTGTAATGACGCTGGGTGACAAATGCAGCTACAAGGGGCTATCACAGAAACTAATTTCTTATAATAGAAGCAGAATAGCCAAAAAAATCTTCTCTTGGGCTGAAAAGACCAGTGCCTTGCTTTGCAAACACCACACCATTGCTCACCTCCTCTTCACACACTTCAACAATTTATAAACCCCAAGCCAGACCTGGCCAGTGCTCTTATACCACATCCTTATACCACCAGGAAAGACCTAAGATGCTTCTATCGTCTCTGGTTTCTGTCTGCTGCTAACTTCTGGCACACAATAATGCTTTGCCTCTCACCCAAGTAACTCAGCTTTTTAGGAGGCAGGAGAGGCCAGAGGCTTTGGACTGGAGGGACCAGCGCAAACCAGTCCCCCCAGCCTGAAGGCTGTGGTTGATGGCTGCTCAGAGCAGAGTGGGCAGCCCAGCACCTCTGGGGTCAAGCCCTGGGAGAGCCATCAGGACTGTACAGCCAGACCGTGTCTGCATCAGTTGCATGACACTGGGGCACTGTTTTAATTTAAAATGGATTAGGCTTTGTTTTCTTTTTTAGCACAATAACATTGCACGCATTGTTGGGCGATAAAACCCACAGATAACTGTGCCAGTGGACTGTTGGGGTGGACGTGATCAGCAGCACAGTGTGATCTGGGGTGGCGAAGAGAGGAAAGCCTATAGAAATGTGCTGCTACTGCCTATAGAAATATGCCAAGGCAGCAGCTCCTGGGAAGGTCCTTGCACAACTTTTGAATAGCTCTTTCCTGAAAGAGGGCGGAGGGGCCCAACGCCCAGAATTTGGATGACAACTGAAGCAAAGGCGGGGTGCAAGGCAGCAGGGACACATGTGAGCCAGCTATGCCTTGTGTCACTCCTACTCACAGCCATGCGACGGTGACAGCAAGGATGACGCCTGGGAGGACACTAGGAAGAGGAGGTGAGGATGTCTCAATTCACTGCAGCATTTATTAGTAAATTGCTGGTTTTCCCAGGCGGGTTCTGCTCCTCCTTGCTTGCCCTCCTTCTAGTTTTCCTTGGCTTAAGCTGTGTGTTTAGTGCTGGCATTTGAGGGAAATACTGCCTGACCAAGGTGCTCAGGCAAAATAATTTTGTTTCCCAGGTTTCTTGGCAGGACCTTTGTATCTCATGAACCAGGTTCTTTCACTACTCTAATCCATGCCTTTTGGTCAGAGGCAGCACAAGGCAGAAGGGATGTTATTCAGCAGCACTGAACCTGAGCTGCAGGAAGCACTTCTAGGGCACAGAGCTTTAGGATGTCCTAGGGCCATACAGCTCAGTTTGGGGACACCTACCTATACCCCACTGTGGTATTAAAGACCAGCCAGTATTTCTGCCTCCTGCAGAGTGAGAGGACTGCCTGATAAAGCCTCCTACAGCCTCACTGTCTCACCAAACTACTGTTATCAACCAAGCTGGTCCTTGCAGGCCTCTGACCCAGTTGTGCCTGGATCTCCTCTTCAGTCACGTTGACTCCCTGCACATGTAATGCCTGAAGAAGCTGATGCTGCCAGCAAAACGCAGTGAGAGTGCTTTCCAAAATGCTTATGTAGCAGCTGGAGACCTGACCCTGTGCAGATTTCTGCACAATATTCTCTCAGTGCTTTCTTACCTGAAAATCGTCGTAACATCTCATGGTTTTTTTAGCATCAGTTTTCCTGCCCATGTGCTCCAGACCAGGCATCCCTTGCTTCAAATGCTAACAGAAGGCACCAGGCTCCCCTGGGATGGTTTGCCACTGCTAGAGGGATGGCATCTCCATGTGGGCTAGGACAACAGGAGCTCCTGCAGATGTGGTGTGGGCTGGGGTTCATATCGTGCTACAATAGTTGCAACCAATACTGCTGCCCCGGGCAGGAACATAAGATGGATGGAATCAGGGGCAGCATGAGAAAACCCACAGACCCGCATGACACCAGTGTCCATCTGCCCTGACAGACAAGTGGAAAAGTCCAAATGAGCAAGACTGCAAGTCTGCACAGGCACTGTGGCAATGTACTCCCAGGAGGGAGATGTGCACGGGTGGTATCAGCATGCAGGCACAGCTGGTAGGAACACAGCTGCCCAGAGGAGCCCAAGTAGGCCAAATGCTCTGTGCAGTGCAGACAGGAGGAACAGGTTCTCGCTGCTGCTCTAAGTGATGCCAGGAGAGCACACAGCCACCAAGGCAGGAGACTTTACCTGCATGGGGAAGTGGCTCAGGGCACTTGGCATAGGCTGCTGCACTACTGAAACCTTGTGCGGGCAGTGTGAGAAGACAGAATAATGAGCTGGCACGAGCCACGGGTCAGCTGCAATTCCAACAAGCACCCTTGGTCCTCCTGAGCCCCGGGAGGAGGCCATGCACAATGTGGTGAGGACTGCATGAAAGCCTCCCCCCGGGCCAATTATGAGGTCTGTCCAGGTGATCCTGTGGTCTCGTAGAGGCTTAATGCACTGTGAATTGACAAGTCCTTTCCTGGTAGCAATTAAGTAAACTATCTTATTACTCAGAGACTCTTCTTTAGCAGGTATAATTACAGCAGGAATGCAGAGAGTAGAGTCTCCGTTCCATCAGATGGTGGTAATTCCCCCTCCTACAATCAGTCTTCCAGCATTTTATTTGTCTGACACATCAGATCCCATTTTCTCAGAGGGGAAAAAGTTTGCAAAACACCAGCAACAACAAATTAAGTATTATTAAGTCAGGCAATCACAGAGCTGAGACTTAGTGCCCTAATTTATCTAGCTTTTCCTGCAGAAAATCTCCTACATGCTATACCCAGCTGCTGTTGCTTATGGACATTACAGGCATCCAACACTTTAGAGCTATCAAGATTCTTTACCTTTGACATGGATTGAAACTCTCCCTTCAAAGATGTTTCAGACCTTTCAGCATCTACCAGGACAGCAGAGATAAGGTTCTGCCAAACCAAAGCACACGCTACAAATTCAAACCTAAAGACAGTCCCCAATAGGCAAAATAAAAAAACCTCTGCAAACAGAAGATTCTTCTCTGCTACTGGAGTCTGATTAGATCAACCATCTCCTTTGGCAGCAGTCCCTACAGAAAGGGATAGGGTTTATACAAAGGGGACAAAGGAAGAGCAGAGGGGCTTTTCACACTGGGGAGAGGCAGGGAGGGATTCGTTTAAGTGCTAATCGCTCTTGCACACAGTGTAACAAACCAGTGTGAACACATTGAGAAGATAAAATTGAAGGAAGATCTTAATTTGGGAAACTTAGAAAGAACACAGAGATACATTACTCTTTTACATATATACATATACGTATATATATATATGAGAAGAGGAAGTAAGGCCTCAAGTTGTGCCAGAGGAGGTTTAGATTAGATATTAGTAAAAATTTCTTTACTGAAAGAGTGGTGAAGCCTTGGAACAGGCTGCCCAGGGAAGTGGTGGAGTCATCATTCCTGGAGGTGTTCAAAAGACGTGTAGATGTGGTGCTTCAGGACATGGTTTAGTGAGCATAGGTATTGTGTTGATGGTTGGACGTGATGATCCTACGAGGTATTTTCCAGCCTTAACAATTCTAAAATTCTATAGTTCTGAGTAGGAAAGATCTGTAAAACAAATCATGTTGAGTTTGGCCAGTGCAGGCAGAACACATCAGGTGTTAAGTAGAAAACCTGGACAACTGCAAGTCATCTGCACATACTGCAGAGAAACTTAGGCCATTTATTATTAAACTGCAGACTGGCCTCTTTCTCAAACTGCATCCTCTAGAGAGAATATAAAATCTGTCAGAGGAAAACTGAAGTTACCAAACCCCAGGAAAACAACAAGGAACCCCCACCCTGGAGCCAGGACTCCCAAGTCCCTGTGTGCTGTCTGTTGGCAAAGTAGTCTTGGCGGCATTGTTGTCCTCGCTCTGCTGCCCACTGCCAGGCTAATGCCCTGGGACAGCTCTGGGGCCCATGGAGCTCTCAGCCCAGCTGAGACCCAGCCCTGGCCTCTCGCTCTTGCTGCAGCAAAGCCACGAGGGGATAACAGGATCAAGAGAGCAGTACAAGCTCTGGGAACTTGTCAGACAAATGTGTTTTTAACTGAATCCCAAATGAGCCGCTAAAGGAGCACATTAGTGCTGTCACGTGGAGCACATGATTTTGGAATTCATTAAGCCTTTGATGCAGCGTTAGCACCGCCATCTCCTGTCCCAGCCGTTAGCCATCTGGCTGAAAAGTGGCCAAGTTTCCTTTACCCCAGGATGGGAGGAATGGCCTGCTTTTGCAGTGGGGTTACAGGAGCCACAGAGCTAGAGGATGCACCCACCGGTCTTGAGAAAAAATGGCTCCTCTTCTTGGAGTCATAGAATGGTTTGGGTGGGAAGGGACCTCAAAGCACATCCAGTTCCAACCCCCTGCTATGGGCAAGGACACCTTCCACCAGCCCAGGCTGACCAAGGCCCCATCCAACCTGGCCTTGAACACCTCCAGAGAGGGGGCATCCACAGCTTCCCTGGGCAACCTGTGCCAGTGTCTCACCACGCTCAGCGTGAGAAATTTCTTCCGAATGTCTAATCTAAATCTTCCTTCCTCCAATTTAAAACCATTCCCCCTCTTTCTATCACTATAGGCCCTTATAAAAAGTCCTTCCTCAGCTTTCCTGTAGCACTTTTCAGTACTGGAAGGCAGCTATAAGGTCTCTCTTGAGCCTTCTCTTCTCCAGGCTGAGCAAGCCCAGCTCTCCCAGACTGTGCCCATAGCAGAAGTGCTCCAGCCCTCTGATCATCTTCGTAGCCTCCTCTGGATCCATTTTAACAGTTCCATATCCTCCATACGTTGGGGATTCGTGCTGCTCTCCATGTGTTGTCAGGCTTCTCCAGAGAAATCGGATGCTTCCAGAGGATATTTCTGGTAGGTGTAGTAGCTCTGGATCAGGGTGACCATGTTGAACCTAGGCTGACTTCTGCAGAAGAATTTCTGTGTGCTTGGACTGGCAAATGCTTGTTATTTCCTGTCCCATTGGGATTGCAACCCATTCTCCCTCACTCCCCATCTGGTGTAACAGCAAACTTGTATCCATAAAAATACACAAGTTATATACATTCCATTGCACCCATCTTGAGAAAAAACGGCGCCTCTTCTTGGAGCCTTTGGAACAAACATGCTATTTACCATATCGTGTGAGGCTTCTTCAGAGAAATGTTTCCAGAGAAGCTTCTTCTTTCTCTGAGACAGTTTACAAAAGAATGAAAAATTTAGATATGGAGAAGTGGAACTGGAGCTGGAAATCCTTCATTTAGTTACAAAGAACCAGAGCAGAAGCACCTCAGTTTGGATGAAACCAGACTAGAAATGTAATTGAAAGATAAAGGCAAATGTTACTGAATGTTGTTGGCTGTGGCACAGGGTCATGTTTTGCAGCACTAGCCCAAATACAAAGTCCCCTCCGAAACTCCAACTCTCCCTTGTTTGAGGACAGTTTGTAGATTAACCATGCTGTGGATGTGAAGACATAGAGGCGGCTCCATCCATAGCCAAGACATAGCAAACATCTTTATAGCTGGCTTTCCAGGCTAGAAAAAGCTCAAAAAGAATTGAAGAAAGTATCTGTGCAATCCCATCTCAGAACACTAGGGACTGTGCACCAATCACCTGTAAACCTCAGTGCAAAGGCCACATGCTCCTGGCCGACGTGGGCCGATGGTGTGATGCAGAGCTGGCTTGGAGCTAGAGCAGCACCTGTGCTAATAGCCCCATGCCCAATGCAACTTTGGTATTAGGGAGCATATTAGGCACACAAAAACTGCTCTGCAGGAAAGAGCTAGCAGTAGGTTGAAGTAGCTCTGGATCAGGGATGACCATGCCAGATCCAGGCTGGCTTCTGCAGAAGTATTTCTGTGCCCTTGCAGTGGCAAATACTTGCTGTTTCCTGTCTGATTGGGATTGCAGTCCATTCTCCATCACTCTGCATCTGGGATAATAGCAAACTTGTAGCCATACAAATACAGACATTATTTCTCACAGGCTAAGAACAGAGTGATAATTACTTTCTAACTGGGATCTGCTTGGTGTCCAGGCCTCAGTTCCTCCAGGGGACCTTTCATGGTGCATGCAGCAGGTGAGGCTGTGTGATTGCTGTGATTACAGCCTGGACAATATTTGGGCGAGATGGTGCCGTTGGTAGAGACTCAGCAGCTGTGCAGATGTCCACTACACCAGCCGCTGCAGGACTCAGTTGCTGGCAGAAATCTCCAAAGCGGAAATGCAGCAGGAGGATCCCTTTGAAAGGCTCTCCCAGGTCTCTCAAAACTGTGAAGTGGTTTTCCTTTCAAATTTTCCAACATCCTAATTCATCAAATCTTTTTGCTTGACTGAAAGCCAAGTATAGCTTTTGGAACAAAATCCATGTTCCACTCAGGGTTCCCCTGGCTGTTAACTGCCAGGATCTGTGATGCTAAGAGCTGACCCCAGACATGGCAAGTTCAACGTACAGATCAAAGCTGAAAACCCTCCAGCCTGGCCTGCCCTGTCCAGAGCAATTCTGAGCATCAGAAATGCTGTTCTTCCTCCAGGGACTCTCCTGTGAACATGCCCATGTAGCCAGCAGCTCCCCAAAATGTGATCAGAGCAAGATCAGTAGCTGCCCAGAGCCTCATTGAAGTGTGAATGTACTGCAGAAGGGACTAAAGATTTGCCATAGCTTTGCTGCTGGACTCAGATACAGGGTGCTGCTTTGGACTTTAATCCTTCACCTTCTTTGGATGCTTTATGTCCAAACTTCCTCCAGAACAGCTCCAAAGGAATTCAAGATGAAACTGCTGAAATCTCAAGTAGTGTGCAAACTCCTCGGTAAAGCTGGCTCCAAGAGGTAGAAAAGTGGCTAATATGGTATGATTTTCTAGGGCATTTCTAGGGAACTCCAAATTCTGAAGAACGAAGTTAATATACAAAAGGATAAATGAGACGATACACTCTTTGTCATATCACAAAACCTCTTGCAATTCTCTGAGGAGAATAACCACAACCAACTAAATAGGAAATCATAACAGAGTCCATTAGAGTGAGAAGATGAAAAAAAATCAAGAAAAACCAAACAAACCCACTAAACCACCCCAAAAGAAAAACACTGGAAGCTTGCCATAGAGTGAAAGGATAACAGAGGTATAAAAGTCAATTTAGAGAAGAAAGAGGCCCAGCAGAACCACACAATGAGTTACCCACACTAGCAAGGAACAGAAGGGAAATTCCCCTCCAGCCTGGGGAAGTGTGTCTGGAAAGCTGCCCAAGGGAAAAAGACCTGGGTGTGCTGGTTGACAGCTGGCTGAACATAAACCAGTAGTGTGCACAGGTGGCCAAGAGAGCCAACAGCATTCTGGCTTGTATTGGTAATGTTGTGGCCAGCAGGAGCAGGGAGGTGGTTGTGCCCCTGTGCTCAGCACTGATGAGGTCACACCTCGAGTGCTGGGTTCAGTTTTGGGCCCCTCACTCCAAGAAGGACACTGAGGGGCTGGAGCGTGTGCAGAGAAGGGCAACGAGGCTGGTGAGGGGGCTGGAGAACAAGCCCTGTGAGGAGAGACTGAGGGAACTGGGGTTGTTTAGCTTAGAGAAGAGGAGGCTGACAGGAGACCTTATCATTGCCTACAATCACCTGAAAGGAGGTTGTAGTGAGATGGGTGCTGGTGTCCTCCCAAGTAACAAGTGATAGGACAAGAAGAAATGGCCTCAAGTTGTGTCAGGGTAGGTTTAGATTGGATGTTAGAAAAAAATTCTTTACTGAAAGAGTGGTGAAGCCTTGGAACAGGCTGCTCAGGGAAGTGGTAGAGCCATTCAAAAAATAACTAGATGTGGCACACTGGGACATGGTCTAGTAGGCACGGTGGTGTTGGGCTGATGGTTGGACTGGATGATTTTAGAGTTCTTTTCCAACCTTAACGATTCTATGACATTCCCATGCTGCAACCTCCTTTTGCAGGGATGAATAAAGCAATCATCTCCCTGAAGTGAAAGTATTAGCAGGGTATATTTCAAAACAAATATATAACACAAACACTAAATTACATAGATGGCATTTGTCTGAGAGCTCTGCAGGAACCCAAACACACATCTCTCAGCAGCTAAGGAACATGCAACCTGTTGCTTAATTCAGCCTGAAACCGCAGGAATGACAGGAAGCAAAAGAGATGCCAGGGTTGGGCTTTTGCTTTTTTTTCCAAGAGCTTTGGGTAGATCTAAGAACCTGTGTATGACTTGTGAATCTGATTGCCACATTGTGAATTACAAATAGCATCCTTGGGCACACAGAGAAGTGAGAGTAAAGAGGAAGAAACAACCCCACTCTAGCAGAAGGAAGTCATGCCCCATTTCCTAAAGGACTGAGGAATCCTGTTTCATGGATGTGGCTGCACAGGTGGGTGTACTCAGATGGCCAAAACACTTTCAGCAAGGTCTCACACCAAATGTCCTTAATTATTCTACTCTACAACATGTTTATTCCCATGGTTAATAGAAAGGCAGAAGACAATGAATGGAAAATGGTCAGTGTGTAATATGGAGGAATGTATCAGTGCTGTCTCACCAGAATCTGTTGTGTCATAGGGCTTGTGATTGTAGGTGTATTCATAAATGGTCTGGGACAGGGTTTAAGCAGCAAAGGGACAGAGTTTGCTGGTGAGGCCAAGGTATTTAGTGTAGTGAAAATGAGCATTCACTGTAGAGCTCAAGAAAGATCTCACAATGAAGAGCTGGGTGATAAATGACCGATTAAAGTCAGTGTTGGCAGAGCTAATACACAAAGAGATGCTCTACCTGCACAAAGAGGGACTTCAGATCAGTTGTTCCCACTCATGAAAGTGGCCTGGGCGTCAGCTCAGTGTTTTGTCCTTTCCTCTCAGGGAAGATACTGTGGAATTCGGAAGAGACTGACAAGTGAAAAAGGAAGATCAAATACATAAGACAGTGAAGACAGCCAAGGGAGAGAAACTGATGTACATAAAACCACCTGCAGTGAGCAAGGTGTTTTGGAAATGAGTAGTTGTGATGTTTTATAGTCCAGAAACAAGGGCATATTGATTAAATAAGGGCATAGCAGGTTAAAAAATGAACAAATTTAAGTACATCTTCGCTATGCATTATAAATCTGAAGAGTTAATTGCCTAGGGTTGCTACGGAGGCAAAATAATCTAGAATTGATCAAAACCAATCAGATGCTTTTGGAAGAGCAACCCAGCAAGGACTGCTAGACAGAAGGATACTTTGATCAGAGCAAGGCTGGACTGAGTATTGCTCAAAACACGAATCAGAGGAAGCATGGCTTTGTGCGTGCACTGCTCTTTGGTCTTCTCTAAGCTCCACTGGCCACCTTCGTGGCCAGAATCCTGATTAGTCTGACCCTTACATCTCACACAGTAGTTTCTGTGATGCACCAGGAGGAGCAACTTGAGAAGCAAAGGCATGGTCAAATAGTCAGTCCTAAATGCTGATGCGAAGCAGTGGCACACCATGCAAGCATTTGGTCTGGACAACAAAGTTAACCAGAAAATAGGAAAGGTTGTATCTCACAGATGCCGTAACAACACTCCACAGTCACTTGACATAAGCTGGAGTGAGGCTAAGTGCAACATGGCCAGCCTTGTTTGGGCTGAGGGCCAAATAGGTCTTTAAAATACATTTGGGAAAAGCTACATGTCAACATATGCCATAGTGTTGCCCAGGAAGAAAGCAAACAACACAAGGGCTGCCAGTGTTATGAAAAGAGGTTAAGAGCCTTACTGGTGCTTGGATAATGGGATCACATGCCTAAACCTCAAGTCTACATCAAAGATGGTGGCCAGACTGATGAGAGGAAAAAGCAGAGCTGAGAAGAGGTGGAACAAAAAGTGTTCAGGACAGAAGGAGAAAAGAACCAAAATTTCTGTTTTAGCCAGCCTGATATGTAGTTGCTGGCTAGATACCAAAGGCAAGTCAGAGCTTTAGTTTGTACAGAAGACACTAATACAGACTAGGTCTTAGCCTAGAGGTAATTACCTAAAAGGTTGTTTGCAGCCAAGATCATTCAGATGTAAAGCATAGAGTGAGACAAGAAAGGGATACAAAACCCTTCTGCTGAAACAGGGAGGCAGGTTAGGGAAGCTCTCTTAAGGGTGCACCAAAGCACCAGTTGAAGGGATGGAGTGTGAGGGGCTGACTAGGAAGGCAGACAAGTGCTAAAGGAGTCCCTTTAGCACTTCCAGTTCTGGCTCCCATGGACTGCAGATACTTCTTGCTGCTTTTCCTACCTTCCAGGATGCCGGCTCTGCTAAGCTTCCCAGAGTACACCTTCCCTTTCTAATCTTCCCCTCTGAGATCCCCTGAAGTGCCATGGGCATAAAATGCAGTGTTCAGGGAATGTACAAGCTGCCAGGCCCTCTTCTGGGTGCTGCGCCTGCTCACACAGCCTATACAGCCCAATACTGGCCTTTTATGTCAGCGTACATCCCATTCAGTTCACCATCCGACAGCTGAACTATAACATGATATAACATGAACGGCCTTCCCACTTCGGCTCATGCAGTTTGTTCTTTGCTTTCTGTAAGAGATAACTTTGAGTGCCACAGGGGAAGCTGCTGCCATAGGAAATAAGATAGGGCTGCTCATGCAGCTGCTTCTCTTCAACGGAGAAGATCATCTTCAGGGAGAAGATGAAAGAAATCCTTAACATAACTCATGCTCTCACACAGAGCTGAAGCTCCAATGCTAGGCTTTGGCAATGAGCTGGAAACACGCACACAAAGACTATGCCAGAGAAGTCAAATCTGCACTTTAGCAACCTATTCTATTCCTAGCTCTTATCCCTGCTTTTCCCCATTGCTGGCACACATTTCTCCCCATGACAGCCTGGAGTATTAAGTTTGCCAGTGATCCTGCAAAACAGAGCTTTGTAGAAATGGGCCAATGCCTCCAGTGTTGCATAACCTCCTCAGCCTAGCAGCTTCTCACCCTTCTTTTCACTTGGTTTCCTCTTTCCATGTCACAGAAAACCTCAGAAGTAGCAGATGCGGGAGAAACCTGACCTGCCAGCCCAGGCGTGCTGCCCAGGTCTGTGCCAGGCTCCTGGCTGCCCTCATCGCAATTCTACTTCATACCCATTAAAGCAGGGGTAAGAACAATCTGTGCTCAATCTGCCCTTGTTTTGGGAAGCTTGCGAAGAGACTAGCCATGCACAGCCACCAGAGAAGTGTCCTGATCCACTGCTATGTCATTCCATGCAGTGACACTTGTGAGTTGTGCCTGCAGCAGCACGTAGGAGGTGCTGGAGGCAGCTGCTGGGGAAAAGCTCTTTCAGCCCTCTTTCATTCAACGTTATCCCTGCCAGGCTACAAGAACAAACAGTGGTTTGTAGCTGGATCTTTGCCCTGGGCTTACACCATGCTCTGTGGCACAGGAACTAGGAAAGAGTTACAGAGCAGTTCCGTTACTAAAACACATTTCTCATATGGGTCTCAGTTCTGCGCATTAGTGAGTTCTTAGAAATGCTGTGGCCATGAAGTGGTTCTACGTGCTGCCCAGAAGGAAGGCTTTCCAGATACCCAGTGGTGGAGAAAGCCAAGGAGAGCATTGGCACAGAGGCCAAGGCTGCCCAGTAAAATGCCGCTGGGCTTAGCCAGAAAGACTCTGAAAACAGCAGCCTTTGACTGCCTGGACTGGTTCTGTCCTGAACAACCTCAAAGCAGCTGCCAAAACCCAGCACGAGGAAGAGAAAAGGTGTGTTAACGCTGCAAGGCAGTGCTGGGTACAGCCAGGATGTCAGGCTGGAACAACCACCGCTTCCCTGTCTGTTCCCCAGCAGTGCCATCTCATGACCCAGAGCAGCTCAGCACTGTTGCTCCAGAAAGCACAGAGGAGGGAAGGGAAAAAGCCCCGTGGTTAAAGTCAGTGCTAAGACACTGCCACAGGCATCCTGTAACCCATTGATAAGCTTCTCCGGCCACAGCACCAACTGATGCAACTAGGACTCACTCATGCTTCTCGAGGAGGGGTGCAAGCAGGGTGGGCAGTGTGGTTGTCCCCTGGTGCAGAGGGATCTGCCAGGGAAACACTGAGCCAGAGGGAGCTCAGTTTTGCTTGTGGAATACACAGGGAGATGAGATTGAGCAGTATTACAGGTGGCAATTTACACTGGAATTACTGGTCTACGAACCCTCAGTTTTTCCACTGAGACACTTTGCACTACCCCCCTTCCGCCCTCAGAGGTGTTAACTGTTCTCTCTGCAGGGAGCAGAAACAAAGAAAATGCTGAGCTTCTCCTTATATGAAGAAGAGAGATTTATTTTTAAAGGTAGAAAATACATAACAAGTAGCACAGTCCTGTATGTTCCAGGTGTTCTATCCTCAGTGTAAAGTACCATGTTGTCCAACCCAGACTTGTAGTGATTCCAACCAGGATGAACAAGAGGGTTTTGCCAATGATTCCTTGACTTCAGCCCTAGCTAAGGAATGGAGAGCAGCGTGCCAGCACACTGATGCAAGGGCAGGAAACAGACTCTGCAGAAAAAATCCTCTTGCTCCTTGTCTCAGCTCCTCCTCAAGTGATCCTGCACTCAACAGAAAGGACATACCATTTTCATCCCTTACTTCCCAAGCCCACCTTCCCTTGGCACCCAAAGCAGCAGATACACAGGACCAAAACAGAGACAGAGGACTTGAAGAGAAATCAGTACACGTGTCTGTGAGAGAGCAGGTTGTCGGGAGATATCCAGTTTGTGATTATCAACAACGCAAGGTGAGGGGGTTCCAGGCACACTGAAGTATTGACACGTAGACTATCAGGCACTGTGGATCTGTGCAGAGTGTGACTGTTCCATCCTCTCCCCTCCGCCACGATAAGACCAGTCCAGATACTGCAGTCTCAGCCACTAAGACTGGCTGATGAGTTTATTTCCACAGCAGTCCTGTCTAATGGCACAGGGCCAGCTGGGTCCAGGAAAAAAAAAAAATATCCCCCAAAATAAAATAGCTGCTCTGTGTCTGGATATGTTCACTTAGTGAGGCAAGGCCCAGCAGCACTGGAAGAGGACAGGGCTAAGGCACTTTGACCTGCAAGAAAGTAAAGAAACACAATTCAGTGGACGACATAAAGGAGGGTTCCATTCACCAATCCCAATAGGACACATTTGCAGTTACCTATGCATATCCCACGCGTTTTCCTTCTTCTGCCTAACCTCAGACACAAGGAGCATCCCCTCGGTACGTCAACACCCACACACAGGAATGAAGCAATTGAGTCAAACACTTCAGGGAGAGGATTTTCTCAGCCATCAAAAGGAAGACGAGACAGGGCCTGAGTACTGAGCTTTGCTCCAACATGAATTCCTGGGAGCAGAATCATACTGCAATCCTGGTGCAAGGCTGCAACCACTGCAGTGGGTCTGCAGCCAACAGCAGTGTCTTCTGATCTTTCTACTCCCTGCTTACACAAACACACATTTTTTCAGAGGTAGGTAACAGCACCACTACTGCTTCCTCCTGCCTTCATCAACTGAATGGGAGAGGGATTTACCCACTGGCTGCAGAGGGGAGGTGCACATCCATTAGATGCTTCAGACAATGCATGGGGCATAGACAGCTGTGTCAGAAGGTCCTTCTCAGCCCACTCCATGTACTCCTATAACCCACTCAGTATATTACAGCCTCAGTAACCAGCCATATTTCCAGCTGCTGCGACCTTGTTTAAAGTCCTCACAGACTTCTGCCTTTTCCTATGTTCTCAGCCTTGCCTTCGGCTCATTGCCTCTGTTACCCCTCAGTGCCCTCTGCCCAGCACCCACTTGTGAAATGTGCCTCTCTCCACAACATTAAGCCATTGCAGCTGACTACTGTAGCATGCAGATAAGCTTTCCGATAGCACTCGTCCTTCCAGCCCCAAGACTCTAACAAACTGAGAGCTCCCTCCAGCAGCCCTGTTGTTGTACTGCAAACACACTGCACCATAGGTGCTGGGAATCCAACCTTATGCTGATCTTTCCTGGTATTTTTGCAGTCCTGGAATGGAAGCTGGCCACTGTCCTGTTTTACCTGCTCTATTTCTAGGTAGCTGGTGGCTAAGAGATGCTCCAGGTGGAGCAGGAAAGGAAGAACCTCTTTGCTCCTGCTTTTCCCAGGGACACTGCAATTGCTGTCTGTCTTCCTGTGGGCTGCCTCCTCTTATCATGTCACTAAGGCTCTAGATCCGCAATGCTGAGACCCTGACAGGAGCTCTGTACTGAGGTGTTCAAGGGAATGGAAGAGAACTGCAGTGAGAAGCAGAGAGATAGCATTACGGGAGAAGCAACTGGGACGCTGGCCACATTACAGCCCTTTCTGCTGTGGGCTTCTCTTTGGGCATCTCAGTGCGACTCTCTCTCAGCATCTCCCCAATCCAACTCTTCCAATGAACACAGTCTTGACCCAAGAACACCAAATAAAACCTGTGAGCCAAGAGCCAGGAAACCGAGTGCTACTTGTGTAAGTCTCGTCTCTCCTGCCCATGGGCAGAGCAGCTCCCCATGTCCCACAGTGGCTGTGGGTGCAAGGTTTGGCAGAAGATATGCCCCAGCTCACCTGCTGGATTTCCTGCATTGCCAGGCGTATGGAAGAGTGGAGGCGAGGGAAAGCTCGCTGGCTGCCTCTCTCCTTGCTTGAGCTTGGCTCTGTCATACTGTTGTCCAGGTTCTGTTGGTTTTGGCAGTTCTTGGTTCTCCTGAACCACACACGTTTGAGAACCGTGGCTGCTCCTGATGGCAGAGCAGGTCTGCTGGTGGAAGGCCTGGAGGGGCAGGGTGGCTCCTCTGGAGTGGCCTCCCTCTCGGCTGCTGGTGGACTCAGCCTGAGGCACTCCAGATTTTCGTAATCCAAACTCTCACTTTTCTGAGAGGAAGAAAGAGTGGACTCAGCAGTGTCTTACAGACCCTTCACACACCCCAAACAGCACAATGAAGAGAAATATCCAGCTATGTCTACTGCTGACATTCAGGGGGCAGTGTCATTCACCCCCCAGGGCCTCTCCCCCATCCCAGAACTAACCAGTTCCCAGCTAGTAGCATTAGCCAGTGCATGCAAAAGAGGCCAAGCTGCTTGGCCAGAATGGGAAACCTCCAACAGGAACACAAAAGAGAGATGCTGCTGCAGTGACTCTGTCCACTCAGCACACAATCCATGTCCCACCCCCTTCTCTGGCTGCAGATCCTCGACATTTACCTGCCCACAGGGAACAGTCAGTATCTCCATGAAGGGCTGGATACCCACAGTCTGGTGATACTGAACCAGTTCAGTGAGTGAGGCATGAGCCCTGTCTTCCCCCAGGATGACATAGCGTGCATTGGGCTGCATCTGGATCATGTAGTGTCTGCAGCGGCCTTCGCCTCTGGGGAGATGAACAGAAAGAAATAGTCATGGCATGGGGGCCCAACATCTCTCTAGGAGCCAATCACTGCTTTCTGCACTTGCCTCAAGAGGCCAAATGCGATCAGGAGCCACAGTAAAAAATAACACAGAGATGCAGGAGAAGCACCATGCTGGAGTATCACACACTGTGCTAATAGGTGCTGGAAGAGCAGCAATTTCCCCAAAGTCAGTGACAGGAGAACCACAGCACCTGGATCCAAACCCCAGCAGACTCTATGACCTCTCATGCCGGTTGTTCACATTAAACTCTGCCCTGCCTCTTGCCTGAGGTTGTACAAAGACCATGACCTAACACTCTGATTGCCCTTCCTCAGGCCCTCCTCTAGACTCATGTCCTCAGCTCCAGTCAATGCTTCTTCCAACCTTTTCTGCTCACTCAGCCATACAGCACAGCCCAAGCAGGACCTGCAGCCTTGAAGCTGCAGTACCCCACCCACAACAGATGTAGTTTTAAGCAAGAGACAGACTCCGCAGTGTCCTGTCTGTTACTCCAAACTGTCTGAGGCACACAACAGGAGAGGCTGAACATTATTTTCACTGGACTCCTCTGTGGAAGAGGTTAATTCTGCCAGCCATGCACAGCTCAGTTTAGGACCTTCCTTTTCCTTCTCTGCAAAGCTTATTACCTACCTGTATGTTAAGGTGTAGCCTGGTCGGCTCTGGCTAATCCGAACAAGAAAGCAACCCAAAGGCCTGTCAATCAGCAAATTTTCAGCTTCTCTGGAAAAAGAAAAGAGTTTTTCAGTGGACAGTGAGCAGCTGCCCCTGTGCAGGGATTTCCATCCTATCTCAAGTGCTCACAGTAGTGCTTCCAGTCCACAGGGACATCAGCATCTGCCCCATGTGTTCCAAGCTGGAGATTTCCAGGCTCAGGCTTGCAAGGGAGTTATTAGTAGGCTGAGGAGGCAAAATACTCTCAGCCAAAGCCTCTCCAAGCAGGGCTGCTCAAACCTCCAGTGATCTGACTAGAGAAACAGCTCCCTTCCAGCACAGAGCACATTACAAAGCATCGCTGAGATGAGGACACTGTGCACATGATGGATTTCCTATGCTCCAGGGCTGATGGAAGAAGTCAGGATGCTGTGGGGTAGTGGTGCTCAGCACAAGGTAAGCCCAGCGCCTTGGAAAAACACCAACTTGGATTACACTACTCTGACTCTCCAAACTTCCTGCTGAATGGAGGTCTTCCCCCCCTTTGCCCATAGACAAAGCACCGCTTTGTGCTTGTCATGTGCCCTGCTCCAGGCTAAAGGTGACTGCAAATCACCAGTGTATTCTGGGGTTGCTCTGACTGCGTTACATAAGGCTGAGCTTATACAGGCTGAGCTGTATGGAGACTTAAATCCAGCAACAGGAAGCACCACTTCAAAAGTGTCTAATCTTCAGTGTCTTTGGGAAGGACATGCTATGACCTTCACTGTTATGTGTTTGTAACTAACCTAAACCAGAATTCAGATAGTTTTGTCTTCCAGGCCCTAGTTCCTCTCCTACATTCTTGGATCGGTGGACAAAAGCATTAATGAAGGTGGGAAACTTGTTAATTATCTTCAAACAAAGAAAAGAAACCCTGCCAGAAGGGAGCTGACAGCTACTCTAGCGTCCTTTACTAAACTAACATGCTGTATAATGTCTCTGAATAGGGTTCACATGGATACACTGACAAAATCCAGGAACTTGTGATCTAGTAAGACTGAAGAAGACTTGCAGCTTGAACAGAACTGAAATGGAGAGACTGAAACAAGAACATAAGGGTTTTGAAATTACATGCATGCTTTGCAGCAATGCCCACACGCATCCCACCAAATAAGGGACATTGGCAGTTAGCAAGCATGCAGCATCATAGATTAGTTTGCACAGAGGGGAGACTACAGCCAGAAATTCTGACTTCTACCTGCTAACCCCACTGTGTTGCTCTTATCCAATCACTGGCATAATCAGCATTTCTCTGCTTATCACACTGCTTGGAAAGCAGTGCTTGGCTCGGCTAAGAGAATGAAGTGCAAGGCATCCCCAGTAGCAGGCATTAAATAAAGGTTTTCCAAAACAACTTGAGAATTCACAGTGTCAGAAACAACTCCATAAGAAGGCAGGGCTTTGTGGATGTCTCTCCCTAAAGGGACGCAAATTCCATCTACACTGCATTCTCCTTAAATGGGTGGAGGAATCAACAAAAACCTCTCCTTTTCTTGTCTCTGTGGGCTTTGGGGGTCTCTTGCTATCCTACTCACTAAGGCCTCTCTTTAACTTTTTAAAAATAGATGTACACTGAATTCTGCATTCTCTTGCTGTAAACTAATGTCTCTTCCTGACTTAAACTGAGATGTGGGAAGAGTCCTAACAAGTCAGTCCAAAAGCTCATCTTCATTCCACATCACATCTCTGCAAATGGTCACAACAGGGTAAACACATGCACTTATTTCCTTTACAAGTACTTTCCAAGCCTCCCTTCCCTGCACAAAGTATTTAGGAACCCACATTGGACTTACTTCCTGTGAGTTTCCACAGTCCTTCCCTGGATCCGTGGAAAGTTCTAGCATTTACATCCTGCGAGGAAGAGCTCCCATTCCTTAAGGAGGGAAATCCAACCTATGCAGAGCTCCTAAGGACACAACAGGCTTCTGCCTGCCTGCCACGGCCCAAGCCACTCTGTCCAGCATACCCACCTCCGGCTGATCATCCCATGCAGCCAGCTTGGAAAGGCCCCATCATCCTGCATGATCTTTTGGGCCTGTGTCTCTTTGAACCAGCGAAGAGTTGCTCCTCTCTTCAGCTTCCTCATTTTTGCCTCTTCTCCAGTCTGTTCCTCTGTTCCCAGGACTAAGCGAGGTGCAGAAGGGTCCAAGAAGTTATCAAAAGGAGTGGACTGAAAGTGGGGAGAGGGGAAAAGTGGGCAAGAAAGCAAGACCAAAGGCAAGGACCTCTGAAGGGATCACTTTGATAGTGATCAGGTGCAAATTATCAAACACTGCTTTCAGCTCCTCAAAGGTCCTGACCATGCTTTTTAACTGACCACAGCAGGAAAGGACCCTCTCCTCATAACAATGTTCTCCTGGGACTACACACAGGGCAACATGTGCATACAGAAGGCGGGAGGAGCAGGGAACCAGCACACCTGGCTAAGGAGCCCCAGGCAGAGCCAATGTCACTACCTCTGTCAGTTTGCTGCGTGGCCGTGGCACTGGTGGCTGTGGTGGCTTATCAGAAGAATGGGGAGAAGGCTGAGGGCGCCTCTTTCGTGGCATGGGGACTGGAAGGGAGATTCTTTCTGCAACAAGAGGAAAGCAGTAGACGAAATGTAGCATTCGAGATCCGCGAGATCCACCCTCCACATGCCCAGGACAGGGACAGGTTCTGCTGCACAGTGTGTGGGAAAGACACAGCTTGGCACTCCTCCTATCACAGCCAAGCAGATGACCTTCACCACGTTGCTTCTGCTCCACACAGGTAAAGCCACACTTCCAAATAGCAGAAATGTCAGCAACTCCCTGCCTACTGCATTGGTGGAACCCCCAACCCCAGGGGAGCCGAGGGCAAGGCATCATCACATGGAGCTTACAGCACTTCCAAGGTAATCATTGCATGAGTGGCCATGCATGGGGGCAGTGGGAGTAACTCACTCTGAGCCTCTGCTTCCATTGCCAGCTGCTGGCTTCTTTCTCTCTCTGCCTCCTCCTGTAGCCGCTGTGCCTGAACTCTCAGCTCAGCCACCAGTTTCAGGTAACTCTTCCTGTATCTGAATCCCCTGAAAACTGTTCAGAGAAAAGCTGTGGTCACTAAAACGTGCTCATCATACCTTTGTCACTCCCTGGGTGAAGGACACTGGGTGATATCCCTTCACCCAAAGCAAAGCCCTTAACACTTCAATCATGTTAATAAAGAGAAAAGCAAACTTCACTTGAGCAGGCAGTCAAAACCACATGAGAACTGTCTTCTACTCTCTAAGCTGCTAGATCATGGGTTTCAAAAAACCAAATCACAGATCTAAGCTCTCATCTCTAATGCCAAGGCACAGGATACCTAAAAACCAAAGCCACCAAAGCCTGACACAAGGGCCTCTGTTAACAACTTATCTCCCCAGTACCCTTCAGAGACTACTTAGAAAAAGCAAAGTTCTTCCATACAGGAGATGGGATTTCCATTGTGTCAGCCCACAGGACAACCTTTCCCACAAGCAGCCAACAGAGTATTTGTCAGGAGTTTTTACAGACACTGCATTGTCTGACCTACTCTACCAGGTACTAAAGCACATGAACTGAAAGCCCCACTCTCTCATTTCCCAATACCCCCACATCTTCCACATGGATGAGAACAAGGCACAGCATGTGACAGTCTGATGCCGATCATGCTATACTGTGCATAGTTGGAAGCTGCTCAGATGCTTCAGCAGTGCAACAACCCGTACAGAAGAGAAGTACGACAGAGAGGGGCCAGGCACGATGATAGCCTCCTCCTCCTGATAGCACAGTCCTCATGGAGCCTGTGCACAGGGAAATACCAAACTGACCACAGTGTCCACTCTGGAGGAACAGGCTGCCAGAGGAGACACTACCTGGAAAGAAAAGAAAAAAACAGCACAACAAACGTAAACCCTTAAACCCTTTTGCCTGTCTCTGAAAGCAGGAATGAGATCTGCTTTACTTCTCCCTCCTCTCAGTTCAGCACCACTCACAAACAAGGCCTCACTCCAGAGGACTGTCATCCAGACCTCGAGATGAAGACAAATCAACATCCTTGCCCTGCTCAGCTCAGTTCTCCTGCACATATGCTTTCCCTTTCCAAGGCTCTCACTGTCTGATGGCTCTCCCCATTTGCTGATGAGCCCTGAGGAGGTGGACATCTGCAAATAAGCACACTGACTCCACAGGCCTTTACACGGAGATAGTGCCTGACCTGCCTTTCTGTCATCAGCAAAGATGCAATGGTGGAGCAGGGACTGGAGAAGAGTTTTTCCTTGTCCTGGTCTAAAATTAGAGTTAAGGGACTCTCTTGCCCCAGTTCTCACCTTTCTGTAGGACAACTGCTGCTCTTTCTAGTCGCTTCACATACTCTCCCAGCTGTTCCTGGTGCCAATACTTAAAGAAAAGTCGTGACTTCCTGAGAAGTTGGGGAG
Source organism: Neomorphus geoffroyi (assembly GCA_033558235.1). NCBI lineage: Eukaryota > Metazoa > Chordata > Aves > Cuculiformes > Neomorphidae > Neomorphus > Neomorphus geoffroyi. Next base: position 4,462,869 of record JAUMJM010000048.1, read on the forward strand.
AGAATAAAGCAATGAGAAACAGATTGTCTACACTTGCATCTAATCATCCTCTGGATGATTAGATGATCATCCAACTTGCTATAGCTGCAAAGTTCTCCCTGATGAGAACCAGATAATAGTCTACATGTACAAAGTCTCTCCAGTTCAGGTCCCTGATTCCCAGCAATAGTGTTCCACACCTACCCACATATCCAGCCCGTCAGCGCTGTACTTTGCAGTATCTCCAAGCAGCTGAAAGAGAGCATAAAAGTGAAACAGATATTTTTCCACGCAAAGTGAATATCAGGCTACCAGTCTTCTCTGAAAGGGTGGTCAGGCACTGGAACAGGCTGCCTAGGGAGGTGGCTAAGTCACCATTCCTGAGGGTGTTTAAAAGATGGGTAGATGAGTTTCTCAGGGATATGGTTTAGTTAGTGGACAGGTACAGTTTGACTCGATGATCTCAGAGGTCTTTTCCAACCAGATGATTCTATAATTCTAAGTGGGGATAAAGTGTCTTAATGATTCTGCATTTTATTTGCTGTCCCTGTCATCTGGTCAAAATCAGTCAATCTGGCTGTCCATCTGTAGTGTTGCTTGAGGTGCAGCTAGGATTACACTCAGGAACATTATCAAATGTGTTTCCTAGAGGTAGATTTCCCTCAGCTCCCTTGGAGGTAATTCTGGAGTGTCTATTTTATCCTCAGAACTGTTTTTCCTAATTTCATTTCCAAGCTCTTTGGAGCACACAAGTTGCAAGGTCAGCACAGCAAGACTTCTGGGAAGAAGTCTGTTTTTCAATTCCAGTTTCATTTTGTAGACTCTAGAGACAAAATCTGGGTCAGAAAATCAGAGATTTCCCAACACTTGGAACTGAAAGCTATACTCTAGCTGCATCACAGTTTCCTTGCTCTGCCTGCAAATCCAGGCTGCGAAACCATAGTCACACTTTTTGCTACTATCTCACATAGCAAAGCAGAAGTGGTTTTCCTTTTGCCAGCTTCCACTGTGCTAGAATCTATATTCAAGGTAATTTTTTTCTCAAAAGCAACCTATGATTTTTGTGTCTGAAAACACACCATGCTGCCTGTCTACCATCATCTTTCTGTCATCCATGAGGTTCGCTCTTGACTTACGCATCAATTTGGTTTGCAACACTTATTAATTCAGTATCATCAGTAACTTCAAGGAAGCTCTGTGAAGGTTGGAGGAGCTACTGCCAGGAGAGAACTTTTCCAGAATATACAAATCCTTTTCTTAAGACACTTAAAAAAAATCTTCCAAACCCAAAAACCAGCTGGTTGCTCTACACACTTCATTCTCACTATCTGTCAGAACCGACCATTGCAGGAAGAGGGACTGGGAAAATGGAAAAGAGGAGGTGGGGAGTTGCTGTCCCAGATGTAAGAAGTAAAAAGCTTTCAAGGTAAGACTGCTGAGCTGGAGGGGACCTTATGTGTGCAAGAACAGTCAGGTTCTGAAAGTGCTGGGGGCATATTATGCCTGCACACATAGAAAGTTCTTTGATCAGAAACATCCTTTCTAGCCAGGGATATATTCAGTGCTGGCTGCTTGCTCAGCATTGGATTTACCTTCCTCTTCTTCTCACATGAAACCATCAGGAAAAAGCCTGAAGAGGCACCTGGCAACTGTGCTAAGGCCCTGCCATACTGAGTTCAGTGAATACCCTAGACCATTACTGTGATTCCATAAATTAAGTACATTAGCTAATTCTAATTCCACAGGGTAGCAAGGCTTTTGTGTAATTGAATTAAACGGCTACATTGTAATTCAAGAAAGATTTCCTTCATCACTGTACCAAATGCTTTCTAAATACCAACTGCCTCTTTTTAAATACCATCTACAAGGATGGGGTCCCCATCACCACAAAACCCATCCTCACTTTGTTCTTTTGACACAGTTTGCTATGCTGCTCCCAAGAACAAAATTCTCTAAAGAACAAACTGGACTGCACACAAAGGAAGGGTTCCTACCTTTCTTTCGTGAGGGAAACATCTGGTTTAACTAGAAGAATTCCATATCTGTAAAAAACAAATGAATTCAGCAAGGCAAGAGCCGCATCCTTGTCATGCTGAAGTGACCCATGTCACCCTCACAGTAAACAACAATAAACCACTATCTTTCTTACTCAGCCTCCCACAGCAAACAACCCCACGATCTCAGCCATATGAACTTTAAAGAGGCAGTTTCACTCCCTGCTCATACCTAGTTATCAGGATTCCTTCCTTAACAATATCTAACACAGAACATTCCGAGGTTTAAACAAACCTTTCAGCAAATTCCTCAAATGAGGGTCTCCAGGAGAAACCATCTTTTCGGATACGGATTGTCTCCAGCAGCCCATTGTACCGGAGCTGAAGCAGAATCACAATAAGAAACAAATACAAGCAGGTCATTAGGACATCAGTTTGTTCCTCTGCAGTCAGAAATTCCTTCATTCAGCCCTAAACTTCTCTAGTTCAAACTGAAAAAGTTTCTTTCTGAAAATCCTTCTTTGGTTAAAGACTGAATTTACCACATCCTGTAAGTCTGATGATTAACCACTCTCAGTTAAGAGCTGGAAACCATAAAAACCAATGACTGAAATAGCTTAACCTTCCAGCCATGGGTACTGCTTTGCCTGTCCCTTAGAGGATAGCCTTTTACTTCAAAAGCTGGACAAAAAAGTACTCTGAGGCATGGATGAACTTCCCTCTTAATCCTATCCTTTCTTATATACATTAAACAGGCCACAGAGCTTTCTGAACTTTTCTCATCATTTTCAGTATTCTTTAAAGTGTCTGGATCTCAGACCTGACACAACATCCAAAGACAGTCATATCAGCACATTTCGGTTCCTATCAAAGTGATTCCATCTTGGCTTCTAGTCAGAGTTGGTCTGGCTGATGGGCAAAGACAGTCTCCTCTGAGAAGCATAATTTTTTCCGGGGTACTGTCTGCACTTGTCCCTGTTCAAGGAATGCAAAGATGAATCCTAGTGCGTGACAAGCAGATCTCATTGCATTTGTGAAAAAGAAGTGGGAGAGAACTAAGATTGCAAAACCTGAACCCAGCAGTCAACAACCAAGTACCCAGAACATTTACATGAATGTGTGTGCCTGCTCTTTCTCTTGCAACGGAAGACTCAGATCAGTCAGCTTCCAGCTATCTCCACAGCCTTTCGGAGAGGTCTGCCCTCCCCACTGTGACATGAAAGAAGTACCTCTAAAGGACACTGCTTTTGCTTACCTGCAGCAGCACCATCTGGTTGTCCACCACACCTGGCTCCCTCTGCCTGTTGGGTTTTATACAGCGCACAAAGTGTGGGTCGGCAGAATACATCCTCTCCATGAGCACCATCAGGGAATGCTGGAGAGGGTAGAGAAAGATCAACAGTCCATCAAGTCAAAGCACCACAAGATCTTGGCATGCAATACCTCGGGGTGAGAACCGTTTTCCAAACCCATAGCAACTTCTGAGGCTCTGGTAACAGCTGTGTCACTCCCACCACGATCAGCTGTGCTTGGAACCCATTAAAAATCCCCTGTCTACATGTGAATGCTGTAATGACGCTTACAAGCTCTGACAAAAATATCACTGCATTCATTTCAAGAGGCACTGCAGGGCAGCAACACTTTACCCGGAACTGAGCTCCAGCAGACTGTTTTCGCGTGCTGTTGAACTTGTCATCTGCTCCTGGTATGACCTGAAACCGGACACAAACAAAAGGATCACCCCTAGAAGGAGCACTTGATTGCCATCCAAAAAGCTCTTCTGGAAGGCAGATGGCAAAAAGGAGAGATTTCAGGGCAGGGAAGACAAGTTAAACATATTAGTAGAAGCAAGAAGAAAACATTGTAAAAAACACAGGAGAAATCGTTGCAAGCAGATTTCTGTCTGCTCTTCTTTTCAACTAGACCCTGTCTACTCCCATTTTCAGCCTTTTTCTCAAATACTAAATATCAGGTAGCTATGCCATCATTTATCAACTGCCACGTGGACCTGAAGTGCAATACCTTGGCTTTCACATGAGGCATCAGTGTCCCTGTTCTGGAGATAGTGGCTGGAAGAACAGAGAGAATAGTTAATTTTGTACCTTTGCTTGCAGTCAATCATGTCCAAACATTCAAACCTCACTTCACACACGTATCTCCCTATAAATACTGAATCACAGACAGGGTGCTATGTTTCACCATGTGGAAACACAAGGAAAGAGTAAAGGAAGGGAGAAGAAAATGCAAATATACTAGGAACACAATGCTGGCAATATATTCTGCTCCTGAGAAGACAACATTATTGAGCAACCCTAAATGACCTTCCAAAGACATATCATCAATGTGCAACTAAAAATACAGTAAAAATGTAAAGGTAGCAAATGGGAAGCTCACCTACAGCAGTCAACACATAAAGTCAGATAGCTTGAAACTAATTCAGTGACAAGATGGAAAATTGAGAAAAGCTGAATTTACTGAAGTTTCTAATGACAGTCTTGCACACTTTTGATGCAATGGTCTCATGTGAATCACAGAATTACAGACCGATTGAAGGTTGGAAGGGACCTCTGGAGGTCACTGGGCCAACACCTTTGCTCAGCAGGGCCACCTAGAGCCATTGCCGAGAACTGAACAAGCAATGTGAGAATAGGTTACCTCTCCTGATTGCGAACTTCCAAAGAACTGGGACTAGACTAAGCATCTTCAGAGTAGAAGTGATAATGAAGAAAGATAATTCTGAGCAGAAGAGATGAAAAACACAGTGGAGAACAGAAATGAAATTCATCTGTTACTTGTAAATCCCTGAGAGTGACAGAAAAAAAAATCCTGAACCTAATGCACTGTGTTCAGCCAGATCAGTTCCAAGGAAGATTCCACTTCATTTTTCTTTAAGTGTTTACTTTCATAGAAGCCTTGGAGATTGTGAGGGTTTATAAGTAATTGGAAAAAGGGAGAGAAGTAATGCAAAAGCTCAGAGGTTTTTAACAAGTTGCACCTGAAAATCGAAATGTGTTTGAAAATGATAATCTCTGCACTCTTTGCTAAAGGCTTTACAGCATTCTATTTTCAGTGTGAACCGCTAGAAGCTATGACCTTGTCCAGCTTCATTTCAACATAAAAACAGAGCAGATGGAAAAGGCCCATGGAGACAGTCCTTCACTGGCCCTGGAGAAGATCTATCTGATCTGAGAGAAGATATCTGAACACTTGATAATTGTCTGGAACATGATACAACCGCCTTGCTTTCCAGGGGAAAACAAACAGCTCTGACAGCTCGGTATGTGGCAGCAGCCCCACTCCAGGTTGCAGCCTTTCCAGAGTCTCCTTGGGGCTGCCAGCTGTGAAACACATTCATAGCACAGGAGCCTCATCCTCACACTTTAGGTGGGCCTTGATTCCTGTGTGATGCCCTGTCAAAGCAGAGGCACTTGCCTGTGAACAGCACGCTCAGCAAGGGGGTGACACTGTTGATGAACAGCCCACGGACGTTTGCTGGCAGAGTGTCTCTGTTCTTCTCCAGAAAGCCCCCAGCAGTATATTGCACCTGGGGAAAGGGCAGCAAGTCACCAACACCAGCAGTGCTCGCAATGCTGGCAGTGCTCGCTGTGAAAGCCAAAGCAACCACCACAGCTTTCTAGGAGCAACTGCTAAACTGAATGCACTCTGGCTTGCATGTGAATTCTGTACACTGGCTCAGGACTCAATTCTGTAAATGCATACGCATGCCATCCAGATGCAAATCCTGACGAACAAAACCCTTAGGTGGTACCCAGGCATTGGAACCAAAAGAATGCAACATAATGCTGAGACAGAGACATTCTCTTGTTCTGCTTTCCTTGATTATGAAATCTCATTTACTTTTGGTTTATGCTTCACTCTTTTCCTTGCTCTCCCCCTTTTCCCTTTTGAACAGACTTCCACCCTACTGTCAGTTTTGCTCCCTTACTTTCTCATCACTGTTGATCAGTGTTTGCAATAAAATAGTGACTGCTATGCTCTGGAACACAACAGGTAAAAGAAAAGCTGTTAGACTGTCCTTTGGTGCTGCACAGTGAATGCAGGGCTTTTATTTTAAAAAGGACTATTCTAAGACTAAAGCACTCATAGAGTGATGGTGAGTACATCAGATTTTTCTAATACCGTATGCTTCATAGAGGAAGCCCCACTTTCCTCAGGGGTCCTCTCTTCCTATGCCTTTTATCAAAATCGCACGAAATCTTAGAAGGCAACTCCCTAGGAACACATCACTTCTGTTTTATCATGGCCAGACCATACACTCTTTAACATCAAAGCCTTATTTGTTAAGCAACACATTTCATTCCCCCTACAGACATTACAACAGCATCTTTCTCGCAAGCAGTACATACTTTTCCAGCATAGTGAATGATGCTGAAGCCTAGAACATGGCCTCGACCTGGCTGGAAGTGTAAATTCCCCTTGAAGGTGCTGTTTATTTTATCCACAAATGTCTTATCAGTTGCCTGCAAGAAAGCAGATTTCATAATCAAACGATAAGGCTGCAACAGAGACATGAGCAGGGTACATGGAAGCACAACAAAGTGTTGGAAGTGGCCTTGGCTATGCAACAGTTTTGTATTATACTTTCTCTCTGACTCTCCACAGGGATGTCAGTATTGTTAGATTCTCCCTGATCTGACTGTCCTGTCTCACCAGTCACACACAGGAACACTTCTGTTCATCCTGCTCTTTAAAGTCACACTCCAACATAAGAGCTTTCTCTGCAGCCCAGAACTTTATTACCACACCCTCCACACTATTTTCTCTGCCCCCTATCTCATGCATACCTGAGGAAATGCACTCTGCTCATCCAGAAGAGACAGGAGCCCAAGTGGCTTGGCCAGGAGCAGATCCTGAAGGAAAGGAGACACATTACACATACTAAAGAAGTACAGGCGATTCACTCTCAAATACACCACCCTTTGAGGTTCTTCCCAGGTGCACCTCTTCCCCTTGACAGAGAGAAAGACTCTTCTCCTGGCTGGATGAACCTATTCTCTTCTGTCAGTCCTCTCACTCACCAGAATAGGTTCATTATTGTTGAAGGTGATAGTCTCCCACGGCAGCTCTTCTTCCTTATAGGCAGCCTGCTCCAGTTGGAAAATGTGCTGAAACATAGAAAAATAGAGAGGCTGGAGCATCCAGTGGACTTGGTTACACAACCCTTAACATCTTCCTTCCCACTCTGAACAGAGGACAGAGGCACGGCTCTCTTACCTGTGGCATGAGAGGCCCAAAATGGAACTGCTGTTCTACACACTTATCCGTAAGCCAGTCACTCACTGATGCTGGCACATAAAGCAGGAACATTTCTCAGAGGGAAAGTGCCCCTGCTCTGCCAACTTGAGTCACTACTTGACCTTTCTACTTTGTCCTTCCCTGCCCTAGAGACTACACTGCCAAAGTAGAGAAGGTTGCTGCTCTCTACCCTGCTTCACTAATCACCACTTCTGTCCTTCCAGGCAACAGCCCTGTTTTGCCCCAAGCTTTCCTTTGTATGCCAGGTAGATTGGTGTTCTGGTTTCTCTGCCACACAAGATGAGATCACTCATAGCAAACTTACATGGTTGAAGAAGTGCTGCAGCTGCTCATTGGCCAGGTTTATGCAAAGCTGTTCAAAACGATTCACTGCGAAGTTTTCAAACCCAAAAATATCCAGGATACCTAAGAGGCAAAATGAGCACATTGTGGAGTCTGCAGACCATCCTTGCAGATAGCTACCAACCCCAACACACAACTAAATCTCTATTCACCCAGCTCTTGTGGCACAGGGAAACCCCAGGCAAGTTAAAGCAGCACCTCTCCCATAACTTCTCTTGGACAACTAGTTAGGAGAAGCCCCACTCCCACTCCTGGCTCCTCTGCAAAGCCAAAGCGCCCCAGAACTACAGCCTCACAGTTGCCTCAGACCACCCAACTGTTCAGAGTTGGCCAAGGCCCTGTTGATTTCATGCTGCTGACTTCCATCTCCAACACGACCATGTTTTGATAATGGATCCCTGCATGCTATCTGCGAAACCTCATATTGTGTGTTTTCTTCATTGTGACTTAGGAGCGCATATTTGAGGATGAATAGGAGCAAGGCAGGCAGAACTCACCTATCTCCCTCAGTTCCACCTCAGGATCCACATTCTCAGCCAGTAGCTCATTGATCTTGCAAACAATCCAGCCAAATACTCGGCCATATGCCACCTTTGCAATGGAGTCTCGAGCATCTGCACAGAGAAAACAACAGCAGCTCACTGATGGGCTCTAAGGAGAACAGGGAAAAGAACACACAAGCTGGCTCAATTCATTCACCTCTAGCAACAATGTTTCGTGGTTTATGAAGCTATTTTAAAGATCAAAACAATATCAGATATCTGTCTGATCATCCCTACCCTCTGCGCACTCACATAGAGCTTTTTCATTCCGAAATCTTCACAATCTTTCTACAAGATCAGATACGACATACAAGGGCACTTGGAGATCAACTAAAACATAAAATGTCATTTCCAAAAGAGTCCAGTCACTTTTTAGAGTACCCAGAGGCGTGGTTTCCCCTCTGCAGGTCTACTGCTAAGCCAAGCAAGAAGCTTCAAGATGTACTTGAAAAACGGAATGGTTCTGCTCCTTCTAGCCCACAGCTGCAAAGTAAGAAGACATTTTGGAAACAGAAAGACCTAACTCCCCATTTTCAGTTTTTCCTTTCATTTAAGCAATCATCTAGAAAATCTAGAACATCATCCTTTCAAAATTGATTTTTAAATCTTTTATTTTAAGCAAATCTTCTTGTGCATATTACCTTGGACTATTTTCTTTTCTTTTTGGAAGGGAAAATAACACCTTGTGCTTGCCAGTTTAACATACTCACTTTTCATTTCACTCCTTCCCTGACACTATGCTATCCCACCGATTCTCTCAGTTATTTCTCTATTTACTGTCTAGAGCTCCAAACAGTGCCAGTGCTCTGCAATAGGAGCCCTCCTGTCTCTTGTACAATTATACACAGCTTTCTTCTGGGCTGGACTGAGAGAGAAAACAAAGCTAATTAGTTGTTTTATCATTTAATCTCTGTAGTCTCCAGTCGATCAAACAAAAGCAGCATTCATGGTTCTACATATCAGTAAGAGACTAGACAGACCAACATGGATGTACTTCCCTCTCTGCAACAGGAACGAAGTGGCACAGACAGACACTTGCCTTGCAAATAAGTTGCATATGTGTGGGGTTACCCTTCCATCAAACATGGGTCAGCCTTTCTGGCCAGCAGATCTGCATTTCATTATGTTTCTTACCTTCTGCCTGCTGCTGGGTATGAAAACGCTGAATCTGCTCGCCTCGGGTCACTGACATTGTACAAATAAGGCATTTTAACAGTTCATCTTCTTGGACTCCAAATTGACCCTTGGAGAGAGGAAACAGATGAGGACAGTGAAGATCCTTATTCTACTTGTGGGAATTGTATCTCCTTCTGTCTGTGTGCCACTCAGGGCAATGGGGTCATGGTTCAGTTTAAGGCCTTTGAGCTCCACCGTAACAGAAGTACCACTGTTAACGTCTCGCAGCACTAGAGTCAGATGTAGGCTCAGAGATTTGCATTATCCCTACAGTGACCAAGCTCACTCATCTACTCTCTCTAAAATGCTTTCCCTTTTGCTGCCCCACTGCGGACTTTCACTTTCTTTGGGAGAGCCAGTCCCTGCTAGGTGGGTTAATGACTTGTTGAACAGCACCACATACAGGTGACTGTGCTGGTGCCGAGGTGTCTCATGAGCTTCATTCAGCAGGCACCAGTCACAGGAGCCCACAACAGACAGAAGCGAAGAGAACTCAGACAAAACTGAACCCCTCAGTGATTGCTTTTACAAGAAGTCCTTTTCCATGGGCAAAAAACCCTGAGGTGCAGAATTTAAGAAGCAAAATAAAAATAAGCTGGCTGCTGAACAGATGTAGGTGGTTCTTTCAGGTATGGCATAGGAGGGAAACAAGCAAAGAGACGGAGTGAAACCAAAACCCAAGAGTGATGGGATTTCAAATAGGTCAAAATAAAAAGACATAAAAAGGGCAGAAATGCGTTACATTTCTCCGTTATGTGTTGTTAACAAAGCAGGATAATGTATCCATCCCATAAACACAAAAATGGGATGGTCCTGGGGAATATGTACTTCTGAATCTGTGATAATTTCATGTGAAATAGTAGAGAGTTTAGTTCTGGATAACAAAGAAAAACTGATAGCAGGTATGGTGGTATCCTTGGACAAAATATGTTGAAAACACAGAACTAGTTTTCAAGTACAGCACTCCTGAATTTCTCCAAGGCATCACCACCCTCATTAACTTACAACACTCAATGTAAAAAAGGGTATATTGTATGAAATCAACAAGGCATGTGTGATGTCACCATATGCAAGACACTGGTTCTAGACACACAAGAAACAGAAGGTGGGAAGTGTCTCTTTGGGAACGAACAGCAATGAACACAAAAGCAGTCATGGGGTCACACTGTGCATTTCTCGAAAAAACTCGTTATTCAGAAGCCTTCACACTCTAGAGCAGAAACTGCAGTCACACTGCCAGTGGGAAGCAGCATCACATCCCTAAGTTTTCTGCCAGCAATTCTTGCAACTCACCGCAGCAGCCTTCAACCATCCCTGGGAGGTTTTGCTCACTTTTACAGACCCGTTGCTCTCCTCAGGCTCAAAGGTCACATTGCCCAGAGACAACACACCAGCCAAGATAGCCTGCATGTCCACTTGCTCCTAAAACACAAGAGAAAGACGACTGAAAGCCTATTGATATGTAACATAAAGCAACATGAAGGCCTCAGAAGCTGCAGAGCTGAGGGAAAGGCACAGGCTCTATGCAAAGTCTGACAGACTCAGGTGGTTTGGAAGCAATATGTAAAATCCAGAGAGGAGAGAAATAGGACTGAGCCTCAAGACAGCAGCCAGAAAGAAATCCTATGCTGCAGGAAGTACAGATGAAAATTAAAACAACCCTAGAACTGACCTGTTCCTGGAAGCCCACCATGTCAAGGGCATTGCACACCTCTTGGTATTTGTGCTTCCAGCGCTGAGCGACATCCTGTGTACCAAATCGTCCATTTATGTACCTGAGAAAGTGCATATCCCATACAAAACTGTCACTTAACCAGCACAGCAAGTCATTCCTACCCTGAAGGAACAAAGCTGATCAGCAGCAGTGGAGGCATGAAAGGGAAAGAAACTTTTCCAAGGTAATGCAGCAAAGGAGAGATTCCAGACCTCCCAATTTCCATAAGGACCCACACGATTTCTTCGTGCAGGTTCCATTCATTTATTTACCTGTACCAGGATCCACAGATACAGCCACAGGGTAGAGGCACAGGCTCCATTATGCTGCTTTTCCAACCATACCCTACCATGAAGACTAGCTAGCCTTTGAAGTACCTGTAGAGTGAAGGATCCAATAGCCCATACATCTCCTTTTCCTCTGAAGACAGCCCAGCAAACATGTAGTAGAAGATGTGGAAATTCCTCTCCCCAGTATCTTGTTGCACCACCCGTGACTTCTCCAACAGGTACTCACTCAGCTTTGCACCTTGCACTGCACACAAGAAAGTGACAGGGTAAGCTTTGCACATGAAGCCGCCTGAGCTGTTCTGCAAGCTCTTGCTTGGTGGTAGGAACACGGAATTGCCTAAAATGACTTTCCTGCGTACAACACCTTCTCGGCTGCCAAGGACCCTGAAAATGGGTTTCTCCATGCTTCCCACCATCATAGAAGTGTCTGCTCACCTCCTTTAGCACCAGCCAAGGCTTCTGGCACCACAGAGTGTTACTGATACGTCTTCTACACTGTCACCCCCACATCCTTCCTGTACTCCCACAATGCCCAAACCCAGGCCTTAACCTGAAGCCATGGTTGCTGTAAGGTTTTACTTATTTGCACACAATTTCTACAGGGAGTCATGTCAAAATGTTACCTTCCAGAAGTTCTGGCTACGCAGTCCACTTGCTACTCAGTCCACTACCTCCAGTGCCTAACCACCTCCAAAACTAGTATTTGCCCTTGACTTCACCTGTATTCTTCTGGAAACGCAGCTGTATGTATTTTCCAAAGCGGCTGCTGTTGTCATTCATCACAGTCTGGGCATTGCCAAAGGCTTCAAGCAATGGATTTACCTAAAACAAATGAGTGAGCAAGCAGAACAAGCATTCTTCAAATTAAGTGATCCAACTTCCTTGGAACAATTACTTTTGCTATTCAGCATTCACCTGGAATAGGAACCACTCCATGAGAATCCAAGAGTACCTATTTAACCATACCCTGGATAAAGCAACTAAAACAGGAAAATACATCAAAGACTAAGCAGCGTGAGATTACTAAAAATAAGCATAATCAAACCGATTTGATCTCAGTAAGATTGTTGATTCATTTGTTAAAAGATAATTATGGTATAAGATTTCCACAAAGCATCTGACATTGTATCACTGGACAATTTGACTGCCTGTACTACAGCAAAGAGCAAGGTAAACATGGCACTCAGTAAATGTAAGCATGGTAATTTAGCTACTGAAATTTGTAGACAGTGTAAAGCTCGCGACAGTGAATTATAAAGAAAGTAATAAAACAATCAGACCAGCTTGGTAGATTGGATGTAAACGAGGTGAAATGGCAATTTGTCTATATTTGAGCAAAGAATGCTTGTTAACTGCAAGAATGATGCCTTAGAGTACGTGCTGGGCAGCTCGCTGAGTGTAGGTTTACAGCACGACACTGTAATTCTCAAAGGGATAACTGAGTCCTTTGAATATATCTATAGGAACCAAATAAGATGCCTATTATTCTTCACCGTCACCTCTAGGCTTTCCAAAGGCAGCCCCGCTGGACTGAAATGAACTTTGTTTCCAATGGAGGAATTGCAGGCTGGCCACAAGCATTGCCAGTCAAGTCTTTCAGGGTCTATTATACCAGGCACTACATTGAGCAAACACAGCTATGCTGCTCTCTGAACCTGCTCAGCTCAGAAGCAGTGTGTCCCAAGGAAGTGGAGCCAGCAGCTGTATCAATGTCACATTCCCACAACGGAGCACAAGCATTCATCTGGGATCCATTGTGGATGATACCACACTGAAATAAAACGCCATTCTAGAGCCCAAAGCATGGCACAGTCTATTGGGTTTATGTAGCGGGGGGCTGCAGTTGTTGATTTGTGAAAAGATGCCAGAACCTGCCTCAATGTCTCACAGAGTCAGTCCCAGCCATCTCCAGTATGGAACAGCTGTTGGCCAAAGCTGATCCCATCAGTGACGGTGGTGGCATTTCTGTGAAGACATATTTAAGAAGGGGAGAAAAATGCTGCACAACAGCAGCTGGAAGAGAAGAGTGAGAATATGTGTGAGAAAAAGCTCTGCAGACACCAAGATCGGTGAAGAAGAAGCAGAAGTTTCCCAAGGCACCAGAGTAGAGATTTCCCTGCAGCCCATGGCGAAGACTATGGTGATGTACGTTATTCCCCTGTAGCATGGAAGTTAACAGTGGAGCAATATACACCTGCAGCCCATGTAGGATACAACACCGGAGCAGGTGGATGCGCCTGAAGGAGGCTATGACCCTGTGGAAAGTCCACACTGCAGCAGGGCCCTGGCAGGAACTATGGACCCATGGAGAGAGGAGCCCATGCTGAAGCAGGTTTGTGACCCTGTGGGTGACCATGTTGGAGCAGTCTGCTCCTGAAGGACTGCACCCCACAGAAAGGGCCCATGATGGAGCAGTTCCTGAAGAACCACAACCCATGGGAAGGGCCCACGTTGGAGAATTCTGTGGAGGACTGCCTTCTGTGGGAGGAGCCCCCCACTGGAGCAGCAGAAAAGCATGAGGAAGAAGGAGAAGCAGAAATGATGTGTGATGAACTGACCACAACCCCACTTCCCTGTTTCCTGTGCTCCTTCAGGGGAGGAGATCGAGAAATCAGTAGAGAAGCTGAGCGTGGGAAGAAAGGAGGGGATTCAAGTAGAAACACTTTAGACCAAAGAGGCAAATATGTTTCAAAATCAGCTAGCAAAGGTATATGAAAATAGCAAAGATGAGGTTAGCTAGTTAGCAGCTATGTGCCTGACAGCAAGTATAAGTAGCCCAGGAAAGGTGACTGAAGGCTGTGTGGATTCTCCGTCTCCCTGTGTATCATTAAATCAAGACTTCTAACGAAAGTCCTTGTTCTACCTCAGACAGGAAATTATTTGGAAAAATGCCCCTTGCCACACAGAACATGATAAATGATTGCAATAGTTTTATACCATTTAAGTTACCACTACATTTCCAGCAAACAGAATTACTGACCTACCAACCTTCTAATTTGTGGTCAGTTGTTTCACCATCACAACCCACTGTTTTCTTATGCGTCTTATGTTTAGCTCCCTGACTTCCAGTGGTGATTCATTCATCAGCAGGCTTCCAGAGCCTAACACAAGTTGCCTTACAGCAGTATTGCTTCTACATCTTCAAGCACCATTCTGTAACAACCTACCTGAAGGATCTGCTGCTCCAGCTGTGAGTTACCTTTGCATAGGTTCATTATGTGCTGCAACAGCAGTTTCGTACTCTCTGTTTTCCCTGCACCGCTCTCTCCACTGCCAAGAAAAGCAAAGGAAATTCCAGCAGCTGTAAAGTATAGTTGTTCTGCCCCTCATGCCCTGGTGCCCCCATCACTTGAGAGTGCTCTCCTGTCCAAGAGTATCACAACTTTTTCACCTAAACTGCATGTGTGCATATAAACCCACACCACAGCTTTACACAGCGGGTTCCATGAGGTCCTGATTCTTCCGTAGGGGACTTTTTCCCCATCTGCAAGGGAGCACTCTGCTGTCGCTTCTGGATGGGTTGCACTGGACAGACCATTTGCTCTGCTTCTTATGGCAAAATATATCTAATTTCTGGAAAACAACTTCCTTTAAAAGTGATCTGATACACTGACTCCCCCACATATGCCGGAATGAACAGTTTCCTCTGTCTTCAAACATATTTGCCTCATCCATCTCATATCCAGGACTAAGTAACAACCTTGAGATACTGTGGCAACTTCGAATCTCGGATGCTTCACACATCACCTAGTTCAGAATGTGGGCAGGTGGCTACACAGCTGCCTACACACCCACAGCAGCAGCAGCGCACGTCACTCTGCCGTCACACGTGCTCAGCATCTCCACCTCTAAGTCAAACAAGCAGCACTTGGAAAGCAGTTTCCCCTGCACTGGGAGGGGGAATGTACAGTCCGTGAGACAACGTGTACTTGCCTGTGACAACAGTATAACGGCAGAGAACTCCAGTGTGTGCATAGAAAAGAACAATACAGGAAATGCTGACGGCATAACTGTGGGCAGGTCTCTGTATCCACACCCGACCTTTGAGCAGCTGGTGTGGCTTTGCTGCTTTGCAGCTTCCACTGGCTCTGTGCTTTGGATAAAGCATGTGTCACAGGTAGCTAAATATCTCAAATACTAAAACAGATACCCGATCTCAGGCACAGATCAGACCACCATCACTTGAATATGCACAAACAAAACAAGACTTGCTTTGACAGTGGAGAACGTGCCATCCAGACAGTGTTCCTGCTCAGTATACAAGACTTTAGTTTTCAGTGACTTCCTTCACTATCAGTCAGCATTACCACAATTCAAGCCTGTCCTCCCACCATCCAACATGTCCAAGAGCTTTACCAGGTCCTGCAAAAACTATCCAGCTGTGGGATATTCACTATACACTATATCCACTAACTGCATCAGGCTATGAAGAAAAGTAAAGTCATCTCCAGGAGACGCATGTGCTGCACCACAGCATACCCAGGCTGTGACTAACATCTCTTGGGATTAGGAAGGTAAGAGGAGCCAGTGGAATTTGCAGTACAGGACAACTTAATGAGCATGTCATCTGGAAGCAGCCACTGTGTTCAACACCAACCTCTGAAACGCACCACCCAGGCCTCCCAGGCTAAGTTGGAGAGACCAAAGAGACCACAAAGAACAGCAGAGCCTGGTGCATCTCCATGC
This sequence comes from Neomorphus geoffroyi, assembly GCA_033558235.1. Lineage (NCBI taxonomy): Eukaryota > Metazoa > Chordata > Aves > Cuculiformes > Neomorphidae > Neomorphus > Neomorphus geoffroyi. The sequence goes on from JAUMJM010000048.1 coordinate 4,478,869, forward strand.
TGTTCTGACAAACTGCAGTCTAAAAGGACTTCCTCCTCCTACTTCACCCCAACATTGCGCATGCCAGGTAATCTTATTAATGAGTGTTTCATCACTTGCAATGAACAAAACAACTTCTTGTGACAGCAACACACAGACCAGTTAATTGAGTTGAAAGATGTACAGGAGTAGTGCAGACTCTTGCCTCTGAGACCACAAACTGCTGGAAGAAAACAATCAGACCACTGACTTTCGGCAAACACCCACAGGTTACTCCTGGTCTTCCATTTCCCAAGACAAATACTGTGACTGCTCTCCATCCTTAAGAGCACTACCAGCAGCACCTCTTCCACCTACTGACTCCATGACAGTACTTCACAGAAAGCACAGGCACTGACGGCTTGCAGCCCAAGTGACCCTCAAGGGCCAGTCCCACCACAAAACTCGGCAGTCATACAGCAAGTTGTTCTTACACCACATGGACTGAAAATACTGATGCAATGATCAGAAGGCAAACATGAAGATGGGAATAGTAAATCAAATAAGCTGGTAATTAACATTTTAACTGAGATGACATTTGAACAGTTCCCCAATACTGAGAACAAGAAGTTACTGTGTTGAGGCTTGCTCTACTAGCTGATGCCATTTGAGGCTTTCTCCTCTAGCTGATGCTATTTGAGACTTTCTCTACTAGTTGATGCTATTTGTCGCCCTGCACAGCCTCAGCAAAACAAAAGTGACATCATGGACTGAAACGTTCATGAACACTGGTACACTCTTCGGTTACAAGAGCCTGTTTTTCCCTCCTTCCAGTGCACAGAACTGCCCATGACAATAAGACTTTCCCTGACCAGTTTCCCAAAGATCTTGGGAAAAATAAGCCTCTGTTTTTCTTTCTTACTTAGGGGAAGGTCTGCTGTGGGAAAATAGTCTTCTTTTGTTATTTATTGCAGCACTTACTGTGGGAGTTGTTTTGCCAAAGAAGAGCACCTCTACGTGCCACATCTATCCAGAAGCAAATCTGAAGTATTAGCTTATTAGCTGCATTTTTTACATTTTTATTTTGTGCATTTTTATGCCTTCGTTCCTGATGTGCCTGCTCTCCTGCCTGGAAAGCGGACAGGTTGGGAAGAGCGATGTGTTTCAAGCCTCGCCAACAGCACTGGGAACAAGGCTCACCCTGGAATTCAGCATGGGGAGACCAGACAGAGCTTGCTGCCTGCCCGCCAAGCCACTAGACCCCAGAGCCCTCACCTGATAACGATGCTCTGGCTGCGGGGCACACCACCGCCACTGCCCAGCATGGCGTGGTAGGCCCGGCTGGCCACGGCAAAGATGTGGGGTGGCAGTGTGCCCACCGGGAGCTGCCGGTACTGTTCAGAGACCTGCGGGGAGAGGGGGACAGGAGGAAGTGAGGGCGGTGAATCACAGAATTATAGAATGATTTGCGTTGGAAGAGTCCTTAAACATAATCCAGTTCCAGTCGCCCTGCCATGGGCAGGGACATCTCCCACCAGCCCAGGCTGCTCAAGGCCACATCCAACCTGGCCTTGGACAGTCCCAGGGATGGGGCATCCACAGCTTCCCTGGGCAACCTGTGCCAGTGCCTCACCACCCTCAGCGTGAAGAATTTCTTCCTAATGTCTAATCTAACTCTTCCCTCTTCCTATTTAAAGCTGTTCCACCTCTTCCTATCATTACATGTCCTCATAAAAAGTCCCTCCCCAGTTTCCCTGGAGCCCCTTTAGGTACTGGAAGGGCACTATAAGGTCTCCCTAGAGCCTTCTCTTCTCCAGGCTGAACAACCCCGACTCTCTCAGCCTGTCCTCAGAGCAGAGGTGCTCCAATCCTCGGATCATCTTTGTAGGCCCCTTCTTGACCATTCCAACATTTCCACATCCTTCTTATGTTGGGGATTCCAGAGCTGCATACAGTACTCTGGGGAAACTCTAACTACTGTAAAACTGTAATAATTATCAATTACAATTTTACTATAATTATTTTCTTATGCCTCATAAATATTGAATTTCGAGGTTTTTTTCAGTCCTCACAGGACCCCAGGTGGTATCTCACGACAGCAGGGCAGAGGGGGAGAGTGAAGGGGGGCCAAACTCACCTCTCTCCCATAAAGCGGCAGTGGCTGGAAGGGGTTCATGGCGATGAGGATGTCCCCGATGTCAGTCTGGGAGAGGGAAGAAAGAAGAGAAGGGAAGGAGGGAGGGAAGGGGAGAAGGGAAGGAGGGAAGAGAAGTGGGCAAGGAGGGAAGGGAAGAGAGGAAGAAGGGAAGAGGGGAAGGAGGAAGGGGGAGAAGGAAAGGAGGGAGAGAAGGGAAGGAGGGAGAAAGGAAGGAGTGAGAGAGAGGAAGGAGTGCGAGAGAGGAAGGAGGGAGAGATGGGAAGGAAGGAGAGAGGGGAAGGAGGGAGCGAGGGGAAGGTGGGAGAGAAGTCTTGCCGCCACCCTGGCACTCACGTATGGCTGCTGCTGCAGGAACCGCTCCCGCAGCCCGTGCAGCAGCGACGCCTCGTCCAGTTCCGGCAGCCGCGCCAGGTCCTGCGGGCGCTGCTCCCGCACCGACACCATCGCGTGCCCCTCGCCACCGCCGCCACCCGCCCCGCCCCGCCCCGGGATCGCTTCGGGACCGCCCCAGGACCGCCCCCGGGGCGGTGCCGTGTTTGAACGCGGGGCGGTGGTCACGGCTGGTAACGGGCGGCGGGAACGGGTGCGCGTGGGGGGAGCGGCCAGTGTGTGGGAGCGGGGGGGGCTGGGAGTGTGTATGTGGCGGTAGTGGTGGGCGAAGTGTGTCTGTGGGGTGTAGGGGTGTGTGAGGGGGGCAGAGGGTGTGTGGGGTAGAGGTAGGGATGTGAGTGGTGGGTTAGGGGTGGGGGGATAGGTGTGTGTAGGGAGATAAGGGTGTGGGGGGCAGTGTGTGTGTAGGGGGTAGGGGTGTGTGGAGGGGAGAGCGGGTGGGTTGGGGTAGGTGTGTGTGGGAAGGGTAGGGGGAGAGTGGGTGAGATGGAGGGGTGTGTGGGGGGGGTAGGTGTGTGCGGGGGGGGAGTGTGTTGGGGGGATGTATGTGGGGTATGGGGTGTGTCTATGGGTAGGTGTGTGTGTGTGGGTAGATGTGTGTGGGGAGTAGGTGTGTGGTGGGGGTTTGGTGTGGGGGCTGGGGTCTGTGAGAAGAATGTGTGTGAGGAGAGTGTGTGTGTGGGGGGTAGGTGTGTGTTTGTGGAGTTTGTGGGGGGTAGGGGTGTGTGTGTGTGTAAGTGTATGTGTGTGGATAGGGATACCTCTATGTGTGTGGAGTGAGGGGTAGGGATGTGTGTGTGTAGGAGACTGTTGGGGAGAGGAGGAGGTGTGTGTGGGAGTGTAGGGGAGGTAGAATGTGTGTATGTGAGGTGCGTGTGTGTGTGGGGGTGCATGGGGGGCTGTCAGAGGTGCATGTGAGGCAAAGGTCTGTGGCATGTAAGTGTGTGTGGGAGCATGTGGGTGTGGGTTGTGTGGGGAAGGGGGCGTGTGTGTGAGGTAAGTGCAAGTGGAGGGGGGCACAAGTCCCTAGTCATGTGAGGGGGTGTCTAGGGGACCGTATGTGGGATACACATGTGTGTGTTTGTGTGTATCTGGTCATTCTGCAGAGTGTTGTGGATGAGCTAGGTCAATGGGCCAAGGCCAGTCGCACAGGATTTAGTAAAGCTAAGTGTTGGGCCTTAAACTTTGATCACAAAAAACCTATGCAATGCTACAGGCTTGAGGAAGTGTGGCAGCTGTCTGGCAGAAAAGGACCTGGGGTGTTTGTTGATAGCAACTGAATGTGAGCCAGCAGTGGCCCAGGCATCCAAGGCAGCCAACAGCATCCTGGCTTGGCTCAACCATGATGTGGCCAGCAGCAGCAGGGAATCATAGAATCATCTGGTTAGAAAAGAACTCTGAGATCATCGAGTCCAACCGTACCTGTCCCCTTACTAAACCATGTCCCTCAGAAACTCATCTATCTATCTTTTAAACACCTCCAGGGATGGTGACTCAACCACCTCCCTGGACAGCCTGTTCCAGTGCCTGAGTACACTTTCAGTGAAGAAATTTTTCCAATATTTAGTCTGAACCTACTCTGGCGCAACTTGCAGCCATTTGCTCTCATCCTATCACCTGTTACTTGTAGAGAAGAAACCAACACTCACCTTGATATAACCTCCTTTCAGGCATTTGTAGACAGTGATGAGGTCTCCTCTCAAGCCTCCTCTTGTCTAAGCTAAACAACCCCAGCTCCCTCAGCTGCTTAAGAAAGGGATTGTTGCTCTGTACTCGGCATTGATGAGACCACCTCAAATACTGTGTTCAGTTTTGGGTGCCTCACTACAAGAAAGGCATTGTGGTGCTGGAGTGTGTCCAGAGAAGGGCAACCAGGCTGGTGAGGGGTCTGGAGGACAAAGGTTATGAGGAGGGGCTGAGGGAAATGGGGTTTTTTAGACTGGAGTAAAGGAGGCTGAAGGGAGACCTTATTGCTGTCTACAGCTGTCTGAAAGGGGGCTGTAATGAGGTGGATGCTGGTCTCTTCTCCTAAGTAATAAGTGAGGAAATGACCTCAAGTTGTGCCAGGAGAGGTTTACATTGGATATCAGGAAAGATTTCTTCACCAAAAGGGTTGTCAAGCACTGGAACAGGTTGCCCAGGGAAGTGGCTGAGTCACCATCCTTGGAGGTATTTAAAAGATGTGTAGATGTGGTGCTCAGGGACATGTTTTAGTGGTGAACCTGGCAGTGTTAGGTTTACAGTTAGGCTCGATAATCTTAAAAGTCTTTTCCAACATAAACTGTTCTGTGGTTCTGTGAGGTAGGACATGGAGCTACCAGCACGGTGGTAGACAACTCAGACATCGAGAGTGGCCATGCCACCAGAACATTTGGGAATGCTGCAGGGAATACTGCATCATAAGGGAATTCACCATACAGAAAGTGTTCAGTGACTTCTGTTGTGAGTCTAAGAAGAGAGAAACAAGCTGAAGTGCGTCTGCGACCTGTAGGTGAAGAACCTTATATCTACCTGTGGGCTCCAGACAGCTCTCACCCTACAGACCTGAGACAGAACGTAATGTATTTTGGAGTAATGGGAGTGTTTGCACCACTTTGAGCAGAATATGAGCACATATGAGCAGAAGATGGTCCAACCTGGTGTAACCTTTTTGTCTGTCTTTGCTATCTTTTAAGCAGTTGCAAACTGAAAAGCATGGCTGCAACGTACCCTGGGTAAAGGTGGTTTGCGACTGCTAGCGTTTTAGTCTGTTATTGGTGAGTACTTTGCAACTATACACTAACTCTGAGGTCTTGCATAGCATTCCCTGTGGTGCTGCCTCTCCATCCACATGGGTGCCAAGTCTGCTTTTTTTGACGTGGCATTGGCTCGGCATGTGTTTATGTCATAGCAAATATGAGGATAAATCTCTGGAGAAGCTCCTGCTGCTATAAAATACTGCATGCGTCCCTCAGCTATCTGGACTTTTGCTAACTCATTAAATGAGTCTTGGTAGTTATTCAATGTCAAACTTCTCTTTCAGACATTGATTTAGATATCTGAAATATCTCTGGAAGACTGTATTTGACAAATCCCTTCTTTAGAACGACACATCTTTCTGTACTAGTGTAGCTTGTCCATGTGGTAGCAAGAACTTTTGCGGAGGTAGCTCAGCTGCCAGAGAAACTGCAGACTTCATGCTGTGGCAAGTGTGCAACAGCCTGTGCTGCCTTGTGATGAAAAGGCAGAGCAATATTTAACCAGTGTTCTGCTCACATGCCTCTCTTTGAGAGGGAGTGATAATAGAGTTTATGCTTTTCTCTTCAACAAAACCACAATGCTCTTGCAGAAGAGAAGTGCAGTAGCAAAGCTGGTTGACAAGTGGGTAGTTGCTCAGGCTCTCTCCTCTCTGAAACCAGAAACTACTGTTAGAAAATGATAATGCAAACAGCTTCTTGGGAACCTCCATGGGAGAATGAGCAAGAGTGTTCTCTTTCTCTCTCTTTTCCCCGAAGATCTTTTGGCTGTTTTCTACTACTAGCAACAGTTCCTCCTTGATTTTACTGAGAATTTTGTTCAAAAAATGCAGAAAAGCGCAGGAAGCAGTAGTCTGTGAGTGGGATTGTACACTTGAAATTTGCTTACAGACATCATAAGGTACTGCTTTTTCTTTCATGGTCTCGTCTTTCTAACGCTTCCTCTGATTAATGGAGGGTTCCTGTGTTCGTGGGTGGGAATGCAGAAGAAAACTGTTAATAATAGTTGCTGGCAAATGACTTCCCTTCTTTGACAGTAAAGCCTAGAGTCTGTACCTCAGAATCCTGCCCTGCAGCATAAGTTACTTTTTTGTTGTGTACCCATCTCCCTTGACTCTTCAGGATCAATTACCTTTCTGTATATCAGCCCTGGGGTTGCCATGAGTGACTCCTCCCTGCCATTTATGGCTGGAGCAAGCACTGTGGAAGAGCAGAGGGCTCGCTGGGAGAGAAAGCGCAGCCGGACAGCCAAGGAGTTGCTGGAAACTGAACACAAATACCTTGAGCAGCTGGATTTGGTGGTCACAGTGAGTATTTTGGTCCCTTCAGGCAGCACTTGCTTGTTTATGTTGTCATGAGGAAGGGTCAAGAGCAAGACACTGATACTTCCCTGCTGCCTGGGACAACTACTGGGCTGAAAGGATATTTTGTTGATTCTCTCCTACCTCCTCTGTAGTACCTGGTAGCTCATGAGTTTGACCTGTTGGCTTTGGTCTATACACAGACACGAATTTTTTAAGTTTTGATAGTAAAGGAGACTTGCATTAGCTTGCCTGATATTGTATGAAACATGAGGGCACAGACAAGACAAAGACAGATTATGAACAAGGTGGTATTTCACAGAAGTATCTGGGAATACTGAAATAGACTCTATCAGTGCCGTAGTGCTGTTCCATGTGTTCACAGTTATGGTCAAATTACCAAGGAGGCTTACATCTGAAGATAGGTACCTTAGATAAGCATTCATAATATTTGATATTCTTTCAATTTAAAGAGTGTGTGGCCTGCAAGTTCTTGCTTCTGCTCTGTGCCACAAATAACCTTTGAGTGACTTGTGAGTTTTACCTGTTTTTGAAATTCTCTTTTTTTTTTTCCTACTTAGTTCTTTGTGACAATTTTAAAGGCCAAAGGGACACTGAAACCTGCTATGTTGGAAACCATATTTGGACCCTTAGAATTGATATATTCAGCCAGCCTGTAAGTACACACACTGATGTGATTCCTGTAACTATATGGGGTAAGAAAGTAAGATTTCAGGAAAGAAAGCTTGTAAAACAGAGATTCACTTCTAGCACCGCTAGCCCTGGTGGCACTTGAAGGTGTACTCAGGAAACTCCTGATCTGTATCCACATTTCTGGATGCCTAGATGCTCTCTGGATAGTGGTCTGAACCCAATAAGTCTGCTCTGCAATATATTTAAGGGATGTTTTCTGTAGTTTGTGACTAGCAATCACTTACTTGGCACAGAAACTGTGAGTGAGGTGGAGAACAAAGGTCAGCATAGGAGTGAACCAGAGGAAGCTGCAAATGTGCCATCAGTAACGTACTCCTCACAAGCTGGTTTTGTTCCACGTGCACAGTGTTCTCTCGCGTCACCTGGAGAGAGGGAATTTGGGACTAGGATTGGAAAATTTCTCTCAGAGTCTGGAGCTTTATGGTCACTACGCTGAGAATTTAGAGCTAGCAAATAAAACCTTGAAGGTAAATATCTCCTTTATGCTTTGTGTTCTTTCTTCCCTCTGTTTCTCCATTCAATGAAAGAACTACATCCTTCCCTTTTTGTGTTTCTGGAGTGATCAGGTTTTTTCCTTTTTCTGTGCTGCTGCTGTTTTTGAAGTCTTTCTTCCGTAATAGAATGTTGAGAACATGTTTAGAACTTCAAATTTTTGAAGCTTATTTCAGGTGTTTATGTATATATGTGCATTATGTGCATATGCTGTGCACAGCTTCCTCAGAGTTCTATGTTTACTCCTTGGTTGGCAAGCCTGGAGCATTTGAAGAAGGTACACTAGGGGACAGTGATCTCTTTCTAAAGAATTATCAGATCTCCTAGTCTTTCCCTCTACCTTTATCTATATCCTAACTGTGGAACTTCCTTTTACTACCTAATTTTTTTTTTTGTAAAGTGGAACTAAAATTTTTTCTTTGCATTTAACTGTCCAAATACAACCTGTCTTCCAAGAGATTTCAGAAGGCTATCCTTTTATTTCAAAGTCCTGACAACTGTATCTGGAATTTAAACCACTCGACTTTTGGTCTGTCCTTGTTCCCAGCTGCAGAGTGTACTAAGATGTTTCCCTTCTGTTCTGTTTGCATACATACATGCACCTTCGATTTCTCAAGAGAAAAAGCCATTTTGGATACTTGCCTTGAGATGAGGGGAATGCATGGCTGCATTACTTTATCTTTAAATGAATTCCAAAACGCCACGAGTGAGCTTGTTCTCCTGACTGAGTCAACCTTTCTTTTTTGTTTTGTTGGCATTTGTGAAGTGTGCTGGCTTTATACTGCTGTGCATGTATGGATAGGGGATATGGCTTCTGTTGCTCACTGGGAAATGGCAGTCAGGAAAAAGGAAATTGCTTGCCCATGGCTACAAAAGAAGTTGATGCTTGCATTTATAACTGGAGTCCTAAACATAAAGAGATGTAAGAGCTCCAAGCTCTGGTGCAGACTCTAGCACGTATTTCTTTCAACTGTCTCAAAGCTATATGCCTTTTCTGCTGCATACAGGAGCAATTGAGGAAAAATAAGTCGTTTCAACGTTTTAAGACACTCCAGGAGACCAGACCTCAGTTTCAGGGGAAGAAGCTAGAGGATCTGCTTCCTTTGCCCCTGCAGAGACTGCAACAGTAAGTAAGCAATTCTGATTCTTCAAGATGCTAGTGGGGGGTTGGGGAAGGGAAAGGAACATAACTGTCTTGATTGCTAAGGGAGGTATAGTTGCTTAATGCATCTTAAAATTGGAGCATATAGACAGCAATGAAACAGAGCTGAAGACATGCCTATGAAATGGAATCGGGGAATGTGAATGGGAATCAACACAGAGAGGAAGCTGGGTTTAGGCCTGGCTCCTAAGCCCTTCATGTAGCTCTTGGGTAGTGTGGAAGTGGAGGCTTTCTGTAGCCTTGGTAAGCTACTGAAGTTAGGCCCCGAACAAAAGCAAGCTGTCTGAAGAGCTGCAGAAATGGTGCTCTGCCAGAGGTAGTCTCCTTCCACCTTTGTGCTGGTTGCTGACCTGGAGCATTGTGACTCTTCTGCCTTGTAGCTGGTTGCTTTTCAAGAGAGATGAGATTAATGAATGCAGAGCTTTTCTCGCTTCTTTTGTGATCAGGGCCGTATGCATTCCTCATATTTGGTGCTTATTGCAGTTGTCTGAGCCTGCACAGATCTAGCCTGGAATGTTGCAATCTCCCCTTGAGGCACCATCTCCCCTTTGAAAGGGCAGGCTGACTCAGGAGGCAAATGCTGCCTGCACTTCAAGGGCTGCCCTTTCTTGTGGGGGTGTATGTGGGTAATAGAGAGCACAGATAGTTTGGAAACCCAGCTGTTGCTGCTATAGATGCAGTAGCTGCTCTTCAACCACTGTCTTATCATGAGAGACTCAGAGCCTCGTTTCTTTGAAAATAACTAGGAGTGAGGCTAGTTATAAATAGCTAATAAAATACCACAGGCTTTCAGGCAACTTTATGTAAACTTTTTAATCAGCTTGGCAGATGTAAGCATAAGCTTTCTTTATACTGTAAGTCTTTGGACCATTCCTTTAAATTTGTAAAATAATAGTATATTTGTTGCTGTCCAACTGTTTGGAAAAAATATGGCTTTTTAATAGCAGGTCTTTTTTTTTTTTCATTCACCAGCTCTTCCATGTTCAAGTTTCTTCAAAGCAGTTTTACGTATACTGCAGGTTATATGACTTCTGGCAGTTTGTGAATCTGCTCAAATGTGGTATTTCTTGTATCATTTCAGACTGAAAATAGTCTGACTTTATTGGGAGAAAGCATTTGCAGAGATCTGATCCATTCTGGTAAAAACTGGAGAGAAAAAAGAAATTAATTTATTTTTTAATTTTAAGGTGGCTCTTAGTTCTTATAGAAATGCCTTTATGTTTTTGTGTGGGCAGGAGAAAAATGGTATGAATGCTACCATTCAGACTTGAAAAAAATGACATAGTTCACAGAGAAATTAATCTGTTACTGAAGGCATTTTTATGTGAATGCTAAGGGAGTCTCATGAACTTAAGTAATATGTGAAGTTGCTTTTATCAGATCCCTGGGAAATGCCAAAGGCTTGCAAATGTATAAAATACTTGGGTTGATTTAGTTGATAAATTTGGAGATAAAATGAATGTGATTGAAGAATTGTGACCAAAAGCTGCTTCATTAGGCGTAGAGGTGTGGACTGATCTCCTGGTCGAGTGTTGTTCGGAATTCTGCCACTGATAGGAGATGCTGCTGTTGCTAGTGTCTTATTGTGACATAACTCTGCTCTCTCTGTCTGAGGTACAAACATTTCCTCAGAGACCTGCTGGAGAACACCAGCCCAGACAGCACTGAGCACCAGAAACTCGCAAGTACGATTCCACCCATGGATGCTGGCAATTTTATCATTGTTAGCCTCTTTGCTAGTGATATTTGGGTTCTTGTCTTCTGTCTGCTTCCACAGGAAGAGAAGTCTTCCTCTCTCTGGGGTTCTAGTGGATTAGTATTTCCCTTCTCCATCTTGATCAAGATGTCCCTGAGAAAACATTGAGAATAACAATCTGGAGTAACTCGCTGGGAAAGTGACCTAGGGATTAGACTGGACAAAGAGCAGCTCTATTCTTTCTGATGATGGTGGTGAGACATGGGAACAGTTTGCTCATGGGAATTGTCAGTGCCCCATTACTGGAAGTATCAGAGGTCAGACTGGACAGGGCTTTGAGCAACCTGATGCAGAGAAAAATGTGTCTGCCTGTGGCACAGGAGTTAGACTAGATGAACCCCAAAGGTTCTATGACTCTATTGGTCATATGCCTCAATGTTGCAGTATAATTAATGTCCTTCATGCCATGTTAACTAGCAGTTAACACCACTTGCAGGCACTTTTCCTGATTTTCTTTCCAAATCCAGGAAATTTCTCCTCTGTCTAATGTGTTCTTGGGGAAAAAAAATGCTTTCTTGAACTGCAGAAATGTTGGTTGGAGAGATGCCTCTGAAGGTCATCTAGTCCAGTCTCCTGCTGAAATTACTGAATAAATCTGTTGCTAATACTTGGTTTAAAACATTTGCTTCTTAATTTCATCTTATCACAGCAAGATAGATAAGGCTTAATATGTACTCATTTGTGATAACCTCAAAACATGCTGCTATAATTCCAGAGGCTGTGAAATCTGTTTCTGAGGTGTCTCGGTGGGTTCAAGATATCATTTGTAAGAGAGAGAATTCCTTCCAGCTGCTTCGAGTTCAGAAACTGCTCAAAGGCCAGAAGACTCAGATTTTGACTCCGGGTGGGTCTTAACTGAAAGTTCATTTTATTCTGCCAAGCTGATATAACTGGAGATATGCCTGTCTTCATCTCTGACTCTACTGATGTTAACTAGTTTTCCCCTTCTGCCCAGATTCCATAGATAGGTGGTGAAGGAATGTAACTAATAATTCAAGCACTTTTTTTTTTTTTCTTTAATTAAGAATTTTTGAGTAAGGATAAGCAGCAGCTTAATTGGCTGACGTTCAGGTAGGAGGAACTGATGACACGTAGTTAGACTGGAGATCATAAGTCCTGGGTGAGAAAGAAAGACAAACATCAGTTTTGAAAAAGAGTGTAAGCTGTGGTGTTGTCCCTACTCCATTGCAGGAACCATAGATTTCAGTGTCAAGGGTCCAGGGACTGTGGCTTTTTTTACCTTAAGTTACAAGCATCATGGATTGCTTGCATCCTTTCGATGAAGAATCTTCTTTTATCCATGTTGACAGAAATCAGAGTGTTAGTGTTGATATCTGAGGTACACAAAGTCACAGCTAATGGCATAGAAGATCATCTAATTGGATAATAGATTTCTTTATGACCTCTTGTGTGACTTGGTGCTCTCCGTGCCTAGAGCACACTCCAAGCTATGTATGGAATATTTTGAGAAATATGTCCAGTTTGGCAATTAGGAAATGGTTGCTTGAGACTTCACTTGTGGCCTCGCTGAACAGTGCTATTGCACAGGTCATCTAGAAACAATGCCGTAGCTGGAGAGGAAGAGCGTTAAAGTCACTGTGTGTAAAGGTATATAAAGCACACCTCCAGGTACTTGTGAATGTGGTTGTAATTTGTACATGTGTTTTTTTGGGTGAAAAAACCCATCCCACAATGGGATAGGGGAGAGAATAGGAGAGCTAATAGTAAGAAACCTCATTGAGATAAAAACAGTTTAATAGGTAAAGAAAAAGCTGTACGTGCAAGCAAAGCAAAGCAGGGAATTAATTTACTGCTTCCCTGTGGCTGGCAGGTTTTTGGAGCTATCTCAGGAAAGCAGGCTCCATCACGTGTAACGGTTACTTGGGAAGACAAATACATCACTCCAAAGTTCCGCCCCTTCCTCCTTCCTCCTCCAGCTTTTATTGCTGACAATGACATCATACAATGTGGTTGGTAGGGATCAACTGTCCTGGCTGTGTCCCCTTCCAGCTTCTTGTGCATCCCCAGGACTTGCTGGTGGGGCAGGGTGAGAAGTAGAAAAGGCCTTTATGCCAAGCAGTGCTCACACAGTAATAACTAAAACATCCCTGTATTGTCCATGCTGTTTCCAACACAAACCTAAAACATAACCCCATACCAGCTGCTATGAAGAAAATTAACGCTATTCCAGTCAAACCAGCACAGGTAGAAAGAGAGGTTATTTATCAGAGGTTGTCATTCTTGAAGATGCTCTGTCAATGGGCAGATCATTTTACAACTCTCTTTCCTATTCTTCTTAGAATCCTTTTTGTGATGCTAGCTGAAAGGCAACTAACACAGGTTAGATCTGCTTATGATGAGCATGGACATGTAAAAAGTTGAATTAATTATCCTCAATGATAAAACTAATAAGGCAACAGCATGACAAAAAAATAACCCCCAAAAAGTATAGCTAGACCAGGGACGGCCATGGTATGAAAGCATTTAGTCCACTTTTTTTTTGTCTCTGAATATTCTGAGACATGTAGTAGGACAAGTGTTGAAGGTCTACAGACACCTTTCCATTACCCAGGACAGAGAATTCTGATTGTCTTGTTTTCCATTAACTGGAGTAAAATAGGTACTATTGAATGCAAGAAGCAGAAAAGGAAGAAGCATCTGGGCCTTATTAGTTTTGGGCCAGCTTTCCAGAAACAAGCTAGCTTTTGTGGAACTGATGAGATTGCATCCTGCTACTAGGAAGGAAGAGGAGAGAAAAGGCAATGATACAGATTCAGAGAAAAGGGCCAGCTTTGGAGCTGGGCATCTCACATTTGGCCATATCTCTGAGATGTGCTGCTCCCAGTGAAGAGACTCTGTTTTACTTTCACAAGAATTTCCTAAATAACATGCCCCTGGGAATCTTGAATATGCATCTGTATGCCAGGAGTCTGATCACAGCTTAACCTGAGGGAAGCAGTCCAGCCCCATGCTGCTAACACCTTCCTTCCATTCATTTTCTAAACTTTCGCCCTTCTCTTTATGGGTTTCTTATTAATATTAGAGAAGTGGTTCCTGTGCAGTAAGCTAAGCAGGAATTCACTTGTGTTTCATCACTGTGGCATACTAATTAAGACAAAATCCATAATTAAAACAAAATAGTGTTCTTTTCTAAAAGGTCCTCTCTAGCTGAGCCAGAAGCTAAGGCATAAAAAGCAGTGGCTGAAGCTCTCTGGCAGGTGCTTTCCAGACCAGGCCAGATGGCAATACCTTATAATGACTTTAAATTTTTATAAGCAGCCTTTCTGGCAGGTGTCTTCGTAATTCCCGTAAGCTGCTGGCTATCTTATACAATAATCCTTCTAGTTAGAGGGACTGCTTTAATTATTCCATTTTGTGTCACTACCATTTTTTCTATTGCTGCTTACATCTAGGTTTATCAAATTGTTCTGATTCTTTTCCTGCTGATTTCTCTGCCTGTTGTTTTATTGGGAACCACTTCATGGGTAGACGACATTGGACCCTATTCCATAAGAGAAGATTGATAAGGTTCCCTATTCAGACCTGCCTTTTACTATGTTGATTTGTACCCCCTTTGCTGTCTTCATATTGGAATAGTATTTTGCATTCTGGAATCTTTTAACTATTGGAGAGCCATATATAATTACATGACCTGTGAAACTTTTTTAAATTGACACAAGCAAACAAAACAAAAGAAGACTAATACATGTTCAAGGCTTAGGCTGATTTCTGTTTCACCACTAATGAAAAACAACTGCGCAGCACGATTAAAAGTAATTTGTGGTATATTTTACAAAGGTTTATATTAATTTAAAGGGGTGCATAACATTTTCAAACCATGCTTTTGGTTTGGTTTCTTCAAACAGACCATTACTGTAGTAGAGTTAGAACAATGTCTGTTCCTTATGTACTGAAAGTTTTGGCTGATAACTGCTTCTGCACAGGTGCTCTAAGTGCTGCTGTGCAGGCCCCAGTTGATACTGAAGAGCCTGGTAACCTGCAAAGATAGCTCACTGTATTCCTGCTTGTCTCATTACATCTTTTTTATTCCCCAATGATGATATGACAACTGTTTTTATTTCCCTTGCCTGCCTAGGGCGCTGGTATGTCCGGGAAGGCTGGCTTTTGGTGGTGCCTTCAAAGGGAGAAGAACTGAAGCGCAGGATGTTCTTCCTTTTTTCTGATATCTTTATTGCAACAAAGCCCTGCCACCCGCTTCACCCGTTGAACTCAAACAAACTGGAATGCCGAGCTGTCTACCCGCTTCACCAGTGTGTAGTGGATAAAGTGTTTGGCCACACACAGAGCCAGGGAGGGGTCCTAAGTGTAAGTCTTCCTGTGTCTGGCCAGGAAAAACATCAAGTGGGATCAGCCTTACAAAGCAGGTCTGTCGAGGTCTCAGCAGCAGCAGGATGAGAGAGGTGACAATGGTCAACGCCATGAAATTGTCTGAGTTAGGGCAACCCTTCTCTTCTTGAGTGATAAAGGTCTTTTTCCCTTTGTGGTGCAGGCCCTCCTGAGCACTCTACGATACAGGTTCCTGGTTGCTTCACTTAGCTGAGGTGTGAGGAGGCTCTGATAACTCTAACATGCCCTCTGGGGGACATCTCCACAGTCAGTTCAGTGAGTACATAGCATTACACTGAACACGGACTGCACTTATAGATAATCCCGACAAACGGGGAACGCAAGAAGGTATGGGTGTTGTGACAACACAGATTGCTCGTACATCTGCAGGGACTGTCACTGTGACTGGTATCAAGGTCAGGTCTTCCTGGGCTGCGCCCCTTGAGTCTGTGATGGATTATTTCTGGTGAGCTCTGACCAGAAAGACTCTTCGGGCAAGCTGGGATCTCCAGGTGGTGGTAGTGGAAGGACCCCCTACGGGCAGCTTAGAATATGGGAGCTGCCGAGAACCAATTGCCCACTTGCAAACATTCTAAGTCAAAGTGAGGCGTTGCCTGTGGCGGAAAGGAATGCACAAGATTGGCACTTGCTCTGTACTGCCCAGCCTCTGGCCTCTCCCAGTACCAGTGCTAGACTTTTCAATCTGGGAAAGAAAATGGTGTGAATAAGCATGAGGGCCAGAGCTGAGTTTAGTGGTGACGGCGCTTATCAGTTGCTGCCTTAGCATGCAGCGCCACCGAGTGGCAACCAGGTTCCGTCTGTCTTTCAGCTTTTCTTTCCACACAAGACACTGTTGTTGATGTCCAGCGACCAAGAAGATATCGATGACTGGTATCGGAGTCTCACAGCTGCAGTCAGGTAGGCATCTTCTTCCCAGAGGTGGAGGGGGCTGAGGGAAAGGGTCAGAACATAAAAATGATCATACAGACTTGTGTATTGGCGTATAATGTGTGGTTATAAGGCTGATAAAGAGGAACTGGATAAATGGGAATAATACTAAGAACAGATTTCATGTAGTAACAGCGATCTTCCCCTTTGTTTCCCAGGCAGCTGAAAGCCTGACCTACCCGAGTACAAGACAGACTGGCAGGACAACCATCCCTCTTGGAAGAAGCCTAACACACTCTTAGAACTGTTCAGGGACACACCGTGGGAGAACTGCATGTAGAGGAACTACACACCGTGGTTATGAATGCTTTGTCAACCATCCTCATCTTTATATATTGTAAAAAACAGGTATGCACACTAGGGATTTGTATATAAAAAACCTGTATGAAGACTTCCCCAGCTTAGGTTAGATGTTTCTAGCTTTTCTACACTTTTTTCTGAGATTAATTTAAGGACAAGCAGAAGAGAGTCTGTCTTGCTTCACTAAATGTTTTTATCCAACTGCCTTTCAAAATGAGTGTTTTCACATTTACTTGTCTACATACACGTCTTCCTGCTCTTGCTCCTGGGTCCTTTGATCAAAGCAGATGTTTCAGATAATGGTAACATGGGCATAACACTGTATTTCCTGCTAGCGCTACAGGGCCACAGTCATCTTTCTCCCTGAACATTTTTATCGTTCAGATCCTGGGGTTCTTTACCAAAAGTTTGACAGTTATTGTCCCTCCTCCTCTAAGAAAGTGACAGGTTGGCAGATCAAGAGAAACTGATTTGGTGGCTAAAATCCTACCTCTCCATTTCTCACCAGTCCCACACAAAAGATAATCTGCTGGACTATCTGAAATAAACTGGTAGGTAACATAGTGAAACAGCACTTAACGAAACATTCCTAAGAGAAGACACAGACAAAAGAGCACACACTTTTGCCTTCAAAGTGTGCAGTACCCTTACCGCTGTGAAATGCCACAGTGAAAAGTTTGGGCAGCACCTCTGCTGCTGAAGCAAGGGGAATGTCTTCAGAGGGCTACAGTCAGTGTTGTGGGTCATCGATGTGCTAGGATTCAGTTTACTAGGATGAAAGAACATTTTAAGGAAGAAATATAAACTAATAATCTTGAGAATTTCATTGAAGCCTTAGCATGGACTTCTAATAATGCAGCAGCTCAGCAGCACCAGCACTTTGGTTTCTCTCTTCTACTGAGGGGGGAAACACCTGTTTTAAGAATGTGCAAGGTCAACCGCAAAGAGGGCAAAAAGGTCATCAGACACACAAAGATCAATGTCTGCCTGTTCGCTGACTTTATAGCAGTCTGACTGTTCTTTCATCTTCCTTAAATAGTACCACTCACCTTTATCACTGTAATTTATTAAAACAGAAGTGGTTCTGTGCGAGACAAGTGCCCTGAGGAAAGAATTACCTAATTTCACCTAATTTTAAGTTCTTTAACACCACTTGATTTTTCTTTTTCTTTCCATACAGCTGACTCACTACATAGGATCACTCATTTGTCTTAAGTTTGTGAGAGGGAGGAGGGAACCAGACATGTTTGGGCTTGGTTGGTTGTTTTCACTCATTTGCTGTAGCTTCCATTTCCAAGTACCAGCTGTACTTAAAATCAAAACCAAAGCCAGCAATTTAAGTATCTTATCACCCAGTACTTGTACCACTCTTAAAAAGCTCTGTGATGACCCCTTTTTGTTCTAATAGGGTAACACAGAGCTTTCTTGCAACCCTACACTTGAGGCTGAGATGTCTACCAACTTCTTGGCAGAGGTGACTATTATTCCTGCCCACATTGCCTCTTTATTAGATAAACACAAGTCCCTTTGGTACTGCCTCAATTCTAAGACTTATCTCAGTGCTACCATCATATTGGCACTCAATGCTTCTGAAACAGCAAAACTCACTTGGTTTTTCACTGAATTTCCCACCTTGAAAGGCTGCACATTGGCTTCCAGAAAACCCTAGTGAAGTGAAGAATCTCACTTCACAGTGAAGTAGAGATGCTGTCTCAGAGAGCAAGGCTGTCACACCAGCAGCTGTAACAAACACAGCCTTTTCTGGGAGTGTTACTAACGCACGAGCACAGGAACAGAATCCAAATAAAAGCACACTCAGTCTCTGAACAGAGTTTATTTACACAGAGTATCAACGATTACAGGTCCCAGCTTGATTTCCTTCTCTTGCTGAGCCTCTATTCAAACCATAGGAACAAGAAAGTAAATCTTGGGCTTGTACCCCCATCATGGCAACTCAAGGTTCATAACCAATGTTCAAACCTCACAGGATACCTTCAATTCCCGTGCTCCCAGACAGCAACAAGCTGGTTGGTGCATGGGCAGCTCCCACAAAGCCTCATCCCCATGCAGGGCAGAGGGGATGCCTACACAGCGGTGCCCTCAGGGCCCTGCATGGCTGCCGACTGCTGCATGTCCTCCCGGTAGCCCTTCAGGAGCTGATTCAGCAACGTCTTCTCAGTATCACGGCGTGGGCGGATGAGTGGTGGGAAGGGGTTGCCCTTGAGCTCGATGACTGCCATCTTGGCGCGGTCAATGTCATCCCGGTTGGGGATCTGCAGCAGGCGGGTGTAACTGCCAGGGTGGGGTTGGAACCGGGGTGCCAGCACCTTGAACAGCTTGTGGATGAGGTCCTTCTCCTGTGGAATGGCAAGTTCAGCTCCAGCACTGGGGCTTCAGGGGGCCAGGGAGGGATTTGGGGGTGTGGGCAGGTACTTACAGTCAGCCAGAAATTTGCCATGCGCATGGCACGCTCGTTGGTGTCACCCAGCTTGGCATAATCAATGAGCTGTGGGGAATCACAAAACTGTTCAGCTCTAAAAGCCCTTTCGGATCATTTGAGTTCAACTGTTCCTGTTCACTACTAAACCTGATCCTTAAGCCCCTTGTCTACTTGTCTTTTAAACAACTACAGGGGTGGAGAGTCCACCACTTCCCTGGGCAGCCTGTTACAATGCCTAACAACACTTCTGGTGAAGAAATATTTCCTAATGTCTAATCTGAACCTTCCCTGGTGCAACTCAAGGCCATTTCCTCTCATCTTGTCACTTGGTACTTGGGAAAAGAGACCACAACCCACCCTGCTACAGCTTCCTTTTAGACAGCTGTACAATGTGATAAGGTCTCCCTTCAATCTCCTCTTCTCCAGGCTGAACAGCCCCAGTTTCCTCAGCTGCTCCTCATAACCCCTGTTCTCCAGCCCCTTCACCAGCTTGCTTGCCCTTCTCTGGACACTTCAGGTCCTCAATGTCTTTCTTGTAGACAGGGACCCAAAACTGAATACAGTACTCAAGGTGTGGCCTCACCAGTGCTAAGCAGAGGGGCACAATCCCTTCCCTGGTCCTGCTGGCCACACCATGGCTGATACAGTCTAAGATGCCACTATCTTCTTGGTCACTTGGGCTACTGCTGACTCATGTTCAGCCAGTGCCGACCAAGACCCCTGGTGCTTCTCTGCCAGGCAGCTTTACAGCCATCCTTCCTCAAGCCTGTAACGCTGCACGGGGTTGTTGTGTCTCAAAAGCGGGACCCAGTACAACTGGCCCCTGCCCATCGATCCAGCCTGTCCAGGTCCCTCTGCAGAGCCTCCCTGCCCTCCAGCAGATGGACACTGCTGCCCAATTTGATGTCACCTGCAAACTGACTGAGGGAGCACTCGATCCCCTCATCGAGGTCACGGATAAAGGTACTGAACAGGACGGGTCTCACCACAGCACCATGGGAAACCGGGGAAGTCATTTACCCCGCCAGTTTCTCAAGCAGAACTGCTTAAAGGGAGGAAGGAGGCGGCGCCATGAGGCCCCTTGCCCGCCTCCCACCCGCTCACCCGCTCCGCGTAGCCCCGCATCTCGTCGGCGCGGGCCCATGGCGCCTCGATGCGCTCGTGCCGCACCAGCGCCGTCACCAGGTTGCGCAGGAGGTCCAAGCGGGAGCGCGGGCCCAGCCCGAAGCGCCGATACACCCGCCCGTGCGAGATGGCGGCCGCCACCGACAGCCGCATCGCGCCCTTCAACGGCCTCGGCCCGGCCCGGCCAGTCCGCCAGGCTCCACGGGAGGCCCCACCGGCAGCCTTCGCGCGCCGCGGGGCACGACGGGACTTGTAGTCCAGCCCCACTCACTATGGAGAGAGTCCGGGCGTCGCAAGGCACGCCGGGAGTTGTAGTCCACAACACTAACAGCGCAAAGCGCGTCGGTGGTGCCGCGGGACATGATGGTAGTTGTAGTTCAACACCATCCAAAGCATGGAGAGTCGGGGGCGCCGCGGGGCACGCCGGGAACACAGAATCAATGACTACCATTGGAAGGGACAGACGAGGGTCTTCGAGTCCAACTCGTGTCTCCGCATGGGACAATCTGCAATATCGCCAGGCTTAGCACCATCACTTCTTCCCTGGGGAGCTGTTCCAGTGCTCCACCACCCTCTGTGTGAAGAATTTTTTCTTAATATCCAACCTAACCCTCCCCTGGCACATCTTCCTGTCATTCCCTCCAGAGAGAAGAGTTCAGCTCCTGCTCCTTCTTCCCTTGTAAGAAAGCAGTAACCTGCAATGAGCTCATCCCTCAGTCACCTCCAGGCTGAACAGACCAAGTAACTTCAGCCTCTCCTCATATAATTTCGCCTCTGGACCCTTCACTGGCTTTGTGGCCTCCTCTGGACACTCTCCAGTAGTCTGATGTCAGTTTTATGCACCCAAAACTGCACACAGCACTCGAAGTGGGGCTGCACCAGCATGGAGTAGAGCGGGACAATGCCCTCCCTCGCCTGGCTGGTGCTTCATGCACCCCAGGCCACGATTGGTCCTCTTGGGTGTCAGGGCACACTACTGGCTCATGTTAAACTGCCACACAACAGCCACTCCATGAAGCTTGTCATGGACACCGGGCATGCCAGGAGCTGCAGTTCCACACCTGCCCAGCTGCGATCTCCCTCCACGGTGAGGCCCTGTCCCATCACAGCCAGCCTGGCGCTACTGCAGCCCCACTGTTCTCTCAGCCCTCACAGGGGCTGCTGGAGCACGGGAGTCATGGGGAGCGACTGAAGGAACTCGGCTTATTCAATCTGGAGAAGAGGAGGCTGAGGTGAGACCTCATTGTGCTCTACAACCACCAGGAGGCTGTAGCAAGGTGGGTGTTGGTCTCCTCTCCCAAGTAACAAGCGGTGGGAGGAGAGGAAATGGCCAGGGGAGGTTTAGATTGGATATTAGGAAACTTCTTCTCACTGAAAGTTTTGTCAAGCATTGGTACAGGCTGCCCAGAGAAGTGGTGGAGTCTCCATCCCTGGAGGTGTTTAATAGGTGTGTGGACGTGGTGCTTAGGGACATGGATCGCTCTCTACAACTACCTGAAAGGAGGTTGTGGCAAGGTGGGTGCTGATCTCTTCTCCCACGTGACAGGTGATAGGACGAGAGGGAACAGCCTGAAGTTGCACCAGGAGAGGTTTAGACTAGACATTAGGAAAAATTTCTTCACTGAAATAGTTATCAGGCACTGGCACAGGCTGCCCAGGGAGGTGGTTGAGTCACCATCCCTGTAGGTGTTTAAAAGATGGGTAGATGATACAGTTTAGTAGTGGACAGGCATGGTTGGACTTGATGATCTCAAAGGTCTTCCAATCAATTCTATCATTCTGTGATTTAATGATGGACTTGACAGTGTTAGGTTTATGGTTGGAATTGACAATCTTAAAGGTCTATTCTAACCTGAGCAATTCTGCAGTTCTGTGAGCTCAGGCAGCCACCATGGGCAGACAAAGCCTGCCAGAGCCTTAATCAACCTCGTTCCTCCTTTTTCCATAGTACCAGTATTGAGATACCAGAAGAGTCTTGGAGCCCGTATCCCATGCCCAGTCCATGCAGATGCTGTGTATGCTGGCATCATGTGGTGATGCTGCTGGAGCCAGTCTCACGTAGATCTCATGGTGTGCTGGAGCTGCCATCATCATAAAAGGGGTGGGTGCAACTTTATTTCCACAAAGACAGGAACCTACTCTGTGCTGCAGGAGGTGATGCCCCCACAGTCCTGGCAGTGCACGTAATTCAGCTGCAAAAACACTGAGAGGCAGTGTCAGGGGGCGTCCTGCCACTTGTCTCTTGCAGTCAGCATTTCTGTATTTCAGAGAAAGGATATGTAACAAAAGCAGCTACCAGCAGCATAAGAAAAAATATCTTTGTTATTATGAATACATCATAA
This sequence comes from Neomorphus geoffroyi, assembly GCA_033558235.1. Classification (NCBI taxonomy): domain Eukaryota; kingdom Metazoa; phylum Chordata; class Aves; order Cuculiformes; family Neomorphidae; genus Neomorphus; species Neomorphus geoffroyi. The sequence continues at coordinate 4,501,037 of JAUMJM010000048.1, forward strand.
AATCACAACCATTTTATACATATTTTAGTATTTCATATATAAATAAAGTTAACAGTATAGTTATTGGAATGTGTAATAGGAACAAACATACAGTTTTAATATGAAATTAACACATTTTTGGACCCCACCCCCATCTTTTGTTGCTTCTCTGGGGATTAGTGTATTATCTCTGAAATACTTCTAGGAAGAAGGTTAATCAAGTTATGATGGCAACAATAACTCCAGGCATTACCTTAATTCCATTTACAATCAATTTTCCTCTCCTTTTCCTGATTTAACCTGACCGTGTAGGAGCTCTGTGTCAGTATTCCAGCTTTGCAAGAAAGACTAATCCTGTATGTACTTGGCACAGTGTTGCAAAAAAGCATCTTCCAAGATTTACAATTTTGTTAAACTCATTAACAATCAGCATTTTCCCATCACTACACACTCTTGCAAATGTTTCCATTAAATATATTTCTAATATTGATAAAATAACTCTTAATTATCCTTCTTGCTTATAACTTGATGTCTTAACATCAAAATAATATTTCTTTCTAATAAAGTTATACATAGCATTTATATGAAACAAGGTTGTCATGTGCAGGGGCCTGATGTTGAAACTAGGCATGGATGTAGGTGTTTCTACATTCTTATTTTGGATTCTTATGGGGGGAGGGTGTTGTTATTTAGGGGGCCACAAGTAATAAATAATTTACAAGGTAATGAATTCCCTGTCTCCCCAGTAACCAAACTTAAAATTGGAAAAGATTCTGGCCTTCAAAACTTTGGGCATGCTGAAGAAAACATCACTTTTCTATCTGAGTGTCTGTATGTGTTTATCCAGAAATCTTAATGAAATGTTTCTGATAAAATGTGTTATGGAAGTTACTATACAATTAATCAGAAATAAAATGAGAAAGGTCTACGCAAAGAGCTTAGTGGGATGCAGACAGAAGGCTGAATCTTCCCAGCTGTGCTCAGAGAGGTTCTTCCTGCTAGAGGAATTCCTGTGCCATGGCAGGTGGACCAATGTTTGCCATAGTGTCCTTGCTGCAGGGACTCAGGCAACAGTTTTGGGGCAGGGAGTCTGGAAAGAGGAGAGTGAAGTTCAAGGACAAACCCAAAGAACACTTTCCTTCACCTTTTTTATGGAGTAAGCACGTCTGTTGGAAACCCAGCTCTGGGCTGTGAAAGCCAATGATGCAGTTTCTAAAAAGGGAAATTGTTGAGGTTTCCATTCAGAAAGGCATGCAAAAAACATGTGCCGTATTTTGTGTTCGTGAGTCTGTAGCATAGCTTCCTGTACTTACAGTGAGGCATGTGTTTTATCTACTTTTCTGGTCTAGTGTCAGAACTTCCCTTCCCTGCTTACTCACAGGCAGCAGGGTAATTGTCATCTACCCCTGAACTGGACGGTCCAACTGCAGGAACTCCTCATTTAATATTTGTCTGTATTTGGAAAAGCAGAGCTCAGAACTAAAATAAGTGCCTTTTTTCAGAACACAAATCCTTGTGGGCAATAGAATTTGGCTGGTGTATAGCAAGTGACTCACCTAATTCATTATTCAGTATCTGATGGTCAAAAAAACTGCAGCTACTAATTCTGTAGTGGGAATCAACCTCATCCAGCAGGTGATTGGCATGTGGTGGTAAGGATAGGCAAAAGTTACATTTTTTGCAAGTGTTACAAATGTAACATTTGACTTTTAACATATTTACTTAAAATTGCATATTCATAACCAATATTAGTTATACCTAATGGCCTGCTTGAAATTCAGAAGGTAAGACATAAATGCCTCAGTTCACGGTGTCTTCGAGCTTTCTTTCAGCCTGCTGTTTATAAGACCATTCCTCTTTTGTCATCCCCATAAATTCCTTTCCCAGTTCTCACTGATTTCCTTATTACCTGGTCCACAAGACTACTTTGATTTGGAGCTGCTGAAAGAGCTCCTCTCAGAGAAGCCCAAAGATCACAGGGAGAGAGCACTATAATTTTTTCCAAGCTATCCCGGTGAATTAGTCATTGCTTTGTAAATATTGATACACATATAATGTGAAGAGGAATACAGAACATTAATGTTCTTAAAGCTAATGCCCTTGGCTGCGGCATAGCGATAGCGAGGAGTTGGGAAATGAGTACAGGAATTAATTCCTCTTCTTAAAATAATATAGAAAAGATATGAAAGGTCTAGACAGCCAGCTGTTTATACAAGATGATTGGTACTGTTGCTGTAGGGATTATACCAATTATCTTTTGGCCCAGAGAATAGGGAAGGGAATCCAAACCTTTACAGGTTATCTGAAAAGGGCCTGCTGATATTTTTACCTGTATTTATTCTATTAGAACATGCAAGCCCTGAAAAACATGGCAAAATAAGATGTTTCTCTGTGCATTTGGAACATGGACAGGACACAGCACTACACATACTGTAGAAGCAGCAGCTATAGAGATACAACATTGAAGTTTTGTGCTTAATATACTCCTTTATCTTCTAAGCATGGCAAAGTCCTCAGCAGCTGTGGTAATCCAAAAGAAATCATCCATGAGGTATGGTCCAACTTGTGCATCCAATTTTCCAGTGTTAAAAAAGAGCACTCCCTTTTATCCCCCTTTGAAATACAGGATCCCATGTGCAGTCCCTCGTCTTAGCCATCCTCGTACCAGTTGAAGTTTTTTTTGTCCTGTGTGCTCCTGCACCTACTCATACTCTTCACATACCTGCCCAAATACACTGCAACTCTGTGTTCTATTTTCATGAATGCCATTTAGGTCGCTCTCAGACAGCTGAGGAACAAATCAGATGGAATCTCTTTGCAAACATGAGGCCTCTCTCTGGACTCAATTTTACTTGGATTTCAGCATTTCACCACAGAAGGCACACACCTGGAGGAGGATGAAGTCCGACTCTTTCTGCAAGGCTGGGATTGATTTTGTGCTACTTGATTCACTTATGTTGAGTTTTCCTGCTTTATATATCCCCTTTTCTCTTGTTCATCTTTGTGTAATGTATCCATCATGAATTTGTTGAGGGAGGGAACTGGCCTTCACACTGACCAATGCGAGAATGATAAGGAAAAAGTAGTGTTAGCTTAGGACAAACACATCTTATTGTCTTTCTTTGAATGGTACTTTAGCAATACAAAACCAAATAATTTCCAGATAATGAGCAGCACCCTTGTATCATGGCTTCACCATACTTTTTTTTCCACTTTTCTGCCATGGTGGTGCATAATAGAAGACGACATTTCACTTATAGCTGGCCGCTGCTGTGAAAAGGCATCCACTTTTCACCGTCTCCTAAGCCTGATGACAGTAGCTGGAGAACCAGGTTCAGTGGTGTAATATATTTTCATGTATAAAGCAAACTGTGGACCAAGGTTTTCATTATTGATGCCATTCAGGGAAGATTTTCAGTTATCCTCTCTACCCCTGGCAAAATTTAGGTGCTGGGTCATTTGTACATAGAATGCAAGGTAGGCAGATGAAACGCTGTGGTCTGTGCCATTGGCTAGAGCTTGCCTTAATGGTATTACAAACTAAGAAAGTTTTCTTGCTAGTCTATGTACAATGCACAGTGCAGGCTTGACAGTATGAAATTACTGCAAGGAGGCTACCATGAACCAGGACATCTACAGTACAGGCAGTATGGTAGAGGAATAGCAGAAAGAAAACTGGGAAATAATATATATATATTTTTTTTTTACATTGTCAGTGCATTTTTATATTGAAGAATTCTAAAGGGGCTCTATTTTTCAGTTAGGTGTAGCTAAGGATGGGCTGCCTTCTGTATCCTGGAGTCTCTGGGTGCTGCCCGTGGTTTGTAATCTTCTCCAGATCCAAAATCTACTGTGTCATGATAGTTTGTAAATTCCTGAGGTAATGGAAACTCCTCTGTTGATGAATGAGTCCTGTGTCCAAACACTCTCTCTTGCAGTTCAGCGATGTCATTTCTGATGTCTGCCATCATCAGCAATAGGAAATCAAATGAACCTGGTGGGCCCTGCGGTCACAAAGCATCGTCATTAATTATATTCCACTTTGCTCTTAAAGTTTTCAGACAGGTTAATATAATCACTCTTGCAGGAAGAAGTCAGTAATAATGCTGCCTCATTTTGATTACCAGAAGTTAACAATATGTTTTTTAATCAGCCTGCTCAGAAAACTTTCAAAAGGCAGCAAATGTTTTTTGCAGCCAGAGCCTACATTTACAAGATGCTCAATCCTTTGGTTGCTTGACAATTCCTTTGTTATATCTCCCTCCTAGGGGTATCTTGACACTGCACTGGAGTAGAGGAAATAAATCCTGGTTCTGTGTTCCTCCCTAATAAACTGATAGAAATTGCAGTCTTAGAATGACAAATCAATAATTATTATTTATTTAAAAACTTTTCTCAAGAATGTTGGTATTTGGAAGGTATCTTTTCAATATGATAATCATAGAAACACAGAATGGTTTGGGTTGGAAAGATCATCCAGTTCCAACCCCCCTGTCACAGGCAGGGTCTAACCTCCCACTAGACCAGGCTGCTCCATCACTTACTAAATATATTGATAATTACAGTGCAGAGAGTATCTGTCTGTTTTAATTTAATTTTAGAAAATCATCATTTCTTTTTAGCTGACTTCACAAAGTACACTGTTCAATAATGAGGACACCCTATTGGACACATTCTTAAAAAGTCATTCCACTAATGAGAAAAAACTGTAAGAAATACATTTTTTAAACAATTTTACCTGGAAACAGATTATAAATACTCACCTTTCTCCTGATGGCTTGCTCAAAGCCTATAGCTTCCCAAACCCCAGAGAGAGTCAAGAGGCAGGATTTTAAAAGGCATTAAGAGCCATAGCTCAACACAGCTCAAAGAACTAGCACTTTGCATGAGATCTCATGTTAACTGCCCTCTGAGGACATCCCACTACTGCTGTAGGGTAGAGGTGCACTTACTGCCTCCAGTGTCACACCCAGCAAGGGAGGAAGTGCATAGACAAAAACAATTGGACAAAACCAGACAATTATTTTGTTTCCAATAGTATTTTCTGCATATGTAAACTTATCTATGCTCTTGACACAGAAGAGGTTTTTTTTCTTTTGGCTGACCTGTTGTTAGTAGTCATCATCACTCTTGTAGAAATGCCTCCTGTGAGCAATACTTACAGGTATCCCCTTTGGTCCTGGTGCGCCTCGCTCCCCCTGTAATAAATACCACCTTAGTTACTATGCTGTCAGTAAAGGAAACAAAAAACATCACAGTTTGCCTCCCTTATTTACTGTCCCCAGATCAAGAATCATCAGCTTGTGCTTGCTCAGAAAAAGAAAAGAAAGTAAAGGAGGAATGCAAGGAAATTATTGCTGCTGATTGTAGTATGAGCAGTGTTGGGCACTTCTGATATTTCTTCTAGACAGTAACAAGCAAACCAGTTAACAGGAGAAATTCACAATAGAGCAGTCTAATGAAATCATAGAATGGTTTGGGTTGGAAGGGACCTTAAAGATAATTTATGATCTTATGATCTTTATCATCATTTATGATCCTTAATGTGCTAAAGCATCAGTGCTTCTTCATGGAAAAGCCAAAAGAGCTGCAGAGAAAGGAAAGGAGGCTGCTTGACAGATAGCCTGGCAGGGCTGCTTGCAAGACTTAAGGGATGGCAACCAGAAAACAGCAGGAGAAAGATATGAAGCGATGGGACAACAGGATGTTTTCAGCTTAGCGAAGGAAATGAGATGGTAAAAGGGTGTGACTACAAGTGTGTAGAGGGTCTCTGTAGCAAGCCTGGACTTCACACGTGCATGCGCCCATATGTTGGAAAACACTGTCTCTCCTCACCTTGCTACCATCTCTTCCTGGGGCTCCTGGTGGACCCTGCAAGAGAAAAGAAAGCGTTTACAAGGACATGAGAAGTGGTGGAGCTAAGGCCAACTGTGCAATGCATGACAGGAGATAAGAATACTGACCACGGGGCCCCGCCTGCCCTGCTTAATATGTGAGATGTCTGGAGATGGGCCCATAGGTCCCATTGATCCACGAGGGCCTGGCTGTCCAGGAGGTCCAGGTGACCCGGGAACTCCTTGACTCCCTTTTGGTCCTGGAGCTCCTGCAATTAACAGCAAAGGTCATCTGCCAAGGAAAGCCTCCAGTACACTTCATCACTACAGGCAGTGGGGACTGACAATTGTTTGAGCCACCCAATGGACTGGTTGCCTTAACACACCCAAATCCACAGTAATTGAACCAACGCAGCAGTCATCTGAGACAACATTACTCCTTGTCACATTAGCTACAAGAGATGTTCACAAACCAGTTAAACTTTGTGTTTACAATGAAGCCAAGACTGCCACTGCCAGGTGGTAAGGGACACAGACACATGAAAAGAAAAGCAGAAGTGCCTTATTTTCACAGAAAGAAGAAAAGAAGAAATCACATCTGAGAAACATATCATAAAACGAAAGTCTCAGGGAACTCATGAGTGTATTGGGTTGAAGGCATCTACATGATTGGCATAGAAGCAAGCCCTTTTCAGTGGTGGGTTGCACCTCTTTTTTGCCTAGTACGGTAGCCAATGCATAGGGGCAAGCAAGGTTCTGTTCTTCCATTTTGCTTTATAGCTTCAGCTGGTGCAGCAGAGACTGTCAGTTTTTAAGAAGTGCACAATAAATAAAATACATGTTTAGTTCAAAAGAAACACTATGAAAAGAAAAACAGAAAATCAGGTACCTGAAACAATATTTGCTCAAAATAAACACAAATTAAGTGTCACCGTTTGAGAAGTGTCATTGTTTGAAATGAATCATAGAATCATAGAATGGTTTGGGTTGGAAGAGACTTTAAAGATCATCTAGTTCCAACTCCCCTGCCATGGGCACAAGCATGAAGTGCTTTATAATTAGAGAGGAAAGAACATGTTTTCCTACTGAATGCATGTGAAAGACATAGAAAATGAAAAGCAGAGAATAAAAAGTGTTCAGCAGGACAGAATATGTACAGTCAGGGTTTTCAAAAGGAGCGAAACCAAGTTCGATGGTCAATCTCTTGGCTTCCTCCTCAGGACCCATCCACACTCTTGCCAGCAGCAGGGCAGAGGTAGAAGCGAGCAGGAGTGGTTTCAAGTGGAACGGACAGTACTACAGTACCTTGGACAGCTCAGCCATGGGAGAACCAGATGGAGGACAGGCAGAGTCAGGCCTACGCTAGAAAGACTGCGGTGTGGTGCACTGTACCCTTCTGAGTCCGACGCAGAACTGCTAGCCACACTGTCCTGGCACTTACGATATATTGAAGACTGAAGAAACTCATCCTCCAAGAAAATGAGATAAAGACTGAAAAACCAAAGCAAGACTGCAAAAGTGAGGGTAAATGGGGGGCAGTTCAGTAGAGAGTAGATCCAGCCTCATGAGGAGCATCTAATACTCCTCTGTAAGAATATTCCTGAAACCCAGCACAGTGCTAGAATTCCTTGGCTTTATCACTAACCCAAAATTAGATCTGCATTCAACATAGTTTGCAGAATTTTTAGCATCACTGTCTACAGGTTGCAAGGTGTCTGGTTTATGTTAGAGCTTTAGGAACTCTGTTTTTCTCATTGTTTCGACCTATACTTAGCAAAGAAGGTGTGAGCAGAGTTTTACTTTTCTTTTCAGATTCCTTTGAATCTGGAACACATGTAAAACCAACAAATGAATCCTTGCAAAACCAGATGAAGAAAAATAAAACAGTTGGCACAAACCCCTGCAAACTGAAAGCACATTTTCTGCTCTAGTAATGACAATGAGCTAAAGTAATAGGTATTCCTGAAATTAAAGTGAGAGTATTTTAAGACAGAGTTGAAACATGGGAAATGACAAGTGAAGCAGGTGAGATATCCCAGTGAGGGGGATAAATTTAACACGTACAGGACAAATACAGCTTGCATGCCAAGAAACACAGGAAGATTAAGACATAATGGATGATGTTAGACAGTTGGCAGAGGCTGACCATAATGACTGGAAAGTTTTTCTTTTAAAATCTAGCACAAATGCAAATATAACTATCATAATATGAAACACATGAAATCCTGTAACACTGAAATATTGAAACTTATAATTTTTATTTATGGTACTATTGCAGATTCACATCCCTCTGGTCTGTATCTTACCTGGAGGCCCTGGTTGGCCAGGCTGGCCTGGGGGACCAGGGATATATGCATTAGATGCAAGCACTTTTTCACCAGTGATTTGCTTGCTAAGATCCGCAGCATTATTTGGTAGCAAAGCAACCTGCCAAAACCAAAAATCACTGTAAGCTTTTCATCATTCAGCTGAATAAATTACATTCTTGGTTAAGCTTTCATGTGGACAAACAGCATACTTAAATACTTAATTGAAATCATCAGAAAACAATGTGGCTGTGTGGAAGCATACAACAATGGTTACTCCTAGGCTGGCCAACCTGATGCTTTTCAAGTATGGACATGAAGATTTCTTGAAGCTATTGCCATATTTTGTGGTCCCAAGGAAAACTGGCTCCCTCACCCTGCTATGGGACTCCTTACAGATAGTCAGAACCAGCAAGAAGGATGCCTTGGGACTCTTTACTCTAAATAGTTTATCTTTCTGACTGACCACCTTGCAGAAATCTGAGAAAATATTGTCATGGAGCATAACAGTCTACAATGCCTTTTCACAGGATGTTTTGCACAACCCATGGAGACAAATCAGGTTTTCCAGAAATGGCATCCTTCTCTGTCTTCTACACATAGGATGCATGTGTCTATGTATGTGAGAAACCCTGATATTTCCTATGAGGCTGTTCACCTTTCAAGTCACAATGGAAATACCACGAGTCAATCCAAATGGAAGGTAGGAGAACCTCAGGATGTGTACAGCAACAAGTTGTCAAAAATTTAAGTCTCGTAACTGCTTGTATTTTCTCAGGAAACATCTTTTTTCCTTATTTTAATTTTCCTCTATTCATTTATGTCCCTTTCTCAGGACAATATTTACTCAGAAATTTTAAGTTGCTACACAGGGTTTCAATGAGAGTCCCAAGTCCTCTGTAGATCTGGCCTTTTAACCATGCTATTTAACCAAACAGATCTGGATCTACTCTGCATAGAGACACAAAGCTAAAGTAAGTCAGAATGTAAGAATAATTGCACACTATGGTTTAAAATGCCCTTATCCATTACATTAGATATTTAATTATCCATTAAACATTAATTTTCCCAGACTGAATGTATTTAATAGTTGAAAATATTCTGCAATCTTTGATGTCCCCAGAGACAGCTGAGAGGAGATGACAAAACAGGAAAGAAGTTTAGTAGTGGTGAGTGGATGCATGTAGAGGTGGGACTTTTGCTCTACCAAACAGAACTGGAAGGCTATTTCAGCAATAGCAGGGCAGATGTAGCCCTGGGTCAGTTTAGTTTCTCCCTAAATGAATTTGGCTTGCGAGATAGTTTGATACTGGATTCTGCAGCATTTGTGTGAGAGAGCTGTATTAAATAAAACACAGGATAATTCCTGCTATTTAACAATACTTTTAATCAACTATTTGGAATTCCCTGCACTGGGCTATTCTCAATACTCCTACTTGTTTCTGTAATTATTTGATATAAACCCTCTTGCCCTTAGTGCAAACTTAATTTTTCTAAAGTACAGGAAAAATATAATACTATGCAGTTTAAGGGCAGCCGTTGCTGCCTGCAGTTTGGCGCTGGATGCACAGAACAGTTCTGAAGGAAAAAAAGAGAAAAAATCCCCATCATAGATGTTGAGACAGTTGCTGGTGGCATTTCTGAAACACCAATTTGATTTTTCAGACAGGAATTCAAAATGCGATGACAGGAATAGAAAGATTTATCAGCCATTTGTGACTCAGGCTTTGGATAGCATTGCTATTCCAAAGACAAGATGATTGCACTAAAGGAAAATTAAGCGACATGATGTAAATCTTACAAGAATTTGGTACATTCACTCCACTCCCACATAAGTTAGTGGCTGGATAAGATTAGCACTTCACAGAAGCCCCATAGCATGTTTCTTCTGTGCTTACTACTATGAATCTGCTCACATGTAAAATGGAGATCTAACACACCTACTGGTGTCCCCTTTGTACTGTTATCTTCGGTTTTCCAAAGCAAAACATTTTTGTTAACCGATGACTCTGCAGCTTTCTCAGCCAACATCCCAGCCACTGCAGCACAGACCAAAGTGTAGGACTACTAAAGGCTGCCTCATGGGTCACAGCACCTTACACCTGGGGCCAAAGAGAAAAATTCAGTATCGGGGGCTCTCATAGCCACATTGGCCAGGGATCAGCATGAGGAGGCCCACTGGCTGGCTCTGGTCAGCACACTGCAAAGTTCTGTTTCCCAGAGGTATGTCCACCCTGTCCAAAGCAGAGTCCTGGCTGGATATGACTGGAAGGTTACAAGGACCAATATGCTGCAAGACTTCCATTATGTGACGCAAATGAACCAAGGGCTGTGCAATACCAACACTGCCATGCTGAGACCAAGACACAGAGTTAAATCGTGTGACTACCTGAGAGTAGCAGTTCTCTTTTTCAAGCAGTTATTTTCAGTGTCATCAGTGAGTGTCTGGGGCAGCCACAGATGAGTGACAGATTAATGGATGTCCTCTTTAGAGCTTGTACTTAGATTTCTGACCAGATCCTATTTTGGGGATCTATTGCTATCCCAGCTGATAAACAGATGTCACTTAGCATATAGTCCCTGGCATGAATACTGTTCATGTTATATTGCAATTGGCCAGGCTGCAGAAGGTGCATTTAGTGGTGAAGACTCATCATGAAGAGGATTTGGAAGTGTTTTCTTTCCTCTTGCTTAAATATTGACTTGTTTCTGCCAGAAAGACTGTTGTAACAGCTTAGTAAGTTAAAAAAAAATCACATAGTTGCTGTGAAAGCATGCACACTTGCTTCCACACTGAGTCAGCTGGACTTGAGGTATACACTAGGAGTGCCAAAATACCCAGGCTCTGGTCTAGCTCACTGCTCTTTGATATCTTCTGGCCAGAAAATGGTTGTTACATACACTGGGGCCAAACCATGTGTTTTTGATGTTGACTCACATCCTCTTAGGAATTGGCTATACTCACTGGCCTAATTTCTGTTTCACCTTTTAACTGAACAAGGACCCTGGTCCCGAGTGACCTTGGCTTTCTCCACCTACAGCTCCAAATCTTAATGGCCCTTGGAAAATAATTTGTTTTCTATGTGCACGCAAATATTAGCAAGAGTAAATTTTAAAGAAAGACAATACTAGAAACAAGACTCCCACATATTGTGCTGCATGCTGCATCTGGAGTTTTGGGTAGTTTCTAGGAGATTTGTGGTTTAGATGACTTTGACAGTGCTCAACAAAAGTGATGTGGAACATGGCATTCTAATTAAGATGTTTAAACACAACTGTGCAATAGGATCCAGCTTACTTAATTTTTAAGAAATTGTTGGTTGTGTGTCAGCGTGTCAGATATCCTTCCCCCAGTTTTTCAACTTTCCACTCTCCTTCCTTCTGGCAAGGTCTAAGATCAACGTAGGACTGCACACAGACGCCTAGTATATCAGGACAGTGCATCCCACTGGATGACCATGCAAGGTTGCACTCTATGATCTCAAAGGTCTTTTCCAACCTTATGATACTGTGATACTGTGAAGGTGACTTTATGTTCCTGATCCTAGAACTACTCTGTCCTGGATCTGGAATAGATGTTGCAATCCTCCAAGCATCACCAGAGGCAGTGGGACTTTAGTTCACTCCTGTCCTTTCCTAAGAACACATAAAACCACACCTCCCACTTCCAGAAACATATTCCAATTCCCAGTTATAGGGTTTACTGGATTGGATTCTTCACAGGCTCTTCTTCTGAACGTAATTTTGCAAAAAGTACATAAAGTCTGAAAGCCTTAACCACAAGACTGAAGGCTTTTTCCCATAAACTGTCTCTCTGGCAGACAGAGGTGAATTTTTCTGTGAAACACAAGGGTTCATGTCTTCCTGGCCAGATCTGCTCTCAGCCTGGACAGCAGTTCTCCTGGTGCTGAGGGTACCAAGGGACTATCTCTTCCATCTCTATCTGTGTGAGGCACAACCCACTGGGCTCCCTATAAGGATGCCAAATAGATCAAGTCCCACTAGGAAGATACTTGAGGAAAATTTAGGCTATGGACCATGACCGGGCTTAGCTATGAAGAGCTTGGTTTGACCATAGCTACTGTACAAGTACCCACAGTGACAGGTATCGATGGTGTTTGTTTTCCAGGACTAAGTTTTCCAGGAAACAGACACAGAAGACTTTCCATTAACTCAGGTCTTTGATCTCCATCAATTCTTGCAGCAAAAACCTGGCCAACAGTGTGGCCTTATCCCTCCCCAGGGGTAAGTGAGAGCCTACTCAGTGCCACAACTGTGGCTGGACAAACAACCACTTGAAAACACAGATCCTTTTAAACCTGTTTGCTATCATTTGTTTGAAAAACACGGTTTCCATTACACATGAAATTCTGTCACTTCCATAGTTGTCTTACAGATTCAGAAGGAAAATGTCACACATTGAGGTTTTTGTGACAAGGAGCATCTCAAACCTCAGTGTATTTAATTTTAGTGGAGCAGATTTCTTTCTTCCTAATGTGAATTACACTGAGTGAATAATATTTAATACAAGTGAAAATTGTGTTTTGACACAAGTGAAATTAAATGAGCACCCTGGGTGAAATTTAATAATTACAGCCTGTCAACATGCATAGCGGAGAATATGTCTACAGAACATTTCCATTTCAGAGAACCTGAATGTTTGAAGGAGATGTCACCAGAAAATACGTTACACCTGCACCCCTGCACTTGGCTCTCCAAATCCTAGACTGGGTCTCTTGGTTATTTCAATCCTACCCAAGTCCAAAAGGAGGCTGCATATAAAAGCAATTGAAGTTAAAGACAAGGGTAAGTTTTTAAGTGCATTATTCTCTACTTGCAAAGACAGATGTGAACAAAAAAAAGAGGTTTGGGCTGAGGGTTTTCCTTATTAAAAAAATAGAAGGTAATGTATCTGCTAGGGATGTTCTTGTCTAGCCAAACACCTCCTACTTGGCCAGAATCCTGTATCAGCACCCTATTAATGCAAAATCATGTTCTCCCACGTTCCCACATCTGCAGGATGTCTTGCACTTGCATACACTAGAAGTGGATAGAGTCCAAAATCCTGCACGTTCAGAATGAATGAAAAGCTGCAGACAGTGCAGATTGCCAAGAAACCTGGGCTGAGAATGGGATGGGTGTTTGCCAGACTCTCTTACCATGAACATGGTAACATAGCTCCATGAGCTTGATGTGCAATCTGCTTACAAGCAATACAGAAGCTTGATAAGGAAGAGATGCCATTCTTAGATTATTTTAAAATATGTTGCCATCATCTTTATGGGCACAAGAACCACATGGCTGTGACAGCTCCAAACACTTAAATTTAACATCAGTTGTCATAAAACATGCAGGTCTGGTAAAGACATGACCGATCAACATTCATACCTTTTGCTTCAGTTGTAAAACTGTCTGCTTTATTTGATGAAACTCCTTACAAGAGGCACAGCATGTCCCCGATTTTGCCACATTTTCAGATTTCTCAGGAAGTGCAGCTGAAAGAAAACAGTTTCCAATGCAAATATAAAGATCCAAAGCAAAGAAATTCATAAAGTGATTGCAAAAGCAACTTGAAGGTCATAACATTTCCTCAGACTGTGAAAAGAAGAGAGACTCTTGTCTGTATTAATGCTTTGACTGTGAATTGCTATGTAATTCTGAGAAACTTTACAGGGATAGCTCTGAGCTCATTTTCAGAGCAGCTGTTTCCAGTTAACAGTCTCCAAAGAATTTCTTTTTTTAATACCTGAAAAAGTTTACACCCCTTCTTTTATCTTTGTGTGTAGGGTAGACTGACCCTATAGATCTGAACTGATTGATTTACAGTACCCCGAAGGGCAAATTTTCATATGCTATAAATTACAGTAAAATCCCTCAAAATATGGTCATTTAATTCACTTTACACAAACTGCTCTTTATCATTGCTGGTTATTCCTCCATGTGATGGAATAAGCCTGAGCAGAGTTGGGGACTAAGATTAATGACAGGGATTTAAATCCACACAAGAGAAAGGGTCACACCTGTTGATACTATGCATGAATGAGATCTTTTCAGGAATCCATTAAAAGATTCAAAATGTAAGAGATATTGCAAATGTTATTCTTTGTTCTTTTCCCATTCTTATATGCAGTGAAGCACTTCTCCATCACAAACAAACATGCACTGTTTTAACAGATGTCGGCCTAAAGAGAAAGTGGTTGCCAAAATGTAGTGACACATACTGACACACCATAAGTGAGATTTTTTTGTTTCACATGTAGTTGTTGGGAAGCATCAAGGGTACTTAGGCTCTGCATATGATGTGTGGCTTTGTAGAGTGTTACTTGGAAGGGTTATTGGACATGTTTAAACACTGACCATTCAGAGCATGTTGTGTAATGGAAAAACTCTGCAGGTGTTCCTGGGTAAAGCCAAAATCTTCAAGAAGGATCAACTACAATGCACTTGGCGATTGTATTATACTTCTCACTTGGACATACACTTCAGTGTCCTTCATAATTTCAGAAATGCGTATTGCTTTTGAGAACATCTGCATCGTTTTAAATAAAAACAGAACCTTCCAATACCAAAGATACTATGTGGTACAGATTTGAAATGTTCGCAGGGTCCAATAAGGAAAATTGAAACCATCACACGGTCAGCTATCGATCACCATTGCACAAATTTAAGAAAAACTGATTTTCAGTACACTTAATCCACTTGATGTAATGCTATGTCAGGTATGCTTGCTTTTAGAAGATAATCCAGGAGTGCAGCACAGGTTGGGATCTATCTGGCTAGAGAGCAGGTCTATGGAAAAGGACCTGACAGTCCTGTTGAACATTATGAGTGAGCAGTGTGCAGCAAAGAAACACTACATGGTGCTGGACTGTATTAACAAGGGCACCACTAGCAGAGATAGAGAAGTCATCCCATTTTGCTCAGCACTTGGCTGTCCACACCTGGAATCCTGTGTTCGGTTTTGGTCCCTGCTATGCAAAAAAAATGACAGGCTGGAGAGGGTCCAGAGAAGGGACACAAAGATGACCAAAGGACAGGGAAGCCTGTGACTTGAGAAAAGGCTGAAAGAACTCAGTTTGTTCAGCCTTGAGAAAAGAAGGCTTAGGGGAGATCTTATTACCATGTCCCACTCTTTAAAGGGTGCCTATAAAGAAGATGGAGATTACCTTTTTACAACGAGTCACATGGAAAAGGCAAAGGGTAATAGATACAAGTTACTCCTCGAGAGATTCTTACTGATTGAAAGAGGAAATCTATTCACAAGGACAACAATCATTCATTGGAATAAAATCCCCAGGGAAATGGTGGATTCCCCAACATTGGAAACTTTAAAAATTTTGGCTGGACAGGGTGCTGGGCCATGTTGTTTAGACTTTTGCCAGGAAAGGTTGGACTAGATTATCCTTGAGGGCCCTTTCAACCTGGTATTCCATGATTCTCTGGAAGATTTCTCTCTCTTATCTCCTAATCAGGTAGGTGAGAGCTGCAAAGGAAAAATGCTGAAATGACAAGCAGCAGTAAGACATTGGAATTAGTGCTGAATTGATCAGAAGATTATCGTAGAATCATAGAAAGATTCGGGTTGGAAGGCACCTTAAAGCCCATCTTGTTCCAGTGCCCCTGCCATGGGCAGGGACACCTCCTACCAGACCAGGCTGCTCAAGACCCCGTGCAACCTGGCCTGTAACACCTCCAGGGAGGGGGCACCCACAAATTCCCTGGGCAACCTGTGCCAGTGTCTCACCACCCTCAGTGGTGTCTAATGTCTAATCTAAATCTTCCCCCTTCCAGTTTAAAGCCATTAGGGGGCAAAGTCTATGGGGCTTTCCCCATTCAACTGCTTGCTCCCATAGCTGCAGTTCTTTGGCATTACAATAACCCATCGCATTCCTCTTTATTGCATTTAGCATTTTTTGTGGCAATAAGCACACTACTCTGCCCAGCCCTTTCTGACAGCAGAGTTTGGTAATACCTGAACAACGTTCTGTAGAGTTTTAAGGTTTAAGGTTTCAAAGGTTTAAGTCCAAAAGTTAATACATGAGGTTTTCTGATGAACTCTACATAACATTTTACAGCATTTCAACAAGTTGGAACTATGCTGGCTTGAAGACTATTTGGCCACAATACCTCTCAGGGGAGCTCCAGCCTTTGTGTGAAGATACCTGAATACACAGCATCTGCTGGTTTCCTCACTGCTGTATTTGTAATGCCAAACATTTTGCCTTTGACTTCTTCCAAAGCGTCTTTGCACATGAGTCTTTCTCTGGTAGATCAAAGAAACTGCAGCACACAGGTCTTTTCTCCATAACAAGGAATTGATATGCTGTAATCAGGATATCTCTTGATATTTCTATAAGTTAAGTTTTCTCTTGACCACATGTCAGTATTTTGGCTCTATAAAGTAAGCTTTCTCTTGACCACAAGTCATTATTGTGGGTCCCTCATGGAGTTCTTCCTTCCTCTCCAATTTCTTATTTTCCTTTATAAAAACAAGTGGTTTGACATGTCAGTTTTTGGACCTGTGTAGGATTTATACAGATACTCATATATAAAGCCATTAGGAAAATGCCCGTTTTTTTTTTTTTAAACTCCAATAACATTTGGGTTTGGTACTAGTCTTAACCAAGATTTCTTTTAATAGCTATCTCACCAAATTAGTTCCCTCAAAACATGCACGCATTGTGTTGAGAATAGTTGCTGAAAGCAACGTATAGTCATAGGGAGAAACTGCCAGAGCCTCTGCTATTTGAAACCTAATGCAATCCTACTAGAATCAGAGGATTAAGAAGCGGTGAATTTGGCCTTGTGTTTCATTATAAAATCCAGTTTATCTTTGAGAAGGATGTGGTACACGGGGGCTGACAAGTATAGATAAAACAGGGCTGTAACAATCCATGGAGATGAATGTGGCAGGGGGCAGGAGGTGTCAGCTAATGTTTGGAAAATATCATACCAGTGAGATTTCTGCAAATCCAGTTGGATTGACTTGTCAGAGGAAGAAGTCCAACAGCGTCACATAAGCAAGTGTGAGCTGTGTCCCAGGAGAGAGGTGGAATCCCCCTAACTCATACCAGACAGAGGTGATGATTTGCCCAGGCAAGGAGTCATCCATCAAACATTCATTCTACCCCCATCTCATCCTGTATCAGGACCAAACTATGAATAAAGCCAGAATATAGCATGGATTAAGCCAGAAGTCATCTAGAACAGGCCAGAGGGGGCAGGAAGCAATTAAACTGAGCCACCCACGCACAGTTCAGATATGAAGGTCACCTACGAAGGTCAGTTTGGCCAGCACTGAGCAAGGCACTTACATAGCCTGTTTCCATTGCACAGACCTACACCAGGAAACTAAAATTATTTTGTAGAAGGCTTAAACCAGCCCCATTTTATGAAGGTTTTCCAAAGCACAAAGTCTAGCTCATGCATGACATTGCTGTCCTGATGGGGGTTCTTTTATCTCAGCAAGACATCAGTGAGCCCTGCAGTGCCTATCGATAAGAGATTGATTTGGTAGAGCAACGTGTTTTCTTTCCATGTGCTCAAAGACTCTGTCTTGCTGATGCTGGAAGAGAAGGAGATCCTGGCGGGGAAGAGCTCTGCGGGGAGCTGTGCTGCGGGCGGTCTTTGCATGGAGACTTGAGTTGATCATCTGTGTTGTATTATCTGGGCTCAGCCTGCTGAGATGATTTCATTTGCCTACTTCAGTGTGGGTAGCTGTATTGTCTCCATTAAATACAAAGTGACTGTGGATCCAGGAAAATTCTTGTGCCCCACTCACAAACCCAAAGCTCTCTGTCAAGCCCACTTATAGCGTGAAAAAAGTGCCCACATTGCAGCCTTCAGGCATGGCACAATGAAAATGTGAATAATAATCTCCTGGGAAACATGCAGGGGATTATTATTATTATTAAAGCTGGAGAGGAATGTCCTACATGTGTTTTCATGTCTCTCACACCAAATTTTAAAATGAAATTTAGGTGTTCCGGCTACCACGAAGAGGACATCATCTGTTTATTAGGAAGCAGTTCCAGTGTGGGTGTGATGCTCTCTGGAGCGGTGCAGGGCTACGACTGACCACGGGGTGGTGCGTTGCGACAGCCGGTTCCTCGCAATTTTCTTTGGGATGAGTTAGGGACACAAGTCCTGTGAAACAGGGATGGATCCTTTCTCTTTTCCACCAGCGGTCTGGCAACTTGGAGTACAGCAGTGCAACAGAGCAGAAAGTGCCCTTTTCTGCTTCATGCAGCTGGTTTGGGAAATGTTTTGAGAGATGGTGGGTATTTCATTCCAGATTAACTACTGGGACTTCCAGATTAACTACTGGGATTTTTATGTGCTGTGTACATTCAGTGTAAAATTTTTTTTCCCCAAATATTAGAATTATTTCCACACCCTTGACTCTTTTGAATAGTTAGTTATCCTGAATGCTTTGGGCATTACCCTGTCAGGAAATTTGAACTAGCCAGAGGAAAAGTTAACTAAAAAAACTATTTGCAAGGGGATTGTATAGGTTATACCTCTTCCTTTACAATCCACCCCCCACTTATAATGAAACCCCCCCCCCATATAAAAACATACAAAGAGCAATTAAAGTTAATAGAGTGGCTCTAGCTACACATTTTTAGAGCAAAATCAAAATTATAAATTGTCCTGGCCATCCAGTGGGATTTGCAGCACCCAGTGATGCGTCTTCAGGCATTACCTGCATACCCTTACATGTACAGGAAAGCTGGGGAGGGGCTCGTTGTCAGCGAGTGCAGTGATAGGACAAAGGGTAATGGTTTTAAGCTGAAACAGGGGAGATTTAGACTAGATATTAGGAAGACTTTATTTTCTGTGAGGGTGGTGAGGCACTGGCAGAGGTTGCCCAGAGAAGTCGTGAATGCCCCATCCCTGGAGGTGTTCAGGGCCAGGCTGGATGACGCTTTGAGCAACCTGATCCAATGGGAGGTGTCCCTCCCATGGCAGGGAGGTTGGAACTGGATGATCTTTAAGGTCCCTTCCAACCCAACCCATTCTATAATTTTATGATTCCATGATTGATTGATGAACCTATTGTGAGTCCTCATTCATCAAAAGAGGTAGTGGGGGTATTTTTCAGACCATGGGTTATTCTCTTCATCTTTACTTTTCAAATTGTCGTATCAGTATTTAATTTGCAGTGCTTTAATTGCTGTAATTTAGTAACTGGGATGAGATGAAAACTTTAAAATAATTTATGCACAGCACACATATATACTTTAAAACCAACAGTGAAGAGCAAGAACAAGCCCTCACTTTTACCTCTTTCTTGCATCTGACCACAGTCATGAGACACACAGACTAATTGCAGATCAGCTGAATCCAGTGTTACTCAGCATAATGTAGCAACTGGTTTAAGCAATGCTTAAAAGGTGTGTGGAATTTCCAGGCACACCTTTTCTGAGCCTTCAAGTGCCCAGAGGCACCAACCACCCAACCCAGGGCGATTTGTTAATCTCAGATGTTGGCATGTAAATACAAATAAAACACACTGAAATTAATTAAATGAACAGATGAAATTAATGAAGGCTTATAAAGGTCATGATCTGACATTTTTTTTCCTATGTCTGCTGAGCTCTGGACTACAAAATAGGTATTATCTAGGTTGGTATGGAAGCAAAATATAGTTTTTAGCAGTTGAATCAAGGAGAAATTGCCTAACTGAAGCTGTAATGTCAAGTTTTACTGATCAGCCACTCTCTCTCCATGGGAAGATGCTTTCCACATCCTTCAATGCTCTTCTTTTTTATAGATCTGACTACTGATTTACTGCTGTGGGTGTGCAGCTCATAAACTGGTGAGGGGGAAAGTGTGCAGTAGGACTGCTCCACAGGCACTCAGGTGCCCAGTGAACAACCCAGGGTCTCCAGGGGCATCACCAACTTCAGGAACGTCCCTGCTTCAGACCCCCAGCTCCAAGTGTAACATAGGAAGCAGTTCCTTTTTACAGCAGATCCACCTTTTATACGGCTCTTTGGCCCAGGACCTTTACCCCCAACTAGCATATACCTTTATCTCCTTTGGTGCATGTCTTGCCATCCTCCTCCTGGGTATAGCCTTCGTGACACTCACATCTGTAGCTGCCCATAGTGTTGATGCAGATGTGAGGGCACAGCGTCCCATTGCTCATGGCACACTCGTCGATATCTGGAGAGGAGTAAGAGCTGAAAATGTCCTAGGGCCGGAGGTTTCACACCTCAAATACAAGAAAAGACTTCCTTTAAAGGTATTAAGAAATTTTGTCATTAAATAAATGAGTAATTGCAGCACTGCCGGTGTTTTGGGCTGCATCTCTGTGCAAATACCACTATTATTAACACCCCTTGCATTTTATCGGTGAACACCACATGAGCGTTTCTTTGCACTGAAGAGCTTCCAAGCTCGATCCTACAAAACTTGGCTCCCTGGCACAGCAAACCACACAAGGCAGGACTATTGAATAAAAGGGGACCAGCCACTCGAAAGGCACGTGTAAGTGATCAGTTCTGAATCAGATATCGGCCATCTGATTCCAACCCCAAGGATTTATTTTCATAATTATGCATGGTTAGAGCACTTTGAATGTTACTGTTAGAATCATGACCCTCATCTCAGGCCAGAACTCCGGATATGACTCAAAACCTGCAGGAGGAATTAATAAAGGGAAAATTACATCGGCCCAAGACTTCAAAGTGTGCGCGTGCATATGTCTTGTTTTAGGTACTACCTCCTAATAATTTCAGGGAGATTTAGATCACTTAGTTCTGGGAACTAATACTTCACATAGTTAAAAAACACATTTATGCTGTAATAGTAAAGAGAAGAAGAAAGGTTTCACATCTAAACTGACTCCTAAAAGACCTGAGGGAACAGGATACATAATTAACCAAACATGAGCTTAACATGCACTCTACCTACCCAGGCAATAAGGCTTCTCTCTGTTCCTGTGCCTCTCCCGATCATAGCGGTACCCAGGGTAGCAAGTGCATAAGACTCGCCCAAAGTTATCTGTGCACTGCTGTTCGCAAGGAGCTTCAGCACAGACATCGTAGTCTGGGGAGAGAAAAATGCGGTTAGGAAAACACCAACAATAGTAGCTGGATGTTATATGACAAAACCCATTTCACTTCTCTGCTAAGTAGAAAAGTCAATTTACATTGGGTTTGAGGATTGAAGGAAACTAGAAATTAAATAGTCATGAGACAGAAGAAAAGAAGTATAGTAAAATTGTAATTAATAATTACAGTTTTACAGTAGTTAGACTCCCAGCTGGGGTATTGTGTCCAGTTCTGGAATCTCCAGCATAAGAAGGATAGGGAACCGTTGGAACGGGTCCAGAGGAGGGCTATGGAAATGAACAGAGGCCTGGAGCACCTCTGCTATGAGGACAGGCTGAGAGAGTTGGGTTTGTTCAACCTGGAGAAGAGAAGGCTCCAGGGAGACCTTATAGTGGCCTTCCAGTACCAGAAGGGCTACAGTAAAGCCGGAGAAGGACTTTTTACAAGGGCAAGTAGTGACAGAACAAGGGGGAACAGCTTTAAATTGGAAGGGGGAAAATTTAGATTAGACATTAGGAAGAAATTCTTCATCATGAGGGTGGTGAGGCACTGGCACAGGTTGCCCAGGGAAGCTGTGGATGCCCCATCCCTAGGAGTGTCCAAGGCCAGGTTGTATGTGGCCTTGAGCAGCCTGGGCTGGTGGGAGGTGTCCCTGCCCATGGCAGGGGGGTTGGAACTGGATGGGCTTTAAGGTCACTTCCAATCCATATCATTCTATGATTCTGTGATTTCTTAAAGCTGAATTTAAAGCAAGGGTCACTCTCCCAATTTGCGGAATTTCAGAATTCTCATCTCAGAAATATTAAATTACCTAAAAGCTTTTTGCTATTTTGTTCAACAAATTTTTAAGTGCTGATAGCAATATTTCCTATGCAAAACGCTGTGAAACACTGTGAGACTAATGGCCAAATCTGGGCAGAAAGTACATCATAAGGAAAAGTTAATTAAAATCACACAATAATAGTTCAAAGCCAGATATAACCCTTCCAGCAAAGAACACATTGTTACAAATCACTCTTAATAATAGCAATGTGAAGATTAGGGTATCGCAAGTCACTGGCCAGACTTGTCACTGAAGTCCTGAAAGACTGAAGTCCCAGTTTGAAAGTTGAAGGAGGGTGAATCTGTTTCTGTTTTCACTGCTACATAGCAGCGGAGCTACAGTCCAGGGAACGGACATCAGAGCCTGACTTGCATCCCTGCTCTGCCAGGGGGCAGAGTTCACCTCTAGCATCAGGCTGGTGGGAGGTGGGCAGCCCTTGGCAGTGGGAACATAGGCTTTGCAGCACCACTGGGAACATTTGCCAAGAGAAGACAGGGGCTGAAGCAGCATCTGGTTTCAAAACCATCTCAGAGAAACCCTGCAGAAGCTGAGGTTTTATGCCAAAGCAAGTGCAATTTCTCTCATCATTTCAGAGGAACATCATCCTGCACACAACATCCACATAGTTGTCATTGTGACCCTCCAGTAACTGCGGTGGCCACAGCAGAAATAATCTGTCCCTGCTCCAGACTAAATACATTTAAACCAAACCTAAGTGTTTCAACTGAGTTCCTGGCAATGTACTGTGTTTCCATATACACAGTATAAAATAATTAAAACCTAAAATTATTATTGACTCATGCTAATGACTAGCAGACATCTCTGGGTATGATGATTTTTCCAAACAATTAAAATGAACTAATAGATGGTAAAGCAAGTGAAATCACATTTGCTGTACAAAGAATATAGAGCACATTGTGTAACACTGGGGGTACAAGTGACAGTGTGCCAAGGTACAGAAAAGCACCAAATGAGACTTAACAAGCTGCTGTATGTCACACCAGAGACCTTTAGACAAAAAAATACCATTGTAATGGTGCCAAACTTTTCCTCCCTTGTGTGTGTCCCCTTTTGAATAGCAGGCATTCTTTCTTTCCTTCTTAAATCACAACGATGTTGATTTTAATTCTTGAAGTCTGCCAGCAGTGCTGTGGCAGTGAATGGCAGTGCCAGGATTCCCAGCAGTAACCGGATTGAACAGTGCAGAGCCTTGCACAAGCATGTAAGAAAAACATGTCCCTTACCTTCAAGCACAATCAGCCTAGGGAATGGTTTGGGCTTTTCAGTTGAGGCTGAGTCTGTGAACTCCTGTTAGATCTGGCTCTACTAAATAGTCCCAAATACACAGCATTAGTGGTATTTTTCCTGGGCATGTTTTCAGTTTTCATTTTCTATAGAAATAAAATCAGATGGAGAACAGGTTTGTATGCCCAGCACTGAGGTGAACATGCCTGGTCCTTAGCCAGAGTGCCTGCACAGATGCTGGATTTGGCTTGTACCATGTTCAGTCTATTCAGAGCAGAGGCAAAACCACATCTGTCCTCCCTGTGCAACCATGAGTAGATATGCCCTACTAGAATAATAATTAAAAAAAATGTGCTGAAAGGGTCCACCTTCCATCACAAGCAGGACTACCTATGCTTAAAGCTTTCCTATTTCATTTAACTTGTACCTAGAAATCCCTGAGGGATGGAGATGCCTCACTGTGTAGTCTATTCCCAAGATTGAATATCATTGCAGATAGAAAGCTTTCTGCTCATATCTAATCCAAACTCCACTTGTAGCCATTTAAAGGCCATTATTTTTGTCCCCTTCTTCTTGGCCATGAAGAACAGTTTAATCACCATCTTGCAGCAAGTTGTCACATACCTAAAACCTGTTATCATGTCTCCCCTTAGCCTCCTTTCCTCTAGACCAAACAATGCCGGTCTTTTTAATTGTCCCTCTCTTGCCATATTTCATTAAATTAGTCTTTAAATATGGTTTTCACATCCACTTTAGCTGAGGTCCATAAAACACATTGCTTCTTTTACTTTTATATGAAGGCAGGGAAATGTCTAGGAGATGGAAATCTCCCTCGTGGGGGTTCCCACACAGTCAACCTAAACAACACAACTGCTGTGAGCAAGTCCTCTGTCACAAACCTATGTGTTCCCAGGGCTTTGGTCCTATGCAGCATGACTCAGGAACAGTTCTCACAACTGGGATGAAATTGGGCAAAAGCTGCTGTACCACCTCTGCTTGCTCTGCAGAATGGAGGATGCAGGTGCCCTCTCATGTTCAAGCCCGTGTCTGCCAGTCCAGCCTATGAAATGTGGTTTGAGGATGAATCAAAGCCACACGGTGAGGACCAGGCTGTTCCAGACTTTAGGAAAATACAAAAAAAATTAAGGAAAATAAATGTTTCCATACATATTTCAATGAACTGAGGAATGACAACATAGCATAGAAAGATGTACTAAGGAAATTTTGGAAATAGCATTAGCAAGGAAAGAGTAGATCTGAATGTTGTTTGCGTGTCATAGACTACTTTACTGTGAATTAATCTATAGCCAAGAAACTCAAGTAACAAACCAGTGGTAGCAAGAGTGCTCTCCAAAAGAAACTATTTCAGACTACATCTGTCCCTGCTTTACTCTTGGCGACACGACGAGACAGGGCCTTGTTGGAGCTGTGAGTCTCCAAAGCAAAGAAGAAGGAGATCATTCAGGAGAAAAGAGTGAGGAGCTCTTCTTTGACCAGCTTATTTGGTCAGGTGGAGCAGGAAGAGATGCTACAGGAGGAATCAGACACACAAAGCAAACTCCTCTTGATGATTCCTGAGCATCATTGCTCACTGCGCCTGCAACTGAAACTCAGAATGAGAAGGTAAGTCCCAAGCAAATGAAATGCAGAACTGCAAGCAAGGTCTCATACTGGACTGCACCGATTTCTGTTGCTTGTCAAGACCAGATGAGAAATAATAGGATAAAAACCAAAGACGGACATGGGAAAGACACATGGGAAAGATGGACATGGAAAAGACATAACCCTTTGGGAAAGAGTCTGTTTAAATAAAAGCTGTCCAAGAAGGAGATGGGTGTCTTCCCAAGGCAGCTGTAAAAAGCTGGACATAAGAGGGTCTATCCCTCTCCCAATCCTCCTCCCTGCAGCCACTCCTAAATCACAGACAAGACAGGACTGGAACTCCTTCTCACATCTTTGTCTTGCCAGTACTGGATTAAAAGGTGCAGATGTGCTCTAATAAGATCACATCTGTAATGTATTTATGTGCCTGTGTTGAGATATGCATTTCATACAGCTACTCTGTCAAGATTATGCCAAAACAATGTGTGAAGAGCCAAGTGATGTCTTGTAACACAGTAAGTGAAATGAGTGCTTCACTGAATCATGTTTCTCGTCCCTATACCAACGGCCGAAGATCATCTCAGATGTTATAGCAGTTGCTGTGGCCTCTAAAATTCAAGGCAAAATATAGATCGAGCCAAAAAAAGGGAGAATGGAGATACAAAGGAAGAGAAGCCACAGCTAGCAGAAAAATTCAATTAACATCAGAAAATCTCAGGTTACTGAGATGCAGTTAATAGACAGGATTATGAGAAGTCAGTGGGTACATGTTAAAAGCTGCTTTCATAATCACCTGAAACCTCAAGAGATGAAAATTAGAAGCCTAAAATAATATATTACCATGTTTCCAATTTTATTTTTGCTCTTATTACTTCTTCTGCTGTATCCATTGTATTTAGTGAATATTCAGCACATAAAACTGTTACAATCATAGGAAAGCTGGAGACCAGGCTGTACAGAGTCGTGGCTTCTTTCCACTCCAAAAAGATTCATGGCTTCTGCCTCCTAAATGCACAACTGCCATGCACAATACAGGAAAACCGCTTCCTCCAAGGGTCCATCTTGCACTGGTGCTGTTACCTTATGCCACACACACCAGGACAAAACCCACTGCAAAACCACAGGACAAGGAACTTGTGAGCCTAATTTCACCTAAACCCTACCCAGTTCCCTGGGGCTCAGGCTTGCATCATGAGCCGTTTCTTTGTAAGGAAGCAGCAAATGCACAATTCCTGTTTTGAGAATATGTGGCTTTTTCTTTTTTTTTTTTTGTTTTGTTTTTATGCAACCAGTGTTCTAGTGTTTCCAGTCAGCAGCAAAGAGGATACAAAGTAAAAAAAAAAAGGCAGAAAGATCAGAGTTTGGATTATAATCCCTGTTGGCTGGAGACTGTAACTCAAAAACCAGCTGACTCTCTCAAGCATCTTAATTTGTCACTTTTCTTTTCAAAACATCACCATCCCAAACTGGGAGAACTCTCAGGTCAGCTCGAGGCTTTCCATATGTCATCAAATAGAAGGATGCGTTTCCATAAACCAACTTTTTGAAGCAAACAAGATTCATTTGCTTATTGTCTCTAGCCTTTTCCTTCTGCTTGACAGTTTCTCTTGTCCTATAACTTTAGAGACAATTTCATCTGAATTGGGCAAAGCGGTAGGAGCAACTCAAGAAGTTACATTCCTACTGCTGAGTGGAGCCATTGGCTAGGTAAACTCAACAGAGCCCTCCCCCAAGGTTAAGGAAGGCAAAGCTCAGCCTTCCTTAAATGAGATCTCATGGCAGCAACATCTGAGTCTTGGGACCCTAGCACTGTCTTTGCAAAGTGTACAGGTCACTCCACTCGGCCCAGAGGGGATCGTTCCCTTTTCACTACTGCATGAACTACCGTGAGTAATTCCCCACCTCCCTCTGCCCCTGGTGACAAGGAAGCTGTCCCTGTGATGAAGAGCGATGTCATTTGGTGATTGTCTCCCCTCGCTGATATCTTTGGGAAATAGGTATCTAATAGGTATCTATCCACTTGGGGAAGAGTGGCTGGAGAGCTGCCTGGTAGAGAAAGACCTGGGGGTGTTGGTTGACAGTGGCTGAACATGAGCCAGCAGTGGCCCAGGTGGCCAAGAGGGCCAATGGCATCTTGGCCTGTATCAGACACAGCGTGGCCAGCAGGAGCAGGGAGGTGGTTGTGCCCCTGTGCTCAGCACTGGTGAGGTCACACCTCGAGTGCTGGGTTCAGTTTTGGGCCCCTCACTCCAAGAAGGACACTGAGGTGCTGGAGCATGTGCAGAGAAGGGCAACGAGGCTGGTGAGGGGGCTGGAGAACAAGTCCTATGAGGAGAGACTGAGGGAATTAGGGTTGTTTAGCTTGGAGAAGAGGAGGCTGAGGGGGGACCTCATCACTGTTTACAACTGCCTGAAAGGAGGTTATGACGGGGTGGGTGCTGGGCTCTTCTCGAAAGTGACAAGCGATAGGATGAGAGGAAATGGATGCACAATGCACCAGGGGAGGTTTAGACTGGACATTAGGAAGAATTTCTTCACTGGAAGGGTGGTCAGAGATTGGAACAGCTGCCCAGGGAGGTGGTGGAGTCACCATCCCTGGAGGTGTTTAAAAGATGGGTAGATGAGTTCCTCAGGGACATGGTTTAGTAGGGAGACAGGTACGATTGGACTCTTCCAGCCTTAGGATTCTGTGATTCTATGATTCTAAAGGCAGGACTAACTTGCCTAGTCACCCACTCCCTATGCAATTATAAGCCAAATTGGCTGTGATAGATATGAGGGGTACATGGTGAAAGCTACCAGCCAGGAAGGCTGTGGTCCTGGATGCACAGAGGGCCCCAATGTACATACCTAGACAAGAGCTGAACGTATCCCTGTGTTTACAGCAGGTAATGGTACAAGATCTGTGCAGCTACGTGTGCTTAGGGGGAGACCAAGGTTTGGAATGTGAAGTAAAAATGTTTTGAAGACACTGATCTTAATATTTTCCCCCAAATTTCTTGGAAACAGCTCTTCCCACCAACACATGAGATGCAGCTGAGCCTGCGGTTATATTGCTCTTCCAAACTGGCAGCACGGAGAACAGGACGAAACGAGTATGGGGATATGAGGGGGAAGAACAGCGAAATCACATACCTTCAGGGATGCACTGTCCAAGAACAAACTTATAACCCTTACAGCATTTTTTCCTGAAAAACAATAAAATAAATAAATGAATAAATAAATATAATTATCTAAAGGTTGGTGCTGCCTTTAAAACAGTCATGAATAGATGAGGGATGTGATGAACGAAACAAGATGCAGATCCTTAGCTTTGCATTTGGAGGTATCTCAGCATTAAAGAATGCAACATGGAAACCCACCACTCAGCCCCTGAGGCGTTTTAAATGATAGCCTGTCCTGCCACCAGGGGAGCCTGGGGCTGGGTACCTCAAAGCTGAACCAGTCAGCATCCCAATTAATTTCTGAAAACCCTGCTCCCTTGGGTTCAAAGGATGAAGCACACCTCGGTGCTGTCCATATACAGAACTCTGGTCATAATTTTCATGATATTGTGAAGGGAGTTTTCAAACATCTGTCATGACAATGTAAATTTGCAGCAAGGGGTAAGTCTCAATGAGAAGTATGTGCAAGATAAATCTTATCAGCCATTTCTCATCTTTTAATAAACCTGAAGGTGATAAGTGAAATATATTGAGTATTTCAACTGAAACAAGGGTGAATATCTTTTACAGGCTGGGAGAAAAACTGCATTGAAGAGTCAATAGGGTCAGACACTTTTTACATATCTATGATACAAACAAAGTTTGAATGCTGAGAAATTACTGTTTCTTACAGACTGGCCTGTAATGACATCTAGGGATTCAGCTATACCTGCTTGTTAGCTTTATAGGCAGCAAACCACAGCAAGTCAGCAGGACTCCAAGCAGCACTGAGGAGCCTTTAGAAATGGCTGTGTCTGTTATCACCCTCAGAGCTACTTGCTACAGCGACCTGGTGACCTTCAAAAGGTCACAGGTTGATGCCTACCAAGACTGCTGCAAGAGAAGCAAAGTGGTGTTCAGGACACTATTTGACCAAGTCAACATGAGTTGGGAGGAGGCGGAGCAGAAACTGAGTATTTTACAAATTCAGTTTTTCATGCTTTATGGACATACTGAAATATCTGCAAAACTGGGAAGGCATCCATTTTGTCTTATCCTCTAGTTCAGTAACCAACGGAAAAGAGTGCTAAAGCCATCGCAGTCAATGACACAACACTCCCCTAGACAACACTCAGCAACCACAAATCATCATTATGTTGAATTTAAATAACTATCAGTTGCAAGTGACCACTTAAAACAAACAGTGCCTTACTCCAAACTATGTAAAAACAAACTTTGGCTCCATATTTTACCCTTATCCAAAGATTAGCTGGAATATAAATTATGCTTAATGAAGGCTGAACATCTGAAGAGGAAGCTTTGCTTTGTTATGCAAACAGTGGTTCCTCATTAGACTTTTCTCCAAACACTGCTGTAAAGTTTTATCTACAAGACAAACAAATGCAGGAGGAATGAGTTCAAAGGTGCATCGGGGAGGCTGTTTCATATACTGCAAGCCACACCGATGGCTTTCCAAGTGCACATTCATCTCCTCCTCTCTGTAGAAGAAGGCAGGCTAGCAAAGGCTTGCTTGTAACTGCTCTTCAGAGGAGGATACAACCTGGCTTGACAGGGGGCTGAGAGATGGGAACAAAAGTAGCGCATCCTCACTATGAGATGCTGACTCATGGGGCTGGGCCAGCCAGAACTAACCAGAGAGAGGGAGCAGCAGCTTCCATAATTTCTACCCTTCTCTCTGGGAATACCCACCTGATTTCCAGGCTTAGGACCCTTATGACTCCAACCCCTGGAACAGCAGCAGATACAAACCTCAGCCAGCACATTCTACTCCTGGGTAAAGGTTCACCTGCTGGGAACATTGCAGTAGCTGCCTCTCTCCTCTCAACTTGGTCAATGATGGTTTTTGGATGGACTTGTCTGCCTTGCTGGATCCTCTTCACAGCCAAACCACTTGCCCTGATCAAACCCCTCTCCTACAGCCACACACTCAAAACATACCCCATGCCGAGTCACAGCCATTAAATACCCCTGGCATCCTGAAGAAAGCGCAGCTTTGTGTAGCCCTGACAGGGGTTGTTCCAGTTAGAGCAACTGGAAAATTGTGCTGCTCTGGCAGATATCCAAGCCCCTGCTGAAATCTGTAGTTTCAAACACATCATGCAGCAATGAGTTCCACAGGCAGATGAGATGGTTTTGAAAAATTATTTCCTTGTTTTCAGTCTTCCTTTTAATTTCTGTTGAATTTTCCCATTATGAAAGCTCTAAATCACACCTAAAGAAGCAGTTTAGAGGAACGATGCCCTGCTTTCACACTCCAGAAACCAAGTCCCCTGACAATCAGTTCTGAATTGAAGATTACAGCTTTCCGTATTAGTGCAGCCCATATTCAACAGCAAACTTCCACTTGATTTTTTCAGGGAAACTGCTGCTTTAGGGTTAATGCGCAGGAAATATAATACGACAATACCCACTTAGCTGAACATTACATTGCAACCCTGGGATTCCTGCATGCTTCCGCTTTCACATTCCTAAAGAGAAATCTGTGAAAATGATGGGCACATTAGTTGATCATTAGCAAAGGCATTCTAACACCAATACTCATTTTCAGACATCCAGCTATAGGTTGACATGTCTAATCAACATTGCACAGCAGCAATCTCATTATACATAATGAGAGGTAAGAAGGGGTCTCCACTGATAATTTTAGTTATTGAATAACTTCCAGCAAGGAGGTTGCTACGTAGCTCTATATGTCAGTATGCGTCAAATAGCAACTTATACATGGCTATGTGAGAAGATCAACCACTAAAATCTGGATCTATGGAGAAATTAAGTGGATTTGTTAAGTTTAAATCTCGTTTCCAAAAGTAGAAACTAGTGGTAGACTTATCTGTTACAGCTTTTAATGGGGTGCTTCATCTATCAAAAATATAGCAACTTCTGATTCTCATGCAATCCTCACTCAGGAACGTGCACAAACTGAAATTCACAGAGGGATTTAGGCACCGTGATTTTGATCACTGCAATGTCTGACTTATGTGTTACCTGTAAGAAAATCCTTAGCAATATGGACTCTCTCAAAGCAAAGTCACCTTTTTTTTTTTTTGACAGGTAGCTGTGGGACAAGCAGGGAGATATTGAACTCCCTTCTGCTTTGGAGGTAAAGGTGCTCCTGGATCACTGAATGTCAGAAGATGGGCTAATAAACACACCTGTGACCAGGCAAGCAATAGATCTGCCTTTATTGCAGGCTTTTGTGCCCCATCACCTTGCAGACTGAGGGGAGCTAAGCTTTCCAGGAGAATCCCCACGTACCATTGCCCACATATGCCCCCTGCTCCTGACCCACAGCACACCCTGCCCCATTTCGCAAAGCAGTAGCTGCTCGATAGCATCGCCCGAGACAGGCAGGACGAAAGGCAAGATGCAAGGAATGTGGCTCAATTAAGGCACTGCTTTATTAAGTTAGCTTATCTGGCAGCTATCAGCAGTAACTCATCCGGTGTGGACCATGTTTTTTCCCTATAATTGTTTCCACCTGGTACAGGGCTGCTTTTGCCTCCAGCCTCCTGTGCTGCACCAGGACACAGTGGCCAGCGATGGTGCTGGAGAGACCAGGGTAGGCTGCACTGGGAAAATACTTCTGTGTGAGAGGAAAGGGAGCAATTTAGTGTCCTACAGCAACTGAAATGATTTGGAGATGCAAACAATAATGGGATAAACATCTTAAATGATAATTAACCCATATCTGTCTGCAGCAAAGTGTCAGTGACTTGGGATGTGACAATGGATGGTTTTGAGCTGCCTGATGCATTATTGAGGTTTTGGTTAACTTCAGCCAAAAGGCAACTCCAAAACTTTATCATGAGTTGAAAAACACATGTGATGGTCATTTAATGATTGAGAAAAAGGGAAAGCAAAAGGGAAATGCGAAGGGAAGGGAAAAAGAAATGTTTTATAATGGTTTCAGATTCACATAAAATGTTAAGCAAGCTCTCGCTAAAGATGTCAAAACTCAGAATGGGAAATATTTGCCTCCTAGGAGCAAAGCAGACACAGAAAACCCTACTCTGAGTCAGAAGGTGGGTTCTTATGATAAAATATTATTCTTACTTTATCTCTGCAACGATGGGGTTCAGCCAGCCAGCCTCCAGGCTGGCTCCATCCAGACAGAGGTAATTTAAGGAGAGGTACTTTAACTCCCATTCATCAGGGGTAGGAGCACACATATGGACAGTTTCTATAGCTCAGCTGATGCCTAAGGTCGCTTCACTGGAAGATGCAGCTGCTCCACAGGTGGTCAGGCAGGTCAAATCCCCCGTTCTCTGACACACTACTTTTGACTCATGAATGTCAGAAGAGTCGCAGTTTAGGGGCATGACATCTTCTTAACATGTGGGTTTAAATACATTGACACTGGTAGAAAATAATGATAATACAAACAGGCAAATGTATTTAATCAAAAAGCCAATTTCCTGTTGGGAAGACGGAAAATGTTTTTTAACCAGATTTCTTTAGACAATATCATAACATGAACTCAGAAGAACTTGTGCTGTATCTTGAAGACCTGAGTCAGCAAAGGCCATGGCACGGCTGTGTTTAATTGCACAAAAGGGTCTTTGTTAAAATAGCTCCTTTTTGTGTCTGCCCAGAGCTTCTTTGTGATCACCCTGACTTTGAGAAAGCAGCAAGAAACGCAAAGATAAAATACAGCATTTAATTTATGAAAGATAATTAGGACACTATAAAAGCAAGCCAACAAGGTGCCTTAATAAAAACAAAACAACTCTTGTTTTTCTCATATTCTATATGCAATGTACAGACATGTATACATGTACAGACAAAGCCCATCTTCAGCACAAGTGTATTAAGGAAGCAGGTCAGTAGCTGTGCACAGTTCCGTTGTAATTCACAGGGAGGGAAGATTTATGGCTACACCAATTTATGGTAAAACTGAATACACTTTATTTTTGTTTGCCTTTCTGTGGGATACATACCGAAATCTTGAGTAAGAGAGGATGGCCTCCCTGCAGACACTTGCTCAGCATACACTTTGCCATGATTTCCTGGCTTAGTCCTTTTTCACAGTTTTGTAAAGAGATAATTTATGTCCACATTGGGTGTAACACAAGGTTCAAGGCCAGCCCAAGCCCTTCCAGTCACTGTCCCAGCTGAAACTGAATAACAGAGGGTATGGTGCATGCCTCTACTGCCTAGGAAATGCTGCAGCATGTACGACTGCAGTATGTATATGTGCACTTCTTTATTTCTTTTAACTGACTGAATAAATCAGGATTTGCTTGAACAACCACAGAGAGCCATCCTTCACCAGCAAAGCTGGAACTTGGGCCTCTGACAGAAAATCACTGCAATCTATTACTTGATTTTTCTGAAAGTGATTAATGCCTGAGTCTAAGCTATGTTTCTCGTCAGTTACTTAAGTCAAGCAAATTTACCCACATATAATGGTTTTCTTTTTCTCAGGAAAAGCCCTGCTATCTGCTCAGCTCTAGTTATTATGACAGACACCAGAAATTAATCTCGTTCCAGTTATTGCTAATGGGAAAATTTTGACAAGATTCACAGTTCCTGGGCTCCTCTACTGTGAATACAAACCAGGGACGAGATCCTCCTCTGGCAAAAGCCACATACCTCTGTTGACTCTGGGGAACCATGCCAGTGCTTACCCAGAAAGGCCCTGGCCAATGCTCTTAAAAGCTCTCAGACATGCTCCTTGGCAGCTCCTAACTGTAATGCATTGTTAACTGACTGCTTCTCTCCTCAAAGTGCTGTTTTATGTCATCGTTTTATGGTCAAAGGGAGTTTTATAGGATTAGAGTATAAACTGTGGATCCTTCTTCTCATAAGGGACCTTCCAAATGATGATTTGCAGCCCCTGTACAGCAGAGTATTTGTGAATGCGTGAAGCTCATTCCTCTAAAAAAAAAATCTCAAGGGGTGCAAGAAACCCTCCACCCCATGTAGGTATCAGTGGGACTTGGTACGCTGAACTGGATGAAACTAGAGAATGCACAAAAATTAAAAAATTCAAATTAACTACCAAACCCATCTGCCTGAAGTCTTTTTTGTAGCAGCCTATGGGCCTCTGTTCTCATGGACGCAGCGCAGGACACCTTGCCATGATGGCATCTGTGGTTTTGTTTAAGTGAATGAGATGCAATGAGGTGTTCATACAAAACTGGGGCAGGCAGGCCTCTTCCCCTACACAACCCCCTGTGTCAGCAGACCAGCAGTCCCAGGAGAAGACCACTTTTAGACTATTTTAGGACTTTTGGGATGAAAAAACCAGGGGTTATTATGAAAACTTTGCAGGCAGCCTCCCAAGAGAGAAAGAGCTCATGAGCTGCCGCTTGCCAGAGGAAGAAGTGTCTACTAAAACTCAGCTTTTTGGGTCTCTTCTGGGCAGAACACAGACTTTCAGAAATCTTTCCTGTGATCCTTCCTTCAAACGTGCAATGAAAGAAAAAGGTCGTATAGGTGTTTCCGCATGAACCATACAGACTACGGCTTTACATTTTCGGGGAAGCCGTAACACTGTGCTACAGGGCCAAAACTAACGCTGGCCCTTGCCAGTCCCTTGCCCAACCAGAATCCTGGTGCTGCAAACACACTGACGAACCACAGACTAATCAGCATTTTTTTCTGTAGCACAGACCAACTGGCGGCACTGTTAGCCATCAGTGGTTACTATCTCACTTAGCATACCGATGTCCAAAAATGACTAAAAATCTGCATGTGAATATTCTCTAAGCAAAATAGGAAACTCTCAGAAGGAAAATACTGCACAACTGCAAAAAGGTCATTACCTCTGCTGCCACTGGAAAAGCCATTTGTTGGGTATTTTACATACATGTGAATATTATCCTCAAAATCACATATGTGATTCCCTCAGTGCTGAACTGTACATTCTTTCTCTCTTTCTTGGATTTTTACTTCTTTTTTTTCCTTAATGCAAGGGAATGCTCATGTGGTTTATCACTAGACAGCATGTCAAAAGGAGCGGAATGATTAAATAAAAAGACTTTTGACTGTTTCATCTGCTTTGTGTCAGCTTCATATACATGCTGTCAGCTTTGTCTTGCTCTCTTTTTCCTTACAAATTTCTTTTCTTTTCTGGCATTGTACCAAGAAAATGATTTTGTTTAGTTTTGCAGGTGAAGTTGGTATGGATTTTGCAGATCAAATTAATGTTTGACAGGTGTGAAATTTGAGAGGAAGAAAATAAATGAATTTTGCACAAAGATAGCACTGTTTGCATTTACTACATAGATTAATAAACTGGCAAAGTATAATGCATCCTCATAAATATATTGTCATTTTAAGAGCAAGTAGCTTTCTAAATCCCAATTGAAATCATCCAAGATTGAGACTGTGTTTCAAAATAACTCATCGCTTTGAGATTTACAAAAAGCAAGCAAAAGTATTTTTTTCCACCACCTCTGACTTCCAATCAGAGGACTGCAAGCCAAATTTCCTTCCAAGTCTGTAAATAGTATGTCTTGCTGACGGCACACATTCAACTATTTATCTAACCCAAGGTGAGCCAGAGTACAGGACTAATCACAGCACATCTGTCCTGTCTCTTGGATTCTTTTAAACTTCCATGACTCTTCATTTTGTAGCTCTAATTTCCTACCAAATATCCATGAGAGATAGAGAGTAATAATTTCCATTTCAATACGGAAGGCAGAGCCAGCGCAGTGCTGCAAGGAGCTGCGCTCGCTCGCTGGCTGCTGTGCTGGTGCTCGGTCACTGGAGTCAAACAGCAATAAAACACTGGCAAGCTCCGAGACTTACTGAATCCAGTCCAATCCAACTCCGTTTAAATAGCATCTTTCATCAAGGAGATCACGAAAATGCTGCACAAGCAATGTCTAAGAAACTCCTTTTGATAAACAATAAAAGACAAGCGCATTTTAAACAATGGATACGCAGAGAGACACAGCATAGAAACCAAGGAAGTCAGATTTATAAAACTACTTCTCCATACAGGACATAAATCCCAATTAATCTTCAGAGTCAAGCTCGTAAGTCTATCTACATTCAGTTAGGGGTGAGCTGCTATGTAAGGGCCTGATCCTGATTCTGCAGAAATCCCGTGTCAAGTTGGGAACAGGCTTGGACCAAGGCTCAGGACGATGGGTGAGCACACGCTCAGCTCCAAGGATGTGCTGCAATTGTCTTGGAAAAAAAGCTTCAAACAATGACTTATGACATAAATTTAATCAAGACTGGTTGACATTTGTCACTGGAAATTGTTGCAAACCTCCTCCTGGGTTTGATGGATTTGGGATTTGACACTACTTCTGCTCCTGTACTCCAACCCCGGGCACACCATCTATACCCTAGAACATCCATCTACACCCTAGACACAGACACAGATATTTGATCCACATATTTTACAGATATTTGAATTTGTGATGGTTCTTGAAATTCAACTCTGAGAAGAAAGCATGCAAATCAGTCCAGCCAGTCTAATGCTTCTGATTTAAATAGTCTAGAAGTGAAGAGAGCCAGACACAATGCTTCTAGGAAAGTCAAATAGCACAGAAAAATAATTTAAAGAAGATGTAGCTCTGATGTAGCTCTGCATGATGATGCATCTTGTTCTTTACGCCGGTCACCCGCAATGTCCAGATGACACCTTGTTTTCCAACACTGAGTTGGAAACTAACAGACAGCATAAGGAAGATGTCTGTGTTTGGATACTCTGCCTCTCTGGTATAGAAAACTCACAGTGAAAGGAAAAGACACTATGCAGGGTATAGAAGTTTATGTGAATTATCCCAGATTAACAGGAAACTGGGCACTCTCTCTACACCATCTACAGACAAGGGATATGAAATGGCTCCTATCTCCAGAGAATGCCCTTTATAAAACTGCAAAAAAGCAGCGCGATCTGATTTTATACATCATGATTCACATAAGGGTGCTTAACAGCTTATACTTAAGGATTTTCATCCTTCCAGGACTGTCTTATAGTCACCAGGGCATGACTGTGCATCAGTACAGCCAAAAGAATTTTTCAAGTCAAGGTTTTAGCCATCCTGTAAGCAGCAGAAATAAATCCTAGGAAAATAATTTTAGAAAAGTAGATTTACAGCATAATTTTGGTTGCAAGTGTCCTTTGGAAATCATCCGATCCAAGCACACTGACAGCAGGGTTAACTGCTCGGAGACTCATGCAGATAAGTTTTGAATGTCTTCAGGGATGGAGATTGCCACACTTCTCTAGGACTCTCTTCCAGTGCTTAACCACTTCACTGTGCATCTTCCTCCTTTATATCTACTTAAAATGTCCCTGCTGCAACTTGTAGTTCTTGTCTCATGCCCTTTTGCTGTGCACCTCTGATGAAGGTTTGGATTTCTTTTCTCTGTAGCTCCTCATTAGGCAGTTGGAGACACCAATTAAATTTGTCCCTTAGCTCCCTCTTCTCCACACTGAGCAAACCCTGGGCTCTTCTTGAACACGACATGCTCCAGCCCCTAGGCATCATCAGCCTTGCTCCAGTTTGTTGATAAGTGTACAAAACTGTAGACAACCAAATAAAAAAGTATCAACTACCAGATATTCTTTGAAAAAATATTAAATAAATGGGAAACAAACAAAAAAGAAGCATTTTACTAAATTGCAATAGAATTGCAGCTTTGCCCCCTCACTGTCTTCTCTCCCTTCTTCCTTCCACTTTCACAATAGAATTTGAAAAGGAGAAAAATGGAAAAAAAGGAGTAAATCTTGAATGAAATACAAACAGTGCTATTTGTCATTACAGTATTATTAAACAAAAGAATTGGCCAGCTCTGATCACTATCTAAGCATCAAGATAGAGCTAAAATTGTGCTTCTAATATATTTTCAACATCAATGGAAGCAATGGAATTAATGTAAGTCCTTGGAAATCTCTATAAAGACACTAAAAAAGATATTGTTTCAAGAGTGTTTCACTGATCCAGATGTTTCTCTCCTTCTCTTTGTTTTATTGTTCCCAGAGAAGACCTTGTAAAAGCTGAAACTGCCTATTAAGTATAGAGACTTAATGAATTGGACAAGGAAAGAAATAATTCTTAACATAACATGTTCACAAGCCAGATTCATGTTTACTGTCCACACAGATGACAGCAAAGTACTCTCTATATACAGAGCAGTCTTGGTTAGGACAGAATCTGTCTCCATGAACTGCCTCCAGCATACAGAAAAGATTCCTTTTTAAAACAATGCAGTAAAAAATTTCGCTGAATTATGTAGTGATGCCATATCACAGCTCCAATGCCAAGGATTATTTTTAGAGCCACACATCTGCAGGTTATTTGTTGCGAGGTAGGAGTAAATTATGAAGCAATTCTCTAAGCAGACAAGCATCGCTGGAACGAGCTGTTATTTATATGGTGTCACTAGACAACTTGGTATCCAGGACGCAGCAGTGGTATCCGCACTGCCTGCGTAGCTGCTGCTCAGCTTAGTTAGAGGATGATAGGAAGTTCATGAAGCAGCTTTTTGATATAGCAGCTAGCTCCTCTGTTAGAAATGGCAGGAGGAGGAATGCCATCAGCCAACAAATGGGCTGTGGTGGTGAGCATGGAATGTGCCAGACCAGCAGTGCCCACTCATAGTCAACACATCCCACTCTTTAATTTGTGAGCACATGGGTGGCACAAGGCCAGTTTTAAAAATAAGAAGCAAAGCTCTTTTTAGAAACTTCCTTCCATTTCCCCACTGTGCCATGTCCCACATAAGGCTCAGCTTTCAAGCCAGACAGAGCCTGAACTTGGTGTCAATTGCCTCTTAGCTAAACACTAATTGCAGGAGCAATCGCACCATGCCCTAACCAAGCAAACCACAGTCCCAGCCCCATGGAGAGCCCATTTCCTATTGCCTCATTCAATGGTGCTGGCACCGGCTGCTGTTCCTCTCTTCCCACCCTGCTGCTAGAAGATGGGTTTAGCCTTAAATAACCTACTGAGGTTGAACACAAGTCTTCTATGAGATGCTGAAAGGCTATCAAGTCAACGCACCTCCCAAATTTACTTTACATGTTTGTTATTTGCAGCCATGCTCCATCTAAAAGGAAGCTTTTCCTCCACCTTCAGCCACACTCTAAACCACTGCCCCAGAACTGGAGATGGGCTTTGTTGTTGAGCATGATGCCTGGGCAGCCTGATCAAGAGTCACTCTGCTTTGGCCAGCTATGAAACACTGAGAGCGAAAGGGTGGAAATAAGTCAACGGAAAAGTGGACCTGCAGTGGGGCAGCCCTTGCTGCTGGGATGGAGACCTGAAGGCAGAAACCTTTGGGATGTGCAAGGGAGTTAAGCATCAAGGCCACAAACCCAAACCTGGACCCTCTTATCTTCAGGTGGCTGGTGGATGTGGTCCTGAACTGGTGAGGATTACTTGTGACAAATCTATGCGGAGTCTCAAATGTGCTGACTTCTGGGAGGAAACTTGCACAACTTCTCATGCTGCTGCTTGATACTGGAAAACAACCACCCCAGTCCCACCCATTTTTTAAAAAATTAAACACTCATCTAAAACAGATCTCCCCTGGAAAAGTAAAATTGCACCGTCAGAATCTGTGAGTTTGCCAAAATTATACTGCCTGGGAAGACAAAAAATGCATTAGCTAGTTTAGCTCCTTCATCAGAGAAACTAAACCATATGACTTTGGCCCAGAGCACAGCTGGCAGTGTTTTATCTGGCAAACTGTGGGGTTTTATTCCTTGATAAGCTTTATTCTCAATTTACCTATTAAGAAATAAATATTACCTTATAAAGAAACAGAGCATATCAATTTTAGGCTTTTGGTCTACTGTGTAATATTTTGTTGTTCTCCACAAAGTTCAAGTTGGACCCAGTATTGTTATTGTCATTTGAACTGAGTAGTGTGCTCCCAACATGGTGTTGTGCTGTCCTTCCGAAGTGGGTGTATGTACTCAGTGAGTAAATACTTGGGAAGAATACCCATCAAGTCCCTTTGTAAAGCACTTTGGGATGAAGGTATTTTACATCTAGAAGTTATTACCAACAAGTAACTGGCAGGTTTATGGACAGTCATGCCACAAAAACACATTTAAAATTTTTGTATTATACAGTGCTTTGTTTTGGGTAATTGCTTTGTTAAGGGCTATTTCACTTCATCTAAAAAGAGAAGTTCCATTCTTCTGTGGTGCTCATTTTTCTCCTACAATTTGTCTAATTTTACTGTTCTATTGAGGACTTTGCAAAATAACAAGTGATGCTTCTAGCTGCCACTTTGGTATTATTGGTGCAAAATGAAAGATCTCCTTTTTTTTTTCATTTTCTTTATTGCCTGTTGGTTTGCAGTGTTATGAAAGTATCTTTGTGTAATTTATGCATCACAACTGAAACAGGGTTGTGTTTTCAGATACTAGAATCTACAGGCACATATTGAATTTATCTTACTACACCCCTTCTTAAAACCAATGCAGATTGGAGGTGACTGCTGAAGCTGGTGGAGCAGTTCTAGTTACAAGCAGCAATTCAGAGCTGTGATCACTGGAGTGACTCTGGAGTTCAAAGCATCAAAATGGGCTCAAAAGAAAAAAAATGTGAGGCCAAAGTGAGATGAGAATCAGAGTTATTGACTAATTTACTCAGAAGATGGGGTAGGACATATACATGTAGTACTCTTGTCTGGGCCTAACATCACTCCTTGAAGGCACTCATGGAGGACTATTGGCTTCAGACTTTTCCAGCCTGCCCTTTCAGGCACTCTATGAGCTCATCTGCACAGAATCAGATGTTTTCCTTGTGTCAGACACTGGTTGTCTTTATGAATGCCCCTCAGTTTTCCTCATTTCATCAGGTTTCCCTTCCCTGCAGATCATCCTGGACAGCTGTGCTGTGCACCAGCCGGTGATGGCATTCAGTGATTTCATCTGCACCTGCAGGGTCTTTTCAATCTACCTGCAAACATTTATTTTCCTCTAGTGATCAGGTTTTATTCTGTCTGCTTTATTTCCATGAGCCACGATGGAGGCAAGCATCCTGCTGGGGGTCAGCTTCAAGACATGCTCGTTGCTGTCCACATGCTTGTTTGCTTGTGGGATCCCATCTCTCCCCATCATTCTGCCATGCACTTTCCACATTTCAGTCACAAAGTCAATCTTTTTGTACACTAATTTTGATGCATCTTTGGAATATCCCTTCTGAATAGCTCAGCCTGCTGTTTCCTGACAACACTCATTGCTGTGTTTCTTGTTCTTCTTTTACCATTAGCACATTTAAGCTATTACAGTATAAATTTCTCATTACTGTGAAGTCTGCTGATACCTAGGAAACACGGGGAATGCTGGATCTTCATGGAGGGACCTGAACCTGCCTGCACAGCCTTCACTGGAACCACACCACAAACTTGACAAATTTGGTGATAACACGAAGGTTAAATGACTAGTACACCATGGACATTCACTTCTGCTGCAGCTTTATTCTCTATACAGTATTTATATAGCATTCTCACATCACAGCACTTGTGGCTGAGGGACCGTTTTCCTGCAGAATATCTTCACAGGCACAAGAAGCATTTTCTTGTGTCATCTGGATCATTTGAAAAAGGAAGACCTCTTGCCTTCAGTGCAAGGTGAAGAGAAGACAGACTGATGGCAGGTACTCAGGAGATGAATCTTAAAGGTGCACTGCAAGGGGCTGCCAAATGGTCTCATCTGCCTTAGCCACAGCAACTGCATTGCCATCTCAGGGTCACCTAACTGTTTTAAAAATTTCTTTTTCTGAGATCAATTATGGGAGAAGTGTCAATTGAACGTGATGTACCTTGGACTCTTAAAATCTATTTTCCAAATAAAATGAGTGACAGCACAAAGAGCTTTTGCAGCAGGGAAGTTATGGCTGTGGCCTCGGCCAGCTACAGGACTTGAGGGAAGCACTGATGAACAATGGCAGATGCCACCCTGATCAAGTGCCCAGGACAAACAACGACCCTGATCATTGGCAAGAGTTGCCATCCTAACCTAAAACTAACAACTTGGGAAAGTTTGGGTGATTTCTTCCTATTGACTGATGGTCCTCTAATATGTTTCATACTGCAGCCATTGTTACTGAGCTCCCAGATGTTTTCAACTTGATGCTGTACTTAAACAAGTATAATATAGAATGACTGCTAAAAAGGTCTGGAAGATAAGGCAATAGTGTATTTTTTCTGACCAGCTTGTCATGACTGGTGTGACTGAGGTGGCAGTCACTTTGGCTCTCCTTGAGTTAATTTTAGCTCTCCCTGAAAAATGCATATTGTCTCCAAAAAGTGATGTCACAGGTAACACATTGTACACCCAAGACATCATACTGTGTTAGCCTTTCTAGACAACACAATTTACATCTGAGGTAAGTTACGCGTTGCAAGGTTCCTACGTCTTTTCTTCTCAGAACATACATTTTGTGTCAATTTGGACTACTTCTACATTCCCACCGATTTACATGTAATACCTGGGTGTTGTCTTTGAGCCCATTCCACAGTTCACACTAACACTCTTCCGTGGAGGTAATCTTTTATGCAGAATAAAAGAAACTATTTGTTTTCTTTCCTACTCTGTTCACAAGTTGGTTTTTATTCCCAAAAGACTCCAAGGAAGAAAACCCAACATATTTACAGCCTGAGATATCAATCTGATTCTACAAAGTTGTTTCAAAGTGCTATATCATATCTGGCACACTTTAATATATTTGGAATAAAGGTTTGGCATGTGGTGTAGAGCAGAATCCCCCAAAACCATGTGTGGAAGCTCCAAAATGAAATGAGAGTCACACATATTCCTTGAGAAATTTCACCTCTTAGTTTGGATGTTTTTCCCCCACTTTCCTACCTAATGAAGTGCTTGTTCAACACTGTTATAACCCGACGGGCATAGTTTGTATTATAATCTCACCGTCTGCATTATTTACATTCCCAAACGTGGAATTTCAGCCAGATGTCTGACTTATCTCCAAGGCACTGACTTCGGGCATATGGTT
Source organism: Neomorphus geoffroyi (assembly GCA_033558235.1). NCBI lineage: Eukaryota > Metazoa > Chordata > Aves > Cuculiformes > Neomorphidae > Neomorphus > Neomorphus geoffroyi. Next base: position 4,543,993 of record JAUMJM010000048.1, read on the forward strand.
TTTATTTAAATGAATCACAACACTAACAGAAATCCAATATCTATTATCTATCACAACTGCAGATAGTAACTCAGAATAAATTTATCTTGGGCTTTTTATTGTTGCCTACACAGACACTGCTGTGGATGAATCTCCTAAAGTGCAATAAAAATCCCAAATGAAAGGTAAGGCAGGATGTTAAGCAGAGTACTTCATTATAGGCAAAGTTTGCAGATTGCATTGTAAGTGTAAGAAAAATGTGCAGCCCTGAGTAACACAGAGACACTGAAGCAATTTGCATTATCGTGACACTGAGAAACAATTCAATGCCAGGGCAGTGGGTCACCTGAGCTCACATTTCTGTTCATTCTTTGAAGGATCCAGCAAAATCTACAGTACTGGTGCTCAACAGTAATAAATTTCGTCATGTGCAACGGTGGATTCCATAACCTGAAAACACCATCACTCTTCTCCCAGTAGAACTTGTGGCTTCTACTGACAACTGGTCTGGTGTTTGGTGACACAAACTCCTCCACTCTTCCTTAAAATAAAAAGTACATCTTCATTTAGAAATGTGTCATATTACATGTTTTTCTCTGACTTGGATTTCTGGACCTTTCCACACACCTAATTAGTACTGGTAGTAGTAATAATATGCTTTCAGTTCCATGATGTTAACCACTGGAGTATGACAGCTGCAAATAGAAACTAAGTCCAACATAAAGAGATCTTCAGGAAAACCGATAGTTTCTTATTTAGATTTCTTAGAATTCTCACTTACATAATTCCTTAGATTTACCACCAAAAAGATTTTTAAGGCACAGCTATGACAGAGCATGGAAAGCACATACACATGGGCCAGGACAGTTCCCCACGTAAGTGCAGTGTGAGTGCAGGATAATCAATGCCACTGCATCTTTTGTGATAACTCCATGATTTTTTGCTAAGTACCTGAACTTTGTCTCCAATTCACCCTGCCAGTTTGCATATCAAGGCGCCTGACACAGCACAGGTCCCTCTGTATTAAACAGAGAAGGACAGACACTTCTGGAGAGCAGCTGAGCCTGGCAGTGGCATGGCAAATCTCCTAACTCCAGAGCCTTGGTTAAGTGATAAAGATTGGTAGAGAAAACCTGGGCTTTAAAGTCCCATATTTCAGTAGGCTTATCTGATTTTTTTAAAACTTTCTCACAGCTTCACTGCTATGGGAGGTGGCAAAAGGGGAAGTTTGCACCAAAACCAACAGGAGGAGGTTGCGTCCTTGCTCACTCTGCTGATAGTCTCCAGGCACAGCCTGCAGCTGTCCTCCTACGATGGGGGTAGGCAGACCCTGTGGAGATACTTCTTTGAGGAGACAACCCCAGTACCCCCACGCACCACCTCATGTGGGAGGCTGGGTGTGTGCCTGTGGTTTGACAGCCAAGCACTGTGAACTGAGAACTCGTAGAGAGAGGGGAGTGGCCTAAAGGGAGCTCTTAGGGGAACTCTGTTTGCAGAGCTGCAGACAAGGGCAGCCACCCCCTCATCTGTGTAGCTGTAGTGACCCTCTCTGCGGATTAAGCTGTTTTGTAAACCAGGAAGATGTTGCAATACTAAACTTGATTGCATTTGGACCTCTCGGGAAACCCTTCCAGAAACAGAGCTAGGAAAAAAAAAAACAGACTACAATCATGTAATTAAATGATGAGTCATAACAGAGAACCACAGAAGTCCAGTGCAAATTATGCTGGCATGTGGTTAAAGCTGGCTTTTCTTAATTTGTGAGCGCTAAACACAGGGTCACTGGTCACTGCTGTGTGCCATGGTGATGTTATTGATCCAACACACTGAATTCCATTTCAGCACTTCATGAAGCTGTCAGAGATGATGTTTAACCCCTTGTACTTTTCAAGTTAATGTCCGACTTCTACTTTGTCTGCCAGAGTAGTTTAACAGATACAGTCCTGAAGAAGATCCAGTCAGAGCATCACAATGCAACACCATGGCCTGCTGAGCAGATTAGTGCTAGCCCAGGGACCATGCAATACCCAGGAGCTCTGCTGGATGTCTAAGATGGGACAACTGTAAAACACAGACTGGGGTGAAAAATCATAGGAATGGACACTCCAGTCTCTAGGTCCGTATCTTTTCTAGCCCAGTGTACAGTTCCTATATCAGTATCAGTCCCACACTTCACCACCTTGAGGAATCAGCTGAGAGTGCCTCACGACTGAGCGTGGACCGTGACTTGCCTGACGGTGCTCCAACAGTTTGTGACAGGAAGCTGCCAGCACTCCCCATGTTCATTACCAGATAGCACGGGTCCTATTTGCACTGGCACACAACTTGAATTTTAATTATTTTAATTTATTTTATTATTTTAATTAATTCAATTCACTGTTCACATAGTATGGTGCAGTGATGTTCAAAGATGTCCCAGCCAGTTTTGAATCTACTAGCATGGGCCATCACTTTGTCCAGGCATTGCTCTGTGTTGGTATAGTCCTCTCTCCTGTGACTTTGGGGATAAAATAGGACAACTGGACTTTTATTGCCCCCTCAGATGTCACCAAAATTGCACTGAAGTAGTCATTGTGATCAGTTCTCATCAGGGGATGATCTTTGAAATAAATACTGCTGGGGATTGATAAAAATGGCCGATGATTGTGCTTGAGGAGCAAGCTCAGTGGTTTTAGATCATCATCTTTTGCCTGCATGATGCAAAACTAGCAGAGTCCATGAGAACCATCCTGGCCTTGAATGCATCCACACAACTATCTAAGTGCTACCTGATCCCACCATCACCGTCCTCTACAGATGGATGGGCAGGACCTGCCCATCCTTTCACAAGCAATGGAACAGTTATGAGAACATCCAAGATCATATAAAAATGATGAATTATTTTTTACAGATAAAGTGCAGTGAGTTTAACACTGCTACCTACAAAAATGTCAACTGCACAGTTTCTGACTGGGATTTAGCTCTTGTGTTTTGACAGTGATAGCAAAGAATAGCAAAATAGTCAAGACAGCTCTTGTTAGAGCTGGGCAGTAAATTACATGCTCTGCTCCATCTACAAAGAAATGTTTATCATCTGTTGCCAAAAAAACACAGCGCCCTGGTGTTTCCTTGGGCTTGCTTTCCATTTCTACAGCCACTGAGGAGGCTGTTACCCTTGGGAAGTCTCATTTAGAATAAACAGTGCTTTATGTTCATTATCATAATTCCCAAAGAAATGGCTGGAGGTAGCTAATTAGCAATTAAGCATGACTGATCGGGCAGTCTGGAAGCACCAGGATGGATGCAGCTGATCTACAAGTGCATCTTCCAGGCTGAAGAACCATTGAAAACCTTGTGACTCTTCCTCTGCCCTTCAGGACACCCGGGTTTTAAGCTATGGAATTTCTTCTTTTTTTTGAGGTGACAAACAGTTCACTGGAGGGAGAGAAAAACCTAACAACAGTACTGTTTCAGGAAACAGCTGATTTTAAGGAAAAAAAAAAAGAAGAACATGAAGGCCAAAGTGCTCCAGTTCCTTACTAAGTAGCAGTGTTTAAAGACCAAAGCTGACCAACTGCTTCTCAAAGGCAAAAAAAAGACTTCAAATTCCCAAGCCCAAATGTTTTGAGAGAAGCCTAAATTGCATTGTTTGATTTGTTTTCGAGTTCAGCCTTTGAGCCCCACTTTGTCCGCTTCAATCCCATCCCTGTGATGACGGCTCTGCAAGCTCAAAGCACATCACCACCACTGCTCAGCCAGAAAGCACATAGTGATACAGGGGTTAATCTTCTCTCGTCAACATGGCTTATTAAAAGATCACAGTAATCCTTCTATGGGTTCAACATCTACAAGTTAAAAATGTCTTAAGATACTTAAACAATGGTAGGTTAAAAGAAATTATACTCTCACTGTGGCCTATCTGTAAGCTAGAGGTTGGATTTTGTACTGCTTGTTGTAGTACCTAAAATAGCTGTTTGCTAAGACACAACTTGATTGCTGTCTGATGTTTTGTAACAAGCACAGAGATTGTCTCACTTTTGAAATGTCTAAGATTTTAAAGTCCCACAAAGATAGTCTTCCAATTCCCACTGGCCTGCAGGAAATGCTTGTAACCCATGAGTGTGAATCAAAACAGAGCATTTTCATCAAATCTTGTTCAAGTTCTTTTTTCCATTACCGATTTCTACCCCCAAATCATTATTTACTTATACATGCTTCGCTACTTAGAAACACAGGAGGAGAGAACAAATGCATCAGCCAGCAAGGCGCTAAAGATCATCTCTGGAAATCCTAATGTCTTCTCAATCAACAAACAGATTTTGATGTAGGCATGTCTAGTTCAGAGAAAGGAGCTGAGAGAATGGCACCATTTCACATGAAAACACACAGAGATGGCCAAAACCATAACACAATGGGATCATCAATGCAGTTAAAAACAAAACCATGACTGTGATTCTGGGCTGCACGGTATACATGGTGCTCTAGAGACTGGCCAGTCCTGGGTTCAGCAGGGCGTTCAAATAGTTGGGCTTTTTTAAATAGATGAGGAATTGCATCCAGATTTCCCCCACGTCCGCAGAGCTCGGGTTAGCCAACGTGCGTTGGAAGCAGAGGGAGAGATCTACAACTGCACCAAGCAGAGTATGTGCTGGATGGACCCGTCTGCCTTCTCCACGTCAGCCTGCCTGGTATTGCTCCTGCAGGCCAACAGGTAGAAAGAAAACTAAGGAAATAAGACCTGACATGGGATTCTCACAGAAAGGGGGGAAATAGTAAAAAAGTAACATTTAGATTTCCTGTTGAATTGAATGCAGGGGAACACGTGCAGTATGAGCTGAAAAGGCACGTCTTGATCTGCACAGAAATTACATGTCTCCGTTCCTATATGACCACACACGAGTCCTGGAGGGCACTACTCCATTTTTTCTGCTCCAGCATTCCCAAAGGACCTAGAAATGGACAGAACTGCCTTGCAAAAGGAGGACAGCAAAAAGGCAGCCCAGCAGCTGGCATGGCACAACAGAGTTGCTCCCTTGTCACAGTGACCCAGTACTCCTGCCCCAATGTGTTTGGAACCCGTAGACCCACTGCACAGCCATCACAGAGGGCTGTTGTATGAAGATGCCCAAAGAACGGGGCAGAGCCTGGGTATCCCTTCCTCATCCCTCCGTTGAATGCTTGCACTGCACAGGAACCCCAGACTCCAGCAGCTGACTCTGCTGTGGACCCAAAACACGTTATAGAGTTGACGATTCTGTAAGCCACCAACATGTGAGCAGGTGAAAGGGGGTCCCAGGATCTACAGCTCTGGCACTAAGTCACTGAAAACAACTCTAGATCTAAAATGAATTGCATCCCCAGCTCCCAAGGAGCTTGTGAGAAGACACTCATACAGGCCCACTCTGGAGGGGAACTTCAGATGCAAAAAGTCTGGAGAAAGAGACAGCATTGACCAAAAGCATGGAACAGTACTGGAAGAGAAACTTGTAAATAAGGCAAGACCTTTTCAGTGGAAAGAAAAAAGGGATGGTGAAAGGGAGGTGGACCAGAGGGTTGAAACTCAAGAACAGAGGGGAGCAGGCAGATAAGGAGCAGTGCTGTGCTGTGTCTCACCTTGTCAAATCCAGGCAGGACCCAAGGAAACAATGAGGCAGCAGTCTAAAATAAACCAGATAACAAGTACTTTTTCTTGCAACACTAACTGCAATATCTGGGGGGAGGTGAAGGCAAAAGGATTAAGGAGGTTCACACAGGACTTGGACAAATTCACAAAGACTGGCTCTGGGTTAGCACCACAGGCAAAAACCTGTCTGTCCTCAATGGCACAGGCAGGTGTAGAGATGCTGCTGGTTGCAGACAGGAGGTAGGTCCTCCTTTTTGTGCTGTCATCTGACAACGTTTTATCTAAATGTGCATTGTCATCCACCGACGTGCTCTCTGAGCCCCTTAGAAATTGCTATTAGCCAAGTGCTGGTGGCCAAAGGCTGCATGGTCTGCTTTGATTTACTTTGAAGCTCTTGCTGCAAATGGAAATATCAAGCAAGGGCAGCTTGGTCTCAGCCTGCCCAGCTACCTGGGCTAGTTTGAAGATAAAGCAGCCCCCCAAGTGTTATGACAAGAAGTCTTTTAGCAAAAATGAAGCAGAGAGACTCTGTTTACAAGAACTGCTTGTAAATGGAAACCAAGACTCAAATCTGAAAGGAAAACCACACGGCCATAATCTCTCTCCCTTGAAAGGAGTAGTAATTCCGATGTCACCCAACAAGCTAAATGGTCTTCTCTAACCAGATGAGGATTACAATTGCATTCCTGGATCATACTGACCTGGAGAGCGCTCTGAAGTGTGGGGAGGGGAAAATGCCTCCCTGCTTACTGCATTACATGTCCCTGGCACAGCCAGACAAAAGGTTATGGAGCAGCTCAGTTAGTTTACAGAACAAACCAAATGATTTTCCTGGAATGAAACCGTGACATGAATGCTTCCAGTGGGGATGGATACCGGCCTGCTTCTACTGCTTCATTGTCAACACAAACTGTGTGAAGTACATAATGGGCTTCACTGCATTTCATAATTCAACTTATAGGTGCAAAGTAGATGTGGATTTAGGACACTGTTGCAGTATTTATTTTGCCAGCAGATGCTTCATGGAAAGACTGGACTTCCACTTGTACTTCATCCCAGCTGAATGGTGGGCTAGGTTTGGATTGCTCTGAATGTCTGGGCAAGATGGGGCTCACAGTGGGCCAGTAAGTGCCTAGATAGGTGCATATGGAGACACAGATCCATGAACTGGTACTTCTATAGGTAACAAGCCTTTATACCAGGGCTTTTAATGCCTTGAAGCTGCAGCAAAGAGATTCCACCCAGGGACTACTGAACCTCCATTCTAGCCACTGTAATGTGAACTGACTCCAAGGCTGACCTCCTCTAAAACATCATCCACCTCTGGCATGGCATCCGCAGAAATGTAGGGCTGGCAGAAAGTCTAAAAATCAGTCAGTGTTAGCAAAGCAACTGGCAAAAATTATGGAGTATTGGCTTTGCTAGTACTGGATAATATCAACAGGGAATAAGAGACAGCATCGCAAGACCAAGACCAAAACCAAAGTCCCAGTTAGAAGGTGTTTCTGAGCAGCTCTCTAAGGAGGCAGCAGTGTGTACTAACTAGGTCAGCACTACAGATGAATGTATAAGAAAACAGGCAAGGCCTTGTTCTCCTTGGGAATACTCAGGAGATAGAGACTCTTGTGCTCCCACAGTTAAGCACCCTACTGCACAGCCCTGCAAAATTATTCTGTTTTCCACAAAGTGGGCATGGTGAAAAGGCTCACTGCAAAGCAATCACATCATTAGGGACCTCCCATACTCCAGATGACCACATGCAAAAAAAGCAGGTGCTTGCATGAAATCTTTGCCCTCAAACACAGCCATACCCTCTTGATACTTACAGTGACCAGTCTTGGTACTTGGGGAAATAAATCAGCACAGCAAGTCAGCAGTCGCATGCTGCTGAGCTCTGTGATGGAGACAGGCAGCAGTGCATGCTATTCGCAGTGCTCTCTCTCTGACCAGCACTTCGTGTGGCAAATGCTCACATTAAAGTGCCTGGAAAACCACTGCAATCCATGCTTGCCCAATCCCAAATCCCATTCTGCTCAGATCCCCAAACCACTGCTGTTTTCCCCAAATAATTCACAACTTTCAGCTTTCACTTGAGAACACAACAAATTCCAAGAAAACTGCTGATATTTTTAGCAGCATCATGCTCAGAAACCAAAATCAAGGAATGATCCTAAAAGTGTCATGGAAAAGCAAATCATTGTAGCATTAGAGGAACTGATGGCTGTACTGACACCCTTTTCTAGCTCTGGTTACACCCCAATGTATTTCTGCTAATTAAATGGAGGCACGAGGCAAGCTTTCCCTACATCATAAATACAGCAGTCATTTTTCAAGAGCCACAGTTTCACGGGTGGCCTTTGGTCACTGTGCTAACCATCATGACAGGCTGGCTTGTTGCAAAAGGGAGTTGTTTTCTTAGACAATTATGCCGTTATTTCCAAAAACATGCTTTACATGACAGGATATAAATCTTGGCAGGCCTCTCCTGAGCACACTTTGCCCCACATAAATATTGGCGATGAAGAATCGTTTAACAAAAGTATTAGACCCAAAATATGAACAGGGCTGTATCGTGGGAGAACACTGGTGAGATGTGCAGCCCCACAACAGCATGGCAGCCAAAGAAAACAAGGCTGCTCTGGGGCTGTCCTTCGTGCAGATGGAAAAACAGATAAAAAAATGTTAACCCCACAGGTAGTGGCGATGCCTTGACTAGCACATTTCTAACTCTAGGCAGTGTTTATTATTTCTCTTGTTTCAAGGATTTAGAGCATCTTTAGATATCCTAGCAGACTGCAGGAGACACAGTGAAATCTGCAATGCAGTGTACGCTGAAAGTGCTGCTCGAGACAGAGTGCAGCATTGCTGTTTTTTCTCAAAACTGAAAATATTTTGCAAAATTGTGCTATTTGCCCTGCAGTATGAAAGTAAAGCTCAGACAGGGGCAGGACAAACAAGACAGGGTTGATGTGCAGGAGGAAAGAGGAAGGTAGGAGGTGCTGCCAGTCACTGCCGGATGCTCAGGCAGGCAGCCGCTTCACTGCTTGACTTATGTGACAAAACAGCCTCAGAAAGGAGATGAGTAGCGCCCCCAAAAAATAACCATGTCCAGGACAATGAACAGATGAGAAAGACCCCAGAAGTGATCAGATAATATGCTCATTGAGCTCAAATGATTCATTCACTTTTCAGTTATATGATCTGCATGGTATTTATAGACTCCTCTGTAGCGTTTGACTAGAGATCTGAGGTTTTGCATTTTTGGAAAAGACATTTCACCTTTTGCAATAAATTCTTAACCAATGCAAGCTCACAGGAATCACTGGAAGTGATCTTACCAATGGACTAAGAAAACAGTCCAAAACCACGTGTCAGCTAAGGACAGATTCATGTGCAGCACGTCCTTATCTGTTCTAGAGTTTTTGAAAGTATTACTGCTACGAGAGATAAAGAAAATTTACTAGTATGCATACATTTCCAGCAACATGCCTACATTTTCAAAAAGCATTTTATAGGATTCAGATTGGAGATCAGCAACTGAAGCCAAGAGGAAAGATTACAGGATTAAAAGAGTGCATTGAGTGAAAAAGACAAAATGTAACTACTCAGTTTGAGTCAGGATTTTACCAGTGGGAAAAGAAAGAAGAATAGTTGTCCAAGAGCTGTTTTCTAACAACTAGGTATTTCTTTTTATATGGCTAATTTTATGTAGTGAGCTAGGAACACGGTCTTCTAGATACACACAATAATAACCAGTTTCTGTGAAGTTAGTGGACAGTTTCCTCCTTTCTTTCCCAGGTAGTGAGCTGAAACAGAGAGAATCTCCACTTATTGGGGAGCAATTTGCAATCATAAGAGGCTGGGTTTTCAGAGGTTTTGCACCATTCTGTGCTTGTTCGAAGCCTGGTTCCCACTGACTCTGGGTGCAGCTGCTGAGTGCTTACAACTACTGCAAATGTAAACTGAAGTCCCCAGCCAGGTGTCACCTGACAAAAGGGCTCAAAACATTTTTGCTGCACCAGAAGGAGCAGCAAGATGAGCTCCAGCTCTCTCAAGCCTTCCCTTTCTGCAGCCTTTGCTTCTTTTTTACGTGTCCTCCTCCAGCATTCCCAGAAGCAAAGATAAAAACCTCTCAATCTTGTCCTCAAGAGGAAGGAGGGGTCCAAGGAGGAGGAGAGATGCAGGGGGTGCAGATAAAAGAGGATTTCATCTTCCACCTCACCTTCTCCCAAGGGCAGACACTTCCTCAAGGTGCTGACTGAGTGCAGAGATATCCTGGCATGGCCTAATCCACCCATCACCTCAATGATGGGCTTTCCTGTGCAACCGTCACGTGTGGGGTAGCAGCACTGAGTGATGCACTGCAGAGGATAAGAGGGTGTCTTTTCCTTCCTCTCTTCCTCACACATTTGCAAGTGGAGGACTGCCAAGCTCTGCTCCCCATTTCCTTTCTTTTCACACTGTTGGACATAGGGGAACCATAAGCATGGCACCGTAACTTCTCACATCGATGGAGTGTTTTGCGAGGCAACAGATGACTATTATTTTCTTTTTACTTTAAAAGCTCAATAAAACAGCCACTACCCCAAAGTGAATTTAAATAAGGTCCTGCTTTGAAGCCTAGCAGTTGACTCTGTGCTAGAATATTATTTAATTACATACTTCTTGAATCTTTGGCAGAGACAGAAAGCCAGATATACTATTAAGTTACTATTAACTTTCTCTTTAGTTTCTTTTTAAACACATTGCAGTAATGCTAAGTAAATTCAGTGATTCTAATGAACTTGGGTTTTAAATGCAAAACATGTTTTGTAAGCATTTAAAAACCAATCAAACTAAAATAGCTAGTATGAATTCCCTGCCATTTTCTACATGTGAAGGTCAAGCTTGGGAGATGAGCAGCATCCTGAGTTTGCAGACTGTTTCCATCTGTTATACATAAAGTTTGGTTTTGGCAGTGAAAACACTAGAGGGGTGAAAAAACCCAAGTCTTATTGTCTGTGTTTACTAACTGCAGGGCCTGATCTTGCAGGGAGCTGAGTGTCTCAAGCCCCAGTGGAGTGGAGGGGACATGCTGGTGCTCAGCTATCTCTGGGGACCTATATGGAGCTCATCCTCTACTTGTTTTATTAAGTCACAGAAACCTGCATTTTCATTGCAAAACCCCTCTTCCAACACTACAGAGACACACTAAGTGTTAACACTGTTTGCTTTCCTCTTCAAAGATTTTACCTCAGCTTTGTCCTTGCTGGGATACCCATGTCTGCCCTGCTGTAGGCACATGGCTTCACCTGTGGCATCACTCACAGGGCTGTCCTCTGCACCCACAAATAAGAAATGTGGGTAGCGAAAGGCTGAGGCTTGTTTGCACCTCTGGATGGCTGGTGCTGCTGACCACAGCTGTACCCTGTCTGCAGACAGTGATAAAGAGGGAGTCGTGTTTTTAATACAAGAACATGAGAAGACCTTACATCAGCAAGGACACGAGAGAGGGAACCGCCCAACAACTCCCTCTCCGGCATTCCTCCTAAGTGATGATTAATGAATGCAAACCATCAGCTACATAGCTGCAATTGAAGACGACACGCCAGCAGGATTGTGTGTTTGTGTAAGGAAGGAGGCAGCCGCTGCACAGAAGAGGAGCAAAGGGGAGTCCTGGGCTGGCTGAAAGGCAGTGGCAATTGCCTGCCCTTTGAATGCTTGCCATTCCCCTTGCTCTCCGCTTTGGCTTGGTTTAGATCACCACTATGCCAGATCTTTTCATCTTCACTTCTAGCTTACTTTCTGATTCGAAGGGTTAGGTGACCCTCTAGTACTGGAGGTATTCTTCTCCTGTTGTCCAAAGCCAAAATATCGATGTATGAGGTGAACCCCATGTCCCAGAGAAGCTGCAGAGCGCCAGCAGGAGAAGCAATGCAAGGGACAAAAATACAACTTGCAATGTCCTGACAAGGCTGGAAAGCCACTGCCTGGATGGGGTAAAGCTACACTTTGGGCATTCTTCTGCAGTCAGTCACAGAATGGGACTGGGAGCACCAGCCTGCATTACTAATGGAGCAACAACCAAAACCAACCCAATAAAGGAACAATGTTATTGCATCTTGGAATTGTGCTTGAGGTAAAATGAAAACCTTTGCAAGAAACTTGAAAGTTTGCTGGAGGAGAGGATAGGGGAGGAGGAGGAGAAGGAGGATTATTAAAATGGAAGCCAGATCAGAGCTTCTTGTCAGACTGAATTCTTTACTGTGAATAATAAGCTTTTACCACAAAGAGAAAAGAAAGTTTGTTCACCAGCTGGGATTTTTACAGAACCTTCACAACATCTAAAATCCTACTGCCTTTCTTAACCCAATGAAAAGTCACTATTCTAAAGAATATTCTTCAAAGAACCCTTAGGGGACAAATTATGATACTTTTCTGAAAACACACTGTTCTTTTCCCCTCACAAAAAAATGTTCTCGTGTTTGTGTCCAGGAGGTAGGCAGGCAAGCATCATAGCCAGCAGGAAGGCTCTTTGGTAATCCATTTGATATCACGTGCTCTGTGGCAGCTTTCTTGCACCGTTCAGAATGGAGCTGCTTCAATTTTGTAAAATCCAGCAAAATAAATCATCCCTGCACCATCCATAGTATCATCCCTGTGGAAATCTCCAGCAAAGGAGCTTTACCATCCAGGCTCAAGCATTACAGGCACTAACGGGACGTGCATGATCATTAATCTGTGTTTGTCAGTATAAATGTTCCTATAAGTACTAGGGAAAATCGGCCAGCAAATTTGGTTTTAAGTATTCAGGAAATATGACTAATACACAACAAACAATTTTAAACAGGATGCAACAAGCTTTTCATGTAGGATATTTATGTTGCTGCAATGTTTTATAAATAACAGAGGAATAGTAAATAAAAAAGGATTGGACTTCTGGTGAACATACAGACTGTTCCAATCATGTTGGAGGTTGCCAAGAATTCACTTTCTCATCTTGCTTTAGCTGCCAGCCATCCATAGATTCAAATACACCTCAAAGACTAAGAAGTGTGATATAGGACAACAGTGCCACATATGATCTTTGTTTTCAGAGACGGTAGGGTGCATTTTTATATCTCTCCCTATCTCGTCTGAAGAACTCTTGACACGGGTGTCAGAACCGCAGCTCCTTCCAAACATGTATTGTCTCTAAGAAGTGGGGAAAAAAACCCCTGTACTCACCCTGGAAGTTCACAGCTCATCAGGATTTTCAAGGATTGATTAATGCTTCATTTGGTATGCAACAACTAAAACAAAAAGCTAAATTTCACTGTTATCTTCGACATAATTAAATTATTACCAGTGTGATTACAGTGAGGAAGGGGTTACCCCTAATACCTCTATATTATCAATACTAGATTTTTGATTGAATAGCATTGACTAGAAAAGTGCCAGAGCTAGTTCATGTCGAGAGAAAAACCCAAAGCAGATTATTTTTGAAAAGCTGCATTCCACAGATAGAGTATTTTAAAATAGCTACAATAGGAGTTATTTTATTTACTTTTCCTTTCATTATGTGGAACAATGGTGTATTCCAGGCTCCCAGGAAAATTATTAATAGCACTTCACTAATGCTGAGATCGTGGAATATGCTGCATGGGGCAGGCTCCTGCCCTGACTCTACAATAATGTTGTGCAACTTGCTTTATTCCAAACTAGTCTCCTCTATCATAAGTCATCATCGTCATGTTCCCTCTTACTTGATCCTCACAATATGACTGAGTCGTACTCAATCATGTCACGGGAGGGCTCACAGGCTATAACTGTGAGGACGGCGTTGCTTTAAGTCTTTACTGTAATTCTGCTCCACAAAGAAGTGAGACTTTATACTGTGCTATATTGTGAAAAAAAATAACTCAGCTGTATTAACTTTGAAAGTAATCTGATCCTACTGTCCTATAAATGTATCTAAGTATTTGTGCCTCCACTGAAATGCTTCAATGATTAACTATGAACAACATATGAGATGAATTTTGCCTTCACGTCATCACATTTAAACTACAGATTTTAAACCAAAATCCTACTTTTTAAACTACCTCTCAGGAGCTCCCTGCTATGTGGCTTGTCTCTAACTTGAATAGGTCAGGTCAAAAACTTCTAGCAGACTCCTCCATCACTGGAAAACATGGTTTAATCATAATTCAGGTGTTTTCTGTGACTGTGACCATGTTGATGACATTTTCAAAGGAAAAAATACAGGTAATTTGAAAAGTATTTCAAATTTTCTTACAAAAAAGTTCCAGGCCACAAAATATTTTGAAATTCTTATTTCATACCTTAATTTAGGAGAAAATTTCCTGGTTTATGACACAATTGTTTGTGAATTCACAGTATCACAGTATCATAAGGTTGGAAAAGACCTCTGAGATCATCGAGTCCAACCTATGACCCAACACCTACACCTACTCCTACTTGTCAACTACACCATGGCACTAAGTGCCTCATCCAAATTCTCTTTGAACACCTCCAGGGATGGTGACTCCACCACCTCCCTAGGCAGCGCATTCCAATGAACAATTACCCTCTCAGTGAAGAATTTCTTCCTAATGTCAATCCTAAACCTCCCCTGGTGAAGCTTGAGACCGTGTCCTCTCATTCTGTCACTGGTCGCCTGAGAGAAGAGTCCAACTCCTGCCTCACTACAACCTCCCGTTAGGCGGTTGTAGAGAGCAATAAGGTCTCCCCTGAGCCTCCTCTTCTCCAGGATAAACAACCCCAGCTCTCTCAGTCGCTCCTCACAGGGCTTGTGCTCCAGCCCCTTCACCATCCTCGTTGCCCTCCTCTGGACACACTCCAGCATCTCAACATCTTTCTTAAATTGAGGGGCCCAGAACTGGACACAGTACTCAAGGTGCAGCCTGACCAGTGCCGAGTAGAAGGGGATGATGACCTCTCTAGTCCTGCTGGCCACACTGTTCCTGATGCAGGCCAAGATACCATTGGCCTTCTTGGCCACTTGGGCACACTGCTGGCTCATGGTGAGTTTCCTGTCCACCAGCACTCCCAAGTCCCTTTCCGCCTGACTGCTCTCCAGCCACTCTGTCCCCAGCCTGTAGCTCTGCATGGGGTTGTTGTGTCCAAAGTGCAGAACCCGGCATTTGGAGTTGTTAAACCTCATGCTATTGGAGTCAGCCCATCTCTCCAGCCTGTCAAGGTCCCTCTGTAGGGCCTTCCTACCCTCCAGCAGATTGACAGTTCCTCCCAGCTTGGTGTCATCTGCGAACTTGCTGATGAAGGACTCTATCCCCTCATCCAGATCATCAATAAAGATATTAAACAGGACCGGGCCCAGCACCGAACCCTGGGGGACACCACTAGTGACCGGCCACCAGCTGGATGGGACACCATTCACCACCACCCTTTGGGCTCGGCCATCCAACCAATTCCTAACCCAGCACAGAGCGTTCCCATCCAAGCCACGGGCTGCCAGCTTGTCCAGGAGTTTACCGTGGGAGACAGTGTCAAAGGCCTTGCTGAAGTCCAGGTACACCGCATCCACAGCCTTCCTCTCATCCACCAGGCGAATCACACGGTCGTAAAAAGAAATCAGGTTGGTCAGGCAGGACCTGCCTCTCCTAAAACCACGCTGGCTGGGCCTGATCTCTTCCTCATTCCACAGGTGCCGCATGATCGCACCCAGGATTACCCGTTCTATAATTTTGCCTGGAACCGAGGTCAGGCTGACAGGTCTGTAATTACCTGGATCATCCCTACGGCCCTTCTTGGGGATGGGCGTCACGTTGGCCAACTTCCAGTCATCTGGAACCTCTCCAGTGAGCCAGGACTGCTGATAAATGATGGAAAGTGGCTTGGCAAGCTTGTCCGCCAGCTCTCTCATCACCCTAGGATGGATCCCATTTGGCCTCATAGACTTATGAGGATCCAAGTGGCTCAGCAGGTCTCTAACTTCTTCCTCCTGTAGGACAGGGGGGCTGTATTGCACCCCGCCCCTATCCACCCTATACCAATTCTTTGGTATAATTGGTCTCTGCTGCTCACTTTTGGTACATAACCAATATGAAATCCCTTGGGTTTGCTACCAACAGGATGAATAACAAGCGTTACTCTTCAAAGCACTGAGAATGTGCAACTGCTATCAACTCCAGTCAAGCTCTGGAGCTCCCAGGTATGTCAAAGAATGTCAGTGGTAATGGTTAAGAGATGAATTTATGATGGAATACAGATTTTTTTCAACTTAAAATTAGTGTCTTACATTCTACTTGCAAGAAGAACCTGAATAAAGCAAGTATTTGTCTTTTATCTAGAAACAATCCATGTAACTGTTTTTGTGCTATACGCAGTGCTTTTAATTCAGTTGTGAGGTCTCCTTCTGATTTCAGAAGAGAAACCAACCATGCGTTCGCCCGCACCAAGTTGGCCCATTTGTTTGCTGTGATTTATTTTTGCATAGACTGTAAATGACAGTGTTCCATTTTCATGTGGTTTTTTTGACCTCATGATGCTTCATTTACCCACAACAATCACCCATTTTTCACCATGCTTCTAATTCTGGTTTGGTTTTCAAATGTAGCAGAACAGCTACAATGAATCATCAAAAAATGCTACTCATTACATACATCTACTAGATAAACTGAGAGCACCAAAAGCAGGTTTCTGTCTTTTCAAACTTTCTTATGAAATGAGAATTTAATTTTGGAAAGTTCATATGGAAATAGTTAAGTCCACCCCAGACTTTTGGACATAATATGTAATATGGACAGATACCATGTGTTCAATTTGAAGCTTGCAATTGTTGCAATCTGTGAATGTATTTATATTTTAAAAGCATTAAACAGCTCAGCGCCACCAGCTGCTGGGGCAGTTCAGCAGTGAATCGCCCCACCATTGCTGTGCATCTAACCATGTCCAGCTCCAAGTGCATCGCAGGGCAGCACAGATTTGCTTTCCAAACATCAGACAGTGACTCACGGTGCAAATAACTAATTAATCCTTGGGTAAACAAGCAAAGAATCCAAATATTAGAAAGGGGGCTCTGTAACTTAATAAAGACATCTAGCAAGCCCTGCCACGATCTTGTTATAGCAGCAGTTAGAAGCAGTTCAACTCTCCAAGCCACTCCAGTCAGTGGTTTGATCAGACGTTGGGCAATCTCCTCTCCGAATAAGATAAAACCAAAATACCCAGCCCATGTTGGGAGAAGGGGTGGTCTTCCTCCCCCTCTGAAAAAAGACAGGAGTTGCAGGTGCTCCGAATTCT
The DNA here is from genome assembly GCA_033558235.1 of Neomorphus geoffroyi. NCBI lineage: Eukaryota > Metazoa > Chordata > Aves > Cuculiformes > Neomorphidae > Neomorphus > Neomorphus geoffroyi. The sequence continues at coordinate 4,560,815 of JAUMJM010000048.1, forward strand.
GTAACATGTCCCCAGCCTGCCTCTAGGAGGGACAGAGCTTAATGTCGTATAGCCAGAGTCGCTGTATTTTTTTCCTAGTAGTAATGAACCACAGCCTCCAGTCTGCATGGCAGAGGTTTTACTCAGTATTTGCAAAAGGAGTCCTTAAGTCCATGAAGGTCTCTCTTTTCCTTAGTTATAATCCATAAAAGTAATAGAATATGCAAGGTAGAGCTGGTGTCTCCATGTTCAAGATGGCCAGGAGCTCAGGATCAACTTTTTCTCTCCAACATAAATTTTATTTAGAAGCCATGTATACTTCATTATCCATGAACCTACCACCTGATAATTTTAGATTTTGCATTATGAAAAACAGTGCCTGATTTACTCCTGACCTCAGAGATCTCTATTACTCCTCCTCTGTCACTTCTTTTCCAAATTAAATCCTTAGCCGTTCAATCCCTCCCCATATGGAAACTGCTCCATACTTCTGATAAGTACTTGTTGTTCCTGTAAGCAGCCCAGCCACAGCAGGAATCCAGCCTGAGGGTTAGTTAGTCTTGCCTGCTGGCAGTCACGGTGGTTTCTGATGCTGGAGCAGCACAACAGTGTTTAGACACCCATCTATGATCTCCTTGGCGAAGCATAGAAAGAGAAGATGTCTCCTGCAAGCAGAAGACTGCTCCTCACAAAATTCCTGCAGAAGAAGAATGCCTCCACATGTAGGAAGACGGGAGACAATCATAATCTTCTCTAAATACACAGTGCAAAGATTATCAGAGGAAATGAACAGCAAACACTGAGCTTGAGGAATTGGGTCAGACAAAGGAAAAAGAAATTGTATGTGAGTCATGTTGCAGCCTGGAAAATGATCCTGCAAAATCAGCTACATGGCAGCTGATGCAGAGCATGAACTTTATGGGCCATAGAAAAGCACACAACGAAGAGGACATGACTTGCTGTTTGTAAGTCTTTCATAATGAATACGAAAACAAAGTAGTCTAAGGTCTTCCTCTTCTGGAGCCACTCTAGATACCCATGGGTGTGACACAAGGACCCTGCTCCTTACATTAATTTCTCTTCTAATTATCATTGATCAAACAAGCTGTGATAAAGCAGATACATGCCTTGGATCTGGAAGACAGCAGCCAGTGTTTACCTTTCAATCCAGAGGCTGAAAACCATGTGGTAAGATCTATGGAATTTAAGTTATAATTGTGATATAAGCATAAAATTCAAGCTTGTCTTACCATTGCATCTGTGGTGGAGATCAGCATCAGGGCTGTGGTTGTGTGCACACCCACCATACTTAGTCACTAATTTCCTGAATGGCCCGGGATTTTCCTAGCACATCTCTGCATGGTGGGGCAAGAGCCGCAGGTGAGACCTGGGGACTGACCCACTTCAAGCTGCCTTCACAGTACAGTGTTGGACACCAGGGCAGAGGGGCTCTAGGCTAGGGTTTTGCACAACCCAGACATTCCTCCAGTCTGTCCTCACTGTGCACAGGCCAGCTGATAGATCTTCTCTGCATGCTTCAATGTGCTGATTAACTTCAAGGTGGAGAACCTGGTCATCCCAGAGGCTCCCCAGTGCAGCCAAAGCTGAACACAGGAAAGATATTGCTTTTGTAGGTGCAGAAACGGTGATGAAGGAGAGTATTTTGTATATTTTTAAGGCAGAAAGGAGATGTTTTGTATGTAGTTTTAAGATAACTGGTAGCAGTGGATTATGCATGTACTGGAGCATGGTCAGCAGGTCTACACAAACTGAGCAGCACAGCAATGTGGGGAGTCTCACCTCATCCTGCTGGAAGGCCGCTGCAAAGGCCCCTGCGATGGTGTCTCCTGTTACCATCTGGGCAACAACCAGCTGTCCTTTTTGAGAGGTTTTATTCCCTGCGCAAGCTTTACCCTGTGCCAAGATACCAATAATTCAGTTTTTTCAAGCAAGCACTGTATCTGTAAGTGTGTGTGTGAGAGGATTAGAGGAAGATGAAAACCCACAAAGGCTTTGAAAGGGTTTGCTGCTGATGCGCCAACAACAACATCAGATGGCCTCCTTCACTACCCCGATGTCCATGCATCCGCATCTTGCTGTCTTCCCACCTGGAACCCAAACCACAAATGTTTCAGCACAAGGGCTGTTCCTCCCGGTCTGTGTTTGTACAGCAACTAATGCAACAGAGTCCTTTACCAGGGCTGGGAATGCAGGGCTGTGGGGCAGTGCAAGTAACAGCAATCCAGGCCTTACTTTTTATTTCCTCAGCTTGTGTAAGTGCAGTCATGCACAGGTTGAGGAACAAGGGAGAATAATCAGCCCTTTGCTCACGGATTTGGATGTTTTCTTATTTTTACTGACCTCTGTGCTCATAACCAAAAAGTTACAGAGCATCACTGCACACCAACAGGTAATTTCCATTGTTGGTTGGGCTTTTTTTTATTTACATCATAAAATCAGACTCACCATCAGAGCATTGCTGCGTGGAGTCCAGCTGAGGCAGTATTATTGTAGCTGTCAAGAATTAGACAGGTTTTAGAAGCTGGAACCAATTGCACATTACAATGAAAGAGGAACGTCTACATAAATGGCTCAGGATTTCCTGTTATTGCAGATTGATTTTTGTGATGCAAGGCAAGATTCATTTTTTTCCCTCCAATAATTAAACACACGTGAGGTAGCATTCTTTCCAGTCCACAACAATGACTTTCCTGGAGATTGTTTTGACAGCATTTTCAACTGAAATATTTTTCATTAATATAAATAAGTTTGTTTCTCAAAGTCACGAATCTACAATGATATCACAGCACAACAACCTACCTTCTGAGGAAAGAAAGATGTTATTTTAAGAACAGTCACAAGGCAATTCCTTGAAAAAGCCTATCTTAATTAATTCCTTTTGCTTGATTTATTTGGACTTGCTTACACGCATGAGGCTGGTGCAAAATGCTTCAGCATAAGAAAAAACATTTTTAAGATAAGCTTTAAAAGTATGTTACTGTGTTATACAATAAAATGTAAACATGACTGTGATTCAAGTCAACTGATGTTTTTTCCTATATGGCTTTACAAAGGTAAACTTCTTGCCAGTTTATTACAGTTCATCTGTAAAATAATTGCTCTTAGAAAAAATGTGCAGTGCTTATTACTGCCTGGAAGTGGACTATGGCCCCAGTTCAAAGCTTGTTGACATTAATAGGGATTCTTCCACAGACTTCAATATCTTAGTTAGCAGGAATGCACTGTCAAGAAAATTGGTTTTCCAAATACCATGATCTAACCACTGGAGATAAACATAACAGTTTCAAATGACAGTTGAAAATACTAGCAGGATAAGCAAAAATATGACCAGGTTGCGTTATTCCTACTAAAAGGGAACAAAGACTCACTCCACAATAGCTCTGCTGAGTGCTTTTCCACTGCAAAGCCTGTGGTCCTCGCAGTCCTGCCAAGCACCTCACTTCTGCTGAAAGCTGTGTGTGCTCTGCATCTCACTGAGCCCAGCCTCCACTTTGCCTCACATCCTCCTTTCTACTTACACCCCAGGGTGAAGCGGTCCCCAGTTTGCCCCATCATCAGTGCACATTTGTGGGCTCATCCAGCAACCTATCTGCCCTCTCCCCTCTGCAGAGCCCTCTGCCACTTGGAAGATGAAAGTGGATCGTACTAAGCAGATTTAGCCATAAAACAGTGAATGGGCAAGTGGCCACATAGCCACACTTCAAAGGGCAATACACTTCTTGGGTCTCCGTCCTGGTAGAAATGGTTGTGTGCAATAAACATCAGATAACTGAAGCCTGAAATGAGCCCTTTGTATTTTTGCTGTTACTTTTTATTAAATGTGGGATAACATATCTTTTATTACCTCCACTGAAACAATTCATTTGTATCCACAATGGCTTCGGGTAAAGACCCAACTTCGTTTTCACCTTGACTAAGCCTTTCCACCCCTTGCCCCCCTCCCTTCACTGTTGCTTTTTGTGCCAAATGAATGAATGCTCACTCAAGCTTCAAAGTACATGGCAGTTTAAAAGGACTTGTTTGTTAAGATCTCCCAGCCGTCTGCTGGGGAATTCCTCACAAAAGCAGATCTCCCCTTAGGGATTATTTTGCTACCTTTGAAGATCGTTTGCCAGCATAGCTGCTTTTCATCTGAAGAGGTATTTCACCCTTGTGAAATGACGGAGCATATTACATGTTACGGACAGTTTTGTTAAAAGGGCTTTACAGGCCAAGCATCTAAATGTTTATTTGCTGATATCTAGCTTCCATGGAGCTCTTTTCATCCAGCCCAGTTCTCTGTAAAGAACACGGAGAGAAGAACCAATCCTCCCTGTGAAGTTCAGATAAATTTAAGGACTAAGTGTGGAAGCCCAGCATCAATTCTGAAAATGGCAACCCTATTGCTTGCCCTCGAGTCCCTCACCCTTCTCCTGCGGCATACAAGGGCATGCAATGAAAGGGTACAAATGCTCTTGCCATCATCAAGTCTTCATGTACCCAGCTCCTGAGGCAAACACCCCACTGTCACCCAGGTCTCGTCACAAGAGTCTCTGCTTTCCCCATCAAAAGAAGGTGCCTGCAATGCCTGAAGCAACCAGCTCCAGGAGAGGCCTCCGAGTAGCCAGTGTTGTAGTGAGCAACATCTTAACATAAATCCCCACTGATTTGCTATGTAGCATCCCCCACCCACAGGCTTTCAAGGTGCTCCCTCTTACAGGCCCTTTGCACCCCCTTGATGTGTCTGGATGTCTGACTTTGGGATCTGGATTTCATTAGGTGGCCGAGTGCCTAGAAGTCAGCCACTGCAATACCAAAATCCCTTTGGGTTTAGCCCAAAACAACATGCTAATGACACCCAGCAGCTGTAGCTAAGCCAAGAAAGATCCAACATTGTCAAATGTGATTGAAGGTCCCACTCCTGAAACAGTCTCCTTTCTAAAGACGTACACAGCACTTTGCTGAACAAGACACAGATGCATCCCATCTTCTCAGCACTGAGCACGCACACCTCTTTCTGTTTCCAAACTAGGAATTAGGAGTGCTGAAATGTTCTAAAAATTGAAATGAAAAGGCCGAATCTGAAAAATCTCCCAAGCTAACTGCTTTAAACCCCATGATGTGATAGTTGGGGTCACCATGGTATAGCCAGGTAAGATAAAAGATAGAGAGGGACCACAGGACAGCCCAAGGGATGTCCTTTGCATGCAGTCAGTGCAAGCAACTCATGCCTCCCTTTGCCAAGTTTGCTTAATGTGTTAGAGTGGGTAAATGATCTCTGTAACACATATCACGCTCTCCTCCAGAAAAAGAGAGGGGAGGGGGAAAAGACCACATAGAAGATATCATCCCCCCATACTTTAAAAAGACAAATTTGATTGCAAACACATAAGCTTAACATTTATTTTTAAATGAGTAAGTTTAAGAATTCGTTCTGGGCATGTGCTGTAAAACAACATAGGAATAGTAGGGGCTTTTTTATTCCATAGCTAGGATAAGAAACAAGCTGCACAGAACAGCTATAACTGAACCAGTGTTCATTAATCATCCATCTAAACCATTGCCCCGGTTGTCTTAACTTCATTTTTAGAAATTCACCAACCAAACCAAAACATATTTCTGAGGCCAAACTGGAACAAATTGAAGGACTTCTTCCATGAGGTAATCCTGTAGTGGAAGACTGCTTTGTCCCATACACAGAACTATTACCCAAATATTGCCAAGCTGGAGTGTCAGCCTAAATTGTTTGCGTATGTTCAACTGGAAAAGCATATGATGAACAGCACAGATTAGCTGTGCTTGCTTTTACTCATGGAGCAGTGCAGGCATGTCAGGCTCATTGCAGTACAGATGACAGATAGTTGTCTTCAAAAATCTGCACCTCTAAGTAAATGGTAGAAAGCCCAATCAGACCCACAAGGATAGCAACATATTCATGCTTGAAAAAAACCCACAGGCCTTGGTGTAGCAAAGCTGAAAGACCAAGGACCAGCAAACCATCTCTCTCATTCAAATGTGTTATCATGTAAAAATTAATGATTAACTGTTATTTTTGGATGGCATGTTATAGGGGAGAGACATTCAAAAACAGAGAAAAACACTGAAAAGGATAAATCTAGCAGTTTCCAACGTGAAGGAAGTAAAATAGTAGGATAAAGACCTGTCTTGGCTTTTAGTAACAAGTAATGCCTGTTAATTATCAGCTGCATAAAGTGGGAAGACCCTTAGCTGACAAAGCATTCTGGAGAGTGATGTTCACACAAGTCCGAGAAACACCAGAAAGCTCACAGATATCCAAGGACCCTGGGAAACTCGCTGGGAAGAAATGCAGTACATCCCAGAAGGAGCTTCTACACATTCATAAATTCTAACTGAATGTAAAACATCCAGGAACAAGACCTCAGGGATGCAAGGAATCCAGTGAAAACATCTGTTTGCTGCACATCAAGATGAGTTACATAGCCAAGAAAACATTACACCGCCTCAAGAAAGATAAACTAGTAGCATTAATACTCTAGCAATAGGCTTGAAACCTCTAGAAATAATAAAAGATCACTCTTATTTAGAGGAAGGCACGATTCAATCGCGTGCACTGAGACCTGTCCCTGAACTTTGCAGAAAACATGGCCTGCAGAGGGATATTTATCCTTTGTAAATCACAAGGGAGGACGGCCATATGAGACAGAGACCACTGCTATCTGGGCACGCAGTCAGACTTGCACTGCAGGTCCCTGTAGGCACATTAGCCCACATCTGTGTCACTGTGATAACAGGGATCAGTATAACAACCTACTGACAAGGTCAATATTAGGCACTACCAGAACTTTAAAGATTTGGCCAACATCTTAAAAAATACACATTTTGTGCCTACGATGTCAAATATTTAGAAGAAATTGAGAAACTCTGTAAGAGCAGAATTGATTTAAATCTTAGAAGAGACAGAGAAAAAAAGCCTACAAAGACAGATGGAGCTTTGGCATCAGAATGTAGGTAGCCATTGTCTTAATCACCCAGGCTGGCAACACCGCATCAGTGCTGACAGTGGGAAAATAACATCAGTCGCAGCAGCTGCTGAACTCATTATCAGTCAGCCCATGCCTTTTCTCACAGCAATTCCGTGGACATCCCAGAAAGCACAGAAATAAACCCTTTTCTCAGCTTCCCACCCCTTCCACCCATATGACGCCCACAGTTTACAGATACTGAAGCTAAGTCATTATCTGAAGAGTCATTTACTAGCAGTTGGGTTAAAAAACACGCAGCTGCTTAGCATGCTTCACAGGCTTTACCTTTGCTTTTCAGGAACAGCCTCTCCATTAATACTTGGTGAAAACTGTAATTTACATCCTGGGTTGCATGCCACATCACACAGAGATAAGAAGCCTTCATTTCACCAGCTCTCCCTTTTTCTACCATTTATCAGTAAATCCCATGATCCCAGTTCTATGTAAATAAGTCACCTAAGGAAATGCCTGTGGTAGAGCCTACACCTCCAGACAGGCCACAGCACTTACAGGCTCACCTCCTCTCTCCAAGCCTCCGTGTGCATCCATCCCAGAGAGGTCATTGCATGTTCAGGCCTGCAACCAGCTGCTTTGCTGGGTTCCCAACTCTCTGGGGAAGCTGACAAAGGCCAGAAGCCCCCAGCTCCATGTTTGCCCCAGAATGATGATAGATCAGCCTAAGGAAGGATGACTGAAAGGCTGCTCCTTAGCATCAGCAACGTCAGGTCCAGCAGTGGGGACAAACCAGACAAACCGCAGGTTACCTGTAGGCCATGTTTTGGGTAAACGGGAGGCAAGGATGAGTTTGTTGCATAAGTCAAGTGGTGAAACAGTTTCAAGGGATATCTGAAAAAAGACTGGCCAGGAAGTGCTTACCTTCAGGGCTACACCTATGCAGCGAGCTGGCCCCAGCTGCGACCACACAGGCAGCACTGCCCCAGGACTGGCAATCAAGACCTGGGGCTGTTGGCATGCGAGAGTCTCTCACAAGTCAACCCAAAGCAGATGAGGGGCTTTGAAGATCAAGGGCACATTACAGCTCTTGGACAGAAGCCACCATTAGGGCTGAAGCATCAGCTGTAGGACAGAAGTGCATCATCTCAGTGGTACAAGGTGGCCAGAACAAGCCTGGGAAAATGCCACAAATCCATAATAATTCCATAGCGGGCAGCTATGGTTTTGGGGAGTCACAGCAGTGGTCAACCATCTCTGCATCAACAGAAATATTCCCCTTCCTTTGCAGGTGCAGATCTGCCTTATGCTAAATCCAGCCACAAATCCTCCCTGCTTCTTCAGCAGGCAGTGTCCTAAATAGAAGTGAGTTCCTCAGTAATTTCTTCCTTTCCTAATTGACTACAAATCAAAAACTTTTTACTTAACGGAAAATGTATCTTAAGAGATGTTTGTCCCAGAAGTCAGATTTAAGCAATATGAGGGATTAGAAACAGACTCTTTATAGCAGGAACTTTTCTGCTGGAATGACTTTTCCCAAATAAATGTCCATAAAACGCACTGGAGTCTGCCGAGCTGAAATCCCTCAAAATGCGTGACTATAGTGTACCATCCAATGTTACATCACCGGCACATTGCAAGAAGCAGGGAGCATCAGATGAAACTAGTAAGAAATAAATCAAGTTTTACCCACACAGTGGCTATTTGAACTGTGGAGCTATTTGCCAAGGGATGTTAAGTTTTCATCTGTCAAAACGGAAACTGAACAATGTTGCAAAAGAGAAATGCATGATTTTGATTAAATATATGGAAAGTGTTTCTTGCTCTTTTAGTCTCTGATTGGAAAATGATTAAAAATTGGGGAAAAACTATAGGAGAATACTGAGGAGAGAGAAACGGGCTGCTCATGAAGATGACTGGTGGATCATCAGCATCACTCAGCTCAATGATTTTGGTGCCCTTAGGTGATGCTTTAGGCTATGGTATTGCAGCTTGGTGGACAGAACATTCCAAAAATGCTGAGTTAGTAAGTATTATCATTGCATAGGGCTGTATGAAGCAGCTGCAGCTTGCTTGCCCTGACCTCCCTGAGTAATCACATCACGTGCACATTCACCTAGAAATCAGAGAGGATTCACCAGCAAACACACAGAGATAATTTCTGTGTACAGGAACCAATGAATCTGCTCCAGTTAAACAAGTGAAAACATCTTTAATTGACATCACTGTTTCCAATGATTCCACAGCTTGGTCCATACCAAGTGTTTTCTTCTACTCTTGTTGGTGTCGCCTCTGTTGTCCTATTTGGGGTGAAACACAGAGAGCCTCTGCTATTGCAAGTTGCCAAGGCTTGGCTGTCTTGTGGTGTTAAGCTCAATATTCACATACCTTTTGGCAATGGTTTGCATGGCAGTTCTGTATTGTTTCATCAACTGTCTTGTAAAAAACAAATCATTCTCTAACACGCATCCCTGGAAGAAGCATGGCCATAAGACAACAACCCTGGCCCTGCATGGTCAAATTACAGGGAGCTAGTTAAACACAGGACCTAGACTGATCCCAGGAACCAGCTGCAGTTGCAGGTATGAAAGATGTTCAGCTGGCACAGTGACAATAGCAACAAAGAACAGAAATTACATTACACAGAAAGGAAATGTCTATAATAATTTGACAAGAGATTGCAGGCAATCTACTGATACCTTTTGGTTTTTGAGACAGACACTGCCATGGAGTAACCCATCCCTTTTTCACTTCCCTAGCAATCTGACCAGACTTCTGAATATTTCCCCAATACGTTAATACGAGGCATCAACAAACATAACCATCAAGCTAAGGACATTTGGCAAACAGAAGTATGCAGTTAGCTAAAAAAAGGTTAATTGTATACAAACTCACTAAACTATGAAGTACAGTTCTTAGTTGCATAATGTGGGTCAGCTCAATGTTGCTTTAATCTTAAAATAACAGAGCATCTAAGGTCTTGTATTTTTTTTCAGCACCACCAGGAGCACAGGGAGGCTATTCGAACTGTGAACTACATTGGAGAGGATAGATCACAAACAACAGTTCTGACAAATGCAAGACTTTTGTTGCTTTTTCTTCTCTCCCCATCATAATATGATATTTTGACAGCTGAGTGCATCTTGTTCTCCTGAGGGATGCAAAGATACAAACTGGGACTTGACATCACCAATTGCATCAACAAAAAGCAATAAACAGCTGCACGCAGAGTTTGCTGTGGCTATTGCCACTGACATGCTCCTTTACAAATAATAGTGAAACTTATGAAGTATAGCCTAAAATCACAGTGGAAATGCAGGCTGCATATTCCAGTCTATTGAGAGACTCAGTTCCTGATTGCACAGCCTGATGTGCAAGGTCTGCTCCTGGCAGAGGAGTCCTGCATCCCACTCTATCCTGAGGTATTGCGATTTTCCAGTTATTTCTCAAAAAAAAGCTTAATATAGGCTTCATCCCTGCAGGAAACACTCACCCCCCAGCAGCCCAAGAGCACAGCTGTGTGCCTTGCCAGCGGCCCAGCAAAGATGGCTTTTCAGAGCCTGGAACAGAAGTTGTTATGAAGAAATCTACTCCCTTGGAGAAGAGGAGGAATTTGGAGATAACACCAGTGGAGGGTATAAACAATGGACACCCAGCGGACTCACACACATGGAGGGAAATGTCCTTACACAATAGGAAAATGTATAAGGCACATTAAAATGCCCACCCAAGTTTGACAACACTGCAGACAGTCTTCTATTCTTTATCCTCTAGAGTCAAATAGAAAACAAAGACCTATTTTTTTAAGATTAAGACCAGAGACAGTGGGATTATATGAAAGATTTGACAAAGTGTATAATGGATGGACTCAGCATGCAAACGGGTTTGGGTGGGTGCCAAAGGCTCAGGTCACAAAAACTACATTGTTTCTTCTTTTTTCCCCTTTTAATATCTATATAGATCAGTATTGTTGGACACAAGCTATTTTTAATTCTTATTTTTAGATATTTTAACTTGGGTAGTACTTCACATTCAACTTTTACATGACAATCAGAAGTTTGAAATTTAATATGCTTCTGATTAAAAATGAATTAATTAAATATGTGCTTCTGCTATTTGGGGTTAAGGGAGAACACTTCTTGGTAATAAATTTAGTGACATGAAAAGCAGTGGGTTGATCCAGCTTCCAGAATGCCTTCTAGCATTAGCACACAATGTGCTAAAGGTATACACACATCTTCCCTAAATGAGTCTTAGTAACCTTGGTAGCTCCTGCAATGAGATATAATTGCTTCTTTGCCACCCCAAATGTTACATTCATGTATAAATTAATAATTGGAATTAACTCAGTTGTCTCACACTGTTCATGTCAGGATTGGGATAAGGACAGTAAAATTAGACAGACATCATTTAGGGGAAAATTCTGTTCTAGCCAGTGAATATTTTGTGTGCTCCCTTCAACACTCTGACTGCTCGCAAAAAATCAGCACTGCACTTGCACGAGGTTGGAAGGGTAGATTTGCTTGGGAACATACTGAAAAATAATAATTTAGGAACCCCTTTTTGAAGGCACAAACATACAAGTCTGTGGCTAAATGGTAGCAGTGTCACTGTAGGCACAGCCTCCCTGGCAGCCTTTTTATTCGCAGGGGATTTCCTGCACCCATTATGGTGTTTCCCCAGCCTAGACAAAGGCCACTCCATTAGCCACATTAGAATCATACAATCACCCGGCTGGAAAAGACCTGTCAGATCATCAAGTCCAACCATGCCTATCTCGCTACCTAAACCATGTCCCTAAGAAACTCATCCACCCATCTTTTAAACACCTCCAGGGATGGCAACACAACCACCTCCCTGGGCAGCTGTTCCAATCCCTGACCCGTGAAGAAATTCTTCCTAATGTCCAGTCTAAAACTCCCCTGGCGCAACTTGTGGCCATTCCCTCTTGTCCTATTGCTTGTCACTTGGGAGAAGAGCCCAGCACCCACCCTGTCACAACCTCCTTTCAGGCAGTTGTAGACAGTGATGAGGTCTCCCCTCAGCCTCCTCTTCTCCAAGCTAAACAACCCCAATTCCCTCAGTCTCTCCTCGTAGGACTTGTTTTCCAGCCCCCTCACCGGCCTCGTTGCCCTTCTCTGCACACGCTCCAGCCCCTCAGTGTCCTTCTTGGAGTGAGTGCCCCAAAACTGAACCCAGCACTCGAGGTGGGGCCTGTGCTGCTGAGCACAGGGGCACAACCACCTCCCTGCTCGTGCTGGCCACGCTGTGTCTGATACAGGCCAAGATGCCATTGGCCCTCTTGGCCACCTAGGCCACTGCTGGCTCATGTTCAGCCACTGTCAACCAACACCCCCAGGTCCTTCTCTGCCAGGCAGCTCTCCAGCCACTCTTCCCCAACCTGTAACGCTGCATGGGGTTGTTGTATCCCAAATGGAGGACTCTGCACTTGGCCTTGTTGAAGCTCATCCCGTTGGTCTCAGCCCATGGATCCAGCCTGTCCAGATCCCTCTGCAGAGCCTCCCTTCCTTCAAGCAGATCCACACTTCCACCCACTTTGGCGTCACCCCCAAACTTGCTGAGGGTGCAGTCAATCCCTTCATCGAGATCATTGATAAAAATGATGAGCAGGACTGGACCCAGCACTGAACCCTGGGGAACACGGCTCATGACTGGTTTCCAACTGGATTTATTCCATTTACCACAACCCTTTGGGCCCGGCCATCCAGCCAGTTTTTAACCCAGCAGAGGCTGTGCCTGTCCAGGCCAAGGGCAGCCAGTTTCTCCAGCAGGATACTGTGAGAAACAGTGTCAAAGGCTTTACTGAAGTCCAGGTACACCACATCCACAGCCTTTCCCTTGTCCATTAAACGGGTAACCTGGTCATAGAAGGAGATCAGATTGGTCTGGCAGGACCTGCCTTTGGTGAACCCATGTTGACTGGGCCTGATCACCCAATTGTCCTGCGTGTGACGCATGATAGCACTCAAGACGATCTGCTCCACGACCTTCCCCAGTACCGAGGTCAGACTGACAGGCCTGTAGTTCTCTGGATCCTCTCTCTGACCGTTCTTGTAAATAGGAGTAACATCCGCCAGCCTCCAGTCAAGTGGCACTTCCCTGGTCAGCCAGGACTGCTGGGAGATGAGGGAAAGGGGTTTGACGAGGACTTCTGCCAGTCGCTTAATACCCTCAGGTGGATCCCATCTGGCCCCATAGACTTGTGTGCATCTAATTGGCCAAGCAGGCCTCTAACCAAATCTTCCTGAATCGTTGGAGCTTCATTCTCACTGTCTTCTGGCTCAGGGGGCTGAGTATCCTGAGAACATCTCACTTTACTGTTAAAGACCAAGCCAAACAAGGCATTAAGTACCTCTGTCTTGCCCTCATCCCTCATCAGTACTGTCCTTCCTGCATCCAGTAAAGGAGGGAGATTCTCCTTGGTCCTCCTGTTGTTGTAAATATATTTGAAGAAACATTTTTTATTGTCTTTCATCGAACTGGCCAGTTGGAGTTCTAGTTGGTCTTTAGCCCTTTTAATTTTCTCTCTACATGATCTCACCTCACCTCACCTGGGATGTCTCTGGCTTAAAAATGAAATGAAGGAAAATAAAGAGGGAAAACCCCCAAATCTAACAACAAAACCACAAGCTCCATTCCCCGACCCAGGTGTCGGTGATAGCCTGCTGCGCAGGCAAGTGGAGGCAGTGCAGGGTGGGAATGAGCACCAGGGACAGGGAGACATGAGAAACTTGTAGTACTATCAGGTACTCTATGTCATGAAATTGCAGATTTGTACAAGTAGAAAAGCACCAATTTGTACAAGCAGAACAACAAACATGGCATTTCCAAGGGCACACCAGTGATGACACCATCCAAGATGGAGTCATCTGTCTAGTAACAAGTGTGGCAATTCTGTATGTCACATCAAACAGGTCCAAGAAGACTTATAGAGAGGGAAGTGATCTTCAACCACAGTTTCTCTTTGAACCCTAAAGCTTCAAGATTTGACCTGGGCTTACAAGGATGTGGCAGAGCCCCACAGATTTGTTGCATGTCCAGAAATTCACAATCACCGAGCAGAGCTCACGATCTCTTGTGATTTTAAGTTTTCTTGTTGATCTGGGATGAGAGGGGCTTATTGACATTCTCACAGCAGGAACCATGAAACCACCTTGAGATTGATGCAAGGACAGTGACTCTGAGGTGCTGCAGATCTGGAGAGAGCAGGATCCCATCATACTGACATCTCACCAGTGTGAAGGGCCAAGGGACGCAGCCTGCAGCAGGGACACAGATACTGCACAGTGACTGCATTGCTTCACTTGATGGTTTTGGTTTTGGGTTCATCTTCTTGAGCCCCTCTACAAACAACAGCTCAAAAATAACTAGCAATGCAACAAAATCCATCCTTTTCCCTCAAGTAGAGCTTTTTCACAGGTCAGCTGGGTATCGGCAGCTCAGGTGTTAAGCAGAGCCTTGAACACAAGACTCCCAATGAAAGCACAAAGTTGAGCAACTCTGTCACAGCAGCCAAGAGTTCCCGTTGATATCTAGTCAGGTTGAGAGTACTGTGCTGGCCCTTCTCTATCCAGCAAACTTGCCAGCTGTTTGATTCAAAGCTTCCTTCATTCCCCAGGAATCCAGATGCAGCTTTCGGCATCACCCCAGCTCAAATTATTTTTAAAACCCCTCTGTGCACTTAAAATGACATGAAAATTAAGATTAGAAAACAACAATCAATTCAAAATTTGACAATAACACTGAAAGCCTAAGAAAGAAAAATAAGATTGGATTTAATTGTGCAACCCATCTGTAGGATGTATTTGTTAGAGACAATCTGGACAGGAATGTTCTAAGTAAGCCAAGAAGTTTAGGAGGGATAATAGGAATGTATTCGTGAATCCAAACTGTTAAAGCAAATTTCAGAGTGTTTTGCCATTTTTAAGTGTAGCATTTTGGCTCCTCAGATCTTTCATGATTTTTTAAGAGGTATATTTTTTTTTCAAGTTACTGGGAAACCAAATCAGACCTCACTAAGTACGCGCATGTGTTCTCCAAATGCCCAGAACTGTAAAACAAGGCTACTCTAAAAATTAATGGACACAAGAGCAGAATAAATAACTAGTGATGATAAGACCAGAAAACTGCCATAGGTAGGTCAAAACAGAAATCTATCTATCACAGCCCTATTTCATGCAATAGCTTAGAGAAAGAGTATTAAAAATAGCCAAGTATGGTTTTCCTCTTCCATCCTCCTCCAGTTCCAGCAATAAGAAGGTGGCATCGCAAGGAGGCGATGTCCACCAGAGCTATCTTTTGCCATATGGGTGTTTTAAGATGACAGATTGTGTAGAGTTGAGATATCCCAGTGAGCTCTGTTCCAGCCTGATGTGCAGCCCCTGGATGCTGTGCTCCGGGCCAGGATTGCTCCCTAGGGAGCTAAGTCCTTGTCTGCTTAAAGCACTCTAACTGCTCTTATGGTTAATGGAAAGCCAACTCACACAGCTACCACTAAAACCGTTGTTTGCATCCAGTCACACAGGAGCGGAGCCTCAGGGGGTCCCACATCAGTCCAGCTCTTCACCTGCTCAAGCAAAGAGTTTGGCTGGGGAACTAAGACATCTTTGTGTCCCAGCTCCAGTGGTTTGGGTTTCAAAACGTTCCCCACTCCATCCTAGAAGAGACACAGTATCACAGTATCACATGGCTGGAAAAGATCTTTGAGATCACAGAGCCCAGCCTATGACCCAACACCAACACCCAGTTGTCACCTAAACCATGGCACTAAGTGCCTCATCCAATCTCCTTTTAAACACCTCCAGGGACAGTGACTCCACCACCTCCCTGGGCAGCGCATTCCAATGGCCAATCACCCTGTCAGTGAAGAATTTTTTCCTAATATCGTGCCTAAACCTCCCCTGGCGAAGCTTGAGACTGCGTCCTCTTGTTCTGTCACCAATTGCCAGAGAGAAGAGATCAACCCCTGCCTGACTACAACTTCCCTTTTAGGCAGTTGTAGAGAGCAATAAGGTCTCCCCTGAGCCTCCTCTTCTCTGGGCTAAACAACCCCAGCTCCCTCAGTCGCTCCTCACAAAGCTTGTGCTCCAGCCCCTTCACCATCCTCGTCGCTCTCCTCTGGACGCACTCCAGCATCTCAACATCCTTCTTAAACTGAGGGGCCCAGAACTGGACACAGTACTCAAGGTGCAGCCTGACCAGTGCCGAGTAGAAGGGGATGATAACCTCTCTAGTCCTGCTGGCCACACTGTTCCTGATGCAGGCCAAGATACCCTTGGCCTTCTTAGCCACTTGGGCACACTGCTGGCTCATGGTGAGTTTCCTGTCCACCAGCACTCCCAAGTCCCTTTCCGCCTGACTACTCTCCAGCCACTCTGTCCCCAGCCTGTAGCTCTGCATGGGGTTGTTGTGCCCAAAGTGTAGGACCCGGCACTTGGACTTGTTAAACCTCATGCTATTGGAGTCAGCCCATCTCTCCAGCCTGCCAAGGTCCCTCTGTAGGGCCTTCCTACCCTCCAGCAGATTGACACTTCCTCCCAGCTTGGTGTCATCTGCGAACTTGCTGATGAAGGACTCGATCCCCTCATCCAGATCATCAATAAAGATATTAAACAGGACCGGGCCCAGCACCGAACCCTGGGGGACACCACTAGTGACCGGCCACCAGCTGGATGGGACACCATTCACCACCACCCTTTGGGCTCGGCCATCCAACCAATTCCTAACCCAGCACAGAGCGTTCCCATCCAAGCCACGGGCTGCCAGCTTGTCCAGGAGTTTACCGTGAGAGACAGTGTCAAAGGCCTTGCTGAAGTCCAGGTACACCGCATCCACAGCCTTCCTCTCATCCACCAGGCGAGTCACACGGTTGTAAAAGGAGATCAGGTTGGTCTGGCAGGACCTACCCCTCCTAAATCCAGACTCCTGTCAGTCACCATGGACCCAAAAAATTAAGTAAATAGACTTCACTTGCTTTTGAAAATCTCAGCTTCACCAAAGCCAGTAAGACTCATCTCCTTTTACCACCAAACACAAGCTCAAACGTTCCGTAGCTTTCCCTGGCACACGATTTATTCAGTATTTGAATGGAGCAAGACAATGAGGTAGACAATATCTTTATAAAAGGTCTCAATTATGTAAATGCTTCAACTATTTTTGGTAAATGACTGCTGGTTTAAAAATTGTGAAAAAGAAATCACACAAATCACATGGCGGTTATTATTATTATTACTAGTCACAAAATAATCATTTTTTTGATTATACAATGCTGCTCCACGGGGCTTACAAGAAAAGGCCAAACAAAGGCTTTGGTGCATTAACAAAGCCACTCAAAACTCTTGCAAAGACTGCAGTTTTCCCAACAGTTTCATCCAGGTTTGGGACTAAACTGCAGCTGCAAAGGTATGCTGTGTCAGGGAGCAAAGCGCCTCTCGTGGGGAGGCCTTTCCTGAGCTGGGAATCTGTGTTTTCTGCTAACAGTTCTCCTGTCTCTTATACTCCATACTGTCCTTCTTCTTTTCACCATGTCCCTAGAGGTGTAATAATGCTATGTTCCTATTTCTCTCCACCCTTCTTTTCAGGGATGTACCTGAATTGTATAATCCTGGCACATGTAATAACTGCAGGATGGTGAGTGGGACACACTTGACTGCGACTGCATTAATGCAGGCTAGATAAGAGAATTCTCGTCACGGGGGACTAATGACAGGCCAGGGTGGTGGGGAATGAAGGAGATGGTTCATAGAGCCAGGGTGACAGGGACTAGAAGAAACATCACATGGAGCTCTGGTACCCAGGGCAGATGGGGAGTGTTCACATCACTGGCATTGCCTCTTGTTAGTGCCAAGGGAAGCAGAACTGGCACAACGAGAATTGCACTCTGCAGTAACGTGGCTTTTCAGAAACACACAATGTTTTCTTGGGCAGTTTTTTTCTTTTTCCTTTTTCTTTTTTTAAAACCCTCCAAAAAAATCAAGTTGTGTTCTAAATTTTGGCACACTTAAAGCTGTTTTTAGAAAAGTCTATAAAAAGTTATTCTCAGGTGAATTAGCCAACATTCTTCATTTCTTAATGATACTTCTCATCTTTGTGTTTGGCCATACAGTTTGCTGTTTTCAGACCCAGCTTCACAGGATATCTATAAGATAACTAAGAGAACCTGAGTAAGGAGAATTTAAGTCCACATGCCATTGACTGCTTTAAGTTCAAGAGTCAGACTTTCTTATTTCTAAATATTTTTTTAAATTTATAATTGATTTCACATCATAACTTCACAGAAAAACATTTTAGCTGCAGAAATGTAGCAAACCAGTTCCCAACTCCAATGGACTGCATTTTTAAAAATGCCTTGCTGTATCCCTCTGTTTTAAGGAAGGATGAAACTGTGAGGTTATAGAATCACAGAATCATTACAGTTGGAAAAGACCTCAAAGACCATCAAGTCCAACCATCAACATAATACCACTGTGCCTAACAAACCATGTCTTGCAGTGCCACACCCACAAGTTTTTTGAACACCTCCAGGGATAGAGACTCCACCACTTCCCTGGGCAGCCTGTTACAAAGCTTCACCACTCTTTCAGTAAAGAAATTTTTCCTAATATCCAATCTAAACCTCCCATGGCACAACTATAGCTGCTAGAAGCAGAACATCTGCCATCTGCCGTGACCGCTTGGGAAATCTCTCTTTGCAAAAGTCTGACAGCACAGACTGATTTTAAGGAAACTTTCCAGTGTTGAATGATTTGGTGTATACTGAATGAGATTTTTTCTGGCAGAGTTTATGACACCTGGAAGCCAGGAGACTGGGACAGAAACATCAGGAGTTGATACCCTGAAAAATGATCAAAGCAGAGTGCTGACCATGCACAGGGCAGGTCTGAATTGCCAAACCGCTGCTGGCAGGGAGCTCCTTCTGTAGACCTCCCATCATCAGCAGAGAGGAGCAGACTGCACTGCTGTGCAAGCATGGACTGGACAGCACATTGCACTTGGGCTTTTGTTGACCTCAACAAAGAATCTTATGAAAAACAATGGAAAGAAATTGTCCAATATCAGACACGACAACTCAAGCCCTCCCCAATTTGGCACTTCTCCTCTCCACAGAAAGGTTTGGGTTGGATTTCTAGACATCTACATTATTTGCTCTATACTTCAAACATCACAGAATAAAAAAAAATTAAATAGAAGAATTAAAAAATCAGTGGGATATGATGGATCGGTGAAATTAAGCATAGTGGAATTGAAATGTATTTGCAAAGCACTGCTCTGATACCTGTGTCAAGGTTTACACACCTCCGCTCCTAGGCAGTCTGGTCACTTAGCTGAGATTAAAGCAGGGCAAGAGACACACTTAGATAGGGAGGTGTAAGCTTTCTTTAAAGAAATTTAGCCATAGAAAATACAGCAGTACTATGTCTTTGGAAAGAGAGTTTGCCACCCATTAAAGATTTCAGGCAAAACATGGAAGCCATTAGTATGCATGAGAGCCCCTTTACTTCTTTGTTGTTGTTCAACAGAGAGTACTTTGGAAATTCTGCAACTGCGTTGTAAAGGGGGATAAACAAGGGATAACTGCAGCCAAATGAACCTTGACAAATGTTGTTCCCCAGCATTTCGAGATGTGAACAGATTACATATCCGCTTACAGGAAAACACAGGTTTGCTATTACACTTCAGAAGGCATCTCCATTAATAATTTCAAGTATTTGGAAAAGTTTGTGCACTCTGGCTGGGCAATCATTAAAGAAATTTTGATTAGGTAAAGATTGTATTTTTTCCTGAGCCAAGAATGTTCATTTGGCAGAATTATACACAACCAGTACCATACTGAAATTGTATATATTTTGGGGAAATATGTCCCAAGTTGTGCCTGCTAGAAACCCTGCTCAGAAAAAAAAGGACAGGAACATTGAAGAGAAATGGCACTTTCTTTGAGGGAAAAAAAAAAGTTTCCACGAAGAGGACAAAGCGTGGCTCTGTCCCAGTGGAGAAGGTCACAGGGCAACAGGTGGAATGAAAGCCTCCAGCAAAAACCTCTTCAGACGTTTCTTCAGACAGGTTTAAATCATGCTGCTTTCCATCATGCTGGCCTTTGACTCCTGCTATCGCCTGCCCTGGGGCACTTGGCCACACAAGCTTTCTGAGGCCGGGTTATGAGGCGTCTAAAGCATCTTGCTGAACAGGGAGTGTGGCAGCCAGGCTTCATGGCTGAGAAGGGTTGATTAACTGCCTGGATGAAAACCGTGATTAAGCAAAATTCACATCTAAAAGGCAACACAGATCGAGTCATGCCACAAGAGTCTTGTGGAAGATATGCAATTTAAATAAGGAATGGAGCTAATTAGGCTTTTGGAGAATAATTACGGATCTTATGACTCACTGAAGAGTGAAATGCTTGTCAAATGTAGCTGGGATTTATTTAATCTTTTATGATTAAATCCCCTTTATAATTGTAAGCTTTGGAATTACTCCCTCAGCACCAAAGCACAAATGAAACCCTCTAAATGGAGTTTAATTACACTCTGATGGCTGTTCCCATTACCGCTAAATGCTGATAAAAGCCGTTGGTGTAAATACTACTACTAAACCATAAGCAAAGCAAAGCCTCTAATTTTATAGCAATTACTGATTTACTGGTATTTTAACCCATTAACATTTCCTTGAGTATGAGAAGTCAAAGAAATCCCCAGCAGTGAGGATGCTGAACCCATGGTTCTCTTCTGAAGGCGGACTGCAACTTCCACACTGTCACCACCAAATACACAGCCCTGCAGTAAAACAATAGGAGAGACAGACGAAAACTCTGCTTGAGGTCAAACACACTGTGCTGTCCCAACATACAAGTTAAAAATCTGCTCTGAACTTCATCCTCAGCCTTTTTCTCAGCATCACATAAAACCTTGAGAAACTAGTTAAATTTTGGGGTGCAAATTTATTCATTTACCATCCCTGAGAAACATCAAATAATCACAGCACGTCTGATAGTTGAGGTCTTTCCTAGAGCTTTGAACTCCTGAGAGGTCAGTAATCAAATGCCAATCTCGTCTTCAACTAAAGAAGGAAAAAATTCCACTGTTGTTCGTGATAAGCCAACCATAGTACTGCTGCCTAATTGCAAGAAAGAATATGGGTTTTATTTTTGATATATATGTGCAATTGCTTTGCTAACTGAATTGTCAAAGCTTAAGATAATTGTCTCAGAAAATAATGGATCAATTAACTCATAGGCCAAAGACAGACCAAAGGCGACAAAAGTATGTAAGATAATGGTTTGTAGGCATTCCTTCTGGCTTTGGGTGGGCACTGAATAAGCTGTATTCCTCACTGCAGTGTCATTTTACCAAGCATCATCAGCATTAGAGGCTAAAAATGTCTTTAAATACATAATGTGAATTTGGATGAGAAAAAACACCTAAGAGATCACTAGTGTGTAAGGATTTGCCTCCCATTGGAAAACTATTAGTAGACTGTGTAATGGACATAATTTTATCCAAAAATGGAAAGGCTAACATCATTCACATAAGGCAAAATTTTAAAAAAACAGCATTTGACAGGAGGATTATGGATCTATTTGTAGCCTCAATTAAGTGTGTGGTATTATCAAGCTCTTCGGGTAACAATACAGCAGCTGAAAGTTGATGTTGCAGTTTCCAGTGTGACAAAACAGTTTTTACCCAGAGTTGGCTAAAATTTTCAGCACAAGGAGTCCTCTTCAGTTGTCAGTTTGTATACTAATCTATGCTAAATCAGTTAATGACTTTTTCATTTCCTATGGCTATATTTAAAGTCACAAAGTTCTTGCTCACACAAAAATCTCCTAGTCAAGAACTTAACTCTGTATTAATTCAGCATTAGCAGGAAAAGATCAGACTATTGGTTATGCCCAAGGAGATGATGTCCTGGCTTGCCTGGGACATGACCATATTTCCTACCACGGGTCTGTCAGGTAGTCATTTATCACAACAAAACCAAAACCAGGTGTTACAAAACACCTGCTATGCTTTCACCACAAATAAATAACCTAATAGCGCACCCTTTAAACCTATATTGAAACTACCATGCAAACTGTATTGTTAGAAATAACGGAGAAAATACGGTTGCATTATTAACACTTGAAGCATACACGATGTATTAGACTTGTACTAGTTCAAAGCTCTCAGCCTCGTTTTATTTACAGCCTCAGATAGTGTTTGGCTGGCTGGAAATATCCTACAGATGCGCACAGTGCAATTAGAGAAACAGATTTTCTCCCCCATTTCTAGGCATGGCATCTAACGGAAACAGGGAACTACTCTAAACATTTCTTTACTTTAAAGTACTTAGAAATGACATAACTTCAAATCATGATTTTAGAGTTATGTAGCCTATACTTTCTTATCAATCAAAGATGAAAAAATGTGTTTAAGAGTCAAATAAAAAAGGGATGCGAGTTTTATGCACAATTTTTTTCATCACCTTTAATGAGTTTATAATTTTGATGTTTAAATCACATTTAAGTTTCTACGGTTTGGGTGGGGGTTTTTTGGTAACTAATATTTTTGTAGCAGTACTGAAAAGATTATATAAAACACAGTTTAATAGTATATATTATATCAGCATTATAAGCAATCATGTAGAAAGAGCTGTGTTAAGATTGCTAAAACACAGACTGCAGTCTCGTGACTGCAGAAGGACCTTTTCACACCTATTAAATATGAGGATAAAAGTCCCTTGTAATTTCTGTAACCTAGTTGATGTTCTGTCTAATTTCATACCCAAACATGTTTCACAGTGTGGATATAAATGAACAGAAACTTTTAACAGAGCTTTTACATTCCCTGTCACAGCTATGCAACCAAGCTCCTCTCTCTCTGATGGTTGTGTGGACTCCAAACCTAGAGGGTTTGAAAAATGGAAAAAATATGTTCTGTGTTTGTGCTCTATTAGAAGCGGAGAGCAGTCAGCTCAGAAATCTTAATTCAGTGAATTGTGACTTTGATGAAACACATTCCTGTAGTTTTGTGTTGTTTGGAGCAGAATTTTCCTTTAGTCCAATTTTAAGTGGTTGCCTGCAAGTTTATTCAATATCTCATTTGTTCTTGATAAAAGCCTGTAGTTTGGTAAATCTCTTCCCAAGCACGAAACTTTGGAACATTTTCTTCTCTGCTGGCCAGTTATTTTAAGTCCCTAAAAAAGAAGCCAGGCACTCTTGAAAGGTAATTATCTCCTGCTGGGCATCTGCCATTAGCACAGAAATAACACCCCAAGCCTCTCAGCGTTACCTGGAGGCTCCTATGGAAACAAAATTAACAAAAAAAAAAAGTAATATATTCCTTCCCTCTGTTATTTAAAATACATTTTAACAGTATGAAGTATTGGCATTTGTTTTAACTTCTTTTTTTTCACACATAACTATGCCTTTTCTTTGGAGAGGATCTCACAAGCATAGGGACATGGTGGCAATAGAAAAATAACATGGTTATAACCCATCTGTGGGTCATGCTGGTTTCCCAGAGGACACGGAAATCTCATTAAGCTGTGTAACGAAAGACAGTGTACATAGATATTTGTGGCTTCTCCAACTGCGGGGCAATTCACGCTGAGCCGCTAGCCGCACAGCTAGACCGTGAGTATGGAAAATAGCTTAATGCCATCAACAACAGGGATGGTTTAACGCTTTAGGATATGTATTGTTTGAAGACCATGACACTTTCAAATGCAAGCAAAGCTATGCAGCCAGCTCTAGCTCACAGTTTATCTCACATTTACTCAATTAAATGGTCATTAGGATTTCAAAAGCCACAGCAGATGAGCCAAGCCACTCTCATGAGGCTATGGGCCAATTAGAAGAAATGTATGTTAGAGTTGTTTTGAGGAATAAATCATAAGCTAAGCAGAGAAATTGTGATCATGAGTTTTACTGAGAAAAATAGTACCTTCATAGAACCCAGCTGAGAAACCTGGCTGGTAGAAGGTCAGGGTGGTTTTAAGGCCATCCCCCACATGCAAGCCACCACGACCACAGAAATTTGACATGCCATGCGCAGACGAGGCATTTGATTCCTCATCGCCCAGGGTTTTATGAAAAAATAATCTGAAATGTAAGCATTGCCAACAGGCAGATCTGCTGCTTGGCAGATGGGAGCAGATGGAAAAGGTCCCCTTGATCCGTGAGTATTTGTCTGTCCAAAATCAATGCGTGACTGTTCTTCGATATAGTCATGCAATATACAGCAATTGTTAAAAACTGCCAATAATACAGGTGTTAAATCTATTAAAAAATGCATCCCCAAACCTATCTTTTTTTAACGTGCACGATCTGTTATTTACTAAGTGTTTACTGAAACTGCTGATGTGAATTAAATGCAAGGTCCCAACCGCAGCACACTCCTGGGGCTGAGTGAACGAAGATGGGCAAAGTCAGCCAAAGGAAAAAAACAGAACAAACCCCATAAAAACAGTGTTCCCAACCCCTACGCAAACTCCGTCTGCACGAAAACAGAAAGCTGCCTAAATCTGTCTTGAAACTGCCCCCCTGGACAAGCACCTTTCAGCCTGGGTTTCTAGGGATGGCCTGGTAGACATGTCTGCAGCTCCTGGATCAGCACTATGTATGTTCACAAACAAAGGAAGATATAGAAGTAGCGTATTGTTTGTGAAACATTCACATATTATAGCAGTAGGAATGATAATTTTTGCAGTAGTTACCAGCAAAAATCAGCTTTCTGTGTATCCTTTTTCAGATGAGTGCTTTAAAAAAGATCATGTCCCAATTTCTTTTATTATTAAAAAAATATTTTTAATTAAAATTGTCACATCTTTAAGTTAATATACAAACAAGAAAGGGTAAAACATCAGAAAGCAAATCTTCTTATAAAGTTAATGAAACTTATCTGCGATTTTAAGTTATCACGGCACTTTTAGTTTTTCCTCTCTTTTCCCAGATTCTTTCTGCAGGAGGAAAGCACACTGAAATGGAGTAAGCTGGGAAAAATCTTTAACTTCAACTTTAGCCAAAACCTAAAAATAATAAATCTTTTCTGAAAGGAAGCTAAAAAAAAATCATTTTGTGTTCTTTCTTGAGCTAACAAAGATGTAAAAATAAGATACAACTAGAATGCAGAAATCATTGTATTTCCTCTACAATGAAACAGGTTTTCCAGTTTTTGTAGACCAGCACTAAAGGTCTGATTTTCTGTCATCCAACATATGATGGTTTCAACTACGTACACTGAATCTGTATTAAAAAATAATTTTTAACCATGTTGCAGTCTTCAAAGGGTAATCGCACCTAAATAAACCTTTGGTAGACTCTCAAGAATACAATACTAGAAAATGATGCCTTAGGGAAGGATTAAAAGATTTTGTTTACATATATAGATTTTAAAACATATTTATAGATACAAAAATATATAAATATATAAGATTACATGTGTATTATATTAAATTTATGATATACATGAGAGAGACAGTGGGGGAGAGAGGGACATATTTGAATATATTTATGCTAAAAGTAAAGCTCGTCTTAGGAGCACTTTGCTAAACCAAACCTTCTCTTGAGTAATCCATACAGCAAGCTTTCATATCTGAATGGGTAAAATCCCACTGAGTACAGTTATGCTATCAATATTCCTATCAGTTTCCAAGTAAAGTGTATTTGCTTAGACATTTATGGGGACAAGCAATGATGTAAAGTCCATTAAAAAAATCCTTTGATCACCCTCTCTAAGCAGAGTTTAAAATAATACCTTACCTATATTTTCAACAAAATCTGACATATTTTTAATTTTCTTTTTTGTTATGAACTGCTCCAACCATTTGGGTTTGTCCAGCTGTTTATGTTCCACAAAAGCATGCTAATCACACAAGCGATAAATGCAATCACTTGGGAATTTTGCATTTTCAATTGACTCTCAATAACTCTTACAATTATAAACATTAGGTCATAGTCTCAGAGTCTCTCTTTAAGGAGGCAATACATCCTGAAACACCATTTTCCTTGTGTGGTCTAAGCTCTAAAACACCACTGGCAAAATGTCAGTGAATACGTAAGCAATTTAGGTTTTTATCCCACAATAAATATTGCTTTATTCCTCCAAACAGATCACTGCTAAGGCTTCATGGGCACTTCACATAACCTTCTACCCCTATCTTCCCCACCCAGTGAGTTTTAATGCCAGCTGATGGGAAACACTGATATCAGCAGGATCCGGCTCCTATTATCAGGCACAGATACAGTTTAGACTTGTTGCTTGAAAAATAAAAAAAGTGTCCTCAACGAGATGCATCCAGTCCCTGCTGTGCACCCTCACGGCCAGCCCATGGCACCTTCCCAAGGGAAATGTGCAGCAGGATGTAGGGACAACGGGGCGGGGGTGAGTGGGTGTTGTATTTAAGGAGGTTCGGGACAGCTTTCCTCAGACTACAAGTTATTGTGTTCACAATGTCTTCCTATAGGATTTACAGCCCCTCTGGATTCCCCTGAATATGAAACACCAGTCGTGTCCTCAGGGCCCCTGTGGTGCTTCCTTTATTTTACCAGTGCTATGTAACAGAAATTAAAAATACCAGCCCAGTTTGTGGGAAAAAAAACCCACAAGGAAACAACCCAACAAACATACAAATGCCATATAACTGTCCAAAAATATTTTACAAGGACTAGATTATGACTTGGTAAAAACTAATCCATATTGGAGGAAAAAGCAATGTTTGTATCAGTTAGCAAAAGAGCAATCTCTCTCCTCCAAAATCCTACATTCCTCAGGTATTTAAGAAAATGTACCTAATTTCTATTTAAAGCAAAGAGTTCCTTGTGTTGATTTCATTCTGCAGTGTGCACAGAGATCACATTCAAGATAAATGGAACAGACGTCCCCAAACCCATTAAAATTATGGGTCCTTTCTCATTTTGTCTTTTCTTAAAAATTACAGCAAGCTTACAGCTGTCACTGCTTAAAATACTATTCCACATTTCCCTGTAACCCAGGTATAAATTACAGTTATCAGGGATTGTCAGATACTACGAAGTGCTTCCCCGCCCTTATTTCATATTCGGATTTTCATTTCAGTTCATAGATATGAGACATCATATATAAAACCTTATTCCTAATACCTCTCAAGAGATTAGAGATAATTTGTGTTCTTCCAGTCTTTCCCATAATATTTGGTCATTTCAGCCTTTTCCAAGATAGTTAATGTTTCTTGAGGTCTCCACCCATTTCTGCTAAATTGTACCCCCTATAGAGATCTCTGCCAAAATAACAGCATGAGATACAGTTATTGCCTTTAAGGAATGGAACTATATTTTCAAATCCTGAACTACATAGAGCAACTGCTCTTAGTCTGTAACAACTAATTACAGTAAAAAGATTCAGCTTATTTCCAACTTTCTTTGGTAAGAGCCACAACAAAATACATAATCAGGTCTCTCTCTGTGCTGAGAAACAGAGTTTTTGAAAAAATAATTTAAAAAAAAGGTAAAATTGGAGGACCATATAGGACACAAGTGCGGGAAGTGTTTTGAGCCCCCACATCCATCTGAAAAGGTGGCCTGACTTCCCAGTGGCACTGAGAGTGTCAGCTGCTGCTGCCTCACGTCCCAACAAGCTCCAGAGGCAGCAGCCCTGCCAAAACTCAGGAGATTTAGGCATGAGATTTGATTTATTTCGACATTGCAGTTGGGAACACACTGACTCGCAGCAAGTAACTTCACCATATTAGCATCCTAATTTTTTAAAAAAATTAAAATGTAATACCATCTGCTAAAATCTGCTAGTTTACTTTCCTGTATAACGGTTCATTGAGCTCATTTTACCTTCTGACCTTAGACTTGTCAGGTTCCTAAATCCTAACAATTCCATCAGGATGTGGAAAAAAAATCATAGGTATTGGTTACTTGTATTTTTTCCCTTCTTTTTGTTCTATACATGAAGTTACAGAATCACCACCGCATGGCACGTGCCTAAATCAAGTACCTAAGTGACTGTGTTACTCTAAAACTCTCTTCCAGTACTCCTGAGACCTCCTTGCAGTTATTCACCAACTCATGCGCTGACTATTTCTAGGACTAAATGTCTTGGTAACTCTCAAATATTTGGAAAGCTTGGTTTTCTGTTCATCAAGCAATCAGAATGCCTTTAGACATGGTCTGCCACTGTGACTCACAATTGAGTCGTCCTTCAATCACGTCCCAAGGACTTAAAATAATAAAAAGGGCAGAATCTGCCACAGCCCCCCTGGTATTTGTGGTAATGACACTTATATACAGAAGGTCAGGGGAAAACAGCTCCAAATGTTTGGTTGGAGGTTAAGTGGATGGCTGGGACACATTTGCCTTGATTTCATCCTGTAAACCCTCATACGACAGTAAGATCCTACTCATGGTATAAGTCATCTAGATTGAGTAATTTCTACTCATGGTGGAAAGTACAACCATAGTCTCTCTCCTTCTGGCCACTGTGTTATTTCAAACTTGATTCAAATTATTTTTTCAAAGACGGCTGTTCTTCTTGGTTCAGAAGTACAGAAGAAATACCACAAAGAAGAGAGCTCATTCCAATAAAGCTAATTACCCTGTTTCAGATCCCTATTTGCAGTAGTATGGAAAAGATATAATTTTTCTCCTTTTGCCCTTAAGCAAACCCCGGGTCTGACCTTGCAGCCTCTGTAACACAGTCACGTCTGTTGAGGAGATAATATCGCTCATGTCGCTTCTGTATCAGCTTTCTGCTGGCATCGGTTCAGTTCTTGTAAGCAACAATCTCCCTTTTCTCAAAACTCAGCTCTTTTGAAGCTTTTATTGGTGTAACTGCTGCTTTCTCAGTTATTCTAGCTTGGGTCACTGGAGAGTCAATCTCCAGGTCAAGTCTCTGCCCTGTTACTATGCGGTAACAAGCATCTGTGAAAGTCACCTAAAACAAGGCAAGCCACCTCTTCACTTTCCTGATGAAAGAAAGCAAACCCCAAATAACTCAAGCTGTATCCCAGCAGCCTCTGAATTGGATTTGAGCAGGCAGCATGCATACAAGAAGTTCTCTTTTTACACGTGTCTTGAGACATCTAATCCCAAAACTGCCACTTGCAACAACTTCATAAAGAATAACAGTTCTGTTCTTTGAACACCATGGGCTATTCCCTGAAACTGTATTGCCAGAGATACTGTATGTTTGATGCTCAGATCTGTGGACCAGGTACTGAAAAAAGCATACTCAAACATATCCATCCACTCAAAACTGACTGCCATAAAATGCTGTTAATTAATTAAAAATCTAGTTTTTCAAGAATTCATGCACATTTGTGACATTAAGGTTGTAACTCCATTTCAGCTCTTAAATCATTCTGTACAAAAGACTTGTCATGATTTAAGCCCATGAAAGATACAGTGACATTTCAAAAAAGCCCACATTATCATGCTAGGATTCAGAAGGAAAAGTCAACACTCGGCACTAGACAAAACATGCTCTGCTCTAAGTCTGTATTAGTAAACTACTTGTGAAGACCTTCAATTTAAACACAATTCTGGTTTATAGCAAATATTTTCTATATTTCCTTGTTTTGTTTGCTTCCAGGCATATTTGTTCAATGTTAACAATGGCAAGGGAGACATTCATAAAGAGACAGCACCATCACAGGATGTTCAGCACAGCTATGGAAGTCACTCAGGCAAGAGATAAGATTTCCCACGTTTACCACTTTAAATAACAAAGCTAAAAGGCCAGCCAAAATGCCAGAGAGGAAGGAGCACCCAATGCTAAGGCCATCATCTGTGAGACTGAGGATTTCCAGCCTGCAGAAACTGTCAGTGGTAAAACCACAGACACTAGTGGAAGTGTGAGGATTAGAGCTGGTGTCCCTAACAGCCTGCTTGTGCTCACCCCAGACACCTCCAGGCTGGAGTGAGCAATACCATAGCTTGGGGACTGCTGTTCAGATGTGAGGGTGGCGTTAGCACTACCCGTGCGAGCTGGGAATACACTGGCTCAGTGTAGCCAACTGGACAGCTGGTTACATGACATACATAAATAAGAAAATCGCTCTGCACGCAGTTTTGCGAGCAAGTTAAAGCATGTGAGCTACGCAGCAGAGGGAAGTCAACTTCTCCAAGTTAGATGCTTGCATATAGATGCCTGTATGGACCCATCACCATATCCAGACTTCCCAGTACAAGCCAGTTTCAAATCTAGAAGCCCTATCTCCACATCAACATGTACTAAACCTAACAACACCAAGATCTTAAAGTTTGGTAATCATCATCACTCAAATAGCTATGTAACTGTTAAACTAGGACTGGCTTGTGTGTTTCCAAAAGGGATGTTGCTTCACCCTGTCTCTACACCACTTCCCTCTTCTGATCACATGGGCTGTCTCTATTTCTTAGACCTTTGTCTCAGGTGTGACTTCTCATTCTTGCAAGTTAACATCCTGAACTGCACAGGCTGTTTCAGATGAAGTCTCACCATGGGTTTGCACAGTAGTATTGAAATTTTCTCACCACTACTGAGAATACTTCACTGTATACACTACAGCACCACAATTGCCTTTCTCATTTCTAGTTTTGAGTTTCCTGTATCCAGACATTTCTCCCTGTGCCTTTGTCAGCTCACGAGCCTCTTGCTTCCGGCATCACCTCCTTATAGAGATAATTGCCCCAATATTCCCACTGGGCCAGATAAATTTATTTTATCTACAACAAGCCACCTCCTTAAACGATGCATGGAACAGCAAAGGGTTTAGGTAATCCCTGTTGGGGATCAATTCCTGCCAAGTTTTGACCACTATTTATTTTCTTTCATTCCCAAAGATCTAAGTACCAGAGGTGATGATCCACCAAGCAAGAGTGTTAGAAAAGCACAAACATTCCAGCAATTGCATATATTCCTCTAGGAAAACACTAGAAAAAATCAGACCAGAGTGACATTTCTAGAGCAGACAGAAAATGCAGTTTTCTCCCTGAAGACACACACCTTTTGGCTTTTCTCAGACCAGTGAACAAGCGTTTCACAGCAACTCTTCACGGTTCTAGGTGCCCCAGGGAAAAGCCTGTGCTGGTTTATTCTCCAAATTCTAGCAAAATCCCAGAGTTTTCATAGACATTGTTTCCTCCTTATTCATTTAGGCTGTGTTTTCTGTCCTTGGCAGATTGGAGGTTTCAGGGATGCTCGTCCTGTATCTCCACATTTCCAGTTCCAGGATTTATTTTCTGTTCAAAATCGGTGCATCTTTATGTTTGTGATGTCTTCCCCTCTAGACTCACCCCGCAGTACCATGTCACTCAGCCCGGTACAAGGAACTGTGGTTAGTGTAATCCTGCCATGCTTTCGTGCTGGCTGGGGCTTCTCCCTTCTGGGAATATCCAGTTCCTGCTTTGGCAGACTTACACATTCTCCTCAGACCCCTGATAAGGCTGAAGTGTTTTCCACCTCTGTGCTTACTTGCAGCACTGTTTAACAGTTAAAATATTTGCAAGCAAATAAAAGAAAAACTTGACAGATGAGATCTGTAATCTGGATTTATTTTGGTTGTTTTCTTTTTTCAAGTCAGTATGTTACGAAGTGCTACCACATACAGGAATTAATTGATCCTCACTCATCTTTTATTCCATATACCCTCTACTTCAGCACAGATGATACGTAGGCATGTGACTCTTACCAAAATCAGTGGTGGGAAGCATCAAAATGGTTTGATGATCCATCTCTTAGAGCATCACAGGGCTGAAAATAAACTCATGCTGATCTCAGCAAGACAGGGTTATAAATACAAAGGCCTGCTTATAGTTTCTAGTGAAGATAACACCAGTACATTGAAGATTTCCAAGAGTTTTTAAAATTGCACATCTTTTATTTATTTATTTACAAGAAGCCCAGAACTGCTGACTATCCAAACAAATTATGCAAGAAAGAAGCTGGGTTTTGTTGGTTTTGGTTGGTTGCGGTTTTGGGGTTTTTTAACCCTGTATTACCCACAATCAAAAATAACAGTAAAAACAGTGAGACAGAAAAACCCTAAAAAAAGAACTTAATCGCTCATACACAACAACTGCTGAGTTAGTCGATTCCTTGTAAAATACAATCAAACTACTCCATCGTGAAGGGAACTGGGAGACATTTCACAAAAGCTGAATTCCAGGGCCTAGTCTCATTTTCACCATCACTTACAGCAGCATAAATCAAGAGAAGTTCAATCTAAGCCAGTGGACCTACATCCAATTTTCACTGGTGCTGCAGAACAGATTTGGACTCTAGATAACTGTTTTGTTCAGAGGCACTAGCAAAAAACAAAAGGTATTCTTGTGGTCTAGGATGAAACAGTAATTTATGTAGTATTTTTACGTGTATATGCTATCATATCTCAGCCTAAATTTCTTCCAAGAGAATTCATGCTCTGCTATTACAGACAGCTCACTAAGACATTGCCAGAATATTCCTAACTTCAACAGCTCAGATGTTAAGTTTATAAATAATTTCCTTTTATGATTTTCAGCTACATGCTGTAAAAGGAAAAATTAAGGGCTCCGTGGCTGACTCTCCATCTAAACATTGACTTCATAAAGGGAATGATTAACCATCCAACTGTAGCCTATGAAAAACCCTGGAGTGTTTAATAGAAAAAGCACATTGTGGAAAATCTACTTTTTAAGAAGGAAATTTTTTAAAACAAGATTTTGTTAACAGAAGTAATAGAGGTGTACTATAAACAATGCAAACAAAAAGCAGTAGGTGCCTGTGCCTATAAAAATCTTGTAAAAATAGTGCATTTAGTCTGAGTAAAGCAGGCAAATAAGCTGCCACGCTCTACATGTCTTGTTATTTTTACAGTTACTACCAAATAATAAAAAAAAAATCTTGCACTTACTTGTAAAACTCATGCTTCTGTAAGAAGGGGTGCCAAAAAAAAATTATTCTCTCCAAGAGACTAAGTGTTACACTTCATAAAGATATCATTTAAGGTTTCAGGGAGTTCCGAACACAGAATGTCTTCTTGCAATGGCGTAAAAGATGGAAATATATCTTCAAAGACTAATGACTTCATTTTGTCTCCAGTAACAATGAAAAACTTGAAATTAATTAGTTTAGCCATTTTAAAACTAACATCTATTTCTAACAGAGGCTTGCATCTACTTCTGTATTTATCAAGAACCTGATCCTCCAAAGAAAGCTTCCCTATAAGCAGTCTTTTTTCATGTTATATAAATGGGTTTAGAAAATACAGTTTTCCTACCAAAAAAAAATCTTGACATTCTGTTATTGATATCCAGCTGCAGAACACCCATATGACAGTTGACTTCCAGCCCCAAATTTTAGAAGCCTCTGCTTCTCTCTGTCATTATCAAGGAGCAGCTTGGAATGATGTAAGGATTCATGGTCCAGGTCTTCCCTACAGCAGCCCTATTTAGTTAATATGGCAACGCCGAGATGGAAGGACCATTTCTGAAACTCATTTTGTCAAGCATTTCCTACAAATACGAATCACCTGCCCCCAGAGCAAGACAGGACAGGACAGGAAACTCAACATGAGCCAGCAGTGTGCCCAAGTGGCCAAGAAGGCCAATGGTATCTTGGCCTGCATCAGGAACAGTGTGGCCAGCAGGACTAGAGAGGTCATCATCCCCTTATACTCGGCACTGGTCAGGCTGCACCTTGAGTGCTGTGTCCAGTTCTGGGCCCCTCAGTATAAGAAGGATGTTGAGATGCTGGAGTGTGTCCAGAGGAGAACGGCAAAGATGGTGCAGGGGCTGGAGCACAAGCGCTATGAGGAGCGACTGAGGGAGCTGGGGTTGTTTAGCCCGGAGAAGAGGAGGCTCAGGGGAGACCTTATTGCTCTCTACGACTGCCTAAAGGGAGGCTGTAGTGAGGCAGGAGTTGGACTCTTCTCTCTGGCAATCGGTGACAGAATAAGAGGACATGGTCTCAAGCTTCGTCAGGGGAGGTTTAGGCTCAACATTAGGAAGAAGTTCTTTACTGAGAGGGTGATTGGCCATTGGAATGCACTGCCTCGGGAGGTGGTCGAGTCACCATCCCTGGAGGTGTTTAAGGAGAGATTGGATGAGGCTCTTAGTGCCATGGTGTAGTTGACAAGTAGGAGTAGGTGTAGGTGTTGGGCCACAGGTTGGACTCGATGATCTCAGAGGTCTTTTCCAACCTTATGATACTGTGATACTGTGATACTGTGATACATGACATGGACTTTTCCAATTCTTTGACAATGCTTTGCATTTTTTTTTCCCTGTGAATCCCATTGCAGCAGGCAGGATATTGAATACTTTGAAACAGTTAATTTTTGCAAGTGAGACTGGATTTCAGTAATAAACACTTGCCATAACTTTTCATCCTCTGGGTCATTATATTTCCAAGAAAGATAGTTAAGACAGCATTTAATAAAAAGGATTGCTAAATTTATTTGGTTCTTTCTTCCAAAAGAGAAACTCTACAGAGCAAAGCACCAAATTGGACAATATGGAATACAGCCAAGGTCATCAGTCCTAAGATATAATTAAGAGGAATATGAACACAGAAGGTTTCCTCTCTATTTCCACCCTGAAGATAGATTTGTCCTACATTAAATTTTGACAAATCCTTAAAAGAAAATTTCTTGGAACAAGCCATTGGAACAACTTGTAACTGTAATGGCTGTAAGGTCAATGAAAATGTTTGAAGTCTCTTTTTCTTGGTACTTAAAAATATCCAGCACTCCATATCGCAAATGAGGATGTGTAAATAAACTTATGTGTACATGTTAGCCATTCTTGCTGCTGAATACTTGTTTTCTGCGGCTCTTTTCACTCCACTCCAGCTATTTTCACTGGAAAGGTTCCAGTGATGTACCATTAGCTTACTCCCACTGTGGAAATACTCTAGATATTTTTGCAACATAAGAAAACATCACAAAAATCTAATTTGTCTCTCAGTGGATATGAAAAAACATACTTCAAAAAAGGGAACATTTTTTCTTATCTCAAACAGTAGCATTTTGTTGAACCGGAATGACAGCAAATCACCATAAGTAAATAAAGTCCAGCAAGTTATATTTACGACAACCTTGTTTGTTATAACAGGAACACTACATCTTCAGGAAAAGCTATCAAGTTCTTTTTTCTGTGAGGCATAAATTAGGCTTTTTCCACCATTTTATAGCTGGAGAAGTAGATAATACTGACATCCCATAGTAAACCTTAGTGGGTAACTGAAGGCAGAACTTGGCACAATATGTGAGGGGCATAGGAATTTAGCCCAGGATCTAGACCTCCAACTCAACTCCTGGCATGTCCATACTAAGGTTAAACAACATTGCCTTTCAGGATTGCAGTGCTCCCACGGATATAAATCTAGAGGGGCACTGTCAAGTACCCTTCCAGGCTCTGTAAAACCACAACTCAAATACAGGTCAGCGCAAGGACAACAAACAGCACAAACAAGACGCTGGCCAATAAACCCAGCTTGGAAAGTCAAGTAGAGAATTCTCTTCATTGGTAAGATGCATTCAATCTGCTTTAACAACTTTTTTGAATCTTTTATTCATGGAATGTTAAGAAGAATTATGAAGAAGAATTCCCAAACTGTTGTACATTGGTGTAGGTGCAGGGATTTCAGTAGAACTAGGTAAATGCAACTCCCTGCAAAATGTTTCTTCAGCATCTTTAGTGCCCTTGCATGGTAACAAAGAGCCATTCTGTAAGACAGGTGAGCTTCTACGAATAACCAAGAAGAGACCAGTCCTGCGAACACATTCATGCATGACAAGCAGTTTTCTTGAGCTCCTGTGCCACACAATGAAATTTCTGCAGGAAAAGGACCTTACTTAAGACCAGATACAAGGAGAAGGTTTGAATGCACTCCGAATCTATTTTGAACCCAGAGGAGACACCAGGAATGCAGGTCTGTCTTTATAAAACTTCTGTGGATAAACCTCTTTACTGTTAAACCACAGCAAAATTTTCCCTTCTCTTTAGCAAGTTTTTAAACTAAGAGGAAATAAGACGTGTTAACTTGACCTGAAGGATCACTCTTTCCCTTTCTCCCTCTTGACTGAATACCGAGAGAGCAGACCGAGCCTGGCCTCCTAAAGCAAGATCTTAACAAAAAGGTCTGAAAACTGGGAAGTGTCATGTTGTCCCGTTTCTCTCCCTCATCCCTAATTTACTGAGTTTTGTCTTGAAGAAAGAATGTGGGGAGCAGAATGGTGAGAGTGGGCAGGGAAATGTGCTCAGAAGTAACATTTTTAATATCCTCTGTTTTACCATCAGACAAGCTAGAAGGCAAGTAGGACAAGGCAGAACAAAAATGAATCCTACGGTCTCCATCTTTAAATCATATTCCATTTTGTGTTTCTTCATTTTGAAATTAGAAAAGCTTGAAATGAAAATTTTTCCATGCAAATTCCTAAAAAAAAGAAATCAACAACTCATTTGCTATAGGCTCTTCATCTCTCAATTTTGAAATTTAAAACCGTTTCACCAACTGCTCTCTGGATATGCCTATGTAGCCTCTAGGGAGAAGGAAGTCCAGTGAAGCAGACATACACTTTCTTCAGGAAAAAGAAAACAAACTTAAAAAAACACTAACGAGTTTTGTAAATCCAAATCTAAGTTAAAACAGCCTTTCTACAACTGCTTAAGAAAAAATCACAATTTTCCATGTAAGCAGCACATTATGTAATATATCAGGAAGGCAACTTCTGAGGCACCAGAGTCACAGTCTGAGGCAACGCTTGCTTGTAGACTGTCTGGGTCACCGTGTACACCAAGATTTCAGCCACAGTCAGATTCATCATCCTACTGATTTCCAAGCAGCAAGACTGCCAGCATGCCTGTCTGCCACTGCTCTTTGCTCCTGCCTTAGGAAGCTGCAGTTAAAAGCAAGTATCCCCAGGAGGATCAAGCTTTCACCCAACAATAGCTCTGGTGATCCCTGGACCCTCAAGTCTCTCTCTTACTCACCGCTTCTCAGCCACTAAGATCTACCAAAGACCCTCACCCCCATTTTCATCCATTTTTTATCTCCCCACTGATGCTATTTTAAATAATTTTCTGTTTGGTTATTTTTGTTTGAATTATAACTCATTTCAACTCTCAAAGGCAATAATCTCTAAAATAAGGGGGTTTGTCAGAATTCCAGAGAGCAATGTTTAGGAAACGACACTGCTTTTTTTGCTGCAGCTACGATAATAAACTCTATAATGAAAATTCAGTATGGTAATAACTTCTTGAGAACAGGCAACATGTCAGATTTACAACATATATTAAATGTGTTGAATGTGATTATAGAGATACTAACATTCCACTGAGACACTTGAGCTCTAGGCAGGAAGTTATTTACAATGAAATAACACATCCAATAAAGTTATTTACTCTCTCTTTTAAAAAGAATTCTCAGCATACTTTTTTGATGTGTTTTCACAAATTTCTAAATTGTCAGCATTTACCCATTACTCATAAAATATTAGGATAATACTTCATGTATTTCTTCATCCATTTTGCAGATTGTAGCATCTAACTTCATTGACTTACACATCTTGTTATGGAGAATTAGGTGGTCAACCTTCCCACTTGAGGGAGGGTAATGACACTATGAAGCCCACTTGAACACTGCTGTTATAAATCGGAATCTATGCACCACCAATTGCTCCATAGAAAGGCTATTGTTTGTCATATACTTGCTAGCCCTAATGAACATGGTCCTATATTTCCTTAAACTCTCCCTCTAGTGTAACTTGCCTTTGACTTATAATAAGCCTATTCATTCTCCGAGAGCAAACCATTTAAAAACTCAGATTATAGCTTTGGTTTTTCCTCTTTTCTACTTAAAATAGTGCACACACAGAGCTTTAGTTCCTAGTCCATTTGAAAAGAAACGAGAACAATTCTCTTTGATGTTCATTTAGTACAGAATGGTGCTAATATTAATACAGTGAATATAACAGCTGTCCATGTCACCGTATTTAAATTCCAGCACAGATCATAAACTAAAATGTACGTGGTCAGAACTTAAATATAACAAAAACACCCCAGAAGTACAAGCTTTTAATAGCTGGATGTACACTAAATGGTTTATCATCTTGTACTTAATTTTTTGAACCAGGATCAACAATGAAATCAACACAACATGATGGAAAACACTCTTTAAGCAAGAACACAACTAAACTCCGAGATTACTGTCTGCAACTGAAATTGTTTTTCTCTTTGACTTTTGAACAGAGCTACCCTCAAGGAGATGCAACCAAATTGCTTTCTTTTCCTAAGCCAAGAAGAAACCGAGTCAGCACTATACGAATTTTGCTCTCTATTGTTTCTGCTTACAATTGGAACAACATAGAAGTAACAGCAAAGTAGAGGAGTAGAGTGACATTTGCTACTCTTATTTTACAGAAGAAGGCACTGTAGTTTCAAAACTGAAACTGAGCAAATAGAAAGTAGACAACAAAGACAAAAAAATCTGAGCAGAATTTGGGGAAAGTTTTCTTACTGTAAATCAAAGCTCTGATTATCTGGATGATAGGCGTAACTGTCAGCTTATTAGTAAGCATAAATTTTAAGGAGAGGAACACTGGAGTGATCCGGATGGGTCTGTAGGAGACATAAGCAACACAAGTGAAGGTCTCCAGAGTAGATCTGTTCCCTGTCACTGGCTTAGCACAAAGCAAGCTCTCTGCCATCTCCAACAGCTCCAGCTGAAGTGACGCTGATATTAAACACTCAGCAATGAATCACACATTGACAGACAAGTCATCTCAGGGCACTGTGGTGGAGACAGAAACAAAAGATTAAAATCCAGGTTGTGAGAATTCAGCACAATCACAACAAAAACCCAAAGTCACAAGTGCCTCAAATGACCAGCATTGCACCAGCCTGAGTACAATCTGAAACGTGATAAAACCCAGGTGAAGTTCTCTGAACGTCTTTAAATCAGCAGTATGGGCCATACAAGGTATCTTGCACTCACCTTGCTTTTTGTGACCCTGTTGCACATGCACAGCAACTGCTCTCCTAAACATGCAATGACAAAAACAAGCAAGGACAGCAGAAGCCTCAAAAAAACCTGTCACCCGCATGCTCTTTGTACTGGGCAATTGTTTTCACAGCAGAGTATGGCAATCTGGTCTTATCTGGGACGTCTAGCAAGCTCAATACATTTTTCCAAGCATAGTTTAAATATTTCATGTTCAACTACTTCCCAGCAGTTCTGTGCTACAACAATGAGTGAAGACAATATGAACTGAGCAAAGACCGAATGGGCAATTTAAATACTGACCTGTAAGGCATTCCTTCTATCCCCATATGAACCTGCACTTTACAGAGGGGAAAAGAGATTTTCCAAACTAGGGAGGGAAAGAAGGTGAAAGGCTGTCAAGGGAAGACGTATCAGCTCTTCTATCTTAGCTTCAAGTCTAGTTGGGAGAACAGGCATCCTCCCTGGGGTGCATGTATGTGTGTTTTTGTTTGGGTTTGGTTGATGTTTTGTTTTCCTGGATTCTAGTTAAATAGAAGGCTGGAAG
This sequence comes from Neomorphus geoffroyi, assembly GCA_033558235.1. Classification (NCBI taxonomy): domain Eukaryota; kingdom Metazoa; phylum Chordata; class Aves; order Cuculiformes; family Neomorphidae; genus Neomorphus; species Neomorphus geoffroyi. The sequence goes on from JAUMJM010000048.1 coordinate 4,600,237, forward strand.
CATTTAAATTATCCTTCTCTGGGGAGTGATTACCTCTCTTCTATCACATACTCATCTGTCACACAAACTGCCAGCAAGATGGAATTTTTCTCTTTTTATGTCTATGTTAATGTTTTTTTCTGCCTTCTCTATGCCCTTGTTTTGTTTTTTTTTCTTTCTCCTCCTTGCCACTCCCTATACTTATCTGTCCATTCATCTGTCCATTTATCTGTCCAAGACTTTTCTGTCATGCCTGTTTTGACTGCAATCAGTATGGAACAGCCCAGCTCAACAGGTCTCTTATCACAATGGCAGCAGTAATACAAATATTAATAACGTCCTGCTGTTAGCAAGGAAGACTGCAACCACTTTTTTTAAGGACAAAGTAGCCTGAGCTTAGGGAGTATACACAATACTTAGGATAATTACAAAAGTCATATTCCCTTTGGGGGCCTATATTTATTACATATTTCGTATCAGCCACAGGGGGCCCTGGGGCTACTATTTTGTTTGTCTGGAGACTCTGGGCTAGACGACATGCCCAGGAAAGTCAGTCCATATTTAACCCTGTATTCTGTAGGTGAAAACCATAATGCATTGCACCTGGATTTCATTATCCATCAAACCACCAAGGAGGGCACTTATCATAAAGCTCTTGGCTTGCCAGTTTTACAGTTCTTCAATGCGCTTTGATGTGAACATCAAAAACTTCTGGACTACACAAACAACCATTTGCCAGACCTTATCTTTTAATTGCAGCACATCCTACCTCACTGCACCACTCAGTAATTATGCAACGTTCTGAAAGTTCATTAGTTATATTGGTTCATTACACCATTAATTATATTGGTTCGTTTTTGAAGTGAACTGGCGGTAGAGAGGAGACACTTCACAGTAAACCCACAGCAGCACCATGTTTTGCTGCAGGAGGCTTTGCTCCAGCCAGTAGCATCTACTTTTGCTGAAATCACAAGTGTCCCTAACCTCACAAAAATTCAGTAAGAATTAAGATCCTTAGCCTTAGTGCCTGAGATAGCAAAGTGACCCAGAAAGTCATGGCCACCCAAATGTGGTATGGAAACCTACAGACACGTGTGTGGCATTGGTGTTACTCCTAACTGGCAGATAATTCACAATATTTTACAGTAAATATGAGCAATCTGTTCCCTTGGCAATCACAGGAAAGGAAATTGAATCAAACTAAAGTCTGACTGCAATCAGAACCACAATGATATAAAGTGCTACTTTCAAAGCAATAGTGAGAAAAAAATTTCTATGATAGCTGGAAAAACGTCTTAGCATCCTTGCAGCATACACTGTTGTGTAGAAAAGCAGTCTACTGAAGCAAGATTTTTCTTATTCATATGTACAAAAATCTACATATGATGGCAATTTACAGGAAGATTTCTTTTTAATGCATATATAAAACAGACAACACATACTTTTTAACTAAGGGAACACTTATGTATGATGCTTCTTTTCATAAACACTGTGCTAATGAATGAATTAACAGAGTTAGTACTAGCGAGCAGGGCTCCTTCCAATGGTGTGCCAAGTCACAGAGCTCCTGTACACGTAATTTTCATGATGATAGTTTGATATGGAGTTCAAAAGGGCCAATACTATAAGCATATTCACAGGCTTCATCATAGGATGAATAAATTAGTAAGTTCTGACACTCCTCAATTTCAGTCTCATCACCAAGAAGCATTGCTGCAGCTCTTTTCAACAGTGTTCAGTCTACACTGGCATATTTTGAATGCTAACACTACCCTGAGCAATGCACAGAGTTAACAGCTTGTGGCAACTTCACCACTGAGCTATGCGCAAAGGAAGAATTGCTAGATTACTGAAATGTAAAGAAACTCTTTTGGCAGACATGGAAGTACAGATGTTGTGTATGTCTAATTTTCTAAAGCTAAAACAAAATTCTAAATCATATCCTCTCTTAAAGTTCCAGAAAAATTCCACTATGGAGTGCATTTCCCTGCAAGATAACTGGAGATGAAGCAGTAATTTGCTTTAATTAGAAAAATTTCTTGTTTTCAGTGTTACCTTATAACATATCAACTGCATCTCTTTCAATTCTATTAAAATTGAAATGGTCAGTAAAACTTCAGAGAGCAAACACGATGGCAACAATAAAAAAGAAATGTTGAAAATGAGAAGTCAGAAGATAAGACGACAAAATGTCATGCTTGCTTCCCTGCTTACTCCAGCTGAAAGCCTTAAAATTGTATACAGCATTTTTTTTCCTGTTGGAAAGCTCTGTGGCATGCTCATTGAGTATCTGGGAACCAGGAATTGCATACGGTCCCCAAGGGCATATTAGTGAAAGTGCTGCTCTTTGTGAAACAGCTACAATCCAACTTACTTGCAATTACTTTTATCTTTTAAGAATGTGCAAAATGATACAGTCTCTAAAAGTAGTAGGCTCCACCAGCAGTATCAACATGCAAGACAGTAAAAAGAAATGTTTCTTGAGGCAAGCGCTCTCTGGTTAGCATCAGCATTGAGTAGCGTGTAAGTATACCTGCATTCTCTTCTGCAATACATGTGCATTGTCTTTTTGTTAGGAAGTGCAGAGCAACCTTTCACAGCAAAATTTAAAACCTGAAATGTAGGAAGGGGCTCTGCAAAATACTTGTAGTTTCTAACTCTGAGATGAAGAAGCAGACAACCTACATCGAAATGTGTTTATCCTATTTAAAAACTTTTTGCTTGTGAAATACTACAAAAAAGTTATAATTAAGTTCCAAGGCATGATTTATGATGCAGATATAACACGTAAAGTTTTGACTCACCTTTACAAATATTTTACCATCATTAGCTAGGACTACTCTACCAAGCAGTCTTTTTCTAAATCTTATACTCCCTGCCGTTTCTCCACAAAGGAAGAGGCACGAGCATCCTTCATCACTACACACATGGAATTAGGGTAAAACATGTTCCTTGAGGAACCTGCAGACTTCATTTTCAGAAAGAAATGCAGGAACTAGAGAGTGCTCACCATGATGTCAGAGAAAGATTGATATTTTCTCTCACCAGGTCAATATGCTATTTGTTTAAAAAAAACAGTTTTGCCAACTGATTTAGTTGATTTTATTTGCAAGTTGAGAGGGAATTATCATAGCACCATAGAATGGTTTGGGTTGGAAGGAACCTTAAAGATCACCCATTTCCAATCCTCTGCCGTGGGCAGGGACACCTCCCACTGCATCAGGTTGCTCAAAGCCTCATCCAACCTGGCCTTGAACACCTCCAGGGATGGGACAGCCACAATTCTCTGTTCCAGTGCCTCACTACCCTCACAGTAAAAAATTTCTTCCTAATATCCAATCTAAATCTCCCTTGTTTCAGCTTAAAACTGTTACCCTTTGTTTCTGATAAAGATCCCCTCCTCATCCTTTCTGTAACCCCTTTCAAATACCATAAAGCTGCTACAAGCTCTTCCCAGAGCCTTCTCTTCTCTAGGCTAAACAACTCCAACTCTCTCAGCCTTTCTCCACAGAAGTGGTGCTCCAGCCCTCCAGTCATTTTCACATCCCTCCTCTGGACTTGCTCGAACAGATCCGTGTCCTTCCTGTGCTGAAGAGTCTAGAATTCAACGCAGTCCTACAGGTGGGATCTCACCACAGCAGAGGGGAAGAATCACTTCGATTGACCTGTTCATGACACTTCTTTTGATGCAGCCCAGGATATGGTTGGCTTCCTGGGCTGCAAGCGCACATCACCAACTCATGTTGAACTTCTCATCTACCAGCACCCACAAGCCCTTTTCCTCTGGGGAGCTCTCAATTCATTCTCTGTCTAGCCTTTATTTGTGCTTGGGATTGCCCTGACCAAGGTGCAGGACTTTGCACTTGGTGCTATTGAATTTCATGACGTTCGCACAGGTCCCACTCACACCCCTGTCCAGGTCCCTCTGGATGGCATCCTTTCCCAACAGCACCACCATAGATAGTCATCATATTTGTTAGGCATGATTGGCCCTTAGATTGGCTGTCGCCAATCTCCTCTTTATTTTCCATGTGCTTTAGCATAGTTTCCAGGAGGATGTGCTCCATGATCTTGCTGGGCACAGAGGTGAGATTGACCAGCCTGTACTTCCGGGGGTCGTCTTCTTTTTCTTTTTCAAAAAGGAGAGTTACATAGCTCCTTTTTCCAGTCAGTGGGAACTTTACCCAACTGTCACAGCTCCTCAAATACGATGACTAGTGGCTCAGCAACATCATCTGCCAGTTCCCTCAGTACCCATAGATGTATTTCACCAGGTCCCAGAAATCAGACCAATAGTTTCAGCTGAATAAAAGAAAAAAACCCTTTCCCTTTGTCCATGAAGGCAATGGCTGAAATTTTTTTCCAGACTATGCAAATCCAGGTTCAAATTTTCATCTGTCTGATATCCTTAGTTCAGGCCTTTATTTTTATCCAAAATTCTTAAGAAGGAGTAAAACGATTTCTTTCAAGTCAATTTTCAACTATATTTAAATGTCTACCAGATGAAAAGATTTGCACAGTCAGGGGACACAAATATTCTCATTTTCCCATTTCTTTCATTCTTGAATCTTCCTACAACTGGTGACAGGTAAACAGCATCCTACAAGCAAACATTTCTATTAAGCCTGTGTATTGTCTTTCTGAATAATTTTCTCTATATTCTCTGAATTCTAACTGAATATAATATTTAGCTATCCTAATACACAGCAGTTAAGAAGGTTATCAAGTTCTGCTGATTTTTAAGAAGGAAGCAATTCCATTTAATAAATTGTACCAGATTAGATGTTAAGCCTCCTGAAGCTGGAAGCAAAATAACCCCTACCATCTCATTATAGGAGCACAGCTACATGATAAGGTAAAAGCAAGGGGAAGCCTACTCCAGATGCTGCTTTTCCTTCTAGACCAGAGAAACAAGGTAAAGTAGCAATGCTTGAAATTAAAATGAATGAAATACTGTAATGAACAGGACTGCTGCCAAGACGTACAAACTGAATTGCCACATGCAAGTGATAACACATGGAAGCACTGAAGAAAACCGCAACCACATTCAGGTAATTTAACATGCCAACAATTTGTCTATTTGAGAGTGAAACACGTTAACATCACATTCAAACAGCTGCAGAAGACAGTAGCATTATTGGGGCCTCATATTCTCATGCCGCTCTAATATCAGCAAATTTGATGAATTCTGCATACACTGCGAATTCGAAGTCTTACATTATCTGCAGAACTTAGTCATTCTTGGTACCTGCATGATGGGGCCATTAGTACTGGGTACTTTGTGCAGTTACATCACAGCATCACAGAATGTCAGGTTGGAAGGGATCTCAGTGACCATCTGGTCCACCCTTTTAGGTGATCTATAGTTTAAATGAGGTGGCCCAGCACCCTGTTAAATTGAACCTTAAAAATGTCCAATGTAGACAAATCTTCAGCTTCCCTGGAGAGATTATTCCAATGTTTCACTGCTCTCATGAGGAAAAATTTTCTCCTTGAATCCAAGAGAGTATGGATAGCCTAACTAGAATTAACTGACTGTATATGGTCTGCTTTACATGGCATACAAGAGTTTAAATGAGATTTGCACTGAAAAGATATTGTACAAGCTCCCACTGCTCTTTGCATCTGTTCCTCTGTACTCTTATGAAAATAAATACAGAGAACATCTAAAAAATACAAATCAAACTAAGCCAAGGGCCAGACTGCACAGATTTAAAAATGAAAAAAATACATTTAATTATGTACAAGGTTGCTATGACCACAGCGGAAAATGCCAATATATTCTCAGTACTTGGCCCCACATTTGGCTTGGCCCTCCATTTGTCTCATCTCTATTCATGAGTAATCTGGTAAAAAAAAAAAACACAAGATTTTTTTTTGTGGTGAAAAGATGCTATTTTTATTGAAGTGCTCTGCAAACATGCTAATTTTCATGAAAAAGTCTAGCCAGAGGAATTAAAAGGATGAAATTGCATTCAGTCAAGAATTCATGCTTCAGAAAACTAATTTTCCTCAGGAATTTTGACATCTGACTTCACATACGTTTCTTTTTTTTATTTAACTAATTGCACAGCAAATCATTAGTAGCGATGCATGTTGCCTTATGCCCGACGTGTTATGACAGGAGATTTTGTGTCAGTTTGTTTAATTTCTACTCAAAAGGTACTTTGACCTAGAAAAGAAATAAGGTGTGTATGCTAATAGCAAACAGCAGCTGACAATAACTATCCTTTTAAACTAACTCTAAATATACATATAAATTACTATATTATTCATAACTATTGTCATTTTGAAATACAGTGAAAAAAACTGCCTAGGAAGAAATTTGATAAGAATAAATATTAGAATACCAAGTTTCTCAAAAACCTGGAGTGAAAGTTCCCTAAAGCCACAGCTGAGTTTCTGTTCAGCTGAAGTTTTTAAAATGTTCAGTCATTCCAGTTGGGAAAATTGAATCCTTAAGCACCTACCTGAATGTCCAACGAAACAAAACCCACCTCGAAGTATCACAGGATTAGTCAACACTTGCCTGTCATCTTGTTAACAGCCTCAATCTCAAAATAATGATGAATTTTAAATTAAAATGTGTGCTGCCAAGGTTAATCCCACATGCCTGCTGAAAGCACACCCTGCTACCAGGAGCAACAGGGATTCTGCTCTTCCCCTAAGGTTTACCATCGCGGGTGGGTGATGATGCTGGACCATGTCAGAGTGTGGTGCCCCTCCAAGGGGCAGGACCAGCAGTGCAACACAACACAGGTATTTCCTCTGTGCAAAGCTGCTCTTCTGAGCCACACACCTCTGTTTTGGAGATTCTACCCTGCTCTTCTGCATATGAACAACATGAAAGAGAGCGTTCCGAGTGGGAGATGGAGCCCTCCTCACCCTACCCTGAAGTCTAGACCTTGAAAACACATGATTACATGGACACTGATTTTTTTTTCTTTTTTTTTTAAAGCAAGGCAAACCTAGCATAGATGCAGAAAAGATCTGAAAACATAAATCAAAACAATGTAGGGTGCAGTGTAGCGATCTGGAAATGTTCAGTCATAGTCTGTGCTGGTTTGGATGAATACCGCTTGGGATTGTACCGCTTGGGACAGAGCTGCAGAGGGAGGGTTCAGCACAACCAGAGCCCAAAGGTCAGAAATACCTCAGCAAGGATGAAAGAAAGTACAAGTGGGACTTGGCAGCCGGACAGAGTCCTGCTTTCTTTGCACGGTGGCCTGCAGCAGCCGAGGGAGCCTGTGAGGTCCTCATCCCCTACACACAAAGCAGGCCCACTATGCTTGGACAGATTTTGAGACATGCAGTAACTAGCAGGACAGTCATGTGTGCGCTGCTTTATGCAGCTCCTACTCTTGCTTTTTCCTTCAGTAACTCCCCCATCAGCACAACCTTGTTCATCTCAGTGCTCTGCTCCCAAACCAGAGAAATGCTGCAGGTTCAACAAAGTACTCTCCCTCCCTCCAAAGCCTGGGAACACTGTCTCTCTCTAAAAAGTGCTGTGTGCTGCTGTGTGCTGCAGGGCTCCTTACAAACGGGCTCTGCCTCACCTTCACAGAGAGAGGAGAGAGAAGGGGTCTCCAGTCCCTACAGAGCCCTTCCCAGGGGCTGCAAGGATGCTGATGCTGCCAAGAAATGGGCAGCAGTGTGAAACCTTCCCAGGTGGCTGTGACTGTTGGAGAGCATGAATCAACCCCGAGTGCGTCAGCAAAGGACAACACTGCTGCACCATGTGTCTGTAGCTCCCTAATACTTATGCCAAACAGAAAACAGTCTGGGAAGAAATGGATGATCTCTGTAACACTTTTCACAAGCATTAACGTGCCTTATCATATTTTTCGTAAACATAAGTGGCTCCCTGCCACACACAGACATACACACACAGGCAGAGCACAGTCGCCTCCACAAAGTAACCTCTCACAAGAAGCAGCTTTCACAGATGAAACATCTCATCTGCGGGCATGGGACTAATCAGAGGATATCAGTAAAGGGATACGTGTGCATCCATGCTTTGTGTGTATTTCTTCAAAATGCACATCTACTGTTCTGGACATTTGTCATCATTAAAATAGCTCTAAAATTATTCTGAAAAACAGATGATGTTTCTCAAATACACAGCTGAAAAATGAAAACTCAGATTTGGACTAATCTTACTTAATTTGAGAGGCCTCTGCTGAAGTCTTCCCCAGAGCTGGTTGCTGAAGAACTTACTCATTCTGAGCACGAGATTCATCTACCCAAATGTAAACGTCTTTTGGGTGGCATGAATCTAGACGATCTCACTGACTATCCTGCAACCATTGTGGCTACACCTCCAAATGTACTCCTAGACATCCAGTGAGGGGAAGCGTCTCTCACTGTATGAATAACTGACGGCCACGATATGGCAATCAAAACCACACGCATCCTTTTCAGTGAGGTGACATTTACAGCGAGTTAATACCACCTTTCACTGGGGCAAGAGCAGCACTTGCCAAGGAGGGATGACAAACGCGAGAGGGACACGGTCAAGTTCTGTGTTCTCCAGTGTGTGAACTGCTAGAAATGCCAGAGAGGGTTAGCACAGAGCAAAGAGGGGAGGCGTAAAGGTGCCACAGTGGCTGCCCCCGCACCTGACAACAACACTGTCTGCAGGCAGAGAGCCCCGAGACGCAGACACATTTTATAGATAGATATATATATACACACACACACACTCTCTATATATAAAAAAATACTATATATACAATACATGCTATATGCAACATACCAGTTATATACAACATATATATTAACAACACAGCCTGCTCACCTGAAGCAGGTGGTGAGCTCGCCCGTGGGTTTCAGGCAGGGGTACCGGGTGGTGGCAATTTTGTTCTCGGAGCAAACCTCCCTGCAAAACAGAAAGCCGGGTTATTTAAAGCAAAAAGAAAGGAGGGGAAAAAAAATAAAAAAAGAAAACTAAGGTGGTGAAGGGGGGGAACGCACGGAAACCGGAGCGCAGGGGGTCAGCGGGACACCCACCTGTCGCCGTCCTGCGGCTCCTCCCGGTAGGTCCAGGCGTACCCCAGCGCCAGGAGCAGCAGCATCCGGAGCGGCAGCCCCATCGGGCCGGCTGTGCCCCGCTCGCCGCGCCGGTTGTGCCCGCCCCGGCCGGGGCTGCGCCCACACCCGCCGCTCCTCCCGCCCCGGCGCTGGGGCCGCCCCCCGCCGCCGCCAGATGTGCCCGCGGGGAGGGGCTGCCGGCCGCCCAGATGTGCCGGCAGATGTGCGGCGGGTCAAGATGTGCGGTGGGGGTGAGGGACATCAAATGCGCCCCCCGGGTCCCGTCCTGCCTGCCTCTCCCCACCAGCCCCCCGCCCCGGCGTAAAGGGATGCATCACTCCTGCCATTCCGCTCCACCCCAGGAAAGAAGGATGCACCGTTCCTGCCTGCCACACTTCCCCCTCCCCCGATAAAAGCATGCATCGCTCCTGCCTCTCCCCCCTACCCCGCCACGCCGGGACAAAGGGATGCAACAGAGTGAGCTCGGCAGAAAGTGATGGAAAAGTCCGAAACCATGGAGGTGATAAGCAGCTCTCGGTGCACCATCAGTGATGCTTTCCAGATTCGGCTTTATCTTAAATCTCTTTCCCAAAGGAACAGAGCAGTTCAAAGCATCTCTGCTGCAATGGCTGTTTATCCTTGTGTACGGCTGCTACTTCCCTACCATTCATAAAAAGGATATTAACAACAACAGACTTTGAGAAAGTAGTGCCTCACATCTGGCCCGCTGCATCACCGTATCTTGCTTTCACTATTAGACTGCCTGGGACCAGGGGGGCAAACCTGCAAAATCACGGTGCCCGGGAAGCAGCTCAGGGAACTGGGAAAAGAAGCTGAGGGGAGACATGATCACTCTCTACAACTACCTGAAAAGAGGCTGTAGCGAGGTTGGTGCTGGTCTCTTCTCTCAAGTAACAAGCAACAGAATGAGAAGAAATGGACTCAAGTTGTCCCATGGGAGCTTAAGATTGGATATTAGCAAAAATTTCTTTACTGAAAGAGCACTGAAGCATTGGAACAGGCTGCCCAGGAAAGTGGTGGAGTCTCCATCCCTGGAGGTGTTCAAAAAACACATAGACATGGCACTTCAGGACATGGTTTAGTCAGCACGGTGGTGTTGGGCTGAAGGTTGGACTGGATGATCTTAGATGTCTTTTCCAGCCTCAATGATTCTGTGCTTCTGTAACTTCTTGCAAGTATGAAAGTCTCCAGGAAACTGAAGACATGTAAATCAGCCTTACCAGCACTTTCACCTTTGTATAAATAACCCCATCTTACAGCGAGAAAAATCAAAGATGTCTGAGCAACAGGCTGTACTTGCAACCAGAAAAGCCAGGGATATGCAAGTAATGAACTGTAATTCCTTTATTAAACCATCACAGAAGTTGTAACAGGACTTGAGCAACTTTCTATATTTTTGCTGTGCCATGGGAACACTTGAACAAGTTGCTTCACTGCTCTGCGCCTCAGTTTCCCATGACTGTAACAGGAAGGTCCTAATAATAATATAAATAAATAAATAAGTAATGCAGAACCCATATGTGAATCAGCTATGATTACGCTGTTAATCCCTTTGGTATGCTGTCCGGTACCCAGAAGAAGGCTAATGATAGATAGACTCTTTCTTGGGAAACTCTGGGGCTTGTCAGAAGTTTTCTCTGACTGGTGTGGCATCTGCTGCCACTGGAGTCTGTTGTACATGCTGTGATCTGCCAGCCTCAGGGTATTTATCTGCTATATGTGCCACTGAATATTTTCACCAGTCCTATGCTCATTTAATCAAGGGAGTTCTGCATGGCAGGTTTTTTTATGTTTTCGCTTTTGCTTGTTGAGAGGATGTTTTAGATGTTTATTCTTTGTAATTAACTTCTTTTCGTTTATACAAATAATGAGTAAGCAAAGACAGGACTTGCTGTCTTGATGCCAGTGAAAACTGTGGGTGTTTCTCGCAGGGCTAAGCTCTCTTCTCCCTCACACATCCTCTCCTGATTCAGAGATAACAGGAACAAAAGCAGGACCTGGGTGCTTGGACCCAAGCACTCAGGAGACACCTGTCTCCATATCGTGCTCTTTACCCTCCTGCCCCAAGTGGAAAGTATCCAGTAACAAGGTTTGAAATGAAGAGAGGTTTGCACTGCTGTAACCCCTGTGATGTCTGTCTATAGATAACAAAGGATTTAATTTACCACATTCCAGAAGTAGTCACAGCCCCTCCGAAAAGCTCAATTTTTAAAATACGTTTAATCATACCCAAGCACACAGCCAGAATCCTTTGAATGGCTTCCAACTCAGATCCAAATATTGTGACTTCAGAAAGACTCTGAATTTAAAAGGATCTCTATATGGCCTGACAAAAGTATACTCCCCAAAAGTTTTTTCTTTCCAGAACTTCGGTCATTTAGTGCACACCCGATTCACTACCTGAATTGCTTAACCCAGCTTTCTGACTTTTCTTTAATGCCACCCACATAGCACTGTATCAACATGCTGCACTATCTTTTTAATTAAAAATACTATATCAGCTTACAAATGTTTTCATTTACGTCATGCAAACAGCCTTGTTAGTTTAAAACAGGCAACAGGCAGGTGAAGCTAATCCTGTACTCTACTCTTTTCTAAAGAAGGCCTTGAAGTTTTTGATATGAAATAAATTGTGATCAATACTAGATAGAAAAGAGGCTGAAGAACACCACACAATGACATCCATACTTTGCAATCAGTAACCCTATTAGCACTAAATACATTAAAACTGCAGTGTTTGTCATTTTGTTTCCTCAGTTTCATCTCAGTTTTAATGACCATGTGGCCAGGGCCATCCTGAGAACAAGGCTTGCTTCCTGCAAAGTGTTGAAGGGTGGCAGTGGTTAAGGAAACACTGAAATGTTCCTGTTGCCGCAGGGAAGTAATGATCTGGGACTGTTTTCTTATGTAGTAAATAAGCTGAAAGTGATTTCTCGTGCGACGGATGCTTTTCCTTGTGCAGGGTCATGTTAGTTTTGACTTGACCAAGTCAAGCATGTATGAAGTTGATTAAGCTGCATGTTAAAGTTTGGAATGCTCTCAAAGAAAAGAATGAGGAATTCAATGTAGTAAAGTGCTTATCAGAAGTTTTATTTATACTGTTTATGTAGGAAGATGCATTGTTTGCTGCAGTTCATTCATAATGATTTCTGTTAAATTAATAATAGAAATTCAAGTTTCTTATTTGGATTTTGCTGGTAACTGGAACAGCTCAGAAGAAAACTTTGATCACTGCCTCCAAAGAGGCTTTTTCAGAAGCCCATTTCAATAGTGTAAAGGCACAACCTCTGCATGCTGCAGAACAGGATGAAAAGGGCATATAGGGCATGCATGACTCTTCAGAAATACAGTGAGGTCATTTACATCTATGAAGAGTTCCAAGATCTTGAGCAATTATTATATTATCCTACTACTCATGGACTTTTGTCAAAGCTGTTGTATAGTGCTCAGTACAGATGTACAGGAAGTTCTGAGGTTTTAATGGTGATCCTGAATATAGATGATCCTTTTTCCCTACTTCTCACCCCACCTTTTAAAATACTACGAACATCATTTTGGGAGGGTGTGCTTCAGTGGGTTTTGTTTCTTTAAGATGTGTCACTGGATCCTTCAAAGGTATGCACTGTGATTTTTGTTAATCCATTTACAACCAACATTTTCATCAGTGCACTTCCCATCTGCTTCAATTAAAAAGCAAGAAACCAGTTATCGTAAATAGTGTTAATCCCACTACAGCATTGTGTTTGCATCAAGTGCTTTGGTGGCAACTCCACCAGATCTCCAGCTGTCAGCATTGACATGTTTGGGGAGATCAGAGTGAGGCTGAAGGTATAAACAAAGGGAAAACAGAAGTTTTTAAGAACATCTGGGATCTAGGATACTTTTGTGATTTGAAAGGCTTTGGGTTGGTCATTTGTGAACTAGAGTCTCTTCCAGGTGAATGTCCAGGCTGAACCTGTCCAGATCCAAAAAATATGCCCTGAATAATTATATTTAGTATCCTAGGGAGAAGCAGAGTTTCTTCCTAACTTTTGTGATTAACAGAGTTGCCCTGTCTGTAAAAGGCCGTAGGAAGCAAGGAATAAATAGGCAGAGTGTGGGCAAAGAGTGAGAGCAAAAGCTTTCAGAGATGATCCATGAGACCACTGGTAGCAGATCTGAGACAGTAAGGAATAGAGAGAAAGGACAGAAAAAAAAAAGAAAAAGGAAGAAACAGAGAAAAAAAGGGAAGAGAAAGGAGCTGAAGGAATGTCAGGGAACCTTATAGCAGGGGCTGAGGTCTGCCCAGGTCTAAACAGATATTACAATCTAAAAAAAATGGTAGAGCAGCCAGGAAAGCAAGTGTCAGATCAGAAAGGAGGTAGGAAGGAATGCTGAGAAGACAGTGGTATGGTGACAGGACTACACAGTTATGTTTGAGTGGCGAAGAGCAAAGGACGATGAGAAGACGAGCTAAAAAACTGAGGGTCATGCCTCTTGCCTCTATTTTAGTTGTCCTGTGTTGTAGGTGAAAAGCTGTGAAAGTGGTATCTTATTTATGTTTCCTAGTAGACACCATGTGTTATCTTACCTCTGGAGTCCAACATATTAAATATTCCTCGAAACATGTATTATAAAAATACTGAGGCAGGGTGAAAATAATTCTCATCACGGACACTATTATGGCACTTAGACCATCTAGGAGACAAAAAGTCTCTCTTTCTCTCAGAGGCATTTTTAATAAGACATGTCAATATAGGACCGAAGTAACTGAAATGTGATGTAATTGTTTTCAAAATAACCATGGAAAAAGGCTCCTCGGAAAACATGCAATGGTGACCATCAGGCATTGCCTCCTGAAAGCATCACAGCTACCAAAAGGAACTGCCTGAGACTGCTTCCTCTGTTTCACAGATAATTACAGGGCTCATCTTAGATTAGTAGCAAAAATAAGCACCTTTGAAAAATATCAGCTAAAACAATAGCTCTGCTGACCAAGCAGAAAACATGTAAACGATAGCTTTAATCCACCAAAAGCAAATCCTGACCGATACATGGGACATGGCATGACACTAACCAGAGCTGACTTATTTTCTCAATGGTTAGGTTTGAATTCCGTTTTGTTATAAGAGATTAGAGCTGAAGAAGGCAAAACCTTCCATGGCATCCTGGCTATTAAACGCCATTGGCCTCTGAGGTTCGTATGCGCTTCTTGTCAGTCTGGGTTCCTTTGGCAAGGTTTGGGTCATCACTCTCAGGGCTCAGACAGCAAGATAAACAGATCCCTTCTACTGAGTCTTCGAAACAGTTACAACAAAGTCTCCGTGCTTTGGAGGTATGTGAAGCTTTCCACCTAAAGAAGCAATTACTCCTGTGATGATTGTCCCATGGCAGTGCCATGCTCTAGAAACCCTGGATGGTGAGGAAGACTTTGGAAGGTCACTGATGGAGAAATCACTTTTTAGTCACAGGAACACAGAAATACCTGCACAGTTCCCACATGCGCAAATAAGAAACTGAACAGGTGGGAAACTTGATCTGATGATACAACTTGAACTAAAACCCGAGCACTTGCTCTTTTGTTTGCAAATGCACATCATGATGGCAACACAGAGGAACATGGCCCTGGGAAGTTTTCCCCAAACAAATTTGCTGTTCCTTTGATTAAAAAAGCTGTGGGAGCCCTGTTTTAGCATGCAAGATGTTGGCAAAGGAAGTACAATCCTTAAGATTGCTGCATGTGCATGCAACCGAAATAGCTCATAAATGGCCAGATGCTAAGAGCCCCCCCAGTTTTGGATCATGACGGATCCTGATCAAGGTGGGGGTTTGTTTGTGAAAACTGCACACTGAAAAGTACAGACTCTAGTCATAAAGTCTTGAGCAAAAGGAGACCTTAGTGAAAGATCTATCTTTATTTTGGAGTATGGAATACTGCTTGCAGAAGAATAAAGATGTACAGTTTCAGTCAATGATTTGCAAATGCTAGGAAAGATGTGTCAGTGTGCAAGGCATTAAGCCACATACATGAAAGACGTCAAAAGAGAATAGACAAAGTAACCATCCAAAAATGTACTTCTCAACATAAAATCAGAATGGTTTATGTTGGGAGGGACCTTAAAGATCATCTTGTTCCATCCCTCTGCCTTTGGCAGGGACGCCTTCCACTAGACCAGGCTGCTCAAAGCCTCATCCAGCCTGGCCTTGAAAACTTTCAGGGATGGGGCATCCACAACTTCTCTGGGCAACCTGTGCCAGTGTTTCACCACCCATATTAAAATATTTCTTCCTAACACCTAATCTAAATCTCCCCTCTTTCAGCTTAATAACATTACCTTGCTTCCTGTCACTGCACTCCCTGATAGAGATTGCCTTCCCAGCTTTACCATAGGTTCCCTTTCATTACTGGAAGGCTGCTCTGAGCTCTCCCTGAGCCTTCTCTACTCTAGGCTAAACAACCCTAACTCTCTCAGCTTACGTGGGAGGTGCTCCAGCCCTCTGATTATCTTTGTGGCCCTCCTCTGGACTCAATCCAACAGGTCCATGTCCTTCTTACATTGGGGCTCCCCGGGAACAGTGATCCCAAGTGCCACAAAAATTGGCCCTGCCTGCAAAAAGCCCAGCCCTGGCTCAGCCTGCATCCAAACCTTGGTGATGAACATCACCTCACAGACCAGCCAGGACCAGGGTAAAAAAAAGCCAGAGCTGGACGAGGGTACTCCAGGTAGGGTCTCATCAGAGCAGAGTAGTGGGGAAGAATCACCTCCCTTGATCTGCTGGTCACTCTTCTTTTGACACAGCCAGGGTATGGTTGGCTTTCTGGCTGCAAGAGCATACTGCTGGATCATGTTGAACTTCTCATCTACCAGCACCCACAAGTCCTCTTCCTCTGGGGAGTTCTCAATCCATTTTCCATCCTGCCTGTATTTGTGCTTGGGTTTGCCCTGACCCAGGTGCAGGACCTTGCACTTGGCCTTATTGAACTTCATGAGGTTCGCACAAGCCCACCTTGCAGAGGGGACCTCTCCTCTGAGTCCAAGATTAACCCTTTAACAGATCGGTGTGGGGAAGCAGGCAGTCGACTCAATATGAGTGATAAAGCAAGCTTCAACTTTATTGCTCCAAGCCATCACTTATATACACAATCAGTTAATTATGTGTACTAGTCATTATTTTCTGACCAAGCTCTAAAGGTAACATCAACATACTCCTCCTACTACTGGTTACAGCTTCTATGTTATTTTCTCTTATACCCGGACCTCAGCTCCTCTTTAGCTGTTTATCTTCTTCTCAAGGACAGACTGTCCTTGCCAACTTGCCAAGTTATGCTGCCTTGACAAGTTCTGTCCCTGGCCTACACGGCCGTATAATCTTCTGACCCTGCCTTGCACAGCTCCTCTAAAGACCCGTGTCCTTGCTCTCTGAGCCAATTTCCAACACCACCTATTAAACCTGTCCAGTTCCCTCTGGATGGCAACCCTCCAGCGTGCTGACTGTGCCACACAGCTTGGTGTTGTTGGCAAACTTGCTGAAGGTGCCCTCAATCCCACTGTCCACATCTCCAACAAGGATGTTAAACAACACCAATCCCAATACTGATTCCTGAGGAACACCAGTCATCGCTGATCTCCACTTGGACATCGGGCCATTGACCTCAACTCTTTGCGCGTGACCATCCAGCCAATTCCTTATTCACTGATTTGTCCACCCATCAAATCCATGTCTCTCCAATTTAGAGACAAGGATATTGTGTGGGACAGTGTTGAATGTTTTGCACAAGTCCAGGTAGATGTTGTCTATTGCTCTTCCTTTATCCACCAAAGCTGTAGCCCTGTCATGGAACACCACTAGATGTGTCAGGCACAGTTTGCCCTTGGTGAAGCCATGTTTGCAGTCACAAATCACCTCCTTATTTTCCACATACCTTAACATAGTTTCTGGGAGGATCTGCTCCATGACCTCACCAGGGACAGAGGTGAGATGGACCAGCCTGACATGCTTGCACACCCACACACATGTACCTCCCATGCATACAAGCTAGCAAGTAGTGGAGAAAATACTTTCAATTACTTCCTTTGCCTCGAGCTGCTTGCATGACCTTGGGTAAATGACGTAGGCCCTGAACTTCCCCAGTCTAAATACCTCTAACCATGTGGTTCCTAATCTCTGAAACTCAGAATGCTGTCTGTAACATGACCTAATCTCTTCTCCCCCACCTTTGGTCAGGTTTACTTATATAATGTCTAAGGAACTTATCTGAAGGGTGAAATTCAACCCTGATCAAAATACAAAATATACACCTTTCAAAGTGAAACATGTACCCGCTATTTATAGACTTGTGTATTTTGCACTATAGAATTGTATTTTCCTACTTGTTCCCAATGCAGATTTCTTCAAGGAGTGCTGCATACTTTAGTACTAATTTCATTGTATTCTCTTCGAGCTGCTAAACCAAGATTTCACCATTATGGACCCATCCACAGCAAGTCATGGTAAGCTCAGGTATCTGCCACAGTCTGGTCCATGCACATGGAACCTCCTGCAGCCTGCAATCCCACCTGCAGGTCAAGCAAAACTAACTCACTGTGCAGCTGGTTTGCAGCTACAGCTTGACACAGCCCAAGGCAGTTCAGATAGCTGTGGTGACACCTGTGAAAAAGCTGCTTTTCCATGGCTTGCATTAGCATCGCTTGAAAGTACTGCCCATATTCAAAGCTATGCAGAGAAGCTGAGGAAGGTCTGTGACATGGGGGAAGCAAAGCAGCCCTCATGCTGCTCTGCTCATGGCAATCCTTGGAGCCTGCGCCAAAGAAAATTCAGCCTGGAGACTCCGTACACGTGCCCCTGCTGTGGCATCTCCCCCAGCTGTATTTTCTTTGGCTGGAGTTCCTGCAGAGCCGTGGGCACTCTCCAGTGACAGATGTATTAACACAGACAGAACCGGATGGAAGTCCCAAACTTTTCAAGCCTTTTTAGAGAGCGCGAAGTCCGTGTTTGTATAGTTGTAGCGTTCTTGTTCATATAGTTATGGGCGAAGCTGGGCACAGAGAGGCTTAAGAGGCATGTGGCTATGCCACAGACTTTGAAATTTGCCTCTCCTGCTACACTTGCTGCACCTGCCCTCTTTGGAAAGTCTGGGACATACAGACATGCAGACACTCACTGCCCCAACACTTACCTCTAAATATAACAATGAAGGAATGTTTTAACTTACATGTAATTTATACGTGGGCAAATGGAGTTCATGCAGACATAAACCCCCTCCACTATCAGACTGAGGCAGATTATTTAAACTGAAAACCAACGTGGCATGACAACAGAAGCAACAGCTTTGCACTGGTGGTGCACAGTTTTCCCTGCCATGGAAATAACAATATATTTCAGCTCTTGCATGCTGTTTTTCTCACCTTATTAGTACTGATACATTTTTTTCCCTTCGATTTCCTTCTAAATGAGGTGGCTTTTTCTGTAGTTTCACTCTGCCCTTTGGTGCAACACATGTAACTCATCACAGAAACGGGCTCAACTCAGACCAGTCACCCATTTCATTGAAGTTAATCTGGCAAAACACAAGTGAAAGAAAGAAGAATACGACCTTCACTCCACAGCTTGTGACAGCTCGCTCACTGCTTATTTATTCTGCACTCCTTGCAAAAACACTCCACACATTCAATCACATCTCAAAGAAAGAGGTCAAAAGGCAAGTGTTTTTAAACTGTCTCAGTTAAAGAGTCCCTTCCCATTAAAGCCATGCTGGTTGTGTCAGAGATAAAAGACTGTTTTCTACGAGGACTGACCACTCTGACAAATCAACGATAAATTACTGAGAAATGGGCTCTGGCACATTCACTGCAGGAAAATGAATCTACAGGCACTTCCATGTTCAGCAGTGATTGCTGTGTACTCCTGCTGAGGTCTGTACGAAAAACATAAATTATTTGACTCTTTTAGTATCTATTTTGAGAGCAATGGTACTGGTTTTGGATGGCCTAACAAGTTTAAGGCAATGGCATGGGATTGTAGGGAAGAAAATCAGTGACGGGGTAAAAAAAGGCTGTTCTTTTGAGCTTGCAAAGTGCTGACTTCCAGTAATCAATGATGGATGTGGGACACTTCAAAGTTTGTTTAGCACAGGCAGGAAGCAAACAGAGCATGTTGGGAAATATAATTTTCCTGCCAGAAAAGACAAAAATCCATATTCAGATGTCCATTTACAGAAGTGTTAATTGTTAGGATAAACACAGAATTTTGCTTTAAGAAGGACCTTTCTCTCCAAAACAAGAAATTTACATCTGGTTTTGACTTCAGGCTAAAAGTGTCCTAATTCTTGCCTATCACTAGAAGACTGATTGGCCTTAACAAGAAATTAAGTTTGATTTACACCAATGAATCTAAGACACATTCCTTTTTCACATTTACCTCTTTGCAGGCCCTTTAGTATTACAAGCAGTCAGGGCTTAATCTCCTGCATGCCTTGCATCTTGCTAGAAGAAATTTTTTACTGTGAGGGTGGTAAGGCCCTGGCACAGGTTGCCCAGAGAAGCTGTCGAAACCCCATCCCTGGAGGTGTTGGAGGCCAGGTTGGATGGACTTTGAACAACCTGATCCAATGGAACGTATACCTGTCCATGTCAGGGAGGTTGGAACCGGATAATCTTTAAGGTTCCTTCCAACCCAAATCATTCTATGCTTCTAAGATCTTTCAAAACTCATCACAATAATACTTAGACACTCACTCAAGCATCAAGGTTGCCTTTTGTTATCCAGCTTCTGCTCCTGTCATCATCTGTCACAATTATACTACTTTATAGCAATGATTAGATTAAAAGGAGAAGTGCATTTCTACAAATGACCTCACAGTTCTGTTCTGTCCCCACTCTACATCCAAGTATCTCCATTGCCAGCCAAAGATGTGATAGAAACTCAGAGAAGTGTCTGTGCTGGCTGAGAACACACGTAGGTGAAAACTCATGGTCTCTTGTCTGCCCTTCATTGCGAAGTGTGCCAATGGGACACAGCAAGAGCCAGTAACAGGCTAACAACAGCTATGGAGGGCTTTCCCCTGCTCCAGAGCCTGGCTTTGAGACATTTGCATTATCTTTTACAGGAGTTTGCACTGGCCACGGCTGCAAACATAGGCTGAAAACAGATTTCCTTCTCCCTTTGGCTCTTTGGACACAGAAGCCATGCTGAGCCACCCTGGTGCTACTGGTGTTGCCCCTCTATCACTACGATTTTCCAGTGGTGGTGCACATAGCTTACGTGACCCTCACAAAATGAAAGCAAATCATTCAGCTGAAGGAGTCTCCAGCAACGCTGAGTGTGTGGGGTGTTATTGCCCCGAGGACAGAGAGGTCTGGACTCCAGGTATCTGCTTCCTCCCATCCAGTGGGTGAGCCACTTCAGTGCAGATCTGCAGATCCCCAAAGCCACAGAGAGGCCACATTTCTGGGGAAGACAGCAGGCATTAGACATGCGAAGACCTTCTAGGGGTCTTGAGGCCTCAGACTTTTCATGCCACCCTCTATTAGATTTCACAGGGTACTGACAGTGATTAAGGATGTACACCTTCCACATGTCTCCAAAGCAATACAGAACGAGGTCTTTAAGAACTCAGGACTGAGATAAAAAGGATCCAAGTACTTGTGAAAGACAAAGTCAGTCGGATCTATTAAAGTGCTTAACAATGTTCAGCCTCTCCAGCACAGTTTGGAAGGACCAAGATGCTGGAGAATTAAGTTACTTTCTTCTTCTAATTCCAAATGGTCCATTGCAGCCAGCAAACTGTATTTCTCTCTCTCTTGTTTTTTTGCTATGTATCAAGTAATAGCTTTTCCAGGTCCATGCTTTACCCCCAAAAACCCCAAACCAAAACAAAAAAAACCAAAACCCCAGACATACAGAGAAAAAGGAAACATGTATCTGCCAAACAATATTTACTATGATTTCTCAAATAGGTGCTTTCAAAAAAATGAAATGTTTTCATATTGTGACTCTGCAGTTATTACTTACCAAAGATAGGTCAAATATTTTCACACCTAAAAAGTAATGGTCAGAAAAAAAAAGAGCAAACAAGAGAGCAAGCCTGACAGCAACTCGTTTCTACCAAGAAACAAGGGAAAAGAGCAGTGCATACCTTAGCACTTAGCTGAATCAAGGTGCCTTTCCTTAGTGACTCTTCCTTCAGGCAGTGTGTCCAAATATTTCCTTGGAATATGTTCCTAGTGTGTGCAGGAGCTATTTATAATCTACAACACTTATTTTTGGATTAAATACAACTAGGTGGCTAGTTGCCATGAGAGCAAAGGATGTTTCAATGCATTACAAGAATGCATTTGAAATATTACACTTGGGATAAGGTATTTCCAAGCTGAATGGCCTCTACAAGCAAACAGGCTGTCAGACGTGGTGGGAGCAGGCACAGCACAGAAACCAGCAGAGAGGTCCATCAGTGTGGCCTCGCTGCCCTGGCATGTTCTGCCTGTTTTGGGGAGGGATCCCTCCAGATCCAATTCCAGGTCTCAGGCCAGTACTAAAGAGCAGCCAAGGAGCAGCTCAGAGGAGCTCCTCTGTTTATTCAGTACCTGCCCTGATTTTAGGCAGTGTGTCCATCAGCTGAAGTCAGTCCCATCCCCAACCAGCTGTCACCTGCAGAGGAGAAGAAATGTTTGAGGAGTGTCCATCGAATGTGCCTTATCAGCCACTGAAGTGTGACAACTTCTCTTAGGTGTGTGGTTTGTATGAGATGACACTGGCTTCTAAGCCATTCATTCCCAGGCTTTCTGCCTTCTCCTCCAAGCCTTTTTCCTCTCTGTCTTTTAACCGACCCATCCACTTTCCCACCCCCCTGGCTGGGTTGGCATGAGTGCCTTCTTGCCCACAGCAGCACTAACCTGGAGCTGGGGTGATCATCGCCCAGTACAGTATCCTATCCCTGAAGTGGAAAGAGCTCCTGCTCTGGGGCACGAGCTGCTCCAGAGTGGAGACAATTAATGCATAACAGCACCTTCGCCCATCAGTGGTTCAGTCTGAATAGAAGTGAATGCATTCATTAGCTAATGGCTAAATGTGCTAGCTAGGGTACTAGTGCTGCTTCATCATGAAGGTCGGGTAATCATTAATAGCACAACAAACTGTTAAACTAGTTCATCTGTGTTTATTCTTCAGTCACTCCTGATTTACTGTGGTCTTTACCAATCTCAGTAAAATAATTCGGACATTCAGCATGTGTTATGCAACCCTGGCTTGTGCTGACAAAGACCATGGTATATCTAACATCTAAATGCTGCCAAAGCTCTGATTAGCTCTTCACAACTGAAATATAGAGTGGCAAGCATGCCTTTCCTGACATGAAATTCTTTTACTTCCAAAACGTGTACTCTGGTGATGAATTGCATATATCACTATCTAACCTCCTGACCCAGCTATAGTAACTGCTTTGTAGGTTTCCAGTTGTCCCAGTCCAGAATTTTCATGAGAAATGTGTCGCTTTCTGCTGTGTGCTGATCTACAGACAGTTACATTGCATAGCTGGCAAGCTGTGGTCTTCAAGGAACCAGTGTTCAGATCTTGTGGCCTTATTTCGGGCTGTGTTTGTTTGCAATGGGGAGGTGTCTTTAATGTTGCCACGGGGAAGCATGTTACTAACAAGGTTATAAACACAGGGGCTGGTTTTTCCCATTAGAGACATCAATGGCAAAGTTCCTATTCAGACTTCTAACAAAGTAGCATGGAGTGGACTTCTCACTTGGATGTATGCAACGCACTGTGAACCTTATGAGCTATTTTGAAAGACTAAAAGAGCATGTTGGGAGCAGCCATGTCTGCCTGTCACTCTAACAAAAGCTTACAACTGGAAAGATTTTTTTCTACTGGTTTGTAATTCCTAGCAGAGAATTATGTCAAAAGTGCTCACAGACTGACATGCCTTCAGTTATATTTACCCTGTTTGTGGCTGGTCCATGCACATTCCTCCCCCTTTTCTGGCCAATTGTCTGAATTATCTGCACCCACTGGAGAAAATGAACACTGAATCCGCGTAACATGAACATGAGCCACACTGATGAAGCCCCACCACAACTGCCTGGAGATATGGAGGATTTCTCATGTGTGGACATCAAAGTCGGGATGTCAACCTGAGCAAGCAATGTGACACTAAGGCGAACAGCAAAACACAGACAAACCCAGAAAACCTTGGCACTGCAGAGTAGAGAGACAAAGGGTCCTCTCACACAGTTTAGTCAATGCAGTTTTGAAGGCCAGATCTAAGCTACCCATGGGTTGTTGCAGTCCCATACTCTGAGCTCAAACTCATTTCCATGCACACAGATTGCAAGCCAACACTTAGTGGAAGGTTTGGGCTAACCTTTGGACCAAAAGGTAGATGGCTGCATGAATGCCTCAGAAATGTATATGTATGTCATAGAAGAGTGACATTATTACTGCAGCAAGATAGCAACAATTCATAATAACAAACCAGATATGGTTCAATACTCCTTTTCTCCCCCAGCATTTCTGTGTTAAAAGAAAAACATTGAGGCCGAATAAGGTAAAAATATAGCAGAGAGAGCCATAAGCAGGAAATGTCCAGCAGCAAATTCACTCATGCAAGAAAGACACTGTAGGATTTTGTTGCTCTGAAAAATTAAGACTTTGAACTAAGCCATGAGCAAGCAAGGGAAGAGAAAACTGTGAGATGATTATGTTTAGTAGTATCAGCTCTGTGCTAAAGGCTCTGGGAAGCTACCTGTTCCTGTGGACATGGGTTGAGTGTGATATTAATACTGGTGAGAGCCTAAATACCTGGCTGGCCAAAGCCAAGCCAAGCAGGCTGGTAAGACAAAATTTTAAAACTTCCAAGAGATAGGTTGAACTATATAATAAATTAAAGTATATTTAACAACTTGCGCTTGTGAGAGGACTGCTTTACAAGAACACAAGCAGGCTGACATTGCAGCAGTTTTCCAGTGTTGATTTGTGAGTGAATTACAAGAACATGTAACCCAAAACTTTCCTATTCAAAATATTTGGATCCATGCAAATACCCACAGTGTGCAAATCTGACTCAGCTACAGACACCACAGCTGGAGCACAGAAGAGAAAAGGAGACACAACAAACCCATGCATGATAAAATTTGTGCATAAGGATGAGCCACACAGACTCAGCTAGACTCATTGTATTCCAGCATCTGCAAGGACAATGAGGCGTGTAAATAGAATGAAATATATACATCTTCAAAGTCTTTTCTCTCACCTCAGCAAATAAAAAACTGTACACACAGACCAAAGCAATAAATTAGGAGTGAACACATCATGGATGATTTTTTTTTCCTCCACTACTCTATGAAAATGTCAAAGTTCAACAACTGCAATTTCTTCAGGCACATGCCCTCAGCACCTTGACCCACCCTCTGGGACTCCATGAATGAGAATCTCTACAACAATGTTATCCCTTCCTTTGCCCCTTCAGCCATGGTCTGGACATTGCCCATAAAGCTGCTGGTGGCAGCTACCCTCGTGCATATGTAGGCCCTCAAGAGAAGCAAGCATCTGTTCGGGCCGCTAAGGGATGCTGCTTTGCACCCCACAGCAAAGAAACCACTGGATGGGAAACCAAGAAACCATCTCCTTTACAGCACCTCCTCCTCCACTCCCAAGCAGTTGCTTGCAGCTGGGAAGCAGAGACAGGAACCGCCTTTTTCCCATATGCAACGCAGTCAAACCCAGCAGCCCAGCTTTCCACTCAAGCTTGTTTTCACTCCCTCACTCACTGCAATAAACCACTACAGTCCTCAAGCTGCAGCTGTAGGAAGGAGAGCTCTGCGTTTGGCAGCATTCACAGCATCAAAGATCAAAACTGAACCAAAAACTCTGTCAACTTTCTGATCCAGCTTGCTTTCTGGCTGTGGTAAGTGGCTGGCTGTGCTTCAGAAAGGCTCCCATGACAAAATTGTGAGGTCTTTTCCACAGTGCCTTTCTTATACCCAGAGGCATTCCAGATTTTGCAGAATCTCTCTGCATCTTTTCCTCACACATACATTTTTACTGACCTGCCTCAGTAGTGCATCACTGTGAAGGACCAGCTGCTGGAAACAAACAGCTGAAAAAATGCCAATGACTTAATTTCATCACAGGTGGATTTGAACGCACTCAAATAGTATTCTTGCATGTAAATGCATTTGAAGTGGAGGGAATAGGAAGGTGAGTTGGAGAACCTGTTACAGAGACTGCGGGAATAAGCCAGAGTGCACAGGTAGCTCACATAAAGTGGTGAATATGGTCCAGATCAGGATATAAGGTCAGCAAAGAGTTGGGCTGGATGAACAAATTTCTTTCTAGAAGGGACACAGAGATTAAACCAATATGAGCTTAGCTTCAGCCCAGCTGCCTCAGGAAAGGTACTCTCCATGCCCATAACTGCTGAGATTTGTGCTTCGGATACTAGTGAAGAAGTCACTTATAACTAATTCATCAGCTCAGAGCATCAGTATTGTAAAATTTAGCAAGTTACCATTGCTAACTTCTCTGTGTGGGTGTGGGCAAGAAGCAAGAAGACAGGATGCGGTGAGCCAGCAGCTGTGTATTGGTCCGGGAGAGGCTGTTCACAGCCGAGGATTTTAGGTTCTAAGCAGAAATTTGTATGACTTTTGCTGAACAGAGATTTCCTTGTGCATTTTTAATGTTCTGTGCTGTCTGCAGTGACGGTCATATGTAGCTTGTTGAGTGAGAAAGTGGCTTTAAATTAATGGGACCAAGAAGCCTGATTGTGGGAGAGGTTTTTCCATCACCAGAGGAAAGGTACAGTTGGGTAGGAAAAGCAAGGCAAAATATACCAAGGGAGCAACAGCATCCCTATGTAGGATAATGTTCAAATCAACCAGTGCTAAAGCTAGCTACAAATGAGTTGCTAAGCTGTGAAAAGGGCAGATTTTACTAGCTGACATCAAATTTTTTTGAGATTAAGGCTTCCAAAATCATTCCTAGTGCCTTATCTCTGAAATGGATACAGAAAATCCATTTCCCCCACATTTCCCTGTCTCTTCTGTACTGGAAAAATCCCCTTGTGCAAAACATTGCTCTTCCTCCCAAACTAGCTTACCATCTTCCTAACTGTGGTTA
Source organism: Neomorphus geoffroyi (assembly GCA_033558235.1). Taxonomy (NCBI): domain Eukaryota; kingdom Metazoa; phylum Chordata; class Aves; order Cuculiformes; family Neomorphidae; genus Neomorphus; species Neomorphus geoffroyi. The sequence continues at coordinate 4,626,364 of JAUMJM010000048.1, forward strand.
CACTGTGCAAGCATTTTCAGTAGACTTTAAAAAACTAATTATTAAAACAGTTGTGGTATTGGAACAACTGCTTTGTTCTTGCTGGAGACAGCTCACAGGAAGACAAACCTAAAAGCGATTTAAGTTCCTATTTCAAAGTTCAGCTTTGGCCAAACACATTAAATCCTAACTGATAGCTTCCTTTACAAATGATCAGTTTAAATGACTTCCTTTGACCCCCTTTTTCCAACTGACATTTCATTAGAAATGATCACTTTCATGAGATTTAGCAGATCTTTGTCCCTCATGGAGTTTTGGCATCTGAATGAAAAATTGAAGTTCTCAGTTGTGCACACACCATCTGACACTGGCATAGAGAGCTCATTTGTGTGTAGAAGGATAAATAACTCTTGGAACAACACTATGACGATTGGGTATGCAGGGCCTAAGCCAAAGTGACCTTGGGTGCAAATCAATTAGGACCAGGGGTGACCCTAGGCCAGGATTATCCAACTGCAAGCTTGAAGAGGGAAAAATGTATTTGCAACATGCCAGAAGCCTCTTGTCCTAGGGTTCATCATATAGTTCATGCAAGCAGGCTGGTAGGAAGAGCTTATGCTTGAACAGTCTCAGCTCACTTTTTACTGGAAACGTTGCGTGCACTGACAAACTCCAGTCTGCATTTCTTGTTCACTGGTCCTCCTACTGCAGAGAAGAAAAACTTCCCTTCTGAAGCATAACCCTTTCACATGTGCCTTCCCCACACCCATGGCAGAGAACAGTTTTCTTTACTATATATAACTTCCTTGTGCATATTTCCAGAGTGACTTTTCTACTGCCAGCAGTTACTGCTTTGAAGGCTGCATGGGATTTCACTTCCCCAGAGGAGCTAGTCCATAGCACTGATCAGTCAGGGGATTATAGCATTAACTAGAGATGCACCCTATTGGACACCAACGGAATGATCTTCCAGTACTTATGACAGCTTTAGTCATGTAATTGGACTCATTTGCACTCACAGAGGCCATCACTATGCATATTTAACTTGAGCAATAAGCTATGGCATTTTTTTTAAAAAAAATTTGAATAAAGGTATTAACTGCTTATGTTAGATAATTTGAATGCTAATTTAACTCTTCAAGTCTCAACGGAATTAAGAAACTTAATCTCATAGCTAGAACTTTTACCCAGTTGGGCCTCTTCAAACATGGCTATTTCTGTAACTATTACATTTTCGTGCGGTCCTGTCCTTCCCAGCTCCACCCGGCCCTCAGTTAAGCTTGAGACGTGAAGTCTAATAGATGAGGTACACACTGTTTTTCAAGAGCATCTTCAGCGTATGCATTCTGTACATCAGACGTGCATACAAGACTGCCACTAACAAAGTGCAAGAGGACGGCGAAGTTAATGTCCCTTAATTCTTCTGGGATCATCGAGGGGAATACAACATGATTAAGATGTTTCCAATATTTCTTCGACAGCTGCACTGTGCCATGCACTTTGTGCTACACAGGGCTGTTGAGTGATGCTCCAATGATGTTTTAACAAATGATAGTAAGTTTGAATTAATCAAGGAACAATTTTAAATGTGGGGCCAACCCCTGGGCAGTGCAGAACTGGAGAAAAGATGCTGTGGAGGACCACTTCAGCCACAGGGTTGCTTCTACTCCAAGACATCCCCTTGTGCACAGCCAGCCACACAGACGAGGGACCCTGTGCCCCATGGATGCTCCTAGGATGGTGCAGCACCAAGAAAACAGCATCCAGAGCATGGCTTGGTCAGGCACACAGGGACAGGTGCTGAGCAGAAGGAGGTGGAGGGAGCCAAATACAGTCCAATGAGAGAAAAGGGGCATGCGTGTGTGTGAGTGTGTTCAGAGGATATCCACAGAGCTGTGGACGGTACAGGACCAGAGCTAGAGCTGGCCTGTGGAGGCAAGGGAAAACACTTTCACATTGTTAATCATTTGCTGTTGTTTCCTGTTGACGACTCTGCTGTTGTACAAAACACAGGCAGAATTGTGGTTCTCCCCTCTGTGAGATTTTCCCTTGCACAGTCCTGGTGGGCTTCCCCGTGCACCAGCTATTTTGCTGACTCTGGCCAGCAGCTTGTGGCCATTGAGGATCAGGTTCCAAAAAAGTTAAGCTACCTTGCAGCAAAAAGAAACCTGTTTGCCCAACAGAAATATTCAAAGCATTGCTGGGAGCCAGTGTTGTTTCCACACTTGGAAGAAGTCACAGCAAAATAAATCAGAAAGGTTGTTTTGAAGGGGTTCTCAGCAGAGGAGGTAAAGGGTGGTCCTGAGAAACTCTCCTTTTTTTGAGAGTGCTGCAGTCATTTACTGCCTTTTACCACTAAAAGAGGTCACGGCACAGCCAGAGGAAGACCTCTCTAAAACAGGAATTCAAAAATGTTGTTGAACTTTTGTTTCAAGAAGCACCATTAAGTTTAATGACACGGGCTCAAGAACTCTTGAAGTTACATGTCAGTGAAATCCAAATGTGTCCCTGTACTTACTAATGGACTCCTATAGCAGACCACAGCAGCAATGTGGAAGACTGCTACACCTCAGTCAAAAAGGAGCTCAGTATGCGCATGTTCTCTTCAGCAGTGTAATTTAAACTTCCCTTTCCATCTTGTAATCCAGAACCTTTTTGTTTTTCTTTCTGAATCTAGTATGAGCCAAGCTTACTCTTATATTTCCCCTATCGTTTACAAAGCCATTAGATGGCAGTATACCCTAAATTATTCTTAGCAATGCCAAAAGTATTTTGATGGTGCTAGAAATAAACACTTAATCATGTGTTGACAGTGTAATTATGAACATAACAAACATTTACCATGAAACATATTTTATATTTATGTAGATAAATGAAAATAGAATGTGAATGAAAAAAATAAAAACACACAAAGAAAGGAGAGAAAAGAAACTAAGTATTTCATCAGAGCAGCAGGTTTGCTCTGCTATGAGAGGAAATGAGTGTCCTTCACTCTCCAAATGGAGTGTAGAAAAGATTCAAGCTAAAAAAAGAAAAAAAAATAACAGTCAAGCCAAGCAAATCTAAACTAGCCCAGTTGTCAAAGATGTTTATCAGCATTGCCACAGTCTCCAAGCACTGGTTAGAGACCAGGGTACCTATTGCACAAAGGGTTTTACAAGCACAGGACAGGGAGACAAGCAAATGGGAGCAGCCAGGGTCAGAGCCAGTCTCTGTGCAGACGGCAGCATCTACACACTCCCATGGGAACTGACAGGATTGTTGAGTTTTGGGCGAACTTCATCACCAGCTACTTTCATGTAAATTACACCGATGTTTACAGCATTGCAGAGAGGAAACATTCGACCAGCATATTTATGCCATGGAGGGCTGTGCTGCCGTAATTCTGGGGGAGGTCACCACAAGTTAAGCACTCTGCCTTCTTTTAACCTATCCTTGCAAAACATACAGTGGCCTTCATGACATTTTATATCCATAAAAATATGATGAGGAGTTACTAATCATGGTAGGAATACCCTCATCCTGCCAGGCTATGTAAAGTCACTGCTAAGAGCAGATTTGAGAGGCTTTAGGATGCCCAGCACCTAGAAGAAAAAAGCCCTTGGTCAGGTCCTGATACCATTGCTGCTGGGGTTGATTGCAAAACTAGTAAGTGTAGGAGAAGGGGTGGACAAGGGAGAGAAGATGGGGTCTTTCAGAGGACAAAGATCTTTCTGCTCCTTTCCAACAGGACGTAAACAAGTATTTCCTTGATGAGCTGCTTGGTCACTGTAAACTGAAGTTTTAATAGATTTGAAACTATTCCTAAATTTAAGCTGAATTTGCCAGATACTTCATATGTATAGATATAAAGAAGAAAAAAATTTGAAGCATTAATACTGGAAACACAAATCCACTGAAATTCACTGAACCACAGAAAGAAAATTTATCAATGAGAGACTGAAATGTTAGGTCTTGTCTTATCCGTGCTTTCTTAAAAATGTCTTCCTTGACCCAAATCCTGAGCAGCTATTCACTTATATATGTTTTGCTATATTCACAACCCTACTCAATGGAGTATCTATTGTTTCAAATATCTATACTTGCATTAATCTGAAGGCAGACTGCAAAACCTTATACCAACTGATACACTGATATCTTATCTGTGTGACCAGCCACCAGTGAAAGAACTTGTCCCAAGTTCTTTACAGTCCCTGTGTGATGGCAAAGTTTCCAGCACAAGCTGTCCTTTCCAGTTCTTCCCCACATGCACAGGAGACAGACCCTGCTCTCACACATTCATAAACAATAAGTATGAATATTGCATAGAATGCTAAGTCACAACATCTGTGTAGTTTATTTTATTATTGCTTTAATTATGATAGGAACATACAGAGGTCTTTGCATTTGAGACTACAGCAACAGAACAGTTAACAGAACATTAGCAAAGAATATACCATGTATTAGATTTTGTAGTATTATAAGGGTAACTATTGTTTATCACATGGGAGGCATTTAAGAATGTTTTCCTTTGCTGTTGCTAAGTAAGACTTTGGAAAGCTCATCCACTCAGCATCATGTACAGCATAATGTACAGCACGGTGTTCATGCATGTTTATCACTATATCCTCTTATTTGACTTTTCTGTTCAACTTTTGAATAATAGATTTGTTTTCAGGATCTCTGCAAAGAAGTTGTATGACAAGCAGCCTGAGATGCAGTGTAAAGGCCAGGAAAGTCTGTCCTGCACAGGCTTCTAGGCACAGATGTGCCGAAAGCCATATTTTATAGAGACAAAACAAAGGGATTACTTACACTTTGATCCTTTCATACTTTGAACTGGGCACCATCTTAAACTTAACCTCATTAATTAACCTTGGAAGGGGTAAAATCTCTCATGGGAGAAGGTAGGAACTTGAGCAATGACTGCAGCAGAGACCCAGGACAAGGTCTAGGAATGAAACAGAATTTTTTTTTTTTAAATAAAAATAATAATTAAGAAGGTGGTAGCTGGGAGGAAGAGCTGTGGAGAAAAGGTTTCTGAATCCTGGGAAACTTTCAAAATTCAGTGTAATTTTGTGACATTTCTTCTGGGCTGTAGAGAGCCAAGAGCCGTCACAAGGAGGCTGTGGTGGTTAATGCCATGCAGGAGGAGAATAAACCTGACTGGACGAGGCCTCAAGAGTGACTTCCTTTCAGTCTTTACTAAAGAAAAGTCCTGGGGATGGAACTAGAGCTTGATAAGTTTTCAGATATGTTGTCACTTTCCCAGGTCAGTTTCCAGCTGCATGTAGCATCCCATCTGGCAACTCCACACCACGGACCAGCCTGCACGAGAATTAGCACTAAAGCAGAGCAAGAGGCATCTTCCCAGCACCTGGCCTTACATTAAACCCCCATCATAACCAAGATTGATATGGGTTTGTGTGCCTTGCTACTGCTGAATTATCAGGCTGAAATCCTGTCTCATTGGCTGTCCCATGGGTGCTGTACACCAGGCATACCCTGGCACTGCGAAGCACCAGGCCAGCACACAGAAAGTTCAGTAAAGCTACCACTGCCAGAGCAGTCTCATTTTTCCAGTCTTAAGCCATCTCCAAATAAACAGCAATAACACAAATCTGGAGGGATTTGCATTTCCCATGATAGGGCACTAGTTCCCTCTGTTCCTTCCAGCATTGTGTTCTGCGTGTGGGGTTGGCTGACCTTAAGCCCTGCACCAGCCCTTGGCAGCACAGCAGCAAGAATATGCATTTCCCCAATAGCATCCTGAAACATGCAATTCAGGTGAAATGCTACTGCCCAGAAAGCTAGGAGCCCAGTGCACAGAAACAAACACATTTTCTCACTTGAGCATATAATTTTGAGATTGAAGCATAACCTGGCCAGGCAGTTTGTTGCTCCTTTGCCTGCAGACCGGAAGACCATAAGCCATTATCGTATAAATGTATTGATAGTGAACTCTCCCTGCCAATACAGTCCCCTTCTAAGGCCACTACCAAGAGCTGCTTGTGACAACAATTGCTCAAATAAAACAAATGGCAAAACTATGGGAGAAATAATCAATTTTCCTTTTCTGGAACCATAGCAGGCAGACCTGTCTTGCCCTAAATGCTTCTCCTCTCTCCTGCCCTTTAGGAACTGCATATGCCCAATACAATCCTATGATGCCACTCCCAGTTCCCAATCCTGTGCACGAGACACAGTCGATTGGCTTATTTTCAGAGCAGCTGATGGCAATTGTGGAGCAGGAGGGAAGCCAGAGCCTACGCTGCAAAAGCAAGGACATGTTTCATAACATGCCCAGCCATAGCTTTGCCCCACAGCTCCTCTCCAGCCACTCTTTCAGAGAAAAGGCAGTGCTGAGACCTGCCACAGAGCCTTGACACCTTGAAAATGTTGGGACTTGGGTAAGAAGGCCAAGGGATGCATGAATTTGGCACCTATCAAGTACTGTCAAAAATGCTTCTAAGGACTTTCTGCTGGAAATTAAAGCTGTTAATTCACACTCAGAAACTGCCCATGGAAATATGGCACAAAGCCCATCTTTTCCTGTGATTCCCCTGTCTAGCAAGGGTCTCTTTGGCAAAAGCAGATATTATTGATGTACAAGGAACAAAGCCAGGCTCAGATTTAAGCACTAATTTAAAATAATAACAACAACAGCTACTACTACCATTAGTAATGCTACTACTGTATATACTTGAGACCTCAGAAAGTCTCAAGATTAACACACCACTCAGGTTTCTGATGTATCTGTGTCTGGGCATCCAGGACAGAGTTACACATTGTGAATAACATTGAAATTAATCCCTGTAATATAATGTACTAGGTGACCACTTACAGAACTAACAAGACAAAGGAAATTTGTTGTTTTAGTTGCTAGCTTGTTTCTAGGCTTGCTTAATGCTTTTGAAACAAGATGTATCTTGCAGATCCCCTTGCATTGAAGGCAACAGTGATTATGTGTTCCCCTATTTATTGCCAGGAAGTAGCTGAATAACAAACACATAGAAAATATGCGCCAAAAAGCAAATAGAGCATTAATAACTATCAGCTTATTACTTCAGAATGGACAATAGGATATCCAGTTGCAATACCTTCCAATAATAATATAAAGCTGAGGTCAGGCTTTTCGGATCTTGGCTGTATTGGCATTCATTCTGACAAGGAAGAAGAAAAAAAAGAGTAAGTGTGGTTCCCACAGACCTTAAAAAGCAGAAACATCTGCTGCTGCTATGAACAGCTTGGATGCTGAGTTCAGCAAGAGAAAGTCCAGCAGCTAGGCCAGGTCTCTGCTTACCACCACATGCCTCTGTGCTCAATGGGAAATGATCAGAGATAGTTTCAAGGGACATATCAATAATTCAAAACAGTCAAAGCTAGCATAAACAAATAAGAATTAGAGCTCGCCTTTTGCCTACCAGCAAGACTGAAAGATATTACTGATGTCTTAAATGCACAGTTTTGAGCATCGGTCAGAACCATCCCCAGCTGATGAGTTGCTCCAAATTGCACATTTCATTTTTTAGTTTTGAATTGAAACACTGAGCAGAAATTCCAAAGAACTGAGTCTTGTTCTCAGCAATCTTCTGTGAGGCAGGGGGAAATGGCATGTTCTCATGGGCTCAATTTTTCTATTTGAGAAATGACCCCCCTTCTCACAGATCCACTATTCTCTCATTTCCCAACAGTTTTTTATGCTTAGATTTTTGAATTTTAGCTTACACAAAACACATACCTTCTAACATAAGGTCATATAAAAATGTCAGAGATTATGTTTTGCTAGCATATTGATGCAAACCGTTCTCAGAGAAACTCTTCCAATCAGAACCCTTTTTCTAAGCAAAACCTTTTGGCAAACTAGACATCATCCACAGGAACTGAGTGGCACAGCTCTAAGCAATTGCTCTGCAAGTAGCATGGTTAAATATACACAAAGAAACTCCTGCTTCTACTTGGAAAACATCAAACTGCATTAAGGCTGTAGCAACCATGAGACCAGAGAGAAAATGCTGCTGACTTGGCATTTTGTACTGCCTAATCTCTTAAATATTCTATGTAGGAAGCCTCATAGAAGTAAAGTCCTGTCAAAGTAAAAATGTCTGTACCCCATATTTCTGTATAAAAACAGATTTCCAGATACAGGGCTTTATTTTGCTTCACATTCTTGTACAAAATAAACCCAAAACCTTCCAAGGCTGCCCAGAGCTAAAAAGCAAAGAGAAATGAAGTCAAGACCTCTGGACTTGAAGGAGTGAATCTTGGCCCTGCTTCCTCCTCACTCATGTATGGGCATTAACCTGGAGTTGCTTTTCTTCCTCCTCACATACAGAAGCACAAGGAGAACCCTAGGCCAATTTCCTGGGAGAAGTGACTGAGGAGACTGGAAGTCAGGAGATTTAGATGAGCTCAGACTTATTTCATAATTCAGTTATTGCCATTATAAAAATACATTGGGCTGTAAGCAGATGGGTTTTTTCTTTTATTAACATATTTAAGGAATGCACTTACAGATAAGAACACAATGATGTGCACTGTAGATCCATACCATAGCATTTCTGAAGACATGGGGTTAAACACAGATATGCCAAGATATAGTTCTACTAGATATGCATAGACAGTTTGACATGTATTTATTTTGGCAGCAACACCATTGTAAGAAACACCCCTTTTTCACCTCCCTTTGTTTTTATTTCTAGTTTAAGAGCTCCTTGCACAAACACCAGCTCACAAACAGCACAACAGGTAGCATTTTGTGTAGTACAACACAGTACAGGTGTAACTAGTATATAAATGATGTCAAAGGTCAGAACTGAGGAAGCAACAGTAGGCAAGGGCTGCCCAGGCCCTGCTGCTGAAAAGGAAAGTTCATCCAAAAAGGTTGGGGCTTCACTTTTAGGTCTTTTCAAGAGAAAAATTTCCATGCTATTCTGACTTCAAAGTAATTCAAAGAAAATGTCACCTATGCCTGCCTGCAGACATGATCTCCTGATATCATTTCTTGCAGAGCCCTCTGTCTGCCACTTGCCAAAACCTGGGGAACAGGAGGTAGGTTCAGTTCTGCAGAACAGCTGCAAGGGACACTCCAAGAGAACAACACACCTGTGCTCCTGTATGCAGCACAATTTGACAACTCTTTTCTTTGCACAACTTAGAAAGCAAGTAAAGACTTAAAGGAACTGCCAAGAGCTTGAGAGCCACTTATTTTCACAGAGCTTGGGGCTCACTCTCTCTAAAGTAGATTGATATATTGACTTTCATAGCAGTTGCTCTCCTTTGGAAAACAATCATAGAATATCAGGGTGCAAGGGACCTCAAGGATCATCTGGTCCGGCCTTTTGTGGCAAAAGCATGGTCTAGACAAGATGGCCTTTCTCTCAACCCTCTCCAACCTGTCCACATCTCTTTTGCGCAGCAGGGATGAAAACCGCACACAGGATTCCAGGTGTGGTCTGCCACGCTGAGTAGAGCGGGATAATGACTTCTTTATCTCTGCTGGTGATGCCCTTGCTGATGCAGCCCAGCACCCTGTTGGGTTTCTTTGCAGCACACTTTTCACTGCTGTTGAGCTTGCTCCTCACCAGGAATCCCGTATCCCTTTCCACAGAGCTGCTCCCCAGCAGGATAGGTCCCAGCCTGTGCTGCACTCCTGGGTTACGTTTTCCCAGGTGCAAGACCTTACAGTTGTCCTTATTGAATATCATGAGGTTCTTGTTAACCCACTCTTCGAGTCTATCCAGGCCTTCCCACAGGATGCCTCTCTCTTTCCCAGTGTCCACTTCCCTACTTAGTTCAGTATCATCAGGAAACTTCATCAGGGTACGCTTGATCCCATCATCCAGGTCACTTATGAAGATATTAAACAGCATTGGGCCCAATATCAATCCCTGGGAGACACCACTTGACAGATTGCCAGTTTCAAAAGGAGCTATTTATAAGGTTGATGCAAAAACAATTGCCTTTTTTCATTGCAAACTGTGATGCTTATTTTGTATTAAACTTTTATTTAAATGTGTTCATGGAGTGTGCATTTTTAAAGTATGAAATTCACTCTACTTACTTACGTTGATAGTTTTGTTTTCACTATTTATTCACTGTCAAATTAAAGGGAAAAAGTCAAATTCAAGTACTAAAGACGATGTAAGGCAGTGGAAACTGCTACCAATATCAACCAAGCATACAGTCAGCGGACTGTCAGTCGTACACCTCGACACTGGCCCCAAAACTGTCATAACAGAAACAAGAGCCTTGAGGAGGAGGAGGGTCATGGATGTCCTTCTGCAACAGAAAACAAGAAATTGAAGGCTGTTATTAAAATGGACCTACACAAAACAACTTGAGAGGTTGTAGAAGAACTAAATGTTGACCATTCAACAATTCTTCATCATTTGCACCAAACTGGAAAACAAGGAAGCTTGACAAATAGGTCACACGAGCTGAATGAAAATTAAAAAAAGTTGCCATTTCAAAGTCTGCTGTGTTTCTTTCATGCAAAAAACCTGATTGGTTTCTTGATTGCATTGTGACACGTGACAAAAACCACATTCTATGTGGCAACCAACAGTGTTCTGTGCAGTTAGGATTATATGTTACACGCATGACTAGTGGTACTGTGCAGGGCAGTAGAAGGTGCCAACAGCCCTGAGCAGGTGAGTGTCTAAAGGTCAGAAAAAATTAACTGTATACAAAGATGCTGCTTCAAGTGAAAAAAAGGAGATAAAGCTTCACTCAAAGTCTATTTAAGCTCAAAATTCATTGACATGGGTTCACTGGATGTTTTTCACTGATTCAAAAACCAGCTTGGTGGATCTATGGAATGAAAATCTGTAAGGAGATTCTCAAGCCTCTGGAAGTCACCAAATATCAAATTATTTGAGCCAAATAAAGTAGAGCAGAACCACTTTCACTCTAGTCCTGCCTTATTAAACTCTTCCTAAAGGATCTGTTACCGGTCATTGTTAAAGAGGGAATTGGTGACTGGATAGACCTTTATACTGAGGAGTTACAGCTGCCCTTCTTGGTGCATGTATGTTGTAAGCATAACGTTTTCTTTACACATATTTGCCAATCCTGGAATAGAATTGAGCAAGAAATGAGAGGCCAATGCTTAAAGATATCAGCCCCATATCAATGCTAGGTTCCCACGAAACAACTCTATTCTAGGAAGCAACTTCAATCAGAGACCAAAGTGGAAAGTAAAACTCTCTCATCCTTTCTCCAACACTCATTGCACCAAGGAGCCATGCCTTGCCCAAAATTAGGAATACATAGAGTCAGAAGTTCTGCGTAAGAGTCTTTACTTAATGCAAGATACATAAACTAAGAGCGCCCTCTTCTGAGATTGTCTCTGCAAACTGCTCAGAACAGCGTCTGTCCTTTCCCTTTCAGAGGGCAACAGAGACATGGAGGTGTAGGGTACCTTCCACCTTGTTCTTTAATACACAGATGACACCACATTTACCTTCAGGGAACAAGCAAAATGCGAGATCTTTGCCAAAAGGAAGCGAAAAAAAAAAAAATAGGGAAAACTAAACAGCATGCACAGTGGTAGCAGGATCTTAACTGTTCTCAAGTTGGTCATATGAGAATCTTTGCAACTAAGCTGTTAAACTGGAGGCTGCAAACTCACAAGCTATAGATCAAGGAGATGAAACTTAAGGAGCTTCTCAGAACTGTCTCGCTCAGTACTGCCAACTTTCACATTTTCTTACCCATCTTACCAGATATAGGGTTTCTTGATGTCCCACCTCCTGAAGGCAAGTTATTAGAAACAAGAAGAGCAGGATGAAATTATCTGAAGGTTCCATCTGTTTTTATTTCAGAAAAATGCCAGATACTGTACTCTTAGCAGTACCAGATGGGAGCTCTTTCAAAAAAGTACTTTTTTAACTGTTAGGAAATGCTGACCTGTGAAATTTTAAACCTTTAACACAACTCTAACAGTTTTGACAGAAGTTCTCAGATACAGACTGGAATTATTAGTTACCAGATAAAAAGGATCCAAAAGCAAGAAGTTTGGAAAAACTGCTTTGTGGCATGCACCTGTGGATATGTGACTACACAACTAATACATGCAGTATCTACCAGGATATGTGATTTACTTCAGGTCAAGAAAAGACACAACGGGAGAACCCAGACCCATTCATGTTGCTGGGTTTGGGCTATTTTCTGAAGTCAGGCTTTAGGGAAGCATGAAGCTAGCAGATATTTTGATCTTTAGACAGAGCCTAACACATTGGGGCTGTGGCTGGAATTCAGCAGGAGAGCAATAAAGTTATCATGGGCACCTCTATATAAGTAGTTTCACTTGAAAAACCTTCTCTCCTTTCCCTTCTTCCCTTCCTCTAAAGTTCTGCCACTGCAGAATTTCATGTTTCAGGCGAGTGCCAAAGCATTTTCCAGCCAAACTGGCTCACTTACAAGTTGCACTCCATTTCAGATTCCTCTGGTAGTTTGTTTCAGTATAGATGATTCCTCCTTGACCTAGACCTCTCTCTTTAGCCAATTTTGACCCCTATGAAAATGCATATCCTGGCTTTCTCTGCCAGAATAAAGGTCACTGGAAAAGAAAAGAAAGCAAACTTCACAGAAATGATCTACTTCCTATCATTTAACACACATTGTGCTGCCAAGCTAGAAAACGGCCAAAAATTATAGTACAGAGGAGAAGATGGAAAATGGATACTTCTGCTTTTGGGGCTATATTTTCTAACAGCAGTATGATTCAGTTGTCTAATCCTTGCTGGTTAGCAGAATCACTCAGAGTGACATCTTTGCAGGAATGTGTCGAAATATCATTTTTAGAAGTTTTAAAATTTGACAAATACTGGGGGAAAGATGTGTTTCTGCAGCAGAAAGTAGAATCGAACATCCTATTCCAGAACAGACTGTAATTATTGTTCCAGTGGCAGCTGTTATCTCAGATGTGGAAGAAGTTGTTTTGGTGAAAAAATCCCCTGTTAAGTTCCAGCTCACCAAAAAAGTCCTCAACCAAAAGCAACACCACAGATGGATATCACTGCGAGTACACACTCACATTGAAGTTTTCAGCAGCAGTCAGCCCTTGTACACCACTGGTCACCAGACCACTTAAGGGACACAAGAGGTTTAACATCAATTTAAATGGCACCAGCACTATTCTCCCCTCAAGTGTTGCTTAGAAAACCCATGTAAAATGCATGATGTAATGATCAGAACATAGGCTGAAATTTGAAATTTTGGCAGGCAAAGTGGCATAAAGAAAATAAGAATTACCTCTTTTTGCACTGAAAGGATCAGGAAAAAAGCTGGCTGTCATGAGGTCAGCATCTATTCAGTGTAGAGTCATGCCTTTTTTGCCAACTGAAACAATTAATGATGTTGTATTTGTGCTGGACAGCCAAGAGAAAGCCTCAGAGGATGGAAAGTGCTGGTACAAAGTGACCGGGCAGATGTAACAAGGAACACTTGGCTTAAAGAAAGTATTAGGAGTTTTTAAGGAAGTGAGAGGGAACTTGCCAAAAATCAAGTAGACATGCACCCTGTTTTATGGAATCAGTACAGAAAATGCTCATCTGCCAGCACCTCCAGAAAACAAAACTTCTCTGGGGGTTATGTACAGATCTTCAGACATTTATTCACTGAACAGACTTGCAACACCTTTCTGGGTTTGGCTAGGATGGAGCTAATTTTCAGAAGAAGCTAGGAGGGGACACAGTCAGGGCAGCAGAACCAAACTGGCCAAGGGGATATTCAATACCATGACTTCATGCTCAGGATATAAGAGGGATAGTTGTCTGGAAGGTGGGGTTGGTGGTGCAGTTCACAGCTCGATAAGTACAGGGCATTAGTTTCCAGGCATTGAGTGGTTTGCACTATGTATAACTCTGTATATTCTTTTACTGTTATTGTAGTTATTGTTTTTCTCCTCATTTGCTGACATGTTGAACTGTTTTTATCCCAGCCCAGGATAAAAACATATCAGCCCAAATCAACAGCCCAAATCAAAAACATAGAAGTTTTTGATTGCCCTCCCCAGCCCACAGAAGGGCAGGGGTGCAGGGAGCAAGCAGCCACATTGTTCTTTGTTGCCAGCTGGGGCTAAACCGTGACCCATAGCTGCAACTCCACAGTTGGCCATACAAGTCTTTCAAATCCACAACACCTACTATAAACAAACCTACTTAAAAACATGCCATTATACCCCAGAGATACGGTGAAAGCCACACAGCTGCCATGGGAGTGTTCTTGACTTGCAAGCAAGAGTGAACTTGCAAGAAAGACTGATTTAATTTCATTCTCATGCATTTGCTTTCTACATGAAAAAAGCTTTAACACATACACATACAGAGCTCAGAACAGTTTCATAATGATTTCATGTTTTAAAAAGATTTGTTCTGTACTCACATAGCAGAATGTCTACTGTATTTAAATGATTATAAAAGCTTTCAACATCAAGTATGTTAATCTGTAACATATGCTGCATAGGATGTCACTAATACATCAGACATCAGATTCAAACATTTATTCCCATAAATGAGGCAATTACTGCCATGGAGATGGCAGATATATTGAAGGAGACAGATGTCACTCATTAAATACACTTCCTTTCACAGAACTACATTATCGCTTTGTCTGCTGCAGACAAGTTTGGCAACATTTTCCAGTCAATGGGATTTGCCCACACGCAAAAACTGGGAAGGATTTGTTATTGCAGGTTATCTCATCATGTAGATCCTTAATATCAGAAGGCAAATCACTCTTAGGCTAGAACTGCTACTCCATATGGGAAGAGATATTTCTCAGTATAAATCCATTACAATTTATCCCTTTCCCTCCCTTAGGTTTGTTCTTATCACAGGCACTAATCTTGATCCATAACCAACCCACTGAGGAAGCCCAAATGATGAGATCATTTAAGACAGAGACCATTTAAGGACTTACGCTATGAACAACCGCTCTCATCTCTACAGGCTGTTCCCTTTTATGGCTGGATCAAATCACTCCAAGAACACTCCATCTGCAATGGTTTGTGCTGGTGATGACCAACAACCAACATCAGAATGCTATACTGACTGCAAGTCAAACTCTGACTCTATCTGCAGGCACAAATTGTTACTACTACTAATATTAAAAGAAAAGCTATCATGGAGGAATAGCAAAGTCCACAAAAAAACCCCAACAACAATAACAATAACAAAAAATCACCAACCCCCCCCAAAATCAAGTATTTATCTGGCTTTTGGCGGAGTACAATTAATCACCTCCCTCCTAAAGCTACAAGTATATAATTTATCACCACAATAAATTAGAATCACAGAATAATAGAATAATAAGGTTGGAAGAGACCTCCGAGATCATCAAGTCCAACCGTGCCTGTCTCCCTACTAAACCATGTCCCTAAGAAACTCATCTACCTATCTTTTAAACACCTCCAGGGATGTTGACTCCACCACCTCCCTGGGCAGCTGTTCCAATCCCTGACCACCCTTGCAGTGAAGAAATTTTTCCTAATGTCCAGTCTAA
This sequence comes from Neomorphus geoffroyi, assembly GCA_033558235.1. Taxonomy (NCBI): domain Eukaryota; kingdom Metazoa; phylum Chordata; class Aves; order Cuculiformes; family Neomorphidae; genus Neomorphus; species Neomorphus geoffroyi. The sequence goes on from JAUMJM010000048.1 coordinate 4,641,829, forward strand.
ACCTCACCTGGTGCAACTTGAGGCCATTTCCTCTTGTCCTATTGCTTGTCACTTGGGAGAAGAGCCCAGTACCCACCCCATCACAACCTCCTTTCAGGCAGCTGTAGACAGTGATGAGGTCTTCCTTCAGCCTCCTCTTCTCCAAGATAAACAACCCCAGTGCCCTCAGCTCCTCCTCACGGGGCTTGTTCTCCAGCCCCCTCACCAGCCTCGTTGCCCTTCTCTGGACACGCTCCAGACCCTCAGTGTCCTTCTTGTAGTGAGGGGCCCAAACCTGAACCCAGCACTCGAGGTGTGACCTCACCAGTGCTGAGCACAGGGGCACAACCACCTCCCTGCTCCTGCTGGCCACGCTGTGCCTGACACAGGCCAAGGTGCCACTGCCCCTCTTGGCCACCTGGGCCACTGCTGGCTCATGTTCAGCCGCTGCCAACCAACACCCCCAGGTCCTTTCTGCCAGGCAGCTCTCCAGCCACGCTTCCCCGAGCCTGTAACGCTGCATGGGGTTGTTGTGTCCCAAGTGCAGGATCCTGCACTTGGCCTTGTTGAAGAGTCCAGATTATTCTCTACAGAAGAATTGTTCTGCATTTGGATATATGTAAGATCTAAGATACTGCTTTTTGAAGAGATACGGAATAACAGAGATATTTAACACAAAGGGAGTTCTCCACAGGTAGGGGAGTGTAGAGGTAAGAAAGAGTTAACACCTTTTCACAGAGAAGCCACATTGCACAGGGCTGAAAATGTTATCCCACATGAAGGAAAGGATCCTTTAAAAAAGTCACTTGTGGCAAGTTTTTTCATTTTTCCTATGTACTTCCCATGGTATTTTGGGTGTAAATCAGACAGTAGCCCATTTGTTTACATCAACATTGAAAAAAAATTATCAGAATAATACACTCATGCTTCTTTATGTACAAGGTGATGAAAGGCCTTGTAAAAAGCGAAAGTGGGAACCTTAAGTCTCTGCTAGTTCCAGCCCTGCCACTCAGGGGACTCATATCTTAAGTTCAGCCGCCCCACTACATACAAGAGTGTAGGACAGAGTAGGGGCAAAGTCAGGGTGTACCCACAGTATCTTCCAAGGCAAAGGCTCGCTTTGCCTTGGAAAGCCAACTGTCTGCAGAAAAGCCAAAAAATCTCTTTTTATAAGAAAAACAAGCCACAGGCATGAGTGGTTGATGATGCTTTAAATCTATTACACATCTTCCCCAAAGTCATGCCTCAGAGCTATTCAGATGGATATCCAGAACATCCATCAGGTGGATGAGAAAAATACTAGTGTCCATCTCATTGAGAAAGTTCAAGTTTACAGTGAAACACTCGCTGGCTTTCTAAAGCACTGTACAAATTGGGTGATTTGTCACCATGGCCTGAAGAACAGGAAGCAGCTTACATGATGGTTTTCACAGCGCTCTTTCACTCATAAATAGACACATCTGTAAGGTGCTGGTTAACCAAAAGATCATTGTCTCTGTGTTCCAGATGTGCATTTAAGAAACACAGCCTGACTTGCCAGCCAAGGTTCTGCAAGTGTTTGATACAGAGGGTTTGGGAAGCTGTTCTTTGGGCTTGTGAAAGCATGACAAGACAGTCTGGAAACTACCAAGAAAATTCAAATTTATACAACCTGATATCCCTCATTCAGAGAGTATCCTCTAGGAAATGCACGTTCCTCTTTTGTATTCACCAAGGCCTCCTACACAAGCAGAAATGTAGACAGAACAACCCTATTGGCTTTCTAATGAAGCCACAACTTCTTTGTGTTACCACAAATATAACTTATAATTTAATTCTTCATTGTGATTTCCTCAAAAACATTACAGCAACATCAAGAAAAAAAACATGGGTCATTTAACTCCACGGTTCTATGCTTAAAACACATACCATCTCTCTCACTTTATAGGAGACAAGCTCCTATATAGGCGAAGACTGTCCTAGGATTCACAGTCTTTTTTGTCCTCATCAACAACCCTCTACAGCAGCAGAAAAAGGGAATATAAGACACAAATGAGAAGCAGATGCTTAAAAAATAAAGAAAAGACCACAACAGAAACTCCCATCGTTCATCGAATAGTTCAACCAATGACCCAAGATCAACCTCCTGAAAGAGCCATGCAACAGCATGTAAAATACTCCCCTCAACATGTGCTTGAAATGAAAACATGTGGTGGAAGAGTCATTAAACCTGAATAAACTGACCCAGAGTTCAATAAACAAGTTTTAAGACATTAATGATAAGAAGTGGAAATATCCAGTACAAACAAGAACATCACCGCACAGCAAGAACCCCGAGTTACATGCAGGCTCCCCAGCACACAGAGAAACATAGCAACTGCTCTTCCAAACATTTGTTGTTTATTTCCACTTATCTCTTCTTCAGATACAAAACACCTATGTCATAGGGATAGGTTGACATATACATTTAATCTTTGGAGTGTTTCTGATTACAAAGATTTTGATTACAGACCTATACTGCTGGACTCCAATCAAGGCTTCTAATTACTCCTGTGGGTATTAATCAGAACGTCACGTCATTAAGTAGAGAGCAAATACAGCGCATTTCCAGTTCTTGCCTCCTGAAGGAAATACAAGTTTGTACAGTAGCTACTTTCCAGGAGGTCTAATGATTGTGAACATACAGCTATGTCCAGAGTTTAGGTGCTGGATGGACTCAGCCCAGTAGAGCTACTGAGACAGAGTCAGAGCAAACCACAGATGAGTGGCAGAGATAAGACAGAGCACTTCCAGGGACACCAGGCTCCTGGTCCTACTCTTCAACCTTTTGGTTTTCCTTTGTCATCCATTGCTCTTTCTGGACTTATTTTTCTTTACCTTTGGGAGGGAAAAGAGGTCCTGGAGGATGAGGCAGGCAAAACTGCAAGAATCATGGATACTTTGGCTCAGAAGCACATGCATCAGCTGAACAACATAGTGGGCACTTGCACATGCTGCCATTAAACTGCAGCTACAAAAATGAGGTGTGGGTGGTGTCTTGCACAGCTCAGCCCATTCCAAAGTAATGTTTCAATTAATTTAACAAATACCGTATTGCAGGCCCTCAGTAAGGCTGATGGTTGCAGGGAGAAGAGAAACATCAGTGCAGATCACCCTTTGTACATTTTCACAGTGGGGTTGTACCTGTGACATAGCAAAGTGAAGAGGAGGATGTGGAATGCCTTGCCCTATGCCTCAGGTGGTCACTGCAGTATCTCATGGCCAGAGAGCAGTGGTACCATGGCTTGGTTACTTTGATGCTTCCTCAAATGACTTGAGACAGCAAGTTCCCAACAGCCAAGACTGTGCACTGAATTTCACACTGTTGTCTAAAGTCATCCCTGACGGACACCTCCAAGGCTAAATTTGACAGCTCTCATTTGTGCAAATCTTGCTGTCTCAACAGTGGCTGAGAACAATTCCAGTCCCAAAGCATAGAACAGCACATGTGAGGTGTCTGCTAAGATGGACAAAAATGCTGAGGTGTTTTCAGAAGCCGAAGTTAGCTGCACACCTCTTCCCTGCCAAAGTGTGAGGGCTGGCATTTGAAGGAGTCTCACAAAGAGGTAACATACAAGAAACAATTTTTCCTGCTAGACCAACAAGTCTTCTCTACTCCACCTGCACAGTACCTAAATATTTATACTGTACTAGTTACATACAATTTGTCTCAGTCTAAGTTAACAACATCCCATTTGACATAAGCCTTTGTAGATTCCAAGGAAAACACAATCTGAGGAGGGTGTGAGTTACATCTTGCTGCCACTCACTTCATGCTAAGGACCTCAGCGCTTTCTTGCTGCTTTTCCCTTTACTTTTGAGCATCCTTTGTGCTTCCATTTCGTTATTTATGTTTCTCTCAAGTAGCAGCTCTGTGACTGACTCCTCATAGTGCACGTGGTGGGTTGTTTGCCCTGCAGAGCCCAGCCCAGCATCACCTGGCACCTCTCTCCAGTCTTGTTTTCTGTCTGAGGTCTCACAAGGTGAAAGCCTGCGATTTCCTTCTTCCTTTCCTTTCTCCCTCCAGATGCATATTTTCGTGTTGAGTTTTATTGCTTTCTTGGGCTCTGCCCACCAGAACCAGGTGTTGTGCACATTAAGATAGCCCTTGAGCATTCCATTACCTGAAAAAAACAGGGAGACCCTTAGTTCTCCCTTTGCTCCCTAGCTGACCCCAAACACTGCTGAAGAGTTCGGAATCCACTTGGTGGGGTTTTTTTGCTCCTCTTCCTTGCAGTAACAGCACCACCTTTTGGCTCCCAGCTTGATGCTTTGATTTCACATCAGCAGCTCTGTGATATCTCTGCAGATGGCTGACATTTCCTAAATCAAGCTCTCACCTGCCCTAACTGTGCTTATTTCATTTGTAATACTGTTACCTGGAGAAAAAGAAAATCCCACAAACCCCTGAAATGAGGGGTCATGCCCTCTCTCAACCATACATAACCCGAGTGATTCCTCTCTGAACTCATTGGCTTTTCAGATAAGATAACTGGTTAGCAATTAATTCCATCTCCACCTAGCTCTGTGCTTTGAGTGCAGCAAAGCAGGTAGCACGGCTCACAGCACACAGTCATTCTCAGCACTGAATGTACATAAACATACCAATCCTTTGACCCTTCTCTAATCAGCCTACAAGCATGAAGTAATTGAATGCAAAGGGATGGTGCCCACAACGCAAGCTTCTTAGAAAAGTGACTACACACAAAACATAGCTGTTTGTCTAGAGCTTGTGGTTTATATAGCAGAAAACAAGAACTGAGGAACTTTTTGAGATGAGGCAGTAACAATCTGACATACAAGAAGAGAGATGACCACCCACATGCGTTTAAAATAAAAGCTTGCCTTCAATTTTCAGTCATGCTTGAACAAGGGTCTGAAAGCTGAGTGTTTGTTTTCTTTATGGGTGACATCAGTTATAGAGCTACAACACAAAAAATTGTCACTGCTTGCAGCACCTGCTGTAACACACTTTAATCACCCACCAAATCTTTCTTTCACCTTTTCAGCTCTGATAAATCAATCTCACTTTATTGATGTGATTCCCACCAGCTGGGCTCTGATCCTTCTGCCTGCCTCAGAGGTTTGCAACACCAATAGACGTGAGGCTCTCCTAATCAGGGATAAAGCAGAACAGATGCACCCCTTTAACAGTGCAAATTCAATCCAGTTCCAGTAAGAAAAGTGTTTTGCTTAAAATTCATCAGAATCTGCTTCATTTTGAGGATTAACTTCTCTCTTACACTCTTTGGTAGAAGTCCTTTGGGAATGTCTAAGTCAATAGAACTAAAGCACTTCTTAAAGATCCATAAATAAATGCACCTGCAGATGGCCGAAGATGCAGAGCAGATTACTGCTATCCCTGAAGTCTGAGATTAAAAACAATTATAGGTTGACTTTCCTTGCATCATGGCTGTGTGCCTTGACCTTTGCAGTCGTAGAAATTGAAGTAGTCAAGTATATCTAAAAAGGCTCATAAGTATCTACATTCTGATTTATAATGTGCTCCAATAACTTCTGATTAAATCTGGCATATTAAATCAAATGAATACGCATTTACAACACCTTTCAAAATCTAAGCATAACTTCAGCTTTCCTTCGCTATTTCTAATTCACCTGTAAATTACTCTAATTCTCATTATTGTTTGTTACTTTTCTCTTACAAAGCCCAGGAATCTAATTGTATTGGAGTACCACTAAGGATAAAACTCTAGAGGATGTCCCCATTGCCTGGGCTCAAATGCTAGCAGTCCCTAAAAAGGTACTGTAAAACTAGGTAAAATATCTTATACACCCATGTCTTTCCCAACTCAGTCACGCAAAGAGGTCCGCATCAAAGCATCTCTCAGTATATTTTCAGAGTAATATTTTAGCTTATCAGCAGTCAGCTCTGGAATGAAAACTTGGCTGAAACGAGCATATTAGACTTCCTGTCACAATATCTAATCTGAGTTCAAAGGAAAAACAAATATGCAAAGACTGGAACAATGTTTGCCTGTTAAAACAATCTAGATCAACACAACATAGGAAGGAAATAGCAAAGAGTTCAGGTATTTGCAAAATAAAGTTGAACACAGGCTTTGAGAAAGCATTTGACAGTCTCTCCCACCTAGACACAGCTGTACCTGAAGAGGAAATTTCAGAATATTCTGCATTGCTCAACAGCAGATCCTGAAGACATGAACAGCGCTTTTGCAAAGGCTGGTGCTAACTACAGTCAAATGTTTTTCTCTTCAACATTTACAGCGTGATCCCAAACTCACTGCAGTTGAGAGAGTGCCATTGTTGGCTTCAGGCTTTCAAGTGGATGCAAGCACTAATTTTTGAATGGGCTGCTGTTAAAATAGGGGAGAAGAACACCTTGTCCTAGCTACCTAAGGATGGGTTTGGGTCCTGGTCATTAACAACTTTGACAAACACAACCCATGCTGGACTTAAGACAATATAGCTTGGAAGTACGTGGGATGTATTACGCACACAACCCAACAGGAATTGAAGATTATTCTGCTGATAGTTGACTTTTGCCAGTAACTAGCAGCACAAGCAACATCTTGTGCTGACTGGCCCCTTGCTCGTTCCAGCTGGAACTGGCAGAGACCATCCAACCCCAAACCTATTTAATGTATTTTGTCCTCTTAATGTACTGAACAAACTTCACTTACAGCAGCTCTAAAATACTAACTATTCTAATTCATCCCTAATAGGAGCGAGACTAATGAAACAACTCACTTCAAATGCCCTGGAGATATGTTTGATAAGACACCTGCCAGTATACAGTCATCAGTTATTTTGTTCTCAGCCTATCACAGGGATAAGTGCAATGCGATCATGAGAAGGAAAATAGATCATGAAAGGGAAACTGAAAACCAGCAAGACAAATAAGGAAGCCAGCAGGAAAAAGTTAATATGTATACTAATTATCCATTAGGAACAAACAAATCCCCTAGCAATCAACAGTGCAAATGTTACATTGTTCTTTTCCTTTATGTTAAGCTTTTGCTTTAGGGGTGGGAGGACAATTAAGGTGAAACTGGAAGTCAGTCTCCTAATAAATAAACTGGGTTACAAATGCTGGCAGTGGTTGCCTGGTCCCACTGGCACCACAAATGCTGGTGAAGCTGCTGGGGGGTTGGAGGCTGACAGCAGAAATACAGTGAGCAAAAAACAGTCTGGTACATTTGACACCGTATTAAAGGTTTGGTTTTTTATTTTCTAAATTTTTTTTTTCTGAGCTTGTCCTTTGATTTCCCTCAGAAGCCAATGCAAATCTTCCTGCCTAACCCTTCAGCTCACTCACACAGCAGAGGGAGCTAAGCCACCAGAAACTAAAAGAATATTCCCTTCTCACTGAAAAATGGGGTATAACTCAGTCAGTTCTCTGCCCTAAATCTCTGACCACTCAGTATTGAAGCTGTCCTGCAGCAGGGTCCTCTCTTCCAGCCTGTAGTCCTCCTGAACAGACAGCTGATGAGCAGGAGTGCATATGCAGTGCTTTGGACTTCATCTCTGGAATTCTTTCATTTTTCAGGGATATTTTTTTAAAGGATATTTTTCTCTACAGTTTCCCTTTTACCAGAATGGTTTTTTCTACATATTGAATATAAATCCCAGTATTTTAAGGCACTGCAGAAAATTTTCCTTTCTGTGCTCGCTCCAGTCCAGCTCCAAATCCTCATTACCTGACAACAAGCCATGGGGCTCACCTGTGGACTTATCTTTAGTTGATGCCAATGTCAACCTTGTCCTGGCGTAGGCCAGCCCTCTCAGAGAAGAGAATTTCATGTCATAAAACCACAATTACTTCTCACAATAGCTCCACTGCTTTCAATATCCTCAAAACAAAATATAACTTCCATCTATAAGGCACTGATAATCATCAGGCAGGACAATTTGTAGGACAGTCTTATTCCTCCTGCACTGAGTTACAAGAAACTGCCTAATAATCTTGCAGCCGTGACAAACTAGACAATGAAATGATAGGTGAAATTTAACTATGAAACTTTAGACATGAGGGGAAAAAAATCCCACTGGTTAAAAATTCATTGGCTTTCTTAGATGGCCATGACAATTCCCCAGTTGAACATCCTCTCTTAGACTCAGGCCAGTATTTATGGAAGAGTCAGGTTCCCTTAAATAAGATGGTTTCAGTCCAACAGCCTTATGGGAACACTGAAAGTATAAGCCTCTGTACACACCATCATTTCTGACACCACCAAATCCACTCTTGTTCAGTAGGTGACCAGAGTCATTCACATCTAAGCCTAGCTGAATGTTCCCACTGCGAGTCAGCTGTGAAGTCCAAAAAGAGGACTCAAATCTGATGAACTGTGTGCTTTAACAAAGCCTTATGGAAGGACATCTTGTGTGCACCTTCTCACACTGCATTGCCCAAGTGATGCTGGCCTCATCATATGCACCTATACGAGTACCTCCAGAGGAAAGGCCACCATGTCAATAATTTATAGTGCTGGTTTGGGCCCCAGAAACAACTTTTGTCAGGATTAAGAAACAATGTTTACTCTTCCCCTATTTTAAACAAAGTTGGTTTTGCATCAGATTAATTTGGGACAATGAGCTTTTCTTCGTTAGTATGAGAATAAACATCTTGCCTTTTCTACATCTATCTTAAATTTTAATCCACAAAGCATCACAGAATCACAGAATGGTTTGGGTTGGAAGGAACCTTTAAAGGTCATCTAGTCCGCCCCCAACTTGCAGTGAGCAGGGACAACTCCAACTAGATTAAATTGTTCAGGGCTCTAACCAACTTGACATTGAATGTTCCCAGGAATGGGGTTTCCACTGTCTCTCCGGCCAACCTGTTCCAGTGTTTCACGACCCTCATCATAAAAAATTCTTCCTTACACCTAGCCTGAATCTACCCTCTTTTAGTTGAAAAACCATTACCCCTTGTCCTATTGCTACAGGCCCTGCTGTCTGATCTTATCTTTCTTTTAAGCCCCCTTTAAATATTTAAAGACTGCAATAAGGTCTCCCCAAAGCCTTCTTTTCTCCAGGCTGAACAACACCAGCTCTCTCAGCCTTTCCTCATAGCAGAGTGCTTCATCCGTTGGATCCTTTTTGCAGCTGTCCTCTGGACACACTCTAGCAGGTCCACCTTTCCTAAGGTGAGGGTTCCAGACCTGAATGCAGTACTCTAGTTGGGGTCTTGTGAGAATGGAGTAGGGGGGCAGAATCACCTCCCTCCATCTGCTGGCCATGACTCTTCTGAAGCAGCCCAGGATATGTTTGTGCTTCTCAGCTGCAAGTGTATGTTTCCAGCTCATGTCCAGCTTTTCATCCACCAGTAGCCCCTAGTCCTCCTCCACAGAGTAGCTCTCAATCCCTTTATCCCCCAGCCTGTATTGATACCAGGTGCAGAACCCTGCACTTGGCTTTGTTGAACCTCAAAATGTTTACAGGGGCCCACTTCTGAAGTTTGTCCAAGTCCTTCTGGATGGCGTCCCATCCCTCAGGCCTGTCAGCTGCACCACTCAGCTTGGTGTTATCTGCAAACTTGCTGAGGGTGCACTTGATCCCACTGTCTATGTTATCGATGAAGATCCTAACCAGTACTTGACCCAATACAGACCCCTGAGGGACAACAGTCTGGACACTAAGCCACTGACCTAGTGGTCAATGGAACCATCCAGCCAATTCCTCATCCACCATCCACCATTCATCAAATCAGTATCTTTCCAATTTAGAGAGAAGGGCTACTGTGTCAGAAACCTTGGAGAAATCCAGATAGATGACATCCACAGCTCTTCTCTTTTCCACTGATGTAGTCACTCTATCATAGAAGGCCACTTGGTTGATCGGGTAAGATTTGCCCTTGGTGAAGACAAGATGTCACTTCCCTGTCCTCCACATACCTTAATATAGCTTCTAGGAGGATCTGTTCCATGATCTTCCCAGGCACAGAGGTGAGGTTGACAGGTTGGTAGTTCCCAGTATCCTTCTTTCTACTCTTTTTAAAAGTGGGTGCCATAAAGGTGCAATAAGGAGTTTTAAACAATCAGTCTTCAGCTCTAAAATACCATTCAAGGACTAAACAATGCAGTCCTGATACAGCATGGATAAAACCCCACGACATCCACAATTTACAGGCAAGGGAACTGAATCACAGAAATTGTGCAATTTTTTCTGAGAAATGTTAGTCTTGCACTTAAACGTTTCAAGTTTGAATGCACTTTGCCATAAACATAACAGTTCCCTGCAATCCTACCAGAAGCCAGAAGTACTTAGATTCTCAAGCACCCAAAACAGCCAAGTAATTGCATCCATCAGATGCTGTAAAATAGCTATATTTTTAGATTTAGACATTTGCTAGAGAATGTACCCCAATGCATCCAGTAGGTGTCATTTTTGTCCTCTCTTGCTTCCTTTACTAAAGATTAATGAATGTAGCAAGAAGACATTAACCTTGGAAAGTCAGAGGTATCATCCCCTTCCTATAGAAATGGATGGTATTTGGGAGAGTAAATTATGGCATATGCAGAAATTATGGTTTTGACCAGAAATGTCTCCAGGCTGAATAGGAATGCTCAGAATGAGTCTGTTGCTTGGTCATTCCTGTATTGAACTAAAGACTTGGGTAGGCAGATCCAGGTTTCACTCAAGTCCAATTCTGCAGGGACTGCCTCTCTGAAATAAGGACTCTTCCTCCATGTCCTGTCTTTCCCACCTTTACATATCCTCAGCCATATTAAGTTACAGCAAACAGTCTTGGTGCTTTCCCTGTTACTGCTGGAGATGAAAGATATGGACACTTCTGGCGAACGATTTCTTACCTCCTCCACCTGCTACACAGGAAACCAGACAGCACTGAAAGATAATCTTCTTCCGCAGAGGGAAGTCAGGCTGTGGCTGCTGGGATCAGTGTGAAGCCAGCCAGGGATGGTTTCCTGTTTGACAAACATGCCATTTTTGCTTTGTGCGAATGTCTGAAGCAGGGCTGCAAGCACCCACCTCCTGCAGGAGCCAGCACTAGGTCAACAGCCCTGAAGAGCAAAAGCTTACGTGGCTCACTGTGGCCAAGTGTAAGTCATTTTATTAATTTCATAAAATGTTCAATAGTTTTTATTAATTTTCTATGTGGTCCCTTGTACAGGGAACTCCCACCCTACAGGAGACGAAGCCAAAGGAAACCTGTGATTCTCCAGAGACAATTTAAAACCTGCATCAGTTGCTATCAGAGTGTTTTAGGCTGAGGGATTGCACTTTGATTTGAGGTGCTCCAGCCAGATGTGAGTTTCTTTTTTCTAGTTTGGCTGATGTGATGGTAAAATCTGTGAGAGGAACAAGACAGTGAGCAGAGCAGCCCTTGCTGCTCCCTGATGCAGAGCCCAGCGGTCACCAAGGGAGAAGATACACCAACATGTGCTAATGGACACCCACACGCAAAACAACGTCTCACTGGTTTCCCATGAGGCTCACAGGTGGCATGAAGGCCAGATGCAACATTAAATCAGTATCAGCAGCAGAGCTGCAGCCGGCTGTGCAAATGGCAAGGGAGTCGCACCCATCTGCTTCAAGTGGGCGGCTGGGCCAGAGCAAGGGCCTCGGCTGTCACGCAGACCCTTCCAATGCACAGCTGCAGTGGATGTTCCTCCTCTCAGTCCCTGGCCTGAAAGCACAACACACTGCCTCGAACAGCACAGCTATGGAAACTTCACCCTGTTGCTGTATACTCACAATCACCAAAAAAAGGCCATTTTGCATCCACAGTCCTTCCTACCCAACACTCTGGTGAAGTCAGAAAGTTCATCTCTAAACAAGTGAGCTGCAAACTATAACCACACGCCTAAAATTTCCACTCAAGACACCTTCATAACATTGTCACAGAGCTTGCAGCAGCATTACTTACAGGCAAAACAGAAACAGCCCCCAAAGCCGTCTCTTGCTTCTCTACAAAGATACGGCATCAGAAGTGAAAATTTAATTTGATGTTCTGAAATAACTGAAATTATTTTTGCTATTAAAGACTATCTGACTAAAATGAATCCACATTAGCCTTGAGACAGGAATGTCATCAGTACCATGCTCCAGAGAGAGACCTGCAAACCACAATTGCTCTGGGTTGCTACCAGCCCTGCCCTGGAGTGCCTGGGACAGCAGGCTGGAGACGGGCAGCAGTCAGAAAAATATCATTTTGATAGACTTAACTAGCTTCTCTCACCAAGATCAACCCCTAAACACATCATTATATTTTAAAATCAATTTTCCAACTCCAAATAATTAGAGGCTGTTGTTGTTTCTTTCCTCTCTTGCAGAGATAACTTGCAGCTGTTTGCAAACAGCTGATAGGAATTTTTGGTTGCCTGTCTAATAGCATGGTACTATGCCTGCCTCCAAACTGGAGGAATTTATGTTACATTGTGAATTTGAAACACGTAATATCAAATTATCTATCGGGAAATATTTCTGTGCATGGGTGAGCTGTGTATGAAAGCTTGACAGTCACACTGGAATTCAGTTTTCCGGGCTGAGATTCAGTCCCTCAGTCATATTGCCCAGACTCCAAGAACCATGACAAGTTTCTGAAGGAACCTGTTGCTTTCTCATAACTGGTTTGTAGGCCCTTTCTTCCAGAGCACTATTTCTCTTGAAAACTGTCATTAAGTGAAAGTGTGGACCTTGAGGCAGGGAAATGGGATCTCACCTTCAGATGAGAAGATGAGACATTGCTTCTTCAAACAGTCAGCAACAATAAAGCAAGATAAGAGGCACCTAGTGAAAATCAGGTAAATGCAAGTGCTCCTTTTCAGCAGCTTCATCAGATAAACTCCTGTCAGCCACACAGATAAAGGTCATCTTCATCAGACAATACTGATCTTTGATTGCACCAAATAACAACGGTGGAAAAGAACTACAGCAGCCCAATTTGCCCTGAGGGTTCTGTTACAGTAGGTGGTCACAGAAAATAGCTTTATCACCACAATCAGCCAGGGCTACAAGGTAAAAATACCCTCAGACTTCAACAACCACATCTAAATGAAAAATATACCTGCAATGAGAAAACTTCAAGGTGAGGTCTGAGGTTTTTTACAAAATTATAAAAAGAAAAGATTAGTGTACAGGGCTTTACAGACCTTTCAATATCAGTAGTTACAGAAGCATGACAAAAACGGGGTGACCAACTTCAGTGTTGTTTGAAGTAGGGTTTTTTCAGGATCAAGCCTTTCAACCAGCAGGTAATGTCTGAAAGACTTGTCACAGAGTTCAATAATTTAGATATTTATTTTCTCCCAGCCCTGAAAGAGTGTGCTTTTTTGTGGTTTTTGAATCAGTAACTTAGGGTTTGATTTGTAAGATGAGGGTCACTGCATACATGACCCAAGCAAAGTTGAATAATGGATAGCAGTTTTACGGGGCTTAGGTCTGCTTTGGTGGATGACTCACTGGGTTACTTCTCTGTGGTGGTGACATGCCTGCTCATGCAGAGCAATAAGCTAACCCTCTGTTGAAATGATGCAATACACACTTTCTAGAAGGTTTCACAGTCTCCCCCTGAATTACCTCCTGAAAAGCCTCCATTTTCACAGGATTTTCTGAGTGCTCAGGCTTTGTTTTTCATTATCTTTTCTTTCTGCAGAACAGTTCTGTGTTTCCACACCAACAGCACCAGAACAACTGTTTTCCAGGAATTAGCCTGGGAAAAGCTTTGGTAACAACTTCCTGCACTAAGCTCTGTGCGTCACCCACAGGTTTTGCTTTATCAACTGTAAGATAACAAGAGACTATTTCAGTTTTGACATTCCTGTTACTGCTTCCATGGCCAGTTGTCCACCAGCACATGGAAATGCCATATTTCTCTCCTTTGCTATCTATCTCCTGCATTTTCCTCTTCACCCCTTGTTCTTTTTTCATTCATCCTAAAGCAGCTTCAAAGACTCTGGAAACCTCAAAACCTCCACTTCCCCAACACTGCCTCCTTCTTCCATTGCATCTTTCACACCTTGAGTCCCCAGTACATCTAGATAGGTAGCATAGCACTGGAGATGCAGCATGGCATAATCACGGGTCTCTCAGGTTTGAACTGAAGAATATCTTCAGTTCTCTGCTCCTTTGAGAGTTTGAAAGGCATTTTGGAGAACTATGATCAAATTAAAGAGACCTTGTCTCCTCCTTTCATTTGGAGACTATATGAAGGTGTCTAAACAAAGTTTGTGTTTGAAAACTCATTGCTTATACACCTGTCTGTGTCAAGTCTGAATGTCTTCCTCTGAAAATCAAGCTGGTTTCTGTCTCTTGTTCATTCCCCCCCCCCCCCAGCTTTTTTTTAAATAAACTTTTTTATGTAAGCATGACTGATCATTATTCTGGCCTTGCTAATAGAAGGAAGGAAGCTGGTAAAAAGAGTTTTACCATGCAGAGGACAAACCAGTGTATTTTAAAGCAGTTTTCAAAGCCCTCTTTTCTCTGGCAGCACCTTTGCTACACTACATCAAACCACTGAACAGTGTCCACAATCATGAGTCTTCTTCAAACACAGGGTCAAATATGGACCATGTGTCATTTCAGGTCCTCTTTTAGCAAACCTGAATATCAGGCTTCTCAGGCTACATCAGTGAGCAATTAAATGAAATTCTGCCAAGAGCTGTCATCTGCAGGTTCTCTTATATTCATGCACAACATAAAAAATCTTTGCAGATAGCTGAGCAGCCCTACAACACAAAATGATGAGGCTTAACAAGGTACTATACAAATATTTCTTCTTTCAGAAAAAATAATAAGAGGGGAGAAAGAGAAAAACCTCAAAACTAAACAAAAAAGGGAAAAGTAAGAAGTGGGGGGCAGGGAATAAGCACACAAGAAATCAAACCAGCCCTCCAGTGAAGTCTGTTGATTGGGAGCTCATGAAACCGCAACACAGAGAGTCAGAGACCACTGAGAGCTGTGATTATTTCACTTTCCTGTTGGTCAGAATCTTTCCCTGTGGCAGAAGCCACTGCGGAGGGGGGATGTAGTTCTCTGAGCAGATGGCAGTGGTTAGCATCCCATTCCTCCAGGCACACACCCACACAGACAGGAAGCAGTGGTAGCACCTTTTAGCACATCTTCAGTGCAATATCCATCACCCCTTAAATCAAGATGGGGATTTGAGGACTCTGCAAGCCAAGCTAACAGCAGAAGAGGAGGACATATTGCAAGAAGGGCATGTTTCTGACCATGCTGTTGTGGTCATGCATGTGACCCTCCAGGCCAGCTCTTTGAGGATACCCAGCAATATTCTAAGTCAAGAGGCCATATTTAAGAGAAGGGCTAGAATTCAAATGATGGAAGTATTAAATTAGGTAAATTGAAGCAACAGACAGGAAGATGGTGTATACCATCCCCCACCCATGCATGCTTGTCCCAGTGCCATGTGTCTGGCTCAGTCTAGAAAAGTCCTAGAGAAGAAGTTAGGGAAGGGGTATAATTATTTATCTAATCATTGGCTGCTTTTCTGAATGGCCTCTCCTTTAAGCTTTGTCCTCTGCATCAATGGCTTGAAAAGCAGCAGCAACTTCCATATAGCTTTGGTACAATAAATGTCAAAGAAATAAAGGAAAGAGAAAATATTACCTATTGGGGATTTCCACTGAGAGGCTCTGCTTAGCCTACATGACACAATGGAGAGTAGAAAGGATCAACATGAAACGAAGAGTGCCCTTCCAGCACACTGTCTAATAATTTAATCATGAATAGCATCTGACCTCACATAACAAGAGGCTACTCCTCTAGTCTCTATAGAAGAGAAAGAGGCAAATATATTGATTCCCATAAGGGATCTTTGGAGGTTTTTTTGCTTTTCCCCTTTATTTTCCTGGGTTTTGGATTTCCTCTGTCTTTCAGAACACAGTTCAATGGTTTTAGCTGAGTGCAGCTTTCCCCACAATCCTGTTCACCTCTATGCTTCAGCACCTGGAAATAAGTGAAAATTGTCACTGCTCTGAAACTTCTAAACATCACCCTTTCAAAAGGACTCCTCCCTATCCCTAACATTGACAACAGCTGTAATATCTTGGGCTAATCTACACTGAGAAGCAAGGATTCCTGTTCATCCTCTGGTAAACAATCAGGGAAACACTATAAAAATGAATTGCAGAGAGGCTTCTTACCCTCCTCTCTATACCAGAGATTACTGAACTGTGGAAGCATCAGTTAAGGCTAATACAAAGAGGCATGAGGACAGACAGATTTTAACCATGCTGGTGTTGGCTGAGTACACTTTAAACATGTGGTTTAAAGTTGTTCCATTTCCTCTGCTTCAGTAAATATAAGATGTGTATAGCCCATAATTACATAGACAAGTTCTGATGACTGCTTCCCCTTTTGCATAAAGGTTCTTCTCAGTTTTGTTCTTAAACAGACTCTCCCATCAGTTGACCTTCTATATCGATAGGCATAAAGTAAAAAGACAGACATCCTTAGAGACACAACAGATTTGCCCTATGTTTATTTCTGTGCATGCATCTCATTGTTCCTGAATTCCTGACGTTTACTGCAGTTTTGCAAATTATCCAAATAAAGAATGAGTCAGATTGGCAGAGCTAGCAGAAAAATGATTAGATGATGATTTAGAGCTATGATAACCAGCCTGCAGGTCAGTAACTCTAGTGCAGAATTTAGCCACACTGTCAAAGTACAGTGTCCAAGTCAAAAGTGTTCAGAAGAAAACTTATTCTTGTAGGATTAAGTATAATTAATTTTATTTAATGTTTATATTATATATAAAACAATACCCTGTGATATTAATTATATTTATATTTAAATATCAGTAATTACATTTCATATGCAGCCCACAAATGTATCTTCTGAATCAGAGAGTCGTTGTTCTTGTAAATTGCCAGAAACTGGTCAAATAAAAGAAAGGAAAGATTACTTCATGTCTATCGGTAGTTCCAGGATTTTCTTTCTCAGGTGTCCCACAGCCAGCACCACCATCATGTGCCTGAGAGGACCCTGCCTGGCAATGCTTGATATGCTATGCTGATTCTACTTCACGCCCAGAGCATGGGATCAAATATTTGACAACCACAGGAAAATGTACCAATCCCACTATCCCACAGAACACAACAACTTTGATTCTTCACTCTGATAACATTTTTGCCAAAGATATTGAGATTTTCGGCCACATCACACTTGCCACTTGATGTGGCCATATTCTGATGACTGGTGGGGATGGAAGAGCAGTCAGATGCATCTGGCTGGAATGACCTTAGCTATTAAGAGCACAAGCATGAGAAAAATCTCTCTCTTCATGGTTCAGCACACAGCATCACTCCAGCAAAAGGCTGCCTTGAGTGCTCCCTCCTAAAAGCTCTGTTCTACACCATGCCTTAGCAGCAAACTCCTGGGGGTGCAGAGCAGAAGTAAATAGAGGAAAAGAAATAGCAGGTGGAAAATAGCTATATATACCACAACTGCAGCTCCTACAAGTTCTGCTCACTTATGAAACCTGTCCTTCTCTTTGCTCTACAAACAATTTGCTATGTTCTGCTCCTGGGAGAAGTCTGTAACCACCAAGGCTTCTACTACCATGGGAGGTCACAAAACAAGCTCCATTTATTGGCTGACAACTGCTTGATTTCTCAATTTACATTTTTTTTTTCCATGCACATAGAAGCTGGGTTTACAGCTTGTTGGATTTGTCAAATTCTGATCTGTTGGTAAGAGAGTATAAGTAACTGAAGAAATGAAATATTCACATTAGAAATATCCACATATAGTTAAGCATATTTGCAATCTTTCTCTAGTCCTGTCTAATAAATCCCACAAATATACTAATGAAAGAGAAGTCCTCGTTCATACTGCTACTTCAGCATTAAAAGTAGAGTTACTGGTTTTCATCTTACAGGTCACTGCCCATATATCTGTGAAAGAATGTGATCTTTCTTTAACCACTCATAAGCATCAAGTGGAACAGTATTTTGGTGATTGCTGCAATTATATGTACACCTCACACTTCCAACTATTTTATTGTAAGTGATCTATGTAAATTAATAGTGTAATTTGATCATATTTTAATAAAGCTAATAATAATGCCAATCCAATATCATGAAGCAATAACCATAATTTCAAGTATCTTAGACGATAAATAGGCTACAACAACAATGAAAAAGAATGTGAAAAAGAATGAAAAAGAAGTGCTTTTCACCAAGTCTGCTTAAATTCTAGCTTTTTTTCATTAAGTTAAGGATGTGGTTGCTTGGTAGGACATCATTTACAAGGAAGAGACAAACAGTTAGTTGTTCCTCACCCAGAAGCATCACTATAAAAAAAAAAATTGAAAGAAGGGAAACCTGGGGACATGGAAGCAAATAAAACCAGAACTAGGCACTGCAAAGAGTATCATGGTTAGATATAGTGATTATCAGAGCTGCCATTACTAGATTCAGTGCATTGTCTCTTGTGCATACTTTATCATTTGGTGGATAAATACATAAATAGGGACTTGGAGATTCTCCTTTATCTCTTGGAGGTTTCCCAGAACTACAAGTCCAACTGGTCATTGGCTGACTGCCCTCATGACTCCATTTTCCCACATACGGTAGCAGGAATTTTTTAACTGAGGGTTTTAAAAGGCCAACAAGGTATTTTGCTTGTTGTTTTTGCAGGTGCAATCATTTTCTGCTTTTTGGAAATTGCTGAGAAATCACACACACACACAAAAAGGAGGTTTTTCACAGTAATTCACTCTTGACCCAAAACTGACAGTTTACATTATTTACTTTGACTAAGCTTCCAAATTCCTGTGGGCTTCCCTGGTCTGAGCCTTATGGTTTTTTAAACTTGACATGATCACTACCAGATTTATTGGCCAAATGTGGAATTCTGTGACTCTGTGAACTTCTGGGCTGGAGACCCAGATGACAGCATTGCTAGATATATGGTAACTTCTGCCAGATGTGGCCTTGGCTAAGCAGCAGGAACTTGAAGCTCAGGAGTGCAGTGATTGCATTGACAGTGCAGAAGACAACTGGTCAGCCCATCTGAGCCCTTTCATGACTTCCCAGCCTGAGTGATGTGACGTGGGAACTTCATCAACAGCTCAAGGAGGAGGAGGTGGTGGTGGGGACACCAGCTCTCTAGAAAAACTGGTGAGGGGTCTCAAGAGAAAGCTGCAAGGGAAGCAGACCCATCCTGCTTAACCCTTCTAAGCCAGAGATATCCCAGCATTCATAGCCACCAGGGGCACCTCATGGGGGTTCACTTCCCATGGAGTCACCAAGGACACCCCAGTGGTGCATATACATTATGGTGACCAGTGCCACCTGAAGTGGTCTTATCACACAGGATCATAGGAGACATCCCAAAGTGAGGGTCTCAGGGAGTCACATGCCATGGAGGTCACATGATCATCTCAAGAGGTCATATCCCATGTGGTCACCAGGAACACTCCAGCATCTACAGGGTCATCAAGCATGCCTGAGACATGGGAGACAGACAGTCAGATAGTCTCCTCTCAGAAGGAGGTGAACCCCACCAATAGGGTACAGACCACCAACCCCCAAAGGCTTCCCTTCAGGGCTGGGTGGGGGCTTGTGGGGCAGTCTGCTCCAGGTGCCCCACAGAGGGGGCTTCTAGCTTTCTCCTCTTTCCTATCATGCTCAGTCGGATCCTACAAGTCCTCTGGCATGGGACATCCCACTCAGCACCCACTCTCTGATGTACCTTCTGGGACACCTACTCCTCAGGGCACCCTGCCAGCTACTCTGAACACTCAGGAGGCACCTTCACAGCATCTCCCTCTGATACCCCTGCCTGCAGCACTGGGGTCCAGACAGGGAAAGTATCTGTAATACCTTATCAGCAGACCCTTGCACAGACTCTTGATTAATTTGTCCACTTCTTGATGTCTCCATGTTACAAAACAGTCCTAGCATTCCCCAGAGCTGCAGGGAAGTGGGAAGTGGCTGGTGCCTGCCCATGGAGGCTTCTCCACTGCCAGCCTCTTCCCTAGCGCTTTCAGAGGTTCTCAGTCACCTCCTTGGCACACTGCTCCCCTTGGCTCTCCCTGCTTGCCATCATGCTTCGTTATAACTGCAGACACAGTCTGGTCACACCAGCCATTTGCTGCCACACTCCTACTACCACCTGACAATTAAATTGCCTTGTATTAATAACAACAACCAAGCCTGAATTCTTTTGTCTTTGCAGATTGAGAGCTCATTGCAGATGCACAGCCCACGTGCCTCCCCCCCCCCAGCTCCACCTCTGCCCACCACAGGATGATGAAATCAGGAGGGAGAACGGTTTCATGGTCACAAAGCATGATGCAACCCAAGGTACTGTCACGTGAAGTCGAGTCCTAATCCTGTCTGTGGGGGACAGCCCACACATCTTCTCACTGTGAACCCCCTCTCCTTCCTCCCTGCCCCTAGGCACCCGTGCCTCTCCACTCCCCTCCTGTACATCTGGGGCTGCAGGGATGGTGACAGCCCTGCCGAGGGGCTTGGGACAGACACACGGCATCCCAGACACAAAAAGTGTCGCTGACACCAAGACCTTCCCAAAGCACAGACGTCTGAGAGAATGGAAACAGGTTGTAAAGTGTGAAAAATACTTTGTTGTTGTCAAGTGCAAAAGCCTTTTTCCTGTTTCCCCTATTTACTTCTCCTTTATACCGCTTGGAGTCAGCCAGTGCATCTGCAGAGAGATCTCTGGTGAGGAAGAACTCAGTGTCCTAACCCTCAAGGGGACATTTCTTATTTCTGACTTGTTTGTTACCATGCTTAATGCCAAAGGTCACCCCATCAGATTTCTCTCTCCCACCAGGAACCAACAGCCCACAATGGCACACCCACAGCCAAAAGTGTGCATGCTGGGGTGGGGAGGCGACACCCAGCACATGACTGGATGTGTGGGAGAAGGTTGTTCCCATGTTCAGAGGCAGCATGGACATCACTTAGAGCTCTGTGCTGGGTTTGCTTCCCCTGATGTCCCTTGGAAATAAAGCAGGTTCTTTAATGTGGCGTTTACTTAACAGAAGGGGGATTATGCGCTGCAATTGGTGATGCTATGTGGAGCTGCCCCCCGTAGCAGAGCTTCCCTTAGACCAAGAAGTGGATGGATCCAGTCCTTAGGTCAGCATGGAAATAGAAGGGTGCTTTGGGAGGACAGCTGTCCTGTCTGCACCTCACCACCCTGTCACACCACTTCCAGCACATTCTCCTCTTCTCTACAAGCTGCTTACACCTATATAGAGAAAGAACTGAGAGCTCAACAGGAGCACTTCTTGACAGGAAGGGACAAGCCTCCTTTCATTCCATGCAAGGTGATCGCCACTGACACATTTCTTCATGCAGCCCTTCGTGCCTTGACCTCCTGTGGCATTTCTGCAGAGCAGCTGTAGGGGACTTGCCATTTCCAAAGAGGCTTTTCATTTTCTGTCCATTTAGAACAAACAGCAAAAGTCACACCCTCCTCCCTCTGTGTATGTTTCTGCATATGAAAAATAAAACCGAAAAGGAAATGAACTCATTTCACCACAATAAGGGGTGAAGCTTTAAAGTGAAACTACCTCACAAGATGGAATGCTGTCAGCCCTCTCATACCAGCTCTGTTGTCAGTCTAGCGATGACTCAAGCTGTCCCTCTGCCTTCACAGTCTGTGGCCACCTTTCACTAAGATGATTTCAGTCTGCCACACTTCTCAGCTAGCACAACCGACATTTGTATAGAGAGGCAGGGCATATAGTAGGTGCCACAGTGTCATGATGCAGCATTGCAGATCCTGAAATGGAAGTGTTCCAGCCTTCTCCAGTGATGCTCTGGTGGCTAGAGACTGCCAGTACTCACCAGAGCACCAATGAGTATATCTGGGCTCTGTCTGTGTGTGTGCATGTGTGAAATAGAAGCATAGCCTGCTCACACACTCCTGCCTGAATCTGAGCTCTGATGATCTATCTACTCACAGTATAGCCTTATACTTCGTGGGTTTTTTTCCTAAACAGACATTTTGAAATAAAATCCAAATCATATTCTCACTTTTTTACTTGTTATAGCAAAAACATTGCTCCAAGGTCCCCAACCAAACACACCTAATAGCTTATTCATACAAATCACTGGCAATTAAAATTGTAGACAATATGCTGTACTTTCTTACAACATTGAACATACTATCTGTATTTTCCAAATGTATAATTCTAATCTTTACAATGAATAAACCAGTTAAGCCCTAAAAAAATTCAAAAGAGAAGGTTTCACAAAAGATACTGTGTTCCACTTTGGTTCAATCCTCTCTTTCTTTTATTAATTCTGTTTGCATTTTGCCCTTAAATCCCCAGTTAAAACCTTTTCTACTTTAAATCTGCTTTGTAGGATTTAGCATCACTAAGCGATTCTTTATCCAATCAGAGATTATTCAAACAAGGCACTTCGAAAATCCAGCTAAGAGAAGATACTGTACAGAACAGTCTGAAAATCCCCTAACCATGCAAAATAGCTCCTGTCCCAGCTGAAGAGCAACTGAGGAGTACAGGGGAGACACTGTAGCACTGAAACCTGACTGGATGCAGACAAGGAATTGCAGGTTACCATGCTGTTGTGCAGCAGAGCCCCTTTGGAGTCTCTTTTTCTCCTGTTAGAGCTCAGTGATTCACAGCAAGTCACCAATAATGAGCCCTGCATAGTTTAACAGATTGCTGGCTTAGCTGCAAGTTACCGGCATGTCAGGAAAGCGCCAAGCGTCTCACACATGGGATTTCCCTTTCTTTTTTTCAACCTCACATGTGCTGCATTGACTATACACAAAAATTCTGACGAAGTGCAGAGGAGGCATAAGGAACAGGAGAAAGAGGAGTCATATAGAGCCCGAAAAATATCTGGCATAACAGGAAGCAATGAAGAATTCCAGAAATGGAGCACATTCAAATTCTCAACAAAGATAGCCAGACAGAAAATAACCATAGACACCATCCAAAGAAGGACTTTTGCAAAACCTAGCAGTGGTGGTGCAGCTGTGCTAACACTATGCTTGGCGTTTACAAAGACACCTACACAGATGGAGGAGAGCTTCTTCAGCAAATACTCCACCAGCTTGATAATCAGTGATCGACATCAATATGTACTTTACTAATACCTACTTCTTCTGGATAGCATTTGCAAAGTGGTTTTTATGAGGATATTTTCACATTCATGAGCGCTAAAACCCACTTAAAAAACTACCTTGTGAATTTTGCCATCTCTTAAATTCTTTTTTAGCTCTTTAGAAAGCTTTTTGGTGACTACTGATACGCTGAATCAGGGTGGCCCATACAAAGAGCCACCTGCAGTGTCTTTGGTTTCTACTTTTAGAGAACTTCAGCTCACCAGATAATCTCACCTGGCTGATTTAGAATTGACTGTATAACAACCTATAAACCAGGAAAATTCAATCAACTGAGTTTCCTCACAGCTACTTCTTGATTAAAACTCATTACACTTCAGCTGTATTGAGGAGGGTCTCCGCTATCCAACCCCGTACTCAACCAAATATTATCGCTCTCAGAAGGAAAACTGCTTTGTCCACCCTGTCTTTGTTGGGCACCAGATCAGACACCTGTGACTCATCTTTCAAAGCATTTTGCAACTAATTGATTAACCCCACCTGTTTGGCACAAAGGTGGTTGCAGAGACAAAGATGAGTGTTCGTCCCCTCTACCAGTGACAGAGCACTGCTATATATATGAACAAGCTGTACAAGCTCACATTTTACTAAGAAAACTATATGTTTACACTTTCAAGGCAAGCAGGCGATAGAGATTAGCATTAGGGAGAGTTCAAGAACTAGTGGTAGGGCCATTAGATAATATTTAAACAGCAGATAAGACCTGTACAATTGGGGTTCCACCTTAGCAGTGGGCAGGCAGGTGTGATGTGTTTCTTTTCCTGTCTGGTGCTGGATCACATCAGCAACTCCAAGTTGAATTAGTTGGTGTATTTAATTTAACTATTTAAATCTGCATTAACCTCTTTCTTCACCACAGTGGAAGTTTTGGCAGTGCAGCGGCAGCTCCTGGAGGCTGAAGATTTGTTGCAGTTGTCACCAGAAAACCACTAACACAGAACAGAGCCTTTTCCTTCAAAACTGAGGTTGAGATTAATTCTTAAGTCTTGAAGATTCATGAAGCTTTACTTGTGATGGTGAGTGAGATCCCTGGAGGAAAGCTGCCAGAGAAGAGCAAACAAGACAGAGTGATTTAAGAAACTAAGAAGAAGAAAAAAAAAAGCCTGCCAAGGCCATCATCACCCTTGCTCAGTGTGGCCACACCCCGTAGCACTTTCCTGAAATGACCTTTGGTTTGTGTTTCTGACAATGGAGCCTGGTTTCCTGCTCGGGTGCCGAGACCCGTAAGGATCAACAGGAACTGCCGACTCTGTGGTCTGCAGAAATGGCAAAGGGAGAGAGAGAAACAAAGAGCTTCTCAGCTAACACAAGGGCTGTCAACACCAGACGGCACTGGGAAGGTGAGAAGATGAACTGCAATAATGAAGAGATTTATTTACGATCTTATAAGGGAGACATAGAAGCAGCTTGAAGCTGATTCAGCAGAAATAACTGAGTTCAGAGGAAAAAGATGGTTTCCTTTCTCTCCTGCTCTTGATTTCGTTTCTGCAACATTCGTTTTCCTTTCGGCAAGCCTGCCTGCAGGTGTTACTCATACTGAGAATTCGTCACGTGTTGGCTTTCAGTAACGTTCTTGGTTAGACCACGTTGCCCATACACTGGCAAAGCTTGGGATGTGTTATCTCAAGATAATTCTCTCTTCTCAGCTGTGTAATTGCACTAACTTTAAATGATGTTGAACATAAAAAAACTGGAAAGCTGCTCCAAGGGGAATGGGCCCCTTGGGCTGCTGCTTTGCCCCTCTTCGTGGCTGTGCCCACCTAGGGACCCCTGGTGCAGCCACAGCAAGAAACAGCTTTTGTGGCTGATCCAGTATAGCAGCTTCCCAGAGACTTGTGCTTCCCAGAGCTAAACTGCTTTATATTTAAGGGAACTGAAACAAAAAGACGTCAGAGCTCTCCGGTGCCTTAAAACCACAATGGACTTTTTTTTGCTCTGCCCCTGTTGTGCAATCCTATAATTGGCAGTGGCCTCACTTTGAGCTGTTCCCGCCATAACGGACTGTGATTTGTCACACACCAGTAAGAACCTCACAAACCAGTAAAGCCCTGTAGGAAGGTGGGCCAGATCCAGAGCTGTCCCTTTTAAACAGTGGGGCTTCCTGCCTTACACCACTGCAGTCAAATACAGGGCTTTGACCATGGCTACTGGGGTGGCACTCAGCAGAGATGAGCAGTTCAGACAATCCAGCTTACAGGTGGATCTGTTTACCCAGTTTGTAGACTAATGTCTCCCACCTACCACTATTTTAAAATAAAATAAAGAAAATAAATTAATTCCTGTGACTTGACTCTCCCACTTTATTGTGCCGAGCTGCTTTTCTCCCACATATGCCTAAACAAAAGGCCCATCTCTTGGTGCTGTTGCAAAGACAAAGGGAGAAGTTGTCTTTAAAGATCATCCCCCTTTTGGGTGAAGAAGTGTTGCTAAGCAGGACAGGATCAAGGTTCATTTGGCTTTTTGTCTCATTGGAGGAACAGTCATTTAAATAATTTGCCCAAGTGTTAGGTCTGTCTCTGAATTCAAAAAGAGGAACAAGCCTCAGGTAATCCCTTGCTCTGCCTAAATGAGCGAAATAAATGAGCAAAATTATACCTGTGTGCCCAGCAGCGCAAGGGACCAGTGTGTCCACCTTCCCCACAGCCCAAGTTTGTGAGTGCTTTCCCTGCCTTTGGGACTGCTGAGCTCTGAGAGCGCTGGCTGCACACAGAGGGTTTCGGTAAGCACCCCAGCCCCCTGCGCCCTAGAGGTGCTGCCATGGGTTTTGGAGCAGGCATTAGGCATCACATGTTGCAGATTGCAGTGGCTCCACTGTGAGGAACAACACGTCATCCAGCCTGACACGCTCCTGACCAGCTCACCTGCCTTCCTGACATCTGAAACCCAACAAACCTGTTTTGAAGAAACAGTTTCTTATGTAACAGGAATGATTTGGTCAAAGGGCAGCTCTCCCTCAATGGGGCTTAGTTACAAAGAGAGGTGTTCACACTGCTGAAAAAAGACTCTGAACACATGAAGTCAAGCAAATAAGCCTCTATGCCACATAGGTATGAAGGATAGTATATCAAAGGATGAGGGATGAAGGCAAAACATCAGAAACTCCTCTGTGGCCAACCTAAGCTACTCTGACACCAGGTCACAACCTAGCAGAGCACACTACAGCGTACCACTGGAGCCTGCTGCAACCCAGCCACCTTCTTGGGAATGGCTATGTAAAATCCTCATCAAGCTGTAGCTTTGGTTCAGACATCTCACTCTCAGACATGCCCTGTTTAGAGCCGGCACCACTGCCTCTCCCACATGCCAGCCCTGAGGCATCACTATGCCCACTGCCTCCTTCTAGGCATCAATGGGATTATGCCTACACAGGGAGAGAAAGCCCAACCTTGTTTCAGGTGTACCATCACTTCCTGGAACTGTGGAGGGAAAAGGGTTTCTGTGCTGATTTGGTGAATGTTTCCTATTCCAATAGACTTCAAAGTTATCAGTGTTCCTAGATACTTGACTGAGAGGCTCCTATCCCACGGAGAGGAGCTTCTCGAGAGTCCATTGTTGTTTTGTATTATCTCACAGCATTGCTTCCTGCTTGAAGCTTGTTTTGATGGGAGACGTGGGCACCTACTGGCTTTCAGCCACAAATAGGTTGCTTGTTATGACTGGCCCATTTGTGCTTTCTTTATGTCAGTGTTTTCATTTCCCTCTAAAACGAAAAAAGTCTGTCCTATGTGCCACTGCACCAAATGTCAACTCTCCGACAGGCAGGAGGCATGTGAGTGACTCACATATCATTGGCAACTCTCCCAACACTGTGCAATGATTACAAACCCACGAGGGTGACTTTATCATTACAGCTCTTGTTCCATGTAAAAAGCATCATCTAAAATAACAGCAAGTGCAGGTAAGTGTGCCCTGGCATGTGTCAGCCAGCAATACACCGTACAGGCACTGCACTGCCACGGGGAGGATCCAGCAGCAGGAGGGTGGCCCTGAGTTGCAAATGGCACGTGATATGGGCCACCTTGTTTCCCTATGGCTTCTTCGAGGGCAAGGTCACCGTCACCTTGAATAGTAACACAGCATTGTATCAGGAGCATATACTGGTTAAGAACCAGCAGACCTATCCCTCCATGTCTGCTTGCAATCCAAGCACACCCTATCCTGTGCTTCTGCTTGTCTCCCCATCCTTCCACTTTTTCTCCCCCAAGGACACACCATCTTTCTACCTATCCTTGCCCAGAAGACATAAATCCCATCCTTCCACCCCTCCTGGCCCACTACACGTCCATCCCATGCCTCTAGCTCCTCTTCCCCAAGCACAACTCATCCTTCCACCTCTTCTTCCTCGAGCACATGCCATTCATCCACCTCTTCTCCCCAAAGCACATGTCATCCCCTCACCCCTTCTCCCTTAAGCATGCATCATCCTTCTGCCTCTTCTCCCCTAAGCACACCCTATCCCTCCACCTCCTCTTCCCCAAGCAGACCTGGGCCCTCCAACTCTTCTGCCCCAAGAAGACCCCATCCTTCCATTTCTTCTTGCCCAGAAGATGCAAACTGCATCCCTCCACCCCTCCTGGCCCACGACAAACCCATACTACATCTTTAGCTCTTGTCTCCCAAGGATACTCAGTCCCTCAGTTTCTTCTTCCCCAAGCTCAAGCCATCCCTCTACCTTCGCTCCCCCATGGACACTTCATCCCTCCACTTCTTCTACTCCAAGGAAATCCCATCCCTCCACCTCCTCTCCCTAAAGTTCACCCCATCCCTCCATCTCTTCTTGCCCAGAAGATGCAAACCCCATCCATCCATCCGTTCATCCATCCGTGCTGGTCCACCACAAGCCCATCCCATGCCTTTAGCTTCTCTTCCCCACGGACACTCCGTTCTTCCACCTCTTCTCCCCCAAGGACATCCCAATTCCTACAACTCTTCTGCCCCAAGCACATGCCACCCCTGCACCTCTCTTCCACCAAGCACACCCTATACCACACCTCCGCCTCCTCTTCCCTTAGCACACCTCATCCCTCCACCTCTTCTCCCCTAAGGAGATCCCATCCTTCCACCTCTTCCCCCTCAAAGACATCCCATCCCTTCAGCTTTTCTCCCCCAGAGAGATGCCATCCCTACGCCCCCCCACGCCCCGCTCTGCCCGTGGCGGGCTCGGGCAGGCCGCCGCTGGCCCGCGGGGGCGGGATCCCCGCGCGGTGCCGCACGTCACGGCCGGGGAAAGCCCCGCCGCCCGCCGCCGCTCTTAAGCCCTCGCTCCGCCCTGCCTCACTGCTGTCGCTGTCGCCGCGCCGTGCCCGACAGAGCCCAGCCCGGCCCGGCCGAGCCCAGCACCGCGCGATGATGCCTGTCAGGACCCTGCGCAAGGGCTCGCCTCCCGCCGCTCCCGCAGGTACCGGGGGTGAAGGGAGCGGCAGGAAGGCGGGAGGGCATGGGACACACAGACACACACAGACAGACAGTGGGCAGGATGGGATGGAATACACACAGACACAGACAGACAAACAGGCACACAGGTAGATACAGACAGACACACGAGGCAGGGTGGAGCGGGACATAGACACAGACACACACACCAGGGAGGAGGGGGCACACAGACACACACAGACGCACACAGACAGACACACACACACGGGCTGGGAGGGAACAGGACAAACACAGGCAGACGAACAAGACACACACACAGAGCAGGCCGGAGGGGATGTGACACACACATAAACACAGACACACACAGGAGGCAGGAAGGGATGGGACACAGACACACTCGCTTCTCGGCCCGCGCTGCAGCGCCCGGAGCGCGGGAGCACCCGCCATGCTGCGGGCATCCCCGTGTGAAGGCGGGAAGGATGCAGCAGCTGCTTATAGCGCGCGCGCGTGTGTGTGTTTGTGCCTGCCTGTGTCTGTACGTGTTATGGCTGAGAAAAATAGAAAAAAATGGGCCAAAATAATACAATTTTACCAAGATGCTATTATGATTGATGCAAATTCTGAGTGCCTGCATGTGCCCTGCAGAGCGGGAGGTGGTGGCAGAATGTGCGCTGCAGCTGCGCAGGATAGGTGACAAGTGGGACCTGCGGCAGAAGATCCTGAACCTCCTGGCGAAGCTCTTCTTCCCAGAGACGGGAGCCCCTTCTTTGGACAAGGTGCGCTGATTAACAAGGAAAGACATTGGCTTCATGGATTTGGAACAAGAGACTTCGCTGATGCTGATGGATGAAGAAAGCTCATTGCCTTGTGTTTTTACTGCCTGTAGCCGCTGAAGGATGCCTGTTGTGACATGATTTCTTTGAAGAATGTAATGGCAATATTGGCGTATGAGACCTGGGTGGAAGAAAGATAGAGATGGGTAGAGCCATGGGATGGGGAGACTTGGGGCAAGACTGAACTTGCCCACCAGCCTGGTCTAAGAAGACTTCCAGGAAGCCAGTTTCCCCCGTCATCCTCTGCCCTCGTGTGTAGCACCTGTGTTTCACTGAGGAGCTTGGACCACCTTCAGGAAGAAGCAAAATCAAGTGTCAGTGTCTTGGAACGTGGAATCACACATCACATGGCAAAAGCCAGTTGTTCGGTTACTGACTGGTCTTGTTCTCTAGAGCATGGATTCTGCTGGACAGGGATCCGAGTGTGGGATATTTTGTTTGTTAAGTAAACCACTGTCTTTATTGAAAGGTTTTTTGTTACAGGATGTTGCTTTGGGGAATTAAAATTACACTTCTATGGATTAGCACAATGTTGCATAGTTCTAGTCTGTATTATATACATGTATATGTTTGTATGTATATATTTTATATATATAAAATATAAATATGTGCACCCAATGTTTACGGAGTGAATATTTCAGAGAACTATCAATTGAATCCTACTTGCTAGTCTCAAAAATTAGTATAAAAATGTTCAAAGTGTGACATAAAAATACATTATGGTAACTAGAAGAAAGCATAATTTTTCTGATAATAAAGGAAATATTTCATGCAGCACAGAGGGGAGCATACTTTAGTGTAGCATTATGTAAGTCATATATATAAATATATATTACAAAAATATAGATATTGAGGTATGTGTGTTTGCTGTAAGGATTCTTTCAAACATTACAAAGAATTTCTTGGGAACAGTATAATACTGCCATGTCTTTATAAATAACTCTTCTACAGAAGTAGATCTTAAAGTTGAATCCAAGTTAAGTCTCAAGCTTTCTTGAGAATATTATTTATTCAAAGAAAGTAACTACCTCTCTTTGAAAAAATAATAGAATTGAATGTTACATTCACTACAGGGAAGTAGCTTTGGATTTCTGTATGTTTAATGATACAAGAAGTACAAATTTCTTCCCTTGTACTTCTTTTCCATTTCATTTCATGGCAACCTTGTCTTGGTTCTGGAATAATGAAACCACTGGAGCACATCAGGGGGATGGTGATGCACTATGCTTATCTCACTGAGGGGTTGTTACCCTTGGCTGGTTTGGAAGAGTTGAATTAAGCATGCTGATCGTTGTAAAAGTAAATAGTAACTCTGCTAGTCAATTCATGTCAGCCATGACCCTAAACAGCATTTTTCGTGGGTGCAGCCTGGCAAGGAAATGGCTAAAGCTGATCATGTTTTATAGCTACCTCTTAGCTAAATGGTCAGAGTTTCTTCCCTTAACTAATCATGTATGTAAGTACGTTTGCACTCTTTAAAGCTGTATAGTTGCACATTCTGAACTCTGGGTATGTTCAAATTTTGTTTTTTCCTGCCTTGTAGTGAATATTTGTTTGTATTTATAAAATTAATTTTTTACTTAGCTCTTCTAAATTGCCAGTTGTTATTACATAGATCTTGTTGCTCTGTCACAACCAACTCCATATGTCTGTCACTTGTTGTCACTGATTCCACTAGGTAGAGGCTGGCTGCCTACTTTATGCATGGAAAACTTCAGATATCCCAGTGGTGTTATTGGGAGATTTGTTGTTGACTTGAGCCACATGCACAGTTCCCTCCTCTGAGCCAGCTAATACCTTTTCAGTGAGAATATAGTGTTTCAAGAACAGTTATTATTCGTCTTACTACTGCAAAGTACTGTGTTTTGCTGACATGTACAGAGGTCAGTTTTTCAAGTATTAAAAGCTAAATGCGTAGTCTTTCTGTCAGGCTAAACACCATCTCCCAGTCTAGCACCACGTGCAACTCATCGAAGATGTTCATCAAAGGCAGCCCCGACTTCAACAGAAGGGCTCTCACTGTGTGTCCTGGGTGTGACAGAGTCTTAATGTCTTCATCAAGGACACTAAACAATGATCGTGCCTGTTCGGAACTCTCAAGAACGGGTCTGCTCAATGTATGCTGCTTTGAAATCCAATAGGAAATGACGTGCAGGCTTCATAGAGCCTGCCCAATTCTTCAGGCTGTAGTATACATTAATGTAAGGGAGAAAAAAGCTATCACTGTAAATGCATTGTCATGGGGATATATGGATTAAGCACTAGAGCAGTATTTTTCTGTCTAGATCTGTTAAGACTATTTGCTTTTTGTGAAATGTTTTTATGTTTTTCTGGGCATTGTCAAGAGTGTTTGCATTCACTGGGAGCTCAGGAAAAAGACCTAGATTCCAGCTACCAGTGCCAGTATGAGTAGGCATGCTTGATGACGTCCTCTCTAGAATTCCTTTTGTTACTTCTGCAAAGGATCTGGTATGTGACTGTATCAACACAAATTTGTTTTCCTTAAGGCCTATTCTGGATCCAGGCCAGATGTTTTACTGTATGCCCTGTAGATGTATGTCTTGAATTCTTGCTGAGATAATAAATAGAAAGTGTTTGCGTGAAAAATGAGTCATTGTTGTAACTTGGGGTAATTTTTGTGTATTCTGAATGCGTGATCATGTTATACAAATTCTTTCTGTACTGCCAAGTCAGCAAGCACACACTGGTGCAACAGCAGAGTATCCGTAGATATGCGTTGGGGGGTTAGTCTTTTACTTCTGCCTTTAAGAGGAACAAGACATAAATATATCCCTGAACATTAAAATGGGAAACTGAGACAACTATTCTAATATTTTCTAGTAACTACTGCCCACAAAATTAGTTGGGTGGTGTCAGGGGCTCCATTGCTTCTACCAGAGGTGTTGAAACTTACAGGAAGAGTCTCTGGGGCTCTGAAGGATAGACATTCAAGTAAAGAGTTTTGACTCAGATGCAGGCAGAAAGAAACACAGCATTTAACCAAGGTCAGATTTCTCCAAACTTCGAAGCTGGACTTTTGGAAAAGGTTTTGTTCCCTTACCACAAGGGAACAGCAAAGGGAGAGTGCAGAGCTAATTCTTCTTCCCTAAACCTGGAACCCCAAGATACGTTGGTGCAGATGCGAGCTCAAGATCCTCACCTGCTATGTCATGCACATCAACAGTCTTCCCCCTGACTCATTGTGCTCTTCTTATCATGCAGCCCTTCACAGGCAGAGAGTATTACACCTGAGGCACGTGTTTGCAGTGCGAGGAGGACTAAGAAATTCTTGGCTAAAGGTTCTGGTTTCTAGTAAACAAAAAACAAAGGGAAGAAATTCCCTGTCCTTTATGCACTAACAAGTAACAGAAACCTGGAGGAGCTTCAGGGCCATCAGCAAAGTGGTCCTGAGAAGGCCCATCAGCCAAGTGCTACTGCAGGTGCTGCACAGCCTCACCAGCAAACAAATTATGCTTGTAAAAGTCTCCACCTTGGGACATCCTCACTTGCTGCCTGCCGTAGCCCGGCCGCTCTCCAGTAAGGTCACCGCCAGACCACAGTGCTTGTGACCTGCTCCTCCCTAAAGGGCAAGGGAAAAAAAAAAAAAATGCCATCATTGGAGGACGGCATCGCTGTCTGAAGGTGCCTGACTCACCTGCAAGCACGTGAGATCAAAAAAACAATACAAACCCACCTGCCAAAGCAAACTGCTGGAGTTGCCGCCCTGTAACACTCTCAATTAACCACGGGCCGTGGGCACCTGCCAAAGCAACAAGTGCATCCCTGGGCTGCGTTTGCACTGTGCTCATCCAGGTGAAAACCAGACCAGTGCCCTTGGCCAGCTCATGCTCTCATACCTGAAATTGGATGCACAAGTGGTATTTCCTAAACAAATTGCTAGACAACAGACAACACCTCCCTTCTTCCCCCCATGGGATGTTTTTTAGTCATCTGAAAAACAATGTCTCATATGCTGCTTGTTATTTTTAGTGTACACTGCTGGAAGGGACTAATTTTATCATTTTCCTCCCATCAACACAAGATGGTGTGAGGGCATGACGTGCATCCATAGAGGTACAATGAGGCTGGACAGGAAGGGCTGGGGATATGACGTGTTGTCTTTCAGTCTGGCAGGGTTTTCCGTGAAACAGGTGACTGTCTGTTGGTGGGACTCTCAGTGAGCAATAGTCCCCAAAGCTGTCACAGCTATAAACAAGGGTCTTTACCCAGGCCAGATGTTTTACGGTGTACCCTGTAGATGTATGTCTTGAATTCTTGCTGAGATAATAAATAGAAAGTGTTTGCGTGAAAAATGAGTATTGAGCAGGGCATCAATATAATTTCTGGAGGATGGTGTAAGAAACTGGCTGTGCCACGACTGTGCTCTCCTCTTATGCACAGTCTCTTTGCAATGCAAATCTTACCAGTCTGAAAGACTTCTGAAAGCATGGAAGCAGGTGTCACTCATGTGACAAAAGGAGATAACCCATGAAATAGCAGTGACCTCCAATAAAGCTGGTGCTGTTTCATCTAATGGAGGCTTTGGCATAGAGTCATAGAATACTTTGGGTTGGAAGGGACTTTTACAGGTCATCAGGTCCAACTCCTCTGCAGAAGCAGGGACATTTTCCACCAGAGCAGGTTGCTCAGAGCCCTACCCAACATGACCTTGAATGTTTCCAGGGATGAGGCCTCCAGTGCCTCCCTGGGCAGCCTGTTCCAGGGTTTCACTACCCTCAATTGTAAAAAATTTCATCTTTGTATCCAGTCTGAATCTACTCACCCTTAATTTAAAGCCATTACTCCTTGTCCTGTCACAACAGGCCCTGCTAAAAAGTCTGTCCACATCTTTCCTACAGGCCCCCTCAATGCCTGTATATGGGACTCACACCTCTCTGGAAGGAGAAGGGAGACATCATTCCCTCCTCTGCAGTAAAGGATGGCAGGAACACCACTTGACACAGCTCCTCCAGCACCTCTGCCTCTGTCATCACTTGAAGAGACAAGCCAGCTTGCAAACCTCAAAAGAAACCAGTTACCTTCATCAACACTAGGTAATGCCAGTGAACCATCCGGGGAGGTAAGAGCAGAGTATGGCCCTGGGATAGCACTCATCCCCAGGCTTCTGTGCCTTTGGGGAGTTGCCTGTGTAATGCTCTGCTCAGGTCAGAGGCCTCCCATCCTCGCAGCTCCAGGATATGAGCTGAGATAACAGCCGCCTTTGCCACCTGCTGCGTGGTAATAGTGATTAAGGGCAGATTTCTGCTTGTACCTTCCCCTTTGCATTCCTGAAGGGGAAGTCACTGAGCCATGACAATTGGCACAACACCACATCCAGGTGCCTTCTGCCCAGGATCAGATATTAGGGAGGTAATTTTTGATAACAGCAACTGGGCTTTTCCTAGTCCTGTTATGGCATGGGCAGCACGTCAAGGAAATGGCTTTGGTAGGTAGGGAAAAATGCAAGAAACTACAGCTTCAGGTAACTTGTTTTTTCAGCACAACAGTATCAGACTGATTCAACTGTTTGGTGAGGTGAGGCCAATGCATACGGGACTATCAATGGAGAAGCAAAAAAGTTCTGGTTTTAGTTTTGGCTGACTTTAGAAAATACCCTGACTGCTGGAAAACGTCCTTCTAGTCACCACTTTACACACTGGGGAGTGGGGGGGCAACTCCTTGTTTGGGGAAAGGATGTTGATTTGCATCAACTGTTCTTTATAACAATCATTTAATGAGAGTAATTTTATTTTTTAAAGGAAAAAAGGATTTAGAAATTATTGCAGTCATCATTAATGTGTGAAATCTTTTAGCTGAGTGAAGTACTTTGAGGAACACAACTACATGGAAAGGGCAAGACATGGTTAGCTTTTTCTGTGAAGGAAAGGTCTGAAATAGGGTTTACTAAGAACTGGTGGATTAAGCTGTACTTTTTGACAAGAAGAAGTGATCCGATCTCCTTCACCAGAAGCAGCAGGCATCAGCCCTGAGTAAATTGGCATCACCTGCTTTCCAGGCACTTACAGAGGGGCTGGACATAGGGTGCAGGTGCTGCACACGTGCTTATACAACCCAGTGTTGCATAGGAAAGAAAAAAGAAAAGCACCAGGCTGCTGGACCAAATCTTTGAATCTTAGAAACGGTGAGAGACTGGCAGAGCAGAGGCAGTGGGGTGGACATGCCCCCGCACCTTAGTGGTGGTTGGCCTTTGTGCTGAGCCTGCATGGCCCTGGGCACCAGGAAGTGCAGCTCAGGGCTGTGGCCTGGGCAGATTTTCCTTCCCTTTGCCATTGTAGTCACATACTGCCCCATGGCATCACTTCCGTGCTTGAGCGGGCATTGCACTCAGCCACTGCACATCCTGCTTCTGCCCCACCACCGGTTCCAGGGAGGGCCACGAGGAACCTCTCCTCCAGGGGCTCTCCTCCACACTACCCCTGCCTGGAGACAGAGACAGTGACCATCAGCCTTCCGTCAAATGTGATAAAGTGGCAGCTTTGACACATTCCATGAAGTGTAGATGAGGTTTTGGAGCTATTAATGGCCACACCAGAGTCACATGGACCTATTTGGCCATTAAGTTGTGTTGAGTGATGCTAGCAGGGAACAGGAGGGCAGCAAAAACATACAAAAATGAGAAATAAACCGTAACTTTTCACGTAAAGTGATAAACCTGATTGCAAACAAAAAAGTAGGTGTCTCAACATATCTCATTTAGATCTGAACTCTGTATGTTAGTGTTAGAGGATTAAAAAAATGAAAACCAAAATGTGCTCAGACTGCAAACTTCTCATACTTTTTGTGCCAGGTTCCTCAGCTGTCCATCCCTCAAGCCCTTCACAAAAATCCCAGTTCTCAGAACACAACTGAGTTAGGTAGAGCTTAAAAGTAATTTTCTACCACTTCATGTGTCTTGGTGGATAAATGAAGTCACATGTACTAATCTATTTATGAATTAAGTACATCGTTTCTTCTCTCTTTTGTATTCCTCTTTACTCAGGCACTGTCTGGGGCAATTACAAATGAACCTGTAAGAGCCAGGCTGCTCTGAGGCTTGGGCACTGTGGGCCCCAGCTGAAGTCATGTGTTAGCAGAAAGAGTGAGAAGGGGAGATACGAGGATGGGTGCAGGGGAGAGTCACTGAAAGAAAGGAAAGGGCTGGTTTGCCCCCAGCACTGAGGACAGCAGGGGAGAGGAGGAAGCAGAGATCTTCATGGCTAAATATGTCTTTTTACTTTTCCCCATACAGCCCTGGGGGTAGAAGCCAGACCCCAGTCGGGGACAGAGGTGCTGGAACAAGCTTGTGGTAGCTGCATGTGTACCTTCCTATCCATCTCCTTCCCACGTTACTGGTTTTACACTTTACAAGGTCTCCTGTGTGCAACAACACAGGCTCCATAATGTCCCTCTTCATGGCTGCTTGCAAGGGAGTAGAATGTGGGGAAAAGGAGTCCAAATGCAAAAGGGGGCCTGGGAGACCACAAATCTCCCCTTTTTCCCCTCCAGCGCAGGAAAGGGCCTTGGTGCCCACAGGGCAGGCCGGGAGCTTGACACGCTAGCTTTTCCCACAGGGTGATGCAGCAGAAGGGGGGGGGCTTTTCCCTCCTCATGTAACTTACTTGCACGTTTGTGGCACAGCACCCAGAGAAGGAAACCAAAAGTGAATGCAGTGGCTTTTGGGACACAAGCCCAGAGACAAGGGAAATGCCATCTGTGCTACTCACATAGGAAAGTGTACGCCACCTTCTCCTTGCAGAAAAGCCCACCTGGCCCGTACGGGTCCTCCACTGTGCACTGGAGGAAATGGTGAGGTTCGCAAGACACAACAGGAGATGCAGGCAAGTGCAAAGCAGGTACTGGGAAAAGGGCAGGAGTGCACCATGGCATAAGCTTGCTGTAAGCAACCAGCTCAGCATGGAGCAATGCACACAGGCTTGCAATGTAGGTACAAATGCTTCAAACTCCTTCCTTCAGCTCAGCCTACCACAGTGACTAGCTGATGTGTCCATGTGCTGCCAGGCAGTGTGGGAATTTAGGCACCTCTGGCATTCTGCTTGGCACAGCAGCTGAGGGGAGGGAGTCCAGGATCTGCTTTCTGGACTGACTCATCTCTCTGGGAGGCAGGCTTGCTTCAGGCTACATAAAGCAACAGTGAAGCCAGCTGTGTTTATAAAAAGGCAGACTGCTTGATGCAAACTTTCCTGGTTTGGAGGTTGGGGTGTCTACCTGCCATTATGAGCCCTGCTGCCACTCCACTCCATCCACAGAAAGGAGTTTATCCCCAGGGTAGGTGGAAGACAAGTTAGAAAGACAAGGTGGAAAACAATCAGTCTAGGACTGGTTGTATGTACATATTCCCTACATGTACAATCTATTCTCCTACAGGCCAGGGGCTGGGCAGGAGGTTTAGTTCATAGGCAATGTGCTCCAAAATTTTCTGCTTTTGATGAAAAGTCCGCATTTCACCTTTGCCTTCCACATTTTTCTTACAAAGTGGCAAGAAAAAACGAAGCACATCTTCCAAGATACCGAAGCAGGTCCTATAAAACACCTAACACTTCTTAAATGCATTAAGCCTCTTCATACTGAACGACAGTTCTGACAAGAGTGGTATTTTACCAGCTTAGATGCACATCTGGACAGCATTAACGCTTAGTATTTGACTGTGCCCTCCAGGACAACCTTGTCCCACGTGCCAGTTCCAACTGTGGACCAGACTTTGGCATAATAGAAATAACTATCTAGAGGAGTACTAAGGATACAATTTATTTTCAAAATCACTAATATCCCCAAACAAAACAGTTTATGGCAATACAGATTTACATAACAGAGACAGCAAATTAAAAAATGTACAATCTATTTCATGTTATTGCACTCACTTTTTTAATATACAAGGCATATTAAACTGTTTTCATTAAAAGAAGTTTTATTTATATAAATAAAAGTGTAAATATACAGTATCATACAATAAGTGTATCAGCCTAACACACAAAACCTACCTAGGTTGGGATCCCATTTTCTCACATAATCTAGTCTACTCCTGATCAATATTTCCACGTATACATTTACATATCCTAAATGTAGAAGCAGGTAAACATTTCCGTCTGGGAACAGTTTCTTCAGATTTGGACAATAACCACTGCAGAACATTAACTAGGGTTAACTGTAAGTGAGGATCATCAGAAAGTATGAATCACTCAACAATTTATTAATACTTACCTGCCCACATATTTTTTTTTTTTTTTTTAAGCAAGAAAATGATCACATGTTGCTCCCTCCCTAAATTAGGCCTAATCTCACAGTTTTTAAATACAGATTCTATCCCCACAAGAAGCTGGAAAGAGCTTCCAGATACAAAAAGGCTGCAAAATATGCAATGGTAGTATCGCACCAGTATCGCACTCATACCCAGGTTGGGCACCCTGAGCTGCCTCAGGCCTAGAAGTGGCAAAGCCCTCCACCATGCCTTCTCCATCTTAGAGCAAATTCACCTTATCTGGAATGCCTTCAGGTCCCTGGTGAAGAGTTTTGGACAAAGTTCGTAATTTCATTCTGATCTTTTGGTCTGCTAAGATGCAGCTAGGAGTCTCTAAAGAGTCACTACTCTCCTAGAGCCTGGCCAACCCCCAGCATGGCAAAGAATCACCATGGGGACCAATATGTGAACAGCAAGGCCAAACTGAATACTGATGAACTAATGCAATGCCCTCTTGTCATTTCGGTGTGACCAGACTCTCAGAAAATCTAAACATTTACTTTGCCAGGTGCATAACCAAAGGTTCACTACATGTGTTTGGTCTATCCGTCCTGTTTATAATAAAGCAGACCCATATTGCATAAATCCTGGGGCTTTTATGGGGTATTTCACCCCAACAGAGACGTCAGGAAATGCCACTGTAATCAAATCAACACTGGTAGCATCAGTAAAGATGTTTCCTGTTCTTTCACAAAATAAAAGTATTTTCAGGAACAGAAACAATCAGGGTTGAATACTATTATTTACTTGCTGTTATGTTACTTAGTGAAAAGCATCACTCTACCCATATTAACTATCAGACTTAAAACATTAAACCTATCTTTTAAATTATAGCAACTACTGAATCACACACAAAAATCCCCGCCTTTTCGCTGTTACCCAGCCAACATATATTTACGTGCATGTAAAATAAAATACTGAACAGTATTCAATTATTGATAAATGAAAGCATTCTAAATCACTCACAATGAACAATACCTGCAAATAAGCATCTGAAAATATTCACCACGTATCATCTTAAGACACCCCAAATTAAGTTTAATTTACAAAATGAAGACTTTACCTTTGAGCTCACACTGGTTTAGCAGCAAGGGAGACATATACCTCCCTGCATTAGAACCTCCAAAACTTTGAACTGTGGTCTGAAAAAAATGACTTTTTCTAAAACACAATTGTGATTCCGCACATTAAAGTAGCAAAAACTCAGCACTGCACTGGTACGTATTATATGTATAAAGGTATGTACTCACTATGCTGCATTAAATTCCACATGCATTTTATGTATTTATTATACACTCTATTACAATCAGATTTTGGTCATTCCTCAACAAGGCCTTGCCATTTAATTGTCATTGCCAAATGTCTTCTCCCTGTTTTTCAGCAAATATGCAGGGGTAACTGCTTTTATCCCAGCACAAGCCTGCAACTTTATTATGGTCCTCCGACCCAAAGTGCTGTCTCCTTTCCAGAAGCCTCTCGCACCACAGAGGTGATCAGAGGCAAGGACCGGTCCCCGGCAGGGTGGCTGAGCTTTGGCATCACAGGGGACCCAATTCCACAGGCACTGAACCTGAATCAGTTTCAAGAGAAATCCTGTGGGCAAAGCAGTTGTGAGACGAAGTACAGTATTGCCTTCCCTGTAACCAAAAGTTGCATCTCTCCCTGGATTGACATGCTAATATGTCACCGAAAAAGAATGAAATCTGTCATTTTCAGGCAAACATTGCACACTTTTTTATACTTGCCTGGACTTGGGTTGCCTCATGGAACTGAATTTTCCTCTACCCATTATGAGTTGCAGTCTAATGAAGCTGTCACAGAAATTAACTAGAGTGAGTGCTCCACTAACCTGGAAGCGACTGCTCCAAGCACTGTTGAATAAATGTAAATAAACTGAACTGCAGTATGATCTTGGGGTAGGGCCAAGCGACAAGCCCAGACATTTTTGTAACAGCTACACAGTGTCTTGGCTCACTATAAAAGAGGGCAGCGTTTCAGATTTGGACTCGCTCCAGGTTGACAGTTCCTCACCCTGGGCACGCGGGCTGCGAGCAGTCTCCAGACTAACATGACAAACAACCTGAGCAGCCTAGAACAAACAACTTGTGCTCAGCTGATAAGGACACTGGCCCATCTCCTTGTGCATCTCATGTTGTTTAGCTATCCCAGATGTAGGAAGAGCAATAACAGAGTCTAATCTCTTGCACCCATACACTCTCCTTCCAACACAGCAGACTATAAATAATGCTCAGCAGCATGGCCTGCTACTGATACCTCTACTGTGAGTAGAGGTGAGAAAATCCAAACGAAGCGCCCCTGGCATTGCAACCCTTTCAGTTTTGTTGTATCTAACACTACGGTTTCTCACATCTACACAGCTTTGAGTTTCACCATACAGAACCTTCAGCACCTGCACATTCCTGACACAGCCGGGCACACTCCTATCTTACACACACACACAGCCTCACCCACTCTCACACAAGCAAAAATAAATACTGGACAGGAGAAGACATAAAACAGAGATTAAAAGCCACCACAAATAAGGCCAGTTCAGATTTAATCTGTTATAATCCCCATTTCAGTCCACTATTTTCCAAGCTTGAGTGTTTCAAGTCAGGCAGCCTTAAACATCTTGCAGCCAAATAAAAGCAGCCCAGCTTTCAGATGTACTTAGTGATCACTGAAGTCTTTCAGCTTTGCAATAAAATGCTAATGTTTTAGGCATAAAAGTTGTGCAAAATTATACTCTTTTGTCATGCATTTTTAGCAAAACTGCACTTAGAAGAATAAAGTGAGATTGTTCCAGACATTCTCTTATTACAACAAAAAAGGATCAGACCCTTAGTAAGTGTTCTGAGGTCTTATTATAGCTAGGTGATAGAGTACAGCCTAATTACCCATCCTCATCAACAGGATGGCAACCAACAAGTTATACTCCCAGCCCTCTGAAGATACTAAAAATACCAGGAACAGGCACAGGGTTATTTATCTCAGTCAAAATACTTTAAACCAAACCCAGGAGAGGTCTTGAAGTTTCATTAAAACTGCCACATAATACAAAAATGTCTCTTAACATTTGGCTTCTTTCATCCTCAATAATTAGGTGAGATTTTATGATGCTCATCACATGCTTGCTCAGTGGTTCTCCAAGGCTCTTAGCACCTCTCTGTAGAGCATTAAGACACTTTTGTGTGGCTTTAGAAACAAAGACAGCTTCTAGCCAGTTTTAAATGTTTTCTCTTAGCAAGTGTGATTAGATGTAGTGCTTCCATCACACTGAAGTTCTGCGTTTTCTGATTAGTAGCTGAACAGGGCCCTCTGGCACAGATTTAATAATGTTCCAGGCATCATAATGCATGAGGCCAAGTAATGATTTTCCACTAACAGCAAGAATTTCATCTCCAGTTTCTATGTTTCCAGATTGCTCCGCAGCACCACCTAGGAGCAAAAGGGGAAAAAAGTCAGTGTAAAAAAAAAAATTAAAATGCAAAAGCACAAAAATTTGCTTTCCACTGTGACGAACAGCAAATAAATAATTTTTCCTACAGTGGCAATTTCAGTAAAAGTCACTTATGTTCAGCTCAGCTCTAGCAATTTATCCCATGCTGCATCTCACATAAAATGTTATTTTAACCAAGATAAATCCTTGTTCTCAGAAAAAAAATGTCTGTTTTTGAAGGAAGCAGCCTGAGCGCATGGATAACAGGGATGAACAAACGCAGGTAGCAAACTTAGGACAAACACGCCAGATACAGGAAGAGCTCCTAGCAAAGGGCATACCCTTCCCTACTCATGAAAGTAGGTTTTCTGTAATGAAATTACACTACCTGTCATCATGGGGAGGAAAGCAGAGGGCAAAAGTACCATATCTAAGGATATAAATTAGCAAGCTTAAAAATTAAACATGCCCTTTATCCTCAGAATCACTTTCTAAAGAGGGGAAAACAAACACATACAGAGAAATTGGTAAGCAAATCAGAAAATAAGAGTTTGACTTTCACTGAAAGGCAATATCACAAAAATGCTGTGCACTCACAACTTCATTGAGAGTTTTACCTTCTTTAGTAAGTGGTATATTTTTCACTACACTAAATCCCAGAGAAAGACGTATTAAAATCACAGCTTAGTTCTGGGATTGGTTTCCTTTTTATACATGTTTCACATAAGTTTAACTACTCGCTGACTAACAAAGCATCCAAGAGTGCCAGTTTTTAATATAAACCACATTTTCTTGGTGAAAGCTAATACTGGTATCTAATAAAAACGAACAACAAGACAACAAAAAAGGTAAAATGGCTGATCAGGTGTAGTGCAAGATGGTGCTTTTGATCCACTGATTTATCTGCGCTGTGCTTCTCTTAGAAATCAGATAAGGCATGAACTTCTCAAGCCATTATATATGATATTGCTGCTGTTATTTAATGTCTAGAACAGCTGACAAGCCCAGGATGGAATTGCATCATATTTAGTAAATCAGATTGCTCTACAAACATTTTCTAGCAGGCGCAAACCCTAGCCATTCCCAGGAGTGGTTTTTTTAATGATCAATTTGGCTAGTAAATTGTAACAAACAAGGGCCACAAAACCCACACTTGCTTCAAAAAACACTGAATCCAAGAGATGAAATATCTGCACAGAGCACAAAAGGAAAACTGGGGTAATATCTACTGCATTTGCATGCTTGTAGTACCTTTAAATATTCTTTTTACAAGTAAAGGCCTGTCTCCAGCAATGGAAGCTTTTCCACCATCAAGACTGAATCCCAGGCCAGCAGAGGTTTTCAATAATTCAATGCAGATGACATCATTCATATCCAGTTTTGGATCTGTGACAGAATATACACAGCATCTTGTTATGCAGTTAACAGTGAATTACAAGTTGTGTCTGGTTGGTTTTGGGTTTGCTGCAGTGACAAAGAAATTTAGAGTTTAGTTCATATTCAAGCTAGAAAATATTGTTACTCAGTTTCCCAGAAATGAATGTGTATTGTTGCAGCTGCGAAGGGAGACAGTACAAAATGCATTTGGGCACAGAGACATTTTTATTTTGCACATTCAACAAAAATATGCCAAAGGTGGGGTTTTTTTGGTAAAACGAAAGATTAGCAAACTTAGCAACAACTCTAAACATCAACAAAATAACTAAAAATTAGAAAAATAGTGAGCAGAGAAGATTTTCTTTCATTTGTTCCCACTTGCTTATTCCATGAGCCACATCTTTTTAAATAATAGTAGTGAATGAAATGTTACATCAAACAAATATTTTCCATATGTCTGTAATCATTCACTAGTGTGAATAATTGTTTCAAGTCTCATATCTCTGGAAATAACCATAATTAACTGTAGGCATCCTGCCTTCTACATATTAGGTATTTTTAGAGTGAAATATTGCTGTAGCTGACATAAAATATGATATTGCCTAGGAGGAAATAAATTTAAAATTTTGGACAGCAGGATGCTCTTTGCTTCATTTGAACATAAAAA
Source organism: Neomorphus geoffroyi (assembly GCA_033558235.1). Classification (NCBI taxonomy): domain Eukaryota; kingdom Metazoa; phylum Chordata; class Aves; order Cuculiformes; family Neomorphidae; genus Neomorphus; species Neomorphus geoffroyi. Next base: position 4,685,868 of record JAUMJM010000048.1, read on the forward strand.
ATAGGCACTCTGCAGTATCACAAAGTAGTGCTACCATTGTCTCAAACATATTTAAATGTTATCTCAAACATTTGACGATGTGCTTTGCCTTCAGAATGGAAATACTGTTCTTAATAACACGATACTATCATTCCTGGAATAATGTTGCCCCCTAGTGCCTGCACCCAGCAGAGATCCTGCATTCGTCAACATACAAGACACAGGGAGTTTAGGGATTCTGAAGTAATTACGTATATTATATCCATGGAAGCAATTCCAGAAAGAATGATCCATTCATTTACAGAGTCCTTATTTCTTTTAAGCTGTATTACAAACCTGTACTATAAAACCCAATGAAAGCATGAAACAATAAAAACTGCTACAAGGGAAAGAAAACAAAAACAAAACCAACAACAAACCAAACAAAAACCAAACCCAAATAGCCCAACCGATTAAAAATAGGTGAGTAGCAGCTCCATGTCCCATTTTTGGGGTACTCCGAGCACACCACCCAGTCTCTCAACAATAAGCTGTGACCTCTGCCGGCTCCCTCCCAGGGACTCTGCAGCAGTGCAGGACTGAAGCATGTCCAACCCTGCTCCCGAAGTAGCGGTATACAGACAAGTACTAAAAAAAAAAAAAAAAAGAGATCTGTTTGTAACAAGACAAGTGCAGCCTTCACACTGAAATGCTGTCTTGTTCCCAAACAGGAACTTACCATTCCACTGATACGTTTCACTGAAACCATTTATCCCTAGTTTCCCATGGCATAGCTGACTTAGGTTTGACTTAGCTCCTTTTAAAGTAATATTAAAATATTTTTTTCTTGGTTTTGTCTTTGCGTTTTTTTTTTGTTGTTGTTGGTTGGTTGTTTTCTTGCACTGACTACTGTTATTACTTAAAAGCAGTTTTCCTAGATTGGAAGAATATGTGGAATCACTAACTTTAGTAGAAATTGGATTAGGCTGTAAATGTCCTTCTAAGTTTCTGCGTAGTTATGATATTTTTTTTAAAGAAAAAACAACCAACAACAAAAACCAAACTGTGTTCAGGCTCCAAAGAGAAAAAATAAAATTTAAAGGTAATTTCATTTGCTCCCTTAAATCACATAAGGCACAGACACTTTTAATCTAAACCATATGGAGATTTTTCCTTTTAGTCTGCTCTGCAAGGGAATCCTTCCAGCTGTTCTTGGACAAAGATCATACCTGTTCGTATTTCCATGGAAACATCTTTTCCAGACCCCACGCATTTTCTGCCAGTAGCTGATATTTCAAGTCTGGAGGAATTGTTTGCTTTCTCTTTTTCCTTCTGGATGACAATGACCGCATACGTGTATAGTCTTGCCTGATGAAGAGCATTCAGGACATCCCCATGGACTGAGCTCGCAAGAGACTTGCCATTGATGGACAAAACAAGATCTCCTCGATGAATAGTCCCTTCTTGAGATGCCACTCCCTTTGAAAACACTCTGTGGACCTATGAGAAAGATTTTAACTTAAGGATGCATTAACCTCATGACCACATGCAGTGCTGTGCAGGCCATGGTGAACACTCTGCCCCTAAAAAGTCTGCAATCGGTGCCCACTGCTTGGATTTCAAGCATGCAACATTTGGTCCAATATTAAGGCCTTAAATATTAAGGCAGAAGTGACTGGACAAGAATGGCACTTAGGAATGGAGGAGAAAGCACAGGAAAACATGGTGTTATTGCACGGTCATTTATAAGCCAAAGACAACCAAAACTAGGTAAAGAATGTAACATCGCAGATCACTTATGCTTTCAGTGAACTCCTCAAAGGTCTTCCATTAACAGGCTTTCAAGTGGCACACAGGTTAAATTCACACCCATGCTACAGCAAACACAAAGAACAGCCCGAGGTGTGAGATACTCACTCCCCAAATTCCCACTGACTTGGATATGCATCCTGTGCTGTTTTCAAACACACGTCTAAGTGGTGCATAGCACCTGTGCACAGAAATGCTCTGTGGTACTGTCACTGTACAAGTATTAATGGTCCATCTCTATATGGCTGATCAAATCTCACTCAGATGCAAAAGTGTGATTTTAGTGGTTTGAAATATATTTTTTTCTGGAGAAAAAAAATACTCTATTCAGAGTAGATTAAACTTTGCAAGTGCAGCTAAAACTTAGATGTGTGCCATTTACAGAAAGGAACTGTCTAAAAGAGTCGAGACTTTATATTTTAAGACTTGCCTACAAGGCACTGTAATTTTAGCAGCCAGAATATGGCTTCCCATGCACACAATTCTAGGTCTGCTGGGCAAAGGTTCAAGGCAGCAAATCTGTGGATACAATTCTGCATGGCATTTTCTCTAGGAATTTCTTGTAAGACTCAGACCAACAGCAAGAAATCAGAAGCCTTTTGACTCCCGTTTCCTCTCACTGCAGGCCCATGATGAGATAAGCATCTGCTACAACCCTACAGGTTCAAGGAGATGAACTTCCAGCAGTCTAAACAGGCATTCAAGCTGGAATAACAGCTTCAGTGTTAGATGTAGACACCTAAATGCAAGTAGTAAGTGGAATACAGGGGTCATATCCAAAACATCTGCTGCCTTCCCTCATATGCCCAGCTCCACAGTACCTACCAGTTCACTGTGCACTTCTATTTCTGCACCCAAGTGTGGGCAGAACAGCCCATCTAAGGAGATGTGCTCCCAGTTCCAACCCTAAATCCACCTAGGACGCAGAATCCCTGTAAATCAATGACATTCAAATGTTCCCCAGCTGACAAGCATGCTTTACACACACTGAACAAAGACGGTCTAGAAAGAGCAGGAGCTGACACTCTTTTGGTCTTACGGCTAATGGCATTCAGGTGAAAGACTTCATCACCTTCATTCAGGTGAAAGACTTTGCTATTGGCCACCCAACCAGGATGAAGAGACCGATGAGCTCTTCTATAAACACCTAGAAGTCTCGCAATCACATCCTGTCTTTCTTGGAGGATAATTTCAACCTTTCAGATGTCTGCTGGAAGTACAACACAGCAGAAAGGAAGCAATCTAGAAGGTTCATAGAGTGTATGGATGATAACTTCCTAACACAACTGGTACCTGAACTGACTAGTGAGGGTGCCCTGCTGCACCTGCTGTTTGCGAACAGATCGGGCCTTGTGGGAGAGGTGACAGTTGGAGGATGTTTGGGACACAGAGATCATCAGATGGTACAATTCTCGCTTTTTGGGGCAGTGAGGAGAGGGGTCAGCAAAACTGCCACCCTAGACTTCTGAAGGGCAGACTTTGAACTCTTCAGAAGGCTGCTTGAAAAAGTCCATTGCGAGGTGGCTCTTAAGGACAAAGGGGTGCAACAGGGCTGGACACTCCTCAAGAAGGAAATCCTGGCAGCACAAGAGCAGGCCATCCTCATGTGCTGTAAAACGAGTCGGTGGGGAGGAAAACCAGGTTGGCTGAGTAGGGAGCTTAGTGTTGTTCTCAGGAAAAAGAAGAAAGTGTATGAGCTTTGGAAGAGGGGGCAGGCGTCCCAGGAGAACTACAAAGGTCAGGTGAGATCATGTAGGGAGAAAATCAGAAGGGCTAAAGCCCAATTAGAACTTCAACTGACAGGCCTGTAGTTCCTCAGATCTTCCCTCTGACCTTTCTTGTAAATGGGAGTAACATTTACCAGTCTCCAGTCAAGTCGCACTTGTCCAGTCAGCCAAGACTGCTGGTAGATGAGGGAAAGGGGTTTGGCAAGGACCTCTGCCAGTTCCATTAAAACCCTCTGGTGGATCCCATCCAGCCCCATGGATTTGTGTATGTCTACATGGCCGAGCAGGTCACTAACCAAGTCCTCCTGAACAGCTGGAGCTTCATTCCCACCATCTCCCGGCTGAGGGGGCTGAATATCCCTAGCACTTTCCTCCTTGGAGTTAAAGACTGAGGCAAAGAAGGCATTGAGCACCTCTGCCTTGTCCTCGTCCCTCATCACTACTGTCCCTTCTGCACTCGGCAAGGGAGGGAGAGCCTCCTTGGTCCTCCTGTTGCTGCTGATATACTTAAAGAAGTTCTTTCTTTTTCTTGTCTTTGACTGAAGTGGCCAGTTGAAGTTCGGTACCGGGAAGGTCATGGAACAGATTGTCTTGACTGCTATCGTGCCACACATGCGGGACAACCGTGTGATCAGGCCCAGCCAACATCTCCTTCTATGACAAGGTTACCCGTTTAATGGCCAAGGGAAAAGCTGTGGATGTGGTGTACCTGGACTTCAGTAAAGCCTTTGACACTGTTTCTCACAGTATCCTGCTGAAGAAACTGGCTGCCATCAGCGTGGACAGGCACAGCCTCTGCTGGGTTAAAAACTGGCTGGATGGCCGGGCCCAAAGGGTTGTGGTAAATGGAATAAATCCAGTTGGAAACCAGTCACGAGCCGCGTTCCCCAGGGTTCAGTGCTGGGTCCAGTCTTGCTTAACAATGATCTCGATGAAGGGATTGAGTGCACCCTTAGCAAGTTTGCAGATGACACCAAACTGGGTGCAAGTGTGGATCTGCTTGAAGGAAGGGAGGCTCTGCAGAGGGATCTGGACAGGCTGGATCCATGGGCTGAGACCAACGGGATGAGCTTCAACAAGGCCAAGGGCAGGATCCTCCGTTTAGGTCATAATAACCCCATGCAGCGTTACAGGCTTGGGGAAGAGTGGCTGGAGAGCTGCCTGGCAGAGAAGGACCTGGGGGTGTTGGGTGACAGCAGCTGAACATGAGCCAGCAGTGGCTCAGGTGGCTAAGAGAGCCAATGGCATCTTGGCCTGTGTCAGACACAGCGTGGCCAGCAGGAGCAGGGAGGTGATTGTGCCCCTGTGCTCAGCACTGGTGAGGCCCCACCTCGAGTGCTGGGTTCAGTTTTGGGTCCCTCACTACAAGAAGGACACTGAGGGGCTGGAGTGTGTCCAGAGAAGGGCAACAAGGCTGGTGAGGGGGCTGGAGAACAAGCCCTGTGAGGAACAGCTGAGGGAGCTGGGGTTGTTTAGCTTGGAGAAGGGGAGGCTGAGGGTAGACCTCATCACTGTCTACAGCTGCCTGAAAGGAGGTTGTGTTGAGGTGGGTGCTGGTCTCTTCTCCCAAGTGACAAGCAATAGGATGAGAAGGAATGGCTGAAAGTTGCACCAGGGGAGGTTTAGACTGGACATTAGGAAGAATTTCTTTACTGAAAGAGTGGTCGGGGATTGGAACAGCTGCCCAGGGAGGTGGTGGAGTCAACATCCCTGGAGATGTTTAAAAAATGGGTGGATGAGTTTCTTAGGGACATGGTTTAGTAGGAAGACAGGCACGGTTGGACTCGGTGATCTCGGAGGTCTCTTCCAACCTAGTGATTCTATGATTCTATCAGTTAATCAGCCTAAAGAGAATGCAAGATCGTATTTTTTGGTAGTGTCCCAGTCTCTAAGTGAGGAACTCTCTGGGGTGGGACACTGTTGAGCCTCCCCCTTGCTCACAGCTGGCACTGCAGGTGTTTGGGACAGAGACAGGGAACACAGCCTTTGCAGTGAGAGAAGTGGGGTCTGGTCCCTAGTCTGCGACCATATTCTAACTCAATGACTGCTTAATATGTTTACTTACATTGTTCTTGTCTTAAGTGCAAAAATGGGAAGATTCCTGTGAGGGCTGCAGGCTGCAAAGACTGAGAACATATCCTGCTTCTAATCTCAGCACTTAATGGACCTTTCTCTTTCAGGGCAGAATTTAAATGCTTATCTGTGTAAAGAAACCATCACATGAGGCAGGAGTTGTCTTGGATTTTTCTGCCACATGGATCTTTTTTTGAACACTTTCAATTGCTTGGCATCACTTTTTACACACCAGTATCACTTAATGACACACAATAAGCTTGGTTCATAATACTGTTAAGGCTTTTTTGAAAAACAAAATCAAAATAACTATCCTTACTTACTGACAACTGACAGGTCTTAACACCAAACCAATTTTGTGAAGTGAAATTCAGAATGTTTGCTGAGGTCTGAAATAAGTCATCCTCAGGATTTGCAAAAACCTCCAAAAACTTTGCTGCTCATAGTTCACTTTCAAGGGCTGGAAATTAAAATCTTCCCTCTGAAAGGGTGCATGTGCTATAACTGCATGTAGAATTTCATTTGTAAGCCTAGGATTTAGATTCTAGCTGATCTCATCCAGTAACAGACTTCTAAAAACTGAAAATATAATTGGCATCCATTTTCAATAATAAATATTACGCTTCCCAGACAGACTCTGATTTCAGTAGCAGATGGCATGCAGACACATCTGAGAGACACTGTTTTATGATTGTGAATGACTTGCAGTGAGTCTTGATAAACGAGCACTTGATCTAATCACCAGCCTGCCTTAATCTGAGATTTGCAAAAAAATGACTGGTAGCCATCACTTACTGTGACTGATTTCTGTTCCAGATCTATTCCTCCAGCCACACTAAACCCCAGGCCAGCTCCTTCTTCTTTGTGCAAGATGACAAAGTACGTGTCTTCTTTGCTCTGTCAGAAAAATGGAGGGGGAAAGGGGAAGGAGGAGGAAAAAAAAAAACAAATATCAAGACCAAGTCCTGGCACAAACAACAAATCCCCAGTACATTCAGATTATGGCAGGTGAAAAAAACCAAGTAAAAAAATTAACACTGAGACATTAAATGCATTTCAGTTCATGCTACAAATGAGTAGTAGTCAAATAGGAGAACTCAGGTGACAGCAAAGGTTTCTTCAGTCAGACCAAGTCTAAAAAGCAAAGTGAAAATTAGGGTAGTGGAAGAGTGTTAAACCTTGGGCAGCCTAGTTTTCACAGGCTATAATAAACTTTGCATTTCTCATCATTTTGCAGTCAAAACTCAATAGTTCCCATATACATTTCTAGACCAAGCACTGTACTTTCAAGAGAATTACTAACACTTTTATTATGCCATTTCTCCTTGCTCATGAAAAGCAGTTACAAAGATGTAAGGGAGGGCAGCTGCATCAACCTCTTCTCAGCAGCGCTAGACAATCTTGCAAAGGGCAGTGACAACAAACTGAAGCTGGGTAAGGTTAGATGGGACAGCAGGAAAACCTATTTCACTTGGGAGGTGAAAGTAAGGAGCCTGTTTAGTGATCCAAGCGGGACTAAGCTGTACTGTTGTGGAAATGGAAGCATCCGGCACAGGAAAGGGACTGGTACAGGTCTGTATCAGGGCAGAACTTGGCTCCAGACCAGAACAAAGGTGTAAAGCTGACTTCTTCGAAGTGATGGCCTGCTGCCAAAATGCACAATTTGCCATGAAAGAGAAGCAGCCCCTTCCAGCAAGTCTGTGCCTATCTTCTGTGCAGTTATTAAGACAAAACCAGGCACTGTTACAGAGACCACATTTTGTGGTTAACAGAGACTATGAGCAGGCATCTGGTGGAGCATGGGGATAGCAACCGTCTGTGGGGCAGAGCATCAGAAGTGGGGAGTAGAAAGCAGGTCTCAGTTTTGCCCCGGGATCCCATCCAGTATCAGTCATTTCCAGAAATTGCCAACACTAAAATTAATGGCACATCATTAGAAACCAACCTCTTAATCTATTTAGCATTAAATGACATATTTAGTTCACTAAACTCAACATTTTGACTCAGAGTTTGCCTTTTACTTTTATTTCAAAAAGCAAAAGGAACCACAGATTATTATTGTTTTCTTGTGAAACAACAGTAAAATTCTTGGACTCACTGTGTGCTTTTTTGCCAAATAGTGGCCCTGGAAGTTTTTGTGCATTAGAAGCATCATCACAATGCACAGAGCCAATGTCAGAAACCAGTGCCACCCTGCCCCACATCACTGATCCATCAGCACCCAAGAAAATAGGAGCAGTCAGGGCTGAACATCTTAGTCCACAGTATTTTGTAGGTGTTAAGATCCTTCTCACCTGTACTCACGTGACAACAGCTTCATGTAAGGCTAGAAATAATAAAATCAGCTAAGTATCTAGGATAGCTCTTTTACAGTGCAGTGAGAGTAATGGAAACATAGAATCACTTAATTGTTTAGGTTGGAAAAGACCTTTGAGGTCATCGAGCCCAACACAGCACTGCCAAGTCCACCACTAAACCACGTCCCTAAGCGCCACATCTACACATCTTTTAAATGCCTCTAGGGATGGGAACTCAACCACTTCCCTGGGCAGCCTGTTCCAATGTCTGACAACCCTTTCAGTGAAGTAATGTTTCCTAATACTCAGTTTAAACCTCTCCTGGCATAACCTGAAGCCATTTCTTTGTGACCTATCACTTGTCACTTGGAAGAAGAGACACACACTCGCCTCCTTACAACCTCCTTTTTAGGCAGTTGTAGACAGTGATGAGGTCTCCCCCTCAGCCTCCTCTTATCTAGGTTAAACAACCCCAGTTCCAACAGCCGCTCTTCGTAACAAGACCCTTCCCCAGCTTCGTTGCCCTCCTCTGAACAAGCTCCAGCTCCTCAATGTCTTTCTTGTAATGAGTCTCCCTCCCTGGAGGTGTTTAAAGAGAGATTGGATGAGGCACTTAGTACCATGGTTTAGATGATGAGTAAGCGTTGGTGTTGGGTCATAGGCTGGACCCGATTATCTCAAAGGTCTTTTCCAGCCTTGGGATACTGTGAGGGTCCCAAAACTGAACACAGCACTCGAGGTGTGGCCTCACCAGTGCTGAGTACAGTGGAACAATCCCTCTCCTAGTCCTGGTGGCCACACCATTTCTGATACAAGCCAAGATGCCACTGGCCTTCTTGACCACCTGGGACACTGCTGTCTCATGTTCAGCTGGCTGTTGAACAAAACACAAACAGGACAACACCAGGCAGCTTTCCAGCCACTCTTCTCCAAGCCTGTAGCGTTGCATGGGGTTGTTGTGAGTCAACAGCAAGACCCAATGTTGAGCCTTGTTGAACCCCATACAGCTGGCATCAGCCCATAGATCCAACCTGTCCAGATCCCTCTGTAGACCCTTCTTACCCTTGAGAGATCAACACTTGCTCAACTTGGTGTCATCAGCCAATTTACTGCAGGTGCACTCAATCCCCTTGTCCGGATCATTGCCAAAGATATCAAACAGAACCAACCCAACACTAAGCCCTGGGGAAACTGCTTGTGACTGGCTGCCAACTGGATTTAACTCCATTCACCACAAATCTTTCATTCTGGCCATCCAGTCAGTTTTTTATCCAGCAAAGGATACATCTGCACAAACCATGAGGAGCCAGTTTCTTCAAGAGAAACTATGGGATATTATGTCAAAGGCTTCACTAAAGTCCAGGTAGACAACATTTGCAGCCTTTCCCTCAGCTACTAAGCTGGTCACCTTGTCATAGGAGATCAGGTTAGTCAGGCAGAACCTGCCTTTCGTAAATCCATGCTGGCTGGGCCCAAATCCCTGGTTATGCCATAAATGCTATGTGATGGCACTCAAGATGATCTGCTCCATAACATTCCCCAGCACTGAGGTCAGGGTGAAAGGCCTGTAGTTTTCTAGATACTCCTTACAGCCCTTCTTGTAGACTAGCACGACATTTGCTAACATCCAGTCAAGTGGGACCACCCTGGTTCCAGGACTGTTGATATATGATGGCGAATGGCTTGGTAAGCACTTCCACCAGCTCCCTCAGTTCCCCTCCGGGTGTATCCCATCTGGCTCCACAGACTTGTGTGCGCCTAGGTGGAGCAGCAGGTTGTTAAATCCCCCCTTTGGATTATGGGGGTTTCATTCTGTTTCCCGTCCCTGTCTTCCAGCTCAGAAGGCTGGGTAGCCAGAGAACATCTGGTCTTACTGTGAGAGACTGAAACAAAGAAGGCATTAAGTACCTCAGCCTTTTGCTCATCCTTTGTTATGTGGAGAGAAGGAGAAAGAAATATGAGAGGCTCAGAAGTCAGAAGGTTCTATGAGGGCTGTACGTCCTGGGTCAGTCAGCATGCACAGTCTGAACCCTGGCTTCCCTTTGCAGCTCCATCCTCCCCAGCTCTCAATGCTGCCCTCAGCCGGCACGTGTACTATGTGGTAAAAAGACCTGGCTATGAATGCTTAATGCTTTACTTGGCCATTCAGTGGGCACAAGGTGATTCAGTGATAAGCTCTGTTTATCCTGTTGGCCAAAGATCATTGGTCATAGAGATCTAAACAATAAGCTGCCTGCATATTTATTTTATACTAGTAGCACTTACTAAATGCTAGCAAGTAAATTCAGCACTGTTCAGAGCAAAAGATGATGACAAACTTTTTCTGGGGAAGCTCTCAGTCCAAATCAGACAGTCCATCTCATTTTTCAGCAATTGCATAACTATGAAGAACTGTTCTATTGTATATTTAAATCCAGCATTTGACTAGCATAAAATTTTCCAGTCTACATGCCATATTGGGCTTAAATATGGATAAGAAACTATGCAGACAAGGAGTGCATTCCAAAAAGCATTCAGCTTTATAAATATTTGAGTTCTCAGACTTTGAAAAGTGGCATAAATAAATGATCTCTCTAAGACCCTATGCAAAATATTTTAAATAACACTTAATTACCTCTAGCCAGAAGAACAATCCAATCCTAATTTTATCAGTAAACCTATCAAACCCTCTTGGCTCACCAAGCTCCTGGGATTTGCAAGTTTAACTATGCTGTCCCTGGAAGGAGGTAAAGCTGGGTGTTTTGGGGAGGTCCTGTTCCCCCCAGCCTGTTCTGTATTTGAAAGAGCAACCTTTGCAAATAAGACTTGGGAATGCTCTAAATGCAGCTCAGCGAGCAGTAATACAGACCAGATAGCAGCTTCCCCTCCAGCGCTGTCATTATTTTATCAACTTCTGTTCTGACTTAAAAAGGATGTGTATGTATCTCAAAAACACAAACACAAACACTGCAAACACAGAAGTAATGTTCTGACAATCATTTCATTTTGGAAGCCTTCTTTAAACACCTACATAATGAAGCAGGCTATCTTAGTGCATTAACTAATTTACATAAAAGAGAGTAAAAAGGACACAGGAGTCTTTTACAAACACTCCAGCAGCTACTTCCTGGTGTTGCAAACCACCAGGTCAGCATCAGACAGAACAAAATCAACTTCTGTGATGGCAGCTTCTAGCAAAAGGCAGATGCTTCCAGGCACAGACAGCTACAGAGCTTCCCCTGCAGAGTGGGGAAAGTGAGTCTGACCCAGATGTTTGGCAGAAAGTTAAATTCTAATGTGCAATTATTAGCAAACTCAGGAGCTTCTCAGCTGTAATAATGACTCGAATGGAGGCGTACTTGTAGACTTAAAATAGGTCTGTTTATTGTAGCTCAAAACTGCTTTTGCACTGGACAAACAATACCCTTCGTTTTACAAAAGCCATTCAAATTTACTATGGGTTTATAGGAGGCATTCAAAAAACGTAACACACCACAGGACTTCTGGAGGAGCTCTGACAAATTGTTTGGAAGAGATTTTATCTGCCATTAAGAAAACCCTTAAAATACCACCAATTATCTAGTTTTATCTTCTGGGTTTTACCTTTACTTGTGCTTTGACTTCTTGGAGCATAGCTGGAATGTCACATTTTGGTACTATTGCTGACAAAACAGATTGCAGTTTTTGCTGGTCCAGGCTTGAGACAAGCAGCTGATCCAAGCTAAAATGAATAGAAAAATGTAAGAGACAGCTTTATATTTCTAGACTGTGTAGAGATACACTTTAGGTTTACAATACAGTTTGCATTGAAGTGAACTATGCCAACTCAATAACAAGCAGAAGTCTTGAAAACAGGTAAGAAATGGTGAATCCTGGGGAAATGAGAAGGGGTAGAGAAGACAGCTGAAGAGTAACTCTGAAAATCAGTCCCCGTTCTGTTCCTCAATGGTTTTAGCAACAGACATTAACAAAAACAAGGAGACAGCTACATCTGAGGACTGCTTCTGGCAGGACAACAAGCTCGTTTGTCACTGCACGCTGTGCCGGCACCCAGCGCTGTGCAACCTCCCCCTTCCAGCAGCTGCTGTGCCAAATGTGGCCAAAACCTGACCACAACCAGATAGAGGGGACACAGAAAAGGAGACCAGCCCTGACAGGATAAGGCATTTCATCCTGTATTGAAGTATGGCTGCCACTAGATAGCAGAAGAGCATGAAGGATGGCACTCTCAGTTTTAAGGGGAATGAGGGCCAGGGCCAAAGCTGAAACTCATGTTGGGGTGGACGTGGGGCAACGTGAAAGCTCTGTCTCGGGAAAGGCTTTTGGGGAAAACAAAACAGCAGTAGCAAAGCCAACACAAACCTGATGGACCAGCTCTTTTCTGAGTGTTCCCCATCTGGAGAGCTGCCATGGGGTGTGTCATCATCCGAGGCAGACCCCAGCATCCCTGCACCGCTGTCCCGAGGGCTGCTGGCACCCATCCCCATCACTCCCATCTCAGTGGGGCTACAGTGGGCTCGCAGGGTTGCGTTGCTCTGCGCAGGCACGTTGAGGGATCTGCGGGGTGTGATTTCCAGCTCTGTCTTGAAGCAGGCAGGCTGTGGTGTCCCCGAGAAGCCCTCTCCGCACAGCTTGTCCAGGTCAGGCATGCTGAGAGCCCTCAGCTCCCGCAGCCTGGAGCGGGACAGTGGTGTCCGTCCCAGCCCCCGGTTGCGGCGTGTCTGTGAGGCTGAGGTGGGAAAGGGGGTCACATCTGCCCCAACACCACCTTCCTGGCTCCTTTGGGGCTTTCCTTCCCCCTTGCCACCCTGCACCACACGCGTGGGCTCTGCACTGCTGGGGGATTTGGCCGGGCTTGGGCTGCCACCGTAGGAGCTCAAGCTGCGCCGCAAAGCCCGTGGCATCTCAGCAGGGCCAGCTGCAGTCGACATCCCACCACATGACCTCCTGGCGAGGGGGGATCTTGCAGCTGAGTGTATATCAATGGCCTTCACAATGGGCCGGTCGAAATTTGCCAGGTTTTCAAAGGATTTGATCCTCTGTTTGACAGAGAAGGATGAGGTAGGTTCATGTGGCCAGTTCAGTTCATAGTAGTAGTAATTCCTCCTGAAGCTTCTCAGCTTATCGGTGGCAGGACAGCTAATGTCACTGGTGGAGGAAGACGTGTCATGGACCCTCTGGGCACTTTTGGAGGTGTACACCTGCTCCTTCCCGTTCTGGCCCTTTGGCGGGTTGAGATGGACAATCTTTAACATCCCTGTCACTGCCTGTGTGTGTTTTTCCTCTGCAGCATAGTCCTGGGGTCCTTGCACAGGATGAACTTCTGCAACATGGCAGTCTTCTCTCAAGTGACCTGATAACTGGGCTGGCATTGAGTAAGTCCTTGTTACAGGTTTTGAGAAGCCAGAGAGATTTCTGTCTCCAGCAGTATCTGCTTTTGAGAAACACTGCATGGTCTCCATCTCCTCAGTCAGCTGAGGCACTTCTGCGTTTGCCTCTGGTGTTTTCTCCAGCAATGGCAGCTGCAAAAATGATGCTGGTGAGGAAGAGGCAGAGGAAGAGGAGGAAGAGGATGAAAGCTTCACCTCAATGAAAGTGCGCTGGACCTCCTGCCCTTCTAGCTGCTCCTGCTGAACTGAGGGGGACCTCAACAAAGAAGAGCCTCCAGTAGATAGTCCTTCATTTTGCAGATCTAATTGCCTAATGTCATCTGCACTATAGATGCTCTTGATTGTGTTCAGACCTGTTCCAGGTTTCTCAGTTCTCCCTTTCACTTTTGCTATCCCCTGAGGAGATGAAGTGACTTTGGACTGACCGTCTCTGTAATCATCCACCTTTCCACCGTTACCCTGACACACTGCAGGCTGCATGGAAACTTGCTTTTCTTGTGGCTTTTCCCATGTCTGCTGCAAGTCTGTTAGCTCCCCACAACCACACTTCACTTCATCAGTCGCTGTGGGGCTGCTACTGCCATTCAGTATAGGCAGAACTGAATCTTGAGAAACGACCAGTGATGGTTTATTTTCTAGCTCTGACTTCAGAGTCCTTGAGGCTGCTGAAATGCTCTTGCCAGGATCTGGGTTTGTAGGTGAATTACGGGACAATGGTGTTTTCTTCCCTAGGAGTTTAGGGGACAGCTGTGGAGAAACAGAGGTTCTTTTCTGATCAGCTCCACTGACTTTGGTAGAATTAGTGCTAGAAGAATCCGAATTTACCTTTGCTTTGCTTTTGATGGTAAACCCTTTTAGCTTTGGTCCTGCTTTGGTCTTCTGGTTATTTAAAAGGGTGTCCATTATACTTTTTTGTGCCATTCCCTTTATCTCCTGACAGGATTTCTTCTGTGAGGATGGGCTGTGCGGTACTGCAGCTCCTTTGCAGTGATTTGTGCCTGAGCTTTGGACTTTTCCATTTGAAGTCCTTCCTGAAGTCACAGAGTTAATTTTCTCATTTTTCCCTGGCAAGTCATGAGTTGTGTTAGCCTTTGGATCTTTAGATCTAGTGGGAAAGGGAGACCTGAGTGATATTGCTCTTGGTGATGATGCAGTCACATGATTGCTGTCTGTTTTAGACAAATTGGACAAACTGTTGATTTCTTTCTTCACTAAGCAGTAACTAACAGGATGATTACAGTCATCAACCAATGTTTCACTTTCAGATTTGGATTTCTGCACATCATGATATCCTTCTTTATCAAGCAAATTGTTCTCCAAGCCATTGACATTTTGAGCAGAGCAAAAACTCAGCTTTTTGCAGTGCAGAGACCCTTCCTCCTCAACAGATTCACAGCATTTTGTATGTCTGTTACTGTTCCCCAAATCTGTCTGTTCTTCTGTACTTAAGGCACCATTGTTATAGTGACAGTAAACTTCAGGATTACTGACTGAATTCTTTAGGATGTCTTTTCCTGGCAGGAAAACTGAAGAAGGAGAACACAAGGATGCAGAGGACACATCTGAACACTGTGAGGGACATGGAGTTGGGCCACCATTATCCTCCAAGCCTAGTTTGTTGACGCTTGTCTCCAATGACCCACATACTGCACAGCTTTCAGTTTGCAAAACTTTGCTGCTGTAAGGGTGCAGTGGGCACAGAGTGTATGAGCTTGATGCAGATACGAGATGCTGCTCCTGTGCAAGGTGCTGCTTCTGTGGGGGCTTTTGCAGCTCCTCATTCATACAACAGATCTCAATTTGCTCCTCATCCGACTCCATTACAGTAGAGGCTGCAGTGGCATTAGCAGCAGCACATTGCCCAAGCAATACTTCATTAGCACTATCAAAGTTCTCCGTGACAGACTCTGTGTCTGAGTGAGAATCCTCTGCAGCCCCATACATAGACTTTGGAAATGGGGTGCTTCTCTTACCTTCCAGAGAGTTTGCTGCAGGCAACTCATCCTCATTTAAACTGCTAAAATTCCTAGAATAGTTATTTAAAGAGTTTTTATTCACAGTAAAAAGTTTGCCTGTGTTAATGGAATCCAACATAGACAGCCCCAAAACTCCTTGTGCATTAGCTCCACAATTTATAGTTTTTTCAAGCGGCTCCTCCTTGGCTGATCGTGGCTCAGAACTGGGACAGCCTTCATCAGTCCCACAGCAGCACATCGTGGTGTACTCATCTCGGAGGGGGCTTTCCGCTCGCGATGGAGTGCGTGAAGCCCTGCTCTGGGGAGCACCCATTTGGTTGAGCAAGTCATCGATATCTGTGACAGGCATGGCAGCGCAGTCCTCAGTGTGGCTGTTTTTCATGGTACCTCTTTGCACGTCTTTGCTCGTGGCATCAGGTGGCACTGTTGTTCTCTCCATTGCACAGCTGCCACCAGTGTTTTGCAAACCTGCTCCTTCTCGCTTCCCAGCCCTCCGTTCTTCCTCAGTTGCGAGGATGTTGTTGACATTGGTCTGATTTTGACTGTCTACCCCTGGAGACAGGATGAGGTTTGTAAATCTGTTCACAACTGCATCATGATAAAAATAAAGAAAAAAAAGAAGCAAAATCCTGTCAGATATGGGAAGTGATATTCAAAACACCAGGTTTTATTAAAACAATAGTCATCCACATAGTCAGACTACATGTTTTCCTTTTGCTCTGCACGCCTCCTCTTCTGTAATAATGTGTACAACAACTCAAATTAATTGTAACCCTGTGTACTTGAGTAGCACACAGGAGGGAGCAATCCACTTATCCAAGGTGAATAGTCATGATCTATTTAATTCTCAGATTTTAAATTTTAGTAGTCAAGCAGCCAACTACCAAAATGTCAGTGTGAGGTAAGTCAGGCTGAGCAGTACCGCTTCTCTTTACTTATTTGATTGAAGATGTCTCCAACAGATTGCAGAGAGTACACAAAACCCTGGCACAGCGAACAAAGGTGAAAAGATAACACAGTGACGAGCTGTGCATAAAAAACTTGACTCTGATCCTCTCAGCAATTCTGCAGGTGTTTAATGTGACACGCATGGGTGATGTTATACATGCATTAAGCCTACGGGCTTTACAGGATTCCTGGCACAGATCTTTCCTTGCTTCCAATATGTGTTTAACCCACTCTTGGTCAACACACTGAGATGCCTGTCACTGCTGCACTCTGACACACTCCTGCTCACCCATTTCTCCAGCTCTTCATTTTCCCACACTTCACCCTAAAGCATCTGATTGCACCTTTTGACACTGCTTCTGGGAGACATCTCCATTCAAGCTGCCTTCCAGAGGCCAGTTACTACCACACGCGGCCCAGGAAGTTCATGGAGGAGGTGAGAGGAAGAGGAAAGCAGAAGAGTTTCCTGATACAGAGGTGCCAGTGTGCCCCTACCCTGATGCTATTAGTTTGCAAAAGCCACAGCAAACTAAAGAAACAAAAACAGGACTCTCTCCCAAGCCCAGAATTCCTTAAAGAACAAATGCAACTAAAGCATCTTGAAGCAATTTAGCCTCCCAGGTATTAACAAGTACATGAAGAAGATCTTAAGGTAAACTGAAACAAAATATTATGTTTTTCCTGAATATGAGAAGTATACTTTTCTTTTTCAAACTCTCATTTCCACACCACTTAATTTGTAGACTCTGTGGCGATGCATATATTGCTGCAGTGAATAAATTAGCCCTGAGCAGAAACTAAGGAGGTATCAAATATTTCAATTCAAACCTGAAAATGTTTTATAAGAAGTATGCAAATAAACATTTTCATAAAATTCTAGTTTTCTTGGGTTTTCTGCTTCATCTTTCTGCACATTAGAGAATTATGACAAACGAAAGGGAAAGAAAGAAATAAAGGAGGGTTTTTTTTTTATTGCCCATTCACAAGGACATTACTTAGCTTTACATTTAAGAGAAGCAGATGTGATTATAAAGGGTCAATATATTTACTCAACAGGCACAGCAGTAAAACAGGTTGTTAGGAAAGAGTGACTGCCAAGTTAGCTCCAGGTCTGCATTAAATGACTCGGACCTCTGCAAATGCTGACAGGACACAGTATAAGTGGGAGCTCTGAATGCTTCACACAGGAGAAGGTGTGGTGCCAGGCAGGATAACCCTGAAGCCTGGTTTGCTTCTAGTTTTTCAATGCAGACACAATGTACTCCTTACTTTTTTTTCCTCTGAGTTGATGTGGGTAGCTGGGACAGATCAGATGTAGCTGATCCAAGGAAGTTTTCTTCACTAGTACTTAGAATAAATATTACAAAAGCAAAACTACTTTCTCACCTGATGCTGCTTTCTGGATCTCCAGGGTTACAGATGTGGGAAGGCACTGCATAAGCAAGCAGATTTCCTCATACGTCATCTTATTGACTGGGATACTGTTGATGGTGGTAATCTCATCTCCTACAGCCATCTTGCCCATTGATCCCTGATGCAACAACAGATCCAAGGAAATTATAAACACACTTTAGAAGCCCTGCCGCAGAGGCAAAGATTGCAGGGAAGCAACTAATGGCTTACGTGCAGCAACCCTATTTCACATCACCGTGGATCACGGGTAGCACTGCTGTTAGTTTGCCAACACACAAAGAACAGACTGTGCTTCTGCCAGGAGCAGAATTAATGATCAATCTAGAACAGGAAGGCCAAAAGAGCTGCTGGGTTCTTTGAGAGACCAGTGTCAAGATGGAGGACATAACCCTCTTCATTTAAATGAATTGGGATGAATTGCCCTTGCTTCTTCAGGACTGGAACGTGGTCTAGCATTTTTGCATTACCCACACAAATTATATTCCTGGTCAGAACCTCCCACTGGACCACTGGGACTCTCCTAAATAACTGAATTGGACAGAGACTGAGCTATTAAGGTAAACGCCTAAGTATGTTTCTAAGCACTGCATAGTAAGTCAGAGAAAAAGGCAGAACAGAATCCAAATCCCCAGCTCTCACAGTCCAGTTGAAACTGCTGCAAGATATCCCCTCTTATCCCAGTGGTTCCTAACTAGATTAAAACACTACATCCAGCTTTGTACTCCAAACTCTCCTCCTTCCTCTTTCTGCACCTTTGCATCTAGGTCAGCAATTCTACATCCAGCAGGAAGCCAATATCCACACCAGTATGCACGTGTACGAGATGCAGAAGAGAAATAGGTTACTGGTGCTACAAGTACTACCATGGCACTTGGCAAACCTGGCCATCACCTATAGCCTCCTGGTACCAAATATGTGTAACACAGGAATACATGCGTATAAAACGATAAACATTTTTACCACCAGGATTTACTTATTTTGTCTTTGCCTCCAGTAAAAAGAAAGGAAATACAGTAATAGTATTCCCTCAAAACTGTGATTGTGAGTGGGGACAGTCCATCTCGGTAGATCAGTCTCTTGACTTTCTTTGGTTTGAATCAGCCTGAATCAGAAACACTTCATTTAACAGCAGCTCAGAACAATATGGGATGAGATATTTTGCCCAGCAGACACAAACATCTTCCTTGCACTTACTCTCAACAGATCTCTTGCTTAATAATAATAATCGTAATCCCTGCAAAGTGAAAGCAATTCACAAAAACGCAACCCAAATTAAAAAATTACCATTTCTGCTGCTCCACCTGGCCGCAGTCCTGTGACAACAACCTTTAAGGGCATGGCCTGAATTTCCAAATCCAAGCCGAACGATTCATGCTCATTGCGAACGAGAGTGACTATTTCACCCTGGCCCTGCCCAGTCCCATCGGATGCTTCGCACTTCTTGCTGTGAGGGAGTGTCCTCGCAACAGGCTTGTTATAAGAGCCATGTTCCTCCATCCTCTGTCTCTGAAGGCTTCGGCACTCAGTGCTCATCATGCTTTTCACTCTTGTGACTGCTCTGTGCTCAAGTTTTGGTGACCTCTTAGATTCGAGTTGTGCTTCCCGGAGCTCCCTCAGACTCAGGCTGCTGAGACGTACTTCAGGCATGCTTGAGTAATCGAACGCTATGATGGGGAAGAAAGGAGACTCAATTTGCTCCAGTGTGCTGTTTGTGGACTCCATAGGGTTGCTGAAGACAGAGGAAGATGTGTCCAGGCCACTATATCTAGGTGGTTCACTGTCCTGTCTCTCATCATCAATTTCTACAGACGAGGTTGTAATGACAATGCCAGTGTCCTCCTGGCTCTTGGTCCTCTGGCTTCTTTGCAAGTGTGAACTTTCATCATCATCACTAGCATCACCATCATAGAAAACAACCCTTCTCTGCCGATGAAAAGGGCTGCGGGCTGATTTGGGGCTGTCGCTGAGGATGCCAGGTCGGACAGACTCCACGTGCTTGTTGTGAAGGCCGGATGATCTCCCACTAGTTGGAGAAGCCAGACCATTTGCTTTTGCCACTCCTGCTTCTCTAGCAGCTAGGAAAAAAACCCCAAAATGTTATGCTTTAATTGCATTTATAGATGATTATTAACATTGTGTATCTGACTGAAGTAGAGCAAATATGGCTTTGTTAACAGGGAAAGCTTAACTTCTCCTTACAATGCAAAACAGGTTTTTCATGTCCTCCCTCTAACTACAATAAATGGAAAGAGGAACAGCAAACAGGTCTACAGTTTATGGATAATTCCTGAAAATCAATTTATGGTACATCTAGTTGTATTTTCACTTTATTTCTAAATTATGACTATGACCCAAAGAAGAAAGGGATGCAAATTCACGTGTGCATTTTACTTAGAACAACATAATTTCTCACACATTTTGATTAAATCTGAGCTCATAACTGTCTGCATCAATTTATAGAGAGTGAAAAATGCTTTCCTGAACAAAGACACAAATAGAAGACAATCAGTTTCAAATTAAAGACAAATAGACATGAAACCTCTTTTCCACATCCTTCTTAGAAAAAACTGCATCTTATTTCGTGGAAAGTTTTTTTGTGTTGTTCTGTTTTGTGTTTTTTTTAAATGGTAAAAATGCTTTTAAGCATTAAATAATCAAGTTCCAGAGAAATATAAGCTGTAGACACAGACATTACTTGAGATGCATAGGAAAGGGAGAACAAATGTAATATCCTTTGATTTTGAAATCAGGTGCATGTCAGTAAGGAAATATAAGATTCTTTCACTCAATTACTATAGCGAGAAAGACACATATGCAAAATATCTGATGTAAAATTGAACATTTGATTGTCTTTACACTGCTTTATGTGACATTTTGGAATTGTGTATTTGAGGTGTATTTCACTTAAATGTAATCAATTAGATGATTATCAGTCATTTGAAAAAAAAAAACAAAAAACAAACCCTGCAGTGCTGTTGAACTAGTTTTGGCCAAATCAATAAAGTCATTTTCACATCATCTAAACAGCAATTTGGACCAACTATCATGGAAACGGGCATTTATGTGCATTATTGTAAACCTCTTCCATTTTCCAGTATTTCATACCCTGACAACCATTTCTTACCAGCACAGGAAGCACTGGAAGCTCTCCTATAAAGTAAACCATCCCCCCATTAACCAAATGGCCAGACACGTTTCTGTTGCTTACTCAGATTGCCAGGAAGAAGACAGCCATCATCCAACAAACTGTTTCTATTCTTCTGATGGAGCTGCTCTTCATTACAGGAGCCAGTTATAGCATCGGAAAACGGGAGCTGGTTTGTACCATCGTGTGAGAAGTACTGGGAAAGCTCTGCCTCAGAGCTGACAGATCCCTGCTGAAAAGAAGTGAGCTTGACGACCAGGTGCTACCAATACTTAAAACCCCTGTCTGCATACAGGCACCACAAAATCCACTCACATTGCTGTGTCAACAGAGGAAGTTTAAAGTAAATTTTTAAAAGAGAGGACTTTTCAGTATATTGAGAGATAAAGCGTCAAACTTGGACAGTTGGAATCCTGCACATCAATACACTTTTAGCCAGTATAATAAATAAAAAAAGATTTCAAATCTCACTATTTTGCAGATGCGGTTCAACACAGAAAAAAGGGACGAAACTATTCACACGTTTAATTCCCTTTATACACCCTCTGCACTGAGAGAAGGGAAGCGTTAGCAACTCCGGACACAGTCTGAATGGCTTCTTCGGCTTTCTGAGGAAAACCAGTGCCTCCTCCAACGCAAGGAATAGCTATACAGAGAGACTGAGTGCTCAGCTTCCTGCCCACAGGCTTAGGTCTCTCTTGCTATCTTCACCTCTGTGCCCCACAGAGCAGGGGTGCCTTCAAGGTGGCAAGAGGTGGTAGCCCACAGCTTTCTCTACCAAGCTCTGCAGATTGCTCCCAAAGGCTACAGCCACACAGACGAACAGGAGCTTGCTGCTGTCATGACTAAAACATGTGACATAGGAAACAAACCCTTTTACAGAGCCCCTGTGACAAGGAAGGATCATAGGGGTTTGATTTTTCAGCTCCTCAATCAAGTAATAGCTTGAGTAAAAGCTGAATTCGAAGCAGACGCTCTTTTTATTGCATCTAATCCTTTTACCCGGCTTGCTGGCTCCAGGAAGCGTTTCATAGTCCAGCTGAGTGGAGACGAGGTCTCTCCTTGTTTAGCCTTCACACTAGGAGACGGGCTTTTTTGTGCAGCTCCTGTTAAACACAGCTCAGTTAGATGACAAAAACCAAAGATGTGGTCCATATATCCCAATAAATTCCTCATACACCTTTCTGAGCTATGGGTTGCATTTAATCCCACTTATTATCTGAATTGCTTTCCCAAAGTGAGATATATTTAGTATTTTGCAAGGTCTCCCTGAGATCCAGTGAATCATTATCACCAAGGCATGTTATGCCAGCCAGGCCCAGGACAGAGCTATGAACAAGAAGTGAACAGGAGATGGTCTCCCTCACCTACTGGAGCATGCTGCTGACTAAGTGCAACCTCAAAAGACAGATTAGTAGCCACTGGCAAGGTCTACTTCAAAAAAGGGCTTAGCTGATACAGATATAAAGAGGATAATTACAAATTGAACATTTCTGTCTAAAAATCACCTTACCAGTCACTCTGCCATTGCCAAGACTTTGCTTTCATCTCTAAGGTTTTAGGAAGTGCTAAGTTTGAAGTTCAACCACAAATCCCAGAGCACACATTTTGACACAACCCTGAAGACTAAAATGGAGTTAAATCATACAATCCAGTATACAATATCTGGACTTTTTCAAATGGGCACACCAATACTTTCTCCTTTTTTTTTGGCCATCTACATGGATAAGTGTACACAGATGGAACTGATTTCTCCCACCCTTTTCCTACTGGGACATGCTCCTTCCTATCTATCTTGAAGAAAGATAGAGCAACCACCTCTTGGCATCCCTGCTTTCAGATCATGGCAGCCTGAGCTACAGAGCTGATTCATCTGAATTAGACATTTTTACTAAATTTTCTGCAGTGGACAGAGTGATCGCATGCCCAAAACTCTTCTGCTGTTTTGAGGGCCCTCAAAATATTGATATTGGGAACCCAAGAAAACATCCTTAAACCTTCCTGCTACTTGGAAAAGGACAGACATTAGGAGAGAACACCCTGCTACCTGTGACATGAGAGGAGCTGGTCTCCTTGCTGTCTCGATGGGTAGTACGTGCGATTGCTTCATCCATCTCCTGCTCAGAAACCTAGAGTCAAGTGGAAGACAAAGATCAAACTGGGTAGATGAAATGAAGATGAAAGTCTGACCACTTACCACTACAAATATATGATTCATTTCATAGATCATAGAATCATCCGGTTGGAAAAGACCTCTCAGATCACTAAGTCCAACCGTACCTGTCCCCTTACTAAACCATGTCCCTAAGAAACTCATCTACCTGTCTTTTAAACACCTCCAGGTTGAGAGTTCCTGGTCCCCTGATGTAGATTCCCTCTACGCCACTCTCCTGCAGAAACCAGGAAGTAGAAGCCTGCAGACTTCATGAAGACCATATGCAAGTGCCTCATTACATAAACAAATAAAACAGCACCAGACTTAAAGAAATAAAATGAAGCCATTACAGCACAATTTTAACTCAATTAAGAGCTGTACATTGATTTATTGAGAAAATATTAAAATAGTCAAGAGGTGCTTTGTACAAGCATATACCAGCAACAGACGATATTCTACACTTAACCTGTTGGAAGAATACCAGACTCCTTGACATATTAGCTGTCTCTTTAATTTTCAGTTCTCTTTCCTTTTAAAAAGAAAACCTAAATAAGTAACTGGCAATTAATATTTCTCTGGTTTAGGAAGAAATACTGGTTTGCCATATTTCCTAATTTTGTCCTTTGAATTACTGTCGTGTACTTAATTCTTATTTGTAGAAAACTCCATATAATTTTATAACAGGAACTTATAGTCTGCAGGAGTATATTTAGAAACGGAAAGCAAGTTAATTCTGTCAAAAATAATTTCTATACACGTTGATTTACATGAATTAAAATTCAGCATAAATACAGACTAGAAACTTGAATCTTTCTGAACCATGAAGATTTGAAAGATTCCTAAGCAAACTCAGCAGTTTAAACATAGTTTAAATGCCACATTCACTCAGAATAACAAGAAGAAAGAAAATTTTGTGGTATTTCTCTTGGAAGTACATGAAAACACTGAAGTGAACATATTCAGCAGCAAAATGTACTGTGGACCATTTGTGTCATAAAATGAGACATCAAGTATAAAAATGTCTAAAACAACATAGGCTTTTGTAGAAATACATCCTTGTTTTCAGCCTGTGGCATGACCTTACAGCAAACCAAAAGCCTCCAGGCTCCTGGGGCGCAGGGAGTTTCTACAGCACACAAACCATGTCTTGAGAGTGTGCTCCAGAACTTGAACACAAACTTCTGGGGACAAGATGTCCCAAGAGTAAAACTAGGTGCTGGGCAGACTGCAATATTTATTTAAAGCTAACCAAACCCCCACACTTCTGCAAGCTCTGCCAATTTCGATTTTTAGCATCCTCTACGCCTCAGGCAGATCAAACTGGAGAGGAATAAGCTAACTCCTAACTACAGTCTGCAGGCTGGGGTATTATTAGGAGCTAATACAATAAAATAAAACATCCTACACACTTCCATAGATCCCTCAGTACTGTCAGAAAATGGGTGACAGTGACATAACAATAAATATGGGTCCCCACATGGGCAGTTCTTCAGAGATCCAGCTATGAAGGGCTGTGGATTCAATAATGCCTAAAGGGGAAAAATGCTTTATGGTTTATCCAGCTCAACTTTTAGCTTTTCTTAGCATTTCTTGGCGAAGGATTTGTTGTCATTTTAGGTATCATTTATGGAAAACTGTAATAGCAGCTACTTAATAGTTTCCCTCTGTTACTGAGAAACAGCAAGCAATTAGCTTAACTCAGTCCGTCTTCTCAGCATATACCTGGTTAGGTCACACATCAGCTTTCAAGCCACCACCACAGCAAGATGAAGGAGAAAGGGCAGGTTTCACTCTATGGAGTCTTTATTTCATGCTACTTACAGACTCTTCAAAAAGTCTACATGCCTTAATAATGCAATCAAATTGAACCATCACGCTGGTTCAGCACAGCACACAGACTCCCTAGAAATACTGTTATCTTAGGCTATAAGCCCAACTCTTACCCCTTCGATGCTTACCTTTAACTAATCAAACCACAGTGTTTTTCTTCTTAGTAGTACAAGGCCTCGCAGCAATGATAATAAACTCTGGGCAGTAGACCCCTATTTGTCTATTGTTTGTATATTTGATTTAGCAATTAATTATAAAATAAGAAACCTGAGTTCTCCTAGATACTGATTTATGAAGGCCTCCATTTGTAGTTACATGTTCAAAAGTCAGAGCTCTCTGGACCCACTAATGCAAATATTTTTACAGCTTCATTCCTGTTTAAACAGGAAGGTTTAGTACACTCATGAAATTCTTTGAAATATCGAAATAAAAGAAGTTGTTATTCCCTATAGCTTGGTTAAAAGGCTTTTATCTTTTACCACCAATTTTTAAAAATTGCTTGAAAATACTCTCTTTGTAAACACAGCGTTATTTCCAAATTACCCTTTCACAGATTTCACAGTAGCAGTACATTCCACATTCTTATGTTTTAATTCCTGAAGGAAAACTTTGATCTTTGAACAGATATTACTTTTTCAAAAATATTATTCCTACTACTTTATTACAGTTGATCAGTTCAATCTGTTGACATTTTACTCCTGGCCCTAAATGATATTGTATTCGAAGACAAACTACTTGCAAAATAACTTCAGGGAGGAAGAGACTTGTGCCATATTTGTGTCTCCACTTGGTCCAAGTACCAAGAAAGATGGGAACACTTCACTCAAGT
Source organism: Neomorphus geoffroyi (assembly GCA_033558235.1). NCBI lineage: Eukaryota > Metazoa > Chordata > Aves > Cuculiformes > Neomorphidae > Neomorphus > Neomorphus geoffroyi. The sequence continues at coordinate 4,711,397 of JAUMJM010000048.1, forward strand.
AGTTCCAGGAAAATTTCATTCGGTCAGTGGGTGACTCAGTGAAAAGCTGCAGGGGCAGTCCAGCATTGCTACAGCTTACAAAACTGGAAGGCATCATTACAATCCTGACTTCTTGCACAACACAGGCCATAGACAGAAAAATCCAACAGTTTTCATTTGCTTCCTTCCCAACAGCAAGGCTTAAATTACAGTGCTATCTGAAAACAACCCAGATACACTAACATGTTTTCTCCTCACCTTTGGGTTAGGATGCCGACTAATGATAAGGCTGACTGGACCTGGACCACATTCACTCAGAATGGCATAGGCTTCACTTAAAGCCGCATGACGCAGGCTCACTGAATCTGCCTCCAGGATCTGGTCACCCCGACTGCAGAGAGATATAGAGCAAGTTAAACATCAACTACCCTTTACAGAAACATTTATGCTTGAAAAAGCTTGGCCATCAGTTGAAAAGATACAAGTGTCTGGAAAAGATCTGACTTGCAAGGAAGCCAGTCTCGTTCTTCCTCCCAAGTGACATGAATGCTTTAAGTCCTGTTGACTTCATGAGGGAGGTTCAGAAATCCCTTCTGCACTTACTGTCAGTGCTACAAACCATACTAAATCAACAGAGAAAACTAGCTGCACAGTGAAAGTAAATTGCAATTCCAGTTCTGCATTCAGATACTTGTTGAGGACAGAAAAGGAAAAATTAGATTCAGATGGGCTGTTTCTTCCGATCATATGAAATTAGTTAACACAAACACTGATAAGAAATTCATCTTTTAGATATGAGTTTATGAAATAACTCCAGGAAAAAATTGAGCATAATAAGCCTGTATTTGCTTCAAATTAACATGTAGAACCCATTAAAAAGAAAAAAAAAACCAAACCAACACTCTTCTGAGAGGAAAGTATAGATTGTTAACTTTTGTTTTCCCAATTTCTTAACTCTTGCTCAGGGTGATCAGACATCTGGAACTATTAAAAAGCAAATATCATCAGCTAGGGATAACATTAAAGAATTCTCCATAATTACCACAGCATTTGCTTTAATAGACACTCTCAAATAATCTAGCACTGCTGATTTATGCTGGGCTACTTGTGACAACAGAAATGAGTTTGCACTGTGAGCCCACACACTAAAGGCAAAATGGCAATTTCACATGGCAGCCTTCAGTAACCTGTACTTCTAGTGCAGGTTCAAAAAAACAAAGGGTGACCGATCAGTTGTGTAATCATGCTACTGCTCTACCCTGTGTTTTAGATTTACACAGCTATTAGAAACTACACTAATGGAGACGCTTACATAGGTGCTTGAATGAGAGGGGGAGCTCAGATACAGAGAAGCTGGATCCAAACCCCTTCTGGTATTGCCAATGCCAGTATTTGATTAACAAAGTTCTCCAAAAATCAAAACAATCCTATAAGTTTTGGCTTATGGAACCACAACCACTGATAGCACAACAGAAGCAATGTCTCAAAGAAGCAAGCTAGAAATCTGGGAAGCATGCCCACTTAAACCTAATAAATGATACAGCTGCTACACGCAGACGCTACCCGCACTGCAATCCTTTCCAAAAAGGCTTACAAGAAAGCAAGTTAGCATTAAACACTGTCTCCTTATAGACATTTCTAGGTAGGAACTTTCAAGGGTTTGGCAGGGATGTTATCATAAAATTATCTTCTACCATAAGGGAAGAATTTAAAAAAGAAAATCAAACTGCTCTATCACAGTACTGGTGAGCAAGGAAAGAGAAGGTACTCTCTACCCTCGCAAAAGCAAAGCATTTGCTCAGCCTCTCTGCACCAGTGCTCACACCACACATTCAGCGTAGATTATGCAGTTCCAGCGGGTCTTCAGTGCAGCCTCCCATCCTGAGCGATGCTCCCAGTGCCCAACAGCATTTATGCAGAAATGTGGAAGATTTTTTCCAATGGTTTTTAAAAATGAGGCCTCCAGGAGTGGAACAGCAAATAGCTTTCTGTCACTTAACCCAAAGTAAAGCACAAGGGAACCACAGGAACGATCACCTCTCTCTCTCCTGGTTCCTTTAAAGTCATGCAAGCTGTATGACAGAGTAAATGAGATTGGCAGGATTGCTGCAGGCTGACCTGTCTGACAGACACTAAGGGCAGAAAAGTGCTGCTAAAGCCACGGGCACAGTCAGCTGCAAGAACATCTCCCCTAGCTCGTTTTAAAGAGAGTTTCAAGTGACGGAGCTTTTAGCAGAGCTCTGCAAATTTCCTCCCAGTCCGGGGTCTCTGGCTGCAGCTCTGACAAAAAGACATGAGACTGCACTTCTTGCTGCTCCCCTTTCTCAAAGGGTGCTATTAGGCTCAGCTTTCTGTATAGAGAATTTTAAAAAACCCAACTAACCTAAACCTTAATGATTGTGCTGTTTCCAGCACATAGAATAATGTTACCAGGGTATTTAATATCACTTTGGAATGCCTTTATTTAAATGTTTTCTTTTTGGTGAACATTTAAGTATAAATCCCCTCCCTCTTACACTAACCAACCAGGCAAAACAAAGTCACAATCAATTTTATCCTAAAACCACTCCAGCATGTTTCTTTTTTAACTAACCTTAATCTGCCATCCATTTTAGCCACTGATCCTGGGGCCAGGCTGTGAATGTATATCCCTGGAGAACTGTTTTCAAGTGTGAGACAACAGGCACCGATGCCGAGCCCAACCCCTGGCTCTGTGAAAAACAAAAAGTACAAAGAAAAGTAGCAGATTGTAATCGCACAGGAGACATAAGTGTTTGTGTTCCCACATCCCATCTGAGAGAGACCAAGACTCATGCATTGTTTCAGAGCTGGCCTTAGGTGCAGCCAGTCAGGAAGCCAAGACCAACAGTGGAAATCAGGATTGAAAATATTTGATCCTGGCTGTTTTCTGAGATCCATCACTGAGAGGACTAGCTCCACTCCCAGCAAATTTTCTGTGTGCCGTGGGAACTGCCTGGAAATGTCACACAAGTTCTGATCTGGTCCAGGGCACAAAGGAGTGGGGGCAGCAATCCAATAAAGATGTCACTTAAAATTACTGCAGAAAACATAAGCACATAAGATGCTGCCAACTGTACTGCTCTCTTTTGTTAAATATCCACATGGCATTCCCCAGCAATGAGGTACCAAAAAAGGTGAGGAGTCTGGTTCAATGATTACTTCTTTCCACATTCACCTCAGCTTTCCTTCAAGTAACAGCATTCCTGAAGTAGGAATTACTGGACATCTTACCTTCCCTTTCCAGATTTTGAATCCAATGTTTAACATTAGCATATTTTAAGCCTTTAAAATAGGCATACTTGTCCTGCAACACACAGCATATGCTTGAGTTTACTTCGTGTAATTATTGATAATGAGAGCAACCCTCAGGCAGGAGTTCAAACAGCTCATCTGGGCAATTCTGAGCACTCTGCACAACTTTGCCTTCCCCAGAGTTTCTCTTTACCAGAAGGTCGTCTGTTCGTGTTGTTGAGAGGCTAATTCACATTTTGCCTGGTATCTCACAGCCTCCTCCTTTCAGCAGCATGGACACTGACTGCTACCCATACAAGCTCCCTGACTCTGGAGCAGCAAAATGTAGAAGGGGGAACTCTTCAAAGGATTTTCTTCCTGATTTCATGGTTCAAGTTCAGATGGATGCAGGTAGGGGCCCTGAATATTAGAGCCATTAGCCTATTCCCAAAATCTCCTCTAAGAAGCAGAGATTCATTCTTCAAGTCAATTTCAATGGGACCTCACCTTTATTGAGCGTCACATCCATGACAATTCTGTCCTTTGGGCCAGGTCCTTTGCGGCTGGAGGAGGAACCATCTGCCTCATCAGGGCCAGGGACTGGTGCCCCACCACTGGTGCTGGAGCTGGGGGAGCTGGAGCGGCTCAGCAAGGTGGGAGTCGCGCAGGGCGTGAGGCTTGGGCTGCGTAGCCGTGTGCGCACCGTCAGGGTCACCACTCCTTTCTTGAGTTGCTGGACAGACAATGAGAATCCCAATATGGTGACAAAATACAACAACACTTGCCAGTAAAGCTGCATACAGTAATTTGTGGCAGCAAAAGAATATAAAGCCAAAGGTTTGAAATGGCACTGAACAAATGGCAGCACAAAACTCTCCTGTACTACATCCTTACCTTAAACCTCTGAATGGCCTCCTGATGGGTCAGTCCTTGTAGGGATTCTCCATTAACTTCTAGGATTTCATCCCCTGGTAATTAGATACAAAAAACAAAGTCAGCAATATACAGACTGCAGAGATGCAAAACCCCTCTCCTGTACATAAGGTGATCTGCTATGAGGATTTCAGTTAATTGCTCAGTAAAACCACTTTTACTGTTCTCAGTTTATTTTCACTTGTCCTAATGCCTTGATGAGTCAGCAGAGTAAAGACTGTTCTTCAGCAAAGATATGTAACTTGGCATTCTCGTACTAACAAGCAAGCTGAAAACACTACGGATTTTAATTAAAGTCAGAAAACAGATGCTCATAACATGAAGTCCAAAGGGACTATAAAACTCCCTTTCTCTTCCAAGCATGAACAGGAGAAGTGAGAATGTAAGTGAAACACCACAGCACATTACTCCAAAGCCTGTTCCGAGACAACTAACCTTGCATCCACATGCAGAAAGCAAACATGACCTCTTACTAAATGCCTGTGGATGGAGAAGTGAGTAGCCCACATACTGTGATAACAAATGCCATTCTCATCCCAATGAATACATGCCATCACATTTCTACCTCTTCCAAACTTTAGCTCTTACTACCTACACCCAGCTGCACTGAACTACTTTCATTTTAATAAAAGGAGGATAAGCATCTTCCAGATCCACTTTCTGCAGTTTTACTTGCACCTGTGCAAAATTAGACGGCATGATGTCATCAGCCAAGGCTACCCCTCTTCTCGTTTCCTAGCCCCAGCTGAAAAAAAAAAACAACAAACCAAACAACAAAAATACACAACAGTATGTGAGCTCTGAATAGCCTGGAAAAGCTTGCTGGGTTTACGGACAGCTGCTACTTATTGGCTTCCCTTGTCAAGTGCACAACCAATGCCACAGACGTGAGCTTCCCTCTGGCAGCAAGTGTGAGAGCTGGCACCAAAAGCAGCCTCAAATTCAACAGTGTGATGAGATGTAAAGAGGGGAAAAGTAACACAGGAGCAGCTTGAGAGAACTAACACAGGAGCAATTTCTACAGATGAGAAGTAACCCAACTCCTGCAGAGGAGCTGTAAACCACCATTCTAGACTCATAGTAACTCTGTAAGTGCCTGCCTGGCATGGGAGCACTTGTATCAGGGTGCAAACACACAGAGCAGGGTATACATCTAGCTCAGAGATCAAGACTGGAAAAGCAGTAATAAAATCAGGATATATCTGCTTCTCTAACCAGCTGGGTGATCTTACTGCCAATCCCATCATTCATCTCTTCTTTTTCTGGTTATGACACCTACTTGTTGATTCATGTCAAAATCACACCAAGAGGCTCAGAAAGCACAAGAGCCCAAACCAGCTTCACCCAACCATGACCCTCTGTACAACCCATCCTTGGACCAGCATCTTTAAGCCAGACATTCATTGCACCGATACATTTCACTGCTATCAGTGAATCTCTCCAGCTGAAGAACTGTAGCTTATGCTCTGGCAAATAAAAGTTCACTGAGAAGGAAGGGGGAAAAAAACCTTTATTCTTTAGTTTCCCCTTCTCAGTATGCAATCTAATCAACTTAACTGCTATGATTGATCTTCCCAAGGATGTACAAACAGGGTGTGTTACATCCTCCGCAGCCTGATGGCCAGATGCCTAAGTAAAGCTGTACTTGATTTTTTCTGCTGGATTGAACTAATGTTCCACTGTGGTCCTTTATATGCAATTGGATTCTTTTTTCCATACCTTCCTTAAGCCTTCCATCAGCAGCCGCTGCTCCATTTGGGAATATAGTCTTCACAAATATCCCCATGCGCCCGCGAGCAGAATCCTGACCTCCCACAATGCTGAATCCAAGTCCCTACAGAAAAGGGAGATGACACACAGCTGGCACCTTACTCTATGACTCTACCTGTTTGAGAAAGATTGTTGATAACATACAAGACAAAAAGACCAAAACCCAACAGCTGCTGATGAATTGCACTGCCGCATTACCTCTGCTTGCATTGCCTGATTTACCCCCACTCTAACGTCAAGACACTTATCAGCCCAAAAAGCAGCAGCACCTGAAGCCAAAAGGCAAAACCTGCTATTTTGAGAGTTATTTTTTTTAAACACTGGGTCAATGTCTTTGTGTTATCCTATTCCCATTTTAAAAACTTTAATACGTGATTCTTAAATTGACAGAGAGTAGATTCCCACCCCTGAGATCTATATCCAGGATTAACCGTCGTTTTCTCTGCTTTCACATATCCTGCATTTCCTCAGGAAAAAGAAGATGACATAAGGTCAGTGCTGTAATGTCAGGAATGTAGCTGGAAGGGGGCTTGTGTGAGGGGGCTGTCATGCACATGTACATTTGTAATTATTCTGAAGACATGTACCACACTGTATTTAAATAAATCCAGATCAATACATTCCCCAGGGCTTCATCTGTTAGCTCTTGCCCCTGTGCTGCCCCAGCTGGCTGTGGGACTGTCTGGTGGAGCTGACCAGAGAACAGATGAGCACAGCAGAACAAACCTCCCCCTCTTCTGCTGAGTTATTCTTCAGTCAAATCACCTCCTTGATCCATTACCCTCATATTTCTCCTCTTGTCACTGCTGTACATGTATTTTACGAAATAAAGAGAAAAGTCACCAACAAGGTGGACAAGGGAAGTGGAAAACTGTTGTGCTTCAGTGATCTGAAGCCATGGTATTATTAGCACCTCAGGCAATGCTTTCCAGCTGAGGGATGCTGCCAGGACAGACACTAACACTGTGTTTACAACCCAGTACAACATCCAGCTCTTTTGTTTTACTCCATGAGTATAAAGTAGACTACTGTTGTTATGAACTTCTAGTAACTTGATAAGACATTACTGATTTCTGAAGGAAGCATCCTAGCTCTCTGGTGCAACACAAGATAATTAACTGTTTAATGGGCAATTAATCAACTGCAAAGCAACCTATGGAAAACAGTAGACTCTTGGCACTTCCTTGCATGGACACAGCAGTTCTCCCTAGGGCTCTGCGAAGTGGATTGGGAGAAATCCAGCTGCAAAGCACGGTGGTTCCTGCGTTAGCCCACCTTCCCAGAGAAGCATTGCCACTTGGAACACACACTTGGCTCCCAGCCACCAACGCAGTGACTCTATGGAAATAGTTTTCAAGCCCCAGGCCTACAGAAAGTTAATAAAGCAAATGCTACTGTATAAATTGTACATAGTACAATTCCTTGCAGAGCCAATTCCTTAAAAAGTGGGTGGAAGGCACCTAAAACATCAGCTGTTTGAGGTAGTTCATGATCACTGGAGTCTGCATGCTCCTAACTGCTTCTTAATGTCTTGGAGCTAACTGCAGAAAGGCAGGAGAGGCTGGCTTATCCCACGGGGAGAAATAAGAAAAATGGGGTCAAAAAAATACCTAAGAGCAAAATGAAGAAATATTCACTTGGAAATGTCTTGAAAGACCTGAAGCTCGGACAAGGAGAGCAACCGTGAGTCCATCTGCCCAGAGAAGTCACTATTTCTAACTCTTTGCTAAACTTCAAGTACAACAAGGAATTTGTTTTGTATTTGAGCTTGAAAGTCAAAACAAGTTTTTGTATTCCAAAACACATCCATCTGATGAATTTAAAGAGCATTTCAGAAGAGACATGCATATTTTGAGCATATTTAAATGACAGCTTCAATACTAGTGTGGATTGGATTAGGGGAAACAATACCTAGGTTAATGCTTGTCTGTTTTCCCTTAGTATTCAGCCAGCTGGTATCTAGCAAATATGCAAATGCATTATTGAGGGGAGAAAAGGGGACACTGACACAGAATTCAGTGCTCTCAGATAAGCGATCAACCACAAACTTGTCTTTGATTTTAACGCTTAATTTGTAGTGATTTTTTTTAACGTATCCAGATTCCACAGACATAAAATAAGCTTGTCCATAAATATGCATGCAAACAGGTACTATCCTGTAGCTGCACCAACTTTGCATAAACATACATATTTATAAAACAATTTTTAATATTTGATATCTTAGTAATGACCAGATGCACCAACTCAGAATGATAGCTACCCTACATCAAGTAAATGACACAAACATTGCTTCCGTTATATTTTGCAGGTGTAACTCTGACATTTATACATGAAAATGGGATTTGTTTATCACTACTGTTGTTGTTATTGGCTACCTTGAGAGCTGCCAGAAGTCCTGGGTATGGGAGACACCTCTTAAACGTCAGCTCTTGCTGCATGTGAGAAACCAGCCACACGCAGAACTGCTCACCTTGCCTTGCCCTTTCATCAGGACGATGTTGGATATGATTGACGGCTGGGTCAGTCTCCATGGAGATTCCACTTGGGCAGCACTGAAGGAACGGGTGGATTTCTTCACAATATGGTAGTCCTAACAAACAAACAAGAGAAGTTGGTCTGATTGCTTTGTGCAGGTATTGGGATGTCATACTGGGAAAAATGCATGTGTCAGGGAAGAAGGAGGGAGGGAGGGAAGATCTTACAGATAATTCAGAAAAAATGTTCAAGGGATTAAATCCTAGCTTATTACAGTCAAAGTGAATCTTCCACAGTAATTTTCCCACATTTCACACAGTAGGGTCATTTTGTAATGTACCAGCCACAATTTAAATTAAAAAGATTAAGAGTAGCCTCATGATGTACTGAAGTCCTTATCTGCTACCAAAAAAAAATAAAATAAGACTACATCATCAAATCAATACAGAGAGGCAGGATTTTTTTGTTGCAGTCGTTAGATCTCTATAATTGCAACTCATAAGACCAGTATTAGGGTCTCCTGGCCACTGTAAGAAGTACTCCCCTTCACCATCTGCAGAGCAAGGAAGTTCTCCATAGATGGTCAAGCATTCCCACTTTGGTGTCCAGGTCTGGTTTAAGTCCCCGTGATGTACCTGTGTGGCCTTGTTTCACTCCTCTCACTTCTACAAGCTCTACACAGATCTCAAGGGACGAAGAACAGTAAGGTGTTCAGAGCCAGACCTGCTGTTCAACCCACCTGCCTGGCTCCCGCCGACTCCAGCTGCTGGGGCAGAGAGTGCTTTCTTCCACCCCGGGAATATTTCACCGCTATTTCGTAACTCGATTCACCATTTTCCACTGTCAGCTCATCGTCTTCTCCCACAGACTCCAAGCGGGATCCAGCACCTAGGGAAAACCACAGAAACACATCCCACAAACATCTCAGGGCTGCTTTATCCTCTTGACAGCACACGATAATCACCTCCTGCAAATCCCAACTTAAATAGTGCATTAAAGCAATGTTATGCAGTTCCCAGCTGGTCAGTTAGAAGCTAGTTTTGATCATCCTCAGCTAAAAACTTTTCCTGCTGTCACAGGTTTCCTACCATCTTCTAGTGATACTGAACTACTCAGCGCTGTCATTTGTGTTAGTAAGGAAAAGCAGAAGATAATTGAGCCAGTAGCAGAGGGATAGAAAAGAAAATTCAGCTGTTCTCACCCAGTGGCACTTGCAAGTGCACTAAGCTCTCAAGCTTCATTTATTTAAAATTAAAAGACCTGACACTGTAGCAGTATTCATTTCTGGAGGTGTCATGTCACTTTGAGGGAAATTTTTCTGGAATGGAAAAAGGAAAAATGTGCCAAATAAATTCTATTTTCTTTGCTTCTGGCAACAATCCTAGTTGTCTTAAAGAGGAGAAGAGTGCAGAGTTCACATAAGAAACAGAATTATTTTTCTTGAAGGACATCCTGTAATTAGCTACAGAGTACCCTGCTCCTCACACCAGGGCTCCTCCAACTCTCATTTTCTCTGAGGTCCCCACAGGACCCCCAGTCACAGCAGTTCCCACACATTTATCCTTGCCATTTCTCCACCAGGCAGGGAAGGGCCATTAACTCCTCTTTTACAGATGAATACCCAAAACACATACAGGCCAAATTCATGCAAGCTCTATTTCATTATGTGGTTTTAAGATTACTTTAAATGAATATTATGTTGGAGCTGCCACAGAAATGGATAGGTCTGCTTCTCCTTGATCCTTCCTGCCCTGTCCTCATCCCAGGACCAGGGCTCACAAGCCATGGGTTAAGGTAGACCTACAGCAAATTTGCCCAGGAGAGCCCCAGTCCTGTTTTCTGCCACCTCCTCCTTGCCCAGTGGCTGTGCAGGCATCACTGCCAGCACCAGCGAGGGATGGATTAGAGAGCTGGGGCAGTCACTTCTTTTTACTCAGCATTAAAGCAATTCTGCTGCCACATCCATAGGCAAAATTTGAACTGAGTGCAATTTAAACCTGCTCCTCGCTTTGGTGTGTGAAATTACTTCTGGTTTTAAAGCTCTCCTTCCCTGGGCACACAGGGCACCTCCACTGCACACTGCCAGGACAGCTGTCTTGGCAATACCTGGCATCCTGGCACTTACTTCACCTCCAAACCCTCCTTCCACCTAAAACTAACTCTTTCTAACCACTTTCCCTCTTTTCTTCTAGGACAAGAGTTACCTTTCTGTCTTGTCTGCCCATCTCTGAATAGTTTCCCTTCCTGTGCTCAGACCAGGCTTGCGGCCAGGCTTAGGAATGCTCCAGGCTCACGCACAGCTGAGGGGCATCAGCATTCATGGGAACCAGAGCTGGATCACTAGTTGGTGGATACCAACACATAGTCACAGGGGCTACCAGGCACAAAAGGTCCCTGGAGCACGGTAAAAATATGACAATTAAGGTGAACACAGGAGGGAGGGACACCTGTAGAATATTAGAGATGAGAATGATCAAGCTCTGCACACACTTGTGGACAAAGCAACAAAATACTGGGGAGTATTCAGCATAATGAGCATTTTGGTGATGGTATCCTGAAACATGCCCCCCACCTCAGTATTAAAGCACACTGAAATATATAGGGAATATAAATATTAAAAAATAGTGCAAGAAGAACAAAAAAACCCAAACCAAACAAAAAAAAAAATCAAACCCAAACCAAACCAACAAAAAAGAGGCTTCTAAAATTTTGCTTCATTTTTCTGTCCATACAGTAGTTCAACTCAGGAGGCTGAATGCAAACATCTTACAGCAGGGATTTTACTTCCAAATTAAATTAATACAATCTCCAAAGAAAAGAAACCCATCTCACTTTTAGACAGCTAAAAGAATTACACAACATAAAAAGCCTACTATTGCTTTTATCAGCATAGTTTTACCTTGGGATCGACTTCTGTATTTCAGTATGCCACTTCCCAGAGTAGGACTCTGGTTGTTTCCTTTGGACACTTCTGCACAAGCTGGATCTTGAGACTTCTCAGTCTCCATCACCTAAAAAATTTTTTTTTAAAAAAAAAACAAAATGCAACCACAACTTATTTATTTGTAAACCAGAGACACTGATGGAATTCCTTTCATTTCTACCAAGGGTCAAAAATTTCACTGGACATCAACCTTTTTTTTCCCAAAACATATCATTGTATTAAGCCAGCACACATTTCTGTATGTAATTTTCATCAATGCTTTTGGACATTATTGTAAATCTTACCAATGGGTACACCTGCAGCTCAATATGGACCGGGATCCTCTGCAGGGTACCACACTGATGGCCCCACAGTGCCTCCAGCATCCACAGTACCTCAATTCAGGTGCTTCCACATGCACTTTAACCAAATTTTAACCTAGATCTTATTGCAGTTTGTTCAAGCTTCCAGAGACATCACATTTTTACGGAGAAGAACACTTTAAACCAGTGCCGCTTTACTGTTAGTGTTTAGAGTTATATGCTAAGGCATAATGGATGAAAAGCAAATTTAACATAAAGTTACAAATGTGATACAGCTAAGCACTTAAAAGCCTGAAAATCCTCAACGTAAGTTTACATGTGGAACCACAACCCTGCTGCCCTGAGTAAACGCATGGAAACAGGAGGAGTCTGCTTACCCACCTTGTTTGCCTAGATGCGAGTGACAATACAAGGTGACAAGGTACACATCAGGACAGCCACACACACCCTGCATCCTACTCCCACATGGTCAGGGATGAGCAAAGTGGCACATGTGCAAAACCCACAAAGACTTATAAACCAGATGATTCTATAATTCTTCTCAACACATGCATTGTGGACGACCCTGGTAACTCCCTTCTCCACTTGCTGCTTCCTTCTATTGAGCTACAGCAGTCACCTTTTCCTAGATATGTCACTAAACAGTGGTTCTCAACATGCTCCCCATACACACAGTATTTCTTTTACATTCTCACTCCATCACCCTTCATGTATCTTCTGCATGATTTTAGACAGTTCATGTGAAGGACAACAAAACTTCTAACACAAGCACTTATTGGTTGCATTATGCTTTTAACATACTACATAAACTGCTGGAAGTTAGTTTAAAAAAGAATCCCACTCAAATGACTAAATGCTTACTGTTAAATAATTTCTGCTTACAGTATTCAAGCTTCACAATGACAGGATTTTCCTAAGGATCTGCCTCCCATTCCCCAATCCCTCTTTATCCCTAAACCAAGAGAGCCGAAGTTCTTTGCATAGAGTTTAGACTTTGTGATTTCAGTTCAAAGGGTAAAAACTTTAGGAAGACAACAATGGCAGATAAGAAGCAGCTGGAAAGCTGGAATGGAAATTGTTTTTCACTCCTCCCCCTTCAACATGAACAGCTACACATTGTTTAGGTATAGTTCACACAACCTAGCTAGTTGTTGATTCTTCAAGGCACTGCAGCAACTACTCCGGAGTCTACTTCAAGTATCGAATGCCTGGTAGTTCCGTGTAATAGGATTTAAATAAAGACAAAAATAACTACACCAGTTTGAGAAAACTGGCGCTTACAATTTGGGCACCCTAGTGAGGGACTTATTTTAGACAAGATGGAAGAAATCAAGTAAAAAAACCTAACCAAGAGACCCAAATCATCAGGAATTAGGCCACAGCCCGAAGTATCACCAACTATCCCCATGATCAACTTGAGAGCATATCCAGAAGACAGTAAACTGTTTAAAAGTGAGCCATAACTTTACAGATCACACAAAGTTATGCTGGAATTTATCATATTAGCAAATATACCCTTTATATGTGCCATGGTTTAGCCTCCCTTGTAGAAAGATAGAAATCAGTTGCACAAAAACAAAAATCACAAAGCTTGTAGTTTGAAAGATACAAAAACCAAACAATACTCAGAAGCAATGTTAGTTGTGTGGTGGAGAAACAGTTGAAGCACAGGGATGGAAAAAACCAAGGTGGAGATGCCTATCTGAAGTAGCCAGTTTTGTCAGTGTACTGTTTTAACTGTTTTAATAGACAGGGATGGGTCCAACATTATTTTTCTGGATCTTAGCACAACCCAGTTTGGGTCTGGAGCTGCAGAGCTTCAAGTCATTCTCAGTAGCTTCCTGAAATCACATTTTATCCAACTTGGCTTCAGACTACAGTAAGAAGTAAAAACATTTAAACTACCCACGTCTCTGTTTATTTCTTGCTTTAGCAAAAATACTTTTCTGACACCGATTATAAACTTGTAGGGGAAATCACTCTAGCATTTGCAATGAAGTAGATATTCTTTAAGTTTTTGAGCTTGTTTAATAAACCACCAAGAGTTTCATCCTACTCAGAAAACAATTAGAAATCCAATCCACAAAGCTTGCAAGGACTCCCCTGAAGTCGCCTGTCTGTAATCTTTGGCTTTGCTGTAACTTAGACAAGAAGAAAAACCCAGCTCCACCTTATCCCTCTGGCCACACGTGAACGTATCGCTTTACTGTCTCGAGGCGGCTGCTCACATTTAACCATGCCATTTTAATTTTCTTCACTTTCAAGGAAACGGAGCTTATTATTTCAGTCCTGTATGGCTCTTATTAAACTAAACCAATAAATCCTGCTCAACGCTGTCTCTGTCTTAAGGACAAGGGGAGCTTTAACACACAGTAGTTTGAAGGGAGATCTAAAAATAGAGCCCATTTTGCCAGTTCATTAAGTAGCTCTGGGATCAAGCGATGGTGACATCTCAATTGATTTCAAAGGAAACAGCGCTATCAGGGACATGCGGTCCTGGCACCGCACCAGAACGAAAAACTGCCCCCAGAGTCCTTGCTCGGGCAAAGCTCCAGCATGACCAGGCCCTTAATTAGGCAAGATGAGGAGCAGGATTATGAGAGTCTGCATTGTTTAACCGCAAACAGCTTGGCAATCGTCACCGATTTACAGAAACAAGGCGGCACACGGGGGATGATACAATTTAATAAGCAAACTGCTTTACTGCTGCCACTTCAGAGCTCCTAAGCTGCTGCCTTTCTCATCAGCAAGCACACCCGACTCCCCACAGCACAGCCTGATGGCTTTCTCTGCTGAGAAGCACTAGTAGCATACAGACAAGTTTAACCTGATAGTCCGGGAAATAAACAGTGAGAATTAGACTGAGCCACCCACGACACGCCAAATTCAGCCCTACCTGCAACAGCAAAGCAAGTCCTGCAGCAAGTCTGTTCCCCTTCTTTAAAAAACCAATGTGAAAGAGGAATCGCTGTGCCCCTGCACAAGCTCCATGGGATAAATCCTCATATTCTTCGGTCCTGACACAGTCAGGATGTTTTTTCCTTAGGCAGCACTACCCCAAACGTATTTAATCACAAAAAATTGTAGTGCCGCTGTCTGCAGGGCAGCCAGCAGGATGAACCCAACAAGGCCCCCAAGAGCAGACAGCACCAGTCCTTTCAGAGAAAGATGCAAAACACCCAATGCAAACCTGGCTTCACCTTGTCCCTGCATGAAGTCTTTCTTCCTAGTCCCTCAAGACTAGCTAATGCCTTAGAGGCTTCAGCCTTTCCAAAAGTTTACGAGATTTTCTTTGAAGATCTATTATAATTCTAGTTGTTCCAGTTATTATTTATTGCTTTCTGGGGCACAGCATGCTTTAAGCCTTAAATGTATCTGGTAGGCAGGGTGCTCCACAGGCCTCTAACTTGTAAAAAAGTAAATTCCTTCACTTTTAAATTAGCTCTTTTTCACTTTAATTGAATCCATCTCCCAAATAAATTACAAAGTGCAGCACTATAATTTACTGGAATTAACACTGCAAATGATGCAGAGGACACAGATTTCTCTAATCTTTGCCAGCACTGAGTTTTCCATGGCGTACTGCTCTTGATTTAGGGCATGCACAAAACTGCCTTTACTAGAAAGAGCTGGACAAGCCAGAATGCACACCACCAGGGGCTGCAGCACCCAGGGACACCTTTCAAAAACACCTCCCAGATAGCACCGTCCAGCTGAACTATGGGGCTCACAAGTCCAAATTAAATCCATTGCTGCTATCCTGTCACAGCACAAATGCAGAGTTCCAGATGGATCCAGGGATGCAGGAAAAGAGGAGGAACGTCACCTCCATGTCAGCACTAATTCAGTGCCTTAACTGGCACCTTAGAAAAACCTGGTGCCCTAGTTTCAACCCGGCATGAAGCTGCTAGGGTAGACAGCTGGTCTGCACATTAGCCATGGCAAGCTCCACCAGTGAGGTTCCAGGAGGGCTCAGATTTGGGCTATATTTAGCACCACTGGTGAAATAAAGGATCAGCCGCCTTTCCCAGCAGCTCATCCAAGAATTACCCATGTCAGTACCAGCGGATGCAGCCTGTGCTTCCTCATGCTCAGGGAAAACCGATGGGAACCTGAGGCTTCCATTACCTAATTATAAAGAAAGTGTTGGAAAACTCCCAGTTTATGTGCAGCAAGGAGATCAGGAAGTCTGATAAACAGTCAAGAACTGGAACTGCCCTATTTTCTGAATAGGTGGAAATGCCAAATAAACAAAACAGAAAGCCTTACAAGTGGTCTCTAAGAAGGCCTGGTCTATCACTCTACCAAACAACCACACTCAAAAGCCACCTTAAGCCCTCACTGTAATACAGCAGCTGTTAGAAAGGGCACTACTGTCAGCTTCAGGAGGTACAAAACTCTTACTTTCATTGCTTTTTACCCAAGTCTATAGAGTAGTCATACACACACCTGCATGTGAAATACAACCCAGCACTCACCAATACAGCGCCAGCAGCAATACTTGCCTGCGCACCTTCAACAAACAGACTGGAAACGTGCTACGGTAGAGCTGAATTGCCCTCATCTTCCAGGACACCCTCTTTATTTTGTACAAAACACCCCACAATCTTCTTCAATGTGTTTGAAATCAGGATCTCCAACATGCAGACCACGGCACAGAGGATGCTGGCAGTTTCTTGATGGAACAGGATACCAGCTATGCTGACTTCAAAGACTCACTGGTCCAATGTTATATTTACAGTCTGGGCTGCAGTTAAGTAAAGCAGATTTCATCTTCAGGTTTCCAGACAGCTGCTAAAATTAATAATAATGTTTTAAAGAGCTACAACTTTAAAAATATCCTTTTAAATAGGAAGAAGCTCAGGAAATGGCTAATGCAGCTAAGTTCTTCAAGAAACAGATATCACAGTCAACACATGCCTTTGGAAATAGTAAATGCTCCCAGCTAAACAGTTCCCAGTCCTTTTTGGAGCAGATTACCCTTTGTATGCAATATATTATGATTTGCACGAGAAATAGCTTCTAAGCTAAAGAAAATCAAACACATACATTTCTGAAACGGTGCACAAGCAGATCACTGCTGGTTTCGTTTTTATGCTTCATCCTTCCCCTCCACCCCAGCATCAAAAAGCCTGACAGGTTTGCCTGCAATTTAGCCATTGCCCACGAGGTGTCTCCATGTGCTACAAAAGAGGTCCCAGAAGATCGGTCCGGGTAAACAGAGGAAACAAACATGGGACTCAAGTTGTGTGGAAGCTGGTCCAGCTCCTATGCTATTTTCTTTAATAAATGCTCAGGTTATGGCTTAGCACAAACCCAAGGCCTATGCACCACGACAAATAATAAATTGCTTCTGCTTTTTGTTTTTTAAGCAACTACCTCTTTACTCATAGGAAGGGACAAAGCAAGAAATAAACAATCCTCAAAATAAACAACTCTTTTGAGAATGAAACAAGACCTTTCTAAAGCCAAAGCCAATCCACAGCTGCAGAGTTTTCCCATGACACAGCTGTTGGAGAGCTTTGGATTTCAGCTCCAAAACCATATTTTTGTACTAGCATAAGTACATGAGAGGGTATGGAATATATAAGCGTTAGGTCTCTTCCGTACCTGAAACAAAGATGTGAAGCTTCATACATTACATAGGTTGCATTTATTCAGGCACAGTACATCTTGAATGAATTTAACTGAGCCCAATCAAAACTGGGCTGTGTACACGCTTTAGAATTTGCAGATAAACAAACTGCAGATGTGATGATATGACGTTCATGCTAAATCCTACAGCCTTTATCATCCTCATGCTAATGTATGTGAACCGCATGGCTGTGACAGCATCTCTCTTGTTCCAGTGCCATGAGGGGGTTATTTTTAGCTTGTTTAAGGCAGTTAATCTCCTTCAAAACTGGGCAGTTATCCAAACAGCCAAAGGAGAGACAGGCTGCACTGTATCTGTTGCTTTATGGGAAAAACCTTCATTCACAAAAACAAAGACCATGCAAAACCTGTACTTGTAGATAAACTTGTGTCTGTATTACTCTGCTGACATGGCTTTCAAACGTATCACATGGAAGAGCAAAAATTTTAACTCCGGGCATTGTCTACACTGATATTTATGGTCAAGTGAAAAAGGTTATCTTCCACCAGCTCAAGAAACGGGAGCTATTTCAAAGTTTGTAGCCTGCATCACGTCTTACAGGGAACCCTTCAGAGCACTGGCCTCTTGGTGAAACAGATTTCTCTGGGCTTGCCTTCAACACCGGGGCACTAGAAAGTGGCTCCGAAGGGTTGGGAGCCAGGTGCAGGGAAGAATGCGACTGACGCTGAGGAAATCCCTCCTGACCTGAAGAACACATTCATGTTGAAGTCTCCTTGACAGGTGAATTTTAGAACATGTGAAACACTAATTCAATGACACTGCCTCCCTGCAGGCCTTCCACCACTCCTCCTCCCCAGATTATGCGAAGTGTACCCACACCTTCCCCAGGTCAGTGTCCCACCATCAGCCATCACTGAGCATACCTCCTGCAATAAAAGAAATTGTAACTGCTTTTTTTAATGTGATACAGCTTCTTGAAGCAACACAAGAACAACAACCACACTAAGTGAACAATACTTAGCATTTTCTCTTGCCCAAGCTCCTAACAACCCTTCCTCTAAAAACTGGCATTTCCCCAGTCCTCTGGGGTCACTGTGGGACCCAGTGTGTCTGCTCAGCTACTGCTTGAGTGAAGGCCATTGTACAAGCACAGATTCATGGATACGCCGGGCAAGACGGTATCTCGGAAAGGTACAGTGCTGCCAGACTCTCAAAAATATGCAGCACTTACAGTCGAGCAGCAGCTCCAAGACATGTGAAGGTGCAGCTGGACCTTGCTCTCGCCTGACCTTCCAAGGGTGATACGGCACCAGGCAGGATACGCAAACACTGTGAGTCCTCACCATCAAGAGGAAAGGAGTTACTAAACCTTTCTCCAGGACAAGGGCTGGCCACAGCAGAGTCTCATGGCAGTCTTTTCATCTTCTTCCCCTGCCAAGCAATGTGGTTTAGTGCAAAAGCAGATTTCTGACAGCAAAAGCTCGTCTTCAATTTTCCAGACATGCATTTCTGTTTGAGGAGCAAACTGTGTTTCAGAAACCTCTTGCAAGACTGCAGTGTCCTAATGGGAATGAACGCTCAAGTCCTCCAAGCAATGAGCGTCCCTCCCCGTGCTCTGCACACATTTAATTGTTGAGTTATGCTTCCTGTTCCTTCTCAGTGCTAATGCTTTCTCTGAAATTCCCTCCCAGTGTTTCCAGAAAAACTTTTGACCCCAAGAGTGTTTTTAAACTTATGGCACTGTTAACGTCTTCCTTATTATGATTGCAATGGCCACAGGTAATTACATATGCATGCACCGGTACAACTGAAAGGCTTATGACAGAAAATAACTATGCAGTCCTATGGTTCAGATAAAAAATAAAAATGGGGAGGGAGGTGGGGTAAACAAATGCATTTGTGCATATTCGTAGAGCCAAGTTTATTTATCCATTTTCAGCTGTATGCCTTGCAAAAAACACAAGTAGGTTTTGGCAGGGATAAGGAAATGCAGCTCATACAAGAAACCTTTAAACAGAGACATCCTGTTTCTGTTACTTGTAGGAGGATCAAGACCTTGGCAGGTCTCGGTCGTCTGCATGCAACACGCTGACAGCTCACATGAAGGTACATCAGGCACTTCAGGTCAATGTCAAATGATTGAACAAGAGCAAAAAGGTTTCACTGCCCCATAGCAGAGGCTCACACAGGTGGGGATGCTGCCAGAGGCTGTTCCCTGGGGCTCACCTGCATGATCAGCTTGGGAACAGGTAGGCAAATTGCCTCCCTTCCCAGTTCCCCCCACAACAGGTAGGGGTAGTGATGACCTCCTTTCCCAAACAATAAATTCCTCTTTTGCATAATTCTATCCTGCATGAAATAGACTTGACTCAGGGTCCTTGAGAACAGCAGATATCCAAGGGAAAGCACAAGATAAAGCAAAATGCAGAGGAAAATTCCCCAGGCTTTGCTCCCTGCCTCCAGCAACTACAGATCCAAACCTGCTGAGGCTGACACCCTTTTCTTGTGCTTAGTAACTTTTTGGAATTTCAGCCCATTAATATGAAGCTGGTCACTGAAGTCAAATACTTCAAAAATAAAGTACTTTGATCATCATATATTGAACAACATAGCATCAGCAGAAAGAAAGGCAAAAAAACCATTGACGTAACTAAGAATGGTACGCACCTCTGTCTGGGGACCCCAAAAGCAACATATTAATGAGACACTTTGCAAATTCTTGGCAGACTCTCTTTAGAGTTAATTTTCAGGTTGGTCTGCCAGCCAGCAATACAGTGACAGATTCAATTTCAAGCAACAGAAATACTAGAAAAAGTGAATTAGAATTAAAAATAAATCAAAGGCAAATACTGTCATATCATCCTCTTTCACTTGGACGTAAACAATTACTTTTTAAAATAGTAATGTCAACTGCACAAGGCAAAATATGGATTTCAATGGGGGAGTTTAAAATCCCCAAAGTGTCTCAGTACAATTCAGCACAATATGACTCTAAGGCTCAGTATTTCGTCTCTGAAGTTAAGAAGCATTTGGCCAAACTAGTTATAAAAAAACCCTGCACTTTAAGGATATTAATGTAATCCTTTTTCTGCCTGGCAGCAGAAGTTTTATTAAAGTTAGAACTTTAAGAGCTGTTAAATAGAGCTTTACATAAGGAGACTATGTAAAAAAAGAGCTCCAATTAAATTGTATTACAAAATTTTTATTAATGAAACACAACACGTGGACTTTCAAGCAAGACTTACAAGTGATATTTCTCTTAAATTATAGATTTCAAGTGTCACTAAACTTGTCTGCTATGTCCTGGGGAAGCTGATCAGCTCAGATAATATTTTTCTGGCTGGAAACACTGGAGCAGAACTTAAAGAGTTCTAAAAAACTTGTCCACAGAGAAAATTTTTAACATTCATCCCCTAGGAAGGAGATTTATTTCTTTTTATTTAATTATTTTTTCACAAAAAATAATTAAAGGGACCTTTAGGGGTCCCTGGTCCAGCCCCCATCTCAAAGCAGAGACAACTCCAATCAGGTTGCTCAGAGCCAGGTCCCGCTGAGTTCTGAATAACTACAATGATGAATATTTGAATATGTACCTTACTTCCAAATGATTATTTTTTTCTGTCTGATTCAGCCTTCAAGCAATCAGGTGCTTAGGCACTAACAGCAGGTCCATCAGATCTATAAATAATGGTTCTGAATACTCAGCACTGAAATACATCCATAGTAAAGTTAATAAAAGACGACCTCAGACAAACCTAAGCACTCCTGCAAGTTTTGTATTATCTTCAACGCTTGCTCAAGAATTATATATATACTGTGCTGGTCAGAAAAGGGACAGTGAAGCCTCAGCTGACGATAAATCACTCTGAATTACTTGTTGTTACTTAACCACCAGCACCCAACAGCATCCCTTTAACTCCCTAGAAAACCCTGCATATTAAACAAGAAAATTCATTAATTTCTTGTCAGAGGTGAGAAACTCTTGGTGAGAAAGGTAACTGCTGGCCAGAGCTAAGCTGAGAATCGGTTTCATATCTAAGTCTGATGCTTAAACTGAGACCACAGCCTCAGTTACCTGGTCCAGACCTCGAGTACCTCCTGCTCCAGACTAAAACAATTATATATGAACTGGTTAGAAACAGTCGGCTTAGTTCCTGCTTTAATCATCAGTCACACTATCATCCCTTATCTACAGTACAAACACAATGGAACATATAAGAGAAAGAGAAGGCAAGTAAATATCATCAAGAGAGAGAGCAGCAAAGAAGAGTAATTTCCTAAGCAATTTTGCAAAAAATCTGTATCGCTATATAAATACATATATATATAAAATCATGTGATGCTTCATGTTCATACTGACCTTGAAATCAGCCTCTAAGCTTTACCATGAAAAAAACTCTCATCTTGCCAGACAAAAAAGCCACATGTGAAGTTTATCTTCTCTATACATTTACCTTCCCAGGTCCTTCCTGGTGGCACACAGTATGCGCACAGCCAACTCAGCTCAGGCTGTCCTGATCTGATGAGGGTAGATGACGCACAGAATCAAGGAGTCTGCACGGTATGAAGTGCCCATCTCAGGTTGCACTCCCAAGGCTGAGGCAGGAATTACATCAGGAATGCAAAGATATCTTGCAATTCGAATTAGAGGAGAAAGGATTTAATGTGCAGCTCAAGTGAAAAAACGAAGAGGTTCTGAGAGTTACCAACAACTTATTACATGCCTCAGAATGACACCCTTTCCAACAAAGAAATTAATAGAAACTGAGAAAAGAAGGGAAAAGATATCTTATTATTCTTCCGACATGTTTATTGAACTGAGAGTTCTGTGATTTCCCCTCCATCCCCTAGTGATGCACTGTGAAAGTACAGAGCTGTTGCCATCAGAGGTGAGAGTCCCAAGATAAGCAGGCAAATCCAATTGACTCTCAACCAGGCTATCACTGCTGCCAGCCACAGTAGCACTGGGACGGACATCAGGGCAGGCTCCAGAATTATCCATGTTGAAGGGCTCTGGGCAGGCTTGTGTGGCTGGGTCTTCATGGTGACATGCAACTCAGATACCTTGAGTTTTCCCTAGCATTGTGTTAATCTGTAAAGGAAACACCTGATAAAAAATGCTATCATAGAAAACCAGGCAGAGTTTTGCTGTCAACTCGGTTGCAACCCCGTAACAATTAACTTCTAGGCTGTGCTGAAAGAAACACTGGAACCCCAAGGAGCTGCATCCTGAAGTCACACATAGTTAAGTTATGACAAAAGTGATTTTTACATTTAAGTGTTGCTGAGCCACAGCCTTACAAAAAATTACCACAATTCAAAATATGATATACAAAAGAATTTGAAGTATTTTGATAGCCAAAAAAATGCTTAGGTGCCTACTCAAGCTAGCACACAAACACTACACCGTCATTAGCGTGCTGATAAAGCATCCCTGATTTATTTGTTTCTCTCTTTCTCCCCCCAAAATGGTACCTGGACACACAGAAGAGAAGACAGTGTAAAAGTAACACAACTTATCACAGTAAAGTGGTGTGTAAGAGTGGGGACTGTTATAAGCACAGACCCAAAGTGTAAGATAACAGGCAGGGATGAAGTGAACACCATCACCAGACAGACTACAGTGCAAGAATCATCCTGGAGAGGTCTTTTGCTCAGAAAAGGGAAAGCATAAGAATACAAAATCAAAACAAATCACCCAACCAGTATCATGTCTGAGTCATCCACAGACTTAAGAGATTTATTATAATTGCCAGAGAAAAGAGGGGGAAAAAGGCAAGAAGAAAAAATTAAGTTCAAGTGAATCCACCTGCTTTCTCCTGCCGGAAAACCAGCCTGCAAGCTCTTTAGAGTAGAAAATAACATTTTATTCTTTGTCTGTACAATACAACAGAGGCCCAGGACACCAATGAACTTTCAGAGAGCTGCTACATTGCAAATAAATAACAATAATCCACTTAATCTCTGCTTAATGCAGCCCTAAAGGGAATGCAAGTGAGATTATCAACTGGCAGCATTCATTCAGTACAACTTCACTTACGGTTCACAGCCACAAATTCATATCCCTTCTCTAAAAGCTTCTGTTGGCTTCAACAGAGCAAATAAAAATTTAAAGATGTGGATCATAAACTGTTAAAGAAACTGTGTTACAAAAGGAGGAGAAAGAAGAGCACATTACTACATAAGTGCTACATCCAACAAAAGCAGTGGCAGTGGGTAGAAAACGATTCAATGGCAGACAAACCAAAACCATGATTGCCACATAGCTTGGAGAACACAAGAGCTCCTGATTCTTATGCTGCCGCTTTGCTGCAGCGCAGTAGCAGAGATGGCAGGTGTTGCAATAGATGACATCCCCATTTCAGCTTATCATACATCTCCCATGCAAAGGGAGGCTGGGTGGGCTTGTCCTGCCTCAAGGACCTCCTCCATGTCAGGCTGTACGAGAACGTGACAGATGCAAATGGGCATCAAGGGAGAGAGTAAAAATGTCACACCAAAGCCACACTTACAGCAACCAGTGTTGCAGGAGACATGTTCACTCCCTTCACGTCTTCTTCTTCTGGCTCTTCATTTTCCTTATTGTCAGTGTGAGAGGGAGGGTCTTGAACTGAACAAGTGCTAAGCAAGTCTGGTAAACTGGTAGACGGGTACTTCAGAAAATCCCCTTCAGCAGACTCCTACCCGAGAGACAACAAAATAAGTTAACATTGCATGCAGAAAGCCACCAAAATCATGGCAAAACTGCTCCATTTCTCCTACCCAGCGAGAGCTCTCGGACAATCCTCCCCTTATTACAGACTTCCATGTCCTCAATCTTTAGTGGTCCAGTTATAAAAAGCAGACCTGGTTTTCAAGCATATATATAGTAAACATAGGCCAATACACGTCCAAAACATTTAGATATCATGAAGGAGAATTTAAAATAAATGCTTCCCCAATGCCTTGCTCCTCTCCACTTTGGATTTATTAAATGTCACTGTGAGCAGACTCAGAGTTTACAGACCCCATCACTCATTTCAAATCACACTCTGTGCTCCTGCTCCATCCCTCCAGATGTTCCCTTCACGCATTTTTCTATCTACATGCATAAGAATAATACATCGAAAACCCTACTTAGGAGAAGAAAATGAAAACGGACCTACCGATCCTCTACCAAGCATCTGCCTCCAGTCTTTGGCATATTTTTGAAGGCAAACATGCATCAACTGAAAGCAGAAGCCAGCCAGACTCTCATTTTATGGCTTTCAGAACAAATTCTGCATTCAGAGTGCTCACCTGGCCAAATGGCAAGGCTGCTTTCCCATACCAACAAGGAACACCCAGAGGGAGCAGCTGGGGAACACTTCACCTATTTACACCCTTTCTGAGACTGCCTGAAACATGGCACAGTCTGGATTCCCCATCACTTGCCTTTCCAAGTCCTCCTCCCAGGGACATGAAAACTGTCGAAGTGCACAAAGCGTGGGCCAAGCAGATCCAAAGCCTGATCAGAAGCGTGAAGTTTTATGCTGTAAGCTTATTCATGATTATTTTGATGCAGTCACCACATGAACAAGCAATTAACTAAAGGAGAAATTTATGCAGGCTACTGCCTTGCATTTTGGCAGAGAGTCCAACTGTCTACACAAAACACAGAATGCACCTACTTCAGGTCAAAGTGTGTTGTTTCCAGATTAAACACAGGAGGAGCTGTGAGCCTACCTAAGGTCCTCAATGAACTTCACTATCTACCTGAAATACTAGAGACAGTATAGGCTCTTCACTTCAAAAATAGCAGGACAGAACTTCTTCTTGAAAAACATGAGCATAAATCCTCCTGGAAAGCCATAAGAGCATCCAGAGATGAAACTCACAGAAACCTGCAACAGGTTAGCTGTGGAAACCCAAAGATGAAGCTCCAAAAAATTTTTAAAATACTGATACAGTGGCCTGCTCACACAGCACCCTCCATGTGGAAACGGAGGTTCATGAGTGGTCCCTTTGGCCCAAGATGTTCCTGCCAACAACCCAAAGGCCCTGATGGCTCCCACCTGCTTGCAGATCCTTCTTTGAGACCCTGCGCACTTTCAGGAGTCAGTCAGCCACCTATCGAATGCCTGCATCAACCTAAGCAGGGGAGCAGCAGGCTGTGGTCAAGGGAAGAGAGCAAATGAGGGTGGGCAGGATTTTCTTAAACAAAGGAAAAAATACTGTGTAACATCCCCCTCCATATCTCCTGTGATGAAAGCAGAATGAAGAGGCTAACTGATAAATGAGTTCCACTCTCATTTCCCTGAAATTTCATGCTCCTTTATCTGCAAAAGCTCTACTCCAAGCTATTAACAAGGACAAAATAAGGAATGAGAGCCAAGAGATCATCATCAAGAGACCTCAGGCACACAGATACAAGAAGAGATGAGAGCTACAGAGGCTAGGCAGGCAGGAAGCAGAAGAGGCTAAGAACAGCCTGCTTTATTTAGCATGTATTTTAAGAAAACGGTTCAGGCCAAAACTTAAGTAATGTCTGCATGAATAAATACAGACTCATTTGCACACTGAACGACAGTGACAATATAAGCAAATGATTAAGTTGCTCTATACTCTGCTGATTTGCCACAGATTTATGGCAGCTATTTAGGGGAGCAAACGTGCACATGTCATTCCCTGTCAAAAATGCACCCTTTCCATGCAGCACTTGCACAAACTTATCCAGGCACACATTCAGGAGACCATCAAGGAAATGACCATACCTTGCTAGCAACCACCAGTTGCACCAGGCCAGCAGCCGAGCGAAGGAGAGCAACGGCATCCTGGTGGGAGAGCCCAACCAGTGACTGCCCATTGATCATGAGGAGCTCATCACCCACTGTAAGCCTGCCGTCCCTGCAGAAACAGAGGGAGAATGTGGAGCTGCAGGGTGGCCCTTCTCCAGTGTCAACCTCCATTGGCATGCGGTGGGATGTGGAGGCATGAACAACACATTAGTAAGCTGATCCTAAGCTTGGATTGATCAGTGCAGTGTTATCTGCCCAAAGGGGCTCACAAAGATGCCCCAAGAAAATCATTACTATAACCAGACCCATTTCAGCCTCTTTGCAGGGCTGAGCCACCTTGAACTTTCTCCATGCCCTTATCAGAGATGACCAGGGAGCAGCAGTGAACCCCACCTCTGCTCCCTGCCATCACGGGGTAGAGCCAGGCCTGCTAGTGAGCACCCCTGGGGGTCTGACCCACACTCATCCACTATTGATCCCATTGGAAAGGCCCATCTTCCAAAAAGGGACTTAAGAAAAGGCTCCTCAAGAAAACAGGCTCCTTGAGTTACACTCCATCATCAAGCGTTTGATCTATCTGTACTTCCAGCTAAACTGCCAAAAGGGGGCTTCAGTGACCCACCACAAAAACACATTATTAAGCTAAAAATGCCACATTCCCACCCTGATACAATGAAAGGGCAGATCTCCCATGCCTGTCTCATGAGTCTGACTAACAATGATGTCAATGCATGCTCCATCACACCCACTGCTGTGAAGGCACCACTGCCACCTCACCTGTGTGCCGAGCCGCCTTCCTCCACATGGGTGATGATGATGCTGTGAGGGGACCGCTTCGACCCTCTGCCTCCTGTTATCTGGATTCCCAGCCCATCTGTCCCCTTCAGGATGTGCATCTTCCATATGCGGCAACCTTCTCGCTGAGAGAAAATGTGCAGAGAGTCCTTGAATTTGGATTTGGACAGTGAGAGAGTGCTGCGAGGGTACAGGAGGGAGCTGCTTAGCATCTTGCCCCAGTCACCACACATCTGTATAGCACAAGCTATACAGGTGCTTTTGCTGATCTTTGCTGTGTTAGCTGTGGTCCAAGTGAAGGAGGTAGAAAGGAGGAGGCAGCACAGAGCAGGGTCAGCACGTAGAGATTTCCTTGCAGCTTGTTTGCAGCTTTCATGAGGCACACAGAGGTGCTGCTCTCAATGCCCTTATCTATCCCAAAGCAACCAGAGGCCTCAAACCCCTTCGCCAAAACTCAAGGATGAGCTGTGCAGGGCTGCAGAGGAGCAAGATGTTGTTCAAGGGAGACCCTGAACACCAGTTAGTATATCTACTGTCCCAGCAGGGACCAGTCCTGCATCACACACCAGCGTTTCCCTCTCTTGAGGGTTTTGAAGGATTTGAGACACAGGAAAGAAAACACCAGCTTCAAATTATCAGCTGTCAATCAAATATTTCTTATTGGACAGCTGTATGTTATTCACAGACTGTAAATAATAATTCATCCGCCGCAGAGAACAGCTTTTGAATATGAACAAGGTAATAAGTAACATTTAGGACATCTTTATTTTTTTAAAATTCTTATAAATATTCACCCAAAAAGTATTTTACAAACTTCAGAACAATACAAAACTGCAAAATAAATAATACTTCCCATGTGTCCTACTATAAGGACCAGGTACAAGGAAACACAAGTGTGGCAGATATTGGCAGAGCAAAAAAGGAAACAGGAAAACAAGCAAGCAAGCAAGACACATAAGGCGATTGCCAGGACTCTCTCAGAGGGGAATAACCAGGGTAACAGAATTATGAGAAACCCTAGGAGGTTTGCAAGCTTG
The DNA here is from genome assembly GCA_033558235.1 of Neomorphus geoffroyi. Classification (NCBI taxonomy): domain Eukaryota; kingdom Metazoa; phylum Chordata; class Aves; order Cuculiformes; family Neomorphidae; genus Neomorphus; species Neomorphus geoffroyi. The sequence goes on from JAUMJM010000048.1 coordinate 4,739,236, forward strand.
CAAGACAGCAAAATGCACAATTTGAAGGCATTTTTCAGTCCATGTGTTGTAGTCATCAGGCACCAGGTCAGCTATTTCTGACTGAATCTCTTCTGCACACAAGCAACATTCTCACAGTACACAAACGCCCAAGTAGCAAAGATGATTAAAATTTCATGCCAAACTGTGAAGAGTGTGTAGAAATTGCTGCTTGTTTCTGAGAAGGAGAACTGCTAAATATATTGGCAAACCCAAAGGTTGTGGCAGCAACCTGCAGATTTTAGGCCAACATTGTTTATCAGAAGCTTTACTAAGTGAAGAAAATGCTCTCTTTTTCCACCTGATCATTGGGGCTCTATGTTGAAACTTAAATGCAATGCAAGATGAGTTTTCAAGATACAGGAATAAAGAGGTATCTACACCAATATCTTAAGAACAAAGTGAATAATAATAATATTGCTACACAGCTCCTAGACCACAGGTAGGAGAAACAGGAAAAGCAAACTAGGTGTCTTAAGAGGTAACCCAAAAGTTTGAGCCTGAAAACACATACATCTGCGGGTAATTTGTAAACTTGAAAGTCATGCATATGGGCAATATCCCAACAGGTTTAACTGGGATCCTCAATGCATCGATAAAAGCCCCATCTCCTGCTGACTAACAGGACATGTCAGGACAGAGAATACTTTGAGATAAATTAGAGTGATACATGAGACGCTGTGTTAAATGCAGGGCCAAGAGTCAACTATACTTATCCACTTAAAAACCAGAACAAGGCTAGAGCATGAAAATGCTCCAGAGAGCTTTTAAGGCTATGAAGTACCTTGCATCCATAATGAAAACAGTATAACAGTGAAATACAGCCTCTGCGCCTCCCCCAACTAAGTCCAGGCCGAGACAATTGACCATCAATTCTCCCCACAAGATGACACTCTGAGTGTCCCATTGTTAAATTCTCATTGGAAGCAGACCCTCCAATAAAGTTTAACAATGCAGTCATAAAATTACATTTAATGACTCCCAAAAGCTTTTTGGAATGTGAGTTATGCATGCCCATGACATGCACTGCCTAGCTCACATTCCTCAGCACTCCTCACTATCAAACATCTTACTAAGAGGAAAAAAAGAAAAACATCCATATTTATTCTTAATTGACCTGCTTTCAAATATTCATTTCCATAGCAAAACACTTAATAGCAGCAAATGGCAAGACTGCTACTCTCAAAGCACAGCATCGCCAGCCGGTCGAGGGAGGGGATTGTCCTGCTCTGCTCTGCACTGGTGCAGTCCCACCTTGAGTGCTGCATGTAGTTCTGGGCGCCACAGTCCAAAAAGGACATGAAACTACTGGAGAGTGTCCAGAGGAGGCCACAAGGCTGGTGAAGGGTCTACAGGGGAAGCTGTATGAGGAGCAGCTGAAGTCACTTGTCTGTTCAGCCTGGAGAAAAGGAGACTGAAAGGGGATCTCATAGTTGCTTACTACCTTCTTACAAGGGAAGGAGGTGAAAACAGGTGCTGATCTCTTCTCTTTGGTGACCAACGATAGGACTGAGAGAATGGCAGGAACATGTGACAGGGGAGGCTTAGGCTGGATATTAGGAAGAAGTTCTTAACACAGTGGGTAGTGGAGCACTGGAACAGCTCCCCAGGGAAATAACTTACGGCACCAAGTTTGCCAGCATTGAAGAAACATTTGAACAATGCCCTCAGTCACATGGTGTGAATGTTGGGAGTGTCCTGTGTAGGGACAGGAGTTGGACTTGATAATCCGTTTGGGTTGCGTTCCAACTCAGGTAATTCTATGATTCTATGATTCAATGCAAGTTCCGTCTTACTCCCCTTGAACCCCCACTGAAATCAAAAGCACTTCCAAAGGTAAAGTGTTACTCAGTACAAACACCAATTGAATGTAGCCACAATATAGACAACACCATCTAGCACATATCTAAAAACGATTTCTTTTACTCATTTTCAAATGACATGGGTCACCATCTCCTGTATATAAAAAAGCTGTCCCTCAAGTCCCCACCAGTCAGCTGCACGCATGTCACTTGGAATAAAAAATTCGGCGTTAACTGGAAATCAGATCTCCTCACTGTTCTTTCTTTCTTCTTCATAAAAAATTCATGGCTCTTCATTTAACCACATGCTACAAAGCAAGTGCACCCCCCACCAATACACATGTACCTCCAAGGCACGTTGCTCCAAGATTTTGAAAGCTGGATATTAAAAGGCAGATTGCTAGCCTTTCCTTGAGGCCTCTTGATGAAAGAGGGTGTTCAGCAGAACCCCCTTTTCCTCCCCAGAAAGCTGCTATCTCTTCCGCACAGAGCAGCATGGGATACTTCACAGCCAGCTAGGAAATGCTGCTGCTTTGAATGTGCATCTTTTGTGACTCCATCACAGGAAAGCCTTAACTGTAAAGCTCTGTGCCAATTCCGAGGATTTGTAAATGCATTTAAAATTTAACTAAAACCAGTTTTCTGATTCCTAGGTTCAACAACACAAAGCCTAAACGTTTTTTGTTTTTGTTTTTGTTTTTTTTTAAATAAAGGAGAAAAAAAAAAAAAGGCAGAATGATGCATGTCCTTAATTTTGAAATTTTCTCACTCAGCTCCAGAGACTTACACTACTCAAGGGAAAATTCCAAGTGTACTTAGATTTGACATTTTGCAGGTCTGATATCACTGTCCTTGGAGCCTGCATAATCCCTGCCCAGAGGAGGACACATTTAACTGCTCACCAGTCTCTGTTGATCTGCTGCACAATTCTGATTGCTGCTTGGTTGCTGTCAGTTTCATATTCCTACTAAAATCTGAACTTTTCCATCCTCTCAGAGTAATTCTCATAGCTTCGTTTATAAATGACTCAGAATAATTCCCCCAAGCTTTCTTCACGTGACACACAATAAATCTGCACGTGTGCACCCATAGCTCTCAGTGCAAAAGCATTTCACACCTAAAGGATGACAATATGCTGATACTGGTCCAGCCAGGTACCTTGGACTCCCGGCATCTCACTGAGGGCAGACAAAGGGGAACTACCAGCTCCTGTCACAGCCAGGGACTAGGCAACATCAGCTCCCATCACTCGTAAGAATAAAGAGATCAAATGATATTCCTTAACCAAAAGACAGGTCACAATAACAAAGTTTAGCACTTGAGAATTTAAGAGCAAAGGGCTCACTGGATAACATGGGCTGACTACTTCTATAGAGAAATCTACAAAATTTCATGCAGTTCTCCTGAGATTTGGCCAAGATGCACACTCAAAAAAATGTCTATGTTTCCTTTTGAGAGTATCAAAGCAATAAGAAGCCAGATGTTCCCTTTAGAGATTAGTTCCCCACCTTGTGGGAGCAAATATTAACTCTGCTTGGATCCACCTCATAAGCTTGGCTTGTAAAGTCAGGGCAGCAGCAGACCTGCCTATGCAAACAGGCTGTGGATTCCCCTCTATGTGAAAGTTTCATGGACATGTTGGACGAATGTTTGCTGAAGATGGTCTCAGAGGATGAGATGAGAGTCCAGCCACCCCTTGAGTGCTGTGTGCAGTTTCAAGTACTGCAGTATAAAAACTACTGGAGAGTGTCCAAAGGAGGCCACAAAGCTGGTGAGGGGTCTAGAGAGGAAATCGAATGAAGTCACTCGGTCTGTTCAGCCTGGAGGAGACTGAGAGGGGAGGAGCAGGTGCTGATCTGCTCTCTTTGGTGACCAATGATAGAAGCTGAGGGAATGGCAGGAAGATGTGCCAGGGGAGGCTTAGGTTAGATACTAGGAAAAGGTTCTTTGCTCAGAGGGTGGTGGAGCACTGGAAGAGGCTTCCCAGAGAAGTAGCCATGGCGCCAAGCCTAACAATATTCAGTAAATACTTGCACAATGCCCTCAGACACACGGTGTGAATGTTGGGGCTGTTCTATGCTGGGACAGGAGCTAGACTCCATGATCCTCATGGGTCCCTTCCAACTCAGGTCATTCTGTGATTCTATGATCTCCTGGAAGTCCACTCCAGACACAAATCTGTTGACCCCCCTCACTTCTGTGAAGGATCCTGTAGCAAGTAGTCAAGTTGGGCTGCAGTTGGGCTACAGGTTAATTTTTGTTCACTGCAGTTACATCTTAGGTGACTCAACTTTTCTCCTAACTTGGCTCTTTTGAGCAGGCAGGCCTTTGTACCAGATTTTTCTGCTTGAAGCTGATCAACTTCAAAGTGCCTAAGCTACAAATAATTAAGATGTTTTTAAAGACAGTATAAATATTCTACTTGGACTAATTGCAAGCAAAAAAAATGGGTCATCTTATGTAACAAACCACAAGTGAGAATACAGAATACAGCTGGCAGCTTCAAGTGGGTCCCTGCAGGCCATCTTCCTCCACCATGAAGCCATTGTACATCAGGCAGCCTCTGCTCAGAGCAAGACTACATCTGGAATAAACTAGCGTGCTACAGATCAGAAAGGAATCAGACTGCCAGCACGACGTGGGAAAGCCTGCTCCATGTGCATACCATCAAATGCTTGATTTCATAAGCACGTCATTAACAGAAGAAAAAGGAACGCTTTTCTTCTGAATGTTGAGCAAAATAAATAAATAAATACAAGATGTTGGAGCCGTTCTTCCTCCCTTTTCTTTCACCAGCTAATTGTCAGGGAGTTTAAAGGAGTTTGACTGATTTTGACTGTGCCATGTTTAAGAAACTGCAAATCTATATATACAAAGGAAAAATTGCTTTGAAATCTTGTATTAAAGAACAGCTTGGCAGGAGCAAGGTGTAAACAAATGGAAAACAGAAACACAGTAAGTAGTTAAAAAGCCAGACAGTAAAATGGAAAATGTAAAATAGTTGTCTACAAAAAAGCACTTTCTGTCATAGCAGCAATTCAGCCAAACCTGGCATAAATATGTAACAATTTTTAAAGAAAAACAGAGATAAGCCCTGATGAGAACATCAAGAACCATGCAAGGTCTGTACACACACACAGACTGCCATGGGCCCTAACACAGCCCACAGGATATCTCCCTCCCTCCGCATTTCAATGTGGATTTTTACTGTCCTCTCTGCAGGGACTGGTGCCCACTTACAAACTTCACAGGTTTTCCCCATAGGAGCAGCAGAAGCAAACAGTGAGCTCCTCCTCACCAGCCGTGAAGCTGTTTTGGAAACATGACACTTAAGAGAAAGTTGTAAGTCTCATGCATTAAAAAGAGAAAATGACCACAACAGGCTTAACAGGGGCTGGCAGCCAATGTGCTGATCACATGTAGCTGAAAAGCAACACAAAACCAGCACAAAAACTCCCAAACAGAAATCTACCGCATTCAGACTACAAGCATCTGTCTTCAAGTAATGACCTCTGCAGCACCCTCCTCTATGAGGACAGGGAATATACTGGGGTAGCCTTAGCAGCACACCCTTCCCAGCATCCTTCACTGATATGGGATAAATCAAAAGCACTGCTCTCAGCTGCCTGCCCCACCTTGGGTCAAAGCATGTCTCCTCCCACTAACCCCATTCCCCAGCAAGCAGGTGGGAGAAACAGACTGGTAGCTGGGGAATTAACTTGTATGATGACATACCAGGTGATTAGCTCAAACAAGTCAGTCTTAAGATACAGTGAAAAGCCATCATTCTTCACATTATCACAGATTCTAGTGTGAATGACTCAGTATTAGAAAATCATGCCGAAATCTGATTTTTGCAGATTCTTAACAAAGCAATTATTTCATTAGCGGATAATGAGTACATTTTTCATCTGATCTTAACTGGTTATTTTTAAGGTTGATCTGATAGCAGGACTCCTGCTTTCATCTGCTATATTGGGGTTTGTTTTCATTGTTGTATAAGCAAGCTAAACAACTCTGAGAGCAAGGGAAAAAGAAAAATATCTAAATTCCTTTATCAACATATTATTCAAGAGTTATTTGTCCATCCTCACTGTCTATGCAAGTTTCAGAGCACTAAGCCACATTACGAAGCCTTTGGCCTCTATCTCCCAATGATGCAAGCTGTGCAGTGGGTATCTCCAACAGCACTTGAAAAACAGGGGAAAAGTCCCAAAACTCAAGTAGCCTTTAATACTAACTACGCAGTGTTGATCATGTGAACTTTTCATGTCCTTAAAACAGGCAGGAGCCAGCAACACAGGCACAACTACAATTGCATTAATATGTCCAATGCTGATCTAACAAGTTCCCTTGTTCAGGCAAATGGCCGGCAGACACTTGGCATCTTTTCACTGAAATGCGAGTACTTTCCCCATGGAGAGAGAAGCATCCTAGTGGATAAAGACTGGGGAACAGTCAAAAGCAAAACATACCCTCCCCCAAACACAAACACCTAAGTAAAATACATAGAAAAGACACCACAGCAGAGGGAATGAACATTCTGCGACTTAAAGCAGACTGTCCCCCAGGGATCCATTTCCCGAGACAGACTGCTTGTTGACATCATTTCCTTGGTAAGGGCTTTAAACATTTTATCAGCCATTGCAAACACCTGAACTACATCATCACCCCTTACAAAAATCTGCTGGAGTCATTTGTCATCTTGAGCCATCACCATCTGGATTGCACCTCTGCAGGCTGCTCCCCTCTTGCCATAAAGCTTTATTGCAAAATCAGCCAAAGGATTTCTCAGCTATCCCTATCCCTTGAGAGTTTTGGCACAACAATTCCTCCTGGGGAGCTTAGGCTTTTAAAGGTTAGAAGGTGCTTGCTTTCCCTCGAGTATCTTGCCCAGTACCATTCCTTAGCTGGGCTACCGGGAATCGTTGGTTGGTGAGTTAATTTGCATTTTATCTGAAAAAATTCTTGCTGCCTGCAGAAGATTAAAGTCCATCCTAAAGTCAGTTACCACACTCTGGTGTCAGCTAAAGCAGGGTCTTTTGTGGGGTCTGGTATTACATCTGCCAGCACCAGCAACCCTTTGGGTTTGCTCAGTGGTTTCAGCACCCTGCCTCAAAAATTAAGTGCATGTACCTCTATAATCCTGACTAACACCTGAAATGTTACAGCACCTGAGCAAACAGCATTCTCTATTTTTAGGCACATCCAGTCGGTTGCAAACATTCACACTTAATGATTAAAATATAAAATGGTGTGAACTTACATTTCAGCAACTGCCAGCATTCCAGTTGTGGGTTTGCTGAATCTTTAATATCATACGCAAAATAGAAAAAACCCCCATGTTCTGCATAGGTGGGAAATGCTTTCACGCTGGTGCCCTCACCTACGGTTTGCAGTGGCAGAATAAGGCTGAGACCTCCTTAAAACAACCTTGTGTGTAAATGTGCTGCCTTTGGGAGTAACTCACTTCGAAGAGTGTGGATACCTTTTCAAGATGACACATTAAAACTAACTCATTACTACTTATCCATTACCAGACTATCTCTACACCCAACCCTCTACTGCACCCTTGGGAAGTCCAATCCAAAACCAGAACAAAAGGACAGACTGCTATTCAAAATTAAAATCTACAACTACCAGAGCTGTAGCTATTGCTTAAACCACAGAAAAAAAGGCAAAACCTTCAGTCAGTTGAAAAAATTTGTCAGTGAGTGAGGCTTAACCCCAGAAGGTTGTGAAGACAGTTGTTTTTATGGCAAGGTGGAACATAACTGGCAGCAAAAAGAATTAACTGTAATTTCACTACCAGTTACATCAAAGCACTTCCTAAAAACCCTAAGCAAAAGCAAGGCCAAGTTTCACCAGTGCTGTACAGCTACAATTAAAAGACAGCCCTTGTCCCTAGGAGAGTTTACAAACCAAAACAGGCAAGAGATAGGGAAGACGTGCTTATCACTGTGCACATTAAAACTTCAAGACAGTAGACGGCCCCAGGATTCGTGTTAATGAAAGCTGGAAGCAAACACAACAGATAAAAAGACCTTAAGAACAGAAACATATTCTGAGGAAGGCCTTTACACAATTAAAGGTGTCTACAGTAAAAACTAAAAATAGAGTTATTTATGCCTAAAACATGCATCAAAAGAGCCCCGTAAAAGCTTTGATGAAACAATAATTACTGCTTAGGTTGCCAAAAAAGCTGATGTGAAGCAACTTAGCTTCAGTGGGGCTGTGAGTATTTACCCTTGTAAATACCTTGCTCACAGCAAGGTTTTCATTTTGGTACAGCAAGTAGATGAGATTTCTTTCTCCATCATAAAAAGGCTTAAAGCCAGTCCATTATTTCAAGTCTCATGCGTTGATTCCTGTAACGTGCCATTAGCCTTCCTCTTCCGCTTGGCAAGGTAAGCAATGTTTTCCATTTACCAAAATGCAAGGTAAGGTTGGCATCTACCAACACTAATTGATAAATATTGCTATACAAAGCCTGTCAGCCATCCCTAAGTACGAAGTAAAATACCATTCAAAAGCTCTCAGCCTTTTCTGAGACAAGTGATCTTAATAAGAAAGCAGTAACAGGCCCAAACAAAGAAGAGAGTTGCTGATAAACCAAAACCACGTGCGGTGTAGTTGCAGCAATACAAAAACAAGTGCTGTTTGGCAAAGACGTACCTGCACGTCCGTGTGCACCTGTGTACATGCTCACAAGTCTGAAGAGGACTGTGGTCTACCTAAGCTGGGCTTAGTTGGTCTACAATGGAGCAAAGCTGCTAGGTACGCTGCTTTGGCAGCTGCAACCTACTGCAGAGTAATTTGGGTTAGTAACACAGAGCCAAGACCTTGAAGCACTTCTATAACCCAGACATCCCCCAATAGCCGTGAGAGGCAAGACATTAATATCCCTCTTGCTTTCCAATCTCTCTTTTTAAATAGACAGTAAGCTGACTTCACAAAAACACCAGACCACCAGATGCTGACTTGCTTCCATCCTGGAAAAGCATCCCACAACAGCCCCGGAGACCTGTTGCACACCGTTCACTCCTTTCATGCCCATATACTTCTCCCAGTGGAGAAATGTCCAAATGCAGAGCCCTAGCCCCTTCCACCTGCCTCCCTTCACTATTAAAGCACTTTTACTCTGCCCAATCTCTTCTATACAGTTTCCAAAAGTGATGTTACATTTGGATTTCAATCCCTTACTAATCTGTACACTTGTATAGAAGCAAAAAGATTCAAGGGAGTGTCTGGAGGTGTCTTGTTTTTTCTTTTAATGGTTGGTGGTTTCAGGACTTTTCAGAACATCCTGCTGGGGCTGGAGGAAGCAAAGGTTACCGGTCCACTCTGGTACACTTCACCTCCAGCCAAGCTTCTTCTGGCTTCATTGACAAAAGCCCCTCGTACTGCCAGCCAGACTTTGATCGGTTCAAGTCCCCTTTGAAAACTACACTCCCACCCCCCACACTTGTAACTCTGGTCCTTGCAACTCTCCCACTCCTACCTCCAATGCCTACCTGTGCCAGCTGTAACTGGCTCCCTATGGGCACTTCATAGAGACCGGACAGCTAAGGAAGTAGGTCACAGTTCTTCCAAAAACATTGTGATTAAGAAACTGAGAACTAAATCCAGGGTGTTTGTCCTACCGGTAAACCCAGTGAAACCACAAAATTGGCATATTGTGAGGAAATGGCTCAGTTTCCTTTTTGTTATCATTTTTGAGCTGTCTCCAACAGCTCCTCCCTGTACTCCTCTTTCATCCTTGCCTTTATAATTACCAGGCTACAAAACACCACCCTGTCTCAGGCCACTGAATAAAAGAAGTAAACTTTAATTTCTGCATTTACGCTCCCCTATCTTCCCAGGATGTGACGGATCATTACTCCGGCTCAGAGATTGCCCAGTCTTAAATCACTTGCCCATGACTCCCATTGCAGTCAGCCTAGGTCCTCTCTAAGGTCAGGTCTCATACCTTTGAGACCTTCCTACCAGGCAGATACAGCCTTGCTGTTTTGAAACCCCAAATTCTAAAGGGCATTTGTCCTAAAAATACTGCAGCACAACTTAACCACCTGCAAATATTAAATCCTGCCCGCTGATTGACAGGTGCAATACTGACTGAGGGTTACATGCCAGCAAACAGCCTGGCAGATTTGTTTATACATAGCGATAGCAATGCCAAGTGCACAGGAGAGACAGACCAAGATGTGGGAGACGAAAGCAAGCCTGAAGCTGGGGACTGACACATGCCACAAACCAGTAACACAGGAATCTCCTGGCAGGTTCGACAGTCTCGCCTCTCATTTCATGACTCTGTATTGCTGTTGTTAGCAGCACTTGGCAAGAAAACAGGAGAATAACCCCATGCTCATGGGAGAAGAAGCACCCTGAAAGCAAACGACACCCAAGACACGTGGATGCCTCAACAGCACTTGTGACACAACGTCCCTGAGCCATGAGCTCATCATTGAGTTCAGTACAGCAGTGGCTACAGACATGCAGATATGACCCAACTCTTCTCTGTTTTCATTACAACTTTTAACTAATTTTCTACAAGGAACGAGAGATGCTCATGGATCACATATTCCAATTTCAGCAAATGTCCAATCTGTTTCATGGGCCAGAAGAGGGGAAAGCAATAGTGGAGAGGACTAGAGAAGTGGGGAGGACCACTGGTGTCCTCCCACAGCTGCACTGGTTGCTAAGCAGCTTCTTGAAGCCTTTCCTCCCACCCGCAGAAAACCTCCAGTCCACTGCAGGCTGGCTGTCATGATCTCAAAGTGAATACAGTGCTCTCCAAAGGCACGGGCCTGACAGGTCTGGGTATTCAATTACTCAACACGTGGAGGAGACGGCAAGTGTGGGGCAGGCAGCAGGGATGGAGCAGCTCTCCCCACAGAGAGGGTGGCCCTGCCAATGCACCCTGTCCCTGCTCAGGAGTAGATAACTCATCCGCGGCTCTGAGGGGTTTGGCTCACACTTTGAAGCCTGGAAAGAGACTGCAACTTCTGACATGACGTCCTGGATGCTGTTTTCAAAAGGCTCTTGACATGACTGGATCTCACATGTCTGACTGCCAGGTCATGCTTTCAAAACGGAGCTGGAAGTGAGATTTGAGGCTCCCAAGTGTCTTTATTCCTTGCCTTTTTATTATTATTTTTTTTTTTAAACAGGACTCAAAATTCTGAAAATTGTATTCAGTGTCACTATACAAGACTAGTTAAGAAACTGAATTAAGCAACTCATTACTCTGATATCAGCTACCCCACAGACGATAAAGTGGTGGGCTTCTATAAGGCCTTCTTTTTTCATTTTAAAAAACCAAGGGATAAGCAAGGCATGCTATTCAGGCTCCAGCTATTCACATTTCTCCTCCTTCAGATGTCAGGAAAATGTAATTAATACTGACATGTACAGAGGTCATATCTCTAAGCAAAAATGAAGGAGAGGGAAAATTAAAAGAAAGAGAGAAGCAATTTTACTAAACGACTGTGCCTCCCAACAGGGTCCATGACAGATACACCACAACTGAACAGATTAAAGCTCCTAAATTTTCAGTGACCCAATCACACTTTTATACTTTACAAAGCTACCCTGTATGTGCTTTCCATTAAAAATGTATTTATTGCTCACATTGATACATACCTGTTCTGAATTTAACAATTCTCAAACCAAAATAACTAAAAATATAAAGGTAACATTAGATCAAGTTGGCTCTGTATCAAGTGTTTCTTTATACACTTACATATTTACATAGTATATATCAAAATCTTTTGGCTTTCCACTTCCACAAGACAAACTCTGATCATCTTTATAATATGTTTAACTATACACCTTCAGAACAGATTCAAAAAGCTTTTATATGGACCCGGCTTTCAAATGAATAAAGGATTTTTAAATTTATTTTTAAACTTTTAATGTCTTCTTTCAGAAAGACTGCAGTCAGAGGGCTTTCAAGAACAGTAACGCAAACATCCCCCCCTTCCTGTTGCACCATGAAATCCAACATGCCTCACTGATGAGAAGAGCAGGTTTTCTCAATTATTCTTCTTTAAGACCAGAGTTTTTAAAAATTGGTTTCAGTCCCTTCAATGTACTTTAATTTAATTAGTTTAACTTCACAACCACCATCACCACAACCGTGCAGTAGTATCGGGGAGCACAGAGGACATATTTAAACCCATGCTTTCCTCAACAGAATTCAGTGACGAGATGTCCACTCATACTGCTCTGTCACTAGCTTTGAAGTCTTAAAACCAAAACCAGCTGCTGCAGCAAGCCCCAGGCCCAGCAAAGCAGCGTTCATCTGTTTATACTATCAGTGTCTCTGGAAAGATTGGCAGACAGCCGTTCTGGTGATAAATGCATATTGAAACCTGATCAAGGCTTGAGTTATTTTTCTCCATCCAGCAACACTGCAATTCTAGCCAGGGAAGAAACCCCAACATTTCCATTAGGATGAAGAGAGAAGTAATGAAAGCCTCAATCCCACTGTAGTCCCAAACATTAACAAATCATCCATCTCATCAACTCGGAACAAAATTCACAATAACTTCCACACGGTCCCCAAACACTAGCCAGACAGCAAGTTTTGTAACACAAATTAATGCACTGTGGTCCGGTGCACCAAAAAAGGAAAGCTTCCGTTCCAATATTAACATGAGCTTTAGGTTGCTGGCAAACTCATACAGAGGTACACACAAAGCCCCAAAGGACAAAATAACTATCTTCCACTGACCCCTCCTTACCCAGTGTCATAAGGTCATCAATTGTCTCAAGGAAAGAGATTCTGACGCCAACCTTGAAAGGTCAGAGATATAAGGAACATCCCCCTCCATGACAGAGGTTTCCCACCATTATCATTTCAGTTTCTAATCCTCCTGCCCCATTTTGGACCCCATCCCACATCTCAGTGCCCTGATAGCTTGGGTTGTCACCCAGAGGTTTTGCCTGAGAATGGAGCACTGAAACCAGGGAAACCACTTAAGAAATTCCCTCAATTCACTTGCACGCTTACTGCTTCCATCTCCAGAAAAACCCAATGCAAGCATACCTGAGCAGACTGGACACCAATGTCTGGCACACCACTATCCGACAGCCGGCACCGGTACTGTGCCCTGGTGCTCCGAAGCTGCTCTTCCCCATTGCTTTCAGCTTCAGAGGTCTCTGGCTGAGCAACCTCCACCTCCATTGGGGTGCAGTGCCCGTTTCCGTGCTCTGAGCCTGGCTTTTCTTTGCTGTCCTTGCTGCCTGGTGTTCTGGTGATGACCCCAAACTTCCTGGTCCTTTTACCATTCTGAGCAGCTCTGTCACCAGGTTCGGCACTGGGCTTGGCTTTGGGGTCACAGCTGTTGCTGTTGTTGCCGTTGGAGGGAGGAAGAGGAGCTTTGCGCTTGATGCGGCGCAACATGATCAAGTAGACAAAGCCGCCATTCCAGCACTGCTCGGCCAGGTAACTGTAAGGGAAGGGATGCACAGGGATTACCAAATGCTCACCCCGCAGCGCCCGCATCCCACCCAACATCCCAAAACACTGCACTCTGTGATAACCATGCACCTCCTCAGGTAGCTGACTACCAAGCATGTGGACACGCTAGGAAATCCTTGAGGCACTGACAAATACTCTTTTCCTTCAGTATCACAAGGAATAGTAACAGTCCTACCAGCCATCCAGGCTGATCCCACCACGGTGTAGTACAACCACTGGTAAGTGCCACCAAAGAAGTTACCACCACCTTGGTCTCTGGACCTCCAGCACAGCAACATGGAAAGATGAAGCAAGCACAGCAAAGCAGAGAGTATTTCCAGTGAGGCATTAATATAAAGAAATAATTAAAAAAAAAAAGTTTAAAACCAGGCAGGCTTCATTTGTGCAGCAGCCCATAGAGCATTTGCATCTGAAATGAGCCTCTTAAGTGAAACTAATCTTCTGCTTTGGCATACATACATGCTTGGAAGGCCTCAGGGAAAAAGGAAAACCAGCCACTGGGGGAAGCAGGAGGAGTGTCAATGGCCTCAATACAAAGCATGGCACTATAATGCATCTCAGTTCCCATAAAGGGATGTGCAAATAAGGTGCGTTTCCTTTACAGCAAGCATATTCCAATCGAAGCAAGAACTAAGTCATTTCAGCTGCACAAGAGGCAACTACCAGGTTCTCGTACCACAGCAAAGCATCACCTACTATCCCAAAGTCTCTGAACATGCCTTGAAGGAATTAACATTTCTGCTTCAAGCAAACACTCCATGACCTTACAGAAACGGCACTCATTGATGCAAAAGGGGAATCTAACTTCATACCTCTTTTGGGAAAGGATATACCTCAACCTGAATTCTTGAAATATTTGGGTTCTGAGCCAAGGGTGTAACCTACTGAGAGTACAAACAAGCTGGAATTTGTACTAAGCAGGTTTGTATGTGCCCTTTCACAGTAATTTAGGCCCCAAAATATATTGCCTTTCTCAGTACTGAAAGCAGTAAGAACTTCCCAGAGCATCAAACAGGCATCTGCTGCAGCTGCAATGAACTCTCCACTAATATGGAGCAGTTCCTGAGCCTACAGCTACCAGAGAAGATGAGATACTAGATGTGGAGTTGAACCATAGAAGATCCCAAGAGAAAATAACACAGCATTCATGGCTGAAAGAGGAGGAGAGACTCGGGAGTCTTCCACCATTTTTATTTTCCTCCCTGGTGCTTGTAGGCTGATTTTCCACTTCTCTTTCTTAAAAGTTGTTTGGTCTTCAATACAAGCTTTCAAAGTTATTCTTGCACAGAGGTGACTTCATAGCAAAACAGGAAAAGCAGCTATGATAACGCCTGAAGCAAACTTCTGCATTCTCAGTTACTCAAAGTAACCTGGACCAGCCTGGCAGTGGCTGGAAATATCACCAAGGTTGTGTGTTTCTGTTCAGGGACACGAGTGTCAATCCACTTCTTCCTAAAGCTCAGATGTCCCCCCAGAAAACACTGGCATTCAAATCACTTACATCAAATTAGAAAGACTGATTCCCAAATGAGTATAGGAACTACATAACCTCAAAAGCAATCCTGGAGAAACACAGAGGAAGGACAAGTATGTTGGCTGTGCCAAATTTCCCAAAGGAATATAAACCAGATCCCAGTTCCCTGGACAGTCCACTCAGCAGTTTTCACCAGGCAAGACTTTTTTTGTCATCTTCTTTTTTAAAAACACTAAGAATACTTAAATAAAGCCCTAAACCCACCGGCTGGAAAGCCTCTGCAGCAAAGGTCAGTCATATGGCTAGCCATGAGATGACACTTGGCTGAGGAAGGCACTCAGGTCTAGCAGCACCTGAAGGGTTAACCTAGAAAAAATTCCATAACTAAGATGGGAGTATTTTTGACTATCAAGTTAAAAGAAAAGTTCTTTTAATCAACAGAAAAGGGGCAGTTCTGTTCCAGAAACAATATGTGCTGCCTGTTTTTCACATTTATCTTTCAACTCAAATTTCAAGGCAGCCAGTAAAGTTGATTAAAATTCATGACTTTTGCTTGCAGCAACACCACTGCACTCTGATCCATCACACATAAGCCTGATAGCATTGCTTCTCCTGGCACAAGGAAGCTCCTCTTCCCATAGTCCTGTGGCTTACACGGGTGCAGCCCTCCCTGTTTTTATGCAGTCAGTTCTGCCTGACATGTTTTTGTGCAGGTGCACATATGTGTTTTTTCAAAACACTGATCTCTATCTCCAAACTAATCACTGATGTATTTTTGAGTGCCAGTAAGCAAATGCATACATAAATCAACTACTCGATTTAGGAAGCAAGTGGAATGAGAGGGAATTTAGCATATATCCAAATAAAGTAATTTTATCAAGGCAAAACCAATTTACTATTTCACCTCCACTTCCAGCACATTTATTCTGTTCATAAAGTGTAAAGTTATGAAAAAGGGAAAAAGAAGGGAGAATTTTTTTCCTATCCACTGTTCACAGACAACCATCGCTACACTCTGGAGCAGGTTTTCAGTGCATGGTAATAGATGCAGCTCCACTGAAGTCAGCGGAGTCGAGCTGATTTACTCCATATGTTGAGATGGCCTGCGTGTTCCAGGCATGCAGCCTGTAGTAACGCATGAGTTTATGTCTTCTTGAGTACTTCTCGGCAGTTCAAAGCACACAATAAGTTTTCAGGAAAAAAAAAAAAAAGAAAAAAAAAAAAAAGGAGAAACGTCTTCCCTGGGTCAGTGAGCAACCACCTTTGCATGGCAGCAAGTGATCACACACATCAGATGATGTCAGGTATTTCCGGACAGGGTAAACTTAGCTGGTACCAGTAATGCAGTAGGTGACATCACTACCTCAGAGTTTGTTTAGAACCAAAGACCAGGCATCCCATGCTGGAAAACTAGTGCTGCTATAACACCAAACTCATATGACAAGATAGGAAACTAATACATTTGCTGTATTGCCCTCCCAAGACACGGTTGTTAATCAAGGAGCCTGAGCCACTTTTAAGTTCTGCTAAGTACATGCTGCCTACTTAGTTGGCTTGCTTTTCCTTTACCATTTCTTCCTCTGTTTAAGTAGCGAGATAAAAAAAATCCACATCAGCACAGCAAGGTCTCAACACCGGACAAAAGACAGGAAAGGCTGTATTAAATGAGTGAGAACCTTCAGATTTTTAATTACTTTCTATAAATCTCAGAGCATGCCATGCCAGAAGGGATTCAATAAAATGTAATTATCCAGCTTCTAGACTGCAGAGAACTGCAAAAGCTAGACAGGACCCAAAATCTTACTCCTCAGGGGGTTTTAATGTGTGCAACACAGATATGCCTTTTTTCAGATTTGGTCCCTGTAGAGCACTTCAGCAATCAAGGCACCAACCATGTCTCAGGCAGGGCAGGATCAGAGCTGACGTGTGTCTGCAGTTCTCAGCACAGATGGGGGGAATCGGCTGCAACCTCCAAGTTGTAGCCTAGTTTGAACATCGGCTTCAGCTTGGATGGTGAAGGAGCACAGAGCCAAAATATCCCTAATTTACCTTTGATTGATCCAAATCTATTGAAAACTAAGACTCTAAAACTTCCTGTACACTACTGTGGTTGGCAGGGGACGGGACAGGATTCAGTGAAAGCCCTGGATCTCACATGCCAGCTAAGAAACCTCGGGCACTTACTTCCAATGCCAGTGAATGATGACACATAACAAATCCTATTACCACTGATTTTAAGAATGCTAGAGATTTTACCAGCTGATCATACAGCTATTAATACTAGTTTTAAATCCCAAGCATTTTACCACCAAAAAATCCACCCATGCCTTCTGTATTTGCCAGTCTTTGCAAGGCAGTGCCAGGTCCCCCCGCTGCACAGCCAGGAGGCCCCTCAGATGCTGCAGGGTCATCTCCCCAAGCAGGGTATAAATCATCACCGAGACATTGGCTTGGAAAAATTTCCCGCTGGTGTGTTCAGAAGGAAGCAGCACCTGGCTGCTCCTGCTGCTTTGATCTCACGCTGGCACCAGCTTTGGTAAAGCCCTAGTCTGTATAAAACACTACCCTTAAGCAGTGGGGCAGACTTGTTCTCCTCTGTCGGAGGAGAACAAGTGTTCATAATCCTTAAACCCAGGGAAAAATGACTTTACACTTAAAACAGCACTGGAAAATTACCTCTTGCAAAGTTCAGCCACATGTTGGAAAACGCAACTGGTGGCTGGTATCATTTAGTATTCATTTTGTATCAGAGCTATGAAGAGACTGACACATCCACTTCCTTGGGAGACTATTTTGAGTTACAAAGCCAAATCCCATTTCTCCCCTACAAAGCTGAACTGATTGCTGCGATCATAAAAACCGATAAACTTGCTGAGTTTATTCCAAGTTCCTTGGCATGCATGTGAAGTGTCAGACTCGGAAATGGTCTCTTAGAGTAAGCTAGTATTTTTTTCATATATATATATATGTGTGTGTGTGTGTGCATATAAATATAAAGGTTTACAGACGTGACAAGAGCATTCTGTGACAAGCTCTCTGTCACATCCCATCTCACTTGAGTAAACGCAGATGGCCACACTGAGCTACAGAAAAACCAAATCAGACCCAGCAGCCATAAGAAAACATCTGGATCCACTTCAGAATCAGAAATATTGAAAAAGTATGTTTATTTTACACTAATAGTACTACTTAGCATTTCTCCAGAACTTTTCATTCCAATATATCAGAAAGTGCTTTGGAAAGGATACACATCAAGCATCACTGACATCTCACCAGCCATCATGCACCTCACCAGGGCACAGAGGGGAAACCTCATCTAAGACCACCACTTCCACAGCCCTCACCTGCCTCTCCCCAGGCCTACAATGGCCTCAGTAGGATAGACAGAAGACTAATTGTTATGCTCTTTTCTGAAAGACTCTAGCATGGTCTTCAGTCTTGAAACTCAATCTTGTTTAGGCTGGAAAGAAGAAAGGCAATGTGGAACTTTGCAGAATTGAAACCTCCAGCCCCAAGGGGGATTTAAAAGCTAAACTTAACAAACCCTCCATCACACTGGTGACTTGCTTTTCAGGTAAGGCAGGGCAAATTAATGACTAACAGATAGTGACTGAAAGAAGGGCACACGGCTCCTAATGAAACCCTCACCTTGGTGCTCTCACCGTGCAAGAGCTCCCAGCCCACTGATGACAGATTTTGGTAAGCACCAGGCAGTACTTTTCACAGACAGCCATGTCTCCAAGCAGGATTCAAGCCTGAATTAACACATGCAGTCAAAGGAAAACACCAAGATACTAAGTCTCAGCTGTATCTTACTCAGACAAGCTTGCAACTCTGAGAAGGTAAAACCTCTTGCAGGGACACCCCACAGCCAGCCCTCTCCTCTGCCTCCCCAGAAGACCAAGATCTCCAATCAGAATTCATCTCAGCAGAAAGCAATAGCATTGGTAAACCTGGCTGCTACTTCAGTATTCTCTTGTGGGCACAGAGCTACAGCACACTAGGAATGAGCTCAATCCAGCATCTCATCACCAAGAAGTCCTTTCCTGCCCCAGGCTCTGCAGACGATGGCACACGTAAGGGACACAATGTTCTCTGCCTGCCCTAATAAACACAGGAAAGGCAAAATGGGCAAAGGAAGATCCACTCATGGAGCTGAGAGACTAAAAACACCCACAGAGTGCATTTAAATAGCCCGAGGTGCACAACAGGGCCCCCATCTCCCTTCTGAGGGTGAGCAACCCTCAGCCTTCGGCTTGTGGCCAAGGTTAAGCAGCATCTCCAAGTCTCACACAGACTCACTACACCACAATGGGTTTTTCTCAAGACAACCTAAGTGGTGGCTTTCTGGAAAACAAAACTCTGAGTCTAGTTATTTTGTCTATTTCCTATTTTTCCTATTAAATTTATAGCAAGGAATGCAACTAGACCTACTTAAATCTTGAAGGAAAAAACAATTTGGAAGTTAAATTTCAAGGTGTATTTCTGTAGCCTTTTAAAAGCCAGTAGAAGAATGTTTGGTGCTGATTAAGACTCAGTCCTCTGCAGGATTAAAATACTGCCTGTACCTTTGAGCATCACACCGCTCATGCTCACTGTGGTGGTGCTCAAGCTGCTTGCAGCCTGGCTGCTGTCAGTCTCTACAACGCAACACAAAGCAACACCAACATCTCAGAGAAGCAACTGTAGCAGCAAACAGATAGGGCACGGTCTGATCTTTACTGTTCATCAGAGAAACCAAACCACTAAGAACTTAAGCCCAACAGGAACAAATGCTCCAGTGCTGAAGTCTGCAAGAGCCGCTGGGGAAACACATCTATAACAGGAGGCCCTGGGCAAGACTTCTTTGTCCACCGTGAAATCCTGAACTCTCAGAGAAGGTGAAAAGGAAGTGGAGGGAGGATTGCTGATGTATTTTTGTGGACTCGCTGCCTTCTTACAGCTTTCACTGGAAGATGAGAGTCAGCTCAGGCTTGCAACACAAGACCATGGCTAGAGCCTGGTGAGACACCTCACTCTACCTGGTATCGATGCAATGACATGGCTTTGTATTTGAGAGAACTGAATTCCTTTTCCCTTTGCTGTGCAACAGATCCCTCACAGCACCCTCGGCAAGTCTTTCCATGAAGAAAACAGGGTCAACGTGTCTTACCCCATAGAAATGCTGCAAGCCATCGGCTTTAAGTATTACAGCTTCACAAGTATCTCAAATCTGGGATCAGTCAACACATCACCATCACAGCTCTCCTCCCACCCTATATCCTGCTCGGGTGCTGGCACAGTCATTTCAGCAACAGTACAAATGGACCCAATGAGTGAACTGATCCAGCTCTAAATTATCCTAGTCAAAGAAAACTTTCAAAAACTCAGACCTGAAGACAGGGAGTTTAAACCTAGCCAAGCGCTCTGACCTGGTCACATCAGTGCAGAGGCAGACACAGGAGAAAAGGCTGGTGGTAGCAGGAGACCATGATTCTGCTCTCATCAGTAGTCCCCACCTAAGTATGGCTGACAGACACACATGGCCATAGCCTGAAGGAAGGGAGTTGCACAGAGTGCAGAGGGAAGTACTGGCTGGCTTCAAGCTGAATGGCATTCGTATCTCCTGTTTCTAAAATTGAAAGGATAGGCATCCTCACCACAAAAAATGAAGACCAGCTGAATCGCATCCCCATCGCAGGTGTGGAAAGACAGGCTAGATCACTGCAATTATACTGGCACACGGCAAAAACTCATTTCTGCCCTGCACATTGTAGAGATGTCTCAGAAGCACATCCAGGGCTTTGGGAGAACGACAAGCAGAGCGGGGACCTCCAAAACACCCAGCACATGGATGAAAGACATGAATGGACACACTGATCCTCCTGCCCTCCCAGAACACCTGAAGAGGATGACCTGAGGAGCTGCACAGCTTCTTCCCATCTAAGGCATCCCTCTGAGCTCCGACAGACATCCTAAACCTAACAGATTACACAATTGCAGTAACCTGCCCCCATGGGACAAAGAAAATTCTTTGAGATCTGCTTATTTATGGGCTGTTCTAGCAGAAGAGAAGAGTGACACTGCATTTCAACTGCAGAGATTTTGGGACTCAAGCTTTACAGAGGATATGATCTTATTAAACATGCAAGTCCCACAACTGCATCTAAAAGTTCTAAAAGACAGATGTACACCATACTCTTTGGGTTTGGTTCCTAGAGACAAACCAATGGATAATAAGGAGTCAAAATCCATTTGTTCCTTGTTTAGCAACACAATGTACAAATAGAAGTGATCTAATCCAGTCAAACCACACAGCACTGAGTGCTCCAGTTTGTTAGTTCACAGCTCTGCTGCAAATAGTTTGCTGGATATATCACCTTGCTCACGAAAGTAATTTCCTGTTATGAGACAACTGAGCAACTTGAAATGACCAGCTATCAGTTTAAAAATGATAAATATTAGCTTTCTACTTTTGCTGTAACAACCCAAAATGCTATCAAGTTACAACAGGGCATTAGCACCTGCAATTACTCCTTGATCCATGATGTGTTACTGCTATTCAGATGCAGTTGGTCTCCCCCACCATGATGATTTCCTGCCCTTCTTAAGACACTCAAGGTCTTGAAGCTCCAGGCAATACAAGTACCACAGGATTTTTGTTGAGTGTCCTATGCAACCGCTCTTCATCCTAATTGCTCTCTATGCAAATGTCCTCAAGGACTTGGAAGGAGGTCGAGTTTTACACTTCCTCTATGTTTTTGCCAAAGAAGGCAACAATTTGTCGTCTTCTTAGAGCCCAGAGGTGGATGTGTTCTCCCTCTGGAGGACAGGGCAAAACTAGACACACTCAGTTCTTTCATGCTGCTTGGTAATGCAGCTGCAACACAGGGGTGAATGTGTGCAGTTATACCCCTAAATCCACACCTACATCCAAAAATTACTGCTGCCAACAACAGAGACGCCTCTCCCTTGCTCCATTTTTACCAAACATATTCTTCAAAATGTCTTGGTTTGGTTGTCCTTCAGCTGAATGCCCATCAGTGTTGCATCCATGGGAACTCGCTAGAGCTAATGCAAACTAACTCCAAAAATAACCACAGTGTGGAGGTCAGGTCTCAGTCCAACAGTTCCATCCTACAGATCTCCTCCCCTTTTGGGTACAACGCTGCCTAGCCCAGATATGGGGTAATTGCTTCAAGCCCCTAACAAGAGTATTCCTCAGTGTACTCATCGTAAGTAAGGCTGCAAAGATCAGGGCTATCATCTCTTAAATCCATGCATGATTTTTATGGTTCACAAGAAGTGCAAGGACCCAGGCAGATTGGACTTGCTAGCAGAGCATGCTCAGCACACACACTGGAATACAAATAAACTCCTGTTCACTTTTTTCAGTGTTGCATTAAGTTACAGAGTAATGTTCAAAGTGCTCCCACTGCTACTGTTAACTGCAGAGATACAGTTTATTATCATTAGTTTGGATGTTCAGCTTTTTTTAAAAAACAGTATTTCTGAAGTAGACAAGAAATTAATGAAGATGTGCTAAAACTTTGACTTTTAAACTGAGCAAATATGTCCAAATAAAGATTTTACTATATTGCAGATCAATTTGCATTAACTGCTATTTGAAAATCTTTAGTCTCCCATGGCAGTGACTTTCCTTCTGCACATTGATCCTCCTGAAGCCTAAGACTTGCTCCATAATCGGGAAGCCCAAACAGGTTCAGGTTTGCAAAACACGAAATAAATCACCCAACCAGAAAACACATGTGCCTCACATTAAGAAACATGGAAGAGGTCAAAAGCCATCCGCGTATGACTCATATACAAGGTATATACAGTGTGCAACGCTTCTCCCACTTCACCCCGAGTGCACAAACCTTGCCACTGTGTTCCACACCTCACCACCCTGTTCCCAAGGCTTTCCAGCTTGTGTCCAGGCTCTTCTAGGATCACGTCCGTAAAACAACTACTTTCTAAGCATCCTACTCACATCCTTCCCACTTCCTTCCTGCAAATCATTTATGTAATTGTGACCCCCTTTTCCAATCACACCAGGCAGCAGATGACAGCCAAGTGCGGATTTAACCTGAGAGAAATGGTTTGTACTCAAAATTGAATGTGAAGTTCAGCGTGGGAGATAAAATACTTTATTGTAATTCAGGATTTTTGCACAGAGGCAGCAGGCAGGGCGGGTACAACAAAAAATTCCATGGGTAGATGTGACAATGCTGTGGTGCAATGCTTGCTGATGGGAGAACTGCAAGCCCATAGGGGTTGGACTGTGCCCCCAGCCAGCACCAGTGCAGCAGCACAAGCAGTGCTTGTTTGCTCTGACTCAGAGCCACGCCAACAGTTGGGCAGGCTGACCTGGCCATAGGACTCCCATCCCCAGAGACTGGCGATCCTCCATGCCCAAGCCAGCTCCCTGCCCCTAATGCAGCACTCAGTGCCTCTCCTCTCCAGCTGAGAGCCACAAGGATGAGGGGAGCCCCTTATTTCCACCTAACAGCAGTATGTTCCTCCAACCCCACTCACACCCAGGCTACTCCTCTGTGGTGAGGTCACCCCTTTGGGATAAAACTTCCTATTTTTCCTCTAGGCAGGAACTACCACAAATGCCCAAAAGGGAGGAGAAAAAACCCACATCCCAGTAAAGGAGCTATTATTCCAGCAGCAAAGTTTTACAACTATACTTTAACAAGGAAAAAGAAAGAAATCTCAGCAACATTGTTTTGGCAAACCACATTCTTTAGGTTTCAACATCAGCTGCAATTCCTGAAGAACCCCTTTCCACTGAGAAGTGAAGGGTTTGGATGTCTGTGAGCAATGAAAGGGAGAGCCAGAAAACTTAATCAAGTCTATTTCACAGCAGGAAGCGGTATGCAGGGCTAGAAGAGACTTATTTCCAATGTTTTTGCAATCTTATTTGAGCTCCTGAGAGGAGCCTTATTAAGAGAGAGAGGCCAGGTTTCAAATAATCCCGCAAGCGCTGGGGAGCAGACAGGGAAGGAACAAATTCACAGCACTCGTTTATTTGAAGGTACCAATTTTAGCAGCAAGGGCTATCTGCCTTCAAAAGAACGCTCAGTTTTGGGTATTTTCCAGGATTTTTCCTAATACTAAAAACAGTAGCTATTTTATCAGTAGCTCTCTTCTTACCAAGGGTAGCAATGCCTGTCATTCAGCATCCTCAGAACTTGTGATTCAACCACAAAGCTCACAAAGGCAGAAACTTGTATTTGAAATGAGAAATTCAGCCCTCTACTGACACCAAAAAAGAAAATCTAACCTTCTGTCAGAGCAGGGGAAAAGTCCAAAAATGTGATCTGACTATGCCATAAAAAAACCTTAAAAAAAAAAAAAAAAAAAAGAGCCTAAACTCATACACACAAATACACTCCCCCATATATTACTTTTTGTGACTTTCAGACAGCAGAAAGCCTGAGAGGGAGGAGGGGAAAAGGAGTGAATTTTCCACAAGTGTGATCATCATAGCGAGGCCCTCCACATGCCTCATGTGACGCTGGTACCCACCACCACCCATGAGACCAAGCCCAACCCACCCTCCAGCCCCCTGCCCCTCCCAGCAGGGCTGTCAGCACTTCCTTTCTTTTGCAGACACCCTCGCAAAGGACACTTTAGTCTTTTGAGGGCCATCGCCTGTGGGGACAGGAGGTTTATTTAGCTATTTAACATCGCTACTTTGTTCCTGGCCACGACTACAGGCTGTGCATACAGTAAATCCCAGGGATGAACTGCTTTCGGCTCTGACTATGGGCTTGCTGAACCGTGCTTCCTCTGCATGCTGCGACAGGTTTCTAACCATAATAACCCTGCACAAAGCACCGTCTCTCTTGCCCAACAGTTTCCATCAGTCACACCAAACCCTTCCTCTCCCACTGCCTAAGTACATCTTTGATATTCCTGACATCTGGCCAGAATAAAGGACTCACCCTCTCTAAAACAAGCAAACCGTGCTGATATTCATTCAGATTCACAATTCCCCATGAGAACATTTCTCATTCGAGCTCCCTGGCGACGGAGCTGGGGTTATTTTTGCCCAGGCAAGTGAATTGCTTTGAATTCAAGCACTTCGCTCAGGATTCCCAGGCAGAGGCAGATCACCAGCAAAACACAAGAAGCTACCAACTTGCTGAGGCTGGCACCAACCCAGGTGGCAAAAAATCACCCCCAGACAGACAACACCCCCTCCCAGGAAGACACCTCCAACAACACTGCATGCCCCCAAACCACATTGCTTGAGTAAATTTAGGAATTCCAGACAGAACTCTGCAACAAAACAGTTTGCAAAGGCAGCAGTTGGGCAATGCCAGATATACACGTGGCTTTCTGTAGCATGTTTGCCACCTTCTGAAGATGCCCACATTTATAAACCAGCTTCTAATTAAATCCTCACTTTCTGTTTTTACCACAGCAAGCTAGGATGAGGCCAAAAGGAAGAAAAATTAACAAACACACATGGCAGCATCCATAAATATTTCCTAACTTTCACTTGGTTTTGCAACACGGACAAGCCAGACATGCCCTCCTCCAGACGGTCAACGGGTTAGTGCTTGCAGTTTATTTCAACTTTCTGACACTTTGCTCACAATGAAATGCCTGGATTTAACACAGATTTTACAGCCTGCTGTAACCACTCCACCAGCTAGAAAAGATAAGAGCATCCTTTCAGGAGGCCATAAGTGGGGCTCCAACCCCAGAAACTGCCTTAGGTGGGAAGGACAGTCCTAGCAGCAGCCCTGAGAGCAAACGTTATCTTAACAGTCCAGAGAGCAGATGCAACTCTGCCTTCTGCATCTATTCACACAACCAGCTTTTCCTAGCAGCAAATCAGTACCCTCCAAACTGCTGTTGCAGCAGTCAAAACTTGTCAGGATTTACCCCAAGTTTCAGCTTTATTAGATGTTGCCAAATGTAACACATGTGTCATCCAAGTTGGTACATGACAGCAGAGTTAAAAATACAACTTTTCTGCCTAAAGATGTCCTCGAGACCCCTCACACCTCCATCAGACCATGAAAACAGTGATGTTTATTCATTGATTTCTCCTCTCCGCAAGCCCAGGAAAGAGTTTCTTGCAGCCCTGACCCCGCCTCCAAGCAGAGACTGATGCTGCAACCCAAAAGCTGGTACCCCAGCTCAGCGACTGGTCAGGACTGAATCTGTGAACACAGAAGCAGGTAAGGACATGCATCAGTGCACGCCACCTAGGTTGAGAGGAGTCCCTGGCACAAACCTTGGAGCACCCTCCTGTCAAGACTGGCAGGTCTCACAGGAGGGCCATGTTGGGTAAAGGATCCCACTCCATCACCCAGAATTACAGAGTCTATCGGGGCTAGCGCCAGGCAGCTCCCAGCTGCAGAGATGCTTGGTGCTGTGGTCCCAGGAATCAGTAGCCTCCAGTCTCTGCAAGTGAAAGCAGCACTGGGAGCAAAGCAGAGCATGTGCCTCAGCAAAGAGCCGTGCCAAGTGCTGAGGAGGTGCAGCACTAGTCTGCTCACCTGGCATGGTGCAGAAGAGAAGATGGCCTTGGGCACCCCTTCTCCGCCACCTGCCAGCCCCTGGGGCTATGAAAGGTCTGCTCACTGCCAGGACACTGCCAGTATGCAAGAAAAGCAAAGCCAGGGAAAGTAAGCACGAATCATTCTGTACTGTGCCTGTAGTTTCCAATATATTACACCATCTACTCTACTTCCCAGGGTTATACAAAATATGGAACCATTGTCCTGCTTTCCTGCCCATCTCCCCCTGTTTTCGAAATTTTTGGTTTTAGAATCCACCCAGAAATCTCCAGCTCCAGCATAAAACAGACCAACACCACGTCACAAGAAATCCCCTGTAAGCCCTTTGATGACTTTCATCTATTATTCACTTACTGCAAATCCTTGCCATTAACAAACTGTGCTAAGGGAATCCGAACTTTCAAAGCCACAAATCTCCTAATAGCTATGGCTGCTTTATACATGCTTCAGGATTAACCATGTCATCTGTTTAGAAACCCAAAGCTGCTCTTCATTATTGGATTGAACCTGCCTGCAAACAGCAAAGAGATTGGTAACACTGCCACTGATTTCAATGGTGCAGGAGCATTCATTACATGACATGCTCCTCCCGGACACATCAAGGCCAGTGGCACAAATTTATGCTGTGCTACTGTGCCAAAGACCCAGAAACCTCCCTCGAGCACACTAACACCAATCCTGGCAGTTGGAGTAAACTTGACTGCAAGCATGCTTGGGCTTCAAACTGTCCCCTTGCATGCAAACCGAAGGCAGCTCTCCCACTATCTAGTCTGTAAATTAAGAGTGCCTTTACTTGCTTTGAAAAATAAAAGCTTATTTAGTCAGTACATCGGCTTCTTCAAAGAGCCTTCAAACTAATTAACCATAGTGAGTTACTATTAAAACACAGAGCTTATGTGCAATACTCTTGACAATAACAGAGCTGGTGCTTTGGTACCAAAGCTATAGAATTAGCACAAACTTCGTCAGATGCATTTTCCTATAGGCTCCAAATTATATTTCAAACTGAATATTTTCCTTTCCTGCAGTGGATGTGGGAATTCACTCACTTCATTTGTGAGTTCAAAGCAATAACAATTTTTAGACCATGTGCAGATCAAGAGTTTGAATATTCAACAGTGAGAGATATCACAAGGGGATGAAAGACAGGCACACAAGAGAAGACATGGAAAGCAAAAACAAAAGCTGCAGTAAAAAAATAAAGGTGGTAAAAAAACAGTGGCTGTATTACAGATGTGCGCATATAGCTGTTCCAGATCATCTTCTACAGGACAAGGAGGGGCTGCTTAATTAAATGCAAAGGGCATGCTAGCCAGAGGCAAACCCTCCTGCATAGATGCAGATAGGCTGTCAAGCAAAACAAAGTTTACAACCCCTCCCCAAGATATGCAAAGCCCAGAGGCTCACAGCTCCTGCAAGGCTCATAGATTTTAAGTCCAGGAGTTTCTGCCCATCCCTGCTTCCTATGCAGCAGGTTTATTCAGCAGATAAGCTTCTGCTACTTATAAGAAAATCAAAGGCAACAACATCACAGGAAAATAAATTTCCTTTCCCCTTTTGACTTCCACTCATCTGCTTTATGTGAAGGTTTACTTAAGCGGACACCAGCAGGTATGCATCCAAGGGCTCAGCACTGCTCCTGCTCCCTCCAAACCAGCTCCCTCTTCCTCTCCTCCTCCATTGCGTGCCCCACTGACAACACTACAGCTCTTCCACAAGCTATTCCAGCTTTCCCCACTCTCCTCCCTCCCCAACGGAATTGACATCTCCTGCTCTAAAGGTGTTACAAGGCATGTTTCTAAATTTCACAGCAGAACCTTGCAGTGACTTCAGGAAAAAAGATGCAAGTCCCGACAAAGGGGAGGAACTTAAAATTCTCATTACAGATCATCACAACTATTTCATTATTAGCTTATAACATGTCATATAACTAATTTCCTTCCGCTCCACTTGCTAAACAAAACTGAAGGTATTGATTGTTCTTGTCAGCATGTTCTCCCATAAGACTGAATTCAATTAAATGAAACACAACTAACAAGATAGCAGGTATTGGATGTCTGCTTAAAAACAACAAGTAGCAACATGCACAAGCAGTCACTATAACTCAAAAGGAGTATGCTCTGTAACGTATTTTTTACCTGCTACCTGCATAGAAAAAGCCAGAAGTATACTCCAACCAGCAACTATCTGCAAGTAGCAGGACAGCAGAAGAGCACGATAACTACTGAATCTTATTTCACACGCTGGATCAGAGTTTAATCTGAGAAGCAGCCACATAAATCCAGAGGGGCCCTATTAAAAACCAGTGCAGTGACTCACCCCATGGAGAGAAGCATGAATTCAGACTCTGGGCATCTATATATTCCTTAAGAAAGCCTTTTGTTTAGTGACAAGAATTCCTTTGTTGGACGAGAGGGAGGCTGGATCACATCCCTGTGGCAGGGCATTTCTGTTCCTCTGGCAACGCAGAAGGGCGTTTGACAGCCCACATGCCATGCCAGAGAAATGTTATCTGTCGAGTGCATGCCAAGCAACTCTGCCATGGGCACTTCAACGTAGTGCTATCTTCAACCTTCCCAGAAGAGCCACTGCAACCCTATGGCAGCCCTAACACTGTCCTAATCCACCCAAATCTCCATCACCAAAACCTTGACAACCCCTCAATCTCCCCCTCAAAAAAAAAAAAAAAAAAAAAAATCAAAAAAATCAACGGGCACTTTGCCACCTGCCCTGCAAGACCAGTATTTCCTTGGAGTGCAGTGATGGCTCAGAGCCATGGCTGCTTCTTCACAGCCCTTTGGGAAGCCTGGCCAAGAGGCACACAGAGTCTTTTTTTCAGACACGCGCCCATTCACTGAGAGGTACAAGACTGTTCTCAACACCAGCCAGGACAGGCATCCTTAACACTGACACCCGACGCAGCAACAACTGCCCCAGGGACTTCCAGGTTGCCTACTTCTCACTAAATATCAATGTTTTGCAGCAAAGTGGCTTTTTTATTCCCTGCTCCCTGCCCCAAATTAAAGCAATTCATCACAATAGTGATGTGGACAGAAATACCCAACCTTACCTAGAGGCTCTTATGTTCAATGATAAAGACAATTTGTGGATTCTGTTTTTTGGCATTTACTCTGAGAAGAAATGTCGATACACATGGTCTCCATTTGCTGTGCTCATGGAAGTTGCACACAGCAGATAATCTCAACAAATTGCCACTGAGCACAGCAATAACAGACATTTCAGTAGCCACATGCACCCCAGAAACAAAAGATCCACATCCATCTTAATCACCATCATGCCCCGTTTCCATGACAATGATGACCCTCCCTCCCACCCCCTACCCCTGTCCCTGGTGCGTTAGGACTGAAGTATTAAAAACAAAAACAGAAAAACACCAGACCCACAGGTCAGGCACCTGTAGATCCTCTCCTTTTTAT
The DNA here is from genome assembly GCA_033558235.1 of Neomorphus geoffroyi. Taxonomy (NCBI): domain Eukaryota; kingdom Metazoa; phylum Chordata; class Aves; order Cuculiformes; family Neomorphidae; genus Neomorphus; species Neomorphus geoffroyi. Next base: position 4,768,977 of record JAUMJM010000048.1, read on the forward strand.
TTGGTGCCATCTTGACGCTGAGGCACTATGAACAATTTCATCTGTTACATGCAAAGCCTTAAAATTCACCTGACACAGCCTTTACTTGGAATTATGGTAACACTTATTCTTCCATGAACAGTTTTTCTTTGGCTGAGGTATTTGCTGTCACACCAATCAAATACACACAGATACAATGCACAAACTCGGCTCATATGGATGCCATACAAGTACAATCTGTTTTATGCATTAGATCAGGATGAGGTCATAAACATAACTGAGATACTACAGCACTCACATATGTGTAACATACTAGAAGCAAATCCTATGTAACATTAATGAACAAAACTCTGATGTGCTGGGGGGTTGTTTTTTGGTTATCTATCAGTTTGAGCGCTAGGTTAAAGTCTTGGTTCCGGAGATGCATAATGGAATAGCTGCAAAATCTAAGATACTAGAGGATTTTAAGACTTCGCATTTAATGAAGCACAACAATTTAGATACTTATAGAAGTTATAGAATAGTTAAAAATCCAACAAAATGGTTAACAAACTCCAAAAGACTAATTCAATCTGTTGTATCCAACCAGATTTTGCACCTATCCTTTACATACATAAAATGTGTATATCCATTGAGTAAAACACAAAGCCTTTTATTACCCTGATGAGACTGAGCCAATACCAGATTTGTCATTTCATCATGTTGTTTGCAAACTCACATTTCATTTGACCAAGGAGAATTGCTCCTCTAACGCAATTGCTGCATTTTTCATGCAAGACAATACATGTTCCTGCAAGAAGAGCTTGCCTGGGTTGCCTGTGTCACCAGAAGGCAAGAGGGGACAAGGGGCAGCACTGGCCTCACAAAGCCCTCCTTGTAGTGACTCTGACTAAAGCCCCTCACATTGGTGAAGTTTTTGGCAAGGACTACAAGGAAATGTGCTGGCAAAGAGCAGAGGAAGATGTTGTCAGCTCTCTAGATTGTCCTGACCCCTTGAAAATCCCAATATTATGTTCCAGTTTAGAGGCTACCCTTCCTCTCCAAACATTTTTTTCCCCCTCAATTCCCCCAACAGTTTCACATTTTTTGCAAGGGAGACACAGCCTCTTTTTCCCAGTTTCTCCTAAATACATAAGTAGGCATCGGGAAGCAAGGCAGCTCCTTGTTCAAGTGAGGAGAACACAAAGCCAAAGCATGAAGCCAACTATTTGATCAATACTCTTTGATTTAATTAGGTTTGGACCATGCTCAAAGCCAGTGCCTTAGAAGAGTCGCCACAGGCAAAATTCAGTTTGCAAGAGGGATTACTTTCACCATCTGAGAAATAAAAAAAGACAAACCCTAGAGGAACGGAGGACAAATTTACCACCAAGACAGACTTGCCTTCAGCAAAGCAACAGTCAGCTGACTTATCTAATAGTTGAACTCCTATAAAGAAAAATCACTATCACACCAAATTTATTGATATATTTTGTGTCATTTCAGTTTCATGTTTCAACTTAATTAACACATTCTTCTTCCTTTCCTTCTACACCCTCCGAAGTCAGTTCTTCACATAGGGAGACAGAGATGGTTTCTCAGTAGTACTGCCCAGTAGCCCTCAGCATAAATTTACAGCCCTCTCTGAAATGGGTCACAAAATCCATTTGCTACACATAAAAGCTTGTTACCTGCTCTGGTTTATTAAATTTTATCTAAAAATTGAGATCTCTAAGCATATATGTGAAACAGAGCTGTTAACAGAACACACCAGTACCTCTCTAATATCTACCATATTTTAAGGTCTAGTTAGCCTTGCCAATATGCATATATTAATTCTAATGTATTGGAACTGGACCAGAAGCTAAAAGCCAGGACATAAAGCTTGAAGCAGCAGTCTGGATACAAGTCCAAACTTGGCAGTTTAAACTTACATATAATCATCGTTACTCAAATTCAGCAAAGGGAGGGAAGACTCCAAATCCCTTATTAGATTTATTGACATAATAATCTACTCAGTTTACTAACTTCTTAAGTACACTTACTGACCTTGTCACAAAGGTTTGAAAAAGGAGGTTCTTAACCTATGAAAATGACGACTGCAGTTGAACGCTTGTCCTATATCATCAATGACACCTCCAAGAGGAGTCAACAACCCCTGCAGACTGGAGTGCCAGACCCTTGCATTTCATCCCCAAATGAGTGGTGAAGCCTGAAGTGGAAATTCAGTGAAAGCTAGGAGTTGGCAAGGGTCTCCCTGCTCATCCCACCATGCCCCTCATCCCATCGTGCCTGATTACACACCATTCAATGTCTGCTAACACATCCTTGGCACCCACATCACAGAGGTCTCTCACTGCAAGACAGAAAGCACTTAAGTTCAATGTGAAATAAATTAATCCAAATCATGACCTCACAACACCAACAGTGAATTAATCTCTTACATCAGGGGAGTCATACTCACAGCCCACAAGCTAAATCCGGCCCTCCATCTTGTTTTACCTGGCCTGGTACCTTGTTTCTACACAGCAGCAGCACTGCACTCCTTGCCCCTACGCTCCTGCCAGCACTGGTCACGTGTGCAGCGTGGGCAATGCTGCAGGAGCAGGAGAACAGTGGCAGCCGTGAGTTTGACACCCCCGTTTTACACCAAGCAGTGCAAGAACAATGTAACTGGAAAATCAGAGCCTCTTTGGGTACTTCCTACTGAGTTCTCAACTGCAGATATTAAGGGCAGCTCCACACTACTGCAATAAGGACCATGCACAACCTGCATCCCTGAAATCCAGCTCCAACTTGCAGCTTCAAGACTGCCTGAGGAGCACCAGGAGCAAGACCTGCAGCTTTAATGCCCTTGTGGGAGGGCAAGCAAGGTGTAAGCATAGCACCATGAAGCGCTCTGGTCCCAAAGGGCCGCTGCAGAGATGTGACACAAAAAAAATGTAGAGACAACCGTGGCTCCACTGGGGTCCAGATTGCCAACTCTGCTCCTGAGTAAACAAGAAAAAAAAAACCAGATCCTTCATGTTACATGAACTGTTTCTGGAAATACCTCTTCAGAACAACCTTCTCCATGTTTGGAAAATAAGCAGCTCTTAAGCACCTCCAAAGCCTCTGACCAAGGCTGAATTAGGAAGGCTGTGGACCAAGGAGACTCACCAAAGCCAGTGCAAATGGCTGAAGAGGCGTGCGAAGCAGCCAACACCAAGCACTGACTGCAGGCAGCAGACCCACCACTGCTGAAAGCTACCTGTACACACCCGTGTTCACACAGGGTAGGTGTGGACATGAACATGCTAACAGTGCTTTACCACTCCAGTTACACCTCTTCTGCTATCCATCTACATTCTTTATCCAAACCACTTTCTCATTATCCCTGCTAACTGAGATTTAGCTGTACGTGAACGACAAGCCTGCACCCAGCATGACACACTTCTTTGTACAATAAATGAAAAGCTGCAGTTACACCATCACTACTGGAATAAAAGTAATACAGTCATGATAATGGCTGGTTAAGGCTCCTAGACAGACAAGGAAGGGGGGTTGTGTTGACAGATTGAGGAAACCAAGTGGGTTTGTGTTCCCCCTCATTTATTGAAATGTTCTTGAGACAAGTGGGCACTAGGAAAGAATCAATCACCCTTAATTTCCAGGCTCACATGTCATAGACTTATAGAATAATTAACGTCAGAAAAGACCTCTAAGATCATCAGATCCAACCATCATCTTTACTTCTAAGCAAGTGGAAATGTCACATTATAATGAGGCAAAAGAGGGTTAAAGGACAGTAAAAAAAGTAACCCTCTCTAGTGTCCAAATGAAGGTATTGAAAAAAATACCTGATTGATAAAGTGAGAAATGTGGCCATCTCGGGGGAGGGAAGTCACGGCCAACGTCTAAAGTCCAGAGAATGTGGGAAAATCCAACTATTTCAAACTTGCCTGGCACATAAGAATTGCTTTTTTCTGTTTTAAAAGCAGCATTGCTTTCACCACCAACGTGACCAGCAGTTACAAAAGCAGAAATCTCAACAACAAAATGCTGAACTATGCCATGTCAAAAGGCTGCTGTCCCACGCCAGCGGTATTCAGAGCTGGACAGTGCTGCCCATTCCCATCCACAGCCACTACTTGCAGGACAGAACAAAAGCTGCGTCCCTACCATGAGTGCAGAGACAATAGCACTCATACAAACCCCTGGAAAGCTTTTTAGTGAGGTTTCTGGTCTGGGATCTGATCTGATCAGTCTCTTAAAGTCAGGCTTTAACCAGCTGCACAATTTGTTGGCATACTCCCAGTTTAGTGTTAACCTTTTAAATTACCCATCTAAGCATGCTAGCTGCATCCTTCTCCCTCCACATCCCCAGGCAGAGGGGCACAGACCCCACGCTCTGCCCCATATGTGTACACAATATCAAAACATTTTGGCATAAAGCACCATTGCCTGCACAAGAATCAGCAGAAACTGCCCTCCCCTCATCTGTCCAGGCTTTCTCCTGGGTTTGTTTTCACTTGGTCTATTCACAGCCTAGTTAGTGGCCAAGAAAGCTGCCTGACCATAGCAGCTGGGCATGATGAGTCAGGGCACATGAATGTCTTTTAACCCCTTTCCACCTGTGCACCAGGAATACTGGCTGCTCAGCTGAATGCAGCTGGGATTAGCTCTCCCCTGTGGAGGAAAACTCGGGCATTCCCAGCAAGGTCAAACCTTCCCAACACCCTTGAGCAAGGCTAAAAAAAAAAAAAGAAAAAAAAGAAAAAGAAAAAAAAAAGACAGACAAGCTTCAAACACAAAGTAGACTTTCCAAATGACTGACAAAGAAACGCAGTCATCAGAGCACAAAATGCGTTGTCATAGCATGGCACATAATACCATATAAATTGAGCACACACCAAAGCCTTAGATGGCTTTACTCTTTGCAGAGCCCACAATTTTTGAATTCAATAAAATAATAAGCACCCTGACATTAATGCAGTCATCGATGCTAAATACAGCCAAGCAGAGTTGTGCTCCTTTGATCAGTCTTTTCATAAAGGCAGTATAAATACTATTGCTACTTTTCCATATCTTAAGAGGCTTTTACATTTGGAAAGTGTTACAGGGAGACACCAGGAAAATAAGTAGTGTTCTGTTTCTTTTTCCTTTGGGGCTTTTTTGTTGTTGTTGCTTTTCAAACCATAGAAAGAAAAGCTAAACAATTGACTCCCAATGATTCAAACAATGTGTTTACACAAGGGTTTATAAAATTAAAAGGCAAGTTACTCCACACTCAGATATTCTGCAGTCCTGCCAAGTGTCTCAACAGACTAATGTCCTCAGAGATTCAGATTTGTGTTATAAAGTTTCTCTCCAAAGCATTTGAATTTTAAAAGCCAAATACAAAGCAAAACCTCCACAGCAGTGATCCCCAGCCTGAAGCAAAGCAAGCACAGGTTTCCTGTTTGCTTGGGTCACCATTGCAGCTTCCCTACCAGCAGCATGAAGGCAAGTATCAACTGAATTCTTCCTGTATCCTAAAGGATTTAAGCATCCTGTAGGTCCCCACGGCTGTTGGTCAGGCAGGACTGTCACACTCACCTGGTAACCTGACCATGCTCAGTACAGCCTCTGCAAACTCCCAGTGACTACAGCTTCTTCGGGAATTACCAATATTTGGCAATGCTGGCTAGCTCTGTTCCTTGAGCTGTGCCCCTCTCTTTTCATATGGCCTTTCCACAGGTTTTCACGACCTCTCAGTAATCCAATTTGCATTGCAAAAAAATTTAGCAAAGCACCAGTTTCTAGGTTTGCATCTCAAAACTAGATGCGCACACATGTTTTACACCAGGGGTTATAGCTCAGCCTCACACGTGCTATTCAGCTTTATCTCATTAAACCCACTACTGCCAATTAGTGAAAAAACACTTCCTTCTGTAACAATTAATAGTTACAGCTGTTACCCTTCCAGCTCACAATGCTTTACAGGCATCCTTAAATCCTTATTTCCCGAGGCACTCACACTCCTGAAAGGAGCTGTTTTCACAAAGGTGGTATTTTGAAATCCTACCATAAACAGAAATCAAATATAATCACAAAAGTGAAATGTTTTACAGTTACCAGGACTAAATACATCACCCCTTATCAGGGAGTGCTGGAGCCTCCGACACTCTTTCGTGTTTTGATCCAAGTCAAACACAGGCTACTCCACCAGAGAGACCAAAAGGAGCACAACACTCAAAAAAACTTTGAAATGCCTCAATACTACTGATTTTTAGAAAGTCAGGCCCCAAGTGATCCTGGGTAAATCACACAGAAAGTCCCCAACAGAGCAAGGAAACAAATGTGAGTTTCCCTGTCTCACCTGAGCATTGTGCTACTTGGCTAGCACCTTCCAGCACACCAAGTTCAATGCAAAGGAGCACAGACAGGGTCTAAAAAGAGCATGCAAGTCATGTTCTGACCTGATGGATTGAGGCACCATCAGGGAGAATATGGAGAAAACGATGTTATTTCCCCTCATTCTTCAAACACCTCTGACTTCCCACTTCTGCCCCCCAGCCACAAGTTCCCTGTCCCCAACACCCACCCTGAGGCAGACTGGCCTCTCCTCTAGATGCAAAAAATACCTCCAAACCTTGACAACAATGGAAGGAGAGACCTTTCTGTGTAAACACAATTAATGACAAAAACCCCAGACCATGAAATGCATAAAGTCCATGGTCTCAGACTGAGCCTTGAGGGGCTACAGTGCTGCAGGGGCTCTTGAGAGTACCCCCACACCATGGCAACTCAGCCACTGGTTTAGCTGAGAAAACCTCCCCCAAGAGGAAAATTTCAGAGAAGCATAGCCCTGACAGCTGCCTGCCATGCTTTCTGGGAGCTCGCTTCACCCCATACTTGTGGGGAACCACCCTTTTAAAATGCAAGTCCCAAGAGCTTTTCTTCCCCAAAAGTGACTTTTCCTTTGTCAGTCCTCTAACAATGCTATTCTTTTGCCTATTATTTTTTTACAAAAGCTTTATAATCCTCTGCTTTTTCATCTGAGTGGAAACCACTATATGACAGCTTTAAACTTTTTTTTATTTAAACCCAGCACTCCCTCCTCAGCTATAATCCCCGTATTGGAAAAATCAGTTTGCAAGTCCCTGCCTCTAGGCAACATCACAGCAGTGATCATGGCCCCCAAAATCCAATCAAACACCCTCATCTTTTAGCTCAATGGCCATGACTTTAATTGCATGACAATAACATCAAGAAAATTAAGTGACATTTTGCAGTTATAAACTGCTTCCCACCCACACCATTCCCAGGTTCAGTCTGCTTGATCTGCGGCTCCAGGGTCCTTTGAACTCTGGGGATGGCACATCTGAAAGCACCAAAGTGACTTTGACATCGGTGTCCCATTTTTAACTCTCCCAGGCACACAGTCTTCTGAGACCTTTTGGACTTCTGATCATCTTCCGTCTCAGTCTGGCTTTTCCTCCTCCCTCCAATTTAATCCACAATGGCAAACAATTAGTAACTACAGGGACATGCTTGAATTCTTGCATTTTCTTTGTAGAATGACATGAACAGCATCTGTGTAACTGAAATGGTAGAATTTTAGCTCTAAAAATTAGAACTTCATTTTAGCTCTAATTTTGTAAAATCAGGACTCAAGATTTGTGGAGGAATAAAAAGAGAGAAAGTTACCAGTGCCAGAACTAAAGAAAAGTCAGATTAGCCTTCTCAACAAAAATCAGGGAAGGATATTCAGTTATGATACAGTCAATGTATTTTTGCATTGGATGAAAAACACCCTCCTCCTCTTTCTTAAAAGCTGCAGTGAAGTTACAGCCACCATCCAGAACAAATCAATGACACACCCTGAATTCAGGCAAATCGAGAGCAGAATTTTGGTCAGTCTGCTGCAGACCTAAGAGAAAGCTGCTAAGTGCATCTCAGAATCCCGTCAGGCCCAGATGTGCTTCATGTCTGCCTTTCTCTTGCAGAAAATGTAGGAAAAAAAGCCCCTGTGGACTTCCCTGTCTTCTCTCTCCTCCACAGGACAGCCCAACACCACTGATCTGCATTTCTGTAACTCAAATAACCCCTTGCCGGTGCAGCATCCCTTCTAGGCAGTGCCTCACAGACAGACAAGGCTTTCCCAGGTGCCCTCCTCCCTGCATTCTAGAACAACCAAGCACAAAAGCTTCCCTCGGCGAGAAGACCACGGTATCACCGAGCTGTACCCCCAGCCTGCAGAAGCCCTGAAATCACTGTAAGTTGGAAGCAAAAACCAATCCCGAGCTTCCAATCTCTTACCACTATGGTTTGGCAAAGATTTTTTCTGAGCTACTGATCTGCATGGAGGAGGTTTTTCCTCACAGAAAACAGTTAATAAGTGGAGAGGGAGAAGACAGCATTCCTTTAAAAAAAAAAAAAAACAAAAAACAAAACTCAAACCCTGGAAAGGAAGAGCATGAGATACGCTCTCTCCCAATACACATAACGGGAGAGCCAACTCTTGCTTTAACAGCACTGCCCATTTGAACAATGTCCTAAACCTGGGGAATTTTTGGCTCTCTTATTTGTACTTCTCTCCTTGCTCTAAACTCTTTTTTTTTTTTTTTGCTTTACTAGGCAAGAAGTCTCACTCTGTACCATTGACCTGACCGCATTCTTAACTATATGGCAGACAGCTGCATCTCTCCTTGAACCTCTTCCAGATGTGACAGCAGACGATACCAGCACCACTCCCTAAACAGTCCCTATTTAACAATTTGTTTTGCTAATTAATAACCTGTCTTCAGAACAGACAGTAATCAATGAGACCTAATTAACATACACAAACGTCATACATTACAGACGTTGTCATACCAATGTGCCAAAAGGGCTCCCAATGACACTAAAGGGAGATGGGAACACTGTGATATAGAGATCACATATATACCTATGTTACAGACTGAAGTATCCAAGCTGGCTTGGTAGACTCCAACTGTAAGTGTATAGACTTGCCTACCGCAAAATTTACTTTGCTCTTCAGGCCACCGTTTAGCAAGAAAGGAAATCTAGTCTTAGATCCCAGAAAATGCAGTTGAAATTGCACCAAGCACACTATGCAAAGGGCTACTGCAGCTCCTCCCAGGTTAATGCTCATCCTTTCTCTTCTCCCCATCCCCTTCCACCCCTGGAAGAAAAGCTGAAGGGTTAGCTATATGCTGATAGACATAAGGCCGTGATGTGAGGTATCACCTGTCCTTCTGCATGCTACGAATCCAGTGTAAACTATGTCCACTAGTGAGTATAACAAATGTCCATGCCTGTTCTGCATCAAATTGGAAGTGCATGATAAGCCAGGTATGCACAGATTCAGTATCACTGATCAGCAACACTTGCCCACAGACAGATATCCCAACAGCCTTAATGTGAGGATTCACACATCCACCAAAGCACTTCCACAGCACAAATAACAGTAACAGCAGATGAGATCTCTAGATGTTCCAGGAACAACACAAATACCAAAGGTTACACCTAACAATCCAATGTAAGACAAAGAACCACCACTGCTCAAAACCATGTCTTCCTGACAGCACTGTCTCTTTTGTACAGACATGGAAAAATACTACCAACATTGTTTATTCATGACTTTGGTTTGACCTGGGCAGACATCTTGAGTAAGAACTAAGGAATCTGAATCTTCATTTTCAAGTGTTAGAAAGCAATCCAAACATTGCATGGGATTTTTGCATTTATCTTCTGTACATACTCTCTTGTGTACAGCTTTGCCCCTCTCACACAGCAAATTCAGTTGAAAATTAAACCAGTAAAGATCTATTTGAACGTAAAGCAGCTTCCATAAGGAGACCCTAAAGGTATGGAGAAGGAAATAGTTCAGAAGTTGTCGCTCTTCCCCATTTCTGTTTAAGAGTTCAAGGCAAACATTCACATGGGAAGAGATTTCGGTAATTTCTTTACTCATGAAGTGAAGGATTATTTGCAGTGTCTTCAAATTTTGTTTGGTATATCAAAGTCATCAAGCATCGCTGTGTAAAGCCCCACAGGGCTGCAGTTTCTTCAGCTTAGTTCCTTGTCACATCATCTCCTGCACTCAACAACAGCAAAACATCCTTCAGGTAAGACTCAACAGCTGATTTAAAAGCTTCCACCATCAAACAAAAGACATGCAATGAATACAGAAGCAAGGAACAGATTAGTATTGCTGAAGAGATGTTGCCATTTCACTCCTGAAACCTCCAGCTTTTCATTTGATTGTCAAATTGGGTCTAGGCAGCTTCAGTCAAAATATCCTTGTGCTTGTACTCTAAATATCAAGTACATCTAACTAAATTAACACTTAAACTCCCTCCCTATACTTTGAGAAAAAAGTATAACCACGGTGCATATGCCATTTAAATAAAATAACAATTAGCATAAGTAATATCCAGCATAAAAGTACCAGGTCAAAAAAAGACAGATGAATACAGAGAAGCAGCATGGGATTGGATTTAAAGCCATGTTTACTAGGGATCTGCTGTGCTGAGAAATGCAGAGAACCTCCTCTGGCAGGCTGAGCTCAAAGGATTAAAAATGCAGGCTATGACTAAAAAGGGAGATTTAATTATCTGGTTTAATTGGACAAGGAGGAGAACCAGCTCTAGTATAAGCTGTGTGCTTTGAGAAGGCAGGAGACTACATTAGCAACAGCTCGGACACCTACAGAGTTTTTAATATTTCCTGTTCTAAAATGTAGGTATCTATTTGTTAAATAGAGCAATGGAAATGGGCACTAGAATTTAAAACATGTTACTTGAGATGAATTGGCTTAAACTATACCAAGCCTACAGATTAGCATGAATTAGCCTCTACTGTCAGCAAGTCCTGGCAACACTCCGACTCACCATCAGTGAACAACTCCATAAAATTTCAAGTCATGTTCACAATTACTAACCAAATCACATACACAACTGGCACTGGCAGATACAAACAAATCATACAAAAATTATCCTCCTCAAAGCAGGCATTATGCCCAAACCTACCACTGACTCATGAAATGCCCTGCAGCAGGTCATTTGATGTCTTTGTGCCTCAATAAAACAAGAATAACACTTTCTCATCTTCATACTAATTGCCATTTAAGATCTATAGATGAGAAACACTATGGAAGCGATTACTAATAAATCACATCATGATATTCACAGGCCAAAATTCACTTTGTTCATCACCCAGCAGTGAATAACAGCAGTTTCCTCTTAAGTTTAATCCAATTTGTTGTGGCTATTTTCACAACAGCCACACTTACTGTCACAGCTATTTAGGGTTTCTGTTATGTCCTTCTCAGCAGTGCACACCATTCAAACAAGCCCATGCCTCAGGTCTCTCATAAGGACATAATTCACAGCCCAAGCTGGTCCAGGTTTCACCAGTCCTTCCACTGGGAAGCAATGCTAGCACATACCCCACACATACACAGGCTTTCCAACGGCCCTAGGGCCAGAAGAAGATAAGAAACAAACAAGTATTTAATTAACAAACTGGACTCGGCTCTCATCTCTCCTTAATCCATATGCTATACTAGATTACCGTTATGGTGCTCAATGCATCCCTGTGTGCCACATAGGTCACCAGCACTATTCCCATGGAGAAACCAAGCAACGGGATAAAACCACCTGCCTGAGGCCACACAGCAAACCCATGGTATAGCTGAGAGCAGAGGCAGGATTAGGACAACTTCAATCAGTGCCACCACTGTGCTGTGCCTACATGCTTTTGCACTCCCACCCACATGCCAGGACAAAGGTGCATGCAGCTGCTCCATCAACAAACCAGGGAAGTGATGCAATTAAAAAGTACATCCTCCCTAGGGATGTGTTAGTATCCATATCACTGGAAGTTTTCAAGATGTGATGGGGCACGGTGCTACACAGTCTCATCTAGGCTCCCCCTTCCATGAAAGGCTGCACCAGATCATCTTTTGAGATCCCGTCCAACCGGGACTATTCCATGGAAAATCAACCAAGACTGTAGCAAGGAGGGTGCCTTTCCAATAGCACTGCACCCTTGAATGGTTTGACCTCGAGCCCATAGAAACACTGGTAGGAGCACAAGACTAGTGTGAAAAAGCATGGCCACAACCAAGGGAAAGGGAAGAGAAACACGCTGTTCCCACTTCCCTCTGAAAGGGTTCTCTGGAGGCTTCAGGAGAAACACCATGTGCAAATCTGTTCCTGAGTTTCTACAGGAAAATATTAAGTGTGCAAACAGGTCTGAATATTGCTTTCACCAAACAAGTGATCTCCCACTTGTTGTGTTTCTAAAGATGAATCACTGCCTCCCGCAAGCTGTAATTTACTGGGAGGACATCAACCAGCTCTTTGTGGTAGGCAGATGAAACCAATGCCTCCCTACTTAATTGCCTGTTTTTCTTCAAACTCAAACCTGGTTGACTAGTAGGATCTCACAAGGATTACCAAACCCAAAAGACAGATTTGGTAACACAGGATTCCGTGCCAAGACATCAGCCAGTGAAAAACAAGTCACTTTTGGAGGAATTCCTCAAATTCAAAAGCTTTGGTTTGCTCCCTCTCCTAACTGATCCAAATGACCTGATTCCCAAGAAACAAGATTTCATCTCTGCCAAGAAAACCTTTATTGCCAAAGGTCTCACTGTGGGCTGAGGAGACACAAGCCAGATTAGATGCAATAAAGGAAAATCAGCAGCGAAGTAATAGGATGCATATAGCTTTCCTCTCATAAAAAGAACAAAATCTACACAATGAAATAGAAAATATTTGGATTTTGCTTTTAACAATATCCTACCATGCAGTTGTCCCTGAAGAAGTGCCCCAACCACAAAGCTACTACACAGAATGCCAGGCATGACCTCCTCTGAACATTTATTTCATTTTATTTTTAATTAAAGAGTGCCCACAAAAGCTCATCTGCATAAAGGCCCTGTTGCATACACATGCGTGACTGGCTGGCACACCTACAGATCACCTCACATATCAGACCTGCGGGGAATTAGGTCTAAGAACATGCAGTTCATGAATTACAACAGCAGGTCCAGGCATGAGATCAGCATTGAGGGTCCCAACCCAATCACGAGAGCACCAGCATTGAGCACGTCCTGCAAAGCAGGTGAGATGCCCTGAAAACCAGACTGAATCCAGGCTATACAGGTTGTTACACTGTAAAGGATGAGGCCTGATGGTAGGACATGACAAAGCTCCATTGCTGCCAGAGCATATAGGCACTTTTTGGTGCTTACATATGTTTTAATGCAACTCTCTCAAACTAAGTATGGGTAGGGGAGCAGGGGACACTGCAACTTATTACCTTATTTACTAGATTGTAAAAGAGATCAAAAGCACTTCCTTAGTTTAATTTCTACATCTTGTTACCCTGCCATGAACAATCAGGCACTGTTATGCTGAGAGCTTCACAGATGGATAGCTTGAGCTGCTTATGGTGGTTGAACTAAGGGAGAACACAATCCCATCCCAAAGCCTGAACTAAGCAATTATACTTTTCAAATGTCATTCAAGAAGGTCCACAGGTTCTTTTTATAAACAAGGTCAGACTAAATGGAAATAGCTGCCGTTCAGACCTGATGATCTCTCTTTTTGCATACCCTATAATTTCTATCCCTTTCTCCTCACAATTTTACTCTGTTTCTGCGACTGGTTCAGACATCAGAATTAATCAGGATATTTAGGACAATTCAGCTTAGATCAGCTAATTCATTGTATCCTCTGAGCTAGAGGAATCACTAAGGACTAGAAAATTCAGAGATGTCATTTGTCAAAGGCACTTTGACTGTATTTATTGTATTGACACAATGAGCTTATCGGATGTTTTCCGACAGAGAGGCTATCAATGGAGATCCACTTTCCTGTTACAATACAATGCCATTTAATGTAAGTATACAGACTGTCTGTGTCACATCATCACACATTTACCAAAGGAAATCAAGGGCATGAAGGAGAGAGGAGCCATGAATTCTCCACACAGTGCTGTCCAGACAGTAGGAAACATTGAAAATACTGTCTCATGTATTTGGAACTCGCCTTTCTGAATAAATTAGCATTCAGTCAGTGAGGACACACGGAAGGAAACTTTGCAAAGTGCCAAAACCAACTTGTCTGAAAAGAATTTAGTAAATAGATTCCAGTGTCTGACAAGTGTAAGCTGCACTGAATATTATCAGAGAGTAATACTTCTTAATCACATGGACTGCTTTTTAAAATGGTAGCTCCTACTAACTGATGTCCAAGAAAGATCATCTCAAAGGTCCCAACCAGGCAAGACAGGAATGGTGACAGTGACAGATGCTGCCAAACCACAGCACTCAGAAGCCGCTGCCTGAACCTTATCAATGTGTTATTTATTTTCACAGACCCGTGCCAGATTGTATTTCCGGCACAAGGGGTAAGATCAAGAGCATTTCTTTTAAGAAATGAAGCTAATGAGGATAATTAACACAACTCCTAAATACACAAACTGTGCAGATAACGAGTCTCATTTGAGTTTTGCTTTTCTAGCAAAAAGCAGACAAATTGATCTGACCAGTTTCAAGGGATTTTTGCTTTGCCAAAAAAGATCAACACTCCCCTTTTAGCTAAAGATCGATAATTAGGCCAGCAATCATCTCTAGTGCTTTGAAGGCAATCTAGGCCCTGCTTTTGCTTATTTCTAGACTTCCGCTTCTTCTGCCAAGCAGCTGGCATTCGGAGCAGAAGGGAATCCCCTGTCGCTTCAAGCAGCATCCACAATATGTACTCACCCCAGGTCCCAAAGGAACACAGGTTCCCCTCGTGCACAAGAGAGTAATGCAATGGGACCTTGATCCAAAATTTAATATTAAATACAAGGTAGAATTTCAACCGTGAGGTCTTTCAGAGTGCAGGACTTCAAAAGATCAAGAGTGACCATAGTAGATGACCATACTCTTCATTACAATGAGGGGAAAAACATGAATAATGCAGTATTTAATTTCTTTGAATGGGTGAAAAAAAAAGATCTGGGAAAACAGCGTAGTACTTCTGATCAATAATTGCTGGAATTTAACCAATTTTGGTAGAGACCAACCACCAAATAAATGCTATGTGGGTAGGGTCTGTGTCAAGGTGCCAACATGCTGCAAGAAATGAGAACAGCCAAAAATTCACAGTACAGATCATATGATTTCTAATTCCAAATGACTCACCTCAACTGGAAACTGTCACTGAAGACACAAGGCAGACCTCTTAGACGACCCTCAGAGTGATTTAGGAGTGATTTACCTAAACCTCCCTTGCCTGCACACACATACATGTACTCTTTTGGAGTGGCTTCTCTTGATTATTTGCTCAGTAGCCAAATGTTCTCACTATTACAATGTCTGAAAATTATCTTCTGGTTGTCACTCCATGGAGCTCTCATCAGCTTCCTGTCATGTCATGTCCACAGAACTCACTCCTACCCATTCCTGGACACCTCTGCAATTTCTTCCAGGTCACCCAGAGCATGTTGGTTTCAATGTCCAGAGAAGAAGGGGGGCAGGGGAACAGGCATGCCTCTGCTCCTGCTCATCTTTTCCAGTTAAAGCAATCCATCTTTTTGCAAATGTAAAAGATTTGCAGCACCCAAAGGAATCTCACATCCGCATTGTAAGGCAGAAACTGCTCTGAACCCCCTGACCAGCAAGAAGATATCCAAAAGCCTAATCTGCTGACAAACTTTGGTAT
Organism: Neomorphus geoffroyi; assembly: GCA_033558235.1. Lineage (NCBI taxonomy): Eukaryota > Metazoa > Chordata > Aves > Cuculiformes > Neomorphidae > Neomorphus > Neomorphus geoffroyi. The sequence goes on from JAUMJM010000048.1 coordinate 4,784,621, forward strand.
TTGATGGGAGGCAGCAAATGGCGTGCTTCCAAAGCCTCCTTTCTCTACTCTCTTTACTTTTCAAAAGTGCATTCATACAGTTAAATTAATATAGATGATTTTTTAAACTGGTTTTCAAATGCTTTCATTGGACATAGAGGAAAGAATCTATCATGTGGAATTCCTGCCATTTAAAAGACACAGTCTATATTGTTCTGTTTAAAGTAATAGTGTTTATTATTCAGATGGCAATTCTGTCCAGAGGTACGGGTGAGGCAAGTGATCCCTGTTAAGTTCACACCTGATCATGCAAATAGGTCCAATCTTTGCAGAAAAACTTACACCTGCATCTACAAAGCTGGCATCTATTCACGCACACCTGTGGTAGGACATGCTGGCAAGAGACAGAAGGCATACCAGTATTAAATGCACTGCTCACACTTATTGGCTATCATAACAGATCTTCAATCACTTAGAAAAGGCCATATATTTTCCTTAGTTTAAATTGTTAATATTAAAAAGGACTGACATGTAATTGGTTTGAATGGGAATTCCTAGAGTTGGTTGCCACAGCCTAGGTTTGTGGCCAGATTCTCAAATGCTGAGGCTTGAAACAGCTAAAAAGCCAGTCCCTAACCCACTTCCACTCCCAGGACACATATTACCCCTTCCACCTTTTCCCCTTGCTAACAGATAAGAGGACTTCTGCACCTGCAGGGTTTGAACCCACATTTATCCCTCCCTGCAAGATCTGAGTTGAGTGGGGCAGCAGAGCAAAGCTCAGCACCACCACCAGCCCGGGTACCACACACCACAGGATCACACCTTCAGGGGGATGTAGAGTAAGGTGCAAATAACTCTTACTGAACAGTCCTGCTGTGAAAGCCCAGACAGAGCCACCTCCATTTAAGCACAGAGAAAGGCAATGAGGCTGGTGAGGGGGCTGGAGAATAAGCCCTATGAGGAGAGACTGAGCGAAATGGGGTTGTTTAGCTTAGAGAAGAGGAGGCTGAGGGGAGACCTCGTCACTGTCTACAACTGCCTGAAAGGAGGTTGTGATGGGGTGGGTGCTGGTCTCTTCTCCCAAGTGACCAGTGATAGGATGAGAGGAAATGGCTGCAAGTTGTGTCAGAGAGGTTTAGACTGGACATTAGGAAGAATTTCTTCACTGAAAGGGTGGTCAGGGATTGGAACAGCTGCCCAGGGAGGTGGTGGAGTCACCATCCCTGGAGGTGTTTAAAAGACGGGTAGATGAGTTTCTTAGGGACAGGGTTTAGTAGGGAGACAGGCACGGTTGGACTCAGTGATCTCAGAGGTTTCTTCCAATCTTATGATTCTATGATTCTAAGTTTCAAGCAACCTTTACTCTTTTTTTTCTCTCCTCCACTAGCAAGGACACCAACCAGCCCATCCTTGTGGTCTTTTTCCATTCTGCTCTTCTCTCAACACATAAAATGCTTTTCATCATTTTCCTTCTGAATGAACAGAATAGTACATAAAGTTCTCCTCTCCACTCATTTCTTACACGATGTCCAGAGGTTATAAATCTGCAGTGCTCTCTCAAACGACTACATTTTCACAAACAACAACATCCCAGTCATTTCCTCTCTGGTGTTCTCTAGCACATCCTGTTTATTCTGTATCTATCTTGTTTAAATTGCAAACTCTCCAGAATAAGGACTTTTCACATTTTGTATTCTATAGTCCTAGAAACGCATGGCTGGCACTACTTGATTCATAGCTTTAGACTCACTAGCCTGACCTTTTGCACAGCACATGACAAATTTCATCAAGTGACTTCTGCATTAGGTCCCTGATAATCCTGGTGGAGGTATGCTGCTACCAGATGATGAAGACCACACCTTTCTTTTTTTTTTTTTTCCATGTTTTGCCCAATTTAGCTGCATATTTAGTGTTTCTCTCATTCAGATTCTTCCATTACTTTCAGGAACTACCCCATGTTCAAATTCTAGGAGACATTCTAAAATATACATCTACCTTACTGCTACAGCATCTGCGCTAAAACAGTTGTTGTTAATTACTTATTATACTTTGCATTTGCACAGTTTATATTTTATATACTTGTGCTAAGATTTGTTCAAGAAAATAGAACTATAATATAAACTATAGACTTACAATCCTACTTGTAAGAAGGTACATCTGTAAAAAATTAAAGAATTGAAATGATATGAGAACAAAGTAAAGGGAGAGAATGAGCTGATGGCATTGCTGGCATGCTAGGTATTTTTGTGTTAAAAACATATGTACAAAAAACCTTTCGTACACTCCAAATACCTGTATTAACTGTAATGTACAACATGCTATAAAATGATCATCTTCCGAAGAAAAAAGAACTATCAAATTCCTTTGAGCCAAGTATTAAAAGCATTCTTCAACCAAACAGACACAAGAATTCTCACATAAAATCTGTTTCTCATCTGTCCAAAAATGTACTGGCTTCAGCTAAAAGTCAATCAAGCAATAACCAAAGAATAAAATAAAATAAAAAACTCTATCCAGTTATAAATATTTTTTTAACTACAATCATCTGGCAGTGCAGCACCACTGACCTAACTTCATGAGCATCTGTCAGCTGGTGATGGCCACAGTGCTGTCAGGCGAAGAAAACAGCGACTCTGCTCGCTTACTGAGTGGCAGAGAGACTAGGAGCAGCCCACTAGAAATCACACAGCAAATGGCACAGTCTGGAGGGAAAGAATAAAAACAACAAAACCCCAAAACAAATGTACAAGGAAACCTTGAAGTCTGCTGTCCCTTGCATGGTGTACGCAGAGCTCTCAAAGGCTGCAAGGTGCCTAAAGGCTGCAAGTATGAGGTCTGATGATTTTACTCCATCACCATTAGGTGGTTATCCACCAAACTCAGATTTCATTCTTATCTCTAAAAAAAATTATATTATCCCAGCCCTAGCTAAGGTTTCTACAAACATGGCATCGTACAAGCCTTTATAGAAGAAAAACAAAAGTGCTTACCCAGTTTTCTTTTAATTGCCATGACAACTCTGTTTACTTGGATTTAAACATTATCCTGGGGTGTCTGTAACGCAAACAGCGTAATGTAGTGAGGCAGAATGGGAAAGGGAGAGCCAGTGAAACTCTCATTTGGCTAACTCTTGTCCAAATCAAGTAACACAAAACCCCACAGTCAACAGCTGTAATGAAAAATACAGAGGGATTAAGAATGAAACCAAAACAAATATTTCTTGCCATTTGCATTTTAACAGGGCTGGAAATCCTCTCCAAAGTCCAGCAGCTTGGAAACCCAGGAGAGCTCTACCAACCCACCCAGCTGTGCCTCTGCATCCCCACCTGCTTTCCAAAGTGGGATTTTCATTTGCGTCACCACCCGCTCTGCATGCACAATTCCAGGGCTTGCTGAAGGCATTCTGATTAATTGAAGATCAACTGCACTTACCGTAACAATTGTGCTTCCAATTGCACTCATAAATACCGATTATTAAACAGCTTCATAGGACACTGGCATTACTTGCAGCATATTTAAAACTCCTGTTTCCCTGTGAGGTTAGCTAAAACAATATAAGCAACACTCAGACCACTGTGAAAATCTGCAGCATCTGAACTGATTGGAGTTCAGGATGCTGGTTTTGTTGGTTGCCTTACATGCTGGATAGACACACACTCCACAGCAGCACCACTCTATAATTTCACAAGATGTCTACAAGTATATTCAAATTCTAGCAAGCCCAAGTTAAAATGCACAAACACTTAGTTTCCTTGCTGTCATCCTGTACTACTGGAGTTCGCTGGATCCTGATTGAGCGGACAAGTGTGTTCACACCACCTCTTCGCACCTCCACTGTCCCGTCACCCAGTCTCCCAGACTGGTGATAACCTGATCACTGTGTTTCCTAAACCAACTCAGATCCAAATGCAGGATCTTAACTCCAGCAAGGGAGGCAGAACTACCAACTTGTACCAGATATAAGATTCAGCGACGCAGAGAGAAAAAAGAAAAGGAAAAACATAGCTTAATTTACAGTCCTACCATGGTTAGGATGAAGAACTGCATGATTGTTTTCAGACACAATAGGCAATTGTTCAATTGTTGAAAGAAATCAAGAGAAGATCCTGCAACCCATCTCAGAGACTTATCCAGCAGTTTGGAAAACAGTCTGTCACTTCATCCATCAGGAATTTCTGCTGCCCAACTGGCAGTAACGTGACCACAGCTGGCAGAGAGCAGGGCTGACACCTCCGTTTTCCAGGAATCAATCATCTATTCCTATCTAAACATGGACCAATTTACCTACACATTTTCCAAAATTACTTTCACCAGGACACTGCTTTCAGTTAAACACTCTGCAGGCAAAGTAAGTTTGGCTCCATTTTGCTTCCTCCAGAGTGGCACAGAGAATTGCGGGAGCAAAGATCAGCTTATTAGGTGGCACTGGAGCAGGCATTGCAGGCTGTCACCCACCTTAGCTTCAACTCTTCCGAAGTTTCCTACGAAGGATGTTTGTTTCGCACAACACTGGTGATTTTTACTGCTTCGGAAGAGCTGAGGAACTACTTTTTAAGCACCACTGATCATGTAGCCCAGATGTGGAATATGGCAGAGGTATGGTGGGGTCCAGTCTGTGGTGAGCAGACTGTCACACAGCCTCTGTGTTAGGATTAAGACATGCAGAGTTTAGATGTCTCCATATAAACCCCAGATGCTATCCCACCCAAACAAAACAAAGCAAAGGCTCTTTTCAAGGGACCCTCCTACCCTCAGCATAACAGACAAACATGTGAAGCCCCAATCCTGCAATTACAGCAGCCCTTGGGGACAAAGAGTCACCATTACTCCAGGTAGATCCGAAACCACAGAGCAGCTCCAGCACAGCTCCCCAGTGTACCTAGGGACATGAAATCCATTGTCACAGCTCCTGTGTCTTGCATGCTTAACTACCCACACAGAACCAGTTTTGTTAGGACTTCATGGAGAGAACAGTCACATGGGCCAAAGACAAATGTCTGAAAACAGCAGCAGGGTGGGGATTATTTTTTATTATTTTGGAGCTGAAGTACTGCAGCAGTCTTTTTGACACAGAAAAAAATAAGTTTTCTTCAGAAAGCAATATGCTTAGAAGAGTCTGTACAACTAGCGTAACATCTATAGGTACCTAAAGACACTTTTTTGTGACTGGTCAGGCTTGGACTTATTGATAAGTCGCAGCAGTTCTTTTCTAAAGGAAAAAGCTTCCAGCTGCATCTGTGAAACAAACGCACACAAGTTAGACCTGCATGGAAAACCACTTCTTCAATGAAAAACACCCCCCACCAAATATTGAACACAGCATATTTCATTTTAGTACCATCTGCAGAACACGGCTAGTTAATCTCCCAATCTCCCATTTAACCCTCTGTGCCAACATTTGTACAGTTTCCACTGCCGCGCTGGAATCTGCACATAATGTCATCTGGCTCGGCACTCGCAGTGCTCCTGGGATCAATTACCATTTTACACATCACTGTTTCATTACTGAGCCGTGAATGTCCTCCAGCCAATCATACCCTCAGCTCTGCGCTTCAAGAGTCTAATCTTTGAAAATTAGGTATTTGGCAAGATTTACTGCAAGAAAGGAAAATTGCTGGAGTCATACTCTTTTGAATACATCCAGCTTCCATTCACAAATACTGCCATGGCAGTGGCCACTAGACATTTTCAGTTATGTGATTAAAAAGGAATAGTGATGGTAATTGTGCAGTGGAATTGCACTCTCATCTGTCACTTTTCTTGGAAAATAATGAGCTCTCTTTCTCATTACATGCACTGCAATACATCTTCAGAGAAGTCTTATAGAGATTAATTCTCAATTGCTGTAAATGAGCTTAGCTCTATTTATTCTAGGAAAGGATCTGGCCCCAAAGTCCCGATAAGCCATTGCTCCTTCATCCTTATTAAAAGAAAATTCCATACGGGAGCTAAGACAGGACTCTGACCCTGTGTCTTGCCCTCTGTAAATTCAATGGCAGAGATTTGGCATGCTTTATATCAACAAGCCATGCCTAAGTGTGTATTTTAAATGAGGTTAAGATACAAGTCAGCAAACACTATAAATCTGAGCATGATAAGGCAAATTTGAAGTTTCCGCTGCCCATCTTCAGCTTTGCTCCCTGTGTGCTGCAATGGGACCGTTAAGCTCACTCAAGCTCAGGCTAAATGACACAGGAAACTCATTTGCAGCAATGTAAATGTTCGAAATATTTGATCCTTGAGCAGCAGCTCCATAGTGGGAGAAGCAACACACGTGAAAAGAGACTGTCTCTGCAGGAGTGGAGGCACCAGGGAATGGAACCATCTCACAAGGAGGAAGACCTTGGGGAGAAAGCCAGTGTGCTCTTAAAAACCACTGCGATTTCAGTCATCTGTTTTGAAACTGCAAGTGCTGTGAAGTGACAACACGCGAGCCACAACCACATGCTAGAGAATTTGTTTTAAATCATGGGGTCAAAATAAGAATCCATTATAACTTCATTTAATATTCCCAGGCTGGTATGCAACCACACAACCCACGCAGTACCACAGCTGGCATAGCGAGGTCTTGAAAATCTGCTCCAACAGATAGAGGAAAGCACCAGAGACAAAAAGCACCCAGACCTTCCTATTCCCATCACCATTTACACCCCAGCTGCATCCAGGTGGCAGAACAAAAACTGGCTTGCTGTTTGGGAAGGATTTTTTGCACAAGTTTCACGGTTCAGCAGATCTAAGGCTGTGGCTCAAAGCCTCTTAGCTGGCCACCCAAAGTACAAGCGTTCCCTTAAATAACCCCTGTTGAGAACTGAGGCTTTCCACACCTTTGTGGAAAGCAACTGGACTTCAAGCAGAAAATTTTTTAACTGATAAAACTGCTCTACCATGGAACTTAAACAGTTCAGCTTCTACAGATGCAAGAGTCATTAAAATAAAAAAGAAAACAATACACTGAAAGACTGATACACAAATGGCTAAATAGAAATCACCCAATCATATAGCCTTTCCATGACTTTGACAGAGATTCTGTGAACTCAACGTTGGCAACCCAATGAGAAAAGATGTGCAGATCATCAGCAGGGAGCTGCTGCCAGGCATTAAAAAAAACCAAAAAAAAACCCAAAACCCAAAAAAACCCAAATAAATACCACATTTAGATGATTCTTTAGCAGAAAAAGATCATCTGAATACACACTCTTTCTCCACGTATCAATACAACACAAAGAACAAATTGTCATGTGGGTAACAATTCAAATGACATTCATTTTCAAACCACCATAGTCTAGATTCTTACTGCCTCAGCTGCACATCTTGCAGATGCCAACAATTTTAATCTACCACTCAGCCATCAGGAATGGCTTGTTTGCTCATTTTACCTGCTTGAATTCTCCAGGTGAGCTTTAAAGTTACTGAACAAAGGAAACACAGCAGTTAAGTGTGGATTTGGAGTACTTCACCTCCCTCAGACACTGAGTTTAGGGAGTATCGTGCAAGTACGGCCTTCTCTTCCTGATATATGTGTGTTCATGAAATGTACAAAGCAAATGCCCTAGATATGTCACATTCTTCATTAATAATTCAAATTATTGGCCATTTTAAGCATATACAACGTGTGCTTCAAAATTTACCCTTTTTTTAGTGACTGACTTGATAATTCAGTGGTTTTAAAAAGCACTGCACTGCTTGCTCAAAGCTCTGGGAGCCCACGGTACTTCTCTCCCAACTGGAAGTGGGCTTGGATGAGGCTCAAAGAGATGATCTCTTCTTGTCTATTGGTACTAGAGGCCACAGAGGAGCACACAGATGCTCCTTGGTTTCCAAGACCATTTCTGCCAGGTAATGCACTCAGACAATCAAGTGTGACAACACTATTTCAGTAATGTCTTTGATACTTAAAGCTGAAAGAATTGATAATTTTCAGCTCCAGTCATTCCTGCAGCTAGTAAGAGTATAAATTAAAAACGCCATCCTCATTTTACATGCAAATCACTAGTTCATGCTTCTATCATTTTTCTGCAATTTTTTTTTAGATGAACAAACCCCATTCTCCAAGAACTGTTAAGTGTTGATAATAACAGGCCAAAATACAAAGCCATTTTTCACCCTCCAAGAGGAAATATTTAACATCACTGCTCTGACACATGTATGCTTGTTGCCAACATACTGCACATGCAGTGCTCGCCTGCGTGTGAATCATCCACCAGCCCAGCCTGTCAATCCATCCCGTTTACTATTTAGGACAGACATTAGAGCCAAACCAAGCTCCACCTCCTGAAGAGCAGCTTATGCAGATGTTGAAATTCTGGTGAGGGAAGACAAACTGAAAACAGATTTCCTAAAAGATCTGCCTTGGGACAGTCTTATCTAGCAATTCTGCTAATTCCCTTGACAGGGAAAGTAGAGGAGAGTGAATGAAATTTGCAGACAACAGATAGCTGGGAAACCCTGTCAATTCAGAGGATGGGCAGAAGTTTATTCAGAACATTTGAGGACTAAAACAACTGACAGGAGGTACAGCATGTAATAAAGCCAAGGGCAGTCATGCACTCTGGGATTAAAGAAATATGTCCTGCAGCTCAACAACTGGAAGTGATACAGAAAGAGGAAGACTTTGGTGGTTCAGTGGCTCATGGCAAGAGTGTAAAACAGCCAGATGTTGCCCGAGGTTCTCTGTTAGGAACAATATACAAGACATCGATACGGTTTCAGCTGGAACAATGTGCAATTTCAGGTTACAGAGTTCAAAAAAGGTTAAGTGAAACTGGAACAGTGCAAGAAAAGGTCAGCAGGATGACCTCTCCCAAGAGGCAAAAAGACACTGGATTTGCTACTGGAGCAAAACGAAGGCTTTCTTTGGAGAGGAAAAGGAAAATGAAGTTGCGAAAGAGGTTTAGGTTGGAACCTGAAAGAAAGTTTATATCCACCAAAATAGCACTTTCCAAGCTGAACTTGCAGAAAGAAAAGATTAGGAGGAATGCTAATTGTTCATTGCACAAAATTCTACAGACCAGTCGCCTGACTTAGCCCAATCAAAGCCAATTATGCAGGAGGTTGAAAGCTGATCCTGATAACACATCTCATCACGGACAGATCAGTGAGCCCACTCATCAAGGTGCAGGAGCTGCATGGCTACCCTGGAACTTCCCAGAATTTCCCTTACCTGCCACTGGGTCTAATCCTGTCACCAGAATGTGCTGGTAAAGCGTATGGAGAACCCAGACATACGCTACTGATAAATGGTAAAAGCTGCTCTGGATACAGATAGGCTTCCTGCGTTACTACACAGTGAAAAGGAGGTGAGTTTTCCCCAGAAGCCTTAAATCAAGTCCAAGGAAGACCATGAAGGGAGACTAGTGAAGATCATGAAGTTCACTGGAAATGACTGGGGGTGAAAGAGAAGCACTACTAAGGGAAAGCAGAAGGTTCATGCTTCAGATGGAAGAGATTAAACAGTTACGACTGAAGGTTTCAGAAACCATCATTGAGATAGCAAGTGATTTGCTATCATGGCTGAATTCCTCCACTATTCCCCAACATTGCCCAATAAAATTAACAGTGCAAGCAGGTTCAAACAAGGGCGGTTTACAATCTTAGTACTCCAAATTGATCTCTCTTTCACAGGAAAAACACAAAATTAAAAAGGGGATGGGGGGAGAGAAGGAAAACATAGAGGCTAATTAATGTCAATCACTATAAAAACCCATGACTGATGCTTTTGACATGACCCTCCAAGACAGTGTTTCTGCAGACAGCCAAGAGAGCGTGAGATGAGTGTGAGAGTGCCGCATCCTGTGTGGGATTAGACAGAAGGTGCCTAGAAATCCACACAACACAAAACCATCTTGCTCAGATATTCATATAAATACTTTTTCCAGATGTTGCAGTAGAGATATATGGATGTTCATGGCTTCTATACCACCTCAGCAGCACAGTCTTGAAATGTCTGTGTATCAGGATACATAGAAACTAGAGTCAAAATTACTTCAATGCACAACTGCTGCTAATACAGCATACGTGCAAGGAAGGAGGACTACTCCATGAGACTTAAAACTTTTTAGTCACAAGAAGAAAAAGAGTCAGTCAAAAGTTTATAGAAGCAGAAAAGCTCAAGTTTCCCTCTACTCCTTGACTACTATCTGTTGCTTTCACTTAGCTGCAACTTTGGGACTAGTACACCCAACATCCCCTTCATTAGGCAGAATTCAGAAAATCTTAATTTCAACACCAAAGCAACGATTTCCTACTGTCAACTGAGCACTGTCAGGGTGTTTTGCAAAACAATGGGATCACATGGTGGAAACTGCTGTTATATTACAGCTTTCGAGATGTGATATAAAGTATAAGCAATTCCATGAAGAGTCCTTGAACTACCAGCATGTGTCCCTGTGTCCCCTAAGTGTTCTCTTGCAATTCACCTGCAATGCAAACAACTGCCTTTGGTCGACTTTGTGTTTGTTTTTAAAGAACAGCTGAGCTCATAGAAGACAATATAAAACATTTTTCCCTGTTCCTTAAGGAGTGCCCTGGCTGCTCAAGCCAGCTGCTGTCCTTTGCAGGCAGCTGGACTCAAGAGAGAAATTTTAGTTTTAATGGCACAACGAAGTTTCCAGCCACGAATCAGACTGCAGTTTAGTCTTCTGCATCCCCAACAGCTGTTTCCGGAAGGCTGCTCAAGTACCGTGGCTCAGTGGCGGCTTCTTTAGAAGTTTTTTCCCTGGAGGATAATTTCAGAAACCATCTTGGACAGTCTAAACTTCTGCTTTAGAAGCTGCACTAGAAGGTGCTTCATGGTTTTTAAGTGAAAGCAACACTTTAAAGGAAGTGCAGCAACTGGACTTGAAAACACATGAGAAACTATCTGCCTTTATCCCAAGTTTAAAACGGTGCCTGCAGCTAGGAGAGAACACGCACATTCCTGTACATTGGTAAATCACAAATACTTTCACTTAAGTTCAGCTGGAGAGAGCAGCCTCAAGAGAGGTTTCCCTTTGATGCCCCATAACTTCTGAGCTTCCTTGAAAGAGCCTAGTGGCCCCTTGAGGGGCGAGAAGATGCTGCTGCATGGAGATATAGGTGCTTTCTTCGCAAGATACAATCTACCCACCTTGGCTCACTCCCCCACTCCACAGGCATTTTGCAGAGTTTTTCCTTTGCTGCCTCTCCCAGATGCATCCACCTTCCTAGAGAAGCATTTCTCCACTCTGTCCACAAGCCCCTTCTCACTCTTTCCTCCCTAACCTGCTATTCAGACACCAGTGCAGGGAATTCAACAGCGCAGTGTAGTTTTAAGTCTTCAAGACCTCTTGCATCACTGAAGCAGGTAGTGCCCGGTGGTTTCCACCAAATCTATTTTCCTTTCCTTTCCCATATTTCTTGATCATGAAAAAGCTGAAGTGACTTCATGGAGAAAGCATTTCTACATCCTTCTCAGCCTTCTTCCCAGGAGATCTACATTAAATAACTTCTCTTTGCTGAAGAAAGCAGCTTTCCCCAGCTTCGTATCAGTTGGCTCATCATCAACCAAGCTAATGGAGAATTTACACTGGAGATGCCACTTCACCAGAAGCAGTCAACAAACAAATCCATTCCATACTCAAACCCAAACAGGCAAGCATATCAGCTTAGAAGATCACACTTATCCCTAGGTCACTGGTCAAGACCTACAGAATCAAGCAGTACTTTCAATAAATACTTTCACATTCAAGAATCTGGGTAAGAGCCAGAAACTTCAACCAGTCGGATGACTATTCAGTACAATCCAAGCAGTCCCCCATGGTTATCCTGTGTCTTGAACCTGGCCTCTTAGCATGTCATTTACATCTCTTGTTCATTCATATTTTAAACAATTATTTTAAAAGCTGTTTCCTACATGTCATTGTGTTTAAGGATGTCCATAACTTTCTTCTTTGGCTGCTGCATCCTCCTCTTTGCTCTTTCAGCTTTGACCTAGAAGAGCACAAGAGCTATAACTGGATCAGTCCACCTCGCAAAACATCCTGCCCACAGAAGAGGAACGTTCATGTTCAAAGACACAGGACAACGATCTTTTGCCTGGGATAGTTACTCCCTTCTCAGACTGTGAGATTATCTGTGAACAACCAGCCCAGAAATTTGACCCCACCAAGGCATTTCTGACCATGCTGGATTACGGACAAGAACTTGAAAATATGTTTCCTTCCTGTTCAGCAGGGCAAGATTCCTGCTTCTCTCTGCAACTCCTGTGTCAGCAACACTGACACTGCCCTGCCACACTCCTGGTTCACCAGCTGCTGCAGGGATTTACTGATACATTCCCTGTCTATTTTGTACATACTCACAGTAGTAATAGGAAGCCACATCACAGTTTTTTTGAGATAAAAGGTCAAATTCTGAAAGTTACTATAAATCTTCAGCTCCAGCAGGATTCACCCGGTGCCAAGAGCTCCTCCATGCTGAAGGAAACAGTTGAGATACTGTAGGACAAACCAAATTAACAATGCCAATGTGAACTTAAACGTCCAGAGAGAAATGCTGGAAGCTACAGTCTCTCCCTTGCAGCGTTCAACTTATGTTTCAGATTTACATTAGATTTACATAAAATTAGATTCAGTCTATTATCCAATGGCAGGAGGAAGAAGGAGAGTTGTGTATGAACTGTTAAACACTTTAACATGTTAGACATCACAACGTCATTGGTCTAGTGAGGATCTGGCCAAATAAGATGATTCTTTCCATACCTAAATGCTGGAATTTGTGATCTCAGAGATGCCCAACATGAAATCCAAGCAGAACACACAGCCAAAAAGACACTGTCTGATCAATTCTGAAGAACAAAATCCAATGTTTTAACAGTTCATGTTAATCATACTAACAGTCCATCACCAATTGTCAGGAGGAGAGTTGTATATGAAACATGGCATGGCTATGACATGCCCCAAAGACAGCACATCTGGGCCAGCTCACTACAGCACAGGGCTAAGCAAACACAGCCCTGCTGAATCACATGCAGGTCTAGGAGCACTAAAGCCACATTCTCCTAATGCTCTAGGGATCTACCTGGCCTGAGCTGGCTCTGCCCTGAGATTACCTGGACTGCTAGAACCACCTCCCCACAACTAGAAGCCCTGAAGAAGCACCCCTGGGACAACAGACGGACCAAGGATGGGGCACAAAGCTGAAGTGTTTCCATGCACTCCAGTTGCCTGCGTCTCTGGAAAATGGACCAGTGCCTGTGCTTGCTTTTGGCTCAAGTGACAAATTACTTCAACGACTGATCTTTATCAACATTCAAGAAGCACTCTGCAGAAATGGGAACAATTTCCCTGAATCCTGGGTTAAACTCACTCTCAGTTACTACATCTTGGCCTATAATAATGGAATTCCACTGTGTATTATCCCTTATTAGCAGTCTCCACCTGTTACAACTCTTTAGCCTAGCAAAGCACTGAGTGTGTTTACTCCAGAAGTGATGGCATTCCTACAACGAGTAAAATGTTTCCCCTTCATAAGGTGGAGCAGAAGTACCAAATCCTGCTCTGCAGGTTGCACACTACTACTTCAACAAGCAGCACAGGCTTTGCTACAAACCAAACCTCTCCACCAGAGCCACAGCTACCACAAGACAAGGTCTAAAGGAGGAGGAAGAACAGAGAAGAAGAAAAGTAACAGGACTCTGAAGAAATGTGCCTCCGTCTATAGCAAATGAAAGCATGTGTGCATTAGTTTGTGTTGGAACTTGGGGCATACTGAGGTGACCAAAACTTTGCCAGAACACTTGCAGCCAGCGTTTTCACAAGTTAGAATGTAGGCACCTCTCCAGATAAATTCTGTGAAGCATTCTTTAAGGGTTGTTGCTGTTCTGCTGTTCTTTGTGGGACACACATTACCCACGAAAGCATCCATTATGTACCCATACATGTTCCATGTGCTACCAACTCAAGTCATCTGCCCTCACAGCTCTACCAGGACTGTGGGCTATACCTTAAATTAATTTATAAAACAAGTCAGAGACAACACAACTTAACTGTTGTATCCCAGGGCTAGAAGGAGGGAGGCGAAAAAAACCCAACAACCAAACCAGCCAACAACTCTTTACGACGAACGAGCAATTTTGTTTAGGAAATAACATCTGAACAAGACATGCCACACACACATTTTCTGCAGCTGCAATCTCTTGTAGCTGATGTGTCTCTTGGCGATATGTTAAGTCAGAAAATAATTCAGTTCAGTTTTGGAGAGCTGATGGTGGTGGCTCTGTGGTGGTAGCAGGCAGAAAGCATAGTAAAATGTAGGCACGGATTTCAGAAGATACAGAGAGCAAATCTGCTGAGAAGCAACTTTCCACTCCCCCTCCCTCCCCCAGTGGACTCTGTGAACATCACATGCTTTCAGAGACTCACTGATGTTCAGCCTCAAAAGAGAGGTTCTGAGTGACAGGGCAGAATCCCTGGGCCACCACAGCCCATCAGAGGCTGTCTTCTTCCCAGGGCTGCCCCACTGCCAGAGTCCACGTGTGAAGGGGACCATCTGTGCATGCAAACTGGGGATACTCTGCACAAGGACAGAAAAAAATAGTGTCCATAAGGAGGGCTACATTCATTTCGACTAAGCTCAAGACTCATCCCTGGCAGGAAAAGATCCATGACACTTTCCTTCTTTGGGATTCAAGGAAAGGGATAGTGCCACACAAATAATAATAATAAAAAAAAATAGCTAGCACCTAAACCACATGATGCTGTCCCTGTCAGTTCTTACCCTAAGCCCACATGATTTATCATACTTTAAACAATAATAATAAAGCATTAAATGGCAGTGAGAAACACGGACCTATTTGGCATTTGCTGATATATACAGGACATCTATGGAGAAACAAAACAGATGTTCGCTATTTCACATACCTGCCAGCTTCAGAGAGTTACTGCTCTGCTCTCCTCAAAAGCAACTCAAGGACTGACAATGAGTGTCAGAACAAAGTCTGCTACATTCTCTTTTCACTTTTGGGTATGCTGGGTGTCTCCCAGCAGAAGTCTGGCAGTCATGGGAAGGACAGGTACCTTGCTTGTACAGTCTAGTTTAGGCTCTGTTCCTCCTTTTGTTCACACTTGAAGAAAGTTGTACTCCACTAACAACAGGTCACACAGGAGACCCTCCACAAAGGAAGGATCCCAGCATCTCACTGTACTTGCAGAATAGGATTTCCTCTCCTCACAATCAGTCCACGCATAGTCACGTATCTGCTAAATCACAGCAAGATCCTTTCAGACTGCCACAGGTTTTCTATTTCAAGTGAATTAATAATTTGCAGGCAATGCACTTTCCTGACCATGCAGAAAAATCATGACATAAAGGTTATATCATTAACACATTTACACCAAAAGATCATCCACAGAGATATATCAAGCAAGATGACTAACCCTTCCAGCAGATTCATGCAAGGAATGAGATACTGAATTACGATTTTTCTAAATACCGTGATACTATTTAGTCACTATGTTAAAAATCTTTACAAGACATAGGAAAAAAAGTAACACAGAAGACACACGTTCTTTCCTTGATAAAAGTGAGGATCTAATTCCCACTCCAGCTTAAAGCTGCAGGTACTCTACTGTTACAGTTCCAAAGATTATAGTTCAAATCCAAGATGAAGGCTTCATCACCTTTTTCAGCCACCTTTTACTAATACCACCCTGAGGCGCCCCAGCTCTCCACATCCCCTCCATGAAGAGGGATCCTTTTTTTGAGCCAGGAGATGGAGCCAAAGAGACAGTCCCTACTGCGAAGAAGGGGTGAGAAGTGGGGGTAAAGAAACCGAGATAAAGAACCTCAGTTTGTACTGTCAAGGGTGCTACTTTCAGTCTATTACTATCATCAGTATGAAATGACAAGTCACAATAATGTTTCAGGATGCAAGAGACAGCTGGGTATCTCATCAAACAGCTCTAGAAAAGTTAAGACACCACCCACCTCAGCCAGCAAACAGCAGTTACTCTCCTTATTCAACAATTTGAGAACATTCGGGGATTAAAAACTCAGGATGCATACACGTTTCTAATAAACTCGCTGACCAGAGGTGTCAGGCATCAAAAGTACTGTCAGCAGAGATATGAACTAACCTTTTTCATCAGAACTACTAGTGTTCCAGACATTAATGCATGGTATTTCCAAACAGCAGAGTCCAGTTCAGACTGTGGAAGATGCATTCATAAAACCTAGAGTTTTGTGAGCTGAATGGCACATACAGACAGTGCACTGTTGTGCAACACAATACTTACAACGCTTCCCATCTGCACTTCATTTCAAAGCATATTTTACTTGTTAGCTTCATTTAGAGGGTCCCCTTGTTCCGCTGCTAGAGAGGACCCTGCCAAAATGCAAAACTTCGCAGAAGCATTGAATTTGTAACAAAATAAAGTAAATATGAAGTAAGAATGAAGTATGCCTATGCCCTATATGTAGAAAATCCACTGAACACCAACAGGCTCTTGTTTGCTTGGGGATTAGGAGATATTTAGAGAACATGATGGCTGGGGCACTTGAACGCCACTAAAAGCTCTCCTAACTGAAAGCCAGGAATCACGATAGATTTAGGAAGTGATAATTCAGCTCTATTTTTTGCATCCAGTGGAAGACAATATATTTTCTTTATTAAAAGCCTTCAGTATGCAAGCTTGCCAAGTGAAGCTCCTCCGCAAGGCTTTCGGCAGCACTTTCATTTTAAAAATCTGGGATTCATGTGTCCTACAGGAAAGCACTTTGTGACTGGAGTTGTAAAGGTTTTTTTCCCTTCAAACGAACTGTTTAGTGGTTTTGGACCCCGTCCTGCCCCCACGGGAAAGTGTACCCTCACGCTGCACTGTAACATAAGTTTCTGCTCAGCCCCGAGCCAGCATTGCCTGGCGCGGGTCGTGGGGCTCCCGGCACCCTGACTGCCCAGAGCCAGAGATGCAGCAACTGGGCACCCCCAGCATCCCCCGGCATCCCCCAGTCGGGCTCCCCTGGCATCCCCTTACCGGATACCCCCGGTCAGAATCCCCTGCACCTCCCGTCCAGGCACCCCGGCCAGACTCCCGCCAGCTCTCGACAGGGCATCCCCCAACCGGGTACTCCCGTCCTCCTTCGGCCGGGCACCCCAGCCGAATCCCTGGCATCCCCAGCATCCCCCGGCCGGGCATTCCCCGGCAGCCCCCCGGCTAGGCACCCTAACCGGGCGCCCCCGGCACCACCTGACCGGGCACTCCCAGTATCCACTGGCCGGAGCCCCTGCTCCCCCTGCCAACCCCCAGCCGGGCAACCCCGGCACCCCCAGCATCCCACGTCAGGAACCCTACAACCAGACACTCCCCAGTCAGGCACCCCCGGCACCTCCTGGCCGGACCCCTCAACCGGACACCGCCGGCACCTCCTGGCTGGAGCTCCTGCACGCCCTGGCAACCCCCAACCGGGCACCCCCGGCACGGCACCCCCTGGCCGAACCCCCAAACCGGGCATCCCCGGTACCAGGTGGTCCGAGCCCCTGCACCCCCTGGCAACCCGCAATCGGGCATCCCCCGCAACCCCTAGCAGGACTCACCCCCGGCAATTCCCGGCCGGATCCACCAACCGGGGCACCCCTGGCATCTCCCAGCCGGAGCTCCCGGCTCCCGCCGGTGCTTCCCGGCACCCCCGCCGCGCTCGCCCCGCCACCCAACTCGCAGCCCCGTCCTCCGCGCCCCGCGCAGCTCTGCGCGCCTCCCGTCCCTCCGCAGCGCTCAGCTCCGCCGCAGCAGCCGGCGGTCTCAGCCGATCCCCGCCGCCCGCCCCCTGGTCTAATCACCTGCCGGCACGGAGCCGCGGAGCCGCTGCGCGCCAGCGGAGGCGGCGGCGGAGGCGCCTGCTCTGCTACTGCCGCTGCCGGCGGGGAGGCACCTTGGGCGCCGGCGCCGCCGCCACCGCCTCCCGGGCGCGGGGCGCGGCTGCAGGCGGACACGCACGGCCCCGCCCCGCCCCGCCCCGCCCCGCGCCCCCCCCCCCCGCAGGGACGTGGCCCAAGCCCCTTCCCCGGTGCCGAGTCCCAGCCCCGGCCCCTCGGCTAGGTCTCCGGCCCCGTTCCCGCCAGGAGAGTGCGCAGGACATCCCTCCTCCGCCTCAGGGGGGACCTGAACAGGTCACGTCCCTAGATGATCTCCAGAGGTCACTGCCAACCCCTGCCATTTTGTGGTGGCCTCCCTTCTTGCTGCATCCAAATCACGGTCCTGTTGGAAGCTGTCCTGCATACTTCTCCCCTCGCCCCACTTTTGAAAATGTTTCTACTCGGAACATCCAATGGGACTGGCACAGGTTGCCCAGGGAAGCTGTGGATTTCCCCTCCCTGGAGGTGTTTAAGGCCAGGGTGGATGTGGCCTTGAGCAGCGGGGCTGGTGGGAGTTGTCCCTGCCCATGGCAGGGGGGTTGGAACTGGATGGGCTTTGAGGTCCCTTCCAACCCAATCCTTTCTATGATGATTTTATAAA
Organism: Neomorphus geoffroyi; assembly: GCA_033558235.1. Taxonomy (NCBI): domain Eukaryota; kingdom Metazoa; phylum Chordata; class Aves; order Cuculiformes; family Neomorphidae; genus Neomorphus; species Neomorphus geoffroyi. The sequence continues at coordinate 4,803,070 of JAUMJM010000048.1, forward strand.
ATTTAAATCTCCACTGCTGCCTCCACACAACTCTCAGGGGTTGTTTTCTTCCCTGATGTGCCGAAGCCAAGTGTCTCCAACACAGCCTGTCATTTAACATCTCACAGCTGGTTTTCAGGTGTGCAGTAGCCAGTTCCTGACAGGCCTAACAGCAGCCAGGATACACCCAATATTGCATTTATTACTGCCAGAGTCTCAACTACACAACTGGGTCAGTCACCTTTTGATGACAAGTTCTGGCCATACACCAGGAACAACCCACTCCTATAACTATAATAATAAAAAGAATTCTTACATTTGCCCAAGGAGTGAGCGTACCAGGTTGTAATCAAGACAGACAAGGATAAAACCTGTCCACTGTGTCCCAAGCTGTATTCCAGCAGCCTTTTAACAGCTTAGCCTTGCTTACGGAGAGCTGGCTCTCACACACAGTACTATCTTACATAGAAAGAACTGTCTCTCCTGTTTTTCAGGATTTTCAGTGTGATTTTCAGCCTTCCAGGAGTGTGGAGGGACACAGGAGTTCTGAGCAAGACAGGAATTTAGAGGAAGACCGGAGTTCAGATGGAAACAGAAAAGATTCTGAGCTTTGTTTCTTGGAGCAAAATGTGTAGCCTGGTGTCAGTGCCTCAGGTCCCAGCAAGCACAGATAGTCAATAAGGTCCCAAAATTGAACACACCAATAGTTAACATACCTAGAGCTAACCCCAGGGGAAGCTTTCATTACTTGGCATGTGCCTCTTTCTGGGGCCCAATGCTGCTAACCAGGAAACGCCTCCCTTCCAACCATGATTCATGGTGTGACATCTCCTAAGAAAAAAAAATATAAACCCCTTGATTTAAAAAGTGAAGATCAGATTTTTTAGTACCCAGACAGCAGAGTGTGATGGCTTCACCCATTCTCTGAGGAGCACAGAAGCTTGAGGAGTTCATCCAGGATATGGACAGCAAGTTCAGCAGCCTCTGAGCAAGAGGAGAGAAATGCACATGAGCCCCTTGGTAGGAAAATACGTAGCCTCCAGACAGCTCCTGCCTGAGCCCTCCTCAGCAATTCTTTTAATTGTACTCCTCGATGTGAAATCCAAAATGCAGGACTTTCATGTGGGAGGAGGAGAGGTTGTTCTGCACCTCGGAATATGTTGTGTCAACAATCTGGTTAATATAATAATACAGAAGAGTTTTGTAGCAGGAATCACCCCCTATGATGGCTACTTTTGTCTCCCTAACTATTTAGGGTAAAGTCATAAACAGAAAAGACACCACAGAGGCTATCCTGCACAACTTCCTATGAGACTGGAAGTCCAGAAAGGTCCATGAAATGTTTATCTTATGGCCCACAAAATATGACCTAACTTCCTATTCAAGTGCAAAGTAAAATGCAAAGTCCTGCCTGGTAAAATCTAGGCAGAAGCAGACAGAGGGTGTGAGAAGGTGCTTCCTCCTTCTGGCTGGCCTGCAGGCACGGCAGGGTGGGAAATGCCATGGAGAGTCCTGTGAACACGGAGACAGATGAGCTGCTCAGGCTCAAGCAAGACCGAAGTGCCCTGGATGACAGCACAGGAATAGGGTCTTGGACATCAGTAAAGTCCAAAACTGTTCAGCATTTCCCAGCTCAGTGACAGCTGTGCAGGGCTTTTCTAGGTCTATTTCAAGCTGATATCACACTGAAATTTGGGGGGATTTGGCCCTAAATCTTCTCAGTTCTTATTCTGGAAAATATTGATAGCATTTTTATATTTTATATACAAACATGCAGCTGTGCATTTCAAAGTAATCTGTTGTGATATAAGCCAAAACAGGATTTGAGTCATATGGTTTTTTACAGATAAAGCACTGATTTATAAACACATAGAGCAAAATATATCCAAAAGAAAATGCCACATACATAAGCAAAAAACAAGAACTACTTAGAGCAAACCATCTTTTACTGCCCCACAGAACAGGGCAACAAATTCCTTTCTACCTTGAATTTCAGGAGTGCAAAATTAAGGATGGAGAAAATTAAAGAAGGAGAAACTGCGGATTGGTGAAATTATTTCAGTTGCAGTCAAAAGAAGCCTATCGAAAAAAACAGTGTGGTATTTAGCTAAAAAAGTTGCAGTTGCATCCCATGCTGCTGCACAGGGAAAATGCTACATGGCACTTTTGGGACTACAGTTATTTTTGGTTCTTTACTCATCATTTTCTTTGCACATGCAAGTTCTTGATTCACATTCAGAAAAACAACAGACACAAATCACCTCAGAGTCACACTAGTACAAACTAAATGTCACTGAAATTAGATCCAGTAATATGTCAGTAAGAGAAGTTAACACTTCAAGGAAGCAACTGAGGAGAGTTCATTTCCTAAGTCTGTTCCCAAGTACCTAAAACTGCACTACATTTAAGGCTCATCTCAAGAGTCACCTTAAGAAGCTGAAAGCAACAGAAACATTTGTTCTTTACAATAGACACAAACATTGTGTCCTAAGCACCAAATGTCCAACACTCTTGACACACAACACACACAGATAAAGTCAATTATATGGTACAAGTTTCCCAGGATCCAAGGCTTTTGTGGCTCTGATGGGCAGCAAAATGAATATATAGATTTAAATGAAATTCTTCTGAAAACACAATAACTATCTAGGACCACTTATAACCCGGAGCAACATTATGATGCTCCATTTTTTTCCTAAAAGAAAACAGCAAACTTCAGAACTCAGCCAGAAACCACAAAAATGACATAAAAGAGAGTTAACACTGTATAGGAGTCCAGCACTCCAAGGCAGAGCCAAGGACTGTGAAGGTCACATTCTACTCCCAGCCATGCCAATGTGAATACAAAAATCCCTTCCCTGACCTCCGCATGGTTCTGCCCACAGAGTGCCCAGTCTATTGAGTGCATTCAGGCCATTGAGTTCCCAAGTGTCTGCAAACTCCTCCTCCAGAAAGTCCCATTGCTGCACCACATGATAGTACACTATGAGATGAATGCCGCAGAGAGAACATTTGCCTTACCACTTCTGCACATAAGCACAACAGAAATTTTTTTTTTTTAAAAAATGCAAGTTTAATAGCTATAAACAGTCCTGGAGAGCTAAATACCACAGCCCGCAGCCAGCACCCCCAGGGCTACCCTGGGCTTAGCTAGGAATTACACCCTCATCATTTTGCGCTGGCTGCAAACCCACCACAAGTTCATGAGGCGTACAGAAAAAATGCCAATGACCAAAAATATACCAAACAGATCCAGGTCTCGCTGAAAACACCACAGCACTTAATCTTTGGTGGGACTTTACACGCAAATTGCAGGCAGACAGGCCTCTCAAGAGCTATAACAGAATTACTTGTAAACATTCACTTACTCCTCCCACCATTCAAATAGTAGGAAATGAGATGTTTTTCAGTGATTTTGGGGGGTGCTCTGATGTCTTGATGTCTTGGCCCTGTGTGCCAGCAAGCTCTTCAGCTGTGCTCCCTACATGGGCTGTAGTCAGAGATATTTTCTCCTGTTATAGAAAACAGCGTTTCTTAGGCAAAATATGAAAAGTAAATCATAAAAAGCAGTATTGAGAGCTGTTGGGAAATTCAGCCTCTCCATTTTATAAATCTATTCATTTTTCCATACTATTATTTTTATAGCACTCAAAATACAGTTGGTGATTTGCAATGAAAATAAAGATGAAGGGTCTTTGTCCCAGAGAGCTTACATTGCAACTTCCTGTGTTAAGACAAATTGATGTTTAAAATATGAAAGCTCTCTAGTTTTCAAAACAGAAATTTTAACAAAACCTCTCCAGTGGACTAGTTTTTTGTTTGTTTGCTTGGGGGCTTCCTTGCTGGGGTCAGGGGATAAGGTAAGAATGGCTCTCTTGATAACCCTCTTCCAGCTGTCCCCCATGAGCCTCTTCAAGAATTAATCTTCCAAATGTACCCCATTAGACAGAAGCTGAGCTTCACACAGTCTTAAAACAATTTGACTTATCTGCTACATTTAATACCAGTTACAGTTATTAAAAGGAAAAAATCATCAAGCCATCTTTCACATTTCAATCCTTATTTACTGTTTCCATTTCTCTGGGTAATATCCTCTGTTTAATTTTAACTTCTGTTCATGCAATACATTTACTTCTTCACAGTGTATGGCCCAGGTTTGAGACTCTACACAGGAACAAGCATTTGCTCAAAACAATCTGTTATCACCAAGATTACTTTTCTATCCAGGGTGGAAACACTTATCTAAGCTTGGTTTTAGAAATTATAGCTTGAGGGTCAAATTGAGACTTTACACTACGCTCAAAAAACTAAAAAAAAAAGTGAAAGGCCAGATTTTACCCTGCCTTGAATTCAAAGAGTCCCAGCAAGACCTCCATCCCCTAAACAGAGCCAGATAATAATTCTCCCAGATAATCTTTCAGGCATGGAGGAAAAAATACTTCACAAAGATGTAATATCTTACATTATGTACTCACCCTTAGATCACTATTTAAATTCCATTCTTTCCCTCTCCAAGGTGATGCCAGTTTTCTCTGCTCTTAACCTTTCTCCCATATTGTGCAATTAAGACAAACTTTTTTTTTTGTGTAGTGTTCAAGATCATGTTCTGATTTTTCCTTACCCTGTTTGGTCCAAAGGTTACTGTTTCACAAAGTATCCTAAGGACATTTTTACTACCAAGAAACATTTTGACAAGAACTATTTTTAACTCTGCTAAGCTCTGCTGAGTGTAAAATGTTGCACGGGGTGCTCAGCAGCCTAGAGGAACGCAGCTATCAATGGATCTGTTTTCTTTACACAAGAACGGCAATCTGAATCTTCTAGCAACAAGACTGTGTACACACAGCATGTGATATAAATCTCATTTTAATTGTCAATGGTCAACAGATACGGGAAAAACGTACCTAAGACTCACCAGCCACTAGCTGAAGACAGTGAGGCACTGCTGCAGGTTGGGAGGGCTCTGCTCACTTGCTACTCCCCATGTCTCATACTGGGATTTACAAATCTACCAGGGAAGATACATTTGGCAAAGAGATTAACTACCCCATCACAATGTTGCTGGCAATCTGCTCCTGAATATTGCCTTTAGGTGTTCTCCTTCCCTTCCCTCTCTTGCAGTATCTGGACTGATTTAGCCATGACATGAAATGGGACAACACCACATGTGCCAGAAAAAGTACAAGGGAGATAAGGAAAGGACAAGACAGGGAAGGACCAGAGGAGAGGAAGACTGTTCCAATTCCCAGCGCCATACACAATCTCGACTGCACAATGATGCTGGGACAGGGAAGCAAGGCCTGTCCCTCTGCTGATCATAGAACCATAGAATCATAGAATCGTAGAATCAGAAGGTTGGAAAATACCTCTAAGATCACCGAGCCCAGCCATACCTGTCCCCTTACTAAATCTTGTCCCTAAGAAACTCATTTACCCATCTTTTAAACACCTCCAGGGATGGTGACTCCACCACCTCCCTGGGCAGCTGTTCCAATCCCTGACCACCCTTGCAGTGAAGAAATTCTTCCCAATGTCCAGACTAAACCTCCCCTGGTGCAACTTGCGGCCATTTCCTCTCATCCTATCGCTTGTCACTTGTGAGAAGAGCCCAGCACCCACCCTGCCACAACCTCCTTTCAGGCAGTTGTAGACAGTGATGAGGTCCCCCCTCAGCCTCCTCTTCTCTAAGCTAAACAACCCCAGCTCCCTCAGTCTCTCCTCACAGGGCTTGTTCTCCAGGCCCCTCACCAGCCTCGTTGCCCTTCTCTGGATGCGCTCCAGCCCCTCAGTGTCCTTCTTGTAGTGAGGGGCCCAAAACTGTACCCAGCACTCGAGGTGGGGCCTCACCAGCGCTGAGCACAGGGGCACAATCACCTCCCTGCTCCTGCTGGCCACGCTGTGTCTGATACAGGCCAAGATGCTACTGGCCCTCTTGGCCACCTGGGCCACTGCTGGCTCATGTTCAGCCACTGTCAACCAACACCCCCAGGTCCTTCTCTGCCAGGCAGCTCTCCAGCCACTCTTCCCCAAGCCTGTAATGCTGCATGGGGTTGTTGTGTCCCAAGCGCAGGACTTTGCACTTTGCCCTCATCCTGTTGGTTTCAGCCCATGGATCCAGCCTGTCCAGAGCCTCTCTACCCTCAAGCAGATTGACACTACCACCCAGCTTAAGTGTCATCCGCAGACTTACTAAAGGTGATGAAGGCTGCCAGGACCACACCAACAATTAAATAAACCTCCATAGGTTTAATGCAAGCTCTGTGGTGCGCACTGTGGTGCATTTTCAGAGCAGTCAAGGGAACAAAGTGTTTTACTCCTCTGCAAACACCCAGCAGGATGCTTAGGCATTACTTGCACTGCGAGCAACCCAGCTCGTGGGACTTGGATAGCAGCTACAGCTACACAAATCTTTCTGATCAGCAGTGGTTACCTCCCCCCTGGCAAATGCACTGCCCATATGTGCCTGCTTACTAGAACTTCCTATCAAAGCAATATTTTTCCATTCTTTAACTAGAAAAATAATGTAGGTTAAAGTAGAGGCTGCGCCCTCCAGCAACCTGTGCTCCATCCTGGAGTCATTTTATATTACTCTCCCCAGTGTCCTAAACCAGAGCTGCAGAGATTGTTCCAAAAGTGGCTTTCATTTTATGCTAGAATAGTCTCCATTAATGCAATATGCTGTGCTCCATACCTTATGATATTCAAAGTGGAAGCCCACATCTTGTTTGCTTTTTAAACATCACCATCCTGCATTTTATCTGTATGCACTTTACAGCACATGTCAGAACGTGCCGTCCACCCGCCACTTATTAATGTTTCAAGAGTCTTACTTAAAACATACATGAGATTTAGGGAGGATTTTGTTCCAGGAGTCTTCTGACTTTTCTCTGCAGTCAGAGAGAGTAGTTTTATTTCACAGACTGGATTTAATATACAGGAATATACTGCATCTGTTTCCAAATATTTTCTTTCTAAAACCGTTACAAGAACCAGGGCCAGAATGTGCTTGTTTCTCTTTAAGTAGGAAACCTAATTTGGATTTCTTGATCCAGATCATCTTAACATCCAGGCTCAATTTTTGCTTCCTAAAGCAACCTACAAGCCCCAACTAATACAAATTTTATCTGTCGGGCTTCTTGCTTGGGCTCAATGGGTCCAGCATGTCTGTGTTATAAACTCCATACTATGTATCAGTAGCATCTGGTACTGACTGCAGATCTTGGGCATCATGCTCATGGGCTCCATAGGCAGGCTCCTTCTTGGATTTCTGATCCATTTTGGATTTTTCTGTAGGATATCATTGTGTCTTGTTGGTCGTTAGATTCATTTGAATTTTCTGGAGCTGTGATTTTTCCTTACGGACCAATGTGTGGCAGCTGACAATATCTAACAATGCATCCTGCAGGTCCAATTCTTCTTTTTTATGGTCACAAACAAAAAGTTACTGACTGCTGCCGGTACCGCCCCCCTGCGCTGCCCTGCGCTGTTGATAAGGTCCCAAGCTTTCCTCCCAAGCCAGGAGGATTTTGCCATCAATTGAAAGAAAAAAAAAAAAGAATATCAGGCCCCAGTAACTACACAGGAACATTTTGATCAACTGGCATAATCTAAAGGTTAAACGTTCCAATATGTAGCTGACCTGGGGGAAAATAAGAGCGATGGTCAGTTTAAAATTTGAATATTCAATCAAGCTATTTCTCCAGAACACAATTTTCAGGCTACTTTGATGAATGCTGCTGAAAGTGCAGGCAGCAAACTGTGACCAAGATGGAAATCCTCAGTCTCACCTCACATTCACTTTTTCTGTCCAATTCCCTGCATGAAGTTATTCCTCAGAGGAGGACAAAAATAGGAGTCCCTGGACAACATGAATGGCTACACAAACCTCCCCACTGTGTCCACAACTGCAGCTCCCACACTGGCCCTGCACATCTCCCATGGGTTCCCTGACTACCAAACAGGGGACCATAAAACAAGGGGGATGTGTGTGAAGTGAGTGTGAGAGAGAGTTATGTTTAGAGGCTGGAGTTCTGGGATGTTCCCAGTACTACCAGGCTGTTCACAGTATGCAGACATGAGCTGAATTACATGTTTATATTTAATTCTATTTTCCTTTTTCTCACGTGCTTATCTTAGTACTGATGCTAGTTCCTCCTGAGCTCAGCTGCTTCCGAAGAAGCCTGTTTATACTTGCAAGGAAGTTCTCACCAAATAACAGTTGCAGTGAGCAGGAGAGCATTTAATCACAGTTTCCCTAATCAAGCCCAAACGTGGCTCTTTTATTCTCAGTATAAACATGCATCCCATGTCTAGATCTGACCCACTAGATTTTTGCACTGTTTCAGCTCTAAAAGATAACGCAGTGAGGGTATAATATGCGAAGTATCATAAAACAGAGTGATCGCTCCAACCAGAAAACTGGCAGCTCCAGCAGGCTTAGCTTTGGCCTTTCTCACGTCACAACAAACCTCAAATACAGTATCTAGAAATCAAACCTCAGCTGCACATTGGCTGGAGCACCACAAAAAAACAAGGTTCTTTTTTTTTTTTTTCCTCAAAGCCTGCAGTAGGTGCAGAAAAGGACAGTGTTTTGGCTTCAAGGCCGTGGAAACACAGAATTCATTTTTTCCATTCTGTCATTACTAGTAAAACCCTACAGGTAAATTAGTCTCACTTGTTTATACTGATGCCTCTTGGAGACACTTGGGAAGACTGGCTAATGGCTAAATTCATAACCAGGCAGATTTCTCATAAGCTAAGGCTTATTTGTATTGCTCAAACATACTTCTGTAGAAACAGTTATTTCAATGAATTTTAGCCCTTATGAATCTGCTCTGACTTTATAACCCACCAACAGATAGGCAGGTACCTGGAAAGAAACCCTTCACAGTAAAACCCAGCATTAAACAAAATGCTTTTCCCTCACAGAGCTCAGGCACCTGCAGAAAGCGAAATGCTGTCATCACCTCTCTGTCACCAAGGCTGTGATCTGTTCACAGTGGGGAGAAAAGGCTTGACCAGGACCCAACACTTCTGAAGTCCACACGTGCTATCCATTAGACTGTAAGTTGCTGACAGGAGTTAGATACATAGCTCTAAGTCATATACAGTTTACGCAAAAATAACTCACAAGTAAATGATTTAAAATAGAAGCTTGCAGAAGAGAAATGGAAGGTGAATCACACAACCAGCCTGGGCTTGCTGCAGAAAGCAACACAAACTAGAAGTAAGTAGCAAATGCCATTAATATGTGAAGAAGGCAGAACTTTACAGGCATTTAAACTAGTTCTTTAGATTTGGTTCATGCTGGATTTCGACATGAATTTATGATTCAGTATATATCAAGCTATATGACATTTTTTAATCTAAAGGAGATCTTGAGTTGGTTTCACCAAGTCATGCATGACTCTTCTAATGTAGTCCATGGCCAGTGGGTCCCAAGTGGGCTGCTGTGCATTTTGAAGACTACATAAAAAGGGAGAATATGCCTCCTCATATTCTTTAATACTATTATTGATACTATCATTAAATGAGAGAATACCCTCGAGGCTCAGAAGACCTCAGGGAGTGTGGGAGCTGACACCTGGACTCAGGATTGCTTCCCTTGGTTATTAGAGCTGGCTGAACTGTTTTAATAGATAATGATATCTAATTTAATTACATATTAGACAAAACACTTTTGATTATTATTCATCCATCCAGAACTAATGAATTTCTATGTCCTTCTTCCATCCTAATTTTTCACTACCTTCTTGTTTTTTACCTCTTCTGTTTTCAAGCTCTTCAGAAATCCACCTCTCTCAAGACAGATGTTTACTTCTCTTCTAACTTGCATGATTTTTTTTAAATGATTATTCCCCTTAAACTCATTTCCACAGTTTATAATTTGATTCTTGGATCATCAGAGAAAGCATCTGAGTCACAAAATAATTCTCATAGAGCACTGAGAGTCTGCCTTTCTCATAAGCTATTTAGAAGAGAGTCCATTTAAAGGCAGAGTCCTGTAGTAAACCCTTGTTGATTTTGAATTTCACACACTAGCCATTAACTTCTGATCCATTTCACACCTGTACACTTTTTTAAACTATTATTACTTCTTTCTCCACAGCATAACTGGTGAATTATTGAAATCCAATTTATTTTAACCACATAGTTCATCCTGATGGAATTGGCTAGTTTACTAAATAATTTTCTGCTCTGCTGTACATCCTGCTTACTTTCTGAATGCAGGGAACAATCAAAAACCAGATCAGAGGTATGACAATTTTGTGTATGATATTTTCAGAGACCTCAAGCATACTTTGCTTTTCTGTGCAAGAAAACTGTGCTTCACACCACTCTCCAGCAAGGAAGGCGGAAAAAGTGAGCAAGTCATGAACCCTTGTTTCTTCCTTCAGTACCTGCAGCCATGCAAGTGTGACATTCCCAGGGCTACCCACACACAGAGATCCCAGCTCAGGGTGAATCAACCTCCCCACATACCTACAGCCCCAAACACAGCTCCTTCCAGCTGAAGGCAAAGAATAATCCCCTGTGATTAAGCATGAAGCTGACAGATACCTTTAGAGCCAGCGAGATGCAAACACGAGCCCTAAACCAAGGCAGTGATGAATATATCATTCAAACACAAAGCTATTCATCGCACCCCTGTGGCATGGGAAATGAATCTAAGAATACTTAGTTGCCACTAATGTCTCTAAAGAAATTTGCCAGAAACTTAAAATTTACAAATGCCGTATCATATTTCTGTTAAGATGGGGTTTAAAACTATGAGAAAGTCCTGCCTGGCCAGAAGCCCTAAAGAAAAAGCTGTCTCACCTATTTAACTTGTAAAGGCTACAGAAGAGCTGTGTCCTCAGGTTTTTGTTAGATCTTCTATTACATAAAAGTAGAGGGCAAATAAATCCTACTTTGTTTTCTCATGACTGCTGGCTTTGAAGCCAATGCAACTACTACTGCTCCTTTTATTCACAGGCCCCTCTTTTTCAAATGGATTACTTCTGGGAATAAGAGTTTTACTTTAATTAATTACTTTTCCTGTTTGGGGAAAAACAAACAAACAGGTTTATTCATTTAGAGAACTTGGCAACTGCAAATCACCCATTACTTTTTTTGGAAGAGATTTTTTACAAAGAATGTTAACCCACAAATTTAGTAAACATATGGGATTTGCAAGTTAATCCAATAGGGCCATTATGGTGATGCTCCAGAGGACAAGTCACCATGAGGAGGGGAAAGGAGACTAATTCTAAAAGGATTTCCCTAAAGCCATTTTCATGTTGGGAAGTCAAGAGCAAATTTCCCTTTTATAGCAGTGTTAGTTTGGGGGAAGGGGAGAAGATAATGAGAGAGACAACAGAAAATAAGTTTGTGCCCATGTAAGCATGTTTCAAATTATACATCAGAGCTCTGAAGAAAACAAAACAGCCTTTATCCATATTTATCATTTTTTTTACACAACAGTGATTGAAAACAGGAGACAATATCCCTTAAGATCAATTATTAAGGACCAGACTGGCCACCTTTGATTCATACTAATTTTAGCAGATGATTATATGGACAATTAATTTAAAGTTGGGTTGTTACTAACATCCATGAAACAAATAATATAACTGAATAATTTGAGAATACCTAAATTCTTAGGGAAATAAGTAATAACACAAACCCCTTCTGTTTCCTAGGTTCTATGGACCACCTTGGCTTGGTGTTTAGATTTATCCTCTGCACTGAAGTCCCAGCTACCAACATAAACTACAGGAAATGGTAACTTTATTCTCAAAGGACTTGATTATAATCTCTTTTACAATAGGTTAAATAAGGAACAGCTATTGAAAGTTTTTCAAGCTGCACAGGTGTAAGAGAAGAGTTAGGACTTCATGAGCAGTTCTTTCTCTGCATTCCAGCACAGCCAAATCTGCCCCTAATGCAAACCATATTTATGCGCTCCTTAAAGGGCTTGGCTACTGTAGCAAACAGGCCCAAGAAACACTAGAGTATATTATATATATTCACTCATTAAAAAGCACATAAAGAAACACTTTCCACTGCTGTCTTAGATAAGACAGGCTAAATTCCCAGTTGACCTAACCCAAAAATTGCTTAAAATATTTATATGACATTGCCCTCTAGAGGAAAGTGAGGAAAAAAAATTATATTTTAGCAGAACTTCTTTACAGATGAAAAAATGAAATGTAGATTTTAACAGAACAATCACTGTGTTTGCTACAAACCATTTTCTGTGAGAATGTCACACACCAGTTTGGCTGCATTTAACATCCATAAGTTTTCAAGAAGGAATTCCTGAACCTCTAGCTCATTTTCCTCATCTGGGCTCAGATGGATGGTACCACAAAGTTTGCCAGTTACAATGCGTCCATGTTTTTCTCTTCACTACCGGAGCAAAAATAGCCCAGGCTATGAAAAAATGGCAAGCACTTTGTAATTCTTCAGTTATCACAGCACAAAGAGTCTGGTCAATGTGTATGAGGAAGAGAAGGAGGACATAATTGACTTTTGTTACTCTATTAGCTAGAACCTATTCCAATGAACAATCAACAGATCAGGAAAGCACAGTCAAAATGGTTGCTCTATTTAGCAGCTTTAAATTTTGTGTTTGTTTTTTTTTTTCTAGAAGATCATCCACTTACCTATAATACCTAGTATGGAAGAAGAAAAAACTCGCTTGGGCACCTTTTTAAACAAAAGACAGCCTGAGGCATCAGCAGAAACAATAATCTCCTTCAGTTAGATTTCAATAGATCTGGAGCATTTTGAAAAAGCTTGAACCCATCTTCCTTCCACCCATAGTTTCTCACGTCTCATTTAAGAACCTTCGATCTAGCTGGACTTCCTGAGTCTGGAATGCTCTAGGGTGAAGTTTGCTGCTAATAATCACATTTGTCCTGCTCATGTCCTGTCTCAGTAGGTACAAGCCTTCCTAAGCTGCTTCAGACCTTATTGCAGTGCCTGCCAAGTTATTTTTTCACTGGTACTGGTCTGTTAAAAATGTTTCCCTTTGGAGGTCTAGATGATCTTGCTGAGTGTCATACATTTCATCCAGAGAAAGCCTCAAAAATGATGAGTGATGCTGCAGAGTTTGCAATTGATACATAAGTCCTTCCCATCTTAGCCTACATCTGCTAGAAAGGACAGAAAAGTAAGTTTCAAGGAACACAGGATACTGCTCTAAGCTGGAGGCAAATGTCATATCAGATAAGAAGAGCAATGAGTTTTCCACAGCCCCAAAGATATTCACTGCAGCAGCTGTCTCTGGAGTTACATACCTGCCTCTCTGCTGATCACACCCTACATTTCTTATATTTATCCTCTCACTTATGCCCACAGATGGCAGGTTCATGCTGACAAGCCACCTCTCTGAGGCTGATATTTAGTGCAGCCTCTGCCTGTGGAACTGCCTGTCTCCTCTTCATAATCTTTCAACCTTCCCCGCTCCTGTCCTTTCCAAGCCAGACCCAATTTCCAGTGACAGGGGATAAGCAGGTTTTAAGCTGCTGCCACTGTAAGTGCTTTTAGCTCTGGAGGGTCATGGCTCAGTCCTAGTGCAAAGGATTCAAAGGTACTTGAGATTGGCAAGAAGATACGGTCATCATCTCCTTGCAGAGTAGCCCTGAAACCCTTCTGAGAATCAGACTGCTGCTTGCTTAGCCCAGTGCTATGAGAAAAAACATCTAAATGAAGACTGGAGTAGTTGTGTCTTTCCAAGACTCATGGCATACCAATCAGTATGGGTTGGAAAGGACAACCTGCCACGTATCTCTATGCAACCCAGGGACCTGGCTCCAGTCACCTGCTCCTTCTGCAGCAGCTCAGTGCTCCTGTCTCAGGGAAGTCAGGCTTTAGCCCACAGTCTGCTTTGTGCAAAGCTTTGGAGTCCCAGAATATGAAGAGTAATTCACATTTACAGATTAGAAGAGACACTGTGAATGACTGCACATTGCAAATGGCGTGTTAAGGGCACAAGCATTATAGAAAGAGCAAGAATAATGGGCACAAAATGTTCCTTCCTCATGTTTTCGAACATCTCCATTTTTAATTATTGATGGCTAAAACACTGTTCTGTGCCAGCAAATGCACTGCTGGAAAGGCTGTGAAAATAACTGGTGCTCTGGCTGAAGAGCTCATTTGCTCCTTGGCTGGGTGGTGGAAAAAAGGTGACTCTATTTTGCACATTCCATCAGTTTGCTGATTAGTTAAATTCTGCTGCATCCTGACTGGGCTTTCAGATGACCTGAAAGCATGGGATGCTTGCTGTATGTGAGGCTGAAAATCCCCCTCAGGATGGAGAAGGGCTTTTGCTGGCACTTCGGCACCAGGGATAAATGACGAGGCACGAGGCTGATTCACCAAACAGCCTGTTCCCACAGTAGATGAGTGGGGATGGCAGAGCTCCCCCCAAACAGTGGGCTAGGTTGTCCTGTAAATACAGTGTGATCAGAAGAGCTAATTAAATGGAGATGCACAACGATACCTTTCGCAAGAAAGTACAGCCTTCTAAGCAGAGCTTTCATAGCTTAATGGAACAACACAAAAGTACACATACACACACAAAAAGTTTAGGATAAGGTACTCTGTAACCTCTGAAGCTTTTACAGCTCCTAAAGCAACACCTCCAACCTCTCTCCAAGTCTTTTAAAGTCTGATGCAATCCCACATAGTGCCAGGGCTGAGGAGCATTTGCTGCACATGACCCTGGGGATGTTTCCTAATTATACACGTATGCCTTCTGGGGATCGTGTTTTCTATTGAGAGAGGCCTGTTCTGTTGTTCTGTGGCAACAGGGTATAGAAGGCAATGACAAGCATATTGCTCCCAACATTTTGGGACAAACATTGAAACATGTACAGGACATGAGCCATTTAAATCAGTGAGAGTCTTTCCATCATCTTTTACAGGTTTCAGATAAAACTAAGCTGAGTGAAAAGATAAACAGGATGCAAAACTGAGGAGGACGAGGAGTTTGGAAAGCCTGTTGAGGAGGCAATGTAGTGGTGGGATGCTGCAAATGACCCTTGCTACAAGGGAATGGGTTTTGCCTTCACAGAGGCTGGACTTGGCACAGCGAGGTTGAGAGGAAAGGCAGGAACCAGAGGGTGCAGAGGGGAAACTGAGGTAACCCACACTCAGATTAATAAAGCAAAGAGGACAAACAAGTTAAATGATCTCTGCTGAGTCTAGGGTTTAGTGACCGTCTGTTTAAATCTTTGGCTCTTGAAAGAGGATTTGTGATAAAGTTTATTCCTTCAGAGCAATTTATTTCTCAACACATGTGGCTAAGTCAACTCATACCTTTCCTGAAGACATGAAAGAGAAGAAAAACATCTCTTTCTTAGTTTCTTAGTCCTGTTATATTTAAAGGGGTTCATTAACACCCACTATCAGTGTAAAATACATCAGCTGTGCTTCAACGGGAACTCTGTGCTCCAGCATACAAGGGTTTAGGAGCACAATGAAACTTAAGCTGTGTTTAAGAAATGTTAGACATCTATAGGTTTCCTCTTATTTTGCACAGGTCAAGCACATGTTCACTGTCTCCCCGCTCACAGCAACTCTACTGGAGGAGAAAACCCTCAGTAAAGAGCCCTGTGTGCAGCTTATCTTCCATCCTCAGCACTCACACGCCAGGCAGCTTAGAGGGCACATCAGCATATGCTTCCCATCAGTGCCCGTTATAACAAGCCCCGGGTCTCAGCGTCTGTGCCCTGATCCATAAATTAGCAGCATGAAGACTAGTTATATGATATAAAAAAGGAAACAAATTCAACTCCACAATAGGCTAGGGGTATTTTTTAGGTCAGTTATGAGAATTCTATTCCCCAAGATTGTATTTGGAGGCTGCAGTCTCCAGGACCACTGTGTTTGTTTTTCTCTGTGTAGTCAGTGCTGTTAATATTTTAACAAGGAGCTCCCACAGAAATGTTTGCCCCTTGGCCAAGGGCAAAGGGCCAGGACACTTTTCCATTTGTTTTCCTATTAAAACAAAAATATTTTCTTATGAACATAACCAATAGAAGGCCCTACTAGCACCAGGCAAAGCAGCTGCTTATACTGAGCAGCACTTTGTCTTGGCAGCATTTTTGCTTTAAGAAGGAGGTGAGGAAACACAGGAAAACAGAGCAACTGATCCATGCAACCTGACATGTACAGGAGGTGGACGTGAGCTAAGACAAAGCTTTCTGTGATGACCAGGGATAGTTTTCTTGGAGTGATTTTTTCCTTGAGAAGAACACTATATAAGGGACATTGCTCTGCTGAGCAGAAAATAAATTCACAGTAACTTCTAAAGAAATATGAGCTCATCACAGGCACAGTAACCTGAAAACTTCCCCTTCCACCATAACACAGGGATTCATACACCCTGATGCCTGACCCTACTGAACAATGGATTTATTACTAAAAACTTAAACTAAGGGTTCTGGCTGATGAGCAGAGGAGGCACAGCCCTTGCTCCCCTTTCCTGCAGCGTGCCATCCCCACGTGCTAAACAGAGCACATGAAATAGTTTGAACCCACTACTAAGTAAGATGGTGCTACAGGATCCTGAGGATGCTCCAGAGACAACTGGAGCAGGGACAGAGTAGCCACGGTGAGGTTAGCCAGCCTACTGCAATGGCAGTGTCTCACCACAGCGTGGCAGGAAGCCATGCCCCATGGAAAATGCAAAATTGGAGCATTGCACTTTGATATCAAGGACTGACCACATTCAGGGAGATATTTGCTTCCCAACCTTTCTATTTCAAGGGCAAAGTAGTTTATGATAAAAACTCATTCAGTTCACACTTCAGAGGAAAGGGAAGCTCTATAAGAAGTGCCTTGAAAGGCGTGCTCTTCTGACACGTAAGTTTTCAAACTACACTGTGGTTAGATTTTTGAGCAGCTCTACGCAGATGCAGTGAAGGTTCCTATTCTTCATTCCTATCAGCAGATGTACCATTCTGCATCTCCTTGCATGCAGGGCTTCCAATAAGGTGGCAAAGGAAAAAAGCACCCTCCCGAAGACAGCTGTTCAGAGCACAATTTGGCTCCAAATAAAGCCCAGGACTGCATACTCTCTTTCCAGCACCAGCAAGGGCTGTTTTGATACAGGAGCTCGTGATTTCATCCAGGTGAGCCCAGGACTGTTATTGACTGCTGCAGGCAAACAGCACAAAGTGCTTTGCACATTTTGAGACCTGTAATTTCGTTAGACCTTTGGTATTGTGCTCTGTAATCAGCTACTAGCACTTAGAGAGAAGCAGCAGTGTGTTTACAATGTCCATGTTATCAAACAACTACTGATAGCATTGACCTGTCAGAAGGACCAGGACATTACCTTCACACTTCCAGCTATTCTGGATTATGTAGATGAGTTGTGCAGTAGTAGGAAGCACTCTGGAAAGACCTTGGCTGGAAACTCCCAACTACAGCTAAGGTCAAAGCTTTGCCTTCAGTAGTGACACTTAAGTCTCACTCTCCATTGCACATCTGATTTCTGAAGGTCCTTCTGAGCATCTTTGAAAATAAACTGATTTCCCCAAGATTCAGCATACCGTATCTTGTGCTGGGAGGAGTCCTAGCAAATCGCTCAGGACACTGGCTGAAGAGGAGACTAAGAAAATGCTTTGCAAAGGTATGGCTATCAAAACACTTCTCTGTCCATTTTTTGGAAGAGACTCCAGGTTGTGGGTTAAAAAGAAGCCAGCCAGTTCTCTGACGGTATTCCCACACATAGCAATGTTTGATCATTTTTGGAGCTGAGGAACATGATATTTTGAAGCATTGGTTGGGTTTCCCCACTGACAAAATTATATCTCATGTTTATACCACACTGTCATCACTTGTAATGTATCTTACTCTGCTTTCCTCAATAACAGTTTGAATTTGGAAATCTATTCAGCACTGATTTTAAAGATTAGATGTGTATGGTAGCTGTGTCCAAGCACTTCAGCTATGCTTGATGAAATTCGTAATCAAATATTTCAAACTGAATGATATTCATGACAAAATAATTTTTTTGCAGTCCTCCCAGGACTTGCTCAGTGAAGCTCCATTCAGTCATGCTCAAGAAATGAAGGATTCATCTGTCATCTGCACAAATACTAACAGCCTTCCTCCAGTAAATGAGTAATAGCTCAAAATGAGAGAAGTACTTCCAAAATACATAGGAAGCTGTTGTCTGGGGGAACATAACCCATGTGTTTTGGAGATACAGTTGCGTAGACAGAAGATAAATAAACATGCAGAGTTTTGACTAACCTTTATTCAGTACTCCAATACAGCTCATTCCCCTGCAATTGTGTTTGACAGACACACAAAATTTGCTAAATCTGAAGAGAGTAATAATTTTCCCTCAGTCACTAACATCACCAAAAATGCCACTGCCTACATCGTTCCTCTCTAATGTAATAATACGCTGTTAAGCAAAGAGCTTTGGTGATTATATTACTGCATAATGTCTCTAAATGAAAAGAAAGAAAAAAAAGAAAAAGCTCAGTATGCTGTTTGCATGGCAATCAGGTGGAATTTAAATAAACAATTTCTCTTTAAAGAAGTCAAACCATATTCAATATCCTTACCAGGGAGACAGACGGGTGACACCTGCAGTCAGCTCCTCCAAGAAGTCACATGCTGCTCTTCTTTGTTGTGTCTGACCCCAGCACCACTTTGGCACCTGAGGACCTGTACGCACAGGACCTATACCAGGCAGGTGATGGAGCACAATGTACCCAGGGCTGCCCAATTTAAGCTGATCTGTCCAGGGATGTCCAATCTGTTATGGCTCCAGGCATCTGCCCTTGTGTCCTCTAGACACTGACCACATCCATAGGACAGCCA
Source organism: Neomorphus geoffroyi (assembly GCA_033558235.1). Taxonomy (NCBI): domain Eukaryota; kingdom Metazoa; phylum Chordata; class Aves; order Cuculiformes; family Neomorphidae; genus Neomorphus; species Neomorphus geoffroyi. The sequence continues at coordinate 4,821,880 of JAUMJM010000048.1, forward strand.
GCAGAAGGGACTACCTGCCCCTAACTCTCCTTTCCCATTGTCCAATGTATTGACTTAGCCCCTTGGTGCAGGGAGGGTTTGCATTCTGAGCAAGGTACGTGAGCACAGTTCTGCCAACCTTGCACCAGAGGTGGTAACCCCTAGCAAAGTGGCAGAGTCACGATACCCTCTGCTCAGTGTCCAATTCCCCATTCTGCCCTGGCAGGCTTAACAGGTGAGGGATAGACATGCAATGAATAGTCTGGCTTGCCCAGTCCAGCCTGGTGCTACAGAAGCTACAGGCAGAATTTTAATTTTACTGACCATGGCTACATAAAGCATGTCACCCTGTAAATCACAGCACACTCACCCCTTTGTATCAACCTGGAAGAGTTTATCACTAAGCCAGATAATAATTGGGCAGACAGGAATCAAGCCAGGACTACTATGGAACGTGCTGTCCTACCCCAGCACCTTGAAGAACCAAGGGGAAAGGGCTCTGCTACTGCCACCATAGTAGCAATATGGAAATACTCTAGGAAAGCTACTTAAAGAAAATAGTCTTCCCAGAAGGCAAGCTGATGTTGCCTTTCAGCCTATGATAAACCTATGCAGAATTATGTCCCTTCTGAGCACCCCAATGGAGAAACCAACTGAAGGACTCCAAAGTTATCAAACAAACAAGACAATACATTGGGCTGGGCCTACCAACCAGCTCCCTGAGAGGCAAAACCCAAGCACTTCAAACTGAGAGCATCCTCAAGGTCCCAAACCATCACCCACCAACATCACCCCTGTCAAATAACAGTTGACAGTAAGTTAGGCAAGGATGCTTTGGATGCTGAAAATAAATCAGGTTTTGACTACAAGATGTCCTAAATTTTGGCTTAAACTGGAACAAAAACATTGCTACCAGACAGTAGGAACTCTGTCTTTACAACGGCCAAAAAAACCCTCACCTAAGGAAAACGGAGCACTTGTTTCTCATTAGCAATAGTCACAGCTTAGTGGTCTAACAGCAGAGCTTTCTGAAAGGAACAACCCCAAAATGAAGGATAGGATAATAAGAACAGGCATCTAAACATTTTGGACTCCATTGGGTATTATCTTTCATTTTGCATTAATAATAAGATAACATTATTGCTGGCTTCTGCAACTGATGCCCTTGGATTTTAGGAACAGACGTATCTGACAATGGAGAAAAAGCACAGTAACTGCATTCTGCCACGAAGCCTACCAAGCTGGGGGTGCCATTGATTGGTACTGCCACAGTACCAGTATTTATACATTCATTCAATTACAGACTTGAAATTACAGAGGGCTGTTAACACACCTGCAAAACCACAACCAGGTTCACCCACCCAGAACCCACAGATCGAGGAGTCACAATTTCTATTTTGCTACATGGCAGAATCAGGAGTGACAGTCACCCCAAACTGCTGCCACCTTCACTGCCTGTTGGGAGGAAAGGCCACGCACTTTGCCGCAGTATAACTTGCCAGTGTTACCCTGCCCCTGTTGCAAATCTCACTTGCTGGAGCACTTTCTCAGCTGGTCTAAAATGACACATTGCTCCCAAGGCCCATAAAATGTGCTGGATTAGCCAGGCTACAGATCAACAGAGTTTCCTTTTAAAGAAAGGCCACTTCACTAGTGTTTTGTTTCCAAAACTGTCCACTCCCAAGATGAATGTCCTTTAGTATGAGGAGGGGATTTTGTGTCCTTTGTATGTTCTAATCTAGAGTAGGAAAGAGTATTTGCTTCCTCATCCGTATGAGCAAAAGGTCTTTGCTTTTGCAAAGGGAAATGTGAGCAAGTCTGCCAGCCCACACAGAACAAAACTGGGCCAATGACTGATTTTACAGCATGCAGCAACTGACATAAAAAAAAAAAAAAAGAATAATCAGTATCATTGCAAGAACCTTCATTTCTGACTTGAACTCTTAAAGGTTTCAAGTTTTCTGGGACAGGAGACAGTAAAATCAAAGGGAATTTATTAAAATGAAGTTGTTCCAATCTGGAAAGCATAAAAATGTCTTGCTTTGAAAAAGTCTCAGGCAACATTTAGCTGTCAAAAAACCCTCCCTCAGCTTAAATGATTCAATAAAAATAAGACGCACCTGTAAAGAAATCTTCAGTGCTGCTGAGTCTGTGTTCATTTTTACTGGAAAAAAACAGTTTTATCCAAACCCAGGAAGACTCTTGTTTTAGTGGAAGCCCTACAATGCTTAAAAATACTAGGTTTTCACACAATAACCCTCAAAATTTTCCACTGCATTTGTGAGTAGCAAATGTGGGTTGATTATCGATTTACTTCAGTTATTTTTGACAGACCTGAAGAAGGAACCCAGAGTTCTCCTGGGGGCCAGAAAGCAGAGGTCAAAACCTTTTCTCTCAGACATAAATCAGTACCAACTGCAACCTGCATCACATGCTGTGAGAGGCGGCCACCCCTGGCTGCTCTTCCACCCTTACCTCGCACCGGTGACATCCACGCCGACCATTAACTGGCCGTTCAGGGAAAGGATCTCGTCTTTCAGGCGCACTCTCCCACTCTTCCCAGCTGGGCTGTTTTTCTTCAAGTCCGTAACCCAAATGCACCCAACGTCAAGCACTGGTCCCTTGTGCCCCTTCCTCTTCTTCCCTCCCCGCCGCTTCTCCCCATAGTCCCCAAGAGCAGGGATGTTCCCAAAGCTCAACCCGAGAACCTCAGATTTTCTCATCTCCTGGGCCAGGTACACAGTGCAGATCTCTGTATCCGAAGTTCCACAGCTCCCTGACTGCAGTTTGCTCTCATCCACAGAGAAGTTCAGCTGGATGTACTCACTCAGCTTCTGGACAGCTGAGCGGCAGAGCTGCTGCTCGGCACCCTCGGCCCCCTCCCGATGGCTGTTCTGCAGCCACTGGCACAGGAGGGGGAGGAAGACCCCCGCGTTGTCCTGCGTGATGGGCATTGCTGTTCCTGTTCATGCCCTCATGGCAGCAGTCCTGGCCCTGATCGGCTCCCCAGATCTTGGCTCTGCCGCCCTCCATGGCTCCCTGCAGCCCCTGGGGCCATGCTGGAGTGGGGCTGCAGATCCAAAGCCAGCCCCATCTAATCTCATGGGGATGTTTACTGGGCTCCAACTACCAAAAGGCACAGTCGAGGCAGGATGTTTGGTGTGAAGGCGCCGCACCCAGCCCCACGGAAAGGTCAATGGATAAAGTGGCGGGGAGCATCCGTGGATGTCCAAGTACTCCTGTCGTCAGGCTTCCCGCTCCACTGGGAACGATGTCTCCTTCCCACCAGGGTCACCACACTGTCTTGCCCTGAAAGGGGGAAAAAGCATGATTAGAAGTGTCAAAAACACCGCAGGCGTCCAGCCCAGCAGCGTCCCGGGACAGGAGTCCAAAGCCGGGCTCGCACGGCCGGAGCCGCTCTCCTTCTGCAATTTACCACTTGAGGGCACCAACTGCTCTTCGCAGCAAGGGAATAAAAGGTCACAATTAGCTCCTGACCTCCCGGTAAGGAATTGCCGTGGGGATGCTCCCGCCACAGCTCCGGCGCGTCACCGAACCGAAGGAGATGCTCCAACCAGATCTGCCCGAGGACCACCAAAGGGGCACGGCACGACACTGGTCTCACCATCGGCTGAAGCTGGTTGATGCCGCTGCTGAAGGCAGCTCTGCCCCGCTCAGTGTTTTCGAGCTGGGATTGCCTCAATCCGGTCACTTCTCTGACTTAGCTTTCCACCAAGGTGCACGACAGACGTGCAGCAGCAAACGTGAAAGGTGAGGACAGGCAGTTGGGTGCCTCCTCGCACTGGCAGCGGTGGTTTACAGCAGACTAAACATACCCTGCAGGTAAAGCATCTAAGGCAGGTGACTACCCGAAGTTATGCAGGTGAATTCCCCAGTGTTCTGCAAGTCTGAGAGGGTGGCAGCTCGGAGGCAGGAAGAGCTGGGGGGCAGCAAGCAAGAGGGTGAGAAAAGAGTGTGGTTTTTTGTAGGATCATTAGGATCTATGAAACAAGGAACAACTTGGCTGAGAGTCAAGTGTTGCTGACCGGTTTCTTTTCGGGAGTTATTTTCTAGTAGCTGATGCTGATCAGCGAGCTGTGCACCAGGGAGGAAGAAGAAAGCAGCAGCTTCACACTTGCAGACTGTACATCTGCAAGCTGCCCAGTGAGGTGGATGCAGGGCTTGGGTTGGGCAGTAGAGCCTGTAGCGTGATCCTGTGAACCCAAGAGCATGAGTATAAAAAGGGAGACCTTTATAAAATACTGCTGCCACGAAGTCAGATCCAAAGTGTTCTGCCAAGGTTTGCCCACGTGCCTGCCTGCATGGCCCTACCTAGACAAACATGTGACCCCAAGGAAGCTAAGGCAGAGACAACATATTGTAGCCACACACGATGCTCCCAGGAGGACCCTTGTGTCTTCACAACAGGGTGATGTTACACCAAGGGCTGAATAGGGGTAGGCATCAGCTCCTCAAAGGAGGAAATTGCCCATCACTTAGTGAGAGGGACTTCTGAGTTAGGCTCAGTGTAGGAGTCACAGGAGAGAAAACCAGAGGAAATGAAGACATAAGCAGCCTAGGCACAATTCTATAAAGCAAGCGGTGATAATACAGTCGCAGAGGGACCAGGAAATAGGGTTAAATACTCTGAATATCTTTGATATCTGGTGCAACATTAATAAACATATTGCTTTTAGCACAAAGCTTAGGTCTTGTTTAAGATCTCGGATTTAATTTAAGATAAAATTAATGATTTAACTGACACAGCTGGAACTTGCAGCAGTTAGACAGATATCTGGATACTGGTGTAAAGATGCATAACTTACATATGGACTGACTGAGAAAAATTGAAGCCAGCATCTCTTAGCATACCAAGAATGATGCATACACTTGCACTGAGGTCCTGAACATAGAGGGAGGAAGAACTGCTAAATTCTATGGTTAATAATAAATGGGGGGAAAAAAAAACATGGGGGAGGGCACAACAAACCCCAAACCAAGAATATTAAATTAATCAGGCTACCTGTTAACAACTGACTCAATGGTAATGGGAGAATACAAAAGTTATCTGCTAGGAATGGAAAGCAGCAGGAGACAGTCCTGGTTCCTTAGGATGAATATTCTCACATAACTGATAGGTCAAATAATCAGCAGGGAAGTTCCATCAGAGAGGGATGTGACAGAGGTAAGAAGGTGGAAGGAAACTCACATAAGAGTGCCTGTGAAACAGTGAAATCAGCCATACACAAGGAACTTCGAACAGCTAAACAGAAATGCCTGACTTCAGTAAATTTAAAAAACTACTAGGCAAGAATTCATGGAGGGAAGTTTAAAGGAAAAAGAAATCAAGGTGAGCTGTAGTTTCTTGAAGGAATAATATTTTGTGCTTAAAAGGCACAGGCACAATAATATCTCAATGCAGAAGAAGGATCAGAAGACTTGGCAATATAACGATCTTTTGATTTACCTCAAAGACAAAAATAAGGTTAAAAAAAGGTTACTGAGCAGGAGTTAAAACAATAGTGTGAATACACAGGCAGAAATATTATCAACATCAGGGCACAAAAATGAAATTAAATTTGCAGAAGACAAAAAAGATTTTTTGTAATCCTTTATATGTATATTAATACCAAAAAGAGAGTCTGGAAAAGTGTTGCTCGAGTAGAGGGAAAGTTATTGAAAAATGACACTGAAAGAGATGTTGGTTTGATTTTTGCATTAGTCCTTGATAAAATTTCATACTATGCACAGGGGATTAGTTAATACTACAGCACATTATCACTACAAAGGTATTCTATCCTCTTCTCTTCCCGCTTCAGGGTGAGATCAGTCCTCTGTCCAAGTCTGGCATTTCCAGACTAGCAGGGTGGGACAAACCATGTTTTAAATTCACTTCAAAACCAGTTGGAGCCAACTCAGATACCTCCCTCCTGGTCACCTCTGAGAGCTCAGGCAAGTAAGGTGCCAGAAGTCAAGACAAGGGCAAGCACAGTGCCTTGATAAAAGGGTAGAAAGATAAGCAGCAGAAGCCTGCTGCATCCATCAATCTAGCTTCAGTTCTCTGAAAAACTCTAAAACAAACAAAGAAGTACTTTGCATGTATGTGGAAGATAACCTAAATACAAGCAGTAGCAGAAACAGAAAATACAAGAAAAAAAAATCAAATTAATTTCTTTTCATAATGGAGAACTTGTTAGGTGCCATTTATCTGAGCTTTATAATAGCTTTTGACACCGTCTCAAACAAGTTTCTCATAAATAAACTAGGGAAACATGATTAAATGAGACTACTATAAAGCCATACCCAGGGAGTAGTTATTAATGATATTCTGTGAAAACAGAAGGACACTGCGAACAGAGCTCTGCTGGATCTATATAGTCTAGTTATGCTCAGCACATTCATTAGTGACCTGAGCGATGAAAGAGAGCACAGTTATTAAATCTGAAGATTACAGAAAGCTGAGAGTGACTGCAGACACACTGGATTAGCATCTAAAATCATCTTGGGAAAAAAAAAATCTCAAAATTAGGATAAAGTTCAGCAGGGACAAGTGCCGGGTACTACAAAAGGAAAATCACAGATAGATAGGGTTGGCTAGGTGGCAAATCTTCAGGAAGAGATGGAGCGTTTGCAGTGAAGCATTCCTATAGTCTGGCTGCTGGGTGTGGGAAATGGTCATTGTCTCAAGATGTATCAAAAGGGATGAAGCCTACCAGGCATGTGAATTATCTCTGTAGTCTCATGCAGGGATGGGAAGGTTTCAGCACCAAAACCGCCCAGTTGGAGCAGAGTACCGACATGGCTACCAGTCTATCAAATGTATCAGGAAATACTCAAGAAATTAGGGTCTGCTGATCTAAAAAGGAGAAGCCAAGACAAGCCAAAGGTACTCAAACACCTAAAAATGCCCTATAGTTACCAGGAGGTAAAGAGCAGTCTTTCCCCACAGTGTAGTAATGGATGTGAATCACATCGGAGTAGGTTTAGGTTAGCAGTTAGGTAACACTAATAAGGATAAAGAATACAAAAGCACCAGAGGACACTGTCCCGGGTGACTGGAGCTTCCATCACTCACGCTCTCTGCAGTGGGTTAGACAAATACCTGCCAGGAGCAATGATTAGAGCCAATCTCTCCTGGGCTGTGGGAGAGAGAAGATCTTTCCATTTCAGTCCCTCTTACTTTTTTCCATTCAGCATCACTTCCTGTCTTAGAGAGATGGGAGTAAGAGGTCATAGCTAATGGATAACATCCAATAAGTTATAAAAATTACACCTTTATCATTGCTTCAATGGCAAACATCAGTATTGCTCCCAATAACCACACAGGGTTCAAAATCATTCAGACAGATCACCCCTTGAAGCCTTTTTGGCTTAATAATTTAAGTTTTGCTCTTAGATGGTTAATTTTGACATTGGGTGGACATGTTACAGGCTGCCCTTTGCAAACTATCCCCACAGCAAATGTACCACCCCAGTCTCAAGCCTGCAAAACATCCAGATTTTTGAAAGGAGCTCACAGTTTTAGCTCCAGACTCTCCAGATCTCCTCTGTGTTGTCCAAAGGCACAACTCAGTGCTGACTTCAGCTGGTCCTGCCGTTAGCTGGGCAGGATGGGGTATTCAAAGGCAACTGCATCCTCATCTATCATTCATTAAATGAAATTGCTGGAGGGCTTTCCCCCTCCATGCACACTTGTCCCTCCAGAGATAAAGGATGACGGTGTGCTGCACATGCCAGAGGCAGGCAGCCTTCAAAACCCCATTCCTCCTACCCGCAGGAAAAACTGCGGGCATCAATATGCTGCGGGTTGCCTGTGTACACCCCTGAGCTCACTTGCAAAGCCATGGCAGATATTTAAGATAATCATGTGGATAATTATACAGTACTTCCAAGGGATTTTATTTTCTCAAACAAAACCTTCTGACTTTGGAAAAAAGACTGACATAAATAGGAAATACTCCTTCTAGATGAAACAGGCAGTGCAGTTTTGAGCTGAACATTGCTGCACTGGCAAAAAGAGTTGCTCAGGCTGTCCAATGCCAATGGGAGCAAAAAATAGAAAGGTGGCAAACTGTTCATCAAGGGAAAAAACAGATCTGCCTGATAAAAATGGCAAACTCAACAGGAAGATGAAATTGATTTTTGCTCTCAGCTTCCACTGAAATAGACTCAAGACCCATGTGAGAAAATTTACTGGAGTTGCCACTTTCTGTAGGTTATAGACCTGCCAGACCGTCCCACCGCCTCGCAAGGAGTACAAGACTTACCACAAAAAAGACTCTGCTTTTATGTCCACCCTGGTATTAACACTTGTCTGGAGTAAACCAGGCAAGTGCTGGGAATGGGCAGTCCTGAGGGGACACAAGTTCCCTGTCCTAGGGATGGGAGTACCTATTCCTGGGGACAGCTTTCCACCCACGGGATCTTGTCCTTTTGGCTCTGAATCTTTCTGGGACTACTTATTCCCACACTCTGGCCAATGATTTAATTTCACAGCCTACCTAGGTCTTAGTAAGTGTGGTCTGTTGAGACTCTTTTGTTTGCAGTTTAGGGGATAACGTAAATGGGATAATATTTTGTAACTAGAACGTTCGCAGCCTAAGAATGTCTCAACTGGAAAGATACTGCGGTGGGAAATCCTGCTTAATTTGCTGGGTCCAGCTCAAATAGTAAGGTCATGATGGTGCAGCATGACCACTCAGTTTGAGGAGAACTCTCAAAAAGGATTCACCATGCTGAGTACTGATTTTAGGTCTCAGATTTACCCTCCCCTGCCACAGAAGCCCACAGGCTGCACCCAAAGCCAACCCAAACATGGTACAGGCACCTTCCTTTGCAGGAAGATGAAGCTTTTGTGTCAGATGCTCTCAGAGGATCAAAGACACTGAAGCAAACACCTTGGCTAAACACAGTCCCTTCTCACCCAGCAATGCCAACAGCCCAAGTACCACTGCTCTCCATACACCACAGAAACAACAAGCTGCTCTGTGTGGCTGCAGCCTGCTCAGCCCAGCTACGTGCCTCTTCCCAAAGATGTGCCCCCACCACACAGCAAGCGGAGCAGGCTGGTCACTCCCCAGCCAGCTATAAGGAACGTGTTGAACATCAAAAAATCCAGTCCTCAGCTATTAGAGCAACTCTCTCACCTTCTACTCAATAAAAACCACCAAATTTTAACTCAGAGAGTTTTTATGCCTCTGTTATTTTGCTGGAAAGCTGTCCCACCACACCATGTAGCTGCAAACGGTGTGTATTCCAATTTAGATCTATGCATAATCAGTTTATGCCCACAGATGTGTAGCTTCTGCAGCTCTCTGATCTTCATGGTATTTATCAGCTCGTCTCACTTTCATCCCCGGAGTATTTACAGCCAGAAAAAATCAGCTTTTACCTGCTCTTTTTCCACCCAGTACTCCCACATAAGATGTGCTCTCAAAGGCGTAGCACACGCATAAATGAACTGGATATCTTCCTTCTTTTAGTTATGGCTCAACAAGTAACACACCTTTTTTTCATCTCCAGCCTTTTAGTTCAAGATACTGAGTTAAACACAGGTGATGTGGGTGAAGATAGGTTGCTTCTTGTAGGCTTTCTTAAGGAAAAGCTATTTTAAATGATTGCTTACAGAAGAATAAGAGTATTTTCTTTAAATAGTTGAGATTGGAATTGTCAAAAAGCAAATACGGGTATTCAGCGCATATACAAAACACTTTTTTTTCTAGTATGCTTAGTTTTTTCTTCCTACATCATCCTCAAAGGAATGATGTAAAGAGCTCCAATAATCACTTTCTCATAGGGGAGGAAAGGAAATAAAGGGGGTCATTAAAATGTCCCATTACCCATTTTTAAAAGGTGATTTGTGCAAATGGCCAACACACAATCCTCCAGGATAACCCCTCTGGCATTTTCAGCCTAGTCTAAGCCTCTAGAAAAACATACATACGGTTGTTCCAAAAATTCCTTTCATCCCCTGAGTGAGATCACTTTATAATTGCTTTAAAGGTTATGTTTGACAGATATTGTTAATCTTTTCTATATAGATGAAGGCATTATACTTGTTTTCTTAAAGTCATACGGGCATTTCAGCACCAGAGAAATAAATCCACTAACAGCAGCAGACATTAATTTACTCATTTCCACTGAAGTGTAGCTTTCATTCTTTCTACTTTTTAGTTAGCAACTAATAGCAAAAAAGTAACAACGGGAACATAATACCTGGGAACTGAATTGAAGTATTTAACTAAAAGACCCGTTATTGCTGAAAGATGGTTTTGCTGTTAACAGTCCGAGGTCTGAAATCCTTCAGAACAGTAGCAAATCTGTTTTATTCTGGATTATCCACTGTACAAGCCAGATCAGGGCACACCGTTATGTTTCTGCTGAATTAGCCAGAGTGCACATTTACAGGTCAGTTTTATGCCAGCCATAGGAAGACTACTGATACTTGACCTGGCAATAAAAATCCAAATCTTACACTGGAAGGCTTTGAGAGATTTTGAAGAAATTTGAATTGACAGTGAGATTTATAGTAGTCAGGATTTTATGTCTCATGGCCTCAATGCTTTTAATCCAGCTGTAGGAGCCCTAAAGTGGGATTTACTGCCCAGTCAAACCACAGCCTCAGGATTGACCTCAACAAAAGTAACCAACAAGAATACAGGGGCATGAAAACTGACATTTCTGTTCCTTAATATCATATGGATCTTCATCTGAGCTTGTCACCATAGACTCCCTGTCTGGCCAAAGGAGAGGGGCACTCTCAGGAAATGGTTATCTGACCTGTGGTAGATCTTTATTTTCAAACTAGATGCCCGGCATTCCTCAAGTGCACTTTCTGCTCGACTGCCTGAAAGTGGCTAAGCTAAATAGAGATCTCTGAATATGATTTAGATGGTCCCCACTCTGAAACATGTAGTTAACCAGAAAAATTGAGATTAGAGGAAAAAAATCTAATATAGCATAGCTAAATAAAGGCAGTGGCAAACTCTCTGTCAACTTTTGCAGAAACATTCCCTGCAATGCTTTCTTAACTGCTTTGATTTTCAAGTGTTTATGCTGATTGCATCAAAACTCAAAAGACCTGTGCAAACATCTAGACATCCTAAATCAAACCTAGTAATTGCCAGGATGTTTATAGTATTCAGCGAAAGCAAGCCCTGAGAATAAAGAACAGTTCACCAAGTGGACACTGAAAGAACCAAGTGTAGAAATGCAAAATCTGTGCAGGAAATGTTAGACAATAAAAGTGTGTGAACAATTGGGTAAAAATCTAGACATATACTTGGATTTGTTTTAAAAAATTCACCACCAGTACAACAATACAGACAAATGGCTCTCTACAGGAGGTGTTTATTTAACAGTTGGTCTCATAGTATCTGAACTGCTGGCAATTAGTAGAATTTCTTGTTAAGGAAATGGGATCGTTCCCATTTTGATAAAGTGGAAATAGAGCTACAAAAAAACGTATGCATTCCATACAGATTTGTCTGAAGTATTCCTGTAGCCACAATGCCACTGGAAAATTTTGTAAGTACCCTACATGCCCGCACCAGGCACAATGCGGGGCACCATGTCCTCATGCTAAGCACCAATACTGGCAAAACACTGCATGAGGTTGAGTAGCTCTCCTTCCCTTTCACCACCACCCCGTCCGTTGCCGGTGCTGCTCTGCTTTGTGCAGGGTACACAGGGTGAGGTCATCCTCCCCTGGCTGGTGGGAAGGGAGTAAGGCTCCCCTAATTCCTTATGCCCTCACCCTGAATCACGTGAGTGCAAGGTGACAGCACTGCAACACTGGATCAGGCTCAGACCAGGAACAGCTGGTTTAACACCACAGTAAAATCTATGGAGGCTTCCACTACCAGTATCACCTCAAAGACCATCTAGTATGTCCTTTTTACCAGCACTGTTCAGGAGAAGCTGCCTCAGTTCTCAAAACAGCCCTGTGGTAGGAGCTGCTTGTTACTCTTAGAGCCCTGAAGCCATCCACTCCCTCCATCTTTATATCTATAAAACTCCCTATCACTGCTCTCCCACCTTATTTCTTTACCGCACTATCTGAGGACACTTCCCTTCCACTATGAAATTTCCACAAGGCTTTTATCTCAGCCTGATACAGAGCTGAGACATGAAAGTCTCTCTCTATAAACAAGCTAATATAAAAAGACACATTTCCAAAACGTATCATGTGAAATTATACCAGAATTAAGGGTTCGTGCTATCCTGGAAAGTAGTTCCACTGCACCAGGAACACAAAGGGATTTTACTGATATTACTAAAATACTACAAATAGGTGAACACTGAAAAAGTATTTGCTTTACATCAGCAGTAACACTTGGAAGTGTGGCATTGACCAAAGCCTCCAGCTACCACACCAAGGCCAGGCAGCTTCCCCCACTGCGTGTTGCTGCAGTCTTGCCTATGTTGAAGTGTCATCTGGGGACAGCAATGCCTTCTGGGCCTTCTGGGATGCCTTCTGGGACGGTAAGGCAATTGTGCAAGCAGCCCTGGTCTGAAAGCAGGGAAAACCAAAGCCAGTTGTGTTGCATATGTTAAAGCGCTGAGCCAGGGCCACGATGATGCAGCCTCATGGTTCCAGATCTTCTGGGCGCAAAACAATCAGGTTGTTTGACCTAGTCAGCTTGGTAAGGAAACCTTCCAAGTGCACTTTTTCACCTGCTGAAACTGCCGTGGAGTGAAAAGAGATTCAAGGACAGACACAGTGAGCCGTTGAACTGGAAAGACTTCCTGGCTCTAACCAAAGGTCTGTATTTTCCACCATCATTCAGATGAATTAAAAAGATAATGGCAGGGGCGGGAGTATCCGTCTGGCCATCCATTATTAATGAGAGGATCAAATCTAAACTCTTTCTGACACCGATACAGAAGTCCTTTGGTAGGATCAAATCACCCACTTTAGTCTTCACACTGTTTTTACACAAACTGTCTCCAGCAGCCAGATACTTCTCTAAGTCTAGATCAGGTGGGAAAATGGAAAAGCTTTTTAAATCTCTCCAATATTCCTTTAAGGTGAATGTAACTTTAGTATTGAAGGAAGATTGGCTTTTTGCATTCATTTAAACCAGAATGAAACAACTTATTTCAAAGACAAGACTTAAAATCAGCTAATTCTCACGTGATCTAATGTCACAGACTGTATCAAAGCAAACTTTTATAGCTGTCAGATAATTAAAAATACTTATCTACCTAAGAGCCCTTGAAGACTAGCAATTTTGTAGCAGAAAAGAAAAACCTTACTTAAGGAAACAAGTTATTGCAATCTTGTTGAATGATGGAACAGCTTATTCAAAGAGTTGCTTTAAGGATGGTTCCCAGGCAATTCTGCAATTGTTCAGCATCCTCTGTACACCAAGATACCAAATCATCCTTTGGATCTCTGCTGCTTGCTGAACAGTTCAGAGCTGGTGCTGGGAAGCACCACTGTGAATATTCAGAGTATTCAGAGCTAATTTCTGACATCATCTGTAGAGGCAAAAACCAGGAGTAACATAATTAAAATCAGTGATGCTTTTCTGGATTTACTTTACAGTTGTGTAACCTCAGCGGAAATCTAATTTTAAGTGCATAGATTCCTAGAAACATCCCCTTACCAAGTTTTAAAATAGCACAGCTCTCTCACACATACACACACAGAGAGAACTAGTAAAAACCAGAGACATACAATATAAATAACAGACTTAGACTTTGAATTTACGTTTAGGCACCTAAATAAGTAAACCTAGTTTTCAAAAGCCCTCAATACCATCACCTACTCCTGTATGACCTTGAAATAAGCATTCATCTACCTATACCTCAATAGCAACAACCCCAAATTTTTCTCGCAAGGCTTTCTGAAGAAAAAGGACTTGGCTTCCATGTAACATTTTGAACACTCCTATAGGAATTTACTGCACTCTCCAGTTCTTTCTGAGAACAACACTTATATAAAATAAGACAGAAAAAAGTCTTTGTAGATCTGTAATTATTCTTAAATGTTTCCACTGTTCTCAATACCTTCCTGTGGGAAAAATTCTGCAATAATTATTCATAAAACAAGAAAATGCAAATGACATGTTAAGGTTGGACTGCATTATCTGCAGGAGTGATGAATCCAGAATTACAAACCAACCACAAACATCTGATGTTCTAATACTGTGATTCTACATTAAAAAAACAAATGCGTCTAACAAATTACTTAAATTAAATTTTGATAAACACCAAAAACCACACATCTTAAAACCCTGAAAACTGAATACGGTTGGAATATGAACTGAAGTCATTTAACTATGTTACCAGAAAGGCCACAATTTAAAAAAAAAAAAAAAAGAAAGAAAGAAAAGAGAAGCTGGTTTCTGTTATCTCTTAACTCTGAATTAAGGCCAGCAAAATTATCAACAGATTTAACAAAACATATTTCCATATCACTTTTCCCAACATTAATCAACTGTACTCTGACCCGAGCACTGGAATTAATTATTACCCTGGTGTGAGGTGAGTGGTCCCAAGTCATTGTACCAAGCAGAGTATAAGAAGGGACTTTGGAGAAGACCTTTTCTATCTCGGCTTTGCCACATCCTGTAACACTGCTCACCATCATCATCATCAATCATTTCTTTCATGTTCAAGTAAAATGCGTCTCCTTTAAACCTAAGGATGTTCAGATAACAGTTTACATCTCTATCACAAACACTTACCGGGATGTAATAACTGCAATTGCCTTTTACACTTTACAGTCACACTTCCTTCATTCTCCATGAAAGGTCAGTTTAGCTTTGTGAAGCACTGCGACACACTGGCAGAGCTCAGCTTTCCTCCATAGAGCCCTGACAGGCAAGCAAGCGTGCCTGCAAAGCCAACTACCTACCCATCACTACCTCAGGGAGTGTTATCTCTGAAACCAGGACCTCCCTTTGACCACAGCCAGTAGCAAGGTGCACCTGAAATGCAGGATTGCCACAGCCGGAGGGTCAGTACTGACACTCTGTAGTTTTATTTTACCTCCTATTACCACTCTCAAGTCAATGCAGAGGTTTTTGTAGCAACAAGGGCTCTTCTGTGATCTCTGAAGGACACAAGCCACTGAACCATAACCCTGCCATTCCTGCCTTTGTCCTCTTAAACTCCAGCTGAACTGCAGCAGCGTCCAGAAGCACTCACGCCAGACTGCATTTTTGTTTCCCAAACTGAAGGTTAACGCTGCTGGTAGAAATGTGCTGGAAGCAATGAGCTGTCACCTCTCAGAGGCAAGATGCTGCTGATGCTGACCACAGCTTCCATTTCCTTCTGTAGTCAGACCTCTCAGCATGGAGATTCAGGAGTCTCAAACCACCACAGTTATTGGGAGTGAACACGCGGCATTCAGCTCCCTTAACAACACCAAGGATGCAATCAGTGCTCACCAAGAAAGCCTGTGTGAGACCAGCCCAAGCCTCTTCTGATGTTCCTCAGGCAATGTGCAATCATGCTTTTGGAGGTGGCCAAATCTTCTGGCTGCTTCTAAGGTTTCACACAACCAAGCCCACAATGGTCCTCTGGTTCTATAGCAGTAGTTGACCAGGGTAAAACACTGCAGGCTTTGGTCCAGTTACTCTCAAACCATATATTTTCTGGCTGATTGAAAATTCTCTATTAAGAAAAAGGAGGGGGGAGTGCAGGCTAGAGACAGAGCAAGTTTAGCTTCTTGGAATGTTAAGGGTTTTTTTCCATGCTTTTAGCAATTATTACATATTTTCTGCTAAGACTGTAAGATTTACACCCAACCAGTAAAGCCAGTGCTCTCAGATAACTTCAGGAGACACTTGCGTCCTGGAAGTCTCCATAAAAGTTAAATAGAGTCCAGAGTCCACAACCCATATACACATTGTGCAGACAGCTAAGCAGCTCCACTCCTCAGGAATCTCTATTACCACCATATTTTGGTTAGGGGATTTATTTTTTATCCATTCACACTACACACAATTCCACTAAAGCTTCACACAGTCTGGGGAAAAGGTTTCAAGTGCAGAAATCGCTGTCATGGTAGTTCTCTTGTATCCCTTTGGTGCTCTAAAATACTTCAGTGCTGAATGGAGCACAATTAAAAATACATAAATAAATGTTATGGTCTATAAATAATGACTTGATGCTTTACCTAATCACGTGATTTTATATAGTCATCATCTCTGCAAAGACAAGGAACAAAGTCTTGCCTTTGGGCATTTTAAATATTCAAGTTTCTAAGCCAGTGTTCTTATTGGGCTGAAAGAACAAAAGAGCGAGTGCATTTGGAGCAAATACACATAATAAACTTTACCATGACATACACTACTGGTGTATTAATCACACACTGGACTTAAAGAAGCATTAATATGCACTTTCATGTATTAATTATGCTGTTCAGAGATGTGTAACAGCAGATCGTATTGAAAAGAAACCAGGTGGGCTTTCTGAGACGTGCCAAAGACTGAAGAACATGCAACAAGCCCACTCCTCCACGTAAGCCCTCATCATAATCATTCTCTGTAGTGAGATATAACCACTAAAAGAAAAAGATAGAAAACAGAACTGTCACACACATCTACTTTACTCCCAAAACTTCTACCATTAAGCTCAAGCTTCAGTGTCAGCCTCATTTGTAAAAACAGACTTTTCAAAAATAAAGTGCTACTGCAATATTGGACTCAAATATTATAAATTAAAACATATTTTTGGGTTTTTTAAGAAAAGAAGCAAGAACAGCATAGGCAAAATTCCAAATATTGAAAACCAAAGCACTAATCCTTCAAACATTTAAACAGCTATGTAATATTGCTCATATCAACAGACTTGCAATGTGTCTGTTTTATCATGTGCTTAGAAAGATACTTAGGATCAGGAGCTAAAATATGTATATGTTGTCAACAGAATATTCCTAAACACTGTATGATAAACATTCAATATTCAACATGTATTTCAGCACAAGAAAATACAATCCATCTCTTCATATTTTGAAACACTTTTCTTAAACATTTTCAGCTTCAAAGCCATCACAGCATCCCAAGCAAGACATTAAGATCCTGCCAAAGAGACTGATTTGATAGCCACATCCCTGCACTATGTATCTGTGTGAAAAAAATCAGATTTAGTGCTGTGATGGTATGAGTTTCATTATGAGCAACCCTCAGGAAGAGAAGACCCAGTGCCAACAAAAAAACAACAGAGAGAAGGAAATCCTATGAAATCGTGGCAATAACTGCTCTTCCTAAGCAGGAAAGCTTGTGAGGAGTTGCCACTGACAACCCACCAGCCAGGAAAGCCAGGCCAAGACAAAAGTGGTGTTCTTTCCACACAGTGCCAGACAGAGCGGGTACACCCTTCCCTGCTTTGCCCCCACATTCTCCTGTTCTGACAACAAGAAAGCATTGACCTGATTAAATGGCAGCTCTGTTCAAATAGTTGCTGGCTTGGTCCAGTTTGGGCAGGGAAAGCAGGAGCAGTGTTTCACACACAACTTTGAAAAGACCACATGTAACCTATGCAACCCCCTCCTCCAAAACAAACAAACAAAAAGGACATGTGATAAATTCAGAAACGATCACCTGCAAATTGATAGCAGTGGGTGGCAGAAAAGGATTTGCTCCCCTGAGCCTGATCAGCCCTTGGAGGTGCAGATGGAAGGCATAGAAACCTTTGTGCCTCCTTGGATTATCTGGTAACCTTCAAAGGTCTTCCTAAATTGACTCAAAACTCAGTGGAAATCCCGATACGTGGAGAATTTTTCCCCAAGGAGAAGCAGTGAGAGCACCGTGGAGACCCCCACTGTCCCTCCTATCTCAGGCACCCCAAGCGAATCTGCAGCTGCAGCTCAGTCTGTCACACAGAACCATTTAGGTGCTAAAGCAGGACTGTAACACCTGAAACTCAAACCAATGACGTGGCAGCACCAAGAAACCATGTAGCAACAGCAGCTTTATCAGCAGCCTCAAAATGAGCTGGGCTGACCCCTTCAATGCCAACCCCAACAGGGCAAGGTCCTCTTTTGTCTGTCTTCACCTACTTTTCTTCCATTAATTTTACTAAACTATGCAAGACTCCCTTTAGATTATTGCATTACTTCATGTTTTGGCTGACAAATTCTATGATACGCAGGGCAGGAGCCGACCCGCAGCTGTGCTGTGTGGAGAGGAGCAGAGACACACCACAGTCAAAACCTCCTCCTGAAATGATTTCTTAGGAAAACTTGCTGAATGAGACCACAAAAGATAAATTAGAAATTACATTTACAAATTACAGTTAGAAGGGTGCTCTTTTTACCTGGAAAAGAGAATTCTCCTTTAATTCGCTTCTTAAAAAAATATTTTACCACAGCCAGAAGAGCTCTTGTATGGACCTCAGTTGGTGCAAAGCACAGAAACTCATTTAGTTTTCTTCATATCATCTGGAAAAAAGCAGTATGCGTCTTGTAACTCTGGGCTTTATCAGGCGAACCAGTTAGGTATGACAGCATCTATTTCACATGGAGTTCGTTACTTTGTTTTCTCTTACTTTGTTCTGTCCCATGATAAAATACTGCACAAGTATGTGTATGTCAACATGGTACTTTGTTTATAAAAGCTAATTAAAAATACATTCTTTAAAAAGGAAATATATGGAAGTGACTTTGGAGGCCTAGATTTCAAGCTTCTTTCATTTATTTGACATCTGTTTGCTGAGCGCATATAATTTCTCCATTGAATGAATTAAATGTCCCAGTGCTTTTCTCACAAAAGGATAACTGAAACCAGAAACCCAGGCTCAAGATGGAAAACCTTAAAAATACAATCAAGTAGAGTTTGAACTGGAGTTTTCATCTACTGGGGAAACCCAGTGTTTTAAAGAGACACACTCACTGGAAAGTCAGATTAAAACAACCCTACAGTTCTGAAAGTCACAGAGAACTATATGAAGAAAACTCAAAATACTTGATTTTCTTTTGCCCTTTTCCCTGCCTGCACCCTTAAAAAGCTGAACAGTCTGGGTGTCTAATACTGTTCTTGCAGACAAGGCTGCTGATTACACATACTCATCCTTTCAGTCCTCACTCCAATGGGAAAAGCCACAGGAAGCAAGCCAGAACAGTAGGTGTTGCCTGTTGTGAGGAAGAAGACCCTACACAGATCACCACTGCATGCTTTCACGCAAGGAAGAGCTATTTTACAGACACTCTATTGTTCACCAACAAAACACACTGATAGAAATTTCTCACCCCTTCTACAAAAAGCTTGGGAGTACAAACCATAACACAAATCCAGTACAAAAAGAAACAGAATTTTAAAAGGGTTTCTTAAAACCACAATCTGCCAAGAGATGCTTTGGATTACTTTTCTTTGAATAGGCTTGATACACCAGGTAATAATACTAAAAAAACATTTTAAACTGCTGTTTAACCCATCTGAGCTGCTCATTCCTGGGGTTGCCAATCTTGCAGCCCTGCCAAGTCCTCCCTGGGGACAGGCAGCTTGCTTATAACTTCTCCTCCTACGTTGCAATATTGTATTCTTGCATTTGCATCTTAAAAATACTCAACTTTCATTAAAAATTAATTTTATTTCACACAAACAAGAAAAAAAAAAAAAAAAGATACAAGCAAGCTTTCTGGACTGTCATATGAGAGGGATAAAAATAAAGTCGACCAGCTTCCAAAGCAGAAGTACAACACTTGGGAGGAAGAGGAAAAAAAATGCCAAAAATAAGGTTGCCCAGATACATTATGTTGCAGTTCATAATTTCAAGATGGGTGATACGCAAGGTTTAGCCTTAGCCTTGATAACTGCATGGTCACAGCTCATTAGGACACCAACCCACTCCATGGGCCCTAACTAGCCCTTAGGTGGGGGTTGCAGGAGTGCAAACTCCTCCAACCTCTTATCACCCTCAGATCTCAACTCAGGGACTCAGGATCCCAAACAAGGGACAACAGCTTGGTCATATCCCTATGCAGCTACGGTGCGTTCAGACTAAATCATTGCAATGTACCTTAACGAGGATCGAGTGAGCATCGTTACGCTGCCACTGCTTCAGATACCTTGGGAGTGTGAGCCGCAATGCTAATATTTACATTTAAGACAGTAAAGACTTCGGAGAGTGGAGATTTATTTGAGAGCCAACAGAAATCCAGCCAGACTGCCCTTTTCACCCAGCATGCAGTGAATCAAGAGTAGGACCATCCCCTCAGAGAGGATTTTTTGCTTTCTTCCTCCAGCAAACAAGTCCCAGCCCTACACACACACACATCAGACACTGGCTTTCCTGCCGTCTCCCTCATCCCCTTACCTCTTCCATCCTCTCCTCCCACCATCACTATTTTGGGAAGTTGCAATCAGAACCTACCATGCTCCAAATCCTTTCCGTGTGTGAAAATCCCCACCAGTCTGAACCACAGCAGTGGTTTATGAAGTTGAAGGAAGGATTTTCAATCCCTTTGAAAGGGCATTTAGCACCACAAGCTCCTCATTTTAAATCAATGGTTTCTAAAAACAATAGGCACCTTCAGCAGACTTCAGATATATTTTGCAAATCATTAGACTAGAAGCAAGCTTCATCTGGCACATGAAGCAATCGTATTTTCTTGGAAGCTACAAAAAACATTTATTGTCATATAGGTGGTGGGAAAGAAGAAATTGAAAACCTGACAATCTAACTACAAAAAAAGTTCAGAGCCCAATCAGGTCATCATGGCTGAGCAAGCTCCTTGCTGCAGCTTAAAGGATGCACTATGTCCTCATGTGCTCTCTCATCCCAAGGATGCAGACAGTCGCTGGGCTGCATTCCTCAGAGGGAGGACTGGTGGGAGCACACAAGCGAGACTGGACACCCGGCCACACAGCATTTTAGCACTTGCAAAAGGAAAGGTGGAGGACCATGCACCAACAGTGAGAGGAACTGGAGTCCTGTTACACTGGTTTTGACCTCTCTTGGGTCATCAGACAGGTCACTGAGCCTCAGTTATTATCATGGCTCAACTGACCTACATGAATTGTTACCCAACACAAACTCCGCTGTGTGCCTGAACCTGAATGTCCTCTCCAAACATATCATAATAGCTTGCTCTCAAGTCACCTCTAATTTTTATTGCCTCCTGCAAACGAGATTTCATGCAGTGCTGTGAGCTGTCTGTTGGGGATATTGGGTTTAAAGGTCTCACTAATCAGCTTTCCTCTGAATAATCAGTGAAAAAAACCCTTTCATACTTGTACTTACAGATAAATCACTCCTTCAATAAGACTGAATGAACACCAGAAGGAAATCTCTCGATTATGGATCTGGGCAAACGTGCATGACCAGGTGCTGAAGAGTGTGGTACCTCAAAAATCATCCCTATTTTCAAGAAAAGAGACATCTTGGCACTCGCAAATATAAATCTTCCTGATGTACAAATAGGAAGCTTTTGTTCACACTCCATGGAACTATAAAGTCGTACAAAGCTAAAGAACAAATGTGATTTTAACATCATGGAAAACAGTTACTTTTTGAAAGTTATGACTTTCAGTGCAGCTGTGTATGTATTATCATGATTACTACACATCTCCCAAGAAATTTTCTTGGACTTTCATTCAGCAGGAAAATGTAAAATTAATCTCAAGACCTGCCAGCTTTAGACTTCCCATTCCCTGAAAAGCCCTTAGGCAGGGAACTTACTGCTAAGAAACCCAAAGGCCTGGAAAAAAATCAAAGCGACTTTTTGCAGCCATGGGGATCTGGACCTTATTTTGCTCTTTCTGTACATAATTTTTTAATGTCAAATATTCTTTGCATTAACATGCTTTTCCATCCTCGGCAAGGACAAAGGGAGGTAAGACTTCTGCTTTCTTGATTTTAACCTACTACAACCATCTTCAAAGGTTGACTGCCCTTTTTCTGTCAGAGAAAGCACACTAACCTAGTTTGGATAGTTCCTCAATGGACCTCTGCTCCATCTCCTGGCTTGGAATAGGGTTGAACAGAGTCCACATATCCTCAGATTCCTCCATGACAGATTTTTGTCCACTGATGTGAATTCTCCAGCCTCTCTAACTAACCCCTACAGTCAGAATTTTCTTTTGTAATGTCTGAATTACTTCTCCTTTGCTGCAAGCAAATGTTCACGTGCCGTTTTCTAACTGGTGTTAGGAGAGGAAGGGGTATGTGAGCTTGTGTCCTTTTCATATTCAAAATTTTTGGAAAATCACAAATACTGAGCAAAGGAGAGGGATGTCTAAAAGATACAGGCTGGGCAAAATTCCTGTGTTAGTTTTATTCTCACATTAGATAAATTTGTCATTTTTGTTTGATTCTAAATGCTAATGTGTGGCAACACCAGCTGCCAACTCAGAGAGACATACTCAGCATGCCAAGATTTATGCCACTAAGATTCGCATCCCTTTCTTAATTCTTCTGATAGTCAGCAGCCCTTCCAGAAAGACCGATTTACTTGGCACTCTTCAAAAAACACTTACTTGATGAACGATGCTACCTCAAATCATGAGCCTCAAAGCTCTTTGTCTAATGAAATCTATTACTGCTTTTTAATAAGTTCTTCAGCATTTAAAAATAGCACTCCTAATTTCCTGCTCCACTGAGCACCACCTTGACTTCAAGTCAAATTATTCACAACCTCTTCTCCACCAGCCCTGGGGGATACAAGTCTTGCATTTTGGGGCTAAACACTTCTCTCAACAGCTGTGAGAAGCTCTCTGAAGCAGGAAAGAGCAACTGGCTCCTAACAGCTTCAGACATCAAAGCTAAGCCACTCTTTTTTCCCTACTATTTTAACCCAAATATTGTAGGGTAACAAGCAGCAACACCACCAGGATTTCTTTGAAGCCATTTGTATTCAACTGCATTACATTGTAGAAGACCAATAGTATTGAAAATGTAAGAGTCCGACAAAGTGATTAACATTACCACAGAAGAAAGAGTTAGCAGTTTGAGCTTGCTCTAGTTCCTGCCAGGCACATTTCTCCCAGGAAAACACCAGAGGCAAAATACTCACCTACAATACAAAACCAAACAGAAGTGTGTCACACTGTGCCATAATGTCACAAGCCTTAGCACTAAACTTAAAGCAGATGTTTCATCCACAAAACTAGCATGTGGGTCCTGCACAGAGCCCTACAGAGAACATCAGATCTCCTTGTACAGGCATCACCCTAAGATCCAGGACTGCAATGCTCCAAGAACTACTAGAGCCTTCACATGGGTTGAAACTTCACCCTTCACCCCAGTACAAGCAGCATCAGGACCCGTCTCACCCACATGGCACAAACATCACCAAGATCAATGATCTTCATATTCTGTTGTGCTACCATTTTCAGAAGTTGTTATTTGAACACTTCTTCCACTACTTCTTGAGGTTTTTTTAAGAGCTCCAAACCCACTCTATGTCTTTGCATATTTTTGTTAATGACTTTTCAGGTTACCTTATTGTTTCTTGTTGACACTTCATGCACTTCAAATATTCTTACAGGTAATTGAATCTCTCAAAAGTCTAGTCCTTTCCCAAACTGCCTGGCTTCTTGGAAACCTGACATTCATCAAATGCCTTTACAAATCTCCTTGTTAATTTTTTCATTAAAAAACATCTTTCCATGATTAAATTTTGTTTGTAAGCTGTAAAAAGCAACAGTGCATCATAGCATGACCTACTTTTGTGTAAAAACGAGGAAAACATACATGGGAAATAACCTGCCCAATATCCACCTTTTTAAGATCCAACAGAATTTTTCTAAGAACTTGAGGAAAAAAGTGTTTTTCTGACAAAATGCTGTAACTGAGGGCTTGGTC
This sequence comes from Neomorphus geoffroyi, assembly GCA_033558235.1. NCBI lineage: Eukaryota > Metazoa > Chordata > Aves > Cuculiformes > Neomorphidae > Neomorphus > Neomorphus geoffroyi. The sequence continues at coordinate 4,845,616 of JAUMJM010000048.1, forward strand.
AAATGGTAAAGTAAATACTGAACTCCAAGATAACTCCCCCTCTTTTTCTTAATGGTCTGACACTATTTTTGATTCTGTAACCTATGAAATAGGAGAAAATACACTCAAGCACAAGCACTGAGGTACTCAATCCCAAATGCCTGCATCTGGGGATTCAACACTGGGATCCAACATTGCTGAAAAGATTGTGCTCTGATGTTGCAGATCTATGCAATAAACATCAGCAAGTTCTTTCTCTGCGAAGTTTTGTTTGGACTATTGACCCGTTTAGTTCATGCAAATTGCTTTTCCCTGAGCACACAAGCTGTGCATCTCGAGAAAAATGAAATCCAAACCCAACCTCTGGCTTGCCATGTAGATTAAACTCAAGCTGACTGTAAGGGATTTTAGGTTGGTGCAAAAATAATTGCTGCTTTTAATCGTCAGCTTTAAAGCAGTTCATCGCAGCTTAGAATAAAGTTTATTCATCAAAATAAGACCCACTAGAATCTATGCATTTTTACAAAAAAACCTCAAGTCTATTTATTCTGGTAGCATAGAATTCTGGAGTCCTGGAACTGATTAATTCTCCAAAGGTGTTTTCAGCTCCTGCTTAGTTGCGGAAAACCTTTGCTTGCAGGAAGCTGTCAAGATGCTTGAAAATGTGGTAATCGGTGGGAGAAAGGTTTGCTAAAGAAGCTGGGTTAGGTAGAGTTTCGTAGTCTAGTTTGTGCAGTTTCTGCAGAGTTATTTGTTAGACATGCAGTCAGGTGTTGCCAGGGAGAAGAACTGGTCCTTTTCAATTGACCAATGTTGGACATGGATGTTCCAGTTCTTGGTGCATTTTGTTAATGTCCTGGCAATACTTCTCTGCTGTGAATGTTTTGCCAGGATTCAAGAAGTTGTAATGGATGATTCCACTTGCTTACCACCAAACAGTGACCATAACCATCTTTTGATGTGGCTTCGTTTTGGGGAGTGCTGCACCTTAGTCCAGTCGCAGACTGAAACACCCGTCAGTCATTGTACAGAATCCATTTTTCACCACATGTCACAACGCAATCAAAAAATGGATCATTTCTGTTGTGCAAACGAAACACAGAACACACTTCTGAACAGCGATGTTTTTATTTTCATTCAGCTCGTGCAGCACCCTTTTGTCGAGCTTTTTTATTTTCCAGTTTGGTACAAACATCAAACAATTGTTGAATGGTCAACGTTTAGTTCTTCTGAAACCTCTCAAGTTGTTTTGTCTAGGTCCGTTTCAATACTGGCCCTCAACTGGTTGTCAGCTATTGCAGAAGGACATCCACAACCCTCCTCATCTTTGAGGCTGTCGTTTCTGTCATGTTCATCAATTTTTTGAACCAATTTCAAGCTGTACATGTGTTGACAGTCCCCTGGACAAATGCTTGGTTGATATTGGTAGCGGTTTCCACTGCTTTACGTCCCCTTTTAAACATATACTCATAAAAAATGAGAAGGTTTCTTTGCAGTATTTTATTTTGACAAAATACATTAAAAATCCCATTAGAAGTTTTTTATTCAAAAGTTGAAAAAAATTCCTCCATCATATTAAATGGCAGTATTTATCCAAAGCTTCTAGAGAATTCAATAGCAGTTTCACCTTAATTTCCCATTTTGAAACTGAGAAAACCTTCACTCTGCATGTGTGCATCACTTTCCTATGCTAAGGACACATATGATGTAAACATGAAATGAGTTTATATAAAATAAATGGGACACAAGCATGCAAAGAGACACGGCAGGTCCTGCCTCAATTTTGCATTAGAAACCTTCCCTAAGGACTATTTTTCCTCTTTGTTACAAACAGTCCTGCCAAACACAGACTGCTAAGAAGCCATATTGCCATTTGCCTTTAGGTTTTTCTTCAGAATATCTTTCTTTTGGTAGATAGACGGATTTGGGGATGGGAAAATTTTAGTCTATATTCTAACAGCAGCATGAAGAAACAGCCTCAGGCAGCTAGTTGAAACCAAACTTTTGACAGTGTACCTAAATATATTTGTGCTTTCGTATATCTATGAAGAGAAAAGTGGTACTGAGTGCTGGGCCATCTTGCCTAGACCATACTTTTGCCAAGAAAGGTTGGACCAGATGATGCTTGAGGTCCGTTCCAACCTGATATTCTACAATTCTACGATTTTATGAAAACACATAGATGACAACCTATTCTCCCAGAGAAAAACTATAAAATGAACTAATAGTTGCAAAATAAGGCTAAAATCGCATAGCACTGCTTGGGAAATGACTTCTAATAATTATTATATGTATGCAAATTCCTTAAATAAACAGCATGTTCCCTAACTTTTTACACTAACACTGCCCCGTCCTTATTATTTATGAAAAACAATCTGTACTTTGGTCACAGAGCATTTTTGTACTGCCTTTAACCAGAGCTTTCTGAAATCAATAACATTCGTACACTCCAGTGCACCAAGCTTTTTCCTCCAGGGTCAGGGAAGAGGCCCAGTTTAATATGCACTTAATTCAATTAAGAGCTACACAACAACAGCCTCTAGTATATTTTAACCTCTCCTCCACACATCGTTTGCTAACCTGCCATTAATTAAACACAGTTATTAAACTAGCATATTTATAATTACTGTATTTTCCATGAATGAACAAAAGCTATTTATGGAATCCAACCAAACGGTGCTTGTTCATTCATGGTGCAGGACTGAATGTGGATGCCTGAAGCCAGCTGGCATTTCGACAGCACAAAGAACAGTCAATAGATGGATAGAGGCAGGCCAGACAAATATCTTCTGCCCAGAAGAAAACACCACGCTGGAATATTTAAAATTCCCACTTTGAACATTTACTGCTGAAAAAGGCACCACTGCCAGGAGCCTGGATACCCAGAGGAGCCAGGGTATGCATTAATAAACCCAACCCCCAGGTACAGCCCTTCTGCAGATCCCACAGGTTGCAATCCATTGCCTTTATGAGTGCATTTGAAATACCTTGACACAAAGTGCCATTAGATATTAGGAAATAATAAATACTAGTGTTGTCATAATCTTCAAACACATCTCCTATCAAATAAATCTCTGGAAAGAATCTGCTTTGAGTGGTGAACAATGAAAAGACATGGCCACAGATGGTGACTGACAACTCATCTACGTAATCAGTTGCATGATGTCATGAAACACCCAAACCTGCGCAAGCGGGCAGTGATAGAGGACATGCAGCCCACACCTTCCCACTAAATCACATTCTGCACCTTCAGGTAAAAAGATTAAAATTCTCCAGATGAAGCAGCAGATTATTCCACACGTAGGTTTGACATTGCAGCAAAGCAGCTGCAACACTCAGATTAGCCACAGGTCTATCACCATGCATTATCAAATTTAAACAAACTCATCCAGTGACAGTAAAGCCATAAAAATAAAGCATTTTTCGCTTACGCCACTAATCCAGAAATGTGTAACAAACACATGAAAATCTTGTACACATTTGAACTAAAACAAAATGGAGTATGTGGGGGGTGTGTCTGTCTGATAAAATGCTAAGAAGTTTCATGCATGTGGTTTTTCATTCACGCTTAAATATATGAACCCAAACCCCCACACTGTCTCTAACTGGAAATGTTTTTAGCATAAGCAGAGCAATGGGAAAAGAAGACTGGTTTTAGATTTAGTTCACAAAATCAGCAAGTCTTTCACCTCGAAATGCAGTGAACAGGGCCATTCTCAAGATGCAGTCTGACATACTGCCATACTGGTTCCAAATCCCTCAAAGCCAGGCGGATTGCACCCTGGCCACCTGACTTTTGGTAGATACCATCAACATCTTCTATGTTGTATCAGACACTTCCAATATTTAAAACAGATGACATTACAAGGCATGTGAAGGAAAGACTGAGGCTGCAGGTCTAGTGCACTGAATGCTGAGGCACAGTATAGAAATCTAGGGAACGTTCAACACTGAAAGGACCATCATAATCCTGCGCACTCTGGTGATGATGTCCTCCCACAAAGCTGGAAAGGCTCTACATGGAGAAGAGGGAACAGTGTGAACAGTCTCACCATAGTCAGTGGGCAGATGATACAGATGCCGTCTGATGATGTGACCGCAGCCCATCCACTCTGAATTCAGGAGGATGGTTTAGCAAACTGAGAGGCAGCTCCTGTCCCAAAATCACATCTTGGAATGGATAAACAGCTCAATGTACAGACGTAGATAAGTTATGAGTGGTGTCTCTCAGGGGTCTGTACTAGGACCAGTACTATTTAGTATCTTCACCAATGACAAAAATGGTGGAATCAAGTTCACACTCAGCAAGCTTGCAGATGGCACTAAGCTGAGTGGTGCGGCTGACATGCCTGAAAGACAGGATGCCAACCAGAGGCACCTGGGCAAACCTCAAGCAGTGGGACCATGTGAACCTCGTGAGGTTCAACAAGGCCAAGTGTAAGGTCATGCATCTGGGTTGGGGCAAGCCCCAGTTATCAATACAGGTTTAAATACAGGCTGAGGGACTAAGCGATTGAAAGCAGCCCTGTGGAGAAGGACTTGGGGCTACTGGTGGATGAAAAGTGGACACGAGCCAGTAATGTGTGTTTGCAGCCCAGGAGGCCAAACATATCCTAGGCTGCGTTAAAATATGTGTGGCCAGCAGACTGATAGAGGGAGCCTACAAGAAAGCTGGGGAGAGACTTTTTACAAGGGCTTGTTGTGATAGGACAAAGGGGAATGGCTATAAACTGGAAGGGGGAAGATTTAGGTTAGACACTAGGAAGAAATTTTTCACAATGAGGGTGGTGAGACACTGGCACAGGTTGCCCAGGGAAGCTGTGGATGCCCCCTCCCTGAAGTGTCCAAGGCCAGGTTGGATGTGGCCTTGAGCAGCCTGGGCTGGCAGGAGTTGTCCCTGCCCATGGCAGGGGGGGTGGAACTGGATGATCATTAAGGTCCCTTCCAACCCAAATCATTCCATGATTCTGATTCTACCCTTCTACTCCACTCTCATGAGACCCCTACCTGGAGTACTGCATTCAGTTCCGGAGTCCTTAGCACAGGAAAGACGTGGACATGTTGGAGTGAGTGCAGAGGAGGGCCATAAACATGATCAGAGGGAGAGAACAGGTCTGCTATGAGGACAGGCTGAGACAGTTGGGATTGTTCAGCCTGGAGAATAAAAGACTTCAGACAGACCTTACTGCTGCCTTTCAGTACTTAAGGGGGGCTTATAAGAAAGGTGGGGACAAATTTTTCAGCAGGGCCTTTTGCAATAGGACAAGGAATAATGGTTTTAAACTTCAAAGAAGGGAGATACAAACCAGATGTAAGAAAGAAATTTTTTACAGTGAGAGTGGTGAAACACTGAAAGAGGTCGGCCAGAGGTGTAGTAAATGCCCCATCCCTGAAAACATTCAAGGTCAGGTTACCCAGGGCTTTAAGCAACCTGGTCTAGTCAAAGATGTCCCTATTCATCCCCAGTCCCAGGCTGGACTAGATGACCTTTAAAGGTCCCTTCCAACCTAAACTATTTTATGATTCTATGCTTTGCCAACAAACAGAAGAAAAACAGCTACATGGATCAGGACCATCACGGCTGTTGACCCCATCCTTGGGTCTCTGGCTTTACAAATAGGAACAGTTCAGAAGACGACAGGTGAGATAAATCGCACAAAAAATTTCTTCTTACTCCTTATTCAAAAATTATTGTTAAATCCTTGTCTTATTTTGCTTCGTGGTCAAAAAGAAGCACGATTCTGCTTTGCAATCAGCAATAAAAAGCTTTCACAGGTGTTCTCAATGGTGTTGCTACACAGCCCCTACTCACTGAACACATTCGCAACTCAGAAGCAATTAACCATGGAGCGTATTGAATTTTGGCCTGCTTGTTTGTCTTCTAACAATTATTCTACTTTTCAAAGGACAAACTCCTCCCCTCACATGAGCAGATGGGGAAATGTCATCTCCCGTTCTTAGAGGAGCTTTGACCAATGTTCTGAGTTGGGCATTAAATAGAGCAGAAGTCTGCAGAGCTACCTATGTTTTATGGCATATTTTTTTTATGCATGAGCTCTGCTGTCAACAATGTCAGCAGGAATATGCATGATGTTACGTGCAGTGTTTGTCAGCTGGTCTCTTACTATGCAGAACGGGCCCAGAAGCAGTGAAGAGTGGAAAATCAGAGCCCCCTTCATTTAAATTTATAATCTGCAAAATCAGGACAAGGCAGGAAAACAGCAGTAACTGGCCCAAGTAGTAAGATTTAGACTGAACTTCAAAGTGCTGAAGGTGCAGGAGCACCAGTGATGACTTTGAGCCTGATAAACCTGTGGGATGGCAGAGAGGCACACAACTGAAACAGATGGGGGAATAAACACAACACTGGAAGCTGTAAGGCAGCAGAACTTGTCCCTGGGCTGGGGACGAAAGCCACTGAGTGACAAGAAGCCCAGGAAAAGGGGCAGCCTGTGAGGCATCTCAGCTCAGCCAGGGCTGCAGGAAGACGAGTGGCAGTGGTGGGGACTTGCTCCTCGGGACACCCCGCAAGAGTGTCCCGCTCTGAGGCAGGGTGTGAGGGGATGTGCCTGGCACCATTCATAGCATTGCTGGAGATGACAGCTCCCAACAGAGGGGGACAATAGCACTTTATTGTGGCCAACAGCTAGCAATGACCACTACATTCTAGGCTGTGAATGTTTGCATTATAATCTCCTGGGGATGCTTGCCCATAGTATCTCGTATTTGTTCTCCAGAGAAAGATTTGCCACTTTTTTATTATTATTATTTTTGAGGAGGAATAGTTTTCATAAAAAACTCTGGACTTTTGTATTGCGAGTGAAGATGAATGGGAAAAGTATAGTTGCCAAAGCAAAGGAGAAATATAATTGATTTTCAGGTGAACAAATCCCCCTGAAATCTGGGCAAAGCACAGAAGCTTGATCCTCCCAGAGGAACGGGGTCTGTGATGGTAGGGAAGGGGGGTGCAAGCAGCTATGGGAGAGCTGAGCTTCCACCCACTTCAATGACATACTTATACATACCATGAATAACTCTCCTGAGCAATATGTATCAGAAAAACAAGCTTAAGAATCATTTTCTTACTCACATGATTCTCTGAGCTCACCAGCAGAATCTACCTATCTTCAATTTTAAGCTGTTCTTTATAACCAAGGTTACCAACAATGCTTAAGACTATGTCCAACAGTAGCTGGAAACACACTCAGAGTGGAGCAGCTAGATTTAGCTGCAATACACAGCATATTTGCAATTTTTCCTCTTCCTAACTATTTGTTAAAGATGTATGTTATAAACTCCATACATAAGAAGGCAAACTGTGCTGTGCAGGCCACGATTGATACTTACAAACTTTGCGATCCCATTTACAGATTGTATGGGTTTTTTTGGTTTTTATATCAAGCATCAAGCAACAGAGGTAAAACAAACAGCACAAAGCAGTCAGTCAGCCAAGTTTCAGTGTCTCAGATGGGACTCAAGAAGATACCTCAATGATGTGCTTTGGCTCTCAAACCAGACTACTGGGAGCATAAGAGAAATGTTAAAACACTGAATAATTATGTATAACAATGACTGAAGACACAGCTGCAAACATATCTTTTTCACTATTGTCTTCTTGGCAAAATGAGTGCTTAGAAAAAAGTACAAATTACTGCAAATGTCATGAAGCTTGGGCCACCCATCCTTCCTTGCCTCCATGAGGTAAAAAAGCCCTACATGTTGGTATGGTTCTAGCCCTTCCTGGGTGTATTTTTGTTTTTCCTCTGGTTGTTATTGCAGGCTAACTGTTCTACTTTGCATACACTAAGGGCCAATGTGAGGTTACGCTAACTTTCTAGAAGAGTGATCAGAAGTCTGGTTGAAACTTGCCCTCTTCCTGTCCTTTCCTGAGAAGTGAGGGTCTACATATGCAACTACTCCCTTTTTTCCAGCCCTTCATTCAGGGATCTGCTTAGAAACTTCCTCACAACTTGATCATACTTCTTCAAGAGAGTGTTTACACCACTGGTGGTGCCTGTACTGGGTTTGGATGCCTGTAATTCCTTCTTTTACTGTGATTTGGGCACTTTGAGATTTTAATTTTGAAAACTGAAAGGTCCAGAAGGTGAATTTCATTGTGCCAGCATCCTCACTCACTCAGCACAAATGTCAGTCTGCTCTGCATCCCTCCAGCAGCATCTCACCAAGCCTGGACACCGGGTTGCAGTCTTGACAGCAAGAACTTGGAAGTGGTACTAGAGCAAGGCTGGATTCATCCCCCCAAACTCCCCTGCCTCCATTCATCCATCCTAACCCTGGTGACAGCATCACCCTCCTTCCCAGGGCACTGAGGCCACCGTGGCCCTCATAAACCTGACTGCAGGGCAGAGAGGCTTCAGCTGATCAAAGAGCTGACAGGAACACAGCTCCATTAGTCCAGCATTCAGGTCCTGCTAGCAAGGGGGATATCCTAGCCACTTCCTTGCTTGGCATCTCTACCTCCCCAGCCCTATATTAAGCTGCCCAGGGAAAAATTCAAACCTCCAAAGTCAAAAAGCCTGTTGGCTGTTTCAGTAAGCATACTGAACACCATTTTGGGTGCAAAGGAAGGGACAGATCTGCACAGCCTGGGGAGGACACGATTGTGCCACCAGCCATTGCTGGGCTTGGATGCATTATGGGACTGCACCCGAAATGTCGACAGGACCCAGGATATGCCACCAGAAGGCTTTCACAGCAGACAAAGCAAGAGACTGTTCAGAGAAATTATAACCACTCTCGCCTCCAAAGAGTTTGGAGCATAAAAGATATTCTTGTATCAGACAAGAGTAAGAAACTCTGTAGGGAGGTTACAGAGACATGGATAGACTTAATTTGTGAAGTTAAGCCATTTCATTCATGGAGCTGCTCTGCAGTACTTTCAGTATTGACATGAGCAGACAGTAATTGCCAGGATTGTTTTCTGCTGAGCTCTCACTTTCCAAAAAGTCATTACTCAATCAGTATGGAAAGTCATTAGCTAATCCCTCAGGAGCACACTGTTAACAGAACTTGGTGGACTGCCTGGACACTGGCTGAAAATATTATATATGAACATACAAACAAAGTAAATATCTTAAGTGTTACTCAGTGTGGTCCTCAGCTGCACTGGGCACAGTCCCTTGCTCATATACTGGGGGCTTTTCTGTGCCAAACAATTTCCCAACATAATTTCAGGGAATTTCTTAACTGTCCTAAATTGCACCAGTCTGTAATTCCCCATAGTCACTGCCACATTTCTAACAGCATGTCCCGAGTGCCAAGAAGATGAATAACTGCAGAGGTGGCTCTGCACCAGTGAAGATGATGACCATCAGTGGGCAACTCAGAGTACGTTGGGTGCCAGAGCAGAACACGAGAGCTGTCCTCTCTCAGACTGCCAGAGAACAACTTGCATAGCATCTATGCTAATTCAGCAGAAGCAGCACTATGCTCACTTTTGATCCAAATTAAAACTGTACTGCGAGATAAACCAGTCACTGGCAGAACCCAAATTATCCAACGCAAGACCACAGGCTAAAGAAAAAACAATCTCAGAATTAAAGATTAGATTGTAGGGAATTGGCTGAGCCACAGGGAAGACAAAAACAGGCAAAGAATATCAAGGACACCTGTATTTACCAAAATCAGAGAAACTAGGGAAAAAGAAAATTGCAATTTGAGATGAGGATCGGCAAGGATTACTTCTTAAGAAAACAGATTCCAGGCAGAGTCCTGGGGTCTGGTGGGAGACCACTGCTGGCCAGGGCAAAGGCAGCCTTGGTGTCAACTTCAATTAAAAAACTTCTCTGGAAGTAATGATTTAGTTACAGCACATCTTGTCTCTAAATGCATTGCAGCTCTGGGGTTTTTTACAGTTATTTTTTCATAAAAAATTGTCTTCATATGAAAGACAGGGACTTGCACTGAGTTAGCTAACAGAAACTGGTGGTTACCACAGGAGAGAAAACAAACTTCAATTCCCAGTAGGTCTGAAAATGCCAAGTCCTCCCCTAAATGAGCTGCACGCATGCGAAACATCCCCCTCAGGCCCCTGACACGCAGGAGGGTGCACTGCTGCACAGACGGGGATGTGATGGCAGTTTGATAATCATCTGCACCTGGTGGCATCTGTGATATGATGGTGATGGAAATGGGTAGAGGTAGAAAAGGAAAATTAAAATCCTGATTTATAAAATATATTTTGACATTTCTGAAGAGGTGAGAATACAAAGCTAAGTAAATGCACTAAGCACTTCTCTAGATTTTGAGGGGATTCTGGTTTTATTATTCAGAGTTCACATCTCATATTTAACAGAAACACTCACTCAAATCTGTGAGTACTCCAGCTATTATGAAGCTTTTTCCCAGCATTTCTGGGCAGCAGAAACCCTAATGTACAAAGCACTTTGACTTAAATGCAGATACATTATTCTCTGCATAGTAGTTATTATCCCTTGACAGGCACTTGTGTCGAGCCTATCAGCCTTCTTCAACTATGTATTTATGCCTGCAACAAAGTACTTAAAAGATTTTTGGGAAAAATCATTAAAAAAGGAAAAGAAACACCCCTCCCCAAGGTTCAGTGCTGGGTCCAGTCCTGTTCAATATCTTTATCAACGATCTGGGCAAAGGGTTTGAGTGCACCCTCAGCAAGTTTGAAATGATGCCAAGCTGGGTGCAAGTGTGGATCTGCTTGAAGGAAGGGAGGCTCTGCAGAGGGATCTGGACAGGCTGGATCCATGGGCTGAGACCAACGGGATGAGCTTCAACAAGGCCAAGGGCAGAGACCTGCACTTGGGACACAACAACCCCATGCAGCGTTACAGGTTGGGGAAAAGTGGCTGGAGAGCTGCCTGACAGAGAAGGACCTGGGGGTGTTGGGTGACAGCAGCTGAACATGAGCCAGCAGTGGCCCAGGCGGCCAAGAGGGCCAATGGCATCTTGGCCTGTATCAGATACAGCGTGGCCAGCAGGAGCAGGGAGGTGGTTGTGCCCCTGTGCTCAGCACTGGTGAGGTCACACCTCGAGTGCTGGGTTCAGCACTCCAAGAAGGACACTGAGGGGCTGGAGCGCATCCAGAGAGGGGCAACGAGGCTGGTGAGGGGGCTGGGGAACAAGCCCTGTGAGGAGAGACTGAGGGAACTGGCGTTGTTTAACTTGGAGAAGAGGAGGCTGAGGGGAGACCTCATCACTGTCTACAACTGCCTGAAAGGAGGTTGTGATGGGGTGGGTGCTGGGCTCTTCCCACAAAGGACAGCAATGGGACAAGAGGAAATGGCCACAAGTTGTGCCAGGGGAGGTTTAGACTGGACATTGGGAAGAATTTCCTCACTGAAAGGGTGGTCAGGGATTGGCACAGCTGCCCAGGGAGGTGGTGGAGTCACCATCCCTGGAGGTGTTTAAAAGACAGGTAGATGTGTTCCTTAGGGATATGGTTTAGTAAGGGGACAGGTACAGCTGGACTCAATGATCTTAGAGGTCTTTTCTAACCTTACGATTCTACGATTCTATCCTTAGGTTAGGCCTTACCTCTTTACGCCAAAGCTAGTTAAACCTGTCTTAGCTGGAGTAGATCCTACCTGTACACCTTGCAATGGCCAGACCCAAACTCTTGCATGGCTGCTCAGATAACTTCCATCCTGTTGACACAAACACCCACAAGGGGAACAGCATATCCTTCCACGGTGGTGTCCAGATCTGCTCCGCAGGAAGCAGATGTGTCTTCCCAAGTAGGCAGATGACCACTCTTTTTTCCTATCAGTAAACCAAGGTTCGGGGTGCATAGCGTGGGAAGCTGACCGAAAGGGCAGGCCAGGCAGCCATCAGGCTGGCTTCAGCCTGGCATCACACTTGCAATTAACTTCTGACTGTCTGTAATTTGAAGGCAGGATACGACACACCACATCACACAGCAGAAATATGCTTCCATGTGGTACCAACTGCGCTTTTTATAAACTAAGTACCAGTTTCTGCTGCAACATTTCTCCCAAGGAACTAAAACAGAGACAATATAATGCTTAGAAAATGCTGATTTTGTACATGTAGAGAATAAGGACAGCTACATCATAACATTTTGCTGAAGTGAAATATTAATTGCGGGTCTGTGGCATTGCCTCCTTTCTTTGTTGGAAAGATTAGCAAAATAATCTGTATCCATGGTACAGAGGCTGTGATCTGTTGAATAAATATGGAACTACAATTTATTTAGTATTTTTTCCCTTGGTTTTTTCATTATTTTTAGGATAGAGTAACTAGAAAACCCACACATACAGCCAACTATTCAGCTGAAAGGAAATAGTCTGAAGTGATCTAAATCCATAGAGCAACCCCAGCTCTGGTTGCCCCAACATTTAGAAAGTTGCCCCATGGTATTTGGGAAGGCACACAATTTCTGCAGTAGGGACTTGAGGCAAGGAGGGAGAAAAAGTGTCCATGATTCCCTGAATCTTTGCATTTTGGATTTTGAAAGGAAAAAAGGAGTCCTTTAATTGCTGTTGTATGAAAAGGCTCTTCAGAAATGTTTTGTCTTAGATTTTTTTTTTGCTTACATGTGTACTCATATCTGGTAAAGTCATCTTTATAAAGAGGTTCAGAAAGAAGAAACTCCTTAGAAATAAAGGCAGCCATCACAGATTATAACCAGCATTTTTTCATTAACCATTACTACTGTACACAGTAAGAAAGCTTCCAAGAAAGCCTACTAGTTGATCAACAGCAAAATTCCAGATTTTGGATATAGTACTGCAAGGCTGTGTGTCCCTCTGAGGAAGGGCTAGAAGAAAAAAAATCTGTTTATTCTCAGAAAGAGAGGTCTGAACATAGTAACAGTCTTCAAAGCTGTGTAAGGTTATAGAAAGGACAGCAGTCAATTGTACTCTATGCCCATTGAGAGTAACCCAAAAATTAATCAGCTTAATTGCCAGCAAGGAACATTTAAGCTACGCATTAGAAAAAAGCTGCAAGGACAGGGCATAGGAACAAGCTAGTAAAAGATGTTGTGTAACGTCCTCTTGTTAGGTTTTTAAAAGAACAGGCTAAGTAAGCTAGGATCCATCCACCAGAGATGGCGTAAGTCTATTGGTCTTGCTCTAGCATGGGCATAATTCCCAATACGCCTCTAGTCCTGTGATTTGTTGACATTCTGGTTCATATGCATCCTTGGAGCAAAAACAGATACCCAGCAGAAACAGACACAATTCACCCCAATGGCCAAGCACCCTGCTACTGAATGTTTCGTCCTCACAAAGAACACAGACATTTTTTTCTATACTCTGACTCCAAAGCCCAGTGCAGGAAAACAGGTATTGACATAGTTGCACTCAATACCCATCTTAAGGCAGCTAAGCACAGGTAACATAAACATCAGTGGAAACATTTCTGCTCCAACTTCAAGACCAAAGCAGACACTTCCAGTCTCCCAGGGAACAGGCTTGGGAAGGATCATATCATTCAGCTGGAGACAACTATTCCCATAATATCATCAGAGGCAAGAAAATCAACAAGTGAGACTTGACAGCCAGAACCACCAGTGACCACAAGTGACATTACCTTCATCGTGGACCCACACTTAACTCAAATCGTTAACAGTAGTGATACACACCAGAGATGATGACTCAGACACCCAGCTGGTCCTGAAGTTTCAAATCAAGTGGGAAGATCTTCTGGCTTCCTAATGAGCTTCTGATGCATATGAGTGCTACCTCAGTGTCCACAGGCAGCATGTATGTTTGGGATTCATGTAAGCTTCTGCAGTTTTTACAGCAGTAGATTGCACCAAAAGGGTGAATATATTCAAAGAAACTCCCCGAGCCAGAGGAAAACATCTGGCACCCCCCTACAAAGTCTTCTCTGCCACCCACACATGGGCTGGACCACATTGTGCTGTCAAAACCCTCAATCTGTTTTTAACAACTAAGGAAAAACATTTCCGGCTAAGTGAAACTTAACCTAAATCGTCCTTTGCCAAATGATGCTGCCTCCATTCTCGTTACATTTATGGGGGAAGGAAACTCATGAGTTAGGAAAACAAATTAATAAATCACTGGTCACTCCCATCCCACAAAAGGTCTCCTACCCCTGAGAAAAAGGCTTTCAAAAGCTGAAATGGAACATTAAAGATCGGCAGTACACCCTGACAAAAGCTCTGAAGTGAACCTAAGTTCTACTTTGTGTTTTTTTTAATTGATCTAAAACTTCTAAATTTCTGTTGTAAAATGCCGGCAATGTAAGGCACAAAAACAGACACGAGGCACTACCCAGCCCAGGGATACACATGCACGTGCAACATGAGAGTAGCAGCATATTTTCAGCCAAAATCCAGAGAAACCCCAGCCACGAGAGCTCTTCCCCTAAAGAACCAAACAGAAAAAGCCAACGAGTCCCAGCTGCAGTCAGATTTTAATTTTCGGGGTTGAGCTCAATAAGCCAGAGTTTAAAACTGAGACTTACTCTTCCCTCATTGCTGGGGAAAGTCACCAATTCACAAAGAGGAAAGAAGGCAATTGAGGAGGCAATGGTTCTGGTATGCTGGCCAGCTGACAGGGTTTCTCAGGGCTAATTCCTATTTAACCTTTACCATCATTTATTGCAACTCTGTCCTGTGAGTACTCTGTGCCTACACACTGCACCTAACATCATATCCAAATTCATGTGCTTAGGTATGCCTGGGGGATATAGCTGGATGGGTTATTTTCTGCTTATTGCTGCTCCTTGGTGCTCTTTTCCCTACAAACACATTTCTGGAGTCAGAGGATATGGAGCTGAACCCTCCCTCCCAACAAGTCCTTCGTCTACCACCACCACCACTGCTGGCCTCAACACCTCTCCTTTAAGCCTCTGCTTTCAGTTTTACAATCGGCACATACTTCCCTATAATATTCAAGAAAAACAATGAAAATAAAACAGTACGCAACGTAGCCCTGACACTACAGTACACTCCTTGCCTATACAAGGATGAAGGGTTTTAGCATACCACCTTCAAGATCATACAGGCATCTTAATCTCATTGAAGAATTCCCAGTACCTACCCTGGCCGTGGGAAATCCAAGCGGTTTAGAGCATAACTGACACCCTGCCTTCCTGTCTTTCTTTTTCCAGGTATCTGAAAAGAATTTAATTAAGTCCTTCAAAGGGACATAAGAAGCATATACCCACATAGGAAGCTCATAAATGAACGTTTAAATTACTGCTTTTCTGTTTTATCTTACTTACATTAGAAAGAGCGATAAACAAGCACAAAAAGGAAGGCCAGTTGTACCGAGCTTGCTGTTCATGCAGGTACATGTTAACTCCAGGCATGCGGTACTACTGTGAGTGTTAACTACCCATCAAACAAGACAAAAGCACGCTCACATGTAACATCACAAACAGCCAGAAACTCTCGTCATTCCCAATAAATTCAGCTGGAACTTAAGTTTTCATGTACCTCCTACAGGGATTTCTGCAGGTCTGACTCTGCAGATACAGCCTGATATTGCAGATCTTCTTTGCATTAATTCCCTATTATTGAAAGGATCTGACATTATTAATCTTTACATCCATTCAATTTCATATGTTTTGCTGACAAATACTTTTAAAACAATTCAAAAATCACTACAAATAAATCCTTTGTGATGGCTTCAACTTAAAAAAAAAAATCAAAGCCATGAAAGAGAAGCAGACATCAATTATTAAATGTTTTCACAAAGCAAGCTCTAAACCTCTAACAAGACCTCACCAGAAATACTCAATAGCTGGGAGTTTCTGATGAAAGCTGCATTAAGTTAGCTTGTAAATCAGTTCCAGCTTTTCCTCTGTAACTCAGGAAAGTCTTGGTTACTCACGGAAATTACAGAATTTGGTGAGGGGGAAGGGCAAACTGAGGCCACAAAGCAGAGGAGTCTCACACCATATTTCCTTGGAGCAATTACAAGTGTCTTTTATCATTTAGCTTAAAACCCCTTCACAATACAGGGCAGCTCAACAATAATCACCATCATCATCATTCATTTTGTAGGAAAGCTGCTTGTCAAAGCAAAGCCAAACAGACAGTAGTTTGCTCATGGCTAGAAACGAGCCTTTTTAAGTCTAAAAAGGATCAAGGCAGGACCACTCTAAGAACTGCTGTTTTCCTGGTTGGTTTTCTGTTCAGCCTGATCAGGTCTGTGGTGTCCCCTCCAGTTGAATATTTTGGCATCAGAACACAACATTTCAGCCATCAGGGCCCCAGCGTGTCCCCCACTGGTGGCTGGATGATGGGGCTGAGGATCGGTGCAGAGCAGTGGAGGAGGAGAGCAAGTTTTTCTAATGACCCAAAGCACTGCCAGCCCTCCAACGCTGGTAAATGCAAAGCAGACACACAGAGACTTCAAGATAAAGAGAGAAAGTATTCATAGGAGACATTTTTAAATGAGATATAAAAAAAGAATTTTCTCTTTTACTTATCCTATAAGCAAAAATTTAGCTCCCATGCTATCCATCTCACCTTCCTTTTTTTCAGTTACCAGCTTTTCTGTAGATGCTTTCTCCGCTCAAAACCAAAAGACATAATTGTCCTGCTGCACATTCATCTTTTAAAGCCAACAGTTGATTGCATCAAGGCAGAAAAAACAGTTTTATAACCACTGATAAATAAATTACTTAAGAAATCATCCAGCTTAAACAGGTTTTCCACAATTATGATAAATTGTACAAGTGATTTGTTGGCATATTAGTTACAGATGTGTGTTTACCAGTCTACTGGCCAAAGCACTTCAAGATCAAAGGAGAAGCTGAAAGTAGACAAGAGTATTTATTATCACAGTATCACAGTATCATAAGGTTGGAAAAGACCTTTGAGATCATCGAGTCCAACCTATGATGATGAACTCCATGTTCAAGAAGTCATCACCACGGCCATGGGCTGTACAGATACAGAACACACTGATACTGCCCTCAAAAGCTGAGAGCTGAAGTCATGAAACAGATCCAGGTGGGCAGTACAAGTCAAGGATGAATGAATGAATCAACACCTCACTTTTTAATTTTGGTGTATTAAAAAAGGTATACTTAAATCTCTATCACTTCATCATGCTGCCTCTGTCATCATGTAACTATTATGTAATGCAGTATAATTAAAAATAAAATTTTCACTCCCCAGCAGCAGTTATGCAATAACTTTTAATTAACTGAAATCCTTCATGTTTAAGAAAACATTTAAGGAGCTTAAGTTATAACTCAATGTCTTCCCTCAGAGCTTTATATTCAAATCTTCCAACAGAAACTATCTGCATCTTCCTTCTCATCTCACCAGTACAAAGACGGTTTGTCAGGTTTTATTTGGTTTTATCTGCGTTCAAGATGCTGTCTCGGGGTCCTAAAAATGCAGAGACATATTTTGTGCAATCTGTCAGCAACTGTCTTCAGATGCAAGGCTACAGGGAGCTGATGAGCTCTTTTCTTATCAGAATGAGTCACAAAAATGGATTATCCACACTTAATCCTCCTCACACTGCTGAATTTCCCAATTTTTTTGTTCAATAAAAATAAAATAAAATGAAAATTGGCTTGATGAAACCTTGTAAGAACAGTTTTCCCTACAGATGCCCTGGCAGAAGAGAAATCTTGCTCTGACATTTTAGAGGACCACAGAGCTTCCAGCACTCATTCCCTTCTTCTCCAAAAGCAAGCATTTCCCTGCTTCCAGCACCCATTCCTGGCACTGTGGATGAATTCCCCCATAGTCTTGTTTATTTTGGCCACATTATGAATCCATACAATGTTCAGTAGCCGTGTTTTAAGGTTTTTTCTGCTTTTTCTGCACAGTCCTCTTCTCCCCACAAACTAAATAAATAAGCAGTCATTTAACCTATTTTCTTCACAAAACATTTTCACACTCACTTGAAATGCAAATATTTTTTTTACAAAATCGTTCTGCTAATTTTCATGACAGCCAGTACCTTGCACGATCAGAACTCTCTTTCAGTTAAATCTGAAAAGAACAAAACCTGAGCTTGGGCAACCTCCCTTCCATTTTGAACAGGCATTTAGAAAAAGAAGTGTGAGTTTTGCTACTGTTTGTTAATCCCAGTAGACAGAAAAAGGAATCCAAACTGCCTGAAAGCTCATCCCTGAAAATAATGTGATTTTCCTGAAAGATTAAAAAAATTCATCTATTCATAGATTTGAGCTTAAAGAGGGAAAAAAAGAAGTCTTCATAATTCTAACATACGGTCCACGGCCAACTTTTAGTACAAAGCTGCCCCATCAGGCAGAGAGCTGACGGACAGAATGGGAACTAGGGTTTCATCTTTATGGTTATTTTTTTGCTTATTGGATTTGGGGTTTTAGCTTCACTCTGAAACACTGTCATGCTACATTTAGTACATAGTAGCTGGCACCACTTTAAAGGCCCCAGCAGAGCTCAGTCAGCAAACCAGATTAGTTACACTGTGTGGGGAGGAAGGCTTGTGCATTTTGGGGAGCGACGGGGAAGCAGGAAGACATCCCGTTGCGGTGGTGAAAGCTGCAATGATGGAGAAAGAGGGAGGGGAGGAAAACAAGCCTGCTCTTACATTTGACTTTCATCTTAGACAGTGTGCTCTACTTAACTGCACAAGGCCATTATGCGTGGATACGACTCAATGTCCTAGGAGACTTTTGCAGACTGTTCTGCACATGAACAGTCTCGCTGCTGGAGCAGAAGTTGGTGTCTTGTCATGGCACATCAAATTTCAGGTTAATGCACCTGTCAAAGCTGTGGAGCAATGCAATCAGCGTCTGCATCGGCACAGCCAGTGTCCTTCTGGTGACACGCGAAGGCAAAGGTTGGTGTGCATCCTGAGCAAACCAAAGGCACTCAACAGACCAGCAGCACCTCTGGCTAACACCCCTTCTTCTCAGAAACAGGTTCTGCCATTCAAAGTTTCGTCTTCCACCCATATTAATAAGGATGCAGTAGGATCCACCTCCACAAGTCTGCAACCATATCTGCTTTGCCAGCCACTTTGAAAGGGTTTGGGGCCAAATGCTTCCTGTAAACTACTCTTTTCTCTGCAAAAACTGCATAATGGAATTAAATGAAGGATCAATTTGGCCCATGGAGTATGTGAAGAATTAGATTTTATCTCATTCCATTACCGAAAGTTCCAAAATGGAGAAAGATTTTCATTTGTAAGCTGATAAAAGTTATTATAAAAATACAATGCAAAATTAGGAAGGGTATTTTTCCTTCTACAAATCATTTTAAAATATATGGCTTATTCAAAGCATGAACATCATTACAGAATTACAGATGACAGCTACAGAGAGATTGGATAGGGGAAAAAAGTTTAATTATTTTAAAATTTTCTTTTTCAGTTTTCAAGCCAGATGAGAAAAATCGTTAAAGCAGAATCATAAAGATTACTCTGCAAGGAGAAAAAACCCCCTCACATGCAACTTAAGGCACCAAATAAAGTTAAACACGTATTTGACAATCTTCTGTTCACTAAAATATAGATTGGCCTAATCCTTCTGGGCTTAAGAATTTCCAAAATGTATCTGTAATGTAAAGTTAAGGTACTATATTTTTCCCTCTAGCCTGTCACTTTTTTGAGTATTTCAGCATTTTTTCCTCTAACACAGGAAGAGGAAGGGTTTTATTATTTTGGACCTACCCCTTGGAAACTCTGTTTCCTCAGCAGTCAGATGTTGCTTAGGGTGCAACTCCCTTTCCTGTTGGAGGAGTATACCTGCACGGTTAATCCTTCTGGGAGGAGATAAAGGAATAGCAAAACAATTGCATAAAATATTACAAATATCTGGGAATTGCACCACCTTATCAACAAATGAAAGGCATGTAAAAGGATAAAAACACATTAGATCATGTTTTGGGAACAAACCTACTTTGCTTTCAGCCATAAGCCTCCTATTTTTGCCCATGTCACTCTGACAATGCTCTTTCTGCCCTCATGATCATCACTCAAGGGCAGTGTGGCAATACTTGCACGCATGCCAGTCACCTCTGGCTTACTCCTTCTTCACCTTCCCAGGAGAAGTCATCTGCTGTGTTTAGATAGTAAAGATGGTCTTTTGCAACAGTAACATTACTTTTAGCATGATGTGCACACAGAGTGCCATCTTGGGGCAACCTGGTATTAAGTTATTTAGATATTTTATCACTATAGACTATAGTCTTTGGATTTTTTTCTAGACTTGAAGGCTACCTGACCTGCCCAAAGTACTGTAGGTTTAATGCACTGAGTGCAAGAGTAAAAACTCTGAGAGCATTTGTATTTGGTCAGATGAATGCATATCTAAACATCCGTACACTGGTAAAATTAATAAAACCAGAAAAAAAAAAAATCCGCAAGAAATCTAGTCTCTGCCCCCAACAGCTAAGTTATTGTACTAGAAAATCTATCCACAGCTAACTTTGGGAGAAATTAGCAAAAATTAAACCACTGTATTACTAGCCTAAATGCTGAGCTACTCTTCTTTCTGCTGTGAAGGCAGTGCAAAGCCCATATTCTCAAAGCTTGGCTCTGGTGGAGTTAATCCAGGATCAATCCAAAACTGATGCAATATCTTATCTCTGGTGTTCAGCTTTAGCCCTGCATGGCAAGCACAAACTCTCGAAACAGTGTCCAAGAAACAAAGAAAAAAAACACCTACAGTCCCACAAAGGCCACAGCATCAAGGTGTAGAGGGATTTCCAGGATCTGTGCCTAACTCAAAGGAGTGAGATGGTCCAAAAATGATTGTCCAACCTCAGCATCATCGTGGAGTTACCAGACAGCCAAGGGGAAATGTGCAGAGGAGAGTAAGAACTGCCTTTTACCCTTCTGCCCTTCTTCCAATAATTTAACACTAACAGGAAAAAATACCCAGCCACTTCTGTCAATATTCATAAAATATTACTACCATGTGTGTGGAGAAGGGTTTTTGCACTTGCCTTCATTGCACAGCTTAAACCCTCGAGCAATCTCAAGAGTAAAATGAAAGCAGGGATCTGCTGCAGAGCCTCTGTGTGTGCACCATAAACCACCAAGGCACCCTGGCACAGCTCAGCCCCATCAGCAGCTCTGCTCCAGAGAACCAGGACCAAAATAACCAGCGAGGGAAAACTTCCAAAGGCATTACCTACCCACTTCTATTCTATCAAACAAAATCCATCCTCATTTGCAGAATTTCCCTGTTTTCTTCAGTAAATAATAGAGCTACCTGAGGATACCAGTCGTAGGATTTAGAGGAAAGAGGCTCAGTGCTAATAGTAGCCCCCATTAAGCTCTATAAGGAGAAAAGGTATGGGCAACAAGAGAGGTTACAAAAATAAAAATACATCTTATCTTTAGAACTGATACTGAAGCACCTTCTGCTTTAATACACAGTGATGGCATCTCCCACAGGGCAAAACCTGCATACAGCTGTCTTCACGCAGAGCCTGAAAGCAAAGCTAATGCATGGGAAATGTCCCTAGGCCAGAACAAGCTGGTGTCTACTTGCCAACCAGTAGATCAAGTGGTTGGATCTAAAGAAGAATTTAGGAGAAGGAGGGATGGGCTACTAACATCTCTGCATCACGACCACAGACCAAGCAACAGCATGGAGAAGGCTGAGACCACAGACGCTATCAAAAGGGCAGCTGCAAGGAGTCCCCATCTTGATGACCTTCTGCCCATATGGTTGAATCTACCAGCCACACAAAAGTCATAAGTATGGCAATAAAACACAAGCTATTTCTCCTGTGCTCAAGGGTCAGGGAGGCTCAGCTAAAGGCAGCTTTGCTGCTGCAGAACTGAAACAGCTTTGCACAGACACAAATTATCTGGGACCCAAAGTGTGTCCACACAGGAAGATTCATCCAGTTTAAAGTAAATCTGGATGCAAAACAACATTGCTCTTCTGGGTTAAAGGGAAGGAAATAAAAGCAATTTCTAAAAAGGCCAGCTGGCAGGTAATTCATCATGAACAGCATCTCATGAGGACCGGTCTTTAGTTTCCCTGTATACCACCTGAAATTCTAGAGTCAGGCGGGAAATCACTAAATACCAACAAACCCAGTGGAAACAAAGGGTCTCATGCTCTTTCTGGAGACCGTTGCAGTGGGGTGCAGGGCTGGTGCCAAGCAGAGAGAGCACAGACTTGCAGCTGTGTGACAAATCACTCACTGACCTAGATGCCAGCTTTTCGAAGGGATGTTTCTGCAGCCTGCAAAGAGAGAGTCAGGCTCCAGACTTGCGTCATCCCACCTCTGAGTCATCTCACCACACTGCTCCTCTCCCCTACCATCACTCCTTGGCCGCGCTCATATAATTACTACCACAGAGCTGCAATCATCCCTGTGTAGTCAGAGCAAAGCCGGCATCCCCACCCACTGACTGAGAAAGAGCCTCACTCACCCCAAATACAGCAGCTGAAACTGGCGAACCTACCACAAGATGAAGGAGGTGGAGAGGGCTCCCCAAGGACTCCTGAAGGAAGTCAGGCAGGGGATACTGCCTGGGATATAGGATGCCCTACATACAGAGGACGGGAGGGGGACAAAGCAGTGGTGGGGGATGGATGATCCGTGCCTTGCTCGTGCCCATGACCAGGTTATGTCAGGTGCTATTAAGGCACAAAGCGTGAGCATGTGTGTCTGAAACCCCACTGTGAACTGCTCCAGCAGCCTTGAAAAATTTTCCTTTAAAAAAAGAGCTTTTTTTATTTTTTACTTTTTTTAACGCATCCTAGGCAACAGTTACGAAATAAAAACATGCAAACAAATACTGTGGGGAATAAGCCAATGGGGGCTGTCCCCCTACCCCAACCACTCTCTTCCCATGGGTTCAGGGAGCACCACTGCCATTTCGTCCGCTCAGTTCCACCGCCTGGCTGTGTCCCCCAAAGGCAGAGCCGCAGCCGCCAGGGAGCTCCGCTGTGCCTTCAAAGAGCCTAAAGTGGGTCAGCAGAACAGAGAGAGAAAACCTGATTTCAGCATGAAGAATGCAGGGAGACCTGCTGGCTGAGAGATGACAGAAGGCAGGGAAAGGCGCTTGCAGGCTCCGTGTTTCTGTGGAGGCACAGAGAGGAAAGGACCACTCGTACTCCCTCCCAAAACCATAGGGAGGAACTAAACTCTCCAAATCTGTAATTGGGATGCAGGTAACAAAAGCACATTTGGAGATGGGGGAGCATGAGAAGATAAGTGTGTCCCTCTCTCTTTCACGCAGCAGTCTGCCTGCAGCCACCCTTACCCCACTCCCATCAATTTATTCTGAGTAAAACCGAGTGCGACAATTTTAATCCATCCAGATTTAAAATCCTTCATGAGCCTGTGGCCACATCTTGCAGTCTGCTTCCTTGTGCCTGAGCAAATCCACAGGCAACAGAGGAAGAGCCCGAACAACTGCAAAAGTCAGGCAGCATCTTTTTGACGCAATTAAAAATGATAAACAGGATGAACAGGGGACCATGAGGAGGAAGCTTTGTTTTCTCCATTACTCTGACAGAGACTTTTGACCTTAAAATAATACAAGCCAGAACCACTTCTACTTTTGTAGGCAGAGCACAGCAAATGTGTTTGGGGGCTACCAAGTTCCAGGCGTGAGGGGAACCCTTAAGAAACATGCGACTGCCAGAATTGTCATTGAGGTGATATTTTAAAATCAAAAGAGTACTACAAACAATGAAGCCTAGAGCTCTTGCAGGGAGCAAGGTTCTGCTGATGTCCAGGGCAGGTGATGGTGGCTAATAGACACCTTGTTATCCCCTGGTGCTACCAACAACCCGAGTGCCATGCACACCCTCTTTTCAACTCAGCAGTTTGAAACCTAACATAAATCTAACCTCACTCTGGCAAAACACATTCCCAGGCCACACTGCTGGGATGCTGAGCAGGTTTTTCTCCACAGATCCTGGGTAAACCAGGTCAGACCCCTCTATGGAGTCGGAGACCCATCAGTGTGGTCTGTGGGCCCACATAAAACCATCACACCCTTGTCCTGACCGCTGGCTCCAGGGTGGGCTGTGTATTTGCTTATAGACTTCCAACGAAAATATCAGCTTAAGAAATCACAGCAACAAGGGATGGGTGGGGAGAACATTCTCTGCAAGAAAGAATCTGAGCTCCATAATTGCACTTATCACATCTAGATATTGTTGTAAAGAGTTCTGCTTACAGAAGGAATAGGAGATTTGATCTAATATGCAACTAAAAATCAGAACTCTCTCCTGCCAGCCATGAAAAAGGCTATCAATAATTCATCCTAACAAAAATGGAGATCAAAGAAAAATGCTGTGTTAGTTTGACATTTTGATATGTTGGTTCAGGATTCTTTTCTAATGTAATATGTAACAAACAGCAGAGTTCATCTATAAATGCCAGACACGCTTGTAAATTGTTGAATATAGCAGGTTCTATTAATATTCAGTTAGACTTTTTTAACAAATTCACTTTGACTGCTTTATATCTCTTTTACTGCCTTTATCCAGCAGTTTTAGGTCAAGTGGAGCTCTCAAACATTACACAGAGTTTCTAAAGATAAAGTTTCGAATCTGCAACCACATTTCCATCTATTTGCTCATGTCACCCACCACATAGCCCAGTGTCCAATCCAACTTGTTTGACTATCACGTACTTGCTGTGAATTGCTTCCAAAAATTGTAAGGTCAAGAGCCAGAATGAGGTGCTTGTGTCCTAAATCAACTGTCTCTGCAAGTTCCCTCTTATATATACTGGTTTAATTTCACTTACAATTTCCTTATGGGCATTTGGTGGAGTGGATGAAGTATATTATACTCCAGAAAACACAGGCTTGCAATCCACAGATTTCACTGTTATGTTGCAAGAGGTATTTATTGCAGTGTAGAACTTTTGGCAAATTTAACATATGTTACTCAAGCTCGGTCCGTATTCCCTTTGGCACACAGGAGACACAAAGGTACTCGCGTCTTCTAACTTTAGAAAGGGCAGGGCAAATTTCTTCCAAGATAAAATACTCTCTAAAATGCAAAGAATGATTAACTATCTGTGGGTTATCAGTTCCAGGACTGCGCAGAGAAATACTCTGTTGTTACATCACTTCGATTAAAGATTCTCTTAATAGTACATTTTTAGGCAATATTCAGACAGTTTTTTAAAAATCTGTTTCCCTAGAGGAAATTCCTTGATGGCAACAACCTTCAATAGAGGCTGACATTGCATGCGCTCTCTTTGGACAAAAAGCAGTTGTCACTCATGTCCTGAGCATGGCTGGATCCTGCAGCCTCTTCATCATAGATTTATAGATCCATGGGTTTTCTATGCATTGTAGTTTTTAAATTACTATTTACTTCGACCATTCTATCTAGAAAAGAACTGTAGTTTGATGGAGGGGTAACAGTTACTGACTGTGATGGCAGTCCAGATGGTAAAGCTGTTATCTACTAGAGATGATAAAGTCATATCCTCTTTGTTACATCCAGTCAGTTGTGAAGAGAAAAGAGTCAAAAGGATTTCTCTTTTTTTTTTTTTTTAATCAACTGCTTGCAGAGTCCAGTCGCATCTACTGGAATCCTATGGCACTGCTGGCTGCCGAGAAACAGTGCTCACAAAACCGTGCATCCCTTGGTGGACTCCCTTGCTGGCCAACAGGGGAGTCATATTCCCTACCAGAGGGAAGATTTTTCCCTGCCAGAGGGAAGATTTTCCCAACACACTTCAAGCCATCCCTAAGAAAACCCATCCCCACATACAGTGTCTCTTGGCTCAGCGCTATTTCTAGGGAAGCAGCTCCAAAGATGAGGTCTTCGCGCCTGGACTGACCACCTAGAGCATCCCCCAGACCATGCAGGCATTGCACTGTGCTGAGAAGAGCAAGTCCTGGCCATGTTTGCAGATGGAATACCAAAGGTGGCCTTGGGTCTTCCCTTAATCACATGGGGAATATGCACAGGGATGAGATAAAATGTTGAAGCCAATATGCTTTTAGTCTTTTTTCACAGATGACAATAAATTCCTTAAATCACTTGGATGCTTTTAAAAACTTTAGTCACTGCTGCAATAATCCTAAAAGCAAAGAGAAAAAAAAAGCCAAAGCCACTGCCACTCATTCAAAGGGCTATGCTACAAACTGCAAATCTCTGAAACCCATTTTAAAAAAGCAGTTCCAGAGCAGGAGGTGAAGGACTGCCACAGCCAGCCTGTGTGCAACAGATTGACATGCAGCAGGTCCCGTCTGGCAGTGCAAATTTTATTTCTGATTACGAAAAACACAGCTCAGAGGTGTGGTGGCTGGACAAAGAGTTGTCAGCTCAAACAGCAGCCCCCCACCAACACAGACTGCTCCCATTAGTCAGGGTGGGTGGCTGAAGAGTTTACCCTGCCTGGGTCCCAGCAACACCACCAGATGGAAAAGAACCAGGGCACTGCACTGAATTTATGGGGGTTTAAAGCACAAGACCTGACTTTATATTTATATAAGCCTATCCACTGTCAGATCTCTAATTTATATCATGAAAATCAGGGGGGAAGGGAGGAGGAATGTTTCCCTGACACACAGTACAAGTACAAAAATGTTATTATTTGAAAGGCTGTACAAAGGTTAAGTCTTTAATCCCTTTAATCCAGATGACAAACAAACAAAACCCCAAGAATGGGATCTGGGAGTAGAGCTGAGCGCTGCCAGACCTCTTGCGGGGGCTCTCCATTCATTGCTGCAGCAACTTAAGAGCCTCCAGCTAAAAAGTTGCTGCAAAGGAAATAGAAGCATACATGGTTTTATTCCCAGTTCTTTAAAGCTTATTACAGGCAATTTGGCAGTCTGGGCTTATGTTTCAGTGAGAAGCATTTAATGCTCAGGTCGGTTACTGGATTTCCCAGTCCGGCTGCCATCGCACTCTTACCAACATCAGAGTTCTCAAGTGCAGTGACTTCTCTCACCTGTTACTCATGCACAGAGAAAATGCAGTTTCTCATAAATAAAATCAAGAGTGTCCGAGGCAGGGTATAAATCAGGTGGATGCAGAGCAGCATCAGAAGATTTAGTAGGTATGGTGGTGTTGGGCTGGATGATCTTTTCCAAACTTAATTATTCTATTCTGTGATTCTAAGATAAACTGCAGAGCATTTGGGGCCCAGAGTGTTAGTGTACCTATTTTGGTACACCAAGCAGACAGTATTTTGGGCAGTGCCGTGCATGGCAGTATTTGTACCACCCCCAGACCCTGGCACCATAATAAGCAAACATCAGTAGAGGCACCTGAAGGGTTAACCATATTTAGGACCTGATCTGAGTTTATCAGAATAGTAGGAAATTCTTCCAGTTACTTCAATGGGAATTGGGTCACACTGCAACCACGCATCTTAAATGAACTGCAGGAAGAGTGTCACTAAATTTGGTAGCAGTATTCATGTGATTCAAACTAGATGTGTAGTTACACACCTTGCTGAATCGAGCCTGCAGGAGAAGTCTAAGCCAGCAGTATAAGCAGCACATTTAAAATTCCACTATCCTTTTTGCCATAAAGCCAATCACACACTCTGAGCTACCAGAGATGAGTGCGAGAGGCAGTAGTTAAAATCCACATTTCCTCGTCTTTTCTGTATGCCTTATCAAGTATAAGCCACCTGGTGCGGATTCTGCCAATTTTGGGAAGAGCTGTCAGACATTATCTAAACAGCCACTACTCTAACAGCACACAGATAAGCCAGCAGAAGAGCTAACAGTGTTGATACAGCCCAACCCTCAACAAGAATTTGTGACAGCCTTTCTGGAACCAAAAAGTCCCCTTTCTCCTCATTTTGGATACTGTCTGGGATGCTGCAATAGCTCCCTAACCTCACCCTGCTTTGCTACAAGATGAATGGGCCTCATCTCTCACTCTAAGCAGAGGTCAGGTCAGAGTACTGCTGGCAGAGCAGTGAAATGAAAGCAGTATAGAGCTGCTAGATGTCCTCTGGTTGCTAGGGCAGTTGCTCTGGTCTGTATCAAGCACAACATACACAACTGTAACTCTCACGGTGGCACAGGTCGTAACCACAGTCCTGCTCACTGTGTCCCCACTCCAGCCAGAGCTGCAGACCATGTGCACAGAGGAAAATGCAAAAAAAAAAGGCAGTGGAAAGATGCAGACCCAAATAATGTGATCCAGCCTACACATCCCAGCACACAGGTGCAGAAAAAGAAGAACACAAAGGTTCCTACCCTATCTGATGGAACTAACGCTAATCAAACTCCAAGGGATGTGCAGTGTCACAGGGAGCTATTGCTCTGCACAAGACTTGATCTGTTTCTGTTCTCAGCGAATTCTGCTAAGGCATGTTATCAGTTTAAGATGATAGGTGCAGTGAAGGGAAAAACTAGGTAAGGGAAAAATAAACCAAACCCAAACATGCAACCTGCATCCCCATTTGCAACTGAGCCTTGAAATGCTGTTAGAACAATGCTTCTGCTGCCATGAGGATGCAGGTGTTTGATCTCATTTCATAGAACAGCAAAGGTCACTGCAAAATTACAGCTCAGTTCTGGACTTACTTAACAAGCAAAAACCCAGGGCCTATTTAGATCACTCTGGAAGCAGTCGTCCCTCTCCCAGCTCCCAGAAGAGAAGTCCCATCTCTGCAGAGACTAATAGTTGTGGTTTAAGATTTGTTATAAAATCAAAAGAAAAGAGGCAACGACTGTTGCAGTCTGCAAAGGGTGAAAAGGACTATAAAGGGCAATAAACCCCCTTATTTAGACATCCTACATAAAGACCGCTAGTGTAATACGCTATTAGGCTGCGAAGCTCCTTGCCTGCCTGAGTGCTGACAGCCTTTCCATCCCTGGCAGTTCACAAGGTCGTGGTCCCTACAGACATTTCATTTCACTTACCAGCCTATTTTCCTTAGCCCCCATCAATTTCAGCTCTGTTCTCACAGCCAGTAGCTCAAGAATACGACAATTAAAGATTAATGTTATAAATGTATGGAAAGTTGAAAAATCCAGATTTTTTTAATGTCATGCCAGACATATTCATTTTTAAACCTTACCCTTGTGGTTTAAGACACCAGGCCAGGAGTGTCACTTTTCCCCAGCAGACTGCAAATGCTTTCTTCCTTTCAGCTGCCAGATAGTTTTGTGGGCTGAGATATTTTTCTTTATTTAATTATTCACTGTAATACATGAAACATTAAGCAGCTTCTTTCCATGAAGAAATGAGTGCTGCTTCCCAATGACAACATGCTAAGTATCCCTAATAGCAGGAATAAGGAAATTAGTTTCCTAGAACAAAGGAGAAAAGAGTAGGGAAAATGAGAGAACCTCTGAGCAGCTAGAATTCACTAACAAAAAAAGCTGAAATTTAGTTTTGAATAAAACAGTCGTGATCAGCTGACCTGGGAAATAAAAAACCAAAAAGAAGCAGACTTTTAAAGTGTAAAAAGATATGTTTTTTGATATAACTTGTGGGCTAGAATTTTTTTCTTTCTTGATGTTGGCGGAGATCGGTCAGTGAGGAGGAAGCCACAGATGCAATGCTAAGATTTGTAACAGTTGTATTTTCTGAATGCTACTAAACCCCTGATAGTCGTGAGAAATGTCTGTTCTTCAGAAGAACAGAAAGTTAAAGGGTGAAGTCATTAATGAAAGCCATTCCAAGCCACAAATTTTCCTGTAAAAGCAGGACTGTATACACAGCTTTGAATATACGCTCTACTGATTGAATGTCTTTTGCAGCAGCAGAAAGAGATGGTCTCATCCACTTCGGGAGCACTGCGACCTCCTGCCAGCACCCCACACCATGGTACCGCCATACCTCACCATCTACCCAAGACAGGACAAACCCAGTGACCTTGTCACTGCCACTGGTTTTGATGTAAGCCTTTAACCTTGAAAACCTGGGTAGGATTGCGTGGGCGAGAGGATTTTTCCTGATTCTGGTGTTTATTTGTCAGGTCACAGAGGTAAAATTATCTCTGTTTGATTACTTAAAGCTGTTGGCTGTGGAGATAATCTGTGCGTTAGCAGCTGTGCAGTGGGTGGTTAGCAGTTGTGAATCTGTAGTTGGGAGCAAAGAAGTAATTTTGCACAGCACTTGAAAACAGAAAACAGAGCACACAGGACAAAAAAAGAGATCACAATCCCATGCATAAGTTGCTTTCTGCACCAAGAAATCCTTTGTTTTGCTGGTAAGGTGGAGGGTGAGTCCCCAGCCATGTCCTCCCGCACTTCTGCACCCAGGGAGAAGGAAGATCCTGAGTAAACACTCAGTGAAACCCTAACTCCTGCAGTGGCAGCATTTGCCTCTTTATGCCTTCCCAAAAGGAGACTGATCACCAGAAGCACAGCTTAAGATAGTAGATCTCAGCAACTTGGTTTAAGAGGCCAACTTGCTATCACGAAGCTAAACCCCACCTGCCTTGATGGAAAAGAGGGCTCCAATCTCCTATCTGGGCATGTCTACTCTGGTACAGGTGGAACAATGTGCCTACTCACTACGGGTAAATATTTAGAGTACAAACACTGCTGGTAACAACTCTCTGTCTAAATTCTCAATCTGCTAATTCACCAAACAGAAACCTCTTGCTCATTTGCATCTACAGGAGAGCCATAGCAAGTCGCTCCTTCCCAAGACAGGAGAACTTTGGTTTGCACATTTTGCTATGAGCATTTGCAACTTTTCTCCTTCTACCTTCACTTTGCCTACAACTGCTGAGCTTTGGTCCTGGCAGAGAGGGCTGGGAGCTGGGGTGGGGTCAGTGCTGGTCAGATTTCAGGCTGGAAGGTTTATAAGGAATAGACATCAAGACCAAAGAGCAGGAAATCAAAAGAAGATACTGAGAGATGCAAAACATCCCAGGGACAAGACAAAAAGCAGAGATGCATGCATTTTTTATTAAAAAGCTGCATCTGAAAGCATGCATGAATCCTCACACACAACATAGACAGCCCCACACTATCTCATCCCTCTGCGTGGCCCGAAAAAGAGCAGAGACATGCAGCAGTTTAAAATATCATCTCTAGGGTTTTCTTTGTGGGGGGTGTCATGGAGTTTTGCCACCACTGTATGTGCAAGTACACTGGCAAAATCCAAACAGCCATTACTGCACAAAAGATCTGTAGGCACAATTGATAATATCTGGAACACATTAAAAAATTAGAATATATAGTTCCCTCAGCAGCTGTACTACTTTTCTCACTGTCTTTACTAATTAACATACATTGAGGAACTACCAACAATTGCAGACCCAAGGTCATGTTCAGCTTCCTATTAAACAAGGCACAGAATAATATTTTCAGCATTGACAACACTGCAGTCTCAAATGTCACAGTACTAAAACTTCAAAGGGTTTCTTTGCCATAAGGCCCCTCCTTTTGTTTTTTTTTAATCACAGAAATTAATCTCATGTAGTGTCTTTGTGCAGTGGTCTATCTCATCCACTTGACCACCTCTTTCATTGCCTTACCCTGCCAGTGCAAATCCTTCCTAGGAGCTGCACACCTGAGTGCTTTCTCACCCTGCCCTCCATTCTCACCCCTCTCATGAAAACAAGCTGTCTGTTGGCTGCCTTCCTTGATGTGCGTTTCTTACAGTGATAATTCACATTATAAAATACACAAGAATGAATTCACTTAAGTTTTGGTCCCAAAGGCAAGCACTGAAAATGATTTTGAGGCACTCCCAACACTCCCACTGCCATCTCCCCTGCTCTTTAAAAGCCATCTCCACTGTGCAACCAATTTTTATATCTGTTAGTAAATCATTTAAGACAGCTTTCTCTGCTTATTACCTTAAACAGTTAAAGGTTACATGGTCTGTATTGTCTTAGGATGAGAAAAGAGGCAGACAGGGTGAATGTTTTATTTACGCTTTAAAATTGGATGTGGAAACATTTATAAATGGATTAATTTTAATTAGTGTCCTCATTTCATTAAAAAAAACCCACTAAAAAGCATGCCTTAAAATTAATGCACTGCTGTCCTGTGTATTAACAAATATGTCAAGTCTTTTCTTGTTTTAAAGCCCCTTTGTTGCTTAGTTTTTTTATTATATATCAAAAGCAGCTCTGACTAGTTATTTTCAGAAACGAGGCTGGAATGAAGCATGGGACAAACATCTTTCTTACTGTTTAACAAAGCTGCCTCCATAAGCATTACCCTAAAGCGTAACTGTCTGCACCATGGCTTTTGCGTCCTATCTCACAGCGCAGTGCATGCAGCTCCTCCCTCAAAATTCACCTGAAAGAACCCCTTAGCTGTTTGCTAAGTTAAAACTAGGTATCAGCCCCAGATGAGAAGCCTCTGAATAATGGCTTTAACGTTTGTTTCTCCTTGAACTGTTTCTCTAGCGGCTGCAGAAATCAGATTTCTTGCAGGTAAAGAGCAGGTGCAGTGCCTAGGAAATTTTTAAAAGACCACACTTGATGTCTTGACATTTGCGTTATATTTCATTAGGCCGTGAAGCAAAACCGGAATCACTAAAACCCAGCAAGGCCAAAAAATCAGTTCTGTCCTTTTGGAGCTCAATAATCCAGATTCTGGAGATCTGAGTTTCTTCTGCAGATGCCACAACCACAGACAGAAGGGCTACCAACCATCAGCCTTTGTCTCCACACTAACTCGTGACAAACACAGAGATGTCTGCCTCAGAGGCTTTACTTACAGTACAAACCAGGCAAGAAAATCTTAAGGCATTTGGCATCTCCAGTATCCCAAGACTCAACACCCTTATACAAAAGTTTGCCTCCTGTGTTTTAGTATTCATGACATTTTAGGACCAACCCTGACGACATCCTCTCTCCCAAACACAGACTGCCATGAATAAGCTCTCGCATCTGAGCTGCTTCTTCCTGCATAAGCTCACTGAGATTCATCCTTTCTGCACTATCCAAACCCACCAGCACTTCCCATCATGGCTCTTCTCACCCTTCACCCCAGTCACTGCAGCCGCTTCCCTCCTCCAACTTAGTCTGACTTGCTTCCACTCTAGCCAGCACCACAACTGAAATAATAATGGAAAAAAAAAAAAAAAAAAGGAGCACTGCTCTACTCCCGTTTTATTTCTTATTCAACTCATTGCTGCAAACACCTCCCAGCGCGGACCTTCACATACATTTATATGCATTTTGCATACAAGCAGGGCTTGGCCCCTCAATCACAGCAGCCTACACATCCCACTTCCCAGTCGAGCCCTTGTTATTCTTTCCTGTGCTGGAAAGGAATGGAGAGGAGCTCCTTCCAAATGGTCCCACAGCTCCAATGCCCAGGGGCACTGTGGCCATCACGTGCTGCCTACACCCACATCAAGTGGAGAAGACCAACAGGAAACGTGATGTCCAGACCTACACAAACTGGGTGTGAGGCACTTCCAGAGGAAGGATGGGACCTCTAGTTACAACCACATCCTCCTCATCGTCTTTTCTCCCACATTCCTCCTGCGAGCGCTTTGCCCTCTCTGCACTTCCCAAACATGTGAACATGACTGCTCTGGCTGCTTGACTTCAGCCTCCTGCTCCCACCCCAGCAGGCACATGGGCAGTCCAGGCAGAAATGAAACAAAACCCCCAGGCTGTTTCGGAGGGTGCATTGCTATTGTGACACCCCCAACAGAAGCCGACTGAGCATTTTAGGATATCACTGCTGTGAATAATGGACTTGTGCAGGCTGATGTCTGGCACCCTTCTATGCTTCAGGCCAAAGAGAAGGGGGAAGGGAGAGAGAAAAGTGACACCTTCCCCCTCCACTTGATGATAGCACAATCTGATGGAGGCAGGGGGGGAGAAACAGACTGGGCACTAAGCCCTTATTAATTAATGCATGTTTTAAAAAAATTGCAACTGTGCACTCATTTCTGCTGGTTTCTAGGAGCTTTTGTGACCTTAATAATTCATGTTTATGCAAGCTGCTTATAATATTAAGCAGTTGTTTTGTGTAGATTTTGTCCGTTGCATTTAACTTAGATGAACATATCTAGCTGTGAAATGAGGTTTGCTACAATAATCCAAAGGAAGCTTTTAAAAAAAAAATAGTGTTTGTATAAGGACAAGCAAAATTCACAGCATTGTGTGAAATAATTTTCCATCCATTACTGCAAAACACAATGTAAGAAGAGGAAAAATATTTTTTTTCCCCAGATCTATCCATTCCCTTTCCTTTTCATGTTTTGGCAGCATTTCCAATACCATAAACTTTCATTGTTTCTCAAGCATGTAATAGGTGTCTCCTGCCTGTTTTGCTTTTCTTCATAGCAACAGGGGAGTAAGGGAGGGATTACAAATACCAAAGTGATCAGGAAAACAAAGAGGCAGGTAGAGCTCCTGAGACTACCTTTAAACTCATATTTTTGACAGCAATTTGGGCTCCTGTGATGCACACCACCATCTAACAAGAGGACTGCTAGCACAGGGAGAAGGTTAATTCTGCCAAGCTTATGCCCATCGCCCATGGACACATCAGCACAGACTATTCCTACATATTCTTCATTAAAAAAAACAAGCCTCAGAAAAATCTGCAATCAGATCAACACAAGCTGGACCACTTTTCTCACTCTTGCTTCAAAAGGGTCAAGAGGAACTGAGAACATGCTCTTTCCTGAGCAGTTTTGGGAAGGAGGTAAGGGATGTCATTGTGAAGGGTCACCTTTCCAAAATGCTAGCAAGCTTGTGCACCTCCCTGCCAGACCATGTATAAACTGGAAGTTCTTCCATAAAGACTCTCAACTGTTCTTTTAACCTGATTCCATTTAAACAAGTTCTAATTCAAGACACAAAAAGTGCCTCATGTCAACTGGAATTGCAGTTTGCCTCTCACTATAAATGGCCAAACACAGTTGCAGCTGCACCTCCTAGCAAACAGAAAGTTTCTGTCTGCGGCAGAAGAACAAACTGCTGCTGTAGTGCCAGCAGCTTCGTAAAATAAATAGAAGTGGGAGCTGAAAGAAAAAGATGACTGTAAAAGCCATGGGGTTTTGTTCCAGGTTGCTCTGGCTTGAGCAGAAATGGGCTCAAATGGATCATTTGTTCCCACAAATAAGGATGTTGACACTTAAGACAATTTACACAAGTGCTGACACTCACAACTTACACAGTTGACTTGACATATCAACTACTTTCATTGGTCTGTGCAAGCAGGCAAACTCTGTGAAACTACAGATGGAAATGAAACCAGGTGTTTCTAAGGCAAATATTAGGTATTCCGTAGAAAAGTTCAAGTTCAGTTTTGACAGACTAACAGTAATATCTGTTGTGTTTCCAGCCCTCATCAAGTTAAAGTGTCATCTAACAATTAAAAAAATAATAATAATGTAATTGGTCTTATCAGCTTACAGTAGTTTTTAGAACAACCTGCAGCCTTCTCCCTCCCATCCACAAAAAAAAAATCAATGGATCCAGGCACAGTCTTACGAATACAATCCCATGGCAGTATGACCGCAAGTAGCTAAAATAATGTCCACTGTCTTTACTATCTAATAGTACATAAAGTTCAAAATGTCTCCTAACTTTTTTTATAGTTCCTCGTATGCTTACAAGATCCAAACTAACAGTTTTACTCACTCTAGATTAGGTACCTAATTCAGTTGGCATCTAATCCAAGCTCCATCAGATTTAATGCCATCCCTACCCTGAGGTAGGATTATCCCCCGTGAAGTTGAGGAGAGACATGAAAAGATGTCGCATCATATCTTCCAAGCAGTAATGTTTCCTGTACCCCATCAGAGCAATTGCCTCTGAGCTATCATCTCATCTCGGGTGGCATTAAAAGGCTCCAGATAAAATCATTAATCACAAAGCAGGCTGTTTCAAGGCAAGACTTCCTACTCACAGACTCCATTTTTCAAAAGTCTCTGTACATACTGAAAAGCCACTGTCGTATTAGAGGACCACTCTAAACAAGAAATATCAGTTCTAAAGAGTTCCCATGTGTTTGTCAAGTTGAGCTACCATTTTTAATGCTTGCACACATCCTCAAAAGAACTGTGTAGGAGATACAGGTCTCAGGGCTAACAAATAAACTTCCAGAAATAGTTAATCTGGGACAACTGCAGCTGTGATAACTAAACCTTTCCCTACCTCATGTCCCACGATGCACATGACAAGAGAGCAGTTGTCATCTCTTTGGCAGTATAAGATTGGTGATTTCACAGCTATCACACTGGAACACTCAAGCTGCATCCATGTCAGGAGCACCTCAGTCAGCCAGCTGTACAGCTCTGACAATGAATGCTCTCTTCTTCACTTATATCTGCAGGCCATTACTTAGAGTGTATTTAAAAGTAAATAGAAGCATAAAGTACCAAACGATTTAGTGGAATGTTCTCCAAACACTAATATCTCACCCCTTAGTATTGAAATTATTCGGAGGAGGAAAAATATTTTAATTGATATATCTCTATATCATAAAATAGCACCTGAGTGACAGGCAATTATACATCAAGCAATCTCTACCACACAGCGTATAGTGCAACAGATACAGCAGGAAGGAAAAAAACTCCAAGACTAAATACGAAAAGAAATAAAATTTGTGTGCACTGTCTGTATGATCAATGCAAATATAACTACAAACATTTGCATTAGAATAGTGCAGTAAATAACCAACCCACAACGAGACATTTACAGCCACATTAGTAAATACACTTTCACTTCTTGCAGAGAGGATGGCAATTTATTAAACCACCCAAACAAGACATCTTGCAATCACCAGTCATGCTTTAATTAGGAAGGATTCTTCTGAAAGCAAAGCAAAGGGCTAGGTGACCCAGCAGGTCTTTTCCATCCCAGCTATCCAGGAGCTGTGAGTCACCACACTTAAATCTACTCGCTGTAGGGAGGTTTAAATCCTTTGATGAGTGTGTGGACGTGGATTGAAAGGCCAGGCTGCAGGCCAAGACAAGTCCATCACACCCAGCTCCCCACAGCCCCGCACCTGACAGCAGCAACAGCACACCAGCCGGCATAACTGTACCTTTTGGAGCAGTGCCACCCATTTGTTTGTTGCATTTATTTATTTCCAGCTGAGCTACGAGACAGATTTTCCACATAGAAATGCATGTAGTTTCATTCAGAGGAGAAAGAAAAGGGTGTCTCTTACTCCCCACAAAGAGGAAATGGGCTGCTGCTGGAATGAGTTATGCCACGTATCATCCCCAAGCCTGAGCCCATCACACCAACGAAGATATCTCTCTGCTCACCTCCTCACCCCAAGAAGGGGAGGACCCACATACAACCTCTTTGGAGGAAGGTTGCTCGGTGGTATGGATGAGATGCTTTGCTTTTCTGCTGCTAAGAGTAGAAAAGTAAAAGGTGAGGAAGATAATTAAAGAAGGGTAATACAACCTATGCTGCAGGAAGCCTGAAAGACAAATGGGAAGTTAACATGAAGTCAGCCCACCCACATGTTTGTAAACATGGTGAGCATATTCCTATCAGAAATATCTGTGAGAAGGGCTCAAAAACTGGAAACTGGCACTGCAGATTTGGGTTACGGATGACCACAAGATAGGTAGCTATCACTCATGAATGCCTCAAGTTCTTCAAACCCAGGCACACTGGGTAAAATGGATAAAAACAGAAAACAAGGATTAATATTTTAAAGTCAAACATCTGGTTAACATTTAATGTTTAATACCTGTCCCACTTGTCATCCGACATCTTTCAGGATGGGAACTGAGTTCAGATGAGACAGGGACTTCAGTCTATAATATGAGGTCAGTTGCCATCAGAGCTTCTGCCAGCCCTGATTAAAGCCGACGGGCTGAGAGCCGGGCACTACAATGAACCGAGGTGGGTGCCATGGTTGCCCTTCACCATCCTTCACCAGCGCAGGGAAAATCGAAGAGCTGCTGGAACTGAGTGTTAGGCTTACATTAAGTAAGCAAAGCCTTTGGGGTTTGTGTTCTAGTACAGACTTTAAAGTGTTCTCAAAACTCATACTATTTTGAAGTCTCTTTTTGATCTTTATTGTATTGCGAAATACATAATTATCCCAACAGATCACTTGGTCATGCCAAGACCACCACAATCAGTAAAATATATAACTTGCTGTTAAACCTAGAATTTATTACCCCACACTAATAGGCAATTGCTTTTGCTGCAGAAGCAAAGAGAGGAGCAGTAGTGTGTTAACCCTTTCCCGCAGTTAGGTCACCATTAGTGATTTATTTTTTTTTTATTTAGCTGTTATATTCGTGGACACTTGGAAGCATGGAGAAACCCTTCTCCAGTGGGGCACAGGCTGTATTTGAAATATGTGCCTTGGAGGCTGAGAAGACGAGAGCACTGCTAAACTCACAAACAATTTGCAATGCGATGGTGGCACTGGTAAGACGATATCTAGACAACTCCAAATTATTTACAGAAGACCAAGCAGCTAGGTTGCTGTTGTGCAGATGTGTAACACTTAGGAGGCAACGGCAGGATGTTTTCCCTGGAAGGCAACAGCGAACACAGTAGGTTCAGCGTCTGTTTAAATCGGTCCTATCTCTGTCAAACTTCTAGGCAAAGCCTGTCTGTCTGAGACTCTGCAAAGAGTGACGTGAGCATCAAAGCTCTCCTCTGTTTTGTAGGTCAGGAAGGTTTTCAGGTTGGCACAGTGTCAGCTCACACATCTTCTGCAAAGTGCACTTTAATTTTTCATTATAACAGCACCTACAGACTTTGATTGAAATAAATAATGAACCAATTTGTATCATGAATCTAAGAAACACTCTCTTCTGGTCCCCATCATGGAGAGGATTTTCTTCCCAGTGACAAGTGTTAATGCATTTATGCCCTAGTTTCCCACAGTGGATGTCACTATTGAAGTGTCAGGAAGGAAGGTTAGAGCTGCTTTTTCAGACTGCTCTCGCCAGCCTCAGCAGTCTGTTTTGGATGAAAACATCCCAGCAGAACACAGGCTGAAAGACAGCTGGATTTTAAACAGCACAGCAAAAGTCTTTGTGCTGTATATAATTAAAATATAACATTGAATAGGTCTTTTTCCCAGTCTGAGACAGGGAGGATGGCTCTACTCTGCAAAATTACAGGGGTTTTTTTGCAGAATGCGGAAATTTCACAACTCTTTAATGTAGTTGGAGGCCATTTTCTATGCTTTTCTCATTTTTCAATGCTGCTCTTTCTGGTAACTCCCCCAGCGTAAATCTTGACAGGTACTGCTCCATTTCTGAGATGTGACAGAGGACAACTAGCCCTGGCTGACCGCAGCAGGCCTCAGAGTGGTGCGTACCTTCACTTCTCATGAAGTAAAAATGGCCAAACCCAAAAACGAGTGGGATCCAGACGCTCTGTGTAATCTGAACCATTCTGACTGTGTGAGTCGTGATAATTTTAATAAGCACAGCTACTTGGAAAAAAAAATTAATTATCAAAAGCAGCCTTACCGTAATTTCAAAGTTTTGTCAAATTAGTTTAATACAATTCCATTTCAAGAGGAACTTAGACTAAGTGCACAGAATAAATGCTGTAACCCACCCAGGTACTAATCCCTTCTGCAAATCGTCTAATACTGCGGAGAAAGTTAATAAAATAGTGGCCAAATCAAACAGTAATTAAATTAAAGCACAATTGGCATGGCTTACCGCAGTGCTCTAGCAGCGTCTTTGGGAGCCTGCACCAAAGAGGAGCCAGTGCAATTAGGCAGGTATAACAGCAGAAGTATTAGATTGCAGAATTAGAGCTGCTCCCATCTACCTTGCAAAGCCTTACAATGTCAAAGCAAGGCAGCAATATCAGTGTATTGATAATAGATTAGGACCTCTTTTTAAACCAAAAAGGATAATTATTGTATCCTGGAGATTAACCACAAATTAATTTTTTTCACCCAAACAACCTCTGCCATTGTTGGAAGTTGCTGCTGAAAGACCACAGACTCTGCCCTAGATGATACCACATTGCATGCAAATCTCCAGCTCAGTACAGTGGTAACTGTATGAGATATAATGTCTTGTGACATGGCGAAGGTCAGATTAGTCTATTTGACCTTCAGGCTAAATTTATCAATTTAGTGAAATGCATTAATATAACAGTTTTTAATTAAGACAACATAATACAAAGAGCAATACTGCTTGGTCCATTGCAGATTTGTATTAAAATACAATATTCATGTAATCACTTTTGTACATGATCTAGTTAAAATTAGCCAGGAGAGCTGTTACTGTAACGCATGGGTAATACGAGTAGAAAGCTGAGACTCACCAAAGCGAAGCCATTGCACTTCATTACAACCCCAGGAGCCCCAGCAAGGCCAGACATGCCAGTTGGGAATAACGAAAGAGGGAATGCATAATGATCGTACATAGCACAACCCACAGATCTTTAGGAACAAAATGCAGTTCATTATAATGGTATTGCTTCAACAGAAACAAAGCCTTCTGAATTACTCATTTGCTGCTGTTGTTTTCACTCCATCAGCAATCGTACGTCTTGAGGCAGTGCTCGACGCACTGCCCAGCACGGCATAAGGCAGCACCAGGCTTTCCCCAGCTCTATGTAAGAGCCAGCTGTCACGTGGACAACGGGGTCAAATTCAGAAGAATACTCTTTTTCTACTCTCTCTCTGCATACATTAATCCACGTGCTTATTCCTGTTTACATTATGAGATGTATGCCATAAAAGAGCTTACAGGATGTGTATTGCAGCCAAGTTAATATTGCTGTTGGAGCCTCAGCCTCTGCATTTCCTGACTTAACGTTGCCAGTTAAAACTTCTTTTTTTTTTTTTTTTAATTTTGCATTTGTCTAATTGAGTTTATTAGTGGTTTGAACCCATTTAAGGGTTTAATGATCTGCAGAGCACCTGGTAATACCTGCAGGAGATCTAGCAAAACAACAAGCTCTACACTGAAGACAGTAACAACACTCAGAAATGTTATTTAGTATAGAAATTAATATAAATATAGCAAAGAAAGGTACTTTTAGTAATAACAATCAGAAACAACTTAGAAATGTGCCTCCAGTATGAGAACGTACGATATATTAGTCAGACAAAATCCTCAGCTTTTCATTTGGGGCAGTCAACTTGACCTTTCAAGAGACAAAACATGCTGTGTACAAGAACTATAGTTAAAACGGTAACAAAGAAAAACAAGTTATTTTTTCACAGATGTCATGACTTGGATTTTAAAGGCAGGAAGTGGAGAAGAGTTTTACTTAACTCAAATAAAACATTTCACAATGCTTGTGCAGATGAGCTAAGGCAGATGGACCTCACATTACAGCCTCTTCCTACCTTGCAACACACACTATGCACTCTGGCACCCAGCTAGACTCCTTCCCAGAGCTGTTTTTTGATTCCATAAAGCTACTGAACAGCTAGGAAAACACCCACAGCAATATCATGAAGATCTGCAACAACTTTTAAACGTGGCCCTTACAACATCGAGGTTTGATGTCACTGGCATTGCTAAATGAGCCCTGCAGTAGGTACCTGCCACACAAAATAGCTGCAGCTCTCTGCACTCCTAGGGAAGACTTCACAACTTCACTTGGACTTTGACCTTCTCTTCCTAGTTTGTTGCAACTGAGAGAACCAGAGCCTTGTTTTCTGTCCCGGGACTACTGCATATCCCTGGCCGGACTAAGTCCTTCTGTGCCCCTGGCAGAGCTGCTGGTAACTGCCTTTGCCAGCTCAGGAGCTGGTAAACCAGACTAAACATCTACTTGTGTGTCAAGTTTTACAGACTAGCAATCCTGTCAACACTGTAGGAAAAAAAAAAAATAGAGACCTCATGTCATGAAAATTGAGTTTTAGCTCTTCTTTTAGACAAAAAAACCTCACATCCCACTTCTGTAAAATGTTCATGAGTTTAAAAAAAAAATGAAAAAATATGTTTCCTCCAGGCTAAGCACTGAATAATTTTAAAGAAGAAAGACTTCAAAGACACACTTTACATTTTATTTGCATTCAAGCATTTTGTTTTTCAGAAAATTATTACCTCAGTAACATTGCAGGCTATCCTTCCATGCACCGTGAGCTTTGGCTACCCAGAAGACAATTTGTCCAGTGCAAGACTCATTCAGAAAGGAAGAAGCCACTCCACAAATGGCAAAATTTGTGAGTCATCTTGATGGATTAGCGCAATATTTGCAAGGATGTGCATCCTAAACATGAACGTGAAGGTTGCAGAGGGCATATAGGCATTGCATTTTGCCTTAAAATGAAGGCAGAGGAACTCAGATCAAAGTAGTTGACAAGAAAATCTGCTCAGCTGTTCCTGCTGCCCCTTTGCCAGGAGCCCTGATGGCTCTGCTAAAATCGAAAGGCAAACATAAGGAACGCTGGCAACAGTGCTTGAAGCCACAGCCACTACGTTGGCCAGAGCACACCTAGCCCTTGTGTCAATCCCCTACCAACTCCCACACGTCCCAGGGATGAGGGAGCACAGGCGGCTCGAGGATATCTTCTCTCACACAGCCCCGCCGCGCTTTCTCCAGACAGAAGCAGAGCAGATCTGACAGGCCGCTGAGAGAAATTCGTGAGCATTGCAGTTCATTAAAAGACTACCAAGGTTAACGGGATGGGCTATATTAAGCCCATTTATAGCTTTACGGCACCTCCAAAGGGGCATCAGAGCTTTCTGCAGCCAAGTGTAATGGTCAGATAGTTACAAACTGAAGAGAATAAGAGTATAAGAGAATACCCCAGGCCACCTGAAGAAGAGGCAGCGCAGTTAACTTCAGAGTGTGCGGTCAGCTCTTCATGTTTTCCTCTGACATATCTCATCCACAATTGCTCCCAGGCTTACAACACCACATATATCACAGCCTGCTTTGTGTGGAGAGGAGTACTTAATGACACAGAGAAGTACTTTCTGATGATTAGGACAAAAAAAAAAATCAGCCAGATGTTTCATGCTGTCTGATTCTATTAGACTGCTGCATACAGGGAAGGGGGGGTGGTTGTTTTTATGTGACTACCACCCCTCTCACACACATCCCTGAGCACAGCTGCACCATGAGACAGTAACACGCACTGTTACGACATGACCTGATCCGCAGCACTGGGAGCACCAAGTGTCACAGCAAGCAATGGAGTTGCCCCCTGCCCTCCTCACACGCGCACTGGGGTCAGCAGAGCAAGGTCAGGGCACAGACCCTGTAAGCAGCCCCAGATCATGGATGCACCCCACTGATCCTCAGCGGAATAAAACCCCACCAACCCTGGAGGGATGCACCTTACTAACACCTGCCCCATTGATCTGCAAAGGGATGCACCCCACAGGCCTGTGGGTATGGTGTCCTGCATCCCACCCACTCCCTAGGGAATGCACCCAACAGAACCCCCGGGGGATGGAGCCCCTGGGATGATGGGGTACACATTCCTCTGACCTCCTGCAGGGAGGATGCACCCCTTCTGGTCCCATGGAGATAAAGTGTGCAAGTTGATG
Organism: Neomorphus geoffroyi; assembly: GCA_033558235.1. NCBI lineage: Eukaryota > Metazoa > Chordata > Aves > Cuculiformes > Neomorphidae > Neomorphus > Neomorphus geoffroyi. The sequence goes on from JAUMJM010000048.1 coordinate 4,888,852, forward strand.
GGGTATGGGATCCCACTGACCCCTCTGGTCCCCCAGGGATGCAGCTCCCAGGATGATGGGGTATGCATCTCGCTGACCTGCAGGGAAGATACGTCCCATCATCCCCAGGGGACAGAGCACCCTGGGATGATGGGGTGCAGATCCCACTGACCTCCTGCAAGGGGGTATACAGCCCTTTGATCCCACGGGGATGGAGCCTCAGAATTATGAGGTACGCACCCCACTGACCTCCTGCAGGGGATGATTCACCTCTCTGGTCCCCCGGGGATGGAGCCCTCACGATGATGCGGTACCCATGCCAAGAACCTCCTGCAGGAGGGGATGCGCCCCTTTGTTCCCCCCGGGGATGGAGCCTACAGGACGAATAGCTACATATCCCACTGACCTCCTGCAACAGGAATGCACCCCTCCGGTCCCCAGGGGATGGAGCCCCCGGGAGGATGTGGTACACACCCCACTGATCTCCCGCAGAGGAGATGCACCCCTCCGGTCCCCGGGAGATGGAATCCCAAGGGTCACGAGGAAGGCACCCCAGTGACACCCGTGGAGGGGAGGTGAAGCGCTCCACTCACGGGGTAGGGGGGTGAATGCACCCTGCCCATCCCAGAAGCGGAAGCCCCCCGGTTAACGGAGAGGGAACCAGCGACCCCCGGGAGCTGCAGCCTCGCTGGCAGCGGCGTGCGGGCTGCTCCTCGGTGCCGGGGAGGGGGAGATGACTCTCACCTGCCGCCAGGGGACGAAGCCCCCCCGGGGCGTGCGCAGCCCAGCCCCGCGCCCCTGCCCGCAGCCCTGCGCCCCGCACTCACCTCGGCGGGGACGGGGGGGAACACAACACCCCGACCCCAGCCCGACGTCCCGGGGCAGCTCCCTCGCCGCCTGCCGCGCTGCCCGTGCGGTCCCGGGAGCGGCGGGGGCGGCCCCGGTGGGGCGGGCGTGGGGATCCCGCGGGGGGCGGCGCCGCCGGACCCGCCCGGGCGAGGAACCCCCACCCTCCCCGGGACACGGCGGGAGGCACCGGGCGCTCCTCGGGCTGCAGGGGCGGGGCGGCCGGCGCTCCAGGAGTTGCTGGGAATCTCTGCCCCCCCCCGCCCCGAGGAGCAGGCGCCGTTCTGTGCAGGTTTCTAAAATTTTGGGGAAGGTCGGAATATTTTGAAGTCGCTTAAATGTTTTCCTTGTATCGCTTTTATCTTCTCTTCTCGCTCAGCAGGCAGCGCTGGTTCCAAAGGGCGTTTAAATGTACAGCCAATTACCCATGTATTTTTAAAAAAGAGCTAAAAGAATCCTTTTCTGATTTTAGAAAGTTCCTCTTTCTTCCACCTCCTGCTCCCCCCTTGCAGGAGATCAGTGGGATGCGTACACCACCATTCCGGGGGGTTCATCGCTTGGGGACCAAAGGAGTGCATCGCCCCTGCAGGAGGTCGGTGGAATCCGTACTCCATCATCCCGGGGTCTCTGTGCCCTGAGGACCCGAGGGGTGCATCCCCCCTGAACCGCAGGGGGTCGGTGGGATGTGTACCCCATCATCCCAGGGGCTCTATCCCCATGGGATCAAAGGGGTGCATTGCCCCTGCAGGAGGTCAGTGGGATGCATACCTGCTTAATAACTTAAGATCATTGAAATGAAAGTACATTCTGAAATGTTTGGTTGTGTTTCCAGGTTCACTTTTCCCAGGCATAGCAAAAGGAAATGGTCAGCTCAGCAGTTCTGTTTTCCTTCAAGCCAGAGTCCCTTCCTGACTCACGGCCCCATACAAGGCTCAGGGAATGTGTTTCCAGTACTGCTGTGCTAAAATTAAATCTTAAAAAAAAAAAAAAAAAAAAAAGAGTTCAGATCAACCAAAGTGTCTCTAAAGTATTGTCTTTATTAAAGACTTTGTCAGGTAATCACGTTACAATTTGGCCCAGATGCTCTGCCTATCACTCCTTTGAAGATGATTGCTCGTGACGGCAGCGTCTGGGCTGATAACTAAATCAAGCTCCATGTCAAGAGGCACCTGTTGCAGTGACAGGCTCGGCACAAGGTATCAGGCAGTGCCTTAGGACTCTTCAACGCACAAAGGATGCTTTTAGTTGAGCTGAATTGTTCTGCAAATGCAGAATACTTCCATGCAAGCAAAACAGTATTGCAGAGCACACTCTGGACCACCCTCTGAGCAGAGCAGGGAGGTTTTCAGTGGTGTCAGCCAGGCCGTAGCATGCGATGAGAAAAAAAAAACCACCAACCTCTTCCACACAGCTGAACTCTGAGATGAGACACAAAAAAATAGGTGTGTGATTCCTGCAGGTGACCTTGTTTCAGTGAGGAAATCCCAGGCCCATGGAGCAAGTAATAACTGCTGGAACTGGTGACAGAGCAGCTACCAGCAAGCAGCACACTGAGTTTTCCACCAGCACTGTCAGTAAGCTTACTGACACCATGCCAGGTCACAGTTAACGAAGCAGCACTCAGGGGAGCTGTGTCCCACTGTTTTATGTCTTCATGTTGAAGTGCAATCCCATTAGGTGGTTCCCTGCAGGGATGAGGTCAATCCAGCATACATTTCTGTGAAATTTCAATACAAACAAATCTGGGGGTGTATGAAGTTTTGCGACCACTCAGGACATCATTTGGCTAACACTGCCCTGTGCCCTTGCTAATGCCAGATCACAGAGGACCAAGGCCCCTCCAAAAGCACTGCATTATCATCAAACTAATTTCAGTCTCCATTCAGGATTCTTTCACCCTCTTTCTAAGGACCTGCTTTTGAGCAACACTCTGTTTGTTATTTATCTGCATGAGAAAAGACATGCTTGCAACTGATCCCTTCATGCTGCCAGGTAGCCCTTTGGAAATGGTGCTGGCTCACAACAGCAAGATGCATGATGGGGTGAAACAGGAGAAACTCTCAGAATTACTCCCTATGACTTCCAAGTTCAAAAATGTGATTATCTCCCAGCAGGACACGAGAAATCCCCAGAGGTCCAACAGCACCTTGAGACAGCAGCCCTGAGTATGAAGCCCTTATTTCAGAGCACGGCTGTCCCCTGTGATCAATTCTGGCTGGAAATAATAGCCGATAGCCATGCAAATGTGATGATTAACTTCTGCAGCAGCAGCATATGGATCAGAATCACCAAAATACACATGCACTAACTCCTGTTAATCCGTTATCTTCATTTTTTAAGATCCACAGTCCAGCCTATTTGTATGGCTCAATGCTAAGACAAGGGAGCAGATTATGTCTGAACCCCTTCTCATTCAAATCAGAGCAATGCTATTCATTTCAGGAGTTACATCAATGTAGAAATGGCATGAATAGGGACTTTGCTTTATCTTTCTTATCCCGCCACATAACAGTATCATTTAAATCTCTAAATCCAGTCATCTGTGTTTCCCCCATTTTCTACATCAATTGTAAGATAAAGTTATAAAGCGCTAAATATTTGGTGCTCCCACTGCAGAGCATTTGGCTTCTGGCAGGATTATACCATGGAAGCAAAGCTGATGCTCATAAACAATGTCTTTTACTAAGTACTTTCATAGGCAGCTGTTGGCATTCAATTTTATAATGTAAATCATTCATTGCTTACATCTTCTGATACCCAGCCAAAAGGTAAAAAAGATATTGTGCTATATGTGTGTTGGGTGTATTCTGCAGATCTCTATGCTAAGGTCAACTTTATCTACAACTGAAATCAGTAATTGTGGAGGCAGCCAGCAATATTTTACATTCTCCCCTTACATATCTGAGAAATATTTTTCTACTGCTCTTCCTGAAGGATATGCACCTCTTCTGCAATGTGAACATCAAAATCCTAATTACACATGGTTTCGTGAGTATGCATCTCCCAACATTGATATATAGGGTTTGCAATACTTGTGTTTTGCAGCCTGGTCAGATGTCAACAGTAACAGCAGCATTCTGTGTTTTTCTCGGACACCAGTTTAGCAGGGATTAAGTATATCCCTTAGCGTTTTCCACACCACCTCTCAGAGAGCACCCAAAATCTCATTTCATTTTTCCTTAGGTAAGGGAAAGATGCTGAAAGTAAAACAGTTATCTGGACCTCAGAAGAACCTGGAAGAGGAGTTGGAGCCCAAGGAAAAGGAGAGAAACTGGATAGAAAGATCAGATGAAGCCGATGGCATAATATTCAGCTTTCAGGATTCAAACACTGCTCAGATCATATAACCTCACGTGGCTGTATCAGTGAGACCAGTAGCATATTTCCAGAAACCTGCAGCACTTTCAGAGTTGCTGCACAGCAGATTTTAGTCACCCTAACAACATTTTATCGCAATGGCAGCTTCAGCAATCTGTAATTTTGTCACATTTTCTAAGTGCAAGCAGGATTTTCTGCCCTGACCCATGCCACCCTGACAGCGTCCATCTTCTGCTGCGATCTAGGGGTGGTGGGACAACATCCCAACACCCAGGCAGATCTGCTGAACTGTCAGCTGCCCTCAATTCTCCCTGAAATCCCCAGATATGGGGATTCACATTATTCTGAAGTTTTTCTGTAGTGGATTTGATGCCGCTTGGGTCTGATTTATTGGCTTGTGGACTGACTGGTGGCACAAGAGCAGGGCATCCCCATGTGCTGTAAAACGAGTTGACGAGAAAGAAAACCAGGCTGGCTGAGTAGGGAGATTTGCAATGATCTCAGAAAAAAGACGAAAGTCTATGAGCTTTAGAAGAGGGGGCAGGCGTCCCAGGAAGACTACAGGGATGAGGTGAGATCTTGTAGGGAAAAAATCAGAAGGGCTAAAGCCCAACTGGAACTTCAACTGGCCACTTCGGTCAAAGACAATAAAAAGAAAGAACTTCTTTAAATATATCAGCAGCAACAGGAGGACAAACGAGGCTCTCCCTCCCTTGCTGAGTGCAGAAGGGACAGTAGTGATGAGGGATGAGGACAAAGCAGAAGTGCTCAATGCCTTCTTTGCCTCAGTCTTTAACTCCAAGGAGGAATGTCCTAGGGATACTCAGCCCCCTCAGCCGGGAGATGGTGGGAATGAAGCTCCAGCTGTTCAGGAGGACTTGGTTAGTGACTGCTCGGCCAAGTAGACATACAAAAATCCATGGGGCCAGATGGGATCCACCAGAGGGTTTTAATTGAACTGGCAGAAGTCGTCGCCAAACCCCTTTCCCTCATCACCAGCAGTCGTGGCTGACTGGGGGAGTACTGCTAGACTGGAGACTGGTAAATGTTACACCCATTTACAAGAAGGGTCGGAGGGAGGATCCAGGCCTGTCAGTCTGACCTCGGTACTGGGGAAGGTCATGGAGCAGATCATCTTGAGTGCTATCATGCAGCACATGCAGGACAACCAGAAGATCAGGGCCCTTTAACATGGGTTCACCAAAGGCAGGTCATGCCAGACCAACTTGATCTCCTTCTATGAGGGAAAGGCTGTGGATGTGGTGTACCTGGACTTCAGTAAAGCCTTTGGCACTGTTTCTCACAGTATCCTGCTGGAGAAACTGGCTGCTGATTCTATCAGCGTGGACAGGCACAGCCTCTGCTGGGTTAAAAACTGGCTGGATGGCCGGGCCCAAAGGGTTGTGGTAAATGGAGTTAAATCCAGTTGGAAACCAGTCACGAGCCGCGTTCCCCAGGGTTCAGTGCTGGGTCCAGTCCTGCTCAACATTTTTATCTATGATCTCGATGAAGGGATAAAGTGCACCCTCAGCAAGTTTGCTGATGACGCCAAGCTGGGTGCAAGTGTGGATCTGCTTGAAGGAAGGGAGGCTCTGCAGAGGGATCTGGACAGCCTGGATCCATGGGATGAGACCAATAGGCTGAGGTTCAACAAGGCCAAGGGCAGAGTCCTCCATTTGGTACACAACAACCCCATGCAGCGTAACAGGTTGGGGAAGAGTGGCTGGAGAGCTGCCTGGCAGAGAAGGACCTGGGGGTGTTGGGTGACAGCGGCTGAACATGAGCCAGCAGTGGCCCAGGTGGCCAAGAGGGGCAGTGGCATCTTGGCCTGTATCAGACCCAGCGTGGTCAGCAGGAGCAGGGAGGCGATTGTGCCCCTGTGCTCAGCACTGGTGAGGTCACACCTCGAGTGCTGGGTTCAGTTTTGGGCCCCTCACTACAAGGACACTGAGGTGCTGGAGCGTGTCCAGAGAAGGGCAAAGAGGCTGGTGAGGGGGTTGGAGAACAAGCCCTGTGAGGAGAGACTGAGGGAACTGGGGCTGTTTAGCTTGGAGAAGAGGAGGCTGAGGGGAGACCTCATCACTGTTTACAACTGCCTGAAAGGAGGTTATGACGGGGTGGGTGCTGCGCTCTTCTCACAAGTGACAAGTGATAGAATGGGCGGGAATGGCCGCAAGTTGCACCAGGGGAGGTTTAGTCTGGACATTGGGAAGAATTTCTTCACTGCAAGGGTGGTCAGGGATTGGAACAGCTGCCCAGGGAGGTGGTGGAGTCACCATCCGTAGGTTTTTAAAAGATGGGTAGACAAGTTTCTTAGGGATGTGGTTTAGTAGGGAGATAGGTATGGTTGAACTTGATCTGAGAGGTCTCTTCCAACCTTATGATTCTATGATTCTATGACTATCTGGCAGTAGATAGAGAAAAAAGTGCAAATGAAGAAGCACAACATCTTCACATGCAGGTGAGGTGTTCATAGTGCTGCCAGCATTGACAGTAAAAAGTACCCAAGTATCTGGGACTGATTAACCTGAATTTTGACTTTCCCCCAACAGTTTCCAAAATTCAGGTTGTGATTTAAAAAACACAGTGTGACTTCTGACATGTGAGCTCCACCAACAAGATTTCTATTTTCTTGTGTTTATGGAACAAAACTAGGACCCTTCATCTTTAATATTGCATCTCTCTCTTCTCATCTCTATACTTTACAGACACACTCACTTTTCAATGTGTGTCACTGGTATAAAATAGACAAAGGACAAGCCACCACTGTCTGTGCTATTATCATTTCTATTCACAAGCAGACTAAAATAAACTATTCTGTTGATTTCTTTGTCTATGTGGAAAAATTAACCAGCATGATCACGATAATAACCTAGCGTTATCACAGTCCTCAGATGGGCACACTGTTCCAATTTTATTTGGAAGTAATTATTTCAAAAGCACAGCAATTTTGCTGGGAAGGTGTCTCACTCTGAAAGATTGTGTCCATACAGCTTCCACTGCAGCAGCAGTGGCAGCGATTTACTTTGCATAAGAAAAACCCAAGAGAGGGAACACATTACATGTGTCTCCTCCATGACATGCTGCAGTAAATACGAGACTAAAAGGGCTGAATAAGAGAAATCTTGGAAGTCAGATGGAGCCAAGCACAGAAAGTGAACAGTCACGCCAGGCTCAGAGCCACAGTCACAATTTGGCTCTGCACAGCCTTATATCATTTGTAATAATGACACTCCACTTTGTCCCAGCTTTAATTTGGATCACCAGTTACAAATGGGAACAACAACAACAAAATTATGATGATCCAATACTTTTTACTGCCTTTTGAAGCCTACTGCATCTTTACAGCAAGGAAGTGGAAATAAGATGATGGCTGAGAATCCCTCAGCAGGGATTTGTCTCCCTGTATGTCTTTCTGCCAAACTGAGATCAACTGCAAGCCTTACTGGGATGTAAAGTTCCCTGGATGCAATGGGTTTCCGCCAAAGCACAAAAGTGGGCGAGCCACTTCTTAAGAAGCACTTAGTTTAAATTAAAATGAAATATAGAGCAAACTTGCCCCCGACATACCAGGAAGTGAAGGCAGGAAGCAAAAAGGCCACAATCAACAAGGTCTAAACTTTAAAGTGAAAAAATATACATTTAAATACATTTATTATAAATTGTGTTTGGAAACAACCCATTAAGTATTTATTTTCTGCAAAAGTCTAAGATAAGTACTCTATATAAATACTATGACAGACCAAAATAAGTCAATAGTAAGGGTCAAAGTCTACCAGATTCAAATACTCAGCTACAAATTTTCATAGAACCTTTCGTTTTCCAAGCTCCTGAGGGTAAACGCTTCTCTAAGATTATTTTGCAATATATTTAAGATACAGTTCTCTAAATAATCTCTCCCATATATTCCTATATCAACATTTGCTTCGATTTCAGTGGTATAAGGTATCAGAAGTCAAATTGATCCATTGGATGAACTTTACTATAGATAGAGTATTTGCAGAAACTGAAGAAGCAGATAAAAAACAAACAAATGAAAACAAAACAAACAGTTATTAGAGATCATCTTTGAGCTTCTAATTAAGATCAAGATTTTTTGCCAATTTCTTTAGCAAATTAGTCATCCTCCTCTTTATTATTGTACCGTGGTTGTTAAACCTGCTCTGATGCTGTTTGTTTATCTTTGAAGTATTTAAATAATAAATAAATAAATTTATATTTCCTTGATTTCTATTATTAGGTGATCAGCTCTTCATTCCTCTCTGTATCTACAGCAGTGCTTCTCTGTGGTTTAGGATTTGTTATATTTCCTTGTTAAATATGTGGGCACATATGGAGTCAGTTACTATTTCAAAACACCTCCCTCAATTTGAACATCATCTTTGCTGGAAAAACACCTTATCTGCACATACCTGTTGGAGAAACCAGAATATTTTATTCACAGTAGTTGTTGACTGTGTGCTGTCTCGACAGGATGGTAAAAAAAAGACTGATGAAACCCTTTCTTGCATGGAACTGGCACCAAAGAGTTATAACTATGCAGTAGAAACCAAGTCCTGCTTACGCATTGCCAAAGCAATCTGTCGCCAGGGAAATGTCCAGATCTTTAATGCACAAATAGCAGAGTCAGTGCCCAGTCAGTATTACATTAATCGAGGGCTGTGAAAGAGAAGTGTTTTAAGAGCCTAGCCAAGTTTTGGAGAAGCACTGCCCCACAGCTAAGCCAGCAGCCAACACTGCCCTGTTCCCAAGTCCCAGCATTGCTCCTGCTTTCCCTGACTTGGCCACAATAACGGTCCACCAGAACCAAGGAGATCAGCCTGATTTCATAATGCGAACCCCCAGTCTGGTGTCCTCTCTTCATCGGAGCAGGACGCACTTGCTGCAGACAACAATCTACTCATTGTTCAACAAAATACTTGTTACACATGCTAATCATTATAATTTTTGCAGGCAGATAGTACCATCCATCTGATGAGCTCAGCCTACAAATTTAGCTTGAATCTGATCTGGCATCTGCCTTGAAGTATGCTTTGATTTGAAAATTATGTTAAGACTCTGCCTAGAATTGTTTCTGTGTGTGCATGTGGATCTGTGTGTGCCTGTACACATGGACAGGAATTCCTAATATTTCAGTACTCTTTGAATGAGCGCTGAGCACCACAGACCATCTGCCAGTAACTGCATCTCTAAACTTGGAAAAAATGGAAAGGAAGAGATATTTTAATCATTTTGCACATAACAGCAGTGATTTCTCTGGAAATTCAAGCAGCTCTAAAAGGCGTGTACCATTTCCAAAGGCAGCTCTCACTCAACAGGTTATGAATTCTCCATAATTCAATGTCTTAATACTCTACTATGTCAAATAAGGACAAAAAATACATCTTTATCTAGCCAGGGTCCATATGGCAGGTGCCTTCCAGACATTTGGAATCTCAGATGTAAAGTGCTAAAGAAAGGCAAAATAATCTTGTTAGATGACAGCAAGGTAGAAATGAAGTGCACTGTCAGAATGTCTCTGTGGCTCCTGAAGGTCTCTGTAATACTGCATGCAGAGACTTGATGTTCAGGAGAGACTTCTTAGTTTAATCTGTCAGGTTTTATCACTATGGTATACGCAGCACCCTTTTTTTTGGTTCTTAGAATTGCCTGGGTTTCTCCCCAAATTGTATTTGTTGCAGTTGGAAATTCTTTATCAGAAGAGTTTTCTGAAAAAAAGCCAACAAACCAACGCCCTTGCCTGGGTTTCAGTTGGTATTTCTCTCACATCCCCATTGCACAGCCACAGCAGCCTCTTCTGAACATATTTTCATTTAGACTTTTGCACTTCAATATTTCTTTTTCCATTTCTTATTCTTACTCATCAAAAAAAAAAAAAAAAAAGAGAGAGAGAGAGAAATCCAAGGCTCAGAAAATACAAACTGACTAATGGAAAAAAGCTGCATGTTTGAATTTTTCTAGTCCTTAGAGCATGTGATATGAAGTCTTGTGAAGCAGCAAAAGTCTCTCATAAAGTGCTCCCAGATCTTCCTTCAGTCACTGTTTCAAGCAACCAATATCTAGTTTCCTTTTTTTAAGTAAAACATGCTATTATTCAGCTTGAACTACCTGGGGTCTAGAATTCTGAAATAGCTAATAAAAAAAGTTTTCTACACAGCTCTATTTTTGTATCAAATCCAAAGCCCTGCACGTCAGAGCTGTTACTTCAAATGAACATTTTTCTGTGTCACTGAGACAGGTGCGTGGTAACAAGCACAAGAAATCCAAAGGACCAGTGAATCAAATAAATCACCAGAAATCCTGATAGAGAGGGAGAGACAGAGACAAACCTAGAAAATTAAACTGCTACACTGCTCTTGAAGAATTGCAATTTACAGCAATAAAAAATGTCCTTGCAAATAACATCATCGAAAACTTCCCAGAACTGAAATGTCAAATACTAATGCAATTCCACTAAATATCCCCATATAATTCCCATTTCAGTGACATTAAAGAGTCAGAAGGCAAAGAATTACCATCCAGGGAACTGAGCACGGGGAAGAAGGACTGGAGATATGCCTGAAGAGAGGAGGATCCAGATAAGGGCCAGAATTAGAAGCCCGTTACAATCTCCAGCCTGGTCAATTTGCACATGGAAGTGAGTCAGCACAAAAGCTGTTTATACTCCTGTTTCTTAAGAGAGGGACAGAGAGAGAATGGTAAATGAATGAGCTTTCTCTGTATCACGAATCTGTCAGGTTTAATGGAAAGCCTAGACTCATTTTGAGTTAATTGGCTTAAGGCAAAGAAGTCTAAGTGCCATAAACACCATGAATATCAAAGGGTTCCAAGTGGTGCTTATGAATACAAGGGGCTGTTATGCAGGCAGCCTAAGGCTTTCGCCTCCATTTATTATTTTTTTTTTAATACTTCATTGCCAATTTGCAATCTGAACAGATACCTGGGGCCAAAGGGCTGCAGGGGTACCCAGGTGCAAATCCACCACTCCCCACCACCACACCCCCACTCAGCAAGCAGCTGCTTTCACTTCATTCCTTTAGGAAGCTGTGGCACAGCAGATCTGTTTGCAGGGGAGGAAAAGGCAACCCAGCGATGTACGCTCCCAGGCTATGTCCCACATGCCCACTTTGTGAGCTGGGGACGGAGTAGAGGCAGGGGAGCCACCCACCTCTTGCTTGGTTTCTCAGCTCACACTCAGCAGAGAAACAGCCCCCGTCAGGTCTCTGTTGCAAGGGACTAGGACTGCATGGGAGCATCTATGAGCTGGTGAACACCACAGCCTTTCGGTTCTTGTGAGACAGCCTGGGTTCTGCAGAGTATTCGTCTGGCAAATCAGACAAGCTCCTGCCTGCATGTAGGCCATGGGACCACGGGCCGTGTCTGCGTACTGATACACCATTTGATAATGATTTTGATTGCAGTATTTTTGAGGTCATAATTACAGGGTTGGTGGGAGGTCATTGAGCAAAGGCCATTTCTGCTGGTGCCAGATTACGTGCTTGTAGACCCACTTCTGACATCTTCCATCAGTCACTTTGGTATTTCTTCCCTTGATGCTCAGAGCAACCCTTAACTCAGGTCAGCCTGCAAAGTGCCATAGTCCCCCTTTACATCCTTTCTTACCCTGGTATTTCATCTGCTGCAGGGTGTCTGCCTAGCCAGAGCTGCTGAGCACCAGACTCTGCTCAGCCTTGTCTCATCCTTTCCCTGTAGCCATCCTTTCCTGCCTGCACCATCTGAACAGTGGTGCAGAAAGCACACGTGTCTCCAAAACCATAATTCATCCGTTTAGATCAACAAAGATATGGTGTGAAGTCAGATGGAATTCATTTAAATATTATAGATGTGAATATTAATTTGCAAACTTAGTGAGTTGAGTTGCAAACCACATCTGGCTGGGAGAGTAAGAGGGCTTTTCCACTTTTTATTTCTGCACAGCACTCAGCCCTGGGGCACCCCAGTCAAAGGCAAGTGGTCTGCTGTGGACCATTGCTTCCACTGAAACACCATGCTGACAGTTCAGCTATGATGAAAAAGCCAGTCTTTTGCAGAAAAAAATCTCATTGGGAGCGATACCAAAGCTATTGCTGTGGGCAGATCCCTCTGTTGTGAGCTGAAGTGGAGGAGCCCACATCTGCTGCATCTTTCTCTACAACTTTGCTTCCTGTAATAGAAAAAGCAAGAAGATACCGGGATGTTTCTCAAATGGAGTACTTCAAGAGGAATCCACTGCTCAACAGCCCAGTTCTGCCTGTCCTCCCTCTCTCCCAGCAGCACTCCTGCCCTCATCTCTTTGAGATGCTGCCGTTCTGTACGGAATAAGTGGTGAATGTGAAATCCCGACAAAGGAGAGGGAACTAATGGGCTATTTCTATTTCTGGAATTGCCCATTAGAGCAGCTATTCTGTGGTACACAGCATGCCAGTGCATTTAAAAAAAAATAAATAGGAACAAGAGTATTAGCAGAGGAAGCATATGTGGCCCCAAGACCATGACTCATCGGGTTAAATCGACCAGCTGAGGTCAGTGCTTCTATTTATTGGCTTTTAGTTGCAAATATGGCAATGGGGACAGTGATTCTATTACTTAAATTTTACATGCTGTGTAAAATATGGCAGTGATTAATGTCTGTAACTGAGGCAGCTAGCTAGCTAGATGTGCTGCTTTTAAAATTTGGAAGCTATTTCAAGGTCAAGAGGTTTAGTTTTCTTCCTAAAGTGGGTTTTCAGCTGGGCTTCCTACAGACTTCAGGGTAGGTATTTATAGGCAATAAAGGTATTTTGTGCTCTCATAGGCATCCAAAACCAGAGCTGAACCACAGCTTGATGAGAAAAGCCCCACTAATTGCACATCCACAGTTACCCATCTTTCAGGTATTGTGGGACCATGAAAGCATTGACCGTAAGCTGATGCCAAACATGAGGCTGTTTTGACAAATACAGAAAACATTTCTACAATGTGTTGTTGGTTTTCCTTTTGGTGTCCCAAATTTTGGATACAAAGCATCCTCTTCTTTAATCAGTCTATACTCTGGTCATTTATGCAAGCAACGTGCAAGGGTTTGGGTTAGATGGTGCAAGTAGGGGGCTCATGGGCTGCTGCATCAGGACATATTCAAGCTACATCTAAAACAGATGGTGGGAAGCCATCTCACTGAAGAAGGTCTACTTCTGTTGCCAGGACATCGCAGGCAGACCATTTCAATAGGTACAAACAACTTCACATCCCTGCTGTTTTTTACATGAGTTGCTACCATTTTCACTGTGAAATGATTCCATTCTGTTCTTTGTTGTCAATTAAAAAAAAAAAAATCAGAGGTAGTGCTTATGTGAGTAGAGAGCTTTGTGTTGATCTCAGGAAAAAAAAGGAAAGCTTTGGAAGAAGGGGCAGGCATCCCAGGAGGAATATAAGGCTGAGGTGAGATCATGTAGGGAAAAATCAGAAGGGCTAAAGCCCAACTAGAACTTCAACCGGCCAGTTTGGTGAAAGACAATACAAAAAATGCTTCTTCAAATATATTAATAACAACAGGAGGAACAAGGAGAACCTCCCTCCTTTACTCAGTGCAGGAGGGAGAGTACTGATGAGGGACGAGGACAAGGCAGAGGTGCTTAATGCCTTCTTTGCATCAGTCTTTAATTGCAAGGTGAGATGTTCTCGGGATACTCAGCCCCCTGAGCCAGAAGACAGTGAGAATGAAGCTCCAACGATTCAGGAAGATTTGGTTAGAGAACTGCTTGGCCAATTAGATGCACACAAGTCTACGTGACCAGATGGGATCCACCCAAGAGTGTTAAGGGAGCTGACAGAGGTCCTCACCAGACCTCTTTCCCTCATCTACCAACAGTCCTGGTAAACTGGAGAACTGCCGCTAGACTGCAGACTGGCAAATGTTACACCTATTTACAAGAAATGTGGCAGGAAGAATCCAGGTAACTACAGGCCTGTCAGTCTGACCTCGGTGCTGGGGAAGGTCATGGAGTAGATTGTCTTGAATGCTATCATATAGCATGCACAGGACAATCGAGTGATCAGGCCCAGTCAGCATGGGTTCACCAAAGGCAGGTCCTGCCAGACCAATCTGATCTCCTTCTATGACCAAGTTACCCATTTAATGGACAAGGGAAAGGCTGTGGATGTGATGTACCTGGACTTCAGCAAAGCCTTTGACACTGTTTCTCACAGTATCCTGCTGGAGAAACTGGCTGCCATTGGCCCGGACAGGCACAGCCTCTGCTGGGTTAAAAACTGGCTGGATGGCCGGGCCCAAAGGGTTGTGGTAAATGGAGTTAAATCCAGTTGGAAACCAGTCACGAGCTGTGTTCCCCAGGGTTCAGTGCTGGGTCCAGTCCTGTTGAGTATCTTTATCAACAATCTAGAAGAAAGGGATAAAGTGCACCCTTAGCAAGTTTGCGGGTGACACGAAGTCGAATGTAACTGTGGATTTGCTTGAAGGAAGGGAGGCTCTGCAGAGGGATCTGGACAGGCTGGATCCACGGGATGAAACCAACGGGATGAGCTTCAACAAGGCCGAGGGCAGAGTCCTCCATTTGGGTCACAACAACCCTGTGCAGCGTTACAGGCTTGGGCAAGAGGGGCTGGAGAGCTGCCTGGCAGAGAAGGACCTGGGGGTGTTGGTTGACAGCGGCTGAACATGAGCCAGCAGTGGCCCAGGTGGCCAAGAGGGGCAGTGGCATCTTGGCCTGTATCAGACCCAGCGTGGCCAGCAGGAGCAGGGAGGTGATTGTGCCCCTGTGCTCAGCACTGGTGAGGCCGCACCTCGAGTGCTGGGTTCAGTTTTGGGCCCCTCACTACAGGAAGGACACTGAGGGGCTGGAGCGTGTCCAGAGAAGGGCAACGAGGCTGGTGAGGGGGCTGGAGAATAAGCCCTATGAAGAGAGACTGAGGGAGCTGGGGTTGTTTAGCTTGGAGAAGAGGAGGCTGAGAGGAGACCTCATCACTGTCTACAGCTGCCTGAAAGGAGGTTGTGTTGAGGTGGGTGCTGGGCTCTTCTCCCAAGTGACAAGTGATAGGACAAGAGGGAATGGCTGAAAGTTGCACCAGGGGAGGTTTAGACTGGACCTTAGGAGGAATTTCATTACTGAAAGAGTGGTCAGGGATTGGAACAGCTGCCCAGGGAGGTGGTGGAGTCACCATCCCTGGAGGTGTTTAAAAGACAGGTAGACAAGTTTCTTATGGACATGATTTAGTAGGGAGACAGGCACGGTTGGACTCCATGATCTCAGAGGTCTCTTTCAACCTGACGATTCTGTGATTCTGTGATTCTGTGATTCTGATGGGAGGACAGTATTCTTCTCCATCAGACACCCAGAAACCTGTAGGTGTGTCCTGTTACAATGCATTTGTACAGGAGAAGAGATATCCTTCTCTTCTGTCTTTCACCAGGAAATCCCAGGACAATGACAAAGCAAGCCCAGAGCAGAAGCATAACTGCATTGTCTCCATTTATCGCCATTTCCCAGCACAGAAGCAAAGGTAAGTTAAAACCGAGCGACTCAGAGCTCTGATTCACATCTCACTGCTGTTATCCTTCACCTCGCTGCTGTGTGGGTAAACAGGGGCTCAGCAGGTCTGCTAAGAGAAAGCCAGACTCTGCTCAAGCAGGGGAGCTCGCTCCAGAGGCTGATGTGGCAGGCAGAGCCCAAAGGGATCGCTGCAGCACAATCCCATCTCTGTTGGTCAAAACTAAGAGCAGAAACACAGGGAAGTTCCAACCCAACAGCTGTATTGCAACGTAACAGCTGGAGGCAGCTGGTCTCTGTCACCCTGGGCAATGTGACTGCAGCAAATACCAGTGGGGAGACCACAGGCATCTGCCGGGCAAACCCATGAGAAAGGCAGCTTAAGCAAAGGACGCCAGGCTGGGCCAGGTGTGCCAGGACTTTACTGGCTGCCAACCCCAGCAAGGGGAAGGCTGAAGGGTCTGTAAGTGTATTAGCTAACCCCTCCTGGCATTTGGTACAAGGCAGACCACCTCCTATCCCTCCCTTCCCAGCCAGCCTCTTTCTTCATGGCTGGCTCCTGCAAGCAGATGCTCCTGGGAGATGAATCCCCATCCTTCCATGCTGCTCAGCCTCACACACCCACGGCTGTCTGTCTGCCTGCAGCCTCTTAACAGTCAGACTCAATCACCAGAATATGTAAAACTTCCTATAAGAACCCTGTAGCCCCACAGTAATTACAGGCAAACTGCAGTGCTGTTTGGAGCTGTGCTGTAATTACTAGCAGCAAAGATAAAACCTCTGAGCAGGCTCTCAAGCTATTTAGATTACAGCTCTGCTCATCTTAGCACTACTCTCCGCAGCAGCATCCGTGTTTCAGCAACATCAGCTGGTCACTGTGTAGAGTTTCATGTAGTTTTATCACTCCCCAGTTATTAAAGTTTTTTGCTTGTTTGAGGGTTTGTTTGGTCTTTTTTGTTTTTATTTTTTTTAAGGCCAATTTCCGTACAAGATATTTTGGTATAATTTTCTCCCCTAAGCCGTCACTAGACACCACTTTAAAGGTTCATACTCATGAATTTCATTATTTCCAATGGAAATTGCATGCATCTCAGGTCCCTGGAGCATCAAGGGGCGATGATTTAACTACTAATGTCAGTCTGATAATTTTGTTGCCTAGGTTTGGAGGCATCCTCTGCAACCATTTCCCCACTAAATGCTTGGTGTCTTGAATTTTTCATGGCTAAGACATCTATGACTAAGGCACCCAGAAAGATTATTCTTTTTAAATACAGGTTAGCTACTCTTTTATTTGATTTGTGTGGGTGTTATTTCACTCAGTGCTTCGGCATCTTGTGACCCACTTACAGGCTGAAACAGGCTCCAGTGAACTTTCATGCCTTTATATTCAGGTTGTTCTTCACTTACAAAAAAAACCCTCTGAGGCAACTCTATCCTTGAGCTTTAAATCAGAAATGGCTATTCTGTATAAATGAATGTAAAAATGTTATAGCAGTTCATTTCATGATTCCTGTGAGCTATGAGGGCCAAATGAGATCTCAACAGGACTCAAGGTGCTGGGCTTGCATAGTAGGATGTGAAGTGTCAGGGACTGTCGTGAGCTTTTTTTAGCCCTTGAGATAGCTCACGTCCCAAACCCAAGAGGATTGTGAACCCAGGGTATCTCCTGACGTGGTGGCTGGGGTGAAGCCGCTGCAAAGACTGAGGTGCTCTCCAGGCACCTCCAAATCCTCCCCCAGGCAGGAGAACACTGGGAGAGGTTCCAAAATCCCTTTGGAAGGAGTTTAAAAGAAAAGGAAAATAAAACTACTTCTATCCCAAAACAACAGTGCCCTTGTGGGGAGCCTTATTTGTGCCTGGCACTTTATTTTGCTGGTATAATCGTGCCAGAAGAATGTGTGTGCTCTTCTGTACTGATATGCCCTTAAGGAGTTTAAGAAGTTCAATCTGTCTTTGAAGATGTTGTGAGGTGACTTAATTGTGAGGTAAATGCATCTTCAGAGGGAAACTACCACTCTGTAACAGCTGGGAGTTACAGTCAGGACTCCAGCCTTAGAAATGTAGGACACTTGCACAGTATCAGCACCAGGTTAACCTTATCCAAATAAAACTAGTGAAGTACAAAACAGAAGCGTAAAGCTCCCAGTCTCTTGTTATCCTCACATGGAGGCAGGATGTCTTACCAGAAAAAATGATTTAGCCAAAACCTGTGACGCACAGTGGGAAGCAGATACAGCTTTTGGTCAGGAGACTGGACTACATTTATTAGCAGTTGCTCCTCACTGTCAAAGTCACCTTCATTAACAGCCGTTTCACAAGCTCCTGCAGTTTCGAGGAGAAACATAGCATTTCACAGCAAGGCAAGTGAAGTCATAGATATGTAGGAATATCCCAATGACTCTCCGCAACTTGGAATATTTGACTTGTGTGGTACTTTATGGATTTTGTCTTGCTTTTTTTAAAAAAGAAAAAAAACCCTATATGATGTAACAGGTCATGAAGGAATGCTAACAAGAAAGCAAAGAAGTCGCTTATTTAGAAATAAACATGGGCAGGAGACCAAGAACAGTCTCAACAGTTCTAGAAATAAGAGTCACTAAGATAAGATGTAATTTATGTTAAAACTTTAGAAACCCATTTCATGCATTAGAGAACTCAGTAACTTAAATGTTAGATATTTACTGAAACACACACAAAGTCTGTCCTGTGGTAAAAGCTAGTGGTTATAAAAGATGTGACATCCACACAAACAAAGGCAGTAAAAGAACAACAAAATTACTTCACAGGTAACAAGCATTTGCAGAGATGTTGATTGCCCTGGGCAGTGGGGTTGGTCTGTCCTTTCAGAGGGTTTTGCTCACAGCTCCATCCCTTCTGCCCTGTCCTGTCTCTGGTGCTTCCCACCACGAACTCGGGGACCCTGACTGGCAGGGATCTCTCTGTTTCTGTTGGCAGTTGTCAGTCATTCTTTACATTACCACAGGACACCTGCTTTAAAACTTCTCCTGTCTTTTCTCAAAGATTTTAATGCTCTTCAGAAAGGTTGCTTCACATCCCCTGTGACTCAAAGCAGACAGAGAGTGAGACTGAAAGTAGTGGGTAGCTTCTAAAGAAATCTAGAAAGCCTACAAGCTTTTTAATAACATAGTTGTGTGTGCACATAATTAAATTAAAAAACAATTACCACAATTTACAATATGAATCCAACTCTTTCGCAAACTGAGATTGCAGTTGAGTTTGGTTGATTCTCTGTACACAGTCCTGGCTGATGTTTCTCCTTAAGGTGGAATGACAAAAGGCAGGTTTTGGTGGGTGCTCTGACTATTCAATTCTGGAGTGACATTAACCAACCTTTTCCTGTTCCTGAGGAGATTGGAAGGAGGTGGCAATTTGTTTATTGAACTGAAGTGATGTTGAATTGAAAAATAAGAGATAACAAGAACCTATGCTGAACACCATGGTGAAAATGAATATCTTACCATACAGACTGGTCCAGTAGGAGAGATCCCTGCATGGAATACAAGTTTGTGCTGCATCACTAAGTGCCTTGATATTAATTCATGAATATGGGTGGGTATTAACTGAGAAAGGCAAGTATTAAACCAGTGCAGATATGTAATCTTGTCTTTGAAGAAAGTGACAGCTGTATGTATTTGCTGAAAATATCTTGTAAATACATGCTTTTTCAAAATAGTTTTCCACCTCTTAAATTAACAGAAGCATCTACAATAAGGTACTTTTCCTTAATGTTTGAAGCAGTGAAACAACTTTTCAAACAACACCCATGGACTTGCATGACTTTGCAGAAGCTCAAAAAACCTCTCAGTCCAAGCTATTTCACCAGCAGTGGCCAGTGATGTGGAACTTCTTCCCCTCCTCATGCCCTTCAGGACATGCTACAGGCAGGTCTGGGGCCTTGCTTGGGGTTTGCTGCCTGAATGAAACCACCTTGGTGCATTACCTGCCTGATATCGACATTTCTTGCAAAAGAAATGTTGATACTGGCAGTTTGGCTGCTAATATCTCCAGTCTATCAGCCAATGAAAGAACTGAATAATGTTTCTAGCACATGTAAAATTTGCGGACATTCAGGACAAAGCTGTGTGATTATTGTGTGGACTGCTTTACTTCTGCTCAAATAAAACACAAGGAAACCACCATAGCTCTCTGTTCCTCAGTCTCTCAGTCTGCTATTTGACCAGACTGTTGAGTGCCAGGCTTGTTGGAGTACCCGACTTAACAGTCTCAGTCAAAGTGATGAAGCTGAACACAGAGTTACAGAAATACTAGCTGAGAGGGACCTTTGGAGCTCATCCAGCTCAGCCTCCCACTTGGAGCAGGGATTTTGCCAACACTAGATCCGGTCAGCTGTGGCTTTGTCTAGACAAGCGTGTAAGACCTCCAAGGATGAAGATACCACAATGCTTCTGGTTAGTCTGCCCCAGGGCTGCACCACCCTCCTTGTAAAGAAATTTTCATAAAGTCCAATTTGAAATTTCAAAGGTGCAGTTTGATGCTATCAGATGCTGGTATATTACTCGCTGCTGCTGACATCAGTTGGTCCCTGTTATTTTTAACTGCTCCCTTGCCAAGTAGCCATGGGCCCCTAGACCTTCTCTTCCCTAATTAAACAATCCAAGTTCCCTCTGCCTCTTCTTGTAGGCCAGGCACCCCAGTGCCCATGATGATCCTGAAGGCCCTTTGCTGGACCCTATTACCTCAACACTCCTTTTGAACCAGAGGACCTGAAGCTGGACATGGTATTGCTGATGTGGATGAGACTTCCAGCGTGCAGAAGAGGGGAATAACCATTTCCCTCAAGCCTTCTTCATATTGTCATGAGAGTGTCCTGGTGGTTCATATTCAAGATGGACCATGTCCTTTCCAGCAGCACCACTCCCACCCGCCTCCCACCTGCACAAGTACCCTGGGGCTTTCTTTCTACATCAGGCACATGAATCTGCACTTCTTGCTGATTTTCCTCAGATGCCTGCTGTCCCAGTTTCAGGTTTCTCTGTGTCCATCTGGATTAAAGCTCTTCTTTTTGGTATGTCAGCTACTCTTCCCTAACATTATCTTCCACAAATTTTCTGAAGATACAGCTTGTCTCCTTGTGTAGGTGGCTGATGATGCTGAACAGTGTAAGCCCCAGTCTACTACTGGAGACCAGCCAGTTTTCCCTTTACCTAACAGTCCAGGCTTCTAGCCTGTACTTAAACAGCTACCTTCTAAGAGTGCTGCAGAGACAGTGTTGAAAGTCTTTCTGAAGCCAAGTAGTCTTATATCCATTGCCCCCCATCCCCATAGCCAGGTATTTAATCACAGAAAGCAGTTTTGTTGGTCAGGCCCAGTTTGCACTTCATAAATCTTTAAGTACCTTCCTGCCCCTTTTACGTGTTTGGAAGTGGGCTCAAGAAGTTGTGCTTCCTGCACTTTCTTGTCTGGGATTTAAGACAGGCCTGGCTGTACCATGTTCTTCGTCTCAGAGGTGTAATACTGGCCCAGGCCTCAAGGACTTCCCTAAGTCACAATGATTTTTCCAAGCTGAAGCTTGCTGTCACTCTCAGCTCCTTGGGGTGAATCTCATCCACCCCCATGAATCTGTGTGTACATACAGCCTCTCTGAGCAGTCCCTACTGCTGGCCACCCCCCTCCACCCCAAGCTGTTCAGGGCAGACACCAAGCTCTGGTGCACACAAAGAAAAGTACATCAGTGTTTTCCATATTTCTTGTTACTTACTTATCTCTCTCACTCCTTGATTCACCCACGGTGTTCACCATGGACTGCCTCGTCTGGCAACAGCATATCACAGAATCATAGAAGGGTTTGGGTTGGAAGGAAACCTTAAAGCCCATCCAGTTCCAACCCCTTGCCATGGACAACCTCCCACTAGACCAGGCCGCTCAAGACCTCATCCAACCTGGCCTTGAACAATGCCCCGGGGAGGGGGCATCCACAGCCACCCTGAGCAACCTGGGCCACTGCCTCACCACTCGTACTGTGAAGAATTGCTTCCTAATCTCTAAAGTGTATGTGCAGCTCCTTTGGGAACCTTCTATCTCTCCAGCGCTGAGTGCAGGAAGATTACGGGCATCGGGCTCTGAGCCTTGGAACAGAGAAAAGCCTGGGAGGATAAGAGTTTCCAGGGCAGCCTTGACTACTGGCTGTACATCTGAAACCGTCAAGTGGCAAATCTGCAGAGCCTCAAGCAGCTAAGAGGCATTGATGTGGGAGAGCTGGGACTCATTTGACTGTACAACCAAAGCGCTGAAGACCAAGCAGACTCAGACCCTGTTCATTACTGTAACCCCACAGGGTGAACTGTCAGCTTTCTGAACTCCTTTCTGTGCCACTGATGAACATAACCTGCAAGACATGCCATGAGCGGGATACTCACCAACCTGCTCATAACTCAAGTTATCTTCTAAACAATTGCCTTGCGAAGATACACTTCAATTAAGGCTGCGGCGATGGTTGGTTCTCTCCATCGCTGCACAGAGTAAATGAAAATGTGCCAGACATTTCTGTTGTTCATGGCTCACAAATCCTTAACCCTTGTGCTGCCTTTCAGCCATATGTGATCTTGACTGCAGGTCTGTCCATTCTCTATAAAAGAAAGGAAAAAAATATTTTAGTATGATCAAAAGACAACTTTGTTTTCTTTTAAGACAAATTTAAGAAGTTAGTATTTCTGTAAATGCTATATATGAATTTCCCTGCTTTGCTGCTAGTACAGAAGGAATTCTGTATGTATTTGGCTGAGCATCTCAGATTTGGGTATATTAAAATGCATGTACATCTTCAGCTGGATCTCAGGAGGAAGCTCTCAATAGCAAGTGCCTAACAGCAGACAACATATTTGCAGCAAGGCAAATGCAGTGAATTTAACTCTGTTTCCTGTTTGCAAAGTATCCAACAAACAGACCTCAGTTGTTATTCCAAACGTGTTTGTAATTGCATTTTATTTCAGGCCTGTTTTATTTGTATGTATTCCAGATTAAGGAAGGTCACACATACTCCCTTTTTTCCAAGTACATCCATTCACCCGCTTGACGTGGTGTTTTCCTGGATGACTGAAGCCTTTGTTGAACAGCTGGCTGTTCCTTCTCTGTGCAGGCATAAGCACAGTCCCAGACACATCTGCAGCATTTTGGCTGCTGTGCATGAGCCAGACCCCTTAACACTGTTATGCCATGCTCAGAGAAACTCTTTGAGCCCAGGGGTCTCCTTGGCACACATGAGGTGGGACCACTGGGAGAGCAGCCTCCAGGGGAAGAGGTTCAGGTCTACCATGCTTAAGAAGGTTTATGACCTATCTGGATGGAGAGCAGCTCCCACAACACCTGAGAGGCAGCAAGTATTCCTCACCTTTGGCCCACGGCCCACTCCAGTTGGAGGGGGGCGGAGAAGAAAGAGTAGTGAAGCATGTATCCGTACAAGACCTTTTCAGAATGCCATTAAGACATTTTGGGCCAATTTCCTCCCTTGGACCAATTTTGGTCAGGCATCAGTGTGACTTCTCCATTAAGAGGTCTGCCTAACTGTCACAGTTGAGGTGGTTTACTGAGAGGCTGCTGCTTGGAGAAACAAGCAGGCTTTGCTAAATTACTTCTACAAGTCCTCTGAATCCAAGGTCTGAGATTTTTAATGGTGTGTAGGCGTTGTTCTGCTTAGCATTGCAAAACTTATACATACCTTAGCTAAACCTTATTTTCAGAAGTGACTGTGGTCCTCAGGGGCTTAAGGAGTCAGAGCAGGTTTTTTAAAGGTGGTTGAGACATGATTTGGTTTCATTTGAACAGACAGGAAATAAAGAAGGACCTATAAAGACACCCAAGTAGTGGCAAAGAAAGCTTATGAACTGCCTGTCATTGTGCTTTACCTCTACCAAAGCCTTCTCCTAACACCTACCTTCAAGATCAATCTCAGGGCAGAAAGAAAAAAATTCAAAGTTTGAATAAATATACAAAAGGAAGGGGCAACGCATGATAAATCCTGAAGGGTGAGTGCATTAGTTGATGGCAAATCCTTTCTGAGCAGACATCACATGCACTAGATAGGAATGAACTAAATGATGTATTAGGAATCAAGAAAACAAAACTAAAAACCTAAAATATTTTAGTCTATTTTGCCAGGGAAACAGCTTATGAGATCACATTGTAAGTATGTGTCTCTGTCTTCTCCCATTTGTCACTTCTGATCAAAATTAATAGAAACAAACCTTGCAAATAATTTAAATGTCTACAACTTCCACAAAAATAAATGTCCAAATAGAGAAGATCATTTTTTTAAGCTGGAACAAGCAGAAAGCCCAAAAGTGAAAATTAGTCTTGTATATAATGCTCTCACTGTACGAAAAGCTTGACTAAGAGAGAGCAAGTCCTTAGCGTGCTGGCTCAGGAACAAGACCTACTTAGATTAACTAGCAAAATCATGATCCTCAGCTGCCAGTCCCGCTTGCTGCACGGACAACAGCTTGTTTTGAAGCAGGCAAGGAAGTTTCAAGGTAAATTAGCACCAGGTCTTAGTCACCTTAACAAACCACATGTTATAAGCTGTAGCTGTCATGGACACAGCTAGTATTGACAAACATATTTGTTGAAGAAAGGGAGGTTCCTGGAGGCATAGTCGGGGAATCAAAGCAGAAGGGAAAGTGACTCCAAGGACAGTGCAATGGGAGAGTCAAGCTCAAGTTGATTGTAGAACTGAAAGCCAAAGGCCAGTAATAAAACAGCAAGAGTGGAAACACCTAAGGTTGGAAACCAGTACAACTCATCCACCAGCATGAAAGAGGAAGCTGCCGTGCAAAAGGGAAAGAAATACAGAACAGGCACAAAAGTCAAGAGGGAAAAAAACAAACCAGCAAATTGTTTGGAAGTACAGAAAGGTGTGCATGGGGAAAACAAAGGCTGCAACCCATCAGCATTTTTCCCTGTTCTTTTTTGCTGTTTTGGGGAATAGCTTTTCTTCTCACCCTTTCTAACAGAAGCTCTCTCTTCTCCCAAGTCAGAAGGCATTTCCTACTGTCAGCTTTTCACAGCCTTTGTGCTGCGGCACTGTGTGCAGGAGAAAACAGGATCCAATGGGGAGAAACTCCAGATTTTGTTCGGGGATTAACACAGGCAGCACCTCTGACCGTGCTTCTTCCCCACCCAAAGCTTCTCCTCTCATATCCAAGGAGGCAACCTCCTACCCACACCTGAAACCACACTTCATATTTGACACTAACCAAGCACTTCACAGCAGGTCATTTCTTGAGTAATTAACATGTCATATGCATTAAGCATTACCACAGATTGAATCACTTACTTTTTCAAGAGATTTGTGCCTCTTTGAGGCTGAAAAACCTTTTCTATATAGAAAGATAGATGGACAATATGGGAAACAAAGACAAAATAGATTTTGACTTCCTGAAGTGCCTGAAGCCCAGCTGAGGCAGAACTGAGGCTTTGATAGAAATCTGAAATTTCTGTTTCCCAAACCCGTGAAGACCAGAGACTCAGGAAAAACTGGAAATGACTTAGTAAACAAAAAAAAATTCCTTTAGGTATTGCATGCATGCGATACACAGTAATCATTTGCAGCTTATACCTTGAAAGGGTGCTTTATTTTGTTTTGGTACAGATTCAGTCCAGTTCACAGAGAACACATTAGTTAATACGTATCTTTACTTTGTAGGAGAAATGGGCATGAACAGGAGCATTCAGTCACCAACCTTTTATAGCAAATTTATGCAACTTTCACCTCAAAAGCATGTTTGGCACACAGGTTTCATTAGCATCCCATATAGAAGCACTGTAACATCATCTCTAGGAAAATAAGAGGATATAAATCTCAAGGACTGTAAAACCACAGAGAGATATATAATGCTTGGGGATTTAACTTTCAAAATCCTGCTTTCGACATTAACTTGAAAGTTTGTTTTAAAAGAATGTGTCCCTGAATAATATATGTTCTTACTTGAGGCACACCTTCAAGTTCAGTCTATGTGGATAGTAGTTTTCACTTTAAGCAGTCACTGAGAGCTGACTACCCAAAGCAGACAAAACTACCTTAAAAACAGGTCTCCAGGCCTCCCTGAGCTGCAGCAGCAGCTAATAGGGAAGAAGAGTACCTGGATATCCGCAGAACAAAGCAGTCTCCCATGTTAAACCATTCTATTAGAACCTGAAATAGCAACGAAAGCGAGGATGTTAGCTAAATCAGATGCTGTTAATCTACCAAACTTAAGTTCCCCATTAGTCATGAAGTCTGGGAGCACTTGGGTTTTTTAAAGTGCAACAATGGACTCAGGATTCCAAAAGCTCATCTATTTCTGCTGCACATCCAGGATTATACCAGGTGGCCTACAAAGACAGTCACTCTTCACAGAACTTCCATCACTTACAAAGTTCTCTTGTATAGCCAGCACAAAACTGTTCCATCACTGACGGAAGTTCTATCTTTAACAAAAATAAAGCTGATAACTGTCTACAGTATTTATCTTCTATGTGAAAAAGAAAAACATAAATCCTTTTTTTGGGGGGATGGGGGCCAATTAGAGAGTGACTTCTTTTAAACCATGTTAGCTCTAAGGGTGACAAAACCCCAGTATTATCCACAACCAAACATGAAACCAGCAGGAACATGGAAAATACAGAATGAAACAGAGAGGACGGAAAGAGATTATGAAAGTTACTTTCAGTCTGAAGCCTGTTCCAAGTAGCTCAGATTTTCAGTCATTTTAAGTTCCATGCACTCAACTTGCTCTGGAATATTCCACTATTTTTCTGACCTTTCCACCTACTTATTTTTCTCTCCTCTCAAAGAGCAACAGAAAACAAGAAAACAAATTGCAGGAGTGAGAGACAATGAAAGCAGCAAGTTACCATATATTACCAAGTACACAAAGTATTCTATATGTTGTCAGATATAGAACATGGCAACTTTCTTTTTTCCTCCAATTAAAGCAATCATGTTTTTGAAATGTTTGAAAGAAAATGTCCAAAGTTCATGCCCAACCTCCTCGAAGTTTTAAACACAGCATCTTACAACCGAGAGAACACTTTTTTTATTTGTAAACTGAAGTTTGAATTATCTTACAATGTACTTTTAATTTCATTTTTCTAAAGAAACAGCATTTAAGAACTGAAAGAACAGTGTGCTATTAAATGTTAAGGACTGTATTTTAAAAACCTTTAAAAAAAAGGTTATATCAGTATGATAAGTTTAAGTTGTATTTTGAAGTCAGCTACTGAAGCATCTAAATGATTGAAAATGAAGTGCAAAACTGGAAGTCACAGATGCAGCTGTAGAGTTGTGCTCAAGACAGAAGAGGTCTACCCATGGCAGGCACAGCTGCACACTCCCAAACTAACTCCATCTGTCTCAGCCACTGCAGATCTCAGTGACAATGCTGATTAGGTCAGTTTGATGTACTTCGTATAAACTCTCCCTTTCCAATAAGAAGGATTAGTTAATACTAAAGCTTTCAGTTAAGCAATAAAATCTTTCTAATTAGCAACAAAAAATAAAAATGACATGTTGGCTCTGTTTCAGGCACTTTCAAGATCATAGTTTATTTACTGTAGGTAAAAAGCTAGTATACAGATTAAGGGATCCCTTAAATTTCAACTCTACAGTTATACACCATCTAGTATTCTTGCTCTGAATATTAACCAAAAAGTTTCTAAACACCTGTAAGCCCCACTATAAATCGACATTGTTATGAGGAAAATATATGAATCAATGCTTCATTTTTTCAATGCTTAATATTTACACTGTGAAACCAATGGGAGATAACAAGCAGTGGCAAAAAGGCGATAAATTTTAAAAAGTCTAAGTTTTATAGATATTGTTTTTACAACAGTATGCTAATCACCTTAATTGTATATAAAAAAATTAAAATACAGCGGAGCATCCTGTTACAGAAATCTTAATAGTTTGAACTGCAGTCATCACTTGCTAGCCTTTTACATGCAACACCTGCTATGACTGATTTCTTGAAGTGTAAAATACATTATGAGGCTTAAGAGACAAACAATTTGTGTACAAAACTGAAAACTGCAGTCAAGAATTGTACTGTTCATGAGCATCTTCCATACAAAGCGGGAGGGGGGGGAGTACACACAATGACAAAGTGGTCTCCTTCCTCAAACTAATTACTAAAGGCAATGCATAAAATTAGAAAATCTGGATGGCAAACTCTGTAGACACTGGAAACAACAAACTTTCACATACATGCTCTTTACAGGAAGCCTTTCTTTCCATCGAATGGCAACGGCTGACTGCAAGTAAGGGGCACCAGGTGTACAACTAAGTAGATCTTGCAAAATACTAAGATGGGGCACTTGTTAATATACATTTTGAACTATATATACACAATTATAATGGAATGTATCCCATCCCAAAACTGGTTTATGAAACAATTGGACCTTTCTACACTAGCCTTATGACTCAGCTATCCTTCTAAAAACTTGCATGAAAAGTAAAATTTATGGGGCATTTTACAGGAACTATTGACAAAGCTGCTTAACGGCATTTCTGCTTTTAAAGTAATTTTGTTATATATAATTGAAACATCTGTATATAAAATGTCTTAACAGACACTTCAACATGGAACTTTGGTGATTTAAAAAGGCCCTTTGTAATCTGTTATGAACTGTTCTGCAGAAGTATTGATACATGCACATGTGTGTCAGCTGAGAGTAGTGATCCAACTGCATGCATGTTTCCTCCTTGAGGTGCTTTCCATGTTAAACCACTTCAATAACAGTAAGATGAAAAACAGACTAAACAAAGTATTTTGGATAACGCAAACTGAATAGGAAATGGAATGCCAATATGGCAGTAAAACCTTCTTCTGTTGTTTTTAAACAGGAAGGTCTCTTGTACCAGCAGATTCCTGTATACAGATACACAGAGAAGGAGGGAATACACCACTCATAATTCCCATTATACAAGAGTTGATTCATCATGTGAGAAAGTACAAATTACAGAAAACATGAAGAGTCAATAGAAGAGAAACAACTGGTTTACATTAAAGAAGAGAGAACACTTCAGTCTGAATGCTGTTATTTTGTGAAAGCTGCTACAACAGCCCACAGAACCTCATTCGTGTTTGCTTTCATACATTCAACCTCAGGGTCTAAATCCAGAAGCTGCCGCACTCTCTTTGTGGCTAAATCATACTGCTCATCCAAAAGGGGGGCAAAAGCGTTCTCCAGAACATCTGAAGCATGGGCTAAATAAACGAGTGCCAGCAAGCGCTTGTCCATGCGGTGAGGGTCATTCACCCATTTGTCAAGAACTGCTTCTTGAACCTTCTTGATGAGGCGCTGTTTGATATTGTTGTTGGTGAGAGGGTGCGTAGTCATGTCAAAAAGAAGGAAGTTCTGTTTCTCTGTTGTCAGCACACCTTTTTCCACCAGATTTTTAGCTAACCGTTCACGAACATTTCGTAGCTGGTAGTGCAACTTCAGTGGGTTCCACGTTTCACCTAAAAAAGCAAACAAAAAACCCCACACCAGTCAGGCTAAGTTTAAGCTGTACTATTACAGTGATTTTCTTCCCACCCCTGGGGTGCAGAACGAGCTGTCAAATTCATGTAGCTGACTACGAAACTAAGACACTGTGCTAATGTCAGCATTTCTCTGATCTCTGACCTACCCGGACACAAGCACAGAGATACAGCATCTCTGAAGAAGTGTCAGTGTATGTACAAAGTTTGGACAAAATGCTAGCTAAGTCATGTCTTGATTAAGCATGTGACAAATACACAGTCTTGTAGCGAAGGAAAAAGCCAAAACAACAAAACCCAAACCAGTTATGAAGGAGTTTACTTTTGATAATGAAAGTAAGCATCTCCTCCTAGCTTGTCCATTTGCCTGCTTCCAGCCTTTCACCACTTCAGAGACTGGAAGAAGTGTCATTGTCTTTCTGCCACAGAGACGAGCTAACGTACACCTACTCTATGCATTTCTGTTTCCACAGGTTTTCATTTCTCTCCGTTCCTGCCCCCACCAGGTGAAACAGTGGCTATGCACTGTGTGAGTGTGTGGGGCGTACACACGAGCACGTGTTGGGCAAAGGATTTAATGTTGCTTTTAAAATGATTTCTAATGCTTTTTAAGCAAGGAGAATTGGGCTCTTCGGAGTTCATGACTGTGTGTGCACAGAGTACAAAATCAGCATCAGCAGCTACTGATAAAGCTAAATTACGCACTGAGAAATCCACCTTTGCTTAAGAGTTTACTTAGCAAGTTAAAAATTTTAGGTCCAGCCTAGCTAAGTATTAAAATCCTGATACAAAATACTATGCATTTTAGGAGGCAAGAAAAGCAGCAGCACTAAGTAGTTATTACACAGATAGAGGATTTCTGTAAAATAAAACAGAATTTCTGTATCTGGTTAATTCCACTTTAGCTCAAACTAGAACAATTTGTTTCTGTAGCAGAGCTTTTTAAAAACCCATCAGTTAACATATAATAATAAAACCCACAGATATCTTTAAGGTTTCTCCCGCTGTGATGGGGTGATGCCAACTGCACAGTAAAAAGCGGAGAACCCACCCAGGCCTGAACTATACAAGTCTCTGAAGGTCCCACACATCATTGAATGTGTTCCCCAGCCTGCCCATGAATGAAACTAACACTCACACAGAAATAGTTTCCTTAGAGTTTCACAGGCCAAAGGCTATTTCCTAGATTCTTCTACATTGGTCAGGTGAACATCTCTATACGGTAATAAAACTCAGTACTGTGGTGACACCTTGTGACCAATCTCCTCAATTACACAGACGCTTGTTCAGACAGAGGTTTGCTATATCTACAAGTAGACGTGACATCTTGATCCAAGCTTCTGTATTCCCTAGTCTTGTGACTATTAGAGGCTATTTTATAAACAACACTAGCCTAGCAAATATCATGCCACATGTCCATATAAATATTTCCACAATGCCTTTGAAATCTCATGTACTGTAGCTTCACGAAGCATTCTTCACATCCCTGATGATGGACAGCATAGCTGTTTTCTAGGATCAGGCCTTAAAGGAAAATTTAAAAGAGCTTATAAGGAAAAATAAACAAAACTAAAACACCAAAATATTTTTCTTTGAAGGGCAGTCCTCTAAAACATGGGAAATGCAAAGATCCTTAATGCCAACTAAGAAGCAGTAGTTAACAACCATGCGTATGTAAAAAGACTGGTCTAAGCCTTAGCCACCACATTGATAACTATCTCCCCAGAGCCAAACCTCAGCAGCACCAGAAAAACGTTAGCTTAGCTCAGCTCAAAGAAAACCAACAATATTGTTCATTCATTAGTTGACTTTTTTTGAATCAGTACTAACTTGATGTACTCCAGACTGGGAGAGAAAGTGAAATATCAGCACAAATTATGAATTTGGGACAAGAAGAATCAATTGTTTTTGCAGGCTGTAAAAGTGAAGGAAAGCTGAGCAAGAACTGAACTGCCAGGCAACGCAGCAGCCATGTCCCCTGCTGACCAGGACTTCTTTGTTCTCCCCTCTCCCCGCTCTGCCTGACAGTCAAGGAGCAAGAGGGGCAGGTGGCAAGGATGGGAACATGAACTAATGTGCATGGAAGGCTGTTCAAGGTGGTACAGGACAAATGTTAAGAACTTAATAGAAACAACAAGTTAGAGAAAGCTGGAGAGATTTTACTCGTTTTTGCAATGCCTTCTTACCAGTTATTACAAGGAACAAACAGATTCAGACAACTTTCAAGTCTCATTACTCCTGACCTGACAAAGTCACACTGTTGACAAAACAGTGAGTTTTTTTCTGGCACTGTTTGTGCAACTGAAGCACAGGTATGACCTACCCCAGGGAAGCTGCATTTTGTGTTTTGTAAAAACAGACAAACCCTGGTGACCAATTCTGGATACAGGGTAAAAAAAACCAAAACCAACCAAGAAAAGCACTACACATTAAGAAAGATAGTCATTGTTAATTTCAGTTCAATTTACACATCCTGAGGATTCAACTGTTGGCAAGGTATGAAAAATGTTTGCTGCACTTGTAAAGATGTCATCTGTCACTTCATTATTTTGGCAACAACTTACTAGCTTTAGAGGAAGAACTGCGTTCAAAGGACTCACCTTGAAGACTTTGTTTTGAAGAAATACTACTATTTGAAAATATGTTATTTTCCCAGTTAATGGAAAAACAAAACTCCTGACAGTTCATTGTGTCTTTATGATTGATGACCAAATCTTCCTCAATTTTTACATTTAAGCTGTGAGCTCCTTATCTCATTTCTTTATCAAAAGATCCAAATGCTGAATCCATACACCTGTTCTCCAAACATTTCCAAAATAATACAGAAAAGCAGTTCTACCACTAGGATGCAGTCCCGATTTACTTTAGAGTCAGCGGAGGGCACTTATCTAACCAAGTGGAGATGTCCTCTGGCACCTCCATCTAGATTCTTTTTGTACTACGTGTCACATCAAATGCAACAGTTAACTTACATTTGATTAAAGGCTGCAATCAACTGGAGAGTACCCCAGAGGGCAGAATAATTAAGTTTTTTGCATACTCTCTCCCCAAATACTTTATAATACAATCTCCAGTGATGCCAAAAAATTAGCTTTATGGGCGGGGGGGGGGGGGGGGCAGGCAGGGGGAAGCACCAAATACGTTCTGTCCAGGACTTACCACTAAGCAGTTCAATCCAGTTCTGTACTGTTTCTGGAGGCTGGGTCTCTTTTATGTGTTTCAGAGCTTCATCAAGCAGAACATCCCCTGTAGGAGCATCTGACTTGCAAATCACCTAGGATAGAATAAAACAGTCAGTATTTTGACTTAATTCGTATGTCAAACATGCATCAGCAAAAAATGGAAAATGTACTTGTTCTCAAAATGAAGGAAATTTTAAATAACATTAACAATAACAATAAATTTAACATCTCTAAGAATACGCAAATTTTAAACAAACTATCAAGGATTTTATTTATAACACTATGTTAAGTCTTAGGTTACCTGCAACTTAAATTAACCTCAACTGACTAAAACTACAGTATTAATGACAGGCTTAATATCTAGTTTAAGGAAGACAACCCACTAATCCCGACATGTCCTTTGATTTCTCCTCAGAACAAAGCATACATAAGGAGTGTTAAATTACTGAGGTTAGTCTATTCTACTGCTTCAGTTCAAAATACTTGACTTGAAATTAACTTCAAAATACTGCAGTTAGGCCATGTGAAACTGAGAAATCAATTACAAACTGAAAAAGCAAGAAAACTAGTTTTCTTCCATATATTGACTGACGAAAATAGGTTAAAGACAACATCTACAAATTTTACTGCTCTGAAGAAAATGGTGACCATCAACGCTATGTTTCACTAACATTTACAACACACATCATGCAAAATATGCATGCAATAAAAAATATGTAATAACAAATGCAGTATCATTTAAGTTTGTTGTTTAATCATGTTAAAATTATTCAAGTTCTTCTCTCAAGAAAGCACAGGAGAACAACAAAAAAAATCCTTCACAGTAACACAGTAAAATTTAAGAATTTGGAGTAACTGCTCAATTAGCAGTGTAAGTAGATATCTAAACCATGTAAAAATACTATTTGTTCTGGTTTGAAAAACAAGAGCACCAAACAGAAACATACAGACTAAATTAGGTCAAGTCAATATGTTTGATTAAAAGCAACAATAAAATCTATCTTTCTTTAGGAAAAGAAGCATTACTACAGTTTCAAAGCTAGTTATGAAAATAATGATTAAGTCTAGCAATTTGAATAGTTTTACACATTAGCACTTTATAAGCACCAGCTAGAAAGATAACAGGTAATGGACAGAAAAACTAACACAAACACAATTCCAAATATACAAAAGAAGCAGCGAGTGAATGCTCTTATTTTTCTTAAAGCTTCAGAGCAGTCAGAAATACACCATAGTAAAGCTTTATGTGTCCTATTGAAATACATCCCAAGTTTAGTTCTGCTCCATAACTGTAATAATCCTTACTACAAAAACAGAGGAGCACATTACTTTAATAGGGTCTACAGGCAACACTAAATGAGTTGCAATGTTAATACAGCTTCAATAAAGGCAAGATGATCCCACACTAGAGATGTGTACAAAGCCAAAGAGATGAAAAGGAAAACTGAGGAAACATCTTTTTGAATATCTAACAGGTCATAGCTGGAATACTATTTCCAATTTCAATGGTATATATAAAGGACAGAAACTAACATTTTTAACAAAAATCAGCAAGACTGAACCAGTCCACAACGCCAGGCCCAAAACTATGTGTTTAGATCTAGAAAGAAAGCATGTGCAATATTTTTAAAAAGAGTATCAAACAGCAGAATAGTGTCCTTACTTTGGAAAAAATAAGAGATACCAGATTATTCTGGGAATAAAGAAGACGCACAATGCATTGTCAAAAACTTCAATAGGCAAATTAAAACACCCAGAGAGCTGCTGAATTCCATTCAGTGGAGAATTAAGACTAAGTATCTGCCAGGGAAGGACCAGAGAAATCTCAGTCTCTCACTGCATCAAGATTAAATGGTCTTTTGAGCTACTTCCCAGATCTCCATTTTCGGGGAGCTGAAGATCACTCCAATCATAAACTTCAGTGTTTTTTTAAGAACACAACCACATTTTAATCCAGAAAATTCCTATTTGAAGCTAAACACATAACAACGCATATTTACCTCCGATTTACAAGCTCGCACCACAGTGTCATTCAAAATCTCCATTAACCACGTACATTACATATCTTCCAGTTTATACAAAGATTCTGAATTTTTTGAAGTTTCTGTTCTTTAATTATATGGGTGCGTATTTCAACTTGAGTTTTTAAGCTGCTAGACTTGTTATTAATAACTACCTTTCAGCAATTCCTATAGTCATTGGCCTAAAAACACTAAGCTTATTTATCTTTACTTCTAAAAACTGATATTGTAGCAGTATCTCAGTTTCTTTGAAGTGTCCCATATGATTAGTTTCTCAGCAATCTTAGTTACACTGAATCACCCCAGTCAGTTGCAGCTGGTAAACTACTATTCACCATCTCACTTTAACAGGTAAGATGGAAAGTCACTTTTTTGACCTGTTTTTATTAATAAAACAAAGCAAACTTCACTGAACAGATAAAAAAGTGCTTTTAAGTCTCAGATATACATAAGGGTTTTTTAAACTCCTGTAACCCTGCTTTTTTATACCCCTGCAAAGAAGTTCAAGAAGTTCGCAGAAGCCCAGCCATCTCTCTATCTTCATGGATCTGTTCTTTTTTTTTAAGGTTTTATTAATCAACACTTCTTGGCTAAATCTTCATAGTCACAACCGAACAAGAGTGGGAAATCAAGGGATCTAGGATCTTGTGAACTGAATTTTCACAGAAGACATGAAGCATCCACAAGGGGGATGATTTTTTCTCTCAAACAGAGGAGCTAAGGTAAAGAAAGAAGCTAAGATTCTAGTTCTTCACAGGTTAAGGTCCTTAGCTGTACTGCAAAAATATTTTCCTTGGTTCCAACTTTTTGGTGATTTATCAAGTACTACATCTGCCTTGTATTCAACTGCTGAGGAAGTTTCAATTATACAGAATATTCAATTTGCATTTTCCATAAGGCAGTTTAGCAATTAAGCAATGCTAAAGATTAAGCACTTCTTGATTTTTAAGTAAGCTTCATTATTTACTTTTAACACAAAAAAATCACTCATGCATGAATCATTCAGAATTGTCAGCTATAAAATACTGAAGGTAACCTGCCAAAGATTTGTTGGGACTTGTTTTTAAGAATTCTAATGATCTGTTTTGCTTTGAGGCTGTAAGACAGCCTAGAGTACTATTTTATATCCTCAGTAACCACCAGTCTTAGAAATTATATGAAGTATAAATTAAGTATATGAAGTATAAACCTCAACATTTGTATGTAAAATCGGTACCAGTAAATAGAACTCCAAAATGATAGTGACTATACTCTTAAACCAAATTTACAAGACTGTTGCAACATAAAATACATCATATTGACTTTCAGAGTTTGACTAACATCCATCAAGTCCTTGTCTTCCAGTTTCTCAGGCTCATTCGTCTCTCTACAGCATTCCAGCATGGACTTAATGCATTCCGATCCATTTTGAAGTTCTCTTAGAAACTGCAAACGAATATCAAAATTCCACCTGATTTAAGGCTTGAAGTGGAAACCGCTGTAGCTAGCTATCTTTTAAGTCAACTGTATGACCTAGGCCACAGTTAGCTAGTTATAAATCCATACTACTGCCCAAAGAACTTGTTCTACCTCCTTGTTCTCAGCTCATGGCTTGTACCAGCAGTGTCACTCACACCTCATCTTATGACAAGATCAAGAAAGTTGTTCAAGTAAAAAACTAACTGACCAAGGAAGTGAATTAGTTTTCAGCCAAAGGCATTACCTGACAAGGCTGCACAAGCCAGTAACAACCCACAAGAGCCTCCAATAAGCCTCTTCGCAAAGACAGGACTACTGTTATTAGCTGCAACACAGACTAAAGTCACTGGAGCGTAAACTCCTCCCTTCAGACCATGGTTTGTAGATACAAGGTTCTGATTCACAAACCAAAGCTTTGATTTTAAAGGATGTTTTATCTTCCCACAAAATCTGAGGGTGGACGTGGGGCAAGGAGGGTGTGCCAGCCTGAGACACAGATGCGATAGAAAATGGTATTGCCACTTTGGATACAACTAGACAGCTTACTCTACTAAGCACAGGATTTAATTCATAGCAAAAGCTGACAGGCGATGGGAGAAAATTCTGGAAAAGGGCAACATGGAGAACACTTGGGAGAGTTGAGACCCTTAAATCTAGCTAATAGAAACAAGACAGAAATGTGTATGTTATTCGAAATTTTGCATTAACACCAAAACAAAGTAATTCCTGAGAATGACTAGAAATTCCTTAAGCAGAAAACAATCTTAATTTGAATTTTAAATTAAAGCCATTTTCATAGAATCCTCCTGCATGCAAAAAGAAATCTCTTGATTGCCTTACATGACCATAAGGAAAAAAAAACCTGTAACACTGTGTAGCTTTTACATCTCATTAACAAAACAGGGCAGGCAGAAACAAACACATCAATCCACCTCCAAAAATCACACAATAAAATTTAGCAAAACAAAACAAGATCAAAAAAGACGACAATAATTTTGCTTGTATACTTTACTGAAGATATCTACAGGTTATTTTTTCATTTTCCTAAAGGAAGACTCAAAGTTAAAATTTCAGGCAGACAGAGTTGACAAGGTTTGCACAAAAAGAAAAAAATCACTGTTAGAGAACATTCCTGAACACCTAAGGAGCCAAAAGTTTTGGAGGAAAAAAAAAACCTGTGTAAACTAATCAGTGCTGAATATGCTTAAATGAAGCTGGAAGCAGCAGGAGCTACTTGTCTGAACAGAGGTCTGATTCTTCAGAAGAGGAGGCAGCTGGGAGAAGTTTGGGGAATTTATAAGCTTTCCGTTAAAAAAAAATTAGCAAAAGATAATATTGACAGGGAAATGTGCCATAAACGAGAATTTTTGTGGGTCATAGACAACATTTGACCATGTTTTCAATAAGCTTATTTTACAAGTATCCTCTAATGCTAATGAATTAAAATTTTTCAAACACTGTGACTCTGCACACTTTGTTTCAAGGAAAAATCCAGCAGCAAGTGTAAAACTAAGGCCTCAAATCTTAGGTGTAACTCAGTAAAGGACCTTAAAAATCTGCTCATCATAAAGGTCAGTGAGTACAATAACACTGCTCACACGCTTACACTAGGTACGGTTGTGTGTTCTCAGCAGCCCAAGGTACAAGGATCATTTCCTTCCCATGCATGCAAACACAAACTGCAACAATGAGTATATAAGAATTACACTGGAGGCTAGCAGGATGCATCTGGCAGGCTGTCAGTAGTCAGTCATTCCTTTCATTCCCAGCCCACATCTCGCCACCATTGCAAAAGCCAGTTCCTTCAGCAGTTTACAATTGCTGCTACTGGCTCTTAGCAGTAACTGCTGCTGCCATACCTCGGCCAGAGCCACTGCCAACTGTTTGTGTAAGGTTTGCAGTAGGAGCAGGAACACAACAAGAGAACAAACAGGAGCCGAGATTTTGCAAAGCACTTCAGCTCACCCTTTAAAATGCTCAACTCTGTGCATCTAACCTGGGTCACTAGTCAGTATCCCTACGTACCTGTGACTTTTTCTTACAATCAGTTGCAATTTATAGCTACTGTGTTGCCTGAAGCTCAACACAGAAGTGGGACCATTTTCCTCCACTTACCTTTCTTGTTAATAGACTTTTGCGCCTCATTCCACAGGCCTCTAGCTGAAGACGTCCTCGCAATGCCAATTCAATTAACATACAGCCACGCAATCCTGAAGAGATGCAATCATTCCAGAAGGATGTGTAACCCTGTGAAGAATAAAACACAGTCAGATATCTACACTTCCACTTGAAAGCAATTAGAAAGAGGCTTACTGCACTCTCTCAGCAGTTCTGCTTTCATGCACTTTTGAATTAGCACCATCAACTATCGTTCCAGAACTGAAACCATGAGAACGACCCCATCCATTAGTTTTGAGACTTAGTCTCTTCTCTTTGAAGAACAAGGAAAACTCAGTAAAGTGATACAAAACAAAACAGTAACATATCAAGAATTGTGATATACGAAGTGTAGCTTACACAGTCAGAATAAACCTACTATGTTTTTAAGACATCGAGCATTTGGGATTTCCGACATCACATAGGCTTATCTGAGTTTCCTGAGAAATATTAACATAATTTTACATCCATAAACAATATGGCATTGATGAAGTAGCAATAAGATGAAGTCAATATTAAGTAAAATACAGAGTATAAAGTAAACACACGTGGCAACTGGCACAAACCACAGCACAGATTTCTTAACTTGAATTTATTAAACCAAAAGACAAGCGTTTTCAAGCAAATATTTGCAACAGCTACTATTTTGTCATATAAATCCTTCAAAAACATTTACTTTTAACGTCTGACGCATATTCTTACATAGACTACAAAACTGCAAACCACATTTATTCTATGAACCACACCATCTCTACCAGTGTTTTCAACTACACAGGAGCCAACACAGTTCTCACATATTATCTAAGTATCAAAGACAAAACACAATCTGAAAAATGTTTTGTATTTTGATAAATGACTGTAGAAACACTTAGTATGATCTAGGAGGGCCTTCCAAAACTCCTCCAGCAATGCATCACTGAAAAATAACCCCTTTGGGATAATTCAGAGAAAAGTGTTAGAAACAAGAGAAAGGAAAAAAAGAAAAGCACTCCCTGTCATAAATTTATCCTAATCAATAACAAAGACCAGCTTAAATCAAGAGCATTTCAATTTTATTCTATTTGCAGATAAAGGTTGCAACAAAGACATAGAAGATGCCTATATTAAAAGCCCACTAAACTTAGAAACAAGTTGCTAACATGCCATTAAATATAAATTTTCAGGAACATGATAGTATTTTTTTTCATTTAGCACTTAGTTATTTCAAAGAGCTGTATTATATAGATGACCAATACTTCCAAAAAGTCTCTAGAAAGTAACCACTGATAAATATATTTATTTAAAAGGCCATAAATATAAAGTTAGAAAGACTTCAGAGAAGTTATCTAATCAACCTTCTACTTGGTGCGGATACCCTGAGTATCAGCTACTCT
This sequence comes from Neomorphus geoffroyi, assembly GCA_033558235.1. Lineage (NCBI taxonomy): Eukaryota > Metazoa > Chordata > Aves > Cuculiformes > Neomorphidae > Neomorphus > Neomorphus geoffroyi. The sequence goes on from JAUMJM010000048.1 coordinate 4,928,168, forward strand.
CATAAGTGAGCATTCTGTAAACCAAAATTCTGTCTGTTAACTAAGGTTTTGATTTGCACCAGACATTTCTTCGTCAAAAACTTGCTGAATAAGGTTCAGCATTTGCTTGATGGGGAAAAAAAAGGGGGAGGGAGGAAAGAAGAAAGCTAGAGAAGGGACTCCTACATTCTACTGCTTCCAATTAAATAACCTTTTTACATCATAATTTTTAAACAAGACAACACATATGCGAAGAAAAACATCTATCACACAAGCTGTGGTGCAATAAATAACACTTCTTTGTGAAAAGAACTGTATATATTATTACAAAAACAACCAAAGTGCTAACTTCCCCCCCCCTTGTTTAGTAATGAAAACTGAATTTAGTATTAAATTGAATATTTTTCAATGAAATTACATTAACTACAGAGCTCCCAGCAGCAATTACCAGAACTTAAACTCCTCTGCTCTCAACACACATGGCCACAGAGTGTGGGCTGTAGAGAAATACAGGATAAAAGAATAATTCAGGCTGGAAGGGAGCACAGACTTCTAGTCCAATCTCCTGCTGAAAGCCCATTCAGCTATGAAGTCAGGTCAAACTGCTCAGCAAATCTTGAAAACCTCCAAGAACAGACATTGAACAATCATCCAAAAGTTTTCAATTAAGTGATCCTGAAAGCGAGCTCAAGGAAGATTATATTCTTCATGAATGGAACTGCATACTCTAGTGGATCAGATGACACTGAAGTAATGAGAATGTTTACTGCACCATCACATTTTTTTCCTTCCTTGCTTTTTTTTTCTTTTCTTTTTCTGTTTTTCAAGCTCAGAGTCTGCAGGTGATCCATTAGAGAAGCAATACTGTATTTCAATATACAGAGATTATACTGCTATTAACACAGAAACGAAGGAAGTATTTTAGAACAGTTGGTGTCATCCTGGTCATTTTTCAATTCATTAAACTTATCTTCCGAGACAGTTCAGGCAGATGGACTGACTGCTTTTGGCACTTACTGCAAAGACCTCAAACAACTGAAAGAACCTTCACAGAAGTTCAGTTTAGCACACAACAGTTGAACTAAATGATCCTTTAAATTAACTCAGACTTCCAAGTGTAACTAAAAATGAGTTGAAGCAGACCCCTATCTTCAACACTGCAGCTTCTTGACATCCACTTAAATGGTAGACAGCAGAACTACAAAAAGGACCACAACCCCTAAGTAATACTTAGCATTATAAAGCTACTGGATGGCCACAAAATTGGTCAAGGGTTTAGAGGGGAAGACATATAAGAAGCAGCTAAAGCCACTTGGTCTGTCCAGTCCAGCCTGGAGGAGACTGAGCCTCACAAGGGGAGGAGCAGGAGGTGTTGATCTCTTCTCTCTCATGATCAATGACAGGACCTAAGAGAATGGCAGGACGTTGTGCCAGGAGAGGGTTAGGTCACATATTAGGAAAAGGTTCTTCACCTGGAGGGTGGTGGAGCACTGGAACAGCCCCCCAGAGAAGCAGTCACAGCACCAAGCCTGACAATATTCCAGAAGCACTGGACAACACCCTCAGATCCAAAGTGTGAACAGGAACAGGAGCTGGACTTGATGATCCTTGTGGGTCTCTTCCAACTCAGGACATTCTATTGATCTACTGCCTACTGAATATTCCATGTCCTAACAACAGCCCTGTGCCTCAGTGTTAGCCAACCTATCTTCAGCTCTCTGCTTTTACCTTGCCTCATTAGCTGCACTTCCCCACTCTCCCTTCTACGGAGGTCCTCTCTTCCCTGTCTCACCTCACTATGACATGTAATATGCAAACTTATTACTTCTAGGTTTATAAAGACTTGAATTTTTGTAACCCTCATGGGTTCCCTTAGATCTATATGTTCACACAGATGATACAGACAAGAGAGTGAAGTATTTACACTACATAGGATGAGCAGTCTTCTTATTCTCACCTTTGCTGCAAGAGAGGGACAAAGCCACATAATTATACTAGCAGATGTACCAACAGCTTTGCTGAGCAAAGCACAACCTCTTGCAGCTTCTTCCTACTTACTACAGGAATACCCCAGCTCAGCTCTGCATACTGAACAGTGGAAATACCAGGAGCCGGTCTCTTACAGATACTGGCATGCGGAACACAAGGGAAGGCAGGGTTGATACCCACACTCCACAGAGAAGGAAGGGACAGAAAAGAGATCCTGAGTAAAAACATTCTACTAATGTCCCTTAAAGCTCTTACATCATTCCCTAACAACATCCTTTCCCATTTTGTCTCCAAGACCGCTGACTCAAGCATCACAAATCTATATTGAAAATGGAATAGGGTCCCACGACTTGCAAAATAGTCTTTATAAGGACTGCTAGAAATTACAAGAACTCCTCCACAGAAAGAAGCAATGTTCTTCAGTAGCTCCAAGTATTATTACCCCAGCATCATCTGTTTATGCTATAATAAAGCCATAGCTAGATGGGCAAACTACATAAAGAAAACACGCACATATTAGCTTCAGCAACATTATAATATTCTCAATTTAGTGGCTACTCGAATATTTTGTTGAAGCACTTAGTATTACAGGATAACAGCTGTTACAGAAGCATTAAAGTACACTTCTATGTAATACACTGATTTCCAATTTTTCAAAACACTCCTCTGGCTATTTAAAACGAATAGTTACTTGAAAGATTTTATAACTTAAGGATTACTTCTTCTAAAAAAACTTTGAGACAGACAAAACAACACTTTTTCCAGCTCTTATGCCAAAAGACATCACAGTAATGACCACTCTAAATTACTAAGTGTGTTAAAAATCAGAATGAGAGGATTCTAACATGAGCAGACCACCTAAAGGTATTTGGCAAAGTTAAGTGCCAAATGTGTTACCGATTTTTTCACAATCAATGCTGCCTGTATAGAACTTGTATAAAACTCCAAACACATTTCACTTAAGTACAAAACAGCCAACCTTCACAGCGCAGTCATTCAGTCACCCTACACTGCTGTACTCAGCTGCTAGACAACCGTCATGATAGCTCTATTTAAAAAAAATAAAAAAAACCACCCCCAAACCCCAATCCACCACACTAAAAGATACCACCCAAACAAACCCAAGCATTTGGTGTTTCCCAAGTGCAAATTTCAGACACACCAGCAGCACTGCAACAAACACAGTTAAACAGCAGATGGCATTTTACATTTTTTATACCTCAAAATATTGACAGAGAAATTATCTTTAATCAATTACAAGTTCCAAAAAACGTACCTTCATAAAATTGAATACAAAAGACTCACAAAATACCAGGTAATCTTTTACTTAGAATACTTTTGGTTTATGCTTAAGAGCAAGTAGAAATTTCTTCCCACTACAGAAACACAGATTCTCTTTCCAATTCTTCATTTAACTCCAGAGTAAACAGCAGCAGTTCCAGTATACCTGGCACAGACCAGAAAAAGAGTGGGAAAGAGCAGAAAACCCATGAAACTCTCCGGGATCTGGAAGAAAGGAAAAGAAGCTCTTGCAGAGTTCCAGTCCTAAGGCTTCATATTAATAAAAAACCATCATGTTTAACTTGCTTGGTTAAGGCCACCTGCTAACAGAATCCTGTATAGGACAATGTAGACTGTAGTTATCAATGCGTTCCCTTACCTCACCCAGTGAGTCTCAAGATTACTTTGCAGATCATAGAGCTATGGCAGAGAGAAGTCAGCTTTGTAACTCCTTAAAAGAGCATCACAAAGTCATGTAATAGTCTGTGAAGATAACTGAGGGTTAAAACAGCTTATTCACCAAAAAATAAAATATTTGTTTATTTTAGCAACAATGGGCTCCTCAGATCCACACAGTATTAAAGGCCAGCATTAGGTCAAAGTTTTTACCCCAGCTCAGAGTGTATTTACATTTATGACGAACCAGAACAAGTCCTGGGATCATGCATGTAACACTGCTCATTCTGTATTCTCTTACTAAAAGCCTTTTCATTTCATATTCAGACTTAACAGTACTCCTTAAACTCTCACTTAAAACCAATTGTAACGAAACTGAAATGGATCAAAAAACTAAAGAGGAACCTTCTGAAGGACAAACAACACCAAACCCCTGAATTCTTGCTTTTTGGCACAGTGAGGAGAGGGATCAGCAAAACTGCCACCCTGGACTTCTGAAGGGCAGATTTTGAACTCTTCAGAAGGCTGCTTGAAAAAGTCCACTGCGAGGTGGCTCTTAAGGACAAAGGGCTGCAACATGGCTGGATGCTCCTCAAGAAGGAAATCCTGGCAGCAAAAGAGCAGGCCATCCCATGTGCCATAAAACAAGTCTGCAGAGAAGAAAACCAGGCTGGCTGAGTAGGGAGATTTGCAATGATCTCAGAAAAAAGAAGAAAGTCTATGAGCTTTAGAAGAGGGGGCAGGCGTCCCAGGAAGACTACAGGGATGAGGTGAGATCTTGTAGGGAAAAAATTAGAAGGGCTAAAGCCCAACTGGAACTTCAACTGGCCACTTCGGTCAAAGACAATAAAAAGAAAGAACTTCTTTAAATATATCAGCAGCAACAGGAGGACAAACGAGGCTCTCCCTCCCTTGCTGAGTGCAGAAGGGACAGTAGTGATGAGGGATGAGGACAAAGCAGAAGTGCTCAATACCTTCTTTACCTCAGTCTTTAACTCCAAGGAGCAATGTCCTAGGGATACTCAGCCCCCTCAGCCGGGAGATGGTGGGAATGAAGCTCCAGCTGTTCAGGAGGACTTGGTTAGACTTAGTGACAGCTCGGCCACGTAGACATACACAAATCCAGGGGGCCAGATGGGATCCACCAGAGGGTTTTAATGGAACTGGCAGAGGTCGTCGCCAAACCCCTTTCCCTCATCACCAGCAGTCGTGGCTGACTGGGGGAGTACTGCTAGACTGGAGACTGGTAAATGTTACACCCATTTACAAGAAGGGTCGGAGGGAGGATCCAGGCCTGTCAGTCTGACCTCGGTACTGGGGAAGGTCATGGAGCAGATCATCTTGAGTGCTATCATGCAGCACATGCAGGACAACCAGAAGATCAGGGCCCTTTAACATGGGTTCACTAAAGGCAGGTCATGCCAGACCAACTTGATCTCCTTCTATGAGGGAAAGGCTGTGGATGTGGTGTACCTGGACTTCAGTAAAGCCTTTGGCACTGTTTCTCACAGTATCCTGCTGGAGAAACTGGCTGCCATTGGCCTGGACAGGCACAGCCTCTGCTGGGTTAAAAACTGGCTGGATGGCCGGGCCCAAAGGGTTGTGGTAAATGGAGTTAAATCCAGTTGGAAACCAGTCATGAGCCGCGTTCCCCAGGGTTCAGTGCTGGGTCCAGTCCTGCTCAACATTTTTATCTATGATCTCGATGAAGGGATAAAGTGCACCCTCAGCAAGTTTGCTGATGACGCCAAGCTGGGTGCAAGTGTGGATCTGCTTGAAGGAAGGGAGGCTCTGCAGAGGGATCTGGACAGCCTGGATCCATGGGCTGAAACCAACGGGATGAGCTTCAACAAGGCTGAGGGCAGAGTCCTCCATTTAGGTCATAATAACCCCATGCAGCGTTACAGGCTTGGAGAAGCCTGGCTGGAAAGCTGCCTGGCAGAGAAGGACCTGGGGGTGTTGGTTGACAGTGGCTGAACATGAGCCAGCAGTGGCCCAGGTGGCCAAGAGGGCCAATGGCATCTTGGCCTGTATCAGACCCGGCATGGCCAGCAGAAGCAGGAAGGTGACTGTGCCCCTGTGCTCAGCACTGGTGAGGCTACACCTCGAGTGCTGGGTTCAGTTTTGGGCCCCTCACTACAAGAAGGACACTAACGGGCTGGAGCATGCGCAGAGAAGGGCAACGAGGCTGGAGAGGGGGCTGGAGAACAAGTCCTATGAGGAGAGACTGAGGGAATTAGGGTTGTTTAGCTTGGAGAAGAGGAGGCTGAGAGGAGACCTCATCACTGTCCAGAAATATCTAAAAAGAGGTTGTGACGGGTTGGGTGCTGGGCTCTTCTCACAAGTGACAAGCGATAGGACGAGAGGGAATGGCCGCAAGTTGTGCCAGCGGAAGTTTAGACTGGACATTAGAAAGAATTTCTTTACTGAAAGAGTGGTCAGGGATTGGAACAGCTGCTCAGGGAGGTGGAGTAAACCATCCCTGTAGGTGTTTAAAAAACAGGTAGATGAGTTCCTTACTCAGGCACGGCTGGACTCCTTGATCTGAGAGGTCTCTTCCAACCTTATGATTCTATGATTCTATGACTCCTGTCCTCAGGAAATTACAAATTCTTTTTTTATGAAAGACAAACAAAGATTTCAAAATTGAGTGAAGAAGGCAATTTCTGAAACTTTATGTTTAAACAGCAGAAAGAAAACATTGTTTGAATCTTTTCTATCCATGATAGCCGCATCAGAATGGGAGCTGGCCAACTCAAAAGTAAAAGAAAGCTACGATAAACAACCATTACAGCTCTGCAGTCCATTAAGAAGAAATGAATCCCTAAAATTCATGATTTCTCAGATACGGGACATGATCTAGGTTAAAGAAAGCTTCCACTTTAGCAATGATTAAATTTTGAATTTACATGTATCCTGCTTTCCATTAGAAGAATATTTCAGAAGAAAAGTTTCAACCAGTTCTACTTGGAAGCTGAAAGACGTAAGATTAGATTTTCCAGACTCTGGAGTTTGCTATTACTTTTATTGCTTCTGCATGGATAGCATTCAAATATTGCATTGGTGGTAGCAAAATAAGAGCTCCAAGACATAAATCCATTGTTTTGTTTATACACAAACAATCTAGTTTTCCCAAGCAAGGGTTTCTTCCTTGCCATCTATTCTTTCCGATATGTGGCAGACTACTTTTACAGTACGTTCTCAGACATCACAGATGACAAGCATACTGGAAAACATTCTGTGTTTGTTAGCATCACAGGAAGTTATTGAGGGCAATTATCTCCAGGTTCAGTTAATCCCCCTCATGAAACTGACATACCAGCATAACAAAAATGCTGGAGTTTGGAGACCTGTAAAATAAAAGGTTCAGTTCTACTTGTGAGATGAACGTAAGAAAAAACAGTTGTCAACACATTTATAGCCTGAGAGGGACCAACTAAAGCAAATGTGGAACTTGGTGAAAAAAATCCTTTCAAAGTCAGTTTGGATCATTTGTAGGGTAGGGGAAAGCAAACCAAGGAATCTGCTCTTATAGTTATTTGTGCAAGACTGATTTTTTATATTGCACAGAATGATTAGTGAAGAGTCTGTGTCTAGCATTTACACAGCATGTGTCATGAAAGGTGAGTATAACCTACATGCTCATTTTGAGTAGTTACCTCAATACTGTAAGAGACTCCTGGTCTGTATATACATAAATTCAGGTATCCTATGGGACGTACTTGAAGTGGCACAGCGTATCACCAAGGGAAAAAAAACAGGAAAAAAAACCCGAGGACAAAATGCTAAACCAGTGTTTAATTACCTTCCCAGAGCAAGCACCTCTTTTGAACCATTACCATCTGCATACCACTTCAATTATCTTTCCCTTGAGAGATTCATTTCAGTTTTACTGACCTTTCATTCAGATCAACGTCACAGCACCTCATTTCAACCTTGCACAAAACCATGTAACTTGAGAAGGTACATACTCCCCCATGTCTTCATATTTAGCCATTTGAGGGCTAAACTCAAGAATGAAGTCCAAAGCTTGATCTGCTGCTGAAGTTTTTTCACCCTATCAAAGCACACAGTTGTTTTCTCTCTCAAGCCCATAGTAGCATTTGTGCAGTTAGCTACATGAGAAAATGGTCTGTCTGAGAGCTAATGGTCTGTCTCATCTGATTCTCCAAGCAGGTGAACACATTTCAGACACAGCATGGGAGAGGAGAAGCACATGCTTAGGACAGCCAGCAAGAACTTCCCTTTCAGTGACAACCCACAGTTCAATGCTTTTCAAAACCTGAGTAGTTTTCACAACCTGGATCTTTACAGCTACAACTATTCACCTAGTCATTACAATAAAGAGGTCAAAAAAAGAAATCATACATTGAGCTACCTATACTGAAACCACTCATGAGCACAAATGCTTAATGCTTAAGGTTATCATGCATGGCATTATATTCATCACTACTTTCAGCGCTCGTTTTGGATCCTGGTCATTACAAACTCAAAGCTATATTATTTAAATTTGACAGGACAGCAGTAGCATCCCTTTCTGATTCTCAAGCAAGAGCAAGTTCTTTCAGAGGTGCCTAGAAGCCTATTATTAGCCAGTACAGAACACAGACAGAAAATAATAATCCAAACCCATCATGTCACCCATTTAAGACCTACTGCAAAAGACAGGAAGAGACAATTTTTCTCAAAATATGAGCTTTGGCGAGTTGTATTTCCACAATGGACTTGATCATAATTGCGACAGAACTCTTACTTTTTCCGTCAGGGAGCTCCTCAAGTAGTAACTGCGGCATCTACAGAAAGACAACCAGAGAGGGCAGAGGGAAAAGGACTAAAAGCATACACTCTCCAGTTACACTGCTGCAGGTTAGAAGTTAACAGGAATTTTTATCTACCACAGTTTTCATGTCAAGGATGGCTGGTTTCTTCCTCTTGCATCCTATCTCCAGCATAAGATTCCATTGTAAGCAACTTCACAACTTTAATTTGCTTCACATTTACAACTGCAGACAACAGACTGAGAAGCTATCATATTCCCCCAAAAGAAGAGAACCATCATATACCTTCACATACTCTCTCTGCAGTGAGTAACAATACTTAGAATTTTTGAAAGCAGTTGGAATCACCAGAAGAACTTCAACACACTACCTTAAAGCTGGAGACCTGTAAAATAAAAGGTTCCGTTCTACTTGTGATATGAATGTAAGAAAAAACAGTTGTCAACACATCTATAGCCTGAGAGGGACTAGCTAAAGCAAATGTGAAACAGAAATACAGATTTCTATAAAGCTCTGATTCATGTATTCAAGTAACTTTAGACTGTAAAAGCACCTTAAACTCCAGTGACAGCCAGTCAAAGTTTTTTACCAGCGTAACTAAATACACTTAGAATTGGAGAGAAACGCAAACAATGTAAACCCATGATGAAAGAGGAGAAAAAGGAAAAGCTTTATTGCAACATTCATTTAAGACAGGCTGGACTGTCCAAAATTATTTGAACTCTTACAGCAAAATTAGCCGCTCTCACTGCATATATCTTACTATATGAATTGATCCATTTTCATTTTCAGGCAATCAAAAAGATTCGTTCTTTTCTCCCCAGTGCAGGGTATTGTACCTTAATCTACCTGAAGACGAGAGCAACCACAGTACAGAAGCTGCACCAGATGACCCTAAGTCTAAAACAAGAAATGCTGACATGGTTAAACTATGCATGTGCTTTAATGATCTAGAGCTTCCCTGTTACTTTCTAATATATATTTAATACACATATCAATCAATTAGCTCTAATAGCTATCAATTTATTACCTCTAGGAAAATCTTATACTTCACAACACTACAACACTGTACAGCAGCAGGCAGATTAAAACACTAAACCAAATCCGCTTCTGTGGCAGCATTCTCTAGCAAGACCCCAATCAACTTCCTTTGGCAAGGAACTGTATGTTTTTACCCCATTCTAGTTATACTCAGCTGAAAATATAATGTTCAGGGTTAGTGTTGCTGAAATAACTCAATAATAGTCTCCATCTCTTCCCTCCTGTATGGACAAAAAAGACAAGAGAAAAACCTTCACAATTCTGGAATACAAGAACAACAGTAAACTGACAACACACTCGAAATTTTCTTCTCATGTTAGATTCTAACACAACAAGCAACCCCAAAATGCAAACCTCATCTTTAGTTTCAACAGCAATCACAAATACTGCTGAATATTATAAAAATGATATTATTATAAAATGATAAAAATAGAAATCCTCCATTTTTCTTATGGAATTATTTTCACATCTACTGTCTTGACGTATTTTTATTTTCCCTGCTTCTTCAGACAAATCTCTTAAAACAGATGTGGTTAAAGACATGACCTAGTCTCACCTAACAGGAATGAATTCAGAGAAGGCTACTTTGTAGACATTATATAGACATATAACATATGTCAGATTAATTTTTCAGGTAGCTCTTAAATGGGTAGAAATTTCAGATCCAATAAAAGAAATACAGTTCCATTTATCCATATAATTGGAAAAAATAACAATGCAGTTCTGAAGACAAAGTTTTAGGAGACATTTATCCCTCTTCCCAGTCATCATTCAAAAATAATAATTGAAAGATAAAACCAACATGCCCACAACCAGTGAATATCCAAAATATTCAAAAAAGGCACCTGCTAGAGGAATACTCCAGATTCTCATGTGTCAAACGGAAAGCAGTCAAACTTCAAGTCATTTGCAATTAACATGAACTGAACTCCTCTTTGTCCTCTAGACTAAAAGTCTACGCCAACCTACACCCAGCTAGCTCTTTGCTGCAAATCTTACCTTGGAATTAAGTCATCACCTTCTCAACCCAGAAGGTCGCAGGAATACCTAATGATACCTCCTGATCTATGGAACTTTTGAAAATTAGTATCTGTTTAAGAAATAAAAAAAGCCAGAGTGCAGAAATGAGTGTTTATTACTGGAATACTACAATGCGGAGACTTTGATGTCTGACTGTAGTTCCTCTTGACTTCTGATACAAATGAAATCATTAACCATTTTACTGGAACATAAATTGTAGCCTAGTTATAAACAGAAGATAAGTTCATAAGGAAAATCTCTGAAGTGTTCTGACAGTCAAACACTAGAAATACTTTAAGAAACCAAGCATACACATCCTACAAAGCACAGTATTGCTGTCAAGATACCTGTCAGGTATTTGACTAACCTGCCACTTCACATACGAATAAATAACAAATGGCAACTGCTGTTGACTACAAAAGTCACTAAAGCCAAATGCTATTGCCCAGCTTTTCAACCACTTACATATGCATGCATTACAGCCAACATCTCTTCACTAATTGAAGGTAATAAAAACCAGTGACTTTGTTGAAAAGGTGACTAACACACACACTGCAGAACCCTTAAGAGACCCCTGAACAAAACACTTAAAAGAGGCTGACTGTTGATTTGCAAATGAAAAAACAAACAGAATCCTAACTTTCAGCATGATTAAGTGTACAAGCAGTGAGATAATGACTTTAAATATTTGCATGGCTCTCACAAAGCCACCTTCCATCAAGGTCCAGTATCTTTTCACTATACTTTGTGCCAAATAGAGATGTAATTGATTTGTTCCATAATCTGCAAATTGATTTCTACACTACCAGCTATTGTCACTGAACATAAAGCTGACATTTATTTTAAGGAACTGGTGCTTAGATCCTCCACATCAGATATTTCACTCAAAAAATAAAAAAAGTCTTCCCACAGCAGTAAGCAATACAGCAGGATGAAAAAAATAACTCATGTTATGCTTAGATATAACAACCAGAAGCCTACAACACAAACTTCACACATTTAGTGTCTCCTGTTGGTGGGCTGACCTTGGCTGGCCAGTAAGGCCAACATAACCACTCCCCTATTCCTCCCACTGCAGAACAGGGGAAAAGAACAGAAAGAGCAACACAAAAAAAAAACCCAAACCAATACCAAATGATGCAAAACACTCACCTACCACCTCCCATAAGCAGACTGACACACAGCCAAACCCAGAGCAATGCCCACCTATCTACATACTTTCGTTTTATTGCTGACCACCACTATTCAGCATGAGATATCCCTGTAGTCACTTGGTCAGCTAGTCAGCTCTCCTGGCTGTCCCCCATCCCAGCCCCCAATCTGTTCACTGTGATCTGAGTGAGAAACAGAGCTGTCCTTGAGGCTGTGCCAACACTGCTCAGCAACAGATAAAACATGGGTGGCTTTATCAACACTTTTTTGGTTGAAATTTGAAAACATAGCACCATACTGGCTACTAAGAACAAAATTAACACTATCCCTGCTAGGTGCAGTACATTTCTCTTTAAACAGTAATAAAAACCTAAATCTGCTATGTCCTTCTAATAGAGCCAAAGCAGGTCTCATACTGGCTAACTAAATAATAGGTGCAAGTTTCACTAACTTTGACTAACTAGGCCACATTAGATCTACAATTCCCTCCTCCAGGCTTAAAAACATACTGCATCACATACCTCAAATATAACAGAAATCCCTCTCTTCTGACTCTTCTTCCACAGTGGTCGCATTTTAAAAACACTACATAAAATGCTGTGTTATTTAAAGTAGAGGCGCTGCACAATGTTTCATTTTCAGGGACTCGCATCTGGTCATCAGTGTGGATGGTTTTCCAGAGTAATCTTTCGGGTGTTTGAAAAAATATGAAGTGTACATAAGGAACAGAATTCGTCTCTTCTTTGTGTAAACTTCACCTAGTTTTCTTTCAGTTTGTTATTTTTTTTCAGAAGATGTCTCTCACTTGTTTCAATTAGTCTGTTTCTTGAAAATTGTTTGCACCTGGCTATCTCATAAAAATGCCGTGTCAACATTTTCAATATGAGATAAAATAAATTCTACTCATCGCACTGTTCTCACATTAAAAGGAACAAGTTCTTCTATTTAGTACTTCACATGTTCTAAATGTAAAGAAGTCTCAGCCACAGGCTGCAGATGCTGAAGCAGAAGTCACATTTAAATAACCAGCGCAGGCAAAGCAGCTGTAATTAGCACTCCTTAAGTGATGAGTATAGATCGAACATCCATCTGGCCTACCTCAACTTATCCAATACATGTTGTACCTGCCTTCTCTACTGCGCAATATGGAAGACACCAAAATGGCAACATAATACCTATGGAATCCTTCTCTCCTAGTAGAGATTGTCGAATGTGGAAGTGCCGAAGTAAAATCAAGCCTCTACTGAAATGAAAAAATGCAAGTTCAATGTGCTGTGTGGTACAAGACTGATTGGCTGAACAGAAACCTCACGGTACAACGTATGTACAAAAGACACCTAGCCTGGCAGCTGAGGACTCCATAAATAATACAACCATACAGTATTATCTAATAAGACCACAAAGACAGATGACTAGAAAGTGTATAGCAATAAGCAGCTTACCAGTGCTTAAAAGAATATCAGCAACAGAAAGATACGCAAAAAGCCCAACAGACTCATTTCCCACTGTGATGAATAAATCTGGTAACATTCACAAATCATAAAAAGCTACAAGTGTAACACTCCAATTATAAAGATCGACCATACGAGACATACTATTTTCTCATCTTAATAGCCATTCACAAACAGAAAAAAAAAGGGGGTTGAAATGCAGTAGTTTAGTACAGGATATACTGGGGGAGGTGGGAAAGACTTGGCACACTTAATACTGGTTTGCACTCACAGCTTAGTCATAGTACCACACACCTTTGAGCTCCTACTTATTCAGTACACTTAGAGGAGGAGAACAGACTTGCACTATTTTATGTGTAACTTCTTAATTTTTATGTCGGAAAAGTGTATGTGAAACCATTCTGCAGTAATTTTTCCTGAATATTTCTGAAAGATGATACATTACTGATATTGATCTAAGACCTGCCTGCAAGCTGGGAGAACACAGAAGTCGTACATGACAAGCTGATTATTTTTCTGATTTTTCTTTCTTCACTAGAAGTTACAAAAAACCAGATTAAGAATATTGTTTATGCAGAGGAAACAGAGCCGCACATTACTCCAGGCTAACTTTCCCTTCCCCCAGTAATGCAACACAGAAGTGAATATGTGCTGGTAGTAATTACTTGCTCTTTGAGTAAGTAATTCTTGAATATACTGACTACGACACTTATCCCGGTGAATTTAGCCTTGCAAAGAAGCCCCGTTACACACAGATTAACTGAGATAAATGCTGAAATACTGGAACTACTTTAGGATCAAAGAACACCCAAAATGCTACCATTTCTTCTTTAATCTAAAACACTACTTCTAAATTCCACGATTAATTCCTCACTAGCAATTAACAGCAATACTTTCTTATATTTTTTACGCAATTTTTTAATTAAATAAATGGCTATGAGGAGAAGAAGAGTTACAGCTTTGTTCTTTTAAGAGCACTTCGAAAAACTGAGAAGCGTCACTAGAAATGCTTTGACAATGTTTATCTGCCCCACACTAGACAGCTTCACATGAAAGAAGGGACTACACTAGACTCCCAAGTCCTCCATGAATAAATAATACAGATCACACATTAGCCATGCCATAAGAGCAGGGACAACGACACTAGCTACATACAGAACCATGAAATTTAAAACACCACTTCAACACATAACGTCAAATTGTACCCAAAATGCTGCTTCTAAATCAGCATGTCCTCCAAAAAGCCCCAAAGTAGGCTTTACTCAGCAGCACAGTGAAGAGGCCCTTGGATGCATCTTGCATCAGACAGAATTGAGGTACTCGTCCTCCCATACCTCCTATCTCTGAAGTATAATTTATGCACAGACATGAAATACAAAAAGGAGAAAAAGGGTTGGCAAGTATGAAAGAATTTTTCACCACAGACATTACACACTTTGTTATTAGTCCCCAGACATTTAAGAAAAAGCATGTCTTTGTCAAGGTTCAACACATTCATACATCATCTTCAACTGAAATGTGAATTCCCTGTAGACATCTCTTCACGTTTCACTCATTTGTCTCAGAATTTTCCCAGCAAAACTTGGGAGCTTTCCAGGCTGTGGTTGAAACTTTAAGGGTAGGAGTGGGAGGGGTGTAAAACATAAGACTAAAGGGATACCGAGACAACTTTTCAAAACCTGATCAGTTCTTACACAGGCCAAAAAAACCCCAGACTTCTGCACAATAACATGAATTTCACAAAGCCAAATCCTACCATCAGGAAAAATACCACAGACATTTTGAATGTTTTTAAAACTATTTCACCTTTCAGAAAAAGGTCTTTAGGATTAAAATAGAAAATTCAGTAACAAATCCAGACGAAGAAGAAAAACCCCTACATTTTAACATTAATCTCATCAACACAACATCTAAAGGAGGCAAAAGAGCTCCATAATAACTTATTTCAATATAACAAAAAAAAAAATCATAAACCGGAGACCTTAACATTAACTATGTGGACAAAAAGCTATGCTGCAACACTAAACCTTCAGTTATAAAAGACGCTTCTGCAGGCCAAACATGAGTAGCAAAGATCCAAGATAATTTCTGTACGTAACAAAGTGATTTAACATTAGTTCACTCTCACAAATGAGATTTCAGTCTTCACCAAAGAAATATTTACTGTTGCAGCAGACCACAGTACAGGATGATTATTCCAGTATACTTTATGAGTTTTCTTTCAGCAAGTAAGGATTTAGTTACAGATCAAATAAATATTTTATTTTAGTCTCTAGTCTCTACAGCTGCTTCAATTTTTTACTTGTGGCGCATGGTACAGAACATGGGTGCAGTTGGGTGCATTGCTGTATTTTAACAGATTCCCAACATGTATTGAGAGAGAACTCCAAAAAGGAGAAAACAAACCAAACAAGGAAATTCCTACATGTACAAAAACTTCAGATGAACTCAAATGTAGCAACAGCTACAGAGCACAGCCACCTATCAACCTCTCAATTTTCTATGGGACTAAATTGCATGATTTCTGGAAGAGCTATAATGAACAAACTGTCCTTAACTCATCTCTTTGCTGTCATTTTTAAATAAGCTAACTTTTAATATTTATCACTCCCTTCTTTTTGGAGTGATGACTTCAGATACTTCATTAATTCTACAGAATAACCTCCCTTTTGCTGTGGCTTTGACCTATCCTACTGCAATACTATTTTTAACCTAATACAAAGTATTTTATTTGAGTGAGTATTTATTCCTCTAGCAACAGGCTATTACTTTACTCTAAAAGGATAAACACAACTCCTGTTCCCATCCACATTTCTGAAGTGTTTCCAAACAATTGTAGGTGTTCTTATGATGCTCCCTGAAGAATTATAGTAATATAAGTTGTTCCAGTATGTTACCTGCTCCTCCATGGACACTGCATCCATCATAGTACACAAACATGCGTAAATTTCAGCATATCCTTAAAACCTATCTTGACCTCCGAATTCAGAAATAGTTATGTATACACAGAAGATACAAATGGAAGAGGAACCACAGGTCTAAAAGAGCAACCAGAACACATATATCAAGTACAATTTAATTAGGACAAACGGGGGGAGTGGGAAAAGGTTACGCCCAGGAAGCATGTGTGAATGCAGTTAATTGTGTTCAACCATTAAGAATGGCATTGATACATGCTGTGTTTTAGGGCAGTCAGACATTCCCATCACTGAACCCATACTGCAGCAACAACCAGGCAACAACTCAAAAGTTCCGCTGTGGCTGTTAACAATCATCACACTATGCGGAAAGCAGGACTCACATAAATATCTAACAATCTCCTAGAAACGTGGAACTCGCCAATCCATCATTGCCTGGATCTTCCTGAAAAAACTGTCTCCTAAGAGTAAAGACTTTGGCACCTACACTTAGAAATTTTCAATGGTAGCGCTGTACACGTGAGACATTATGTATGTAATTTACCAGGTGTTAAGCCATATTCAGAGTTTAACCTTATAAAAAAAAAATACTCATAAAAGTGAAAGCTACGTTATCAATGCGTATACTGGTGACTTTTCTGAGACACTCTGCTTTTAAGGAAATACGTTCTTTGGCCAGTTCAGAATCCTTATTTTTCAGTATTTTTATTTATTTTAAACTTGTTAAATTATTTTATCCTAATGGAATAAACAGGATGGATGTTATCAGCTTTAAATTTACTGGCTTTCAATTCAGCTGATGGCTCACACACCTGCCTTCGTCTTTGTGTAGTTTCACAATTATACTTTACAGACCCTACACTGCTTTTCTCTGTTTGCCATCAGGAGGAAGTCTCACGCAAATGTCATGGAAAATCAATTATATTGGAAGTTAAAACTTTGTAAAAATAATTCCCAGGTGCATAAAGTAAATAAGTGTTGCTTATTTATTGCTGGAACAATAGAGAAGAACAACAACAAAATTCTTCATTGAAAAATAAGTTTTCCAGTTTTAAAAGGAAAAAAGTGACAGAGTGCTTTACATACTGTAGCTTGTACATAGGTGTACAGGCACACCCCAAACCAAAATACAAACCCCAGTGATTTATGTCTAACACAGGTCAGAAACAGTGTACACTACAGCTTTCTGCACATGATCCCCCGACCCTAGAAATGACACACATTATTTTGTCTATTGTCTCAACTGCAAAATCCGAGGGGAGTTACGGCTATCTGTGCCACCGTAATCACTTAGTTCCTTTTTCCATGCAAAGGAACATTAGATAATCTCCCATGTGTGCCACTGCTGCACTTAGCGAAGTTAGATGATTTATTATTTTCATGTACACCAGTGCAAAGCTGGATTCTTAAGCTCAGCGTTAACCATCAACTTTTGATGTACCTGGACGCCTTGCACCACGTATTCTTTCTAGGAAGACAGAATGCTCTCTACCTGGACATCTTTAGACCCTAAGACTTAGAAACTCCACAGATTTAGCACACAATTCTGGGAAAAAAACCTGAAAGATCACTCAGTTTATCCCATCTTCCTCAAGCAAGACAATCCCACCAGATATCTCTCTTGCCACATTTAAATTACTTCCCTGCAACTATTCAAGTGTGCAGAAAGAGAAACATGCCTGTGCACAAGTCTTCAATTCAGCAGTTGGAAGCACACATCACTGAGTATCTACTGATGCCAAGGTCCACCTTAAAAAAAACGAATTACATTAATATGGTCTAAAATACACAATCCTAGAGAGAAATAAAATACGCTATTGTAGCATGTATATATACACAAATATACCCACGTGTTAAAAACCCCCAAATGTTAACCAGAAAAACTAATCCATTTATTATCAACCAGCAGATTTATTTTAGATGCAACTCACTGCCAAGGAAAAAAATTTATCAGCTTCCCTCCCCCACTATTCTGTTCAGAGTTTTAAGAGACTGCCACCCGAATCACTGAACTAGCTTCACAGATTTACTTACCACTTCAAAAAAAAAAAAAAAGCAGGTTACTTAACCAAATGCATGTTATAACCCTTATCTAAAATAAAGGACTGACTTTCTGCCATGTGTATGCTTTTTGTATTGATAGCTGCTTTCAAATAAACCAAAAATCCAGCACACTGGTAGAAGTACACCTTCGTCAATGACTTATTCATAGTATCATTACAGTTAAGCTACAAACTCAGTTAAGAACATGGAATTACATAATAATGTCATTTCCTCATTTTGGCACCATTACTTAAGGCCCACTATTGTCACATGCACATCACCCAGTTTTAGGATATTTTTTACATGCATTTGTCTGAAAAGTCTTAGTAGAAGGGGCTCCTAAGCATCCTAAAGCACCTGAAAACCCCGTAAGTACCAGAGAGTTGTGTCCAACAAAATGCAACATATGGGAGCAGAAAAGCCTTCCACCTTAGAGGCATGGGAGAATTGTAGACAGAATACAAGTATCACGGAGCTACTCAGGCCTCCAGGTCAACCACAGATGCTGACCACCAGCCTTAAACTGCACCTCCAGGTCTTGCCTCAGCACCTATGCTCCCTTCCCTGAGACCCTACAAATACAAATAGCCTCTATGCAGACCCAGCAGCCAAAGGGCAATCCAAATGCTCTGCCAGGGTCTCCCTCCACCAAAACCAAGCACCTTTCTTTCCCCACCTCCTCCAAAACACCCAGCTTGAACCATCCTGCGTTCCTACCCCCAGCAGCACTCCATCAGCATAGCCCTTGTGCCCATCACACCCACCCCAGCACCACTTCAAATCACAGAATCACTTGATTGGAAAAGACCTTTGAGATCATCGAGTCCAACCATAACTGTCCAGTACTAAACTAGACCCCTGAGAAACTCATCTTTTAAACACCTCCAGGGATGGTGACTCAACCAACTCCCCAGCAGCTGTTCTAGTGACTGACCACCTTTTCAGCGAAGACATTTTTCCTAATGCCCAGTCTGACCCTCTCCTGACGCAACCTGAGGCCACTACCTCTCACCCTATCACCTGTCACGTGAAAGAAGAAACCAACACGCAGTTTGCTACAATCTCCTTTCAGACCCTTGTACATTGTGATGAGGACTCCCCTCAGCCTTCTCTTCTCCAGGCTAGACAATCCCAGTTCCCTCACAGGACTTGTGCTCCAGCCCCCTCACCAGCCTCGTTGCCCTTCTCTGGACGCACTCCAGCACCTCAATATCCTTCTTGGAGTGAGGAGCCCACAACTGAATCCAGCACTTGAGGTGCGGCCTCAACAGTACTGAGCACAGGGGCACAATCACCTTCCTGCTCCTGCTGCCCATGCCGGGCCTGATACAGGCCAAGATGCCACTGGCTCTCTTGGCCACCTGGGCCACTGCTGGCTCATGTTCAGCTGCTGCCAGCCAACACCCCCAGGTCCTTCTCTGCCAGGCAGCTTTCCAGCCACTCTTCCCCAAGCCCTCTGCGGTCCCCCCTCACACACTCCTCGGACACCCTGTTCTGGGCCCAGCCGCACCTCACGGTCCTTGAGGCCCAGTAGCAGCACCTCCTCCATGAGGGTGAGCCGCGTTTCCTTGGAGTCGCCCTTCTCGTCGTCGCCGGTCTCGTCGCGGCGCCCTTCATCCTCCGACCCGCCGCCAGCGCCTCGCTCCTTGTCGGCGGCGGCGTTGCGGGAGGCCTCGGTGCGGCGCTGCACCAGGCCCGAGCTGCGCTGGGTCAGGGAAGTCATGGCTGCAGGCGGCGGGAGGGCAGCGGCAGCCGCGGGGAGGGGCCTGGCGGGCAGCGCGGGGCGAGAAGGAGAAAGGACAGCTGCCGCTCGCGCCTCCGCCCTCCTATCCGCGTTGGCCCGGGGGACTCATGTGGAGCTGGGCTGACGGAGTGGGGACGATAGGGCTGGCGTCCCCCCCCTCCGGTGCCCGGGTTGGCAGAGGCGGCTGCCGCTCCAATATGGCGGCGCGGGGTGACGTCAGCGGGGGATGTGGCAGAGGAGGAGGGGCCGGAAATGGCCGCGGGAGGGAGCCGGGGGCGGGACGAGCTGGAGAAGCGCCCCTCGGCGGCTGTTACTGACAGTTAGTGACTGTTACCGGCCGTAACGGAGCGGGGCGGGCCCGTGCCCGCCGTAACACAGCGCAGCCTGGGGGGCCTGTGCTTTATGAAATTAATATATCTTTTTCTTTAAAAAACATGGAGTTATCTATCATAGAATCGCCTGGTTGGAAAAGACTTTTGACATCACTGAGTCCAACCGGACCTGTCCACTGCTAACCTAGATCCCTGAGAAACTCCATCTTCTAAACACCTCCAGGGATGGGGACTCAGTCACCTCCCTGGGCAGCTGCACCAGTGTCTGACCATCCTTTCAGTGAAGGAATTTTTCCCAATGTCCAGTCTAAACCTCCCCTGGTGCAACTTGCGGCCATTTCCTCTCGTCCTATTGCTCGTCACTTGCAAGAAGAGACCAGCACCTACCTTGCTACAGCCTCCTTTCAGGCAGTTGAAGAGAGCGATATGATCTCCCCTCAGCCTCCTTTCTCCAGGCTAAACAACCCCAGTTCCCTCAGTCACTCCTCACAAGACTTTTTCTCCAGTGCCTTCACCAGCCTCGTTGCCCTTCTCTGGACATGCTCCATCCAGCCCTTCGGTGTCCTTCTTGTAGTGAGGAGCCCAGAACTGAACACAGCTGACTGTCACCCAGCACCCCACAGTCATTTGTAGCCACTCTTCCCCAAGCCTATAGCATTGCATGGATTTGTTGTGATCCAAGTGCAGGGCCCAAATCTGAGCCTTGTTGAATTTCATACAACTGGCCTCTGCCCATCAATCCATCCTGTCCAGGTCCCTCTGCAGAGCCTTCCTGTCTTTCAGCAGATGGACTCTCCTGCCCAATTTGGTGTCATCTTGCAAACTTACTGAGGGAGCACTCGATCCCTTCATGCAGATCATTGATAAAGATATAGAACAGGACTGGTCTCAACACTAAGCCATGAGGAACGCTGGTTGTGACCGACTGCCAGCTGGATATGTTCATATAGGTAAATATATATTCATCAGCTGAGCTCTCAGTCCTGACTTTACTTTCAGGAGATGCAGTTTCTTGGTTCTGTTGCTAACGGGCACCTTCTTAAACCTTAGGCTTTTCTCAACTTGGCACACCAAAGCCTCAAAAACTGCTTATCAAGGCCAAATTCCTTATGTGTTTCCAAGAATTGTATTTGATTGCAGAATAAAGGTGCTTCTGGAACAAGGATAACCTATATTTTTTGGTCCTCAATTAGGATATTGGATTTGGCTATACTGAGGTATATACATGTATAATAGAGTAGATTCATTAGGGTTGGAAAAGACCTCTGAGATCATCCAGTCCAATCATCAGCCCAACACTACCCTGCCAACTAAACCATGTCCCAAGTACCATCTATACACATTTTTTGAACACTTCCAGGGATGCAGACTCCACCACTTCCCTGGGCAGCATGTTCCAATGCTTCACCACTCCTAATTCCCAATCTAAACCTCTCCTGGCGCAACTTGAGGCCATTTCCTCTTGTCCTATCACTTGTTACTTGGGAGAAGAGACCACACCCACCTCACTATGACTTTCTTTCAGGTAGGTGTAGAGAGAGAAAAGGTCTCCCCGCAGCCTTCTCTTCTCCAGGCTGTGTATATATGTCTATATATATGTCTATATAGATATACAAAAGACATAAATAAAATACATGTATAAATATAGAACTATTTTTAGGAGGGTTTTTTTAGTGCATCCTGTTTATCCAGAACTCTGACTTGCTTTGTAAGTGATTGTAGCCTCCATTGTTTCCAACATCTCCAGTTCTTGCATCATCTGCTGTTGTGACTCGATGATAATTTGACATAGTCTCTTCAAGATCACTGATAGTAAAGAATAGCAAATGGACAGAACTGATCCCTGGAGAATCTGAATCATGCAAGTGTCTGCTGGTCGTTCTCTTCTGTGATTGAGGTCTGCTAATTATTCACAATCCACTTACTGTGTGACATTCTAGTTTTATTATCTTTTTAGGCTTTTTAATAAAATGCTTTGCTATCCAAAGTCAAATGCCGAATCAAAGTTTAAGGATATAACATCACTGCTACTTTTATCAAATAAACATTTGCATAAAGAAGAGATACCACAACAGCAATATAAGATCTGTTTTCTGGAAATGTCTTTTCTGAGTAGTAATTATACTCAAATTGTTTCCCCAGATTACAAAGCTCTTCATTGAACATGTTTTTAAAGAATTGTTAAAAATCCTTACATTTCTCTCAATAATATCATTGTTAGAATTTGCCTTGCATCTACATTCAAATCCATGTTTCTTTCTGTTGGCAAAATTTCTCAACATCACTTACATTTTCTTTAATTCCTAGATTTAATTAACAAAGCAATATTACCTTCTCCTTTCTTATCAGTAGAATGCTCTATTTTGGCTGTTACAACTATATTTACTTTCCTACTACACAAGTATAGCATTTAAACAATGTTTGGGTTTTGTCCTGATTGTGCTTTAAGGGTTAAATGATTGAACGTTCCTTAACAACTCCTAATTTATGGGTTTTTTTAGTTTAGGTCCTTTCCTCAAGGGTCTTAAAGCACTCATTGTTATTTTCAGTTTTGTGAAAATCACTTTTTAAAAGCAGTAGCTAAATATGTTATTGATTTGCCCTCTTTTCTTTTTTTTAAAAGAAAAACCAAAAGCGATCAAATTAGGATCACTTGCAGATTAATTAATTTTGTTAATTGATTTAATTTTTATTAGAATGGGGTGTGCTATAAGGTTCCTTGTATTTGACAGCCACTTTTCTGACTTAGAAATGCATGTGTTTGCAGAAATTGAATGCTGTAATTTCAAATGAAAATAGTTTTTCCATTCCAGTTCGGATTCTTCATCGTGAACCTAAACTAATCAGCTCAATGTGAATCAAATTAAGAATGCCTGTAACTGAATTTTAAGCCAATTAAATTCCTTTTTTTTACATCAATGCAACACTAATAGACAAACCTAAAATTTGAATCAAAAGGGTAGCAAACAAGACACATATCAGTACCAGATTTCATTGGTGTTTATACCTTCCGCAAGAGAGACAGCCTGTGTATTAACGAGAACTCTGTGCTTGTTGGATCTTCGCCTAGGAGATCCTAATGTACCATGTCACAACCTTTTTACCTGCCATTTATTTTACAGTACCAAGCTGTATTTCAAAACTGTTTCTGAGGCACGTGTGACCATATCAGTAGTTTAGAAGTCTATAACCCCCAACGCAGCGTTAGGCATTGTCTGGTGCAACGTGTGGTTCCATGCCATTTGGGTTGTCAATGGGCATCTCACTGGGAGTAAGACTCCACTTCCTTCCCACGTCTCAATGCCAGAGGCATCCAGCCTGAGAGCTGAGGCCCTAAGTCTTTGAAACGTTCTATTAAGAAGCAATAATGCAAAAGTGCGGGCTGTAGTCTATAAATATTTTGTTTAGCTTGCAGTAAATTGACCTTGTAACACATCCTCGTTTGTTCTTAAGCCCGTATCTGGCAGAATTTCAATTAACAGTTGCTGATGAGACTAAGTTATCTTTACTAAATGCAGCAGACTTCAAAAGTAGCTATGTTTTTGAACTCTGCTAGCCCACTGGGGCTCTGAAATAAAAGAGAAAACAAAGGCATGCATCTTAGACTCGTATTTTGTGTTGTGCTAGTTGCATTTGTGATGATTGAATTTACCATGGGAGCAGGGCTTACCGCAGTAATGTCAGCAGAAAAAGTGATTGATAAACTGAGGACAGATGTCTGTTGGGATAGCAGGCCCAGCAAAGAGCAACTTAAATAAACACCCAAAATTGGAGCTTGCATGCTAATACTATTGACAAATGTATTGTAACTTCAACATCACAAGCATGACATTCAGCTGGTTAAAGCAAGAAGCTGTTGAAATCTCAACAGCATTAAGATGTAATGGATGGATCCTAGTGCTCCTGTCACACCATCATAACAAGATATCACTGGGCAGAATTTTCTCATTAAAAACAATTAGACTAGTAGCATCTGCATATTTTGAAGTTGAAAGCAGGAATATAGGAGTTGTTTTCAAGAAGAAAGCTGCTGTCTCTGGTACTGCTTCACCATCCACTGTTTTCATCAGTTGAGTTTGTTTACATTCCTCCTTGTATCTTCGATTCCCTCCCAGTAAAAGTTTGCCATTCCCAATTATGCCATTGAAAACAAGTGTCAGGTGGCCTTAATCCCTGTAAGGATCTTACTTAAAAACAATAGTCAAAACAAAGTCATGTTTAGCTGTCATTTCAGGGATCTCTTGGCAGGGTAGCAATAGGCACTGTATCATTACTGAAGGAGCATTGAGCTGGAGTACAAAATACAGAAACCAAATACCCAGAAGCAAAGAAGGAGAGGAATTTCTAAGGCCAAACCATCCTTAAAATAATCACAGAATCCTAGAATGAGTCTCTCCTCTTAGGACTTGTTCTCCAGACCCCTCACCAGACTCGTTGCCCTTCTCTGCACACGCTCCAGCCTCTCAGTGTCCTTCTTGTAGTGAGGGGCCCAAAACTGAACCCAGCACTCGAGGTGTGACCTCACCAGTGCTGAGCACAGGGGCACAATCACCTCCCTGCTCCTGCTGACCACGCTGTGTCTGATACAGGCCAAGATACCATTGGCCCTCTTGGCCACCTGGGAATGGCCACAGGTTGCTCCAGGGGAGGTTTAGACTGGACATTAGGAAGAATTTCTTCACTGCAAAGGTGGTCAGGGATTGGAACAGCTGCCCAGGGAGGTGGAACTGCCAGCCCTGAAGGTGTTTACAAGATGGGTAGGTGAGTTTCTTAGGGATATGGTCTAGTAGGATGACAGGCACAGTTGGACTCAATTATCTCAGAGGTCTCTTCTAGCCTTCTGATTCTATGATTCTATGATTCTGTGTCCCCTCAGCCTCCTCTCAGCTAAACCACCCCAGTTACCTCAGTCTCTACTCATAGGACTTGTTTTCCAGCCCCCTCACCGGCCTCGTTGCCCTTCTCTGCACACGCTCCAGCCCCTCAGTGTCCTTCTTGGAGTGAGTGCCCCAAAACTGAACCCAGCACTCGAGGTGGGGCCTGTGCTGCTGAGCACAGGGGCACAACCACCTCCCTGCTCCTGCTGGCCACGCTGTGTCTGATACAGGCCAAGATGCCATTGGCCCTCTTGGCCGCCTGGGCCACTGCTGGCTCATGTTCAGCTGCTGCCAGCCAACACCCCCAGGTCCTTCTCTGCCAGGCAGCTCTCCAGCCACTCTTCCCCAAGCCTGTAATGCTGCATGGGGTTGTTGTGTCCCAAATGGAGGACTCTGCCCTTGGCCTTGTTGAAGCTCATCCCGTTGGTCTCAGCCCATGGATCCAGCCTGTCCAAATCCCTCTGCAGAGCCTCCCTTCCACCAAGCATTATGAAGATGCTGCTTAAATGCTAGAGAAGATATTGATACTACAAAGCAAATGGAAGGAACAAACTGTCTTCAGATTTATTGTATCCAATATTATCAGCATGATCTCCAAGAACAGGATTTTCACTTTCAGCAAGAGTCCACCTGCTAAAAGGTACACAGTGATCAGAGAAGAAATAGCTAAGAGATGTGGGACAAGAGAATTGAGCAGACTAATGTGTGTTACTTTAAGTGGGAAGAAACTGGAGTCAACCATCAACTGACTGTAGAAATCATGTCTAGGACATAGTGGTCATGTAATATTCTCTCTTTTGCTTTCAGCTGTGCCTGTCTTACTGTTGTTATAGATATTAAGTAAATCCTTCAGAGCCAGTGCAGACTAGCTGGGATTTTATTATGGGTTTTTGGAATGAAATTTTGAATACCAGCAGCAAATTTTTCTAAGTAAAAGGTGCTACTGATATGGCTCTTTCTGTCCATACAATAGACCCCTGCTTTGACAACTTTTAGTGCCCAGTATACATTTATTGGTTTACAAAATCATAATTTATCAATGTATGTTTTCCAAGTATCTTGTTTTTAAGATTCTCCTTTGAGGTGGTTTAACTATGATGGTGTATGCTTCTCAAAAATACAAAGATTACTACTTTCGGTCGCATAATGCCAGCTGTTAACCCCCAGCTTGTATAAAATCA
Source organism: Neomorphus geoffroyi (assembly GCA_033558235.1). Taxonomy (NCBI): domain Eukaryota; kingdom Metazoa; phylum Chordata; class Aves; order Cuculiformes; family Neomorphidae; genus Neomorphus; species Neomorphus geoffroyi. Next base: position 4,954,350 of record JAUMJM010000048.1, read on the forward strand.
GATGCAGCCACTAAGTTGGGCTTGGAGTTAAAAATTTAATGCTGCTTTAAATTTCTGTGTCTACAAATGAAATAAATTGTGGGTTTTTTAGAGACAGTGACAGGCATTTTAGGAAAACCAAAGACAGAAATGCAAAGATCTTATTCATACTCACTCACTTCAAAAAGTTTTTATTTCCAGTATTTCCAGATCCTCTTATTTTCTCATCTCCTCCAGAGTTCAAATGATTGCTAGTTCCTGAAACCTTTGTATCATGATAGCATCTTCCTCCTTGTGTCTGATTGGTATTGTTTAGTAGCAAGAATCTATACTGGTTATTTTAATATTACATTTGTAGTACTGAAATCATAAGGACAAAAGTATCAGTCAAGGTGCTGTTGAGAAGATGTGCTTTCATTTCTACAAAGTGGTCCAGTTCAACCAGCAACACTGGAAAAATATGTAGCTTTCTTAGCAGGTGTTCATCGAGTATAACGAGCCTCCACCAAAACTGTCATTGGTGTTTTGTCAAAATTTAAGATGTTCAATGCAGCGAGTTTTATACAAATTCACTTTTGGAAAATCTTTATTTCACTTCCTAATGTAACTGATGCTTCACTCTCTGTGCCTTGCAAAGTATATAAATACTTATCAACTCATTAAAAAAATACGTAAAGCCAGATGATGCAAAGAAAATGTTTCCATGGAGTTGTAATTTACAAGATAAATAGTGATTACAACAGTATTCTTGTTGTCTAATTAGAGAGTACTTGTGTTCGTTCAGAGGTGTGTAGAATAAATGTCGATTATTTTTGGTAGGTTTACAGCCTCTCTTTATGACCAAAAACACACACAGAGAGAATCAAATAATGGGTGGTAATTTTAGAAAGTAAATGTGAGGCAAACAGAGCCATGGGGTCTGTCAGGGAGAAAAATAAGGATTCCAGGAACCAGTGGTCATACCAACTCAGCAAAGGTGAGTAAGAAGCTGGGAGAGGTGAAATGGATGAAAGATTTAGAAATATTTTGCAGCAGCCACCTCTGAGTTTCTATAAAGACTATTGTAAAGGGGATAAAACTGCATTTTCAGGTTACCTTGTTCTTGAGAAATCAGCCAAGTGCATTGCAGTGTTGGTTCTGCTCCTGGCAGAGTTTGCATACCCTGCTTGTGTTGGATGGTTTATACTGCTGATGGCATCCAGGAGGCCATGAACACAGTGAATACAGGAACAGTTTTATGTTTGGCAAAGATGATAATGCCCTCTGTAACACCTTCTGTCCATGGAGCAAGACACATTGATAAACATTTGTAAATTAAACATACAGACTTTTCTGAGTTATGTTTCTCCTTGGTTCATTCAAGAGTCAGACCAGGATGGAAGCATGTCTAATTAGTTTCTTACAGTTAAAGCTAGCTTTGAAAACATAGAAGAATACAATCTTGTGCAAGTTGAGTTTTACAGAACTCTACGTCTCACAATCTTGCTATGAACTTCTTTGCACAGTTGTTACCAACTGGATGCTGAAGGGGCAGTAGCGATGAGGGATGAGGACAAGGCAGAGGTACTCAAAGCCTTCTTTGCCTTGATCTTTAACTCCAAGGAGTAAAGTGCTAGGGACACTCAGCACCTCAGCTGGAAAATAGTGAGAGTGAAGCTTCAGCTGTTCGGGAGGACTTGGTTAGAGACCTGCTTGGCCAATTAGACACACACAAGTCTATGTGACCAGATGGGATCCATCCGAGGGTTTTAAGGGAACTGGCAGAGGTCGTCGCCAAACCCCTTTCCCTCATCTCCCAGCAGTCTTGGCTGACTGGGGAAGTGCTGCTGGACTGGAGACTGGCAAACGTTACTCCCATTTACAAGAAGGGTTGGAGGAAGTATCCAGACAACTACGGGTCTGTCAGTCTGACCTCAGTGCCGGAACAGATCATCTTGAGTGCTGTCATACAGCACATACAGGACAATAGGGTGATCGGGCCCAGTCAGCGTGGGTTCACCAAAGGCAGGTCCTGCCAGACCAATCTGATCTCCTTCTATGACAAGGTGACCCATTTAATGGACGAGGGAAAGGCTATGAATGTGGTGTACCTGGACTTCAGTAAAGCCTTTGACACCGTTTCTCACAGTATCCTGCTGGAGAAACTGGCTGCCATTGGCCCGGACAGGCACAGCCTCTGCTGGGTTAAAAACTGGCTGGATGGCCGGGCCCAAAGGGTTGTGGTAAATGGAGTTAAATCCAGTTGGAAACCAGTCACGAGCCGTGTTCCCCAGGGTTCAGTGCTGGGTCCAGTCCTGTACAACATCTTTATCAATGATCTCAACTAAGGCATCGAGTGCACCCTTAATAAGTTTGCTGATGACACCAAGCTGGGTGCAAGGGTGGATCTGCTTCAAGGAAGGGAGGCTCTGCTGCAAAGGGATCTGGACAGGCTGGATCCATGGGCTGAGACCAAAGGGATGAGATTCAACAAGGCCAAGTGCAGAGACCTGCACTTGGTACACAACAACCCCATGCAGCATTACAGGCTTGGGGAAGCGTGGCTGGAGAGCTGCCTGGCAGAGAAGGACCTGGGGGTGTTGGTTGACAGCGGCTGAACATGAGCCAGCAGTGGCCCAGGTGGCCAAGAGGGCCAATGGCATCTTGGCCTGTATCAGACCCAGCATGGGCAGCAGGAGCAGGGAGGTGATTGTGCCCCTGTGCTCAGCACTGGTGAGGTCACACCTTGAGTGCTGGATTCAGTATTGGGCCTCTCACTCCAAGAAGGACACTGAGGGGCTGGAGCGCGTCCAGAGAAGGGCAATGAGGCTGGAGAGGGAGAACAAGCCCTGTGAGGAGAGACTGAGGGAACTGGCGTTGTTTAGTTTGGAGAAGAGGAGGCTGAGAGGAGACCTCATCACTGTCTACAACTGCTTGAAAGGAGGTTGTTATGGTGTGGGTGCTGGGCTCTTCTCCCAAGTGACAAGCGATAGGACAAGAGGGAATAGCGAGAGGGAATGGCCACAAGTTGCGCCAAGGGAGGTTTAGACTGGACATTAAAAAGAATTTCTTCACTGAAAGGATGATCAGGGATTGGAACAGCTGCTCAGGGAGGTGGAATCACCATCCCTGGAGGTGTTTAAAAGATGGGTAAATGAGTTTCTTAGGGATATGGTTTAGTAGGGAGACGGTACGGTTGGACTCAGTGATCTTAGAGGTCTCTTTTAGCCTTCTGATTCTATAATTCGATGACCTGCTGGACATGAAACATGGATTTGATTATGACAGAGGGAGAAAATTCCAGAAGTTTTTTGGAGGTGAAGCACTTGCTCTTAACTGGGGGAGACCAGAAGTAAGATTGGTCACTCAGTGGCAGAGTACTCCACTGGCACTGCCTTCTTTCTGGTTTAACCTGTATTCCAGGTACCTCTGTTGACTGCCAGGCAGAAAGTTTGAGAATATTATCCTGTAAACATTTTCCCATAGGGTAAAACAAGCCAAAAATTGATTGATTTTGGGGTGGTTAAATCTGCTCTGGATTATATCCATGAAACTACATCTATCTTTAGTACTGTAAAATGTATTATATTTTAGCTAGATCATTTATCTGTGATGGATTTTAAAGAGATTTCACTGTTTAAGACTATCTCATCTATGCAAACATTTATTAATACATTTGATGCAAAAGAACTGTTAATCAAATAGAAGTCTCTTCATAGGAGTTATGCAAGGAATTTTTTATTTAAATGTACCATACAGACTGCATTTATAGTTCAAATTCAAGTAATCATTTCAATGGTTGGAACAAATGACAATTAGAGCATTACTCGCACAGTATAGATCAACGAGCATTTGAGCCCTAAACACAACGTTGTCGCTGAGGTTAGCCAGCTATGTGAAAACTTACACTGTCTGGATGAATAAGTACAGAAGTACTTTTCATAAGTACTAATTGCACTTAATAATTCATTAAAGATCTATAGATATGTAAGGACTCCTGCTATGTACTCATGTAGCACCAAACACAATAGTACCTGCACAATGACTAAGTAAAGATGATGTGCAATGTTTAACCATGAGACACAGAGGGGTGTCATTCGAACATCTCCACTTTTTTTAATATTAGTATTTGTAGCAATCATGGTGGATTCAAACAGAGCAGAAACCTGACTAGCAGTAAGGAATAATCAGATAAAGCAATAATCTTATATTCAGAGTTGTACATCTACGGAGCACTCATATGTCTGCCTGTTAGTGGATTTTTTTTCTCCCTGAAAACTAAATGAAAAAAGAAGACAAGGAATTTGGGCCTTCACTGTGGAAGCCAAAAAGGGCTAATACAGCAGCAGAAATACACGATATAGCTGGAAGGGTTATATGGCTGGTTTTTTCTAAGGATCCTGAAATGGAAAAAGGGGACTCACTAGATAAATGCCTCACTGGCTCCAGAGCAAATCAGCAGCTCAGTGCATTTCTCTGCATGCCCAGACAAGCAACAGCACTAGAAGAGAGCTAGTGAGCCTGACAAAAATAGTATTCAAAATCTTGGCATGAGAAAAGTTCTCCAAAATACTTTTCTATACCTGGGAGGAAAATGAAAGAAAGTGTAAAAAAGTACTTGAATGGCTTTTTCAGTTACACAAAATGCTGTTTTGTGGATGGCCCCTGTTGCATCATGATATTTTTTTAAATGGTATTAAGTTACAAAACTTGAACAGAGAAGAAGTAGGTTTCCTTTTCTCTTAAATTCATTTACTGTTAAATTATAACTTCAAGCCAGGACATTGGTATCTGTCTGCCTGAAAGCCTCAAGCATGACTGACAGCAGAGTGTGGCAAGTGACCATTGAATTGCTTTCCCATGCTGATGCAGACAGTTGTAGGACAAGCTACAAAACATAGCCTACCTTTTGGGCCTCCAAAAATCTGTCTCCGGCAGCTACCAGAGGCTGTCTGATGCTAAAAGTGATAAGCTATGTCACTGAAGTCGGCATTAGACCTTAAGACCTCCAATGACTTCGCTAAGGAGGAGAGAGAAAAAAAGATTGGCAAACAAATTATTGCCAGTCACAAGTAAAAATGAAAGCTAGAAAAAAAAATCTTAGTGGAGCTGATAATCGAACTGCTGGATGGTAACAGAAATACATCCCACAGCTTAAGAAGCCTGGTGTGGTCCAGGAACCTCCAAACAACACTGACACATCTGCAAGGGAGGCCTTTGACTGCAGCAGGGATTGAGAGAAGCTGCACAGTGTATCAGTATTTTCACCTGCAGAGACAGTAAGACAAGATCTGGTTTATAGGTTATCTTTGGAAGAAAAATAACTCTTTCTGTGCTTGCTGAAATAAAACAAAAGACATAATTTTGCTATTAGCATGAGGAAATATGTCATGGAATATACAGGAGGACGAAAATTGTTTAAGAAAGAAGGTGCCTGTTTTACAACTTTCCATTGGCAAGACCATATTGGAAAGATACTGTAGCACAGAAATAAATTTGGAATTTGAAAATACATAGATAGATAAAACTACTTCAAAGTAGACTTTTTAACTGTGTCACTTCAGCACAGCTGACAAATCAAAAACCCATCAAAATTCCTAATTCTGTTCTGTCTGCCCTTCCACAGGAAGAGTTCTTCTTTGATGGGGGCAGCTGGCCAGCTCAGAGTCTGATGGGTTACTCCAGTTAGGAATAAACTGTCTTTGATGCAGTTTGGTTTATTTACAAAAATATGTGACCCTGCTTTTTTCAGCACAGTATAAATGAAAGAACTGGAGGCAGTTTCTTTAAACACAGCTCTTTCAGCCAGCACGTGACCTGAAGGCCCTTCTTCTACTGGTTCTCCATAAATCAATACATTTCATGCTCCTCACCAACTATGAGTAGGTCTCAAAATCTGATTGATGCACCAGAGCTGCTACTGTGCTGTTAGGCAGCTATTGCTTGTCCCAGTGTGGGACAGACTGCTTAGACTTCCACAGCTCCACAGTGAAGATTTGGTGAAAGACAAGCTGAGATTATTTGCTTATTAATGCAATGCATATCTTCTCACAGCAGGCCCAGGGAGACATTCAAGAGACCTGGAAAACGTGAATCAGTGCATGATGGTGACTGTGCAAGACTTTCCCACTAGTACATCTGTCTGGGTAGCAAACCAACAGTTAAATGAATTGAACAAAAGCCAATATAGATGCACGAAATAAGTGTTCTACCTCTTTAAAACTCAGCCACACTTAAAGGGACTGAAAATCTTTCCAAATCATCACAAATGGACACTGTTAAAAATGTGCAGCTATTTAAGTGTTTATGCGGGTTGACCTTGGCTGACTCCCAGGTGTGCACCAAGCCTCTCTATCACTCTGCTCCCTCAGCAGGGCAGGGGGGAGAAAATATCATGAAATGCTCATGAATTGAGATAAGGACAGGGGCATCACCTGCCAATTACCATCATGGGTAAAACAGACTCAGATTGGGGAAATAAATGTAATTTATTGCCAATTAATATCAGAGTAGGATAATGAGAAATAAGAACAAATCTTAAAACACCTTCCCCTTTCTTCCTCGGCTTAACAGCTTTTTTGATTTCTCTACCTCCTCCCACAGCAGCACAAGGAATGACAGTTATAGTTCATTCATCTCACACTGTTTGTACCGGTCTTTGTCATCAGAGGAAGGATTCCACCCCTCTCTTCCCCTGCTCCAGTGTGGGGTCTTTCCCAGGGTAGACAGTTCTCCACGAACTTTTCCAGCACGGGTCCTTGTCATGGGCTGTAGTTCTTCACAAACTGCTCCAGCACGGGTCTTTTCCACAGGCTAGTCAGAACAGATTGCTCCAGGTTGGTTCCCCATGTGATCACAAGTCCTGCCAGCAAACCTGCTTCAGCCTGGGCTCCTGTCTCCATGGATCCATAGGTCCTGCCATGAGCCTGCTTCAGCATGGACTTCCCACGTGTTCACAGCCTCCACTGGATGCATCCATCTGCATCCAGTGGATAACCCAACACTGTAGCAAGTGGATTTCTTCTCCACTGTTAACCTCCATGCTGCAGGGGGACAGCCTGCCAGACCAATACAGCATTTGTTTCCCTGCATGTGCCCATGGAAATACGAGCTAATCCTTGTTTCCTTACTTAAGAGTTCAGGTATATTAAATAATTACTTCTTAGTGCTGAGGTTAAATTGACCTTTTCAACTCTAGTTTGGTACACTCAGGTATTACCTAAGTAACTGAATATAATTTTTCAAAATAAATTTATTGGTGACAGGGGACAGCTGTGTAGAAAGTTCCCCTGAGAAATGCAAATATGTAAGCCAGCTTGTCCCTCTGAGTGTGCAGTGCAGCTGGAGATGGTTACCTCATGAGGACGGAGCTGGTAGGCAGAAGGTTGTGCATTAACAACAAAGAGGGAAAACATTCAAAAAGGGGAAGGATGTCTGCCAGCCCAGACAGAACATTAATGTTAGCAGCCAGCACCTGTAGGGCTATTATTGCTTTAATAAGATCCAAAGATTAAGAAGAAACATTTATTTTTGGTCATTTCCTGCTGTGACTATCAGTCCACAGTAACAGTATTTCAGCTGTTTCCAGCATCCATTATTACCTCCAGAACTCCAGAGGCCTTGCATATTCATGCAGCCCCTACTTAATACCAAGACATTAAGTAATGGTTTTACTATTACTGTATTTCATTTCAGTAACTAGCCCCTTTTATTATCCTCCCTGCAGAGAGCTATTCAGCTGCTATTTGAGTCATAAGAAGTGCCACTGCCTTAGGAATGACACCGAGGGGATAAATATCCCTGGAAAATTAGAGTGTCTCAATCAGAGTGGAGAGAGCTTCATCCTACACTTAAGACAGATAATGAGGCTGTGTATGGACAAAGCATATCACCCACGATAAATCTAAATAAAACCAAGAAGAAAATGATTAAAACATGCTTAAAAGAGCTGGGTAGGAAGGGGTAACCAATTGTCTTAGCTATACATAGCTGAAACTTAGAAGAGAAAATCAGGAATGCATCAGTAATGCATCAGGAATCTCGAATCACTTTCGAAGTGATGGTTGTTTTGAGATTATGAGTCAGAACATGATTTTTTCTTTTCAACAGCCACATCCAATCACTGCTGAATCACAGGCTGGACAACATAATGCTGTTTAAAAACTCTGCCAGTCCAAACCAAACTGCAGTTTAAGGAGCAACAGGCCTAAGAACATCAAAGTGTGTTTGATGGGCATAGATGGAATAAACTGGTTTTGTTTACTTTTGTTTTCTTAATGTAGCAAATAGGTCAGATTCAATGCAAGTGTTCTTTAAACCACCCTGTAAGGTGCTTACAGGCAAACTCAAACGGAAGCTGCTTTGGGTTGCAGTTTTTTCTCCTCTGTCCTTTTTCCCACTCCTCTCTCAGAAGGGTTGAATAGCTGGAGTTAGTTGTGCATGTTATTTAGAGCACTTTGGCTAGCCACACATTAGATGTGGTTCCCAGGATTTATCTTTTTTTCAACAGCATGGAAGCTCGAAAGCTAGATTTATCTGAACTTATGGTTCCACCTTTCACCTCGCCTGCTGTAACTGGGAGTTGCCTATTGAAAAGGGCATTCCCAGACAATCTGCTTCTGTTGTTGCCTCCTGCACCCCTATGGGGCGATTTGGCTCAACAAGCTGATGTGATAGAAACCTAATTCACAAAGGCGAAACACCTTTTTATAAGATCAGTTGGCAGCTACGAGAATAACAGCAAAGGTGGTGAGAGTGTACTGCTGAGCAGTGCACAACAGGGCCACCTTTGGCAGCCGTCTGGTGTTGCCTGACATTGGGTATAACCTAAACTCTGCTGGGAGAACAGACCGTCACTCTTTGGTTGCTCAAGACACTGTTGCAGACATCAGAAAAAATGCTGCATGGAAGGATTTTACTTATTCTAAATTTTTATTATTATTACTATTATTATTATTGTTGTTACAAGAGAAGTTTCAGAGCTGCCATGCTCCATGGTGGCAGGGAAGTGGGAAACCTTGTCAGGTCTGGTTAAGTCATCTGTAGTACTTCTCTGGCTTTCAGGTATTCCCACCACCTCAGGAGTACACAACAGGGAAAATTAAGTACAGATGGCAGGTAAAAAACCCCCATCTTCTACAAACTTAACAGCCACCAGAAAAGCAAGTCAAGACAGACTTAAGAGTAAACCCATAGTGAAAAGTCCGGGATAGAAAACTGGAGAATGCAGGAAGTGACTTTTAGGAATCACAAAAGGCTCATCTGTGTAGGGAACTCAAGCAGCTTAGTAAGGAGCATCCTGTTTTGATTTGTGAATTAGGGTCATAGTGAAAGCTGGAATATCTTCTTGCATCATAACCAAAACATGAAGCAATGAGCACTTACACCCTCTGCATAAGATGTGCTTCTCTGTCATGACTCTCATGCGTAAACATGCTTAAATCCATTTCTGCAGAAACACAAAAGGAAATTAATCCCACTGACTGCAAAATGAACTAGCAAGGAGCCCACAAAACTAACACGTAAAAGCTCACTACTACTTATAAAATACTTGTACATTTAAACTCTTAATTAGCAAAACTGTACATTAATTCTAGCTGGATCAGCTGTTCTTACTTGGAAATTTTCTTCAGATGGGAATAAAAACAATAAGGATTATAAGTGACTTGTCAGAAGTCATACAGATATCACTTGATTTTCAGGGAACTCCAGTTCCCTAGCCTGAATTTTGGCTCCTAACATATAATGAAAACTTTGTCAGAACAGAAAACAAGATACAGAAAAAAAAATTGCATTAAGAGAAAAATGGGATATCTGTTCTGACTGTAAAGGAAGATTCTTCCTACGTGAGACAGCACTACTTTTAGACTGAAAACTGCAGTTTTGAACCCTGTCTGATCTGCAGGTACAGGGCTTTTAGTTTCATTCTCCCACTCTGAGTTCTGTAGTAATCACTCAGAGCAGTTCATCTGTTTCTGCTCCACCAACCTGCACCAAAGCTTTGGAAACAGGTAGAGAATTTTGATTGTGCTTGACAGAAATAGATTTCATAATTTACTGGGTTCCAACAGGCAGCTTGGAAACTATACAGCCTGGCCATGCCAAACGATGTCCATTTACCTGGTTCCTCAGGAACCAAGATACTGAATTTGGCTTGCCCAGAAAGTTAGAAGCAATGAAACAAACCTGTTACTGCTGATACAGCAGATGACCTTAGAACAGAGAGGAGATGGAGGGAGGGAAGGCTGAAGGTGCCATGGTATAAGCAAGGGTAGGAAATGCCAGAATAAAGGACGAAGTTGAGGGAAGTGCAGTATGGCCACAAACAAGACAACTCCACAGGAAATCAGCCTTCATAGTTCTGCTGTTCGCAACATAAATTAAGAAATGCACTTTGTAAGTGTTATCTGCCTGCTTTAACCAAGGAGATATAACATTAAGGGAATTGTCTATGTGATCTTACTGGATTGCTGAAGTGAAAAAAATGAGAAACAAATGCTCACTAGAAATGGAGTAGCATGCTCCAATCGAGCAACAGCATTTACTGTTCCAGAGGGTTTTCACATGAGGACAGGTTTTCACAGTAGTCCAAAATGTGACAGCATTAAGCATCCTTGCCAATACAAATACCTGCCAAGGTGTTAGCAGTCTTATATTAACTAAGCCTCCATAACAAGTTGAAAGCTGATACTCTTCTAAGTCACTTTCCTCCCAAGCAAGCCTCTCCAGGACTCAGAACTGTTAGCAATCTCTCCCATGTTCTTCTAAAGCAGCCCAGATAATTCTTATTTCTGGTCCTTCTGTATTCAACATGGAGGTGCCTCCCCACAAAACCGTCTATTGAGCTCAAAGCTCAGCCATCCTCACCACCTGTGTCCAGTCCTTTCTAAGATAACTCTACTATCTCACCAGATAAGAGATCTGCCATTCTGCAAATACTGACAAAAAGCATCTGTCACAAGGTAGCTTCGCTGTAAACAGAGATAGAGGATCTGAGACAGGTTTTGCCCCTCCCACCCCCTAAATTTATCCTGGAAGAGCATATGCATTTCTGTATATAGAATCCTCTTTCTAGACTCAAGAGTTCACTAATCCATCTCCTCCCTGTCCCAGAAAATAAAGTCCATCCCATGTATTTCTAAACAGAGCTTTACACAAAACTTGCCTATTTTCAAGAGAGCACCAGGCAGTAAATACCACATATGAACTTTCCAGCTAAACATTAGATGAAGGTAACCTCTGATGTGACAAAGCTAATCCACCATAATACACCTAGAGAGGAAAGCATTGTACTGTCCTGAAGAAGTTATGCTTCCATGCTTTGAGCATGAATGGAAAAATCTTTAACTGGAGCACAAGATCAGGAGCGCAAGTTGGCTGCAAGTACCTTTATAAAGTACATGCTGGCATTCCAACATGGTATACATCAATAGCTGAACATTTTCACTCACAAACACAGTCTTAAATCAAAGCCAAGCGGTCAAAGTACACTCACCGATCTTTAGAAGATGTGGGTGAGGCAGAGGCACACGTAACACAACGTGACCCAGAGCTTCACAGCTGCTGCAAAAGCTATCACTGTATGTGACATCAAGAACAAGTCTGTCACAGTCTCGTAGCATTCTCTTTAGGAGATACCCAAGGTGGCAGAATTTCTGAATACATGATTGGTGCTTGTGCTGGTTTTGTACAGAAGGTAGTAATTCATAACCTTGAAAAAATTAGAAGTTTTTATTTTGTACTCTATGGGTTACTGTGACCATCTCCCAGTTCATGCTTGCCACACATTCAGTTTGAGAAATACCCCACTGTACCGATTTCAAGAAGTCACTTAGTTTCACAGTGTACAATGTTCCCCCTTGAAAATGAGGAAGAGAAGTACATTGCCAAGACTGAAATAAGCAAACACTCAGACACTGACATCCAGCACACAATGTCTAGACCACCTTAGTAAACTCCCATAGCCATCCTGCTACATGGCACTGAATTTTCCTCTTTCCTGAACTGACAGCACTGCCAGGTCAAAACAGCACCACTTTCTCCCCGGAACAGCCTGTTAAAACACAGCATATAACTACAAAAGCCTCGCCACCGCAGTTTATCAGATTTGCTGTGGTTTAAATCATCACTAGCAAAATATAAGCTTAAACATACATTCTCATTTCAGGACAAATACGTCAAAGTATATTTTATTGATGCTCTCTGAACAGCCTGCTAGAGAGAAGTGACAGTATTAAAAAAAAAAAAAACCCAAAATGGTAAAGCTTCTAGCTTGCATTCAGTGTGAAAACTTGGAGGTATAAACAGAGGCCTGGAGTAAAAATATTAAGTACATTTCCAATCCTACAGTGCAGAAGACCAATAAAAATGGCATTTACTTTACATTAGAAGTGTTTTATGTTCAGTTCCACTTATAAGTTTCTCTTCCATATAAAATTCTGATAACTTCTGTACAAGTAAGATGTCCATCTGTTCTTTAATATAAATATGTAATCTTCAAGACTGAAACATTACAACAGTTTGATTAAAGGCATAGAAAAAAACATTTATTTTTTTCTAATGGCAGTGTTTAAATATCCCCTTGAACACAGATGACCTTAAATGGATAGTTATTTCTTCACCATAAAAACCCATTGCTCATTCAACATGCAAAGCATTATTGCATACATGAGTCACTTGCAGTACAATAACAGAGTCTGAAAGATGTGTGCTGCACAGCCCATTCTACCAAATGCTACCTGTAAGGTCTTGTGTATCACAAAATAAAGTTTAAGTACTAGTGTATTTTTACATAAAACGCTACAAACAAGTATTGTCTTCGCACTACTAAGACTTAAGGCAATCAAGTAGGAAAGCTTCAGTTTGGCATGGCTGCACTAAGCTCTTGCCCTTTCCCCATTAATACATATTAAAATGTTTCAATAAATGCATTTTTAGAGAGCTGTGGATAAATTTTTGCTATACATATTAACACAACTCAGTGCAAAGTTATTGGTCAGTAACCTAGTTTTATATCCCCGATTACACTGAGCTGTTCCAATTTAAGCAACAACTTCTGCATCAGCTAAGTTTTCCAGCACAGGTTTCTAAATTGGTATGAGAACAGAGAAATTACCCTATGTCTCCCTCTCAGTGAAACTGATTTTATCACTTGCAGCCATTCTTGGGGTATTCTAGAATGTAAGGGTTCAAAATAGATTTGACAATCTAATAATATTCAACTTTACAAACGACAATTATTTGCAGTAAAAATACTTTATACAGAAACATACACACAGTAGATCAAAGTCACAGGCATTTTTCTATGGCTTTTTTTTCACTGAGGTACTGTTAGAACATCCAGCAATAGGACACATCTGTTCATACGGTATGAACACCACATTCATAAGCTGTACCACCAACTCATGACAAGTGGCACCACACTGCAAATCCAGCTTCACCACGGGACTAAACAAAGAGGGTCTTTCCTTCCATGTGAAGGGTCTCAGTGCAAGCTACAGAAAGCCTCAAAGGCAACTGGCATAAATGGAGAAAGTCAAAATCAAAGTCTCCCTCCATTACAAGAAGAAAACAAATACAGCAAATTAGAATCTCAGTCAGGCCACTTCTTACAATTAAGAGAAAAAATTTGGGACTTAATATTCCAAGGCAGCAAGGGCATATAGCACAGCAGCCAGACAATATGACTTGAAATGTGTAGTTAAGCTCTGGCATCTGATCCTTAAGCTAGGTGCATGCACAGGCTTAGAGCGACGAAGCTGCTACTGCACATGGTGAAGTGCTGCAAGCCAAAGACGAACACTGTCTGAAAACATGAGGTCGACAAGCACATGACTTCAGCTGATGTCACAGCAGACAGAAAACCCCAAGTGACTACAAGTTCATTCCTTGGCTGGAAGAAGCTTATGTGAAAACACACATTTTATTGCACTTTCCCCTGTTTCTTTTACATGGTGGGGGGGAAATGCAGATGTATTAAACAGTCCCTAGTCACAGTACTTCCAACTCAGGTACTCTCAGCATAAGTTTTATGTTACAATAGTGATTCATGCTGAATGTACTTAGTATTCCACCTTTACATCAGAAAATAATGGGGCTTGTGGTGGGTTTTTTTGTTTGTAGTTTGTTTTTTTTTCCCCTCACTAAGTGGTCATACAGCTACTTCAACCCAGACACCTGTTTATTACACTTATCCTAAAAATGTGTTTCTGCAATAAATACTTCTATAGTGAAATTAGAATACACTCAGTTAATCACGGTGAGTAATTCTTTCCAACCAAGTTGGTTTTTAACCCTACAAACCCATAAGACAGACTGCAGATGCTTGAGTGAGTTCTTATATGATGATACAGCACAACATGTAAAACTCAGAGCTTAGCCACATACAACTCACACTTTAATTTATATACAATTTATGACATATCACCACTTAGATCAACAAATTCATCATCCCTCTTGACTAAGTCATCTTCATCTTCCAAGTCTTTCCAGGTGCTAGTGGGTAAAGCTGGTTTGACTGACTGTCTCTGAAGTAACGCAAATGGAAACAAGGATGACAAACGGGCAGAATTTCTCAGCAGTGGAACAGAATGTACATCCCCAGAAATAGCTTGATTTCGCTCTTCATCCATTTTCACCTGCAAGCTTTGCACTTCCTCCATCAAGTCCAAAATCTTGGCAGCTGTAGCTATTGTACCACCACCATGAAGCTGGGCTTCAGGGATCCATCGTAAATACCGTTGTGCCCAGACTTTGATTTCAGGGCCATCGATGCGAGGTAACAGAAGACCATGATAGTCAACAGGTTTACTATGCCAGCTATCATAAAATTCCCTGAAGTTATTAGGAGGTTCATCTGAAGAATTTATGAACTTGCCAATTCTTTTACCCAAAATGTTTTTAATTAAGTGATCTGTTTCCTCCCTGAAAAATCCTCTCTTCGTTGAAGGTTTTGTTTGTGTCAATGGCAAAGAAAGTTGCCGTTGATGCTTTAAAAGAGAAGAAAAGAAAGAGATAAATATTGATGGGACTTCAGAAAACATTTTAAGAGGGAAAAAACCCAACATGTATTCAGAAAACACTTTAGAACACATCTTGAGGAAGAAAAAACCTAACTTGTATTCAGAAAATGAATACAAGTAACAATATCATTTATACACTGTTTTGGTCTATAACCTAAACCTGTTTATATTCGATGGCTAATACACCCAAATACTTCACACAGCACACTTAGTATTCCCTGCACTCTAACTATAACCACGATGTAACAGTGAATAAAGCATTTTTCTTTGAAAAAGGAGAATTCTCTGCAACATTCAACTATTATAGACTTCTGTGTTTAGTATAAGCTATCTCATTTGAGAATGCTTTGTACAGAACAGAATTTAACCAACAGGGATATTACAGTCGAAAGAGGCTACTCCAAACTTCTTACTGAATTTCTGCTGCTTTCCATTAATGAGGTGGTCCACCCATAATGCAGACAGTTTTTGTTGTTGCTGTCCCCTTCCTCTTCCAAGAGCACACACATTCCAGTTACACTCAGAAAAAAATTAGGGAGGCAATTATAATCCTGCTGTGTATTTCAGTTACGTATTCCATGGAAAAACAAAATAAATCCACTTCAAACAACTCACCCGGAGTTACCACAGGAGTTACCATTACACTTGCACCGAAGTAGGAATAAAAAGATCCCTAAGCTCACAGCTATGCACAGTAACTGTATAAACATGATTTGTAACTGAGGCAGGTGCAAACTGCATCCTTAATATCCAGGTGACACTGAGGTGTACATGTATTTTGTCAATTAAACTTTGCACTGATACTTCACTTCGAGTACATTTGAGGTATGAGTTGTGCAAAATATTCTTATAATTTAAAAAAAAAAAAGGGTAGTTAGGCAGCACATATCTTACTTTGAATCGTGCGGTTTTTCGTTGACTTTTATCTGGTTTTGGCTTCTCTGCATAAAGAGGGTTGTTCAGGAAAGCCTGGGCCTTGGGGTCAAACTGCACAGACCAGTCCCACACACTCAGAAATCTGAAAGGACCACTTTGTGTCTTGAGGCTTTCACCACTCTGCCAAAACAAACAAGTCCCAATTAATACTGCTAGGAAGGAATTCTGGCCAAGTCAAGGTGAAATTAAGAAACTGGCTTTTCATAGAAGAGGCCACAACACCACACGATTCCTATGTATTCAATAGCTGAACATTATTAGATGCAAGTATAGATGCAAAGGCTCTCTCTATATAGTTAACTGTAACTTTAGGCAGTATTTCATTGCAACAATGCAATCAGAAAAGCACCAAGATTGCCTTTCACTGTCTGAAATAAGCTTAAATAATCCAAAGAGAAAATAAAGATTTGAAAACTGGGCAGCAGAGACACTTAAATTTTCAAATGCAGGGGGAATGTTAGGATTTGTGGTATAAGCCTCTCCAAATATCAAAAGTTAACTGCAGTTATGCAGTGTTACCAGTTTCCATTTTATGATCAACGCTTTATTTATATGCAAGACAGTGATCTCAATTTTTTGTCTCTGTGCAGCCTCACAGAGGATGCTGCAACTGCTTCCAGCTTCTTAGGCTAGAGACAAGCATGAACCAAACGTAAATCAACATTCAGGAAATGTTGGACTAAAACAGAACACACTACACAAGAATTTAATAGATAACTTATTCTGCAGGACAGCAGAATATTCCTGTTAAGCTCCTGTAAATTCAGGAGCTCCATTTTCACTGAAGAACAATAAACAAACCCACAATCACACATTAGAAGTAATATATTCCTGACTTATCTTCCTTTTGTCATCATAAACTTCCGAGTCCTGAACTTGACTCATTACACCTAAAGCTGTACTAGTTCACCCTTCAACGCACCGCCTTTCACATAACTAAGGAAAAACATGCCGCGAGGGATTCTTTTGAGTGTTCCTTGCTTGTTGGTCAAACCTGTTCTCCTACACATTGCAACCACAAAATAACAAATCCTTACCGTATTAATGTCTTTTTGATGTTGTGAGTTGAAGAAGAAAGTGCTAAAAATAGGCACATAGAGGCTGTCTGACAAGACAGTTAAGTAAGTTTCTGTGAACTCAAATGCTGGAGGATACTGTTGTACCAACTGCCAAACACAGTTTAGCAGGAGCAGAAAAACAGGAGCCTAAATTAAGAAAACATTGCATCAGTTTCAGAAAAAAAAAGCGTGTTCCACCATGCAGACGACTTATTTTATAGTATTTAGTGTCTCCAAATACAAATCTTAAGGAAAGCAATCTGGTTAACTACAGAACTGCTACATATATCTTTGGCTGAACCCTGAAGAACATCTGAGCTGCCTTTTGCCAATGCTTAACAGAGGAGATGAACACTTTCTAACCTGAATTTGCACACATTAACTTGCTATGAAAGTTGCTGCTATGCAGCCTTTTAATGTTGGCAAAGGAAAACTAGTTTGTATCAATTCTTTATCAGAACTAGTCAGTTCAAACCTAGAATTTCTATTCAGTATAGTAATCTGATCTAGTCACAAACCAAACAAAAATGGTGAGACTGCAACTTTTAGCCAGACAGTATAAAGTTAAACTCTGGATGTGACATGAATAAGCAGTTCACTTGAGTTATTTCTGTGGGCAGTACTATCATTTAACACAGTTTAAAAGAACATTAGGTACAATTCCTTTGAAATACTCCAAGACTGAATGGGAAATTTTAGATTTGTTCGCTTTAAAGACATTGCTGAACTCTGAAGAGCAAAAATAGTACAAAAGCTGTATAAAACATCAACCCATAAAACAAAATGTAAAATTAAAGATCCTCAGAGTAACTGGAACTTCTGGACTGACATGTAAACCCTTCTTATGCACAGTAAACTTTTAAATAATAATAATAAAAAAATCATACCTCTTCTTTATCAGTTTTATGTAAGTGATTACAACGATCCAAAAAGCCATGCCCTCCAGCTACCCACTCCTTCTGAATCAGGCTCTGAAACCCTGACTTCGTTCTGCTATATGAGTCCATCATCACTTGAACCAGACTAGAGATTACACAGCACAGATCAGTAGCGCTGTCCTCTATGGAACAGAACAGAAACCACGTTGTCTACCAAGCCATTCTTAAAACTCTGGGTAAGAAAGCAACGTTCTGCTAGCTTCACACAAACAAAATGGTATTTAAAGATCACAGAAGCACACAACTTCTTGCAAGTGTTATACCAGAGAGAAGTTAATCTGTGTTTCAAATACCTCCCTTAGTGAAAATATTTCTTGTACATTTATACTAGGATAATACTTTGGTAATAAAACCTACAAACCCCAAGTTTTTACTACTGTAACTTTGATGCCTACGTCCTCCAGTCTTCCACTGCCCTATGCTACCAGGCCTGCTATATGCCCTCACCCTTTCCATCCTGCATGCATCTTTCACAAGGTGTGAAATGGCCTTCTCATGCAATATGCGTTCCTCAACATTCAGATGCCTTCTAGAAACCCCTCTTCCCCCTGCTAGGTTTCTCAAATAGCAGTGTGTGGAAAAAACCAACTACATTAGTTATCCAAAACCAGCTTAATGATTAACATTGAGTTTGGTTTTCCTCTACCATAATCATAAACTTATATTTTAAGCTACACTTAAAGAAACTAAAATGAAATTTTTAAACATGTATAGGCTAAACTCATTAAATTCTTACCTATAAGGAGAACATTTGTGTGTTGTCTTTCCAGATACTCAGCAACTTCTATTGCTTTCTTCAAGACTCGCCTGTTGTGATACAGGAAAAGACAAGTGAACATTTCCGTAGCATTCTTATAATTCAGTTTCTTACATTAGTTTCCTTAAAAGATGTTAGAATGTAATACTAAACCTGAAGAGTCCTTTAAAACAACAAAAATCATGCTCAACTTGTGTAAATGAAGAACTCTTTAGCCTCAAGAGCAAACTTTCAAGAGGTATCTTTATTTTGCTACTGCTCATGCATTTTCAGTTATCTTGATACGTTTGTAATATAATACTTTATTCTGGATCAACAGCAGGCACTACACACACACACACTGAAGTATTACAATTGTTAAAGGCTAGATCCTTATCCTGGAAAGAGTCAACATCACCACACTTATGTTCCAGTCTACAACATTCTATATTTCTCCCATAATCTGGTTTTAAGAGGCTGAGATCAGATCTTGTAAACAAGCAGACAAAATTTATTCAGAGATTATCATTACACAAGGAAGATTGAGTGGAAGCTAACAAAGCCAGATGGAACACCTTTGGTCTCCAGACACAGCTCTTCTTAAAGCCCATTATCTTCAGCAAAAGTTTGCACACAAATTAGGACTTTCGCAATTGCTTCAGTTGCTAATAGAAGCTGACAGTTTATTTCATAAGTGTGGAGTTGTCAGATTCTTTTTTCTAGCATCTAAAATAGCTGAGAAGGCACTCCCAATAACTGCAGAAGCGAAGAACAGGCTGATCCAGGAGCAACTGGATCCAAGTATGGAAATGACCAGTCTCAAAACGACATAAGAATAGGAACTCGGGCTGGTGTTTGCTTTAAACTACTTGTTATCCTGGTTATGTCAATGCATTTCTCAACATACAATCTTCACCCAGAACCTCTCATTTAAGATACCTTTAAATCCTGGATTAAGGAATGAATAACTATCAATATTTATTGATTGCTATTAAGACCAGAAAGAACTGAAGCCGACTGCAGAAGCACTTCATGGTAACAAGCTGATCACAGAATAAACCAGCAGACAATACAGCTAGCACAAAGTGACACTGAAAACAAATAAAATCCCTCAACATTCCACTATAACAAGCCTTGAGTTAGCCAACACCATTCCAACACTTACTGTGGACTGCTGAGAGAAGAAAAAAGAACTTGAGGAACAATCAGGAGAGGAAGGGGACAAAACTGACAACAACTGTCATTTTACAAATCTTTGGTGGGCTAACATCTTGAACACTGCAGTTCATCCCGTCCTAAAGGATATTACAGAAGTAGAGAGTACAAAGAAGGGCAATGCTAGTCAGAGACACAGAATAGGTTTCATGCAAGAAACAAACAGGATTCTTTAGTTTCAACAGGTGACTAAGTGAAGGTTTTAAATAGGTTTGCTGCAGAGTTGTAATAAGAATGATCTACTGCTTCGCACATCCTTTAACGTGGGAGGCTTAACACAAACCTGCAATGTGAAAATACTGTCATCTCAAGTTGTAGAAATAAGATATATATGTGTGACCATAAGTCTGTCTTAATTTTCTTTCCTACTGGAGGTGAAGGATGTTGTATTTCAAGAAACTAGCTAGAAAAAACAGCACAAATGCATTTAACAATCTGAAACGCAGAAAGTATAGCAAACCTGATAATCTCTAGCCAGTTTGTGCTCTCCAGTAATGAAAACCACTTTACATCAGTTGCCCAGAAGTCTGTACTGTTATCTGCAAAAAAACCCAAAACAAAGCAAAACCAAAAATTGGTTAGCTCACATATACATAGTGCATATACATAGCCATCCTTTGTATTACCATTCAGTTATGAACTGTTATAAAACAAATAGTAGGGAATCAATAAATCCTAATCACTGTTAAAGTCGACACCCTTTATTGAAATAAGTAAGGTAATCCTACAAACACAAAGTTTCACAGCACTGCCACCTTTAGAAAAAGTATGCTGTAGTTTCATAGCAACCAAACCAAGTAAATAAATCTTATATTTCACAGGCAATCATTCTTCAATATCCAGTTGCCTTGACTCTGAAGCATGAACTATTTGAACCTTAACATACAGAGGTTGGACTTTGAAAGCCATTACCATTTAATCAGAAACAACAACAACAAAAATATTGTATAAAAAAGAACAGTTCTTAGCCTCAAATATATGTATGTACAGAACAGAATCAACAGTAATCGCAACTAAAACCTTAAAGCCTTAAAAACAAATCGAGTCCTGTACCCAAAATCTTGCGATGCAGGTCTCTTTGAGATGGCAAGAGTTGCTGCCCTGCAGGGGGTGGCGCGCCCCCATCCCGCCCCCCCGACCGGGAAAGGTCAGGAAAGAGAGACAGAAGCTTAGTTCCCTCAGATGACCAGTGATCTTTCCTTCAGAGATTGCAAAATGCATACACGTAGTAATTGTCACCACTGCCGTCCAAGAGAGAAAACGGATGTCCAGGCATGACCTCTGTCCCGGTTTCCCCGGAAATGTCCTCCCCCCATCCTCCTCTCGCGTGTCGCTGAAATTCCCTTTGTTGGCAAGAGGAAGAAAAATTCCTCAGAAAAATCCCAAACCACAACATTATCCACCCCAAATTTTTCTTCCATGCTAACACCCCATGATCAGACTTAAACTTACATCTATGTAGATACATATTTTCAACTATATACATATTTACAGATAAGTACATAGAATACGGACAACTCATCCAAACATAAGGTCCCCTTGAGGTATACATTGTGTTTTTCCATCTTCTTGCACCACCCACCAAATGCAACCAGATGGTTTTCCCTAACATCCCTCTCAGGTGGATCACAGGGACCTTATCTCCATCTACAGTATGAAGGAATTCTGACTGGGCAGGGCTGGCTCGATTGACTGAGACTCTAGTGTTGACCAACCATGTGGCCTTTGCTAAATGTTGGTCCCAATGTAAGTCCCCCCACCCAATGCCTTCAAATTGGTTTTCAACAACCCATTACACCGTTCAACCTTCCCAGCAGCTGGTGCGTGGTAGGGTATATGATACACCCAACTCAATGCTGTGCTCTTTTGCCCAGGTGGTAACTAAACTGTTCTTGAAATGAGTTCCATTATCTGACTCAATCCGCTCTGGAGTGCCATGTTGCCACAAGACTTGCTTTTCCAGACCTAGAATGGTGTTCTGAGCAGTGGCATGAGGCACCGGATATCTCCAGCCATCTGGCAGTTGCTTCCACCATGGTGAGCACATAGCGCTTACCTCAGCGGGTCTGCAGCAGGGCGATATAATCAACCTGTCAGGCCTCTCCATATTTATACTTATCCCAATATCCACCATATCACAGGGGTTTCATCCTCAGCCTGTTTAAGGGCAGCACATGTCTCACGATCATGGATAACCTGGGAGATAATGTCCATGGTTAAATTCACCCCTTGGTCTCATGCCCATCTATAGGTGGCATCTCTGCCCTGACAGCCTGAGGCATCACGGGCGCATCGAGCCAGGAACAACTCTCCTTTATGCTACCAATCCAGATCTATCTGTGACACCTTGACTTGTGCAGCTCGGTCTGCCTATTCATTGTTGGCTCGATCCTTGGGCATGTGTGCATCCCCATGGTGGACTCCTGATCAGCTTCTCTGCATGGGTTGCGATATCTTGCCATATTATCTGCAGCCCAGATGGGTTTCCCTCTGCATTTCTAGTTGGCTTTCTTCTATTGGTCTAACCATCCCCACAATGCATTGGCTACCATCCATGAGTCAGTGTAGAGGTAAAGTCTTGGCCACTTCTCTCGTTCAGCAATGTCCAGAGCCAATTGGACAGCTTTGAGCTCTGCAAATTGACTTGATCCACCTTTTCCCTCAATGGCTTTTGCAACTTGTCATGTGGGGCTCCACACGGCTGCTTTCCATCTTTGATTTGTCCCCACGATGCGGCAGGAACCATCCATAAAAAGGGCGTAGCATATTTCTTCTCTCGGCAATTGACTGTATGGTGGAGCTTCCTCTGCATGTACTACCTGTTCTTACTCTTCATCTGCTAAACCCAAGTTCTCACCTTCAGGCCAGTTCGTGAAGATTTCCAGGATCCCAGGGCAATTTGGTTTTCCAATACGGGCACACTGTGTGATCAGAGCAGCCCATTTGCTCCAGGTAGCATCAGTAGCATGATGTGTGGGGGCAGCCTGTTCACTGAACATCCACCTTAGCACTGGTAATCGGGGTGCCAGGAGAAGCTGAGTTTCTATTCCAATTACCTCTGAGGCAGCTTGAACTCCTTCATAAGCAGCTACGATCTCTTTCTCTTTTGGGGTGTATTTGGCTTCAGATCCCCTGTAGCCTCAACTCCAGAATCCAAGCGGTTGGCCTCAAGCCTCACCATGCATTTTCTGCCAAAGACTCCATGAAAGACCATTATTCCCAGCTGCAGAGGAGAGCATGTTCTTCACGTCTGGTCCTGTCCTGACCAGTCCAAAGGCTACAGCATGAGCAATCTCCCGCTTAATCTGCTCAAAAGCTTGCTGTTGTTCAGGGCCCCAGGGGAAATCATTCTTCTTACAGGTTACCAAGTAGAGAGGGCTTACGATCTGACTGTATTCCGGGATATGCATCCTCCAGAAACCTATGGCACCCAAGAATGCTTGTGTTTCCTTCTTGCTAGTTGGTGGGGACACTGCTGTGATCTTGTCAATAACTTCTGTCAGAATCTGGCGACGTCCGTCTTGCCACTTCACTCCCAGGAACTGTATTTCTTGGGCAGGTACCTTAACTTTACTCCATTTGATAGCAAAACCAGCTTCCAAGAGAATCTGGATGATTTTCTTTCCTTTCTGAAAAACTCTCTGCTGTATCCCCACACACGATGATGTCATAGATGTATTGCAGATGTTCTTGGAGCCTCATCCTTCTCTAATGCTTCTTGAATTAGTCCACAACAAATGATAGGACTATGTTTCCACTCCTGGGGCAATCGGTTCCAGGTGTATTGCACACCCCTCCAGGTGAAGGAGAACTGTGGCCTGCACTCTGCAGCTAGGGGAATGGAGAAGAACGCATTAGCAATGTCAATCGTGGCGTACCACTTTGCTGCCTTGGATTCCAGTTCATACTGGAGTTCTAACATGTCTGGCACAACGGCGCTCAGCAGTGGGGTAACCACATTCAAGCCACGGTAGTCCACACTCTCCGTCAGACTTACGCACAGACCAAACGGGGCTATTGAAGGGTGAGTGAATCTTACTGATCACCCCTTGGTTCTCCAGTTCTCGGGTCATCTTATGGATGGGAATCATAGAGTCACGGTTCGTTCGGTATTGTTGACGATGCACTGTTGTGGTGGCAACTGGCACCCGTTGTTCCTCAACGTTCAACAGTCCAACAGCAGAAGGACTCAGAGACCCGGCAATGACTTTAATTGTCTCTACAGCAGCTATTCCAAAAGCTCATCTGTGTCCCTTGGGTCCTTGAAATATCCATTTGAGGCAGTCAATTCCCAGGATACATGGGGCGGCCAGACCAGTTACAATGGGATGGTTTTGCCAGTCTTTCCCGCTCAAACTCACTTCACCTTCCAGCACAGTCAGCTCTTGGGATCCCCCAGTCACCCCAGAAATAGCAACAGTTTCCGGGCCCATATGTCCTGATGGCATTAACATACTTTGAGCACCAGTGTCAACTAAAGCTTCATATTTTTGTGGGTCTGATGTGCCATGCCACCAGATCCACACACTCCAATAGACACGGTTGTCCTGTGCCTCTACCTGGCCAGAGGCATGGCCCCTGTAACATCCGTTACAGTGACAGACACTCGTTCCTGATGGATACATTTTGGAGATTACCTCTAGTGGGTCAGATCCTTGGGAAATTAGCACTGCACTTACTTTGGCCGATTTTTTCTTCTCGTTCTCCTTCAATTCTTGTACCTGGGCTGCTAGGGCAGGTTTCCTGTCCCACCATCTCATACCTTCCCCATGGTCGACCAAGAAATACCATAGATCCGTCTGTGAAGTCTGTCCTCTTCCCCTACCCGGGAGTCGTCCAGCTCTGGACCCAGAGGCTTTGATTCACACTGGTGCCACTTGAAGATTTAGAAGTTTCCATGATCTCCTTTTGCTGCTTGTCCATCCTCTCATCTATGCT
Source organism: Neomorphus geoffroyi (assembly GCA_033558235.1). Taxonomy (NCBI): domain Eukaryota; kingdom Metazoa; phylum Chordata; class Aves; order Cuculiformes; family Neomorphidae; genus Neomorphus; species Neomorphus geoffroyi. Next base: position 4,979,149 of record JAUMJM010000048.1, read on the forward strand.
CTTATCAGTCCTCTCAAGTGCTGTTCCTACTGCAGCAATACGTTCCTGCATCGGGCCATGGACCATTTTCACATATGTCCTGAGTTTACCTGCTGCAATGCCCACCAAATCTTGGTCTGCCTCCAAATACATGGACACCACATAACGGGAGAATGCACCTGGTGCACCGCATGAAAGCTTCCACCACATTTCTGGTGTGCATCTGACCTTGTTTGGATTGCTGAGGGGTCACCCATCCCTTCCATAAAGTATTTCTAGCAGTGCCATTTCCCTCAGGCGTAAAATCACGTCTTCCACAGTCTTCCAAGGTGTCTTGAGATGATGTGCCTGTAGGATATCTTTTTGAGGAAACCTCTTTTACACTGCCTAGAACTCACGCCCAGAATGAAGGGGTCTCGATTCCCTCACAAATACCTGGTTCAATATCTGTATCTCGAGCCAGAGCCTTTAAATCACAGTATCACAGTATCATACCTCCTCCTACCTTCTTAGCAGCTCGACACTTCCTCCCAGCTTGGTGTCATCTGCGAACTTGCTGATGAAGGACTCGATCCCCTCATCCAAATCATCAATAAAGATATTAAACAGGACCGGGCTGAGCACCGATCCCTGGGGAACACCACTAGTGACCGGCCACCAGCTGGATGGGACACCATTCACTACCACCCTTTGGGCTCTGCCGTCCAACCAATAATACTTGGCTTCAGAACCACTGCGTTGCAAACTTTCACCCATAAGATCCCAAACTCATATCATCCAAGTCAGGATAGGCTCATCTGCCTGTTGAGTAACATCTTTCCTCAAGCTGCAAAGGTTGTCATATGAGAGCAATTCAGTAACGATCTCTGGTTCTTGATCTGCAGTATGTGAAGGACCCGCTTCCCCATCATCATCAACTGGACGAACCAATTTGGTCTTATATTTCCTTTTCTGGATACGGGCAACTTTCATCGGCTCAGATTGTTCCTCTGTTTTAGCCACATCTTGAGCTACCATAACATCAGGTGTCTTACTCTCTCTTTTTTTCTTTCCTTGCTTCTGGTTGCATTCCTGACCACCCCTGTTCCTGGCTTCATACCCAAAACAGACCATAATGGAACCTTGCAGACAAATCACCAAAAGCAAGAGATCCCTGACATCTAGCAAGAGGCTAAGTTTCCGAAAAGCTGTTGTAGCAAAGCTAAAAGGTCACTGAATAAAAGCTTGAGATGAAACACTCTCCTGTGTCCCTCCCTGAGGATAGGTAACATTATCACTAAATCCCCAGAGGTAACAGCCTGGGCTAGTGCAGGAGTACAACCTTAAGAACACATTCCAAATGAAACCCATAGACACTGAATCCATAACACTGTAGATCCAAAATAAGAACTCGATAATGACCACAGCTGTCTGAGTTGTACTAGCCAATGCACTCAGATGAATTAAGCCCGCTAGACCTTTCGGCATGGTCCTGTACCAACAAAAAGCAAATATGTAGTACAGTATGGTCCATATGGACCCTAAACTCACAACAAACATGATGCCAGAAGTGTTACCCTTCTTTGCTCTCAGCCCCATGTTGGGCACCAATTAAATGTCTTAGTTTAGATGAAATCTAAGATATGTTATCAGATATTAAAGATCTTTAATCAGAAACAACAACAACAAAAAACTGTATAAAAAAGATAACAGTTCTTAGCCACAAATACATGTATATACAGAACAGAATCAATACTAATCGCAACTAAAACCTTAAAAATACCCAAAATCTTGCAATGCAGGTCTTTAAGAGATGGCAATAGTTGCTGCCCTGCAGGGGGAAGTGCGGTGTCCATCCCCGTGTGGTGTTGTCCCGTCTCCGTCGTTGTGTGCGTGTCGTGTATCGTACCCCCCCACCCCCCGACCAGGAAAGAGCAGGAAAGGGAGACGGAAACTTAGTTCCTTCAGATGACCAGTGATCTTTCCTTCAGAGACTGCAAAACACACATATCCAGTAATTGCCGCTGCCACTGTCCGAGAGAGAAAACGGATGTCCGGCCACAACCTCTGTCCCGGTTTCCCCAGAAACATCCTCCTCCCCCCACCCCCCTCTTGCGTGTCACTGAAATTCCCTTTGTTGGCAAGAGGAAGAAAAATTCCTCAGAAAAATCCCAAACCACAACAGTTTATAAAGAGGTAACGCAAATTTATGATATGTAAGCATACCTAAAAAACATTTTAACAAGTTTCCACTGCAACTGCAATCAAAGGTGGAATAGTGAAGATAAACCAGTACGCCAAGTACAATACCACAAAATCTTTGAAGAATTTCTGCAAAGAAAATTGTAGGGTTCTGCAGCTGGGGGGATGACACTAAGCTAGGTGGTAGTGTTGATCTGCTTGAAGGAAGGGAGGCTCTGCAGAAGGATCTGTGCAGGCTGGGCTGATGGGGTGAAACCAACAGGATGAGTTTCAACAAGGCCAAGGGCAGAGTCCTCCATTTGGGACACAACAACCCTGTGCAGCATTACAGGCTTGGGGAAGAGTGGCTGGAGAGCTGCCTGGCAGAGAAGGACCTGGGGGTGTTGGCTGGCAGCAGCTGAACATGAGCCAGTAGTGGCCCAGGTGGCCAAGAGGGCCAATGGCATCTTGGCCTGTATCAGACACACTGAGGGGCTGGAGCGTGTGCAGAGAAGGGCAACGAGGCTGGTGAGGAGGCTGGAGAATAAGCCCTGTGAGGAGGAGCTGAAGGAACTGGGGTTTTTGAGTTTGGAGAAGAGGAGGCTGAGGGGAGACCTCATAATTGCCTGAAAGGAGGTTGTGGTGAGGCAAGTGTTGGTCTCTTCTTCCAAGTGACAGGTGATAGGAAGAGAGGAAATGGTCACAAGTTGCACCAGGGGAGGTTCAGACTGGTTCAGGAAAAATGTCTTCACTGAAAGGGTGGTCAGGGATTGGAACACGGGGCCCAGGGAGGTGGTGGATTCACCATCCCTGGAGGAGTTTAAAAGATGGGTATGGTTGGACTCAAACTCAGAGCTCTTTTCCAAACAGATTATTCTATGATTCTATGAATAACCCCATGCACCAGTACAGGTGAAGGGCTGACCTGCTGGAAAACATCTTTGTGGATAAGAACCTGGGCCTTCTTGTGGACAAGTTAACCATGAGCCAGCAACGTGCCCTCAAGGCCAAGAAGGCCAGTGATGTCCCTATTTTAAAAGTTGTGAGACAAAGACACTTAATAGAATGCAGGGTCACTCCTTTCAAGTGGACTTACTACAGTAGTCATGTTTAGCCCCACAGCCAGAGTGACAGAATTTACAGTCAAGCTCACTTTCGTATGTTTTGAGATGTTACTAGTTTGTAACAAAAGCTAAGGCAATAATTAATTAGCATTTAGTCTCAAATATTTACATAGCACAATGGCTTACAAGCTTGAAACTTAACATTCAATTTCAGTGGGCCACAGAAGATGGAAAAATCTCTCCCATAAATTTCAATTCCACTAACATTTAATCTTCAAATTTACTCTCTTTGAAGGTAATTTTCAGATACTGTGACTGCTTAGCAAGAGGTAATACGTCTAATCTACACTAAGGCCAGTCATAAGCAGTCTTCAGTCTTCAGTTACATATTCAAAAGTCTGCTTCTAACAACTGTTAAAAGCAAGATATCAGTCAAGACAAGGACCTCATTCATGAGACATAAAACAGTTTTGTTATGCTTTGCATCTCAAGTCATTTTAGAGGCAAAAGTCTTACCTATCAAAAACAGCTGTTTAAATCTTCCGTATGCAGTCTGGATGTCTTGCAGAGATGGAAGGCTGCTTGACAAATCATCCATCTTCAGAAGTTCATAGGGAGGTTTGCTAATTGTCTTATAGATTCTAAATCAAATCATCAAGAGATTAAAACTTCTGCTTCATAAGTCAAATAATGCACAAACTGTCATCACCAAAGACAAAGTTAATAGGCATGGTTTGGGGAACGGCGGTAAGACAAGAAGATATACACCCTAGAAAGCTAATAGCCTCCATGCAGTTTTAAATACTTGCTGGAAGCTGGCCTAGAAGCATATTATAAGTTTTGCTGCTCTTAACTGTTACACTGATAAAATAATATTTGTACCTATTTGCGCAGTTAGCAATACTACAAGCATTATGTGATTTTTACTGGTGCTTCTTTAGTATTGTCTTCCCTAGACACACCAGAATTACTTTATTTTACAGGCTATTCAGAGTTGAATCCAGAAAGAGGAGATGGGTAGAAACACCCAAACTTCCCAGCAGATACTTACAATTTTTATTGACTTTTACCAACCAAATTACATTCTCATACCTAGCTCCCAGGTCTGCTAATGAAACACACAAACAAAAGAAAGAAGAAACAAGCTGGACTCAAATGAGACTGTATACCTGCTTTGTACTTCCCTACATATCTGCTAATCTTATCACTACGAGGACAGTAAAAAGTACCAGGCCAAAAGAAGCTTTGGTTTGGACTCAATGTCCCCTTTTGTTCAGACTCCATAGCTCAGATGAACATCAGTTTAGTAAATACCTCTGATCTCCTGCTGGCTTTTTATTGTCAAGATTTGGGGAAAGCTGCTCTAGCTGATACTTCAAAAGTGAAGCCTTGCAGGCACTTGTCCGCACAGGACACAGTACTTTGATCCATGCATGTTGCAGCACAGAAGCCTGCTTTAGGTGAGAACTATAGCAGTCCACATCAGAAATGCACGTTACTAGACATACATCTTCTGGTATCAGATTAGAGAACTGAGGGAAAGCAATGATTTGTCGATTACAATACTTCTTCCAAACTGAAGTAAACAATTTGTGCTAGAAGATCTGACTCTAAACTTTCATTGAAAAATAAGTTGTTAATGGTAAACATCTGCTGTGTGCTTGAGTTCAGGCTACTACTACAACAGTAGGTTAACACATCCACATGTATAGTTTGTAGATATATTTTTAAGTATTAGTGGTTAACCATCAGCACTCTATAGCAAAGAAAACCACCAGTACTGCCCCAAGTTCACATGGCCACAGACAAGAGAAAAATAACAATTGCTGCCTTTTTGCAGCTTACTGCTAGTTTTACTTACTTTCACACTATGAAACAGCATTGAAGAATTGTAAGTCATGTAAACTTGCCCATTTCAAGGGAGAAATATTAGAGGATCCACAGGAAGAGTCAAAAACCTTTCCCATGTAAGTGTAATTGATTTTTAAAAACAAGAGGTTTTAAAAGCCTTATCAAACTATTTTCTGTTAGGTTTGTGTGATTAACAGTTCTCTGTCTATTAGGAGAAAGGAGCTAGTGATGAAGCAGTACAAACAGCACACATTAGCCTGATCGAATTGCTTGCTGCTAATAAAGTTCTCTTCAGGACACCTAACAGGTTAAAAGGCCAGGAAAAAAAAAAAAAAAAAAAAAAGACCAGCAAGTCATTTTTGTAATTCTCAGCCAGGCAGCAGCCCTCTCTTCCCCTTACATTACCTCAGGCATTTCTCAGACTGCTGAGCTAATTCAGCTTGCTAACTCAGGTGAAGCAAAGCGCTGTCTGTCACTGCATCTGAAGAGGCACGAGTGAACTCTGATTGTCTCAGTCATTGTAGGTGACAAACTAATTTAAGAACACAAATCTAGTTCTAAGAAGTCAATAGAGTTCAGAGAGATTTAAAACTCCTCTTGCAAATTCACGTTTAGAGAGGGACTCTTGACTACACTTATATGCAAATATAACTGAGCCCATCAGATAATGATATTTTAACTGTAATTAAGATACAAGCTTTGGTGCTGCTTTACCCAATAACAAGCCACAGTTTGTACAGAAATTCATCTGAGATATATACGTGTATTTCCACAAATAAGCCTTCAGCAACGTTACAGTCCTGCACAACTGACCGATGCTGTTAGCCTAAGGGCTTAAACCCATTCCACTATGGAAAACTACTTTTAACTCTAGAACTTGTTTCCTGTATGCGTGCAAGCTTAAAGACATAGCATATATGGAAAAAGAGAAGCAAGGTCCATACCAAGCAAAGTGTTGTGGACAGAATAGCTATTACTGACCCATCCAAGAAGGCTTTTTGCATTTGTGCAGTGATGTCATCCTGTTCTTTGGGAAAGGCAGACATTTTGAGAAGAGCAGCACCATTATGGCAAGACCAACACCAAATCTGCAGAAAGACATTTAATGGGTGATAAAAACTGGGAAACTATTCTGTACAAAATATTTACTTAGGTGACTTAAATTTTCCTATGCTGTGACTTATTGAATTTTTGGTGTATTCAATGAACCCATCAGTAGAAGCAAACATTTACAACTACATCAAAACTATATGCCTCAGCGCTATGTGTTAGTCGCTTGCAAATTTTAAGTTAAGCTTTACACAGGCACAAGGAAATATAAAAGGTCAAATTACATCAGAACATTACTTTGTCAACCGTCCTTATAGGTGAAAAAAGTGATCAAAACACATGTGGCTCAATTACATTGGAAGGCATGCCTCAAAGATGACTCTTGTAACTCATGTATTAGCCATCAGGTTCTCCACACAGATATGGTAGTGGGTTTGTTTTTTTTTTTTACAACTCAGCCTTGAGATAACTCATGATAGATACAATGTCATGCCTTTCCATGTGAGCTAGACATAAAAGGGTCATCTAGGCATATGGAGTAACAAGAACTGCACAACTAAATCAGACTGCATAGTTACAGGTATTACCTGTAGCAAATCAGTCCTCAAAGCTTTTTACTTCCCTTGACATGTTATTTCTTGACTCACTCCCAGTGCTTTAACCTCACTTTGAAATTGGCAGTGAGAATGGTTTTCATCAAGAATACTACACCACTCAAATTAGGATGTAGAGTTTTGCTACCAATTTACAGTAGCCACAGTGCGAACCTCAGAAGGATGCAGAAACCTCACAATCATCAAGAGTGGAAAATGTGACTGTATTTTCCTTTCACTGCCATCTCAAACTGATTTAATATGGTCAAGCATATTCACAGTAGTTCCCCAAAAATTAACTGGAAATAGACAGAGGAGTTCCACAAAGCCTCTGAACAAGGCAAGATGCAATCTAAAAAAAAAAAACAAAACCAAAAAAAAGTAATTTCTCTTTCTGTGTAGCACCCACTGTAATTTGTCTGGTTGAGTATCTCAGAAAAAGTGAACCAAACTATTTTGAACTTCACTACCTGAAAGGTCAAACTGGGCAGGACTGTCTCCTCCATGGACTGATTAATTTAAGAGCACCAAGTGAATATGGTTTTCCTTGGCAAGCTTCATGGACATGCAGCAACTACAGTAAAACCTCGTATATGAGATCACTTTGCTCCTTATTTCTATCTACTCTGTCTTAATGGTTCTTAAACTCTGGTACGAGGTAGGAAGCCAGAGCCAGCTTGCTACAGGGTACAAACCACTAGTGTATTTAACCTTGTTTTCTGTTGAGACTGGTAGAACTAGTTTTTCAGCTGGGCTGCTTGGCTTTGTGAAAAATGCTGCATCATCACAGCCGTACTACTTACCAGTGCCCAAGCTGGGCAACTGAAAGTACTCAGCTATACCTGCATGTTCATGGTCTTCACTTCAACATCCAAACAACATTTCAAGCCTTACACCTTGCCCCAGCTAGATGCCAGTCAGTACTCAGTCTCATGAAAAACTGGATAGACGGACGAGTAGTACATGAAGACCATTGGACATTAGACACCCGGTATAAGCAAATAGGGGCTGTGAACCCCGACTTGGCTTTACACTGTTTAAGGGGAATACACTACACTTAGAGCACCTCTCTTTCCCAGCATCTCTTTCCCCTTCCGTATGTGAATAGGTTTAAGTGTGAGCTGTTAAAGCAGAGTTCTAAAGATACTACGCAGTAACATCTAAAATGCTTGTTGAAATCATGCCTTCTCAGCAATATTTCTACCCACAGCCAAGCACACATACTTACAGGAATGCCTCTGCCTTCATACTTCAAGATACTCTCCTCAGAAACACATATGGGAACAACAAAATACAAAGGCAGCCTAAAATAACAAAAAAGTTTCATGCACTTAAAACTGAACAAAGAACAGTTTCCAAGCCCTTTTAATGATGGTTGAGTGTTATAGCCCACATGCTAATTACATATTCCACTCTTATAGCTACAATAACCCTTCCTACTAGATAATTATATTGTCCTGAACACCCTCCCTTTAATTTCAGCTGGATAAGGTATCTTCTTCCAACCTCGAGCTGTTCCTTATTGACACTAACATTCTCCTGCCCTTCCAGGGCTGCAATTAAATCCTACATGTAATTGTAACATCCAATACTGATTAAGACTACCTTGGTTCTCTCCTTCTTCGTGGTTTCAAAAGATACCCCTGTACTATTAGATAACTAGCTCTGTTTCCAAGCCGTGTAAGCAGTTTACATCACAATTCAAGAATGCCATTTAACATATCATGTATTTCCAGTCCTAGCTAACACTACTTATGTTCAAGGCTCTCAAAAGCAAAAAAGATGACTACTTAACCTCAGCTTGGATCTCGAATAAATAGTTAGAGATTTCTTTCAAAATTGGTGTGTGCAAGGTCTGCAAAACCGTTCAGGATTATTAAACAATTACATTAAACAACCGTAGTACACAAAGCCTTGTATATGATCCTTAAGGGTTCATTAATCAATAGTACTTAGCTAAACTGGTAGAGCATACATCTCTAACCTTCCACTAAAGGCAATGTAACTTCACTCCCATCACCACACTTTGCAGATACTCTTTAAACCAGTTACTCTTTCCCCACCCTCACCCCCAACCAAAATACAAAATCCAAAGTGCACATAAGTTCAAATTTTATGACAGTAAAAGTACAGAACTGAGGAAGTGCTGTCATGACCAGCAAGTACAACAAAAGTGTGGGTAACAGACCTACCTGTTTTCTTTTCCATTTTAGGGTGGTACTATCCACCCCTAGAGCTATTCAAATCTTAACTGACCAAGGCCCTGTGCAGCCTGTTGAAGTCAAACCTACTTCAGTATGGGTTGTGTAAGCTGACCTCCTGAGGTCCCAAATCAGAGTATTCCATAAATCAAAATGAAACCCAAATCCTTAAAAATTCCTAAAGAAATCTGTAATGCCTACCATCAGAAGTGGCACTGATTTTTGCAACTCTTAATGAGGTGTATATCCAAAGTTCACTATTAACCAAGGCAAGCTTACTTTTCAGAGACTCTGTAGCCTTCATTGGTAGTCACTGCTTTGTATTTTACATTCCCTTTGGTCCGCTCCAACTCATCGCGCCAGTCCTCAAGAGTATCAAACATCACAGTTTGGTTTCTTCCACCTGTCAGGCATCAATGTCAACTTCACAGACTTTCAGGAACTCTAACATGAAAGCATTCCTAAATCAAGTTCTTAGTGTGTACAGCAAGCCTCAAGTCAATCATAAAATGCCTTTGTACAACACTGCCTCTGTCCAATCTGTCAAATACTGCTTTAACTAATAACCTCAGGAATAGTTTTTCTTATAGAAACTAATCAGTCCTTATGGAACTTCCATACAGCCGAGGCTGGCCTCACATCCAGTCTAAAGCCCAGGGTGCTATGAAGCAAATACCATTGTATTCTAGTACAGCTGACTGGCATCTAATATACACATAATTGTAGAATTAAAATTCATACCAAAAGTCTTTCTGCAATTCAGATATTGCATTTCCTTTGAAGTTCATTCTTTAACCATGGACAGAAGTTTTGCACCAAATAGAATATATTAGGCACTTGATAAGACCAGAAAATTGATTACAGTAGAAAAACTGATTACAGCAATTTAGTCTTAATCATTTCAATTGAGAAATTTAGCCAACTCAGCAACAGTTAGGACCGCAGGTTGATTTAGCCTCAGATCCTGTACAACCACCATATAATTTATCGAGTAAGGGCAATTGTTTTAGACATCTGTTATTAAGTATCCTGCTAACATCAAAATACCAAACAGACCCAGAATTTCCATGGAAGATACAATGGCATGTTGAAACTTTCCACTGTAAGATAAGGTAGATGAAAAAATTACAGCTTGAAACAGAACGTTACTAATGAACTCTAAGGGATAAGTTAAGATGAAGAGTAGACTATAAGAGGCATAAAACACAATTTCTGAAGTCCACTTCATTTGTCATCTAACAACTTCATAAATAATGAGACCTAGGTGTTTATTATTGAAGATAGTTAATAAAATATGAAGCAATCCTGGCACAACATTTCAATGTTGCTATAAAGACTAGGCTTCTCCTGCATTTGCTTAGTCTCTACCTGGAAAATGCTTTCTGATGTTTGCAGTCCAAGCCACAGACAAGTTATAGAGGAAGCCTGTAGGAACCACCTGAGATAGCAAAGTGTCCTTGCAGCAAAAACTGCCAATGTACTCTCAGGGAAACCATTAGGAAACCATTGTTTTTCATTAGGGAAACCATTGCTTACAATTTGAATGAGGTGATTGTTGTCCTGTACTCAGCACTGGTGAGGCTACACCTGGAGTGCTGTGCCCAGTGCTGGACTCCTCAGTACAAGACATGTATGGGCCTCCTGGACTAAGACCAGGGACAGCCTATTAACATCATTCAAGGGCATGAAGCACCTGATACCAGGAGAGACTGAGAGCTGGGATCATTCAGGCTGGAGAAAAGTATACTCACCAGGGTAGAGAGGGGCAAGAAATCTTTCCAGTGTGTATTAACACCTGACTGGGGGCAGAAGCATTGGAGAGGAGTAAAGATGGATACTTAGTAGTATTTAGTGAGGTGACAAAAGGCAGTGTGCACAAGCTGAACTACAGCAAATCCCATTTAATTGTAATAAACTTTTTCACTATGAAGATGGTTAAATAATGTCCAGAAAGGTTGTGGAGTCTCAGTCCTTGACAACATTCAAAACCCAACTGGTTATGACCCTGGTAAGCTTTTTAAAGTTAACCCTACTCTGAACAGAGGCAGATGGGCAGGAGCATGACTAGATAATCTCCAGAGGTTTAATCAAACCTCAAGGATTCTGTAATTCCTTGACACATTTTCTAAGTGTCCAATTAATACCTTGCGTACATGAAAACCTCCTTGTGTGAAAGGAATAGACATGCCTGGTGCATTAAGAATCGAGTTCCTAATTCAAAACAGCACTATTGCTTCAGATGAAGTCTCAACTACACAACACTAGAAAGTGCATTGACAACATTTTATCTTGAATTTTGCAGCTCACCATATTATTCAGCCAAGTTTGATCAACTGGCAAGATTACGTAATATGTCAGCTATAAGAGGAAGTCCAATGTCTACTGAAATCGTGCTGTGCACACCCATGCTTTTTTTGCAGTTGCCTGGGAGAAACACATCACTTGTAAATAAGAGCAAAAAGGGAAATACTTTGTCAGATGCTGCTGAAAATTTAATAATTTCGGAATTAAGAGCAGAAAGTTTGGTTCAGTACAATAGTACAGAAAAAAACATTGACAAAATAGGCAAACTATTTTCTAGGTAAGAGCACTCGTCAGAAGCACATGAAGCATTTGCACATATCTATTACAAAGTTTTCAATCCAGTGATGCTACTCTTGCTTGGAAAATTACTTGTGCAATTCCACTGAAGGATACAAAAGCCAACAGTAGACGATTTACAGACTCTTAACAAGTCTAACAACATGTAACAAGAGAAAACCGAATCTGCTGAAGCCATCTGCCAATAAGGCAGTCATAAACCAAGCACAGACTTAGCTATCAAGTGTCCCAGACTACTTAAGGAACTAGCACTATGCAACAAATACAAATCAAAACCAGAAAAATATTTACCTGTGTTGTTTGGGGCAGCTGACGCATAAGAGAACAGAAACAAGCGTTTAAGCAGCTTAGGAGTCTGGCTATGATGAACTATACCACTGACGATCTAGGAAGGGACCAAAAGTTAACACTCAAACACAGAGTGCAAAAAGTGATTATTTTACCCCGCCTCCCAGGTTTTAAACAAAACTATTTAATGGGTTCTGTCCCCAGCAGCTGAAAGATCACTTTTAGAAAGCTTTCTCGGTTGTCTGCAAGATATGTTCAAATTCCTGAATGATCTTATTATTTAAATAAAGGTAGCGAGCTCCTAGTTTCGAGTTCAGATTAACCTATCAAACAAACTCAAGTTATCAGGAAAATAACTGCTTTCATATGAAAAAAGTTGAAGTCTAAAATGTAATAAAACTATGAGTCACAAAGAACAACTTTACAAGTTTGCCTGAGATGAAACTCATTCACGTAGTACTCTTAGAGCTCCAGACTTCTTCAAAAAGCCAATGCATGTTGTCTTCTTAACTGCTGTTCATAACGATGTTGAATGAGTAAAGTTACCTAGAAATAGAGGTCTTTTACTTTCTCTCTCAATTGGGACTTATCAGAAAACACTTCAGGTTTAAGTGATTTCTCTGGGTGAATTTCATTCTTCCCTCATCCCCACAACTAAACACCCAACAATAAGCTTAAGAAAAACAAAGCAAGTTTCTACACTTACTCTTTTCACTTCCTCTTCTTTTGTGTATCTCAGGCAGAAATGAAATACTCTCAGGTCTTTACAGTAGATAATTAGCTTCTCTGGGTATTTTCTCAGTTGTCCAGTTAGAAGCTTCTTTTTCTCATCATAAACTGCAAAATTAAAGTCTAAGTAAATATCAAAAAGAACTTCGCCATCAGCTGATAAAGTTATACCTGCTTCACTTCTCAAAGTTCTCAAGCAACTAATTCAAGCCTAAGTTTTAGCAAGTCAAAAAAAGCATCCTACAACACAGAGCAGCAAGTTGTGCTAATACACTCAAACTACTTCCTGCAAGGTAGGAACCAAACTTGCAGCAAGCCAGCTGTTCACATGCTCACTGCATGCTAAGTTCAAAGTTCTGAGATACATAAAGAACATAGTTTAGTAGTTCCGTCCAAAGGAAAGTCCCAAAACAACTGAGATCATTCAAAGTTCCTAAAAAGAAAATGCAGGTTTTTTAACCATCATAAATTAGTCTCCAAGAGAGCCCTTTGTGCACTTCTGTTTGAGGACATATAATTTCACAACTTCACATGCTGCCAGCTAGGCTACTTCATTACCAGACTCCACTGGTCTCCCCTTGGTTTACTTCTTCACAAATCCACACCACCATTCAAAAACACTCTGAATACTCTAACACTACTCCAAAGTCAGACTTTCCAATAAAGCCTTCCCCACCCCTTACAAATACCAGCCCCATTCTCATTTACCTTTTTAGAAATACAGGCATATTTGTAAGCCCTGCTGCAAAACTCTTTGATTTACTCATAAATTAAAAACTCATTTTCTTTTTCCTTTGATACTTTGAAGATATTATGAATCTCATAAAACAAAGCCTATTGTTTGTGAATTTGGCAACTGTTCCTCTCTGTAGTGCTGCTGCTGCTCAAATGAAGTGAATATTTCCATATTTATAGAAGTAGCTGATATACCAGAAGATCCTTGTGCACCAGTCTTAATCAGAGACTTGTCACAGTACTGCTTCAAATTATGGCATTTTGAAGGAATTGTTTTGTCTGTCCCAGTAAGATAATTATTCAAAACATAGCTCTTACAATCTTGCGGAATAAGACTAGATTCTGGTAGATCTGTCATTTCATCACTAAATATAACTGCAGCTGTTCTTTCCAGACTATCCAGTCCTAGTTTCCAAAGTGACAACTCTTATCAGTTTTCTAAAAAGGATGTATGTGTCCAGACAAAGACTACCAGCACCATAAGATACTTTGAAGTGTGAGGCATGTTAAAGGAAAACGAGAAAGCTCACTTACCTCCATAGATTTGATCTACACATTGCAGAGTTATGTCGTTTTCTCCTACAATCTTATTCTTAAATTGCGGCTCCTAGAACATGAAAAAATTCTTAGAAATCTCATACTACTAAGCAGTAGCACCTTCTCACAAGTAAAGGACACATTCAGAATCTATTCTAATATCAACATTAATTCTTATAAGCTGTGTAAGGCAGAACACTGAAGAACAGTTGTTAAAATACAGATAGATGCAGGCAAAATTTACATCCTGCAGATCCAGTTTTATTTAAGTATCAGCCATACTTGAAATGTAGATAAGAGTTTTTACTTTTCAAATAGCTTCAAAGCACGCATCTCTGTGCAGTCACTTTTCAAACCAGAATCGTTACAGTAAACAGGAAATACAGTAACGATGAAATCCAAGTCCTCTGATGACAAGTTTCTTTGCTATGGGAACCAGCCAGGAAACAGAAAATCTCTTAAAAGAGCAAGCATCCCAGGAACATTCCAACATAACAGCCGGACACACAAAAGACAATTACTTTATCTACTGTTTTGCCGAACTTGAAGTGATTTGGGGCTCCTTTCACTTCTATCATTCCATGAGTTGAGAGCTAAAATTTACATTTGAGTCACGCCACAATTAAAACTCATTATGTTAAATCTGATTACGGGAAGGCCGATGTACACTACATCAGCAAATAACATTCTACACAGAGACAGCTGTGAACAGAGTTAACTTCATTCAAGTTAACTCCAGGTCTGAACTACTGAATCAGGTGGCTAATACTGAACTGCTGTTAAGAGCAATACATCTGAATTGGCACATTAGGAACCCAAGATCTAAGGTACATCATGTAACAAAAATTACCATGGTCATTACCAACTTTAGGAAAAATTTCATGTGATCTGAGGAAAGAGCTCTGCAGCTTTGTCCCAATTAATTCCAGAAGGTCCAACAATCCATATTTGGTTGCAGAAGCCTCCCTAGCATTTAAACTCCCTAAAATTTTACCCCAAGAAAGTTCTGACTACAATCAACATGTTTTCAAAACACACTCTTCTGATTCTTCTCTGCTGTCAAGATTCCCTTGAATTTAAAAGCAATATATTAGGCTCTCCTTCACTTTTATCACCTAAATGGACCAGACTGCTTCACGTATTTATGCATGTCAAAAAAGGTGTGGCATTACCATATCCCCTTGACAGCTTAACATGAGCTCCTAAAACAAAGAAAACAAGACTCAACTCACTTCTAAGATCTGGAGACTTTTTAGCTTTTTAAATGTTCATCAGCTCAACAGTACTAGGTTTTTAAAACTTTGTAGCCAACATCTGACTTTGAATGGAATAATTCAGAGCTTTGCTGAGCCACACAAACAACTATCTGAAGCATTTCCATTTAATATCATCTTACTCAGTCTCGTGCACTGAACCCTGAGATGGTTATGCAGATGTAGCCCAAAATCAAGTTAGACAGACATTATACAACACTAGAAGTATGTTTGACATTTACACTTTTGCAATTGCTGCTAGGTAAACAGTCAGATTTAAAACAATTAATTCTTTTACCTTAAGTGTTACAAAATTACCAACTCACTAGGTATAAAGTTATAAACTATGTCTAATGTAAGAGTCTTGCACCATTGTTACTCAAATAGCCATTAGAGCTTAAGGAAGGATCTGCACACACCAAACGGATGCAGGCTGTTTACAATTAGTCTGCTGCTGTTAAAACGTTTTATAAATCTACATTCATTCTGTATCCATATATAAGGGAAAGATATGACTACTTTTATCAGAGACACTATATATCTTCAGAGCTTGTTTGGTCATAATTAAAATATTTGTTTTCCTACGTTATCATTTGAAGCAGAATCATCGTCAAGGAAAGCAATCTTGAAGTTTGTGCACACAAGTTTCCCATAGGTGCCACGATTTGACCCATCTTCTTGTATGTACTTGTATACTGTGCTTGCCTCACAAAGCAGCAGTTCACCTGTATAAAAGAAACACAGACCTGCAACATAACTGACATTTACAATTGAATGACTTCAACTGTTATCTTAAACTCGGCAGTAACTTCCTGACAGCTTCTCAGAACTGTATGCCTGAAGAAACTTCATAACTGCTATACAAAAAGACTATGAGGCAGGCCCTAAGAACAGTAAGATGAGAGCCTTCCAGGTTATTAACATCACTCAAGATGGACTGAATATTACTCAGCTGCACACATTTAGGAGTTCTGTAACCAGAGCTACCTGTAACACAGCCTGCTCTACGTGGTAGGAGAACAATGCATGGAATTGCAAAGAGCAAGCATTCAAGTGCGTACTTAAACACAGCCCACTGAAGAACAGTTAATACAGTCAATAAATAAGTTGAAAACTGTTCCGATTTTCCTTATTACTAAAATCTCAGAATGCTGAAACATTTGAGTTGATTATTACAAGTTCATCACAGTTCATTTTTCATAGCTTTCACTGGAGATGTTGCTTATTTTACTGGTCCCAGGACTACTTTAAAGTTCTCGAGCACAAGTTTACATAAATAACGGTCAATTAACATTTAATCTTAAAATTAGCAGGAACTGAACTTCAAGCTTAAGAAAGTAAAACCAGGTATTAATAGGTATAATCACTCAGATTCTTGGCCTGTCTTATAAAGTGCAGCTTATCCAAAGACACCACACTCTACAAAAATTGAAATTTTCAACAATCCACACAGATATAGGTATTTAAAACATTTCAGCCTTGTGGGATGTTACACCAAAACCTCTATTTTACTACCTGAGACAGTGACATTACATAAGTGTTTGCTGCAGACATAGGAATACTTAAACATTGGTCACACAATTAACTTTATTATTTGATTCTAATAATGCAATATACAACAGTTACCCGGTAATAGGCGAGGATTTACTTCCTTTTCTATGGGTTCCTTTATGTGTATTTCCTAAAGAGAGAAAGAACAACTATTACTCTGCAAAGATTGTAACGTCTACACATGCTTTACGTAACATGTTCCCTCTCAAATTTCTCACATTCTAGGACAGGCAAATTAAACTCAAGGAAAGGAACTTCCTAAATTGAGGAGAATAAGTTTGCAATGTGCTTCTTCCACTAAAGGTCAGTAGTCTACTAGCTAAATAATTAAGTCAGTGGTTTGACACCCACAGTGTCAGTTACATACAGCTGTGAAGCCAAAAAGGAAATGCATTATTTGTATAAGTAACAGACAGAAATAAAGCGTTACCAATACTTTTAAAAGTTCTCCCAGAACATGCAAATGGGTTAGCATAAAGCTAGTATTGCAAAGCCATGTCCCTGAGTTCATTTATAAGCTTTTTCACATATGACTCATTTCCAATTTACCCTTCATAGTTCTCAAGTGTCATCCTTCACTGCTTGATTGTCTTAGATGTATTAATGCAATCAAAGTGTGGAAGTTAAACAGGACCACCAAGACTATAGGGAAAGGGATTTCAGAATCTCAGAGTGAAGAGGTAAAATCAGACACAGGATATCCCTTAGTCTGGACCCAAATTGCACAAATCAAACCTATTAAACTCCCAGTGTCACTTAGTCTAGCCTTGAGGCACTGAGAGTTGAGCTAAAATCTCCAGCCAAAAGACTACTAAAACTAGAGGACATGCTACACCCTTCCTGCTCAGGCAGTCAGAACTTCCTCCTCCAAGTCCAGATCCCTTTACATGCATTGGAATCTCTCTGGAAAACTATTAGTTAACTGGAACACTCCTCAGAGCCACAGCAGTAGGCAAGCTAATTTTAGTTTGTGAGCAGCATCCAGAGTCAGATATTGCAAATCAAGGCAAGGAATCAAAAGGAGACATAAGCAATAACGCTTTTGCTGGATTAAATACAGAGAAACAAAAGCCTCATAGAGCATAAAAATAATCCTTCTTTGCCATCCATATAAACACTTGGTCTCCACACTCAGAAGACCCAAAAAAACGTTTGAAATCTACACAGAAGAAATAAAACCACCAGGAAACCAAGTCATGAGAACAGCAAAGATGTTTAAGACAGGTTGAAAAAGAGGCAAAGGTTATAAAAGGAAATAGGTGGTGGTATTAAGAAAGGAATCTGTAACTACAGCTGGCAGCTAATGCAGAAAACAAAACACAACCTGCTGCTTTTGACTTCTAAGTCTGGATGTTGTAGAAGCAAATTTTAACCTAAGTTCATGCTTGTCAGCTAAACAAGTTACTATGCAAACACGGCTCAAGCTGAACACTGCGGCATTCAGAGAAGAAATACACATACTTTTTCCCAGTGTTGTCTCTTCACCACTGGTAGCTCCAAGATAAACTTTGGGTTTACAGCCATGCTATCCACTAGCACTATTCATGTGTAACTAAATGTGATGCTATTTGCAGACAAACTGTATGCCAACAATCATTGCTACGGAACAGTAAGCAGTACACCAAGTGTTTTCCCAGTAGCTTTTACTTTGGGAGATATTGTAAGGCATGTAATAACTACTGTTCATGTATACACACTGCTTGAATGTTGATACTACTGGTACCAGTATGGGTTTATGCCAGTGGTGGCAGGTTAAGACCTCAGGAAAAAAAAAAAAAAAAATAATCTTTGACTCCAAAGAAATTCTTTGCGCTTACATCCATTTTAAAATGCAATGAAACTTTTGTACCAGGTATACAGAGGCAAATAATTCTGAACAAGTTTGGGGTTTGTCTACAAGTTAAACTGGTTATCTTCAGAAAAGAATTAGAATTTTAATTAAATAGCATCAGAGCAGAACGGAGACATCAAATACTGAGATCAGCTTGTAAAGTCCAGTTTCTCTCTTTGTTGACAGAAGTCCACTGACATTGTAATGCTTACTATAGACATAATTCGAATAATATACAGCAGCCTCCAAAAGCTGAGCCTCCACAAGAGTTATATTTGAAAGTAGGTATTGATACTTCTGCAATAAAGTCACAAATATTTTCAAGACAGTTTTCATTCGACACACTAGGGATAGCAATGTTCCTGGCTTGCATTCTAGCTGAAGAATCCATGCTGCTACACTGATTTTCCAAGGGATCATATTAAAATACATTAAATTCTACTAACGTCACATTTGGTGTTTGCTCTTTTAAGAGAGAATTAATAAAATTCATACTTTATGAATAAAAGTTAACTCACCATAAGTCAGTGAAAGTTGTGTGAAAACCCATAAATTTAGCTAATATCACCACAGTGTTTCAACGTTATTTTTCTAATGGATTTTGCATTTAGGGCAAAACAGATCCTGGGACTAACGTTAAGAGCCTGTTGACACTACAATGCACGCTCCTCAACACCCTTGGAATCAGTCATGCAGCTTGTACTCACTTACCCACTCCTTTTGCTCCTGGATTTGTCTGACTGCACGGTGAGGTAATCTGGTTCATAAGATCAGCTGGTAAGTCTGTACTTGTGTTACATTTGGTTTTGTTGTTACTGTCTATTGTTAGCAGAAGTGGCTCATCAACAGGTCAGATGAGCACAGAAACAAAAGAAAGGGAAGCAGCAGAAGCAACTCTCTCTTTCCACAAGCTACTAAAACCACTCAGACCTCAGGAAACTTCACCCTCTGACTATTTTTTTAAATCAAGCACGCAAGCATTTCCACATATGACCACTGAAAGCCCCCACACCTCTTACACAGATACTTCTGTATCTGTCTGTAGCTTCCCCGTTATGAATGCCCCAAGCAGCATCTTGGCACTTCTTACTCAAGACACAACACAGAGAAACCTACTATCAGCAACAGCTGAAAGCAGATACCCATAGGACGCTATGCAAAAGTGGAGAACTAATTTTGGATTGCCTCAGAACAACAGAAATAAAGACCTCAACTTTGCTGAAGGTTTAAGGAGATGCTTCTCACCTGTGTACTTAGCTTGTGCTATATTCCTTTTTCCAGTTTATCAGAGTACATAGTGGCAGGCAAAACAGGAACATCCAATAATTATGAATTGTAACATTACAGAGTAGGAAACCATACCAAAACCACAGGCTGACAACATGTCACACCACACTAATTCAAAATGCATCATCACTTCAGCTGATAGAACTATGAACCCATAAAGTGCTCAGGAAAGAAGATTCTTTTTCCTTGCAGATGCTCTGCTTCAACAGCAGGGAGACAACACAACAGAGGACTTGCTTTTCTTCAGGAAAGGCTCACCTCTTCTCTGCTTGTTTTTTACCCAAGTACAGGGAAAAACTGCATAGTTTGCAATACCCAGGGACTACATTCAGCTCTCTCCAAAAACATATTTAAAGAGACTAAAATATATTCCCCAAGATACTCTGCGGAGACATATCTTCCCCCCGGTGCTGAAGCATAAACCAGCTACCAGTGGAGGCAACATCAGGTTTTCACTAATAAGGTCAAGTAGCAGTGATGCCTGCTCTTTGTTGTAGAACCTCACCACAATTAAGAGCAATTCTTCTCCTCCTGCTCCACAAGGAGGTAAACAACTGTGGACAGAAAACGAGCAAAAAGTGAACTATATTCCCTGCATGCTAGAATCTACATTACTCTGACCTTGTCAGAGAATTTGGATTATCTTTAACCACTCTTGCAAAATATGTATATTGGTCTACTGATACTGGATGCTGCTCATCACTCTCAGCAGAGACTGAACATGCAGTCTGCTGCTACAAATCATGTGCTGCAAGCTCTGAACCTACTTTTCCCTACGGTAATGCTTGCATTTATCCACAGCCAGATATTTGTGGTAGAGGTAATTCCAACAATGGAAAATAAGATTTTTAGTAAACACACTGGGAAAAACAATGTTTATTATATTCATGTAACGAAGGAACCAGTTATCACTCCCAGGATCTCAAGAACAGTGGCTGAAACATACATTCTTTGACAGGTTGACAGCAAACAGCTGTCAGTGGCGACACCACCATTTTAATGCTGTTTCATATAGTTCTCCACAAGTAATCTCTCCACAGAAAAGCTCTACATTGTGATAAGGGTTGCTGTGAACATTCATTTTCTCTTATTAACTTATACTTCACTAAAAGAATAATAGAGGGCTGAGATAGCTTTTTTAACTATACATTCATCAGTTGTACAAGTGAAGCTGTATACCAAAATATTTGCAATTTAGTTGTGGTGCTCCAACAAGTGACTACAGTATTCCTGAGTAAAACAAACCAAAAGTATGTCTAGCAGTTCCACTAGAACGTCATGCAAAACAAAGTACCCATGCACATTTACATACTTTGTATTCAAAAATGAACCAGAATACACAGTATTTTCTGAAAGACTATTTCCTGATCACAGAAGCCTAATCCCATGCTGTATGCCATACAATCCAGAAGACATAGTTATTATGCTTTAATAACAGCGCTGAAAATAATCTCTAAATGCTTGTTTTCCTTCCATTCACACTCTATTGTCCAATAGCCCATTAGATCACAGTGCACATTTTCCATGTCCGTTTCATCTTTTATTCTTTCCTCTTTCCTTACATTGTCCTGTCCATCTCCTCTGACTTCAACACCAGGCTTCCCCCACGTCAGCCTAGAGCCCAGCTGTCCACTTTGGTAACTCCTATTCCTTACGCCACCCTTCAAATCCACTCCAGTTTGGAAGGAGTGCTGTACTATTTTAGAAACGATCAACAATACACAATACTGTTCCAAGATTTACAAGTATTCATAGTGATTATGAGCTAACAACCATGCAGATCTAAGAGACAAAACAGAAGAGGTACGAGAGTTACTCTCAACTCAGTAGCTCTGCATTTCATGGACAAGCAGCAGGAAGTAGAATAAACTACTTTTAAAGTGTAAGGGCTAGTACAAGAACTAATACCCTGTAAGAATCAACATGAAGGATTTAACTTTTAAGAATGTACACACAAAAAGTTAACATTAAGCTTCAAATAAAGTTCAATATCTACATTTTTATTCAAATTAAGACTTTTAAGGAAAATACGATCCAGCTTGATAGTCTTGCAAATGCTTTCCGTTTTTAACTATTAGAGATAGAATAGTGAAGTAATTCACTGGTTCTTGTTTCTACGTCTCCATAGACAAATATGCCTAAGTCTAAGATCAAACATGTCAAAACACTGACTTTTATACCCTGCTGTTCACCTCACTTCCTCCAGGGTAGCCAAGTCTCTCCTGAGGGGAAGTGTGTCACTAATATCAACATCCTACAGTCTCGCTCTCAACAGACCATTGATTGATCTGTGGTTCCATACAGCAGAGCTTAACTAGGTTATATTTAGTCAGATGTCAAAAATGCTGCTTTTCCAGACATTCTGGGTTTTCACAGCGGAAATCACTTCTGTTCCTTTAATAAACAGCACTTTCTGTTCACTCATTACTTCTATTATATATTTAACTCAGAGTTCCCATTTCTTTTCATACTGAAACAAACAAACCAACCCCAAAAGAAGTTTAAAGCTAACTTAATTTTATTTTTCTGAACATTACCTAGTGTGTTCTTCGGCTGTCTGAGGACAGACTAAACAAGCTGGGGCTAGAACAAAACTCAGCTCTGCCTGTTGCATTTTTTTCCCTAACCTAGAAACAGCAGCTCTCTATCTCAAACAGCTTTCCCAGTGAACAAGCCCAATGAATCTGGAGATTGCAAACAAGGAGGACTACACCACTATATTGCTCTGTATTCCCACCTTCTGACAGGGTCTACGCAAGGAAGCAGGACACTAAACAAACCTGTTGCCTATGCTCTTCCTCAGGCATCTGTTACTGAAGGAGACAGGTTATCAGTTTGCCCTGGCATAGCAGTAACACTGTCTTGATGAAAGGAAGGTTCCCGGCTGAGTAAACTGTTTTCTACATAAGGGGGACTGAAGTTTATTTTTCCACTGCTCTACCAGTCTAGCCGCAATTTTAAAACCTGAATTTGTGTTCAGAAAGATACTTTTCTCACATACATAAAGAACAGAGTTCCTTGAGACACGCTCGTTTCCTCTTATTTTAAGATATGTAATCAACATTATTTTTCCAGATCCTTAATCAGTCTCACAGGTTTCACCACTTACGTAAAAGGTTTATTTTTAATCCTTATAAAAACCACTAGTCTTCAGCTTCCTGTGGAACCATCCCATTCAGGCAGCCATATGCTGTCAAAGACAGCAGTACCCAACAGAGCATTAAACTTGCTTTACTTCCTAATGGAATCTAACCTCAGTTTCACTGAGCTTTTGAAGCAGCGAAAGACACCCGTTCTATGGGAGAAGTTAGGTCTGTGTTTCTGCAGCAGGAGCCCATGAAATTCTTAAAATTAAGTGCATTAAGGAGACAGTTAAAAGCAGCATTAATAAATAAAGTGAATGACTGCAAGCTCCTGTGCATAAGGATACTTCATTAAGAGCCTCACCTTCCAATATTAATCTTTGTCATACATCCTGCAGCCATCATGACCATCTCTGAAGAGTTACACTACTGTAGTTATAACTAAGAACTCTATTATTTGGTTTCTTACTGCACTACACATATTTGACTTGTACCTTTTCCTACCAGCCATTTTTTCCAGCAAGTTTTAATCATGCAGCACCCTTGCTGAAACAGTGAAGTGTCTTTCAGCAAATCCAACAAGGGAAGTTCATACCCTCCCAAAATACAGTTCCTTACGCACACAATTTTTTGTATGTTTGTAAAACATACTTCCCTTAGGCAAAAGACTGACTTCACACAGATGTGTATTTGCTAACTCCAGAAATATCTGTACATCCATTTTTCACTGGGAAATACATGGAAGATCGAAAGCTTCCGAAGTAATCTGGTGCAACTACGAGTCACCAGGGCGGAATGACACTTAAAAACAAAGCTGCTACTACAATATAAGGACATAAGTTTTAAATGGCACAGTTGACTGCATTGACTCCTCTGCATTTTTATTTCAGGCTCTGTGAAAAATAAGACCAGCAGATTCTCCAAGGTCCTATCAGTGACAACCTCTGTACTAATTAACAAGATAGACAAAAATATATTCCTTAAGAAGCTATCTTGAAAACTGAATATAAGAAGAACCAGTTTCACATAGATTACAAAGAACTACGGAGAGGGTGAAAAAAGATGGTCTAAGTGGGAGGTGTCCCTGCCCATGGCAGGGGGCTGAAACTGGGTGATCTTTAAGGTCCCTTCCAACACAAACCATTTTATGACTAGCCTTCTTAGAAAAGCGCTGTTTACTATGAATAAGAATGAAGGAATACTGAATAATACTGATCCAATACCACCTGTTAACAACACAATCTCAGTAAACTGAGTCTAAAGCCACTTCAGCCAAGCTGCCAGCAGACATTTCAAGAAAGGGACAACAGGAAGAACGATAGGAAAGACACGCACAGCCAAGAGTTTACTGCCAAGCTGCGAAGAAGAGAGACCCAGAGCTTTCACAGAACCACAGAATGACCTGAGTTGGAAGGGACCCACAAGGACCATCGAGTCCAACTTTTATCCCTGCACAGGACAATGCCAAAATGTACAGCGTGTGCCTGAGGACATCGTCCAAACGCTTCCTGAATATTGCCAGGCTTTACGGGGGGGGGAACGAAAAATGCCAAGCAGAGCACGGGGGATGCCCGGGAACACGAGCAAAGCCAGGCTTAGCGGGTCGCCCCCCACATGCTGAGGGGTCACAGCGAGAGCCTGGCACCCGGGCAGGAACAACCAGAGCGCGGCAGCGCGGAAAAAACAGCTGGAAACGGAGCAGCCAGATATATTTCCGAGCAAGAGGGAACAGGACGTTTCTCCCCACTCCCGCGCAGCGCCGAGCCCACCACCCTCAGGGCAGCAGAGCCCCCTCTCCGCCGCCCCGCGCGGGTCCCTGTCACAGCTGCCGCGGGAAAACCGGGACCGGGCCGGGGGGACCCACCCAGAGCCCCCGGAGCTCGGCCCAGCCCCCGGCGAGACCCCCGCGCGCCCCTCAGGAGGGGGGATCGCCCACCCCGCCGCACCTCCGGGCTGATGTAGGACACGAAGGAAGGCTTGGCCGCCTTGGCCCCGCTGCCCAGCATGACTCCGCCTGCCCGCCCGGAGCCCGCGACGGCACCGGCTCTGCTTCCAGTGCTCCGCCTCAAGGGCGCCTCGGCGGGGGCGGGGCGGGAGCTAGCGGCGCGCGCGCGGGCTCATCAGGCGTACGTCACTGGCCCCGCCCACCGGCCGCTCCCAGGGCACCACCTCCGGGCCGCGCCCGCTCTCATTGGGCAGAGTCGCTGTCAATCACAGGCGTGCCCGCTCCCTGGCGTGTCTGGAGAAGGTGGGGCGGTGGCTCCAAGGCTGGGGGCACGGCCGGTTCTAGGGCACTGCCTCTCCGCCATGCCCGCTCTCATTTGCCATTCTGGATGTCAATCAGAGGCGTGCCTGCCTCCTGGAGTCCCTGTAGGAGGTGGCCCCAGGAAGCGAGGACCAATCGTGACTCGGTTTGACTGCCGGGGACGCGCCCCCTCATTGTGCTCTCTCTCTCATTGGGCTTCATCGCTGTCAATTACAGGGATGCCCGCCCCCCGGCGTGCCCGGAGGAGGCGGGGCAGCGGCCTCAGAGGTGGGGCTCGGCCCGGCCGCCGGAGGGCGCTATTCGTGCTGCCCCGCGGTGCGGGGTGTGTCAGGGGTACGTCCTTCCCGTCAGAGACCGGGGGCGGGAGATCGCGTCTCGCGTGCGGGACAGGGCAACTCTGGCTGTAGGCAGAGTGGGCGGAGAGAGGCTGGAGAGCAGCACTGCTGAAAGGGACCTGGGGGTTCTGCTCGATGGCAGCTGAACGTGAGCCAACAGTGTGCCCTGGCAGCCAAGAGGGCCAACCGTGTCCTGGTGTGCATCAAGCACAGCATCTCCAGCCGGGTGAGAGGGAGGGCATTGTCCCGCTCTGCTCTGTGCTGGTGTGGCCCTACCTTGAGTACTGTGTGCAGTTTTGGGTGCCACAGTATAAAAAGGGCATAAAAATACTGGAGAATGTCCAGAGGAGGCCACAAAGCTGATGAAGGATCTAGAGGAGAAATCAAATGAGTAGAGGCTGAAGTCACTTGGTCTGTTCAGCCTGGAGGAGACTGAGCGGGACCTCACAGCTGTTTACTGTTTCCTCACAAATGAAGGAAGAGGAGCAGGCACTGATCTCCTCTCTGGTGACCAATGACACGACCCAAGGGAATGGCAGGAAGATGTGCCAGGAGAGGGTTAGGTTGGATTTTACGAAAAGGTTCTTCACCCAGCGGGTGGTGGAGCACAGGAACAGCTCCCCAGGGAAGCAGTCACATCACCAAGCCTGATAATATTCCAGAAGCATTTGGATAATGCCCTCAGACACACAGGGTGAATGTTTGGGCTGTCCTACGAAGAGACGGGAGTTGGACTCCCATGATTCTTGTGGGTCCCTTCCAACTCGGGTCATCGTGTGATTCTGTGATTCTGTTGATGCTGCTGAAGTGCCTGTGCGCGGCAATGGGCACCCATGCAGGGCAGTGGCCACAGGAGAGAGGTGTTGCAGCCACCTCCTTGGGTTTCTCCTGGGGGGCATTCCCACCACTCTCAGTGTGTCCTGCACTGCTTCTCCTTTGGCACACGATGCACAGTGTATGCTAGGTTCCTACTGGATTTTTTCATTTTGGGGTACCCACATCTGTTTTGTGTCTCTGCAGATGCTGCCTGCTCTTGGCTGTTCTTACAAGCTGTCACTTCCCTTAAATCTGTTACAGATGAGAGGAAATGGCCTCAAGTTGCCCCACAGGAGGTTTAGATTGGGTGTTAGAAAAAGAAGGAGTGGTGAAGCATTGGAACAGGCTGCCCAGGGAAGTGGTGGAGTCTCCATCCGTGAAGGGGTTCAAAAAACATGTAAATGCTGCACATCAGGACATGGTTTATTAGGCATGGTGATGTTGGACTGGATGATCTTAGAGGTCTTTTCCAACCTCAATAATTCTATGATTCTGTTGCCATGTGGTATCTGTGCATGCTCATGAAAAAACTCAGTGTTAAGTAAAATCCAAACAAAGCATTAAGATGTTTAGTTTTACAGCAGGAGAAGTGCAAGGATAATGGCATAAAATAGGCTCTCCATTGAAATAATCCTGTAAAAGTCCTTTAATTTTTTAGGGGACTTCCTGCAATCCTGCAAACCCTGACTTCCAGCACACCCCAAGAAGTCCTCTGCCCCACAACTATTGAAGTGTTACAGCCATGGCCTCCCTGGAATGTTCTCTCTGGACACTGTATAATCAGAGCTGTAAATAAACACTAGGTTTACCAGGTATATAGGTTACTTTTAAAAGCTTAACTTTTACGTGGGTACAGAACAATGCAAGCATTGTGGGCTGCCTGTGACCATGCAGCAGGACTACCTAGCAATTTAAATGATGAATGGAACCCAGACTGCAGTTTCCTACAGAGCAGACTTCGTGGAAATGTTTTTATAAAAATAAAACATACTTTAGAAACTTCCACCATGGGATGTGCAAATCAACAGCTCTTTCAAATATTAATGATAAATACTTTTCATATCGCTCCCCTCCTTTCCCTTGTAATGTTTCACTTTATTTACCTTGCTCCAAGCCCAGACCTAGGGAAACTAAAGGAGAAAGAAAGACAGCTGAATGGAGCTACAGTTGGACTTCACGGTCCTGCGGTTGGACTTGATGATCTTAAAGGTCTTTTCCAACCTAAATGATTTTGTTATTCTGAGTCATAAGACAGTACTTATAAAAACAGAGTGACTGTTTTAATTCAGAAATAAATTAATTTCCCTATTTTCAGTCTCAAACTCAAGGAAGGAGAAGTCTTTCTAGGCTTCATTAATAGCTTTATAACAAAAGCTGTCCTGGTGTGGGATCCCACACAGAAGAACTCTCACGTTTTACTCCACAGCTGCTCACACATCATTCCTTTGCAGTGCATCTGACCTCAGCTGCTTAGGTCAAAAATACTATGGGATTACATTGGTATAAGCCTAGTATGAGGGGAAAATTTGGACAGGACAGTACCTCCATGCTCTCCAGTGTTTTAAAATATGCAAAGAAAGATAGTAGCACTACATATATATATATGTATATATAAATTTACAGTGGAAACAGCAGGATTGCCTCCAAGCATGCCCTGAAGTTTAGAGCAGACTGAAGTAAAAAGCAGCTACTTAGTGGCTTAGCAATATCAGAGAGGAAGGGATGTTTTGACACCAGGCCAGAGTCTTAATCCCGATGGGAAGTGCAAAAGGAGCTTTAACTCCCACATAACACATGGGAATTCATTCTTCAACAACTCATCAAAAAAGCTCTGCATTCCTCAAATTGGAATGTGACTGCTATTCTGCTTCAGCAAAATATCCACGTAGTCCCATATCCTGTCCCTAGTAATGAACAGGGAGTGCTCCTTCCTGGGGTTTGCTCTCCAAGCTCCTAAATAGGCCAGGCTCACCCTGTGGCAAAAGGGATTTGAAACCTTTTTACTTGAAAATGAGGGCTGGATTCAGATACCCGTGCTGGACGGAAAGGGCACATGGAAATAACAGAAAAGTTAATACATGAATACACAAATGAGACAGAGTGGATGACCACAGAGGGGCCATAAAGATGAGATGGAGAAGGGGGACATTCAGAAAACCCAACTTCAGCCTGACCAAGCTGGTTTCCCAAAGTGCCCTGAGCACCAGGCTGTCTCTTGAAGCTGTTTTGGAGTTTACTTGGTTATCTCCATTGCCTTCAGAAGAAGCCTATTTCACTGCACTGTCTGCAGGCGGGTACTACAGTGGCTGAGCTGAAGCTGGCTTTTGTGAATGCTTCTCACAGTCACTCAAGATATGAAAAGAGAAAGGGAGGAGACTGCACAGAGGTCTTTCTGGGGTAAAGGGAAGGTGACCAAAGCCCTTGATGCTCTGTAACCTGGAGCTGTACTGCTCTGTAGTGTTTTTCTGAATTGCTCCCTCCCTGTGAGGAAATGTGTTTTATCATTTGGGGTTGTTATTGCAGTTCCTGGGGTGGTGTATTAACAGGATCTCTCTTCCCACATTACTGCTAAATGGGAAGGTTTTTTTCATGCTGCCATTGACTTTCTGTCCATTAAGATAAAAAAAAAAAAGAGCTTATATTCTACCGTTTGTTTTTGTTCCATTTTAGATGTATGTCAACAACAATCATGCAAATGTAGAAGAGTAAAACTTTTTAAAAGTCAAGTTCTGATTTGTCTGTGGTGAATGAAGAACATATGGCATTTCACTGCCCCTTTTTTATCCTTATATATTTTGCATTCTTTCTAAAAATATAGTCATGTTATTTACCTTTAAAGTTGTCTGCAGGAGGGAAACTTACAGTTCCCATGGACAGAGATGGCTTTGTTTAAAAAAACTTACATGCCATAAATTTGAGTAATTCTTCGGGCTGAATTCTCAGCTGTGCCCAGGCTTGGTAGAAACAGCTGATGCAGGGGAGCCACAAAGAGTCTGTCTGTAGCTTTCCTATCACTTTTCTTTCAGGGATCCTCTCAACTACAACAAGTTGTATCTTGTTTTTTTCTTTGTGGCAGTTCTCCTTGTCAGTATTGCATTGGCTCTGGGAAAAGAGCAGCCTGGATAAGGCATTATCCTAAGCAGTATCTGGAGCACAGCTGGCAAAGGTCACTGAATACGGCTTCATATCACGTTTCAGGTTTTCTGAGACTGGGACTTTGTAAACCTCAGACCCTTAGGGATTCCCAAGGGTGCTCAGATGAGCAGGCGTTCATGTCACTCTGTTGGGAGGACTTTGCTGTAGGTTGGGCAGGTGTAACTAGTTAAGTATTAAAAGCCATTCCTGAGTGTTGAGCAAACTTGCATGACTATAGCTTAATTTCTGCTCCCTACTTCCTCATTTTGAAGGAAATAAAGGGAGGCTTTGTCATGCTGTAGACCTGCAAAAGAACGGGTGTCTGCAGAGCTTCTGTTCCAGGATGGTAAATCAGTGACAGGGCTCTAGAGCTGTGCTCCCTTTTTGACCCTGCACCACTGCTGGATCCAGGTCTGGACACAGCTTTTAGTAAATACACTTATGATGGTGACGCAGGTAAAGATTCTGAGGTAGCAGCTGGAAAGAGAATCCCACAGTTACCATTTGTCAAGGTTTCTTACTCCTCTGTTTCTATCCAGAGAAGCTACCTGGGTAGAATTTGAAGGCTTTTCTTGCTTTATGCTTGTCTGGGCATTATCAGAACAATCAACCGTAGGTGTGGAAATCTGGAAATTTCCCTAGTTAATGTGTAATAAATCTGACACTTCCCAGAGCCTCACAGATGGCGGTCCATGCTCAGAAGGTAGGAGGTGTCCTGAAAGTGCTGGATTTACCCCGAGTATACATAGATTGACCATGCACATTGGGTCTGATACTCCCTATTTGTATTGTTTGATTAAACAACTCAGTTTAGGGCTTAGTATGTTAAACAGCATGGAACCACGTTACAGTAGCTAAAATCAGTATGCAAGAAATGGAGAAGACTTAAGACTAAGCTGGAAGTCAGATTGCTGGAAACTATCAAAGCAAAAATTGGAAGTGAGAATTGTACTGTGATGTCCTTTGGGGAAAGGTCAGCGAATCAGTCTGTCTATAAACAGCCAGCAGCTATCTCTGCTTTACACAGGTTAAGATAATTTCCTAGTAAAAGTCTTGTATGGTAGCTTTATGCAAGTTAATACAATTCTATATAAAAAAAAGGAGATGGAATCAGGGCTTGCTCTAAGAGGATGCTTTTAACACTTAATGTACATTGACATTTCCATCTGCTGGTATTTTCAAATATCCTTTACAGATGGGGAGCTTCATAGTGAATGCCAAGGTAATATTTAGAGCTGTGGAATAAAACCATTTGTTTTCCTTCTCATGTATTACATATATAGTCAGAGACTTTGTAATATTGTCTTCTGTGAATTCCTTGTCTTTCATTTTGTTGCCGTGCTCTTTCTTTGCTGTATTGTGTTTCAATTTTTTAAGCAGATTTTTCTGTTCATTGTTTTGAGAACCTATTTTCTTTGGGAAGGCTTTGTGTGCATCTTGCCCAGTCAAGGGAAAGCAGCTCTATACCAGCTTTCCTCGGCTGAAACCTCTGACTCCTGCACCATCCTGCTGCGTCTCTCATCCACAGACACAATGCACCCAGTTGTTCCCTGAAGGTAGTTGAAGCAATGCATTTTGCTTCTTAAAGCTGCCTGGGAGGTCTCACGTGGCCGGTTCATGACTCAGATGGCAAACAGCAGTTCCTTCAGCAGCAGCAATACAGGCCATTGCTGTTTTGTGTTTGTCCCTAATTACTGAATGTTTTGGTTCTAGAAGGGCCTTCCAGAGCTAATAAGCAAACTGATTTTTAAGTCTTGGTCAAGTGATAATCTAGATCGTAAAAAGCTGTAGGGAGGGTCCATGAGAGCATCCCACCACTTAGCAGAAAGGTTCACCTGCCATTTGGACATGTAGTGCCGAAACATGAATGCAGAGGAGTGTAAGATTAAATGAGCAAGTATATAATGAAGAGTAGGACAGAGGCATTAACTGCTGAGAACACACCCTGGACCAGAGTGTTTAGTCATAGAGACACAGCTGAGAATACGTTTTAAATGTAATGATGGAAAACAAAGTATTGTTATGAGAGCTGTGAAAACTGAGGTGACAAAGCACCTCTCATCTAATAGCAAACCCACCTCTTTTTCTTAGCTACAAGTGGGAGAAGAGGAAGTGAGTAACTAATAACTCCACTCACCCAAGAAGTCTGGGTATCTGAAACAAGAACATGGGAGCTAGGGAATTTCCCCACAGTTTTTTAGCTCTCTTGAAAGCAAACACAATTACTGGTTCATAGGTACACACTGATTTCTTTGTGTGGTGAACTTGTTCCTCTTATTCTCCAAAAGGCAATGAATCCAAATTACTTCAAGCTGGAGGCCTCTTCTCCTTGGCAGTGCCCAAAGGGTGATGCAAGGCTCATTCATAAGTGGAGAGAACCTATGCCACGGCTTGATGTGAGACAGTGTTAAATCAGGGCTCACCTCTCTCAGTTCTTCTCAACTTGAAGTCCAAGTGAGGTGCTAAGGACCATGAACTCTTAGAAAACAAGAATGCTCCACAGCTACAGAGTCTTCTGTCTTGGAATGAACCCCAGGAAAGAAAAAGAGCAACATTTAGCTCGCAGTTTGGGTGCCTGAGCTGGGTGGTGGAAAAAGCTGCCAAGGGATCCTGCTGGAGTTACTGGACAGCCTCAATTCTTTCTGCTCAAGTAATTTCTCCAAACACAATGCGGATGGAAAGTCTTCAGTGAAGATCTGCAGTTCTCCATCATCAGCTGGGAGTCTGGTCCATCTAGCTGAATAAACATTCCTTGCAGGACTTTTCCTGCTGGGCATGAGGATTCCTGCCCTAGGAGGAGAGAAGCTAGTGAGAACCATCCAGTGTTCAAGTCACAGGGCAGATGACAGGCAGGTTCTGAAGTATCTGTAGGGAGAAATATTTGGTATCAAGGCCTGGACAGTAGCCTCTTTGTGAAGCACACACAAAGACTTGAAGCTTTTGCTAGTAGTGCCCTGTGTCTTCTCTCCTTTCCTTTAGCAGTGAAAATTGTGTCTAGCACATGACTGCAGTAAAATACGTGCTTGGTTTACGTTGCCTACCAGGCCCTTGACATACTCTTGGCTTTGATTTCCTAATGAAAAAGGCATGTGTGAGTCACTAATCACAGATGTATGGTATTGACAGAAGCCATGCAGTTAAATGCTCATGCTCTTGTCCCTATGGCCCATGCAGCTGCTCTAACTAAAAATTCCAGCCTGGATAATTTAAGAAACAGCTATGTGCTTGTAACAGAAACTAACAATAAAACACAAATGTGAGCCTAGAGGCTGGTTCTAGCTTCCCATTTTTGCCCCTAACTCCAAAATAAGCCTTTGTCTAAGCAAGGTAAACTTTTATTTGGTTAAGACAAACCACTCTGTGAGGCAGCAAACTTTGTAGAAGAAATCTTGTAAAAGGCATCTCATGAAACCATGTATTCTTCCTTGTTAGCAACTGTCTTTGATTTGCTGGAACACTTTTCTCTAGAATTGCTGCGGTTTTCAGCTCCAGGCCTTTGGAATGTTTCTTGAACATTCTTGACCAAACTTTCTAGAATTAAAATATTCACACTGATGTCTGCATAGGAATTGGGCCGGACTAAATGTCAGATCTGTATTGGGAAGCATTTGTCTTGGGAACTCCAGAAATCACCTGTGCTTTCAGAAGGTTTTTTCCAAGAAAATGCTTTAAATCTTCTATTCTTTTCTGGTGCATGGGTGACATTTGTAGAGGAATTGTTCCTCTAGGGGGAATATATAAACCATCAGAGGGTCAGTGGAAGTTTCTTGTATGAACTTCATTCCAAGCCTTGGCTTTCAGGTCTGTTTTCTCTCTGCTTCACTGCTCTTTGGGAATCATTTCAGGCCTGGCTACTCCTGTAACAGGAGCTCTGAACTGGTCGTACAGCTCGTAAACTGGCATATCTTATGCCTTTGGATATGCTGGAGCACATGCTGGGGGCATTAGTTAATGCATCCAGCATCCAGATTTATGATTTACCACTGCCACATGAGGAATGTTTATCCTGAATCTATTGCCCTAAAATCACCCCCGGCAGCAGCTGCAAGAAGTTTAAGAAATGGATGCAAGAAAGCCAAAATATCTTCTCACTCAAGAATTGCTTCTTCTGTTCCCAAAGATTTGCCCGATATACTTTTCTGACACTCGTTATCTTAAGGCTTCTTTCTTAAGTCTACTTACTCAGTGGGAATCCTTACCTGCAAGAACCGATGTATTTCCTTTCTTCTTTGCAGCCCCTCAGAGACTCTGGACAAATTGAATCTCTCTTCTCCTATGCCTACTCTGAAATGTTTGATTTCTTTACCCCCAAGGGTATTTACTTCTAATTCATTCACAAGACAGTCCTGGTTGTGTTCCTAGCCTCTCCTCTCTTATCCTCTAGCTGAGATTTTCAATTGGATTTTGCTGCCACGGCAACTTTGCTGCAATTTTTTTTTTCTTTAAATTTTTAAACTCCTTTAAAATGCGTTCCTTGGCAATAGGAAGGAATGCTGGAGTAGCTGAAACCCCACAGTTTTTGCTGTGTGCTTGTCATAGCAAGGTGGAAATTAAGTCTGCCTTTCCCAACGGAAGCTGCTGCTAACGTTACAGCGCTCCCTGCTGCTGTGAGCGTACTGAGATGTTTAAAGTGTCTGTCCAGCTCAGCCTGTTCATTAGCTGCATAACATTGCATTTTCTTTTTTTGTTGTGCAGCATTTTGATTTCCAAGTATTTGGAGAACTGTGCTGACACACTGCCCACCGTTCTTCCGTTTGTTTACATGTGAGGCAACAAGGCATGGACACTTAATGCAGTTTTGTCTGTGAAGTAGGGTCGGCGCATGGAAGGTCAGTCCCTTTTCTGCATCTTTTCACCTTTCCTCCCAGCTCATTTGCAGTGACATTTCATGTAAAGTTTTGTAACACCTGAGCTAAACCTTTTGAATCTCAACCTCCTCAATCACTGGCACGTATTTTTAGTTCTTTCAGTGGAGCACTGTAGTTGCTCCATGGGTGGCAAATCACGTACTGGACTAGGGCTTTTCTTTGCATAAAACAGAGTGTTTCTCTTCATCTTCCCTCACTATGTAGTTTGTAGCTGGCTGTTTCACTACTTGTAACTTTCAATTTTAATTTAGCTTTGATTTGTAGCTCTCTGGCCTCTCTAATTATATTTCTTCAGTTAGACCCATTTACTCAGTTCTGCTCTTCTTTCTGATACCATTTTCCTTGGGTTTTTTTCCCTGTCTTCTTTCAGCTTAGAGGCATAATTCACTCAAAGAATAATTTTCACTGGGAAAATGAAGCTGTTGAGGTGATTGACCATCAAAAAGGGTGGGAACAACAGACGTTTTCCTGCTAAAATGTGTGTACTCTTGGTTCTGTAAAAGATCACCAAAGTGGTAAGGAACTTGAAACAGGATACGTGAACAGAAACTGTGTAGGGGACAGAGATCCATGTAGCAGCAAAGACCCAAGCATTATTGACATGTCAGAAATCACAGAAGTAACTGAGAACAGTCACATAGGAATTAGCGCTTCTCCTCCTAAAAAAGATGGCAGGATCAATAGCCCAACTGAAGTGTATCTACAGCCCCGCTGGACCTGTTATTCATAAACAGAGAAGGCCTTGGGGGAGACGTGACCAGGGGAGTCAGCAGAACTGCTCCCTTGGACTTCCAGAGGGTGGACTTTGGCCTGTTTAGGAATGTGGTTGACAGGGTCCCTTGGCATTTCTTTATTGAGAGGGTGGTCATACACTGGAACAAGATTCCTGTCAGTGTTTCAGAAGCAATAGATAATGCCTGTAACAACTTCCCTGTCAGCCCTGTAGGGGTCAGGCACTTGCATTAGATGATCCTTGTAGGTGCCTTCCAAGTGAAAATCCAATTCTAATTCCCTGTCCAATTACCAAACCCACTAAAAAAAGATATTGGAAGTTACTGGGAGAGCTTGGGACAGGATTTAATTATCATAGGCACTTTGCTGTGACAAGAACACTGTTGCTATACAACAATGCTTCCTCCATTATAATCCAACCATCTTGCAGCTTCATGGGATTATATTGGCAAAACTCTGGATCACACTAGCTCTAATTCTTACAAGTTCAAGTACCTGCACTTTTCTCTTACGCAAGTAAATACATGCTGGGAGATGGTGGGAATGAAGCTCCAGCTGTTTGGGAGGACTTGGTTAGTGACCTGCTCGGCCACATAGACATACACAAATCCATGGGGCCAGATGGGATCCACCCTCGCAGGACAATCAGATGATCAGGCCCAGTCAGCATGGGTTCACCAAAGTCAGGTCCTGCCAGACCAATCTGATCTCCTTCTATGACAAAGTTACCCGTTTAATGGCCAAGGGAAAGGCTGTGGATGTGGTGTACCTGGACTTCAGTAAAGCCTTTGACACTGTTTCTCACAGTATCCTGCTGGAGAAACTGGCTGCCCTTGGCCTGGACAGGCACAGCCTCTGCTGGGTTAAAAACTGGCTGGATGGCCGGGCCCAAAGGGTTGTGGTAAATGGAATAAATCCAGTTGGAAACCAGTCACGAGCTGCGTTCCCCAGGGTTCAGTGCTGGGTCCAGTCCTGTTCAATATCTTTGTCAATGATCTCAACGAAGGCATCGAGAGCACCCTCAGCAAGTTTGCTGATGACACCAAGCTGGGTGCAAAGGTGGATCTGCTTGAAGGAAGGGAGGCTCTGCAGAGGGATCTGGACAGGCTGGATCCATGGGCTGAAACCAACGGGATGAGGTTCAACAAGGCCAAGTGCAGAGTCCTCCATTTGGGATACAACACCACCATGCAACGACACAGACTGGGGGAAGAGTGGCTGGAGAGCTGCCTGGCAGAGAAGGACCTGGGGGTGTTGGGTGACAGCAGCTGAACATGAGCCAGCAGTGGCCCAGATGGCCAAGAGGGCCAATGGCATCTTGGCCTGTATCAGACACAGCATGGCCAGCAGGAGCAGGGAGGTGATTGTGCCCCTGTGCTCAGCACTGGTGAGGTCACACCTCGAGTGCTGGGTTCAGTTTTGGGTCCCTCACTCCAAGAAGGACACTGAGGGACTGGAACGTGTGCAGAGAAGGGCAACGAGGCTGGAGAGGGGGCTGGAGAATAAGCCCTGTGAGGAACAGCTGAGGGAGCTGGGGTTGTTTAGCTTGGAGGAGGCTGAGGAGAGACCTAATCACTGTCTACAACTGCCTGAAAGGAGGTTATGATGGGGTGGGTGCTGGTCTCTTCTCACAAGTCAGAAGCGATATGACGAGAGGAAATGGCCACAAGTTGTGCCAGGGGAGGTTTAGACTGGACATTAGGAAGAATTTCTTTACTGAAAGAGTGGTCAGGGATTGGAACAGCTGCCCAGGGAGGTGGTGGAGTCACCATCCCTGGAGGTGTTTAGAAAAGAGGTGGATGAGTTTCTTATGGACATGGTTTAGTAGGGGGACAGGCACAGTTGGACTCCGTGATCTCAGAGGTCTCTTCCAACCCAGTGATTCTATGATTCTAAATGGTGCCATTCCAGATGTCCTAAGGCATCTGTGATACCCACACACGGCTGGCAGTTATAGGCCTGGACCTCAGAGGCAGACCATCCCTCCTTTTGCAGCAGCATGAACCCTTGGAGCAGAAATTAAGTCTGCCCTATGTATTCTGCACAAAACTTCCTAATCATATATGCATACAATTAATACAAACACAATGCAGCATGAAAAGGAAAGAAAGAAAGCTTACATAAGGAACAAGCTTTGTGATTCTCCTACAGAAGCAAGAGAGGTTTTGTCTCTATTTTAATGTTAAAGTAACCTGTTACTGTGGAGAAAGTGATTTATTTTTCTGTCAGATATTCCATTCTGCAATCTTAGATTTTTAAATATAGGAAACTTGAAAAATCCATACAGGCTTCTTGATGACATTCTATGATTCTGTGGATTCAGGATATCAAACTGAAATAGGATTGATATAGAACATATATGAAGTATTTAAGATAGGCCGAGCCTGTAAGAGTTGATAGGCTTAAAACTACTATTTAGTAATTAAATTGCTGGATTTAGAATAAATATTAATGGCAGGGACTTCGTGAAGTAGCTTAAGAAAACACACATATTAAAGACGACGGCTCTTCATGATGACTCTTGCTAATGCAGATAGGTTAAGGCTATGTTTAATGGGAAAATGTGCAGGACAAAAAACCCAGCAAAATCCCAGCAACAGCTGCCAATTGCTTAGCCACAAGGAAAAAAAAAAACCAAACCAACCAACCAAAAAAACAACCCTTACCCTGCTAGGAACGTTATACTTGCCAAGTATTATTAGAGAAGCATTTCTCAAAACGCAAACTGTAAAATGTCAAAAAGCAGCAATAAACAGTGAACGCCTCTCAGTACTAGGAATACATATGCACATTTTCATAATCCAAATGAGAAAGGAGAACAAAACGGAAGAATACAAAATGGGAAAATACAAATTAGAAGAATACAAATTAACAGATAGTTACAGAATGAAGCCTGACTTTTATTTGGATGTGAATCAAAGCCACTGTAGATGACACTCCTTGGATTTTTTTTTTCCTCACCAAAAAGACTCTATATGTGTTTTATTTTTAAAAGGCTGAGAAATACCACACTGAAGGAAAAAGAC
Organism: Neomorphus geoffroyi; assembly: GCA_033558235.1. Lineage (NCBI taxonomy): Eukaryota > Metazoa > Chordata > Aves > Cuculiformes > Neomorphidae > Neomorphus > Neomorphus geoffroyi. The sequence goes on from JAUMJM010000048.1 coordinate 5,017,120, forward strand.
ATCTTGAGAAGATGTATAGAAGAACCTCTCAGGAGAAATTTAATTTGCCAGCCTTTTTGGCTAGAAAGCTCTTTGGCTTACAGCTTTCAGAGAAAAAAAAAAAACCAACAAAGAAAGAAAACAGATGTGAATGTATCACTGTACTTTATAAATCTACAATGCAAGTGGAAAAAGACTGCAAATTGCGCCTACTACTTTTTCCCTTCTATTATTAATGCTATGGTATTAAAATCCATTTCTGCAGTCAAAACAAGTCTTAACTGTTTAATCAAGAAATGAATTCGGCATTGTGTGAACATGTCAGACTAACAATCAGCAGATATTCAGCCAGCAACCAGAACGTTAAATATGCATACAAATCGTTGCAGAAATATTTAAAGACGATTCCAACTCTTAGAAATTTGTTAAATACAATTTTAAGTTCTACGAAATAACTTCTGAGTTGTGAAATAGGTCTAAAAATAGAAGCAGCAAACGAACCCAACACATTCAATAGTTCTATACGATTAACAGTTCATCTAGATTTTTACAATAGGGCAAGAAGCTGATGGACTATCCCCAAAACACTTTTAATTTCTAGCAATGCTTGTGTACAGGAATCCCTGCTGTGCATGTTTTGTTTCTGTATATGACGACTACGGTGGCTGAGATTTTGAAATTCAACACAGAGCGTTGCTGAATCACAATGACAACCACTACTTATTAGTAAATCACTGCATTGCCAAACCACAATGTTAAAATGATTACATGTTCATAAATTGATTACTAGGTCTTGTTTTTGTCTTCCTACATGCACGGTGCAACATTTAAAGTAGTTTTTAAAATCTGTTTTTTCCATTCTCCATAGAATAATAAAAATCATAAGTTGCCCAAACCAGCCCTTTGTAATGGGCAGGAAAACCAGAAGCAACTGCAAATCATTCTTCCGTACACAGTTCAAAAATCATGGTCACAGCTTCACATTTAAAGTGGAATCAAATATCAGTATTTGAAAAGATGCAGAAACTAGTTAAGAGTTAAAAATCAGTAGAAGAAAAATACAGGCAATCCAAAATACATCTTTGACCTTTTTAATCCTAAATTTTAAGTTTTCATGCCTGAATAGACAAGTTTGCTTTATGAGGAAAGAAACTTTGGTATGGAGCTGAACTAGCCATGTGAATAGCACCTGTAGCTTTCAAAATAAATAGTAATAGCTAACTAGACACCCTCTTCAAAAAAAGGCTCAGGACAAGCACAGACTTGGAGCTATGCATCAAGGCGGGACAGCAGAAACTAATGTAATCTTTTTTTTAAAGTAACTTTAAAGTATTTCTGCTCTCTATACTTCTGATCCTGAAATTCATAAGAAATCTTTCCTACAGTAAGAAAGCTTGCCTTTTGCTTGCTAACCACTAATAGTCATTCCCTTAACAATTGCACTCTGAGCATGAAGAACACTGTATTAAACTCTTTTCAAATCTTTAGACTCCCTCTATTTTCCTAAAATATTGTGGTTTTATTTCATAGGCTTGTGTGCTGTGCTGTCAGCAGTAGGTGTTCCAAACAAACATCCCTGTGCTCAGAGAGTTACTTATTAAAAAGGTCAAAGATAAATTTGACCTCAAAAGGGAACACAAGTTTCTTATAATAAATGGTAGCAATAACAACTGATCTTTGTAATGTGTGATACTCTCCTACAGCCATTGCTAAAGCAGTTACCAGAAAATTAGTCCATATTAACCTGTGTTTTATGGGTTTGCAACAAAGCATAATACACATTGGACAGAAGGAGTGAAACTTCAGTTTCCAGTGTATAATGAATTTTAGTCATTTAATAAATTTTAGTTTTTATTTGTGTATTCCACTGTAGTGCTGTGACAACAAATCACACCTGTGTACTAGAGCATACATCAACAGTATGATGTAACTGTACTTAGACCACTGCTATATTTAGCTTTTTAAAAAAGACATAAGCATACACTATGGCCACATCAAATAATTTTCTGGGTTTTTTTCTTTGATAACCTTCACTTTTTAAGTAATACTTCACTTTCAGAATTTGAATTATTAAAAAAAAAGAAAATCACAGAAAGTGTATACAGGAATAGCTATAAGGAATAACCTCACAGGCACTGATATGACAAACATTTATTTTAAGGGCTCAGAGGCATTAATATCAAGTTGACAACGCTGACTGAAAATAATGACTAACTTTGTCCAAATGGGAAATGCCTGCTTTTGCTTGTATGTTGAGAAAAGAAATTCAGAAAGTTATTTTTTGGCCTTGCTATGTCACAAAGTCAATCATACAAAGACCTACGCACTTAACCTAAAATGATAGTTTTATAAGCCCTTCTATTGAAAAGAAAAACATCATGCAAAACTTTGATCAATTATGCAGCTGCTATTAAAACTGTTGCAAGACCATACTGTATATATTAGCTTTTATATTGCTAATGCACAACTAACAGCAAATTTGATTAGATTAACACAAATTTGTATTAATTACACCGTTATATCACACTAAGGAGACAAATGCCACAAGATTGGCAAAAACATTTAATTCTGAGCACTAAAACGGCAGGATAATTATGTGTTGTAACCCCTTCACATTCAGGAAAAAAAAAACAAACAACAAAATCCTGCAGTCTCACTTTACAAAAAAAAGTTCTGTAAAAGATTAATCGGGAGGGGAACAGTTTATACTATCTAACACAAAGTAACTTATACAACTAGTGTCAAAGGCAAACAAAAAACCTTCTAAATAAAAAGTTAAAATACACATAGCAACACAAGCACAAATGCTGCATTAAATACAGTCAAGATAAGAAGAAAACGCACTTGTTAATGAAAAAAAACATAAAAAACAAAAAAAACCACCAAAAAAAGAACAGTTACTGAAATCAGCAACACATTTAAAGAAAACGCAATGAGGGAAACCTATTTTTTCCTATAACAGAGTTTCCATTTGCAGTCTTTCCATCCATAATTTGTCTGGTACAGTATATCCATTAAAATATTCAGAATACCACAGAGGAGACAGGTTGTTCTCTTCCAACTCTAATTCTTGAGTTGGTTTTGGATGTTTTAAACAGACATTATTATGAATGAAGTAAAAGCAAGGCAACAAATGGACTTTTTATCACCTTCACTCTCAGCATTGGTAATAAACATTTTTAAAAGTTATCATAATCTTTTTTGTCTTTTTTCCCCTCTGCTTCAAATCCATCAACGCCATCACTGTCCCTTCTCCTTTTACGATTATTATGTATGTTGAAGCGTTGATTCATCTGTGGTAATGGATCCATTCCTAAAACTTTGTGTATTTGACGGAATGCAAGGAGTCTCAGTGCAAACTAGAAAAAAAGGTAAAAAGAAGATTTGTTAGAAACAGATATGAATTTTGAGTACTCGACAAACAAATGAAGAGCAGTAGTGATGTATATTACCCTTAGCTCTCATTAACCTTTCTTCCTTCCCCTCAAAGTCAACACAATAGAACATGCATCACATCTGCTGCTTCTGTGCACAGTGCATCTTAGCTTAAAAACGATGTACATGTGTGTTTGCTGCTCAACTTGTATCAAAGCAGCTAAGGCTTGTCACACATTCCATTACATGTTGGAAAATTTTATCAAAATGACCAAGAAGTAGGGGCAGTAACCTCTTAAGCATGAATGGTCAATACTCTAAATGGATACAATAAATACTAAAAATCAAACTTACACAGATTTAATAATGAAATATTAAATACCAATGTAATTTTAAATCTAATAACCTACTGCTGTGGAGTGAGTATCTTTAGAGATACATATATATAGATAGGAGTGCTTCAAGCTTTTCAGGAAAATGTTAATTTCAGTGCAAAAATAAACACTATTATACATCCTCTGTTGTGACATTTTTATTGCCTAGATTAAGACAGACCATCTGAATGACTAAACTCTATACTCCAAGAAAGGAAAATTCATATCCACCACACAGCTGCACTGAAAACCAAAACACACTCCAAAACCCAGCCATAAAATTTAGTCACTTCATGCATACGCTTCCCTACCTGTGCACTTGAAGTAATATCCTCTCGCTGCTGATCTGTCATTACAGCAAGTGTATCAAAAGGATCTTTTTCACAAGGGTCTAGAAGGCCAGGACCACCTACAACAGTTAGGCTAGTTAGTACTCTATCTCTGTTTTGTTTCAAACAAGATTATAGATTTTATATTTTTAAGTATAAGTATGCAGACACTGATCTAATGCAACTTGCCTTTAAGGATGATTCCTGAAGATATACACTCAAAAACTCTTCTCAGTGCATCCCCAGGACTCTGTGGTCCAGTAGCGCTGCTAATTGCTTTTTCAACAAGCAGCTCCATAGCCTAGACCAACAAGAAGAAATCCAGCCAATTTGTAAGATAGATTAAAACAGAAAAACTGTTACTGTCGTTCAATACTGAACTTCTGAATCCAGAACTCTGAAGAATATTACACAATGTAATACTCTGTTAAAATGGGGGAAAAAAAATAATCAGATGTTTTATAAAGATGAATAAAAAGAAAGCTGGTGCAAAATAAACACTGAGTACTACAGTACTGATATGCCGCTTCTCATCACACGCTGTTCTAAAGTTTTATAGCAATTTACACAGTAGTAACTTAATGTGAAGCAGAGGACTTGTCGAGGCACTTTTTGAGAGAGTATGAAACACAGTGGGTCACCTGCATGTGTTAGCCACAGGAATAAACAGTATGCAATGTATCTAATGACATTAACAAGCAGCTACAGAATTTTCCTACAAGAGTATACAGAAACTTGAAGCATAAAATGAAATTATTTTTTAATATTGAAAAGGTTACTAGTTTTTCAATTTAGCTAAAGTTCACAGCCAATTTTCTACTGCATACAGGCTAACACTAACTCAGATGTTTAACAAGTGTGAAACAACCCTTGATGATAAACAGATTCTCTAAAATTTATACACAGGGTGGTGAGACACTGGCACAGGTTGCCCAGGGAAGCCGTGGATGCCCCCTCTCTGGAGGTGTTCAAGGCCAGGTTGGATGGGGCCTTGAGCAGCCTGATCTGGTGGGAGGTGTCCCTGCCCATGGCAGGGGGGTTGGAACTGGACAGGCTTTAAGGTCCCTTTCCAACCCAAACCACTCCATGATACTGCAATACATTACCTGATATTACTTAAAATGCTCTAAATGATTAGCTGTATTTTAAGTAAGTTTTTATGTGAATATTTCCATTGTTTACTTTAATTAAACACTATTTTTCCCAGAAAAACTTATAAAAGATACTTGCAAAAGTAAAGAATAGTTTTCCCTATGTTTTCTTCTGCATTAAATGGATGTTTCAATACAAGTTTAATTAAACTTGAATTAAACCTTCACACGTTTAATTTTTAAAAAATGTCTCTCTTGCATTTTGGTGGGGGTTTTGTGGGTTTGTTTTTTGGTTCTCTCTCCCACCTGAGTTCAGAGCTGTTCAAATGTGCCTTTCTTTTTTTTACTTCCCAGGATTAAATGCATATTCTGATGCATGCAATTAACTACAGGGAGTGTTGATTATAATCCTTCATGAAGGATACTCATTCCTTTCTATATTAGATCCATGTAACAAAAAAAATTTCAATTTCTTAACATGGTATTTCCATACTCCAAGGAGGATTTATCAGCAGCAACAGAGCTGCTTTCAAGCATAAAGCAAAATACAGTAGGAAAGAACAAAAAGCAGATAATTCTTCTGCATTTATTCAAGTCTAGTGCATGGAATCATTGGGTTGGAAAAGACCCTTGAGATAGAGTCCAAATGTACCTGTCCACTACTAAACCATATCCCTGAGCACTTCATCTACCCATCTACCTGTCTCCTGAGTAACTCCAGGGGCAGTGGCTCCACCACTTCCCTGGGCAGCCTTTCCAGTACCTGACAACCCTTTTGGTGGAGAAATTTTTCCTGATGTCTAACCTGAACCTTCCCTGCTGCAACTTGCAGCCCTTTCCTCTTGTCCTATTGCTTGTCACTTGGGAGACCAAACCCCACCTCACTACAATCTCTTTTCAGGAAGTCGTAGACAGTGATAAGGTCTCCCCTCTGTCTCCTCTTCCCCACTGCCTCTCATGACACTTGTTCTCCAGCCCCCTCACCAGCCTCATTGCCCTTCTCTGCACACGCTCCAGCCCCTCAGTGTCCTTCTTGGAGTAAGGGGCCCAAAACTGAACCCAGCACTCAAGGTGTGACCTCACCAGTGCTGAGCACAGGGGCACAATCACCTCCCTGCTCCTGCTGGCCACGCTGGGTCTGATACAGGCCAAGATGCCATTGGCCCTCTTGGCCATCTGGGCCACTGCTGGCTCATGTTCAGCTACTGTCACCCAACACCCCCAGGTCCTTCTCTGCCAGGCAGCTCTCCAGCCACTCTTCCCCAAGCCTGTAACGCTGCATGGGGTTGTTGTGTCCCAAATGGAGGACTCTGCACTTGGCCTTGTTGAACCAACAAGTTGTTTTGGATCCTCATACAATAAATTCTACAATTTAGTCCTATGAAAATGTGAATTCTAATGCCTTGGTGTTTATTTGTGTGAAAGGCTGATTGCAAGTTTGAAAAATCAGCCTTGAATAATAGCTCCTTCTATCTTGTAGGAACTTAAAAAAATTCTTCTAATTTAGTTTTTATTTTTTTACAGAAGGAGGGTGCTACTGATGTCCATATTTAGACTTCCCAATATCTTATTTTTGCAAATTTATAGGTTCTTTCCAAAGTTCACGCATCTCTTTGGTTTGTAAAAGGCTTCCAGCATACAGGTTAGGTGAAGTTCTGTATCCAGAAAAATACACTACTTCAGTCTATGAAATTCCATCTGCAACTGGCAGAAATTACAGAAATTTAAAAATCAGGATAAATTAGGATTTTCATCCCATCATTGATTTTATCAATAAGACTCTGCAATGGCTCAGAAGAACAGCTGACCACACAGATTTCAATGTTGATCCATGTCACTGACAAGGCATCAGGTATCAGGACCAAATCAGGAATCATTTTTGTACAGAAGCGAGACACAGCTAGGCCTGAAGCACTGCTTCATTCCTCTCTTCCCTCCTGGATATGCCTTAGAACACGTAACGTGAGAAATAAGAAATGTTCCTTGTTCCTCATCTACGTGCCTGTTGTGTGTTGCAGCAGTTCTAAGATGGCTATCCTGAAAGTATGCCAAGGTTTATTCTTTGGCACCCAAGTATCACGGTGATAGTAGTAAGAGAGCCCTTAGGTACTTCTTTGCTTCTTGCAAGCTGTATTTGTACAAAGCATCTTTCACTAGACGTAGCACAGAAACTGGCCCTATTTTTCTTTAATTTGAACATCTGAAAACCAGAAATAACGGGTCCACATTTTTTCCAGAAGCAATAAATACTATCAGAATTAATTTAATGAAATTGTCTGCAGGCTTAGTACAGTTGTAAAGCATTTTCCATTGAAATAATGCCAGCTGCTCAAACTGACTTGACAATGTTGGTGCTGCTGCTGCCAGAATTGAAAACAAAGCAGCACAGTACAACAGGATTTGGAATGCGAAACATAACAGCTGGAGCTAAGTTTACTTCCACACAACATACATTTCAAAGATTTTGTTTCTAACTAACTCTGCCCAGTCTGCAGACTGAACATCTGTTAATATATGGAGCACAAGCTGCACCCCTGGAAAGAACAGTTTAAGCTTGCCCATGCAAAAGGAATACTCCCAGAGCAATAAACAGAAAGAATTGGGAGGTAACCTGGTACAAGCCGGAGATTTCAGTGACGCTGATAAAAATGCTAAAAGTGACACATCCACAGACTGCACTGAAGTACTGCAGTACTTCAACTTGCAGAATGACATTAGTGATCAGAGAAATTACTGTGATTTATTCTTTCAAGTAGCCTCTCTGTTGTCACAGAAATACCTGGGCAGAGCTGATATTTAAATAAGTTTGAGTAAACACCAGGCAATTCAGAGGAGGTGGTTAGAAAAATAGATTATTTATATAAAGTAAAAGGAAAAAAAATGCTAAAATCTAGAATAAGAATGCTACCCAAAAAGAACACAAGGAAAAGAAAATCCCTTGGGGGAATTAAAAAAATTCCAGCTCCAAATAACAAAGCCTCAGGAAATTAAATTTCTAGAGGGAATCTACATTATTTGTTGGGAAAATAAAACCCACCAAAACTCAAACAAAACCCTACATAATTTCTGAAAAAAGTCCAAATTTAAAAACTGTAGTAACACCTCCCTACGTTCTTCTTGCAGTACCATGTGTATTAAAAAGTCTCATTCAAAACAACACTACTCACCCAGCTTGGAAAATCAGACCAAGTTGGAACCCGCTGACAAAGGTCACGAAGAATACGTATGATAATCACACAGGACTGCAGACCATTAGCTCTAGCCTTGAGACCAATACAAAATCAAATTAATTTATCCCAGTACATACAGCAAACAGGACTTGTTGAAAGACTAAAACACCACTGTTCAATGGAAGCTCGGATACAACAACGAAACAAATCATTCTACAACTTTATTCCATGAGCTGCCATTTACAGCAGTATTTTATACAGGGTTAGTAATTTAAGGTGGTAGAAGTCAAAGTGCACAGGTTATACAAGAATAACATTTCTTGATCCCCTGTACACTTTGACCTATGTTCACCAGTGAAAATAAATACAGTATCTTTCTATAGTAGAAATAAAAAGGATAAAGTAAAGATCTAGGAAATAGGTATAGAGACTGAAAGGTCAAGGGAATCTGTTTGGTTTCTTTACTGTGCCTTTGCCAGAATGCAAAGTCACTAAACCAAACAGTTGCTTCTCACCTTTCATTCCCTACACTTAATGCACTTAAAGAAATAGGAAAAAAAGTCTTACATCTACACAGAAAGCTTTAAACACATATTCAATTATTTAAAGCAAAGTTACTCTGCAGCCTTATGGAATATATAACAAATATACAACATATGATCACCCCAAGCGAGTCAAGCTTTCAACATCGCCTTCTCAATGACCAGAAAAAAACATCATGTCAAATGAGCAACAACTGCATAAAGCAGTTCCTCCATACTCAACCGTCTACATTTAAATTTAGGGACCGAAAAAATATTATTAGCATGAACAACGCTGAGTGTTTTCACACACTTAAAACATTCATATTGCAACTGAACTAATCTCTCATAAGGCTACAAGAAGAAAGTAAAATGATGTTCCGAACCTGGAACCACTTAGCGTGGCGTAGAGCAGCCAGAGCGTCAAGGCATTTTTGCCTGTCCAAGACGTCCGGTGGGTCTTTCACCATACCCGAGGTTACATCTAAAATGGATTGAATTGGCAAAATGCAGTGAGGAATGGGTGTTTGACCAGGTGAGCAAGACACTTCCTTAAAGTAGCTTCAATGTCACACATGCCATTTATAGTTTAAACCCTTGTACAGCAAATGTAAATGGTCAACAAAAGCCATTCAGTTAGGATTAGGGCTTCAAACCAGTATGAACATCAAGAGCATACTGTACTTTAGCTCTGAAGTTATTTTCAAATGCATTGCGGATTGTGCAATGCGTAGTACTTCTTCATTTAAGCTAACACCAGAAAAACACATATCCCCTGATATTAAATACTGAAGGAAGGATGGTTGGACACAGTGCACCAGCACAAAGAACACAAGACAGAAGGAACACAAAAATCCACTTTAACCAAGTAGAAAGATTCAAACTTAGTTTCTTGTAAATTTTCATGGTCATGTGTTATTCAGACTCTATTCTTAAAAGAACAACTGATCTTAAAAGGTGTCTAGTAATGATGTTATTTTTATCACACCTTATATCTGAAATTTTGTTTTAAAAGTCTGACTACAGGAATGTGACATGTTCTTTAATATTAGAGTTCCATTACTTTCTAGTACCCTCTCTCTTAAACATATGAAAAAAATTCCTCAGCCCATAATATATGTGCTCCAATATAACTTAGGATGCAAGAAAGGATCTTTAAAAGGGACTGTGTTACTTCAGGCTCAGAAGGAAAAAGAAATGCAAGGTATAGTTTGAAAAACAAAGCAGAATGTCTGAAAGATAAAAGAATATATAGTAGATTTTACATATTTAAACGTTCAAGAAATGATTTAATTACCAAGCTGACTGCTGTGTTACCAAAAGGAGGAGACCATAGGCTGTTTTAGAAGTGGTTTAATCAATTAAAACTGAAACCACTGAACAATGTGAAATTATATCCTATGTTTACTTAAAAATTGTACAGATAAAATGCAGTGATCAGCTTTAAAAGTTTTTAGTTCTACTAATTATGGAAATAGCTATTGTGACTAGTAACAAAGTATGTTGGTTGCATAACTGGTGATACACCAGATAAGATGAAACAAAAAGTCTTCACTCAATGGCGCTGAGCTGCCACAGGAGCTGGCTGTATAGAACAAAGTTCACTCCACCAAGATATGATTTTAGCTAAGTCAGAGAATAAAACTAAAAAAAAAAATAAAAATGGTATATTGAGACTCATGAAACACGCCTGCCACGAGCCGCTTTCAGGGATGCTGCAGAAAGCCAGCTCTGAAACCACCTATTTCACACAAACGTAAAATAAACAGTAGGATATTTTACTATACAGTGAGTTAGAAAGGCATGAGTGAACATGGTAGTACAACTCTGCAATATAATTAAGCTTCATCTGAAGAATGACATTCAGATTTGAACATTTTTTATTGGGTAGTCCCATTGCTCTGCATAGGGCTAAAAGGAGGAGTATTTCAAAATAAGAATGAAGCTGAGAAGAACACAGCCATCTTCTCACACATTCAAATTTATAGACTGTATGTTAAAGTGGAAGGATGAAAATCTGCACTAACAGCGCAGTTACAGAGCAAATGAAGACATTTCAAACAGGTATTTCCTTTAAAACAAAACAAAACTAAAAAAACCCCAAACCTATACAAGAGAGGTGCCATGTAGGATAACTGATGAAACGAGTACAACCTGGATATAAGAGACAAGGAGTTACATTTAAAGAAAACCTACAGCAGGAAAAAAGTGGCAAAGTAAGATTGAGAACTTAAAGATGAAAAAATGGGTTCCTGGGCCTAGTAACCTAATATGTCATCTATTTACATTCCTCTAAAATTAATATGCAAATATTTTGCAAAGTAACTTGTTACATAATATGAAACTCCAATTCTAGTTCTGAAAAACTCAATTTGGAAACGAATTTTACTGAAAAGAGTTACAGTTTAAATGCACAGACAAGAATATTACTCAGGGCTGGAAATGTCCATCTACAATGTACTGCTAGTAGATATCAAATCAATGCCCTTGAAACTTAAAAGACTGAAAGTCTAAAATTTCCCAGGTACCTATTGCACTGAGAATATACTGACTGAAAAAGTGGATCAAGGAAACTCTTGTAATATTTGATCTGTGGATTTTTGCATCTGTTTCACATTTCAGGATTAACCCCTTAAAGACTACTTAACTGAATTCAGGTGCCTAACCTACCACCCCCTTAAGCTAAGATAAAAAAAATGAATTCATTTACAAAACAGAAGCACAAATTCTTCCTCTATATAAATTACTATTTCTTACTATCCTAAATATAAGGGGTTAATCTTCAGTTAGACATGCTGTGTCCACACTACCTCTTCATTACCAACAAATATCAATTTTGGTAAGTTTTATTATGGGAAATATGTTTTACGCAGCCAACTATGTCAAGACTAGTGTGAACACCGCTTAATGCTAGGAGAGAGACAAAGACGAAAAGGAAAAACAAAACAAAACACAAAAGTAACAGTAGATGCTAGGACTATGCATCCAAACCCCCTCCTTTGTAAAGCATGGCAGGTGTGACACTGAGCTTTAGAAAACCTTGGTCAAAAATCCTTCCGATGTCTTGGCAGCAACCCCTGACAGGAATCAAGTCCCTCTCCTAGAAGGCTTTGGACCGGGGCTGTTCGCTAAGGATAAAAAAAGACACACGCGCACACATATATGCGTTTGTAGGGATGTACACTTTGTTTGCTGAAGGAAAGATTCCACAGCAGGGGTTAGAACACTTTGAGCGTATCAGATTCGGCAAACTGTCAAACGCACAACACTAAGAAACAGTGGCTATGCGGTTAACAATTTTATTTCACTTTTTATTTTTTAGCTTTTTATCATGTAATGGGATTATTAACACATCAGACAGGATTTACTCCACATGCAAGTCTCAGTCTCATCTTTACTCAAACTGGTTCTTCCGGTAAAGCCTTCCTTATCACCTGAACTAGCTCCCCAAGCGGGCTAAAAAAAATGAAAACTTTAAATCATTGTAAGACACAGAGCATGAGAAGCTGCAGTAAGAACACACACAAACACATACGGTTACTCTGCAGCAAATAAGCAGCAGTCTTTGTAATAAGGCCACCTTTGCTGCATTAATTCGCAATTCAGTCTTCTGTTTGCTCTAGTTTAAAAAGTGAACTTTTCTCCACATCCATTTTATACTGCTCAGTGTCTTGAAGAGATCTGATTTGATTTTGCTTGCCTAGAGGCAGTACTGCATTCAGCAGTGAAGAAAGTCACAATGATCGTTTTAATTCAAGTGTGGGTCAGACAAAAATAAGAGATTTGTTTCCTTTAGGTGACATAAATTGAGGGATTGATGGCAGTAATTTGAAGTGTAATTTTTATTCCACATCATAGAATTTTAGGCCAGAAACCACTTAACTGAAATTGAGTATTATGGCAGGAATCAACATTACACTTTTGCACAGTGTGCAAAAGAAATCAACATGGTGTTTAAGGTTAAATTCATTTAATGGTTAATCTAATTTAATTATCAAATATTTTAAGTTAAAGTGTTCTTTATACACTTAAATAGTATGTGCAGTCTGATTCAGCACAGACAAACTAAGAGTCACGTCATACTTAGATTGTTAAAACCCAAGTTGTTTAGGTGTGACAGTACGCATACGAAGTCTTTACAGCTAGGAATAATACGCACGGCTTAAAAATGTACAAAGCACTCTTAGGTGACTCTTCAGAAGTCATCCAAACCACAGTATGTATCTTGACATTTTTCTTTCTGATTATGGAGAACTACCTTGTTAACCCAGTTTGCTTAAAACGCACTTAGTCACAGCTACAAGACACTTGCTAACGCAATTAAAAACCTCAAATATTTTAGAGAACACATAATGATGAGATTAAATAAAAAATTCTGTCTTTATATAAATACGTATATCCACAAGCACATGTATACATACACACACACAATTTTTTTCAACCTGCATATGACAAGTGTTAAGATATCCCCAGATTTCCTATGTGTAGGTTCCCTATCAAACACCAGAACCCTGTTTGCCATGACCTCTTTCAACTACAAAAATACAGGATTAAAAGGAAACAAAAGTTAATTTTATCTGACCCGTAAACAAAAAGAACCAATGTACTGCAGACATTAATCATGCTTGTTGGCTTAAAAGCTTTTGGAGCTTTGAAAGTGTTACAGAACAGACCCTAAAGCAACACTGCTGGCACCAGAGAAACCATGGACTTCAGAAATGTAAATTGATTTACAAGCTCCACCTTCTGCTTCAGCTCAGTGACAAAGCCATTTCGTACTGTACTAGTCTGGGTTTGCCAGTTGGATGGAAGACTGATTGTAATACCAGGAGCCTAAACATACTCAAAAAGCACTCCAGACCAAAAAGCAACCTCAGAGAGCTGGAAAAAATCACATCATCTTTTAAAGTTATAAGCACTGTTACCATCAAAAGTATTACAGAAGGGCATTTTAAGTGGTGCTGCTATTTGGAATGTGTAAGTGATGGTAATACTGATCCAGTTGAAACCCGGGAACATGTGATTTGATTTTCTAAAACCATACAATCTTTCTCTTAGGACAAGACTGCTCTAGAAAGCCAGTTTATAGCCACTTGCTATAAAATACTTAGTTTTCCACATAATTTTAAAAGAGGGGAAAAAAATAGTCAAGTTTGTACCTTTTCCAGGAAGCTGAGGTTGGACATAAACTTAGAAATTTTTAAAATTAAACAAACATCATATAAGCATTTATTTTAACCAACTGTTCTCTACCAAGACTAGTTGTTGAAAAACAAGCTTTCGATCAAATACGTGTGCCAGCATGTTGCCTTCCAGGACCTTAATGCCATCTTAAGCAGAATAGATAAACATAAAAAAAAACGGGTGAAAAAGAAGTAACATCTTTAACAACTTCCCAACCTCCATCCCTCATGTTCTCCTCCCGAATGACTGGAGATGTCAGTGTGATAGTAACTTGCATTTTGGGTTCCACACATGAATTTAAAATGATTGCTGCTTCTGGGACTGCACACTTGATATCATATTTCTCAGGACTTATTACCTAAATATTAAGAAACAGAAATTTCTATTAGCACTTGGCCAATAAAAGCACAGGGGAGAAAATGGATTTCAACACAGTCTTTTGAAGAGAAAGACAGAAATGCAATATAATTATGTAAAGCAGATACCTCTCTATGCACAGTACACATAATTTATATTATGTATATGGACCCGTATACCATTTCCAAATCATTAATGAAAACAGAGCAGTTAATCAAGCATGCAGAAGAAAAAAATCTACCCAGAAAGGAAGTTCATATATAAGTGAGTTACATAACAAGAATCATGACAGTGTTTGAGATAAAGAAATGCCTCAGTGCCACTTATAACTCCAGCTGGCTGTGTTTCTCACTGGAACACAGAAGCCTTTAATAAGAACAAAGAGGCACTGGTTGTTCTTCAAGCTCACAGTTACAGGATGGGTGCTGCTCGGTAATTCTACACTTGGCTGTCACCATGTGGTAATAACAGAGGGCAAGATAAACATGAGGGGAAAAAAAAAAGGTATTAGCAAATAACAAGGTGTTTGTTTTGCTTCTTGCAACTAGATATCATTATGCCCTCAAAAGGATGCTGTAGGCACCACTGTCACATTCTTCCACAATCCAGAGGGAGAAATGACTTCTTCAAAGACAAAGCAAGGTGTAGCTGCTTAACAGACACAGATTTTCATCTGTTTTGTTACTTTAAACAAGAGCAAACTCAAGATTATTTTCCAGTTAACCTAATCCTGTTGAGCTTCTACCACACCACTGATTCTGCCAAACATTTTACTAGACAGTGTTGAAATACTAATACTATGACAAGTGCTCTGTAACAACCGTGGACAGGCTTTGTTCAGAGACTTCTACGCTTCCATTTCCTGTGGAAATAGAACAAATGGATATTTTTATGAATGGTCTAAAACTGCATATACTTTTTTGTTTTGTTGTAAGAGTCCTAATAAAAAAAACCCCAAAACAACCACGTGAGACCTAGTTAACTAAATGTGGCACCATAAAGTACTGACATGTACAGACTGGAAACCAGACATAAACCAGCCTGGTATTAATGGAGAACTCTGACCTTCAAGTAGCAAGTTTCCTGTAACACTGCACAAATTACTCTATCACTGCCAGTAACTGGGTAATAGTCTTTCTTCTGTTCATTTCTATTTCCCAATTAAATGAAATCTATTAAATGTTGTGATAAACACCCAGATACTTTTATATATGCAGTATGCAGAAAGCAAAATATGCAGTACATCCCCTGATTTCAGATGAAAACACTCAGAAAACGGAAACTGAACTTGAGCTATAAAACATGGCACAGCAAGCCCTGCAGGCATTTGACTTGAGGATAGATTTTTTACAGTGACTTTACAAAAATTCAGAACCAAAAATCTGAATTCTACTTACTGCAAGTTGTTTTGGGAGACTTTCAGCGATACGACTGAGTAATGACTTTGAAGGCTTCTCAGCACATAACAAAACAAGGTGGACATTTCGGTCTCCACGCAGTAGCAAACCTTTAGCCAAAACGCCTACCCGTAAAACTCCTTTCAAAGCTCTGTGAATTATAGTTGAAAGTTGCATTTAGAATAATATAAAAACCTTAAAACTAATCCTGAAGATAGGGAAGTGAAGTGAGCGTATCAGAGTATCATATTTACTTTTGAGGCCCTATCATGTCAAAACCCAAAGAGAAGAGAATATCCCGCACTGATAACAGCACAAATACAAACTTCAGAAGTGGCAAAATTCTTGAGAAGTAATTAAAAATTACCTGTCTTTACTTCCATCTTTTTTGTCATCTCCTTCTTTGTTCTTGCTTTTCTCAAGATCAGTCATGCTGTCAGAAACAAGCTTCAAAGCACGCTCAGTAATGGAAACAATTTTTTGGACTGCTTGAAGTTCCTCCTCTGTTGGATATATAGCGGCATGTTTCGTCATCACATAGCGGTCATCGGAGGAGTCAGGGCGTCGTAGAGGCTAAAAAGACGAAAAAGAATATTTCCTAAATCTGATTACACCTTCAAGTCCACTTTGATAAGTGACCAAAAACCAAACATGTAGCTAAACGGAATATTCAAACCTCAAATCACCGAAATGTAACAAAACATCAAGTGCCACTAACAATTTACATCGGTCACAAACAATCATGAAAAAACCATGAAATGTATCAAAACTAAACAAATTATGAAATCCCAGGGTCAAAATTATCTTCAACATAAATGTCTACTGCCTTTCTATCAGCTGAAAAATACTTGCATATTGTTGCAAAATAAAAGTATCCAAGATTGCTTTCACAGAATCACAGGAGAAGTCAAATGACCCCAGAAGGTCCTCTAGTCCAACCTCCTGTGCAAACCAGGGTCAGCTGTAAGACCATATCATGCTGCTCAGGGCTTTATCCAGCAGGTTCTTGCAAGCTGCCGAAGATGGAGGCTGCACGTCTGTGTGAAAGAAATTCCTTCCTGTGTTCAATCTGACCGTTTTTTGTCTCAGCTGAAGTTGGTTGTACCTCACCCTCTGTTGACTGTAAGGAGCCTAGCTCCATTGTCTTTATAATGCGCAGATATTAGAAGGCTATTATATCATACTGAACTGCTCTCTCGTCCAGGCTGAATAAACCCAGAACCCTCAGTTTCTCCACACAGGGTATGAGTTCCAGATCCCTGACCATGTTGGTAGCCCCACAGTGAACCTTTTATGGTGTACAATATCTTTCTTGTACTGGAAAGCCCCAAATTGAAAGCAGTATTGCAGTTTGGCTCTAATGAACATCCTGATCACTGACTTCCCTTCATTTACTGATTATGTTCCTGTTAAGATAACCCAGCATGCTGTTGGCCTTCACTGCTGCCAGGGCACACTGCTGACTCATGTTCAGCTTGCAGTCTCCCAAGCTCCCTTTTGGCAGGGCTGCTACCCCACCTGTACCTGCAAAAGGTTTCTCCTTCCTAAGCGCAGCACCAGACATCTGTCCTCGCAGAATTCCCTAAAGCTGGTTCACTCCTCCAGTCTGCCTAGGTTACTCTGGATGGCAGCACTCCCTCAAAGGTATTAACTATTATCCCCACTCCAAACTGATTAAGCTTCACCCCACCTGCAAGACCCTCTAAGTGTGCACTCACTCCCTTACCTTTGAAATCACTGATAAGGTGCTAATGACACAAACCTCCACATGAACATATAAAAGTCTATGGGACCTGATGAGATGCATCCCAGAGTCCTGAAGGAATTGGCTGATGTGGTTGCTAAGCCACTCTCCCTGATCTTTGAAAAGTCATGGTAGTCAGGTGAAGTCCCTGGCAATTGGAAGAAGGGCAACATTGTGCCCATATTTAAAATGGGTAGAAACGATGACCCTGTCAGACTCACCTCTGCTTGGGAAAATCATGGAACAGATCCTCCTAGAAGCTATGCTAAAGCACGTGGAGGACAGGGAGGTGATTCAAGTCATCTCCAAGGGCAAGTCCTGCCTGACCAACCTAGGGACTTTCTATGTTGGGGTGACTGCATCAGTGGACATGGGAAAAGCAACAGGTGTCATCTATCTGGACTTCTGCAAGGCCTTTTACACAGTTCCCCACAACACTCTTCTCTCTAAATTGTAGAGATATGCATTTGGTGGGTGGACTATTTGGTGGATAAGCAATTGTTGGATGGTTGCATTCAGAGAGTAGTGGTCAATGACTCCATGTCCAGATGGAGACCTGAGACAAGCAGTGTCCCTCGGGGGTCCACACTGGGACCAGTTCTGTTTAATATTTTCATTAATGGTATTGACAGAGGGATCAAGTGCACCCTTAGCAAGTTTGCAGAAGACAGCAAGCTGAGTGGGGCAGTGGTCACACCAGAAGGACAAGATGTCATCCAGAGGGACCTGGACAAGCAGGAGAAGTGGGCCTGTGTGAACCTCATGAGGTTCAACAAGGTCAAATGCAAGGTCCTACACCTGGATCAATATCCCAGTATCAATACTGGATACAGGATGACGATGTGACTGACAATAGCCCAGCAGAGATGGACTTAAGGGTGTTGACTGATGAAAAGCTCGATAAGAACCAGCAATGTGCACCCACTGCCCAAAAGGCCAATAGTGTCCTGGGCTGCTTCAAAAGAAGCATGGCCAGCAGGGCAAGGGTGGTGATTCTCCCCTTCTTCTCTGCTCTTGTGAGACCCCACCTGGAGTACTGTGTCCAGTTCTGGAACCCTCAACATAAGGATACAGAACTGTTGGAACGGGTCCAGAGGAGGCTACAAAGATGATCCAAGAGCTGAAGCACCTCTGCTACAAGGACAGGCTGAGAGAGCTGGGCTTGTTCAGCCTGGAGAAGGCGCTGAGGAGACCTCATAGCAGCCTTCGAGTAACTGAAGGGGCTCAGGAAAGCTGGGGAGGCACTTTTTACTAACACATGGAGTGATAGGACAAGAAGGAATGGCTTTAAACTGGAAGAGAGAAGGGTTAGATTAGACATTAGGAAGAAATTCTTTATGCTGAGGGTGGTGAGACACTGGTACAGGTTGCCCAGGGAAGCTGTGGATGCCCCCTCCCTGAAGGTGTTCAAGGCCAGGTTGGATGGGGCCTTGAGCAGCCTGGGCTGGTGGGAGGTATCCCTGCCCATGGCAGAGGGGTTGGAACTGGATGGGCTTTAAGGTCTCTTCCAACCCAAACCATTCCATGATTCTATAATCCCATGTACTTGTACTGACCTCCAGGGAGCCCGTGACCCACAATTAGCAATAATCCTCTGGGACTGGTGATCCAGCCACATTTTATCCATATACTTATCCACGCATAGATAAAGTTTATAAAGCAATTAAACAAAATAAAAGGTAGTACACAAAACCAGAGTAGCTTGTATTTCAAAAGAAACAATATTTGCCTTTAAGGCATTCTTTCATCATTTCAGTGGACTTATTTTGAAAGATATATCCATCTACACAGTTTCATTAGCATGTAGTTTCTTCTTCACTTTTCAAAATCCTTTTTAAGAAACACTGGAGACAACTAAAGTAGACATGAATATTTTATAATTCCTAACTGTGCCTCCTGGTAAATATAATTTAATTTTATTTCCTTAAGAAACTCACAGCTGGTCCTTGGGGCTGAGGAGGCATTCCCGGTCTAACTCCCAGCAGGCCTAGAGGTCCTGGAGGACCATGAGGATAGCCTCCATCTGGCATTCTGCGACGGTCATCCCAGTGATGCTGTTCTTCCTCCATTCTCCTCCAGTACATGTCTTCTTCATACCGCCTAAAGCACACCAAAGAGGTCTCTTTATACAGCAGTTAATATCAGCAACCACTTAAAACAACTTCTTGTGTGTCCTCACTAACTCACTTCTAGTAGGTATAAGCAAATACCAGTGAAATCCAGATGAGAACCAAACTGAATGGTTACTCTGGAAGTGGGTCTGAGTTTGCAGCAAAGTAATTCTAATAAGTCTGCATTTTTCAGAAGGATTGAACGCTAACAAACAAAAACCCTAGAGGGATAAGGACAACTTAATTTAAAACAAGACAGTACAGAGTTCCCAAAACAAGTATCCAAACTAAATAACTAGAGAAGGTGAGTTAGTTTTAAGTAATCTGACTGCAGCTTTGTCTCATTCATTGATAAAACAGAACGCATTACCTCATCTCCATCCTCCAGCGTTCTTCCTCTTCTCGTCTTCTCCAGTATTCTTCTTTCTGCATCTGCTTCCTCATCTTCTCTTCTTGAATTTTTCTTGCTCGAATACTGGGTTTTACTTCTACTTGTAAGTCTGGGTTTACCTTTTTCTAGTTGAGAGAAAATAATGAATGAAATGTTGGTTTTCCTTTTCTCATCTCAAGGTTACAGTTCTGACATACTAAACATGCAATACTCATCTACAATAAAATCAAAGGCAGTAAAATGCAGTTTTAGAACTGCACTGAACGACTAAACGAAGAAAAATCTGTGACCAATATTTTAAAACACAGAAATCACAAAATATTACAAACAGCATGAACTCTCCCTTCATTTTTATGAAAACAAAGTAATTGAAAATTGAAATGTTACATAAATACTAAGTAATTAGTTGTTCATTCTGTGGCCGCATGACTGCTCTACAGCCTGAAAAAAACATTTCCTCTTAACTAGTGTGCTTCCTGATGCCTCGTTGCTGAAAGGTCCCTCATACAAAGGTAGAATTATAAGTTACTGAATAAAATTTTCTGGAAATTTTTTTTCCCTTCTTTCATGATTAGGCAGACCCACTGAATCTCCTGTGACTACAGCAGATTCTCCCAATATAATCTTAAAATAATCAGAATTTCGGTACATCATATATGTCAGATTAGGTCTGTCTCCACTCATCACTAAAAAAATGCACACCACTTGTTGCTCAAATATCTCCACAAAGGATTTAAGTGGTTTATCCTGCCAAAAACATTGAGCACTTCTGTTTTATACTATTTGAAATTCAATGTAAACAACATTAAAAACCTACTGTTATTTGCTTGCATTGTATCATATTTTAATGTTGCTAAGCTTCTTCAAAAGACACCAGACCAGAATACAGTCTTACAGTCCACAGTTTTTCTTTTAAGACTATACTCCCAAAGAAATACATTTCTCTTATCTTTTTTTATGTTATTTACTCAGAGCTCTTATTTTGGCCATTCTTTAGAAGTATGAATGTGTAATCAGTTAGCTGACATATATTTCCAGATAGAAGCAACAGCATTTCTACTAACCTTATACTGAAGTCTGTGCCGCCTCCCTTTTAAGTGCATCTCCTTGGCATTAGGATCATTAAAACTGCATTCACACAGTTTACAGTGAAAGCGGATCACCTTTCCTTCATCATTTCTTACCTGGAAAATAAAGTTATAATGCATTTGGCTATTTAAAAAAAACAACAAACAAACCAAAAAACCCAAACCAAAGCTGATGTAAAAATTCATCTAATTCAGTGACACTGGATAATGTCTTCCCACCTAAAAACACGCTAAAAATCCCACACAATAAGTGAAAGAAGGCAATGTAGAACTTTCAGTTCTAACAAAGAGACCATTGTGCTTGGTAATGAACTAAGAACAAAGTTCTTCCATTCCAATGATTTCAAAGAGCTTTGTTGCCCTCCTCTGGATGCATTCAAGGACTGTCATATCCTTCTTAAACTCTGGGGCCCAGAATTGCACACAGCACTCAAGGTGAGGCTGTCCCAATGCTGAATACAGTGGGATGATCCCCTCTTTTGACCAGCTGGTCATGCTGAGTTCAATACACCCCTGAATGGGGTTTGCCCTCTTGGCCACTAGGGTACTGCTGGCTCCTGTTCAGCTGCTGCCAACCAGCATAGCTGGATCCCGTTGTGTAGGGCTACTCTCCAGCCACTCCTGTCCCAGTCTGTGCTTGTGCTTGGCATTGCTCTATTCCAGGTGCAGAATCCGGCATTTTTTCTTGTTAAATTTTATTCCACTGATGATTGCCCAGTGCTCCAATCAATCAAGACCCCCTGCAAGGCTTCCTGTCCCTCAAGGGAATCAACAGGACTTCCCAGTTTGCAGCATCAGCAAACTTGCTAATGGTGCGTTCAACTCACGCATCCAAGCTGTTGATAAATATGTCGAAGAGGTCTGGTACTAGAACCAAGCCCTGAGGAGTGCTGCTGGCGACCGGTTGTCAACTCATCACTACAACCCTTTGAGCCCTGCCGATCCAGACAGTTCTTCGTGCGGTGCACTGTGAACCTACCCATTCCACAGCTGAACAACTTGTCCAGAAGAATGCTGTGAGGGACAGTATCAAAAGCCTTGCTAAAATTCAGAAAAACTACATCTACCTCCTTCCTTCACCCACTGGGCAGGTGACATCATCATTAGCTGAACAAGCCATTCCCTCTGTGAACCCATGTTGACTTTGCCTGATGATTGCATTGTTCTTTAAATGCCTTTCAGTAGCATCCTGTGTGATCTCCGTAATTTTCCCAGGAACTGAGGTTAGACTAGCAGGTGTGTAGCTCCCTGTAGTCTTCCCTTACACCTCTGTAAACTGGAATAACACTGTCTGCCTTTCAGTCAGTGGGGTCCTCCCCAGACTCCAAAGACCTTTGGTAGATGATTGAGAGGGGCGCTGCCATAACATCCGCTGGCTCCTTTAGTATGCTGAGATGAACCCATCAGACCCCATTTACTTGTGAACATTCAGCAGACACAACTGGTCCCTTATAATTTTAGTGCCCTCAAATGTCAAGTCACTGTTCCTGTAGTGGTGGTCCTCCAAGTGAGAGGACCGAAAGGAAGAAATCTGCTGTACTAAGTGATATTTGAAAGGTGCTTGTAATAATGGTTTTCTGTATTTAGTTACAGACATGTTGGAGACCAGTTTAAACTCTGTTGGAATTCCAGTTTCTCCAAATGCTGACCTTCTAATTTGCATTAATGGTACTGAAGGGACAATTTACTAGAACTGTTTGGTTCAAGGAAACAGCTTCTTTAAATCAGCAACTGAAAAGATCGCTAAACTATTATTGACATAGAAATCATTGTGTCTTTCTGTGGTTCTTGTCTGTGTGGCCTTAATCGATCATTTAAATACTCTCACGTGGAGGATAAATGAAAATTTGTCCATGGAGTATTGTCTAAACATTTAGCACTGATCTGTTAAGCAGTTATAGAGGCCAAACTTGTAGCTGCTCAGATGTTGAACCTCAGTTTTAGGGAATTCATAGGCAATGTGTACAGGAGTTGATAAAGTATTTGTTGTTGAAACAGTGTGAGCAGTGTGCTTCTCTAAATTGACTAGATAAGAAAGGGAATAGATGTCTGTATTGTTTCATAAATGCCAGTTTCCATATAGCGCATGTAAAATCTTGTTTCATATTTCATCAAAGGCAGCAAAAGCGTTAAGTGCCCTCCAAACCTGTAAATAATGGAGTAGAAGCATTCTTATCCCTTTCAGCGTTGTCACTGCATAAAATTTCCTGCTGCCCGCTTATTCAAAATTCTCTGTGTACACTACCTAGCAGTAATATCATGACTTAATGAGAGAAACATCAGGGTATGCAAACACTACAGTATACAGGAAATTTCCATAAATGTTTCAATACCTTTAGAATTTGTGCTTTCTGGCCGTGGTGGTACAGCCTAAGGTTATGAACCTGCACGCAATGCCAACCTCATCTGTTATTTGTTTAAGTAAGTATTAATCCATCTGTTTAGAAGCCTGGAATGAATGCAGAATTTGTTGATACTAGTCCTCTTTTACTGTTGTGTGTGTACTCTGCAGGTCACCTGGATCACTGCGTGTCTATTGCATTTGAAATGAACAACCTAACATTGACTTGTCTTCTGTGTGTAAAGACTACTAGCGTTTTTGGTTTGATGAGAGAGGCATAGTCATTCTTTTATTCTAAAGTTGGCCAATGGAAATGTGGGGATGCTGGTGCGGAAAGAGCTGGCTTCAGCAGTGTTTGGACACAGAAGTGTGTAAATGTGGTAGTCTCAGTTAACCTTCTGTCAAGATTTTGGTTTCTGTTAAAAAGACAAGGAATCTTGAACTGTCTTTAGTTTCTTCTTATAGTGATGTTCATACCCTGTCCCTGCTCTGATGAGACAGATCGCAGGGGTAGATTCTTGGGTAGTTAAGCGTTGTTAACTTTGAATGGCTCTCAAGCAGGGTGAATATCAGTGGGTGTGGTGACCACAGATAAAGGCAAGTTCAGTAGTTTGGCAGACTGCAGTGCCTACTAGTTTAGGTTAAGATGCAACCTTCTGAGCAGCCATCTGGAAGTTGACTCTTGGTGATTATAGCTGGTTTGAAATTCATGATGTTACAGGGTCTTTAAAGGCTGGTGCAGAACAGCAAAGGGAGGTGAGATACTGTAGGTGAGTAGGTTGGCCATTGAGAATTGTTTGAAGGCAAAGTGATTTTCTCACTAGTACTTCTAAATAAATTTGTCTTAAATGTTGGCTGTGGTCACCTCTTTACCAACTGAATACTGGTTTCTAAAGTGTTCAGTCTTTCAGAGACATGAGAGCTGTAATTCACACAGGTGTACTAGCTCAAGCTTATGGTATCACTAAGTGCAATTCAGGCTCAAGCTGGAGGAGAACAGGAGATAAGGACAAGGCTGAGAAGGATTTACACCTTATTCTTAAGTGAAAAGGTACTACTAGTCTGTCTTAAGCTCATGTTAAGAAAAGTATTCATCTTGAAGTGTTGTGTTTATGTGCAACATATTATAAAGTGAATGAGGAATTACAGGAATTGGAGTTTTATCATGGGATTGAACATACCTATGTCATAGTATAAAAACTCCAAATGCTTGCTTTCTGTGAATTTTATGCCCATGCTGTCTTGAGCTGCATCACATGCATTTTTAGCAAAAGTGGCTTCACTGAATATGATGGTGCCAGTTCTCTTTTAATCAGCGAGTTAGCTTTAAGCACTATCCTAAACACGCTATTCTAGCTTATGCAGTGCACACAAGAAGCTGTTTGTAATAAGATTTCAGGAGGCTTATTTTCAAATCAGTGAGGTCCCACTTCCAAAGGAGAAAGGCAGTAAGGAGCTCTGTATTTGTTAACATGGGCTCTATGCCAGTATTGCAGCTGACTAAGGATGGGGAGACAGAAGGAGGTGGTGGTGATAATTGAGAAGGAAAGGTGACTCACTAATCAGGGGAGCCTTTGTCATTTTTAGGAGGGAAGCCAGCCAGCCAGTTGAAATGTGCAGCTCATGTGTTTAGGAAGCAAGCACCTGGGGAAGCCTTTCTGTTAATGGTATAGTTAGAGCCTCTGTAGTTGTAGCCTCAGAGTGGATTGATGGTTGTAGGCTTAACTCTGGGGTATCAAATTATATGTAAAACTTTGCCTGCTACTAAAATGCCGCTATGGTAGTTTAAACTGTAGGTGGATTATTGCTCCTAGGAAAGCAAAGCAGTCGCTTCAGGCAGGAAATACAGAATGTTTCAGGAACTGAATGCCATTTTCGATATTAGTGAAGTTTCTTTTCTTTCCAGACAACTTGCCAGATTTAGCATTTTTTCAGTTTAACATCCTCACCCTCCCCCAGTTTGCTGACGACACAGACCTGGGAGGAGTTGCCGATACGCCAGAGGGTTGCATGACATCCAGAGGGACCTCAGCAGGCTGGGGAAGTGGGCTTACAGGAACCTCATGAAGTTCAGCTAGAGGAAGTGCAGAGTCCTGCCCCTGGGGAGGATCGACCCCTTACACTGGCACTTGCCAGGGATCACACAGCTGGAAAGCAGCCTGGAAGACAAGGACCTGGGGAATCGCTGCGGACACCAAATTGACCATGAGCCAGCCATGTGTCCTGGCAGCAAAGGCAGCCGACACCACTGTTTGCTGTGTTAGGCCAAGTATTGCCAGCAGGCTAAGGGAGGAGATCCTTCCTCTCTGATCAGCACTGGTGAGGCCACACGTGGAGTCGTCCAGTGCTGTGTTGCCCTGTACAAGAGAGACCCAGGCACGCTGGAGAGAGTCCAGCAAAGCGCCACAGTGGTGGTGGAGGGACTGGAGCATCTCTTCTGGGAGAGCTAGGACTGTCTAGCCGAGAAAAGAAAAGGCTGAGGGAGGACCTTCTTAATGTCTATAAATACCTGAAGGAAGGATGCAAGGAGGATGGAGCCATGCTCTTCCCAGTGCTCTCCAAGGACAGGACCAGAGGCAGTGGGCACAAAGTGAACGCAGGAGGTTCCATCTGAACATCAGGGAACTTTTTTTTTTTTTTTTTTACTGTGAGGGCCACTAAATGCTGGCACAGGTTCCCTGAGGTACTTATGGAGTCTCCATTTTTGGAGATATTCAAAAGCTGTCTGGACACTCCTGGGGCACTGGCTTGAGATGGTCTGGCTTGAGCAGGACTGGACCCCTGCATGACCTCCAGAGGTGCCTTCCAACCTCAGCCCCTTTGTGACTCCGTTTCACATTGAACATATTTTCACTAAAACAGTTAAAAAATAATACACATTTTCACATCAATACCTCCTCCACGTAGTCATGGCCCACTGGCTGGACATCACTTTGCAAGGCAGCAAGAGTTGTGGGAGTCACTGGTTCAGCTGCTGTGTCTGCTTTTGCTTCTTGTGTTTGTACTGTAGCAGGTGGAGTTGTTTTAACACTTTCAGCTGATTTCATGTCTTCCAGTTTACTTCCTGTTGTCTGAAGCTTATTGCCACCTACAAATTAAAAAGGTTAAATCACTAACTTTCATAAAATGAGAATGTGATTACATATGATGTGCAAACAGAAGACTGTTTGCAAATATTAACCTTCTGGTCAAAGCATTATCAGTTTAAAATCAGTTAAAACTTAAACATCTTTTACATATCATTCAAGATTATTAAAAATAAGTTTAACATTCAAGTTGTTTAAACAGTTTTTTGTTTTAGCTAGAAAAACTTTACCTTTATATAACTGCAATTTTCATTATTTATTTTCATGCTTTCTCAAAAGTGATAGGACTGAAAGGAAACAACTCAGTGACTATATTTTAATAATCTCTTTTTTTTGTCAGAGAATTTTTTTTGGTAAATAGATCAAAAATATGTCAAAATATTATGTTTGTATTAACAAAGGGAATATACTGTTGCCACTGCACAGGTCTTTCCTTCAAGAGCAGGGCAGCTTATCATGGAGCAGCTGCTTCCTATCTCTAAATGTTTGTCATACTAATTTTAAAAGCTTCCACTGCCAGCTTTCCACTGTTACAAGAATGGTTCAGTTGCCCTGTTACGAACTGCCAACCTGCTGCAGGTTGCCCTAAGAGCACAAGCTGTAAACTGAAATTAGGACCCACTGGACTATAAACTGCAGTACCTCAGCAACTACTATGTAAGAAAGCAAAGGTGGGAGGCTTCTTATGAAGGCAGGAGAACCCTCTAACAGAGGTCAGGTCGAGACAGTTGGGCAGAAAACACCATAAGTTTTGAAGCAAAACACTTTTACATACATCCCTATTTTCCTATCAGGAATTCTCTCAAACACAACAGATATACTCATATACAAACTTAACTAAACACATTTGTATCTGCCTCACTAAGTCTTAAAAAGTTAAGGAATAGGTTAGGTTTCAAAATAAAGACTGACTTCTGTACTTGCCAACAAAGTTTATTTTCGGTGTAGATATTTTCTTTACAGCTACATTAGCAGCAGTTGAAGATGTTTTGTTGTTGGAAGCAGTGTTAAGTGGTGTGTTTGCCGTGGGAGTAAGAATTTTCACTGCAGAGGATGCAACAGAAGAGTTCACAGTACTGCTGCTAGTTGTTATGTTTGACGCAGAGGCAGTTGGTTTGGACACAGATGTGGATGTTGAGGAAGTAGCTTGGGTAACCACATTTGGTTCAGTTGAAGGAATAGGTTTGCCAAGTTTTGTGTGCAACTTGACTACCTGTAAGAATGATGAGAAATTAAAAATATTATCTCCCTGGGTTAACTATAAAAAATGACACAACACAAACATCAATATAACTAAAAAAACCTCCCACAAAACCAAAAATCAATAGAACTAAAAAAGTTAGCTATTACTTTTTTACCAAAAAAATATGAACCTGTAAAAATTCTTGTAATCTGTAACAAGGAAATAGTTAGTCATGTCACATTGTTTATTTCCACTAACAATTCAGACATTTAGTCCAAAAACAGTGTACATGAGAACAGAAAGCAAACTCACAA
Organism: Neomorphus geoffroyi; assembly: GCA_033558235.1. NCBI lineage: Eukaryota > Metazoa > Chordata > Aves > Cuculiformes > Neomorphidae > Neomorphus > Neomorphus geoffroyi. The sequence goes on from JAUMJM010000048.1 coordinate 5,045,155, forward strand.
GCCAGTACAACTCAAGAAATTCCTTTGCTCCAGCTCTTTAAATGTGACTGTTGTGTTGCCTGGTTGTTTTTTACTCTCTCTCCAAAAGTGCACTACACTGAATTATTTTGGATGCAAACAATATTTGTAAGTAAGATTTATTTAATTCAGATTCAGTAACACCACCTCTTTGGATCAATCACTACATTTTTAAGAGTATTCATATGGAAAGAATTTCCAGGTTACCAAGCAAAGCTGAAAAAGTTTCCTTTAGGCAAAGGTTTGTGGGTTTGTTTTTTTAGAAAAGCACATCTGCAGAAGTAGTTAAGGAGGATACAAGAGCTGTATTTTAGAACTCTTCAGTACCTCGCAGAATTGAGGTGCATGCTTATTCACAACACCCTTCAGATAGAATAATTCTCTTTGGTGAGAGCTGACCATCAACTGAAAAAGTAATGCAGGTAGTCCATAAGTGCGTAAGTCCATGTAAAATGAAATTAAGGACCCAGTTTTGAAAATAACAGTAAAAAAATACAGGTCTGCCAGACATGCCTCTAATGCAAACACATGTACACAATCATGACACACATGCAACTGTATTCACACACATCTCAGCTTTTTGTTCTTGTTTTTTTAAGTATGTTCCCCATCAGAACAGAAAAATATTTTTGTCACACAGCACTACAAGTTCAAGCAACTCTTCAAAGTTATTTTTCCAGTAAAATGCACAAGATTCTTCAGCATACCACAGAAGAAAATCGTACTTAGAATTCCTTTTTCCTAACAAAGCCTTTCTAATGGTAAGCTTAAAGATAAGTTTGAAGCAGAAAGCAGAACTAAAACATCTTTAAACAAAAAAATTCAAATTATATTGCTGCTACATATTTTCTCCTCTCTAAGATGAGAAAAAAAAACTATGAAAAGAAATATGCAGCTGACTTGTATGATAAGAACAAGAGAAAACTCTTACTTTCTGGTGCTTGGCTCCACGGATATGGGCAGCATAAGCATCTGCCCCTGTACAAGACACATCGCAAAGCTCACAGCGCAACTGATTCTGAGTTCCACGTGCAGAAGTGCTGCTGTTATTGGTGTTCTGGGAAGCCTTTAAAGCTGCTTCTTTCTTTTTATGTTTCTGGCCTTCTAAGTGTTCTTTGTAAGTCTGTTCAAATAAACAAGACAACACAATAAGCTGTTTTTGCAATGCTGGTTCATCATCTATATGAATACATGTAATACAGAACACAGCATAAAACGCATACTTTGTGTAAGGAATAGCTCCTACATTGGACATTTCTTCCATATAATACCTCTAAGGCACTAGTAAGCCACTTCTATGACCAAGGAATTTTCTTAAGCACCACCAGGACTCCACTTTTAGGTAATACAATATAGGCTTTTCTCCTCTAGCCTCTCACTTCTTCAATCAAGTACTAGTCAACAGAAATTACCATGGAAAATTTGTCATGGTCAGAAAACGCAGTGTGCTGCATTGCATTCAATTATTCTTGCTTTTGAACTTTCCTCAGCCTGCAAGACCATAGTGACCACGTGTGTATCTAGAGAACTGAAAAGTTCAATTCACAGGAAGGTAATGCATAAATAAAATTGTGGTTAAAGTGAAATGCAGGGTTCATACACCAACACTGGCAATCTAGAGAGCTGACAGGGTGGGAAATAACAGCAAATTTACCTAAAGTGTAAGATATATTTAGCCAGACAGACACATAAACACTCTGTATGAATTGTTGTTATCTACTTTCTATGTACTTGTACCCACTGTGAAGCAGAACTGGGAGTGCCAGAATACTATGAAGAATAATTTTTCAAGGCCTACCATTCCCATAATTTATGTAATTCAATAGTTTTGAATAAAATACTTTCTAAGAAGTTTGCAATGCTAGAAAAGCAGTATCACAGTATCACAAGGCTGGAAAAGACCTTTGAGATCGAGTCCAGCCTATGATCCAACACCAACACCTAGCTGTCATCTAAACCATGGCACTAAGTGCCTCATCCAATCTCCTTTTAAACACCTCCAGGGACGGTGACTCCACCACCTCCCCAGGCAGCGCATTCCAATGACCAATTACCCTTTCAGTGAAGAATTTTTTCCTAATATTGAGCCTAAACTTCACCTGACAAAGCTTGAGACTGCGTCCTCTTGTTCTGTCACCAGTCGCCTGAGAGAAGAGACCAACCCCTGCCTGACTACAACCTCCTTTTACGTAGTTGTAGAGAGCAATAACATCTCTTCTGAGCCTCCCCTTCTCCAGGCTAAACAACTCCAGCTCCCTCAGTTGCTCTTCAAATCAAATTCAAAGTTTAGAATCTTTCTGAAGTCCAAAGCACAGTCAAAGCTTCTACGTACAAGATCAGGGGATGTATCTTTTTGCCTTCTCAAAGGAACTCTTTACTTTTTTAATAGCACACATTTTCATTTAATTATTCCTTTAGTGCAAGTACAGAATCAGGTCTTTATAATTTAACAAATATTCCCAAAGGAGTCAGCTTTTTAGCTGACGCAATTATTACTAATGTGTATAGAATATTACACAATACAGGTACCTGTGGTCCAGCACAGCTGATCTTACAAACATCACAGTAGTGGATCTGGGGCGGTTTAGGAGGCTGTTTTGGTTTCAGTTGCTTATTTTGGAATGGTGCCTTTTTAGTAAAGGTGGTCCCTGTCCAAGCAGCCGTTGCAGCAGCGGCAGCAGCTGCTGCCGCTGCCTGTTTCTGTTGCTGCTGCTGCTGCTGGTAATAGGATGATGCAGCCGAATACACTGCAGCTTCATAGCCAGAATAAGAGGTACCTCAAAGATCAAAATAAAATAAATGTTACATCATGTATCAATTACATAATACACTAACTCAAACCACATTGCATAATGGAATTGGGGGGCATGGCAGGACTTAAATGATTTATTGAGATCTCGTTAGGTAATCTGCATTTTTATTGATATTTCACAATACACAAATACATAGCTACCAATAGTATCAGGAATACGCTTGATTTTAAACACATCTTTGCAGACACACAGTCATGTTAGATATATCAAAGTCTCCCTAAAGAGTATGTGAAATTTCCTGGTACATCTTGTAAGATGCAGTATGATGCAACAAGAATTTTAATAAAAGATTTATCAAAGGCCACCTGAAGTAAGCGGAACCAGATTTGCTGGTCAAGTTTCAAAATCACAAGAATACACATTATGTACAGGAAGAGGGGAAGTGAATATAGAAGACAGAATAGCTAGTGCTATTACAGTGTATGTCACTGATTTGTTTTAGCACAGAGAAGCTGCCTGCCTGCTAACACCTGGCTATGCAGTCCTTCCTGGTAATGAAGTTGAAGAAATTAAGGAAACTGGGCTTTTACTTTGAGTCAGTTCTCCCTTAACTTTCTACATTTACTGTTTCAACTATTTTAAACCCCTGATAAGGCTCTGCCTTAAGGAAGTCTTCAAATGCATTTTTAAACAGAAACCAAACCAAACCAAAGAGTTCAGGGTAGCCATAGTGTGCAAGCTGATTATCATTTGGAAGTGAAGTTCACATGTTTTTAACTACTTTTTTGGATTTCTAATGTTTGAAGGGAGGTCTTGTTTTTGCACCCATCCTCCTCCCATTTTGAGTCAAGACAGCCCAAACTGAAAAATTTATACTAGACTGCTCTTCCATATCTCTAACTGTTGTTGGACAGCAGTTCCCTTCCAATTTCTCTGGGTAATATTTGTGTGTACATGTTTCCTTTTTATTTCTCTACCTCGTCTCTTTACAAACCCTACAGTAAGTCACAAAACACCACGTGTGTAGCAATGCCAACACCTTGTATATTCTCACACTTAACAAAACAGGCACACATAAACATCAAGTGTCTTATAAAGATAGAGCAAAACACTTCATTAGAGTCACTTAACTAGTTCATATTTCTCTGTAGACTATGAAGTAGCAGAAGAAAAAATGCTAAAATTCTGAGTAATTACAGGCTCTCCACAGCAACTGCAAATATCCCAGCACACTAATATGCCAAATTCTTACCAGAGTAAGTAACTGCTGTTGTACTGTACGTTGCACTTTGAGTATAGGATGGAACAACAGTAGCTGCAGCTGCTACTGGCTGCACCGTGGAGGATACCGGATATATAGAAAATGTCGTTGTCGCTGGACTTGGGGTTGCAGGTTTTATAGCTGTCACTTGTCGTGTTTGCTGGGCTTGGGTATACTGAGTTGCCCCTTGGCTGTATCCTGCTTTTGGAGCTAATTATGATAGAAAATAAAAGTGTACAAACATTGATATGTTTTAGTTGAATGAAATGCAAACCCTATTAAGTGATACTTAATCATATAACGGGAAATAAATGTGTAACAAGTAGGCTTTGTTTTGATTTCTTTGATTGATTTGGGGGTTTTTTTATAGTTTTTTCTTTTCAGTCATGGTTCTGCATGGTGTACCACATATTTATACAACTGTTTAATCATGTCACAGCTCACACTTGTAAGCCTTACATTTATTTACTTATCTTTAACTGTGCTGCCATGTTTTTCAGCAGCCTTCTCACTCAATGGCTGAACTAGAGTACACTCAATGGCAGTACATATAAGCTTTCCTATTATTTCTAATGAAAGAAAAATAAAGAGGATTTATGCTTTGTAGCAATCACAATATCAATAACTGAAGAACTACATACATGAAGTAACAGAAGAATTAGAAGAGTTTTTCCTAATCAAGTTATCTGAACGCACCACTGACTGTCTGAACTTGCTTCAGCAAGGTTTCTAGACAAATCAACAGGAAGTTTGCCTAGAAGTATATTTGGAGTGTTTTTAATAACAATCCAAACCTCTATGATCACTACTTATGGCAATGTCAAAATAACATTCAAGTTCTAGCACAGCAAATGCTTCTACGAGCTGACAAAGACTACATGACAAAACTAAAAAACATTAATCTGGATCACAGTATCACAGTATTGTAAGGTTGGAAAAGACCTTTGAGATCATCGAGTCCAACCTATGGCCCAACACCTACACCTACTCGTCAACTACACCATGCCACTAAGTGCCTCATCCAAATTCTCTTTGAACACCTCCAGGGATGGTGACTCGACCACCTCCCTAGGCAGCGCATTCCAATGAACAATTACCCTCTGAGTGAAGAATTTCTTCCTAATGTCAATCCTAAACCTCCCCTGGTGAAGCTTGAGACCGTGTCCTCTCGTTCTGTCACTGGTCACCTGAGAGAAGAGTCCAACTCCTGCCTCAGTACAACCTCCCTTTAGGTAGTTGTAGAGAGCATGAAATATTCTGAAACCTGATTTTTAGGTATTCAAGTAGTACGTGGATTGTATCTAACAACTGTATCTAACAGTTTGAGCCATGCCACCCACCTGTCTGGTAGTACGATTCGGCTACTGAAGGCTGAGGCTGGGCAGCAGCAGCCACAGCTGCTGCAGTTGCTGTGGGCTGTTGGTAGTATTGTTTGCTGTCATAAGCTACAGCCGGGGCAGTAGATCGAACATAAGAATATGAATCCTAAAAATCCAAAAAAGGAAAGTCAGTAGTTTTCTCCTTTAAGTACATATCTGGAGTAAAAAAAACCACTAGGAGAACCAATTTTCTTCATATTTACAGATACAATACATAAAAATAAATGCATTAAAGAAATTACATTTATGTTTACAGATACTTCAGGCCTGAAAATAACCCTGATAGTCTTTTTCAGAAGTAATACAGGCATTAACCTCATGCTATTAAATCATTTACCCTAGCAAATGTTTTTTGTTACAGAAAAGCACCTACTCTCAGTAGTTTTTCATGACTGTATCAGATTACATTTCTGTAAAATATGAAGTGAAAAACCACCTTAGACTCCGCAAAATATGAACTTCTACAGACCACAACAACCGCCAAAACTTGCAAGCATGATCCTATATTGGCTTTAAAAAGCCCACCACTAACAATAGTTTTCTTGGTTATATTTTTTAGAATATTTAAGTGATACTTTTCAAGTCCTCTTTACTTTTGGGTATATCAACTAGTTCACAAGGGAACCATGCCTAGTCTGTAAACAGCAAGGCAAGCAGCCCATCTGACACCACTAAAACTCAGGAGACAGCAAGAAACCATAGAACCACAGGGTCTGGAAGCTATTATATGTATCTATGTACATATATTCTTCTCATCCACACCACTTCTTGGTAAAGCTTCAAGAGCTGATCAGCTGAGGGGTAACAAGGCGTGAACTACTACAGCTAAAATGTATTTCTTGAAAATAATAATATTTTTTATAGATTTGTACAACAATAAATTATCTTTTCAATCAAACCTGTGTAAACTGGAATTATTTTTATTTAGTTTAGGGGATTCTATGCTGCCTGAATGCTGCTAATAACTGACCCTGTAATTATGAGTACAGGTGCTCCTGGATAGTGGATTAATTACAATTCATTACCACAAGAGCTGTACAAAAGAACTGAGAATATGTAGCAATACTATAGTCCTTTTAAACCAAAATACTAATTACAATCTAGATAATGCCTTGATAAGTTGAGAACGAAAAACTTGAAGAATAACTACAAGAGACATTCTATTTCAACAACCAAGATGAAAACAGAAAAACAGTTCCCTTTTATGGAAGCCTGTAGCTATATGAGGTTAGGCAGTCAACCCGAAAACGGTTCCCAAAAACTACCCAAAGGGTATTTCCTCTCCTAGGACAATCTGCCATCCTCATATCTTTGGTCCTATAACTCCTGTGGCACCCAGGAACCTGACAAGGGAACTATTGCTACCTCCACTGCAAAAATTTTATTGGAAGAGCTTTTTCAGCTACACCAGTTTCCTACACTTGAACATCTAAGCTAGCTGAGACAAGACAATACTATTCTCCTCAGCAGTAGTTTCACAAAATCACTTGCAGGTAAAAATCAGTTCATTGTTCATGGTATGAATGTATAAATCTTAGCTCCTGAAGTATCAGTGATCATAGTTCTCTATATTGGCCATATGAGACTGCAGTCACTTCACATTCTATTAGTTTTCACTACTAATTTAAGTTTTACTCAAACTGTGATTCATAGCAGAAAAAAAACACAATAGCATTGTTTTCCATTATCCAAACACGCCTCTTCCTTTTCATGTAACATTTAAAAGTCATGACAGAAGTAGTTTTTTTGGAACCCACCTGGTAATTCTGTGTCGTGACAGGAGGTGGTGGTGGTGGAGCTTCTTGTTGCCTCTGGGTGTAACCATAATCCGTAGCAGTGTGTGCTGTAGGATAGCCTCCATATGCAGCAGCTGTTGCAGCAGCCGCAACTGCTACTGGAGCAGGCCGGGCTACAGCAACTGTAGCTGCTGCTGGAGCATAGGCTGCAGTAACAGTGTGTGCAGCGACTGGTGCCTGGTGGACAGTGTAGCTAGCAACTGTAGTTGGATGGGAATAGGCTACACCCGAAGCTGGCTGCTGGCTATATTGGAAAAAGACAGTAAGTAAATAATTAGAGTAATCCAACATACTGAGCTAATGCCTGCACATTCCAAAATCACAGATTTGATTAATACTTATCTATTCTACAAACAAACCTGGAACAGCTATTGAGCTGTGCATATGCTTTAATGGTGCTCATTATCCTCCTTTCCACCCGTTAAAAAGGCTGTATTGTTTCAAAGTTTCTGTGGATGCACATCTATCATGCAGGTGGTGACTTTAAGTAAGGGGGCATTCGTGTTGGGTTTTTTTCCATTCAGCAGAACCCAAGTCTTTCATTCAAAATAATAGAGACAAACTGTTATCTTTCCACGACCAACAAGTTTTTAAATGCTTTAGTGAATCTTCAATAAAACTGACACACCTGTCAAATTAAGATAAATACTGCCTTTCCATGAGAGCTCACTTCTGATCTGTATTGGCATGAAGTTTTTCAATAAACCATAGTAAAATAATGAAACTTTAAAACCTTTCATGAAAATTAGCTCAGTACTTTGACAGAGACACTTCAAAAACACACCTCTGACAGGGGACTTCTTCCACTGAAGTTCAGGATTATAAAAGTGGGCCCCATTTGCTCGTACAGAAGTCCACTGCCTTACAATATGAAGTATCAGAAGAATCACAGAACCATTAAGGTTGAAAATGACCTCTAAGATCATCCAGATCAACCATCCACACAACACCACATCTACTAAACTATCTCAGTTAAGTGCCCCATCTACACATTTTTTGAACACCTTCAGGGATAGAGACTCCACCACTTCCCTGGGCAGCCTACACCAATTCTTAACTGCTCTTTTGGTAAAGAAAATTTTCCTAATATCCAATCCAAACCTCCACTGATGCAACTTGGAGGCCATTTCCTCTCATCCTGTCACTTGTTACATGGAAGAAGAGACCAGCACCCCCCTTCACTACAGTCTCCTTTCAGGCAGAAGTAGAGAGTGATGAGGTCTCCCCTCAGCCTCCTCTTCTCCAGACTAAATAACCCCAGGTCGCTCAGCTGCTCCTCTTAACACTTGTGCCCCAGCCCCTTCAACAGCCTTGTTGCTCTCCTATGGACACCCTCCAGGCCCTCAATGGCATTCTTGCAGTGAGGGGCCCAAGACTTCATGCTGGATTCAAGGTGTGGCCTCATCAGCACTGAATAAAGAGGCATGATCATTTCCCTACTCCTGTTCGTCACACCATTTTTAACTTTGAAAGAACAGTCAGATGGAGCAAGATGACTGCTGCCAGAGCTCTGCCCATCTTCCAGGCATGCACTGAGATGAAAATGCCTCTCTAAAATCTGCAGGTAGGACATTAATATGTAGCTATTTACTCTGCAAAAGAAAATATTAACAGTGGAAATAAAAAATTATGGTTTCAAAGTCAATTATTTGAACAGAAAATATTGTTGTCCTATATTGACATAACTGTGCATTATGATTAGCTTAGAATATTTTTTTATTTTTAAACAGATAAAGCTAACCACGCAAAGCACCACTATCTGGAGCAACAATACGAAGAGATGACTGAATTTTTTAGCACACTTCCTGCACTGTTGCTTAATAACATCTAAGAGTCTCTATAGGGTTTCACATCTCCATAGCACTACCAAAAGGTAAACCAAAACCAATTCCATGCCTATCAAAAGGAAGCATGCCCAATTTTTCAGAACAGAAAAGTGAAATCTCACTTGGGGCAAACATACTCAGTGGCACAATTGCAGTCTTGTTATGATCAAAATCAAAAGGAACAAGTTACAGTACTTTTTCCTGACGTCTGCAATATTCTTTCTAGTATAACTACCAGAAACAAACTACCTGATATTTACACTATTATTTTCAAGAAAGATGTCCTTGTGTTCAGTAATCTTTATTTATTTCTTCATTATTTTAGAAAAACTGATTTTGTCATTTTAATTACAGCAGAACCCATTAACTTCATTTTATTAAAAAAACTCAAAACATTCTCACAGTAGAAACAGAAGATTCCATTACTATTGGACTTCCATGCCTGGACTACTCCTCCTTCCCATTGTAGGCCCTTGACTGTTTAAAAGATCACTTGCATTCCATCTGAATTTAATTCAAATACGAGTTGTACTCATAGTTATGTTTAATTTTTTTTTCATTTTCCTAGCCTAACAGCAGAAGACTACCTAAAATACTTTGGCATAGCTCCCACCACTGTCTGAAACAATTACTCCTACTTGTCATACCTTGGTTTTGTCAGTTTAAGGTTAGCAACCTGATCCAGTGGGAGGTGTCCCTGCTCACAGCAGGGGGGTTGGAACTTGATCTCTAAGGTCCCTTCCAACCCAAACTGTTCTATAATTCTATGATTCTAAATCTATGATTCTAAGTTCTATGATTCCACCAGAAAATTCAGGAAGACTATTTAATGATGGTAAAAGTCTACAAAATGAGGCTGCATTATCTACATAACTAACAGTATAGAAGTGCAAAATATTCTTACATTTCAATTAGGTAATTATCATTGTCACATATATCTACTAAAAACACACTACACTGAGAAAACAGACAGCAGACCATTTAACTCAGTCTGCAGTTGAACACATCAACTGTCAAGTAATGTCCACAAGCAAAGTCTTGCTCCCTGCTATCCTCACTCTTAATTCCCTCCTCCCATATATCAAATCTGGGTATGCCTATTCTCTCCTCGGTGCTAGTTCTGCTGCTTGTCAAGCTATTCTATGCTCTGATTTACTTCATTAACTTAGCAGAAACCAATGCAATATTTTTTCTTCTGGGCTCATTTTCTAACATGGTAGATATGTAACAAACATTGGAGCTTACAAACGAAGTTTGCTGAGTGCCAGAACCCACATAAGTTATACACAGGGAAACAGCAGAAGAAAAATATGGGAGGAGGAGAAACAGGGACCTGTCCAGGCAGCACTGACTTGACTCTTCCAGGTTTCATGAACCTGTGCTTAAGTTACTATTACACAATGTGATACTTTGCTCACAACACACTATGAAGTACCAGTCAGCTTATCAAAGAAGATGCTTTTGTTCTCAGAATACATGTGATTAAAGCTACTCGACTGTTCAGTTTTTAATATAGTGAAGAGATTATGGTCATTATCAGTAGGACCATTAAGATTCTGCTACAGACAGCTTCATTTCTTCTGTGCTATTTCTGTATCGTAATTCCTTATCATGGCATAGAATTAACAGCCTCAGTCATTTGATTTCTAAGGCTGATTTAGTTCTATGACCATGTTTAATTTAGCAAACCTGTTCCCCTTGCTTCTGCAACATCATGCAGAGCTAGTGATCGAGTTTGCAAGACTGCAAGAAAAATATTGTAGAATTGACTGCTTCTTCCTTCCCAAAAGTTACGTTACATTATGTTAGATAAATCCGTGGTGACGTATTTCTTAAATTGATGACACTCCTTTTCCTTCCCATGGCCTTACTGCAAACCTGTTAACATTAAGATGACCATCAGGCATTTTCATGTAATTAAAATAGAAAGATTTTTGTGCCAACCTTTTCATGTAACTTAGATCTTTTATCCTTATTTGGTGATTAGTGCCTCATCACATCTGCTGAGCTGAACTTAGCTCATCCTAGATTATTTTGCCAGACTCCCTACCCCACCGATCTTCCTTGCAGTTTATCTGTGCACCTATTATCTACTTCTTTCTTGACTACAGATGGCAAGAACTTTATGCATCATTTCAGATGAAGCTTCAGCCATGCTACTTACTCTGCTCCACAGTGCTTTCTTTCCAAACACTCCAGCTTCCTCAGAGCAGCTTCCTGTAAAGCTACCTGGGCATTAACAGTATTTTCCTTGCATCAAATACCATGATACACCATACTAATATAAATACTAAGACAGACACATAACCAGTCCCTACAGAACATCACTGCAATTATTCCTATTTGATAATAAGTCTTCTAATTCTACTAACTACTTCTACCAGTTCCTTCTCTATGATCATTTTAATAATCTCTACCTTAAGTAATATTTTTCCATATTGCACAACACCAAGCATTTCAACTTAATCTCAATAAATCAGACTCCAGAAGATTTAGGTATGTGATCAAGTTATTAGGGCAACAATGAAATAGTGTGAGAGCTACAGTAACAGACCACATGCATGTTCTTCACCACAGCAAAGACAGCAATTCAGTTTAGCTTAATTCCCCAATACAGCTGGAAAAGGTTGAACCTAATCACTCTTCTGTGTTCTATGGGGTAAGGACATACAAAACAGGTATTGCAGTAGAGCCGACCGAGAAGCTCAGTCACTGACCTGGTAACTTAAAGAGTTTTCCTTGCAGATCAATTCTTCTCTTTCCCAGATAAATTTTATTATCCCTATTAGCATCTTTGAGCCCAAGGAACTCCACCCCTCTTCATATGAAAAGATACTCAGTTCATCTGGCTTTATTAACAATGCAGAGCTTGAAAATTTAGAATATCACAGTATGGCTGGGGTTGGAAGGGACCTTATAGATCAATTTGTTTCACTCTCTGTTTCACAGACATCTTCATCTATATCAGATTGCTCACCAAGAAGCCTCATCAAACCTGGCCTTGAACATCTCCAGGGATGCAGCTTCCATGACTTTTGAGCAACCTGTTCCAGTGCCTCACCATCCTCAATTTAGGCTGAAACAAAGACCTGGAGGTCATCTGTTGCAATCCAGTACTCAAAGCACAGCTAATTTCACAGCTACATTAGGTTCCTCAGGGCTTCATCCAGTTAGGTTCAGGTTCCCACCTTCTCCAAGAAAGGAGACTGCAAGACTGCTCTAGACAAACTGTTACAGTGTTTGAGCACCTTCACTGTCAAGTATTTTTTCCTTAATTTACAAAAGCTTCAGTTTCAAAAGCAAATCATTTCTAGACCAACAATCAGATAAGGCAAACCCAGTTTGTGACCACTGAATTCAATGTGGCTTCACACAATACTTAGTGTTTTAATTTACTATCAAAATAAACATCATTCTTTGATTTAAGAACTTGTAGGTGAAGGATCTGACGGCTTCAGACTGTACTCTGCTGTATTGCTATAATATCACCCTCCTCTCTACCAGAAATTTTCATTTAATAAAGAATATATTTTTTTCACACCACACCTCTTTATCTGATAAAGTGCCTCCTCTTGGAACAGAAGGCATTACTCATCCCTACTCCTTATCAGTTACCTTTCTGTTGGTAATTTGTATTCTCCTCATCAAAATCTAGAACAACCAAGCAACAATTAAAAATCTTTTCTGAACTGCACAAGGATCTTTAACAAGGGAACTAGCAGTGAGTTTGATACAGAAAAAAAAAAAAATGGACTTCCAAAGTCAAAAAAAACCTGGCAGCACACTTCATAGTCAGACACGGGCTAGGAGGCAGAAACTGCTGATCAACAGCAATTAATGATGTACCGGTGACCATCTAGCAAAACATTCTTTTCTAGTCCCAAACCCACACAAGTTTGTCTGCCTTACAGAGCTATAAAATACAGATCTGTAAGAAAGCAACACTCTCTCACAGAAACATCTTAGATTAGAACTTGTGTTACAACTATTATATCTAATACAGCAGAACCCTGACTTTTTAGTTACTTTCATATAGCAACACTGATAGAAGGTCTGGATCTCCCGTGATATTTAGCCCAATAATGACAGAGAATTAAGAGCAATTAAGAACCAACTACTGAATTCTATTCTGTAGAACTCTTTAGTCATGCCCTTTTTCATTTCCAGCTATGAGCCTTTTCTAGTAAAAAAGCAGCGAGGCTTTTTTTCATAAATAAGTAAATTAAAAGTAGAAAGCTTTATTTTTTACACATTAATAATATCAAGAAAACTCAACAATTTGATACCATGCCATCTATATTGGCAGGTAATTACTTTAGATGACTTAAGTTGGTAAGATGTTACTTTCCACATTAAGATATCTGTAGGGTAAGCCATGCATTTAGAAACTTAATAAGGTATCTGTAGCAATTATTGCCAGAGACACACACGTTCAGGAAAACAAAGTCTACTCCAATATAAGACATAGGTATACATAGAGGAAGCACACTAAAGGTTCCCTGTAAGCCTTGCTTTTCATCACACTGACTAATCTGATTTAAAAACAAAAATTAAGTGCAATTCATGTATATAAAACCCAAAGAAAACCAAAGTGTTTATCTCCCAACACATCTCTGTACTAACAATCAACACACACAAGCACATTAAAGCTGCCGCCGCTAAAGCTCTGTTTAGGGCTTTAAACACCGAAAACTATTCCTAGAGGCAAAGAACATTGTACTTTTTTTAGTTTTCGTTTTCTGAAGAGTGCTATTTTGATAAAAGAGTAAAGATCAGGATGAAAACCAATTTTGTCTCTACCCAAACTAACAGCTTCCTCAGAATTACAACTTCTAAAACATTTCTCAAAGGTTTTTGTTCATTTAAAGAAGTGGGTTTCAGGCTACCTTAGCACAATATTTAGGCTACTTTAAAAATAACTTTAGAGTTCAAGAAATAAGAATTAGTGAGGTTCAAGATGTGTATCTAAGTTTTAAGAACATTTGAACATCTTAGCATTAAGGAAACCACGTTTGCTGAGACCTAACTGCCATATTTCTCAAAGTTTCATAAATGAATCTATTAGTAGCAGAATAGCTAAAAATACAGTTTTGCAGTTTGTCTTTCAGGATATGAAGCCTGAAACAAGCATAACCCATCTCTACAAAAACTGGAAGAAGCACTACAAACTGCTGCTTCTTCAGATTGTAACCTACGCAGAGGCACTACTGAAGAAGTGGTCAGATTAAGATCCCCAACTACCAAGTAAGCTTTTTGCCTCCTAAACACACTCGTTAAGAAACAGCATAAAATGGTAAAATAAAATATCATACTATAGTAAGCTATACTTTAGAAGTGACTTTACGGCTGTTTTTCTAGAGCCAGTCACTCACTAGGGGCATAAAATTTTGATGGAAGGCTGAATGTACCTTTCTAGAACTTCAATGCAAATTATTATTTCCTACTATTATGATTTTGTGAACAGAATATTGTAACTCAATTCACTAAGAATCCAAAGAAAGCCCTGAAGGCCTGCAAATGTGTGAATCCCTCTTGAAATCTGTTACACTTCAGCAGCTCCTAGTAATGTATTCTATGGTTTAGCTACACATGGCCTAAAAAAGACAATTCTCTGTAGCAGCAGTTTTGAGTTTCCCTTTTTCTTCCTTGTTTTTAGAAACACTCTTGTCTCATCACATTACAAAAAAAATACTGATTGCTACTAGACAGCTAAATCATATACTACAAGTAACTCAAAGATTAACATCCTCATGTTTTTCAATGCAGCCTCACTACTTTGCTAATCTTCATGTTTATCCTCATGACTTGATTTAAATCCAATTGAATTCTGCAGTGTTTTCCTCACTGTACATCACCACATAACTGCAAATTTTTGAAATACTCATGAAATACACATACCTACCTCCCTTTATTCAGCTGCATGCAAAAAAGAGCTTCTGGCTATATTGCTTTCCTAATTATCAAAATCATTTTATTCAAGACTAGTCATCAGTTATGTTCAAAATGATAACATGCAACATAAAAAGAAATGAGCTTGAGGAAGTGACTGGAAAAGTACCATCTAGAAACATTTTCCCTGTCAAAATCACAGAATCAAACAGTGGCTGAGGTTGGAAGGCACCTCTGGAGGTCATGCAGGGGTCCAGTCCTGCTCAAGCCAGACCATCTCAAGCCAGTGCCCCAGGAGTGTCCAGACAGCTTTTGAATATCTCCAAAAATGGAGACTCCATAAGTACCTCAGGGAACCTGTGCCAGCATTTAGTGGCCCTCACAGTAAAAAAAAAAAAAAAAAAGTTCCCTGATGTTCAGATGGAACCTCCTGCGTTCACTTTGTGCCCACTGCCTCTGGTCCTGTCCTTGGAGAGCACTGGGAAGAGCATGGCTCCATCCTCCTTGCATCCTTCCTTCAGGTATTTATAGACATTAAGAAGGTCCTCCCTCAGCCTTTTCTTTTCTCGGCTAGACAGTCCTAGCTCTCCCAGAAGAGATGCTCCAGTCCCTCCACCACCACTGTGGCGCTTTGCTGGACTCTCTCCAGCGTGCCTGGGTCTCTCTTGTACAGGGCAACACAGCACTGGACGACTCCACGTGTGGCCTCACCAGTGCTGATCAGAGAGGAAGGATCTCCTCCCTTAGCCTGCTGGCAATACTTGGCCTAACACAGCAAACAGTGGTGTCGGCTGCCTTTGCTGCCAGGACACATGGCTGGCTCATGGTCAATTTGGTGTCCGCAGCGATTCCCCAGGTCCTTGTCTTCCAGGCTGCTTTCCAGCTGTGTGATCCCTGGCAAGTGCCAGTGTAAGGGGTCGATCCTCCCCAGGGGCAGGACTCTGCACTTCCTCTAGCTGAACTTCATGAGGTTCCTGTAAGCCCACTTCCCCAGCCTGCTGAGGTCCCTCTGGATGTCATGCAACCCTCTGGCGTATCGGCAACTCCTCCCAGGTCTGTGTCGTCAGCAAACTGGGGGAGGGTGAGGATGTTAAACTGAAAAAATGCTAAATCTGGCAAGTTGTCTGGAAAGAAAAGAAACTTCACTAATATCGAAAATGGCATTCAGTTCCTGAAACATTCTGTATTTCCTGCCTGAAGCGACTGCTTTGCTTTCCTAGGAGCAATAATCCACCTACAGTTTAAACTACCATAGCGGCATTTTAGTAGCAGGCAAAGTTTTACATATAATTTGATACCCCAGAGTTAAGCCTACAACCATCAATCCACTCTGAGGCTACAACTACAGAGGCTCTAACTATACCATTAACAGAAAGGCTTCCCCAGGTGCTTGCTTCCTAAACACATGAGCTGCACATTTCAACTGGCTGGCTGGCTTCCCTCCTAAAAATGACAAAGGCTCCCCTGATTAGTGAGTCACCTTTCCTTCTCAATTATCACCACCACCTCCTTCTGTCTCCCCATCCTTAGTCAGCTGCAATACTGGCATAGAGCCCATGTTAACAAATACAGAGCTCCTTACTGCCTTTCTCCTTTGGAAGTGGGACCTCACTGATTTGAAAATAAGCCTCCTGAAATCTTATTACAAACAGCTTCTTGTGTGCACTGCATAAGCTAGAATAGCGTGTTTAGGATAGTGCTTAAAGCTAACTCGCTGATTAAAAGAGAACTGGCACCATCATATTCAGTGAAGCCACTTTTGCTAAAAATGCATGTGATGCAGCTCAAGACAGCATGGGCATAAAATTCACAGAAAGCAAGCATTTGGAGTTTTTATACTATGACATAGGTATGTTCAATCCCATGATAAAACTCCAATTCCTGTAATTCCTCATTCACTTTATAATATGTTGCACATAAACACAACACTTCAAGATGAATACTTTTCTTAACATGAGCTTAAGACAGACTAGTAGTACCTTTTCACTTAAGAATAAGGTGTAAATCCTTCTCAGCCTTGTCCTTATCTCCTGTTCTCCTCCAGCTTGAGCCTGAATTGCACTTAGTGATACCATAAGCTTGAGCTAGTACACCTGTGTGAATTACAGCTCTCATGTCTCTGAAAGACTGAACACTTTAGAAACCAGTATTCAGTTGGTAAAGAGGTGACCACAGCCAACATTTAAGACAAATTTATTTAGAAGTACTAGTGAGAAAATCACTTTGCCTTCAAACAATTCTCAATGGCCAACCTACTCACCTACAGTATCTCACCTCCCTTTGCTGTTCTGCACCAGCCTTTAAAGACCCTGTAACATCATGAATTTCAAACCAGCTATAATCACCAAGAGTCAACTTCCAGATGGCTGCTCAGAAGGTTGCATCTTAACCTAAACTAGTAGGCACTGCAGTCTGCCAAACTACTGAACTTGCCTTTATCTGTGGTCACCACACCCACTGATATTCACCCTGCTTGAGAGCCATTCAAAGTTAACAACGCTTAACTACCCAAGAATCTACCCCTGCGATCTGTCTCATCAGAGCAGGGACAGGGTATGAACATCACTATAAGAAGAAACTAAAGACAGTTCAAGATTCCTTGTCTTTTTAACAGAAACCAAAATCTTGACAGAAGGTTAACTGAGACTACCACATTTACACACTTCTGTGTCCAAACACTGCTGAAGCCAGCTCTTTCCGCACCAGCATCCCCACATTTCCATTGGCCAACTTTAGAATAAAAGAATGACTATGCCTCTCTCATCAAACCAAAAACGCTAGTAGTCTTTACACACAGAAGACAAGTCAATGTTAGGTTGTTCATTTCAAATGCAATAGACACGCAGTGATCCAGGTGACCTGCAGAGTACACACACAACAGTAAAAGAGGACTAGTATCAACAAATTCTGCATTCATTCCAGGCTTCTAAACAGATGGATTAATACTTACTTAAACAAATAACAGATGAGGTTGGCATTGCGTGCAGGTTCATAACCTTAGGCTGTACCACCACGGCCAGAAAGCACAAATTCTAAAGGTATTGAAACATTTATGGAAATTTCCTGTATACTGTAGTGTTTGCATACCCTGATGTTTCTCTCATTAAGTCATGATATTACTGCTAGGTAGTGTACACAGAGAATTTTGAATAAGCGGGCAGCAGGAAATTTTATGCAGTGACAACGCTGAAAGGGATAAGAATGCTTCTACTCCATTATTTACAGGTTTGGAGGGCACTTAACGCTTTTGCTGCCTTTGATGAAATATGAAACAAGATTTTACATGCGCTATATGGAAACTGGCATTTATGAAACAATACAGACATCTATTCCCTTTCTTATCTAGTCAATTTAGAGAAGCACACTGCTCACACTGTTTCAACAACAAATACTTTATCAACTCCTGTACACATTGCCTATGAATTCCCTAAAACTGAGGTTCAACATCTGAGCAGCTACAAGTTTGGCCTCTATAACTGCTTAACAGATCAGTGCTAAATGTTTAGACAATACTCCATGGACAAATTTTCATTTATCCTCCACGTGAGAGTATTTAAATGATCGATTAAGGCCACACAGACAAGAACCACAGAAAGACACAATGATTTCTATGTCAATAATAGTTTAGCGATCTTTTCAGTTGCTGATTTAAAGAAGCTGTTTCCTTGAACCAAACAGTTCTAGTAAATTGTCCCTTCAGTACCATTAATGCAAATTAGAAGGTCAGCATTTGGAGAAACTGGAATTCCAACAGAGTTTAAACTGGTCTCCAACATGTCTGTAACTAAATACAGAAAACCATTATTACAAGCACCTTTCAAATATCACTTAGTACAGCAGATTTCTTCCTTTCGGTCCTCTCACTTGGAGGACCACCACTACAGGAACAGTGACTTGACATTTGAGGGCACTAAAATTATAAGGGACCAGTTGTGTCTGCTGAATGTTCACAAGTAAATGGGGTCTGATGGGTTCATCTCAGCATACTAAAGGAGCCAGCGGATGTTATGGCAGCGCCCCTCTCAATCATCTACCAAAGGTCTTTGGAGTCTGGGGAGGACCCCACTGACTGAAAGGCAGACAGTGTTATTCCAGTTTACAGAGGTGTAAGGGAAGACTACAGGGAGCTACACACCTGCTAGTCTAACCTCAGTTCCTGGGAAAATTACGGAGATCAC
Organism: Neomorphus geoffroyi; assembly: GCA_033558235.1. NCBI lineage: Eukaryota > Metazoa > Chordata > Aves > Cuculiformes > Neomorphidae > Neomorphus > Neomorphus geoffroyi. The sequence continues at coordinate 5,064,255 of JAUMJM010000048.1, forward strand.
ACAGGATGCTACTGAAAGGCATTTAAAGAACAATGCAATCATCAGGCAAAGTCAACATGGGTTCACAGAGGGAATGGCTTGTTCAGCTAATGATGATGTCACCTGCCCAGTGGGTGAAGGAAGGAGGTAGATGTAGTTTTTCTGAATTTTAGCAAGGCTTTTGATACTGTCCCTCACAGCATTCTTCTGGACAAGTTGTTCAGCTGTGGAATGGGTAGGTTCACAGTGCACCGCACGAAGAACTGTCTGGATCGGCAGGGCTCAAAGGGTTGTAGTGATGAGTTGACAACCGGTCGCCAGCAGCACTCCTCAGGGCTTGGTTCTAGTACCAGACCTCTTCGACATATTTATCAACAGCTTGGATGCGTGAGTTGAACGCACCATTAGCAAGTTTGCTGATGCTGCAAACTGGGAAGTCCTGTTGATTCCCTTGAGGGACAGGAAGCCTTGCAGGGGGTCTTGATAGATTGGAGCACTGGGCAATCATCAGTGGAATAAAATTTAACAAGAAAAAATGCCGGATTCTGCACCTGGAATAGAGCAATGCCAAGCACAAGCACAGACTGGGACAGGAGTGGCTGGAGAGTAGCCCTACACAACGGGATCCAGCTATGCTGGTTGGCAGCAGCTGAACAGGAGCCAGCAGTACCCTAGTGGCCAAGAGGGCAAACCCCATTCAGGGGTGTATTGAACTCAGCATGACCAGCTGGTCAAAAGAGGGGATCATCCCACTGTATTCAGCATTGGGACAGCCTCACCTTGAGTGCTGTGTGCAATTCTGGGCCCCAGAGTTTAAGAAGGATATGACAGTCCTTGAATGCATCCAGAGGAGAGCAACAAAGCTGATGGTAGGGCTGAAGGAATGTCCTGTGAGGAGAGACTGAGGACTTTGGGATTGTCTGGTTTGGAGAAAAAGAGTCTGAAGGTCCATTTCACTACTCTGAACAGCTTCCTGAGAAGGTGAATTGGAGAGGGAGGTGCTGTTCTCTTCTCCCTGGTATTCATCGACATGATGTTTGGGAATGCTTCAAAGCTGTGTTAGGGGATGTTCAGATTGGACATTAGGAAAAGCATTTCTTCACTGAGAAGGTGGTCAAACACTGGAACAGGCTTTCTGGAGAAGCACTCAATGCCCCAAGCCTGTCAGTGTTTCAGAGGCAACAGGATAATGCCCTTCAACTGGATGATCTTTGTAGGTCTCCTCTAACTGAAATATTAGCTTTTCTGAAATTATTTATCAGAAACTATTATTTAAACTCTCCTATTTCTGATGCAAAGTTTGGTTTTTTTTTTTTCACATCTCCAAATGGAGACTTAATAGTTTCATGCTTTGACATATTTCAAGAAAGGCACATATCCTGAAAAGATTTTTTATTTAGCTGAATTAAGTGCTGAAATCAACAGGATATCTACATATTATCATCAGGGAGCACTGACTGACATTCCTTTAAAGTTGAAGGCTAAAGTTCTGCCAATACTTCATATTTTTTTTACAGCCATTTTGCCAAGACCAAACTACCAAAAATGTGACCGATACATTTAATACAAAAATTTCAATTATTTGCTATAAACCCAGCACTTCTAAATGGCATGTATCAGCGAACTGACGTCTCCAATTTCAAGTGTCTGATGTGGCCTCCTGAAACAACTTACTGTTTTCAGCAGCTTTTCAAATACTCATACATCAGTCCTGTTGCTAGAAAATTTTTTGGTAGATTTATGAGACCCACCTACATATATATAACTAGATTTTAGCTATTATCCTGGTTTCTAAGAACACAAGAATTTTATTGTTCTGTTACCTCAAACACCCATAACAAACTTAAGAGGACTTGTTGCAATATTAAATCTTTTACAATCTTCCCCTGCCACCACCATCTCATTCTCAAATATACTGAAGGGGAATATACATTTTTGTAGCACTTTGTAAACAAGCTACTAACGACCTGCCAAGTCTGCTTCATTAGGCTAAGCTCCCTTTTTAGACATTTTAAGCGTCTCTTGGGTATTCTGCTAAAAAGATTAAATTCATTCTTACAAAAGGACTGCTTTAAGACAGATTGCTGCACTGTATATACCTACAAATATAAAAAAATCAATTTATAGGATTGTACTGATAGCAAATGAAACAGTATCTTGCACTTGTGATTTCAAAGGAAAAAATTATTTCTATCAGTTTTTCAATTTTCTCAAGAACATATTTAAGACAAACCACGAAGACAAGTGTTTAGCCTGAATGTTATTCCAATTCCATGCTTTCACATTGCAATGCAAATGGAAATGTCAAATGAGTTGCTCAGGTTTATAAGTCTAGATACCACCGCAGCTCCACAATAAAAGGAATCAGAATTTTAAAAGCTTATCACCACTTCAAAACTGCAGACTGCTTTCAAGAGTTATTATTCAAAGTTAATTTACTTACAAAAAAAAAAAAAAAGAGAAAATCCTATTTAGAAACTCCTTCACAATCCATGTCAATGCAGTTTCAAATTTCAATACAACTGTCAAGTAAAACATACACATACTGTGAACACTCAATCTTAAAAGAACTAGAAGATGAGCCAAGTTTAATCCTCCCCTTTAACTAATAACCATTGGATTAAATGAAGTTTAATACACCTTATGTCCATTTCCAGGAAAAATTAATAGAAAAATAGACTGTGAGTCATTCCAGGACCTCCATAAAACTGTATATTCCTGCAAGTATATCAGGTATGCAGTTCTGATTAGCTAGTTAACAGTAGCACACACGCGCATTCATGTTTTAATAACCCCTATATATTTGCTTTATTATTCTTTTTTTCCCATTAACCAAGACTTAGCAAACAAGTAGCATTGTTGCAGATTTATGAAATGAACAATGCATATTCACATGTGGACTCTGAGGTGCTACTCCAACACCAGCCAGAACTATGAAGACGTTCCTGGATGTATCTGGGTTTTGCCAAATCAAGTAAACCCATATCAGAAAATGCAAGATAACGATACCACTAATTACTTTTTAACATTCTGATACACAAATCAAACACACAAAACCCACAAAAAAATGAAGACTTAATGGCAGCATGTCTATACACAATCTACAGTTATGGGTCCCCAAGCTCCATTTTAAGATCTGCTCCTGGGTTTCGATATCAAAGTAGAAAATGTACGCAAGTCATGGTTTAGACTTCATATCAAAGCAAAAATACTCGCTGTATGTCATGCTTTTGTAAATTCTACTTTTCAAAATTGTGATAGGCTTGCTTTCTGGGTTTTCTTCTGTAACTACCTGGAATGTGTACAAATCTTAGATTACTACCAGTCCTGTCCCTTAAATACTCTGAACAAGTATATAAAGGAACAGTTAACTTTTTGCATTAAAAAGTAGTATTGGGACAGTCCTACACACGCACAGGAGTTGGACTCAATGATCCTTGTGGGTCCCTTAAATCTCAGGTCACTTGACGATTCTGTGAAATCTTTTTAAAAAGTGCCTGGCCCTGAAAGTCCCTTTTCTGCTTCCTTAGAGACATTAATTACAGCACTGCTTGAACAGAATAAATCCCTTTGCATTTTCTGCTGCTCCAGCTGTTCCCTTACCCATCCAGTCTCCCACAGGTTGGGTTGATATAATTCTAACCTACGTTACAAAGGATCCTGTCCTCCCACACTACCATCAGTGAGGGGAAAGCCCCATCCTCCCCGAAGCTGAAGAAGGAGGGCCTGGGGCACCAGGCGGTGACCGGTGCTGCCTGCAAGTGGCCATTTTAATTTGAGAGCCTGGGGACCGATGCTGCGGCTGATTCCCCTCCCTCGCTCTCACACCCTCCCCGCAAAGGGATGCAGGGAGGCCCTTCCCGGGAGGATCAGGAATTGCACGGGCGAGGCAGGGCGGGGGTCCCAGGCAGGGCTGGGGTCCCAGGCAGGGCCGTCCCGGAGGAGCGCGGCGGGGGTGGAGTAGGGGGGGAAGATCCCGGCCTGGGAACGGGCCAGCGGAGGCGGCGCGGTTACCTGTACTGGGCAGCAGCCCCGCTGTGGGTGAATCCAAAGTAGTTGCCGGTGGCCATTTTGGCATCTTCTCCCAGCCGGCTGGGCACTGCGGCGGCGGCAACCGAGCGGCGGCGGTCGGGGCCATGACAGTAGGCCCGGCGGCAGGAGTGGGGAAGGAGAAGGGTGGAAGGAGAGGCAGGGACAGACGGAGAAGGGACAGACAGAGCGCGGCAGGTCAGACACGGCACCTCAGGGACCACCCCCCTCTCCCCCGTCTCCCCCCTCCGCCCCGTTACTCACCATAGGTGAACGACACCACCGGGCATATGGGAATCATGGGTCCGGGCTGGCGGCGACAGCGGCGGCTGAACTCTAAACTCTCGCCCCCCCCTCCGCCTCCTCCTCCCCCCTCTCCTCCGCCGCTTTCGCTCCCGCTCCCGCTCCCTTCCCCCCACCCGCCCGCCCACCTACGGCGACAACGGCGGAGATGCGGCCGGGGCGGCGCCGAGCGCGTGCGCGTGGGATGCGGGACTGCGAGGCACGGCGGGACTTGTAGTGCGGCCCGTGGCCACGCCCCCTCCCGCCTCGCACGTCCCTCCCCGCTGCGTTGCCCACTGTGTCGCCTCTTGTGCGCATGCGCAAGGTACGAGGGGCATGATGGAATTACAGTCATCCCGCACCGCCCCACAGCATCACCTCGTGTGCGCATGCGCCTAAGCGCAAAGCCTCCCGGGAACTGTAGTTTCCTTCCCAAAGACCCAGGTGCACCCGAGAGGCGCCTTCAAGGCACGTGGCGCTTGCCTGTCCCTACAGTGCGTGAAGGGTTTAGAGGGGTAGCCTTGTGAGGAGCGGCTGAAGTCACTTGGTCTGTTCAGCCTGGAGAAGAAACTGAGGGGGTTTACTGCTGTTTACTGCTTCCTCACAAAGGCAGGAGGAGAAGCAGGCGCTGATCTCTTCTCTCTGGTGATCAATGACAGGACCCAAGGGAATGGCAGGAAGATGTGCCAGGAGAGGGTTAGGTCGGACATTAGGAAAAGGTTCTTCACCCAGAGGGTGGTGAAGCACTGGAACAGCCTCCCAGGGAAGCAGTTATGGTGCCAAGCTTGGCAATACTGATAGAATCGCTTGGTTGGAAAAGACCTTCGAGGTCACTGAGTCCAGATGCATCAGTTCACTACTAAACCATAACCCTCAGCATAACTAAACCATATCCCTTGAATATTCTATTCAAGAAACATTTGGACAATGCCCTCAAATACATGGTGTGAATTTCAGGTTTGTCCTATGCAGGGACAGGTGTAGGACCCAACGATCCTTCTGTGTCCTTTCCAACTTGGGATGTTCAATGATTCTGTGTTATTCCCCATTCCACAGCCATACCACATTCCTACCCACAGTTTCAAAATACCAAAACCAGATTGAGATGACCAAGGAAGGGCGGATTTCTGACTCTTTGCTGCAAAGGCACACTGCATCGCAGTCTATGGCTCCCACAGCAGAAGCCCAAGTGAAGTGAGTGACCCCACCTAACCCTCATACCAGTGTGTGTCCCAAAACACGTGCAGCACTGTCAGTATTTACTGGTTCCCTCATGCAAGCACATCGTCAGCCAAAGCCCAGCATGGTCAAAGACAATAAAAAGAATTTCAAATATGTTAACGGCAACAGGAGGACAAGGGAGACCCTCCCTCCCTTGCTGGATGCAGAAGGGGCAGTAGCGATACGGGATGAGGACAAGCCAAAGGTACTCAATGCCTTCTTTACCTCAGTCTGTAACTCCAAGGAGGAATGTCCTAGGAATATTCAGCCCATCAGCCGGAAGATAGTGAGAATGAAGCTCCAGCTGTTCAGGAGGACTTGGTTAGAGACCTGCTTGGCCACATACACATACACAAATCTATGGGGCCAGATGGGATCCACCGAGGGTATTAAGGAAACTGGCAGAGGTTCTCACCAAACCCCTTTCTCTCATCTCCCAGCAGTCGTGGCTAACTGGGCAAGTGCCACTAGACTGGAGGTTGGCAAATGTTATGCCCATTTACAAGAAGGGTCAGAGGGAGGATGTGGGGAACTACAGGCCTGTCAGTCTGACCTCGGTACTGGGGAAGGTCATGGAGCAGATCGTCTTAAATGCTATCATACAGCACACACAGGACAATTGGATGATCAGGCCCAGCCAACATGGGTTCACCAAAGGCAGGTCCTGCCAGACCAATCTGATCTCCTTCTGTGACAAGGTTACCTGTTTAATGGACAAGGGAAAAGCCGTGGATGTGGTGTACCTGGACTTCAGTAAAGCCTTTGACACCATTTCTCACAGTATCCTGCTGGAGAAACTGGCTGCCATTGGCCCGGACAGGCACAGCCTCTGCTGGGTTAAAAACTGGCTGGATGGCCGGGCCCAAAGGGTTGTGGTAAATGGAGTTAAATCCAGTTGGAAACCAGTCACGAGCCGCGTTCCCCAGGGTTCAGTGCTGGGTCCAGTCCTGTTCAACATCTTTATCAATGATCTCGATGAAGGCATCGAGTGCACCCTCAGCAAGTTTGCTGATGACACCAGGCTGGGTGCAAGTGTGGATCTGCTTGAAGGAAGGGAGGCTCTGCAGAGGGATCTGGACAGGCTGGATCCATGGGCTGAGACAAGGCCAAGTGCAGAGTCCTCCATTTGGGTCACAACAACCCCATGCAGCGTTACAGGCTTGGGCAAGAGGGGCTGGAGAGCTGCCTGGCAGAGAAGGACCTGGGGGTGTTGGTTGACAGCGGCTGAACATGAGCCAGCAGTTTGCCCAGGTGGCCAAGAGGGCCAATGGCATCTTGGCCTGTCTCAGACACAGCGTGGCCAGCAGGAGCAGGGAGGTGATTGTGCCCCTGTGCTCAGCACTGGTGAGGTCACACCTCGAGTGCTGGGTTCAGTTTTGCGCCCCCCACTACAAGAAGGACACTGAGCGGCTGGAGCGTGTGCAGAGAAGGGCAACGAAGCTGGTGAGGGGGCTGGAGAAGAAGCCCTACGAGTAGAGACTGAGGGAACTGGGGTTGTTTAGCTGAGAGGAGGCTGAGGGGACACCTCGTCACTGCCTACACCTGCCTGAAAGGAGGTTGTGGTGAGGTGGGTGCTGGGCTCTTCTCACAAGTGACAGGTGATAGGATGAGAGTAACTGGTTGCAAGTTGCACCAGGAGAGGTTCAGACTAGATATTAGGAAGAATTTCTTTACTGAAAGAGTAGTCAGGGATTGGAACAGGCTGCCCAGGGAGGTGGTGAAGTCGTCGTCCTTGGAGGTGTTTAATAGATGGGTAATGAGTTTCTTAGGGACATGGTTTAGTAGGGAGACAGGTCTGGTTGGACTCAATGATCTCTTCCAACCTTATGATTCTATGACAGCAGATACCAAGTTCATGCTCTGGCAAGGCCACAGACGTAAGTGCACACATGCAGATCTCACAGCAAGGCCCACGACTTGTGTAAACTGGTGCTGGTTGACAGTCAGCTGAACGTGAGCCAACAGTGGTCTAGAAGACCAACAGTGTTATGCCTTGAATCAGGAATAGTGTGACCAGCAGGACCAGGGAAGGGATCATCCCCCTGTACTTGGCACTGGTGAGGCCACACCACGAATGCTTGTGTTCAGTTTTGGGCCTCTCATGACAAGAAAGATGTTGAGGTGCCAGAGCATCTGCAGAGAAGGACAACAAAGCCGGTGAAGGGTCTGAAGGAGAAGTCCTATAAGAAGCAGCTGAGGAAACTGGAACTGGAAAAGAGCAGGTGAGGCGAGACCTTATCACTCTCTGAAACTGCCTGATAGGAGGCAGTAGTGAGATGGGTATTGGTCTCTTCTCCCAAGTAACAAGTAATAGGATGAGAGGAAATGGCCTCAAGTTGCACCAGGGAAGGTTTAGATTGGATAACAGAAAAAAATTCTTTGCTGGAAGAGTGGTGAAGCACTGGCATAGGCTGCCCAGGGAAGTGGTGGAGTCTCCTTTCCTGGAGGTGTTCAAAAACATGTAGATGTGGCACTTGAGGACACAGTTTAGTAGGCACAGTGGTGTTTGGCTGGTGGATAGACCAGATGATCTTAGAGGTCTTTTCCAACCTTAATAATTCTATCATTCTAAACTTCAAGCCAATTTTAGATTCACCTGGGCTCCTGGTTGCACCTCCACAATGGCACCCATGAAGAGCAATACTGCTGCTGTCCAACTGCAGACGTGTACATCCTCTGATCTGTCCCCACAGCACCACAGCTGATGTGTCCACAAGTCAATTCTGCTATAGTTCCCATGCTCTTATCGTTCAGAAGCACACACAGACAGGGCCCGTCCATGTGAAGTTTCTAGGCACCAGCATCCCCTCAGATTGCTCCTAAAAGCCCTTGGGCAGCATATTGTAGCCAGCTGCATCAACCTCCTGTTCAAAGTGGTGGAATTTGCATCTGTTCCCCATGACCCTATCCAGCCTTTAGGCAATCCCTTCCCTCTGAGCAGCAAATGCTTCTCAAAGCTCTGAACAAAGCAAAACTTAACCCTTTAAATACTGGCGTCTCACTTTGTCTGCACTATGATGTGCATTTTTCATAAAATAATCAAGACTTTTAAACACTTCTGGAGTAATTCAAAAGCAATCATTTTAGAAGTACTTGTTTTTCATAAGCCACATCTACTCAAAACACCCCTGCTTGGAATCTCCCATGGCCCTCATAAAATAGGGATTTCCCTTGTCCCACAGTACATTCAGTCTTCTTAGTCAGCAAGACTTCAACAAAGGTTTTATTGTTCATAAAACATGGGAGAAAAGTAATTTCTCATCTAAAGCTTATATTATTGAAGCTACATGTGAAGTATAGCTACTTAAGATGCCAACCATCCTTGCCAGTTCACTGAACATAATTTATTTGTCATTATTATTACTTTGCATAGAAACTAAATAGTGCTATACCTCTTGCACTTATCCCAGTCAAGCACAACAGGAAACAGAACCTGCAAGGGAAAAGGAATGAATTCCCAATCTCTGTCGTGCACTTTCACTCAAAGTGCTTTTCTGTGAAGAACGCAGCTATGAGATGAGGACATTCAATTGTTATTGCTTATAAAAACAAATGCCCTAATCCTTAAGTTATATACAAGAGTACACCAGGAGAGGGCTCTACACAAACACTCTATACAAGAACTTAGACGGCATGACCTCTGCTGTGAGAACCTCAATGGGATCAGGATACACAAATGGTACTCTTTTACGAGGAAAGACTGAGAGACCTGGGTCTGTTTAACCTGGAGAAGAGAAGGCTGAGGGGGGATCTTATCAATGTTTATAAATATCTAAAAGACAGATGTTTATAAATATCTACAAAAATGATTGTTTATAAACATTTAAAAATATCTAAAGGGTGGGTGTCAAGAGGATGGGGGCAGACTCTTTTCAACTGTGCCCAGCAACACAACAAGGAGCAAGAGGCACAAACTGGAATACAGAAAGGTCCACCTGAACATGAGGAAAAGCTTTTTTACCGTGAGGGTGACAGAGCACTGGAACAGGCTGCCCAAATTGGTTGTGAAGTCTCCTTCTCTGGAGATATTCAAAACCCGCATGGATGCATTCTTATGAAACCTGCTGTGGGTGACCCTGCTTTAGCAAGGGGGTTGGACTGGATGGTCCCTTCCAACTCTGACCATTCTGTGAGAGATATCGATTGCTATTTTTAATAATGATTGTTCTTAATTGGAGCACTGGATCATGATGCTTAAGAAGAAAATGGAACTTTTCCTTACTCCACTGTCTGTCAAGATTTTTTCGTTATAAACCTTCCAATATACCGATAAATATACACGGTTCAATATATATTTCATTAAAAAGGTAAGCATCTCTATGCATACAAACATTATTTAACACTCTACCACTAAAGCTATATTTTGCAAGTGGGCAGGCCTGCAATTGCATGTTCCTTCTTCACTAATGAGGTAAACCCGGAATATTTACCTTCTTTTCAACCTTTGGCTCCACAAGCTGAGGAAACAAAAAGATTCCTTATTCACAAGACAGATTTCTCTTTAGTTTTCACAATTTCTTTCATGCAAGTGATTTCTAGTAGTTCTAATTCAGATGTTCCATCCTGTATCTTGTGATTTCATCTCTGCATATGTCTGAACATAAGCTCCTGTCTGGCTGCCCAATTTCAGCTGCAATTTCAGCATAAGTTTCAGATTACTTTTCTGGGTAAATTTTGCAAATAGAGTCTTCAGTGTATATATTGCTTTAAAAAGATCATAACATACTTTATGAGAAGTCACACTTACTCAATATGACCAAAATAGAAGACAAAAAAACCCAAGAAGCTTTCCCACTTTTTTGGAATTCACACCCCTCGGTAGTATTATTCAAGACTTTCCCTTGGCAATTTCCTAACAAGAACCTGATGCTTCCTGGTGACTTTGTATGTATGACATTACATAACATCTATTTATGTTACTACTAGCTTCCAGGATCAGATTCATAGTCTATACTTAAAAAAATCCTTAGTGGGTTATAAACCAAGATTGCACCTCTATAAGACAAGTCTATCAGATTTGATTAAAAATGAAACAGTAAACAATTCAATCAGATTAGATCCTTTAGGGTACTTTGATCTTTACCAGTTTCTGTATCCTTACCCGTAAGAAGAATAAATACAGTGATAAAAGTGCAAATCATGTGGTGGAGGAAGAAAGGCAAAAAATTATTGAATCATTCAAAAGATTTTTGTTTTAAAATAGGAAATTGAAACTTCTCCATCTCTGTTCCTATTAAGATTATGGAAGAATAGGCAAGAATTTCTAGAGTGAAAACATACAGTGGAATGCAAAACTTTAATTTGGGATTAAATAGGACAGCTATTCTGTTTGTGCAAAGTTAAATGCATCTAAAAATATCACATATATAGAAAAAATATTGCATATTCAGAAAAATGAATCTTTGACCTTCACTTCATCTAAAGGAGAGCTGCAATATATGGTGAGAAGAAGAAAGCACTACGTAACGTGCAGTGTCATCAATATGACTATTTTATTTTAATGTCCAAGAGGCACGTTGCTGCTCCTATCAAAGGACTGCAAAACTGTAGTTGAAACATGATGGGGAAAACTCTAGATTTTTTGTACGTTCTCTGTAAAATAAACACATGAAAAGCATAAGCACCTTTAAGAGAAATTCAGGCTATGCAGGAGAATTGATGTTGGTGAAATCTCTCCAGCCCCAAAGGAGAGGATGGTAAGGCTGTTCAAACTCCTTGCACAAGAGAAGGCACAGGGAAACATCCAAGGCACCTGCCCGCGCACTGATGGCTCTGTCAGCTTCACCTGACAGCACTAGAGAGGCAGAAACCCTGCCGTTCCCCTCCTGTGATCCCTCTGTTTCTGGGCAGTGGTTTGGCACAATCTCCTTGTAGTGCAGATCTACTGGAAATAAAGCAGAGAAAGTTTCAACCACAGATCGGTGTTCTTGCATCACAGAAAGTAAAGCAGGCTCTCCTCTGTCTGTCACCTGGAAATATGACAACTCGTGATCAGAAAGCCCACGCTTATGCCTACCTTCCATCTGCTTTGTCAGGGCTGCAGCTTCAACTTATTCTCCCAGGCTGTCACTGCTCCTTTCACGTGCAGGGTTTTTCATTTGGGATTTGGTTTTTTTTTTCCCCTACCTCTGTTGCAGAAATGTCACCCTGATTCCCAAGGCCACATGACTTTGCTCTGCACTGAGCGGGTCCCCCTGATACTGGAAGCGATGCCAACTGCTGTTCCTTCCCTCCTCTTTTCCTTTTGCTCAGACACTGAAACTGCACAGATGGGAGAGGTGTGTCTCAGTTTAGATAAAAACTAAGATGTGTTATCAGAAATTAAGAGATTTTAATCAGGAGAAAAAAAAATTGGTATAGAAAGGCTAACAGTTCTTAGCTACAAGTATATATATGTATATATAAAGCCACAAACAGAACAGAGCTAACAACAATCGCAATTGAAACCTTAAAACGAATCGAGTCCTGTACCCAAAACCTTGCGATGCAGCTCTCTTTAAGAGCAGCAACACAAGATGCTGCTCCTCGAAGAAAAAAACTGGCAAGGTTCCGGGCGCCTCCAGGGATGGAAAGAAAGGGAGAAGAGGGAGAGGGCAGGATAGCAACTGCTCAGGACCGGCGCGGGTCTCCCAGGAATTTGCAGCAGATCCAGGTGGTGACGATCGCTCCTTCCTTTAGGGACCGCACAGGACACGCGGTGCCCGCTGCCTCCTCTTTCCCGCGCAGCCGGAACACGACTCTGCCCCGGTTGCCCCTGAAACGTCCTCCCCCCACCTCCTCGCGTCTCACCTGGGTCCCAAAGGCCCCCTTGTGTTGGCAAGGGAGAGGAAAATTCCCTGAAAGATCCGAAATTATAACAAGGTGGCACCAGCCATCGGCAGGGAAGGCTGGAGAATTCCTGCCCCGAGGCCCTAACTAAGCAAAGGATGGGGTAAAAGAGCTCCAGTCTCTCCAAACCCGGGCTGTTACACTTTTGCAACGTTTCTGGTCTTCAAGGGTTGTTTGATGGCCTCCATTGCCAGTGGGCTTGTTGAACAGCAGCGCTGGCAAAAGCAGTTCAGAAAACTGAGAGCTCATTGGGATTTTAAGATCAATAGGGTTCTTTTTTTTTTTTTTTAGCCCAGCAGTTGTGGTAGGTGCTAAAGCATGTTACCTGCCCCAGATCCCGTGAATTCCAGGGGACACCCTGTGCTCCCATGAGCCCAGAGTGTCTGGGACCCAGGCTTGAAGACTCACTTAGCTGTTGGTTACAGTACAGTGATAACTGCCGCATGCCCTCAGCATCCGAGCCCAAGAGTACCACAACACCCTGTTAGTGTTGGCATCAGTGTTCCACTTGTAGAAAAACTAAGAAAAACCTTTGGTGAGGGCAACAAAGCCCTGACTACAACAGAGAAGGGGCAGTGGTTTCTGGTGAATAGAAACCATCCCGTGGGACTCCTGAAGCTAGAGGAACCCTCCTCACTGTGTCAAAGAGTATTTTCTCTCTCTGAAAGTAATAGCACTCTTCAAATTGGTGAAAAAAAAAAAATTTCCTTCAAAAGGAAGGAAACTTGGAAAACTCCGTGTTCCAAGCACAGTGGAAGTGGGGGTGATGGAACAGCTTGGGGCGAGCACAGCGCTTCAGCATGAAGCACAGTGCTTTCAGGAGAAGGTCTTATGGATGAAGGACAAGCCCTTGGCATGGCATCCAGCACAGCCGTGGTAAGCAAACCTCAGCTGTAGAGGGCTCTGATAATGGGAATGCTGACAGAACTGCTCTGTGGTTACAGCTTGTGAGAATGGATATTAAAGGTTCGTGTCAAAATAACAGAAAGAAAAAGGGCATAATGGAATGTTTACCTGTGGCTTAAGCACTTAATGGAAACTGCGGTTTTGACATTTATGCAAGGCTTAACTGTGCACGAATGTAGTTTTGCAACTCAGTGTCATGTATAATTCTATCTGTAACTGTGTATGTTTTAAATTGGGAAATGATGAGACGAGTGTCATATTTAGCCTTAACAATTAAAGTAATGCATCACACTTCCCCAGAGGTACTGCGTAGCCATAGAGAAAATAAGTACATTCCATAATTGTAGTTATAGAAGTAGTAAAAGAATTTACTACGGATGAAGAAAAGGGGGGACTGAAGAGGGGGTCTCTAGACTTACATTTTTAGACTTTAATTTTAAAAAGCAGAACCAATGAAGTAACTGTTCACAATAGAAGCAGATTATCTTTTAACAAATGACACTGTAACAGAAGACATTGTCCAGAACTACTGAAGTCTGATAAGGACCGTCAAGGGAAAACAGAATGTTTTATTAGCAAGAGATAAAGAGAAACTAAGGTCAGCTCCAGTATGCAAGTGCCAAAAGGCAAAAAAGGCATGACTAAGCATGCAAAAAGCTGAAAGGTAAAAAGTTCAACCCTGAAGATGACTACTTACTTCATCCTCACAACCACCAAAGATCACCACCAGAGGACACTGCGCAAGCGTGACAGGGAGGAGACTTAATTTTAATAGGAAGCAGGGATAGGTGATGCATATGTATAGGCGTATTGGGTAATCACATGCATATGTACTATTTGACTGTATATAAATGGGCACCAGTGGCGGATGAGTCAGGCATTTCTATGGAAGAATGATCTCCCATGCCTCCAGCACGCTGTATTACTCAAAATTCCCCACACCTGAAAATAAAGCACCTGGCTGCTGAATTGGACTATCAGAGTGGTCATTTATAACAAGCTTATCTGCACAAAGTGATGTAAGGGTCAGCGTTGCTGTCAAATATCCGCTGTGGCAACTAAAAAGTCGGCAGACCTTTTGTGGAAGCCTCACCCCAGGGCACCTAGGCGGCAGAGGTACACAAGTCCAGCCCCTTCACCTGCAGCCCCTGGCTGGAGTGCAACTTGCAGAGAGCTCCTCTTTCTTCCCTGGCCCATTGAGCAGCTGGACGTGCTGGCAGGTCTGTCCTTTGCAGGCTCGTTGTGGAGGAAAAGAACATTTTTCAGTGGGTTTTGGGGAAGGGAAAGGAAAAGAGCAGTCGTTGTGTAAGGGATCAGGTGCCTTTTCAGCACAGATGGTCACCGAGAGGACAGGAGTTGTCAGCAGCACGGACAGAGAGGAGGCTCTGCAGGGCAAACAGCTCTTTCCCCTTTGATCTTCGAGAGCATTTAGAAAGCTTCCTTCCCTCAGTGTCCAGCTGCAAAACTTAAGAAAGAACTCTGAACATTTCTTTATTTGATCGTGTTCATTTGCCACAGAAATGCTGCTTTTGCTAGCACCAGCCAGTTGCTGTGGATACCTCCTACGGCCTCGTGGCACATCCACGTTGTGAGGCGCTGGGAAGGGGTGTGTCCGAGCTAGGGCGAAGCTGTGGAGGACACATCAGCAGCTTGAGTCGGCAAAGCCTGAGCCAGAAGGGAACAAGGGAGAAAATGGCAGAGAAGAATCTGCCAGAGCCTGCTGACCCAAGCAGGATAAGGTTTTCGAGGTCTGAAAGGGAACAAAAGAGGTGGGATCTGCTGGTCTCGCTCCTCTACCCTCTAAGGCTTATTACTTTTCCCCCTGGAGGTTTTGGGCTGTGTTCCACATCAGGCTATGCTTGCTGAGTCTCATTGCCCTCCAGGACTGTGACTCCAGATTCCTGCTGGGGGACACCATGTCTTTCACATGCCCTGTGCTGCATGCAGAGCTTCATGCTGTTGGTGTGTAACTCTGCTGGAAAAGTGGATGAAGAGGGAAGGACCAAAAAATGCAGCTGGGGAAACTATTAAACAACAGGGAGAGTAAAAGAAAAGCCCTTCAGCTACAGCATCCTAGGGAAGCAGATTGGACATGATACACTTGTTCAGTGTATACAAAACCTTGCAATGTGATCAATGTACAAGCTGGCCTAAGCCTCAGTGCACCTCCACCTGCGAGTGAGGGTGCCAAGCCGCTCCTCTCAAGTAGTTGTGCTTCTCTAAAACTGACCTTTTTTTATTTATAGCAGTACTGTGGTTTTGCTAACTTTGTTCTGACCTCCCTGCCATGGGCTGGAATACTTCCCACTAGACCAGGTTGCTCAAAGCCTCATCCAACCCAGCCTTGAACACCTCCAGGGATGGCTCTCCCTGGAGCCTTCTCTTCTCCAGCCTAAAGTAGCCCATCTCTCTCAGCCTGTCCTTGTGTGGGAGGTGCTTTTCTGTAGCCGTCTCTGGGAGCATATGGATGACTGATGGAGCACATGGGAGATGTGGCTGGCTCTTTCTGGAGGGCACTGAGTGATTCAGATCCAAATTTTGGCTTCCTTGTATTCCCAGCCTAGACAGAGCCACAGGGATGTGGCCGAGGTGCATCCTCCCCTGGGGGTTCTTTCCTGGTGCAAGCTGATCAGCATTGAGTGGTTTCTTCCAAATATCCAACAAAATGCAGTCCTGGGCTGTTTGTACGCTGGCAGGATGGAATATTCCCCTGTATTCTCAGCTTACTTGTATATTTTCCTCCAGCAGATCCTTTCTGATGTGGTACCACTGCCTGTGATCCAGGCAGACGACCGCTCTCTTCCTTCAGTTGAGAGCATTGCCTGCTCCCAGAGAAAAAGGAAGGGTAGGTGGGGTCGGAAAAGAGGTCTGCTGAAAAACTGCCAAGCTTCCAAAGACTATGGACATGGCTCAGCAAGGCATCGGAACTGTCACTGACACTTACACTGACTGTAAGTCCCTTTCCTCAACTGTCTTCGAGTCACCTTGTCATGCAAATCTTCTGAAGTCTTGGTCACTTCTTTGTATATGGCCTAGCAGCATCTGGCTTGGGGCATGTGAACACTCGGTTGCCGCTTGGCACAAGGCAAGCTAACCAATATGAGAGAGACCTGACTGGAAGCTCTGGCAGTTCTCTTGGAGGTATTGGAGCCTGATGACCAACTAGAGCTATTGTACCTTGAGTGCCTTTCTCCTTCCCCACTGGAGTGGCCTGCAGCACTGCTGTTTCTCTACTGCATTTCAGCGTGTCAAGCGCCTTCCTTGGCAAGGAAGGTGCAGGATCAATACTTTGTGCATCTTGCTTCTCTGTAGCCATTTGTGACTGTGGGTGGTGTAACTTTCTTGGTACTGGAGCCATGATTGGAGAGATGCACCTTGGAGGAGCTCCTACCATGTTGAGGAATGTCATCCTCTGAGCTGGGCCTAAGCAATGTTTGCCTGTGTCCTCCTACAGGTGGTAGTGTGGCCAAAGTGGCCCTTGTCAACTCTGCCCCAAAGTCCACTGGGGACGTGCCAAGAAGACAAGAGCCCTTTGGAATTGGAGGAGCTCTGCTGCCAGAGGAGACCAAGTAAGTGTTTCTCAGTAGCACTGGCTGGTCAAGGGCCTCTCTTCCCATAGGCTCCTGTCTGCTTCCCCTGAAGCTCCATATCTTGGCAGGAAAGGATGCCATGTGGCTGGCAGGTCCTTTTCCAGAGAAACTTGCAACTGTTCTCGCTTCTTTCTTGGTGGGAAGTGAGAAGACCCTGGTTGCTGCTTATTCCATGCTGCTGTTAACTTAAGGTACTTTGTGTCTGACAAATTCCTCAAAGCACAGCGCTTCCTTGAACAAAACACTCCCCCCATCTGCCTTTCAGAATACAGCCTGTCCTGTACCCACGTAGCGGCAGCTGCACTCGTGGGAGCGAGGAGCAGTCCTGTGCTGGGCCCAGCAGCAGAAGTGCCCATTCTGTCCCATCTTCAGGGTGAACCTCCTTCTCCCAGAACTGCAAGAGACAACTGGCCAAGAGTAAGTACAAAGGGCACATTTGTGTGCTCTCCTGGAGCTCCTTCTTTACAAATGCACAAAGCTGCTGCTTCTGCTCTGAAAAAAATCCAGGTGATGCAGGAGGGTTGATGTTGGTGGCCTGAGGATAAGACGATGAGAAGAAATGGCTGCAAGTTGCGCCAGAGGAGGTTCAAGTTAGACAATTTCTTCACTTAAAGGGTGGTCAGGCACTAGAAGGGCTGCCCAGGGAGATGGCTGAGTCACCGTACCTAGAGGCGTTTAAAAGATGGGTAGATGAAGTGCTCAGGGATACGGTTTAGTAGTGGACAGGTACGGTTAGACTTAATCTCCTAGGTCTTCTCCAACTAAGCAAGTCTATGATTCCATGATCTGAAAAATATGACAGGCCACGATCAGAGACATCACCATTATGCCTGCCTTGCAACTGCTTTGCCTGGGTCTGGACAGGCTGGATTGATGGGCCGAAACCAACGGGATGAGGTTCAACAAGGCCAAGGGCAGAGTCCTCCATTTGGGACACAACAACCCCATGCAGCTTAGAGAAGCATGGCTGGAGAGCTGCCTGGCAGAGAAGGACCTGGGGGTGTTGGTTGACATCCGGTTGAACATGAGCCAGCAGTGGCCCAGGTGGCCAAGAGGACCAATATTACCTTGGCCTGTATCAGACACAGCGTGGCCAGCAGGAGCAGGGAGGTGATTGTGCCCCTGTGCTCAGCACTGGTGAGGTCACACCTCGAGTGCTGGGTTCAGTTTTGGGTCCCTCACTCCAAGAAGGACACTGAGGTGCTGGAACGTGTGCAGAGAAGGGCAACGAAGCTGGTGAGGGGGGTGGAGAATAAGCCCTGTGAGGAGAGACTGAGGGAGCTGGGGTTGTTTAGCTTGGAGAAGGGGAGGCTGAGGAGAGACCTCATCACTGTCTACAACTGCCTGAAAGGAGGTTGTGATGGGGTGGGTGCTGGTCTCTTCTCACAAGTGATGAGCGATAGGACAAGAAGAAATGGCTGCAAGTTGCACCAGGGGAGGTTTAAACTGGACATTAGGAAGAATTTCTTTACTGAAAGAGTGGTCAGGGATTGAAACAGCTGCCCAGGGAGGTGGTGGCATCGCCATCCTGGAGGTGTTTAAAAAACGGGTGGATGAGTTTCTTAGGGACATGGTTTAGTAGGGAGACAGGCACGACTGGACTCAGTGATCTCAGAGGTCTCTTCCAACCTAGTGATTCTATGATTCTATAGTGTTCACGAGAAACCATGAAACGTTGGAACCTGCGGAGAGCACAAGATCCAGAGACTTCTTACTATTACACCTCTTAATAAGTTAGAGAAGTGTTTTAATTCATATATTCCCTCTCTGTCCCACTGGTATTATTTATGCTGCTCCCAGTAATCTCTGCCCTCCCACTGCAATACAAGGGTGGTTTCTCTGTGATGTGAGCTGGCAGGAATCCACCCGTCTGAGTGGGCCTTCACTGTCATGGGAGTTGTTCCTCATGACCTGCTACCTGCTGGGCCCAAAGTCCCACCTGGGCTCTCTGGGGCACTTCGGACCAGTGGCCCATCTGCTTAGCAAGCCTCTGACAAGGGGGTCAGGTTCCGAGGCTTTGCTCTCTCCCTGGCTGTGTTAACAAAATCTGAGTTCTCAGCCTGCTCTCTGCTGATCTATTGACCTCGTACAAATGCTTACTCTGTTGTGCAGGGTTGCCAAGAGCCACTGGGGACTTCGTGTCTGCTGCTGTTTTCTTCTGCCGGTAATTGGGAAGAAAACTAAAAGTGATTGAGGGAGAAATTTTACTTTGCATCAAGTCACATTCTAACTTTTTTTTCGTTTTTGTGAGAGAGAGGGGACACTTCGTTTTCTCTGAAGATAAGATCAATGAAAGTATTGCTTTGCCTCTTGTAGTTGGAAAGAAGGAATGCTTTTCTTCTGTTTTTCCATCTGGAATTGGGAAGGATTTCTTTCCAGTTTTGAAGCCAGTGCTGGAATCCTGTCTCTTCCCTGTATGTTTTCCACCGCCCCTTCTGTGGAAAAATGGAAGGATCCCAGCACCGGCTTCACCAGAAGTGAAGAACAGACTGTTGTTTGGCTTTAACGCCTGCATGTTTGGTAGTAGGAGTTCCAAAAGCTGCCTCCTTGTCCTTAGGATCTGAGGAACTGGCGCTCTGGAAGGAAAGAGAGTGCAATGAGCTATGGTGGACCTCAATGCTGGCCTTGGTGGAAGTGTGAGGAAGTGCCCTGGAGCACAGCTCCTCTGGGGAGGTTGGAGCCACAGTGTTGCAGGAGGCGTGTGACTTCAGGAGTCGCTGAAGCTGCATTAGAGAGTGGGGAGCTGGACACAACTGGGCACTCACTCTTCCATGGGAAGCCTTCCTGAGGGGAAGATTTACTCCTGGGGGGTTATGTCTGCCTGGAAAGCAAGTATCCCCAGAGGTGGTGCCATCAGGGGGAAGGTGCTGGTTAGACCCAGGTGATGGGGCAAGGGAGACAGTCTCTCTCATAACGTTCAAGGGTCTGGTGGGGTTGGAAAGAGGAGAGCTTCTCATGTCCCAAGTCATATTTGCTGCCAGAAGACTTTGCTGTCAAGGGGTAAAAGGTGTTGGCAATGGATGCAGTTGGTGGTGACAGCTCTCAAGCTCTGCTGGTGGCTTTTTGTGGTTGCCAAAACCCAGACTGGTGGAGCTGTCTGTAGACACTGACTGGGGGATGTATCAGTTGCATCTAAGTTTTCTCACAAGCAATCTTCCTTTAAAAAGAGACTCTGCTCTTGCCCCAGTGTGGCCAGAAAATGGCAGGGCACATGTAGCAGAGGCTGAAAGCTTTCCCACATAGAAGAGTACAGACCTTTTTAACAATATCTGCACTTCTATTTTCTGAAAAGGTAAATTAATACTTAGTGCTGTCGTTGTAAAAACATTAGATAGGAGGAGGTCTTTAAAATCCTCTTAAGGAGGCCTGGTAATTATTTCTGATAGCTACAGAAACAGGACATTCATCACATAATCAACCTTTTAATTTTAAAGTGAAGTTAAAATTACATTTTTAAGCAAGTGAAGACAAATACCAGATATTTTCTCCAAGGTTTTAAGTTATTAAAGCAAAAAAGTGACACCTTTTCACAACAGGGTTTAGAGGTTGTGCAGTTACTGTAATAACAGAAATTTTGATGAAATAAGTTACCAAATCACAAGTGGTACTTATCAGTGTTTTGAATATGAAATTACAACACTAAAAATCACACCACTCAAACCCAAGCATAACACCAAATTATGCAAGTGTTAATGTAAAATCAAATTATATATCATATGCACATGAAAAACAAACTAGTTGCAGTACACAAGCAAAAATACTGCCTAGGAGTATCCCTTACTCTTACCTTCCTGATGCATTAATAAAATAAGCGTCCACATTACAGGCTAACTTTCCCTTCCTCAGGCAATCTCTTCATCCACCTTATAAACTAATAGGTACTTAATACAAAAACTTTGAAGAGCTCTCCCTCATTCTGCATGGCCCAAAATGTGTTTTCTACCACCTCTACTATTTGTAACTAGAGGAATCAACAATTGCAGTTACTAATTGCTATGTAATTAGAAGCATGAGCTTGTATTTTTCAGGTTTCCCCTTCAAATCTGCATCCTAAAATGCCTCTTTGAAGAAAAAGCTAATGCTTCATCATTCTTCTCAGTTGAAGACATGCGCGATATGAAATGAGGCAATCGCTCAGAAACGAGAAGAATTTAAGCCCTTGTAAGGCAGCTACAGAAGGGAAGTGTCTGATGAGGGAGTAAACCCATTACAAAAATCTATTTTAAGAGCTCAGAAAATGAACGATACCGCTTGGGGGGACAGATGTCTCAGATAGTAACAAAAGAAATTAACCTAGGAAAAATTAAGGCTTCTTCCCACTTTTCTAACGCCAGCTCTTTTTTTTACTGTCTTCTTTCTTCTTTTTAAATCAAATAAAATATGATAAGTGTAATTTACAAAAAATATCACACAGCCCTAATACTCAATGACCAGAATAATTATCAAAGGAGCCCATCATTACTGAAAAACAGAACATGAACTTCCCAGATGTAACAAACATTCCCTTCCTCTTGCTTCTAATGAAAAGTTAGTCTTGAAAAGACTGACTATGTTTTTTCAAATGAATATTCGACATGTGGCGATTATCTTGTGGGAAATAATAATTTATTTTTTTTGTTAGAATGAAGCATTAAGTATTAAAACATTATCTGTTCATCTTCCACAATTACATGGTTTGACAAGCTTGTGATAATAATTACTATATTTACATGATGGGATTTTCTGTGCTTCGATTCTGTATAAACAAACATACCTTTACTTTCCAAAGGTCAAGCATGTAGTAAGAACAGCATATTTTTCTATTTTTCTTTCCATTTTGCAAGATATATTACAACATTATGAAACAGCCCACTTCCAAGAATTCGTTAAAGGAGTGGACTTTCAATTTCCAGTATTAATTTCCTGTTTTCCTGCTACAAAAGTGCGAAAGTTAAAAACTGGCTCTGACACTGAGCCATTTTACCTCATATTATGGTGTGGGCTATGCAGACCTCATGAATCCCTTCCAAAACCCCTCTAAAACTGACCTCACTTAGGCATTAAGACTTGCAGCTGCTGATGCTAACCTTGGGAGATTTTCCTCTCTTGAAACATGATGGTTATAATTCTGGCCCATGTTAATGATCCAAGATCTCTGGAATTTAAAAAAGCCCAAGACTTCTGATTTTAAACATTTCATTAAGAAGTGTTTGTTGTTAAAACTGCAGAGGTCAATCACCCACCAGCTCACTCCACTTGCACCAACAATAGCTTTGTCTGGAAGCTGGGGTTGGGACTGGAATCCCCTTCCCATTTCTGATCATTTGTTCTTTTTACAAAAAGCTTGCCTTGTCATGGTAAGAAAAGCACAGGTCTAAAGGTAACAAAAAACGAGAAAAGGACATACCTCAACTGATAAGGAGCAAATGAAGCACTGGCATCCTGCCACACTTACAGCACAGCTACGTGACCCGTGGGTGGAAACAGTGGTAAGCAAACAATAACAGGCTGTGTTTGAGTTGTGTTAAGTTGTATGGACTACGATAATATTTCAATGTTACTAAATCTTGTTGTAAATGGAAAGAAAGTACAGGTTAAACAGGTACCACAGGAAGACCACAGCACGAAACCATCCATGCTCCGATTGTGTGCCTGGCCTACTGCAGTTTGCAATCCTCTCTTTTCAGCAACACAGAAGGCTGGGGGCAGGGGACCCTTTCACCACCTCCCCTCCAAAGACATGACATTTCTATTTGTTTCAGAAGCTGCTGCATTCTCATTTAGATGAACAAAACCTACA
This sequence comes from Neomorphus geoffroyi, assembly GCA_033558235.1. Classification (NCBI taxonomy): domain Eukaryota; kingdom Metazoa; phylum Chordata; class Aves; order Cuculiformes; family Neomorphidae; genus Neomorphus; species Neomorphus geoffroyi. Next base: position 5,086,869 of record JAUMJM010000048.1, read on the forward strand.
GCACTGTTGTCTGAAAATTGGGTTCATTTCCCAGGTGTGCAGAACACTAACCAGAGCACACCAAGTCAAAGTATTAATTTGTTTCCTGGTTTTGCAAAGATGGGTGTTAGGTGGCAATTCCACAAAGCCAGCACACACATAAGGGGAGTTAGTGCAATATTTATGTTACTTAAAAATGAATAGTCAATTGCATTACCTCTTCCCCATGTTTTTACTGGTCATTTCTTTCCTTGCTTCGATTTAAAGGAACCTTCATCCAAAATTCCAGCCTGCATGGTCAAGGAGGCACCTTTCCTGAGGAGGTGTGTTTTTCTTCTATAATTACCTGTTAGTGAGGATAGTTCACCCAAAGTTCAAGATTCATTAGTCAGTCTCTTTGTTCCCTTGTACTTATCTTGGTATTTCCTTACTTGGCAGATTTAAGGTGCTATCCTGTCTCCTCTTTTTGGACTTATCTTGCCCAATTTGAGTATGTCTTCTAGCCTCTTTCATATCTCCCCAACTACTTGTCTCAGAAACTTCAGGTTATTTCTACTCTAGTACCCAATAAACCCAAAAGCAAACAATGTCAACCTGACCTAAACGGCAGCCAAGTGGTTCCTTTGGTATTGCTTTAACAAGCATGGGAGTTCCTCACAGTATGTGAGTTTTGTATACTAGAAGCTCATCTCTTTCACTGTAATTAGCAGATTTCATTAGCCTACAGCACCTCCTCAAGTCCTGATATAGCTGGTGTTATCAGCACAGTACATGCTGCATGACCTGGTGTAAATATGTGAAAGGAACATGCAAGACTGCCAGGGTGTATTTTCCAGGGTTTTTATCCTTGGAAGGCTTTTAGGAAGCCAGTGTTTAATCCAGAGATTGCTTTAAACCTCAGCCCCAGTGCTGTGGCCTGGCTTGGGCCAAAATGATCAAAGGCCCGGAACACCTCCCCTGTGAAGAGAGGCTGAGAGATTTGGGGTTGTTCAACCTGGAGAAGACTCCAAGGGGACCTTACTGTGGCCTTTTAATACTTAAAGGGAGCTTACAAGAAAGATGGGGAAAAAATTTTTTTGCAGGGCCTGTAGCGATAGGACAAGGAGTAATGGTTTTAAACTAAAAGACAAGAAGTTTAGACTAGATATTAGGAAGAAATTCTTCACACTGAGGGTGGTGAAACGTTGACAAAGGTTGCCCAGAGAGATAGTAGATGCCCCATTCCTGAAAACATTCAAGGTGAGGTTGGATGAGGCTCTGAGCAACCCGATCTGTTTAAAGATGTCCCTGAGACAAGAAGCAGTTACTATTATAAGAAGTGGAATATTTTGAAATAAACAAAAGTAGAGTTAAGTTTATCTACATAACTGCATTTTTTGAAAGTTAGATGGAATGTTCCTCACAAGGGAAAGAGGAGGAACAGGGGATGATCTCTCCTCTCTGGTGACCAATAATAGGAGACGAGGGAATGGCAGGAAAATGTGCCAGGGGAGGTTGTTTATCCAGAGAGTGATGGAGTACTGGAACAACTCCCCAGGGAAGCAGTCACAGTGCCAAGCCTGACAATATTCCAGAAAGATTTGGACAATGCCCTCAGAAACATGGTGTGAATGTTGGGATAGTCCTGTGCAAGGACAGGAGTTGAACTCAATGATCCTTGTGGTCCCTTCCAACTCAGGTCATTCTATGATTCAATGATGGCATGTTTTCTGTATAGCATGTTTTGTTCAAATACTGTTTTTTCCAGATACTGCTCAGAGAGAAATGGTAACATCTTGTGTTAAGTATGGTTATGTGTCTTTTCTATAATCACCAGTTTGCAGTGTTCCTCTATCTAGAATGCAAGGTCAGACAGAGCTGGCTCCAAAGCTCTAATTAGCAAGAGATTTGGCTGTTGTGAAGTTCATAATAACATTAAAATTAGTCCTTGGAAAGTAATAGAATACTCCTAAGATTTCTGTGAAAATTTACATATACGCATCTAAGTGGGAAACATACTCTGTCCCCAGCTTGTCTCGCTAGGGGTAATTGATGGAAATCATTCCCTCTTGTCCAGTGCTGAACCAAAGGATGCTACTTTGTAAATCTCCAGAACGAATCTTAGAGAGTTTATTTGCCAGCATTTTCAGTATCATCCCTGCTCACTGCGGGGGCATTGGACTAGATGACGTGTAAAGGTCTCTTCTAACCTAAACCCTGATCCGAGGGCTGGAGCACCTCTGCTGTAAGGACAAGCTGAGAGAGCTGGGGCTGTTCAGCCTGGAGAAGGCGCTGAGGAGACCTTGTAACGCTTTTCCAGTACCCGAAGGGGCTACAGGAAAGGCACTTTTTACTAACACATGGAGCGATAAGATCAGGGGAAGTGGCTTTAAATTGTAAGGGGAAAGATTTAGATTAGACATTAGGAAGAAATTTTTCACGATGAGGGTGCTGAGGCACTGGCACAGGTTGCCCAGGGAAGCTGTGGATGCCCCCTCCGTTAAGTGTTCAAGGCCAGGTTGGATGGGGCCTTGAGCAGCCTGGGCTGGTGGGAGGTGTCCCTGCCCATGGCAGGGGGACTGGAACTAAGTGGGCTTTAATTTCTCTTCTAACCCAAACCATTCTGTGAGTCTGTGATTTTATAAGGCGGTCGCCGAGCCACCCGGCCGCGGGAAAGGGCGCGTTCTTGAAGAGAGCCTGAGCTGCCACGGTTTCCGTACGCAAAGCCGCGGCCGCGCCTCCCCGGCGGCTGCTGGAGGCCTGCAGGCTGCCCTCGGGCGACACGTTTCTGCCGCCCTTCCCGGTGCTCGCCTGGTGTGAGGTGCGGCCCTACCCCTCTGGCAGCGTTTGCGTGCGCCAGGGCGGCATGGCGAAACAAAGGGACCCGTTCACCTTTAAGCGCCTCCCACCGCCCCCGCGCACGTGGTGCGGGACAGGGGCGGGGACGCCGCAGAGCGTCACTTCCGGCTCTCGCCTGGTGCGGAGCAGCGACACGCGGAGCGGGACGTGAGTGCTGGGGTCTCCCCTCGCGACCCGGCGGCATCGCCGCCGCCATTTTCCCCCCCGCATCCCTACTGCCCAGGCCTGGCCGCTTCCCTCCCCATCTCCTTTCCTCCCGGGCGGCGCGGGGCGGCTACGCCGCGAGGCTTCCCGGCAAGGCTTCCCCTTTTCCTCGAATGCCGGGAGGCTGCCCCCGCTGCGGAGCGGGCCTGAAGAGGGAGAAGGCGCCGCTGCCGTGAGGGGGTTCAGTGAGGGAGAAGATGGCGGCGGCGGGAGCTCCCCCGCCGGGACCGGCCGTGCCCCTTGACACCCTCGGCCCTCGCGTCGCGCTGGCTCCGCTCTCCGCCGCGTCCTCCAGGCCTCCTGCTGTCCCCCAGCCCTTTGCCCCAGAAGAACCCGAGCGCCCTTGCTTGCTCCTTCCCGCCTGGCCGTTACTCCTGTTCCTGAGGGAAAGGCGAGCCGTGGAGAAGAGGGATAGGGAGGAAAATGGCGGCTGGGATCCGCCTACCTAGTGCTCCCAGGCCGGGCTCGCCTGTCTTTCTCCCCTGTCTTCTCTTCGCCCTCGCCTGGCCGCGCTGTCCCCAGTATTTCCTCACGCCCTGCCGTCCTCTCCCAAGGGGCTCCCGCCACCTCCAGATCCGTTTCCCCCCCGGTTTCCGCCCTCACTTTCCTCCATGTTGTCACCCCCGGGTTGTCCCCTGCGGATTCCCGCGCCCTTCGCCTTATGAAGTCCTTTCTGTTTCGGCTCCCCGATTGCAGGTTATCATTGTGCCTTATTTTTGCATTGTCCCGTTCCAGCTCTCCTCTGCCTCCGTCCTGCAGTGTGGCTTACGAGTGCTTCCTCGTTCCTTGTTTTGCCTTCAGTGCTGCAGCTTCCATCGTTGTGCTCTAGGCTATTACGACAGAACTTACCCTACTTTAGTACCGCACTGATCTATTAGCTCTATTCAGACTCCATTTTTTTATGTGCATATTTTTTTTTATTAAAAAAATCTGTTATGACTTACTGTTTTCTGAAATAGCTCCTTTAATGTTTTACTAGCAGTTTATTTATACAGTTTGTCTCTGGGATGCTTTTATTCTGAAAGAACAAATTAGCTATTTTTTTGTTACAAACTGCTTCTAGCAGCAAGCAAGATGTGCAACTGGTCTGTGTAACCACATGTTTGCATACTAGCAAAGAACTAGTAGAAGAACACCTGGCAGCATGCTTTCAAGGAAAGCTGAATGTCTCCTTGTTTTGGCAAAGGATTCGACTCTAGTGGCTGGTGTGTTGAAGCTGCAGTGGAAATCTTCCTTGCAGTACTGTAGTTCACTGTGGCTGAGGTGGTCTTTCAGACTTCTGTATTGGTGGGAATTTCAGCTTCACATATGACAATTGTGTAGCACATTGCTTGCAAATCCAAATGGGTGAAATGGCTGTGGAAATGTGTAGATCATGTTAGGGCCATAAGAGTTTATATTTGTGAATGTAATGTCGAGAATTTAACTGGAGGACAGTATTGTATTTTGTACAGTATGGTTTCTGCCATACCTAGGGGTATGTGAAACTGGTTAAAAATTTTCCCTTTTTAAATAGTTCATGAAGTAAAACAGTGCATTTGATGCGGTTGCAGAAACAAGGGGAAGAGATAAAAGAGGAAACTCTTTGAGATTGCATGTACAGGGTGTATTAAGGCTTATTTAAAAAAGCAGGCAAGTCTTCAGGAGGGTTTTTGGTAAGATGAGCCGGTACAAGCAGGCTTGAACATGGCTTTCCAGCTGTAATTCCTTGTACGGTGTTCTCATGTTATTTTTCTCTTCCTAGAATGCCTAAGTCAAAGGAACTTGTTTCTTCAAGCTCATCTGCCAGTGATTCAGATAGTGAAGTTGACAAAAAGGTGAACATGATATGTAGTTTATTACTACTGTATTAATTCATATACAGTAGTTGTATGTTATGCCACAATGTGCGTGTCATTCGATATGATTTATCAGACACTTAACCCAAACCACCTCCTCTGCCCTATCCCCCCGCCCCGCCTTCCTCAACTAAAACAACCGAAAAAACACAGCTCCCAAAACTCAGCTCCCATGGCTAGTGTTTAAGTGAATAGGATGCTTTTTTCCTTGCAGTAAACTTTTTTCTTTAAGTTGCATTCTGCACCCTTCAGGATTTTCCATGTGATAACTTCCTGGAATTCTTTGCTGCTTTGTGGCCAGTGATAAAAGGTGCTATGTAAGCTGCCCCTGGTGGCAAGAATTTGGACTGATTTTGAGGACAAAACCCTACCCCCCACCATTTTGGTATCTGGATTACTGTCCAAACCAAACCTGCTCACTTGCCCTGTCCTCTGTGTGCCACTTGCTTATCTTGTTTGCATGTTCTTTTTGTTTCTTATAGATTCTTGCATTTACTGAAATACCGGCTGCTAGTTTCTCACTTAAAAGTTGAACCCAGATGAATGTCTTTGAGTTGATTAATTGTAGCATGTGTTGACTGTTTTAAATGTGTAACTTGAGTGCTGTTATTTTAATAGTTACTTAATTTATAAGCTTGTATAGGTTTACCATCATTTGAACAAAACCTGAAAAAACCCAGTGAATTTATCTTTTTAAGAAATGCTGGGTGGTGATGCAGATGTCGGGTCATTTAGGGTGGTGAAGTGGCTCTGTCTGCTTTATGGAGTGATTCAAACAAGACTTGGTTGCTCACTTGCAAGTGAGTTGTTCTGTTAAATCTTAATATTGAGACGTAATGGTCAGGTGATTTTTTTTTTTAATAGGGAAATGCATTGCTGAAAAGAATCTGACACTTGGCTTTGGTGGGCAGTAAGGTGCTGCTTTTTTTTCTGTTGTAAACTCCCATATTTGCTGTAACTGTTTCATCTTTAAGAGTAGTGAATAATCTGACTTACAGGTAATAGCCTCTGAATGTTTTTAAAATGTCTTGCTGTGCACAGAGATTTGATGCTGATTTTTCTTAAATTACTCTGAGGGAGGTAATTTTCAGAATGTTTCTTCATCATCTCATCTGTTTTTTATTTTTGAAAGAGTTCTGAACTGTCTTGCATTTTTGTTGCTGTTGGTGGAAAGGAAGGTGAAACCTCCACCAGATTTTGAATTTTTTATTAAAATTACTGAACTAGCAGTGTTATTGAGCAGAAAGAGAAGGATTTTTGAAATGCATTTTTCATCTAATTCAGTTCTCTTTAAATACATAGAATGAGTTTTGATTCATACTTTTCTTTTTTTATTCTCGCTCCAAGGCAAAGCGGAAAAAGCAAGCAGCTCCAGAAAAGCTTGTAAAGAAACAAAAGACTGGCGAAAGTTCAAAAGGTGCAGCTTCTTCTAAGCAAAGTAGTAACAGAGACGAGAATATGTTTCAGGTAAAATTGATCACTTTTAGAGCCTCATTAAGGTAAATTTTACTTCATGTTTAGTATAAATTTCATCAGCTGATCTGAATATCTTGGCAGCACAGTGCTTGGTCTCCTGAAGCTTTGGCCGAAGGGGATTATGATGCCAGCATGCAAATGAGATGCTAAAAAAAAAAAATGGTGGTTTCAGCAGAGTAAAAGAATCTGGGTTGTAGCAATTGGTCTAACCTTTATGTCTTTGCCCGTGGTAACTCTCTGGTTACTCATTTTGTTCATAAATATGGCATTTACCGTGAGTATACTCATGTATTTAGTAAATATTAGATCAGGACTGTCTCTACGTGGAAGGTTTTTTTAATTAGGGCTCCTGAAAGAAAGGTTCTTGGAAACTGAAGTATGGTTTCTATGTAACTAGATCAAGGGCAAGCTGGCTCCTCTATTGTAAGACACTGTCTTGGAGTAAGTTTTGCTCTTCTCTTTGTTTTATGATGCAGGGTTTTCTCACTGAACATCCAAAACCATTGTAATTTATGACATTTTCCTTGTTTTGAAGATGGGGTGAATGTACATTTTTCAGTAGCAATATGTGTCTGTGAATTAAGGGTGCTGCAGTTACTGAGGTTAGCAGAGACAGTGGCAATGTGTGCTATAAAGCTGTGCAAAAATTTATGTAGCTCAGAATTTATCTGTTTTTGGGGTGTGAATCAATACTTAAGATTATTAAGTTTGTGAAATTGTATGTGCAGTTGCTTAATAGGATGGCCCCTACTCTGAGTAAGGCAAAAGAATTGATTTTGGGTTGTAGTTGTGCCAAGTGGTACAACAAAAAAAAAAAGTATATTCTAGAGAGACTTGTGTAGCTGATACTGTAATACAGGGCTGTTACTTTTAATGTATCGGTTCTCACTTTTCACCTATAGTTGGGAGATTCAGTTGAAGGCAGGAGTGCCTGGACTTCCCCATCAAAGGAAGAATATAATATTTTTAGTTCTGCTGGGGCATGCTTCGAACTGTATACAAAAAATGAGATAGTATCTTCTATGGTTAATGAGGTGAACTGCAGTTAGAAGTTAAAAAAAAAAAAAATCTGTAAGCTTTATGGTACATTTGTAATAAATTCAGAAATTATGGCCTTGGGGAAAGTGGTTAAAATTTTTAATGCTCGTCTAATGCCAAAAAAAAAAAAGGAACTGCAGTTTCAAATAAAAGGAAAAGTTTCTGTGTGCTCTGATTTATTTCAACCTTTTTGACCTAAGATAATAAAAATACTAAAAAAAGACAGCGGCGGATTCCTATTAGTCTGATAAGAACAGGATTCTTCCAGTATGGTGTATAATACAGAGAAAATATTTCAATATCACCTTGACCTAAAACAGCAGTGTTACTTAGTGCCTGCCTTTTAGTTAATCAACAAAAAAACCTTTTTTCAGTTTGCCTGTTGTGTTCTGTGAAGCATTGTGAGTTTTTTCATGATACATAAGCGTATGTGTGTTAGCCAAGGTGTGACTGTGAGTGTAGAAATAGCACTGTAGGTCTCAGGATGCTTCCCCTTTCCCCCTAGCCAGGACAGCATGCTGGAAGATCTAGTTAATTTTTTAGGTACAGTTTTCTTTGTTTTAGGACTGCTAGCAATAGCAGAAACTCTACTCCTGCTTTCCTGTGGCAGTAGAATGATCTCTGATGCATAATGACTAGGCCATACAACTTAGAAGTGTGGCTTGAATTGATGGAAATCTTGCAGGAGCATAGTCAGAAGTGCGGTGGTGCCTATGTTGTGTGTGGGAGTGGCAACAAATAATGTGAAACTCAGAGGCTGCATGTTCAACACCTTCAGACTGTGTTCTTAATGTATACAGCTTGGCTTAATATAAAGCTTGTTGTGACAGCTGTATTCAGAAGATTCAGCATTGTCATAAAGATCTACATTTAATTATTTTTGTTTGACACTGGCAGTGTAATGGTATTCTTGCGACTTATTATGAAGAGTAGTATAAATGTAAGTAAAAGGGAATTAATTCATTATAAGAGAGCAAGTGTATTATTCATATGTTTTGGTTTTATAGGTAGCCTAGTGTACTTTGGAATTTGTTACAGGATTTGTTTGAAGTTGGGGTGCGGAAATGTATCTTGCAGCCGTTTGTGGTGTATTACTAGAAGCCCTAGGGACAAGCATTTTTTATGTTAATGTGGAAGGATTTAGTGTGGACACGTTAGATTTCTGGCTGTGGCTTCAAGCCAAGGTGAGCTCTGGCATCATGTGCTTTGGTTAGTTTGACAAATCCTGTCATATGCCTATGCCTGATTTGGATAAGGTTTGTTAATGCTGTCAGGATACAGTATTAATGACTATGCAGAGTGGAATAACATCATCAGGCATTACACTGAAATTGTTGTTTCAAAAGTCATCTATCTGTTTATTGTCCTGCCTCCTCTGCCCTCCTTTTTATTTTTTTCTGTTTTAAAATTCGAGTCATATTTGCTTTATGACTTGAGAAATAAATTCTTGTTTACCAGTGTGATGTCTTTATTTATTGTAGGCTTCTGAAAGTAGATAAAAACATAGGTTTATGACACTTTGGAAAAGGTAATTGGTTTAGCATATTAATTCTGAAACTTAGGTGATCACCCATGCATTTATGATCAGCTTGCTCTGTTGCAGATCTCTCTGTTTACAGAACTTTTTGTAGTGCACCTTCTATACATATATTTACCAACTAAGAAGGAAGGATGCATTTTTGCTGTCTCTTAATTCCACAGTATGTATACAGTTTAATCCAGACAAGCTGGAAATAGGAGGAAAGATGGTGAAGGTGGTTGCTGAAAACTGTGCAGACAGGAAGTGGGTTGCATAGCTGTGAAAGGAAGTGAGACACAGTTCAGTGCATTTTATTCTAAGAATCAGAAACCTGGAAATAATGCTTTTCATGTCCTCTGGCTTATGTAATTCAAGAATAGCGTAACCTAAGGAGCTGCAGGATTTAATGAAAAGCATGAACTTGTTCTGTAGGTGGGGGGTAGGTCAGTGCTGGGGTAAGTCAGTGTAACCCTTGGAATGCTACTGTAGTTATAGAGATACGAAAGCATCCTAAGGCCAGTGAAATTGTGCTAGGACTGTCAGCTACTGTGTGAAAAAAGAATTGTTCAGAAATAAATCTGTGCCAGGTAACTAAGCGTCAAGAAACATCAATTAAATAGTTAAATCAAGATTTTTGTTGAAGTTTTTAACCACAGATGTTAATCAAAAATGTACTTTGGAAGCCTGTTCAGAACTCTTAGCAGTGGCAACTGTTCTACATAGAGTTCAACTAAAAATTCAGATTTCAGTACAAGCATTCAGCTGAAATCTAGACAGTGATGTAAAGCCTCAATTAACTTCAGCATTTTCATGAGGAACTGTTTCCATTTCACGTAGACTTACTGAGTAAATGTCAACTTTGCATTATTGCTCCTTGCGTTACTATAGTTGAATTAAGACATGGTCTTTTACATTCAAATTCTAAACCTTTTTACTGTATTTGTAGATGTAATATGCTATATTGTGTCAGATTTTATTTCCTAGAGCAAATCTGGAGTTTAATATTCTTTAGTAGCCCAAAAAAAAAAAAAAATCTTGAAGCTGTTCTTAGAGGTGACCTTGAAAGTCACTGAAGCATTAAGGGGTAAAGCAAGAAACCTTCTTCATGTAGGCTACTTAAGTCATCCTTTGCCAGCAGTGCTGAGGGACTTGGGTATGATACCAAGTTTGGTCTGGAAGAACTAAGCTACCATGATGTAATACTTTACAAATTTAAAATTCAAAAATATTACAGTGAAGGTATTTAATAACTCAGTCAAAAGTTCTGTCTTATAAACTGTAACATCATGTTCATTTTAAAGGATGTTTTGAAGTAGGAAAGCAGCTGTTTCAGGCTTATGGTATCTAAAGCTGTCCTGTTGTTTTAAAATAAAGTATAGACTTAATTTAATGTGATCTACATAAGCAGAAAAATTACTTAAGCAAACAAAGTGTTCTCGTTTATTTTGTGAGATAAGTTTGACTTAAACATTTGTGAATGATTTTTACTTGATTGCAGAGTTGAGGCTGTCTGATAAGAATGCTAGTAAGATGTGTTTGGGCTCTCATTAAATTATATCAAGGTGCACCAACTAAGGAAGTTGAAAACTAAAGTTAAGATTGTATCAGGAAGGAATATTCTATTATAAAATTGTTTGCCTTAGAATGTGTTCTTTATTCATACCATCTTTCCAGAAGGTGCGTACAGAATTCTAACGATTTCTTATGTGAATTGCATTTGATAGTTTCTGTTATCTAATTTCTGATTCTGATTCACATTATGATTTAAATTTCTGTCTACAAGTAGTCTTTAATTTGGAAGGATCTTTTAGAAGCCTAAATTTGTAGTGTAATGCATAGGTGTCCCTGTGCCAGCCACAGCCTTCCTTCCCCCAGTAAAAAGAAAGCATTCTTGTAATTCGGTAAGCCACTGGGGGCAGAATAATGGAATTCCAAAGTCATTTCATGCTGTGCTATGAGCTGCAAACTTTAAGACTTAGTTGGTTCTTTGGAAAACCTGGTATAGTGAGATAGTTTTTTAACCACAGTTTCAGTGAAGTGCTGTAAGGGCTTGGGAGCAGGCTTGCGACAGACAGTTGGTGGCTTGCTTTCATTTCCATCTGTATTTATCGTGTTTAAGGAAAAAAAAAAAAAAGAAACAGAAGCCCCTCTAGAAATTATGCTTATCTCATGTGAATATTTAATTTGGTTTCTGTTCATATGAAATGGCCTAAAAAATAGATTTGTGAGGAGAGCTCGCTCTTTCCCTGTTTGTTTAGCACTCCTGCAAACGAAGATGGTTATAATACAGGCAAAAATTTATTTCAAAAAACACTGAATTATTGGCTTTTGGAAGAACTAAGCTTATTAAGAATTACAGGTATTTTTATTCTGGGAGAGCTACTTCTGCATTAGGCATTGAATGCTGAACTTGTTTTAAGTCGTTCATCCATTTATATTGTCATTACCTATTAGCCTACTGATTACTGTGGATTAAGCTTTTGATCTAGTTGTTTCTCTGGTATCTCAAATAAGCTGCTGTGTGCAGTGTCACATGTCTGAGCCTGATACTACTGGGAACAGTGAATGCTGTAATATGTAAATACCTAAAAGACCCTTATATGTGTTTTGACAGATTGGCAAAATGAGGTATGTCAGTGTTCGTGACTTTAAAGGGAAGGTCTTAATTGATATTAGAGAATATTGGATGGATCAAGAAGGTGAAATGAAGCCTGGCAGAAAAGGTATTGTTCTGCTTCATGTTATTTTGTGTTAAAACATTGCTTGCTGGACAACTTTGCATATCAGACTTTTATACTTTATTGCTACATGATATTTCTAGAGTAATACTTTAACTTTTTATAGTTTTAACAAGTATCTGGAGATAATAAACAAAAGCAAGCAGGGTTTGTTGGCCTGAGTCTGTCTTCCTAAATGAATCCTCCATGTTTTATGGAAAACAGAGCATCATATCATATGCAAGTAAATTTGATATGGGAGTTATAAACTTTTCTCCTTTCTCCCTCCCATAACTTAATCAACTCCATTTGTTTCTTTTATTACAATTGGAATTTTCATTTCAAAATTCATGGAAAAGATTTATCGTACTCATTTAAAAATTAATAATAATCTGATGCAATATGTGTGTCTAATGTTCCATTGATGCACTCAACGAGCCACTTGCCTAGCTATCCTAAAAACAGTACAAGCAGTTGAAATTGTGTGATATAAATAACAAAAAAATTCCAACAGTTTATGTTTTTGTGTGAAATTGTTTCAAACAGCAGGTCTGAATTGCAGGAAGGTCATCTGGTATGTGATTCAGGGATATCTTTATGATGTGTTGTCCCCTAATAGTAGTTAGCACACTTGATCTAACTCTTTTCAAAGAAAACCTGCCCACTCAAGAGAGGTGGAAAAATAGTTAGAGTGGCTCCATGCAGAATACTCACTACTCAAAATTATTTTGGTGCTCTAATATGACAGTCATGATAGGAAAAAAAAAAGTGCCCCAGAACAGAATTGAGGGTTTCACCTATTTTCAGGTCCTGGTCCACCTACAGGGAGAAAGCATTGAAGGAAGCCTGATCATGAGGTGGGATAGTGGGGGTCAATAGTAGAAGAGCCTGACTGGAGAGAGTCTGAGAGGTAGGCCTGTGAGTCCATACTTGCATAGAGTTGGCATAGAAATTGTAGGGGAAGAATGAGGAGACTAAAACACAAAGGAAATGTGTGCCTGGACTCAAGCTTGATGAAGTACAAGTTTAGAACTGAGGAGATGTGTTGTGGGGTACTATATGGTTATTGATGTCACGTCACTGGAAGCTATAGCGAACTGGAAGTGAAAAACAGAGTTCCATGTTGATTCTTGAGTGCTAGGGAGTGGAATAGACTCTCTCCAAAATGTTTCTTACAGTGTGTATTAAGGATTTACAGTCCTTTAAGAAGCAGGTGGAAAAACCACACCAGAATTCTGGTACTTTAAAAGTACACAGCAGTTCAGTCCACAGAAGTATGGCTTTTAGGAGCCAGCAGGAATACGAATGATTTCCTACTTCTTAGTCAGGGCTTTTGTGCTGCCTTTTATGAAGGCATAAAAGATGAGAGCAGTATTTCACTCGGTGTTTTACTTCCTGTGTTTAGCCCAAGGCCTCTGAATGAATTTGTTGCATTTGTATTCATTTTCTTTGTCATAGTGTGACCGGAGATAAGCTGAAGTCTAAAGTTAAAACTGGAGTGTCCCAAATGAGTAGTGTTGCTTTGTAACCCAGGTGGTTGTTGACATAGCTCAAGCATTAATAATTGTGACATAGACCTTTGTGTATGAAAACAGCCTTGACAGTTATTATGCAAGATCCTACACCACAGTTTTCTTTTGATCCTAAGTGTTTGTTTTTAATGTATTTCAGGTATTTCTTTAAATCCAGAACAGTGGAACCAACTGAAGGAACAGATTTCTGATATTGATGATGCAGTAAGAAAACTGTAAAGACAGAGCCATACAGAAACTTTTATCATTTTAGTTGTTTCAAGCAGTCTTTTTACATTGGCTTTTGTTTTCTAAAATATTGTTTTCCAAGCTATTGTATATTTGGATTGCAAAACAATTTGTAAGATGAATACTTTTTTTATGTGCATTAAAAGTGTATTCTGAGTGAGGCTATTTGTGTATACTTTACTAAAAGGAAATGTGTTGCTCTCACCTCATGGTGTAAAATAAACAAATCAAATAATATGTAAAACATACTTGTTTATGGCCTTTGATTGAAGGTGTTTGCTGAGAAGGCCACCTAATAGCTTTAGTGTTTGTTTTAGTTTCAGTTTAGTTAACGGTTAATATGAATTGATTTTCTCAAATTTTTTAACACATCTCTCCATTAAATTTTTTAGTTTTATTTCTTACTGTTGGGTATTGCCCTGACATCTTTCTGCTTCAAGACGATACAAACAGTGATTACCTGGTAAACCACATTTTTGTAGATAATTTTAAATGCTGTATTTGCTAATTTACACTATTTATTCAGATGTAAGGAGTCCTGAGTGTATAGACTTTTTGCATTATTTGCATGAAGTATTCTGCTAAACAATAACACTTGAACAAAAGTCACATGCTGTCTCTTCCCATTTTTCTATAGCTTGCTTGACTTAGTAAATACAACTAGCCCCTTTTTTTCGGACCCTAGATTTTAGAATGTGATGCGTAAACTTTTACAGTAATAGAAACGTACCTCAGAGTAAGATAGTATTTTAATGCTCCAAATGTGGTTATTAGTTAGGTATCCTTTTTAAGCTTGGCATTAAATTTGTTCTTGAACACCTGCTGGCTAGTTATTCTGTAGGAAAAAGCAGTTAGCCTGTCTTTAGTAAAGCTTTTGTTCGTTTGGGAGTATTGCATAATAAACAATGCTTAAATTAGGCTGTAACACAGGGTAAAAGAGTCAAATAGGATTAAAATTTCTTCCTACAGAATGTGTGATTGTCACATTTCTGCCCTGTCCACACTGCCTGCCCAAACCACTTACTTTGGCTTGCTTTGTGTGGCTTCTATCTTTTGTACAGAAGGTACTTGGGGCTTACACTGGAGCACTAATGCATAATGGGTCATAACTCAAGAACTTCGCTTGTCAGCCATTTTGCTGGTCTGGTAAGAGAAGCTTCTCTCCTGTGGAAGCTCTCTTGGAGTAGATGCTGCCCCAGTTGAAGAGCTTCTTGGAAGATGTCAGTCACAAACAATGGAATAAAGAGGGGAGAATAATGATGTTTGGGTAGAACTTGGAGTGATAAGGGGCACACCAGTCACCAGAGTTAATGGTAAAAGATAGTAATAACTACAGTGAAGAAGTACATTAGCGGACTTGGAGAAGAGTTCATTTTCTGACTTGAAATCAATTGAAGGAATAAGATGAAAACAGATTCATAAAAATCGACATTTCAAGACTATAGGAAATGTACAATTTAGCTGGTTTGACTATAATTTTCCCATTTGATGTTAAACAATATATTTTTAAAATTTGGTATAGATAAACAGCATTTACTATTTGTTTAGTTTTGGAATATATTAATAGAATTATGTTGCAGACAAGCATGGAAGTGCCATACACAGACTATTCCCGTGCTGCGGAGTTTATATATAATTCAATACAATTAGGCATTGAACGGTGAGAAAGGGTGAGTTCATCAAATCCGATATATGTTATTTAGGTTTTCTGTTAGATACCTCCACCTTCTTTTTATCTTGCCCATTGTTGACATATTACAAATAAAGTTAAGATCATAGCAGATGTATTTTTGGACACATTGTTCTTCAAATTACTCTTAAAAGGCATGTAGGAATATTTAGAACAAATTGAAATATCTGCTAAAATTTCACAGATGAATGAATGAAATCACTGTGGGCAGATTCTAGGTGCTTTTTATTTGTGGTATGTATATATTCCCCCCCCCCCCCCCCCCCCCCCCCCGAAATTTTGCAACCAGATTTCACGCATTTTACCTCAAAGCTTTCATGCAGCTACTACAGTTCATGGTTATTGTGTTAGAGGGAACACTGTCCTCACTTGGTTTACTGTGGTAGTAAGTTTTTGGATGGCAGTTGTGTACCAGAGTACAATATAATTGTGTTAAGGAAGGTGGAGAATGAAATGAATCCATTTGAAGTGGAGTGGGGAAGTAAGTGAAGTTTTAGTATAGTGAATAGCGCTCTTGTGGAAAAGGATAGTGAGGTGTTTAAAGAGATTAGTATTTATTAACCAAGAACTATTAGTTCGTCTTATAGATAACTCTCTTGCTGAATTTGTGGTAATCGTTACTGGAGCTGTTTATCCCACTTTACTTTACAAAACTTGGGGCAGTTTGATTTCTGTTAGCTTGTGTGTTTAAAAATAGTTTTCCATCTGCCAGTTCTATTTCTGCCTGTAATGATAAAATAACTTATGTTTTACCTGAGGCAATTTTAACAGCTGCATGAATGTTCTACAAAAAAGTTAACAAACTGCTCAGTTTCATAAATGAACTCAAAACAGTATATGTTGAATTGTAAGGGAATTCATTGCAACCCAGAACTGATGCGCTTGTTACTTGTTTAAAAATTGACACATTCAGTGTTATTTTGAAATAAATATTTGGTAGTGATTAGTCATGTAATTGTCTATGGCTGTAGTCTTTCTAATTTGAGAAGGTTATTCAGATTTTTTTGAATAAAGATTATTTTCTTGCAAACAAAATGGTAGTTAGAACACTTGTAGAAGTGTCCATGGAAGAAAACTGGGCATGTATGAAGAGTCTGTCTGATATAAAAATGCTGCTCCCTTTCCTACTGAAGTGGCAAAAGAAAGATACATTTGATTCATGATGAATATGCTGGGCTTATTAGCAATATGTTTTATAAATTAAACCTACTGTGGAGCTTAGGGGGCAAACATAACATCACAGCTGTCGAAGTACTGTATGTGTGATAAGTCAAACTGTCATGTACAATGTTGCTTTTATGTAGAGATGGTCATATTGAAATTAAACAAATGCAGTACTAAGTTTGATATTTCTGTTGAAGGAAATGCCCCAGTTGCGTACTTCTTATGTGGTCTGTTAGCAAAAAAATTGATTATTGTAATTCTGGTAACTGAAATGTCCTGTTGTTAATCATATGGAATGTTCCGTGTTTTGCTCTGGTGGTATCTACTGCAGAGAGGCCACTGGAAATACGACCCCTCTAACTGTAATTACCTTAATGTTAAAATAAAAAAACCCCAGTTAAATGGCGTATGTGTAATAACAGTTTGAACACAACGGAAATAAATGAAGACTTAAGTTGACATAGTGTTATTTTTAATAGAAATTTAGGTGCACTGAAAAATTTTCTTAAATTGCTATGGAAAATGATTGTTTGTTTCTTGCAGCTGTTGTAATTGGGGATATTTGTAAACTTAATCATCTTGTACTTGGTCTGTGTTTGCGGGTAAGGATTGATCGTGTAGTCTGGAGGGACATAAGTTCTTCACTGTGATAGAAGAACACTGGTCACGTGAATATGGAAGCAGCAGATTCAAACACACTTTCAAACATCTAACAGAAGGGAAGTGCTAAGTCACTGCTGTTAAGAAAATGGCTTATCTTTTTCAGTGGATTTTCTTTTTGATCTGACAGTACATGTAACCATAGATTAGAAACAAGAAAGCTTCTCACCCATTTTTTTATCATAGGTCAGTTAGGGCAGTGTAGGTTTCTGTATATATTTGTACGTCATTTGCTGGCTGACTGATCTGCCTGAATGCATTAACTGATGGAAGCCTTGAACCAAAGAGTTTCTTCTTCAAGTAGTTTTAATTAGTTTAACAATTTAAAGCCACAGAAACAGAAGTGACTGTGGCTCAAAGGAAAGAAACAGAGTTTGGGGTTGATGGAGGGTCATGTTCTACCTATTTCTCTTAGACTTGCTGATAGGATTCGTCTGTGAATCCTGTAGTTCTGGTGGCTGTGCACAGAAGAGCAATCTGCTAGACAAGTGTTTTTACTATGTGAATGAAGACAGTTACGTCCACTGCTCTCTACTTAATATTGTTGTATAATAGTGTGAAAACACCTGCTGAAGGACTGAAATAGTCCTTGGCTTAGCGATTTTTTATCAGGGAAGCTTAAATCATGCTGTCTTCTGTGCTGAGGGCCATACCATTAGTTATGGATATAACTTAAAGGCTGAAAACTTGTTGAGAGTTGATTCCTTGGTATTGCACTTCATAACAAAAACGTTACAATTTTTTTTTTTAGGATCTACTTTATTTGATTTTCATTTTACTTCCATTTTGCTTTCAGTGAATCTGTATACTCATCATTGATGGGTTGATGAATGGGTTAGGAACTGAAGTTGGGCTGAGGAGTTAAGGTTTTAAAAACATTGTTGTCCTTCAGAAGGAGGTGGGCTCTTGACCCTAAAGTTGAATAGAACTTGCTGTAAAGCTGCAAGAGTTGGTGGAATGAACAGGATGTTCTTGGAAATCCCTGGCTGTATTTGATAAGGCTAAATAAGAAAAACATTTTATGCCTCCTTGGCCAGCATGCCTAGGAGACTACTGTTAGTTGTCTTTTCACTTGGGAAGAAGTTAATGAGATACAAAATTGCTGAAGTAAAGAAATGGTAAGATTCTACATAACCTTGTTACTAGCGTTACCTAAGGTTTACTTGTTTCACACTTGAAGAGTTTAAATGTCCTATGCTTTCACTAATACGCTAATGTGTCACAGTAATTTTCAGACTGTTGATGATAAACCCTGCTTCATCTTAAGACTGGAAAGACCTAAGTTGTTAGGTCTTTTATATATCTGAGGGTGAAGCAAATGACACTGTATATTAACAAATTTGAGATAGATGTGACCATGACAATTAACTGCTTGAAATTGAAAGATTTAGCAGTCTGTGATGTTGATTTTATGTAATCTTTAAAGCTTTTTGCTGGCTTTCTCAACATGAAATGGCTCTGTAGAGCTGTGCTGTTTCTTCTGCTTTCTGTTTGCCATCCCATATTGAGATCTGCAGCTCCCTTTGTGTTTCCTCCATTTGTATTCTGACTGGAAGCATCCTTTGATCTGTTGGAGCTCAAGCATCTCTGACTACATTCATCGGAAGATAAGGAATATCTTAATGAGTGGATCCTGTTTATACTTGGCAGATATAGCTGCTATTGCTGACACAGGCCAATTAACGGCCATATGTCTGTATTTTTTTGTTAGCATTGTAATAAAGTATACTTAAAATAGATTACTCTTGCTAACATGCATACTTCCCAAAGGAAGTAATTTCCTTCATATTAGCTTGGATTATCGCCCACAGTGAAAATACTGGACAAATGCTTTTTCCCCCTGGAATGATTATTAACACCTTGGAAAATACTGCATTGAGAGAGCTCTTGGAATAGAGTTGTCACTTGGATATCCGCTTGCCATAAGTGAGGGTATTTGTGATCGCAGTGGTTGGGTTAGTAGTAAGAAATCCTGATTGCTTGGGAGGCCTGCAAAGTTCCTGAAGTACTGTGCAAGATACGAGTAGTGTTTACCATGATGCATGACTGCCCTCCTGTCTGTTCAAAGAAACTTTTGAACAATGTTAATTTGCTGTATGCTTGTCCCTGCGTAATGCCCTACTTTTTGATCTTTTTAGAGATTTATTAGTCTGTGCTGTGTAGTCCTGTTTCAATAGCAGGAGAACTTGTTGCCCTCATTGAGTCACTGCTTCGAGAGTGCAAAGGGAAAATGTAGATCTTCTCAGTTTTGCAGCATCTAGTGTTACTATTCCATAGGCATGTGTATTTAACCTATCAAAGTCTTTTACAGTAACCTACAATGTTACTGAAACCTGAAAATGTTTGTGGCTTTTCTGTTACAGTGTCTGGGAACAAACATTTTGGGTTTGGGGGATAATTTTTTGTAAACAAGTTGTCTAGGTATTTTGCCTGCTCTGAAAAGTTTGTTCATGCTTCCTATTTTAGTTTTCTGGAAATATTGTTTTGCAGGAAACAAATTATTTTTCCCTGTGATCAAGAGTTTTGCAACTCGTCAACATGCTCCAGTTGTAGCTTTTAAAAATTGATTTTTGCAAAGTCATGCTTGGATGCATTTCTTAACAATCTACGAATCTTAACAAAATCTATTATCTGGCTGAGGCTGTTTGCTTTGTAGTCTGGGCAATGGTTAAAAAGTGTCTGTCAGAACTTTAGAATGACAAGCTTGTGTTATGCCTTGTTCAGAAGGTAAGGAGAGCAAATTGTACAGCTAAAGAAATTAGTTTTTTCTTAACTTGTTCATGACGTGTTCCAGAAACAGTATTTTTCTCATTTTGAAGGTCAGAACTAACTCCAAAACTGTTAAAAATGCTAGGCTTGATTTGCAGTGTCTTCTGCTCAAACACGAGTTCATATTTTTAAAAAGCCATAGCAATGATTTTTTTTAAAAGAAATATGCATAGATAAACACTATGTTTAGCACGACTAAATTTTTAAACTTACTTGAATCTATACCAGTATGTAGGTTTTACGTGGTTTTATTTGTGCTTTTGATACTTTGAAGAACTTAAATGAATAGATAAACATCTGTGAAGCTTTGAGAACTTTGGAGCATTAGACAGCTCACACCCATGGCTGAAGGAAAAGACCTTTCTATTAACTTCTCATATAAAAGTTCTTGAATGAAGAGGCTGCTGTGTGCTTTGGGCAGTGAGTTTGATCTACTTTAGGTCTGTATGTCCTCAAAACCTTAGTATTAGCAGTTTGTCAGGGCACAACTGACTTTAAAAGAAGAATTTTTGGTGTGTTTATTCTACTGAAGTTAAATTTGGATGGGAATTTAGGTTTTTTTAATTAAAAATTGCATTTTGTGTGGCTTTGTCTTCAAGAGGATTGAGATTAGCATACAGTCAAATTAATAAATATGCTATTGATAGACAGTTTTCAGTTCTGTTTTCCAACTCGTTACATTTCTGCTTGAGGCACTGCTGATGTAGGGGCATCACCTATCAGTATGGCAAGGTGCAAGGTAAGCTCATACTGTTTGGTTGCCAAGCGGATTTTGGTTTTTTTATTATGGGTCTTCTGAATACATGTGGAAGATGTAAAGAAGTGTAATGTGAAAAGCAGTGACTTATTTCATTAAAATATACTAGATCTGAATTGAAAACCTTCCTATGAAACAGTTTGAAGATTTACCAACAGGCATGTGGTATTCCAGAGAAGTATTTGTGGCTTTTTTCCTGGGTAAACCTTAGTAATTTCTTCTTAACCACTGTTAAATTTTCTCTAACAAATATCTATACAAATCTCTATGCAGGTGGCTATAAATGCAAGTTCTGTTCTGACAGCAATACTTTAACTGATAATTTAGTATAGGTTAGTGCATCGTGTATGTGTACTGTTAGTGAATGGTACTGTGATGCCTCTGTTCCGAGTGAGCGAGCCTTCCTTTGTTTCAGGCGTCACTGGCTGGTACCCACCCTGCCATGCAAACTGTGTGAATCATTTGAGGTTGCATCTTCTCATGGACCAAGGAGTCTGGGCCGTGTCTTATCAGGAGATAAGAGCACCAGCCCAAGCTGGGACCAGACAAAACTTAAACTGCTGCTGCCAGCACACCTGCTCAATCACCAAGGAGAGGGGTTCGGCTACCAGTCCATCACTTCACACTACAAAATCCTGCAGCCTCTCCAAGCCTGCTGAGCTCTCCTGTGTGGCAGCGAGCTAAGCAGTGATGATCTCCCCTAAAGAAGTGATACCTTTCCAGGTTGCTTCTCAGGCTGGGAGACCCTTTTCCTGAGATCTGATACCTACAGCAAGGTAAGCAACATTGCTATCAGGCTGAATGTAAGTTGCGTATGTGTGATGTTTATATATATACAGCTACAGCTTAATTATTAGAACTGTGGTGAGAGGTCAGGTGTTTGCTCTCTAAATTATTGCTTAAACCATTGCTTAAACCATTGCCAAATCACTGCTTAATTACCATTCAATTATTGCTTATCACCATTTGATTACCATTTAATTTTCATCAATCACCAATTATTATTTTATTGTCATTTAATCATTAATAAAACTCTTAGAATCATAGAACCATTGAATGCTTTGGGTCGGAAGGCACCTTTAATGGTCATATACCACCCTGCACTAAGCAGAGACATCTTCAACTGGATCAGGTTCACAGAGCCCTTGCAACCCCACCTTGAATGTTTCCAGGGATGGGGCCTCTGCTACCTCTCTGGGCAACTTGTGCCAGTGTTTCACAACCTTTATTGCAAAAAAAAATCTTCCTTACATGCAGTCTAAATCTACCTTCCTGTAGCTTAAGGCCATTACTCCTTGTCCTGTCATGGCAGGCCTTGCTAAAAAGTCCCATTTCATCTTTCCTGTAGGCCCCCTTTAAGTACTGGAAGGCTGCTACAAGGTCTCCCCAGAGCCTTTTCCAGGCTGAACAACCCCAACTTGCTCAGCCTTTTCTCATAGCAGGGGTGCTCCGGCCCTGTGATTATTTTTGTGGCCCTCCTCTGGGCCGATCCAACAGCTCCATCTTCTTGTGCCAGAACTGAACGCAGGGCTCCAGATGAGGTCTCATCAGAGTGGAGGGGTGGGATCATCTTCCTTCAACTGCTGGTCATGCTTCTTTTGATGCAGCCCAGGATACAGGTGGCTTTCTGGGCTGCAAGCACACATTGTTGGCTCATACCCAGCTTTTCATCTGTCACTACTCCCAAGTCTTTCTCTATGGGGCTACTGTCAGTCACATCATTCCCCAGACTGTATTGAAACTGAGGGTTGCCACAACCCAGGTGTGGTACCTTGCTCTTGGCTTTGTTGAACCTCATGAGATTCACACAGGCCCACTTCTCCAGCTTGTCCAAGTCTCTGGATGGCAGCTAGCCCTGTAATGATGACTTCTTTTAATAATTCAGCTTCAACAGGTGCTGTGTCTCAATCCATACGTTTGGATTTCTTGGATATTGTAGAGTAGAAAGGTCAGTGGAAGTATTTGTTGTAGAAGAACTGGAAATCTGCCTGTGTGTGGCCCGTACCAACACTGCATTATTGAGTTTCAATCCTACACTCTGAAAGTATTTCTAAACCTCCTAGATACTTGCCTGGTCTTTAGAGGTCAACCTTCTCCATGTTTTATGGAGTACTCTGTTGTGGAAAGAATGAAGTCAGCTTGGAGAAAGTATTGGGTTTTGATGCAAGTAAGTGCTGAATAAAACTTGAGTGCTCTTTACTGCTGGCTGCCAGTAGTGATGAGACACTTAGAAATGGAACATCTGTTGGAGTGTTCTCCTCCACCTCTTGACATATGAACCTTTGGTCAATACTTTTACTTCGGTGGGACAGGAATTTGCGTCATTGTTTTCAAAGTAATGAGAGTTGAAGTTAAAACATTGTCTTAAATAACACCCTCTTATTGTGTTAATGATGGAACTGGTGATATTAGAGAACAATTGTCTTCAGCCCTTGGGGAAAAATGTTCCTTTGTCAGTTTTATTTGATGATTTAATTGACCAATGTTTTGCAGATATATTTTTATTTTGGTATGACTAAACAATGAACAATATGTTAAAACAATACTCTGTTCATTGTTCAGGATATTTAGAATAACGTACATGTTTACTGTTGCTAATAATTTTGTTTCAGCCTGTAGGAAAGTTGCCAGAGCAATCAGATGAAAACCAGCACAGATCATATGGGCCACATATTGCCTCTATTGCCTCAGGACTTTGCTATTTCAGACAATACTGAGCATTTACTACTGTAAAATGTATGAAAATTTGCAAGTTTGTGAAGCTTGATTACTGCATGTGGGCTCCTTGGCTTGTGCTCTGATGAATTGGACTTCACTCATATCTGTTTTTCTGGTACTTAAGATAGTGGGTTTTGTGACATAGAATGGTTGGGGTTGGAAGGGACCTTAACGATCATCCCATTCCAACTCCCCTGGCATGGGCAGGGACACTTTCCACTGGATCAGGTTGTTCATAGCCTCATCCACTATGGCCTTGAATGGGACATTTGTGACTTCTCTGCCACCTTGTTCCAGTGTCTTGCCACCCTCACAGGAAAAAGCTTGTTCTGATTATGTTATATAAATCTCCTCTCTTTCAACTTCAGAGCATTCCCTTTCATCCTATCCGTGTAATCCCTGACAAAGAGCCCCTCCATCTTTGCTATAGGCCTCCATATAAGTACTGGAAAGTTGTTACAAGGTCTCCCCAGACCTTCTCTTCTCTAGGCTGAACAACCCCATCTCTCTCAGCCTGTCCTAGTATGGGAGGTGCTTGAGGCCTCTGATCACCTTCATGGCCCTCTTCTGGACCCATTCTGGTAGATCCATGTTCTTCCTGCGTTGAGGACTCCAGGACTGAACATAGTTCACGTGAAGTGTGAATTCATCTCTCTACTACACACAGGTTTTCCCCAATGATTAACAATCTTGCTATGGTCCTGCCTTCTGTAGTTCTCCCTGAAGTATCTCACCCCTGCCCACCTCCTGGGCACACCTTCTGGGTTACTGGTAGCAGCAGCAATGGCACCTATGCGGTCTTGCTCTCTGCTTTGTTACCTGTTATCTCCAGCACTCCTTGGCACTTGAGAAAAGGAGAATAGCTTTCCTCCAACAAAGTCAGCTCTGAAATGAGGCAAGGTAAAGTTGCAAAGTACAGCTGCTGTCTCTTTGGACTCTTTTAGATAAAAAAAAAATTAAAAACACCTATATGAAGTGTATCTCCAGTTCAATAACTTGTTTCTAGATGAACGTGTACCTCCTGTCACTAGAGTTTGACACAACTCAATTTCCAACAGGAGGAAGGCTGATTTGCTCATCTCTGGATTATCTTTTATTCCTGCATCAAGTAAGGTGCAGGATCAGCCTATGCTCATCTATCAACAAATGTTCTTCTAACAACCAACATTTTGAGAAAACTTCAGACTGGCTTTGTGTAACTCTGAAGAGAGGGAACCGTCTCACATTTTATTTAGCATGTGAATATATACAAAAATTTCCGGTCTGATGCTTAAGTTGAAAATCTAAGTGTGCTGCATAAGCAAGGGTTCTGTTCTTGCTTTTTAATACATCAGGAGGCAAAGGCAGCGTGGAAGGGTTGTAGGGGCAGTGATGTTCATTTGTTGGACATGTTTCTATTTAGATTTTTCCAATTTTCTGACAGTTAAGGTGAACAGAGCTGCAGTCCGGGTACAAAGTGAGATGCGTGCAAATGTCTTCGCAGGGCTTTGTTATAGAGAGATGTATCCTTGTATAGTTTTATTTGATCTGTAGCTTATAGGTCTCAATAAAAAGCCCACCCTCTCGATAAGACAGGACAAGACTTTGTTAATCTTTGCCCTGGCCAGATTTTGGGCTCTTCCTTGGCTGTCTGTGGGGTCTCTCAAGGTCCAGCTGCTTCTTCTGGGTGTGTTCTCTTTCTGCATGGGTCACTCAAGACACTTCAACCCAGAAGGTCTTCTCCCTGCTCAGACCAGGGGCAGAAATGCTCTGTGGGGAGGCTGTTAGCTAACAGTGAGGAGTAATTGGGGTAAGGTTAGTGCTCAGTGTGCCTCAGTCCGGCTTGTCAAATCTGACCATTTTCCAGCATCTGATATTTCTGGGGAAGTCTGGAGTTTTCTGTAGTTTTATTTAGCTGTTGTATTAACTCCATCAACTTTTAATCATCTGGCTTCTAATTTATTTTATCCCATGGTAATTTACATTTCCAAAAGTGGAATTATAATATTTTATTTCTCTCTTCCTCCCCCCCCTCCCCTCCCACTTTTATTTAATTTGATCTCTGCAGAGCTAGGATGCATTTTCTTTGATAGAACAGCTGGGGCCTCTTGCCTCCGAAGGGTAAGAGATCATGCCAGACAAACACAGACAAACAGCTGCCAGACCTGCACTGAAGTGTATGAGTGCAGAGTGTGGCAAGCCACTAGATGTCAGCATTATTTTAAATATCTACAGCTGAGCTACCACTGGGCCGTTACTGCTTAAGATGTGTTGATGTGTGGTTGATTTCTGACATGAGACTTGGTGACTACTATAAAAAGGCTACAGGCTTCTGTATTTGTGAAATGCTCAGTGAAACCCCTGTTGCTACCATCACACCAGGATGAATTTTCTTCATAATTTCCCACATTTTGGTCCTCATGAGAAAGGCATTGCTACCTGCTAAACCAGCTGAGAAAAAAGTGAGATTTAGTATGATTTTGAAGTTGTGTTATACTTACATTCAAGTGTGAACTGTCAGACTGATGAGAGACATAGCTGCCTGCCAGCAAAAATGTTATTGTGTCATGAAGCCCCTTAGCAAAGCTGAAGAGCTTTGCATGCAGATTACGGCTGCTTCTTAGGGTTAAGTTGGCTAAACCAATTTTGTGGCTCACTGATTCCTTTCTCCATTACTCTTCAGATGGTTAATTTGGCAAAAAAATAACCCAACAGGAATGGGCAAGTATTTTTCTCTTGGAAAGAAGATGACTTCTCTCTAAACGCATGGGTGTCTGCCTAAGCACCAAGAGTGAGATCGTGTAGCTGAGGGAAGGAAGGAAGAAAGAAAGGCAGAAGTGCAGCACATTTGACAAATGTTTTGACAAATGTGACAAGGTTTTTCTTGATTTCTTTCCTATGAGGTACAATACCTACCTGTCCTGTGCAAGACTCAGTTTTCATCCCCTCTTGCTCCTCTTGCTTTTCATGGCTATTACTTCCTGTTTCTGCTTTATCAAGGGTCCTGGGTAGAGCTCTACAAGGGTCTTCTGAGGTTCTCTACTCTGCCAGTTTTCTTGACCTTAAAAGAGGACTAATCCATTGTTTCTCTAATCCATCTTTTCCTTGGCAGGTCTCTATCTTGACATTAGGAGTTTGA
Organism: Neomorphus geoffroyi; assembly: GCA_033558235.1. Lineage (NCBI taxonomy): Eukaryota > Metazoa > Chordata > Aves > Cuculiformes > Neomorphidae > Neomorphus > Neomorphus geoffroyi. The sequence continues at coordinate 5,113,114 of JAUMJM010000048.1, forward strand.
GAGGACTTAAAAGCTGGCTGGAACAACTGGCAGAGGGCCTGCAACTTTAAATTTGTTAGGTCAAGAGCTCTCTGGCAAAGAACTGAACACATCAGTACTTAACATCAGGATAACATGATCATAGCTCATCTCAGGCTTTGCTTCATGTCAGCATTGAAACTACCTCTGCTGACTTGCAAAGGATGTATAAACTCCCATATTCTTCCTTTTTGGTGTATCGCTGTGGTTCCTGTGCTGCATAGTTACTACACAGTTCATCATTTTGAGTGGTTTATAACATTTTGGATTTTACATGGGCTTTCAAATGCTTCTGCTAGGCAGATCTTTTGGTGAACTCCTATTTTATCTACTACTGTTATTCACTCAGGGTGAATGCCACTTGGGTTTCTGGAGGAAGGAAAGAAGTTAATCCATGTGGCTTGTGAAACCCTTTCTCTTAAATATGTCCAAGATAGAAAGGATTTGAATTGTGATTGAATCCTATACTCCCCACAGCCCTTGTATGTTTTGCAAATTTGTCATGTTTGGTAGAATCCAGTAAATAGCAGATGTATACTTCATTCTGAGTTGGGATTTCATATCCTTCTGGAACAAAATACTTTTTCCCACATGTTTTTACTACATTATATTGGCACTGTTTGTGTCACTTCACTTAAAATTGTGTCAGCATTCTCATTATAAGACGGTTTATAACTTGGATGTACAAATTTGCTTCCACTTAAAAACTTGGCTTCAGCTCAGAAGTAATTACAAAAAAATACAGATTTTCTTCATATCTTTTATATCGTTGTTTTGGGAGGGGAAGGGAGGAGAAAAGAATTAACAGAGAAAAATGGCAAAAGTGCATTTTAATTCTACTTTTACCAATTGAGTGATGGAAAAGTTCAGAATTTAAGCTTGTTAAATTGTACTAAATTGACTAAATTGCAGTATATTTTCTAATTTTATATGTTTATTAGGCGAAAAGATGGTGATAAGTAGATCTCAATACATAATATGCACTTCTTTCCTGCCCCTATGAATCTGCAGATAGAATCCCTTCAGCATTTTTCAAAGGCTGGGAGGACTGGACTTCGTGAGAATCTCCATTTGTACTATGAACTTCAAATCCCATCAATTTTCAAGTTCCTTAGCCTACCGAGTTTATTGAACCTCTTAAATCTCTCAGAAGTTACAATGCATGTACATCTTCCTGGAGTGCAGGAACACATATATATAAGTAAGGTATGGTGTAACTAAAGAACTCCATTTTTTTGTGGTAGGTGCACATAGACTTTCTGCCTGGGGGGGGCAGCAGATGAACAGAGGGAGCTGGAGTGCCCCAGGTGGGACCTTTCTCTGTGTAAATTATAGTCAGGATATACTGCATGTAGGGTTTCGAACTACATCTGTTTTCTTCGTGATGACTGTTTCACTGAAATTCCAGTGATTCTTGAGTATAATAGGATGTAAGACAGCTGAAAAGAATGAGCCAAAGGATAGTTTTGTTGCTGGGATTTGTTGAAAAAGCCCTGCTATAATCCAGATAAATGAATGTACTCTTGCCACTTAAAGGCAGCTTCAGGAAACAGGCTGTTTATAAAGTAAGTGGTAAGGCATATTTCTTTAATAAATCTAGTCCTGAAGTTATTTTTTCCTGTGAGAGGGGAATCTAGGAGCAAAATTTAAGTGCCTTTTAAGTTAATCAGGATTACGTGGAAGAAGTACATGTTGCATTTCTGCTGCCTAACAGAAAAGGACCTGGGGAGTGCTGATTGGCAGTTGGCCGAACATGAGCTGCCAGCAAGCCCAGGTGGCCAAGGAGACCAACAGGATCCTGACTTTTATCAGAAATGGTGTGGCCTGCAGGAGCAGAGAGGAGAACATCCCCCTCTACTGGGCACTGGTGAGGCTACACCTCGAATCCTGTGGAATCTTGCATCCTGTGGAACTTTGCATCCACTGTGAGGCGTCAGGCAATATTGAGTCTGTCTTACTAGTTTTCTAAAAATAAGGAAATGCAAAAAGAATATAATCTAAAATTGCCAATCTGAAAAACGCCCCATCAAAAATAATGACAAATTATTCTGAAGGAAAATCAAACAATGTCCATGAAACAAAAAAGCTACAGGTTCAGGAATGTGAGCAATAGTGGACAGAGTCAGAGAAACCAGTGTGGAAACCTGCCTGCCTTTCCCTGTGGGGTTCTGGCTTTGTGGTGCACACTTGAGTAATTTGGTGTGCCAAGACAGTTTTGTCAGATTGAAGCAAAATCTGGGATTAACTGCTAAATGGCAAACAGTTTGAGTGCTCCGTAGCAGTAAGCACACTGGCAGGTAACTGTGCAGCAGCACCAGTCAGGTTGAATTTTCAGGGTATCAATGAGAAGAGGTGAGGAACTGAGATCAAAAGGGGGGTCAGTTATGTGGCTTTGTTCCTGATAACAAGAAGCTTTATTTGTGATGGCAAATGTCAGAGTGGTCCTTCCTCTTTGCTTGGCACTGGTGAAGCTCAGCTGGAGCTCTGGGTCTGGGCCCCCAGTACAAGAGGGAGATAAACTTATGGAAGTGAGTCTGGTGAAGGGCTGCAAAGCTGATGAAGGTACTGGAGCATCTGTCCTGTGAAACGAGGCTGAGAGGTCTGGATTTGCTCAGCCTGAAGCAGAGAAGGCTTGGGGCAGGTTTATTGATGTGTATAATCCTCGATGAAGTGGACTAAAGAAGATGGAGCCAGACTCCTTTCAGAGAGAAGACAAGAAGTGATGGGCATAAACTTGAAATACTAGAAATTTTATTTAAACATATGAAAACTTTTATTCTAAACATGATCCAAAACTGGAATAAGCCCTCCAAAAGAGTTTTTGGAGCCTTCATCCTTGGATATATTAAAAAACCAGCTGGGCATGACCTTGAGGAACCTACCTTAGCTGCTCACTTTAAGGAGGGGTATTGGACTAGATGACCTCCAGAGGTCCCTTCCAACTGCTTCCTTTCTGGGAAGCATTGACTTATTGAGGAGCAGATCACAGAGCTGGGCCCAGACAAACGCCCCTTAACAAATACAAATTTCTACTAAATATTTGGTTTCCAGCAACAGTTTTGTTAATGAAGACAACAAAACAGACTGATTTTTACCATCATAGCCACAAAGGGTGTCAAAATGGACTCAGAAACCACAGAGACTCAAGGATCCTCAGTGTCATGCTATTGGCAGTTTTGCAAGTTTGGCCTAAGAATAAAATGTTCAAAATGAAGGTTGAAAAGGACAGTTTTGCTGGTTACATTACAAACAGCTTAGTACAAATAAGGCTTTTCTTAAGTTTAAAAACAAATCCATAGCAGTTTATTCTAAAATAGAATTTGACCATAAATATATGTCCTCGAAGAGTCAAATCCTTGTTTGTAGAATCAGGTATCATGGCTCTGTTCTAGTTCATGGAAATGTGAGCTGTAATTCAGGCCTGGCTTTACTTATGCATGAAACTTATGATAAACTGAGGCTGACCCTAAGCTGATCTGCTGTGGAGCAGACAAAGCTTTTAATGGGGATAAAGAGGTGCCTGACAACAAAGAAAAGGAGAAGAAAGCGTTTTGCCTTCTGAGAAAAAGGATGGGGAGCATGAAAAGCTGAGCTTCAACTCAGAGAGATTTGGGATTTGAGCCTTGAGTGACAGACTGAATTGAAGGGGAAGGATGCTTAGGGGGAAAGATAACCGAGGCCCAGCTGCAGAGAAGAGAGGAGACAAATGAAAATGCACTTAAGTGTAGTCTCTTAAGCTTTGATTTTGCAAACTGATCTCTTCAGGCAAACCTTTTTCACCCATGCAAAGCCCTGTTGAAGAAAGTAGGAGTTTGTGCAGGCTCACATGCATTAGCTTGCTGGAATGGGGAACCGAGTACCAGGCAAGAGTTTACACTGAGTGCAAGTAATGCAAGAAATAGTTGGGAATTGCACTTCTCAGCAGTTCCTGATTTTGAATTGGTGACAGAGAGTGAGTTGTTTTTATGGAGCATCCAGGGAGACAGATTAGCATTTATGTTGCAGTGCTGTTAGTGCTTCTGTTATAATCCTCAGTGGAATTTACATTTGGTGTTATGTACCCTGACCCCAAATACCTTTAGAATTTGCTAGATTCTGCTAGAATTTGGCAGATGAGCATTTAAACAGGGAGGCTGTTGTTTTCTGAAATGTGAGTGCAGTTGGATTAGACACTCAGCTTTGCAGGGAATCTGAAAGGGAAAAAATATCAGCTAGTTTCTCATTTGCTTTACAAAATGGTATTTTACACTATAAAAGCTAGGTGGTGTGGAGAATGTTGTTAAGGTTTGTCATTAAGCTAAACTAGATTATTCCTTGCCACTGACCCTGTCAAGACTTCCGTGACATGTTTTAGGAGGGCTGTAGACTTCATTACTTTGCAATCCCTATATTGCTTGTTTGAATCTCACTGACAGTCTCTAACTAGCCATTTCAATTAAAGTTCCTTTATACATTACATTTTACTGTGATTGCATTACCTAACAGAGCCTGGCTGTTCTGAATACCTCGTTAAGCCCAAATGCAAAGCCCTGGTGTGACAAGGTGATGACTGAGACATTTTTAACAATTTGATTGCTCCAAGGGCAAGGCTTGTGTTTGAGTTATCATCATCTTTGACACCATAATTCAGCTTCAGATAGGCAACATAATCCCAAAGGATCCACAGAGGACAGCTGTTATATCTGTCTAATCTCTCTCTGAGTTTTATCCTGAATATATATGTTTACTGTAACGAATCACAATTCTTGCCTTTTTCTTTTTGCCACAAACCAAGGAGTTTCTGGTTTAATTCAAAGGGGGATGCTTTTGGACATTTAGGTAGATCAATGGTGTTGCTGCTCTTCTGTGAGGCCCCAGCAAAGTCTGGGACTCCCCAGTCTGCAGGGATATGTGTCAAGAGGTTTACTGTTAAATTTAGGAAATTTAGAAGGTAATGGGTAAAGGAAAAGGGTAATTGCTGTTCTCCAAGTCCCACAACACAAGAACTGGGTGGCAGTGGGTGAAGCTAGTTGGAGAGAATTTTAAGTCATGAAGAGGAAAGCACTTCTGGAGCCTGCTTCCGCGGGGTGTGCTGGAGGCAGATTCAGAAGGATGTGACAAAGGCACGTGTGTATAAAATTAATCTGAAAATAACAAAACCGAATGTACTCACTAACATCCCTTGTTCTGAGTGCTGGGGAAGGACGGAGGAAGAGACAGCAGAAAGTGGTGCAGTTACGAGGCCATGCACTAAAGAATGTTCCCCTTACCATTGCTATATATATAATACTGCATTAAATGGACCATTGGTCTGACTCAAGAGGGCAGAAATCAAGGTTGTTAGAGATCCTGTCTCATATCTTCACTCATTAATAAAGCAGAGAGCAAAGTCCTTGTGTGTAAGATTCATAGAAACCTTTAGAAAAGACCCTTAAGATCATGTCCTCGACAGCCACATCTGTAATTCTTTTAAATACTGTCAGTGATGGTGACTCAACCACTTCCCTGGGCAGCTCTTCCAGTGCTTCATAACCCTTTCAGAGTAGAAATATTTCCTAATATCCAATCTAAACCTCCCCTGAAGCAACTTGAGGTAATTTCCTCTTGCCCTGTCACTTGTAACTTGGAAGAAGAGACCAACATACACCTTACTACAAATTCCTTTCAGGTAGTTGTAGAGCAATAATGTTTTCCCTCACCCTCCTCTTCAGACTAAATAGCCCCAGTTTCTTCAGCTGCTCCTAATAAGACTTGTGCTCCAGACCTTTCACCAGCTTTGTTGCTCTTCTCATAACTGGCAGGTTAGACCTATGCAGTGACGTAACTGTAGCGCAAAGATTCCTCCTGAACGCCTGTGAAAGCAAATGAGGTTGAGGACAGTAGGTAGCACCAGAAATGTGGCTTGTTGCATTAGTTCCTAGTTTTCTAAGATATAAATACATGGCTGGCAAAGATGATGAAAAGCTTTCCAAATGCAATCTATTGTGGTCAGTGTGATGGCAACAGAGATTAATTTGGCCACGGGTATCTTTTTGTAGCTTATTGAAATATAATTCTAAACTATTTTCTTCCAGCTTTTAATAATATTTTCCTTATTTTTGGAAGATATGCAAATTACGCAACATATCACTGATTGCATATTAACCCACTGTAGCTAGAGAACTATGACTTAGTTCATTCTTAAACAAATGTTATCACACAAGTAACAAAATCCATCCTAAACACGTAGATGGAATAATGTTCAGATGTATATTTGCCTTTCTGTGGCTTTGCTTAAAGCCAGTTTCAGGTTAAATCTCTTTTAGCTGTGAAATGATCTGATTCATGTAGATCTTTTGTGTCCATTTTTAGTACTGAACCTATGTAATTAGTTCCTCTGTTCAGTGTCACAAGGTACCTAATTAAATAGTGGTCCTCAAGCGCCACAGTAACAGGCAGGGATTTAAGTATAAAGTTCTGTTACCCATTACCTTGATGTGGTACATCTTGCAATCCTATGGACTACAAGTACATTACTGTGCAATTTACTGCCATGCCTAGAAAAATGAAGAAGGAAATATTTTCTGATGAAGGGAAGGAAAACTTCCTTTGTGGAATAATGGATAGGAAATTTCTATTGCCTCTTGCGGCAATTACTTCTATTCTATGCTTTCACATCATAGAAGTACCTGTATTTCTTGCTGCTTTGAAGCTGGTTGATGCAGACGTCGTTCCCAGTCATGACCTAGAGAGGAAGTAAAGCTACTGTTGGGCAGTACCCAAAATCCTCTGCTTTTGGGGGAGGAAGAGCTGATATGGGTGTCCCAGGGAGCCAGACCTCAGTGCACAACCAGTGTGCACCTGCTGCTCTGCTCATCTGTGGTCAAACCCACAGATTACAACCCCCTAGTAGTTTTCCAATTAGGAAATAGTGAAAGATCCACCAAAAACCTAAAGACCATTAAAAAGGACTTCAAACCTCTAGGACAAATGGTCAAGAACTCGGGAACACATATGGTCTTCTCCTCAGTCATAGGGAATGATGAAAGAAGGATCCAGGAGTTAAACAAATGGCTAAGAATGTGGTCCAAAGAACGAAACTTCAGGTTCTTTGAGAATAGGTTGGTGGGCATGCCAGGCCTGATGGCAGGTGACAGGGTGCACCTGACCTCCGAGGGCAGAAGGGCTTTCTCAAAAAAGGACTAATTGAGAGGGCTTTAAACTAGATTCGAAGGGGGAGGGGAACAGCAACCATGCTAATAGAATTAAATATGGGGACAACACCCCAGGATCTGAGGGGCATGGTAGACAGACAGTAAAAGGGGGGGTGACAACAGCTCATTTGAAGTGCATTTACAGTAATGCACACAGCATGGGGAACAAACAGGATGAGCTGTAAGCTGTGGTTAGGCAGGGCGACTATGATCTAATTGCCATCACGGAAACATGGTGGGATGACTCACACAACTGGAGTGCTACCATGGATGGCTACAAGCTATTTAGGTGGGACAGACTAGGAAAGAGAGGTGGTGAGGTTACTCTATAAATCAAAGAGGGGTTTGACTGTATAGAACTCAGTAATAGCGATGAGTAGTGTGCGTGGTAACCCAGATATTGTTGTGGGAGCTTGCTGTTGGCTACCCAACCAGGATGACGAGACTGATGAGCTCTTCTATAAACACTTAGGAGAAGTCTCATGATCGCATCCTGTCGTTCTTGTGGGGGATTTCAACCTTTCAGATGTCTGCTGGAAGTACAACACAGCAGAAAGGAAGCAATCTAGAAGGTTCGTAGAGTGTGTGGATGATAACTTCCTAACACAACTGGTACCTGAACCGACTAGTGAGGGTGCCCTGCTGCACCTGCTGTTTGCGAACAGATCGGGCCTTGTAGGAGAGGTGACAGTCGGAGGATGTTTGGGACACAGCGATCATCAGATGGTACAATTCTCGCTTTTTGGGGCAATGAGGAGAGTGATCAGCAAAACTGCCACCCTGGACTTCCGAAGGGCAGACTTTGAACTCTTCAGAAGGCTGCTTGAAAAAGTCCATTGCGAGGTGGCTCTTAAGGACAAAGGGGTGCAGCAGGGCTGGACGCTCCTCAAGAAGGAAATCCTGGCAGCACAAGAGCAGGCCATCCTCATGTACTGTAAAACGAGTCGGCGGGGAGGAAAAGCAGGCTGGCTGTGTAGGGAGCTTAGTGTTGATCTCAGGAAAAAGAAGAAAGTGTATGAGCTTTGGAAGAGGGGGCAGGCATCCCAGGAGAACTACAAAGGTCAGGTGAGATCATGTAGGGAGAAAATCAGAAGGGCTAAAGCCCAATTAGAACTTCAACTGGCCACTTCAGTCAAAGACAATAAAAAGAAAGAAGTTCTTTAAATATAACAGCAGCAACAGGAGGACAAAGGAGACTCTCCCTCCCTTGCTGAGTGCAGAAGGGACAGTAGCGATGAGGGACGAGGAAAAGCAGAGGTGCTCAACGCCTTCTTTGCCTCAGTCTTTAACTCCAAGGAGGAATGTCCTAGGGATACTCAGCCCCCTCAGCTGGGAGATGGTGGGAATGAAGCTCCAGCTGTTCAGGAGGACTTGGTTAGTGACTGCTCGGCCACGTAGACATACACAAATCCAGGGGGCCAGATGGGATCCACCGAGGGTTTTAAGGGAGCTGGCAGAGGTCGTCGCCAAACCCCTTTCCCTCATCTCCCAGCAGTCCTGGCTTACTGGGCAAGTGTTGCTAGACTGGAGACTGGCAAATGTTACTCTCATTTACAAGAAGGGTCGAAGGAAAGATCCAGGGAACTACAGGCCTGTCAGTCTGACCTCGCTACCGGGGAAGGTCATGGAGCAGATCATCTTGAGTGCTATCATGCATCACACGCAGGACAACTGGGTGATCAGGCCCAGTCAACATGGGTTCACCAAAGGCAGGTCCTGCCAGACCAATCTGATCTCCTTCTATGACCAGGTTACCCGTTTAATGGACAAGGCAAAGGCCCTGGATGTGGTGTACCTGGACTTCAGTAAAGCCTTTGACACCGTTTCTCACAGTATCCTGCTGGAGAAACTGGCTGCCATTGGCCCGGACAGGCACAGCCTCTGCTGGATTAAAAACTGGCTGGATGGCCGGGCCCAAAGGGTTGTGGTAAATGGAGTTAAATCCAGTTGGAAACCAGTCACGAGCTGTGTTCCCCAGGGTTCAGTGCTAGATCCAGTCCTGTACAACATCTTTATCAATGATCTCGATGAAGGGATAAAGTGCACCCTCAGCAAGTTTGCAGATGTCACCAAGCTGGGTGCAAGTGTGGATCTGCGTGAAGGAAGGGAGGCTCTGCAGAGGGATCTGCACAGCCTGGATTCATGGGCTGAGAGACCAACGGGATGAGCTTCAACAAGGCTAAGGGCAGAGTCCTCCCTTTGGGACACAACAACCCCATGCAGCGTTACAGGCTTGGGGAAGAGTGGCTGGAGAGCTGCCTGGCAGAGAAGGACCTGGGGGTGTTGGGTGACAGCGGCTGAACATGAGCCAGGAGTGGCCCAGGTGGCCAAGAGGGCCAATGGCATCTTGGCCTGTATCAGACCCAGCGTGGCCAGCAGGAGCAGGGAGGTGATTGTGCCCCTGTGCTCAGCACTGGTGAGGTCACACCTCGAGTGCTGGGTTCAGTTTTGGGTCCCTCACTACAAGAAGGACGCTGAGGGGCTGGAGAGCGTCCAGAAAAGGGCAACGAGGCTGGAGAAGAAGCCCTACGAGGAGAGACTGAGGGAGCTGGGGTTGTTTAGCTTGGAGAAGGGGAGGCTGAGGAGAGACATCATCACTGTTTACAACTGCCTGAAAGGAGGTTGTGATGGGGTGGGTGCTGGTCTCTTCTCACAAGTGATGAGCGATAGGACAAGAAGAAATGGCTGCAAGTTGCACCAGGGGAGGTTTAAACTGGACATTAGGAAGAATTTCTTTACTGAAGGAGTGGTCAGGCACTGGAACAGCTGCCCAGGGAGGTGGTGACGTCGCCATCTCTGGAGGTGTTTGAAAAATGGGTGGATGAGTTTCTTAGGGACATGGCTTAGTAAGGAGACAGGCACAACTGGTCTCGGTGATCTCAGAGGTCTCTTCCAACCTAGTGATTCTATGAAATGTGCCTGGTGCTGTGGCATCACTCACATGAAATCAGGATGATCAAACCCTTACACAAGCCTTTGTAAGTATGACTTTTATTGAGCTGAAAATCTGTGAGCCGAAGATGGTTTCTGATTTAATGGTTTGCAGTTAGTGTTAACTGTCAGCAAGCTTTTCTGTAAGCTAGTGATGGAGGAGTTGTAGGAAGGAAAAGAAGAGAAACGGCAGCTTCTGCTTGCATAGCAAAAGCTAAGGGTGCTCAGGATACGAGAAGACCTGTCACAAAGTTATGCAGCCAGTTGGTGGTGCTTTGTGTCCAAGCCTGACAGAAAAGTCCTAATTCTGCAGGGTACAGGCCAATGCATAAGAGATAGCAGTTGGGAGGCTGCTGTTCTTGGAGTAAGGTGTCCTGTACTGCCTCCATCAGAGACATGTTTGGAGCAGCTGGCATTTGAGACAACACATTGAATTAGAGGTCAATAGACTGATCCAGGCTGGGAATTTCCTGACATCGGAAACTAACTGCAAGCCTGTCCAGGCTGAAAGAAAGGTGAAGAATGATTATGTGGTTGGAAGGAAATAATATGTTTTGGATGATTTCTGATTCAGAAATAATTAATTGCATTAATAAAGTGATAAGGAAACATCACAACATCTTTAAAATTTATCACTGTTTTTTCAGGAAAGGCAGACTTAGTGTGACAATGACATAGTCAGTTCTCCTCTTCCGAATTTGTATGTTACTGAACATACAGTATATGACTTCTCATCACAATGTCACATAGCATAAGCATGATAGAGTACAGACAAGGCTGTCCGTGGGGGAGATAAACTTAGAAATCATCTTTTTTCCAAGATGTAGTTGAAATTGGTTTTGATCTTCTCAACTCTTCTAATAGCTGTTCTGCTCCCTGTCTTTCCGACAGGAGATACAATCTTTCACTTTTAAGTTTGCTGTGTAAATGAAATGCTTTTTTTTATCTACAAAGTAACCTTTCCTAAATGGTGGACTTGAAATAAAGAGAAGAAGAGAGAGAATTGAGTTTAAACAGTAATACCTTCATTATCTCAAAATAATTCAAATTATTTTATTTTCTTTCTTGAAGTCAAACTACCAGAAGATAAAACTTCTTTTCCCAACACCATCTTATTTACATTCCTACGTCTTTTAATTAGTTGATGTTGACCATCTGTCTTCAATGTAGAGTCAAACACTGAAGAGCACTAAATGGCAAAAATCCTATTGACTTCAACTTATTGACTTAGTCAGGCCATAATCTTTACTGGCAAGATACCCAGGAGCATCGCCCCTTCCTGACACAACTGAAAATTTAAGCCCTAAGCTAAGCTCAGTATATATAAGTGTACATTTTTGCAGGAGTACAGAGAGAATGTAATGCTCTCTATATAAATAGATTTAATAGGTATAAAGTGCATTACTTATGCTGAGCAACTTTTAGTATATTCTCTTTTTTTTTTTTTTTTTGACCACTAAAATATATCTGCTGCAAATGGCTTTTTTTGACTGTTCCCCACCTCGTTTCTAAGGAGCTCTGCTGGCTGCTTTTCTTCACTTTTGTTTTTCGTACATTCAGACAACTGCATTTCTGTGCCTGCTGTGCATAGCTCTGTGTCTTCTTCCTTCTGGCAAATTATTTCCCCTTATCATCCGGCTCCTGTCCTCACCTATTCTTTACTTCAACTCTTTTGCACTATCTTCGACTTGTGTCTTGATGTCTCACTCTTTCCTTCACTTAGTTCACTGCATCTGGTGTGATACATACTCTTAGTCATCTTTTTCACCTCTTCCGTTCTCTCTGACCTTGTCTCTGCCTCTTTGGGAGTTCTGGTCCCAAAGCACTGTGTCTGCAGTTGCAGGATCAATAGAGGGTTACCAGGCTACATGAGTGACCCAGAAATCCTGTGCACACACAAGAAAAGTATGGTGGATAAAGATCAACTTCAGATGACCTAAATCTATACAGCTGAAAAGAAATCTTTTTTTTCTTTTGGGAATGGTATGGGAAGTGTTCAGATTATTTCAGTGTGTATCTGCCTGTCTGTGTAGCTGTGGAGAGTGAAGCCAGGGGAGGAAAGATCCAGATCATGGACCTGGGCATGGGGTGGAGAGTGAGATCACCCCTTCTAGTAATGGTGTAGACATAGTTTTGGCTTTATCTGATTGTGAAACCACATCCTAAAGTTCAACCAGTTTAAGAAATAGGAAGGAACAGTAAAATCTAACTTTGCCATATTGTATTTCGAATAGCTAAAAGAGTAAAAGCCTTAATGAGAAACATGGTAACCTGGAAAGCAAATTGTTTTAACTATTTTGATCTGAAGTTCTGTTGTCCCAGGAAAATGTGTATCTGGACATCTCACAATCTTTTATCATTTATTTATGCTTGTGAAATACAAAAGGGCAGAGAAATAATACTATACTTGCTTTTAGGTCCTTCTCGACGCAGTCGGTAGCTGACCTCCAGCACACCTTAGACGTGTGGGAACCCACTCAAGGACTCAAGCAGGAATGAGAAAGAAAACAACTGCTCTTTCAGCCAAATTACTTTGGTGTAATACCAGTCATGTAACACCATCTGCCCTGTTTTAAAAGGATGGTCTTAGGTCAGCGAGATATTTTGCAGAGACTAAAATGCTAATCTTCAACTCCCTCATCACAAGACCATTTTTGGCCCAAATCCCTCTGATGCTCACTGGTTAGCTAGTATCCAGTTCACTATCTGGTGGAAATTACAACCCTAATTTACTATTACATTCAGCAAAGTCACTGACTGACTTATGATTAATTCTGCTTTTTCACGTGTTAGATATGTGTGTGCTACTTCAACCAGGTTTCATTGCAAACAGGAATCGGGAATAGTCTTTAGCAGTGTTCTTTTAGTGTCTAGAGCTTGTAACTCAGTGAAAGGATTTATCCTTACACTCATTGATCTGCAAAGAGAGGCAATTCTTAATTTTTTTCCAAAGTAAAAATTGATGGGATCAGAGCTGCTTTTCCCATCACTAAGAATGAGTCTCCAATTGTTTGATTTCCTGTTGATGCTCATAATATTATTCCCACAACTAAATTGGCAAACTCAGCATACTGGACTGTTACATTGAATTCAGACCTGAATCCTGCTGGTCACACTTGATCCCTCACCACCTCAATGATTTAAACACTGCAACAGCTCCTCAGTGGTCAGAACTGTTTGTTCGTCTTCCGGCAACAAGTGTTATCTTACTTACTTTGAAAATAGGTCCTATTACAGCCTGTTGTTTTGCATAAACAAAGAAACTCAAAATCTTCTGCAGTTCCAGCAGGAAAGGGCAAAGTCAGTGTCTGATCAGCTATTCCGGTCAAATGATCTTGAAACAAGAACTTGTTTTCTCAGTTGCAGCAGTTGTTAGAATAATCTCTACTGGCTACATGAATCTTCGGGAGTCAGTGACTAATGGTATCTCATGTGGGTTATTATTTTATTTTCTCTGGACTTCAGTGCTGCTTTGGGGCACAGTAATTTGCGCTCTTTGGAGAAATGTCTGCAAGGGTACAACGTTGTCTGAAATGCTGCTTAAGTGCCTTTCACTTCTCTTTAGTAAAGGTTACACTGAATTTTAACTGTGGCCCAAATATGTTAGGTTATTTCCCAGCTGATAAGACTCAAGATAGATTTTAATTTTTTGAATTTGAAACCTAATCATAGGTTAAATTTATGCAAATACCTTTCTTTGGTTCATGTTTATATCATAAATTTTTGTGCTTTCTGAACAAATGGATGTGTTGTGCCTGTCTGTGGTGTGGAGGTAATTAGCTATGTGTCATGTGTCTCGTTACTTAGAGAATACTAGTGCTAGAAAATATGACAGAGTAACTTCTCACTGATGTGGAACAGAAGTCCTGAAAGCTGTTTGCCTTTTGTAATGCCTGTCATAGTCTACCAAACTGCCTTCATAACATGGTACTAGTCTACCTGTTTAATATATGTTTCTGGGAGACTACAGCTCTTTCATCTCCTTATACTGTGCTAGCTCCAACTTTTAGGCTCAGCATATGAACTACCTACATATATGAACCTGCAACAAAATGTACATTATTCCCGTACACATACTAATGCTATTAAGAGGGAAGAATCATCATCAGTAGACCACAGTTACTGTAACTGAAATACTAAGTAGTTTGAGTTACCAGAAGAATGTGGTTACTGAAGTTACTTCAGACTTGAATCACTGTTGCTGAGAGCATTCTCTTGGCTTTCCTTAATCAGTAGCATTGCCTTTTAGATATAATTCCAGCTAATGCATCAGGATTGCATTGCATTCCCATGCAAAAAATGCAGACAGATTCAATTTCCAAGTTTCTTACTTTCGTTCCTGAGCCCAGACTTCAGGACCATTCTTGATTCTCCTTCTTGGGAAACCAGACTGTCTGGTTGTGTTTGTCCCAGGCAACACAGACACACTTTTGAACTCTGATTTGCAGGAGTGTCCCCTGGTCACATGTCAACTCTGCACCTGAAGTTTCTGGCCAAAACCCACACACTTCAGAGAGATCTTCAGTCTCAATGACCAAGAAACCAAGAGAGGCACAGATCATTTAGATCAGATTAGCAAAGTGTGCACAGCCACCTGCCTAATGGCAGCGCACAAGCCTGCCAGTTGCAGAGACAGAGTGAAAGCATTGCCAACAACTGTCACAAGTTTGTGGACACCCTTGCAGTTGTACTCACACATGGCAGAGATTTTATTATACTATTATGACATCCTCAGTAATGTTTTATTTCCCTTTTAAGTTGTAATGTCTATCACCTATCTGTTCCACCATAGTTGTTTTTTGGTGGCACCAGTGTGCAAACCATGCCTGACAGTGTCCTGTGGGCTTATGAAGATCGATGAATTAGTCTGTGATGGTATCTGGGATAATTTCTGCCTAATTGTATCAACTTGGGCACGCCTACGCTTGAAATACAGCAGGAATACAAACTGTACCAACACATAGGTGAGTATAAGAGGGGAAACAGAGAGGCTAAGTTCCAGCTGTACTTGGTGCACAGTGAAATTATGCCCTCAGCAAGGGGGGCTTGCCTGTGGTGTCAGCTGTGACCCCAGAGCGTGCAGAGATGCAGAGATTGGTAGCCTTGAGATCCCCTAAATCTTCCAAACTGTGTAAATAAATTTCACAGTTGAGAACGTATTTACAGCTTTTTTTCCCCTTTCCTCCCTTTCCCCCCCTTCCCTTTTGAAAGATGGTGAGCATAGAAGGGTCCTTATCCGTGACTTCAAATTAATTGAAAGAAGAAACTATAGCAATTGATGCAATATTTTTTGTTGGGACACTTTCCTATAGGAAAGGTCAGACAGTTCAACAGCTCTCCCACCATCTCTTTCTGCTGTTGTCTCTTCAGTGCCTCCCGTCAGTGATGAGAAGGAAGAAAGAGGGAGTGCAGAAAAAGCCCTCTCTTTCAACGTGCCAGGAGGTTCTCACCGTGTAACTTGTGTGTAGACAGCTGAAGGTTTTTCTGACACCTGAAAGAGGAGAAACAGTCTGGCTTGAATCACATTCTATCACATTCCACTCTAGGGGTGGGGTGAGGCATCTGCTTTTTCCCTAGATTTATGACTGCCATGGAAGTTTCTGTCATCCCTCACTCTGCACCTGTGCCTCCAGCTGCTTCTGCGTTGTTATTATTTCCTAGTGATGACAGATTTAATCTGTCTCCTAATACTGAGTGCAGGCTGGGGCTCTTCCAGGTGCCTGCTCCAACTCTACTATATGTCCACTGGCCATGGAAAGCCCTCTCAGCAGACCTAGACACGTTTGATCAAGGAGGACTTGCCAAGAAATATATTGTTCTGTATTGTTGGAGTGTTTATGTTCTATTTTTTTCAAGAGTTCCTGCCAAATAGCATGATAGCAGTAGATAGCATATGCAATATGTTTATTACTGATCTGAAGAGAGCCAAACAGATGGAGACATGAGTCCCGAATTCTGGCTACCATAAAGATTCTGGAAGGGGAGGTTGTTCCTTAGCTACAGCTGAAGATGAGAGCCTTACAGATAGTGTCCTGTGTCTGGCATCTGCTTCAATCCACACTCAGTTAGCGTGAATCTTACTGGAACTGGGGCATTGCACTAATGCAACATCTGTGTATCTGGCTATAATTACAGCTGCCTGCAATTTTGGATTAATTTATTAACCTCACCACTCCATGAAGAATATCATTGTCCTATAACTCTCCAACTAAAGCAGTTAAACTCACAGTGAAAACCAGCCTCTGGCAAACCCTTTACTCAGTTCTGCTGCAGTGTAATTGTTTACTCCAGTATGACTAATCCTCACCTGAGCAAGATGCCTTTGACCTTTGTCAGGTTTTCAAGCCCCAGAGCTCCCCAGTGCCTCCCCAGGCACTGGAAGGCTACTGGCACAACTCATGCAGCTCAATGGCCAGCTTGAACAAGTTGGTCAACTTGAACTTGAGAGGGAGGTCACAGCCAGACTCTGAGTGCATTGTAACTCAGGTCACTTTGAGGATACACCCAGAGAAAGTCGTAATGTTCCCTGAAAGACCATTTAGTAGCAATCCCATGGCAGAGCACTTGCTATTCATTTTTGTGGTTAATGAAAGAGCTGCAGCTCTGTACTTTGATGATTCTGCCACTATTTACACAGTTCCTCTAGGTTTGTAATTACCTTTTACTTTGTAACACTATTTCCACTTCAATTTAATGCCACATCACATTAATGGTCACTCCCACCACCCAAGTAAAGGTTTGGCCAGTGCTGAGCCATGGCACTCTAGGACAACCCATGCACTGAGCAGACTGAAGGTAAACATCCCACTGAATCCCTTCATTACATCTGCTTCTGTCACTTAGCAAAGAACAAAGAAAAGAAAGGAATTTGGAGATGCCACAGAATTCAATGAACTTCTAAGACCTTATTAAAGAAATCTGACAGTAATGCTTTTTGCAAAGCAGAAGTCTTTTCCCTATAGCCTGTGCCAAATGGTGAATACCTAGATACAAGAAGGCAAAGATGAGATTTAGGATATGATAATCCATTACCTGGAGTTTTGTGTAGCAGTTATAATCTTAACTTAACCTTAAATGTTCATTATAGTGTGCTGTAAAAACCTGGGGAATAGTTCTGCTCCTCCTGTTTGGGAGGTCCAATAATAAGGAAACTAATCTATCTGGATACACCTAAGATTGCTCAATAATCTGTAGCAGGTGCCCAGTGCATCAAAAGATGAAGCACATTTGCGCCAGAGTTAGACTTTTAAATGTCTTTAAAAATAAGAGCCAAAGTGTCTGATTATTTTGAGCAGTGTTAGGGCTCAGCATTATTGGAACTCAGAGTCATACAGTGTCACGTGTAGAGACGTACTCGAACCATGCCTGGCTGAGGGAAGAAGACTGACCTGTATAACCAGGGCTTCTGTAGCTTGCTGATTTCCCTCTGGCTGGGATGAGAGATGAGGGCTCCTCTGTGCTTACTGATGACATTCTGGAAGCTGCCTTCACACTAACACTGGTTTTCCTCCTGGATAAATGGTCTCTGAACCAAGCAGCACTCTGTCATTTGCACATGACTGCTGGAAAACGGGTTTTCGTGACGGCTAGCAGGCACAGACTTTTTGCCTCCAGCAAGACAGCATATTTCAAAGGAAATTTGTATACAAAGCATAGGATAAAATATTTTTCCCATTGTGCTGGAATGTTTCTAGAGCACGGAAACTACGCTTAGGATATGAAAAAAAGGGGAAATAACAACATGAGGCTTTCTACAGTGCAGTAAGGGAAACAAAAAGCACCAGGAGACGCATCCTGAAGTATGCTTCCTGCATGTATTGAATGCTTTAAAACATGATACTTTTCCTTTCCTAAACAATGAACACACTGGTGTTACAAGCCCTTATTTTTTTGAGTCAAGTGATACATTCCAGTCTTTGTAGGACACTTCACTTCAGCTGAGATGGCATTTGGTTGTGGTTACTATGACAAATAGAGGAGAATTGGCATGTGGTGTGCCTGGATGAATATGTAACCAAGTTTTGTGAGAAAAATATCTATAAAAATGAATCAGATACTGCCTTGCCATGTATTACATGTTCAGTGGTCCATGGTACTGAAAATAAAAAATATTTATAAACATATCATGGGTCATTATAAAAACACACTACATTTTACTTTGTAACTTTATAGGATGTTTTTCAGCTTGCGTTCCTTTACAAAAAAAGCTTTCTGTATTAATTTTTTATTTTCTTTTAGTGTGGAAAATGGTTTCAGTCTCACCAAAGATGAGAACAAAATACAATATTTGATTAATATTCTTTATTATTGTATCTTGTTTCTCCAAGATGAAAAATGTACTGTTATTCTCAGAACTTGGATAGAACAGCAAACCAGTCTCTGCAGGGTAACCCTTAATCAAGCATCTTTTTTTATGTGCCCAGTCGTTGGTCAAAAGGAGGGGATGAAAACAGGACACACAGTGGGGCATATGGCATTAATGAGGTTTCTAAGGACAACTCATTATTCTGTTGTTCTTAGTAATAATATTTTTACTTCTTTATTTCCAGAGACCTCAAGCTAGATGGTGGGCTGAGGGCACAGTAGGCACATTCCTTTTGTGAAATGAAAGACAGTCCTCGTCTAAAAAATTTTGGATTGAGTAAAGGAGAAAACATACAGGGAAGAAGAGTTAAGGATCCAGGAAAAGATGCAGAGGTCTGAAACACGTTGACCATAAGTGCCTAAGAACAAAGTTCTTAGGTTTGTGGACATCTTTTGTGACTGTTTTAATGCTGAAGTAGCAATCTAATTTTCAGAAGAGACTGTCAGTAACTGTTTGATTCTAGACATTTCAGAGTTTTTCCTGTGAGCAATTAGGGATGAACAGCAGTAGTGCAGACCATTGGTCTTTATGAACGTCTAGATTAGAGGGGTATTATAACTGTAACCCTTCACAGGTAACATGACTGGATGACAAACAATAAAAACAGAGTGGGTCAGCATTTCACAAACAATTTAGTTTGCAATGAGTTATCTCCGAAAAGAAACCACTGCAGAAACGTTATCTGGCATTTTTACAGTGAGAAAAGCTAAAGGGATATTATAGACACTTCATTCCTCCCACATTTTTGACATGTCATTAGTCACATTGAGAACTGTACTATTATAATAAATCTGGTGAATTGTGTGGTGCAACTCTTTATAGCATGAGATAATGTTTTTTTACTGTGATTTAACATCATGGACAATGTCTTCTTCTAATTACAGACCTCAGCAACATGATAACCTACTAATTGCTCCTAAATAGGATTTGAGGTATGATGTGAGGTCCTGTGCATGACACGTATAAATGGATTTAGTATTCATCTGTGTGTGGCAGAACCAGATGCCTCGCTACGTCTGTCGGGATTACTTACACCTGACCTCTGTGCCGAGCTGTGATCTCGCTGCTACCCATAAGAAGTGCTGCCTCCAGGGAAGACATGTAGGACAAAGAAATTGAAACTGCAGCCATTTCAGTGTCCAACTTTTCCACGTGGAAAAGGCCAGTGGATGGAGCAAAGATGGTGTAATTCCACGAATTTTACTTGTGTTCAACTGGCAGCATATGCAAGCAACCTATTAATGCTGTGATTAATAGGTAGCAACCATGACTGATACCTGAAATAATGGGAAGACTGATCAAATTAAGACTATCTAAGTGGAAGAGATGGAAAAGGAGGGGACAGCACCCTTGGAAAAATACACAAAGCAATATAGCACTCAGGGGAGGAAAAAAACCTGCTGAAGTAAACAAAAACATTACCAGCCTTGAGCAGAAGTCACAAAAAAACCCCAACCAAAACAAAACAATAACCCTATAAAAAATGAGCAGAACAAAGAGCCTGGAAACACATTGGATACATGAACTTTAGGGTCGAACCTGCAGCAAGCCCTGCAGTCTCCAGCTTCCCAAAACCTGCCCAAAACATGACATTGCAAATCATTGTCTGGTTTTGCATAGTTGTGTGTATATCCAAGGCAGCTGACTTTTTAGGCCATTTGTTTTAGTCTTGGTAGCTGACTGCTGCTCAGTCATGCCCTACCTGCCCTTACTACTATGGTAATTGCATGCCCACAATTCAAAGGTTCCTGGTCCAGGTGTTTGAGATATTGACAAGTTGCCATCTGAAACTGCTACTTCTGCTCAGGAATAGATGCAGTAATCACGAGCAATAGCTAAAGACTTGTTTTCTCTTCTATAACCTGAATATGATGTCAGCCTGCAACCCAAACATTATTATTAGTTTGTGTCAGTGTCTGCCACAAGCCAGGCGTTTTACAGATACACAAGGAACAATGAATTTTTGTGCATAGTTAGACAGAGAAGCAGACAGCTACAGGGGCAGGTGAATAAAAACAGGTTACTTCAGGTTCAAGTTAGCACAAGCCTGTTAAAGAGAAAAGACTGAAATTAGTTTTCTAAAACTATTTAGAAAAAGGTGCAGAGCTAGTGGCTGAAGAGACATGTAGAAGAGCCTGGAAAGATGAGGAGCCCTTGGGCTAGAGAGTGTTTGGGTTTGCTTCAGGTGCGCTATGTATGCAAGAAAGATGAAACCAGTAACACAAACGTGACAGAGAGCAGATGGTCAGCTTTTTTGCATTTAGTTTGATAAACCTGGGAGTTAAGCACCTTGTTTAAATATGTGCAGATTTTGGTGTTGCCAGCTACCCTAGTAGGATACACCATTCAGGCATTTACACTTCTCTGAAAGCATTCAGCCACATCTTACAGAACATTTGATCAGATCTGTACTAGTCTAATATAAACTGGAATTGTAAATACAGATAAATATGGTTTGGCAGCTTTCACCCACAGCCCTTCTTTTATGGAAACAGAATGTCTTACGTGAAACAGCGGTCTTAACGTGATTCACTTACTTATCCCCACCCTTAGAAAAAATATATTTTGGATGCCTCTCTTTTAACCTGACTTTAATTTTCATGAAAACATGTCTGATAGCTTTGGAGACAATATTGGTGTGTTCTGTACAGAAATTTTACTAGCTGCTTTTTTTTTTCCTCTTTGGCATCAATTTGAAAGAATTGTTAGAAGATGATTCCTGCTGGAAACATTTATCCATTTCATTTTAAGAATGTGAGTAATTATGTAGTGTATGTCATGCATATTAAGTGTTTCACTATGAAAACAAAGTTCACTCGTTATTGATTCTTATGACATTCCAGTTCAGAATACACTTCACTTTCTGGATGCAGGTCTGACCGAATCTTTCATACAAATCTCAAAATGTTTAACATTAGGTTTTGCAAGAATGCATTCCATCAGCTCTCCAGCCTGGAATTGACAACAAAATAACTATGCAGTAGCATGAAGGGACTTGGGCCTTTGGAAGTTTTGAACCTTGTGATCCAGTGATGGAAGAACATTACTAAGTCTATTGCCTAGCAGACAAGTTGACAGTAGAAGGAGTAGTTTAATCCAAAGACATGCCATATTTGCACTAGACTGGTGGAGCTACAAATTTTTACAAAATTTCTTTTTCCATTGAATCTTAGATTTTTTTAGTGCCTATGCAGGTCTTGCTCTGAGCATGAGCAAGCACACCTGAGGCAGCAAAAAAGGCTGAACAAGTTATAGTTCAAGGACCATATGATGTTATAGTTCAGAGGTTCCAAATGTAGAGCAACAGATAGAGAGCATCCTTACAGATGCTGTGGTGTGCAGAAATCGCAGAAATCACAGTAAAGACCTGTAATCCAAAGACCTAGTCCAGCCTCCTGCCTAGATCAGGAATATTGACAAGAGTAAAACTTATTTCTACATATTGGTCTAGGTGATTTTTGAAAACCTCCATTGATGGAGAATCCACAAGAGGGCTGCTAACAAAGTACCAATAAGAGAAACTGCTGGACATGAGGAAAAGCACTTAACCAATCCAGCCTGGACTTAAAACAATAAAACAATAGTAACTGAAGCTTTTAGATTAAAGAAGTGAATGGAAACATTAGGAGGTCACTTAGATAAATAATACTGAAAGATGGTGACAGCAGAGTGGAGTTACTGACCAAGGCAAAAACTAAAAATAAGAGCTTAAAATAAGTGAATCTTGGGCTAAAGGGGAAGGTTGGTACAGAATAAGCAGTTTATGTGAGAGGGAGAGAAAGGAATTTAGGCAAAGTGGCAGATTAGGGCTGTGCAAGGATGTCCCCATCAGTCAGACCTGTGCTTGATCACCACAGTCCAGACCATGACAATCAACCATTTGTTTTCACCGTGCATGTGCCCTGCTTGAGGAACTGAGGCATCTGGTGTGATTTCCTAGGGATGATTGGAGATAGACTCATGACATTTTTTCAGACAAGAGGAAACATAAGAACTGGAGTGATAGCTGGAGAATAAGCCTTCAATGCTGTTGCCAGAAGGGGAAAATGGAGAAAACCAAGGGATTTTTCTGAGGTTATGATGAATAAAATTTCTATTGTAAAGGATATGGCATGTTTTGAGGCAGCTGTATTTTTGGGGAATGAGGAAACTGCCTCATGCTCCTTGTCACCCCAGACCCTCACACTTCGTGACTTGTATAGATTGAAATATGTGAGCCTTTGAGGAAAATAACAAAGAAACAAGAAGATCAATTGCAAGCTTCTAATGAAGTTTCAGTTCCTTATAATTCTATGAAAACAATAGAAAATACACTGAGCCACAAGCTACTACAGTATGCATCATCCTGATTTCTTGTGTGCAGCATGCAATGTTTTGGCTGGCTGTGATGCTTCATGTCAGGGCTCTGGAGTGGATAGACTTGCTGTTACCTCATGTTGCCTGAAACAGCTCCTGGAAAGGCTGGTGAGGTGTTAGCGGCCGTGGTACAAGGACTGTCAAGGTACAAGGGTTGTCGAGTAGAACCCAGAAGACTACACACTGAGTCTAGATAACTGAGTGCTGGAATAGGTGAGGCCTTTAGGAAGATATGCCAGCTGGACTTCCATAAGCTTAACTTTGGTAATGACCAAGCACGTGCCCTACAATGAAGAAATACCAGATTTCAGAGCTCCATCTCTAGTTTATGCAGCTTGATGTGAGAAAATAACTGAAGAATCCTGTCCATTGTATGCTTTTTCTGAGAATGCATTTAATACACAATGCTGTCACGGGTAATAGGTAGTGTGATTACACTAGAGTAACTTGTAACAATAGGTATCTAAAAGATGGATGTGAAACAGGGAAACAAAAAATAATTGTCAGCTATGACAACTAGATCTCAAAAGCATGAACAATGTAAGTTAATCACCCAATAAATCAATCCAATGCAGTCATTTGGCTTCAAACACCATTCCCGAATCTCACCAGATATCAGCTGTGTCTGAAAAACTCCAATTTCAGCTAATGGCAGATCTTACATTAACTTCACCAGGAGCTGAATGTAGTGGCATGAATGTGTAATCCTGGCTCCATGCCTGCTCATTTCAACAGAATTCTGGTGAATGTTTATTTTGGAAAGTAAGCTTAGTTGAGGTTAAAGGTTTGATGTCCCCGTCTCCATCTATGTGCAGATGAATTAATAAAGCTGTCAGTGCAGATGGTTGCCACTCGGGATTGTTGCTTGAAATAACCTATTTCTGGATAATAACTGCCACAAGGTGTATGTGTTTTATTCTTTTTTTGAGTATTTTTTACTGATTGTTAATCTTCTTCCTTTGTCACTCCTTTGCCAAAGTCCTGTTTAATGTCCAACACTAACAAGTGGCTTTAAAGGCTTATGAAAAGGGTCATAAACAGGATTCCCACTTGTGGAATTACTTCTTTTTAGAAACAAAACAAAAAGCCTTCACATAAAATCTCCCTATGTCCCATGCCCAAATGGTCCCGGGATTGTAACTCAGCACTCTTCCAATCATCACCCATGTGTTGGTGAATTCTTTTGTAAATCTTTATTTTCTTAATGAAGTCACTCATGGGTTCTGCACCCTGACTTCATCCAAAAATAGCATGAACCTTACCTGACCATATAATGTAAGTAGTATTTCTTTCTCCTGTAGAATTTATAATAGCAGATCTGTGATTGTACTTAGATGGTAAGGAAAGTGAGCAAACTACCTTAATCTGTGCTGGTGAAAGTATGAAAGGGTTAAGTCAACTATATTTAAATCCTTGTTCTTACCTGTATAGTCTTCTCCTGTGTTGAGGGAGTGGAATGCATTGTGTTTATTACATATGATTTTCTTCCCTCTCCATGGACTGAACTGCTGTTCTGTATCCACCCAACAAGAGCAGAGATGTTCCAGCCCTTTCGAAGTGCAGTGTTAAATCCTGCTGATGTTAAATGCACTTACTAAAGATAATTTTTTGCATTTCTTTTTCCATGTCCTGCCTGCATTCATGCTCAGGTGATTTCCTCAAATGCTCAGATTGCTTTTTTAGTTTCCTGCCTGGTACTGATAGGCTGCATCATGGATGCCAGGCCCATCACAGACTGTCCTTGCCTCTCTCTGGTGGTTTGACCACCTAGTTGCCAGTCCTCCCAGTTTTGCCTTCCTGGGCTTTGTGGCCTCAGAGGTGTCTCACAGTCCTCTGCTACATGTTTTACCACATCCTTTACCATTCACCTTGACTTCACGTTAGCTCTCTTTGATCTTTGTTTCAGGCACCACAGTCATAGGATGATTTAGGTTTGAAGGCACCTCCGAAGGCCATCAAGTCCAACGTCCACTCTAGGTAGATCTAATTAGATCACATTACTTAGGGAGTTGGTCAGTTGAGTCTTGAAGACCTGCAAGGGTAGCGAGGACAAGGATATATCTACTTGGCTGGAAAATGAAGTATTAAAACCAAACAGTCAAGAGCAACAATCTTGAGTAGATGCTGCTGAGAAACACCTGAGCAGCCAGAGGTGGGTGGCAGGACCAGCAAGGCTTCATGTGCCAAGGAGACTAATTGCGATCACATACAGAGATGTCATGTACTTAACATAATGCTACCTATCAAAGCTATGTATTTATCATCTGCACATGTACTGGATGCTGTGTCTGATTTTGCCTTGATGCATTTGAGGGAGAATAGAATGCACGAGAGGATTTACAGGAGCAGATTGGCATGGTGAAAGCCTGTGAATGCCATATCAGGAGTAGGAAGAAAGCTCTCTTCAATTCTTCCAACTCAGGAGACAAATTTGGCTACAAGGGGCATTGCGAAGAGGGGAAGCAGGACAGGAAAAGGGAGTTTGGCTGTGACTGAGTCTGCTTGGAAATGGCCTCTGTGGCACACATTGTGGCAATTCCATGGCTTAGTAGCCACAACTGGCTCTACTTGAGTGGTGACTTGACCATCAGGTGGGCAGTTGTGCTGGTGCAAGTCTGCCGGGCAGTGGCAGTCCTCAGTTGCAGGGAGCAGGGAGCCAAGAAAGTGAGCTTCATGGCGTCGGTCAGAGGCTTCTCAGTTCTACAAGTACTGAGGGTCAGGAAGGGTGGCTCCCTTTAGCATTTGGGAATAGTGGCAGTGAAAGGGTTGATGTTTGAGGATGAGGCCCCACTAGCTTGAAATGTGTCCATGTGTTGAGAATCCAATTACCACTAAATATAACTGCCCTTTTAAAACATTTGTCCTGAAATACAGCAGCTCTTGGAAGTTCCTGGTGGTGCTGGAGGCCCAGCTGAAGCTTTCTACGTACATTTTCTACCTTTACAGCTCTAGCCTCCAAGTTTAGTTTACTTTTTTATTATTTTTTTTATTAAAGGCTTGATGTTATTATGAGTACAAACACAGGTTCTTATTAGTGAGAAGCTAAGTGATGACCTTTTTGGCTCCAGATAACTAAAATCTGTTGTGGCTGTTCCTACTGTGGCTCCTTCAAGCTCTTGAACATTGGATTCCAAAGTAAGAGAGCTATGTCAATATTATTCCTAAGAGTGGCACAGATGGTAAACATAGATTAAAGAAGCAGAACTGGACAGTCTGCAGATCAGAGATGATGGTAAAGTCGTACTCTGCAGAGACTCAGCATATGTAGGCAGGTTTTCTGAGGTGTTCAACCTCCTTTGTAGGCTGCAACTTCACAGAGCAGTTCTCCTGTGAGTTTTCCATTAGCGTAACACTGAACCTCCAGGAAAGAAAACCAGCTTGAAATTCTGTGCAGTGTAATATTCTCCCTCTGCTACATCAAACCTTAAGTCCCTCCATATTCTGAATGCCTTTTATCTGTATCCCAGATTTGCGAGGTCAATACCAAAATTTCTTTCTTGCACTGACCTCTGCGAAAACATTTGGTTGAATGTTATTAATCCCCTTGGTGCCCTGCATGTCTAGGAGATGTCTACAAAGCAGCATGCAAGCAGCGCTTGGAATGAACATAATGAAGCAGGTTTGATCCAAATAACAACAGAAGCCTGTCGCACACCTAAGTAAACAGACTAGCATGCCAATGAACACAGTCGTTTTCAGGGTGATGTGATAAAGGTAGCACGTTGCTGCCTGGAAGTCCTTTAACACGAAAATAGTGTGAGTTGTTCTGCTGGGGTCAGCTGCCAGATTCTGGTTTCATTTAGAGCACCTCTGAAGAGCTGTGGCATTGCTGTCGATCCTCTTCAACCTTTCTAAGCACTAGAGAAACAATGACCTCTGTCTCCTCTGCAGTGAGATATTGCATGATTTCCCATTCTGCAGGTGGGATAAGGAAGCACAACTGTGCTGGTTGCTTTCTGAGTAGAACAAAACAGAAAAAAAAATAATCCCAACAGGCCTAAGGTGGACATAAAGGAAAGGAGCTATAATGAGCAGCAAGTAGTCAATGACTCTGCCACAGCACCTGGTTTGGCGCAATCCAAAGCACAAATACAAGCTGGGTGGAGGGTGGATTGAGAGCAGCCCTGAGGAGAAGAATTTGGGAGTGCTGGTGGGTGAGAAGCTCAACACAACCCAACAATGTGTGCTCGCAGCACAGAAATCCAACCATATCCTGGGCTGCATCAAAAGAAGTGTGACCAGTAAGTCAAAGGAGGTCATTCTTCCCTGTTCTCATGAGACCATACTTGGAGTATTGTGTTCAGGCGCTGGGGTCCCCAACAAAAGAAAGACATGGTCTTGTTGGAACAAGTCCAGAGGAGTACCATGAAGATGATCAGCACCCCTCCTGTGGAAACAGGATGAAAGAATTGAGGAAAATCTTGGAAAAGAGAAGGCTCTGGGGAGACCTTACACCAGCCTTCCAGTACTTAAATGGGTCTACAAGAAAGCTGGGAAGGGACAGTTTACAAAGGCTTGTAGGGATAGGACAAAAGGTAATGGTTTTAAACTAAAAGAGGTTAGATTTTGATTAGATGTGAGGCACTGGCATGGGCTGCCCAGAGCATTTGTGGATACCCCATCCCTGGAAATATCCAAGGCCAGGTTGGATGCAGCTTTGAGCAATCTGATCTAGTTTAATGTGTCCCTATCCCTGGCAAAAGGGTAGGAAGTAAATGATCTTTAAAGTTCCTTCCATACCAAAATATTCCATGATTCCGTGATAATGACCAGCACTTATATGCTCCTGGGACATATGAAGAAATAGCCTTTTTGCTATAATAGTATATGCACATGGCCTAAATAATCTGCGAATGTTGTCTTTGTCTCTATAACACGTCTAGAGAAGATGAGATCTACTATAAACTGTCTGAATAAGAGCCTGGCTTTTTATCACCCTTTTTTTCTCACTATGTGAAATGGGGCCTGCCTGTGCATACTGCAAACTGTCACGTCAAAGTCACAGGTGGATCTGAAGCAACCCAGGAGCTCATGGTGGACCTTGTGAGGAAGTCTTGGATGACCAACAATTTCTTTTGAGCTATATAAATAAAGCAGCCAACTATAGTGAGATAGATCAATCAGTTAAAACCCTGCCTCTATAAATGCAATGGTATAATATGTTTTGTATCAGCGCAAAAGCAGTTGTCTGCAGCTGTACATTGAATTAAGGACTTTGTCTATAATAACTCCGTCTATGTCCCTTGTCAATCAGATATAGCACTTGTATTTTATACATGTAATTCCTGTCGTGAATTTTTGCTTTCACTCTGATTGTCTGCCAGTTATCTCTTCTGCACTAAGTTTGATAACTGCTTGGTCCAAATGCTTGGATCAACTTTTACATCCTTCTGTATTTGAGTAGAGATTTACTAGGTCCAAATAACAACCTGGAAACCTTGCTTTTACAGTTGAGCTATTTAGTTATACAAATCAACAGACCAGGACTTCTAGTGCCTCTTTACTCTCTTTCAGTAATCTTATTTCATCTCCACATCCTCTCTGTTAGTCTACATAATTCAGCCAACACTGACTTCAACCTTCACTCTTGAAAGACATTGGGCAGCCTTACTTGTGTGACAGCTGCAGAACTCCAGGCAGGCATTTTAACCAGATATCCTAAAATGTCCTTATAAACTTACAGTTTTGATCAGCCGAGGCAACAAGGCTACAAGAGTTATGCTTTGAAAAACACCCAACTGCACGCTGTTACCATGGTTTATAAGTGTTCTGTCACAAGTTAAATCAAATTAATCCTTTCACTTTCCACTATATTCATGCTACTGGGAAAATAAGTTTGTTTACCTAGCTCTTAACAACTTTTACAGGGACCATGAAATTAGGAATTTATTCAATTTTTGTGCCCCCTCGGCACCTTCCTTTTCAGGATCACAACATGTTCCCTAGCTGGGTTAAGGAAACTTCCTGTATTATTTGCATTTAATTAAATTACTTTCTGCATGCAAGTAGGAACAAAGCCTCTGTCACTGCAATCCTGTGCTCTTACATTGGATTCAGCAACCTCAAAAAGCTTCCCAGAGCAAATTATTTTAGAAATTTTGGTGATGTATTCCTTTAACTAGTTAAAAACCCCTCTAATATTAAGTTCTCCAATATTATCTTAACAGCTTAGAGAGTCCTCTGCTGCATATGACTGTATACAATTAATGCCTGAGATAAGAGCTCTCAGCACCTTGATGTATTATATCTCTCTGCCCATTGATCTCTGAAGTGATGGCTTTCTTTCCCAGTATGAAAGCAGCAGAGGAATTAGCTTGGTACCCTTTTTCATTTATTGTCTTCCATCCACATGAAGTTCCTGTGTGTCTCATTCCCAGCCATGCTTCTGCCTATGTGTTGTTCTGCTGCAGTCAATGATCCCTTTGAGCTTTAGACCGTGTGAGTCAGGATTTCCTGGTGCTGGCTGCAGGCACAAACTCCTGACACTGCAGCACTTGGTGTGAGAATAGGGGAAATCGATGACTTGTGGAGGATAAGTTATTGCTTTTTGTTTACAAGCCGCGCAATGCACTGGTCTGCCATGAACCTCTCAGTCTGCACATGCACAGGAGGTCACAATTTCTCATCTTGTTACTCCATGTGTCTGCCTGGTATCTCAAGTAGGAGAAAGCTTCTAAAGAAGACCAAGGTTGCATGATGCCATCATACCCACAGCTCTCTTTGCAGCTCCTGCCGTGTTCTTTGTCCCTTGGAACTTCAGAATGACTGAAATCCCACACGAATCATGCACCTTCCGCACACCCACCCCTCTCCCCCACTTTCAGCAAATCTCTTATCTTACAAACACTTCCTGGACCGCCTGAGTTCTCATACTGCGCAAGAACTCAAATAAAATTCGACTGAACAGACTACACAGCTGGGAGATTTATGATTTTTGTGAGTGGGGCTGCAGGTTGTTTTTGTTTCAATTAAACAATGGAAATAAGGAAAAACAATGCCGCTGTTAAAATAATCACAGAATCCGTATGATGTGGGGGACAGAAATGGAAGTTCACTACGACTGTGCGTGTATGTGTGTGTGCTCCACATCACTGTATGCTGATGCATGGACCATGACAGAAATCTAAATGCATTGCTTAATTATCAAATATCTGGGTTACACTACTTGCCTAGACCAAGTTCTAAATTCCAGCTTTTAGAAGTCATCTTGAACACTGTGATATTTTTTGTTGGTTTTAAGTTTTATTGTAGTGCTTAAAAGCCCACAGAACTATCCCAGCTTTTGGGGAAAAAAAATCCCTCAAGGATATCTTGTGTGGTATTGCAATAATGGCTTTTACTTACAATTAAATGAATGTTGGACTAAGCTTTGAAAGTCCATTTAATATTTGCATTTTCCCTCATTTTGTTGCCTTGCTTGTGTCTGTCTGTGAGTGTGCGCTTGTGCTACTGTTGTTTTGTAGTGGTTTTGCAGACACCTTCAGATGTCTGGGGCCAAAATGATGGGGCCAAAAAAGCTCCAGCTGGGACATGCTGTGCTAGGCCATTTGTAGAGAGATTTTTAGTTGTTTGCAGCTTTGTTTTGCCCATCCGTTGTGAAGTTCATATAATTGGACAGGGGAAAATGAGGTACTTGCCTTTTTAGACAAAGCAATAAAGCACCGTACCAGTAAAAGGGATTCTGTGATAATTCACAAGGCCATGTCTGTTTAGAACTTTACTTGTAATACAGGCAAGATAATGCCATGTATATGTACAGAATCCAAAAACATCTCTGCAGAAAATTTCTGACCTGGTAGGAAGAGTTGTGCATGAAACCAGAACATTTATCTGTATAAAGAATAGTTTATTTATAGTCTAAGAATTGTTCTTATCAAGATTACCATTAGATGTTTTCTCAGATAAGTTTTTACAATACTATGTCATTTACAGCAAGACACAAATTAGGTGTCTAGTTTTGCAATTATTTGAGAAAATAATGTATTTAAACACCTATAGCTAATTCTCAAAGACTTTGAAAACTAGTTTTTTCATGTCTTATTTTTGCAGTAAGATTGCAAAAACCACCAGGATCAAGATTCATCCTGCATAGCATTGGGACGCTGAGGGAATGGTCTTTACGTGATGAAGGAGGAAGATGAGTCTCAGCTGAGCCTTTTGCTGAGTTTCATCTCTAATAACTGTGTAGGGAGCCTGAATCACTCTTGATTTAAAAGGGATGAAACAGATCCTTTAGTGTGACCAGGAGCATCAGCAAAGCTGTTCCAGCTCAGCCCAAGGTCTCCTCTAGCTCAGTATACTGTTTCCAGCAGTGGTTGTAAGTGATAGGCAAGGAAGAGCAAAGCCAGGAAAAGCAAATAGGGTACTTCACTGGAGCAATCTCCTAAACTCTCTCTTCAGCTTGGGAACTTCTTAAATTGATTGTGTTTTCTGTGTGTTTCTCTTCTATGTACTTGCATGGTCTCCCCTTGAGCTGAGCTGCTTTTCACATTTGTCAGAGCATCTGCTAGTAGTGGCTTCTGTGGGGTCACCAGGTGTCACCTTCACATCACGGTTTTAAACCTCACTGACCGGAACTTCTTCTAAGGACTTTAGATCTAGTGACCCAAAGAGATTTATGAGAGCATAGTCAATACCTCTCTGTTCCTTTCAACTCAAGAAGAAGCTGATAAGGTGTCAAGTCATATGTATTGTTCATGCTCTGTGCACACCATGAGGTTCTGCAGCCTTGTCCCTCATCTCCTGGGGCCTGGACTGCCTGCCTCATGGCTGGTTCACACCTGATGCAAGTGGGCAACCTGGGAAAAATAGTCAGTGTGAAAGAGCAGTGAGATCTCCTCTGCTTTGCTCAGCAGCTGCAGTCAAGCTCAGGCCCGTACCCATTCCCCTGGATCCTTCCTGAGCTGTGTTACAGGAATGTCAGTGGCCAGTCTTGCCCCTTGCTCATCCTCACCCCAGCCCACTGACTTGTCTTCATAGCTTGGCCTCAACTCTGCCTCATCACTGTGGACTGGTCAGGCGATCCATGGGCTATGGCTGACCCTGGCTGCCATTTACAGACTTCTGGGATAGGGCTGGTGGTGTTGTCACCTCCCTAGTGGCCATGTTTTCACCCTTGGCTCTGGCTTGATGTCCCTTGCAGAGCATCCAGCTCTTGCTGTTCCCTGACATGCTTTCTGGTCTCACTAGTGCATTATCTTCTCACCAGGTCATTCTGGATTGACAAACAAACCTGCACATATCATAGCAAAGTCCCCTCTCCTGCTCCCAAACACTACTGCACATACAAGACCTAAAAGTCAGCTGCTTTTTAGGCTCACAGTTTTAATACTTTAACAGCCTCTTGCTTTAGTGCCATTGTACCCTTTACTTGAAAGATGTGGCCTGACTTATATGTCTTGACAGCAAGCAAGCCTAATAATTTCAAGGAATAAAATCAGGAAGTTTTAAAATTCAGATTTTCTTGATTTTCTTTCAGTTTCAACATATGAGAGACATAAGACACTATGACTATGTGGAAGTGTGAGAAAATGCCCCAGATTTATGGATCTGTTAATGTTTACTGTAAAATTATTACATTATTATATAAAGTTTCACCATGGAAATTAAGGCATGGTAAGGTGATGATCTTACTGTCTGCATGGAAATATATATAAAGCAAATAGTCTTTTAAAAAATGTAGTTTCAAATGCTGTTGAAAGCTATATTTTCCCACAGTTCTGGTGAAATTGTAAGTATCTAGGTTTATGGATTTCTTTTACAGTTATAAGATTAAGAGAGCCATTCCTTTTTATCCCTTTACAAGTTCTTGTCTAAGCTGTAAAGTGCAATGGTAGCATGAGATCTATCTGCTTGTTTGAAGTGCTCTATCCTGCTAGCTCATTCTAGCTCCTTGTTACAAATCCTCTGGCCCGGTTATGGGTTGCTAGGCAGAAGGGAAATAATGTAATTTGTTAAACAAAACAGACAATGTCTTTCTCTGTAGAGTTCATGAATTCTTTAAGGGGTGTGAAATCCATCTTAACAATCAGCTCAGAGCGAAAAGGTCCCAATTAAACATTACCACAAAACCCAGGAGATTTGTATACCATCTGAGGGTACAAAAAATAGCATTTCCCAGAACTTCACCTGGGTCCTTAAGCTGGTTGATGAGTTTGTTGCCAAAGTTTTCTGACCTGGAGAAGCAGAAATGTGAACCATGCTGTGCGCAGGAGAGAAGAACACAAGACAGATATCTGGCAGGAAGGACAACACGGGTGCAGCCTTCCACCAGTTTACTTTTTCTTCCCTTCCCCTGTGTTTGAATTCTGCAGGTATTTTTATGATTGTTTTAGATGTTTTATCCACTGTAGTTTGGTTAGGATGAAATTCTAGGTGCTTTTTTATAGCTCCTCTGTGCCCCCTTTTTGAACTCCGCTTACTGCCGAGGTGCCTTGCACAGTCCCAGCTGATAGATGGGTTTCATGCTTTGCTGAAAGAGGTCTTCTGGGACTGAGGGAGAGGCAAAATGCAGAAAACATCTCCTCTATAACCTCTTTTGAGTTTTAATTCCTTGCTGAAGTTTTGCCTTTCCCTTGCCTAGATTTCTTTGGAAGGAAGAAGTTTTTTGCCTTTGAAGGGAATGATTGCAGGATAGACATATGTATTTAAAGCACTCTTATTTAAACTTTCAGAAAGGAAAGAATGTAGCTGTTTTATTGCGACTACCTTGTGCCTGGATGTGTCTGATTTGAGGCTCTGTTGTGGTAAGCAATTATTTGATATGTGCTGACACCACCGTGTATACGGAATGTTGCATCTCTCTGACAGCTTGATCCATAGCTGGCTGTGACAGCAGGAAGGAATTGGAATAAATCCTCAATATCCACCTACGTGACTTCTTAACACCTAGGTGGTAGTGTCATCTCCCTGAGTTTCAAAGATATGGCATTAGATTCAAGTATTAGGGGCTAACTAGGCAACTTAAATCAAGACCATCTTCTATTGCTGCATTTGTGTTGTAGATTTGTAAGCTCAGGAAGGCTTGAGATAATTTAATCTTTTTAAAATTCCCTGTATTAATGAACGGTTTGAGTAGATGTTCCTGAGTTAGAGGATATTTTTAATAGAAGGTCAAGTTTGATTTACATTTCCAGGAACAGAGTATCCACCTCATTACATAACTGCTTTGGTGGGTAGCTGTGTTCATCGTTAAGCCTTTAGTTCCATTTTCAGTTGAAGCTGATTTAATACATATTTTCAGTAATTGGATCTCATTCTGTCTTAGCTAGGTTGAACAGCCTTAAATGCAAACGCTTTCAAATGCATACTTCCTGCTTAACACTTACAGCTATAGACTGCAGTGCAGTTTCCCCAGACCTCCTATTTAATAGACTTCATATGTTGGTCCGCTCATTACACAGCAAAGATCTTTTTCTTTGAATCATTTTCCAGATATTTTTAAGTATAATTTGCATCATTTTTCTGGAGTTGCAGGTGACACAGCCTCTCATTCCTGATGTCAGCAGTGTCTAAAAGTGGTTAGTATGGTGAGATTATGTATCCGACACTAGAGTTAGCCTCAGGTCTCAGATTTGCACTGGCTATGGTGATCCATCCATTGACTAAGGGAAGATTCCTTTGCTGTTTTTGGAAATTTCTTGCCAGAGGAGTTCCCATTTGTTTATATATTCATACAAATATACATGTATGTGTAGGTACTTTGTTCACCTTAAGTCATCACGCCAAACACTAACCCCCATCAAAGCGTTTCCCAAAGGCTTGGTGTTTTGGGCTTTCGATTTCAACATGTCACTGTTAGGAAGCCTCAGTTTGCTGCTTCATTGCAGTGACTACAAAGCTGTCTGAAGTGTTGCACATACCCTTGTCGCCATCCAGCAGGAGCATCACCATCGGCAGTACAGATGAAACGACTGGCGGAAGGATTGCAGATCACCTATGGCACTGTTGTACAGCTCTTCTCTATTGCATGTCTTAAAGCAGACAGTGAACTGACTCTCTCATCTGCCTGCTGCTGGGACACTTCCCTCTCAAATTCTTTAACCTCTGCAAGTTTGAAATTGAGCAGGATTTTTGAAATAAAAAACTGAAGTTCAGGGCAGGATATCGAAACAGATTTTACACATTAACTTGTTCTGTGGGGTCAGTGGCTGCTTCTTCTCATTATGGCAGCACTGAACATCTCTAGCTGTGATGTGTGGATGTAGTCCAGGCCTGGCCAGATCTCACTTTTCTGTGACATAGGCACAGTCACTGTGGATTATTCTTTGAAGTTGACTTTGGCTTTCCTTGGAGTGTGAAAAAAGCTCTGACACTGCTGCTACTGTCTCCTAGAAGTGGCTGTAAGCACATGCATCCATGTTTTTCCTTGTAACACACTCAAATGGCAATACAGGAATAAATGCAGCTGCATTCTGATCTCCTTCATTAATCCCCATTAGCAGCAATGAGGAAATGTGGCTGTCTATGTACAAAGCAGATGACCATTACGTATTGACCATCTCCTGGGTCATTAAAGGGACAACTCAGTCATCAAAGTCACCTACTCACCAAGGGAGAAGCAAATAATGAAAGCAAACTGGAAATAGGAAAATAGAGCAGGTAAGAGCAGCCACTGCAGACATCCTGGCCCCATCCTGTGGGTCACAGCAAGGTTGACCTCCACCACATTTGGCATCTACATTTCATGTGTTTGCAGTCACCACAGTGGCTACGTTCCTTCTTACAGGCAACAACAGGAAAACAACTTCTTCTCAGGAAAATTTCCAAGAACTGCAAGTAACCTTTGCTGTTGAAATGTTCCCCAGGAGACTGGGTGGTGTGTGCCAGGTGAAGATGTAGTAAGTGGTGTGATGTAGCTGCTGTGCCTACTCTTCAGAAAAACAGCATCAGCCATGTCTCTCAGCAAAGCTTCATCCAGTTTTTGCTAAGAGATGGCGTTTCAGTTCTTGATGCAGAGAAAAAGACGGTTCAGTTGTGAACACAACAAAAAGACCACCCCAATGAGTTTAAAAGTGCTAAAGAGCTCATGTATATGCTCAAAAGAGCCAACAAACTTTCACTCTTATAGGAAAACCCTTCAGATGGAAAGCGTCAAGATATCTGATTGCCCATCCTCAGCTTCAAAACCAAAGAGTGGCCTTCGAGACCAGGGACGCATAACTGGAATGAAGATCAGGAACACCAGTGCTTTCATCTCTTTTTTGATGGAGGAGCTTTTAGCTGATGTGGAAGTCATTTGATCTGCCTGACCTTTTGGAAAGTAATTGCTGGCTCAGAATTTACAAGTTGTCAATAATTTATTTCAAGAGAAGGTGCTGCAGCAGCAAGGCAACCTTGGAGCAAGGGGAGGGTTGAGTTTGAAATGGGAAACACAGCTGCCAAGGGTCGTTACTTTGGACGCCATTGGAGAAGAGCAAATTGGATTAAAGAGAGCAAAATAAAAGGAGTCATCCTCCTCCTCTTTCAATCAGCTTCTACAAGCCTACTCATTTTGAATCTTTTTAGGATCTGGAAACATTATGATCCATTTTTAATCAAAATAAATTATTTTAGTTTCTACGTGGATCTCATGGTATTTTTTAGCCAGCAGAGGAAATACTGAAAATCTTGTAAGAGATCCTGTTCTCATAAAATGCCCAGCCCAATTTTGTAAATTCAGGAGGTTTTGGCTAGGCCAGATAAGCTTTGGAGAAGCATCTGAATATTCACTCAAGCTGAACCCACACTCCAGACTGTGGTGTGAGCAGTTTCCTGCACTTCTGAGTTTCTGATGCTTTGAAAAATTTTACTGGCTCTGGCAGAATGAGGACAGTGAGGAAAAAAACCCTGTTGCACCTCTGTAGTTAGTCCGCTGAATAAAGAGAATCGCAGATGGTTGCCCAAAGGCTGAAGGATAGGATATATTCAGCGTGGCTAATGTCCTCTCCTCGATGGCATGCAAATAAGTAACCATGAAAGACTCCCAGGCCCATAAACCTCTTGGGAAATAATAGTTACAGAGGCTGCTTTGGTGGTGATGGTTTAAGGTAAAAATTACCTAGTAATTACTGCCACTTTTGCATATATAAGACATGTCTCCCACATGAAAAAATGTGTCCCCTGTTCAGCCTCACTGTTTGTGTAGTTCCCATCACGCTAATATTTGAGCACCTCCCAAGCAGTAAAAAATAACCCAAAAATAAATGTAAAAAAAAAAGGGTGTTTTTCCCTCAGCCCAGTAAGAACACAACCACCTTCCAGGCTGGCTTTGACCTTGTGCCGGTATGGCCAAGGGCAGGACTGCACATTTTTGTACATCTCTGAATCCCTGTTGCTTACTCTGTTGGCTGACAAGTTGATAGGCTCTCTGGTGGCAGAGCTGATAAGGGGTGCAGATCAAGGTGCTCAAAGTCTTCTTTGCTTATTTTGGACTCGCTGAATGCAGAGCAACATTTCCCATTTGGGAATTATTAGCATATGTTAAGTAGCCATTAAGGTGTGCTAATGATGCCTAGGGGTTTTCAAGGAAACCTGGAGTGATTAAAGCAGTAGAATGGCTGCACAGGAACTTCTGAGTCAGCCTATAGGTCTCAAGAAGAGGTCTGAGAAATCAAGCCAGACTCATCAAACAATGTCCAATAGCTTTGCAGAGAGTCTTACTCCCTTGAGGGGAAGTCTGTAAGGGCAGAAAGCAATGGCCTTCCTAAGGACTGGCTCTGTATCCGGGCCACCAGTGAGGCAGGCAATGTAGGTAGCCACTGCAAGAGACCTGACGAAAATTAGAAACACTTTCTTCAGAAGCAGCAAGCAGCTGAGGTTATCCTTTTTGCACAGGAGGCTCCAGGAGGTAGCAGGGCTTGGTGGAGATCACTCTTCAAGACAACAGTTTTGTGCCCAGTCACTGAGGTAGGACACAAACATCCAGTCAAGCAAAGAGAACGTCCCCTTCGTCTGACTGCCATAACACTGAAACACTAGGTTTTCCCTTTCTAATAAAATAGTTTCTTTAGTTTCAAACATTAACTCTGCTATCGGCATCCTTATATTAACAAGTTCTTGCTATTAGGTTAGTCTCCATCAGTCTGAGGCATGGACTTGTCCTTTACATCCCCCTCCCTGCCCACAAGAACTCAGCAAATACAGTACAAAGAACTTCAGGCAAATACATGTTGAGGTCTGTAATATTTCCTTGTATCAGCACACACATGTCAATGGGTCAAAAGTTCTTTTCCAAAAATGTTAGTCAGATTTTTCAATGTTTTTTTTAATCTGCAGTAGTCTAGAAATTTTCTGGTGGGAACACAAACTCTTATAAATTTAAATCGAATGGTATGGTGGTAGATGTGCTGGTTCTATGCACTTTTCTCAGTATCCCTGAAAAAAATATTTGAAGAAGATACTACAGAGAGAAAAGAGTTTTCCACTACCACCTCATCTTCCTGACTAATCAGCTCTCTTTTTAATCCATATCAGCTTTCTAGAAGATACAGTCTGGACTTCCTTACCATTCTGAACAACTTCTGCTTCAGATTTTTCATTTCTACATAAACAGTCCCAACACCAGATCCCAACTGGTATTGCTGTTCATGTTTGCCACTGTTCTGCATTTTGAGGCTCAAGGGTCGATGCCTATGGATAATACCAGCAGTGTCAAGAAAATTAAACAATAAAAAAAAGATAACCTTACAAGTCTAACACATGATTTTGATATTGTAACAGCAAACAGCTAAGGTAATGCTGGAATTAATGTTACCTATGGAACCTCTGTTGTGTGTTGCAAAATACCTTCTTATATGTCCCACTTTTCCAGCTCTGCTCTAAATCAAGAATTATCGATTTTCTAATGCACTATTTTTCCCATGGCACTGTCTTTATAGCCAAGTTCTGAGATATAACTGCTCTTCAATTCATTTTTACAGCATCATTCAGAGATAAAGGAAATGTGCCCCTTTTTACTGAATAGCTGTGAAGATTGATGTAAGGGATACATATGCACTTTGATGTGTGGGTTGAAGTTGTCTGTTTCACATATTTATGTGGCAAGTAAAAATGCTGACCTTGAGCTCTGTGGTTCATCTCAAGGAACCAAGGCCTCAGGTGAGAAAAGATTCCTCCGCCCTCTTCCCTTACTCTCCTGCTTAATTTCACCAATCCTCCATAGCTACCATACCCCTCTACCTCCCACCGCTACCCTGCTGTCCATCCTAGGATGCTATTCCACATCCATGTGCCATCCTTGGTCCTGTCCTGCTTGTCTTGTTGGGAGCTTCCTGAGACTTCCCCTCCCACGCTACCACACACACATCTGGCTCTTGTCCTTTCCGTGTTTCGATCCAGGAATTTTTCTCCTCCACGTTGTCTCACTCCAATGAATATCACAGAGAGCACAAAAGAGACAGACTCCTGGCTCTGTTTTCATGTGCCTGGCTCTGTCATGAACTTTGGAAGCCTGCAGCTGAAACTGCAAGGGAAGTCCTGGTTGACCTGGCATTGAAACCTCTTCAGGGAGGATGAAAACCTCAGGGGTCCAATTGCTAAACTGAAATTAATCTCTTAGTTACCCACTGAGCATGTGCAAATTCAGCTTTCCAAAGCCATATAACATAGCCAAATTCGGGCAGATTTTCAGGAGAGCAAAAGGGACATCTCTGATGAAAGGCAACCCTCTAACAAGTTTCTGCTCCAAGGAAGAGAGGTGCCAGAGCTTTTCAAAGAAAAGGTCACGATTGCTTTTTAACTTGGACAAAACAATGAATTTTTCCTTACCCTCATTATTGGAAACGGCTGAGTTTGTGGATATTTTCCAAAAACTTCAGCCTGAAGCAGATACCTGGCATGGAAAATTTAATTCCAAACGGTTACAGTTTGGCAACATTCTAAGTACTTGAAAATAGGATCTTACAATGCAAGGGATCAATCTTTCACTGCAATGAGAAAGGCCAAAGCGGCCCTACCTCCAGTCACAGCCAAACAAACACCTTGTTTCATCAGCTGTACCACAAACAAAGCAGTGATGCTCATTCAAGGAAGGGTAGAACACCTTTCAGGGGTTTTTATTCTGGCCCGAAGAAAGTTACTGGGATTAATACTGAAGAAATATGTTAAGGTGAACGTTCTGTAACATCGAAGTGTTTCCTAGTATGAAGGGGCTTCGGACAGCATGGTTTGTAGAACTCCTTTCTGAGTTCTGCTTGTCTGAATTTGTGTGAATTGATCCTTCTCAAGTAAATGTGATTTTCAGTTTTCCCACAAATGTGTTAGCGGTAGCTTATTCTACATCATCCTGGTTTCCAACCAGCTCAATTAGTCTGTCATTGCCATTAACTCAGCCATTCATCTCCTTCTTTTATCACGTCACTGCCACCTCTCCCTTGTCATGTTCTGGAGAAATGAATGCATAGATACTGACAACACCCAGGCATAATCCGAGCAGCTGATAGCTGATGCTGTGTAGCATGTGATTTTCCAGGGACAGCCTATCAGCCCCCAGCCAGGTGGTCCTTTCCTGAGTGCCAAATACAGTCCCTGCCTTTTTGGCTGCATTTCATACACCATGGCAGATATGTGAGCCATGTTCTGCAGGCAGCGATCAATTCCTGGAAAAGGCAGAACAATCAGGAGTGGCTAATGAGCTCCAACTGAGTTGCAAATATTTTACTTTTGCCATGTACATATCAGAGCCCAGTATCTGCCTCCACGGCCTAAGCATTGACAGTTCAGACTACTTCAGGACAAGAATCACAGCAGAAACTCGGGTATCTTCTGCTGCTGTTGTGAGATCTAAGAACACTTTATGTAAGTTTTTCACCGTGTAGCTACACTGTCACCAGCAAACATCGCTTCATTGGCTCCTGTTGGAAAGATGTGTGTCTTTTGTGTGAAGCCCAGTACGCTGGATGTTACGGAACAGCGCACTGCCTGTGTAACATTAGCTCTGTTTGCACAGCTGTTGGGTGGCTTTAAAGCCTGGGCCCTT
Organism: Neomorphus geoffroyi; assembly: GCA_033558235.1. Lineage (NCBI taxonomy): Eukaryota > Metazoa > Chordata > Aves > Cuculiformes > Neomorphidae > Neomorphus > Neomorphus geoffroyi. The sequence continues at coordinate 5,153,912 of JAUMJM010000048.1, forward strand.
GGGTGATGTGAGCATCCAGGAGGTCTTCCACGGCTTATAGAGTTTGCTGGTAGGTAAGAACTTTCAAAATGAAATACTCTTTCAGAACTACTGAAACCCTCACGAGTAACAGTCCTGGTCTGCATCAAAAAGTTTTCTTGCTGCTTAATTTTTTTCACATATTGTTTTTGAATAGTGGCAGAGTGATATCAAAATTTGGATAGATAATCCCTTCCTTATTGTCAGTTTATTGGGACATCAGAGAGGGGGTAAGAGCAACAGATGTGCTTGTGCTGTCAGTGAAGCCCAGAGGTACCTGAATTGCCTAAGGAATGTCCCTGGACATTTATCTTTCTGAAGATACCAGAAACTACCATACACAGGAGCCCATGGCTGTTTTGTGAAATGGATAGCTATGTTTATTACTATGAAGGTTAAAGGGATGGGGAAGATGATGGGGCTGATGGTGTACAGGTAGTGAGAAGGGTGAGGGGATTATTTCCAGATGGAAAGAGAATTAGAGGCAATCACAGCAGCATCTAAGAAAATCAGAACTTATTAATATCAGGAAAAAGGAGGGAATCATGATGAATAAAACAAGAATGAATTGAAAATATAATAAACCACAACTGGTGCAGAAACACTAGCCTTTTATCTCATGCCTGGAGTGAAAACAAGCCTGTTTTCCAGTGGAGGGAATAACAACCAGACATCGTTCCAGGAAGGTCCATGCGGTTTGATGGACCCACCACCATGGCAGGCATCACCTGGAGGCAGTGTAGCAGCTAGATGGCGCCGCCGGCTGCACTATCGTCCTTCACTTTTGCTCCCAGCAGCGCTTTACACAAAGGCTCTCGACCTGGCTTGCCCAGATATTGTTTTTGCTAAAGACTGTGGCTTTGGATTGAAAAGTGAAGAAGATGAAATTTTACTCAGAAGTTGTAGCAGGACTGAGAAAGGTCCCAAATTATCCGGTGATGCAGTCACCAACAGGTCCATGTTTCCAGTCCTTTACGAGTAGTTTCAGTTCCCTCTGCAGTACAGATGTTTTCTAAAAGCATTGTAAATATTTAAAAAGAGACATTGTCAATGTGAAAAATGTTTTCCCCACCTGTGGTGTTATAAGGACAAGAAGATGGTTTCGTCCATCTGTTTGAGGGAGGATAATTGCATACTCCTCTTCTTGTCACATCTTTGCATCTCTATTTATCAGATACTACACTCTTCTTTTTACTTCTCTACTTAGCTGTTACTACATCAATAGCAGAGTAACAGCAATAACTCACAAAAAGAACAGGTGACCCTTCCAGCCATGCTAAAGTCCTGCATTGGCCCACCAAGGTAGGTGCAGTCACAATCATGAGACTGAGTGGAGTGCGTTGCTGATGATTTTAACACTGCTTTACATCTGGGTGCCATTTAACCTTTAGGAACTTCACACTTGAGACTGTTGGCCAGATCATAGCCCTGTCAATGACATGGGAGTTTAACAGACTTCTTTTGTGACAACAAGGTCAGTGACTGGAGCAAGAAGTGAAGAAAGGATTTCTGTTAGATGTTGTGTTTATAACCATCAGAAAAGCACAGTTTTCTGTTGTTTTATGTTCCCTTCAAATTTCTTCTGCAGTTTTTTTCAGCTGCTTTCACCTGATTCCCATTCTTATCCATTGCATGCAATTTCTGTAGGGACCTACTAGCAGAGGCCAGTTACAGAGATCGACGAAGAGCCTGGGTAGTAAGAACATGTGTTCAAGTGCCATATGGGCACCTTACATATCAGCTGTGTCTCATGGGTGATGTGCCTCCATGCTATCCTTTGCTCTGTCATACACACAGCCCGTTGCTGTTTTTCTGGTCGCCAAGCTCATAGGACAGCTCTTGCTCCTTGGTTCTCCTAAGCAGGATAATATTAGGGAAATGGCCTCTACCCTTGTCTCCATGCCCTGACTTTTCCTAGGGTACTGTGGGTGTCAGGGAGGCCCCATGGGATGTTGACTGGGGTCAATAAGGCTTGCTTGTACCCTGAGGGCCCTGGCAGCTGCCTTATACAGTCACCCGCTGTCTATAGGTCTTTGCAGCAGGTTTGGGGACCATGAGGATGACGGTATTTTTAGTTGAGAGACAGTGGCAGAAATGATCCTCATGGAGAAATCCCAAGCAAAAAGAAAATCCCAAACCAACCTACAAATCTCCAACCCTTAGCTTTGCTTTTGAGACCTATTTTGTTCAATTCTATCTCAAGAAATTCCAGCTGGAGTGTGAGTATGAGCCACCTCACAGAGCTATCTGCTGTGTGCAAAATGCTCACCTATGACTTCCAGAGAAAGCAGTGAGAAATTAATTATGGGCCTAATGAAACCAAAAAGACACCTCAGTCATTTTTGAGTCAGTGTATTGAGTACTGTGAAAAATGTAACATTTTCCATCTCCCACAACTCCACCCTTTGAAAAAGTCCTGTGGTACAAGCCACATGGACTGCATTGGGAAGTCCTGAGGGGTCCCATCCCACCACTTATCAGGCATTTATCCAAAATACAAACCCATCCCTCAGAGATAGAACCAGGATCTCTATACAAGTGAAATAAAATACAACTGAGCTCCAACAGAGGAAGAAATCAGATGCAATCTGTTCCAATATTAAACAAATAATGATTTCTCATTTATTGAAAGATCTTCTTGGCAATGAACAATAGATTGACATATCCTTCCTCCCTCGTGCCCCTAAACCCTCTGCAAACAAGCCCAAACTCATCCATTTGCAACTGCAGAAGAAAGGTCACTGCTCCACTTTCTAATGCAGGCAGGGCTTCTAGAGAAGCAGAGCTCTGCTTCGGGAGCTCAGTGAAGATGCTTTGCGACTATGCCATCCCTTGCTGATACTCTCTTGCTTTTTCATTGTGGTTTCCAGGCAAAACTTCTGCAAGTTCATGACCAGTTCTGAGCTAGCAAACAATGACGAATTACATGGAAAAACCAGAGTAAGCAGTTCATCTCAGCTGGGGCCGCTAAAATATCTCTGCAGTGGGATGTACTCCTTACGTTTTATTTGCTGGGGCTACCTCACTTTAGGAAGGAGCTGCACGAGCCAGAGTGAAATCCAAAGAGCGTGCAGCATTTCCATGTGCTTGTTGTCCCTCCTTGTGCTGCACATGTGAGCAGTTCCCCCTCAACAGCTTCTCTGTCCTTCACCCTCACTCTTCCCTCCTAACAAACCTCTTTTTCCTTCTGGCTAAGAATAATCTCCCTTGATGTCTCTGCAGTTTGCTGCAGCTCAGCTTCCTTCCCCCTGGCCTGTCCCCTGACTTTAAACACTCTTCCCCGGAAGGCCAAGAAACCGTCCCATACGGGCTAAAAATATCTTCTAATCTATATTATAAGCCTTTCATGATCCTGGCTAGAAAGAAACTCACATCCTTGGATCACAGACCAAGCTGCAGCTTTCTACGACCCTGCTCATGGCAGCATCACCAGCAGTGAATGTTCACGTGTCCCCTCCCAGGAGTGACCCCGTGTCCTCTTGTCCTGCCAGCCCTGTTCAGTGGTACCTGGCATTGAGTGACATCCTTACTCCAGAGTGTGATCCTGTGGTTTGAACTGGAAAGCAAAACACGGCTTTTTACCAGAAATCCTGTGTCATGCTCTTATTACATATTTAAGTAATAGGAAACTTTTATCACTTTCAGTTGATAGAGAAAAAAATGTTCATTTTAAAATACCCAAGAGATGTGGTCCGAGCAGTTTTGCATGAGTATATGAATAAGCATTTTTTTGGAAAGACAGGAGTAACAGCTCTTTCCCCATCCTGCACCTTGACTCATTCCTTAAGATTGCTGTTTGAAACTTCTATTTCTGCAAACCAAGCTCTTGCAGTGTTAAGCTCTTATAAGGAGATACTTAGGCCCCAGACTCCTCACTCGCTCTCTTAACTAGACCAGAGAGACACTGTGAACAATTCCCCTTGAAGAGGGGAACTCCCTGCTGCTGGCAATGGCTCCGGCATTTAGTATGAGGGGAAAAGTGTGAACATTTGTGCTGTGGTGGGGGCAGTAACGACTGTAGCCAAGCCCAATTCTGCATGCTCAGTCCTCCAACGTCGCAGCTGTACTTCAAACCAATGACACAATGATCTTTGAGCACAGCAGTGGGATGGCGCAAACTTGCCACAGCAGCCCTTAGGCACTCTGAGCTCCAGGACTCACTGTTTGTCTCCAACAATTGCTGAAATAGATCCAAATATATTATGAGAAATCATGTTGCATCATTTAAACAAATTGCTTTTAGGGTAAACGTTCATTTTTGCATTTAGGTTGGTTTGGAAAATATGTTTGTGTTTTTTTTTAAAGTGTGATCCAGGGTGGAAAATAACTTTTTTGGTTATTGAATGAAAAGGCTCTTAGTATCAACGGGTACTTGTTTCCAGTCCATGTAGGTCAGTCTTAACATTGAGTAACTCTTAGCTCATCTAGTTAATGACTATGATATGCAAAGAATTTATGTTTCCAAACCAATACAAACCAAAGGTTCTCCTTAGCAGCATTGTAAAAATCATTATGACATCCCTCAGAGAAGAAAAGGGGTAAACATGCACATAGGCTTTATTAGCTAATATTTGCCTCTCATTATGATTTTCCCTTTATTTTTCCCTGTACTGGGTTGGAAGAACTGGAAGAAAGGCCAGGTCTGTCTTTGACTAATCAGTCTGCACAGAGATTCCCCTATTTTGAAAATGTGACGACATAACTTTGTGAAGTTATTTCGGGGTATTTACCAAATCTTTTTTTATTGTTTTCGAAGAGTGACCGGTCTAAGAGAGAACCCACAGAGGTTACCTCTTTTTTGTAAGTTTTTTATTCAAATGACATTTTGCCTCTGAGACTTCATTTCATTGCCACCAGTGCTGACCATAGTAAAATACCACCAAAACAAACCTTTCCCCCACCTGAGCAGTAGTCCATCACCTTCTTTGAGATGATGGCCTTTCCCTCCATCTCTTTCAACTTTATCAAAAGACTGAAAGGAAAAGCGTGGAGGAAAGAAAGCTATGAACCTACCTTGTTTGTCCCAGCACCTGTGCAGTGTTGCAGGTGTGTTTACTGACCAGCACCACAAAGGATGGAGCTGTAGTGAGGAAAGCCTTAAGCATGGCTGGAAGCGGGCACAAAAACACCAGAATAAGTTTTGGAGATCTGGACCTACTCTCAGAACCCACAGATGAAACCACAAGATGCAAAACGGCTGGCCAGCAGGTTTGTGTGGAAGAGTCATCAGTGAAACCTTTCAGGGAGGCATTCTATAGGGTTTTTTCCTGCACATATTGTGCAAATGTGTATTTCACAGGTTTTTATACAATAGGCAAGAAAATACTGCTGTGGGGTAATGGAGGAAAGTGGATAGACCAAACCCAGCTCCAAGGAACTAGGCACAAGGAATTATATGAGTGCATGGATGAAACATTGGCCTGATCCAGTAGCAGTGGATAAGCACCTGTGGAGAAAGGAAGTGGAACATTCATTGGGTGTTGGGGTTTTTTTGTGTGTATTTCTACTGTACATACAGATTGAATAGCAACATTTAGTAATATTTCTAAACAACTCTTTTAAGCTCCAACAGTAATGTATGGTAATGTATGGTGAAATGTGCTTTGCTGTTGTATCTTTCCTCATTTTGAGCCTGAAAATTGTGTGTGGAAACATAGCCATCCTGAATTTCCCTGGAAGTGAAGAGGAATAAGTAAACATGTTTCTCAGGGTGATGAAGAGAATTGAAGTTGTCCCCTGTTTTCACTGTGGAGCTCTGTCATGCCATCCACAAGAAGGTCACTCTGACAAGGTACATCAGTGCAGTTCCAGACACGTTGTACAACACCTGTGCTTGCAAGAGGGGGAAAACAGGGAAAGGAGGTGTGAGAGCAGGAACAGGGCTCAAATGTTTTCAGTCTAGATGTTTAAGACAGATATGTTCCTCCTGGAGGTAACTCCTAGAGGAGAAGCATATTGCAAGCAGCTTGGAGATTTCTAGGAATCACATAGAAACATCAAAGATCATGCATAAAGACATGGTATCCGACTTGTCCCTGAGGGAAATAAGAGCACCTCCATTCAAGACTCTGAGGTATTTCAGAAGGAAAGGAGAATTATCCATATAGTCTGCACATCCCATGGCAAAAAAAAGAGTGAATTCCCTGGGTCAGGAACTCTTCCTTTACTTCTCTTCCCCTTTTAGGCATAATGTGACCTGTTTGTTTTCCTTTATGGTGGAGAGGCTTGGAGTTCCTAATTAAAGCAAAGCTTATTGCGGGGTTTGTATTACATCACTGTATATTGTGAAAACTTTCTTTTTAAAATAACTGCAGCCCAAGACTGTCATTGAAATAGGCACCAGATTGCTGGCAAAGGTTTATTTTATGCTCTCAAAATTTATTTTGAATGCTTAGGTTTGTGGTTTTGCTTAGTTTCAGTGAAATGCATTTTGGTTGTTTTGCTGTTTTGCAGCAGTTAGACTTGTGCCCAAAGGCTGTAGGGTGGTCTTCTTTTAAGGCTTGAAAATGTTTGTGAAGTAAATTAGCTTCCATTAAAGACCATACCTTTGTTTACGTTCCCCCTAGAAAGTCACTTTATAATGATGATGTGGTTTGGGTGCTGTGGATGTATAAAAAGTATAATTGTGTAATGCTGCAGTTTGTGCCCCTTCCTTCCCCTCTGTACTTGCTGTGGCATCTCCTGGTCTTGCTGTCATCCCATTGTGTCCACTGATAGTGGTCACCAAAAGTGTGCAATACCGGTACTTATAATGAAATGACTGAAATGAAAGATGGATGTGTGAAACTGGTGTCAATCATTGCTGTAAGAGAACCCCAGAAGAGATATGCTGAGAGTGTTTGCTACTTGCTGGAACATGCTGGTTTCACAAGCAAAGAGAAGTGCTGCTTTTCTTGTCTTCTTCACACAGAACATATTCCATACTAAGTGAAGGGACTACCAAAATATGCAGTAAATAAACTGCCTGCCCAATGCTGATCCCCACCTCTCCCTGGTGCATAGAGAAAAAAAGACTGGAAATATTTTACTGTATAACCAGACCTTGGGCTTTGATTTCCCAGTGGGATGAGTCCATGGGAAACATGAAAAAATTAATGAGGTGCCTTGGGGTCGGTCAGTCTCCCCCTAATATATTACTGGTAATTGTGTGGATTAAGACAGAGGTTAGAAGGTGAAAGAACCCTTCAGGAATGGCTGCTCCAGAAGGACAGGGGATATGCTAGTTGGAGTACATTGATGCTGATCTCTAGGCATGACATGTGGACCAGGAGAGTGCTTTTGAAGAATATTTGCTGTTTGTACCTGTTTACTGTGCTTTGATTTTCATCACGGTGCAGTCTTGGAGTGTATGAACTGGGCTCCTTTTAGGTGATATTAAGCTGCAAGAGTTACTCCAGGCTTGCCTCAACTGAGCTGCAGGCACAAGCGGGCACTTGGTCCCTGGGACCAGACCAGGGCTAGTACTTAACAAAGACACTGAAGCGTCTATAGTGCAATTGTTGGGTCCCCAGCCTCAGCTCCTTCGCTTTGCCAGATCACTCCCTAGTATAGACATGGTCAGTGTAAACTGCCTTCCTTGTCTATTATTATTCCTTGTTTCCAATGCCAAAGCTCGAGGCACCTGCAGGCTTGAGAGTGACTCAGGGTTGACTCTGCTTGGATAGCACTCTTAGAAGTTGCTGTCCCTGTGGGACAGATGTGGTTGGGGCAAGAAACTGAAAGAAGGGAAGAGGGAGCCTTGTGTGTGGTTGTGGTCTGACTTCTTACCAAAAGATTTTACTGGTGGGTGCTGAGTAAGCTCATTGCTTTGGTGACTCCATTTGCAGAGGGCAATGGCTAATTAAAGGGACTTTTCCTGATGTTTGACTGTTTTTCCCTATCTAGCCATGGTCCAGGGAAGGTCAACCAAGGAAGAACACAGAAATGAAGTGTAAAAATCTTTAAATAGCCACTGGTTTGGCAGAATAAGAGGCCTCAATCTCAATAATGAACATGCCTGTTCTCTCTTTATTTTTATTTTTGTTTGTTTGTTTGTTTTTTAGCTGAAAGGTGTCAGAAAGCTTTGTTTTCTTCTTCTTCTTCTTCTACTACTACTTCTAATTCTGTTTTTTTTTAACATTGAGGAAACACGAACTCATGAACTTCTAACCTTCTGAGAGACCACAAACTGAGAAGGGTAGACTTTAATTTGTTTCAAATCTTGTCAAGGACTTAATTAGGCAGGAGATAAAAAAACAAATACGGAAGGAGGGAGCTGTAAGACCTGCAAGAATTCTTATTCCTCTCAAGAGCTGAGAAACTTCTCTTAAGTATCCAGCTTTACTAGTTGCAAGAGTCTCTAACATTTCCTTCACAACATGGAAGTCAGTCTTTCCTTAAAGAGGTTATTTACCTATATTAGATGCTGAAAAACATACAAACAGTGCTGCAGAGGATCATGGTCCCATTTACATGTGGAGAGAGACCTCTTCTTTATAGGTAGAAACAAAGAAAAAGTATCTGCTGTATTTTTATAAAACTCATAGAATCAGAAGGTTGGAAGAGACTTTTGAGATCATCAAGTCCAACTGTGCCTGTCTCCTAGTAACTCTTGTCTCTAAGGAACTCACCTACCCCTCTTTCAAACACCTCCAGGGATGGTGACTCCACCACCTCCCTGGGCAGCTGTTCCATTCCCTGACCACCCCTGCAGTGAAGAAATTCTTCCCAATGTCCAGTCTAAACTTCCACTGGCACAACTTGCGGCCATTCCCTCTCGTCCTTAACGCTGCCACTTGTGAGAAGAGCCCAGCACCCACCCCATCACAGCCTCTTTTTAGGTATTTCTGGACAGTTATGAGGTCTCCCCTCAGCCTTCTCTTCTCCAAGCTAAACATCCCCAGCTCCCTCAGTCTCTCCTCACAGGACTTGTTCTCCAGCCCCCTCACCAACCTTGTGTTAGCATGGAGGGCACTGGTGTTTATTGTACTTAGAAAACACTTTCAAGAGTTCAGATTATTTTCAATACGCTTATTATAAATGCCTCCTAAAAATTTATGTGACAGTTTCACACATAGTTTGAGAACCCCAGATACACTCCACTTTTCTGCTTGGGTATTCTTCCACTGAAGATTCCCCTAGGAAGTTTAATTTCTTAATTTGGCAAAGAGGATTCATTTTATGTCTTTTCAGTTAGTCCTTTGAGAAAAAACCATAGGAAAGCATTATTTTCATTAAAATTATTCCATCCCAGTTCTCACACTTGATTGAAGGTTCTGATCTTTCACAACATACATGACTAATTTCTTTGAAATTCCTTGTTTAGAAAACAATAACATTGGGAATAATAAAAAAAATCTGAAATAAAACATTTAAACTGCATTGTGGGCCTAACATGTATTTGATTTGAAGGGAGGAGTTGTACCTCTGACTCAGTAAGTTTTATTGCATCTTTCACACTGTGATTTACAACTGATGGGAATTAGTTAATGTCAACCTTGTAATATTTTAGGGTTATATATGAAGAAGAGGGTTCTATATTTATGAAAGAACCTGATATTGCATGTAGAAGCCAGCTTATGAATATTCTCAGCTTATTTTTCTTTAGTGTTACATGAGAAATTCAACCTACAAAACATGTTTGCCAGGATTACGTGCTGCGTTTTTACAGCTAGTTATAGCTGTGCAGGCATACATAGAGCACTGGGAATTAACATTAGGATCTCCTTGCTGGGCTTCAGCATTGTGACTGCGTCCACTCCCCACTCACATGTTCCTTGTGGGTGCAGAGATGTCCTTACTTGCTTTAAGCATAAAACAATTTGAACAAACAGCCAACAATGCCATTTTTTTCTGCTTTCTTTTCTATGACTATAATTACTATAAACATGTTCTGTAAGTTAATCATCTGGAAAATCAGATTAGTAAATAATGGTCAACAGGGAAGCTATTGGTCTTATGTTTGATACCAAACAGATCTATTAGTGCAGTCCAAGAGCTGTTTTAAAGCTTGCTGGCAGGATATAAAGATTCGAACTTTTAATACTACCATGAACGTTGTATCATACTGCAAATGGTAGAACAGCATACTGACAAAAAATATTTATGGCTCTCTCATGAAGACTGCTATCAGGAACTTACTGTTATTGCTGAAATCCTGAAGCTTAGTATTGGAGAATCTTCCCTTATTTAGAAATCAGCAAGTTTGGTGTCATGTATATTTTTTGTAATGTTTCCTAAGGACTTGACAGTTAAAAAATAAACATACACTAAAACCAAAGACCAAACAGATTTTTAATATGCTGTGAATACACTAAGAGATTCTTGTCCTTTGGCAACAGAAACTTCTTAAGAGTGAACAGTTTCCTTCAAACAATGTGAATTGCAGTTATTTCTTGCAAAGAAGCTTGAAACTCCAAATGAATGCATAGCTAACTATTTTTATGGCTATCATGTCTATGTGATATTTTTGCCGCTTGGAACTTCTTACTCAGCTAGTAATGAAAAATTATATCAAAATATGTATTTCCTGTCTTGAGAGAAGTAAGCACAGATGATGCTCCTAGTCAGAAAACATACTCATTTCCATCATATATTTAAATTTTTCTAGACTATTAGACCTTTCAGGAAGAATTTTAGGTCTATTGAGCATATACTAATTATAGTTATACTTAAAAATGAACATAAGACTTGTTTAACAACAGAGGAATACGGTCTTCCTGTGTGTGAAGGGAAGACAGAAGAACCTGAATGTAAGGAGAAGATGTCTGCTTCTAGGCAGTAGCTACAGTGGTGGGTTCTCTCTCATGATCCACTTTGTTAACCTCCAGATCAAATAAAAACCTGGAATCTGAGAAATGGGACTTGGTAAAATCTTGATCTTGGCTTGAGGAGTCAGACATCAACTAGAACTGCAGATTCTTCTCAGGCAGTCTCTAAAGCAGAGAAAGAACCCCCCAACTAATGACTGTGCTTCTCCAAAGGATTCTTTAAACTGTCACTGTGTCAATAATTCTGATCTTCAGAAAATCAGATTCTCTCCCAGCCCAGAATACCTGTGCTTGATGCCAGGACAAGGTTGGCCCTCTTGTTTTTGAGTGCAACAAATCCAGTGTGAGCAACACTATCTCTGTCTCATTTTCTTATGTTATTTTACTGATCTCTTTGGATGGAGTTATTTTAATCCAACTTTGATAATGTAAAAATGTTCAACTACACCAATAATTAGGAATACTCCGTAGCTTTGAACAGTAAGTTTGATATGACGTTATCTTTTTAACCCTAGCGTTAGCCTTAGAACAAGATTTCCTTGAAGGAGCACTAGGTGATTAATGTGGTGTAATGTTGAGATTTTAAGCAATTACCATCATACCTAATTACGCTTCTGAGTCTTTTCTTTAGTCTAAGGTGTTTGAGTATGAAAATCTTAAGAAATTACCATCCTATCTAATTTAGCATTTGAGTCTTTTCTTCAATGTCAGAGATTTGAATAAGAAGTTGCATCTTAGTTTGCTGTAATGGAATTGAATTTTACTTGAAATATCAAATAGCCATTTTGCAAAATTTCTTAAACACATTTACTTTGTGGGTTCTGCATGTTGGTAGTAATGATAATTGACTTTATGATTAGTCTACATCAGTTGATTTAAAAATACCTGATTTAAATTTTGGGCTCTAAGCAACTGACTATAATTCACTGTTACTGTTGAAGACATTCTGATAATGCTGAATGGTACTTATTGCCAAAATGCGACTCATACAGTCATACATAGCCAAATATTTTTCAACTTGTTTTTCACTTGCTTCTATTCATTAGGCTGCATAACTCAGTCTTGTTTTTTACTGGCTTTATTAGAATCTGTAAGTACTGCCTAGTAAAAGTAAATAAGTTGTTTGGAAGTCCTCAAATGTATGAAAGCACTAAGTGGGAAAGTAGTTTTTTTAATAGTAACTTCATTGTTTGCTTACCTTGTCAACTTGTTCAGTGACAATTATTTAATTTAATACAATTTTTACTAGTTATGAACTTTTACATTTTGGTTTGGTAATTTGAACATTATGTGATACTCAACAACTCTGCAAAATATTCCCTTGCTCCTAGATACGCTGTCCCAGTACAGGTTTCACAGTAACATGAGACAAGCCTGTGCCTAGCTGAGAAGATTAGGAAATGCTTCCTGGTTTGTCTTTGTTGTCTTTCTCCCACATGCTTAACGAAGGTTTTGCATCTAGGTGCAGACAAGCAGGCCAGAACTGAAGGGAGCTGAAGGCTTCTGCTTAAAGAAAGATTGTGGTAGGGAGAAAAGTAGGCAGCCAAGAGCTTGGGAATCACTTTCTCAGTAAATGCTCCTTATTCATCTTCACATTTCCTGTGTCTGTCTGTGGGAACAGTCTCCTCAAGATCTTCCCTAAGACTGCTTGCGAGGTGATGAGAACATATCTGACTCCCCTGAAGCCTCCCAAGGCAGCACTTGCACAGCGATAGTTTTGAGACAGGTCCACAGAGGCTGATGCATGCTGCTGTGGATTCAGAGCAACGCCATCCTCTCCCGATACGTGTCACACTGCTGGCTACCCTGCTTCTGTGATGTGCTGCAATAACCTGCTTGCATCAGTGGGTTAAAGCCTTTGATAAAACCTTTTAAAATCATTGCAGGAGGAGCTCTGCTTCCCCTTTTTGTGCAATGTTGTAGCCTCCCTCAGGAGTTTCCAGCAAGCCAGGCCTTTGCACTTACGGTGCCTATGTATATGAAATTAAGGACCAAAAAAATAACCCCTTAAACGCCCTCATTTGAAACGCCCCAAAACACTCTGCCAGTAGTCAGCACCCTCACCCCAACAGCCTGGTGGAGGTCATGCCCTTACTACATGTAAATGAAACAAATTCAATGTAAAATGACCTGCTTTCATTTGTTCCCTGATCCTTTGGCTGTGTCCTTTCAGCTCATGAGGGTGGAGGTCACCCACCCCCCGGCCTTTGGGGTGGTGCAGGACAAGGAGGACCATTCTCCCACTCCTTGGACTGACCTATGTTTTTCAAAGGTCAGGATGCTCAGTGATTTACATTCCTAAGAAGCAATTCATGTTTTTTGAAAGTCGCATGTGGGCTTCTAGCAATTTCGAGAAAATGCCAAATTTGTGTAGCTTCAGAGAAAGGGGCAGCAGTTCACTGGGGACAAGAAAAGGGCAAACTCACTATCCCCAAGTGCGTCTTGCACAGTGGCTAAATCTGATCCGTGCCGGGCATTAGCACAAACTGGCTATAAAAATCAATCACTGTTATGTTTTACTGTGTTTGCTCTGCCAGAAAATGCACGTATTTTATACATGCATTATGCCCAGATAATTTAATCAAGCAGTTCTCCTAGATGCTCTCCTAGATGTCCTGGGTTTTTTGTTCAGTGTTTGCAGACTGTCTGTTTGATTTGCAGCCTATCTGATATGCTTTGATGCAGTGTACACATGTGTGATAACACACATGTTTGCAGGCCTACGTGTCCTCCTTCAGAAAGTATATTGATATTTAAATCTTTCTGCAAAACAGGCACTATTCTTCATTCATTCACTTTCTGTATTTGTTGTAGACACCGCCATTTCCCTGCCAGAAACCTTGTCCTCCAATATTATCCGATGATGTCCATGTCTTTCCACTGTTTTTCTAAGATACTAAACCAAACCAAACATCCATCACACTTCCATGCTTCCAATCATTTCGGGTGTACCTGAGTTCTAAAGTATCTTCACATGCTTTATGACATTCCAGTTCTTCCCTGAGAAGCCTATAAAAGCTTCTGCTCACTCAGGGCCACCAAATCTTGCAACAGATCTTTTATTTCAAGTGGTTGCTTAAATTCTTCTCGTCAATGAAACTTTACACAAGCCCTATATATTTGGGAATTTTTAACAGCAGTAATGCAGAACAACTTTTTTTTTTGTTTTCATACAGGCTGAGATCAGCATCTAATTATTCTTGTCACAAAATACTCCAGGAATCATTCAAGTCGTCCTCTAAACACCTCCAAGAGGTGAGTCCTTGGTAGAATTTTGGTTCTGTGAGCAGAGATTCTTAGACTAGGTTAAAACACAAAAATGAGCAAGGTCAATCTTGTTTGAGTGCAGGCATTGTTTTGCATTTCTTATACTTAGTTTCTGTTTTCCAAATAGTGAATTAAATGAAATGGCACCTTTTGCCCTGAACTGTCAGGAATCTTTCCAGTTTGCCCAGATGTGGTGGATTCTGCCCAGCAATATGTAGCCTGCTGGGAAAAGGATGTCATTTGCTTCCAGAAGCACAATGTAATAGCAAAACTCACATTTTTGGTGCCTCTGTAGCTTATTACCTTATCAAAAGATGCTTTCTATTCTTCCCATGAAAAGAACTATTTCAGTATGATTCAAAACCTTATAGAAATTTTATTTCTTATTATCAGATTTTAGCCAGAAATTATTTCACTGCCCAACAAGCTATGTTAGAAATCTGATTAAATACTATGATTTACCATATGCAGACCATCTAACCAGGTGCAATACAGCAGGCTCTGAAAACCTCAAACCTTGTTTTAAGACTATGGCTTACTTTTAGCTTTACTGATTCAACAGGTGTTTGGTATGAGTGTGCAATTAATTCTGTCTCACTATCCTTAGGAACAGCTTGCATCCTCTTTTATTTCTCTTGTGAGATGAAAACAAAAGCCATCAGCTATATCTTAAAAGCGAGGGCTTGTTAATGGAATCTTACAAACTACAAGCGGAATCTTACAAACTTCAAGATTTCATCCTGGAAGCAGATCTGTGTAGGCACTGACTTAGTGACATATTATTATATATACTTTATCTAAGAATGAATGATAGGATGCTACTGGAGAGAAGCCAGGATATGAATAAGTATGCAGAGAATTAGTTCTTACACTGACATATCAAGAAAACATATATCTTTAAATTTTAACATAATCTCCTGACAGCTTAGCTATTTCTTAGTGTGACTTCGTGTTTTCTTTTTTAAGCAAAGTTGTTGGGGACGGTCATCAGGAAAGGTTTTTGTCTGTAAAGAAGGTGGCAGCGTTGACCAAGTGTGAGTGCAGGCAAGGGGCCCATGAGCAAGAAGCAAACTTACAATGCTGCAGCAAACAGGGAGAAAAAGAATCTGGTTTAACACATTTCAGCAGCTCCTGTGGCAGCCACATTAGACCTGCAAACTATGCCAGTGCTGGCTGGTGCAGCTGCCGCCATATGTATGTATTTGCAACATGAGTGTCTGATTCCCATGTATTTGTTCTGGCATTTTGCATGTACATTTCCAGAATCAATGGTGCTTGTGTGTTCTGGTAGAGCATTGAGTGTGAAGGCTCTCTGTATTGTCATCTGATCTCATCTGTCCAAACAAAATCAGCAATTTTAGTAACTTCTTGTGACACAGCAAGGGAGATTTATGTATCTCGGACACCACTTCAGTCAGTTTGTCAGTAAATGCAAGGTCAGCAACAGTGGGACATTAGCTTAAAATGATGTAAGCCAAATCCTTAGTATACTCGTATTTTGGATTTGTGAAAGTGATACTTGAAACAGCTACTTCTTTAAAATTCAAACCAGTAACTTTCTCCAAATGTATCCTAATTATAACTGACTTCTACATATACTTATGTCTGTTGCAGGTTTTACGTTATAGGAATGTTGGTGTCAAAACCACCTAAAAATGTTAGACTGAAAATCTGAAACTAATTAAGGTATAGTTCAATAGCTGATATTTCATATCTTTATTATGTTGCTGTTTGAACTCATGTTATATATGAAGCTTTTTCTGTGAAGCGCTTTACCACCTTGAGCATCTGTGAGAGGATTCAGAATGGAAAAATTCAAGGTGTGTCTTGTGTGAAAAAGCCCAATAACAAATTCCTGCTGCTTCAGCACATTATTTTAACAAATATATTGAGTGGAAATACTGGCTGAAGATTTAACATGCTACTTAAATTCTTACCACCATTATTTTCTGAACTTTCAAGTAAAAGCAATGCAATATGTATGGATGGATTTTGAAATATCCGTTGTTGGTTCAGGTGTTCAAATTAAGCTCTCCCTTCAATCAAAGCTTGGCACTTAATACAAACTTCCAAACATGAGCTAAAAGAGTTTTTTCTCTCCTTTTAAAAAAAGTGTATATATACTTTGTCACATCACAAAGCACTTTACATGATACAAATACAACTTGTTTTACTTTGCCCTAGGGCAATTTCCATCCTGCAGTAAAAGTTATTTTATTATCAGAAAAGTACAGTTAAAATTGTTATTTAGCTGAAATACTGAAATGATACGTGGATTCCCAGCACAAGATTTGTGGCTTCTGCGGCAATAATTACATTGTTTAAGAACTCCTCTTGCATGTAAACTGCAAATAAAGCTGTGTCAGGCAAGCCCCAACAGGGTGACCGCAGAGTCTAGGTAGGAGACAACAGTATTCACCATGGGCTTAGGAGTATGGCAAAAGAGAATTTTTTAAGAACCTCTTGTATGCAGACTCTGACAGCAAGTGCTTACCTGTTTCAAAGTCAGGTTCTTGACATGATACTGTCATTGCCACTTCTGTGGAGAGGTTTTGCACAGTGCTGCTTGCACAGGGTAAGTAATTCCTGTCCAAAAGACCAGAGGCTAGCCAAGTAAATCTGAAACTTAAACAATGAGGTCAGAATGGCTTAACTCAATGGACCTGAAACTAACATTTGTCAGGAAACTGGTTTTCCATCCTGCAACCCTTTTATTTTTAAATATTTCAACATATTCATTTTCTACAGTGGGATAAAACCAATACCATTTGAAGTCTTTTTAGAGAAAAAGACAGGAAAACAATTTTGCCATATCCTACTTATGAGGCCTCTTTGCCTGTAGAATGCTTCTGTCTCCTGCTTTGGACATGGTCGGGCGTGGAGAAGGGCAGCTGTGTGCTCAGGAAAAAAAAAATATTTGTTCCATCATTTCTCCCCAGCAAAAATCAAGTCCTCATATTTCATGTTTACTGGACAGAAACCTTCATGCTCACAGGAGTGGTCTCTGGTTACTTACCACGTCCCAGTTCCTAGCTGAATGTGGACATGAATGTGATCATGTCCCCCTTGCAAATAACCAGCTTTTGTTTCTGGCAGGTCTTAGAAAGTCAGTCTGTATGTGGGAAATAAAATGTTTTGCTAACATGGGTTTAATATTCAGTATTCAACTTGCATGAACTGTTGCCTGTTTAAAATGCCAGAACTTTCTCAAAGGCCTGGTATTCTGAAAATTTTCTTAGTTTCCCCTCCTAAATTATTCTTTGTATGATTTGACCTATTATAGTTTGATTTCTCAAAAAATAAATCAACTTGATCATCCTTCTCAGACCTGGAGATTATGATGGTGGTAGCTCCCATTTCTCTCTTTTTAAAAGGATTTTGTATGCTTACTCATTGAGTCCTCTAGTATAAAAATCCCTATAATTCTCAACTGGTTTCCAGTGTTAAATTTGACCTAAAAATCTGTAGCTGCACTGACAAAGAAAAATTAACACAAATGTCGGTAAAATCTCAATCAGAGCCTAAAATTCTATGTGTTAAGTACATATGAAGTATTGAGGGAATGAGTTTTTGAAGAAAATAAAACAACAAATAAAAATAAAAATTTTTGTTTTATCAACTTGGTTTTTCTGAGCGTCCTGATTTTCACTTTAAATATCCTCTAAAGACATTGAAAGCAAAAAGTGCTAGGAGGTGAAAATGTGAAAACGCCTTTGTGAAACTTCTTAAAACTACTCACATGTAAAGTCTAGTCCACCTTGCAATTCAGAAATGTCTCTTTTTGTGCAAGACATGTAATTTTGTATTGGAATAGTCATTCACAAATGCTTGCATGGTTAACTGTGAAAACTGATCTTGAATTAAAATATGAAATGGAATTAAAAAATGTTTACCATTTATTTAACTTGTCAACCTCCAGATAACAACAGTCCAAGCCAAATGTCTGTAGATCTTCTACATATTTACCTCAGGTTTTACCTTTTGTTTTTAGCTTACAGAAGTATTCCATTGCAACTATAACCGGAGGAAACGCAGAGCTAGGAGAGTCATGAGTTTTGTTCTACCGGTGAGCGCCAATAAGTATTAACTGCCTACAGATGCTGCTCTAGCCTAGTTCTCTTAAAGCCATAGCTGGCATCTCCCATACTGACATTTAGTGCTCTGGATTCATGTTCCAGAGGGCAGACAGGCCTGGGAAACAGGCTATGTCCTTCTGCCTTGCATTTGCATTTCACGTATTTGAAGGCAACAACCACATTCCAACTGCTCTTCCTCTTCTCTGGACATGCAGCCTCCTTTTCCTTTCTTTGTGTGATCGGTTGCTCTGACCTATGGGAATTCTTTAGGGCTTTAAGCCAGCTTTTCTTACCACTCTTCCCAGCCAGTGGTAATCTAACTTGTAACAATGATATTTTGTGTTCTACTGGTCAAATCACTCATGAAAATGTCAAATCAGTCCCCACTTAGGGCATATTGGCCAAAAGTTCTGCTTGATTCTTCTATGCAGTGAAAACCCAGGACCTACGGGATCTGCTTTCTACCAGTTTAGCACACACTACAATAGTGATTCATCTAGAAAATGTCTCTTTGGTTAATGTTAAGAATGCCTAGTAAGAGTTTTGACCCTTTTCTGTATAAATTGATATAAATGACATTTGTGCCTTCTCTCCACCCACAATGCTTGTTATTGTTATAAAGAAAAGTGGAGTGGTTTCATGTGATGTGTTCTCAACAATTCCTTGTTGTCTCTAACTTATTGCCTACTTATCTTGGAGACAGTTGTTTATTTGTCCTTGCATTTTTTAGTAACTGGAATGAAGCTGACTGAGTTATCTTTCTCCTTTTCCTCTTTTCCTCCCTGCTAAACCACTACGTTTCTGCTTTTTCCAGTTTTTGGGAACCCCTTCTGCCATCAGGCACTTTCATCATGAGAGCTGTTGCCAGTTCGGCAGCTGAACAAACCTCTCTACCTATTGTGAATTTCACGAAACGAGTGCATTTAAAAATAATATATTTACTCCTTATCTTAGTCAAAATCCCACCTCAAAATCCCTAATGCACTAGTAACAACTTGGATCACTTGGACTGTGAGACCAGTGACACTGTGGTATCAACTCTAGATTGGTCTCCACATGTAAGGTTAATGACTTAGTGATTTGTATAGCCTTTCATTCTTTCTCATCAGTAAGTCTACTGTTGTCAAATCTTTCATAAAAGCCTCTAGCTTTGGTGAAAAGGCCCTCACATTTGTTGTTCTCTCCAGTACATCGTATCTCTAGTTAAGAGTTCGAATTGAAAATCCAATGAAAGTCCAAAAAGAACTAAAGAAATGTAACATTTTCTCATTATGTGATGCCTATAATGTACTTCAAAGAGATGTAGCCATTGCAACTGTATGTATTAAAATATAAAAAGGGGGAAAATCAGACACAGATTGCATCTTCAGCAAAGGTGTAAGATTACCTCTTGAGATAAATCTTTGGTAAAGATCTTGTGCCTTGAATGGGGAGGGTCTGAGGGACGTGATGTATGGTTACCTGCAGTAAAGGAGTGCTCTCCAAGCTCTTATTCTCAGGCAGAGCATTGCAAGGTTTCTCAGCCGTGCAAAGGGCTAGTGACAGAATTTTTGTATAAACATTCTTTTTCTAGGTCATTTCTGCAAGGCTTCTGCAGCATTTGGTGTGTGAAGGGGGGGATGCAGAGAGCATGAAAGATAAGCAAACTTAGCAAGTGCAGGGAGAGGAAACCGTACTTCCTTCAAACCATTCTCAGCACTGTTTCTAAGCTGTTTACTTCCTATTTTGATACCTAGAGCAACAAGAGACAAGGTTTCCAATCAGGCTTCAGTTGGCCTTGGGCACTGTTTAACCTCACTTCCTTTAAGGAAGCAATTGTGATAAGGTGTGGGACTTTGTTCTGGTTGGTTTTTCCATCCATAATGTTGGGAACACAGTACTCTATTCTTCTGCTGTTTTATGAAGAAGTTTTGAGGCACCTTAGTGATTTTAAGAAGCTTTTGTGTGCTAAACACTGAGGTTTCAATAAATGTTGTACATATTCTAACTGACAGCCTGTATGTTTTCTGCTGTCTAGGAGCATCATTTTTCTGCTGGCAATGCGCAGACCATTCCTAGCACTCAAATACATGTTTCCTGGGGTCCAACTCATGCTGATATTCCAGCTCACCTAAAAATTCTTTAGTCCTTCAGTAAGAAAAGTGCTTTAAACTCTGCTTATGACTGCTTGTGTCTCAGTGCAAATGGCTTTTGCAATTAACCTTAAGACTGACTTTTTAAGTTACTAAATCCTTCCCAGTCAAAACCAAAAGATGAAGGAAAGCTTGCATGCAAGCAGGCAAAAGTCATTCTTTTTAATAGGGCATCTATGCAGCTACATGTGCAATAAGACCATAAAAACACAAGTCCCCAGTAATCAGTAAAATAAAATGCATGAATGAATATGCAGTACGGAAATACAGAGGACATATTCTTTACAGTGTCCTGCTCCAGTGCTGGGATGCAGAATTGCCCCATTTAAGGGTAATACGATACCTTTTTTTTGCTATGTTCCGTTCTTGACTGTTTTACCAGCAAGATTGCCAAACAGAATTAGTCTCCTTGCATGGATGTGGACGTCCTGTATCCAGCAATACTTATTCCCCTGCCCTCTGCTGACACTCGTATTGTTGAATAGGAAGAGTGGAAGAGAAAAGATCCTTGATGAAAGGCAGAATTTCTCCCAAGCTTTTGACAAAGCTCTAGGGTATCTGTGATGCTTGAAGAAACCCTTTTCACCCTTCTGGCTCTCTTTTACACTAGAATCAAAATGTATTTCCAGATTCATATCCTATCAGTGAGCTAGTTGTGCAGTGCTTGTTTTCTAACTCCTCCTGTGTTCTGTAACTGTTCCTCTCACTCACCGGTTGACTACAATATTTTTATATTTGCTTTGTATTTGTCTGTGTTTCACTGAAAAATAAGTATTCAATCATTGCCTTTCACACTTCTGTTGCTGCTGCCAGACAGTGCCTTTTGTGTGTACAGTAATTCTGGACTATGAAAATGATTACTTAGGGCAGGATTTGGTTTTCCTTCTGACTATATAACACCTGGGCACCTTAAACAGCAGGTGCTGTTGCCATTTCTTAGCTTCCTTTCTTCAGATCTTTCTTCAGTACTATCCTTGCAGACTGCACTCGTTGCACTCATTTCTGTGGAAAGATGCCCAGCCTTTTGAATTTTCTTTTTGACTCTGATCATAATACTGAAATATCACTGAGTTGCTGGGTTTTTATGGACTGTTTTTGTTTCTCTGTAAGAACTACAAATCGTCATATCATCTTAATGTAAGGAAAACACATTTTGGAGGAAATATACCTAGGGGCTTGCTCTGTAGTTGATGGGTTGCCAGCATCTCTTGGGCTCCATTTGGAATGTGTGAGAAATGACGTGATAGCCTGCTTGAATGGCTAGAAATTGTAATGGTCTCCTCAAATTTAATAAATGAATAGGAAAATGTCAGGGGGATTTTCATGAATGTTATAAACTACCTAAAAAGTATACAAATAACTGAAAAAGTGTGCCTTATTTATTCTTTTCTTTTCCAGCTGCACTGCAGCAATGAAAAGTGCAGGTAGAGCTGGGGGTTTGGTTTATTTACTGAGGAAGGAAATAAAAAGAAAATGCTTGTGCATATATATGTGCATTTGTAATTTCATTTCAGCAGAGTAGCTGTCAAAATACTGTTTCAAAACAAACCTCAAAATGTTTTTAGACAACACAGGAGGCAGTATTTAAGGGAGAGCATTAACTGAGTGGGGACTCAGCTAATTAAAAACACAGGTTTCCATTAGTCATTTATACTTGCTTTCCACTCCTGACCTGCAGCCACAGGTGTGACAATAGGAAGCCCAAGAATGGCACAGTGTATGTAGCGGCAAAATTGGGATCTATGTCTCTTAATGAGCAAGATTTTGGGATATGACTGAAGAGGCAGCTGTTGAAACACCTGATCTACCAAGCATGGTTTGGACTATCTGCAGTGGCAGCACTGATGATGTGCAGTGGTTGTTGTAGGAAAGCAGCATGGGATTATCTCTCATCAACCCAAAAACTGTGACTCATTTCTCTTGAAGAAATTGTTACAGTATTTAAAAATTGTATAGATCTAAAATAAAAAAAAGACTGATTGTTTGGGGAAAACTTATACGAAGTTTGGTTCCTGACATCTTCCTGTTCTGGTAGGTATAACAAGACAGCACAGGCTTTGTTTCTTGTTGCTGACGTAAGGCTGTGACCTACTTATAGAATTAGGAACACAATTAGGAGTAGGATCATATCTTTCCTCCTCAGGTAAGAATCTACAAATTAGTCCTACAGGTTATAAGCCCAGTACGGTGCTAGTACTGCTGCCTCTCTCATTTCGTGTGCTGCAGAGCCAATGAACACGATTCCAGAATTTAAAACCTTATCTTAACTTGCTTTATAGAGGACAAACCCTGTCTCAGTACAAAAGAGAAGTACACCCTTTTGGGTAATATTTTTACACGCATCGTAATTTGTAATCATGTTTGTACAAACCCCTGGATGTGTTTCAAATTTAAAACATCTTATAAACCTTATGATCCCAACAAACCAAACTATTATTCCTGCAGCCTCCTACTGACAAATGGCCATGCAGCTATTGAGAAAAAAATCAAAGAAACAGCATTTTAAGCAGGTATTTTTTGCATTGTTTTATTTTAAATCTGCTAGACAAGGTTCTGATGGAGCCTGAAAGCATTGCATTTGAATCTAGAGTAATGGTGGGGAAAGGCAGGCCCTTTATCTTAGCCAAGGCAATGGGTAAAGAAGAAATGTAAGTTGTATTCAGCTTCTTTACTACATAGAAAGACAATGGGATTGTCTCTATAGCAGGTTGTGCAGAGGCATTAATTGTGACAATTGCAATAAACTCTGAGAGATATGATTGCAAGGGGACCAATGGTATGTTCCTCACGTGTAATACAACAAAGGTTTCCATAGTGAGTTGAAGGATGCTTTATAACAGTGTCTTAAGTGCTTCTGTTCTGATTTTTCTGTCCTTTTTTGGTAGATTTTGACCACTTCATCATGCACAAGGAATAAATTTATTGAAGTATTTTGCAAGCCTCATTTAGAATGTGTGAGTACTCAGTTCTTCCTTCATCTTATTCAGACTAAACATTTAATAACAAGCCACATAAAATTCTTATTTGGGAATTTTAGCAAGGGAAGTTGGTTTACAATATCCTGCTTACACCTTGTAAAGATGTTAGTTAAATCTTGTAAGGCTTGATGCACTGAAATGAATTTGTTTATTTTATCTAAGACAAGTGCCTGAATGTTTGTTTGTTTCTTAGCTTTATAGAAACAAGCACTTCAATTAAATTCTCTGTAAAAAGAGTTTACAACCCTTGCATCATTTCATATCTTCATAATTGCCTGAGACCATCTGAAAATTCAAAGCAGCTGAGGGAACAGATTAGCAGCCAGAAGAACAAGAGAGATGGGACCGTGGTTCCCTTCTGAGGCATGTTGTATAACCACAATAATTAACTTAGTATTTCTAGAGGATTTTTTTTTAAAGCCTACAAACACTAGTGGGGAATAACAATTACCTGGAACATACAAGCATTGAAATTAAACCATGGACGTCAGAATGGGAGATGGCATGTCTTCGTCTTTCCTTTCTCAGTGCCAGAAGACAGACTGTACGTTTTGCCCAGAGGTCGTGGGAAGGACCTCCCTTCCTACTGAGTCCTCCGCAGAGTCTCCTACGTGATGAGGTTTGGCTCCATGCCCCTCCTGCTGGAAACACGCACCCAGAACTAGAAAATCCCAAAGTACTGTTGTCCAGTGCCCTCTGCATTGCCCAAGCCACATCCTGCGAGACCTTTTGTGCCATCAAGAGTGGTGTTTGTTGAGTGATCTATGGTATTGGTCCTAGTAAAATGCTACTTCATGGTGGATGGTGAACAGTCAGTCCTTTCCACAGTGGGAAGAGGACTGTGAGGTACAATGTACAATGTACAGTTGTATGAGGGCTGCAAGAACCCTTTCTTATGCAGTTGCTGTGAAGCAGCCAGTATGGGATAAGCTGATGATTCCTGGGGTAGCTGTCGCTTCTTACATAAATCTGCCCTGTGCTGCTGGGTAAATTTAGAAGAGGAGGGAAGGCAGGACAGCATAACTATGATGCTTGGGCAGAAAGTGGGCAAAAGAGGGACATTGGGAGGATATTGGGCAGACCCATACGACGAAGACAGATTCCCCACGTACACAGTTTCAAAAAGAGTATAAACGTATATCAAAATTTATATTTTCTAATACATAGCAAATACTGAGTTTTAAAACTTTACATAGGGGATGATTCTGAATCTTCTTTGGAGCCCACGCCTGGCTTTACCCTAAGAATCTGTGTTGCAGCCCTATTAACACCTCTACCAGAGTTGGAGGGTTCCTGGGAAAGACACTGCAGAAAATTTACTGTACACTCAGCCACTGCTTTTCTTCACTCCTGGCCCCCACACCCCAACACAACAAGGGGTGTTGTGTTCCTTTATCATCCTATGAACCCACATCCTCCTAACTGCAAAGTCTAGGACAGACTGCAGGCAATAATAGCACTGTGAAGACATTAAACCCTCTGGTAAAGAAATAATCAGTATTGAACTCCGTAAGAGACAGTGTACATATATGCATGGATATATTCATAATTTCATTGACCAAACCAAAACACAGACTTCAGATTGCCCGGTTTAGAGAAGACATTTTCAGACATAAATGTCAGTATTAGGATTTCTTTTTATCAAGTGCACCATAAATTTTGAATATATTGGCTCTGACGTTATCTCTGTACTAGAACTTCTAGAACTTCTTTATTAGTTGTTTTTGAAATTCCTTGTGAAGACTGTTGTAAGTTAAAAGCAAAACGTGGATAATAACTTAGTCAGCAGAAATAAAACTTTTCATTGAAATTGAAGATCAAGCAGAAGAATCTTAGGTCAGAAGGAAATCACATGGGGTGCTGAATGAGGACTACTTCCTTCGGAAATGATACTCAGAAAATGAACTTCTACATCAGATGTCCTCCCATACCACAATGCATCAAAAAACTTATGTAACAAAGTGAAGACCCAAAAGACCAGATACAACTTAGGAAGAGAACAGAAGCAATCTGGACCATCCACAGGAACTGCTTAAAGAGATAGCTCATTTTGTTCCACAGAGAGCAGAAGTAAATGAGCCTATGGCAGGGAATGAAAGGAATGTTCAGTAATAAGTGGGACTAGGTATAAATAATGAAGGTGGGTAAAGAATGTATATCAGTGGAATGTGAAACCATAGAAGATTTTTAAAAAATCTAAAAAGAAAATAAAACCTGATACACATTCTGCAGGGAGTACATTCTTGGCTCTGTCCTCTAGAAGGGAA
Source organism: Neomorphus geoffroyi (assembly GCA_033558235.1). Lineage (NCBI taxonomy): Eukaryota > Metazoa > Chordata > Aves > Cuculiformes > Neomorphidae > Neomorphus > Neomorphus geoffroyi. Next base: position 5,179,398 of record JAUMJM010000048.1, read on the forward strand.
GTTAGGAAAGGAGAACTATTATGTGATGAAGAGAGTAGGTAGGTAAAGGGGAATGTAGGTATTGAAAATAAAACCAAAAACTTTTAGGGATATGACCTAAGAAATGTACACAAGAGCTACAGGAAGAAGGAAACATTCACAGTGAAATGACTGTGGTTTCTCCTTCGTCTGGAGAATTATACAGCATTCTCCTGACTCCAAGTGGGCATTGCATCAAAAATGTTAATAGGAGAGCCTGTGTTTTCAGCTTGTGCTTTGTAGATAGTTAAGCACTTTTGTACTGGGACAGTAGTGGCAAGAACAGGTTCACTGATAGTCTGAAAGAGTCTGGAATTTGTAATTTTATTCTAGAACTGCTGAGTTAGAAATAATCTCCTATAAAGACATGGGGAACATGTATTTGGCCTTCACGAGGACAATAAAGAGAAGTAAGATATGAGCCCTGCTCTCCTTGTGTATAACACATGAGGCCAAGACGGTTGCTACTCATCTGCTTCTTTCATGGGGCAGTTTGTCTGAAGAGAAGCTGGACAGGCTCTTGGTTTGCCTGGTGCCAGTCAGCTCTAAAGACTTTTGTGCACTGTCCCAGTAACTGCCTTAAGGGTATTCAGAAAGGCCAAAGTTCTTCGGCATTAGGTCTGTGTGGCTGACACACATCTTAAATGGCTGAGTACCTGTCTTGCATGGGCAAGGGGCTTTTAACAATACACACAGAGACTGGGAAGAGTTTCCTGAGTCTATTTGCTGCAGTTCAAAGTACACTAGTTCCTGGGTAGAAATTACAGCTTTCAACTAAGTGCAGTTGAAAGAAACACACAATAGTTACATATAAGAAGAGTTTGTCCAGGGTGTAGGTACGGTTCTGGATTCTATGACTTGCTAATTACAGGCTTTGTTTAATGATAAGTTTACATTAGAAATGCAAAAGCCAAATTAGAATCTGAAAAGAGGAACAGCTGTGAAGTGTAGCAAGTAATTGCAAAACCAAACTGAGATTCACCATTTCATTTTGATGGCAAGGAAAGTGCCCCATGGAGGAAATGGTCAAAACAAGCTGCCAGATTATAACTGGCTAAATTCTAAGGTGATTTTCTTCTTTACTGATAAATCCTGGGGTCTAAATTGTTTTTATCAGGGCAAGATTCTAGTCCGATCCTTCATTCCCTTCTTCCTGCACACCGTTTGTGGAAAGATTAATGGGAATCAATTCTGGTGTCAAATTCGTCCTGCAGTGCAAATGCAGGCAAAAGGCTCTGCGCCATGGAGAGCCTGCATCTGCTTGTGCACTGCCATGTACTGCCTTTTTATTTTCACTCCTTCCAAGTAAATAACGTGCCATGTCTTAGCAGAGAGACTTCCTTTGGTTCGTTTTCCTTTTGTTTATAGCTTGCTGTTATCATAGATTGTCTCAATGGGTGAAAAACTGAGTTTTTCTTTCAAAGGTTGTGTTGGAAAGTTGTCTGTAGGAAGCACTACAGGCCTTGGTGTCCTGCCAGTTCAGCACACTGAAGTGACTGCTTTCTCTTTGGTGGGAAATCCTATTTCTTATTCCCAGAGAGTTGATTTAACACTTAGTATTTTTTTTTTTAATAAATCCAAGAGTCTGAATTATATCCTTGTGGTTAGGAAAAAAGACATTTTACTAGGGAAGCAGCTTCTTATGATCTTAGGTAAAATGCCAACTGCAATAAAAAGTGTCATTTATATATCAAGCAAGATTTAAAGACACATTAAAAATATCTGTCTGTATTTGCCAAAATCTATATAGGTTTTTATTCTCAGAGATAATGAGGTAAAATGTAACTTTTCTCTTTCAGACTAATGGCCTGACTTTTGTGATCAGTACACATAGTGGGAGCTTTTTCAAGTAAGGATGATAAGCTTGGGCTCTAAAATCAGACCTGATTATACTCCAGAGGGTTTTCTAGTTTTCCTGTGATGCAGAAGCTGGATTGTGATGAACAAGCTTCACAAAATCTTCCCTCCAAAAATGGTTCACAAGATGTTCTCCTTTCAAGGACATTGGGTAAGAGGGAAATGAATGAAATCCAAGGGAAGTCTGGGGAACCCAGAAGTGTATCTACAGGGAATATATTGTTTCACCATCAGCCCCTCGGAGGCAATAGAAGAAAATAAAGATTAAGGCTTGTTTGCGTTACAAGAGATATCAAGCTGTATTTATAGCTCCAGAAAAAAAAAAATGCTTTGCCATTCTGTTGTCTGATGCACTTTTATGAAAGAAGTTGAAGCTTTCAAATTATATGTAAACAAGCTGAGATGAGAGGAACTGCTTTTATATTTTTTGGATCTCAACTTTTCCACCTGTTGGCTCACAAGAAGGACCAAAATAAACAGCAGTTCAAGTTCAGAAATACCAGAAAGAGGGAAAAGGAAGGAAATGCTGTTGTTTAATTATGTGTTTGTCCTTTTTCTCTAACACTCCTCACTCACAAGCAGGAAGTTAGTTTTAGTTTGGGAGAAAGAAATCCTCACACATAGTTCGAGGTCATAACTATAAAATGAGACATATCTTCCTCCACATGCTCCCAGCTCTGGAGTTCACTTCTCCCTTTGGCCTTTCTAGCCATTTGTAAGGTTTTCCTCTGATTCTGTCTGACAGTCATCCAAAATCCTCTTAGAAGTCAAGGTCTCTTCTGTGTTTTGACAACTGCTGTTCTAGGCTGCACTATGCACTTAGTTATATACAGGGCACTTATCTTTTGAGGAATTTTATAATTAGAAATCATTTGAGCTCAGAGATCAGGCTTGGGAGTGTTTCTGCCTCTAATTAATTGAAATTCTTTTATTTCCTCTTTCACATATAAAGCAATTTTTGTTTACCTTTCCTCATACTGACAGAGCACAAACTCTTCATGCCAGAATACAGGTTTTTTACCCATTTGTCCTCAAAGATTTAACAAAAACGACAAGGCTCAAGGAGGCTGGAATACAGGCACTGCCATGGCATATTACAGAGCCAACTCAAAATATTTGCAAAGTCTGGAAAGAATAGATGCTTATTCCTGGCAGAAGCTAAACAAATTACTTGGTTTGGTTCTTAAATAAAATAGAATATACAACTCCCATATTTTGACTGAAAACTGCATTGGCCTTAGCTGTATTTTCTGCTCTCAGTGTACAAGATAAAAAACATAAAAAATTAGGTCATATTGCATTTAATGATAGCTGTTGAGTTTATATATTACATGACTAAAAGAAAAAAAGAAAAAGAAACATGAAGAAAAGAAGAAAACCAAAACACAGATGCAGGAAGAAAATGATCCTTGCAACAAATTCTAGTGAAAGTAGTAGCAAGTATCGCAGCTGACGCAAGCAGGACACTTTTGAAAGTGTTATATAAATATGTATGAATGAAGAAGTACTGAAATTAGGAAGAACAATCCTAACAGGAAAAAGGCAGATGGTTTGAACATCATTTATAACTTTAACTTCTCCTGGTCCCATAGGTAGAAGACTTGGATTACCTTTATGCGGCTAAATACAAGATGACTGTCTGTGTTTAGGCCCTGAGATCATTACAAACGCATTTCATCTGTGAGTCACTTGTTTCTGTACCTCTCTGAGTCCCATGCAGGGACATTTCAGCCATGAATGTAGTTATTATTTTCTCTGATTTTCCCTTCCATCTCCAAGTGCATGAACTAAGTGAGGACTGCGTTATGGAGCACAGATGGAGTGTTCTCAATGCATGAGACTGCATAGATGCGTTATATGTAGGTCGCAAGGGCATCCAGGGTGCTTGAGGGTGCCAGGTCCTACAGAAAAGCCTTGGGAGACTTTGCTGAGATGAGGGAGACACATAAGGTGCAGTTTTACCCGTATGTATCTCTGGGAGGTGGCAGTTGGCCTGGACTGAGATGTATTAACAGTGAGATAGCCAAGGTGATGAGAAGTTCAGCATGCAAGTTCTTTCCATGCCCCTTTTTCATGTAGTGGTACAGATCTAGCGTAAACGTATTTTAATTGAAAAAAAAAAAAGAAAAATTGTCACTGGCCATTTTACTGTATGTCACAAAATGACTCAGTGATTTACAACTTGTCTTTTTTGGCAGTGAGTCACGGCAACTCAGCTTAAGGACTAAGAGTACAGATGGGTCTTGTTGTTTCATTTGTGTTTGTCAGCAGCAAAGGCTTGGTGAAGTCCTGTCTCATCTACCTCACTGTCTTCATCTGAGCCCTGTCCCAGCAGCCCTGAAATGTTTAAGAAGAATTTTTCTACTGACTTTAATAAGGCTGGAGCAGACCTTTGTGCTCCTGGGTCTTCTCTGAATATGAAATTCCTTTCTTGTTCAATAAGTGAATGCTTTCTAGTCTACAGTGAGTAAAACCATAGCAGGAACACAGGTTTTGTTACTAGAACAGAGTTTGCTAAGCACAAACACAGTCAGTCAGCAATCAGTCTTTGTCAGACAGGTTCTTTCCACACAGTATTTTTCCAGGTGAGAGCTAACCCATGACGCCATAAAGCATTAAATTCACATGCATTTTTCACACCTCACAGGGTTAATGAGGAAAATACTGTTTTCAGCTAATGGAAACAGAATTTAACTCCTGCTATCATCATTTAGGAAGGTGTTTACAAGGAAAGAGAATAGGGTGATTTGCCATTGGAATGCACTGCCCAGAGAGGTGGTGGAGTCACCGTCCCTGGAGATTGGATGAGGCACGTAGTGCCATGGTTTAGATGAATGTTGATGCATTTCACTGTATGCAACCTCTTGCAACTGTTAGCAAGAAAGTTATTCCAGCAGCTGGAATGGAGTCAGGGAAAGGAATTGCTTTCCTTTGCACAAATGCTATTCCCTGGCTGGCAGTGTTCTCCAATAACAAGGGATGTTTCAGAGATGGTATCACATCATCACTGTTGGTAGGACTTCTTCATGATGCCAAAACAAACAAGGCTGGAAAATTGCTAAAATCAATAGGATCTTGCCTTAATAGTGCAAGCAAATGCTTGTCGTAAGTCCAAGTCTGATAGAGCTGGAAGTGAAATGCTGAGTTTACCCACAAAACAAATGAAATAGTGGAGGCTGGGCATATTTCAGGCCTGACAGGCTCCACAGGGTGAAGCCTTGCAGCTTTTCCTGCTGAGTCTACACTCAGAGCTGCTACTTGTTTTTTGTTGTCCACTGAGATTTGGACACTAACTGCAGAATGAAGACCAACAAATCCATGGTTCAGTCACTATCAAGTCACCAGGCCTGAAAACGTAAAAAATCAGTGCTTTTCCCTGGCTCCTGGGGGAAAGTCAGCATGGGCATATATTTCACAGTAGTATCACAGGTCAGCAAGGTACCAAAACTCCTTTTCATCTGGAAGCCCAAAACGTGACAAATTGAAACATTAAAGAAATGAGATCATTTCCACCTCCTTTCTTATGTTCAAATAAGTCCCAATATGACCATTGAATACTGAATCACTGCAAGGAAGGTTTACTTTTTACCCACTGATGCAAAACATCTTATTATAAGAAATTCATGCTGGCTGATGAGGCTTATTCCCATTGTCAGAAAGAGTCTGGCAGATTTGTCCTCTGAGAAAACAGAATTATTCTCCTCATCCACAAAAGCAAATTTTGCAAGATTTAACTACAGTGCAGTGAAGCACTTTAGAGTTAAATTTTGTGTGTAATCAGACTGAAAAACATATTTGGGCAAGAATGAGTATTGTAACAGGCAGTTACTGTCAGTCACTGTTCAGAAAGAAATGAAGCGAGTACTGCTGAGAGGCTGTGTTCTCCCACACCTTGTTGTTACTCTAAAGAGATGTCAGTATCAAACAAGACTTCATTTAAAGGTTGTAGAGTGGTAGTTGCCAAGAAGTGAGAGTCAAAAATGTTAAAAAAATTCATATTCAGACAAGGTCTTCATGTGATGGGGAGAGCAAGAGCGTTGTGCATCGGTTGGCTGCAGCCTTGTCACATAATGTGGGATCTCAGTGATAGCAGTGGGAATAATGTCTCCTTTGCTTTCTCTTAAGTTCATGCAAGAAGAACATTTCTGAACTAGATTTAACTATAGTAATTTTATTTTTCAGGAGCTGCACATCAACAGTGTTAAGACCTCCCGTTAGCAGGCCTGGGACTTGCGAATACAGGGAGGGGCAGAGAAGGCAAAATGAAACCAGTGTGATGCTGGGTTTTGGAAACTGCCATTGCCTGAGCATAAAAACAGGGAACAGAAAAGCAGGCATCCCGTTGGTTGCTTTACCTGCCTGAGAGTCCAGGCTGGGTTGTAGCCACCACAAACCAGGAGAGGTTTGAGCTCCAGATCTCTGCCATCTGCTACTGTTTGCAGGCAGTGCAGAACATCTCAGGGGTTAATTATTTATCAAGTTAGATCATACACTGTAGGTTTTAGTATTTGAAATCCTGCATTTAAAATCCTGATTATAGAAAGAGGAGAACTAGTGCCTTTTAAGAATGCTGGCATGTCCTAGTAGGAACTGGATTTTGTGTTATGCCAAACTCGTGCTACGGGACACTGACCAGAGGACTGCAATATTCCAAGAAGTAAGTCTCTGTGGGATTCCTTGGTCCTAGCTGGCAAAAGCATCCCGTTACTTTTCAAAGTTGTAAATTTTCCAACATTTGCATGATTTTAAGGAGATTTTGTCTCAGTAAATCAGCATGAACATGGCCAGCCTCCATTTCTTGCAGCCACAAAATTGCTGTTCTATCACAGATTAGGAAAGGTAGTTTGAAGCTTCTCATTACTGGCAAGTCTCTTGGAGGAGCCAGTGCAAACAATTACGTGAGATTGTACAAACCCACCAACTAGATGAGAGCCTGGCTACCGAGTGAGGTTACTGCCTCTTCCACACTGACGTGATCGGGTGATCCTGTAATTACTATGCAGTTCGTGAGATCAGCAATAGTACCTGCCTTGGAGTAAATAACACATTTATTCATAACCATACGGTTTTCTGAGTGCTGTGGTCTGTTCATCTACTGTTTGTTCCTTGTCTCAGATTGAGATATATACTTTCAGATGCTGCCCTTTCATCCCCAGAAAGTTGATTGCGTTCTGATGTCATCTAATGCAGCCTTTCTGGGTCATGTCTTGCACAGTAAAACTTTTCATGGCTGTGTTTCACCAAAAGCACATCAAAACAAAAAGCATCATCGGTTCATCATTGCTGGCTCTGTCATAGCCTGTGTTTTGCATGGAGACTCCTCATGACATTTTAACAGTACAGGAGACAGAGTGGAGATGTGGTGCCATTCCTCTCCCATTTCCTTCAGTCATTTTCTGTTTTGTGAATTCAGGCCTTTGCCCTGTACTTTGCATCAATACAGCTCTCATGACAACAGTACACAATATTTGCCTTTTTCTGATGGGTTTATCGCATGACTCCATCAATGTCACAGACTCTGCAAAAGACACACAAGAATAAATATTGATTTATGTGTCATTATGAATGGAAAAAGGTGCTGGTGTGAGGGCTGGCTGCAAATAGATTGTAAGTCTTCAAGTAGGCTTGGGGCTGCCTGTCTTCATATCTTGGAGAAAACATTCATATCCTTTCCAATACATATGCTTAAAGGAAGTTTTTTCATTTGCAGAGAAGATTAGTAGATCAAGAAGAATAACAGTTGATTTGGGGGAGTGCAGAGCCATGATAGCACTTCTAGTCACCTAAGGAACTGAAAACATAAGTCTGTTCTGGCTACATGTAGTTGATGTGGGAAGTGTTATAAGGGAAGTGGCTCTCTCCACACTCCAGTGCATTTATGTTGCTCACCTTAATGCTGTCTATCCACAACAAGGAAATTTTTTTAGTTCCTCTATAAACAGAGAGAAAGCAAATGTGATGCAGTGATGAATTTTGCATTATGATGGATGAATTTATGGATGAATGCTTTCTGTCAGCTAAAACACACTTCAAACCTGGATGGCAAATTTCTTCACTTGCCTGAAATGCTGTTCTGGAGATGGAAGTAAAGAATAGTTTCATTAAATTCCCTATTTAAAATTATGTATTTAACTGATAAAAAAAGACACTGAGTTTGAAAAGCCTACATAGGTTCAATTTTTTGTGTTGTTTCCCGCATTTCACTATTAGATATTTACTAGAAACTAGAATGTATGCTATGAACAAAATCAGTTAATAAGAAGAGTTAAGTGCATTGTCTGCTCAGAAAGGAGACCAAAGTGGGCTTTGATGTGCTTACCTTGTTTTAAGGATCTGTTTCTGCTCCCTTGCAATTCAGCAGCAAAACTCCCACTCATTCCAGCCATACAGGACCAATCCCAGAGACAAGAGAACAGCAAAAGGCTTTTACAAAACAATGGAAATATGATGGAGAGAAATATCAGGATTCTCAGCTCATGTCTCAGAGAATGGAACAAGAAGAAAGTTTGATCTTACAGGAAAAAGGGGCTATCTGGAAAGGGCTGCCTTCATGAAAAGATATCAGATTTCATAGGAGAAAGCCATGCATTATGGAAGAAAAATATCTCTGCTGAGAGTTCACAGGATACCAATATCCAGGAAGCTGAATTTTGGAAATATGTCCTCTGACCACTTCCTAAGAGATACCGCGGAGTGGGCAGGGGTTGAAAGCACTCATCTTTGAGGATGGAGTCCCCAATGACTTTGGCAATTTGTCTTTGGCTAAAGAATAGGAAGCTTGAGGAATGCAGTGAAATTTGTTTCTTTCATATCCTGTAAGAGAAAGGTTTTTTTTTCTTTTTGCTCTGGTTGTTTCTAAGGTCCCTTAAGGTTTGTTTGTTGTTGAAGAGTTTCCTTTTTTCTACATCTTCAACAACCTGAAACAAAGATCTCTTGTGTCCTTTCAGGAACCTATTCTCCTCTCAGTGCAAAGCAGTTGTGGGAGTCTAGTTTCTGCAGACTTCCTAAGTGGTTTAAAACAACCCCAAACATTGTGGTCCTGCATATGCCTTGCCTTCTCAATTTTAAAAGGGGGGAAGGTGTTATGATTGCAGACCATTTAAAACCATAACAAAATATGGGCTCTGGTTCAATTTGAGAACGGAAAGTGAACAGTATTGTAAATCTTAATGTTTATAGAAAAGAATGCTTTTCCTTTTCAGCCTTTTTCCTAAGTCTGAAATTTGTAAAAGGAAGTTCAAAGAGGATATACACATTAGTTCCTACTTGGTTATTTTCCATATGTGAGGTCAGTAGAATTCAGCAGATTAGACCCAGTTCCTGAACAGCTGAAAGGTTTTGAAATCACCTTCCTGAGGTTTTGAAGTAGGTTATTATAGTTTGCAAAGAAAAAGATCAGTTTGAACAGGCTTCCTTCATTGCCTGTTTACTCAGAAAGTGAGAGTAAAGTGGTCTGAAATGGGAGATGTCTGAATTCAAGAGCCTTGAGACACTATCTCCTTCTATACTGCTGGTTATAGTTAAAAACTTTTGGGAAAGACTGATTTATTCTTTCAGGGCAATTTTCAGTGCATCTAAACAGAAGGTCCACTGTAGTGGAGCTTGTTTTTATAAAAAATATCCAGACGTTATTTTCCCTGACAAGCAACAGTAATTAATCTAATGTTGTGAGGCTGCAAAGCAGTTTGCTCATAAAGACTTGGTTCAGGTTGCTAGAATCAGAAATATTTGCCTTTTGGATTCAAATATGCTTTTCCCAGGTTCAGTTTAAAAGTGAACTGAGGAGAAGGGTCCTGATTTAGTGTTTACATTGATATATCTCAGAATCTGTAAGCAGACTTTCCCGAAGATTTGGAATTTAAAAGCACACGTAACACAGAAAGCAGGTGCAGAAAAATATGAGGGAATAGCAGTGAATCTAGTTTCACCAATAATCTCACCAGAAATGCACTTCATGAATGTGGTTACAATGAAGATGCTCTCAAGAGAAGCTTTGAGTTAATGTATAAAGTGGTTAATTTCAAAATAATTCACCTGAAAGTTTTTGAAGATTTTAAGGCTGGCAGAGATTTTAGGGATGTGATCTGTAAATGAGACTTTTCCCACTGTTGAAAATATTTTTTAACTGACCTATAGAGGAAAACATGAAGTTTGAAAGGTGCAATTTGGGTTCAAAATATCTTTGGGTTCTGAGCAGCATTGTCTAGTTCTGCTACAGGAAAAATAAATGCTGAGTAGCCTCAGTTATAAGTAGGTGGTTACAGTTATCACCTTGCTTTCTTTTAAGGCCTGCAAATCCCAAACTCTTTCACAATTTCCTCCTGAATATTATCCTGTTTCTTCTGAGTAATTTTTTGAGATAACTGACATTCAGTGTACTGGTATACAGCACTATAGGCTGAATGTTTTTGAAAAGAAACGTACTTTGCCAATTAATATTGCACGAACTTACAATTGGCTTATTTGTCAATATGTAAACAAAAGAAAGGAAATGTAAAAATCCTTGTTGGTCCTCCATTTCAACCCAATATCAGCTCTAATGATACATCTAATTTGAAACCAGTGAGTCTACTCAAAAACATATCTATAGTCAAGAATCTTTCTGGATCAAGTTTACCTTTGACAGCAGGAATGACCTTTACCCCTGGCAAGTAAATTTCTTTATGATCAGCTATATGAATTTTACACCTGCACTGAAGTCCCACCTGATGCTAGAATTATAGAATGTCCTAAGTTGGAAGGGACCCACAAGGACCATTGAGTCTAACTCCTGTCCCTGCATAGGACAGCCCAGACATTCACAGCACTGGCCCCAGGATGGATCTCTGTAGGACCCCGCTAGCGACTGGTTGCCAGCGTGATGTAACTCCACTCAATGTGACCCTTTGAGCCTCACCCATCAGCCAACAGTTCACCCACTGCCTTGTGTGTTTATTTAGCTGTGTGCTAGACACTTGGTTTAGGACAAGACTATGAGAGACAGTATCAGAGCCTCTGCCAAAATCTAGAAGGATCACATCAACTGGTTTTCCTTGGTTGACCAGGTGGGCGACCCTGTCGTAGAAGGAAATAAAGTTTGTTAGGCCGGACTTTCCCTTTATAAAGCCATGCTGGCTGGGACCAATGACTGCATCGTCTTTCAGGTGTTTTTCAGTAGCTCCCAGAATAATCCTCTCAATAATATAACCAGACACTGAAGTGACACTGACAGGCCTGTAATTACTGGAATCATCCCTGCTACCCTTCTTGAAGACTGGGACAACGTTTACTAGCTTCCAGTGAAATGGTACCTCCCCAGATTCCCAAAAGCATTCACTGCACAACTCCTTTTAAACTACTCATAAGGTATGGCTAGGGACAGGATTTATATTTTAAATGTCATTAATATGCAGGTTTATGTGTGTCTATGAGCAGTTACTTACAAGATATGCTTGAGCATCGTAAGGATTTTTATGAAGAATTCACAAACTATACTCACCCCAAATAAGAGATTGTATTATTGTTGTTACATGTGCATATGTACCCCAGTTTCATAGGAACTGTAGGCTATTCCACGGTAATAAATTGTAATTTATTAATTGCACAGTACAATCCAAAAGTGCTGATTGAAGGAGTTCTTGAGTTACTTAAATTTCTTGCTAGCAAATATACAGTGTATAGAAATCAAGGGGCAGCAATCCAACTGTACCTCATTCAACAGGGAAAATTGCAGCTTATTCCTCAACTTTATAGGATAAAAATGAGTTCCCCAAATTCTGCCTTCTCTTATGACCATGCAGTTCGTATAACTGTGGTCAGTTTATGTCTTTCTAAGAAATTTTGTGTCTTACTAAAATCTCAGAGATTTTACACCAAAATTTGAATGCTGCCACTTTCGTGGCTGATTAAACAGTCCTTTCTTGGTATAGTTTTATTGACATTGCTTCCTGTGACACTGGTAAACCTAGGATTGACTCTGAAAATGAAACTGAAGGGTGACACTGACACTATGTTTTGTCTTTTTTCTTTTTTTCTTGTTCCTTAATGACTGCTACTGATACACTCCCAGTTCACGAATAAGGAGTTTCCTTGTAACAGCCCTCTAAAATATTGCAAAGGCAAATACAGGGAGTCATGGTCAGTATTTACTTTCTGTGTTTGTGTTAGGAGATGCTCCCCCAGGCTCAGCACAGCTTCAGTGGAAAACATCCTGTTCAGGCAGCAATTCACGGCACCTACACTAAGACCTTGATTTGTGAAGATTTCCTTAAGCTCTTGCTCATGCTGGTGAAGGAGTCTTCTTGCTTCCAGAAAAAACGATGATGATTGTCCCACTGTCTAAGCTTTTGTCTGTTTTCTTCCAGCAAAGGAAGTGTTGGATGACAATGTGATCAGGAGGCAGCACAGATTGAATCCTGGAGCGATGCAGTGGTGCTGTGTACAGTGGCTGCAATCAGCTTTGGATCAGCCTGTGATGCCAACCCAGACCAAAAATGGCAAATTTCTTTTGAGTTTAAGAGATTAATGGAGATTATCTAAACTAGAAGAAATCCATTTCAAGGTCAGGGAAAAAGGTAGAAAAGTAGCTTTCTTCCCAGTTGCCAGCTTCATCTATACAAATGTCACATAATTTGCCCAGACAGAAATATGGCCAGCCCTAGCATAAAGCTGTTTTATTTAAGTGTACTGCATCTCAACGGTTTCCGCTCTCTTCCTAGAAGAAAATGGATTGTCATCAGAGGAAATGGCACCAGGCTGCAAGACTTCATAAACTAGTGTAATTGATTTGGTTTTGTCAGTCCAACAGCTGTGTCCCAGCCCTAGTCTCCTTACCAACCTCTGTGCTTTTTCCTAAATAAACTTTCAGTTCCAGGGGATGAGTGTGTACATAGGATGCTGTCCAATTCAAATCAAAGTTTCACTTTATATAGGCTTGGCTCATCTGCATAAGCTCAGGTGTCACTGAAAGAGAATAAAGTACCCTATGGAATATGTCTTATGAGAAAAAGGTGTTTCTCAGCATAGAAGAGTTTTTTTAAATAAAATTGTTAGGTTTTTCTCAAACTTCTTCATAAAGTCAACAAAGAAAGGCAAGTTCAGCAGTAATACTCATGAGATTTATAGTTTTCTATGTCCTTAATTAAATATTGAAAAGAATTAAGCTGCTGGACTAAGTTATTCAGATGAAAACATTCCTGGATAGAGTAAGTTAAAAAGACTGATAATTAAAGTCGTGCCACTCAGCTATGCACTACGCTAAAATGTTTCTCTGTTTTCCTTGGAGCATGGTCTGCAGCACCAGTGATATATGATTGTTAGAAGAAGATTTGATATTTCTCTTTCCATATAGTTCTGTTGAATTCTAACAACAGGTAATTTTGAACTTCTTCCATGAAAATAAAAGCTAGATAAATCATGCACAATTATACTGTCTAAAGAAGTGTAACAGGCTGGCTTCTCATCTAGTTGGAATAAATGTTACATGCCTTTATTTCTAAATAAGGGACTGTTTACATTAAATGAAAAGATTTCCTCCTTATGATAGAAATGTTCAAGGTTTGTGCTCAAGCAAACCAGAATTCTCCTAAGAGTGAATCTTTGGGCTTTTCCCTTCCCATCTGAAATTAAGTCACTGTTGTGTAAAGCTATACTGTTAAGGCTCATGCTATATCAATTTTTCCTATTGTTTTTTATTGAAATCAACTTGAATGGAATTCAAATCCAGAAAGAATATTGTTTAAAGAAAATAGGCACTTTTTTTGTACATTTCTTTCTTCATAAAACTCCTTGCAGGCAATAAAGTTTTGCTGTGTGTCTGCATTTTCAAATCCCATTAACTTATTTCCTGCCTGTTATTAAAATGTAGAGTTGTTATTTTTAAAATTCCTATGAACTGTAAATGTTGATTATTACTTTAGTTTCAAACATTCCTAATTGGTTTTTTTGGTTTTAGATGTTCTACACAACCCTTCTGTTACAACTTCAAAATTATGTTTACACGATCTACTCACTTTGTGTACACACCTCTTTTGTATGAAAATTCTTAAATTCTTTCCACTGGATGCTAAATACTCTCTTCTCTGATGTTTCTTTATAAGAATTACTTTTTCAAATGTTTAACTGCTGTGTATGGTAATAATATAAATAATAAATCACATCACAAATATTCATGGACAATCTGATTCTGTACAGAGCTGTATTTTGTCAGCAAATCTGGTAAATGTTAAACTTTGTTTTCTTAACTGTAGCCAGGAAAATTAATGTCCACTTTAGAAATTCATTTGGAAGATTTGTTCCATGATTTTTCTTTTGTCAAATTTCAGACATTTTAATTAGTTACATTAAACACTGCTATTCTACTTATATGCACATCTACTATTTCAAATAAATCAGTTTTAATTGAATAGTTAGGTTGACTTCTCCCTGTATCTGAGGCTAGAATACACTAATACACAGACAATCCACCAATACTGATTGGGTTTATTTCTTGATGTTTTCAGCGATAGATACAAGTATGACCTGGGAGCAAACACTGCCCACAATCATACTGTTTAGCATGAGTGTCCAACTCATGGTTTTACAGGTTTGTTTAGACCTTGGAAAGTTTTCTAGGGTAACATCCTTACACACAAAAGCAGACCATCAGAGCGAGTGGAACAGTTACACATACATGAATTTTTGGTAGCTTGCCTAAGGGCAAATAAAGGACTAGCTCCAGCTTGATAAACGCAGTAGCTTTGGTTTAATAGATCATCCTTTGGCTCACTTTTAGGCAAATGTCATTGACTGTACTCATTTTCTTTCTTGAGGATGTTGAATTCTTCACCAAGAAACTTGAAGAGCCTATTTTGGTATTAAAGGTAATGGCAGCTTGCAGAGCCCATAGCACAGCTCCTTGACTGCTTGAAATCTGCTTAGGGCAGTGGTACTTTACTCCAAATAAGGGCAGCAGCCTTGTTTGCTTTGTCAAAAGTCATATGAAGAATGAAGCATCTGTAACTTTGTCTGGTTGATCTATCTACCGGAAATCTACAGGTGAGAGGTGAGCAAAAGATGTTTGCTCTAACGTCAGAGCAGAACCATGTGGATGAGTTAAACCATACTTTAAAGGGACTTGGGTACGGGCATGAATACATTTTGCCCACGTTGGCCAGAGAAATTATTTTTTCCATGCTCATAGCTGCTCCTTCTCCCTCCTGTTGGTAGCAACTCTGTAATGTTACATACAAAATGAGTGGGATTAAAAGAAGACCTTCCATTGAAAGTACTTCAACCTGACACTGATTTTCTGCCTCTGTAATCTTTCCAGCAGGAGAATGCTAACAACAATCTCAGTGAAAGTTCCCATCTCAGCTGTGATGCTTTGTCAGGATCCTTCTTCTTATTAATCTCTGGAAAGATCTGGCTTGGTTTTGTTTTATCAGAACTGGCAATTCTTACTGAATGGCGGGCACATCCTTTTTATGTTTGACTGGAAATAGAAAGCTAATGAAATTTGACGGGTCTATAATGGAAGTGTTGCAGTTGAAGAAATTAGAAAGGTCTTTCTTAAAATAGATTCAAATCTTAGATGTGTATTATTTATTAATATTTATAGACCCAATGGATTGACCAGTTACATCTGTCCTTGGGGAATTTAAAATGCATAATGTTGTTGAAGAGT
Organism: Neomorphus geoffroyi; assembly: GCA_033558235.1. Taxonomy (NCBI): domain Eukaryota; kingdom Metazoa; phylum Chordata; class Aves; order Cuculiformes; family Neomorphidae; genus Neomorphus; species Neomorphus geoffroyi. Next base: position 5,194,915 of record JAUMJM010000048.1, read on the forward strand.
TGTTACGGTTTTCCCTACAGGTAGTTGCGTTTCAGGTAATAAGTTCTTTCAGACGACACCTTGATCTTCATTACTTACATTTTTGGCTGTGGAAGTAACATACCGTAATTTAATCATCTGTTTTGTGGAGTTTTTTTGGAAAGCCCTTGTGAAATGCCTTATTAGTATAAGACGATGGTGATTTGTTTTTATGGATTCAATGATATTTACTTTGCTGCATAGGGTCTGTGTGACATAACTGGTGTCACTGACAACCTTGCAGTTTTGTGACTCTCTAGCACTAGTCGCTTTCTCAGGACCTGCATGGCATAAACAGGAAGTAAAATAAATAGTTAATTTTGGCTGGAATTTAATTAAATTAATAATGCAAACAATATGAATAGTTCCCTTTAAGTCTTTGGGAATATTCTCTGCTTTTAAACTTATAAACATGTTTAATTACATCGCTAAAATATCTGCTTTGCTAAATCAATTACTTTAATAATTCTGTGTATCAGGAGTACAAAAAACAGTGAAGGTGCCCTGTAAGTGGAATAGGTAGCACCATGACATTTGAAAAACACAGGGTGAAAATGCAGCCAAAGACAAAACATTCCTCCAGTGATCCGTGGTGTTAGCCGAAGACGTTCAGCACCTCACAGAATCGGGCCTTGTAAGATTAAATTGTTGTACAAACCTGTGATAATAGATTCTTAAAGTGAAAGAGGAGATAGGAAAGTTGAGTGGGAGCAAAACTAACTGAGTGCGTTAGAAAGATTATTGTTTGGGTTCCCAGTATTTGAAGGCTGGGTTAGCAGTGCCGTGACTGAATTCAGCAGCAATGTTGTTCTGGTCAGTTATTTGGTGGGAATGTCAACTTGAGCAACAACACTGTGGTATGTACAACTCAGGTCAGACACGTCTCTGATTTCTGACCACTTTTTCTCTCAGGTGGTATTTATTTTCTTCCAAGGAAATATGGTAATATTTGGATTTATTCAATCTTGTGGCAATCTTGTGCTGCTTATTCTAATGCCTCTTGTTGAACCTGACCCACACATTATCCCTTCATGTAAATAATTCATTTAGAACTAAGCCCTAAATCCTCTGCTTAAGGCTGAGTGAGCTGGACTGAAGGAAAAGGATCTGTCCTCACATGGAGTGGAGCACAGAACAAATGTTCTTTGACCTCAAGGATTGGTTGGCACACTGGGTAGCATTATCTCTAATGGAAAGGTGCACATACAACTTGCCTCCAGTTTCTTCCTTTCTAGGGTCCCATGAGGAGGAGCAGCGTGTGTCAGTGCTGTTGTGCCAGTGAGCAGAGGGCTGGTGAGTCACATGGGGCTTGGATTTCTCTCCTGTTCCACAGCATCATGCCTCACATGTCGACAGTGATACCACTCACCTTTTTCTAAACACATGGTCCCATGGGATGGCAGAGAGTGAGTTTGATTCTTCATTTCATTTCTATAGTGTGTTACTTAGTCTATGTTTGATAGGTCTGGGCAATAACTGTTAGCATAGTCCTTACACGTGGATAGGAATGGACAAACTACTTATCTGGGAGTTTAGCAACAAATTATAAAACAAAGGATTTGTTCGGAACATTCTACAGGAAATTTATTTGTCCCTTGTCAGAAATACAGTCTTTGTAGAGGGGATGGTTTCTAAGTATTGCAGTTTGTGTTCTTTCAGTGAGACCAACTTTTTTTCTGAAGAAATGTAGGAACAACCTTTCTCACAGGGAAGACTTTTTTTGTGTAGTAGATACAAAAAGAAAAAGCACATTACGACCATTTTGTAGGTAAAGTTTCTTCCCTGTTGTAACTGTAACTTTTATCAGATCATAAGTAATGCCTCTTGGAGACACCAGTCCAAAGCATTTATTACAACTGGTTCATCTGTCTTGGAGACCTTGCCAAGATTAAGTTGGACTACATCCTGTGTCAAAACTACTTCCATAAAGAAAAATCCCAGATTTTTGGGACATCTGCTGCTTCCCTGGGGCCTAGGTTAAAGATGTGAAAAGAAAGCTTCCTGCCCTGGTATGACCCTCAGATTACTATCCATTAGTGATTTTTCAGGTATGCAGCAGTAAAGTTACAACAAGAACTTCAAGGACAATCAAGAGAGAGACTTTAGGGCCTTGAAATGCCTGGGTAAGAGGTCAGGAGTACAAGTAGCATTCTCCTTTATCATTCCAGTTGCAGGGAATGGTGAGGGAAGAAACAGGAAAACCCAACAGATCAATACCTGGCTCTGAGCCTGGTGTCTCTGGCAGAATTTTGGAGTTTTGATCGTGGATCTCTTTACCTGACACCAGGCCTGTGGGTGACAAATGGGCTATGCTTGCATTAAAGGGGGAAAAAAATCTTTCCACAGACTTAACAGGGTTCAATGAAAGAGCTTTAAACTAGGTTTGAAGGAAGAAAGGGGCAAACCCAGGCTCCCTAGAGCTAAGCCTGGTGGAATGACAGTGTTTGAGGGATGCTGTACTAGTGAGGTCCTTTCATCTGTTGTCTCAGAGAAGGTAGGAGTTGGAAGGTCATGGGACGGCAAAGATACAAGGACTATAGGTATGCTAGAAATCACATAAGCACCTGAGAATGGTCATGTAGGATTTAGGGCTTCCCCCTTGAAAAGGTGGTGTGATCAATAGCCCAGATGAAGTGCATCCACACCAACTGGCAACAAACAGGAGGAAATGGAAGCTGTTGCACAGCAGGAAAACTAAGAAACAGTTGCAATTGTGGAAATGTAATATGTTAGAATCATAGGTTGGGTCAGAAGGGACTAAAATGTCATCTAGTCCAACTCCCCTGCAATGAACAGGGACATTTTCAACTAGATCAGATTGCTCAGAGCCCCATCTGACCAGACCCTTAATATTCCAAGGGGTGGGGCATCTAGTTCCAGTGTTTCGCCACTCTCATCATACAAAATTTCTTCCTTTTATTTAGTCTAAATCTCCCCTCTTTTAGCTTAAAACATTCCCCCTTGTCTTATCACAACAGGTCCTGCTAAAAAGTTTGTCTCCATCTTTCTTAAAAGCCCTTACAAGATGGGCTGCAACTGTTCTGCTGGAGTCTGGGGAGAGGCCTCAGACAGGCAGTGGGGAGGTTGGAACTGTGTCCTGCTTCAGACCTGGGCTGTTGCTCAGTGCTGGGCAGGACACTTATGGGCCCGTGACACCCACTTCACTCCCAGTTTTCCACCAAAGGAATTGCCCTGTTTAGGAGCAGAAAGATGAGGTGTGAAGTAAACACAAAGCAGCCAGCTGAGAGATTAGGAATGTGCTGTGAAAGAGGAGAGAAAAGTGCCTAGCATCGTGGTAACAAAAGTGTCCTTTTTGGTCAAGAAAAATCACAAATACAGGAAGTGAATGGCTGGGCAGAAGAGGCTTTTCTAGAAATTTTTGCCCTGTGGATACAATAGCCAAACCCCAGAGCTCAGCCTTCAAGACCTTTGGAACATGTTCTACTCACAGTCAGTGGCAGCCTCCAACTTCCCTGGTAATGTGGCTGAGTTGAACAGGGCCAGAGGCTCACCTTTGTAAAGTTACTTATTTATGTCTGAAATAATCTATCTGGACTCATTTTCTTGCCAGCTCCAAACACTGATTTACCTCTCCCTGCATAAGATACCAGGGATGAATCACCCAGGAGTACCAGCTCATCTATTCTGGCTTGCAAAAGATGCCTTCAGCAACAAGCCAAGAGTTGTCTAAATTGGGATCAAGAAAGTCCCTCCATAAATGATGGAACAATCTTCATTTTGAAATTGGGCATAGATCTGCTTCAGTAATTCAACCCCAAAATTAAAAATTATCACTAGTCTTAGGATATGGAAAAATAGAACTGAATGCTATTGCCTTTGAACTTTGGAAGCATTTTTGTTCAGCTCTCTCTTTCAGCATGGGGAAGAGACTACCTCCAGTTTCTGTTTATGTTTTTTATGTCTCTTTAAAAAAGCAGTAAGGTGAACCTCTCCCTCTTCTCCACTCTCATGAGACCCCACCTGGAGTCCTGTGTCCAGTTCTGGAATTCCCAGCATAGGAAGGATATGGAACTGTTGGAATGGGTCCCGAGGAGGGCTATGAAGGTGACTGTAGAGCTGGAGCACCTCTGCTATGAGGGCAAGCTGAGACACTTGGGCTTGTTCAGCCTGGAGAAGAGAAGACTCTGGGGGGGACCTTAAAGCAGCCTTCCTGAAGGGGGCCTATAAGAAAGGCAAATATCAGGAATGTGCTCACGAATAAATATGTCCAAAATTTCTAGAATGTTTTTTTTCTCAAATGAAAAGTGCATTTTAGTCACAGAGAAACATAGACCATAGCATAGTTCAGGAAGGGTGAGTTCTGGATAGGGCAAGTGAAACAGAACAAAGTCCATGGGGTTTATCATCTAGCCCAATTTTTAAAAACAATTTCTCGCAAGGTTTTATTTTAACAATCCATGCTATTTCACTAATCTAGCACTCCTTTTTTGTTTTTTTCTTTCCTGTTTTATCTAAAGCATGTTAAACTGAAGAAAGAAAGATCTCTGGGGGAGATTTACTGAAAAAGTTTTCAGAAAAGACCCTGTGACAGAAATAATTCACCAAAATATTTCAAATGCAGGCAATGAGTATTAGTTGTGTTGTTGCAGTTCATGGAGAGAGTCTGTGCTTCTCTTGCTCTACTCATGCAATAAATGCATTTCTTCAGAAGAGAAATGAAGTATATATACAGAAGCAATTTATTTCCCAAGGAATGACCTTATTTTGAAGCTGCAAATCTTTTTAAGAAATTTGTTCACTTTTAAGCAGTAAAAAAATATCTTTTCTTCAGAAACAAGAAGAATCTGAAGAAATTTCCATGAGAAACATTTTAGCAGATTTGGTAGAAACGTATTTCTGTCATTCTGAGAAGGACAGGAAAAGTTCAGCAACTTTTGCAGCCTCTGTTCATTGAAAGCTGAGGCAAATGAAAGGGATATATCTCATTGTACTTCAGCTGTCTGTGGTGATATCCCATGTCCTGACAGGCTTATTTAGTTATAGGAAGTCATTTCTTTCTGGGCTTCCTTTATGATGTCTGATCTCAGACTTTTTAAAGGGTTCCTGCTTAAGAAAAAGATAATATTTTTTTTAGGCATCTAAACACAATAATCTTATTTTCAAAATGCCCTGAGTCCGAAAGTACTTTTAAATCCCAGGTCATTATTCCCTGCAAAGAAACCATTGCAGGGTGGGATCTGATGAACACATTTTCAAATGTGCTGGAAATGTTTAGTTAATCAGTCAGGTCTTGGAGGTCAGGGAAGTCGGGGAGAAGTTAAGAGAAGGGTTAACCATAATATGCATAATCTATTTGGTCCTCTACCTTTATTGAATTTTCATAATAATTTTAATTGCTCATGTATTGGTGAACAATAAAGGGGCAGAGGATCTTTCTAAAAAAGAATATATGAAACTTAGGATAAATACAAAGATAAGAGTTGGTTGTTATATTTAGATGCTTGTCTGTTTCTCCTGTACTTTATTTCACTAAAAAGGAATTGAAGGGGAATGTCTCTACCTATACTGTTAAGTTTCAAGATCTTTCAAGCTGCCTTACTTTGTGCAAAAAATAATTCTACCTGTTTGCTCTGTCTGGTTGTTTTACGAGCGCTTTGCCCTCTAGACTTGCTTTATTTTTGCTAGTTTCTGAGATTTATTTAGAGACTGATTTTTTTGTGTTCCTTACTCACACAAAATTGAAGAAACAACAAACTAATTTTAACAGAGGCTGCAAGAATTTTGCTAACATGAAGAATAAAAACTATTCTCCTAGCCTGATTGCGAAACTGGGGGATTTCTCCATTCTGTTTTAGTTGGACTGAGAAAACAGCAAACTATGCAGTACAGATGATCTGAAGATTGAGATTAATCTCTATTTGCCTGATTGGAAAATACATTTGTTTCTCTCTACATCCTGTGTAGGGTAAAAAAATGTATCTTTACTTTGCAATAATTCTTCTGAGTGTTGTTATTAACAGAGTGCATTGCTCTGTTTCCCAGCAATAGATGCTATTGGACCAAGGCCTAGATCTACAAAAGGCCTTAGATGCTGATGTGGGATTTGGGTGGCTAAACTCAACAGTTAGATCCTCAAAATCCTTGTTCAGCTGTTGCCTAATCCTGTAGGTGCCTCAAATCTGTAGGAGCCAAAGAGTTATCAACTCTGAACTTCCCAAAACCCATGTCTCCATTTACTTGGCAGTGCATCAGATGATATTTATCTCCTTCCTGGTCACACAGGCATTCTCAGAGCATGTTTGCAGCTTTCAACTCCACAAAATGCAACAGTATCTTCCTCCCAGAGTGATGAAGTGCTCCATACGCAGTTATTCAGAGGTTATATGCTGGAGAACAAGGTGGAAAAGGACTAGGTTCAACTCACCATCTTCTTGCTGGGCTTCAGCTCCACTTCTCCTTCCTCCTGTGATAATTGCTTACCCAGCATTCTTGCTGTAACAGTTCTAACCATGTGCTTTTCTATGTACTCTTCTATACTCTTTTCTCTTCCAGTTACATGATCAAAGAAACACCTAAGCCTGGGTTAATAATTGAAAAGGATATAACTACTTCTTATGGCTCCTTCAAGAAAGGTTTAGGACTCTTAGAAGCTGCGGTGGACAGAAGAACCTCCTTGCAGGCATGGATGAATCACTCGCCTCTAGGTCATTGTGGATACAAAAATTAAAGTGCCTATGGGCAAAATAGAGACCTGAGAACTCAATTATTACTTTTCGCATAGATTCATAGAGATGTTTTTCTGGCACATGGCAAATGGGAGGAACCTCAGTGTAGTAGCAAAGAAGCTGGATGGTGAAAACACCAGGAAATAAACAGAATTGAATTAGGAGCTCTAATTCTTCTACTGTTGCTCACTGGTAGTTTTACAGTAGATTATCTATGAAGGCAGTCTCAACGGAATCCCCATATTACTCTATTGCATGTTTTCCTTCTGCTGGATGGTAAGTAAAAATGTCTATGAATGTGAAAAGCTGCTTAAAATGGCCTGTCTCAAAATCAAGAATTGCTTAGAAAGGAAATTCAAGTTCCCTCTTATACTCCTTCAGTTCACCATTATGAGCATTACCAGTCACTTAACAAGTTCACAGAGATATCTCCAGTAAGAGATAGTAGTAAATTTGTGAAGTCAGACACTGTTAAGGAAGACAATGGTGGAATTAGAGAAACCTATGAAACCTGAGGCTTGTACTGTTGTGGGTATTCATTGTGACACAATCTCTGGTTTGTTTTTGATTTTATCTTTGTTTTCTTTCATCTGTACTCTGCCTCTTCTACTGTGTAGATGATAATCTTAGTGCTGACTCATCTACTCAGTGCCTTACTTTATCCTTCTTTTCTGTCTTCTGGAACCCTTTTATCTGAAAATGCAGTTATGATTTTCCTCAGGTTCTTCTTAGATAAGCACCTTTATTTATTTTAAGAATGCTGTAGAATGGGGTGGTGGATTTACTCCACAAATGGGGTATGCCAATGCTATTCCACCCAGAAATATATTCATAGCCTGTTTTAGAACATATGCCTTCTCATTCTCTGTTCACCTGTAGCTGTCATATAAAGTTGACCAGCCTTAAACCTCAAAGACTAAGAATGCATATTGACAAAATGCAAGGCTCCTCTGCCCCATTCCCTCCCATGCGTACATGCTGAGTGAAATCAGTGGCAAAGACCTTATAATGGCATGGGATTTTAGGAAGGTGAATGTTGATAAGCTAAGAATATCAAGGCCTAATTATGATTTTGGAGACACTGATGCTAACAACAAGCTAATGTACAGAGGCAGTCAGCTGTTCTTATTTATAGCGTAGTGGAATTCTGATATTAACAATTACTTACGGTATCTGTGTGAGGTAATTGATAAGATTGAAACAGTATGAAAGCAGGATTGGATTAGAGGGAAGTAACACTCGAGGTAGAAAGCATTACAATCCCACTAGAATGCAAAATGTATGAAGACTCTACCGTTAGGTCAGTTGGAAACTTCTCTTAAACTTCAAGATTTTTGAGCCTCTGCATGTTTTGGGTTTCACCAATATGTTTGTCCATATGACTTCATTGTGAAAAGTAAATCATGGCAAGTTCTTAAGACATGATAAGACTGTTGTATTTCCTTTAATAAATGTTTTCAAACTTTGAGTCCAAAGTGGAAAATTTGGGAAATATGAGAGCTGCCAGTGCTAGCTGCCATATTTACCTTAATGGGCATCGATTAGGAAGTGCTGTTTCTCTGACAAAGGGAACAGAGATGGCTGCTTTTAGCCTGAAAAAACCACCTTTCTGGGGCTACTTGAAGGACCTTGCTATAAAACGAAGGCTCAGAAAACTGAATGTTGGTAGGCACTAGCCTTCATGTAAATTGGACATGAATAACAAGAGAAGCTGACCCGTCTCTGTTACCGCAACAGCTTGGGTGCTTTGTGGGTGAGGGGGAGGGAAGCCGCTTGTTTGGCAGTCCTGTTGAGGTAACTGGTAAATAAATCTGTGTTTGGTTTGGTTCAGGATTTTCATTAGCCAAGTTTTCTACTTGATGCTCTGAACTCTTGGCCTGAGACATTTGCAGCGTCGGTAAAATTCACTGTAGAGCAAGTTCATGCAAAGTTGCAGTGTTCAGACTCTGAAGAGCAAAACAATTCTGGTGACAGTAACGTCCTGTCTTTATCCTTCTAGTAGTGACTGGCTTTTATACTCCATGCAGTCTTGATCAGCTATTTGGAGAAAGAGTCTTATAACTTGGGAGGTTATTTTATTAAGTGTCTTGCGTGCATATGTTAAAAACCCTGTAGTTTCTACCAGATGTTCACAGCCAAAGGGAAGGGATATGCATTAACAATAATATCTTTACAAACATGTCAGCTCCTATTTAATTGTCAGTATCTATCTACCCCACACTTTAGATGGACACACATTAGATTTTAGTTTCTAACCTGTGCCTTTTATTGTGTTGAGACTAAATATTAGACTAGATATGATACCTGTTTTAGTCTCATATCTGAAAGTGCCTTCAAGATAATGTCTTTGTGAAGTGGTATTTATACATCTAGGTGTTGAATGCTGGGTTTTTTACATTTGTTCCACCTTTTTTTTCTGGATTTATTCCTCTGCCTAGCTGAGGAATAAAAATAAGATTTTTTTTACAGTTACTACTTATATCCATTGTATTCTTTATATGGTTGTCTATTTTGTACCCATTCTTGTCAAGTTAGTTAAATGTTATCCTATTAAAATATTTTTCTCCTCCAATGCCAACTGTGAGTCTTTATAATATCTTCTCAATACTCTTTCTCCCCTCTTTCCTCTCTGCTGTCAGCTATCTCCTGGCTCTGGCATTGCAGAAATGATTGTGCAACTCAACCTGCAACTGAAATGCTCATGGCAGTTTAGAAATTCCTAGGGGAAATCTAACTAATCGTCAGCCCCCAGCTACTGGTTTAATTAGGGTAAGCTCTTACACTTCCAAGAAACAGAAGTGGCAAAATGAAGCACTGAAGTTGTTGTTACGTAGTTGTGGTGTTGCAGCAGTATGCTCTTCCCTCATACTGTGAGATAACGTCAGAAAACTTTGGCTCCTCCTGCATTATAAATACTCCTGCCAAACTACTGAAAAAAAAAAAAGAAGAAGAAGCTGTGAGGTCTTTTATACTTCCTTAGGGTGTTGTAGTCATGAACGCCTTTCTTTTTAAAAGTATCAGTTACACTAAATCTGATCTCTCCTGTTTTCTCTAAAAGGATGTTTGGAAATCCCACATGTGTATTACAAGCTTTCTCAGACTTCCACTGAAATGCAAATAATTTAGATATTTCTCCCAGGTGTCTCTCAGTGTTTGAGGTAAGTAGATATTAAGAAAAATAACTCAAAGCATTAAACAATCCAAATAATATACCACTTCCTCTCTCTATTGATTAGATATCCTACTGTGGTTATAATCCCACCTGTTCTCCAGCCACTTGTAGTCTTCCAGGAAAAAGTCAGTAGATTTCCTTATGTAAATAACCGACAGAAATCTCTCTTCCTTTCTTTCTTCTTTTTAAAAATAAGGTTTATTTTTATAAAATTTCTAATTTGTAGATTATCTTTAAAACTGACCTTGAGCAGTGATTCCAAATGTAATTTTACCAAAACCTGTATTTATTTCTTCTAACCAGGGCAACTTAACCTTCCATTTCTTCGCCATCAGTGGGGTGCTAGTAGATGACTTCTCACACAGCCATGTGGCCAATAATAGCTAGACACTTCATTGTCACGCGGAGTCTTCAAGCGTTCCTTCATCTATTGTTAAGTCTATTCTGCAAGGCCTGTTTCAGTTCCCATAACACTAGAAGGCATTTTATGCTATGTTTCTAAGAAGCTGGAGGCAGGCACCTTTTCACAGAAAACCCTTTTCTATGGAGTTTGCTTTACCTAGAATTACATCAAATCCAACATTTTCCTTATCTGGAACATAATTGTAAAATTTCTCTGTCACATTTTGAACTGTGGATTTGTAATCATGGGAAGTGAACCCACTGGCTTTCACTACAACACACCTTTGCCCTTTGAAGCCACTGTTGCCAGCAGTACATAACATTCCCTCACACAGTGTTAAGATTTCCCTTTAGTTTTCCAAGATATTACAGATTGTAAAAAAATAATATAGAGACCAAGGCAAAGCATGACATTCACATATTATTGAAAAGCATCCTTTTAATGCAGAAATAATAAAATTAAATAATTTCATAATCTTACCATTATTTAAAATGAAATAAATCCTCCATTCTTTTCCTCCCCCTTGTGATTACAAAAATACCCAAAATGTCATTTTCTATCATATAAGCTGACTGTGCTGGAAAGGACTGTTTTATTTGGTATGTGAATATATTTTTCTGAAGTGTTTGTTAAATTGGATTGTATGTACATATTTCACTGCATCACTTCAACCACTCATTCTTGTTGAAACAGTCAGTACTTGCAAATTTTTCCCAGTTAGTAGACTCTGAATCTTTGTTCAACAGTGACTGTGTTAGCCAGTCTCCCTCACTCTTCAGAATTAATGATTTTTCATCAAGTATCTTTGCTTAGGTTGATATTCCTGGCAACCAAATGACTGAGTATAATGTCCACAGCCTTGCTGGCACAAGTAACATTTCCTTCACTTGATTAAACCAGCTCAGCTTAGTCTCAGGCAAAAGCAGTGCTGGGCCTCCTCGTTTGTGCAGTTTGGGGATAGATAGGGAAAAGATTTGTCTTACTGGCTTTTCAGTGTGTATCCTGCATCTTACACTCCTCATACATGTCATACCAGGCTGTTTTGACTTTGACAGCTGGGGATGTGAATGTCACCTGTGTAATTAACAGCAAAGCACCAGCCTACCTTAAATTCCCTTGTACAGCCCAGTATAACCAAAGAAAGCCCTACTGTTTCTACTCCTAAGTTAATTAAATTCATAAAATAGTAGCTAACGGTGTCCTTAGGTGATTTCGCTGGGCTGACTCATCCATTGTGTGTCCTAGCAGGAGCAGCAGCAAATAGAGCATCAGGTAATTTGTGGCACTCTTTTCAGAGCTGCATAACCCCTGTGTCAGTACTCTGTGTAAAACCCGTCAAAGTGGTTTGAAATCATTCACATTAGCATGAGAGCTGAGGTTTGAGGGAATGGTGTTGATGAGGCGTGTTGGTGTTTCTCTGCATTTCCCGCATGCTTTTCTTGGATCTCTAGGGCAAGTGTATGGGGAGGAAGATATTTTTTTCTCTCCTCAAAGCTGAGGACCGGCAGTGGATTTACTGGTAGCTGAGTTAATTTTTCTTCTGTGCAAAAGCATAAGGTTGCAAATGTTCCCATTGGGAACTCTTCCTCCTTCTGGACTAATGCCCACTTTTGAATCCTGTTTCAGCTAATGAATTCCTCTTGGCTTGTCATCCCTGATGTAAGTGCCCTCAGCTTTGTAAAATAAAGCCTACGTTCTGTGCTGCAGGGAACTAACAGATTCCACCTAGGTCAGAGCTTTTTCTTTTTAATTCTTACAAAAATATCTAATGACCTAAATAACCCAGGGGAGGCTTTCAGGAAAAGAGGGTAACCCCCCTTTTTTTTCTTGATTTATCAGGTATTTTCGATGCTGAATTCTAGATACCGTAATACATGGATCTGGCAGATTCCAAATTGCTATATAGGGGTTCCCAAGAGGGATGGGGTTTTCTTAACTGCTCAGGTGGGATGTTTTTGCCTAACTTCATAGCCTGTCCCATGAACTGGTGGTCCCTGCCACCACTTTTTTTTTCTCAGAAATCAGGTTTCTATATATATATATTAAACACATCTTTTTTTCTTGCAATTGCACATGTGCGTTTTCCTCCCAATGTCTCTGTGATGCTTAATTCTATGAGACAGGACTATGTTTTGATATGGTGGTGTCCAGAAGTGTTTGAGTGTCCTCAGGGCTTGCCAGTAGTTGTGAACTTCTGCTTCCTCATTGCTCTACTGGACTAATCATCCACATCATGTCATGCAGAAGCCATGGAAATTCACTCTATTTCTCCTCCTCCAACCTCTAGATTTTCTGGCAAAAGACTCTTAGTTGTTGTAAAATATCCAGTAAGTCACCAAACCTGTGTGAGGGAAAATTCCACCTAGTTTTAGACCTAAATACAAGGTGGTAGTAAGATCCATGCATGTAAACTATCAAAACAAACTGTCATTTTTTCCATCTTTTCCCAAAAGAAGTGTACTGCCTAAACTAATTTATTCTAATTTACTTTTATTACAGTCACTACTAGTTAAACAGAAAAATGACAGTGATGTTGAATGAAAGAAATGAAGTTACTGGTCTACAGCTCTTTGCAGACAACATAACTGACACAGGAATTTCAGAAGCAAAGCAAGTCTTCACAAAGTAAACACCAATATGGGCATGGCAAGTTGAAGTGGTTTGGTCTTATTTACACTGTGAGGCAGTAACTGTTATATTAAGAATTCCCGAGTCTTGAAACTGAGATAGGAGTTTTCCCTGGAACAAATACTCTAGTTCCATCACAAATTCAGGTCTTAGGGTAGGAATTGGTAAGTGAAGTTTTGTGGTTTGTGCAACACAAATGTAAAAGAAGTTGATCATAATAGTTTCTTCTAAAGTTTAGAAATTGCAACTAGATGACAATTCTAAGTGATCAAGGGATGTGCTTTTGAGAAATGTGTCGAGTGAAGAACAGCATTTAAGCTAAAGTAGTTTTCAGGATCTTGTTGTACTTTGGTTCCACTGTTGCAATTCAGTTTGCAATGGACCACAAGCTCTCAGTTACCCAACAGTAACATTGAACAATTTGTGTAGTACCTGTCTCTATTGGTCATAGGTGAACTAGTCATTTGCTAAAGTACGCTGTCAGGAGAGAACTTTGTTATACAAGCACAGTCCTACTGGGAACTGGTAACTATTTGTGACAAAAAAGCACAGAGAGGTAGGTAAAAGATTCTGCTAGAATCTGTATTTTCACTGGTAGCTGGATGTAAAGCATTAATTTTAAAAATTAATATATAGGATTTTAACTGATCATCTGACTTGGAATCTCAATGGAGAAATTAATATGGGCCAGAGATCCAACTCGGGGTGAAGAGTTTTGCGAGAGCTTGTGGGATTGAGGTGTCTACCTTGGCAGATGGAAACAGTCTTCTTTGCATGAAGGCAGAGAATCCTACATATAGTTTTCTGTATATTATTGAGATATAAAGACTGGTGAGAATGATTTTGGTAGATCCAGAAGAAAGACTGTCTTCTGAAGCTTAAAATAACAGAGAAATACTGTGAATTAAAATATGGAAAGAAAATTTTCCCAAGTTCCAATTTATACCATCAAATCAATATTCGAACCCATCTGAAAGTGTCAAATCCAGCCCAAGATTTTAAATACGGGAATCATGACTATTGTTCTGTAGGCAGATGCTGCAGGGAGGAACCATGAATTCTAGTTCCCTAGCTATGACAGAAAAAGGCAGAAAATAACAAGTAATGAAATCCTATCTGAAAACCAATTACAGTTTTTTCCTGACTCTTTCTTCTGAAAGGCTTCTCCAAAAGCTCTTTTAAAGAGGAATATTTAGATGTAGTTATTCACTACTGTTTTTTACCAGCTGGTTCTTTTGATATGTCATTATACAAATACTGCAAATGTTGTCTTTCAGTTTATACACCTTTTCTCCACCATTGATGTGTATCCATCTGTGTGTTTGCAGAGAGCAATAATATCTCCTTTCAGACTTAGCAAAACAAAACTCCTTCTGTTTCCAATGTTTCCTTTTGGATCCTCCTGCTAGCTCTCCACTGAAGCTCTTCAGGCTTCAGTTCATCTGTATCAGACATGAGGGGTGAGAAAGACACCGGTATTTCTGGTGAGCGTTCTATTTGTCTTGACATCAGACATGCCCAGCTCTTCAAAAGCTCCCATGAGTGATTGCCTGGGATAGCCCCTTCTATCAAGGAGACACGTTTCATTTTCTCCAGTTGTAGTTACCCTCTGTGTCATAATAAAGCCCATGACAATGTGTATGGTGTTATAAAGAATACATCTGTACTGCAAGGTATTTAAAATGTAGTGACACCAAAAGTCAAGACAAATGTTAAACCCAGTTCACACCTTAATTTAACAAATAGATTTAAAAGTTGATTTTCCTCTTTATCACCTTCAGACCAATGAAAATTAATTTAGCTGAATAGATGCATGGCATGGGACGGGGTACAGCTACGTTACGAAAGAAGAAGAAAAAGAGGGAGTGCTCTTCCTGTGCTGATGCCTATAAATAAGCACATACCATGCAGCTGTGCTTTTTTCAGAGCATGGATAAATTTTGCAGAAAGGGAACTCTTTCTCTCAAGGGCATTCCAGGCAGCATAGAATAAAGTATGGAGAGAAGTCCATGGGTAAATTGCTGCAAAGTTAGAAAGTGGCACCTATACAAGCTTATTATGAAAAAAATGAAACATACTGAGATTCTTGCAGTATGTTTTTAAACTTCACAATTTGAAACATTTTATGCCCGCTTAAGTAAAATATGATCCAGTGATAAAATACAATAGTGAATTGCTGTGTTCTTCATCCTTCGTTCAATGTTTTCTTTACCTTTGCACATAACTGGCTACTAAGTTTTAGAACCACATATTACCACCCACCTTCTAGGCTGGTATTGACTAAGACTTAAGAAAGGGATCTTTGGTTGAGAAAGCAAATTATTTCCTTTACTGGCTCCTCCCCAGTGAGGTGCCTGCAAAACGTTTCAATTAAGTTTTAGGCACAGGACCCATGTTCTGATATGAATGTGACAATCTCAGGTTCATAAGGATGGCATGAATGTCTATTACTGAATGAAAGGAACACTTTTTGTAGTCATTCAGAATGCCACTGAATATCAGAAGTTTAGTCTCTAAGGCATCTGAATAAAGTTCAATGTCTTTGCATATTTCAAGCTACAATGCAAAAACATGGACATTTTGTCTTAGTTTTCTGGTTTACTCCTGAAATACTTGTGAACTTATTTCTGAATCTACCCCCCTCACTGGTAACAAAAATTTCAGTAAATTCAGTAAGAAATTGGACTTTACACATTTTTTTCTCCTTTGTGCTGGAATGTCTTAAGTGTTGCCTGATCTCACAGATGGACTGTGAAATTGATATTTCACTTCTTTCTACAGCCAACTGCAAAAGAAAATGAACATCACAATTGATTCAGTGGTTTACCAATCATTCAGAATTAATATTTTTTGGTGATTCTGTGTGCCAGATGCGTCAGCTTCCGTGGTAGTAAAGCAGGGCGGAGATGAAACTAGCTCTAGTATGCTCCCCTTTCTCCTCAGTGTGATGGGCACAAACCTGGAAGGCAGCTACTTGAGAATGAGGGTCCTAAATGCCAACCACAAGGTCCAGAAGTGAGGTCCAAGGTCCATTTCCCTCTCCTTCCATCTTTGAATTGTTGCCATAATCAGTAGAAAAAGTAACAAGACTCTGAATCCAGCCCCATTTCTGACTAACAATTCTGCCATAATGCAAGAGCTGCTATAAATCAAGAACCTCTGCCTCTGTACCAGAATGAGTGTATGTTCGATGCAAATAATTGTGAGGCTATGACTATTCAGCACTGTTCCACATTTTCAGTTTGGGTTGAGTCTAGCAATCCAAGAAATGCTGATTTTGGAACATTGTGTAAAAATTTCCATGTAGGAATGAAGTATAGCTTCCTTGTACAGCTTTTTCTGTAAATTGGAGAGATATGGACTTAATGAATAGACAGTTTAGGGGATGAGGGATTGGTTGGATGGTCGCATCCAGAGGGTAGTAGTAAACAGATGAAGGTCCAGATGGAGATCAGTGGTGAGCGGTGTCCCTCAGGGCTCTGAACTGGGACTAGTACTGTTTCATATTTTCATCAATGGCATAGATAGTGGGATTGAGCGCACCATCAGTAAGTTTACAAGCAACACCAGACTGAGTAGACAGGCCTGAGGGACAGAATGTCATCCAGGGAAACCTAGATAAGGCTTAGAAGTGGGCCTGTGTCCAACAAGGCCAGGTTCAAAGTCCTGCACCTGGTTTGGGACAATGCTGGTATCAATACAGGCTGGGAAATGAAGAGATTGAGAGCAGCCCTGAGAAGCAGTTGGGGGTAATGGTGAATGAGAAGCTGGACAAGAGTTGGCAATGTGCATTCAAAGCCCAGAAAGCCAACAGTATCCTTGGTAGAATCTAAAGAATCACGACCAGCAGGTCAAAGGAGATGATTCTGTCCCTCTACTCCATTCTCATGAGACCTCACCTGGATTACTGTTTCAGCTTTGGAGCCCTCAGCACAGAAAAGACATGGACCTCTTGGAGTGGGTCTAGAAGAGGGCCACCAAAATGATCAAGGGCGGTTAAGCACCTTTCCTAGGAAGAGAAGCTGAGAGACTTGTGGATGTTCAGCCTGGAGAAGATAAGATTTTGGAGAGACATTGTTGTAGCCTTTAATACTTAAAGGGGGCTTATAAGAAAGATGGAGACAATCTTTTTAGTAGGGTCTGTGATGATAGGACATGGGGTATTTGTTTTAAACTAAAAAAGGGTAGATTCAGACTAGATACTAGGAAGAAATTTTTTATGATTAGGGTGGTGAGGGCCTGGTGAGTTTGCCCAGTTAGGTTTCCCATCCCTGGAAACATTCAAGGTCAGGTTTGACAGATTTCTGAGCAACATGACCTAGTTGAAGATGTCTCTGTTTGTTGCAGAGGGGATGGAGTTTATGACCTTTAAATGTCTCTTCCAACCCAAACCATCCTAAGATTCTATAATTCTTGTAGCTGCAGGGATTGATTTACTACCCCAAAGACTTCATGGACCTTCTGCTGCATGTGGCTCTCTAGTGAAAGCGACATGACTTACTAGATGGAGTTGGCAGTCAGCTGTTTCCTGTAATATCTACTATCTTTTGGAAAAACTATTTTTGACTAGCTTCTGTGAAAAATTCTGCCTGCACATGTCTGTGTTGGATAGCTTATTATAAGGGATCTTTGGGAATTGTTACTTTCTAAGCGATTTGGTTGAGTTTGCTATGATGTGAGGTCTGAGGAGCTCTGATGGTTTAGAGAGGTCCCTCCCAACCTCAAGGATTCTGTGATTCTGTGAAATGCTTTTTTTGCAATTTACAGCTACAACCAGAGCAGTCAGTCATTGCCCTCTGTCATCTTAGTTTCTACAGCTGCCATAGACAGCCTTATTTTTTAACTTATGTCAGGTTCTTTCCATTTGGGAATAAACAGGCTACCTACAGGTACAGAATCATAGAATCATAGGATGGTTTGGGTTGGAAGGAACCTTAAAGATCATCTAGTTCCAGTCCCTTTGCCATGGGCAGGGACATATCCTACTAGACCAGGCAGCTCAAGGCCCCATCCAAGCTGGCCTTGAACCTTTCTAAGGAAGGAGCATCTACATCTTCCCTGGGAAAGCTGTGCCAGTGTCTCACCCTCATCATCATTGAAAACTTCTTCCTAATGTCTAAACTAAATCTCCCCACTGCCAATTTAAAGCCATTCTGCCTCATCCTGTCACTGCTTGTCCCTCCTCGGCTTCATTTTAGGCCCCCTTTGGGACTTCAAGACCTCTATAAGGTTTTCCCCAGAGCCTTCTCTTGTCCAGGCTGAAAAACCCCAACTCTCTCAGCCAGTCCTCATAGCAGAGGTGCTCCAGCCCTGTGATCGTCTTTGTGGGCCACCTCTGGGCACGTTCCACATCCTTTTTATTTTGGGTGTTCCAGAACAGGACATGGTACTCCAAGTAGGGTCTCACAAGAGCGGAGTAGAGGGAGGATCACCTTCCTCAACCTGCTGGTCATGATTCTTCTGATGCAGCCTAGGACATTATTGGCCTTCTGGGCTCACGCTGAACTTCTCATCAAACAGCATCCCCAAGTCCTTCTCTGCAGGGCTGCTCTCAATTGTGTTGTCTCCCAGCCTGTATTGAAACCGTGGATTGACCTGACCCAGGTGCAGGACCTTGCACTTGGCCTTGTTGATCATCATGAAGTTCACACAGACCCAGCTTGTCCTGGTCCCTCTGGATGTCATCCTGTCCTTCTCGTGTGACAACTGCACCACTCTGCTTATTGTCATCTGCAAACTTGTTGAGGATGCACTCAATTTTGCTATCTATATCATCAGTGAAAATATTAAACAACACTGGTCCCAGTACAGACCCCTGAGGGTTCCGCTTGTCATGGATCTCCATCTGGACGTTGAGCCGTTGACCTCTACTTTCTGAATGCTAATATCTCACCAATTCCTTGTCCACTGAACAGTCCACCCCTCAAATTCACACCTCTCCAATTTAGAGAGAAGGATGTTGTGGGAAGCCATGTCAAAGGCCTGAGAAAAGTCCAGATAGATGACATCCATTGTTTTTGCCATGTCCAATAATGTGATCACTCCACCATAGAAAGCCACAAGGTTGGTGAGGGAGGACTTGCCTTTGGTTAAGCCATGTTGGCTGTCTCAAATCACCTCCCTGTCCCCCATGTGCTTTAGCATAGCTTCTAGGAGGATCTGTTCCATGAGAGGAGGCTGACAGTTCAGTAATTCCCAGCGTCATCCTCTGTAACCTTTTTAAAAATGGGCACAATGTTGCGCTTCTAGTCACAAGGGACTTCCCCTGACTGTGGTGACTTATCAGATATCATGGAGAGTGCCTTGGCAACTACATCAGCCAATTGCCTCAGGGCCCTGGAATGCATCTCATCAGGTCCTGCAGACTTATACGTGTTCATGTTCCTCAGGTGGTCATAAACCGGATTTTCCTTTGTAGTGGGAGGGGCTTTACCCTCCTGTCACCACTTTGTTATCTATTGACTCAGGAGGGGTGAGGAGAGTGGTTGCCAGTGAAGACTGAGGCAAATAAATTGTTGAGTACCTCAGTTTTCTCCTCACCTATTGATAGGAGGTCAGCATTTTCGTTCATCAGAGGGGTACAATTTCTTTAAACTTTCTTTTCTGATTAATGTACCTATGGAAGCCCTTCTTGTTATTCTTTGCTTCTTTTGTCAAGTTCAGCTCCTGACTCCATCCCTACACAACCAGGCAGCATCCCTGTACTCTTCCCAGCTTGTCTGTCCCTACTTCTACTGCCTATGCAGTTCTTTCTTGCTCTTCAGTTTGACCAGCAGGTCTCGACTCAGCCATGCTGGTCTCTTCCCTTGCCTGCCTGATTTCCTGTATTAGGATAGAATATCCAATAGAGAAAGGCAAGAAATTTAGGAACTAAGTCCGCTCACTTACTAGTCTCAGAATTGATGGGAAATTTCATGACATGGATAGAACCGTGATTTGCCTTTTCCACCATGACCTACCTCAGTGAGTCTGGAAAAAGAAGAAAAGAGGCAGTCTTCACTAAATCTAAATAACTTCATAAGGAAATCTTCCCTTCAAAGCATTCCCATTTGTGCAAACTTTGGGCAGTTCTTTAAGACAGCTGGATGGCAGCTGTGCTTTATTTTGTTGGTTTGTTTTCTCCCCAGTTAAAAAACAATTACCATTTGATGTTACATGTGCTCCTAGTGTCTCTATCTTCAGCGTCACTGCAGTAATAATATTGGCTTTAGGAAAGGAGGAAATTTACTCCTCCCTTCCTGTTTGATTTTTGTGGGGTTTTTTGTTTGGTTGAGGGTTTTTTTGGGAGGGGTGGGGCATGAGGGCTGAGGATGGAGCATTTATCAGAGGTGTCTACAGAAAGACATCTGTGGAGAAGTCATGGGGAGATACAGCAATTTCAGTATTTTTGATTTGGGACAAACACAGGTGCATCAATCTGAAAACAGATTCTGTTAGGTATGGAGACCCATTTATTATTAGCTGAAAATCAGAACTATGTAGTAGGAAAGAAGTGATGTCATAGTAAATCCTAGTTTCCTTGGGGAACCTCCTGCAACTTCAGGTCTCCTATCCATCCATATTCAAGTGACCAGTTCAGTAAACAGGTTCTTGTGAAGCTCGACAATGTTTCTGCTGGGATTTATGCCCTTGCTGTTTCTCTCACAGTGGCACAGAAGGATTAAGTTATTGGCAGGGACAAGTTTAAACCTGACTAATTCACTTACAACTGGTATTTTGCTACTCAAAGAGGAGTGCAAAATTTTTCAAACTCAGCTGAGGAATTTGCTCATGACTTTGCTTTCCAGTGAGCCATCTCCCATCTTGAACAGCAATGAAAATACTGCTTAGACTTTTAGAGAAGGAAATCATTTGCAGTGTGTTTAAAATGCCTTTTGGCATTTTTCAACATATTCTCTGCTATTATAAAGCTAAGGAGAATATAGATAGGGCCATGTTGTTCTTCCAAGAGACATACAATATTGTTGAAGGTTCTGAGCAGAGCTTATCTTCATTCAGAAGATATTCAGAAATCACCTTAGTGACAGAGCATAACTTCTGTTTCTGTCAAGAGAGTGGTTGCCACAGGCACAGGATAGCTCAGTTTTGTCAAAACCAGTAAGTATCAAAATAATCATAATACGCTCACTCTTATTTTAGACTTCTGATTTACATGGGATTTTGAGTACCATTACCAAGCCTAGTGAAGCATTACAGATCTTGCAGAAGGAGAATTGTTCAGTTAATATTTTCAGTTTCAGGTCTCCAGAGGTTTGGATAGCCTATATGAGCTTCAGCTACATATCTGAAAACACATACTGCCTTCCTTACTTATCCTGTGGTTGGGAAACAACAGTGGTGCCTCGCAATCTCTCTGCAATTTTGCTCCTTCCTGGGTGCCTTATTGTGCAATGTGTGTAATCCAGACTCTGGCTAAATATACATACAAACATACAAGAATTCGGGGTATTAAAAACCTTTTGTTAAACAAAACAAAGTGCCTCTTTCCTCTTTTAAAAATAATCATAGTGCTTGATTTACATATACTTTGGAATATCCTCAAAATAACTGTTCCAGATCTATGATTTCAGCTACTGCATCTGGCACGGTCAGATTTAATTGGTTTAAAAAATGTAATCCTAGAAGTATAAATTCTAAATCTTTGCACATTCCTAGGATTCCAAAAACATGCATACTTTCATGACTTAGCTTTTGTAAGATCAAACCCGGAGTGCCTTCCTTGCCTGCTGACTTGAAGAGTTGAATGCCCTTACCATATCAGCAGAACGGAGAAATGAAGGAATTCAGAGCAACCATGGAGAACCAGTATAAATGAATTCATTCATTTGGTTTACCTCTAGAGATAATATATTTTTTTTCAATTAACTGCTTCTTTCTACAGTCACTATTTCAAAATTACAGTATTATAATGCATGACTACCTCTATGTTCTACTGTCTTAAAGTCTGTATAGAAAAGAAGTATGCACTTACCAGCTTTCTAAAACAGATACTTTAGAGCAAAATCATGATATAAATTACCCCTGACCTGGCTGTAGGTTGAAACAGGAAGATTAGAGTTCTTTGTGCCCTACAAAGCCCCATGACTGCTTTATTCCCCAGCGCACATACACATTTGCTAGTCTTCAAGATCGGCAAAACTAATCTGGCTAGAGAAAGGAGGTTGAAGGGTGTGTGAAGTCTCAAGATTTCAACTGAATATCAAAACTGACAGTTTTATTGCATTTCTAATTTTTTCCTCTAAGTTAAAATTTAAACATGTTGCTTGTACTAATTTATTTATAGACATTTATTAATGGAATATATTTGAGTGAACTGGAAATCTGATGAAAAGTGTCAAGGAGAACTGAAGTCACGGCCTTTGAAGTATTGGCACACTATTAACACTGGCAAATAAATACTAATACTGGCAAATACAGCATTTTCACTGGACATGGGATTGTCAAACACTGTAACAGGCTTCCTGCAGAGTCAGTTGATTCCCCAGGCCTGTCATAGTTTCAGAGGCATTTGGACAATACACTTAACAACATGCTTTAACTTTTGGTCAGACCTGGACTACACAGACAGTTGGACTAGATGATCAATGTAGTTTCCTTCCAACTGAAATATTCTATTCTTAGTTTTTGCAACAGTTTTCAACTTAATGTAGAACGAGACCCTTTCCCACGTATCTTTCATACTTCTGTCTGACTCTTTACCTGCCTGTATGACTTCTGTAATTGTTTCTGGTTTTGCTGTCCTGAAATTGTTGCCAGACTTAGTGACTTCTGCTCTCTGCAATGTCTTTGATGTTATCACCTTTGTGTAGATCTTTTCCCATAATGGTTTGTAAAGTCCTTATAGAACAAACTAACTGACCTGTCTCTCAGATGAATAGTAGCTTCTCTTGGTTTTGTGTATTACCTGACAGCATTGTGACACTTCTTGAAAAATCATTATTACAATAATTATTAATTCAAATGAGGCTAACATAGAAAGAACTCAGCTCACTATTACTTCTTGAATAGTCCGAGGGAAATGATGTTCCTATTACCATTAGAAGAAACTGAAAATTAGTAATTAAGGGTGAATGAGATATTTTTCTTTTTATCTGTATTTTCTTACACAGTATCATAAAACAGCAGAACTTCTTGCTTTACTCAATAAAGTTTAGCATTTTTGTTGAAAGAAATTCAGGTGCATCTAATTTCAAGTTTAAACTGATATGTATTAAAAAAAAGTACAAGAACTGAGAGTTAAATTGTCTAAAAACTAATGGGAATCAGAAAAGCATGTATATTTGTAGTTTGAAAGTAAACAGAAAAATGGTCCTAAATGTTGAAATTTGCCTAGCATAAAGCCCCAGTCTCTGCCACTGAGTCTCCTTCATATTTTAGGCCTTTGTGGTTCTTTGTTTCTCAGCTAAGACTGTTGAATGCCAGTTACTGTCAGTCCTGAATGTGGCTCGATTACAGTCTTAAAACATTTCAAAACCCCTTGCTTTTCACTAACTTGAAAGACAAAACCCTGAGGTTTTGTATTTGAATTAAGTATTTTTTACGAAAATGTAGGCTCTTTCTCTATTTTAACCACACTATAAATCAGCTCAGAAAACAATGTAGGTTTTGGCATCTGTGTTGTGTTAGTTTTGAATGATGAATACATACCAGGTTTGGGAATTACAAAAGCTGCTTGTGTGGTATGTTAGAGTTTTTCCAGTATATCTACAAGTACTTGAGCTTTCCATGTCCTAAATTCTCTACTGTGATCCTTGGCATAGCCCGTTGGGATTTCCCACTAAACACAAGGAGTCTTCCCTTGGGATTCATCTGCCCAGAAGTGTACTACAAAATGATGAAAGTGGAGAGCTACTGGGAACAAGGAAACTTTGTCTTATCCTAAAGGAAGTGAAGTTAGATTAGATATTAAGAAGAAATCCTTGAATGTGAGGGTGGTGAGAGATTGGCATAGGTTTCCCAGAGAAGCTGTGGATACCCTGTCCCTGGAAGTGTTCAGAGTCAGGTTAGAGGATGTTTTGAGCTATCTAATCTAGTGGAAGGTGTCCCTGCCCATAGCAGGGGGGTTGGAACTGGGTGATTCTTAAGGCCTCTTCCAACCCAAATCATTCTATGATTCTATGTTTCTATGATCCAGAACTGTTCCGAAGCAGAACCAGATATCCTTGCACATACTTGACAGATACTTTTCTGAACTCTTCTCCAAGTTACCCAGGAGATACCACGACACACTGAAGTAGTCTTTTCCAGTGTTCCATCACCTTCTGATTAGAACATTTTCCTTAATATCCAAGCAAGAATTTTTCTGCAGTCACAGATTCAAGATTTCTTCTTGGTGTTTCTTTTGTTTGCAGGAAAAACAATTTTTCATTATAGTATTTCAACATTTTGTATATTGGAGGGCTACAATCATGTCATAGAATCATAGAATCATAAAATCATTTGGATTGAAAGGGACCATGAAGGCCATCTAGTACACCCCCCCTGCAGTGAGGAACATCTGGAAAAAAACTGAAACTGTTGAATACTTCAGCCTACTCCTTGTCTGTTGTTGTCATCTTGGCATTGTCACTTTCATTGTCACTTGGCAGGTACACTTTCTTTGATATTTTTTATTTGATTTACATGCCTGTAGAAGCCCTAATTATTCTTTGCATCTCTCCAAGCTGAGCTCCAGCTGTGCCTTGGCCTTCCTGACCTCATCCCTACACAACCAGGTAGCATCCCTATACTTTTCCCAGGATAACCTACCCTGCTTCCACTGCCTATGCATACCCTTATCCTTTAGTTCAAGGTCACAGCTCAGCCACGCTGGTTTCTTGCCTTTCTTGCCAGACTTTTTGCCCCTGGGGATTGAAAGCTCTTGCACTCTATGGAAAGCATCCTTAAAGATCTACCAGCTTTGCTCCATTCCCTTGTCTCTGAGAGCAGTTTCCCAGGAAGTCTTACCAACTAACTCCTTGAAGAGCGGGAAATTTGCTTTCCTGAAATTCAAGGTCCTGACTTTACTCCTCACTTGACCAATATCCCTCAGGACTGTGAACTCCACTAGCGTTTGATTGCTGCATCCCAGGCAGCCTTCAATCTTTATGGCTCTGATTAGCTTTCTTACATTGGTGTTCACCAGGTCAAGTATTGCATATCCCCTAGTGTCTATTACCTGGCTTAAAATGTTGTTCTCAATGCATTCCAGGAGTCTTCTGGATTGCCTGCAACTCGCCATCCTACTCTTCCAGCACATGTCTGGGTGACTGAAATTCCTCTGTAGGATGAAAGCCTGTCCTTCTTGGTCTTCTTTCTTGTAAAGAAAACAAAGTCCTCAAGCTTCTTTGTAACCTTTTTTTTAATATATTTTTTATTCTGTTCTCCTCTGAATATCCCAGATAATCTACATCTTTCCAAAAATGTGCTCTTTAAAATTGGATGCAGAACATGATCTCAGGCCTCTTGATTCCTTTGAAGGAGGTGGATTAGCCATCATTCAGTTCTGTATTGCTTTGAATATACTGCTTCTTATTCTTAGTTTATTTCATCTTACGTTCTCTTGGATATGTTTCTCCCTATCCTTAGTTATGATCTTAATATCTTACTATTTTCTTAGTTAGCATCCTGGTCTAATTTAATACTGACTACAATTGTAAAATGCCGTCTAGTTTTACTGATCAGTTAGATTTAAGAGCTTCTCTTGCAGAGCAATACTTCTTAAAGATTTAATTAGTTACACTCGTTATTTAGTGTAATTAGATACTTCATAATTCCCGTAGGAAGTAGTATATAAAAGCAACTGAAAAAGTTCTCCAGTTTTAACATGTCTCACATAGGTTCTCACATTTACTTCATTGACACTTTTTTTCTTTGGATCAAATTTTGGTGTCTTTGGAGGACTGCCATTACATTTTTAACACTCTTTACAGGTGTTAAACAGGGTTCATAGCTGACAAGAAACAGAGCAATTTTTAAGAACACACAAAAATTCACCTAATCTTGTATCTTACTTCCAGCCTGGTCCATGAGCAAAATCTTCAGAAGAATCTACAAGAAAACCATGAAATAGAGAATCATGGTAAAATAGGCCCAATGGGAAATTGCCATCTGACCCTGTTTTTGGTGGTTGCTTATTCACTAAGGAATGAGGTCCAAAATTTAATCATGTTTTATCCAAGAGAGAGTATTTGTACATTTGCATCATGTTTAACCTTGCTGAGAGTCCTATAACGGCTTTCTCATTCAGCTAGTGCTTTGGTAACAGGCGGATAATATATAACAGGCTATTATTAAAAAAAATTTGGTTTTATATATTTCCTACTTTTAACAATTTAATTTGCCTTTTCATTTTGTCTTATGTCCCCTTGACCTTGAATTACAGGTGCAAGTAAACAAACAACCAAAAATATTGACCTTCTCTGAAAGGTTCAAATATGTTTCTCTTTGCACGAAAATCATATCCAGTCATGATCTGTTACCATTTTTCCCCTTTCTGTTTCTTCTGTTTCTGTTTTCATTTGGGGGCTTATCACGCTACTTGGGAGTAACTTGATACCAGTTATGTAGTAGGCACAGTACTGCATTGGGAAGTGAGGGGCAGAATATCTTCCTTGTCCGAACTGGTGGGACACCTTCATACTCACAAGTACTTAAAGTGTTTGTGAACATATTCGTAATGAATTCTGCCTGAACGGAAAAAGTGAAATATTCCACAATCCCCAGTAGTACAGCTCACAATTGTTGCAACATCTGACAACTTCTATTGAAAACTAACCCAAACAATCCTTTCATATAGTCATTAGACTCTGAAAATTTTGATTCAGTATTTTTATGTTTAAAGCAGTTGTTTTGCTCCTATTTTTCTTGTCTGCACCCTGTGATATTACCTCTCTCCTTTACAGGATGTAAAGCTGAAAGCCTAGATGCTCAGAGTCTGAAGACACCAGAAAGCTGGTTTGGCTCAGGTGGTGATGACCACATGAAAGCTTTAAGCTTTCTCTTGTTTCATGTGGCTTTTTAGTAGGCTGGATAATGGAAGTAGTAAGATGAGGCTACGTAGCACATCCAAACTTACTGTAGCTTATTAAAAAAAAAGAATAGATGACTGAGAAAAAGACTGAGTATGAAGAAACATTCAGCTGAGAATATTTTATGACCTTATAAGCATAAGCCTCAAAAGAGTATGTACAGTCAATAAAATTAGTCAATTATGTTTGCCAGTTTTATGGATATAGTTTCAGAAAGACCTTCAGCCTAAATAATTACCAAAGATGAAACTTTATTGACAGCAAATTTTAATTTTAGGTTATATGATTGTTCTTCAAATGTGATAATTCCTACCCAGTAAATCTGTAAATCAAGAACTGGAAATGGGGCTAGCAGATTTCTGACAATCTGTGGTCTGAGCAGGCATACTCAATCAGAGCAGTGTAGTCTAATTCTTATATTCTCACTCCAACAGCTGCAAAAAGCAGATGTGTAGAGCAAAGTATGTAAATTCCTTCAAGCATTCCTAGAGCAATCCCCTAGTCTGTCATAACACATGACTCTGTGGCTTCCTCATGGTGTGTGGTATATATATAACCTTCCATGGATTTCTCTGCCTTGAAATTTCCCAGTCTCCCATTGGGCCATGTAAAGTTTTAACATCCACAAAATACTGTGGTAGAAATCACATAACTTGTTATGTTCTGCTTCCTTTTGACTGGTCTGTTTGCTGTTTGTCTCTCTAGTAATTTCTCTAATTTCTCCAAGTTACTTTCTTTTGTAATTATAGAGGGTTCAGTTCTTCACCTCTTTCAGAGGGCTGTTCAAAGTTACCTGAGAAACCTCCTCTGAAGTTTCAAAATCCGCATAATGAACAGTTTAAAATATTGTGCAGTGTTTCTGTGAATCTCAACTAACTTTAGACATAGTTAGGCTTGTAGCCTAAATCAGTTGCCCAAGCTTCCTTTACTATCAGTGGAGAACAACAGAAGCTTCTGGGTGGTGATTCATCCCATTTATTTTAGGCATCCATTTTTGGCTGAGGTAAGTTGCCATTTGGAGTGCCTTGCCCCTCCTTAAAGGAGGAGCCTGAATGGCCAGCTTAGACAAGCTGCTCCGATCTTACAACTAAAAATAGGTGCCATGAATCCCAGTCTAAGAGCTCATAAACATTACTGGAACTCTCAGAATTTGGAAAGACGTAGTAATCTGAAAGAAAAGGAGGAATAACTTGATGAAATAACAATGCACAAGCATACTAGGACACTCTTCCAAAGGGCTTCCAAGAGCTGAATGAATAAGGCAGCCTGGCAGCAGAAGCATAGACCTAGAATACAGAAAAATCTTTCAGGGTCTGGATTCAAGTCAGGCTCAAGTAGTCCTCTAGAGGGTTGCTTGAGTCAGATATTCTGTTAAGAGAGGAGAAACATCAAAGTAGCCACAAAACTGGATAGGTGAAACATAAAACTTTATGTTCCCACCGTACTGCTTGTGTCTTTTATCCATAACACAGAGGTCTGAAAAGGTTTGTTTGCTAAAGCTTTCACTGCATAGACTGCATGACTTGGGCAAATGCTAAATGTTATTTTGATTCAGTGGCTTCCACCGATACGGAGTTAGACTAGATGATCTCAAGGTTTAGCAATGCAGACCTGTTTTGTTCTTGTCCCATACAAATTATTCTTTTGCCAGGGAATGGGCAACATCCTCATTTTGATATGCGTAATTTTGTTGCATTGACCCAAAACTATCAGCATGAATTTACCAGAGTGACTAACAAGGATTTAACTCTCTCATTAGCAGTGACCCATATGTGCTCACTTTTCACATGTGAAGCTATTGAGCAGCTGCATCGCTACAACTTCCCTATTTGGTCTGCTCTGTTTCAATCCACAAATTGCATATGTTTTTTGTATGTATTCTCAGAAATTCCCATGCTGTCATTCATGAACGAACCGCTGATAGTCCACTTGTTTGTGTATGTAGAACAATTTTGCCTCTCCTTGTTTCCAGCTGCTAATGTAGACATTTGACTTCTTACAGAAAATTCTGAGGACCTACAGAAACAGAGGAACACAGACAATTCAGCCTCTTCATCCAGGGATTGCTGCTGCGCTGGAGCCAAGGCTCACTGACAGCCTCTGCTAGGAAGGGAGTGGTAGCTCACGACAAATCTTGACCATCATTTAAGTATGTAGTTCCTATTGCTCGTCTATGTTACCAGTCACCCAGTTAATGTTTCAATCTGAATTCACGTGATACATAATAGCCTTGAAACAAACAAAACTAGATCAGGCGTACTTTGCTTTACTTCCAGCAACTGAGATGAGCTTGGTTTGGTGAAGGGTTGATCAAACATCTTTTTATCGCCTTGTATAAAGAAATATATCCATGAATATGTGGGTAGAGAACATCCAGTTTGAAATTATCAGGCAAAACTGTTTTTCTTTTTAAGCATCAAGATTTTCCACAATCCAGACATGATCAATGTTTCAAAGTTATGAATCATAGTGCAAAATGTGAGCCATGTAAGAGCTCATTTCCCAAAGAACAGTGGAAAACTAATCAAAAAAAAAGAAACTGCTAAAAGTTTTTATTTCCAAAAAACTGGATAGTGTATACACCTCAAGATTTTAGCATAAATGTTGTGACACTATTTGCTTGTGTTTGTGTGTGTGTGCATGTGTGAGTTTTATCCTCATCCAAAAAGTGTTCTGATGCTATTAGGAACAAAAAGAAATAATGCTATTTAGTCACTAACCCAAATGTCCTTTCTATAAAAACAAGAAGTCTTATGACTTCAGGTTTGAGAATTTACCTAGCCACGTTAGTATCTAAATCACTTTGGGCCTTTTTTTCTTTTTCCCAACCACTCTCCCTCAAACCCACAGAAAGTTTCCTGTTCACTTAGGTGGGCATCGAATCAATCCATTTGGTGATTCCTGTTGTATGATAGTACTGCTGGTAAAAGTTGAGGACTGTTGATATTGGGCCTGAGTAAATTTCCTGATTTCTGGTGGTTTACAACCTGGTGGTAAATTTTTTATAAGGCAGGAATATGACCCTGAAGGTATAAAGTTGGGATAAGTTTTTAGAAACCTTTAATACAAGGAGAGATTTCTGAAATACTCCTTATGATTTTCCAGATTTCTTTCTTCTCTACTATATCAAGGCAGGATTCAGAAATTATGTTTACTTCTAGGGGCTATTAGAGACAGTAGGCAAAGTTATTGTGAGTGTCCCATGCATAAAACTACAACCATAAATTAGTTTTATGTGCCAGACAGTTGACTTCTAGACAACAATATAATTGAGCTGATGACACATGTATTTCCAAATTCCACTCTTTGGCTTTTACCTTTTTTTTAAAAATAATGGTAAGACAGACATTCGGAATAGAGCAGAAATCTTCAAAACAGAACTCACAAAAAACTAGGCTTTATTTCAAAGTTAATATCCTGGCGAGACTTAAGGAAAGGCTTGACAGGGTTTGTGCATCCACCTCAGCCAATGCATGCTTCCAGATGGAAATTCTGTGAGGCGTTTTTTTGGTTTTGTTTGATGGCCTTGGACAGTTCAGAAATATAGATAGCTTATCCACATTTTGCACTGTGTTCTGGTTTCATTCAAGAAAAAGACTGTCAAAGGCAACAGAGCTATGTAAAAAAGAAATTACGCGTACAGATAACTACAAACTGGAATGAGGAATTCTTCTACCTTTATTGGCAAACTCACACATATAGCCTGAAAAAAACCAGCCCGAAACTGTAGTAAAGTCTGAACAACCACAGCTCCATTTACTGCACGCCTTTCTACTGTACTCATGGCTGCTGCATCTGGGTGTTACTAAGTAAAAACCAGATGAACACATCTGTGTCAGCACAATATTGGGAATTTAATTGCTTGCTATGAGATGTTTTTAACCATATTTAGACCAGTTGCCCAAGAAGGTCACAAAATTTCCAATCCAAATCTCAACATATATTCCATGTCCTGGAGTGGACAACTGTGGAGTGTTTTGAGCTGAGGGAACAGGGCCCTGGTAAAAACGCAGCTTCCACCTACCATTATTTGTACACTTTTCCTTCAACCTCCGTATTCTGCTCTCAGCTTCTCTTACATTAAAATGCTTTCTTGAGCAACAACTTGATTGTGCTTTTCTGGACTTCAGGAGGCAGACAGCACTTGACAAATGCTGACATTAACAGCAACTCTGGCTATGCCTGTGCCCTGTAGAGGACAATGATACTAGCAACAGCTACAGATATAGAAAAGGAGAAACTAACTGGGGAAAATCTTTTGTTTTATTTCAGAGATTAGGCTGAAGCCCAAAGCTGTGAAATAGGATTGCAATACATCTTGCTATTCTTTGTTTTGCTGGTGAAATGAGGTAAATTCTCCTTAGAAAAAAGCATGTGGATGACTAGTGGACCCTGAATTCTTTGAACACAAAAGGCCTCCAGCACATAAAAAGTTCAAGTGAATTAATAAACTCCTATAAATCCACTTTCAAGGGAAATGATGGCATATTTGGATCCAGTATAGAAAAAAGAGATCACGTGTAGAGTACATCTCACCGCTATTCAAAATCAAGAAAGAATAGGTAAGATATGAGATGTTTCAAGTTTCCTAAGACTTGTTGCACTGATAATCCTGCATCTATTCCTGCAAGGGGCTACTGTCTTCTTCACAAAATATCTCCTCTCATGTGAGCACACCCTGCTTCCCTGTTCTTTCTGTCTACTTAACCTTTTTTCCTGTCACCTTTATGGGACAGTAAAACCCAGAGATAACAGCAGTTCTTCATATTATTTCTGTCTCTCTGAAAAAAACATCTAGCCTTTCTGGTAACATTTCACCTGTCCACTCTTTCTCACAAAGAATTTCCTTTCACTTTTCATTTCATACAGACCTGGTGATTAGCACTGTACTGCTTTGTCAGCCCAGGCACTGGGATTGGAAGCTATGAGAGAACCTGTATATATGGTTATTGGATTGGCCAGATGACGTCATTTTACTGGCTATATGATTTCCAGTGTGTGAGAGCAAAAGGCACTGAATACATAAATGCATGACATGGCAGAAAGACAGAGAAGAAACATGTGCTAAGGGCTTCTTCCCATCAGCAGAAGGATGATCTCTAGAAAATACCTTTTACAATGTATAAATATTACATTTTACATTCTCTTTCTGTGTCTTCAAAATGTGCCAATTCACGTGATTTTCAACCAGCTTAACCAGAAATTAAAGGGGTTTTACACTGCGAGGGGGAAGAACATATGGACTTAAAGCAAATTATTTACATGATGCATACATAAGACTCATTCAGATTACCTTCAAACACAGAAAGATAATATCTTCTGCAACAAAGGTCCTTTCTGGATTTCTGATCCTTCCTCACATAACAACTCCATTGGAGACTATCGACAGAAATCTTAGGATACAGATAGGTCTTATGCTTACTATGATATCTAAGCATAACTGCATTTTACTTTTATACCAGGGAAATAATCACTTTTGCCTCAGAGCAATTGTAACTGAAACTAAAGCAGAATTGTGAGTGTGTAGAACAACTCTTCAGGCATCTCTTGCTCTATTTACTGGTCTGTTATTTTCTCATCTAGTACAAAAATGTCAGCTTGCTTTCTCTTCAGTTCTAATTTGTAGGACTGAGGGTGGAGGGAGAAGTATTAGATTATATCTTTGCATTTTCAATTGATAGGAAATTCATGCCAGCTCCTCAAAATTAGTTATGATTGGTTTCTCTCTCTTTAAATTACGTGCATCTGTCTAACCCCAGCAAGTCGTGTGATGTGCTTTCACCATACTACTGCTTAAACTAACAGTTGTCTTTGGCAAGTAGCATAACACCTCAGGCTCTTTTATATGTCTGGGGTTCTTACTGTGGTCAGCACTTCAAGTATAACCAAATCTAAAAGATCTGAGGAGAAAACATGGAAATGGAATTATTTTTTCCAGTAGTGAACAAAAGGGTTTAGTAGTTATTAGCATTTTACAAGCATTTAAGGCTTTCCTTAGAACTTTGAAGCAGAGCTGCCATTATTAACATTGTCGATGTCTCCTTTGCAAAAAAGTAGCCTTTAGAGTTTACTATTTGGCTCTTCGAAACAGTACGCAAATCCAAGTTGATTTCACTTTTCACACCTCTGTAAAATTGTTCTCTCTCTATATATATTTTACAGTGGCATTTAAGATTGATCTCAGAGTCTTTTTTTTCTGCTGCTGCTAGTCTCTGTAACATCCATTTTAATTTTTTAAGACATTATTCTTTAAGGGTTTGGTCTTCTAAAAATTAAAACGTATTTTTTCTTTTGCAAATTGTTAATCTTTGTACAACCAACACATAGTAACCCTTTTCATGCTGAAAACATTGCACATTTTGTGCAATGTTTAGGAAAAGGAAGAAGTCAGTAGAGTAATGAGAAATGAACCGTTATTTTAGAAAGCAGCTCGCCAAAGAACTGATCACTTGATGGTGGTTACTCTTTTAAACAGGGAGAAGAGATTATTCAGAGTCACAATATTTTTTTGTCAGCCATTCAATAGTGTAATTGCAAGAAAGTAAAACTACAAGTCAGCTAAGGCCCATGTTAGTACATAAGGTTCAAATAAATTTTACAAAATTTGTCCTGAAATACATGGCAACCTCATCTTTGAAGAAAGTAAACAGAACTTAAAGGAATGAAGGAATAGATACGCTGGTGCAATTTTCTGAATCCAATGTGATTCCATTGATAAAGCTGGACTAGACTTCTTTTGCATTCAGCTGAGGATGTGTGCCACTCTTCTGAAACTAGGTAGAAGCTAAGCACTGGATTGCTCAAACCAGTATGTTGGAATCATTATTGTGAGCCATATTGAAAAAAATTATAGACCAACATTTGCAATCACATGCAACTAAGTAATTATTTTACTCGTAAAATGTACCAATCTGAATAACAAGGATAAAAAAACTAATAAATTTTTTAAGTACTTAGCTAGAACTTTGTTGCAACAGGGCCATGTTTCAGACTTGTTTTATAATCAGTATTTAAATGAAAGGTTATTATGTGAATGTAGATAATATATGGTTGGATTTACCTGCACATTGCACAGAAATTACTTAGGCAAGAGATACGAAATCCAACAGATAAAAAAACAAGACTATGCCTATAGCTCTTTTTATTCAATATGTTACGAAAATCAGCTATGATCACCTTCAGAATAGTTCCCTTCTAAGTTGATACATGATGCTGCCAACATTCAGTGCGATTCCACAGACGGTTTTCTAAAAGGTTGTTGACAATCACAAAAGAAGTGGAGTCGACAGCTCATCTGAAGTGTATTTACAGTAATGTCCGCAGCATTCGCAACAAACATGAGGAGCTGGAAGCCATGGCAAGGCAGGAAAGTTATGATCTAATTGCCATCATGGAAACGTGGTGGGATGACTCGCACGACAGGAGTGCTGCCATGGGTGGTTACAAGATATTTAGGTGGGGAAGGCTAGGAAAGAGAGGTGGTGGGTTTGCTCTATACGTCAAAGAATGTTTTGAATGTACAGAAGTCAGTAATAGCGATGATAGGGTACAGTGTTTATGGGTTAAATTCAGCAGTATGCGTAGTAACACAGACATTGTGGTGGGAGTCTCCTATCAGCCACCCAACCAGGATGAAGAGACTGATGAGCTCTTCAATAAACACCTAGGAGAAGTCTCACCTTCGCTTCCCTTTGTTCTCGTGGGGAAATTCAACCTTCCATGCTGGAAGTACAGCACAGCAGAAAGGAAGCAATATCTAGATGGTTCACAGAGTTAGGACGATAACTTCCTAACACAACTGGTACCTGAACCAACTAGAGAGGGTGCCCAGCTGAACCTGCTGTTTGTGAAGAGAGAAGGCCTTGTGGGAGAGGTGACGATTGGAGGACACCTGGGGCACAGTGATCATGAGATGGTACAATTCTCACTTCTTGAGGCAGTGAGGAGAAGGGTCAGCAGAACTGCCACCCTGGACTTCCGAAAGGCAGACTTTGAACTCTTCAGAAGGCTGCTTGAAAAAGTTCACTGGGAGGCAGTTCTAAAAGACAAAGGAGTGCAAGAGGGCTGGATGCTCCTTAAGACGGAAATCCTGGCAGCACAAGAGCAGGCCATCCTCATGTGCTGTAAAACGAGTCAGTGGGGAAGAAAACCAGGTTGGATGAGCAGATAGCTTGTATTGATGTCAGGAAGAAGAAACTTTATGAGCTTTGCAAGAGAGGGCAGGCATCCCAGGAGGACTACAAGTGCCAGGTGAGATCATGTAGGGAAAAAATCAGAAGGACTAAAGCCCAACTAGAACTTCAACTGGCCACTTCAGTCAAAGACAATAGAAAAAACTTTTTCAAATATATCAACAGCAACAGGAGGACAAAGGAGACTCTCTCTCCCTTGCTGAGTGCAGAAGGGACAGTAGCGATGGGGGATGAGGACAAAGCAGAGGTGCTCAATGCCTTCTTTGCCTCAGTCTTTAACTCCAAGGAGGAATGTCCTAGGGATACTCAGCGCCCTCAGCCAGAAGACAGTGAGAATGAGGCTCCACCTGTTTGGGAGGACTTGTTTAGAGACCTGCTTGGCCAATTAGACACACACAAGTCTATGTGACCAGATGGGATCCACCAGAGGGTTTTAAGGGAGCTGGCAGAGGTCGTCGTCAAACCCCTTTCCCTCATCTCCCAGCAGTCCTGGCTGACTGGGGAAGTGTCGCGAGACTGCAGACTGGCAAATGTTACACCCATTTACAAGAAGGGTCAGAGAGAGGATCCAGAGAACTACAGGCCTGTCAGTCTGACCTCAGTGCTGGGGACGGTCATGGAGCAGATTGTCTCGAGTGCTATCATACAGCACACGTGGAACAACTGGGTGATCAGGTGCAGTCAGCATGAGTTTATGAAAGGTAGGTCCTGCCAGACCAACTTGATCTCCTGTGACAAGGCAACCCATTTAATGGATGAAGGAAAGACCATGGATGTGGTGTACCTGGACTTCAGTAAAGCCTTTGACACCGTTTCTCACAGTATCCTGCTGGAGAAACTGGCTGCCATCAGTGTGGGCAGGCACAGCCTCTGCTGGGTTAAAAACTGGCTGGATGGCCGGGCCCAAAGGGTTGTGGTAAATGGAGTTAAATCCAGTTGGAAACCAGTCACGAGCTGTGTTCCCCAGGGTTCAGTGCTGGGTCCAGTCCTGTTCAATATCTTTATTAATGATCTCGGTGAAGGGATTGAGTGCACCCTTAGCAAGTTTGCTGATGTCACCAAGCTGGGTGCAAGTGTGGATCTGCTTGAAGGAAGGGAGGCTCTGCAGAGGGATCTGGACAGGCTGGATCCATGGGCTGAGACCAACGGGATGAGCTTCAACAAGGCCGAAGGCAGAGGCCTCCATTTGGGTCACAACAACACCATGCAACGACACAGGCTTGGGAAAGCGTGGCTGGAGAGGTGCCTGGCAGAGAAGGACCTGGGGGTGTTGGTTGACAGCGGCTGAACATGAGCCAGCAGTGGCCCAGGTGGCCAAGAGGGCCAATGGCATCTTGGCCTGTCTCAGACACAGCGTGGCCAGCAGGAGCAGGGAGGTGATTGTGCCCCTGTGCTCAGCACTGGTGAGGCTGCACCTCGAGTGCTGGGTTCAGTTTTGGGCCCCTCACTCCAAGAAGGACACTGAGGGACTGGAGCGTGTGCAGAGAAGGGCAACGAGGCTGGAGAGGGGGCTGGAGAACAAGTCCTATGAGGAGCGGCTGAGAGAATTAGGGTTGTTTAGCTTGGAGAAGAGGAGGCTGAGGGGAGACCTCATCACTGTCTACAACTGCCTGAAACGAACTTGTGAGAAGGTGGGCACTGGTCTCTTCTCACAAGTGGCAAGTGATAGGACGAGAGGAAATGGCTGCAAGTTGCACCAGGGGAGGTTTAGACTGGACATTGGGAAGAATTTCTTTACTGAGAGAGTGGTCAGGGATTGGAACAGGGTGCCCAGGGAGGTGGTGGAGTCACCCTTCCTGGAGGTGTTTAAAAGATGGTTGGCTGAGATTCTTAGGGACATGGTTCAGTAAGGAGACAGGCACGGTTGGATTCGATGATCTCAGAGGTCTCTTCCAACCTTATGATTCTGTGATCTCCATTATTTTTGCTTTCAAATCTTCTATGGATGAAAAGACAGAATCCTTTGAGCACCAACTTGATCTTTGCGATATCTTCATCATAAGCCTCAGCCAATAATAGAAAATATTCTGTTGAGAATTTCTTCAGTTTCAGAACAAACTTGATGTTAACTGGCCATTCACTCTTGCACATTGACATTTTCTGAGGAAGGCTAAGAAAATATATATATTTGATCCCATGTCCACTCATACTGAGTGAAGCTATCGAGTTGAGCCTTGTCTCATTGTGACAGGTTAGAACAGGTTCTACAACCATCTCCTTGTCTCTTCCCTCTCACTTTGGTCCCCGAGCTATAGGGTTAGACTCAGGGGATTTTGTGTGAGATTTATATCTGTGGACACTTCATGTGTACACTAAAACAAACAAATAATTCTCTTTCTGGAAAAATGCTACTGGCTAAAATTATCTAAAATAATTTTTTGACTGATATTCTTTATTTTAGCTTGTTGATAAGCTTTTTTGTACATGGCTTGTTAAGAAATTTTTTGAAAATACCTGAATTACAAAAATACAATGAAATAAACGTGCCACATAGTTTTAAAATTTTTAATAGTTTTATTCCTATCGTGACTCTATCATAGAAAGCTAGAATAGAAAAGTTTATGAGGGAATTGACAAAAAAAGTGATACATTTAGGGATATCTTACTGCGTGGACAGTTTTTATTAAAATAAAACTTTTGTCTGAATTGTCTAATATTATGCTTGATAGGATGATGGGAGCATGTCTTTGTTAGTATTGAATGAGCTTAGACATAGATTATTCTTGTCCCACGCCTTCTGGGTAGTGATCCGTAAGGATGGATGTTTGAGGAGCAAAGGTGGAAGAATACTTTTTGGAAAGTCATGTTTCAGGCCAAGATTTTATAAAACTGGATTAAATGCTAGAGCCTAGAGACTGGTTTATGTCACAGCTGTCTGTTTTAGTTTATTCTACTATTTTTCCTCTTCTTGTTTCTATAAGGATTTCAAAGTTCACAAAGAAGAAAAGAAATGCTGCTGGTGGAAAACTTTTCTACTGTATAATTGACTTTATCTATTAAGTAATGCAAAAGAAACCTGAACTCTGGTGGGTAAGATTCTATCGAAACTGAGAAAACAGATTTGAAATGGTGTGTAGAATCAGTGTGGATTTTCTGGAAAGAAGAATAGTTCGTATGAAGAAAGGAAAAATATTGATGGTTTATTTCATTAATTCTGATTTTATGAAAAAAGTAGTTCAGTTGGCTTGTGGACATAAATCAGGTAATTATCCTTGGTAGTTCTGGGATATAAATCTGCAAATTACTTTCCCTCTAAAATGTAGAATGTCTAAAATCTCCCCCAGAAACCTTTCCACTCTGCTTCTAGAAAGAAACTCTGTGAGAAAGATTTCCAAAAAGTTTTGTCAAAGGCGCCCCTGGTCACTCCTGGTGAAAAAGTTGCTTCTCAAAAGATGGGAAGAGTCAAATGCAACTCAAGAGGGTCACGTCCAGCTGCTGCTGTCATGTCATTACCTAATCAGAGTGGTAGGATCCAGGAAGACCTGGATATAACTTCTAAGGGGAAATTTTCAGTGATCAGCTCAGAAAACTCATTGGCTATATCCATAATACTAAATCAAATAGACCCAGGGCATGCTAATTAATTGTGCTGGTACACTTAACTATTAGGATGGTACCCAGCACAATTTGGCCCTTACAAGTCTTCTTGCACCATCAGGATTCTTGCTACTGCACTTTACAGAAGTCTTACTCTTACAGAAATGTGAACTAGGATTCTCTGCAGCATGGTGGGGATGAAGAGCCTTTACTCAAACCATTTCTGCTTACAGTCTCAGAGAAATGATTCCCAAATAGGACGTATGCTGGCAGACACCCCTGTCAGGGTAGGAGACTTCACTGGTGTCAACACAGGGTTCCATTGCCAGTTAGACTCACTGTTGCAAAACAGTCTGGAGCACATTCATTGCCCTAGTTTAGGTATAAACATATTTTTCTCCAATGGCTCACAGTCTAACACTTACTCTTGAATCATTTGGAAGGGTATTTTCTAATTCTGTCCTTGAAGGAAGTTGCTGGAAAGTAGAACAGGTTTACACCCAAAGAATCAATATACTACATTCCTCCATCATGCATAGAAGAGTTGAATATAGTCCAGTTTCTGAGTCCACAGTCAGTGGAAAACACTATGAGACTGAGCAAGATTTAATGCATCTTAGTTCCTATGTTGCTGATGGGGGTGAAGAGACAAAAGAAGTAGGCAGAAATGATAGACGCATGGATAGCAAAGAGGACACTGAAAGAGGTGCCTCTGATGAAGGCTGAAACCCAAGCTGCAAATGAAAACAAAATGTTGCAAAGGACTTTGGTCAAAGTTATCTCTATCTGATGTGAGAATAGAAAATACTTTAGTTTGAAAAATCAAAATCTTGGAATTTCTGATAGATCAAAGTAGAAATCATAGGCAATAGGCTGTGTCCTCCTCATGAATCTCCACTACTGTAGTAGAAATCTAAACATGACCCATGATAATTTTTCAACAAGACCATTCATTCATTTTTCTTTTCCACCACAAAATAAAATCACATTAGAATTTTTTTCTTGATAGTCTCAGCATTGCATTCTCCGTTCCTATGCTAAACATAAACTAAGTGAATTAGTAGTGGAAAAACTAGCATTCTAAAAAAATTTATATGGCCAAAGGAAAAAAATGATACAACATGCCAAATTACAGTGACAACTCATTTGTATGAGTATTTTAACCTCTGAACATAAAGTGCAAACTGGGTTTCAACTGCCTTGTTCTCAGTGTGTTTCTTTGACTTTTTATTATTTTTATGTTATCATTTTTATCAATGTTGTTATTCACTGAGACATGTTCTAGTAATCACATGGTATAAATTCCTGGAACTAAAATTAATATCAAATATAATATGTTCACCAAAAAGTCTGTAATATGGTTTCTCTTCAAAGATAATTTAAAAGCTGGAAATCTTTGAAACTTGGATGTTGAAAAGAAAAACAAAACAAAAAAAGCTTTTTTGCAGACTTGTCTGGTGTGAGCTTGTCTGTGTTTCCAGCCCTATGGGAGTTTTGCTTCATCCTAGTCGTTAAATATTTATCCTGAATAAAGGTTTAAAGAAAGAGAGAGAGAGTGAAAGTGAGAGAGAGAGAGAGAGAGAGAGAGGAGGAGAACTTCTCCCCCTGTAACCGTTCCCACAGTCTGCTGTTTCCCAGCTGGAATGAATGGAATCCCGGTAACACTTACTTGTTTGGAAATGAAAATCTCACCCAGACTGTACAGAGACAGCTTTAGCTGAATGTTGCACAGAGCTTCGGATTACAGGAGAAGAAATGATAAAATAATTGAAAACAATATCATCCCTGAAAAATCAAATTGGTACGGAAATGACCACCTCATCACTACATAGGATATTACCTTGAAAAGATAAGGTTAGAGATGAGTTTCTACCAGACCTTTCTTTTCTAAGACGTCTGTAGTAACATGCCATCCTAAAAGGTCCTATTTTGTATTTTCCTCAACTGCATCAGATCTGGACATCAGAGGCTGGAACCATTTGACTGCCACTCCACAAAACACTTAGCAGCTTCCTGGTGGTCACCTGTGATCCTTGTTGTTGCTTATCTTTTCTTTTAAAATCTGTTATTTTGCAATTCAGAAGCTAACTATTAGTAGTGGAACCCAGAGATCAAAATCTAGGGTATGTATGCATATCTGGAGTATGTGTGTTACGTATATAACCGAATACAGTATGAATCTCTATCTGCATGAAATTACACACATTAAATGAAGACCTAGGTATCCTACTCCCCTATTAATTGTCAACTAACACTCAAAGAGCTATGCAGAGGTCTTTCAAAGGTTTCCTTAGTTAGAAAGAGATAAAGATCAGCTAAGGAAACCCAATGTGTAGGTATTTGAAGTAAATATTTTTATTTGGGTTCACAGCCTACAGGAGGATTCACTTTGAGAGACTTAATCACATGGTTATGTTGTCTTGGTGATAAACAGAACAGATGATGAGTTACCTGCATGGTCAAAAAGATACAACTAAAAAGCTATATCTTTGTTTTAAAGGTATAGATTGAAATGAAGGACTCAACCAGAAATATAAGCAAAGCAGAGAAAAAGAAAATCTCTCCATTGGTGGATATTGAAGAAAGTTGCTTGAAGTTTTGGAAGCATTTAATAGTGCTTCAGTCTATGAGTTGTCAATTCAGGATTTTGAATAATAACTTAATTATTCTTGAAAATTTGTTGCAGAAAAATACCTGGAAACTGAAGTAATTCTGGATGGAAACTAAGGTTTGTTTTGCTCAAAATGGGATAACAGCAGCTGCAACCACTTCCTTAAGATTTAGGCTTGAAAATGGCGCTGACAACTGAATTCGTGAGTTTATAGGCTTGGGTTTCATCTTTCATCTTACAAGCAGGCAGAGTGTTCTCCAGCTACTGTCCTGATTCCAGCCTCCTCCTTTTGGGCAAAATGACTAAGAAAAAAAAGTAACCATCAAGATCAAACAACAGATGACATTAACTCACTTCACATAAGGCTTATAAACAGAGTTGAAACTCTTCCTATCGCCTGTCACTTGTGAGAAGAGCCCAGCACCCACCCCGTCACAACCTCCTTTCAGGCAGTCTCCCCTCAACCTCTTCTCTAAGCTAAACGATCCCAGTTCCCTCAGTCTCTCCCTGTAGGGCTTGTTCTCCAGCCCCTTTCCTATTCTACTTGTGGTACCAGTACAAGTTTTTGGATCTAACTTCAGTGACAACTTGATAAATCAAGTCTTACATCTTGAATTGTGGGGTATCAACCATTGCAACAACTGTTTCTTCTAAAGCAATGCAGACCACAAAACTGAAGAGAAAGCTCCTGAGATTTGGAACAAACGCTCTGTGATATTCAAACATAATCCTTGTTCTAACACATTTCCTGAATTTTCACACCTGCTGACCTAACTTGCCTCAACTTTCTCCCTGTTCCCAGTAGAATCATTACTAGAGCTGACACTTTCACCAGCTAGTTTAACAATTTTCTAATTGTTTAAAATGTTCATAGTTTTATGAGTTTTCCTTTAGTAGTTATTGCTTTCAAAAGTACCTACATGAACTGAAAGTTTTTAACCAGTAAAAACCAAATTTAAACATATTTATTTCTAAGTTTTAAAGGGAAAAGTTTAACAAACCCCAATCATTCTTTAGGACTACTGTGGTTGAGAATTTTCATCTTCCAGGTATTTTGAAATAGTCTGAATTGAAACATCACATCAAAACACTCAGAAAGCTAGGCAAAGAAGCAGTTTCAATTTGTATTAAAAGAAACGCCTAAATCTGGTCTGTGGTTAGAGCGTGGAGTCAGAGAAAATTATAAGATAATTATACATTTTTTATCATTTTTAGGGAAAAAAAATGGCAGAAATTACTTAGGAAGACATAGGTTGAAGGGACCCGGACCTTACAGAACCTCTGCACAACCCCCTGGAAGACAATATACTTTCCTATGAGATTTGTTTGGAGATCAAATTCTGCATTTAGTTATTTCCACAGGTGAATGTGAGCCCATGAATTTAAGGCCAAAATTTGTCTTGCAGAAACATTATTATACTTGATGAGCCACAAGAAAGAACTTAGCTTCACCTTTAGATCAGATTGCATTTGAAGGGGTAATATTTAGAGAAGCCATCTTTTGCATAAGCCTTATGTGATTCTGAGCCAAAATAAGCATAAATATATAAAACTTTGTTAACCATCAAAAGGCAATCAGATTAACAGAGATTTTTTGGACAGATAGGCAGAGGGGAAACTACAGCTGCTTTAAGGAATTTCTTTGAAATCTGGTAGAAATCATCTCCTAGACTGTACCATATTCATGTTTAACTCATTGCTTTAATGTAAATGCCCCAAAACGGATTTAATTAATTTTATGTCATGCTGCTATGAAGCAGAAAAAGGAAGACATAACATAATTCAGTTTAATAACATTTCTATCTTCCCAAATGTACTCATTTCTGTAGTCAAATGTGTAACAAGACACTTGGCTCAGTTCCCAGACTTGCTGAGTACCACAAGAACATGATACAAGTCAGTCTATGCCACAGTAAAAAAAGTAAAATGATGCAGTGGATACCCTACAAGCTTCCCACAAACAACTTGTGCCTTGAGTTGACTGAATTCCCTAACATATGAAATTCAGGGCTTAAGGGTTAAAAAGGGA
Organism: Neomorphus geoffroyi; assembly: GCA_033558235.1. Lineage (NCBI taxonomy): Eukaryota > Metazoa > Chordata > Aves > Cuculiformes > Neomorphidae > Neomorphus > Neomorphus geoffroyi. Next base: position 5,238,200 of record JAUMJM010000048.1, read on the forward strand.
CCAAATACTGCCATGCAGTGTCTTCACTTAATCAGCAAAATTTCCCTGAGACAATTTTAATTACAGAGCATCACTGAATTTGTATAAATTTGTTTATCTCAACAGGAAGAACTAAGGAACTCATTAGAAATTTGAAAACCACCCAATTGCACAGATTTCTCAGAGCACCAGACCCTCATGAACAGGCACAGAAAAAAAGTCAGACCCTGTCCCTCTGCCCTATTAGTGAACTACTATCACAGCTGAGGTTATATAACTTCGTTGTAGAAAAGTATGTGCTGAGATTCATATTTCTTCATATCAGATAAGAGAAGTGAGGTAACATTTTCAAAAGTACTTCAGGAAGAAAAATTCCATAATTTGAGGAGGCTGGGGATTGCTTCCAGAAACCTAAAATACATCTGAAAAAGTATTTAGGAGTGTGTCTTAGGTATCTAAACTGAATGAGCAACCTGTAATTTCTACCTCCTACTTTCCTAATTTAATGGAAAGACCACTGACATTCTTTCACCACCAGTAAAGTTACCAGCAGTCATCTAGAATATTGCAGCTTCACATACCCTGAGAAATTTTTTATTACTATTGTCTAAATGACATTCAGCTGTTTGTGCACGTTTGACTTTCCCAAAGTCAGTTGTCCCATGTGCAAGTTTTATGAGTGTCCGAATCACCTGGATAGGTTAAGAACATAGCTCTTGCACACTTAGAGCTTATCCCATGGCAGGCCCAGCCACCTTAACTGAAAACATGGAAATGAATTAAGTTTGTTCCACTGACCTTTTGTACAGTGGACTTTTGGGTAAAAACACTCATTCAGGAATGGCAGCCTATGGTTCAACAGTGCTCTCCGGATTTCTCATGAAAATGAGAATTTGTGGTGCCAGTATTTGCTGAAATGCAAGTTAGTTTTCTTCTAAATGCATTAACAGTTCCAGGGAATGTAGTCAAAAGCAGTAAATTACTTATGGACATTTTCAGAATACACAGTGTACCACTGAGCCCAGGACCCCCCTTCTTGCACAAATGCTCTCAACGCTAGGCTATTACAAAAAACTTGGCACTACAAGAATCCCTCTCATTCTTTTAAAAGAATAAACAGTCTCCTGCACCAAATGGAAGAGTTAAGTCAAAGATGGATTTGACACATTGTCCTACAAGAATCTGATGTGGTGTTACAGGCAGTACCTAATCTTGAAGCAAAGCTGCTGTTAAGACATAGAATCACAGAATCATACAACCGCTTGGTTGGAAAAGACCTTTGAGATCATTGAGTCCAAGTGTACCTGTCCACTACTAAACCACATCCCTGAGAACTTCCTCTACCCATCTTTTAAATACCTCCAGGGACGGTGACTCAACCAGTCCCTGGCCAGTCATTCCAGTGCCTGATAATCCTTTCCTGATGCCTAACCTGAACCTCCTCTTGGCACAACTTGAGGTCATTTCCTCTTATTCTATCACCTGCCACTTGCAAGAAGAGACCAACACCTCGCTACAACCTCCTTTCAGGTAGTTGTAGACAGTGATGAGGTCTCTCCTCAGCCTCCTCTTCTCCAAGCTAAACAACCCCAGCTCCCTCAGCTGCTCCTTGCAAGACTTGTTCTCCAGCCCCTCACCAGCCTCGTTGCCCTTCTCTGCACACCCTCCAGTCCCTCAGTGTCCTTCTTGGAGTGAGGGACCCAAAACTGAACCCAGCACTCAAGGTGTGACCTCACCAGTGCTGAGCACAGGGGCACAATCACCTCCCTGCTCCTGCTGGCCACGCTGTGTCTGAGACAGGCCAAGATGCCATTGGCCCTCTTGGCCACCTGGGCCACTACTGGCTCATGTTCAGCCGCTGTCACCCAGCACCCCCAGGTCCTTCTCTGCCAGGCAGCTCTCCAGCCACTCTTCCCCAAGCCTGTAACACTGCGTGGGGTTGTTGTGTCCCAAATGGAGGACTCTGCATTTGGCCTTGTTGAAGCTCATCCCGTTGGTTTCAGCCCATGGATCCAGCCTGTCCAGATCCCTCTGCAGAGCCTCCCTTCCTTGAAGCAGATCCACCCTTGCACCCAGCTTGGTGTCATCAGCAAACTTGCTGAGGGTGCACTTTATCCCTTCATCGAGATCATTGATAAAGATGTTGAGCAGGACTGGACCCAGCACTGAACCCTGGGGAACGCGGCTCGTGACTGGTTTCCAACTGGATTTAACTCCATTCACCACAACCCTTTGGGCCCGGCCATCCAGCCAGGTTTTAACCCAGCAGAGGCTGTGCCTGTCCACGCTGATAGAATCAGCAGCCAGTTTCTCCAGCAGGATACTGTGAGAAACGGTGTCAAAGGCTTTGCTGAAGTCCAGGTACACCACATCCATGGCCTTTCCCTCATCCATTAAATGGGTAACCTTGTCATAGGAGCTGATCAGGTTGGTCTGGCAGAGCTTGCGTTTCATAAACCCATTTTGACTGGGCCTGATCAGCTGGTGACTGAGGCTGATCACCTGATCCCATCTTTCTCTATCTTTACTCCTGTTTTTTAGTCAGATGTCTGCTTCTGTGAATGATTTATCATGTGTGTAACTCACAGCACAGTGGTTTTGCTATTATTAAATTAATTTTCTATTAGTAATTTAAAAAATCAGTGCCTGATTGCACTTAATTAAAGCACTTCAACTATAGGCTAACTGGTAAGTGAATACATTAGAGGTCCAATAGTCACTAACTTTTGGCTTAAGATTTTTGGCTTTTGGTGGTGGAAGATTTCTTCATTTGCCATTTCCAGGTAAGTGTGCTACTCTGGATGACTGGAGCCCATTAGCTTTGCTGTGATGGGTCTAGTGAAACACGTATAAACTTATCTAAATGTTTCAAACTTGTGACCTAAAATACAGATCTGAAATTCTCTGGGGAACAGACCAGCACATGAGAAGACCAGCAAGAAGAGCTTTCTGCCTAACAGGAAATACTAAAAGAGTACACTCTATAACAGTAATTATTTATGATTCTGCTGAAAATAAGAAGACAACAGGAAAATACAATGTTAAGAGAAAACAGTCAACTTTTTAAAACAATAAAATATGGAGACTGTTCACATTTTCAGCAGTCAAAGGCAAATAAGAATACCTTATTTACACATCAAAGAATATGTGAAATTTATCTAGACACATTAAATGCTCCATTTAAAAGAACACCTCAAAGTATATTACTTTTCAGGACTAACTGTTGAGAGCCTAAACATTCCTTTCTGTAAGGCTACTATGTTTAATTCTTTAAATATGTTTTAGACCAGCTATGATTCTTCTGCAAATGTGAACTCAGCTGTGGGTGGTAAATGATAGAGGTATTTTCAGTTTGTTTGAAATATTTGACACTTTTTGTTTGCCTTGGGCTCTAACCCCCCATAAGTGAGTGAAATGGATGGTCTTAGAGTTACCGACTCATATTTCCTGTCCTCATGATAATAAAGCAGGGTAAGAACAAATATGGAGAAATTAAGAAGCTAGGGACCAATTGTAAGCTGGGGTACCTTCAAGAAAAACCATGATATTCAAAAATAAATACTTTTTTTTCATTCTGGAGTCTAAGTGCAGTATGATTTTGAGTGGATTCTTACTCCTTAAACTTAGCAGCCAACAGGAGGACAGCAGCTGGAATATTTTTAAACAAATACTTTTAAAGAAATACAGGGTCTTTCATCCTTGGGAAAAATAAAAATGGCTGTGTGAGTGGGCAAAACACAGGAAATTGAGTTGTTATGGGGATTATTAAGCCTGAATTATGAACCCACTTTCCCTATGGAAAGACAAAGTGCAATTCAAACCATAAAACACCATTTATTGTAGGCATTTGCCAAACACCTCAGAAGGGAATGCAGCACACATACCTCTGTGTAAAAGTGAATATTGCTTTTCCTCTTCTGCTGCCATCAATAGTTATCTTCCAACGTGGACTCCACATCAAAGATAACAAGGCAATGTTCCTGATTTGCTGTGCTCTGGTAGAGCAACCGCCACTTTGACCACCCAAATTGGTGTCCCTGCAAAAAATCTGGAGGACTGAGTGAGAAGATTAGAAGAAAGACTGGATGGAGGATGCTTCCAAATGCCCCTTTTCTAGGGACGTTTCTGAATATCCCTTATCAGCAGTTGATTAATTTCATTGATGTTGAAGCAGAAAGAGAATGCCTTTCCTTCAAAGCTGGATTGATTTGAATTTTACTCTGCTGTCCTTTCTTATTGTTCTTTCAAGCATTTTTTGCATCTGTAAGTTAAGTATCAGAAATGTTGACCAGAAGAAGCTGTGGACATCATCCAGTCCACTCTCTCACTTGGAGCAGGACTTCTGCCAACACTAGATCAAATCAACAATTGTTTTGTATGGTGAAGTGTTAAGCATCTCCTAGGATGGAGATTCAACCTTCTCATTGAGTAATCTGTTGCAGTACTGCAATGCCCTCCTAGTGATGAAATCTTTCTGATGTCCAGCCTGAAACTCTCAAATCTTAACTTGTGGCTGACAGCTTTGTTTTGTAATCAGCCACTGTATCAAAGAGTTCAGCTCTGCTGCCTCTGTAACTCCTTCAGGTAGCTATGGGTAGAAAGTTATTGTCTTCATTTTGGAAATCAGAATAAACAGATGATTTATTCTTTCTGGAACAGAAAACGAAATATGTTCCACTGATCTAACAATCCTTCTGACATTTTTCCGTGTGCCACATCTTCTCCAAGATGGGTTGCTTCACTTCTGTTGTGGGCTGAGTAGCAAGAAGAGATGATTTGAATTTAAGTATTCTGTCGTATGATCCCAGGAACAAGAATTTGAAACTGAAAAGTTATCATGCCTTTTTACTTCCTGTTGCAAATGTAGTTCCAATATGCATTTTTAGAGTATAGACTGCTCTCAGAGATGCAAGGAAATCTTTACAGATCAACATGAATCAATCAGATATTGTGAAATGTTAGGATATCAAAAGTATATGGCATACAGTATTTGTAGTTAAGAATTATTTCCTCTCTGATGTACTTTTTTGGTTATTCGTAGTCAGGGTAATTGTCGTGGTTTAATCCCAGCCAGCAAATAAGCATCACACAGCCACTAACTCACTCCCCCTCAATAGGATGGGGAAGAGAATCAGAAGGGTAAAATGAGAAAATTCATGGGCTGAAATAAACAGTTGAACAAGTAAAGAAATACCTGTACATGAAAATAAAGTAAAGCAAGGAATTCATTCACCACTTCTCAGTGACAGGTAGGCTTTTGGAGCTATCTCCAGGAAAGCAGAGCTCTATCACATGTAACAGTTACTTGGGGAGGCAAAATACCTTAACTCTAAATGTCCCCCTCTTCTTTTTATTTCCCCAGTTTTATACGCTGAGCGTGACTTCATGTGGTGTGCAATATCCTTGTGGTCAGCTGGGGTCAGCTGTCCTGGCTGTGTCTCCTCCCAGCTTCTTGTGCATCCCCACCCTGATTGCTGGTGGGGCTGTGTGAGGAGCAGAAAAGACCTTGAGTCTGTGTAAACCCTGTTCAACAACAATAAAAACATCCCGGTATTATCAACACTCTTTCCAGCACAAATCCAAAACATAGACCCATACCAACTACTATGAAGAAAATTAATGCAATCCCAGCCAAAAGCAGCACAGCAATGGAACAGAATTATATTAGTTTCCACCCTATCAAGTGTAAATATATCGACCTTCAACTCAAACTGCAGAGCATGTTATTCTTCCTAACACCTTTTGGAAAGGACTGTTTGTTATAACCCTGGGTGATGAGAGAATCCCAGCTTGAGGCGAAAGATTCTGTGTTTTGGACGTTGTTCCAGCTGTATATATGTTGTTTATGTGAGCAATTTTTCCATTGAATAATCTTTGAGAAGGCGTATTAAGGGCTGTAAGACATAATTGCAATAGGCTTCATATACTGAATAGCAGCAATACGTACTCCAGGGAGCTGTCATCTCCTCTTTACAAACCCATTAGACACAGTCCATCTGCTAACACTGGCTCTTCAAAGATGTAAGGGAACAGTTGACTCACTGAAAGGTCTATCCAACAAACCCCTAGTTGCGTGCACTGCATACAACTTACATCCTTCCGGAGCTAACCATAAACTCTGTGTCTCATGGGCTGTGATACTTGAATTATGTTTATTCTGCTGCTTCCTCAGCCAATCTGTCACGTGCTCTTCACCAAGGAATGCCTGATAGCTGTCTTCCCCCAGAAGTTATGACCTTGCAAAGAAATGAAAACATAACTAGAATTCATTCACATTAAGCTTTCTGTGAGGATAATAGGGCAAAAAGACTTTTCCTACTTCAGCTTTAAAACAGTTTTCCGGTACTACTGGGAGAGAATTCAGTAATTGTCAAGAGAAGTAGACATAATCCTTAACACCAAAGTGAAGTGCCTGTGTTCTCAAGATCTTAACACTTCTGAAGTGGGATGTGGAATAAGTCTTCTGGAGATGTCAGCAAGACCACAAATAGCTTGAGAAGATTTAAGTAAAATTTTAAAATAATAGACCACAGGTGGCCTGTGGAAAGACCCCCAGTATGCAAGAATATGTGTTTGGCATATACCAAGAAGCTCTGCAGCTGTGTTTTTAATATAAGCTGAAATCTAGGATATAACAAGATTTAGTTAGATGTCATGTAAAATAGAATGATAGTAGTTATAGCATAAAATTATATGATTAATTCAGCAAACTTAGCTGCATTTGAAACATTCTTTTCCCCCACTGCACTATTAATGCTCTGTGTGTAATGTATATCTAAATTTGTAATTCATACCTACACTGCAGGAAAAGGCTGATCTGAAACAGAGGCAGGATCAGATACCAAAATCAAGTAAAATCACAGATAATTTCCATCTCTGAGTCCTAATTTTCAAGAGTTAAGCAGATCTGAAACAGTATTACAAAGGCTACAGTGCATTTAATATAAACTGTCATATTTGATTCCTGTCTCCAGGAACAACTAACACAAGCAAAGATTTCAAGTCCGACAACTGTGTGCCCTGTATTCATCCCCACAGGCCCCAGAAGGATAATTCTTAAACCTACAAACTGTCTCGTGCAGCCTCTCTTTTTTTCCTGAAAGACTATCCAATTACTTAGTGCTGTGCTGGGAGTACCTGGGGAAATAGTAAAAGGAAATACAACTGAGAGCCACTGTGGTTTGACTCCTCTCCAGATACTTTGAAAATATTTTGGCAAAAACAAGATTTTAAGTAAAACTGTTTCCTTTGGTAACATACCCAGAACTGCAGGTTTTACATTTTTGTACTTAATATGGAGGGCCAAAAAATAAAAAAGCCCTTGTGTGAGAAGGTTGTACACGTGGTAGTAATATTGGTGGGGAAGAAAAAGAGAGCAAAGGGGGGAAATTTGAACAAGATGCAGAAAGAAGACAAGGAGAGAACACATTACAAATATCTGTCTTCTGCTGGGAAAATGAACTACACAGTGCTGCGAGAAGATAAATCCTTTTGAGTACCTTAGACTCAGGACAGGAGCGGCATGGTGGTTTGTTTATCAGAAGATGACTGTGATATAAGAGAAACAAACCATGGTTTCTTTTTCACCACGAACATCAATGAGGGAGTTCTTGAACTGACAATGATAAATTGGATTTTATTTTTCTTAAAGGAGATTCCTTAGAGTACTTCTTATTTTTTTTTTCTCTGAAGAAAACTCTCCAAACACATTATCCACACAGAGTTTTCTAGGTAATTAGGAGGCCTACAAATATTTAAATGAATGAAATGAAACATTTATGCCTTTACCTTTCGAACTGTTTACTTTCTTTAGAAGATCTTTGTACTTGTTTGGCTGACACTAATTACAAACTGGTTGGTTCCATGCACAAATTCTCTCACATTTGTCATTTCATTGCTGTCCTGCTTTGTACACCTCATGTATATGTAACATAATAACTGGCATTGAAGAAAACAGTGCTAGGTCACTTCTATTATTCACCATAAGTTAATTAGCCAGATAAGCATAATATCAAGGCTTCTCTTCTGTTGTTCATTTCCAAATAAAAAAAAATAAAACTCCTTGCTACAGCCTTCAGATACGTATTTATGAATTTCTCTCCATTTTTGTTATGTCTCCATTTTTGTTCAACTTGTGAGTGGGTTTTTTCAAGGCTGAATTACAGTTTTGTGTCTAGAAGAGCTCACCTTATCACAGCTGGTCAGCCTTGTTCTACTTTTGCTGGAAATGTCATGGGTTTATCCCTGTTCACATCACAACTTTTCTTCAACAGGATACTCTCTCTCCTGGAGCCGTTTGCTACTGAGAGGGGCTCAAAGAGGCTGTTCTTCTAAAATAGTTGTAGGATCAAAGTCAGCTTCAGTGGGATTTCACAGGTGTTTACTTATTGTTTTTCAAACTGGAGTGATATGGAAGTATTGTACTGTTGCATTAAAGCAAGAGGCAGGAGCACACTAATACAAGGCTCTAAATGATAGCGATGGAAATTACTTTTGATATTTGAAAAAAAAGGGAAATGGACATATTCCTTCAGTAAATGTATTTGAAATCATAGGTTTGATTTTCATTTGAACAAAGCATTTGGATTGATTGTTACTTAGTTGAACCAGTCAGAACTAACACAAAATAAAGAGACTCTTTCCAGGGGAAGAAAAATCTGCTAGCATGAAACAATGTATAAAGTCCAGTAACTGGCAACTTGCCTCTTTCCTGTACCATGTTAAATCTTTTTTCTCAGAGGCTGAGCTTCATTGTTCTTTGTACCTTGTGGAATTCCTTAGTTATTACACGCTGAATTCTAGTGTGGTTAACCATGTCTGTGTAGCCTATGTCTCACAATTCTGTAATATGCTATGTTTATAAACAACTCTTTCTGCTGTTTAACCCTCTTCAAGTTGTGTGCCTTTTCTTCTTTTCTTTTGTTTATAGTTTGTTTACCCAGGAAACCTGGACTTGCTGCTAGACGTAACCCATTTTGGAGGGGATATTAACCTCACATAAGTGACAGTACACTAACATCCAAAAGAGCCATCCCAGTTAAGAGTCCATGCTCCTCTTTTGGTAATCAGTGGAAGGAAGGAGGTTTCTAATGCAATTGTCCTTTGATGGCTCTCTTAAGTGAAACTGGATGAGCACCTTCTTTGGGTGTTTAAAATTGAAATAGTGTTTTGCGTAGCTGTTGTTCAGGAAGAGACAACAAAATAAGCCTGCAACTTTGAGCTTCTGTTTTCTGTTTCTGAGATGCTTAGAGATGGACTGAGACAAGCTGATTTTCTTAACAAGAATTTGAAAGAAAAAAAAATGTGGCAGTTTGGTAGAGCAATTCAGAGAACAGCCTTAATTCAAACAGAGAAGAGTTAATTTGTGAGAAAACACTGTGTTTTCACATATCCAGTACATGTGGGTCAGTTGTTCCATAAACGATGAGTGTGTTCCACTAAAGTGTTATGCCAGGAAGCTTTAATTTCTACACCTAATTCTTTCATGATTTGGAGCCAATTTTTTAAATGTTCATGTACTGTCTTCAAAAACAAAGCTTCAATGGAGAAATTCCCTGCATTATTTCTTTAGTGGTCTGCTCTAGTGGCTTGCAGCATACCATGGCGAACTAAGGGAATTCTTCCTGGAATTCCTTTAAAATCTACCTTTTAATCATTTGCATAACTTCTGAAATGAACTGAGACTTGCAGCTCTTATTGTAGTTCAGATTAACTATCTTTTTGGAGGTGACCTAGGGGTGCTTATAATTATCACTTAGAACAATAATCGTTGTGTCGGTTCAGACTTTGGGATGTGCTACTGATCTGAATCCTTTTCCACAACCGCACTGAACTTTGGAAGTATGGGTCATGTCCTCACTGATGTTAGCAAAGGTCACGATGGCCATAGCGCACCCCACATTATTCTCAGCTCACTACCAGGCACAGCATTCACTAGATCCTTATTCTTCTCCAAGCCACAGTTCATTTACTGTCATGAGGTTTTTTCTTTCTGTCCTCTTTGGTTTTTTTCCCTTAACATCTTTTACCAAAAAGTTAAGATATTGGGCCCATAATTCACCTCCATGTATACACACTTACATGTATGAAGCTGAGTTTACCTTCCATATTCTGGCAATCAACCTCAGCTGATGCAAACTTTTCAATCTTGGGCAATTCAAAACCGCTTTCTGTTGGCTCTCTTCAGCAACAGGCAATACCGAATCAGGGGCCTTCAACTCCCACCAGCTGGCAGCTATTTAATTTGAGGAAAAAGCTGAACTCACATTCACACTCAAACATCATTCTAACCTCATAGAACGAGGAAACAGAGCAAAGTATTTGTTCCTGTACTACCTCCTTTTCTACTTATTTTCCTACTTATCTTCTGTGCTTACTCTTCTTCTGCTTGTGCTCATCACTGTTATAATCCTAGACTTCTCTGCCCCCTGAGGGCTCTTTGCTCTTTCCTTTCTTCCCTTTCCTTGGAGAGCATGTCCAGTGCTGTCAATTTCTGTCAGGTGCGGAATGACAGAAATGAAACACCTCAGACAAGGTCAGATTCCTTACAGTTTGCAGGCTTCCTATGACACGACTGCATCTCTGACTGTGACGGGTGACTGCCATTCACACCTTTAAGAAGCACAACCAGGACGATATTGACATCTTAGTTCTTTAATAGCACTGACACCAGTCACAAGATAATTCTCTGAGTATTTATTACAATGGCAGAAAATTTAGCAGAGCATGTGCATTCTACTTCAAGATAAAATAAGGTATTTGGTATACTTAGAGCTCCTGAAGATGTGTAGTCTGCATACATCTTCGATTCCTAAACTCATTTATTTCTGTACTATTACCCTATAACTCTTTGATTACATTATGGACTGAGAGGAAAGGTAGTCATGGGATGGAACTCCAGTACAGGCTCAATTTCTGGAGGCAGGATTGGTGCAGCCTATCAGCTGCTAATAAAATTATCTTCATCAGCAGTAAAAAAAATCTCAGTTACGTGTATTTGGCAAACTCTTCTGCATAATTGCGAACTGCTAGTCCTGAAAAATTTCTGTTATTGGTCAGTAGCCTCTTTTCTCTCAGTTAATTTTGTTAAGGATAATTAACTTTTGGTGAGATAGATATTTGGGGTTTGGTGATATTTCTGACTTTCTTTTTTTCTTTGAGCATAAAAATGCATTGAGATAATACAAAATTCATAGCCACTCTTATTGTAGGTTTTTTCTTCCTTTGTGCCAACTCAGTTTTTCCTTAAATCAGTAGAATTTTAGTGATGTGCTACTGCTGAATTAGCCTTTCATCTATTATATTGACTTATAAATAACAACTAGATATTCAAGATGACAATGCCCTAGTTAATATTGGTTTAATTGCTGGTAGTTTGACTGTTAATGTTCTACATTTTTAAACAGTGGAGACAAAGCAGATTCTTTGAATTTCTTTCAGTATTACTTGTATATAGACCTAGATTAGCAAGTGCAATGAAAAATGTTAGGCATGCTTTTACAGCACAGTGTTCAAATGCAGATTTTTTTTATCAGAGGCAAGACAGAGGGAGAAGTTGACACAGAGACATCTACCGGTAAAGCAGGAGAGTATTATTGAACACAAGAACACATTTAGCTTTCCTGGGAGGCTTCTTGCACTGAACTGAGTCTTTGCATCTTGATTAATGTGTTTGATTTCTGTTTATGTTTGAAGCATAGGTCTTAAATCAATAAAAAGTCATATAAAAATTTAACCAGTCTTGTCTCGTGCCATCTTTGAATAATGTTTATTGTCTTCCTTGTAAAATACTGGAAGAAAAACAAACAGATCTTGTTGCTAGTGTTTTATGTAGGAGTACTTGAGCAATTTCAAAACAAAGAGGAGAAGAGTCCTAAATTCAAGGAATTGTTTTCCCTGTCATTGATATTAACCCAATTCTAACTGAACCAAGAAATAATCATAGAGTCATAGAATGGTTTGATTTGGGAGGAACCTTACAGATATCTTGGTTCCAACCCCCCTGCCATGGGCAGGGACACCAGGAAGAAGTTGGAAGTTTCTACAGTCATCAAACTGTAGTAGTTAATGATGTAGGCACCTTCTCCCTGGTAACTTTCGAGATAACACTTCCTAGCTAGGATGATTTTTATTAAAAAATAAAAGATGTTATTTAGGAAAAAAATGTTAATAAGTTTCGTGAATGTTAATAAGTAGCAGGAAGTAGAGTTAATGGACTTCATGGCTATGAAACAGTAATGCTGTCATGGCTTGAAAATTATTTGGTCTGACTCAGGCTGAAAAGGAAGTTCTTCAGACTAGGTGAGATTTATTTTAAGGGGTGACACTTTGGTTAAATTGAGTCATGTTCAGTCTGTGGCTAGGTAGAGTCCCTCTTGTTATAAAAAATTCTGATTTTTCTATTGATGGAATAAAATTTATTTAGATTTCCCATTTTTACAGCAGAAAAAAAAATACTTTATGCTGGTAACTGGGTTACTCTGCCTGGGCCCCTTAATATGCCTTGAGTGTCACCAGCAATTGCTTGAAGATGCTTCTGTTCCCACCACCACCCCTGCCCTGTCTTACCAGCTTTTCATCTTACTTCTCAAAGTCCAAATGGAAGAGGCACTGTTACCCCCTAAAATGTGCAGGGGAATTAAGACACTCTAACATATCAGAGTCTTGGTTTATAGGTTTGCTCCACCCTTTCTGTTCTCTAGTTACTTTAAATCATACTTATCTCAAGACAAATCAAGACAAAATGCAAATCCAAACATCGAGTAAGGTATTCAAAATAGTCAGCATAGCTAAAAATGGAAGATATGGAATGAATGGAAGGGTAAAGAAATGGAAGATAATCAATAGTTTATCTACAAATTTTCTTCTAAGAAAGACCTCTCTTTTCAGCATATGGCTAATTCTTACCCTCCTGACCAGCTGGTATTTATAGTTTCAGGCTTTGCACATGAATTCTTTCTTTTTCTTATGGAACAGGCTTGTTGTTCCAGCCAGTCTTGCTTTTGCAGTCTACTACCCCTACAAATAGTTAATGTTTCTCCCTGAAACTCGTTCTGTTCCCTCTGTAAGTAGGAAGAATTATGACCACTATCCTAAATGTGTCTTTCACTGGAATGAGCGTTCTGTATCAATTTATGTATTAGATGTGTGCATGATAGAATCATTTAAAAAGGATATTTATGTTATCGATAGCCATTTGTCGAGGAGCCCATGTTGTGTACAGTATTAAGTAACCACTTAGAGGTAAAAATGTCTTTATGGTGATAGATTTCCAAGGTCAAAATTCAAATCCACGCCCTAAGTTTTTTTGTCACAATGATCACTATCAACAGGATGATCAAAAGCAGCTAGGTTGGACTGCCTGTTAACCTCTTTCTGAGGGAAGAGAAATATATGAAAAATCCTATCAGGTTCTGTAGAGCTGTTAAGTGAATCAGTGTGTGCAGGTGTTATGAGGAAAGAGAGTTGACTCTGTCTATAAATTTCAAAAAATTCTATAATCATAGAATCATTAAGGTTGGGCCGTCAGCGCAACACCACTATGCCTACTAAACCATGTCCCAGAGTGCCATATCTAAATGTTTTTGGAATATGTCCAGGGATGGGAACTCCACCACTTCCCTGGGCAGCGTGTTCCAATGCTTCACTGCTATTTCAGTAAAGAAATTTTTCCTAATATCCAACCTAAACCTCCTCTGGCACAACTTGATGAAGTTTTCTCTTGTCCTATTGCTAGTCACTTGGGAGAAGAGACCAACACTCACCTCAGCACAGTGTTCTTTCAGGTTGATACAGAAAGTGACCTCAGCATTCTTTTCTCCAGATTAAATAGCCTCAGTTCCCTCAGCCGCCCCTCATAGGATCCTCCATATCCTTCACTGGCTTCATTGCCCTTCTCTGGGAGGGCCAAATTTACTATATTGAGCCACATTCGTCTGCAATATCTTGGTAAAGACATCATACTTAAACACTGTGTAAGCATTTTCCAAGCCCCCCAAAAAATATATTGAAAGAAGAAAAAAAGAACGAATTGCTGTAGCACCTTCCTCAAAAACAGTGGACCACCTTAACACTAATGGCCACTGTCTGTGCTGCAACTGCTCTATACAATGCAAAATAACAGTAAAATTGATCAATGAAGATTCACATATGAAACACAAAATGTACAGCTGATCTACACTGGTGAATAAGGGAAGAGTAACTGACATCATTTACCTGGACTTAGGAAAACCTTTCGACACTGTCCCAAATCACATCCTTTTTTGTAAGATCGAGAGACACAGATTTGACACAATCTTTTTCTAAGTGTGTTTTTCATAGTTCTTCAAAAACATGATAGTTTCCTTTTATGATAAGTATATATAGTAAATTATTTCATAAAAATTTTTTCTACATTTAGAGTCAGAAATGCTCAGTTACATTTCCTATCAATGTCATCGTCAGGTTCCAGGAAATTGCTAATAAAGGCATCAAACCAACCACACTAACCTCAAATCACGGGTCTTATTAACCAAAATCGTAATACCCGAACACCCACACAAACATCTCAACCCCAGAGCAAATTTAGTTTTATGCCAATATACAACCACCTACAATCCACATTGCCACTTCTTATACAAGGCAGAACTACTCACTGTAAAATACCAGAAGTATCTACAGCCTGAAACATTACCTAGACACAGGTGTACAGAGACTGATGTTTCTACTTTACCTGCTGGATTCAGATAAAATTAAGATCTCAGAGGAAACATTTTTAAAAGGATAGTATGAAACCTTTTTAAAAGGATAGTATGAATGCTACATATAACCCTTTCCCCTCCAAGTTTTCAAAAGTGTTATCTCTCAAAGATAAGTTCTCTGTCAAAATTTGAAAGGAAATGTCTTAATTCTTTTTGTTTTGCAAACTCAATACGCAAATGCCTCTGCTCTCCCTGATGTTTAATTAATTTTAGTAATTATTTACTTATAATTTTATTCTCTTATCTTCATCTATTTATCTTCTTCATGTTATTTTTCAAGAAACCATCTTAGCTAAACCATCTTAGCTAAACAATCGGTTTCCTGTTGCAGTTGAGAAATGGCTTCATTTTGGCCTAGAAGCTTGTAAACGGGGACAAATTATTTAAGAACTGTCATGCTATCATGTATAGAAAACAGCAGTGAATCCTTCTGATGAGAGCGTAAGAATGACCTGGGTAGACTGATTTTCCCTCCAGCCTACTCCAAGCTTTCAGAAGCCAGTGGCCAAGGACTTCTTGAGTAGACTGTACCAATGAATTTACCTGTTACTAATTAGTCTGATGTCTTTTCATATCTTAATTGACACAAGATTCTGACCTTCAAACATCAGAGGGTAAGTTCTTGCTCCTTCAGCCTCCCAGGGATTAAGTTGAGGCTCTCTAGATCCTCCTTCTTGAACTTCTTGAAGACGAAAGTGACATTTTTTTCTGTTTCTCGAGATACTCTCCAGATCACTGTAATTTTTCAAAAACCCTTGAGATTGACATTGACCAGCTAAGAAACTTGGTGAACCTGCCAGTGAGGTCTGTAAACAAGAAGCTGATGAAGGTGTATTTCCCTCAGCGTTTTGGAAGATTGAAAAGTCTGTGTAATTCTGGATACAGTTCGAAAGCATGCCTGATACCAGTCCTTTGAAAAGCCCCTCAGGGAATCATGGTTCAGCTACCATAAATATTGCTTCTATCTTCCTCCTTCTAGCTTACTTCTTTTTTTACAAAAAATGGCAGAAAAATTCTTGGATCAAATGGAAAGATTTTCAGCATGGAAAGGTACACCAGGAAATCAGGATATTCAAGCATCATCAGCCAAGCATTTCCTTCCTAGCTGGAGTCTTTCCAGAAATTACTGTTGCTTAGCTCACATACAATACCCAGTCAAGTGTGCACTTCTAATAGAACTGAACTAGTTTATTTTGTAATGGTATGGGAAAGGAGTGTTTAAAGTGCTTCGTCTAAACATTAGAGTCATGGGAGAATGACAACTTCGAGCAGTGCTGGCCTTCCACAAATGAACCACGTGACTAATCAACTCCTGAGCCCTGATTCTCTCAGGATATAATGTAAGATTTTGTTTCACAAGGTTTTGCACAGTATTGTTAAATATGGAGTGGCTGGAAATGCTGCTTCTCCTCTACCACCACCATCAAGAAAGAAAAAAAGCCAGAAAGAGGAGGTAGGAACTGCAGGAAGCAGAGCCTGGGGCATTTTCTGTGGAGATGGAAAACTTCTGCTACTTGTTAGCATTATTTCATTGAGTGGTTTTGCCACACATATTGTCACAAATTACAGCAGAGCCGTGGGGATCTTCTCTGAAGGACTCTGTGATCTCTGAGCAAATTTGCCTTTCCCAGGCTGATCTGAGATGCAGCCTATAGCTTTGCTGAGCAATGACATGATATTAGTAATTTGACATTCTTCTTTCCCTGCCTCCCTTAACAGCTGCTAACTGTTTTGTGTTTTCATATTAACTGTAACATGTCTGAAGTGAGGCTTCAGTCTTGCTCATAAATGTGCATGAGGGATCGTCTCAGACTCTAAGAAAGAATTTCTGTTGAGAAAAAAACCTAATTTTAACGTTCAATATTTACATTCATGATGTATTCTGGAGCAAGACTTAACAGATATTTTTAAAACTCACTGGAGGCTGGTCTTGTACATTATTTTTAATGACTTCAAGTTTAAATTAAAAAATAGAATTAGAGGATTTAGTAAAAAAGAAATTCAGATGAAAGAGAATTGCCTTTCAAGATTTCTTAGATTGCAAACCAACCTGCTCTAAATCATTGAAATGGATATATTTCGGCCTTACTTTTTTCTCAGTAGTTTCGTTCTCCCTCTATTTGTCTCCCTTCGCTTCTATATAAGAGAAAAGCAAAACTGAAGAGTCTATCCCATGGCAGCAGTGCAATTGAAGAATGGACATTGTGAGCCTCTTTGTGAGCTGGAGTTTCTTCCTCAGCAGCGGGTGATGCTGGGTATGCTTTTGAATGCTTGCTGGAGAAATCAGCCCAGAAGCTGTGTAGGATTCTGCAGCCCTGAACAACAGCTCAAACATCAGCCCTGGGTTTCCCAGTTTCTCAGTTCTTTTGCAGATTTCAGAGCTCCTGTGCTATTTCAGCATAGTCTGTGTAGTTGACTGCTCCATTAATAGTATCATTTTAATTGTCAGTTAATTTTTCGGTATGCATATACTATATGGGACAAGATTGATTTATTCATGTTAATGTAAGAGTAAAGCATGACCTATTTTATTTGCAGCGTGGTTAACTGTGGTATTCACGGCAGCTCCTCTGAATATTTTTTGATGAGGCCTTTAAGTAGGTGTAATACCAAAAACACATTCCCATTCAGTAGGTCCCATATAAGACATTAAGCCCAACAGGCCAAATAACTTCTAGAAAAATTCCATAAACATTAAGCATATTTATGCCATAGCATTAAGCTTGGTCAATTTGAACCTTACTGTATTGTGGTATAAGAAGCATCTTGTTTGCTTTTATTTACCTTCTCAGTAGTAAATGTATTTTGGTTAACCACAATGGCAAACTTAGGTACGACATTTGTGTCAACAGACCCTTCTTCTCAACAAAGTAACATTGTTAGTTTCTAGGGCAGCAGACTGGATTCTGAGTAATAAGGTGTTTATAAGTCTTGTTGTAAATCTGAAACCATAAACATGTCTACTTTTCTATTAAACCTGCTGCTGTGTTTGAGGCACAATAAGTTCTCTTTTAAATTTGATCGTAGCTAACATGTTGGTTTTCCAGTTTTGATTGCTGTTGATTTAACAGTTGCCAGCACCTCCTGCCAAGCTTTTGACATAAGTCACACTCCCTGGTGACGTCATTAACAGTACCTAGAATTTAGTAGTTGATAGTACCTGCTGCTAGGCAGTAAAATGTTTCTTACATCCATTGCTTCATTTCGGACATGTTTGGGAACAGTACTAAGGAACTGGTTCTTTTCCACAGCTGACATCTAATTAGTCATTTTTTGATAATAGATTTGACAAAGGTACAGACCTGGTAAAGTTTTAATTGAGGCATTTATTTGTTTTTTATAATACAGGCTTTCAAACATACCTCAAACACTACCAACAATGAAATGAATTCTTGAATGTTTCTTGCATTCTTCAGCCACTGCAGGGTGCTTTCTTCCTAGCGAGAACAAAAGAGTCATTCCCATGAGCAAAGTCTCTTCACATTGGCAAGAATATAAGGCCCAGTACCCTTGATGTATTCTTTTCCTTTTGACTGTATTAAGAGTTATGTGCTAAATTATTTCTTCTGAATGTTTCAAGCTGCTATGTCTCATTTATTGTGCTGTTATAAGCAATAGAAGATTATGTCTTTGTCTGCTCTGGGTGTGCACACAGTAGAGGTCTGATATTGACATGAAAGTCATATATGTGCTTTCATATTCAAAGTTTACTGTAAATTATTTTAATAAAAGAAGAAACAGGTAGGAAGCATAACAATGCTTTTCTTCCTCTATCATTTCTATCCTCAACATCAACAGTTAGGACACAAATCATGCTCTTCATTAAAGGCATCAATACATGACACAGCAAACAGAATTATGTTATTTCAACACTTGTAGATGAGGGCTGGAGAGGATTCAAGTTCCTTAATCTCTGTGGACAGCTGCAACTGCAAAACCAAAAATTAGTGTGTCCTGGAGAGGCCCCAAATTTTCTTGAGTGTTTTTCTAAAACTAAATCAAGGAACTTCAGTAATACATTCCATCTAAAACATGGTTTAGTGCTTCCATGGTGCTTGGAAAAAATGCCTACCCTCCCCAACTCCTGGATATTTTCTAGTTTCTCTATAATCAGTTTGCATCCTATTTCTCATGCATCAGGTTTCACAGTTTCCCTAGACCGTCTAGCAATTTTAAAGTCTCAGTTTCTCAAAGGACATCTTCCTAAAAACACTTGCTGAAAACTGTAGAATGTAGACCAGAAGAAGGTACATTCAGCAACAAGCAGGACAAAGCATCAAGAGAAGATTCCTGACTGAATATCTTATCTTCTTAAATTTTAAACTACGTTCTCTTGATGAGTACTCAAAAGGCTTAACATACATGTATTGTACATGCATATACATATGTGTATGCATAAACATATGCATACACATATATTATAATATATGTTTATCACTCCCATTCTTCGAAATGTTCCTGAACCTCAGTGTAAACTTGAACTCTTTGTGAAGGTGCACTCAAAAAGTTAATTCAGCTTGCTAGGTTTCATCACTTTGCAGGAAAGAACAGGAAAGGAGCATATGCTTTGTGAAGTTTGTCTGCTTCTGGCTCATTTGCAGGAACTGCAGGAACTGCAGCTTTTTTTAGAATGGCTTGGAAAGGTCTCCTATTTGCAGGACCCATGTGAGTTTCAGGCATTTGGCCTGAAGTTTAAAGCAGGACTCACGGTACGGTTCAGTGCTGTCACACCCCTCTCACCCCCTTATTCTCTGAATCATGATCCTGGGTGCTTCTGCAAAACTGAAATCCTTTGGGACCAGACAGAGATCAATTTAAAGCTATTCCAAAAGATGGCATTTTTGTGTTACGAATATTCTTATCTGGATGGTCCTTTCTGCCTATTTATACATGAAGGATGGAAAAGGAACGTCAATCCACCACAGCACCAGCAGATTGGATTGCCATATCTTCTCTGCTTTCAGATTTGGAGAGGCAGCGTTTCAAAGACAGGAAGCGAAGATTCCAAATACTAAAGTACAAGCCTAATGACTTATTAAAATTAAACAAAAATAGGCTAAGGTAGGCTTTGCAGATGAAACTCATTTCTCCCTCTTCAGAGATCTTTGTACTTCTTCTCATTATCTGATCACTCTAACTGTTCCGTAAATCCCAGGCCCTGAAAGAACAAAAATTCAGAGTACTCTTCCGTCAAGGGTAAGAGGCTTCATGGACCTCTGAGCTCATCAGGTGACAATATGTGACAACCAGGATGGCTTGGACCAGGAGGAATGGGACTGCAGTAGAACAGTGCGTAAGAAGGAAAATGAAGGAAAAGAAGGAAATGCATGAAGAGAGGCTGGATGGCAGAAATAATTGTAGTATCTTAAGGAAATAAAAGTGGAGAGAGGAAAGAGACACAATGAAGTATGAAGCTGATTGAAGACAATAGCATAAGAGCAGAAAGCACAGCAAAACCAAAAGAGATAAATTATTTCACAAAATTCTGACTGAATAGAAAGCACTTTAACTTGTCAAATGTGATAAAGAACTGAATGGGTATTTGGGCTAGTATTTCACCTAAGGCAGCAAAACGCCAGGAGCAGTTCTGACTCGTGTTTGTGAGACAATTCTTCATCAGATAGCTGCTAGAACAAGAATGGTTTCACGTGAAAATATGTTTTTGTGCTGACCTAAACAAATTGAAAACATTTTCATTTGTTTTTTACGAACAACACAGATGTTATTTGGCAACTTCCATACAAAGCACCGTAGATAAAAACCGTAACAGCACAGAGGAAATGGATGGAGTCTATTTTTTTATCAGAACCAGAGATCTCCAAAGTTTTATACACTGTTTGCCAGGGAATGAGGGGAGATTAAATGAGTTTGGGGTCTCTGTGTTTGTGTAGTTTCTTCAGTCTCACATGGAAACAAAGGATAAAACCTCTAGAGATTTCTTCTTATGCTGGAAAATCCATTCTTTTAAATCCACTGAACAGTTTAAGTTTACTCAGTTGTACTGCATAAGTACTTTCTGCAGATGTAAATGAGTGATGGAAAGGCTAATATGAGAGTTTGCAATGAATGTGTATCTCACATGTGAATTGCAGTACAGAAACTTTCAAGTTTTGATAGGTAAATGCTTTAGTCCTTTCACCAAACACTTGTTTGCACAATGATTTGAAGAGTTTACATACATAAATCACATCATTTGTTCACTCAGAGTATAAGTTGCACATTATTATCTACAAATTAATTTTGGAGTGAAATTGCCTCTACTGTCTTTCTTTGTGGTCCCTGGCCTACACACATGCACTCTTGATAAACCTACAGACAGATAACTGGCAGTTAATCTAAAGACTGTACTCATATATTACATGGTTGAGGGCCAATCCTTTCTTAAGCACTATCACTCAAGACTATTCCATTTCATTATTCTTAATGACATCCTTTTAATATCTCACTAAATAATTCATATGATTTTTCGGCCTCTTTGGCTTTTAAGCCTTTGAATTCTGTACTAACAGACAATTAATGTCTCCCTTTATGTCTCTCATAGCCAAGATATGTGTATTTTTAGCTTTTTTATCTTTCCTCATAATTTCAATCCTTTAGTAATTGTTTTGCTGTTCTCTGAATCCGTTCCAGTTTGGCACAATTATTCTTATAGTAAGTTGCTCAAGACCAAATGTATTTTTTAAGTATGGTCTCACCAGAACCATATGGACAGGGTTATACAATCTCTCTTCCCCGCAACCTACTGCCCCACAGCTTGTAATTAAATTTTTTCTTGCTACCGTATTGCACTGAAAAGTCACATACCTTATCTGCATTTCTTTGTAATCTCTTTCCATATCTCTCCCTTCCTCTCTTTCTGTCTACACATTTATCCTTTTGTCCTCATTTGGCAGTAACTCATTTCCCAGAATTGTTTACGTTTTATGTTTCTAGTTAAAATAGAAGAAAGATGGCCTAAGATACTAGTAAAAGATTTGAGAAGTCTATGCTTACTTTCTTGCTCTATGAAAAGAGGGGCAATACAACTTCATATCACTAAATGATGCTGTGAGTAGAACACCTATATGTGCTGATACTGCTGATATTTAAATGCCTTAGATAAAAGTCTTTTTTTGTTGTCATGTTTAGATTTCAGCAAATATTTGAATAACATTTTCTATTCTTTGCAGTGTTTACCCATCTCATTTTGTCTGGGATTTCTTAGACTATGCTCCGAAGTTCCTTTCAAATGCCTGGATAAGTTTAACACAACTCTAGAGAGGTTGATACATAAAATAAAAGATATTGACAGAAGAAAAGAAATTCCCAAATGGTTACTTGCCGGTTGTAAGATACTTTTCCCGCTATCAGGCTAGACAGTTCAGCCACAAACAAGGTGTTGCATGAGCCCCAGGTGGCATATTTCAATATAAAATATCACTGTCTTTGTTTACATCACCTGAAGTCAGCATCAGTTACTGATTCTGCAGGTGAGCTTAAATGTTTTATTTATCTCTGTTTATGCTAGTAAAACAATGTGCATTTGTGCAGTGATTTAAGTGCATCTTAAAAATCTGTACCTCCAGCTAGAAGCTTCTGGGAAGCTGTCAGTGGGTAAATGTAAGTAAAAGGTTAGCTTGAGCCTAGGAGTACAATATATTGGCACATCAACAGTTCAGTATACCTTGGACCGCTGACCTAACAAACCATTGTTTTCATCTTTTAATCCTGATAATGCATCTTGTAATGATTTGCATGGTGTTTATTAAAAAATGCTGGACTTACACGTGCCTTACTTTCAATAGCCATAAAACAGACTTCACTAAACTGTTAAGGATGTTGTGATACTAAACTTCTTCTGACGCATGTGTTAAAGGAGTGCCTTGAGGTGTCAGATAATAAGATGAATAAGAATATGCCACTGTGTTGAAATTCAAGGGAAAATCTCTACTTTATTCTTAGCAAATCTTTGGTTTGTTGTCTGTGGGCTTGTATTGAGAATGTCTCTGTAAGCTCCTCTTTCAAACCAGGGTTGAGTGGCACAATGGAACAAGGTTTTAGTTGGCTCACAAATTAAGCTGGCAATTGTCAAATAAAGAGACTCTTACCTGTCTGAACCAATCCCTGGTTTTGACACATGGCACTGACTGTTGCTTAATTTGGAAATACCACAAACACCATGTTTTGTAACTGACAGCATAATTACTGTCTAGTGATTAGAGTCTGGCATAATAGACTATGCCTTAGATTGCTTTAGCAGTTAATGCTTTGCATGAACATTTCATAAGCTAAATTACTTGACAGACATGAATAGACCTGAAAAATTTAACCTTGACTGCATTTTTCCAGCTGGTTATCTATTCCCAGTAACTCTCTCTTGCTACAGCACACGCACATATTTTCAAAAAGAGAAGTTCTATCATCAGTGTCACTACAATACAAATGTCTGTGCACACAGTGCATGACAGGTTTTATGTAGGCATAAGCCTCCTCCGCCTCCTCCTCTCAGGCCTTAAACGTGTTGTTTTGTTTCAAGTTGTGTAGCTCTTTCTGCAGTTACATATGTGCCAAGAGTGTAGCTTGGGCCAGGATGGGTTTTCTTTGCATCAGTTGCAGAGGCCCCTGCCAATGTCCCAGCTCTGCTGGCTGCAGAGGGTGTTGTTCACTGACTGCAGCAGCACCTCTCTCGGCTGCTTGTTACCTGTCGTTTCAGCCATACCCGTGTCCTCAGGCATACAGGCCTGCTGCTTCAGGCTGCTCCCACATCTCTGCGCTGCAGGTACACACAGGAGTGGATGCAGTTGAGGAGGAGGGTGGCCAGTGAAGGACAGAGGAGTGCCTGCCTCGAAACAAGAAGAGCCAGGCTGTCAGATTCCTCACTGAGTGTGTGTTGGCAGTGGCAGAGGCCATGAAGAGTCTAGGGCGGAATGGAAAGCTAAAGGGGACCGAGGAATATAAATCCTCTGGGATAATCAAGGTTACAGGATGGGTCCTGTGATGTTTTGCATGGGATGACTAGCTTTGTCACCAAGAACAATGATTTGCTGTGAGTCCTTTAGGATGGTGGTATTCTCAAGAATACCTGCGTTAAAAATCACTTTGCAGCTAGCTGACCGCATTTGTCCACAAAATATTTTGTCACTAGGTTATACCAGCAAACTCAACAAGCCAGAATTTGTTCAGGACATCAGCTCAAAAGTACAAGATTGAAGCTGAGAAGGGGTAACATGGTTGCTCAGAGCTGCTCATGAAGAAAGACCTCATGTGATTACATCTACAGTGACTACTGTTCTTGAGTGCAGGACTGAAAGGAAGGAATGGGTCAGAAACCTTCTGTCCTGACTCCAGTATGTCCTGGTAAGACTAGCTTGCAGAACGTGGAACAGTAGTCAACTGATTGTGTGCTGGATAAATCTTGCAGCCGTGCAGCCATTACAAACACCAGCCTTGAAGATTTAATAGTATCTACTCATTCAGAAACCTCAGCTCTAGGGCAGTCTGATTAAACAGCTGACCCCATCAGATGGACAAAAGAGAACTGGAGTTGGACTTTAGTTTTGATCCAGGCTGATGTGTGTACAAAAACATTTCTTCTTTAATTTGTCATTACTGGATTTTCAAAAAAAAGGGCAAAGGCTCCTGCTTCCTGTGATTTTTTTGCCCTGTTAACTCAAGGTCAGGGAAATTATTCTGCTTTCCTGCAAAATTATGAAGGAATCATTTGACCTTGTTGTTGTAGGAATTGATCATCTTTTCATACAGCTCCAAGGACCTGCCACTCTGAGCATCCAAAGCAGATAACAGAAGAAGAATGAGACAATAGGCAGATTTTTACCTCCCTGATGTGTTTTTACCTTTCTCAAAAGCTGTAAAATCGAAGCACCAGCAGCCAAGTATCAGAACCTGAACCTTTACCCTAGTTTTTTTAGGCTGAACCATTCTGACATCTATCTTTAGGGAGTGTTGTATGGTGTAAAAATGATCCTTTCTGCCAACACATCAAAAAAGCCAACAGGGCAATAAAGGTTGGTCTGTTTTTCTTTGTTTTGTTCAACATGCTTCATAAAGAGAAAGCTAGCTGGCTAATGAAAATACATATAAACCTGTTATGTGAATCTCTACATAAATATAAAATCCAAATTCAGTTTGCAGACAGACTGGTAGGGAATTACTCCGTTATTGAATCATGATTACTTGGACAACTTTCCACTCTTTCAGAGAATGCTAATAAATCATAAAAGAGTTGTGGATTTTAGCACAAATGATTAACAATAGCAGAAATTTGTTCTCTTTTCTTCCTGGGTTCATCTTTATGTTTGGGAACAAGAAAAATAACTTGTGCAATGTACTGCTTGTTCTGTATGTCCTGTGATGTACAGTGGGCAGCATTTGGGCTGTGAGTAAGAAACAAGGCTGCCTGGGATTCAAAGTATGCTGACAACCTGAGCGGGTCAATGTAAAGTAGAGAGATTTTCAGATACTGAACAGATATGGACAAGGACCAGATCACTCCTCTGTCAGAGATAAGGAGAGAATCGTAAGATTTTCCCTAAGGTATGGCCACAGTACTGAAACTATGCCCTGCCACTCTTTGCAGGTTAATTTCCTTCCTGTTTGCAATGCAAGATTCAGGCAACAAACCAGAAAACTAAAAAGAAAGATCTGAGGAGAAGGTTTCATGAAGATACTTTAAAAAATGTTTAGCAAAGCTCATTCGAAAAATAATGGGCACTTTCAAAGGAAACTGGGTCACCCAAACTGCTGTATTCGTAATGTTTGATTAGGGCAGTAGTGCAACTAAAATAGTATCTAATATGAAACAAAAGTATACCTATATGCTCAGCTTCTTCCTCCAGCCTCCACATAAAGGAGTAATCCACACATCAATATCAGTGTTGATTTTTATAGCAAAAAGAATTATACAAACACAATTATTTGTCCTTTAACCATGACTCAATCAAGAGTCCTCATCACTTATCACAGCTTCTCTCACTCAATTTACCTTTTGGGATCGGTAGATTAACATCCACCTTAAAAATAAATAAAGTTTAATTGTTTTTAAAACAGCTCATTCCACCTATATGTCTTCGGTTTAATAACTGAATGTCAGTGTATTTCAATATTTACCCCTACAGCTAGATGAGGTGGCAGCTAGAAAAGGAGAAATTTTGAGAAGTTTGACGGGTTTTCTTTTCAGCCTCCATTGTTTAGAGCTGCAAAGACTCATAACAGGAAGAAAAAAACCCTCAGTGTTTTAAATCTCATTTGAACACATTCCTGGGACATAGGCTATGAAAAGATGGGTCAGTGGTTTTCAAATAAACCAACTGATGCAAACACTAAATAAGAGTCCTGTGCCTTATGGAAGCTGTTCTATAGGAGACTACTTAATCTAAGTACTTGAGAACTGCTGGGAACTAGCCAGTACCTCTTCCTTAAGAAGCTTCTCCTCTGTATATGATGAAGATGTGAGCACACATAGCCTGATTCCAGCTGGTAGATAGATTTATTAAAAGCAGTATTCTTGTCCATCCTTCAGAATTAAGTGATGGAAAGGGAAAGGTTCTAACTTCTGACTGCTCCTACAGCTTGTAATGGCTCAAGAGCGCTACACAAAGCTGTTTGGTGATTCGTGAAAAATGAATCAGTCTCTGTTTCCTAGAGGACAAAAACATTCTTCACTGTAAAACATAGACTGCTAATAGCACTGATTGCCAGGTTTACTGGCAACCTGTTAACATGTCAAGAATTAAACACTTGGAGCTGGGTTCTGAGCTTGTAACAGCAGTGTAAGTTACGTTAAAGCCTACCTCTGCTTACAACAGATCTGAAAATATGTACATTTGGTTGAAACACCTAACACCTGTATTGTTTTCTTATCATTATGGGTTTTAATCACAAAAATGTCTGGGCTATACTGATTTGAGGAAAGTTGTACTCTCTCTGTAGTTGTTATGTAGGTAAATATTGTGGTTTAAGTGCTAAAATGCACATAGTTGAAAAATAATTATCCATACTGTCAGCCAAGAAAAACTTGGCAAGCAGTCTAATGCCATAGAGCTGGAAGGTTATAAAGCACTTTTATTTTCTTAAATAAGTAGGATTTGATAAAATATGTCAGTCAAAGACACCTTTTCAACTAGGTAGATAAAACCACCTCTTTTTTATTTCTCTTTTTTTGTGGCTTTTCTCTCAAGGAATCATGTTTTCAGGTATAATAACTAAGACAGCACATTTAGAGCAAATACTACAAAATATTTAAGAAAAAATAATTCCTAATGTACATCAAATCAAGAATCATACCTTAAATGTTTTCTAAGTAAAGTTCATTTAGACGGAAGTATACACAACTGATTAAATTGTACTTAAATATACATTTATGATAGTTATTTATTGACAGATATATGAGAATGGTATTTGAACATTCATATATTAATACTGAATACTTCCTATAATGCCCTTATTGAGAAACTTCCCTTGAGTTTGAAAAACATTTTAATTTAGAATAGTTTCACAATTCTGGTATGGATGTATTCATGGAAATAGCAATTTGTTAGCATCAATACAAAATACAGCTAGTGAGTTGTTCACTGCAGTTCTCTCTCCTTCATTTTAATAACTAAATTCAAATATTTTAGCATAAATATTATGACTACTTGTTTTAAAATGCATCAGTAATTTCTTAAGATGCAAAGTGTGAAATTGTAGGCTTTTCACATGAAAACATTTCATATTTAGTTTTTTGTCTTCATAGCACTAATAGAAGTGATTCATAGATTTCCTGGTGTCACATCTAGAACATTTTATATGGATTTTTCTTTTCTGTAGCCTAATGAAACTTGTTCTTCGTTGTACTGTAAGATGAATAGTGTTAATTCCTTGGCAACCTTAGCTAAAATAAATACGTTGTGTACTTTGTAGAAGGAAAGGGTTACATTATCTCTATCGAATGCAAAGTGTCCCAAGTTTGTTATCAATGTGTAGTGAATATTTACCTTAAGATGAACTTAATATCAGCAACCTCACAAATGAGCAAATAAAAAACAGGCACTGATAAAAATGTGCTGAAAGCATTCCTTTTGTCAAACGCAGTTAAAGTGCACGTGCGCTGTTCTTAGTGCTTTGTTGCACTCTTGGGTTAGACAAGATTAACCATTTTCAGTCCATTCTATTTTAACTTATGAAGATTTTCTTGATTGGGATGAAGGGCATAGACTTGTAAAACAGATAAAACTTTCAAGCTCTGAAGGGAAGCAGAATAAACAAAAAATCAAGAAGCAACCACTGAAAAATTTCACCCTATAAAGCATGAGAAAATTGAAATACTTTAGGTATTGTCAGCTGTCTTACTGGTACATGAGAAAAAATACTCCAACTGCGATGTATTATTAAGCAAGGACCCCGCAGAAGCCTGGGAAGACTCAAGGGTTCTGGTGACAGACACTGGAGATCTGTTATCTTTAAATGAAGTGTTTTAGGGCCATTCCAACCTGAATTTGTGTATCCAGGTCTTTTGGTTAAGCCCAGAGGAGATCCAGCTGGTGTTTTGGCAGCAAAACCTCATATTGCCTCCTCCATGTGCTCCAATGCTGGCTTAGATAGATAGTGCACCTGTAGGATTGAGAGGAAATTTCTCCCACCCCACTCATTTGCTTTAAGGCTTGACATATCTTTTTCTGCTGGGATTGCCAATAAAGTCTTACATCATAGTACTGGTATTTTTCATCTTTGTGTAACTGTGAATAAATTTGAATATACATCCTATATGTAGCCTGGGATAACCACTAAATTTTTATATGCTTTGCCCCCTTCCACTTCAACTCAGTGATCTAAGGCCAAAGACTTCTGTTTCTCAATACTAATTCCACTGTCCCAGAAAAACCATTTTGCTCCAGCTGTGTTACTGGGGAATGATAAAACAACATGGTGGGAAAACAAGCAAATACGTTGGATTTTTTTTTCTTTAAAGTTAAACTGAGAGTGTTTTGAGAAAGCTACAACAAAACGTGATGCAAGAATTGGTTCAGTTGACTTCTCAGTTCTCTTAAGTTTGCTCTGGAAATGTCATGGATTTCTGCAGGTCAGCTACTGCAGAGGCTGAAGGGATCATAAACACAGGTCTAGAGCTGGGGCACCTCTCATTGGTGCTTTGTGCAGTTTATAGAAGCACACTCCCCCCCATACCCCTCATCCTCATCCAAATGCTGTTCATTGTGCAGTATTTTAATACTGATGAAACATCATTGCCATGAACCTCTTTTTTGTTATAATAAAATTTCAAAAGGGAAAAAATAGCTTAAACCCTCAATGATTGTTTTCAATTTTGTGCTGAATGTAGGATAGTTCGCAACAGAAAACTTCAGAATGAAACTTAAAATTTCCTTAAAATAAAACCAAAAATCCTTCCCACAATCCGAAGCCTTTCTCATGAGCAGCAGTATTGTGTAATCCTGATTTTGGTTGTATAAACCAAAACAGAGCAGTGGAAAGGGTTACCTGCAACTTACTTACCCACCTGACAGGGGAGAAAATAAGCTCCCATCCCTCTGATCCTGAAGACAAGCAGAGTAAGCACAGGGCAAGCTGAGGGAAAAGTCCTGCTGAGATGCACAGCACCACTATGCAGACAGTGTTAGTCACTTCTGGCTGACACCTCTCTGCAGACCCCCACGCCTCATACGGATTGACCAGTTCTGTCTCAGGAGCTGAGAGCTAAGGCTCCATGCAGACTTGCCCTTTCTGGCTCTTCTCAGTGACTTGGTTTCACTTTCACTGAATGTCTTGGACTCCCAGGAAGTTTTGTAAAATCAAAAGCATCTTCAGAATCTTAATAGATGTAGATTATTTTTTGAATAGTTAACTTCAATAAATGCAGTTTCATGATGGAGAAATGTCACCCTCCTCCTCTGGTGCCTATCAGATGACATGGCACTACACCTACATCTGTCATCTGATGCAGTCAGGAAAAACAGGGTCATTTGGAGGGCTACTCTCCCGTGGCAAAGTCTCCAGCTTTGAAAATAAACACCTCTGCTTTTTCTTGACATTTTGTTTTGATAGTGACTTAAATACACTTCAGCATTTGTCTAGCAACAGGAGATAATTGCATCAAGGTAAGGTGATCTCAGAGGACCCTTCTGTTACTCTCTGGAGTTCCTGTTGGGATTGCTTGATGTCTCTTGATCTTCCCAGTGATCTGCCATTCTGTGAAGTATCATGCAACACAGCAGATGCAAACAATTTACATTCATTGAAGACCTTAGTTGGAATAATATTTTCTTTGCGCATTTTGTTCTATAAAACATGTATCTATAAATCTTTTATATGGGAGCTTTTTTTAAAAAAAAACCACAAACTAATACGACATCTTAGTCATCTATTTATTTTATATCTTGAATAATACGTCCTAATGCTACAATATTAAAAAAGCAAACTTAAGAAAACACATCAAACTAAATATATAATTACTTTATACATTCTGTGGGGTTTTTGTGCCATCAAATATTGCCCGAAGATGTTGAACCAACCTCTGCCATCTGTATTTATCACACAGTTCATCAGAATGGCAGCTTAACATATTACTATTTTTTTTAGGGACAGGTTGCTCTCCTATCACTCAACTCCTATCCCATAGGTAGGTTTTTGTCTGGCTTTAGCTCTTTAATGTCTCCAGCTATGTGGATTTCTCAGAATTTAAACTCTCACCAGTCTAAGTCTTAATGGGTTTCAGAACTTTCTTGCCATTCCAACACAGTAAGGAAGAGTCTCCAGGGAAAATGCCATGTTTATGCTGCACTTTACTACCTCTTGAAGATCGCAGCATATTCGCTATATTGTGTTACTATGATTACACGGTCAGAACCAGACTGTCACCTGGCCTACACTTTATTCTTCATTTCCTCTGTTTAGAAATTCACTCCATATGAGAATGAGAGGTGAGAAAGGGTCTGAATTCACTTTGATGTCTGGCTATTTCTGGATCAGGCTGAGAAGGCACATGTGTTATGTTTTGTTCTTTTCCTTCTGAGTGATTCCAGCAAGAATCCTTAACACTAGCACTGCAAAGAACTTATAATAACAGCTCCCTCCTGATTTTATGGATGTGCTTTAGAAACAAGAAATGGAATAAAAGAAGAATTACATTCTTATGTAGGTGTCCATAATGCCCTTATGACAACTTGATCTTTATGAACAACTTGCTCCCTGGTTTAAAATAAAAGTGCGCATTGTGAGGTAGATGTGTTCACGACTTTGGTAGGTGGGTTGGCACTGGTTTCTTGGAACCTTTAGTGGTGTAATGAGGTGCAAATCTCCAAAGGCTTTATATGTAGGTTGGGTTTCCATATGGATTTAAAATGTATTCAAACATCTTGAATAAATTGAGAGGGGAGCAGATTTCCTCAAGACATTTGGCAATTTAGATGCAATCAGAAACCAAAAGTGTAAAAGACTATTGAAATGGTTCTAAACTTCAAAAACCAATGTGATTTGGAGGTACTTGTAGGAAGAGGGAAGGTTCAGGGGTTACAGGAAATACAGAAACCTGTCTGCATGTGACCATTCAGTTCTGCACCACCAAATCCATTCACCCCTTTAGCCAGCTTCCTTAGCTTCCCTCATGCTGAACACTCAGAACACTTAGGGCACCTAATTTTATTAATCTTATCCTTCTCTAATATCAAAATTAGATTTTGATATAAACATGAATCAAAAGGCTTTGACCTGCCAAGAACTGATGCCACAGTTCTGGACTTCTGCAAGAGCAGATGATTTTGCCCACATCTAAAGCATATGCTCTACTTTATGTATTCGTTTCTCATACAGCAAAAATCCAGAGACATGCAGTTAGGTCCTGGCAATAAAAACAAGGATGTTGATTTGCAGACACTTGATCTTAAAATAAATTCATTAGCAATCTATATCCAAGTATCTTGAATTTGCAGCTGGTTCCTATTTTTCTTACTGTGAAGACCCAAATCATTGTACTAAATGTTCTACCTGTTGGGAAGTGTCGTTGTGGATTTAAACTTTGTGTCTCAAGCCTGTTCTTGGAGTTAAATTGAATGTCCAGGTCTATATATATGGGACTGAATCTGTTCTCACACTCAGGCAGGTCAGAAGTAAATGTACTGATTTCAGCAGAATGGACCCTAACCTTGTAACACCTGTATCAACTGAATTTCACTTATGTCAATGGAATTTATTTTGATTTATGCTGATTGAGATCAGAGTTAGAATTCACATAAAAGTAATTAATTTTATTTTGATTTCAGTAAAAATCCAGACATCAAAATTCAGAAATAGGATAAGACTCTTCTGCTGAAAGTGCTAAGTTTCTTTAAAAGGAAAGACATAAAAGACATAAAAAGACATGAAAAGTCTTGTATTGTTTCTGTGCAGACATGCATGCTGTTAGCTAACAGAGAGCAGAAATGTTCTACAACATTAAGCTGTATTTTACAGTTCAATCATCTGGAATATTTCAATATAACCTGCTTACATTTTCTTCCTATATTATGTAATACGTAATACATGAGTGCGTGCTGCCACCCAGGTATCAAGGTGCAGGACGTGTCCCCCTCCTGCACAGGTATCGGATGCCAGCAGCCAATTCACCTGTGGGAGCTGTGCTTGGGTAGAGGAACTCCTCCACGTGGTAAGTGAACTCAGGCAGGAGGTGACAAGGCTGAGGACTATCAGGGAGTGTGAGAGAGAGATCGATTTCTGCACTAACACCCTATGCTCCCTGTCTCAGCCCCAGCACACAGACATGCCTTGTGCATCAGAGGACTCCTCATCCTCTATCCAAGCAACTGACGAGAGTAATTTAGGAGACAGAGCAGAATGGCAGCAGGCTTCTGCTTGTCACAGCTGGCATGTCTCCCCCATTTCCAACTTGGCCCTTCAGGTTCCTTTGCAAAATAGAGATATAGGTCTGCAAGAGGAGCCAGACCCCAGCGTTGACAATTCTCACAGCCTGGAAACTTTCCCCAGGTTAAGAAACCTGGAGCCATCAATTATATCAATTCTTCTGTGAAGAAGAAGAGGAGGGTTGTAGTGACTGGGGATTCCCTCCTGAAAGGAACTGAAGGCCCAGTATGCAGACCAGATCCATTACACAGGGAAGTCTGCTGCCTATCTGGGGCCTCAGTTGGTGATGTGTTAAGGAAACTCCCAAATATTGTTCAACCCACAGATTACTATCCTCTACTCATCTTCCAAGTTGGAAATAATGAAAGATTGACTAGAAATCTTAGGATAATTAAAAAAGACTTTAGGGCTCTAGGATGAATGGTAAAAGATTCAGGTGCCCAAGTAGTTTTCCCTTGTCTTACAGGCAATGGTGAGGGAAGGAGTGGGAAGAGCCAGGAATTAAAAGCCTGGCTCTGAACCTGGTGTGAAGAACAAAACTTTGAGTTCTTTGACAATGGATTGGTCTACACACCAGGTCTACTGGCAAACAGCGGGGTACGCTTGTCCCCAAAGGGCAGATGGACACCTTCCAAGAAGTTGGTAGGGCTAATCAAGAAAGCTTTAAACTAGATTGGAAGGGGGAGGGGAACAACACTGGCCTTGATAAAATAAAGCATGGAAACGGCACTTCAGATACAAAGGGACGATGCCCTAGGAGGGGCTCTGGTCTGCCACCTCAGTGGAAGGGGGGAGAGCACTCCAGGTGGGCACTGAATTCAAAGGTTATTTGTAGGTTAAAACTACATCTTGAAGACTACACCTAGGACTTACTGTCACTCCACTCAGGGGAAAGCTGGAAACAACAGCCCAACTGAAGTGCTTTTACACCAATGCATGCAGCATGGCCAACAAACAGGGAGCTAGAAGCTGTACCAAGGCAAGAGAACTACGACATATTTGCCATCACAGAAATGTGGTGGAACGATTCACACAACTGGAGTGCTGCCATGGGTGTCTACAAACTCTTCAGGTGGGATAGGCCTCAGGAAGAAGAGGAAAGTTTATGAACTTTGAAAGAGGGAGCAGACATCCGAGGAGGAGTATAAGGGTGAGGTGAGATCATGTAGAGAGATAACTAGATCCCAACTAGAACTTCAACTGGCCAGTTTGGTGAAAGACAATGAAAAATGTTTCTTCAAATATATTAACAACAACAGGAGGACTAAGGAGAATCTCCTGCCTCTACAGAATGCAGGAGGGACAGTAGTGACAAGGAATGAGGACAAGGAAAGAGGTACTTAATGCCTTTTTTGCCTCAGTCTTTATTAGTAAGGTGTGATGTTCTCAGCTTAGCCCCCTGAGCCAGAAGACAGTGAGAATGAAGCTCCACCTGTTCGGGAGGACTTGGTTAGAAACCTGCTTGGCCAATTAGACACACACAGATCCATGGGGCCAGATGGGATCCACCAAGGGTATTAAGGGAACTGGCAGAGGTCCTCAACAAACCCCTTTCCCTCATCTCCCAGCAGTCCTGGCTGACTGGGCAAGTGCCACTTGACTGGAGACTGGCAAGTGTTACTCCCATGTACAAGAAGGGCACAAGGGAGGATCCGGGGAACTACACGCCTGTCAGTCTTATCTCAGTACTGGGGAAGGTCATGGAGCAGATTTTCTTGAGTGCTATCACACAGCACACGCAGGACAACCAGGTGATCAGGTCCAGTCAGCATGTGTTTAATGAAAGGCTGTTCCTGCCAGACCAATCTGATCTCCTTCTACAATAAGGTTACCCATTAAATGGATGAGGGAAAGGCTGTGGATGTACCTGGACTTTAGTAAAGCCTTTGACACCGTTTCACACAGTAACCTGCTGGAGAAACTGGCTGCCCTTGGACTGGACAGGCACAGCCTCTGCTGGGTTAAAAACTGGCTGGATGGCCGGGCCCAAAGGGTTGTGGTAAATGGAGTTAAATCCAGTTGGAAACCAGTCACGAGCCGCGTTCCCCAGGGTTCAGTGCTGGGTCCAGTCCTGTTCAACATCTTTATCAATGATCTCGGTGAAGGGATTGAGTGCACCCTTAGCAAGTTTGCTGATGACGCCAAGCTGGGTGCAAGTGTGGATCTCCTTGAAGGAAGGGAGGCTCTGCAGAGGGATCTGGACAGGCTGGATCCATGGGCTGAAACCAACAGGATAAGGCTGAACAAGACCAAGTGCAAAGTCCTCCATTTAGGACAAAATAGACCCCTGCAGCGTTACAGGTTTGGGGAAGCGTGGCTGGAGAGGTGCCTGGCAGAGAAGGACCTGGGGGTGTTGGGTGACAGCAGCTGAACATGAGCCAGCAGTGGCCCGGGTGGCCAAGAGGGCCAATGGCATCTTGATCTGTGTCAGGCACAGCGTGGCCAGCAGGAGCAGGGAGGTGATTGTGCCCCTGTGCTCAGCACTGGTGAGGCCGCACCTCGAGTGCTGGGTTCAGTTTTGGGTCCCTCACTCCAAGAAGGACACTGAAGGGCTGGAGCGCGTCCAGAGAAGGGCAATGAGGCTGGTGAGGGACTGGAGGACAAGTCTTGCAAGGAGTGGCTGAAGGAACTGGGGATGTTTAGCCTGGAGAAAAGAAGGCTGAGGGAGACCTCATCACTCTCTGCAACTACCTGAAATGAAGTTGTGACGAGGTGGGCACTAGTCTCTTCTCACAAGTGGCAAGTGATTGGATGAGAGGAACTGGCCTCAAGTTGCGCCAGGTGGGGTTTAGACTGGACATTAGGAAGAATTTTTTCACTGAGAGGGTGGTCAGGGATTGGAACAGCTGCCCAGGGAGGCACCATCCATGGAGGTGTTGTAAAGACAGGTAGATGAGTTTCGTGGGAACGTGGTTTACTAAGTGGACAGGCATGGCTGGACTCAATGATCTCAGAGGTCTTTTCCAACCGGATGATTCTATGATTCTATAATACATACTTTTTACATGCATCAACCTTGAAAGAAGAGCTTTGGCTGAAAGATGGGGAAAAAAGGAGAGTTTAAGACCTTTGGAAGAAGGGGCAGGCAAAGGTTATATAGGGAGAAAATTAGAAGACCCAAAGCCCAAATGGAACCTAGTGTGGCTACTCTCATAAAAAAAAAATTAAAACACATTCCTATAAATACACAAAAGGAGGGCTAAGGAGAATCTTCATACTTCATTGGATGCATGGGGAAACAGTGACAACGGATGAGGAAAAGGCTAAGGTACTCAATGCTTTCTTTGTTTCAGTCTTTAACAGTAAGACCAGTTGTCTGAAAACCCAGTTTCCTGAGACGGAAGATAGGGGTGGGGTACTGAATGAAGCCACCATAATCCAAGTGGAAATTATTAGCGACCTGCTACACCACTTAAACACACTCAAGTCTATGGGGAGGGATGGAGCAGTTCATCTTGTGTGCCATCACATGGCACGTACAGGGCAACCAGGTGATTAGGCACAGACCCACCATTTGTGAAAAGCAAGTCCTGCTTGACTAACCTGATCTTCTGTGACAAGGTGACCTGCTTAGTCATTGAAGATGACTGTAGATGGTGTCTGCATAGAATTTAGGAGAGCCTTTGACACCATTTCCCATAGAATTTTACTGGAGAAACTGGCTGCTCACAGCTTGAATAGATGTACTCTTTGCTGTGTAAAAAACTGTCTCAGTGGCTGGGCCCAGAGAGCTGTGGTGAAGGGAGTTAAATACAGTTGATAGCCAGTCACAAGTGCCATTCCCTGGGACTCAGTGTTGGGGCCAGTTATATTATCAATGATCTGGAGGAGGGCATCCAGTGCACCTTCAGTAAGCTGTCAGACAACACCAATTTGTGGGAGAGTGTTGATCTTTTCGAGGGAAATAAGGCACTGCAGAAGGATCTGGACCAATTGTATGAGGTTCAGCAAGGTCATGTGTCTGGTCCTTCTCTTGGGCCACAACAACTCAACCCCATGCAATTTTACAGATTTGGAGAAGAGTGGCTGGAAAGCTGCCTAGTGGAAAATAACCCAGTGTGTCAGTCAACAGCCAGCTGAATACAAACCAGCAGCGTGCACAGGTGGCTAAGAATGCCAACAACATTGTATCAGAAATACTGTGACCAGCAGGAGTAGGTAAGGGATTGTCCCCCGTGTACTCAGTAGTGGTGAGGCTGGATCTCAGATACTGTGTTCAGCTTTGGGCCCCTCACTGCAAGAAAGACACAGAGGTGCTGGAACGTGCCAAAGAAGGGCAACAACGCTGGTGAAGAATCTGGAGCATAAGTTTTATGAAGAGTAGCTGAGGGAACTGGCATTCTTTAGCCTGGAGGTTTGGGAGAGACCTTATAACCTCCTACAGCTATTTCAAAGGAGGTTGTAGTGAGGTGGGTGTTGGTCTCTTCTCCCAAGTAACCAGTGATAGGACAAGAAGAAAAATCATGAAGTTGCAGCAGAGAAGGTTTAGATTGGATATTAGGAAAAATTTCTTCATCAAAAAATTTCTTCATCTGTTCAATGTTGTCAAACATTGGAACAGGATGCCCAAGGAAGTGGTTGAGGCACCATTTCCAGAGGTTTTTAAAAGAGGTGTAGATGTGGTGGTTGGGGACATGGTTTACTGGTGAACTTGGCAGTGTTAGTTTTACAGTTGGACTCAATAATCTTTAAGGTCTTTTCCAATCTAAACAATTCTATGATAATAATGTATGGAGAAACCTATCTAGTCGTTTCATTTCATGAACGTCTACACTTTTGTTTTACAGAAGAATATTAATAGTGAGAGTGCAAGACTATGAAACAGGACAGTGTTTCTTTAAATCAACCTTTCTTTCCATTTTCATTGCCCAGCTCAAACTCTGAAATAGTCCCAGAAAACATGAAAATTTGATGTATTATACCCAAGTCATGATTTTTCAATTGCAGTAATCACAATGAATGAACCTGAAGTTGTTTTTGGATACTTGATATGCAAGCTTCAATACCTTGCAGTGCATTTTGATAGTTTCTGTGTTGATCTTAAAAATGTAAGTCAGTTCATCTCACTCTGAAACGCTTTCTAATGATCAACTGCTGCTGTTGTAACCTAGGGTGATGTATAAAGCCAGGTTTCTGAGCATGGTGCAGTAGACCTTTCTGTTGAAGAAAGGAGGATCTTTTCAGAGACTGTAGGATGTGACAAAATAAAGATTGAATCTGTGAGCTTCTAAAAAATATAAATCTGGAGCTAAAATCTGCCCGGGGTTAGAACTATGAGATTCTATTTAATTGTATAAATCTGGATTTAATCTGAAGGGTTTCATGGATCTTATGTTGAGGCATCTTGGATTGATCGGCTATTGTGGAACTAGATGATTACAAATTAAAAAAATGCAAAGAATGAAATGCAGCTATGTTTGTAAAAAGGAATGCTGCAAGCACATCAGCTTTGTAAGTCAACCATCACATTCAAATCAGGTGGAAATAAATGTACTTCCTATGGAAATATCTGGGTAACATTCCATATGGTTCACAGAAAGTAAGCAGAGCACGAAAAGGACAGTCGTAATTCTTTCTACTGCCCCAAGGAAAACCCACATGTTTTGGCTCCATTCCCTGGACTTTAATGGAGGGAATCTGGAGGTACACCAGTATCCTTTCAAGATGGTTCATTATCAAGAAACCTGACAGAATAACAGGCAAATTTCTTAGTATTTGTGTGTGTCTGTGTGTGTTCAGCACCCTATCTCTTGTTCACGTTAACCACTGCATCTTCAAAAAAAGGTTCTTTAATTTGCTGCTGGGTACTTAGGCAAGAAGACTTCTTTTCACAAATGACAATATTACAAAAGAGACCTGCAAGTGCCGAGTTTCTACACTTGAACAAATCCTCTCTGCAACCAAAATATGCTGAAGTCCTTAAAGGTGGGAATGACTAATCGTGCAAGGAAACTGTGATCTCACCGGTCTTTTGGGAATGGTACCTTCAGGTAGACATACTATTTACTTTTAGATTTGAAATTCTGAACAAACGGCAGACTAGTGGAGACAAAACCAAGCTTCAAACACACTAACATACTTTATGTAGCAAAGCGAGAACACTTGAACTCCATTTACTCTTCCTCTAATAACAATGAAAATGTTTTTGTGTTCTTGACTGTTTGCTTAGTATGTGTCCCTGCCGCCATACATGCTGCTCTCCTTGCAAGGAATGGTAAGACCCAAGCTGACTGATATGCCTGGATTTGCACTGTGTTAAGCTGCACTGAGTGGATTTATTGTCTCTGGTTCTTCTTGTATGCTAATTGCCTAAACCTCTTTTTGTGGCATGGTGTAAATACAGTCTACATAAGGTGCTAATCTTTCTGCACACTCACAGCATGGGAGGACTTCCCAAATCCTTCATTCTAAAGTTTGTTTCAAGCAAAAATCTTCTTCAAAGTCACTGTCTTGATTGCAGGTTTTCATCAAAATGTGCATACCAGCTAAGCCGCTAAGGCAGTGAGTGCAAATCAGTCCCAGCTGACTGGAAACTTTTGGAAGAAGTTCATGACCTGAATGGATGGTCTCAGTTTAAAGTATGCAATAAAATCCAAGGTAATTTTCTACCAAATATTTCATGCAATGCTTAAGATTTCTTATCCATCTCCTTAACAACTAACACATCACTATTTATTGTTTGTATGACTGCACCAGCAAGATGGGTCACACTGAAGCACAGGCACAACCTTTAAAGGTCTGCTACCTATACCAATAACAGCGTAGGTTATGAACATTCTCTTGGCACTCCCTCCTACAATTGATACGATGTGGGTTTTACTTCCTTCCCTATATTCTGTAGACAAGCAGCTAATCAGTCTGACCATTTACTGAATGAGCTGACAACTGCAAGAACCAGATGTTAAGTTCTAGAATTTATTTTTCCAGCAGGGTCATTTAGGTCTCTGATTTGTTTCCTAGCTAGCTCTTCTTAAGTCTTTATCTGCATTCTTGGCTGATTTCCATCTAAACAATAAAGCATTTATAAGTCCTAGTTTCCCCGTAATCATCGTCTCCAACTGCTATTCCAAGAAGTCCCCTGTGTAATGATGTGAGGATTTTATTTTCCTTGCGAAAGCTGTGAATGAGGTACAGATTTTGTTATGTCAGATACAATATTCGTATCTTGTTTATAACTGCTCAAAAGAACATACTGTGAAGCTTCATTCACAGAATCGACATTTCAAACTTATCAGAACAGGACTTACACTCTGATGTTTGCACAATTACCAAAGTTATCTTTGATGGGTGGAGGAACAAGCTTGTTTTGGATGGAGTGAATCCATCCGAGTCTCCATGGGGAGCAAAGAAAGGACATGAAAACCTGGGATAGCCTTTGCAATCATACTGATAACAGATAGTTACCCTGGAAACACTGGGGGGAAAAGAAATGAAATCGTATACATTTTCCTAGTAAAGACTCTTATTCTTTGCTTACTTTCATCCAGAGATTAATTCTAAACAGAGCAAACTTTCAAGAAATATGTATCAACATTTTTAAGAGTGCAGTTTTGAAGTTCCTTATGTTTTGGTTTTGCATAAAGGAAAAATATTAAAACAGAGAATATTGCCTAATATGTTAAAACTTATTTGTCAATACGTGACAGAATTGTAAGCATACCTTCAAATTACTGCCTCCTCCTTAGCAGATTTGCTTCCCTTAAGATTAGGACTTCAAGTCTCTCTCTCTCTTTTGCAGTTCTGCTATGAAGGAACTTTTAATTTTAATAATCTTGTAACTTACTTTGCAACCCTTGATACTTCCATGCGTTTTCAGGCAATACTTCCAATTTGTTTTCCACATAAATTTGATGTCACTGGTTTCCTATCATACAGTTGTCAGGTGTCCAGAATTTAAGTGAGGGTTTAGATGGTTATTATGAAATATTTTCTGTAAGCACCTCATTTTAGATGAAATGCTTCAAGAAAATGAATCACTAAGAATCCTAGAGGTTGTGTAGAAAGAGAGTACAGATTTGGCAGGTTGACATAGCTCTCCATACAGTACTATGGTGATACCACCCTAATGTACCAGCAAATCCTAAAAATACATCAATAGTTCTTCCCGCCAATCAGACATTAAATGAATTCTGTGCTTTAGATGCAAATCTTGGCTCAGAAAGTCCATGAACTTCCAGCTGCCAGCAGCAGAGAAGGTGTATCACAGAAGAACCTTCCCTCTTGATAAAAAATAGGTTACTACACTTAAAACATTTGGAGTTAGATATCTGTTTTTCTAGGATCAAACCATTTCAGATGACAGCTGGATCGTATGTAAGAATCTTACGACTTTTCTTACTGTGTAGATTCCAGACCTTTCTTCTATTAGTGATGCCAGCAGCTTTCTATACTACAGTTGAGATAAAGTGGCTTTACCTGCATCCAGTCCTCTGTGCTGTTACATGGTATGGCAGAGGTTTGTCGCCACTTATGGAACCTGTTTAAATCATCATCTCATGTGATACAGAAAATGTCTAGTTCAGCCTTCTGGGTTTCGTTTCAGGAATAGACATGTGTGATCCTACTGAGTCTAAGCTTAAAGCCTTCAGTCATCATGTTTTCTCAGAGTCTGGGGAAAGCCCTGTCGCAGCAGCAGTAACATCTGTACTGATAGGTTTGTGTTGTGGCAGCTTTACTGAGCCTGGGAAACACTATACTGGGAGCTGCTGAGGCTTCCTTATGTGGCTTTAACTGCATCTCTGCTTACGACTTTGCTGGCATATTTTCCCGGCTCTGTGGAATGATTTTGTTACTTTTCACTCAGCTTAATATGCCAACAAAAGTTTGAAGTCTAGACCATACATTAACTTTACTGTAGGTCCTTTGATATAAGAAATACGATACTACCAACTGTTCTTTAAAAATCCTTCCTTTTGCTTATTCAGTCACCAGGTCAAATCCACTGCAAACTACGCTCTTACAAACCATCATGGAACTCAGTACTTTTATTTTGTTGTTTCACAGATCATGAGAGAAGCTTTGAAGACTAAACAACTTTCCACAGCTGAAGAGATGTGCTTGTGATAAATAATCATAATATACTATGAAAATGTTATTAATATACTTTATAACTTGATGCCAATGGATGCATCACATACTCTGTTTTGGTTACGAAAACGTTCTAACTACTTTTGCTGGTCCATCTTATTTTTATCAGGAATTTTGTTTTGTGTATTTGTAAAAACTGGCGAAGAGAAGCGATGATCGAATTTGCCTAGTTTGGCCTTAGTAACAAGGCAAGAAGTATCTCCTACATTTTGTGGAGTAAGAAAGAGACAGATAAGGCATGCAATCCAGCTCTTATTTTAGACTCACAGCTTCTAGTATAGTTCTGAAGATTATGATAATTACTTCTTTATTTATTTTTAATCGACTGATTAATCTTTTTCATTCTTTGACCCTTCTTAGTGATTGTGTTGGCATGCATGAGCAGGCCTATGACTATTATGTTTCCATGATTGACTGATGCTCCTCTTGCTCAGTAAGACTTCATAGAGGAAAGAGCAAAAGTTTGCTATCTTTGTTCATCATACTTCCCACTAAGAGGTCTTCAGTATGAATCTGCAAGCTTAAATACAGTAAATATTTATGACTCATATGGAAAGACAAAAGGCAATAGTAATATGTGAACAGCTTAATTCCATCTTGAGTTATAGACATCTTGAGAGCTGTTTCTGGCTGTTCCCTGAGCTGGTTACACACAACTGTTTGTCTCCTCCTTTCTAAAGTGACCTCTATGGAAATGCGAATTGTTAGCCAGTGTAAAAGTTCCACTTCAAATGACACAAATTTCCAGTTATCTTGGAGGTTTTCCTCTGCTCCATGGATGCTAACATATACATGCTCTGATCTACTCCCTGTTTTCAATAGCATTGCATGAAGAGGGCCAGATTCTGCCTAACAAATGTGGACGGACAAGTATTCTGTAACTGAGTTCGCCTGCAGGGGAGCAACTTCAAAAATTGCAGTGACATTCCTTCCTGGAGTTCACCAGAAATTTCAAATGCTTTTCTAAGGTATCAGAATAAAACAAAGTCACATAAGTCTTTAAGTCTTTTAAGAAAACTTTTTCTAACTGCGAGGTACCCAATAAGTTTGTTCCCAGACTGTTTTGGTTTTGTATGCAAAGAACAGCCATGTGCCTTCAATTAACATTAATTTGATTTTAAATTGAAACAACAAAATAAGGAATAACAGTTTCCATGACAGACCACAGCATCTATGTCTTCTTCGTCTTTAGTGAAATATGTAAGAAAGTGAATGCCTCTGTCTTTTCTGTAATGAGACAGGGAAAATAACAGAAACATCCTAAAGGCTTAAATATTGGATTTGAATTTGCAGCTTAAGTAAGAAGAATTTTCAGGTTACAACCACCCACTTTCCTGACCTGATTAATTCTACCTCTTCTGCAATCTCAAAATAAAAACAGAAGTCAAATTATTTTTCTGAAAGTTGTGAAATCTGCTTCTGATGATAAAGGAATCATACTAAGCATGGAAACAGGAATGTCTGTATCTTTGTCAGAATGCTAGCAAGAATTTCTGTCCTCTCTTCTGCTTAAATGGGAATGATTATGACCAGAATCTTCCCACTTTGTGTCTTTGTGAATGTCAGAGTAAGAAAATTACACGAGACAAGTGTTGGTTTATGCCTTGAATATACCACTTTTCCCGGTGGCTTCTGTTTACAGAAAGATAAACTCTTCTGGTTAAAGAGAGAAAATAGCTACAGGAGCCAATTAAAGCATCAAACTGCTTTCTTAAATTTTTCCAGAAGCATAACAAAGTCCATTAAAACAAAACTCTAAGGAGGACACGAGCAACTGTTATTTGAAATGTCACCTAAACCACCAAAATTTCCTGTTCCTATCATGATGTTCTTCCTAGTTAAGTTTATGATCTGCTGGGGACCTTCATTATTCACAAAAGGCAAGGTGTGATTCACAGCCACCCTGGTAACCACTTAGGTAGATAGCTGCTTTATTTCAAGCAATAGGAACTAAAAAATTATACACATTCTCTTCAAGGCATTGAAGGATGGTGCACCTATTGCAGACCATTGTTCTGCTGTCCTGGCTTTCATTTTGTAAAGAATAGCAGTACTCTGACTTACAGAACAAAACAATAGCTTTGAATTCTAACAGCAAGTTTTGGCAATACATATAACATAACCATTGCTAGTTGGAAAATCTGGTAATATTCTACAATAATAGACAGGACTGGGAAGAACTTTTGCTTGTTTTTCTTTATATTTCTTTATTCACTATGCTGTAGTGGATGACCAACTGCAGCCGTGATTTTAGAGGGAGGTAAAATGATATTCAAGAGCAGCTTCTACAGATAGAATAAACAGTCAAAGCTATGGGCATGCAGATTCTTAAACAGGAACAGCAATAGTAGGTGCTGAGAATTAT
Organism: Neomorphus geoffroyi; assembly: GCA_033558235.1. Lineage (NCBI taxonomy): Eukaryota > Metazoa > Chordata > Aves > Cuculiformes > Neomorphidae > Neomorphus > Neomorphus geoffroyi. The sequence goes on from JAUMJM010000048.1 coordinate 5,282,219, forward strand.
TGGTCTGAATTTCAGTTCTGTTAAGCAGACAATTTGAAAGAAAGAGTGATTGGAAGCATTGGAGCAGCAAGAAAGGTTAGCGTGGACAGAGGTGATTGTATGGTTATCTTCGACAAGACCAAAGAGGTAAACAGATCATTACCAGCTACTGAACACCAAAAGGATGACTAGAGATGTTGGAGTATATCCTGTGTTACAAAACCCGTGTCTGCAATCAGTATGCACCTTACAACACCTAGTAGAACTTTATTCTGAAGACTGACTGTTGCCTTGAAGTCTCCACTGAGGACAAGAGTGAGTTGCAACAGTTGTTTTGTGAAAAGCATTCTTTCATCTGTAAGTGGATCCTTCAGTATAAAACCCAAAGGTATTTGGCTTAAAGCATCAGTGTCAGCTCCTTTGCTAACATCTTCCTGACACTGACATTTTCTCCCAGATCCTCTGAATTATCAGGTACTTACTTTGCTACTTCCATTGCACACCTGAAGAAGGGCTTATACATCTGGAAGACAGACTGTTTTTTTTCCCAATTTGTCATTAAGTTTGATTAAAAAAAATGCTGCTTCTTCCTATGAGTTTTGCATTATTTGAAAAGCTGTTATGTCCACAGAGGATTTTGTCTAAAGCCCAGTGAAGCTGAGGACATTGCTTTAAATCAAAGTAACAAACGATACCTAGTTTTCAGTGAGCTAAATTCAATCCAGTATTTTGCTTACTATATTCCTATCAGGAAACAAACTGAATTTGCCTTCGTAATCTGTTTTAACATCTTAGATACTTCCATTTATCATTGTGTATTTAACCTTCCTGCAATCATGTTCATTTTAGCCAATACCAGTGTAGAGTTATTTGTTTTCTTTTGCTATTTTCATACACCTCTCCTGACTCTAAGCTATTATAATTTAAAATTCATGGCTGAAGTTATAAGTTTTGTCCACTTATTTAATTATCCTGATATTGTAGAGCCTTTTAAGAGCAATAAAACTAAAACTGCAGATCTTGAGACTCCATCTTGACTATCTTCCTGTCTATATTTTACTTAGTAAAGAGCCCGCGCTTCTCCCAAATGCAACAGAATCATGTGGTCACTTGCTCAATACTTCCCTCTCCTATGTTTTCTGCTGCCCCATCATGGGGTGGGGAGAAGGACTGGAAACAGAGGAGTTAATACTCCAGAACAGTTTAAAAGGTGAGCAAAGGGAGAGAAAATACAATAATAATAACAAAATGAGTGACAACACAAAGCAAATCATGCATCGCCTGAAAACCAACAACCAGAGTGCTCCTGACCTGAAATAGTGAGCCATGCTCCACAGCCACACTTCTGAACTGAGCTGTGAAACCAGGCCATGATTTCCACACCAAACCCCACATCACCAGCACAGACCCTCAGGCAACTGCTCCCCCTGTACCCTAAGCATGGCATCATGGTAATCATGGCATTGAATATACCCTTGGCCAGTTTGGGTCTGCAGCACTGCCTGGATCCCCTTCCAGCTTCTTGTGAAATTTAACTCTATCTGAGCCAAACCCACAACACTTTATATTCAGTTGCATATACTGAACTTGATAGAACTGGGTTCTTATTAGAATAAGCAGGAGGAGTTTGCATTATAACATCACACTTAAAAACTCCAAAACTTCCCCAAACCTAACAACTAATTCATGATCTTAAGCAAATCTGTTGGTTTAGGATCAGAAAATTACATTAAAGGAAGAGCTAAATGGAATTATTTTCATATTTCTTGTCAAGCTCTGCTTGTCCATAAGTGATTCTCCAGCATGCAGAGTGAAGCGCTGACTCCTTTATTTTTCTGTCTCTGTGAAAAAAAAGGTGTCAATTGAGAACACATTCCTACATGGGTAAAAAGGAAGATCATGCAGTTTAAGTCACCAAACAAAGCATTTAAGAGCTGTGGGTTCATTTCTTCTTTCTCTGTGAAATGTATTCTGAGTGAAAGACATCATATCCCTCTGTATTTCAACTCTCCCTCCAGAAAACAGGAATAGTAATGTAATTCGCAGTATGGCAGGAAGTCTAATATCAGATGCTGTGATAAACATACAAACTAAAGGAGTTTATTTTTTGGGTCATATCAACATTCATAAGAAAAGAACTGTGTACACTCAAAGTCTAATCCAGTTCCTGCCAATAATATTGATGTTACTTTGAGCAGCAACTGGATCAGAATCTTGATAGAAAAAGTATCAACAGAATCACAACATAATGGTATTTCTCACAGCTACAAAGCCATCCAGGAAACAGAGTCTTTTTCAGTAATAAGTTCATGCTACTTTCTCTTCTGTGGTTACATTTCCACCTGGGTGGAACTTCAAATTCAAGCAGTAGATATTTAGATTCAGGTGTCTAATTATGAACTTAGTACAAAGGCTTCTATTACAGCCAGAGGAGCTGAATGGTTCCATCCATAAATTGCTGTCAAATGGTATTTATAATACCTTTAGATTTTCCAGGAGACATCCAGCTGTCAATCCAAAAGGCAGAGAAATCCCATAGGTCTTGTGTCACATCTGCCCAATCCTGTACAGCTGAAGACATCTCAGTTGGCATTAGATATGTCTGTTCAGGAGACTGAATCAACCCTCCTGTCAAGAGAACCAAAGACATTTTAAGACCTATTCAGCTCTGCCTGAAGCAAACTTTTACATCTGGTCAGCTGAACCTCTTTCAAGACTTACTGACAGTAATGAGAGATCAGGCATCTATCTTGTGTGTAGATGCCTTTATTTAAATACCTAAATACAGGTAGATATCAACAACCTGAATCCGTATCACTCTCTTATATTTGCTATTTTGATCACAACATGGATGTGACCTAAAAGGATAAACTGCTTCAGTACAGAGAGTGAAAATATACACCCTGGCAGTAATTCTTGATATGGTCTTCCTCAAAACTCCCCAGAAGCAACGGTAGCCACAGCTAGGATGTTACACTCTAAACTCTAGTGAGTCAGAAACACCTGAAATATAAAGATCAGGAGTCTGAGCAATAGGAAAGATGAAGCTGCTTGTATAGGTTTTTCTAAAGAATTATTTCCATGTTCAAATCCAATGGTACATAGGAAAAGCAATTACTGTAGTTATATTACACGCAGAACTAATAGTGGGTATCACTATTAGAGAAGATGGAAGCAATATGTGAGTGATCGTCTGTGACTTTCTCAGCTACCATAACTTCATTAAATGGTTTAAGATAGAAGAGTTACAATAGGTGGGGATGCAAAAATGTTAGTTTGTATTAATAGTATCAATACAAAGGCAGCCATGGGGTGTGATTAAAAGCAGGTGTCTACTGAGAACTAAGTTGTACTTCAGCCTTCAACCTTCCCAGATAAGTAAATCAAGCCTAAAAGAAAATGCATTTGATTTCACGGTAAATAATCACTATAGTACTGTCAGTCATGCTGTGCTGTTTGTTATTCTGTTAAAATGGCGTAGCTGGCAGACCTTCTGTTCTGTGACTGCTGCTTCACATACTTAAGACTTATAAATTTAAATCCTACTGACATCCTTTGAAGATAAAATGAAACCACTTACACCATGAGTTTCTAAATATTTTTGCCTTCTTATTTCAGACCAAAAGTAGCTAGAGTTATAAAGAGAACACTACTAAGCTATTGTCAGAAAATGTGTATCAAAGGAATTTTGAAAACTATGGCAAAAATTGATTTGGATTGTACATATTTTAGCAGGATGGCCTTTGGATTTACATTTTATACCTTTAAGAATCTCAATCATGTTGAAGAAAGGTGTGCTTGACACAGACTGACTGTCTTCCATTTCAGTAAATATATGAATTAATTTCTGAGCTTCCTTTGTTCTTCAATAGATGTAAGCAGCAGACTGTGCAGTTCTATGTTTTTTATCCTTGTCATGAAAGTGGAAAGAAAGTTACTCTTTGAAAGTCTGGAAAAGTATGCAAAAACTACATAATGGTAATTTCATCTAACAACTATTTTTTCTGAATGTTCTCCTTTATATCATAAATTCCCATTATTAAATTGAAATAAATAAAGAGAAAGAAGAATATTTTGCCAAGTAAGGATTGAAATTTACTGTTTCAAAACAGATTACTGAGAACTGTGGATTTCTTCCCAGATTCCTATTATATAGCTTTTCTGTGTGTGCTTTACAATAGACAGCCTCACACAGCATCCAGATTTTGTGCCAGGAATGCTTATGGCATTAGTTATTTTTGAGAATTTACTTTGGGATCTTTTATGTGGATGTAATATAGAAACATTCAAATGTCTGGGGAAATTTGAAATCACAATGGAACTAATTAAGAGATGTCATAGCTATTGCCCACTAAAGCACAGCACTGCTGCTCTGGAGGGGCTAATGGGAAGTTGTGTCATTTCATGGAACCAGAGACATACAAATGATCAACACTGCAACAGAAGCCCAACAGGCAGGATTAAGTTTCCTAAAACCTTTCCCCTGCAATCAGTATGTGTTCAGTTGGATCACAGTGTCTGCAATTTGGCAGTGTTGCGAAAATCACAGATGCATAAACATAATTCAGGCATTCTCCATTAGAGCACTATGGAGCCTAAATCTCCACCTGCAAGCAAAACATTTAGTAGGTAACATGAGTCTTCTATTTAATGTGAGTTGTTGCCTTCCAAAATACTAAAATTACATGGTCTGTTAAACTTAACATTCACAACGATCATCCCATACCTATGACCTTAGCAGTCATGTGATAAGAACAGGACAAGGTATGGATCCTTGTCTATAGGATAACAAATATTATTTTAAGTTTTTTTTTTAATTTAAAGAAAATATATAGAAGGGGTCTTCCTTTTGATCTATTGCAAAAACTTGCTCACAAATCCTTAATGAATACTTATCCAAATCCTATATTTGTGCACTTCTATGAAGAAAATTTCTGCCTTGAATGAAGAAGAAAAAGGAGACAATTGGTAACCTTGAAGTAGGTTAACTAGGGTTGCTGAAAAAAAAATAGCCAAGATTTTGGGCACAGAAGTAATTCTTCAGGTTTCTGGGAGAAAAATGAATGCCCATAAACATATTTATTTTAATATTCATTTCTGTGATGCATGATTATTTTACCTTCCATTTACTTTAGTCTGTGAATCTTCTGTTTATGAAGACATAAGCACCACGAACCACTTTGACACTTTCCATTTCCTTCATCTGCAGCAGTAATGTTATCTAAAATAAACGGGCTGTCCAGCTAAGGAAGGAGACGTAACGAGTGTTTTCGCAAGCCTGCTTGTTTTTCTGTGAAGCTACCCCAAGGCGTGAAAGTGGGAGGGGAAGGGGAGAAGGGCTTAGGGCAGACGTTGCTGGAACAGTCACTGTCCAGCAAGATCAACCTGTGTAAATGTGACAAACGTAAAAGAGATACGAAGAGGTGAAGGTGAAACTGCGTTTGTGCCAATGGAGAGAAAAAAGAATTGCTTGGCACAACTTGTGTTGAATCTGTGGGTTATAGCTTGTGAGCCAAAGAAACATGTGCATTCTCACATGCTATTTGTACTTACTTGAGATACAGGTGGCTGCACTTGAAAATAAGTACACAGTGTACTCTGTATGTTGTCCTTTCCACAACACAGATGTTCACATTCTCCTCAAAGGACCCAGTTCTAGTTTGTAAATATGGATTCTTCCATAACAGTAAACTCTTGATTAATATGTGTACATGAGATTTCCATTAATTCTAAATTTGGAAATTCAGTCATCCTCTGGCATAATCCTTCATTTTTATCAACTTTCTTTATTTTTAGAGCCTCCCTATAGTGCACTACTATAATTATTTATCTACCTGTATTTTTGGGAGGAAAGGAAAAGGTAGCATCCCATCCTAGAAAAAAGGGAAACTGAAGCATTGATTTCCCTGTGTTGTGTCTTTTGACTTCATGTTCATGCAGCTCTTCCCTTGCTGTTAAGATCCCTTCCTCCCTGTTAAAAGGCAAAAGTCTTGCTGTAACCCCATAATTTTGCTGGAGTGAGCAAATGGAGGCCCACTTAAAGTTTGCTCTCTTTTCTCAGTAAGAACTCATTTGTCCTTATTTTCTTCAAACTAAGTAAGTGCAGGAACTTCATCTCCACCCCAGATGTGTGTAGCCTGTCTAAAGAACAGAAAACACATTACAAGAAATAACTTCCTAGATTTTTTGCAGAAACCTTGGTTCAAATCAGTGCTTTTCAGTTACTACTTCAGTAAAAAGAACAGGCAAAGGAAAAACCATTTTACCTCAGTGCTGCACTTTGGGAACTGCTTTCTTGCTCTTTCTGCTGCTGTTCCCACCACTCTTCTCAGCCAGCATTCAGGTTCTATTTAATGCATGCACTGTGTGGTAGAAAGTAGTTGATGTTTTTCTAGTTAAATAACATAAATTTAAAAAAAATATTTGTGAAACCTATGCACAGTGATTCCAAATTCTTATCCTGTGCTCCAAAACCTGAATGACAAGTGATCCAAGTATAATGGATATTTAACTTGCTTCCCTTCCTCTGCTGCTCCTGGAAGACAGAATTCTCTTTAGTGCTGAATATTTAGTTTTCCTCACTTCCTATTTACTTCTTTTAGCACACTGATGGTCACATCTGGAAAGAGCAGACCTTTTGGCCAAGCAGAACTAACAGTTCTGTCACACTAACTGTTTAACTAATTTCCATCTGGAAGTCACCCTTTTAGTGTTAGGACCACATGACCTAATATATTTAATTGCAAGGTCAAGTCTTCTGCCTGATCTGTTTGGTTTGGATTTAGTCACTGATAATAACTTGTATGGGTATAAGAAGAGAAAGTTTCGAAGGGAAAGCGCTAAGATTAGTCATCATCCATCGAACAGCTAGATAAATATTACTGAATATGGATATTTGAGATGTAAAACTAATATAAATGAAGCAGTAAGATGCAATGTAATAACCATACAAAAACTCTAATGCCAGCATTTATCAAACAGAAAAAATGTAAACTATACAACAATATAGCAAAGTGTAAAAGGAAAGAACAAGCAGTAGTTGCAGAAACCACAGCTCTTCCTTATCTTCTTTAGCTCATGTTTCTCTGACCCCTTCTACTTCACCAGTGCTTCTGCTTGGCTTTCTTCAACAAGGTTCAGTGCCTTGTTCAAATCTGCCTTCATTCACAGTAGTCCTGTACAAATTCCCAGACAAATTGTACGAGAGTATTTTATTTTATTTTAAATCCTCCTCCTCCCTGCTCTGTAGCCATAATAGTTACAGAAATCAACAGAGTGCCGGTAAACACTAACAAAGCAAACCATTAATGATGCAAATGAATGTTACAAGGATCAGAAATACATCACTGAGTGACTCATTACATTGTGTATGTGTGGGTTGGAAAGCAGTTCTTCTCATCTTGTATTTGTTGTAGTCCTTTTCCATCTTATCTATCTTGTAACCTCTCATCCTGGGGCGGGGAACGTACTTTTCCCTGTGTTGGTAATGGTATGTTGGTCCTGTGCCCTCTTGTATTCCTCCCTTTCTAATGGGAACTAAAGGCGGAAAGATATTTCCCGGACCCAATTCTATGCCAGTGCTAACTTGACTTTCAGCTGGTTCTAATTTGTTATTAGCACATAAATATCAAAACTAAAGGCTAACGTCAAACAAGTGAAGCATCTGGATTCCACTGGTACGTATGAACACTTAGGTCCTGGAAAAGTGCAAACCAGATCTCTCCTAGGTTACTGGCGGACAAAGAATATTATGCCTTGGATAAATTTGCTCTGTTGTGCTGTGCTCCCTGAGGCTACTGTGCTGCTGCTACCTCTACACTATACCACAAACAAGTAGATTTATATTGAGGCTGAAAGCAGTTCTCTAGCCAGATCTCCTAAAAAGCAGAAACCATGGAATTGTAGAGTGATCAGGTTGTAAGGCTGGAAAGCACCTCTGGAGGTCATCCTGTGCAACCCTCTGCTCAAATCAAGTCTAATTTAGATTAAGTTACACAGGGCCCTGTGGATTAATTTCCATGTCAGTGGAAGCTTATTGACTTAAAAAATTCCAGGACTGGAAAATCTACCATGACTCTTATTAAACTCTTTCTGTAAAGAATTGCCACTACTGTTTGTAAAAAAATGTTCATTTTCAGTCTGTGTTTGACTAGTTTTATCATCATCTATTCTTTAATACTGATTTCTCGTTTAGGTATTGGGTGGCAGTTGCTGTCATCACATAACCCTTTTTGATAAAATACACCAGACTGACCTCCATGAATCTGTCCCTGTATTAAGATTTCCATGTTCCAATTGCTTTTGCAACCCTGCTCTGAGCATTCTTTAATTTATTAACACACGGATAACAACTGTCCAGTCCTGGGCAAAAGAGCTGGACATAACATTCCTACTTGCAGCACCAAATACAGAGCTAATGTGTGTCTTTCCTATCCACAGTCAAGATCCTCCTTTTTATTTATCCAAGGATTATAATAACACTTTTGGAAAGAGCACCTTTGGTAGCTCAAACCCTAATTATCTGTCTGCCATGAACTCCAGTCTACTCTTGCTAAGGAAAGCCATCCACATCCTGCAAGAGTATTTCTAGGTATAGGGCTGCCCATTTAGTCATACTGGTCCTGTGATTCTATGAATTTGTTTGTGATTTTCTTATCAAATGATTCCAATATACTAAACAGCCCTTTTCACTAGTTACTTTAGTTACAGTTTTTGTATCATCTGCAGAACTAGTGAGCAGAGATTTGATGTTTCCTTCCAGACAATTTTAAAAAATGTGATCATTATCTGAGAACCAGGAAGTGGGCTTCCAGGGTCTCACTAAAGAAAACACCAGATCATTGATGATTCCCTATTTACATTTATATTTTAAGAATTGATCTGTTTGCTTTTATTTTATTCAATATGTGCAATGTTGATATTTTATTTTTTCTCCTTCCTTAATCAAAATGCCAAAAAGTACCAAACAAAATTTTTAATAGAACTTGAACTACATTACATTCATATGAATTTGGTGGCCAGACACAAATGTCAGAGTTGAGGCTGCATACGTGGGAGAATCCTCTCTCCACACATTACTAGTATGTGGAGTCTAAAATTTCATTTTAAAATCTCTGATTATGAGAGAGTTTTGGCCCTGAGAGTTTTTCTGTTGCTCAGGCTAGGGGCCTTTATAATCACATGTAAAATTATTCTCCAGTAACGAATTTCCAGATGGACCACTCTCTTGCACGAATACTAAAAAAATATTGAAAGCTACCCAACAGCAGCCAATGCACTGTGGCATATCAGTGCTTAGAGTGAAGAGAAGACTAATTTCTTTCTTCTTTTTTTTTTTAGTTTTGTTTTGTTTGCTTGATGTTTTCCTTAAAAGTTTATCTTAAATGAAGGAAGGGAAATATTTACAACCACAATGGAACAATGGCCTGGAACTAAGGAAGGGAAAGTTTAGGTTAGGCTGTAGTAAGAACTTCTTAACTGAAATAGTCTTGGACTCTGAAAGAAGTTGGTTGAGACAGCATCACGGAAGATTTCCATAAACTACAGGTGAGACACTCCAGAGACCCACGCTATAAAGAATGTAATTTGGTAAAAGTTGAATACTAAGAAATCACCACCTTTTTTATAACCTTTCCTTATCTAGCCCGTTATTAGCAACACAAAGGGGTATCTAAAACTGAAGAAAATTTAAGAACCTTACATACATAAAAAGATATATCTACCATGATACAGATCCTATTGAGAATGAAAGGCCAGTGGAAAAATCCAGGCCTAGTTTTATATTAGTTATGATTACTGTTAAACAGGAACATTCGTGTGCTGAATTCTTCAAAGTCAGACCCATAAAATTCAGCCCCTTGAGAATGTTCTAAGAATAGGCTGTCCTTTTGAACTGCCAGCAGACCAAACTTTAAAACAGAAGATTTAGGAAGTGAAAGTGAGATTTCTTGAGACTAGAGATGGTACCAGAGTAGTCAAGGTTTCATCACTTTACTCTTACCAGTTCTCTGCTGAACACAAAATACCTAAGTAAGGAAATATTCAGTTCAATTTGGAACTGATTTCTATTTACTTATTTAAAGAAATAAGTGTTTTCTTAACTAGCTAATGAAGTTTCCTATTTAAATCAGAATTTAAATATGCTCTATGGCACGAAATTCAACCTTTGTAGTTATACCATACAAAATAAGCCAGGAGCTGGATAGCACTTTTTGTAAAGCAAGTCCATTTCGTGCAGTAAAAATGCTGCAGATCTACTTCGCTGGAAGTGTTCAGTCTGTCTGCTTCTTTCTTGCTACATTCATATTTAACAATTGCAATTCTCTGCTACACAAACATAAGTCTGAATTGAAGGAAAAAATAATTTTGTAGGTCAGATAACTTTAGAGGAGTTACAGTGATGATATTTGTCCTGCTATGTGCAGAATCCGCTGTCAACAGTGCCAGAAGCACCATTTTCCTGAAGCCGGATTCTCTTCTGTTTCTGTGACATATGTCCAGGACTGAAGAAAGAGTAAAACTAGTCCCCCTAGTGTACTTTTGTTGTAAGATATTTAGGTCTTTAATCAGCTGAAGTTTATCTATGAGCTAATTGATAAATCTTTTCTATTTTCTGTATTTTTTTAAGGTACTGATATAATTCTTGGTGAAGGATAATTCTCTTGGCCATTTTTCTTAGGATTATAGTTTCTGGGATCAAAAAATTCCACAGTGGAACAAAATTCCATAATAGAAAAGTTCTTACATGGTGAAAGATAAGAACTAGATGATATTTTGCTCCTGTTTATCAAAGCCTATAATAAATATCTCTATATTTATTGAAGTTATTAAAATCTGTATTTTTATGGTAAAATTTAATTTTAAATCTGTGTATATCCAACTCTTTTCATTATAGATCTCTGGATAACATTTCTGTTGCTTTAGAAAACCCACCCTTTAGTTAAAAAAAGATGAGATCAAATAGGCAATAATTATTGGACAGAGTCATTAATCAAAATTCTCTTCTGGGACATTACTCTAAAATAATTTATAGTCAATATGATTTTGATATTTTTTTAGTGTTTGAGATTTATTGTCTGAATTGTATTTATAATAAATATTCATGTTTTGTACAGAGCACCAAAGAAAATGGAGTTGTTTTATGCAATTGTATGAAACACAATGGTGCAGAATATCACTGAGTCTTTACTGGAGAACCTTGTTAAGCCTTGGATAGAGACCATGAGGAAAACATAAATGAACCAGTACCAAATCAGACCCAATTTCTACAAGGAAATTTACACTATGAAATCGAGCGAGAGAAGTCTGGATTTGAAACATGTAACATTAGTATTTCAGAAATATTCAGTGTTTATCTAGAATGTAGCAACCTGTATCTGGGAGCTGTTTGTGTAGGGGACCATGGAAGAATTTACATCAGAAAAAGAAAAGGCAGTTATAATCTGGGAAGAGTTTGGGTTTGTCTTAGGAACGGGTGCGTAAAGGGAAATTCTATTGTCATGAAATATGTGCATAGTATAATATAGCATACTAGTCCGACGTTCAGCTTGAAGTCTTCTGCTGGTCTTGAACCTCAGACTGGTAGTCTACAGCTTAGTCCTAGGATTTCCTTCTGTGAAGCAAGAAGAAGAGGGTTTGAGCCTGGATCATCACGTAAAGCAGCTGTCAGTAGGTCTTTCACATAACAAGCCCTCCATCCACTATATAAATGGGTGTAAATGGGCTGGGGAAACACCATCTTCACCTACATTTTGAAATAAAATATCTTCTCCTACTGGATTTTGAATGGACTGGTTTCAATGCACCCACCTTTGGAACACCCTTAGACCACACTCTGTGTGGATGACTGAAGGAGGTCCAAGAATGATTAGCTGGTAGGTCCCAGCAGGATGCGGTCGTAAGCAAGGGCTATTCACAATTGCCATGCCCAGAAAAACACCAATACCTCTAGAAACATCTTCTGTAATCTAAACTGCCTGTGGATTTTGTGCTCTTCCACAAGCTGTAGTAAAGTGAGATTTTGTCCTTGTAAATTTGCAATTTAGGCACCTAAACCTGCCACCTAAAATCCTGCTTTAACTATCTGAGTCTTCTTATAGATTTAGCACAATACCTCACTAAATACTCCCTAAATAAAAATAAATTTGAACAATCAGTACCACCTATTAGGAAGGAGGAATGGAGCAAGCAGAACTTTGGCCACTGTTTATCATTGATAGTATAATTACTCCTATGTAATGGATGCATCTCCTAAGATACATCCCCTTAAAACAGGAGATGAGAAGAGCTTCTGTAGAGCAAACCACAGGAAAATACAAGCACATGCTTCTTGAGTGATTACTACACTGTCAGAATACACATTTTAGGAAAATTTACAAGGGGATTCATGGTGGTGTTATGAAGCGGAACATTCACTGATGTCCACATACCGAGTTCTCAGCAACGTATATCATCATTTCTATTAGCATCAGGTAATGGGATTCACAAAACAGCATTTTAAAATAGAGGATATGACAGAGCAGGAGAGATATGTGTCTTGTCTAGAGAGTGGATCTGCAGGGGCAACTTTGAAAGCAGGTGATCTGCAGTCCTTCTCTTGTTATCTGTTAAATGTCACTCAGTATTTTCATAGCAGTATTGCTATAATCGAGCATATTTTAAGCCAAATATTTAAAATATGTAAATAAATTGGCCAAATTAAGGATTGTTCTCCATGCGTTTTGAGCATTGGCAGGTGCAAAACACTATTTATGAAGTCGTTGATAGTAACAGTATATAAGCAATGATTTTGATCAGGGCCACAATTATAGAAAGATACAAAATAAAGAGATGGCAACAGCCTAATGCTATTTATGTTTGTTTTCTCAAGATTCATTTGTGAGGGTGAAACAGCATAATGTTCCCACCTTTCTCAGCAGTTTATTTTTAAAAGGATTGCATCCTCCCTCGAAGATGAACAGGTCTGGATTTAGATCTTACAGTAACTCTTTCTGCCCGCATTTCTGTTAGATTATAAATGGGAAATCCCACCAACACCAATTGCTGTTAGAAAGATATTTTGCCTTGAAACTCTTTCGAACATGCTTTTGTTGTGTACCATTTCTACAAGCAGCATGATTCCCTAAGCCATCTGAAACTCCTGTTTCTTAAACAGAAAATGAGACATGAAAGTTTTGACATAGCCACTTTCAGGATGGAAGCTGCCTGCAAAGTTTCCCCTCTAAGTTCACCCTAGTTAGCACAGCTCAACACACTGCATGTGTGTGCAAACTCAGATCTCTGTCTTGGATCTGTTTCAGATGAACTGCCATGGAATCTAAGCAATCTTTCTGGCAGAAGATTTTCCAGTTAAGAATCAAATTCATCATATTAGGGGAGGACACTTTGAAAATTAATCGTATGTTTCAACAAACCAGGCATTTAGCCTTGTCCTCAAGCTTGAGCCTCGGTACTTCAGCCCAGCAATAAGGATTGTTTGATTTAGAAGAATCTCTACCATGCCAGCTCCTTGGAGATGAAGATCTGAAGTTCCCTTGCTGCGTACGCTACTTAACAAACCTTTGCCTTAAATTGTACTATGCTGTCTGCTCTTATGCTGTGCCAGATCCTTGGTTGTTATACATCACTCCTACTGAATTCATCAGGTTTAGTCGTCCTAAGTTCTGACTCTTCTGAATTCTGCCCTCCTCTTATTTAAGGTTAAGAAAATATGTTTCTAAATTGTGCAGCCAAATTTTGTGACTTTTGAGAACAAATCTGATAAACTTCCCAAGTTAGAGCAACAAGACAATGGCTAGAAAAGAAAGAAAACCATACATTTTTAAAAATTATTAAATGCAACCCAGGATACCCATGCTCTTCTCTTAACCAGGTTTCATGAGTATGTGGATAGCAACCTCTTTGTGCTTTGCAGAGACAAGTAAGACAAAACTAAACAAACATTCAACCTAGGCATGGTGTAGATCGATTCAGGAGAGAGTAGCACACCCCTTAGAGAATTCTCCTTCTCAGTTGGTATTTGTGGCTAAACTGAAATGAATGCAGTGCAGAAGTGTAATACAAAGAGTAACTGTGTGAAAAAAAGAGAAGCATGTGTGACAGATGGCACATAACCCTGTAAAAAAGACAAAGATCTAATATGGTTCTTAATCAGCTCCCTGTGAATCTGCTGAACCCACTGGGGTTGCCTGAGGATAAGTGAAATACAAACCCAATCCGTTTGGTTTGCCACAGCCTCTGTCAGTCCAAATGTGATTTCAACCAGATCAGAACAGTAGCAAGTTATCCTTAGCCGGCACAAATGCAAGAGTTCACTCAAGGAGAAATGAACCAGTAAAATGTTTTGGCGTAAGAGGTTGTATTTGGCTGATTGAATTCCAAAACAAAAAGGAATGTAATTTTCTCTCCATTTTGCAGCAACTGAGTGCAGTTCTACGGGAAAACAGTAGCTGTAAAAGGGCCATCCTGTTGCATTTTGTATTTCCTTTCCTTGCTATGGCAACCACTGTCATGGCTCTTAAAGTGGAAGTTTGAGTTCCAGTTTCCTGAGATTCTTTCCTGAGACTCCTATACCAATGCCAAAGAGCAGCCTTGTCTCCTGATCATTTGCCATGGAACTCTTTTGGCCTGGAAACAGGTTCTGCTCTGAAGGACCAACTGGTACAAAGACTAGAGATGATAATTTCTTACACAACCTGGGTCACTGGTCTTTGGGGTCCTTCAAAAAGTAACATGAAAGGCTAAGAGGAAGAAGCCTAGAGAGCCTAGGATAGAGCTTGTGGAGTTCTTTCTAGCTAGACCTCCCAGCTCCCACACTTCACCTTATTAGGAAATACACTTTCAGATACTGATGAAAGCACATTAGAAATTATGTATGGATTGATGTTATCTTCATACCAGAATGGTTCCTGCGGGTGTATCAAGAACAACCACTAAACTACTTCCAGCTCACCTGCTCCATGCTGCATTTAACTGATTGTCATATAAGCACAGTAGAGGGAAAAAAAATCTTGTTACTGCTTATCAAAAAAGTGGGAGTGTTGCTACTGCAGCCACAAAGGTCAGAGGATAAAAACAAGGCAGGATCTGAAAGACTTCTTGTCAAGCTTTAAAAACAGAAATGGTTGCCTGACAGTACCTCAGTGCTGTTCATTTGGAGTTCAGAAATATTTATTTCTATTTTCTAGGAGAGGTATAATAATTGCCTCAGTCTTGCTTTGGGAGGAATTGCTGATTTTTGTAAGAATCATACTAAATACGTTGTATTTGAATTTTAACTCAATCCAGTGGAAAAACATCAATTCCAGAATGCCATTGTTGGATCTTCTTCCACAATTTTTGGTCATAAAAGACAATAATTCCAAAATAGAGGTTCCTTGAAAGATGGGATGGTTGTCTTTGGGAAAAATAATTTTATATTATTGGAAAGCTCTAGGTTTCAGCATAACATGAAATATGTAATATATTATATGAAGAGTGTAAAATTATGCTTATGGCATTTTTGAGAATTTTTCTCTCACTTGGTTCATTTCCAGACATTTTTCTAATTAGCAGATATTTGACCAGAAATCAAAGTATAAAGGCAGAATGTGACATCTCATCCCCTTGTGTCACCACAGATTGTAAGGTAAAACTGTATATTGATTCCTGAACTATGAAGCATGGCTTAGAGAGAGAAGCTGGAAGATTTTCAGATTTCAATCCACTTATTTGATGCTTTCTATTCAGTTTGAATCCAGGAAAAGGAAAGCCAAATATCTTCTCCAGGTCTTTTGTGACATCCATTTAGGTTTTGGTTCATCCCTCTAACATTTGGGTTAAAGTTATGGTGAATTAGTCCAGACCTACATGGTTTTCTTATACCACTTAAGCTATTCTCTGAGCACTTCTTTTCTGCATACAGTTCCTGTTGTAATCTAAAATTAGTAAATACAGTCGGTTTAGGATTACTAGACTTAATTTTCACTCTATATTTACTTAAGTGTACTTAGAGCGCTATAAGGTCTCCCTGGAGCCTTCTCCAGGCTGAACAAGCCCAGCTCTCCCAGCTTGTCCTTATAGCAGAGGTATTCCAGCCCTCAGAGCATCTTTGTAGCCCTCCTCTGGACCCAACAGTTCCACATCCTTCTGAAGCTGGGGATTCTGGAACTGGACATAGGACTCCTGGTGAGGTCTAACAAGAGAGGAGCAGAGGGGGAGAATCCTCTCCCTCGCCCTGCTGGCCACGATTCTTTTGAAGCATCTCAGGACACTGTTGGTCTTCTGGGCTGCGGGCGCACATTGCTGGTTCGTATCAAGCTTCTCATCAGTCCGCACCCCTAAGTCCTTCTCCACAGGGCTGCTCTCAATCATGTCATCCCCCATCCTGTATTGGAACCACAGATTGCCCCAACCCAAGTGTAGGACCTTGCATTTGGCCTTACTGAACCTCATGATGTTCACACAACCCCACTTCTCCTGCTTGTCCAGGTCCCTCTGGATGACATCCTGTCCTTCTGGTGTGACAACTGACCCACTCACTTTGGTGTCATCTGCAAGCTTGCTGAGCGTGCACTCTATTTCGCTATCTATATCATTAAAAGAAAATATTAAACAGAACTGATCCCAGTACAGTCCCCTGAGGGAGCCATGACGGCTTGTCATGGGTCTCCATCTGGACATTGAGCTGTTGACCACTACTCTCTGAATGTGACCATCCAACCAATTCCTTATCCACCAAACAGTCCACACATCAAATAAATATCTTAATTTAGAGAGCAGGATGTCCTGGGGGACTGTGTCAAAGGCCTAGCAGAAGTCCAGATAGATGACACCCATTGCTTTTCCTGTGTCTTCTGATGCAGTCACCCCAACATAGAAAGCCCCTAGGTTGGTCAGGCAGGACTTGCCCTTGTTGAAGCCATGTTGGCTGTCTCAAATACCTCCCTGTCCTCCATGTGCTTTAGCATAGCTTCTAGGAGGATCTGTTCCATGATCTTCCCAGGCACAGAGAGGTGGCTGACAGGTTGATAGTTCCCAGGGTCATCCTTTGTACCCTTTTTAAAAATGGGAGAAATGTTGCCCTTCATCCAATTACTAGAGACTTCTACTGACTGCTATGACTTTTCAAATGTCATGGAGAGTGACTTGGAAACCACATCAGCCAATTCCCTCAGGTCTCTGGGATTCATCTCATCAAGTCCTGTAGACTTATATGTGTTCTGGTTTCTCGGGTGGTCATGAACACATCTTCCTCTGTAGTGGGAGGGGCTTTACACTCCTGGTCCCCATTTTGTTATCCATTGACTCAGGAGGGGTGAGGAGACTGGTTGCCAGTGAAGACTGAGGCAAATAAGTTGTTGAGTACCTCAGCCTTCTCTTTTGTCGATACAAGATCACCATTTTTGTTCATCAGTAGAGGTACACTTCCTTTAACCTTTCTTTTCTGGTTGATGTACCTATAGAAGCCCTTCTTGTTATTCTTTACTTCTCTTACCAAGTTCAGCCCCAGCTGTGCCTTGGCCTTCCTGACCCCATCCATACACAACCAGACAGCATACCTATACTCCTCCCAGCTTCCCTGTCCCTGCTTGCACTGCCTGTGCAGTTCCCTCTTGCTCCTCAGTTTGACCAGCAGGTCTCGACTCAGCCATGCAGGTCTCTTTCCTTCCCTGCCTGATGTCCTACATCTGGGGACTGAATGCTCTTGTATTCTGCAGAAAGCATCCTTAAATATTTGCCAGCTCTATTCTGCTCCATTATTCCTGAAGATCATTTCACAGGGAGTCCTACTGACTAACACCTTGAAGAGCTGGAATTACGCTCTCCTAAAATTTAGAGTTCTTATTATACTCCTCATCTGTCCCATATCCCTCAGGACCTTGAACTCTACCAGTGCATGATCACTGCAACCCAGGCTGCCTCTGATCTTGGTGTCACTGATGAGCTCACTTGCATTGCTGACCATCAGATCCAGTACTGCAAGCACTCGGGTATGGGTGTCTATTATCTGGGTTAGGAAGTCCCCAGCTGTTCTCTCCCCACTTATTCTCACAACTCTAGCTTAATATTTCAATTGATTCTAAGTTAAAATTTACAATTGTCCTCTTCTTAGGCTAGGGCCTTTTGCACTAACCATTGACTTTTTAATGTTCTGCAGATCTAATCTGCAGCTCTCGGTACCATTGAACATGAGTATGTAGTGACCAAGTGGTTCTCTAAACAGGAAAGGAATATTCATTAGATGAATAGAATCTTTCCAGCCCTTACAGGGGAATGAGGCATAACTGATTATTTCCATCAGCCTTGTCTATTTAAGGTAATAAGCATCATGCATGTTAAGCTTGGTCTTGAGCAACTGGCTTTTGGCCTCGCGACTGAGCTTACCTCTCCCATCTGTGACTGTAGTCAGGTATGTATCTCAGCTGTGATGTGGTAAATGATAGAATCTGGAGTTTAACCAAACCGTTCTCCTGCCTTCTTTCCCACATTATGCCTTTTCTAGCCCTAGGAGGGAGCCTCTGGTATCAGACGAAAGACAGAAATAGCTAACAGCTGTGCTCAGGCAAAGCTCCTTACCTGCCTTTTGGTTTGCACAGAGGAATTTTGTATTGCAGCTTGATCCATCCCTGTTTATTGGGCCTCTTGCATCTTCTATATTTGAGCTGAGGGGAAGGCGAAGGTTGTAGCATACATTTAAGTGCTTACCAGTCTGAATTAAGGCAAATTTTAAATCAATCACAGTCTTTCACTTTAGTTTAACCAATGGAAAATAATAATCTCTTTCCACTCATCATTTGTTCTCTAGATCATGGGTGGAAAAGACAAGGCCTGTGAGCAGAATCCAGCCCTCCACCTTGTTTATTCTGGCCCAACACCTTGTTTCTACCCGACAGCAGAGCTGAGCTTCTTGCCCCTATGGTCCTGCCAGTGCTGGTCATGTGTGCAGCATCTGTGACATGTTACGCTGCAGGAGCAGGCTGATGTGGCACCCGGTGAAAACTGGTTTGACACACCTGCTCTAGATAAATATTCAAAACCTTTCACTTTTACAGGTCTAGACTTTTCTTAACTGAAAGCAGGAGGACATCTGGATATAAAATCATAAAAGCTTAGTAGTTTCAGTATGTTTCCACTTGAGGATTAGCCGATCGATATCTGGCTATTAGGAGCCTTTCTCCTCCTTGCCTGTGTTAATCGCACACACCTGAGCAAATGACACATTCCACAATATCAGGAAAATACAGCAACTTGATATTCATCATAGCTTCAGATTCCTGTTTATCACTACTTTACACCATGCCCTCAGTAAGAAAAGAAGAAAACATCCTGCCCCGAAAGGATTTGCAACATAAAAACATCGGGAGAATTCCAAGAGCAGATGGCAGATGAGGCAGAGTATGAAGAAGGAAATCAGAATGCTAATAGCTTCTTCAGCTACTAAATCTTGCAGATGATCTTCTGAATCTCTTTGCATTTAGACTGATTGCAGCACCACAGGGACACTGCAGAAGAGAACCAAATCAAAAAGGTAAGAGATATAGCATGAGCCCTGTGCACTGAGTACTGCAGATCTGCGTAAAGCAGATTCCTGGTGATCACACAGCAGGACTTGTGAAAGGCTTTTGTATTTCCATTAATTCTTCAGCTGAGTTTTTCTTCTAGCAGTATGACACTCTTTAAAATCAGCTGGAACCTAAAGTACCAGCCATCAAATTGAACATTATTTTCTAATTGCAAGTATACATAACAGAAGATTTCTTTGTTACAGAGGGGCTCTGTTGAGAAAACAAATCAGTCAAAGGATACAGTCCAATCCAAAGGTTCCCATCCTTTTGCTCACCATCTGTGCAGTCAAAGATAGCAAAGGCTTCCTTGCCATTAAATAATGCAAACTCGGTTATTTCCTTGACGTCACTGCAACGGGCGGGTGGTCTATGTGAGAGAGCTGGCAGCATGCCAGTTATCAAACAAGTTAGAACTTCTTCAACGGTAAAAGATTAGAGGTAGCTCACAAAGAAACTCAGCATGGTTTTGAGCAAATTTTTATTGTACTTGTCTTTAAAAAAATGTCTTACAGAAGTTTACTACTTTTGTAATAAATGGTCTGTCAGAAGCTGAGCTTGTAATCCACGCAGATATGCAGACAATGTTTTAAAAACCAAACAGGCATCTAGAGAAGAAAAGCTAGAATTTCATATAGATAGGTATTACACCTATCTAGATCAGTTCCTCTTTCTGAGTTTCTTTGCTCTATCCAAGCTGCTAAAATGATGATGATGGAAATACTGGAAGAACTGCAACTGTCTTCCTGTTCCAATTCCAGGCATAAATCCTTTGAGGAAGAATTATATTTTCTAAATAATTTCCTGCCCCTTTTCAGAAACAATGCAAGTACTTGGAAGTTCAAGATCTGGGAGGTTCCTAAAGCCTGAAGTGACCTCTCAGAATGAGAGCATCAGGATGAGATTGAATGCAAGAAAGGCTAATATTAATTGAGCAATCTCCATTAGCAGGTTATTGTGGCTTCATCTCATATCTGATTCAGTATTTCTAGAAGTCAGGGGAAAGGTTTTTCACAACATCAGAGCTGAAAGAGATTCTTCCATTGCCTTCATTTACTGACAGTCTCCTTTGTTCAGTTTGGTGCTGCACTTCTTAAATCATCTGTTTCACATTAACAGTTTCTAAAATGTATTTACCCACTCTCTTCCTTCAATTAATTTTAGATTTCACCTCATGGAAATGGGTAGATTAGGCAAATATGGACACAGAGTGAAAGAAGGAATGGTAGCAAGGAAAAAGACAGTGAGTTTCCTGTGGTCCAGTCCTGTCTGTCACAAAATCTACCCACCTATTTATTAGAAATTGTTTATGGAGATACACAATCTTTGGTGTTAACTTGTCCAAGGACTCACACTAGATCTACAAATTTTCCTTACGAAAAGAGGTCAAGACTGTATGTCAGGCTGTTCCTACAGGTGAAATTTGGCAGGTTTCTCTGCCCCGGTTTGGTGATGTGTTCAGAAACACCACGAGACAGCCGTTGTTCTTTGAGGAATTTTGTGAAATGGCTGAGTTTTTATTGATGTGACTAGATAATTTGAAAATAAATGAGAATCAAAGTTGACTTCAGCACAGAAAATGCAGCTGGCTATTTCTAGTGATTACACACATACGTATGTACCTATATACAGCTATATCCTGAAAGTAACGTATGAGGCAGAATGATTTCTGAAAGGTTGGTTTCTGAAAATGCAGTGTAAGTTACTCTCAGTATGTGAGAGTAATAACTAATAACCTGTATGCATATGCAGCTCTCCCCTGTGCAAAGGTGCCGGATTATCCCTAGAGGCTTGTAAGAAGTCATATCCTAGTCACGTTTTTTCACTGCTCTCAAACTGATCAGAATGTGAGCATCATGGCAATTAATGGGAACTCTTGCTGTTCTCATAGTATACATCAGTCAGCCATCTGCAAGCAACAGTCAGAGCATAGTAGATCAAGGCAGCCTTAAGCCATCCATGAGCACATTTCTGTGATCTGTGTTGGCATACAGTCTGACCCTCAATCTCCTCAAGGCCCTTTCCGCCTTCCCTGGTCTTTGAATGATTTGCATCTGTAAAGGTCAGGTCTCAAGAAGATGACATTACACTCCCATACACTGAGTTTTCTGAAATTACAGCGTCTGTGGCTAAACCCGGTCAATGAAAAAAATCATGCACAAGTGGATTTCAGAAAGAAGACGTAAAGATGAATGAAGAAACAGCAAGGAGTTAAATAATATTCCTTACATAGTAATGAATGACTAACTCAGCTACAGCATCTTTACAGGAATGTGACATATTTTAATCCACGTGTCATTTATAATAGTTTATGGAGTAGAGAAATATGTTTGAAAAACATCATAGAAAGGTACAGGTCAAAGATGTAGAATGATATGTAAATCACTTGACATGTTTTATTCAGCCCAATCTTGCAACCTCCTGTTTCACAACTAAAAATCCTACTCTTCATCTCTCGGTGACAATGGGTGTCACTGAAAAAGTCATAATTCACTATGCCCTAGAAATTCTCCTGTCCTGTTTGCTGTTTCTGTTAGTCTTAATGGCAGATGAAACTGAAAAAAAGCTTTTATGCTCTACGAGAACACAAACTGAGTTTCCAAGATCTGTTATCAGACATAAATCTCTCCGGATCTCACCACTGTAATTTATCATAACAACAAAAATATAATTAGCAATGAAATAATATTTCGTATCTCTGTCATGCAGTTTAGTCATTGAGACTGAATGCTTTGCAGTTAGACAATGCCTGCACTAACAGTAGCTTAAAAGAACAAAAGCCATTGGTTTGATACTGGCGATGCAACGAGGTCATATGTTGGGTATAGCCACTTATTCGCACTTTTAAACAGTTGGCGTAGCAGATCACATATTTTCACCAGAAGTTACCAGACGCTAGAGTGACTCACTGTGGATTAAAGAGCCGATGGTCTTAAAAAAGCTAATAATCAAGGGAAGACAGATATTACAATGGACACTGTAGAAAAAAACCCCAAACTCCAAAACTCAAGCAGTGTTTGTAAAGTAAAAGATGCGTTTAATGTTGGAGCTATGAAATCTTGAATGTAGCAAAAGAGATGTAAAAAAAGCCTATGGTATAAATAACCAACACAGACAGAAGATGGGAGAAGAAAAATAGCATTATCTCTACTCCATACATGGAGAATTAAAGAGATTAAGGATTTTGCCTAAAGAACTAAACCCTAGATTCAGGCCTCTGCTTCAACCAGTCAATAGTCTTGAATGAACAACACTGATACTGTTAAGTTCAGTTCCCTTGTCTCTGCTAATGTTGTAGGAGAGGGATCAAACTTTGTCATGGATATACCACCAAGAAACTGAGAAACTGTTATTTTTTTATCATGTGGAAATTGATAGGTCTGAAGTCTTACATCTTTTGAGCTCCAAGACTGAAGAGCAGAAGTTATGTCACTCAGGACACAGTGCCTGGCTGCTACATCGTCATGTATAGGGCTCCTACTGGGTCAGGACAGTGAAAAGTCCACATGAGTCAGATGGTTATAGAATGCAGTTCAACATCTGATAGAAGAGTCTATACACTATTAAACTAAGGCAAGTATAAGGAAAGTATAGATCAAAAATGAGCTTGGTATTAAAAAGAACAAGTTCTACATATGCAAAATACCAAGTAAAACTCTCTATTTCCTACTGTAAATGCTTCCTGAAAATTTTAGAGAATTTAATCCAGTCAAAAATGTCAGCTTTGCATGTGAAATAGAACACCACTTTGAACAGCAGTATTCTTTTAAGTTTCAGTACTATCTAGTAAACCCCTCACTGCTTTCTGCCTGTGTACTTTATTGTCTCTTTCACACCCTGGTGTAAGGAACCCTGGTGTATTGAGTTAAACTTTAAAGATAAATAAACAATAAAGATAATGACTGTAATTTACAGGTTTCATTTAGCGTATCTGTAAAGAGAAATGATACTTTTTTGTTGAGTATGAATATTACAACAGTAAAAAGCACCAAGAGAAAACAGAAACAAAGAAAACACAAATAGCAATTCAATAGAATTGACTACAAACTGACAAGAAAAATTCCCTCAAGAATGCAGTACCACAGATAAGAAACTATACAAGCAAGATCGGGAACTTAGAGCTGCCTGGAATGGGGCTCACTGCAGTAAGTAAAGTGTTGACTTCATTCTCCTTCAGGAAAATGTATTTTGTAAATAAAAACACTTGAATTTATCATCCAATTTTCCTTGTAGCTGAAAGAGCTTAGAGGACTCTGAAAATTAGCTGACTGGAACAGAAAGTGGAAACCAAAGCAGGAAGATAAAATTTCTCAGTGGCAAATGGCTGATGGAGCAGAGAAGAGAATGTGTCTGTAGATTTGACATTAAGTGATAAGGAAATACAAAGCAGCCATTTTTTCTCTAGTAGTTCTACCTGACCAGCAGTTTCTCTTCCAAAGCCTGGCAAATGGTAATAGTGCTGTCACGCAGACTTGTCAATACAGCCTAGGCTGGGTAAAAGTGTAAAGGACTCATTTAAAGAATAGTCATTCCTCTATAACAGTCATATCAAAATAGGAATAAGTAGATTTAAATATCCTATTGACTAACTTTTTTAAAAAAACACAGTTTACACAGTGCAGCTAACTTTAGTAGAACTCTCAATGTTCTAATGTGTATTAAGAACACTAATCATGTTAGATACAACTACATATATTTGCATTAATTCTTACAGATAGCACAGGCTTTAATAATTTTATCAAAGTTATATTATGTATTGAAAATTGTATTATTTTAGGGCACACTCAAGACACATGGAGTTCTGAGGAAAATACAAATTTAAAGCGAAGTCATAGATAGCAAATCCAATTTTAATTTTCTGAAGTTTCTGGTTGCTCACAAGTCTAACATGTCACAGGTCAGGGTCAGGTTTATCCTTGGAAGTTCTCAGGTTTTTTTAAATGGAATAATATTTATCACACAGAATTAAATATTACAAGCTGTTACATGTGTAAACATTGCTTCAGGGGTTTGGTGAGAGCTTAAGATGAGTTCCTGAACAATTTTTGATTTCTTGGTAATATATGGCCCGATTACTTCATTCATTTCTGTCACAGAAAAATGAAGGGAAAGAAAGGAGAAACTGCATAAATCAGCCTGATTTCTTTATAAGATTCATTAACCAGTTATTTTTTATATTATTATTTTCTTGTGCCTTTTTCAGAAAGGAAGTTTGCCAAACATGGGACGAGTACCACCGACTTCAGCAAAGTTAATCCTGCGTATACCATAGTCAGGCTGATCCCATAAATCACATATCCACTAAAGAATGTGAATGCACGTACAAAGGCAGTGATTTCTAGCCCTTGCAAGTCAGGCAGGCAGAAAGAGACTAAACGTCACTATCCTTTCCCTGACAAATGACTAGACTGACTAAACAAGAACAGATCCACTGTATAACACACATGCAGAAAACCCAACATTGCTTACCGTGTGTGGGCGGTAATATGCATGCACACAGGTAAACTTCCTGAGGGGCCAACAAGAAATAAGGCCGTTACAAATGGAGCACAAGGCACAGGCCAGAAGAGCTGCTCTAATGGGCTTTATTCACTATATGGGGTATTGCCCAGGATCCACTGACAGATTACATGTTGTTTCAGGGAATCATTACCTTTGGGGACAGAATAATATATGAAGTTCCTAAACTGAAAATAATTTGGCATATTTGTAGAAATGTTTTCTATGCTTGTACTGTTCTCCATGCACCTGCTTATGCTGACAGTTGGGTTGGATAGACCTTGGGCAAGATAGTTGTCTGATTTTGGACATCTGATGATGTAAGACCACTGTAACTTGTGTTAAAATAAATCAGCTCTAACCAAATTTTAACTTGGTTGGATATTTTTGAATACAATTTCAGTTTCCCAGATCTGTATTATTTGGGTTATTTTGTAAACTCAAACAAAGTACTAAAACATGACAAAAATAAAATTCTACTTGGATGCATCTGAAGTCCTGGCCTCAACCAATTACTGGCAAGACAAACACAGCATCGTACAAGTAAAATGTCCTAGCCATTTCTCTGTGAGCTGTTTCTTGACAAAGGTTGGACTGAAACCTCAGTTCCACTGAAGTAAGTGGGAGTTTTGCCATTCATCCTATGGATCTTGATTCTACCCTTGTTCTTTATTTGTAACCTTTAACAGCTTATCTTATAACAAAGCTCACAATGAAGTGGGGAAAGTAGCTGGAAAACATGTTTAAATAGACTGTGATAAATGCTCATCACTTTTACAAGATATGTTAGTTCTTGAGTTGGCACCATAAAAAACATGGAGACCATCTACGTTTTTCAAAATATACTGGTAAGTGTGCTTCAATAGTCAGGCTGAGCTTAAGCTTGGTCAGCATTCCCTCACAAGACCAATGGGATGGTATTTCATGGCATTTAAGTACAGTACAACAATCTTTTCAGAGGGGTGTGGTCTCCATTTTTGAAAGAGGTTAGATTTCCCATTTAGATACTTCAGATGAGTCACTATCCCTGGAGACATTTAAAAGACCTGTAGATGATGAGCTTAGGAACATGGTTTAGCGGTGAGCTTGGCAGTGTTAAGCTTACAGTTGAACTTGATGATCTTAACAGACTTTTCCAACCTAAATGATTCTATGACATGCAGCCACAAAAAACCTACTCATAGATGTTGAAGTCTTGTCTTTAACAGTTGGATTATTGAATACAAAGTTCTTTGGTAGATGAAGCTCTAAAATCCCAGGTTATATTTATTTAAAGGAGTAGCTCTATGCAACATGTCTGAAATTCTATGCATACCACACAAAAAACTTAACTGAGGTACAGGTAAAAGCTATGATTTCCTAAAGCAATTAATAGTTGTTTATGTCCTGCTCTGAGTAAAATGGCAGAGCCATCACTCAGGTTTCCCAAGCCAACTGATAAGAAAACCTTCCTGTGCCAGTTCTGAGGCTGAAGATACGTCAGTGTGGAATCACTGAGGTCACTTCTCTTCTTTGTTATTCTCATTTTTGGCCCTTTCCTAAATTCAAAATTGTTTTAGAGCTAACAGGATTTACAATCATGTAAATAAAGGACATTATATTAGGTTGCATATCAGATATGCTTGTTTATTTTGTCCAAGGAAAAGCTAGTAATAGCATTTTCATGACATCAGAGGTGAAGTAAAGGAAGCCATTCCAACTAATTAATCTAGTACTGTTTATCAAAAAATATAGGCAACTGATCTGTGTGATTGTTCTAAGGAGTCACAGTTTGCACAATATGTTTAAACAACATATGACTATTAAGGGCAGGTTTGAGGATAGATTTTTAATTTATCAGTGCAAGGTACTTTGCAGAGTTTATCACAGGTATGAGGCGCACAATGGTGGAGATTCATAAAATTTTAGGGCTTGTCTGTACCTAAAGTCCAGTTGAATTTGTGGGAGCAATGACAAGCCCAGTCCAACACCCAGTAATTTATGAACTGCCTACAACAGAGTTAACAGCAGGCATTAAGATTAAGATAATTAGGATACCAGATTTCCTCTGATATTCTAAAACTTCATACAAGAGACAGAAGAACTTAAATAATAATTTTGATATATTGTTTTCATTTTTTTCTACTCAATTCTCGTTTGAATACTTGTGAATTCTAATCAGTGATTTGTTGAAACTAAAATACATTGTAAATATACAAACACTGAAAGCATAACTCTAACTGAAAGCTAAAAGGGGAGTTAAATATAGGAATTAAATGAAATAACATTGTTTCATGTGAAGAACACTAAACATCTGTCCAAAATTCACCTTTTTATGTAAGTGTGTATTTTACGACGATTTGGGAGTAGACCACTTAAGCTAAAAATAATTTAACCTGCCTTCTAAGGAACTGTATTTATAAGCTTAATTTTGTTTACTTAACAAATATTTTTACTGATCCTTAATACTTTACATTAAACCTCATTGAAAACTTTAGAGGAAACTGGGCTATAAACAGGGCAAATTAGTACCAGCTCATACCATTGCCACCACAATTTTTTCACCACCTGTCTTTCATCAAACAATCTTTGCATCTTTTCTCTAGCTTGCCTTCTGTAAATATATGTCACCTGGTGGTTTTAACATGTACACTGGCGCTTAGAAGATTGGTCAATTCATGCTTAGCTGGGAGTTGTGTTTATGATGCTACTGAACACAAGAATTAAATCTATGTAGGCTGGGAAACTTCAGAGGTGTGGAAAGGATGCCTGTCAGCTCACTACTGCCTTGCACGCTGTTTCTTGGGCACAGTGTTACGCTGCTGCTGTGCTATCTAGAAACTATAAGCTAGATGTGCCTTTCACCTTGCCCTATAAATTTCTCCCACTCCCCTGCCCCATTGGCAGCCCCTGAGCCTAAGCCTAAACTATCTCCAGATTGTCCATTTTCTCCTCAGTGTCTGCATATCAGGAGCTGAACTCAACTCACCTTAAGGCCTCCAGCTTCTCAACAATCCCCTTTGGCGGAAACGCTACTATTATTTACAGGCTTCTCTACGTCAGTTCAGAGGTCTTCAAATCACTTCCCATTTCTCTTTACACAGCTTCCCTGCAGTAGCTTACCTGGTATCCTCAGTCAGTGGAATTCCTTCATGGAAATACTTGCGGCTGTCATGTGAGAAGAGAGGAGAAATACCTGAGACAGCTGATGCCTTTCAACAGATATCGGAATGGAACAGGCTTCTTTTTTTTTTTTAGCTAC
Organism: Neomorphus geoffroyi; assembly: GCA_033558235.1. Taxonomy (NCBI): domain Eukaryota; kingdom Metazoa; phylum Chordata; class Aves; order Cuculiformes; family Neomorphidae; genus Neomorphus; species Neomorphus geoffroyi. The sequence goes on from JAUMJM010000048.1 coordinate 5,310,479, forward strand.
AGAGACATCTTTGAATTTATTTCATAATGTTTGAAGCACACCAGAAACAATTCAGAAAAAGCATCCTTTGTAAGTGCACAGCCACCAGTGGTTGAGATGGCCCTGCCCATGTCTGCTGACATCCGCAGCCCAAGACCACCGTCTAGGCCTCTAACAAACACAGAGGCAGACTAGAATAATGGCTGAAATGCTAAATTAATATATTTTTAGGTCTTTACATTTTTCTGCCTGTAGTTGAGCTTACGGTGGATGATACCTCCGAAGTGTCTATTGACTTCTAAGATTAAAATCTAACTCTGAACACCCACAAAGGACCAGAAGGGAGGACCTTCCTTCACACTGCTCACAGGTAGAAGGGCTGCCAGCCCAGCCTCACCAGTAACCACTTGCAGCCCTCACCGTTTAGCTGTCTCTTTTTCTTCTATATTTCTGGGCTTCGTTTCTGCTTGTTCTTCTCACATACTCTGAGGGGAAGATGTGGCCACTTTGTTGGATTCCAAGCCATCAAAAGTAAGAGGAGATGGAAGCTGTTTTGTGCATAAGATGATTCATATGGTGGGAGTTTTCCTTTGGGTTGCTATGAAAATTGTTTTTAAATTACTCAGTCCACAATGGAATAGTAAATTCTGTTAGGACTGGCTGTTTTGTGGCTTCTCAGAGAATTTCTTTTGGGTGCCAGCTAAGCTAGGTAAGAGATCTGCTCACAGTGACCTGTGGCCAGCACACAGCCATTGGACCTGTCACCCAGCCAATCTGTCCTTGCAAAACCTACTGAGGGTAAGGAGTGGGGATGACAGTGGAATTCCTGTGTTTATATGGGATCTATTTAATCAAAATAAAGTTTTGCTGTCATACCTTCCTGTTTTCAGAAGCTATCCAGGCACTAGCTTCCTAATCGAGGCAGATGTGGCAGAATGCCACAGAAACTGGGACTCCCTTCCAGCATGTAGCCCGAAGAATTTCCAAATCCCAGATTGTGCCTAGGAACACGCGCCTTGGGTGAAAAGTTGAAGTTTATGCTATATACACCAGAACATGCCATAATTTTAAAAAGCTATATATAAAAATGCATCAAGACTGACTGACCGCTTTGGAGAAAACCCCAACAAGGACTGAAGCCAACAAAAAAATCCCTATAGGTCTGGGGGTTCACCTATTGTTCAACAGGTAGATATAGGTACATAAGAGAAACAGCCCACAAAATTATGTGCTAGGATCTTCACATATTAAATTAGCGTCTAAATTTCCTTTTTCAGCGCACTGTAAATTCAAAGGTCTTGTACATATGGCATTATAAATCTCCTTTACTGTGTGCAGTAGAAATGAGCTGAAGAGGTCCTCTAAGTCATTTGGGTGGTGACATGGGTCATCCTTGTCCTTTCATGCTCCACTTAAGGACAGTAGGAAGCAAAATGCCAAGTATATTCCCTGGCAATTAAGGAATTTTTGTTCCTACAAATTTCAGTGTGAGATTTTTGATAATAGTGATTAATACATGATCTAGGGACTCTTGTCAGAAATCTGAAGACATATTTTAAGAATTTTAAGGATCCAAGTATAATGTGCCTGATTCAGAGCTGACTGAATTCTTAACAGCAGAGCCTGTATTTCTTTTCTCTGTGTTGAGGTGAGGGGCATATTCATGACTTGGATCAAGCTGCTAACATTGTGGAAAGGGAATGGTAAGAGGTAGGAGGCCAGAAAGGCCCTGCCATGAAATGGGGAGGCTACAAAGTGGCTGTCATCGCTGAGAGGTGGTAGTGTTTCCCCTAACGGGAGCTGCTGCCCCATGAGCTCTGGCACTCACCTCTGGCAGCAAGAATGCTTAACAAGTCCCACAGCATGGGAAAGGTAAACAGTGAGGCCATGGCCATTTTTTTTCACACCAGCAATCCACTGCCCTGGTTAACTGCTGACTGTGGACTGTCCCTTGCCCAGCTTCTGGAAAGAATATTTTAAAATCAAAAGCTCCTCATCAATAAGGATATTTTCCATGAAAATTTAACAATAAAAAGTAATCAAGTATATTTGCTAAAAATGTTTCAGCTCACTGTGCTTGGTCATTCTTTTGTTTTAATGGTCATGTGAATTTGAGTCAGATTATCACCACCCAACTTACCTGTGTTGGCCAAGTTGATACCAGGGTTGGAGCTCAAAGCAATCCTTTTGGACTTTCAAGATCTATGAATCTACAATTCAACTCAATATTTATTATAAATAAATGTCATGTAAGTGGATTTGTCTTAATCTCAGTGAATAACTGTAGATAGTCCTCCATTTAGGTCACAACAACCCCATGCAGAGTTACAGGTTGGGGAAGAGTGGCTGGAGAGCTGCCTGGCAGAGAAGGACCTGGGGGTGTTGGTTGACGGCGGCTGAACGTGAGCCGGCAGTGGCCCAAGTGACCAAGACGGCCGATGTTATCTTGGCCTGTGTCAGACACAGCATGGCCAGCAGGAGCAGGGAAGTGATTGTGCCCCTGTGCTCAGCACTGGTGAGGTCACACCTTGAGTGCTGGGTTCAGTTTTGGGTCCCTCACTTACAAGAAGGACACTGAGGGGCTGGAGCGTGTGCAGAGAAGGGCAACGAGGCTGGTGAGAAGGATGGAGAATAAGCCCTGTGAGGAACAGCTGAGGGAGCTGCGGTTGTTTAACTTAAAGAATTGGAGGCTGAGGGGAGACCTCATCACTGTCTACAACTGCCTGAAAGGAGGTTGTGACAGGGTGGGTGCTGGGCTCTTCTCACAAGTGACAGCAATAGGACAAGAGGAACTGGCCACAAGTTGTGCCAGGGAAGTTTAGACTGGACATTAGGAAGAATTTCTTTACTGAAGGAGTGGTCAGGGATTGGAACAGCTGCCCAAGGAGGTGGTGGAGTCACCATCTCTGGAGGTGTTTAAAAAACGGGTGGATGAGTTTCTTAGGGACATGGTTTAGTAGGGAGACAGGCACGGTTGACTCGGTGATCTCAAAGGTCTCTTCCAACCTAGTGATTCTATGATTCTATGATTCTATAGTATAGAGGTTTGATGTGTAAGCGATCTTCATCCCCATTCTTACGAAACTGTAGTTCAGCTGAGATCATAGGTGCAGTGCAGAGTCTAGCAAACACTTTGACCCCTCCTGCCTTGCACTCAACATGAGTCCTGGATTCCTCTATGAATATTCCAAAGGTCAGCCTAACATGATTGTTTCTAAGCAAATTTGAGGCTGCAGTTTTCCATTTATTTCAAGTACTTACACATCTCATTTCAAAACTCTTTTGTGAAATTATCTATGTTGTGTAGGCAAAACCTGAAACTGAAAGGAATGTTCTTATGAAAATTCGTACCAAACCACCAAGATCTACTTAATCTAAAGCTGAGCATTATCCTTTTCTCAAAAATCAACATATTTACCTTGATTCACAGCTCTTATCTGAGAATGGTTGTCACCTTATGTATAAAAATATTTTCCTCATAGCTAGACATTAAATGTGTATTTTTTGCCTTCCTTTCCTGGTACACATCTGGACACTTACATTTGCTAGCCTGGGAAGTTTCATTTTGATCAAAGTATAAGTGGGTTTTTGAATATTGTCATGCTTTCATTGCATGGTAACTAATGCCCATGACAAGGACTGTTGAGTTCTTATTGCAAGATGTGTGTATGTGTTGCTGTAACTTGTTTTATATCTGTAATTTTTCTTGCCCTTGAACACACTGCTACAAGCATATTAACCTAAACAAGAATGAGCAGTTTTCAGAAAAAAGTTGACTGTTAATGAATGGACTTCATTTGAACACACCATGAAAAAGACTACATTCATTTGCTGCTTGTCACATCTCCTCCCTGATAATTTACATTAAAGATCAACATCATAACATTTTTCCAAAACTAAGATCATATGGGTAAATTTTAAAATAGAAACAGAATCCTAACATGATTATTACCTCCTACTCCAACTGCATCAAAGTATAGATCTCTGTGTTTTTCAAAGGAGTCTCTGAGGTGTAAAAAGTTTAAGAAGTGTTTCTTCTTTCAATGTTAATGAGGAGCCTGTATCTCTTCTGTGCACTCAAGTGAAATCAAACAGAAATGCTGACCTAGCCATCTAGAAAATCAATTATTTGCACAGTGTTACATGCAAATATCTAGAATCAAACTTTTCACACCTGATTAGTGAGCTTAATTGGATCCATTTTTGAAAGCCTAGGAAGCTGAGTTCCAGTTTGTATGGTATTTATACACAGAAATTAGAAAAGTGCCTTCATACTCAATGCTAAGATATATTTTTGCATGGTTCAGGGATCTTTGACAGCAGGAACCTTAGTTCAAAATCTGTGAGCGTGCCTGTATCAGACTATTTGCCACATGAATTTTCTGTAATACCTGATATATTTTTCTTTGTGAATTTACTTGTCAGTTGATGTGACTTTTCCTGTCTGCATTGAAAAATGTTAGCTTCTTGTGTTTTGCTAACTAGTGTTTAATGACTAGTGTTTGCAAATATGTACCTGTGCTTCACAACAGTCCTTCAGTGATTTCCCATTCTCTGTGACCTTTCTGCTTGGTTAACTATGTGCATCCCAATGTTTCCTCTGCTTTTCCACAGCTGGGGTGCTGTTTCATCATCAAGGATTGTGGGGGGAGAGCAAAAAAAAGCCTGGTAAAATATGGCCTTGCTACTGACAAGGAGCTCCCCCTTGAAAGTCAGGATTTCTTGTTGACACAATGACTCTCAAATAGTGAGGACATCTGTGCACAGTTTGTCTTGTGCAAACTGATGGAGCTTGAGAAAGGAAAAGGTAACATCCAGAGCTAGGGCTTTTTTTTTTTTCATTTTCTACAAACAGTATGAACGAAGTGCCAAGACATTCAAGGTGAAGTTGTTTGTTGTTTTTATTATTATTATTATTATTATTATTATTATTATTATCTGCTAAATGATGACCTAATGAGAAAGTGTAAAAAAAAAAAGATGAGCCAGAAATAAATTGATGGGAGAAAATGAAAATAGATGATGTGTTGTTCAGGAGGAAAAAAAGAAAGTTAAGTCTTTATCTGATTACTTGCTTTCACATTGGGCAGCATTGTTCTGACATCAGAGGGCATTTACCTACCCCGCAATAGTATGCAAAGTTCAGAGGCAGCCAGAGGCAGCTCTTGGAGTCAATGAAGGGACAAATGATTTTGCGTAAGTGCACGTTATTAGTTTGTTCCTCAGAGACCACAGTAGCTTCAGGCAATGCATGAATCTTTGAGAATACTGCCTGCTCAGTGGAGAGATTTTCTATGCAGCACATTCCTCTATGTGCCTCCAACACCCTCCAGGGCAGACAGAGCTGCTGGTGATGGGACATGACCTTCCGCTTGAAAGTGGGTTTGTTCAGCCTTGAGAAAAAGGGTCTTAGGGAAGATCTTATCACCGTTCCAATATTTAAAGGGTGGATACAAAGAAGGTGGAGACTTCCTTTTTACAAGTAGTTACATGGAAAAGACAAGGGGTAATGCGTACAAGTTACTCCTGGGGAGATTCCAAATGGACACAAGTGAAAAATTTTCCCCAATGAGAACAATCATTCATTGGAATAATCTCCCCAGGGAAGTGGTGGATTTCCCAGCATTGGGCACTTAAGATTCAGCTGGACAAGGTGCTGGGCCATTTTGTCTAGACTGTGATTTTGCCAGGAAAGGTTGGAGCAGGTAATGCTTTAGGTCCTTTCCAAGCTAGTATTCTATGATTCTATGGTTCTACAATATTTTCACATTCCATATAGAACACAAGTCCTCTTTGAATTTGTAGTCCTTGCCAGTTGCCATCTAGAGCACCTCTTGTTCCTTGCCTCCATGAGAAATGCTTTCCTTTGCTCTCATCAGATAGAATTAACTGAAACTAGAACATGCAAGCACTCACAAGGGAGGCAGAGTTCAAATTCATTCACTTAAGCACTCTATTTTGCTGCTCAGTCCCTTAAACACACACTCCACTTTCAACCTGTAGCTTCTCAGGAAAAAGTAATAGATCTTACTGTGCAACACTTTTACTTGAAGTCTTCAAGGGCAAGTGGAGTGATAAGTAAGCTTTTTCTTCTCAAAACAATAGCAATGATTTAAACACTGTGAGCACTCCTGTTGGTTTTCTGAGCTATGTCTGAGTTTTTTCTACGTATATGTGAGTTGTGACTCTGGTACTGAAGAAGCCGCCATACTGAGCAAGCAGGCCATCAAAAACTAGAGAGAGAGATCTCTATAACCGCATATCTTTAGAATGTTTCATCCTGGTGCAGCAGGCACAGTATGGGCACATGCGTGCCATTAATACATGGATATCACAAGCAAACAAGCAAGTAAAGCCAGCAAGAATCTCCCATGCCTTCTGTTTTTATGGCCCATGCTGCCGCAGTCTTGTGCCCCATAAGAGTGGCATGGCAGTGATCCTAAGCACAGACATCATTGTAGCACTTAGGTTTTTATCGTCACCGCAGATCCACAGCGCAGTGCTTTCCTAGCATGTTCTGCACTCAGAAAAATGAAATTATTTCAGAAACACTTCATTCCTTGACAGTATTATTGCCTTCTTCCTGGTGCAATAAACTCATTTGAGCTGCTAAATAACTGTCAAAATGGTGTGTGCTGCGTATAGACAAATCCATTTAGTGTGGAGATCTCAGCCTCTTTGTGTGAGAGACTCCCCTGAGCATGGCAGACTAGAAGAGTTATCTTCATGCTACTTGACAGCAACTTGAAAAAACTTGGGTATATCAAAAAGAGACGAACCAGTGGAAATGAGTAGTTTGACCACAAGTTCTGCGATTCTGGCTGTTTCCAGCTGGCTCTGCTGTATAATCACAACACACTCTACGAGAGGATCCAGAACACAGACAGCTAGCTCACCATCTGGAAAAAACACCATAGGATTCCTGCCCAGAATGCTATGTGCTTACTTTGAAATAGGCCCCTGCTGTCTTTATGCCATAGTTGTAGCAGTTAAGTAGGAAACAGCTGGCCATGTGGACACACTTATTGCAGAATATCACTCCTGCAACAGGGTAGCAAAAAAGGTCACTGAAAATGTCCACATGAAATGAGATTTCCATACGCACATGACTTTGTCAGCTTGCAACATCAGTTTTGGAGGTGAAGCTCAATTGCTTTCACTGTTGTCTTTTGCATCCCTACTAAGTTAAATATCAGCAACAATGTCAAGAAAAATTCTTGCACTTATTACAGGGATAATAATGGAATATAATGATAGTATTTTAAAGTTTTTGATGATTCTGGATTCAAATGGCATTTCAGAGAACTGTTGCTCAGGACAAACTAGTTTTTCATGTCTGAACTCCCAAATACATAGAAATTAAACAAAGTTAGTCAGCTTGTCAAGACAAAGTAAGTCACAAAAGAAAACTTTTTTTTGTCAATGAACATTTTAGAGCAGTTTAGAGAAGAGCTTGTTTCAACTCAGTGCTTTGAAGGAAAATTCAAAGTACCGTAGGAAGGAGAAAATGCCAGACTCCTTAGAAGAGTGACTTAACGCCAAAGAATGCTTAAGAATGAGGAAACTGAAGCAGGCAAATATATACAAATGGCTTATTGTTTGTCTGGATTTGGATATCACTTATGCTACCAGAAGTAAAGATTAATAGATTTGGATCTTTTCCAAGGCCTGTGTCTGTCTGCTTCCATCATCATGTGTCCCTGAAGACGTGAACTGTAAGTCAGACTGCCCACAAAAGGGAACTCTGTGAAAGGTTATGCTAAGACACTGGGGAGTCTGTGGCTGCTGTACTAATCACAGTGTCTACACTCAAGGACCACAGGCTTTCAGCTCTCAGAAAGGGGTGATTAGGCACCAAAATCAGATGGAGGAACAGAATGATCATTTTACTATTCTTACTAACCTCAAGAACGTCCCAAAGAGGTGGCTTGACCAGTTTTCCAAGGACACACACTTTGCACAAGTCCTTTTTTAGCTTAGGATCAATCGCTTTAATTTTTTTCTTCAATTTTTTAAATTAATTTAAAAGGATGCTTGCAAGTATGTAAATATGTTGTCGGATTTGCATTACCTGAGATAGAGATTTTCTGATTGTACAATACGGTTATAGCTTTTGATCAATGCTCATTAAATCTCTGCCTGAGGAGAAGGAGCTAAAGTTTTTTTTAAAATAGACCTAACTTTGGCTCTAGAGTTGATTTAGATCAGCACCCCTACAAACAAACAGGTCTGCCTAGTTGCTGTAGAATGCATTCCAGACACTCATGAATGAATACATAGCAGCTACAAATTGAAGTCTGTCTACCATAAGTGGTTCCTAGGTGATTTGTGTGTACTCCCACTAAGTATGAAAGTAACTCATACGTACTTAGAAGCAGGTATTTATGCGTGGAAATATTCATTAAAAAAGGCATTTCCTTCCTCAACAGATGTATAGGTTTATGTTGTGCAGGCAATGAAAGCACACACTTCTTACATTAGGATAGTAGAATTTGTGCAGTGCTCCTCCAGCCTCAGTTTTTCAGCTTGGTTTCTTAACCATGCAGAACATCCGTCTGAAACTCCACTATAGATTTTGAGTCTGTCGGTTGATTTCAAGCCCATTTCACAAAGAGACAAAAATTACACTCCTCTTCATTTCCTGAAAATCCATGTGTTGGTGGGTGAAAAAGGTTGCAGGGCAATATCTGTTTGTATTTGAACATATTTCAACAGGCATTAATTTCTCCATAAGTAGGCATTAGAGAAGGAGGGAAAGAGAGGAAGTATTGGGGAAAATGAAACAGATACTTTAAGGTAAATATGAGAGAGTGAGGAGTGATTTTGTGAAAGGGTCAGGGAGTCAGGGTTATTAAAAGGGTAGTATAGCATACTGGATACCACAACAATCATTTATTAGATCTTCTGTTCATGAAATATTTTTTTAAAAGCTGAAAACAGCATAGACATGTTTGGATTAGCTTCTGTATTTTCTGCTGTCTGATAGTAAATGTTCCATGCTGCATCTTAAACAAAGCAAGCCTCCTGGACAACTTAAGCTGTTTCAATTAGAACAGTATACCAGATTTCTATTAGTGCTGTGGGAATATGTCCAGCAGACAGGAAATAATTTCTATGAGAAGTGGTTAGAACTTCAGCTTGATTAAAGATAGCACCACCAGGGTCAACTTTCTTTTGCATGACTTGCTGTTCTGACTACCATTTTCCTTCTACTCACATGGAACTAAGAGGTATTTTAAAACTGTAAAATTATGTGAAAAACAATCACCTCCAACATTCCTTCTGGAATGACTAGACAGATTTGTTATGACACAAGGGGCTGGCAAAAATCGAGGTACATTGCTTCATGTCCACATACTCTTGAGAAAGCTCTAAGCCTGGCTTAAACCCAAGTATTTTTATCTGAGTGAGGAAAGTGTCCTTTACCAGCCAGACTTCACATCTTTGTGTTTTGCTCTGGCCCTTGTAATGGACTTGCAGGAGACATTCTCACTGTGCTGAGGTAGAGCAGTATAAGGAAAAAGAAATTGCAGGAGGTTTTGCAGGTCATATAGATATTCCAGCAATGCAAATCCAATCAGCAGTAGTCTTTCAGTATTCCAGTCTTCAAATATAAGTCCTCAAGCTGTACAGAGTCACAAATGAGTTAGAGCATTAAGAAGCTGACAGTTGTCTGTCCTGGGACAGAGTTAGTTTGGTAATTGCCAGGTTCATACTGTGTTTTTTATAGTGTTAAAATATCTCTCTCAGGTAAGTCGTAAAATGTATGTAAGACCTGCAATTTTCCTTTTGTTCTTTCTCGTATTAGGTGTGCAATGTACCATGCAATCTTCACCTAGAACCACTGTGGTTTTTTAGCATAGGAAAAAGTCCAGACAGTCCATTTTTCAATTGTATCAAAACCCCTTTTCAAAGATTGACTATGTAATTCTAATTTGCTTTTCAAAAGTACCCAAGGCACAATAATATTTGACAGAAATATTGTGGGAACCCATCACACAAAATGCTCTTTTTTTCACAGACACATAACTGCATGAATTCAAATATGAGTTGAACATTTATATAGGCATTGTGGTTTATGTTTATGTATGAATCCTTTGCTTTGGGATACAAAATAATCACTAACTAATACAAATTGGGAAAAATTCCTCCTCTAGGCAGGCTTTACCTGATGAAATTTTTCTCAGCTTTCCTTAAACTATCTGATCACTGCAGAACATGGGGTAATTTCTATGAACTAAAAAGTTCCTTTGGAAAATCTGATTTCTTTCTCAATATTATTATTATTTTCTTGAGTAGTGCATACATTTCTCACTAACGACAATAAAAGTCATAATGTCTTTCACGAGGAGGAGTCAGCCTCCCTGTTTCTTTGCCCAGCTATACCTATAGAACTTCTTTGATATTAACCCAACATCCACATCCAGGCTTAGAAATTAAACCTTGTTTCAAGTCAATTGAGTGACTGTATTGACTTCACTTTAATTTCTCTTACTACCTTAAACACGGGAGGAACTGAAACCCCAGACAAATTAATGTTCTATAGTTTTGTCTTTGATGTTGAGTACCAGTGGTCAGACAGTCTGACTGGCATGTTTTCCTCACCTTCCAAATTGCTAAACACCACCTTTTTAAAAAATTTTCCTATTTTCCTCTCCCTTTCCACCCCTCTCCCTCCCCTCACAACCTCCAGATTTCTTCAGCCTACCTAGTGGAGTGAATTTTTTTCCATTGCAAAAAGAAAAAAAAGCTAAACAAATGTCATTCTGTCCACTTGTCAGAAAGCATTCAATAGAGAGCTCCCCCCACAGATGAGACCCAACAATTGTCCAGGACAGCTAAAGAAAACTGAGGAAGAAACTGAACATTGCAGGTCAGGTTATGGTCTCCAGGTCAGAAACATAAACCATAAAAATTGTTTAAACTTGTAATACTTAGCAGTTTCATAAACTCTATGCCTTCCAGAAATGCTGAGCCCTTTTAACATGCATTCAACACTTCAGGAAATCCAGTTAGGCACTTGCTTCTCTTCTGGTTGCAACAGTGATATTTCTGTAACTAAAGAGAAGTGATCAGAAGATCCCAAATGTGCAGGTTTCTGATGTGTCTTGATAAGTAAACCAAAATAAAGGGATGATTCGTCTCACATGTGCCTTTTACTCCAGTCAGTCCCATCAGTTTTATCGTAGAGTGATCTGTTTGGAAAAGACCTCTGAGATCATCAAGTCCAACCATGTCTGTCTCCTTAATAAACTATGTCCCTAAGAAACTCATCTATCCATCTTTTAAACACATCCACCACCTCCCTGGGCAGCTGTTCCAATCCCTGACCACCCTTTCAGTGAAGAAATTTTTCCCAATGTCCAGTCTAAATCTTCCCTGGCGCAACTTTTGACCATTTCTTCTCATTGCAGGCAGTGATGAGGTCTCCCCTCAGCCTCCAATTCTCTAAGCTAAACAACCCCAGCTCCCTCAGTCTCTCCTCACAGGGCTTATTCTCCAGCCCCCTCTCCAGCCTCGTTGCCCTTCTCTGCACACGCTCCAGCCCCTCAGCGTCCTTCTTGCAGTGAGGGGCCCAAAACTGAACCCAGCACTCAAGGTGTGACCTCACCAGTGCTGAGCACAGGGGCACAACCACCTCCCTGCTCCTGCTGGCCACGCTGTGTCTGACACAGGCCAAGATGCCATTGGCCCTCTTGGCCACCTGGGCCACTGCTGGCTCATGTTCAGCCGCTGTCAACCAACACACCCAGGTCCTTCTCTGCCAGGCAGCTCTCCAGCCACTCTTCCCCAGTCTGTGTCGTTGCATGGTGTGGTTGTATCCCAAATGGAGGACTCTGCACTTGGCCTTGTTGAACCTCATCCCGCTGGTCTCAGCCCATGGATCCAGCCTGTCCAGATCCCTCTGCAGAGCCTCCCTTCCTTCAAGCAGATCCACCCTTGCACCCAGCTTGGTGTCATCAGCAAACTTGCTGAGGGTGCACTCGATGCCTTCGTTGAGATCATTGATAAAGATGTTGTACAGGACTGGACCCAGCACTGAACCCTGGGGAACACAGCTCGTGACTGGTTTCCAACTGGATTTAACTCCATTTACCACAACTCTCTGGCATGTGGATAAACATAGCATTCAGCACCATGCAAAAATCAGTTAGCAATATGTGTAGATTACATTAAACTAGTTAATTGAGTTAACAATATACCAAATATTTTATGGCATTACCTTATTTCTATCCATATTTAAAATTCTCTTTTAGAAACATCGGCTAAATAAAGTATTTCTCAATTACAGAAGAGTCTAATTTATCTGTGATTTAATGTGGCTAGATATTATTAGCTTCATTTGTGTTTATGTGCTCCACAGATTAGTACTTTGGGAAAACTCATTGTTGAGTACTTTTCGTGTCATCTTTTCCAATTCTGTATTAGACCACCTACAATGAAAGCAGGGGATTTTATTTGTGATATCAAAACAAGTTCTTCTCCTTTTATTGGTGGAATTTTGGGCCATTTCAGACCAGAAAAAAACATCAGAAAATACCTCTTGTAAACAAGAAGTGGTTAAGTATTTTGCTTGGAGACAGAGTTTCCATGTCTTTGGAAACAATGTTACTCGAAACATTTGTTATCACTTCCTCTTTTAAACAGTTAAAAAGAGAGACCTTAAACCAAAGGTTCACAGTGATACTAGCAAAAGTCTAAGATAAAACTTTTAGATTATTTTTTTATCAATGATTTCAAAGGGGAAAACCAGCATAATTTAATTTTAATTGCTGGCCCTATTTCCAGTGAATGGTGTGTATTGATAAAACAGATGTAATCACACCCTCTCTGAAAACACTTACATACTATAGTTGTGGACAGGGTAAATGAACCAGAGCAGAATAGGAGGAAGCATGGGTTGCATGAAAGTACTATAAACTAGTTTGTAAATATTTTATCGGAAATGTGCTTTTACACAATGCTATTTGAAACATTTGATGGTCAGTCCTCCAGAGGCTAATTGCATAGTTGCTCCTGGTCCCTCACACCTCCAGTGAGACAACACTGCAGGTGTGTTGGAGCTCTGTGAGGAAGTGAAAAGATCAGCTGCATCCGTAAATAACCTCTTATCTCCTGCCATCTTGGGCAGGAATAGAGGCTCCTTGGAGGATTCTGTAGGTCTTCAAGGTGTTTCTAGCTGCCCCTCTCTAGGCCATTTACCAGATGGTGTGTGTACCTGGACTTCAGTAAAGCCTTTGACACTGTTTCTCACATTATCCTGCTGGAGAAACTGGCCACCATTGGCCTGGAAAGGCACAGCCTCTGCTGGGTTAAAAACTGGCTGGATGGCCGGGCCCAAAGGGTTGTGGTAAATGGAGTTAAATCCAGTTGGAAACCAGTCACGAGCTGTGTTCCCCAGGGTTCAGTGCTGGGTCCAGTCCTGTACAACATCTTTATCAATGATCTCAACGAAGGCATCGAGTGCACCCTCAGCAAGTTTGCTGATGACACCAAGCTGGGTGCAAGGGTGGATCTGCTTGAAGGAAGGGAGGCTCTGCAGAGGGATCTGGACAGGCTGGATCCATGGGCTGAGACCAGCGGGATGAGGTTCAACAAGGCCAAGTGCAGAGTCCTCCCTTTGGGATACAACCACACCATGCAACGACACAGACTGGGGGAAGAGTGGCTGGAGAGCTGCCTGGCAGAGAAGGACCTGGGTGTGTTGGTTGACAGTGGCTGAACATGAGCCAGCAGTGGCCCAGGTGGCCAAGAGGGCCAATGGCATCTTGGCCTGTGTCAGACACAGCGTGGCCAGCAGGAGCAGGGAGGTGGTTGTGCCCCTGTGCTCAGCACTGGTGAGGTCACACCTTGAGTGCTGGGTTCAGTTTTGGGCCCCTCACTGCAAGAAGGACACTGAGGGACTGGAGCGTGTGCAGAGAAGGGCAACGAGGCTGGAGAGGGGGCTGGAGAATAAGCCCTATGAAGAGAGACTGAGGGAGCTGGGGTTGTTTAGCTTGGAGAAGAGGAGGCTGAGGGGGGACCTCATCACTGTCTACAACTGCCTTAAAGGAGGTTGTGACAGGGTGGGTGCTAGGCCCTTCTCACAAGTGACAAGCAATAGGACAAGAGGGAATGGCCGCAGGTTGTGCCAGGGTAGGTTTAGACTGGACATTGGGAAGATTTTCTTTACTTAAAGAGTTGTTAGGGATTGGAACAGCTGCCCAGGGAGGTGGTGGAGTCACCATCCCTGGAGGTGTTTAAAAGATGGGTGGATGAGTTCTTTAGGGACATAAACTCATCATGTACCAAGCAACAGAGACTCCAGGTGTGTACATGCCTGTGCTGAGTTGAGGAAGAAAAAGGATGAGAGAGAGAGGAGGAGACTGAGAGGGGATCTCACAGCTGTTTGCTGCCTTCTCACAAGGCAGGGAGGTGAAATAGGAGCGGATCTCTTCTCTCTTGTGACCTATGATAGGACTAGAAATAATGGCAGGATGATGCACTGGACAAACTTTAGATTGAATGTTAGGAAGAGCTTCTTCACCCAGCGGGTGGTGGAGCACTGGAACAGCTCCCCAGGGAAGCAGTCATGGCACAAAGTCTGCCAGAATTCAGGAAGCATTTGCACAATGCCCTCAGACACACGGTGTGAATGATAGGAGTGTCCTATACAGGGACAGGACCTGGAGTCTATGATCCTTTTGGGTCCCTTCCCACTTGTGTAATTTTATGATTCTATGGTTTAGCAGGGAGACAGGTACAGTTGGACTTGACGATCTCAGAGGTCTCTTCCAACCTCATGATTCTATGATTTCCTAGGCAGGGATTGTTAGAGTACCACAAAGCTTTGGCCATCTGTTTTTCAGCCCTGATACGTTACCCTGTGAATGCAAGACCCATTTCCATGCTGAATAGGCCTGGTGGAATGGTGTTCGAAATCACTGGCAATGTTTTCTTGGCACTCAGGAATGAGACAAGTTTTGGTGTCTCTTTCAAAAAAAAATAAATTTCTGTCTGTGGTTTTAATTGTACAAAGAAAAGGTTATAAAGATGGAGAGACAAGAAAGTAAACATGAACGAATAAGAGGGGAAGATCAGAACCCACTGATGTGAAAAGAAAAAAAAAGATAAAAGAACCAAGCCAAGCAACCACATCCAGGCAGACAAAGAAGCTATAATCCAGGTACAAAATATAAAGTAATTTACTAGACTACGTATTTATAGTGTTGGAAATTCCTAAATAACCTCTAGTCAAAAAAGAATCTGATTCTACTGCCCATGAAAAATTAGGAATATTTTAGATATTTATTGAAAGAATGGGATTACATGATATTGTAATATATAGCCCAATTCATGCTTTTGCTTTATTAGTGACTAATTAAATAAGCTGAAAACATCTGTAGAGAGAGTAGATTCAGATCAAAATGAAATGGAAAAAAGGGCTTTTTCCCCAGCGAAAGATCAAATTAAAAGATCCCGAATATTTCAGGTTATCTGAACTCTACTGCTTATCACAAAATTAAATGCTTGATTTGATGATTATTTGGTTCCCTTTCTTCTCTGTTTTCAGCTGGAAGTATTTCATCCAGCTGCTCAACTGATACAGGCATTTTGACCTAGAGGGCAAACAGTACATTTAGAAATAAATCCAAGAAAAAAGCCAGGAACAAATGATGAAATATTCTCTGGCCCTTCTATTTTTCTGCATCACAGAAAATAAAAACAAAGCTTTAGGAATTCTTCCTTGAAATCCAGACAGAAAGCTATCTGGTACCAGAAGCAAACTTGACATCTTTTTTCAATGTTATAAATCACTATCATCCTTTCAGTAACTAAAAAAGGCAAGTATTTTAAAATGTCTTTAAAAAAATCTCATAACAGATCTGTTCTCATAAGTGAATGAATTAGGATATAGATCTGGCCTGAAAAATTCCTTATGGGTTTACAAGTTGCAGCAAGTCTCTGGGGAGTTAAACTCTGAGCTATAAACCTGCCAAAGTACACAGATCTATGTGGTGTAGACAACCTTTGGGAGCTGACAACTTTCCACAACAAAGACACCTCTGATACTGAAAACCAGACCTCTCTGGATTTCTGTCTCCTGTGTTAAATCGTACTTAGCATAGGCTTAAATATAAGGTAATAACGATAATGTTAGGAAGAAGGAAAATTCCAGATAATAGAAGAAAAACAAGATTAAGTGTAGTTCTCAATTTAACAATCCTAGGAGGGTTTCTTTCTTGTTTCCTTTGCTTTGCAAACTCCTGTAGAAATGATTTAATGTTCATTAGTGTTTTAGATGTGTTTTGCAAAAATATTTATCCTTCCCTTTCCTTGTCCTTTTCCTCTGTTTATTTCAATGCCAAATGAAAAATAATTACCCCATCTTATGCTACCATTCAAAATTGCTATTATGAAATGGGCCTAGGACAACACACTTGATCGCCTGCTCAGTGTAGAGATTCATATTGCCTAGCATCAGGCCAAAACAATTATAAAAGCTGAATCCAGCTTTGATTTGTTTCATCAGTAAAGACATTCAGCTGTTTCTATCCTCTGCTCTCTTACAGCCTTCTTGAATTTACTCATGTACTTGCATGAAATCTCTGAACCACAAATATCTTTCAGACCCCTCGAACCCTTTGTCAAATGTAGCTGAAATTAGACAGCTGTTTCAAAACTTGTCATCAATGGACAAACTATTGGAGGCTATAATCCCACTCCTTTAGTAAACCAGGCAAGAACATGGGAAGGCATAATGAGACTCTTAATTACAGAAATCCTCCCTTTAGCTTTTACCTTTGTACAAAACTCTTGGCTGAATTTTTTTTTTTCAGTAAAAAATGGTGAAGGTAACATTCTTAATACGTTTACCTTAACTGTGACTAATTTCTTCCTGTTTCATACTTGAAAACAGAGCTGTTCAAAAGAAAAATAAAAATGAAAGGACTATTTTCCTTGCAGAAAATACTAATGTGTTTTAAAAAAAGAAGACTGACAGAAAGGAATCGTTTTAATGTAATTCAAGGTTTGTGAAGGGAAGAGTGTTATGAACAGGGTTCAACAGCATTTTCTTGTTCACAGTGCAGATGAACATTTTTCAGTTAGCCTCACATACAAAGCTTTCACTTGGGATCATCAAACCTGGAGTAAGAATGGCAACAAATAGAAAGCATATCATGACATTTTCATAGTCTGGAATAGGCATTGTATACCTTTTGTTTTGACAGTATCACATACAAGTGTTTATGAGAAATCTTGCACACATGCATTTTAAGGGCTAAATTAAATGGCAATAACTCTACCAAATATATTTTGGCAGATCATGTAATGAAGAATTTCTAAAGCTTGTCCTTTATTCCCAGAGCTGTATTTTCATTTTCCAAATACTACAAGACCTAAAGAGGGTTGTGAAAACAAGGATGGTCAGGGAAAAGAGCCCTCATTTCCATTACAAACTGTTTCCTCTCAACTATAATTTTCTACTGAAACATTGGAGAGAAGAGTGTATATCTACAGAGGAGGCATGTTTTTAAGGTATACAAAGCATTTAACCCTGATTTTTTAAAAATAAAACACAGATACACAATCCAGCTTTGTTTCCACCATATAGTTAATGCATGCTTTTAATATTTGCAACATAGATGTGGCATGATCTAACAGAAGAAAATCATCGTGCATGACAACGCATCAATACAATCAGGCTGGATTTATTAACTTGCAGTTAATGCTGTATTTAGCTAGTGTAACACTATGTCCTTGATTTTCAAACTATAACCACAATAGGGAACAATTTGCTGCATTAGCAGAATGAGACACATCATAGTTTCCAAAGCCACCCAGCTTCCTGCTTCCCACATAGGACACTAACATACTTGGGAACCACAAGTTAATCCAGTTAGCCCTAGAACCACAAGGGAGCCCAAGCAGTGTACGAAACATAGAGCAGTGAGGCAGTGTAAATGTAATGTAAATATGGAGGCATTTAAAATTACCAGAGCCACAGACTTGAAAACTGACACAAGTATCTCCTGGAATTCCAAACGTCCTGCTTCAGATTGTATTTTGGATATAGGTGTTAGTCAAGCAGAGACTTCAGATTTTTTACATCCATGGAGCTGGCAGGGCTTCTGGAGTTCCAGGAGATACTTGTCTCAATTCTAAACAGCACAAGGAAATTAATTAGTATAATTTCTGACTTTCTAATGAAAGGACGATATACATTTCTATATGAGTACCTAACTTTGTTAAAAATAATTTCTCTGTTTTATTGTGATGTTTTCCAGTATTTCAAATACTCCCATACAGGTTTTTTGCTGTTTCAGTGTTTTGCCTATAGGTGCATTTGTAAAACTACTAGTGAGAAGAAAACAGTTCCCAAAACCCAGACATAATAATCAGGTTTTTAGTCTAGTAACTAAGGATTTGGATGTTGAAGAGGGGACTGACTTTTTTTAATACTTCTGTTTTTCAAATTATTAGTGATTTTGGCATGTTGTTCATACATGGGCCTGTTTGAGTCACTCTAAAGTAGGTTTTATTTTCTCAAAGTCAGGCTTTGCCACTGGAAGAGTCAAACTACATCAAAGTATTGCAAATTAGGGACCCCCTGAACTGAGAGACTTAAAAACTACCAGTCCATTTTCAAAGCATTGACTGCTGCATCTGGAAGTGTTTTAACTCAGCCACCCTATTCTGTTCTGATGTATATAAGTTATGAGGTTTGCCCCAAAGTCAGGTTTAATATTCAGCAAAATCAGCAACAGAAATACAAGAGCTGTATCAGGCACCTGATTTGTCATGGGACATATCGACTTACATTGAGTTTCAGTCAAATAACTTACTTTACAAAAAAAAATTGAGTTGGTCTTCAGCCAAAATAGTAAAATATTCTTTGAGAGGCAGCACTGCTTATTGTCTATGCTGTGTGGTGCATGGTATGTCTGCATGGGACTTCCTTACCTCTGCGAAGCCTTATGCAGGATGTAGTCTCAATCAGTGTTTGAAGAACTTCTCCTGCAATGTAGCTATCTTTGCAGGATGCCAGCACAGTTCCTCCTAGTCCTACAGGCCTGTAAAATCTGAAGCCGACCATGTCAGCAAAGTGCTGCAGAAGTCATGCAGAATTGTGCTGGCATCATGGGATGTGTCCAGGTCTGTCTTTGCTCCCTCCCTCTACAGTGATACTATTCTGTTGACATTAGTCTGCTGAGTTAAGTACATTATGTTCTAGCAGGACACAGCCTCCTAATAACGTTTGTTTGACAGACAATACAATTTATTTTCAGCACATGATCTGTATGGGTTTGAAGACTTCAATATTGCAAGTGGATTTTTATCATTCTTCCAGTCTGGGAGGCTAGGCTCTGAGAAATCAGAGAGAAGCCAGTTATTTCCACCAAAACCCACACCCTACCAAATTGTACTAAGGCAAGTTACGTTATCTTTTAGGAAAAAAGCAATAATGACACTGTGTGGTACTTGCTAATGGATGAGTGACATATGCAATGTCCTCAGAAAGAACGCAGTTGTCTGTCATTATTTACATTTCTGCTATGAGCCAGAAATAAAATCAGTGCCCCATAGTATCAGAGAAAGATACTTTCTCCCTCAGTGCCAGTTCCTGTGGGTCTAGGACAACCCTCCACACCAGCTCTCTGCAGCCAGCTCTCTGCAACAAACTTTCCATGGGACAACCCAACACAGTGAGACCCAAACCCTAACCCTAACTGTAACCCTAACCCTCCCTGTAGAAAGTTGTCCCACAGAGAGCTGTCCTAAGGAGAGTTGTCTGCTGCGGAGAGTTGTCCGTGTAGACTTGGCCATGGACAGTCAACTCTTTCTTGTCCCTGCAGCAGTAAGGGGGCAAACGACATGAAGAGCGGTGATGAAGGAGCAGAATGTAGCACTCCTCCGCACAGCCTGACCCAAAGGTAAGGCCCCTGGTCAAGAGATGTGTTGCCCTAGGCTGCCAGCTTGGCTGAGGCCTTTTCTCTAAGCGTGGGACAATGCAGGTGTACTCTTTAAAACAAGACAACAACAATTTTTAAAATAGCTTTAAAGAAAGAGAAAGCAAACACACAGGAAAACTGACAGGCAGCATGAAGGAAGGAGGTTAGGTATGGAGTAGAGGGACTAGGGAGGACAATGGAAGAAATAAAGGGAAAAAATGACAAAGTAAAAAGAAGTGATGCAAGGAGGGACTACAGAAAGGACTGACAATGTTAATGGGTGAAATAAAACATGATCTATTATGCAGACATTCATGACTAGGAAAGGTTATTTCTCCTTCACTTTTATTTCCTTGGCAGAAAAGGGGGAGCTCTAGGGAGGAGGAAATTAAGTGTTCAGTGCTGGTGTCGATGGAAACTTCTGTTTCAGCTGCAGCTCAAGCAGGGGAAGATTTTCTCCTGGTCAAACCCAGCCGAGGGCTTACAGAGCAGTGCTATCTGTGTTGGAGGCAGAAGCCCTTAACTGCATTAATTTGTCAGGCCTTGACTAAAGAAAGCCATGTTAATGAGGATTTAACATAATTGCCACCGACATATGATATACATCTATTAATATTCAACGAATGATGGGATCACTTAAGCACTGTTTTTTTGTTTCAGCTTCAGTTCCCATCCCGACCTGAACTGGAAAATTTTTTATGGACTTTGGCTTGCCTCAGTTAAATTAACTCCCACCCCTCTTTCTATATCCTTTCCTGTCCACTTCTTCTGAATCACTCTTTCGAGCTGTGTCCAGGTTGCTTTCAGCTCTGGCATTGAACTGTAGCTTGTCACTAAAGGCATCCTGGCAGGTACATAAAAGGGATTTGGAGGTGGAAATGACCACCAGTTAAACCACCTCATTCTCCCTCTAGTCAGTGAGGGATTGTTCCCGCAGCACGCTCCCAAGTGTTTAGGGTTTTCATACTTCGAGCAACAGAAATTCCACCACCACCCTCTTTGGGAGGGGTGCCTGAGGACTAAAGGATCACACTCTTATGCAATTTTTCCTGATACATAGCCTACATTTTCCTTTGTTTGATGTCGTTACTCCATTAGTCCTATTTATAACTGGTGCTGGTTGAATCCCAGGTGGTTCTGAGGTTTATTTCTGTTTAAGAAGGCATGCAAAAAGACAGAGACTACTCCACATTCTTCAAAACTTTTGCTGCCTCCCTAACAGGCTCAGTTATTTCTTCCCTAAAACTGCCCAGGACTCAGTGGAATGCCTCATTTCTCCCTGTCCCAAGAGATTAGAAAGTTGGATAATCGCCAGTCCTCTGCTCTGGTAAATCTCTTTTGAGAATAGAGACTACAAGTCCTATCTCCTCTGTCTGTAATACACCTTTTTCTAGTCATTACCCAGTAGCATAATTCCTCCAATTTAATTTCATGTACTCATCAAGTTTTGCTGTGCTTTTTCTTCTCCTTGACCTAATTGTGGGGATTTATCAATCCCTTTTCATTGGAACTGTTCCTTTGATGCCTTTAGGATGGAAGGTGCTTCTTAAGTATTTTTTTCTTAAGGAAGAGAGTTATTTCTTAAGATGTTTTTCCAACTGATATCCCATGAAACACTGCAATAATAAAATGGGATGCCTTCGCTCATTCTGGATAAACCTTGCATGAAAGGATTCAGTCAGGGGCTTCCTGCAGGGGCCTCCATCCTGCACAGGGAGACAAAGTACTGCAGAGCAGTCTCAGCATACTCCACACTTCAAGGTCAGGACTTCAATGCCAGTCCTTTTCATCAGACATTTGTGCAAGTTCAAGGACAGACAGTGCTGTCAGGATTTTCTCACTATCTGAAACTCATCATGAGAATAGTTTTCTCCTTCTTGAGATGTCAGAAACATTAGTCCCGTCCTTGATTCAGGCATCTAATTTGACCAGGACACACAAATCACACGTAGACCGACGGTACCTACTACTGACCTTTTAATAAGTACTGCTTACTAGGGCTGTAAGAAGCCCCAGATCATGTCTTCTGTTCAGTTTGGAAAGGTATTGAAACCTGCAGCTCCACATTGCTTTCAGAATAGCCCCTTTGCTACAGTGTATAGTCCTTCTTTTCCCTCTTTCCCTTTGAAGGCTTAATAACAATTTAAAAAGTGTTCTGCTGCAGCGAGAGAAATAAGTGAGAAATGCCTGCTGTAGTCTGTTAGTCTAGGCATTTAGATTATGGGAAAATTATTTTTAAATGCCTTCACTTGAGCCATTTTCCTTTTTTATACAACAGTAAATGAGTTCAGCAAAACATTGCTTCTCAAAGAGCATTCTTATTTAGATAATTTTCTTAGGAGGCAAACCCCCTGCAGTTCTATGCCTGTTCAAAATCCAGGACACTGGTTTTCCCCCAGTCATGCCAATACTGCTCTTAACCACTATGCAAGAGGAGGAAGATAACACAAGCATTGTTTGTCCTGTATGTTTTGTATGGTTTAAGTGTGCTATTAGCCTGCTAGACCCCAAACGGGAGCCAGGAGAAACACGCAGTTGTGAAGCTTGCTGGCTCTTGACAGCACATGGTAGTGTTGTCACAGTGTCATAGTGTGTACAAGGAACAGAGCAAGTTGGGGAAACAGGTTTGGTACTGGAGAAATACAGGTGGGAGAAGAACAGAGCTTCCATAGACATAGCTTCCTATGTCCCCTTATGTCCTGGACAAATATAAATCCATGCTTACCATTTTTTCCATCGGGTGGTTTCTAAACTATTATATCTAAAATTTGAAAGCCAAGGTTTATTGTGTAAATTGAACGGCAGTGTGAAGAAGTAAGACACTAATAAACAACTGCACTGCCAGAACAAACAGCTGGACAGAGCAATCACTTATAGAAAGGGAAACATGATTTCTTTTTTCTGAGACAGAGGACTCAAGACCATCAAACTGACCCTAACATGACTCAGGAAAATTCACCAAGAGCAGCATATGTATATAGGGACACCGTTTTATGGCTTTACACACTGTAAATTATGGTTATTCCTAGGAGGCAACAAAAGAGGTTCTGTCAGTTGTACAACTACGTTTTACTGGCACTGCTTTTTCAATTCAAGAAAACATTGGCTAAAGTTCAAGACCAAGATTTGGCTCAAATGCCACCATAATTTTTCAGAACTGTGATGAATGTTCCTCAAGAAATAGTTTCCTAAGAAAGCCACAAAAATGTGTTCAGTGGGGCTACAGGATATCTAGAATGATATCCGAAAATTGTTACCACTAAAGATCAATTGCTGTAAGTAATTTCACCAAATAAATTTTTTACCTGTCAAACTGGATGATACTCTGACAAAAAGATACCCAACGTATTTGGCTGAACCATTTCATAAACATTGATGTATGTATCCATGCACACAATTCATCACACATATCTCAAGAATTCATTTTGAAGAATAAGCTAGCAAGAGTACGGAAGAAAAAATCTTGTGACCATGGAAGAAAGTCCTGCCACTATAAAGGTAACAACACATTGGACACAGACTAATAGAGCATAACCATCAACCAAAAGCAAGAGAAATAGTAATTTCTATCTGTACAATATTCATAAAATTAGAAGTGTATTTCTGAGGAGGCAGATTAAAATCTTCATCTTAGTTCCAACATATATCTTCTTCAATTTTGGAAAGTTAATCTCTTTGCACTTTTAATCAGCAGTATGTATCAGTAATATTAATTTCCTTGTTTGCAGTGTTGAGTTAATTAAATTTAGTGACAAATTTAGGGATTTACCCATGAAAGGCATTGCAGCTGGGAAAGTAATTCAGCCCCTTCATAATTGAATGGCCTCTCCAAGCCTGTATTTTCACTCTTTGCTTTTTTTTTTCCTGGGCTGCAGAAAGATTTTAGGTCCAGAGTTAACCCACAGGATGTTCGCATTTGTCCATCAACTCTCCAGTGAACTCTTGTAGTACTTGCAGTTTTGATACAATTGTGATCAGATATTTCTTCCTTATACTCACTTCCAAGTTATTTTAGGCTATAAAGGCTTGGCATATTCTCAAACACAAATCTTAAATTTGGCAACATTGCTACAACAGACACATGCATACAGAGAGCAGAAGGCTAGACAAAACAGGATAATTTGAAGACTATATTTAAAAGCACAGGGAAGAAACAGAATTAAATTCCCAAATAAATGAACTTGTAGTTTATTAAATAGTGTAAGTTTTGCCTCTCGCAGGCTAGAAAAATTAATGCTTACTCGTTATGGTTCCAATTTATTTATCAAATTGCATTTCTGGAGAGCTGAGAATAAACTGAAAAACATCTAAAGTTCGTTTATACTGACTAAAACCTTTCCCAGACCTTAAAATACCAGGAGGAATTTTCTTTC
Organism: Neomorphus geoffroyi; assembly: GCA_033558235.1. Taxonomy (NCBI): domain Eukaryota; kingdom Metazoa; phylum Chordata; class Aves; order Cuculiformes; family Neomorphidae; genus Neomorphus; species Neomorphus geoffroyi. Next base: position 5,334,765 of record JAUMJM010000048.1, read on the forward strand.
CAGAGGAAGGTTAGATCCACTTCTGATTTAATCAGTTGCTAATGATCTTTAATATCAGGGATTTACACAGTGTGTTAATCCCAGAATAATCCTCCTGTTACCAATGCTGTACCATCTGATAGTACCCTCCATATGAAACAGACCAAGAACGTGGTAAACAGGTGACAAAAGACACAACAGAAACAGCTACATTTTCCTATGTTTTTAATGGAAACATTCTGTTACAATTCAGGTTATGTCATATTGCATTTTTAAAGTGTGGGAAAGAAAATACACAGAATAAAAAGTCAAAGGACGCCAATGAATATAGGTATTTTAAATGACCAAGTTGTAAAAGAAATAAAATACATTACACAAACAAACAAAGGTTATATCCACAGTCATGAATATGCACTCTTCCCCTACACAAAAACAACAATAAATAAAATCACATTATATGCAGATAGTTCTACTTACATCAGTACAATATACTGTGCAGCTTCCCATTTGTTTTCTACTAGACTGGTAGTGTTGTCTAGTATTTTTACATTAATAATGAACAGTATCACCAAAAAAGGGGACAAAATGAACGTCCACAGTGTCTATCCTGAGTCCTCTTAGTTTTGTGATAATTAAACCCTATGCACAAGAAACACAGCAAATTCTGCCCATTGCCTCCATCCTGCCACTCTACACATCTTCTCAGCACTTCTAGACCCGCACAGTCAAGACAACATTGTCACCAGGTACATATCCAATCTAAGGGCACAGAACATCCTGAGCAGGTCTTATGCCCCATTTAAATCCCATTTAATTTCAAGGTAACAGGACTATGGGAGATCTAAAAGGTGAATAAGCTTTCTGCTGATTCTCTAAGAAAGTAGATATTGAACAATAAAGCCAGTATACTTCTCCTGTATCCTCAACAGATCTTTTCGTCCTTTGCATCCTATATAGCAGAAGTCATCACAGCATCTGCCAGAAAGCTGCATCAAGGGAATACTAAACACAGGAGGAAACATTTATCATCTCTCATGGTACCAAGATATATGTCCACTGATTAGTCCGTGGTATTGGCTATTCAGTGGTGGCTTACTTCTCTGTCACACTGCTATGCAGCTCAAAGAGCCAGAGAAGTCCAGGTCATCACCAAGTCTGAACTAACACACTGACACACATTACAGCTGCTAATGGTTTAGTGCAACATGAGCAAAACCTCTCTTCATAGTTTGGGGGGAGAATTGCATGTTTCTTGTGCACACCAGTTGAGACTACAAAAGAAACAATTAAAACAAGATTATTTTTTAAATAACCTTTTTGGTACATTTTCTTCGCTTGCTCAAGTGTCCTCTAGAAACATTCACATGATAGAAATGCCAAGCAACAGTTCACACAGAGTGGATTTTAACCTTTCAAAGATTTAACACCTAATAGATCCCCATAAGATTTCTTAAGTACTATAGCTTAACATACAAACTTTAACAGTGTCAGGTTATTTAGAATATTTTGCCTTTGATGCAGAATATTAGCTTAGCGGTTAGTGAGAGATTCTGAATGAACACTAAATCTCTCCTCTCAAAAGCTAGTTTTGTATGGTGTATATTTGGTGTATGTCAGTTAGGAGTCATTCTGAAAGGTAAATTCTGGAAGATGTAATAGCATATTAAAACAGTTTATGAAATGATACACTGGACATAATTAAACACTAGCTGAAGAAAGCCTCAAAGCCATGGCAGCATTATCTTCTTGATTAAAACCAGCAGTATCCACATAAAACCCCTAACATTCACCTTTATCCTTTCTTCCTCTAGGTGTGAGAGAAAGGGAGAGCTGCATTTATGCCATATTTAAGGCTTCACTGGGGCAAACCACAGTGCTTAGTCTTCCTGTCACTCTCTAGAAGAGACAAGACATTATCTAAGTCTGTCATATAGCTTGCCGACCCCTGTAGACAGTCAGATCTGAGGTCCCTCACAAATAACTGTTTATTTTAACGTCAAAAATCATTTTCCCTCAGTTTCAGAGCTCACATGTTAAAAGGTATCTAAGAATGGAAAAAATACAAGCCTCAAGCCGTCAAAATTAACTTCTGCCTCTATGCAGGGATGTGTACAGTGCAAACACTTCCATTCTTCCACTTAAAAGGTTTCACACACACATAAATCTTTTCGTGCTTTCAATAGCAAGAAAGTGGGGGGAGGAGAAGGGACACACAAAACACATCTGAAGGCAAATAATTTTCCTGCACATCCTTAAAAATATATTCCAAAAGGTAACTTTTGTGTTTCTTGGATTCTAAAAAGGGCTAAACCTGCCTCCTACAAAACATCGGTTTGCTGAAATTTGTTCCTTCATCACTCACTATTGTGAGACAAGTTACTAGGGCATGTTCCTGACCAACAGAAAAAGTAATGTACTGTTAGAAACTTACATTTATGTTCCCATATGCCCAGCTTTGAGAATAGCAGTCATTAGATATGATGTAATCTTATAGCAACAACAATTAGGCTGGGGGGGGAAAAAAAACCCAAACAAAAATCCAAACTGGCTGACACTATCTGACATCATCTCACCAAGCTTTGACTACTGCATTTTCTGTAAGACCAGTGCCACCCAGTAATCAGTTTTAATGGGACTGTTTCTAAACCACAATTTATGGTGCTAGTCTTAGGTGTTCTTATAAGGGAAGGATGCCAGCTGCAAAATTCAGATTAAACTTCTGAAAGTTTCGGATGAATCTGATTTTTCAACTTTGCTTGAGAGGTTGAAAGGCAACATCAGAGCATTCTGGGTCTAGATCTACAAGAATGGCTGAAATTATGTAAAAGCCACCTATCAGTGAAGAGGGAGCACTTCTGAGCAAATGATGGAAAAGAGCAGGTTTTTTTCACTCTGCCCCAGGAGAAAATGAGGAAAAATAACCTCAGCTGCTTTATTTAAAGAAACAGAACAACTACATGGCTACTCTGAAGCACAGAGGAGGGTAGTGAAGGATGTGGAACTGTCTTGAGCTCCGGAAAAGGTGGACTGAATTGCCAAAGAAATTTATGACCAGGACTATTAGCTTCCTGTCTTTGATGTCTATTCTTGGCTTTCCAGGAGCATTATGGCATTCATGAGGTGAAAATCGTGCTGGAGCCAAGGTCAGCTAAGGCTGATGCAGCCTATTCTACTGCAAAGCTGAGAAATTCACTCTGAACTGCTTCAGGATGCTGTGTTTAAAGCCTGAAGACACTTCACTGAGGGGCTCAGTTTACTTCCATTGAATCAATGAGAGATTATTTCATCAGCTTACTGAGACTGTGATTCCATCTCCAAGCCAAAAAATGAACTGGAGATCAACCTCACAGAAAAACACGCTGTCAGGGAGCACACTCTTATTTTGTCCAGCAGAAATGTTTTCAAAGCACTAGCTTCACCTTAATAATTCTCCATTAAAAAATCCAACAAAACCCTCTCAATGCAATAAAGCATTTCTTAAAAACATATTGAAAACAGGCCAATAAAATTTATTTTCTGAAGTAAATGAGTATAACACTTTAATAAACCGAATTCTGGTCTCACCTTGTAATGTGTACACCACCTTCAACTGAAAGTTTTACCAATAACTGAATGTTCTCAGAACTCAGCTGGGTTTGATCTTCAGTGAAGCACAGCACAGAAGGAACTGGTAATTATCTGTGGTAGTCACAGGCAACTCAGGACATAACCATCCAAACCCAAAACTTCCATAACTACTAATGGCCTGGGACAACGTATCTGGGCATCTGACTCCAAAGCAGTGGGTCTCAGCATGCTAAATCACAGTTTTATTAAAGGTTTTGTTTCATCTTTGTCAACTTGCTGTGGAAATCTACTTATTGAAGATAAGAGTGTGGAAGTCAGGTAACTTGTACACGGAACCCTCAAGAAGAGGATTCTGAGGTGAATTAGCTATTAATCTCACCAATATTTGATAGTTTAAAAAACCACTCATTTAGCAGAATTTACTAAACTCTGACAAACAAAAAGTACAAAGACATTAGTTCAGTTTCAGGTATAACTGAAGATTTAGCAATAAACACATGGCCTACAGGGCTATCCTTTCTCCAATTCAAGAACACAGCAAGATTTCCTTTGGTTCAGACATGACCCAAATCATACCCTCTGGTCCCAAGTGAGTGAAGCACTTAGAAGCTGAAGTTGTGTTTAAAGTGTGTTCTGAAGTGCTGAGTTGAGTCAAGGCCCTCCTTGTGCTGTTCTGCCATACAGATGTATGTTTGTAATACGGGCAATTTGTTGAAGCCAAAAATGTAGGTTTTGACAACTCTTTTGAGAATCAATTATTATTATTTTGATTAGACATTCCCTTACAGAGTTTGAAGTCCAAACATTGTGGCATTGAGCTAATCCAGATGAACCAGGAAGGAAAAGTGCATTAGCTGGTAAAGAATCTCTCTGATGAATATCCTAAACTCATGGCAAATTTTGATCTACGGTCCATAGAAGACCTGGAAACTATTAGCAAGAGGCCTGTGAAAGGCAGCTAAGGACAGGAAGTTTATTTATGCTATACAGGAATTTACTTATGTGAAATGTCTTAAATAATCTCCACGCTTCTATGGGAAAAATGCACAGGTAGGTGTGCACCAATTTAGAAAGGTATAGTTCATAGATCCAAAATGTTCTAATGTGCAAGAAAGACTTGCCTTTCTTGGGAGGTGCTGGGATGTAAAATTGTGCTGGCTAGGTCTCCATCAGAATCCCACCAGCAGACACCTCATAAAAACACTTTTGAAGCCATGATTAAAAATCTGACATAAAACTGTGGAACAGAATTACTATCCCTTTAATTAAAAAGTGACTTTTTTTTTAAAATATGTTAATTTATGGTAAGATGAAACAATTAAAAAGCTGTTTTAACAATATATTCTTGCAGCCATATTTCCTGTCTCACATCTTGTGGTCTGACCCGGGTCTGCATGGCACAGGAAAAGCACAGGCTTATGTTATTGGCTTGCACCTTAACTAGTGAGTGTGTACTAGTTCGTACTGCAAGTCATAAAAAACACCACTTCAAAAAAAGTTTATGCCTCAAATCACACACTCTCTTTCTCTACATACTTAAAAGGTTTCCTTCCCTTTTCTATGGCGAAGCAGTCAAATGGATAAAACAAAGTAAAAATACTGAAAGGCTTGTTTGCAAAACAAGAAGCAGATCAAAACTTCCTTGCAAATTATTTTAAAAATCCTAAACCTTAAGCATGCCCAGGGGCTAGAAAAACTGAACTGCTAGAAAACTAACCAGGAAGCATATTTTTCTCCCCAACTCCAGCTCAAGAGCAGTATGAATGCCGCTCTAAACTACATTCTTCTCTGGTGCCCCTGAGATGAGGAGGCTATTTCAGAAGACCGTCCACTGATTGTAGTGTTACTTTGGCTAAGGTGCCTTTGCAGAAGTCACACAGGCCCAGAGTGTGACATGGGATGACAGAAATTTACCATGTGAACAACAGCTGTTACAGTCAGACCTAAAACCACCACATCTACCAGGCCTACAGCAGCCACCTATACCAGAGGTACCCTGACAATCAGGAAGCTCTGGCTACCTGGAACATTGGACAATATTTTACAAGGGCAGCTGACGAACCCCTACATATTCTGAAGTGAAACAAGGAAAAAAAGTTCAAGGAAATATTCCATGGTCTACTTCCCCATCAACAATCAAAAGGCAGCAGAAAGAAGACAGAGTCAGGTTTGCTCTTAATTCACTTCCGCCTACCCCAAAATTTGTGTCTCTAAACTGTCGCTCTGGCTTCTCAGGGCCCAGAAGTGCTGTAGAACAGAAGCACTGGTGTCAGTTTTGAGATTAATTTTCAAGTTTGACTGTGACTGCTGAGACCAGAAAGTTCTCCTTATGAAATCAGAACAGGATAAACAAAAGGATTTCATGCACTAGAACCACAGTCATAGCTGTGTTTTCCCACAGGCAATATTTTTATAGGTTGTCTTCACCACATTTACAATACGTGTTGTTCATTTCCATTAGTTGATTAGAAAATGCAAAGCTCTCCTTTGTCTACTATAAAATAACCTGTCAGTACCTAATTCACCACAGATTTTTATTTTGCTCCTCGTAAAGTCAATAGTAAGAGTCCCTGGGATACTTATGGCAGCAATACTAAAATCAGCCCTAAGTAGTGTTTTACCACCGCGATTACTGAGGGTAGTTCCTTACGTGTTTGTACACAGATAAACAGTCTCACTGACTAATGTAGGACTATTTAGCATGTGAAAAGTTCTTTTTTTTCAAGACCAGGGCCATCACCACACAGACAATTCAAGAACTGCATTTATATTGTTTATCTAACTATTTGAATGTTGCAAATGCCTGAAGAAACATGGTGGGCAAAAAGTCTGTTACTAACAAAGTCACTTCTCCTCCCCTAAATACTGGTTCTAAAATATATTTACAGCTGTTGACTGTCCCTGCATGTTACTCCTATCATAAAAAATACGTCTTCAAAACATCCTTTCCCTTAATTTTTAATCCTACTGAAAAAAAAATAGATACTTTAATAGAAAAATACAAGATTAAAAATATTCTAAAAATAAAACGGTAGCATGGAATGTCATTTTTACACAAAAAAGATCCCCTTTTGAATTGTTTCTGCTATACAAACACTTCCATATTTACAATTTTGGATGCAGTCCTGTGCTCACTGAAGTTAATGGGATTTTGCCATTGACTTCACTGGGAACAGGAGCAGGCTCTACATGGACTACAAATACCTCTCTGAAAAGCCACGGCAGTGGAGAGAAAAGAGCATAATAAAACAAATACATGACTGAGAAAATAGCCAGTACTCTCAAGAGGTCTGATAGTCTTCTCTCTCTATTTCACACCACAGACTCCTCTTCCTTAACTGGAGTTTTTCTTAACTCTGAGCACCTAATGTAATATAACACAAACATGGAAAGAATGGTTTGTGTTTCCACCTTCCTGACTTTCTCAGTGGAGTTAATTACATCCAAGTGCCAGTTCCCTCCCAGAACTAAACTCCATACATCCAATATTGTATCCCCTGTTATTGATGACAATGATTCAGTGATGCAGGACCATACTCAAAATGAAACTCCTTTTTCCTTTTGACAGCAAACCAGCAAATATGCCTGTGAAACCATACTGGATACCTATGGGTGAGATACAATTAAAGGAGGAGGTGGTAGTAGGAGCTAAAAAAATAAAATAAAATAAAATAAACATGGAACAGAATGAGGCATTCCCCACCAACTAAACCCAGATTTACTGCCCTTAATATATGCCTTAGAAATGTTGTCTTTACATATTAAGTACATTCTATAACATCAAACTGCATCATTTTCGGTCTTCGTGAGATGAAAGGCCATGCAGCATAATGGGATTAATAAATCATTCCTGAGCTTCTGAAAGAATATAAGACAAAATTACTGCTTAATAGAGTGCGTTCTTCAAGAGCCTCTTCTTTTTACACTGATGTTTTTGGTTGTGTTCTTTTCCCTAGTTCTTTTTTTTCCCAGGAAGAACAGGATTCTTTCTCTTCTTTTTTACGCAGCAGAAAAATGAGATCTAATGGAGTCTTCACGTAATTGACGATGTTTCCCCACGTTACAGTCCTCCTGTTGAGTTCGTCTCTCAATAGTTATTCTGTATTTCTTTCTGCATGAAAGGAGAGGAACTGAGAGAGAAATTCTTCTCCAGCTATAGGATCACAGGACTTCCCTTATAAAGAATGCCTGTAGGGGACAGCTGGGTGCCAGTTGAAAAATGAAATGTGGCAGAATGTGAAACCCTGGTCAAAGATTAAAGTAGTTTGCCTCGAAACATTTCACCCAGGCTCAAGAATGCCTGTTCATTTCCACATGGCAGTCTCAAAGCACCAAGACAAAGACATTTCCTTCTTTGAAAATTTCTGATCTAAGTGATTAGGAAGTTTGTGAAGTGTCATGTGAACCATATCACATCACTGTTTTATATCGATCAAAGCCAAAATTCTCTCTAGTATACGAGGGGCCACTTTCTGCAGAGTTCAAACAGATCTCAGTCTTTATTCTGCTGTGTTTCTCACTGAAACTATATATTAACTAACTAATTTTCCCTCTGAGATAGCTACTATGTTTGCATTGCCAGAGGAGGTAATACGATGAATTAAGAAGAGCGATGCAGAGGACAGATAAGAAGTAAATACAATTGCTCATGCATCACACGCTGTTTATCCTGTGTTTTCCTCTAGGGCCTTTTGAAGAATTTTATGTTGCTTTATACTTCAAACAAACACCCAGCATCTCTGAGTTTCTCCTTTAGTACCCAAATCTCCCCTCAAAATCATTAAGATTCATATTTATGTTTGACGCATTTATGCTTTTACTCAGTTTCAGGACCAGTTTTTCAGAAAGGAATTAAGTCTGGCCACATATGCATACAGTAATGCTTGTGCGGATGTGTGACAAAAAGCTTGCATGCCAAGGAAAGCTCTGGTTCACTTGCATGTGTAGCAGGAGTCAGAGCTATGTAGCAGTAGAAGAATGATTTTCAAAACACCAAGGTTTAATTTGGGTAACATCGCTCAATAGAAAGTGAGAACCTACAAGTGCTGAAAAGATCCCCTAAACATTTTTGTTTGTATCGGTAGGTTCCAGAATAACTTGAAAAATGTATGTTTATTACTTCATTTATGTATTTTCAAGTCAGTTCTTCCACAGGTCAGAGAATCAACAGTAGTAGCTCATGTGCAAGGACAGGTCTACATTTTAGAAAGGTAGCTCTCTAAATTTAAATCCTTTCAAAGCTATGGATCAGTACTACACAGATCTTTTAACAGTTTGCATGCACATTCAAAACTCGTTTTGAGTGTTCATTTGTGGTAATTACAGTCGTAAATGAGATGTAATCAGAAGGTACATATACAGATTAAAAGGTACGGAAGCTGCAGCTACAAACTACTTCCATGCACACAATTCCTAGACATGTATTTTCCGAAAATTTGACCCATCCATCCTCATACGCTATGTTTCAAATGTTTATTCTAATGGTGGATATAGAAAGTTGTCCCTACTCCTGCTTTGCCAAGTCTTAGATGTGTCCAGTGTGCAACAGCTTCCTTGGGACGGTGGAGAGAAACAGGCACTTCTAAGAGGCATCTACTGATCTGGTTTAGCTTTTACATAAGGATGACACAAACTGCACCCAAAAAAGTGCTAATTTCTCCCCTCTGACTGTAAGTACTGAGTGTTGAGATCAGCTATGTACACACACTTTTACAGACACTCACTTTTGCTCACATGAATTTCCAATCCAAATCTTTGTGTCAGATGATTAAGAGTTTAAGTCCTGTTCCTACAATGATGCTTTGCATAGTTTTATTTCAGGTCAGGATATGTCTTTTACCTCATTTCTTGTCCTCACGTATCAATTCTCTCCCAATATCAGAAACACTGAAGAACACACCTGAAAACTATCATCTCAGACTGGGAATGTATGAAAGATGCAAGAACCTCCAATGACATAAAATACAAATACAGATTTGTATTTTCTTTTTCTTTTACAGACAGTTTTTAACCAGTCCCAGCTAACTTACCTTGTCTGAAATCCATAACATTATATAAGGACCAAACACATGCAAGAATACAATCACCCTGCAGAATTTCAGTTGTAAGCATCCAATCAATAATTCTGGTTCTAGGATATTTTGAAACCCTGTGATTGTGCTGGTGAAAACAGGTTTTCCTTGTTTCATTTTGATAATATTTTTTTATAAACAGATATTTTTATTGGATATAATTATTTCATTCTTATATGCAGAGGTTAACTTGTATTCTCCTGTCTTTTCATAGGATAAGAGGATAAATTATACTATGTGTAAGACATTGAACACGTACAACTAATTCATTCTGTCAGTGTAGGATCAGCTCTCAAGACTTTAGATGTGCTGGCTAGCAGTGTAAGAATTATTTTACTTAAACAGGAATAAAACACTGATCACCCTGGACAGACCTCAGGTTATTAAGTTAAATGCACAACTTTGAAATCCAAATGCTCTCTTATACCAGAACAGAAATCCCTTTCTAGCTCCCAGTACAATTTCACTCCATACTCAAAAATTAAGTGTGGTACCAGGCAAGTGATATTTATATCTCAGACAGTCACAGTCTGCACTATTGTGCTGGCAAAAAGTATCAAACAAAGAAGGCTTTCAAGGCCAAGACACGTTATTGAAGCAAGCATGAATAACTGGAACTCACTGGAATTACTTCCATGAGTGAAGTTACTCTGAGATGTAAGTGGTTACAGGACAAGGCCCTGCATCAATAAAATGATTTGGATATACACAAAAGGGCAATCAAAGTTTGCTCACTGTCTTTGGTGGGAATGTTACCACAGAGGATTATGGCACGTCTTTGTCTCCCATCAAGGACATGTTGCCAGAGGCTGAGAGGTTTGGGTGACGAGTAAAGAGTTACAGAACTTTCAATGAATCGGACTAACCTGAAAAAGTAAAAAGCCATTAGCAATCCTGCTCCAAGCAAGGCGCCCACAACTATTCCTGTCACTGCTGATTCTCCTAGACCACCTGCTTGAAAAGGAGAAAAATAAACAATCAGGATTCACATTGAGAACTATATGCATTCACAAACTGGAAAATACACACAGCTAGGAAATGAATGACCAACATCAGATAATATCTAACGTCTTTCAGAGTTCAGGACTCCATGGGAACCTCTTCCTTAGTTTCACTTCCTTCATGTTTATTTCTTGTCCTTGTGTTCCCTGGAGTTAAACAAGCTCCCAAGACCAGTGTCAGATGAAGACACAACTCTGGAGATGCGATACACAGTATTGTTGTTAAACTGCTCTGGACAGCTTGGTGTGAATCACAGCACAGACTGAGATGATAATGACATATGTAATAGGAATCAGCACTGAATATGCTCTGAGCCATTATAACAGAAGCAAACTTCTTTCATATGGTTTAGCATCATAACCACCCAGGTTTATTAAAATGGCTGTATAACTATCTGACAGTTTCTCTTCTTTTTTTTCTGAACCCACGCTGTTCCAACTTAAAACTGTATGAGCTTTCCCTTGTCCCAGATCTCAACAAAGGCACAGCAGGGATAGAGTGGTTGAAGGGCAGCCCAAATAGGGATGGTCATTGCAAAGGGCAGGGCAGCTAAAAAATAAAGGCATTTCCATGTGGGTGCAGCCTGCTCCCTTTTCCATGCCTGCCTAGCTTTGTCAAAAAGAACAGAGAAATATTAAGGAAATTAAACTGCTCCCTCCTCTTGACCTTTGGGGGGATTTTGTCTGTATATCAGGATGCGTGGAAGGAAGAAGGTGCACAGCTACACCATACTGAGCATAGAAGGCATGGACTAGCAACAGTCTACAACATGTATGTACACACGGATTTTTCAGGGATCGAAGAATTACCAGGCTGCAGATACCTTTCTCTGCAGGACTAGCAATTTATTTCCTGTGAAAAGCTCAAACTACCCTTTGCCACTGAGGCACCCTTATCTTCCTACCCCTATTTCATTGCAACGTCCTGCTCACTACAACGTGGTTATATGTTGTACATATATGTAACTACAAAGTTAGTACACTGGAAAACAAGGACATCCTCTCTGTGTGGGGTAGCCCCTGCCTTCCAAATTCACAGGTGTTTCCCCATTCAAATGACTTCACTTCTCAGCCTGCTGAGCCCCTTGCAGTGCCTTCTCACAGCACTGAAGATCATTTTGTACTGGGAAACCACCAGCACTGGCCTCCCCAGCTGCTAATTATATTAATATGATTATTCTGTCTGGGGTTTCAGCTACATCCTTCTTGCTGGGTAAAAGAGATTTTACCTTTTAGCCTTGGCAAGTCCTAAAGGCCTCCACAGCCCTGGGCTGTGCATCATGATTATTGTAACATTTAAGTCAGGGGAAGTGATTTAGACCATGCACTACCCATGGTTGCCAGACCTTAACTTCCCAAACAGTCAGAAGGTAGACACAGTCACAATGTCTCTGCTGGACTGTGCTAAGCAATTTAATAGGGCCCATTATGCTGCGTGACCACATGGATTCCTCTTCTCTGACAGCCTAGGCAGAAGCATTAAGTCACTAAACTTACATGATTTACACGGTGTATTGTTTGTGTGCTCTGAAACTCGGCTTTCATCTACTCGAAGCCTGCCGTGATTCCAAGGATATTTCACGTTTGATCGAATTTCAAAACGCCCCTGCTTTCCATAGTAGTCCCCGATCACCTGTGCGAAAAAAGAATGAAAAGATTTTCCTGTACACTTCGTGAAGTGAAACAAATAGGAGAGTGGCATCGCTCACTTGGACTCCTGTGGCAGGATGCTGAACCACAGAGAATAGCCCTGAAGGGGTCTGTGGGAGGCTATGTAGTGCATTCCCCGCCCCAGGGCAGCATCAGCTGAACAAAAGCATTCCTGACAGATGTTTATCTGACCTGTTCTTAAAAGCAAGTCTTCAAAGACGGAGACTTGACAATTCCTGTAGGCTATTACTCTTGAACTTTGCTATCCTTACTGTCAGTGGGTTTCCTTAACACTCTCTCTCCCTTTTTGCAATTATCACTAATTTTCAAATTGTGAGTGGACATAGAGACTCTTTCTTTCTGAAGTATCATTTACATATTCGAAGGCTCTTATCTGTTCTGCCCTTAGGGTTCTCTTCTATAAAAACTCAGATCACCCAAGGTTTTTTTTACCCCTCTGAATATTCTCCCTGCTCTTCTTGGGCTTTCTTCAACTGCTTCATAGTGGACTGAATGCTCAGGACTGCCACACAGCTACGTGAAAGTATCATTTTCAAGTACCTTGTGTGCTGAGGCTCCTGAATACACACTCTTAACAGGACTTTTCTGTTTTGCAAAGATCTGGAAGTACTTCTACATGTTCAGCTTCAATCTTCAAATCTTCTGAAGAACTACGACAGAGCCTGTCATTTTCTATCCTGTGTTTCTGTAGTTGTTGATATTTACCTAGAAAGCGCCCTTTGTATTTACTACCCTGGTAGCACCAACTATTATTTCTGACCAATTCATCAAGATATTTTAGAATTTCAGTCCTGTCCTCAACAATAAATCCAGGCTTTATTGAAGATAACATATGTTGGATCTACTGCAAAGTTGCAGGACTAAATTGTGCTAATTGTAGTAGGTCATTCATCTATCTGACAGCAGTTCCAAAAAAATCTAGGTACATTAATAAAGGCCACCTATCATGACACAGAACTACTCAGAAGCAATAATAGAAGCATACCAAAAGACGTATTTCCCTACCATGGATAAAATACACATTAATATACCAGGCTGAGAGTTCAAACCACTGATAGCCTCTTTACATCTGTCACTAAATTTCATTTTGAAGGGAAAGAGTTAGAAGGGAACACTTGCCCTGGTTAGATACACAAAGGCAGATTTCACACTAAATAAAGGAGCTAATTTCTCTCCCAGTTTTGCCACTGGGAGATAAATCCTTAGAAGAAAGACATCTTAAATTTGTCAAAAAATATAGACAAATTCAGTAAACTGGAAAAAACCTCAGAGACCACCGGCAGGCCACATAGTATTCATTAAGAGATTGTTTAATTTATCACAGAAGTGGAAGAGTTCTCTGCCAGCAAGGTCTTACTAAACCTGAAAGCATGCAGAAAGGCTTAAAAACAACACATATCTGTAAGCAGCGACCAACGGATCCAGATCAGAAGTAGGGTATAGATTTTTGAATACCGAGAGCCGTTAAACAGTGGAACAAACATCAAGGGAGAAAGCGAGGCAGTTCCTGTTCTTCAGTTTCTCCGAACAAAAAAATCATGCCTGTTACGGTGTGAGCTTTAGTCACAAGTAAACTACAGGTCTCCATAGAATGATAAGGAACCTGCCTGCCTGTAATACAGCAGAGGTCAAACTAGGTAATCTGGTGTTTTCTTCTAGCTTTAAACTCTGTGAATGGACCTGGGAAAACAGCTCTGCCCAAACAACCATTCATCTGGCTCAGTTCAGCTGAGAAACATTCTCATAAGGACGTAGCAATACCTGGCAAAATGAGAAAAACGAGGCACAAAAGAATGTTTGTAAAGTGAGGAGAGAGGATAGAAATTAATGTAGCAGAAAAGTAAGAAGCAATCACATGAAAAACTTGTTAATTGTATGTATATTTATATGCATCATAAATCAGAGGGAAATTAAATGAGCAATATGTTAAAAGGAAAAACATAACGAAACTAAATAAAAGATTAAATTGCAAGTGAAAAAGCAATGAAAAGAAGAGCAGGAAAGGTGGATTAAATAGATAAACAATAATGGACTGAAGAAACATAAGTTGTTTAAAGGAAAGATGTCCCAACCAATTTGTACTCTGAGCTTTGATTAATGATCATTACTCTTATCCCGCAACTGACTGAAGTTTTACTGCTGTAGTTTTTCAGTCACCTCTACATGCCAAAAGACACTAAACATCCTGATGATTTTAAAAAGGCTTCTTGAGTTTGTCTCTGCCATAGCACCACAGCACTAAGAATTCAACTTTGCTGGATTCAAATCCACATGTCAAAATGTGCAGCTCAGATCTACTACTGACTTAGTTTGAGTTTGACAAAATAGAGGCCAGCAAAGCTTAGGCTGATGTTGACTTTGCAATTAACAGAAGTGTTCTGCAGCTGGATTTAGGGAAACATACGTATTAATAAACTAAAACCAGTCATGCTACTCAATACGTGCAGCTGGTGCTATTTCTCATAGACTGTTTTCCATAGTCCGGTTGCTTCCACTCCTGTTGTGTCCAGTGGAACAACCCATGTGGTGTATACAGAGCAGTCTGATTAAAATGTCTCCTAAACACTGAAAACAAGGCATTCAGGTCTTACTGCCTGATAAACAAGGTGAGGCAAGGTCTGCACTCCTGCCTGTAGCTGACCACAGAGTAAGATTAAAATATCTGCAGTCACTGTGTTTTTCTATTAGGGTAACTTGTTCATCTTTGTTGCTATAAGACCGATCTTGCTTCTTACCAATGAATAAAAGGCCTTGCTCATTTCAAGCAATAATTTCTCACATCCAAAATTTATCAGGGCTTTGCTAGCTTCTGAGATTTCACTTTCTGAATTTTAAAGACTCTAGCATCATGTGAAGAAACATGTATCGTTAAAGAAAAAGTTAAGAAAGTCCAAAAAAACTTTAGTATAACTACTTCAGATACTTATTTTACAGAAAGGATGTGGTCTCCAGGTTGATAAGATTAAGCAATACCAATTTAATGTTTATATTGAATAAACAGATGCTCACCAAGTAAACAGATGATATGTTGTTAGATTGCAGTGGCTACTTTATCAGTGGTCAATTGCAATGGTTTGTTTCCTTACCTCCTGTGTGCCTGTCTCTGGGTCCGTCATTCCAATCACAGAGAAATCCCCATATCTGTCTCCATTGGCATCAATGGACACCTGCCCTGCAATGCCTAAAGAATGGCATGTGAGGAATTAGAAAACTAATTAGTTAAAATACTGTGCCTTTCCAAGGAAAACAACAAAACAGAGGACAGGTTTTTACAGACCGATATGACAGGAAATCTCATCAGTCTCCCAGCATTTTTACTGGCATTCCAAAAGAAATTGTAATTTCATCTCAGCGTCTGCATTCCTGAATTCTTAACATTTCTCTTTTTTAAATATCAAATGTGTGAGACTGTTTGGGGAATACGTGAGAAAAATCTAATCCAAAAGCCAGCATGCAAGAATAAAACACAAATACATTTAACGTGAATTATTTGCAGAGAGTATAACCCTGAAATACCTAGTGGCGCCTTAATAAGGACAATCCACCTCATGTGTTGATGATGAAACAAGGCCACAGCCCTACAACCCGCAGACTGATGGAGCTGGCGCACCCATACAGCCAGTCTCATGTTGCTTCCGTATGATGGGATACTGAAGGGGGCACAGACAAGAGGCACCTTGTGCATTACATATGCATTAAGTCTTGCATTCATTTTACATAGGATTAACTGCATAATATGGTGCTGTTTCTTTTATATTTTTAGAGCCCCAGTTTACTTCCTTTCTTTACAAGTTCTAGAAAACTTTAGGGAAAATAGAAATCATAGACTTGTAGGCTAACTCAAGTTTGAAGGGACTTCAGGAGGTCTTTAGCCCAACCTCCTGCTCAGAGCAGGCTCAGCCTGCTGTGAGGATGCAGAGTTTTATCTGCTCTTCAAAACCTCCAATAATGGATATTGCACAACCTCTTCCAACTTGTTCCAACTATCATGGCAAAACCCCTCACTTCCTTATATTCATTCTGAGCCTCTTCTTTCGATGTATGCACTTGTGTACAAAAAGGATGGCTCCAACTTCTTGTGGTGTAAGTCAAACAGGTTCTTAACATCCACCAAACACCACCAATTAACTATGATGAAGACGCTGTAAGACCTTGCTGATATGCTTTATCACCTCAGATATTCTCAGATGTGACTCTCCATTGCCTGACACCAAACATAGCCATTTACACCATTACAGCATTTACAGTGCAAGTCAAACAGGCACTGTTTTACATCTTTGTTACAGCAACTACGTGACTAATGCAGGCACAATGCAGTGGAGAATCATGCTCTCAGTGACTGAAAAGCAGAAGAGAGATGTTAGATACTCAGAGTATAAATTGCACTCAATATATCTATTGATAGTAAACATGAAACTGATTAACACACCTACATTAATGTTGTCTCTGTCCCCGTTTAGTGACATTAGGAATATTTAAACTTACCGTGATTTTCAAAACATGTAGAGGTCATCAAAACACTATCGTCAAGCTTCTGTTTCATTACAACAATACAGTAATCAAACAATTGCCAATTTGATTACTGCAGGAAAACAGAATGGGTAAAACGACCACCTATCAGTGAAAGCACCGGAAGAGGTCACTATGAAAAGCTGCAACGTCCTTGCCTACATGGCAATTTGGATTCTGGATCTGACAGGAGCCATTAATTGGAACAGACATCTACTTGGCCTAAGAAAGCCAATTTTTGGAAGTAGGTACTAAAATGTGCTGAAACTCCAAATTCCTATAGGATTTTTCTAATGGGAAAGACTAATTTTTAACTTTTCCATTTGAATCAAAACAAAGAGTTCGAAAAGTCAGCATTTTCTTCAACGAAGAAGTGCATTTTGATGAGGATGGAAGGATTTTATCCATGCTTTTTCTCTTCTGTTCTGTCACATACTTACGTACAGAAAAATCTGCTACTTTTTCAGAGGAAATGCTGTGACCGATGAATAGAAAACATTCTCCACAAAATGTGCCCTAAAATCCTAATAATCCAAGCAATGAGAAATCCTTTGATCAACTCAGCCTTTACCTTTCCTAATTACATGATGCTGCCTGTGCAGTTACGCCTGTCAGACTGTGAACACTGCAGGAAAAAGCACTCACATAGCATTGGAATTCTGATGTGTCACTTATTCAGAGCAGGCTGCAAAATGACATACCCAGGCAACCAGATATCTAGATGTCAGCAGCTAAGTTAATGTCACTGATGGAACTGGAGCTCTCATCACTGAGGCCTGTAAAAGCTTCAGTCCTGCAGTAGAGGCTGGTGGCTGTATGAATGGACTGTACTCTGGAAGGCTGCATAATCTTCAGAGCGGGGCTTACAGGCAGAATAGAGCGATAAGAGTTCCCTAAAAGAATCGCCTTGCAAGACATCAAGTTAAAGGCCTTTTCTTACACACTCAAATTAATCATTTGTTTCTTATCCAGGGGAAATGTTTCCTTCTCTTGGGCATTTCCACAGGAAATCTTGCCAAACCTACAACAAAAGACTCGAGTACTATAAGAGATGGATTGGAATATTGCGAAGAGATGGATGGGATTATTATATGAGAACACAGATTAAGCCAATAATCCTTGGTTTATTATGATCCCTACCTGGTAAAAGGACTGATATCATTTTGTGTCAGCAGTGTGACATACACATGCCAGCCCTACTGTCGAACTGCAGCCTACAGGATTAGGCACAGAAGGCACAGTGCTGTTCAGCTGCTGCCACTGAGATAACACACACGACTCCTGCAAGGAGGATGGGGGAAATCCTTCCAGGGCCTGAAGGAGCCCCTTCAAGAAACAAAACAAAACCCTGGCACCTGCTTCCTTCTATCTGTTCCCAGGCTTTTGCGACAAAAAAGTCAAACGGAAAAAATGAGGCAATCTCAGAGCTAATAGATGCACATGAGTAAAGCAAGCAGCTGTAATCTTTTCAAAAACAAAGGAGTCTGAGAAAATTACTGGTATTTCTTTACAAAATCAGTGACTGTCATTAGATTGTTATGAGTTTTTTTTCAATAGTTGGTGCAAAAGGAAGTCAGACCAGTGAGGTATGTGAGTCAGCCATAAAATGTATATAATTTCATATAATTATTTTCCTTTCCTGTAAGAGTGGAATAGGCACAGGTCCTTGCTCTGCACACAACAAAGACCTGAATTTTATTACTCTAAAAGATGGAATTCCATATTCATTCTTACCTTCATATGTTCTGTTCCGTGTTTGCTGAACAATTTTTTCCCCATCTTTCTTACTGAAACCAAACTTCAGGGCTTCCTGTAAAGCTAGAGCATAAAGAAGAATAGCATCATGGAATCCTTCCACAAACATGTTCACCTACAAAAAAAAAAAAAAGAAAAAGAAAAAAGCAATGGCAATTGACACATGAAAAACTTTTCTTTCCTAGGGAACTGATTAACTAGATGGGATCTCCAAATTAAACAAAATTACTAATTTGGAGAATTATTTTCTCAACTACTGGAACACAAAGGAATGTGTCTCAAAAAAACCCGGGGGAAAATGGCAACATTTGACCCATTTTTAAAAACAGTTAACCACTATCTTCTATTCTGAACATTCAAATCACACTTTAATGTTGTGTCTGAATAGCTTTGCAGATAGGGGAGAGATTTTCAGACCACAGTTCCCATGCCCAGACACACACATTCTGCAGCTGACCGTGTTTAGATTTTTACAAGGTTCTGAGCACCCTCACCCCACAGCACTGAGTACGTCCTCCTCCCCCTGCGCAGAGGACTTAGCACCTCTCAGAATTGGTAAGTATGTTCTGCCATGATTTTTTTTGGAGAGCATAACTGCTGGATTTGCTTGTTTAATGATTACCACTTCCATTTCTGGCCCTTGCTCAGTTAAGCGTTGCTCCACTAGCAAATGAGCGATGGAGGAAACTACTTACCCTCTACAGTAATGCACTCTCAGGAACTGCCAAGAGAACAGTTTCCTGTCCTTTACAAGTTTTTCAGTAAGTGACATGAAATGAACAAAATGTTGCTCTCTAATCCTAATATAAAAGAAGACTGCTGCCAATCAACTCTGCCTCCCATGCTCTACCATCACGATGAGTAACAACAACAGTTAAAAGCAGACTACTGCTTTTAACATTACAAGTTCATTCACAGGAAACATTACAGGTTGGTTCACAGGAACCTGGTGTACTTCAGTGATGAAGCAATAATTACTTTAGGAACTTAGTTCAGACGAAGACCCATTAGCAGAGGCACACACACATGGCTTGAGCAGCACAGGTATTCAGCAACTCATATCTCAGTAGTGCAATGCACTCTGGCTTGATGTACAATGAGTCAGAATTAATATTCAGTTGCAAGAAAGATGTTCCCATTGACTCAGTTTCATGACAATGCAAAAGCTCCTGACATCCTAGCAAAGGTGTAATCAATGATTATACAACATTATGGGGTCTCTTACTGCTGTTTCCAGTGAACAACCCACTTCTACAAATATTCTCCTGGATAGAAACTACATCTAGTTTATATTCTACTTCAGTGTATCTAAACAATTAAAAATGTAGGTAAATAAAGCGCTACTCTAACTCTCACAGTTTTAGCTCGACATTAAAAAAGTTAAAAGACAAAAAACATGTAGCCAGTTAAGTAAATAACTTCTCCATAGATAAAAGGTATTACAAAGCTGATTGGCTAAGCCAAACTAAGCCCCTGGTAATGTAATTACATGCAAAACATTTCTTCACTCTTAAATGGGTTGCCAACAGTAAGGAGAATTTTAGAATTATTTACTGGTAACACAAAAGTTTACATCGCTCCGTATTTTAAAATGGACTTTTATATAACTCCAACTTATGTTTCATTAAGAAAGTGCACTACCAGTTTAGAGGAAGAGCCCACAGTGCTACAGAATGTGCAGAAACGTTCAGCTCAGTCTGACAGCCAAAGACTAAAAGGCAGCTGCAGTTATTTTGACCTAAGGAGAAAGCATGAAAGAAGAGGTGAAAGTCAGGCTTTTTGTGGAATAACAAGAGCTGATGGACGGCGCACAGTAGGAAAGGCTTTGCCAGTGGAGGTTTAATTTTTCAGAATTGAAAAAAAAACGAAACCAAGAAACCACAAAGCCTGACAACTGCTCAATGTGTCAGTGTTAGATTCCAAGTGGCCTGTGGATGATCAAACATGGGCTTTCTTGATGTGACACTCATTCTCTCAGGAGAGAAATGAGTCTCTCTAGTTGCTTCACCTCCCTGTTGGCTGATTTACAGCTTGTGGTTGGCGTCTGTTTCAGGGAAAGCTATTTGTCACTTCCTTTGTCCATGACAAAGACCTCTGAGTGTAACACAGCGACCTTCGAAATCCATTTTGTCAGCTAATTTGCTCAATCTGAAATGTACCCAAGCCACCAGCCTGAAAGCCCTCCTGTAGACAACACAGATTTTCCAGATAAATCCTGTCAAAATTCACTTGGCAGTCCGGGAGGTTGTCGTCATAGCCCCTTGCTTTGACTCTTAGCCAAAAGCTCTGACATTACATACAAAAAATCACATTATAAAATAGATCATCAGAATATCATCTGTGCCACTTCCCAGTTCCTCACACACAAACCCCAGCATTTTATCTTACATTGTCAAGGAAGGTGAGAGTGCTGGTAATACTTGCCATTTCCAATCTTCTTCCAAAAGAGTAATATTTACTGTTTGTCGGTGAGACTGCATCTACACTTCCCAGCCAAATCATATGCTGGGCACACTGGCTACTTATCACGATTTCAGGAACATTCAAGCATCAGTTCTTTAAAGGGGATACAGAATGCCATGATGGGCATAAAGTTTTCCTGCATATCACCTTGCTCAATCACTTAGAAACTGCCGTGATCCTACACAGAGTATGGTTTGCATGAGGTTTTGGACTGCTCTAACCTAGAAAGAAGAAAATATCAGAGACAGGAGGAATATCACAATGCAAAGTAAAGGCTGCAGATAATTTTGAAGGGATTACTCTTTCTTTATTCCACTTCCCACCTGTCCAGAGCACACTCAGGTCGATTTTGCAACCCTGTTTCCTGTGACTGTCTACAACAGATCCTCTGAGTAAAAAGATGATTTGTGGAATAAATCATCTGATATAACTTCTGACTTATTAGAACAGTGTCCCAAGTCATATAGTCCCGGTATTTCCCTTCTGGACTACATTAACCCTTTAATGATACCTCATGATTATGATTTTTTTTATTATTATTTTAATATACCTTCTGTTCTACATTTGGTCCTATCAGAAATGATGAAATAAACTGATGCCAAATTTTCCACACCAATTTTTACACTTTTTAGCACATGTTTATGTGAATTTTAGAATACTAGACAGTAAGAAGGGCAGGAGAAGGGCTAAAAAGGGGTAGAAGTGGTATATGTTCCACAAATGTTTTAAATAGGGGTGAGGGTAAACATGAAGATGTCTTCACAGGTTGCTTCAAGGTCTCCATTGTAATTACAAAAGTGTGGTTCAACATTAGACAGATTATAAAAGATATTAAAGAACCACTATTCTTACAGATAATTAGCACTTCTTTCAGTCAAGCTCTAATTAAACACAGAAATTTTTAATTATAGTATTTTATGGTTTGATTTATGCTAGTTTTTTAACTTCAGGTGAGAGCCAAGCTCCAAATGCTGTGACCACAATTTGCATGTCAGATCTGCTAAAGTGTTCCTGTCATAATGCACAGCACAGCCACCCCTCAATTTTTGTCACAAGCAATGCAAGTGGCAGAGAAGCTGCCAGGTTTGCTGAACGTCTCTGGATGCTGCAATACAAATATGTGGAAACCCATATTACTTTTACATCCCATTCAAGGTACCATATACTAAAAAGCAGGTAAGCTGTCTGCATAACTGGATGAGATAAGCATACATTTGCTCCTTTTATTTTCCTATCTTACTACTTTAATTAACTGCCTTCCATCAGACGAAAAAAAAATCAGATAAAATTTATTCACGTGATTCATAGCTACAGCTCCCCAAGCAGCTATAGTGTGACCATGCTATTCATAAACACCAAGGTGTTAACAGCATACACAGCAACACAAAACACTACTGACACAGAAGATGGCCAAGCTACTGCTACGCAGGATCCATAATTTTCCATACCCTGCCCACTGACTGTTAAATAAGGTTATTCTCTTCCATCTGGAACTGCCCAGCTCTGAATTACAGCAATTGCAGCAATTCATGCCACTTCAGTGATAGGTGTGGGGAGCGATCATCATCACATTTTCTCCACTGCAAAAGCCAACAGTTGGCATTCCCCAAACTCAGTCCATGCATCTACTTCTGAGTACATCTGCAATGATTTTCAATATGTTAAACTACAGTCCCAGCCAAAATCAGTGAGAATCCTGGGGGATTGCATAGGGTGTATCAACACTCCTCACAAAAATCTTTCCAATTTACATACCTGACATGATGCTTAGGTGAGCTAACACTCACTGTAAGTCCACTGATATTTCACCTTCCTTCAGACTAGTTCAGCAGAGTGAAACCTTAAGCAATCAAATATGGAAGTTTGATCCTATAGACACATGAAGGCCATCACTGATGCTGTTGTTACAAGCACTCCTTTACGTTCTTGGGATGCCCAGGGGCCCTCTGTAGCACCTAGATGAGTTGCTATGCCTTGCTCTGAGCTGCACAAAACCAGAACACGATCCCCATACAGTAAATAATAGCCACATATAACTGATTTGGTTTATAATTTTTTTCAAAGATAAAACTATTGTTACAGACTGATTTTCTGTTAAACTTTTAGTTTGCAAAAACTCAATGAGAAACTATAGATGAAAGTGAGATGTAAATTGACAATGCAAAGCTGAGGAAAGAATATCCTTACATCTGAGTGAGCATCTGCAAACAGATGAAGTGTATTTCAAATTATAAATGTCATCTCAAGTTTCAGCTTTGCAGTAATTAAACCCAATATCATAACACTACAGCATATACATATCCTGCATGTTATAGTCATAGGACTCTCACAGCTCTCATCAACTCACCATCCAGCTCCTCAGATCCTCATGTGATTTCGTAATATCACCAGACAACAGAAACTCACAGTTCCTAAACATCACCTATGGTTAACAGCTACCCCCATCCATTGAGACTGGGATTTCAAGGACCCCCAGCTGTAACAAATGCAAAGACATAGGCAGCTGTCATAAACAGCATATCTCAGGTGCCTAGAGACATGGATATATCACCCAGCCTGTGCCTACAGACCTTGATACATGACCTGTTTCCACAGAAACCACATCACTGTGAAACCAGCCCAGCTGCAAAACAGTTATCAAAGCTGTATGTTTAGATGCACAATACTTAACACAGCCTGTTCACTTGGGCAACCAGACCACTTCCCTAATGGAGCTGGACCTTAGCACTTCAAAGAAACAGGAAGGGAAAGACAAAAGTAACAGAAACCCATCTTCTCTAGTGAAGGCCATTTCCTCAGTATTTAATTCACAACTGAAAAAGAACATCTGGAGTTACGCCAAATTCTGGGTAGCACAGCTGTAGGCAAGGACAGCCTTTCACTGTATGCACTGATATCAACTCTTTACATATACATAAATACGTAAGCTGGCACCTGCTCAAGAGCATAAGGCCAAAGCTCAGGACTTGGATTTCCAAATGACATATAACTATCAACTCTCTCATTTGTTATTTGGGGTTGGAACCCACACCTCTCCCTAAAAAAAACCAGAGGAGCATTCCCCAATGTAAGGAGATATCACATAACAATAAAACCCTGTGCATATTTAAGAGAGGTTTATTCAAATACTCCAATTTGTACCAATTCCATCTTTCAGAAGAAGACAAAAGTATGTGTGGAAGCCCGTAGGAAACACTTCTTTTAGGGGAGCATGCGACTTTATTGTGTAAATTCTGCAAATTGAGGCTTTAAAAATAAAGCTTAAACATTCAGCACTGAGGTCAAACAAGACATCACTTGCCTTTAACTTCAAGGAGGCTTCTTCCAGCAAGGCTGCCTGCTTATGTGCATCTCTTCACTGGTATTTACTGGTACAGCAGTAATGCTGAGCGCAGAGATGGTGTGCCTCCACCTAAGCACTCTGCATACCAGGAGATGTGGCCCCACCACGAGAACTTGCCAACTGAAGTGCAAGTTGAGAAAGTGTAGGTAGAAAAAACGGGGCATAGGTTTGGGAAGCAAGCAGTGGTCACAGCCCATCAGCTCCATACCTCCATCATGGAAGAGCCTGCAAGCAACACTTGAGAGACAAAATATATAGAAAGATCCATGCTTTTACCACACTTTGTTTGATTTGGACACAAAGATGCTCTGCCACAGCTAAGCCCTTTTCCTTCAGGGTGAGACTGTGCCTTTGCCTGCCTGCACTGTTCAGCCACGCATCTGACTGGCTGTTGCACGAGCTGATGCACCCCAGGCATGTCAAACCACCACTACCCTTGTTCCACCTAAAGAAGAGGATGCTTGCTCCAATGTGTCTGAAATACCACCATGAGTAACTCCCATCCACTTTAAAGCCGGCTGTGGACAAGAAACCAGTACTTTGTTATACAAAAAGGTTTGCTGAAATGAAAGAAATTAACAAAAAGAAAATAGAAATAAATAAATAATGAATATATGAGATTTATTTAAAAAAGGCTGCCAGTTTCAGGTAATTAGGGGATTTTGTCAGTGAAGGTTATTTTCTTGCTAGGGAAAGAAAACTACCTGCAAAACCAGCTCCTCTGCTCTTGTATCTCATTCGTCATGCTCACTTCCTTGCTTTTCTTAGTACTCCGTTCTTGAAAACTGGTAGATTTACTCACTGTCATGCGACTACGGCGGCCACAAGTTGCTCTTTTTTCTCTATGGTGAATTGAAGGAGAAACCCATTCAGTCTCAGGCTGCAACAGAGCTGTGCTGTGAAACACCAGCTAAAACTCAACAGGGCACAGCATCTCAACAACCAAGATGCAAGGGCACAGAGGAACATTTCCACCCCACTGCCTGCAAGAACTGTTCATTCTTTTTCTGTTTATTGCTTGCAACACTGTCCTATGATTATCTAGAAAGCAGCTTTAAACTCCCAGCACTTACTGCCAACAGGCCAGGCAGAAAATTTTCAAGATACAGCCAGAACTTGCTCCTTGCATTAAACACAGACAGGAATTGCCACCTCAGCAGATTTAGAGCCTTACCCACAGTCAGCTCACGTCAAGGCGCTCTTACTGTTGCTGATTTGTACAAACTTTGGACAAAACCCATGACCTGACATCACTGGGACTCAGCTCCCTTCCCAGCCTCCATCAACGCAGACAAAGCAGGAGGGGGATGAGCTGAAAACTGCCCTGCTCCAGGAACAGGGAGTACCTATGGGACCAGATTTCCCCTCTGCAAACCTGTGTGGGATTTATTCCTAGCTCTATCCAATGTACTCAATGATTCCTTCTGCAAGTTGGTACCAGCCATTTTACCCCTGTGTGGTTTCGTTCCTGTATGACTTCTTCATATTGGTTTCAAACGAGCACAATCAATGTAGCCAAGGAGCAGCACTATTTTGTACCAGAAGCAAACTACCTCAGAATAATCATTCAGGGGAATTTTTCCTTTATTTATACTTTAGACACATACTATTCACCTATGAAAATTAGCTCTACAGTGCTCCTGGCCAACTACCAAGGAAAAGGACAGAATCACACAACTGCATTAATGTGTTCCTGCAGTTATGGTGAAATCCATCTCTCCAGATTTATAGTACACCTCTAACTCCAGACAAACAACCAACAGCAAGGATCTCTAGTATACAGCACTAAACTATCATTCCTTGCATGCTGACAGAATCTTAACTGTAAAAGGTATAGCTGTCATTTAAAAATTAACCATTCTACTTTTTTAGGATTTCCTGCATTCTAACAAACTATGTGGCCATTCATGTAATGAGTTTAAAAACTATGTTTGGAAATCATACTTCTAGTAACTCTTTTCAGCTGTATACACACAGAAGTTAAAACATGCTTGGTTTAAATGGATTTTTCTAAGGACCCGATTGGTAGTCTGATGATAAACTGTTATACAGTTGTAATGAATGCTTATATTTTAAGTTAGCATTATGCAACTGTTGGGACACTTTAATTGCAGATAAACACCTAGTAACCAAAGAAAAAAAAAGAAACCCAGTCCTTTCATTAGATATTAAATTTTAAATGTCAGTGAGCAAGTTTGTTTTTCAACAGGACTATATTTCAGTTTTCAGGATGACAGAGTCACTCATGTGAAAAAATCAGTAGCATTTGCTAAAATAAGCTAACTGGTTTTAAAAAAAATGCAGTCCTAGGACAAACATGAAGGATATTTTTTGTTAACTGTTTATCCTTGTACAATGTGCAATTGTTTTGGGTTCTGGATTTCTTACATTATCACCAAACCACTAAAATCACAAAAATATTCTTTTCTATATTAAAAACTCTCAGTTCTCAGGCAAAACTCAGAAAAATTACGGTATCACTGTTGAGAAAACTCACATGCTCTAAGTGAATCTACCTGTGCTACACTTGCTGGTGAATAAATGGTACGAGGGTGGGCAGTGAAATCTTTGATACGGTAAAAAAAAAATCTGATAAAAGGAGCATCTGATTTCTGCTTTGCAGCAGGTTAGCAAAGGCTACTCAGCAGAGCATTTGCTTTAAATAAAGTCTCAAGGGCTGGATAAACACAGATGATTTAGGCACAGCCAAAAGTGGTGCTGAGCTCAAAAGTACGCCCGGAGTGGGATCAGTCATCTAAGCTCCTTATTCAGTACCAGGCAAAAATCAGGCACATAAAACCAGGATTCATAAGCAACAGCACCCCACCCGTATCTTGCCAGCAGAGGTGGAGAACAAGGGATGGATGTGATTCTGTTACTCACACAGGCAGGTAATCAACGCCCTAGCATGGAGAGCAGTCAAGACTTCACAAAAACCCTACAGGGAGCCAGCCAGTCCTTTCAAATCCCTCCTTCATCTAAAAGCCCCGGGGCTACCACTGCTGTGCTAGCGAAAGAGAAACTCAGGATCAAATCCCTGCTTTCAGGGAATCTGAGCTCCACCCTTCCCCTGCCCTGTCTGCAGGGCATCCCAGGGTGTGAGCACCCTGGAGCTGAATCCAGGTGCTGGGAGAAAGAGATGACCTGCCAGCACCTGGGGTCCCTCTGGGCTGGCAGTAAATCCTTTGCCAGAAGAGCCCACCTGAGGCTCAGGTTGCCATGACAAATGATCCTTTTAATAAATACCAGGGTAAATGGGCATATGAACTTGTAAATCTTAACGGCATGGAACTAATGCAAACCCTCAGGCTGCTATTAATCACGCTTCCATTCCAAATAATTTAAAAATTTATTACTTGTTTTTGTTATTTTCTTTCAGATACTGGATATCTGATGGAAGGTGTTCAGCTGGCTGATTAACCATCCCTTCGCTGGCACACTTGCAAGGATCCCACTAGCACAAGCAAGGAGAGAAACAGCAGCTATCTCGGAAATATTTATGTGTACCTGTCAGCAGGCAGCAATGCTCCAGCTACACAACTGGAATGCATCCTCCCACTCTTCAGCAGCAGCATGGTACTTAACACCTCAAAATTTGAGGATTTACAACCACTCCAAAAGGCTAAAGCCTCACTCTTCTAGCTTCTTGCTTCCTTATTGACTGTGTGATCCCCAAGATCCTGCTTGATTTTGCTTTCTAAGGTATTTTGTAGTCTGCAGTCTGGCAGGCTAACTGGATGCATTGTACAAACATGTGTCCCATCAAATGTAAATGTCCTCCTGCCTACTG
The DNA here is from genome assembly GCA_033558235.1 of Neomorphus geoffroyi. Classification (NCBI taxonomy): domain Eukaryota; kingdom Metazoa; phylum Chordata; class Aves; order Cuculiformes; family Neomorphidae; genus Neomorphus; species Neomorphus geoffroyi. Next base: position 5,362,914 of record JAUMJM010000048.1, read on the forward strand.
AATGTTGCCTTGTTCCCAGCTGCCCAGCGAAGGGCACCCAGAGCTCCTCACCTACCCTCCTCCAATTGTCCTGTGCCCCTTTCTCATGCCCCTCTTATTCATTTGCTCTGGGGCATAGACAGTCCTTGTCTTTTCAATCTGCCGTGATATATTAGTTCTTCTTGGATTAGACTAAACCTTTTGGTTTTTGTCTTAGGCTTCTCTTCCTAATGAAAAAAGTACTACTAAAGAGAGCAGGGAAGCTGGGAGTATCCTCCTGTGGGCTCCTATGGCTCCTTGCTTGCACAAGAACACCGCTGACTTTATTCACACAGCCCATCCTCACAGGCCGACTAAATTAACCCCCTCCACATTAGAGCAATTGCTAAATATCCACGGAAAAAAAAAAAATCTGAACTGACAGAGCAGCACACTTCCCTCACAGCCCAGGCACAGCACACAAAAGCCATGCTGCATGCCTTTGCTCTTTGCTTGGGCAACACTCATACACCTGGGTGACTTGGCTCGCACACAGGAATGCTGTCCACTCCTGTTAAAAGATTTGTCCCTCTGGAAAATAGGTCTTTCTCAAGGCCATGCTCAGGCAGCTAAGCCTCACAGCACTCAGCTATAAGAAATGAATGCGCCGAGCCAGCAGAGATCAGAGACTTGTGGTGTTACTGTTTTCCACCCAAACTGTTCTTCGAGGAAGACTTGTCACTTGAATGTCAGTTAGACCTTGCCCTGCTGTCATTTGGGATAGCTTTCACTATATCAATAGCTCAAATAAGTACAGGAAAACTTCCCTGAATCACCTTACTGCAGAATCTGCCTCTGTAGAGGGAACATCCCTTGTGCCCGGGAGCTCTCAAACAAGAAACACGCAGTTCTGGACTTGAAGAACTATCCTTTCGTTATGTCCCTAAAGAAAACAGAACATGGCTCCTTCCCTCCAACCCCAAGCCACCTTCCTGATCAAACTCTCCAATCAAACTGTTTGGCATACCCAAGTTTCAAACATCAAACTCTTAACCTTGTCTGTTACCACAGAGTGAGGCTACCATCACTGCTGACACCCCACTACCACAGTGCTGAGCCAGCCAGTACACAGCTCCCACAAGAAAACAGCTTCCAGCTGTCCATCCAGGACCCTGCTGCCAGCTGCAATGGCATCCTGGCACAGGACAGGCTCTCTAGCTGCTAGAGAGTCAAGTTAGCAAAGGTCTTTCATTTATAAAATGTCATTCAGTGCAAAACAAGCTAAGTCTTTCCTTGCCTTCATAGAAACATATCAAAGCCAAACTTGAGGATGACTTAATAACAGTATGAAAAATTGTATGAATTTACATTAAAGACCTCAGTGGGACAAATTAGTTTTTGGATCATTAGCAATGTAAACAAAAACAGGTTGCGAACATTGCTTGAAGACATTTTTCACACTTTACTGGTGGAGAACAAGGTGTATTTCTAGCCAGCACTTCAAAGGGAAAGAGGTTTGCCCATAAAAGTCCAAGTGTCGGCTTAGTAAAATAGAATGTGAGTATCTGTGAAACTCAGGTAAAAACATGGGGCTACAGAACATATTCAACATATATATGTAAAGATCAACTCTAAACTTACATTTCTTAAGAGTTCAGATGTTGCTATTTTCAGATATACCTACAGTTTTATACTATCTCCTCCATGGTTTAAGATAGCTTCAAAAACATGCATAGACAGAATAGAAAATCTAAACAGAAAGCCACTGGAACAGAGAATAATAATTTATTTCTTTTCTTGCATTTTACAACATCTGTTAACTGCAAAAAACATGCTACTATTTTGCCTAAGACCCTAACGTGGAAGACACTAGTCTTTCATATCACTGAGAAAGCATTAACTTGAGGAAAAAAAAAAAAAAAGTGTGTGCTGTATTCACCAAATTTAGCAGTTCAGAATTCAACACAGCTCTTCTGGAAACTGAAGAAATTGTCATTAATTCCAAGGGGTGAAGGGCTGGTCATGAAAATCCTAAATATGTTTTACTAATAGAATTCATCTTGTTAATAAGCTGGCATGTGAACCCATTTTTTCCGGCGGCTGAAAGCAGCTGAGGTTTGCTTTTATTCTTTTGAACACAATTAGGAAAGCACTCCAGCAGCTGAATAGACCTATTCATTTGAACAAATTATTCCCTGGCAGGGATTTTTTTTTTAAAAAAAAAAAAAAAACAACTCCCCAAAACTCTCTCCCATCCTGGTGTAGTCAGAAGAGACACAAAAGCCTGGCTGTCATTAATCTTGCCCGCCTGTGCCTGAAAAAAGGCAAGTGGGACACACACTCCTGAATACATTACATTTTCAGCGTCTCAGTGACATGACTGAACTGCTTGCTTCTCCCAACCCTTATCTTAGCTGATGTACAATCCTAATTAAAAGGCTGACGTAAGAAATACACACAGGGAAAAGTCTGGCACGGATGCTATGGATGAGATGATAAATTTCATGAGCACAGCTACCTCCCACATAGCTTTTGTAGTTAACTGTTGGAACTCAAAACAGTTGCTCTTAAGCAGACCCTTGCTCATTTCAGAGGGCTGAAAACATTACACTAAACAGACTTGCCCTTTCTTATAGGTAGCTGCATCTTGCTAACCTAATTAATCTACATAGCTCATTCCTTCACTTAGACAACTTTACAGGTAAACTGGGCTGCAGTTCCCTTCTCCTGCTGCTCATTTCAGTGTGAATAGCGTTGTGGATAGCATAAAACCCACGCATCAAGCTCATGAACAATGCTGTCGTGTAGTTAACACAGCAGAAATATTTGTTTAATTAGTTACGTTTTCAGCTTCTAAATGAGAAGAAAAAACAAGCCATGGGTGGTCTGTAACCTCAGAAGAGCAAATATCCTGGGCTGTAAAATCATCCCAGCTCAGAATACTGGGTTGGACATAAAAAAGCCATTTATTGAATCCTAGGCCTGAGTCAGGAACAGAAGGTGCATTAAGAGCTTCCAAACTGCAGCCTACCACCAATTCATTAAGTGTTCGGCATTATTTAATAAAAATGGCTTACGCATATACTTTAACTGAAACACTATTTATTCATAAACATTTTTAACTAGAGTATCTGTTGGGAGTTATTCACACACCAATTCAGAGACAGGTTCAAATTCTTCCTTCAAGTAAACGTACGCAATTCCCATTGCTGTCTGCCTCAACTCGGCTATAGGTCTGCAAGCAGAGCTTGCCCTGTATTTTGCAACTAAACCAAGGACCTCAACTGGTTTATAGAGACTGGGACATGTTGCTATTAATGTCTTCATAACGCATTAAAAATACAGAAGTGAAAAAACTGTTATAATTTGCGTAATACCATTAAACTGATTCTACTGTTCCTTTGCCTGAACCACAGATTTGAATGGATTTTTGAAAAAAAAAAACAAAACAAAACAAAAAAAAACCAAAAAAACCCTGCCTCTTTTTTTGGCTATTTTATCAGATAATTCAGTCTCCAGGTAAGCATGAAATTAAATGGTCAGGCCTTCTACGGAATTACAGGACGTTTCTTGAAAAAAAGTCACGATACTACCTGAAATGTGGGCTGAGCAGATCTGATGGTTCAGCCCACAGTTTTTTGGGTTACATTAACATGACAGTAACCACTTTCAGACTCAGAAAGTGGTGACCAAGCAATATAATAATATTTAACAGACTCAGGCAGCTGTTGCAATGGGATGTTGCAACGGCACATTGCAGACCACGAACATCATCAGTTTTAGCCCCATCCTGTGCAACTACTACCTAAATACTTCTAAGATGCTTTCTCAGAGCCTCTCTGACTCTCTTATTTTCAATGCTGTCTAGTTAAAAGGTGCTTAAGAAAGATTTTTCCTTCACAAGAGAGATTCTTGGAGCAGTCAGAGCAATTGCCTTTTTCACATTTTCCTGCTCACTCACAAGGCACAGGTTCTTTCATATTCCTCATTTCCACAGCATAACACCCATGCAGAAACAAACAGCAATTTCTGACCTGGGAAAGATGTACTCAAAACATGTTTTTCTCTTCTCTATGTGATTTCACAGCTGGAAATGAAGATGGCCAACACTCTTTGACCTGTTACTCCTCCAAGAGCCATATGTGTTCTCCATCTGGCAAGCGGACAGCTGCTGCTTTAGGACTTTGCCCTGTCTCCCTTATCTTTCCTTCTGTCATATGCTTATTTTCCGTTTTTATGATATTCTTTTTGGTAGATAATACTGCCTTTAGGATTAGTGCTGGCAAGAGGCCAGGACAAAATGGTAGTTCTAGTGACTTTTGTTTGAGTTAGGGTCACTGCATGATAATTTCAACAAGGGGCCTAGGGCCCCATTTTCACATGACACCGGAAAAATCCACACAGGGAAGCAGAAACACTGAATTCTTCAAACCTAAACCTCCCCGAGTTCATCCTCTTGGGACACAGCTTGCAGAAAAGGATGAGGATTATATTTCAACATCCGTGGACAGGACTTGAGACGGATTGTACCACCAACTACACTCCCGCAGAGTTTTTGTTTTCTGGAGCAGAATAAAAATCCATCTCTGTGACTTCCTACCCACTCAGCTGAAGGACTTCTCCCTCCCAAACTTCCCTTGGAGGACACAGCCTTGCATAGCACACACCCAGGCCAAAATTGCCACATTCTTCCCATGCTGCCAAAAGAAGCACCATTAATGAGGTGCCCACCTCATATCTTTCAGAGAGGGAATGAATTCGCCTTCAGTTTGGCTTTTTATTTTCCCCCATTCATTTTTAAAATGGATTTATTCTTAAGCCTGAAGGCTGCCCCAGAATGTTTCTCCTCTGAGCATGGCAGCAGGACAATCAGTTAAGAGAATATGAAACTTTTCTTTCCCACTGTCCAAAGCGGGGAAATGTAAAGTTCATCATAAATGATGAAAAGCAAACCAGATAGTTAAAATTCACACACTGTTAATGTAGTAATACAGCTGATGTTTTTTGCTGTGCTCAACCCAAGGCTACCCCTCCCCCAAAGATTTGTTTTCCCACTTGGTTAGGAGGCTGTGAGAAAGCAGGTAGGGAAGGCTCTACTGACATCTATGTAAGTTAAGTTTTTATGTAACACCAGGACACCCTGCATTTGAAACCACCACAATCTGTAGCTCCTAAGGCCTCCACCATGAGCTTCCCATGAGTCAGAGTTTGATGTTTCAGATGGCAGTATGTGAGGTAGGTGTTTACAGATCACACATCTGCTCCAACAAGAAGAGGCTGGGAAGGGTGCAGAAAGCCCGCTGGGAAAGGAAGGGTAGGAAAAGAAATAGGAGAAGCAGCAGCAGGAGGGGCCTGATGCTACTGCCTGGCCCTGGCAAAGGCTGACACTGTTGCAGGAAGGGGTGCTTGCAACAAGATGAAAAGCTCTGGATCACAAGTGGGAATGGTATACAGGGAGAGGCAGGCCCCAGAGCCAGGCAGGAGAATGTCAAGGACAAGGCTGTAGGGATCTGTGCAGCTGACCTGGGACAGCCAAGAGCACTGCCAGCACGGATGGCTGATTGCATAAGTAACTAGAGTGAGAAAATAGAAAAGAGGACTTCTAAGTATGTATGCAGCTGTGCAAGGAGTCTCCTCAACACACATAGTATCCTGCAAAACCTCTCCGCCGCTGGGACAGGGGAATTTGCTCTCTCATGTATCCACTTCTGCTTGATCATAACAGGGCTTGCATTTATCCAGCATCTATCAACACTGAACTGGCACAGGGTTTGCAACAGATGCCCATCCTAAGAGCAGAGTATCCCCTTGCCTCCCTCCAGACTGCACACAGACAGCACCACATCCCAAGCTCTTCAATTTAACACTTTTCTCATCTGGGAAAATGTCACACTGCTCAAACTAAAAAGCCTCAAAATTGTGGATGGCTAGATCTTTAATATTCAAATTCACACTTCTCACTAACCACAACCAAGAGCACATGGCAGACTTTCAAGGTATGTAACTTGCTAAATGACATCTGCACCTGCATAGAGGGAAAAGGGAGGAAAAACACAAATTACAGTCCCATGCCTTCTTCAAAATCCATTTAGCAGTTTCTTCAGAGAACAGCACCTTGAAACCAGGCCACTGAGGCTTCTCCACTAACCCAAGGCACAGAATGCCAACAAAAGACTACTTCTGCCTACCTAAACTTCAAAAACTTCACAGGAAAAATAAAAAGCCATTGATGTGATTCAAACTTAACATCTTGATTAAAATATTTAAATAAAATAAATTCAAGTTTTAAGAAGCACAGGTTTTCCAAAGACAGCTGAGGTTATGCAAAAAACTCCAGGATAGGTCACTTTTTAACACAATATTCATCAGCTTGTGCTTAGAATTAAGATGACGCCTCCACCTGAGAGCGATCCAACACTTAAAGCAAAGAAATAAGGCAGGTGCCTAAATGGGAGATGGTAAATGGAGGGTTTGGGTTGCTTTCACAGATTTCAGGCATCAATTGCTAGCTCTCATTTCCTACAAGCTCAAGACTGACAAATCTCTCTCCAACGTTCTTTTCATTGTAACTGTATTTGGAAAGTTTACTCCTCAGCATGGGGAATGTTGACTGGCTGGGAAGTATTTGTATCAGCATGCAGAAGTCATTATAGGTATGTGCTATGTCTTCTCTCTTACACAGAAGACTTTTCTATGAAAATGCCTAAGGAACTAGCTTAGCATTAGCTCGAAAGCAATTTTCAAAGGCATCTTCCTCCTACATTTGGAGAGATTAAGAAAAGGCGTACTTTTCCACATCCATCTCTGGACAACAGCAGCACTCCCCTAGGCTTAAAGCAAGTCTCAAACACTATACTGGTAGTTTAGATCGTTTAAAATAAACAAAAGCAACAACCTAAATATGCTTAGCTGGGAAGGAGTACTTCTCATTCACATCAAGAAAAACTTCATCAAATGCAATACAGAGTGCAATATTCCTAGATCTGATTTTACCAAAACAATTATTGGGAGAAAACAAGAAGGAATACAATTCTTTTCCTGTTAAAAAAAAATACAAGCGATTGGTGAGAGAGAGAGTGGGTAATCTGCCTTTTCTCAGCTTTCTCGCTGATTAACAAGGTGACAGCAAAGGACAACGGGTCATGAATGGTGCTACACAGACCTAGTGTACCTAGACCAAGTCTACCCTTTCTACTTGCATTACCAACAAAAAAAAGGAAAAAATTATATTATATAGGCAACAGTGGGACTTTACAACTGAACCGAGCCGATTCTCTCCTGATAAGGTCTCATTTCTACTTTTGCTTTAATCAGGAGCGTGTTTTTAAGATGCTAAGACCTGAAGCCTGTCATCAAGTACTTACATAGTCATCCTCATGCAGACCTTGCTTCTGAACAGAACTTTTCACCTCCAAGGAAAACTTCTCAAACTCAGGCTTCACAGTCCTCAGCAGAGTGACAGTTTGGAGGTACGAATATGCCTTCTTGGCTTCAAGGTCATGTTTGTCTCCTCTTTTCCAAGAGCCATTTCCTACGGGGAAAACAAACATATTTCCAACTCCAAATTAGGTACCATTACAGGATTTTTTCCACCCAGAAGTCCTGTCTCCTGCACCTTGGAGAGATGGCAGGGGAGAAATGAACCTGCTCCAAGACCTGCAAGAAACCACACTGGGAAGAACAGCTGGTGAGAAGTAAATGTGCAAACAGAAGATCTACTTTACTGCCATGCCATGCTTGCTTATTTTTAAATGGTGGGATTAAGTCTAAGCATGAGAAGACATCTCAGACAAAAAAACACATGCTGGATCTCAAATGTAGATATGAAGTTTGAACAAGAAAGGCTGGATTCAATCACAAAGTTTTCGTTACACATCACTCCAACAGCAACACTCTTGGACAGTCAGAAAGGCATGAGTAAAGTCAATAGTATGATCATCGCCCTGAATGGGAGGCAGATGGTGCAGCTACTTCTCCCACAACTTCCCCAATGTGGTCAAGGAGAAAACCATGTGTGCAGTGACTGCCAGACCAGCCCTGTTCTTAGTGGAAAGGAAACATTTAGATATAAAATAGGATCCTCCGCCTATGCTGTGTTCATGCATTTTGTGTCACAGCAGGGGAACAACTGAACTCAGACCACCAGTAACGTAATCAGACTTGTAGAAAGCAGGATAGCTGACTGTTTGTTAACAAGCAGAAGATTCCTTCCACCTAACAGGGACCTTAGCAGGTCCTGAGACCCTAATCCAAAGCTTCACAAGATCAATAGAAAGGTTCACACCGCCCTGGATGAAGTTTTATGCTCTTCTAAATCAAACAGGCCTACAGGGCACAGTGGTAGCTCTAAGCAGAGTGCCTCCAAATGCTTACAAATAATTAAAAGCTAGATAGTAATTTTATTTTTCAAACACCAACAAACACCATCATGACTACATGAGCCAAGATCAAGACTAATGTTAGCTCCCATGGGTGACCTGGAGGCACATGGGACCCTGAGATAAGAGGATGCTGCTGCTTTGCTTGGGTCAAGGATCATGGCGTCATTTGGACCAAGAGAAGCAGGCATTTTGTGAGTGCAGATGCTAATGAAGACAGAGGGCAGCAAGCCCATGGTGCTCCTTGCACAGCACTACCAGCTGCATCACATGCCCACAAGAGCAAATTAATGGGTAAAGCACCTCAGTCTCCCCCACAGCAGGTGAATACAGAGTCCGCATTTTGTCCTCTCTGTACCCTGTCACTACTGCTGGGATTCTTTATCCCTTTTTTCTTTGACAATAAATGTAACAGAAGAATTGCTCTGCTTCCTCAGAGAACACGGGGGAAGAAACAAAGGACCTGCACTTCTCTGGAGGACCAGCTTGTCCTCCTGCTGCTTCTGGCTCTGAGGCAGCTCTCCTCACATCCAGCACACAGCAGGAAGTACAGGACCACCCAAGCCTTTTGTCTTTCTATTTCATGCCAGGAAAACGTTATTACCACAGCTCAGCACCAGCTAGGACTATAATCGTCATTAATTCTGTGAACCTTACTAATTCTTAGTTATTTTCTTTTATTTGTTTGTTGTTGTTTTTGTTTTGGGGGGTTTTTTTCAGAAGATATTTCATTCTCTTGGGAAGAAGCTCTACATACATCTGCCTTGGCTCAGAGATTTCTTTACCAATACAAAGTTTAACCAGTCAAAATTACTTAAGCTATTTAATTCATTAGGCTTGATGGACACACTGGAATGCTACTAACATCCCACCGTTTGGTTTCACCCTCAGATGTAGTACTCTTCTCTTCAGTGTCTGCACCATGTCCTCGTTACTGCTTCCAAAAAGAAAGAAATGCACATCTAGTTTCTGCAAGCTAGCATGTCTTGCTAGCTTCTCCACAAGAAGGTACAAGCCCTGTCAGTGCCTCAAAGTGCAGAAGCCTCTGCGCCAGCTGGGTACCTGAATTTCAGAGGTGCAGTATTCAAGAAGTACAGCAGAGACTACAGCACAGAAGGCTTTGCTCTAGCTTTGCATTTACAAATCGAGATGGCAAAAAACCAGTGAGATTATAGACCAAAAATAAAAAGGTAGCGCTGGCACAATGCAAATAAGTTTCTGGCCTGCACGCTATACATATTCAGTTTTAAAAATCCCGACACTGGGAGCAGGGAAGGTACACTTACATAACAGTGTTCCTAGAACAATTTACATATTTAAATTCCTTCATGGATTATTTTGAGTGAGGTCGTCTCACCAGAGTACTTATGTGCAATTATTGCAGCCTTGCCATTTAATATGCCTGCTCCTTTGAAAAATTAACAATATTCAGAACAGAGGGCAACAAACTGCAATAGGGTCATCCGAACTTAAAGGCAAAGTGCCAATTTGCCAATCACATCCACTCTTAGATTCTGTACCTTATATAATATACAAAATCTGGTATCTCCAGGCACTAGGAACAAGAAATTTTTAGGGAATTTCTCTACACTTCCATGTTTGCTTTCTACATGTGATGACCATCTGCATAAAAGTCAACTTCTAATGCACAGTCATTTCACTTTTCATGGGAAACACAGAAAGAAACAGAGAAATTGGTTTAAAATAATTATTACTTAGAAATGTCAGGAAATATCACGTTCTAACTACACTACATTAGAAGACAGACTTCATTAATGCCTTGGAAAAGCTACAATAAGACCGGACCACCTGTAAAGCAAAGGATTGTGCTTAGATTCCCACATGACCACAGGGTACATGGGTACTGCCCCCATCACTGTGTCATGTGGAGGTCCCCTGTCAGGATGGCACAGCTCTGTCCTGTACAAAGTGTCATCTGCTGGGGGCTGTGTCACTGGGGACACCTACCCCACACCAGCTGTGATGCCAGAGTCCTTCCTGAGGCAAGGTGCTGAGCCTGGGGATTGCAACACTGCCCCCAGCAAGCCGCATTATCTCCTAGTAAATTCCACCCTGGAAAGCAAAACCACACCAAAACACAGCAGCCCAACTCCTGCAGCTACTGCTCTTACGTGAGCATCCCCTGCTCAAGGAGAACTTTGGGTACCATCAATCCCTTGCAGCTTCAACACTTCCCAGGTAAACTCCCTGCACTCATTTCAGTCAAGGGAAAGAAATGATCAGCTGCAGGGGATGATTCATCGGAGCCACTGCAGACACATAAGCATGAGGTGAACTGTCCAGGGGTGCCTGCTTTTCTCCTATGACTTCAAAGGGAGCCCAGCTCATACACAGACTTGTACCTATGGCCAGATGAATCACTTCTGATACATTTCTGCCCTGTGAGTTGAAATGCAGCACTAGCACAGGAGTAACAAGCCACTGCCAGCAGCCAGAGGAGTTAATGGATCAATGGCTTTTCAGTAAAGTTCAGCCTGAAAAGCTCCTGGTGTCTACAGAAGGGCCAAAACTTCAGGGGTTTGTGCCTGCTGATATGGATAGACCTGCATGTTTTTGCTTTGGTCCTCATTAAGGCTGCAATGTTAAGTAGTCTTTGCTTATGCCACAAAGGATAAAGGCACTCTAAATTCAACTCCAAAAAAAAAAAAAAGAGAATTACTTGATTTGAACCATTGGCATTGATCTTGTTCTTTACGCCTTAGTTATTTAAGTGATTTCCTTATTGCCTGGCAAAACTTGGTACTTCTTTAGCTGAGCCAAACAATATACATAGCAGTATCTGTATTTCTGTACATACTTGTATCTCCGAATTCAAACAGCTACATACATTTATTATAGGGCTTTTCAACCAACACCACTGTTTACTGTGAAATAACTTCAGAGGTGGTATACAGATAAAAAGTTTATGCGAAGTAACTTCCAAAATTTAACTTACAATTAACTGATTTATTAAACAAAATACATCATCCTTTTGTGCATTCAGTTCTTGTCGGTTAGCTTTTAGAGGCTTGAAAGAAATAAAAAAATACAAATTTTCCTTGTTTCTCAGCTCCCACTTGGTTTGCAATTTGAAATTAATTTGTTATTGTAGTGTTATTGCAGGCAGCCTGCAGGGAGGAAACTATTTTCTCTACACCTGTAAAAAAGGCTGCTCCTTTCAAAAGCCATGTTGACACTACAACAAGCCTAGTTCCTAGGCATGAATTTGCCTTAGCTTCAGCCATCAGATGTTGTTTAAAACTCAGCAAACACACTGCGCCAGTGTTACTTTTAATTTAACTGAGCCAGGTGTAGCTGCTGAGAGCAGCTTTAGTCCCTGCCACGGTATTACATGTACCTGAGTATAGGTACATTTCAAAAACCAAATTTTTTTCATTTATACTGCAAAGTCAGGTTTTAATTTGACAGATCTGATCCTTTTTACTTAGGGCTTGAATCAGCCGCTTTTATACATCTTACTCTAGCAAATATACGCTGTCCATGTCCCATCCAGTGTTTACCTTTCAACACAACACTGCTGAATATTTTTGTAGATGCAGTTAATGATTGAGAGTAGAAACAAATTACACGTGCGGATCCCCAGCGCAGAGATGACTTCTGGGGACCCAGGCCCTGCACTTGCCCAAGGCCCTGGCCATTGCTAGTGCCTCTTTCCAGCCATCTGCACAAACCATAGGCCACCCAGCAGCCAGGAATAAACCTGCCTGAGATCTGGCAGACGCTAGACTGGAGATGCAAGTCACCTAGAGCAGAGCACACCCACCGCAGCATGATGCACCTGCACCTGGCTGCTAAAATCGGTGTCTCTGTCTGGGGCTGCTTCCACTACAAGTAACTAAATAAGGAATGCCTATAGTGTATTTGGCATCTTGTGATAGTTTTATTTCCTGCAATTCTGTAACCCAAGTGAAGGACCAGTGCCATCAACAAGGAGAGACAGTGGTGTATTCTAGGACTCAGTGCTGCATATTCTGAGGGCAACAACCCTAAAAAATTACCAGGATTACAGAAGACTTCACAACATACTTGGGCAGGAAAAAACATTACCATACGATGAGCTGTTGAAGAGTTCAATATTGAAGAAAGCATAGTCCCCATTGGTCATTCCTTGTCGATGAGCAGCCAACATGATGTTCCTGATTGTGTCACCACTGGCACACATGATTACAACTGGTGGAAGAAAATGAAAAACAGAGATAAGAAGCAGCTCAAGAACTTCAGGGAACAGCCTGTTAAGCATGAAGGCTGTCAGACACAGTGACACCAGCTGTCCTCCCTGTGTTGCAACAAACAAGACAACACAGATGGTAAACAAAGCTGATTTTCCATATAGCTGACAGAAGACAGGTACCAAACACAGAGAGGCTTCCCATTGCCTTGTATTATCTGAAAATATTTAAATTGAGCCTCTGTGTAATCTAACGTTTTTTTACCCCTACAATATGTGGTAAGTTCTGACATCAAATTTCTTCAACTGCATATATTCATAGAGTCAGTTGCAGCCATAAGCCTCCGTTACATCTACATGGATACAACACAATCAGAAGATGAAGAATTAAGGTGATACAATGACATTACCATTTTAATTTCCATTCCATTGAACAGTTCGGTATAGACTTCTCACCTATACCTCAGCTATTTAAAATTCAAGTATCTGGTCTAGAATTTGTTGCCTGTCTACAGGTAAGACAGAGCAGCATCTCCTGTTCAGGGTCAGTGGTATGACCCTCTCCAGGATGTGACTTTCTCTCCAGAGACTACACAATAGGCCTGCGCAATGGTGGGACACAATGTTCAGAAATGGCAAAAGCAAGTGTCACTTGAAGATTAAAAGTGTTTACAAGATTAAATGCCACAGAGCCTCATTTATCAGGGATGAAGAGCTAAAACAGCAGCTCTGCTGCTACAATGGGACCTACAAGCCTGCAGGTAAGCTCCATGTGGCCACCAAGATGTACACTATGAAAAGAGTGATTGTCAGGTGTCCTCCCCAACCTGCTGGGTAGGGCAGACTACTCCCCTTGCTACCTGTTCCTGCAAAGGGATGGTAGGAACTCAGGTGTGGTCTTCAGCATTGAGGAGACACCTCCCACACCAAGCAATTTATACTATGAACTTTTATATAGGTTTGGAAGGCTATGGGTATGAAGATACTGACATCACAAGTAGCAGCAATGTATTGTACCAGTGCATGCTGCAGGACTATATCCTACAGCAAAGTTATAGGAGATCGTACTGGGACGATGACTCAAAACCAACTGCACGCAGGTTTCCAAGAGCGTCGTCACGCATGGCAGAGCTCAAAAGCTACGATAACGTGCACAAATATTTTCATCCCATCAATAAAACCGAATCAAAACCACATTCAGTTTTTCTGGGTAAAAGTGTTTGCTATTATAAGAAAAGGCCAAACAGGCCAAATCTTTTCGCACACGATGAATCTTCTCCCATTGCTTTTCTGGTTAGATGCCACCACAGGCATAAAGCTCCAGATGTGCTGCCGGGGTGAGTCACATTTGGTACATTCCCACGCTTCAGGAGAGTTATACCACGCATAGCTCTGTTCTACTGATTGCAGCAGAGTACTATAATAATTTCCAGAGCAAGAGAGCAAGACATATTTAATTTCCATTGTGAAGTGTATTAGCATAAAGGAAAAGAAGAAGAAAAATTTTTTACAATAAAATTTGGATCAAATCTTTTCCAGGTGCACATCAGGAATGAATTTGTCTCACTGCTCCTAAATTGAGTATAGGTGAGAGACTTCCTTTTGAAACATTTCCTTGCTGCGCTCCCAACTCTCCCCCTTGACTCCGCCTTTATAATTCACATTTATCATAAAATCATAAGCTGTAGATGGAATCAAAGAGACTACCACAACAGCAGTAAAAGACCTTGAGCAAAAAGAATAAAAACAAAGGAGTGGAGAAAAAGCCCTACTTTAAAATACATTAAATCATATTTTGTAAGCCTCTAAAGGAATGTAAGGGAAGTAATACTAACTATTTGGATGTGGTTTTAAACCTAGTAGGAAAGCAAAGACTACATATTTCAAGACTTTGAAGCAAATAAACTATGGGCATGTCTCTCAATCTTCCAAAAAACATAAATTATGTGTATTTAATCTGCATCTGTACCTTACTATCGTGTGCATACAAATGTGTACGTGCAAACGCATACAGAATGTTCTCCCTCCAGTGCAATTCACGCAGACCGCAGTAATTCTAATATTCTGAATTTACTGACTGGGATTATTGACTTGTTCTGCAAATACTTCAGAGTTTTAACCCATTTAAAGGAGCAAGTGTTCCCTTTCCTGCGTGCACCCCTTGGAATACATGCTTATGCAGAAGACATTTAAGCACTGTCCTGGATTTGTTACCATTACGGTAAACCTGCGCCTACAGCATCAAGTCTGCAGCGTGGCAAACCGAGCCTACAATGGAACTTCAACTACTGAAAGGTCATCAAAGCCAGATGCACTTCTATTATTGTATTTTTCAACATGATTTTGTTGTCCAAGACTTGAGTCTTTTGAAATGACTTCACAGACTGAACAGGCAGCCACTGGCCGGCACAGGTGCATGGCAGAGTGCGTCCCTGCCTCCTGGACCCCCGCGAGGTCAGTGCAAACCCCCATCCAGCAGCAACCTATCCCATGAGGAGAGCCTCTGCCTTGAGCCCCCACAGCCCAGCTGGCAGGGCAGACTGGCAAGAGTTTTCAAGCAGGTAAGTTCCTGCTTGAAAGTCTGCTCCCACTCAGGCAACTCAAGGAAGCCCAGCCTCTCAGGCTGGACCAGCAGCAACCTTTGGAAACAGAGGAGGAGGAGGTGCAGGATCACAGTCCAGGACAGTGTCATGGTATAGTGCAGCACAGGAACCCCTAAAAACTGGTAAGAAAACCAAAAACGTTTCTAAAAAGCACTTTGGACAGTGCCTAGTGACTCAAGCCCTGCTGCCCCATTTGGGGAACCTTCAAGGAATCCCCAAGAGAAAAAAATATCTCATCAGGTCAGCTGAGGCACAAGACGTATCCTTCACATGATATATAATATTTAAAATATCATGACAACCTGAAGGATGCTATGAGCAGCAGGACCACCCCTCAAGGAAGGAATGTGCCAGGTGAGTTCCTGCAGTCAGTCTTTAAAGTCAGAAAGGCACAAGCTGGAGGGCTCCACTTGCTGCATTTTGCAGTAGTTACATGAGCCAGAGGACAAAGAAAGAAGTGAGACAGAGAGGAACCCCACAAGGCACAACAGGAAGAAATAAGTAAGACAGAGGGCTGCTTTTGTTCAGTCGTTTACAAAGGTCCCCGCTCAGCACAGCATTTAAACCCAGCCTCAAAGCAAGCCTCTCTTCTCTGACTGTCAGCACTGTCTGAAGAGCAGTGATGTCTTTAGCCATCAGTCATCTTCCCACAGCACAGGCACAGCTCCCTACCGCTAAGGTTGAACACCCCTCTCTTCCGGCTGTAAGCACGCTGTTATGCTCTTAGCATCAGGAAAGCTGAATACACACACACAAGTTAAGCTAACAAAAAAGAAAAGCATCTTTCCCCACATAGCAGTTTTCTCTAGCACTTACATTTTTCTTTCCATTCAGTGTATTTCCCCAAAGGGTACTAAGAAAGCTGCGTTTTAAGTACCTGCTTTGGTGACTAGAGAATTAAAGAGCCATATCCTATTACAGCTCAGTTTTCTCACACATGCTTCCGTAGAGAAGCATGCACGTTAAGGATTTCACAGCGGCATAACATCAGCAGTGCAACGCTGCTCTGTCCATAGCCTATGGCACCATAAAACCAGCTGCACCAGCCACGCATGGCATACTCTATTGGTCCCATTTTGATGCTATTTTAACATTCAACAAATAGATGTAAGAATAGTACAAAGCACTTTGTACATCTACACCTCTTATGGAAAAGAGCTAAGACTTTCTTTAACTTGATCCTGTGGTCCACTCCTGGAATATATCTTTTTTTTTTTTTTTTTTTTTTTTTTTTTTTTTTTTTTTTTTTTTTTGCTATAACTTATTAGGGAGGCTCATGGCTGGGAAAAGGCTCGTCACAGAAAATGCCTATTTGATAAGCCCGTGCATCCACGCATTGCTCACCATTAAAACTTATTTAACTACAAATTTTGATGTCCCAAAGCACTTTGAACATTTTACTACTTCATGATGCAAAGTCTGTTCATCCTGACCAGGGACGACTTCCCAAGATGTTTTACAAGCCATTTATCTCCACGGTGTTTTGCTAACAGTTGGTGGCAATATTACTGCACACACGCACACATTTTGCATCTTCACATCTCCCGAAATGCCCGCTTTCCCTAAGCACATTTGTTATGTATGAGGTACTCAACAAGGCTTACAATGACAGGAGTGGGGAAAGGAACCCTGCAGTAAGACACAGCAGGGTGAGAAGAAAACATTTTTGCTTGAACTTTGAACTTGCAGAGAGTCACTTCAAAAACCTCAGAGAATAAGCAACAGATTTGGTGCTCCATGGATGCAGGCAACTTTGGGTAACCCAGACCACCGGCAGAAAGTTGACTTCTTATTCTGCCACAAAACCCTCCTAGCACGGTCCTCGAGGGTGAGCCTCTCCCCAGGCAGGAGGCAAAGCTCTAATGAACTTCTGTGGGCACAGCATTCACCCGGGGCAGCTGGTCTTCATCCATCAGTGGACGCCTGGCTTGGGGGGTGCCCCGCTTGAGGGGCATGTCTGCCCTGGGCGATGCCCAGCTTGGGGGGACAGCCTGGCCCGGGGGGATGCCAGCACAGCACCGAGCGCGTTTCCCCACGCATCGGGACATGGCTCTCTCCCCGCGTAGGAGGCAAAGCTCTAATGAACTCCTGTGGGCACAGCTTTCACTCAGGGCAGCTGATCTCCATCTGTCAGGGGATGCCCGGCCTAGGGAGCTTCCAGTCTTGGGGGGTGATGCCTGGTCTAGGGGGGCATGCCCGCCCTGGGGGGCGATGCCTGGCCCGGGGCGGGATGCCCGCCCTGGGGGGCGATGCCAGCATAGCGCGCTCCCCCACGCACCGGGACTCGACTCACCCCTCCCGCAGGATCTTCCCTTCCCGATGCTCCCACTGCCCCAGCGCCCTCTCCCTGACCCCAGCCGGCACCGCACTCCCTCAAGGAGCCCAGCAGGGCGCCTCTCTCCGCCACTCACCCCTCTCGCCGCTCTGGAGGGCGCGGACGACGTCGTCGATGTCAAGGTGCCGGCTGCTCTCGTCGAAGCTGTGCACGGCCATGTGGAAGGCCTCCTCCTGAAACACCACATGGACGCCCTCCATGGCGAAGTAGCAGCTGCGCTCGGGGTTGCTGTCGCTGTAGAGCAGCGTGGCCCGACTCCACTGGTGGTGTCGGAAGAGGGCGAGCAGCATCTCGCCCATCTTGGCGTAGGCAGGGGCGACGCGGGTGAGGTGCGAGTACTCGCCGCCCTTGGCTCCGAAGCCGGCGGCCAGCGCGCCCGCCGACAGCATGGGCACATCCCAGTGCGCCGCCAGCCGCGCCACCGGCGCCGCTGCGTACTCGCACACGGGCCCGAGCAGCAGGTCGGGGCGGCGGCGCCGCAGGGCCACCATGTCTACCAGGCTGAAGAGGGCGCGGTTGCCGCACTCCGAGTCCTCGTAGGTGAGCTGGAAGGTGTAGCCGGGCGGCAGCCCCGCGCCGCTCTCCCGCAGGCTCCGCACCGCGTACTCGATGGCCGGGCGCACCCGCCCCAGCGAGAAGAGGTACGCGTCGTCCTGCGGCAGCAACACCAGCACCCGGATCAGCTTCTCCTCCTCCTCCTCCTCCGCCTGCTCCGCGCCCAGCGCCGCCAGCACGCAGCACAGGCTCCCGAGCAGCCAGGGCGACATCGCGCCCGCCCACCCCGAGGCGCCCGAGCTACTGAAAAACTTTTCGGACACCCCCTCCCTTCCTCTTTCCCCCGCCCGCCTCGAAATTGTTCGGTCGTGCTTTTTATTTCTCAGGTGTTTGGCGAGTTCACAACCTGCCCCAGCCTGCGGGATACGGTCAGAGCATCTCGGCTCCGCTTTGCTTGTTGCCTTATAAATAGATCATCGTTATTGTTATTATCATTATTAGGGTTCGCCTGCCCCCGCCGCCGGATCCCCCCGCGGGGCTGCTGGGCTGCGCCCTCACTGCTTAAGTACCGCGCGAGCGACAGCGCCTTCCCCGCCCGACGCGGCCGCCTTAGTGCGCGGGGCGGAGCCGGCACCGCGCTCCCGCCCGCCCCGCCCGCCCCCGCAAGCCTCACCGGGCGGCCCACCCCTCCCCGCGGCCGCACCGGGCACAGACCGCGCGGGAGCCTCTAACGCGTGTGTCACCCCCTACCATGTATGTAGCCCCTGTCATGTATGTAACCCTGACATGGATATAACCCCTGGCCCCTATGTAACCTGCATCACATATGTCACCCCTATCACATATGTAATCCCCATCACATATGTAACCCACATCAAATATGTAACTGCTATAATGTATATAATGCCAAGCATCTATCATGTATTTAACCTGCATCACATATGTAACTCCTATCATGTATGTAATCCCCATCACATATATAACCCACATCAAATAGGTAACTGCTATAATGTATATAATGCCAAGCATCTATCATGTATTTAACCTGCATCACATATGTAACCCCTATCATGTATGTAGCCCACATCACCTGTATAACATATACATGTATCCACATACCTTCCTGCTAAGCGAGACCCGACAATCGGGGCCAGGGAGTAAAGGATCCCTTGTACTTTCATTTTTTTTAAGTGTTTTTTCTTTTTGTGGGGTTGTTTCCCTGTGAAGCTGCACTTCGCTGCATAAGTGAAGCATTTTAGCCCCAGGACAGGGCTGGCAGGTGTGGGAAAGGAAGGATTGCCGCGCTGAAGGATGCAGGCAGCAGCCTTGTGGCAAGGTGCAAGCAGGGCTGCCTGGTCTTCTCACCCACAAAGGCACCTCTTTTCAGGGACAGCAAAACCCTATGGAGAAGCCAGCGCTGGATCCCTGACTCCTCCCTGTATCTCTCTGGGGTCTTTCTGAGACCCTCGTGCCAAGTAGGGCCAGGTGCAGATTTCTGTTGTTTCCCATCCAAGGTGTCTCAGAGACACAATTTCATGCCCTAAGCGGCAGAAGTTTCCCCAGTGAAGAAATCAAGTCCTGTTCTGAGATTTTCTTGGGAAAAAGAGAAAAATAACTATTTTGATTCCCTTGACAACACCAGCAAGTCAGAGTACACTAAATGCATCCCTGTTCAGCTCTACTCACTGACTGTGAAGCTGCTATGCTTAGGATTTTGTGTGTCCACTTAGAATGGAAACTTCTGTTTTGGAATAAAATCAATGTAGAATGTGCAAAACGTTTTGTGAAAGAGGCTTTGGAATACCTGATGCTTTTTGACAGCAAAATCCTAAAGGATGGGTCTCTATGGAGTTTTCTGTGCCCCATAACAGCACGCATCCTCAAACCCAGCGCAGGGTTGAGCAGTTTGATGTTTTATGGTTACTCAGAGAGTGCCAGGTTTGCATTTGAAAGGTGAGCGAACTGCTCCTGGCTTTACAGAAGGGGTTTGTTCAGTTCAGCACAGAGGTCGTTGTCAGGGCAGAATGTGTAAACTTAGTTTTGTTGCTGCCTTCACTGCACAGTCTGTGAATGGGAAACCTGCGCTCCTTGGGTGACCATCTGCTCACCTTTGAGATGCCTCGATTAAACAGAAAGCTGGAAGCATTTTTGCAATTACAACCAAGAAGTGGAATGAAAACAGCAGATAACATGATGTACAGATACAATCACAAAAAAGTTTCTTTTTTTCCAGGAGCATTTATCTAACGGGTCTCAATAAAATAAAGAAGCTCAGAAATTCAAAGATGTGTAGCGTCTCTGAGAAATGTGCTTCTCAAGTAGTTTTATTTGATTACTGAACTGAACTTCAGAGTGTTCTTGAAGATTACATAAACATCCACCCTGGTGAAGCTGGTTTTGTATGTTCCTGTACTGTAAGTTATGTCAGGCATTTTTTGTTATAAATGACTCCATATAACATAGTGGAGATTAAGCAGAATGTTACAATATACAACATGCCAGCCATCTTCACCACAAAGCTTGCAAAAACATTTTCTTAAGACACATTTTGAAATGCTGACCTTTGTAGTCACTGCTTTATGGTGACCCTACAGATGTGTTTACAACATCAAAATCTGGATGGATCTCTCTTGATTCCCTCCTTCCCCCAGTGGAATATCTTTTTCATTTTACGTGTGAGCTCCATACGCTCCTAGCTGCCTTATTTGAGCGTAAGCTGTGTAAACACAACAGAAGAGATAGCAAATCCACAAATCACAGGACTGCCATCCCTTCACACTGGCTGCTCCTTGTGAGGTAAAGTACTGCTGGGAATGAGTAAGAGTGGGAGAAGCAGGGCCAGCATAAGAGGAAAAAGAAACAAAAAGCATCTAGCCAGTAGTGTGTAGCAGCAGTCACATCAAAGACTAGTTCTGATGCTTTCAGGAAAATACTTGTTCCGCAGTATGTGGTCCTTATTCACCTGAGCAGTTGTGTTCAGCCATATGGGAGTTACAGTGTCTCAGTGGAATCGAAGTGTCACGAACATTTCAGTTGTTCCCCTTCGCCCGAGAGTTTTATAAAGAAGTATCTCAGCCTATGATTGATTTATTTTTCTGAGCCAAGAAGTTAAGCATGTGAATTTACTTGTTAATCTCAATTCAAAATGTCACTTAATCCACCTCATCATTAGTTCACTTAAAGTATTTTCCATAGCTATAAATCCAACATTTGTCCACAGACATTATTTTTTTCAGCTACATAAATGCTTTTTAATAGGAACAAATCCTGCAGTCGTCAATCAGTAGCAGGCAGAATGCCCACGGGCTGCAGCAAGAGCAGAGATTTCGAGCTGGTCCTTCAGGACTAAATTCATTTCAAACACAGGCTTTCTTCCTCACAGAAATAACTCATACATAGATCAGGAATCACTTAACTCACTCTAGCTAGCATTAGCAACAGTCTGAACTGGCTGCTGGAGCTGTAGGAAATTCTTCTCAGCCAGGTTCGCTGAAAACTTAGTCCCCCCTAGAGGCTGAAAAGACGAAATATTTTAACATCATCTGTACTGCAAATACATCTCACCATTCAGACTTTCAAATTCTTTCCTTGTTTTATCAAGAAAACTATTCTCTTTTTATTTTAAGGATTCTATAACTATTCTCTTTTTATTTCAAGGATTCTATACTCTTATAGAACATACCTAATTTCTTACTGTGACATAAGGTATTTGGGTGTCTTCTATTGTGTTTTGTTTACTTATGTTATGTAAAAATGCAATGCAGCTTTGGGTGAAAATATTGGAGTATGAAAACTCAAGATGAGCCAAACATTATTAAAAAAACAAATGTAAAGAGGCCTTATTTACTTATTCTTCTTTTCATGGACACTAACAGCTGCCGCTTCATGCACAAAGTAAGGTAAAGAAGGGCAAGGAGATGTCATTTTTATTTTACAAATAGGGAGAACAGAACTTGGGATGGCAAACTGCAATGTCCCAGAGGCCTAGAGTGACCTCAAGATCATCCCTCCGCTACACTGGCTGTCTTCACTACTGTTGCTAAAATCATGGCTTGATGGTCCCCAGTAGTCACACAGTGCTATGTTTCCATCCTTTCCCACCAACACTGAAAGGTGAGCTGAGATGCAGCCCCATGACAGATACGATGTTCAGTTACGTAAAAGCAGATGGTAGGATGAAAAAGACTGATACATCACCCACTGCCCACCCACAATTAGTACCAGATTCTTGTCATGCTCCCACAGAGTATTTCAAAAGCATGTACTCTTCTAAAACATGGAAATCATGGGGCTAAAATTCAAATTGATGATCCAATGTAATCTAATCTAATGCTTTGTTTTCTCATGTCTATAGGGCAATATCAAATGCGAGGTGGCAGGGTCAAAGACAACAAATCAGGAAATCTTTGCAGAGATAAATATTCATGGCAAAATGTATGAAAGCTGCCATGGCTTACAGAAAAATCCTGCTCTGAGAATTGTCTTAGGAAGTCTCAGTCTGGCATAAGAATAATTAGGACAGATATGCATGTTACAGACTTACCTGATTTATCAAAATTAGATCATTGACAACTGATATGAGATACAGCAACTTCAGGAAAGCCCAAATTAATATCTTGGGAATGATACAGGATAAATCACAGTCAGCAAGTGTGTCTTGTAATGGTCTTATTTCTGCACTCCATTTAGTCACAGCAAAGAACTAGATCCAAATCTTCATTTGCATCAGAAGACTCTGGAGACTCCCTGAAGCACTGCCCTTCACTGCATGCACTAACAACATTAAAGACCTTAAAACAGAGACGTCTTGAAACAGAGCTCTTCCGTGATATGCTTTCAGTCACCTCATTTCTTCTCCTTTTCCTTTTCAGGTCAACCCATCTGGCATTATAGCATTATAGCTCTGACATATTTTATGCACAAAAAAGCTGAAGGTAGGCAATAGATTTGCCTGAGAAGTTGTGAGAGGAACCCTGTTTTACAGTAGCAGCCCATCAAGACAGCATGTTGGAATTAATTTCATGTTTCCTTCCCAATTAATGCCCTAGTCTGCATGAACAATAAACTGTACACCTTAGTAATGTGTCTAAATACATGATACATTGCCAAGGAAAGACAGGCCTCATTCAGATTCACGTTAATTTTAAAATGCAGAGAAATAGCTTTTTATTTCTCTGATGCCACTAAAATAGTCACAAATTGTACATAGCATTTTTCAGTTTCTAATAACTCATCATCCATCTCAGGAAGGTTATTCTCCCATAACTGCGGGAAGAAACATTACAAGTCTTGGGAGGGACAGGCAAAATCATCTTTTGAAGTGTTTTGAAATAAGAACAGTATGCACAAGTTTATATTTCTTTTGGAAACTAAATTCTCTTCAGTACCCCGACACTTCCAAACTGAAGTAGTTGCTTTACAGATTATTAAAAAGCATGGGGTTTTTCCCCTTCAACTATTATTAATGAAAAAATAATTGCCTCTATTTCTGCCTGTCTGCAGCTGCAATAGTAACTTTGCTTTTCATTTCTGAAATGAAAGAAAGCTAAAAAAGACATGTTTACAGAAAAGGTTTTCAACAAACACAGCAATGAGATAGCTATTATAGTGTTCTTAGCTCTACCTATTCTAGCCCTCTTGATATTGCCCTACATATAATTGTATTACATACAGCCATTAAATATAAGCTGTCACTGTTTTCAGTTGCTTATCATTTTCCTTGAACATTAACAGTTTGGGGTCAACATTTCAGGATGTCTGTCCACCAGAGCATCCTTTTGTTGCTGTTCTTACTTCAACTTCAGCTGGAAAAGCTTGTCCATTTCTGAAGAGATTAAGGAAACATTAATTGCCTTACATTTATAAAAGGCTCTGGCAACTTCTTTTTTACTTCAGCCCTTCAGTTTGGGGTGGTAGGGGAAGGAGGAAGCCTGTGTATGAGGGATAGACACATAAAAATGTGCTTGCATTTATCCAGGTGTGAATTCCAAGGTTAGACTCATATTTCTACAAGCAGTCCTACAAGCAGGAAAAGGTTCACAGCATAAATCCAAGATTTCCCCTGCCCTGTGTGCACACCACCCCTTGCTTATCACTTTGCACCTGCCTTGTCCATCTCTAGTAACTGAGATTTATCCCAGCCCCAACCCTGTACTCAACTGGTAACCCAATGGCACATACAGAGCAACACAGGGGTGAATACACTCACTTTGGTCCAGGACTTTGAGGGACCTTAGCTGCTCCAGACTGCTGGAAGAGCATTTCAAATACCACTGAGAAGCCTCGTTTTGTTTTCTTTCTATCATCTGGGGAAAATCCGGACTGATTCTCCTGCCTCCTCCTGAGGCATCACAGCACTGGCAGTTCTTCAGGGACAGATGGACATGGGGACTCCTGTCTGTGCCCTACCACAGTTTTGGTGAAGAAAACACACAGGATAACAGCAATTGATCGTTATGTTTCATATTCAACTTGGGCAACATGAAGTTTGGAGCAATTTTTTAAATGTTTCTGAATTTTACTAAGAAAGTATGCTGGGTTTGTTTGGTATTTCAATTGCAACACTATGCTAGGGAGATCTTGGTCTTCTTATTATATATAGATGTGTATCTATTGAACTCTTTCTCACAAACTGTAGCCACTGAAATTATACTACCAGCAAACAGCAGAACAAATAAAGGTGTAAGAGTTGGAAGACCAATCAGAAATCATGGACTCATTAGTTAGCATGGCCTTATTAGAAAAAGCCAGCTAAGCATCAATTCCCAGCATCAACTTTGAAGGTAATTAGCTGCCAATAGGAGCCAAGAACACCCATTCAAATGCAAGTCACTCCATTCTCACCATAAAATTTGGCAGGTGGCTACAGAAAAGGTGTTGAACCAGTGCCAAACATGGAGCCAGACAATGTGGACAAACACCCAGAAGCAGCACAATGCTTGTGAGCTTCCCTGAAATACAAAAGAGGAAATCTGAAATGACTGATCAGGCTGAGCATAACCCAGGTCACAAGTGGAAATAAAATGGTTAGCCCTCAAGGGCAACGGAGTATGGCATCACTCATAAATCCACAAATGAAAAAGTGCACTGATTGAACAGAACAGTTATTGATGTGGTGCAGGTGTCACTTCTGTACCACACATAAACAAGAGTCTGTGCTCTTTTGGGTTTATTGCAAATCTATGAGTAATACAATGCTCTATTAGGAAAGTTCATTTGCGGTGGTGTCAAAAACAGTTAATAGAGTCTATAGAAGGGAGATCTTAATTTTGAGCCAGTTCCGGGTGTTGGTCAATTGAGCTTAAGAGCTTTTTTATTTATATGGGAATTCCTTGTAAAACTCTTCAGTGTAATACAAGTATAAATCTAACTATCAATGAAGTCCAGTCTACTAACATAAATACCTTGGACTCTTTCCTGGGCTCAGTTTAGCCTTGGATGGTCACCACTGAGATGCACAAGACAATGGTCACTTTGTTCCTCATGTGCATTTGTCTCCATCAAAGAACTACCTCATATATCGAGATAAGTAGTGAGTGCTAAAATACAAGCCTCTACTGTGCCTTACCCACACCATAGTAATTCTGTCCAGAGGTCTTAAAAGGCTTTGGAGATGAAAGATGGTTTCTGCTTGAGATTTAGCAACTCTAAAATAGGCACCCATATTGCTTGCAAAAGAAATATGAAAAATATTGTCATGATGTCCTTCAAAACCAAAGCTGGGATCAGACAGCCTAGATGCAGTGTTATCCACAGGGCTGGATTGCTGTTGTGAGTAATCTCAAGATATGAACTATTCTGATGTGCTGCTTTCACAAGTATTCCCATATAAATGCAACAGAAATCTTACACCGCAAAGAAACCAGACATCTATGCTTTGGCTGGATATTCAGCTCTACAGGCAGTGTTGGTTTACATAGTATTATCAGCCCAGGAACTGATTAATCTTTACAAATATCCTGAGGGAAAATGTGGATTATTTTTTGAGCCAGATCAGTTAATTAATATGGTTTGTGGTTGTGTTGGTATAGCAGAGCGAGAGATCTGAACAGACACCAGCACGCCATTACAGACAGGAGACAGGAAACCTTTAGTGCTGCCATTGACACTGTGGTCTCCGCATGTCTTTTTTCCTGCACATTAGTTAATGAATAAATTATAGGGAAAACATGCAGGGGGAAATCCTCACTTTTAATACTATTGGTAGATCTTTCGCCAGTGACTTCATTTGCCTTTTTCTTGATTTTTAGATATAATGTAACAAGTTCTTGAGCTATCATTGGTTTGTGAGGGAAAGAGAAACATTTTAAAGCCTTTTTAGGAAACACAGAAGCCTCCAGACCCAATTCAGAAATTTGAGCAAGATCTATTGCTACCCACACAAGAAAGCATGGAATAAAATATCTTCTATTGTAAGAAATGGAGTTTTCTTCCAAAACAACTGGTATTGACTTAAATATTTCATTAAACTAATTAAAAATGACAATAGGTACTACAGGAGTTCTGTCATTTTCAGTTTATTAAAGCCCTAATGCAATTAAAAATGTGAACACAGGGACTTGGTGGAACACACGTTGGTAACTTGTTAACACATCACTGAAATGGGAAAAAATGAGATTTCCAAGAGAAAAGGATGAAGGCTTCAGCAACAGATGGGTGGATGGAGGAAGACTCAGTAACAAAAACAGCACAGAGCAAGAAGTGGGATAGCAGTAGTCGATGAAGTGTTACTCGACAAAGCAAGTCAAAAGAGAAGATAATGCACTTAATGAAGAACAGGCCATTTCATATGTGTGTTAATGTTACTTAATTTGACTGAGATGGGTAATAGGTCAACAAACAACACGGACAGAGGTTCACATGTTCTAGTTCCCACCAGGAGTGCAGAACAGATCAGTTCTTCAAGCTGCCAGAACCACAGGAAGAGGAAATGGAGATGTACTCATCCTTTGTGGAAAGACAAAGAGGCCTTTTGGAAGTGTAGGTGCATTTGTACACTGACAACAGAGACCTCTAGGAAGTTAGGTCTTCTTTATGTGCAATTTACTATGCATTTACTAAAAGCCTACTTGTTCTTTCCTTTAGTTGTGTGCTTTGTTTTTGCTGACAGCAAGAGTAAGTGATTTTATGACATATATACACACACACAAAATGACTGCTTGAAAATGTGTAATTTCATTCTCCTGTATGTGCACTTGTAGACTAAGGTCAAAATGACAAACATTTTTTATATCTGTAAAAAATAGCTCTTCGATATTTTTGCTGCCAAAGCAGACAGAAAGAGCAAACATATGCAATTTTGGAAATGTGAGCAGGAGTTAGACCTCTTTCTGAAGAAGTAAGCAGTTTTACTCTTTTATTCACTTAAATTTTCCCAGCAGTTTTCACATAAGAAAACAAAGACAGAAAATATCATGGTTTAGTTCTTGTTTTCTTCAACTTCAGTTGTTACACTATTCATTTTTAATACCACACAGATCTTTTCAGGAAGATGAGTTTGACCAACTTTATTCTCTTAAAGGTTGTTGGGAGTTGGTCCAATGAAGTACAGAGTAGAGCAAGATCCCAACGTGCTGAAGTGGGACTATTCTGCTTTTTGTGTACAAGTGTTATTGATGAAATCAATTGGACTGCTGTGAATAGAAAAAAAAAAAAGGGAAAAAAGTGGCTTGAGGTCACATCCATCCTGGCAGTAGCTAATCTGAAAGAAGGGGCTTCAGGGCTGGTTTCCAGCCCCTAGCTGCCTGGATGGATGGGACCTACTGCCAGAGTTGCCCTTCCAGATACGCCAGGACAACAGCATGTGTAATTGCTACTTAGCCCCATTCTGTCAGTATGATTTGAGTGTAAAAGGTGTTTCTGCTAAACTAGGTCATTTGACAGAACAGGGCTCGGGAGCAGCTCCACATGAAGAAATTCCAAGAGACTGGAGGAGGCAATAATTTATGGTGTAGGGGAGAAAACAGCTCCAGGTAAACTGCAGTAACAAATTATTCCAAATCAACTGCATCCAGTATGGTGTATTGGGCTTAGGTGATCTAAAGTAAACCTCTATGTAGACAAATCGGTTTTTACCATTTTTCCTTCCTGTGGTTTAACCTTGATACCAACATTAAACAATTCCATTGTTTAAAGTAGTGATTGACCCTATAATGTTTGTGAAAGGAAAGCTTTATGTACAGAGCTATGTAAGGATGTGCTATGTACCCTTAACAATGTGGTACTTTCCAGGTACGGGGAAATCATGTGAAGACAGAGGCAGAATTGTGACAAACAAATGGAGAGACATGAGGGCAATAATCAGTGCAGCTAGCCATGACAATAATCATTCTATGGAAACAAAAATTTCTGTATTAGTATAGGCTTGCTGAACACTTGAGTAATTAAATGAAACTAGCATAAATGTTTGGAAATGTTAGAGAACAGCTGTCAGTCAGCCTGTGTTAAACTAGAAGGATATTTCAAGTTGATTCTACCCTGTGTTTGATTCTTTTCCGAAAAGTGATTAGATGTATGAAGGATGAAAGAGTGCGTGTCAAAAATCTGTGAACACGTCAAGATGAAAGAGGATAGTTTAAATTTCAAGGCTTATAAAAAACTGGAGAGGTAGTTTGAAGTCAAACAATCAATTTGCTAATGTCCAGTGCTTTGCCCTTCAGAAAAGCATACAGAAAAGCAAAATACAGTAGAGAACAGCCCTGCAGAAAAGAATCTGTTCATCCTCAAGAGTCATGAACTGAAAGTGACTGAGCAATATGAAGCCGCTATATTAGCAGAAGTGCTGTATGTCAGGTCTGAGCAACAGTCCTCTCCACTCCGCATGAGTACTCTTGTTTCCTTCAAGCATTACTGTTTTGAGAGAAACACAGACAAACTGGCAAGTTCAGAAAGGAAGAACAAGAGTCTGGAAGCGTGTCTCCCTGAGACAGGATCAAAAGTTAAGTTTGCTTAGTCTAGTAAAGAGAAGACTGAAAAGAGGTGTTGTGGTCCCTACATATGGAAGAGATGTTTTAAAGACAGTGGTCAGTTGTTTTTCTTCTCTTCCATGCTATTGCCAAGACATCCCATCCCATTCTTCTATTCCTGCAGATATAAAACCTTGAAATGATTTACCAGTGAAGTATTATTTTTAGTAATATTCAAAATACCTCTAAATGAAAAGAACACAAAGAAAAAAGCATTTATATAACTTGCCACAAGCAGTTTGACAGAATTCACAGTTAAGATGTCACTGTTTTCATCGGTTTTCATGTGTTTCTTTATTAGAATATTATGGGATTGTATCCATGAAAAATTGTTAAAAAGGGATGTTGATGAGAAGATCACCAGAATATTTGAGTCATAGCTAAAACAAGAAACTGAGAACATACTTTTCAAATAAATCAGATTTCATGGGAGATGCGTGGAATTAAGTCACAACTGCGATGAAAATATGGTCAAAGGAAACAAAACCCTAGAATGCAACATCTTCCTGTGTTTTCTGCCATTTCCCCAGAGAACTGGCTGATGGAACACTTGGAGGAGAAGATAAAGCAAGAACTTTTTGTCCTGTGGTATTTGAAAAGAAGAAATTGAATTTGAAAAATCAATAGTTATGGACTGTGCCAAATGAATGATGCAGAATTGCATTTCTTGTTTCAGCATGCAGAAAATTCCTCTATGTGCCATATAATATCGTGGCATGGAGGGCTCTGCTCAGAAAGATGAACGAACTGTTTGGGGTCTGTAATGAGCAAATCATGACTTTTTCTGGTAAGAATATCAGAATGTATGTCTGATCAGGCTAATAATTTTTGTGCTAATTATTTTTAAAATTTCATAAATTATGAAATTTAACTTTTTGTTTCATAGATATTATGTAAATATATCCATGGTCTGCTGTTACAGGCATGGAAAAGACTGTTCTCAGGGAAAAAATATTACTGATATCAATAAGGGAAAAAAGATCTTTAGAAGCTGGAATTCCATCAGTACAAAAATATTTTAAATAAACTACACTCTCAGACTTCAAATTCTGAAATACACACTAAAATGAAGCATCATAGCTTTTTGTTAGGGACAAAGTTTACCACAAAAGTATTTCAAATTCTGGAAATCCCACATGTGGGCAAAAAATCTCTATATAGTAGGCTAGCTTGGTGATGCTCAGTTATAGTAAAAGTTAATTTAAATTTATGTACGAAACCCAAGGGTGAGTCCAAGAGCCAGAACTTTGGGTGAATGTTTTATCAACTGGATTTTTAACATGAGTTTGTTGCAATAGTAGAAGTTGTGATTAAGGATAGTTAAGGACATGCAATCTTACTTTCTCAGTTTAACACCCCTCCTTCTTAGTATATGAAATTGCAGACGTTTTAAATGACTGCTGCCTTGCTATTTTGTCTTAACCAAAGAACTGGAAATAGAGGGCAGGAGCTCTGAATCTCTATCACATAGCCCAGTCACAAGACTGAAAGTGACGACCAGAATGGAAGTCACAGATCTACACAGTGGCAAACAGCACACCTTTTTCTGAGACAGGTATACAAAAAAGATTTTAAATCAAAACCAAACAATGGTTTTATGTATTTTTAAGTGCAAATTTTACTGGAAAACAGGAATAATCTACTGTAATACTGTGAAGGAGTAGGGGGGAGGGTGAAATTTATTCTGAAAGCAAAGGTTTGGAAGGGTGTCCTAAACCTAGATATGTTGCTTGGGTGAACAATATGTCCCATAAAATGACCTGTGTGAGATCTATGAAAACAACACAGGAAAAATCTGAGTTTAATTGTATGTACACATGCTCCTTTTCATGATGTGAGATAACAAAATATTGTTGACTCAGCTATAAGTATGCAAAAACATTTTAGCCATGTCAAATAAGGGTAAACCTGAGCTGTAGCAGAATTATGAGACAAGAGTTATCATTGGTATGTTTATCACAAAGAAGAAGAAAACCAATCTAGTTTTATTAGAGAAAAAAAATGAAAAAAAATCACCCAGCATTTCACTTCTTTAGAACGCCCAAGGATTTCTAGTAGGAGTCTAATGCTCATCTGATGTCAAGGAATAAATCCTGGTATTAAGTTTCATGTAGAATTTGTAACCTGTGATCCAAGCATCTACAACTACGAGCACTGAAACGGGATGTTTTCTACATTTGAGCAAATACAGCCTTATTGTGTTTTACTCAAATCCTGAACAACTTGAATGCATTATCTCCACATGCTGTCATGTGATGAAGGGGTGGCAAGAGGGGCAGCTGAAGAGGACCTGCACCCTGGGACACAGGTGATATAAGGCTTGTCACTATGCAGCATGCTTCCAGACTACAAAAAGTCAGTGGGATTTCAGCTGCTCATAAGGATTTTCTCCCTAGCAAACACAAGTATGCTTCTCTTCAGGAAGAAGCAGAAAAGTGCCTGGTAGATTTAGGAAACCCCTTGGCACCATGAAGAATACTGGACTAG
Source organism: Neomorphus geoffroyi (assembly GCA_033558235.1). Classification (NCBI taxonomy): domain Eukaryota; kingdom Metazoa; phylum Chordata; class Aves; order Cuculiformes; family Neomorphidae; genus Neomorphus; species Neomorphus geoffroyi. Next base: position 5,394,323 of record JAUMJM010000048.1, read on the forward strand.
ATGATGTAGGATACACAAAGCCATCATGGATATAGAAACAAAATAAAACTAGTCTCCTCTTTTGCATGAAATATCAGTTATTTTTCTTACCCTCCTAAGAAGACTATTATTTTCTTCTAATGGTAAGGCCATAAAAGCTGAAAAACTATCAAAAGACAAGGCTTAGACTCAGTTTTCCCAGCATGTTCCAGTTTGAATCAGGACTTCAGTTACTTTCACAGGTATTTTAATTTAATAGCAACTTTATTTTTTTTTTAATATCATGTGTTGTTAATTTCATGTGTTGTTAAATGTCTAAGCTTGCTATGTTAAATGTCTAAGCTTGCTATGCTGGACTTCTAAGAATTCTGCTGCTTTGTTGTACCAGTCCAGGTGAAATCAATACAGCAGAAAACTGCACAAAAATATTTATATTCTCAGAACTGAAATTCCCTTATTTAGATGATTTTGGAACGGGAGCTGATAGCCCTTTGTTTAATGTGGACTAAGGGAAATCCACTAGGTCTTGAATCCAAATGATGTATTTCAAACTCTGGATGTAAATGGGTGACTACATACGGTTTGATTTTCAAATTAGCTGGGAGTTTGCAAAGTTAGTAAATACTCTACAGTGAACAGAGTTGATTTAATGTACACCAAACACAAACAAAACCAGACACTTCACAGAAAGGCTAGTACTGCATCACAAGTTAGACAAGTTTCCCTAGAGCAACCACTGCAAGTAAATGGTGCTTATGTGTTACGGGTTGCGAAACATTTTTCTTAAAATATCATCGCTTTCCCCTTCTTCAGTTCCTCGTATGTTCATTTTTAGCTTTCCTAAATGCCACATGACATTGCAATACCAACCAAACTTTACAATCACCTTTTTTTCCAATAAACTTCAAATGAAGCAGAAACATCTATTCATTCACTTGGTGATAATCACACTGAAATCAGTTTACAGTGGCTTAGAGTCCAGTTGAGTTCAGCCACACGTTTTTAATTATGCTGCTTAAGAGCGAAGCCAGCAAAAGTAATTTATTTTTGTATTTCATGCCATAAATCCTGTTACCTAAAGGCAAGATGCTGTGCCATCATGCAGTTACGTTTCTCATCAGCGCAGCGTGTTTTGCTGCTGCCATCTGCTGGAGAAAAGGGGCAGTTCTCCTGCAGTTCTCCCGATTGCTTTTGAATTATTTCATCATCTCCTCTTTTTAACAGTATCACTACAGGGTTTTGTTCATTTGGAGGTTCGATAATTTATCTGTAAGTTTTGCAATGTGCTGTGTCTTAGTCAGTTGAAATTAATGCATACTAAGAGACTTCAGAAGATATTGCAAACCTAAATAGTAGTATTTATAAACTATTATCCTTTTTATTACTAAACATTATATTGCCACACAATATCTTACATATATTATCAAGTGCAGCTGTTTAATAAATGTTTTTTCTAATAAATAATGGTTTTGCTGTTTATAGTTTCCTTTTAGACAATAAATAAATTATTCAGATCTAGACCTTATTCTACACCTTCCCATTTAAAAATCTTTGAAATATATTCAATTCTTTTTAGAGTCTTGATTTAGACTCTTCTAAGTAAGGACACTATGCCAGGATTTCTAAAAACATGAAACCTTTTCATAAGCTTCTTTCTTACATTAGGCTGCTGTACCACTTCACCAAATGCACTGAGGGCCTTGGGACAGACCCTCCGGGAGCCCAAGGCCATCATGAGAATGTGCTTAGAGAAAGTAACCTTGCTAAGTGAAAATAATACTTATTATTACATAAAAACAACAGCAGAGAGAGAAGGGGAGGAAGGTTACCAAGCAAAGAGCTGTGCCTGAGTATCTCAGGCTTTTCTTACAGACATGAGTAGCCTCCAATCCCGAATTCCCAGCAAGCCACTCCTCTGGACAGGGCCAAGAAAAGCGTGCATACCCCATGGTCCCGGTCTGATAGGATCTCCTCAGAATCCCACTTTTTTTCCCCTGGGAAACCATTGAATCATAAAGGTTGGAAATGACCTCTAAGATCATCCAGTCCAACTGTCAGCCCAAACCCACCATGACTAGTGAACCGTGTTCCAATGTGCCACCTCTACAGGTTTTCTGAACACCTCCAGGGATGGAGACTCCAAAACTTACCTGGGCAGCCTGTTCCAATGCCTAACTACTTTTACGGTAACGAAATTTTTCCTAATGTCTAGTCTGCACCTCTCTTGGTGCAACTTGAGGCCATTTCCTCTCATCCTACCACCTGTCACTTGAGAGAAGAGACCAGCTCCCACCTCGCTACAACCTCCTTGCAGGCAGTTGTAAACAGCAGTAAGGTCTCCCCTCAGCCTCCTGTTCTCCAGGCTAAACAACCCCAGTTCTCTCAACTGCTTCTCAGAAGCCTTGTGCTCCAGACCCCTCACCAGCTGCACTGCCCTTCTCTGGATACGCTCCAGCACTTCAGTGTCTTTCTTGGAGTGAAGGGCCCAGAACTGAACAGAGCAACGCTGAACACAACTCAACGTGCCCTCACAAGCACCGAGTACAGGGGACGATCCCTTCCTTGCTCCTGCTCGCCTGGAAAACAGGCGACTGAGGGGCGACCTCACAGCCGTTCCCTGCTTCTTCACAAGGAGGAGCAGCAGGCACTGATGTCTTCTCTCTGGTGATCAATGATAGGACTCGGGGGATGGCAGGAGGATGTGCCAGGAGAGGGTCAGGTTGAATATTAGGGAAAGTTTCTTCACCCAGAAGGTGGTGGAGCACTGGTGCAGCTCCCCAGGGAAGCACTCACATCACCAAGCCTGATGATATTCAAGAAAGACTTGGTCAATGCCCTCAGACACACGGCGTGAACGTTGGGGTTGTGCTGTGCAGGGACAGGAGTTGGACTCGATGATCCTTGTGGATCGCTTCCAACTTGGGACATTCTGTGATTCTGTGAACTCTCTCAGCCTGACCTCAGAGCAGAGGAGCTCCAGCCCTCTGATCATCTTCGCGGCCCTCCCCTGGACCTACTCCAACAGCTCCATAGCCTTCTTATGCTGGGGGATCCCAAAGGTCTTTTCCACCCAAACGACTCTACGACGACACTGTTTCCACGGCTCTGGGGCCGCCTCCATCCCCGCCCCACGCCACCGTCCCCGCACGGCCGCCGCGGTTGCGTCAGCCGCGGTGCCGCCAGGCGCCTGCGCGCGCCGCGACCGCCCCTTCCTCCGCGTGCGACCATGGCGGGCGCTGACGGGCAGGTGGGTGCCGCGCTACCCGCTCCGCGCGGCGCCGGGACGGGGGGTCCTGGGGCGGGGCGGCCCCTTCGTCCCGCCGGCGGCCCTGCCAAGAGGGAAGGCTGAGCCAGGAGGATGGGAGACGGGTCCCCTCGCCCTTTACGGGGGGGATCTCCTCGCCCTTTATGGGAGGGTCCCCTCGCGCTTTAAACGGGGGGTCCCCGTGCCCTTTACAGGGGGGTCCCTTAGCTCTTTACAGCGGGTCACCAGACATGGGGAGTGCGGGTTGGGGAATGGCGGTGGGATTCACTTGGAGCTACAGGAGGTTGGAGCTGGGCGGGGGCTTCCCTGTGGTCAGAGTTTCTTTATGGATAGGTTCTTCACCCAGAGGGTGATGGAGGCTCCGTAGGGACACAGTCGTGGTGCCAAGTCTGGCAATATTCAAGGGGTCGGGTCTGTTTGCTGGTGAGGGGGTTGCAGGGAGTGAGGAGATGGTGCTTGTCGCTCACAGGTAAACGCTGGGGAGGAGAAAAAGGCGGAATACGGGAAGAAGAAGGAAGGGGCTTGCGATGGAGGGCGGATGGAGGTGAGAGCTGCCCGCGAGCTTGCAAATGCCGTGCCCTGGTTGCTGTCTTGTGTGCTGCGCAGTTCGTGCCTTTGAAGTGTTTTTCTGTTACTCTTTGTCCCACTGTTTCATGGAATCATAGAATCTCGTGATTGAAAGAGATTTTTGAGATCATTGAGTCCAACCTACCCTACCGTATCTCTGAGCACTTTATTTACTCGTCTTTTAAATACCTCCAGGGAGTGTGACTTTTGTGTTTTACTGAAGTTTGCCGTGAAGTGACTTTGTTGCTTTTGACATGTTACGTCTCATGGATGTAATGAGAGAGCAGCTCTGATTTCCATTGTTGCTCTTTCCACACTGTCTCTGCACCAGGAGGTGGGCAACAGGTCTCTGGAATGGGGAAAACCTGCCTCAGTGCCCTGCGTGTTCTGCTTTCCTGGTGGGTTAACAGATCCCCCTGGCTGTGCAGAGGGAGGGCCAGCTGCTGGCCAGCACTGACGCTGCACCAGCTGCAGAGCTGTACAACCTTGGTTATGCCCGAGCTGACAGTCCTGCAGTCATTATGTGACATGTAGGCTGGAGTCAGCTCCTGTTCAGGTGGCTCAGAGTAGAGATGTTCCCTCATTTTTGTGACCTAATAAGAAAAACTCGTTTTTATGTTGAACTTGTACACCCTTTTCAAATTGATTTCTGTTGTTGTGTAGCTTATTTAAACAGGTGTTTGATAAATTATGTAGCAGCTTATTAACAGATGTGTAGTTTATTGAATAGATGTACAGTAGTACATTTCAAAGTAATAATTTACATTAAGCTTAAGTCTTACAACATTACTATTTAATTAATACTATATAGTTTATCTGTAGTAATAATGATTACTTCTGAGACAAAGCACATACATAGATATGGTCACATAGCTGCATGTGAAAAGTGTATCCATTCTGTTTGCATTCTTGACATAATGTGGTACCTGGTTAGTCTAATTATTTTTTTTACCCTTCTCTTTATTCATTATATATAGCTGAATCCTTGGCCTGCATTTATCAATGAGCGTTTAGAGATGTACAATAAACTTAAAGCTGAACATGATGCCCTGCTTGCAGAAAGAGCTGCAAATTACAGTAAACCCATTAAAGTTACATTACCTGATGGCAAACAGGTTGATGCTGAATCCTGGAAGACTACTCCTTATCAAATCGCTTGTGGAATTAGGTATGATTCTACTCTGCTGTGCACTCAGTCATTTTCAGACAGCTCTGTGTCTGCAGGTTGTGTCTGTGAAGGTATGAGTAATGTATAATTTCTTTCCTAGTCATTTATCTCGACTTTTCTCAAGGCATCTTACATCTAATAAACTGGAGGTAACCAATAGGGTTCTAGTTCTGAGGTGTATTTTTTTGTTCTCATGAAGGTATAGTTTTAAAAATTAAATAAGAATATAATTGAGATGCTTTAGACAGACGTTACTTGCATATTTTTCCCTGCAAGTACTGTAATTGCATTAAGAACTAATTGGCTGTATATTTGCACTGTCAGATTGAACATCAGTGCATGCAGACTAGTTTGTATCAACGTGGGGAAGATAACTGCTGAGTGATGTTTCAGTGGATTTGAGGAGACAGTTGACAGGACAAGTATCTTTATGTATTTTTACTTTCATAGGACATGCCCATCACAGAGGGCCTTGCACACCTACAGGTTATTCACAATTGCTGTAGAGGAGATTTTAAAGTCCCTACTGGACACCCTTACAGTTAAAATTACAAAAACTGGGTGATGCCTAGAGATGAAGTGCCTTTTTTTTTTCTTCATACTTAGTTGCCTTGTCATTAGAACCATCTTTGCTTTTGTGATTTGGGATCAAGGAAAGCGGTTTCTGCCTAGTGGAAACAAAACTGAAAAGTTACTATGTCAGAAATCATATTTGATACTTGTTAAGAAAGCTCTGTCTTTTGTTGCAATGGAATTTTGAAGTCAGATTAGTGCTTTGAGCTGGCTGCCTCTGAGTCAAACATGTGAAGGAATGTATTAATATTGATTCTAGAACACATTTTTCTTTCCTCATCTCTGAGATCAGAGTACGATTTTCATGAATGTTCAAGACTGGCTAAACTGATCTTTTATTTGGCATTTATGTATTGACGTTGTATTCATGTGGAGCACTATTGAAATTTTTACTTAAAATGGAGGGCAAATTTTGGGGAACTTCTTGTTGATTTCACAAGATTATATACTGTCTATTTATTCTGTAGTCAGGGCCTGGCTGACAACACTGTTATTGCTAAAGTGAACAAGATGGTTTGGGATCTAGACCGTCCTTTGGAGGAGGATTGTACCCTGGAGCTCCTTAAGTTTGAAGATGAAGAGGCACAAGCAGTGAGTATCTTCTACCAAAAATTGTTTGTCTTTGGATTTGCGTTAAACTTATCCTCAAGTAGTTATTTGCATCTGTACTATGTTCAGAAGATGATGATGAGGGAGCTCATTTGCTACATAGGTATAGGTGCTTCCTTACCAGAGAGTTGCAGTACTGGAGATAATGAGCATTCTGCTATGTATTTGTAGCCACGTCTGCTAGCCGTTCCTGTAGTTCATGTTAAGTTTGTTCTCATTAGAATTTTATATTTGCAAATTCACATTAATGTTAACTAAGTCTTTTGACCTCTTCAGGACTGACTTGGAAAACAATACTGAGTACAAAAGTACTGTCTATGTACAATCATAAAACTACTGAGTATGCTGCTCTTTTAGTTTACACATGCAAAAGTATGGCCTTTCTTTTGGCTACGCATTCAGTTAAACGTGGATATTCAATGAACTTATAAATACTGTCTTAGGGAAAAATCATTTGGTGCAAGCAGCTGTAAGTCAAACTCATCACAGAAGCCTTGCATTCAAATTTAGGGTTTCCATAGTGGTTGAATGATGGCTCCAGTGAGACTTTGATTTTTCTGGTCTGTGCAAATAAAATCAGACTAAGTCCTGCAGGTTTGGGTTTAATTAAAATACTCAGAAGTGCACTGTTTGTATTCAGACTGATCCTCTCTGATTTTTTTCCTTCCATCAGGTATACTGGCACTCAAGTGCTCACATAATGGGTGAAGCTATGGAGCGAATCTATGGTGGCTGTTTGTGCTACGGCCCACCAATAGAAAATGGATTTTATTATGACATGTTCCTTGAGGAAGGGTAGGGTTTGTATTTTAATTTTTTTAGGACTTAAGGGGTGGTAGTCACAGCAAAATTTCTGTTATCTGCTTGTTCCAGGAATAAAGTCATCTTTGATGATAAGAGGACTGACGCACTTCTCATACGAGGACAGGCTGAGAGAGTTGGGCTTGTTCATGGAGAAGAGAAGGCTCCAGGGAGACCTTATAGCAGCCTTCCAGTACTTAAAGGGGGCTACAGGAAAGCCAGAGAGGGGCGCTTTATTGTGGAGTACAGCATGTAGGGTGAGGGATAATGGTTTTAAGCTGAAAGGGGGTAGATTTAGATTAGATTTTGGGAAGAATCTTTTCCTATGAGGTTGTTGAGGCAATGGCACAGATTGCCCAGAGAAATCATGGGTGCCCCATGCCTAGAGGTGTTCAAGGCCAGGCTGGATGAAGCTTTGAGGAACCTGATCCAGTTAAAACATGTTCGTGCCTGTGGCAGGAGGGTTGGAACTGAACGGTCTTTAAGGTCCCTTCCAATCCAAACCATTCTATGATACTGTGCTTTGACCTACTGCAGATTGCTTTATTCTTTGCAGTGTGTCGTATCTGCAAGCTAGTGCATTGCAGCTGGATCAGAAATTTCACATGAAAGCATGATTCACACTTTTACCTGTGTTTATTTTAGAGGTGTATCGAGTAATGACTTCTCTGCTTTGGAAACATTATGCAAAAAGATAATGAAAGAAAAACAAGTCTTTGAAAGACTAGAAGTTAAGAAGGAAACACTACTTGAAATGTTTAAGGTAGGCTGTTTCAGAAGTTTGTTTTAAGGTAATGTGATTTTATAAGCTCCTTTGTAATATTTCACAAAAAAAACGAGTGAAAGTGTAATTCTTGGGTTTGGGGGAATATACACTAGGTTTTCTGCAACTGTAAAAATTCTCATTCTTCCCCTGGTTGACTTGGACAAAATTTTTGAAGCCACATTCTTCATTTATTTTCCACAGAGGTAAATTTGCAACATATTATGTGCTATTACATTATATGCTTTTATGATATTGGCTGTTACTAAAATGATGTGGTGGTACTGTAGCTGCATGTCCTGATGCATTCAGAAAGAAAGCTTCATTAAACGTTTTTTGGAATGAGGATTTCTGAGAAAGTCTAAACAACACTGAACGCTGATTCTTTCTTTTCAGGACATAGCTGCAAATAATTTTCTGGCATTCCTGAGATAGAGATTAGTCAATTTTTATTGTTTGTATGTTGGGAGAATCTTAGTGTCATTCACATTGGAAGGTGCCTCTGTAGGCCTCCAGTCTGATCTTGTGCAGAGGTCATGGGTTCAACATTGAAGTCAGACCAGGTTTCTGAGGGCTTGGTCTATTTGGGCTTCCAAAACCTCTGAGGACAGAGAATGCACAACCTGCTTTCTGGGCAGTTTGCTCCACTACTTGACTTGTGTTCTCCTGTCTTTTAAAAATCCTCTTTTGATGCAGAATAGCGTCAAGTTTGCAAATAATTTAAACTGCTAGCCAGTTCTCCTGCTGGACAAGGAATTAACAAATACATGTTCTGCGTCTCTTCTCAGTATAATAAATTTAAGTGTCGCATCCTGAATGAGAAAGTCAATACTCCAACTACAACAGTATACAGGTAACTACACATGCATCGTAATGTTACTGGATAGATAGTTCTAGGATGAAATATACCAGATAAATGTTTTCCTATCCTTAGGTGTGGTCCCTTGATAGATTTATGCAGAGGGCCTCATGTCAGACATACTGGCAAGATAAAGACCATAAAAATTCATAAGGTAAGTTTGTTTTCACTGGAAGTGTGTTACTGTCTTTGAGCAGTATGGTGGTGGCTTATCGAGGAAGGTACTGTGGCATGAGTAGCCTGGCCAAAAACTCATTGTAACAAATTGGGAATGAACTGGGTGCTAGAATGGTATTCAAATGGTGTGAAGTAGCCTAGCTAGGTGTCCAGGACCTGCACTTCCAGCACAGATACAAAAGTGAGTGTGGCTTAAGGCTTAGCTGAGCAGTTTCAGAGTTGATAGTTTTTGTTCAACTGATTATTATAGCTGAATGTGAATAAATGGTTCAAATAGGAGGGCTGCAGAGAGAGCAGATAGGCTTAAAAAAGAGACAAGAGAGCTTGAAACCATTTTTACATATTTACCTTTCTGCATTTTTCTAGCCAGTGCTCTGAAATTAAAACTCTCCTTATGCCTTAGTAGTTCTCGATTAAGTATAGGATTTATTAATAATTGCATGCCTTTTCTCAGCAGGCAGTAGTAGTAAAATGTGAAGGTTCCTTTTCTTCAATATTTTGGTTATTTTCGCATGTAGAATTCTTCTACATATTGGGAAGGCAAGGCTGACATGGAATCCCTTCAGCGGATCTACGGAATTTCATTCCCAGATGCAAAAATGCTGAAGGAATGGGAGAAATTCCAAGAGGAGGCTAAAAACAGAGATCACAGAAAAATAGGGCGGGTGAGACAGTTTTTCTGGTAATGTATTTCACAAACATTGTTTGAATGTAACCCTTTAATTAGAAGTATCTCAAAGACAGTATACTTGCTGCCAAGATGTCACACAAGTTGATTTTCAGTTGAGTTGAGAAGTCAGGTACTTTTCTCTCAAAGAGCATCAAAAATCCTAAAGCAAATAACTTCTCTTTAGACTTTTCACTGTTTTAAAAACAGTGCCATCCTTATTCCACGGATCAGTCAGAAGAGAACATGAACACTTCAGGTCTGCAAAACATGAACACTTCAGCCTGCAGGTGGTGCTCATTCTTACACAGTTTGCTGCAGCCTGTTCACTCACAGATCTGCTGTGTGAATCTGTAAACGCGTTTCTATTTTTTTGGTTGGTTGATTGGGTTTTGGTTTTGTTTTTCAGATGGAAACGCTTGTCAGGTAATTGATAGTCCTGAACACTATTACAGGGACTGCTGCTAGGACATCAGGAAACGTACAGAACGATTCTCTGTGTGCACTCCTTGAGTGTGTGCACGGTTTGTAGCATCATTAGCTGACTACAATTCATGCATTCATTTCATGTGCAAATGATTAGAGAGCTGCAGAAGCAGAACTAAACATTACTTGTTGGTGTAGTAAGGAAGCTGGGGCGGCACAATTAAGAGTTATACATAAGCCTAAAGTTTTGGAGCATCAGTAGTGAAACAAGAAACTAAACAGTCTCCTTCCTTTATAAGTAGACAGATACAAATACTAGTGAATCTATGCTATTGGTATTGCTTTTATTTTCTTATTTTTTTGTAAAATGCTTCGATTAGCAATCTCCAGTCAGTAGTAGTTAATTTGTGAACCGTAAGTGAAAAAGGGGGTTTACAAATCCCGAGTTCTAAAAATACTATTTTTCTGCAGGACCAAGAACTGTTTTTCTTTCATGAGCTCAGCCCTGGTAGCTGTTTTTTCTTGCCAAAAGGAGCTTACATTTATAACACATTAATTGAATTCATCCGGGTAAGTAATGTCTTTTGGAAATCTTATAGAAGAAATTGCTTAATTTTAGAAAAATACCCAAGAGCATACTACTTATAACAGTACTAACAGCCCTTCATTTCAGGTTAGTTTAATCTCTTAGTTCTGTAAGCTACAGAACTAAAGAAGCCTGCCTGCTTTGAGTTGGTCTTGTTACAATCTCTGAAAGTTGTATCTTTATCAAAACTTTGTACCTGCAGATAAAGCAGTGGTAATGATGTTTTATAACATGAATTTTTTGACATCTAGTAGTACAGCTAAGCACACACTACAGCTCTTCCACTTACGCATATTGATTTATTTTAATAAACTTATTAAATTTGGCCTCTTAGAACTATTTGTTATGAAATTATGTGTAGGAAAGAAAATCCTGATCTTCCTGTTGTAATATTTAAAGTCTGTCTTATTATTGTATATTCGGGCTGCAGTTTACTTTCAAGTGTCATTGAATAATTAGAGACTGCTGCTTGGCTTGCAGGAAGGAAACTTGTTCTACTTGCTTACTACAGAGGAACTGTTTGGGGGAAGGGTGGTGCTGCTGGAAGAGATGTATCCTTACATGTCCAGCTTGAATTTTCCTCTTTGCTTCCTCTTTGCTTCCTCTTTGCTTCCTCTTTGCTTCCTCTTTGCTTCCTCTTCGCTTCCTCTTCGCTTCCTCTTCTCGAGACATGGACTTGTGTAGGGAAACATTTGTATATCCTTATAGCTAAAGATTGGAGGCTGAGTACTGCTATTTTCTTTATTAGTTATTTTATTTTGTTTTAGAGTGAGTATCGAAAACGTGGGTTCCAGGAGGTTGTCACTCCAAATGTCTTCAACAGCAAACTCTGGATGACTTCAGGGCACTGGCAGCATTACAGTGACAACATGTTTTCCTTTGAAGTGGAGAAAGAAGTCTTTGCTCTAAAGCCTATGAACTGTCCAGGACACTGGTAAGGGCATAGCAAATCCAGTTTACCAAAGATGATGCTGATTCCAGAAAAAAAAAAAAAATCCTAAATCCTGTTTCTTCTTTTGCCTGCTTGATTGTAAAGATGGCTATCTTCAGATATCCAGATGTGACATGCTGTCAGGAATGATATACTTACAAATCTTGTTATCTGTGTGCTCTTTTTACTTGAGACACTGAGAACTCATTTTTCCATTATTACTATGACTGTATTCTAGATCTGAAGTTTATCTTGGTACCACAAAATCTGGATATCCAAAATTGGTACTGGGACATTGCCAGTTTTGTGGCAATTTAGACATTCATGTTTTAATGCTCAGCTTTAGGAGTTAGTTTATGTTCTGTCTGTGAGGTGAGGGAAGCCTACCGGCTATAAAAGGATACCTGTATTTGTTTTCCTGAAAAATGATGGTGAATGATGGTTGTGTTCAAATTAAATCAGCAGCATTATGGGAATCTGCTTAGGTACCACCTGCTTCTCACTGGCTGTTCTTTGCAGAATATTGATTCTGGATGAGCTTAAAGTAATAAACTTTTCCTTCAGCCTTATGTTTGATCATCGTCCAAGATCGTGGCGTGAGCTGCCATTACGGTTGGCTGATTTTGGTGTTCTGCATCGCAATGAACTCTCTGGAGCTCTTACAGGACTCACTCGAGTACGCCGGTTCCAGCAAGACGACGCTCACATATTCTGTGCTATGGAGCAGGTACGGGCTGCTGCTGAATAAAATTGGGTATTAAGATCAGATTAGCTGGTTTTTCTATTTTGAGTCTTTATTTCTATTCTTATAAAGATTGAAGAGGAGATAAAGAGTTGTCTGCAGTTCTTGCGTACTGTGTATGATGTCTTTGGATTTTCCTTTAAACTGAATCTCTCCACTCGTCCTGAAAAGTACCTGGGAGATATTGAAGTGTGGAATCAAGCTGAAAAGGTAAACAGTATTCTTATTAATTTCTTATATTAAAGCAAGGCTGAAGCTGGAAATCCTTTAAGAATATACTGCCTTTTGGACAGTACAGGGACAGCTGAACATGAGCAGCATAACTTTAATATCTGTCTTCAGTTCAGTCTAGCTGCTCTAAATAGCCTACTCTCCAAACAGAAGCAATCTCCATGTAAGAATCAAATTACTTTTCTCTCTTTCTCACTCTCCTTGTATTTTTTTGATAATTAAATTAAATTAAGAGGAAGAGAACTAGTTCTGGCAGCCCCTGCAGTAAGACTTAGCGCCAGCTTCCCAAAGCAAGATTGCTTTCGTGATGAAAGAGATGGGGTTGGCCCCTGCAGTCACAGTGCTGCTGAGAAGATATGGCAGGAATAGATATTAGGTATGTCAGAGTGGATACTCTCTCAGAAGTATCTACAGACTTAGAATCTAGCATAAAAAGTTCTTGCGTCTTAGTTAATGGTGCTTGATTGGCCTCTTCCGAAGGGAAGGCATCAATTTTGTTTGTTTAAATTTGGATTAAATGGATGTGGCTTTTCTAGCTGGGGCTCTTCCAAAGCTTCCCTTTTTCAGAAAATGAGTTACAGCTGCAATTGAGCAGTACGGAGAATTTGGTAGTGTCATGTATCTGTAGCAGCAGGCTGACCCAATGCTGTAATCTAGAAAGACAGCAAATGATTGAGAAACACTAAGTGTATGTGTTGTTTATCTCTAGCAACTTGAAAACAGCCTCAATGACTTTGGCGAGAAGTGGGAGTTAAACCCTGGCGATGGAGCTTTCTATGGACCTAAGGTCAGTTTGTTGCTAACCCCTAGTTGGATTAGGCTTTTAATTATGTTTGGATAATGCAGACAAATGTTTTATGCAGTTCCTTGCTTTCCATTCATACTGAAATCTTGGCAATAGAGGGAGCATACAAAGACTGTTCTTTGTTGCATAGCAGCTCAGCAGAAAAAAATGCCGAAGTCTTCGTGTGTTTACAGAAAAGGTTGCTAAATGTTGCTTTCCCCAGAAAGACAAGTGTTCAGCATGCGTTGTGCTGTGTTGGCTGGATGACTTCAAGTGGATACCTGAGCACAGCAGCCTCCATCTAGTTAACATTCTGTTCTGAAGTAGTTAAACAAATACAGGGACAGTGGGACACTAGCATCAGAGTGTTCTTCACATCTTACTATGAGCAAGGGGGAGAAAATAACATGGTGATGCTCTTGGTTTTTAGTCACAATCTTCTTGGTGAAGAGAACATTTATTTTTGACTTAATTTCCTACATGTTCCCTTCCATTGTAAAGTTATAACTAAATTTTTCAGCATAAGTATGTGTTTCTAAAGCATTGGTGCTGTTTAGGTTTGGCTGGAGGATATAGAACAAAACTGACTCTTGAACTGCTGACCTGGTTAAGAGCTGGAATTGGGAAGAGGGCAATTTTTTTGTAGTTATCTAATACCATTTAAGATGTTTTCCGGTTTAAATTTTGTGGTTTTCCAGCTACATAAACTCTGACGTATTTGAGAGAGAAATAATACTCTGTGGTCCTGGTTTGCACATAGCTTTAACACTCATTTCATTAATTAAACCCTGTGTACGACTATTGTCTACCTGTTTAGACTATTTGTCTATTGCTTAAACAGAGCTGATTGGTGTAGTTGAAGACATGAACAGAAGGTGGCACTGTTAAGATTTGTGTTACTAGAGCAATTGCAATTAGAAATAATCCCTTAGACAATAAGTGCATCCAAAGTCATGAGAAAAGCAAAAATAAATTACTGGTTAAACAGATTTTTGAAAAATATTGCTTTTACTGGGACAGTTTTGTAGCAACGTTGAGTTACTGGTGAGTTTTGGTATTGTAAAAAGCCTCTTCCATTGGTTTTGTGACTTTTTGGTGTGTTTTTTTTTAAAGCTGCCTCTTCACTTTGCACAGATTAGTGCTTTCTAGAAATTGCCTGAAATCTTTGAGTATAAGAACAGAGAGCCTTACAAAATTACTTGTAAATCTTCCCTTTTTAAACCTACAATACATTTTATGTCTGTAACCTACAATACATTTTATGTCTGTATTCAGTCATCTACTAAATGGGTTCCGATTTCTCTTTGTATGCTAATTGAATCAATTTCGGTTTATGCGTTGTAGGTGAAATGTGTTATAGCAGCAAATCATTCATAATGTGAAATGCAAACAATATTTAGTAATTTCCTCAGTTGGTTAGATAGAAGGCAAATGTCTACAGGAACATTTGTTAACCTTAACTAGGCTTATACTTATTCCTAATACACTATAGTCAAAGTAGATGAGCAAATACGTAGCATTTTGCACTGATTTTAATGTAAATTAATTAAAGTTACATTTTTTTTAAGTTTAGCTCTACATGTAGGGTATTTTTAAGCTAGTTGTTTAGGTGTTTGTTTTCTACTCTGACTAGGTGATTTGAAATTAAAGAAGGTTGAAAATAGTTTATTGTGATGGAAGCTTTTTAAGTAGCTGAACTATGATAAACTCTGGCATGTGAATGCATGACTGTAAGACATTTAGAGCTTCAGTCAACAAAATGTTGATTTGTTTGATATATAAATTAAAAAAAGGCACACAGCCCCAGAGATAGCCGTACTGGTAAAATAATAAAGAAGAGAGCATATGGTAAATTTGCTTTCTATCCATCTGTCTCTCTAACTCGTATCGTAAGTGAACTCAGGATTGAACTGTAAGATGCAATAAAACAGGCTTGGCTTTAGATGTCATTGATTAATATGACCCCTGCTGGTAAGTGGGCTATTTAACAGTAGTAGTCTCAACCAACCCATATTCATGCCCTAGAATTGTAACATAAGCTACAGAGTATTCAAATACTGCACAGTAAAGGAGTGTCAGTTTGCCAGTTTGAGGTTGAAGAAATCTAATTTTTGACAAGACATGTTCCGTTCTGATTCTGCGCTTGCACTTATGTGCTGCTGAATTCACTCAGTGAAAAGGTCCCTGGAAGTCCAAACTGACACAAGAATTAGACAGAGTTATTAAATGTAGTTCCACCCTGAAGTAATGTATCTCTGCTTGCTTACCTTGTTTTTTAGGTCTAACATTTTTTAAATCAGAAACTGCAAATAATAATGTAGGCTGAAGTAAAAGTACGTTGTCTAAACTCGCAGATAGTTCTCTGCATTGAGTGAAATCTTCCATCTTAAAATAATGAGTTAGCTTTCAGAGAGGCGTGCCTGTATCTTAAACTGTAGTAAAAGTTTGTGTCTTTTTTTCCTAAGATTGACATTCAGATTAAAGATGCTATTGGCCGCTATCACCAATGTGCTACAATCCAACTCGACTTCCAGCTGCCAGTCAGATTTAACCTCACCTTTGTCAGGTAAGCAGAGAGGCTGGTGGTTTTAATTGCTTTATAATTACTTTCTTGTCACTTACAGGCATAAGTTTACATCAAAATGAAAACCCTTACATTTTTAAAAAAACCACCTTTCTTCACAGCCATGATGGCAATGACAAGACCAGACCAGTTATCATTCACCGGGCTATCTTGGGATCTGTGGAAAGAATGATTGCCATTCTAACTGAAAACTATGGAGGCAAATGGTAACGTTGAAATGTCATTTATTATTCCAGTTTGAACAAACAATTTATGTAGAAGATAAAGTAGCACCAAGCATGCAAGAATCAAGAGGGTTTGTTCTACTTGCTTTCCGCGGAGACACGCCATAGATCTATCACAGAGCAATTCCTTCTGAACCACCTTCCTTAGGTACTAAATACGGTAGCCTCTGTGTGATACTACTTGTGTAGGTGCAGCATACAACTTGTCTGCCCAAAGTGTTTCTCAACTGTGTTTTGCAGCAAGTCACTTATGTAGGTCATCTGCTTCAGTATAATAACTGATGGGAATGACCTCTTTGATTATAACAAGACTCAAAATTAAATGTTTTCCCATGATTGGTTACTAATAACCTCAACAACTCAATTATTATTTGTTGTTTGCTGTTAAACATGTTGAATCTTCAGGTCAGGAAGTGCTTTTTTGCGCACTGCAATTATTTTAGACACCTAGTTCTTTTTGGGAAATAAATTTTGATGAGTATAGGGGTGTCATCACCTCTGAACCCAATCTAAGCAGCTGGCTTTGTGAATCTCTTGCGTAGATTTTAGTCTTATCTGTTAATAGGATTTTTCATACTAAAAAAGTACTGGAAGCTGTATAAACTTCTTTTGTTTGTTTATTGAAGGCCGCTCTGGCTGTCCCCGCAGCAGGTAATGGTGGTACCAGTGGGACCAACGTGTGATGAGTATGCTCAAAAGGTGACGTATATGGTTTGGCATTGTTTTCTTCAGTATATTGTATTTAGTTGAAATACATGGTTATTAATGATTAGTAGTATTTATTCCAGATAAATGTTACAAAGATTTCTGTATTACATTGTATTATTTTTATATTACAATGACAGTTAGTTGCTGAAGTTGTAGATGTATCTTAATAGGGACCTGAAATAGACTTTGGGTATCTGAACAACAAATGTTAATCTTTTTGTGGCTTTTACTTTTAGGAAATGTAGTTTTTCTCTTTAGCACAAAAGCTGTCTTTCCTTTCGAATTCTAGTCTCCCATCTTGCAAAAGCAGTAAGAAAGTTGAAGATGGGTCTTTGCATTTTTTCCAGCAGACCTCCTCCTGTATTTCTTTCAAGTACATTGTAAATAAATAAAAGAGTCTACATAATAAAAATAAATAATCTTTTAATCAGAAAGCTGCACCATCCTGCTGCCTTTCATAATATCAAACCCAAATCACTATTCAGCCCAAAACATTAGATACTTAGTGTTTAGGTACTTGCGTGATAGCTGACCTGTTTTCATTTCTTGAACTGGGCTCATCTCCAGCAGCTGAACCAAGGATGTTGCCTTTGTTTTAGGGGATAGATAAACTTGACTGGCTTAACTCTACAAGTCATGAATATTCTATAGTGACAGTTTAAATACATTTTCTCCTAGGTCAGGCAGCACTTCCACAACGCTGGATTAATGGCAGATGTTGATGTAGATCCTGGGTGCACACTGAACAAAAAGATCAGAAATGCTCAGCTTGCACAGTATAACTTTATTCTGGGTAATGTATAGTGCATTTGTTACCTTATCCTGGCTGACTTTCTTGCATTTGATTTGGGATTTAATCTTCTGTGAGCAAGGCAGAGAATGGTAGTTGGTGGTTTAGGTCACTTTGCTCTTATGAGACTCCATTCCAGAGAGCCTCCCTGTCTGCATGATAGGCATTCCTGGCTTGTACAGCTGTCACGGAAAGGAGATCACTGTGTCCCAAGGCATTACTGCTGCTTTAGAAAAAGGTCTTTGCTGCCTTCTGGCCAGCAATATGAAATCTCTTCCCATTTTTCAATCAGATTGTTTTGTGATTTTTTTTCTACACCCCCAAATAACTTATGTTCTTGTTTCAAGTGTAACAAGAGAGATACCATATTTTCACTGCATTCCACTGTGCTGCACTTCTGAGCTAAACATGCAGGCATAGTAGAAGATCTTCCATGAGAGGGTAATGCATGCGCAATAAGAAACTGACCCTGCAGTATGTGATTTGAAGCACCATGTTAGTCGTGTTGTATAAGTTGGGGCTCTAGCCTTGACCCTAAAACTGTCTGGGGTCAGTCAGAGTCGAAGGAGCCTTTGACAGAGAAACTCTGTCCTCAGAGTAATTGATAGAATCATGAATAAAGTTCTTTTGTTCTTTAAAACTTTAAGCGTATGTTACAGATAAGACACAACTACATTTTATCTTCAAGACCACAAACAAATGATCAGCCAGCCAGGAAAAAATCTCCCGTGCTTTATGTTCAGAGGTTGTTTCAAGAGTTGTCCCCCTGGATGTAGACTAGATACCAGAAAATACAAGTTCATGTAGCAACGTCCAAGAATATTATATAACGTTTATGATAGTAATGAGACATACCCATATCATCTTGGTATCTGAATCATAATGTTTAAGTAAAACAGCTTTGGGGTTTTCCAATAAGTTCGCTTGTTGTCTCTGTAAAGAAAACAAATAACTATTAGTTACTTACAACCAAGTTGTCTCTCTAATCATGTACTTCATGTTTATTTCGTATTTTGACTTTGTGGTTCTGTCTAATAAGTCAAGCTGGACTTGGGAAGTTTACTTTTCTCGTTACTTATATTTTGCTAACCTGCTGTTCATAAACATACTAAAACTTATTTAGTGATACAAGATGGAGCAAGACTTTTGGCCGTTAAAGATCTAAGTGGGGGGAGCTGGGAGGAGGGCAAATAATGATTTGATGTGTTGGTTGGAAAGCACTTTAGTGCTAAACTTTGTTTAGTATGCCTAAGTTTTAAGGGAATGGAGGAAAAAAATGTTAATTTCATTCCTTTGCATCTTGGTTTCTAGTTGTTGGTGAAAAGGAGAAGGCAAGTGCAACAGTTAACATCCGGACCCGAGATAACAAGGTGCATGGTGAGCGTACAATTGCAGACACCGTGGAGAGACTGCTGGAACTGAAATGCTCTCGCTCCAGACAAGCTGAAGAGGAATTTTAACACTGTCTGCTCTACGTGACATGAAAAAAAATCCTAGTTTTCCTAATTCAGCTAACCACAAAGTTTTTATGCTAAACCAGATTTTAAATATATTTCATATTGGACCATTGCTCATTTTAGCAGACATATATCTTAATTTAGAAATGTCTGTTTTTGTAAAAACTGATTTTTTCGCAAACCTTGAAGTAAAATTTTCTGGCCTCTGACAAATGACAGATGAAGGAAGATGAAATTACTTCCTGGGAAAATGGGAACGTTAATTGGGGATACCCCTATCATTCTAACTACCCTGTTAAGAATAAAATACATTTTGATGACAAATGTTTTTCATGGAAGTTAAAAGATCTCAGGCTTAAGAAAACACATAGTGATATGCACTGCAGCAGCTTTTGAAGTTTTTTCCTTTAGTAAGGAGAGTGATACCTTGCAGTCTTATCTGCTGGTCTTACACCAAATAAATATGTTGACTCGGAGCAGTTCCCAGCCCTGTGAACAGGGAAATGAACAGAGATCTCTTGCTTCTATAGTAGCTGATGCCTGTGGGAGTGTCTCAGCTGTTGCTGCATGACACTTCTGATGTGGGGCCACCTGATCCAGAACAGTGAGCTGCTATCCAAAGCCAGTGCTGCCCTTTTCCAAGACAGTATGTGACATGGCTCTAGGGCTAAGGTCATTGTAGCTGTGTAACGGGGATAAGACTGTCAGGAAAAGGTAGGGCATAGTAGAGTCAAAGAAGCAGATAAGAAAACCAGAGTTCCTGGAGTGTTTCTACTCTTACTCCTAAGCTGTCCTTTCATTAAGACTTTATATGTCAAAGCAGAAACAAGAAGGCACTGAACTAAACAGAGTGTCTTCAAGACAAACGGTGTTTTTCAGTTTAATAGGTACAATCCCCTTTGGTGGGACACTTCCCAAAGCTGTAGTCTAGGGCATCATGTACTTGATTAGCAGCTCTTCCTGTTTCGCAGTTGAGGGTTCTCAGCAATTGTGTTTGGGGCTTGCTTTTTGTGTGCATTGGGCTGACAAGAGGTAATGTCTGTCACTGACAAAAAAATAAAATCATGCTCTGAATTACTTTCTTTTTGGTTTGGTTTTGCTTTGGTTTGATTTCTTGTTAATTTTAACTGACTGGAACAGCTACTGAAGGTGTTGGTAACTGTTTCTTTAAAAAGAAAGCTATTGCTGCAGGCTTGGCAAAGATCAGACAGGTCTGAGGACAGCTCCCAACTGTCCTGACTTTTGAAAACGGACTCCAAGTCTCATCATTCCCTTTGTTACCTGAGCAGAAGCATTTCATCTTTTTTTTTTTTTTCTCATCTAGCTTTCTCTGCAGTGATGATAACATATCAGCACTTGAACCCATTGTGAATTCAGTCTCACTAGACCACAACCCCAGCAACTTCTAACAAAATCTGTTTCCTCTTCCTTTGGTTCATTCAGATAAAATCTTCCAGCTGACTGCTGTGGAAGGAAAAAAAAAGGGGGAAATGGACTTAACTACTGGCTTGCTGCTTTCAAAATTATTTTGGTGAGGGTCCAAGTGGATGATTATTTTCTGTAGTTTGCACCTGCTTTACTTTGGTGGGAAGTGACTGTTGATCATGCAAAACAGAAAAGTGAAATTGGATGTCAGCTATTCTCAAGACAGGATGTATTCATCAAATGTTGAAGCAAAACCAGAGTAGATAGTTGTCTTCCAGGGAAAATGAGCCACTAGTTCTGTTTCTGTATAGGAATCATTCCTCAAACCACCTTTCTACTAGGCTGGTGTATTTAATTTTCGCTGAACTCTGCCTTTGGTTCTGCAGGGATCCCTAGGCAAGCCAGCATTAAACTGCCATGGTCACGTAATGAGACACCACTGCCAGCAGCTATTGCGTGTGCCTCAGTAGGTGTCAGTCTTGGACAAGTTATCCTTGAACAGAAACCTCATCGACTAAGATCATACTTTTAAATACCTATATTACAATATGTATGTACATACTTCACTAGAAACAACTCCTCAGGGTACAATCCAGTGAAACTTCACTGTTTTTAAAGGATTCAACGTAATATTATTGTACCTGAATGCTGAAACTACATCAGATAGCTTTGATAGGTGCACCTTTCATGTACTTTGATAGTGATACCTTTGGTTAGAACAAGCTTCTGACAAAGCACTCTGCTTGTCTCCTAAGGCAGGAGGGTGCAACTTTGGTGTCATAGCAGGAGAGAAACCCTTGATGTACTTCTTTCCAGTGTCTTAGAAGGCTCTCCAGTTCTGCACAGCCTGTTCCAAGTACCAGCATTAGACAAGAAAAATATAAAGCCTTTGGAGCTTGGTTTTCAGTCTGTATGTCCCTAGGGAGATTTTAAAGGGGATGCAAATCACCTCTACTGCAGACTCTTCCAGACCATGGGCATTTCCTGTGGAGTAGCTGATAAGGTACAGCTCCAACTCTGCTTTACATCACAGCAGGCTCTGTTTGCTCATACTTTAAAGATTTCAAAGCAGGTTGCTGAAGGATGTACAGAGTGACAGGTAAGTAAGATATCTAACCTGATAGATTATCCAAGTTTATACCAATAAGGTCTCGCAGGAATTTCTGTACATGGCAGGAATCACTGTACCAGCCTTCAGTTTTCAGTGAAACTCCTCAGCTCTGCAGGCACCCCTGAAAGAGTTTGGCCCAAAGCTATCTGGATGCTGCCATGACCAAGGTGATTCTACTAAGACCCTTCCAGTCACACCTAGGGATGAAATTCCCACAGAGGCTGATACTACTCCATCAGTTACACTACTGGAACAATGTGGTGCAGTTTCAATACTTGGAATCATAGAATGGTTTGCATTGGAAGGGACCTTATATCTAGTTCCAATCCCCCTGCCATGGGCAGGGACACCTCCCACCAGCCCAGGCTGCTCAAGGCCCCATCCAACCTGGCCTTGAAGACTTCCAGGAAGGGGGCATCCACAGCTTCTCTGGGCAACCTGTGCCAGTGCCTCAACACCCTCATTGTGAAGAATTTCTTCCTAATGTCTGATCTGTATCTCCTTCCTTCCAATTTAAAGCCATTCACCCTCATTCTGTAACTACTTCCCCTTGCAAAACATCCCTCCCCAGCTTTCTTGTAGTCCTTCAGGTACTGGAAGGTTGCTAAGAGATCTCCCCAGAGCCTTCTCTTCTCCAGGCTGAACAACCCCAACTCTCTCAGCCTGTGCTCATAGCAGAGGTTCTCCAGCCCTCTTACCATCCTTGTGGCTCTCCTCTGGACCTGTTCCAACAGTTCCGTATTGTTCTTATGTTGATGATTCCAGAACTGGACACAGGACTCCAAGTGGACTGTCACGAGAGAGGAGTAGATGGGGAGAATCCCCTCCCGCACCCTGCTGGCCACACTTCTTTTGATGCAGCCCAGGATGTGGTTGGCCTTTTGGGCTGTGAACGCGCATTGCTGATTCACGTCAAGCTCCTCATTGATCAGCACCCCAAAGTCCTTCTCTGCAGGGCTGTTCTCATTCACATCATCCCCCATCCTGTGTTGATACTGGGGATTGCCCTGACCCAGGTGTATGACCTTACACTTGGCCTTGCTGAACCTCATGAGGTTCACACAGGCCCACTTCTCCTGCTTGTCCAGGTCCCTCTGGATGGCATCCTGTCCTTCTGGTGTGACCACTGCCCCACTCAGCTTGGTGTCTTCTGCAAACTTGCTAAGGGTGCACTTGATCCCTCTGTCAATATCATTAATGAATATTTTAAACAGAACTGGTCCCAGTGTGGACCCCTGAGTTTCCATCTGGATATGGAGTCATCGACCACTACTCTCTGAATGCAACCATCCAACAATTGCTTATCCACCAAACAGTCCACCCACCAAATGCATATCTCTACAATTTAGAGAGAAGGGTGTTGTGGGGAACGTGTCAAAGGCCTTGCAGAAGTCCACATAGATGACACCCATTGCTTTTCCGATGTCCACTGATGCAGTCATAGAAAGCCCCTAGGTTGGTCAGGCAGGACTTCCTATTAGTGAAGCCATGCCGGATGTCTCGAGTCACCTCCCTGTCCTCCACGTACTTTAGCATAGCTTTTAGGATGATCTATTGCATGATCTTCCCAAGCACAGAGGGGAGGCTGACAGACTGGTAGTTCCTAGAGTCTTCCTTTCTACTCTTTTTAAAAATGGGCGCAATGTTGCCTTTCTTCAAATTACCAGAGACTTCCTCTGACTGCCATGACTTTTCAAATATCAGGGAGAGTGGCTTAGCAACCACATCAGCCAATTCCCTCAGGACTCTGGGGTGCATCTTATCAGATCCCATAAACACATATATATTCAGGTTCCTCAGGTGGTCACAAACCTGATACAGTGGTAGGGGTTATACCTTCCTTGTTCCCATCTTGTTGCCTATTGACCCAGGAGAGGTGAGAAGAATGAAGACTGAGGCAAAACAGATTCATTAATGTTGTCAACTCCTTTAAAAGCAGTGAAGCATCACCTTTGGGGAGAATCCAGCTGTGAGTTGAATTTTTAATTGGTGTAGGCACCTTTATACAGTCAGTCTTGCTCTAAAGACATTTTTTCCCATTGTTTCTAAACCCAGTCCATGCCCATTCCCCAGAAAAGCAAACACAGCAAGCTCACTGGTAAAAGAAAACTGGTTTGTCAAGTTTGACTATTCCCATGTTAGAGCAGGCCAAAGTTACGGGTCTTAAAAATCCATTTCAGGTCTTCAGCTCATACCCTCTGTCTTCTCCACCGCTTCTTAATTGCACAGTAAATTCTGGCAAAGATCTGAACAATTTGCTTTCAAATTAGGTAATGGCAAACTGATGCTGTGAAAATTAAGTATTGCCAGAGGCTACACTTACTAATCATTGACAGCGCATACTGGTTGGTGCTTAATGAGTATTTCCAAAACCTCTCAGGCTTTCTGCTATAGTATTTTCTGCCTGCTGAGGACAGGAATATTCCTCCACAATCGTCTGGTTGTGGCTGATGCCTTGTTAGCCACTGTGACTGGGTATGCTCATAGAGAATGAACTACATTTGGACTCACGTTCAAGTTAAGTTTTTTGCATAGAAGAACATGTGGAGCAAGACATGCATTAACATCTTCCGGTATATTGCTACAAAGGACATGTGCTCAGATCAGCTCGGGCAGCCAGTTTTGTTGCGTTCTCAGACATTAAAGGATAAATCATCTAGGCTAATAATTAGTTTCAATACATAAGATATCTGTATCCCTCTCAAAACAATAGTCTTTAACTGGATCACAAAGCTCTTCTGCAAACAAGAAAATGCTCTGAGATGTATGGAGGGCAGCTGTGAAAACCACCCCTCTCCATTACCACCAACCTAACTCAAAGTGTCCAGTATCCAGAAGAAAAATTATTTATGTCAATTAAAGATGAGAGTGTTTCCACAGGACAACGGCATATAGCTATCTGTATTAAAATATAATGTGACAGGGACTACTAGAATGGGGCACAACGGCTGAATCTATTCTGCATTATGAGAAAGCCTTGTCTCCCTCAAAGTCTTTAGAACTGCAGAAACAGGGAGCAGAGGGCTGGCAGAGTAGAGCAGAGATTAGACAAGAAAGCATGAAACAAAGACACACAGTGCTCTCCTTGCCAACATCCAGATGCAAAGTACAATTAAGCTCCCTGGAGTCTGAATCAACCCACCGTGTGATGGGTTTATCTCACTAGCTTAGAAGAGAAAATGTTCACTGCATGCCAGTTTGGGGCTGGCATTTAAAGCACCTTTTGCTATCCATCACAGGAAGAAGCAGGCTTACAAACCAGACATTTATTGATTTATTACATTCCTGAAACATGGCTCTTCATTTTGGGAATCCTCAAAACTAACCTTTGTATGCTGAGTGTGTATGACAACATCAGGACCAGTTAATTTACTGTTCTACAAGACCATAAATGCTGCATGACATTAATCTAACCATGCTTAATATGTGATTTCTCAGTTGCACACTTCAGAGACAAACTGTAACCCGTGTACAGCACATCAGCAATAAATGGAAAATTCCTCTGTGTTTTTGTTTAAGGGGAAAAAAACCCATAAGGATGTGAAATCTCTACCCCTGTGTATCTGCAAGGTTGTCAGGCTGCACACTGGAACAGCTTTGACTGAATTAAGCAATGGACTGCTTAGCTATGACTATGAATATGGAAAGACATCTTTTATTGTTGCCATCACTGAAATGTCAAAGTAGGATGAATTACCTTTCCAAGAAGACATTGCCAGCTAAGATTTAACCATCATACAATGAAGTTAATTCATTAATACTCCATTTAGCTATGGGCAATCAAATTACACATCTATATTCTGAGTTCTGGCCTCCACATCAAGACAGATGGTGTTGGCAGAGGGATCACATGGAGTCCAAATACCTTCAGATCATACTAATAAGACAAAAGGATAAAAAAAGAGACTTTCTTTAGAAGTAAGTTTTATTTATTTAGGATTTCAAACCACTGTATGTCTTTGAGCAGATCATCCCTGAACAGATTGTACTTTGCAAGCAAGTTTCATTACTCTCACACTGAAAGACAGATACCCTCACACACCTCAGCAACAGGAGATTGAGCTATTCATATCTTTTATTGCCAGAATCTTTCTGAGATTATTCACAAGATGGAAATAAAGATAATTTCAGAATGTGTGGGTTTTACTTTCCAATGATGAGTTTGTTTGGTTTGGTGTTTTTTTTTTCAGTGTAAGACTTTTCTCACAGAATAAGACTTTCAAGATGTGGTTAGAAATGAGCATTGAACAACAAATCTCCATTTCATTGTATGATATATGAATTTGCATCGGTCTGTATTTTCAGGTAGAGAAATTAAACTTAATGAGAAATGAAGAGCATACTATTTTAAAGAAATTCAAAACTGTTTTTTTCAGGGCTCAGCTCCCTTAAACTACGGCTCGATAATTCTTTCAGGTTTCATGTACGGACTGTCAGAGGAATCCAGTGTTTAGCCGGACTGGTTTGGTAAGGACAACAACTCACTGATTTGGACGAAAGAGCTGTTAGAAAAACCTTAACTATTGCAACTGAATTCAAGAAAGACCTCAGGATCTAGAGTGGGATTTAAGTGGAAACTAGAGGCCAGTCCATGACTTCAGTCTCAGTACCAAAGTGATATCGCAATGAGCTGCTGCCTGGCCCTGAAGTACCTAAACTGTAGAGGTGATGTCTTACTCATCTTGAAACCCACCACTTGCTGTGCACTGAGTCCCTTCCAGATGTGACATCACCCACTTTGTTCCCTCCTGTGCCTGACAGCATTCAAACCCAAACCACCGACATCTAAAGAAGAGTGTATTGTGATGTTGGGGTTTGTCCTATGTAGAAAAAGATGGAAGAAAATGGAAGAGAGCAAGGAAACAGAGAAATCAAGGGCTGACTGTGTTGCCTGGTAGATCTGGAACTCTTACGGGGGGGTTCAAACATATTTATACTTCATAGAAAGGAGCTTCACTCTTCTCCCCACCTGCACATCGTTAGAATTTTTCATTACTATTTCTAGTTCAATGAATCTTGGTTTCCTAGCAGTTAACTCCTGTAGATTTCAAGATGTTCCATGTAGAGCCAGTGGAGCACCAGATGCACTAATTGTTGTATGGATCTGTGTTCTCAACTGAAGAATACTTTGCAAAGCAGTACTATGTTTACAGGATAATCTGTTATCTTCCAATTAACAAACTCATCAGAGCAAGTATCATAAAACACTGATAAAATCATTTCAGTCCATGTATAGCAGATAGTGCAGGGAGATTATGGCAAGCTGTCAATCTTTGTTTAGCAGTGTTTCCAAAGGAACAGAAGAAAGCAGCAGCTGTAGTTTGAGACATCAGTCTTCACATGAATTAAGATACACCAAATAATGCAGTTTTCCTTCCACATCAATACAGAAAAGCAAGTATTGCATTGCTTAGAAACATCTTTCTTACACTAACCATTAAAAAATAAGTCAGAAATTGTTTTTTGGCTCCAAGGCCAAAACTCACTTTTCCGTCTCCAGCTGAAGATGCTGTGTCCATGCTACCTGCTAACAGCAGTATCCTCCAGCTGCCTTCCATGGTCATGCCCAGCCCTAGTTTAGAGCAGAGGACTAATGTTGGGCTGTGCCAAAGAATATGCCAACCTGCACACATTGAAAGTTACGGACCACAGCCTCTGAGAACATGCTGAGCACAGTTTAATTACTATACCTCCACAGCTAAACAATCACTCTTCTTTGGACAATTATTTCTGGGCTTGCTGTATTCGGGAGTGCTAGGAAAGCACAGGTGTCTGTGTGAGGGCTCATGGAATGGTGAGTACTCGCTGTCCCTGCTTTCCTAGCACAGGTGTTATCTTAGGTGACAAAGGAATCGACTATTTGAAGTTCAGCTCTATATGCCAACCAAAACCACCAGGGACAGTGAAATCTCTGTTCTCGTAAGTGCCAAGAGCTGTCAAGTGGGTCCTCTCTTCAACTCCCCTCTCTTTCATGCTGTTCTTGGGAAGCCCATTCATTCTCAGTTTTGGTCCCTTGAGGGAATACCATTTGCTTTGGAACATTAATTTCTATATTGCCTTTGTTATGTAGCCTATTTTTAAGCATGATAACATGAACTTAAATGGATTATCTGTGTCACGGTAAGAGACAAAATAACAACAGCAACCAACAGAGCAATTTAAAAAAACTTCCGCAAATTTTAGTTCATTGATGGCTAACCTGTGCTAGCCAGGATTTTATGCAGTTGCAGGAACAAATGCCAAGCTCAAAATTATAACAGAGATCTGGACTAAAAGTTTTAACTTCCCACCTTCAACTCTGTCCTTTCATCACAGGGTCATTCTTAAAAACTGTCATGATGATGTGGCAGTGAATCATGTAATATGCTTGATATAATAATATTAATGTTGTGCCAAGGGACCTCAAACAAGATCAAAACCTCATTGTTCAGAGCTGTACACAGGCAGCATCTGCTCTGAGGAGCCAGCGATTTAATTACAGGGGGCACCAGGAGTGCAGAGCGCTGCAGGGACTTACCCGGTGTCACTCTGCAAATCCTTGGAAAAACTGGACCTCCAGGCTTGCAGACCAGGGCTCTGCTCCCCATGCTGTACTGCCTCTTCCGCTGCCTTTGCCAAGTAGCATTTTTAATTAGATTGCACTTAGAAGAATGAAAGACCACGCATCTGTGTATATGTGTGTGAGCAGTCTTTCTGCACCACTGCAAACAGACACAGCACAGGGGACTTCTGCTTCTTGCACCACTGGTTTTTGCCAGCTGCCAGCATTCATTGACCCAGTATTTTGCATCAGAGCAATTAGTGAACCAAGCTATCAGCCACAGAAAGAGAAAAGAGGTGTGGTCAAAACCTTATTATTTAATTGCAGCCATGAAAAGCCCTGCTCTGAGTCACCGTAGCAATGGACTGAGCTGCAGTGTTTAGTTTGTGCATCGAGACGGTGATGCCCCAGTCTCAGTGGGAACAATTTAATCTCAAATATCTTTAACACTTCTTCCCCCCAGCCTTGAAGTGCTGGTCTAGCCCAGCAGCTGCCCAGCATTTGTAGAGATTCACAGTACGTCTTTGAGGCCCAATTCAGCAAAGCACTGGGGTCCTGCAGAGGGTAAGTGTTCAGCTCTGCTAGTTCTGACAGCACTATCAAGCTGTTCCCTCTTCTGGACCAAGGGACACTTGCTGAATACTCTGTGTTATCCACTGTACAGCCCTGCACAACCAGTTTCTCAGGACTATATCAGCTCTGTCTCAGAAGCTACAGGAAAGAGCAATATTGCAAGGGTCATGCTGTCCAGATGCCAAAAGAATCCCAGATGAGTGCTGGTTCAAAAGCTACAAAAGGAAAAACCAATCAGTTCTTCCCTGGTCAACTTTGGCTTACAGTATTTCAGGCTGATTATTGATTCAAATATCAAGTGCTCAAAATCTCATCAATGCCTTTAAATGGTTATTGTTTATAAAATGTCTTCAGCTCTTCAGAAGATAACAGTCTTCATAAACTGTCATGGATAACAAAGTCTGGGAAAAAAAAGACAAAAAAATTGAATTCACAGTTTACTTCTGTCCAAAGCCCATCAGCAGGACCTTCAGACCTGGCACCCCCACCAAGCAGGCAACTTCCATCACACATAATGATCAAGCAAAATTCTACAGGAAGATGAATATGTGCCAAGGTCTTGCAGGCCAGTTTGGGGTTATTACAGTAGATAACCCTATGCATTATTTGGGTACTGACTTTGGTGGCTTGAAGATCTCTCTGAGCTGCTTGCAAAGGTCTGATCTCTCTTCCAAGAAATTGATTAGTGACTCTTTTTCTCCTCCTGTTCCATAAGAGCAGCTTCAGAAGGTGAATGAGCAATGAAGATGTTGCTGCACAGCTTTGGAGTGTGCAGGAAGATCTATAGTATCCACTTGAAAAGGCAAAAGCCTCAAAAGACTGATAGCAGACTATTTACTTTCCTTCTCCCTTCTTCCACTTTCATGATGCAGGGGGAGAGATATTTCTTTCCACAGCTCTTTATTACTGTTGGATTTCTGTAGCATCATAAAAAAGGAATTTATACTTGACAAGAACCATTGATACTCAAGAAATGGAAAGAGCTGGCAGAGGGGAGGTGCTGGGCGGGAAGGGCAGCATCACAACCCTCAGCAAGGATTACCTCCTATAATAGCAGCACATGAGAATTTAATAAAGAAAAAATCTCATTAAAGAATGGCTTCCCAATAGTTTTCATCCTCAGATACTACTCAGTACAAGACAGGCTGGGTTTCTTTTTCCATATCAGCTGCAAATAACATTTGGCCCTGTTAGCCTTTTGTAAGTATGGAATAAGAAGATCGAGGACTGAATTTCCTTGAGAAAGACAAGACATTTTTTGTTTCAGCTACCTACTCTCTGTAAAGGGCTGAGCTAACTAAATATGTTTCTAGTCTGTATTTGCTTTTAACAGCCTTTTTGCTATTGAAAGCATATCTTTTACTGCCCCAGCCGAAGTCTGCTGGGCTATCATCCATGTTTCAAATTCACCTGCCTGAACACCTACCTGCTGTCCGTCTCAACTTCAGTAGGGCTTTTGCTTCTGTCTTCTGTAACACACTTGTTGACTAATTGATGAAGCATGGACTAGATAATTGGGAGAGAGGTAGACTGAAATGTGGCTGAACAGTCAGGCTAAAGGGTTGTGATTAGCAGCACGAAGTCCAGCTGGATGGCAGTGACCAGTGCTGTGCTCTGAAGCTGATACAGGGGCCAGTACTGTTTAACATCTTCATTAAAGAGCCCGAATCATGAGACAGAGTGCGGCCTCAGCAGGTTTGCACAGGAAGGAGTGGCCGTTGCACCAGAGGGTTGCATCTACCATTCAGAGGGACTTCGATGGGCTGAAGAAATGAGCTGACAGGAATCCCAGGCAGTTCAATAAAGGGAAATGCACCTGGGGCAGATAATGCCCAGCACCTGCACAGGCTGGGGGGTGATCAACTGGAAAGCAGTCTGGGGGCTCTGGTGGACACGGTGAACATGAGCTAGCAATGTGCCCTTGTAGGAAAGGCAGACAACAGCATCATGGGCTTCATTAGGCACAGCATTTCTACTAGATCAAGGGATATGATCCTTCCTCTCTGCTCAACCAAGTGCCGCACAGTGCTGGACTCCCAAGTGGAAGAGACACGGACATATCAGACAAAGTCCCATGAAGGGCCACAAAGATGATGAAGGAAGTCTTTAGGGAGAAATCACACGCATCGCTTCAAATGTGATGGAAATAGAATAAACAGCAGGTGGCTAAATGAGTCAAGCCAGAGACTGAAGGTGATATTGTGAAAGGATGCACACACAGAAGTTCACCCTGCGCTGTTCTTAGTTTTTAAATTGGGAACTTGCGGTCATGCAAATCTCATTCAAGGGTTACTTAGCTGAACACCTGAAACTTCATTCAAAATTATCCAAAGATTTGCAAAGCTTTTTTTGTGAACATGGATTGAATTTCATTGAATATTTGTAAAGCAATTATGATTTTGTTTCTCATTTAAAAAAAAAATGGGGAAAGGACAAGCTTCTGCTGATGAAAATTGTACAAATTGCTGTTAGTTTTATTCAGATACTTCTTCAAATTTACATGACTAGAAATCATTTTAGGACTCTCTTAGATATCAGAGACAGTACCTTTATCATGAGTTGAAATTGTGTATGTTAATAAATAACATTCGCTGCCATATAACATATAGCATAAAGGTTATTTAACAGTGAACAACAATAATGAATGATGGCACAGCTCATCGGTTGCCATGCAGTATTCCTCCAATCTTTATGAGGGGGAAATGTACGCACAGAAAGGAAATTAGACAGGACATCAGAGTTAGCACTATCATTTCAGAAACATGTTAAGTGTTATTTCTCAGTAGTTGCTAGGACTGCACACAGGGTCAAACAAATAGACATAGGTCAAGGTTTTGATTGCTTGTCAGCTTTCCACTAAGATCTACAACTGTGTCAAGAATTTACCTTGAAAGGAAAATGTTAGCTATGGCAATGTTAATTTTATTTTCCTTGGGAAAAAGCCCTCGTTGTCTAATAAAATGTCATATAATCTGAAATATGTAATTTTAAAAAATTAATTCTGAGCTTCCCACAGTTGAACAAAATATCTTCAGTGAAGTGTCTTTTTATCCATTAAAAATCTCCTGACCAGTTCCAGTCCTGAATTGTCTATAGATTCAGAGTCAGCTGTTATTATATTTTATAAGCTAGAAATCAGTGACATTTGAAATAATATCCGATATTATTTCATATAGAAGGTGGCATTTTCAGTCATAAAATGACTAAGCACAGAGGAAGCACAGAGCATTGAAGATAAGCATTCCCGAAGTTGTCAATTCGGAGCCAAATTGTCCCTTGTTCACATGCTTATGCATCGGTGGCATAAGGGGAAAGTGGTAAATCCTTCTCCGAAACAATTAAATCCCTTCTCTTATGAAAATTGCAGACATTTTCAATTCATTTTGTAAGGCATCGATAACTACCACTGCTTTGGAGTTATCCATGGACATTTGGCCTCATCACAAGCCAATGGCTGTGCTTTTGGGATCCATTTGAAACGATCACGGCTCAGCAGCCCACGGTTAAACAGGTCCAAAAAGCACCTGGATTTGTAACAAAGTCAGCACTGTCACTGCCTCCTCTGAAAAATTTCCGGCACTCCAAATCGCTGCCTTCTTTCCCCTCCAAACTGGCAATAACTGGATCTGCTTATGAAACAATACACTTTCCCTTACAGAGCCAAACTAGTCTCCCTAGATCAAAAGCAGCTCTGCTTCTGAATTCAGCTACAGCTGTCTTTAGGATTATGTGCTCCATTAAGGTGGTGATAAGGACAGCCAGCTCCCTTGCCAGCCTTCCTGCTTCAATTTGGTTTTACTCTGCAGGAGCTAAGGCCAACTACTGACCCCCGAGGAGGAGCAGGAAGGCTCTGAATTCAGCCCCTGGGGCTGAGGTGCGCCTTTTCCGACATGAGCCTGGTGCATAGCATCTCTTACTGATGGCTCCCCTGCCTCTCAAATCTTCAGGCACGTAGAAGTGTTGCCTCAGGAAGATTCACAAAACCAGGATTTCCCACATCACTGCTCCCTCAGATGTGCTAAAATGCTGTTCAGCCTGGGCTCTGCAAGGAGATGGTGCTCCTGCCTGGATCTAGGAAAGCCGCAGGCACGCACAGCTCCCAGGTGGTCCCCATTGCTCCTGATGTTGCTCCGTCAGAAACAACAAGGTTTTTTTCTGCCATGTCTCAGCGTGTGGTCTATAGAAACAAGGTTACCCTCTAGGACTACATCAGTACCATCCTCACTCTAGAAAATTCAGGTGCTTCAACAGCCACCTATAAAATGGATGCAGGTTCACAGCAGACAGCTTCAGGGGACGCCCAAGGAACATCTTTAAGTTGAAGCCTCACAGCCAGCCCATCAACCATTAGTGTAAAGAGAAGCCAGATGAAGTTTTATTTCTCTGCTGTAACGAATAGTTGTAGTCTTGCTGTTACCACGTGTGGGTCTGCAGCTGGTTGGAACTGCAGTTGCTTAAGTTCTAAAATTTCCTATGATTTCAAATCCAAAATTAGGAGTGTCAAAAGGCAACAGAGAGGCAACAGATCTCCTCTGTAGATCTGTATTGGCTTACTTCTCATTTTGGATGCAACCAGCCAGCTGACCCAAGATGTCTCAATGGGTATGATAGCAAAAAGCTGAGATCAAAGACATTTCTAAGGTGTTGAGTAAGTTTTGAGCGTCTGTTGAGGCTGAAACTTCTGTAAGATGAAGGTTAGGGATGTGGCTTTTACAAGGTTGTTTTGACAAGGACCAATCTAATAGAAGCCACAACCTTACCACAGCTTCCCTCTAACAGACACTGAGTTTGGCTGGACTGGACAAAAGGCATTTGTGAAAAATTTTGGTTTGTCTCATGCAATATTTTATTTCTAATGACTACCACTATGTTAAACACAAACACATTCAGAATTCATCATAAAAATAATATACAAGAGAAATATCAACCAAACACTTTCATTCCTGTAGAGATATCCCTGCCATTAAATATCTTTATCAGTGACCTGGAAGAAAACAAAAAATCAGTGCAGAGAATATTTGCACACGATATAAAAACTGGCAAGATAGTAAATGAAGGAAATGATAGCTTGGTTACATAGGGTGAACTAGGTCACCTGCTTAAGTTACTGGAATTTAAAAATCTGGTTTCTTAAAAGAAGGAAGACTAAAAGGAAAGATGAGAGGTCATATATAAGAGGGGGGCTGTAGGTTGAAGTTTATGATATTGGAAAACAGCAGCGCACTAAAGACAAATTGCCAACTGAGTTTGTGTTTATAACGTAATGCTAGAGCTGTAATAAGTAAAATTTGACCCTGAAAAAGGAGTAGAATGTCAATGCTGTATGCAGTGACAAGACTAGATTTGAAATTCTGTAGCAAGTTCATGTGTCTGCACTTCATAATGAAATTTCTTAAGGGTTCAAAAACAGAGCAGAAAAAAATGAAGTCCATGAAACACACCTTGGAATAACTGAAGAAACTCGATGCACTTATTTATTTTGTTTAAGGAAAGAGTTTGACCACAGTTTGCAAAACCTTTCTGTGGAACAAATTTCTAACGGAGGCTGCACCTATTCCTGGCACTGAAAGAAAGAGCACAGTCCTGAGGCTGGAAGCAGAGGGTACAAATATTTCAGCTAGCAAAAGACAAAAAAGCTTGAACATGCATAGCAATGAAACATGAGGTTAATCAGCAGTTTCAGTCATCCTAGCAGCCCATGGGGAAACAAGAAGTCTTGATTTCACTGGGACACAACCTCCATAGCTCAAATTAAGAACATACTGTTTTTTCATCAGAATAAATACTGGTAAGGAAGCAACACTTGTCTTACTAGCAACCTTAACTCACTAATCTAGGGCTAGATATTTACAGTCATTCATCAAATGTAAAGGAAACCAATAAATAAAGATGGTGAAAGATAAGACAGATACCCACTGTCAGTGTATCTCTGAAGTACAGTGGATTTTGTGCGCCATATATAGTATATTTTCATCTCAGTAGGCAACTCCCATCTGAGAGGAAGAGGTGACACAGGCTACTGCAGTGGATACACAGTATTCTTTCTTCATAGAGTTATTTTTTGTCTTCAGGCTCAAGCACTTGGCAGGCCTGTGTGTGCAGAAACAATGGGAGCCAGTCAGACATATCCTATGTTTGGGGATTTTCTGCAATTACTTACTGGGCCAATTCATCATCAGATTGCCTTGGCCATTGGATAGTAAAACACTCCTGGTGAAACCAACAACTTCCAACGTTGTGCTCAGCAGATTTCCTGTATAAAACCAACACAATATGTCTGACCATCAGAAAATAAATAGCTTTTCTGAGTAACTGTTTCTTCCTGACTGATGATTTATTCAAAAGAAATGGATCACCTGGGGGTCAAAATGAAACAGATGTTTCCTTGTGCACTGGAGAACGGACTGTTCCTTGCTCTCAGCTGACAGCCCTTAATATCACATTATACTGTCTGTGCTGCCATAATTGTCACCATGTAGTGGAACACTGTCAAAGAGAAAGACTGGAAGGGGCCACTCCAGCATTCTGCACAAATGCGCACTTGAGGCACTCACTTCAAGTTGCAGCTAGGTACTTCATGCAAATGTAAACTCCAAGCAAACAAAATACACCCAATTGAGTTCCTGTCCTGTGAACAGCATTCACCTACATTCCCCAATGCAAACATTTAATTTCAGAAATATAAAAATTATCAGTTTTGACATCATCAATGATTTCTCATGGAACCTGACGTAATGAGCAAATGTTTTCAAACACTTCAATACTCCACTTCTCAGCAACTAAAATTTCTACGATAGTTTGTTGCTGCTTAACAAAAACTTCACGGTTCCACAGACAAACCCATTCTGCCCCTAGGACAAGAGTGACTGGCTGTACTGGATGGAAAATTTCACTCCAGTCACGATGAACTTTCTGTAGTTTCAGACCCAGTCACGGTCTGACTGAAGATGAGCCTGAGTCAGTGCTGAAGAGGCAAAAGGGCAGCAAATCAAAAGCTGCAGCATCCTTGCATGAGTTTCTTGCCAGCACTGCCTGCTTCCAGCAGGCTCTCCATTAAAAGGAGGTGCCCTCATCCATCAGGTCACGTGTCACTTGTGGCAAAGGAGCTCGAGCCAGCAGGAAGCCTCAGCCAAAATCAGGTTAGTCAAACGTGCAACTACAATAATTACCAAGACCCATTCCTGCTTCCGTTAACTCCAGCAGGGTCTGGCTACTGCAACATCTCCTCTGTCTCCTTGCCTAAAACAGGCAATAGGAATTAAGTGACCTGGGAGCCAAAGGGAACTGTCAGTTTCCAGATCACATGTGGGGAGCACTTGCTAATAAGGAGATTTCTGCTGTATGCAAACTCCTGCTTATGCCAGAACCTGGGGACATTCACAGTCTCCCCTCAGCACAGACACAATAACTTCAATTTTGCATGGCTGTGAAGCCAAGGCCAGCTGGGCTGAACATGTCATCAGATAGGCAGGAGGATTAGAGTCAATCCCGTGGCTGCTGGGTGCAGGGTCTGGCACAGCCTACTTTTAACTGGGAGCAGAATCTCACTGGTCTTTCACTGCATTAGTTACTCCAGTGACCTGCTTTGACTGGAAGGGCCAGGGCTGAGTCCTGTAATGCTTTCAGATTGTAGGCATTGCAGCAAAGGACAGTAATTTTATACGCCAGTACTGTTTGTTATGAGTCTGATTTATGCTCCCATATATCATAACATGACAATACACTTCTACTTCCAGAGCCAAACAACTGAACATTATACTTCCAAGTGAACACAGTGGATAAGGGATAATTTAATCTTAAGCTTCATTAGTTCAGCTATCATATGAAACAGAAAACAGATGCAGGAGAAGAGACAGAAAACACAATCTCTCCATGACTGCCATCCATGTAAATAAACATGTGGGTAGCTTCAAAATTCACTGCTCTCTTGTACACAGAGAATCCTCATGGGTTTCTAATAAAGCACTCCCTCTCTTGCTAGTTCATTAATCAGCCTTCCTCACACTGGAATTTTCCTTACAGTGGTTTCCTGTTAATGCCACATTTGCCATCAGTCCATCATGCCTGTGTTCCTAGAGGGAATGTCCCCTTCTCCTTTGCTTGACCCCACATGCAACCTTTCCTTGCTTCCAGTTTCCCCAGCTTCTACACATATGGCACATTCTATTTTTTGCTAACAGACATTATTTACTCAAATCCGAGACAATCATCAGCTTACAAAGGATGGTTGGCCACTCTGAAGGTACTGAAGTTATTGCTCATCCTCCTGGCTCTTACTGCTGCCACCACCATGTCTGTAGGAAAGACTTGTACTCCTTGGCTAATGTATCACACGTTTCCTTCCTGTGGGTGTGCTAGAGATGCCTGTACTTGCTTAGTATGATAAAGGATGAGGTTGGGATCAATCAGTCACAGCAATAAGCAATACCCTTGAATAAGCTCCCTATATGCTCCATTTGCAGGCACAAAGGCTGGAGAGGCTGCAGTGCCGGGCAGCAGCGACAAACGGCTTCTTGTTAATCGCCATTCTATAGGAGAATGAGAACCTATAGACACATTCAGATCAGCCCAATGAAGAGAGAGGTGTCTGACATCTGGTCCTGTTCTCCAGGGCAACGTGATAGTCCACTGAAAATAAGGACATCTAAGACACTCACTTCAACAGGTTGGAAACTTCTCTCTCGTTTCCAGTGTATTGTATTTCTGTATCCACAAAATTAATGTATCAGTGCTGCTGCATTAATTGCCTCTGTCTGGAATACCACTCCTCAAACCTCTACTTCTCTCTCACCTTATTCTATCACCATCCAAGTGTGTTCTTGCTAGCAGAGAAGCCTGTGTACCTAGAATTTCCTGCTGAAAAGGTTTAGTCCTGATTGTGGCTTGACACCACAAAGCAGCTACTTTCACGTTTGGGTCCTAAGGAGACTCACACCTACATATGCCTCACTGACCATTGCTCTAGGATTGCAGATAACCAGATCAGACCCTACGTCAAACCCAGCTGGAGAAATAAGTTATTCCGGGTCAATGTTGAGGACACTCACCTGGCCTTCAGCTTACCCAGAGCTGGTTCACAGCAGGGCTGC
Source organism: Neomorphus geoffroyi (assembly GCA_033558235.1). Classification (NCBI taxonomy): domain Eukaryota; kingdom Metazoa; phylum Chordata; class Aves; order Cuculiformes; family Neomorphidae; genus Neomorphus; species Neomorphus geoffroyi. The sequence goes on from JAUMJM010000048.1 coordinate 5,431,953, forward strand.
TGTCATGAGGTGCCACAAACCACACTCATCCTTGCAGGCAGCAGCCTTAGAAAGGCTTAGAGAAGGAAGATGCCCAATATCCCTCTGTCAGTCAGTTGCGAGATGGTACCCAATGGTTTGAAGCACATGCAACATAGAGCTTGTTGTCAAATTTAAGGTCTTCCTGCACAGTGTCCTGAGTCTCAAAGTGCCCTTAAAACAACTTATAGGATGGACAGGTGGAGGATGCATATGTAACAATCAGCAAACAGTAAGGGATTTCTTATAAAATGTAGCAAATAGTCTTTCCCTGAAGCTGTCCCTGGATGTCTACATCTACACTATACATGCTTAATTCTGCTACTGCATGGATAATATCCAGCAGTTCTTAAGTATTTCCGTGAAAGTGGTACAGCCACTGACCGACAAGTGCTTTGCTACAGAAGTCATGGAGGAAAATGGACAATTGATTGCTCAAATCTACCCACACTTTATGGATCCCATTTCTACCAAAATCATGGAGGGAATCACTAGAGCCATATGAACAGTGTTTTTCCTGCATGCTGATTTCATTTTGAGCTGATGCTAGGCAGCCCAAAGGCAGTTCCTTGGGTAGGTGCTGCGTGCTTGGCCAGTGCAGCAAGCCATAGGACACAGAGCAGCGCGCAGTAGAAACTGCTCATCAGGTGCGTGCTGTGCAGCAGGTCACCAGTGAATGCGTAATGACAGTGGAGGGAGGAGCTGCAATTTCAATTTCATTTCTCAATTCAGTTAATTCCTCTCCCCTAGTGCACCTGTGTTGGATGCTGCCCCTGTGGGCTGGAGATTTATACTTACTTTGTGAAGCAAGAAGGATCAACTTTCTGTATCTTCCATAGATTGTCAGGAGGCTGAGCCCATATGGATGAGTGGAGTTTGGTAACTGAGTCCAAACTGATGGTGCTCCCTACCCAAGCATACGTGCCTCACTGCAATGCCTGTGCTGCTGGGCTGCATGTCAAGGATTCGTGTGATTAACGTCCTAGGCACCAGCATCAGCAGTACTTGAAAAACTTGAGTATTCAAAAGATTCCAGAGGAGTGGAGTTGGGGAGTGAGCATGATCACATCGTATACAACTATTTGGGAAAGCAAATACATCCCAAACCAGACACAGTAGACACACACGTCTGCTAAGCAGCTAAGGCACATCTGCTTGGACTACAAGTGGTAAGATGTCATCAATTTCATAGGAAATAACTAAGCTTATTAATGTGTATTTTTGCTTATACTTTTCTTTATGATTCTGCTACTTTTTCCCTTATCTTTTTTAATGATCTTTATTGCGTTGGAACATCAAACATCAAAATACTTCAATGATGAGGATTTCCCTGGAATAGAAAAGATACTTTCTAAGGATTTTTTTCCTTGAAATTTCATCTAATGAATCTTCTTGCACTGGAAACAAAATACCAGAGATATCAGACATAAGCAATGCCATTTATTTAAGCATGAAACAAATATGTCATCATGATTTGCTTTCTAAACTTTGAAATGTCAGAACAAGCAGTGGATGTGCTAAATACACATTTTTTTTCCTGAGCAACCTGTTGAAGCTGATGTGTCTCAGGCTAATATAGTCATACAATGATATTACACCTCTGCACTTAGTATTCTATTCAGTTTTGAGAACAGTGACCATCTGGGTGAGGATCATAAATCCACCTTTACTTAAAAAGAGTTATGTCATAAGAAAGAAATCTTACTAAATGGATGGGAAAGCTAACTGCACATATTATTAGCATAGAGGAGATATTAGGTTGATGAGTGCAATGTAGGATCTTATGAATAATACAGCAGTGGCACTGCTCTATTAAAAACAGTTCATGTTGCTGTCACAGTCTTTTCCCTAAAGTTTTAAGCTAAGCAACAGCGATGGCTGTGCTTCCCTGGGTAGAAAGATTATTTTGATTAATGTAATTTATTCACTTTTATCCATTTAAAATGAAATAACATCTTGCTGAATAAAATAACAAAGGCAGAAATTGTTTTACTCCACAGTAGCCATAAAAAGCACTGGAAGGGACATTTCCTCCCACCTGTGCTATATCCATTCAGTCAGCTCCTTTGTCATTAGCCCACATACCTGATGGCCCGTTTCTGCTGACCCCTGTAGATAAAATGTTGCAGGTACCTCTGAGCACAGAAGAGTCTGACTCTGAATTGAATCTAACTTTGTCCTGTCCAAATCCTAGAAGGTGCTTCTGGAAACATTCTTATGTGCATCTGCACTGTCCACCAGTCTAGGCTGTTCGGCCATCAGAGAACTGCACTGGATGCAGCAGTACAGGCTCTGCTCTACACAGTGCAGTCTGAGGCTAAGCCCTGCCCAAATACCTCCTGAATCAGATGGGACACCTCCAGTCCTTCATCATTCAATATTTCTGTGTCCAGTGGAAAAAGACTTGCCCAGATTTCTATTGCTGAAAGGGTCAGTAGCCATTCAGGACCTCAGAAGGACATAAGTACACAGTGAAACTTAAAAAGCATTATGTCTGGCATTGGCCAGCAACACCAGAGACACGTATTATTTCAAGATTATATGTATGTATGCTATGCACACACACGAATGCACATGCACCGTTGTAAGTTATCCCCCATATCTGTTATTCTAGCACCATATTTTTAACAGTGGATTTTAAGTTTTATCAGCACCTACAACTGGGTTTATATTGCCAACACAGAGGTTAATAAACCTAACCTTACCATGCTGCATATCCTAAACTCCCAGAGACTTCAAGTGAAGAAGTAAGCCATTAGCCAAAGTCACAAACATATGAAAAAGGACAGTTGTACTTGGGGCCTCATTAGGTTAATATATTATAACCAGGCCCAAATATTTCTGTTAACTCTCATAAAGGTTTGTCTAGAAATAGGGTAATTGCTGGTCATAGCTCTGTAACCACAGTGACACTTGGATTTGTGGCTGTGTGTTTCATTCTACATTGTATGAAATGTGACCTGTCCCTGTATTATAATCTCAAATTATCAGGTAGCTAGGAAGTAAATCTGAGATTTTCAAAAAAAGTATGAAGAATCAAGGTGTCTAAATTCTACTAATTTCCAAGTAATCTAAAAATCAGACTCTGTCCAGCTCTTCTTAAAATGCCCAGCTTTGCTTCAAGGGGTCCAATCTGATCACTTCCAAGTTCATTCTGTTGCTTTCATCAGCAAAACAGAAAAGCTATTTGGCTAGTGCTTTCCTAATGCCTGTGGCCAGAGCTACGCAGATACTCTGGGTCTCAGACTCCTGTCTCTCATGCCCTCAGCCTCACTACGATCAAGGATTTGCATTGGGGGAAAAGTTTGCTGTGAGTGAGGTGACAGAGTATCCTTGTGGATGTGGGCTTACATTCCACCATGAAATACTGGATTAAGTGATAGCTCTATCACTGAACATTGGTGTGAATTACAATCTATCTATTACATTAAGGTGGCAGATGAAACAGCTTTGCTTTCATGGTACCAAAAAATGTTGCTTAAAATATATATTGGAACTTATTCCACATTTCTTGGGATTTTCAGGTGAGAGAAAGAAATCTGCAGCAGAAGAAAATTGGCTAGGACAGGCTACTGCTGAGGTATCCTTTAGAGGTTCAGTCAAGAATTAAATGAACATTTTTTCATTTGAAAAACCCAATTCAGCCTGCATACTATTATCAGTTATTATAAAATGCTGCTTTTAAATTTATGAAGTGAGCAAATAATTTAGAGTAACACTGATTCCTAAAAACAGAAAAGTGAGTGAGCATAGAGGGATCTGGCTTACAGCACAGGTCTGTGTCCACTGCCCTATCAGCCACCTTCACTCAACGCTCTTGAGTAAGTGGTGCTGCTGTTTCAAGTGTTTTTTAGAAAAGAGATGGAAGAAAGAACAAGTAAAACAGTCAGTTAAAAAAATCAGAAAATTCTTGCAAGATTGTTTCTAGCCTCTATGCATGCCTAAGAAGTACTAGCTGCTGGTACATTGCAAATTACATTAAAAATTTTGGGCTATTAGAGAGACAAAAATTGAAGCGGTAAATTAGGACTGATAACTATGGGATGTATTTTCCCAGTTTTGATGACAGATTTCCATTTATGTAGGATAGTTCAGAAAAAATAAACATAAGGAAGGAACATAAAACCTGTAAACAGAAGCCCTATTCAAAGCAACTAGATAAAAAACAGCTAGTGCTGAGCAGCTTGGTTGTTGTTTCCTTCGTTTTGAGGTCGTTTTCTTCTCGATTTAGTGTAATTGTGTTGCTTGAGGCCTCGCTGATCCCAATATCTTGCTTTGTTACGAAGTCGGGGCTGACTACACGTGAAGCAGCACTGAGTCTGTATTGACGGCACCAAGCACTTGCCAATGCCTTTCAGCCTCTGGCAGAAGTGAACAGACAGTTGGTCTTTGCTGCAGGGTAGACCTACGGTGGAGGAGAAGAATTAGCTATATTTTACTGAGAAATTATCCCTGTTTCTAGAATTTTTATCTGCTTTATGCCAGATAGGCATGCCTGTTAAGGCTCTTATTTATGATGGCTTTCTCTTCCTTCGTATTATGCCTCTGCTTGATCCCCCTGAAAAGTTGGGACTTTAAAGTGAACAGGTCCTATCAAACTTCACACAACCTTCTGTCTTGGAAAATACGACACTCTTTTGTTACTGTTCAGCGAGGCTTTACTTCTGCCACAGACACAGCTGACCTATGTTTTTCACTTTAATGTTTCCGCTTTTAAGAATTGCCAAAGAGAGTCCTGCGAGAGTGATTTGGAGTCTGGTATTTCTGCATTCTTGCAGTAGTGCATTTAAGACAAGCGCACAGGGCGAGCAGCATGCTGCAGAGCCACACACGGCAGGCAGAGGAGCATGGACGAGGATGTGCAAACACAGGTTCAGCTTCACTACACTTCAATTTCTGCAGCACTAGAGTAAGGAAGGGACTGGTACTATCAGTATCATGGTGCTAATAGGTCTGTGGCAGCTTTAATAAATCAAGATGTGTCAGACTTATTTAGGTATTACAAAATGAGGGTCCTCAGAGAAGAGATGGCTTGGGGCAAACTCAAGGTATGCAAAAGTGGGAAGGCAGTGGATTAGCCAAATGCAATGCTGGCAATGGTTTTCAATTAATTCCTCAACACTAGAAGTTAAGAAACTCTTTTATACTAGTAAAAAAGTAGTTGAAAACAGAAAAAAACACTTCTTTTCACAGCAGGCCGTGAATGTCTGGAACTTGCTGCCACAGAAGAGGGTGGAAGCAGATAGCATTACAGGGTCAAAAGAGAATGCAACATATTTAGGGAAAAAGTTTCATAATTTAAACTAAAAGGTGCTAAAAGACATGCCTTTAATAGTCCTAATATGTCATTTGGGAATGCTCTAGGAATACCATGGAAATAAATCACAGGAAAAAACTAAGCTCCTGTATTGTCCCTAAGCAGCATCTTCTAATGGCATTGCTGGAGACACAACATTGAGTTGCACAGACCACTGGTCTACCCAATATGGCATTTCTTATATTTTAGTGGCCCCTTGAGCTTTTGTTCACAGAAGTAACTACTACTGATCTGTGCAGGTAGTATTTTTCTAAACCCGTCCTTCTGAAAATGAGAGGGATGAGAGATAAGCAAACCAATTCAACCCTAGGGTAAAACATTCTGCTTAAAGACCTTTGAACAGCAGGAGTGATGCATCATTCTCAAGTATATGCTAGATCTGCATTACCCTCAGGAGTCAGCCTCTTGTCTCATTGCCAGACTGGACTCTTACTGTTGACTTGCTAAGAAGGAAGAATCCTTCTTTAAAAGACCTTTGAAGGCTTTTACACCAGGACTCTGAGCCATTGCCGTTTTTACCTTAGGATACCTGCTGGATACTGCAGTACACAGATTACAAAGCTTCAAGATTTCCTCTGATTTGCATTTGTCACATATGGAGATAAAGATACACTCCTGTTAGTTTCTTTTTTGGCACTATTAACAGCTACACAGTTGGGCTGCTGGTTCCTTGAAGGTGAGAGGTACGGGACAGTCTGTGTCACAAGGGGACACCTTTGGAAACAGTTAGACTCTTGGGACACTGAATTCACAGTGCCAAGACTATCTGGGTTCACTGCCAGTCACGTTTTTCTTGCAGTGTCTGTCTCACTTTGCTTGCTTGTAGTCCCAGTCCAGAATGTGTGGTTCCTATGGGAGGTATCTGCCTTAAGAAATAGCATCTGTTTGGACTCACAGCTTGTCCTTCCACAGCCCTCAAAGCAGCCCCTGAGTCACCTAAAATAGGTCAATACAAGCAGAGCTATTCATTTAGTTGTGGCACCATAAATTAAGGATGCATACTCAGAGAACTGCATTCCTCATCATGGCAACACAAGATCAGTAGAGCTAGAGAACATTACAACGTGACTATGCCAACAGCACAGCTGGGCAATGGCAGGTTAAGCTGACCTGTAATTACTGAACCTGTAGCATTCACAACAAGCTGATAAACTGCATCAAATCCCAGTTTTTGCAGAATCTCATCACAAATCAAAACCTCTCTGGAAACTGTCTGATGCAGGTGTACTGTCATACCTGTACTTATCCTGCACTCTTGCAGATTGCATTTCTGATACTCTGCAGGCTTGGGCTTATCCACACACATACTGTCATCTTCCGTGCCATTCGTTTCTATATTCATGCACCTCACAGTTCTTTGCTGAACACCCCCTCCACAAGGAACAGTGCACTGAAAGAGATTAATTTTAACATATATAAAGGTTTTGAATATGGAAATTGTGTAACATGCCAATATTTGAGCTGTAATGTCACAGAAAGCTAAAAATGCCATATGACCCAGAATACTTGACACCAAAGTACTTTGTGTACTGCATTCTCCATCTGGACACCTCCATGGTGCACCGTGGCCAGATTTAGCAGGACACCAGGGAGGGGTAAGTATTACAAATACAGTATCTTAGAATATGTAACCAGGGTAAGAGGATTGTTCTCTACATAGTAGGAGGATGATGATCTGAAATTTAAGGCCTGCAAAGAAAGTCAGTAATCCAAATTAGTACCGCACACTGGCTTTTTGGTTTTCCTGTGTTTTCTCACCATCTAAATTAAATATCAATAATCAATTGCAACATTAGGTCTAGAAATGGCTGAGATGAAGATTTCAAAAAAGCTCAGTGAGATGTTTTTTCCTTGGTGATATTTACACTGTGGTTACCCTTTCTTCATGACCACAAAACAATTGCCAGCTGCTTGTTCTGGCTTCATAGAGATGGCCATAAAAAAAGAACATTTTCAAAGCATGTTCTTGTCCTATTCTGTAAATGTACTTAATTCTTCAGACATCCCAGGCTGTCTGAGAATTTCAGTTAATTTTAAATCCTTTTTCTCTTTAGATAAATAGTATCCAGCAAGACGAATACTTCAACAGACAGAGAATGACAACTAATGAAGCATAAAAGATGAAGACATTATTATATATTTCAAATTATCCTCCCTCTAATATATCTCCCTGTGCATAAGACACAATATTACTGGTGTAAAGGGGGTTTTTATGAAGTAAAATAAATGAGATTAATAAATCCCTAAAATAGTTGCTATACATTTTGGTTTTCAGTTGCTTATTTTATGCATGTCCCAACACTTTCACATTTAAGTGTCAGAGTTACACTAAGTCTACATTACATTATACTTATATCCCGTCTACCATCTTTATGTCAAAACCAACACATTAAGTTCTCAGTGTTAGATGACTCTCCATTATTTTCTCATTTGTGGCTCCTCACTTTCGGTGTTCTTTCAGTATTCTCTTCTGCTGTAAGGACGATTTGTAATGTATGAATAGATTTATTAGAGAAACTGGAGAGCAAGGTTTATTTGACATACCAGTTTTTTTATAACCGAACGTGTATTGCAGGTACCGGAAAGTTCCCCACAGATACACCCAGTATTTGCCAAATAGCTTCCCAGAAGCCAAAGTAGAGGGCTATTGACCAAAATCCAGAATTTCCGTTCACGTGGGTAAGCTCAGTATTCTGCAAAGTTTCTTTAAGAGTTACCACCCTCCATTATCCCCATAAAATAGTCTCGAACAGTAAAATAGCCTGGTTGTACTTGGAAGGACTCAGCTAGGCATGTACCAGGAACTTCCATCAGCAATTCAAGATTTTCCCTTCCTCTCTAAAGGTGCTCTGTCCTCTTATCCTCTTGGAATGTCATCTTACTCTATATCTAACTGCAAATGGTTGAATTTAGTACCCAGTATCCTCTTTCAGTGCAAAATTTCAAATTAATAATGGAAGCATGTCAGTGGTTACTCCTTTTTCATTAGAAAAGGGAAAAGCCCCAGTCCTCCATCCAACAACATCTAATGAAGCAACAAATGTTTGTCACCTGAAGAAACTCAGATGGGCTGGCTCTGAAAGGTTTGGCAATATTTTCAAAAGAGATTTCTTCATAACTCCAGTTGTGCGCATGAAACTATACTCGTCATAGGCACTTGTTATAGGCACTGCACAGTTCACAGACAAGTGGATATGCCCGAATATGGCCAACTCACCACAACAAAATGGAACAAAATAGAACAAAAAAGGACTGAATCCTACCGGACCCCATGCCTGGTTAATCCACTGGGTACAAGGTTGCCTGTTACATGATGCAATGGCATCAGGTTTTTTGGTCCAGTCACAATAGCCTTCTTCTGGGCAGTAGATGTGTCGCTTTTGCTGGCCACCACCACATGTTCTTGAACACTAACAAAAGAGGAGCACAAACCCATGAGAAGAGAGGTGGGAATGGGTGAAAACCCAGAAACAGACCATAAAGACAGTAGGAGATGTTCTTCGTTTAGAATGTGGAGCCACAGATAAAAAGAAGCACATCACTGACCCATGTGATTTAGCAAGATGTACAGGGCAGCCTACACAGCAAGTCTTACACTCCAGATATGAGGACAGCTCTGCACTGAGAGACTCACATCTTTGTATGCTTGGCAAGAGACAGCTATTATTGGTCCAAAATACTTGGTATAAAGCTGCTCCAGACATGTCTTAATGCAAGGAATATAGGACACTGAACTGCTCATGCAACACCATCAGCAATTTCTTCAATAACATCAGTAATTTCTTCAATAGGAATGATATTGGAAGTCACATGTCTGCAAGATTTACCTCCTGTATCTACTAAAGACACTACAAGTTCATAAGATGTAACATCTCATTTTTGTGAGGCAGCTGGGTCAATAAAATTCACCTGATGCACTCAATAAATTAATTATTTGGCGATAAAACTGTCATAAAAATACAGTCAGCCTGGTTATCTTTTAAACATTCTTTTGTCTGCATTCTATTAGTCTACTATTACTTACCAATTGTTTTTTTACTATTACCGTCTTGGTCTGCAATAGAGCCTTGAAATACACAAAAAAATTCATACTTTGGCATGGAATAAGGCACCAATGTGCCAGATATACTTTGAATAATGTATTGTTCCTGTCCTACAACGAATTGCATCCCTATGGACAGAAGGACCAGAGCTGTCATCTGATGAATGAATGAACCTTTTCAGTCCATTTCTATCCTATGAAGACAACTGCCCAGGTTGAATAAATGGTTTTGTAAGATATTTTAGGAAGCAAACAAGCACAATCATTGGGTTTTTCTTATTTTTCAAATCTTGCTGACTGCTCTGACAGGAAACCCGCGTATTGCACACAAGACAATGTCTCCTTCTCCTTATTGCAGGTGTGACAATGCTTCCTTACAGTGGCCTGTATGGAAGCAATGTGATCACCTGCCTTGAAATCCAAAACCATTGGCCTCACAGTGCCACAAACACCATGGCGCGTTCTCCAAAGCTGCTTTTAGTGGGAGCAAATACTAAAAATGTAATCAGATCACATGTTTTCGCCTACAAAAGTTTATTGGCACAGATTTATATTACAAAGTGACCCAAGAGTCAGATTTATCCTATGTACGAACTCAGTCTCTAGTCCCATAAAATTCTAGCCCAAAAATGTAAAGGAAAATTCTAAATTAATCATCATGAGAAAGTAACATTAAAATGGCAGCAAAAGGGATCAGTCTGAATGAAACACATTTAGTGATCGAGTAGGACAGATAAAACAAATCTTTCAGGCCATGTGCTTCTCTGTTTCATGGCACGGTAATTGACAAGCTTTACCTGTGTATCCCATGCAATTCTAGGAATGATTCTGGGAAGTCTTAGGAATGTCTATGACATTGTTTGCTGCAACCATACACAATGATTGCAGAGCTTATGAATAGTACCAGTTGTGTGTCTTTCTTTGAGCAAAAGTTTACCTAATTGCATGGGATCCAACAATCCCTTTTCATTGAACAAGAACAATACCTCATTCCAGGGCTCCACATGCCACTGCAAGCAAGGCTCCATGTTACAACTAGTGTTCAGTTGTGGTTTATATCCGAGTAATTGGCAATGAAAAGGCCTGAGCAGTCGCTTTTCACGAACATCAATGCAGTGAACATCTCGGGTCTTGAAACCTCCATTGCAGTTAGCAGAGCACTGTAGAGAAAACAGAAATCTCAAAATGATGCTCTGTTGGGCAGCTGTTGCAGAGAACGAGGAGGAAGAGGACTAGGCTGTTTTGAGCATCCTGACTCACAAAGGAAATTTTCAGTTTACCATAACAAAAATCTGTTGTTAGGCTTAAAAACCATGATTTTCATGTCTGCAAATCAGAATATGCCGTATGAATATTTCCCTTTCTTCACTGGAAAGTTCACTAATAACATGGATGCATATTTAATTAGGAAATCTTGCCAGCTATTTCCAGAAATGTCATAGTGAGAAAGTCATAATGCAATAAACACAAAGAGCAAATCCTTTATACAGGAAAATTCTGAGGGAGGCAAGAAGAGGCATAGTTGTGTCAGTTGATTTCTCCTTCAGCCATTGAAGAGGTAGGTGTTCACCGCAGACATCACAGAATTCTCTGTTCCTCTGGTTAGAAACAATGGACAGAAATGACTGTGCCAGAAACTGAGCACACAGAGCCCTAGAATACGTGCAAATTATATTTGGTATCAAAATCAGATTGTAAGATCTAGTCTGAAGCATCTTTCTTTTTGAGGAGGAGAAAAATTAGATACAAGTAAAGGAACAGAGAAAGCCCTACTACACTAGAAGGGGAATATAGCCATCTTGCCATGATAAAGTGTTCTAAAAATGTTTTAAAACATTAGTGTGAAAAAAAAATTGCCACTTGCAAAAGCAAACAAAAATTAGTTGTTTTTTATACATGAAAATATAATTAGGTAGCTATAGTTCCACTGCTGGAAAATAAGGTTGGCTGACACTTCAGATATCTGCTAGGAAAAGACTTTTGTCTCACATTGGTCTCACAATTGGACTGACACTTTAAAATATTTGTTTCCTGTAATATTTAATCATTAACTTGATTTCTAGCTACTTTCTGTGACATAACTATCATCCACTTGTTGTAAGAGCAATAACATCTATGAAGAAAAAGTGAAGGTGAAATATGCCCGACTGCAACTAAGACTGCAGAACGCCTATGTATCATATAAAATTAATTTCCAAGGCTTAAATGTGGTTGTGTAATGACCTGGCCTTGCCTGAACTTTCTAAACAAGCAGGTATTTCATGTACAAATCAATTCTATGTCAAAGAGCTCAACAAGATAAGGCAGGTTTTATAACTATAACCTTTTCTGCAGACTCTTCTTTGTATTGATCTGCCCTCTAGTCCAATGGCAATAACATTGTCCTTAAACATCACAGTTTTTGAGGCAGTCTGAGAGATCTAGCATTTTCTTTACTAAATCAACATTATTTCAAATAGAATTCTGTAGCTTTTCTATTGAGTCTTTAAAAATAACCCACAGTTAGAAGCCCTAATTTTAGACAACATGAAGACAAACTGTAAGAATCGTCAATAAGTCACCAAAGTCCTTCACTTCACAAAGAAGACCCTAGGCATAACAGGCATTTTCCCCAATATATTTTTCTTCAGTTTTTGTAATGTAAAACTTCGAGTTTACATGAACAGGGAACAGACCATGTCAAGTAAGGAGATGAATGTGCACTGGTAAGGGGTAGTAAGAACATGCTGACTCCCTCCCCCAAATTCTCACTTGCTTTTTAAAATTAGGATATGGCTCTGGAAGCAGATATCAAAGAGAAGTCACATGCAAATATGCACAGCTTTGCCCTAGGATCTCCACTGAATGTGGATGGTGATCACCGCTTGAGCTGCAGGTGCAAGAGTTAATTAGCATGACCCCCCACAGAGGAAGAACAAAATTCACAGCAGATGCTTTTCCATAAATAACTTATTCAGGACATTAGTATATTAGTGTTGAATGGTCAACTGGGATTCATGTATGCATTTACTGAGTAGATAATTATTTTAAAAATGAAGTATTTCAAACTCCCTACTCCTTGAAGTTAGTAGGTTTATTGTTCACACACAGCTCTGAGTGAATTTACCTTGCTCCAATTTCCTGTTTTCCAGCTAGCGCATGGGCGGAGATAACACTTTCTTGCAGGATCAGGCTTCTTTGTGTGCTGACAGTGAGATGCGTTCACACTGCTGCACTCCACGTGTCTCCAGAAAGCCCCCAATCCACAGGTGGTAGAGCACTGCACAAGGGTGAGAAGAAAGCCCAGGGAAAATTCAACATTAATAAATCACTCTGGAAACAATCCAGAAACTTAAACACTTATAAAAATTTGAGATGACCTACGTTAACTGAGATGCCCAAAACATTATTTCAAATTCACCTAAATCTTACTCAAGGTTCTGAAGGAGGGCTTTTTGTTGCTTTGTTAAGAAAATACCAATTCTGATTTATACCTTGCCCTGCTTTTCTTTGGCAAGCTCTTGCTTATTGAGAGATTCTAAATCTCCACCAGCTGTTCCACTGTTTCCTTCTGTGATTTTTGGGGATCCAATGCAAAATGTCATGCAATCCAACCTTCATCGCTGCTCCCTCTCTATCCAAAATACTTCCAATGCGATGTTCAGCAAATTAGTGCAAGATGCTGAAAATCTGACATATATTGTGTGAGACTCCTGGGAAAATTTTGCAGGACAAGAATTTTTGAAACAATGAGTTCAGAGAATGACTAAGTGTTTCCAGCATTTGGGAAAGTTTTAGTGTCTGAGGTAAGAGATTACTGATCATGGCAGTCCAGATCCCAAGAGTGCACACTCTTAACCAAAAAAGTTACCAAATAAACCAGAGAACAACCGCTGATCTGGAGCTACTGCATTAGGGGATTTCGAGTTTACAATGGACCACAAATTGAATAAATTAAAGTGGGAAGGTTACAAAACAAGACAAATTTCAGCCCAGAATTCACAAAGAGGGCCACAAAGATGATCTACAAAGACAGGTGGAGAGAGTTGGGGTTGTTCAGTATGGAGAAGAGAAGGCTGTGGGGACACCTTACAGCAGCCTTCCAGTACCTAAAGGGAGCCTACAGGAAAGCTGAGGAGGGAGTTTTATAGAAGCATATAGTGATAGGACAAGGGGTAGTGGTTATTAACTGAAAGATGGTAAATTTTAGATTTAATATAAGGAAAAATTCCTCATTATGAAGGTGGTGAGGCACTGAAACAGGTTGCCTAGAGAAGTCCTGGAAGTGTTCCAGGCCAGGCTGGATAGAGCTTTGAGCTACCTGGCATGGGGGTTGGAACTGGATGATCTTTGATGTTCCTTCCAAATCAAACCATTCTATGATCCTATGAAAGAAGTTCGTATATAAAGTGATAACAATTATCCAATTTTATTTGCCAGGTGTCAGCTGGGGCTATAATGAATGACTAAGAGTGTAGCATCTCCGAATTATAGACTTCTGTTCAGGATATGCTGGGTTTGGGAGCACTGCCTTTGCCTGGACTTCCTCTTTTAGGTTCTTTCACCCAAACAAATCTAAATGCAAGTCTTCGGGCAAGTGCAGGAGGAAATGCTTCACTTAACCCACTTGAGCATGGGAGGGTAAAGCCATTCTCATCTGGCCATGGGAAAGCACAAGATGAAACTTCAGACTGCAGGAGTGCATGTCCTGAACAACCGCTGATGTGGTGGTGACAGAGCAGAGGTCTTACCTACCTGCTGCATCCAGACAGATGACACCAACAGGACCTTGGTGGTCTATATGTGCTCTCCAATGCCAAGAGATACACTATGTCATCTCTTCTTGTCCTTCTTAGCCCTGCATTGCTGCATTTCCACTAACTTGCATCATGCCAGACAGACCCAAGAGTTAATAGGCAGAGAAAAACAGACCTTTGATAGTCTTCTCCATAAACACTGACACACGCAGATCATCACAAGGATGTCTCCAGATCTGGAACCTCGGCTGTACTGATTAGCTTGGCTAAAAAAGGCCACCAGAAAAATGAGGTAACTTGTTCAGATACCAAAGTCCCTCATTTTAGGTACCATGAGCTGAAGAATTTAAAATCCATTAGCATAAAAAGAACTCTGCTTACATAAAAACAAATTTTACAATGGGAAAGATATTAAATAGAAGTTTAAAAAATGTGAATAGGCCCCTTAATGACTATATTCTCTTACTATAGTTGCTAGAATTGCCTGATTCTCCCCCTCAACAGCCCTGACCCCACAGTAACTACTGTCTCAGGACACAGCAACGTAAAGGCACAGAAACATAACTGTCAGAAAGCCTGGTTCTGGGTATTGGTAAGGGACAGTCAATAGCAATATACAAAAATAGTAAGCACTCCTCTGAGGCTGTAGAAAACTGCAGTCTGTATTGCTCCAACACAGAAAGCAGAAATTACCGAAGTATTTTAACCATTTAGTAATGACTGGGGAACAGGGGAAACTGGGACAAGTCATAGCCTTTCAGACCAAATATCTTCCAAATGCTTTTCACCTCAAAAGAGTTTTCACACTCCCTGTAATCTGTACTTGTTTTATTCCCTCAAACAGAAAGGCAATGCTTTCAAAAGTATTACAGGATGAAACACTTGTTCTCATTGAATTTCATTACCTTTAGAAATTAAAAAGTTCATTTGGGTACAGCCATTAACACAAATAAAATAACTGTTCATTTCTACATTCAAACAAGACAGAGTATAACACTCTAATTATTAGATGCTGTATCCAAAGAATACTGTACAACCACAACCACTGGCCTGCTAATTTTCATTTCTATGCCAACAGACAAACTACTACAACCCAATTCCAATACCAAATTACGTAAACGTCAAACAAAGGAGCAGAACTCCGTATTACAACGTCTCCCCATAGGCATGTGCTGGACAAATTAGAACCCCTGATATATTAGTTGGTATATATATTTGGACTAATATTCTTATTTTTGCTTTGTACATTCAAACTGGTTTTACCAGGCAGAATGCTGCTCAGAATTCAGAGGCATTTGCACCACAAAAAAAAGCCTGTTATGGTAATAGCCAACTAAAAATACATTTAAGTATCCATGGCATTATTGTGCTTTTTGGAGTAATAAGGCTAGTTTACCTACATGACCCTGGTCATGTACTAAAGTAAGAAAATTAGAAAATACACTTAATTCAGAGAGAAATAATATGTAAGTGAAGGTTAGAACATAACAGCACATCTAAAGCTAATATATTTATTTGGACACACAAGCATATCTACTTGATGTCTCTAGGATTCCTCTCATAGGTGGGTTTTTTGCTGCATTCTAAAACAAAACTCTTGAGGTGTTTCTGGTTATAGTCAAACCTGAATATCATGTCTCTGTAGGAGTTATAGCATAGCATAGCACAGAACAGGATAGTACGTATCAGTTGGAAGTGACCTCCAGTGATGGCATAATCCAACTGCCTGACCACTTCAGGGCTGACCAAGTTAAAGCAGGTTATTGAGGGCATTGTCCAAATGCCTCTGAAACACTGACAGGCCTAGGGAAATCAACCACCTATCCAGGAAGCCTGTGTCAGTGTTTGAGGACCCTCTCAGTAAAGAAACACCTCCTCATCTCCCAGGTGCAGAATGTGACATTTGTTCATTTCGTTCCATTGATAATTGCCCAGTGCTCCAATCTATCAAGATCCCTCTGCAAGGCCTCTTGTTCCTTAAGAGTGTCAACTGTACTTCCTGATTTGAATCATCAGCAAACTTGCTAATGGTACATTCAACTCCTGCATCCACAACATTGATAAATGTATTGAACAGAACTGACCCGAGAACTGAGCCCAGAGAAGCACCACTAGTGACCAGCTGCCAGCCAGACGTAGCCCCATTCACTACAACTCTTTGAACCCTGCTCTCAAGCCAGTTCTTCACTCAGTGCATTGTGAACCTACCTATCCCACACCTGGAGAACTTGTCGAGATGGATGCTGTGAGGGACAGTATCAAAAGGATTACTAAAATACAGAAAAACTACATCCACTTCCTTCCCTTCACCCACTAGGCAGGTGGCTTTATCATAGAAGGTTATTGCACTAGTTATAGGAAACCTTCCCTTTGTGAACCCACATTGATTTTGCCTGATGACTGAATTATTCTTTCAATACCTTTCAGCAGTATCCAGCATAATCTTCTCCATAATTTTTCCAGGTACTGTGGTTAGACTAACAGGTCTGTAGTTCCTTGGGTCTTCCCTCACACCCCTTTTGTAATTTGGAATAATGCTGGCTGACTTCCAGTCAGTAGGGAGCTCTCCAGAGTCCAAAGACGTCTGCCGTAACATCTGCTACCTCCTGTAGTACTCTGGATGAATCCCATCAGGCTTGTAAACATTCAGTTGATACAATTTCTGTGTCCAGCTACGCATAGCTTTGCAGAATCCCTAAATACAGGTAATCTAATACTAGCTATTCCAAGTTATCCATTCTTTTGCGGGGTAAGTATTTCATTTGAATGTATGAAACACATTTCAAATAACCTTTATTTCCTCAACAGTGGTTTGGATAGCTGTTCATACTCTCCATTTCTTATGAGTTAAAAATAACTTACCTCACTCCAGTTCCCTACTATCCAGAAGGCATCACTAGGCAAACTGTTGGATGTTATTAAGTGGCTGTTTCCTGTGATGTTTGTTAAAACACTCCCAGATGTTGCACTTTGGCTCCTGACAGTGTGCTCGAGAACTGACAATTGTGTGTTGGAGGTTACAGTGTCAGGTAGCTTCATTTCTCTTCTGTTGTCAGTCTGGTCTCTCGGTACATGACCAAATACTGTGGGCGTTACTGTAACCAGTGCTTGTGGGGTAGTTACTTCTACAACAGGTAGTTCAGCTTGCAGATTAATATTGTTTGCTGTTGTTGGAAATATCAACCCTTGTGCTGCTCTGCTAACAGGAAGAAGCGTAGAAGGGTTGAGGTGATGAGATGGTGGGTGGGGCTGAGAAATCGCGCTTTCATTCCGAAGGACAGGAGAGTTGGTATTTAGGGTTGTGCTCCTGGTTCTGATTTCAGGATTGAGTTCTGTGCTGTATAGAAGATCAATTGGTTTCTCACTGCCTCCAACTGACCCATCAATGTCATCGGATTCTTCAGTTAAGTAATCATAGCTGGAAGTTATTTCTGGACTACTGGTAAAAAAAGTGACAGGAGTGTCCTCACTTCTTTGCACCTCACTTTCTACAGTAGAAAACAGCTCACTTTCAGAAATATTTTCAGCATGCCTTATAATTTCAGTACTTAAGCTATTATGAAAAGGCCATGAAGTAGCGTTTGGATGTGAACTGTTTTCAGCAGAAGCAACCGGGTAATTGTAAACATCACTTGATCCAGCAAAATTATTTTGTAATGTTTTGTTGGCTGTTCCTTCTTTTTCTGAGGCATTACCCAAAACAGAGGATGTAGGCAAACAGGTAGTTACACTTTCATGCTTGGGAATTTTCGTTGTTGTATGGGATCTTGGGCTCGGTACAGGTGTTCTGTGAGGAAGACTCCTTTTGGGATTAATAGTTGTTTTTCTGATTATGATCTTTCCTCTTCTAGGTGCTAGTGGGGGTATCAGAAATCTTCCAGCAGACGGACATTGCTGGAGACCACACAGTGCCTTAGAGTTTGGTCTCTTGGAAGTATCACATGGCTCGTTGTTATTTTTGGCACAAGTGACATTACGTGTCCTTACTCCGCCTCCACAAGTAACTGTGCACTGCAAAGGAAACAGAATTAATATATCTCCCCTCTTCATTCTGCTGCACACATCAATAAAAATAAGTATCAAACGTCATCTGTTTACAATAAAGAAGCATCACTACAAAAATCAATAACAAAGTTTTTCCCAAGGAACAAGCTTTTCATTCTAGTGATGTTCTGCTATCATGGAGCTCTTTCCAAATCTTTAGAACAGTAAATGTCACCTTAAGGAAACAGCAGTGAAAAAAAGACTACACTATAAAGACAAAATATAGAAGCAATAAGCTAGATTTTATTTTTTTCACTGAATCACAGAAGTTGTTTAGCCAATACCTTTTACATCAGAGTTATAAAAAACAGACTAAGAACCTGTCTTCACAGACATATCTGACAGGCTCAGTGCTGGCTGCTCGCAGTGCCACAAACCTGCTGTGATCATCCATGCACCTCACAGATCCTTGTTGACTTTATGAAACGGATTTTTCAGTCAGTCTTAGTGCAATCACCACATGCTGTCAGGGCTGCTAGCATGTCTCTCCTAAATTACAGACTCTGAAAATAATTAACCTATCTGGTTTCTATTCAAATGGAAGCACTGTGGTGTATAAAGGGTGCTGGAAGCTAAAGACCCAGTTTTTCTGTGATGTTTTTCATCCTCAGCCTCCAGCCTTCAGCTGCAGTCCCTCCACCGAGGACTTTCTAAAATCTCAACACATTTCCCTGATCTGAGGTAGTAAGGGTAGATGACTGGTTGGGGATGAATGGAGATGTTACGTCCAACCTACTGGAAGAAGTCTTCCTAGAATGGAAAGGAGCCTGATCAGCTAATTCAGCTGCCTTAAACCAGGTGCTCAGCATGAACAACCTTACTGTTAGCACTATAAAACCCCCCAAATAACCCTTTTTAGAATTAGTCTAGCTCATGGGGCAGCAGAAACACCGGTGACCTTGTGTTACTGGGGCTCTCTCTGTTGTTAACATCTGTAAAATACAATCATCTCTGCACCAGCAGAAGCATGGAGGAGAACGGAGTAACCTCGGAGTAAGTAACTTCATTGGCTGTCTGTCCTTCTTGCACTTCCAGCTGTATAGCTCTACATTTACATCAGCTGCAATTTGACCTCAGTAACGGATTGTGCTTATTGAGGAAGATAACAACTACTAACACTACGTTCTTGCTTACACAGACATACAACACACTTATTTTGTCAGACACTGCCACTTTGAATGATTTAGATTAGTATTTGTGGGATTTAAAAGGAACATCCAGAATCATTAACTTTTGGGGGTAATGGGTGTCTCCCAGAATTAGCTTTGAAAATCTCTGCTTTAGATTACAGCCATGAACTAAAAAGTGATTTCAGAATGGCTACAACACTCTATCCTCATTATCTGCCTAATTAAATATCTTCAGTTTATAAGATACAGAATGATTTTCTAATAGACAGATAAATTTAGGGCAAAAGGAAGTTTTACTTGTGTAAAATCTCTTCCTTACGTTCACCAATAACAAACATTCTGCAGTTCCAAGACTCCTAAAAATCCTGTGATTTCTGCAGGAGAAATAGTCTGTCCTATGCTCCCTCCGCATTTTCTGCAGGTGTAGAAATTGATTTTTGTCAATACCTTGCACATATAATCTGATGACACAAAGCACTGGCCGTACTCTGTAATAATGCACCATTTCTATATAATAGTACTCATGTAATGCTGGTGTATTTTTTCACAGGCACTTAAAACATGGTGGCTACTCAATTCAGAAAACAATCAACGCTCAGTGGTGATGGTTTGTGAGCAGCATAAGCTGAATTAATACTGTCACAAAATTATATTAGTTCATTATCTGAATCTGTTTACAAAAACATGAGTTTATTTAAAAAAATTAGGAGAAAGGAGAGTTTTCAAAAAGTGAAGAAAATAGAATAGAATAGAATAGAATAGAATAGAATAGAATAGAATAGAATAGAATAGAATAGAATAGAATAGAATAGAATCTTTTCCGTTGGAAGGGACCTACAGTAATTGTGTAGTCCAGCTGCCTGACCACTTCAGGGCTGATCAGAAGTAAAAGCTTGTTGTTAATGTCATTGTCTAAATGCCTCTGAAACACTGACAGGCTTGGGACATGAACCAACTCTCCAGGAAGCTTCTGCCAGTGTTTGATGACCCTTTCAGTAAAGAAACGCTTCCTAATGTCCTGTCTGAATCTCTCCTGGCACAGCCTTGAACCATTCCCACACGTTCTGTCACTGGATACCAGGGAGAAGAGCTCAGCATCTCGCTCTCCACTTCCCCTCCTCAGGAAGCTGGAGAGAGCAAGGAGATGATGTCTTAACCTCTGTTTCTCCAAAGTAGACAAGTCCAAAGTACTCAGCTACTTCTCACAGGACACTCCTTCAGCCCTTCCAACGGTTTGGTTGCCCTCCTCTGGATGCATTCAAGGACCTTGACATCTTTCTTAAACTGTGGGGCCCAGAACTGCACACAGCGCTCAGGGCAAGGCTGCACCAATGCTGAATACAGTGGGATAATCCCATCTTTTAACCGGCTGGTTCTGCCATGTTCAATGCACCCCAGGATGGGGTTTGTCCTCTTGGTTGCCAGGGCACTGCTGGCTCCAGTTAAGCTGCTGCCAACCTGCACACCCAGATCCCTTTGTGCAGGGCTGCTCTCCAGCCACCCTTCTCCTGATCTATACTTGTGCCCGGTGTTACTTCATTCAGGTGCAGAATATGATGTTTGTTCTTGTTAAAGTTCATTCCATTAATCATTGTCCAATGTTCTAATCTATCTAGATCCCTCTGCAAGGCCTCTTATCCCTCAAGAGAGTATATTTAAACAAACTTAGTATATTGTAGTCACCATTTCGATGACCTCATATTCCGCAGTACATCAGCTGCCAGTGAAGTAACCACACAATATTCAGTTAACTCTTAAGGATACACAAGTGTTCTAGTGCTTGTTCGGGTTTCATATTAATACCAGAAGTAACGTGTGGCAAAACCAGCAGAGTTATGAATACAATAGATATGAATGTAAAGAATGCTTCTTTGTAGGCCTACAGACACGACACAGCACCTAGCCTCATCTGGTCCACAGCAGTAACGAGTACTACACAGATTTTTTATTATACAACCATGCTCTGTTCCACAGCCCTAAAAGCGCAGTAAGCCTGATCTCTGCAAACAGTTAATACGCAACAATTGCTGAGGTCTTTAGCAAGTAAGGCGGCTCTTTTTTCTTCTACATGAAGAATTTGTGAAAACATGCTAACCAAAAAAAAGAATTAAAAAAAGGCAACAAAGCAGGTCATTGGTCCTCTTTGCTGACTATAATAGGTCACTTACTTAGGAAAAAACACTATCACAGTTGACATGAATTTACCTCAGTCCAGTTGCTCACTGTCCAGTCAGATGGGCACAAGACATCTCTGTTGCATGACAGATGAGTCTTTGGTTTAAGCAGGTGCTGGCACTCTGTGACAGCGAGCGCCTGCTCATCAGATCCCACTGTTTGGATACAAAGAACAGTTCGCTTCTTCAGGCCTGTTGGGCCACATGTGGTTGAACATTTCTGCCATTCTCCTGCCCACCATCTGAAAGCCAGGGGGATAAAACACATTGGAAAACAATCCATCACAAGCACATTAAGAAAAAGGTCAGCGACTACAAGAAAAATCAGTACTTTAAGTTCTGGGTTCAGAAATATGCTTTTTATATTAAGTCCAGACGACTCAAGCTTTCCCATCCGCTCTGGGCTCCAGCACCCGCCAATCACTGAAAGATGTTGATTCCCACACAGCAGTAGGCACCAAGTATTACATTTCTACAACACGTAGGAATCCACTGAGTAGATGGTCTTTCAAATCCAATTTTGAGGAACTGTAGGAAGTTTAGTAATCTATTTACCCTATCCTACTGTTTATCTGCTTACTGCTACATCAGTACAGAAAGAGTTAATGAGATATTAATGAGATTCATTAGTGAGTCTGTAATGACAGCACAGAGATGGAGAAGATCGCTTCAACCGTCCCCTCATACTTGCACAGCCAGCATTCCACAGGTACTCAAACTGGCCCCATGTTACCTCCAGGAGGGGAAGCAGCAAGGCACACAACCTCCAAAATCAGGCTTGTCAGAGCTATGCTGCATGGACCCACGTGGGATCAGTCCTGCAGTGCTGTACCTTTGGCCTAGCCTCTGGGTCTGCACTAGGTTGGATTTTTCTGTACTTTGTTCCTTCATGAAGTAAAACTGAGCCCCTTTTGTGTCTCTCTCCTCATTAAAGATGGTCTTCCATAGCGTGCTATGCAATGTCCCAACCAACAAAAAGATAACAAAAGATAAAACGTTTCCTACAGTGCAGTACTTGCCAATGCAAAATACCTTACTGACAAGAGTCACCTCCTTTATATTCGGTGTAACTTAGTCTTTCTCCAGCCTCATCCAATTATTTCTTCTCATGCTGATCCATAGTGGATCAAGTATCTGCATACCTCCCTTCCATGATAAGAAAGGAGAGCAAAAACTTCTGGGTGTCTACTGTTTGAGAAGCATTGGCATCAACTGTGGCATTTGCCTAAATATTTATCTTCATGTTTTCTTTAAAAAAGAAAGAAAGAAGAGCCTTTTCCCCTCCACGTTAGAGTGTCCTAGACAAGAACATAGCTCCAAGATGCTGTATAAAGAGTCTGGCCCAGCTGTGAACTTTAAGCCACAAAAGCTCCTAGACAGTAACATTTGTTCCTGAGTTTTGAAGCAGGTCACGACAAAGCCTTATGCTGAAAACAAAACAGGGGTATACAAGCAACACCATTCCATTGTCCTTTTCTGCTTTTAAGGTCAATGAAATCAGAGCAAAATAATTCTATTTTAACAAATATATCAAAGTTCAATGCCCAGTTTTATAACAGTTTTTGTTCCTTGCTTTGTCTCCCATCTTACTGCATTTCTGCCTTCTTTAGTTTGCTGACAATGTCTCTTCCCTTTCCTCTGTAGTTTCGATGTTCCTTCTGTGTTTCCTGATCAATTTATTCAGTTGCAAAAGAGCTGTCACTGATGTGGAAAGCACTGATATCTATTCCTAATCATTGAAAATAAACAGACTCAGAGCAATCAAGCTATGCATACAGCTCATTTGTGCAACCATCTGGTCTTCTCTGAGGTCTCTACACCTACCTTCCTTCTCTTTAATTATGTGTACATACTGCACTTCCTTTTAAATTACCCTAGAAACTCTCTGGGGCACAGACTGTTTCACTGTATGCTTTAGAATGCAGCCCATTGTCACCGTGACCTTTTGTGAGGCCTCTGGACATGGCTGTAATAAAAGAACAAATTATTTTTCTCTTTCTCATGCTTTTCTTCGGGTTGCTCCCTGCTCTTCCAGGCTTTTGCAAACAACAAAGAAAAACTAACAAGCGGTTAAAGAGAAAAAGCAAGCCCGCCTCAACAGAACACAGGAATAAAAAAGGGAAAAATATATTATCTTAACATGAATCAAGCCATTTCAGGGTTGTTTTCATATCTTCTATCTTCTTTCCAATTTTATCACTTCTAGTATCTTCTAAATTGCTAACGCTTTGGGACACATGTAACTTGGAGTATGTGAATTGCCCTATTAATCTTAATGGAATCGGATCAAATATTTCAAGGTACAGACATGGCAGGCTGATACCTCCTCCACCATCATTTTGAGATGGCTCTGAGTGAGGGTTCAGAAGTTTGCAGGTTTAAATATTGGACTCAAAGCAATAAATTACCAGAATTTACTACAGACCTTATCTTGATCAGCACTAATGGTTAATTATTGCATGCAAAATATTAGTCATGGAAGAAAGTAAACTGCTCCAAAGTTAGGAAATCCCAGAATTAAGATTTTATCCTATTGGTCAATTGTAAATTACATTTAGTCATGTAAATTTTTCTACAGAGTTCTTCCTCATTCAGTGTGGGTAACAGATAGTACTGCTGAGCCAAGCAGTTAATTGCCCAGCACCATGTTCACCCCACACACTTCAAAATACTTGCTCTGATTGAAAATTTATTCTTATCAGTAACTGAAGGTTTTGAAGGTGCATTTTCCTGTTTCAATGCTAGGGTTCATATACATGCCTTAAACCAGGGGGGTCAAATTCAGGCTGCATCTGGCCCTCCACCTTGTTTTATCCGGCCTGGCACCTTGTTTCTATCTGTTGGCATCACTGAGCTCCTTGTCCCTTTGCTCCTGCCAGTGCTGGTCAAGTGTGCAGCGTGTGTGACGTGCATTACGCTGCAGGAGCAGGAGAACAGTGGGAGCTGTGAGTTTCACACCCCTGACTTAAAACACTCAAGCATGAGACATGGAAGCACAAACTCTATTAATCTCTTCATGGTGCCCACGGAGGGGAAAAAAGGCAAAGCAAGGATAGCCAGAACATTTACCATTCATTTGCCTGTTCTTGTACAGGATGGCCCAAAGCACACTGCAGACCACAGAGAAGGGAGCAGTACCCGAGTGACTAATTTGCCAAACTCTATCTTCAAGTTTCTGCTGTCTCCTCACTCTGCAGAGGCACAGCCAAGACCACAGATGACCGCTGAGCACACATCCAGAATTGACACAGCAATCTGAGATCCAAACATGCAAGTTCTAAGTTGAAATGACCAAGCTGTCAGACCTCCCAGTGGTAAGCTAAAAACGGGAGGGCACTGCTCGACAGTGTTAGCTTTGGGCAGGTTATAAACAAAGCTTTCTTACAGAGAGATGGGAGTCACCACCCAACCTTGCTCCTACTTCGCAGATGACACCAAGCTGGGAGGAAATGTCCTTCTGCTGGAGGGAAGGAGGGCCCTACAGAGGGACCTTGACAGGCTGGAGAGATGGGCTGACTCCAATAGCATGAGGTTTAACAAGTCCAAGTGCCGGGTCCTACACTTTGGACACAACAACCCCATGCAGAGCTACAGGCTGGGGACAGAGTGGCTGGAGAGCAGTCGGGTGGAAAGGGACTTGGGAGTGCTGGTGGACAGGAAACTCACCATGAGCCAGCAGTGCGCTCAAGTGGCTAAGAAGGCCAATGGTATCTTGGCCTGCATCAGGAATAGTGTGGCCAGCAGGACTAGAGAGGTCATCATCCCCTTCTACTCGACACTGGTCAGGCTGCACCTTGAGTACTGTGTCCAGTTCTGGGCCCCTCAGTTTAAGAAAGATGTTGAGATGCTGGAGTGTGTCCAGAGGAGAGCGACGAGGATGGTGAAGGGGCTGGAGCACAAGCCCTGTGAGGAGCGACTGAGGGAGCTGGGGTTGTTTAGCCTGGAGAAGAGGAGGCTCAGGGGAGACCTTATTGCTCTCTACAACCACCTAAAGGGAGGTTGTGGTGAGGCAGGAGTTGGACTCTTCTCTCAGGTGACCGGTGACAGAACGAGAGGACATGGTCTCAAGCTTCGCCAGGGAAGGTTTAGGATTGACATTAGGAAGAAGTTCTTTACTGAGAGGGTGATTGGCCATTGGAATGCGCTGCCTAGGGAGGTGGTGGAGTCTCCATCCCTGGAGGTATATAAGGAGAGATTGGATGAGGCTCTTAGTGCCATGGTGTAATTGACAAGTAGGAGTAGGTGTAGGTTGGACTTGATCTCAGAGGTCTTTTCCAACCTTATGATGCTGTGATACTGTGATAATAATGGTTTGTGATGGCATTTACTACCACAGCAACTGAGTGATTCCTAAATATGAATGTATCACCTGGTCCATGCAAAGTGACAGAATTGTCTTATCTCCACAGGCAGGCACAGCATGGAAAGATCTTGGTAACAAAAAAACAAATCAGCACAATGCATGATTTGGTTAATTAATTTGTGTATGCACTAATTTTCCTGAGGGTGTCAAAATAGAGAGAGGTCTGTATGGTGAAAGCATAACCTCAGTTAGTTTTCAGCTGCAGCTGTAAATGCTCTTCTGCAATTCAGCCTGGAAAAGACGTAGGGAGAGAATATGATTCTCTCAGGTCCGACTCAGTTGCCTCAAATGAAATCTCTTTCTTTTTCTCCCACACTGAGTTTCCAAGGTTTGTAACAGCCTTGACCGTTATACAGTCCTCATCTATACCTAGATGATGTGTACTGAATGAGGTGTGGGTCGTGCTGAAAAAGTAGTAGCATGGAATTTTGGAACCAGTTTGCTATATTGATGTCTATGAGGCTGAATGTTCCCTCTCTCCACCATGCTGCGTCACACCTAAGGACTGCCTTCTTGCATTACATCTCTATAAAGCATTCGGCACTGCATATACCATCAGGGCACTGATTTTCTCTCTGTGTACTATAATAGAAACAAGATTTCCTATTCTTATTATGCTTTTGGAGTCTACTAAGTGGTCTGGAAGCAGGACAATACAGTAACAGCAGATAAAAAGCAGGAGATCCCAAGTAGAAAAATGTATTTATAGTTACTTCGTTCAAGTGAGTACTCAAGTTAAAAGGGATTCAGGCAATTTTCTTTACAGAGGTGAGCAAAATTTTTATATAGAACACTAAATGCAGTTAAAATCTCACTCTTTTTTTTTTTTCAAGTATTATCTATTGATTATTATCATTAACACCTATGGAGCTAAATACCTGCCTACCAAAGAAACACATAACGGGAAGCCACAGCATAATGTGAAAAAAAGCATGCATTTATGCTACATTGGTTTTGCCTGCTAAACGATATCATTCAAGTTCCATGTGAGCAGTTGTGTGACAATTTAACTGTCAACTGTTCAGCCATCTTTATTTTGTTCTGAGTCAACAGGTGGTATGCACGTATTGCAACATTTTAAGTATTTTATTTGTTTTGCTCCAGATTCTTCTAGTTGAAAGTGTGGGAAAAATACACATCGGCCAAATCTTGGACTTCTCAGAAGCCTGCCACTTAAAGCATTTATAATTAACTTCCTGAAATGGAATAATGATATAAGATCTGGTTTGTGAGAGTCACAAACATTACAGTAATATTGTTCTTTGTCTGCTTGATAAACCATCTAATTCTCATTTAGTGATCTGGTAGCATGTTTTCCATCAGTGGGATTTAGCTGATCATAGGAGGAAGGGCTATGCAAGAGAACATTCTTCTTGCTTTGGATAGGATGTTCCTATAAACAAACTAGTCCACTGTTGATGAGTGCAATATCATCCAACAGTTTCAGTTCCATGGCTGCAGCACTAACCAAAGGTCCCCTGCAGTCTTGTGTTTAACAGCAGCTTGATATGAACTCTGAGTAAGGGACTGTTACACCTTTCTCCAACATTCAGATTTTCTTCAGAAACAACCAACCCACAAACTGCACTAAGTGCTATCTTGCATTTCAGATGGAGATATGGAACCATTTGTCTGGATTAGAGGTGATACTTAAGCCCTGGAAACTAAATCCCACCCTGGGAACACTGTCTAGAACAGAGACAAGATCTACAAAGTGAAGGGCTTGGGAAGGGTGAATTGGAATTCATTCTTCACTGCCATCTCTTCCAACGGAAGAACACAGGCTCACCAATAGAAGCTAGTTGAGAGCCAGGTTCAAAATTATTAGAATGAGGTGGTTCTTCACACAGGAGGCGTCAATGCTGTGGAACTTCTGCAACTTCTTGCAGAAGTTGTATATGACACAAGTTTTATAAAATTGCAGAGAGAGGATGGATAAATACTTGGAAGAGAGGGCCATTGGAGGTTACTGATGTGACAAGCCAAAAAAGCCTCTGGAAATGCCTTGCATTAAAAACAGTTGGAAGCTGGGGGACTATTAGAAGAAAATATAATTTCTGTTTGCCTTGTCTTTACTCTTCCTCAGGCACGTAGGCCCTGCTGGGAGCCAGAACAGGGACTTAGACAGACCTTTGTCAAACTATTACAGCCATTCCTCTGTTATGAAGAGAAAAACAGATATACAGTGTGACTCTAGAACTAAATACA
Organism: Neomorphus geoffroyi; assembly: GCA_033558235.1. Taxonomy (NCBI): domain Eukaryota; kingdom Metazoa; phylum Chordata; class Aves; order Cuculiformes; family Neomorphidae; genus Neomorphus; species Neomorphus geoffroyi. Next base: position 5,459,985 of record JAUMJM010000048.1, read on the forward strand.
CATGGGTTTCCTGCACTACATTTTATCAATATTTTGCTGTCCTCAGAAGGATAACTTGTGTTTTTCTCTGCAATGCAGAATGAGCTTGAGAAGCATCACTCAGGCTGGCAGCATTAGAGTTTTTCTGCCTGGCCTGCAGAAGAGCTTGGTTCACACATCACGTAATTCTACAATCTGCCCAACAAGGGATAAATTCCGCTGCCTAAGTTTCAAGAGCAGGTTTGAACACTGCCATCACTTAGAACAAACGGGATAAATCGAGCTCATCTGAAACTTTGGAATAACTAGTATAGTTTACACGTGCTATAAATAAAAACCACCACCACGTATGCGGGTAGTCTCAGCTCTTAACTAGTCAACTAGTTAATAAGTTTGATCTACTGTCAATTGATTTCCTAGAATGAAATGCTGGTTGTTTATGCTTTTAACAGTCATTTAGAGAGGCTGCAAGCACAAAGATGTAATTCCCAGAGGAAGCGTCATACACTGCTGTGAATATACTTGGAAACAACTAATAAAACCAAGAGCCAGGCAGAAATTCTTACATTAAAGCTTCATGAAATTCACCGCTGGCAGATGTAATGCAATATACTTTAAGTGAATCATTGTAACAACTTCAATTTGACTCTGATTTAACTAGAATTACTAGGGTAGGACTGGCATACCATTGTGAACAGCATGATAAACTATTTCCAAAGACAGTGAAAGACAAAAGCAAGATGTTCCAGCACCTAAGGCAGGAAACTAAACCAAATATTGATCCCTTCCAGCAAATCTGTGCCTATTTTATAACCCCAAAGTTCTGCTGTCACCTGGAATGTTTGCTGTGGTTAGTCTTACTTACCCTACTCGCTAAAATAGGAGAACAGAAAAAAAAAGAGACGAAAACAAATTAAAATATTGCTATGGGAATAGAAAACATGATTCCCATATGATTATAATCACAGAATGAAGAAGGCTACACTTCATCAAAAGGAAAAAAATAAGAAGGGACTTGATAAAAAGGTATCAAATAGTAAGTGTTAAAAAGAAGGTATAAAAATTATATAGAATTATATAGAGTTATAGAAGTGGACAATTCCACTCATCCTCCTTTACCAAAAGGACAAAGGAGTACCAAAATTACTGAAGAACAGCATCAGAAGGCTTAAAAAACCTCTCTGAAGTTAGCTGAAACAGAAATAGGATTTTTACATTAAATAAAAATGTATACATTTTTCAGGCACACCTGACTGTTTAGACTGAACAATAAGTATCAATACAGATGAGAGAGCAATCTCTGCCATTCTGAGCACAGACTGCTCAGTAACTTGCACTGGATAATTCTTAGGGCAGCTCACTCCTAATTCGTCCATGACTGAGTTTCTGCCATCTTGCTCTGAAATGCTTGGGAGCTCTTACCTGGCTGGCCGTGAACAGCACGCTAATTTGGCATTAGGACCAACATTTTGCTTTGAATAAGGCTGCTATCTATCATCACCAGAGCCCTTCCAGTATCCATTACCTGGGCGGACAGTCCTTTTCATAGCATTTCTTTTGTCGTCCATTGGGTTGTGTTGCTGGGTCACAGAAGGAGTTTTTGATCATTCCACTTCCCTTTCTCATGCAGTGGGCAATCTGGCGTCGCACTCCTGTGAGAGAAAGACACCCACAAAATCATTGTAACAGTAATCCATGCAGGCTGGGGATGAGTGGTAGAAACATTCTAGTATAGGGAGTAGGCACTGGTCATACTTCACATCCCAAAACACAGTAACAGCTGTGAAAGTCAGTTCTGCTGAACGTCTTGGTTAAATCTGGTATGAGCACCCTTAAATCAGTGTTAAGCAGAGGTCTTTTGGACCAGATAGCTCAAGCAACACATTTGAAAGCACTTTCCTTAATCTCAATTTAGTTGTTTAGCCGCAGAAAGGGCTCCTGCAGGCCCTGAAAGTGGCTTTAAAGGGCTGTGAATGGTTCTTGGATTACGCACAGATAAGAGGCAGCTCAGCAGCATCAGGCTATTCACAGGGTATTTTTGATGATTTTTTTCATTGTACTTCTGGGAAGGCTGTTTAAACCAAATACAAACTGGAGTGTATCAGAAAAACTATAACCTTGTGACTCTTCATGCTGAATTCCACTTTCAAGAAGTTTTTATACAAATCTTGGACGAAAATGATGATGCTGTAATGTGAAGGGGAAACTCTGACTTCTAAATAACTAATACACAGCACTCATCACAAAAGGCAAAGCACAGTAATGACAACAGACACAGAGACCTCCCATACATATAATTTGGTTTATTTCCAAACAGTTCTCCTTACAAGAACTCTCATGCATTTAACAGAAAATAACATGACAAATACTGCATCACCCTAGTGCAAATCTAAAGAAAGTCAGCTTTCAGGGGCCTGCCTTCCACACAGCTTTGCAATAACTTAAGGCAGGTCTTGTGCTGCAAACCAGGGTAAAAAAAAAGGTATAGCAATATTACAGTTTGAAAGCTTGTAGCTAGACTGATATAGAGGCATTAAAATAGTGACATTAGGCCCAAACAAATCCCAAGGAAAAGACTGAAGAAACCTTGCTTATTAACTCTTGTTAAATTAAATGCGCTACTAATTCACAGCTATTAATATGCATCTGGTAGTTCACTGTATCTCTGTGACTTTTCTTCTTCTCCTGGGAAGCAAAGTAACAGCACTGTTACTATGGTGTCAGGAATAAGTGTTAGGTTATTTTTGCCTATTTTATCCTTTGTTTAGGAATCAACCTTTTCCTTGCCTCACATCCCCTTATAACTAGTGGTGGAATCTATCTGGGAGATAAGAACAATAATTCATAGATAAGAATACTTGGGAAATATGAAAACATTCATCTATACAACATATACTTATGTTCTTTTATACAGCAATATATGGCAATTAAAGCCTATTTCCTAAAAGTTTGTGGTAGCATTATGATTATCTTGGTTTAAATAATTTCACAGCATTCAAATGTTTTTTCCTCTATGAGATTTAAAAATCTACTTATAAAAATAAATACAGGAAAAACCAGAATACCAAAAGGAAATCCAAAGCTAGCAACAGAGGTAACTTTTGGTAGGAGAACTGAGCATAGACTGCACGGGTGAAGGGGATGTTGTAGTCACACCTTACTGAAAGAGTCCTCCACAAACACACAGAAATTAAAAACTTCCTCTGCATATTTGGGTCATTCCATAGAAGTAGACAGAAATATGTATGTCATTTTTATAGCATCTTATGACATCAGGTCTGTGACACTGGGAGGAAACTTAGCTTTTAGAGTACTTTCAGGCTTGCGATATATAATACAATTATTGACAAGAGGATAGGATGTGATGACTGAATCTCCTTCAGTCATACATGAAGGCTGATTTGCTAGAACCAGGATTAGTTTCACCTAGATGGGAGGATTAAAGGACTGTAACCTTGTGCTCCTGTTAATATTCCTGCACTGGGGCATTTAAGCTCCAGGGCACATGATGTGAAACTAGCTGCATGACTCTGCAGTGTGACTTGATATGGCTCTCCCCTGTCTCTGGAGGACTTCAAGTAGCATAAAGCTTTTTTGATTCTGTGCAGGACTCCCAGTGAGCAGTCTTGTGTTTTAAGCCATGAAAAATGTAACTGGAATAGTTAGCAACCTTCCTGCCAGTTTAAAGAACGCAGTCCAAAGAAATATGTTTCTGCCCCTTTCAAAATCATGATATGTTGCTGTTATAAATGCAAATAAGATATCTGTTTTGCTTTGATAAATTTTTAGTGACATTTCAGCTGCTATCATTTACTTTAAAACTACTAAGGCTGTACATTCTCATAAAACATTTGCCAATCGCTGCATGAATAAACTAATTTGCTCACACAAACAATTTTTATTATGGAAGTTATGTGAACTCCTATTGTAGTTTCAAGATCGGGAAAGTTCCAAGACAGATGCATATATTTAAAGATGCCATAAATGCAGAGTTTTTTCATCTTGACTTTGCATAGTTTAGTTGCAGAGTTGGAAGGAATCCTGTATGCATGTATTGATACACACATATGTATAGGTAGGAATATAACGATATAACGAAACATAGGGTTTTTTTTCAGCTTGAGCAAGATGAACTAGAAAACACTGAAAAAGCAGAAAACTAGTCCTCTCACACTGACCCTGCCTATTTACACAGTTACATAACTTAAATATCCTATACAATATGTAATATCCTATATAAGTCTCAAATTAAGAATTCTAAATATACTTAAAAACTCAGTAAAACTGGAAACCTAAACACTATTTCTATAGTGCTCTGAGAGGGTAACAGTTTTCCTCACCTCTTTTACTTCTCCCTGAACTCCGTGATAACTAGTCCACTAAAACTTTGCATACACAAAAGTGCTGGCTGTATTGATCAGGACACTGTCTCTGTGATCATAAATTCATTACAAAGATCTTGCTTTCTCCTCTGTAGTGGGAACATGCCGTTCCTTTCTTCTCATGTCAGCACTCATTGCACCATAGCCCTTCCCTCACCCACGTTTCTGAAGCGTACCACCTCAGCTCTGTGACAAAAATCCTACAAATATTTCTAGAAAAAAAGAGAGAATCAAGAGTTACAACAGTCAGATCAAAAAATTGGTCTTGATTCCACTAAATCTTCTCAGAGGTTGCTGCTGCCTCTCTGTGCACTTCATCGCTGATGCAGGACTTTTCAGGTGGGAAGCTGACTCACCCATCTCTTGATTTTTCATTTAGTTTGCAAAAAAGAAGAAGGTGTCAGTTTAAAACCCTTTAGGTTTTAACAGAGGTTTGAAATCTGTTTGAAACAGAGGTTAGAAATTTGTTGGCTGCATAGAGCTCAGTTTGGGCAAAATCAAGGCTGAGAACAACACAAATAAAGAACTATAAAATGTGTATGCAAAAGAGCATATTTGATTATAAAACTACTTTGAACATGTAATTGTCACAGCTGTGCACCCAATTTGATACTCTGAAAGGATTTTACTTTGGTGTTTGGATGAACGAATTACATCCAGTGCATGTACAAGTTAAGCACACAATACAAGAGCCAACCTTTTCATTTCTTGTTTTTATAAAACTTAGACTCGTAATAGTGAAGGAAAATAGAATGACTTTTGTTTTCTAAAACCAATGCTATAAGCTTAGGACTACACTTCAGTTTCAGGAACACCTGGAGATAATTTTGCAATGTGCCCCTAATAACAGTTGTGAAGGATTTATAGAGCACATAACAATTAACCCCCCAAACAAATCCTATGGTTAAGTCATTTTGCAAAGCTTTGAAAATGTGCCGGTTACTGGTGTTATCTATGGAGAAGTAAATAGTTGACATTGCCTAATATTCTCCCTTAGTTGCAGCTGCGCTGTGCTTTGCTTTTTGTTACATTCAGTGCTACTCAAACCTAATTCTAAGAAACAAGATTAAAGACTTTAGACAAGAATGAAGGATTTATACTTGTAATTTCTAATTGACTATTGTTTAGGGTAAGAATAATAGATAGTTGGTTTAGGAAAAAACTCACTGAGGTATTTAAATTAATCTTCATATAAAAAAGCTTGAGAGTTTTACACGCTGTCTTGATAGTAGTCTCTGGAGGGACAGCAGGGTCTCGCCCACAGGGTGCAGCAATTTGCATGACACTGTCCAGTGTGCTCACATTCTGACTGCAAAGCAATTCCTTTCTGAATGGCAAATGTCAGGAAGAGTGTCAAACTGCCTTGCAGCAAGGATAGAGCAAGGCTTATGATTTTTATTACTAATTATCCCCTTCAGCATTTCTTTGCCATGAAATGGATTGCAAAGTAATTACGTAACTATTTTCTATATTGTAAATGGATATCAGGTATTGGAATGTGTTATCCTTTCCCCTGCATGCAGTATTACGTGTGTTTGCTACAGAAAACATTGATTTTTCAGATAATATTTTCCCCTGTTAAATGGTGTTATTGTAGACTGGCCAGACCCATTCTTTGCCTACAAAAGCCAGTGGCACATAAAGGAAATGAAGGCAAACATGAACACAGTTGTATCTTCTCTTTCTCAGCTGCAACAGAGTTGGGGAAAGATACGGGTTACGGCATGGCACAGTGCTACCTTGAGGCCAAGTATCTTTTGGAAAATATCTTTAGGGATTAATTCTGAGAAGGAAAAGCTTCACTCTACAAAGATATTACTCATCATCGTGATTTTTTCCAGGTACATTTCCCTTGGATAAGGAGCTGTATCACAGGGCTAAACCCATATTTTTTCTCTTAGGATAGAAGAGGCTTTCCTGCATTAGCCCATTCTTACGCCGGCAGCCCCATTTGTCACTCCCTAACTCAGCTTCACTCTCTTGGCTCTGGAAAGTTTTTGTTTGCATTGACATGATCTCTGTGGCTACAAAAGACTGAAATGTCCTTGGATTTAGTGCTACCATACTGACCAGTCATGATGAAAGACCATGTCCAGAATCTTTAGATAGATCTAGGTTTGCCTAGAGGACAAAATTCTAGGTAAGGATCAATTTCTCCCACTGACTTTAGCTGTTATAGTGAGTTCAATAGTTCACCTTTCCTGCCCCTATCCTGAAAACTAACTTTATTATTTACAAACTTACAACTGCAGAAGTTCCTTGAAGGTTATTTTACTACCACATATAGTCTACATAAATAGAACTTTTCTTATGTCCTTCATCCCCATTGTAGGCTTCTCTTCGTAAGGCTTACCATGCAGAATACTGATAGCAGAAGATGATCTTCTTGCCTACTTCAATGCACTTTATCTTAGAAAGCTTTCAGAACCGTTAAAATGCCAGAGATTTGGCACCACAGGTCTATTAATGCCAATGGCAGTATACTGTGAAACTAAACAGAGTGTATGTGCAGATAAAATCAATCTCACCATTTAATGCCAGAAGGAAGTTCTGTGCAAGTCAAAGAAAGATGTTGCTTAATTCAGTAAAATTGAGAACATTCAGTTCTGCCTTTACTTGGCCTCCTAGTGCTGAATTGGACTCGAGAGGATCAAACCACAACAATGAGTAATCATGTTAGACTTTCTGGTTATTCAACAACAATTACTACTATGCCCATTCCCTGCTCAATCGCAGACTCACAGAACCATTGAGGTTGGAAAAGACCTTTAAGATCATGGATTCCTAGCACAGCCAAGTTCACCATTAAACCATGTCCCCAGACACCACATCTACACATCTTTTAAATACCTCCAGGGATGGTGACTCACTCGCTTCCCTGCACAGTTGGTCCCAAAGCCTGATCACCCTTTCGGTCAAGAAGTTTTTCCTAACATGCAGTTTAAACCTCCCCTGGTGCATCAGGCCATTTCCTCTCATCCTATCACTTTTTACTCAGGAGAAGAGACCAACACCTACCTCACTACAACCTCCTTTCAGGTAGCTGTGGAGAGCAGTTAGGTCTCTCCTCAGCTTCCTCTTCTCCAGACTAAATAAACCCAGTTCCCTCAGCCAGTCGTCATAACACTCATGCTCCAGACCCTTCACCAGCTTCATGGCTGTTTTGTGAGCATTTAATATTGCAAGACTTCTGTGTTTCCAAATTTCCATAATGATGGAGACCTGACAATTTCTAAATAAACCTTCTCTGCCACTACACTCTGTTTTTCATGCAGCAGAACTTCAGGTTTCTTTGCTGACGTGTTTAGGCTCTGCTCATCTGTGTGTAAAACTGCTATGTTACTGCATCAGTGTGATGCTTAGAAGAGCCAGCTGGCTCAGAGTTAGCTCAGTCTCAGAGCCAAGTTTACATGACTACAGTCTGTCTGCTCCACATTCAGACAGCTAGGTGCGCTGACAGATTAAGCATGGGGTATCTTGAGAAAACCGCAGACAGACTGTAGTATCAGACCTCCACTAGTTCAAGTGATGCCCTGAAGATTTGTGACAGGGTTTCTCTCTTTTTCTGGACAGGGAGTAAATGACAATACCCTGACTGCATCATATATTTCATATATTAGCAGATTACATCTGCCTTTAGACCTCTACAGTTACTTTTATAAATGTATGAGTCTAAGAGGAAAGAGAGCAAAAGGTCTATTCATTACTTTCTTCCTGTCCATGATGGAATGCAGAGAACTGGGAAGGTTTATGAGCTCTTTTCAAACTGCAATACTTCTCTTGGTTCCTCTGCAAACTCATGTCAGTAAGTCTATAGTCTTGCCTGAAACATATAATTTCTACTTATGCAAAGAAAAAGCTTATGAGCTCAAGAAGTATTTATTAAAAGCCCAAAGACAGTAAACTTATTAAATAAAAACTGAAAAACACCCAAATAACCTGCAGTACTCTAATTAAGTAATCCATGTGGAAGTTAGAAATCAAAGCTAAGCCACACAGTTCTATAGCCAGAAGGTAGTACACAGGATTATAATTTACTTAGTGAGAAACAGTTCTGGTAAAAGTGTATCTGATATGCAAAAACCCCAAAATAACATAATAAACAATCTAATAACACCTCCCTCCTCCTTTTGTTACCATGCCGATTTTCACACTAAATACTACACACAACTAGGTAACAGAACTAGAACAAACAGAGTGCAATTAAGCAAAATGCTTGCTTTGGATATCTATTTAAAGAAAATATTTTTTTCTGTTAACCAGGAAGCACACATTGTTTCGTGGTGAGAGACTCTTCTCAATGAAAACCCCCAAACCCAAACCACGCAGATATTTGAACACACATATGTATATGGATGGATGGAAGTATAAACATCTCTCTCTCTAGATATAAATATCAAAGTAACTTTTTTATAATACAGGAAAGTTATTCGGGTGGGGTAATTTACAACGTTCTTCTAAAATTCTTCTTTTAATCTTCTAAAGGTAAGACCATACAATGCCCTTTGTTCAAACTACTGAAAATGCATTAATTTAGTGTCTTCCCTGACACAAATGATCTAAAAATTGTTACCCCTGTATTCATCACTGCTTCTAGGCTCCCAGATGGATTAGTTACATTTGTATTTTTCTTTCTGTCTGAAAAGCTACTAAAGAAAGCAATAATTATCAAAACCCCCTAGTATTAGAAAGAGAAAAGGCTTATTTCATGTTTTGTCCATTGGCTGTAATATTGATCCTTTGTCCTGTACAGTCTTCACACAGACGGGCAAAGAAGAAGGTTCCTATCAGACCTCCCGGACTCTTCCTGTGTTCTGTGACACTCAGGACCTAAGTCAGCTGGAAGGCTGCAATCTCTTCCCCTCAAATGCAAACTTACTTTCACACAGAATGTTTTTCCCGCAAAGAATGGATTGAAAACCTTTACCCGAGCCATTGTATTGACAGTGGCAAAGACATGTACATTCTCAACACTGATTTAAATAAAGTAATTATTGAGAAATGCTCAAAAAACATTGTTGCTTATCAAGGCAGGACAGAAACAAAGAATATTTCTTGTAGCTAACATACTGCAAAGATTCAGTAGGGAAAGAAGAATAGGTAACAAAATAATATTGCTGGGAAGCAGGGTTACTCTGAACAATACTGACAACAAATTATGAGAAAAGGAAAACTAGTTTTTCGTTTTGGTTCACAGATGTTGAGGATTACAGGTGTTACAGAAGCCTATTTGCCTAATAAGATTTAACATTTTACATTATTATAATGATGTGATCTGCTTTCCCACCATATGTAGATTAAAGAACCTTACCTCTTTGAGAACATTGTCTGGATAACTTAAAAGTAAATATGAGATTTGACAACAATGAAAACAAACAGTAACAGATAGAAAGAGGAAGTGAGGAAATTACCTCTTCCACAGGTAACACTGCAGGCTGTCCAATTTCCATACTGCCAAAAATACTCTGGCTCTCCAATCTCATTCTCATGACTTTCTTCTTTACGTACAGTATATTCATACTTGATTCCAGGGTTAGTTTCTTGAAAAAGTAGCTGGAAAAAAAGTGTCGTTTATTTAAATACTTATGATTGTAATAATCTATTGGCCCAAAGATTTCAAAGTGTGAAACGAAAACATCAGCAAGGTTTAAAGCAGTCCATTTTGGAGTCTATGAGTGATTCAGAGAAAAAGACCAGCAAAATTTTCATTGGTGCACTGACAGTAGTGCAATTGTGTATTTCTCAAAGTCACTGTTGTTTTACCACGCATTTTTGCAAGCACAGGTGGGAGGAAGTGGGTCAGCACAATTGGTATCCTATTGACTGTAAGAAAAGATAATAGAGAGTCTATCCAAGGCACTGTCAAATGTGCTGCCATTATAAACAATAATTACCCTAACTATAAGAAATAGCTGTTACAAAACAACCAGTAGGTCAGAAAATTACAGAGTTTATTCAAGTATTGCTCTAATATTATTTTTCAGGGTTTCTGGATTAAGCAAAACTCCAATTAAAAAAAGCCACTCCAGAAATCTACTATCAGGGTGATGAGAAGGAGAAAAGAAGAGCATCATCAAGGGATAAAAGACTTCAGCAATGAACTTCTACTCGTCCTTCTAATTGTTTCATTGACCTTGTTTCTGATAGTGAAGGCTGAGCACCCCTTGGATGTGCCTGTCACGATACGTTCAAAGCATGAAAGTGGCTCCCATTACATCCCTAATATTTCTTTTAATCCCATGCTGGATACATAAGCAAATAAGCCAGAAAAGATACATTCAGAGAACAAAAGGGCAATTTAAAACTATTTTTATGTACTTAACCAAAGCTGATTAAGTTAGAATCTATAAAGCAATGTAAAAGAAACAAAAGGGAGCAACCTCAGTGGATGCTAAATAGAACCATTTTGCTTTCCATAAGCTATTAATCCATTTATCTAATGCTGTATTTTCTCAGCTTGGTGTAAGCTGTCACCACTGTCAGCCTTTCCCAGCTCTCACTGTTCACAGGCTGACATCAGCTCTCTTTTTTGTGATAAATATTTTATTTTCATCAGGGTCTAGTTCACATCGCAGCCACATGTTGGTCTAAACTGGCACAAGTGACAGGAAATTTCAGAGAAAGGACTGATCAACTATAGGTGAAAGGATCCCTATCCTAGTGGCAGCACTGCATTATACCACCCTTAAATAATAATCAAACTGTGACACTGTTTTCAAGCAGGATCAGCAACCTTCTCAAGAAAGGTGTTTATTTCCCTCCAAAATAGCTCAACTGATTTTTGCAAGAGAGCAAGTGGTTTACATACAAGTATACATATTTTTCCAATCTTGGTTTCAGAGCCCCAGCATGCTCTGATGCCATCCAAACCCTGCAGATTCTGTTAGTGACCTCCTATTTACCTGAATCCATATTGATTCATTGGTGGGTCCTGGAGCAGTTAGATTTTCTAGATCCCCTGTTCTGTCATACTGAAATACTGTTCCTGCCACTTTGTATTCACCATTCCACTGGATGATAAATCCTCCATTCAGGTAATATTTTTCTGGGTCTTTACTTCGCACAGCAAGGAAATTTCCTGCTTCTGCAACTTCCATGACTTTGATACCCCTTGCACCTTTCGGAATAAGCCCAATATCAACATATCCTAAGAGTCAAGAAAGGTTAAAAGAGGTGAACAACAAAAATGTCATTGCATTTTACTTATACATAGGTCATTAAAATATCAGCTTTTCTTGAAAATACACACAAATGTGCTATCACAGAGCTTGTAATTCAGTTAATTAATAGCCTAACTTTCCAGATCAAGTTTTCCAGCATCAGTTGGGGAAAACAAATCCGTATTCAGGCACTTAGAAGGGATATGGAGGTGAATGATTTTCTGAGCTGCATCAGGTGAAATCTACCCCCATAGACAAGCACCAACATCTCCATAACCATACCCAAGGACTTTGGAGTACTGCAACGTGAGCACTCTAGAGAAATGCCAGGGATTCCCAGCAAGTTAACAGTCTGTTGAGGAAAGGTCTTTTCAAACTGAAAGTTTTCATCTGTACAGGTATGTACATAATTCCATGTACCTGCTCTTAAGTCATTTAACTTCATGGCTGTTTCCCGTAGATAGCTTTACTACAGAAAAACCAAAAGTCGTTCAAATTTCTGGAATTACTATGACCAGCTAAACAATTTTTTACAAACTGCTGATTTTCATTAGAAAAACAGCTCCTCCTGTATAAAGTTATCTGCAAAAAGAGATTTTTGGTATGCATGTTAAGAATGAACCCAGAGCATCTACTACAGAGCTTTCTTTGCACCACAGGCAATGTATGTCAAAAGACTCTATGCTTCTCACCTTACAAGGAACTGCTATTTGTACTGAATGAAAGCTGTAAAAATAGGAAGTTCACATAGAAATGTGAATACAAACTCAGACAGCTTCCTCCTATTGGTCCTGGCTAGGCTTCAGAAATTGGATGGATCACAGCTCTACAAGCAGATGCCGTAGGAGTGTGAGCTGCAGTTTCTGCTGGTTTACTTCAAGATTGGAACATATGTGGTTCCTCAGTTCTTACCACACTCTGCTGATGTCATGAATTACATTCTGAGACTCACATCTGACTCACCCTCCTTGCGAAACAAGCCTATCACCTTTGATTACTCCCTCAAGTGAGTGAGATAAACCACTCTGGACACAATAAGTGATCTTCAATATCAACACTCTCTACCTGCCAGAAGTACTTATATACCATATACAACAAGCTACTGTTGTAAATAAGTGCCCCAAAGTCTTTAACATCTGAATTTTCTTTGCAGCTCTCCTGTGGGGTGGTAAGCACTGGTTCTAATGTCTTGTTTTGCTTACAGTAGAAAAAATGATCTGTCTACTTCAGAGCTGTCCAAATCAAATGCCATATGTTTTTCCTGTGAATATTAAGCACAGAGAGCTTTCTGGATTTACCTTTTGCAAGTTTTCCTAGACTGACTGTGGAAATTCAAACTTTTCAGTTTTTTATAAGTGAAAGGAATAACAAAATACAGAGGATTACTGAATAACTTCTCTTACAGAAAACCAGCATTTAAGGTCTATCATAAGTAAGCAAGGTCTAATAACTCTCCTAAATGTTCCTTTCATTCAGCGTAGAGGAGACATGTTATGAACACAGCGTGTGATCGTGTAAGTAAAGACTTGATTAGAAGGCATATTCACAAGTAGGACAAATTAACACAGCATGGAAAATCTTAATTGTGTCATGTCCTGAAAGACTGGCTTTGCAACCTTGGTATCCTTTTCCAGTAGGGTTTTTCAGATGTAATTAGAGTAACATTTGTTCAAAACACGAAGTATAAAAACAATGAAGCATCATTTCCTTCCTGTTGTAACGTAAAAATCTGTATCCTCTCAAGTTTTTGCATAATTATTTGTTTGTAATACCTGCTGTTACTCATAAACCTGATTTTAAATGTACCACAACTGTCTGGTGATAGATGTTAGCATTTGGTCTGTGTATCACATCTTCCTCCTGCTGGCCCTCCTTTTTTTTTAATACCTAAATTACCTCCTGATTTCCCAGAACCTCAAACTAATTCCCAATGAATGTTATCTGCTGTTGAAAGCAAAGCTAATCAGCAGCAAGCTTTTGAGTTTGTCACTCAACACAATAAATTTTTTGTTTAAAAATGATATGGATGTTGTTTATATAATTGTTCCTGGATATAGGGTTTCATCTGATAAGGATCTAGAGATCTGAGATTCAATAACAGCCAAAATGTCAGCTGTCTAAACTACATGCTGTGTTCATTAAATTCTGGAGAATCCATATTATGGGTGCTCCCACACACCTGTGAAATGGCAACTCTCAGATGCTATTAGTCTTTCACTTTTTAATTAAAATTAAATCTATGTTATCCCAAACATGGATGAGAGTACAACATGAATAAATTCATGTAACCTTTGTCATAGGCATAGTTCTACCAGGATTGAAGAGCTTATTTCTATTTTTCCACTGTGGTAAGAGAGGAGTAATTTCACTGAGCTGGTTAGCACAGTGTTGCTGATCAGACGATAAGCAGATCTAGCTACCTCTTACCACAACAGCTTACATCCCACTCTCCAGTCTGTCATGTCTGTGAGATTCTCTCTCTTAAAAACACACATTCCTGAGGTATGACTTTCCTCTAAGTCAGGCTCTAGGCACTACCACAGGGATTTTATGTGGTAAACAGCATAGGCTCCTGGTGGCATATTGGGTTTGCAAGTCAAGGTACTGTAGCATACAACCTTCCCAAGGAGTAGGGGGAGCACTGCAGTGTGTGACGGTAATGAGAAGAAAGTTTACAGTCCAGAGACAATCTCGTAAGTGAGGATCCGGGAGACCTTCCAGTCTCTCTGATCCATATTTGCATCATGACTATGTCCAGACTCCATCTTGAGGCTAGGTTCAGGCACATACCAGATCCATTTGCACTTCAGCTGCATGAAAAGGAAACAGGAGTGGCAACAAGATCCCCATAACCTCATTCCCATTTTTTTTATCCATTTACTCCACACTCTAGTCACTTATCACAGTCCTAAACTCCCATCCTTTGTGCCTCAGTCTTTCTTTCATGCCAACGCTTCTCCCCATTCAGCAGTGCAATTTATTCTCCTTCCAAAAGAGTTAGTTCACCTTGCGAATGCTCTGCTGCACATGATAATAGTCCTTTGCAGCCACCACATGAATAAGAGCAAAGATTTCCCATTTTGAATACCCTACCTGAAAATAAAAGCAGGCTTCTATCTTAACAACAGGAGAGCTTGTAACTGCTTTGCTCAGGGCTAGACCTGCTTTTCAATGCCCTGCTCATGCTGCAGCTTTTTGCCATAAGAGTTCAGCTGAAGCCATTTAAATGATTTTCAAAACAACCTTCTGAAAACAAAGTGCAGACCAGGTATTTGCTAATATTAATGTCTACAGCTGAGATCATCTGTGCATATCAGACCTCTGAAGTTTTTCCACCATGAAACTCTAATGGAATCCACTACACAGATGTAGCTGTCATTCCTGTAGCTGTGTTGGGATTCCCAGGACAACTATTTCCCTTTTGCATCCACCAGAAAGGCAAAGAATTTTAAAGAAAATCAAGTAATGGTACAGATTTAAAACTTCTCTTTCTGAACATCAAGAGGTAAGACTGTAGGTAAAACTGATCAACCTGTCCTGCAATGAAAAGCTGAATTATTACAAATCCTTCCTCGTATTTCACTCATCTGACCTGGCAACTTACTTGCAGATAGAAAATACGCTGCTGCAACTCCAGACCCAAGAAAGGGTCTGCTGGACTTAGGAGTCTGAAGAAAGCTTTAAATCAAAATGCATTAGACATTATTTTGTATTTCCCTGTGCCATAAACAGAACAAACCTCTTCAAATCTTCCTCACCAGTGACTGGCACTGTGCTTTGGCCCAGTTTTGTTACCTATACTGAATTTAAGCCCCAAGTATTTTTGTTTACATACTCTGCCATAAATCAGTACTGCAGGACAGAAAATCATAGTACTTGTCAGAGACAAAAAGAAGCCAGATATTGTGAAAAAAAAACGTTTTCCTAGTCTCAGTTTAACATCTAATATCACTGAGATCCTTACATTGTCTTGAAAGCTGAGGAGCCCATCAACCTCTGCCTTTTCTGACACTTGTCCTTATTTTTTTCAGCAATGCAGTCAACATTTGTATAAGCAAATACACAATATTTGTATAAGTCTGCAGAATGAACCCATATTTAATGAATCTAAAGAAAGCAGTGAAATAATTTTAATTAATACTCAATATCCTTCAGCTTTATCTATCTGTGATGCTTACTGAAATGTAGGGCAAGAGAAAACTAAGTGAAGATAAACCACAAAATGAATTTAAATAAAATAAGAAGCACTCATCCTCCTATGTGTTACAGTACTGTACCTTTTTAGTAAAACTGTTCTTTGAAAGTAAAACTTCACCTACAGCCTTTGAAAATCTCTGTTAAGTCACACATACATATACATCCTGCACTGCTGCATGGTTGCAGGCATCTTTACAGTTCCCCTGGGGGATATGGAGCCAAGGGAAGCAAATCCAAGCACACAGTACAGAAAAAATAGATGAAATATTAAAAGTGCTTTTCTCCAAAACTGAAAAACCTTTTCGAACCAGGTTTAAATTATTAGCACAAATTGTATTTGTGCAAATGAGGATGATTTTATTAAAAAAATCCCAATAAAATGCCAGCCAAAACAAAATAAAAGCCAGCTAAAGCCACATCCTCACAGAAGTTTTCCCCTCCTCACTAGCATGGTACCAATCATTGCTCTTCAGACTTCACCTCCACACCAGGCTTGCTCTTCAACCACAGACCTTGCCCTAAGCACACTTTCCAGTGCGTAGTGTTCTTCTCTCTCTCTTACCTGGCCTGTTTCCCCATTCAAAACAGTTTATTGTTGCTTTCTCTTTCATCTCCAACTCATTGCCACGGTTCTCATCCAGTTTTAGTCTCTCAATCACTATCCTAGATTCTTTGGCTCCCATGCGTCCCATAGAAGGCAACTTAAATCCTGAATGTCTCACTGCCCTCAGTGAAGAAAGGCTCAGTCCTCCAAGTGCTGATTCAGACCACCTTAAGCCTGCAGAGAGTTACTTTTCTCCCCTTCCAAGTCAGAGGCATTCCACAGAAAATTCTGGAACAACCAGAAGTACAAAGTTCTGCAGGTAGAGGAGGTGGCACTTGGTCACTAGAGCCAATATTTATAAGATTTACAGCATTTCAGAAATTAATTCCCCGAACCACACACTCCAGCATTTTCATGGTGCTTCACACTGTCCAGAGATTTGGTCCTGGTTTTCCAAGGTGCTAAATTAATTTAATTTTGTAAAAGTACTTGTTATTTCAGGTTCTATTATTATCTGTGTAACTTATGTATTGTCTGTTGGTCTCTGACATAATTTTTATTACACAAGGTGAACTTAAAAAGCACGGACCACAGATCTTTTCTAGTGCAAGCATCATTCACAAGCATCATTCACCCATTTATAATTTTCTACATCGATCCACAGATTAATGCTTAAGTATTTTTATGAAGAAAAATTACTCCACCAATTAGAGAGTTTTAAAAAAAGAACTCATTTTACCAAATCCTTCACTTTGATTAAACATCATCTTCACTGTACGACAAGCAGAGCCATCTCCCAGGCAAACTCCACACTGGTCTTCAGTCGCATTGGAATTTATCTCATAATCACAGCCAACAGCCTAGAAGGAAAACATATTTTCAGAATAAATGTGGTCTCCACAAAGAAATATTTAAAATGCCAAATCACTGCCTTCTCTGTACTGTGCTCTTCCACAAAGGGGGAGAATCAACTGTAGAAGAGTATATATCCCCTATAAACAACCTAAGAGTAGAGATGGTTACATCTAGGTCAAACTCATGTATTAATATGAAGGTTAAGAAACCTCAAAACTACCACCATATCATGAAATGTAACAGTAGTGATCAGACAGTTACTTGAGGTGGAAACATGACACCCAAATGGCCCCTACACCTTGGACAGGCCAATACATCTAGGATTTGTGCCTGCTTGCTTATGTTGTAGTAGCAACCACAGACTCCCAGGAATACAATCCAATAACAGAACTAAAATCTCTGTGCCAGCTCTTCATGGCAGTCACATAGTGCAGGATCACTCTCTTGAGCAGGCCTGAAGTTTTATACCCATGACAGCTGCTTCTCCAGCTTGCCAGCACACGACAATGGGTCAAAGAGGAAGTTGTGGTAAAGACTGATTTTTTACTTCATGCTTGCTACAGGGATAAAGGGAAAGAAAACATCATTGATTTTGAGTCAGGACAAAATTTCCTCCTTGCCAAAGCCAAAAATTCTGTGCACTAATTCCTCTAAGCATCTACAAAATCTTCATTTAGTTTCAGAGTGCTTTTTGCCTCTCTTTAAAAATTAGTGAGGCTGAAGAACACGACTTAATGTCGAACACTGAGTGTCTAAGACACCTGGAGGCCTGTGATTTACATGAACAGCCATAACTCTGGTGGTACGTGCAGTTTTTCTTTTCTGATTTTTCTCAAAATAAGCTTTCAGGTGCCACATGTGCCAACTTCTCTAACACCTTCTTGATGTATGAAAATCTGAGTGGCCCTTCTCTTGATTCTGATGTTATTTTACTTTCAGTATATAACCTACTATAACCTTCTGTAAGCTTCTGACAGGCAAATCCATCTACTAGACTAATATGAGTAAAAAGGCTCCATCACTCTCTAATATTTTTCTGTCATTTTCAGCACAAGAAAGACAACACTTTTCCTTTATATGCTAGGGCCTTAATTAACAGCTGGAGAAGCAGCAAAAATGGAAACAAAGAAAAGCCTCCGGTTACAAACTGTATTAAACCCCGTCACTTGTATTTTTACAGAGGATACAAAAAGACTCAGCCATCACTTAATGCCATTACTTAGCCATCAGTTTTGATACCTTCTCAAAAAACAGTGGCCAGGTCAAAAGCTTGAGTTGGTCTCTCCTTTCAGAGAAGGCTACTTTCAAAAAAGGGAAAGTTTCCTAAGGGCTCCCACACAGATATATCTTGGTCTTGAGGACCACATTTATGAGCTGTACAGAATGTTACAGAGATAAGCACATTCTAAAAAGATTCATGACTACATTTTGCCTCCAAGGATGTAGCTATTCTATCAAGGATGTTTTAAATGAAGTACTCGAAGTACGCAGATGCCTCTGCAGTAAGTACAGGATGATTCTTTATCTTTCCAAGAGTTTATACCTGACTCTTCACCTGTTAGCTAAGGATGCACTTCATGTTAAATATTTAAAAGAATTTAAAGAGGTAGGTGGGCAGGTATTTTCTGAAAGATAATGCATCCTGCGGTGTATTTGCTGTACTACCAGTACATTCGCTAAGCATGTACAAACATTTGGTACACTAATTGTTATCACGTTTATTACTAGACAAGAACAGTCCCTCTGCGGAGTCCTGCAAATCGAAGTTTATTTTCTATTCTGTTCACACATTTACTATTAAACAGAAATATGGGGAGAAAACATTTCAGCCCGACAGAAATTTGCCATTGCAATTTTCATTTGTAGGTTTGATCTTACCATAAAAAATTTTTTTTAAAAACTATGAAAACAAAAGTCTTGAAATGAAACCCTTCCACTTTGTGTAGCTACTATAAAATATAATTAATGAGTGTTTGGGAGCTTCTCTTTTGCACTTCACAAAAAAAAAAGACATATCTTCAAATTGTATCATTTTTGCTAAACTGGCATTTTCTAGGAGAAAATGCACGCTCTTGAAAAGGTTTCTGTTCATCTTTATTTACCATTTATGCTTGTTTGAGTGGTAAGACCCAGAAATTATTTAACTAGTTCAGGCTGTTTTCCACCCATGGAAAACAAGGTGGTGATTGATGATAGCCAACATGGCTTCACTAAGGGCAAATCGTGCCTGATGAATTTGGTGGCCTTCTATGATGGGGCTACAGCGTTGGTGGAAAATGGAAGAGTAACTGCCACCATCTACTCAGACTTGTGCAAAGCATTCGACACTGTTCCACATGGCATTCTTGTCTCAAAATTGGAAAGACAAGGATTTGAGGGATGGACCACTTGGTGGACAAGGAATTGACTGGATGGCTGCACTCAAATCCAAGTGGAGATTGGTGACGAGTGGTTTTCCACAGGAATTGGAACTGCAAGCAGTGTTCTTTACCATTTTTGCCACAGACATGGACAGTGGGATTGAGGGCACCCTCAGCAAGTTTGCAGATAACATCAAGCTGTGTGGTGTGGTCGACACACTGGATGGAAAGGATGCCATCCAGAAGGCCCTGGAGAGGTGGACCTGTGCTAACTTCAAGAAGTTCAACAAGGCCAAGTGCAAAGCCCTGCAGCTGGGTCAGGGCAATCCCAAGCACAAATGCAGGCTAGGAGATGAAGGGATTGAAAGTAGCCCTGAAGAGAAGGATCTGAGAGTGCTGATTAATGAGAAGCTCAACGTGAGCCGGAAGTGTGTGCTCTCAGCTCAGAAAGCCAACTGTGTCCTGAGCTACATCAAAAAAATTGTAACCAGCAGGTCAAGGGAGGGCATGCTCTCCCTCTGCTCCACTCTCATGAGACCTCACCTGGAGTACTGTGCTCAGTTCTGGAGTCCACAGCACAGGAGTGACATGGATCTACTAGAGTGGGTCCAGAGGAGGGTCACGAAGATGATCAGAGGGCTGGAGCACCTCACATATGAGGACAGGCTGAGAGAGCTGGGATTGTTCAGCCTGGAGAAGAGAAGGCTCTGGGGAGATGTTATAGCAGCCTTCCAGTGCTTAAAGGGGGCTACAGGAAAGCTCAGGAGGCGCTCTTTATCCGGGAGTGCAGCAACAAGACATGGGGTAACCGTTTTAAGCTGAAAGAGGGGAGATGTAGATTAGATATTGCGACAGAAATTTTCTCCTGTGAGATAGGAGAGGCACCTCTCAAGTCATGAACTCCCCATCCCTGAGGTGTTCAAGGCCAGGTTGGATAAGGCTTTGAGCAACCTAATGTAGTGGAAGGTGTCTATGCCCATGGCAGGGGAGTTGGAACTGGATAATCCTTAAGGTCCCTTCCAAACCAAATTTTCTATGATTTTATGATATCCACAGCATCAAAATATTACATCGTTATGACATGAAGAGAATCCTTTGTTCGTTCCAGTTATAACCACAGAAGCTTGTATTTTGTTTTTCTTCTGATGTTCAAAAGACAGTTTATACCTGATCAGGTATCACAGTCTTACCCATATGCATGGCACAGTGTGGTACAGGGATTCCCAAGAATAAGGCTCTGTAGGCAACAGTAGCAGGGCAGGCAATTTATTGTGTTAGAGTAAATAAATTCTTCAATTTATTCCCTAGCTCTGTGGTGCTGCTGATGGTGCAATGACCTTCATATCTGGCAACAGGTTATCATCTTACAACGCCATTAATGACCTATGTGTATATTCCCATGTGTTATAGTAAACAGCTCCAGCAGTCATTAATTTTAAATACATTTACATGAACTTTAATTTCCAGGCCATGTTTTACTTTCCCGCTCCATTGAATATCACATTATTTTTGTCATTCATTAGATTAATTTCTAGATGCTTCCTCTTCCCTTATACTTCCTTTCCTCATTTTTCGGATTCATCTAGATAGACATATTTACTAAAACTCCCTTAAATAATGTGCCTCAAATTTCCGCCACATTGTCTGTTAAAAGGGCTCTGGAGACTAAATGCAGGTTATTAAAACTAGAAAAAAATCAGCAGCAATTACTCTCTGATGTTTTTGCATATACACATCCTTGTGCACCCTCTTGCCAGTGAAATACACTGTGCTCCACCAACCACTGTGTGACCAAAGCATATGCATTCTAAATGAGCATCACTCCATGCCGCTGGTTGCCATTGCTCCATGCACCAAGAGCCTCTTCAATGCAGCTGAGACAAGCTTTATTACTGGACCCACCACACAGTATGGCAACAGAAATAATGACCTGAATTGCCTGGCTGCATTATAGGAAAAAGAAACAATTTCTTTCCTGCTGCTCAGTGACTAAAGGGAAAACAGCCAGTGATATTACCTTTTTGCCACTTTCAAAAGAAGAGAGTTTTCTCTCAGATTGGCAGTAAGGGGCAGATACAAAAAATCCTTGCCCTCCCTGAAGGGTACAGTCTGGATGTACTGCCTGAATATCAAAGTTACATGAATGCTACATTGTGCTTTTTATCTCTTTCTTCCAATTGTCTCCCTCACTGGTCTACAAATAAAGAAGTCACGTTCATGTCATATTGACCATGACGTTGCCTTGAATGGGCAGAAATGTGTCCTGATGTGCTTTTTTCTCTTATAATTTGTCTAGGTGGGGCTGAATCAGTGTCCTGTTGGGCTAGGAGTGGGAGGAGGAGATCAAGCCACAGTGAGAGGCAGAAAAACTACCATAAAAAATCCAAGATTTGTCATCTTCTTTTCAGTAAGAGAAAAGAAATGCCTAGTACTACACTGCTGTGTAATTCTCCAATAGTGTGTTAGACTCTCAACATAACAATTGTGAATTGCAACAGAGAACAGCTCAAAGATTTGCATTACTAAAGTAATCTAAGCCTATTAAAATTCTGAGCAGGAGATGAATGCCTGTTAGAAACAGCACAGATGCCAGGTCCTTCAACCTCAGTATCTGCACGCTTTCAACGCATACACCACACGAGCCTTCTCTTTTTGATGATGCCATGGTTCGTGTTTAACCAGACTTCTCAGTCTCATAAGTACCAGTGCTCAACAAAAACACTTTAATGGCAGTATCATTGCTTGTTAACACTGGGGGAGCAACCAACTCCTATACACATTACAAGTGGTGTATCAGAATCAGATTTCAAACACAGGAATACAGGATGTATTGTAAAGATCTTCTAAATAAAGGGAAAAAAGCGACACTCAAAGGATGTGTGTGGAGAAATACAGTTAAATAGCAAACTAGTCATGGTATATCTTGATGATTTTAGATGAAATTACTGACACATCTCGTTGACTCCCTCCACTCAAAGCTGTTTATTTCAGACATCATGACAGGAATGGGTCTAAGTAGATATCTGAAGGAATGTCAGAGTAGGTGTAAAGGGGACTGCATCTCTCATCCCCTTATTAACATTACCGGAAGTAAACATGGTTGCAACTGCAAGCATGTAGCTTTGAGATCCCCCTTTACTGCCACTGATTCCAGCACAGTGATTTAACAGCTTTAGATGTATTCAGGCAACTCTTCTTCTGTGTAAAGCACAAAGCATCCAGAGGACTCAGCTATTTTATATGACAGGTCCTCAATGGAGTTGACAGTTCTAGTTTGTCTTGGAACTGAGGAGGCAAGTTCTAAAGGAAGTTCTAAATAGCAACTCCTCACTGGTAAGGCCTCCTTCTGCACTGAGGCACAGTCAGTACTTCTGAAAAATCAGACCCATAATATTGGACAAATTGCATGGGCCAAGTGAATCAGCACCATTGTTCGTTCATACTACTTCCCACTTAAAAGATGCACATTATGGCTTTGCCAAGGTGACACGGTAAGCATCCAGGTATACCTCAAGTACCTAAAAAGAGGCATCTCAATCCACATTTAGCCATTTAGGTAAGCCAGATTTCTCTAGCTGCTCTTGTCAAAACCACAGCAAACTGCAAAATCAGACTGAAATTAACTGAATCTAGGAGATTAAAATCTTGATTGAAACTGACTCTACCTGTCTTGTTTTGACATACCCACTAGAAAAACTCTGAACATGGTTGTTAAACAAGAGATACACTGCACACCAAACACACATGAGCAATATGGACAGTGGGTCTAACATACAAAATCTCACCATTTCATTTTAATACTCAATTTCAGACCTAAGTGAAGTGTTATTTTAGTACTCAGCACAAATTTGAAGTGCTTCTGTGAGATACAGCACTGAAAACCAGATGAGAGCGTTAACAGACACTGCAATTACTGTTTGTGAAGTCCTTTCTCATATCATTAGCAACACATTGCTATTGCAGTGCAAGAATGATGAGCCAGACTAACCACATTAAATACATTTATAGTTTTATTCACCTTGACCTCTAATGTACATATTGTGTTTAAATAGCTGGAGCAAAATAATAACGAATTATATGGAGATACCTGAAAAACATTCTCCTCAAGTGTTATATTGATTACCTACTTCACACAAAAGAACATTGCCCTTTAGAAATGCAAGCTATTTGGGGTATCAGTTCATCATTTCATCTCATTTGTGACAGTGGCATGATGAAATTGTTCACTCCTTGATTCTGACTCCCGTTAAATGTGGCACTCAGTGAAGTTAAGCACAATTTCATCACTGTAACTCTGAGCAGGTCCTGCAAGGAAAGCTTGAAACAAACCTTTTATTGCTGCTCTCCAAGGCGCTAGTGTTCTACTAAATACCAATATACTAATCACCTAATACAAATATGGAGTTTCCATCAGAGTAAGTCTTCAACTAAAGAATGCAAAAAATTACCGAAACCATGATTTTGTAAAGGGATAAACAGACAACTTCTTGAAGTCCCTTCTAGCTGGATTTTTACGTGATTTAGTGGCTTAGGACAGATAATCGCAAGCTCCCTGCAGTAAGCCAATGCAGTTTCCATAAGACACCTAGTCCTGCTTTTGTTTCCAAAGGTGTTAAAGGCAAAGAACCTATCAGGCTTCAAGCGGTACAGAACTCAAATCTCCACTTTCAAGAAATAAACTGTAGTTGCAATACATCCTCCACAAGTAAAGCACTCGTTTTTAATGAGAAATTCACTACAAGTAATTCTATGTCTGTGAGTATTACAGCTTTCAAAGAACACACCTTGAAGTGTCAAAAACACACACATCATCCTGGAAACCTACTGTCAACCTACAGAATATGGAGAGAACCTTCTACTCATTCTTCAATAACAAAACATTATTGAACCATATACTCTGTGTTTGCCTGTTATCTCATTGCACAGCATTATTCAATGTACTGTTGAAAATCAAAACAATTTTTATTGTCTTCAAGTGCAAATGCCTGCTCCTATAGTCCTCAGTGAAAACATTTAATGAAAAACTCAGATTTTCTTAAACTGATACTTTAAAATAGCAGAAGAGGAAGACAAGAGTTCAAAGGTACCAAAAGTAATTAGCACTCATTCTAATGAATTAATTAAAAAGGATAGAAATTACTCATGTCTACTTATAAAAGCTGAATCAATTAAAGTTTTTCCTTGATCATTAAAAAATGTGATAAAGTGCAACACCTAGCGTCGATGGAACAGAAAAAAATTGTTGAACATTTTTCCATAACTTTATAAAATAAAATTGTAGAGAAAGAAACATGCAAACATACCCAATACCTTACACATGCCATTAATACAGATATCTCGGCTGTGCCTTCCTTCAAAGCAAGGAGTACCATCAGTGACTGCATCAAGCATCTTCTCTGAAAAATGGCCATCTATTGGGCGGCAGTGGAGCTCACAGGGATTTACTGAAAGGAAAACAAAGATACTTTCTCAGAAAAAACTCTAGCAGGACATTGGACTGTAATGAACAGGGAATGGCAATATGTCTTTACTACACTCTCCACTCACTTTCCCTGGCTGACGTTTGGTGACAGTGATGACCTAATTAGAAGCAGTTGGCAGAGCCAGGCTTGTATTGTGAACAGAGTGACATAGGACTAATAAATGCCACTTGTGCACTTGTAGGAAGCAGCTGGAGGCTTGGTGTCCTCATGCCTTCCAGCTCTCCAGACTAGTATGCCAACAGCCGACTGCCCGAGTTGAGCAGTAATGAGGTTGTCAGCTGTGATGGGGAAAGGGAGGGGAAACCAGCAAAATCAAGTCATTAGTAAGGGGAAAGGAGGAATCTGGGGGTGAGATTGCCAAAGACACTGACAGGTAAAACTTCTCCATCAGATGATAACTGTGTGATTTCAGAGATAATTCATGCCTGCTCATCACTGATGCCACCCTCTCTCAGACAGCAATGAAATGGTTGCTTCTGATCTTCTGCACTTCAGGAGACTGTCACATCACTACTTATTTTCAACTTAATTAATTATTTTAAACACTGGAGTTTTTTTCCTGCTTGGCAATTTATGAAATGAGATAGATGTGCATGAAAGAAACAGGGAAGAGAAAAGCTGCAGCAAAAGCAATCTGTGGATCTCTGAAACAAGATTCTCTGTGATGGGGCTAGCCTTAGTCTAGTCCAACCACAGAGTATAAAGAACCAAACACACACTGCCCTGCCTCACAGAAACTGGCCCCTTAGAACAGGAAATTTTGAAAGTCAGCCTTCAGAGAGTCAAAGAATACAAGTTTGCTAAGCAAGTGGTATAAACAGATGATGAGTCAGAACTGAAACCAGGGCCAAAGCAAAGATAGATACCATCCCTGCCCTTATATCACTTCCCTGGAAACCCTCTAGCAGAGCCAGAGCTATTTGACTGAAAATAGAAATCATCCACTCTCTTATCAGTGAGAGACAGCAACAGAAGAATTGTCTTCTGGCTTAGGTTCATAACTGGATCCCAGTCCCATAACAATCCCAGCAATTTGTTCAGGCTCTGCAAGCTGAAATGCTTTGCTGAGCAAAGCAGTAGGCCTTAAAACTGTCAGTCGGTTCAAGGCTCTTCAAGTCACCATTATTGAGCCATTTTAATAAAATCTCCCCATGCGCTGCAGTGGTGCCTCTGCTGAGTGACAGTTTCTCCCTGTGCCTGACAAGGCAAACAAAAGCTGCTCCCTTGGTCTCAGAGTGATGCAGAGTAGCTATATGTCTTCCATACAACAGCTAATGAATTTCTTTCTCCCTCTTCCTCCTCTGTTGACCTTGATTGTGCCACACAAAGAACTCTGTTTAATCTGGAGGAATTTCTACTAATGGGAGAAATTTAAATTTTTGGTAATGCAAAGAATCTAAACAATTTTCTACAAAAGGGTTTATGCTTTTTGAAGGAGGAAGTTCACTTTCATTGCTTTGTTTGAATAGCACCAACATACACACAGCACAACACAGCACGCAAAAGTGACAGCAGCTCCTGTCCCCAAAGTGCTTACAACTCAAGGGCAGAATCCTACACAATCTGACCTTTAAAAATGTTAATCTCATCCACATAAATGGCACCTTTGTGGGACTGGGATTCAAAAACAATTTTAAAAGGGACACTAAAGAAAATTCAAAACCCTAAAGAGAAGTTTTATGTTTTTCCTTTTGTCAGTAGAACTAAAATAGCTTCTTAAAATTGACAACAATGTCACACTTGTGGCTTCTCTGTAAAGAGTGATAGAGGGATGAAAGGCAGAGGACACACATAGACTAAAGCTATGAAACTGGTGGAATTCAAGGTGAAGTGAGTTCAAGGTCATGTTCAAGAATATCAACAGAGGTGGAGCTATGAAAAAGTCTCAGGCAAGAACATAAAGTTTGTAACTCTTATCAGCACATAACCCCTCTGTGAAAACTGACAGCCATAACATACATTGGTTGTTCTGATAAGCGCTGTTATGATAAGCGATAGAATTAATTTTACTTTTATCTGCAGAAAACGTCTTCTGGTCGTGTGGCAAATTTGATTACTTGAGTGCTCTATATTTTGTTTCACCTTGCTTACTTTCTCAAGGCACCATTTTTTAAACACAAAGCACAATATCACAGTATCATAAGGTTGGAAAAGACCTCTGAGATCGAGTCCAGCCTACACCTACTCCTACTTGTTGACTACACCATGTCACTAAGAGCTTCATCCAATCTCTCCTTAAACACCTTCAGCGATGGTGACTCCACCACCTCCCTGGGCAGCGCATTCCAATGGCCAATCACCCTCTCAGTAAAGAACTTCTTCCTAATGTCGAGCCTAAACCTCCCCTGGCGAAACTTGAGACCGTGTCCTCTTGTTCTGTTACCAGTCACCTGAGAGAAGAGACCAACGCCTGCCTCACTACAACCTCCCTTTAGGTGGTTGTAGAGAGCAATAAGGTCTCCCCTGAGCCTCCTCTTCTCCAGGCTAAACAACCCCAGCTGCCTCAGTCGCTCCTCATAGGGCTTGTGCTCCAGCCCCTTCTCCATCCTCGTCGCTCTCCTCTGGACACACTCCAGCATCTCAACATCCTTCTTAAACTGAGGGGCCCAGAACTGGACACAGCACTCGAGGTACGGCCTGACCAGTGCCGAGTAGAAGGGGATGATGACCTCTCTAGTCCTGCTGGCCACACTGTTCCTGATGCAGGCCAAGATACCATTGGCCTTCTTGGCCACTTGAGCACAGTGCTGTCTCATATTGAGTTTCCTGTCCACCAGCACTCCCAAGTCCCTCTCCGCCTGACTGCTCTCCAGCCACTCTGCACCCAGTCTATAGCTCTGCATGGGGTTGTTGTGTCCAAAGTGCAGAACCTGGCACTTGGACTTGTTAAACCTCAAGTCTTATGGAAAGAAGAATCCCAGATTTCCGGCTACTCTGTTACCTGTTCAGAATCAATCCCAATGGACACAGACTAGACATAAAGCCATTTCAGCTTTTACATTTACATGAAATATGTAGAGCAGCAGCCTGATATCTGTATCTCCTCCCTGGCTCTGTGTTGACATAACAAGCGAGATGGCATCCAATTTCATTTCACCAGCCACTGAACAACAACAAGCAGGCAGTGCTGACTGCTGACATATTCCTGTAATAACTATGATGGTTTAAGTATGCAACTCAGAAGAAGTCTGTAAAGAAAGATAACTCCCTTACTAAGCCAAAACAAAAAAGTAAAAATAAATAATAAGTAAACTTTCAGACTCACAAAGGTTCATGATTCAAAGAAGGGCTTTCTAGGCACAAAAGCTCTCCTAGTTTTCCTGATTATAGTAACTAATCTAAAACAAGATCCTGTATGCACAAATTTGTATTACTTTTCTTCCTGTTAGTTTTCTACTGAATCTCATTGAAAATGAGAGAATATTTCTCCCTCCTCAGAAAATCAATCATATCCAATATTTATACTCTGGCCATCATTCTTCAAGTTACTTTGATATTTTATCTGCACAGGAGTCTGGATAGAGCACGACTGAGGAAATTATACTAGCACTCTATTAGCCATTCATTTTTTTAAATTATTTACTTATCTATCATTATTATTTTTTACAGCTGCACTCAGGGACCAGACAAAAGATCAAGGCTCCACTATTGTGTAGCTGCAAATACAATGTACCAAAATCAGCCTCTGTCCTCAAAAAGTCTAATGTTTTAAACACAAAACATACAGATCTAGAAAGTATTTTTATCTCATATTTTCAGAT
Source organism: Neomorphus geoffroyi (assembly GCA_033558235.1). Classification (NCBI taxonomy): domain Eukaryota; kingdom Metazoa; phylum Chordata; class Aves; order Cuculiformes; family Neomorphidae; genus Neomorphus; species Neomorphus geoffroyi. The sequence continues at coordinate 5,488,706 of JAUMJM010000048.1, forward strand.
AGAGAACTGACATACAAGGAAAATAAATAATATTCCAAAAATGATGGAAGAGCTTGAAAGACTAGCATTGAATTCAGAATTTCTAAATGTATTGCATACCTGAAACTCTGAAATGACTAAACAGAGATCAATATGAACACTACGGCTGCTCAGAAGGAACTCATCAAAACAGTTGGTCTAGCTCCATTTACTTCAGCAAATCTGATTAATTAATGATGAGATTTTGACAAAAAGACAGTCATCTTAATAACTTCTAGGCCAAAGTACACCAAAATTATTGAAGACCAGCATATGCATGAAATACTAGATCCAATCCATGAACACTCAGTAATGACCCCATTCACACAATCCTTGTTCAGAAAAAGCACACTCAATTCCCATTTACACAGAGCTGATCTCTGCCTGAGTTAAACCTACAAGGTTTTGCCCATCCATCCACACCAAAGCCACTTAAGACTACTTCTGCTTAGATTCTACTTAAACCACAATGGTCATATTAATCCTTCAACCCCTCTTTAACCACAGCAACAAAGAATTCTTGTGTAACCAGAAGTTCCCTTGAGCTGTTTCAGCTGTTTCTGCTTGTCCTACCATTTACGGACATGAAGAACAGCTGGATGCTTCTCTCTCTGGGAATTTCTGCACTAATTGAGTGGATGGGGTGGGAAGTTGCAATATGCACTACAATGACAAAAAACTTGACACCAAATCCAAGTTTGAATGCAGAAGAGCTATATTCACATTGAGCTGAGAAGACCACAGGATCCTTCTTTTCAAAGAAAACAGACCTGCTTGGATACCAAGAGCTTCTTCCAGATTCAAGCACAACACTTGTGAGCCACGCAAACTTGCTAACCTATATCTTTACCAGGACAGGCATGAAATATACACTTAGAAGCTCTCTTCAAGTAGTTGGCATTCAACTCACTTAACCTTCCTCTTTTTGAGAGCAAAATTTGATTTTTTCAATCTTTCTCATAAACTATGTTTTTCAAATCATTTGGCTTTCTTTCATGTTGTGGTCCCCTAAACTTCTTCCAGTTTGGCTGCATCCTTCTGGCAGCATGTTGCCCCTTGCTGGTCATAAGATTTTAGCTGAGGTATGACCCACACTCAGATGCCTAGAAAAACTGCATCCTGTTTTGCTTCTGATTTTTTCTGGAGTGCCCATATCCTACACCAAGGTTACATTACTGATTTGAATAGGGACAACACTAAGCCTTTAATACATAAAAGAAACCGAGATGTAACAGAATCCCAAGCCCCAGAGCTCCCATAAGCACCCAGTGACTTATTTGTAATCAGAATGGGTCTGAGGAAGCAAGGCAGCAAAAAAAAAATATCTACAATTCAGTCATATGATTTTTTCCCTCTGCTTATATTATAACAAAATCCAGATTCTCCAAGTGTAAATAGAGGAATATGGAGATAACTTGAAAAGAACATCCTTCCTCCTCAATTTAAATTTGTTTCCCCCACAGCTGCCTCCTATGAGTTCACATGCAGGGAGGATCCAGCTTAACCTGACTGAGAAGGATATGATTAATGCGTCTGCCAGGAGAAGATAAGGCCTCAATATTTTTTTCCTTCTCCACAAGGAAGAAAAGAGGTGAAGTGAGTATCTTCTCTTTCAGGCCTTACCTCTGTAAGAACCCAGAATTGGATGAGAAAATCCAAACCAAATTAAATTAGAAAACATTATTACCAAACACAGACAAAAATGGTAAAAGAAAGCTGAGATGAACCTCTTTTACCACTTTAACCAAATTTCAAACTCCAAAATAAAGTTTAACTTTAAAACAGTAGCAGCATTATCTTGTGTTGTTAGCTCAGCCTCTGCAAATGTATCAGTACAGACAGAAATATTCTGTGAAGAAACAGGAAATCTAAAATACTTTAGCTGCATAACCTGTAACTGACAATACATGAGATGAACTTGACACTGGTTGAGAAAGAAAGGTATTAATATAATTCAGTGTAGAACTCTTACTTACTACAAGGAATTTAAGCCCTGAGAAACAGATCAGATAAATGGAATTTTACAGTATCACAGTATTATAAGGTTGGAAAAGACCTTTGAGATCATCGAGTCCAACCTATGACCCAACACCTACACTTACTCCTACTCCTACTTGTCAACTACATCATGTCACAAAGTGCCTCATCCAAATTCTCTTTGAACACCTCCAGGGATGGTGACTCGACCACCTCCCTAGGCAGCGCATTCCAATGAACAGTTACCCTCTCAGTGAAGAATTTCTTCCTAATGTCAATCCTAAACCTCCCCTGGCGAAGCTTGAGACCGTGTCCTCTTGTTCTGTCACCGGTCGCCTGAGAGAAGAGTCCAACTCCTGCCTCACCACAACCTCCCTTTAGGTAGTTGTAGAGAGCTATAAGGTCTCCCCTGAGCCTCCTCTTCTCCTTCTCCTATACCTTTGTCAAAAGGTATAAAATAAATAAGAGATGAAAGAAGTACATTAGCACCAAAGTGTCAAAGTAGGGACCTGGGTGACAAGAACAATTCAGGAAGTATCCTGCTCAGAGCTGCTGGATGTCCCCTTCTCATTGTGACTCCCCGGTATACTAAAGTCACATAGCATTAGGCACATGGGTTTCTGTGCTTGGGGCAGTGCCACAACAGGACTATGCAAGTTCTCCAGTGGGCTCAAACTCATTTGAAAAAGGAGGGAAAAATTTTAATTGGAACCTTAATTATTGTTAGTCTAGGTAACAATGAGATGTCATTCACCGCTTTTCTTCCAGGTTGCTTGTTGAAACTGATTTTTGCACCTCACCTCATGTTAAATCATAAGCTTATTCAAAAAACAGTCTTTGTCCTCTTATGAAGGTATAATTTACATAACAGAAAAAGAACATTACGATGGTGTTTAATGAGACATTCATTAGAACTGCCTTATGTAACCTATGAAATTTAAGCCAGGAGAGACAATTATGACCACCCAGATAATTTACCATTTTTCCAGTCAGATGAAGGAACAGAGAATGTCTAAAATGTCACAGAATGTCTATCTCGGGGTTTCATCTCCTCAACTAGATGTTCCCCCACAAAAACTGCTATGTGCACTCAGGGTTAGGGAAAGCTTTATGACATTTTATTTTCCCCTAATATCCCATGTGCAGCACAAGAGGATTGAAAATGCCTCATAATAAAACACAAGCCAAAATCTTCTTGGCAGCAAGCTAAATTAGTAAGAGTGCTGTGAAAAGTCTTTGAAATTGGATGGCACCAGTTAAGGGGCACACTGACAAAGTCTGGTGGACATATGGTGGACATAAGTCTCCAGAGCCATAAAACATGAGTTCTTTTTTTCATGTGGTGCTGATGGTTTGCTTTTGTTTAAAGTCTTGGTTTGTTTAGGGCAAACACTCACAACAAGGACTCAAACTGCTCCGTCTCACAGAAACAGCACTGTCTTGTAACCCTATTTGAAGTTATTTTTACCAGGTCACATTTAGCAACCAATGGAAGCTGAAAAACAATTTGACACCAAGATACGTGGAAAACTCTCAGACATATTTCACCGCAGTAGGTAAAGCCATGTCTGGACAACTGGAATCCATGTGCCTACAACAGTCTTCCACCCTTGATCACACTATGATGATGATGATGATGACGATGATGAAAACAGTCAAAAGGCTTTTTAAACCACAGAAGAAATATTTGCTTGGAATTTGAAGGATTTTGCAAAAGGCCACCAAACCCCAGCATGTTCCAGATGAAACATATCAGGCTCAACAGACCAGCCTTCCAAAGGTAAGTGGCTTGTCAGTAAAGTTCCAATCAGTTCTATTTGAAATATAGCACAGACATGGCATAGGCCTGCCTTCCAGTCTGCAGGAAGCATTTGATTCATTATTCTTAACACCCTTTAAAAGCAGGTCTATTGCAACAAATGCACATGCAGAACTACCAGTACTGTAGCACTGCCATAGAAAGAACATGAATGGAACCAAGGCTGTACCCAGCAGCAGTACCTGTGGGTAACAGAGAGGACTAGAATCCCAGTTTCAGTGATAGGGGACTGCAGAAAATTATGAGTTTGGGTCTGGGCTAATCCTGAGGCTACTGGCATTTACCATGGTTTATTTTACTGGGACTCCTTCTGGAAAAGTCTTTTTCTATTAACCATATTTTTTTTCATCAGAAATTTTCCTGCAAGTCTTTGTGCTCCAGGTTCATCTTCAATGGTCTATTTGTTAGATGAGATTTAAACAGTAGCTGAAATATAGGAAACTCATTCAGAACTGCTAATAATTGTGAAAATGCAGTGAAAAGTACTACTGGCAAGTGAAACTGAAAGCTGAATCTTGAGCTTCACTTCCCTAACTGGTTCCTTTTCTCTTAAAAAAATGTATTGATAGCTTCTACTGGATAATTTACTCCTTACATTTACGCATATCAGAGTCAAACTGCATGGTAATAACTACTACTCTTGCAGTTAGTAACCAGCAGTTACAAGCATGGTTATAAGGCAGAGACATCGATTCTGTGTCTACAGTACCAGGCGGTACATTACTGAACCAGCTGAGGTATTATTTCCTCAGTGTGGTGCAAGTACACTTACCATGCAGATCTGAGTTTGAAAGTTATAAAGGCTCATTTGAGCAATGGAAGAGCTCTCCTTATTAGGTGCAGCATTGCCTGTAGGCCCATATATGCAGCTCCACACCAGACTACTCTACTTCTTGTGCAGTGTTTGACACTGGAAAAGATGATGTACATCTGTTCCAAACAACTGGTATACATGTGACTTCAACAGCTTTTCTTAGTTTAGTATCTTCCCAGGAACTGGGCTAGTTACATACACAGTCACCACCTCTAGAGCTCTGCAAAACCCTCTGTGTGTAAGGTAGAACCACTGCCTGTGTGTACACTCAGAAGGCACACCTGCATATGGAAGCACACTAGATTTTTCTCTCTAATTAATTAAAAGACCTACAATTCAGTGACTTCTTGCCCCCATAGAGATTTCTTATAGGTCTGTAAATTTGACATACATATTAAAAATTTGTAGCTTTGTACCTGTGTTATAAACAGGAACCCAGTGGTAGAATTCATTCTGGTAAGGAACTGTATCAAATTCACTGCACTGCATCTGACGAAACGTTGGCAAACCTTTGCGACAGGGGCTAATGTTACACATGCGATATCTTTTCCTTTCTCCAGTGCAGTAGTCTCCTCCAAACTGTGGTCTAGAAAAGGAACATTGAGATTGGGATGTGAGATTCTGTGTAAAAGTAGTTTTAGATGAGCAATATCTCTCAGGGTCCAATGGGATAATGAGGTGAATCTGAATCCTTGACAGGGTAGAGATACTGTTCACATCTTTGAGTACCCACACATGTCATTGTGGAGCACAGAGATCAAGACATATCTTGTATCCCAAAGAACTGCTTGGGACATGGCTCAGCTGAGCTTAAAACAAATTACCTTATTAAATGAACTACCCTAAAATACCATCTTTTCCAGAATGCTTGACCATTCTTCCAGAAATGTCAAGTCATTTCTGCTGTTGGGCACTCTCTTAGTGATTTTTGAAAATTAGATGTAGTCTTCATGAGCTCAGGTATGTATTAGAAAATTCTGCCCTTCACGTTCTGTATCTATCCACTCATGTGGCTGAAGCTCAAACAAAGCTGATGACTGGAACAAGACATGAAAGCTGAGTCACTGATTTCCCTCAGGAACAGACAGCTAGCTATTGTTCTCATCTGGTGTTTGCTGACATTTAGTGATTCAAGGTAGTATTATTAAAGCAACATTTCTATTGTTTCTGCATAGCCTGAATGCTAAATAAAAGGATTTTTTCACTTTGTGTAGAAATAAGCTCCATGAAGAGTAAGGATAAAATAAGGAGATGATGATTGTAAAGGGTGAGCCAACCGAATTTCATAAATTGCTTACCTGGGAAGGACTGGTGTTCAGTTTCTGTGGCACCTGCTTATAACACAGCATCACACAAGGTACCTAAGGTCTTGAATAAAAGGTATGAAAAGATTGTGCATTTTGCTTACTCTGGGTTATCGCACGGTCTCTCTGCGCTCTGAACTCCTGCCCCACATGTCCTTGTGCAATGGGACCAGGATGACCAAGCGCCCCATCCGCCATGGATTGCTTCAGGAGTCTTGCCTACTGTAATACACTCACCAGAGAAGCACCACTGAAGAGAGAAGAGAAAGGACAAACAGCTTCCAATCATTATTGCAGGAAAAAGTTATTGTGAATGATATTTATTTCAGTCTCTGAAGGTGAAAAATGGAAATTAAATGGAGATGTCACTGGATGTCCCTCTTTCACATTAGACAATGACAGAGCTACTGATGGTTCCTCTTCTGCCCTTTTACAGGCAGCTCAGTTTGCAGGCAACACGGCTCTCAGTCACCTTGTTTTCTCCACACCGAGTTCCATCCACAGCTGCATCCAGTTTGGAGCGGCAGGAGCCTTTCACTGAGCACCACAATGTTTGACAAAGGTTCTGGAAAAGAAAGAAAATTGCAGCAGTCTGAGGCACAGCTGAATTCCTATGGCCAAGATTTTCAAAAGTCTCTTGTGGTTTTGTGCAAGCTTATACAGGCTACATATCCACATACAGATGTTCGGGATTTTCCACAAATGGGAATCCACCCAGCGTTCAAATTAGTGTACAAGGAGTGACTATTTGACAAATTCGAAATTGTAAATACTTTCTGTGAACTATGTGAGTTTAAATATTGTTCTCATTTGCTTCTCAGCTCCCAGCCACACAGGAAAAAAGGCTTTACAAAGTTTGGGCACTATTGTTTAGAATAAAGGTGAAGAGAGTCTGTATTATTTTCATTTGATGAGTACTAATGAATTCACTATTCAGTTTTACATTGCTGTCTGCCTGAAAACAGACAGAGAAATCAGAGAAGCTAGCCAGGTAAGTAAAAGCCAAGTCATGCCTTCAAGTGTAATAACCAGGTTAATATTCATGGAGGTCCCAAAACCAGATGGGGAAAAAAAGACCCAACACAGAGACCAGGCACTTGTGAAAATCCAGACCCAGTGAGCTACTATCAACATGTGGCTTTGTGCAAAATGCAAAATTTGGTTGTTGGCATCTCACCTGTCTCTATTTAAAACAGCTAAGCTTAGGCACAGTCTCTTTTGAGAGAGTTGCCTTTTATTTACTTTCTGCATTGTATGTTCGTTTTGGTTTTCTTTTGGAACAACTGAAAGAAAGTTGATAGTACGGAACGTCTCAAAGCACTCCTAATCTCCAGCTGGAATGCAGTGTCTGGGGCTCATTTAGCTGCTTTTGGGCAATGTATACAGGCCAAAAGTTGTTTTGCAGTTCTCTATTTATAGTTCAATAATAGCCTTACCTGGCAATTCTTTGTGAAGACATTGTTGTGTAGGTTCTTAAGGAAGAGCTACCCCAGTGTTCTGACAAGTGAATTTTCTTTCATTGTGAAATTAGTTCTTTATTTTTAAGTCTTAGAATATGTTTTATGAGAGACCAGAGAGAGGCACAGACACCAAACACAGTGTTCCACCAATAGTCACATTTCTATGACACACTCCCATAGATTTCAAAGTCAAGAGTTCGTGAAGCAAGTTCTCTAGGCTTGTAAGATTTTTTCCATATTGATCTCCATGTACCAGAGTTTTCTCCATCTTTAAGAACATTATAATCACAATAGTATAAGAAAAATAATTGTTTACTGTGTGCTTTTGAAGGTAACAGCCAGGAAATTAATCTTTCTACCACAGACTCGCTGTAAGACAAGTGATTTTTATCATCAGCAATAAGGTATGCAGCTTCCATCCAATCTGTGGTATCAGGGTGTGACCCTTAAAAAAATCCAGTCAAAAAAACCCAGTTTCACTGCAGCCAGCAGAAGTTTTGGAGATAAAGAGAAGGTAATAAGATAAAGATTCTGAGCTCCTACAGCCTGTCCTACAGGAAGCTATGGACCCATCTATCACTTGGAAAATTCCTCCTTCTAATCTGTATTTTGCTTTTATTTTCCTTATTAGAAGGACAATATTTATGTATTTCACAAGATGCTCAGAAGACTACCTAAATGGTTTGTTGAAACCACTATCTGAATTCTAAAACTCAGTCTTTTCATCACTGAACCCTTGGGCATCTTCAGCTAAATGCAGACTCTTCTCTCAAAAATAATCCATAGATCAAATTCAGTCAGACATTAAAAGTTACAGAACAAATGTAGCCTAATGAGTGAGCAAGTGTTAGGTAAATAGTGGAAAGGCAAAGAACAGTCAGAGCTGTTAGACAAAATAACTATACTGATCATTCAACATGCCAGCTAGACTATCCTACTCTCTTTTCCTTGCCTTGCCAGTACAGCTATCTGCAAAACACAGGCCTTCCAGTAAAATGCAAAATGAGATGATACCAAGCAATTTTCTGACATGTTTACCTGTAAAACTGATTAATCAAGAGATGTCAAATGTAAAGGCATATTAGGCCCAAACCCAAGGAGGGACAAAATGAACCAATACTGCAGAATTACACTTTAATTTTTGATCTGTACCAACAGACAAATAACAGCAACTGAGGAAACTGGAACAGGGAGTAATGAAAGCAATCTTTCAATACCTACTTCAGATTCAGTTCTGCATTGGTAATCATGTTATCTATTAAGTCTGAGAAGATTATTCAGAAATAATCTCTGTAATAGAAGGGTAGATAAGGAAACACATAATTATCCAAATGGAATAAACAGTCAACATTGGCAGTCCTCAATCCACGGCTGTGCACGAAACCTTGCCTATAAAAGTCTCCAGCACCGCTGATAGCCATTGCACCACTTCTGCTGTAGCTGTATTTAACAGGGTAAACAACCTGGATGCTGTACGCAACATTCGCTGCAAATTACTGCCCGAAACACAGTAAAAATCAGTGATCACTTAGCTAGACTAAGTTCAGAACTGCTGTTTCTGAACTGTTTTGAGTAGAAAAAGGCTGCAGAAAGGCAAATAGCTTTGAATGTGCTAGGTACAGTTAAAATACCACACCACTGCACTTGATACAATTTGTTACTCTACAGTGGCTCCTAGGTCTTGTGCCACTGGGATTATACTGCATCTCCACACAACACTGATTTGCCCTGCTGTGAGATGAAACACAGGGTACTTTATAAATCATGCATTTCCACATAAAAATCTCATGTTTCATGGGAAAACAAAGATTCTTCAAGGTGCATGGATTGAAATTTCCTTTTATTATTTAGACCATGAAGAGTGTGAAAAATCAGGGCTTCCAAAATACAAGGCAAACAGTGCACTAAGTCACTTCCAGAATCTGCGGAGTGGAATTAAAACAGTGTTAGGGAAAGCCTGCTCTGCACGTCTACCCTATGAAACTCTGAACACGCCACATTTGTAGTCATTGACTGAGATTCACTGATTGCACTTCCACATTGTTTAAGAATCTTAAGTTATTATTAAGGAGAATGAAGAAACACTTACATCCACATCTTCACAGAAAGTAGCATTGGAGCCATACTGAAGCTGGCACTGGTGATGTACATCATAAATAACTCCAGGAGCAATGATTGGGGACTTCAAAACTTCTTTTTGGGGAATATCATCCAGACAGAATCCCCACCCACGGCTAAAAGACAAAAGCTGCATATTAAAACAAAAAACACAACCACAGTTTTTTCATACTTCTGTATAAACTTCCAATATCTAATTCTTAATGGTATTTTTTAATATAGCCTTTTGAAATAACACTTCCAGATTCCAGTTAAGAAATGCTGAAGTGCTGCCAACAAACAGTACTCCACCTACTAAAAGTTAGGGAGCATTACAGAACTAAATTTAGCCTGTCAAAGTGGAAATGTTATGAGGTCATTATGGTTTGCAGAGTGGCTTCAGAGCAAACCACAGTCTCTGCTTAAAGTTATACCACATTACTGCTTTTAAAAAGTAATGAAAGCGAACAACTCTTTGAAGTCAAGTGCATGCCACTGTGGCCAAATCAAAGTTTATGATGTTCCCATTAAAGTCCTTGATGGAAAGGCTTCTCCCTTCCTCATAACGCAAAAAACTTAAGGTCGCACCAAATCTGAGTTGATACACCAAGACTTGAGTTCACTTCCAGAGAGGAAGAATATAATGGACTTTTTCCTAAACAATAAGTAGTAAGTTTGGGGTATGCCCTCCTTGGGAAAAAAACCCCACATCTAGTAATGTAATAGTACAGGATTTACTTTAAATTCCACATAACAATCTCATACACAGTTGTGCTAATTTCATCAAAATGCTACAACCTGATCACTCACTCTAGGAAACGTGTGATGTATTCCTTGCTGCATTGTGACCAGGTGAGTGGAGTAGGATCATACTGCAGCTGTCGGGACATAATATATGGTCTCCTTCCAACAGGCTCACAGTCATTCTCTTTTCCATCATGCTGGATACCAAAACTGGAGAGAAAAACCCCAACATCTAATAATTCCAGTTGACTAGTTGCACCACAATACCTATCTATGGGTTCCACACTGTCCTTAAAAAGGCATTAAAGTTGCTTCTTCCATTGGCAGCTAAAACAACCATATACAAGACCTCACCGAAAGCCTATAAAAAATCTACACTCCAACAAGCTTTCAAACATTTCTGTTATGTACAGGAATATTGTCCAGTACAAAATAAAGGACAGACTGCCAGAGACTACCTTCAGTATTTTGAAGGGAGTTAGAACAACCCCGTTGCACAGTTGTGCCAGAAGTCACAGTTTAAACCTCAGTTATGTTTAAGAGCTTCCTAGCTTTTGGATCCCAGTTATTTCAGACTTGTATCACTTTAACTAAGATCACGTTTTGGAACACTCTGTCTCACACTGCCTTATAATCACATTATCTATTGTTTATTTCTTTTTAAATTGCTTTTGAGGCAGAGATACCATCTTCCAAATTACTGAACATTTGGCCTCTAGCCTCCTGTCCTTCTTCCCATTCAGCTTTCTCAATCTGTGTCTTACAAACAGACCTCCATGGCAGGTCTTTCGAACATGGTTCTCTCTAGCCTCTTTGACATATTAAGGGATTTCTTCAGAATCATAGAACGGTTCGCTTTGCAAGGGACTTTAAAGATCATCTTGTTCCAACCTCCCTGCCATGCACAGGGATACTTTCCATTTAACCAGGTTTCTCAAACCCTCATCCAACCTGGCCTTGAACAGCTCCAAGGATCGGACATCCACAGCTTCCCTGGGCAACCTGTTCCAATGCCTCACTGCCCTCACAGTAAAAAATTTACTCCTAATAGTTAATCTAAATCTGATTTCTTTCAGTTTAAAACCATTATCCCTCATCTTATCACTGCACTCCCTGATATCGAACCATAGAATGGTTTGGGTTAGATTTTATTCAACAACTTCTAAACTCATAAATTCTGGGTGGAATTCAGCTGATTAAACATACATGCCTCCACGTCACCTCATCCTGATGGAGTTTATCTGAAAAAATAATATACAAAGATATTGATACATAAAGATGTTGATGCCTACACTATTAACATATGAAGGTACATAAGCCCTTTTATGGAAACATAGTGAAAACTGACTCAGGTTGTGATTCAGTCATTGATCAGACCAAGTGAGTTCAAACCACTTAAGACCTCTTTCTGGAAAATGTAATAGTACCATGACTCAAATGTTCCAAAAGCAGGGCACGAATTCGGTCTGAATCAACTGCAGTAATGGATCTGAGGTATAAAAGTATGTCCCCTTATTGACAGGCTCGTTTCCATGAACAGTTCTGTTGACACAGGAGGCAGCAAACATCTAGAGGTACAGCAGGGGGAAGAGTTAATTTTTGGCATTGATCTAAGGAGTGCGTACATGGCTTTCTTCTCAGTTTTTGTTCACCTATTCTTTCAGACTTTTATTGTGCATATTTGACCTTTTTAAATTATGTACTCTAAATTAGCCTAAGGGAAGCCTGGTCTCGCGTTAACAACAAATCGTATAGTACTCAAATTTTCTTTGTGGAGACAATTCTCACAGGCAAGGCCCTGCACCACTCCTGCAAAGGCAAATCTAGCAGTACTCTGTCTCACGGCACCAAAGAACAGGGAGTCAACAGGCTATAGCAGGAGAAGTTCATGCACAGCTCTGTGGGGAAGAAATGTCATCTGACAACTACTGTTAATGAAAAAAGCTCCCAGTCAGCAAAAGGTTGTTGAGACCAAGTAACTAAAACCAAGCACCCAGATCCAACTGCAATGATTTCAGCATTATTTACTCATGCTATTTCCCTTCTGGCAATTGAGGGACTGAATAAAGAAAAGCCAATCAATGGGTGATAGATAGGATCAATACTTGAGTTATATTTGTATCCACTTATTGTTATTGTTATCGTTATTATTATCATTATTGTATCCTATCAGGAAATAGACACTTAATCCTGACTGGTGACTGGGTGCATAATGAAGGTAATGTGATTATAAATATGGCTGCGAGCCTGTCACCTAGCCAGGCTATATGATTCAGCTGAGAATTGTAGGTGTTATAGCCAAACTGGAGTACAGGTCAGTGTCAAAACAGATTCAAAAATCAGATTTTTTTTTTAGGTGACTTTAATAAACAAAATAACCTGCCAAAACACCCTTAGAAATTGGAAATACTGAGAAATCTAGTTTCAAGTAAAAATAGCCAATCATAATAGAAGCTTATCTGTGTCCAAAACTTGAATGTGCAGTTCACTTGACCTAAGTGTACCCAGAACAGGCATGCTAATATATAGAAGATATCAGTTGTCCAAAAGTCACTTTATTTGTTCATCAAAAACGAGAACAAATATTTGATATTTTGCTGAATTTGACTGCTTGAATTAAAGGTGGTTTCTAGCTAGTCTGTAATATTGGAATATCTTGATATAATGAAACAGGTATGTTTTATATATATTATCTGGACCGATTTGGAGATCATCTAAAGTAAATGCACAGTAATTTAGTACATACTTGGAAAAATTAACATGATTAAGTGATGTTTCCCTGTAGCTTAATTATTTCATTATGATGTACTGCCCTAGGAGACTCTGTTAAAAGGGGTAGATTGAATAGTTGTAAACATAAACAAAGGTCATATGCTTAAGAATCTCTTTCTTAATCCTTTGCAACAAAACACAGTTTTTATTTTAATAATAGAAACATTAACTTAGTCCTTGTTTTGTTTCTGTCTGGTAATTAGAAGAGCAAATTAAACTTGGCTAGGTTCCCCTTCTCTTTCAACTATACCTGTGTCCAAGTTCATGAGCAATAGTGAAAGCCAATGGAAGGCCAGAATCTTCATTAATGTTACAGCTTCTGTGAGGTTGACACATGCCTGACAGATGAGACAAACCTAAGGTTTCACATGGACGATTCATGCCAGCACAAATGTCCTTTCTAGAATCACAAAAAAGATGTGCCATTAAAAAACCTTAAAAATAATTGTAGAATGTCACTTACATTGGGTGATAAGCCTCCATCTCATATTGCAGTCGTACTAATTTGCATTTTAACCAAAGTGAATGTATACGCAACACAAACATGCACTTGTTCTGCTATTATCATATTATACTGCTATTATTTGTAGTCACTATTTACATTTCTGTAGTACATAAATACATGTTTATTGTCAGCTTGTGCAAGAAACCTGTTTATTTGGACAGGTAAACCAGGCATCGTGAGACTTCTCATTTTCATTCTTATTTTAAGATTTGTTGACTCTCTTTTTTACTCTACCATTTGAGATTTTCTTGTGTGTTGGTTATTTTTTGGCTAACAGACTTAGGTTCTATTTTTTTCACACCTTAGGCCTAATCTTTTATCTGAGTTTGTGCAGACTGGATCCATTCTCTCGGGACTTCAAAAGTTTTATTTCATGCCCTACCACAACCTCCCTGTGTAACCTCAGTCATCAACTTTAAGTTTTCCGTGATGCCTTTGCTCACTCACAAAAAAATATTTTGTGTCTCTTTAATAACAGTATTTTAAAACCAGGCTGTTGGAAGCTTAAAAATAAGTGGCTTTGTGTTTGCAAAACCCTAGTCCGTTCTGAACTGCATCTGTATGTTATTCTAGGATTTCTCTTTATGGAGTTGCTTACCTCCTTGCTACATCATTTTGGTATATTCCCTCAAAGAAGTATAAAGAAGTGATTGAGCACAAAATGAGATAGGATCAAGCGGGGAAAATAACCTGAGCTCTGCAAATTGCTAATCTCTCGAGACTCACAGACCTCAATTTCCTGAATAAGAAACATCTCTAATAAAACACCCACATGCATACATAAAGTGTTATATGTACTTTGAAACCAAATGAAAAACAATCTCTTTAAAAGGTACAGCACGTCTAACTTTATCCATGTTTTTATAATATAGTTCACACTGTCTGCCTGTATAGGTGTCAGGCCTGCTCACACTAGGCTATTTTTGCATTAACACTGTGTTTCAGAAACAGCATGTCTTCACCAGACTGTTTCACTGGGTTCTACGCAGGAGGAAGTAAACGATAACATAAGCCTATAAAAAAACACCATCACCAAAACCACTGCACCAAACAAAGGTTAGTCACAGCCTGCTGTTGCACCTGGTTAGAAGGACAGCCACATCATGGTGTGTAGGGTTGACGTCACTCTTGGGATTGACACTCTTCTGCCATTTGCAGAAGCTGGCTAGTGTCTTATCAGCATGATGAACTATCTTCAAGCCTTGCTGATGGGAAATGAAGGAAAAATTAGTGTAAAGACCACACTGCATTGCAATAACACGTTAGTGATGTTAGCTGTGAAGCTGGGCAAACTTTGAAATGCAATTGGTTAACTTTTTGCTTAAAGCTAGACACATCTTTAGAAACAATGATATATACTTATCTACCTTTTGAATATTCAGTTTAAATGTTGATAGTTTCGCAACTGATGCAGCTGAATGAAAAATTAAATGTAGGAATGTACATATTTTTTGGTAAGTGAAATGCATAAAACCCAACGCTGAACTGAAACCTTCAAACAAACACTTTATATTCTCTTGAAAGCAAGTCTTCCTCTACAGAGAAGGTAAAGATTAATTGGTGTGGGACTTTATGTTCAAGTTTGTCACTCAATGATATGTGAACAATCACACGCTTAGGGAACAGCTGTGCTTCAAAAGCTGTATTTGTTTCACAATATTTTCCACTTCTGAAGAGAGCCAATGCAGTCATAGACATTCCTTCCTCATCTTATTGTTATATGGTACACACAAAAGTTACTGAAATTTCTTCAGAAACAAAGTGTGCAAAATAAATTCATTCAAACCCATATTTTCTCATTTCTGGTCTTGGGCATTCACTGTACCTTGCCTCAATTCACACCACCTAAATTTTAAACTTTTTACGAAGCTTCTAAATAACATTGTTACCACATAGTAAATAAGTCTGGGCAACTTAAACCCAAATTTTGAAAGATACCCAACAATGCTGTTTGCAACATTGCCATGCTTAACTGAATAGAAATCCATGGGCTATTTTCAGAACAGCTGTAGGAATTTAGCAAGTGATCCTTATTGGAGGTCCCAATGGATTTCAGGTCCTAATTGTCCTATAAAGGTGTGAACTACAGGTTTTGGAATGCATATTCTTACACTGAAGACTATTATGATAGACTCTATCCTAATAATTATTTTAGGAGACACAGCCTGACCCTACGGCTTTGTTCACTGCCTACAATAGAATTGGGAGCATCTAGCTTGTGGTCATAAATTATAAACCAATGAAAAAAAGTCCCCTTAACATGTTCCTGCCGTCAGAGCAGACTATGTCATGCAGAGCGTTTCAAAACCAACTATAAAATCAGGTCAATCAACATGCACTTAAACACGTAGCAATATATTTGGGAATGAGAGACATCAGAAGCTACCAATATACAGCTAGTTCACAGGAATGATCATTGACTTAGTCCTCATTTTTGAGTTTTGAAAGAGAGCTAAAAAGAAAAATCTGTGTTGAAGCTGCACAATAGCAGATTTACTTCTTCAGAGACCTGCAAATATTCTAGCAATACACTTTTTAATACAGTTCAGGTAATGCTAGGGAATTAGATTCTGAGTAATGACACATACATTAATTTCTTTTTCTCATTTAGTCTTCCTTGGCATCCCACGTTCTTTTGAGACCGGGGAAATTCCATATCCCAATTCCTAATTTGTCTGTTTTAATTACATTTTCCTTGACAATTTTGTACAGAAATACCTGAAACCATGAGCTAATTACTTTTCTATCCAGGGCAATATTCAATCTAAAAGCAAACACGCCAAAGATTATAGAAGAGCAATATGAGCACATTATTTCAAGAAATGAACCCTCCTATTCATAATTATGGCTCAATGCATTGCTCAGTCTCACAAGTGACATTTTGAGGAAAATAAAAATCCTTACCTCCTCCTCTTCAAAGAGGATAAGCCGGACCAGCACAATGTGAATTGCATTGCCAATGCTTGGATCATGGAACAACCCTGTGACCTATGCCAGAGCCAGGAGGTATGAGATTAATTGATTCCTCTATAGTAGAACAGGACTTTAGAGAGAAAGTACAACATTTACTTCAAACACACTGTCCATCTTGGGGCAGGGGGCAGGGGTGCTGTTTTGGTTTTTAAATCCTCAGTGCACTTCATTGAAAGTTTACTGCAATGCAACAGACATTAAAACTTTTCCAAATGAGTGATGACACAGGATTTGGATGAAGCTACTAAGCTAAAGAGCAAAATCATGTACACAATTATTTTATATCCATTTCCCTTACAGAGAATGCAACAACTGGCTCCTTCACTGCCTGCTCAACCACTTCAGAGTTCTTAAAAAACACTAGCAAAATACAACGTAACATCTAGAGTCACGTGACTGATGGAGAGATCCACTCAGGCTGCAAAAGAAACAGAACATCAAAATTGTCCTGTTTTGATTTCTTAGGAATGAACTTCTGCCACAATAAAGGAAAAAGAAGTCAGTGCTAGGCAAACAGAAATCAGTTAAATGATGGATGCTCTTCTGCTTTCACGACACAGAAGAGGATGTTAAGAACAAAGTAAGGATAATGAATCCATTAAAAACATCCACATAAAAAAAACCTAGAACTGAACTCGGTGAAGATTTGACACAAGTAAGATCTGATAAACGTCATCACAATGGTGAATTAGGCAGGAGGAAAGGGACAGAAGGTACTCATAATCTATCTATATGTGAACTATGCCATACGTCACAAGAAATACAAATGGATAAAATGGATTGTATTTAGATCAAAACTGTTTTGGAGAAGACTCCTAAAGGTGGAAATTCTGTTTTTGAATACAAAGGTCTAATTTGGGCATGAGTCTTTTTACAAGGTATTAGACTGGAAATTGAATCTTGCGGGTAATCATATCGTCTCAGGTACAAACTGCAGAGAAAATTTTAATACTTGTTTGTTCCTGAATATGATCATGACAGGGGTTTATTCCATGTATTTTCCCTGTGTGGATAACACCTCGTATGCTCAAATCAGCTTTGTGTCTGTTTACTCAGGCTCACTGCCTCAGTAGCTCGTCAGCCACTCAGGCACAGTTGGGAACGTACTGTATATTCATAATTGTCAGAACAGTTACCATGGCTAGTATTACACTATGATTAATCTCACATATATTACACATGTACCATGATAAGGACATAGAAGACATCCTCAATATACTCTCCAAGATCAATTTCTACTATGATACAGATAATATCACATGACATATCTGCAGGCAGCCTTAGGAAATGCTACAGCTTCTTCCCAGACCAACGTATGTTTTGACACTTGCCACACAGGAAAACATCAGAAATTTTAATTTTTTGTTAACATTGACTTTGTATTAGAGAACAGGATACTTATCTATAAAAACAGCTGTACTGGTTTTAACTAGGACAGAGCTAACTTTCTTCATAGTAGCTCATATGATGCTGCCTAGATTTGTGACTAAAACAGTAACATACTGATATTCTAGCTCTTGGTAAGTTAGTACAGTTTCCAGTGGCTTTCTGTGTTTTATCGTCCACAGATACAGGAAAGAACCTACAGGCTTAAAACTGTAAAGACTGTCTCTGTTGCTGTAGCTACTGACCTGAAATCATCAATAAGCAACAGAGGAGACAGCGAATTTCAGAGGAAAAAAGAAAACAGTGTTAGTATTTATAGCTATAAGACTTCCCACATTCAGAATTCAGAGAAAAATTATACCTACACAACATGTAAGGAAAACATGGTTTAAAACAGAGTTCAAATGAATCTAATTCCATTTATTTTAGGAAACTATGTTACAGACTTATTTCAAGATGATCAATAAGGCAATCCAATTAAAATTTGTTTCATTCATTTATCTAGAAAAATTAAATACTCTACATACCATATTCATTATAGTGAGGATATATGATTCCACATGCTCACTTCCATGATATTCAACCATCTTACTGTCTGCAACCACAAGTGTCTCCACCCATCGCTCCTTGCTGACAGAGCGCCGAGAAACCTTTCTGACAGCCATATGATTTTGTTGCCATCTCTGTCTCCGATGCTGCTGCTGCTCAAAAAAGCTGAGGGTATCTGAAAGAGCAGGAAGCAACGCTGACTTGAAACTGTTTTCAAGGTTGATTTGAAGCGTATGTCTGTGATACTTGCAGACACAACAGTAGCATTGCGGAATGACGGGATGATACAGATTAGAAGGGACTTCTGGCTGCCACCTACCTGACCCTATGCACGACCAGCTCCATGGTTACACCACCCTGCTGAGGGCTCTGTCCACTGAAGTTCTGGATACCCTCCAAGATGGAGTAAATACGCATCCAAAAGTTACGCTTACTCAAACACCAGGCATTAAGGAGCAAGACAGAGTCAAGCTAATAAAATTGGATCTGGAATGTCATTTTCAAGTAATTCTCTTCTGCAGTTTGTCTCCACACTTTCTAATGACACTTGTTCATAGTTAAAGACAAGGCATATGCTTTCTCCACAGACAGCTATTACTCTGAGCTCTGGCACATCCACAAACAGTTTGTTCTGTGCATGAAAAACATCCATCCTGAAGAGTGAGAACACTTGACCAGCAGGTGTCATCTAAATACCGGCCAGACCCCTCAGCTGCAGGAACCTCAACTGCTGTCATCTTTTCTGACTGACAATCAATATGTGCTTAGCACTTCCACTATTATTTTAGGATCTGTGCATCTAAATCCTTTTGGGAGGCGTGTTTTCACTGTAAAGTTGCTAGCAACTATGCCATTTACTCAGTGGGACTAATTACATTCCACTTGTTCTAGCTCTGAACACCAGATGACTTTGTTACTAGAGAAATATTGGCAATGTAAATACCCTATGGCTTCGAAAAGAAGTGTGAGATGCCAGTTTGACAGCAATTGGTGGCATTTCTCCAACCTAGATGCCAGGGAAACACTTCTATGGTGCTGGGATTCTCTGAGTCTTAGGAAGAATCAGGAGCACCTGTTGCTATTACAGATACTGCAGTAGTCCTTTGGTATCTCATTCACAGATGTCCTTATTCCAGATGGGGCAAATTCACAGGACAGAAAGACAGCTCCCACGTCAAAGTGCTTACAGTCTGTCCAGCATAAGCCCCTCTACTGTGTAGCAAGGACAGTTATCCAGCATTACCTCCATCTCCCAGCACAACTAAGTGCTGAGTAACAGTAACCCAGACCACTCCTAACTTGAAGAACGGATGACCTGACAGCTAGGTCCTAAATTTTGTGTTCATGTCAGCAGAAGATCTGTTGTGTCTTCGTCATGAGAACAAACCCTTTGAAAGACCTAAGTTCAGCCAGAATGTATCACAGAGCCTTGCATGTCTACAAAACATGGTGCCACTATACAGTTAATGATGTGTATAGTACATACCCCAAAGTAAAAGGTGATTGATATCTTGGTTTATTGTATACATGCAAAAGAAGATGCACAGGTCTTGAGAAATCAGTTCTCCGAGGTTAGTCTGAAAGATGCTTCAGAGAAAGAAATACTGGTACCAATAACGCATTAAATTGAAATAAGCCACATTAATGCATCTCTGGAGATGTTCAAGGCCAGGCTGGATAGGGCTTTAAGCAACCAGGTCTAGTAGAAGGTGTCCCTGTCCATGGCAGAAGGTTTGGAACAAGATGACCTTTAAGGTCCCTTCCAAGCCAAATCATTCTGTGATTTTATTATTCTATGATTAATAATCAAAACCACAGCAGCCACACTGCACTTGTAGAACAGATCTGCAATGCGCAAGTGTGTAGTATATAGCAGCTTCATTAGCTGCCACACACTATGACCAGTCAGCACTACATTCTGGTATCAGTTCAGGATGCCAGCCAGCATCAGGCAGGTACCACCAGGAAGCACACAAACCTCCAAACCTACCCCAGCTACGTTCACTCTACTAGACGGAAACCTCTGCCTCCCTGGGTTACCTTTTAAAAGATACTGTATGAAGATGAATTAATATACTGTGCAGAATGTCGTGCATTCTATAATGTAGATTCAGAATATAATAAACAAATAAATAAGTTTTAAGTTGTAAGTAAATTTCTTTTTGCATGAGCTGGCATTTACATTTTAAAAGATGCTGAAAGTACTACTTGTGTTGGATAAAGAACCATGAGATTTTTGACCTGCCTGGCAAGACAAACAGCACAAATAATAATTGTGTGTAAGAAAACTTAGAAAAAATGTAAACTCATTGCAATAAATTTCTAAGCTTCTAATTTTTGCTAGCTATAGATTGTCACAATAAAATATCCAAGAATATAAATTTCCTTTGTAATTACTGACCCAAATTCCTTGCCAGTGTCATCCCGTGCACCCATACCAACAGACTCTGTCCTGTAGATATGTCAACCAGTAAATAAAAGTTAGTCTATAAGGAATGTTGCCTTCCAATCAAGCCAAGGGACTCAAAGAGTGGCATACATTTTTGTGTCTTAATCATGAAGAATGACCTACATAGAAAAGTAGTTTCTTATCTACAGGGAAGAACATAATTTATGAGTAAAGATAAAGAAAAAAAGGTGGGTGTTTTATCTGGTTTTGTTTGTTTGAAATCTGCGAGGTTGTATTTAAGAGAAGGGAAATGGACTGTAACTGCTATAACCTCTTTCTCAACTCCACTAATCCAGGCTGCAGCATTACTCCTGCTGTCTTCCTCAACTTTTGTCCAGTTACTGCAATAGTCACCTCATTAGGGGCCACTTACGAGCCACATTCATTAGTTCCTCTTGTAAATTTGCATGAGTTTCAGCATTCTTTTTTCTGTGAAGTGCAGTTCTCAGTATCTACATTTTTAGGCATTTTGTGCTGAGAAAAACCTTCCCCACAGTTATCTGAACAAAAAACTGTTCAGACTGCTGGTTAAATGATTTGTTAATGGCCAAATAAAACACCATGCCAGCTGTCAGGCTTTATATTCACATCTCGCAAACAGCTTTATTTATGCCTAGATAGGTAAAAACATCTACACCAATCTAGACCACAGTAGCGAACAACCCTCAGGGAAAAGTGTGCAGTCCTGGTTAAGCAATGAGGCTGTGTACCCTGGAAGAATCTCAGAAGAGATCCAAGTTGTAAAATTAATGCCCGTTAGCAAGAGGATGCTGCAGACAACACTACTTAGTGACTGATCCCTCCAGTGCAGGGATCAAACCTGGAGCTAGTCTGTCTGCCACCTAAGGACTGGATCCACAGTCTCCTGGCAGCTTTTCTAGTTAGATGAAGCAGAGAACCACTGGGGGCTACATTAACATACCAGCAGCTACAAAGCAGAGTTGTGCTTGTACTTTGAAGTCTCTCTGAATGATGATTGCTCTGTTAAAGTTTTCATTCTGAAGTAAAATAATTTCACCTTGCTTGTAACTTATACCAGTGAAGTGTTGCATGTGATTTCAAATTTCCTGAGAAATCCCAAGTACTCTGTTCTCCAGGAATAGAAAACTTGACCAGACACACACCAGTTCAGGAATACACAGGAAGTGATGGACAGCTTGACATCTACTAACACAGAGTGCTGTCTGAGAAAAGCCTGTGCCCTCACACTCTTCCATCATAACTGCTGAGCAGATCACACTCCACTAGTAGCAGAAGAGAGGAAGTGAGTACTTGAACCCTGAGGATTTCCACAAATTTTTTGAAAAATAAATGTATCTGAGTTAGGTATAGTGCTGGAGTCTTTTGCATCAGAATAAAGGTAGTGCTGAAGGAATAACCAGGATAGTCTAGGAGTAAATAAAAAGAGGGCTGGCAAGAGATTCCGCTAATAACCACATGAAATTCAAGCAGCCATACTCAGGAGTTTCTATCTGTTTGGGGAGATAATTTTGTAGATGTAAGGTTTTTATTAGAAAACCTGATTCAGCCAAACAAGTCAATATACAAGATTCCACAGGTCATATATGATATCCAGCCTTATGACTGCATATCCCAGAGAAATGGTATAGATTACAACATTTCATCAACTTCTAGTTAGAAATGGTTGATGAATTCCATCAAAAAGGTTGTTTCTTAGAATAAAAATGCAAACTGGTTTTAGTAAAAATTAAAAATGTCCTCTAAAGCTATCCATACAAATCCTACCTGAATAATTCAACAACGTATGGGACCCTTAACTCTCAGCTACAAGGAAAGATTTTAAGTTAACTGTAAGACTTAACTATATATGAAAAAACAGTATTATACAAATTTTTCCAGTACAGGTTAAACCTGCATGGCTTCTACATGGGGAAGAAAAGTTATATTACCAAATAATTTCATTTTTCATTAGCTGACAACAGAATTATAGTATTATTTTGCCAATCTCTATGAAGAAATAGCTTTCTAATCTTTATAGTCTCACTATGAAACACATTTAAGTTCTTCTTAACTTTGAACAACTCATGCATTCAAAATGTTGCTAGATCATGGGTTTCTGCTAATTTCTGCTTATTTTCCCCCAGATTTCCTTAAAGAAGAGATATGACTCACTCACTTAAAGGTATTATGTGAGATTTCCATATCAAAGGGTCTTTTTGCACCTTTGTTTCCTGTAAAAGTCGCTCCAATAAGAGTGAAGCCAGTGCAACACAAGGGGACCTCAAGGTGCTAACTACACACAGCCACCTTTCAGCACCTCTGGAGATACACCAGGCTTTGAAGATGAAGGTGAAAATGTCTAGAAAATCCCAGAAGAGAAGAATGTCACCTATGACTGAAAGCTGTCAGACAAAATGTAGTACTGATTCATGTCTTCACTTTCTATCCTCACCTTCTTTCTCTCTAGGCAAGAGTCTTTTGAGTTTTAGCACTTTGTATTATTCACAGACAAAATGCTACATCGTGAGACATGGGATACGAATGATGCTAGGGATCCTACACTGTTCAGAACTTGCTACATTACGAATTTTCCTATAACTTTCACTTTGTCTTTGTTCTAAAACGTCTTTGGTTTAAGTATTAACAAAAATAATATAGTTTTGGCGTGAATGCTTCAAGAGGTCAATAAACTCTGATGTACAAGGGAAGATGAATAAACCTATTAAATAATGATTAAAAACATTAATCTAGCAATAAAAAGTATACACAAGCCCAACCACAGACTAAATAAAGGAAAGGCTGAGGAGTGACTCGGGTAATAAGAATTTAAAGGATAGTAAAGCAGAAGAAATCAAGACAGTTTTATGTTTTTTCAGGTTTTGGGATAGACGTAATGAAGGACTTGGGATTTCCCAGGACAGTGCTCTAGCTACTACACTTCTGGATTAAAAAGTTTTGAACTTTTCCTCATGAAGGAGGAGAGCAACTCTAATAGCTGATTTACTGCAACAACTTACTATTTACAAACCCCAAAGACAGTAATTGAACCCACTCCCCTAGTCTAACTGTGTCTGCTGAAATAAATAAGGCAGCCATCTAAAAAAGCTCAGTGAAATCAAATACACTTGAGATTTTGTACACATAACATCTTATATACACAATCATGAATACAAATACCCACAACAAAACTGAGTCTGGATGCTGACAATGAGAGACTATGGGCTTACGAGCTATACAAGAAAAATGCTACAAAACAAGGAAGAAAGGATGTGAATTTAAAACAGAACAGGTAACCAAACCAGCTCTTTTTATAAGCATTTCTGAAATGGGTTAGCCTAAATCACACAAACATTTTCTGAGTGTAAAGCAGTGTTCACACAGGAAACTATCACAGATATTTAATCCCATAATTCCCCATGTTGACAACCCCCAAGTCTCAACAAAAAACAAGAACAGAGAAAGCAAGCTTACAACTTTCCAAGCTTTGTTTAACACTCCTGCTGTCAAAAACATGAAGTATCAAACAATGGAGTCACACCAATTTAATGCAGAATGAAGCTAAAATTGGACCTGTGTTATAGAATCACAGAATCATGGAATGGTTTGGGTTGGAAGGGACCTTAAAGCCCACCCAGTTCCAACTCCCCTGCCATGGGCAGGGACACCGCCCCCCAGCCCAGGCTCCTCAAGGCCCCATCCAACCTGGCCTTGAACGCTTCCAGGGAGGGGGCATCCACAGCCAAATGCCTAATCTATATCTTTTCCCTTTCAATTTAAAGCCACTCCCCTTCATCCTATCACTGCAAACCCCTCCTCAGCTTTCCTGTAGCCCCTTCAGCTACTGGAAGGCCACTACAAGGTCACCTCAGAGCCTTCTCTTCTCCAGGCTGATCAAGCCTGATTCTCTCAGCCTGTCCCTATAGCAGCGGTGCTCCAGCCCTCAATGTATCAGTGTTGACTGATGCACTTATTCAGATACTGCTGCTGAGTATATCTGCCGCTCATTACCACTTAGTCTGGAAGAATGGAATGATAAATCTTCCAGGCCAGTGGCATCAGAACATACACAGAGAACATCACTGTAGGAAACAGATATGTGTGGAGATGTATATACATTGCAACCACAATTTTCCCTGTGCCTGAATATTATATTTTTCCCAGGGATTAAACACACGTAATACGGGACAATAAAAAATTAAAGCTGCATAAGATGCTTTACTAGGAGTACGTTACTTAATGTCAGTTGAACTTCCCATGCTCATTCACTTAGTGACTTAAGTGGCTGGTTCCTCTCTTTTTGGTGAAAACTTTTATGTGATGGATTAGAAGAACAAAGTGAATTTTCTATTCATTAATCTAGCACTTGGCAAAATGGAATCTGAAAACAATTTAACTTTCAGCACATGTGATGAAATCAAGTATCTTCTAAAACATAGCACATCTCACTGTAAGATAAATTTTCAAATTAAAAATTCACAATAAATTATCACAGTATCACTGTATCGTAAGGTTGAAAAAGACCTTTGAGATCATCCAGTCCAACCTATGACCCAACACCTACACCTACACCTATCTAGTTTAACGGTCAGACTTGATAATCTTAAGGGTCTTTTCCAACATAAATGATTCAGTGATTCTATTCCCAAAGCGTGCGTGCTCCTAAGGTCTGTTTGTGCAGGCACTATAGAATTCAGCAGTGAAAGAAAGCACTAAAACTCGAATGATACATGTTTTGTGGAGCTTCGTGGACACATGACAGAAAGACAAGTTATGAACTGGTGGACCCAGAAAACACCAGCACAGGCATGTCCATTCTCTAAAGTTACCCAAGTGATTTCCACAGCAGGCACTCTTCGCAGGCTGCCCTAATGCCAAGCTTTGAGAATTGGTGAGAACATAGGAAAGGTAGACAGAGAGTATGAATGCAAGGAAAGGTTCTAGAAAAAAGTTAAATCATGTTGTAAGAGGCAAAGGACAGGAAAAGACTACTAAGGGTTGTAACTCTAATGATTTGGGCAGTGTGAGTGATTTAGATGGAAGGTTTGCTCTTTGCATGTGGTTGGGACAGGAAAGCAACATGGTTTTCAAGCTATGCAGATTGCAGCCAGCCACCACAAGAACCTGAGAGGCAGCTGAAACAGGCCTTCATCTCCTGGGCTTTCATCAGCTTTTGTACCCACTGGCAGGCTAGGTGCTGTGTCACAGGGACTGAGGAGTGCCATTCCTCTTGGGCAAAATTTGAGATTCCCTTGGGAGGAAAAACAGCCCTCTCCTTCCACTTGAAGACTTACTCAGCTGTCTGCAACCACCTTGAGATTTCCTCGCACCTCCCTGCAGAGACCAGGATGGTGCTCCATACATCCAAGATGCCCATATTGGCTTTTTCATCCTTGCAACAATTGTGGAAGGACTCTCCACAATGATATCCTTCACAAAATTCCCCCTATATTGTCACCATCACTACAAAACCAGTATGTTCAGCACTGCTTTGCCTGTTTATGCTCCCCCATGCACAATCAGAAATGTTGGGTGTGTTTAAGAGCCTCCTCAAGGTCTTGAAGAGTTGATCTGTGTGCCACAGGAACTCATCTCTGGCTCATCGTTTCCCTTCAGTAAATACAGAAAACTAGCCACTTGCATCTCTCTGTGCTTGCAAATGATCAGTATGGAACCAGCTGGGATCAGCTGCTCCTGCCTCTTCTTGGGCAAGCACACACAGGCAGCCCAGAGCGGTCAAAAGCTGCCACCACTCCTGTGTTTACCCAGCCTGTTGGGTGGTCCCAAAACAGGACGCAGCCTTCCTATGGGCTGTGACCCTGCTCCAGCTCACAGCTTCACACACACAAAGAATCTTGTGAGTCAACAAGAAGAGAATCTCAGCTATTTGGTTTGCAACCATGTATGAAAATCATGGCTCCTGAACTAAAGCTGTTTCACCCACCTCTGTCCTCCTGCTTGTCCCAAGATCTTTGCATTCTTCAACACCTCTGGCCCTAACTGCCCGTCTTCCTCAAATGTCAAACAACTCCCCTTGCTGAAAACTCAGCAAGGTTCCAGCTCAGTTACAACTCCCATGAGTGAGTCCAGGCTTCTAGAACCCCTCATGCCATTTTTAGGGCCAACCCTTTCTCTGAGATGTCAGCACTCTCTACTCTGCCATCTCCACTCTTCATGGACTTGTTCTGGGTCAAAAACAGCTCTGAAGGTGCTGTTTTGCTCACCTTCCAGGAAGCTCTGGATACTTCCAGAAGTCAAAATCAGCAAGTAGAGACAGTAGTTTCTGTCGGACTTTCTTCGACATTATGAATTAATTATCCATATTCTCCTGGATAAAAAGTTGAATAACAGAAAGATTCTTCAGCAGAAGGAAGCATTAACTTCGCTTTACAAGTGGCAGATTTTGTCAGCTGTATTTGTAACGCTAGCGTTGCAAAAATGCAGGAGTTCAGGATATGATTCCAGGTCAAAAGCTTGAGTTGAAATCTGCCAGATCCTAGGAGAAATGTGGAATAAATCCTATGAATTTACAGACTGGGACAGGGCTCACTTATCCATGCATGGGCTTGCTGAGGAGAGAACAGAGTCCAGAAATATTCAGGGACTGAAAGAGGTTCTCTAATTTGTGTCAAAACTGCTTAGGTCACCAAAAAGTATGAGCACTCTATCTTTGCCCTCTTCAGACATCCTACTGGGTACCATGAATGAACATCATGAACATATACTGAGTCTCTATTAAAAAACTTAACTGCTCTCGAGTAGCTGCTCTGGAGCAGTCTCTTGTAGTTAACCAAGGATTTTCATGTTCTCTTAATAAAGCTCACCATCATGAGGAAGGTTCACTGTTTAAATAGGCTCTACAAAGAAACAGAAACTTAAAAATATTCCATAATAATTTACTATCTTCAGCTTCCAAATAACACTGGATGTTAAAAACACTTGCACATTTGCTTTTCGCTACCTCCATTGACTTTTGGAAGTCAAGACCAGTTTGTTACATCTCAGGTATTAATACTAGAAATAGTAATTTTGCAAAGTTTTCTGCACTTGGGAAGTACACCAGCACACTGGGCCTTAACCTTACAGATAATCACCTCACTGTTTCCAAGACACTGGATTAATATTTTCAGGACATTTTTATCATTCATTTCTCAAAGCTCTACAGAGGCATCTAAACAGGGTGAATCGATGGGCTGAGACCAACAGGATGAGGTTCAACAAGGCCAAGTGCAGAGTCCTCCCTTTGGATCACAACAACCCCATGCAGCGTTACAGGCTTGGTGAAGAGTGGCTGGAGAGCTGCCTGGCAGAGAAGGACCTGGGGGTGTTGCTTGACAGCGGTTGAACATGAGCCAGCAGTGGCCCAGGTGGCTAAGAGGGCCAATGGCATCTTGGCCTGTGTCAGACACAGCGTGGCCAGCAGGAGCAGGGAAGTGATTGTGCTCCTGTGCTCAGCACTGGTGAGGTCACACCTCGAGTGCTGGGTTCAGTTTTGGGCCCCTCACTCCAAGAAGGACACTGAGGGGCTGGAGTGCGTCCAGAGAAGGGCAACGAGGCTGGTCAGGGGGCTGGAGAACAAGTCCTGCAAGGAGTGGCCGAGGGCACTGGGGTTGTTTATCTTGGAGCAGGCTGAGGAGAGATCTCATCACTGTCGACAGTTGCCTGAAAGGAGATCGTAGCGTGTTGATCTCTTCTCCAAAGTGCAAATGATGAGAAGAAATGTCCTCAGGTTGCACCAGGGAAGGTTCAGATTAGATATCAGGAAAAATTTCTTCACTGAATGTGTTGTCTAGCACTGGCACAACATGCCCAGGGAGGCGGTTGAGTCACCATTCCCGGAGGTGTTTAGAAGATGAAGTGCTCAGGGATACGGTTTAATAGTGGACAGATACAGTTGGACTTTATGATCTCAAAGGTCTTTTCCAACCTAGTAATTCTATGACTTTATGTTTCAAATAATCTCTTTCAAGATGTCAACAGATATGTTAAAACCACTGAAACTAAAACAACAAGACTGAACCCACTCCAACAAGCATGCCCTTATTCTTTGGCAGTGCCACCACAAAACCTCGGATAGATTTCAAGAAGGCATATTCACCTGCTTCAGCTTTTCCTGATGTGAAAAAAAGTAAAAAATTCAGCTAAAAATATATTTTCAAGATTGGATTTGAGCGAGTTCTCCAGCTGTAACATGCCAGTCCAATTATAAAGCAGATACAAATAAATGATTTAATGTCCAAACATAAAATAGGTAACATTTTTTAAAAAATGCTTATAGATAGATCTGTGTCTCAGTATTTGCTGAACTGACCAGTCAAGAAATAATTTGACCCAAGGCCCTAAATATCTAAGTAAAAACATGAGGATCCATTTACTTACATTAATTAATGAACCATCCATTAAAATACATAAGGGATTATTTCACTGAGTACTGACAGTGAGAATTTCCTCTTCTTATAATCAACATTTTAAAAATTGCCTCTTAGCTGCCTTGAAATCCTGTCATAGAACACAAAAGGACAAAATACTAAGAAAATAATTTAGATTACACTTTCACCTTTTTCTGCATCTTAGTTTAGGTTTATTAACATAGAAGATAGAACCCCATTTTTTTAAAAACTTACCAGAAGGTTTCCTCTATGTCAGCCATAAAACTACCCATTGTGTGTGGTAGCCACATCAAAGAAAATGTATCATTCAACTTTTTAACACAACACACAAAGGGAGAAGGAGTTGGAAGAAAAATACGTCAGAACCCTATAAAAAAGTGTTTAGAGTACCCCTTGTAAATATTAAACATTTTCAGTCATCCAAGAAGGTGAACTGAAGGTGCATTAGTGTTCCTGATGTAAACAGCCAGGCTTTTAGTACTGTGTTTCAACATTTTATTTAGCTCATGGCTGTAAACCCATTGCTTTTCGCCTTTTTTTTCCCCAAAATAGTTTCTTACAGTTGAGAGGTACTGTGCGCTAACAGGACTGGAAAGGCGTTTTAAAAGCTGAAAAGTCAGACAGCCATCAGTGCTTTCCAAATACTCCCAAACCCTTTGAAAAACTAGTGTTCTCATCTATTAGTAAAGTGAAGATGAAACCATAATTCGATACTTGTATTAGTTATTTTATGTGTTATTGCTATTCTCAGGATTTTTCCAATGCTCTCATTTTAAAAGCTGTACCTGCTCATCAATCTGGCTAATTGTAAGTTGACAAAGGACAAAAGAGAAATTACTGCAGCACACTGGATGTGGCACAGCAGACAGGCTAAGGTATCACAGACCGAAGTGGTGCCAGACTTACTGGAGAATCATGAAAAAATAGCCTATGTCGAGGACCCCGTACTGGCACAGCCAACTTAGCAGTGCTCCCAGTGACCTCCACCCACAGCACTGCAGTTCTGCAGATCTAGAATCTAGAAGCGACAACTGCCTCTATGCCTTCCCTGGCGAGTGGTATAAAACATACTGAGGTGGATCACACAGCATGACTGAAGAGCAAATAAAGCAGACTTGTCTTCAAAAATGAAGTTAATTTTGAAACAAAATGCTATTCTCTCAAGGTTTGACCTGATATCTTTAAGAAATGCTGCATATGCTATAATCTTCTTATCTCTGGGATTATCTCTGGGATTAATCTTCTCATCATTCAACAGAGTTTATTTTGCCTTTCTTTGCATCAGCTGTTGTTTTTTCTATTCTATTTCTCCACTGTATTTAAAAAATACCAATCCTACTAGCATGCTCAAAGGGAAAAACATGCCAGCACTTTGAGGGGCCTCCTTGTCCTTGGCTGAGGCCAAATGTCTTTCATTTTAGATGACGTTACTAGAGCAATACAGCCTTCAAAGTCTCAGCCCCAGCCCTGCTGTGCTTCTGCAGCAAGAGTGCAAGAGCAGCTTTCACAGGCAAGGACTGAGTCTAGGCCTGTGAAATGGTTGGTCAGTCAGGGAATTACCAGAATGATCTATGCTAATAAGAGCTCTTGAAAATCTCAGACACACACTGATTTTAATGTTTTCTATTCTTAGAAGCAGGTCCTGATAACAACATTTTCCAACTACATGAGGTTTTGAAAGATGACCATGGAGATTCTCCTGCTCCAACTCGGCACTCAAGATTTCATTTTGCCTGATCAAGCCCTTGAAGAGGCAGCCATGCACAGACAGCAGCAGCTGAAACAGCACATCACCAGCTACCCCGTCCGGTGTCCGCGGAGAACTGACACAGGCATCTGTAAACTGCTAGAAGAAGCAAGGGGTGGAACAGTGAAAATGAGATCAAGACATCTCAGGGGAGGCAGCCAAGAGCATCTTTGCACATGAGACATTAAAGACTCTTGCAACAAGGCATCTCCTGCAAGCAGTTCTGTTAGGATAACACCGTGTTGGGGTGACCACTGCCATTCTCAGCTCTTCATGAGTACCAGTGCACAGGCTGAAGAACATTTGAAGTTTTCACCAAAGTTTAGAGTGACTTTTTCCCTTGATTCCAGTTTCTTATCAATTCCGGTTATCAGGGGCAGTATAACCTGCTGGATTTCACAATCCTATTAATCGCTTCCATTTCTGTCACGCATAGGATGAAGGTTCACCATTAACACCAGCAATAATTAACTGGACTCCCTGTGGTTCACTGCCTACAGAACACTATGCCAGAATCCTTCACAGACAGGAGCTCTTGTGGCTTCCACAGTAAAATGCCAAGAAGTTCGAAAGTGTTTGCTTAGAACAGGGTTTGAGCTTTGAAATTTGCTCTCCCTTGGAAAAGAATTAAGTCAAGCCTTGTCAACAGACTCGGTCTCAGTTATTTTCTAAATGACAATCTCATTTTTCATTTGCAGAAAGTCCCTGTCTCCTCTTCTCTCCAGGTAACCTTGAAATTATAAATGTATGTAAACACATGGGACCAGAAAGAGAGAGAAACACAGATGCATTTGTCTGAAAGAAACATCCAGTTGACACACATCATGAAACAGTATGATTAATTACAGCTTAAGCAGAGAAAAATATCCAAAAAATGGATAAAGATGGATAAAACCAGGTTACATGTATCGGCTGGGAAGGCGCTGTTAATAATCCATTCCCCAGTGTTGAGGCTGTCTTTTCTTAGACAACTTACAGCTGCTTGAAAATGTTACCAATCCAGGCTTTGAAGGAAAATCCCTTCTTTTACTGCCCTTCTTCCCCATTACCTCTCTGGCAGATGAAATTTCATCCCTCTCATCTCTTTCCATCTTCTCTGAGGAAGACCTGACTGACACAAGTACCTCACAATAAGCAATGGATGCAACTGGGATACTGAAAAGAAAACACCATAAAGCAGAGAGTGTTTCAGTGAATATTTTACCTGGAGAATGTCAGGCAAATAATATAGCAAATGTCAGGAATGATCCCTTGTTAAAACTGCAGCACCTGGAAGAAGACTTTGATACAAATCCAAATCTCCACAGAGCTTAGGGAAATCCAGACTGGGGCTCAACTGACAATAGTGCAGATCAGAGGGAAAGGAACTTGATTCAGCTTGTTTTAGAGCTCAGGCAGGCAAGAAACTTGCTGCTAATTCTAATTTTGGCAGAGTGGTAGACTCAGACTGAGAATGTGTTTTAATTGTGTTTAAAAAGTAGTTAAAATATAAAAATCTCGCTGCAGCTTCAATTCAAACACTGTTTCACAGTTGAGTGAAGTATTAGACAAGACGCATGTTTTCAAAATTAGTACAAACCAGAGACAGCATGGAATTAGAAGAAATTAATAAAGGACATCAAGGCTTTAGAGCTTCTATTTTGCAGAAAGATTCATTTTGGGGCAATGTTTCTTGAAACTAATTAGAACAGTTTAGAAGATGCTTTCTGTATTTAACAGTCTAATTTGTGTGCACAAAGACTTTATCATTGTTTAAAGAAGAGAGGAATACACAGTATTTTCAGCTAAGCCACCTGACTACATATTGTTTGATGAAGTAAATTTAAGCTGAATAATTGCAAGAGAAGAAAGGCAGAAAGTATAGAAGGGATCATGGCAAAAATCAGTATCCTATTTTATGCTCTTTCCAACAGAAATCTGGACATGGAACAAATGGTTTCAAAAAGTCTTCAAACAAATGTAGTATGTAAGAGTATCAACTAAAAACACTCTCTATACCTTTAGCATAATAACCTTTCAGCCACTTGGTTTTTTTCTCATAAAGGTGGATCCCTACTTCTGCTGGCAATTCCTTTGTCTAGGAAAGAAAAGTGTGTGCAATTCTGTATGATTTTTAAGAGAATAGTATCCCTCCAGTTTGTTATTTACATTTTTACAGGACAGTTCAGAATTAGCACACAGTAAAGAGGTATTATTTGCAGACAAACCCTGCAACAGGTAATCTTTGCATAGGCCCTGTGAAACTGCGGCACAAACCTCACCCCACTAGATGTCTTTCACAACAAATCAAATCCAGATAGCAGGTACAGTAGCTCACTAAATCTGTGTTGAGGCAGATCTTTGTTTTCAGTGACTGAATATGAAAACAGTTCAAACGTAAAGTCCTGGGTCAAAAGTGACATCCTGGACTCCAAAAGATGCCCTTTGCAGACTGATGTCTTAAGAAATTGTGTTTCCTAAACATATCATCCCGAGCTACTCAAGACTGCCACAAATTCGTTATGAGAATGCTACCCACAAGCACCCACCACTGGAGTTGAGAATTCTATCCTACACTCAGCAGATAAGAAGGAGTACAAATCAGTATCTGTGCACCCCAGAACATGCTACCAAGTAATTACGTGTGGAGTGGGATAAGTCCAGATATGGCCCCACTTGTTCCTAAAATAGAGAGAGCTTACAGTTCTCTACAAGATGACTGAAGTAGTGGCAGATAGACAAAATCTTGTAACTGCTTTTATGCAGTTCCTCTCGTTTCCAATTAATCATAATGCTAAACTTTATGCTGAGAGGAGTGCAATTTATCCAGAAGAGTCTCTACAAGTACACGAAATGCATACAAGTTCAAGTAGATGCTGGGAGCATGAAGTGAAGAACACCAGGCCCAGGCAAAGAATGGACAAGCTACAAGGACACTGTGTTTCATGCAGAAAAACCGTGCTCAGACACCTGTTTAAAGTGGGTCATGTATGATAGGAGGCTGCCAGAGGCCCATCAGGGACACACAGACTTCAGAGAAACTAATTGTGAATGCTGAACCCGTGTCCATGCATTATCCCCACAGCACAAGTCCAGCACTTCTCAGAAGAATTTGAAATTTGTGATCTGCCAGAAATAATAAGGTAATTGTAGTTTCTTTACAGAAAGTTCACAGAGAGTTCAGTATGACTGAGAAATCTGGCAGCAACCAGACTGGAGGCTTGAATACCCTAATAATGGGTCAAGTGTACTGAGAAAATTTTCAAACTCCTTCCACAAAAATATTTCCAAAATGCAACTTTCTGGGTTTCCCATTTCAATTGTATAAATAAGGTTTGCAATTGTTCAAAGCTAGTGTTATTCCATAAAGGAGAAAGAAGTGGCATATGACATGTAACAGTTTAATTCTGAAGCTTGCTATTGCTCTCTGAATCAATATCACAGCAATTTAACATTTACATTAGCAAAATATTTGTTTACACAGTCAATGGCGATATCACACACAGTTTTTTTAAGGAAAGCTGTAGGCACAGACCCAGAGCAGGATATATTCCTCTAAGACAGTACATGGTTAGAAATGCCATAATAAGTTGAGCCTGGATCTAGAATGACACTCTGCAAACTAATCAGGGGTTAATCAAACTGTTTCAATGAAGACACGGAAAAGACCACAATCTACCCTTTAAACTACATGAAAACAAGAACAGTAAGCAAGCATGGTGTAGTAAATGCGATTTCTTTTCAGTGGCACAGGAACGGAACAGAAAGACTCTGCGGAAACACAACAAAGCTGGTATTTCCCTCTTTATCGTTCTGACTCATATTGTTTGGAAAACGACCCACCACAGACCTTTAAAATTTATTCAGTCATTAAGTGAGGATGCATATAACATTTCTTATGCCTTTTGGTGGCAACAAGTGACTATTACCGCATTACTGAAGGTTAAGTTCCAGAAGATAAAAAGAGGATGAGAAAACAACCTGGGACTGGTAAAGCAGGTGCCAGTTTTCTGCCAGCATTGAGCTTTCTCTGGCCTCTGTTCAGTACAGGCTTTGGATCCACTTGGAGAAAGTTCTGGGTTTGACTCTGCACTCATTTAACTGACAAGGAAGAATTGCACAAAATAGACTGTTTTATTCCTTTCTCCTCTACCAGTATTTCTGCTGCCTGTAATTAAAGCCTAGGCAGCTCCCAAGGACAATTCATCCCAAAGTCAAAGATGACACTTTAGAATAGGATCAACCTACCTTTGACAATGACTGTTATACCTCACTAATTCTAAAAGGAGCCAGCTTGTTTAACAAATAGCTTAAACTCAGGTATTTAACTGCTAAACTACTCAAGTTAACAGATACGAATCTTACCCTGTGTCCTTAAAACCTCAAGTAATAGCAAACATATCTATTAAATGAACACAGAAACCTTCCTATATCTACATGTCCGATGTTAGAAACTGAAAGTTGAAGGATTCTCATCCCAGCACAGAATCCAGAGATTTCAGAAACAGAAGAGGACTCTTCCTTTTTCTGGAGAAGGAAAGCATAAAACAACATAAAAAATTCTATCTTATCTCTGATTAGCATCTAATAAACGCCAGAAGCAACTGAAAAAAACAGTTTTCCTGAAATCTGAACGTTAGAATCTTCTGTTTTCATTTCACGAGCTTGTTTGGGAAGGGAAAACCTCCCGATATCAGTTAGCAGTAATTGTTCCCTCCGCTGCTAGAACAAAAAAGCTATTACATCTTTTGATTCCCAGGTACCCAGCCCTGAAATGCTACATCTCCTGATGTCTGCACAAGCTGGTGCTCACTGTTTTCAGCTCAACGCAAACTGTTCCCAAGATGAGAGATACTCCATGTACTCCTGCAAGCTGCTTGTTTTGTTCTTCCTGCTTTAAAATAGAGGTCATTCTGACTGAATGTATCTATGCACTCTTTTTTTCATGGTAAGCATCTTTCAAACAGGTTAGTGGAGTGTGTTCATGGTAAGCAGGGTAGGCAGAGACAAAGATACTCTTCTGTCTACATTGAATTACTCTCAGTTACTACAATTCAACGTGTGAACTTACCATGCTAAGAATAACAGTCTCTGTGTTTGGGGGAAATTAAGCTGAATAGTAATTGATGTGGTTAAATAGAAGATAAATAAATACTGGAAAAATGTCAGCTTTATTCTTTAAAAGATATGGAAGCTACACAGCATGTACCAGGGGTTCTGCCAGCAAGCAAGGCTGCTTACTTTGGCCACAGTGTTCTTCCAAAAAAAAGATAGGCTCTCCTTTGAGAATAAAACAATGTTCTGGACTTCTTTTCCCTCTCTCTTCCAAGCGGTTAAACAATGGACTCCACTGTCAAAAGCCAAGACTAACAGTTAATTCTGTACAGTTGCAAACAGGAAAATTGAAGAAAATTCTCTGGCAGTATGAAATTAATCATCAAAAAGCAAGACCATGATTGAATAAAACTCTGCACTCAGTCATAGCCCTTAGAAAAAACAACAGTAACTATTGTCTGAAACAACTTAATGGCATTCTAGTCACCTGTTATATGAACTATATCACCAATCCGTCATTTAGAAGACTTAAAAAACAATTTTGGACAGATGAAGTTGCTCTGCTCCTTCGGCTCCCCTCACCCCTCTACTTATTTCACACAGCACCTGGCCTCTGTCTTCTCTCACCCTCGCCTTATTCCATCACAGCCTCAATAAAAAATTGCTACAGAGGTCCATGTACAACCCCAACTAATCCTAACTTCTGGTCTGTGTGTAAGTCATCCATAAAACCTTCTCATTGTCAAAATGAGGGTAAAACATGTCAACTTCTGTACACCTAAAGCACCAACGAAATATGCTGAGAGATCTATTTTAATATGCTAAACCTTTTGTTCCTTAGTTATATATTACAGTATACTGCAGCAAACGCTGAGATGCAGTCTGAATAAACTCAGTTACCCTCCTTTCACACAACAGCCAGCCCAAGAAAAATAAGTCCCCCTGTTCCTATCTGCCCTCTCTGTAGCAGTTAATCAGGGAGGGGCCCATTACAGCACAGCACCTTCATTCACAAACTTCTCTATTTTGCAGCTCACAAACAAATGAATACCTTGAAACAGATTGCATGAAAACAAACAGAAAGAAATGGGAAACTTCTTATTCTGTAGAAGGGGGGATAATTCCTTCTTCTCACATTATATCTTGGAGAACTGTCAAGTTTTTAAGCTCACCTACTTCAAAAAATAAAACAAAACAGATCCTTAGTTTCCTCTCCTACAGACATAAATGAAGTTATTTATAAAGCTCAGAGCCACTTTTCATTTATATTTTTTGCTACTTCTCACACGGATTTCAAATGAGACAGTAAGACAACAGCTTGCAATGTACAGTAGTGTAATGCAACTTTCAAGTTTAGCATTCAGTTTTGCAAACAGCTAATGACTGAGTCATCTGGCAGCTGCCTAAGTAGCAGTGGAAACACACAGCACAAACCTAAATTTTAATTTACATCATTAATCACAACGATTTTTCTCCAAATATCTGAATATGTTGAAGATACTGCAGATTATAAACTAATTAATACAGACATTGCAGGAGCACAGGAATGTAAGCGATGCTGAAGTGTTACTATATGCAGACGAGAGAGATGACAAGCAGGCTGGAGCCTGGAGATTTATGCAGTTGTTGCCACGGTGAAAGCAGTGTATACACTACACAGGGTTTCTAACGAGAGCTGACGTGGTCCTTGCATTAAAAAAAGCTCAAAAAAGACTGCACAGGATGGTCAGCATCCTCTACGTATTCCCTCCCACACTAGTTCCTCTATTTTGATTTTTCCTGTAAGAGTCTTTATATTTCTTGTCTAAAAGACAGGTTAGTGCTAACTAAAAAAATTACTACTAAAATCGCCTAACTTTGTGTCGACTTGAAAGAATCCAGGTGGTTCAACTTTTTCAAGGAAAAATCAATACTGTATTTTAGCCTGGGCACACAAACAGTTGCCAAAGCATAACTCTTAGAAATGACTCAATTCTCTTAGCTTAAGTTTAAAAAACTAACAGAAGCAGAGCTCAAATAAACAAAAGCAGACATTCTGTATGATGAATCTCAGCCCATAAGGTTAGAACATTTGATTCTGAAAACCAGTTCCAGCAAGAGATATGGTAAGCATTTCTTCATCAGTTAAACCCCAGCCCAGCAGTGACAAAGCTAGGGCTGAGAAAATAAATGGTCATGATGTTTAATAAGTACAATAGAATTTATATTTACAAAAACTGAATTTTTTTTCTTTGAAGTGATCCCTAAAGTCATTACTCAGGGCCATCTGTGACACCACGTGGGTGTATCAGACTTCTGGCATCGAACTTGACAGCACGAACTGCTTGGGGTCTTGAAAAGGAGGAAGAGTCAGCTTACCACCTTTAAAATTTATTTATGCACCAAGGATTCCCCAAAGCCTGTATAGTAAATATATCTAGCCCAGAAAACAAGAATTAACTTACTTTCCTATTTTATTCTGTATTTAACTTCTAAAAAAAGCAATCCATAGTGTAAACTATGTCAGAGATGACACTGACTTCTTTCTTTTTTCCTACCTTTATTGAAGAGCCAGCTACAATAAAACGCAACATACAATAGTTAATTTTTCAGCAGAATCAATGATCCTACCATGCAAGGGGAAAAAATTTAATGAAGGAAATGTTTTTTTCTTCCATGCACTTCATCACACTGATAACTTTTCCAATCAGATCTAAAGGCTGATTAAAGGCACTTAACCATTGAAACAAAAAACCCAATATATTACATTGTTCATAAGACACTTCCTTCATTAGCCTGAAATATCATGAACTTATTATTACCACCAGATACAGTTCTACCACATTGAAATGAAAAATGTCAAACAGGCAGCTTAAATTCAAAAGCCCATAAGAGCAAACACAGGTGGTCTACGTGATAAAATATCAGGGAAGATATGCTCAATTTTTCCCAGCATCCAGTATGCAGAGACGTTTTCTGTCTCATTCTGCAGGACTTTGAAGGACTTTGACTCAAGTATCAGAGAACCAATGCAGGATCTATGAATTCTTGGTTTGAAGACAATCCAGTAAATTATTTTACTGAATAAAGGAACTCATGATATAATTATGAGATGCTAACTACCCTCTAGATACACTCTTCCTTTCCTGGATAGTGTATTAGTTTGTGTTCTCAAAGGAGACGATGCTGACTTTTACTGCATCAATATTTAAGTTGTTTTTACCTATACTTCTACAAAAACCACCTTGCTGTTGATGCCCTGTACTCCACTTTGAGAACAATTAAATAAAAGCTTTTAAATATTCTGGTAACTATTCTAGAAATAATTATAGAAATAGAATATAGAAATCCTAAATTTAAACCATGGTTTGGGGGGGGTGGGGTATTATGTTGAGGACAGCACTTGCATGGAGTGAGAATATTTTATTAAAAATAATAGTGACTGCAATTCTCATGATCCTAGAACTACGCAAGAATTCAAGTCAAACTCACTAAATAGTTTTGGTTAGAGGAAAAAAGTGAGGGGTAGAAAGGATCAATGGTGTGAAAAATATATCTCAGCAGTCTTAAGGGAGATTTAAGTTTTCAGAAAGGAGCCCAGATGGGAGGCTCCTGAGGTGTTTTGACTGAGATGCTCTCATTTTGCATAATCTCTTTTTACAGAATTTTAAAACACCTGGCAGAAGGAAAAGCACACACCACAGGAAAATAAAAGCTGCTTAAAAAGATGTAGAATGCAAATAAGCAGAAATCCAGCAATATCTGTACCATTCAATCCACATCCTTGCTCTTTTTCCATCGGGATCGCCCGTCTTCTCCTTAAAGCATTTTGAAGGATATTTGCCTCATAAATAATATGGGGATGGGGTGTTCCCTCCTTCTGTGGTTGCTTTTTAATAGGTTCAATGAAGTAATCCCCATGGGGCAGATGGAAGTATCCAGTCTGAAAATAAGAACAAAAGAGTTAATCTCTACTGCCAAGTACTGGAAGTCAAAACCAACATTTTCATATTGTCATCCCTGAGTTTTTTCCATAAATCAGGGATTACAGTAAAGAAACACAAACCCAACAGGTTTTCAGTATTTATTTTGTTGCATATATCAAGGTTCCTGGTTTTTACCTCACGAAGGCGTAACAGTTGAAAGGGGAATAGAAAACAAATCTTCTTCCTAATAACCTGAAATCCTGTATACTAAGGCAGAGGCTCCCATATTTGTACAAAGCCACTGAAAGGTCAAAAGTTAATTTGTCAAACACGATGCACTAGATAGAGCTGTGTCTCATTCTGCTGGGATTTTGCATCCATTCCTCAGAGAACAAGCCCTGAACAGAAGCTCCTTCGTAAGTGTAAAGCGTAATTTTGCTCCTAGCTGCAGTTCCGCAGTCAGATTACGCAGCCCATTAGATGGGGTGGACTTTGTCCACTCTCAACTCAGACTACAAAAAACTCTCCTGGCCCATAGGCTTCCAAGGCATGAAATAAGTAGGTTTTCATTAATTACATCAAGATATTGTGATAATATAAAAGACCTGCCTAACAAAAGCTGTAAAATTTCTCATACTATAACTTCTGTATCAACCTCCCAGCTCTGACTGAGTTACAGGGTCTTTGACACCTGTCTGGATTGCACAGAATTAGTTTACACCTTGCTCTGCCATGACCTAAGAGACGCAACCAGACATGGCCTTGTGACTTTGTGCCTCACCATTTTTGCAGGGATTGCTAACACTGTAAAACCGTTGCATAGCCCTTCCAAATCAACATATACACAGCAGTATTAA
Source organism: Neomorphus geoffroyi (assembly GCA_033558235.1). Lineage (NCBI taxonomy): Eukaryota > Metazoa > Chordata > Aves > Cuculiformes > Neomorphidae > Neomorphus > Neomorphus geoffroyi. The sequence goes on from JAUMJM010000048.1 coordinate 5,529,464, forward strand.
ATGTAAAGCAAGAGGTATACTGACATCCCAGCCAGCCAGGATGTGACAGGAGATGGAGGTATCCCAGTCTTAGGGCTTCATTTTCTCTTCACGTTCTCGCTGTGGTCAGTGTAGCTTTCTTAACTTTCTCTGCAGCAGGAAAAAATACAGGATTACTGTGTTCCTGCAGCTACTGTATTCAAACCTACAAGGACAGAGAAATCTAGAAGTCCTTTTGAAACACGCCAAAGTCTTAGATCTTTCCTGGACAGCTGAGTTGGGAAAGCCAGCATAAGGGTAAGGGCAAGAGGGAAATCATATGAATGGAGGAAAAGAACTCTTAAAAAACAAGTTATTATTTGCTGTATGTAATAGGAGTCCAAAGGTAACTCGGTCAGACCTCCACACCATGTGCTTCAAAGCCCCCCCTTTTTCTGCCTCCACTCTGCCATAGGCCCAATACATCCCTTAGCAAACTTGCAGAAATAACCACAACTGCCATTTCACAGAGTTTGCCCAACAGTTCTTGATAGCAGAAACTCTTTCACTGTTTTCCAGCACAAGTCAAAGTTTAAAAGCCAGAGGCTGGCCTTGGTTTGAAGCGTTGGTTAAAGTTTCACAGGCTCAGGATTACTCACATGTTTGCTCATCTGGGATTACAGTTACTGCCTGTATGTTTTGTGAAAAGGCTGAGGTGACACTATCTTACTGTTCTTACAGAAAGATCCAGCAGAATTTAGTTTTCCAAGTGCTACTCTTCTAGATAAGGTGACAGATTGCAAATTGTAACAAAAAGATCATTTGCTTCAAAGGTTCTCATGGATCCTAAATTCTAGTATCAATAGAATTTGTTTAAACAAAACTGCCTGTTCCGTCTGCAACAAATTCCCCAATAAAATAAGATGATTTAAAGCAATCACTGCTTCCACTTGAACTTTGTCCTCTGGGAGTTTCTGAAAGAGTTTGAAATTTGGATTAAACCGTCATCACTACAATATAAAGTTAGAGCTAAGCCATTATAACCAACACAGCATTTCAGCACTGTCTGCACTCTCCAGAGAGAGTAAAGGGCACTGCTTTGATATGTTCCCTGCTACAGGACAGAGAAAGGATGTTGTAACCAGGCCCAATCCTCTCTCTCTGAAGATATCAGTCAGTGTGTCACCAAACATTTTAAAAATCCATCAACTACTCAGTCTATCAGTTAGAAGTATAAAGATCAAAAGTAAAAAGTACCTATACATTAACAGTACGGAATAACATTACCATGGTTTTCACCCAGAGAAATGTGGTTCTCTCAGAAATAGTCCATTACTGTAAAAAAATAAATAGTTCGTGTTTCAAATGCTAATCTACTGGGGGAAATAATTTTTTTATTGATTTCATTTCCTGCTCTGTCTTGTAGAGAAATGTGTAATAGAGATACCTGTGCAAATTTATGGGTAAAGTCAATTAAGAAAATCACAGTGGAAATGCATCGTGCTCACTAGTGCTGCTTGGGATGAAGTGTCTGTAAAAGTCCACTTCCAGCACATAAATGCACTTTTCAGTACCTTCGGGAGACTTCTAGCACCCACTGAACTCAAGCTTTGCAGTTGCACTTTCATCCTGCACAGCCTATACACCACAAAGTGAAATGCTGAGACCAAATGTAAGAAAACACCACGTATCTTCACATCAAACCTACTTCAAAACACTCAGAGCCAGCCAAATTCCCTTTACTGATGAAGTACTTCTTTAATTTTCCTCTTTATATATGTTCTTTTTTGACTCAAAAACATAAAAGCACGAAATTTCCATTTGAAGTCCATCAGATTTCAAGCTATGTATACATACAATATACACTTTTTTTTTAGCAGTTTATAGAATCATCTGCTTTTGAACACATTCACACGGCCTCAGAATACACCAAGGAGTGCCATCCTCATTTGTGCTCATTACAGACTTTAGTTTTCATCGCAGAAAAAAATGACTGCAGCCAAGTTTCCCCTCATTTAAGCTTCTTTACGAAAAACTATCATGTAAAATAGTAATAGAAATGGCCAGAAAACAGGGGGTGGAGTACTAGGTGGGTGGGTGTCTGTGTGGCATGGTTTGTTGTTGGCGGCGGAGGGGGAGGGTGAGTTTGTTTCCCTCAATGCCTATAGGGGAAAATCTAAAAACCCACCATGGAATTTTTTTCTAAATTGCTTTCCCCCCTTTCAAATCTCCCCTTTTACCCTTAAATTCTCACATATTTTGGCTGAAAAGGTTCCCCAGAGTGTATTTGGGAGTGCTGCTGCATTATTTACTGGGATTTTTTGTTCAAGCTCCTCATTACTTTGACACAAATGGCCCCCTGGACACCTTGCATCTCCCACACTGCATGGAGGAGGAAACAGTGACCCCAGGTCACTTCTAACAAAGTTTTCAACAAACTTTTTTGATTTTCAGTAGAAATCTGTGTTTTCCAGTGGAAAGCAGATATTTTTCACATACGTCTTCCGGTCAAAAGTTCAGAGGTTTCGTCAAAATACATTTTCTGGCAGAATTTTTTCAAACAATTCCACATGAAAAGCTGAAGTCGAGTCCTCTGGGAAGGGAAAAGAGCAGCTTCAGCCTTGGCTAAGGTTTTGCCATTGCAGTGTTATTCCAGACACGTGAGGAGAAAATGGAGGGGAAAACCCCAGCCAATTTGCAGTCTGAAGCTATATAACTGAGTATGTTGACACCAGTGCCAAAAAACACCACCTGTAGTGAGAACAGTGTGTAACTTACTGAAAGCAGACAGCAGTATTTCTTACAACAGAGCAGCAACAGACTTTGAAAACGCAGTGAGCTTTTAGGAATGTGAAACAAAAATACAAAGATGCTTGTTTTACCTTTGAGTATTTTGCTCCAGTTGCTTATTACAACTGTAATGCATCCTAAGAGAAACTCAGTTTGAATAAAATAGTCCAATTAGAGAAAAAAATGTGCCATAGGAAACATGCATTACCAGAGAACTTCAACCACAATAATCAAAACTGAACTAGTGAAGTAAATTGTCTGTAAACACTACATATGCTACGTTTATTTCCTTTTTTTCAGCTTATGTTTTGCTTTCTGTATGTTATTTTTTTCACCAAGGATCTTTCTCTTTGTGTTTTTATCTGTTCCTACCTCTGCCACAGCACAAACTCACTGAAATAAGGGTCCAGATAAGATTTTCACTTACATCCTCAGCTACAGCTACAAAAAATGGACCTGCCAAGTCGTTGCACAGTCAGAAAGAGGAAGCTGATTATTTTTTAGGTATTGAGAAATTTAACAAATAAATTTCATAAAAATGAACAACACCCACAGGAAAGGACAACACTCTTATCTTTTATAAAGTTCTACAGAAAAAAAATAATGCTTTCAGCAGGATCTGGTGTGCTATGACACTGGAACACAGCCTTATAGTTCAACATAGCTTTGATCTGAAATAAAATTAGCTTACTTTTAAGACAACAAGATAAGTAAAAGAATAAGACACTATCATATCACAAGATTTTACACTCTTTTGTCATATTTGCTACCTCATTTATTTTAGAAGCTCCCAGAAAACTGGTCAGATGTGCTAAAAATGTGCAGAGAGAGGCCCTGCACACTATGGGCTCAGAAAGCTGAATCAGACATAAAGAAGAGGAAAAAAATAGCAATGCAAAATCAAATTTACAGCAAGGTAGACATTTGTGGAAGAAAATAAGGTATCAGAGGACATCTGTTACCTTCTAGTTCTCAGGTTCTTATTGGTCAGACATCAGTCCTGCATAGTTCAGAGATAAGGGTCCTTCTGGATGGGGACATAACCTCAGCAAAGGAGAAAATCAAAGTTTCTGTGGTCATGTCACAGAATCACGAATGACCTAAGTTGGAAGGGACCCACAAGGATCACCAAGTCCAACTCCTGTCCCTGCACAGGACACCCTCAACATTCACATGGTGTGTATGAGGGCACTGTCCAATGCTTCTGCAATATTGTCAGGCTGGGTGTTGTGATTGCTTCCCTAGAGAGCTGTTCCAGTGTTCCGCCATGCTTTGGTGTTGATCACCTACCATTCAACTCCTCACAATAACTGATCACTCAGCTGAGAGACTTGGCAGAGAGTCATTACTCTGGGTTATGGCAACAGCTGCTGGTGACCACATTCAGCTTCATTTCTTCTTTTCACTGCACTTGAGCAGGACAGATTAATTTCTCTTCCCACAGTTTAGTGACGATAGGGATTTGGATGAAGGATACCTAGGATTTGTTTTAAGAAGTTAAAGTATTAAAGTCCACTCTTCATAAAAATAGGTAGGAGAAGCAAAGAGTCCAAATCCAGTGTTCATTTGCTTCTCTGCTGTGCCCCAGAAACAGTCCATTAAGTAACACTGATAGCCAGGGATAACTTATGTGGTACTCTAACCCACTGTGAGCTTTGCATCTCTTAAAGAATTTTAAGTACCCCAGCTACATCCATTTATACTCAAGGAAATTCTCTGTGAAATTACCCTTCTGTGTTGATGAGAGCGTGCTCAGATGAAAAAAAGTACATGTCATGATTATAAAAGATACCTTTGTTCATACTTCAGTTCCTGATGTCCTCCACTAACAATCTTTATTGCCCATCCTAAAAGCATTTATTACTCCTTCCAACTGTTCTCTAATCATACACAAAAGAAACAGTCCAGTATCTTATTCAGACATTTCCTTTTCAGTGTGCAATTGTCTGTAGCTACATTTGATTGTAGAAATATCCTTTTTTACTTCTTTACTTATGATGGAAGATGTAAAAGTGAAAGCTAATAACCGTGTGGCCATGACGCTTCTTAAAGTCCCATTCATCTCTGTACAGGCTTCTGCTTTGAAATGTCCAGCAGCTCATGAGAACCATGAAGCTGTTTTCCCACAGCTTCTACATCTCTAACTGTATCACAGTGCCCAGCAGCAGTCATTTCATATTTTCTGAATCCCAGAGAGCCTTTTGGCTTCATCCCACATTGCCATTTCCTACTTTTTGAAATACATCCCATTTGATGTGCTTAAGCCAGAAATGTCCTCCTTTGCTGTATGTAAAGCTCAGACACAACATGAAATTCCAACAGGGTAAAAATTTATTGTCCACGAGAGGATATTTAGTAAGTAGCCATTTTTATGGTCTTAAAAACCAGCAATGATGGCATTTAATAAATCTTACACAACTTCCAGTGCTGGTTATATTAAGCTGAAACAAGCATGTGTTCACCACAGGCTGAGTATCCAACAAGGAGATTGCATGGCACAGCTGACACTTAATTCATTAACTCAAATGAAGTTTCAACCCTTTTTCTGTTTACCTGTGTGATTTCTGCATTGGAGCTCAGTGACAGATGAAGCCCAGTGCATTCCTGAAATATTCAGCTCCTTTTGTCAGCATTTTCTTGTCACTCAATCACTGACAGGTCCTATTGTGCTTTTGGAGAAGATCATGTTGCAGGCCTTTGAGCTGCCCAGTCTGCCCAAAGCCAGTGAGGTGACACCCCACCAGGACAGGCTGAGTGGATGGTGCCTAGTCTGTGTCCGGAGCCTGCCCACACAGCAAGTTACATCAAGTCTGAGATTAAAGTACATTCAAAAGTTTTCCTCCTGTAAAGATTAGCAAAGTCACACAGGGCACTCCATCAAGCAAGTATGAAAAAGCCTCAGGCTTTACCTCACATTGAATCTAATAGCAAGTAAAATCTAAATTAAAAATCAATAAACTTTCTTATCCAGCCTGAAGGATACTCTGTGGGGAACAATAACATAATATTATTGTGAGTCTTTGACTCTTCCTCCTATCCATGTTTCTGTCCTCCCCCTTCTCCCCTGTTTTCACACTGGAGATTTTAATAGCAACATACACTGGGGAAAAAAAAAAAAAAGCTCTTTCTCCAGGTGCAAGAGGCTTACTTTGCCTATAGTCACAAGAGGGTGAGATTCTTGCAAGTTTTTACTTCATTTGCGATCCAAATACAACTTCGCAAGTGTCACTGTTCTGAGACAAAAAAAAGAAGTTTGCTCAATTCCTCCAAGAACAACATTTAGTTTGGAAGAGCAGGAAAGAGCAACAGTAGTCTTATTCCTGGAAAATACTCTTGGAACCTCTAATTCATATCTTTCTAATTAAACTTGTTCAGAAAGTGCTGTATTCAGCATGCTTACATTGTACAAATAGGGTTTTTTTTTCACCTCGGTAATACCAGAACAGCCTCTCTTGAAAATGAAAATAAACACTATAAAAATGGTTTGTACTACCCAGAATTTGAAATCCCCTCTGAGTGCTTCAATAGGAGGATAAGAAGCTCTAAAGCCTGGATTTGTAAGCCAGTACACTTTTACAGTTTGCAAAGCAGATCAAGTTTGATGATTTAAAGTCTATGTAATATCAAAGACTAAAGATTTAAAAATCAGATGGGTTAAGAAGTTCCTTGCCTAAACTGTGCTTTCTAGTAACAATAAAGACACAAGCAAGAGGATCTACAAAGTGGACACGATCTCTAGTCCTGGAGACAGAAAAAAACATGACTGTTTTGGCTTCCTGCTCACTTATCTCGTAAAACTAATGTCAAGCTAGTGAGCATGACAATGTTCATACTGCAAAGCTCAAACTTTATTAGAGAACAACAGAAAGCAAATATTTGAACAAATGACAAGTGGCATTGTTTCTATTGACAAGTACTGTTTGTATTAGTGTGACCCACGGGAACCCTAGTCAACAGCCAGAAAAGCAGAGATAAAAATGATAACAGCTGCCACAACGTGTGCAGATAGATGGAAGAAAGCACAATTATCCCATTTTCCAGTGGATGAAAGTCTGGCAGGAGCTTTACTGTCCTCAAGAGCAGAACAAGGGAAGGTCACAGCCCAGCTTCTTCTACTACACAGAAAATATTTGGCTTGAAGAAACAGAATTCTGTGGGGAAAAGCAACATCAGACTGGCCTACAGATCCATCTGCTGATGCTTTTCTCCTACCTTCATTCTGTCGAGCCCAAAAGCAAACAGAGATGTCAAAAGCATTTTGGGTCTGCAGTTGTTGCATTATAGGTGTGTTGGAGGAAAAGTCTTTCACCTCTCTTCTCCAAACTCCTTTGACTGTGTATAAGAGATGAGACTTATGCATGCCTGTGAAGGGTTATGCCACCACTCATCATGAAAGTGTCACATTAAGGTGACTTAAAAGACAGCCCGTACTGATGCCCCCGTTCTCTTCTTCACTTGCCATTCATGCCTCCAATGCCCTTCTAAAAGGTGACTTCCCCACACCAAAGGATAACCTCAGAGCAGCACCGTGACATGCGAGTTTCAGCTCAGTGCCTAGAGGAGGAATCATGGCTTTTGCTCAACACCTGCATCTTTAAGACATTGCTCTTGTTTCTGTGGTTGGGATGAGAAAACATCTGATCCACTTGCACAGCACAGCCTTGCATCAGGCTGTGAGCCGTGCTCAAGCTGCAGCTTGCTGCACTATCACTGGAGAGGAATGAAGGGAGAGGGAGCTTATCAAAACCAAATACCTTATAAAACAGGAAAATTTAATCCCCAGTTGAGGGCAGTTGTGGCACATTACAAGATCAGTGCCAAGTGAGTGACATACTGCTTTGAAATGTTATTTTGCATCACAACCAGTGGCTGTGTTGCAAAAAGATTGAGAGTAAGAGATAGGATGTGGAAGAAGAGGTGAGAAACAATGAAATGAAACCATCAGAACATGGTTCAAACTAAGTTCCAGAACTTCAAGGACAAAACTGCAGTCTCTAGTACGCAGCTGATGCTTAGCACAAGGCAGCCTGGAAACCAGTACGATGATAACCAGTAATCACAACAGAAGTGCTAAGCTTCTGCTGGCCTAAGGCAAATAAATCACACACCACTCATTTGACTTCCCCTGGTATTTCTGTTTGCCTGAGAAAGGAGAACGAAGTGATTTCATGGCTGCATCTGGCACACCGCCATAAATGTATTTACATATCTGGTACAAGTCCCAGCTCCCATGCATACCAAAGCTGAATGCTGATCAGATTTAGCATTGGGTTCAGATCAATTTAAAATCATAAACCAATTAAGTTATCTCTAAACTTGATTAAAATCCCCTCTTGAAGCTTGAATTCTGACTGAAAGCCATTTATGCTGGTATGAGAGGTACAGTGCACACACTGAGATATTATCAAAATTTCCTGCACATGTGAGATACTGTAGCCTGCAGGCAGAAAATTAACAGCTCTTTCAGAGGTACAGGGAGATGGCCTGTAGTTTGAAATTCAAGTTGTGCCAAAAAATCCACAAATAAATAAGATCAAAAGCCTGCAAGACAAATGCATATTCCTCAATCTCTTCACAGACAAGTTTCAGCTCAAAACTTGGCAGGCCGTATACTCAGTAAGCATGCTTAAGCCGAAAGAGCGTTGGCCACAGAAAACTGCAAGTCAGAAACATTTAGAAAGATTCCAGGAATGACTGGATAAACTGATGTAGAGAAGATTAGTATTGCATTTTTAAATACAAACATACCACCTACAGCTCAGAAACAGACAGCATGTCAGGGAGATGTCTCTGTTTTCCAACCCCGTTCCTACAGCTCTCCCCAGAAATCTGCTGTTGACCATGAATTCCTTCTGAAAGTCAGTGGCATACTCAACAAAGTCAAGGGTCTGGCAAATTAACAACATCTGAAAAGATGGAAATCACAATCTGGTCCTGCCCTCGTTTCCTTTAGTTGTAACACCAGACCAAGATGCCCTTCAAGGACTTAGAGGCAGGGTATGTGCATTCCTTCCTCTCTCCTTAGGCTAGCTCTTCTTGTCCCAGACTGACTATGGGGCAGACTGGACTTTTGGGCTGACCTTGTACTTCCACAGGTCTTAATTCCACATGCAAGCAGCAATCACTTCCTTTAAAAAGTGCCCCTTTTCCAAATTGTTCTTGCGGATACACTTTTGCCTGCTTGAAAAAAGAAAATGTCTTGGTTGTGCAGCTCACCTGTGGATATCAAAGGGACAGATTTCAGTCTAAAAATGATTAATTTAGGGCATTATTTTTTAAGAGTTTTCATATGTATGTGCTTGTTTCTTTGGTAAAATATTTCTGTAAAAAATAGGGTTTGTCTGCTAAAAAAGCTATTGTTTTTATTTGAAATTGACAAAAGAACTAGAATTTCCATCAAAATAATTCTTTGACTGTAGAGAGAGTGCTTTTGGTATTTAGGAAATACAACATTTGGGAATAAAAGTGTTTCATTTTGCTTGCTTAAAAGCAGCAGTCAGCCTTTTATGTTTGAATGTGGTAAACCGTAGCACAAAAAAAAAGCAATATAGAGAAGAATTGGGCTATTCATCTGAAAAAAAAAAATGTCATAAAAGATTCTTTAGAACCAAGGGGATGAGGAAAGTATTTTGCTATAGTAAAAGGACTCGTTTTCTTTCTGTTAAAGCTCTGCTGTCACCTCTTCTTTTGCTCATGGGACGTTAAAGATTTGACTTTGAAAGAATGTATCGAAATCCTCATAATGTACCTTCCAGGAATTCAGAAATTATGAAAATCCCTTTTAACTTACAAAAAATGCAGAGACATTCATAATTTCTAATAATTCAGTAGTTTTTTCGTTTAGGATGTATAGTATTTTTTATGCAAAACTGATACAGCAATATGCAGGAAAATATGCAAAAGAACAAGAAAACACTTTTTGTACAGATCAGACAGATCTTGTCTGCAGATGAATCACTTTCCTGAAGACATACGTGTAGTTTTCTAGAATAAAATGTTCTACTGAAAAGGTGAAAAGCTAACTCAAATATAAAAGATACTATGTATGTTCAGCTCCTACTCAGCACAATTCTTGCTAGTCTGACAAGACTGGAAATTCAAAAACTTGATAACAATGAAAAGAAATAGAAAATAATAAAGAACAATTCATATACAGTCCTGACAGAACTCCAACAGATTTAAGAGTTCTTTAAAAACGATGTATATTTGGCCTCCAAACATATAATGAGCTTTGGTGTGGTCAGAGTTCTGTTTACAAACAAATAAAGGAAGGAATTCAGGAGCAAATCATTGATAATTCACAGTTCATTCCTCACAAAGTTGAAATTACAAAATAAGTACATACAATAAGCAATACATTTTGCTTTCACTATTAGTGAGGGTTGCACAGCTAAGTGCCAGAATTTTACTGCAGAAATATTTGCAACTGAGAGACTGTGGCTTTTGTAGAAAGACATTTCCAAAACTAGGATTTTTGTATAGGATGATGTCAGATCATCTCAGAGGCAGTAAAGTATTGCTAATGGAAACACTACCATTGAAAACCAATGGTTTTGCACCAGTGAAGCAAAAGCTTTTATTTTTCCTCCACAGAACAATTTAGGTGACATTTCCTCGAGTTGATGTGTTTGTCAGGGCTACACCTTTCTTCCTTCTTCCCTCCAACAGTGAAAACCATAAAAAAACCCACTGAACCTTAATCATCCCTGGCTTAACCTCATTGATGTATTTACAGCGGGAATGGATCTGACAGCCTACATAACAACAAACTATTGTGGATTCCAAAGGCAATGAATAATCCCCTTTAGGCACATATGTAAAACACATGTGTTGTTCCCATTCCTTCTTTTGCCAGTTTAAAATGTGCTTGACCTAACTCTGTGCTCAGTACTCAACAAACCACAGTACTTCAGATCCCCAACATAATTTTGTAAAAGACTTTCAAGACAGGTTTTGACAGAGCTGACCTGGAAACACAGAGGTGGTTTAGTGGAACTGGCTGTTAAAAATCACTTTCAGCAGGCTTATTTCCTCAGCACAGCTGGCTGTTTCCCAAGAGCTACACCACTTACTCCTAGCACAGAGTGCATATTCTCCTTTCCTTCCACAGTCTGGCTTATCTTCCCCAAAACAGCGGTTGTTTGGCAGCATATCTCTGGATTCTGCCCGATTTTCTTCAGAACATCAAGATTCCCACACGCCTTGTCACAGTTCCAACAGGCCTGCCCAGCGCTGAGGAGACAACAGCAGCTGCTCTTCCACTGATACTGCCCATCCAGTGTCCAGCCTCCTCCTCCTCAGGCTCTAAGCTTCCTTGTGAAGTTACTGCCCCAACTGTCTAAACCCCTGTGTTTAGTCTCCCCATGTAATCTGATCTGATGAATTTGGCACAGCGTTTGATTGCCTTTCACTGAGAAGCATTTGAGAATATTTAAAGATAAGAGCCGTGCACAGTTACTGAACAAGCTCTGTTTTTATCCTCAGTCTCCTTAGTTTTCAGACAGTTTTTTCAGAAGGGTTTTTCCCATAGTTCAAGTCTCAGCAATTATTTTTGAGGCTCCAGGGAAGCTGTTGGGATTTGCTTGTCTGCTGTCCTTAAACGATAATTCTGCTAATTCAGGAAGACTGGAACACAGCTGCAGAAATGAAAGATTAGCTCTAGCTCCAGCTCCAGTATTTGAAATCATGTCCAGCTCTCAGCCACAGCAGTGTAATGTGCAGCAAGCAAGCAAATTAAGGATAAGCAAAGGATGCACACACACACAGACAGAGTAAAATGAAGCACAGATGAAACACAAGAACTATAACAAAGAGCTCAGTTGGATGCTTGCAATTACAAAGAAGGTCTTGAGCAATTGTGCACTACAGCTAGACTAGATCTGAGAAGAGAATTCTTGGCTTGGAAATTTTTAATTCATCCTCAACTTGCAACAAACCAGCTGACCTTTGTGTCATTCTGTTGGAAAGGCATAAACAAATATAAGTCAGTCAACTAAATTTGCAGTCCTCCAGATGGGACATTCTTCAATTATATCTTTATATATGTGTGAGCCTTCTCAAACTGTAGATAAATAATTTGCCTCTACAGTCATTATTCACTTAGAAATACCATATTCCAGCTTGCTGCAAGCACATGTGGCTGTATATGAGACAGAGAGACAAAAAGAGGAAGTTCAGAGCATATGAGTCCATATTATTGATCACCTGACACAGATCCTTCACACATAAGGGATTCACAAGGACTTCTGGATAATACAGCATAAGCCACAACTCTGAAATACCTGTAGGACTAACAGCCAACCAGCAGATTCTGGCCTGCTGCCATTAATATCCAGTGGCAAACATTGCCTTGCTGGCAGCACACACCATCTGCACATTTTAGGATTAGTCACAGAATTGCAGGATTTGCCAGTCAAGTTTCAGAACCAAAAGGCTGAAATCCTCCTCAGAATCTAACAGAAAACTCCCTTCCCTTTGTTTAAAGGAAAAAGTAGAACTCCAAAATGTATGTCGAACATACCATTTCCCAAGGGAAAATGTTCCTTTCCAGCCAGCACTCATTCTGTTGCCTTTTGTTCTACACTCACAGTCTCACAGCAGTGAAAAAATGTTGGTGATGCTTATGCAGAACCTAGCACAATGACTGTGACTCAGACACACAGTACCACTGCCATGTGAATTATTACCCTTGATAATAATAACAATAAAAATGAGTAATGCCCAACAGAAGTAAAATTTATTTTACTGCTTGGGCACCCTATAGAGATGTGGCTTGAAAAACCATCTGCCAAATGATACAATATGCACCCACTCGCTGCAATGGGGTGCATGTGTGTGTTTACAGACCTCCCACCAAGTCATCCATGCTACAGCAAAAGCTGGAAGATGTCATGAGCCCTGTTTCGTCTATTGAGGTACCCAGCAAATCGTTTGTGTGGTGGCCAAGATATTGTTCATCACAAAAACCTGCATCCTATGAAACTCTAAGTCTAGTCACCAAGTATGTGATTATTTTTTTATAATGTCTGATAGATTGCAGAATATGTTAAGCATACACTAAATGCATAGTACTCAGCAGCACATCAGAAAGACGTCTATAAAGGAGACAACTGTCTGAAGTTTGCCTGTCTATGAAGCTGGTCTGTTTGTAATTCTGCAGACACACTCACCCAGGCCACTTCTGGTCCTCTACTAACAGCACTGAGTGTTCTTTTGTTTACTGCTTTTCAAACACAGTATTTTCATATTCCCTGAAAAGATTCATAATCCCTATGCTGAAAGTTAAATATAGTCTTTTCCTGGGTAATTAATATTGGGCATCTTTACAAAGAGTGGAAGAACATGGATTTCATTGCAGTCGCTAGATGCCATGGACTCATTTATAACAAGAAAGCCCAAACGGAAACAGAAATCTGCAAGGAGAAATGCAAAATGAGAAGTGCCTTTGGATTCATTTCCATCAGATATTTATTCAGATTCGGGCCTGTCCATTTAGATCAGAGCACACTCCTACCAACACCTGGAATTCAGAAAATGGCACATCATGTGATTTGCCACCAAAGAAGAATATAGTATGTTTTACAACATTTGAGGAGCCCATGGAAGACTTCATGATGTTCAAAGATCTTGTTCCAAAAAACCCCACAGTGTTTTCATTCTCCTGTTCAGCTGAGTCCTGCTTTTTATTGTTTCTTCATAAATCTGAATTTTTCATGGTGCAGTTACCCTCCTCTCAGCCCTTCCACCTGCACTGACATCTCAGTTGTCAATTTGGACATGATCAAACAAGTGAAAAGGTGTGGCCAATTTAATGCTATTGTCATCGCATGTTATGCTTCTACAAGGTACAGGCAAGAATTAAGTAACAAAGTTTGTGGCTGGTCAACTAGTTTTGAATGTCATCGTAGCAGAATTCTACATCTGAGTTTGCCAGGCAAGAACCAACCTTAAAACATCTGCTGAGCTAATTCTCAATCAAGGGAAAAATATTTTAGAAGGACAGGGACTGACTCTGAGGGCTAACAGGCTGACATGGTGGATGAAAGCTAAGAAAGCCTTCATAGTAGAAGGGGTGTAGGCATCAGGGTGATCTCAGGTGTCATTCAGGCAGGTCACCTCATGACAACAAAGACTGGATAGTGGCAGATTTGGACTCTTTGGTGGGACAGACTTCACCACGGAGGCTCTACCATGCTGTTGAGGTAGATATTCTGGACATCCTTAGGTCTCAATGAACTCCCCAAATGCTTCTGGAGTCAATTTTGTGTGTATAGGATCCCAGACTGAATTCCTATGGGTTGGAATAAGTTGAGTAGAGCTGGACAGATGCCAGAAGCTTTCTGAGAGGCCAATGTTTAAGCCATGTTTGTGCAAGAAATATCCTTAAAGTCTTCCTTCCTTTCTTCATATTTACCTGGCTCCTTCTAAAACTGAACTTTGCTAAACTTTTGTCTTTTCCCCAGTGAGACACTAAAACATCTTTAAAGATTTGGAAATTTGAAGGGATGGGAATGGTCAAGCCCACACAGAGCGCTGGGCAGTAGAATAGGCTACTACCCGGAGTCTTCAGCATCATGTGAGGTTCTGATGCTTGCTCCCAGAAGCAAACCCTGTGAGGGCATTGCAAGCTGCAGTGAATAGCCAAGCCTGTGGTTCGCACATCATTGTGTAGCACTGCAGAGCTGCAGGATGTTTGGAAGAGTCTTTTGCTTGCCACAGGCTACAATCTCCTGGTTTAATGTCACAGCACAGTAGTGGCTATTGACTGCAATTCATAGAATCATAGAATCATAGAATTACTCAAGTTGGAAGAGACTCAAAAGGATCATTGAGTCTAACTCCTGTCCTTGTATAGGACACTCCCAACATACACACCACATAACTGAGGGTATTGTTCTCAAATGCTGGCAGACTCAGTGCCATGACTGCTTCCCTGGGGAGCTGTTCCAGTGCTCCACCACCTGCTGGGTGAAGAACCTCTTCCTAATACCCAGTGAAAACCTCCCCTGGCACATCTTCCTGCCATTACCTCAAGTTCTATCACAGGTCACAAGAGAGAAGAGATCAGCAACTGTTTTACCTCCCTCCCTTGTGAGAAGACAGTAAACAACTGTGAGAACCCCTCTGAATCTTCTCTTCTCCAGGCTGAACAGACCAAGTGACTTCAGTCTCTTGTACGACATCCCCTCTAAAACCCTTCGCCAGCTTTGTGTCCTCCTCTGGACACTCTCCAGTAGTTCAATGTCCTTTTTATACTGACATCCAAAACTGCACACAGCACTCGAGGTGGGGCCACACTGGTGCAGAGTAGAGCGGGACAATCCCCTCCCAATGCCATGCTTGATGCACCCCAGGACACGGTTGGCCCTCTCGATTGCCAGGGCACACAGTTGGCTCATGTTTAACTTGCCGTTCACCAGTTCACACTACCAGTTTCACAATGTCATCGGAGTCTTTGATCTCATGCTTAAATCATCACACAAACAACTCTGAGTTGTGCTGGTTCTTGCAACTTTGTCTGTGGAAAGAGACAGGCATTTCTAGCAGATGAGTGAAACCATGGGCTACAGATGGACCACAGATTTGGGAGGTATCTAATTTAATATCTCAGTTAAGCCGGTGGGAAGACTCTAGAGCAAGGTATCCAGGGTAACACTAGATGGTAAAAGGAAGAGGAACTAGGAGAGGCAGGCAGCAGAAATCAAAACTGACAATGAAGTGTTAGCATTGCCTAATTTATTCTGTATTTGTAACTAGCTTGAGCTGAGGTCTTTCAGCAAGGCCAACGGGACAGCCCCACATAGCACTGCTCTCCTACAGTCCCCAATAAATATGGAGAGGCACAACTGATAACATAAGCAGGAGATACAAGCAAGCACGATTTGACAGTAAAGATTAGAGGTTTTTTTTAAGAAACTATTGAGCCTCACAAGTGTAACTTTCTCAAGCCTTCTGAGCTTGAGAGCATGATTTAAGAGACACTTGACACATTGACATCCAGTAATGACTCAAGGCAGAGAAATAATTTAGCTTGCTATAAAAAGGTCTCTGAAAATAATCTCCTTAAAAAAATCCCAGATTTTGCCAATAGCCAGGAGCAAAAATACTTTCGAACTCTTTCATGGTAAGCCAATGCACCAGTACCTGGTGACTTGCACCTATGTGTAATACTAAAACACAAGGTTTGAGAAAAAGACTGTCATTGTCTGCTCGGTGTAGAAAGGAGCAGCGTTCCTCCTCAGATAATGACAGCTAGGCCAGTCTACCTGTGGGTGGTTTAAAGTTCTATAATCTCCTGGCATTGACCAGCCGTGTTTCCCCATCCATTTCTTCACTGGTAAATCATTTGTTACCATCGTGATCAGAAGCATCTGCACTCTCTCTGAGGGAAAAACACTGTTCTCTTTTAATTGACAGCATACAGAATGCAACACCGGAAATGCCTTTTTTTATTCTGACTTGTATAAGTCAGGCTGACTTGCAGTTTGTTGTAATACGTGCAGTAATGAAACACAGCACAAAGTTAAAACAAAATCTGTTGCTCACATGCTGCATCAGCAAGCTTCTAGCAATGGCCTAAAACAGAAGGAAATTTTAAAAAAACAAACAACTGCATGAAGAGTCACTACATGTAGCTCTATAGCAGAAGAAGCAAGTATATTTCCCAGTTCCAGCTGATCACCAGTTCACATCCTGATCAAACAGACCTATGCAGTTAATCTGCAATAACAATCTTGTTTATGCTCTGATTCTTGTCTAAACTATGCTTCCTAGGAATTTGATTTAAATCTCATCAAGTACAATAGTCCACATGAGTGCAAACTGGACTCTGATGAATGGAACGGTGACCAAGAAGACTGCCGACAAGATTCTCTTGCTGACAAATACGAGAGGAATCAGATTGCTGGTTGTGAAAGGAAAGGAACTCATGCTGCCAATGGCACACATCATTGCAGCAAGATGACTACAAGTCTTCAGAAGTGTCTCTGAAGTAACTCAGAAGATCCTATTCAGCAGAGGCAATGAGCATCTATGGAATTTCTGGCTACATATTAATTGCTCACAGAACTGCTACCAATGAAACTGTTACTTTAATCACGTAAATCAATGTTCACTTTAGTCTTGCATTAGGAGACTGCTGCATACTGACTTCCTTTTGAAGCAGACTTTTCATTGTTGCTTTTATGCCTTTAGATTCCCTCCCTGCTCCTCTGTGTCTTGTCTCTGACAATGTGTGACTGGCAAAGCTGGTAAAAATGAATCCCAGATGTTAAATTTATTCTTACAAGTTGAAAAAAAAACCCAAAAATTTACAGTCACAGTCATGGACAGTCTGGACCCAATGAGCTCCACCCACAATTTAGTATTTTTCAAGGACAAAATCAAATTCCAGAGCTGGCATTCATCTGATTAAATGTAAATATATATCTCTAAGTTTGTGGACTCAGGATCTCTTTCTTAATTGGTGAAGAGTAGGCAAGTTCATCTGATCCAAACCATTAATCTTGGAACGGGTTAAATTGCATTCAGTAATGTCCCAGAAGTGTCCTCCTCATTTGCCCTGTAGAAAGTCTGGACAAGCTAACTGGACACCACAAGACATTCATGTTTGGTCAGATACATCTCATTTAGAGTGACCTGGGATATCATTAGACAATTCTGTGTTTTACTTAATGGTTTTCTCCCTGCCATGCTGGGGAACACTAGAGAGCTACACTCAGGTGTAGAAAACTCACTGCTGCTAAGTCTGTATTGCTGTATGAAATTCAGACACCTGGGGTGCAACATCTTCATCAAACTCTTGTAAAATTAATCACATATACACAATATTGTTGCCCAACAAGCAGCACTGAGGATGTTCTCCATTGCATGGAGATATTTCTAATCACTGTATAAAGAAAGGAGAGATATTCTGGAATATTTTTTTGACTTTTGAACTATGGTAATTTGCAGGAAGGTACTCACCTGTCCAATCACTAAAATACTTTAAACCAGAAAGCACTGGAAGCAAAATAGAACAAGTTTTTCATTTAGAAGTATAGCCCTAAACATTGTCATTAATTTACGTAACTGACCCTCTCTCCAGTTGTGAATTTTTTTCCACCCCCAGCTTTCTGAAAACACAGACACTGCCTATGAACCTTTACAGTTGCTCGAGATCACGGGAAGCCTGAAACAAGAGCTCTGAGACACATCCTATTTCATTTTCAAATAGTGTTATCTCAGATACCAAGAAGAACACAGTAGCCTCATGAAGCCTGTCCTTCAAAGCACACACTGATGAAGAGGAAATCAGTGACAGAGAACTCTGCCAGTGCTTTCCAAAGCAAGTGTAGTCTGTGTTCAGAGCAGGGTTTAAACAGTACAGTCTTGTCAATTGGGCCCAGGCCAGCTGCATTAAAAAATGAGGCCAAGCCTTAATTTCATGCTGGTGGAAAAGACAAGCACATTCTTCCCCCAGTGTATAATTCCATTAATGCTGTTATACACTGCTCCGATGTAGTCACTTGTGCAGTGCTATAAAAAGATATTTTGGACCTCAGCACCATTTCCCTGTAGCCTTGCTTGCAGGTCCATATTGTCCTGCAGAATCCCTTGCTAGACAGCTGTAGCAGCAGCCAGAACTGCTTGTTCATTTATCCCTTTGAGTCCTCTCCCTCACCCTTTCCTAATACTCCGTACGTGGTTTCCAGTAAACGCAAACTAGAGTTAGCAAGCACCAGCTAAATGGGGATTACAGTAGTTCCACACATACTGCTGCATTTGCCCTCAATTTCTGGCTTCCTGGAGCAGAGATGTTAATTACACAATCAGATTTTTGCTGGCTATTTGAGAATCCTTTACTGATTTTAAAACAGCACTATGGGTAAAACCGTACACAAATATTGTAACAAGGTTTTCACTGCCAGTTACACACAACAGGCTCTTTACAAGACATTCTTCCCCTTAATTCTACTAGCTCATAGATCAAAATAGTAAGCCTTCATCTGAAAACTGCATTAGTTTTAACCCAAATTATGGCAGCTTTGCTCAGTCAATGCAACAATTTCAGAGGCTGGTGCTGCAAGATACAAGGAGAGGGCTAGAAACCACTGAAATGAAGCGTAGTTTGCCCGAACAATTAAATGCTAGCTAACCATCAGAATGACATTTATGTGCTAATAACCATGTTCATATTTCAAATTCCAATCCCTACGTGTAATCATTCCAACAAAATTGCAGCTGATTACAGCTATACCTAATATGGCATTGAGTTCCACATTTTGGACCACAGCACTATGCTATGGGCTATTTCTGAATAAAATCTGTCTCATCAGCCAAGTTCTAAAATCAGCAGAAGAAGCACATTCCACTTCATTTTATGTCCCTTTTCCCCCAATGCAACCAACAGCTTCTCAAGTCCTGTGCAAGTATTTCACTAACATTATTTTAAATATCAATATACATTTTGTAGGTAACCAGTAACCCAGTTGTTAAGAGCTTGGTTAAAGATGAATTTTTTACTTTGCTTTCTCAAGACTCTCCTCCATACAAACAAAAAGTAATTGCTGTCTGATTCTCCTTCTTACGTCTAGTGGTGTAGCTAGAGGACAACACACAAAGCCAGATGCTCCTGTGTACTTCTGCTGCTCTACCCTTTCATAGTAATTGACAATATTTTAGAAAGAGAATAAAAATGTTGTGTGATTAGACCACCATTTGTTTATATATGGGAAAAGAATAAAGAACCTATTGTTAAGGCAATCTTTGATAATTTCATTCTACCACTACATCTGTTGCAGCATTCTTATTTGATGTTGGGCATATCACTAACAGAAAACCTCACAAACAACCCTTGAGAACATATTACTTTATATATATATATATATATATAATCTGCAATGAAAGCAGCAGCTGAACATACAAAAAATTTACATTCCCAGGGAAAGTATAAATTAACTTCCTGACACTTTATGGTAAATTCCTCAATGCAGAGAACATCTGATTTTAATCTCTATGTAGTCAGAGTTATAATATGTAAAACATGGTAATACTGGCACCTTAGAAAATTCAGCTTTGTGAAAAATACATGAAATTTTGTAAAAGTCACATTGATGAGCCAAGAAAAATGCAGGAAGAACTACATGTTTGTTCTCAAAATAAAAAACATGTTCTCACTAAACAAAACATGGGTCCACACAGCAAGCAATGAGAAACAGTTGAAATGGTCACATTTAAGTGTCATTAGGAACACTGGAAATGAGTCATAAATGCTTTTTGTATTGATTAAGTCTTCTACAGATCTCACACCATGTGCACCCTTAATTCCACCCTTGATGCTGTAGCAGTAACACTGCAGCAAGCATTTCCTAACCTTAATGCTGTCACCGCAGATTTCTTTAACAAAACCATGTAACAACCCAATTTGCTGTGGGTTCTGCCCACACATGGCCACCTTTTGCAGGTGCGATATATTTGACAAGTGCACCATGTTTACTGCTTCAAAGTGTTTCCCCACAGCACTGCCTTCAATAATACAGAGCACAGAGCAGCACACATTGTCTCAGGCTGCCTGGAGTGGCAACTATTAAAAAGAAAGAAAGAAAAGAAACCATACACACAACCCAACAAAACTAGTGCTTTAATGCAACTGTTTCTAATTTTCAGTAACAGCATTACAGGAGGGTACTACCACTTCCCAGCACCTGCTATTCACACACAGGTGAAATCAGCATTTTTAAAAGCTAAAAAGGACACAGGGGACTGAGCCTGTTTCCTAGAGACTGAGTCTTACTTTGAATGAACATAACTAGGCATACGTGATCTCCAACAAACTTCCAGATACAACACTCCTTCAAGAGAAAAAATATTTTTGTTGCTATTTTGCATCTGTTTTTCTCTTAATTTATTTTACATGTAATCAGCCATCTATTCCCAGATGCTGAGAAGAGGTTTTTTCCTTAATTTTTTGTGGGGCAATTAACATCTCTTTCCCCTTCAGATTCACCTATAGTTCTTTAATCCAGCTTGCTTTCAAACAATCAGAACAAGGAGAGTCTCAAACAAGAGTTTCAAGCAAAGAAAAGCTGATTTAAAAGAAGCAGACTTATCAGCTGTTGTACTGCTCCCAAGCACATTGGTCTACACACTTCTTCTTTTTTGCGCACCTTTCCAGTGCTCAGATTGTACCGTACCATCTGACCACACATGGCATGCAAGTTTTGGTCTAAACGAGCCTTTTCCTCTCCCATTAATGCCAAGGCCTGGCTATGAGGCTCAGCTAAGACACTGCTGTACAAATTTACTACCTATAAGAAAGACAGCACTTCTCAACCTCACATCAAAGGGATACTAAGAGGAATAAACAGCAGAGATGGAGAAAGTGTTCTTAGTGAAGGAAAAAGACTGAGTATCTTCAGATGCAATTCTAAACTCAAATCAGCTTCCTCTGACTGCTGACATTGGGGATGAGTCAGATGTAAATGAATCTTGGCTTAAGGACTGGAAAAAAGGCTTCTGTTAACATCCTTCAGCAACAGCGTAATCAAATTTTTACTTGCAAATAGTTGTGGAAAAAGCCTACAAAAACTGCCTTCAAGGAAAATTTGTCTTTGGTAAAGAAGAATATAATCTCAAAAGGATAAAACCCATTTATGTCTTATTAAAGACCCCAAATAAATAATAATAAAACCCCTATACCAGATGGGGAGGGACTCTATCAGTAAACGTAGTGACAGGACAAACGGTCACAGTTTTAAGCCGAAAGAGGGGAGATTAAGAGTAGATATTAGTCAGAAATTTTTTACTGTGAGGGTGGTGAGGTCCCTTCCAACTCAAACCATTCTATGATTCCACGATTTAAACACTGCAGCAGCAGCAGGAATATCTGCACAGCACTCTGCACCTACAGCAACAAGAAATTTGCAAAGTCTACTGAAAATAAGAGACATTACTCATTTTTTAATGGTCTTTCTAAAGAAGAAATGGTTACAGTTTTCATCAGTGGAGATTCCATCTCAATCCTAATCAGGGGAAAGGGGTGAATAAGTTTCAGTCAGCAGCGTATTCATCTAACACATCACTGTAACCGGGTATAAGCACACTTACAAGAAACTCTAGATTTGCCAAGGAAATTACACATCTTTGAGCTGTCCTGTTGTATGGCCAATGGCATCCAATGCCTGCTCATAATGTGCAGCGTGCACATATTACGGACTGTAAACTGAATATCTACCTAGAAATTACAGAGCTCTGAAGAAAGAATGAAAGAATGTGAATATAATCTGTGCCACTAAACATCATCTTTAGACATCTGACTAAAACTGTGAAGATTAAACCAATACACAGCTGTGAGATAAGGATCGATCTTCCTCACATCAAACTGTCAGGGACTGCAAGAAAGGAACCAGCATCACCTTCTGCAACATGGCACAATTTAACAGAATCCTCTGGACATACTAAAAGATTCCCTCTCCCTTATGGGACTTCAGGTGTTTAAGGTGCCCTCGGTCTCTCTTCTTCGTTAGCAGCATGCTCAAATTTAGTTCACTAGTGCTAAACACTGTAAAAACAAGGCTAAATTAGTGAAATTTAAGGTAAGAGTTTGATATCTCAACTCAAATAGATATGAACTCTCATGTTGTAACATCTTTTTAGGCCACATGAGTTAACTGGTATCACTTTGAGCCAAAAAAAATATTAAAATGTTTCCACCTCTGCAGTTTCACTGTCATTTCAGCAAATAATTTCACAGCATATTACACATATGGAGTTGAAAATACTAATTCTGAAATTGCTAAACCTGAAGTAGTAAGTTGAATTCCTCTGTTTAGAACCTAAACTCAGTTTGAGCTCTTCAGTTTTATTTTTCATGCTTAAGCAGGATGCCTAACCAGAGGGACACTGGGGATTGTTTTCATGAATACACAAGCTTTATACTTGCATGCATGCAAATCCAATAAATTGTACAGCATGCATTTAACAAGGTATAACATATTTTCCTGTAAACAGAGAGAGAATTTTCTCAAATTAACAGAAGAACTCAGAGAGACCGTCATGGCCATCTACTTGCCACACTTGAACTTCAGGATTCATTTAGAAGCACTCAGATGTAACTTGCCTAACAACAAAACCCACAATTCGAACATAACACAGCCAAAATTTAAATGAAACATAAAGCTACTATCTATGCTGCTCTGCTTAAAAGGCTTCAGTAGGGGGAAAAAATGCCCACAAATAAGATTTATTTCAATCATATACATAATTACTGAGTACAATACCAATATCAACAATGTTATCTTTACCAAAGTGAAGATTTTAACTCAAAGTCTCCATTGACCCAAAACTGGATAGTACAAAGGCACTTTTGTCTATACAGTGAAGGCAAATGTGTAGGTCTATTCTATACCAGACTTACCCACATGGCATTAAATGACATTAAGACCCCAGAACAGCTTGGACAGATTTTCAGTGGCAGAAGCAGTGGTCAGGACTGTAGGTGTTTGTTTTCCCATGGAATTTTGACCTTTTGCCGCCATTCATGCATGTCAAAAATCTTTCTCGAGTCCAGCACATTACTGCTTAATGCATTAAGAGAAGAAATAACACAAGAAATTGCACGTTGTACATCTTGTTGTTATTACTGTACTGTCTCACACTGCTTTTCCTCAGCATGCCCAGCAACAGGGACTTTTAGTCAGGGATTTCTTTGTTGTGGGTTTGGGGGTTTTTTTGAGGGATGTTGTGTGGTTTCTTTTTTTAAATGGCTATGCCTTCCTCTTAATTTCCATAGAAGGAGTAGGTATCTTCCCAAAAATGCCAAGTAGGAACTGAATGCAGACAAAAGAAGGAGCAAAACCTTCCTGTTCCTTCCCCTGCTATTTGAAGTGTCAGGCACCACAAAGCACTAACAAACTTACAGTCAGTACTAGAGAAACTGTCTCATGTCCCAGTTTGATTACATCTGTACAGTTCCTGGAAAAAAACTGGAGCTGAAGGCTGGAAGATTAAGTTCTTTACCTCCAGGATGTTAATAATATGGTTACATTCAGAAAGCTTGGAGATCTATCCTTTAAAAGCAAATGAAAAAATCAAACACAGTTTAAGACCTATGTGGTCTATCCCAGCAAAGAACTGTACAAGGAAGTCCTCTCAGCTCAGTAGGTTTGAACACCTCAGACGGAACCACACAGTCAATCTAGTCACCTATTTACGCAGATACATCACAGATTTAAGCATTTAATTGCAGATGGTAGAGATCCAAGACGAAAGTAAGCCACACATTTCCTCGTTGTGCCTGGGACAAATGAAAACCTCTTGAATTGAGCCTTGAAATGGGTCGCCTACTTATGGAGCAAGATATTGTCACAAGAAGTCTATAACACAGAAGACGAACATTACTTTCCAAAATAATTACCACAACCACAATCAACTTCGCAACATCTTTACTAGAATCTAGGTCTGCAGCCGAGCTGCAGATGAGATGTTAGTGTGTAGGAGCTTTCAGGCCAGATAGATCCAGAAAGCAAGCAGACTGAATCCTTCTGTGTGAAGGTGGTAGGAGTTTACACACCTGGCTTAACAAAATAGTATTAAGACAGGATCTTATCTTCAGGTATCTGGCCTCCCTCTTTTCCCTTCAGCACAGCTGAATACACATAGTAATAACTTTTGCCCGAACAGGATGGGTTTTTGTAAGCAGTTACCACTCTGAAAACCAGATAACATCCTAAGCCTGCCAAACTACTAATATCTGTTTCACTGCGCATTACAGACATCTTCGAAATAAAAATCATTACTTCTGTCTGCCACTAACGCAACACTGTGAATGCAGAGAAGTGAGTACTGTCCAAATCTCGGCATCAGTCAGTAGTCTTGGGTAATCACCAAACAGCAAAAGATTGGTATTTTTCAGAGGCTTACATTCACAGAAGAAAGAAGCAGTGGCTGGATTTGGAGCCGCCACTCCAAAGAAACAGAAAGGTAATCACTGACAACTGCAGGGACAGTCTGTGTTCCTGCAAGCCAATTATGCAAGAAGAAGATAATTGAAAACTCAGACCTTTTTTTAAAAGAAAAGCTGTAATGAATTTCAAGCATGCTTCAGCTGGAAAATCCACACTCCACTCTTCTCATAGACTCTATTTCCATGCGAGCTAACAAGCATTCATCAGTTTTCCTAAGCTCACTATAAACAACAAGAGAAAAAAAACCAAAAAGACCTATGAGATGTAACCTATAAAAAATGCTCAAGACAATTAGGGTTTCTCAAGATCAATTTTTACTTTTTCTCTTACCACAAGAAAAATAACAAATAGGAGCTGCTTTGAAGATATCATGCAGGAAGACCAGCTGTGTCAGTCATGCACATCCCTCTTTCTCTAAAAAGAAGAGTTATGATTTCAAACACATTCCCAGGTACTGCCAGGTGTGAAAATCCCTCTAGCCTAGAGTCCCACTGAAAAGGCCATTTCAATTTCATTAATTACTTTCACACTCCAGAGCTGCCAAACAGGCAAACAACACAGAATAAAAGCTTTGCACTCTATTTATGTTTATAAACAGAAATGTTTATTCAGTCAGGCTTGTGCAGAAACCAAGGTCCACACTACCTTTAAAATTCAAGTAAGTGATAGCTCTTTTAAGCAACGAAATGCAACTAAACAGCTGTTGCTAACAAGAATAAAACTTGATATCTGGTTATTTAATATATTTTCACATTTCAATAAATCCCTCTCATTTAAGACATGTACTGGGGCCTGTATTTAGTTACAGCACGGCACAAGACAGCTAAAACACCACTTTTGGTGGCGAAATTGCCTTGCCCAGGACAGGAGAGATCTTTGTGGTCTGCTGTCAGAAGGTGGAGTTTGCTGTAGCTCGTCCTCTCTGGTACCTGAGCTGGTCTAATCTTGCTCATGCATCTTCATGTTCCACCACATTATAAAGCACACATGTAAAGCAACGACAGACGGATGCCTAGGCAAGCCTGGAGACAGCTGAGTTGCTACATGATCTCTCCTCTACTGTCCTTTGATTACTCCATACTTAACGAGAAAGCCACTCAGCCCTCTTGTCCATCTGAGTTTCACCTGAACAGTCCTGTCACCCCTATCCAACTCTTCATTCCCACGATAATGTTATAGAGTCTGTTCTTTTCATTACAGATGCCTTACATCAAATAATCCTTGAGCAAAGTAGATTTACATCTGTTATACTAAGAGCAAAAATTTACCCTCCATTAAATCCAGTATCTTCTATGACATATTTAAAGGCAGGTTACTCCTTATTTTTTTTTAAAAAAAAGGAACATAACACAAAAGTAGGAATAAAAATAATTTATAAAAAATGAACGCATTTACGAACAGAGTACGAAGTCATATTTCTAGTCATTCAATATGTCAATATCTCCACACCATACATACTAAAACACCTGGAAGGAGACATTGCTGGGATGATCAAAACCACAAAAGAATACATAGTGTCTACCTCTCATAATTTAATTTACAATAAGGCACAACAGGTTCATGTAACATTTTACAGAAGAACAGAGGGGAGTGAGGGACAACAGTGCTCCAAAATTAACTCTCATTTTCACTGTTAGCAATTGCTGACTTTGATTGTCACAGATCATTAACAAGTTCTTAGACCAAATGAAATTCAGTCAGAAACAAAATGAGAAAAAACAGCCCCGAGGTTATACTTGAAATGAGAGAAATGCACATGTTTTTAACCAGATGGTTTCCCTCTGAGTTATAAGTTTTCATAATATGAAATCATTCCTCCACATAGTGTTACTACTTTCTTGCTTGTACATGTTCATAAATTCTAAGGAAAACTAACTGCTGCATCACCAGCAGTGAAGACTTCCAGAAAACGTTAAAAATTGGGATGTTAGTCCCTTCAGCGTCAACCTGTTTATTGACCAGCACCCCAGATGAAAACCCAGGTAACTGTGCCCTGAGCTCACACATACTCAATGAAATCAAATATTTGTCAAGATATTATAATTTGCTTTGGTTAGGATGGAAAAAAGAAAGGAAAACAGCCAGCATCATGAAAAAGGCAAAAAGCCACCGTTTTGGCCAGAGAAGATGTTAAATCATGGAGCTGTAGCCTAGGCAAAATGTCCCATGGGTAAGGATTAAAAGCACCCTTTAGGACCCATTTAGAGGTCTTCAGAAGAATGACTCTGACCTTTAGCAGGCTAGAATACCCTACCAGGCAACCATGCTCCCACCTCAAGATCCTTGGGTAAATGTCTAAAGTAAATCCATATGAATCCAGTTCTAAGAGCACTGAAGAATGAACAAAACTAAAATTGGTGTCCTTACATCCCTCCAAACATACCTGTTCTCATTCAGAGTCTCTTTAAAAAACGGCCAACTAAACCAGCAATATAACACCATGAGACAGTTACCCATCCTACTTAAACAGTCCACAGGAAAGCACAGTTAACATCTGTGACTTGATCGCTTTCAAAACAAATGCAGCACCTCAGCCCTCATCAAAATGCCATATGGTGGTGCCAATCTGCGTTTCATGTTTTTCCTAGAACTGGTTTCTCAGAAACAGGGGAGCACAAGTGTTTGGCCTTCTCTTTTACAAGACATTTCAGTAAATAAGGGTAGCATATCAAATAACATTTCTAAAAAGTAGAAAAACAAGTTGCTATGTATTTTTCAGCAATAATTAACTGGCCACCAACTTTGCAAATGCCATTTATTTTCTTTCATATGAGAACCACTTTTCTTTCTTTCATATAAGAACTGCTTTATCTCTTGTTTCAATATGCAACAGCCTGACAGAACACAACCACAAACAGCTTTCCGGATCATTGTTCTTGGACTCAAATACAAGCTGTATTAATGTTCTTTCCCCCAGTGTTAAATGTTTTTGATAGCTAAGAGAAAGGCTCCACAGTGTAAGAGCTAGTTGCTAGATGAGGGCATCCCACTGTGGGTTGTACTTGGCACTTCTTTCCTATAATGTGAAAGCATGACACCCATTAGTATAATTGGGATTTACAAGCCTGCACAATGAAGCAAAACTTATAAAAGACCCAAGAGGGTGAACATAAGCTATCATCAACAGGGGTGAATTTGACACGTAAGCCATAATGCCACTACAAGAGCATTTCTGGCTTACATGAGAAACAAAATTCTTCTTATTGTTTGGTATTCATGTTGTTGATCTATTTAGTGATTTTATGTCATACTAGTTTTTAAAACTAAAAGTTAAAAGCCAAAATAAACGAAGTCATTGTAAAATATGACACAGCTACACATTAATAATAAAAAAAAAGTATGTTTAAAAGGAAAAATTGATGGAATAAAACCTACAGGGTGACAGATATGAAGGTCTTCACTTCTTCAGCTTTTCTATTCACTATCTTAAAGGATCAACCTTATGTAGATGGCACAGTTTGAATAACTAATCTTCTCTGAACACTTGTGAAAGGATTTTTCATAAAAGAGCCTATTTCTTTTTAATGCCACTCAAATTGCAATCAAAAGCTGGTAAAATTAAGCCACAGTCCTTTATCTGTCCACTGGAACTTGGCTTCTGTCATGTCCAAAATGAGTTCAAATACAATGGCTTATCAAACCAAGGACCGGAATTTACAAGTTTCCCCTAGAAGCAGTCTCAAGCAAAATGAACAGAAGCCCAGGTCAGCAGAGAGGAAGAACTAAAGAACTCGGTGGAGGCAGACATCTATCTTGCCTACATCCTTGCTACCCCTCAGACAGTGGTTACAACGGCAATGAAACACAAATATAACACATATATTGGAAATGAAACTATAAACACAACTTCTGGTTTGTGATTAAATGGAGATGATTGACCTCTTGACACACAAAAGACAGCCAGAAAACGAACAAACAAAAAAAACACCCCAAAAATAACCCAGAACTGCTTATGAAAGCATTCTTGTTTTGTAGGTGGGAAGTGGGGAGACAGTCCAGAGATGCAATCTACTTGAAAATGTGTTCTACTGGACACTTTTAGGGCCAGCCAGTTTTGATAACTTGTATCCAAGATCTCTAAAATGGAAGGAAAAGAACCGTGTGGGAACTTCCCAATGTTGTTCAGAAAAATTTGCAACCAGAATTTTCCCAAGAACTGACAAATGTCAGTAGTGGCGTACTATCTACTGAGGGCTACGGCACAGCAAGGGACATCACGGTCATGTCAGCCTGACATGATTCAGAGTGGGCAGGGAAGGAAAGAAGGAGGAACAGTTGATATTAACCAGACTAGTAAAGAATTAACAGCAGGAAATATACTTTAGAAACAACAGATCCTATCTAATGAGATTACAATTTTTACATCTTCTAATCACATTTCCTGATGAGATTAAAAGTTTGGCCAGTAAAAGATACAGTATGCTTATGACACGTTTAGGCTTTCTAAGGCATTTATCTTGGCACGTTTTCATGAAAAATGAGTTAAAAAAAATCAGAACTATATACGTTCAACTGATTCAAAACCTGGGTAAGTGAGAGAGCTTAAGATACATTTATGAATGAGGAGTCATTCTCAAGTAGGTACATTTCTACTAAACCTTCCTGAGGTATTGATTTTGCCCCTCTGGCAGTGAACATTTGTGCAAAGTTTTGAAAGACAAGATAAAAACATTCTTCTTGCTATCTGCAGATGACACAAAGATTGCCACAATGCATCTTTATCAGGAGGACATGTGACAGACACAGAACCACCAGAGCCATTCATAACCTGAGCTCCAGGAAACAGTACAAATTTCTGTATTTTCAACTAAAAAGTCACACAATGGAGCTAAAAAACCTCAGGGAAAGGCTGTAGTCTGCAAAGCAGCCACTCTGAAACTCTTGGTGTCGCCTTAGAGTGGCTGAGCACCAGGCCTTAACAGTCCTCTGCAGTCAAAAGGGTTAACACAATCCTTTGAGACACACAAAAGGATCTGAGTGGAGTCTTGCCTAGCATTGCCATCTATCCTTGCAGGAGCCTGCTTACATCTCTGCCAACTGCGCTTTGCATGAGCGACACATGCACTCTACTTTCACCAGTATCCAGGCTTCTCTTGGCACAGAAAAGCTTTGCTAGAAAGCATGTCCTAGGCTACAATTGCTTTCTTTTCTCAGAGCTGCCACACCAAATGACAAGAAAAGGACTACACATTTCAAAATTAGAAGCTCCTACTTACCATTATACAGTATACAGTATGACATTTCATATTTTTTTCTGTGGTCTTTTTGTCTTCAGCTGCCTTAACAGTTAGACCTTCACTTAAGCAAGCTATATTTACCACAACCTTGTTATTCTTCCATCTGCCAATGCTGATTTGCTTACATCAGCAGGATAGCTTATGTTTCCTCAGAAACAAAGAAAAAAACATTTTTTCTGTGGCTCATCAACCACCATTATTTTACCTTCCTCTCCAATGTTTATATTTTGGCAAATTCAATCCAGCATTTATCTTTTTTTACAAAGGCACATACCAGCTTCTGAAAATCAATGATCCAAGCTGTTCAAATTTGTCCCCATTACCAGCCCCTCAATTACTGTTCATTGATGTGTGTTTCTGAAGGGACCTTTTTTAGGATAGATTATAGTGGGCAGAGTAAGCAGAAGGCATGTGTGGCAGCTCAGGAGAATATCTCGTGAGTTTCAAATTGGGCTCAAGTCAGCCCGGTCCTAAGGACATGAACTTGCTGTTTTTCCTAGTAAACTCAAATGCATTAACATACTTGCAGGAAGCCTACACATAAACCAAACTGCTTGAAAATTAACTTTGATTAGATTCCCAGGGGATTCTATTCAACTGTCTGCTGCCTTTCTTTTGCAGTTCTTATTTCAATAAATATCAGCTGTGATCTGCTATCCTTTTCTGTACGCAGAGAGATTCTGTTTCCCACCT
Source organism: Neomorphus geoffroyi (assembly GCA_033558235.1). Classification (NCBI taxonomy): domain Eukaryota; kingdom Metazoa; phylum Chordata; class Aves; order Cuculiformes; family Neomorphidae; genus Neomorphus; species Neomorphus geoffroyi. The sequence continues at coordinate 5,560,086 of JAUMJM010000048.1, forward strand.
TAAACAGAACAATAAATATTAGGTTTTAAAAATAAAACAAAGCAAAACACCACTGTGGATGTAAACTATGTGTTCGGGGAAGGATGCAGTAATTAAAACAGCAAATTGTCTGCTCTGACAACAGGAGCGGGGAGTGTGCTAGTCTTGCATTCTCATGACAGACATCCAGGTTCCACAGCTGCACACACCTTGTGAACCACAGAAATATGAAAGGGTCTGAACGGCAGCAAGCAGACTTCCAGCACAGGTACCACCTTTGCTGGTCATCTGCATCCCTCACTACTTCTCAGGGTGTCAGAATACTATGCCCAGAAGTCCCACTGTCTGCTTCATCCCATCCCTGAGTTCTCCTGCCTGTCTCTTCCAGTTCCATACAGAGCTTATGTGCTTTCTGATTTCTCTCATGATTTTGAAAATTTTCACATGTCCTTACTTCTATCATTAGTAGTTACACACATAAATAGTTCACTCTAATTTTCCTGCTAAGCACCAAACTCCAGTTTCAAACAGTATTAAATTACATTTAATAGGGCCAAATAGATACTAACACTACGTCTGCATATAGTTCTTGACAAGTAACCTGATCTACCCTGAAAACGCTGAAGTTATGCTCTTCAGTAAAAGACTTAGTCAGATTGTAGACCCTGCCATTGTGTGACAGTGTTGTTGTGTAATAATCCTACAAAAACGGAAAAATTGTTTAGAAGTACAACATTCTTGCTAAATTATACACAAGAAAATGCATATCAACACACAGTCAAAGATCTGAAGTTGCTCTGAGCATACAAAAACATTCAACATCACACTCTAATATTTACCCTTTTCTTGGCTGTGCGATAAGAACAGAATTTGCCCCTCAGCTGTGACTGACTTCTCCTTTATATACTTATGAGTTTTTATGGCTTAGAAAATGCTTTGGTTACCAAAAATCCCTGCTCTTCTCATACTCCAAAACCCCCTGCCAATACTACGCCAAACTGGTGCTGTACTACTGCTGAACTAGCCCTTGTACAGAGTTATTTCACGTGCAAACCCAAATATTTTGCATTTAAGCACTGCCTTTAGTTTGTATTTCATAACTGGATTGGGCAGGCAGCAACTGGGCAGTCCTAGCCAGTTTGCAAGAGCCAGGAAACCTGCCAGAGGCTGACAAGACCCACCACTGGCTCCTGCCTGCAGAGCCAGCCAAGAAAACTCACCAAGGACCCCAGGAACCCACTATGGCTGCCCACCCTGTTGCTCAGCTCTATCACTCGTCCATTCCCAGTCCTGACCCTAACACCTCTACCCAGCTCTAGTGGGAGCAGCTCTACCCATTTTACACATTAAAAAAACCTGTTACAGTTAATGAGACAGAAACAACACCGTATATCTGGAAGAATTGTCTCTTTTCCTGCTGTAACCACAGCATGGAACTGCCCCTCTAGGTAAATCTTTGCTCAAATAACAACATGAGTGACTGTGTTACAGGTCAGCCATTAAGTTTACACTGCTGCAGAAGACAAAGCGAGCACATTTCATTCTTTGATATTATAGTAATACAGAAAAGCAGAGATGGTCTTTGTCTCAGCCTCTGTACAACACAGCTCTGGAAGCACTACTGAGTATTTTCTGTGATCTTATCCAACACTTATGCAGAGTCAAACAATTAGAATTTCTTGTTGTCCACATTAAGTTCACCTCTCTGTTCTTACCAGTCCTGGGAGCACAAACTAGCCTTTCAGAGATAAAAAGAGCAGAGACTACAGAGTAAGGACCATGTCTGCTGTCTGACTAAAACCATTACATGTCTATACAGAAAAGAATGCAAGCCAGAAAGTAAACAGTTTGCTGCCTCACATACTTACCCCATAACTTCTCAAAGTGAAAGGTGATGCCAAAAGCCCTTCCAGCCCTCGAAAACTCTTCAAAAAAATAATTCTCTAAATAACTAATTTGTCTTCTATGTTGCAGAATTCAGCACGCAAGCACAGGATGCCCTGACTTCTCTCTCTGCAACTCCGGTGTGCTGTGATCATGTAACAGAGCAATGTAAGAGACATTATCTTCAAGAACAGAAAGCTATGGATTTGAATACGCCATGAAACCAACAGCAAAAAGACATGTGATAGTACTAGAAATGGTAGTGCTAGTAAGCCCTTTGGACAAAGAGTTAGTGAGCTTCAGGGGACTCCTGGCAGCAGCTGGCCACTCCCAGGTTACTCGGCTCTTGCTGACAAGCAGGGATATAGCCCTGGGAGACACCATCAAAAGATGGTACGCAGCAACAGGAGCCCTACCTAATTACAAAAGTCAGAGGCTGTATTCAGAGTCATCTGTCCCCCCTGTCATCCCTTCACTCCCTCAATGTATGAGCCCTGTGCTCTCAACCAGCCTGCTACTGCAACCAAACATTCCTAATACCATCCAAAGGCACCCCAACACTTTGCTGAAAAGAAAAGGATGCCCAGCCTACCTCCAAACCAGTCACCTTCTCTGTTTTTGGACTAGAGAGGTCATGCAAGCAACCAGCCCCAGCTGCAAGCAGGGGTCAGAGGGAGTAACAAAAGCCAGAGCAAGCAGTGAACAGAAAAAGGCTGAGCTGCGCCCATTCAGTATCTCCCAAATGCTGATGCTCACAGACATCGCTTTTATGAGGCTGTGCTTGACCAAGCATGGCCACACAATCACTGCTCCGCAGTGTTCAATATCTACAGAAGACAGGTATGAAATGTATTCGTATAGGTAGGTTCATCTCAGAACAGGACAAAGAAAGAGGTTATGAAAACCTCCTAAGCCCTGTCTGGAACTCATGCTTGTCTCCTCCCTTTCACTGCATCAAATGCCAAAGTACTTACTCTTGTGGGTACAGCACCCTTCACATGCCAATGTACTGAGATGCTCTCTCCTGTTTTTCTGAGCTCTGGCACCAGCAATGTCTCCTTGGCTCTACCGAAGGAAAGAGGTTGAGCAAAAGTCTCATGAGGACAGGGCGATATTTAATCAGGTTCAGAATGCAGAGTCCTCATGCAAATCCCATTTCCAAGATCCATTTAATTTTCTCTTGCTGTATACTAGAAGTGATCAGTAGAGAAACACTTAATACTAGGGAAGAGAAATGCCCCAAATGGGAAGGCAGATGGGTCAGCCTCAAAGAACCTATTGGCAAATATGCCTACAACATTTTCCAACAAAACCAGCAGGAAAGAGGTAATGCTATGCCAGACCCCACATTTGCCATGCTGTGGCACCCACATCCTGCTGCTCCTGACTGAATGGACCAAAGAATTATCCTACAACACCTCTGAAAAGCAGCGCATATTTCAGGATTTTTTCAGTTCTTTTGAAAAAACTTTAGCAGTTTCTAAAGTTGTGTCAAGGTCTCCCTAAATATCTGTGTTCCTATGAAGGCACTGGCAAGTGGATGCTCCCAAGAATGTAAGCCTGGTTGTTCCAAGAAAAGTCTGTGAATCCTCACAAACCACTCTGACCTGAGCATCCAGTACAGTACACAGCCAGCCAGAAATATGACGTGAAGGGAAGTCCTAAATGAACAGATCCAGTTGCCAGCTGTGCCTCACATAAACAAAACTTCACACAAGAAGAGCAGGACTGGCTCAGACCAACGTGTCTTACTGCCCCGTCCTATTTCCCAGAACTGTCAAATGCAGACACCTGGACAATACAGAAATAAGGCATGATACTTCCCAATAGTTCTTTCCCTGCCTCTTTCAAACTAAGTGATGAGAAAATGCTTTCTCTATTCTAAGGGAATCTTTAGCTACATTTTCCTGTATTTTACTAAACTTTACTTAATTCCTAATTTATGAAGCCATGAAATTCAGTAGACTTACTTAAAATCTTGCTGTGGTATTTACAGTTTTATTGGCTTCTTTCTCTAGTACTCCAGAATGAAAGTTGTTACTGCCTTGTCCAGGACCTGTGGTACATCTGTCTCAGTTGTGTCTCACCACACTGCCTCTAGGCCTGCAGGTAGGCTTGCAGCACATCAGGAGGTTTCTGCTCTATGGTCTACACTGGAATCTTTTGAACACCCTGCCACAGTCAGAAAACCTCTACAATCACCGATTCCTGTGCCCTTGTCCCTAGAGGATGCATTCAGGTTCCTCTTTACCACTGCCAAATGGGACAAATCAGACGAGTATTCTGTATCAGTCAGATATTACATCCAGGAGGGCAATAAGCAACTCAGATGAGCTGAGGCAGCCAAGCTCAGCACCCTTTCTAGTCCATAGATAGTAAGCACTGCAGTGTCGAAAGCAGAACTGAGTACAGCTCATGTCTTGACACCAGGCGGGAGAAAGCCAGGTTATCACCTACCTGCAACCTGTAACACAGCTCTCTAAAATGCAGAGCTATCAATACACTTGATCTGTGACGAACTGGAGAGTAAATGTTGCACACAGATACATACATACTCACCTTGCCACGTATGTATTGTCAGCCTGCATAGCTGGATGCAATGGGGTAATTAGAAAGGATCTAGGGCAGCTCCCAAATGCCTAACATGACTACTACCAACCAGTAACACAGTGGTGCTTCACCAATGGTAGATGTACCATGCACATATCTAAATTAGTGACCCAATTTAATTTTACTGGGTGCAAACGACAGTGAAGAATAATACTCAAATTCTCTGTGGCACTGCTACAGACCTAACACAGATAAACAGTTCAAAGTACTGCCATGATCAGCCTAAACATCTGGACAGACCTTTTCTTGCAATGAGTTGAAAAAAGAAAAAAAGAGAAGCCTTGAGCACGCTTGTTGGGGTTTAGGGGTTTTTTTTGGGGGGGGGGGGGGGGGCGTGTATTGTGGAGGTTTTCTGTTGTGATTTTTTGTTTTTGTTTTTAAATCACATCAGTCTGATCTCATGACTTGGACAGGAATGGGACCCAAGTGATTTGCTCAGTCACAAAAATAGCCTATATGAGGATTAAGAGTCAGGAATGCCAAATTCCTACACTTGACAGATATCCCTCTATTTGGACAGTCTGAGCTATTATGCCTCAAGTGTTTTTCTGATTTGGACTTTTAACTCTCCCAAGACCTATCCACCTACAGGTTTTGTACCTCTCTGTATCTTTACGCTCTGCATCTATAGTGTCTGGATGAATAGCAACTTCCTACACAAGTGTTAGATGGGACCTCATAGCTCAATGAACAGAAATTCTTAGTAATGGGGAAACACAGAACCTCTGTCAAAGGATGAAAAACACAACTCAGTTTGGTTAGCTTCAGTCTCCATGGAGTAGCTGAACTTAAACAAACTTGGATGATTTATATTGTAAAGTATCTAATTGTCATTCAAACTCCTTACAGAGTTTGCCTCTTGTCCTGTCGCTGGGCATCACTGAAAAAAGTCTGGTCCCAGGTCCCCTCTCAGTCTTCTCTTCTCCAGGCTAAAAAGACTCCGGTCTTTCAGTCTTTCCTCATACCAGAGATACTCCAGTCCCTTCATCACCTTCATAGCCCTCTGCAGGATTCTCTCTTGTAGTTCCTTTCCTTTCTTGAGCTGGGGAGCCCAGAACTGGACACGGGACTCCAGATGGGGTCTTCCTGGGGCAGAGTAGAGGGGGAGGAGAACCTCCCTTCACCTGCTGGCCGCAGCCTTCTTGATGCACCCCAGGATATCATAAGCCTTCTTGGCCACAAGGGCACATGGTTACCTTGTTGTCCACCAGCTTAAATTACCAAAAATGTAACACAAGCGGGTTGAAGATCATATTCCTCTTTAATGACCAGAACAACTCAGAGAACTACTACAAAACAAATGTGATGGCCTAAATCCTCACAAGAAAATCAGTGTAGCTGATAAGCTGGCATTACATATGTAGTCTCTCTTTCAGTACCTAGTTAGCCATTTTTCTGGAAGACAGTGATTATCACTGCAAGCAGAAGCTTTGCGATTTGTTGTAGCTAATCTAGCTTCATTCCCTCCTTAGATTTGGACCGTCTCCCATGGGAGCAGTAATGATCATTTAGCTTTATAACCCTCCTTGGCATCTCCCTCCTTAATTACCATGACTCTCAGACTTTTGAACTCTTCTCCAAAGCTAAATGAAATCCATTTCCTCATTTGAAAGAGAACACTTAATTGGATAAACAAGTGGCATGTTGTCCCTGAAGCTTAACTGGCAATAAAATAAGAAACATGCATTTCTCTGTGTAAGCAAAAATCTGTATTATTCTAATTTATCCCTTTTTTTCTGGCTATCAGGACCTGGGTTCTACTTTGAAGAAGTAGCAGTAGCATCGTCTGTGCATTGTGATGCAAAAAGGTTATATTTACCCACCTTTTTTTGACAAGCATCTGCTATCAGGCTGTAATTTAACCAGATTATATAAAGATATATCAAAACCTGTCAGGAAGTACTGAGTCACTCCGAACTGACATGATGTACAAATCTGTCAAGGGAAGAAAAATGGCTTCTCCCTTTGGTTACGACTTATTATGAAAAAGTCAACAGCTGTTGTAAAATGTGTAGGCAAAGCAGTTAAAATGCTTTGGTGTCCTCTACGGACATGGCCAAGATTACTTAATGCAGATTAAGATCTAATGAGGCCCTTTGAGGACAAAGAGTAACAAAGGACATTCAGATTTCATATGGGAAACAAAGCCTGAAAGAAACTATTTTTAAAAGAAACCCTCAAATCTCATGGCAGCAACAGCAGCCAATTCTTGTTTTCCATACCATGCACAAAAACTTTCAAGAGAAGTTCATCTATATTAACGAAGAGAAACAGCAAAAATACTACAGACTGGTGAAAAGCCATTACACACCCTATGCCATAAGGACACAGGAATGGCCAGATTGGATTAAAATAAAGATCCCTTCAACCCAGTAGCCTTCATCTGGCAGCAGACAATAGCAGGTTCTTATGGAAAGGCAGTAAGAACAATAATAAGTATGAAAGGACACAATCACTGACCTCCAGATGTTCTGGCAATCTTCCAGTTACGGACTTCTTGAGTTAAAGGCTGCTTTTCTCATCACCTTGCTGGAACTTTTCTCCATTAGTTGCTCATTTCATCCACTTACTACTCTGCCATCAATTATATTTCCCTGCATACATATTTAGCTACCTTCTAAGTCCAGTTTATATGATAAATTATGTCTTTCTGTTAGCAATTCATCAATTTTACATTAATTCCTTTTGAAAAGCACCTAGTCTTAGTGATTTTTTTGTTTTTCACTAAATAATGGAGTTTCTGTAGTATGACCTTGTCTCCTTAAGCCACTTATTTTACTCTCAATCACATACTTGTTAACAGAAACTCAGGAAGGCTTCCTAATTCTGAAATGTTCGAAAAAGCTCCAAATTTGTGCATTTTCAATAAGTTTTTCTTTGAGACATTTTTTACTTATGAACCAACTTTTTTCAGTTGTTTTAGCAGTTTGTACATGAACTTTCATTTTTCCTTCACCTGAACATAATTACTGTATTTGCAAGAATAAAATTTTGGGTTTCCCCTTACTTGCTTTTATTTCTTACTCTGTTTAGTCCCACCAGCTTTTTGTGGTTTTCTTTTTTTAAAGAAGTAATGCAATAATCATGATTTATCAGCTGTCCCTGAGCTTCCAAGAAGATATCAATTAACAAGTCCCATACAATGTATGTATTTTACCTCATCAGCTGCTTCTTTTTAACCTTTCATAATTTTTAAGCAGTTTCCCTTTCAGAAGTTACATACACCCATGCGGGATGCACACGAGATATACAGCAACAGAAATGAAAACTGAAAGCTATTGCACAAGTTAATACTTACAAAAAATTACTTTTAATGATAACAAACCTTAAGATTCCTAGTCTTGGGTCCAATACCTTATTATAATCAGCACAGTGCTAACACAACATAAAGATGTCTTTCACCCTAGCAGAAGGACCTCTTACAGTCACACTGTGAAAAAGAGGTGATAATAAAGACTGAGAAACACAACACTGTTCGTTTGTTTGTTTATTAAATAATGAAAAACAATGCAACATTAAGACAAACAGTTTCCTCTTCTTATTTGTTTTGCACACCTTAAAACAGCAGAAAGATGGTGAGGGCAAATACTACGCATTTACTACTTGTTCATTTAAACATTTAGAGATATAAATAATCTTCCTTGTCAGAATAACAGAATAACAGAGAACCACAGATTAAAGAAGTACTCACTGACACTATCACAATAATAGCTGAGTTGGCTAAAGAAACTTAATTAGTGGAAAGTACAAAGGAAATAGCAGCAATCTAAAGTGCGGTTCTACTTTGGCAGCTGGTGTATTATGCCATGCTACACAGCAGGCAAGGTGGGGAAAAAAATAACTACAAATCAGTGACGCTGCAAAGAGCACTTTTATTCCGCTCATGATTCCCTATGCAAGGTGCTTGAATATACATTGACTAAGAAGTGAAGATACTATGCTAACTTTAACTGCCAGGGTAGAACAGGGACTACACGTAAGTCATCAATTCCAGGCATCCATGAGCAAGATCCACTATGACTATTCATGAATCAAGTCTGGAACTCCTTTTTTTCAGAGACATTAAATTTTCAATTTCCTGAAGGGAACACCAGATTGGAGACCTACACACACACCCCAGAGAGATCTCCAAATGCTTTTTGCCTTGAGTGCCCTCTGTGAGGCAGACTGCTGGGGTCCCTTGATTTTATTCTACATTTTGCTTCACACGTCAGCAACGTGCCAGCACCCTGTTACAAGTGCTTCCTTATGTGGTAATTCTGCTAAAGACAAGGTATACTAAAAAATCCACCTTATAAAAAAAATACTCTTTCCCAGCCATGAGGTGCAAGACTGAAAAACATATTTTTTAGTGTTGTACAGGTATATATGACAATGTCTCAACTTTTGATTTCCAATGCAGTCCACAGCAAGAGGCACACATTTCATTATCTTCAGATGGAGGTGAAGACCAAAGGAACAACATATGTTTTGGCCTACTCTCTCCTACCTGAAACACATTACGAACACACCATGTCTCCTGGCTTGTAGGACCCGCTGTAATGTCCACTTCACCTGCCCAACCTCACCTGTCTCCTGTCTGATGCATCCCACGCCTGGGAAGTAGTAGCAGCAGCACCAAGCACCATGCTGCTCTGCATGGCTGCCCAAACAGATAGAGATGCTTCACTGGCTTCATGCAGCCCTTTCATACATCAGCGCATTGCAAGAACGAGACATCCAATGTCTACAAACAAACTCAAAACTTACAGTCCGGCAGTGTATCCATGCCCTGAGCAGGAATAGGAAACAATACATAAAGGAGCAGTGAAAGACAGTCACAGCTTATATTCACCAAGTACACTTCATCAAGCCCTTTCTTCATTTAACTACCTGCAAATGGGCAAAATTGTGAGGGGTCAGAGCAGCTGCAGTACTGAGATTATTGTAGAGTCAACAGCACAAAATGGAATTTTAACCTAAACACACTTGATTCTGCACTTTCACATACGTGATTATTTACATCACAAGACATGGCCCCTCCAAGTCCCTGGCAGTAGTGACAGCACAATGAAAATGCTGTCTTTTAAAACCAGTTACTGGAGGAAATCATGGTGTACTTGACCTAGAGAGGTTGGTGATTTCTGCTTATTAAAATAAGAGAGTAGCAGTTCTAGGGAGAACTGCACACACAATGTTCTTTCACTTAAAGGACTTGAGGATATAAAATTAGCATAGATTTAGAAAATTACGCACCAGGCTTGTTTGCTTTCAATTTAAGATGATTTTTCTGACTATAAACATTTTCAGATGACAATATTCCTCCACTAATCTTACAAATACAAATCTGATCCACTCTAGAATGCAAAAATGATTTGCAATGAATAGATTGCCAGCACTGGGCAAACCATAAACAATAATTATGCAACATTCAAAACATGAAAGACAGTGGAAATGTTTTCATGGGTGCACTACAATACCACATCTATTACTCAATGCTGATGGAAATACAGCCCAAAAGAAAATTCATCCAGTTCAGCTGCTTCTGTGCCTACTCTCAAAGTAAAAGGAACCTAATTAAAAACAAAATTTTTGAGATGGGAACAATTGGTCAGGATTTGTTTTTAAACTACCTGGCATTATGAAATACAAAGATGAGGATTTTTTTCTTCCAGTTCCTACCCCTCTTAAAAAAACTACAGATTAAGATAAGTTAAAACAGTGTTATGAACCAACTGAAGAGGAATTTTTCCATAATTCCAAAACATAAGCTTTTTGATAGCTTTCCTTTTAGGAAGCTATAAAAATTAAATATTAGGTGTCAAAATCCTAAGCAAAAATCTATGTTTGAATTCAACTGAAGTTCTAGATGAAATTATAAAATGTGGACATGTCAGGAAAAGGGAGTAGGGAAAAATGTTTTGTTGAGTGATAAAACTCTCCAAATTAAATATAGTTGATCGATCTGAAGTTACTGTAAGTAATTATTCATAGCATACTTTTGGCAAAGACATTTTTCTCAAGTGTTTCACATGAACTGAAGTGTAATGGACTTCAGTAAGGGTGCTATACTACTTACAATGTCATTCCAGCTCCATTAAGTACCCTCCAAGAAGATTTGCAGTATTATTTGCTTGATAAGATCTAACCATGAAGAGAGTGGACCTGACTAGATCTTGATTTAACTATTTAATAAAATCAAACCTGGAGAAAATTTGAACATGGAGGTAAAAAACACAGGTGTCAAAAATTAAGAAAAATATCTGCTTGAACTTTTAAGTTCCATCGAGCTTCAGAAGTATCGTCACGTTAACAATGCTATAAAAGAACACAAACATTTTTTTATTCATGGCAACTTTTCTTGTGTTTACACTTTGGATTAAAAATTAGTTTCAATTCTGTTACACAGAATATAACTCAGCTATAAGAAGTTATTTAGGGGATTAAGGACAAAGGACAAGCGATGAACTTCAGAAAGCTCTCCTGAGCCTGAGCACCTGGACAAGAAGAAGGAAAATGTAATTCACTGTAGATTAACAAGATGCAATTACGTGTGGCATCGTGAAGGGGAAAAGGCAGTAGAGAAATAATACCAATGTTTGTGTTTTAAAATGATGAAGTCTGACCCATCTGCTACTGTGCAGAAATAGGAACCTGACATTTTCATTGAAAAAAAAATTACAACTGCATAACAAGCCCATCTCAACAGCTCTCCAAAAAGTCTGGGTCAAGTTTTGGAATTGCCAAGAAATAAAAAAAAAAAAATATGAATATACTACATCACTGAGTGAACCATCTCAAATACTGAGCTCACTCCTCTAAGACAACAGTTACAGCAAGCATTAAATGTAGCTGATAAAAAGCTAGTAAAAAAAAAGAGAAGACACATCTAAATCCATTTTTAAGGATTATAATTCATAGTAAAAATGCATGTTTCTAGCACCAAGTGACTCAGAAGAGACCAGGAAAGTATGTGAAAGACTAATTCTTCAATTGATTCTGACCAAAGAAAACACAACCATACCAAGAAATTTGCAGTGAGCCTGCTTCCTCTAGTCTGTAATCACTGAGATGTCCCTGCTCCTGACTCATTCAGCAAAGCAAACTTGGATGTATGGCAATAGGAAGAAAATTTAATAATCAATTCATAGGTCAATTCACAGTCTCCCTCTTTCCATGAGTGTTAATATATATAATTCTTCACCGAGTTCTACATCTGTATTTCAGGTTGATCATCCAAAGAGCTTAAAGTTCTTTGTAATATTCTCTTCTCTTAAATAGGCATGTGACAGGATTTGTCAACACAGAGGAGTCACCACATGATCAGAAGGAAATAAAATTGACCAACAAAGAAGCAAAAATGAAGTTGACAACATAGAAAAGAAGTGTAAGAACTCATACAACAGCAAAAATGTGCAAAAGGAATGGGACCTTTAAGAGTAGAAAGAATTAAGAGTAGTGGTTGGGAGGATCAAAGCTGCAGAAGGAAATTATCTACTGATTTTCACCTAAATTCATGGAAAAAGCACAACAAAATCTGAAATACTGAAATCATCCCATAAATATCACCTATTTCATATTAATCACTTTCAGTCCAATATTTTTCACTAATCCCTCTTTGGATTATTTCACCTTTCGTAACCAGAAAAAAGTATTCAGATGGAGGAGATAATGGAACAATTATCTCTAGGGGCATAGAACCTGTATGAAACACAGTTCCTGTGATTTAAACAGGAGGTGTAAACCTGTATGCAACTCCTCTACATATTTTGAGAACCAGAAGATAAAGGCATTACAAAAGCGTGGGCAACTATCTGAGGGAAAGCCACTCAAGGCAGCTTTTCCTTAGTCTGTCTGGCCACCCAAGAAGAAAAGCTGCAGACAAGAAGAAACTCCTTCAGAGAGGCTGGAAGAAATCTGCTAGTGATGAGAAAGTGAAAGGAGGGAAACATCAGGTTCCAAAATGTCTCACTTTGCACAGGTCCCAGAATATGATGGTTTAGTAAGCACAGGGGTATTGGGCTGATGGTTGGATCAGATGATCTTAGAGGTCTTTTCCAATCTTGATGATTCCATGATTCTATAATAGGATTTGGGATCAATAGGATGTATTTCTTCTGAATTAGAACAACTCAGACATTTGCCTATGAATAGGAAAATAAAATGTCCTTCTAAAAAAAACCCAGGTCTTTTGCCTGCTAAGCTCTTACAGAAAAGAGACACGGTACCCACTGGCTCATACTTTTTTTTTGTTTCTATTCCTACTTTTCTAGATTTGATTGGAACGAGCTAGGTGGAATTTCTAGCTGTGATTGCTGTTTAGCTATTAACTGGCAGGCTCCTGTGCTTGCCACGGGGCTTGCTTGCCTCGCTGTGTCTTGGAGTCTAACGCTTGTTAGTGGCTGCATTTTACTTTTGCTGCTTGCTGTGCTGCTTATCACCTTACTCTGCTGTGCCTACAGCGGTGGTGATGTGCCTGGCAGATGGTCCGGGCATCGCTGCTCGGCTGCACAGGCTGGAACCCCAGTGTGAACTTGAATTGATGGGACTGTGATTTGTGGATGAGTTCATGCAGGAGCAGGACACCCCGACATGTCTGTAGCCATGGATAGGTCCACACCACAGCAGGCACATCTTGAAGAGTCTGTGGCCATGGTTATGTCTGTGCCACAGCAAGTACACTTCTGAAGGGATTCTGGCCAAAGGATACATCCATGTTAGAGAAGGTACACCTCGAAGTATCCGTGGCTGTGGATAAGCCTTTTCTGTGGCTGAGAAACAGAGGAGCAGATTTTTAAAGGGACATATTGATAAGATAGGGAGCTCTTTTTGCTTATTGCTGAAGGTGTGCCAGCAGGACTAGAGAGGTCATCATCCCCTTATACTCGGTACTGGTCAGGCCGCACCTTGAGTGCTGTGTCCAGTTCTGGGCCCCTCAGTTTAAGAAGGATGTTGAGATGCTGGAATGTGTCCAGAGGAGAGCAACGAGGATGGTGAAGGGGCCGGGGCACAGGCCCTCTGAGGAGCAACTGAGGGAGCTGGGGTTGTTTAGCCTGGAGAAGAGGAGGCTCAGGGGAGACCTTATTGCTCTCTACAACCACCTAAAGGGAGGCTGTAGTCAGGCAGGAGTTGGACTCTTCTCTCAGGCGGCCAGCGACAGAACGAGAGGACACGGTCTCAAGCTTCGCCAGGGGAGGTTTAGGCTTGACATTAGGAAGAAATTCTTCACTGAGAGGGTAACTGTTCATTGGAATGCGCTGCCTAGGGAGGTGGTCGAGTCACCATCCCTGGAGGTGTTCAAAGAGAATTTGGATGAGGCACTTAGTGCCATGGTGTAGTTGACAAGTAGGAGTAGGTGTGGGTGTAGGGCCATAGGTTGGACTCGATGATCTCAAAGGTCTTTTCCAACCTTACGATACTGTGATACTGTGATACTGTAATTTGATCCAAGTTGAAAACAGAAGCGAGGATGAACAAAGGGGAGATGTCCTACTACCCTGTTCGTCTTCTTCTTTAGATATTTACTTAGTCATTGTTGAGAGGAGGATGCTGGATAAAACATATATTCATCCTATCCAGCCTATTGCTGATCTTACAATTTTGACTAGATTTTGTCCATGACTGCTCTAGATAAGGAAACAGATAAAGTTAATGTTGCACCCAAATAAACAGATACGAAAGTCTGCAGCAAGCACTTAGAATAGTCTTTGTTTTAAATATATACATTTTTAAATGGAAAAAGAGTCAAATTTGAACAAAAGAAAACTTCAAATCAAAAACAGTGCCTGCATGAACGTTTACTGTGTTACAACTGCAATGAATTTAAACTCACTCTTGAGATTTCCATGCATCAATAAGTCCAGGCATTTTATTAAGGATTTGTTGTTTGCCATGAGAAAACACAAACCCTGTTCAGCGAAGACAACCAGCTTTTTAAATGACTTCTTATTTACTTATTTTTAAAGCTTGTGATTTCAAATGAATGTCTCTCCAGAACATGCTCTGGAGCCAGTGTGTATATGAAGTGCATAAATATCCCAGCCTAAATTACTAAATACTTAAAATTCTGTTGCACTTTACAAATGGGTGGGGAAAGTCCATTGTTAAACGTCAGTTTTTGGAAAAACCTAACGTATTTGGCCACGGTTTGGTAATACCTAACACATACAACCTTCTCAGCATATAGCATGGATCTTAAACCAGGAGTGTAGCTGCAGTGTAAGTGGTCTGCAGTGACAGAGCTACAGATACATATACAAATTTGCATGTGTGTGTGCCTGATGTATGTGCATGCAAAAGCACATCCTGATGCTGACAGTGCTCAGGGACTGCCCCTGTTTCTCCATGACACCAAAGAGGACTCAAGAGGCACGCCCCGATCTTTAGGGTTCTGGTTTTCAGCTGGTCCCAGAAGCCATATGCTCACACAGCTGCTGTAGAAGTGCCACCAGCCCATCGATCCTCTAAGTGCAAGCAGTAGACACAGATTATTTGCGTCTGTTGTTTACCTCTCCCATTGCTGCTCACCAGCAAACACCTGGATAGGACCAAAACAGGCTTTCCTTGGTAATTTTCTTTGTTTTTTTACCTTTAATAGCTAGAAAATAAGGCATGCAATTGGCAAGATTTGTCCCGATTAGTGTCATATTATATGCATCACTGACTGGGTAAGCAGAAAAGCTTCAGTTCTTCCCTTCTCATTAACTCATTAACAGTTACGTACAAAGTAAGTGCTGTGATGGGCAGCAGGTAGAGCACATTGTTAGTATGGTAACTAGTACAAACAACTCTATTTACTTCCAAGCTGGACCCTGCCTTTCAGCATCATGAAAATGGATTAAAGAAAAGAAAGAAGTTCTATGAATAGCTTGACTATCAAAACCTTAATTCCCCACATGTTTTCTTCTCATTCCCTTATTTACAGTAATCTCTGATCTATCCTGAACCTTCCAGCACACCTCACTATTGGCTGGGCCACAGATAGCACTGCACCCTGCTCAGTAACCACTGACAGCAGTGCTGAGCAACCGGTCAATCTGCCTGTTCATCCATCATTTTACTGACCAGATGTTCCTACAAAAATACATAAGAATTTAATGGGTTTTATACCTCCATTTATTTTTCAGATTGGGCTGAATTTGGCCAATAACTTCCAAAGATACTAGAAGAAACAAAGAACAGACCATCTTACAAAACTCACAATATTTAGAAGCAAGGCAAAACAGATGCTATGTATAATTTTTATTTCTGGGTTCTGAACCTTTAGACTGAAATCACAATCCCACAGTTTTCCCTCAGTAAACAAGACAATTTTTATAAAAAACACCACACTCATAAAATCATGTGTAAAGACTTTCAGAAAAAAAAAAGAAAAAAAGTACATATACACAAACAGATAGAAGATTCTTTAAAAAGATTCATAGAAGCTGGAGATGCAACTGACAGCTCCGTACACTAACAATATTCCTAAGTAACTAGCAAATAAGTAGATACAGAATTAAATGAGAATAAGATTTCTTAAAACTATATAAAAAAGAGTCTATGTTTCATATTCTCAAAAAATAGTTATCTTAAAGGAGTATTTTAGTCCTTGGTACTCCATTCAACTTATTTCAATCTCCCCCATCAATGACTGTTCCACTTGAGTGTAACAACTACGCTATAAAAACTCCATCCATACCCAGCTTCTGGGCTAACAACTTCATATTCGTTAAAGGTGACAAGGCCAAGACCAGGAGCCACAGACAATGCCAGATTCTCATGTATTGAGATCACTGATGAGATTTGTTTGACCTGTCAATTAAAGTATTTTTGCAGACAAAAGACTTGGGGGGAGGGAGCTGGGCAGACGGATAGCTTAAGTTCAAACACAAAGAAAACGGATGGATGTTAAATGTATTGCAGCAAACGTTCATCAAATTTTGAATGATGAATCTGTTCTGAAAAGAAAGCCCAAACAACAAAATAAACAAAAAACACTACCACACACTCCATTTCTAGATCATCTTCAGCCAAAAAAAAGACCAAAAAAACAACAAAACAAAACCAAAACCAAGCAACACAGCCACAACACTAGTAAGCAAGGAAAATATTTGTTATTATATGGAGAAAGCTGACAAACCAAGCATGACATAGAACAGAAGCACAGGGAACACTATATTTACTTTCATTGTATATGTTTCTGCTTACAGCCTTTTCCATACTGCTGCCTATAACAAGAAACGTCCAGCAGACACACAACAGTTACTTAGCAGGTCTTTCCTTCTTTACTCACGCCAAAACAAGCCAAAGCACAACATTTAGGCTTTGGAAGCTCCATTACATTCAACTATGCAGTAATTTCCATCCCCAAGGAAAAAGCTGGCAGCTTGTTTTCATGCCTGGTATTCTCCAAACATCTTATTCCTCCATTTTGATTCCAGGAGATCACCGCAAGCTAGGCAAACCAAAAGAAACTGCTGTGGAGAAGTCACTGACATCTAAACAAGAAGACACAACTGGCAGACAGGGCCACCTGCTGTACCTGCTGTTCTCTGAAGAGAAACAATTATGTTGGTCAGCACCTGCTGAGAACGGTTCAACTTGGGACAGATCATAAGATGATGACATATGGGTCAGCATGGAAAAGGCATCTCACACCAACTAGAAAAGCATCTCGGCAAGTAGCAGCATTAGCGCGATCATGCTGAATTTGCAAAACTGAAGCAAGTCTGCAAGAGATGAAATGCTATAGGTGGATTTTATTGAATGGTGCCAACTAAGAATATATTTGCCACAGCGTAAGTACCAGAGCTCATTCCTAAGCTTCATATAATTATGATATCCAGCAATAAAGACAACAGCCACGTTCAAGCAGAATTCATTCACCATTCTGCTTTTTGTTGATAAACTTGCCACGCGTCAGAGCAGACATGGATGTGCCTAGAGAGGCCTCACTTGAAGCATCTCCCACCAGTTGCCACATGAAGAGAAACGATGGTACAGCCACCAATTAAACACTCACAGAGGGCTTTTCTGACTGCAGTTGGGCACAAACGGAATAACTGAGGCGGGGAAACAGGCAGCAGACTTGACCCAGTCTTCTGTAGATCACCATGGCACGGAGCAGCCACCAGGTTGGGACTGTATGCCTGTCACTGCTAGGAAATAGCAGTGTGGTGCAATAGCTGGACTTCAGGAGGGGCAAATAAATAAACAAACAGTGCTTCATGACTTTATAGTGCATAGTCTGTCCACAGTGTCACGAAAGGCCCAGCACGGCCAGGAGTCTTCCAGATACATCTTACTGATCTTTCTCAATTTCCACACTAATGTTCTTCCATTCTTCTGCCATTTCCATGCTAATGCTTGAGCAGCCTTTGAAGATAAAAGCATTATCAGAAGCAGCTGTTGATTGACAGCTCTACACTGTAAACAGTGTCAAGGAAAGAAAGCCTTAATGATGCTCTGTAATCTAAAAATACTATAAACAACGTCTGTTTTACTGGTGAATAAAGGAAGGCCTTGTTCCTAATGAAGACGATAGACCAAGAGAGAAAAATTCTCTTCCCAGTTCTATAGGACTCAGTGCATAAACTGAGTATTCAAATTCACTGAGCACTAACGGGACAAGCCAACACTTCTGCTGCTTGTGTTCCAGGACTAAGAAACAATCAAGAATTAAGGCATTAGCATTTGCAAAAGTTCATCATAATCTTCCGTGGAAAGGCACTGTGAAAGCATAAAGCATTATTAGAAGTGCACTCTGAAGAGCCTGCCAGACAAATGCAAATATTATTTCCACTAAGAGACAAATACAAAACTATCTTCCCCCTTTATTTCCTCTTGGAAACTTTCCTATACTGAAGAGGTTTCACGTCTGCTCTTTTCCCAAGTGCTACAGTTTGAACACTTTCTGGTGTTCCAGTGTTTCCTCCTACAACTGTGACCCAAAATAAGCAGCAAGATCTGCTTCACTTTTCACACAGTGCCACACATTACTCTACAAGACTCAGAAGTGCAAAAGACTTAACTAGGCAACTGAACCAGAGAAAAAGAGACAGAGCTTACAGCATCATGCTCGCCAACCTGTTAATAGGGTCATGATCTATTTAGCATGAAAGGGAAACAAGGGCATCGCAAAGTGTTAGGAAAAAATGGACTTGGAAAGCACAGCATAGTTCCTGCACATCTCTGCTCATTTGTCCTCTTTATCCTTGTGTCGGAGTCTGTCCAAAACCCTTTATAAACCTAGCCATTTGTTTCCAAATATATGTCTCAAAATAGAGACATATTTACATTTTAAAAAATGAACAATGTCATATAATGACTGTGTCACCCCATTCTTACATCTCAGATTTGCCACTCTGTTACTCCCCTTGTAGGCCATTTTCGGAACACAGAAATACATAGGAAAATGAAATTTGCAAGACACCAATGTACTTTGTTTTCAAAATAACTAAGGAAACGCTACAGTCCTTAAGTATGATGACATTCTAGCCGGAAAAGCAACATACTGTCAACCTGGAGAAGCACTAATGGCAAAAAGCTGTTTCCTACATTTTGAAAGCGTCACTTTTTCAATCATTTGGCAATACGATTCAGTCAAACAAAAGCCCCTCTGCAAACCACATCCTCTCAGATCTGTCCATTCGACTTACGCAGAAGAAAATTGATTCTGAAGAGTGTCACGAATGAAAATAAATATCAAGAGTTATATCTTTCCTACATGAGCAACACCCATGAAATGCCAACAGAAGCTGGAATATATTTCAAAGTGTAAAGACAAGGGAGATGAAAACTCATTTCTATGTTTTCCACTTTCAGCATGGTGTGTAAGAGATCTTTATGACAGAGCACAAGCCTACACTGCACATCTTTCTTCTGTTCTTATATGCTGTTATTAACCTGTAAATTCAGTAATCATCAAACATGAACCAAACAGACTTGAAATGAGAGAAAGTCATTCCAGAAAGAGGACTAAAACGAGTCCCCTCCCACAGGCTTCTTTAGGATTTCATTTTGCCCCATGTCAGGCCCAAATTTATTTTTTTGGCGGTGTGGGGGCTGGCATTCCAAAAGATGACACATGCTTAAGCAATTCACTTGGACAAAATTACACGATATTATTTCAACCATTTCCCACTAAAAATGTCAACAAAAGAGATATTCCAGTAAAACATATTTACTTAATTGAATCAGTATTTTCGAGTATTATAAATATTTTTATCAGCTCCTATGAGTAAGAAAGTAAAAAACTAACAGTTTAGGGATCACACACTTTCTCATCACATCATTACCCTAGTAAAATGCTGCCTCATTCAGCTTATTAAAGACCATCTCTCTCCCATGTCAGCCCCAAGAATCCTTATCAACTCATCTTGTGCAATTCATAGAATCACAGAATGGTTTGGGTTGGAAAGGACATTAAAGATCATCCAGTTCTAACATCCCTGGCGTGGGCAGGGACAACCTTAACTGGATCAGGTTGTTCAAAGCCTCATCCAGCCTGGACTTGAACACTTCCAGGGATGAAGCATCTACAACTTCCTCAGGCAACCTGTGCCAATGCTTCACCACCTTCGCAGTAAAAAATTTCTTCCTGATGTCTAATATAACCCTCTCAATTTCATCTAAAATCGTTACCTCTCATCCTATCCCTGCACTCCCTGGTAAAGAGTCCCTCCCCACCTTTCTTGTAGGGTCCTTTTAAGTACTGGAAGGCTGCTATAAAGTCTCTTCTCTTTTCCAGGCTAAACAACCTCAATTCGTTAACCTGTCCTTGTGTGGGAGGTGCTACAGCCCTCTGACCATCTTCATGGCCCTATAACTTTTATCAAGTAGTTTAGAATTAATCTCCTACAGTAAATAAGCTTACTGTTTCTCTTTACTGGGTAGGTTTTTAGTATCTCAAACAAGCTGTTCTAATTCCATGGTGTTTACCTACTCTTAGTTCTCCTTCCCTCCTTTGTAGGAAACAGAAAAAAAATCTTTTCAATGGAGAAATACAACACACACCAGGAAGGGGGACAAAAAAAAAAGAAAAAGAAAAAAGAAAAAGGCAGAAATAGACATGGTGCTGAAGAGCAAAAAAATGGACATCTCTAGAATGGAAATGATTCACCATTAGCTCAGGAAGCAGCTGACCAACTAAGTTCTTGAAACATCAGATTTTCATCCTGAAAACCAGATTGCATTTCACGATGCTGCCAAAAATATTCATTAATAAATGTTTTCATATGATACTGCATCTTTTGAAAAACTTCCAGAGGAAAGGCCATCTAAACCACCTTTCCCCAGCTTGTGGCACTCCAAGGAATTACTAGATTCAGATCTAACTCAGATGCAACATCTTCAGAGCAGTGATTTCTGGACTTTAAAAACCATCACATCAAAACCCTCATGTTTTTCCATGAAGGGGAAAATTTCCCTGAATTAATAAATTAATAAATTATGATTCTGTATTTTCAACATTTAATTTTGGGGTGTTGGGGAAACCAAACTATGACAGTATTTTTCTGATTCAAAGGTTTTGTCAAAAAGACAGAATCCCCAAGCCTTTATTGTAGAAACACTGTTTCAAAAACCTCTTAAACAAAGAAAACCTCAAGAAATTTGTAACCCAAATGAAAGGATAGCTTTAAAGGATATTACCAAGCTGAATTTAAAATGTGATTTGAGGGGTGTTAACCCTTGTTGCAGAGTAAATGCTTCAGAAGGCATAACAAAGAACTAGCATTTTCAAGTTCTCATCCCAATGAAAACTAACAAAGACATTCTGGTAAATCACAATACAAATCAACCAAAGGAACTATTTGTATCACCATATCTCCTTTTCCTTACTGACCCTGTATGATCATATCATGCTTCATGGACATTTTCATATGCTACTCCCCACTGGAAGAATTACTCAGAAAATCCCTGATCTTCATGCCTGTGGGACTGAAGCTTCTGACCTCAAGCAATGGTCTGTTTCTCCAGGCAATATGCCAAGAGTGTTATGAGCACTTGTGTAAGATTCCAGTTCCCCGTTTTATCTATATCAGCACTGTCTTCATGTTACTTTTTCTACATTGCCAGGATACTTCTATAACCCATTTATTTTTCAAAGCTTCTGAATTCTTCATGTTTCTCAATAGAAAGGACCATACTTCGATATTGACAGGTTGGCAGGGAAAGGATGTACTGTACATGTAGACATTCACCTTGGTGTTGAGTGCAGGCTCAAGAGTCCCTCTCCTGTTGCAGACTGAGATGTGTTGGCCAAAAGGTGTAAGTGCAATGCTCTATGCACTTCTAAGCACTATCATGTGTCACTCAAGGATCAAGAGTGTGCTACAGCACATGCACACTACCCACATTTCAACACCTCTGCCTACACATTCCCTAAACCCTTTGCATTTTGCCTCTCATGGATTACCTGTGTCGTTTCACACATCACCCTACAGCATCCCCTTCAGATTCAGGCAGTTTGTCCCTTCTCCTCCCTGGCAAGACAGACTCAGGCTTATCCTCTAGAAGTAGAAACCTAAGCTACAGTAGTGCTAAAAAACAAAACACGGTAAAAATAAGGCTTCCACCTCGTCTCAGTCTGAACCACAGGCTATTGGGCAACATAAGACTTCAGGCACTAGCCTTAAAAGTGCTCCTTTTAATGAGGGATGCCTAGAAGTGGTTCAGGTTTGAATTCTAAGCTCTGCCTAAGGCTGCATCTACCCTATCATTTATTTCTGAAGTTTCAGAGCAGTTCTGAAGCAAATGTCCCGGTTTTCCCAACCTAACCGCGAGCTGGTTTGATATGCAGAACAATTTTGGTGCACCTGAGCTACCTTGCTTTTAGAGGAAACTAAAACAGAAGCTTGTATCCAGATGCATACCAAAAGTACTCCAACTACTAATGGGATCAAAGCAATGACTGGATACTTGGATAGCCTCAAGCCATACGAATGATAAAGATGTTCAGTCCAGACCACCAGAAAAAAAAAATCTAACAAAAAGTAAACCTCAAGGAGCCTCAGTATCAACTTTTGACCTTCTGATTCTCTCTTCCAAAAATCCAAATGACATAGTAATAAACTGATTCTTTCAGAGCATTTCATCAGTATCCTATTGGTTCATCCAGTTTCTTACCAGATATATTCATACACCAAATGTCTTAGCTCAGTTCTAATGACATCAAAATTAGCCTAGAACCCAGTAAAGGTCATGTCACTTACCAAGCCATTGCAAGTGCTGATGGTTGCTGTCCCACTGCCAGAACCTGGCTCCAACACTGTACCACTGAAGTGGCAAGAAACTCCTGAGCGAGTTGAAATCTTCGCACTGGTGTGGTTGCCATGTCTCCTTTCTACTACGTAGTTATGGGAAAGAAATTCAGTGTGGACAGTCAAGTTAAAAAACAGATCGCTCTCCTCATGGTTAATTTTGTAATATACCACATTTTCTTTTTTGCTGAGATCTCTCTTCTTCCGTGTGTCTGAGGTGTGATGGTGTAAATTAAAAGAAAGAAAATGTCCACTTGCATCTACTCTTGCTGGATTGACCACGTGGTATTCTGGCAATGTCTTGATAAATTGCTCTGAGAGAAATGGGGGGAAAAAAGAAGCAAAACTATGGTGAGCACTAGCCTGTTCAGATCTCATATGATTTAAAGGAAAACACAAAAGTGACAGCTATTCACCACACCATCCTACCAGCACAAAGGCAGGCACTGCACTGACCACCATGCAATACAATCTTCATTTCAGCTTTTTCCCATTCCATTATAATATTCAATTTAGAAGCTAAACTTTCTTCTTTTCAAATATTTTCTCACCATATATATAGAGGACTGACTGTCACATACACTTGCCTTCCAAATTCCACAAGAGCTGGGAACCCTCTCTGTCCTAGGTCCCCAGTGCATGACACTCTGATCAAGGAGATCACCCTCACACATCCAGAAAGCTGACCACTTCAAGTAGGAGACAGAGTTGTATGAATGTACATGGGTGAGGAGAACACTACTAACTGGCTTGATAGGCTGTAGTATTAGCATCTTGGTAGCATCAGCTTCAGCAGATGTTGCAGCAGAGAAGGAAATTTAGAATCATAGAATCATCTGTTTGGAAAAGACCTCTAAGATCACCGAGTCCACCCATACCTGTCCCCTCACTAAACCATGTCCCTAAGAAACTCACCTACCCATCTTTTACACATGCCCAGGGATGGCGACTCCACCACCTCCCTGGGCAGCTGTTTCAGTGAAGAAATTTTTACTAATGTCCAGTCTTAACCTCCCCTGGTTTAGGCTTGTTGTCAACTTGAGGCCATTTCCTCTCATCCTACCGCTTGTCACTTGTGAGAAGAGCCCAGCACCCTCCTCGCCACAACCTCCTTTCAGGCAGTTGCAGACAGTGATGAGGTCCCCCCTCAGCCTCCTCTTCTTCAAGCTAAACAACCCCAGTTCCCTCAGCCACTCCTTGTAGGACTTGTTCTCCAGCCCCCTCACCAGCCTCGTTGCCCTTCTCTGCACACGCTCCAGCCCCTCAGTGTCCTTCTTGTAGTGAGGGGCCCAAAACTGAACCCAGCGCTCGAGGTGTGGCCTCACCAGTGCTGAGCACAGGGGCACAATCACCTCCCTGCTCCTGCTGGCCACGCTGTGTCTGATACAGGCCAAGATGTCGTTGGCCCTCTTGTTCACCTGGGCCACTGCTGTCTCATACACATAGAAGAAGAGTTTGAAAGAGGTATGATTGGACACCTTGTCACTTGTCAGGATCTAGCAGGAGAAGAAAGTGTTACTGACATTTGTCTCCTTCTATTATACCAAACAAACAACACCAATTTTTTTAAATAGTGTAAACCTCAAAACCCCCAAGCAAATACCATAAATTCATGTAAAACACTGTCCCTAAGAACTCATACCCTAAAGGCCAGATATTCCACTGGTATACCTGCCTTCAGCCCAAGAAATCAGTCTGAACACATCTCATCCGAAAGAAATTGTGAGGTCATATGTCATTCCAGTTCTTCTTTCCCCAGGGCTGCTCTTGATTCCTAAAGTCCTAGACACTCATACCTGAAGCAGTTACACCTCATTCATTAATTAGGCTTGTTAACAAAGCAATTAGCCTGCTCCAGGTACTTTCAGAGCAATTTACTCCTCTCTAGGACTAGTAAGACACTTCTAGACTAGAGAAAACTTCTTTCTCCACCTCCTGAACCTCCAAAGCCACACAGCATAAATCATGCCCAGATAAATGTCTGGATACACCCCCTTTATGAAGGAATACATCTCCTTTGCCCTCATTAGCTGCAATATAAGATATGGCTGCTCATGCTCCCTCTGCCCATGAACCCCTGAGACGTGCATTGAAACACTCATTCAAAAAAGATGAAACAAAATACAAAATACAAAAAAATCCCTCACTTACCAGCATATACACAAAATTATAAGAGAACTTTGGCCTTCTCTCAGTACCATCTTTATTTCAGAAGCATGTTTATTCTTATACAGAACAGTTTTATTTGTATGCAAGCCCTCCCACCAACCTACAATGGCTTTGTGCCTTTGCAGGACTGGCCACAGCCGTGGGCTTTTAGATCTCCATAACAGCAGGACTTGACAACAATGAGACTAACACCACAAATTCTGAGAGACAGCTCCTGCCCTTGTCCTCACAAGCTCAGTGGGGACTGAGACACTAAAAACTCAGCCCATACCCTCATGCCCACAGTTTGCATAGGCTGTATGCAGCACAAAAGGTGCCAGCTGCCTGACAACACAGCAGCTGAAGATAAACTGAGGTCCCCCCTTTCCGACACTCCAGAGTGAAGCAAAACACAGGCAGGGTGAAGAGAGGGGAAATACCCAAAAATACGACCTACCTGCCAAAGCTGAACTATAAAACTTCTGGAAACATCCCATAACACGCTAGAATAGACAGGCTAACAGAGAATGCTCCAAGATCAGGCCCCTATTTCTATGGTTTCCAGTACAACTCATGAAATAATCAAATGCCTGAAGGAAACTTTACTCATTTGCTGTCACTGTGCAATTTGCCTCTGCTCGATGTCTTGAGCTTAATTTGTTATGGCTCAACTCTTAAGCTCCAAGCAAGACCAAACAATTGTGGTTTTGGACTTCAAGGAAGTTTTTTATTTCATCACTACAGCAATTAGTGTCTACAGGTTAAGGAAAATTAGATATCATCATCAGTAAACGGAAAAATAACGCCTAAGCATCTGGTGGCAACAGGATTATCAAAGCAGATTACTCTAACTTCTTCCACCCACTCTTTAAGTACTCACTTCTGAATGCTCCTCACTGGACAGGGAAATTATGCTGCCACAGTAAAACACTGTAAAGTAACTACAGAAACAAATTATTAAAAAGTTTCCAAAAGACCTGAGGGGATAAGACTACAACACAAAGTTGAACAAGATGAGACTAAAGATACTTCTGAAAGTAATGGTTATCAGTTTTATCTACACTGCTGGGTAGAGGTTAGCAAAGGCAATCTTACCAATAAAAGAACAATCCACTGAGCTCCACATTAAGCCTAACATTGGTTGACCTTTCTTGCTGGAGAAAAGTCTAAAACAAAGACAGGAGGTACAATTTTAGTGATACCTTCTGGGAAAGAACTGCACTCAACTAGAAGGCAGAGGCAACAGACTTAACATATGTAATCCAGACTGCGTAAGAGCTGTGTTTTTCAACAGCAAAAAATGCCTCGGTTTTCCTAAAGTAATAATTAATTCATACTAAAATATCACAAGTTCCCATAAAACAGTGCCAGCAAATACCAAATGGAGGGAATCTATCCTGATACCACTGACAAGCCCTGGAGCTGGCATATTATGGCATCCTTCTTGGCCACCTAGAATATTCTCCACTCCAGGGTAGCCTGCCTGTTGTGTAGCACTAGTCAGGGTTTATAGGCCAGAAAGAGACATCCTGGGAGACTTGTGTAGCCCCAGAGAGTGCTCTGCCTTTCCACAGCTGCAGCCTGAGGATGTCAGCTTGTATCAGTGCTGCGATCAAGACCAAAACAACAATTGAGCAGGACACATTCAAGGCACCACACTGGCTTGCAATCAGGGTGTTTGCACAGGCCCTCCTGGGCACACAGGACGAGCAAGGTTCAGGCCCTTCATGCCTGTTTGACAAGTCTAAGAATTGCTTATGTTATTGGAGAAAACTTCCCTGCAGACCCTCCTAATCCTAGATCACTGAAAACATCTGATAATACTCAAAACCACTGCTGTCTATTCAAACTCATCACACATGGTAGAGAATTGCCTATATTGAGAACGGATGTACACAAAGTGGATAGGATAAAGAGAAAAACATACACAGTCTGCCACACATGACAGGAAATACACAATATTTCTTTTAGAAAGATAACATGTTTTCTGACTAAATTTCTTTAAGATGTAACACATCATTTGCCATTGTTTCATCTCCATCTTTGTAGTTGATCTACATCTGCCCCTCAGATCCTCTGGCTTCTTTTCAAACGATTCCTTGGGGTAGGAAATAGTGTGGCACATCTCTGGAGGAAGCATTTTCCCAAGCCAAAGAAAGCCTCTGTACACAAGAAACACCCTGAGCTGCGAAGCCTCATAGCAGGGAGCAGGCCCTCATCATTCAGCAAGGGTAGCCTTAACTATTCCATCCACCACACTCATCGTGGATGTGGAGGGGGCACACTTAACACCACTTCAGCTACGTAAGAAACAGATTTTAGTTCTTTGCACTCAGCGAGGTTTTGCAAACCACCTTTGCAAAAAATTAGTCAAATTTTTAACTGTTGCTTTACACAAAGCAAACTCTTGGAAAAGCCTAGGCTTCTTTCTTATGCCCAAGAAGTTAAATTAATTATACATTCATTTCCAAATGCCTATCAATGAAAGAGCTACTATGTGTTAATATGACCGTTCCTGTTTTGTCTCACATAGAGTCACAGAAATGCACTGCTCATGGAATCACAGAAATACATAATCACAGAATGGTCTGAGTTGGAAGGGGCCTTAAAGCCCATCCAGTTCCATCCTCCCTGCCATGGGCAGGAAAATCTTCCATGGGATCAGGTTGCTCAAAGCCTTAGTCAGCCTGGCCTTGAACACCTCCGGGGATGCTTCTCTGGACAATCTGTTCCAGTGTCTCATCACTTTCACAGTCTTCCTAATATCATCTAAATCTTCCCTTTTTCAGGTTAAAACCATTACCCCTTGTCCTATCAATAAACACCCTTCACTTCAAATTAATCCAGACAGAACTGACTTTAGGATAATTGTTTGCTTTTCAGGCAGCTTACTTAACCATTTCTCCTTTCTCTGAGGGGCACATATTTTCTTCCCTGTGTTCAAGCTCTCCCACTGACAGCACCAGATCTGTTGATTTTGTCAGGAAGCAAAATTTCCTCCCACATTTTGGGTCTTCATCCACCAGGCAATCTTCCAGCTACTGGTAACTTTTCTCTTGTGGAAGCTGCTTCCCTGACTTTCCTTTTAACAGGCAAGAGGATAAAATTCCTGAGTTACACTCCCCCAGGGAGGTGTGTAGCAATCCACTTAAGGGAGCACCCTCAGGAGACTTCTCTGGCAGATGAAGCCTTGCTTGGCTGTTCTCACTGAAACCAAACAACACCGAGTGGGGTTTATATCCCCATAACACCAGTCCTTCTGCAGTTTGTGCTGCTGCAGTACAGAAGTGATCATTTTTTTAAAAAAATAAACGAACAAAAAGACCCAAATATTCAAAACAGTAAAACTTTTTCAGTTTAGCGGAACAAAATGAGATTGGTGTTTAGGGGGATTAGAGAATCATACAATGGTTTGGGTCAGAAAGGACCTTAAAGTCCACACAGTTCCACCCTCCCTGCCATGGGCAGGGACACCTCTCACCAGACCAGGCTGCTCAAAGTCCCACCCAACCTGGCCTTGAATACTTCCAGGGGAGGGGGCACCCACAGCTTCCCTGGGCAACCTGTGCCAGTGTCTCACCACCCTCATTGTGAAAAATTTCTAATCTAAATCTAATCTAAATCTCCCCCCTTCCAATTTAAAGCCATTTCCCCTGATCCCATCACTACTTGCCCTTGTAAATTGTCCCTCCCCAGCTTTCCTGGAGCCCCTTCAGATACTGGAAGGCTGGTGTAAGTTCTCCCAGGAGCCTTCTCTTCTCCAGGCTCAACAACCCCAACTCTGCAGACTGTGCTGCTGTAGTACAGAAGTGATAATTTTCTAAAGAAAAAAAAATAATCAGGACAGTAAAAGTTTTCCAGTTTAGCGGCACAAAACGAGATTGGTGTTGTGGGAGGAAGATGAGCAAAAAGCAGGATGTAGCGATGCCTTCACTTCCACAGCGCAGCCCGCAGAGAGCCGAGCGCTCCCCCAGCAAAGCCTCCCAGCCGGGGGAGGGTGGGACGAGCAGCGCCGGGAGCTCCGCGCTGCAGCCCGGAGCGGCGGGGCCGGGCGGCGGGGCTCGCCGGTGGGAGAACCCCGGTCCTCTGGGGAAAGCTGCGCACCCCATCCCGCCCTGCCGGCACTGACCTTGCCTTCTGTCGGGGAAGAGCGAGCCGGCGCCCAGGCAGGGCGCGGGGACGGGCAGCACGAGCAGCCAGAGGAGCAGTACGCGTGCCGCCCGGCTCGGCGGGGCGCATGGCATGGTGCGGGCGGGGAACGCCGAGCCTCAGCCGGGCCGCGGCATGGCCGGGGCGGCCTCCCGGTGTCTGGTTTCTGCGGGCGGAGGAACGGGGAAGCAGCCGCTCCCGCCCCGCAGCCGCCCGGCCCGGGCGGGGTGGGGGCGGGGGGGGTGAGAGCGCCTCGGGAGCCGCCCCTTCCCCGCGGTGCGGGGCCGGGGTGCAGCCTCGCAGCCCCGCACCCGCCCCGGCAGAGCTTCCTCAGCCTCCGTGCACAGGGAACGGGCTGCCCAGGGGACTGTGGAGTCCCCATCCCTGGAATTATACAAATGTCGGGTAGATGGGGCGCTCAGGGATGTGGTTTGGTAGGGATCACCTACGGCTGTACGCGATGATCACAGACTCATGGAATGGTCTGTGTTGGAAGTGACCTTCAAGATAATCTAGATCATTAGAATTCTAGACATTAGGGAAAACTTCTGCACTGAAAGGGTTGTCAGTCACTGGAATGGCTGCCCAAGGAGGTGGTTGAGTCTCCATCCCTGGAGATGTTTAAAAGACAGGCAGACAAGTTTCTCAGGGACGCAGTTTAGTAATGGACAGGTACAATTGGACTCGATGATCTCAAAGGTCTTTTCCAAGCAGGATACTATGATTTTATGATCCCATTCCACCCCCCTGCCACAGGCAAGGACACCTCCCACCAGCCCAGGCTGCTCAAGGCCCCATCCAACCTGGTCTTCAACACCTCCAGAGAGAGCATCCACAGCTTCCCTGGGCAACCTGTGCCAGTGCCTCACCACCCTCATTGTGAAGAATTTCTTCCTAATGACTAATCTAAATCTTCCCCCTTCCAATTTAAAGCCATTCCCTCTCATCATGTCACTACTTGCCCGTGTAAAAAGACAAAGGTCTTTTCTGACCAAGGTCAGAATCTCAAAAGGTCTTTTCTGACCTTTTCTATGAGTCTATGTTTCAAATAATGTCTTTCAAGATGTCAACAGAGATGTTAAAACACTGAAACTAAAACTCAGAGACTGAAACAACTACAGCTAGCATCTCCTTATTCTTTGGCACTCCCATCACAAAAACCTTGGGTAGATTTCAAGAAGACATTCAGCTACTCATCGTGAAGAAATTCTTCCTAATGCCTAATTTAACTCTTCCCCTTTCCAATTTAAAGCCATTAAACCATATCCCTGAGCACTTCATCTGCCCTTCTTTTAAATACCTCCAGGGATGGTGACTCCACCACCTCCCTGGGCAACTTGTTCCCGTGCCTCACAACCCTTACGGTGAAGAAAAGCATTTTTTCCTGATGTGTAATCTGTCTATCATCTGTCACTTCGGAGAAGAGATCAACATCTACTTCACTATAAACTCTTTTCAGGAGTCGTAAACAGTGATACGGTCTCAAGAAGGACATTGATGAGCATGTCTAGAGGAGGGCAATGAGGCTGGGGAGGAGTGTGGGGCAAAGGGGTTATAATGAACAGCTGAAGGAACTGGGATTGTTTATCCTGGAAGCTAAAGGGGAGATCTGATTATTCTCTACAACCACCTGAAAGGAGGCTGGAGCTATGTGGGTGCTGGTCTCTTCTCCCAAGTGACAAATGCTAGGATCAGTTGAAATGGCCTCAGGTTGTGCCAGGGGAGGTTAGATTGGATATTATCACCTGAAGACTTTAGATCAGATGATCCTTGATGTCCCTCCAACTTGGCATTCTAAGATTCTGTATTATGAAAAATTTCTTTACTGAAAGAGTGGTCAGTAATTTGAACATGCTGCCCAGGGAAGCAATGGATTCGCCATCCCTGGAAGTGTTCAAAAAATGTGTAGGCATGGCACTTTGAGACATGGTTTAGTAAGCAGCGTTGTGTTGACAGTTGGACTTGATGATCTTAGAGGTCTTTTCCAACTATAGTGATTCTTAATGCCCTGTCTGAGGTACTCGCTGCCCCAGGCCCCTGAAGTCCCGGCATCCAGGTTGCCTCCCTGGGGCAATGAGACCCTTCTTTTTTTTGCAGTGTGCTACCATGCTGGGGCTGCTTACCTCTGTAGGGTAAGTTTCTCACCACCTTGACACCAATACTTTTCAAGTTCGTGCCCTGTCCTCTTCGCCAAGGATGCCCTCATACAGCCTCTGCTCAGGTCACCACCTGGCTACTGATCCCCAGCTGCCAGAGTTGGTTTTGTGGGCACTGCTCCCTTATGTCCTGTCCTTGAGACCTGAGCTGAGTTCCTCATCTGCCCTGATAAACCTCTGCTCAAAATTGACTCTACTGGGTGTTTCTTGCTTAGTCCCTTAGTGGTCTGTGCTTAATTACATCCATTCCTCTGCTCAGATTTTCCCAAAGGTGAAAGACTGTTGCAGTGCAACTACCTTGGCTGCAAGAACTGTGAACCTCAAACTCTGAAGAGTGAAAGTGCAAGAAAGAGATAAAACTCCAAGAATTTCTAAACCAGATAGAAATGTGACTTCTCCAAGGCTTGAGAGACAATAACTCTGGAACATAAACATATTTATAAAAGAGTAATATTTGATTTATGAGTCTTAATGTGCTCTCTTCTACCTAATGGAGTGACGCAGACTATGCAAAAGAGGATGAATTTATGTAATATTTGATATCCAACAACACATGTCAAGAGAAGATTTGTTCATTGCCAAGTGTTTTTTTTAATATAGCCATCTATATGTTCTACATATAAATAACTTTATCTCACCTGTTACAGTCACAAGTCTCCCAGTGTGCTTGCCATTGGAATTCTTTGAGTAGTCTAGTCACATAGTAGACACTTCACTGGTTTGTGACATTAGATATCATAGCATGCTTAGCTCCTTATCAGGACTTCCCTAGAATTAATTTTAAGCTAAGCGTGGCCTGTAATTGATATAATATCGGTAATACTTAACATTTTAAGAACACTTGACAGTGTTACACAGAACAAGGTACACGATTTGCCATGAGTATTTTAAAATAATTAAACTGGAGAATAAGGAAGTGCCTACAGTAAATGGACTAAAAAGGACCATAAAATGAGCAGAACAGGATAGAGCGATGGAAAGAAGCAGTGAAAGTTCAAAGGATGGGCAAATGTTTACAAAATACTAATTTAACAAACTTCTTGATCAGAAAAAAAAATAGCTTTTCTGCGAGAGGCATGTAGCTATTCGCTTTGATTTCCAGTCGTCTTTTTGTGTAGATGTTCACAGCATCTGATGTGAGGCAACCACTATTTCATGCAGGATTCCAGCTTGGTTTCTTCCTCAGCAGGAAAAGTTGATTCCTGTTACCTGTAATTCTCTCCAAGCATGAGATGTTTTTCCTTCTGCCCCTACTTCAGACTACAGAATTCCTACTTCTGGACTAACTCTCTAAACCCGTTACTCCAGTTATTTTTCTTCCCTGTTATCTCTTCTCCAGACGGCATCACATAAGGAAAGGAAAAAAAATCAGGAAATGATGGAGAAATTAAAGCTTTAGAAACTTAAGAGTGTTTGTGGGAATGTGGGTGTTTTGTTTTGATAAGGGTTTTTTTTTTAGCGACCAAAAATTGTAGATGCAAAAGTCATAGAGAATGGAGAAAGGGAACTGTGGGAATTTGATCCAAAACATCTGTAATTCCCTGGGCTTTGGGCCAGTGGGCACATACACAGAAGAAATTATTCACTGGGTGTAGCAACAGAAAATACCCTGGGGAACAGTTCCTGCTTAAGGGATGCTGTGCCTGTAGCTGACACAGTCACATACAGTTAATATCGGAAGTGATGGCAGGAGTAGAAATCACTTTCCTCCTATGAGGACATACCAAGGCCAGCTATTCAAGTGATTAGAATTTATGGCATCGTGTATTCCCAGTACAGACCTGATTTAGGAGAGCATTTGTGGACTATTAAAATAAGATGCCTATGTATTAAACTCTTTGCTCACTCACAAAGAATTGTAAAATCTGATGGATTTTAATTAGTGGTTTCCTGTTCCAAAAGAGATATAATCTAAATTTTGGAGACTTGTGAAGGCAAGGGCATTTTTTTTAATAACACAACCTAAATTATAAAAAGAAAGTTAATACAATACCACATCAGTTGTGTTCTTGTGATGGCGAAGGTATTGCAGTTCAGTAACTGCAGCTACACACAGAAAAGCCTGTATAGTTGTTGAAAGGAGGTCAGAAAAAAACCAAGGTATGTGACCAAGAGACACAGTAAAGCCTGAATCGACAATCCAGGAACAAGCAATATCTGGGTTCTTTTAAATTTAAGTAGACCTCTGGGCCAGAAGTTGAAAGAAATGTGCATATAGGAATTTATATGCTTGTGTAAACATGTACAGAGAGAAAAGCAGAGGGTTTGAGCATTGAGGAACTGCAACATGAATTACATGATTTGAGGAATTTCTACAAAATGAAGCCCAGCTGAAGACAGTGGGGAAAGTTTGCTTCTCTGAGAGTGAAATTCTCCTACCTAAAGTTAAAAGATCTAAAAGGGATCTAATCCACACTTGATTGCTGCTCCTTCAGTCAG
Source organism: Neomorphus geoffroyi (assembly GCA_033558235.1). Classification (NCBI taxonomy): domain Eukaryota; kingdom Metazoa; phylum Chordata; class Aves; order Cuculiformes; family Neomorphidae; genus Neomorphus; species Neomorphus geoffroyi. The sequence continues at coordinate 5,593,672 of JAUMJM010000048.1, forward strand.
TAGGGGGGAAGATACCTCTGGAGCATAACTCATCCCCTTCTGTCACACACAAGGTGAAACACTGTCAAGACCTGACTACTATTAATTTTACAGGTAGCTTAACCACTTGCTTGAACTAGAAATCTTAAAAAGATGAATCACACATGATGTGGTGGGCTTTGTTAAAGGTACTGAGTATTAGCAATGGGCTGAACTGAAAGACAGTGACTCTGAATCCCAAAGACCCTGTGGAGTTTGGTGAGTAATTACTGTGCCTCTAGTGATTTCTTTTCTGAGACAGATTTAGCTCCAATTCTGTGAGTACTTTGTTTTTTTATTTTATTCCATCTTTCTCATTTGGAGTTGCAGCCTTTTAACATAACTAACTATTGGTAATTGAGTCAGAGATGCTCAACTTCCATTTCAACTATAGCCTTTAAAGAATTTTGGAATTTCATAAGTTATGCATGCAAAAAAATATTTGCTAACATTCCATTTATGGTATGTCTGTGAGCAGATTCAAGTAACAGAATAAGGCAAACTCTAAAGTAGTCAGTGATACTATTACATGAAATTTTGGGGAATGTTCACGTTCAGATTCTTGATCAGCATTCAGACATGGATTGTCATTTGTAATTGGTGAGCTAATTCACAAAATTATCATTTTATGCTTGGACTATGTGAATTTGAAAGCTTATTTCATCTTGCTATCCATATTAACAGTTCTAAAGCATGTTTCTGGAGCAATAGGTCATTTTGTAATTAACTTTTAGTGAACAGTAGTGCCAGGAAAATGTATTCTTGGTGATCTGTGTAGAAAGCAAATGAGAAGATGGGAACTTGATATAAGTAATTTTTTAAATTAAAATTTATATCTGTATTTGAATAATAGTTTCTGGAGAATGTCTGTGGTCCATGAAGCCTACCAATGATGTTTTCCTCTGGGTATGATGACTGTGTTACCTGAGATTTTGTAATGAAAACTGATATACATTTCTTTCTCTGTTTTTAAGAAAAGAATTTCCATGAAAGTCTTCCCATGGTGGATACACACAAAGTCACACCAAAACTTTTCTCTCAGTGAGGGGAACATAGAGTTTTGAAATCCAGTTCAAAATATAACTGATAACAGTTATTGTCTGACTATAGTCAAAAGCATGAGACTGTGGCCCTAAGCTCATAAAAAGCAAAGGAAAGACCATATGGGTTCTAGAAACTAGAAATGAGAAAATAAACAAGTAGAAGATGGACTCTTTTTCCTATTTCTCTTTCCTTCTTCAACTACAAATATTTGTTTTAATGAGAGGAAAATGCCATGAACAGAATTCGTAGAACAGAATGCTATGGCAAGAATGCAACATTTAAGAATAATATAAATGTCATCTAAGTAACACATATTAATAAGTGTTTTAAATTAAATGTGCTTGAGAGCTATTACTATTACTTGCTTCAGTATGTTGAATAGAAAGAGAAAAAATTTCTTTTTTGCTACAAAAAATGCCCCAAGAAATAACCCCATATTTCTGTATTAAAATAGCAATATATTCAATGTTTCAAAAATCTGCTTTAAGCAGAAAACAGAACCCCATTTCCCTTCACAAAATATTTCAGAACAGCATACAGCTGGGTCAGTCACTACTGTAATCATAATCTCTCCTTCGTTTGTGTACAAGGTCTGTAAAGGAGGTGGAAAATGACAGGAATCTTTCAGGGTACACTGTAGGAAATCTGCATTTTCAGCAAATGTTTATTGGGTGTATTTATCTGAATCATTTTTAAAGGCTATTTGGGAAATACTTGTAGGGACATTTTTATTTCTGATACAGTATAGTGAAAATAAATGGGCAGTTTCTGTTGGTGGTCTGAACCTTTGGTAGCTTTTTAAGTTTGCTGCATTATCTGAAGGAAAACTAGCACCCTCCAGCCCCATGGATTACTTTAGTACTATATAAACCCCAAAAGGATCTGCAGGACCTGTGTGAGGTTTCCAAGTAAACAAATGAGCCATTATTTCCCCATTTTTGCCAGAACACTCCCCAAAAGCCTTTACTCTTCAATTTTATTACAGTTTTCAAAAAAAATGAGTTGGTAACACCAGTTACACGGACACTTTGATAAGAGAAGACTCCAGAAAGTTATACATTAGAAACAAGCCTTTGGCAGCATTGGAAGAATAAATAAGGAACCAACAAAAGACAGTATTTTCCAGAATAGCAGTCCTTAGGTAATGTATCTGATGCATTTTGCAATACTTTTTCAAAGTAGCTTATGACTTTTTAAACATTTTTCCACCTATGAAAATGCTCTGATAGTGTGAATAAATTATTCAGTGAATATTTCTTTTATTATTCATCCAAGTGTAGCCAATTCCTTTACCTGCCTCTAAAACTTCGCTGAGATGAAGAATGACAGAAGAAAAAATAAGCCACCCAAGACTGACAAGGATTTTATCTGGTGGTCAGAATATGATGCAAAACACCTGGAGAAGCATTTCACATTTGCAACGCTGATTTCAAAATCCACAACCAGTGTTGCCGTGAGGTAATGTAGTTCACACACTGTTGCTTTCTCTGAAAGCAATATATCTTCAGACATGATTTTGCTCCGCCTCTCCTTTCTGAACCTTTGTTGCTGTTCAGCCTACGCAACATTAACCTTCATCTTGGATAAGTGCTGAAACTCATGCAAATGCAGCCAGTGCTGTGGAGGGCTGGGTACACTTCAACTCCTGTACTGTTCACAGTACCTCTGTAGCAGTGCGGCTCTGACTAAAACTCGGCATTTTCACTTTGCTTGTTTGCATGGCTGTTGTACTGCTGGTGTTGAACAATCCTTTCTCTTTTGCCTGATCTATTTTACAGTTGACTGTGTGACACTTGCGGGGCTGGTAGGTTTTACTGCAAGGGTGGCTTGCTTTGAGTGAGAGGATTTGAGAAACTGTTGACATTCAGCTCGCTGGGGGATGCAACTTAGTCCTTTACAAGTGAAAATGCCATCTGAATGCAACCAGAGTGGGTGATTAAAGACTATGCACTTAGAAAAAAAAAAAAAAATCCATGATTTAGAGACAGTGGTGAAAAAATGTCAGGAGCCCATTTTTCAAGGCTCACTGCAATCGTCCTTTTGAAGGGGTATTTAGTGTAGCAAGTAACCTGGAGTCTAAGCCTTCCCAGATCATTGCCTTGCTGGTTACAGTAAACTGTACCCTCATTATATGCAACACGAATGATGTATAAGGCTTCCTAATTACTGATGTTCCCCTTCAGCATTCCCATGATTTGGCTAATACTTCTACAGTGTTGCTGTAGATATAAACCGAGTGATGATTGAACCATTGGCAGCAGACAGCACATAGGGCAATGTCTTTTCTGGAGTTTCATTAAGATAAATCAGTTTAAAGACTGTGGAGAAATAATTCACTTGTTAATTCTTCCCTTAATCTCCCCTGATGGCTGCCTTATTTAGGTGTGTTTAGAAACAGTTACGTTTTCAAAAAGTGCACTTATTTTGATTTATTTAGCAGTGGAACGCAAGGAGGAAAGCCAGGGTTCCTGTTCCCATCAGTCGAGTTCTGTTCCCGCAGCATACCTGGTGGAAAAGGGAATTTGAGGCAGGGACGGAGCCCGGAGATCCCCGCGCCGATGTCGGTGCTGCCGCTTCCCGGCTCGCCGAGGCCCCCTGCGGGCGGCAGCCCCTCTGCTTCCCGGGAAGTGCCTCCCGCCTCCCGCTTCTGCTTTCTGCGGGCTTTACAGCTTCGTTGTCCGTTCGTTTTAAAATTAGGGATAGTCAGATACTGCAGTCCTGAAAGCAGGAAAGGTGTTTGACGTCCCTCGTTTTGAGGATGGAGAAGCCCGTCCGGGCTTCGTGCAGGGGTTTCTCAGGCAGGACAGTTCAGGCTGGTCGAGCAGAGGTGAAAGGATGTTGTAGCGAGGTGGGTGTTGGTCTCTGCTCCCAAGTGACAGGCGATAGGATGAGAGGAAACGGCCTCAAGTTGCACCAGGGGAGGCTCAGATTGGACATCAGGAAAAATTTCTTCCCTGAAAAGATGGTGAGGCACTGGAACGGCTGCTCAGGGAGGTGGCTGAATCCCATCCTGGAGGTATTCGAAAGACGGGTGGATGAGGTGCTCCGGGATATGGGTTAGTAGTGGGCAGGTACGTTTGGACAAGATGGTCTCAAAGATCGTTTCCTACCAAGCGATTCTGTGATTCTGTGAACTGCCCCAGCGCAGCAGGGAAGGCGGGGGGGGGTGGGAGTGTCTTCAGGGAGAACCCCCCGAGCGGACCGTTTGGGAAACGGCGCCGCCTCGGCTCGGGCACTTGCCAGCCTCCTCGCGAGGAAACACAGTTGGACGGCGCGTAGGACCGGGCGGTGGGAACAGGACGGGGGTGGGGAGCGGCGGGGCCGCGGCTGCCGTGAGCGCGCCCCGGGGGGTGGGTCAGCACCCGGGACAGCTCCCCCCGCCGCGCCCCGCGCACGCCCCGCCCCGCCGGCGCGGATAAAAGCGCAGGGCGGCGCGCGCTGCCCGCAGCGGTGTTCTCCTCCGGCAGCAGCAGCCGGCGCGGGGGTCTTGGACCAGGGAACTCGCAGAGTCATCGCCCTCCTTAGCATGGGATGGGAGAGCCCTGCGAGCGAGGTGCTTGCTCGCCGGCCGCCGGCATGAAGGAAGGAGCAGACTGGGAGCCCTGGGAGGCGCCGCTGGGCTTCCTGGAGGGCGCCCAGGCTGGCAACAGGAGCAACATGTCCTTTCTGCAGCTCTTCAAGAACATCAACCTGGAGCGAGCTGACGGGATGCAGGGGGACAGCTCCGATGTGGTGCGGATTATCATCTCCCTGGTGTACTCCGTGGTGTGCGCCCTGGGTCTGGTGGGCAACCTGCTGGTGCTCTACCTGATGAAAAGCAAGCAAGGCTGGAGAAAGTCCTCCATCAACCTCTTTGTGACCAGCCTGGCAGTGACTGACTTCCAGTTTGTGCTGACCTTGCCGTTCTGGGCAGTGGAGAACGCGCTGGACTTCAACTGGCTCTTCGGCAAGGCAATGTGTAAGATTGTCTCGTATGTCACAGCCATGAATATGTATGCCAGTGTCTTCTTTCTCACTGCCATGAGTGTGGCTCGATACCGCTCTGTGGCTTCAGCCTTGAAGAATCAGCGGCGAGGTGACCCACTGGGTGGCTGCTGCTCTGCCAAGTGGCTTTGTGCACTCATCTGGCTGTTGGCTATCCTGGCTTCCCTGCCTCATGCCATTTTTTCCACCACTGCCACAGTCTTTGATGATGTGCTGTGCCTCGTTAAGTTCCCTGAGGGACGAGGCAGCAATGCCCAGTTCTGGCTGGGTCTGTACCACATCCAGAAGGTGCTGCTGGGCTTTGTGGTGCCACTAATAGTCATCAGCCTCTGCTACTTGCTCCTGGTGCGCTTCATCAGTGACAAGCATGTTGGCAGCACCTGCAGTGGCCCCAGCACTAAGCGCCGCTCCAAAGTGACTAAGTCAGTGTCCATTGTGGTGCTGTCTTTCTTCTTGTGCTGGCTGCCTAATCAAGCACTCACAGCATGGGGCATCCTCATCAAACTCAACGTGGTTCACTTCAGCACTGAGTACTTCCTCTCCCAAGTGTACCTCTTCCCCATCAGTGTGTGCCTGGCACACTCCAACAGCTGCCTCAATCCCATCTTCTACTGCCTCATGCGCAGGGAGTTCCGCAAGGCACTGAAGAGCCTGCTCTGGAGAATCACCTCACCTTCCCTCACCACCATGCGTCCTTTCACCGACACCACCAAACCTGAGCAGGAGGAGCAGGCTCTGCATGCCTTGGTGCCTGTGCACCCCGTCACTGCTTCTACCCCTGCTGCAGCCGTCCAGCCGGAGATGGCCTATTACCCCCCTGGGGTGGTGATGTACAGCAGCCGCTATGACCTGCTGCCTGCTGGCTCCACAGAGCAGCAATGCTGAGATGGGCAGCACGCTCTGCGGGGTGGGACTGTGGGGTCTGTGCGAGATGTGGCCCTACCATATTGAATGCCTGTAAGGGACAAGAGGAGGAAAGGTGGGTAGAGGAGACACTCTGTGTAAGACATGCTTTTTTTGGGGTTCTGTCTGCTTCCAGAAGCTTGTTGATGCAGATAGTTGTCTTGTAAATGTCCTCCAGACTGGGGAACAGGAGTAGGAGGAAGCACTGGGGATTGGAGTGTCTCTAGGAGATGCTTTTTAGTGCTTACACCTGTTCCAGGGTAAAGGAACTGGGGAAGGTGACAGGACTCTATCCAGGGAGGATGCAGGATATTCATGGTACTATAGCAGGCAGAGGGGCTATAGGGGTGGAGCAAAACTGGGACTCCTGAACCTGGAGGTGCCAGCAGCCCTACCATCCCTTAGTGTGTGTTTGTGGCAGGGGAAGGAAGCTGGTCTGCTTTCTCATTGCTGCACGACACTGAAAATTATGCCAGCCCAGCTGTGGTCACTGCTCCCTGGATTCCCGTGAGGACATAGGGATCAGGCAGCCTATGTCCTATTTCATACCTGCCCCGAGGGGAACATCCAGAACAAGTGGGTACAGGACTTCTGCTTGTTCTGGCTTGGCCCCTTTTCCCTCATTTAGGGATCCAGGAAAGAGAAGGGACAAGAAGCACTGTGCTGCCCTCCAAATTTGTGCACGATCTGCTTTTTCAGTGCCTCTCATCCCCTCTGCTGCTGCCAGGATACAAAGCAACCCAGACAGCCAAGAAAAATTACAAGAACAGGTCTTGCAGCTTCATGGAGAGGTATTGCTTTGCATGACTTTAGACGGGGAGGGTGTGAGCCCCTAGAGATCACATTCCCCAGCCTCTCTTCAAGCTGCTGGAGGGGAAACCCACAGCCCCAAACCATACGTGGGAAGGCAGGTGTCTCTTCCAAGGCACTGATCCTGCAGGCTTTGTTCTTGCTGTGCTTCAGACTGTTTGTGTCCCACTCCAGGAAATCAGCACAACTATAAATTAAAAGAAAGGGGTAAAAGAAACAAATCGTAGCCACTTCAAGCTTTTTGCTTTGGGAAACTTCTGGGTTCAGCTAAAACCAAGCACAAAGGTTTTTGTTCTGCAGAAGTGTTTGTTGAGGGTCTGCACTTACACTTGCCAGTGTTTCAATTAGCTCAATTCCTCTGATGTGAGCAGCCCTAGAACCTGTTGCTCAGTGCTCTTAGACCCTGGAAGAAGGGCAGGAACAATGCCTGTCTCAGCCTGTGTTCCAGAGAAACGCCTGGGAAATAATTTGATGCTGATCTGAAATGAACTTTTAAGGGCATGAAAAAAGTGTGATTTTAAGCTGTGAAACTTTTTAAGGTTATACGTTTACTTTTTAAGGTATTTTTTAAATTATGAGGAAAAATAATTTAAAACGGGACACTCAAAATATTTATTTTAAAAGATGGAAAATTAAAACAGACCCAGTTTTGTTGTCAAAACACAACTTCTTTAATCCTCAGTACTGCATATGGGATGAATATATAAATAGGACATTCTAAACCCCTGTCTAATTCCAGCCCCTTCCCCTGCACCCTGACTCCAACATCTGCCTGACTCTGTTAAAAAAGCATTTCTGCAGAGGATTGTTTGTCACCTCTAAGTACTCATGTGGAACAAACTTGCTATTTCTGTCCAGAGAAAATTGCAATGCTGTTAATGGCAATTATGCTTTGTAGACTCTTACGTTTGCTGTACGTCAGTAGCTCCTGTCATAAAATTGAGGTTTGGTTAGGAAGCAGCTGGTTCTGCTACTTGCAAGGAGAAGCTGTTCTGTTTTTTCAAGGCAGAAGAGACTTCTACTACAGCCTTGAGTGTTTGCTTACTGGGAAGATGCAGGTGTCTAGAGATGAACAGCAGGAGTGAGCTGGCAGTTGATGGACATACTTACACAGATGCAAAGACTCTGGAGAAATCAGATATATCCACAGATAAACTTGAGCATCTAAGTACTGTACAATGGCTCCTCTAAGTTCCTGACTTGGCAGCCAGTTGAAGTCTGTAGGTACTTAAAGTTTTTTCTAGTAAAATTTTCTGTGCCTAGAAGTCTGCTCCTGAGCATGCCTAAACTGCTTATGTGTGAAGCATTTACCTCTGAGCTTCATTGGGGATATTTGTCAGGACTGGCTACAGTGTGTATCCCAAGTGAGGGAGGCAACTCTGCATTCTGGCTTGGAACACCCTGTGCCAGGCTACTCTAAGTTAGGAGGAGCTGTAAACTTTACTCATTCCCCCATCCCTTTGCATCTATGTCTAGATATTCTTCTCCTGTCCCACCTTCAATGCATGTACAGATTATGCTCCTTTCTCTTCCCTTTTGAAACACTAAAGTGGGCAGAGCTTTCACCCACAGCCTGGGAAACTCCTCTTCCTCCCTTCCTCATCCCTCGGGAACAGCTGAGTCTAGGGGCTACTCTCTGAACGTGCTCAAATCCTCTCTCTTGAAACAGTTCCCTGTTGCATGAGCTGCTTGCCATTACTTAGCCATAAAGGGAAAGTAAAGCCTAGTAGTTAGGGTGTGAGCCCCAAAGAAGTGCCAACATTATTTTTCCTTGTAAATACAGAAGAGAAATTGGATCCAGGTCTGGGTTCTAGGTCTCCCCTTTCCAAGAACAATGATAACTTTCTCCCACATCCTGTTTAATTTAAAATTTCAGCATGCTATGCAAGAGGCTGAGAGCTTTATAGACCTGTAAATCTAGCAGCCTAATGGGTCAAAGGATTTGCAAGCAATGTGTTCAGATCTCACATGTTCTAGAAGAAAGCCTCTAATGCCTGTCCTAGCAGATGAATAAAGCTACACTTGTATAAGAAAAGGATGCCATGAACATTTAGCTCCACGGATCAGAGAGATCTAGCAATGTCTTTATAGACCAGGAGAAAGTACCTAAATTAAGAAGAGGGGATGGATCTCGAAGCCAGACTCTCTTCTCAGTGTCTGCTTTTGAACTGCATAGTTTCTTGCTTGGCTTGCTGGAATTTTCATCCCTATCCTGATGCTTAAATGTTCTTGTGCATTACATGAAAAAAGGCTAGGTTTAAAGCAAAACTATGAATTTCAGTAGATAGCAAATTACCTGAAAGTCATCCTCTGTGGTGCTCAACATAACAAAATCCATGTGCTTGTGTGGATGTCAATGTAGAAATAGTTTTACGCCAGCAAAACAACAAAGTAAACCAGAAGATGTTCACAACTACCCATATGTAGCCCAGAATATTAGCAAGATACCAAACTTAGAGGAAACCCCAGGTACCCAGTCACTAAAGACATAAAAATCTTACATTTGACAAATCACCCGAATAAGAAAATAACATGGTTGTGTAAGGAATGGCCTATGGACTTGGAAGGCAGCTCTCTTGAGCCACTGATCTGCCAGGTATAGGTCATGAATCTGCTGTTCAAAAGAAGCACAACCCCTTCACCTCTGCTGCGCGTCCCAACTCTCAGTGCATTAAAACTGGGGTCTGTTGCATGGGCAGAGGCACCAACCTGAGCGCTGCAAGCAAGGGGCAGCTGCTCTGAGTGTGCACACAGGATCAGGGCTGTGGCCTGAGCACAGCGGTTTCCCAGCTCAAACTTTTGAGACTACATGTTAGCAGCAACAAATCCTACTGGGTATCTGGGGTGTTCCTATGTAATTAGTACAACACTCTTTTCAAAAACACTCCTGTTTCCTCCAGATGTTCATGTCTTCATTTGTATCAATTGCTTTTCGCAGTCTAAAATAAACACAGATGAAAGATACAAAACAATGCTTGGAGAGTTCCATAAGAGATTTTGTGACTGTTGGAGATTTCTGGTGGGGTGCTGGTAGAGGAGGTGCTCGTTTCTACAGAATGATAGGGACCTGAAGGTGCAGGCTGACATCTAGTGACAAACTGAAAGAACCTTTAAAGCCCAGATATTCTCATTAGGCACTGACTTTGATTGCCTAAGGACTTTTAAATCTCTCCTTTCCTCAACTAACCAAGCTCTTAATGTAATAACAACCTCCGATTGCATTTCCAGGTTTTCCTTTGAAATGCCTCTTTGGTGGAAATATTGTTTCACTTTCTCTTTGAGTTATTCTGGCACTCTCTTTAGCAGTAAAAAAAAGTCCAGTCCCTTTCATTCTCATTCACGACTGTCTGCTTTAGAACTTGATTATTCAATTGAGTGCCTGTGCAGAAGCTCTGATCTAATCGGCATCCTGAGCTTGAGCAGGCATAGGTATGGGAGTGGTACAGCTCAAGGATGTTAAACTGGGAGATTGGATTTCCAGTTTTTAGTGGGGATATTTCTTTCCTGCTGCAAAAGAGAGATCTGATTAATCCATGGGGTTATTGAAAATACAGGTTTTATAATGATGAAGCAGTTACAAGGATCTCCTCCAAGTACATCTCAGCATCCATCAGTGCAGTGGTGCTTGAGACAAAGTCTGCGAGAAAAGGCCAGGCAGCCAGTTAACTCCCTTCCTTTACTAAAGTGTAGCAGGCAAGTATGCCTTAGACATATTCCCTAGTTGCTGGGAGTTGTTTTTCCTAGAACTGGCTCTTTCAAATCCTATGTATCTGTGCATATTTCTCAGCCTATGTTGTGAATAGCCTCAGAGTCCTTCCCAAAATCTTAAGTGCAAAATATAGACTCAGAGGATAGCTGAGCGAGTTGGGTCAAAAGAACCAGCTGGAAACAGAAATAATGTATCCAGTTGTGCAAGGTTTTGAAACCTTTACCCACCTGCTTGGGGAGGAGTGCAGATCATTCAGTGTGGGATATAACAAAACAAAGGTAGCTCACTCAGATACCAACTCTCTCCAACACTCATCCATTCTTTGGGACAATGAGATATCATTTCTCCAAGGACTTGTGTTTTTCCTTGCACTGACCAACTGAGTGATTGTCCTCATTGCACAGCAATCAAACTAACTGTTCAACACTGATGTCTAGCATCACTGTTCGATGAACTTCACTTTCTGTCCTAAGGTTGGATAAAACTGGAATCTTTCTCTTTTTAATAGTGAAAAAGATTCTGATCAGCTTAGACAAGAAATCTGAAAATCAAATACCTTCAATTTTCTTTTCAGGCCAGACTTTAAGAGTGAGATAATAAATTTGCTATCAATTCATACCTAGCAACAGTTACTCCAGAGTTAAGATGATGGGAAAATCATGCCCGACCAATGAGACTACTGGCTCGTGGGGTGAGTGGAGAGCAGTGGATGTTTTTTATCTAGATGTATATAAGGCTTTGATGCTATCTTCCATGACATCTCCATAGACAAACCAATAAAGATTGAACCAGATAATGGAAAGTGATGTGGATTGAAACTGGCTGAACTGCCAGGCTTAAAGGGTTGTGATAAGCAGCACGAAGTCCAGCTGGAGGGGAGTGACCAGTGGTGTGTCTCAGAGATCAATACTGAGGCCAGTCTTCATTCAACATTGTCATTACTGAGCAGGGTGATGGGACAGAGTGTATCCCAGTTGCTTGCAAAGGATACAGAAGTGGGAGGGATAGCTGATATACCAGAGGGTTGGGCCACCATTCAGACAGTACTTCACAAGCTGGAGAAATGGGCTGACAGGAATCCCAGGTACGTCAACAAAGGGAACTACATCGATGGGCAGATGTATCAGCCTGGGGGGCTGATCTGATGGACAAGATGAACTTGAGCCAGTAATGTGGCCTTGGAACAAAGGCGGCCAACAGCATCACGGGCTCCCTTAGGTAAAGCATTGCTGGCAGATCAGACCAGGTGATCCTTCCCTTTCAGTCAGCCCAGTGAGGCCACATTTAGAATGCTGTGCCCAGGTCATGGCTCCCCAGTACAAGAAGAGATGAAAATACTGGAGGTACTCCAGTATGATGCAGGACTTGGAGCACCTGCCGTGTGAGGAGAGGCTAACAGAACTGGGTTGTTCAGCCTGGAGCTGAGAGAGCTCAGGGGCATCTTGTCAATGTGTATGTGGGTTAAAGAAGATGGAACCAAACCTGTCTTAGTGTTGCCCAGGGAACAAATAAGTGGCAATAGCCACAAATTGAAATTAAATACATTTCATTTAAAATGGAAGAAATAAAACGTTTTATATGCTGAGTGTGGTCAAGCACTGGAACAAATTATGCAGAGAGGCTGTGGAGTCTCCATCTTTGGAGATATTCAAAATCTGAATGGACGCAGCCTGACCAGCCTGCTTTAGCAACTCTGTGCTGAGCAGGGGGCTTGGACTAGGTCATCTCCAGCAGCAACCCCAACTGTTCTGTGCTTCGTTGTGATTCTGTGATGACAAGTAAATTTCTAGAAATATATCTTTGTTCCAATACAGTAGAATAAGCATGTCTGTCTTGCTTGACATTTATTCTGAGAATTCTGTAAAAGTCTATGCCCTCCTACTGTGTATTTCAAATAATCTATTACATGCTTAAGGTCATAAACAGATCTTTAAAAATGTTTTTACTGCTTTTTATTTCTGCTGCAACAGCTGAGGGGTTTCAGAGGAAATGTACTCTTCCTTTTGCCCATCAAAGGGCATTTTCTGCTGAAATTTTCATAGGCAAACCCATTGATGCCTATAGAGGTAAAAAGCTACCCATGAGCTCCTGACCTGAAGATTACAGGGATCCTACAGCACTGTATTAAATAACCGCTCAACCTCTACAGCTGATTATAAACAGTGAAAAGAAGAATTTAGATTGAATTTCAGATATAGGATTAAATTTTTAGAGACATAGACTGAAATCTTGAATTTTGAGCACACTTCATATAGTAAAATATTAAAAAAAAACAACAACTAGAGAACAGGACTCTTTGGCAGGGTACTATGTCTCTCCCAAAGATAACCATAGTTACAACAACTATTTTATTTCACATTTTGCAATGATATGGCAATCTAATGGTATTTGTAATATATTTCTTAAGCATGTACTTATTGTGATTGGGCATTACATTGGAATTTCAGCACTTATTAAAGAAACAGGTACTTTAGCCCTTAAAATCCCTCAAATTTGATAACTTACAAATTATATTGCAAGATGGCATTTCTTTCATTTTAAAAAAATCAGATCTGAATGCTGAAAAGTAAAACAAAGTATGTGGGATAAATTTGCACTTATATGATGATTTGCCAGTCATTCAACTCCAGATAGCACTCCCAGCCTTTAACAAACAGCACCTCTGCCAGAGCATTTTTCTTTCCCTCATGCTACTCCTTAGACCCCACAATTCTGCTATTTTTCCCTCTCCTCCTCAGCACATAATTAGCAGAAGGGTTTTGAAAACAGAGGTTTCAAAGAGCCGCCTGCTGCCTATTTTCCTCCTGGTGCACCTTACTTGTTGGAAACCTATGCAACAAAAATTCATCTGCCAAACAAACAGAGGATGGCTGCACTACAGGACTGACCCTTGGCATTAGCATGGAAGGTTTCAAAGGTCAGATTGTACCATGAGTCTGATGGTAAAAGCAGGTCCTGGGTGGGCTCCCGCCACCACGTATCCATATGGTGATGTTTTCATTGGCATTACCCACCTGGGTTACAGCTGGTACCAAGGAACTTCAATTTGTTGTCTATGCATGCAAAAAGAGAAGTGCAGCAGTGCATCACTATAAGGAAACATCAGAGCACTATGAAACGGAGTGTCAGGACTGAGTTTAGGAAGTGAGGCAAGGAAAGGCAGCTCCTGTACTCCAGAGAAGTGCTATAATGCCATTGAACACCAGGAGGCAACCAAGCACCCGGCCTTCGGGCAGGAAAGCGCTTGATACTTCCTTCTCCTTGGAGCAGACATAGCCTTTGATAATTATCCTTTGAAAAAGCAGCCCGTTTTTTATAAAATGTCACAGATCTCTCTCCTTGAAAATAACAGGCAGGAGCTGCTTGTCTCCGCACACTGTGCAATCCAGAGTAAAAAGCACTGAAGTTTGTTTTCCCACTAATGCAAGTATTTACCTGGAGAAACACAAGGCAACACTCTCTGATTTGTTATCTCTGCATAATGTGAAGCAAATATCTTTAACAAAGAGATAAAATATTAATACATTGGGGCTAAAAAGTTCACTTCCAAGAAGAAACTTCAGGAAATACATCTGATTAATACATTGTGCACACTGAAAAAAGCAATGTATGAAACAATACACTGTAGAAAGCAACAGTATTACAAATCACTTTTCACAGTTTAGTATTGAACAAGTGGCCTTCATTATTGCTTCCTAAATTAACAAAGGAGAGACTAGGGAATGAGAAATGAATGCTGGAAACTTCACAGTTCACAGTATCATAAGGTTGGAATAGACCTTTGAGAGTATCGAGTCCAACCTATGACCCAACACCTACACCTACTCCTACTTGTCAATTACACCATGGCACTAAGAACCTCATCCAATCTCTCCTTAAACACCTCCAGGGACGGTGACTCCACCACCTCCCCAGGCAGCGCATTCCAATGGCCAATTACCCTTTCAGTGAAGAACTTATTCCTAATGTCAAGCCTAAACCTCCCCTGGCGAAGCTTGAGACCATGTCCTCTTGTTCTGTCACCGGTCGCCTGAGAGAAGAGTCCAACTCCTGCCTCACTACAACCTCCCTTTAGGTAGCTGTAGAGAGCAATAAGGTCTCCCCTGAGCCTCCTCTTCTCCAGGCTAAACAATCCCAGCTCCCTCAGTCACTCCTCATAGGGCTTGTGCTCCAGCCCCTTCTCCATCCTCGTCGCTCTCCTCTGGACACACTCCAGCATCTCAACATCTTTCTTAAACTGAGGGGCCCAGACCTGGACACAGCACTCGAGGTGCGGCCTGACCAGTGCCGAGTAGAAGGGGATGATGACCTCTCTAGTCCTGCTGGCCACACTGTTCCTGATGCAGGCCAAGATACCATTGGCCTTCTTGGCCACTTGGGCACACTGCTGGCTCATGTTGAGTTTCCTGTCCACCAGCACTCCCAAGTCCCTTTCCGCCTGACTGCTCTCCAGCCACTCTGTCCCCAGCCTGTAGCTCTGCATGGGGTTGTTGTGTCCAAAGTGTAGAACCCGGCACTTGGAGTTGTTAAACCTCATGCTATTGGAGTCAGCCCATCTCTCCAGCCTGTCAAGGTCCCTCTGTAGGGCCCTCCTACCCTCCAGCAGATCGACGCTTCCTCCCAGCTTGGGGTCATCTGCGAACTTGCTGATGAAGCACTCAATCCCCTCATCCAGATCATCAATGAAGATATTAAGAAGGACTGGGCCCAACACCGATCCCTGGGTAACACGACTAGTGACCGTCTGCCAACTGGATGTGACACCATTCACTACCACTCTCTGGGCTCGGCCATCCAACCAATTCCTGATCCAGCACAGAAGTTTTAGGTTTATCATGCCAAAAATAATTTGAATGCATTTTTCAGCAGATAATTCCACCCTTTTCCTCCTAGATGCAATCCCTCTACAGGTCAGAAATATCAAACGTCACCTTTGCCACACCTTCTACTTGAACCACTCTCCCTATCTTTTGCATGCAGCAGGGACTGATACCAATTCACAACTACTAGTACTAAAGCTGCAAATTCTTCCAAGGAAAGACATTTACGATTCATCCTGACTTATGTGGTTTATCTGGAAGAGAAATGTCTCCCACAAGCCACCTGAGTTGCTTGTTTTCAAGGAAGCTTAATGACATCATAGTGAAAGACAGAGGGAACACTGGAAAAAAAGCCAGTCGTGACATTACTAATACTACAAATCCTCTAAACAAGACAACCACATTTTCCCTGAATGGTTTGCTTGCATGACATGGGAATAAGTGGCAAGTTTTCCTAAAAGAAAGAAAAAGAAAAGCATCATGAAGATGGCAGACTTGTTTCCGGCCTCATTTCATTCAGCTATGATTAGTTCTGTTAAAGTGGGAGGGAGGAGTGGCTGATGATGTCAAAACATCTCACCTTCATCTAAACATACAGTTTGCATAAACATGATATAGAGAAGTTCTTTATTTATTTGCTTTTATATATATGGAAAATAAAACCAGATGAGAATGATCAGACCCAGGGTAATTCTAACTTTGAAATTCACATCACTGCAATAAAAGGAGGTATTAAGTACAATAACTGATCATGTTAATAACTCAATCCCTCAACTAATGTAAAAGGACAGAAAAGGTGGAACTTCTTAAATTCATGGCATCACAGTACATATCTTCAATGCCTTTAACATTTTTAACATTTCAGCATATCCAGTGTGGAAATATTTTCATCCCTTCTAATGAATTAGCACAATTTTTAATTGTTTTATGTAACATCTGCAATACATTTTCAACTTCATAATGAGCACCATCATAACTTTTCCGTTTTAAACTGTTTTTCAAATTGCATGTAGTTTTTTTGTCTGCTTGCTGGTTTTGATGTAGATTCATTAAGAAAGATATTATTTAGAAGTCTTAGAAACAAGAATAGGATGTTTCTATGGAGAGATTTCCAAAGAAAAACCGACTCTATTCTGTTCTGAGGCATGCAGTGGATTTTAAAAGGAAAAATAATGAGAGAAATGATGAGTTCCTGAAACAGTTTTTTTCTGGATAAATTTGTAAATAAAAAGCATTGATATGCGTTACATTCACATATCTCTTCTCTCTGTAGATTCACAATTCTTGTTACGTTGCTACAGCTCTATGGTCACGGTGTGGGCCTGAACCAATGTCAGCTTTCTCTTTGTGTAACAGAGCAGAGACCACTGACCATTCAAATTTTAATGTTCTACTAGTGATAAAACTCAAAGAAAATATTGACAAAGGTATAGGTAAACATTGCAAAGTTCCTTTCCCAGCTTCACACTGGAACCAGACCTTTATGACCTCAGCTCCTGGAGCATGGGTTTAAATAGTTGCTTCAGGTCCTGCAGTAGTATAAAACTAGATCACCTTCTCCTTTCTCTATTTTTATGGCTCCATAGAAGCCTCACTCTTTCATCAAAAATTCTTCTGCCTGGGAGATGTTGAGTTAATGGAAGCTGGTGAGTTAAAAATGGTATAAAGTAAATTGAGAAGACACCATCCTTTATTTTCTGTCCTCCTTGTTGTCCCCGTCGAGACCCCTGTGCTCCAGCCTTCTCAGCATCTACCAAGTGTTTCAAGCACAGTCTTGGGCCTCAGTCTTCCAAGCTTTTCTCCTCCATGGGTGTGACAGGAGGGGGATTCATGAAGAGACAGAAAACTAAAGAAACCACAAAACATTACTTTTTCATAAGGCAGGATAAAGGAGCTGGGAAGAAAAGTAAGGTTTGCCATGCACTGAGCCCTGTTTTGGACTTACAGAGGAGGTAATGAGCAACAAGAAAAGGCAGCTGAGGCTGCCATGGGCTTGGTATAATTGATAAGATTTTGCCTAAGGAAAAACTGGTTTTCCTTAAAATAAATGACTCACTTTACTCTTGAACACATATAAAAAAGATGAAGATGCTCCATCCCTGCAGAGGCACCTTATGCTTAATTCTAATTATTATTTGTGGTGTTTATCAGTTCATACCATGCAGAGCTTCTAAGAGCTGATCAGCTCAACAGTGCATTTGACTGAGCAGTGTTGGTTATACATGTGCAACATTAAAAAATTCTAAAAAATCAAACACCATACCTGGCAACAGTCTCTCCATGTCACTGCTCACTAACAACAGTGCATTAGCAGGTGGCTTCATGTGGCTTAGCACATAACATAGCAAAAGCATACAATGGTTTTCAAGATAGAAGAAGCACAGCATCAATACAGTATATCACTTGCACAAACATGGGATTTCCAAAGCATTGGCAATACTATAAAAATTAAAGAATGAAACTTCATGTGCAAGTAAATAAAAACAACTCGACTTAAGTATTTGCTGGACAATAATTTCTTATAATGCTTTGCAGAACTGAATTTATTTACAATATTCTGTAAAAAGCAAATGCCATTTCACTCAAAGCTAGATACATGAAGGAATATAGAGAAAAAAGAGATGCTACTTCAAGGTAAATACTGTTATATCCAATGTCAAGATTTAAGTGGCTTACAACCATTCATAAAATTCTTACTTTGGTCAAGTTTATTTTGTCATTTATTACAGTATCAAAGTCAAGAGGCCAGGTTTTTAAGAAGGAAGAAATAGCAGATACTTCCCATAAATGGATTAGGTGCCTAAACATGGATTTGCAGAGCAGCCTTAGCCAGACTTTCATAACATACTCAGTCAGTGCTTTCATTTCAATTATACAGAAGCAGTAGAATTCTGTATAAAATAATTGCTTTACACTTATGGTTTTAAACAACATGGTTCAACCTTTTTTTATATTCCAATCACCTTTCACAACCAAATCTGCTTTTTACAATAGCTGGGAATTAACTGATCCCCTTTTACAGTACTGCTAGTGAGAACACAATTGCACACTGCATGGCCTCCAACACCTGTTTGATCCTCCTGCAGCCTTTGACTGCAAGAAGGACTATCCCCAAAATAAGATACTTGAAAAAACAAGGTAAATAACAACTTTCTTCCTAACTATGTCCATTTTTATTAGTTCTTCAATTTATCACATGCTTCATCTATTAACTTCCACAAATTGGTAATGAGGAGTTTTGTAACATGCCCACATGTAGGGCATTGAGATACCATGGGCATACATGCCATCATGTGTAATAGCGTGTTATTACACTGAGGTCAGCAGGAATGAAGTAATAAGGCAGTCAAAATAGAGAAGCTTTCAATCTGAGGCATTAGGCAACCAATTTCATCAAGTCTCCATTTCATAAAGCTCTGGAATTGCAACCGCTCCGAGGAGGTAATAGAGGAGGACGTGCCAGCAACAGCACCAGTGCTACTGACCCAAAACCAAAACACTCCCCTGGGGAGATTTCTTCCAATTGCTTCACGCAGTTCTACTCCACATATCGAACACAAAAAGCAACAAAGCAGCAGCCAATTAGTGCCACCGTAGATGCCGAAATCACAGTGACTGCACTGCCAGCAACACTAACCAAGAGCCCCAGGCCGACACCGAGAATTATTTGGGCCAGCTGGACCATGCAGGTGAGAGCAGCACAGTCAATGCCTTTCCCTCGCTCTGGCTCTCCAGCCTGTTCCCCATCTTGCAGCTTCAGGCTCTGCAAATAAGCAAAAAACCAAAAGCCAGTGAAATGAGACAGCACTGACAACTTAGCAGCTCTCAGCCAGGTCACTGTCATGACTCTCAGGTGCAGAAAGGCAGGTTAATGGCTCTTTGCTTCCCTTCCTTTTTTTCTCTTTGTCCCACAGGATTCAAACAGAGATTTTACAAGTGATAATGAGTTTTCCAAGCTCCCCCCAGATTGTTCTGTTTCTTGAAACTTGATCAGAATTAGCTGTTTCCTTGAAGTTCAGGTCTATTTGGGTTCTGGCAAATTGATGTTTCACAGTACAGGACACCCTGTAATGGATAATTTAACTCCAACTCTAACTGTTGAAGGAGAGCCTCAAAGGGATGTTAAGATGAGTCATACTATGTGCCCCCCCCCCAGGAGATCATAATTCATTCAAATGGAGCACTGTGCTCTGAGATTATGGCTAAAGCACATAAAGGAGTTCAGTACTAAAATCTAAAGGTAATGGTTTTATTGCTGGGCAAAAAATCAATCTGAAAACCAGTGTCCAGACTAAGATTCTTTTACACTACCAAAGACCATCTTGTATCTAAGCACCTTATGAGGGTGGTTATCACTGGAACAGGTTGACTAGAGAGTTGTGGATTCTGCATCCTTGGAAATATTCAAACCAGACTGGACAACCTGCTCCAGGTAGCCCTGCTAGGGCAGGGGGTGTGGACTACACAATCTCTGGATTTAACTTCTAATTTCAACTGTTCTGTGATTCCTTCCAGGAAGGAACTAATCTGTTTTGTTGGGAAATTATGTGATAGTTTATATATTTATTCTTCTCCTTCCTCAGGCCATTGAATGGAGAAGGTTCTATTGTAACAAACAAGAAGGTTTGCATGCTATAGACTAGCTGTGCTGCTGTCTTCTTGTATCCAAACACTCTTGGCCATTAAGGTGCTTTTTGCTTTGTGCAAGACCTATTGCATTATCTTTGAGCTGTTACCACACAAAGCTCAGAAGTACTGAAGACAAACAGTCTCTTCCTAATCCAGTAGACAAAATTGAGTTTGGATCCTAGGGAACAGCAGCACAAAACAGGAGTTGCAATAGCAGCATTTTAAAACCCAGCACATGACTTTGGTAGAATGCATAGTGAGGAAAAATGTCTGCTGTTTGTTATAGAATGATACAGTCCTTTCACCTGAAGTTTTTCCAACTTGAGACACTTTGTCTTAATTATATCTATTTTGCTGGGCTGTGCCCCATGTTCCTATGTGACAGTGGTTCTGACAACAATCATATCAATGTGTAAACAAATGCAATCTTGCACATGATGTTTCCTCTTCATTTTTTCTGTCTTGTACATTATGGGAGACTTGAGCTAAGCCTCATTCTTCTGTTCCTATCAGGTCTAACATAAAATTATATATCATTAAACATTTGACATAGGACACACCATACACAAAAGAAGAAACAATTAGTTGTCTTACAAGTAACATTTGAATATATTAGCCTATTAAATATAAAGGCCATGCACACTTCAGCATATTTTATTTCACTTCTGTGTTGGAACAGCTCTGAATCAGATCTAGACTACTATTTTGCCTTTACTCCCTCTCCTTGAGTTAGCTGATGTGGATTGTAATCTCAACCTGAACTGGGTTCATTACTGATCCTTTGTTATATCTTTCTAAAACTCTTCATCATGATTGTTCTCTGTTGGAAGAAACAGAGAAATTAACTGAAAAATTATGACTCAGATCTATGAAATATTTAACTACATTGAGAAATCCTCGTAGGATTCAACAGAATAATTAAGAGTTTTCTTGTATCCACCATTCAGATGGTGATACTTAAAAGTTGTACAGAACAGTAGGACGTGTTCTGAAGGACTTGATCAAGCCCTGTACTAGTCTCAACTATGTTTCTATGTTATTTTTCTACAGTTCGGTATTTTCTTTATTAATGTCTTCAAAAGTCCCCAGATGTAATGAGAACTTCTCCTAAGTCCTCCCAACTTGCCTTAATCCTTGTTTCCAGCTCTCTCACTGATTTAAGAGACTTGAGAGAACTTTTCCATTAAATAGGTCAGCACTTTACAACACATGTGAAGATCCTGCTGTGCCTAGTAACATGATATAAGGAATGCAAGCTTTTCCAGATTTTCCTTGGAAAAAGGATTTCATGCTGTGGAGGACTAAAAATGAGCATAGACATTTAGAGATAATGAGAACATGGTATATAATTTAATACTGAACTGTATAAAACTGTACTTGAATTCCATATTTTTATTAGCTAACAGCTTTGGTAACACTTTGCAATTAACTAAACGTTTTGCCAGCCTTTACAGTGGGGTTATTAAGCTCAGGAACTCAGAAGTCAAGTCCTCAGCTAACACAGCTGGAAGGAAGGATATAAAGAAGGTAGCATTTGAAGGCAACACGTGAAGAGCCCTGTTATCGGCTTACAGCCTGCACACACACTGTGATGGGCTTTATTAAGTAATTATTTGTCTCAGTGTAGGACTGTTTAGAGAGTTTGGAGCTGGGACCTTAACTCTGTCAGACACTTTCCATTTATCACATGTGCCATCATAAATAGTTTGACATTAAAAGCTGTTCACCAGTTCTATCAAATTTTCTCCCCAAAAGACTAAACAGACCCACAGAAACATAAACCCCTCCTTAGACATTGAACTCACCTCTTCCTCCCTGTGATACTCTGCAATGAGGTGGAATGGCACTGTGTACAGCGTACTGGACATGACACCAAAGAGGGAACATAGAGCCAGAGTAGAATAGACATTGGGAAACAAGCCAATTAATCCAGTACCCAATCCAAAAAATAGGTATCCAATGAAATAAAGTCCCTTTAATCCTATGTATGGCAGAAGGACTTTCTGCACATCTGTGAAAAGAGAGCAAAAATGGTCATAAGACCAAAACAAAGCAAGTCATGTTTCATTAAGGAGTTCCTTTAAGAGGGTTTATTTTGTAAAATGCAATGAAGGAGATAACGATTTTGAAAGTTGCCTCAAATTATTATAGATATAAACTTGCCATAGAATACTTGCTCTTTTTGAGGATAGTCTTGTTTTGGCATAGCCAGTTCCAGAGGAGAAGTACTTAACAACCATTTTGGAAGAACTGCCCTCATTGACAACCTCAGACATTTCTGCAGTTTGATTAGAATACAAACATTTGGCATCAACCTCTGTTCAAACTGAGAAAGTCACTACAGAAATGCCTGTAGTTAAGCTCCAAAGGGGAAAAGATTTCCCTCAAGCCTCTTTTAGATGCTCAATTCAGCCCCCAAAATGCTACTCATTTGAGTTTCTGGATCACAAGTAAATGTTTTAGTCATTGGTAAAAGCTATGTTGAAATCTATCTAGGGAACTGTGCTAGCATATTGACACACAGTTTTGGAGAGCAAGGTTCATGCTTCTGGCAAGAACGTACACTGCACTCTGAAGAAGTTCTTTTATGAGGAATGCAGATGAGGAGAGGCCATCCAAAGGACCTTCGCAAATCTACAGCTACAGCACTGCTAAGTTAAAGAGCATCTCAGAATGATGCCCATGCATCCATTTTAGTCTGGCATTTAACTTCAGGATGATTCTCAGTGTTCAGGGTCACTTTACATGCAGAACAATGCCTTATTCACAAAGAAATTAATCATGTGGTCAGGAACTGTTCAGGTTAAGATAAGAGTTTCTAACAATGCTGAGAATGTAAGATTTCTCCAATTTTTAATGTGGGAAAAAACCCCCAGTTAATTTGCCATCACTTCATTTTTTAAACAATGGTGAACAGTTTAAACACTGTTTAAAAACACAGTGTTGGTGTACCTTCCAGGGTACTTACAAGAATAGACTGATGAAGAAATTGCATTGATGCAGAGGCCCCAGCATCCTGCCTCTACTCCTTTTCTGTAGGTAATATAAAGTGTGGAGTTATGAGGTGCATAAGGATTACCCTGATATACAACCTGAAAGAGACCACAAAGATCACAGAAGGTAAGGATGCACGTATGTAATACCTTCTTCTTACAGGAACGGGGTACCCCAACACAAGTCCGCATCCCTGGTAGGAGAGATAATTAGCCCCCAAGAAATCTGTAAGCAGTGCCCTAACTATCCCTCTATAGCTCTCCAGGTCTCACATTCATTTCTCCCAGATTCTGATATCCCAATCTCCTGCTCATTTATTGTCCTCTGTCTTTTCCTGGACTGTCCACTCTTCACTGTCTCATTTACTTTTTCCTTTGGATGTCTTATTCCCCATTCTCCATCTCTCTCCACTTCTGACTTCTTGCTTTAGCCCACCTTTCCCTAATTTGCCCACAATTAATTTTTCCGTTTTCTCTTTCAGGCTTACCCCACCACACTCATTTTTCTACCCAGTAGTTGTCTTATTCAGTTCCTTATCCAGGCGAGCAACAGTTATTTCTTTCAGTTGTTCATAAACAGTGCAGAAAAAAGAAAAAAAATCCCTCTTACCTACACTGGATGGAAACCACAGAAAAAGAAAAAAGAAGTGGCAATGGGAGGATTCGTGCCAGGAGTGTATTTGTATATCAGAAGAAAGGAAGCAGACAGGATTGTACAGGCAAGAATCACTGTCAGGGATGTAGAGTCTTACTGCCACGGAATGGCGTGGAAAAGGAAGCCCTGGGTATCACGAAGGCAAGTAATCGCTGGCAGAAGAGACTCGGCATGGACAGCCGAATTCAAGGACACAAGAGCTTTCAGCTACCAAGCAGCTCACTGTACAAACAGCTGCAGAGCCTGAGGCCAGGGAGGCTGCAGTGCAGGTGAACAGCCTTGTGCCAACAATGCCCAAGCACCTGGATAAGGCCAGCTGCATCCAAGAAACATCAGCATTACTTTAGCTGGGAAACCTGCCCATCTCAGAGTGTCTCTGAAGTGAAAGCAGAGAACGGATGTGTTTGAAACAGCTCTGAGAGCTTCATTTGGAACAGTTACATAGACAAAAATAGCCTTACAAACACCAAAAGTTTCCCCCCCCAAATTGAACAGACTGGCTCAAAATGAGGGCCTGAGATAATGTGATGTTTTACAGAATTCTTGTTGAGCGATCCCAATACAACTGGCTCTGTCACCACTGTCAATTTTTCAGGCTATAACACTGTCCCATTTCTTCTTGGTGGAGGAGGTTATGCTACAAGGAAAGAGCAGCAAGAGGATTTTACATTTTTACCTGTCCCATGAAATCCGTGAAGAAGAGCATGTTGGACAGGAAAGCCATCCATCCAAACAGGTGGCTCACACACAGACAGCGATAGTGGGGTGGCATGCTTAAAAGCGTCTTCAAGAGTGATTTAAGGGTCATCCGCCTTTGATCCTAGAAGCAAGTATTAAACAACAATACTGTATTATTGCCCTGAAGACTAATAAAATAGCTGACAAGTGAAGAAGGCCTCAGCATCTTTTCAATGCCAAACTTCCTGGGGTACCAAATGTCCTCCAACATATATTTGATTTGTAGAGACATTGCCTAATAAAGTAATTTGAAAGATTCAGAGAGACTGTGGGAGAGCTGGAGTATATGACCGTGTGACTCGCCTGGTGGATGAGAGGAAGGCTGTGGATGTGGTGTACCTGGACTGCCTTTGACACTGTCTCCCATAGTAGACTACTGGACAAGCTGGCAGCCCGTGGCATGGACAGGAATGTTCTGTGCTGGGTTAGGAATTGGTTGGATGGCCGAGCCCAAAGAGTGGTAGTGAATGGTGTCCCATCCAGCTGGTGGCCGGTCACTAGTGGTGTCCCCCAGGGTTCGGTGCTGGGCCCGGTCCTGTTTAATATCTTTATTGATGATCTGGATGAGGGGATTGAGTCCTTCATCAGCAAGTTCGCAGATGACCCCAAGCTGGGAGGAAGTGTCGATCTGCTGGAGGGTAGGAGGGCCCTACAGAGGAACCTTGACAGGCTGGAGAGATGGGCTGACTCCAATAGCATGAGGTTTAACAAGTCCAAGTGCCGGGTTCTACACTTTGGACACAACAACCCCATGCAGAGCTATAGACTGGGTGCAGAGTGGCTGGAGAGTAGTCAAGCGGAAAGGGACTTGGGAGTGCTGGTGGACTGGAAACTCAGCATGAGCCAGCAGTGTGCCCAAGTGGCCAAGAAGGCCAATGGTATCTTGGCCTGCATCAGGAACAGTGTGGCCAGCAGGACCAGAGAGGTTATCATCCCCTTATACTCAGCACTGGTCAGGCCAGTGTCCAGTACTGTGTCCAGTTCTGGGCCCCTCAGTTTAAGAAGGATGTTGAGATGCTGGAGTGTGTCCAGAGGAGGGCAACGAGGATGGTGAAGGGGCTGGAGCACAAGCCCTGTGAGGAGCGACTGAGGGAGCTGGGATTGTTTAGCCTGGAGAAGAGGAGGCTCAGGGGAGACCTTATAGCTCTCTACAACTACCTAAAGGGAGGTTGTAGTGAGGCAGGAGTTGGTCTCTTCTCTCAGGTGACCAGTGACAGAATGAGAGGACATGGTCTCAAGCTTCGCCAGGGGAGGTTTAGGCTTGACATTAGGAAGAAATTCTTCACTGAGAGGGTGATTGTTCATTGGAATGCGCTGCCTAGGGAGGTGGTCGAGTCACCATCCCTGGAGGTGTTCAAAGAGAATTTGGATGAGGCACTTAGTGACATGGTGTAGTTGACAAGTAGGAGTAGGTGTAGGTGTAGGTGTTGGGTCATAGGTTGGACTTGATGATCTCAAAGCTCTTTTCCAACCTTACGATACTGTGATACTGTGATATCAGCAAGGATGTAACATTTCTTGCTGTTATAATCAATGGTATTATTATTTACTTGTAGAATCAAGTAAAAATTTTCTGCCAAACCAGGTTCAGCGAAATTTCAAAAAAAACCCCAAAATCAGAAACAAAAATAATTTTCTTATGGAGACAAACAGTTTTACATTGAAAATTTAAAGCGGTCACAGAAAAAAATGAAACTCAAAATAATTCCTGAGAATTAAAATATATCATCTGAGGAATATAGCATCTCTGAGACTTTGTTGCCATTCCCTTCTATGTGCTCAATTCCCTAGACAACTTTACCACTTCTGCTGTGTCATAAGATTCCCACAATGTGCTGTTGAGCCCCTCATGAAGCAGGAAGAGGCTGTGATACATCACAGGAGACGCAGCACCACTCAAAATCCTTCCACCCAGAGAACATGAGCTCCAGTATCTGAATTCCTGACGCCACAGGAGAAATAACTCATTTCAAAATCAAAATTTTATTGGTGCTGGTTTACAAATCTCACTGATGGGGAAACCCAAAATTTCTCACCACCTTATCTTCCTCCTCCTTGTCTAGGCCCTGTGCCCCAAAACCCTCAGTTTCTTTTCCAGCCACGTTCATCAAATCACTTGAATTTTTTTTAGCCTGTAGATGTGCTTGGTTTCAGGCATTTGCAACACACAATTCCTACTGCTTTAAAGCTCCTGCATGGTTCTTTGCTTTTAAAGAATAAAAAAGGATATCATCTTATCTGTGCATGATGGAACACTTTCAGTTTTCTCTAGTGACGTTTGGAGGCAACAGTTTAGGGACTGAGGGTCATGAATTGTGGAAGATCTGTAAAAGTTATGTTCATTACTTGAAAGCTGAATTTTGTCTTTGCTTTTCTGCAAGATGTCATTTTTTTACTTCCTTCCCTCACTTTTCACAGTTCTGCTTTCCTTTGAACTAGTTTATGCTGCGAGCTACTCTACGCATAATCACCACTGTGATTGCTCCAGTAGGAGGTTTTTAATCCTCATAGGAATGCAAAAATTCAACTTGCTGACTTTCACCTTGAACTGCATATCGTCCAAATCCCTTGGAATTTCTCTTGGCATCACTGACTCTTTTAAACAGGGTAAGTTTTCTATTCTTCTACTGTTATAAGAACAACAACAACAAAAAATCACAGTCTCATTAGTGTTATTTCATTCAAAATTACTATCGTTTGACTTGGATTATTTAATTTGATCAACTCTTCCAAAAACGTCCTTAAAACAGCTTTTCCAATCAAAATGTTAATGTAAGGTCAGGGAACTACAAAAGACACTGCTGTGATTACAAACAAAAATTTGACAGCTATATAGAAATGCGTGTTTTTATTAATTTTTTTAGGGAGTGGAAATTGAAACAGAAATGCTTAATGCACACTAACACACAAATGCAATAATTTTCTGTATAAAATTCCTACCACTCAAGGCCTAAGATTATTTATAGGGATACAGAGGAATCAATATGACTTCAGTTTTATGGCAGTAGATATTGAGTAATTTGGCACCGAACTAAATAACAAATGACAAACCAGTTTGGATGTCTGTTCATACTATAACAGGTCAAATCTCATTAATAATCGTGTTAGCTATTAGCATGTAAGAGCACACTCCTTAATTTAGGAGATATTGGGCCATGATGCCTGCAGCAAAAAAAAGAGAGAAAAACAGGAAGGCAAACTATTTCTTCAAGGAAGCAATTACAGTAATGAATGAACTCAGAAAACATGTGCCACAAGAGACAGACCATTAAGGCAGTGAGTGTCTAGAATTTATACATGCCCAGAAAGAAACATGAAAAAGATCAAAGCGCTGACAGTCTGTCCCAGCTACAAATATAGAGAGGAAGGCAATGGCACATGGTGGCCCACAATGAACATAAGAGCTTTGCCTTGTATGTCAGATGTTACTGACTCAGAGAAATTTAGATCTTGTCACGGTAGAGGCCACCCCAATCTGTAGTTTACTCCCCTTGCTTTCACTGCATCTCCTCTCTCTTCTTTATTTACCTTCCTATCTTTAGAGCTCACACAAGCCAAGCAGTCAATGACACTCAGCATCTCTGACAATTATGAGGATGCTCAGAGTGAACAGTGCTGGTGAAGGATGCTGGCTGCTCAAGTTGGCCTACGGTGGGGAAACAGGGGTCAGAGCATGCTAGCCATATTCTCCTGACAAACTCTTGCTTGCTGTCCTCTCTGTGTTTGCCTGGTATTCTCATCAGGTAGTGTTCATCTTTTATTCTACTTTTGTGTCATATCTGGTGTGATAATATTTTTCTTCGGGTTAGGAATGCCTAGTGTGATTATAATACAAATGAAAAATAGTACAAGATAATAAATGTCTTATTTGTAGCTTAAACATGATTTTAGGTTTCTAACTTACAACCCTCTGAATATTCTCAGTATTTTTCACCTCATTTATCAAGACATGTATAAGGGCTAGATATACATAATACTAAGAGTTCAGAAATGGAATTAGAGCAACAAGGAACTTTTTCATCACTTACTGTTATACTAGGAGCCAAACATATTCATTAGCCTAGGATACCACAAGGTACTAAAAACTAATATCTGTTCCCAAGACCATTCTAGAAATGTTCTCTCTAGATATTTTTCAGGTAGATTCACCTTTTCCTAGTTGCCTTGGACTGAAGCAATATCTCATAAAAATGCAGCAGAAACAAAATAAAAGTGATGATTTGAAAGTAATCACTATTGTCTCCCACCTAAAAGCTCTGCCAAAGACACAGCTACAACAACACTTCAAAATTAAGCTAAAACTCCAGAAGCAAGGTTGTAGAAGTAGCAATTTTAAAGAAATCAGTGCTGTCAAGAAATCCTCAACGAAATGTTAAGCAGCTACAGCAGCATAATGGCAATGTTTACCAGACAACCACTTCATATATACTAGGTATGCAAGTGTGTGGACTTCAGTGGGAGTTATAGATACAGATCAATGATTACTGTTCCATAGTCCTTGTCCACAATGTGATGTTAATTCTGGCAGGACTAAAGGACAAAATATATCCTCTTGTCAATATTCACATGAGACAGCTATCAGGAGACTGACACAGAACACAAACCTGAACTTGGCTCTCCCTCCTCCGTGCCAATTGAACTAATCCATCTCATCCTTCTTGCTACAAACAAAAGAAAAAAGCAAGCAGACATTTTTACTGACTCTTTATCCTAGTGGAAGATTCTTTTTCTCTGTGTGTGAAAGGGCTCCATTCCAAATAGTTAGCATTAGCTAATTAAAGGGTCTCCAAGGATGGAATGATATGGGTTACAAAATCATCTTTGCACTTACCCCTGTACGTGACGTAACAGCACTTTTCCCTGGTTTGGCTACAGTCTTTATTTCAGTACATGATGATTTTAAATAACCATTCTTGATTTCCTCCTCTATGGAGCTATATTTATAGGATTCAGTCACTTCCAACAAGAACTTTGTCTCTTCATTTTTGTATCTGAGTGGGACTTCAGGAATACTCCGCAGATGTATGGTAAGGCAGATCAGGAAAACCAAGGCTGCGAAGAAGAAAATCACCTGGAATTCTGATGCCAAAGAATGTCCTAGTACAGTTTCACCCCAATCCATAGCACCTGTCAGGTAACCCAGGGCTCCTCCCAAACCTACAAGGAGGGGGGAAAAAAGAAGAAAAAAAATCTACTGGCATTTATAAAACACAAACACAGTACACAATATCCTCAAGATGCGATCCCCTCTAGAAATGACTGAATAAACACTCTTCAGATACTAATAGCCAGAAATAGGAATACTGAGATGATCACATACATAAGTAGTTTCCAAAACTTCTCTTGAGAAGTCTCAGCTCTGGTGAACAGACATCTAAAAAAAATGCCTGAACATATAGCAACACGGGCCTACATCTCTTTTTTCTTTGAGGCTTTCTTTACTATGGAACAGTGAGTAATATAAAATAAAATTCTGCTTAAATTTATGGGCTTTTAAAAACCTCACGCAACATTTCTCTAAGTATATCAAGGCTGTCTCTAGTTTTGACTTCAAAAAACTTATTTTATGCAGATGAATCTGAACAGAAATACTACCTCCATGTGAAATATAAAAAAGGAAATGAAAGCAAAAGCATTGTTTCGTATCCATTGTTTCGTATTTCAAAATCCAAGTATCTCACCCCTCAGAAAACAAAAAGGATCAAATATATATGTGCATTTCTGTTTACTGATTTTCTCAGAAAAGTTAGAAAAGGTAATAAGAGTGTGTGGTGTCTTTGAAAGTTAATGAAACCAGCAATCAATCTGTTTTTTTAAAAAAACATTCTCGCTTTTGTTATCAGTGCACATAGTTCCAGAAGCACAAGAAAGCGCACATCGTTATATACAGTACAGAGCTGTGGCAGAGGAAGCAACTTTGCAGAGTTCTAACACCTTGCTAACCAAATGGCTTCACAGATCATGGGAGTCAAGCAGGATAGAAGTATTTGAAGAAGTTTTTCTGCTCTTCTGCTTAGGACAACTGAAGACAATGCATGGCAGAACCATTCTGTCTAACAAAAAGTAACAAGTAATAGGACCTAACTTTGTTTCACCTAAAACCATGCAATTTTCATTTCATTCTGGGCTTTCTGTACTTTTGTTCCTCTTGGGTCTGTTTATGGCCCTCCTTCATTGCATCCTACTGCATTTCATGAGGGAACGCGTCCTTGCTTATTCTCATGAAAAACAACTAAGCTGTTAACTTTTTGAAGAAAACCTACACTTAATTGTTACCCGGAGTGAATGTTTGAGGTTAGAAGTCATCTTTGCATACTGTTTCGACAAAAGTGATCATGACATTGGAATGCAATCTAAGTGGCATATATGCACTCTTCCTTCTATTGTCTCAGTGACCCTAAGTTTCTTAACTGCAAACTATCATTTCATGTTCAAACCTTAAACTGAAGATAAACTGGAGAGCAAAATCTTGGAGATATTTAGTACAAAAAGAAGAAACAAAATAGGGGAAACAAAATAACTCTATATCTAAAATAGAAGCTAGAAAAATGGAAAAATTGTTGCCTGTGTCTAGTAGGGATAAAACAAGGAATGATAAATGCAAATTGTAGTGAATTGAAATGAAGATTAGGTTTTAGGGAAGTGTCTAACAACAAGACCAGCGAAGTGTTGGAACACACTGCCCTGGGAGGGCTGCAAACAGGATTTAAAGAACAGGCTAGGTAGCTACCTGTCCGGGAGGGTTAAGATACTGATGATGCTGCTATAGAGGGCACAGGGTGCTGGACCAAATAGTGCAGATAAATATGTTTGGGTCTTATTTGATGTGATTTGTCCCACATCCCTTTTCACATCTCAGTACACAAATGAATCAGCTAGATCTGTAGCTCCAAATTTGGAAATCAAGCCTTTTTAGTATCACAATAAAACTGGAACAAGAATTCCAGTTCTTGACTTCTGCTGAAGAGAAGAATATACAGAGACTCACCTCCCTCTCTGTCCAAAGAACTGATAGTTAAAAATTTTATCTGTGAATTTCTAATGGATAATACTAATTTCAGTCCCATGTGATTTTAAGGGTCCCTTATAATCTGTGTTCCTGCACAGAGCTATTTCGTATATCCAAAATTGGCCTGTTGTCAACAGCAACTACAGCTCCCTTCTCGACTAGAGTACCTGCCACTGAATCTATGTGTCCTTGCTCTTGGTATGGCTCAGTAGCCATAAATATCTGCACCAATAAAGATTACATGACTTCTCATCCGGTCTGCTTTTTGTCTTTCACAGTAACTGCTCCCAGACACGACTGGAAGCTTCTCCAAATCCGTATTACAGGTAAACATCCTTATGTGCCTTCCCTCCCTGTGCCTTTTTGCAATATGAGGCTCACATAGTGCAGGTTTCCTTCTGTACAGAAGGCTTCCATCTGTAAGACAGCATCATTTCAAACACATGCAATGGCAAATTAAGTTCTTACTTCATTTGCAAGAGCCTAGACTGAACCAGTTGAAATTATTTTATGGAAGTCATGAAGCTCTGAATTTTACAATCTCCTATTTCTTTAAGGGAAGGCAGCATCCACTACAGCACTGTTGAAGAATGGAAATCAACTATTCTGGTTTGTGCAGCTCTTGCTATATGTCATATGTTGTGTCAAAAAGGTTATTTTAATGTGTTATGGCAAAGAAACAAGTTACGCCCCTTAATATATCTTCATGAAAAACTTGAAAAAAAATCAGAACAAGCTGAATAAATGCTACTTCACTTTTTAAAATAATCAACTGTTCTAATTTAAAGCATGGCCATGTTGCTATAAATGTTTCTGCCTGCAGCCTTCTGCAGCAGAATTCTTCTAGCAGCAATCACAAGTTGCTGTTCTCTGGAGTAGTGAAAACCCAGCAACAAAAGACTCGTGACTGAAGCGCGAGATCAGATGATCAGTTCATTCAACATTAGGAACACAGAATAAATCCGATGCAATTACCTTCCCCTCCTTCAAGAAGTAAGGAGGAAAGGAAGGGATCTGAGTACCTGTAAGGAGGGCGTGGTAATGCAGACCCTTCTCTTTATCCTGATGAGAGCAGACATCAAATAAGTATGCTTTGATAGGGCCATCAATAAAATCGGCTGCAAAATCAAAAAGCACTACTCCCAGCATGGTAATGACTATTGCCCACGTCCGCCGATTGTGTTTCTCATCGATGAAACCTACAAAAAGAAAAACACCCTCATTCTGACAGCAAACAGTGCCATGTTCTGCAAAACCACATTGTATCTTTCCTGATATCTCCAAATGTAAACAATGCTTAGTTAAGTGCGAGAGAGCAGTGGTACTACCATCACAACAGAGAAGAAGGGTAAATGAGTCTGCAGAGTGCTGAGCTGTGCAAGGCTGACTTACTGCCTTGAGTCAGCACAAGCTCAGGGTACTTGAAGCTCCACAACCAAGAGCATCACTAGCCTTAATCTACTTCTTCAAACCTCCACGGCATGCTATGGTAACCTAACACACATGGACTTTGTAGTACTTCTTCGTTTTATTCCATTTGTCTCACCCTTCCATTATTTTAGATAGTCAAGAGTTGACTGTAACGTCTCTTTTTGGGCAAAACAATACAAGTACGTTCAACACAAATGATATCCAGGGAGAAAGTATAAATCAATCCATAAAAACCCACACCTACCCCTTTGTCAAGTTATAAGGACAGCAACAGCTTCTCATCAAGGCTTTGAGAAGCTACATCTCAATCTGAAATATAACAGTATCTAGGGATGTGCTCCTGTTTGATTTTGCATATTCCAGGGGCAACACAATCTCCAAGGAGTTACAGATTTCTATTATTTACCAGCATAACACAGTCCCCAGTCAAGCCAGTGCTGCAATGATTAAAGATGTGTATTTTGAATGCTAATCCATCTAAAATAGGGATTAACAGATACTCAATTTGGGTGTATATTACATCACACAAACAATATAGATAATTAAACATAACAAGGTAGACTTCAGTTCATAAATTCTCTGGGCCTAAGCATTGCTTTACTTGTACGAACTGATCAGGCAAGCACAGCAACATACATCCTACTGCAGTCACATGCAGAAACTACAGAACACGATGAACAAGGTATACCCCATGCAGCATTAGGACCGAACATACATGAACATCTCAGTGTGCCCCAGCTCCTTCAATGAAGCTGAGTAACAGGATACCCAGATTTAACAGTCCATTTTAGCAGTGAGAAAAGGAACCCCTCTTTCCATTCCAATTTAAAAGGCTAGGACGAGTTTTGTCTGTCAGCACATCATATGCCTCTCACTCACCTGAGATCATCACGTCCCCATTGAGGTACAAAGCCATGCCTAACAGCATTATGACGCCCAGACCCAGAATGTACGGTCGCCTCCTTCCCCAGCTACAGGTGCAGTGATCACTGGCTGAACCTACCACGGGCTGCAGCACGAAGCCCAGGATAGGGCTGATGAGCCACACGAGGCTGTAGAGGTTCCTGGGCAGCCCTACACTGAGCAGCACTGGTGTGACAAAGGCAGCCTCCACGGCATAGCAGAACTCCCGGCCAAACATTGCCATGCTGTGCATGACCAGCCTTCCCACTGCTCGCTTCCTCGGCGCCACTGCTCCAGTCCTTGTCACAGAGTGTGGCAAAGCCTCCTCCTCCTCTCTGGTGCTGTCCATGTTGGTCTTGGCCACCTCAGAAGGGGGTGAAGGAGCCCCATGGAAATTCTCTTTCTTTAAGGTCATCTCTCTGGCTACGTACAGCACTCAGCAAGTCAGTGCTGCCTGCCCTGGCTGACATGGAGCCCAGATCATATGCTGGTGGGATCGGTCTGTGCCGGGGGAGGGACTCACATACTTTCATGGCTCTGTGATCACAAGTTATGCAAGGAAGGAAGGGGGCGGGGAAGCGTGTGTTAACATTAGCAAATCTAAGCACTTGGGCGCCTGCAAAGCTCCCAACTATCCACAACTAAAGAACCACTGTCTAAGTGTGAAACGCACATACAATGGGAACATACATCACATGGGTGAGGTACAGGATTAGCGTGACACAAAGCTGTTCCTCTTGTTGCTGCAAGACAGTGGTGATACCAACATCCTAGAGGCCTCATCTTTCTGTTCAGCAAACACCGTGAGAAACAGACCACTACTTTCCTTTTGAATGAACTGGAGGGGAAGAAACTATAGCATCTATCCAGAAAAAAACCTCAATACCCTTCATTAAGACAAGTAAGTGAACCTATCTATTGCGCTAGATCATTACTGGCAGATAAAAATCATGACAGAAATCTGTCAGACAGCAACTGGTGAATATTTTTTTAGTATCTGCTGTGTGCCACCCACAATACAACTGATTACTTCCTTGGTTTCTGAAAAACAAAGGATAGCGGGATCACTTCAAGGTTTTTTTAAAGTCTTACCTGCCAAGAGAAGGCCTTAAAAGAGATCAGTAGTGACATACTGAAACTGTACCTTTCAGGTTGGCCATCTGGGTAAGGCAGCTAATCCAACTTATCATGAAGTCAATGTAAGTTTTAGAATTGACTTCTGCTACCATGGGGTCAAAACTTATGTGCTCTGGAGATTGCATTTGATGTTCATTGTTCTCCAACATGATCAGATGCATCTGGGACTAAGCAAACTGTCAAATCTCACTACAAAGGGGAATAATATTCAATAATTTACATTAGAGTGATTATCAGATGGAAACTTAAGATGCTTTTTCTGACTGTTTACCTAATTTGTTAGGATCTACTAGATAATTCTTGCTTCCAGGCAAGTGTTTACATGGTAAAAGGGTTTTTTTTACAGTAATAATGTTGATATTTTTGGCATGACACATGCAAAATGAGCTAACGTATATCTCAGGCTTTGAAGCTTTTGTAAGTAACAAACTAATCTTCAGAAAGTAAACCCTCTGACAAAACTGTCAAAAACCCAAACCCTCATGTCATATCTCCTGACACGTTGGATTACAGAAAACTATACTAAAGCCGTATACCTAATCTTTTTTAAAAGCAATTTTTTTTTGCCTTGAAGGGAACTGTTTCAAATGATGGTCTAATTTTGAAGGAAATGAAAACCACCATGGAATAACCATTGTTTAAAACCTGTGCCACAAAGTTGCCAATCATTTGCCAATCATTTTCCCCAAAAGAGAGGAAAGGATTAATATATGGCAGCTATTTTAAAATAACAAATTTCATTCCTTAGTGATTTTCTAGGCAAACTGAAATTCCAAATGTAATATAATCAGGAGATTGCATTAAGAAAATGTAGTCAGCCTATTAAATATAATTACTTTATGAAAATAACTCTACAGGAACACATAAGAAAACAGCATTATTTGGATCATTGTTTTCGCACGATAAGGCAAATTAATTAATATGATAAGACAGAGGAAAAACACTCTTCTGATCTATGAGTAAAGAACATCAACACTTGTTTAGGAAGAATATAGTTATATTTCATGAAAAGTATTTCCCTCATGTAATTACAACATAGATTACAAAGCAACAGTGTAACTAAGAATTAAAAGAAACAATCATTTAACAGATATGATATTTCAAGAAACATTTTGAGGATTTACAGCTTCTTACAAAGTGAACTGTGTAGATCTTCAGAACACAATTCTGGTATCATTCTAGACTGTAGACCATTCAAGAACACAAATACATAAGTCTCTCTTTTTTTCCATTAAACTTAACACTTAAATAATTTTTTAAAACTATTTTAAAGGAATATAATGCAAAAATTTGTCACATAATTCAGTTTTAATGCATTGAAACTTACTGTACCAGTCTGAAATCTGTCTGTTATAAATTAGCTTTTGGTTTATTGAATTCTATTACTTTATCAGAATAAAGTTTAGCAATCTCCTCCTTCGTAAATCCGTATTCTAGAAGTATCTCTTCTGTGTGTTCTCCTATAAAAGGATCTCTTTTAAATGATGGAACCGCAGGGGTCCTTGACAGAAGAGGAGCAGGTCTAGGACTTATCTCTTCCTGATCATTTCTGATAAAAGAACTTCTTTGTTTGTTATGCTGATGCGAAGAAACATCATCAAAGGACAAAACAGGGGTCACACAGGCGTCAGTATCATCAAATATGATGCACCACTCAGCTTGTGTCTTCTGTTCAAATATGGATGCAAATTTTTTCTTCATTTCAGGCCAGTCAGAGAAACTAAACTGATCTGGAAGTTTATCTGAAGCTAGTCCAAGACCTGAAAGGTGAAAAGCAAGTTTAACTATAGTACAGCTTGGATAAATTACCAAGTGATGCTTACAACTAAGTCTGTTCCTCAAAAAGATAATATCTTGCAGGCAGTTCAACACAGCAGTTACTAACTAAAAGTCACTTCAAACTTTATTAGGGTATCTATGACTGAGGAGGACAGAGCAGAAGAATAAAATGTTCTATTACTTGCAATTAAATTGAACCACATCAGCTATAGACTTTTAACTAAGTACATACAATAAACAGTCATTTGTATCAACACTTCATAGCAGAAGCAGCTGCCTAGAGATAACATTTTGTCCTGAGAACATTTTCTGTAATAGGTTTTGTATTCTCTTCCTGGCAGTACCAACACAAAAAAAGTCTGCTGAACGGATCTTGGATTAAAGCAATATACTTCTCTCACAGAAGCCAGTAAGTCTGCCACCACCAGACATTCAGCAGGCTACAGTGTCTGAAGTCCAACATGATTGGGTTATTCCAACGCCAGAGATGAGAAGGCGGTGTGGATGGATATACTAAGGCTTTGTGTGCATGAGGTAGAACAAATTGACTCCAGCTGTGTCTGCTGCTCTCCCCTCTTCAACACACTTCCCAGGTTCCAACTCTCCACTGCCGCTGTTATGGAAAAGTGAAACCCATAGGCCTTACACTCGCTAACTGCCTAGGAATTCTGCTTTCCAGAAGATCAATTGCATGGATCACCTAGGTATGCAACATGCACATTTCTTCTGAGGTACAAGAGCAGAAGACGCACACATAGGCTTTCTACTGCACACTTCCTGAACTAGGCAAGTCCTAGGTTCTTCCCCTAACTACATGGCAAGAAGGGAGTTTACATCTCCTCTCTGCAGCCCGTTTCCCATCTCTGTTTCTGTTCTCAAGGATTCTGCTGTCCACACCCTCCACCCTTCCATTCTCCTGCTTCACGGAGATGTAACAATTGTTATCACTTCTTGTAGGGTTTATGTCAGAAAAGGGGGTAAGAAACAAAGAGAAATGGCAATTACACCAGTTTCAACACAGAAATAGTACAAACAGTCCATGACACCAAACAGATTTCAGAAGTGGTATACTGAAGGCTGGTCAAACACTCACATTTTGAAATACAGGAACATGAACACAGCAGGAAAAAAATCACAAATAGCAACAAGAAAGAAGTTAATTTAAGAAATCAGAAAGGCCGGAGAACAACTATTATCATAATGCTTCACAAACAACAAAAAAGGGGAGCTGCTTAGAACACAACAGCTCTGTGTAAAAGGAAGAGAAAATGTGGAGTTCTGGATTTTGAGCATTCCTTCTTATATCTTTGGATATCTGGCATCAGACGTGATTTGAGTTTCAACTTTTAACAGGCCTGGCTACTAGATGCATGTTTGCAGGTACAATTTACACAATTCCTCTAATCTTTAGCTGTATATATGCAGAAAACCCCCCAACTTTCTGTATCTTCTATTTCTTCAGCTTTGTTATCACTGAGAGGGGCAGACATACAGCCAGTGAAACATACAGGGAAGAAGGAAGAAAGATAACAAATGTTCTTTGCTCTTTAAGTTTTTCCCACTCATGATCTCTACTACATGCACTTCTTGGGGCTCAAAGCTCCCCCAAGTTATCATAATAGGTAAGAATTTCATTGTTGATGACAAAATTCTTAAATAGTAGCTGTGAAAATGAATACGTGTTCTGATATTTTACTTTGGTACTGTAAAGGAAAACACAGAGAAATTGTCAGTCTCTAGACTCAGAAATAAAGCTTTGTAGTTGTTCATGTTTAGAAGAAATTCAACACAGTGAAAGACAGAACAAGCATTTTCACATCTTATCAGGATTACTACAAAGTAAATATTAGTCCTTATTGAGTTATCACGTCATCTGCACCTCTAATCACTAAACTTAAGACTAGGTCTTCATAACTATTCTTACCATCCTAATAAAAGATCAGCTGAAGATTACTCATACTGGTTGAGCATTCATAATTAAACAGAAGCTAACAATGCTTTCAAAATTAATTTGATTATTAATCTTCAAAGTATAATAGTAAAGATGAACAGTGATATATAGTCTACATAAGAACTACGAGGTGAGTCAACTTTACCTTCCCATAAGCGAAGCTAAGGAACAACACACTACCTACGATTCTGTCTCAATGCATGAAATCTTGTCAATTGGAAACATTGTATATATTTGCTTATTAATCACGGTTTGGGTTCTAGCAGCCAGTCCAACATGCACAGACTTGAACCATTATCCCATTACACAATTATATTTGAAGATCATGCCAGATGAAAAGTTGGCTGAACCTAACCGTATATGCTCTAGCAAAACAGAACAAAATGCAGAACCCGGAATTTAATATTACATGCTCATTTTCCATTGAGCACTGAAGACTTCAACTTTAAAAGGCATGAACTGACAGCATATAAGCACCACAGCTTCTCATTTTCCAGCTTGTGCTAACCACTTGTGGTGCAGACGAGTAGAATCACAGCAGGAGCAACTGAATCAACAAGGAAATAATTACACCAAGCAGAATCATTTGGGATACCACAGAATGTCAGACTTCACCCAACATAATCAAAAGTAAACTATCTTTTACACAGACTATCTGGTAAAGCAATCACAACTTGTTGCCAAGTTTTTTTGTTCTAATGTTCATCTGGAGGTTTTTGTTCAGAATAGCCCAGTATCCTACCCCAGTACAGCTTTGAAATGATTTTTGAAAAATTAAGAACTAAGAATCCTTATAACGATGCTTTAATTGTCTGTTAAATGCTTTAGCTTTATTGACATATACCTGCATGACGTTTGTTAATGCAACAAACTGAAATCTCTATTCCTACAGAATTTCTTAGACAAACTACGCTAAAATTAGGCACCTATTTCAAGAGAGAAAAAACAGTAAAATTCACTAGATAAAACAGAAACTTTTTCTTGACATGTTGGAAATAAACAATTTCTCAGAATATTTCAGCCACACTACTTTAAAAGATTATTTAGGCTCCCTAACAAAGATTTGTTCAGGATTTTCTTGTTTTAACTTGCTGATTCTCTTTTCAAAATTGTATCCTCATAGCACAGTAATTTTGAAATCATGTTGCCACAACACAACTGAAGAGAACTACCTATCATGGGAATCCTTAATTTTGGCCCAAACCACAGCCATAAGGTGTTTGCCATTGCTCACTCTCTCACATGAACAGATTTTTAATAGAACACACAACAGGGAGGCCCTGCAGAGGGATCTAGACAAATCGGAGAGCTGGGCCATCACCAACCACACAAAGTTTAACAAGGGCAAGTGTCAAGTTTTCACCTGGGACACGGCAACCCCAGATACACATACAGACTGGGGAGTGAGAGGCTGGAAAGCAGCCCTGCAGAAAGGGACCTGGGGGTTCTGGTCAACGGCAAGCTGAACAAGAGCCAACAGTGTGCCTTGGCAGCCAAGAGGGCCGCTCATGTCCTGGGGTGCATCAAGCACAGCATCACAAGCCGGGCGAGGGAGGGGATTGTCCCTCTCCACCCTGCACTGGTGCGGCCCCACCTTGAGTGCTATGTGCAGTTTCAGGCACAGCAGGATGAAAAGGATATAAAACTACTGGCGAGTGTCCAGAGGAGGCCAAAGACTGGTGAAGGGTCTACAGGGTAAATGGTATGAGAAGAGGCTAAGTTCACTTGGTCTGTTCAGCCTGGAGGAGACAGACGGGAGACCTCACAGCCATTTATTGCTTCCTCCCAAGGGAAGGAGGAGGAGTAGGTGCTGATCTCCTCCCTCTGGTGACTAATGACAGGACTCGGGGGATGGCAGGAGGATGTGCCAGGAGAGGTTTAGGTTGGATTTTAGGAAAAGGTTCTTCACTCAGCAGGTGGTGGAGCACTGGTGCAGCTCCCCAGGGAAGCAGTTATGGCGCCAAGTCTGTTGATATTCAAGTAGCGTTTGGACAATGCCCTCTGTCACACGGTGTGAATGTTGAGGTTGCCCTATGCAGGGACAGGAGCTGGACTCAAAGATTGTTGTAAGTCCCTTCCAATTCCATTCATTCTACAATTCTATGATTCTACTTTATAATCACAAAATGGAGAGCCCTGTGGAAGTCCTTCATAAGGATGTAAATGATGTTTTTCATGTGCTTCCTGATTTTTTTCCCCTTCTTTTTAAATAGAAGTCACATGATTTGGAGTATCAGAGTAGTATGAAAGGAGTACTATTGAATACATGTTCTGAACTTCAGTGACTGTTAGTGCTTTTCCCATCAATCCAAACTGATACTAACTTCACTTTATGTAACCAAATATTACCCCATGTAACAACGCAGAACCAAACCTCTACTTCTCACCTGACGTACAAAATTTGCTGTGTTCCACAGGCCTCTTTGTAGCCTGGCTACAGCAACACTAAGCATTTATTGCTAAAAATCAAAGAGAAACCTGCATAAGCAATTCACAGGTCTGTTGGAATACATTCTGTGTCTTCTTATCAAAACATTGAAACTTAACATTAGTAGCATGTTTGTTACAGATTTTAAGACACAAAGGTATTTTAGTTATTTACTGGCTGGCTTTTGTAGCAATAAAATTAATGGAAGCAAAAGGATTACAAGTTTGTTAACAGCCATTAGTGTATAGTGATCCCAGAATACAACTCCTAATACTACAGCTGCTACAGCAGTTAATTACCACATCTATTTTATATAACCTCAGTTTCTCTTATTTCACGGTTTTGTTTTTTATAAATTAGTAAATTTGTGGTAAGCAGAGATTTAATTTTCCCTGCCAAACATGACCTACAAAGCAAACAATCTTCTCAAACTGAGATGCTGTATTTTTTTGAATTTACTTAATTTCCCCCTGCAGACCCCTTAAGAACTCTCCTCATCAACTGCATTCTGCTCCAGCACTGGGTCTTAATTCTGCAGGGAAACACTGAAGTGAACCCAAATCAAAAGGAAATTAGGTGACAAATAGTTCAGAAATCATATTGCTTCCTCAATTCTGCAATCTTTTAATCTCCAACTCTTACATCTGCAACGCCCATATCCTTGTGTTCTCATTATACAGAAGTGGCAAAAGTAACCTACTCTGTGAATATGGACAAAGAGACATAAAGACGCATTAGAATATATTTTATCTGGAACAGCACCAAATTGTTCACCAGCAGAACTGACCAGAATGATAGGAAAAAAGTATGAAATGAAATTATGGCCTTTTTAAATGGAATATACCATTTTAAAACTAATTCAAACTAGCGAATTAATGCCTTCAGCAGACGACTTGGCTCAGGTCTGTTAAAGAGCAATTCAATTCTCACAAGCACCTTTTTCTATTCTGCAACATTCGAAGGCTTAAATTTTAAATTGAACTTCTGA
Source organism: Neomorphus geoffroyi (assembly GCA_033558235.1). Classification (NCBI taxonomy): domain Eukaryota; kingdom Metazoa; phylum Chordata; class Aves; order Cuculiformes; family Neomorphidae; genus Neomorphus; species Neomorphus geoffroyi. The sequence goes on from JAUMJM010000048.1 coordinate 5,635,601, forward strand.
AATAGATATCCCAGAAAAGAAAAAAACCCCTAAGCCACAAAAAGGATCTGCTATTCTAGTTTAGCTCACTATTGTTTCAAAAAGCTTGCAACCATAATTACTGAAGGGGATAAATATTTCCTATATGAAGATATAAACAATTTATAACATGCATCTAAAATACAATGAAGACCACTTATTTTAAATGCAATATTGTGAAAAAGTCTTATCAGTCTGACACTTTAAACCACACATTTTTTACAAAATAAACAGAGAAACATTATTGACTGTAAACAAGCAAAGACTATGATACAATTAAAGGCAAAAAGCAGTATTTCCTTAGAAGACTGCAGTCTGTATGTTGGATTTTTAATATATGACTGAAACAGATTGAAATACAGGCACAGCCATGACTGTACTTGTTGTCTACTGACAAACAGATTTTTTTTGCTGGAATAACAATTTATGAAACTCCAGATGTTAAAATCAGGCCATTACTGTGCATTATTAGCATAAGGAATACCTTCAAACATGAAAAAAAAGTTGTCCAATGTGAGTGTCCCAATACAGGCAGACAAAATCATAGTTGCTACTCCAACCTTATGCTCTAAATTTCTGCGAAACAAGAGGAAAACAGAGAAGTTTGGCATTTTCCTCAGTACAAATTTATCTAAATAAGACATGAGACTGGTCAGTGATCATGTTAAATATACTGACCGCTGGATTCACCCATCACAGGTTTCTTTCTAGATAAGCTGTCTGGCTCATTGAGAGATAAAGGCCTGAGTCTTGCCCTGTAGCAATGATCAATCCCAGAAGTCTGGAGTGTCTAGCAAAGGTTCACTGAGAAGAGCAGTGAAAAACAAGATCAGACTCCATTATAGATTTTGTTTTCTTTTTGACCCAATTTAGATTCCATCCCACTCCTGTAGCTTAAAAGCAAGTGCTATTCAACTTGATCTCTAGAGAATAACAAAATAGTGCAGTCATGAACACTGGAGGCCAGTGTTTGATCTCTATAAGCTAAACATATGGGTATTTGAGTAAGCAGCTTTACTATTTTCTTTTTCCTTTTGTATTTAACACAGGCATTCTCCCTAAAGACATGTATTGGAATTCCAAATTCCCTACTTTCAGAGCAAGGGCTTACATTTCACTTTGATACAGTTTTATATTTACTTTTGTTCTCCAAATCCATTTCTTGCAAGCAAAAAAATCTCAAGGGTCGGAATGAGAACAACACTTCAAAGAACTGTGAAGTATGGAATAATCAACCATTCTTTCTTTCTCAAGATCAAGAAGCTTAGAACTGGAGTTATTTTCAGGACAATGCAGGACAAAGTATCAGTTTCTTCAACCAGGCATACTGCCCTTCTTGACCTTTGATCTCAGGGCAACACATAACGCTGGTCACATCCCTGAGTCACTCCAGGAACCTGCTTTGTGCATTCCATGTATCAGCAGGTACAATTTGGATATTTTAGGCAATTGCACAGCCCTTTTTATGCTTCATAAAGAAGCAGCTATTTACAGCCACACACATGCAAAACTTTCTTTAGGAGCACCACAGGTTGCAAGAGAACAAAGCCAAAGCCTACAAATCAAGATCTCTCTTTTGGATCTTGCTCACCAAAGGCACAACCTGCCTTGCAACCCCATGTCTTTGTTCCACCTTACCATACGCCTGAATTTCAAAAACTCCTGGAAGTGAAAGCCCTGGCACCAACCATGCTCTTACTAGAACAATATAGCTGGCTGGGGTTGAGCTGACAATAACTTGCCTGTGAAAAGTTACTGTTGTGGTTTAACCCCAGCCAGCAACTCATCACTCACTTCCCTTCCTTCCGGTGAGATCTTATCTGTTTTAACATCTCAATCAGATAAATCATATTTTACAGTCATATTTAAAGAGTCTTCAGTCAAACAGAAAAAGGACACTAAAAGCACCCTGAAATTGTGTGGTGGAAATTAATTCATAAAGCTGACCGATTTTAGAAAAATTCCATTCTATCAAGTAATATTATGAACTAAACAGCTGTTTAGTGCTCCAGCCACATCACAGACTACCACTACCATCATTTCAAAAGAAATTCTGTAATTTAAGAGTCACTTCTCAGGGTAAGATGAGGAAGGGATGAAAAAGACAGAAATCAGTTGCTAGAAGAAGAAAGTTAATTAAATTGCTACACTACTACCCAATTAGTTTCAAGAAGTGCTTGGCTTTTACAAAGAAATTGACAAAACCAACGTCAGGAATCAAAATAAAGTATTGAAGAGCTCATTCAAACATGCTTTGCTGATGTGAAACAACTGGTCCAAACTACTTACCCTTTATGAACTGCTTATAGAATTGAGGCTCAATGGCACCAACAGCCATGAATTTTCCATCAGAGGTCTTGTAGGTTTCATAAAAAGGTGCACCACTATCAAGCAGGTTCTCACCTCGAGGTCTGTTCCAAAGTCCCAAATTTTGTGACTTCCACAGGAAAGAACTTAAGTACGCTACTCCTTCTACCTTGAAGATTCACAAGAAAAGGTAACAGCTTCAGTAAATTAGTTGGGATTTTACTTTAAGTCTATACAAAAAACCCCCAAGCAAAAATCTACTACCAGTTCTGTCATTTGTTAACAAAATCTCTGGTAAGCAGTTTAATTTCTTAAAATTTTCTACTACTGCTTATATTGCCTATTTGAAATCATCTAGAATCACAGAATAAGAAGCAGCATAAACGTAATAATGCAGCTTCAAATGCATAACACACTTTCAATACACAAAGTTTCCTCACTTAGCAACTTTATAATCACTACGAGTTCATAAAGAGAATGTAAGTAAATTTACCTGATGGGACAAGCTTCTTGGGTCTACAGAATACTAAGTATCTGACAGCCACCAAGATTTCTAAACCTCTAGGAATCAAGATGGCTACACCAGTCCTGTAAGTATCAATTTTTTGATCTCAACACTAACTTATTATAATCAATACATTCAGATAAGACTGGTATTTTTAAAAGAAAACTGGTAGGAAATCAAAGATTAAAGCTCTCTTATACCATGGGAACTGGAAGCTCATCTCCATCACTAAGTTAAAACAAAAAATATTTTTCCAATCTTATCATTGGCAGGTATACAGACATAAAAGGTAATTTCTAAATAGGCAAGTGCCTGACAAATACAGCAAACAGCAAACATGATTAATGCTCCTTAACATTTTGGCTATGTGGAGTACAACCACATGAAAATTCAGTTGGCTAAGCCTTTCAATATTATCATGCTTGTACCAGTCTTTCCAAACAAAATCACATCCTACAGTTTTTTTCAGCAGAACTCATTTTCTTTCAACTGCATTAGAAAAACTGTAAGAGAAGATGAGGCAGTAACAGTATATGGCCAGAAACACCCCAGTGCAACAAAAAAACCCCTGAGCTGTATCATTTTCATTCACCACATTTTCAGATGTGTAAAGTTAACCAAATGTTGTCTACCAAGAAAAGGAGAGAGACTACCAAAATCAAAAGCTACTGAATTTTCATGTGGGAAGATCTATTAGTTTCTACCTTTCTAAGCAAGAATTTAAAACACGTGAATCTTTGAAGTATGGAATTACAAAGTCCTTTTCATTTAACATACACTACTTGGCCTCGTTCTCAAGGACCTGCTACAAGGACAGGAATATTTCTGGCCTACTTGTCACATGTTGAAGTCAATTAAAGTACTTTCATATGAGAAAATATGTTACACCTTCAACTACGTGTTTGCAAAATTAATAGAAGGATATCAAAATAGTGTTTGCTTTACTAATGATCGGATCTTGCATTGATCATATTAATAAAAAAATACATGAAAAACCAATCAGAAGGATAATAACAGATGGGGATAATTTCAAAATAAGCTCTAACCGCAAATTGGATTTTCAGTGCTGATGGAACTACCTACAGTACCTACAAACAGTGACACTTACCCTGGTAAGGCTTAAAATAAAATTGCACATCTGTTTTGCACTGGTACAGGAACTATAGAAATATCCCTGTCTGGGCAACTGGACAGCTAGCTTCTGTCTGAGGCTCACTGCAATTCAGAGACAAGTAGAAAAGCATCTAACATTTTCACTAAATCTCCAAAGCACGCTCAAATAACATCACACACACTAATTTGGTCAGTTTCTTTTAAAACTTGAGAAGGAGTAATCATTCTGCCTAATTGCAGATTACTGTAACAGTTGTGTTTCACTTAATGGCTCCCTCATGCTAAAAGCACCAGAGTCTCCCAGGCAGGGACAAAAATCCAGAGGCGCCACACTACTGGGTGACCAGTCTGCTTTGCAAGTTTTCTGTTCCTTCGGTGGAGTGGAACTGCTCAAACTGTGAATGACTCCACACCAACCTAACCTCTATCCTCGTGACAGATTAATGTCTCTAGGATGTGGGACTTTTGGTTTATGAATACCTCCAGGCTGAGAAAAACCTGGAACCACAGCCTTCTGTTGGACAGCTAAATGCTCTTGCCATGAGATATTATGCAAGTGATCTTTACCACCACTCTCTCTTCTGGCTGTCTTTTCAGAAAGGGTGAGTCATGCTTGATCAGATGCCTACCATCAGCAGAAGCCTCTGTGTCTGAATTTGGAGTGAACCTAAAGTGTGGCCCTGATTCACATGCCTCTCTTCCAGTGTGGTGCAAGAGTGCAGATGTAAAATTGTGCCTACTGCATCCTACTGCAGTGTCCACCCCACATCCTACTTGGAGCATGGGAACTATCAGGCTCACTGTAAGGTGTCTATGATCCCTACAGAGCCAATTAGAAGAGACAGCAACTTAAATGAATTGATTAAGAGCAGGCATTTAATTCTTCTGAGGTAGACAGCTGAAATGCAGGACCCAGTGCCTACTTTTTACAGAGTACAACAACAGCACTGGACACTGTGAACAGATGATGCAAATCCAACCCTTGGCCTAACCCTCTATATCCTCTTTTTGTGTCAGTTTGTTTTCACTAACTAGAGAAGTTCCTCATACATATATTACTGATCATAAGAATGCTCCCAAGCCATTTTTCAGCACACTAATTAGAAATAAGAGATAAATAACAAATGCTTCTACCACAAAAATTCAGATCTCAATCTAGAATTACTAACCTCAAAGACAAGAAATAATTTTTTTAGATGGCTTCAGAAAAATACACATCATAATAAAAGGAAAAAATGAACAAGTGGTCAGTAAAATAATCCATGAAGATAAAAATGTAATAAAAGTAATTAAGGAAACAAAATGCTAGGCAAAGTACATCCAGTAATCCTGGACAATATTCCATCAATTTCATGGGACAACAGGAACATCAGCAGGGAACTCTAAGTTCCACAATTATAATAAGACAAGAAAAAATTGAAAGGGAGAAGTTTTGCGAGCTAAACAAGAAGAACTCCACAAGAAGCCTACAACACATTCCAGTTCCAATGAGTCAGATACCTCATTAGGACATAAGCAGACTTACATGGATTCTTCTCTTAACAAATTCTGCTAACAACTTCAAATACCAACAATGAAAATAAGGTAACACCCCAAACTACAGGAAATATCTTTTTAAATATTTGAAGACTTGCCACAATTCTCTACAGTTTTTGCTTCACAAACTTGTTCAACTTTCCTTTGCAGGTCATGACTTTAGGCTCACTATTGCTTTTGCTGTGTTTCTCAGAATTCCTCGAATTGGTATTTTTCCTTGGAAAGATGAGAACCAATGTCAGAAACAGGAGGCCTTACAAACGTCAAATAGTTTAGAAGAAGTGATTCAGAAACTTTGCTGGCTATATTTCCCGTTTTTACGTCCTAATACAGAAAGAGAGAGACAGAGACACAGAGGAGAGGGGAGAGGGAGACAGGGGAGAGAGGGGGGGAGGGAGAGAGGGGGGAGAGGGGGGAGAGGAGCGAGGGAGGGGGGAGGGAGAGAGGGAGATTGTGTCTGTGTGTGTTTCACAACAGGATAACACTGTTGAGTTACGCTCAGCTTGTGACTATGACAAACCCCCAGGACTGTACTTTAGCCAATTGTTCCTACACTGCATTTGTGCAACTAATTGTTTCTGCCTCAGACAACTACAGAGCAGTGTTCTCCACAAATTTCAAGCAATTTTTTTTTCAGGTCATTACTCCAGTCTGAAGAGTTAATTTTCAATTCTAATCCAAATGTCCAACATACTTTTAGTTCTTCCTACACGCATATCATCTGTAAATTTACTACGCACAATCACTCAATCATCATTCAGGTTACTGGAGAAAAAAATCCCCAGAAGTCTGTGGAACTCTGGCTGTTCTGTTTTTCATTTTGACAATCATCTTCTGCTAACACTTGTCAGTGCAAAAACATTTGACCAATTTTGCACTGATCCCACAGAATTTTCATCTAGATACTTAACATGATGGTTCTGAGAATGTCATGTGAATTTGCCAAAAACTCACTCAAGTCAAGAGAGCTAATACCTCTTGCTGTTCTCCTACCTTCAAGATCTCTTCAGCTAAGGGATTTTTTTCAATTAATATAATTTTTTTCTATTTATATTTAACTCCAAATCATAGCCTTCACTGTTTCACAATATCTCAAAGGGAGGTCAAATTTTAACAGCAATACTGTTTAAAAAAAAAAAACAGAGAGAGACGGAGATAGAAAAAACACACTTGCATATAATATATGTTTCAAGAATAAATGTAAATAGGTATTTTGGCTCTCTGTGTAAGTGTGCGGCCTTGCAGTGAAAGATTCCACAGTATTCATTATTGCTCTAATTTAGCCATTCATTTCTTTTACGGCACATTAACACAAAGTGTCTGAAATTGATCCTTGGTGATAATCCATGATAGCACAATTATTCGAAGGAACAGTGCTTCTAATAAGATGTGACCTGTTACAAATTCATAAGCAGATGTGTCTTGGATAAAGCTAATGCAATTATTTGGTTAGGATCATAAGTTTTGCTCTTATGCATGATGTTAATTGTTTATTAGACACTCCATTTCCATACATGAAACTTACTCATCGAATAGAGTTAATATTTTTTGAACAAGGCAAACTGGTAAAAGAAAAGGAATAGCACAGGAGGAGAGCCACAGCATGTGTCCCATGTTATAAGGATGTTAGGGCAACAAGTGATATGTGAAAACTACTTGCAGATAAAGGAATAGCCATTTTATGAGATTACTTACTTTCTCCATTTTGAACCTTACAAACAGCTACAATCTTTCACAGGCTCAGAGTAGGAAAACACACAAACAAGCAGACCTAAGAAACCACACCTCCCTTGAGACCAAACTTACCATACTTGCATCAATGATCTGCCCTTTGCCAGATCTGGTACGTTCATAGAGGGCTGTAACAATGCCCATTGCGCACATGACACCTCCACCAGCAAAATCAGCCAGAAGATTTAGGGGTGCATACGGATTTTCATCTTTTCTACCCAGCTTTGACAGCACACCTGACAGCAGAGCAAACAAAGCAAACGTAATTTCTACAAACACTTAATTTTTACATTTATACAACTGAAGTTCCATTCTTTTCAATCTATACAAGTAAACAAGGGATAAAGCAAACTTCTACCAATAGACTTCTGTTTCCACTTGGCTGTGTCTTAGCGAATACTCACCTTTAGTTCATAAAAGACCAGAATATCTGAAATCGTATTAGTGAAGACATATTTAATTTAGGATATTAATGTCTCACATATAAACCATTGATAATATGCCTATATAGGGAGAAAAATTAATCCCTCAAAACTGTTGTGCAATAATTCTGTATTAGTACTTTGTACATGCATAGACTCTCCCCTACAAGAATTCAACAGGCATTATAAGCAAGGCTTTGTACACGTGCAGTTTTACTTTAAAAGATTCAATGAAAAATTTACCAATCTTCTGTGCACAAAATCTATGAATTAATAATCATAACAAAGGATTTCACACTGACAACCAAACTTCAGCCTATCGTCCCTTTTCAGCCTTTGCGAAAAAAAATGTTGCGTGTAAGAGGAATGAGTGAATAGCACAGAGAGGTTACCTCCGATTGCATGTGACGCAGAAACAGGGAACCTACGTTTACGTTAAAAATCATGCAGAAATGAAAAAGAATAGAGCAAAGGATAATCCAGTTTACTATAGACAGAGCTTTGAATCTGTTAGCATTTCTCTGCTATTCTGAACAACCTCTTTACCATCACCTTGATTCCCTGACAGTGATTCCCTCTGGGTAAGCAAGAAACTCTGCAGTATGATCTCTCTCCTATGCCCATAGCCTAATGTCTCAGAGTTGCAGCATCCATTGTCAAAGCTAATGGTCCAATTCACTTCCAAAATGGAAACAACTAATCACATGATACAAAGAAGTGTCTAAAGCCTGTACTGCAAGAACAAAGCCCTGTAACTAACTAAAACCTCACTTTTAACAGTATAAATGTTGTCACAAGCACCAGCAGGTTAACATATTAACTTATATCTCAAGCTTCTAATGCAAGCCACTTTTCAGTTAAAGAAAACCAAAGCTCATAAGGAAAATACTCAGGATATATGATCTCATTTTTTTCAGGAAGGATAACTCCCAATACCTTGTCCTGTTTCCTTTAAATAGGCAGAAAAACTTAACTTGTGAAATTTCAAGCAAAACTATTTAATTTTAGGAAGACAGCACTAACCAAAACACAACTGACTGGACCAGGTCCAGAGAAAAAGACTTTGTTTTGTAGCCAGAATATACTGAAATCTAAGGTAGCAATAAACTGTACTGTTTCTGTACTCTCCCTTTACTCTAACAATACACAAAAGTATCATAATACTTCGAAATCTGGACATGAAGGCAAAAGTGTTTCAACCTGGCATCCTTTCTTTACCATTTTTTATTCTCTGACAATCTTACATAATGGAAAAAGACTGAACCCACCCCCGAAAAAACTTAATTTCATGACACAATGACTCCCCATAAATGGTGATAGGGGATCACCACATTTGCAGTGTCTCTGCTCTGGCCCTTTGCTAGGGTTAAAGTAAACGCTTTATCCAGTGGGAAGCCAAAAAGGTTAGGGCTAACTCTCTCTCCTCCATCACAGGCTCAGAGAAGCAGCACAGACAGCAGCAGTAGATGAGGCTACGCATGGCACACTGACTGCTGTCACTAGAGTTTGGTAATTTTGTTGTTTGTTACTTCATACTTGCAGTAACATGACACTTAAAATGTCTACACCCTCATAAGGAAACACAGCATTTTATGCCTAGTTTCCTTTTGATTGGTTTCAGTGGAGATAGTTACAGCAGAAAAACACAAGCACTCAAATGGCTTGGGCTGCCTAGTTTTTCTTCACTCAAAAAAAGCTGCTCACAAAATAACATGCAGCCCTTTCAGGACTATAAGCATACAGATTTGCTAGGTGAGAAGCCCCAAAGAATGACCAAAGTGCATAAAAATTTCAGTCTTCTCTTCAAAGAGAAAAACTTCAGATAAAATAGCACAAAGGAAGATGTACAGCTTGAGAAAACGTGCTGACCCAACCTAACAGTTGACTGCTGCTGCCAAAATGAACAGCCCACTCAGTTCATGTTTCCTACTTCCTTGTGCTGACTTTTTGTTTTTTGGACTCGCTCAATAAACTGGCAGAAAACCATCCTCATTTCTACTGGTCAGTTTTTGACTTGTGAGGGAGCTTTCAGAGAGGTTAAGCAAGTGTCAGAGCTGACTGGAGAGAAAGAAGCAAGGAGAAGCACACGGAAAGAGAAGGAAACCCTCCTTTCACTGACAGAGATGCTTCAGATCTTTTCAGCTGCTTCATCAAATCGCAGTGCAGGTAACTATTTGCTACCTGCAAATAACCCTTCAATAAATTCTTGAGTCTTGATTTAAGAGGGGAAAAGCCTTATCTGAGATGAACTTTTACAGCATACCTGATAAAGACAAATAATTGATGTCATGACCTGCAGACTTGGCATATTTTCCTGTCTGGCCAAATCCAGTAAGTCTAGCATAGATGAGTCTGGGATTCTCGTGCAGAAGGACTTCTGGACCAAGTTCAAGTTTTTCCATGACACCTTAAAAAGACAAAAGTATGTAATCCTAATTCATGTTTGGTTTTGATAAAACTCAAAATACACATGGTTCAAAGTTAAATTATAAGCAACAGAACTGAACTGCAATTTACGAAGTAATATATTCTAATTCAATATTCATATTTCAATGATAGCAGCCAGACTGTTAGAAATTACCATCATCCTGCATACATTTAGAACACAGGACAATTAAGCTGAAACTAGGCTTTATGATCCTTTCTTCTTGTCAGCTTTTTTTTCTGTTTAACTTCCCCAAAAGACAGCCAGACATCTTGCTGTAATCTATGTACTGTTGAAAGAGAAAGAAAGCTACCAAAGGCTCGTTAACAAAAAAACCCAAACCAAAACAACAAAAAAAAGCAAATTCTTACATTTTCCACATGAAAATGACCTGAAATTGCTTCCAACTTTCACTAGAATATATTTTCCTGACCATGTGTTTCTGAATCATTGTTGCAAATGGGCTACACCACTATTCCACAAATTATTTGCAACAACTGCACAAAAGAAAATGTGTTCTTTTGTAATGTAGAGAATAAAGAACTTTTAGAAATCAATAATACGTAGGATTGATCAGCATGGGTTTACAGTAATCAAGGCTAAAATTTTTATCTTGAAGTTCTACAATAGTGATTTTAAAAGAAGCAAATTCAAGTTGCAAATAAATTATAATTTTTTTTTATTTGCTCAGTGCAGCTTGACCAGACTATGCCCTATAATCTACACGGGCACCGCAGGGAGATACATTCTGGAAGAGAAGGATAATGTAACTTCAATGCATATTCTGCCCCAGGAATTTATTACTGCAACTCATTTCACAGACTAGTCCACAATACTAATAAGCCTTCATATTCCTTAAGATCTATTTCATTTGCACTATTTACTGGGCAGTGGCCAGTAGAAAGCAGAGGAATTCAGTAAAAAGGAAGATTTCCAAAAGCACAGGTGAGAACTGGGTGCCCAATAACCCCTGGTATCACAAAGCCATTGTTGGAAGGCCAATGGAAAATACACGTTTAAAGAAACTATCCTGCCATGTTTGGGCCCTCCTCATTGGTTCACACTGCCTTCATGTTGGGTTTAGTTCAGTTACAGATCCATAAAACATTATGTGTATTTACAAAACTATCTGTATTTCCAGATTAAAAAAAAAGCAAAAACCAAAGAAAACAGAAATTTCAATTTAAAAAAACAAAATCCCACTAGAAAATAATAAACTAGTTAAAATGAAAAATACAATTTAACGTCTTAATTTCATTTGCATAGCTTCTTAGGAACAAAACAAAAACTTCTTCATGTAAAAAAAAAAAAAATCAAAATCCCCCTGCTCTATTTCAGAATGAAAAGCATTATCCATGACACAGGATACAGAAGCCTGTTTATTACTTGTGATATTGAACTGACAGAGCATTCTACTTCTAAACTGACTGCAGAAATCCCTGCTCCTCACTAAAGCATGAGTACAGACTCATGAAATGGTTTGGGTTGGAAGGGACCTTTAAAGGTCATCAAGTCCAGCCTCCCTGCAGTGAGCAGGAATATCTTTAACATCGGGTTGCTCAGAGCCCAGTCTGACCTGACCTCGAACAATACTCTTCACAAAAGAACAGTATCCTCAAGGAAGAGCATGGATACTAAAACAGCCCATGCATGAGCATCAGACGAGTGCCTGTGTACGGGTTCATCAACAATGAGAGCATGTTAGACCTGTTGTTGTTGTCAGAGGAACCATCAGCTCTGAGCCCAACCATGTTCTTCACTACGTCTCACCTACATGCTGACCTAACCAGTGTGAGCTGAATTCCACCAGCAGAACTGAAAACCACAGCAGGGCTCACCCCTCAGCTCAGACACCCCTGGTGCTGCCCAGAACTATTTGTTCAGTGCCACAGCCTGCAGGACAAGGCCCTGCCTGGGCACCTTCCAGGGCCTCCTCCCCATGCCAACGCAGAGCTGTTGCACTTCACATATCACGTTCAGCTGCACCACATTTTCATAGAATCACAGAATTGCTTTGTACGAAAAGACCTTTGAGATCACCAAGTCCAATCGCACCTGTCCACTACTAAAACACATCCCTGAGCACTTCATCTACCTGTCTTTTAAACACCTTCAGGTGACTCCAGGATGGAGACTCCACCACCTACCTGGGCAGCCGTTTCAGTGGCTGACAACCCTTTCAGTGAAGAAATTTTTTCCTGATGTCTAATATGAACCTTCCATGGTGCAACTTGGGGACATTTCCTCTCGTCCTACCTCCTGGCACTTGGGAGAAGAGAGAGAAGAGACTATCATGCACACCACTACAACCTCCTTTCAGGTAGTTGTAGAGAGTGTCTCAGTCTCTGCTTCTCCAGGCTAAACAGTTCCCCCAGCCACTCCTCATAAGACTTGTTCTCCAGACCCTTCTTCAGCTTCATTGCTCTTCTCTGGATGCATTCCGGTCCCTCAATGTCTTTCTTGTTAAGAGAGGCCCAAACCTGTACACAGAATTCAATGTGTGGCCCCACCAATGCGGAGTGCAAGGGCACAATCACTTCCCTGGTCCTCCTGGCCATGCTGTTTCTGATACAGGCCAGGATGCCACTGGCCCTCTTGGCCACCTGGGCCACTGCTGGCTCACGTTCAGTCAGCTGTCAACCAACACCCCCAGGTCACAGAATCAAAGAATTGTTTGGATTGGAAGAGAATTTTAAGCTCATCCAGTTCCAGACCCCCTGCCATGGGCAAGGATACCTCCCATCAAACCAAACTGCTCAAGGCCCCATCCAACCTGGCCTGAACACTTCCAGTCAGGGGGCATAGACAGCTTCCCTGGGCAACCTGTGCCAGGGCCCTCACCACCCTCAGCGTGAAGAATTTCTTCCTAATGTCTAATCTAAATCTTTCCCCTTCCAATTTAAAGCCTTTCCCCCTCACCCTGTCACTAGTCCCCCTTGTAACAGGTCCTACCCCTGCTTTCCTTTAGCCCCTTTAAGTACTGCAAGGCCGCTATAAGTTCTCCCTTATGCCTTCTCTTCTCCAGGCTTAATAAGTCCAGCTCTCTCAGCCTGTCCTCACACCAGAGGTGCTCCAGGCCTCAGTTCATCTTCGTGGGCCTCCCCTGGATCCATTCAAACAGTTTCATAGCCTTCTTGCATTGAACTGTAAACAGGACTCCAGGTGGAGTCTCACGACAGCAGAACAGACAGGGGGAGAACCGTCTCCCTCTCCTTCTCTGCCAGGCAGCTTTCCAGCAACCACTCCTCCCCAAGGAAGACTCCCCGGGACCGTTTTCCGCAGGGAACGCACAGACTCCCCTGTGGCAGCTGCTCCCTTCCCCTTATTTGTCCCTGGTGCTCTCACGCTGTCAGAAGTCTCCTCGGCACTGCACCCCGTTGCACCCACCGACCCTCCCGCTCTCGTGTTCCTCCTTCCCCTTCCCTCCACCCCCCGGCTCTCGCCAGCCCCGTGCGCTGCTCCCCCCGCCCTTCTTCACCGTGGCGGAAGGGCTCGATGAGGACATCCGCCCCTCGGCAGAGCCGAACCAGCGCCTTAACTCCCAGCGGCTTCTTGAGGTCGAGCGCCAGCGAGCGCTTGCCGCGGCCCTGCACGTCATTGGCCGCGGCGGAGCGGGGAGCCCTGTCCACCCGCACCACCTGGGCGCCGAAGTCGGCGAGGATCATGCCGCACAGCGGCGCCGGCGCCAGCCCCGCCAGCTCCAGCACGCGCACCCCCGCCAGCGCCATGGCAGCCGCCGACTGCCGAGCGCCGAGCGATCGATTCCCACGCGATCGATGCTCGCCGCCGCTTTAAGTGCGGCGGGGATTGCGGTGTAGCTCACGCCCCTGGCTGCCGGCGCGGTGGCGGGAGGAGCGGGCCGTGCCACGCGCACTTCTGCCGCTTGCTAGTGCTGTACTCGCCGGGCCCTGAGGAGGCTCCTGAGCCCCTCGCCTGTGCTTCCTTCCACTCCTTTCCTGTGTTTCCCAGCAGCGCGCTGAGTTCTACCGGGCACTGGGTTTCGGTCAGAGGCTGAGGGGCGGGCGGCCACCAAAGGGTGTGAAAATAAACACCCAGTTCTCAGAAAATCCACCCAGTGCTAGCTGCATGTTGTACAGAACAGCTGACACCACAGAATCATAGAATTCTCCCCTCCTCTGACTCCCTTCAAGATGCCTTCCAGTTGCCCCTACAAAACATGTTTGGGGTCCTGGAATCTGAGGCCCAGGTAGAAGACGGTGATGAAGACTGTTCGCCTGGAGAACCTCTTAATACTGCTCCGCCTGTCAGGCGGATCAGAACTTCAAACACGAAAAAGAAATGGAGGGTAGTTGTAATAGGCGACTCCCTCCTGAAAGGAACAGAGGGTCCTATATGTAGGCCGGACCCATCCCACAGGGAAGTCAACTGTCTTCCTCAAGCCCAGGTCCGGGATATCACTGAGAGACTCCCAGATCTAATTCAACCCACAGATTATTATGCCCTGCTGGTTGTTCAGGCTGGCAGTGATGAACTCGATAAGAAGGGCACCAGAGCAATTAAAAAGGAATTCAGGGAGCTAGGCCGACTAATGGATGGGACAGGAGCGCAGGTGGTGTTTTGCTCAGTCCCTCCAGTGTCTGAAAGGTATAGTGCAAAGAATGACAGAATACACGCTCTCAACAGATGGCTTAAGGGCTGGTGCCGGCACAGGAATTTTGGTTTCTGTGACCATGGGGAAACCTTTACTGAACCTGGCTTGCTTGACCCAGATGGGTCCCACCTAAGTAAAAAGGGTAGAAGGATACTAGCCTGGGAACTGGCAAGGCTCATTGAGAGGGCTTTAAACTAGGCCTGATGGGGGACGGGGATGTAACCAGATTCACCACTGAAGTGACTGCAGAATGTGAGTCATTATCAAGGGTAAAGCCACTAGCCCAATTGAAATGCATGTACACCAATGCACGCAGTATGGGTAAAAAACAAGAGGAGCTGGAGGTCCTGGCCCGGCAGGAGAACTATGATATAGTCGCTATCACGGAAACGTGGTGGAATGACTCCCATAACTGGAGTGCTGCCACAGATGGTTGCAAACTCTTCAGGAGAGATAGGCGAGAGGGAAGGGGTGGAGGGGTGGCCCTGTACACCAAGGAAACCCTTGATGCTGTAGAACTTGAGATCGGGGATGATCAGATTGAGAGTCTATGGGTAAGAGTAAGAGGGGCAAGCAAGACCGACATCCTGGTTGGAGTGTGTTACAGACCGCCCGACCAGGAGGAAGAGGTGGATCTTTTGTTGTTTAAGCAACTGGAAGTTGCCTCAAGATCGTCTGCCCTTGTTCTTCTAGGAGACTTTAATCTCCCAGATATCCGCCGGGAACTTAACACAGCCGAGAGGAGGCAGTCCAGAAGGTTCTTGGAGTGTATTGAGGACTGCTTCTTGTCACAGCTGGTGAGTGAGCCTACCAGGGGTGAGGCTCTCCTTGACTTGCTGTTTACCAATAGAGAAGGGCTGGTGGGTGATGTTGTGGTTGGAGGCTGTCTGGGCTGCAGTGACCACGAGATAATTGAGTTTTCCATTAACAATGGAACAAGGAAGAGAAAAACAGGACGACCATGTTCGACTTTCGGAATGCTGATTTCAAGTTATATAAGGAACTAGTAAGGAGAGTACCCTGGAAGATAGTTCTTAAAAGCAAGGGGTTCCAGGAAGGCTGGATGTACTTTAAGAATGAAGTCTTCAAGGCGCAGGAGCAGGCTATCCCGATGTGCTTAAGACGAGCCGCAGGGGCAGACGGCCGGCCTGGATGAGTAAGGAGCTTCTGAAGGAGCTCAGTGAAAAAGAGGGTGTATCGCCTTTGGAAAAAAGGGCAGGTGAGTCAGGTTGTGTTCAAAAATATTGTCAAGTTGTGTAGGAAGAAAATTAGGGAGGCAAAAGCCCAGCTGGAGCTTAAATTGGCCACTGGTGTTAAGGACAAGAAGAAGAGCTTTTTCAAATATATTAACGGCAGAAAAAAGGGCAGCAACAACCTTCAATCCTTATCGATCACTGAGGGAAATATAGTAACTAAAGATGAGGAAAAGGCTGAGGTGCTTAATGCATTCTTCACCTCGGTTTTCAACAGTAAGGCAGATTGTTCTCTGGACAACTGGTCTACTGAAGCGGTGGATAGGGGCGGGGTGCAATACAGCCCCCCTGTCATACAGGAGGAAGAAGTTAGAGACCTGCTGAGCCACTTGGATCCTCATAAGTCTATGGGGCCTGATGGGCTCCATCCTAGGGTGATGAGAGAGCTGGCGGATGAGCTTGCTAAGCCACTTTCCATCATTTATCAGCAGTCCTGGCTCACTGGAGAGGTCCCAGAAGACTGGAAGTTGGCCAACGTGACGCCCATCCCCAAGAAGGGCCGTAGCGACGAGCCAGGTAACGACAGACCTGTCAGCCTGATCTCGGTTCCAGGCAAAATTATGGAATGGATAATCCTGGGTGCGATCATGCAGCACCTGCAGAATGAGGGAGAGATCAGGCCCAGCCAGCATGGTTTTAGGAGAGGCAGGTCCTGCCTGACCAACCTGATTTCTTTTTACGACCGTGTGACTCGCCTGGTGGATGAGAGGAAGGCTGTGGATGTGGTGTACCTGGACTTCAGCAAGGCCTTTGACACTGTCTCCCATAGTAGACTACTGGACAAGCTGGCAGCCCGTGGCATGGACGGGAATGTTCTATGCTGGATTAGGAATTGGTTGGATGGCCGAGCCCAAAGAGTGGTGGTGAATGGTGTCCCATCCAGCTGGTGGCCGGTCACTAGTGGTGTCCCCCGGGGTTCGGTGCTGGGCCCGGTCCTGTTTAATATCTTTATTGATGACCTGGATGAGGGGATCGAGTCCTTCATCAGCAAGTTCGCAGATGACCCCAAGCTGGGAGGAAGTGTTGATCTGCTAGAAGGTAGGAGGGCCCTACAGAGGGACCTTGACAGGCTGGAGAGATGGGCTGACTCCAATAGCATGAGGTTTAACAAGTCCAAATGCCGGGTCCTACACTTTGGACACAACAACCCTATGCAGAGCTATAGACTGGGTGCAAAGTGGCTGGAGAGTAGTCAGGCGGAAAGGGACTTGGGAGTGCTGGTGGACAGGAAACTCAACATGAGCCAGCAGTGCGCTCAAGTGGCAAAGAAGGCCAATGGTATCTTGGCCTGCATCAGGAACAGTGTGGCCAGCAGGACTAGAGAGGTCATCATCCCCTTCTACTCGGCACTGGTCAGGCCGCACCTCGAGTGCTGTGTCCAGTTCTGGGCCCCTCAGTTGAAGAAGGATGTTGAGATGCTGGAGTGTGTCCAGAGGAGAGTGACGAGGATGGTGAAGGGGCTGGGGCACAGGCCCTGTGAGGAGCGACTGAGGGAGCTGGGGTTGTTTAGCCTGGAGAAGAGGAGGCTCAGGGGAGACCTTATTGCTCTCTACAACCACCTAAAGGGAGGTTGTAGTAAGGCAGGAGTTGGACTCTTCTCTCAGGTGACCAGTGACAGAACTAGAGGACACAGTCTCAAGCTTCACCAGGGGAGGTTTAGGCTTGACATTAGGAAGAAATTCTTCACTGAGAGGGTGATTGGCCATTGGAATGCGCTGCCTAGGGAGGTGGTCGAGTCACCATCCCTGGAGGTGTTTAAAGAGAATTTGGATGAGGCACTTAGTGTCATGGTGTAGTTGACAAGTAGGAGTAGGTGTAGGTGTTGGGTCATAGGTTGGACTCGATGATCTCAAAGATCTTTTCCAACTTTACGATACTGTGATACTGTGAATGGTTTAGGTTTGAAAGGACCTTAAGCATCACCCAGTTTCAACCCCCAACCTCCATGGGCAGGGAGACCTCCCACCAGACCAGGCTGCCTGGCAGAGAAGGATCTGGGGTTGTTGTGTCCAGTTCTGGAATGCCCAACATAAGAAGGATATGGAACAGCAGAGCTGCTCAAGGCTTCATCCAACCTGGTCTTGAACACCTCCAGGGAAGGGTCATCCATAACTTTCCTGGGCAACTTGTGCCAGTGCCTCACCACCCCCACAGTCAAGAATTTTTTCCTAATGTCCAATCTAAATCTTCCCCCTTCCAATTTAAAGCCATTCCTCCTCATCTTTTCTGCGACGAGCGGAGGAAAGCAAGATGCGTATTCAATGTGAATCATAAGCAAGCTTCCAGTTTATTGATGTGACACAGCTTCTTTTGTGCTCCTTTGCTTTAATTATGCATACGTATTATAACATTACTGGCTACTGGTGACTTCATCTCCTGACCGCAGTTTGTTTCACGGCCGCAGTTAGTTAGTTTCCCGGCCGCAGTTTGTTTCCCGGCCGCATATCCTTTCCATGCTGGCTCGTTACCAGGAATGTTGCTTACTACTTGCTCAAGGTTATTGTAATCTTCATGGGCCTCCTGCATAGCTCACTTACGCTAACATAGCTCGCTTATGCTAACGGAGGCCTAGGCACACCAGCTCAGGCTTAACGCTCTTAAATGCTGCAAACTAACTCGTCCAGGGACCCATGTCCCTGTTCATTGAGCCATTCCCCAACACTTTTCACTACTCCCCCTTGCAAAAAGTCCCTCCACAGCTTCACTGGAGTCCTCGTCATGTACTGGAAGGCCACTGTAATGTGTCCCCAAAGCCTTCACCAGGCTGAACAACGCGAACTCTCTCAGCCTGTCTTCATAGCAGAGGTGCTCCAGCTCTCTGATCATCTTCATAGCTCTCCTGGTACTGCCTTGGACATTCTAAATCCACACACACCTCAGCCTCCCTGTGTCACACTTCAAGATATCATAGAATCATAGAATGCCAGGTTGGAAGTGACCTCAAGGATCATGTGGTCTTGAGCAGTCTGGTCTGGTGGGAGGTGTCGCTGCCCCTGGCTGGGGGGTGGAACTGTATCATCTTTAAGGTCCATTCCAATCCAAACCATTCTATGAGTCTGTTGTCTGGTCCACCCTTTTTAGGTGATACATAGTTTAAATGAGGGCCCCCTGCCTTGTCAAGCTGAGCCTTAAATGTGTTCCAGTGTAGAAGAATCTACCACTTCCCTGGGGAGATTATTCCAGTGTTTAACTGGTTTTGTTGTGAAAAATTTTCTTCTGGAATCCAATTGGAATCTCCCCAGAAGCAACTGACACACATTACCCCTTGTCTTTTCCATGTGAATCCTTGTAAAAAGGGAATCTCCATCCTCGTGGTAGACACCCTTTATGTACAGATACATAGCAATAAGGTCTCCCCTAAGTCTTCTCCTCTCAAGGCTGAACAAACCCAGTTTTCTCAGCCTTACTTTGTATTACTTTGTATGGTAGATTTCCTAGTCCTCTGATCATCTTAGCAGCCCTTCTCTGGACCCTCTACAACCAGTCAGCATCTTTTTTTGTAAAGGGGGGACCAAAAGTGAACACAGTATTCCAGATGCAGCCTGACAAGATTTGAGTAGGGTGATGTCAGTAGTATCAATGGATGAGCTGATAAGAACTGTGGGATTTTCCCCCAAAGGTGCCTTTAATTTGGGCTGTCTAGTCCTGCTGCTCCTGTTACCAGAGCTCTAGCCTATCCTGAAGGGGCAGAGACCACCACTGGGGTAGCAACACCCTGATCAGTTCCTGCTAAATCCTGGTCAGGACAGGGCTGGCACAGCTGCTTGTGGAAAGTATGCCACCAATATTTTAAGTAAATACAAATTTTAGTCAAGATGGTGCTGCTAGCTCAATGGTGCCACAAAGGCGAGACCGTCACTGTGGATGCCATCAGCCCAGCCTTCTGCCAGCCTTGGAGCTTCAGCCAGAAAGATCACCTGTCTTCCTGATGATTCCACCATTTCCCATGCACAGAGCACAGGGACTTGCATTTGGTTAAATCATGAGGTTTAGTAAAGCCTGCATTCATGCATATTTGGTCTTTTAATGCAGCCTGACAGAAAAAACAGCTGGAGTTGACTGGAGGCCATAGTTGTTTTGGTTTTGTTTAGGCTGCTCAAAGAAACAGACATCCATCGAGGAAAGGCAATGAAATGGGCATTGGATTAACACAGATTTCAAAATTTAATCTTGCTCCCAGTGTTTCAGGTTACTGGATATGAGACAGAGCACAAGAGGCCTTAAAATCAATTCAGTGTTTGTCTTATTTATTTATTTCTTTAGATTACTTGGACTGTGAAAGTATATAAAGTCTGCAAATACGAATGCAGAATTTGTTCTAAAACTGCAATAACAAATAGAGGAAGTCTGTTGCCAGAACACACTTTATTTCTTTGTCCTGTATAGACACCCTGTCCTATAATGCAAGCACTGATTGTATCCAACGCTGTGCTGCCACCCACAAGAAATAGTGGAGAAAAAAATAAGTGCCTTTTCATTCAAATCAAGCTGGCTTGTTTTGCTTAATATCCTTCTCCCTTAAAGATGGTACTCCATATAAAGGTTTGTTTCCACAATTACCATCATGTTACTGGAACACTGCATTTCTTTAAATGGTGCAGTGGTCACACCAGAAGGATAGGATGTTGTCCACAGAGACCTGGATAAGCTGGAGAAGTGGGTCTGTGTGAAATTCTTGAGATTCAACAAGGCCAAGTGCATGGTCCTATGCTTGGGTAAGGGCAATCCACGGTTTCAGTACAGGCTGGGGGATGACATGATTGGGACCAGCCCTGCAGAGAAGGACTTGGGTGTGCTGATTGATAACAAGCTCAACACGAGGCAGCAATGTGTACTCGCAGCCCAGAAGGCCAACTGTGTCCTGCGCTGCATCAAAAGAAGCGTAACCAGCAGGGTGAGGGAGGTGATTCTCCCTCTGTGCTCCTCTCTCATGAGACCCCGTCTGGGTATTATGTGCAGTTCTGGAATCTCCAGTATAAGAAGGATGTAGAACTGTTGGAACGGGTCCAGGGGATTCTGTGATTATCAGTTTCATTTGTCCCCTCTCAATTTTGGGTCTTGGAGTTCTTGTTGAATAGGAACAGGCAATTTCTGTTGTGTCACCTTCTTTCATTTCACCTGATGGTTTTTGGCTTATCACATACAAATAGCACCATAATCACACACTGGATAGTGCTGGTCGTTTAGTCCAGTCAGTCACTTGGGTGATGATCTGCCCTTGCTACAGTGAATGGGATTTGCCATTTACTTTCACAGTGTCAGAAATTTGCCCCCTTATACTCTGTTAAAGTAGGGCAACAAATCACTGATGCTTATGATGTTGATTTCTGTACTTTGGATGTTTACCATTGTACCTGAACAAAAATGCTCATCGCTTATCTCCTTTGAGCTACAGGTTATGTTATTACTGTGCTTTTGTGATTTAGATGAAGAGATTGACAAGTAGCTTTATATAGCTAATCTTTATATTGGTTAATCAGTAGAAAATATTTTCCTGTGAGTTTATTATTAACCACTGTTGTAGGAACGGTAAACTGTGGACCAGGGTTATTCCCAGATTTTGTTTGCGTGGATACTGCACTTCAGTTGTGTGCTGTGCACCACATGTACACCGCGTGGCCATCCTGCCCTAACTTATTTCCAGCAAGCCATTCCTGCTGGATAGTGCTAACCAACACTTCTGTTTTTATGAACTGTTTCCATCACCTTGCCCATGAGCTATTTATTTGCCCCTTAACTATGGCATACCTAATTCATGTTTTTTATTTTGTGTGCTAGTTTGAGAAGGCAATGGACCAATCTAAGAAGCAGGTTGTCTTGGGGAAACAAAGAACTGATCTGAAGTGAGACTATCTGAAAGATTTTGTGCAAAACAGTAATACTTCTACTGTTTTCTAGAATAAAAGTTGAACAGCAGACAAATTACATTCCATCCAGCACTTTTAGCTGCAGACCAGGACTTCTCACATGACAGAATGGCACAAACTCTGAATTCCCTTCTCCTGGCCTTAAATTCCCATCCTTACAGGCTTCCTTGACTCTCATCAACTTTAGTATGCTGTGAAATATTGGAGTGTTTATCATTCAAAGAGCTGCTAAGATTGAAAAATTAATGAAGCTCTGAGAAAGTGAGAAAAGCCGAGATGTAGGTTGCTGCTGTGAATTTAGTTCTTTCTTATGTATTATTATGCTTTGTTTTGCAGTAATGCTGCTTCATTGACCATATATTTGGATGAAGTCACTGAATGAAGCTGCTGTATATTCATCTCTTTCTCTCACATTTCAGTATATTGCCCATGCCATATTCAGCAAGGATCATATGTAATTTCTGCTGGATGAGGCCAAGAAGTAGCGTGTGACTAGAGGATGAGAGGAACATACTATGAGGCATAGTCACTGGAAACAGGAGCTGAAATGTCAAAGATGATTTTAACATGGGTATTTCCGTTCTTGGTGTTGTAACTCTGTGATTCTTTAAATCACTGCTTTTTTGTGGAATTTGTCACATCTGCTGGATTGTTTTCAGAAAAGCAGAAGGATAAAACTCTGTGCAGTTTTTCACAAGCTAATGCAAGAAGTCTCTGTTTAATAGAACTTTGCAGCACATGGGTGTTATTATTCTGTGAATGTGTTCGTGGAGGATGCCCTGCCCATTTCAACTGCAGATACACAATACTGAGCCTCTCCTACTGTCATCTTTACAACTTGATGCCAACATCTATGTGCTGATTTCATCAATCCAGTGGTAGAAAAGAGTGACCTAGCCCATCACTCCTGTTGGGACAAATTTGCAATGTCAAGAAGCCAGCAGAGTCTATTCCCATGCCTGTTACCAGTTCTTGTTCAGCCTGCTAAGTACTCAAGGGCGATGTACACACTGGTTATTTAAAGAGTAACAAGAATTTTCCTGTCTGGGAACTGCTGGATTGTAGTGTCATGTTACCAATATGGATGGGCTATTCAGTTGCATTAGCAGAATGCCTTTAGCCCACAACAAGGAGTTGTCTCCTAAATTTTCCTTGAGTACTACTTGAAAGTTAGCCCAAGCCAGGGATCAGTCCCAATTGACAGTTTTGCAAGCAGTAACCTATGGAGACTGAGAGAGTTTGACTAGTGTTAACACATTCAGATGAGATCTCTGGGGCAGGTAATAGACTCTGGTACTCTTTTGGGTTTTAGTGTCAATTTTCAGAGAGGAAGGGGATGATCTTTGCTGCTGCTCCTGTGCTGCATAATTCCCTCAAGGAAACTATTTGATAATGAAAATTAACATGGCACTGCAGGTGCTGTAACTCCTGCTAGGATTGTGTTGTTTGGCTCAAAGTCTAGAAAAGCTGTCACCCTTTGGTGTAAGAGGGAGCCTGGTCATACTAGGAAGTGCACATTGTATTGGGTTCTTTTAATTTATGAAGATAGTTTCTAGCCTATGTGTCTTTTTTTCATTGATATCCAAGTATGACACCCAGCCTGGAGCACTGCTTTGTGCATTTCCTTTTATTGCCTCAGATTTTTGAATCTGAACTAGTCACTGTCAGTTTTTATTTCCTTTCCTTGCTGAAGCAGAACTGACTGCAAAATAAAGGAAATTTGTGACTGATTCACCAAAATTAAGAACTGTCGTCCTTTTCCCACACCACTCAGTGACTCCCCGCATGTTTTGTCCTTGTGTAATTTTTTTCTGGTTCTGAGCACAAAACATCATTTTAATAATGTGAGCTAAATAGGAGGAAAAACAGTTTTAAGATAAGAACTCTTTTATTAACTGCTTCAGAAAGTGAGGAGTGTAATTTAGGAAACTCAATGCAAAATTTTGTGGGAAGATGGAAGATATGAATGAAGATTGTGCTTCTTATTTTCCTTTTAGAAAACTGTTACTTTATTTCATGCCCTCCCTTTGGTTCAAAAGGTTTTCAGTGGCTATAGACTGTAGGCAGTCTGAATTGCTTCCTCAGAATCAACTCAGTTGCCCTCAGGCCTTGAACTAGCCTCTGAAACTAAAACCACAGACAGATTTTTTTCTCAAGGTTTTCAAATTAAACTGGGCTGCTTTCTGCTTTCTTTAATTACCACTCCTGAAACTGGGACCCAGAACTAAGATGTTTTCCTTCCAGTTGGGTTTTCTGTTCACCCAGAAGTTGTGTATTATCTCTGCCAAGGGGGTCCAACTAGCATCTTTGAAGTGGGACACAGCCCTATTTTGCAAACTACAGCCCTTAATGCTCCTAAATGAGCTGGAGATGAGAGTTGCTGTCTGGCAGGGATGTCATGGGGAAAGACAGCAGTCTCTGGGTCTCAGAGAGAAAGGAGGACCAAGAGTGGTGGCTGGTGTTTCACACAGAGCAGAGCTGAACATTTGTCTGTGTGGGGCAGTGTTTTCTCCTGCTAGGATGCTAGCTGCTACCATAAAGGCAGAATATCTCCTATCAAACCGTAGTGCTCATGACATGCAGGGGCCTGCAGTTCTTTCCAAGCTTTGGTTAAATCTGAGAGCTCATGGAGTAGGAGAGAGAGAGATACAAACTCAACTTAGCAAAAACAAGAAACCATTAAGTATACTCCAAATTGCAGCTTTTGATTTTCCAGAAGTTTTCTCACTCATTCTCACACAAATTACAAAATACCACCTATTTTATAGTCTTGAGCATCTACTAAGCAAGAGGATTTCAATTATCAGCTGCAATGGAAAGATGATGACTACTTTTCATAAAAAATTTCTGAGAAAACCCTACATTCCACATGACTTACTGAGTATAAAATTTGATAATTTTGAGGAAGAGGAACACACACAGATTTTTACACCAGGTATACTTTGAAGAAACTTTGAAATTAATATGTGAGCTGACAGGTATTACAACGCTCAGTCAACAGAAATTGCATGCAATAACTTTGCAGAGAAAAGACCACAGAGATTTCCTAGGAAGTTTCAACCTGGATGAAAAAACTCTTAGCTTTAACCTTGGAACTGAGACCATACTGCTGTTGGTCTTAGTGGGCCAAATTTCACAAAACTTGTGAACACAACATGAAATGAGAATGACAAAACTTAGCTTTCTTTTGTGTAATGGCCACTACAAGAGATAATATAAAGGAGCTTAAAGTAAGTGCATGTATCTCTTTCTAAGTGTTTTATTCTGACCAAAATGGATATAATGGCCATGCCATAAAGGAAAATTAAATCCCCAAAGTAAAATTTAGGAATTTAAGTGTTATATGTGTGTATACACACACACACATGCACACAAATGTACGATGAATATATTTTGATCCTTATGTTGGCTTTCTCCTGTTCAGTAGCAATATGAATGCTGTATATGAAGAATATATCTGGGAAAGGTCATGAAGATTATCTTGAGTGCTATCATACAGCAAGCGAAGGACAATTGGGTAATCAGGCTCAGTCAGCATGAGTTCACCAAAGGCAGGTCCTGCCAGACCAATCTGATCTTCTATGACAAGGTGACCCATTTAATGGATGAGGGAAAGGCTGTGGATGTGGTGTACCTGGACTTCAGCAAACCATTTGACACCGTTTCTCACAGTATCCTGCTGGAGAAACTGGCTGTCATTGGCCCGGACAGGCACAGCCTCTGCTGGGTTAAAAACTGGCTGGATGGCCGGGCCCAAAGGGTTGTGGTAAATGGAAGTAAACCCAGTTGGAAACCCTTCACAAGCCGTGTTCCCCAGGGTTCAGTGCTGGGTCCAGTCCTGTTCAACATCTTTATCTATCATCTCGATGAAGGCATTGAGTGCACCCTTAGCAAGTTTGAGGATGACACCAAGCTAGTGGAAGTGTCGATCTGCTTGAAGGAAGGGAGGCTCTGCAGAGGGATCTGGACAGGCTGGATTGATGGGCTGAGATGAGTGGGATGTGGTTTAACAAGGCCAAGTGCAAAGTCCTGCATTTGGACACAACAACCCCATGCAGCGTTACAGGTTGGGGAAGAGTGACCGGAGAGCTGCCTGGCAGAGAAGGACTTGAGAGTGTTGGTTGACAGCCAGCTGAACGTGAGCCGATAGTGGCCCAGGTGGGCAAGAGAGCCAATGGCATCTTGGCCTGTGTCAGGCACAGCGTGGCCAGCAGGAGCAGGGAGGTGATTGTGCCCCTGTGCTCAGCACTGGTGAGGTCACACCTCGAGTGCTGGGTTCAGTTTTGGGCCCCTCACTACAAGAAGGACATTGAGGTGTTGGAGCGCCTCCAGAGAAGGGAACAAGGCTGGTGAGGGGGCTGGAGAATAAGCCCTATGAGTAGAGACTGAGTGAACTAGGATTGTTTAGCATACAGAAGAGGAGGCTGAAGGGAGACCTCATCCCTGTCTACAACTGCCTGAAAGGAGGTTGTGACGGGATGGGTGCTGGTCTCTTCTCACAAGTGACAAGCGATAGGATGAGAGCAAATGGGCACAAGTTGACAACAAGCCTAAACCCGGGGAGGTTTAGACTGGACATTAGTAAAAATTTCTTCACTGAAAGGATGGTCAGGCGCTGGAATGGCTGCCCAGGGAGGTGGTGGAGTCGCTATCCCTGGAGGTTTTTTAAAAAGGGGTGGATGAGTTCCTTAGGGACATTTCTCCCCTTTAGTAGGGAGACAGGTATGGTTGGACTCAATGATCTCAGAGGTCTCTTCCAACCTTATGATTCTATGAAATATAAAGAAACCAGTATATTTTCATGACTATAAGTCTTTATTGGGTAAATGTATGTTTTACAAAGTAAGCAAATATTCCTAACATAACAAGAAATATTTTTTCAAGATTTTTCCTACTGTGAACATTAGCTCATGATGCTGTGTATCTCATACAACATATGCACATATTCCAAAAGAATATCATTGTCTAATTACCTTGTGGGTGCGTTTTAGTTTGAAGGCATGCCAGAATTTTACTAAAATGCTTATTAAAATAATGTGGTCTCAGGTTTTAAAAAATCTAAGGTGATGCAAACCTTACACAAGTTCCTAAAGAAACAATAAAAATCATCAGATGACAGTTCATTGAAGCTAATATTTTCAGTGGTTGATGTGTAAAACTAAAAAATCACAAGTCATAATCATCAAGTATCAACATGCATTTTTCATCATAAGATGTGTTTTGCATATACTAGTAACAGTGTACAAGGACATGCAAATTTATAGGGCAGATTTTGATTTGTTTTCTCTATTGTTGTGCTACTGATTTCTGCATCCAGTATAAAAGAATTTTAAATAAATGTTTTCCTAAGCCCACTTGCTTGTTATACATTAATTACATGCAATGTCTGGTTAAAAGATAGTGTCTGTTAAAAAGTAATTTATATTTCATTTGCTTGTATTTGGAGAGCCAGGATCGGCCTAAAATACATTCAAACTTCTGTATTGTCTTAGTATTTTTGGTGCTGATTATGATGAAAAGAAAATAGCAAGACAGGATTTCAAGTACCCAAATTTTTAAAAGCCAATAGCAAATATTAATGCTGAAGAATGGCCCAGTTTACTGTAACCAGAGCTCCTGAGCCAGCCAGCATTTTCTTTCACCAGGTAAATATTGAATTAGTTTGGCGGCTGCTTTGCCAGGCTGCGTCTTTTCCTGAAATACTGGTTCTTGGAAGGCTGCTAGGAAAATTGTATGAACAACTTCACTGTTAAGTAAAAATGCAATATTAAAAGGTATATCCTTCTAAAACAGCACTAAACACCACAAAGTGTGCATTTCTCTGTGATGTTGGCGTATCCCCACTTTTTGCAGCATATTTACCTCCTCTTTGATACTTTGCATTCAGTTACATCACATTTTAACAATTTGAAGACTAGAAAGAAACATTATAGTTCCCTTGTCAGATCCCCTGCACACTTAGATTCAAGCTGCTACTAAGGCAAGAATTACTACTACTTTTTTTTAAGAGAAAGAGAGAGAGCATAAATATATACTAAAAATCTGTGGAAAATGTCACCAGATACATCTTCAGAAGTTTGAAATGGAAATGCAATAAACCTGAATCCTTGACATAATTATTTTCACATTGTTTTCTTTGATTTGTAAGTTCATTCTAGTCCAGTAAAAACTTCTTTTAAATCTGGTCTCAGTTGAGTCTACTTATAATTCATTCAGGCCTGTTTCCATGATGCAAACTTAAATGAACATGTAATAAGAACTGAATAAATGAAAATAAAAACTTTAATCAATTGTTCAGTTCCTAATGTATGCTTAACTAAAGTATATTTACAGACAAAATTGACTTTGCTGCTCAAACTGCTCTCTAAATTATTTAAACTCCTTTTCCTTTGTTTTTAAGTGACTTTGGAGAAGAGAGCAATAGACAACATTTAGTGATTCACTAGATAGCAGCCAGATGATAATACATCTTCTGGGATCCTGTATGTCAACTACCCAATGTATTCAGCTTATCTCTGATACACAAATAGCAACACATTGCATCAAAACAAGCCTTCCTGATCTTTCGATGTTGTAATGCTATTCCACAGTCCAGAGAAAAACACCAGTTCCAAAAAGAAGTTTTCTCAGATGAACATCTCTTGGGATGTTTCTTTTTTTACTTGGTTTCAAAAAGAAGAAACCCAGCAAAGGTGGAGAAGCGTTGATGGTCCCCATGGAGGGCTCCATTTCCCATTCGCAGCCAAACTTCATCTCCCTTGGCAAGTTTTAGCACCGCACTGTTTCCTGAAGTGTCTGCTTTCCCTTTTGATTCATAGCTAAGGATTAATATTTTAACAAGTCAGCATTTTGTTTCTCAAAAATGATCAAGCAAACAACTTTAAAAAAAAGAATCCAAGAAAGCACATTGTTATCATGAACAAAACTTCACTGAAAGGCTTGCCAACATTTTTTCAGCTTTATTGAAGAAATTTTGGTGTATTTCTGCATTTGATCTGGTCACATTTAGCACTTTACCTGATCACATCATTTCATTCCTTTCTGAAATTCTGGAAGTTTAACTTACATATATTTTTCCAGGGCACAGGAATAAATTTGTTCTCTAAAATAAAACTATTCTAATTCATCAAAACACTCCAATTTTCTTGTGATACTCTTTTCCCCTTGGATTGATCTCAGCTAGTTTTAAATGCCTCTAAGTCAGAAGTCTCCTGTGAGCTGAGCCCCTGTGCTCTCAGCACAGACAGTGGGCAGAAACAGGCAACTCTGTCCTGAGGCCTTTTTTTGGAAGGTAGATGAATTCAATGTGGGCTAACCTGCTGGCTTTAGATGAATGTTGATTTCCTTTTTTCCACCTATTGCCTTTTCTGACATGAGTGCTTCAAGGGAAAAAAATCATTTGGCACTTGTTTCTTTTTCTATTGGGCATGAACCTTTGGTGGCTCTTCAGGTACAGGCTGTTGAAGAAACCTAGACAGCTTAAATGAACCTGCTTATCATCTAAGTGTCTAAAATCCAGTGTGATCAATCTAAGCTTTTACATCTGTTGGCTTAGGCTCAGGAGAGAAGCTTGGTTTTGGCATCAGACACCTGGTTGGTATTAAAGAAATAATAATTTTTTCCAACACATATTTTTTCCAATATACATCTGACTACAAGTTTCTTCACCTGGTCCTTATAGAAGCTGATAAGCCAGAAGTGGATCCTATTCTTGATGACCCTCTGACTAACATAAAGTATCCAGACCTTTTTATTTGAAGAATGCTGTTAATAACAAAGCCAGTAAATGGATGACCTTTGCTTCTTAATTATCCTTACTACTGCAGTTTAAATGCTGTCTACATTTAAATAAGTTGCTCTCCCCTAACCTTTAGCAAAGCTGTAACTAGTTGCTAAATACTTCATTATGGTCTTTCTTTTGTGATCTAGACTGAATTTTAGATCAAGGATCTGTGGCAGATAGATATGATCCGAATTTGCGACTTAAGGAGGGAAAAATACAATAGTTTTTATTTGTTGCTTATTTTATCCAACAGAATGTCTTCAAAAAGTTAAAATCTCATGTTTTTTGAAATGTTCACAAATTATCACATCTGTGCAAACATGCCTTTTGCATTAAAATGGCCTGGCTCTTCACTTACCTATATAAGCTGAAAACTGTATTACCATTATGCATCAGGTACACATACACTTCCTCCACATCTTCATGTTTCATCATATTGAAGGTGAAGAAATACACCCCTGAAAAGATTAACAAATGCAACGTGTTTGCTTCATAAAGGGAGGTGGTCATGCTACGGACTTGTGCATCTCACTTAGAAAATGCAACATCTGAGGCCAAAATTACTTTCCAGTCATCAGAGGGTATTTTGCTTCTGTTTATAGTGTACCAAAATCTGATTCACTTTTATTCTGCATGTG
Organism: Neomorphus geoffroyi; assembly: GCA_033558235.1. Taxonomy (NCBI): domain Eukaryota; kingdom Metazoa; phylum Chordata; class Aves; order Cuculiformes; family Neomorphidae; genus Neomorphus; species Neomorphus geoffroyi. Next base: position 5,665,811 of record JAUMJM010000048.1, read on the forward strand.
GCAAGGGCTCAGACACATCCACTTCCAGAGAAATGACTGTATTTGAATGTGGCAGGACTGCTCATCCCTCCCTTTTCACTGAAACAGAAATTTCCCAGAGGCTGGATCTAGTGGGCTCATTCACATCTTTTTTTTTTTACCTTCTACTCCTGCCAACTCCTAAAAGTGTAGCCTCCAGACCAGACGGAGCTCAGCCTCAGAGACTGTCAGACTGCCAGCATGTCACCGAGGTCAGGCAGGCATGAGTGGTTTTAGCAGCACACACTGCTGCTCACCTGGCTATACTACATCCTGAACAATGCAGACATAGCCACTGCCTTCTGTTCCTGCACAACGCACTCTTATCATCACCCTTTTTCATTTTAGCTGTTTCTCTGTCTGAAAGATGCCAACAATGCTGTCAATGCAACCATGTTGTGTTATGAGATCTACAGGTGAGAGGAAAAGCTCCTGGTTCCTGACCATTAAGTTTGTGCCTTTGACCTTGCAATGAGAGCTTAGAGTTTGCAAAGTCATTAAATCATTGTGGGTCAAGATTTATTGACATCCACTTATTCATTAACCTCAAAATGAAGCAGCCATGAGGATGTGTACCCCTAACTATCAGTTGGATGTGCTACAGCAAGCTTGCAGGGCCTGAATTTCCTTTAGTCTAATATAATTTCCCATAGCAGTGAGTAAATGAATAGCAGGGACAGAAAGGCCAAGTTAAAAAATGTGCTTTCAGGTTTTGCTTAGATATGTTTTTTGTTATGGCCCTGCCTCCCCCATTTCCTATTATTCTTCCTCCATCACAGCTGCATAAGATGGGGGATTGATGCAGCTGAAAAGCAACTCAGGAATAACTGTAATGCCTCATTTCCAGTTACACTTCTGTTGCTGGACAACTTACAGCTGAACTGGGATGAGGGAGGATGAAGATGAAGAGAACAACTGGAGGCAGGAGGTGGAATAGGCAACTGTGAAGCTGCTGCTGCTGCAGCATCGAGGCCATGGTTATCTCATCACAATGGCTGAAGGGCTAAAAGTCTCAAAACAGATGGTTCTGCTCCCTCCCAAGCTCTGGCCATTCCTTTTCCTTTGTGCCAGCACTAGTCTCACTGGCTGGCAAGCCTTTTCTTGGCTCAGTGTTTCTGGTTTTATTTTTCCCACAAGCAGAGCAAGTCTCATCAGTGCATTGTGCAAAGGCAGTTAACTAGTTTCTCATCATTCTGTCATTCCCTATAGCCCCAGAACTGCATTAGTTTTCCAAACACTCACCATTCACTGGAGCACCAAACCTCCCAGTCATGACATCAAAAAAATTCCCAACATTGGTTTCAACACTACTGAAGATGATCCCGCTGTTCTGGTTGCTGAAGTGAGTAGCCATGGAAGCCATGAATGCAACCTGCAAACATGCAGCTCTTATTCAGACAGTCTTTCACAAAATGTATGTGTGTATAGGAATGAGGTACAGAATTTTTTCTTGTAATAGAGGTCTGTATATTTTTCTGACAGAGATGTTCTTCTAGGGCCTGCTCCAAGGTCATTAAACTCCAGTAACAAAACTCCCATTGAGTGAAACTGGAAGAGAACTGGGCTTCTTATATTCAATTGGACTATTCAGGACTGTAGAAGGTAACTGTACGGGTAAGTGTTTACAGGTCAGGACCTTCGTTTAGATTTTTATTTACATTTAAGTCCCTCTAGAATGAAGCAATATAAAATTGGTATTGAAATGGATGGCATTTCCAATAAAAGTGATTTAATTAGTTTTTATATATTCCCCAGTGCCTTTAAACTAAATATTGTTTTTAACTGAGTGTGTGAAATAAATAATGCTCCATAAAATCCATGCACATTAGTGTTTCTTGCTAACTACCTTCAGCAATACATTCAGCATTTTTGTTAGAGGTCCTGTATAAGTGCAGTTGCTGCGACTCAACAATAAGTGCTTTTTCTCATTACCAGTTACCCTGTGCCCTCATTCATGACAATAGAGGGTCATGGAGACCAAAGGAGGAAACTAAGAAAATGAAAACTGGGCTTCAACTTCACGTTATGTTTCTTGCAGCAAGATTTATTGGCCATGGAAAATGTTTCATAGGAAGCAGGGCGAAACCTCCCATGTTGGACAATTCAAACTACCCTCAGCAAGACACCAGGGAACGACTCTGCCAGCTGGCATGGGCAGGGAAGGGAGTTATCTCTTCTGTGAATCTGTGATCCCCCCATCTTGCTGCCAGTAAACAGGGTACAGGCAGGATTGCTGCTCCTGGGTGCCAGAAAGACACATAGAGACTTGGCATTCTATCTCTTGTCAATTACTTCTTAGATAAGAAATGTTCAATTTCAATTGTTACTGTGTCTCACAAAAATGACTTTTTTTGTGAGATTCCAGCTGTGCTGGTATTAAAAAATAAAAACAAACAAACAAAACACCCCACTCCAAACTTCTTTTGATTTCAGATCCAAATGAGAACAAAATCGAAATGGGCAAAATCATATATAAGCTGGATCCAACAATTGAAATCATCAGCCATCTGCTCTGAAATTTGAGGAGCTCCAGATGTGAGCTAAAAGCCTGGGCTTATTTTCCTTTTCCCTGCATGGGCATGGTTGCATTTTCTATGACAGCAAATTGCTAACTTCTTGCTTCTCAGCCAGGATCACATCAAAGTTCGTAAGTGTTAAAGCAAAGCAGCTGCAATGGCAGCCTGATGGAATTTATTACTTTTTGTCTAGATTCCAGTTCACATTCTCTTTGACCGGAAGCTACTTTTCTTGGGGTGGGCAGGAGAGTTGAAAAATATGTCCTTTATTCCTAAGTCTCATTTTGAAGTAGCAGATCAGCAGGACACACTAAGTCTGTCAAAATAATTCTGTACTTACACCAATATTGCATTCAAAGTGTTTTCTCCTCTACTTACACCTACTCTAAAATTCTTAAGCATGATGTGAAGAAGAAATTATATACTATATTGTATAAAGAATGTTTAAATACATCTGGTAAAAGCAATGATGGAATTTTATTTGGAAATAGGTATTGCAATATGAGCTTTATTGCAGTATAAGCTTTATTGCAATATGAGCTTTTGTTATTCATCCTTTTTCATTATTGAGTTTTCTATTAAATTACTACCACTATCTTTATATAAGGAAAATATTACTGGTAGCCTGTTATGAAATTGCAAATGGATTTATATTGACTGTAATTACAATAAATATGTTTTTAATATATTAAACTATAATGTTAATTCTGGTTAATTCTTTAAAAATACTAAAATAATTCTGCCGTATTACAATAGTCCAGTAATTTTGGAAACTATTTTCATTGTGAATATTATTCCGTGCAATTATCCCATCTTCATGTGACCTAGGGTGGAGAATTCAAACATACACAATGGCAAGAAATCCAACGCCATTTTGCACACTGCACATGATGGTCACACTGTTGATTTTGCAGTTAATTTGCATGCTTTTTATGAGGGTATAAAATATGCAAGAATTATTGGTTTGGGGAAATTTTATCTTTCATTTACAAGGTGTAGATCTATAAATAGGTTAGAACTTCACTTTTCCCCATAGTCAAGAGTTTTTGGAAATGAAATTCCTTTTTGTGAATGTTTGCTATATCCCATGTGGTCCCTTCTGTGATGAACTTGGTTTGAGGTATGAACCAGATCAAGACTAAAATACGTCCAGTCAAGTGTGTGTGAGAACAAGTGAGAATGAAAACTCCCTTACCATTTCTGGAGATCTATAAACTCTGTGGTGTCTGAAATCCTGTTTCCCCAAAAGCAGCAGTGACTGTCAGATTAAGCTGTGTTGCACTTCTAGATTATAATGGGAGTGTAGATGCTTCCCTCACAGATAGGCTCTCTGGAACTGGATCTGACTCCAGTCATCTGCCCGTGTAAATGCACCTGGTGCCATCTGAAGTGCTTCACAGCAGCACAGCAACCCCCACACAGAGCTATAGAAGCCTCTTCAACAGGAGCAGCTGGAGAGACCAGGAGGGAAACATCTCAATTTCTTGCCTTTAGCACCTTAGCTGCATTACATCATAGAGTAGACAGGTCTTGCTGCTATTGCAGATAAACTGCTCGTATATTGCTAAATTGCAGTATACAGTGTGTACAACTGTTTCAAATCCCCTTTGCAACAGTAACCAGATGCCCTAGTTATCAAAATGCCATTTATTTTCTGTTGTCTTAAGAAAAGGACTGCACCACACATCCTCTGTACTGGCATACATATATATTTACACATACATATTTATTATGTATATCCATACATAAGCTGTCCACCACCTGCCAAATTCCTGGGACCTGAAGGAGCTCTAATCCAAAAGGTATGGGATTATGCCAACACAGTGTTCAACCCAAGAAAATATATCCCGTCCCTCAGCAGAGATAATCAGCTCAGGCTTGTACTTATTTTCTGATGCTCTCCTGGCTTTTGGGTAGCTCATCCATAGGCAGAACCTACATACTTTTCAACATATTTAAGGTATTGAGACATTTAAAAGACAGATAGCTACTGAGGAGTGTTTTTCAAGACCAGAGGACTTCTGTCTGCACCCAGAGGTTCTGATCTGTTGCCTTGAGATGTTATATATGTATGTGTCTGAGAATTTGCAAAACCTGATTGACCTGAGAAACATGGGCTTGAGTGAATCCTATAGACTTTTCATGCGCCATACAAAGCACAGTTGCGTATGTGATACAGCTTGATAGAAAAATTATAGTACCTACTGTTTTCCTTTAACAATGCAGGTACTGGCTTTCTGCCCTGAAACTGAACGATATATGTTTCTCATCAGATGAATTCTTACCCTAAAGAAAGACTTAGCTCTGGTGTATTTGTTTTCCAGGAAGATCTGGCAGAGCACATTGTCAATCATGGCAGGGCTATATATGTCTCTCACTCTATTAAGTTACAGGTGGATTTGCTTCTTAAGTATCTTACCGTAGGTAGTTGCTGTTTTTCAGAGAAAAAAAAATAATCTGAGAAATGCTGCAGCAAAAACAAGCCAGAGATTTTGTACCTGTAGCTCTGGGGGAATCCCAGGGTAACCTTTCTCGCCTTTGGGTCCATGATGGCCACGCTCTCCCCTTGGTCCCATATCTCCTTTGTCTCCTTTCTCACCTTTGGCTCCTTCCTGGCCAGTTGCTCCATTATTTCCATTGTTTCCATGATTTCCTTAAAGGAAACAAAGATTTGTGTTTAACTTAAATAAATTCATATCATAGACTTTCACAGATAACTGTGACTGAGTCCTTTTCCACCAGTTTGCATGATATGGACAGTACTATAAAACCCAGATTGAGCTGCAATGGAGAAGAAACAGCTGTGTGGTTAAGATGAAGGTCAGAGTTTTGATGAGCAAGTTTCCAGCAGGATGTAGATTTGTGCTTAAGAATTAACTCTCATGCTCTCTTGGTGGTGTTTTATGAACTGCTTGTGTCTCTGGTCATTACATTGGGGAGATATGCAAGCAGAAGACATCAGGAGATGTGATACTCGAGGAAAGCAAAGTCACTGCCTACTGACACATCCAAGTAGCTTCTTATTTTGTGTAAAAACCTGCTTCCCGATAATTTAAGTTCATTAGAGTAGGATAAAATAATGTTGAAGAACATCTTTCTGTCTTCAAACCACAAATGAAGAATGCCTGAGGCCTTAAACTAGTCAGATGACCCATCTGTGCCAAAAACTGTAGGACCTGCATTGTCAGGGTACTTGGTAGCTTCAAGGGGTTGATTGGTTGCATGTTCCTAGATTGGAAGAAAGACAAGACTTTTATAATGAAGCTTTTCTGTGATGACTTCTTATTAAAAGGATCATTATAGAAACATATTCCTGCAACTGCAGTATTACTTACTTCCCAATATTTACTGAACAAATGTCTACGTGACAGGCAAAATTTTGAAGTTGGCTAGAATCATTGAGCACTTATTATGCTTACCTGAAGCAAAAGCGAGATCTTTTGATTAATTGCATTTTTTTGTGTATGTTTATGTCATTTCTGTTACTATGAGTACATTTGTGAAACAGAATGGTTATGAAATAACACTTTATTGTGAAGACAAAAGATGTAAGCTTTTGAAGATGAGACAAATCAGCCAGTCAGTGACATGTTCCTTTACATTATATGTCTGCTTTAGAAATGATGATTTGGAAATCCCTCAAAGTAACTGCTCGAACAAAATCACACCAACATGCAACTATCTTTTTCCCTTCTCTACGCTATTCTTTTTCCGTACTAGTTATCAGATTGAAATATATGCCCTCTTCTTGAGTACCCTGTTCTACTGGGTACTTTTTATTCTGAAAGACAAGAAGAAAGAAAGGAAAGAAGAAGTTTCTGTGAGAGAACAGAAGCATGTATGTCTCAGTAAAATACTGATTAGCAGTATGCTAGGTGAAAAAAGCTCCTGAATTCAGTACACAATAGCATAGCTGGATATTCAAAGGTGAACACAATAATCAACTCCAGGGAACAGTTCTTCCAACTTTAATGGAAGCTTCTTGCTGCTTTAAGAACAGAGACAAATTTACCCTAAAAATCTAATAAGATTACTTTCAATAAGAATTTATGAAAGTTACATTTTAATAATAAATGGGTTTTCACTGGGAAAGACTTTAGAGTCTATCTGGTAATCTTGGTCTCCCCAAGAATTATAAAAAATCTTCTTCCTGGATCTGTCCCCAAATAATGATGTTTGGACCATTCTCTGATGTTTCATAGAATAGACTGCAATTTATAGCCTGTAATTAAACTGATGGAAAAATGAATTAAAGTTCATCTTTACCTGGCATCCCAGGGGGGCCAGGAGGTCCTGGGGGCCCTTGGTAGAGTCGAAGTCCAAAGTCACCACGGCAGCAGGAGCTACAGTCTGGATTCTGTGGTCCTGTTTGTGGGGGCTAAGTGCACAAAAATAAGCTTTAAATAGCTCATTCTTGAAAGGCATCAACAATACACATATTGGTTACAGATTTTTCATTATATATTCCCTGATTATATATTTGTTAAGTTTTCAGAACACTTCTTATCTGCACTTAAATCTCCCATACTTGGTCTGTCCCTGAAAATATTATTTTTGGAAGATTTAAGGGACCAACTCTTCAAGTGTTCCAAGAGTTATATGAATGTTAAAAAACAGCTTGTCCTGTTAAATAATGAGGGTTTTGAAAATACAGTAATACCAAGTAAGGCAAGTTGGATGAATATTTAAGTTAGGTTCCTATGCTGCTTTGATGATCACACGTTTCATCTGAACTTTGTTGACAAATAAGCCTATTTACAATGAGTGGATGGACACAAGGAACTTCCTTTGACCTTCAGCAAAAAACTATCCTCCACTAAACATAAAGAAGACTGTGTTGGACTGCCGGGACGAGATGTTAAAAAAATGTCTGTGCAACATATTCCTGTTCATGGCTCTAGGCTTGCAATTTTACAGGCTAATAAAATTGGGAGAACCTAAAAAAGTGCCAAGATGCATAATAAAAATTTGAGCTAACCACAAAATCTGGTGTTAGGGGAATGTGATATTCGTAGTTGTCGGTGTATAACTATGAAAATTCGATTATATTCTGAAACTAATATCAGTGTGTAAATAAATGATAATAAATGAGTTTATTGTACACAGCTCAGCAACTGTAATAGTAGTTTTGTTTCAGTACTTTCCCTATCCCCCCTTTTTTATTCTATTTATACTAATGGAGTCTCATTGAACCCTGGCTGGATTTGTAACTATGCTCTTTTGATAATTAAGTGGTCACAGATCTTCCAGTGGGTCAGTTCTGAGGTAGAAGTCTAGTGTTTACTTCTATTTCTCTACCTCCTTCTTATTTCTCCCTTTTTATTTCTTTTTCCCTACAATTGTTTGCTGTTATCCTGAGGTGCAAATCTGCAGTTCTTGAATTCTTTTATAGTTGCACCAATCCAACTGCTACTTTTCTCTAACCATTCTACGCCTTGTCTTCTTTTCCTTTCTTTCCACTCATCTTTATCATCCTCAAATTACTTGCCTAATGCAGACCTATTGGTTTAATAGCAGTGGAAGAGCCCCTGGTGGGAGATGCCTAACAACCATATAGAAGAGCTCTATTACTGTCCTCTATATCAACAGCTGCCTTCATCTGAAACAGTAAAGCTTTGTCTTCATGTTCTGAACAATACCAAGCACACCCCCAGAATGAATTAATTTCAAGATGTTTGGGAGTTTATGTTTATGGATACAGAAAACCTCTTTCATGCCTCCAAAATATTGGAAATACTCCAATGGGACAGACACATGCCCTATCGGTTTGGAACCACTGACAGTGGATGGATCATGGGAATAAAGGCTGACCTGACAGCTCAACAAATATGCTTCATATTCAAAGAGTTACAGAAATAGTAATACTTGCCAATAGGAAGAAAGGATTCATATTTATGAGGTTTTGGTCAATACTATGCTTATTATCTTCATTCTGGATGAGGTCTGTATTCTATGATAAAAATGAATTCTGCTTGGACTGGACAACATATTTGTGTGTTTCTTGCTGTTTAATCTTTCCCAGTTGTTAGGAAGAACATAATTGACAATCACCAGACACACTGTTCAAAGCTTTCCTAATATGAGAGAAGTAGCTCTGCTTTAAGCTCTGTGCTGAGTTTAAAATCTCCAGTTGTTTCCTGATATTGCTTCACATTCATGTCAAAAAAGAAGGCAAACTACATACACACCTGCAAATAGCAATTAAGTCATATCAGCCTAGAAATATCCAAAGACTTAGGACTGTGGATTATACGTAAGGAAAAGCATGAATCCAGAAAACTGAACTGCATGTGAGAATTGCTGTGTGCAGGCAAGATTTATTTGGGGTTTTTTTACCCAATGCACTGAAATCATGAACATCATTATTAGCTAACAAGTTTTGTCATCATAAAATAGATACTAGTGCTGGTAATAACCGAATCCTATTTGGCATTACCTCTCAAAAAGCTCAGCAGGTTATTATGTGTGAAATGAGGCAAATCCTGCCAGCATAGTTGTATGAGAACAGTTCCACTGACTTCAAAATAACACTTATGCAAGTCATAAAGTAGTATTGACTTATTATCTTTACTGATCCTTTGACTAGGAGGAAAAAAATGTTCACAGTCAGCTGCCAAGAAAAATGAATATTCAGGATATTCTTTTAATCTCAAAAAACAGAGAACTTCATGAAGAGTACATTTAAAGGAAAAACCTGTTCCTGAAGTAAAATTACACTCAAATGGGGCATAGAGATTAATTACAACCTACTTGCCTAAGGTGTCATAAGCAGCTATTTGCACATAAATTTCATGGCACAGTGAATCTTTGGCATTGTTCCCAGAACACGGATATGATTTAGGAGTTTGTGAAATGTGTATCTGCTGCATTGATATCCTAATAAAAACAGAAAACGGGAAAAATTTCTGAGGCTGTTTGCTGAATGTCCTATGATTTAGTGTGTAGGTGGCAGTTCTAGGCAACAAATGGTCTATAAAATTCCCTTAACTTGGAGCTGTGAATGAATCATAATTGGAGATCCAGACCGTTTTTTACTTCCCGATTAATTTTAGGGGTTTCTGTTACATTGTCTAAGACAATGCAGAAAATGAGCAATGTACACTCACCATTCTTGGTTCCTGTTCTGAATTTGAATGCAAAATAACATGTCTCTGCAGGCACTGAGGCTCTCCACACCTCTTCTCTAGCAAAGAATTAAACCCACCAAAACTGCCACAATTCACCAGTAGGCTAAGGGCTATCTGAAGGTTTTCAGCCTGAAAAGGAAGAATATGTCTGGTATGGCTCTCCCAAGTCACTAAGAGCTCTCGTGCTTGGGCAATGCACATTATACTTTATGTAAGTTACCAGCAGCATGGAAACTGGCCTTTTACCCAACACAACAAAGACCACTGCTATTGTCTCTATTCTGCAACAGGAAATAGGACTGTTTAAATATTTAGTAGGAGGGTGAAATTCTCCACCCATAGCGAGAATAACTAAGAAAGCAGGGACTTAGAGGTGAAACAGCTTTCAGCTATTTCAAGGAGCAGAGGGAGTTCTGACATGAATTAAAACATTTCTGTGCCACCTTTTTTACTCTTCTGCCTGGAAATCTCTGGAGTCTGGAGATGGAAAATATCTACTACGTCAGCCACTCTGTGATGGATTATCCCTGTCATGCATCTGCTAGTGCTCCGTTTAATTTCAGTAAACCAAAAATTGCATCATTTTCCAGCAAAGATTGCTTCTTGGAGAGGTCTGGCAGGTAAACCACTGCTGTCAGCTGTACTCAGACTCACTGGGCTCAGTTTTAATGTCACAGCCTCTTACCCCAGCAGGCAACTCCAAACACGTTGCATTAAACTCTCTGATAAGAGACACATGGACCCCTAAATACAGTGACACTTACTGTTAGGGAGAGTTTGACCCCTAAAAAAGTTGTAATTTGTTATCTGAAATAATGTTGAGTTAAAGGGGGATTTTGTTTAAGTACCAGTAATACATGGTCTGTAATATGCAGCTGCACAGTTTTCTCTGCAGTAAACACATACTAGGTGGATCATTGCAGTGTACACTTGATGGCTTACACTGTTTATATATACATGCGTGCAATTTAACATACCTACGGTTAAATATCCATGTTGCCAAGTGCTCTGAAGGAACATACAACTCCTGTCCAAGAAATATGAAATACAAAGCACTATAAAGCTTAAAAACAGGGAATATAGTGGTGTATTAAACCTATTCCCATCCTTGGATGTGTTTCAGTTCTTTAAGTCTATGACACAATTAAAACCAAATCTCTCTGCCATCACAAAGTACATTATTATTCAGCATTTGTCTGCATGTCCATGATTTTTAGAATTCAAAATATAATAGTTTGATCTGAAAGAGTGTTAAAAATCAGATAGTAAAAGATGGACTATACAGCACTTGAACATTTGTATCAACAAAAGGAACAAAGCTCTCATGGTCTTGTTTCTAAAAGGCATCAATCAATAAAAATTTGATTTGAGTGGAATTTTGTTTTGCCTTGTGCTAGGAAAAGCTTCATCTTCTGCCTGTCAGATTTTTCCTTTTAAATTCAGACTGCAATATTTTATGTATAATCAAATTATACCATTTTCCTTTTGCTGTGAGCTAGTTGACTATAATGCCTAAAATGCCATGTAAAAGGCATGAAAAGATTCCCAGTTTAAGACGTATACTAGAGATGATTGAGTTTCATTACAAGTCTTTTTTCCTCTGAAACTATTGAGTTGATATATATTATTAAATTTACTTATTACATTAATATCCGTGTTTTTTCAAGCTATTCCTTAAAATAAAGTTTTTGAACACTCAGAGTTTCATTATGTTTCATAGCTTTAAAGAATTTACTTTATAGTCATAATTTTCAAGTATTCTCTGCTAATTGAATAATTCCAAATGCCTCTACAAATTCTGTAATTTTCTTTCACATCCAAATGAGTTAACAGAATATAAAACTGCAATATATTACATGAGCAATACCTTGAAATAGTTAAGAGACAGTATATCAGAATACAAGACTGCACAGGATCACATTTTCAGCAAAACAAAGGGCTGCTCTGTATTTTGAAACCAGTGTCCCCCAACACTGCTGGTTCTACCAGCTCATTAAAAGATTCTATAAAGCAACCCAGCAGAATACAGACCAACACACAGCTTTAATAAAAATGTTTTCATAAATAAATCACTGATAATCTTAATAAAAAAAAAATCTCATTAGCTTTAAAATATCTTTAAAAGATTAATTCAGAGTACCTGGACTCTATCTGAGGTAGTCAGTTCTACATCATCTACCTCTGGTCTCAGGACTTTTTGAGTGCTATTATCAACAGTCCACTCTATAAGTTGACTCCGCTGTTTCAATATTTCCCTGCTTCTGGAACCTGTATGGCCAGTCTGGTGGTGACTTTGCAATACTTTGGCCACTGGTTTATAAGATCTTCTGCTCACCTCCATGTATTCATCTTGACACAGGCAAAATGGAAGAAAAAATAAAGCCAGTAGATGCCAATTGATGAAATCCTTCTCTGCCATGTTATGCAAAATAATTTTGCAGAAATCCAGTAAATGCTTTGCAGGAGAACCTCTTTGCTGCACCAGGAGTTATGTGGTCCTTTCAGCTTTTCCACTAGTAAGCCTGGCACTGAGACCAGTACCAGGTTTTATACGGTTGCGTGCAATAAATAAAACTAAAAATGCCAAAGTGACAGGATTCTTCATCCAAAATCAGTCATGCTCCTTTAAACAAACCAGGCATTATTCACCACTTCACTACCACAAGGAAAATTGATTTGTATGCTGGAAATGACCACAGCATTTAACGGACTCCCGTGGTTCCTATTTGGGGGCATTAAAAAATGTAGCACCTTTTCTTTGGCATGTTTTTGTTTAAGCGTGAAAAAATGTGATGGAAATGGAGAACATGTGGCTGATGGTTTATGCTCCTTGATTAGACGTGGAAAGGCTGTGAATTCACACTCTTAAATGTCTTTTGGACACAGTCACCTTCCTTATTTGCCAGGAAATTCACACACACAAATGCGTCAGCCTAGTCCGAAAATCCTTCCAAGAGCAATTAGGAAACAAAAGCACACGAGGAGTTTTTGCATATGATCCTGACCCAATGTCTGTTTCTGACTATGCTTTTCATTCACGAAAAGTAAAATATTGAATTTCTGTCAGTTGGCCAGCTGTGGAAGGAGACTGGGTAAGGAACTCTGAAAAAACTGGGCTGAATTCAGATTCACAGAGCCTCGTTTCTCAGCATTAGTTTAACATACTCAGCCAGGCAATATTTTTTCCCTTGAGTTCCCTGTGTTTGTTTTCCTAAATATAACTGCCAAAGCAAATTTTATATCTTCTCTACAAAGTAAACATAAATTTACTGAGGGCTTATTTCAGACTAAAAGGATCAAATTATATATGTATAATAATATCCTTATTATATTTTTGAACCAAGCATTATTATCCTCTAGAAAGCCACAACTGCAGAATGCAGTTTTGCAAATGCATCCACAATATATATGCACACCCAACCTTCCCAAGAGCAAGTAGCTCCTTGGCCTGTGGGAAACACTTCAGTACATGGCTACAACATTACCGAGGGCATTAATCCCAGGCAATGACCCCTCACTCCACAATGCAATGGACTCGCTCATACTCAAAGTGTTCAAGGCTGAACCACTCTGATTAGCATTTGGCTGAGGCTCCTCTGTGACCTCTGGGGTGCTCTGTGGCCCTAAATTATCCACCTAGTTTCATTTTTTTTCCCCTTTTCTTGCCATTCAGTTGCCTGACAAAAATGTGAGGGCTGTGGTGCAGGATGCTACAGTGGTTGTTTTCAGAGCATGAAGCTAAGGTTATGTGTTTGAGAATGGGGTGTGAGCGAACTAAGAGTATCAGGTGCCTGTTGGAACGGTAATGAAGGTTTCATCCATCTAGAATGCAGTCTCTGAAGATAGTGATCCCCAAATACCACCTAGGCTTCACTTTGAGGGGGCAAGTCAACGGTGCACTTCAAAAGAGATCCTGGGACCAAACAATGATAGGACCAACCAGAAAGCCAAGACACACCAGTGAAATTAAGTGCTAAGTTAGTTATTTGGTAGTGTAAAAAGCCCTAATCATACAAGCGTGCGATGGCAGCAAAGTGTAACACCACTGGCACTGCTAAACAAGGGAAATCAATTACATCTCCTAAAATAAACCAGTTTCATTGATTGCAGCTGCAAGGGGCAGACAGCCTGTGTCTTCACTCCCTGGCATATTGCTAATGTGGGGATGAGGTGTGGAGCTGAAGAAACTAAGCCAAATCTTAATCCTTGTGAAATCATAGGAAACCCTGGGTTTGACACCAAGTAAGAAGGATACAGATCAAGCAGCAAAGACTTTGAAAGAGGCTGTGGCTATTCTGTTTTAGAAGAAAGGTCCACATTGTGAAGTCTGTTTATTCAACCCCTTGTAGATGCTGGAAGGGGTGAACAATTGGTGGGTGAGAAATTGCCCTCTGCTCTATGTTCATTTCTGTGGGAGACAGCAAGACAAGTCATGTCACGGGAGGAGGCACAGGCGGGGGATGTGGTGGAGAAGGTTGAGCAATGCTCCACTGGGGTAGCAGAAGCACTGGTGTCAGCATTGGCTAGTACCTAGCCACTTGCCTTGGTAATTTCATATTTAGCAGCCCACAGAGAGGAGTGTGGGGTCATGCCAGTCACCCAGAAAGGCAGTGCCAGCCCGCATGGACATGCAGGGTCTGAGGTGAGCCAGCACAGGGGCAATGCTCAGGGCTAGTGGGACTGAAGGCAGCCAAGGGCAGGTTTTCCCTTTTAATCCTTCTCCACTGGCCAAGTGTGGCGTAAGAGCAGAAACCTCAGCTGCTGTGGCCTTGGTGTTTCCCCTTCAGGATAAACACGACCTGCTGCCTTCAGCACTCCAGCTGTTTCAGTGACAGCCCCAGGATCTGGGGCATCTCCTGGTAATCACAGCCCGTAGGCTTTCCAGAAAGAGCTATGTGTCCTTGCTTCATGCTTTTGTTGTATTCATCTTCCTTATTTTGAAGCTCTTATGGCAGGAATCTTAATTCAAATTCAGTGAAATCCTGGATTCTCAAGCCAGATGTTCAGGATCATTGAATAACACAGCATAGATAGCTCTTAAGCCTTGCCTCAGTGCACAAGTACTAATTAACAGAATAGCCTTGTATAAGGTATTGGTTAGACTATGCTTTATGACTACTGAAAATCTTGATTTAAAGAGAAATGCACATATTCTAGTTATTTCACTGGGCAAGGAGAGAAGGAAAAGAATTTACTGGAGAGTGAAGCAAGGCTTCTTGAAAACACAGTTCAGATTTTGGAAGCTGTTGCCATCAAAATGGGGTTTCTTTTTTCAAGGAGAGGATTTTCTTGGTAGGAAAGGAGTTTGAAAACCCTAGACTCTGTAAAATTGGGAATGACTCAGAGACAAACATTAATTTGTCTTGGCACTTCATAATTTGATTCAGCAAGTTCTGGGACAGCATTGATGTTTTCAGCTGCCATTAAGGCTTTCATGGCTTTCCAAGCTCTGTTGCAGAAGCTTCCTGTGGCAAATGTTTCCAACATGAGTAATGAACATCCACAGCACCCATGTCCCAAAGGGAGGAGAAATAAAACCAAAGAGTTCTGCGCTTCAAAGCCCCCATCTATCATTTCACGGGAAAGCTGAAACAAGCTTGTTTCTTGGCAGCTATTAGAAAGAAGAAAAATACCCTTCCTGACTTTCTAATAGAGTCCACCTGGTTCCTACCCATCACTGCTGTGGTGGTTTGATGCTTCATGATGCTTCACACATCTTTTGGTCCAAATTAATAATAGAGTTTAGACTTTGCTCTTTTATTTCCAGTCTTTTGTATCGAATCTCATCTACAGATATTTTGCTGCCCATTCTTCTTCTCTGTGGCTTTATCAGGGAATAGCTAGCAAGGCCCACAAAATCATGGTCTGCATGCAGAAATTTTGAACTCTGAAGTGAAAAGCAATGGAGAAACTGATTCTGATTTTTAATGCTTGATATCCAAATGGTCGAATACACTTATCCACAAGTGTGAACTGAATCTAAAATGACAGACATCAAAATAGCAGTGCATTGAATTAACTTTGTACTGGAATGAAACAATGAAAGTTTTTCATGCTGACAAAAACAAAGCCTACTGAGCTGGATATGAGAAAAGGACTGACCTAAAAGGAATGGCTTTCCTTTTAGTTGCAGGGCCAGTGTGTGTTTGGGGAATGCTGACAGAGAATGAAATCTGACCCTCTCTCTACCTCCTCGCTTTGTGTTTGCACACTCAGCATCACCCTTCCAGCAGTTGCCAGCTGAGCTCAAGCACAGCCGTAATTACCTTTCCCCTGTCAGACTCTGACAGCAGAACATGACTCTGTCATGGTCATCAACAGTTTGAGATGAAGTAAAGGGCATGTATCTTTTTATGTCAGATACTAAAATATTAGCTAAAATGCAATAACTGCTGGGTGAAAGCTGCTTCCCACCTTCTCTGCAAGCAAAAATTCTACTCTGTGAGGAAGAGGACTCTCATTAGTGTGGTTTTCATATTGGTATTGGGAAAGCAGGTTATTAGTGAGGCTGTTGTGTAAAATTGCAGACCATCTCCACTGAGCCACACTAAGAGAGTCAGGCCACAGATGAAGGGATGAAGGCCACCCAGCACCAAAACACCATGATACATCAACTACTGCGAAATTCCTTGTCCACTATAGCTCTCTGGCCTCATTACTTCCCGAGTATGCTCCCAGCACTGCCCATTGTCTCAATGGCACTTCTACCACTCCTGCAGCAATGCAGAGATGAAGTCTCCTCTCTCCAGAGCCAATGCAAAATGCCTGGCATTGTGTGGCCCTTTGGCACGCTGCTGCAACAGCCATGGACAGAACCCTCAGACCTCAGCGTGGCTTTGAAGCCTATTCCAACCTCTGTGCTGGCCATGGCAAACCCACAGGGGCAATTGAATATTTTCATTGAAGGTTTCTGTCATCTGCTCCCGGTTTCTGCAGGAGTTTTGGTCAGTAATGAGAACTCAGGCAAAACCTACCATGCTCCTCCCCAAGAAAACCTCCAGAGATGGCCCACCAAGGCAGATTCATGGGGCTTTCCAAGTGTTGTGCACCCAAAAAGGGCTTACAGTCTACGCAACATCTTTTCTGTGGCTAAAAGTTTCTTCTCCTGTGACCCACTGCCACTGAGCTCTGCAGTTGGTGACAGGGCAGTGAGTGCTTGGGTGTTTCAACACCCAAGATGTGTGTAGTTTGAAGTTTCACCAGTTCCCAGAGGTACACAGCAGTGAGGTGTGTTTTGTCAATATTTTCCTCATTAGTTATGGGAAGATATCAATAGATGTTGGAGGATTACAATGAGGTAGATCGAGCTCCACCACATGGCTTCTGACCTCACCTGAAACAGATGAGTCTCCCTAACCTTGATTTGTCCATGAATCAAAATTCTCTTGCCTTGCTTGACACAGGCATTTTCTTTCCAAGATAATATGAGAGCTGGACCTGGGGTCCTGGGCCCCCACAATTTGCCAGGGGAGGTAACCTTGGGTGATGTGCTCCAGCATTCCTGGACTGCCACTGCTGCTTCATCCCTCTACTTTTTACAGCCCAAAACCCCATCTTTTCCCACTCTCCAGATGCCTAAACTAAGGGTTCCCCTAAACAAAAGTATCAGAAATGGGCAGATACTTGGGCCTGAGCTCCTGGCTGCCAGCAGTGCTGCAGTCTGGGTGATCCTCCAAAATATAGGGCAGTATCCGCCAGCTCATCTGTACAAATCCTCATTCCAAAATATGCACTGGAGACACAGACCCATTCACTCCTTCAATGCCATTTTCAAGGATCCGTGACAAACTGCCTGGATCAGACTGTCAACAGTCCCAGACAGGATTGCCAGGTGGTTTATCCAAGTCTCTTTCAAACTTGCAGAAATAGATTTCACAGTGGTGATAGGGCCCTGGTGGTGGAACAAATAATGCAGTGTGATAAGCTTTTTCCAGTCTGCAATGCATCAATTATCCGTCTCTAATTGAAGAGCCAGAGCACGGTGGCTTCCAAGAAAGCAGGATGGGGAGAGAACAGACATGGTGCCAAAAAAATAGTCGTGGTCAACATTTTTGTCAGGGATGGATATCCTGTTTTGGATTAAATGTGATCTAACCTGATTCCTTGGCTTCATCTTAATTCACCATTTTTTTCCTCAAGTTTCAAAATGTTTGAATTTGTTACTTGAAATACGCTCTTCTCTGCAGTTTCTCTGTTCTGGCCTGGGCCAAAAGTGTAACGGATAAAATACCACAGAAACAACCACTCATTACTTTAAACACCCAACAAGAAATAAAGAACATCTTGTGAGAAATCCTGTTCTGACTGCATCCCCGGCTCAAACTTTGCATGTGCAGGAGATGTGAGCAGTTCAGATTAGGTTTTCTGGTTTTGGGTGGAAAGCCAATACATAGCCCCAGGTCCACCAGTACTCAAGCCCATTCTTCTGCCCTGTTCTTTCATTCTGCCAACGAAATACACGATGACAAAGCACTCTCAGTGGGCTCTTGTATCCAGGAAGGGTCAAAAATAAACCATAAAATATTTATCTGGGGACTGTAAGCAGAATTCTAGAATTTATGTGACCTTATGTCACATAAATAATTTTTAAGGGCCCAGATTTAGCAGAGTTTCTCAAGTTCCAAAGATGTATCAAAGATATTTCTTCAGGAAAGCATGCCATTAAGTGAAAATCAGGACTTATATAAATGGTCAAACTCTCCCAGGAGTTCTCCCTACCCTCCTTGGACACCAGATGAAAATGAACTGTGTTTGACCTATAACCTATTAACCCAGTAAGATCTGGTTGCTGTGATAGTTCTTGACCATTCATATCATATTATTAAAGTCTTTGTTTTATGTGTGTATTGACACATCATCGATCAAGAGTGGGCTGTTAGGAAAATGGCAGTGCTATAGTTTTGGATTACAAGCTTCTGGTGAGATATGTAGAGGTCACTAGAAGAAAGGTCCAAGCGCTTTCTTGTGAATGCACTTTGTCCAAGCTCCAGCCAAAATGACAAAGCCTGTGTTGCCACAGTTGGGATGCAAAGGTCATGAAACAGATAAAATAAATCACATTGTGGTCAGAGGACAGATGTCCATTACTTGATTTTGCTAAATTACCTGTATTACCTACTAATAATATATACCCAGAATGGGCCAGCTTTCAAGAAGCTAAGAAATCATCCCTAGAAAAAGAGAAAAATATTTGGCTTATCAGAACAACCCAGGCCAACCTAGCACATAAAGCCAGCCAGGTGGAGTGTTCTGCAGGCCTACCTGTTTCCTTCCTTTCTTGCCCTTGTAAAAGGTTTCTGATAAATACCCCATCCACAGGCACCTATTTACTGTAGAAGAAGCAGAAAATGGATAGAATGGGGACATTTGGAGACATTCACTTTCATTCATTGCCTGCCTATTTGAGCTAAAAATATTTTTTAACATATATACTGTAATAATAACTGGGAAAGAGCCACATGGACTGGAGATGAGTAACCTCTCTTACAGACCTAGCACTCCTTGCTGGGTAAAAGCCCAGTCAACCATCACTGGTTATAACAGAAAAGAATGAGCTTCCTGCTAGGAAAATCTATGTTTGTCTTCCTAATTTGGTTTCCAGAAATTCACTTTCATGGGGAAAAAGAAAAAAAATATATAGTTTGAAAAGGAAATTATATCACCATGAGTGGGTTTTACGGCATTTGCAAAATATTATGGCTTTATACACTTGAGGAATTCCTTGTTCTTCCATAGAAAAGGATGGATGTTCCTACAACACTCCCCACACTTACAGACCTGTTCCTAGACCTGGTACCAATGATACTCAGGCCTTCAGTCTCAAGACTGTCAGCAATGACTCTCTCTGGTTGAAGACTTGCAGGAGTTTGTTCACTTTTTGGCCCCCACATTTGTCACCAATTGTCTCATCCCCTTATGAAAGCCCTTGAGCTGATTCGGAATGAGTGAAGTGGAAATAAAAGTGAGCTAGACCCAAATTTTTTGCCTGGACACCTCTGTTCTCTGGCAGTGCCGTAGGCATGCCTGTTCCTCCTGCTGTTTCAGGTGTCCATGTTACTTGAAGTTTCCACTCCACCAAAGATGCAAGAGCAGTCTGCCAGCTCCTGGGCTCCTTGCTGCAATTAAGGACCTGAACTTTGTCCACCAAGGACAACAGGATCCCTTGCTTTGCTCTTCCTTTGTATGTATCCTGCAGGAATTAAACAAGCAGGATAGCTTATTTACAACTACACATCAAGGGACTGACGCTGCAACCTGCCATATCTATCACAATAGTCTCTTCAGGAGAGAGGGGTGGTGGGAGTAGCCAAGGGTGGCTCTGGGAGTCATGATATCATTTTAGCATTAGCCAGGTGATGTAAAGGCTGTCCTTCGACCCTGCAACTCTAGTGTGAGCAGGCCAGGCACAGCAAGGCGATGTCTCCAGTCTGTGGTGTGCTGTCCTGGAGGCAAGATGCACCATGTGAGTCAGTTTCCATGAGCACAACCATACATGCTGACAAGATGAATAAAATGTTCTGCCACAGCATAAATAAAATGTAAACTGCATCATCAGGCAGTGTGAAAAAAACAGGTGAGAAAGCAATGCTACCTAAGGTTTTTGACCTTTAAGCTGGCAGAAACTGAAGGATTTCCTCAAGTTCCTTCTGCTAGCAGTGCTGAGCTGGTGTCTTGCCCCTTTCTTGGTAAGACTGATACTCTGGGATAATACAAAACAAGTTAGAATACCCTTTTTGGTGGTGGCTTAGCCACAAATGGTAATGTTGCTTTCTGAGATGGCTATAGGGTTGTAGGATCAGGGATAATTCCTTCACAGAGCAGTTCTGGCTGTCCTTGAGCTTTCGTAAGTAAGGAAAGATATTATCTCCCTTGAACTGAGCAATTTAACTGTAATCATTAGAATCATTATGATTCTACGATTTGTTACAATCTGCTTCCATCCCTCTTTCCCTGTCTGTCTCATTGCTTTTGACAAAAGTTAGCTGTTTCTCAAGTCTACAGTGACATAATCCATACAGTACCAGTCACTCCACTAATTGCTCTGTACTCTGCCACCAAGGATGCAGGGACCTCTTGATTTGCTCTTCCCCTGTATGGATCCTGCAGGAATTTTGTCAACAAGGACAGCCAAAAAGCTTCTTTTTCTGTAACATAAAACTAAAAGTCATAAGAGTGGCTGAGGATCCTGGATAAGCCATTCATCTTCTACAGCATGGTCACAGCCACAGACCCCCAAAATATTCAGAAGCGGGGCAGTGAGAGGCTGTCAAAGCTGCCCCATTCCCTGTTTTGGGTGACCCTGACCCTACTAAAGGTGTAGGCTTATGCAAACATTGTGAAGTTTTATTATGTGAGACAGACTCCAAATAAAAAAATAAAAAAGATTACACTCATTTAAAAAGTGGATGGACACTGAGCTGGTATCTTTGCTATCATCTCTTGCCAGAATGTTCTATTTCAAAACCAGCTTCCCTATCAGCATATAATTGCTGTGTTATGGCCACCCACACCACTGCTATGTCTATTTACTTTGTTAGAAACACATTATGGAAAGATATGCTGTTTTTAATTTTTAATACACTTTCTGGAAAGAAAGCATTTCTTTCTACAAGTCTTACCAAAGAAAAACTAGCAGAGATAAGGCTACTTTTCTAAATCAATTATCCCTAAGGTGTATGAATTAATTTAGTTTCTTGTTGACTCATTACTGTTTCTGTTTAGGAGAAAAAAATGGCTTTAATTTTTTTTTTTTTAAGAGAAGTCAATAACTTTGACACCTTTGGCAATTTAAAGCTCACAAGTGCAGAAGTTTGAATGGCTTCATAGGAGGTGTAATTTTTTCATATAGAGTTCAGATTCATTTAGCCATCACAGGATTTGGAAGGTAATAGAGACACATCTAACACATCTGTAGAAAAGCCTCAGAAACCTCTGGACACAGAATATGCTAAAGCAGACAAATGTACTGATCTGATTTTAATGTTACTCATTAGTTCACAAGAAAAACAGATGGGACATTGAATTATGGCCAAGAGATTTTCTGCAACGGGACATGTTTGGTTTAACAAGTTTCACTGTGCACCTGTAATTTCTATTAACTTCATCAGTAATGTCAAATTCAGCTTCTGGTCTGAAAGAAACCCGAGTATTTTTATGAAAGGCTCAGCCACAGAGTTGTTAGCAAATCTCTGAGCAGAGGTAATCCTCATGCACAAGGCATGCTCCTCCACCCTTAGGCTGAGTTAAGGGGTTGGTTTGTAGGAAAAGCAATGCTATCCATGTGATCGGCATGTTGATATTGCTGCTGTGGCCTGCAGTAGGCACAGGTGAAGCAAGCGGCTGCCAGGGTGCAGTCTGAAAGACAACAGCAGCATCACAGTGGCGTACAAGGAAGAGAAACTCTGCACCCTACCGCAGCCTTAGGCGATAGTCTGCGGTTGCAACAGCAAAGCCATCAGAGCCTGCCTGCCTGGGGTAAAGCTGTGGGACCGCAACCCCTCCAGGGCAGCAGGAAACTGGTAGGAAGCCAGCCAAGGTCAGACCCCCTCCTTCCCGCTGGCTGAGGTGGGTTTGGGAGAGTGGGGCTGGGGCAAATTTTCATCTTACCCCATCTCCCCAGGGCAGCAGCTTTCAGCTCCTCTTGGAGACTTAGTTTCACCTGTTGATAAAACTGGTGCAGGAAACTAGTCACAGATGCTGCTTTTAAATAATTATTTTTCAGATTAACACTGTGCTTCTCAGGGTGCCTCTCGAAGAACAAAACTAAATGCTTTCAAGTAACTTCTGAAAGTCTTCAGAGTTATATCGTTACCATGTGCTGCAGGTGATGGGATTTTCTGCTGCTGATCCTTACCCCGTTTCCCCTGCCCTCCGAAACACATCACATTGCACAGATTATCTGAGTCCAGTAAAACAGGCAAGCACATATTTTCCTGAAAACAAGGAAAAATCAGTTCCCACCAGCAGAAGTATGCCAGGAGGTTACACACACAGACGAAAGGTGAGCAGCAGAGACAGAGGCTAAAGGTCTCCACCCAGCCCATCAGGAGAGAAGTGCTTGTGCAACTCAGAAACCCAGATTTACCATCCCACAGTAGTGTCTGTGGCTGGAGCTGGTCTGGAGCAACCGGCTAAAGTTTCACGTCTAGCTGACCACAGACACTTTGCTAGGCTTACAGTTTCTCTCAAACTGGGTTTGCACAACTGTCCCAGCCCCCTGCAGCACAGAAAACATAGGGGAAAGGGACCTCATCTACCTTCTTCCTAGTAGCAAGCCTTAACTGAGTCCTTAGTTTAAGCAATATCAGACAGAGACTGCCCATTGCAAGTCCAAACATCATTTGTAACACACTTTTCTGCTGGGCTTGGACTGGGGTCTTGCTGCAGATTCATTTCTCACCCAAACTAAGGTTCGCTACCTGCAGTGTGAAATGGGCTCCTGCTGTAATAGGCACCACAGAACAGAAATGTTTGCCTTCGGGGAGAGGAAACCTCAGAAGGACAGCAACTTCTAATGATCTGACTTTACTGTCAAAGCAAGTAGGATGCTACGCATGCAGAGAGTAGAGAAGCAAGAGCTGCCACAGGATCAGTACTCCACATCACTGCCTGTTGTGGACGCCCTACTGTGGAGCTTCATGCTAGGGACAGTGGAGGGAGGGAAAGTAGGACAAAAAAGAGGAAGGAAACATGTCAGCTGAGGCCAGGCTTAGCTATCTAAAGTACTCATATATGTGTAAGCTCCGTCAATAGAGAGAGAAATCAGCCCAGCTTGTCTCCATGCCTGGAGCACATAGCATGCCTGCACCTTGCTGACGAAGGAGCGAGATCATGCCTGGTGCCACACGTCCCTTTTAATTGAGGAAAAACTGGAACTAAAGCTGGCGTCAGACATAGCAATGGGATCTGCAGGAAGATGTCACCAGGGAGCAGTCAGCCATTTGTGCCAGCTGGAGCAAGCTGCTGGCAAGTGCTGCAGGCACCTGCAGGGCAGCTGCTCTCTTTGTGCCAGCTCCACGTCGCATCGCAGGGGTGGGTGTAGATGAGTTATCCCCCTTTTTCTTCCCATATTTTCCTGAGTATCCTTCCTTGCTAACTTGAAAGAAGCTGGCTGGAGCAAAAGCTACAACACGGTATGACTCTTCATCACAATGCCGGAGGAGGGATCAAAGGTACTGAAAGTAGGGACAAACTCAATTTTGATAGTATGAGAACAGAATGTTACTTCTGTATGAGACACGTGATAGTCTGGACTGGCTTCCAAACATCAGACTACATGTGTTCAAAGAAATAGGATCAGGGGAGCAACATATTTACCTACTGGATAAATCTCATTCCAATCCGAAGGGCAGAAAACTAGCTTACAGATTCAGAAATCTTACATAAAGGCATTAATTAATATTTTGCCCACTGGATCTCCTTACAGTATCACAGTATCACAAGGCTGGAAAGGACCTTTGAGATCATCGAGTCCAGCCTATGACCCAACACCAACACCTACCTACTCATCATCTAAACCATGGCACTAAGAGCCTCATCCAATCTCTCTTTAAACACCTCCAGGGACAGTGACTCCACCACCTCCCCAGGCAGCGCATTCCAATGACCAATCACCCTTTCAGTGAAGAATTTTTTCCTAATATCAAGCCTAAACCTCCCCTGGCGAAGCTTGAGACCGTGTCCTCTTGTCCTGTCGCTGGTCGCCTGAGAGAAGAGACCAAGCCCTGCCTGACTACAGCCTCCTTTTAGGTAGTTGTAGAGAGCAATAAGGTCTCCCCTGAGCCTCCTCTTCTCCAGGATAAACAACCCCAGCTCCCTCAGTCGCTCTTCTTACACAGTACCCTGTAAATGTAGCAGGAGCAGTTCTTGTCATTCATCCAGCCACACATCCATCTACCCTCAGCTTTAATACCTTACTTCAGAGATCCGTGTTGAAAGCTGTAAATAGAGTGGTTCATGCTGTGGCTCTCATGCATTTGAATTTTCTCTCTTCTTCATATATTGAAGTGATGAACACCATCTAGATCTAAACCTTCAAAAATTATCAAAGGCCTGGAATGCTTCCTCTAAGAAGAGAAGCTAAGAGAGTTGGGATTGTTCAACTTGGAGAAGAGAAGGCTCTGAGGAGACCTTATTGTGGTCTCTCAATACTTAAAGGGGGCTTATACGAAAGACAAGGAAAAAGCTTTTAGCAGGGTTTGTACCAATACAACGAGGGGCAATAGTTTTAAACTAAAAGAGAAGTTTAGACTAGATATTAGGAAGAATTTTTTTACAATGAGGGTGGTGAAACATTGGCACAGGTTGCCCAGAGAGGTGTTATATGCGCCATTTTAAGGTCAAGTTGGATGGAGCTCTGAGCAACCTGATCTGCTTGAAGACATCCCAACTGCAGGGAGGCTGGACTAGATGACCTTCATGGTCCCCTCCAATCCAAACAATTGTAAGATTCTATGATTCTACAATTCTACATCTGGGCAGGGCATAGGTTTCATATGACTTTTTCCATTGCTCTCTGGTACAGGTCACAGCTGTTCCATTGGAAGCTGGACAGCCTTGAAACATTTACACACCATTGCCTGTTTACACATTTTTCTGAGGCCTTGTG
This sequence comes from Neomorphus geoffroyi, assembly GCA_033558235.1. Taxonomy (NCBI): domain Eukaryota; kingdom Metazoa; phylum Chordata; class Aves; order Cuculiformes; family Neomorphidae; genus Neomorphus; species Neomorphus geoffroyi. The sequence goes on from JAUMJM010000048.1 coordinate 5,691,079, forward strand.
TGAAATATGGCTGGAAAAATCACTTCAAAACTTACCCGTCTATTCTTATTGTTACAAGCCAAATGCTCATGATTAATCATAAAATCATAGAATGGTTTGGGTTGAAAGGACCTTAAAGTTCATCCAGTACCAGCCCCTCCTGCCATGAGCAGGGACATCTGGTTGCTAAAGGCCCCATCCAACCTGGCCTTGAACACTTCCAGAGGGGGCATCCACAGCTTCCCTGGGCAACCTGTAGCAGTGTCTCATCACTCTCATCAGGAAGAATTTCTTCCTCATGTCTAATCTAAATCTTTCCCTTCCAATTTCAAGCCATTTCTTCTCATCCTGTCACTACTTGCCCTTGTAAAAAATCCCTCCCCAGCTTCTCTGTAGTCCCTTCAGATACTGGACTGCCACTATGAATTCTCCCCAGAGCCTTCTCTTCTCCAGAGAGAAGAGCCCAGCTCTCTCAGCCTGTCCTCATAGCAGAGGCACTCCAGCCCTTTGATCATTTTTGTAGCCCTCCTCTGGACCTGTTCCAATAGTTCCATATCCATATTATGTTGGACACAGTACTCCAGTTGAGGTCTCACAGGAGTGGAGTAGATGGGGAGAAATACCTCCCTCACCCTGCTGGCCACAATTCTTTTGATGCAGCTCAGCATACTGCTGGCCTTCTGGGCAGCGAGCAGGCATTGCGGGCTCATGTCGAGCTTCTCATCAACCAAAACCCCTAATTCTTCCCCACAGGGTTGCTCTCAATCACATCGTCGCCTATTGATTTGAAACTGCAGATTGCCCCAACCCAAGTGTAGGACCTTGCATTTGGCCTTGTTGAACCTCATGAGGTTCACACAGGCCCACTTTTGGACTTTCAGGTCCCTCTGGATGACATCCTGTCCTTTTGGTATGACCACTGCCCCACTCAGCTTGGTGCCATCTGCAGACTTTCTAAGGGTGCACTTGATCCCTCTGTCAATATCATTAATGAAAATATTAAACAGAACTGGTCCCAGTGTGGACCCCTGAGGGACACCGCTTGTCCTGCGTCTCCATCTGGACATGGAGTCATTGACCACTCCTCTCTGAATGTGACCATCCAACCAATTCCATACCTACCAAAGAGTCCACCCATCAAATCTGTATCTCTACAATTTAAAAAGAAGGATGTGTGAGGGACTGTGTCAAAGGCCTTGCAGAAGTCCAGATAGCTGACACCTGTTGCTTTACCTATGTCCACTGATGTGGTCACCCCATCGTAGAAAGCCACCAGGTTAAGTTCACAGACCTGAACATTGAGTTTGTGTCAAAATTTTATTAACTCATTTATAGCTATGTGATGAAAAACATGCAAAGATCAAGCAGACTAAAGTACTTCATCTCCCTTACACATATGCAGATACTATGACCAGAGCAATGTAAATGGCTTTCGAGATAGAAGAACTCCACAAGTGTGGAGTTACCTTCATGAAATGATACCTGCAGCATAGTGAAGTGGGTGATAGTAGTGGCAGAGCTCCCTGCATCCAGTGCTTGACTTTCACTAGCTTCAGCTCCTGCAGACAAGTCTTCTCCTGAAAAAGTAAAAGTTTATTTCTGTTCTGACACCTTTACCCCTTCCCAAGGAAATAATGTCACACACCAGAATATTTCCAACGACTTCACCCACTCAGGTAGGCATGAAAGAACTCATTTTAATTACCGAACAATACAATTAGCACCAAGAAGTGTTTTACATTAGACTCACTTATGAAAAATTTAGTTTTTCTTATTTTGTTAAAAAAAAACTTTTGCAAAACATACCTGGTGAAAATAATGACTGAAGTCTTTGAAGTGCTGAAAAAATCCCTTCATTCAGGGGTAGTACCAAAATTCCAGTTCTGGTCCCAGTTTATTGAAGTCCTTACACCAGTATTTTCATCTATCTTGATTTCATAAAGAGTTTATGTTCCTTTCCTGGTCTGGGACTACATAAGGAACCTGGTCTCTGTGTACAGCAGATAGGATGCTGGGGAGGCTGAAGAAACTTCTATGGGCCCCAAGGGCCAGGGAGAATTTGGGCATTCAATACTAAGCCACATCCCAGAGCTTCTTGTGAAGGTCATTCAGAAACCGCCTTTGGCTGAGAAGGGAAGGATACATCCAAGCAACAATGTCAGTTGGTCGGACTTGCTTCTGGAAGGGAAAGAGCAAGTTTAGAAAACACAGAGAGACGTCTAGACTAGATGACGAAAACCACAGGTGGATAGCTTAAAATTCTCCTTTACACTGGAGATTTCCTGCATATCAGGATTACTGGGGCTTTGCTTGTCAGCCCTGCTATGTTTTTGACCGTGCAGAAAAACGTGAGATGTAGAAAATCCATTCCTGGGAAATGAAAAGTAGGAATTTGCTGAGCACTTTTTAACTAAGTTATCCAGACACAGTATTCCCACTTATGCCAATCCATTTTAAAGTAATACCTATATTTACTCTGGTTACATACTTAAGCAACTAACTTACTTTGCTCTTGTGAAATTTGTTAAGTGTTTTAGGCCCCATATGTGTTACATAGTAGTTACGTAGTGAGTAGTGCTGCCAGTCCTTGCAATCACAAGGGAATTTTGCAGTGTGAATATGTTGCTCTAAACTGCAGCATTCTGACGGATGGCTGTGCGAGAAACCAGCTTTTAAACTTGTGAGAAAGACTGGTAAAGAATGCCGGACTAGAAATTCTTTGTTGTTTGGGTTTTTCTTTAATTTAAAGCCGGTATGTATCTGAGTGCTTGACTTAGAAAGTATTGACAGAGCTCATCACAAAAATATGACTTTGAAGACATAAAGTCAGAGTAATACCACTGAATAGGCTTATTTCTCTAGGTCTCACTTCAATAGAAACAACACCATCTGTTACTCTCCATGCTGTCAATCACAGCAGCTTTTTCTCTGCTGAGTTGATGATCAGGCGAAATGAACCATGTGCAATAGAAATTAAACAAGGAGAAAAATGTTGATTTTCAAGGTGGGCTTAGACTGGAATAATTTAACCTGATCTGTTGGACAAGTAGGGCTGAGTCACAGCTGCTTTTTCATTTTACAAAAACAATGCCCAGTCCATGAGGCTTTTTTAAAAATCTGGTAAAAGCAGTGCTGATCTCGCATTTCTCTAGCAGTCATGAAGTGTAGGAATGACCCTCATAAAATTATAACCACTAGGGATGGAAAATACTTTCTAGGTTTAGTGTGATCCCTAAATGTCAGCTCAAGTATAGTTCTCAGGGTGCATCTTATCCAAGTAGCACCACCCATTATTATTCGGTTGGTTGAGTTGCTGCATTTCTCCGGACTGCTCTCCCAACCCTTGCTCCCAGAAGGGTTAGATGATGCTGTGTTGAAAGCCCGGCTGCCAGCTGGAAGCTGTCTCACAGTAGGGCTCTCGCATTGCTGTGGCTGAACTCTGATAGCAACAGTGGAAAATTTCTCTCAGCTTTCCTCAGTGCAGTGTGAGCCAATATATGAAAGAGTTTCTGGGCGAAGCAGCAGTCGTGGGCAAACCATGGCAGAAATCTGAACAGGGAATTCTTAGGCTATTACACTTGCGCCATTCATCATTTCACAGTTCCCTGTCGGAGGTGGAGGTCCTTATCCACAGCTTAGGAGGAGAATGCTGCTCTTTGTCTAGGTTTTGCAACTCTCTGTCAGGTCTGAGAACCATCTTGGGGACTCACAACAGTGCCAATAACTGGTGCCAAGGTGAGCTGGGCGAGCTCTGCACTCTCACACACCCAAACCTGGGAGACAAGGTCTTTTATTTCAACCATTCTGCCATAAAGAAGGTCTTACAGTCTAAGTTTAAACATTTGGTAGTTATAACCTTCAGGTTTTTTGCAAGCAGTGGCGTAATGTTATTGTTAATATTATTGCTGTCCACATGTCTGTAGGACAGAGCAACAACACTCAGAAGGTCCCTCAGGGCAAAAATGCTGCATTAGTCCTTTACTCCCCAGTATCCAGCCTAATTTCTCAGTGACAGAAATGGCCATGGGGCCTCCAGGTACCTGTTGCAGATTGGAGGAGAGCTACTGGGAATTGCAACCCCCCACTACAGCCCTTGCTTCTTACCCTGCATAAGGCCAAGCAGCAGTAATTTCCTTTATCTAAAGATTGAAAATGAGGTGAGGAAGCAAATTACTCTGTTCTGACCAGCTGAATATGGGTGCTGAAAGAGTCAGGGGAGACTGGCAGCTGCTGTTCTCCTTTACTTCAAAGTTGTGTTTGGAAAATTTGACATCGGTGTTATGGTTGAGGTACATTAAGGTTGCCTGATGGAAAATGTGACTTCTTCGCTTCTCCTCCTCTTTCCACACACTAAAGTGTTTGGTTTCTTTACGTGCCATATCAAAATAAAACTGACATTTGTTTCACATCAAGTCCTAGTTTTACTTCAATTTAAAATTGAAGGGAGGGTGGGAAGTGATTTGCTTTCTGCTTTTTTGAAATGCCTTCCTTTGTCATCCCACTGCAAAAATGGGAAGATATTAGAAGTGGAGATTTAAAAAGGCAGAAACAGAGTAAACCAAGTAAAAGAGCATGGTGAAACTAAAATTTACTTTGTTCATCATCTGTTTTTCAGAACTACACTAAGTAACTTAATTTGCACTTTTCATGCTGAGACTTTTGTCCAAAATCAAAGCTGTTCCACAAAAGATTTTAACATCAATTGAATTACAGATGTCAATGGAAAAATATTTGTCAAAACTGTTTGAGGATTTCTTCCCATGCAGACAGAACATGTGGGCACTGTCTGATCTCGGCAATAACCATTCAAAACGCCCGTAACGCTTGATGGGCACAGGTTCTCACAAGAAGCTTGGAGGTGGACACATTTTCTAGCCACTTCATTAAACTTGATGATGAAAGCTGAGGAAATTATCAACCCCTTTGACTATGCTTTCCTTCCCTTATCAGACCTCTTGGCATATGGATTATGTTCTGCTGCAAAGCTGGATGCAGTTGGGGCTTCCCTACACTGCCACCAGCCACTATGGCAGACAGGGTACATCCACAGCTGAGTAACACCCTGCTGGCTAATCCCCACCTAGATCAGGGTAGAAACTTCTCTTGGAGGAAGAAATGGCAAATGCAAAATTAGGATATCGCTGAACTTCAGTCAAAAGTGAGTAACAGAGGAGCTCTGGTGCTTCTTCTGTGAGATCTGGGAAACTGCAGAAGATTAAAAGATACATCAGTGCTTGGCTTTTGTCAGTTCTGAGGTTTACAGTCAGACAAAACAAAGGGAATAGCTCAAGGACAGATGAAAAATGTTAAAAAGAAATACTCCAGTCTCCAGTGGTGTGGCATCAGCTACAGATGAAGGCGCTCTGCTCTGGCAGGTTACATTTCCTAAAGAATAAATTCAAGTAAGAATGACCCATGGAAAAAGGCACCAGACCAGGAAAGAGCACAATAAGCTTCAAGCAGAAGTCCTGGGTGCAACAGCATGGTGCTGAAAACAGAATAATTTCTCACCAGCAAGGCCACCAATGTTGAATCTTATTTGCGGAGTTTACATTGCTGCTGGAGAGAGTACTTCTGAGTTCGTACGCTGGTGAAGACACCCAAGTAATGTTGTATCTTAGGACACAGAAGACTGCAAAAGCCTGAGTGCAACAACCCCAGCGTACAGATGCCTTTCAGCCTTGGGCCTCAGGTGCCATGTGACATTTGCATAGCCTCAAAGAAAACCATTATTTTAACTAAGCATGGTAACAGCTGAGCTTGACCTTGTTTTGGTCTGAACACACAGACCTGAAGAGCAGCAGTAGGCCGGTTCCAACAGCTGCACCCAGCATCAACACAGCCAAGGCTTTCTGGCACACATGGCGCGCCTCAGGGACCTGCCATCATTTACTGGGGATCTTCTGAGCCATGATTGAGGATTGGGAGAAAGAATAGTACAAGGGAAACTTTCTGTCTGGTTACTTTCTTTGGACACTGCAGTTTGGCTGGTAATACACCAGCTTTTTCTCCACCATTTACTTTCCCTTTTCCCCAGCCCTGTGGGAAACGTTGGCTAGATCCTGCAGAAGAAATCTGTTTCTCAAAATAACTCTCAAAGCAAGAAGCAAAGGTACACAGCAGTTGTTTGATTGCTTGTAGCTGTCAGGACACTCACCAGCACTATCTGCATGTTACTCGGCACTGTCCACCTCCATGTCAGTATAACTGACTGCAGGGAAAACCATAACCTGGCTTCAAGGAGTCCCACAGAGACCAACAAAGCTGCAGGTTAACCTGAGCCAATGTCGTTCCTCTTGCCAGCATGCACAGCTCCAGCTGGTCTGTCCAAATACTGCAGTCTCAAGCTCCAGTACGTTCTCCAAAGCCCTTCTATCTCAGAAAATATCTAGGATGTTCACTGACAGAGAGATATCTGTCATGGTTGTCAAAGCATGATCCTTTTCACTACTTAAGTTCAGATGCATGCTCTTCACCACGTATGTCCAAGGATAACATATTCTCTATATTCTGAAAAGAAATATAAAAATCATTCTACAAAGTGATAGAAATGCATTCCTAAGGGAGAAAAAATGTTACTGAGTTTCATGTCCCAGCGTTTTCTTCTAGTGTGAAGTCCAAGACACTGGCTACTTGTTTCTTACACATATGTATAATGTCTTGGTGTAACGAGACCTACAGTTTGGTATCAAAGACCAAGGCCTTTGTGCAAATGAACAAACGAAAAAGAGTAAAACCTAAATTAATAGCACCATAGTGCTTGAAGTAGATTAGGAAGGAACTGAGTGCAATATTTGGCTAAATGGGGAGCTGTCTGCAAGTTCACATCTGCTATGGTTTTGGTCCTTTGACTTTGTATCCTTTTTGTGCTACAATAGTCCTTTATCCATGCTCCTGAGGGAAAGATTAATTGTTAACAAGAACTGTTCTTCACCTCACCTTCTCTGTGACGATACAAAGGCACCTCTGCTGCAGTTTTCACACACAGCCACAGCAGAAAATCAGTGTCAAAAGGGTTTGATGAAATAATCTTGAGAAGTTTGCAAAGTTTTGAAGAACACCTTATGAAAAAACACCTCTCTCCCTGCTAGCGCTGTGGCTACGCTTACCCTGCTTGATCAAACTGGCCTCCAGGCCCCTGCAAGGCCTGCTTCCACCAGCCATCAGCACAGTGACTCTCAACAGCTACATCACCAGCAGAGACAACTCAGAAGGAGCTACAAGCCCACAAAGCAGTTCCCTGAAAGACTGGCCTAAGCATCTCAGTGCTGTGGTCGAGAAATACAAGGTACAATGCAGAATACTTTGATGCTACCCTGATAGTGAAATAAAGTCAGGGACTGGGATTCACATGGCTTAGGGTAGCTGAGCACAGCACCGACATCTGTTCTATATGTCCATATGGACAAAAACTTTAGTCTTATACATGCAGCCCAGCTTTTCAGATTGGGTTACCTCCAGGTTCATCTTGGAGCTTTTGTTTTGAGAAAATAACCCCTCACAGCTGTGAAAAGAAGCTGGAAAACACAAGCCCAGTATAAGCAAGAACAGATGTGCCTTCCTGATAAGGCTGCACTAATAATTTGGGATGTCTGACACAAATGAACATTTCCACACACGCACCCACCTGAACACAGGAGCACAGTGGGGCAAGAAGCTTGCAGAGCTGTAAACATCCTCATTTATTGTTACTAATTGGAAGCCTAATTACTGTTACCCCCTAAAGAGGAGTCCCACTGCACCTACTGCTGCTGGCCTTACAAACAGCTGAGAGGCCACGTTTTTGTTTTAAAAAAACACAAAATTAGTTTATTCATTGAAAGCCTCTTCTACAAATCCTACCCTTCTCCTCCACATCTTTCAGGTTCCCACGACAGATCTTCTTTGGCCCAGGCTTGGCTGACACAGCAGCTTTGATGGGAGTCAGCATGCATGCCCTGCCTGTTCTGCAGCAGTTTTTTGGGCGCATGGTGCCTTTTCCCAGTGGGAACATCAAAAGTAATCTAAAAGAGGGAGGAATCCTGAAAGCTGAAAGCATTATTTCTCCCATGTTTTTCCAGCTGCTCAATGGGTGGAGGGGAATCTGCTGTTGTCTTTGCTTGTGTTGAAGAAGATATAAGTTTTGTTGCCTCTTTGCAGTCCCCAGTCTGGAAAAATCACTGGGTTATCCTGGGTTCCTGAAACTGGGGCTATAGTGGAGGGCAACACCAGTGCCCAGCCTGGGTCCTGCTATGCTGGCATTCAATTCTGGAGCATAAATAAAACCAGAACAACTATTTCACAGAGCTGAGCAGTGTGTTTTAAAGAGGAACATTTGCAGTGGGTTTGCATGGAAAGAGTGAGCTTTTGGGGAAAAGGCCATGGGACTGGATTAGTTAGATCTTTACATGGGCTGGATTAGTGAAACTTACTCCTGGAGTATCAGTAAAGTAATTAGCATAGTGTATAAAATGAAGTATAATTTATACAAGGATTGTAGGTCTGTTACGAAAAGAATCATGATGGTAGACAGTGTTTTTCTTGCTTATATTAAAGCAGCCACTTTGCAAATTCAACAGGAGTTTGACTGACCTCAGCATAGCTTACCCATGTGGTATAAAGAGCCTAGGAAAACAAATAGGCTTTTCTTTCTGAAATGAAGATATGCTTCTCCAGCACTGCACAAACATACAATAAGAGATGAATGGCTTAGCAGACAGTGTGATCCACTGTTCCCAAAAAGTCATGTGGAATAAACAAGGAAACAGAGAGACTGGGAAGGACTAGAGTAGGAGCTATCTCAAGGAGTTTCATGTAGCAGAGGAGCCCATTTTGTAGGTAAGTATGCATACAATTTCCAAATGAGCAACATTTGTTCAATAAATCACAACAGATTCCTTGGAGTCATGCCAGGCTCTGTATAAATACATGCGTTTCGGATGACATGCGAAACACATGTGAGGGGGTTATAGCTGCCACATTGAAACAGTGCTTATGGGCAATTTGGAGACATTGGTCTCTTCTGGATATTCCAATTGGTACTTGGAACAGGTTTATGTTATGAAAATATTGTAAAATAATGTGCTGTTCATACATGATGTTGTATAATACTCTGCAGTGTTTCTCCCCTGCTATGGCAAAGGCTCTCTGAAATAAAGATCTCTGATCTGCAGATAAAACATACAACTATTGTATTATCAATAATGACTAATTCTAGTTTAGAAAGCTTTTCCTGTAGTCAATTTGTGCATCACAAGATGCAGTGTTCAAGACAAGGGTCATTTTAAAATGGCAAGAATGCAGCACAAGCCTAATTGTGAATGAAGACTATAAAAGAGCTTCTGTGCTCTGCAATCTTGATATTTTAATTTTTTTCACAAAGATTTACTAAATGAAATGAGTGTGAATCATAAGGCCTCCCTAATTAGGAGAGATGGAACTAAGACTGGATATTTGCGTATGTGCTGAAAATAATAGAAGCAAAGCCACGCAAGTATGGGGCACACGATGTCCTCCATTCAGTTAACTGCTAGCAGAAGACATCACTTTTCACATGATAGGCCCGGTTTAGTCAGTGCATGTAGCTATCTTATCTTACGGGTTATTAAGCCATGGGTTAATTTTGTTATTAACAGGATGCAAGTGTTAGTGCTGGGTACACCATGATGGCTGCCAGGGTGTGGCATGACTTAGATTTCTGGTGGGACAAACAAACAGGAGATGTTGTGGTCTATGAAAACACCTGAAACACTGTATGGTGGGCAAAGGGGTAAGGCAGACACCACACAAAACCGAAAAAAGGCCAAGCAGGCCACCTTCAGCCGACTCCCATAGAAAGGGCTGGTGTTCATCTCAACAGTGAGCACTGGGTGGGTCAGCAGGGGTGAAGCAGATCCTGGGGATCCTGGGGAGCACCACCTGTACAGCTGGAGATCAGAAGGAGATATATGGGTGACTCACTGCTGCAAATGCAGCAGGGAGGCTTGTGAGGACCTCAGCCAGCGAGCCTTGCTGTTGCCCAGCATGAGACAGTGTGACACTTAAGAGGAGACACCTGGAGAAGAGTCTGGGGCTTGGTTTAACACAAGGAAAACTGCCTGCAACTCTGTCATGTAACTGCAACGTGTCCACCAATGCTCCGTGTCCTCTGACAAGTATTTCAAGCTTCTCTGCCAGATGTTGCTGAAGGCAGGCAGGTTTGGAGAGAAACATGACAACTTCCAGCAATGGTCCCCCTGTTTTTATTTGCAAGCTGAGTAGAAATGACCCCTAGAGGATGAAATTATTCTGTGACAGGCATAAATAGGGTGGTGGCAAGCTGTCACTTTGGAGGTGATAGGAATGCATGCACTGGCTGCTGCTGTCCATAACATATGTATCGATCCTGGGTATTTAAGACCATATCTTCTCAAGTCCATGAATTTTCATCCTGGGAAATATGCATTTATTTCTTCTTCTTCTTGAATATGTCACATTACTGCCTGCAATTAGGATGACTAGTGATACTTGGGCCCTTGTTTCCATTAGGAGGAAAATCATGACTATACAATTCAGCTATCTTTCCAGCTGCGTTGAGAGCTCACACAGCCCAGTGGGGCAAGCAGCCAAGCCTCAGGGAAGGGTGAAGTTGTGAAAGCTTGGTGACCCAAAGAGGCAGAAGTGACACTCACAGGTGACACAGAGGAGAGCACATGGCTTCCCTGACCAGGCTAAACACCCCTGCATCTAAAGGAAGGTCACTCACTCACTCACACTGCCAGCCTGTCTGGAGCATGGCCGATTAGTGCTGTCCTTGGGGCAAACCCAGCTGTTTCCCAGATACTAGCATTCCTCTTTGTCCTCTGTTGCTACTCTGTTGCTACTCAGGACTGTGACTGCAATATGAGAAGAATTGCATGCATTTTGTCAACCTTTTATGTGCACATTCATAGCCGACATAATGCAAATTATTTCTTTCTAACCATAAATCCCTGTTTATAAATGTACTTTCTGTCCGAAGTTCTCAATTTCATAAGCTATGGCAGTATGGCACTGCAGTAGTTGTTATTTGACTATTGAATAAATCAAATAGAAAAAGGAGAATTGATTTACTCACTGATAAAAAACAGTGCTTTGACCAGTGTTGGGTAAAAACTGTCTGGATGGCTTAGCCCAGAGGGTTGTGATGAACAGAGTTAAATCCAGTTGGCAAACATTCACATGTGGTGTTCCCCAGAGCTCATTGTTGGGGACAGTCTTGTTCAATAACTTTATCGATGATCTAGATGAGGGGATTGAGTACTCCTTCAGTAAATTTGCAGATGACACCAGAGTAGGCATGAGTGTTGATCTGTTTGATGTAAGGAAGGCTCTAGAGAGAAATCTGGCCAAGCTGGATTGGTGGGCCAAGGCTGGTTGTATGAGGTTCAACAAGGCCAGGTGCTGGGCTCTGCACTGGGGTCACTACTACATTGCTGCAGGCTTGGGGAAGAGTGGCTGGAAAGCTGGCTGGTGTAAAAAGACCTAGAGAGGTTGATTGACAGCCATCTGAATATGAGGCAGCAATACAGCACCCTGGGCTCTATCAGCAACAGCGTGACCAGCAGGATTGGGGAAGTGATCGTCCTCCTGGAATCAGTGCTGGTGAGGCCACACCTCAAATCTTGTGTTGAATTTTGGGCCTCTCACACGGGGGCCCCTCACAAGAAAGACACCAAGGGATTTGAACATGGGCAGAGAATGGAAACGAAGCTGGTGAAGGAGCTGGAGCACAGGGGTTATGAGGAGCAGCTGAGGGAACTGGGGCTGTTTGGCCAGGGAAGAGGAGGCTGAGGGAAGACCTTAGCACTAGCTACAACTGCCTTGAAAGGAGTTTGTAGTGAGGTGGGTGTTGGTCTACTTTGCCAAGTAACAAGTGATTGGACAAGAGGAAATGGTCCCAAGTTGTTCCAGGGGAGGTTTAGATTGAATGTTAGAAAAAATTTCTTTACTGGAAGAGTGCTGCCCAGGTAAGTGGTAGAGGGTTCATCTCTGGAGGTGCTCAAAAAGTGTGTAGATGTGGCACTTGAGGACATGGTTTAGTAGGTACAGTTGTGTTGAGCAGATGGTTGGACGGGGTAGTCTTACAGGTCTTTTCCGATCTTAATGATTTTATGATAGTATAAGTCTCCCAGCTCCCAGGCATCTCCGGCTTCCAGTCCTAGGACTGGCATTTCTTATTTTCTCTAAGACAGAGTTCAAAGGAAACATAAGAACATCTCAAATAAAAATTGTAGCAATTTTATCCATAAATAGCATTACACCAGCAATGACACAAATTTAATAGTATAATGTTCCAGAGAAAAATAACTGCTGAGAACAGCATGATAGCTGCATTTCATGCTGTTTGCTATAATCTTCTCATATAATGTGTCATACATATTTCAGAATGCAAACACTCCAACCTGCTGAAGTTTTCAATTGGTAATACAATCCATATGGCAAAGACTAGAAAATAAATGTTTGAAAGACATAGCTTCATTTGTACCTGCACATCTGTCCTGAAGAAAGGCAGGAGGAGGAGGGAAATATAACGCAGAAATAAAGAAGACATGGAAAGTAAGATAGAGAGGCCACAAAGTTCACCTTCCCCAAAACGCCTTTATTTCATCAAATAGAAAATATCCAGGACATTTCCAATTTTACCATATTTATCTTGGAAGTATCCTGTAAAAATGTATTTCTAACACAACTAAAGCAAATTTATAAAGCTGTAGACAAAGGCATCAGGTATATACTATGGAACCTCTCCTGGGAACCTCTGACAATGAAACAACGCAACAGTTATAGCAGTTCATCACCTCTGCAAAAGCTCTCAGTGTGTGTTTTTCTGTGTTGTTTGAACTGGGAGATGAGATAGCTTCTTCTAGGCACATAATTTTCAGACAAAGTTCTGCAAGGTGAGTTCTAGCTCTGCCCAATGGTCTCATTTGATCTAATGTGACCGGGCAGGAGTGGCTGGACCTTCTGTCTTTCCTCTGACTTCACTCAGCCCCCAGCCACCCACTGCCTTAACCCAAAGTCTAGGTTGTCTGAGAAGCAATCCTTTCTGGCTGTGTTTATATGAACATTGCTCAGTAAGCGCAGAATGAAACAAACGGCCTTTTTTTTCTGCCATTCTCAGCCCCTTCTGCCCTCCCCCTACTGTCGCTTATGCTTCTGCCTGGTGGGACCTTTTGCTGGTGGCTCAAGACCTCCAGGGCTGACTCTTGTTTCTCATGGCCTCTTACACGTGCAGTGTAAACCTTAGCACAGGCACTACCTCTTAGCTGCCTTTCAGACTGGGTGTGGGCTGCCCTCACAGGGCTTCGTGCCCTGGTGTTGGCAGACGCAGTCCCGTAGGGTTCTGGCAGAAGATGCCAAGGGTTCAGTGAGTCCAGTGTATTCTGCCATGTCATATTTCCAGCAATAATCTCAAGCAGAAAGAAAAGGCATGGAAACTGAGACTTAAGGAGGTTCTCTGGGCAGTGCCACAAGACAGTGCTCCGTCTCCCTCTAGTGATGCCTGGGAGTGGGGAGATGGGTGGCAGAGCTGCAGCTGGACCATGGTTGGTGTTTGAATGTAGCTCTTGCCTTACAGTCACTGATCCCCCCTCGGGGGACATCTGCCCCCTCCATACCTTCCCTCAGCAGCTTCTTAGCCCTCAGTCCTCCCCTAAGGGGAAGAACTCAGCTACTGAAGCTTTGTGAAGGAGAAGCAGGCCCAATTAATTGCACAGGTCAGACTGAAATAAAGCAGTTTCATCCTTGGTCCATGTCACAGACATGTCACACAAGGGGATACACATGAACACAGTCCCTGTATCTCTGCACAGATAGGTTTTCCCTCCTTCAGCACATGACCATACCTGACTGGTGGTTCTTGTCTCTATCTGCAGGACAGAGCTCTGGTTCAGGCAAAATACATAATTCATTACTGTAGGATAGCATTATATGGAAGAGCTGCAGTTTCTCAGGTAGCCATTTAGCAGAGGCCATGTTAGAGTTCACGCTGTCCTGCTGCTGCCAGACAAACATGGTCCTCTATATCTGGAGACAACCACCCACACAGGCAGTTTGCGAAACAAGAAAGCAGGAACTTGCAAAATAGTCTTGTGCCCCAGGAGCATGTGTCTGACCTGCTTGATGTAGACATTGGCTCTGCTTCATGCACTGTTCAGAAAACACCCAGGCTCACCTTGTGTGAGTAATAGACCTCCCAAACCAGCTCTTTCTGGATAGTGTCATGTGGCAGGGAATAAATAGAGTGTCTTGGGTCATGCAATGAGAGGACACCTTGGTCATGCATCCTGCTACAAGCAGGTGAGTGTGCGTCCTCCTGGGCTGTGTGATGGGACTCAGTCACTGTCACTGGCTGCAGGGCTGAGCAGTGGGATGTCAGCAACTGGTCCAGCTGCAGACACTGGTGCGACAGACCAAAGAGGAATACACAGCACAGAGGAGATGGGACAGGATCTACCATCCAGCAAACACAGGAAAGGACACAGGGCACTGTCATTTCCAGCAAGATGCTCCAGAAACTACCGGCGGAGCCTGAGCTTGCATGAAGAGCAGAGCCCACTAGATGGCAATAACAGGTCTAGGATGGCCTAGATCCCTGCAAAGCTGCTCTAATTCAACTCTCTGGAAAAGTGAGTAAAACACATTCTATTGCCTATATAGGGAGCACAGGCGCTCCTATTATTTACTGTGAGTTTTTTAGCCATAATCATCCAATAAAAGTGAAGTTGCTTTGCCGTATGGTGTTTGCTGCTGTTCGGAAGTGCTGTGCTCTTTCCTTTTCAAATGATCCACAGTGTGGCCACATCACCAGGTGCAGTTATGTATTTCGGCCTGAGCTAATCAAAGGTCACCATGGCTGAAAGTAAGGAGAAGTATCCTTCTCTGCCACATCCCTTCTGCTTCAAATACTGTGACCACCCTTGCTCTGCCAGACCTGACTTGCCTGTGCCACCCCTCATAGTGCTCTGCCATAGTGCTCTGGAGATCGGCATGACCCCTCCAAGGGCCCTACAAGGAGCAAAACAAACATGAGGGAGACAGCAAGACACATCTGGGAGCAGATAAGTAAGGGGTGCAGGATTGCTCTTAGCGTTCTTAGTGGGAGATGTTAGATATTACCTGTAACTTCACATTTAAAGACTTCTTCCTTAGGATTTTGCCTTTCTTTCAGGGTTTTGGCTACTTACATTCATAGAATCATTAAAAATAATCGTTTTGAAAGGGACAGCAAAGTGGCAGTTTTCCAGTCCAACACTCTGCTCCAAGCAGGTTAGATTGTGTTACACAGGCACATTTCTAGCCATGTGTTGAAAATCTCTGAGACTGGAGATTCCCTGTGTCTTTGATCCCTGCTTCATGATATGTCCACCCACACAATGAAAAAAATTTTTCTTTTATCTAATGCTCTGTCTTGTGTTTGTTGCCTTTTGTCCTACCACCGCACAAATTTGAGGTGAGTTACGTGGCTTCCAAGGTCACACACTTGCTTGGATGACTCTAGACATCAATAACATTCTGCTCACCTTTCAAAGAACCCTCTCGCAAAGCAGTATTTCATCTCCAGAATTTTGCTATCAAAAATGACTGCATTTTGTTCAAAATCGTATTTTCCTAATAAAAGACAGTTTGCAAAGCACTGAGCAGTTATACACATGAATCTTCTTCTGAAGAAGAACTTCTTAAGTTGCTTCACGAACATCAGTGCCTGTTGTTCCCTGCATGTGGTTCGCTATGCCAGTTCAAGGAAGTGTGTTTTGCAACACTGGCGGTTGACACCCACATTTGCATTATGTCTCTGATTGCCAGAAAGACATGAAAGCTTTAATGACTTCAGCTGGGGTGAGGGTTCTGACTCACTAATGGGCTTATGACAAGTCTAGGAGAGCTGACCTGACTGCCTGTACCCTCTCTCTATTCCTGACTGTTTTCAAGGTTCCCACCCCAGCTATTGGCACTGCTAAATGTCTCCTTATACAATCCTAAACTGCCGTAAACTGTAGACTGGCATGTTAAGGTAAACCAGTACCAATTTTTGTTCCCTTTCATGCACCAGGCTGTAATTTGGAATTTGTGAACTGCTTCTCCCTTTTATTATCTGAAACTTAATGGACATGGAAAGCTTGATTTCCAGACTCAGGGAGCTCTGATAATCAGAGCTGAATCATACAGGCTATATTATGCTCACAAATTATTTGAGCTACAAGGAAAAGGAGAGGTTATCTCTGCACTCACAGGCAATGAATCAACAAAAAGACATCATTAAAGAACTAAAGCTAAGGGAGGAGAGCAGTGCAAGTTCAAAGTCACATGAACTCACTGGCCGTGTTCAAGCTAAGCCACCTGGGAGGTAGGAAATTTTGCATGACTCTGAATAACCTTAGCACAAGAAGAACAGTATCATCCAAAACCCAACTGTGGTGGCCAAGCATCACATGTCTATATACAAGTAGAGCAGATCTGCAGAAATTTCAGTCTAACTTTCATAGCCTTTAATCTTGGCTATCGCAAAAATCCCATTGAAATGAAAGATTTGACTGACCGTAACTTGCACCTAGATTTTTCCATAGCCAGTTTGCAAAACAAATATTCTCCAAACCAGGAGAGGGACACAAAATTCTCCCTTGACTCCAACAATTTTCTGTAATTCATATGGTGACATCATGATTCCAGGCACTAACCCTTGCACTCACTATCAGATGCTGGATGGATGCTATGCCGTCTCTCCACCCCTTCCTGATCCCTTTGATCCAGGCAGACACACCAGCTGCAGCTGCTGCTGACATATGTCTGGAGGAAGAAAATTCCATTCTGTGGAAGATTTAAAGATTTTCCTGGTTGATTCATTTGAAGCTGGAACAAACCTTCTGAAATTATTGTATGAAGAAACATCTCAAGCCTATAAAGATTTAATTTGGATAAAATCACAGTGTTTGTATTTTGTTTTGTACTATAGAACACACAGTTTTGAAACGTTTGAAGACTCAACATAGAAACAAAAGCAGTTTAATACACAAACTAGAAACATATGTTGAAACAGGACTTCTTCTTTCATCTTATGAGTTGAAACCTCAGCAAATTCAATTCCACTTCTCAGAACACCTCAAATTCCTCAGATGGTCATATCCTAGCAGCCTTTTCCAACTGCTGCTTGTTTCACCATTTCCACTGCTGGTATCTACACTGCTTTCAGAGCTGCTTTTCATCAGTACTGGAGTTAACAGCATTTTTATACATGGGGCCATGCTTTTGGGAGATTGTTTTCAGCACAGCTGTGCAAATCTGTTTGCAAAGGCAACCTAGCTCAGGTCTGTTTGGGACACCAGCCAGCTCTGCCTGGCGTGTGGTGAAACACAAATGGAGGGTTTTCTCAGCTCTAATAATCACAGCCAAACCTGACGCTGGTTAATTTAACAGCAAGGCTCGGAAGCCAAGATTTTCTGTTAGCAGAATCACGTGGGAATTGTAAAAGGCTCAGAATGTCTGAAAATCAGACAGCTTATTCAGATGGCTGAACAGCGGGCTTGGGGACACAACTTTAGGCAGACAGTTCAAAGGTTTTGCCTGTACCAGCTGTAAGAAAGAAGGTGATGAGCGTTGTTCCTTTATATAATTTTATTACCTGCATCTCTACATAATTGAGTCATATTGCTAGGTTAAGAAAACTTGCTTCTAAACTAGTGCACACTATGTTGTCCCCCTTTCATTTGGGTAATCGTAACTTCATTATGCAAAAGTCAGTCTTTACTAGTAAATGGATTAGATCAGACATTCTTATGGTTGTCTGTCTTTAGAAATGGGAAAAACATTTTCACTGCTATATTTTCACATTGCAGAAACTAGAAAGGAAATAATGGGAATGTGCTGGTATGGGAGAAGTGATACTAAGGACAGAGTCTCAGGGGAGACACAGGGAAGCAGGTGCTGACATAGAATCATAGAATATTTTGCATTGGAAGGGACCTTAAAGATGATCCAGTTCCAGCCCCCCTGCCATGGGCAGGGACACCTCCCACCAGCCCAGGCTGCTCAAGGCCCCACCCAACCTGGTCTTGAACACTTCATGGAGGGGGCATCCACAGCCTCCCTGGGCAACCTGTGCCAGTGTCTCACCACCCTCAGCATGAAGAATTTCTTCCTTATATCTAATTAAATTGTAAAGGGGAAGATTTAAAAGTCATTCCCCCTTGTCCTATCACTACTTGCCCTTGTAAAAAGTCTCTCCCCAGCTTTCCTGTAGCCCCTTCAGGTACTGGAAGGCCTCTATAAGGTCTCCCCAGAGCCTTCTCTTCTCCAGGCTGAACAACCCCAGCTCTCTCAGCCTGTCCTCATAGCAGAAGTGTTCCAGCCCTCTGATCATCTTCACAGCCCTCCTCTGGACCCGTTGCAACATTTCCATGTTCTTCTTATGTTGGGGATCCCAGAACTGGACAAAATACTCCAGGTAGGGTCTCATGAGAGTGGAGTAGAGGGGTAGAACCACCTTCCTTGCCCTGCTGGCCACAATTCTTTTGATGCAGCCCAGGACACAGTTGGCCTTCTGGGCCGTGAGTGCACATTGCAGGTTCATGTTGAGTTTTCATCAATCAGCACCCCAAAGTTCTTCTCCGCAGGGCTGGTCCCAATTGTGTCATTCCCCCATCCTATATTGAAACTGTGGATTGCCCTAGTCCAGGTATAGGACTTTGCACTTGGACATAAGCAGCAAGAGTCCTCCTTTTGCCATCCTAAATGTAAGTCCAGGAAAAACTTCTCACTGCTCCAAATTTTCCACTATTTTCCCTCAGGACCTATATCAACTGTGCTGGCAGCCCACTTCCAGCTATCCCTGTTTCTCAGTATCCCAGGTGTGTAACCATGTGGCCATAGACACACATCCCTTCTCCTCTGATTGCCCATCAGGTCGTTGATTTGACAGCCCGGTGACCCAGACTGGATGTGATAGACACATGCCAAGCTGTCCAAGGGGACATGCAGCAGTCTCTTGTTGTAGATGAGCTCCTCTTTCTCTGGGGCATATCTGAGGAGATGCTGCAGGACAGGACATAGCACATGTCCCTCAAATACCTGCAGTGGCTGTGTGCCTCATTATAACTTCAGAATCCCAAACTTTCATTTGATCTCCATTATCTTTAGGGAGAAAATGTTGGTCTCCTGAGAGAAATAAGAACTGAAAAGCTCATGTTCAGTTATTGTCACTCAAAAACACAGTGTCTGCATCCTTGGCCTAGCAAAACCTGTCCTTGATTCATGCTGCTCACCCACCCTGCTGTTATCTTTGTGAGTGTGAAGCATGAGTTCATGATTGAAGCTAGGGAAAGGCTCTGTGAGCCCCTGCCCTGGCCTTTGTAGCTGCCACGGTAGATGTGTCCTGGATGAGCAGTCCTCCAGCACGAAGTCCTCTCCTGCCCTAACGGAAACAACAAATTGGCCAGAGAGTGCTTGCAGTGACCCTCTGTACCTTTTGCCATATCTGAAGAGATGTTTTCAGATCACTGTGAGATTTCTTCTCCTTCCCTGCCATTTCCTTCACGTTTTCCCTTGACAGCATCCAGTTAAGTCTCCAGCTTTGCAATACTTACCCACCACTTCACCAGATGTCAAATGCCTGTTCAAGCAGTAACAATGTCCTTGCAGTTTTCATTTACCTTTTAGCAAGTAGATTGAAATTACTGATTAAATGCCTCTCACTGTTACAAAGGCCAAGGAGCTTTAACTCTTTGCTCCTGCCTAACGAAGGCTGGTAGCAAGCTTGCCTCTCACCCCTCTGCACTCTTTCCCCTCTGCCGTATGAAGTCACTGTAGTTCTTTGAGCTCCCAATTAATTACAGCATAACTGTGAGCCCATTGTAAAGAGAGTGCAGGTACCAAGGGGGAGAGGGAGCGAGGTGTTGCACTGCGCTCAGGGCACTGGGTCCAGGTCAGTAGAAAGACCTGGTAAATGATAGAGGGTTTTGATCTCTCCTGGACACCAAATCATTCCCATATCCAGGTCCAGGTCTAAATGCCTCCATCCCCTGTGAAGGGAGGGTGCCTGAGGATGTCTTCAAGCAGCACATTTTAGAGGGTTTCCTTGATAAGAGACAGAGGCCACTGCCACAGGGCATCCCACCTGTTCTATTGTAAGCAGACATTTCTCAAGTCCACAACAAGACCCAGAGCTGCACAAGGCACCCACATTTTTTTTGGCAGAACAATATAAATTATTTTTTCTCTGGAGGAAGAAGATAGCTTTTCACTAGCGGAGAAGCTGAACCTTAAAATATTCACCTTAAAACCCCGAAGCTGGAATTCAGGTGTTTCCTAGATAGAAGCTTATCAAACTGTAAAGACCACCATCATCCATCATTATAAAAGGAGACAGTTATGGCAGGAATCACAGGTGATACAGTTCAGCTGACAAGCCTAAGTACATCAAAGTACAGAGGTATAAAGAAACCACATCGCACCTTTTCTGAGAGAGCTCAAATGCAATGTCCAAACTGAATCATTTCAGTGCATGAATTCAAGACAAACTTTTAAAATCATCTTTTTTTCCCCCAGAAAATGCATGGATTGAAAACCCATATCTTTCAATGGTAAAACAGTTTAAATTTTTTTTTTCAATTAGTTTTAACAAATTATTTTCTCTCAAATAATATTGAGAAGTAAAATCTTGCTAATACAGCAGGAGAAGCCACACCACCCCAGCAGACACATCCTCAACAGGGACCAAAACAGCCTGAGGACTCTCGGTGCTTCATCTCTCTTAGCACAACCTAATTGATAACCTTGCATGTGAAACTTGTCAATAGCCCTGCTCAGTGATAAACACATGACACAAACACTGGCTTCTCAGAGGGAAGGAATCACCTCTGATTACACAAAACAAACCACCACAGATCTGTTCCTCTGTGCACATCTGGGGCTTCAGGCAGCAAACTCTGAACTCGCCCATAAGGATGTGGTATTTGTCCCTGCTGAAATCATTCCAGATCCAACCGGATCACCTGAATTTTACCATGTCTACAGCTACCCAAATTAGTCTGCTACCTGACATTTTCAAAGCTGGGAAAAGGAAGGTCCCCTTGGTAATACGCTATTAGCACTGTTTGTTGTATTGACAGTTGTCACGGTTTTAGCCCTAACCCATCTAAATTTTCAGAAGCTAAAATCATGGAGTTGGGCTCCAAAATTCCACACCCTACTCCCAGGGGAAGGGAGAAGAAGATGAAAGGAAAGAGGCTTGTGGATTGGAAACCAAAGCTTTAATGAAATGATGATAATAATAATAGTAATAATGATTAAAATAATCAGAAAGTAATGAAAATATGTACAAATATCTGAGATTGCACCCCCACCCCGTGATGACTATACATCGCCATAACTGCACAGGAGAATGGGTCCAAGGCTAGGAGGGAATTCAGCTCAGAAACAGGATTTGGGATGCATGGATCCAAGATCAGGAACAATCAGACAAATGAGGTCCCCACTGGACGTCAGCCATTGCAGAAGAGAGTGAGACCCTCATGATCTCTCAGTTTTATACTGAGTATGACATATATGGGATGGAATACTCTTGTTGGTCAGTTTGGGGTCACCTGTCCTGTCTGCTCCTCCCTGCAGGTGCAGCCATTTTTCATTAGCTTGAGGATGGCCTCAGTTACTAGAGGAGTAAGAGCAAACCTTGGCCTTTCTGCATATCAATGGCCTGTGTTATCCCTTCTAGAGAGAAACTGTCTGAACAACACGCAGTTAGCTTTCAGAAAAATGAAGTTACTTTAGACTAGGCCCGAGCCAGAGTCAGAGTCACCCGAATTAACTCAAACCATAACAACAGTTCATTCATTCTCTTTTGGAGAAGGAATGTGTTTTCTGAGAGCTCTGGCGCATTACCACCCTAAGATGCAGAAAGTCATAATTCACCTCAAATCAGCACTAGTAAAGTTTCACCTGCAGAACCTGTGTCTGCTTTGGAGAAATATTATTCAGACAGTTATAGACCAGAGGAATAAGGATGCCAACAGGAATGGTCAGCTGTCTAGAAACCATTATGTTTCAGAAAAATTGAAGTAATTGAGCAGGTTGCCCTGGGAAGCTAAGGAGGTTTCTAAGAATAGGTTAGAGAACATCTGTCGGAAATGGTTAAACTATATTTGATCTTATCTTGTAACAGGGGAAGGGACTAGCTGGCCCTTCAACATCCCTTCCAGAGCTATTTTTATGTTACCATGACAACTCTTTTGCAGATACACTTTTTCACTGTATCAAGTCACCAGGGTACTCTAAGGTGACTCATGGAGGCACTTTTTGGGGGCTGACACTCAACACCCACGTGTGAATTACTAATAACACTCTTTCCCTAAACTGATTTTCCTATTAGTTATTTGAGGAAACTTTCATATAAATCTGTCATGAAACCATTTTCATCATATTTCCATCCTCCTATTGAAATTCAGCCAAGGATGGGGTGACAGCAGCGAGATCACACCCATTTTTGGTAGGGCAGAGAGGGAAGAATAACATTTCCTGTAGTCACTGCTAAAGGAAGTTCTTTTAAGCAAGATTTTCCAGCTGAAATTTGCCCAGGTATCTCAGAGCTAATATCATCATTCTTTTAAAAGAAATAGTAGAACAAATGGCTGGAGAGAATTTGAGTTTGCATCACCTGGCCGAGATGTGACTGTACAGATGCAGAATGGGTCTGAGAGGGGACTAGACATACGCAGAAACTGTGTGGAAGATGCCACCAGTTTGGACATACTGGAAAGGAAGTCAAAGAAGGAGCTGCGAAGTACGAGACTACAAATCAGCTAGGACTGATAAAGAAATACTCACTAAGCAGATACTCTTGGCCAGAGAATGAGCAAGATTCCCACTACAGCATTAGCACAGAAGATGAAAACACCTACTGAGTGACAGTGAGCTGGCAGTACAAGAGCTGAGAGTGAAGTCAGATATAGCAGATGGGATGGGGGATATTTACTTCATCTTCTAGAAACAAGCTTAAATTCCCTCCCTAACTGGTATTCTACACTCTCCTTATGTAAATGTAGGAAAATGTTAGTTAAACAGACTCTGGACCGCTACCTTGAGTGATCTCTTAACTAGCCTGGCAGGCGGCTTGGCAACTGCCTATGATTCAGAATCCTGGATGGAAAACTCTGAAACAGAAGCTCTCACCACGTAGCACATTGGCATCCTGAGGAAAAGACCTTGGCCTGAGACCAGATGCTTCTGAGTAACAAAATCAACCCTTAGCACACACTAATGTGGGCACTTTTTAGTAGTAATTTACACACTGCTTGAACAATTTTAGCCTGTGTCAGAAGTACAAGAGTAATAAGACCTATACATACATAAAGACAGCAATTATGGAGTGATGGTACACACCTGTTAGAAATCCAACCGCTTGCCTCTTCCTCCAAACTGCTTTTCTTTATTTTTTTCTCCTTTTGCTGCACACAGCCCCACTACAGTTTCACATGACATTCCCACAGGACCGATCCAGGCCACATACCCACAGGGGAGATCTGCTGGTCTCCCAAGATATATCCAATGCCCTTTTGCAAACCTTCTCATCTAGAAGTACAGTCAGCCAGCCATAGCGAAAGCTGAACCAGGCAGGGTATTTAAACCCATGGCTACTCCTACTGAACCAGGTGGCACCAACAATGTCGTGAGGAGCTGGGCCTGATTCACTTGGGCTAGTGTTTAAGTTGGGAACACATTGGTGTGCAGCTGCTGTGAGGGAGGTCAAAGTGAGATCTCATGCACAAAAAGGAAAGCAGAACTGACACAGTGAGGTCAAAGCCATAGGAAAGGCACTGTGAAGCTTAATTACATTTATAGTTATGCTATATGTTATATCATACATTGTGTTCTTCCTGCTCCTGCAGTCAGCCAGCAGTTCAGGATCAAGTTGCTGAGGAAATGGCATTTAGTTCCTTCTCTGTGTGGCTTGTGGGGGCCTCTCTATCCCTGTGGGAGCACGCAGGACATGGAGTGGGACAGCTGGCATTGTTGCACCCAGTCAACTTATTTAACTGCTAAAAAATCCCTGTGGCATCCAAGGAAGATACAGAAGGTAAAACTGCAATAGATTAAAAGAAACCACTGGGTCTTTCATGGCAGCATACGAAAATGAGATGAAGATGCATCACTTTTATTTTTATTGCCATGCAATCCTTTTATCACACAGGATGACATACAGGCAGCAGAAAGGATTCTCCGACTATGCTTCTCACTATTACCAAGAGCGGGTGACTCTAGCTGTAATTCTAGCTCCTTCAGATTAGGTATCTCTGGTCTAAGGGATTTGGTTTGATTCCTCCTGTAGTCAACAGATAGAGAAAGGCAGCTGCAAAGGGGTGGTTCACCCCACCCTAAAATAGATAGAATGAGTCATTCCAAGACAGGCTTATCTCCTTCCACTGATTATACAGGGAGACCAGACAAATAGCTTAGGTGAGATGCCATGGATTTTAGATGGCTAAAATTAAATGAGTGGTATTGCACTCTGTAATCACAGAGATCTTTAGGTTTCCTGGCTCAATGGTTTTGCTAAGAGATAGACGTTTTTCCATCTTTCACTTGTGATACAATGGTATCAAGTGTTCTTGTGTATTTGGAAAGGTGTAGTCCAAACAGAAGTCTCAGCTCTCAGCACAATTAGTAAAAACTCCAAAGAAGGATAAATAGGGCTCCAGGTAGATGGACCCAGACAAAACACAGGCTGTTATTTGTGATCCATAGTCTCTTAACAGAATGGAGAGTGTTTATTATTAGAAAAATGCATTTTGTGGTCCCCCAGCACCACTTGCTGTCACAGTTAAATAAATACACCGTGAGACACTTTCTGCGGACACTGAACATGGAACCTAACTGAAATACTGGAAAATAAAAAGATGCACTAGGCCTTCTTCTTTAGGTATTTTGTGAAGAGTCTGCACCCTAGACCCCTTCCCCTTCCATCCACTCACCTCTGCTCTCTTCCTGATGCTAAGAAATCTCTGGCCTCCTGATAGAGAAGAGGAACAAGGTTCAATGCAACAGAGTAGAAGCATAGCCATGCACCTTCTTTAATCTTCAGCATGATTTATGGAATAATATATAATGGCCCGCTGCACAGCTCAGGGCAAAACTGCTAAAAACAAGTGCAGTCAATTTTGCTGCGTAAGCTATGGAGTACGACATTTACAAGGGCAAAATAACATGGTCCAGAAAAGATGAGGGCAGTGGGATGGAGGGAGAGAGGAGAGCTCCTGAATGAAGGCAGAGAGCAAATCGAAGTCTTTGCACTGCCAACCACATCTCCTGCAGCATTAGCATTTGCGTTGGTTTTATTTTCCATGTGACCTACACCGAACTGGCAGAGCTGCAGAAGAATAAAATCTGTGGACAGTGGCAGTTTCTCTGGAGTCTGTGATAGAAATTGAATCATCCCAATGTAAGTAAAAGGCCTGTAATTAATGCTCTAAGCAGCACAGTGTCGGTGTAGACTTAGACCCCAAGAAAAGAGGGTAAGCTGTGGCTTGGGAGTGTCTGGAGCACAAACCAAAGCAAAGCTGTTTCAGCACAGCTGTATGGAAACTGGGGAGATTGCATAGCTCAAACCTCTAACAGCTGCCAGGGCCTCGTCATCTCTGGAACAGCTGTGGTGATTTAAGGTGTTACCTCCTGTGATGAGGGAGGTCTCCTTCACTCCTGAGAAAAGAAAGAGTTAAATAACAGCATCCCACAGTCCCCGAGCTCCCCACTTAGACCACCTGGTAGGTAGCTACTTAAGGGAGCAATCGGCTGACCACTTGGAGCAGTAATGAGTTAAAATCTTCGCTTCCTCTTTCTGTAGACAAATCTTTCTGTGGTTGCCTTGAAGGCAAAGCAGACTGTGGTATGTGGACCTCAGGGAGAGACTCAGGCCACCCTTTGTGGTGGGGGGAGAGACCAGAGTGGCGAGTCTGCTGCCGGCCTCCTCCTGCCCCGTTCCTTTTGCTCAAGTTTGGCAGCAGCCTGATCCTGTTGTGACTGCTCTGGGAGGTGATGTCCTCCAGCAGCCCCCATCTCGGGCAGATGGGCTTGTCTACACCAGGTTATTCTGTGTTTAACTCCCTGTCCCTGGAGCTTGTGCCTTGCTGAGAAAATTGGTCACTGAAAAACCTCATTGAACAGGACCCATGAAAAAAACAGCAGAATAATGAAATCAGCAGATCAACAGCCCTTGGAACTCCCTTTCCAGCAGGGCTAGTTGTGCCTTCCTATTTATATTTAGCAGTGTTTTTCTCACACCATAAGGACAAGGGCAGAGGCACAAACTTTGCTGCACTGTGCACCGAGGACCGAGGACCCCAGCAGTCACACCTCATTGAGCTGCTCACAGGAGACCATGCTTTCTGCCTGGAGGTTCCTGCCTGAACCGTCTCCCTGTATGTCTCCTACCAAGACTCCCCAAGCAAAGCAACAGAAAACACTCTGTGCTAACACTTCTATACAGAGAGTCGTTTCGGAAACCGTTGTCCCTGCCAAGTGTAAAAAAAGGCATTTTACCTAAAGGAAATGACTCCTGCCAGACAACTAGCTATCAGATCCCTTCCAGATGGAATTTGTACTTTGAAGCAACACTGTGCCCTGAGGAACTACGTTACAGAGCAGGAGGTATCAACCTTGGAGGAAGTGGAAAGATTTGTGTGGCTCCTGCATGCCTGCCACATATCAGAGATGAGGCTCCTTTTAATGGGGACACAATGCTTTTGTGGATGGTGTCAATGGATATACAACAATAAGTATGAAAAGAGGCATGGGAGAAGACACTGAAGGGCTCAGTGGTTTTAGAGGTAATTTTGTTTCTCCCAAGGGGTAGTTAAAGAAATTATGGACACAGGCAGGAGTCCCAGATGCAGGAACAACATATAAGGAGGCAGTGATTGCAATTCCAAACACAATGAAAAGCAGGAATATGAAAGTGATGCTGATACCAGCTTAATGCACCATGCTGTGACATTATATGGCCTTACACAGCTATTTTCTGCACCATCTCATTGCACTGACACTAGCTCAAGCCCTGGAGTCATGCCTGGCCACTGTAGTCTCTGGGCTGGCAGCACTCACCACTCTTCCCTGCAAAAAGCTGCAGTGGAGCAGGGCTGCCTGCATGCTGTGGTGCCTCATAATAGGTTTACACTCTGTTTCCAAGAAGGCTGTAGGAAACGAGCCATCTTAAACGGTAAGCTGCACTGCGGAGCAGTGGTCCCAAGAACGTGTCTCCATTTCCTAGGTAAATCAAATCACAAAGGGACAAGAAGGCTTGTGACTGTCCAAAAGACATGGATGCATAGCCATCTCTGACCTCACTGCCTCTTTGTCCAAGAAGTGGTATCATGCTATGAGGTGAATCATAGCTCTGGTTTCTCTTGTTTTTATGAAAGATGCAAGTGGTATTGCCCATGGCTGTTACATGATACACTTCATCTTTAAAATGCTCTTCCAATAACAACATTCCATCCCCATTATCTTCTCTTTTCTCTCCCGTCCTTTATAATTCCTTCTCCACCGACTAGCTATTTGTCACTGTTTTCTCAGAACAAATTCCCCATCGAAACTTCTTCCACAGGAGATGGAGAAAAGAGGCTGCAAGCATCCTGCATATCAGTCCTCAAGGTTTCAAAATGTCTTGCAGAGACCAGCCATGGCTACTAATTCCATAACTTTCCATAGGCCCTCCTGTCTCAGGACCCACATATCTTGGGGTATTAGATGGGCTATACCGCCACTTATAAATGCATAGAAAACTTAATGTGGAGCAGGAAAGGATCTTATTCTGCTTCCCCTCTCCCCTCCTCATTTACCCAGGCTTGCTACATACTGAGCAGCTGGTAGCTTTTTAATTGAAACAACTGCCTCACAACATCTACTTAGTTTTACTTCTGCAGGACTGAAATTGCCAGCAGGATGCTGTGAATAAGCTAATGTAATTTTTACGAGAGGTCAGGTACGTGGCCTACTAATTTTGTCAAACTTGATCATATGCATTTAACTCAAGCACTTTACTACAGGTTTTTATATTCGTGTTTTCAGATAGCTGCAGGCAGGGGATCAGGGGAGTCTCACCTACCTGAGCTTCAGGTCAGCTTCCGGGCAGGGCAGTTTGTCAAGCAAAAAGAGGTCTGACAGAGGAGGGAAACCAGACTGTACACAGTCCAGTTCTGCTGTGGCTTTGTGGAAGAAAAAAACAAGAGCTACAGCTAGGAAAGGACTGAGAAAGAATGTGAAACAACTTCAAGCTGAAGACATGAAAGAGTAACAGGATGAACTGATCAGAACCTTGCAAGCAACAACAGCCCTACTGAGATAACAAAATTATTTAAGTGGTATTGCTTCTTTTTATTTCAGCTTGTAAAGAAAAAAAAGAACTTGGGAGAAGGTGTTCTAGCTCTGTGGAATTACCACCTAGCATTGATCTCTGCACAGACATGAAATAAACAAATATCTTGACTTTGTGTGTGGATTTGCTCTATGTACACTGATTGAAGAATTCAGATTTGGGACAACAGTTTTGGTCTCATAGGATTAATTATCTTCAGTAAGAGCATCCAGAAAACAGCTCTAATGTACACTGCAGCTGCAAGCAATGTAGACACAGAGTGAAGAACAAGGAGTTGCCACTATTCCTTGGTAGTCACATGACTAAAACCAGTTGCCATTGCTCATGGCTAATGTCTCAAGTGTTTTCACTCATGTCTCTCTGAACAACTGCCGCCAGTGACTAACAAATGTTCTTGGGCAGGGCATGGAGGAAAAAAAGCCAAAGGCTGTTGCTTAAACCAGTTCCATGCTTGCATTTGCTTCAGAGGATTCATCCCAACCATTGCACACAAACCAGAGAATGAAGTTCTAGACCCTCTGGACAGCATCCTGTTTCCTGGGAAGTCAGTGACTAATTCCCCAGGAATGACTGCGGTGGAGATTGCTGTTGCACAGTCTTTCTGCCTCACAGCTTCCTCAGTGGTGGCCTGAACAAGGTTCAGCTGAGGAGATCCACAATAAGCATACTTCCTTCTGTTTTCCAGTAACTGTGCAAACATCGTTGTTTCTCACACTGATTCTTCCTATTCATCCTTGCCAGCCGGAGCACCTCATCTCTGGATAAAGTGATTAGTATCAGTGAGATGTTGGATGAAGAGCGATTAGAGAGACAGTAGGGGAAAGAATAGATTGAACTCTCCTGGCAATGAAGTTGAAATTTCTTTTCCAGAGAGCCTTAAGTCTCTCTCTGTCCTGTGGAAGAAGTGGCCATCAGGAGCTGCACACTTTCTGTGGTGAAGAGAGCTGAGACCCCGCCCCTAGGTGATGCTTTAATGTATGAGAAATGTGGGAAGACAAAACTTGCTTCATGCTGTCTTTCATACCCTTCTTACTTGAGGACCAAAATTAATCAAAAAGAGAGGATTTAGAGCTCACATTTCACCTCTTAGGGGAGAGTCAGGCTAAAACACCCACCCTTTTAGCTTTCCTTCTGAGTCAGGGTCGGAAATAAGAGTCTGCACGTTGGAAAGCCCCATGTGCTCCAGCAGTGACGGCAAATACTGGAAAACTTCCCCATTCCTGGAAATCCCCTATCAGCTCCAGCAACCTAGGGCTGTGGAGACAAATCAGAAATGACCAGTGTTGGTCACTGTTGTCTGCAAAGCCCAACCAAGCTGTGGAGCTGGGAAGGGGCTGCAAAGGGCATTGCAGACAGTGGAGCAGAGAACACGTGCTGCAAAAACAAAGGACAGGGACCTGCAGAATGGTAAAGGACAGTAGAAGAGTGTGGTAGAGGGGAGCCTGGGCTTTTTCAGCAGAGAATAATTCAGGAAAATGAGGGGATTTTTCCTTCCTCCCCCAGCCTTCCTTCTAGGACAGGAGTTACTAGGGGCCAGCTGGAAGCAGGGGCAACCAGTATCTGCTTCCTCTGCCTTTAACTCTGTTTATATACATATGTTATGGCCTGGAAGATGTGTCTTCTGCATTCCATACAGGAATAATGAAATCCATTCAGGGCAGGGGTAGTGGGGACAGCAACATAAGCAAAGGTCTTGGCTGTGCAGAGGCAGCAGCCTAGCAGTTCCACACCAGTGCCATATACCCTTATACACGGGAGCTGACTTCCTTCAACCTCCTCCCCCCTTCCTCCCACTGCTCCTTCCCTTACCCTCCATCCGGTTCCCAAGGGAATCAGTGTGCTCTTAGGAAGCCACAACTCATCAGCCCAGGACTCAGAATATTCAAAATCCTTTTCTCATTGGGGTTTTTCACATCAAATTGGTCTGATAAACGCTTTGACCTCTACATACCACTGATAAACTCTGAAAGCTGCTCCCCTCCTCCCTCAGCCCTTACTGTAAATATCTTGCAGATGCTCTGCTCATTTTTCTTCTATTATAGCCAGCTGGCAACTTTGTTGGCAAGCCAAAGAATTCCAGCCCTTGTAGCAAAGCAACATTTTAGTCTTTAACTCTGCATGTTTTCTCACAAATATGCCAATCAGTTGATATTTTTAATATTTCTATTTAATTTTCCCATTAGACCAGTGGACAGAAACTGTAATCTAGAGTAAGCATCTTCAGAAAACACTGTAAGTCAGAATGAGAATATTTAACAGTTGCAGCTGAGAAACATTATGGAAAGGGCCAAGTGAATTTTACAAAAGCTTATTACCCTCATACCAAATATCTGAACAAGGCTATAGCATTTTATGTTGATAGAATTTTCTATTAAATTCCTTAGGGCTAAAAATTCATCTGTAAGGGTCTCATTCAATATTGAGATTTCATTTGTTGGATATATCCCAGACATTTCCAGTTTTATCTCTATATAATAGTATTATTTTCATCCCTATTAAATGCTAAACACTTTTCCAGAGAAGAAGAAGCTAAACAGTTACCAGGATCTGCTAGGTAGTACCAACGTAGGCACCAGCATGCACAAACTTCGTTAAGTCCATTAGGCTGACATCCAAGGAATGCACACAAAATCACGGGAAAAAATGTGCTGGACACAGTTGGTTTGGAGCCCCTGTTGTGCTGTGCACTGTACAAGGCACAGAGCTGGAGAGAAAGGAATTCATTTCGGTCCATGTCAGCAGTGAGAACAGACAAAGTGCAGAGAAGGGTAGTTTGAGGTTTGTTCAGTATAAAATGTCTTTTACGGAGCCCATTAGTTTGTACTCTGGGCCACATAAACCCAGTCACATGGCTTCCAGGCAGCCTGAAGCAAAGGCAAGGCAAAACTGTTTCCACCCACTATACACCACACAGGCAGATGTCCAGAGCAATAGGCTTGTCTGAAGGAGGCCAAGTTAAGCCTGTGGTTTTCGAGCTCTCCCAGCACCCGTTCCTATTCCGTCGGTGCCCTCACGTTATTCCTATACAGCAGCCTGAGGAGTGCTGACGCAAATTGCAATGGGCAATACCTTTTCCTCCTTCTCCGCATACGCATTTAGCATAGAGGAGTTTGTTGACCAGCTCCAACATGTAACATCACATGTGGGACTAGAAACAGTTGTTTTAGCATGAGTAACAGGGAGGCGTGAAAATGACACAACCAGGAGTGTGGGTAGGAACTGGTTAGGCAGGTGTAACTGCTGGGAAAAGCAACTACAAAGTTTGGCTTAAAAACGTAGAGGCTGATCTGCAGGTGAGTGAGAGAAAGACAGCAGAAACAATGTGAAGATCAGCCCGATACGGTGGAAGGGGCAAAGACAGGAACCCACAAACAAGAGTGGAAAATCACAGCGGGAGTCTGAGGAATACCTGGAGAGGACAGAGCAAGGAAAATGAGGGAGAACAAGCATGCTGAGCGGTGTGAGTGGGCTTTGTCTATCTGGTGAGTGGAGTGGAAGGAGCAGAGGCCAGACTGATGTCATGTCAGATAGTTTGGGAAGAAAAAATCGAGATGGAGTTATGTATTCTGCTTCTGAGCCAGAAATTATTGTTTTGTGCATCACCATTACCTTTATCCAGCCTAGCAAATGAAAGGCTGTTTGCTGTCACAGCATAATTCAAGCATTTTCAAGGACCACATCTGGAAGACACAGTTAAATACATTGAGCAGTTGTGCCTGACTCCCTCCCTGCTTGAAAGAATGCACGGGTAAAAAAATCCAACACTGGCTCAAAATCTTTATGTATGCACCCCTACCCCCTGCACACACCGTATTTCCACCTTCCTATTTCCCCTCCAAATCCTCTCTTCTCCTTTGACTTAAGGTCTGGATAAAAAGGTGGTCTCAGCCAACCAGGAGACCAAGACATACAGGAAATTTGACTGATAACTGGCTATGGACTCTTGGCAAGTGAGAAGGTTAAACAAATGGATTAACAGGCCACGTGTGCAGAATCAGACAGAAACATAGCAGAGTTACTTACTTCCCCTAGCTCAGCACCGCCTCTGAACCACAGCCAATTCATCCACTCCTGACAACCGAAACAGTATCACTGCATGCTCCTGGGATTAATGCGAGCCCTGCCACAGTGTCAGCATGAAGTCAAAGTGCCTGTCCCTGCTAGCATCAGTCCTAACCCTTTGCAGTCCCTTGGAATGAGTTCCATCCCAGCCTAATCAGCTTGATAAGACTTCCCCTTCCCATCATAACTAGTTCAAATCCAGTCGAAGTCTGGGAGTTTGAACTTCTGAGTTCCACTATGAGCTTTGCTCATTAGCCCATTCAAACCTCAATGCAGAGATGTCTTCCCCACAAGTCTAATCACAGAGCTCCTGCCTTAGTCCTTTCCTATTTTCTCCTTCCAGACCCAGTGCTAACTGGGTAATGACCTCACCCACCTTGAACTCAAGTCCATTGCAGTGATCTCTTCATGTGTGATGCAGGGCAATCCTGCTCGGACAGAGATTGCTTAGTCAGCACACCCAATGGTCTGATCTGCCTGTGAGATCTCCAGTAGCAAACCAAAACCACCAAAAGCAACTGAAGTGTTTTACAGTGAATGCAAAACAGAGTGCAAACATGACAGAGCTCAGAAGGACTTTTTCCCATGTATATTATGCTGCTTGGAGAAGGAAAGGTTGGAGAAAAACGTGAGACAGTGGTCTTTCCACCTGGGAAGGACAGGCAGGAAGGGAGCCCAGATCCCTACATGACTTGAATATTACGGTCCTGATTTACCTATGGAGCTAATGAAAGGCCCAGTGTAGCTAGGGAGCTGTAACTGGGGGGACAGAAGAGAAATCTGGGTATCATGCCAGGCATGCAGACTTCAGCATCAGCAGTACAGAGCAGGCCAGAGGAATTACAGGTAAGGGACAGGCCAACGAAGCAGTAAAGGAGATTTTCTCTTTTGTTTACTTATTGTAACCCTGCTTCCAGTCTTGTAACGCAAAGTCGAATCCTATTTTTTCCTAATTAAACTCTTACCCTGTCTTTATTCTTACATTCTTCAACAGCTGGAGGTGGTCCAAGCGAGACTCTCATATTCGGTGGCTTTTTTTCCTTTGAGATAAAATAAAGCAAATAAAGCACTGCGTGTCATCCCTGTTTTGGGTGTTTGCACTGTGACATCTGTTTAGCTTCATAAAATACAAGGACCTTCCCTTGACTCCTTCAAGCTGAGTGAAAGGCAAAGTAGATGTCATGGCAAACAAGTCAAAGAAAATCATGAATACACACAGAGAGATATACTCAGTCAAAGGCCTCATATATTGGCAGCTGGTCCTTATCAGTCCATGGGCACACAACCAGGTAGTCTGCAAAGTTGCTAGGACATAGACACACAGCTGCAACAGCTGCAAAAGTTGTTTCATGTTTACATGACTAGGTGAAATATCACCTCTATTCACTGAAAACTTGCATAGTAAATGTGGGGTTCAGTTTGACACAAGTGTTCAAAATGCTTATAAAAAAGCAAAACAACTTCCTAACCTGCACACATACGTAAATCAAGTTTTCAGGCCACAAATTTGTGTCTGTAATGCAGGTTTTATTATAGACAGCTTTAAACATTTGACACTTTTCTCCACTATCTTGGGCCCAACTGATTTATTGCATTCTGAAAAGAATCTTAGACTCATAGAATCTTTAAAGTTGGAAAAGACCTTTAAGATCATTAAGACCAAAGGTCAGCCCAACACTACCATGCCTACTAAAATATGTCCCAAAGTGTCAAGTCTACAGTTTTTTTTAATATTTCTAGGTATGGTGGCTACATCACTTCCCTGGACAGCCTGTTCCAGTGCTTCACCACGTTTGATAAAGAATTTTTTCATAATAGCCAATCTAAATCTCCCCTGGCACAATTTGAGCCATTTCCTCTCATCCTATGTCTTGTTACCTGGGAGAAGAGACCAGCACCCACCTCGCTACCACCTCCCTTCAGGTAGTTGTAGAGACCTATAAGGTCTCCCATCAGGCTCCTTTTATCCAGACTAAACAGCCCCATTCCATCAGTTGCTCCTCATAAGACCTGTGCTTCAAACCCCTCACCAGCTGCCATTGCCTTCTCTGGACGCGCTCCAGCCCCTCAGTGTCCTTCTTGTAGTGAGGGGCCCAAAACTGAACACAGCACTCAAGGTGTAGCCTCACCAGTGATGAGTACAGGGAGATGATCACCTCCCACAGTCCTGCTGGGCGCATTATTTCTGACACAAGCCAGGAAGCAATTGGCCTTCTTGGCCACCTGGGCACACTGTCAGCTCATGTTCAACCGGATGTTGACCAGCACCCCCAGGTCTTTTTTCGCCAGGTGAAGTAGCAAAAGTGAGATGAATCACTTTGTTGGACTGGTTTGATGGTTTGCATCTCTCTTCATTTCCTCCGTTTTTTATGTCACCAGGTCCTCGGAAGCCAGCGATAGCGATGGCTTTACCCCATACTGGGCAGTGATGATCCCCATAAAGACACTAATGTAGTTGTGGACTGTTGATGCATCTACCACCCAGATGCACCTATTCCTCCCCAGTAAGCCAAAGCGTAATAAGTCCTGTAAAAATTATGCTGTTCCCATTTAGACAACTTTCTTCAGAAGTAAATCTGTATGTTTTCTATTTCCCTAAAACTTATGGAGGAAAAAAAAGAAAGCATAAAACAAACATATAATTAAAGGACCTGGATACGGGCCTCCCTGGAAAAATCTAAAATGCTCCTGTGGTCAGAGGAACAATTTTCACTCCATGTTGTTTGACTCCAAAACACACAACCAAAAGCACTTAACATAGGGAAAGTAAGTTTTCTTAATGGAAATATTATAGACTTGTAATTTGCTTAGGCAGCATTTTCTGTAAAAAGATTACTTAGTATTCAAAGGAAATGAAAAACGTATGGTTACTGTTCACATAAAAAAGGACAGCCGTTAACAGAGAAAGGCCAGTGAACAGCAAGAGTGTTACAGCAAAAGACTTGGTACAATGCTATTTTAAGGACAGTTGGAAGCAAGTATAGGCTGATTTGCTGAAAAACTGTAACAGACTTTTATAGGTAAGTCATTTAGCTTTAAATGTTATGGACAACACAATCAAATAAGTATTGAAACCGACTTAACTTTAAGATGGAAGTAACTTTGGGCTTGAGCTCTGGTGCCATTTACATAAGGGTAATTTCCTTGTTATCAGAGTTGTAATTTGGAAGGTGCAAATCACAACAAAATTTGTCTTTGTCCACACTTGTTAGAATATCATTAGACTAGAGATTTTTGCAGAGGGACATTACCTTCATCTTACCCATCTTGCCAGATGCTGTTGTGGGCTAAAGGAACGTTTTACCTAATCAGGTAGGTGGCTTGTTTTTTCCAGGACATCCTCTGCATTACAAGCCAAAGGCTCAAGATACTTCTAGTTGTGGTGCCAAAATGTGAGGACAGTTACATGCCTTATAGTATTTACTCAGTGCTTATTGAAGTATGAAAACATCAGTGGACATCTCTGAATGAATGATATAGGTTGTATTGCTGGCAAAGTTGTAAAGCAGAAGCATAGGGTTGTACACATTGACTTAGATTTCCAAATAATTTGAAGTGTGCCAGATGAGTTAATACATATAGAATTGCCATTCCTCTGTTATTAAACCTATTAGTTATCTGTGAAACAATGAATTCTGAGTAGGTCATGGCTGCTATTACATATTTCCATGGAGGAAAAATAATATTATCAGTCTTAAGTGATTTGAAGTATAAATATCTCTAAAATAATTGCATGTTCAAAATGTTTTGAGCAGCCACATTAAAAAAAAAAACAAGATCCTTAATTTTATCTTGTATCCAACACATGAAAACGGACTCACCCCGAGTCACTATTTTGTAATGATAAACTTAGTCTCAGCTCCCTGCAAGCTCAATCTGTGTTATTTAGACGTGAAACTGGATCCCTTTGCAGTTTCAGCATGTCCAGATCAAGGGGTTAGGCCTGGCCTTTTTTATAAAAAGTGGCCCAGCTGAAACACTTTGAAAATAATTGAAACATGCCCGAGGTCAGAGAGTTGGTGAGGATCCAGGTTTCTGATTCTGGCTCCTCTCTAATTTAAACCCTCTATTTGATGAATGTACTCAGTATAACAAAGGCTGAAGGTTAAATGGGTTGTGATCATGCCTGGAAAGAAAAAAATTTATTTTTTTTTTTTACCATGAAGAATTTATATTCACCATATAGGAACTTAGAATGACTTCTAAATTTTTAAGTATTGCTATGCCAAGAAAATGGTACAAGCTGAGAATTGTACTGTATCTCTGATAAAAGATATCTGACAACTGAAAATCAGCTGAAGCAGGGATTATCTAACTGTAATATTCTCAGTTAATAGTGAGAACATTCATATCAGACAGC
Organism: Neomorphus geoffroyi; assembly: GCA_033558235.1. Taxonomy (NCBI): domain Eukaryota; kingdom Metazoa; phylum Chordata; class Aves; order Cuculiformes; family Neomorphidae; genus Neomorphus; species Neomorphus geoffroyi. The sequence continues at coordinate 5,727,834 of JAUMJM010000048.1, forward strand.
TAATGGTTTTAAACAGCAACTCGCTTGCACACCCACAGAGCCCTAAGAAGCATTTTGGCACATTTTCTGGCATGTCTGGAGTCCTGCTAGGACTGCACTGATGATGAGTTTCCCAGTTCACAAATGCGTGGTGCCTGACTGAAGCAATGCAGGATGAGCTGACCTGCTGTGTGAACTTTCCTGGTTGTTTCTGTGATGTCTGGACCCTGAGGAATGCGAAAGTTTCTTGTTTCACCAGTGCACCGTGACTTGCATTTTGGGCAGAGAAACATGTAAACATAATTAGACGGCGGGCAGCTAACATTCCCTTTGAAAATGCAGTCAAGTTCTGTGGCTTTCATTTCTATTTTATTTGGGACAGATTAATGTGGTATTGTTTGAGACTAACTTGCCTATTGCCTTAAGAATTTGGGAGTGTTCCAGCACACTGTTTATGGGTTGTAAGTGCCTGTCTGTCCAGAGTAAAGGTGAAGCAAAAACTGTATGATTTTCACAAGTCAAGTACTCCTGATTGTAAGCAATCAGAAGATGTGGTGTTTTATTTACTTTCTTTCTGGTTTTCCTCCCAAGTATCAAGATACGCAGCTTTTAAATACCTACTATCAGCTGTGTTACGCTTTCATAACTTAAAAAATGTGTATTTCCCAGTGGAGTGTGATGGGCTGAAAACAGTTATTCTGCTCTCAAAGCACCCAGCTTCCACTGCTATCAATGCTGCCATTATCTGTGGTGAGGCTGAACTGAATCAATGTAAGGCCAATACAATATTGACCACCTTCTGGGTAAGCGTGACAAAATGTGATGCCTCGGGGGCAGTAGGAATTGGAAAAAGGGATTGACAAAGAGGTCTGTAGCTGAAGGTCAGCAATGCCCTCCTGTAATTAGGCAGAAGCATGAACACTTGATTTTGCTAGGAACTACAGATAAGGAACTCCCTTTTCACTCACTTCCCTCATTGTCAGGTGGCACATATAGTCTCCTGATGTCACTGCCTTTTACCTGTCTTGTAACACGAGGACATTGGAACTAGTAAGGACTCTAAAAGCAGTTCTCCACAGCAGATCTGTGGAACCAAAGCAGGGTTGACTGTGCTGTCTGTGATGGAGGAGGAGTATCACAGATTGATTTCAATGTGTCAGGAATTTTTGTCTATGGTGCCTGTGATTGCACTTAATGGACAGAGAAGCTTTTCTAAATTGCTTTTCCAGAACATCAAGGAAGGACTTTTAAAAACTAATATGCACAATGAGAATATACTAATTTATCTTCTTTCTCTTGCAAAGCGAGACTGAGCTGGAAGCTGACCTGTGAGAACTGTTTCACAGCTGGTGCCAGGAATTTGAATCGACACCCATGAAACAAAGAAGAATGACCTTCCCTGATTTTGTCTTCTTCTGTTGCATAACACTTTCCTCTTTAGGGCACTGTGTTCAGTAGAAATGCCATGTCTACTGTTTTATTTAATCTTTAAAAGCCATTTTCTCTTTTCCGTTGTCAGTTCTGCACACATATTATGTGTGCATCCCTTTTGTCTTAGTGCTGGCTATAGGTAATACATCAGCTATAGTTGGATAGGTTAAGTTGGGAATCTGTACAGTTACTGGCCATGGCAAGGTGATTTCCTCAAGAAATTATTGCCAAAATGTAATTTAAAAAGTCTAACTTCTGGGAGAACCTCATGCACATGCCTAACAGAATGTGAGAAAGGGAAGGATGTGTAAAAACGGTAGAAATGTATGGTTGTGTGGATCTCACTAACAATTTTTTTGTAGCTGTATTCTTACCTTAAGAGGAACCTCTCTAACAAGAGGGAATGAGAGAAATCAGAGGAGGAAAAGGAGGAAATTGGACAGTGTGTAAGAAAAATATACAAAGAAAAGCCGTGAAGCTTGCTTAGGGAGAAAAAGAATAAAAATTTTGAAAAGGCCTATTTAGAAAACAGAATAACAGAAAAAAGGAAAACAAATGCTGAATCTGTGTTCAGTGCACATTTATGAACTGAGATATCATTTATATTCGAAAGTGTATTATTTGTTCTTTCACATCCAGAAAACAATATCACACACACTTTAAAAGAAATCCTCAGTGTTAGCTGGATACAGTTATACTTGTAAATAGGCTGCAATTAATTTCACTTCATGTATGCACATAGAAGAAAAATATTTGCTGTACATTTTCTGATTTTGCTGACTTGCTTAAATGTTAAGTAGGTTAAAAAGTATAGACATCAACTATACATTTTCAGCCTTCTCCCTTATCCCCTTCTTTTGGTGCCACAAGTTTTCATTCAAAATTCAGATTGATTATGCTGTGTTCATAAATCAAACATACCCACAGCTCAAAATTATACACATGGCTTAATTTTTAGGGCAAAGTTACACCTTTCCTATTTTTCCTTAATGGTAGGGCCAGCATAAAGAGTTCTGACTGCATGCTCCACATAGGGGCGCGGGCTTATAGTTCACAGCTTTCCTAGCTGAGTTGACACAATTGTTTGGGAGGCCAAGCCACCCATATTTTTGCAGTATTTATGGAAATGATCTAGGTAAAACCCTCACTGCTTTTGAAACACAGCATGCTTTTTCAACACAAAATGCAAGTTTTACTGGAGCATGACCTTTGTGTTTTCATAACTGATCCAGATCAGGGTTATCATTAGTTAAAGGGTTTCCAAATATGGTCTTCCAAACCTTTCTCCTTCTCCCAGACCACTACCTAGCCTGAAAAAAATTGTGAACAGCAACAAAGGGATATTCTATTAGAGCCTGCACAGAGAAATTTTCTGACCCAGCCCTTAGTTAATATCGTACCCCTTCTGCTTATCTACCCAGGATGAAAAAGTTAGGAAATCCCAGTCTAGACCTAAGTTCCTAAGTAACTTCTTTTTATTGATAGAAAAAGAAACCACATTTGAGTGATGTCTTTATAGCAGTTAGAGATATTTTCCAGGGTTATCTGTCATTACTCGCACATTTTTATTATTGCTTTTAAAAACATTTATAGACCACTCAGTCCATAATCACACAGTTATCAACTATTCCTGTCTCCCAGATGGTTTTGCCTCAGAGCCAGAAGAGGCTGGGGTGGAGGGATAGAGGCAGGTCTCAGCCAAATGGAAAGGACCAGGAGTTGTACCTCACAGAACTGAGTAAATCAGAGCATCTGAATAGCAACAACTTTCACAAGTGACCTGGGTATGAACATGAAGTTTCTGCTTAAAAGCTGCTTTGGAAACATTGGACTTAATAAATAAAAAACCAAGGCTATCATGCTCAGATTGACAGTCCCTCACACAATTTTTCCTGCTATTAAAAGGCTTATTAATGATTTTCCCTAAGAACCCTATTCAAAGGCAACAAGCAAACCAAGCAAAGGACATTACTGTATCTTAATTCTAATTCTTAAGCTAATCCTACCGTTGCAAAAATGCTGTATCTTTTAGAGTTGTTGCACATAAATAGGCAAAGAAAAAGTTAAAAATCTTCAGAAAAAAATGTAAAGATGGTTGGATTTATATGGTTATGAGTGACCACTGTGAGCGTTCAATCTCATCACAGGCATAGTCTGCATTACAGAATTTCACTCAGTTAATCTTTTACCCAGTTCAGTAACTTGCAATAGCTAAAGCTCATCTCTTAGAAAGGCATCCATCTGCTCTTGAAAATCCCTTCCTGAATCTGTTCTGAATTTCAGGGGCTAGCAACCACTTTCCTCTAAAGCCTCATCAAATCAGTCTGAGTTATTAATGTAATTTACAGTTACTCAGAGTTTCCTTTTCATTGGCAGAGAAATGTAAAGAAGATTCGTATGAATGCAGCTGAGTTCCAAATGCATAAATAACTAAAATTGCAAGTATACATGAGCTCAGCCATAGCTACCTGATGAGCTGGTGGGGAAGTGGCAAACTGTTCTGTTCAGCCCTGGAAACCATGCCCACTTTGGCTTGATAGATAGTGGGAATTTATCACCCACTTCGGGATTTTGTTCACATTTGTTTGACCTTCAGGGCATGCTCAAGTGCCCTTCTGCTTTCCAAGATAATTAATGGGGAGTAGCAAGGAGATCTGAGCTCCAGGAAGGCAGTACACTCCAGAAAGGTAGTACACTTTGAGCAGTGATAGCTTGGATAAATTATTCAGATTAACTGATAGACAGATGCTTTCTTTTTTTCTGGTTGTCTGCTCTACCATAGAATGATTCTTACAGTAGAGGTACTCAGGCTTGATATATTAATTAAAGGTCATTAAAAAGATTAATCGATGATCAGCGGCCTTAAAAAAAAATTAGCCTCCTCTCTAAGGCTGCTCTCTCTGATGCAATAGCTGGAAAGAATGAGGGGGGAGGGGGAGAGGGAAAGAATGTGAGAGAACAGGGGAAGAGCGGTAAAATAGGAACACGAGAAACAGAGGCAAATAGAGGGGAGCAAACCACATAAGGAAAAGAAAACACAGGTCATGGAAGAGGGCAAAGGAATGAAGGGGAAGTGTAAAGGAAAAAATCCAGACAAAGCGAGAGCAAATGGGCTGAAAGACAAAAGATGTGGGGGAGGGCGCAGGGAGAGAAGGAACTAGAGAAACCTATTTCATCAACTATTGTCATTACTAATGGAAAAGTTTTAAAAAAATAGATGAACACAGGGTCCTCTGAAAAATTTACATATGTACCATGAGAAGCTTTTGAATAGAGGGCATTTCATTACACGTGTGGCAATAAAACCCACATTGCCCTCTGATCAGTGAAGGGAACTGTTAGCATAAATGATGTTTAATGGCTGGTCTTGACAGTAGTAAGGATTTCACGCACACTTGATCTATATCCCTGAGGAGGCAGTCTATGAAGGAATCTTGTATGCTGAATTTCCAGTTTAATAGACACTGCCCCAATATTCATTTGAAGCATTTCACATCTTCATACATTCTTTTTTATGGATTTAATCTAATTCTAGAGCAATAAAATCTTGGGATTTGTTCCTACTGATTAAAATTTAAATAATACATGAATTGATCTTATTGATTAGGTGATCTATGGAGTCTCGACCTGCTACTATCTGGAGATTTGATGAGAAGCACTCACTCTCTTTCGCACATCTTCACATCACTTTTGTAGCAGGGAAAGGAAAAGCTTAGACTGGTACACTCTCATGAAATAAAAAGATTGAATAACACGACTGTGTTACAATGCTTTCAACTAGACATACTACACATAAAGCTACAAATTTTAGCTTTTTTTGACATTTATGCTTTTTTTTCCCTTTCTTATATCTGTAATCTGTTTTATTTTAACAGAACTATTTGCGTGAGAAGAGTCTGAGTAAGTAAATGTTTCCAGGATTGGACCCTAACTGCTTTTAGTATAGTTATCAACACTGGCCATCTGTGTTTTTTCATTTTAATTCCGTAAATGAATACTTTCCCTTCGAGAATTTCAAATACCAGGAAATAGCAATAAACCTCTTCTGCAGCTACAGACTGAATACTCCAACAATTATTAGTTGATGGGATATGCAGTAAAAAAAAATTCTTTTTGAGAGTAAAATTTATAAGCATAATATCCTTTTGCTAACAAGTACTATAACATCTCTGTGCAAAGTTGTGGCTGGCTTAGCTGCATGCTTAACTAGTTTTGAGCTGGTCTTTTGTGATGCAACCTAACACAAAGACCAAGAACATAATCAGATAAGTAGCTCTGTGTTAATGGTACATCCTGATTTTGGATTAATAGGGCTTCCATTTAATTTTACTTTGTTTTAAAGACTGTAAATTCCAAGACTGTATTTTGTAGCTGGTAAGTAAAGAGAATTAAAAAACCTGCAACCAATGAAAAGAAGCACTCCAATCTGCCATCTATACTGGTATGGCTGGAATGCTGGTAAAGGATAGAGTCATGATCTTATGATTCAACGCTTACTCAGCTCTTGTTAACTCTCCTGTAATTAGTTTTAATAATGAGATAATACCTAAGAATCTAATTTGCATATTTGTTTAAAGTAACTGGGAGATGTAACCATGTAAATGGAAGCAGACCTGGCTCCAGGACCAGATATCTACTTAATATCAGGCAAAGGAAAGAACAGAGCATATGGATAGATTCTAATGTACATTAAGGCAAGGAAAAATGTAGTTGGATCCACTTGAAAGGAACTTCACATGCAATAAAAAACACAAGTGATCCTTCTGTAAATGAGAAAAACAATTCTATTGTATTAGCTTAAATTGGCACAAAATTAAGATTTGTAATTTTTCATAAAGTTGACTATTAAACATACTAATTAAATAAAAAAAATTCATGTTAATAAATGCATTTCCCATGTACAGCATGAAGCCTACAAAGCAGAACTCTGATGTTCTTGCCCTAAGACTGAGCATGAATTGACAACTGACAATTAACTAAAAGGAAGAATCTGTTCTCTAACCACCCAGGAGAGGAAAAAGTGCAAAAGAAATCCCAAAAAGCATAAATAGCGCTAAGTTATATAATTTTTCTTACTGATTTCGGGTATTAATTGAACATAGTTAAGGATTTTTTTAAACAAATGATCCTATTAGCTCAATTATGCATTTTATGACAAATGCAACATTCTTTGCTAACCTCCAGTACTACTGAATCATGAAGCCATCTGCAATGGACCAACGCTTCTTTGGATACCAGTTGTATAAGGCAACACAAGCCACTTTGTAGATTAAATTCTGCTAAATACCAATGGCAATCTCGCTCCATCATGAATCAAACTGAAACTTAAAGGCTTAATAACATGACATAGAAACAATTCAATTTCATACAGTTTTCATACATGGATATATACTATGCAATCCCACCTTCTGACAGGCAGAGAAGGGATTTGGACAGGGATTTTATTCCTAAATCAAGTTAAAGTAAAGAAATTTAAAGTAAGTCAGGAAGCTTTGACTGTGTCTACGTTAATGTTTTGTTTTGGTGCAGCTGGAGAGTGAGTCTGCCATCATGCTCTTTTGACTTGCAGAGCAACTTTGGAGCTTATGATTTAAATTCAGAAGCAGTTCCATCCCAGTCACCTATTAAACAACTCTTTGAGGGCTGTGGGGGAGTATGTGGGTCTAAAGCAATGATTTGCACTTTGGATGTCTGAACCACCTATGCTGGGGACACTTTGCTTAGAGGAACAGACTCCGAGATGCATGTAGTATAGGTAAATACGGGGACCTAAGTTCCAAATGGCTGTTATCCTTCTGGCTCGAAAGATGTCTCTCACTAAGCCCTTCTCTTTACTTGGTGAACATACATTACTCACTGAGGAAAAAAGTTCTAATTTCATATCGATATAAGGACAGATGGTGTGACAGTCAGGTTCCTGGAATTAACAACAGAGTCTTGGGAAGAAATGATGCTGAGAAGAAGTGAAGGGAAAATCAAAATCTTGTTCAGAAATCAGAATTAAAATGCAATTTAAAGGCAAGACTGCTATTCCAAAGGGAATTTCTCAGTCCATGAATTACCTAATAAAGACTCTCAGAGCAAATGGACTTATTTATTTTCCTTATTTACTTTCCTCAGAAAATGCAGTTCTGCAAACAAATTTTTCAAAGCACAGAACATGTTGAAGGATGCAGTCCATACTAGAGACTGTCTTCTTCATCAGCTACCACCTCACTGCAACCTTTGAAGAAAACATTTTCCAGACATAGTCACAGTATCACACAGTATCACAGTATCATAAGGTTGGAAAAGACCTTGGAGATCATCGAGTCCAACCTATGACCCAACACCTACACCTACTCCTTCTCATCATCTAACCATGGCACTAAGTGCCTCATCCAATCTCTCTTTAGACACCTCCAGGGACAGTGACTCCACCACCTCCCCAAGCAGCGCATTCCAATGGCCAATCACCCTTTCAGTAAAGAACTTCTTCCTAATGTCAAGCCTAAACTTCCCCTGGTGAAGCTTGAGACCGTGTCCTCTTGTCCTGTCGCTGGCCGCCTGAGAGAAGAGACCAAGCCCTGCCTGACTACAACCTCCCTTTAGGTAGTTGTAGAGAGCAATAAGGTCTCCCCTGAGCCTCCTCTTCTCCAGGCTAAACAACCCCAGCTCCCTCAGTCGCTCCTCATCGGGCTTGTGCTCCAGCCCCTTCACCATCTTTGTCGCTCTCCTCTGGACACACTCCAGCATCTCAACATCCTTCTTCAACTGAGGGGCCCAGACCTGGACACAGCACTCGAGGTGCGGCCTGACCAGTGCTGAGTAGAAGGGGATGATGACCTCTCTAGTCCTGCTGGCCACACTGTTCCTGATGCAGGCCAAGATACCATTGGCCTTCTTTGCCACTTGAGCGCACTGCTGGCTCATGTTGAGTTTCCTGTCCACCAGCACTCCCAAGTCCCTTTCCGCCTGACTGCTCTCCAGCCACTCTGTCCCCAGCCTGTAGCTCTGCATGGGGTTGTTGTGTCCAAAGTGTAGGACCCGGCATTTGGACTTGTTAAACCTCATGCTATTGGAGTTAGCCCATCTCTCCAGCCTGTCACGGTCCCTCTGTAGGGCCCTCCTACCTTCTAGCAGATGCACACTTCCTCCCAGCTTGGTGTCATCTGCGAACTTGCTGATGAAGGACTCGATCCCCTCATCCAGATCATCAATAAAGATATTAAACAGGACCGAGCCCAACGCTGATCCCTGGGGGACACCACTAGTGATAGGGCGCCAACTGATCATAAAAGAAGATCAAGTTGGTCAGGCAGGACCTGCCCCTCCTAAATCCATGCTGGCTGGGCCTGATCTCTCGCTCATTCTGCAGGTGCTGCATGATTGCACCTAGGATTAAGCGCTCCATAATTTTACCTGGAACCGAGGTCAGGCTGACAGGTCTGTAGTTACCTGGATCATCCCTACGGCCCTTCTTGTGGATGGGCGTCACATCGGCCAACTTCCAGTCATCCGGGACCTCTCCAGTGAGCCAGGACTGCTGATAAATGATGGATAAATCATTTGTGAGCCTGATTGCAATTTCATTCTGTATACTACTTTCCCTAGAAGACTCAAAATATTCAGATGATCAGAGCAAAACATATGCAGGATTCTGGAATAAATAGCAAGAATTAATTTAAAGATGATTTTATGAAATTGTAAGGAATTGAAACTTGTTGGAGATTTAATGAGAAAAAAAGAGATATACAAAGGTTGTTCCAAAAGTCAGAAGACTTCTGCCCAGCAGGAATTACATTCTGGATAGAAACAGATATAGACCCAACTAATGACTGAAAATACAAATATAGCCAGTTGCAAAGCTTTTAGCATCTTCATTTAAAATATTTACAATTAATAACTTTTATATACTATTTAGCAATCTAGTTCAGTTCTGGGACTATCCTCAGGGAGACCTCCATAGATAAAATTATTCTTTTGTAGAGTTTGGAAGGCAAAATTTGGCTTATTTGATAAAAGGGGGAGGGCATCCTAGTACTTTTGGTAAAATGACAGAAAATTATTGTTTACAAGCCATTCTGTGAGCCTACATATGCAAAAATGTATTCACAACTCTTCCTTTCTTTGAATTTTCTGAACAAAATGCTCTTAGTTTCACAAATGGCTGTAGAAATGAAAGCTGAGAAAAGGCAATAAAAATTATTTTAAGGTACTTGATATTTACTTTATTCCAATAAGCACCAACTCTCTAATGTTCATAGAAAAAATATTTGCTCTATCCATCTGTCTCCACTCTTCAGTGCCCAATTGCAGCTATACTGTCATTATTCAAGTACTAAAAATGGAAATTACAACATCCTTACTGCTAATGTGTAAGCATTGTTTATTTACAAGACAGTTTTGTGTTTTAAAGTTGTGAAGTAAAATAAAATGACAAGCAAGTACCCAAGCAAACAATTCTATCTTAACTACTTTCTGTGCTTTATTATTACATTTTATTGTAAATGTTTCTATTCCTTCCAGTTATAATTTCAGCCTAAGGCTAAATGTTCTTGGCACTTTTTAAATGCACTTAAAAGTTGATTAATAAAGTGTATCCATATCTCTCAGTAGTTGTATTTATCCTTCCAGTGCAACAGAAGGAAATAACTAGCAACTGACTAGAAACAAATGTTCAGTTTTTTATATTTAATGATGTTTAGTCAACCTGAAAGCTAGTGGAAATAGAAGCAGCACCAGGCCATCAGCTGGGCTTCCACTGTCATGGCCTTCAAGAACAGACTCCTGTGCTCAGAGCAAAAGCTAACAGGTTCCAGAGTCGGGGTTCATATTTCCTCAGATAGCACTCATTTGTAGTATCAGACCTTTCTGTACAAGTTGGCAATCTGGCAAAAAAAGCGCTCTATTCTCATTTCTTGGACAGCAGTTCAAACTCAGAAAAAGTGTGAAACTGCAAGAACAGGTATGAGGGAATTGAAATCTGCACTTTCTGTTTATTGAAAGACAACAGTAAGACATTCCAAGATGCCTAGGACTGGAGGGAATGGCAGGATGTGCCAGGGGAGGGTTAGGTTGGATATTAGGAAAAGGCTCTTCACCCAGAGAGTGGTACAGCACAGGAACAGGATCCCCAGGGAAGTGGCCATGGTGCCAATCCCGACAATTTTCAAGAAGCATTTGGACACTGCCCTCAGACAAGTGGTGTGTATGTTGGGGTTGTCCTATGCAGGGACAGGAGTTGGACTTGATGATCCTTGTACGTACCTTCCAACTCAGGACATTGTATGATTCTATGTTGCTGATGCCAAATAGAATTTGTAGGTAAGAGTCTTATTTCTAGGAACTCTCCATACCATGAGTTACAGTAGCTTATGGTTTCAAGGTAATTGTTAGTGAATTTGTTCATGAATAGGCACAAACATGATCTGCCTTAAATGTGGGCGCATCTAACACAGCATCATATCACCACAGCCGCCATAAAGGGTTTTTACTGATGTGCACACAGAGTGCATTACTGCGTACTTCTTGTAGTCCTCTGTCCACTTAGCTGCTAATGCACTTAGGCTTCAAGCATGTAGTGGGTTGCTGACCCCTCACACACCTCCTCAGTCATGACTATTTATTTTGTTGAGTCGTTTTGTATTGTTTCAGTTTCAACATTCTCACCAAATGTGAAGAAAGTTATTACTGCTTGAGCATCTTCCTTCCCAAATGCCAGTTCCCTAAGCAAGATAATAACAGTGGTTCGTGTACCAAATCCTAGGAGACAAAACCCTTCCCTCCTCCTTACAAGAAATACTCCGTTTGGTGGGACAATGTTGGTGATAGCCAGACGTATCTTTCTGTCCCAGCTCTCCACCTGGAAGGGGAGGAGAGGCAGAAGAATGAGTCCTAATTGTTCCTAGAAAACAAAGGCTTGTGGTATACTTGATGTAACTGGAAAGCAGCGGGCAGGATTGCGGTGAGACCATGTTGGAACTGCTGTTGCCTGTGTTTTGCTGACTGGGACAGAAGGACGAGATTTGGCCTATACTCAGTCATGGACACATGAACCTCCAACTGATCATGAAGAATGGATGACTATGTGTGAAGGAGAAAGGGAAATCACCCAGCTGGCAGCCTTTTGACACAATACTCACACAGGAGGATGTGATACTGCAAATTGTTCCACAGAAGTAAGATTTTTCTTCCCTCAAGGCCAGAGAAATCTGCTGAAAAGAGGGATTGCAGTTACTTTGGCGGTAGGCAATGAAATGTCTGAAGCTGAACATTCAAGCGAGAGTTCCGAACCTTCAAGAAAGAGCAAGTGCATAGCGAGAGAACGGAGGACACTTCAGCCATGGCAATGTACAGATACATGACATTTCATACAGGAAAAATTCTACTAGACAAGAAGGAATCACTTTAAAGAAATCACTACAAAAAGGTATGAATTATTTCTATTGAGTGGAGGAAATTTATACTCATTCAACCCGCTGGAGAATGTGGCTTCGGCTTTTCTAACCTCGATAATGCCAAAACCAGATCTTGTCACTTCACGAAACTCTGCCCTTGGGTCCATAATCTTCTAAGTAAACTGCATTCCTCTGTGATGTTTCGGTTTGTCACGATCTCGAATTACTGGTACAACTTATCAAAGATTTACTCTTACTCCTTTGTTTGCTGCACATTTGGTGGTAATGAGGTGCTTGATTTGTGGAAGTCCTTAGGCAAAATCTCTCTGCTGGAGCAGGATCACATAAGATTTGTATCTGTCCTTGTGTAAGGTGCAGAAATCTCAAAGGTCTCCACGTTAAATAGCAGTCTTATTTTTTCTTGTGATCCAGGATAAATGCTACAGCCATCTCTGAGAGGTATAAAGGAAGTTCTGATGCTCATTTACACTAACTCCAGCAGAAGCAGTGGGCTTTGCATGCGGATGTGAATCAGATCCAAACAAATCGTTAGTTTAATTACAGTGATGCAGAGGATAGAAATCTTGGATTTTCCTTTCCTTTTTTTTAAACATTTTTTCATTTATACATACAAAAGAAAGATACTAAAACCTCAAAATAAACGAAGACTCAAAGAAGAAAAGATATGGTCTGAAAGCTTCTGTATCAGAGGAAGCATTTTAAAGACCAGAACAGGTGACTGACAGAGTGAGATTTAGTTCAAGAGATATAAGGAAATTTCTTTTTCAAAAGCTGGAAGAGTGGCAGCAAAGATAGAATGCATATGGGATTTGCACCTCCACAATAAAATCAACAGCAGAAATTGTCATGGGAATACAGCAGAGAACAGAACCGAAGTTTCAGCTTGCAGATGCCAAGTACATTAAGAACTCCTATAAGAAGCAAAGACAAAAAACCAAGCAGTTTGAAATGCCATTTGCAAGGTGCTTGGTTTCCCTGTAATGCAAATAGTCATATAAAATATGCAGGAATGTGGATTTCTTCGGTTTGAATGGGAAGAGGAAATTGATTTACAAATTCTGAATGGAATAGAAAACTTAGAGCAAGAGTAGAGACAAAGCAAATCCCCACATGGTGTGGCATAAATACGCATGTAACTGCCTCTTCCTGTGGGAACTGCTTTGACTTTTGTGCTGTTACAACATAATCAAGGTGCTCTCTGGTGTAATTGAATATAAGGGATTTTACTCTTTTTTGATCCTCAGATTAGTATAATCTTCTTCTTGGTTGTTCCTGGGCAACTGGCCTTTCAGGACTTTCAGTGGTGTGCCTTCAAAGAGCCCTTTATGTTTGTGAAGGAGTGGAAGCCAGCTCTCTGCAAGGTGTGTTGTGCCTGGCCTCTGGCAGTCTGGTGGCTTCACACAAGCATTCTCATCAGGCTTTAGAGAAGTCTCAAACCTCAGGCTTGCAGGGAAGCCTCCAGGTTGTGCAGGATCTGGGAAGCAAGCGATTTTCTCAGAGTGATCTTGGTCTCCAGCTGTGTCTTAGGGACTGACGAGAAAGAAAGACTTCCTCTTACTTGCAGAAAAATGAGGAAGGCTAAGCAAGCTTGAAATGCATGGAATTCCCACAGTCCTTTGCTGGAGCAGCTGTGCAGGTGAGAAAAAGAAAGAAGTATGCTACACAAACCAAGTTCTTTCACAGCATAGAGATCTGAAATATGCCCTGTTGATTCTGGGATAGGTTTTTAACAAAGTCTTGTTGTTTACCTCCAAAGGTCTTGTAGCCTGTTTGGACAGTTGTTTTTCTGCTCGTTGAGCGTTTCTACAAGAAGAAATGAAGCACTTTTCCCTTTTCAAATTATTCACATATATGCCCTACCATTTCAGGCACAATCTGTTTGTGTAAGGACTGTATAATCCTCTTTTGTTGTTTCCATGGACATGTGCTTTTAAAATAATTTAGAATTAAATATGTTATAGAATAAATCTGAGGATGAGTCTCCGTGGGAAAGCTGCATTAGATCATCAAGCCCACTGCCTTGCAGATCCAAGCCGCAATCCCCACAGGGAAGATGTTCAATTTATTTTACACTGGATGTTAGTAAAAAAGTCAAATAAATTATTTTTCTCCTAGTTAAACCTACACAAAACACATTCATGTCAAAGACACTAACATGCAAGCAGATTTCCATAATAATGTGAGAAAAAGAAAGGAAAAAAGAAGAGGATTTTTACTCTTTGTAGTTAAGACGGATTTCATTAATTCCTTTTGTATATCCCAGTGGCTAAAAACTAAAATGAAACATGTATCCAAGGGCAGAGAATGTCCTTCCTCTGGCAGGGAAAGAGAGTAAGCTACATTTCTGGAGGGTTGTTCTCCTTCCTAACTGGAACTGATCCATTTAGTCCCACCCAGGTAAAAGGCTGCTGTTTAAAGCAGCTCCCTAAGGTCCAGCTGATTTCTGCTGTGAAACCCATGAAGGATTTAGCAACAGTGACACAGACAACCTGGTCTTCTCTTTCTGCTTCTGATTTCTGCTCCTATGGCAAAGGGGGAATATTCAGATTTGTGGGGCGGACTAAGGGCAGCCTAGTCTCTTGGTGCCTATTGTGGTCATGGCAAAGCGAGCTCTGCGATGCAGGAAGGCTCTCAAAGGGCAAAACAACTGAATCTCTCTGAAGCTTTCGTAAAAATGTCACCTGGTACCATGAAAAGGTCAATCAAATCTTAGACTTGGATTCCATGCAGAAAGGTGCACAGGGGAGAGCATAGATGTAAAAGCCATGCAGAAGAAGGGTTGATGGTTGCAGAGCAAGTGCAAGTTTAATTCTTCCACTTCCAGATATCTCCTTCAGCCTTTGAAGGATCACTTCAAAGTAAAAGAAGTCCCTAGGTAGGCTTTCCTCTCTCTCAAGATTTTGTCTCACTTTAGAGCCCTGTCTGAGCAGCCCCAATTTTTATTTTCTTCAGTTTTCAATATTTTCCTGTGCCAACCCTGTCAGGCCCATTGCTGGTGCTACACAAACAGCACTGAAACAGTAAAGGAGATAAATTCCTAACCAAGTTTTCTGAAACATACCATATTGTGAAGAGGCATGAAGTACCTCCTTTCTGCGCTAACAAGATATTAAAAAAAGAAATCATTCTGGTGGGAGCAGATATAAACTACACTTGTTGACTTTCTCACTTTTTACCACAGAGATTCCTGCATTCGTGGGGGACATCTGTCACAAAGAGTGAAAAAAATACTCTAAGTGAAGAACAGCCCATGAACAAAATCATGTCTTAAAATCTAAACCCAAACTTCCTTTAAATTTTCCTTCAGCAAAAAATAACAGCCAGCATTAGCAAAACAAAATATATTCAGATTGGAGATAATCAGACCAGAACAAGTCCAGCAAGGGGAGAGAACATGTGGCACTCACAGCTCACAGAACAGGTTTAAGTTGCTTGAAGAATAGCAGGGAAGTGACCAACCAGCTCATGAGTGTGACTGCCCTTGCAAATAATTTCTAAGTGGAGATGCGACCAGAGCTTTTATTTTGCTGAAGGTAGTAGCCAGAAGCAACCAAAAAATTTAACAACTAGCCAGAAGCAGCAGAATAAAAATTAACAATGCCAAGTAAGCTAATTAGCAGATGCTATCAAGACAGTGCAACACAGTGATATGATGTAATTAAAGATATCTCTAAGCGACTTCCAGGCCTCTCCCTTCTGGAGAAGTAGCTTGGAATGCATGGGTGGTTTCATCACATCTTCACCGCGGGCAGCCACCCAAAGTCAAAAGAGGCTGCAACCGCCTCAGCTTTTCCAAGAGACTGAGCAGAAAAGGATACTCTCTTCCTCTCCCAGCCTCACCTCAAGGCTATTTTACAAAGGAATGGAGGGGCGCAGGAAGAGCAGCACACGGCCAATGTGCTGATACTGCAATTTCGAAAGCAGCTGCTTGTGTAGGATGTACTCCACCTTCTTCTCTTGCAGATTAGATTCCGTCCATCTAACTAACAACTTCTGTTAGCTCATGCTGGGAATTTAATAAAACTCTTGAAGAGTTGTTTCCACCCTGTAGATAGACCGTAGAAGCACAAGCAGAAAAACATGACTATTGCACAGTAAGGGCAAAATTAGAAATGGAGCTGACTCCCAGCCTTGTGCTCTGCCCACAGATGCTTCAGCCACAAAATTACATAGGAGTATTAGGAATGAGAGGCAGTGCTCTGCCCTTGGAAAGGAACCCAAAAATGGGTTCAGGAAAGAAGAGATGAAAGCACAGTCTTCCATGCAAGGGGACTAACCCAGAGCGCAGCCAGGTTCTGTCAGACAGATCAATTTGGATTAGTGAATTTAAACTAGCCGCTAGCACAAAGCCCAAAGCCCTTATCCTGGGCCACAGTTTATGAGATGATGAACAATACTCCTCTGGGAACTAGAAATACCACATTTCCCAGTTCCCAAGAACTGAATATTCTATAATACCATAGCCAACATGTACTATTTATTATTTGTGGGTCATTATATACAACCATCCCATGTAAACATACCCAAATCCTATCTTTATGATATGGTGGCATTGAGAATGAAAATGAAAATTCCACATATTAAAAATGTAAGCAATTGTACTTGCATATTAAATAATTTTCATTTTAGTCACACATGATTACATGGAATTTTGCTGGTATTGGAAGAGGCAGGCAGGAGACTTTCTAACCATATTGTACAAATGTATTTGGCTTTTAAAAATAACTGGAATTAAAAATAATTGCATAATAATTACAATATGTTTTGTAGCTGCTGACCTGGCATTACCAGGGATAGTTTAATTCTCTTGTTTTCATTGTTATTGTGAAAATTAAATTCTCAACATTAGCTATATTAGATTAACATCGGTGTGTGTGTTTTTTATAAGAAAAAAGAGAGGAAATAGTGCTGGCACACTGGCTCTTATCAAAGGTAAAATACATGCAAAACAAAGTGGCTGAAGCAAGAATTACAGGTTAGCAGAGGAAAGTATGCTGCTGTTGATAATTGAGTATTATTTGTTTAATAACAATAGCTGCCACTATTACAATAATGACCTAAAGTTCTGAAGTACTCGTTTCCTCCTTGTACTGTTTGCCACTTTAGAAGGTGTGGATATAGTTGAGAAGAGGGAAGATAAGATAGACCGCAGAGATTAAAGGAGACCTTCTTAGGCAGGGAACATCGCTGTTGTGGTTAGTGGGACCAGTAAACAAGTATGACAGTGTGGGAAGATAGCTAACCACTCCGGCAGGACTCCCGTGGTGGGACAATAGGCAGAGGTTACTGTTACTTTACAGGACAACCCATAGATGAAGTCTCCAGAGTTCCTTGCATAAGTGAAGGCAATGGTGATCTTTCTGTTGAGATATTGTGGTGGTTTGCCATCAGCTTGCCAGGAGACTCCAGAAAGGATGCTCTGGAGGTCAAACTTTAAGAAGACAGCGCTACACTACACAGAAAAAGAGACTTTTGGAGCATGTTCTGTGAAGTGGTACCTTGGCACAGCCATAAATCCTCCTTGTGGCTTACCAAGCCTCTAAATTCCTGTGTAACCAAACACTACACCAGTCATTAAAGTAGACAGTAAACAAGAAGTACTCCGCTTCTCTTTCTTCCTGCCTGTGGCAGGGTCTGAGAAAGGAGAATTTGGCATGTGGGGAAGCTCTGGAAAGAACTGAAGTGCAGGACTTCTCTCATGTGCTGAAGCACTTGTACTCCTTGAAGACACTGATAGATCTTTTTGTCCTCTCAACAGCTTCTTCCAAGGGCCACGTGACCCTGCTCTGTGAGCTTAGGTCTACAGCCCCTTATGGGGAACTGGAGAGAAGGGGGAGGGGCAAAAAAAGGGGGCAAAAAGCAAGCAAAAGTGAGGCAAAAATCGGTGCTTATTGTGGCCATGGCAAAGTAGAGCTCTGTGGTGCAGGAAGACTCTCAAGGGCAGAACAGTTGAATTTCTCTGGGACTTTCCTAGAAATGTCACCTGGTACCATCCCACTTTTGACAAGTGGCATTCCAGTACTTAAAGGAGGCCTACAGGACAGCTGGGGATGAACTTTGTACAAGGGCAAGTAGTGATAGGGCGAGGTGGAACGGCTTTCCCCCGGAAGGGGGAGGATTTAGATTAGATGTTAAAAAGAAATTCTTCTCAGTGTGGGTAGTGAGGCACCGGCACAGGTTGCCCAGGGAAGCTGTGGATGCCCACTCCCTGGAAGTGTTTAAGACCACACTGGATGAGGCCTTGAGCAGCCTGGTCTGGTGGGAGATGTCCCTGCCCATGGCAGGGGGGTGGAACTGGATGGGCTTTAAGGTCCCTTCCAACATAAACCATTCTATGATTCTGTGGTGGTCAGCTGCCCTGTACAACATGTGGCTGGCACTGGATGGGTTTTCTGAAAACTGGGTGTTGATTTTTACACCCTTTGCTGCCTGCCCGACCTCTATCCTCTGACTGAAACCCAGTGTGGGGTGACCCTGGGTGGACCACAGGAGCTGGGCTTGATGATCCTTGTAGATGCCTTCTAACCCAAATCATCCTATAATTCTATTATACAATGAACAGGCCAAACAAATCTCAGACTGGGACTCCATGCAGAAAGGTGCACAGGGGAGAGCGTAGAAGTAAAATCCATGACGAGGAAGGGGTGATGGAGGCAGAGGGAATACCTATCTAGCAAGTGCAAGTTTAATTCTAGACAATTCCCTGCAACTACTTCTGGAGGTTTAGGTTGGATTTTAGGAAAAGGTTCTTCACCCAGCGGGTGGTGGAGCGCTGGAACAGCCCCTCAGGGAAGCAGCCATGGCGTCAAGGCTGACGATATTCCAGAAGCATTTGAACACAACGGGTGAGCGCCAGGGTTGCCCTGTGCAGGGAAAGACGCTGGACTTGCGGTTTCCTCCAACTCCAGGCACTCTGTGATCCTCTGATCGCCACAGCAATGAGCCCCCTCCTCGCCCCTCCCACCCCCCGCGGGGGGCCGGAGCCCCGCGGTCACGTGGCCGCGGAGTGCTGCCACGCCCCCCCGCCCCTCCCGCCCTATCCGAGTGTCCCGGGGCGCGCGGTGCCGCCGCTCCGCCCTTCGGCAGCGGCGCGGGTCGGTGCGGGGCTGCTGCGGCTGCTGCTGCCGGCGAAGGCGGGTGATCGCGGCGGGACGCGGCTCCTTCGAGAGGTGAGCGCGGCTTCGCGTGCGGCGGGGGAAGGCGGCGCGCGCAGATGGGCGGTGTGAATGGGCGCTTTGTGTGCGGCGCCCACCTGCCCCCGGCGGAGACGGAGAGGGGAGAAACCCTCTGCGCGGTGCAGCAGAGGGAAACTTCTCCCTTCTGCTTCCGGAGAGCCCCCGTGCCTGGGAAGCTCCGGTTTCCCGGAGAACCTCGGTTCCCTAGTGTCAGGAGACCCCCCCATCTCCTCAGAGCCCCCGGTTCTCCCCGTTGTCCGGGAAGCCCCGGTTCCCCCCGATGCCCGGCGAGTCCGGGTTGCCCCTCGTTTCTGGGGAGCCCCCGGTGTCCGGGAACCCGCAGTTCCTCTCGGTGTCCGGAGAGCCCTCGGTGCCCGACGAGCCCCGGTTCTCCCGGCGTCCGCGGAGCCCCATTCACCGCTGCCGCTTGTCTGTTTATTTACTTTATTGAGAGTTTTGTGACTCCCCCCTCGGTGCGCGGCGGAGGGTGGGTGGGCGGCAGCTCAGTGCGGTCAGACCGGCTCCGGGTCGCCCCCCTGCCCGATGCGGGGTCTCCCCCTGTCCCCGAGTGCCGGTCCGGGGGCTGCGGTGCCGCCTCCTCCCTCCCCTCTCCGCTCCCAGGGACCCCCGGCAGGAGCCAGACCCGCCCCCGAGACGTTGTGTCCTGGTGCTCGCGTCAGGCAGCTTCTCCTCTGGGTTTGGTGGGAGCTAGGGAAGGGAGAGGTGGCAGAAACCATCCCGAGTTTCCGTGGCTGTTGAAACAAATCGAAGTCTCCTTCAGGAATCAGACCCAGTTAAACCAGGAACCTGTGCTTCTGACTCCTAGCAGAGCTCGGAAAATGTTCCTGTGCAGTGTTTGGCGGCTGAAGCCTTGGCCACCTGTGATGTGTCCCGAGGTTCTCCCTGGGAAAAGAGTGGTTAAATTCTGCCTCATCAGCATTGGGGGATCTTAAGAAGTTCTCCTGTTTGTTTCTGTACGGAGCGTGAGCGTGGTTGTTGCAGAACTGGCATAAAACGCCTGTAGTCTGGTGGGGTGAGTGCTGCTGTGGTAGAAGCAGTGCTCCCTTATTTTTATTTCTTCTTTATCCCAAGGCGTCGCAGAGTAGTGCGTGTTATTTAAAAAAAAAATGAATATGTCTAATGGCGAAACGGGCACATCCATCATTTTAGCAAGGATGTTTGATGTTCTAGATTAAGTAGGAGTAAATGAATTTAATAAATATCTTTCAGTGACCTGCTTGGCTCTTGTCTTGGGACATCCATGGAAAGCTGTCAATGAGATTTTATTTACTTATAGAAGAATTGCATAATGGCAATATGGACCAGAGTGAAAGAGTGTTTGAGTAGAACGAGGCTTGATATGAGCTCAGGTTTCTCCTGAGTTGGAGCCAAGCTCAGTGCTAGTAAGTCACTATGCAGTAGCAAACATCCGTACTGCAAGTCTCAAAAAATATTGGCCCTGTGCTGTTCTTTTCCCTTTTCCAAGAGTGTATCTACTAGCAAAGCAATAAAATTTTGACTCCTCCCCTCTTGTTCCCTGTAACGAAGAGATGGATTACATCTAATGGAGAAAAAACTAGGCGGGAAGCTGCTGGTCTCATGGAGCGATGAAAGCATTTCACAAGAGGGTTCCCTCACTTGCCTCATCGCCCTTTTTTTTTTTTTTCTTTTTCTTTTTGTGTATTTCCCACTATGTTACTTTTCTTCTCTCCCTCTCTGATGGGGAGTTGGTGCCTCTTGAGGGAGTGCCTGGAGAAACCTGGAAGCTAAGTTCTTCTGTGAGATGTTGGCAATTTCTAAATCCTACTGCAACAATACCCTAATCACATTCCTTTTGAGGCTGATTGTGGGCTATTTCTTTTTGCATGGGGATAATGCTTGAAATAACTACAGAGAAAAAAAAAAGCAAAACTAGCACAAAGCAATTCAAAGCTTTAGTGGCTTGCTTAGTGGCAGGGATAGTAGATTACTGAAAATCCCAAGGCCAAGAGGATAGCAATCCATACCATCTTTTGGGGTTATAGATAGGAATAACTGGCTCTGCTGCTGTCTGCATACTTCACACGTGTTTGAGAAGCTTCTTCTCTTACCCGCAGTCCTTGGATTGGTGTCTCTTTGCCTGTGAATGCACCCAGGTGATAGCTCTGCATTAGTAGAGCAGCATAGGGTTTGTTTTCAGAGTTGTTAGTCCTTGCTGCTTCTTGCATTCACTTTTAGGGCACAGACGAAGCAGTACAAGTAACTAATTCAGGTACTACGTTAGAGCAGAGCTTATCCCTGTCAAAATGCCAGAGGCAAATGTGAGTCTGGTGTAGTGTGGAAGCAACTGAAGACCTCCACTGACGCTTAGTTACTTAGCAGGTACCAGTCTGTGTGCTTGCTGAGGACTTCTGAAGTGGAATTTCACAGCAGTGGAAAAAAAGCATCCTTCCTTTGTGTTGAGATCCAGAGTAGGATGTTCTGTAAAGCCTGGAGGTTATGACAGTAGTCCTATGCTGAACTGAAAACCACCTGTGGACGAGAGAGCCTCTGGCTTAATGGTTAGTGCATTTGCCTGGGAAGTGTTAGATCCTGACTCAAATCCTTCCTTTGCAGAAAAATCATAGATAATTGCTGTAATAACTTATGTATGTTTTCTAAAGCTGCCATAGTCTCCATTTGGTTTTGTGCCTGTAAGTTATTGCTAGTATTCAAAATACTGTAAAACAAGATGCGTGGTTTTTTTTCACCTGAATCTATAGAGCGGATAAGCCAAGTTTGTTCAGGCATTTCAGCAGAAAAAGAGTTTGTACACTCCTCTGTCCGTGGCTGTGTAACTTCAGTAGCTGAGGGTGTTCCACTTCTTTCTTCCTAACTGCTGAGAGTCAGGGAGCTACTGTTGGTTATTGCAGATGTCTGGATTCCCAAAGGCACTAGGCCACCCTGAAATGTCTCCAGGGAATTTAACACTTGAGTGCTTTCTGAGGACATTGTTTACAAGGACTTGCGTGAGACACCAGCACAGTAATGCTAAAGATCTACATGTTCATAGGTCTCTGAAGACTGGGAAAAGTATCTTAAACACTAGGTCAGTGTCTCAGTTTAAGGAAACTAAAGGGGTGTCTTCTCAAAAGCCACCACAACCTTTGAAATTAATAAATTTTAATGAGAAAATGTATAGAAAAAGAGAACAGTTCTCAACTTCGAATATGTATGTGTGTGTGTGTATATATATATAACCAAAACCAGAATAGGACACACAGCAACATCATAACCAAAACCTTCCAACAAAGTAAGTTCTATCCCTACCCCTTTCGGTGCAGTTATATTTACAGGCAGCAGGATGCGACATTGCACTCTGTGAGGCAGCAGGGCGCTCTCTCCTCATCCTTCTGTCTGAAAGCGGTGGGGGAAGTGGGGAGTTAGGGTGGTAGCAACTCCTCTGCAGGTGATGTCAGCTCCACAGAGTCTGCAGCAAATCCAGGCAGTGGTGACCACTCTCTCTCCGAAGGACAGAACAAGGCACGTGGAGTTCGGGCTGACTCAAGGGAACTCCCTCCAAGATGCCTCCACCAGCCCAGCGAAAACGGTGGCTCCTGCTCACAGCAGCCGCCGAGCAGAAAAGGTGGCTCCAACTGGAAGACACCTATCACCCCCCTCCCTTCTCACCCCCGTCCGACCACCAAACTGGGACTCAGAGCAATCAAACCACCCCTCTGCCACCCATCCTGGCTCCCAAAACCCCCTGTGTTGGCAAGGGAGTGAAGAATTCCCTGAAAGATTTCAAAACCATAACAGTCATCTTCTACAATATTTGCATGACACCTAGTGTTGCTGCTGTTGAATATGAATTTTGACAACCTGAATAAAGTCAGATAAAAGTCACTTGATTATCACTAAGACAGAGATGTTGATCTTGCTTTTATTCTGCTAGCTTATAGCATTGATAGTCTTCCAGGATAGAAAATATCTGAATTCCTGTTACTTTTTTTTTTTTTCAAGGAGTGGAGGAACATCCAATTCCTTCCATTTTTGGGTAATCTTTAAAAAGGTACTGCATTTTCATTAACTAAAATATTTTCCTGACCCAAGAACTTGGAAGCTGCATAGGGCTCTTGTTACCAGCACAGTCTCTGAAGGTGTTTCTAGTCTACAGCAGTTCTCCATAGGATACCCTTCCAAATAATTTCAAAAGTATAAGGGCAGAGTTTATGGGAGTGGGGCTTGGCAAGTGTGTTACGTCAATTAAAATTGTGTTCCTGTCTTCCTAACTCCTTCCCTAATAGATGACTGTTCTGCCTTAGGCTATTGCAGAACGTTAATCCATAAAGTCATGGATATGTCTCTTCATAGATACACGAATCAGATTTTACATTTCATCTGTAGATTGTTGTGTTTGCTGATTCTGAAGAACATCCAGTTGAACAGTTGATACAGAATATTAGGAAGGGAGTAAGTACAGACAAGTACTAGCTGTTGTTATCTATGCAGGTTTCTCATTTAAGAACTCATATTTCATGTGTGTCATTTTTCTCTATTTCTAGTTGTAGCTGGATGCATCAGTTCCAATCTAGTCCTGTTGGACTAAGCAGTGAACTTGGAAAAGCCTTCAGGACTGCAATGTATCGTATGTGTGGTTAAACCAGCAACTTTAGTCTCAAATTTGAGAGGCTTAAAAGGGGAAGCATTTTTGTCAGAGAGATGAAGTTGAAAACAGAGAAAGACAGCAGTGTGTCCCAGTTCATGCAGTGAGTCTCGTCTCTCTTACTGTGCTCTTCAGTGGGCTGGATGTGTGTTGACAGACAAGTCCAGACAAAAGAACTGGAGTAAGATCGTATGTTATGAGTGAATGACAAATTTGCCTGGATTTAGCTTGAGCTAGTTTTTTGCCTGGAGTGCTGTCTATTATGCCAAGCAAACAAATCGGGGCAATGTCACATTTTGATTTTTCTCTAATCTTCTCCTGTAAATTCACTGTATCTAAGGCCTTGTTAATGCAAGCTTTCTCCTAACTGTCTAGGACTGTTCAACAAATTGCACATAGCTACATGTTGTCCATCATGCCTGGTTTTGTATTGGTTGTGTAGCATCCACAGAGGCCAATACTACTTCAGCTGAATCGATTAAGAATGAAGTTTAAAATTTGAATTCAGAATACCAAAAAGGAAGTGTAAGAATAGAGAGTTGATGCAAAGTGTTCTGGAGGGAGGAGCAATAGCCGAAGATTTGTTAGTGATGCAATATTTATGGAGCTCTAACTTTGGGACTCAAATTCTTAAATTTGTACAGTTCAGCACTTCCTTGCCAGTGATTTGTGAACAGATAGAGGGATTGTACTAAGTTACCCAAGGCCTTTGCTATCTCTGGTGTCTGATTCTGTTTAGAGTGGGATTAACTGCATATAAATCACTCCCACTCTTGTGTAGTACTTGGGTTTCTCAGTGCATTTTTCAGTGTGTTTTCATAAGTAAGTAATAGTAGATCAACCAAGCCAACAGTTATTTGTCTTTATAGGTGACATTAAGTTTAAAAAAATTCTGTTTCATTTGAGTTTTCCTGTGATTGGAGAATGGGTTACTCAAGATGGAAAAACTGAGCTGTGCTGATAAGAGTGGGGAACTGTTGCCATTGCTTTTGGTTTGGCTTGAGAAATAGAAGAATATGCTCAACTTGGTGGAAGTGAGAAGGTAGTCAGAGATGAAGTGTTGGGTGGATTTTTTTAGGACAGCGTGAGCTTGCTGCATTTATGTAACAAAAAACCAAAGAGGATGGGCAATGGTTGAGGCCTCTAGCTGGTCCTATGGCTCTGCCCATGCTGAAGAGAAGCTTGGGTTTGATCATGTTCTTGGTATCAGATAGTAGGTCAGGGGAGCTCAAGCGTGCAAAGCGCTTGAAAAGCTGAGTACTGAAGGTAGGCAGCAGAATGGATGCTAGTACTGTGGATGCCACTGGTTGCCACAAAGGCTTTTGCTTCCTGGTCAGAGCAGGATTTGTGGCTGATAAAGTGATAATCTAGAGAATAAGTGCTGGTGTTGTGGTTTGAGAGAAGACACTTCTGGGACCCCTTATTTTTCCCTATGAGTGCTGATTTAAGTGTACAAAGGAGACGTAAGTGGATGGTGGCAATGATATTCTTCCAGACCCTTTTTTCATGTTTAGGGGTTTTTTCCCCCTCTTTGTTTCCAGATCTTCCATGGACTTGAGGTTTTTTAGGCTTGTGAGTTTACAAAAAAGATTTTTTGAAGTATTTTTGGGAAGGGAAGGGGAAATAGCTGACAACATGAATCATACTTTACTGTAGAAGAGCACTGTCTGAGATGGAGCCTTCTCAGGATGTTCTGAAAGAGGTGCAAGGTTTTTGACACCTAAATTAATTGAATTCGTCAGTTATCAGTTAAGGGTAACTGCTATTAACTGGCATCAACAGTGTGCATAATCTACAGTTTTACTAAGTAAAACTACAAGTTAGTAAAACTACTGTTTTACTGTTGCATCACTGGATCTTTGGCCATTCCAGTAGTTGTCACATTGTTTGAAGGGCCTTGCTCTGATTTTAATGCAATTTAAGGAAAGGGGAAAAATATGCCAATGTGGTTGTGTACTCTGGTTTGCATGAATCTCACTCTAAATAAATTTGGAAGATTAAATGTAGGGAACAGATTAGAATAAACCTGAAGATTATGTTGTGTGTTAAAACAGCTTCAATGGAATTGTTCAGGCCAAAGATTACCACTGCTTCAGTGTCTCTTGTTGTAACTAGATAGGTTTACCACCAATCTTAAGATGTTTTCTGTGGCTTGTACTCCTAAAACCAATTTCTTTAATATTAAGCTGAAGGAAGATGAGATGGAGGAGCAGTTGTTTAATTTTGAAGCTAACAGTTAAAAGAACGTGATCAGCATTAGTTGTGAGAATCCCTGGAGTTAAACACTTAGCAAACTTAGTTAAACACTGCTAACTTTCTGCAGCTACAAAATGACAGCACTCGGTGTTTATTATTGCATTTGTTCTGAAAGCAGAGAAATGCCACTGCTAGAGATTGCTTCTTGTTAATATCTGTGATTCATTGCAGAAATACTGTTTTGAAGTGTCTTGATGCTCCCTAGTGAATTTCTAGTAGTCGTTTCCTACCTTGTAAAACAGGAGTCTATTAACGGCGCTTCCTTTTTTCCCTCATCTGGCAAATGAACAGTTGTCATAAAGCTCTGCTGAATCAGGATACTGACCTCCTTTTACATCAGTTCTAATAATTACACCCTCTGAGAGGTGACTTCCTCCTTTAAACAGTGCCAAGAAGAGGCAGCCCTCACCGCTTCATGGGTTTTTATCTCTGCAGCTGAAGGATGCACAAGCGGTAATCTTAGTGTTTGTGTTTAACTGTCTCTTTTTAAAAAAATACTAAATTTTTAAATGCTGTTTTTGTGTGCTTGTGCGTGCTTTTTTAACTGTGCTGAGGGCTCGAGTTTCATATTCAATGTATAAAATGCACTTATGCAAGAGGTGAAATATCCTGTGGGAAAAATGAATTGGCTTCTAACAGAAACACAGCTCACCTCCTGCCTTCCTTCCTCAAAAGGGGGTAAAGTAGCACATTAGGAATGCTTGCAGAGCTTGATAATAAGACTCATAAAGGTTCCTCATAGATGAGAGTACAGCTTTGCGGTTGTTCTCTGCCTGTACCTACAAAGAGTTGTCATCTCCCCGACAGCCCTGTGGTTGAGTGCTTTGTCTTCCATGGAAGCTATAACAAATCTGTCAGAAGCTGAGAGGAGGGAAAGAGGAAGACAGCCTATAGCAGACAGTTCTTGGGCAATCTATATGTGAGGCAAGACTTCTTATTTTATTAAGTGGTCTAATTAAACTGTAAATTTTTTTTAGTCAAAGGTGTTTAAGTTTTAAAATAAAAAGTCCTGTTAAGTTTTGGATTTTGTGGATGTTGTATGTTGTTTCTCAGCTTTTTTTTTTTTCTTTTTTTGTTGATGTGGCACGGCAAGAGAACCACATCAGTGTAATGCTGTTTGTCTTTTCTGTATCCTGTCATTACTGGTCTTTGCAATACTCATCATCCTTGGTGTTGCTAGATAATGATTTAGGAGATTACTGGGCTCTTGGTGAGGTCCAGGCTCCTTTCCAATGCAGATTACGACAGCTGTTGTGCAGTTTAAACACTTTCTTCAAAGTCTGAGTAGGTGTAGCAGAAGTAAAAGGGTTTGCTTCTCTCAGAGCAACCTGAAATAATTCCCGCTTTTTGATTCTTCAAAAGCTAAGGAATTGTCTCTTAAGCTAGGGAGTGAAAAGCTTCCGCAATTTTTTTGTTTTGTTTTGCATGCTAAAGAATTAAAATGCTACAAACCTGTTCTCCTTTAGATGAAAAGCAAGAACTTTGAATGAAATTTCTCATTCACATACCTGAAAGCAGTCAGGAATCTGATGTGACTTCAAAAAGACTGTTTAATTAGACTTAGAGTCATTTAATTAGATTTAATGATATTTTAACAGCCTACAGAATTACTGCACCCAGATTACCCAATGGAGGTGTGTGTTCTGTGTGAAAGGATTTGTGCCTATGTAGTGTATGGCATTTTCTGTTTGTTTGGGGTCTTTTTAAGAAATGTACTTGTGTTTGTCTTCAGTGGCTGCCAGATAAATGAGGTTGAATAAAGTGACATGTTTACTTAGCACTAATTGCTATTCCTGAATAGTACTTAGCGTTGTATTTTGTGGAAGCATTTATATATATTCTATGAAAGTTTTACTGTAGTTGCATTTAAATACTTATAGTAGACTGATCATAGAGAACGTATCAACTTGTTTCATATTAAAGAAACTTTTTTTAATGAAACAATTGAATCCCACTTTGCTAATCAAACTGTAATCTACTGTTTCTAAAGAGTGATGGGAAACATGAGTGACCCTGCACATTTATGCTTCAGTCCTCATTTCGGTTATTTATTTATCTGGCTAGACTTGTAATATTTTTTCTCCTTTTTTCTGTGGTGGAGGGAGGAAGTTTATACAGCTGAACATCCTTTACTTTAAGCTGTTCCTTCAGAAGGAATTTGTATAGCAGCTAAAACTTGTAGATGAGATTGACTGGCTGTCTCAGTGAGCATACTGTAAAGCTATAAATGTTAAACATTTTTGCAGAGATGGTTTTACTCAGTCCAGTTGTATGTAAACCAGGGGAGGTTTAGGCTTGACATTGGGAAGAAGTTCTTCACTGAAAAGGTGACTGGTCACTGGAATGTGCTGCCCGGGGAGGTGGTGGAGTCACCGTCCCTGGAGGTGATTAAGGAGAGACTGGGTGAGACTCTTAGTGTCATGGTGTAGTTGACAAGTAGGAGTAGGTGTAGATGTTGGATCATAGGTTGGACTTGATTATCTCAAAGGTCTTTTCCAACCTTATGATACTGAGATACTGTGATGTTGGTCTTCCACTAAGTTTTTTTGCTATGCTCTAGGATAAAGCACATTGCCATGCTACTTTATCATGCTGTTCACCATTACGTTTGTCTTTGATTGGTAGTATGTATTATAGTGAAGATTTCTTTAGGAAACTTTGCTCTAGGCACTGGCTCCCTGTTCCCCTGTGAGGGCTTTCAACTTGTCTGTAATGTTAGTTGTACGTGTTTCTGCAACTGCTGCTTTTCTTCACTTGAAAGGGAAGAAGGGGGAACATGACTCTGACAATGCACTGCCACATTAAAAGCAGCTACGACTCCAAGAATACACATACAGTTTCTTCTGAGGAAGAGGGTAAAACAATTCTTTCAGTGATAACCTCTGTTCTTCCTCAGATGGTTCTCACTGCTATGTTGTATTGAGCTGCAACAGTATGTATCATGCATGGTTTAAGTATAATTTTGAATTTGGTTAGTGGTTAGACGTGTATGTACAATAGTGGTGGTAATTGTGCTACACAGTGCAGATCCATGGTTGTATGATAATGAAGTTTTAATGAATGTTTTTGCATATTTTTCTTCTTTTCCCATTTTACATCAGCTGCACTGATGATAACATTAAAAGAGGCAGTGGGCACAGAAGCTGCTACATGTATGAACGTGTCTCTGATCTTATTATTTCGAGAGGGCAGCTAGTATAACATGATGCACAGTTGAGTTTTTGATAAACATTTTCTCTGTTTTTCTGTGGTCAGACTTAGGCTTGCTTTTAAGTTTGGAGAAACAAAAAGTTTCCCTTAGCTGACTGTTAATCTTTTTTAGAGCTTGAGGGCTAAATCCTCAAAGTGTAATACAGGTATGCAAATTCAATTCAGAGCCTGCTGCCAGTGGTATCATGCTGGAATCTTATTTTTATTTTTTTTTTTTTTTTAGATATTAAAGAAGAATAAAAAGCTCCTCTAAAGTGTGGAAGGTTGAATGTGATCAGCATGAAGAGCTTAAAAGCAAAGTTCAGGAAGAGTGACGTAAGTATTTCTACTCAGTTTGACTGCTGGTTTCCAGGCTGGAAGCAAGTTCTTCACTCCCACCTTGATAAGATTGTAGGTTAATGAATTACAGAGAAGAAAACCTTTTTCCAAGCACAGAGGCAGCAACTGGGTTACAGTATGGAGTAGGCTGTATCTGTTCGAAGTGCAATTCTCTGTTAGGCAAACAAATAGTGTTTCACTGCCTTGCTCCCAGTAACTGAATCATGCACATATGTGTGGGGTCTGCAGAACTTCTGTTAGATTTTGCTGGTGCCCGAACTGAGGCTTTGTTCCAGGTGTAGGATTAAGCTTACTAAGGACTTTAC
The DNA here is from genome assembly GCA_033558235.1 of Neomorphus geoffroyi. NCBI lineage: Eukaryota > Metazoa > Chordata > Aves > Cuculiformes > Neomorphidae > Neomorphus > Neomorphus geoffroyi. The sequence continues at coordinate 5,757,553 of JAUMJM010000048.1, forward strand.
TACCCAATCATTTTTCTGTCTAAGCATAATAGCATTCTTATCAGTGTGGTGTTTGAACACTTAACAAAATGTCTCCTCAGTCTGTGGCAAGGTTTCTTTGTCAGCAAGAATACAGGAACAAGCTGTGCAATTAGAGCAGCTGTGGCTTATCAGCTCTAGTGTGATAGGAGAGGGGGGTATGGGACTTGAGCAGTGACAGATAAAAATGTAGATGTCCTACAGGAGGCTGTTCAGCACTGCATCTAGAAAGACAGTAGGCTGCATATCATCTATCGGCTCTTGCTAATAGTAGTAGTATCAGTGGAGACGCAAGCTTCAACTTGCATAGTAAGCATACTTCCCTTGGAGCTGTAGAACTGCTGTAGTCCAGTCCTGTTCTTGTCTTTTCCTACTGGTACTCATTCCAGCTTTTTGTAATGCACTAATGTTAATGCTTATTTGATAATGCAGTTAACAGTCAGTGAAGTAGATGACTTTGTGTTTAATTGACTTTCCAGATTCTATGTGGAATTTAAAACAAATCTCCATGATCTATGAAGAACGTAATGTTCCATCCTTATCCTAAGTGTGTCTGCTGCTTTGAAAGAAGTGAAGTATTGTTGTTTGTCATTGCCAGGTTCTCACAGAGTTCTAGGGCAGCTGTGTTTGAAGACACTTCATGTTTGAAAATGGAGTTTCTTCAGGAGTTTGATATTCAGGAATAAAATTACACACTGCACTGAGGAGTGGTACAGGCTGTATGTAGATGTAAAGATGGTCTCATGGTGCATCATTAGAGTGGTGTTTTTAACCAGCTTGTAATGCACATCAGTAGCTGTGAGGAAGGTAAAGATGTTGTGGTGTAATCTGGACATGTGCTAGTTACTGCTTAGAAAGTCTTTTGTGCTACAGGTCAGCATTTGGTATAGCTGCTGTACTGACTTCCGAACAGCAGCACTGGCGAATGCTTTACTCCTTCAGTTTAGCAAAGGCTCTTTCTGAAAAGGCTGCCTCTATAAATCACCTAAATATGTCAACCAACCTTTGGAAGCAGAAGGAAGCACTTACAACTACTTAAGCACTGTTTTGCTTTTGCTGTACACCAGACTGTATCAGCCAGTGATGCGGTGTCTTGTGCCACTTCACAACAAATAGAAATATTGTCACGATCCTCTGGTGTCTCATCTAACTGAATATGCCATTCAATTTAGGATTTTGTGGTCAGACTTTATTGTTCCTGTTGCAATGAGTAACAACAATTGCTATTTTGAGTTCACCTACACCAGCAAAACTTTTTAGGCATCTGCTTGAGTAATGAGAATGGTCCCTTGGCTACTATGTGAACATGGTTTGTATTATGGAAGTTAGGTGTGCCCGTGTGTGAGGATGACTTCATTCACACCTTTGAGAGTTGACTGCGCCACTGCTCTGGAGGAAAGGCTAAGTGACATCTGTGATGCAACTGTATCTTGCTTGTCCATCCACTGTTATAAATTGCACTGGTTCACTTATTCCTTACTTATCTGTCCTTGATGACTTGCTCATACCTCTCGCCAAAACCAAGTGGAGTCTGAAAGTAATTGCTGTTTTGATACTAGTGCTGTCGACTGTCTGGAGACAAAGTTGACCACAAAGGATTTTTCAGATACCTAAAGTTTAGATATGCAGTTCTAAGAGCACAGCAGTCTAAATCCATGACAGTCTGATTTCTTCTGTTTTGAAGCCAAACCTTAAGGGCATAGTTCAAAACAGCCAACAGGAGCTGTTCTGTATTTTGTGCAAGATAAGCAAGGAAAATTATCCTACTCTTTAGTCCCAGAAGCTGCCCTTAGCTATAATTTGTGAGGAGGAGGGAGAGGAGGTGGTTTTAATTGGAATTAGTCTTATTTGTATCTCAGTTTATAAGCTGTGGTAACTGCTTTAGGACTGGGGATAAGGGTAGAGTCAGCAGGATGGAGGGATTCTTTTTCTCATCCCACCTCCCTTGTGTTTTTCTGGATGAAATCTTTAATGTCTTATTTTGTAGAACTGCAGGTGTCTCAAGGGAGGGAACCTTACTGTTAGCATAAAGAAGTAGGAAGAGGGAAGGAGTAGGAATTAAGTCTTCGAGATGCGTATAAGAAATAGGAGTTACACAAATGTTTCTCCAGCAGTAAGGCTGATAACATAAAACTGTATACTGGGTTGAAGACCATGGAGGAAACTTCAGGGATGTATTAAAGCTCTCCAGCTTGTTATGGAGTATTTGAATTGCTAGTGGGCACAACTGCTGATTTTCACATATGTCTCTCTGTCCATGCTACATGGCTGTGCTTTGGTGTTGTTGTAGCCACACCAGTCTTGCAGCTTGCAGAAGAGATGTCTCTGCTTCATGTTCTTTCATCTCCGTCCTTCTGTTTTTGAGGGTATCTGACCCCGCAGTGAGATGTAAAGTCATGGAAAATTATTTTATGGGGTGAGTTTTAGCTGGCTATCTCCTTGCTCTGCCTCACTGTAGGGTTGACCCTGAGAGGAATGGATGAAGTAGGAGGAGCACCAGGACATCCCTTTCTGCAGCTGTTGCTTGCCTTAGTTGTGTTGTCAAATCACACTCTGAGAATATTGGCCTAAAAAGCACAAGGGTGGGCATGCTAGCAAAGGAGTTGCAGGAACAAAGAAGTAAATAAAGCTGCTAATTCTGATATTTACAATAATTGATGTAGTCCAAAGCTGAGAGATGGGAGCATGGCTTCTTGGATGGAAGAGTGATTCTTTACTTCGTGCTTTTGCTCCCTTGTACCTTGCCTGATTTTTCACTCTCTGTTTGTGCAGGCAGCTGAATTAACTTGAGAGTCTTTTTTCCTTGACACGCTTAATCACTGTGAAATCCTTCCTGGGGGTGACTTGCCATGTGAACATTTTCATTTGGAGTGGAGGAATGAGATTTATTACTCTGACACAAATGAATATTGTCAATGTGATGTGTAATTACAGGAGGATGCTTGTAGACTAGAAAACTGTACACCTAAAAAACACTTAAAAGTCAATAACCTAAAAGGATGACCATTTTAGTTGTTCCAAGAGATTGTTACACTTAACACCTGAAAAAGTTGGTGTTATGGTATGGGGAGCTATTACTTCAGAGCTTGAATTTGTTCATAGAATCTCTGTAGTTTATTCACGTGATAGAGAATGAATGTCTTTGCTGAGTAAGACAGTAGTTCTTTAGTGTTTCTACATTGAAAAGCAGAGTTTGAAATAATCCAATTTAAACAAAATCAGTACTACTAATGTCTTATTAGTCCTCTTAATATTTGCAATTGGAGTGTTTTCTGTAGTAACTAGTTAGTTTACGGCCTAACTTCAAAAGTATCTGGAAAAACTGGTAGGTGAGGGCTGAATATATTTTCAAATGTGCATAGATATTGTGTGTCTAAACGTGTTTTGTCAGCTTCTTAAATATGGCATGATGCTCATCTACTCTTTTAGACACCTACACATATTTAAATATGTAGCTCTTTGGTAACTAAGATGTAGCAACCTAGGTGATCTGTTTAGGTAGATTTGTGTTTAACTGTGATCTTGAAGACTGTAGAAAATGCATATTGTGTGACTTTGTAGGTGAAAACTGGGAAGTTTTATGACCATTTCCTGTAAGTGTCAAAGATCAGCTGAAAAATGCTTCTTGCAATTTGCCATCAGACCAATTTTCTTCTAATTGCTAGTTTGTTGACTGAACAAGATGAAGATTGGAATTGGGATTTGTTTCTAAATATCTTAAGTACTGGATAATTAAAATAGAGTCTCTTTTAAAATGACTGTGCAGTTCAGCAGAAGTAGCAGCTATTGTCAGAAGCAGAGCCAAGACAGGCTGGGATTTCCCAATGCTAATTGCCAGCTTTAACTTCTGGTATTTCTGGAAATGCCTATTTGTTGTACTATCGTATGGAGGCTGGAAAGTTTGCGTTTCTTATGAAAATTTCTACTTTTTGGCAGTGCTATAGTCGTTGTTCCATAAATCTTAAAATGATGAGGCAGTTACGTATGTTGTAGTGTAAAATCTCAGTCTTAATCCAGATACTGTGCTAATTAAGGCTTGGCACTTCTTTTTAATACCTAATGTTCTAAGTAGTAGGCTCCTGTTCAACAGTTTTAAGTATGAAAAGCTGTGTGGAGGTCTGGAACAGAAAGATTGCTGGGATACATTCCATTTAAATCAGTGTTCCCATATGCTCTGGACTGGATGTGTGGGAGAACAAAACTTGGGTGGGGCAACTTTAAAAATAATAATGCAGCATCTCCTTTAAACAGCCCTTAAATTCTTTTATCCACTGAAAGCTACAATTAACTTAAAAAGGAATATGGGATTGTTGAAAATTGCACTACTCTGTGTACATTTACTAATTTCTTGCAGGGTAATGGTGTCAGAAAAACCTGTGGTTTTCACTCTGGCTGAAAAGTGAAATAGCAATGTTGTCTGAGCACTTTATACAATTATTGAGAAAATGAACTGCTGAAACTTTTTTTATTTAGTTGTCCTTTTATTAGGCATTGAGTTAAATTGGCCTGAAACACATCATCACGATTGTGGTTTTCCCTTTCAGTAACAGTTTTTGATTCCACTGTACAGTGTGTAGGGAAGAGATGATCTGTGAAATGCATGGATTGTCCCAAACTCCCTCTCTCAGGCGTCAAGGGTTCTACCTTCCACTCTGTTTTCTACTCTGGTGTTATTTGGCTTCCTGCTTCCACTTCTGGACAGTGTGAGGGTCTGGTCTAATCAGCTTGTTCTTCCAGCCAAAGCTTAAATGCTTTGTGCAGGAAAGCAGTTAAACATGTTATGAGTCCTGCAGCATATATGTTGTGTGTTGCACTTGATTCAACGTGAACCTCTTGCCGTAAAGTAGTGTCTTTTCTTCATTATTGATGATAAGAATGTGCTCGGGTACCTATAAAATTAGCTTGTTCAGGTGGCCTGTAATTCTGGTGCACTGGAGCCCTCTGTGAAGGGGCCCAGCATCAACCTGTAAGTTATGTAGCATCTCTTCTAATGGTGGAAGGAAAATGTAATGGAGAAGGCAAGTAAAGACCAATGTATAAGGGTAAGGGAAAAGTGAAGAGAAAAAGAAAGGGTCTGAGAGGGATGGGAAAGGAAGGACAGTTGAAGCTGTAGGGTCAGAGTTACTATTTTGGTAACTGTTCTGTGAGAAGGAATTAACTGGGCTCTTGTGAGACGCCTTCTGATCGGCTGTCTCTGGGTGGGAAAGTACATAGCTTTGGCAAAGTGTTTGAGGGTGGATCACTTAAGAGATGTTCTAGAAGCAACCTGCAGCATCTCCAAATAATGGGGACAGAAAGGAAAGGGAATAGGTTAAATGAGAACTGTGCTGTGATGTTTGGAATTATAGCAGAGGAACCTGGGTTGGAGTTGGCTTATTTTGAATAAACATATAGTTATTTCCTAAAACCGGATTATAGTCTGGAAGGTAGCAGAGAACATGTTGGTTGGGTTCCCAGCCAATCTTTGTCAGTCTGTAATAAAATATCAGTCAGTTATAAATTCTCTGTTCCTTTGTCTGGTGCTGGTCTCATGTATGTTAAGTGTACATCCACAGATCGGGTTTATCATGAACAGTTGCAGTCCTAATTAGCCAGTGTTATAGAGTAGTTGCACACTGTTAAAATCCGTGTTTGAGTTCAGAAGAAGCTTTGGGACTGGACAAATGTCAGGTTGAACATGCAGGGCTAACTTCACCCACCATTTTGCAGTTTCTCTGTCCTATTGGTATTGTGTTGTGCTCGTCTGGACTCTGCTTTCCACACCTGTGTTTGTTCCAGAATCACTGCCCTAAGGAAATGACACGCAGCTCTTGCACTGCTTTCCTTTCGATTTCCTCCTCCACCCATGCTTGTGCCCCAAATTAGGCAAGGAATATCATCTCCAATTATTGTTGGCCCTAGGGTCACATTCTTAGCAATGCAGAATGACATGGGGCTCATGATGCTTCTGTGAGTATAGGCTGGGGAAAGGGAAAGCCTGGGCAGGCAGCACCTTTTCCCCGGTGCTGCCTGCCCAGGCCTGACAGCTTTGTTGTCCCAGACGTCTTGCTTGCTCACCCTCCTTGCAAGAGGAAGGGTTGGAGGCTGTGTGAAGGGAAACATTGATTAGTCACTGTTTGGCCACAAACACTGGTCTGCCCTGCCAGCCTGAGCGGTGCCTGGCACGTTGAACACTTTGCATCTGTGTTCTGATTGTGTCAGGTTTGCTGGTTTGTCCATCCTTTTGTGATCCTTCGTTAAGAGATGTGTATGTAAAAGTTTGCAAAGATGAAGAGGAACCCTCCCATCACAAAATTCTTTTAAATAGAGTTAAACCCTGTAGTGTTACAGGAAGTAATACACAAAATTGTAGTAAACTGCGAAAGAACCACGTTGTGAAGATTGCCAGTTTGTTGACAGTTCATTACTAAAAATATCAAAATTAAGCATCATGAACTAGGGATGGGTAGGAAGAAGAATGTTAAATTGGCATGTACAAACTGGAAAACATTGGTAATTTTAAGTATATTGGTAACAAGAAAGGAATTTTTGTTGTGTAGAAACATGTCTTTTGTGTCTCTTTAAACAGAGCACAGAAGTTCAAAGGCCTGAGTTTGGAAGAGTTGGAAAAAAGCAATTGTAATTTTTTCATGTATTTATTTATCTTCAGTAAGATTTAAATGTGAAGTAAAATAAATTAAAAATATAATAAATGAGCAGCCTGTGTGTTCTTGCTGGGGTTCACTGTATCCTCTCTTCCTTTTTTGGCACTGCTTATGCCGAATCTGATTTAAAATAAAAAAATAGGTCCAGCTATCAAAGTGGTCAGTTAAAACTCACGTAAAAGAGAGGACTTAATGGTCCAATCTTTGTTTGAAGACTGTTATCTTGTCTTTACTAAGAATAAAACCCAATTTACTGTGAATAGGTGTGGTAGTATCATCTAAAGAGTAAAACACCCATACATTTTATTTTATTGGAGATTTGAGCCCTTTCTTCCTATGCTTGTGAGAGCCTTTGAATGATACAAGCAGACAGCAAACAGTTAATCAAGCTGAAACAGATGCGTTACTTGCCTTATTCCATCAATATTTTCTAGTCCTATTCTTCAACAAACTGTTCTGTTTACATATAGTTCAGGGAAATCCTCAGCATTAGTGATGCCTCAAGTCTTTTCTGCTCCCTTGCTTGCCACACTTACCTCTCGTTGAAATTCATGCCATGCGTGTTCTAAAGATCCATGAGGCTTAAATGTAGAGGAGAATGAAGGTGTCAATGGCCATTGTTCTCTGGAAATATCACATGGTGTTTAAGGAGAGTTGTGTCAGTTGAACATTGAGCACTTGGTTGAAGGTACCTTTTCTTGTTCAAAGGTCTAGTTACTGAAGCACTGCATGGGGCAGGCAGGTAGAAGAAATGAGGATGAGGAGGGCTTCCTGTATCTTAGTTATACAAGACACTTGCTCCGTTCTTTTGCACACAGCTGCGAAGAGGTGCTTTCTGTTGTCTGAAGGCAGATTTGTTGAGTAAGGTGAAGTTAATGGGTAATGTTTGTGCATGACCACTTTGTTAGTTGCCATGATTAAAGGAATGTTTAAAAACCGCATAGAGAAAACCACAAAGGTGTGATGAATAGGAGGCTGAAAGATAACAAAGTTTTTTGCTAGTGAGAAAAAACTGTGTAATGTGTCTGTATTACTGATAAGAGGTTTGGTATGTATGCAATAGCTCAATGGTACAAGTGTTTTACGAACAACTGCTCCTGTTTTGTTAAAAGATGATCCTACTCTAATGAACTTTTGCAATATTACAGGCTTTTAAATGTATCACTTTATTGTGAACTGATGCAAGGCCAATAATTTGTAGTCATTCATAGTTGATTGTAATTTCGTTGTGTAAAAGCTGACTGGGCAAGACTCAGAACAACCTGCTATAGGTTGCTCCCTCCCTTTTTTGAATGTGGGAGATGGACTAGACTGTCTTCCAGACTTGACCATTGTTTGATTCTGTATAAAGATTAATATCTTGAAACCATCATGCAGGAAGCTTGCGATCATGTTGGAAGATACAGAACGATCTTAAAAAATTAAAAATATATTATTCTGTATTTTTAACTGCCTGAGAAACCTCAAGGCTTAACCTCGGGAAAAGCTATGGTGTCCTTGCCCCATATGTTAGTAAGATAGCTACCTGAACTTGTGTAGTTATTCTGACACATGAAAAGCTATTAAATGAGCTATTTTTCCTACTTCTAGATCTAAGCTGTTTAGAAGTAGCTGCAGCCTTAGACTTATAAAACTACTGTTGATTTTTGTGCCAGTGAAAGCCATCGTGGTTGAATGTCTTTTAACCACAGCTGCAGCATGTCTTCGTCTCTTAGACTTGGAGCTTGTATTCACATGTATTCTCACTACAGGTATTTTTCTCCTCCTGTATTTTGATTGTTACATGGACTTCCTACTTTATGTTGAAGTATTTTGAAGTAAGAACTTCTTTCAGTGCTGTTCTGATGTAATGTCTTACAGTAGTGGTACTTGATACTACTTGGATTTTGAGAGGTGACATAATATCACTAGCAAAACATACTCTGAAACTCAAGCAAAGTTTAATCCTCTTCAGCTGTCTGAGAAGTCTTATTCCCAAGAAATGCTACCTGTAATATGTCAGATGAAATATACAGTTAATTGTCCAGAACACTTGCATTGACTTGATGATAATGATAGAAGCAAAGATGTTTTAATAACTTTGCAGATAATGTGGTTACCAGTGTGTATGTATGTATCTGACATACTTGTTCTGCTGTGCTCACAGGTGCATTACCTCTTTGCTTTCATCTTTGCTTCTTTGCTGTGTGTAGTGGGAACCTCTTAGGAATCTTGAAAACTTGGGTAACCTGGCTACTTACCCAGAGACTGAAGTCAGAAGAAAGACTTTAGTCTGCTTGACTGAGCTTTAAATCAAGAACCAAAACCAAAATGCATATGGTGGGGCTTCAGTGAGGCATGGATTTCACCCAAATACAGCATAGAAATACACGTGGCTATTGAATATGCTTAGATTGGCAGGTTATCCAACAGTGGCTTCCTTCTACAGTCTAGAGGGTGTTGGGTTTTTGTTGTGGTTTTTTCCCCATTTTTGCTTTAGGGTGTGATTGCTTATGATATGACAGGATTCATTTCAATAGGAACAATGGTAACCCCTCAATGATCTTGTGCTTTTGATGTGTATTTCAGATGTATTTTTTATAGATGTGTATAAAGTCTAAGTGAAATGTGCCACTTGATGTGGGTGAATTCAGGATTCCGTAAGCAACAGCATGAGCTTCTGGAATATTAGACAGTGTGCTGCTACTGAGCAATTTTGTTGCACACTCCAGCTGCAGATTGCTGCATTTTGAAGGTAGAGGAAGGTGCATCATCTCAAGAAATTTTTAATTATTATGATAAGCTATGTGGTGAGGAGAGGAGTGAGGAGAAGCTAGCGTACTGTCAGATTCATGTCTTCAGTTTTTTTGCCTTCCTTGCTTCTTATCAATATGCACAAAATGGGGAAAGATCTTGTGTATTTATACAGTCTGATCTCAAATTATAAATCTATACACAGCCCTTTTAATGGGAAATGAAGGTATTTGGTTGGAGCCAGTGATTTGGGCCCCTCACTAAAAGAAAGACATTGAGGTGCTGGAGCGCGTGCAGAGAAGGACAACGAGGCTGCAGAGGGGGCTGGAGAATAAGCCCTGTGAGGAGAGACTGAGGGAGCTGGGGTTGTTTAGCTTAGAGAAGAGCAGGCTGAGGGGAGACCTCATCCCTGTTTACAGCTGCCTGAAAGGAGGTTGTGACAGGGTGGGTGGGTACTGGGCTCTTCTTGCAAGTGACAAGTGATAGGATGAGAGGAAATAGCCGCAAGTTGCATGCACCAGGGGAGGTTTAGACTGGACATTAGGAAGAATTTCTTCACTGAGAAAGTGGTCAGGGATCGGAACAGCGTGCCCAGGGAGGTCGTGGTGTCGCCATCCCTGGAGGTGAGTAGATGAGTTTCTTAGGGATGTGGTTTAGTAGGAGACAGGCATGGTTGGACTCAATCTCAGAGGTCTCTTCCAACCTTCTGATTCTATGATTTGTGAATAAGTATGTAAGCTGTTTAATCTGTAAATATATACTTGATTTGGAGCTTGATTCTTGTAATGTCATAGACTTATAAAATGGTTTGTGTTTGAAGGGGCTCCTGAAGGTCGCCTAGTCCACCCCCTCTGCAGAGGCAGGGACATCTTCTGCTGTATTGGGTTGCTCAGAGCTACATCCATTCTGATCTTGAGTGTTATCCAGAGTGGAGAATCAACAACCTCTCTGTGAAATCTGTTCCAGTGTTTCACCACCCTTAAAAATGTCTTCCATCTATCTAATCTGAATCTACCCTCTCGCAGTTTAAAATCATTACTGTCTGTCCTGTCACTACAGACCTTGGTAAAAAGTCTCTCTCCACTTATGATTTAAGCCTCCTTTGAGTACTGAAATGCCATGATCATGTCTTCCCAGACCCTTCCCTTCTGCAGGGTGAACAACCCCAACTCTCTCAGCCTGTCCTCATGGAAGATGTGTTCCATCCCTCTGATCATTTTTGTAGCCCTCCTCTGGACCTCATCCTATAGGTCTGCATCTTTCCTATGCTGAGGACTGACTCCAGATTGAATGCAGTACTGCAGATGGGGTCTCACAAGAGTGGAGCAGAGGGACAGAATGACCTCCCTTGAACTGCTGACCATGCTTCCTTTGATGCAGTCCAGGATATCTTGGCTTCCTGGGCTGTGAAAACACACTGCTGGCTCATGTCTAGCTTTTCAGCCACCAGTACCTTCTAGCCCTCCTCCACAGGACGGTTCTTTATCTCCCAGTCTGTATTGATACCAGGGATTACCCCAGTCTAGGTGCAGGACCTTGTACTTGGCCTTGTTGAACCTCATGAAGGTCATATGATTCTGCTTCTTGAGCTTGTCCGGGCCTCCCCGGATAGCATCCCATCCCTCAGGCATGTCAGCCACATCATGCAGCCTGGTATCATCTGCAAATTTGCTCAGAGTGCATTTGATCCCACTGTTTGTCATTGATGAAAATATTTAATATAACTGGTCCCAGTACACACCCCCAAGGGACCCCATTCATCGCTAATCTCCGTTTGGACATTGAGCTGTTGACTCCTCTCTGGATGTGACCGTCCAGCTAGTTCTTTATCCGCCAGGTAGTTCCCCCTTCAAATCCATAGCTCTCCAATTTAGAGAGAAGGATGTTGTGGGGGGCTGTGTGTTGACTGTGTTATTTCTATGTGTTTATCAGAGAATGAATCTGGACCCTTCTGTATTTCTTCTGGCTGCGGCTAAGGGAACTTGAACAGTGTATCGTGCTTATGCCTTATGTAGTTGTTCAAGGACTGCAAGTTCCAGCTATCTTGGAGTGCGTTTTAATAACTGCATTTACTGGCACAGTAATACTTAAGGGGTGGGATTTTTGTGGATTTCTCTTTGCCCATCCAGTTATATTCCTGTCCCACTTGTCTTGGTACAAACAAACTGTTGCTCTCTCCTTTTTCTGGATTTGTATCTGGATTTTTGCTTGTTCTGGATTAGAAGAAGCAGAGGGTGTGCATCCTTGCAATAATGTTGGAATAGGTATAGCAATCAGGACTATGTGTGTGTGAAGTGCTGTATGGCAAGAAGCTGCCTTGGGCTTGGGTTTGGGCGGCAGATTGTTTTCCAGTAGTGAATACCACTTCTTAGTGCATGTGTTGTTTGCTTGTAAACTTGAAGTTGCTCAGGGTGTTTTGGTTTTATTATCCTTAATGTAGGTTCCTCGTTTGCAAGCCCCGTCTCGCTTCAGGTGGGTTGCTGTGCGGGTTATTTAGCATGTTGGGCTCTCAAGAGAAGGGTTGTGTTACCCATGCGTTTGTGAGGACCATCAGCGCAGATTAATGTCACAGCGAAAAGTTCTTGAAAGTTTCCTGTTGTGATGCACTTTAGCTATCTCCGTTTACTCAGAGGATGGTAAGATTCATGAGGAGAGGCTGAATGGAGGCTGAATTTTTTCTATATTTATGAGTAACATTGCTTTCTTTTGAGGATTATTTGAGGCAGAAAGGCTTTTATATAGTGCTTGGTTACAGCAAATGGAACACGGCAAACATGAGCACTGTGTGGGAAAATGGCTACAGGTAAGTCTGTATGACCATCAGTTTCTCTTATAATGCCTAGGGCTTTGGGATTGCATATGGTATGGGTTTTTTCTCATTTTTAAGTGTGGATGCTTGCGCAGTCACCCCATGCTAGGTGGTAAGTAGCAAACTTGCTTTATTTTTTTTTTTCTTTTAATGTAGACTGCCTGGAGAAACGTGAGACTTCTGTAGCTATAGAAGCTTTTTTCAAGGCGCTTCTCATTCATAAACTCATTGCATACTTTTGAGCAAATAAGTAACTACGGCTGCTCTTCCAGCCTGCACAATAAATAGGGTCTACTAAGGGAAGGAACCAAGTCCAATCTGAGATTTTATGATATGGAATGGAAAGACGTTAGGTAAGTGTTCTTTAGGGACCAGGAAGGCATGTTCAGTAAGTTAACATGTAGCTAAAATACACTTGGCATTTTTTAGTGTTTTTGGTAGCATAAGAATTTAATTGTTCTGCCATGGTGTATTTTTCTCAGTCCCTACAAGGGAGTTTCCATGCCTGGGATTTAGATTTATGATCTGGTTTTTGGTTGGATTTTTTTTGTTGGTTTTTTGTTTTGTTTTGTTTTGTTTTGTTTTTTTCCTGCTGTATCCTGATACTTTTAGAGTAAGGTCAAGACACTTTAGAATTTATTCTTGAAATGCCAGCTTGCCTGTTTCCTGAAATGGTGACTTGAGTTGGGTCTGTCTATAAGCTAACAGAAAAAAGCCTGCTAACTAGAAATGATAAATTTTACTTAATGACACATTTCTTCCTGCTCTTCTGCAATTGCAATTCATGCAGTCGTTAACTTCTCCCGTGTCCTGTGTAACTCTTATAGGTTTAATGAATGCCTTCAAGGCAACATTTTCATTTTCTAAGATTTATGTTTCTATTTTTAACACTTAATTGTTTTTTTTTGTTTTCTCACTGGTCTGTAAATTACCTATCTGTTTAGTAGCTTCAGTTTTATGAAAGTAGGATTTTTTCAGCTCTTTGTACATACAGGAAACATAATAATGAAATCATGTTCTTCGACATAAGAAAAAATCAAACATTTTAAAGTAGCTTGTACATACACTGAAGGTCACTTTAAATAACCTTTGTACAGTCTTATTTAGAGGGAGGGGAACAGACACTGTAAGTCACCATCAGAATTGACTTAAGCTTCTAGTTGGAGAGCGTGAGAATTGCCAAGCTAGTTTGTAAAGGAAGGAAAGGATAGAAGACTGGAAGGAGGGCTCAGCTTCTCGTCTTTCAATGCAAGTTTTCCTAATCTTGTGCAGGGACTTGTTATTCCATCTTCACATCTTTAAATGAGGAAAAGATATGTAAGAATATTTGCACGAGGTGGTTGTGATGGATAGGAAAGTAATCCTGCAGTGCTTGAATGTTGTGGAAATGTGGGGTCTGTGTAAATTCTCTTCAGGAGAGGCAACCAGCTTCTGCCTCCTACCATGCCCAGCTTCTTTCTTGGCTCTACATAGCTTGAGAATCCTCAGGCTGTTCTGACCTTGGTATGTTTGCTGTCTGCTGTAAACTCCTGTCAGTTTCCTCCTGTTTAAGAATGTGTGTGGTTAGGTGAGGTGATGGTGTTGTGTGCTGCTGGAGATCTGGTCTTCCTAGCAGGGCACTTGAGTTTGTACCAGCTGTGTGTAATAGGACTGCATGAGGTCTGCATGGATACTTCCATCAGTAGGATTCAGAAGGATGATTTTAAAGTGGGAACCATAAATGGCCCTGATGCTAGTCTCCTTAATGATCTTTCCTGAAAAGTAGAGGCCTGTGTCCCTGATGATAGGGTGCTCAAGACCTGGTAGGACCAGATCTTTAACATGCCAGTAGCTCAGTTGTTTTCAGCAGAATTACTCCCAGTTTTTGTCACTGAATGATCACAGTCTGACCTAGAACATGCCACCTCCACCTCTGTTTTCTGTGTGTGTGTGTGTGAGAGAGAGATTTTGGATGATTTGTCAGTTTTCACACACAGCTGAAATGCATCTTCTTTTCAAGTATGTTTGAGCAGTCCATAGTGATTAAGCAAACAAGTAGGAAAGAATGTGATCTTGCTATATGCCACGATTGTAATGACCCCCTCTTTGAAATAAATCAGTTGTTTGTCAGAAGGTTCATGTCTGCATAAGCACACAGCATTGCTGCAGACAGGAAGTGCCCTAGTCTGTTGACCTCGTCTCCCAGGGAAAATCAGAGCACTCATTAAAATAAAAGAAAGAAGAAACCAACTTGTCTTAGTGGAAGATGAAGGCAATAATGTATATAACCTCTTCTTTTTTTTTTTTTTTTTTAGTTTATGAATGTGCAATCTGATATTTAAATTGCTTTTAAAACTTTTTTAATGCGGCTGAAAAGGGTGAGATCAGATATATTTTCTTAGGGCCCTATTACAGTCCACAAGGGTGAATGGGAAATGGTTTAAAGGAATGCCAAGAAGCCCCTATTCCCTAACCAATTTCCTTGTCTTCTTTTAACCAGTTTTATTTCATGTTACATGCTTCAGCTGCTGTGAGCATTTCTGGGTTGAGAGTACGGAAAGGCATTAGTATGTTCTTCAGTTACATCACCCAGGTTCCTTTGCTGCAATTTAAAGGCAAAAATGGGTTGGATTCCAAATACAAGTATATGCAGAGCAGGTGTGGGGGAACTGACACTTTTTCTGTTTGCATCTCTCTGTTAGAAGTGGTGGGAGTGCTACCTTATTAACGCTAGGAATAGTCATAGTTTAATGTGACAAGAATATTCATTGCAATTTCCAATGATTACCACTGTTCTCATGAATTTGCAATACATTCCCCATTTATTCACTTTATTAATGAAGTTTTTCTGTATCTAGCTATGTTTTTTTTTAAAGCAGTCCTTTTTTTTTTGTTCACATCTGCTGCAAAAGGAATTAAGTCAAGAAAATTTTTTAAAGAAAACTTAAATGCCAAATCCATGCTTTTACAAATGATTAAAAACATAAAAATGAGCAAAAAAGTCCTGTATTTCTTCGAAGTGTTTTTGTACAGTAACCTCACTGAAATATATAAGACTATGATTATATCTCCTTTCTGGTTTTGCTTGTCACCTTGAATATTGAGTTAAGAAACACAAAGAAACATCCCATTGTAGAAAAGAGAAATTGGAAGTAGGTTTTCCAAAGAGCTGCAGGGGGACCAGCGGGCTCTCTAGAGGTGCAGGGACTTATACACAGCATGATCTTGGACTTCCAGTTATTCATGGGTGAGTCAAGTCCCTTCCTCTTTGGGGAAGGATACTTGCTGGAGCAAGTCACCTCTTTCTGAGGCTTTGGACAGACGTAA
Organism: Neomorphus geoffroyi; assembly: GCA_033558235.1. Lineage (NCBI taxonomy): Eukaryota > Metazoa > Chordata > Aves > Cuculiformes > Neomorphidae > Neomorphus > Neomorphus geoffroyi. Next base: position 5,773,063 of record JAUMJM010000048.1, read on the forward strand.
TGAACACTGTCTTAACACCTGGCTTCTAGTCTAAAAGCTCGTAAATCTTTCAAGCCCAGTATCGTTGTTACTCATAGTGTATGTGATAATTGTACCTCTTGGCTGGTTAGTAAAGCAAATCTTGCAAATATTTGCTATGTGTGCCAGAGTGCTGCCACACAGAACACACAATACTCAACCAGAAGTGTACCAAATTCCTTCACACAATGTGTGTGTGATGTGAATTTTTTTTGGTCTTGTCTCTTTGTGAGTCATTTCAAATACATATACATAAGTTCCAAAACTAACCTACTGCTTATCTTAAAATATCCTTAAATAGTCACGTTAGACATTATCCTGTGCTTTTTCAAACTTGGATATCAACCCAAGATGTCTAAAGTATGACAAAACTAGATAAGCTGACTAGTAGTGTTGGTACTCATTCAGGAGTTTACACACTTACTAATGTTTGGCTCCTATCTTACCAAGACACAGTTGTAACTTCTGTAGCTTTTGAGCTAAATGATCTGGTTTTCCAGAGATCAGCAGCTTTGCTGACTGCCTGGCTTCAATGATGTCTTACAACAGTGTTTACAGAAGTCAGAAATATTTCCACAACACTGATTATTAAAGAAGACTAGGAGCTCTGGTTATGAAATCCAACACCTATAACAATAATTAACACTGAATGGTTGTATAGAAGGCATGTAATATGTTACGTATCTACAGTTAGAATTGAGTGCCTGCTACATGACATCAAAACTGTGGTTGTTGAACACTTACTCAGGTGACATTTAGGCAGGACCTTGTAATGAAATTTCAGGGTCTTCTAGTCTTTCTGACACTTGTAATTCTAGACTTAATTGGTTTTCTATGCAATTAATCCTTACCACGTGTGTGATCTGTTGCAGCTTTGGGTTGTATAGAAAGACTCAAAATGATAAAACGTCCACTGTTTACACACTGTTTACACCTCTCCCTCCTCTTGCATTTCTGTTCGGTTTTCTTTTTGCTCCTGCGCTGTTTTGTTAGGGAGAGACTATTAAGAGAGGAGACAGCCTACCGTTTTTCTTCCTACTTTCTGACAAAGTATGCTTGAGATTTGAGCTGGATCTTGTACATTGCTGGCCTCTGGCTGAATTGGGGAGGTTGCTTCAGTCTCTCTTTGTGGGAAAAGGCTTGGGATTGTCTTTGAGATGGCCTGCCACTACTGAGCCCTGCAGAAAAGTTCTTGGTTGGAAGAGAAACAAACAAACAAAACCAAAGGAAAAGAAAGTATGCCTGTTGACACAAAGACTGAGTTTTATTTGAAATAGAAAAATAGGAGCTTGCACTGACATGAATCATCATCCATGATCTGTTCCTTGTTTTCTCTTTTAACTGAAAGTGGGTGGAGTTCTGAAGTATTTCAAGCTAAACTAACTTCAGAAGATGCTAACTTAGGGGAGAGTTACCATCAGCGTGGGCCTGCACTGTCCTACTGCAGCATTGAGGTTGTTTTTGGCATTCCTTCATGTGGCTTTTTCGCACTGCCCTTGGGGCATTATGCTTACAGATAGACCTTGGTTGTTATTGCTGCTATAATGAAAATCGTCATCGCTAAGCCATTCCTTCTTCCCTCCTCCCATATCCCTTCGCTGTTCCCTGCACGCTTATTATGAACCTGTACCACTGAAAGCTACTGCTGGCCCAGAATCTTGCTATGCTCAATGCTATTATTTTTATTCTGTCTTCTTGCCCTTGCAGTTTGAGGGCTTCTCCTCTTTTAAAAAGTTTTATTCTCAAATAAAAGCCACATTTTTCTCTCATAAATACCAAATAGAGTTGATAGTACCAGAATGAGACAACGTAGTTGTTTGTGGAACAGCGGGTAAACATAATTTGTGCTATGCAGACTTGCTGAACATTAATAAATTCCAATCACCCAAGATGATGAAAGACGCACATTATCTGTTTCTGGCAAGAATTATATTGCATCTAATTAGGCCCAACTTTAGAACGTAGCATTTCATGAGCAAAGTTAATTACAATGTTTTTAGTCTTTGTTACAAGAAGGCCTAGTGGTGGGGAAAATCAACAGTTGATGTTAATTTGTATTCTCTTACTTAATGCTTAACTGTCTCCCTCTTTTAGTATGTAAGCCTGCCAGACCTTCCATGCACTGCAGTTGCTGGGGAGAACATAATTTCAGCTGATGAGAATGACAGGGAGAGATTCTTATTTCCAATAGTAGAAAGAGTTGTGGTTAACTCTGTAGTGTTCATGCAGTTCATCCTTAGTAATTCAGAAGAGTGCTTTTGAGGGAGTTAATGGATTGAATTTTATGTGCAACATGATGGAATGGAGTTCCTGCTGGTGGTGTTAAGAGTCCAGAACACATTCCTTTTGAGATCTCCTTTACCCTCCTCCTTTATCCCGCAATTTAAACTTCCTTTCCTATTAAAAAGTCTACCTGATTTATGTTGTAATAAAATGAAGTGACTGTTTTAAGAAACATCATATGAGCATTTTGCAACGTTTCTTGAGACTGGGCAGAGTCAGCCTTAGATTTTTTTCATTTTCCTAAGGTCCTTTGTGAGCAACAGAACCAGAGCCAGTGAAGCGTGTCTTCCCTATGTGGTTGTTTTGTCCTTCTCACTTAATCATAGTACTTGTGGTTTTCTCACTTTGGCCTTCATTGTCTGCCTTTTCTGCTTTTTCTCTGACATTCCTGTAGAGGCAATTCTCTCCAATGTCCTCCATCTGCTTGCTGAGCATCAGATGGTGTTAACTGGGGCTGTTGCAAATTGCTGAAGCAGGTAGTGCAGTTAGCTGTTTGGCATTTGACAGAGCAAACAGCTATGTTCATACTGCAGCCTTTGGTGGAAACACTGTATTATTCTTGTCTACATAATTGCTTTTTTTTTCATGAAACTTGCATGAGCCGGTTTATCTTGGAGACCAATTCCTACTTTTCATTAATCTTAGAGTAGGTGTACTGGTATAAAATGATTGCTTCAACCTCAGGACGGGGAGGAAATGACACCAAATTAAAAGCTATTTAAAAAAATAAATAATTCTGGAACAAAACCAGGACCCTCACACCTGTATTGCTGAGTTTGCTATAACTAGTCTTTACTAAGGGCTGTAGGTTTCTTTGTTGCTTGGTCTTGTTTACCAGTAGTGTTAGCAGAAAGCTACCAGCTGGCACCAGTTTTTAGAGCTGACAATTTATGTTCAGAAGTAGGGATGTGGTTTCTGCCTATGCTGAATAAACTTGTTAGAAGAGACAATTCCACTCTGTAAAACAGAACTCTGAAAGTGCTACATAGAACTTGTTTAGTGAAGCTGATTAACATGGCTGTTCTGGAGACTTGTCTTTTTTTCGGCAAGCATCTTTCTACACTTGCAATATGAAAATAGTCAAGGGCAGATTATTTTCTCAGTTGCATTGTGCAATGGCACATTCAACCATGATTGGTGCCCTGAAATGTGAGGATAATTTGAGCTCTGATGTAGAATTATGGAGTCCTTTAGGTTGGAAAAGACTTTTAAGATCAAGTTTAACCACAAACCTCACACTGCCAAATCCACCATTAAACCATGTCACTAAGTGCCACATCTACACATCTTGGAAGTACCTCCAAGGCTAGTGACTCAGCCACTTCCCTGGGCAGCCTGTTCCAATGCTTCACAACCCTTTCATTGAAGAGATTTTTCCTAGCATCCAATCAAAACCTTGGCTGGCACAACTTTAGGTCATTTCCTCTTGTACTGTTACTCGTTACCTGGAAGAAGAGACATCCATCTAACTGCGCAGTTCAGTTCCTTGTGAAATTTGCTACATTACAGTCTTGGTTTTTTTTATTACCTGACATTGTGCATGTTATGCTGATGGGTGTAACCTATACCTAAAGAGTATAGTCCTGTTCTGTCACTGTTGTTTTGAGAACTTAAATGGTATGTCTTGCATCTTAGTTCTTACTATATATACACTGTTGATAGTGACAAGGAATGAAAGAGTTAGTGTTTTGTCATTTTAATAATTTTGCTTGTCTTGGTCTTGGTCTTATTTCTCTTCCCTTGGTTTCCCATCCATCTTCTGAGAAGTCAAGCAAAAAAAATGCTCCAATACAGGCTATTGACATTGATATCATTCAGATGTATAGACTTTCATAATCTTCCTCTCCTAGCTACACACACGAATCTAAGTGCAAACAAAAGATTGTTCAGAGTAGGTGAACCAAAGCAGTTGTGGGAGTAGGTGCAAAGAGATTTTGTACTCTTCTGTGACAAGGTGTTGGGACTTGTAGCAAAAAGCATCAAACCAAACTGCAGAACTTTGAGGAACAGAATACATAGTTGTGATACCAGCTCATTTGAGCTGTACTGTTTCTACTTGTGCTGTTTCAGTAGTGCAGTTGTGCTGTGAGCCTGGGATGCTTTCTGGAATGAAATAGAGCACATGATTGCCCATTGAGTCATCTATGGCAGTGCAAAGGCTGGAGCCTGAAAGTATGTTATAAAGCAAATCTTAAAAACCTGCATTCAGTGGTAAAAATAGGACTTTGCAATGCTACCTACCATCTGTAAAACACAAGCAGTCAATGACCTCTTCATTAGTATACTTAAATGCCTCATGCAGGACAGTAAAAGAACTTGCTGCACAGGCTTTTTCCTGCATTACTGGAAAGCTGAGTTGGGTTTGCAAGAAAAAGCTCTGTTTCCCATTTTCATCTGAAATATGAACTCTGCTTTACATTCCTGACCCGTAACAGAGCTATTCCAAAAACATGCTTTTTCTCCACCAAAACAGCATGTATTGAATTATAATGGCCCATCCTGCAATGCAGACATTTTAATTTTCAGCAGGCATGAACTTCTGCAAGGAGGTGAAAGTTTGGGGGGAGGGGGAAGGCTAACTCAGAAAATATGAACAGAAATATGCTCGTTTCCCAACCCTGTGTTTTTTAGAGCATTCTTACTAAAAGAAATGGAAACCAGAAAGAATTTTCAAATTATTTTTATCTTGAGAAGAACTTGATGCCTGTTGGAGGTTTTGTAAAAGAAGTCGTGAATTGAAAGTCTCTTACGTTTGTGTACAACCTTGTATTATTTAGATGGTGAGGGGAAAACACACCTTTGTCTGAGGGATAAAAATAGGTCTGTAATTATGTCTAACAGGCAAAGATAACTGGCAGTCTTGCTTAGCCTGGGCATTTTGATCTAAGGGAAGGGGAGCCCTTTGCAATCAGTGCTTTCCATTGAAAGCACTGAAATTCTTCACGCCTTGTAAAGCATGTTGTTTGCAAGTTGTGTGCATGTTGTTGAGCTGGTTAATTTCAGCTCCTGCTGTATCTGTTGCTCACTACTCATCTGGCTGCTTTCCAAGCAGAAGCTAAGCCGTTTGTCTAATGGCATATGAAGTTCTTGGTGGTGTTGTCTAGTTGCAGCTTTCTGTAGCTCAGGGACAACAGCCCAAGAGGTACCTGCTATAGTAATAAAGGCACAAATTGTGCTGTACTTCTGAAAAACCGTAAAGGTGGAGAGAGTTTAAGGGGAAGGCTGGATACGAGCAGCTAAAGAACTTATTAGTGGTGATGAGTTGACTATTGTAGTGTGCTGGAAACCTCTACTGGACTTCCCTGTAGAAGAGGAACATTTGTATTTTTGCAAAAGCACATATGCCTTAGATTACATGTTACTGAAATAAAGCTATATGTCATTAGAGCAGCAGAGATAGCATATATCGCATATATCCTCAGGCAGTCTTATGAAGCAGGAGGATGTTGTGTATACTACTGTAATAGGGTACACATCTCTCTTGAAAGTATCTAGAAATTCTGTTTGACAATGCTGTGTACAGACTTAAAGTGAGGCAGTGGAGCTGTCTGTTCCTGGAGCCTGATTTATGCAGGAATTCACTTCTGATATAATTTGGTGGTAAATATTGCTTTGCCTTTTTTTTTAAAAAAAAAAGCCTCATATGTCTTGATTTGTGCTAGGTGAGCTGCACAGATACAGTAAGAAAAGGCAGAAACTTTAATTTGGGTGAGTGTGTCTGTTCAGCAGAAATGCTGAAGTAGGAGGAAATTGTAAAATCAATGCGATGAATTCTAAACAAATGATGCTTTCCTTTTCCTGATCAGCCTGTAGCTTCTGTTGACCTTGTTACTCTAGGTTATTGATCATCCCTGAGATCTACAGGGATGTATACACTTTAGTACTGGATGATATTGGTACTTAGGCTGCCTGCGGTAGTTTGTCAAAATGTGTGCTTTTTCTTTTTTATTCTTAATTGAGTGGTTATAAATTTTCCCTTTCTCCTATCTGTGTTCACAGAGTGACTGTGAAGTAAATGTTTTGAAAAAAGTTAATATTTTCACCTTTTGGAAGACTACCCATGGCTGACCCAGCTGTATGGAATACAGGAAAATACAGATAATACAGCTAAATATAGCTGACTGTGGAACAGAATGTCATGATAACATACTCCATCCTCCCACTTAAACAGTTAAGGAAATTGGAATGCTTTAACCATGCAAATCAGATACAATTGTACCCTTTGAATGGATTCTTTGCCTCTTTTTCAACTGTTGGCAAAAGAAATGCCCTTTTGTGCGGTCTTCAGAAATGGAACAAAAGTATTCTTGAATACTGTGCATCATCGTAGATGTGTTGACCTCCTTTTTCACAGCTTTTTCCAGTTCTCATGTGACTGTGTTTTATTGCAGGGATCCACAGTGTATTTCTCAGATATAAATGATGTCAGGCTCAGTTTAGAAGGAGCAGTGTGAAGATCATAGAATCACAGAATTGTTTAGGTTGGAAATGACCTTTAAGATCATCAAATCCAACTGTAAACCTAACACTGCCAAGTCCATCACTAAACCATGTCCCTAAGCACCATGTCTACACCTCTGCAAATACTTCCAGGGATGGTGACTGCACTGCTTCCCTGGGCAGCCTGGTCCGATGGCTGACGGCTCTTTCAGTGAAGAAATTTTTCCTAATATCCAATCCTAACCTTGGCTGGCACAGCTTGAGGTAATTTTCTCTTATCACTTCTTACTTGGCAGAAGAGGCCAACACCTGCCTCACTACAATGTCCTTTCAGGCAGTTGTAGAAAGCAGTGAGGTCTCCGCTCCGCCTCCTTTTCTCCAGACTAAACAACCCCAGTTCCCTCAACTGTTCCTCACAAGACTTGTTCTCCAGCCCGTTCACCAGCTTTGTTGCTCTTCTCTGGATGCGCTCCAGCACCTCAATGTCTTTCTTGTACTGAGGGACCCAGAAATAAACACAGTGTTCAAGGTGCAGCCTCACCAACGCTGAGTACAGTGGCAAAATCACTTCCCTGGTCCTGCTGGCCACACCATTTCTGATCCAAGCCAGGATGCTTTTGGCCCTCTTGGCCACCTTGGCCACTGCTGGCTCATGTTCAGCTGAATGTTGACTAACACCCCCAGGTCCTTTTCCACCCAGCAGCTTTCCAGCCACTCTTTCCCAAGCCTGTAGCGCGGTGTGGGGTTGTTGTGACCAAAGTGCAGGACCCAACACTGAGCCTCATACAGGTGGTCTTGGACCATCGGTGCAGCCTGTTCTGATCCCTTTGCAGAGCCTTTCTACCTTTCTACATTTGATGGGGGGAAAGCCTACTTAGGTGAGTGTTTTCAGCATGATACATACTTGTTACCTGTACAATCCCTAACCAAAGCAAACAAACAAAAAGCCTTTGTGTGTCACAGGTTCCTAGAGCACCATGGTGTTAATACACCTATATACGCTGGATCTGGACACAATTATATTTTCATTTATCTTTTAGCTATACTGGGAGGGTAGGTAAAGTAGAAAACTACCTACTTTGATGGTTGTTTTCTTGTGTGTCCTTATGTTCTGCTCAAGCACATGGAAATTGACTGTATCCAATAGAGACACATTTTGGTAAAATACATCTTGAGCTGGGAGTGGTCTCCAAGGTAACCAGGCTTTTCCTGGCATAACTAAATAGCTCGGTCTGAAGTAAGTGTTGATAGTGGCTGCTTTGGTGCACTACCAAGGAATACATCATTTTTTATTAGACACAAGTAATCAGTTCTCTGATAATGGACTAATGTTTCATTTAGAGGTCATAAAGGTGAGACAGGCTCTGTCCCCTCTCTGAAAAGCTTCGGAGTTCATTAGGAAGAGACCACATGTTGAAGCATGCTTGTCTTTTGGGATTGAGAATAAATCTTTCTGTGCTCATCTCAGTGATTTCTCCTTCAGCCAACTAAAAAACCGTATTGACTTGCTCTGGTGGGAGGTGAATATGCAGCCAGTGAAATACGTAACGAGAGGTGAAGTTTTACATGCCCTTTTTTATTTTGGTCAGACTAAATAAATACTTCTTCCATAGAATTATTTTTGATGGCTTAAAAACGATTAAAATGTTGCACTACCACACCCAATTCTTTTTAGGTCTACTGACATACATTTTTAATTGCTCTTTTATTGTGTGTTGCAGTCTCATGCAAACAACATATGGATTGTAAAAAAACACAGTATGTTATTTTAAACTTTACATTGGAGTTGTATTGTTACTGTTTGTAAAATATGTCTCTTAAAATAGCAGTGGCATGACTGGTTATAGTGCTTGTGGTAGCTTAGAACGTGTATAGCGTGTCAGGATGTATGGAGTGTGCTGATAAAGCTCAGTTAGACTGGCTGTCATCCATTTTCCACTTCAGTTTTCCTGTTTGACATTAAATGTTTGGAAAACTTTTTGCGTAGAATAGAAATAAAAGAATGACACAGTCTAAAATAAAACAAAGCTAAGGAAGTGGCTAGCTACCCATGGAGCTTAATATTACTCTAAAACTTCTAATTTTTTTCCAAATAATGTAATAGTCTCAAAATATTTTTCATTTGCCAAAATGATTGGCTTTATTAAAAAAAAAATATCTCCCCCAAACCACTGCAAAAGAGAAAAAACCCAAGTCAGAAATTAATTGGAATGGTTGGATTCTCCTTCCCTGCATTTGTACTGAATGTTGATTCTTTCATTTAATTTTAAGTGTGAAAATCTAGTTCATAAAAGCCTTCTAGCTTTTTAACATGCCATGGAGGCTGCAAGTAACCTTACAACAGTCATGAAGCCTTGGCCCCATGTTTGAGGTGCCATCAGCCGCATTTGCGCTAAAAGAAAGCGGCATTGGAGATGGCCAGCCTGTAGTGAGCATAACAGCCCCGTTTCCAAAGGGCAGTGTAGTAAAACTGGTTCAGTAGCTGGGCAGGCATTCAGCAAGCAGCCTGAGGCAACGTTTTGTGTCAGGGACTGAGTACAAAGCCTTGGACAGCTGCAGTGCAGAGGTTTAATTTGTAGTGACATTGCCGAGTGCATGCCAAAACTTTCCTCACTCCTAAGGAAACACTTTCCACTGCATAATCATTCAGCCTTGTAGAGTTCTTTGGAGATGCTGAAGAGCACTCTGGGGTTTTATCTCAAGTGAGTAGCAATGTTCTGTGGTGACTTTATGGAGGGCTTATATGTTCATACTTCACTGTAATTTCTGTAGTAACAAAAGTAATATTATCAGTATCTTCACTGTAACCTTTTCGGGACCATTAACAGGAGGTTGATTTCATTTTCCTAAGTTTGTCAGTCTTTCCCCGTTCAAACAGCATACCAGGCCAAAATCTTTAAAATTTGATTTCTCAGAAGTAATTACAGGACTGTTGTGAAATAGTATTTAGAGTTTTCCAAATAGAAGCCCATGGTCTTGTTATAAGTGCAGTGAAGTTTTTTTGAGGCATACTGATACATGGTAATTGATACTTGCAACTGTTTAAAAACAATATTTTTTTGCTAGCCTGCAGGCCAAGTTCTTGAGAGCTTCCTTTCCAAATATGTATTTAGGTACCTAAACAAGATGCTTAGCTTTCAAAATGGCTGGTTCAACAAATAGTTCAACATTCCTATAGTGGCGTGTGCAGACATAAAATACACTTAATGCATGAGTTGGTAGTTCACTGAAGGCGTGTCCTTTCATAGTGTCATCAGCCTCTGTCAGAATGATTGTTTTAATCCATCCTTAGTTTTATTTTAGCCACACCCTTAATTGAAATGTGGCTATAGCTTGTCCTTGGTTTAGACTTCAACCTTTGACTCAATTTATCATTAAATAGCTCTTGCCAGAAAGTTATAAGAATCAGTGCCCGGGGTATGAGAAGACCATACAATCAACAATATTCCAGCTTTCTGCCTGAGTGGTTAAGGTAGCATGGCCAAAATCTGGTGGTTTTAAACCATTTTTGTTCTGCAGTCATCTAAAAAATGTTGGGCTGGTGATACAGAGATGGTCTGTTGACTTCAAGATTACCGCCTTGCTTTTCTTAATTGTCTTTGGATACTTGAGAAGGAGCCAAGAGGTAGTTAGGGACCTGTAGCATCAAGGTTTCTTGAGCACAGCAGTTCCTTTCTTAGGAATATACTTGCTGGTGAGAAGAAGTACAAACCAGGGGTAGCAATGCTGTGTTTTTCTACTTTCCATCTCACTACTGAAGGAAAGCAGTGTCATCATGTGTGGTTGTCTGCTCCTTTATGGACGTGTTTCTAGTGCGACAAATTCTGGTGTCCATCAGGCTGTATGGACAACAGTATGTTGTTGATTTTTATTCTGCAGAGCAGGAGAGGAAATAGGAGTTGTGGTGGAAAAAGTAATTGGGCTGAACACACTTCTCATCAGAATGGAAAAGTGATTACTGGTTAAGGTTGAGGGTCCTTAGTCTTCTGTTTCCAGTAGCGTCTGTCAGTACGTATCTAGGGAATAGCAAACATGCGTGTATGACACTTCTCCATAGTGCTTTCCAGCTGTAGTCCTATTGTAGAGAAAGAGACAATTACTGCACATTGGTAAATAGCTTAAATGTACAGTTGATGCACAGTCCATAATGATTCTGTTTTCTTCTTTATGCCTTACCTCATGATTCCTAACACTTTGATTTGGTAGGGATTGGTCTGGGGGTCAGGCAACTCCTGGCTCGGTTGTGTAGTCTTTTGGTTTCTTGGGTTCTGCTGCTTCTCTGAACTTTTATGTTGATGCAGTTAAGTGTGCATGGTCTTACGGAAAGGTATACCCAATGTATGTGCTTTCTGTGGCTGCCAGGCTCCTGTCGCTGTTGCAGAGAAAGGTATTATTACATAGAGGGGAATTGTAACGTGGTTTCAGAAAGGCTTTGGAATAATTATATATCAGGCAATCCCCAGTAATTTTCCTTTGCTGGTTTTATCACTATAAGAAACGAAACTCTTCTTGCTTGTCATTTTTCCTTACTTTTGCTGGAATGACTCTATTTTTTCTACTAGCCTGACTTGAGTTGTGGGTGGATTTTAAACTACCTACAATAAAAAGTGGAGGGTTTTTTATAGAACTGTTAGACATTACATGCTTAGTTAAGGCACCTGTGCACACCTGCCTAAATGGTGCCCTGAATATAAGGACCAGAGGGATAACAATGTACTGAATGCTTAATTCCAAGTAGTTATGTGAAATATTTGAATATCTGAGGTATTGATTACTTCAGTTGTGCATATTTGGGTAATCAAGGAATTGAAAATTATTGTACCTGTCATAGTTGATGGCTCTTATTTCCATCTCAGCATTTTTTTGATGCAAACTTCACATAATGCAGAAAATAATGTTCTTTGCCACTTTGTGAATTCTTGGTTTCTATGTATTCTTTTCTATTCCCTAAGTGTTTTTAAAAGGGAAGCTTCTTTTGATTTGCCAGTAGTTCTTTAAACACTTTTCCCTAGAATTTTCTCGTTAGTTGTGAAGTAGTAATAAACACAGATTGCTTTCAACATTTATAAAGGCAAACTTTTTAAAAGCTGCATTGCTACAGAAAGGTATAACAAGTAGGTTAAGCTATACCTCTTTAGCTGAGCAGAGTTTGTAACAATAATGTTTGATGCATTAGTGTAGTTTTTAAAAGAAATACCCATTTCTTTTCCAAGAGAAGGCTCAAGAATATTTATCTTGGCATCTTCTAAAAACTCTCCTCATTTGTGTAATACCTTTTTTAAATAGCTAGCCAGATGTAGCCAAGGGATGCTTGTGCCTGTCACATATGCCTAACACCTTTCCTTCTCCTGGGACTAAACTACATTACATCATATTTTATGATTACAGGACAGAATTTTAGTGGAACTTGGCCATATGGATGAGTCATCTGTTCTCTTTGGGTTTGGAAGGATTATACTAACATCTTCAAAAGACTGTTAAATTTATTGGCTTTTTTAACCCATAAAATTTGGAAACCTTTTCCTGTATCTAGCAATGAAAACCAGCATGTTTTCAGCTTATTTATGTAACCCATCACAGTTATTAACTGAATATGTTAATGATACTGTTACAGGATGCAAAAAAGATGCTTGCATATTATTTTGGTTTTCCTATTTCATGAAATGGAAGGGAACTGCAAAGATATGTTGTGGATACTTGAGAAAAAAAAAAGAAAAACAAAACCCCAAACCCCAACAAACCTACATTGTTTGCATTTTTGTTATGACTCACAAAGCTCTTCCGTCTTAAAGAAGACTTAAAACCTGTTACAAATCCTTGCTCCCCCGCTCTCACCCAGCCTTTCACATAAATTATTGAAAAGCATGTTTGGAAAAGGATGAAAATTAAATAGCCACTGACGGGCCATTTTCTCCTGGGAACTGTCTGAATTCAGCAGTTATTCATTCATAGTTGGTGCATTAGGTGCACTCTGCAGAATCCAGCATTGCCTTGGTGAGCAGTCTCAATCTTTGAAATGTACGTAGAGTCAACAGAACATGTGACTGTCTTAGAGATATTTGTCAGGTTGTCCTACTCCTAAGCATCAAAGTAGTTGTGTGACTTTAGGAAAATGTTTTACAAGGTTTGGATTATTACTAGGCATTACTCTCATGTCATCCCCTGACAAAAGAGGTTATGGCTGGTTTTGGATGGATTTTTTTATGGATGTTTTATGAATGTTTTTGATGATGGGAGAGGGGCTGGGAGCACAGCAGGCCCACTTTACATGGGATTGTGTGCTCTGTCTCTGAAGAGACTCTGGGCACTGTATTGCTTGTCAAGATTGCATGCTTTGTGCATCTTTTCATTGTGTATTTTTAGTTCGCAGTGGCTTTGTACTGGGATGGTGAAAATGAGCTCTCTTATTATAAAAAAAAAAGTGTGTATGGGCATTTTGGAGAAATCCAAATATAAGCTATATGACCTGAAGTAGGGTTTCTCCATGTAGCAGCAACAGTATTGCTCGCTGAAAGGGATCAAGACTACAACAGACAAACTGTTGCCAGTACTTATCTGTCATAAGGGAAGAGTAACTTAATGACTGTGGCGTGAAAAATATAGTCCAGCCTAGAAGTAACTAATTAATTAAAAAAAGAAAAAAGATGTCTGTGACTTCTGTCATCTTTTATGAATAATCCTAGTACATTTGGTGAGGTGCATGCTAACCAAATTTGTAGAAGCACTGTAGCAATAGCACTTGATGTGCTAAATCACACATGGATAAGAATATTTAAGCTATTCATATGTAGGCAGGTCCATTAACAGTGAGCTGGGAAGGCTTGTGCCAGACAGCACTTAGATCAGCCACTGTTCAAACAGAGTTAAACCCCAGCACTAGGTTGGGGCAGCTGAAACTGAGATTCCCCCGTTTGCCTGGAGGATGGTGTGCCAGCTACGGCCCTGGTCAGATAAAAGGGGAGGCTATCCATGCCTGCTGAACAGAAAATCTGCAGTGGGACTGTGCGTGTTATTATTCGTCCCCATAGAGAAATGGAGCTCCTTGTGCATATGGGGCCTGAAGGAAGGAACCAGGGTGAATGCCTGCTTGCTGTGTCTCTCTCCCCTTTTACTTAAGACCTACCATGTGTGGGCAGTCAGTGTTCTGCATACAGAGAGTGTGACGCATGGAAGACTTGTCTGATTCTCAGTACATGAGATACGGAGGATAAACAATGTGGGAAGATGTGGTGGTGTGAAATCTCATACACTATTCTCTGGCTGCTGAAGTGGATTTTATTTTCATGCAAAACAATTGCTTGCTTTCCCAATTTCTGAAGTCCAACTGGAAATATATCTTAGGTATAACTTCCGTATGACTCTTGGTTTATCCTTCATTGCACCCATGGAAGTAAAAGCAGCCAAGCTGAGCTTGCTGCTTTAGTATTTGATTTTGGAGAGTGACAAATACTAGATCTAGGGGTCAATCAATGACACAAACATATATCAGTGGCCTCATGAAAGTCAGACAGTGAAACTTTTTTGTCTTCTTTTCTAGTCTTGAAGCACTTTTGGAGATTCAGTTGAGCCCTTCAAGACTCCAAACAAAATAATTTCTTGGAATAGATATTTGTCTCTGTGTATGCACTGTATTTTGTTTGGCTTTGTCATGGGTTTCTGAATAGAAGGCTATAACCCAGGAGCAGTGGATGTGTCCTTTACAAGAATGACAAATTCAACTATAAATAGATTGTTTTTGTATTCTGAATAGTTTTGAGATTGTAATATGTATTTTGTTATGAATTTTGAAATTTATTGCTGCCTACAGTGACTTTCTAGTAGGTATAAAAAAATAATGTTGAAGTGGTTTTCAGAACAACTACCTAAGATATTTTCTGGGACTTCTGGAGAATATTAAGATGGTGGAGTCAAGTAATCTACTTCAGTCTTAATAGTATTATAGAAAAAAAAGAAACAGGTTTCATTATGAGCTATGATATCATGTAGAGATTTGTAACACCAAAATAAGGTGCCATGGCGGCTGGTACCTCATGAATACATCTTACAGCAGTAGAAACACTGATCAATTAATGTAATCCTGGACCATGTGCAATTCTGCTAGGTGTTGCATTTTTTTCTTTTCTGTAGACTTCAAAATCAGCCTTTGTCTCTCTTCCCTTTTACAGAATAATGGGTAGGAAAAAAGGGCAGCAGCTTTAAACTTAATGAAAACCAGCTTGCTCTGCGGAAGTGGCAAGATAAATAATGTTTGAAGAGGCTTAGCAGTAGGCAGAAAGATGGCGCCGGTCTACAAAGTGCCAGTCCTAATAAATGAAGTAATGTGGCAGTTGAGTCTGTTCCAGCAAGATGGATGTCCACTTGCCCATTTGGAAGCAAGGAGGTCCATCATGCACCTGTGTTCTATGACTAAATTTGCTAGTCAACAGAAAGTGGAGGGTGTTACTCAACATGTGGGTAGACATAGTCAGCTCAGGTATTCATACCAAGAAATAAGTGGTTCTTAATTTAAAAACAACACGCTGAAGTAAAGTTATGCATATGACATTGAATGTTGAAAGCTAACAGCTATTTCTGTCACAGTCTTTGCCCAGAGTTCAGGTGTATGCTCAGGTCATTAGGCACACTCTGATCCTCATAGACCATTGTGGCTAACACAATGTTGAGAAATGTCAGATAGTCAACACAATAGCTGAACAAACTTTGCTTTCATAGTTGGCATTGTCACTATATTTTACAGCCTACTTACCACTGAAATATACTTGCCGAATAGAAGGTGAGATTAGATTGTCCAGCCAGTTTCAGTTTAAATCTCACTATTTCTCTTGTTCCAACAAACTGTGAAACAGTTGTGCAGCAGAAATCCTGAAAACTTGAAGGACCTTATGCGAGTTGCAATTGGATCTTGACATGCAGCTAAAATCTGTTGATTCAGTAGTTCATCACTCTTAAAACTTTGTTAGAAAGCAGTATTTTCTATACATTTCATGCTGATTATTACTTTCCTGTTTATATATTTTTATTGTTAAGTATAACGTGAGGAATCTTGGTGGCCCTTGGATAACCATTTGAGAAGTGTCGTGAGGGGGGGGTCAGTCTGTGTTTTAACACTGGAGTTTTTGAAGGAAAGAGATGCCCTATGTCCAGCAGTAAACAGTAGTCCGTTAGATGTATTTTTACTAACGTTTACTGAGTAATTTCAAGATGAGAACAGTCATCTGAGTTCATTGTAGCTGAGATTTTTAGAACTATGACAAAAGACAGAACAATGGAAGGTGGTCACTTCAAACAGGATTGATTTGGGATTTTATTTTTAAGAAGTCCCTTGTGTTTTTTTCCTGTGTTAAGATAAACATTATTTCCTTTATACAAATACACACAATTAATTCTTGGCTTTACTTTCTTCTGTGTAATTGAGAATGATCAGTTACATGTTGTGGGGTTACTGCTACATGTTTTGCTATCTAAAAGTGAAGATAAATCTCTAGTTGCTGTGTTGATGTGTGAGGTCATAAACAACGGACAGTAGCTGGACTTAGTGCCAGTGCTGTGGCTGTATGTTACTAATGATTCCGATGTAATTTTTTTTCTTTTTTTTTTTTTTTTTAATGCCTTGCATGTTGTGAGCATTTTTGCTCATCATTTTTCCTTTATCTTCACTGGAATGAAATTGATACTGGAAAACATCAGTAATTGCTTAAAAGAAAATAAAAGCCCTGATGTATGTAGATGTGATGTTAACAGGAAATCTACTGTTTCTCAAATGCAAAGACTGATTTCTTTTATCTTGTTAAAAGGTTTAAAAGTAGTATCTGAAGGAAAAATACATCGCAGCCTTTACTAGGAAGTGAAAGGAGCAGTGTATCTAAGCTGTGTGCCTTCCAGCCCAGAGCGAACTCCACCACATACCTCTAAGCTCACTGGATGTGGGACAACTGCCTTCCTTGGTCTGGATGGACTGTGTCATGCTCTCTGGCCTCCCTTGCAGACACTTGGGCTCAGCCTCTTTGCTGTCCTGCTCTTACAGAAATGAAATCTTACAATTTAGTTATGAAGAGGCTGCTTATCTATGCTTTAACTGTGCAGATTCCCTGTGCTGACCTTACGGCTACCTAGCATTTAAAGCCTGACAGAAATTATGGAAGCAAAGAGGTTTGTTTAAAAAAAAAAAAAAAAGTAACAAGAAATTTACTAACAAGAAACACAAATGTCTCAGCAAAACAGCAACTCTTAAATGCGTTTCTTTCCATTTTCATTTCCCTCTTGAGTGTTCTTGGACCACGGCTAACAGCCTGCTGCAAATTCCAGTCATTATTTAAGCAAAGACTGCACTAACTTTTTTCTGCAGTCATTCCCTGCCCTTCCCCCAGCTCCCGACTTGCAGTCTCAGATGGCCATTTCACTCAGGTCATCTTTCCCCTTCTCTGCTGGTGAAAGACCCTTTCATTTCACAGCTTGTAGTCCCCTTTTGCCAGGAAGGTTCTGGGCAGCCTCACTGGCTGATCGAAGCACCCTGCTGAGTGACTTGCTGTTCAGTTGTATTATTCTGGGGTTCAGCATGAAAAAATGGTTTGCTTGGACAATAATCACTTCTTTATCCACAGAAGCTACCCAATGAATGGATAATTATCAAGGTTTACTGACAATCCACTGTTGGTCTTTTGTTACCATTCCTTGTTCATTCAGTCCAACTGCTTCCTGCCTTCCCCATGGTGCTTTTTATGCCCAGTTCAAATGAAATTTGTGCTCTGACATAAATACAATCTCCACTGTCAAACAGACCTCATCTACTTTGCTGGACTGTTACCCTAACTGAGCACAGTAGCTCAAGAAGCAAGAGGAGGAGGATGGATTAACACTTCTAGAAGTTAAATGTTCACAAGTTATTTGCATTTGGTGCGGTTGTTTCCACCTTTAAAGAAATGCATGTATGGGCTTTGTGAGCTGCAAATGTTTTGTCTTCTTATGTAAATGTAATTAATATTATCAGTCCCCTAAAACAGGGAACATGGATGGCCAAGCAAAGCTGGAAAAGGCTATTTCTGTTGGAGTAATTAGTAACATTTAGATAGTATCACTATGAATTACTTTCAAAGCCATTGTCAAGCTTTGCTTTTTTGACAACTTAATTAGAGGTCAAGACCTTACTTATGGTGAACTTAATGAACATAGCATCTTTTGGCCTGTCCTTCAGGGCGCAGCCTCAGTGGAGTGCGGTCAGCATGCATTGCTAGCGGTGCTGTATGTGCACCATGGGCAGACCTTGGAAGGTACAAGATAGAGCTGGAGCCACTGCAGTAGAAAGGGGCCTGGAAGACAAGCAGCGTCTTGCACCTGCTAAGCTCTGAAAGTCCTGGAAGTTGCTACCACAGACTTGGACAAGCTGTTGCTGATAAGTTCAACAACATCCTGCCCCTCTGCAAGGGAGATTTCCACACACCACACAATTTTGCTACTGGCACATACAATATCTAAATGGGGGATGGAGGGCAGGGAAAGGAGTAGGCTGCTAACCCACTTATCACTGAGTGCTAGGTTATAATGTTTTCAGATAAGCTGTTCTTTTGAGAAAAGGCATCATCTGTTGTTTAATCTTTGAAGAATGTTTTGTCTAGCAAATGTGTTCTTTACAGTAGGATTTTTATTTTTTTTTTAACTCTCTTGGGAAGTTCAGCACATGTGGACTTTGGGGGATGACCTTGTGGTGCAGTGGTGTTCAATGTCTTCGCCATACGATTGTTTTGTGACGCCAGACTTTAAGTACTCCTTTCCTTTTCAGACAGTGAGTTGCTGAGTTTGAAATTATCAGGAATTTCAATTTGCCACTCAGCTTCCCTGCAGTTCTGATTTCAGTGGAGATAACATAACTCTGTCTCCAGTAGGTTTGCAACAATGCAAGGTCACTTAAATCATCTCCTGTAGGCTGCATGCCAAAGATAATGAAACAAAGTTGTTATCCAGTTGATGTTTGCTCCCTTCTCTGCACATGGAAAACACTGTGTCTGAGTGCTAGGTTGAACAATGAACTCTTGCTATACGTAGTTATTTCTTACATGATATTTACTGGTAATCTCAAAGGCAACAGTTAGTATCCTGATGTGATGATGATGAAGAAATAATGGGTAGCTTTTCTAGATGTATTTTGTAACTATTGAGCTTTTCACTCTGTGACAGAAAAAGCAGTGTGTGAAAATAGGTAGTGCATGCCTTTAACTATAAAAAATAGGCTTTGATTTCAAGGTTTCTCTTTGGACTCAAAATAATCTGTGAACTTGTCAACACATTGTATGTAATCACAATGATGAAGGGTGTTTACTGGACATTTTTAGCCCAAGAGTATAGTAACTACTTTATTAGTATCTTGCAACCATAGAATTATCTCTAAGTCTGCAGGGGAAATAACTTGTGGGTAAGGGGAAACTTAGGCGAGACACGTGATCGGCAATTGTCAGTACAATTATTCAGTAACTGCTGTAGGTGTGTGTGGCTGTGGCTGATGGAATTGCGCTTTTTGAGAGGTCAGCCTGTCTTGACAGCAACCATTGAAGGCATTGCGAGCACTTTTGCATTTGGCTGGAGTGTTGTGCGCTTTTTAATCACTAATCCTAAACTGATGGTGTAAATCAGGTCAATTGGTTCTCTCCTACCTTCTGCCTTACTTCGTTAACCTTCGCAAGACAGTGCCTTTGCATGACTGAAAATTTTTTTTATTAAAAAAACTTGCATTTCTTGAGCTTTGTGAAGTTTTCCTTTCTCTTTTCATACCTAATGCCCATTATTGCTACCCAAACTGAACAGCATACAAATGTTAAAAAAAAATTTAAAAATCAAATCCAAACAAACAACAAACTGCCTCCCAAACCTGAAGAAGTACTGAGTGCAGTACTGGTTCTGTTATATGAAGCTGAAATGTGTTCCATCAGCCAAGTTTTTCATGTGTTCATGAACCATTGTTATTGCAGAATGTGAACTGTTTGAAGGGAGGCTGTTGATAACTGTTTGGCACATAGCCTGCAGAAGCAGGAGGGTAAGGATAAAGAAACCTCACATTTGCAGTCTTTTCCGGGATCAGATTCTCCCAAATTCATTACATGTATGTGTTTGCCTTTGCACTGAACTGCTTGTTCTTTTTATTTGCGTGCTACAAGTTTAATACCCTACATAACGCTGTACTGCTCAGTTCCTTGCGTATCTGCGGCGCTCTTAATGCAAAACAAGCAAAAACTGGAAAATCTTAGCTTTATTGCTGATGGAACTTACCTGCTTAACTGCTCAAGTCTGTTTTTCTTTCTCTGGTGCTATACTAGAGATTTTTCTGAAGACCCTACTGCTACTCTGTGTTAACCTTCAGTTTGTTTTAGAATGTTGCATGTCTGGGCTTCTGTGATGTGATAAGAAACATTCATTTAGACTATCTGAAAGAGTGCTAGTAACAGGACTGAGGCTTCCCAAACGCTGTTTTGTGGTTTGTGTCACGCTGCTTGGATGAAATGTGATGGTTAAGTCAGTGGGTATAAATAAAAGCAAGGGCAATGTGCTGAGGAGCCTTGTGATCCAGGACGCAGGATGTGTGTCACAGTCCACTCAATGATTCTAATCCTGTCCGTGATGCCAATCTTCTGTCACAGTCCACTCAGTGGTTCATTTACTGTGATCTCAAAGCGCAAAAATCGAGGCAATCATGCCAAGGGGTTATGCTTCAATCAAACAGTGCAGCTTTGTTTTGCCCATGAAGCAGTGTGTGATAGACAGAAAGAGTGATAGAAAAGAAAAGGTAAAGTAAAGGGAAGAAAGAGGATTGTAGCTACCATCACAGGTCCAAGGCGTCCCTATGGTCCCAGGTCCAGGCAGCGTACCGCTGGTCTTTCCGATCATCGTGATCCTTGGTGGGCAAGATCTTCTTCGAAGGCACGGTAGCTGAGGAGCTATCTTTTATGCCAAGCAATACATTTTGCACCCCCTCTGTCCCAGGGATTGTCGTCAGTCTCCACCTCAAAAGGTTCTCAGTTTGCTTGCCAAAACTTAAACTGTGCATGCGCAGTAGGTCAGGTTTTGGGAGGAGTTAGCAAGTTTGGCTGAGGCAACAGGTCAAATCCATTTTCTAGACAGCAGCTCTGCGGCCATCACGGTTGTTACTTGCAGTTCCAGGTATCGGAGAACAGTACATTGCTCCCTGTACCACACAGTTATTTCAGAGTGTTTGCTTCTTGGTCTCTCTCCCAAGTCCCTGATGGCAATGTTGAGACAAATACTGTTCTTTGGACCAACTCTTACAATGTGGCAGTTGGGTAGATGAAGCCGCTTTATAGAAATGTTTAGGCAGCCTGGATAAGTGAAATGGGATGGTTTGTGAGATTGTGATGGAGGAAGATTGATGCAGCAGGTTTATGAAGTTAAGGTCTCCAGTTGTGCTGACCACCTCAGTCCTTCCATTACTCTTGCTAGAAGAGAATACCTCTTGTATTTTTTTTCCAGGAGGAACAAATGCTGGTTCTGCATGACAGATGGCAGTTCAAGGTGGCTTTTACACTAAAACAATATTAACTATAGCTGGGAATACCTATATTTTGCATCATCCCAGCGGAAGTTAACCTCCCTAGTCTTTTTTGGATACTTGGTGATTAATTTGACTTATGGGGTCAAATCCAGGCTAATATCACAAGGGATTCAGAAATTGTATATGGTTCAACAATCACTGTCTTTGTTTAGAGATCTGTATTTTCTGATCCACTCTGGACAGCATTGTCTGAGCAATTTTCAGTTACCTGAGGCACTGTGAGAAATGTGTTGACTTAAACGCCTCCTGTTTGCTTGCCAAGTCGCAAGTAGACTGTCTTTTTGGGTGTCATAGGTGTTCTCTTTCCTTCTAGATTTTTTTCCTGAAGAGAATGTGTAATAGGGCTACCGTTCTTTATTACAGTGCCTGTTTTTGAGATTGGCAATTGCATGCCATTTATTTTATTAGCTGTACCTTTAACTGCTGGAATGCATTGTACAATGCTGCTATTTTGAACACAGTAGGGAAGAAAAAAAGTTCAATCCTATGAGGAATACTTGAGCAGCAGTTGGTGCCTGCGTAGTTGTTTCTTCTGCGGACAGATTTATCCCTAATTTCATTTTTAAAATAAAATGAGGTCTGTAAATAAATTTGTATAACTTGCATTATGGTTAAATGTGTGTAATTTTGAGAGAGCTTGAGTATAAAATTAATATTTCCTCTACAATAATAACAACAACTTCTTGATGCCTTAGAATGTGGAATTTTTGTTGCTTTAAGGAAAAGATGCATAACTTCTGTATGAGCAATACAGCATGATGACTTTTGAGCATCTTGTGTAGAGCACAGATATTTTAGTTGATAAATGAGCATAACTGTTGCACAACAATGAAGGGAAACTGCATGTGTTCTTTTGTTTTCCAGGAACAAAACAAAATTGCTGGTACAGTAATGTTAAAGATGTTAATAGCATCAGTAAGGAAATCTGTAAACATGCAATTGGAAGAACTAATGTAAGTGGATTAAGTATGTAGCATTGTCTAAGATTATTCATTCCTTTAACAACTCTGAGTCACAGTGCTTAGAAGAGACACTAATTAGGTATAAAACTGAAAACAGCAGTCTAAAATACCAAACATAGATCTTCCATCCTAGCCTTCGGCATCTACCACCGTCCTCTAAACAGGAAAAGGGATTACCAGCTTTGTGTGATAAAGAAGGAAATGTGGGCTGACAGCCTTTCCTTGACACCAAGATCAATCTGTTAGAACTAAATGTTTTCAGTGGCCATGTGGAAAACTGTTACTCAATGGTTTGTCCAAGTTCAGTTCAATTTAGTTCTTAAATATGGGAGAATCAAAGTAGTTGTATAGGTAAGTAGAAAACAATTTTGTAAAGGAGGCATCCTTAAATCTTCAGTTGTGTTTGTGTGTATGTGTGTATTTTTTAATACTGAAAAGGGTGTGGTTGGAAACCACAGTAAAAATGGATTAAAGTCTCTTTTCTTGTAATAGACTATACTATGTGTCATAAAACGTTCATACTAGCAGTATAACATGACATCATTCTGGAACATCAGAATCGCTTTAAGAACACTCCAGGCTTCCCCATTCAATATTTATATATCCCCTAGATGCTG
Organism: Neomorphus geoffroyi; assembly: GCA_033558235.1. NCBI lineage: Eukaryota > Metazoa > Chordata > Aves > Cuculiformes > Neomorphidae > Neomorphus > Neomorphus geoffroyi. The sequence goes on from JAUMJM010000048.1 coordinate 5,795,937, forward strand.
TTTCCACACTTGAAAAATACTGAGAGGTAATTTGGGACCCAGCTGTGTTAAGTTTCCCTTGGGTCTGGGATGTTAATGGTAGTGTAATCATAGACAGGGATATAGTTATCACAGCAGCATCTCAAAGGGGAAATTGACTCTTGATCTCAGCTCTTTCTTGGGAGTTGGCGTTAATGCACTTGCTTGCTTATACCAGAATACTGTATATTGGATTATATGTCAATAATGTTTCTATTTAATAGCTGAAGGAATGTTAATGAAACTGCCTCTTGAAAGTGTGGCTATTTTTTACTAAAACTCTGACTGCTATTCTGAAAGCTGTTCTGCAAAGGATTTTCAGCAGGCTCTAATCTTAACATTTTCCTATAGCTTATTCTATTTTATATTTCAGAAGTAAACTGGTTGTTTCAGGTCATTAGAAAATGTTAAATTAGGTGGTGTATTTCTTTTTCAATATGTGGGTTTGTATTGGATTAGTGGGGGGGGGGGTATAGATTTTCATGCCACTTGCCACCTCCTTTTTTCTTCTCCAAGATTTAAAACAACAGAAGTACAAGAGTTAGGTGTTACCAATGCTTTACAGTCATCTTGGTGATGTGTGGGTAAAGGTGATTCATCAAATATCCTATCTTTAAATATGACAGTCTTAACTTTTAAGGATTTTATTTACGATTAGGATATATTTTTTTAACATCTGCTTTTAATAGCATGAAATTCCCCAGATGAGGAATATATGAGTTTCATTTTAGGTGGAGTCTGCTGCTTGGCTGGTCACTCATTGTCATGGAGTCTAATTATTGCTAGGGGAAACATTTTTTTGGGGTTTTTTTGCTGATGTAATTAATGCTCTGGAGTCTATAGAGGTTTATTCCAGTACTATAAAAATACGGAATATAACCTGCTTGATGTGCACTGCCATAATGGACTGTAACTGCTCTTCGTGTTCTGTGTGCTGTTTCCTTTGCAGAGCTGCCCTGGGCTGACCCATTAAGTCCTTGGGAACTTGGGCTGCACAGCTTGCAAATTACACAGCTTTCTCTGTGCCATTTCTTTGGGTTGGGCTTTTTTTCAGCTTTCAATGATGATAAATGTGTGCAGGATCGTTCAGAAGAGCCTGGACACAGTGCTGGTACTAATACTATTTCTCCCTTCTGTTTTTTTTGTTTTTCACTCCAGACCAATGAGTGGAATAAGAACGATGATCGGCTGCTGCAGGCAGTGGAGAATGGCGATCCTGAGAAAGTGGCTTCATTGCTGGGTAAAAAGGGAGCCAGTGCCACCAAACAAGATAGTGAGGGCAAAACTGCGTAAGTCCAACTTAAACTTGTGATTTAAGCACAAGGGAAGGGGAAAAAAAAAGCCCAGCCTTGGATGTGTATGCCACTTGCATTAAGAACCAGAGAGCATCCTGACAATGAAGTTTTCTTTTTCATCTGAAGCACAGTACATATATTTGTGTGTGTGTGTATATATATATATACAATTTATTTAATTTTGTAAATGCCCTATATTTGTAATTAAACAATTCAACATTTAAAATACTGTTTCAGAATCACAAACCCTTTACGATAAGTTGAAGCTGGATTGCTGGATAGATTAGTGCTGGCTTAGGACAACGTACTTTAAAAATTGGGAATTTCATGGCACACTGCAGATTGCACACATCTTTGGGACTATTTTTTCCCATGGACATTAGTATAATGACATATAAATTAAGATAACTTTCTTTCTAATGGGTTAGTTTGAACTGAAACTATGGTGACTGAGATTTAAAATTTTGCAGATACCAATGATAAATGCAATTGTTCCTTCTTTTGATTGAAGCTTGGCAATGAAACTTCTGTGTGAACAAGATTCCTTTTGCAGTCTCAGTACACATAAAATATAACATTTTCTTCTGTTCTTCCTTTTGTTCTCCTGTGAACATTCTGAATTGTAGAAGATAAGATTCTAGTAAGACAATTACAGCCAAGAGATTGCTATCCTTAAACTTATTTTCTTATGGCACAGAAAGATGATTAAACGGATAAATATGATAAATAGCCATCCTGTGATACAACCAAAGCCTTCATAAAATTCTGGATAGATGGGGAGAAAGGAAAAAGTTTCTAGTCTTGGGAGAGGCAGCGCAAGGCAGTTTATACCAAACAATAAGTTCTAATGAATTACCTCTGGGTTACATTTGAGTCACACCTTGCTTCTTGCTTGGTCTGTTTCAGTTTCCTACATCTGCTTTATTTTTATTCTGCGTCTGAGAAAACTGAATGATGGCAGTGACTCATAATGACCTGCAACTTCTTACTGCAGAAGTCCAAGTCTTCTAATTACTTTAAATGGGCTTTCTCCACACTTTAATATGTTTTTAATTTTAAAAAGTTGCATACACGTGTTTTTCTTTTGAACATAATCAAAGCATGACTTCCATCGAATCTTCTGTATTACAGCCATGTTTAACATCTCATGTTTTTACAATCAACATAACTTCAGAACTAGATTCTTAAGCTGCACTGTATTCAGTGTAACACCTAGTTTGCAAGTTTCATATATAATTTGATACTATGAAATTTTTCTAGGGAACCAACTAAGACTGAGATTACCAATAAGTATATACAAGCCTCTTACCTCTAAGAAGCAGTGTTGTTGTAAGTGTAGGAATTTGGTGCCAGGTTTTTCAGCTTTACATGGATACACTGAGTCCCCTTTTTTCCTCTTTGCAACTACTAAGAAGTTGATTACCATATATTTGTATTAATGATGCTGCTACTTATGATGCATAGAGAAGTATTTCCTTTAATTGCTTGGAACAGTTGTGAATTAATGCAGTTAGAAAAGCAAAAGCTCAGCTTGAATTGGAATTGGCCAGAGGTGACAAAACTACAAGAAATGGTTCTTCAGGTACATAAAGAAAAAGCAGAAACAGAGGAAAAATAATGGCTGACTGCTAAATAGCAGAGGTGAGTGAGTTATCACCAACAACACTGAAAAGGCAGAGGTTCTTGACACTTTCTTCACCTCTGTCTTTACTGGTACTGTTTGACCCCAGGCCTTGGGGCCAAAACCCCAAGTTAATGCAGACACAGACCCACTGTCAGGGAAGGAAGAGTTGGTATGCAAACTGTTACAGAAACTTGTCCCCTACATATCAATGGGCTCCAACGTTGTCCATCTGAGGGTTTTACGAGATCTGTCTGATGTCACTGCAAGGCTGCTTTCCATAGTCTTTGAGAAGTCATAGAGATCAGGGCATGTCCCAGAAGGCTGGAAGAAGGCTGATGTCTCCCCCGTCTACAAGAAGGGCTTAAAGGAAGAGCCAGGAGATTATAGGACTGTCAGTCTTACTTCAGTCCTTGGGAAAGTTATGGAATGAATCCTCCTGGGGGCTCTCAAAGCAAATGAAGTATGTGACTGGGAAAAGCCAGCCCAGGTTCATCAAGGGCAAAGTGTGGTTGGCAGACTTGGTTGCCTTCTGTGGCAACAGCAGATGGGTTGAGTGAGTGGTGAACATGTCTATCTGGATTTCTCCAAGGCTTTTGATACTGTTTCCAACAGTCTCCTCCTTGAAAAACTGATACATTAAGGTCTAAGGAAGTGATCTGTGCAATGGGTGGGGACCTGACTGATAGACTGCACCCAGAAGGTGGTGGTGAATAGCTGCTTTCCAAACTGGCAACCTGTCACAGGTGGAGTCCCCTGAGGATCAATGCTGGGCCCAACACTGTTTAATATCTTTATAAGTGACATGGATGATGGGATCAAGTGTACCCTGATAAAGTTTGCTGATGATACCAAACTGAGACAAGAACATTATCAAATTGAACAAGGACAAGTGTAAGGTCTTGACCCTGGGATAATGTAATCTAGGAGTGCAGAACAGGCTGGAATCTACTCAGGTGGGGAAAAGCTTTGTTGAAAGAGACGTGAGGTTCCCGGTGGACAACGAGCTCAACAGAAACGAACAGTGTGCTGCTGCAGCAAAGAAACCCAACAGGGTGCTGGGCTGCATTAGCAAGGGCACCACAAGCAGAGAAAAGAAGTCATTATCCCACTCAGCACTTGGCAGGCCACACCTGGAATCCGGTGTTCAGTTTTGGTTCCTGCTGTGCAAAAAAAGCTGTGGACAGACTGGAGAGGGTCCAAAGAAAGGCTGCAAAAATGACCAAAGGTCTGGGAAGCCTGTGAGGAAGAGCTGAGAGAAATGGGTTTGTTCAGCCTTGAGAAAAGGCATCTTAGGCAAGATCTTATCACTGTGTTACAGTATTTAAAGGGTGACTACAAAGAAGATGGATACTAAATTTTTACAAGGAGTCAAATGGAAAAGACAAGGGGTAATGTGTACAAGTTAGTACTGGGGAAATTCTGATTGGATGCAAGAGGAAAACTGTCACAATAACAATCAATCATTGCAATAATCTCCGTAGGAAAGTGGTGGACTCCCTGGTGCTGGACACCTTTAAGATTTGGCTGGACGGGTGCTGTGCCATCTTGTCTAGACCATGATTTTGCCAAGAGATGTGGGACCAGGTGATCCTTGAGGTCCCTTCCAACCTAGTATTCTGTCCTTCTGTGGGGATCTCTACTTCTGCTTGTTCTGAATGTTCATTTAATTGTCATTTACTTTTTTAGTTATTTCTGTGTAGTGATTTAAAAGAAAGCTTGAGAGAGAAAGAAGAAAAACAGCATTGCTGTGATACACAAATACAACATGTCAACTCTCATTCTGGTTCCAGTGCTTTGGGAAACTTAGCAGACCTGCTTAGGTTATTTTTGTCTCGGTTTTGAAGGATAGAGACTGACAGATGTAGAAACAATGACATTGATCTGGAGAGACATAGCTACCAAAGAGTATCATGACACAGAAATGTTCTCAAGTATGGCTTGTTAATAATAGGCAGTGTCTTGTTTGCATTTTCCCACTTAAGAGTCTTTTTTGAGTGGGTGCAAAATGAAGTACAGCCATCATTTCTGTATAGGTAGGCTTGTTTCTCCTGTATTTGCAGTATAATGCCAGGGCTTCATTCCTGCACAGGGATTCTGGGTGCCCTAACATAGCTGTTTTGCCCAATCACAGAAGCTCTGCTTAGAGGCATAGCCCCTGCTGCAGCCCAATGTTGATGTCTATTCATGGGCCACAGAAGCATGGTACTAGTTTGTTAGCTACCTCATCTGTGACATGGGAGGTTCTCATGCTTGGAAACTGCAATCTGGAAAGGTCTCCTTGGGACAACTGTCCACCATCGTGCTCAGATTTCACTGGTTGTGTTTAGAAAGTGGTTTGCAGTGCCATGTGGAAAGGGAGCACTTTGGATGAGTGGTCTATTGATCCTTGGGAGCATATATTGATGAATTTGTTTACATAATTAGGCTGAAGGTGAAGAATATCATGGATTCAATTATATAACAACATGCATAATGTGATTAAAGGCTTTGGAATGTGCTTTAAAGCAAAAAAGGAGAAACAACTACATATTGCAGTACAGGTTTGGTAGGTCTACCATCGTCTGTTGCCTTAAGGTGTGATATATTTCTTTTAAGACTTTTTTTCAGTGTTTTTGTTAATAATACTGTAAACAAAATTTGCTGTTCTGCTCAGATCTTTATCTGAAGCATATTTGAAGTGTAGTATATATTACGTACTATTACATGATTTTAAACAGAAAGTAGAGAGGTCTCTAATTTTTCAAGCTTAAAGGGTTACCTCTTAAGTTTTTTGTTTTATAGTGAAATGTCATCTTAATAGAAGATGCTTAAACAGAGACAAGAACCCAGGATTTTGTTTGTCTTGTTGAGCTCTTGATTCATCATTCCACTGAATCCTGCTATGGTGTGCTCCAGCTCTGGCTCAGTTTTAGACATAACCACTTAGATTTCTCCCGTATACTCTTTTGCCTCTGTCCTATAAGTCCTGTTCTTTGTGGCTTGCCCACATGCAATAAAATAGAGGTGCTTAAATTAATGAGGTTTAGGTGCCAGCAAATTTCTTAGAGGTATTATTTACAATTTTTTGTCAGGAGGTTTAACTCACAAGCAGTGTCTCTTAAAAAGAAAAGTTAAAAAAATATTGTCAGAGTAATAAAATGAATTTTTTAAGACTTGCCTGACTTTCCACGCCACTACCCTGCCTTTGACTCAGTCCTCTCTATGAACAATAAATCAATTTTAAGGCCATGGAACAAAACCACCTTTAGTGTAAATTGACACAGCCCCATTGTTACTCCCACTTACATGGCACAGACTATTGCCAAGCACACTTGTAATAGAAACTATCTGGAAATCTGATTCTGCCATTGTAGTCTTACTCTGCCAGATAGGGGGGTTTTGTCCAACTTCCTTAAACAAAAAAACAGTGCTTTCCAGTTTGGAAGTCGATCATTTAAATCCCACTTAAACTAACAAAAAGGGGGTTTTCAAAGAGAACTTTTTCAGGAGGGGATAGGATTCACCGATGTAATTCACTTTCCACAAGAACAAGTGTTCAAATGAACTGTTATTTGAAGAAGCTGCTGCTATTACTAAAGGGGTGTGGAGGGGGGGAGATTTTTGGAAAGGATTCACAGTGTATAAATGGCACCACTTCCCTGTCCTAAAGTTATTTTGTCTGTGTGCCAGTCCACCGCTGCCATGTTTGCATGTTTCTGCAAGGTACTGAACTAGAATTAAATGCTTATGGCTATTAAATGAAACAATAGGCCTCTGTACATATAAACTGCTATTGAATAATCTGTTGTTCAATAAAATAGTCTGACAATGGTACAAAAAAGCTTTAGAAACCTCTACAAATGAATTCTTTAAGGACTGTATCATAAAACTATTGTCAATAGCAGTTAGTAGAAATTACAGATTTTTATTTGAACCAGAATATTCATCCCTTGGAGACTGAACTGAAAATAAATTCTGGAGCATACTTCAACCCCAAATCCTTAATATTTATCATGTACACAGTATTCGTTTCTCTTTTCTTGCTTTTGGATCTTATTTTATAAGTAGTGGGGCATGTGTCATGAAGAACATCACTGTTCAAAAAGCAAATCAGGTTTTAAGTATCTCAGAGAGTATCGTACATAATATTTATCGTAAAGCAAGCAATTGTAAGAATACAGACTTACTACAATCATACTATTCTAGCTGAGAAAGTAAACCATAGAAATGAGTTAAACAGCTAATCTTCAAAATTGGATAAGTCAGGTGAGCCCAGTGCCTAAGAAATGAAGGAAAATTTGTATTATCCTCTGATTTTAGGTTATAATTAGGTTACAAATTGTTATAAATCCTTCAGCAGACCTTTGAAATTCAGGCAGTGTCTGCATTATTTTCTTGTACACATGCTGGGGGTCCTCTGTCTAACACCATGTGCTAGAAAATGTCTTTTTTACAGACTCTGTTACCTCTTAAAATTGCCTAAACACTTAAGCAGAAAAGCATACTAGCATACTGTCTTTTGAAAATTGTACAAGTGTAGGAGCCGCAAGAAATGTCTAGTGCCTGAGGATTGTCACGTCTTCAGGAATGGACTTTATTGTGGTCCAATGACCCGATATGATTGATCCCAACTTACTTTTGTTACAATGCTTGATTTGTGATGATCCAGATGGGCACAATAGTGTCTGGATTTGAGAGCTTGGACAAAATAAGGAAGGCCACAGTGATCTCCACCTGTATTTTATCTCTAGCCAACAGGTGGCTAATATCCAGTTCTTTTTCCAAAATTTCTTGTAAAGTTTATTTCCGTGGGACATTTGAGTGTAAAAGCTTTTGTCTCTTTGATACTTTCCTGAAGGTCTTTCAGGTTCAAATCCTGTTTGTTCGTTTTTGTTCCTCCTCCCCTGCAACATTATGAATATAATTAAATCAAGATGTTGACATTACATTTCCTGAAAAATTGCTTTCTACATCAGACTAACACTTAGAAGTCTTAAGGAAACATCTGGGCATGGTTGGGCAAATCTGTCCTCTGCAAGGATACTATACTGGGCTAATTAACTTTCTGTTACGTTCAATATGAGCCAATTTTTAACGTATAGTGAAAGGAAGTGCTTTTAGCTCTGTAATGGAGGAGCAATGCTTAACTTTGATTTTAGAATTTTGCAATACATGGAAAAATCCACATTTCGTAGAAACATTACTCTATTGACAATCGTGCAGGCTTCTAAATGAGATCCATGGTGTGAAATTCATATTAGTGGTTAGTTCCTGGCCTGATTGAAACTTTATAGACTATTTCTAATGGTTTTGAGTACATGACCCCTCACTTAGACTTGGAGATGTAATGATCCAATTTTTAGTTCTTAACTGTAATTTTGGTGGAACTTGAATTAAGCAGTATTTGGGTTCTACCATATGCATTTTTGAAGCAAATTTTTATAAAATTCTAGTATTTTTATACCTTCATGTTATTTAAAAAAAAAAAAAGTAAAGGAGCTGTCTTCTGAAGAGATCTTTGATTTGATTTCAATTATGAAGATCCTAAAGTTCACTTCTGAAAAACTGAAGCTTTTTGCTTTCTATCTCTAGTTATTCCTATATTGTAAAACAAACAAATTCCACATATTTAAAGAAAAATTTCCCTGTTTCATGTAAAGTTCTTTAAGCATTGCAAAGCATCTCAAGGGATTTTGCATCTTACATGCACAGGACTTCATAAGGTGATCGCTAGAGTTCAAAGGGGAGACAATCTGCCCATAATTTCTTGTAAGAAACAGCTTGTATCTTGTTTTATACTTGCTTTTTCACACAGGCTGGTAGGATGGTTATTCTTGATAACTATTACATTTCGTTATCTGTCATCTTGAAAGAAAGCAAGTTCTCTTCAGAAGGGCCCTTGTACGTGTGTTCAGATAGCCTGTGAGCTACCCGTTCCATTCCTGCTCATGGGTAGGGTTGGCCAAACCTGTAATGCAGCATCAGCCAGCTGCTGGAATTCCCTGTAAAGCAGCTCCATTCGCAGAGCTGCCAAATACCCAGATTTTACCAGATCTGGCCAAGTTTCAAGAAGTTTGTCAGTTGTGCTCAGATCAGAGCATAGCCCAGATGGTTGGAAGGTTTTCTATGCCTGGCTTGAAGCAGCTGGAGCTTGGCTTACGTGGAAGCAGAACACGGTGCCCCGCTTTACATTGAGAATACTGCGCCTGCTCCTTGCACTCATCTTGTCTGAGCTGGCAAGGGAACACGAGGCAAGTGTGCCTCTCATGGGTCAGGCCAGAACCAGGCTCGCTAAGGCTCGAGGGGACAGGGCCAAGTTGGTTTTGAGATTTGCATCTACATAATGGGCTGCAGTTGTTTAACATGTTTTTCAAAGACTTATGCAACCGTATGAACTGTATGTGTAGATTTTAATTACACCGACAGGCTGCGGCTGGCTTAAAAATGTGTTCTAATCTAGGAAGGAAAAAGCAACAGACTACCAAAACAGAGCAATGTGCAAATATTTCATTTTCTTTAGCTTCTAAATGAGGTCTTGGGCAGTAGTCTATGCTGGTAGCTGCTTATTTATTGGGCTTATATATATTTTGCTTTTTCTGCTGCCTGCTTTACAGGTACGTTCTGTGTTAGGAAATCACTAACTGGAAAATGTAGGAAAGCTCTGAAGTTGCCTTTTCTAGCACATGTCTACATTCTAGTCCTTGCTCTTCTTCAGAAATATGGAAAAGCTTTAGTAGTGTAGTTATTCTGAAATGCAAAATAAAAATATATTGCTGTACTCATTTAAAGAGTTTATAAAAACAAATGTTAAGAGGCTATCTTAACCAGTGGTCTCTGAAGAACGTGTTACTAGTAGATTAATCACTACAACTATATATTATTGCACTTGGTTTGTAATTCTTTATGTAATTTCATTTAAAAAAAAAAAATCCAAATAATTCTGTTGCTTCAAATCTGAAGAGGTCTGAAGTGTTTTAAGTGTAAAAGTCGCAGAAATGCTGTCATGTCACATAAGGATATCCATGCTCTTTGGTTCTTGGAGCACTATATGCAGTTCTTAAGCCTTGCTGGATTTTCATGCAACCAAAATATTTTCTTTAGATTAACTTTTACTCAGTTGTTCTCAGGCTTTCCAGCCTTTTCCTGGCCTCTTGTTATGCTAACATGGTTTGGGATTTCCTTGTTCCAGTTTCATGACTTCTCATGTACTAAGGCAGTTATTAGCGTTTGCTGGCCCATAGACAGCAATACCAAGCAGGTTGTGTTTGAGGATAAAGGCTAAGGGAAGTACTGGTTAAGTCCAACAATGTGAACTTAATTTTAATTTTGAGCTATGTTCTGGCTTTGCAAGAAAGTTCAGCAGGCAACTAGCTGGTTTTCCCTAATTCAGGGAGGGTATTGTTTTGATCTGGGCACATCCATGGCATCCTCAGGGATATCACCTCATGCTAAAAAGATATTTTGCCAGAAGGTGTATGTATTGAGAAGCTAATTGTGCACTACTTTGTGCTTTACATGTGGGATGTATTTTTAAAGGGACTACCATAAGTAATCTTCCCTGATCATCTGAACTTGGCTTTAGAGGCACAGGCGGCAGTGCTGTCATTTCTAGGCTTCTTGAGCTTTTTGAGACTTCATTGTTCCTTGTACTTTGCCTGTTTTCCTATGCTACAGCACCAAACATAAAAGTTGTATTTCAAAACTTCAGACTTTCTGTCAACACCTAGGAGTGCCCCGAAGCTTGCCCTTGGCAGAATCTCTGTTGCAATTTGCTGACGTTAGTTATTGAGGGACTTAAAAAATGGACACTCTGCAGGAAACTTCATACGATAAATCTAAATTGTGAGCACTTATGTTTACAATTCATGGTACATGGAAGAAAAGTCTGTATGGTTCAGACTTGAAGTAGGAGTTTGTGGTAATGTGGTAACAGAGTTTGCCAAAGAAAACTGTGTATGAAAATGGAACTGCTGGAACACAACCTGAGACTGAAAAATATAAAGCTTCTGGGGATCCCAGAAATTTTTCTGAAGAGCAGCTGTATGGATATTTCTGCTGAGTTTGAAGGCTAAAATCAGGAGTCTGTAGCTTGCCAGCTCTTGTATTGCATGATGCAATGGCTTCTTTCCTGTTAATAAAACAGCCATTTAGCAGGCTTGTCTTTTATTAATTTCCTGTAGCTTGGGGTGTGTATGATTGAAACAAGAGTTTTTATGCTATGAGGCAAAGCTGGAAACTTAATATGAAAACTGCATTGTTTGGTGTGTTTTGTTTTTTTTTTTTTCTGAATGCAGTTCCAGAATATATGCTATTGCGAAAGTGGTAGGTAGGGGTTTTGCCAGAGGGTTTTGTGTGTATTGGGGGTGGGCAGATGCCATCTCGTATTTGCACAGAAGACAGGAGAACACAGGCTGTGTACATCGCTTCACCTTGCAGTGTCTAGTGGTGAGGGGTAAGACAGGGGAAAAATGTCCCCTGTGTCCTAGTAAATCCATACCTGCCTGTGCCAGCTTCTTGAAATCTTAGCCTGCCTGCACTTGAGAAGATGTTAGTAGCAGCTCATTGACTGAATGTCTTAAAACACAGAATACTTAATATTCCCAGTCTGTAATGATGCCAGCTTTGGCTTGAAAACAATATGTATTTCCTGTAACTGTTTTTCCCAAGCTGTTTTTTGCACTCTTGTGGCTTGCATACATAATGTGTGACAGGATCATGACATGATCTGCCAGCGCTGAATGAAAAGCCACATTTATTACATTTACTCTTAGGAGGGAGGGGATGAAATAGAAGCAGTGCAAAGCTATGGCTTTTATTTGTTTTTTAAAAATTCAAAAAATTTAAAACTAGTGAGTATTGACAGTGGTACCTGTAGATGTCTGCTTTTCATATAAGGTAGTCTGATTTGCCAAACATCTGGATGGTTCCTCTGTAATTAAATGACTGGTTGTTCCTAAGGCTTATATCTTCTCAAATAAGTTACTATCTCTTGATAATACTGTCAGGGAAAGATAAAGATTCTGTGGCTTTCACGGGGAAACATTCATGGTTTAATCTGAGTTTTTAGTTTTAAGGAGAAATTCTACATGCCATTCCTTCCTTTGCATTGACAGGACATATGTACCTGTGTGTGATGAAACAGTGGAAGACAGCTTTGTTTTTCAGCTGTTCTTGTTCCCTGTTCCAGCTTACCAATCACACGGGTACCTACCTACACGTGCTGATTGATGCAAGGAAGAAGCAGAACTGGACAGGTGCTGCTCATGGAAGTGTAATCCTTGGTGGAACTGACAGTTACTACTTTTCTGACAGCCCTGTCTGGGTTGGCAGAAGATGACAGAAAACACCTTCAGTTTCAGGACCATTCTGGGACTTTCTCAGTCTTTAACTCTGAAGGCGATAATTTTTTATCAATTAGACGCAGGATATGTCCAAGCTTTGTTTTGTCGAAAAGTCTTAGGTTCATCTTTGGCTTTGTGCTGATGAAATCTCAAACCATTCACAGGAAAGTAAACTGTATTCTTCTCTAGTTACTGGTAATGGTAGTACGTGCCAGAGGAGACCACGCTGGACTTGCTTCTGAGTGGCAGCAGTCACTTCCTTAGTGCATAGAATATGCTGCTCCTATGGGACTTGCGTCTCTCTCTCCTCCAGGTCAGGTCTGAAACGCTCCACCACTTGTGCCTCTAAGCCTGTAGTAAAAAACAATCAAAAGCCAGGTATCATCTGATTTATTTATTTTTCCTGTTATTGTTGAGGTGGAATTGAGTCTTTGAGGGATAACAGACACTGTAAGCTAGCTGCAGCCTCTAAAATGTGTAAAAACTAAAGACAGTGCAGAAAATCAGCCAGGTTATCAGTGCGTCTCTTTCTCCCAGAGAGAGCTGGCACATTGCCTATCTGATGTGGTAGCAGTGAACCTTGAACATCTTTGATTTCTGTATATTTTTAGTCATCATTACAAAGATTCTAAGCAGCTCTGTATCCTTATTTTTTTAATTTTGTTGTTTTGTGTGAAGGTATTGGTCAGTGGCAAAACTATAAATCATCAAATTGTTGGCAGACAAGTCAGACATTTGAAAAGTCAACAAAGAATTGATGTATGTTAGAAAATGAAGAGGAATGATCTTCCTTGGGGAGAGATGTTTTTACTCAAAATAAACCTTGACAATGAGTGTATGAGAGTTCATAGTGTATTTCAAACATTCTTGCACTTAAAATATTTTCAGAGCACTCAGATTAAAATGACAGAGAACAATAGTGTTATATGCCGGCATATGTTTGACTTTTTTTCTGTGTTTTTCGTAATAGAAAATAGCAAATACAATATTCACTTAGTATCCATAATTCAACCATGTTCTTTCTTTGCTTTGGATTTTGTAAGCAATGTGTCAGCCTACTTTCAGGCCCTCTGTTTTACAGAGAATGCTAATTCTACCTTGAAAAAAACTATGGAGTGTGACCTTGCCAAACAGACACAGAACCCCCTAATTGGGTGTAATTTTTCTGCTTTTTTTTCCCGTTTTTCCTTTTCACAGATGAAAATTTCCTAGTCAGAAGGTTACTGTCTTAATTTAAGACTTCACGTTTATTTTTTCTTATTCTATCATGTTCCACTCTACTTTTGTGGCATTTTCCCTAGATATATAGACCACCCAGTTGTTTTAAGCCAGCTGTCAAAATAACATTTGCTAAGAGGATTGTGCTCAGTTTTGCAGGATGTAGCTGTGCAAATGGTATAAGCAGAGAACCTGGATATGACAGACCCCCATGTCTTATTGCTAATACCACCTTAGTAAGCGCATTTAGCTCCATTTTTAACATGTCTAACCTCTGAACGTGGATTAATTCTGTTCTTCCTGTGGTGACATGATTTGCAAGGAAATATTTTATGTGAGCTGAGTAGTAAAAATTACAGCCCTTTTCTGTTCAGGTTAGCCTGTCTGGCAATTAAATAATTTCTGGAACACTCATTCTTGGCCTTTTAGCAAAGACCAGCTTTAGCTGAGCTCTTGTGCTTTGTCTGTCAGACACTGAAGAAATCTCCATTCCCTTGCTAGCTTAACTTTATAACCAAAAGGTGGAAAAGGTCCTTTGTCCTGAATAAAGGATGGGTTTGCTTAGGACAGTTTTAAGCACTTCACCAGCTGACACCTCCTACCTTTAAGAAAGCTCCTGTTTAAAACTGGTTCAGGGGTTGTCATACAGTTGTCCACCCTGTTCAGTCACCAGGCATTCATAAAAAGCATCTGGAACAGATTGTCCAGAGAAGTTGTGAATGCCCCATCCCTGGAGATGTTCAAGGCCAGGTTCAATGAAATGTTGAGCAGCCTGGTCTAGCAAATGTCCCTGCCTATGGCAGAGGAGTTGCAACTGGATAATCTTTAAGATCCCTTCCAACCCAAACCATTCTATGATATCTCTATCAGTGCATTTGAAAAATATTGTCTATTTCTGGTCAGGAAATTTGAAGTCCTGATTGAACTTTGAGGTGATACTTGTACTGTTCGCCAGTTGACCCCTGATCTAATGAAATTGTTTTGCTCTTACTCTCAAGGCCTGTTTACTCCAACTGGGCTTTATGTTCCTCTCAAAGAGCATGATTTTTTACTTTATCTTTTTAAGGACTGAGTCATTATGACACCTATACGTTCCCAGTAGGAAAAAGCAGTGTCTGCTGCAGAGGTGGGTCTCGAATGCTGACTTGTTACATTTCTGGGTCCAATAGGACACCATTGTGAGGGATAAGCTGCTCCTCTGCTGCACTGAAAGGTCTGGAGAAAATGATAATAAAACATCCCACTCCTCAGGAAGGACAGAAGTGTTTTCACAGCAATAAATCTATCTAAAATCAGTTCAGGCTGGGGTATAAAGATGTGTCTCAGTGGTAGTAACAGGCTTATCTGTTTGGAAGGGCAAATGAACTAAATCGTAATGGGAATTTAGACTAAATGAGAATTCATCCTTCAGTGTGGCCCTTGCTCCAAATCAAGCCTGTTTGTTTTTGTTTGCATAAGCCATTGCGCAACCAGGAAGTGGGAGGAAAAGTTGTTTGCTTTCATATCAAGGGAAGTTTATTCATGAAGGATGCAAGTAAAATGCACCAGTGCTTAAGGCTTCCAGATGGTGAGAACTCCAGTGTTTGGAAACCTGCAGCTTTTACATAGCAAGTAAAGAATTATTCTGTACTGAAGTGAATGTCTGCAGACTTCTTTGTTTCAAGAGCCTCCGTTGCTGCAAGGAGCCCTCAGTATCTTCTACTGAAGTGTTTGGTTGTATTGGGTGTTTTCTTTAAAGGAGTGGGGGGGGGGGGAAGCAGGGGCTATTAACTTTAAAATCACTTGGAATTACTGTTCAAGGGGAAGGTTTTGCTCAGCACTCAGTAAATACTCTGATTTAAATATGACTGTAATAGTTTCATCCTAGTCTTCAGTCATTCTCTCTCGAATAGGGCTGATGTCCTAGTAAGCCAGTTCAGTTTATTAAACCAACAGCTAACTAACCATGTCTCCCATTACCCTCCCAATCACTTATAGATTATTAAGAAAGAGCATCTCCCTACAGGGTTATGTGAGAGTTGCTAGCAGTATAAGGATGTAGGGAGGGAGTTGTAGCAGCCCAGTGATGTTTGGCTTAGATCAGTGTACAAATGACAGAGTTAAACTTTATCATCCTCTCTTTTTACAGGGTGCTGCACATAGCTTCTGTATTTTTGCTCTCATTAGATCTTTACATTCTTCACACGTGTTCTCTCATCTATATCACCACCTGTACTGTTTGCAGATGATGTTTCTTTCATCCCATCAGTTTGGGAGAAACAATATCTTTATCAGGCCTTTCTGATATTTGGCTGTGCAAAACAAAACATCTTCGTGTGTGACAACTTGTTGAGATCTGCCAGAGGAGTTGTTTGTGTTGGTGGGACTGATGTGATCACCGGTGTGCAGCCTGAAAGGAGTTAAGTTTTTTTTCTCTCTTTAGTACTTTACTCGCAGTCTGATTTCACCTAAATAAAACTTCTTTTGCACTTGCGTATTCATGTTGCATTTGGCACCATCCTACACAGTCTCTCTAGATTTAGTCAAGTTATTATTATTCAGGTATTTATTATTCTTAGGAATATTGTCAAATGTGAGCCAAGCGCATGCTTCATGGTCTTCCTAACATTTAAGTGACTTTGTATCTACACAAATGTGTCTGAATGTATTCGGTATTTGCTGGTATGTTGCGCCAACTAAATTAGAGGTGTAGGAATTTGTCAGAGCCCTTTTGTGACCCTCCCCCAGCCATTTTCCCATAGCCTGAGAAACCTCTTCTGAAGAAGAATGTTTGCACAACTTTGTATTGGTCACCAAGTACATGAAGTGTTGATTTTGAATGGCTAGAGAACAGCCAGCGACAGTACTTTTTATGCTCTTGGAAGTGTTAACTCTTCAGTTTGTTTATGGCAGTAATAAACATGAGGATGAGCACACAGGATATTTTTATACTTGCAGAGGATGGTTCTAAGTGTAAGCACTGCCTGTCTGCCATTTGCAATCAGCAGCAGCCAATGTAGGAGTCCCTTGTAGTTGCTGTTCTGGATAGAGGACTCTGTTCCAGGAGCTCTCCTGTTTTGATTAATTCTCTGCCTTTTGCCAGATCTTGTCTGTAGGTTTTTTTCTCTGCTGAGTTTTCAAGAAGGCTGCAAAGAAGTCTAAGGCTTAAAGAAACACAGTGTTGCAGTTCACATACTATGTGCCAGAAATATCTGTTTCGTTCCTGTTTGTTATTCCCAGTTTCCCTGGTTAGCAGGCTGAGCTTTCAGTGTTAGTTTTAACATTTAAAGGAAGCAGTTGTTCAAAATTGAAACTCTAATACAGTAGTTGGTGTGGCTACATGATTTGTGACGTTCCCTTTGGATCACAGGGGAAAATCCCCTTAACACAGAGATGCGTGATGTTGAAAATGAACGGTCCTTTAAAAGATATTAGAAAACATCCTGGGAATACTGGCATTTTCAGTTTGAGGCATGTTGGGTCCCAACCTTTCTCTTACAATTTAATAGTAATTGGAAGTGGTTTGTCTTGAATTTGTTTTTTACATTACTCTCACTGGAAAACAGCTCTGTATATCAAGCTAACATTAGCAGGACCCAAGGGGAAAGCAGTATGTTTGCCTGTACTGTGCCCGTATCTCCAGACTCACCAGTGTTGGCATGGTATGCATCAGGAGGACATAAACTTCCCTATTTTCAGGAGCTTTTCCTTCGTTTTTTCTTCCCAGAAAAAATAAGTCAGCAGCATGTGTATAGGACTGTTTCTGTGAATGCTGAAGTGCCAAGGATTTCAAGCATGAACGTTCAGCTATAAAAAAGCTTAATCCAGTAGATATCTTTTTTTGGTTTGTTCTGTAACTGTGTCTTTGGTAACTGAAGCTGTTGAGCTCATCCTGCCATGATGAGGTTGGTAACCTCTGCAATTTCCCACTGTTCAAAGAAGGTGAATAAGCCAAACCAAACCCTGAAAAAATAAATCTCTAGCATAGTCTCACAAATATCCAGTAGCTTTGATTTCTCCAGGCGATGTTCACAAATACTAAGGGTTTTTTTCCTCCTCTACATGGAAGAAAGATAAGCTCTGTAAAGGACAGTGCAGAAGCACAACTTCATTTAGTTTAATTCAGGAGCTGAATCACCTTTTAGAGGAGGATTGACTAAAATGACTAGAGCAGTCAGTCATTGTGAATGTTTTCTTCAGTAATTCCCGAAGCCTAGGCATTCTGTGGGGATATAGAGACATTAGTTTGGAAATTGAGTGGGACTAGGTGCACATAAGGTATATGATATGAGTTAATGAGACAGCAGCCTATGTGAAAGTATGACTACAAAACCTTTTGATGTGCCTTCTCACTTTCATAGCTATTATCTTCTTGGGAGGCAGTGGAGGATGCCAAAAATCTAAGGACAGGTAGGGAAGAACTTGCCAGTACTTAGTTTGTGAATGAAAGAGAAAGGAGTCCTACTAAAAGAAAAGTGACATGTAAATGCTCTCTTCCAGTTTTCACCTGGCAGCCATAAAAGGGCATGCAGAGTGCCTCAGGATCATGGTGACACATGGTGCAGATGTGACAGCCCAAGATGGTGCAGGTATGCCTCTGTGAATCTACACATGTACCATAATATATTCAGTTTGCCTTTCTAGTTCTTCATATGCAGGCTGCAACTGCAGATTTGACAACATTGCGTTTTCCCACACACTGTGTAGCAGTTGTAACACTTGCAGGTTTAGGCATACTTCCTTTTCTCACATCAGATTCAGATTCTAAAGCCCTTGTTTTGCTTTAAGACCATGAATGTCGGTATTTATAGTGGACTCCAGATGTAAAGTTTTAATTTCAGTTGCTCAGTTTTAATTTTTTTTTTATTTTATTTTTGAATTAAAAAAATCTCCCTCCCCCACTCTTTTTGTTAACTTCGTTTGGGGCTTTTTATAGGTTAAATCAAGATCTTTAGTGTTGCTTTTATATGTATCCAAAATATTAGCCTCATTAACTCTACCGGAGTTGCAGTAAGACATTTCCTCAGGATTACAACATACTGAAAAGAGCTGATACAGGCCAAAACAGAGCTGAGGGCTATTAAGTGTGCTGTTTCAGCCCTCAAAAGTCCTATGCCTTAATTACTGCTGCACTAGGAGAATGATGGGAACTGATTTTGAATCTGGCAAACTCTTCTTAATAGATTTCAGTTGATATAGCTGCGTAATCTGTGCCCAGCATTTTCTCTGGCTAGGAGAGTAACCTGAATGAGCTGTCAGCATTCTGTCTCTCTGCTAATGATCTGTAAATGTTGGGCTCAAAGGTTCTGTTTTGGCCACCAACTTCAGCCTGAGGGAATTTCTGTCAGGCATGGAAATGATTTGCTTCTATAAGGAAGTGTTTGTGATACTGGAAGAAGCATTCAGATTCTACATAATGATAAAAGAATACATGTGCCTAATACAGACTATATTTCAGAATTCATACTTCATCTTGTCTAAGGATTTATTATTTGTTTGGTTAATAAGAGGTTTCCTGCTCTTACTTGAGAGTGTCAACCCAGTACTCATTAGGGAAAGCCTTGTGTGTAATAGCCACATTTATTTGCAGCAAGATTCTACTGTCACAAGTGGCTCTGTATTGAGTACTAAATCTTGTGTCTTTTTCTTAGTTACATGGGTAATTTATTCTTTTGCTGTCTTGCTTCTTCAATTTTTCAGATTTTTTTTAAGATGAAACTATAGGAGAGACTGCAGTCTTTCATCATAAATCTATAGTCAGTAAATCACTGTATTGCATAGCTAAGTATGAGTTCACAGATGCTAAATAAATTAACAGAAGAGGGAATCTGTGAGATGCAAACTGAAGTAGGCCTATATATGTGCACTCCATGGATGATACAAATTCACTGTACTGGTAGCTTGCGAATTTAGCTGGTTTTGCTTTTGGTGTTGAGTTCGTTTTTCATAGCCAGATGGAAGAAATCATGAAGATGCTTGACAGACATCTCTCTGCAAGGGAGGCTGAGTAATATAAGAAAATTGTTTTTCAAGAAACAAAACATAACTGCATAATCTTAGACTTACCTCTGCCAAGATATAATCTGACACAATGTTTGTGTCATTCCTTTATATAAAGTTAGACATTAAGATTATTTTGTTACCTGCCTGAACAACAGTCTGTCACAAATACATTCTGCTCGGTGTAGGCTTTTATTTTAATTTCTCTAGCCGTACTTTTCATGTGTCGTGATAGGAACAAGGTGCATAATTAAAGTTTTTGCCTTTGTCATGGAAGAGTTTTATACTGTGTTTTGGCATGGTTGAATCCTTAATTTGCTTTGCTTTTAATTCATTCAGGGCACAGTGCTTTACATCTTGCAGCAAAGAACAGCCACCCTGATTGCATTAAGAGGTTGCTTCAGGTAAAGTAAAAATTAAGATGATTTTTATTTAAGTTTTCTTTTTGTTCCTGTAGATTTGCCCTACTCGATATTGACATAATTCCTGCTAATAATCTGCATCACGCTCCTGTACTGTTGTCCTGTCTCCTTGCAATCAGGAGAGGTGCTGGAGTTTCAGACTGTTCAGGCACTGTGAATAAGTGATAAAAAAGTGTGGTATCTTCCCTGACTGGTCCACAAGTAGAGTTTGCCATGTGAAGCTGATGTGACACAGCAGGGTTGGGTTTCAAGCAGACTGCAGCTTCTGTCTGACTTCCTGTGTTTTGTCTGTGTGGTTGGGATGGCTTGGAAGTAGATGGGTTAGGTGGTATCAGTGAAAAGGATTTTTCACTGCTGGGGGGACTTTGGATATTGTTCCACTGGAATGCATTCTGTCCGTTGTTGCCTGTAGAAATATTTATGAAGTTTAAAGTGAAATGGAGAAGAAACCAAAGTAGTTTACATGCTATAAATATGGAAATACTCAAATAGTCAGTGAAATGAGGCAAAGGACAGTGAGAGGTAAGAAAGGGAAAAGAAAATAAGAAAAACTAAAGTGAAGATGAGGGAAGGATTCTTGTGATGTTGAGGCTGAAAATGTGTATTAGTAAGCAAGGTGAGACATTGTCCCTCTTGACTCCATTTCAGAAAGCCAGGTGAGTTTTGGTGGAAGCGATCAGAGGCATAGCATGCGTTTTTAGGAGTTTGGAGTTATCAGTGAGACTGTGGCTCAGACTACAGACGAAATAATGAATAATAACCCCGCTTGAGCGCAGTGGTAGAGAAAGGGGATGGATCCCATATCCCAACCTCTAAATTCCTTTTCCTGGATTACCTCAGGGCTTTCCAGTTCTCCTGTGACTGTGTCAATCTCTCCCACAGTGTGAGGGTCACTCTCACTGATTCCCACCTCAACATGCCTTGCAAGCTGACTCCCCTGTTCCTGCACACCTGGAAAGGGTTAGCATTACGCTGAGGCTCCCCTCTTCAGGATTTCATTGCGAATATCTGCCATGTCTAATGCGCACCCATTTGCAGCATAAATAGTGACATCAAGCTGTCACTGGTGGTATCGCATGCAGCAACATGATAACTTAGCAACTAGATGTGTTTAACACCAAATATCTGCTGACCAGTCATTTACCAGCTACAACCACAGGGTGCTTTGGTTGATATTTTGCTAATTTTATTAAAATATGCGTATTTTAAATATGTGCGTAAGTGCAGACTCTTTGCTAATATGCTTCAGTAATTCAAGCTCTTCGAGTTGTCTTCTTGCTTCTGTGGATGAGATTGATGATATAAACTGTACATGTGAGCTATGTGTAATTTTGACATTCTGGAATTGAATTTACAGAGGCTAAATAATTATTTTACACAGGCAGAATTGTGACAATTTTGTTACAGAATATGGTAATCTATGTGAACCCATTTTCCTATAAAACCATAGAATTGTTGGAGGCAACATTTTGATTTGAAAATCAAAAGCTCTGATGTCTGGTTTTCAGATGCCAGTTATTTCAGGTTTATATCTTCTTATGTCCAAAGAAGAGTAATGAAGCTGGTGAAGGTTCTGGAGCAAAAGTCTTGTATGAAACAGCTGAGGGAGCTGGGGTTGTTTAGTCTGGAAAAGAGGAGGCTGAGGGGAAACCCTATCGCTCACTACAACTGCCTGAAATGAAGTCGTAGTGAGGTGGATGTTGGTCTCTCCTCACAGGTAATAAGCAATAGGATGAAAGGAAATGGCCTCAAGTTGTGCCAGGAGAGGTTTAGATTGGATATTAGGAAAAATTTCTTTACAGAAAGAGCAGTCAAGCATTGGAACAGGCTGTCCAGGGAAGTGGTGTCCATCCCTGAAGGTGTTCAAAAAAGCGTGTAGATGGACATGGTTTAGTAGGTATGGTGGTATTAGGCTGATGGTTGGACTTGTTGATCTTAGAGGTCTTTTCCAACCTGAATGATTCTTTGGTTTTATGATTCTCTTTCTTTGCTGTAAGCTAAAAGTAAAATCTTCTGTGCCAAAACAAGTCTTGATAAAGATTTGAAATTTGATTTTTTTTTTTTCATTTATTTGTTACTTTGAAGTCTAGAGTGATCAGTAGTAGCTGGTGGTTTGTAATACCACAAAATGTAACTGAATTGTTGACGCTTTAGTTTTTAAAATGCAAATGAAGCCTTATTGCCTTTGACAAAAATAATGCAAGACTAACTGCCTTAGGATGTTGTTGCTTTAGCTATTACTGTAATATAAAAAAAATTACAAAGCTCTTCTGAGCTTTAAATTGTTCTAAAACTATAATATTTTTTAGGAATGTCTCTCGCCATGAGTATTTCCTGTGGCTTCAGCATAAGCTGGTACCAGGACAGAAGAGACCAGACTGGTAGAGAGGAAAGCTGTGCCTTTTTTTCAGTTTTCTTTTCTGGAGTAGCTTTTAAAACTTTTCTCTAAGCACTCTATCCTTAGCATTAAAGATGTTTTATTTTCTTGGTTTTTCTCTCAATTGCTTTTTTTTTTTTTTCTTTCTCCTTATTGAACTGTGCAGAGTAAATGTCCAGCAGACAGCACTGACAATTCTGGGAAAACTGCTTTACATTATGCAGGTAACTTCTTTGTTGAAACTTGTACTGTCAATTTTGTTGTGTTTGATATTCAGCCTGGTGGAGCTTTTTAGGTTCTAACTGCATAAATTTGGTAACTCTACTTGATGCTTTACAAACTGCAGGTATTCTTTTAGATAAATTTTGAATTGCAGTTAGTTACAGTTAACCAGTTTAACCTGCAGACTTGCAAGTGCAGGACCATTGGAATACTTAAGATTAGACTGATTTTAATTCCAGTCTTTAAAGATGGTAAATTCTCATGCTAATTTGGACTACGAATATTGGTTGTATTTCTGCATACAACTTGCTGCTTATCCTTTTAGACTTTCTTTCCTGTTTTTTTAAAAGAGAGAAATAAAGTTGAATTTGTTTTCTAGCACCACATTGTCTTCCTGCTGTATTGCAAGCAGCAGTGTGGAACTCAAGTTTGAAAATGGAGTTTAATCGACTTTCATCTTTTGTTTTTTGTTTTTATTTTTTTAGCTGCATGTGGTTGTCTTCAAGCAGTTCAGCTTCTGTGTGAACACAAATGTCCGATTAATGTCAAAGACTTGGTACGTACCTCTTCTGTTTTGTAGTTCAGATACTTCAGAGCTTTTACCACCCTTTGCTCCAGTTAACCTCAGGTGCAGCAGTTCAAAACAATACTATGCTTATAGTTCTTCTTGCATTGCTTAGGTGGGGGAAGTTCTCTTTGCAGCTTCCCATAGCAGAAGTAGGAAGGTTCTTCAGAATCTAATACATTAGTGGCAGGATTTGTTTCCTACTCCTTAAATTGAGGCATTGGTACAAGTAGCTCAATTATGATATATTCAAAACATGATAAAAGTGTTTCCATTGACTATAGTAGGCTTGGAAAACACTTATTATCTGTTCAAGTGCTGTGAAATGCTCACAAAGCCCAACCAGTGCCTGATAAATGTACGGTGAGGGGGAAAAATATGCTTGATGTAGTCTAGAGGGATACTTCATTCACTATTATGAAGTGTCTACAAACAGCCAGGTCTGTTCTAACTGCCTGTTGGAAAATCCACTGATGATAGGAACCTGCCAGAAACGAGGCACAAAAGGGGATAAAAATATTGAAACTTTTTTTGATCTTAAAAATGTCCTCAGCTACATCACAGCTGATCATAGGGAAGAGGGAGCCGGGCAACCTCAGAGATGCACAACAAAATGATGACAAGCAAAGGTCAAAATTTGGGCAGTGGACCTAATTGGAAAATTCCAGTTAGGTACTAGGAAAAAAACTAATCTCACCATGAAGGTGGTCAAACACTAGAACTGATACCCAGAGATGCCATGATATCTCTCCCTTTGGAGGTACTTAAAATGTGACTGTACAAGTCTCTGAACAATGTTCTGTAACTTGAAGGTGCCTAGCTTTGGATGAAGAGCAAAGTGGGAGAAGCCCCAGATGACCTCCAAAGGAGCCTTTCAACAAGTTATTCTGTGATTATTTGTATTTTTTGCTTTGTACTTAGTTGAAATAATATTTTTTATTGTGGAGCTTCTTAAAGGTATTGAGTAGTTACAATCATCCTGTTGTAGCATTAACCAAAGAGCAAAGAGTGCAAACAACAAAAAGCATTCCTACTCCTAATGCTTTGCATCCCTAGTGGTCAAGGAAAGAATTAAAGTACACCCAGCCACATTTATAGTACATGAGACAGATGTACTGATACTGCCTTGTTTGTGCTATATAGAAGTAAATTTCATAGCTGACCGTTAAATCTCAGTAATATTTTTAAGTGGGTGGATCATTGTTCATGGTTTCTTTCAATCTGTTCCTAGGATGGGAACATACCTCTGCTGCTTGCAGTACAAAGTGGTCATATGGAAGTCTGCAAATATCTACTGGATCATGGAGCAGACATCAACACCAGGGATAAAAATGGAAGGTACAGCAAGTTAACATGTTAATCCTGCTCCAAGGCAGACTGTCACATGAAGCTTTCTTCTCAAATCCTTCCCAAAATAGCTGTTGTTACGTGAAATAATGCCTTCTGTACTAGACAAAGTGTCCTAATGGTTGAAAAGTCTTACTGAATTCTGCCTGGAGGAAAGGGAGAAACAGAAACTATGCAACTAGATGTGCCCATCAGATTTCCCTTGGGCTACCAGAGCAGTAAATCCTACTTTTAAATCATTCCTACAAGAATCTGATTGATGGCACTTACCCATAAATCACTTTGTACATATCCCGATTTTAGATGCTGCTCTCTTCTTGGCATGAGTTAGTTTCTCCAACCCAAATCCTAAAACTATTACCTGGGAGTAGCATCTGTGGAGGTTTCTTTTTTTCTGCCATAATGCAGCCGCAGCAGCAAGAAAAAAAATACAGTAAAGCTATATAGCAGAGATTCTGTTGTCTTTGTGCCATTTAGAGATTTGTTGCACGATTAGATAGGTTCCAAAAACTGCTTTTGAAAATCAACATCCTTAGAGTGAAAAATGCACTTGTTTTGAAGATACTGATGAAGATCAAGAGTCTTAGAAAATTATGGGCTGTTTTATAAACAGTTGGTTAAATTGTGAAGGTAAAACAGGATGCTGAGAAGACTTGGCAGTGACATCTAATAGCAATCTTGATTTTTGTATGTGATGCAATGCTCACTTTGTTCTTTCACAACACCTGGGATGGTAAGACTAAGCCCTAACTTGCTTTTTATTAGTCCTAAGTTTATTAGCGCACTCTTTGCTTGTCTAAAGAAAACCCCTTTGTTGTCTTGATTTGTTTGAACGGCTTTATCAGTGCTTTGAACCTGAGGTGCTGCCCATTCTGGGACCAGTGCCTTCCCCTCACTCTTTTACTGTTTAATCTACAGTGTTAAGAGTTTATAGTTTGATAGAATAAAGGTGTTGCAGTTTTTATTTTCCTTTTCTAAGAAAGTACTGTGTGTAGAAGCAAGAAAATGATAAAACATGGAATATATAATTTTGCTTCTTGCTTTCCTTCTGATAAGGAGAGTGGCTATCCCTGCATCTCATGTTCACAAAAGTGTGAAAGTTTCTAAGAAAAAGAAGTCTTACTGGGAGAGGAATGGGATGACTTTGAAAATTATGTCTCCAATTTCCTATCTTGTTTATTGATTATTGTCATAAAGTAAAACCATCCCTGTGATTCTGAAGGTCTTATCCAATTTGCCACTTAGCAGTTTTTAGCATAGTGCCACAACAGCTGTCACTTCTCCAGGGCTCACTCATTGTGGGCAATATGTTTAATCCAGCAATTAAATGGTTGTCTTAATAACTAACAAATATCACCACTGTAGTAACTTTCCAGTTCCATATCTGCATTGAGGACTGTGCTTGCCAGTGAACTTGGCCAGCCTATTAGGTGTGTTTTCACATCGAGAATGGAGAATTATGCCCAAACAGGAAAGCAATATTAGAGCGTGCTTAAAAGATGGGGCTTTCTGTGTGTTCATCTCTTATAACCCCTTCAAGTAATTCAGAAAAACAGATAAAACCTGTTTGGAAAACACTCCTTCTGTATGCTGCCTGTATGATCCCTCTAGGATCTGGCACCATCTAGCCCCTCTGTGTTGAAGAGGGAATTGATTGTGCTATAATGGACTTTTTGATTTTTTTTTTAAATTTTTGTTTTAAACTGAGGGTATATCAGGATTTGGGTCAAACACGTCAGTCTCACTGAAAAGGTTTCATACTTGTTTTGCTTTTTGGTTTAACTCTGTTTTGTCTTCAAAGCAACGTGTGAAGGAGAGCAGCAATGAAATGAATAACTTTCATGTTGCACCACCACTTGCAAAGCTGTAACTGGAGTGTGGCAGTGAGATTTGATAGTCTGACTTTATGCTGCAGGCATTTGTAACCATGACTGTCCTCTTAGCCTCAGGAACCCAATTTTAGAAATGTATGGCGGCCTGTGCAAAGCATGCCAGGTCTTTGCAGAAGGTCCAGCTGGGGAGTGTGGGGGAGAGGAGGAGGGGCAGGCAGGTGTTTGTGAGGAGAAACAACAGTTACAGGCGTGTGTCAATACACATGATGGTAAAATCTTGGACTTCATTGCACAATAACTGTCATACTTTTAACCTGAAAATAATGAGCTGCTGCTTAAAGAGAACACTCTTGAAACTTACTGTGTATGCATTGTGTTTGCTTTGTCCAGAACCGCTTTGATGATGGCTTGTGAAGCTGGTAACCTTAACATGCTGGAAGCCTTCCTTAGGAAAGGTGCAGATGTCAGCTTAGTAGATGCCTTTGGACAGAATGCTCTGCATTACGCCAAGCTCTCCGAGAACACAGGGATCCAGAATCTCCTATCATCAAAGTTATCTCAGGATGTGGGTATGTAAGAGATGCCAGTCTGCAGTTTGTCACTGTTCAGTCTGGCTACATGCGTGTTTAGCAATGAATAAATTTACTTTATAAGGTAGCCTGAAAAGTTTCAAAAGCCATCTTTTAGATGGTCTTGCTGAGGCTTCCCAAAAGCAGGAAAATATGATCTTTGCTGCAGATGGTAATATCTAGCATGGGATAAAGCACTGAGCAGAGCAGAAAGAGGTGTTTTGGAGAAAGAAAAGATAATATGATGTATCAGCTTCATGAAGTCTTGCATACAATTTGGAACAGATCCTTTTTTTATTATTTGAAAGAATAAGTGGAAAATATAGCACCTCAATAGAGGGGCTGGAGAAGGAACTAATGCAGGCAGACAGTTTTATGGTCAAACTAAAATAGATTTCTAAAATAGGAAGCTAATGTGCAAGAATGGTGCAAGACTACAGTAGGGTAAGAATTGTCACAATGCTTTGAATTTTATCTCAATACAAAACCCAAAAAGCAAGAGAAAGAGGATATGGTTCAAATGGAATTTGGAAATTAAAGTGTATTTCTCAAATTTCAGATAGGAACTCAAAACACTGGACAAAGATTATGTGGGAAGTAGAGCTGAGAGACAGATTAGGAATGGCAAATAACTTTTTCTTTGGTAGTTGTTCTTGATTCCACTTCTTTTCTGCTTCACAGATACAAAGTCACCGACAAAAGCTAAACAGGTATTATTCTTTTGGTTTTAAAAATGCTCAGGCTATGTAAGCGTGTAACTGAGGAAGAAACTGTAACTGACATGACTAGAAGTACTAATAAATGTCCCTGTGAGATGGACTGCCTTTGACTACTCTAATGTGAAAGGTTTTTGTTGCTTATTATAGAAATGTGTTTCAGGAACATCACTTTGAGACTTAGCTTCTTTCTGTAACGGCAGCCAGCATCCTCAGTGAGAAAAAGAGGAAAGGTGGGGGCTGCTGGAAGATACACTGCTTTCCTCATGTATAATGAAGGAGCTTGGCTTTTGGACTCTGTCTCTTTAAACTGCAGAGAAGTTGATACAGAAAAGTTCCCTGTTTCTAAAATGTATAATTAAAGGTTTTCACTGATTGTCTTACTGGAGACCCCCAACCTGTGAGAATCCCAGTGATTTAGACAATTAAATCAGTTTATTACATTTTTTTATTTAATATCATATCTTGGAGCGCAAACAGATCTTGTAGACCTGCTGGTGGCTGGAAAGGTGGCTGGAAAAAGGTGCAATGCATTTGTTAATTTCTTCTCTGAGTGGGGAGGTGGGTTTTTCAGGGAGCTGAGGCAGAAATTGGTGGTAAAGATGGTAACCGCTAAGAAAGGTGTGATTTGACTATATGTGAATGGAAGTATTTAATATCACTAGAACTAAAACTATTGTCAGCTTCTGCTTTTTCACTAAATTGTGTTTGTTTTCACTGAAGCATGGATTACAAGGGGGAGATTCTTATTGCCAGGCATGTTTAGTATCTTTGTGTTCATAAAAATGTAGTCTTTACATAGAAAAAAAAAAAAAAAAAAGGCACTGCATGAGCTGCTAAAGTTGATATTAATATGGGATTTTATTTATTTTTTTAATTAAAAAAACTTGCTCGGACTTTACTAACCAAACTAACAAACCTACCTTTTCTGGCTGGTGAAACTTTCAGCATGATCAAGGCTCTAAATTAAGTTCAGAAAGAAGTGGAACTGCAAAAAAGCGCAAAGCCCCACCTCCTCCTATCAGTCCTATTCAGGTAAAGAAAAGACCAATTTTGCAATGCTTTTAGGGGGTGAAAATTATTTTGAATGTTATGTAGATGATGTGGGCTGATTTGCCCAGTCACTGTTATTTTACATGCCTGTCTTACCATGAGTACTTTTTCTTGACAAAGCATGTGCTGTTTGGGTTAACTTAGCAAAATTACTTGAAATACAGCATGGTCTAAGATAAAGCTGTGCAAATGTAACTGTTCGATTGCTGCTTCCATCTAAAGTTGAAGGTGTCTCAGTTTTGTTGACTTCCATAAGTAAATAATGACATCTATTTTAATTATACATACATATGTATACATGTGCAATATACATATTATAGTAGAATAATTAAATAGATTTATATAGTATAAAAATGCAGTTAAACAGTTAGGTTTAATGTTAAACTGGAATGTTACCCATGTAACAGCTACACTGCATGTGTACTACTGACTCAGAAGAGCACCGAATATTTAAATCTTCTCTTTGAAAGTAACTTAGAGCTGTGGCTTTTGTTAGTGGAAGGAAAAGTACTCGTGAATGTATGTGCAGACATATATATATATATGTATACATAGGCACATGTTAGAGAGGTTGTTACACGTACAAGTAAGTGTACATACCTATTTATTTAAAATCTTTCACAGCTTAGTGATTTGTCTTCACACTCATCAATTTCAACTCCTGTGACCAGAAAACGGCAGGCTTTCTTTGCTGATCAAGTATGCAAGGGATCACTTTTCTGCTCTTACAGATCAGAGAAGGGAAGCGTAGTGCCTTCATCTATTTGCTGACTGGAAAGCCTTCTGTAAATTAATTAGCTGAGGTTTAGGAACAAAAACGACAAAACAGAGTCCAAACCTATTTCTGTGTAATTTATAAAGCAAGCATGGATTACATTAATGTTTACCGAATATGTAAATAGAACTAGTCATAAATTAGTTCTATATTTAGGAACATGTTTAGGAAAGTAATTATTGATGCTTTACGCAGTACCAGTGAAGTGCATGGCATTATGCAACACAAAGTAGAACCTCTTTCACCAAAAGACATCAGGTAAATGATTGTGTGTTCTGTCTGATCTTTCTTGTAGTGAAGATTTTTTTTTTCTTTCAATGCATAAAAGTATGCTGCTGCTATGTATCACAGGGGCTGCAGCCTCCCAAACTATCAGTGAGATAGTTGTACATATTTCATTAATATTTAATGAGAATTGGGCAATGGAACTTGAGTGGCTGAAGCAGATTTTAAAATACTGTCCACATGCTACAATTAAACAAGACCCTGGAAATTAAAGAAGCACACTTTGCCAGGCTTCATCCAGCAAGATCTATACTTGTCAGTACTTCTCTTTGGTAAACTGTCCAACTTTACATCTGCTTTCTCTGAAGGCATTTTCTTTTGGTGTTTCAGCAGGAAGAACTCAGCTCCTTATATCAAGATAATAAAAACAGACTGAGTGACAGCACAACAGGTATACAATAACACTTAGTCCTTATTTTCGTATTTGGTTAGGTAGTTCAGGTGGTGTGAAGTGTTGAAATCTGGTCAGAAATCCACTGTGCCTTTCCACTTAGATTATGAGACACTGTAAGTATTGGGAATTATGTTTTGTAATTTTGCTAGCAGCTGCCCACCAAACCTTCCTACTTCTACTGGATGATCTAACACATTTCTGAGGAAAGAGTTTCTAGGAACAGTTAGCTTTCTCACTGCACTTAATGGTCTGGGAACAAAACGTTTAGTTTTAAAGGTTTGAATAACCAACCTGCTAACACTTCAGCTTTTTGAAAGCTTTTGAATCCTTTTTTTTTATCCAAAGGTGCTGATAGTTTATTGGACGTGAGTTCTGAAGCTGACCAGCAAGATCTACTTTTGCTGATGCAAGCAAAAATTGCTTCTTTGACATTGCACAATAAGGAGCTGCAGGACAAATTACAGGTGGTGTATTTTTGTGCTTTTCTAGTCCTCCCTTTATCTGCTAGCAGAGCAAAGAGCTGCTGACTGGTTTAAAGGGATGTATTGGAAAGATAATTTAATGGTGGTAAGATCATGGAAAAACTCAGCCCCAAAGGATTAGATCAGTGTTTTGATCTTCTTACTTTTCCAGTAAATCACATTCTAAAATATGCTGTTAACAGTTGGTGTTAGCAGAATTTTAATTTGCACAGCTTTGGTTATTGTCTTAGGGAGATCAGCCCAGACTTTCATAGGAGCTTGGCACTTAACTGCCTTCTCTCACTGTGGATGACTAAATGGGAGCAGATGGGTTTTGAATTCTTCTAAAACTTTCTTCCATGGTGCTTTAATTGTCTGTCTGTAGGAGGTGGCAAGATTTCCTTGCTTACTCTATTCTAAAAAATGCAATCATGTACTTGTTTTTACTGTACAATTGTTTGGGTTTCTTTTTGCACAGGAAAGAAAACCTAAAGAAATGGATTCAGCTTCAGAATCTTGTCATTCAGCCCAAACAGAGTTGGAGCAAACAGCAGATCGACAAAATGAATTCTCAGCTCAGGAGCTGAAGTCTCCATTAAACACCACCCAAGTTCAGGAAAAGCAGACAAGCCTCGGTGAAGTAGAAGTCAAGTACCTCCAGGAAGACTTAAAAGATGTGCAGAGGAAGTTAGAGAATTCTGAAGCCAAAATAAAGCACATAGAAGCTCAGGTTCAGTCTAGAGTTCCAGAAACAGATCTTTTAAATAACACAGACATTTCAGAAAATGGTTCTGATCTTAATGTGCCGTTCCAAGAAACTCAAAATAGTTATGAAGAAGCTGTGAAAGAGGTTTTGAATGTACAAGTGAAGCTGGGTGTCGTTTCCTCTGAAAGTGAAGAAGCCAGTTCTGATCTGAGTAGGTTGAAAGTTACATGCGAAGAAGTTGAAATGCTTAAGCAAGAATTGAAGAGAGCGTTAGAGGAAAGTGAAAGACAAAAAGAGAAAGTGAGAGAGCTACAGAAAAAGTTTGAAGAAAGAGAGCAAAATGTGGCAAGCAAATTGTCTGTGGAAGAGTGTGAGGAAATGAAGAATTCCTATTGTTCAGTTATTGATAACATTAATCAAGAGAAAGCATTGTTGATCGAGAGATACAAAGAAGGGCAAGAGGAAATCAAAAGGCTACAGGACAAGCTGACAAATCAGACACAGTTGGAATCTAGTGCTGCAGCTGGAGAAATGAAAGATGCGATGCACAGAATGGTAGATGAGCTCAACAGACAACTTAGTGAATTGTCTTATATGTACAAAGAAGCACAAACAGAGCTTGAAGACTATAGGAAGAGAAAAAGTCCAGATGATATAGCTCTGGGCTACATTCCTAGAGATGAACATGAGAAACTGATGCAGTTAACGAATTCTTTGAAATACAAAGCAGAGAATGAGTTATCAGAAATTAAATCCCAGTACACAAAAGTATTAGATGAAACAGAAGAACTAAAGCAGCTGCTAGATGCTCAGAAACAAAACTCTTTGCCAATTTCTGAACACCAACAGGTGATGAATGCCCTCAGAAATACTGTAAAGGAAATGGAGGAAGAAATAAATGAGCTTAAAGCTTTGCTTGCCAACAAGGAAAGCGAAGTAAGAAATTTACAGCAGGAACTACTGGAAGAAAAAGCTGCAATTAATGAAGCAATGGTACCCAAGGCTACATATGAAAAACTCCAGTCGTCTCTAGAGGGTGAAGTAAATGTTTTGTCATCCAAACTGAAGGATGCAATCCAAGAAAAAGAAAATGCATCCTTAGATGTTATGCAACTGAGAAATGAAGTTTTGCACTTGAAAGAAGAGAAAGAAGGTATGCATGGTCTGCTTGAAGCAAAGGAACGGGAGGTAACTGGTCTTCACCAAAAGTATCAACAAGTTCAAGAAGATCTTCTTGAAATGAAAAGATATTCTGAAAGCTCATCAAAACTAGAAGAAGATAAAGATAAAAAGGTTAGTGATTCACAACAGTGTAGAGGCATTTCATGAGTTCGGACTGCAGAACATGTTGGACGGTGCATGGGTGACCTAATAGGTGATGTATCAAGTGTCACAGAGTGGAGTAACATTTGAGTGTATTTGCCCATCTGAAAATTCGGATATCAAAGTCAAAAAAGTTTTCAGAATGTTTAACTGCACAATTGGTTTCCACCCCCTGTAGAAATATGCATGATCTTTCAATTTACTTTTAAGTTCTACTTAGTTGGATTTGCAGTAGTCAGGCAACTGAAGTTAAAGAAGTGGGGTTTACAGAAAGAAAAGATTCTAGAAGAAACGAGAAAATAAGAGAGCAGAAACGAGCAAAAATTCACTGTCATGATATTACTATATCATCTGAACCTTAGCATGACTTGACTATTTTTCCTCTGCAGCTGCCATATCTGTCACTACAAATGTCTTTATAAAAAGCTATGTATTTTGCTAGTTGTGAGTAGCTAGCCTATGTTTGGTATGTTTCTGTCTGTGTTCAGCAGCAGTATTTGTAAAGGTGGTAATTGCAGTCCTTGTTTGTAGATATTGCTGGCTTTCAGGACAAGGAATGTGTTATGAGTGGACTGGACTATGAGGGGGGATAGAGAGGCTAGAGAAGCATCCTTTGCTTACTTAATTACATTACGTCTGTTTGTCCATTGAGTTTATTTACATCTTGGTTTTCCCCACTTCTTTAAACTTATGTCAAAAATTACCCCAAGGTGAGACCCACAAGAACACAATACGCATTGCAGCTTTTTCTGTAAGCCTATTCTTTTCCTCCCTAGATCAATGAAATGTCCAAGGAAGTTTGCAAATTAAAAGAAGCATTGAACAGCCTTTCTCAGCTTTCCTACTCGACCAGTGCCCCCAAAAGACAAAGCCAGCAGCTGGAGACATTACAACAACAAGTGAAGCAGTTGCAGAACCAACTGACTGTAAGTGTGGTGATTTGTAAACCCACTATTATTCCCAGTTCTCCAGAGAACATGCATGCTATTCTTCACTCTGCCTTGTTTAAAATGGAGCACAGTCAGTGAGTACATAGAAAGGAATTTTCATCCAGAAATCCTCTAATTTCTCTCTTTCTCTGAAGCATTTAGGAATCTGCAAGTCACAAATTGTTCTTCAGATGTAGTCTAACTAAATAAAGCTTTTTTCCCCCAATATATTTGCTCAGAACAATAGTGGAGCAAAGTTCCTGTATTTATAGTGGAATGTGTTGATCAGAACTGCTGCTGAGACCCTGATTTGTGAAAAATATGGCCAGTGTGCAGTGAATTGGTGTTATCTCAGAAACATTCATCAGCTGAAGTATATTTGTGGTTTGAAGCTAAATAAGTTTGACTTTCTAAAAGGAAGTAGTCATTGAAGCCATAAAATTTCAAATCAAACAAATCCATCTGTTTATACAAAACACAGTTTATTCTCTGAAATTCTGAACAGCTTAAAGATTTTTTTTTTAATAGTGTTTGTTTGTGCGTGAAAGGTCTTCTAAGCTGGGTTGACTCACAATTGCTATTTCCAAGAGCTTGCCTGTCCAAAGGAGCACTTCAATTCACTGCTGAGGGTGAAAGAGGGTACAGTCTACCTAGAGGCCTTTGTTGAGAGCTCTGGAGTAACTCTTGTAGGAGAATTCTCAACCATACATGTGAAGTGGCTTGTCTGGTGTTTGCGTTCTTACCTACTTCACCAGGCAGAAAGAAGAGTCAGTGTGCATATGGGCCAGAAAAAATCCCCTGACATGGGGAGAAATAAGTAGGCAGACATTTAAACATTTTATCTTGTCAGTGTAAATACCCAGACTGTTTCTTATCCCAGTCCACCAAGTTTGAAAGAACCTTTCATTTTCCAATGCGTAAGGACCAGCAAAGTATGGGGTGCAAAGATACGCGATGCATTAGGACAGCGGGTAGGATTTAAAATGGGTCAGAAGAATTATTTCCTTGATGTAGGCTAACTTTCATAACAGCTTCACATTTATTTGGAAAGGAGACTTCTGGGATGTGGCAGTCCATGATCATGAAAGAGGAGGCTGGTTTTGCTTGTTCGAATGTATAGTGATTGACTGAGAAATTCATGAGTAAGCGCCTCCTCTTCCCTGGGAAGGTATTAGCTGTCAGATGGATCACTGACTGGAAGAGAGTTGCGGTTGAAAGTTGATTTGTCAGAATGTTGTTGGCTTTTGTCAGTTCTGGTCAACTCACCAGCTTCTTTTTACTGGAATGGGTAGAATTACAGTGTTTCAGTGGACCATGCTTCCAAGCAAATTGTTTTGGATGGCTTGTGGCACAGTACCATCTGAGCTGGTTTCTGTGCCAATGTGGATCTGCTTGAAGGAAGGGAGGCTCTGCAGAGAGATCTGGACAGGCTGGATCGATGGGATGAAACCAACAGGATGAGGTTAAACAAGGCCAAGTGCAGAGTCCTGCACTTGGGACACAACAACTCCATGCAGCGTTACAGGCTTGGGGAAGAGTGGCTGGAGAGCTGCCTGGCAGAGAAGGACCTGGGGGTGTTGGTTGACAGCGGCTGAACATGAGCCAGTAGTGGCCCAGGTGGCCAAGAGGGCCAATGGCATCTTGGCCTGTATCAGACACAGCATGGCCAGCAGCAGCAGGGAGGTGATTGTGCCCCTGTGCTCAGCACTGGTGAGGTCGCACCTTGAGTGCTGGGTTCGGTTTTGGGCCCCTCACTCCAAGAAGGACACTGAGGAACTGGAGCATGTGCAGAGAAGGGCAACGAGGCTGGAGAGGGGGCTGGAGAATAAGCCCTATGAAGAGAGACTGAGGGAGCTGGGGTTGTTTAGCTTGGAGAAGAAGAGGCTGAGGGGAGACCTCATCCCTGTCTACAACTGCCTGAAAGGAGGTTGTGACGGAGTGGGTGCTGCGCTCTTCTCACAAGTGACGAGTGATAGGGCTAGAGGTAATGGCCACAAGTTGCACCAGGGGAGGTTTAGACTGGACATTAGGAAGAACTTCTTAACTGAAAGGGTGGTCAGGGATTGGAACAGGGTGCCCAGGGAGGTGGTGGTGTCACGATCCCTGGAGGTGTTTAAAAGACAGGTGGATGAGTTTCTTAGGGACATGGTTTAGTAAGGAGACAGGCACGGTTGGACTTGGTGATCTCAGAGATCTCTTCCAACCTTCTGGTTCTATGATTCTATAAGACTATGGTTTGCATAGCTCTCCAAATCTGGTTGGGGGAGTTCTGAATTCAACCATTCTGAATGCTCTGTGACTTTCTGCTTAACTGTTTTCTAGGAAACAAAGAAACAACATCAGGAAATTGTCTCAGTTTACAGGATGCATCTTCTCTATGCTGTGCAGGTATGGTCGCATATTGTCAATTACATAGTTTTGGTATTTTAATGAAAGGTGTTTTTTCTGCAGATATAATAAGAACTTTGTGTGTTTTATCTAAGACATTCTATGCAAAATGTATGACTGTATAAGCACAAATTTAACACTGCTTCCTTTTGGGAAATTGATCTACTTACTATACCTCAAAAATAGTTTGTAGATCTTCTTAAAAAGTAGAGAGATGCTTGAAGTTATTCATATCTTCTTTCTCCCCATGTCTAGGGTCAAATGGATGAAGATGTCCAGAAAGTCCTTAAGCAAATTTTACTGATGTGCAAAAGCCAATCACAGAAAAAGTAAACAAAGCCAAGGAAAACTCCCCGTTTTTATTAATCCCTTTATGGATGTTTATCTAGATTTGCCTTAACATAAGATTTAAAAATGGCAATTTGCTGCTTTTGTGTTATTGTGTTGTTTGTGAGGTGAATTTGTTTGTCAATCTCTATACCACTTCCCATGTGCATTTGTGTGTGCAGTAACTAAACACGTGCCTGCTTTTCATATCCAGAATGCAAGTATGTTCTTCAGACTTTTTACTTTGGCCACTCCATGTCATGTTTACCCTGACAGTACTTTCTAGCTTCCTCTAATAGAGGGAGGTTAATCTAGAGGAAAGCACTCATATTGCCTGGGTAGAGGTGAAATTCTCCATGAGGTCTTCTCTACTGTTTGTAAGCTGCATCTTATTATTGGGGATAAACTTCGTTGCTTGATGTAGTAGGACTTAGATTCCTGACATTTTGCCATTTGCAGTCTTTGGCAGAGCAGAAGTGAGCCTTGCAGCAGTGAGCAGAAGTCAATATTGATGCTAAGCCAGATCATCAAACAACTACAATTCTTAGTGTAATATTATTTAAGATTAACACGCCATAAGATTAGCTGTCCCAACCCATCCAATGCACTGAGTACACAAAAATCACACTATGCTTCATAGTTTCCTTGAACTGCCTGGAATGAAACTATTTCAAAAGGTAAAATTATTAGTTTATATAAGTTCTGTACGAAACAGTACAGAAATGTCTGTATAAACAACCCTTTGTGATAGGTTTAGCTATCTATGCAAGCGTCAGCCATGAAGCTCAGGAACAAAACCAGAACATATACTTTAGACAAGGGATTCTAGTGAACACAGGATGTTTACAGTGAATGGCAATGCCTCATACTTCCTAACCTCACTTTTGTAAAGATCTTCTCTTCAGTTTATTTTTATTGGCCCTCTAATGAATTCTTTTGTAACTAAACCATTTTTTCTACATAATGTTTGCATTAAACTTATTAACACATATTCTTAGGTAATCGTGTTTTAGAGAGTTTCTTTTTATAACCCCAAATATTCAATAACAGGAAAGCATAGTGAAGTGTTTTTGTTCATACAAGATCTGTATTGAATACTAGACCTGTCTGTTAGTGTGGTCCAGAGCAGTGAAGTGTAAAATGCAATTTAGCCTGCTGTTTCCAAAAATGTGGAAATGATAGGTAGAGAACAGCAAAAGGTTTGAAAATTTCTACATGTCTTTTCTACAAGCCAAGGGGATCAGTAAAGCCTTTGTCAGCACTTTTACTTCTTAAGTCAAATAAAAATGCCTGATGTGGTATAGTATGAAACAATGGAAAAATGTTTCTAAGCACACACTGCACTTGAGGCTACAACCGTTCTAACTATCTTGGAGCTTCACTATGGTATTTGCTTTATTCCCATTAGCGGATGTGTGTCTACCAGAGAAATCTTCCAGAGCTACATAATCTATGAAGTTTATACAGAGTCATAGTATGACAAGAGTCAGCAGTGCCTCAGGCTGGCTGAACTCATAGTGCACTTATATCAGATGATTCCTAACCCTAGTGAAACTAAAATGGAGTTTAAAAGCAAAAAGAAAAATCACACCATTTAGACCTTGGTGTTACTTTTCTTGGGTGGTTTAACTAATGCCTGCTAATTTTGAACAGTATTTTATAGTTAGATGGTTTTGAAAATGCTCCAAAGAAATGTGAAAAGAATTTTGCTGCAGCACTTCAAAATGAACAACAAGATTTTAAGTATGCTAATGCTGCAAAGTGTAAAACTTGATGAACTATTTTGTAGGTTGCCTGGTAGATTTAGTCTTACTTTATTTTGGTTTGTATATTTATTACAATTATCTTTGTGGAATATTGAAAATTATATACTATGGCATAGCAAGTTTCTTTATAAGTAATTTACAAGAAGTTTCCTTATGCAGCAAATAAACTATTTCCAGTTTTTACATCTTTATTGGGTTTTGTGCCTTCATTTACTTTTTGTATTGAGGGAAATCTCACCACACTGTTTTCATGTAGTGCAAACATGTTCTATATCACATGTTTAGATACCTGTCAGCTGTACTGGGTTTTCCTCCCTGAAATTGCGACTTGATTTACTGACTTTCTTGATCTGTCAGGTAGAATAGAACCTATTCCAAACCCATTTCTCATGTCATCTTCCTGCTAGAGGTAATAGTTTCCCCATTCACCACAGGATGCATTCCAACAAAGTTTATAACGGCCTAGGATCAGTAGCACGAATGGGTAAGGTCCCACAATTTTTCAACACTGCAGTTCTCTATCACTTAGCACTTTCACTGTAGTTCTGTGTGTCTATACATGTGTATATGCATATGAATATATGGACCTATATACTTCCCTTTAAAATTAGCAATAGTTACACAGTGAACCTGCTATCATCTCTGCCTTTCCTGGGTTTTATTTGAGAAACTAGCTTTACAGTAACTTCTTTGCTAATAATATCTTCCTATCTGAGGGTGGGACACAAATGGCAGGAATTGCACTTTTTGTAGTTATGTCCTGGGTTTCAAGTAACTCTTTAGCCTCTTGCAGAAAAGTTCTGTAAGCTACTCAGTGCTGGGTTTCCTTTGAGGACGGCTGCTGACAATCCACTATGCAGCATCTGTTCATAACAAGACCACCTAGCAGGGCAGATCACACCTGCTTTGATGGTGTTTGTACCACTGGGAGCAATGGCCCTGCTGCCTCCTATCTCCCATTTGAATTGCCTTTATTTTCCTTGTGGAAGGCTGGGTGCCAGCTCTGCTACAAAACGATTTTCTTTTTAAGGGGCAGACATGTAGCTTTCACATGTTTTGCTTTCAAAGCTGGTTGTTGCCGCATTTGAATGGAAGTGCTTCCCAAGCATCACTGGTCTCATCATTAGTTATTTCTGGCATGGGCAGCAGTGACATCATGAGTCTTCTGGGTAGCATTTTCGTAGCTGATTTCTTCCCCCCAATGCTAAGCATATTCATACTAAGAAGGAACAATACCCATCTCACAGACATCAGAGACAATTTGGTCAGACTGCTCAGCTGTAGCATACTGGCCCTTCTCGCCCATCCCATCCCCTGCCACAGTAGGGAATAGTGACAAATGGTGTTAGCAGACTTCAGAGGACCAGAGTGAGTTCAAATTTAGGAGATGTTTGTTCAGATCTGCATTAAAATGAATTTTTTTTTTCCTTCCTCTTTTCATTTCTCTCTTGCTGGAGAAGGGAAGTGCAAGTCCCTGTAAGCAAGCGATGCCCTTGTTATTCGGCATCTGACTGTCACAGTTGTCGTCTTCTCCCAGCCCAAGTGGACATGAGAAAATAATGGAGAGTGAAACCATTCAGGAGATTTCAGCAGCCA
This sequence comes from Neomorphus geoffroyi, assembly GCA_033558235.1. Lineage (NCBI taxonomy): Eukaryota > Metazoa > Chordata > Aves > Cuculiformes > Neomorphidae > Neomorphus > Neomorphus geoffroyi. Next base: position 5,835,444 of record JAUMJM010000048.1, read on the forward strand.
TCAGGCAGGAATTGTCTGGGAGTGTGCCATCCCTCTGTGATGAACAGATCTTCTGGCTCCACAACACGTAGTGACACATAGTCAGTACTTGAGCTCAAGGATGCTTGACCCTCTTAGAGAGGTCTGGCTACCTGTGCTTGCTCCACACCATCCGGACAGCAGCATCCTCTTGTTCCTTCCCACACTGAAGTGTGAGCATGCTTGCACTGTGCTGTGTGACTGTTCCACGCTCACAAGTCCCTTATGCAGGAAAAGGAAAGTGGTCATTGGTCCCCCTGTACTTGTTCTTGGTACGTTTTGGGTTTTTTCTGCACAGTCCTACTTCTGGAGAACTGAGAGCCTCCGTGTCGTTCTCCTGAGGCTGGAATGGAGAGTAAAAGAAACAGTTGCCAGATGGTTTATTCAGGGACCTCATGGATAGAGGCATGACGTAAGATGCTCATATTTCTTGATGCTGATTGAGCAAGGGGGTAGTGGTGGCGGAAGGGCCTGCTGGTTTCCCTCCCACCACTTCTTAGATCACCTAAGTGACGATGTGCAGTACAAGGACACGTCAGCCCAAGACAGCAAAAGCTGGGGGAAGGCCATGCTGCTGTGTGCTGTGGTAAATGACAGTGCACTGCCGAAGCAGAAGCAAACAAGAGAGAGCCAGCAGAAAAGCTGGCTGGAAATCATTCGGCAGATGTCACATTGCAATGTGGAGCTGCTATTTAAAGCCCACTTTGCATTACCTGAGTTTTCTTGAGCAATGGTTGGCTGGCTGACTGGGGAAAGGAGGTAGGTGGTCCGTGATTTCACTACTCTGAGTGTTTCAGAGCTAAATAAATTAGTGTTGCTATTCATATGTTGTCTTTAGACCAAAGAAGGTACTCCCTCAGGGGCTCTGTCACTGTGAGGTACTAGCCTAGGGTGTGCAGGAGGGAGCAGGATGTGCATAGAGGCTGGAAGTCCATGTGGGCCACAGGAGGAGAGCTGCCTCACAGGAGTGGAGCAGAGATGTCCATGTGAACTTTTGCCCATCTGACCCAGGAGGCTGTAGCTGAGGCTGGGCCAGCCAGAAAGTCCTGAGGCTTTCTCCACCCTTGATACCAGCCTTCATCTGAGTGAAAGACAGCCATGAAAGGCTGAAGAAATCTGCAGGGCAGAGACCAACATGCTGTGAGTGAAAATGGCTAGGTCAAGCAGCATGGTCAGGCTGCCCAGCATGGGGCAGGTACTGGAGCAGAGGCAGCCACTTGTGACTTCACTTCTCTGTGGGGCTGTGGCTCCAGCATGTGGCTGTGGGAGGCCTGGGATACAGGCCACAAAGCAGCTGCATGGTGGGCCATGGTGCTGCATGTTGAAGAAACTCAAGGAAAAGCTCCTGGAGGAGTTAGGTGTTGGGGTTTCAGTGCAGCAGCATAGTCAGTCATGATGTAACCCCACACATGTTCTGCAGGCACAGGCATAGCCTAGCAATTTGTTTCAAACAAATAGGAGCGGATACAAGGCTTTTAGGACAGATCAGTGGTTTAAATCCTCTGCTCGCTGTGTTTTCAGTCTGCCACAGGGAGCACTAAAAGTCCTCCGAATTTAATATCAGGTCACAGTTCAAGAGTTTGTCTACCTTGAAACCTTCATCAATAGCAACACTACCTAGTTCTGCAAACGCAGGGGTGCTCATGGGTGCAAGCCAACACACAGCAAAATATTTCATGAAAGTGACATTCCCAAATGCTTTTCTTCATCCCTGCCTCCTCTATTTGGATCCTTCACTGATCCTTTTGAAAATAAGCCACGGAGGCACTAAGTACAGCCTGGAACTTAACTTTATTTTGGGTTTATGCCCATGTACTCAGGGCGGTAACAAACTAATTCTCATGTTAACAGTCATTTCCAAAACCCCTCTGTCTTAGAATTACAGACAGTGGTGAGCATAGCTGATGCACATTAAAATCTGATTTAATGTTTGTACTTATTTGAAGAAGCCTAAAATACAATTTTTGTAGCTACAGAATAGTCCTACCAGCAGACTCAAGCTGCTGGCAAGAAAGCTGTGTGCTTTGCTCAACAAGTGTTGGGTTCCCGGGATTACAGTTGTGTGTGACAGACTGTCTTGTAGGAAAAATGGCAGCCTCTGTCTCGTCAGACATGGTGATGGTATTGTGGGGTGGTCTGTCACCAACATAAGAATCCTGTGGTGGTCAGTTTTGCCCCTTTGTACAAGCAGTAGATGTTTGTGCTTTTAGTCCTGCACGTGCCAGTCCCCAAGCCCGGCGCTGGCTCCAGGAGGGTCTTACTTGTGATACAACTTGTAATTCTGAGGCGTTTTATGGCAATGCATCTGTTGCTGTTCACAAACCTTTGGCTGCCCTGACAGACACTTGTTTGAGCTTAATGCAGGTATTTACACAATCATCACTTTTTCAGTCTATTATATTAAAAGCCTGCTTGCATGCTGATCTCTCCAGATTCATAATGTTGGCCCTCCTCATACATTTTCCAACAGCCTGAAATGCTCAGACAGTTGGTAATGGGGCCTCCTACCAGCAGCTGGAGATTGGAAACAGGCACATCTTGGTGACATAATTCCTTGTAAGAAGCTTGAAGCTGGAGCCTGTCTCCTCAGCAGTTCTTTGTAGGCAAGCATCACTTGCCTATTCAAACACATGTGCTCCCGTGGCAAGCTGTTGTTCCGATGTAGTCACGCTTCCCTTTGGGATTAGCCAAAACTCTGCATAGTCATGGCTGGCTCGGACCCACAGCATTCTTGTATCCCCTGTCCTCAAGAAGCAACAGTCCCACATGTTGCTGCATGTTTGGGAGCCCTGTCCAAAAATGTTTGGATGTCTTTACATCTCTGTAAGCACTTTGCTGCCCACCAAGAGGCACCCCCCCAAAGAAGAGGCTGGGGGGCAAGGAGGGAGCTGGATTAAGCTGCATTTTGCAGACCAAAAAAATAATAAGCAGGGGAGGGACAGAGAGCTAAACCTGGTGTTCCTTCCCCTCTGAGCCTCCCTAGCAGCTGGAAAACTTTGAAGAGCTAAGACACTGCTCCATTCCTATAAACAGCTCCTCTGTACTCCTGTGATTCAAAGTGCAGTTCCTCAAAAAAAGCAGTGCTGCATTCAGGAGCTGGTAGGGTCACAGCTGGATGCGAGCATAGCTGGAGAGATGTTGCAGAGCCAAGTGCAGCCATGCCTGTGCAGATGTTACAGAGCTGGAAGATGGCAGTGGAGGGGCCCCTGTGCCCATGAGGAGGGCAGCAAGCTCTGAAGTAGTGCCCTCCCAGATGTGTGGAGGGTTTGGGGCATGTGGTGGAACCAGGACTGCCTTGAAGCCCTTTGCTGCCTGAGGGTGGCTGCATGGTATCCACAATGGTTCTAAATTTCCTGCCTGCATTTCCATGTGAGAAAATCATGCCACCATCCAGTGACTGACAAGGGGCAGGCTGACAGAGTTTCTTCAGCAGATGATGGGTCTCCAGCAGTATGTTCTCTTCCAAGTATCTGTGTAATTAAAGCTGTGCATGCTTGCCCCATCTGGGTTGTGGCATGGAAGAAGAAGGTATGCAGCTACACCAGCTGCCCTTGAGCAGCAGCTCTGTGCAGCCCATGCCCCTCTAGGAGCATTATGGGACCCTTACTCCCCTCCAAAGTGTGGGTGCTTGCAGGGAACACTCTTGTCCATGCTGCAAGCAGGTAACAGCCCAGGTTTACTCCAGCTACTCTGGGACCTGTTTTATGCCTCTATTTAGTTCATGAGGAGAGTGAATGTCTCCAACTAGCTGATGGCAGCATTTGGGAGACAGAGCTCTCTGTGTTGAGGCAGCCTGCTGTAACACAATGGGGAGAAGAAACAGGTTCTTGGTGACTCATCAGGCTACACCTATGTAAGTGGCCCAGAATACTCCCAAATGCTGGAAAGAGACCACCCCTACCATTACATTCCTTGGGAGGGTCCCTGCCATGGTGTTGCCCCAGGCCAGCCAGCAGTTTTTGCAAATAACTGCCTGGCACTCTCTGCAGGTGGCTCTGCACTCTGCAAGATGTGGTTTCCATGGCGCCAACCCCAGCTGCACAGCACCCCATCCCCTTCATGTCCAGGATCATCTCATGTAGCATCTGCACTGGCAAGTCGTTCCTGGGAGCCAGTACCAGGGCCCGCAGCCTGCGCTGCTTTCCTGGGAGCAGCTTTCCACCTAAATACTTACTCCTCTGCTTCCTGGACTGTGCTGGCCTTGTATGGAATATTGAGGCACGTTTCTCCTTGGATAGCTGTCTGGACTATAATGTGGTGTTGCTGCAAATCCCCTGCAGTTACCGCCTGACCTGGTGGAGTGGCTTCACACCTCCCTCACTGTTGCAAATCCATTGCTGCACTTGATTGGCATTTATGGGGAATCCACATGTATGTACAGATAAAAAAACCTGTCTAACTAGACAAATATAGGAAATACATTGAGGCCTCCAGCTTTCTGATCACTTGCTCATTTTCAGTCAATGACACAGTCCCATCTGCCCTGGAAGGGCATGGAGAATTTAGCAGCCTCCTAGAGTCGCTTCCCTCAGCCTCCCAGCAGGGGACTAAAAAGACCCTGTCCCCCCTCTAGGGGTGTCTGCCAGAAGCAGCCACAAACAAAGCAAGGTTTACACACAAGTTTTGACCAGTGCCTCCCTGGGGTTTTGATTTGAAAAATAAAGAGTTGGGGTCAGAGGGTTTCCAAAGTGCCGACCTGAACTCACCAAATGCAGCTCCATGCCATTGCTCTGGAAAGAGAGAAATTCTCACTATCCCTCTGCCCTCCATGGAGGGCAGAATTTTAACCGTGTAACAAAAGAGGATCTTTTCCTTAGTTTCCTTTTCCTGCAGTTCAGATCCTTCTAAGATTTCTTTAGCGTGTTTTTCCCCATGGAGAGGCTCAGGATACTTGCACAGAACATTCATATTTGTGGTGGATATTCAAACCCGCTCCCCACTGCCTATGGACTCCAGGAACAGATGAGAGCTATGTGGACACCAGGTTACATTTCCCCACAACAGCCACTGCAGAGCCTTTACTTACCATCAGCTTTAGCGATGCGACTGCACCTTGCTGTTTGTTGCCAAGAGCCCAGCTAGAGATAGCAGCAGGCTAGAGCGAGCCTCTTGTGGCCCCTAGCTTCCATTTCCCCCTAAGCAGTCCTGCCCCTTCCATCCCTTGAAGACGGATCCATATAAAAAATGAGTTTCTGCCTCAACAGGAAGCCATCAGGCTCCTATTCTGCAATAGCTCCGTTTAAGAAAACAACTCCATTTGTTTGGTTTAATGTTAGTGCTCCACCAGCAAAAGCACTGTTTACTGTTGACACAATTATTTATACAATTCCTACATATTTATTTTGTTAAGACCCACCTGCTGGATTCTTGGGAGTTTACAAGCTGCTACAAATAAAGTCCAAAATGGACACCTGCAGGCAAGAGCATGTGGCTTATCTCCCGTTTTCCAACTGCTTTGCTAATGTCACTAAAGACCCATCTAATTGAGTATATCCACATGTAATCAGATATTAAGTAACTGATTCTTTCCCATGACTAACTTTGCAACAGAGGTACAGAACACAGTTTCTTTTGGGGAATTTTATGCGTACTCGTCTTTACAGATCCAAACAGTTGCGGATTGGCCTCAACATATAAAAGCCAGAGACACAAAACTCAGCATGTTGGGCGCTAAGAGGTAACACTGGCACCAGCGTTATTGGTGTTTTGTTGTATAAAGGTTGTCAGGACCAGGAACCAAAGTCATTATTTCGGCTTCCAGCATCTTAGCAGACTGGTGGTACCCAAGGCCTGTTGGTAGTGGGTTTCAGTTAGAATACAAGAAGAGCCTTCTTGAGGACTTGACGTCAGATCCTACTCTGAAAAGCACGAATCAAAATAACTAGAGGAAAAGCCACCTGTTTGTTTTGTGACCTCTGAATCTGGGTTCCCCAGAGCCCCAAATACAGTAAACTAGTGCAGCCAGAGAGCACCTGCTACAGTTATACTGAAGCCAGGTGAAAAATGCTGGCTCTGGTTCCCACCTCCAGGATGTGTTTTTAATTACCACTCCCAGTAATTCTGAATACTTATTATGTACCATTTTATAATAAAGCAGGTGGGCAAAATCTGAGCCCATTCTGTAATACTGTGGAAGGAAAATAAATGAACTAAATGCAACTTCTACTGCAGAGTTCCCATTGTCTGCAAGAGGCAAAGACTTGTCAAGTAGAAGAGATGAAGTGTTCTAAAGATACTGTCACTTGAGTTCTGGATCTCGTGCAGTGTGGTAGGAAATTAAATCTAATCCAGTAGTGGAGGTTTGCAGAATTTAAGCAACTTAGCAGGTCAAAAAGACAGGCAGTTGCCTTCCAGTCATTCTCCTCTTCACCCTCTTTATTTTCCTTTGTTTGAAGGCAGAGATCTCACAGGATCTATCATAGGTGGATCCACTCCTTGCCTTACTTTGAGGAGTCTGTAGCCCAGACTTCCCATTTCTTTGTCCACCTTTCCACCTCTGTGAGTCTCGGCCCTGACTTAGGCCAGCTGGGGTACAGACATGAAGTCTTGCTCAAATCATGCATGTCTGTAACAGCTATTACTTATGAAACGCAACAGTTACTTTCTGGTATTTTGTAGTGTTCTGACTTCTCAGGATATTATTTCCATGATCACTGTTGGTAGATTATAAAAGAAATTGTTAAAAGTACTATTTTAAGAAGTAATATAGTACAGCTGTAGGCAATTACATAAAAGTACAAATGTTAAGCCACAGTAGTGTCCTTGAACACAATACAAGGAACTCTAAAATAAATCACATTTAGAAAGTGATGTGTTCTGTTTCATTTTTATCCTGTCACCTAGAGATTATGTAAATCATTCCTAACACTCAGTAGTCAAGAACAGTATTAATAATTCCCAATGAGACCATAATTTTTTTTCACTAAAGAAACTGGGACAGTAAGCCAAAAGGAAATTAATCTACACTGAATACTTAAGCCTGAAAGAAAGACAGTAAATAATAATACCCTGAATTACTAATAGGTATCTTTATCTGTCCTGTAGTTTGAAGATTTTTAATTATTTTTCAAATGTAAAATTTATTGCATAAAGATATGATCTGCAAGGAAGACAAATGTGAACTGTTGACACTGTGTACTCTGAAAGTGTGCTCTTGCTGACATAAGCAAGAGGTGAAGGATGCCCAACAAAAGCATTTTAAAATTAAAATAAACTCAAAAAACTTGGGTTCTGATAAACTGTGGAACAAGCAACTTCGGAACATATGAACACGACAGCTTCCACTATGCAAAGCAAGATGTCTTCTGACAAAGAGCAAAAGTTCACTACAGCCTGAAGCTGTAGAAGCCTCCCACAGGTGTGGCTGACTCTCAGATCGCAGCCCATAGCAGTAAAACAGAAGACTTCAGTCTCCTGCAGTGTGGTGTGCAGCCTCTGCCTTCAGTTCAATGCGACCTCCTATTCTGAGCAGGCTGTTTGCAACAGAGGTGTGAAAGCAGAAGGGCTACTTTTGGCATAACTACAGTGCGCCTCACTGCTCTGCAGACTGGCCACTGCGGAAAACTCTCCAGGAACTGCGCTCCCTTTCGAGCGAGTAACATGTTAGGCCAGTTTTTAGCAGTGATATGAAAGCACCACTCCATGGGACTCAGGCACACATGCCTGTAATTCAGTTTAGGAATCCCTCCTGTTGCTGGAAAAGGCTACTGAGAAAGTAAACAAATATCACAATTTCGAATACAAAGCATTTCTCTCTTCTTAACATCAGTAGAGTAGCAGCGTAAGAACGCTGACATGTATAGAAACACTTCAGCAGCAGCACTGTTGTGGATGTGTAGTAAATTACAAGATACAAACCAACAATGATTAAGAAAATCCTGGCTCCTGTCTTATATTCAACGCCAGTACTGCACACCAATGGGTAAACTGGTATCAGACAAAATTCCAAGGAGCTGAGTTATATTAAGAATTAATCAACATGAGGAGGAGCCTAGTCGTTCTCCCAGCAAAACACGTCAGCATTTGCCAGAAAAAAAACCCAGCTGCTGCTATTAAGAAATCAGTTTGAAAATGTCATCCTCTTTCAAGACAAATTTACTTTTATTTTTTTAAGTCACTGGAAGTTAACTGGCTAAAATATAGCTAGTATTCAGATTTTCCCTTGCAAAATTGCTTAGAATAAGACAGAGACAGAAACCTAAATGCAAACAAAAAATTTGGAGAATGCTGCAAAAGGCAGCAGTGTATTACCTGAACACCACTTTAACATCTGTGCTAGAATCAGTGGCTATAAGAGACCAACTCCCTTTCCACTTTTTCAGCTTCAATTTTTGGAGTCAAGAAACGTTTGCAAGGGAATAAAAAGGAAGTCTTTGGATTTCTAACTCCAGAGTAAAAAGAAATAAAAATTCCAATATCAAGTCTAACAATCTTTACAAACTTCAGTTTTATTTAAAAATATAGTATTTTATATATTCATAAATATAATACAGACGCCAAAATATACACCTACAGCTCTGCTTCAGCGGCATCCTCATTGGGGCAACAATAGTATTCCACAAAACAGACTTGTCCATCTTCATTCCTAATCATATATTGCAGTGAAAGAAATCCTTGAGCATCTGTTCGAATGGACACTTTACAAGATAAAGCCAGTGCCTTTGTAGACGGTTTAAGCAAAGAAATCTTGTACCTAGCAGGGGGGAAAAAAAAAGTGATTTGAAAAAAAAATATATTGTACAGAGAAGAGCCGAAACATTACACCCAATTAAAGCCACAGAAGAACTAAAAAACAATTACCAACGTGCTAATTTGATCTTTTCTTGGTGACATCAGATATCTAATGTTAGCACTTAGCTTTTGATGCCAGACAAAATTCTATTAGATGGGGAATATTTTTTTTATGATCGCAAACTTACTAACCTATTTGTCTGGGTCTGGCTACACTGGAATGCTTCCATCAAATCGGAGTCCCTAGGGTAGTCAAGATGTGCACTCCCTGCATTTCCAAAAGTGGATAACCTGGAAGACAAAAGGCATCAACTCAAAATACTTGATCACAGCTCTCTAAAATCTCATCAGGATCACTAACCTTGCATACTCTGGCTGTTTGACAAAACTCTACTGAGGGTTTTTTTTGCTTTATTTAATTATAAATCTTAAACTGTCCACATCAGCACCACATTTTCCAGGTTGCCGACATATTCATTACTATATTAATTAAATTACATATTGTGATTTGCTATACTCACTACAATTCTTGAAACAAAGCAATATTCTAAAATAGCTCCTCCCTCTTCACCTTGTAAACTTCCAGTACTTACTAGCAGAGGCCAAGCATGAACATTTGTGTTGAAGGGATTCTTTCCAGTACCTGAAGTACGGTTTATCTGGAGACATGGTAATCTGCAGAACTTCACTGGTCATATCCAGTTCAGCAAATGCTTCTCGTAGCCCCTCTGACTGCAGGATAATTTTATTAACAACCTTCGTACTGCAGAAATCAAAGTCTAACAACTCCTCAGGTTCTTCAGTGTTAATTTTACACACTGTCACTACTCCTCCTTCTTCCAAGAACAGCATCAAGGGGTAACCATAACCACGATAACACATCCTTAAGGCTGTTGATGCTCCTGAAAAAGAGAATAAATCACGTATTTTTTAGAGAGCTAGCTAGCACATTTGATCACTTTAGAAAGTTCACATTTTACTGGCATATGGGGCATAGATCTATTTGATTAAGCCTGTTTAGTCCAGCCTCCAATATACCAATTCAGCATGCTTAGCGCAGCCTCCTAGACACCCTGTGAAGCACTAATGGTTATGTAGGAAAAAGAAATTATTTGTATGTAGACACCAGTTCAAATCCAACTGGTGTCTTGTGCCAAATGGGTAATGCTAGCTCTGACAACAAAGCTGGATACACCACAAATAGTTTAGTGGCACTGGAAAACCCTCCATGGTCCTGAGGCTCTCTGGCTCACATTGTCTTTCTTTACTACTCTTGTTACTTGTGCAACCCAAGCTGAAGTTAACGCTGCTCAGCTTGCACCACGGCCACATTCTCTTTTTGCTAGGTAATCATAACTGGAAGCAAAATCTGAATCCCCAAATCAGAGTGCTGTTTAGTACAGTTGATTTAGGTCTTTAGGTCAGAGCCAGAACAGAAATGGCAGAGAAATGCAGAGTTCAACACACAGCTAGAATGGCAGAACAGCCTCAGAAAACCGCCACTCTGCTCCACACAAGTGCACAGTGCATCATGCAGCACAGTCACATTAACTTGTAGTTATTTTTGCTTGTGAAAATATTTTTTGAACAATTATCAAGTAAAAAAAATATAGAAAGTAAAATTTGTCAACAACAGTTATTCTGGGTTTTTTTTAACAAACAGGTTTGTATAATTCAATATTTGTATACATGACTGTGAAGGCAGCTTCCCATGCACTTCTGTCAGTGAAAAGGCTACGAACAGGATCAGCAATACAGTCTACTTGACTTTCGCAATTCACAGACTTGATAAACAACACCTAAAGTGCCCTTACAAGCACCTGAAATGGTGCCCTATGCAGAGGCAGATTTTTTGTGAGGTAAGTATCATTCCTCAGTATCATACCTGTGAGCTGGAGATAACACTCACAAAACAGATGCTAGTGTAGCCTGAGAAGGAAAAGAAGGTGCCACATAACGGCACTAGAAGAGGACGCACAGTGAATTGATAGCACTACCCAGAACCCCTGCAGACTTGACTTCAAGTCCAGTAAATCTGTACCAGAACATCTCCTGATTCACACATATGCTTGTTACTAGCTGGATGTTCCAGGGTGGCACAAGGCACATAAATACTGGAAAAAGAGATCACAATTATTGTTTAGTTAATACAAAAATTTTTGCTAGCTAAATTCCAAGCCGTATCTACACTGTCTCTCGGTGTGCCAGTTTCTGTTATAGCTCATGGCAATTACTGAGCCTAAGTCCGCCCTAAGCCCATTGTGGTTTCCCTGTGGCCTTAACATGTGTCAACAGCCTTTTGTGCTTTTTTAGCTCAAAGTCACAGCTTTGAAGAGAGGCTGCCTGGGCCAAGCAGTCACCTTTTAGCTTGATGCTGAGGGTTTGTGCAGCCTGCCCTGCTGGCCACTTAACAGCATGTGAAAATGTGAAGCACTGTCTCTAGCAGAGGAATCCTGGCACTCTCTACATCCATACCAACTGCCCTGAACGGGCTGCAGAAGATCTATTCTTCAAGCTGTGCCCATGTTTTCCTCTAATGTGCAGGCCACTTGGGAACAAATTAGCATTCATGTGACATGGATGATCCAGGCTTCAGACTGAAAAGGAATCCACAATAAAGGCAGTCACAGCACGCGTCATTACTGGGGTACAGTACGGGCTCCAGCAACAGAACTCCAGCCTAGAGACATCACACAACTCACCAGAGATGCCTCAACAAATTACTTGATGTTTTCTTACCAAGATTAGAGAAACTGTTTGAGATCAAGGCCAGGCTGGGTGAGGCTTTGATGAACCGGATCCAGCGGAAGCTGTTCCTGCCCACAGCAGGGATGGTGGAACTGGATGGGCTTTAAGGTCCCTTCCAACCCAAACCATTCTGTGATTCTACCAAGATCTTCAGCCCTAAACCAGAGCAGGGGTCGAAGCTGGGGCTGTTCATTGGACCTCATGCTACAAAATCACAGAATCATAGAATCACTTGTTTGGAAAAGAACTTCGAGTTTATCGAGCCCAACCGTACCTGTCCACTACTACACCATATTCCTGAGCACTTCATCTGCCTGTCTTTTACAGACGTTCAGGGATGGGGACTCAATCACCTCCCTGGGCATCTGTGCCAGTGAAAAGAGTTCCCTTCCAAAACAAGTGGTTCTTTCATGCCTCACACAGATCCAGGACACATTACCTTCACAACGAGACTCCTCTGTTTCTCATTTACCCAGTAGTGCCACACAGATGTTATTCCATCCCTTCTTCTACCTTCCAAACTGAGTCAGGGTCTTCTAGCACCTTCTGCTACATCTGTCCCTGACACACTGGCTTGGCTCACATCCATCAGCTCCTTTCTTCTCTCAACTGACCATTACCAGAGCATACACATGTATCAGTTTAAGCAAAGAGGGTGGACCTTGCTTAACATTGACAGCCGCCCCGCTCAGGAAGACTCAAGGTGAGGAAGTCAGAAATTCTGCTAAGTCTGGAAATCTTCCTGTAGCTACGTACAGGTTGCATGTGATTACATGTGATGCACAGACACTGTCAAAGTTATGCACCGTACCTGGAAAAGAACTGGTACCAAAAATAGTCAAGCAGTCAAGAAGAACAGACAAATTGATCCGGAATGTCACTGATTCCTCCTGAACAGCAAATTCCTGAAAAATTTCTGCCTGTAAGAGACAGAAAAGAGAAAAAGAGAGAGGGGTTCCTGCAATTAATTTACTGTTTAGCCTTATTTCCACAAATTCAGTGCTTTCACTTTCAGAGGTCAGTGCAATACAAAGTGATTCCTACATCTAACACAGTATCAATTAAAGAAAAATGAGTCTTCATCCTCAAACACTAGTAAAATAAAATTAGGGCACAGCTGAAACAAAGTAGAATACCATAAGCATGAAAATCTAAACACTTGTCTTTTGTAACTTAAAATTGAATCGTTTAAGTTGGAAAAGACCTTTAAGATCAAGTCTAACAGTAGACCCAACAGTGCCAAGTCCACTACCAAAGCATTCCCCAAGTGCCACATCTACACATCTTTTAAACACCTCCAGGGATGGTGACTCCACGACTTCCCTGGGCAGCCTGTTCCAGTGCCTGACAGCCCTTCTGGTGAAGTAATATTCTGCAATATCCGGTCTACATCTCCCCTGGCACAACTTGAGGCTGTTTCTTCTTGGCATGTCACTTGTTGCCTGGGAGAAGAGACCAATGCCCACCTTGCTACAACCTCCTTTCAGGTAGGTGTAGGGAGCCATGAGGTCTCCCCTCAGCCTCTAAGCCTTCTGTTCTCCAGACTAAAACGAGCTACAAATGTTAAAGCCTAAAGATGCCCACTTCTGGAGCAGGAAACTTTCACATAATTTAAGCGCCACCTTTCACCAGAAACAATACTTATTTTCTTCACTCAGAGCATGAACAAACATTTCAAATAATAAAAATATGAAAGCAAAGAACAGAATAGTGAGTTCACCACACTGAACCCTGCGATGAAACACACCTAGGACTAGTTTAATGAGGGTAAACCACTCTGGGCTACCCAGAGCACCAGATGATTTGTGGTAACTGCAAGAACAGAATATCTCAGAAATAAAGGAGGCTGACTTGAGCTGCTTTTGATGTATTTTTATTGGCAGCCAAGAGGGCAAACAGCATCCTGGGGTGCAGAGAACACAGCAAAACCAGCTGGTCAGAAGAGGTGATCATCCCACTGTACTCAGCATTGGTGCAGCCTCACCTTGAGTGCTGTGTGCAGTTCTGGGCCCCAGAGTTTAAGGATGTGAAGGTCCTTGAATGCATCCAGAGAAGGGCAACAAAGCTGGTGGAAGGGCTGAAGGAATGTCCTGTGAGGAGCAGCTGAGGACTATGAGCTTGTCTGGTTTGGAGTAAAGGAGGCTAAGGGGTGATCTCACGGCTCTCTCCAGCTTCCTGAGAAGGAAAGCAGAGAGGGAGGTGCTGAGCTCTTTTCCCTGCTATCCAGGGACAGGACATGTGGGAATGACTCAAAGCTACATCAGGGAAGGTTCAGACTGGACATTAGGAAGCGTTTCTTTACTGAGAGGGCGGCCAAACACTGGTACAGACTCCCTGGAGAGGTGGTTGATGCCCCAAGCCTGTCAGTATTTCAGAGGCATTTGGGCAATGCCCTTAACAACAAGCTTTAACTTTTTGTCAGCCCTGAACTGTTCATGCAGTTGGACTGGACGGTCACTGTAGGTCCCTTCCAACTTTGAACAGTTCTGTACTAAACATCCCAACACTCTCAGAGGAACCTCCAGTCACTGTTCTCCCGCCCACATGTGCTCACTGCTTAACTTCTACAGCACATGCTGGCCACTTCATGAACTCACTCAAGTAGGAGAAAGCTAACATAACAAATACAGCACCAGTGTAAGGAAGGACTGTGCAGCAGGGAGCAGGAGAAATCAAGGGGAGATGCAGTTAACAGGGAGACTCAGGCTTCTTCCCTTTCACACACAGCTTAGGCTGCAGTTTAACAGACAGTAAAGATGCAAATTCTAAAGAAGAGAAGGAAGCTAAAGTTGCGTCTGAGTTACTACCATAAAACAGTCCTCGCTCCTTCCATTTACAACCCCAGGATCACATACCATACCCTCTCAAAAATGGGAACAAGCACACCACCTGTTTTATTGAACAAAGCATTTAGAAGTTGGATATGCAGTAAATAAAAACAAACAAAACCACTCAGTAAGTAAACCATTTTGTAAAAAGAAAACAAAATTATAAATGCACCTTAAAAACCTGAAATGAAGTGAAGCCAGCAGTCACAGCTACATAAGGGGTAGCAGAAAAGTGAAGAAGGCTGCTTTTGATTTTATAATAAATACAAGAAGAGATAATTTAGACAGCCCAGTGCATCTGAGATACTCTGTCTACACGACACCTCTCAACCACCCTTTCTGGACAATGATCAGCCCAGGCAGAATTGAGGGGTGCAGCGGTACACCTCTGCACCAGCCCTGTGAAACAGTTGCACACTCCTGCCCTGCAGCTGACAGCTCTTGGCTCAGCCCAGCCGCTGTGCCACACACAAGCCTTGGTGCAATTCATAGAATCCTAGAACGTTGAGTTGGAAGGGACACACAAGGATCATCGGGTTGAAATCCTATCCCTGCATAGGACAACCCCAATATTCACACCGTGCATCTGAGGGCGTTGTCCAAATGCTTCTTGAACATTTGCACTCTCCTTCAACTTGCGGCCTTAGGATGAAACATAATAAAAATACTTAAGGAGAGACACTTTATGACCTTGCTTACACAACCATGAACAGTGTGGTGGGAAAGAACAGTGGGCTTAGCAGGTGCCAAGACAGGAAACAAGGCTGCAAGCTCATCATGCAAGCAGGCAATGAACACACCAAGCTTGGCCCTTCAATGGCACAGACATCTCAGAGATCACAGAATCATAGATTGGTTTGCGTTGGAAGGGACCTTAAAGCCCATCCAGTTCTAAACTCCCCTCCCACCAGACCAGGCTGCTCAAGACCCCACCCAACCTGACCTCAAACACCTCCAGGGAGGGGACATCCACAACTTCCCTGGGCAACCTGTGCCAGTGTCTCACCACCCTCATAGTGAAGAATGTCTTCCTAATGTCTAATTTGAATCAACCCCCTTCCAATTTAAAGCCATTCATCCTCATCCTGTCACTACTGTAAAAAGCCCCTCCCCAGCTTTCTGATAGGGCCCCTTCAGCTACTGGAAGTTCTCTTGGAGCCTTCTTTTCTCCAGGCTGAACAACCCTTACCCTCTCAGCCTGTTCGCATAGCAGAGGTGCTCCAGCCCTCGGATCATCTTTGTAGCCACCTCTGGACCCGTTCCAACAGTTCCATATCCTTATGTTGGGCATTCCAGAACTGGACACAGGACTCCAAGTGGAGTCTCACGAGAGCAAAGTAGAGGGGAAGAATCACCTCCCTTGCCCCGTTGGCCACGCTTCTTTTGATGCAGCCCAGGACACGGTTGGCCTTCTGGGCTGCGAGCACCCTTGCCGGCTCAGACAGGCGCAGTCTCCTCACAGCCCTTCACTCACGCCAGCCACGCCGCGATTTCACCGCAGTTTCCCCTTCTCTGCGAGTCAGGCTGCTCTGTGCCCCCCCTACCACTTAACTGGGCCTTTCTGGGGTCTCTCACAGCAGGACACACGCTTCCCCCCTTCCTCAGCTCAGGGTGGGCGGAGCCGTAGCCCCACCTGGATGAAGGCGTTGGCCTGGATGCATTTGGCGGCCTCCACCGTCACGCGGAGGCCGCTGGCCGTGACGAAGCAGGTGGCGTGGTCCTGGAAGTGCACAGCCCTCAGGAGGCTGGAGAGGTGACGCGCGTTGTCCAGGCTGGCGCTCAGCAGGAAGGACTCCCCGCTGATGGGGGGCTGCGCCGACAGCGGCATAGCGGGCCCTCAGCTTCCAGCGCCTGACGGAAAGTGAGTGGCACAGCGGGATGACGGGCGAGCGAAGAGCGGGCGGAAGTGCGGGAGGGCGGAAGGGTCGGAGGGCAGAAGAGCGGAAGTGCAGGAGAGGGGACGGAAGTTCGAGTAGCCGCTCACGGCGTGTGGCGGACAAGATGGCGGCGGCCAAGAGGAAGCGTGAGGCCCAGGTGGCGCGGCCGAACAAGCGGGCTAAGACGGTGCCGAGCGCACCCGAGGCCGCTGCCCCACCGGGCCCGGAGGAGTACAGCATCCCGCCGCCCGTCTCTCAGGTACCACCCGCCCCGCCTCCCGGTGCCGCTCCCTGCCTGGGCCGGGTTGGGGCGCTCCACTCGAAAGGCCCCATGCCCAGGCCTGTGCGTCGAGTGTCTGTGCGCGCGCGCCTCCGGGGGTTGTCTGTGTGTTGGGGGAGGGAGTTGGTGTGCGGGGGCGTCTGTGGAGGGGGAGGCGTCTGTGCGCGTGTGGCTTGGGGTTTGGGGCGTCTGTGCGCGTGTGGCTTGGGGGGGGGCGGGCGTGTGCGCGTGTGGCTTGGGGGGGGGGCGGGCGGGCGGGCGTGTGCGCGTGTGGCTTGGGGGGGGGCGCGTCTGTGCGCGTGTGGCTTGGGGTGGGGGCGGGCGTGTGCGCGTGTGGCGTGGGGGGGGCGGGCGTCTGTGCGCGTGTGGCTGAGGGGGGAGGGGAGGTGTCTGTGCGCGTGTGGCTGGGGGCGGGGGGAGGTGTCTGTGCGCGTGTGACTGTGGAGGGGGGGACGTCTGTGCGCGTGTGGCTTGAAGAGTGTGTGTGTCTTTGCATGTCTCTGTGTGTCTAGGAGTTGTCTCTGTGCGTGTGTGTTCGGCTCTGTGGAACAGCCAGTGCTGCTCCCAGAATAGGATGCTGGGTCTTTTCCAACCAGGCAATTCTATGACAAGGGAACCTGGTAGCTGAACCGGTACAGAGGAGCATTCTCAGAGTTTATAACCCCAGCACAAACAGAAGTAATGTCTGGTAGCATGCAGTTTCTGTGAAAATGTGCAAAAAGTGTTAATCTGGTTGATGAAAATAAGTTTTGTTGCCTTATCATAGACTCACAGAATGGTTTGGGACGTAAGGAAGCTTAAAGCCCATCCATTTCCAACACCCCTGCCGTGAGCAGGGACACTTCTCACTAGATCAGGTTGCTCAAAGCGTCATCGAACTTGTCCTTGAACATTTTCAGGCTTGGGGGTTCACGACTTCTCTGGACAACCTGTGCCAGTGCCTCACCACCATCACAGAAAAGAATTTCTAACTAATGTCTAATCTAAATCACCCTTCTTCCAGTATAAAACCATTTGCTTTTATCACTGCACTCCCCTGATAAAGAGCCCCTCCCAAGCTTTCCTACAGCGCCTCTTTAAGTACTGGAGGGCTGCTATAGGGTCTCTCTGGAGCCTTCTGTTCTCCTGGCTAAACAAGCCAAACTCTCTCAGCCTGTCAGCACTGGATAATTCTGTTCTGTACAAAGGATATGTGGAAATTATGCTGGTTTCATTTACTAATCATCTTGAGAAAGTGCCTCATAGTTTCCTTAAAATGAAAAAAGGTGTCACACATTTACCTCCAAAGTCTCATCACGTGCTCGTCTATAGGAAAAGCTGCATTGTGCTCCGAGGCTGTTGCTGAGCTTATTTCACAGGGCAGGAGGGTGCCCACTGTGAATCAGTAGTGCCTAGGGCTTTCTTAGTACCTAGGTGTGTTGTACAAGTGACAAGCTTTGTGCAGGTGCTCACTGGAGCAGGATGGATGACAATTCTTCATGTAAAAATCTTTGGAGAAAAGTCATTGTGCTTGCTGAGAGAATGAAGCTCTGCAGATGGGCAGATAAAATTAATAATGAGTACTCATCATGTCTTTCTGTCATTAAAATTCAAACATCTGCTGTTGCTGTGTTGTAGTAGTTCTAAGGCCAGAAACTTTCTGTTTAACTTTTGTGTCTTTTTCCTAGGGTAAATGGAAAAACAAGGAGCGAGTGCTTATTTTCTCTTCCCGTGGAATCAATTTCAGAACAAGGCATCTGATGCAAGACTTAAGGACATTAATGCCTCACTCAAAAGCAGGTGGGGTTCAGCATCATCTCTCACTTACGTTTTCAGAATAGTTTTAAACCAAGAACTTCTAACAACCTGTTCTTTTTAAAAATCTGGTACATAACTGTTCTGATGAAACTTCTGTCTTAAACAAACAGCAAACCCCTTTTAGGCCAGTAAATACAACAACTACCATTGTATCCTAATATTTTCTGGGAGGTGACTCCTATGGCCTAAGTCCTGTAAGCGCAGATGTACTTTTGTTGCTCTTTATTGCATGGCTGAAACAACTTGATAGTTATTCCTTATCTTTTATAAATAACAAGTAAAGCTTTTGCAAAAGGACAGACAGTTGAAAGAACTTGATTTACATCAGTTTTGCAGCTTTCAAAATGTTGTTCTTGTCTTCCAGATACTAAAATGGACCGTAAAGACCAGTTGTTCATAATTAATGAGGTAATCTAAGATTTAACTAGTGTTTCTTCTTTTTTTTCTCTGGAAATTCAGTGTGCAAGAGGAAAGTTCAGCGTGCAATAAAGTTCAAAGGATCTCCTGTCAGTTAGAGAAGTTGAAGTTTGTAGATGAAAATCATTGAGGTTCAATAAGCAGTCATGTTAAAACAAAAAGTTGACTTTTGATTAATAAAACCAAAATGAAACCTTTAATTAAACACAGACTTTCTTCATGAAGAGGTAAAACAAGGTGCCTTTCTGCATAGGTGAAAGTTGTATTACAGTAGTTTATACTTGGAAGAGAGGAGGGAACAAATATGCAGCCAGGCTAAACAGTATCATAAGATGTTGGTAGTTCTGAAACTAGAACCTATTGTCACAGCTCATGCTGTGATGTTAATATCCTGGAGATCTTATCACATTGCTTGTAGCCTTGGTGAGGTTGTTACTCCTGGTAATAGATACCTGAGATTTTTCAACAAAACAAGTGCTTCAGCTTAACTTTGGGGATCAGTAGGTGTAATTTGTTAAGGCGAGACCTTTCCATTTGGACTCATATTTTAGAGCAGGGGAAATATTAGAGATCAACGTGGAAAGGTTTTGAAAATGTCTTCAGAATTTTGTAAACTGCTAATTTGATGTGTCTTGTGTAGGTTTGTGAAATGAAAAACTGCAATAAGTGCATTTTTTTTGAAGCCAAAAAGAAACAGGATCTCTACATGTGGTAAAGAAACGTTACGTTTTCTTTGATTTCTGTATATAGCTGAATACGCTTCCATTCTAGCCAAAGTTTCTTACTGTAATAGCAAAGATGCATGCAATAATGTGGCCTAGTTAAACCTCTACTAATTCTGTACTTCTGCAGTTAGTACAATTTTACAATGCGTAATCGGCGTTTGTAAACTGTTTCTAGCAGCTTTTTATGAAATTGTTTAGAAAGGCGGTAATTTTTAAGTTAGTTAAAGGAACTCCATAATGCCATAAAGGTGACTGAAATTACTTCAGTACAAAAATAACAGATCGGAGGGTACTGTAAGAATCCAACATACCTTCTGGCTGCTGTTAATATTTTCCTTTTCTCTCTTCCCCATTACTGGTTACCTGCAGGCTTTCAAACACATCACAGGGACCATCAGCTAAATTCTTAGTCCAGAATGGTAAGTTGGCTGCCATTACTGTGTTTGGACTCTGGCTTTATTTGTACAGTTTTATGTAAATATTAAAATTATCTTTTTAAAAAAAAATCACTGTAGTTCACACACTGGCTGAATTGAAGATGACAGGAAACTGCCTGAGGGGCTCACGGCCCCTTCTGTCTTTCGATCCAGTAAGTACAGATTTTATTTCATCAGGTATGTGTTTGTTTTCTTGACTGTTGTATTTAGCTTTGTATGTAAAATTGCTTTTTATCTTTGTAGACATTTGACAAGGAGCCACACTATGCCCTACTAAAAGAGCTGTTTATTCAGGTCAGTCTGTAGTTCTGCTGTCCAGTTTTTCTTCCTCATTGGAAATGTTTTTTTGGCAAGATACTTAAAAATCTCAAATGCTTTTTTCAGTAGTAGTTTTACTGTTCTGAACTTGTAAAATCTTCAGAGGATTAGGGTCTTGTGCTTACAATCACTGGGACACATGTTCTTAAGTTTTGGGCTTTGAAACGTAATCTGGGATTACAATATTAATTAAAAATGAACCATTTATTATTTTTTTTATTTGGCCTCTTACAATTACAGATACTTAGTAATAACTGCCTTTTATTACAGATATTTAGCACACCACAATATCACCCCAAAAGCCAGCCTTTTGTAGATCATGTGTTCACCTTCACCATTACAGACGAGAGGATCTGGTTTCGGAATTACCAGGTTAGTGGTCTTTTTTAGCTCTTCAGGTGGTGCTCAGTTGTCATGGTTTAGCCCTGCTTCAGCCAATTTTGCCAGCTAAAACTGACCAGCTGTTCCCAGTTCCCTTCTCCACACCCATCCCCAGGGAAAGGGAAGTGAAAGAGAAAATGGAACTGAAACAGCTTTAACAAAATAGTAATAATCATTATTAGAAATAATAAGAAAATAATAAAATATATACAAATATGTCCCCCAACCCCTCAATGCCTATATGTTACCACAAATGCTGCAGAGCAAGCTGGTGAAGGGATCAGCAGCAGGAAAGAGCTGGACATAAGAACTGGATTCAGGAAAACATGGTTTGGGGATCAGGGTCAGACAGACGAGGTCCTCACTGGATGTTGGCCATCACAGAAGAGAACAAGACTCATGATCTCTCAGTTTATACCCAGTATGACATATGTGAAATAGAACAGTCAGTTTGGGGTCACCTGTCCTGTCTGCTCCTCCCTGCAGGTGCAACCCCTTTTTCATCCCTTTCACTTGCAGCTCTGGCAGCTTGAGAATGGCCTTGGTTACCACATGAATAACTATAAGCAATGTCCTTTCTGCGTACCAGTGCCCCTTGTTATCACTGCTAGAGAGAAACACTGACTGAAAAACATGCAGATAACTTCCAGGACATGAAGTTACTTAAGACTTAGCTGAAGTTAGAAAACTGATTCTAGTTTATCTCAAACCACAACGTCAAGTGGAATAATTTCATATGAAATCCTTTGAACCCAGAACTGCTTTATATGTAGAACTGTGTTTGTACAAGTCCAGCTTATCATCTTGGATGGCCTTGTGTCTTGAATTTAGATTCAGTTGTTTATGTATTGTCTATGGAAGGTGCCTGCAAGGTCATACACTTTGATTCAGTTGGTGAGAAAATGTTCTTTTTATTTCAGATAATAGAAGAAGATGCATCTCTAGTAGAAATTGGACCCCGCTTTGTCCTGAACCTCATAAAAATCTTCCAAGGTAGCTTCGGAGGGCCAACACTGTATGAAAATCCCCATTACCAGTCTCCGAATATGGTAAACAACCTTGTCTTCTCTTTCATGTAGCAACTCATTTTAAAACCAATCCTGCAGTCTGTGGAGGAAAATCATACATGCCTTTCCATGAGACCTTTTGTAGGAAAGAGTGCCCTAGCTGATCACCATTTGAGAACAGAGTCATTGTGTAAAAAATTCATGTCACTGAAAATGTGGCAGGATGCTAAGAATTTTGACAGATAAGCAGAAAAATTGCCACCTGTTTAATACCTGATATCTCCCATCTTGCTTATTTGAAATTTGATGTAATTTAAATTCTTACCTTTTAGCATCGACGACTGGTAAGATTGTCAGTGGCGGCTAAGTTTAGAGAGAAACTGCAAGTGAAGGAAGCACAAAAGATTAAGAAAGCAGGAAGCAAGGTGCTTGTTAAAGAAGATCCCACTGAAGTGGTCTTTGAAACTCCCACTGAAGAAAAGCCAGTGGAAATACAGCTTGTGAAACCAGAGTCAAAGCCAATTGTTAAAGATAAAAAGAAGCCACGCAAAATTCAGAGGAAGAAGCAAAAAAAGCTTTTCAGAACTGAAGCATCAGCATAAATGTGACAAGTGATGGAACTAGCTATATGACATAATATTGTAAATACTTGTTTTTACAGGCAAAACTAACTGGACTTCAGTTTCAAGTAAAGAAAATGTTTATTAGGCTTGAGTTCGCAGTCTTACTATCTTTCTGTCTTTGAGAAGATTTTGGTTTTGAAAAACAACATGGGAACAGAGAAAGGGGAATAAGACACTCCAGATAATTCTGCTTTTGAGAACTGGCCTTTTACACTTAGAATCATAGAATCCTAAGGTTGGAAGAGATCGAGTCCACCTGTACCTGTCTCCCCACTAAACCATGTCCCTAGGGAACTCTTCCACCTGTCTTCTAAACACCTCCACCACCTCCCTGGGCAGCTGTTCCAATCCCTGACCACCCTGTCAGTGAAGAAATTCTTCCTAATGTCCAGTCTAAACCTCCCCTGGTGCAACTTGCGGCCATTTCCTCTTGTCCTATTGCTTGTCACTTGTGAGAAGAATAACTTTGGGGGACGGCTCACTGTATCGTGTATAAGGAATAAAAATTAATGGGTAGTTGTTAATGCTCATCATGAACCAGAAATCAATCTGACAG
This sequence comes from Neomorphus geoffroyi, assembly GCA_033558235.1. Classification (NCBI taxonomy): domain Eukaryota; kingdom Metazoa; phylum Chordata; class Aves; order Cuculiformes; family Neomorphidae; genus Neomorphus; species Neomorphus geoffroyi. The sequence continues at coordinate 5,858,186 of JAUMJM010000048.1, forward strand.
CATTAGAAAATCCTTCTAAAAGTTTTAACTTTATAGGAATTCTGTCTTGGGGTGTGTTATTGGTTTTTGGTTGGTTTTTTTTCTTCTCATAATCCCCAGGGAAGGTGAAGGGTTATTGACCTTTAAATTGCTCTTTTTATTAATAGTAAAAAAGCTGCTACTTTTGTCTGTAATAGCTCCTGTACCTAACCAGATTCTTGGCACCTGAAATGCAGCTGTGCGGCAGAAACAGGCTAAGACAGGATTCTAGCCCTTCATGACCAAATTCAGTGCAGGTTTCCTAGAGGGAATAGAGGGAAGAAGTACAACGCTCTCTGTGATTGAGCACCAAAACCGCACACCTACAGTAGCCTGAAATAAGATTGTCTGTGGTTCTCTGTCAAACCAACAGTGCTTAAAAGTACAGAATTCCACACTGTTACACCCTTACACATGCAAGCAACCTTTTTTCTTTTTTACAAAAATGCTCTTCTCTTTGTTGAACTATATGGGTTGTTTAGGTCTCGTCTTTTGAAGTACAGTGAGTCCATAGAGATTTTTCCATATAAAATTTGCAAATAAGCTTTCAAAATTGCTTAACAGTCATTATGACCAAAAGCTTTGATTTTGCCTGCTGCTAATGCGTGTACTTCAAATGCAGCAGAGCTCCTTGTGCACTGATGAACAGCAGAAAGTTGAGTTTGATTCACTGTTGTTCTTGCCCACTCTCTGACAGTAGCACTGTCTCAGAGCTGCAGCATGAGGTCAGCATTAATTTGGGGCTGTATTTTCATTAAGCTTTTAGGAAGTTGTTGTCTGCATCTGTCCCTTTTCCAGATGCAGTTAAAGTTGTTCAGCCTGGAGAAGAGGACACTGAGAGGGGATCTCACAGGTGTTTGCTGCCTTCTCACTAGGGAAGGAGGTGAAACAGGTGCTGATCTCTCTTGTGACCTATGATAGGACTTGAGGGAATGGCAGGAAGATGTGCTAGTGGAGGTTTAGATTGGATATTAGGAAGAGGTTCTTCACCCTGTGGGTGGTGGAGCACTGGAACAGCTCCTCAGGGAAGCAGTCATGGCACCAATTCTGCCAGCATGCAAGAAGCATCTGGACAATGCCCTCAGTCACACGGTGTGAATGTTGGGAGTGTCCTATACAGGGATATTAATTCGATGATCCTTTTGGGTTCCTTCCAACTCGGATGATTCTATGAAATGAGTTGTGGTATTTGTCAGTTATCGGGTGGGGGGGAGGCACGGGAAGCAGCTTATAACTGTTCGCTCAGAGACAGTCTCACAACATCAGTCGCTGACCAGACCAAAAAATTTCAACCGTAATTGGGTGAGACTTTCTCTGTAGTGCTCAGCAAAAGTCTGATTCCAATGAATTTTTCTTTACTGATTTTGGCAAATAGGTACAGAACTCTGTTGGGGCTGTATCTTCGTTACCTTTCCTTTAGTCTGTTTTCCAGTTCTAGCCAGACCTCATGACCTGGTTCTTTCACTGGCTCTAGTACTGTCTCCCTGTCCACTCTCCTAGCTTCCCCATATTTCTGGGTCTTGCTTGTGCCATGTTTCTGTTTGGTTCCTCTGTTGGTTCCAACCTCTGGCATCTTGGTGCTATGAACAGACAATGCTGGCACAAGAGGAAATTAAGTGCTAAATGTTATCCCATCCTCTGCAATGAGTTGGTCTGTGTGTCGTCTGATTGGAAAGAGACTGGTGAATACAAATATTTGCTCAGTTTATATAGCCTGATAGAATCACAGAGTATCTCAAGTTCGAAGGGACCCATGAGGATCAAGTCCAACTCTACTCCTTGCAGGACTGCCTGAAAATAAACTACACGATTAAAAGCATTGTGCAGATCCTTCTTGGACTCTGACTGGCTAGGTGCCATGACCATTTCCCTGGGAGCCTGTTCCAGGGCTGACCAACCAGTGAAGAACCTTTTCCTAAAGTTCAACCTGAGCTTTCCCTGATGCAGCTTCAGTCCACTCTGTGTGTCCTGTCACTGGTCACAGGAGATCAGCAGCTGCTCACCTTGAGGAAGCTGTAGACTGTGATAAGGGCAGCTGTCAGCCTTCTTTTCTCCAAGTTGAACGGACCAAGTGACCTCAGCTGCCACTACGACCTGTGAGCCCTTTCATCATCTTGGTCCCATCCTCTGTATGCACTCAAATAATTTGATGTTCCTCTTGCACTGAGTGACCCCAAACTGCGCACAGTACTGGAGGTGAGGCCACACCAGTGCAGTGTAGAGTGAGTGGGACAGTCATCACTTTTGACTGGCCACTTACTCTGTGCTCAATGTACCTCAAGACATGGATAAGCCTTTTTGGCTGCCAGGGCAGCCTGGTGACTTATATTCAGCTTGACATCAAGATCTTCCAGATCTCATCATCCAAAACTCAGTTCATGCAGTGCCAACTGGTATACGTCTAATCTAGAGAGAAAGTGATGCGAGCCAAAGCTGGGATCTTTCAAGGGTACCGGTGTCCAAAAAAATAAGTTGACATTGATAGCCTGAGGCTGTGCCTCTGACCCAAGCAGTCACAGAAACTCCATCGGGTTATTTGACATTGGGTTACTGAGACTGGGGCCTGGTGGTAGGGGTGGGACAGTGTCTTCCCAGACTTTTTAGGGTCTGCAACACAAGTGTTATAAGGAATATCTGAGGGAACTAGGGCTGTTCATCCCAGAGAAAAGGAGGCTGAGGGGAGACCTTATCACTCTACACCTGCCTGAAAGGAGGCCTTACTGAGGCGGGTTGTTGGTCTCTTCTCTCAAGTGACAGGATGAAAGGAAATGCCCTCATCTTGTGGCAAGGAAGGTTTGGATGGGATATTATGAAAAAATTCTTTACTGAAGGTGTGGTGAAGCATTGGAACAGGCTGCTCAGGGAAGTGGTGGAGTTGCCATCCCTGGAGGGGTTCAAAAATTGTGTAGATCACAGAATCATAGAATGGTTTGGGTTGGAAGGAACCTTAAAGATCATCAAGTTCTCACCTCCATGCCACTAGACCAGGCTGCTTGCCTTGGGACATGTGGAAAGGGATCTGAGCGTTCTGATCGATGGCAGTTGAACATGAGCCAGCAGTGCCCTGGGAGCCAGAAGAGCCAACCGCGCTCTGGGGTGCATCCATCACGGCATCACTAGCTGGTCGAGGGAGGGGATTGTTCTGCTTTTCTCCACACTGATGCAGTCCCACCTTGAGTGCTGTGTGCAGTTCTGAGCTCCACAGTACAAAAAGGACATCAAGCTACTGGAGGGTGTCCAGAGGAGGCCATGAAGCTGGTGACGGGTCTAGAGGGGAAGTTGTATGAGGAGAGGCTGAAGTTACTTGGTCTGTTCAGCCTGGAGGAGACTGAGAGGGGATCTCATAGCTGTTTAGTGCCTCCTCACAAGGGAAGGAGGTGAAACAAGCACTGATCTCTTCTATTTGTGACCAATGATAGGACCCGGGGGATGGCAGGAGGATGTGCCAGGAGAGGGTTAGGTTGGATTTTAGGAAAAGGTTCTTCACCCAGCGGGTGTTGGAGCACTGGTGCAGCTCCCCAGGGAAGCAGCCATGGTGCCAAGGCTGACGATATTCAAGTAGCATTTGGACAATGCCCTCTGTCACACGATGAGAATATTGGGGTTGCCCTATGCAGGGACAGGAGCTGGACTAGATGGTCTTTTTGAGTGCCTTCCGACTGGTGGCATTCCCTGATTCTGTGGTTCAGTCGGTGCGGTAGGCTGATGGTTGGGCTGGGTGATCTTAGAGGTCTTTAGAAACCTTAACGAGTCTACGAGTTTAGGATTCTCCTTTGGGCGGGCCACGCTCGACCCTCCTGCCGGCTCCGGGGCCCTCTCGCCCCGCCTCCCTCTCGCCCCGCCTCTCTCTCGCCACTCCCGCGAGGGCGGAGGCGGCGGCCCCGACTCTTCGCGCTGACCGGGCCGCGTCGATGGCCGCGCTTCCTCCTCGTGCAGTCGCCGCCATGAAGTGTCACTACGAGGTGCTGGGCGTGCGGCGCGACGCGAACGAGGAGGAGCTGAAGCGCGCGTACCGGCGGCTGGCGCTGCTCTGGCACCCTGGTACGGGCACGGCGCGGGGGGGGAGGGGACGGTGCTCGAGGGGGACGGTGCTCGGGAAGGGACGGAGCAGCGCCTGTTCCTCGGGTCTCGGGGGGTGGTGTAGGGCAGCGCCTGTTCTTGGGGGCCGGGGGCGGGACAGGGCAGCCCCTGTTCCTCGGGGTCGCTGCTCGGAAGTGGGGACGGGACGAGCCAGTCCCCGGGACTCGGAGCAGCCCCTTGTCCATGCAGTCAGTGCTCGGGGGGGAGGACGGCGCCGCCTCCCTTGTACCGGTGCTCGGGGCGGGGGGACGAGGCAGCCCACCTTGTGCCCGGTGCTCGGGGCCGGGGGACGAGGCAGCCCACCTTGTGCCCAGTGCTCGGGGCCGGGGGGACGAGGCAGCCCCCCTTGTCCCCGGTGCTCGGGACCGGGGGGAAGAGGCAGCCCACCTTGTGCCCGGTGCTCGGGGCCGGGGGGACGAGACAGCCCCCCTTGTCCCCGGTGCTCGGGGTTGGGACGGGCCAGCCCGCCAGTCCCTGGGGCTCGGGGTGCCTCTTGTCCCCGTGGTCAGTGCTGATGCAGAAGAGGAGGTGGGTGGCAGACCTTTGTTCCCGCAGTTGGTTCTGGGGTGGCGGTGCCATCAGGTGCAGGGAGTGGGGTTGAGGGGCTGCATTCACAGCATGGCATAATGTGGTGGCTGTGCTGGCCCCGCAGCAGACGCTGCCATCCTGGGTACTTTGCTTAACCTTCCACCAAATTGTTTTACAGACAAAAACCTACACAACGTGAAGGAAGCAGCAGAACAATTCAAGTTAATCCAGGCAGCGTACGATGTGCTCAGTGACCCCCAGGAAAGAGCCTGGTGAGCAGTCCGTGTCCAATAGCAGTCTGGAAAGGGATCCTTTGGTTCTGGCTTAGCCAGTGCCTTAGTTTGCTTCTTGCTGGGTCTTGCAGCACTGGCCACTTTGGTTCAGGCTGTGCTTTGGTCGAGAGCTACGAGCTGTGGGGCATCATGGGGAGACATTGCACCCTCGTGGGGTTTCAGGGAGTGATGGAGAGCTCGGCATCAGGCGTTTGTGCCAGGGCTGGCTTCTGTGCGATTCACACCTCCCAGAGCACGTGAGCCTAGGTATCCCTGTCCCTGTGGTCACAGCCTTCCCTGCCTTGGGGACAAGAGCCAGCCCTACCCTCTGGGCATGCATGATACCGAAAATGGTGGCAAACAAATTGTCTAATTGTTGTTAAAGCAGCATCCTTTATTTTAGCGCTGGGTGGCATGAGGGAATGATTTCCATCAATCATGTGCAAGAGCTAGTTACAGAATATATATCCAACTTACATGCGCATGTACAAACTCTCCCAGCATCTCAGCTTATTCTGTTACTTTCCAAGGACTAATCTTATTATGAACTTCACAACAGCCAAGTCTCTGCTCATTAGAGCTTTGAAGCTAATTCTCTGTCCGGCCTTGAGTTTTTTAGATAAGTGTAGAAATATTGTCTGGGTACTGCACTATTCAAAAAACATAGTATCAGAAGAACAGTCTGTGTCTGTTTAACTTTCATGAATACTGCCACTTAGATATTGCTTAACTGAAGTTAGTTAGAAAAATAATTCTAAAGTCAAAATATTTCACACTCTGCAATAACAACCACTTCTTGTATCACGCAGGGTTTGATGTGATACTGATGGCTGCAGATGGTCAGTTATAATGACAGTCTGAGTGTCCTGTTTCTGTAACAGTCCTGACTTGAAATACGCACACAATTCTCTTTTTAAGACTTGCAAGGAACTGAATTTTTCTTGTTTCCCTTTGGCGCGTATTGCATACTCCAAGTCAATATTTGCATGGCCTTCTTAGAATCATAGAATGGTTTTAGTTGGAAGGGACATTAAAGATCATCTGGTTCAACCCTCCCTGCCACAGGCAGGGACACCTTCCACTAGATCAGGTTGCTCAAAGCCACATCCAGCCTGGCCTTGAACACCTCCAGAGATGGGGCATCCACAGCTTCCCTGGACAGCCAATTCCAGTCTCATTTTCTCATTGGCTGAAGCAGCTACCATATTATGTAGCCAAAAGCACTTGTACTAAGTTCGTCCTCTTTTAAAGGAAAGTACTGGTTTTCAGTTTTTATATACTAATACAAGATTTGGGGGTTTTTTTTGGTGTGTGTTTAAGTATCGGATGATTTAAATAACATCCTACCCATTTCTGAAAGCTTATTGAAGCATCTTCCTCAAATGTGTTTGCTACCTTCCTGTTAAAAAATTGCTGCTACAGATATTGCAGATGAGATAGTAAATTAAAGATCAAGAGGGAACATTTACTGGGCCTATCTTTTGTTTTTCTCTGTGAAGATTTTTGGATGTTGGACACAAATTCCAGGCACTGTGCTAAGATGTGTGTTGAAATGGTACATGTACTGTGTTGGCTGTTGATTACCAGCACTTGGGATTGTTCTGTGTTGCTGCATCCTTGCTATTGTGAATTTTTCCCAGGTATGATAATCACAGGGAGACTCTGCTGAAAGGGGGAGCTGATGGAGATTATCAAGATGATAGTTTAGACCTACTGCACTACTTCACTGCTAGCTGTTACTCTGGATACGGAGATGACGAAAGGGTAATGAATTTATTCATATTTAATGAATCAATTCAAATTTCATGAAAAGTGTCAGCATTTGCCTTGTGTTGAAAACCTATGTGTGGAATTGTTGAGCACAGGTAATAATAATGCTTACACAAATCTTTCTAAAGCGAAGCTTACACTGGATGTTTAGGGAAGCTTTAGTTCTTGCTCATTGTCCAACAATTATTTTGATATGATTTCCAGTTATACCATACATCTGCAGAGTGTGTGTGTATATTTTATGTGTATGTTGTATAGCGAAGCATTCCAATGCCTCGCTCTATTTAGAAATAACTTTTAACAAGCTAGAATGCATCAAGCTAAGGAAAAACAGTGTAATAACAGTGCCTGGGGGAAGTGTGCTTTCTGTGCTTGAATTTCCTGTTAGATTTTCATCATATCAGAAAAGGATTAGAAAAACCTCTGCCAGAGAGAATCTTTATCTGTCTTTGGATTACTATGGATGGGTGTGTTAGTAACATCTTAATTTAGAAAGTAAAGAGATAGTTAAGATACTTAATGAATTTTGTATTTGGAAAGTCCTCCAGACTTGGTCCTGTGTGCAGTATCTCCAGCATGCTAAAACTTTTTTTGATTTGGAATTGAATACAAGAGCTTGATGAGCTAGAGAGGCAAACACCAAACAAAAGAGATGGAAATAAAATCAGTGGGTGAGAATGGGAACTTTCTTAAACAGAAGGGTCTTGCTATCTAAAGCAAGAGCTTAGCAGGCCTGATTCTGAGTTGCTGTTGCAGAACTGTAACATTTCTCTAAATACATTGCTTTAGCTGAGCCTTTGTACATCTGTTATTGAGCCACGCAAAAGGAATTATAATGTTTTTATTTTGTTTTATTTTTTTAAAATTTCAGGGATTCTTTACAGTCTATCGACAAGTTTTTGAAAAGATTGCAGAAGAAGAGATGGAATACATGACCCAGAAAGACGCTGAAGAATTCCCTATGTTTGGATTTTCCCAAAGTGACTATGATACGGTAAGAACAATTGTAAATCTGAACTGAAATTAACAAAGTAAAGTAATTTCTTTGCCTCACACTGAAATGAAAGGAAAGGCTTCTGCTAATCTCCAAGTTGAATACAAACCCATCTGTCTTCTGTCTTTTCTAGTACTGCAGACCATTACTGTAAAGGAAGTGCTTCTGTTCTGATTCATAATATTGAGGTGAATTGAAATTGGTATTTCCTGTTGTACTGTATTATTAGCCAGTAAATTCTCAATTATTAGAGTAAATTCTCAAACGCTTCATAGGGCTAACCATCAGCTACACCAATGGAACTGAAGAGTCTTGTCTCATTTGAGAAAACTGCATAGCATTTACTGCATAACACAGCCTGCAGAAAATAGCAGATGTGGTGTTTGAGCTGCACTGCGAGCTCCCACTATGATACTGTTGTTATGTACAGTTATTCTGTTGTGAGATATAATTTCAAAAATATTATGACCTTTCCCGTGGGAAGCAAGAAAAGAAAATGTGTGGGACACTTGAATTCTTGTCAACTGGTTTGCCAACTATTTGTGGTATTCTATCATACTTACTTTTTTTTTTTTTTAAGGTGAACAGTATTCCTGTGTTGAAATTAAATAGTAAAGTAATAGCACTTTCCTCAGCAAGTAAATGCGTAGTATCAATGTACTCAGATGTTGCTCTTAGTCTGATATTTTTCTTTTGCTTTTAGAGTTGCACAGAATGGCTAATTATTTAAGAAACTTAAATACTTCAGAAGTAACTTCAATGGTATAAAACTTGGCTGGAGTTGGAAACAAAGTTAAAAAACAAACTAAAAAGTGTTGAATGGGTGTTAGAATGTCAAGTAAAATTACAGGATGGTTTAACAAATGGAAATTTCTCCCAGACTACCTAATATCTCTGAAACTGCTAAAATCTGTCTTTAAATGGAATTATCTTGACGCATGTTTTTGAAACTTCTTGTTTTGAAGCCATTGGATAGATTTGATTATAGACCTAAAATAGCTTTTATGCTGTCAATTAATAACTAACTAGAAAAATGGCTGAAATTCTAACAGTTTGCAGTGTTCTGGAAGAAGAATGCTCACCTTTTTTTTTTTTTTTTTTTTAAAAAAAAACCCAACAGATTCATTGGAGTATTTTAGGGGAAACAGCCTCAGTTAAATGGGAAAGTCTTTATCTCTGTGATTTTATATTCAGATGTAGGTTGGACTTGATGATCTCAAAGGTCTTTTCCAACCTTATGATACTGTGATACATTACACTGTCAGAAAACTCCAGCATTGCCATGCCAGCTTCTTTACTTGGTGGGAGTATTGTGGGAAAAGGGAAAAGAGTTTCAGAAGGGAGCTACAAAAACTACAGAGGCTTCAAAATTTGTGATATGAATGCTCTGTGGTTCAGTCTAATGAGTTCATTTCACAAGCTTGAGAGGCAGCTCAATCAATGCCAGGCAGCCAGGGAAGATGTTCCGAAGTCTGTGACTTCAGAAGACTTTCTGGGAAGAGAGAAATTGCAGGTCAATTTGATGCAGAAACAAAAGCAATCATCTCCAAGTATAAGTAGCAGGTAAAACAAAATCCACGCAGGAATTGGGCAAGAGCTGCTGTACAGTGTTCTTGGGAATGTCAGACATGCTTGTATTTCAGGTAGCTACTGAGGAGGAAAGTCTTAGCTCATGCAGCTGGTGAAGGGGAAACTGATCCCTGTCTTCAGCTGATAGCCATACATCCTTTTGCACAGAAGATATCCCCTTCTGAAGCAGGAATCTGAGACAGGGAGTCTAATCTCACTTAAGTTAAATTGGATTAAATGTGAATATTTGTTGGTTATTATAACCAATATATTTATATTAGGGTTTTGTTATAGCAGAGAAAAAGTGCGTAGTAACTTACCTGCCTGGGGCCATAGCCAGGAACCTTTGCATGTGGGCAGGCCATTAGAAATTAGAGTTGAGGAGTTGATAGTTGTAGTCCATGTGAATACCAGTGGCAGAAAGAGGGGAAGGGGAGATACTAGATGAAGAGTTATTAAACTGTTAAATACTTCTGTGAGGTATTCTAAAGTCTAAACAGAGGTGCACGTAGGAGTAAGTAGTAAAAAAGGCAGCTTAGTGGGCCAAGTAAAACAAGAAAGCAGTTTAGGCATATCTTGTTTCCTGAATATGTGAAATGCATAAGGGGAATAGAGAACAAAACAGAAAATAATTATTATGCCATTTTAATAATCCAGAATTTGCTCATGAATAGTAAAAGGAGGGAGAATAAAGAAAGACTATTTACTATTTCCTTTAGTCTGAAAGCTAGAGGGTGTCATGTTAACCTGCAGTAATACAATTTGTTAACAAAACGAAAGTGCATCTTCACATACACCCTTGTTAAACCGCGCAAGTCATGACTCCATGCTATTGTATATACCATTTACATGGGTTAATAAAAGAGATATCAAAGCAATTCAGGAAAGCAAAATCCATCAAGGGCTATTAATTTCTGTCTTGCACTGGAAGCAGAGAGACTACACATGAAAGAAATAGCATTACGTACATGTGCTGGTTTTATTACTCTTCATGCTTGTCATTGGCTGCTGTTGGAAATGTGTCATTGACTTGTTAGTATAATGTAATGTGGTGGTTCTAAGGCAACACGTGCATATGCCTGCTTGCAGACAGCATATCCGATTCTGACTGTGCTTTTCAGTTTGACAGGAAAACTACAGCAAAGCTAAGTAGCTGGACACCAGCATCAGCACAATCTAGTCCTGCAAGGGAATAGCTTTTAAAAGTTGCAGTTTAGAATAGTTTAGAAAAAGCTGTAATTTGGCGAGGTTTCATAGGTTAAAGATTATATTGGAGGTTTTTCTAAGCCTTCATGTAATTTCTCTGTACTCTGTGTGAAAACGGTGGCCTATGTAGAAGATGGAAAACTGCTTTGGAAGTCCTGAATTATTTGGTATAGTTTTCATCCCTCTAAATAAGTGACTTGTTTTGTTGTGGTGGTTTTTTTTTTGTTTTTTTTGTTTTTTTCTCTTGTAGGTAGTCCACCCTTTTTATGCATATTGGCAGAGTTTCTGTACTCAGAAAAACTTTGCCTGGAAAGAAGAATATGACACACGACAAGCCTCAAACCGCTGGGAGAAGCGAGCTATGGAAAAAGAGAACAAGAAAAAAAGAGATAAAGCAAAGAAAGAGAGGAATGAACTAGTTCGTCAACTAGTAGCCTTTATTCGTAAAAGAGATAAAAGAGTGGAGGCTCATAGAAAACTTGTAGAAGAACAAAATGCAGAAAAAACTAGGAAAGCAGAAGAATTTCGGAGGCAGCAGAAACGCAAACAAATCAAGTATGTAAACATGGAACACATCTTTTCCTTTAAACTTGGAAAAACTATCCATGAGGGTACCATATAGAATTAGATGCTATTAGTAGCTCCACTTGCTGTGTTAAACATCCTTGAAAATCTCATTTATGAGTTTTGATCTAACGTCTGAGGTTTTTAAAACCTGAATCTCTCTGCATTGTACTGACAGTTCTGAGTCCAGGCACTAGGTGGAGCAAAATTCAGCTGTGCTGAACTTTGATGCACTGTTTGATAACCTGAGACACACTTAGACCGGGAAAACTGAGTTGGTACATTCCCATAGTGCTGAGTGACGGAGTACCATCTCCTTGTCATTTTTGTGGTCCTGTTCTGTTTGTGGGTTTCGATCTTGCAGCAGGTAAAAGCAGCTGCAGTGCTGTCCTGATGTCAGCTTAATATTGACGAGGCTTCATAGTATTTTGTCCCTGAAATTCAAGTGCGATCCACCTACATTAATACTTCTTTGCTTGCAACATAGGTGTGCCCATTGATATCACAGATTAACTGCTCAGATTTCCAGGCCCTACAAGCAGTTGCTCATTTCATCATATGTTCAGGACTTTCCTCCTAAAATACCAAGAAAAACAAGTTATCTTTTTAAAAAATACTATTTCTGTAATTCCCATCTCATAAACACAATGTAGAAGTTATGATATTGTTCTACTTATAGGCTTGCTGAGCAGTATAAAGAGCAGAGCTGGGTAAGTATGTCAGATCTGGAGAAAACACTGCAAGAAATGGAGGCACAGTATGAAAAGGAGTTTGGAGATGGATCAGATGATGAAGATGAATTAGAAGAACAAGAGACAAATGGCGTCAAAGGTGCGTGGTCTGGGAGCTGATCTGTAGTGAGTCATTGCGGCCCAAGTGCTGGCTCAGTGTACTTAGAGCCCCAGATCCATAGTTCTGGCTGCAGTGCAACTTCTTGCCTGCAACTGAGGGGTGCCAGGCTGGAATCCGGCCTCTCTTGTGTTGCTCATTGGATCAGGCTACAGTTAATTTATGCTAATGTGTGATTTGGTGAGATGGTCTTAATCTGTCTGTATGCCAATAATGCAAAGAAGCTGAATGTCTGTGTTGTGACTATTTGCTGGGGATTTAAGAGTGGCTTACTCAGAATTGCCCATCTGACTTTGTCTCTCTGATCCTCACCAATCTCTTCAGACAAACTGAATGATAAGACTGAAGGAGCTGAACCTGCTGGTCGTCTTTACTGCCCTGCTTGTAACAAGTGGCTGAAAACCATGAAAACGTAAGTACTTGTGGTTGGGGATTCAGGGGTTGGGTTGTTGGGTTCTAACTTTTTTAAAAAATGGGTTTCAAGTAATTTTTAATTGCATATAACAATCAGTGTCATCTTTCCAGTAGACACATTGTCAGGCCAGAATTTTCCATACTTAAGGGTGATGGATAAAGGACCTGTTATTAATTTATATATAAATACAACAGTGTTTGCTCAGAGCTACCTGCAGTCATGATCTGCTGGTCTTCACAGCATTAAAGGTCACCAAAAATCAAAGAAGCATCGAGAGATGGTAGCAATGTTACGACAGCAGCTGAAAGAAGAAGAAGAGAAATTTTCTATGTCTGTGGATGATGAAAACGTATTATATACCAAAGAGGATGAAGAAACGGACGACATGCCCAAGCAGAAGTACTTCATAATTGGTTTTAAACTTTTTATGACTAATGATTTAATAAGTCTGGGAGACCCTCAGAGGGAGCTTCTGATGAGTTATAGTTGTGTTGGAACTCACAGTATTGTGTGATTTAAAGTATCTCTTAGCATCAGAGTTCCAATAAAATGCACAGGTTAGTCTGACTGGATTTGAATGTGGTAGGATAATAGTATCATATTTTCTCTGTTTCATAAAGTTGACATGTTACAGAAAAGTAGCAATTGTTATTTTTTGAACAGGGAAACTTGCACTGGGCCAGTGTTTATTGATTTGCTACTTTTTTGGTACTTAGCTGGATGTTGTCACACAGAAAATTAGTGTACTTAAAAACAGAAGTGATGAAGTAAGTTGCACAGCTTCATTTTTTGAATGGTGAAAGCATAATGCCAACAATCTCACTAGGGTCTTGATCTAGTATCTCTGCTCATGGCAGAAGGGTTGGAATGAGATGATCTTTAAGGTCCCCTCCAACCCAAACCATTCTGTGATTCTGTGATCTTCAGGTTCAGTCTGAGCAGAATAAATATTTTACTAAATTCAATGAGTAGTTTAAGAGAACTGTTGTTTTCATTTTAGGTGTGAGTAATTTTCTTTTTGTGGCTACTGTCTCTAGTATCATGTTAAGGTGATAAGCAAAACTATAACTTGGCACCTCTTCAGAAATTGTACTTGTGTTTTCCTTTACCTGAAAAGAGATAATTTTAAATTCATATTTTACAGACTCTCGAAGAAGCAGAGGAAGAGAAGGGAGGTATGTAGTCATATAATGATATTCAGGGAACTTTGCAACCCAGTTTTGTTATCTCCTAACTTATTTTTCAGGAGAAAAACAGTTAAAAAAGAACTTTAAATTCTACAGAAATTGAAGACTGTTTTCAGATACTTTATATTCTTCTTTTTACTGGAAAATAATTGTTTTTACATTTATTGTGATCATATTTTATGATAATAATCTCATAGACCTCACTTTGTTCTGTTTGTGCAGATCCTAATCGATGTGGTGTTGGCTCCAAAAAGGCTACAGTCTAAAGTGCAAAGAAAACAAGCTGGAAACAGGCAGACAGGGAGAGTGCAAGGAGTTGGTCAGAAATGCCAATCATGGCCTTGATGTGTTAGCAGCTCAGTTGCTTGGTGGTAGTTTTCTGATTTGGTTGCTGGAGTTATGATGTATTGTTTGGAAATTTCCAACTTAGGAAAAAAAAAGTAACATGTAATTGGCATCCTACTGACACCAGTTGGGGGAACCTGCACATCCATTCCACCTTTTACTTGCATTGTAAACACAAGAAACACCAATCTGTTGTACTCCAGGATCTGAGTCTGGGCATGATAGGACAGATCTGTTCTGGGGTGAAATTAAAAAACTATGGCGTATTTCAGACTTGAGTGGCAGAACTGCATAGCGAGCAGACTGTTCTGTCTGCCTTCCTCAAACTTGATCCTTTTGAAGTTTGACCTCTTCTCTACTGAATGCCTCAATTCTAGCCTTATCCCAGCGAGCTATCTGTAACCAGGCCTTGCCTCTTCCATCCTTTCCCCAGGATGGTCTTTTGTCTTCCCCAAACCTAATACCTCTAGTCTCCTGTTATGCGTTCACCTTCTCTGTCCTCTTCCAAATCGTCATACTAAAGAAACTTCCCTGAGACTTTCAAGGAATTAAATTTTCCTAGCTTCCCTTTGGCTGGTATTGCATATTCCAAGTCAATATTTGTGGGGCCTTCTTGGAATCATAGAATGGTTTTATTTGGAGGGGACCTTAAAGATCATCTGGTTCCACCTCCCCTGCCATGGGCAGGGACAACTTCTGTTGGATCAGGTTGCTCAAAGCCTCATCCTGCCTGGCCTTAAACACCTCCAGGGATGGGGCATCCATGAGTTCTCTGGGCAACCTGTACCTCTCCAACCTCATAGAAAATAATTTCTTAATATTTAATCTGTATCTCCCCTCTTTCAGCTTAAAAGCGTTCTCCCTCATCCTATGCCTGCACTCCCTGATAAAGAGCTCCTCCCCAGCTTTCCTGTAGCCGGCTTCAAGTACTGGAAGGCTGCTATAAAATCTTCTGGAGCCTTCTCTTCTGGCTAAACAACCTCAACACTCTCAGCCTGACCTTGTATGGGAGCTGTTCCAGGCCTCTAATCATCTTTGTGGCCCTTCTCTGGACTCATTCTAATAGATCTATGTCCATCCTGTGCTATGTCCATCTTTCCTCCATGCAAGCCATTTGGGTGCTGTTCAACCGCTGCCTCCTCAGTTTGAAATTTGAAGGTCTTGTTCTTACTGTGTAGGTAGTGGAGAGGCACCTCGTTTCCCATCACTTTGGGTCACGAAGACTTCTGCAGACCAGCCAGTAGGTGCCACTCTAGGGTAGCATGAGCTGGAATCTAGTGCAGAGAGATTCCTCTGGAAGCATGACTTCTATCATCTACCGAGCTTTACTGAAGAGTGCAGGGAATTGCTGTGGTTTTTATTTTCTTTTCCTCAAGATAGATAGATTAGCTAAGTTTTTTCAGGTTTCCTTCAGACATGTCAGGTGTTGATCTTTTGCTAGACTGTATGTTTTGAGTCTACCTTTGTCTTCTGGTGTGTGGAAAGGGCTGCTTGTGTTTCTGGCCTTAGAGAAGGAAAACTGTTTATCAAGCCTCAGTTAGCTCAGTTACTTTGGCTGATGTATCCTAGTGTAGGTGTCTGGCACAAAAAACTTTAGCCTAAATAATTAACATGTTATTAACAAGTTACAAAGAAATCCATTATCTTATAATGTGAAATGGTAGCCAGAACAGAATGAGCCCTATGTATAATTAAAAGTTACCTT
Source organism: Neomorphus geoffroyi (assembly GCA_033558235.1). Classification (NCBI taxonomy): domain Eukaryota; kingdom Metazoa; phylum Chordata; class Aves; order Cuculiformes; family Neomorphidae; genus Neomorphus; species Neomorphus geoffroyi. The sequence goes on from JAUMJM010000048.1 coordinate 5,873,688, forward strand.
CATTTTCCTCTTCCACAGTTCTAGAGGCTGTTTTATTGGCGTTTCTTCCCTTCATCACATGTGGCCTCACCTTTCAAAAAAGGAGAACTAGGGTTTTACTGGTTACAGTCTCTATGGCTTTGTGTTCTCCCCACTCACTCATGTTTGAGTTAGATGAGGTATAATGCTATAAATGTAATGACTCATGAACTTGAAGTAGTTAACTTGCATTTCTTCTGTTTGGACAGACTTATGTCGTATTTGTTCCTCAAAATGCTGATGAAAAAACCTTTGAACAAAAGGAGGTGCCCTTCGTGGACGAGGACATTGGCTTAGCAGATGAGTTGGTAAACGATGGCCAAAGAAGTGCTGTTTCGGAGGGTGCAAGCACTATGGAAGGTGCCAGCCAAGTGAATGAAGCAAAAACTGAAGTGAAAAGGTGTGCTGACTTGCAATGCTGCAGTCACTGTGTTATTCTGCTTTGTGTTTGGTACTGTCACACAAGTCTAGATTTACTCACTGAGCTAGCTACTCCACCAAATTAGTGTTGAATAAGTATGATACTAAACAAGTAGTATTAGGAAGTACTTTGGAAATAGTGTTTGACTACAAATTCCTGCCACATCACTTGCTGGTAGCCGTTTCATCATCTAACACAGGGGTGTCAAACTCATGGACTGTGGGCTGTATCCGGCCCTCCACCTTGTCTTATACAGCCCAGCACCTCGTTTCTACCCAGTGGCAGTGCTAAGCTCCTTGCCCCTGTGCTCCTACCAGCGCGCTGGTTATGTGTACAGCGTGTGTGATGCGTGTTACGCTGCAGGAGCAGGAGAATGGCGGGAGCTGTGTTTGACACCCCTGCTCTAGCAGAATCTTAATTGATCATATAAATGAAGTTGCTTTGTTTTTCTGTTGGAAGCAATTGCATTGTGTTGTGTGAAGGAAGAACAGGGGAAGCAGCAGAGACATTGATGACTGAAACTCATCAAGACTTATAATGCTATATTGAATATTCTTGTGCGCTGATCTTGGTTTCTTCATGTCTATCAACAGTACGAAGCTTAAAGGGAAAAAATCCAAGGATGCAAAAAAATCTGCTAAGGTGTCTTCAGAGCACCCAACAACGGTAAGTCAAAAGTACTTAAGCTATGTAAAAGCTGGTGGTCATACTACAAACAAGGTTGGTTGTTTCATCAGCTCTGGTCCACAAATTCTGTTGCAGTTTTCTTCTTGCTTTTTAATAACACATGTATTTCTATCCCTGTGATTTTATTAGAAGCTAGAAGACTGGAACATCAGCTCTTGTCCTTGCAGAGTCAGACCAAATTTCAGTTCTAAGAGAGTTGCTAAAGCTCTGTATCTAAGGCATTTCAAATAAATTGAACAGCTGAAGACAGAGCTGTTTTCATCAGGCGGGTAGCAGGCAGTATCATTTGCATATTTCCCAATACTGATGCTTCCCAGAAAGGGCAAAATATTGTAATAACTACAGCTAAGACATGTTAAATTCACTTAATCTGAGAGCCCAAATTCGTATGTGTATTGTCAGGTGAGATCAAAATTATTCTTCATCTTGGATTACATTTGCAAGGCTTCTGTTCTTTTCTTTCTACTTAGTGCTCTTCAAAATTTCAAGACGTCATATTTGTGATTTTTTTTTTTTTTTTATATATATATTTCATTGCTAATCAGTAATGGAATATCTGTGATAGAAACAAACAGCTTATGAACATTTCATTGAAAGAAACTGCATACAACTAACTGGTGTATTCTATTTATTACATATTCCATATTTTGTGAAGTATTCTGGTTTTTTTCCCCATTGTAGAATGAGGTCCCCTTCCACTGTGTTACTTGCAAGTGTGCATTTCCATCCAGAAATAAACTGTTTGAACACCTGAAAGCCACGGGACATGCAAAAGCAACACAAGCACCAGCTGTAAATTGTGCTGCAACCACCAGAAGCAAAAGAGAGAAACGCAAGATCAGATAGAACTTCATTGCGGTGATAGTGTTCAGAACTGTAGGTGAAAACACAAACGCTCCCAAAACTGAAAGGTCCACGCTGCCTGTGTTTGGAGTCAAACAGAGAAGGCTAGTCCTAATTTTGGGGAAAAAAAAGAAGATGCAACAAAGGGGATATTAACCGGTGAAGGGTGCTGTGCTTTCTTGTGGTTCTTTTTTCAACCTTTCTTTAATGATTGGAGTTGATCTGCCATGTCAGCAACTTTTATGTTGGGGATAGGTAAAAAGTAATTCACAGCTGCTCACCTTGTGTTCATGTTGAAACTTGCATGAATAAAGTACCCATGCAGAGAAAATAAATTGTTATAGCATTGTGTTGTTGCTTTTCTTTTGAGAGACCTTAGCTCAGGGCAAGTGCAGCCAGTAGAAGTGCCTGTGCTGCTTTGATTGTCTATTAAAGGTGATACATCACCAAGGCAAGAAAAACTGCTGCTTTCTCTGCCATCCACAGGGGAGGGCCCTTTCAAATTACTGAATTACAATAAACAGCAGACAGGGGAAAAGAGTGCAATGAGAAAGCTGGTTAATCAGTTTTAATAATTTTTTGTACACCTACCTGCATGACAGGTGTTAGCAAAAAAAAGTCTTGTGGGAGAGCCAGAGAAATAAATGAGCTGGATTAGAGCCCACAGTAATCACTGTAATTAGAAACTCTGCAATGCCAGTGTGCACACATGTTTTTCAAACTCTAATTACAATCTATCCTTGTAGTAAGGGTAAACAGTTTTAAGTCCTTTGAAACCTTGGGTTCTGCTCTGCTTAGGGAGGTTCCCAGCCAGAGATTGACCACATCTATACAAGTGAAATGTCACAGGCTGAGCCCTGCAGTATTACTTTTTGACTTTTTTTTTTTTTTAATTAAACCCAAATACTTTTAACACTTGTGTGTTTTACAGGTGCATGTAAGTATGGGCTATAGATGGCAAGATTTGTGTAGTGGGGTAGAGGCAGCAGCAGTGGTGATGGCTGGGAAAGCCAGTCAGGAAATACCCTGCACGGATCCCTGCACAGCAGTGCTCAGCCATTTGTGGGTGTGTGGTGCTTCTGTGAAAACATATTTAAGAACCACAGTAACCACTGTGGTACACAGGAACATGGCCAGAGCAGCAGGAGGCTATCCATGGCAGCGTAGGTATCATCCTGAGGGGGATACAGATGCTACAAAATACAAATAGCATGTACTTCACCAAAACAACTTTATTAATTTGCTGTCATTTGCTAAAAATTACCAGCTTTGTTATGAATTTACAGAAGAAAATGAGCATATGTCTGCATCTTCATCTCATACCCAGTTAACGCAATCAGTTTTTTATGCTAATGGTATAGTAGGTGTGCAGCTAATGCACACCAGCACCGTAGAATTGAACTGTTTCCGAAACAGATCACAGTGTATCCTGTATTGAACACTGGATTTGTTAGGCTTCTCTTATGATACTAAACAAGTATTTAATCTTCAGACTATGATTTTCTTATCCCCTTTAGATCAGTGCACAGTTTGGGGGGCAAGTATCAGGAGTTCTGTGTACATCTTGAGTAAGGATGACAGTCTATTTTGCAGCTGCTCTTTCCATGTGTCTCTCTAACGCAGAATGAAATACTTCCACAGCAAAGTCGACATCCTTTTTAGTAATGCACATAGGAGGTTTAATTCTAAATGTCTGAGAAAGGGGGGGGGGGAAAGAAATCCTTAACATTGCATGGAAAGAATAGAGTTTCTAGCAGCCCATCTAGGTCAGCACTCACCTTCTGCCCCAAAAGTCTAATCAAACGTGAAAAATAATATATAGAAGAACAAGCAGAAGAGGGATTGAGGTTTCTGACAAAGGCACTCTGAAGGGGGGCCATTTTGGACTTGACTGCATCCAGCTGCCCACTCCACTTGTGACAAAGCAGCTGTGTCCAAAAGAGGCCTGACTGAAGCAGATTACATTTGCATTTCAGTTATCCCAGACACAGCAAGGAAAACTTTACATGGGTTTGTACTAAGAAAGAGAGCTGCAGGGGTGTTTTCCTTTTGGGCAGCTTTGCCACAGGAAAGTGTTTTATCTGTTGAAAGTGGCGGCCTCTTGCATTTTGTCAGCTGATTTCCTGTTGTATTACAGGCTTTTTTTTAAGGTTTCTAAGAGCATATATTATGAAAGAATCACTGAATGCTAACTTCCAGTTAGGATGCTAGAGCTTGACTGCACGTTGATCAGGAAGGGATATATACACAGCTTAACTTGTCAAGAACTTCAGCCCTTAGATCCAAATTTTTTGATCTATATTATAAAGTTTCCAAGAGTATTTTAACTTCCATAAGAATCTTTAACTATCAGTTTAAATTTTTCTGTTATCATATCCCAGGACTTTATACAGGAAGCATGGAATAATGGTCCTTCCTACGCACAGCAGTCAACTGAGAAACAGATAACCTCACATACAAACAGCGCTCTCGTGAGCAATTTTGCCACACTAAGCTGCAGCCTGTTAATCTGTGACTTGCCAAGAACTAATGAGGCAACAGATGAAGCATCCTGTACTATTCAATTTAGCCATCTTTCATCTGCCTCCTACAGAAGCTGCTTCCCCTGTGTTAGAGGGCTACCCTGACCTGACCAGCCCTGTGTGAGGCAATTCTCTGCTATTATCTCCCATGCTGTAGGAAGCTGAGGACACAATGCCCTGGATACAGCACAGTGCATCTTCACTTGGTGTGGGCTGATGCCCATTTACGTGCAATTCTCACTTTTGTGCTGCACTGCTGAACTTCCTATTAAAGACTTCTTTGTTTGTTTTAAATTATCGTCTGGTTGGGATGCTACCACCTCTCCAGGTCGAAAGAACTAGTAAAACCTAACTTGTTCTGTGCTGACAGGTCAGGTGATAACCTGAGCAAGTAGAAAAGACTTGGCAGACCTGAATATTGTTGATTTCTTCTAACTTACACACATTGCTTTTCTAGGGCAGGTTGTCCCTCTAACAGAAAACTGCAAGCTTAGAGGTAGTTCAAGACACAGTTGAAAAGAAACAGATAGTTTCTGTCCAATTTTGAAATCACACAAAATTATATAAGCTAGTTCCTAACAATATACATTTTCTAGTTTATTTACTAAGCTAAAGTTAATTCAGCTTGAGGTAAATGGGATGTAGTTCATGAGGACAAAAAGTAAGATTTATTTATAACCAGAGGTTCAGTACCTGACTGTAGAGTCCTCCTTTGCCAATCAGAACCCCCATGTCTTTACAGTCCTCCCAGATCTGATTAATTTCTTCAGCTGGAATAGGGCGACGACTGTCCTAAGGAAAGTGAACATTAAGCTTCACTTAGATGTTTTAAGTTAGTTCTGTGAAAATGATGTGTAGCCGAGTCTCTCCAGTAAATCCCAGCTCCTTCTCTGGCTGAATGCATTAGTCAGAGGTAGAACATTAGCTACGCGAGGTAGCACTTATCTGTGTTCTAAGATGAGTTATTGCAGTTAAGGTACACAAGTCACTGTTTACTCAAAACTCATGAAATATTTGAAATGCTGGAATGTTCCGGCTCATTTTTATCCAGAGCAATGTTTTCTCACTTCACTACCTGGGGTTTTTTTGATTAAAAATCTTCCTATTATTTCAACTGAAATAAAATGTGATAAAACATTACATCACACAGCAAAGCTTAAGAAGGAAATCACTAACCTTATCTGTCACCATTTCTACTCCAATCATAAGTCCCTTGCCACGGACATCTCCAACAATCTCAAATTTATCCCGTAGTTTAGCCAACTCCAGTAGCATGTACGTTCCCACATCTTCACAGTTTTTTTGTAGACCATCTTCTTCAATAGCCTGGTTAAAATGATGTAGAATGACAGTTTTGCACGAAAAGCTTCCAATACAGTCAGTTAATCCCCCTTTAGCTTGATGATAAGTTTATATCACTTCTATGCAGACTATGTTTCTTCACTACTGTCCTTACATTTTTCCTCTCTTACAATTCTCTAATGGTATCAGAATACAACTGAACATAATATTTTGATGCTGCTCTGGCATTTTTAACTTTTTACTTATAATTCCATAAATATAACCCAGTAATACATGCTCACGTGTAGTCGTAACTGGAAAATACCTCAGCAGCAGGATTATTTTCAAAATCTTAACCAGAAACATCAGAATTCTTCCTCCAGTATCATGAAAAGAATATAATTTGACAAGATATAACAATGTGTACTATGAAGCCTTTTAGGAAACAACTGGAATGTTTTAATTAGATTCAGTTTAATCTATCTAATGGTTAGATTCATCAACACCCTGCCTGTTAATCACTATTATTTTTTTTGTTCCTTACTCTGCTGTCCTTAATCAAAGTCCTGACATGCAAAAAGCTATCAGCACTGACATGCACAAACTGCTTTATGAACTTAAAATCTGCATTAAGAAAATTCACATAACCCCCCCAAAATACAATTACAGAAATGAAAGAGAGTTTCTCTTTTTTTCCCTTTTCTTTCAAGTCCATTTTACTCTTCCTGACTCTGACTCTGACTCCTTGGACTTAAATTTCAGATCCAGGCTCCAAGTTACTTCACAGCCAAAAAAAAAAACCCAAAACATGAGTTCAGACTTTCTTATTTGTAAATTGTTTATCAAAAATGTTCTTATTTATATGATCAGCTGTCTTTCAAAATATCTTACCCCCCCCCCCCCAAAGCAGTCAGGGAAGTAACAAGAGTAAAAAAAATGTCTGCTGTAATTAAGTGCGAGTAAAAGAAAAATGGTCTGTACATGATCAAGACAAATTGGAGACCTACTGCCCACTGAGTGATCTTCCACTGGAAAACAAGTGAAATATGTTGCAATTTTTTCTCTTTTCTTTCTCACAAAGATTTTTTTTTTTTTCAAAAGGAATTCTGACTCTAGATATTTTTAACTATCTGGTTGTTAAGGCTTCTCATACATAAGACAAAAGCTGTGGAGTTGAAACAATTTTATTAAGCACGTGTGCCATAGAAGAAATTTGGTTTAGCTGAGGATTTGGAAGACAAAGATGATTCTGAAAACATAATTAGAGGACTCCTATTCTTACTGGAGGGATGAAACGAACCAGAAATTTCTTTTTTCCTACACACAGGGCACAGTGGCCATGTATGCATAATACACACATATGTTAATGCATTTTATACAGTTATTTAAAAAAAATGCCCACATATAACTTTATAATAAGAATAAATGAAGACACTTTTCATCTTTTGCTAGAAGAAAAAGTGTGGAATATATATATTTATATAACGTTCTCCCTACATCAAGAACTGCAGCTCCAACTGTGCAGGCCAAAGGGTTTCCTCCAAAGGAATTAAAGTGAAGGTTTTGAGCCAAGGAACTTGCAATCTCTAAAAGAAAAACAACACCACCGATTACTCTTACAGTAAGTTGTCATATGTTCGGTAACAGTACTTATCTGCTTTAACTTAACTGTTAAGCTAAACGTGCTGTTATTTCAAGCCTGATTCTACTGGAGAAAATGCATTAGGAAGGTTTTTTCTTTTATCCTGCAAGACATCTGCACAAAATATGACTATTTCTTGGCAAATGCTAAAGCCAGACTGTTTAAAAAAAAGTCACACTTCCAACATTTGTTGTCAGTCATCCTCTTAAACTGATATCTACAAGTATTCTTCACTAGATTCAGCCAGTCATTTGTATGAATTAGGTAGCTGGTTATCGTGCTACCTTATACACTCACAGAACATTGATTAGTGAAACAGTGAATTCAGTGAGGAGTTCCAGGATCTACTACCAGCCCTACCAATGACTCACAAGGTCACCCCTGCTTGTTATACAACCAACCCCATTTAAACTAAGCTTTGCCCTAGTACAGCACACCACTTGGTAAAACAAGTGAGTAATGAGAATCCAATGCGTCTGTCAAAAGATAGGGACAAAGATTATTAATAAAGCTCAGCTGTTCAAACACACATCTATCCAGTAATTATTGTAGAGTGTATTTTGTAATTGCTTTTATTTTAAACCTTAGTAGAACAGAACACTCATACCTTTTGTTGTAACAACAGCTGCCATTGGAAATCCATTACCAATGCCTTTTGCCAAAGTAACAATGTCAGGGACTACACCATGTGTTTGAAATCCCCAGAAATGGCTGCCTGTCCGTCCAAATCCTGTCTGAACCTTTCAAAGCAAAAATCCAGAGAAAACTCTGTTACTTTCTTACATTTTACAATATGGTTTCTTTTTCTGTTCTTTTTTCTGTCTTTCTGCTGTTACTGATTTGCATTAAAATGCAACTGTATCTTGAGTCAACTTGTATTAGGATCCTTATTCAGATGGCTTTGCACAAAATACGATTTATTGTACTTTGGAAAGAGAACATGCCACCACATCTTACATGTGGTGTGACGCACACATAGGCTGCAGCTTCCATTTAAAAATGCGTAACATATTTCAGAATTGCAGCTCCATGAGTGATGATTTCTACTACTGCAATGTTTAAGGTAGTACCATAGTCACTTTGAAGTGTTTGCTACTACTTCAAAGTAGCTTTAGCTAAGCAAATTCTACTAATACAACGTATTTGCAGAGGTAAAGCAATCAACTCTCTTCTAGAGTTTATATATGTCAAAACGATGCATAAGAGCAACTGCTACTGTGACACACCTCACATCACAGCTGGCATTTATTTGCTGCATATTTGTGTAAATTTACTGCTCCCAGAAGCTAAGGACTGAAGTCTGCTACTGACGTTACGTGTGTTGAAAATCAGAATACCACACAGCAGAATAAAGACAGTAAAATCTGGAAGGCTCCTATGCTTAGAAAGATGCACTACGTTAAGCTATGCAATGCATAACATGTAATTTAGGTTATTTCCAGGCTTCCAATTTGTGTTCATTTGGATTCTTTTAAGATGAATTTCAAAGGTACCCCAAACTCTAGACTTCTTATGTTAACAAAACTCACTTCATCTGAAATACAAACGCCCCCTCTTTCCCGTACAAGCTTATAAGCTTCCTTTAAGAAACTTCTTGGGTACTGAACAGCTCCATTAACACCCTGCCAAGACAAAAAAAGGACATGTTCAGGAACAGAGTACGAAACAGGAGTTCCACTGTGTGACTCTCCTACAATGACAAACAACACCAGCACCCCTCAGGTAACAGCAAGACTGTTTTCTCAAGCTTCTGGCTTCAGCAGTGAAACCGCTTCAAGAAGTTCCTGCTAAAGTCATTCACTCCCATTCAACAGGGAAGTCTGCTGTTCTCTTAGTTGTGATGGTATAAACATTTATGAGTCCATACTGTGAAGTTGTTCATTGTAAGACACAATTCATTAAACTGCCAAAACAAGCATCTCGAAAACCTACAAACTGAGAAACCCAGAAACTGTTTGATTGCACAGTTAACTGGAGAATTCATGTCCGTTCTTTTGTTAGTTTATTTAAAACACTGTTTCCTCAATTTCTGTTCACCTTGCAAATTATCACTTGAATCACATATTCCACTCTGCACCTGGATTGCAACAGCTTCTTAAGACTAAAACTATGTAAAGGTCTATGAGGCAGCAAAACCAGAGAAAAGCTCCAATTTTCTCTGTGGTCACAATTCTCACTTCTTTTTTCTTCCCTTTACTATTCTCAGGATCTATTCTCCATTCTTCCCATATAAGAACCACATCTAAAGCAGTTCTGAAACATCGGGTGAAGCAGCAAGAGAATAAGTCCTATGGCCACCACTTGCTGGTCAGCTGCTAAAAATATAGTGGACATTGTGGCTGGAAGGAGATGGAAGGGACATTGAGTTAAAGTTTACAGAAAGAGTAAAGAAAAAAGCAATACGAAATTTGGAAGAAGGTATTAGAAGCTAAACAATAGCATGCTCCATACTCACTGTTTAAATGCAGAAATGTGCATGTTTAATCACGATTCTCTGTTTAATATAACTTCGTAAATAAAGTTCTAGCTCCATTGAAACCATGAAATTTAAGCCAATGCATGCATTCTTCCAGACACTTAAGGTGTTCAGGGCATTGAAAATAATAAAACCCAGCAGAAGTCTATATTTAGGATGTAGTTAAAGAGGATCAGATTTGAGTGTTTCACGCTAGTTGTGCTGTGACAGTTGAGAAATGGCAAACTACCTACTTGAATTGCTTCAGCAATAAATCCAGCTATTGTCTTCGGCACTGCGGTATTCAGAGTATCTTTGAACTGCTCAATGTACTGGTCCTTCGCATGACATACACCTGTTTACAGGGGACATAATTTAAAGGGAATTTACTTAAAATGACACAAAACTAGCTTCAAAACATGAAGTTACACATCTAAGCAACAAGTATTAACTCACTGTATGGCAAATATTGCCTCTCAAATATGTAATAAAAGGAGAGTATCTCTTATGTCCTCTATAGTCTAAGGAACGACAGTTCCAAAACAGTAAGACACAGCTGACAGACAATAAGATGTTACACTTCATATCGGTCAGTAAGCTGTAGATTAGAGAAAGTGTTTGAATTACCAACATCAGCAGAAGGAATAAGCAGACACTTTCTCAGAGTTTAATAAACGTAAGTGTAAGACACAAGGAATTGTTATGTTAGTGCAGGTATAAGGATTCTGGAAAATACCATCCATACTGAAATAAAGAACAGAGAATTAGTGTAGTTTATGCTCCCACTCACTAGGGAGTTCAAAGCTAAGAGGAAAACATCCCGTTATGTATGAATTAGAATACTATGAAACCATGGCAAGAAATTAGTGAAATTGCTGTTAACAGGTGAGCAGTAGAGGAGCTTTCACAGTGTGCTGTGTATGGAATGTTTTGCCTCATGTAAGACTTCTTCAAGTTGTCCTTAATATCCATGTTATTCATGGATAAAAAACAAAAGCTGGAGAGCTGTCAAAACTTCAGAAACAGCAGAAAACACCAATCAATATTTCTCTTCTTCCAGATGGGCTAAACTGAGTTCCACAGCTTCCAGAGCTGATTATGACAAATTCTGGAAACAAAGGCTGGGATATGAAGATGAAATCTGAGAATATGAGGTGTCACCTGCACAAAACTTTTTTCAGTGGGAAGCAGGTGCCTGTGGTTCTCTGCAATATTTTCTTTGTTTGCCCTTGCGTATGCTAACCAGATGTCCATCTTTCTTGAGGAGATAAATATAACCTATTTCCACGGTCCTCTAGTATTTTCTAGTTTAAAAGCTAAATACTTTTTGTCATTGACCCACCTTCAGAACAGCTGCATTTCCGAACAGTTTGCACTGGAGAATCTCTACAATGGCTGCCTCCCCATGGACCACGAAAAACATCTGGCAACATTGTCTGTCAAGCATAAAAGAGAAAGCTACAGATCTGAGGACATTTTCCTAGGAGATGTTTTGATCACACTTAGGGATGACTAGCGGAAGAAATTAAGAGAATCTGTTAGAGTCAAAGGGCGTACTTAGTTTAAATTACTTGTCTGAAGAATACTTGTGGAATAATACCAGACTTCCCCCTCAGGAAATGGTAGAACAGAGGTAGCTTTGGAATCAACAAGTTTAGACTATTCTAGTAACAGTTACCCAACTGTTGATTTCCTTTGTTTTGTTCTTTAAGTTAGATAGCAGTTTTGGTTATCTAAGATTAATAGCAGCATTTTTTGGAGTTGCTGGTAGTACTTCAGTAACCTGAGGTATGATAAACACCTGCAAAATACAGGGAGGCAGGTAGATCTGGCACAGTAATTACAGGCAGGGTATTGGCAACTCCAGCCTTCTAATTCTGACTGCTGATCAAACACCACATGACTTCAGGCAATTTATTGAGCCAGGTTGGGAGTCTGCAATAAGGTCTTCGTATAGCCAGTGCTGTGGCTGAGCTATCACCAGTACAGGTCAGAGTAGCCAATACCAGCTTCTAGTAGATGGGAAGTGATTCCCATCTGCTCAAGAGCAGGCAGGTAACATATTGCCATATTTTTCCAGTGGATCTCCTGAACAGATACATCTCCTGTCTTGCTGAGATGAAGGACATAGTTTTTTGATTCCAGGGGAGGATCTGCTTTAGACCAGCGGAAAGCAGTTTTGCACAGATTTGTCAGAACGAACTTGAAACAAGCATGATAATTTTGCACCTTACATAGACTTCCATGCAAGCAACAAGCATGACTAAAGCACTGTAACTTATGACCATTTGTGTTATGGTTGTCCCAATTCCAAATCAGTGTAAGAAGTAATTCTACGGAAAACGAAAGGGGACTCTGGCTCTTGTTGTGCTTACGCGTCAGGAACAGCTCATCACAGTTTAGTTAGTAGCTGTAAAGCACCTTGAGGATAGTAAACATGCTAATTGTTGAAATATTCAAATAAACTGTTAGTTACTGTTACTCAATTAAAAAATAAAAATAAAATTCTCACTGTTGAACAGCCAAAGCCATTTGCAACACCATGCTTATAAAAACCAATGGATGTCGGTCCCATTGTGGAAGCGGTGCCTCCATGGTACGCTCCTCTGTGCAAACAAAGCAGGCACATGAACATCACTCATTTCCAAGAAAAGGTTATGGTAATATTAGTTCTGACATAGCACACTTCTGAGCTACAAATTATTGGGGAAAATGTGCATTGTTAAGACAAATTGCCATTTTTTGGTTTTGGAAGACCCATGACTGCTCATCTGCACTGGTTTCCTAAAATTTCAAATGTTAAAACATTTGCAAGGAGAAGAGAATAATAACTGAAACCAACAATAATGACTGGAACTAATAGCAATTCAGACAGTGCCTGACAAAGTTCTACTGTAGCACCTGAGCCCTACACAGCAAACAACTCTGTTCTTTGAATCTTGGGAGCTGCTGCTCTCTTCAACAGATGCTGCCAATCATTAAACTACAGGGTGGTTTGCAGCCAGTTTCATACTTAAATCAAAAGTTCATTAATGGTAATACTTAAGCTAGGTGGGTACCCAATGTTCTGTTGAACAGAATAACAGAAAAACACAGCTCTTCACAACAAAGCCTTTTATTCTAATATTTGAGGCTGCCTGGGATGCAAAATAAAGAGCTCCTTATACTGGTGCTTACTCACTGGTGCACTCACCCCTGCACCACCTCTGCTGTTAGGCCAGAAGAGCTGTTTGTGTACCTCTGCAGTGAACTATGGTTCAGGGATCTGGCAGAAAAACAAGGCAACAGAGCAAACAAAATGAAAAATCTTTCCTCCAGGTTAGCTTTCAGCCAGAGCAGTTCCCTGCTGTGGTTCACTGCACCACTATAACAGAGGTACCTTTGCACCCGTACATAAGGGGGCCTGCCCAAGTGGAACGAAGGAAGAAAGTAGTTACTGCCGAAGCCTGCATTTTGTATGAAAACTAGTCCTAAAATACTGTATTACAACTTCAACTCCTGTTTTACTCCTCTTTGTCAAGTAAATAATTTTCATTTTCTCCTCTGCAGATCCGAGGTTAAAGAGTTGTCTGTTATTTCTTGTTTTTTAGCATATAGAGGCTGATCACACACACAAGTGAGTTTTGTAAAGATCTATCACCATTACCTGAAAGATATGATGTCGAAGTTGCGAGTGTATAGCCTTGCCATGAGCATAGCCAAATCATTGGCTTCTGATCCACTGTTGGTTAGATAAACCACCTAAGGGAGAGTGCATAGGATCAGTAGTACAATGCACAACCACCACCTTCTTGTTCAGCATCAGCCCATGTCACTTAGTTACTTTATGAGCTATAACACTACCACAAGGTGACTTCACTGCAATAAACTTAGTATTGCCCATACACTACAGGTGAGAACTAATATCAAGCTGATCTACTTGGGAAGAGTACAGAAAATTTTTTCAAGAGTTGGAGTCTTCAGGCTCTCCTAAAACGGAGTGATTCAAAGAAAAATGAAAGTATCCAAGTCAAACTGAGTATGACTGAATACAAATCAACTTCACAGCGGTAAAAGGGCTGTACAGTGTCCCTGGATGTTAATTACTAGAAGTGACATACGCGGACACAACCATGCAATAGAACAGGTAAGCAGAGCTTGCTTTTCAGGAGCAAATTAGAATTGAGGAGATATCCTGCAGACAAATTCTGAGATTTGAAAACAGCTCTAATTCTAGTATCCACTTAATTTTCAGAAGTTCTCCACTCACTCTCTCACTGCTTTTCAGAGATTCTCTACTGCTTAAACTATGCAGATTCTTTACACCTTTTTTTTTTTTTAACTCTCCTCCCATTTTTAAGATTGCAACATCTTCACACTCTTTTGCCAACCCAACTTCATTTTAAGAATTCAGATTATTTTACTTGAAAACATACACAATATTTTTCTTACTCTCTCTGGGCACACAAAATGTGACACTTACGTGTTTTATCTATTTAAATGTCAGTAAACCTCACTACACAAAGTAGCGTCAAATACGTTTTAAAGATACTTTAGAACAAGCAAATTAAGGTTGGCTACAGATAAGAACAGTTAAAATCACCTTAGTTCTTCAGTGATTTTTAAGCTGGCAATGCTCCCTCACAGTGACAACTGGAGGGAGAAAACAAACTGAAGAAGAGCTTGGAATATTATGCTTGTCTACATCTGGGTCTAAAGAAAAGGCCTTGAGGGTCATCATGCTCTCTTTATCTGACAGTCTGTAGTACCCATACAGGTCTTCTCTCCACAGATACCGTAGTTCTCATTTATTTAATAAATATTTTTATATTCAATACCTCTTATAAGTAGACACCCCCACTAGCCCCTGTCAGAAGCAAAGTACCTTAAGTGGCTCTGGAAAAAGAGATGTTAGCTTTTCGGCATACTCTTGGATTGACGGGTGCATGTAGATGTTAGTGGTATGCCACAGGCGACTGAGCTGCTTCTGGGCAGCCATATTTACCTTCCTGCACATAGCACAAGAAGAGACAAAGGTATTCAATTCCACACACACGTGTACACATGCAGGCACACACTCACTTATTATTAATTCTGAAAATGCAGACACCATGCCATTTGCCAGACTGATGAACAAATAGACAAATTTAATGATTTCTTCAAAATGTAGTGGAAATTGACATTAATATAAGACATATACGGCCATTTAATGAATTATATAATGGGTTTAGGCTCACAGTGTCACAGATCAACAAAGAACCAAAGGAACACACGTTTCTCTTCCTGTGTTTTATAATATAAATCAAACAGAAACAAACTTACGGGTGACAGTGACCAACACCGACAGTGACAATTCCAGCAAACAGATCAAGATATCTTTGTCCTTCATGATCAAACAACCACTGCATGTATCCTTGATGCAGCAACAATGGCTTCTTGTAATACGTTCGCAGTGAAGGAGAAACATGTTTTTCACGAATCTTCAGCATACGCTCATATGGATAGGACTGAGTGGAATACAAAAGTCAGTATCGATTTATGCTTTCTAAAGATCCAGTCTAATGGAGCTGTAGTGGATCACATAGATTACACAGCTGTCTACAATGGTTGTTTACAGAACTAAGATTTTAAAAAATTCTGGCCCATAGAGGATTCTACAAAACTCAGAAACTCAGCTTTTGAAAAAAAGACCCTTGTTCTTCACTTACGTCTTCCTTAAACGTTTTCAAACCAACTAATTAGCCATAACTTATGTAATTGTTACACGGCTAAATCTATAGGTCATATCCTGGCTGTAAGAGAATTTATTTTTGCCTAAACAAGCAATTCTATAATTACATTTAATGCACCAACTATTTATAGCAGATGAGCCTACCACTCAAATCTAGTAATGTAGTCTTTAGTTCAGTGTAGTACCTACGACTTACATTGTATTTTTCAGGTACAAAACCACAAGGAGGCATTTTTGCTTCTGTAGAGATGGAGGTTTTCCATTTCTGCTGTCTAGAGGCAACTAAAAATAGTAAGATAATTATCACTTAGCCAAGTGCACATCTGAAAGTTTTTCAATAAGCTTGTTCACAGAACACACAAGCTACAGTCAAAGCAAGGTGTGGGGGTTTTGTCTAAGAGATTTTCTTGGGGGAAAAATTATTAAGTAACATATCTTTTTAAAGGCAAATGTTGATTAGGAAAAAAGTGCCTCTCATCCGCTAAAATTTTATTTAGACAGAAAGAGACTTTAAAAATAATCAATTTCCAACACAAATCCTTATCTGGGAGCAGCAAAGTAGGAATCACCTAGAAGGGCACGAGCAGGAGCCCACAGTGACCACAGCAGAGGCAGTGCTCTCAGGGACCAGAGTGCAGTCCCAACACATCCAAACAAGCTGGACAAAACAGGGTCCACACACAGTGCCTCACGTAAGCACAGTAATTGAATGGCCAGGGTCCAACCAGGGATTTCAGTCAGGAGCTGGAGATAGGGCCAGAGGCAGGGCTGGACACAGGGCTGAAGGATGCATGGACTGGCAAGGCTATAGCCGTGGCTCGGCTGAGCAGGCACTGCAGTCTCAGGGCTGCATTGAAATGGGGCTCCTGGGCTGTGGTCACAGGAGCAGCCCCTGGTGAAGCTGCCCAGGGCAGACATGGTGCAACTGTGGCCCTGGCAACTCTCACTGCCATTGTCTGCCCCCTTTTGAAAGCGCTAAAAACATCACACTGTCCTACTTTTCATTTAACTGCAAGTGCAATTAAGCAAGATACTATAAAAAGTTATCATTTCTATATATTCTTTTTGCATCCTTATCTGCTCAGAACCACACATTCACTGTTAAATCTCTGAGGTTTAGAAATTGCTTAAAAACCTTATTAAAATGTAAATGAACAAAGAACAAAGTTTCCCTCACATCAACTCACAGCACTAATGAAGCAATCACCTACAAGACCTTACAGACACCTTCCAGTACCTGAAGGGGCTCCAGGAAAGCTGGGGAGGGACTTTTTACAAGGGCATGGAGTGACAGAATGAGATGGAATGGCTTTAAATTGGAAGGGGGGTGATTTAGCCTAGACATCAGGAAGAAATTCTTCACGCTGAGGGTGGTGAGGCACTGGTTGCCCAAGGAAGCTGTTGCTGACCCTTCCCTGGAAGTGTTCAAGACCAGACTGGATGGGGCCTTGAGCAGCCTGGTCTGGTGGGAGGTGACCCCGCCCACAGGAGGGAGGTTGGAAGTGGACGGGTTCCTTCCAACCTAAACCATTCTATGATTCTGTGACGCTAAGAGCCCAGTCCCCCAAAATGCCAATTGAAAACCGTAATTAAGCGAAGTTCCGCCTTTGGATCTGTTTCAAAGGGACCTAAGGCTCCCCTGAAAGCTCTTCTTCCCCCCGCCCCATGTACAGGCACGGTGCTGTCGTCGAAAATCCTGATGGGAGCGGGTTTTCAGGGAGAGTTAGTCCCTGGGGATTCGGGCTCCAGCAGACCCCGCAGGGCGAGCAGAGCCTCCCGGGGTCATCGCGCGGTCCCAAACACCAAAAAAACAAACGGAAATTGCCATTGCCTTCCCGGTGCCGCCGCGGTGCCGCGCGCAGCCCCAGCGCTACCCCCCCACCTACCCGCGACCGCACGGAGCCCAGGTGGCAGCTGAGCCCCCACAGCCCAGTGTCCGCTGCCCTTACCGGTGCCCAGGCTGCGGCTCAGCGCCCGCAGCCACCCCGCCATCCCGCCTCGCGCCGCCATCCCGCCCCCCATGGCTCCGGGCTCCCCGCGCCGAGTCCCGTTTCCCTGCGGCTGCGGGAGTGATCCCCGTCCCGTCCCGTCCCGTCCCGTCCCGTCCCACCTGAGCGTTAAATGGGAAGCGTTTCTGAAGGGGGGGATGGGAGCTGGCGTGAGCGCAGCTGCTCCCCAGCCCAAGGGCAGCAGATAAGGCTTGGCTCGGGCAGCCGCTGGCGTGATGCAAATCGGGAAAATACGCCAAGGAAAACAAACAGCGGAACAAGATGTCCAGTGTGGTGTCCAGTTCTGGAACGCCCAAGATAAGAAGGATATGGAACTGTTGGAACGGGCCCACAGGTGGCTACAAAGATGATCCAAGGGCTGCAGCACCTCTGCTATGCGAACAGGCTGAGAGGGTAAGGGTTGTTCAGCCTGGAGAAGAGAAGGCTCCAGGAGAACTTCCAGTAGCTGAAGGGGCCCTACAAGAAAGCTGGGGAGGGGCTTTTTAGAGTAATGACAGGATGAGAATAAATTGGAAGGGGGGAGATTTAGATTAGACATTAGGAAGAAACTCTTCACAATGAGGTTGGTGAGGCCCTGGCACAGGTTGCCCAGGGAAGCTGTTGCTGACCCCTCCCTGGAAGTGTTCAAGACCAGGCTGGATGGGGCCTTGAGCAGCCTGGTCTGGTGGGAGGTGACCCCGCCCACAGGAGGGGGGTTGGAACTGGATGATGTGTAAGGTCTCTTCCAACCCAAACCGTTCAATGGTTCTATAATTTTATGTCATCTTTAAAAACAGACTGGTGGATAGGGAGAAACCTGAGGAAGAGTGGCTGGAAATCTGCCTGGTGGAAAAGGACTTGAGGGTGTTGGCTGACAGCGGCTGAAAATGAGCCAGAAGTGTGCACAGGTGGCCAAGAAGGGCAGCAACTTCCTGGCTTGTATCAGAAATAATGCACCCAGCAGGAGCAGGGAAGGGGTTGTCCCCCTGTCTCAGCCCTGAATGAGGCTGCATCTCCAGTCCTGTATTCAGTTCTGGGCCCCTCACTCCAAGAAAGACATTGACATGCTGGAGTGTGTCCAGAGAAGGGTGATGAAGCTGGTGATGGATCTGGAGCACAAGGCTTCTGAGAAGCAGCTGAGTGAACTGGGGCTGTTTAGTCTGGAGAAGAGAAGGCTGTGGGGAGACCTTATCCCTGTCTACAACTGCCTGAAAGGAGGTTGTCGTGAGGTGGGTGCTGGTCTCATCTCCCAAGTAACAAGAGACAGGATTGATAGCAAATGGCCTCAAGTTGCACCAGAGGAGGTTTAGACTAGACATAAGGAAAAATTTCTCCACTGAAAGAGTGGTGAAGCATTGGAACAGGATGCTCAGGGAAGTGGTGGAATTTCCATCGCTGAAGGTGTTAAAAATGTGTAAATATGCCACTTTTTGACGTGGCTGAATAGGTGCAGTTGTGTTGGGCTGATGATTGGACTGGATGGTTTTAGAGGTCTTTTCCAATCTTAATTATTTTATTATCCTAGGATTTTGTGAAACTGAAAGATGTTGCTATAAGGAGAGGGATAACTGATGACAGTTATTATCAGGATAATTGTCCCTACCCATAGCAGGGGAGTTGGAGCACGATGATCTTTAAGGTTCCTTCCAATCCAAACCATTCTATGATTCTGTGACCCATTTCTTTCCATTTGCTTCCTCAGTAAGAGTACCAGCACAATCTCCTTTTAAGGACTAGAAAAGCAGGACGCTCTCTGTTGCCTTTCTTTATTACCTTCCAGTTCCTTTTAATACTAAAAGATTTGTAATGATGTTCCCTAGGAGGATAATTGACATACACGCACACAATTCCTAGTGAAAGATTTTTCACAATGATCGTGCTGACCCTAGCTGTTCCTAAGGCAGAAGTCTGACCTACTTCATCTACCCCAAGAGGCACCCTCAGTTTTGAAGGAAAGCTGCTTGATCTTGTTGCGAGGGATTTAAAAGACTTAGAGATGTGGTGCTTAGAGACATGGTTTAGTGATGGAGTTAGAGGTGTTGGATTTACAGTTAGACTTATTGATCTTAAAGGTCTTTTGCAACCTGAATGAGTTTATAATTCTGTAATGGGTCAGAGATTTGTACTTCCTGCTACCTAGGGCAGTGCTTACGTATCTTTGGACTTCCAAATGCTTAAACTTTCTCAGTCAAACTTTACTTTTAATAACTTGCAAGCCATGAATTTCATCAATATTATTTTCTTCAAAACAAAGGACAACAATGAAGTGAATATGAAATATGAATGAATATAAAAGCTGTCACCTGGCGCATGAGCCATCTGTGTTAACTGGCTCAATGGCTTCATGCGTGCAAAGTGGGTTAGACACTTCTGTCTCTGGGCCTTCCACAGACAGAACAGTGGGGGCCTGCCCTCCAAGCTGTGCTGAATGGCTGGCTTTTCCTTTTCCTTGCATATTATATACTAGAATTGTTATATTTTGTGAAGAAAGCTATATTTTGTGAAGAAAGCTACATTTTGTGAATTTTGTTCAAGAACTTTTATTAACTTGAAATGCGAACACCATTGCAAAGAGATTTTACAATGACAAAAAATTGAAAAGTCCATCAGAAAGCTACAGACTTCAGTAATATTGATCTTACAAGTGAAATTGCTAACAGATTTTATTAAAGCCAGCATTTTCAATATTATGAACTTAAAAAATACATTTTAAAGCCTTTTCCTTCAAAAACACTTAGAAACAATGAATTCCTGAGCAACTATTTTTAGACCAGTATTCTCCAAGCAATGTACGTACTGCATATGAAACCTACTTTCTATAGTTTCTTGAATTTTAGAAATTTACAGAACATTTGGATCTACTTCAGGGAATAATTGTGCTTCAAGTCATTCTGTTGCTACAGTAATGACACTACGATAACTTGGATATTCCACATTGCATACAAATCCTGAAATTGTAATGGAAAAAAATGCTTAGCTTGTATTGCAAGGCTAGAAATTAAATGGTTTATGCAAAAGGAAATTAATGTTATAAATATTGGACCACCTTTTTCTCTGTTGGAAAATATATTTTTTCTCTGCGTATTATTCAGAACATGCAATTTAATTTATAAATATGTTGAGAGACCTGATGGCACAATTAAAAGACAAGGAAGTTCCAGAGACTTTTATCTGCACTTAACAGCATGGCAGAAATTCGAACAAATACAATTAATGACTGTTAATGTGTTTTTTCTGAGCAGTACTTTTCAGCACACAGTATCCCCAGTATTGCAGTGCTTTACACAATGACAAAAAAAATATATGAAGCGCAATATAAACATTCCAGAAGCCCTGATAGTGCTGAGTATCTGTGCAATATAATGCATATATAGAACTAACGGTTGTGTTATTCCAGATGAAAAATGGTATTTGTAGTCCAAATAAAAAATATTACCTTCAAGATGAAAAATAAAAAACACTAAAGCAGCCTAGGAGCTCTTTCTGAGTGTATCTGAGCAGCTGTTTCCTCTTCCTTTTGGAATGAAGGACACAGGGATGAGAATTAAGAGTAGTCTACGACGTTGTGAGTATTAAAAAATATGGTTTGACATCATTATATTTCCATATGTATTCTGCACATAGAAAAATCTGCCTTTTCATAGATGTATCAAAATAAGGTGGAGACAGTCAGAAGCTCTCAAAAACAGACACAGAAGCAGCATTGTCCCTCCAAAAAAAACTAAAATAAAGACAAGATCCAAGACAAACAGCACCAGAAAGTAGAACAGGACATGAACTCTTCCAAAAATAAAAGGGGAAGATGTGAAAAAAAGACTTCCTTATAATTAACTTCTCTTCACGCCAGTGTCTTGATTGTAAGCCCAGCTTTTAGTGGATCAGTACTGCCAGAGACCATGCAACTAATTCAGGAGTGATTTTTAATTAGTTTGGGCAGATACAATAGTTTATAAAACTCCCCTAAGTCGGAGAGATGAATTTTAAGCCTAACTTGGTAATTTTCAAAATTTATCACCAAGACAGGGACTTTCCAATGAAGGAAAATATTAACAGATATATTATCACAGGTACAAACTAAACAATGCCCAGAAATGCTGAGACCATTTACCAGTATTCACAAAGCTCTTTTTCTCTTGGAGCTCTAGGTAATGTCATTACCTTTAATAAATTAATAGAAGAATGGTAAATAATGAGAGGCATATATGTGAGACAATGTAAATGGATAAAGACACTTCATCTCTAGATCTGTCTGAAAAACTGAGGGTTCTTTAAAAAACAGTCCAAAACACTATTTCTTTTTTTTTTTTTTTTTTCCTTATGAATGTAGGAAGTGCAACAGCAGATTAGATAAGGGGTCTAGCTCTTCAAGTATTCCGTTTGCCTGGGACCGCTATCAGATACTTGGAAGAAAATCCTGTAATTTATGGAAAGCAAATGACCAGTTCTCATGTATAGGACTTTTTTCTGCTTGTATATAATAGGTGATCTGTAGTAGCCAATTTCAGCATTTTGCCAACTTTTTAGCATTTAATTAGGCTTTACTACTTTTTTGGATTATCTCAAGCAGCTGTGCATATTCCCACTTTTTATATTAAATTTTCTTCCTCTTTTTTCCACACAAACTCATTTATCACTCCCCTCAGTTCTTCTAATTCTGATTTCATAGGTGGGGTTGGAACTGGATAATATTTAAGGTCTCTTCCAACTTAAACCATTCTATGATTCTATGTTTTTTTCCTCTCTACTCTTGCATTTGGTTCTTTGCTTCTATGTTCTGTTCTCCCTCCCTTTCTTCTCAGTAGTCAAAATGTGCATAACCCCTCTGATAATCTCTAATTAACTACCCATGTAACATCCTATGGTGACTGTACTTCTCTTCCATTCTGCCTCATGCAGCCACTATGCCACTCTTCCTATTATTAAGCTCTCTTTCTATACACATATACTATATTTTTCTATAATCCATTTATCTTTTACTCTCCTGCTTGACTCCTGCTTGACATACACAAAGAAAGATGAAGAAATTCCCTTATTCGTTTAAAAATAATTTTCAAGGCAGGACCACAAGATTTTTCAAATTAATGCAGTTCAGTCCATCTTTCCACACTCACAGGTACTGGATTCTGAATTTAGTATGAGGGTTTAAGATAGTTGAGAGCACTGCTAGCCTCCATTTTCATTTATTTAGGGACAGAGTTTGAAGATTAACTTCACAGGAACTCAGCTGAAAACAAATCTTTCTAAATAACAAGTATTCATAAATGCTTAGTTCCATTGATGAGATACAGAATCATCTCTCACAACTCAGGTCATCGAGTCCTAAGCAGTGGCAGCAAACTTTTCATGCCAGGAAAGGGACTGATGCTTGGCTGCCAAGTCAGTCCACATGGCTTTCCTCACAAGATGGAAATGTCTCTGTTATTTTCTCACATTAAAACCATTTTATCTGCTACACATCTCTAGTATCCCCCCATAGTACTACTAGTGCAACACAAGTGATGATTACATGACAACCTATTCATTAACAAAAATAATTTGAACATTACAAATAAGTTTTTTTAAAACTTGACACATGAAGTAAAATCCTTTTGTCTGCCTTTGAAAGTGAGCAAAGAAAATATTCTGAGGTAGCAATTCTTTGAGAATATGGTGCCTGGTCTCATGACACTTTTTAATCTCATTTGTCTTTATGGCTTTGTATAAGATATCCATCAACTGGCTTAGATGACTTTGGTTTCCTTGCATACCACCTTCAAATTGTTTACAGTTAATGAAAAATTATGAAATAAATTTACAGCCTTAATGATGTGAACTCCACACATATAATGCTTCAGAGATCACAAAAAACCTCTGCTTACTAATTTTGAACATCTGCTGTTACTACACTTTAAATACTTAAATGACATTTAAAGCAACTGTGTATTTTCCAGCCACCTCAACATAGACATGTAAACAGATATACCACAGAATTCACTACTTTAACATAAATCACCATTACATTTTTGTTTTACAGTTTGTTTCATAAATACATATATCCTTTTACTAGTATTCTGTTAAGTCAGTTAACTGTACGTTTATTAAATAATCTCTATAGTTACATAGTATCATCAAGACTATTCTCCAGGCCTGCATTTTATGTGACACCGAGTTTTGGGAGCACTCGTCCCAACTACAACAATTCATATTTCTTTAAAATCAGGAATATTACACTGAAATACTAAGATTGTATATCAAATTTGTCTTTGGTAAAGAAAAAAGTCTAAGTAGAAAATTTAAGATAAAGAGTCATACTTTTACTGAAGAAAAAATGCTAATAAAATTAGTCTGATTACAAAGGGCAGGTAATTTATTTCAAAAATATATATTCAATTTTATGAATATAGTTGCTTCTGAAGAGCCTTTGTGCTTCCTTTTAGGGCTTTTATGCTACTAAAAGGTAATTCAAACTGTGACACATGCATAAATTTTACACCAAAAACATTTGAACTTTTCAAATAATTATTTTAAGTGAGAAATTTAACTAATGTTGCAAGAGCTAGAAAGCTAATGTGTTTTCCTGGGGCAAATTCAATTATTTACTTTATCCCTTTGTATTTAAAAGGAATTATCGAGTCTGTTATTCCCTACTGGAGTGTCATAACTATATAATAATTGACTGTGTACATCTGCTGCAAAATCTCATCTGTTTCCTAATAAAAAGCTTAAAGAGCTGCAGGCAAAAATAGAGTAACAAAGAGCAAGAAAGAAGTATGTGACCATCCAGAAGCCTGCACACTAAGCTGAAGCTTATTCTGATTTTACAAAACATTAGTTTATGCTCTTCTTAATGTGCTTTGGGATGTTAAAGGCCACTTTCAGGATGTGTTACATCCACCTTGGGAGTAACAAGGTGTCTTGGAAAAGAAATGCAAGTCCAAAGGAAAAATAATCAACCTGCACAGTTGTTCAGCCTAAAGAATGAAAAATATTTATGAAAAAAGTATTTAAGTTGTATTTAGCTAGCAGATCTCTCAAAAGACTTTGCTACCTCAGAGCAACTAGCAAACACACCTTTTCCATTCTGGCTGAATGACTGTTTTGACAGAAAGCCATGATGATTTGGCATCATGAGACATTCATTGGCAAAGGTGGGAGAGAATCTATGACTCACACGTAATTCCAGCTGAAGCTGTTTTGCACCTTCAGAACCAGTTTATGGCAAAGCACAGAAACTCTTCCACTCAGTTCTCTTTCTGTGTGATTACTGGAGCACACACATAGATACGTACAGTTAGGGCAGGATGAATCACACACTTAAAATCAGCTAAAAGTTGCATTTGTCTGCCTCTGGTCCAAAGTGACCAATATGAGAGGAACAGCCTGCTGCTGATGCTTCCTCCCATGCACTCTTTGGTTTATAACATCTGTGTAGCCACCTGTGTTTTACCCTTAGAAATCCACACAAAAGAAAGATCTTAGGCTGTGGCTTGATAAGATTCTATATCCTCCATGCACCACCAGATGCATCACTTAAGGCCTGTAGCAGCATGTCTTTATGCACAGTGTTGGGAGTAGAAAATAACTGCTTCTCTCAGATATGGCTATATGTGTAAAGAACGAGAATGTGTCTGATACAGATTGTCTCTGTCATATTCAGTCAGAAAACTGAAGTGTAAATTAAACACTGTCAGAACGAGTGCATTAACAGCTTACGCACATGCACATACACAAGTTGCTACCCTGCAAACATTCTAGTTTTGACTGATAACTTTATAGTTTCTCTGCAGTACTTTAGGCATCTCTAGAAAATTTGCAAGATATACTACAAATGCTACAGTAAGATCTTCTGTTACATATAACTGAAAAACATTTTATGCTTTGCTGCTCTCTGGAATAGCCACTTCATGTCTTCAAGTGTTAAATAAGTGGCTTAATTAAGAATCTAAGAGACCTCCCTACACATTCAGCAGAGCATCCAGACTCATCAGCCTCTAGAAGTGGGTAGTGTGTTGCCTGTATAGAGGACAAAGCCTTTAAATTTGAAGCCTGAAGGAAATGTTACAGTATACACTAACACATACATTTACAAACACACAGTTAAATTCTGAAGTCCTACCAGCAGAAGGTCTAGACAGCTCAACCTATCTGTACTTGAGCAGTTCCATGGCATGGAGGTATGAGGTAACAATCTGATTTGCCAAATTAGATGTGGCCTTCTGAGATGTTAAAGATCTGGAAGTATCTTTTGGCTGGCTCTGCAGCAGGCTACTTGATACTGCAAAGGCTGGCTCAGTGTGTAAAATCATGAAAAGCTGGATAAATTTAAAGCTCTTTGTGAAGGACGGGAACAGAAGAGGTTATCTATAGTAAGTAAAATTTCCCTCACATGTAGATTGTACAGTAGATTTCCCTTGTCTTATATTTTCAGTTTCCTCTGAAGTGAGTGGTATTGGCTAAATTCTTGGCCCACTTTTAATCAGTCATCACTTGGTCCTGCTTTCCTGGAGTAAATTAAACTTTTGTTTCAAGAAGCAAGGGCCACAGTAAGTTCACAGCCATTCCAATATCATTGTGATCGCATGGGACAGGAGGAATTCTCTGATCCCGCTCATGTCTGGAGACATCTGTCCAGCCAAAGTGCACAGACTCCTTGTCTCATTCCCATTGCTATTTCAGCAGAGCTCTAAGACTTTATGCCTTGAATCTTTGACTTTGGAGGGTGGATTCCAAAACTAATTTTGGTAAGTTTGCTATGAAAAAATCTGACTCCAGACTTTCCTTCCAGGCTCAGAGAAAAGTTCAGCATCTAAGAATGTAGGAGAACACCATTCCATTAATGATTGGCATCAGAGTACAAATTCAGTGGGAAAGAAGCTTTGCTCTCAAAACCTAAATTCTATTTTGATTTTATAATTACAGCTGATAAAAAACATGTGAAATAAAGAATTTACAATTCAAAGAGTAACACATCTGCCATATATTAGAAATATAGTTTAAAAGTTACTTCATATTCTTAATGAGTATAAAGTTTTATTTTATTTTATGCTTTGTATAGAAACGGTAGCTTTACTTGTTACTGCTGTCTCAGCAGAAGGAAACAGAAAAGTTCCTAAGTAGCTAAATAGCATTGGGAAATTAAAAAATATTCCATTTTGCCTTTTTTTAGGTACTAGAAAAATAGTGTTTAAAAATACATTGTTAAAAATATGGGTTTCTATTAAAGTAGAATTGTATATTATATACAGTAAGGCAGTATATCAAATGTTGTCCTGCTATTTTTTTAATTTTTGGTTTGACTGGACTGGGATATGAATGGGATGCAAAGTTTTCTGTCACACTGAACCAAAGCAAAAATATATTTAGAAGATTTTGTCATTTTACTGTAATTAATTTAATATATTTATAGTCTCTTTTAATTACGGTTTTTCATGTATAATAGTTCCCCTTTTTCTTAAGGATTGAGAAAAAATAAAAAGAAAACTTCATCTAGTTTCAGAATGCATTTAGAAAAAATACACTTCTAATCAGAATGCTACTGTGCAATGATTTATCTGATTTTGAAATGTCTCAGATCACTACAGGGTTTGACCGACCCATAATGATTTTCATCTTTGTTGGATTTGTAGTATTCCCTCAGGTTTAAGCAAGTAACTGAAGATCTGCAGAGCTGAATAATTAGTATAAAATGTATTTTTCATAGCAGATAATATCTATTTCCTCATTTTGCTGTGCCAAAACCATGTTAATGATCCAAGGTTTACATCCATCATTATTACCTCAACCCGCAGTTTATTTTATTCTCTGTATAATACATGCTAGGCTTTTTTAAGGAACTATTTGCTATGCGGTTTTGTTTTACTGTACATAGCTACTAACAAATTCAATATGTAAATCACAGACTTGTCAGCTAGGAAAAAGTGTAAGCTACAATTATGATGCAGCAGTATAATCAATCCACAAATCGTAGCATTATTGTACTGATTGTATTTGACTCATTCTGTAGCATTACAGAGCAATCAAACTTTCTGTTATTTAAAGGAGGGCATAAAGGAAGATGGGTCCATGTAGTCTGATCCACTGGTTTCTCTTTTGCACTCACTTGGAGCTGTCAGACAGTAGCTCACATTTTTCTCAGCTTGACCTTGCTGAAGATCCTGAGACATTTCCTTTGCAGGTTCTTCAGACACAGATGTGTGCTGGATGCGCGAATCTGGCATTAATACTAGAATATTATGGTCCACAACTGTTGAGACCTTGGTATATTCTTTGCTGGTTCCTGGAACAGTGTACTGCACATTTTTTCCACTATTTTCTTTATGTTTCAGTAATACTGCAGGTTGCTCATCTTGTTTGACTTTGTGAACTTCTACATAATCCATTAGTTTAGGATTCAAAAAAGGTGGTTTGTCATTAGGTCTGTTTTGTTTGACCTGCATTGTGGTTTGGCCTGCTTTGAAAGGCAAATTCTCCATCTCTCTTTGCTTTTCCATATCATCATGGACAGTTTCAGTGATAGAATTTTGTGACTGTTGCTTTTCTTCATTTCCCACCAAAAACGGTGCAACATTTGCATTTGCGTTATTCAGTGTTAACTTATGTGCATCTACAGTACTGTGGTAGGCAAATATAGGAGCCTGATTATTAGGTAATTGAGCTGCAGGCCATGTGGATGATTTTGTACTCTCATTGTTAAAAGGGAGAGTTTTCTGTTCCAGGACTATGCACTGAGTTTCCCAGCTCCTTTTTCCTTCTTTATTTTCTTGAGGCTTTCTTACATCTTGTGTTTGAAGTGTTGATGGAAGGGTGCAGCATTCCCTGCACTTCTCAGAAAGCAGAGAAGGGCTATCACAGCTCCCTCGTCCTGAATCACTGTCTATTTCCTTGGGTGTCAGTTTTGCATTTTTACTGGGATGACCATTGTGATGGCTTGGCATGAGCTGCTGATCCTCACTGTCCTCCACTTCCAGATATTCTATCAGTAGTTCCTCACAGTCTGATGTCGGAGGGAAACCATGGCAACCAAGAGCACTCAGTAATTCTTCAGATTTTCCTGTCTAAGGGCATAATAAATAACATATTTTTTTTCACTGTTAACCTCAGGATTTATCTGACTAGAACAACTGTAAACAATCTACAGATTTAACATGCAAATGCTTTAATAGTTGTGTCACTGGATCTAAACTGGATTTCTACTGCTGCAGGAAATAGTGGATGAACAGATGAACATTTCTTGAGTTCCCTGACTGGGGAGACACAATCCCAGAATTCACGTTTCTAAACTGGGCAGAGTAGTGAGATTTTGACAGGTAAGGGTCTCATGGGTTGAGCAAGAAGGAAGTGCAGGAGAATAAAGGAGCAGTCATGTCCTGTCTCCTCATCATGGCAATAGACTGTGGAGAGCACTTCCATAGGAACTGCTAGGAAGTTCACACAGGCATTGGCTGTTGCAGTGTTGCAGGAACAGCTGCAGTCACAAACCCTGTTCTCAAATGCCCCTACCATTGGTGCAAGGCAAGACTCTGTCTCACACATACTGTCCTCAGGACCAACATGACAGTGTTCCTTATTTTCAATGCTAATTAAAGTAATTGAAGCTGTTTTACACTTTATCATAGTAATTGTACTTGCAGCACATAATTTAGAAAAGTGGGTAATTGTAAATTCTTTTGTTGTTATCAGTGCTACTCACCTCTAACAGATGTGTATCTATGCCTTTTATCTTTGGTCCTGGAACTGGTGGTAAGATAAAGGCAATCATTCTGAAAAAACAGAACAAACACATATGATGTAGTTATGGGCCCTATTTCTTTATTTGTTCCTCCATTTCCTCGAATGTGGCTGATATTTTAAACACTTCTCTCATATCTGATCCTCCCTGTTGGACCTCTGATTCCAGTCTGCCTCTCAAGCCAGGTAATTTACAAATCCATTTATAGTTCATAAGTTATCCTTAGATATACTTATAAGAAACAGAACAGTACGAACCTTATGCAACTGGAAAAGTAACACTGCTAACTTTCTTTTATTGTCTTTTGTCCCTTGAACTCCATTTCTGATATCACTGTAACTTCGTAACTTCATCACTGGCCAAGAAACAATTCGAAACCCTTTCAAAACCATTGTCCAGCTCATAATTATGTGGGGCACAGTTCAGGAGGACTAGTGGGCCTGTATGTACATCCTTGTCTGTCAACTGACTGCTACTAAACAGGATTTATGATGAATGGCTTCTGATGGCTTTTCCATCAACAGTTTTTATCTCTTTCTTCTACTCAGTCAGTATTTTTTGCAAGACTTGTTTAAAAAAGATAATCTTTGTGACACCTTTCTCTTTCAGATTTAACTGGAATAAACCACTGAGCTAACAAATTATTTGGGGAATTGACAGATAGGCAGAAAGACAACCTCATAATGTAACTTCATTTCCTTTAGGTAAATAGGCCAAAACTAGAAGTCCTGTCTTCTTTAGGGATACTCCAAGTGATGTTTGATGAGTAGTTACATGGCTAACCAAGATGGTCAGATCTAATAGAGCCATGGCTTTACTGATTAAGAATTTAACCTAGTTTCCCTAAAGAACAGAAGAACCTCTCTATAAGATTTTAAAGTCAAATACCCTTAACTTATAGTTTATAAGACAATACAAAACCTATCAAAAATGAAATAAAAAGTTTATTTTTGAAAATTTGCTGAGAGTTTCAACTCTGTACAATTGTGAAATCGGTGACTTACCTGTACCCTTTCAAAACCATTGTCCAGCTCATAATTAAACATATAAGAGATGACAAGACACCCACAATGATCCACACAATCATATCTTTTACTCTAAAGTCTAGGAAACAAACAGAATTATTTAAGGACATGCAACTAGCATATGCATATTCAGCTTACAGAAAAAGTCTCAAATTACTTTTATTTTAAAAATTGGTCAAACCTACCAAATTTGGTATTGAATCTAGATGCCATTACTAGTATAGATGGGTCTGAAAAATCACTGTAATATCAGAGAATAAATATACTTTTTATTAATGGCACTGTGCAGGAAAAATTACACAAAAATGTATGAAGAGAGAAATTTCATCACAGCCAGTACAGCAATTGGGTTAAAATCCACTTATGCCAATATTGTAGCCATTTCATTATCAAATACATACCATATAATTAATTAAATAGGGAGTTAAATGATCCAGGACTAGATATTTTTAAGGATTTCTATTGTACCATGACACTTCCGACATAGAACTCTTTATTTCAAATTCATTTCAAATAGATAAAAACTAACGAGGAGCCATTATTGTCTGTAGATGCTCACTCTTTGTTGTGGATGTAGCAATTCTAGTGCACTTACCATTACTCTTTTAATTAAAAACTACCATCATGTGAAAAAATGAGGCAATAAACAGAAAGGACATTTTTTAAATAAGTAAGGAAATTGATTCACATTCTTAACTCCAAAAAGCAATGAAGGGGAAGGTTAACTGAATATGGTACAGGGAAGCTGAAAATTCATTTCTTACCTGGCCTAGGAAAACTATGCAACCTGCACAGGTGCCACATGCAGCTAACAAAAATATTAGCTGAACTTTCATATAATAACAGTCACTGAAAGATGCCTAGCCACTCACCGGTGGGGATCTGAATATAGTTTTCTGAGCTCCATTCACTCCATGATCCATGATGGTCTGGTTTGCAGTGAATCTGTACAATGTACTTCTTTCCCGGATTTAAACTAAACATTTTGTATTGTGTTTGCTGTCCAACAAAAATAGTCTGGAAATTAAATAAAAATCACAAAATGCATATAAAATGGAGAAATTTTTTCTATGAAAATCTCAGCCAGGTTTAAGTTTTGATAGGCAAGTTGGGAATATAGAATGAATCTGAGAAGCTTCCTAATAACTGTTGTGCAGGCATCGAATAACAGCACATTTATTTTACTTCTGTAGTTCAGCTTTCTCACATAATACAGTGGGAGTTAGATCTGACCCCAGTACACTGTGCAAATTAAAGTACTACAAAAACAGAGGAGGAAGGGAGGCAGAGGGGGAGGTAGTGTGGTTATTGTGGGAAATGCAATGGTAAGCGGTGGAGGGTGAGTCAAGAAACAGAGATGGGGAAGAAAAACAGAGAGAAAAAAAGTAATATGTAGTCGGTTGAACTGCACCCAGGATCTTGCAATGGCCAGCGGGCTAGAAAGTGCAGTGGCAGGGGGAAGGAAGGAGGAGATATGGAGATGGCTGGGAAGTATTGCAGCAGACAGGAAGGGGATGCAAATACCAATAGCTATAGTCTTTACTTTGCCACTCAATTGTTAGAGTTGCAGATCTTAGGTATAAACCATTATTATTATGTGGTCATGACAGCTATCATCTAATGAGTATTTGTACAAATTTAAATGATTTTACACAATATCACTGAGCTTTCTGTTACATAAGAAGTGCTTGTGGTTAAAACCAAATTATCATAAAAGAATCCTGATTAAATAAGAACTAACAATTTAAACTATAATGCCAATATGATTTGTATAAAAGGGACACAATTAAAAATATATGCTTTATCACTGGCTATCACACAACAGCATCTGAGAAACCACCGTTCTCAGTAGGAAATCATAGCTCACATAAGCACTGCTTCTGAAAAACATGAACTGTTCGGTGTGCCTGCTTCATTACATTCAGGCGTGGGTCATAGCCGAGAAAATGTAATTGATCAGAAAACATCAACTAGCAAAAACTTGCAACATCCTTACCTCCCATTCTTCTCCTTCTTCAGGCTTTAATCGTAATTCGTATTCAAGGGTAAGCCATCCAGATCTGACATCAGCCAGTGGGGGGGGTGACCAAGTCAAGACTAGATATGGTTTTCTGTTTGTTGGTTTTTTCAATTCCAGAGTTACGTTCACAGGAGGATCTGGCTGTACTGTTAAAATAAGAGAACTGACAATAAGAGTCTAAATGACTTTTCCTTTTATCTCAGGAGGAAATATAAAATAGTGTGATTGGTGACATCTGGATGGTGTCTAGTAATTCAGAACTGGTGCTGGAATACAGGGATCAAGAATTTCCTGATAAAGTAAGCATGGATTTATGAATTTGAACAAATTGAAAAACAGTAAATGTGTTGTATTCATGTTGAGATTTGTCTTAATCTTTTATCACCAGAAATAATATTTCTTACGTAGCCATTTATTGTTGCTCTTCTTTACAACTATATTTCAAAGTTAACATCTTTAATGTTGAGTTATGAAAGTTGTGTTTTACCATAATCTTATGAAAGTTAGCATATACATTTAGAAATGCTGAAAACACAGATTTAGCACACAAAACTTGAACCTCTCCTCAAATTCACATTCAGAAAATGCAGCAGCGTAATCCCTACAAGCCTATGTAAGTATATTTAAAAATAAACTACTAATATTAAAGCCTTGTCTATTTCTCAAAAATAAAAGAAAATGGAACACAGGTTCCTGCCACAGCTAGGCTTGCAGCTTTCTGAGAGCTTCTGCATACTATGTGCGTATTTTACTGTGGTCTGATGCAAAGCTTCATCAAGTAAGTAGTCAGGGTACGGAAGAAAAGTGTTAAGCCTTTTCACCAGGAGCTCTTTTCCAGTTGCCAGGCTCTGGCAGCCACAGCCTTCATAACAAAATGGATTTCAGTGGTAATGTTCCATTCTTCTAGAAAAAAACCCTAAATACCTGTCCACGGGAAGAGTCTGAGAAAAGACATTATTGGTACACTGCTATAAAAAGCACTGATTCAGCTCCTCTTCGGTCTGGAAACTACTTTTAGGTAATCAAATTTAAGTATTATTAATTAAAAGATCAATTTTATTTCAGTTGCTGGTACAGTGGAAAAGGATTTTAGCTGGGTGGTGTTTCTTAGGGCTTGACAAAGAAATATGGAAACCCAATAAATGGTTATCTGAATGCAATTTTAAAGCTTTTAGCATTTTTAGGCTTTAAAAATAAAATGGTAAAGGGATGAATATTGCTTTATTATTACACTACATAATATCTTGTTCTTACATGTTTTTAACTTGGATATAATACTATATACGAAAAGAGCTGGAATTAAAATTCTTGTGTCAAAACTCGTAAGTTTAAATTATTTGGTTACACAGAAAATAGTTTTTTACCTATATAAGTCACATCCACATAATGAGGATCAGAGATGTTAGTTCCCATTTCGTTGGTTGCCTTCACAGTAATATTGTATATGGTCCAGAAAGAGGTGTGTTTTTTATCAAA
Source organism: Neomorphus geoffroyi (assembly GCA_033558235.1). Lineage (NCBI taxonomy): Eukaryota > Metazoa > Chordata > Aves > Cuculiformes > Neomorphidae > Neomorphus > Neomorphus geoffroyi. The sequence continues at coordinate 5,907,483 of JAUMJM010000048.1, forward strand.
GTAGCATGAATTAGGGCCTGCAGTTCTGTAATCTGGACATTCATAAACATGTTCTTCTCTGAAATGAAAGAATCACAGTGATAAGGTTACACTGACTAAAACTCTTGGCTTTTATTACTAGTAGTTCAGCATTATTTAGGGCTGGATCAGATTTTTCATGCCTGGTAACGTGATGAAAATCAGAAAACTGCTTTCAGACTAAGGAGTCCTTGGACAATGCCAGAGACTATGCCTTTCCCCTCAGAACAGATACTACAAATCTTGAAGATTTGTAGTATCAGGCTGCTGTAGATGCAGCAGTGGGCTAGTAGAATGCAGAGCTTACTTTCTGAATGCCACTGTACACTGCATAGCCCTGACAGGATCCAGAGAGCCAGCAGAAGTGATTGCTGACATCTTCTAAACCCTCTATTAAAAATTGAGTATTTCCAGTGTTCATTTCACACTTACAAGAGTTATGCACATTACATTAATATGCTTCCAGAATCTATTTTTATCTTTCATCACCTGTTCCTCCAAATCCATTCCCAAGCTTCCCAAAGTAAGCAGGATAGGATTGTGTGTGTAGTACTTGTTTCCAGGTTCCTCTGAGATGCAGAATAGCAAAAGAGAAAGTTGAGGGTGTGGATCTCATATTCTTCCTTGGCTATGTGGAATTGTATCTGCCTTTTGCCACTGAGATCTGGCTTTCAGCTGACAAGTACGGAGTGTAACATTCAGTTAGGTCACTGAAGGATGAGCAGTGCTGAGTGAACCAAAATAGTTCACAGGACATAAACGAAATATTGATTACTCCTTTAAAATTCATGCTTGGCACTTGTCCAAAGTTCCACAACCAAAATTACTGCAGAGGCCAGGAGGCAGTCACGGTCTATGAATACTTGTGCAAAATAAGCATTTCCAAAAGACGAACATTTTAGTATCTGGTCATTTTGGAAAGCTTTATTTCTGGAGCTGTGTGGCCAACGAGCTACAGGACTGTAGTTCTTTGTATTGCAAGCTATTATGCAATTGCTGCATCATCGCAACTTTCAAGGCAGTCTGTCTTTCAAGGCACAAGTCACAGAAATTTGAAAAACCTGACAATATGAAGAGATCATATTTCAACCTTAAATATGTCTCTGCTACTGCTATTCCGGAATATTTCACCTGCACAAAAGCATGTGCTATGGAAAACAACATCTCCTAAATGCAAAACCAACCAAGCTTGATTTTCCAGGTCCTTCTGGTAAAACGCCGAATAGTTATATACAGCTTATTACCCTTCTTTGCTGTAAAGCAAAGTGTAGTTAGTAGGATGTCCTCCATCTGAACTGGGTTTCCACCAACAAGTAAATGTCTCCTTTTCTGGAGAGCGGCATTTTATTATTGTAGGCTTTTCGGGAGGAGACTGTCCTGCAAGACATAAAGAAATCAACTAATTAGTAAGTTTAATATATAGGTTCAACTCTGAATATATAAAACAATGTCAAGCACAGGACAGGAAGATACTGTTTTTTCTACAAGGAAGTAAAAAGTTCTGCTTCATATTAGAATAGGAAGGGAAGGACAGTTCAGTGGTTAGGGCAGCACCCTGCTACTTTGACCTGGCTTCAAAATTCTTTTCCACTACGGCTATGGTGAGGATCTATATTTTAGTTCCTTTGCTGTGGCTTTTCTCTGACGCCAAACCTGATAAGGTGTGCTGAAATTCTGTCATAGCAGGTTTTAAAAACGATTTAAAGTACACTCTGCTATCCAATATTTTTTTGACATAAATCATTCGTCAAAAATGTTTTTTATGATGTTTCTGATTATTTAAAAAATATGCTATAATTTGGTTTGACTTCTATGGGAAAAAGATGAAGAAACGTTTGCCCATTTGTTTATGTCTTTGCCAGTAATTCTCTTCTGAAATACCTATACTGAGATGATTCCCAAGTTACAAAGAAGCAGGTGTCAAATTTCCTTGTACAGTGACATTATGCTCAGTACTGAGGCTGCTTGCCTGATTGCTGCCAACCAGTTTATAATTATTCAGATTCTTGATGATGCTATTATACACTCAAGGAAAGCACTTAGAGCAGGGCAGAGGAAAAGGCTTAAATTTTGAATAGGATAATGCTAGTCAAAATCCTGATGCAATTGTAACTTTTGTAGTCATGTATTCAGCAAAATATGGACTTATTACATTAATAATATATATTTTCTACTGTTTAGAGTAATGACATTGATTTTCCAAATTTCTAATTGCCTAAGGCATACCTGAAAATGGAACATTTAGAAATATTTTTCTATAACAGTAGTTTAGCAATCTCCATGTCAAATAATCAACAATACAATTAAGTGACAGAAAAAGAAGATCTGAGACAAGCTGGCTGGGTTTTCAGGGCTGCCGTTTAGGCATCTTTCACAACACTGAACTGGATAGAATTTAAAAACAACTAACGGAACAGTGATCATGCTCTCACCATTGAGGATCTGAATGAATCTTTCAGAGCTCCATTCACTCCATTCTCCAACGTCTAACTTGCAACGGACCTGAACAACATACTTTGCCCCAGCTTGTAACCTAATTACTTTGTACTGTGTCTGCACTCCAACGGGTATTGTCTGGAAAAGAAAATGAACTGGAAAAATAATAAAGAAACAAACCATGAAGAACTACGGTTGTGTCACCAACTTCTGAAAGGCAAGGGTTTCAGTGTGCTATTTTATAAGGTGCTAATTACAGATCAAAGTTAGTGATTGCCTTAACAGAAAAACTCACTTCAGTGACACCAAGAACATACACTTTATTGTGGATTTGTTAGAAGCTAGTACTCCTTCAGCTCCACAATGCAAGAAAAACTACAAACCCTCTATGTAATGCTTCTTAGTGGCTAGTTTTAGTGCTTACTCTTCTATTCCTCAGACTCTCCAGAAGTCTTTCAAGAAATATAGCTTTCGCCATCAGCAAGGCAACAGTAATTTAGGTAGTGTTGAGGCCATCTGACTGTGTCTTTAAGAATGGTATTTTACCCTGGTATCTCAGCTGTGGGAGTACTGTGGCTCACGGCTGGCAAAATGGCAACAGGTGGGAATGTCAATGGAGATAGTATGTGTTAGTAGGACACCCCAAACTTTCTGAGAGAGACATTGTCCCCAGCTGATCAGGCAGAAGAGGATGATGATGACTCTCAGCCCAATGAGAAATGACCCAAGAGAGTTCTGAAACAAAAAGGATCAGCTTGAAAAGCAATATAAAAGAAGCAGGAAAAGTTGTAATATTGGGTGGAGGCTGAAAACTGCAGTAGCTGAGGTTTAGTTTGATGCTGTGAGAAGCTACTCTGCTAGAATCATGAGCTCTGCCTGGGCCAGACAGAACAGCATTCCTCTGCGATGCTGTGAGCAGCTGCCGTATGGGCAGCATGGGCTGCACCATACCTGGGTGTACACATGTGACCATGTGAGTGCTTTCTCACTGATATGTATCTTACTAAATCTTACTGTAAAAAGGGACATGGATTCACAGTAAGTTAAAGTATCCATGTCCCCTGCGAAAGCAAGTGTAAATAGGGGAGTTTGTCCTTCCAGGACAGTGGGATGTACTTGTAACCTACCATTCCTGGAGGAGGGGAATTTCTGTATGTAGCGTATTTCTGGAACTAGTTACATAAGTGTGTTCATAAATTTCTATGTCTCTTTTAACACTGGTGAGGGCTTAGTTTTGTGATTTATCTGCTGCATTGATGATACTGACCTTGACTGCACAGTTAATTGCTTGTTAACTACATGTTAATAAATCAATAAATTGCTGTAAGCCTGATCTGGTTTAAACTATACTAACTGAGCAGACTCTTACTGTGACCTTTGACAACAGACACATTGATTAACTATTGTATCAGTGGACTAAACAGATTTTTTTTAGTATATGACATTAGGACAATTACAAATACCTCGAATCTCACTGTCTGTACAAATCTCTATAGTATTTTTCTTCCCTCAATCACATTTGGTTACATTAATTTTGCTATTGTTACAGAAACTAGAAGTTTTATAATACATTAAATTCAGACGAGAACTCACTGAAAAGAGGATATATACAATGTTTTTTCCATTACCTCCCACTCTTCCTTTTCCTCAGTTTTCAGTCGCAGCTCATAGTGATACACATGCAATTTAGAGCTGACATCAACTAGTGGAGGTGGAGACCATTTTGCCCAAATATACATTATACCAGCAGATGGCTTTGTTTCTAAAGAGAGGTTCACAGGAGCGTCTGGCTGAACTGTATAGATGAAAAAATTGCCATTAGGGATGTAATTTTCTTTCAGAAAAGGCACCTCTTTTATGTTTTGTATTCCATCACATTTATTTCAGACCATACAGCAATACTGTAAGGGAATAGTACCACAGGCTTTTTTTCCCTTTCTTCCTAATAAAGTTTATCTGGCTACTATTCACTACAGTATCAGCAAATCTTAGACTTTACTCTGAATTTGTCAGGCTAAGGAAGCACAAATCATAATTTCATGAGGTCACTCTTGCAAAATGAAAATGTCAGATATTTCATAGCTAAAAATACTAAGTACTTTTATCATTGCAATGCATAGATGATGTATATGTAGAAAGTACAACGGAGTTAGGAATATGAAATACTACAAAAAAGCCACAGAGTGCTTAGACAGTTCTTTTTTACCTCCAAAGACTGAAATGCTAGCAGCCAAAAAGATCTTTACATTTGTAAAATCTAGACTGGGACATTTCAGGTAGCTGAAATTAATTTGGAACTTTCATTATCTGCAGTGCTAGGAACCTACAAATCTGTCATTGAGTCTAATTGAAATACCAGACACAACGAGAAACTGCATCAAATTTTTCAGCCAAAATTAAAATGACAAGAAAATATGTAGTTACTTAATTTATAAGTAAAATGCAGTTTTCACACAAATTAAAGATGCATACTTTAGATTATCTGTAGATAAACACTCCTGCATAGCAAGTTTCACATCATGAGGAAAGAAATCATTCAATGCTGCTTGTTCTGGGATTAAAAACCACATACATCTCTAATTAGTTTACTTTCGATTTCATTCTTCCCTTTTTACCTATGTAGGTCACCTCCACGTACTGAGGATCTGAGCTGTTATTTCCAATCTCGTTCATTGCCATTACAGTGATATTATACGTTGTCCAGAGATTAGTGTGGTTTTTATCAAAGTAGCAGGAATTGGGACCTGATGTTTGGTAGTCTGGACATTGATAGATTTTTTCTTCACTGAAATAAAATTATTTAAATAGTTAGAAGTTTAGGAAATTAATCAAAGCAGTTAGTATTCTAGTTAATGATCTAGGTTCAGCAAGGAAATCTAAAATGTTTCAATTTACATGTATATATAATCTCACCTCTCGGAAACATTTCAGTGAGTATTAAATGCAATTACCATAAATTCTTCATTGCTGTTTTTACTGCAGTTGTTCAGGATGAATGCTTTATACACAGGAATACGTGGACAAAAGAATAGAAAGAGAAATTTCTAAAGACAGCACAAGACAGTTACAAAAAATGTTTAAAAGCAAGTCAAAAGGAAAATTAAACACCTTCACTTTGATAAAGAAGGAAAGTTATTAAGTATCTTCTTTACATATTTTTACTGGAAAGTAAATTGATGGACCCCTATGGCAGAGGAGTGTATTATTGATTATTTTGTTTTCAGGAAAATGTTGATTTAACTGCATTTTTAACATGATCATCATCAGAACTCTCTCAACAAAAAGTATTTGATCAATTCACGTTCTCTTACCTATTACCTTCATATGAGTCTTTGGCTTTTTTAGTAGAGGAATTGTTTTGTACTTAATTAATGTTGAACTGGGGGATATACTCAGAGCCTATCTCAGGTGTGAAGAACCGCAGAAACCCCAGAGAACAGATGAGATGGTTCAAGGATGCACTTGAGTCACATTGTTATGTTCTATGCATGGCTAATAACAAGGTCTCTTAGCTTCTAGGCTGTTTTCTTTCAGTTCACAAAGCGAAGATGGGCATAAGTGGACTGCACTTGAGAGGCAATGAGCTAAGAAAAGCAACTGTGGCCCAGATCTGGGGAGCATGGCAGTGCCCAGTGTTCAGCAGAATTAATAAACACGGGGTAAGCACTTCTACTCATCCCTAAGCAGGACTGTTCGGAGCTATGATATGACTTAAAATGCTCATAAAAAGTTCTGTTTCGATTGAGAGTGAAACATACGGACTTTCATAAAACAAAAGCCCTACAGCTATGCTCACTACAGATAAGGGAACCTCTCTAAAATCATTAAGTGTGGAAACATTTAAAAACTGCATCTTTCCCACTCAATTAATACCAAATGATTTGGAGTTTATTTGATTTAAGCAGGAGAGTCTGAGGCTTTATCTTATCTCTTCTGAACCCCACTGGAATAATTAGAGAAATTTAATCCCTGAGCCTCCTTGCTTACTTGGTGAAGTTCTGAGACCTCTTGTTCTCAGGAAGAAAAGGCAGTTGCTCAAAGAAGTAGAGGTTAAGCAAAGTTGCTAAACATATACACATTTTATTCCTAAAGAAGATGAGAGTGTCACAGACTCGACCAAAGCAGTAACTTTTGAGATACAATACAGGCATATGATTTTACTCTATTTTATCAACTATCTGTAAGGGGAAGCAAAGATTCTATATTTCTCCAGATGGGGGGTTGCTGTAATGGCAAACCTCTTCAGCAGGGCCCCTCAGTAGCCCTCACTGCCCCTGCCCAGCCTGCCCAGGGCCTCCCCATGCCCTGCCTGAGGCCCAGGACCCCATTTCAGCCCACCTGCTCCCCTGCCCAGCCATGGGCCCTGCTCAGCCAGCCCTCAGCTGCGTGCTGACCTGCTAGTCCAGCCCTGCTTCAGCCTGCCCCTATCTCAAGAAGATGCCCGATGCCCAGGTTTCCGCCAGCCTGCCCCATTGCCTGGCTGGGGTGGTGAGATGGGCACTGAATGGATGCTCTGCTCTGTTGCCCTGGAGGAGCTCACATGAGCCCATGGTGTCTTGGTGCTCCCCTCCTCAGAGAAGCATGCTGTTCCGCTGCCACCTGATCAGATAGACACACTACACCTTTCTCAGCCTGTCTTGAAACCAATGCTATTTTGAGCTCAGACGAATGTCGGTAGGGACAGACTGAAAGTCTAGGGCCGATAGTGGTCATGTTTTCTTCCAAGAAGGGAAAGCCATTCATGACCTATAGCCCTTGTTGGCTATCTAAGTTTTAAGATGGATTCATAAAAATGGCTTCATAAATTAATGTTCTTATTCCCTCACTCTGCCATAATCATCATTTGATCACTTACAGAATACTTATGTACCGCTTGTTACCTGTCCTTGCTGTAGAACAGGGTGTAATTGGTAGGAAGTCCTCCGTCTGAGCCAGGCTTCCACCAACAAGAAAAGGTTTCCTTTTCTAGAGAACGACATCTTATTATCCTAGGTTTTCCAGGGTATGATTGACCTAGGGAAGTGCAGAAATCCAGCTAGTTACATTAATATGAGTTGGACAAAGGTTTTCTTTTGTTCGAGGAAAATAAAGTTATTTGAAACTATGGACTGAATGTGGCAAATAAATCTGCCTGAAAAAATGGTCAAAACTTTCAGAAAAGCAAATATATTTTACCTCAAACTGCTAAAATAGTTATTAATTTTTTTACTTTTATTTTTCAAATGAAAATTTCATTTGAAATGTATTTTTAATTTAAATTTATTATATACCTAAACATAAAAAGTGTATGGTTATGTCCAAATTAATTTCAAAAGTTTGGAACTAAATGTATGACCTTTTGTTTTCTCCTAAAATATCCAAAATTTTTATTTTCAAGTCATCTTAAAATGAAATTTAAGTTTTAGCTTTGGAACATCTTTAGTTTTGCAACAGAATCAAAATTCCACTATTTGTATGTATTTGGGTTAAATTACAGGTAAGACAAATTATAGGAAGAAGGAAATGATGGACTAGATGGACTATTTTATGTATGGTGACTTGAATGTATTCATTAATTATTTGAATATTCTTTAATAACCCCAATACATTTAAGAACATTTCTTGTTAAAACTACTTACCATTCTATCAAGAACATGCACCAGAAAAGTACATACATTCTGCAATGAAAAGCATGTGGCTTTTCAACATAGGCTTACCTGTATTTCATTGAAGTTCCATACCATATCTCTAATAGTGTAACTATGCTTATGATGTTAATTGCCAAGAAGGTGACAAGGATGAAGAGAGTGCAGGGATGGAATGAGTGCCTTTCATCATCACAACCACATAATCATTAAATCAATACTATAAAAAAAAAAAGAGGACTCCAGCCATTTTCAAATCTCCATAGAGAACTTTGAAAGAAAGTAATATAAATATCTACAAGCTCCAGTGATGGCCAGAATAGACTGGATAAAGCCTCAGACTTTTCTAAAGAAAGTGTTTTAAGGAAAAACAAGTGTTTCAGAAAGTGTTGTACTTACCGGTCAGACCCATGACAGTCACAGCATGTAGCAAAATAATTTGAACTGATGATACCACTTTCTGTTTCATGATGCCTGCTTCTGCTCAGGACGATATATTACATCAAGGGCTCACTGAAAAATACACCATCATGCAATAGTCAATAATAATGCTTGACATGCAATATGTATCACTTTGTTTAATCAAAGGTCTTTGAATGTTTAGCAGTGCTGGGATTACAGTTCCATAGCATGCATGTTTATCTGCCACCTTGGGAATATGGGGTGCATTTCTTAAAGCTCTAACTTTTAGGCTCATTAATTTACAGGAGTCATCAGCCTTTTAGTAACAAAATATACACCTTTATGCCTGTTAATATAAAGAAGATATCTGAACTCCGAAGGTTCTGAAAAAAGAAGGCAAATATAAAATAATTAAAGATGTTTACTATTTGTAAGCCAGTCTCATGACTTTTGAATATTTGGGATTGGTAATGTTGAATTCAAGATCACCTGAGCTGAAGAATACTACTCTTTCTGTGTTCAACTCATTTGCTTTTGTAGAGAAGAGGAAATGCCAAGATCACAGAAAATAAACAAAGAGGAAAAGTAGTGTTAATTTATCAAGTGAAAAGACAAGATGGGATGCAATTATCCCTCTTTCTGTAACGTGCAAGGGCCAGAGGCAGTGTGGCAGAACTCAGCTGAAACAGAGGTGCGGATAGGAAGCCACCCGCTGTGCAGTCCCAGTGCCTGCAGCGGGCTGGCACCGCTAGATGTCCTCAGAAGCCAGGTTACACCTCAGGGGGATCAGGCGTCACTGAGCTACTCAATCTGTTTGCATAGCCTGAAGAAATATGACTTAAAGCAAACCTGATTGTCCCACCAATATGCTTCCTGCTTGGAGACAATGACCTGAATCAGCTATCAGAACCTCAGTAGTCAACCTCAGTCTTTGAAATGAAATAATAGCAACTTACTCTCTAAAAAGGAAACTCCTTACCTCGGCTTTCCACTCCTACCAAGCCCATCTGACAGGTATTTGTATGAAACTCATTCAGAGCGGCACAGCGTCGGAACAAGCTGTCTCTTTGCTGAAGAAAAATTCTTTGTTGTTTATCAGATGAGTCAATTTTCATTATGCAATTCATTTTCGGTATCAAGAAACCTTAACCCACCCACCAGCACTTAAATGTTTTTTAAAGTGCAAAGGCAAATGAAGCATAAGCTAATTTAATTGCATCTAAACCATATCTATTGTGGACAGAGTATGGTGAAGAGCATCAACTGGCTACATTTTCACATGCCACTTCTGAATATCCACGTTTCATGCATGCAACTGAGTTACAGGCTGTAAAATTGCATCTGTGTTAGTTTTAAACTCAGAGCACTCTGTGCATTATTCAGTCAGTGGACAGCAGACCATTTAAATATAAATTCCAGTTTGTGTTAGCACATGCAAATTTTATGACTGTAAACAAATGGCAGGCACAAACGTTACTGTTTAACTTCAGAAATGAGCTGTTACATAATGCTTATCACAGGTCATTGAGCTCATGCAATAGAGGCACATTTTTCTCAAGTTGAAGGTGCAATAATGATCTACAATCAGTAACCAATTCATGTACATATAATACCACTTAACAGTACTTTATTCTTTCTAAAAATAGTTGGAACATTTGCAAAATAAAGTACTTTCAAACTGAGACCCATATTATAATTCCCTGCAGGGAAATGGTAACGTAATTATTTTTTTTTTACAGATGCATCTTTTCTGTGTGAAGAAATAACAGACAAGAGAAACTGATTACAGTGAGTAGAAGAATTAAATTTGTCAATATGACAAAATGACAGAAATAAGAGGAAATCAATGCATTTAAAAACAAGTATTTGTTTTTAAAACAAGTATTTGTTTTTAAAAAAATGACATGATCATGCATCACTATTAACTCAAAAAATTAAGAGAAAAATGTTATCATTACATCAGTGAGTTTCTGGAATAGTGTTCCAAACACAAAAATCCCATGTAGTTTTCCCAGGTAGTCTGATCTATTATGAAATACATATGACATGATTGTTTGTGATAGCTAAGGACTGATCTTTGTGATCCAATACATGCTTTCCAGGCCACTGTTTCAATCCAAATTAAATACCTTGAATTATTAACAGTTAGAATACTCTTCATTCTAACTATATCAAAAGTGAGTCTCCCCTATCTATAACTTGAAAATGTTTTCATAAAAGGATAATTAGTATTATTGAAGATTCTGGAGGGAATGCTTCTCTTTTAGGCCTGAATACATTGTTTTCAAGAGGGACACAGAAAAATTATTTGTGAGTATATTGCAAAACCAAGGGCTGAGTAACTAATAACAAAAAGATCATACGCCTTCTTTGTGAAGGTTTGGATTTGATTCCAATGAAGTTATTACATCCTGACATTATAGTTGAAATTCTCCCTTATAACACAGCTGTTTTATAGTATTGAACAGCTGCTCCTTGCACCCCAGAAAACTGTACGCCTTGATGGAAATTATTGTTGGGGTTTTCGAATGCACAGAAGTGCTGAACATTCCTGTAAAATAAAATAACCCCACTCTGTAATTAATAAAATTATGGAATTGTAGGTTTGAAGACTGCTTACAATGCTACTAGACTAAACTGAACGTTAAGTATCAATTCTGAAATTGGGTGGTGTGGAGCAGGTGTGAGAGAAAAATGTCTTGGTGCTAACTGAGTTCAAGTTCTTACACGCTTTTCTCTCTCTTGGCTGTGCTGATGGATACATTTTTTTTCAGATTAACAGAGAAATCTTTACTCAGTTCTGCACAGATAGAGCATTTTCTATTTATCTGCAATATTTTCAGGCTTACAGGAAGGGGGAGCAACTGTATAGCACCTACCAGCAATGACATGTCCATCACAAATTCTGCTTATGCTGCCAAAGAAGTCTAAAGACCGAAATAATTTTACTGATCTGTACCAAACAAGATTCGCATTCTCACTAGTTATGTTGATAAACGATGTTTTTCTTTCAGGCCTGGGGGAAGGGACTTTAAGGAGTCTTGAAACAGCACATTTCATTACCTTATGAAAGACTGAACTACAGCTGTATGAAACCAAGTATGAAAAAGAACAGAACAATGCAAGAATATGACAGTCTACTACACCATCCAGAATCCTACTGGCCATACATTCAACTATACTTGGGACATTGCATGTGTCTGCCTTCCCACACTGAGTTTTCAAATGTCAACAACTCTGATAGATGTCCCTAGCCAAGATGTGGGCATTGCTAACCTCAGATGTGTTTTTAAATGACAGTGATGGTTGGGATTGAACTGAAGATTAAAGCTGTGGATGTGCAGTGTGTCCAAAGCTCTTCTTTCCCCCTCTGAATGAGACCTAATTTCAAGTCTCCAGATTCTGAATCCCTGAGGTACCCTGTACAGCCTTCATGGAGACAAATAAGCTCCAGAGAAGACAGAGAATTCAGAAACATCTCAGATCTGAATTTCTTGTGACTGATTCCAGATGGTAAGCGGGTTTTGTAGAGTGCTTTGTGGGGATGCTTAGTTCCTTTCATTGGCTATGTGAGGGAACCTAGACGTCCAATTAATTTCTTGGGACCAAGCCCTTTGTATTTCTGTGATGCAGAAACTGGAAGCACCTACAGGTTCTTTTATATTTCACTTGAAACACTTTATCAGTCTTTTTAAAAATATATTTTCCCCTTCTCTTTTAAACAAAAGAAGGTCATTCTTCTAATGACCCTCTGTAGTCCTTCCTTTGATTAGCAATCAATATGTGGTGATGAATGAAACAACTTCTCTTACCCATAGAGATGCACTCCTCAGTCTGAAACACTTAAGTAATTTTTGAACATGAAAAATCATGAACCCCAGATTCTTGAAAATATTATAGACACTCAATTCTCCATCAAAGTATTTATGCACTTGACTCTTACTGATTTTACAGAACTGAGCCTGAAACTTCATTTAAAAAACTCAACATCTAAACTAAAAAGAAAGGCTAAAACAGGAAGAAAGCACCATTATCCCTACTTTAAAGACATGGAATCAAGACAGAGAACAATCTAGTAATTTGCTCAGACTCATACTAGAAACATAACAAAAGCTAAAAACTGATCCTTTCCTACCAGTTTTTTTTTTTTTTTTCTCTGAATACCATCTCTACTGCATTTGTTTTCCCAATAAAATATCATTTAGCTAACATTAGCAGTCTTCCTTCACCAGTCTCAGAGCTCCTGAATATTCTATTTTCATCCCTGGTACATTTACCAATAATTTCAGGATTATTATTCTTACAGCATTTTTTTACAGACAAGAAGAGCATAAGATGTAAAAAGTAAAATTTTAAAGTTTGAAAGTTAGAATTTAAATTAGAACTTGAAACTTGCTCTTAAAATATGATGGAACTTAATCTCTACAAACTACCCAGTCATTACCTTGCTATAATTTAAAATATTATTTACATATAGCATGGTCATGAAATGTGAAGTCCAATATCCTACCTAAAAGATTCATGTGCGTGAGGGAGATTTTTGCTCGTCTCCTTCATGCATGATGGATTACTTGATAGTCTGCAAGAGATAAAACAAGAACAATTCCAGGATTAGTATACTATTGAAAGTATCACTACTTGATTCCTAAACTGTAAAAAGAAAAAAAAAAATCCCTCTTTATATTATGTAATTTAGATACTGATACTCCAAGTCAATACATTGAGACATCACAGTACCACAGTATTACTAGGCTGGAAAAGACCTTTAAGATCATCGAGTCCAGCCTATGACCAAACACCAACACCTACTCATCATCTAAACCATGGCACTAAGTGCCTCATCCAATCTCTCCTTAAACACCTCCAGGGACGGTGACTCCCCCACCTCCCCGGGCAGCGCATTCCAATGGCCAATTACCCTTTCAGTGAAGAATTTTTTCCTAATATCAAGTGTAAACCTCCCCTGACAAAGCTTGAGACCGTGTCCTCTTGTCCTGTCACCGGTCGCCTGAGAGAAGAGACCAAGCCCTGCCTGACTACAACCTCCCTTTGGGTGGTTGTAGAGAGCAATAAGGTCTCCCCTGAGCCTCCTCTTCTCCAGGCTAAACAACCCCAGCTCCCTCAGTCGCTCCTCATAGGGCTTGTGCTCCAGCCCCTTCACCATCCTCATCGCTCTCCTCTGGACGCACTCCAGCATCTCAACATCTTTCTTAAACTGAGGGCCCAGAACTGGACACAGCACTCAAGATACGGCTTGACCAGTGCCGAGTAGAAGGGGATAATGACCTCTCTAGTCCTGCTGGCCACACTATTCCTGATGCAAGCCAAGATACCCTTGGCCTTCTTTGCCACTTGGGCACACTGCTGGCTCATGTTGAGTTTCCTGTCCACCAGCACTCCCAAGTCCCTTTCCGCCTGACTGCTCTCCAGCCACTCTGTCCCCAGCCTGTAGCTCTGCATGGGTTGTTGTGTGCAAAGTGTAGAACCCAGCACTTGGACTTGTTAAACCTCATGCTGTTGGAATCAGCCCATCTCTCCAGCCTGTCAAGGTCAAAGCAATAGTGATTGGGGTAAAATATTGTATTACTGTACACTCTTTTCATTATCAGTTTCAACAGAAATACAAAATTTTGTAGCAAGTTAGGATGCAGTTTAGATTTACTAGTAGACTTCATGAGGCTATGTGATTAAAGGCCATCTACAGGAAGGCCAGGACAGGATCAGATTAAAAATGTCAGGGTGAGGGCAGAACCGTAGCAACCTAATCAGTGAAAATGGGGCTACGCCTAAGGCTACCAAGCATAGGCAGACCATTTTTCCTTGAGTGGAACCTGCCAGGAGGAGCCAACCAAACCAACTCCCTTCTTCTTACCCCTTGCAAACTGAAGGAGGCATAGCACTCATCCCTTAAGGAAGCAGGGGGAAAAGAATCTAGGGAAGAAAGGAAGGGCTGAAAGTGGCCCAGGGAGGAACAAGCATAGGAAAACAAGAAGAAAAGCAGAATAAAGGAGACAGTCAAGTATAAACTGAAGCTTGTTTGACTGGGATGTATGCCTAATCACCACAGTCTGCCCTGTATTCTCGTTAAGTCCTATTGCTATTGTTTGTCTGGGTGTGCCCTGTTCCAGGTGGGTACATTAGGATTCTAGTGAACCTTTAGCTGAATTATATAGTGAGGAGTAGGATTGCAAACCTCTGGGCTCATATGCAACTACCTTGCAACTGGGGAGATTACAGTCTGCAGCCACCTACAGAAGTGATCCATTTTGGGGGGCAAACCTACGCTTATATGTTTATACATATATATATAGCAATAGCAGACATATCGGTGTTGACATGTGTGTATTTTGTCCAAGTGCCCACCCATTGGGAGCAGCTCCTAAGCTTCACTGTTGGTGAAACCTCAGAATATGGATCTGGCAGCAGTTTCACATCTATTGGGTACCTGCTTCAGCTGCATCTAAAAGGTCAAAGTCAAATATTTTACCCAAAAAAGCCCCTATGTTTAACTGACTGTTCTTCATCATCCCATTTGACTACACTGTGCTGTGAAGAAATAATTTAGATGCTCTTTAATAGGCAATTTATGTGCCAGAACAAGAAAAACTAGGTATACATGAAATTAATAACTTCAAAATTACTAACTTTATCATCCTATATCTTACAAAATCTTCTCTCTTTAAACAGTTTGAGCTAAATAATATTTTCTATAACTAGCATTAAGAATGGCCCGGATTGCCTGGAGTCCAGGTGGGAAGCTGTATTACTCAGTTATCAGGGTATTATTTTGTTTCCATTTGTTTCCATTTGAGTAAAGCTAATGAGAGCAATAAAAATACTGTGAAATTATCTGGCAGCCAGACATTGTGCCATTACAGAAGATCAGACTTAATTGAGGATGATAAATGCTTTCTTTTTAATGTGCATATATAATACGGCATAGATAACATACAAACTGAATATAGCAACAATAACGTTTGCAGTGAGGTTACTTAACCATGACATAAAGTGAAAAGTCATTTAAAGATTTAGGTCAGTAAGTGCTCCCTGTTTTAGAGAGAGTAGAAATCTAGTTGTCAATGTCCATGCTCAGAACAGAGTTTGACTCATAATTGGCTGAATAGAAGAATGCGCCCAAAATAAAAGCTGCCTTGTGGATCTATAGCACTTCACAATGATGTTTTGAAAACCAAACAATTGTTCCACATTTAAGAGGAAGCCCAGTTCTAAGACAGAATGTATGGTTATGATCACTAAATAAAAATAAACTTTCCTTTGCTTTTTCTCTTTTCCATTACTTGGTGCTACACCAAAACATACAGTTCTACCAGCAGATTTTAATCAGCACTCATGACTGTATTCATCAAGAAGCGATATCAAGAACTGATGACGCATCCTTACGTAATATGACTGACATAAAACGTGTTTTTTTACCAAAGCTACAATAGTTCTATAAGCACTGGCTTGTCATATTAATGATCAGAAAGGATGATGCCAGAATTGACCTTACCTGCTGCTTTAAGCATAACAATGATTCTCATTCAAGTATTTCTACATCAAATACTTATTATTCAAATCATATTCATTATCATGGTCCTGAGAACAAAGATAAAATCTCACTGTCTTAGATACTGTACAAAAAAGAGTTTCTGCTCAGAGTGGAAGAGTGGAAGAAAGGGATATATCAATCAGATCAAAACCTGAGTATTTTTGGTTTGAAACCAAAGATTATTTTCATAGCAAAATATTTTCAAATGTCCCATAAACTAGACATGGCCTATGAAGAATCAGTTTTAGAAAATTCACTTCAGAATGTAATTTCTGAATGTCACAAATTCTTTTTCAACCAAAGCCAATGCATGCAAATTTTCAAAATTCAAAAATGAACAAATATCAACATAAAAAGATTTGTTCTTGAATTTTCCAATAAAAACATTTTCTTAAATCTAGGGAAATAATTTCAGTTTGATTATAACTTTCTTTTTTTTCCTGTGAAAACCTATTTTCGTGAAAAATTTTTGATGAGCTTTACTTACACAGAATTTCAATGAACAGTGGAATCGCATGAATTATCTTGCTTTTTTGACATTTCTGGGAAAGATGCTCGTGTAGAGGTGAGGAATTTTATTGCAGAGAGAGTAAAATGACTGAGACTTTACAAAAAGCAAAGGAACAGGACTTTGAAAGTAGAAAAGGGGACACAAGAATGGAGAAACGTGAAAGTTCTATGGAGTGAATCTGTAGAAAAGAGACAATGAGGACGGACATAGAAGGGGAAAAGAATGAACAATCTGTTGGCACTGGGCAGTAAAGAGAAGGATAAAGTTGTAATTTTGAATGTATTCCAATACCCCTTTCAAAGTTTCAGTGTTCAAAGTTCAAAGTTCTGTCCCCTGGATGCCATCCTTTGAACACAGCCAATGGGGTTGGGCGGAGGAGAAGTGTTTTCTGGACCCTAGTGCCTGCAAGCATCAGTAGGGTAGTGCTGAAGAAAGCTGTGACCTTAGCAGTTTCTTTACTTCCTCTTGCTGTAACAGCCCATTTTGACTGAGTCTGGAGTCTCTCTTCAAACCTTTATGAACGTGGTAAGACTGCAACAGAAAGCACCTGGCTTTGGAGGAGTAAATGTTCTTGTTCAGTCACAAATATGCCTAATGATTAACAGCATCAGTGGGAGCAGAGAACACTATTGGACAAATAATTGTTTTCTGTTTCAGTGTTCTCTTTTTTTCAGGAGGTCCTCAGTATGAGCTTGTAAAAGTAGCTGTTTCTTTGTCTTTTTTTGAGTACATGTAGTACATTTATGCTTCAATTGCTTAAGTGACTGTAGAGTTACTGTGTAAAAGAACACAATTACCAAAAATTACTACTCCAATCAAACTGACATACACACTCTATGTCCTATTATTTGTGAGCATGAACGTTTTTCAAACATATTCCCTGAGTGTCAAACTCTGATAAAAGAGCATGCTGAAGGCTTCCACTAGTGCTATATACAGATGAAGTGACACACTGTATAGCTAAAGAAATGAAACCTTATCCTGGTAATCTAAAACTGAAGGGAAAATCTTTTCTTTCTATTAGTTGAAAGAACTGCAGACAACAATGGGAATAAAATAAAATTTAGCCTTTAACCTCCACTTTCCTGAGTTTAAAATAATTAATCTTGTGGCACATTTAACCTAAAACATTATACTGCCTTTAATACAGAAATATGTGGAAACGCAAAGAGGTATCTTTATCATGCCTAGCTCTAATCTTGGTGGCATTTTATAGATCTCCTCTGGTAGCTAATTCCCAAGTAGACTAGTGCTTAACACATTTTACAAACATTATTTTCTACGGGTATTTACATAGGTGGTGTTAATCTCTAATGTCAGTAAAAAACAAACAGCTTCCTTGTGAGGAGTGTTTCATTACAGAAAAGTCAAATGTTCAAACCACTCTGAACTTTCCACATGCCAAACCAGTAACAGTATCAATACTGCTGTATTACAGCCCTATTAAATTCCACATGATGCTTATCTTCCAGCAAATATATCTTTATTTAATTACAGTTTTACAGTGGAAGAATACTGAAGCTCCTAAAAGCTGTAATACGCGTCTCTGAAGGAAATGAATTCACTTGTTGATCAAGAGTATGAATTTCCTCTTCTAATGTCTTTGTGATAAATATATAAACTGAATGAAGTATAGCACTAACCTGATCTACCCCCCATCTTCATCCCAGACTTGGAGATTCCTTGGAGATTCTCAGTCATGGTGAACTGTGTTTTGAATTTTTCATTTGTTTTGAAGTACAAGGAAATGACCCTGAGGTTGTAGGCTGTGAGATTTTACGTGCTTGTTTACAGAATAAAGACTTACACTGCAATCTCCAAAGGTTAAAGGTAACTTTAATATTGTATTCATTCATTAACCCATTCATTCATTAACTCACTTGCTCTGTTCCTTAGAAACTGCAAGGACTGTGTCTCCTACTGTTGGATGCATTTCTAACCAGTAATATTTGCATCTTTGACAGAGTTAACAGAACTTGTTAAGTTCTTGCTTCGCTGTTTACTGTACAGCTTCAATGACTGTGAAAGTATTCCTTTGTAGTCAGTCTCAGATTGCAGCTATGGTATGTACTCTAATTATCAAGTTTCATAAGCTTTATTACACTGGGTAATGACTTCAGTTTGGAACAGTGGCACCCACACTGGTATTCTCTGCTTCAAACTGATGTGCTTCTTCAGCTTGTAAAACCAGCATCCAGTTTAGGGGCCAAAGGGGAATGTATAAAGGTGGGGTGTTGGAGTTGTCAATTCAGAACTGCTTGCAAGCAAAATAATCTGATTTTTACATAAAAGGAAACTGACTGAAATTGAAAACTTTTGATAACTTCAGGTGGAAGAAGATAATCATTCATGCCCAAGCATCTGAAAAGACAGATCTGCCTGCTTTAATCTCACTGAAGTGTCAAAAAAGAAAATATGAAGGTCATAAATCTGAAACATCAATTACATTTCTTTTAGAAGTGTTTGTTAGTTACAAGGAATCAAATAACAGGTGTAAGCGTCAGGAATATTCATGTTTTCTATTCATACGGTGAACTTCAGGGCAGCAATCTAGTATATTTTAGTAACAGCTGAAATAATATAAAGCAAGGTTATTTAGATCACTAGAAATCAGCCATCAGTCTCTGTAATTAACACCAGCCTAATTTGGTTTATATCTCATTACAATCAACTTTAATTAGTCATTTTTTGTAGGTACTCAGTTACCAAATGATATTTCAAATGGTAAAAACATTCATTTTGCATTTAATCCACAATATTTCTCTTGCATCCCTGAAATAAAAACTTTATGCTGACATTTATGAAATAGCAGGAGGAAAAAATGCTGTAACTGTGGGGTTTACTTTAGGTAATAACAACACAGACTTTTAAATTCTTGCTTACATAAAGCCTGACCTTTCACTTGATATAAAAGTTACCTTTATTGAAACTTAGATCCACACCTTCAGTCATTGTTACCTGTGCCTTTTCATGTTGTCTTTTCAGTGATGTTTCTTATGGTCACAAGCCTGCATCTTCTTGGCTGCAGGCCCTGTTAATTTATATAATTTAAATGGAAAAATAATTGAAGAATAACATAATAACATAACCACATTTTAAATTGGTCATTTAATTTAATCCTTGAGTTGCTCCTGTGACAGTATGCTGAATATATGATCTAACACTGTGTTAATAGATACTGGCACCAGACTTTCATATCAAATTCAGATTGCTTGTTCAACTGGGCACAATAGAAACCTAGAGCCCAAATAGTCTCCCTTAAGGTCTTCCTGCTTGAGAAAAGGATGGTTACACCTCTGAAAAGATTGCCAATGTAACAGTCTCTGGTGGCTCTCACCAGCAACTAGAACAAAGCAGCTGCAAAGCAACTAAAGCATTCAGAAACTATTAGGGTTCTAAGAACTAGTCATTTAATGGGGTAAATGAGGCATCTTCCCTTCCTCCTTCCTGGAGTTTTGTTCCAAGCACAGCTCAGAAAGTGTAGGGGACTCAGCTTCAGAGTTGATACCTGGATGAAGAACAGACTTTGAGGATTGCCTGAAAGTGGTCTTTCAAGACAGCGCAAATGGCAATAGACATTTAAGAGAGCAAATTAGTTGCAGACAATATAGATGGGTAATTCAGGCATTTAGAGATCTTTAGATACATACATACACTTTAGAAACAAGTAGACCGAGTGAGCCATAGAAATCCACTGGGTTATATGGAACTTTTCAACGTACCTTTTTTCTGCCTTTCCCCCCGCCCTCAGATCTCTTCAGACTTTCCCCCCCTCACATTCAGAGCCCTAGCTACATCTAAATATCTTCTGTTCTGCTTTTCTTTTACGTAGCCACCTTTGCACCAGAACAGGTTTAGACTGGACATCAGGAAAAATTTATTCACTGAAAGGGCAGTCAGGCACTGGAACAGCTGCCCAAGGAGGTGGTTGAGTCCCCCTCCCTGGAGGTGTTTAAAAGACCTAGATGAGGTGCCCAGGGACGTGGTTTAGTAGTCCATTGGTACAGTTGGACTCAATGATCTCAGAGGACTTTTCCATCCAAGCAATTCTGTGATTCTATGAAGTATGCTGACCATACAAACATCACTAGCTGTTCAATAATACTGATCTTCTACATAGTTAAATGCTGCTGAATAACATATCCTAAAGACACATTCAGCACAACAGCCACCTATGCAATGCTCCTGAACGGCATCAGATGCTTACTGCCAAAGAAACAGCAATCTGATGCAGACCTCACTTCTCTGCTTTGGCCTGTATGGTATCCAGAATCACACAGATTGAGAGTCAGAGGTGGACAGGTCTGCAGATACAACCATTAACCTCATGTTAATAAGTCACTGCCCTGCAATAGAATGCTTTTTTACCCAATACAGGCAAGACACAAGGACTGGCCCAGGTGCTGGAAGGGTAAATAAACACAGTAGTATTTAGCCACTTCTCAAAGCCTGTTTCATCTTTGATATGAAAAACAAATCAAAAGGACAGGATTTTTAACAAAAATTTCTGGTACATTCCTCTCAGCAGTGCAAAACCATAGTGGTTCTGAAAGTTGTTGGTGGGTACTGCATTTCAAAATGTGTTCCACTATTTCAGTTTGCAACTCTAATTTAATTGCTCAATTCTTTAACTGCTTAAACAAAATTCATTCTCTGAAGGGTGAAACTTGTAGCTGAAAATACAGAGGTATTTTCAGGTACAAGTATATAAAAAGAAAAGGTCATGGGCTTTTTCTCAGGTCTCAAAACCTCTGATCCAAGTGAGTGCTTACATTTTATCCTTGCAATATACTTGGAATAGTGTCATGATTATGTGTATACAACAGTATAGAAAACCAGGTTACTATACAAAGCGTGACCATACACTTTAAGGACTTTAGGTTGAAAGGAGTATTAATGAGCAGAATTATTATCAGTAGCAATTTAGTTGTAAATAATTAAAGAAAAAATCCAAGTAGCAGGAATTCTAGTAAACATTTCAATGAATCACAGAGTGAATGAGGTTAGAAAGGACCTTTGGAGATACAGTCCCACCCCACTGCTCAAAGCAGGGTCAACTACAGCAGGTCACATCCAGTTGGATTTTGAATGTCTCCACAGACAGCAACTCCACAACCTATCTGGATAACTCATTTCACTATGTGACTGCCCTCACAGTAAACATTTTTTTCTTATGTTTAAGGAGATTTTGCTGTATTTCACTCTGTGCCTGTTGCTTATTCTCCCCTTCCCCTGGATGCCAATGCCTCTATCTTCTTTACTTCCCCCATCAGGTGTTTACTCCTATTGATAAGATTCCCCTGAGTCTTCTCCAGGATAAACAGTCCCAGCTCTCTCAACCTCTCCTGAAGGGAGGGATGCTCTGTTGCCTTAATTATTTTAGTGGTCCTATGTTGGACTCAATCCAGTATCCCTATGTCTTTTTTCTACAGGGGAGCCCAGAACTGAACACAGCACTCCAGGTGCTTTAAACATAAGACTCTCTGACCCTTAAGGACAATACTTGAAAAACAAAACTAAAATATATTACTAAATCCATTCATCAAGAAAGGGAGAGATTATGAGACCACCTCAGAGAAGAAATTTGTGTTAGAGCTCTGCTATGTTTGTTTTCCACTGGTAAATATATATAAGAACTGGCATTGAGGTGCCAGAAATTCTGGTTCTAATCTCTTATATGATATTTTTCCATTAGTCAAAATCTGATTCCTTTTTTAGAGGAACTGTGTTCATAACAAAAGCAGCAGCCAATGACAAAAATTCCTTTACAAACCATTTTATTTTTGACTTTACAGCCAAACCATTAAATGTCATATAAATTCTCAACCTGGGAACAAACTGTCATTCTTCAGAAAGTTCATCTATTTGTGTTTGGCTTACTAAATGGAAAATAACAGCTTTTTCATTTCTTGATATTTTTTCCCCTCCCTCCACTAGCATGCAGGTTGGTGACCTCTAACAAGAATTATATGCCTGGCATTTCTCTTTGGAGTGACATTTTCAGTGATTGTACTGAAATTACATCTCAGAACATTTTAATGATTATTACTTTACAAAAAGCTCAGACTGACAGTACACATCTCATTACTTAGGAACATGAGTCTTTGTTCTTATTAACATCTACAAAATATGTAAATCTGTGTTTTTCCTGTAGCTTTACTTATATGACAATGTTTGACATTAAAACCCAGCATTAGTCCACTAATTATAGGATAAGTGGTACTAGGTTATGAAATCTGGGTGGAGGACCTGACTAAGGACACTGTGAACTGGACAGATGGGTTCTGTGTCAGCTGCGAATATGGCAGCACAGAAGACAATACTCATCCTGTTTTTTGTAATGAAATATGTACCATCCTTTTCCTCAAGCCATGAGATGAAGTTTGAATCACAGATAGCTGACATGAAAAAAAAAATATTTTCACATAGTTCCATTTCACACAATGGTATTGATGTACGTTTATGGTGCCAGCGTGTGATGAGTAGCTTAGAGACATTGCTTATCTCTTATACTTTCAGTTTCACCTAACATTTTTTGGCCACTGCTAACACTTCGTGGTCTTGAATACAGTAAGTCTATAATTTTAAGAGAAGCTCTTTCAGGAACAGTTCTGCACTGCTAAGTCAATGGGAGTTAAGTTCTAAAACATAGCAATAATACATGATTAAAGTTGAGGCCTGTCTGGGAAAAAAACCTGTTCTTCCACGATCAGTGGAACTAATAAAGCCTGATTAGCTAAGAATTTATTTCACCCTGCCAGTGTAACATGAGCTTCCTCATTCCTGACACCCTCTGTAATACTTCATTTGCCAAGAGTCAGGAAGGCTATGGTTGGGGTTGGGGTAAATTTACACTGATAGGGTGTTTCTACATGAGTTGGCTGGCCAGCAAGCATATGCTGACTGTCCAACAGGCTTTTGTCAAATGCAACACAATGTTAACTAAATTCTGCACAACTGTCCTTCCATATGAGAGGGAATGCTAATTAGGGTCTGTCTTTTCCATTCATTTGACAATTTTCGGAAAAATTGTACATTTTATTATCTTTGGGAATTCTACCTTTTTAAATGTGATTTATACTGGACAACAGAAAAATACACTATCGCAGGGAATGTGGCCTGTAGAATGTGAGATCAGTTTGCCTCACTCCCTAAGTAAACCAACAGCAATTTCACGTATCAAAATCTCCAATGATTATTTTGTAATTTTAGAGAAATTTTGATTTTATTGTTTCTAGTAAGCTCGAATCTGGTATGTTCAGTGTGTCTGTTCACTCTGAGCATGCAGTTCTCCTTTATGGGTTATATTTATTTCCCTGAGCAAACAGGGCATAGATTTTTAAAAAATTGTCATCTACAAATTATCGCCTCATCTGGATAAATATACGCATGTTTGGTCATTTGCCTAGAAACCAGAAGCTATAAGTTAAGTTATCATCTC
Source organism: Neomorphus geoffroyi (assembly GCA_033558235.1). Taxonomy (NCBI): domain Eukaryota; kingdom Metazoa; phylum Chordata; class Aves; order Cuculiformes; family Neomorphidae; genus Neomorphus; species Neomorphus geoffroyi. The sequence goes on from JAUMJM010000048.1 coordinate 5,931,464, forward strand.
ATTCTAGGGAATTTCAATTTTCACTTTCTTATTTCTTATGGCATAGAGTAATATAGGCTAGAATTGTTCTCTACCCCTCTTGTTTCTTCTGGCTAAGAATGCAAGAGTTATACGGACAGCAAAATTAAAAGCTGGACAGAATGTGACTGCAGCTTAGTGTTTATGGTACTTGGTTGGTGAAGAATGAGGTTTGCTTGCTCCTTGCCTGAATTTTCAGTTTATTTTATAGTCCTGCTTAATGTAAATTAAGAGATCTGGTCGGTAGAAAACACAGTAATTTAGAATAGCAATGCAAAGGAATGTGCAGGACAGCCTGGATCTGAAGTCTGATCTAAAAATTGATGTGCTGCTTAACCAGCATGGTGTTCAGTCTTCTAACAGTAGTTATGGAAAAAATTGTTAAAGGATTTACGCAGCTTGTTATGAACTGTCCTTGAGCTCTGTACAGCTTGCTCTGCTGGTCACAAATTCACAAAGAAATGTCCGAGGCTAATATTTTTGTTTGTTCAAAATGCAAAAAGAAAGGTTTGAAGATGTAGATTCATGGGTAATCACCACAGAGAAGACAGATGGAGTTGTCTTTTCAGATGAGATACAGAATAAGATATGGAAAGAGAGTGAAAGAGTATCAAGAGCAGACCGTCTGCATAGAAAGAAGAAAGAAGACGTGCTGAAGTACTCGTGAGAATTATGGAATGCAGATTAAAGGAAAACTTCTCTTTCCTGTCTTGTGTGTGTCTGTGCACGTGTGTACGCAGAAGGAAGGGGAGGCTGAGGATGAAGAGGAAACAGTTGTAGCAGAAATGGGACAAAGTAACTTGTATTTTGCAATTTCTTTTAGAGAGAAATCAATTACTCAGCAGTTTAATTGATATTTCACAAGCTATGTATTAAATAGTGAAAGTTTCCATAGAAGAGCTTGTGGAGTCAACATTCTTGAAATTAGACAACCAACTGTGTTTGTCAAATGAGGCTTGCAGAATCATATTTTTTTAAAGTTTTCATTCTAAATAAAAAAGGTCTTGAGGAAGAAAAATCAATATTTTCCTAACCACAAGTAAGGAAGTAAAAAAAAAACTTGTTGACATTAACACTAGACATACAACAGCTATTTAAGTTAGGGAAGGGAGAACCAAAATGCAGCACATTGATTTAGAACTCCATGAAGTGCTGTAGTAAACAAACGTGCAAGGTTTATGGTTAGGAAGCACTGTATCCACATATTCTCCTGCATGAGCTAGAAGTGGCAAGTAAATCTTGCTACTGAGACTAAAAAGACCAGCTAACTATGAGCTACTGAAGTTTTAAATTTATTGGGGCACTGATAGTGAAAAATTCAAAATGCGGAGGTAACTGTGTGGGACATGCACAAAAAATCATTAAATTCAGGAAATGATGCACACAGAAAGAGATGCTGTGTCTGTATGGAAGCAGATTTTAAGAAATACACTAAAAATGGGAAACAAAAGCAACAGAAAGATCGAGCAGGGTCACCTAAATCTTAACATTATTCCCTATTAGACACATAATAGGGTTTCACCCTGTAACTTCTGTCTACTTCTTCCTGATAAATTCCTCAAGCCTGCAATAATCTTGCACTTAGTGGATCTTTCTTTTACTTTTAGTAGCATATTAATTATGAAATCTAGTGGAAATTATTTATTATCTAGTCTAAAGCCAATTAATTGGTTCCTGGTAACCCTCCAATATTGTACATCATTAAATAGTAATCCTCTTCTATTTTGCTAGATTATACTGATGCCCAACGAGATTATGGGTTGACCCTCGGCTGGATGCCAGGTACCCACCAAGCTGCTCTATTAATTCCCTTCTCAGTGAGATGGAGTGGGAAGAAAATAAGAAGGAAAAAACACTTGTGGGTCAAGATAAAGGCAGTTTAATAAAACAAAAGCAAAGACTATGCATGGAAGCAAAGGAAAAAAGAAAAAAATATTCTCTACTTCCCACCTGCAGGCAATGTCCAGCCACCTCCCGCAAAGCAGGGCTTCAGTACGTGTAGTTGTTGCTCCGGAATTATGAATGTGCTGCCCCCCCCCCCCCCCCCCCCCCACACACACACACACACTTTCTCTTAGCTTTTATTACTGAGCAGAAATCATATGGGATAGAAATACCTTTGGTCAGTTTGATCAGCTGTTTTGGCAATGTTCCCTCCCAAGATCTTGCCCACGCCCAGCCTATTGGTGACGAGGGGAATGTTGGAGAGATGGCCTTGATGCTATGTGAGACCTGCTCAGCAGTAGCCAAAACACTGGTGTGTTACCAACACCTTTCTAGCAACCAATACAACGCACTATGATGGCTGCTATGGGGAAAATTAACTCCATATCAGCCATACCTAATACAATCTCCACCCCTTACTCTATACTGTTTGTGTCCTGCTTAGGTCCAACATAATTTAATGCATATATGTATTCCAGAAAACCAGAAACAAAGCACCTTTTAATTATTCATACTACTATTCTCGCAAAAGACATTTCCATAACTTCCTTGTGTTTAGTATTTATTTATTTATTTATTTTTAGAGAAAATAATTTTGTCATGTTCGTCACAGCAGAACCCACTAACTTCAACATATCAAAAACCACATTCCTACAGCAGAAATAGAGGCTATTGGACTTGCATGCTTGGACTGCACCTTCTTCCCATCATAGGCCCCTGATAACGTAAAAAAAAACATTTGCACCCCATGCAAACAGCAAGGTTAGAAGGACAGAATGACAGTGAGGGCCTTCGCCTGCATCTCTGAGACACGTTAGTACACTAGAGCACAGCTGAAGTCATACAGAGATGAGCCAGGGCCCACTGACGTAGTAGGAGCCAAGAAGGAAAAAAAGAGTGAAACATCTCAAAGAAGTTAATGGATGTTCTAAAACGGTGACACAGCCGACAGCCTAGCTGAAGTGCCTCTACACCAATGCATGCAGCATGGGCAACAAACAGGAGAAGCTGGAAGCCATCATGCCATTCTATAAGCAGCTGGAAGAAACCTCACAGTCACTAGCCCTTGTCCTCATGGGGGACTTGAACCTACTGGATGTCTACTGGAAATATAATACAGCAGAAACAAAGCAGTCTAGGAGGTTCCTAGAATATGTGGAAGGTGCCCTGCTAGACTTGTTGTTCACAAACAGAGAAGGACTTGTGGGTGATGTGATGGTTGGAGGTTGTCTTGGACATAACGATCATGAAATAATAGGTTTTGATTCTTGGAGAAATGAGGAGGGGCAATCACCAAAATTGCCACTGTGGGCTTCCAGAGGGTGGGCTTGGGCCTGTTTAGGAACATGGCTGGCAGAGTCCCTTTGGAGGCAATCCTGAAGGGCAAAGTAGTGCAGGAAGGCTGGACATTTTTCAAGGAGGAGGTATTACAGCTGCAAGAGCAGACCGTCCCCATGTGCCAAAAGATGAGCCACTGGGGAAACAACATGCCTGGCTGAACCGAGAGCTCTGTCTGGAATTGAGGAAAAAATGGAGAGTATGACATTTGGAAGATGGGCAGGCAAATCAGGAGGACTATAACGACGTTGTGAGGTTATGCAGGGAGAAAGTTAGAAGGGCCAAAGCCCAACTACAATTTAATCTGGCTACTGAGGTAAAGGAGAGGAGAAGCCATATATTTGATTGTTTTGGGTCATTGTTACACTCTATCTAATTCCTCAAGAAACTTACTCTTTGTTGGTTCATTGCTACATTACTTCCTACAACATACTACTCACATCACACATTATTTTTCCCAAAAGGTTCAGTTACCTTGAGGCATACACTGGGTCTCCCCATCCTTCTGCATTACTTACCAAGTACACACAGAACCTCGAGCAAAGACAATCCCATGAACAGGTTTACCTTTTCCCATGGGAGGAACAGTCTGCACCACCTTCCCCAGCCACTTGTCTATGTGCACTACAGGGATCTTATTTCCTCCTGCTCTATGCAGGGCTTTTGTTTGAGCAGGACTAGGGCAGTCAGCGGATCTTCTATTGTTAACCAGCCAAGTGGTTTCTGCTAAATTTGTATCCTAGTGCTTCTACGTCCCACTGCCCAATGCTCTCAACATAGTCTGTAACAGTCCTTTATATCTCTGTCTTTCCAGAGGCTTGTGGGTGATAGCAGATGTGATACATCACTCAGTGCTATATTTCTTTGCTCAGGAGTTTATGATGTTATTTCAGAAATGCGTCCCACTGCTTCTTTCAGTCCTTTCTGGGTTACTATGTTGCCACAAAATTTGTCTTTCAAGGCCTAAGATGTTGTTTCAGGCAGTGGCATGGTTTACAGGGTACTTTTCTAGCCAAACAGAAGTTGCTTCCACCATGATGAGTACGTAGCACTTGCCATTGTGTGCTTGTGATAGTGGCATAATATAGTCAATTTACCAGGCCTCACTGTATTGAAAACTCAACCAACACCTTCTATTGCAGGCAGATTTTACTTGTGTGGCTTACTTGATTGCAGCACATTCCACATTCATGAGCAATCTGTGTGGTGGCCTCCATGGTCAGGTCCACCCCTCAATCAAGAGCTCCTCTGTAAATGGCATCTCTCCCTAAACATCCTGATGCTTCATAGGCCCATTGAGTTACAAATAGCTCACCCTTATGTTTCTGGACCAGGTCCACCTGAGATACTTCAACTTTGACAGCCTTGTCCACCTGTTCATTGTTTCAGTGTTCTTCAGTGGCACAACTTTTGGGCATGTGAGCATCAGCATGACATACTTTTTGAGCCATGCTTTATACCTAGACAGTGATGCCCTGCCACAATGCAGCAGCCCAGATGGGTTTACCTCTGTGCTGCCCATTGATCTTCTTACACCACTGTAGCCAGCCACATAGGTCTTTAGCCACCATCTAGGAATCAGTATAGCAATAGAGTACTGGCCGCTTTTCTCATTCAGCAATCTCTAGGGCTAGTTGGATGGCTTTCCCTTCTGCAAACTGACTTGACTCACCTTCTCCTTCATTGGCCTCAATGACTTGTCATGCAGGACACAGCAGCTTTCTTTTTCCTGTCCTTTCTGACTGCACAACAGTAAACAAAGCATAATGCCTTCCATCTTCTGATAACTCATTATATAGTGGTGTCTCCTGGGTGTGAGCCACCTCCTCAGGTAATGCTCCAAAATCTCTGCCTTCTGGCCAGTCCATGGTCTCTTCCAGGATTCCCGGGTGGCTGGGTTTCCCTGGTCGAGCTTGTGTGATCAATGCTAACCACTTACTCCAGGTAGCATTGGTTGTGTGATGCGTAGAGGGGATGTTTCCTTTGAACATCCAGTGTAGCACAGGTAACTGTGGTGCCAAGAAGAGATATGCTTATGTTCCAACAATTTCTGAAGTGGCTCAAACCCCCTCACATGCTGCTAGTATCCCATTTTCAGTTGGAATGTAGTGGGATTCAGGTCCTTGACAATCCTGTTTCCAAAACTCTACTGGCTGACCTTGGGTTTCTTCTGATGTTTTCTGCCAGAGCCTCCAGGTGAGACCATGCCCCTCAGCTGTAGCACAAAGTACATTTTGCACAGTTGGTTCTGTCTGAACAGGCCCAAGAGCTACCACAGGAGCTACTTCCTGTTTGATATGTTTAAAGACTTCTTGTTACTCAAGGCCCCACTCAAAATAGTTCTTTCAGGTTACTTAATAAAGAAGACTCACAAGCTGACTATAACCTAGAATACGTATTCTCCAGAATCCCGCTAGGCCCAGAAAAGCTGTCTTTCCTTCTTGTTAGCTGGTGGAGATATAGTTACTATCTTGTTGACCACAACCACAGGCACAGGATGGCTGTAATTTTATTCCCGAGAAATTAATCTTCTGTGCAGGTCTCTTGACCTTGTTTTTTTTCATGGAGAAACCAGCTTCCAAAGAAGCTGAATTACTCTTTTCCCCTTTCCAGACACTTTTTCTACCTTGTTGCACCACATGATGATGTTATTGATGTATTGTAGATGTTCAGGGGCACCATCCTTATCCAGCAGAGCCTGGATTAGTCCATGACAAATCATAGAGCTTTGCTTCCATCCTTGTGGCAGTCGATGCCAGGTGCATCAGACATCCCCCATGGGATATTGCAGTGGCAACCTCACACCAACTGAGACACCCTGGCTCCCATTCACGAGGTGATTCATTAACTGGAAAGCCAGGGAGTGATCAACAAGACTCACTCACCTTTTAGTAGTTCCATATGGCCAGTGCAAAAGTCTGACAGAGGGTGGAGGTTGGCAGTAGACTATTGAGGCCTGAGTGAAGTGATGCCACCACTGCCTGCTGCTGTGGCAGAGACGTTAGACCTTTGGCTTCAGTATGAACTGAAGCCAAAGGCAGACAAAAGGTATGCTACAATTGATATTGCCAACGCCTTTTTCTCAATCTCTTTGGCAGCAGAATGCAGACTACAGTTTGTGTACATGGGCTTCTAGACTACAGATCCCGCTTCCTCCTGCCCCCACCCTGGTCACACAGGAAGAACCAGAGTGCACCACACAGCATGGTCCTGAGGCTCCCTTTCCCTCTGATCAGGAGAGAAGAGGACCAGTTTCTTGAGGTGCCCCTGACAGCCAAAGTGCTGGCTCATAGGGATGAGGATGTACAGAGATATTCTTCACAGTTTTGGAGCCAAGAAGACAGTCTCCATGCAGTTGGTATGTCCATATCCAGGCAATACATTGCTGCCAAGCTGTTAGAATACGATGCTGGGGCACTTTGAATCACTTCCTCCACATGGCCCATGTGCACAGGACATCCTCCGAACCTTTGGAGATCTCACCATTGTCTTGACCACTGTAGATGGCTTCCAGCACCGCGAATTCTTTCAGGTTCTCAATGCAGCCGTTCATTCCCTGAGGAGTTCACAAGATCTTCCTTGAATGGATATGTTGCCCTCACACTTGAGTGTAGCTGCCTCCAGAGACTGCAGATTGCTGCTGTTTCCCAATTCCCCTCTCAGTCCCTGAGTTTCTAGCAAAGAATCCCAGCTGCTGGGGTTCCTCACCTTCCAACTGCTGACTGTAGCCCTTCTATCCAATACAAAGCACAGCACTGTGAGGGCTGCTATGGGGAAACAAACTCCACATCAGCCAGACCCAATACAGATTACCAGGAAAAATATGGATCCTATCTAAAATACTTATAATTAAGATTGGTGTGAGGCAACATCTTAGATGATGATTTGAAGGAGGAAAAGTTTAATGATGATATTGCTTGGCTTAAATGCACGTATCTTTATAATATCCTAGAGTTTAACTAATATATTTTTTTTTCCAAGAAAAGAATTGCTATTTTGTAATAGTACAGTTAAACAGTGAATAATTGTTCTGTGTTAAGAATACAGATTCTCTTTCTTGTTCACTTTCTTTCCAATGAATCTCAATATTACAATAGCTTCTAACAAAAAAAGTCTTGGCTTTGAATTACTGTAACACCAGAACAGTGGCTGCACAAAGTGATGCTCAGACATATTCACACAATGACACTGCAAGAAGCCCAACTTGCCTGTAAGACTACTTACATAGCTTGCAAAATTCTTGGTAGTAATTACTGTTGTCAATGTTGCTAAGAATGAAAAACGCAATGGTACTAGCAATATATACAGTCAACATGCATATTCCGTTTTTTAAGGCCCAAGATAGAGCTCTTTATTAATTACAGAATTATTCCCTACATAACATTGTCAGAATAAACATTTAATGCCAAACATCTAATTCAGTATTGAAATATTCCTTGAATCCTGAAAAGGATCTCCAGCTTGAATCAGAAAACAAAACAAATTCTAAACCATAAGAATTTGGTGTCTTCCCTTTTCCCTTCTACTGTTCAAAGCACTGATTTGAATTATTTCTCACTTTTAGTTCAATATTTTCAGTGTTTGTGAATGCTAGCTCATGATTTTTCCATTGGCAGAAGAAATGAAACCAGCAGTTTGTAAACATAGGCAATTAAGTAAATTAAACTTTGTAATTACCATGTAAATAATCTGCTATACTGAACTTATCTTGATTTTAATTTAAAAAATCAAATAAAGTGTTGATGCTCATTATTCTTCTGTAAATCACAGCACTTTAACTGGTTAGACAAAAGTTCACCCGAGCTATTATCTTATTCTCTAACAATGACCAGCAATAAAAACATGGCAAGCAGACCTCTAAGTTAAATACTGTTATTTTACCTGTTAAGCCAAGCCCATGTACACCTGAACCTCTTCTGCTCTGCATTGCCTAACTCAGACCAGTACACATATACAAATGTCACTAGATTTAGTGTTAGCTGAAGATACACATAGTATATTTGACTTCTAGCCAGTAGATTTCTGCTTCATTGGGCAAAATATAAAAACCACAGACAACTCATTTTAACAGGTTTTCCATGAAATGGAATACATGGAAAACTTCCACGATTATATAAAAATAAAATCATAGCATTTGACAGAAGACCAAGAATACCCTCTTGATTTCACTGACACTTGTGCCAACTTCAACTGGAAAAATTCTTCGTTAGTAATTAGGGATACCTTCCTCCTTCAATCAGGAGGAAAAATGTGATGCAAGAAAAGAGAACACATACACCTTACGGGGGCTGCACCCATATCAACACATTCAGGGTCATTCTTGAAAGTAAAACTGTATTTGCTAATTACTGTGTAATTTCAAGCAAATTTTTAGGCTACGTTCTTTTCTACTTTATGGTCAAATCATCAACCTCCTTTCTCATTCTGATGAACTGTAATTCACAGAAGATAACCACAGAGTTTATGTAAAGGTTTATCAAACAACAGCTTCAATTCTTTTCTGTCAAGAATAGCAACTTTAAATATTTGCCATAGTTATTTTGCATTTACTTGACGAGCAAGCTGAAAAAGGCAGGCTAGCATTTTTGACCTCAGCAGGCAGAGAAGCAAAGAAAGGATGAGCATAATAGTAGAGAAAAAGAGGTATGCTAGGATTCATGTGCACAACAACTTTCACTGTGTTATTAATTTTGAGATTTTTTCTGAAATTGTATTCTTTATTTTCTTTTTCTGATTTTTTTCTACAATAATTAGATCTGAACTACTAAGAATTCTTTGATAAGATTCTTCTTATTTCCATCATAACAATAATAAAATCACAGCTTTACATGTAAGAAGTGTTTCTTTTTTGTCCATAACAAAATTTAAAACACATGAGCTCTTATCTATACCTTATTTAAACACACAGATTTTCTTTTCAGTTTCCTAATGAGTGCTTCTTAATATCTCATGTTATTTCTCATGGGAAGGATTCTTTGATAGCTGTTTTTCAGATATGATCTCTCTACTTGATTTTCCTAAAATCAGTATCATCATATTACATAGATAAACAAAAGGACCATGGGAAATACAGCAACATCATATAACTAAGTATCACAGATACAGACCAGAGACAAAAAGAACATATAAAAATGGTATATACACTTGCCATATATACCATATATATATATATATGCAGGTGAGAGAAATCTGAAATATTTATGTATGAAGCTTAATCACCTACTCAGTTCTGAAATCAATGTAATGCTTTCTCATGCACATTATTCTGCTGGAACTGTGTATATATACTCTATCTGTTTTAGCATTTGTTTCTAATAGTGTTCATAACGTGTAAACCATGCATTAGAAACAAGACAGTTGCTGGACAGAACTACTGACTAATGTGTAGTTTAGTGTGATGTTGCTACAGCAACCAAAAAGATGGAATAGCATGTCATAAACCATTCACACATTACTTGGAACATACAGCTTTCTAAAAGCCATTAACCACGCAGAGGTGCTGTGATGGATGAGGCAAGCACATCTTAAAGCATTCTAAAATAGTTTCCATTGTTCTGAAGGTCCAGGGAAGTAAATCAAACTAAAAATCACCATAAATAAGAGTTAACTATTTAAAAATAAAAGTCTTCCTTTTTGCACATGATATTCAGCATTTCTCAGGGCCCAGTTGGCAGAATAAGAGTGACCACACTTCTAGTTTATGGACAAATAACCTAGATTTCTTACTTCAGACTTCCAAGAACTGAATGTTTGTAGTCCGCACCAAGGCATACAGACATCTTGCAGACCCCATGTCGCTCATAGCCAAACAGCTGCTCTCTGAATGAAATGCAAGAGGTTTCTAAAATGGGGGCTATGGTCTTGCTCCAAGGGACCTCCTCATCAAATACAGGTGCCCTCAATTAAAGTGGTTCTGGTCCTCCAGTACAAGCTGATTTCCCCTCCTTCTCCCTACAGGTACACAAACCAATTTGAAAACAAAAACCAATGTGTGCTTCTGGGGAGGTGATGGACCAAGTCAGAGCACAAACTGGTAAAATTTGAATTGGTATATGTCATGATTTAGTGAAGCTATTTATGCATTAAGTTTGCAAGTGATCTGGAAAACATGCAGTTTACAATGGCATAGTGAATCCAAGTACCCATGATAGGGTTAAAGTTTTAGATTCATCAACAGGGCACGCATTTTGGATAAGAAAGTGAACAAAAAATCTGGGAACGACTCTGGGGATATCTTCCAGACCACAGCAGAAAGATTAATGACCTAAGTCTGTTAGGCTAAAATGGAAGCTTACGGGGGCACTGGATAAGGTTTTCATTTAAGAAAAAGAAAAAGAGAAAAACGAAGAGCAGTAAAACATTCTATAGAGTGGATAGGCCTGCTGCTCATTGTCAAAAAGGATATAATTCTTTGCTTATGTATAAACACAAGAGAGTTTCATAATTATGTAAAAATGGAACATTTTGTACTGCCAGCACGAGGAGAAATTTTGTAAGCAATGAAGGATGCCCAGTCTTTCTACATCTGAAATACCAGAGGGTTTCTGGCAGTCACGTTCAGAAGAGGGACTAGTTTCTGCACGTTCAAGACGCTCCCTGAAAGTACCAAACAGTTAAACCTCTTGAGTGCCCAGTGCTTATCGTACTTTCCACAGCATCCTCCTTCACAATGGAGAACATGCTGCAATGCATCATTTCAGGGTTGGAGACAAAAGTAACATGAACGCAGGTGGAGTAACGCGTCTTCCTTATTTTATTTAAGATGTTTGTGTAGGTAGGATCCAATTTTTGAAAATGCCACATACTACATGGATGTCACTGCCTATATCCCACAAACAGACTGGATGCCAGTGTAAGAAAAAAAGGAAAGAAACCATGCCTATCACAAATCTCAGGACAGGGATAACTGGAAGAGGGAGAATTCTTGTCAGAGGTCCTCACTTTGGGGAGAGCTACGGAGCCTGTAACTGTACGTCATCACCATAATCTGATGGGAAATAATTAAGTGGGCCTTCAAGATACCCTGTAGATAGCTCCTTGGAGTGTAAGCAAAAATTCCGTTCACACAGCTGTTGCTATCCTATCTGCATGGTGCAACACTTTTCCAACAAAATCTTCCCCAGCAATCTACTCATCTAGGTTTATAACTCAGAAACAAGGAGCCAGAATTACCAGCTAAGTCCATATAGCTGGGACACCCTGCCTTCCTTCAAGAAGGAGCAAGGTATAGCTGCACTATTGTTCTCATTGGCCTCCATGCAGCCTGTTAGTTGGCCTGCATTCAAAGAGATTCCCTTCCCTCTGGCAGGAGCCGTCTATAAAACTTAAGACAACCAAGAAAAGGAACAGGGCACCAGTGAGTCTGTTTCACTATCACCTAAAACAGAGGACAAAGACCCCAAAACAGTGCAACAGATCATGGCTCTGGAAGGGCTCCAGAAAGGATGGGGCACAGGCCTGAATCAGGACAGAAGCTCAATACCATACCTAATCATGCTCTTATAGTGAAATCTCCACTGCAACACTTGCTGAATGTGCTTTGAGACACTGAAAAGAACCGTGTGTGCTAGCAAGCAGACACGTGCAACGCTGTCAGATATGCACTGGCCAAGTGGAGGCAGCTGATTAGATCAACAAGGACTACTGGTAGCCTTGCCACATGTTTTTTTAAAATAATCATTTCAGATGGAGGCCAGGGACCCTGTCGTATCATGCCCTCTCTTCTTGTCAGGCATTCCAGGCTGCTTGTGCAATCTCTTCAATCAAACACTATTATCATATTGCCTGGCAAAGGGAGTCCTGACTTTGGGTGAGTTATCATAAGCTGAATTAAGGGTAAGTCTGCAGAGTCCTTTAGAAAATAAGGCAGTTCCCATTGTATAAGCTAGAAATGACAAAGGAAGCAGATACATGGCAACAGAACATCAGGAATGAAAAGGAAGCAATATGGATGTCACTCTTGGGTGTCTACTGAGTGTCAGCTTTTACAGAAGCTGATCATTTGCCTTTTACAGAGAAGGAACACAGCAGGCAGGAAAAGTTTGGGCAGCAATAAAAAAGACAAAAAAAAGAAAAAGAAGAAAAATCCTGCTGAGACTAGTTATCAGAAGAAAAAACTCATTCAGGTATAGCCGAGTGACCCATTACACTGTGCCTTGGACATAGAATTTTCTGAGCTGATACACAAATAAAGGCTATTTAAGTATGAGGGCAAATTTGTGTAAAATCCAAGAAAATCCTCTTGTTTATCACAAAAAGGCTGAAATAAAGTCCAAGAGAGAGTCTTTTGGTTTTTTCTTGTGATGGGTTGATCTTCGTATGCTGGAAAACACCCTCTCCCTTCCTCCCCTCTTCTCCTCTTCAACAGGACAGGAGGCAAAAATAAGATGAAAAATGCTAGTGAGTCAAGATAAAGATAGGAAGGTCACCTACCAATTACCATCTTGGTCAAACCAGATTGAACTTGGGGAAAATTAATTTAATTTATTGCCAATTATATCGATTTGGATGGTGAGAAGAAAAAAAAGACAAAACTTAAACAATAGTTTTCCCCCACACCTCTTTTTTCAGGCTCAATTTCAGTCCTTCACTCCTGAAATCCTCTAAAAGCAGGGCAGGGGATATGGGGAATGGGAAGTTATGGTCAGTACATAACAGTTCATCTCTGCATTCTTTCCTCCTCACCCTTTTCCCCTATACTACTCCTCTGCTCCAAGATAGGTCCTTCCCATGACCTGTAGTCCTTCAAGAACTGCTCCAAGATGGGGCCTCTCCACAGCCTGCAGCCCTTTAAGTAAAAAACTGCTCCAGTGTAGGTCCTCCAAGGGACACAGTTCCCATCAAGAGAACCACTGCATGAGGTCCTCCGCGGGCTGCGGTTCCTTCAGGAATTATCCACCTGCTTGAGCACGGGGTTTTCCACAGGCTGCAGTGTGGGCATTAGCTACACACTCTTCCAAGGGCTGCAAGGGAATACCTGCTTCAAAGCCTGGAGCACCTTCTCCCTTCTTCTCTGACTCTGTGTCTTATGCTTTTTTTTCCTCACTCCTCACATTGCCTTGCAATGTTTTATGCTTCCTCAAATATGTTTTCACAGAAGTGCCACTAGTTTTGCCTATGGGCTCAGTTGTGTCCTGTTACGGGTCCATTGCAGAGCTGGCTTGAACCAGCTATGTCTGGCACAGGGCAACTCTTGACTCTTCTCAAAGAGACCACCCCCGCAGCTCCCTGATGCCAACATCTTTATATGTACGTACAATATGTCCATTAACATTTCTGATGTGAAGGCAGCAATGTCTGTTCTGGTTGGCTGGCTCACCTTCTTTGCTGTCTCTAGCGATGAAAATATGGGGGTTGGAAGGAAGGTGAAAGAAGGAGTTTGCAAGGGGTGAAGGTGTAGCTTTAAATCTCAAGTCTGTGTAAAAGGCATGAAAAATCATGGTGCTGTGAGACTTAAATGAGATCTTTTCCTCACAGACTGTTGGCTTTATAAACAAAGTCAATCTCAGACTTGGTAACAGCTTAGACATGGGCCTAGAGACACAAACAGAAAGGCCCATTGCTCTTTACCCTGCTTTCATGGACTTCAAAGTATTCAGCTGCCCTCCAATAATTTTATCCAGAGTTGTATCAGGTTGATTTTATGGATAATACTAGTAGAACTTAAACCATCTGAGAGTGCACTCAGTAAGTATTTGATAAGATGTCATTAGAATAGGGGAGAATAGCATATGACAGCAGAGTGAGCATAGGCACTAGAGAATCTAGGTCAGAACATGACCTAGACTGTAAATCTCTGCATGGGAACAAGTTAACAACACAGCCTACAGAGAGATTCAGAAGTCCTGAAATACATGAATCACAGTGTTGCACAAAGTATATAATAAAGCCCGACATTAATTGCTTTGAGTAGCTTGTAAGTTACCAGAGTATGATGCAATGTTGTCAGGACTTCTCCAGATAACAGCTGTGATCATATATTCAACAAAAATGTCTGGCCCACCTGGCCATGTTACCGCTGTGGAAAGCAGCAGTGATGCCAGGGCAGCAATGACCAAAGCAACGACCAGTTAACGGATGGTCTTGTTTATGTTAGCTACAGAAACAGTTACAGGAACAGAGCTTGCCAACAGTAACACAGACCCAGATTTTTAATGAATATGTTGCAGCCAAATGCTGCCTGCTCATTTCTGTATTGGTATGGACAGGGAAAGGTCTGAAAAGGCAGAAAAGCTAATTTTGAATTAATGAAATACAGCCCAGAAGGGCCTTCCACATCCTGAAATTAGTGTCGCATTACTAATACTCCAACACCTAACGAATGTCGTAGTGTATCTGCAGATGCTAGTGGGACCTCAGTGTTACCATCAGCCTACAGTTCTGTTGTGCTCTCTGTGCAATGGATAGGACATAGATTTGCATTGCTGAGCGATAGTCTCAGACCCAGAGATATATGGCAACTGCCTGACCTTGCATTCAGCCAGTCCGCATCTCGTCCTTTTCCAGTTTCACATGTATCATCTTGTTGACAGCAAACTGAGACAACAAAATCTAATGTGAACATTTAAAGCTGTAAGCAGGGCACCCTATACAGGCTCACATGCTGAGATTACAAAACACATCCAATAAATGGGAGGCCTCCATCCGGGTACAGAGCTGATGAACTCTGTGGAGTTGCCTAAGCACCTCTATTCCGAATGATGAAGCAGTTGTCTCAATAGCCGTTAACTGTTAGCATCAGCACTGGGAGGTCAGGCAGCAGAGAACGGCACACATAAGATCTGGTCTGGGCAGTTCAGAACCAATCTGTTCGTTACCAAATACAAGAGGCAGGTTCTAGGCACAGTGGAATGATGATGTCCCTAGGGATATCAGTGCCTAATTTACTTTCTGGAGTACACAGCCGAGGCACAACATTTTGCAAAGATACGCAGTAGTGATTACTGAAGAGATTTTGGTAAAGAAGGATTTAATTAACCAATTCAAGTCCTGAGCAAATAGCCAATGTAATTATCAAGATATTTCTCCAAAATTACTATATATCAATACTAAGCAAATATATCAAAATTAGTAAATAGGAGCCTGGGTTAACAAAAAAACCCCAGTGTGCTCAAGTACAGGTCGATACTTTGAGTTCAAGAAAAAGGTAAATAAGCCTTTGCATGGTTTCAACTTTTCCTCTCAGGCATTGAGACAACACCTGCATTATCTAGAAGAAAAGGTTTTGGAAAACTCTACTAGATAGCTTCTTTACTGCATTATGCATTATCTCTTGGATTGCTCATCCTAAAAATTCCATTTACACAATTGTTTCCTCTAAGGCCCATCATTCCTTAAGAGTCAGGGAAGGTCTGAACTGCTTCCATGTACCTCCTCCACAGAGAACACCTGACAAGCACACCATCCCCATTTCTTAACCCCAAAAAGTTTTTTTTCTTATTTAGTGCTCTTTTATTTTTATTCGCAGCCTTGACTATACAACTATGCCATTCTGCCAGAATCCTTGTAGTGCATTACTATTAAGTGTGCTTGATCCTTAAATGTTGTGTTAGAAGATGTTAGTTTTGGCAGACATTTGATTGTCTTCAGGTTTATTCTCCTCACAGTTCCTATAAAGCTCGATGAATCCACACTAAATTCTTAAACTCCAATCTACAGTAACTGCACTTCACGGGGTAAGCATATGAAGTATTCATGAAATCATAACATTCTTCTTAGGTCTAAATATCACCTTCTTTTACTGACACGTTAAAACTGGAAACTGGGGCGCCTCATGCTTACATATAGAAAAGAGGAAGAGTTGCAGATACATCAAAGGTTGCTACTGATAATCTCGTGTCAAATCTGATTGTGAAATAGAGGATGGCAACAATCAGCAGGTATTTGAAATTGCTTGAATTGTAAATATTCTTCAGAAAGGGCCCTTTTCTTGTTACTACAGAATATATCTGATCTTGATCATGCTGTTCCAGATCCCCACAGAGATTAGCTTTATCTGAGAGTTTATAAAGATTATGAAAGATGTTTCATACTTTGAAATTTTATATCCTAACTGACACAAACAAAATAAAAGATCTTTGTACTTCAAAGTGAAAGTGTAGACTGGAGAGAGTTGAGTTGTTCAATGAAAGACAATGAACAAATCCCTATGATTTTTACTTACATAAGGAGGAATGGGAACAGAGAAAAGACTGAAAAAACCCTCAGGTTAGCATAGGTCTGATTAGAGGTATTCCCGTGGAAACCAGGGCAGAAGTTTTTACTGCATTCAGGAGGTTTTGTACCATTAAGTTTTGTATTAACAGTAGTCTCAGAAAACTCAGAATATGAAAACCTACCTTTGCCCATACATTCAAATCTCATTCAAAGGCACAGTGAATTAGAAGAGTTTTACTCTTTAGAGGCACAACAGAAAAGTGGATCTATGTTTTAAATTTCATTTAAACTGATCAAGTTAAAGCAGACTCTTCTAACGTAGCAGGTGACCTAATCTTAGAACAGAAGCAAGAGACTAAAGCAACCAGTTTGTGCAGCAAAGTGTAGAGAGAAGGGATTTCCTTTGAACTACACGCATTTGCATGTAATTTATAGTTAACTATATATTTAAAAAGAGATACGCATTTCATAAGCTTTTAAAAGAATATGAAACCTCCAGAATATTTCTTCTTTATAGACGTATTTTGATTTTATTCTTGTGTAACAGAAACATCAGGTGTTTTCTAATTGCAATGAAAAAAGATTAATCACCCATACATGCAGACTGCAAAGAATGACTCAGGTACAACCCTTTTATTCTCTCATCATAATCTATCCTTGACTGACTTGCAAGAATTGTGGAACAGAACATTGTTCTGCAAACAAATTACTGAGCTCAGGCCAGCTGGGAGCATGAAGAAAGAATTACATCAGTGATATTCTCTGAGAATAGGTCAAGACATATAATTGTTTATAAAGTGATGACAGTGGGATTTTAAAAATCCATCCTTATTTTATATAGACCAAATACAGTTTTAATATATTAAAGCAGAATATATACAAGACTCTTCTGTAAAATTAAGTCAGCAGAGAACTCTCATCACCCAAAAACATTTCAAGAGATGAAGTATATTATTGTCTTTTACTTAATAGTACCACTGTATTATGATGACAAGTGTATTTTTGTAAGTCCAGAACATTTTTAAATGTAAGCTAGTTTTACCCAAGATTTTTCTTTTACTTAATGAATTATTCATCATTCATTAACCATGTCACTGAGTGCAGGACAGAGACAGAATTTATGAAAAATATGTATTTTCTTGTTGCATACATGTAATTTTTTACAGGCTTTAGGAGTCTGAATTATAACCACAGTCCCATATGAATTGCTATAAATTGTTGTGTTTGTTTATATCTGGTTAATGAATGCATGAAAGGGAAGATCCAGGATCCTATAGTCTAGCTTTCCCATTCATAACTGATGCAAGGCAGAGCACAATACTTCCTATGATGCTTGTACGGCATAGCTCATCTATGGGGATTTTCCAGTTATTGTGCATGAAAGCACATGTCATAAACGATGCTATGGTCCCTATACAGTGATTAAATGTAATGATAATGTCTATCTTTCTCCAAACATACCATCTTCTTCTTCCTGGAGAAAGCAAATGGTGTTTAAAGTTGTTGTATCATTTGATTCTCTATCTACACTTGGAGAACATAAAAATCAGATACTGCAGGCACTGGAAGATAAAAAGTTTTGCAGTCCTCCCCAGTGAATGTATTTACTTCATTGCAGTTCTAGCTCTGAGCTAATGAATATTTCCAAAAAGCTGTCAGAGCTCTAAGCACATCCCCTCTCCCCACTGGCTGGAGGGTCAGTTGCCTGGTCTCAGACTCAGCTTCAGTAACAGTGCAAGTGTCTACCTTTGAAGATACCTTTTCCAGAAAGCTCTGCTAAGAAGCCTCAGTGGGGGCTCTCCCCCATTTTGCTGTGAAGTGGCTTTTGAGCTGAGGGCTTTATATTTGCCCCTCTTCCAAGCTGTGTTGCAACAATGTTGCAGCCACTCCTGTGCTGGGCCAGGCACCCCACTGACCCCAAGCCTTGCACTTGATCTCCTGGCTTGACACCTGACCCGCCTCATCTCTGTGGACTTGTCTGGCACCAGGGCTCATGGCTGAACCTGGCTACCATCTCTAGACTTACTCAGGCACTGTGAGGCTGAGCCCTTACACAAATCATATGCACACACATATTACATCTTCACATACTTTTGTGGCTACCCAATTTCTTGCTGGGCAGCATTTCATGCATTAGAGACTGCAGCTGGGATATTTTGACACCATGGCTGAGAAGATCAATTAAATGGAGAGATCTCACTTCCCTCATCCTCCTTGCTCCTGGATAGGTGCTCCCACTTCTCCGTGTGCCAGCTCAGCTCCAAACTGACAGCCAACCACCTGGACAAAAAAACTTCTGTCAAGTTGCCAAGTTAAATCAGCTTCATAAGAAGTCCAGTGGGCACTAAAGATGGTGCACAGGAGGTGGTGCTTACTGGTAGATAGGAATAAAGGAGTGGTGAAAGGAAAGGGTGAACAGGATATTCCTTTTTACAGAAGCATTCCCTAGCTTCACTCAGCCACAGCATCAAACCCCATGCTAAAAAGCTAAAGCCAGTTGCATAGTTGTTCACTGTAAAATCAAACTGTGCTATGCTAAATGTGTAGGGAGACAAAAGACTACAGGAAATAGTTCAGCTCCTTGAATAGCATGCATAATTGTACATATTCTCACCAGAATTTTAAAATCAGACGCATCAAACTCATGGCCTACAGGCCAAATCTGGTCCTCCACCTTGTTTTATCCAGCCCAGCATCTTGTTTCTACCCGGCGGCAGCACTGAGCACTGAGTTCCTTACCCCTGTGCTTCTGCCAGTGCTGGTCACATGTGCAGCATGTGTGACGCGTGTTATGCTGCAAGAGCAGAACGGCGGAAGCTTTGAGTTTGACACCCCTGATCTAAATAGTCAAAGAAAACAGTAGGTTTGGTGGTGGTGAAGTCACTGTGGTGGGTTGACCTTGCCTGGCCACCAGGTGCTCACCAAGCAGTGTCTCCTCAGCAAGACAGGGCCAGGGGACATAAAATAAGATGAAAAAAACTCACAGTTTGAGACAAAGGTAGTTTAATATAGAAAAAACAAAGGCTTTGGAAGCAAAGGGAAAAAAGGATACTCTGCTTCCCATAAGCAGGAGCTGTTCAGCCACATTCTGGGCAGTAGATTCTCAGTATACATAGCAGTTGCTCCAGAAGGCAAAGCCCTAATAACAAATTCCTCCTCCGCTCCTTTCTCTTAGCTTTTATTGTGGAGCACACATCTTATGGTATGAAATATCTCCTTGGGTAGCTTGGTTCAGGTGTTCTGGCTGTGTCATGTCCCAGCTTGTTGCTTACTCTCACCTTGTTGGTTTTTGTAGAGGGGTTTTGGAGAGACAGTCTTGATGCTGAGTGAGCACTGCTCAGCAGTAGCCCAAACACTGGTGTGTTATTGGCACTTTTCTAGCAACCAATACAAAGCAAAGCATTGTGAGGGCTGCTATGGGGAGAGTCACTTCCATCCTAGCCAGATCCAATACATTTATCCAACCTAACCCTTCTTGGACTTGGCAATGTCAAAAAATGTCCATCTGCTCTCTACAGAATCCAGGCAAGCTGCCTGACCGACTAGACTTCAGGATTTTGGTGCTTAATGTTGATACAGTTTTCTTTATTGAATAAAATTACTTCCGTGGGAAGTGCAGAAACACCAGACATATTTATGTAATTACTACTCCCACTAGAGTGCACATTGCAGGATCCCACAGTGTTGGACATAGTCAGGAATGTTACTGGATGCCTGATAAGGAAATGAGGTAAGATACTAAAAGAATGATGTTAAAAGTTTATCTCCATTGTACAGAGCTGGGCTACAGAAACATATATAGTACTTCCCCTTCATATTTCTCTATATAGTTCGACAGTTAAAAATGCACATTCTCTAAGAAAAGCTCCCCAAATCTTTAGCAGGGGTTATATACACGGAAGAAAAGCAATAGCGCATAGAAAGTGCATTTACTGATTTGGTAAACTGTACTAATCCAAAAGAGGTCAACAAAATAGGGCTTAATAAGCTCAGTAAGAGTTACCACTAATATAGCCAACAACAAGTCTGAAGAGGTGTCTGAGAGCGTCTGAAGAACATCTTTCTGCTTTCCTCTGTCTTTTTTTTTTTTTTTTAACAAGGAACTCCCTTCACTTGCACACGTTAGAAAAGACAGACAGGAATGCTGAGGGAACACCAGCCAGACCTGTCCTGCGGGTGCTGCCCAGCCATTGTATCTGCAGTGCTTGAGGGCAACATGGCCTCCTAGCTGGCATAAAGAACTTCCTTCCCACCACAGGCAGCACCTTAGCTTTACAAAGGCATAATTAAGCCTTTCACATTCTTCACTGATATGTCAAAAGCTCAAGAGTGAGAAAATCCAAAATCCTTGCACACATGAACCAGCTGTGACCACTGACTAGACCTGCAATGTGCTGCAGGCAACTGAAATAATAGCTGAACCAGACAATTCCAAAGAGCTGACACTAGTGTCATTGTTCAATCTTCAAAATACCATTTTTGAGTTAAGGTAGATCTGTAATACAGCAGCAATATGTCAGAGTAATTCCGCAGACTCCTCTACAGATCCACCCCCACAGAGGCAACAACTAGGAGCAGAGGATGGAAGAAACCACCTGCTGTTATGAATAACCATAGTGCACAAGCCTGTTAAGATACATTTTATAAGTAGCTACTTCTTTGACACTGACTGTTCTTATTGAAAGGTGATCCAGCCTTTGATTGCTTTAATGGAAAAGAATCATCTTCCAATTTTTCACGTTTATTCTCTACTTGACATATACTTGTTCTTGTGACTCAGTTGTTCAAAAAACTTCACATTTTATTTTCCTCTCTGTCTTTATATTACAGCCTCTCCTTGGCATTCTCCTTCTACTAAGCAACAGGTTATGAAGAGACATGATATCTCCTCTCAGACAGCAGACAGATGAAGCTTTGAGCAATCTGATCTAGTGGAAGGTGTCCCTGCCTGTGATAGGGGGAGTTGGAACTGGATGATCTTTAAAGGTCCCTTCCAACCAAACCATTCCATGATTCTATGATTTTACTCTTTCTTTGACTTTTTGCTAGGGGAAATAGATTATTTTTGAGGTATCTTCTTGTAAGCAAGGCTACTAGTATAGTCAGAAAAACAGAATCTTCCTTTGCATCTGCTCCAACTTTAGTTCATGTTTCCTGAATATGAATGAGTAGAACTTCACACACTATTTTGATTTTTTCACTAGAACTTTGCATAAAATCATTGATGTTCCTCCAATTCTGTTAGAAATAATTCAGCTACAGGAAGCCAAAGCTTCTAGGACTGTACTTGCCAAAGTAATTTAACTGTGTTTCCAAATAACGAGCATCTGGCTGAAACAGTAAATTTTGTTGTGAGTCTACTCTGAGCCCTTGCATTCCATTCCATTTAGATTTGCATTTTGTTCTACTGAATTTCATTCTGTTCACATTACTGCAGTTTCCAAGGTCACTTAGTTCTTCCTGTGTAGCACTTTGACATGGACAATGCACTTCACAAAACTAGGAGATTGCATAATCATGTTCCTAGCTTTTGTGTGCGAGTGATTAAAAAAAAAATACTAAAGATTCAGATTCAACTCCCAATCTGAAGAATTTCAAAGATAACTCTTTTCTACACATAGGTTTTCCCTTCCATTTCTAGTGTTATTATCTACTGAGGTACAGCCTTACAAATCCTCTACTAAACGCCACTTTCCAATCCCATAGCTTCCTATGTGTTAACAAAAGATATGCTTTACTGGCGTTAGATGAGATTTACTGCAGTTCTACATAGGCAGCAGGTTAGTCTACCTCAAAGTACTTCAGCATTCATTCTACTCTCCCTTTATTTTTATGTATCTTTTCCTTTAAAAGCAGTTCTAAAATTCTGAGAAAGGCAACAAGGCTGGTGAATGGGATGGAGAAGGAGTCTTAAAAGGAGCGGCTGAGGGAACTAGGGCTGTTTAGCTTGGAGAAGAGAAGGCTGAGAGGAGACATCACTGTCTACAACTACTCAAAGGAGGTTGTAGCGGGGTGAGTGTTGTTCTCTTCTCTCAAGTGACAAGTGATACCACAAGAGATAATGGCTACAAGTTGCACCAGGACAGATTCAGACTGGATATTAGGAAAAGGGTGGTCATGCACTGGAACGGCTG
The DNA here is from genome assembly GCA_033558235.1 of Neomorphus geoffroyi. Taxonomy (NCBI): domain Eukaryota; kingdom Metazoa; phylum Chordata; class Aves; order Cuculiformes; family Neomorphidae; genus Neomorphus; species Neomorphus geoffroyi. Next base: position 5,954,053 of record JAUMJM010000048.1, read on the forward strand.
TCCAGGGAGGTGGTTGAGTCACCATCCCTGGAGGTGTTTAAAAGATGCATCGATGAGCTTCTTAGGGACATGGTTCAGTAGTCGGCAGGTACGTTTGGACTAGATGATCTGAAAGGTCTTTTCTGAGATTCTACAATTTTTTAAATTACTCTAACCAGTGCACAGCTGCCTACATCTCTTTCTCCCAACATACCCTTTAACACAAAGTCTATATACACAACAATTTTGAGTCATCTCATAATATCTGAAAATGAACTGACTTTAAAATTTAATCCTCCACTTTCTTACACCACTTCCACAAAACTATGTGATGGAGATCCCCAACTCCCAACATTAATAGATGACTTGGAAGTTCAATAAATTATTTGTAAAAAGAAATCTTGTGTGAAACCTTGAAAAAGCAAAAATACAAAGTGATTTATAACAGTATTTGGAGAAAATTAAACATCTATTGAAAGCTGTAAGAGTTTATGGCATGAAGAACAATGTCAAAAACTGACTCTGTGTGTTGCTGTGTGTTAGCAATTTGGGGCACTGTTCTCAGATCTATAGACAGTATGTTTTGTATTAGCAGCCTGGCTTTCTGTCACTGTGTTTAAAACACTCTTGTTTTTGTGGTTCTCAAATCTTTAAAATTATATTGGTATTGTCTTACGAAGATTGGCTTTATCCCGGATGTACATCAATTCATCATTTGAGCTGTTTCAAAAATGTTCTGTAATTTTAAAAGCAAATGTGTTGGGTTTTTTACTGAAATATCTTCTTTCTTACACTTAGATTTTTAAGGTTTGATTCTTCAAGGAACAGAATTCCCACAAAAAATTACAAAGATACACACATTGACATTAACATGAAAATGCAAGCAAACCCACTGAGCTCTTGCCAACGGGTAAATGGTTTTTACTCTGATGATACTAGTTTCTAAAGAAATACGATGTTTTCAGATGGCCTATCAAGTTTTGCTTGTCAAAATTCATTCCATAAACCTGAAGAAAGTACTTGAAAAGAAATTACCTACACACATACATGTAGCACTACATCTTGCTGAAAGAAAACCAAACCCAAATAGTGAAATAACGTATCTAGTACGAGGTGTTTTATTATATTAAGTAAAATTGACTTGTAAATATTCTTTTTAAGTGGACTTTATCCTAAATCTGCTTCTTATAATTTCTGAAATGTTTTTGCAAGTTTTTCTTCTGATATCTTTCCTTTCAAGTCTGTGTCTGTTTTCACTAAATACAAAACCTAGTGGATATTTTCTGACATGTATATTGTTTACTCCAATACTTAAACTTTAGAGCAGGTACATTATTTAATTAAAAACACTTGGAATTACTTTTCTTGGAGTGATGTTGCATTTAAAACTGAAATTCAAAGATTATATACATTTTTGGTAATAGCATGATATGGAAATTTTACATCAGCAGTAGTTTGCCCACAGCTTAAGTTTCTAATGGGATACATGCCACAGGACTTTATCCCAGCACTTCACATACCTCACACACACTACTTCTTATTAGTTAAGTAATTCCCAAGTTATTTGCAGACATGGAGTTCAAGGACAAAAGGAAAAGTCAGAACATCCAGTACCATTTGCACATCTGAAGCTAACTCATTTCATCTATGTAACCAAATAATTTGAGATAACATGTGTAACTCAGGAAAAGTGCAGAAGTAACAATGTGATCTTACCAGGCTCTGTTCTCACGTAACCTCCACTGATTTCACAAACTTCCTCTGACTCCAAATCTGGCTGAAATGCAGTGTTGTGGCTTTTCCCCTGTTAATTGATACAAAGAATATGTTATGTCAATTTTCAGTTTACGCCTTACTTCTCCCTTTGGATGCCTACCATAAAATCCTTAACAAGGCACTATGACTGATAGCTTATGTGAGGCTTAGAACCTAAAGGGTATAACTCTGATAATTGTCTGGTTTTACATTTTCGTGATCAGTTCCTACAACTTTAAACTCCAGATTAAAAGGCTTTTAATAGTGTTTTTCTTCATACAATTACTTAAAAATTAATCAAGTCACCTATTTGTTTCTGAATAACCAGACCAGTCCCTGATTCTTCTCACATTAAGACTTTGCTCAGGAGTGGTTTCATTATTTCTTTCATCATCAAGAATTAAAACAATCAAGCAGGAGCAAATACAGTTATTTCTCTTTCCAGAAGTCTTCTGGAAACACCTCTAAAGAAACCTATTATATTTGGATATTTGGTGTGTTTTAATCCATTTTTGAAACAGTTACGGTTTTAAACAGAACTCTGAAGAGGAAATTAAGATGTTTTTAAAAGAAAAGACATTTTCCTGAACATTACATCATTAATGTAATTCATTCACCATCTCTTACAAAGAAATCTTGCTTTAGCATTTAATTTGATTCCTATAGCTGAAGAAGAGCTTTAGAGTTTTTTTCCATGTCGGATTTGCTGTAGTTAACATAATTAAAATCAGAACCAACTGACGTAACCTAATTTTCAGCTATTCTGTTGTTAGAGCCTATGACCTATTTTGATTCAGTAAAGTCTGATTCTGCCCCAAATTTTTTTTTGGCGATGTTGATATACTAAACTCAACAAAACCACATCTACACTCAGTGCCTTCTGCCTGCTAGATCACGTCTATTTTCTGTGACAGCTGAGAGGATTAGAAGGTATAATTCTTATACAGAAACATCAATGTATATTTGAAACAAAGAAAACCGCTCAAGGACATAGACAAAACAAAACTGCATTAGTACTTGGCCATTTTAAAAAGCTCGTGAAGATTCCTTTGTCTATTAAAAAAACCTACCTGAAATATATCTAAATTCAGAAGAAAAGCAGTCTTTTTTTTGTGAAAATATTTGGTGGAAAAAGATTAAAAAAAAAAACTTCAGGATAGAAGGACTTCCCTAAAGAACTAGGACAAGATCAACCCTTAGAGCTGGCCTTTAAAAGTAACCATGATGTATTTTTTATAGAAAAATTGTAGTTGTCATTAATATACATTCTTCTGGCAGTCTGGTAAACCAAATTTATCCTTGTTGTCCTCTGGTCAGTTGTGACAGGTTCAGGTTATTTTTAAGTTTTAGAAATCAACTGAAGATTACTTTAGTTAATAGTTTTCTAGTAGAAAGCATATCTGTGAATCAGTTTATTTTGGTATGTGGAGAGGGGCATGCACATCATCTGCCCGGGATGGAATGCTACACTTGGTAGGTTGCAGTGACACACGTCTCGCTGTTCTGCATTGTATTCATGTCCTAACTCCTGGGAAATGCTCATGCAGCCCTTGGGCTAGGACAGTAGCCAAGACCTAACTCTTCAGCTACTCTGTAGCTTAGCAGGATTGCCCTGCCTGATTAATAGCTGATTCTGTGGACAATGACACCTGGACCTGAGTTTCAGACTGCGCAGAAAATTAACCTCCCACTAAGCTAAGTATGGGAGGTTTCGCATGGGGAAAGTAGCAGAACTAAGGAGAACTAAGGAGATCAGAGGCAGTTTTGAATCTATCAGTACTATATCAAAGCCAACTAAACATAATACTGATTTACAAAAAGATTTCTTGCTTAACCCTTTCAAGTGTCTACACTTACAGGCTGTGAATTGGATCAATAAAGAAAAGCAAGTGAATTTAACCAACTCTATTCTACTCAAGCAGCTGAAAGTAAAAACAAATAAATGGTAACAAACTCATTATTCAGTAATTTAATCTCTTTAATTTTTCCCATGTGGCAGTTTGTATGGGAGTTAATGAGCTGCCAGTCATCAGTCATTGGACACGAACTGCTCAGCATTTAAGAGGCTGATTAAACAATATAATTGCTTATTTCATTCTGGCAACACAACAGGGTTGAGATTGTGTCAGGAAACAGACAAAATTTTACATATCTTGAGCAAGCGAGAGGCAAGCATTCTAGTTCTACCAGTCTGAAGTTATTCTCATAAAACTCACTGTAGTATTAGCTTTTACCTTATATGGATTAGAACAGAGAAAAACACCTAAAGCACTGGACATGGTACAATATATAAACCAGAATAGCGTATATGCAGAGTTACTCAACTGTAAGACAGAAAATGGGGTCAGCATGGCTGAAAGATGTATTTTCAAGATAAATTTCCATATATGCAGAGATTATTAGAACAATCTCCAACCTATTTATAAACTACAAATGTTAACATACAAAAGAAAAAAGGTCAAAGTTGCTAGCAGGTACGGGGGTGTTAATCTTTTTTCTTGATACTGAGCAGCTAAGTCAGTTTATATGGTATACTTCCGCAAAACCTTGAATTAATTTCAGCAGTCCTGCCAAAAACCTTCAGATAGTCCTACCTTCTCTGTAGTATCATTTCCAGTACTTGCCTGAATCTGCAATGAATCAGTTCAAGGAACTAAATCCAGTCACTTTTCTTTTAGTAGAGCTATTTTTTTTTATCTTAGCTGCTAGAACAAATCAGATGAATATCAGTCAAAGGCGAAGGGAGGAGGTGGAGATAGTTTAAACTCTTATGCAATCACACTTAAACCCAATCTGTTTAAAGTGCCTTGCTTCAGGCAAACACAAAGAAAAATCTCTGTGGAGTTTTCATTCAGGTGTAAGGATGTAGCTAAAAGTTAACATCAATGTAACAATGTAAAAGCCAATGAAAAACTAGTACTTTACTAACTGCTGTCAGAGGATTATTAAAAGATGTCTTTGTTGCCTTCAAGACTAGCCCTACCTAGACACTGACTGGTTGAACCTAGTAAGCAGTTAGCAATCAGCTGAAAAACAGAAGAGTACAAATGACAATAAAGGCATTTTTTCAGGTACTTGTGGGTTTGGTTATTACCTGCAACTAGTTCCCCTTAATGCCTCTTTGATTGAAGGCAGCCTAAGCTATAAATCCAAGTACAGCTGTGACAGCATACCCAGACTTTCCAGAGTTTCTACAGACGAGTTGTAGAAAAAGCCCATCATACATCTGAAGAAGAGCTTCATAGCCCAGGCTACCTGTGGCCCAGCTACCTGTCTCCAGAATCACAGGAAACAGCCACACACAATGCTGCGAGCTGGGGTTAGTGAAGAGTTTAGCTGTTGTTTGTGGGAACCAAGAAGAGATTTTCTTGAATCAAAATCAAAGCAAAATACACAGACAGCAACTTTCCTCAAGTATGTTACAATTAAGTACAGCTAGGATGCCCATGCAACAGGACAGCAGGAGCAGAGTTCAAGAAGTGAAAAATTTGACAACATGATATTGAGCTGTAGTTACTCCCATAGTCAGAAAAGGAAAGCGTTATGGTCTGGTGGAAAAAATGGTGATAGCAGTGAGTGGCAGGACAAAGTCCTACAAATCCAGTGAAAATTATCCATTTAAGCAATCTAGTACATAGATTCTAGACTGTATTGACCTGACTTTGGATGTGTAGTACATAAAAAGTTGTGATTTCTTGTATGAAGAAACTTGTCATTTCAAGTTTGTGCCAGACGCTATCCATTACCAGTGATCGGGATGAAGGCAGCTGCACTGTCCCTAACAGAGTCACAGTCCTCAGCTCAGACCCTGTTTATACAAGGAGTGCAGGTTAACTGAGTTCTCTTCCGATTGCTGGGGGTGTAATTCTACAACGCACAGATGTACACGGCTATCTGAAGAAGCCTTCCCAATCAAACTTATAGCCCTTCTCATACTGCAATTTCCTACTTAATTAATTAATTGTATTGATACAGCTGCTTACAGGTCTGTGAGGCAATCACAGAAAGGATTTGTACCAAAAAACAACCTACAATTTTTCTCAAAGCCTGAGTCAGCTCAGTGATTGGGTTTACACTGTTGCTTAACAAACAGCTTTACTGGCACAGAAGAGTGGTAGTGAATTGGAGGACAGTGGTAGGAAATAAAAGCTTAAGGCTGGAATGTCTTTAGCTTTGCTATTAAAACTAATGTATCTTGGAAGTACTCGACACACATTCAAGGTTAATACTCCTACTTCACATCAACTATCAGACCAAACTCCAAAAAGGAAGTGGCTGGTAGCTTGAAGTCTTTTATCCTAAAATCACCGTGCTTCTCATCATCCTGTTTCTTATATTTCCAGTGCTAGGCATTGATGTTGAATCAATCCATCTCTTGCATCCATGAGAAACTACAGTTTCAGTTGAAAGGGGACAGATAACAACCCCTTCCACTTGAGGCTGATGCCTATCTCCAGAATAAATCTTTCTTCCGCCAGTTCCTTGTTTCTGACATTATTCAGTAAATCAGCTCAGGGTGCTACCGCTCAACTAACTCTGTATGGCAGAAACTAACTGATCTAACTCTTCCCTCTTCCAATTTAAAGCTGTTCCCCCTCATTCTATCACTACTTGTCCTTGTGAAAAGTCCCTCCACAGCTTTCTTGTAGCCCCCCTTCAGGGACTGGAAGGCTGCTATAAGGCCTCCCTAGAGCCTTCTCTTTTCCAGGCTGAACAACCCACAGTTGCCTCCATCTTTTTCTCACTAGTTCCATCTTGTTCTCATGATGCCTTACTTTATCTATATGAAGACTTGAAGACAGGGCACCTTGGAATGCCTTGTCCCTCTTTCTTTGGGCACAAACCAGGTACATTTCTCCCTCAACTAATTACTTTCAACAATGCTGTGTTGCCCTGACACAATCCTTTTGTACTGTCCCTTCCACAGCAGTAAAAATGAAAACACTCATCACTACTCATTATCAATCTTTCCCCAGAATAAAGATCTCCAGAAATCTCTCCTCGGAGAGATTGGACTTGGACTGTCTGTTTCTAAATCTCCCAACTATATCAATTTCTGTGTCCCAGGCTTTGATGTCTGCTTTCTTTTGTAGCAATTCTTAAATCCTACTTGAGTGCAATTTCCTTTTCGTTTTCCTTCACTATTCCTCACAAAGGTTCACAACAGTGTTTGTCCTACGTTGGCAATATTCCATAAATTTAATGCACCTCTAGACCCCATCACTACCTTATCCCATTTCTAGCAGCCTTACACAGGAACATATCCCACCTTGAGATTTGCATAGCCCATTGCAGTTCATTTCTACAGTACAACAGTGAGCCAATCTTCCCTCCATAAATTAAATTTTCCTCCTTACACTGCTCCCTGCCTGCCACAGGATGTACCTGCAGAAATGAAGTCAGACACAACTAATTCAGTATGTCCGTTCCTCCTCTTTTTTTATAGTACCCTCTCACAGCCTCTATTAAGAATATACATGATTACATTAGGACTGGCCCTTAAAAAGTTTGAAAAGCCTCAGACAATCTCTCAAACTCCAACAAGTGCCATTACTACTGAGTTATGGACAACTCTCAATTTCTGTATCTCAAATCACCCTGTCTGAATTACTGCCCTTTGTATAGTTACTAATCATTAACCAAACCAGAGAGCAAAATGCAAAACATAATCCTGCAGCAAAACCATTCATGTACAATTCTGGGCAGCCAGAATCACTGCTAGAATTAATATTGTATTATTTATGAAGAGAGGAAGTACTGACAAATTATTTAATTTATTATTAATACTAATTGTTAAATATTAAATGTTAAATATTAAATATTAATACTAGTAAACTACTTGGCAACATGACATGAAATAATTCTGTAATAGCGATTCAGGCTTCTTTCAAACTGGAAAAAAGGTATTATAGTTCCTGTCCTAGTGGGTAAGATAAATCAACTGCTACAGTTAAAGCTTGAGTTAAACTCAAGTACTCAAGTTGAAAGAAAGCAAGGATGTGGAGTTTATTCTTTAAAAATACATAAGAGTGAAAGCCTCTCAACTACTTTAACAGGAATTTCTGATTAAAAATTACAATAAGAAACATTTCTTTTCCAAATTAAAAAAAAAAGTTTAAAAAATTCCCTTAGAAAATTTGTGTCTAAGCAAATAAGATTTCCCAACATTTTATATAAATATTTTTCATACATGTCATGAATTTTTGTGTTCCATTATGCATTAGGAGGTTGGAAAGGGGGACTGAAAAAAAATTGTGCTGAAAGAATATAGATAATACTGTGGAAGAGACAAAGAAATATATGTTTGTTTTAGAAAGAAAACAGTTCAAGTTAATCTTAAAAGAACTATGAAACCATTTAAAGAAGTTGCTATGGAATTTTTTTAATGGACATAATTTGTAACCGAGTTCAAAATATTCAATAGCTGCACTACCCTTCAAGGGACGTACTGCTGCAAGGAGTGTATCTTTCACAAAAGTTGTAAAATTTACCCTGCTTTAAACCATAATACATCCCTTTACCTTAACAAATTCATCCCTGATTCATACTGTTGTTGTGAAATGATATTCAGGTCTCTTGTTTCTGAAATACAAAATTAAGAGTCTGTCTGCTTGTCAGTATCAGTGCCATCCACAGATAATCAAGCCAGTTGTAAGTAAATTAGCTTCAGCACTTAGTATCATTGCACTAATGTAAACCTTCACAGGGACTAATATATTCTGCTTTTTAGCACCGTGTAATGTAGACATACAGTGAGATACGATAACTACTGTTATGCTCAAATTCTAATTAAAGAAAATATATTCTTTACCAATTAATTCTCTTTAGAGTTTTAATTAATTACAGAATATTTTCCAATTTTCTTCCCAAAACTATTGTGTAACATCACTATATGCAATAAAGAGCTGTCCACTTCCATCTGCCGCCTGAAGTGATTTCTCTAAACTGCTTTGTTTGTAAAATGTTTGCTTTGTAGTTCTTTAGGATGTAGCCTTGTCACAGTGTATCATCCCTTCTAAACTACAGCTGCAAATGAACACCTGTCAGTGGCACATACATGCTATACTGTTTCTCCTTACTAGCTAAACAGAGTATAAAGGAGTATATTAATTTAATATTAATCTAGACATTTCACAACAGAATGGACATCATTCTTTAAAGGCACATTCCTCTTTATTAAGGGGCTGAACAGTGTGGCCATATTAATATTTGCCATACTTCTTATGAATGTATGGCAAGTGATGAATACAGAAAAACAGTAGGGAATCCAAGAGCCCCCTGAGTTCAATGGCAATCAGTACTATTAACCATCTGCTTTGAGTATCTCTTGTTCAGTGCTCCAGGAGAAAACACTCCCCAGGCCCAGCAAACATGGTATGTACGATGATCGGTCTTAAGTTGGGTTTGTGTCTATATTGACAAAAACGCATTAAAACGATACATTACAGAATATCACAGCTGATTTCTTTAACAGATCATATCAAAACATGATTTTTACCTGTACCAGTTACTGCCACAGTTTCCAATAATGTTCATGTTAGCGAAGACAATTTGAATGATGTCAGGTAATTCTGAATCATGGTTTGATTTGATTTGTGTGGCAAGGTTTTGTTAGTGGGGGAGGATGATACTAGGGTGGCTTCTATGAGAAGATGCAAGAAGCTGTCCCTGTGTCCAACAGAGCCACATCCAACCCAGCCCAAGACAAACCTGCTGCTGGCCAAAGCTGATCCCAGCACTGATAGTAGTAGCACCTCCGTGATAACATACTTAAGAAGGGGGAAAAATTGCTGTGCAACTGCAGCCAAGGAGAGGAGTGAGAACATGTGAGAGAAACAACCCTGGAGACACCAGGGCCAGTGAAGAAGGACAGGGAGGAGGTGCTCCAGGTGCCCCTTCAGCCTGTGATGAAAACCATGGAGAGGCAGATTGTCACCCTGAAGCCCATGGAAGTTAACAGTGGAGCAGATATCCATTTGCAGCCTGTGGAGGACCCCACACCAGAGCAGGTGGATGTGCCCTGAAGGAAGCTGTGACCTTGCAGGGGACCCTCACTTGAACAGTCTGTTCCTGAAGGCTGGAGCAGCTAATGAAGAGCAGCCTGTGAGAAAGACCCACCTTGAAGAAGTTCATGAATGAAAGAAAAATTCTTACATGAGAGTGACTCCACGCTGGAGCAAGGGAAGACATGAGGATCAAGGGAAGGAGCTGTAGAGACAACATGTGATGAATTGGTTGCAACCCCCAGTCCCCATCCCTATGTACCACTGGAGAAGAGGAGGCAGAGAAATCAGGAGTTGAGCCGAGGTAGAAGGGAGCAGGAGGAAGGTGTTTTACAATTTGTTTTCATTTCTCATTGCCCTACTCTGATCTTTCATCAGTAATAAATTAAATTAATTTCCCTAAGTAGAGTCTGTTTTGCCTGTGACAGTAATTTCTGAGTGTTCTCTCCCTGTCCTTATCTCAACTCATGAGCCTTTCATCATATTTTCTCCCCCTGTTGCACTGAGGAGGGGGAGTGACAGATTGGCTTAGTGGGTGCCTGGTGGTCAGCCAAGGTCAACCTACCACATAACCAGTAACACAGTGACTCACAGTTTTACAGTTACATTTCAACACAGAATGCTGATCAGATATTGTATTACCATACAGGTTCTGTAATGACTCTGGGGCCCAGCCATGGATTGCCTTGCTGTACACTGTACAAATATAAAAGATATGGAAGATATGGTTCCTGTTTGAAAGAATGTGCAACAAATAATTTTGTATATAAAAGTTTCTCAATCAATCATAGACTAGAAGAGGTCTCAGAAGGTCATCTAGATGATCTAAATGCCCCATGGAATTAATAATGCCAATTTCATTCCTGAGATTTGCTTGATCTCTTCTTAAAAATTTCCAAATAAAGGAATTTCAAAATCTCCTCAGGCTATCTAGGCTACCGGATTATTAACTTTATTATTAAATGGTTCTTAACATCTGATCTGTATCTTCCTTGATGCAAATTAATCCAATTATTTCTTCAGCAGACTAAAAGCAACAAAACAACAGACTACTCCTGTCTCTCTGCAAAGTTGAGAAGTATGACTTTGAACACTTTAAATCTATTAACGTTGTCTTATTTACATTTATCAGTCTTGATTCATTTTCTCATACGCCACATTCTCCAGATCTCTAAATCTTCTTATTACCCTACACAGTCTCTGGCTATCTTCCCTGGAGCACTGTGCCCCAGAATGACAAAGTGTTCTGGTTGAGGCCTTGAAAACACTGAAGTGACTGAAAGAATCACTATTCACACCTCAAACCAGACTGCTGTTTATAAATCCTGGTGTACTATTTATTTTTTGCACAGCAGGATGACATTACTGACTCCTGTTCCTCTTGTGTACCATTATCACCCTTATACAAAATACCTTCTAGAATCCTTGGAACCTCTTTTCTTTGTATGTGCAATTGAGCACAACACAGCAACCTATCAAAATAACTGTTTTTTCTTCCTCTGCTCCAGTAAACTGGAAGCCCCTCTCATTTACTGTTGTCTAGTGAATACATTTGGTGTGATGTTATCCTTGTTGCTAATGAAATAGTGACTAGTTACCACACCAAGGAGCGAGTCTTGTGCAGCTGCTTTCAGTCTGTCCTTATGCTCTGACAGTGCCCCACTGTTAAGCACTTGTAAATGGTTTTCCAAGGAGCTGTGTATTCAGTGCAGCAGTTTCATTGAGACTATGTGTTTATAGCTAATTTACAACAATTTAATGAAACTGTCTTTAAAGCCTGACCACAGCACAGATGTATGAAACCCATGCTGCTTCTGTCCTTGAGACTTGGTGGCAACTGGAGTGCTTTGAGGAGACTCTTTTCTTTTTGATGGGAATCTGTTACTGTTACTTATCTCCATGTTCTCTCATATATTAATTGTATTGATTTCAGCATCTTCTAGTAGTTTATAATCACAGAATCATAGCACCATAGAATGGTTTGTGTTGGAAGGGACAATAAAGATCATCCAGTCCCAACCCCCCTGCCATAAGCAGGGACAACTCCCACCAGACCAGACTGCACAAGATCCCATCCAACCTGACCTTCACCAAACGAACTATTCCGCCCATGTGAGGCCATCATCTTGACACAGTGATAACCCACATATAATCAGCACTCAGCTAGCAGCTGAGGCCATGCCTTAGTCAGCCCAGAATTAGAGCAACAGTAGAACACCATTCCTCTACCCAGCACTGGGTTACCATTTTGTCACAGCAGTCATTTGCTACTGGTATAAACCTTGTGATCTCAGTGCACTGTGCGACTGGCTTTCAGCTGAAATCCTGCCTTCGTGGTCAACTGGAAGCTTAAGGGCCCTTATATACTCTTCGATGTACATATAAATCACATAAATTCCTCCATAAATATATACAGAAAGGAGGGTGTAAAATATGCAAATGCATACATACACTTCTTTTTCATAGACTCATAGAATGGTTTGGGTTGGAAGGGACCTTAAAGATCATCTTGTCCAAACCCCCTGCCATGGGCAAGGACAACTTCCACTACATGAGGTTGCTTAACCCACATCCAACTTTCTCTTGAACACCTTCAGGGATGGGGTATCCTCAGCTTCTGTGAGCAGACTGTTCCAGTGCCTCACTACCACCATAGTGTAGAATTTCTTCCTTCTATCTAAGCCACACCTGCTCTCTTTCAGTTTAAAGCCATTGCCCTTGTAAAAAGTCCCTCTTTCTTGTAGGCCTCCTTTAGGTACTGGAAGACTGCTATAAGGTCTCCCTGGTCCTTTCTTTTCTGGAGGCAGAACAACCCGTAACTCTCACGGGCCTGTCTTCACAGGAGAGATGCTGCGCTGATCATCTTTGTGGCCTTCCTCTGGACTTGCTCCAACAAGTCCCTGTCCTTATTACCTTGGGGGCCCCAGGACTCAACACAGTACTCTAGGTGGTGTCTCATGACAGTGGAATAGAGGGGAAGAACCTCCCTTGGTCATGCTTCTTTGGATGGAGCCCAGGACAAAGTTGGCTTTCTGGTCTGCAGGTGCATGTTACTGGGTTTACTCACCAACCAGCACCTCCACGTCCTCCTCCTCAGATTGCTCTGACCGAGGTGCAGGACCTTGCACTTGCCCTTGCTGAACTTCATGCACAGACTCACCTCTCAAGCCTGTCAGGGTCCCTCTGGATGGCATCCCTTCCCTCCAGTGTGTTGATCGCACCACATAGCTTAGTGTTGTTTGCACACTTCCTGAGGACGCACTCAATCCCACTGTCCACGTCTGTGACAAAGGTGTTAAACTACTGCTAGTCCCAATACCAACTGCTGAGGAATGTCACTTGTCACTGGTCTCCACTTGGACATCAAGCTCTTGACCACAAGACTCTGAGTGCAGCTATGCAGCCAGTTCCTTATCCACTGAGTGGCCCAGCAACCAAATCTATGTCTCTCCAATTTAGAGACAAGGCTGTTGTGCAGGAGAGCGTAAAATGCAGGTAGATGACATCGGTTACTCTTCTCTTATCCACTAATGCTGTAACCCCATTATAAAAAATCACCAGCAAGCACTATTTGCCTTTAGTGAAACCATGCTGGCAGTCACAAAGCACCTCCTTATATTCCATATGCCTCAGCAGAGTTTCCAGGAGGATCTGCTCAATCACCTTGCCAGGCAGGTAAGACTGACTGGCCTGTAGTTTTTATATATGTACATTTATAAATTTATATTTGAGAAAGTTTACATAGATTGCTTAATTTACAAGATTTACAAGGTTAATTTACAAGGTTTACAGGATTGCTTAATGAGAGGCACTGAAATTAAAAAGTTCAAATATGAACATATATGTACTTAAAAAAGGAAATACAGTTATGGGACCACCAGTTAACAAGACTGCTGAAAAATCGACCAGATCACCATCCACTATCACTCGGGCAGTCTTTGGACTCTCTGATGTGCTACACAATATGGGCAACCTGAACAAGAATTCAACTTTACAAGAACATTTGTAGGCATGCTAAGAAAAGTCCCCATAGATTTTCTCCAAGAAACCACATCCATTGGAGAAATTATAGTTAGGTTGCAATTTCTGAAGCAAAAGCAGATGGTGCTGTGTGGCAAGGACAGGGCGCTCATTACACTTACCAAAAGGCATCTCTAATGTGAGTAGCTATCCTGAACTTGATGCAACAGTATAAATACCTCTTGTTCAGATAGAAGATGAACTCCTGAAGGCAACTTGTAGGTACATCTACAGGCAGACAGTGTCTTACAAATCCAGAATGAAAATGTCTCCTAACATAACATTGAGTTGGCTGAAAGTAGATGTCAACAGGCAATTCAACACATCAGATTCGCTCTTTTCTTAACAGCTTTACTGCAAAGATCAGCACTGTTGTTCAGACCTACACAACCTCTCCCATTCAAGTGCAAGAGGCCAAACTGTGTTATAGCTGAAAGTAATGACATGTCAATGATTGATGCTTGCTGGTGGTGGGAGCACTTCAAACAAATCCAGTTTGGATTTGGTGCATCATTCTGAGCAGCCACATGGACAGATATCAGTCTTGTTAAAATATGTCTCCTTTTCTAGTGACAGAATGGGATATCTTTCTCTGGATTTCTTGTTTATTTTACAGTGTTCAGTAGGGCTTGTTATTCTTTCACTTCTTGTTGTGGCTGGAATGTGGCCTGGAACTACCCGTCCTTTTTATTTTAAGCGTTTGAGGAAGGCTGTCCCTTCAGGGCTGTGATGTGTCCCTCAATATAAACAATCTCCGAGAATTCCTGCACTGCCAATGTTGGCAACTTAGCCACAACGGGCTGGGAGACACATCTTATAAAATCTTTAGCCATGTTTTCAACCATGTTTTTCACATGTGGCTTAATTGTTTCCAAATTCCTTTAGAAAAATGATATAGCTTTTGAAAAGAGGCTGTGGAATATACCTTCTACTCTAGATGGACTCTGTAATAATTCATGTACAAGGAGGGGTGGTTTTAATTCTTTTACTATTCCCTTTACTACTTACTCTTTAGTACACCAAGGCGTGCTTTCTTGAAACAACAGAACGTTCCAGGGTGGCAGATGCAACTTCACAATCTCCTTTCCACTGTGAAATAAGATGCATTTGTTTTCATTTGTATTTATTTCAGTGCTGCCTGTATCAATATGATGTTGGTTCACTGGCACAAAATGCAGCTTGTGGTATATCACTGTAATGATCTTACTGCTTTTACCATTTGCCAGAACACAGCATGATAATGGGATCAATAAATCTCCAGCCACCTGCTGCTCAACAAGATTTGTGTAGAGGTAGATTGAGATAAACCTTTCAGTCACATCAGCTGAAAAGGCAAACTGTCACCAGCAACCCCAGAAGAAGCTTCCAAAAATTTGATAGCTACCCAGCTGTGAAAAAGTATAAGAATTTTCTTCTGTTTAAAGCTTTTTTTGCTAATAGTGGGATTGAAGACCAGGCATAAGGCTAGTCAACAGTTAAAGCTCTTTTGTGGGAACTAATAAGTGTTTATTCATTCTAGCAACAAGCACATGGATGGATAATGGCCTTGCCACAAAGAACAATGCCATGTCTTACCCAGCAGCACTGTTTCCAGCACTATTAATATTATTCCAGCTGTCTGGGTATTGTATTTCTGCAAGCCCCACCTCCCACTCGCCTAACAGCTCCCAGACGCTTTGAGAGCTGTAAAGTTCAAACTGGTGTTTTGTGAAGAAATTCTGGTGCAAGCGTTGCTGGGGAGCATGATGTAAAAAACACAATTTATCATCCTTCCTCTTCTCCTGCTCTTGCTCCAACACTGTGGACTTTAGAGGTTTTTATCTGGCTGTTAACTTTTTAGTGCTAGCAACACCACCTTACGAACAGCTGTTTCTTCCTTCCTTGCCTTTTTACTGCTAGAAACTTTTACATTTTGCAGATTCTGTCCTCAATAGGGTTCAGTTTTTAAAGCTCATCAGAATCAAATGTCCCCTTTTGATAGCTTGCTGACTGTAGTCCATTAACCACTATCTGGCTATCTGATTTTTTCTCACAGTTTCAACTACTCATAACTGTTGTCAAAATTTTCTTCTAGATATCTTCAGATGGCCTTCTTTTCTGAGTAGAGGCATACTTAATCTAATTTTACACCAACACCCAGACATGGTTTTCCAAATCCTTGCGGAGCTTGGAGGTTTCACATCCACAGGTCTGGCTCTTGACAGTACTGTGGAAGCTGTGGTTACAGCTCTTTATTATAAAATCTAGTAACACAACAATGCAGCGTGCTGTAAAACAATCCCATGTCTTGGTTTCTAGCATTGTGTTAAAGGAATCTGTGACAGAGGATCTCTACTTGGTTATTAGTGACAAGGTAGTGAAATGATTCTACTTTAAAAGCTTGTCTAAAGGCTGGTTTGAAAAAAATCCATTTCCTGCCTGGTCTGTAATTACTAATGAAGCAAAAATGTTTTTAAAAGCCTCAGCTATTTCAGAACCTATTCTGCCTTTTAGATACACAGTCCAGGAACATTTAGATAATATGTTTATCACCATTAGAATGATCTTAACACTGCTATTGTGTTTAGAATATGCCACAAATACCTGTTATGTCTAAAGTGCTTTCTCACTCCCTTATGTATCTCATAAATGTCTTGGTTTACAAGTCATGCAGCCACTTGGTTTCTGTTCAGACCAACAGTACTCCTGGCTGTTTCAGAAAGGGGATTTACACCTCCAAAGCTTGCCACTTCCCCAAAAGTACAGTAAAATTCTTTTAACAGATACAGCTGTCTAGTAACATCCTGCTACTGCATGCAGGTAGGAAAACAAACAGCAGACAACTGATTTAATTAATCTTCAATGAAACTTTATTCATTAATTGATCATTTGGGATATGGTGACCTGTCTCTCATTGTCACTGTTTCTTTTCTTTCAAAGCTGTTGTTTGTTTTATTAAGCATTATTTTTTGGTTTTGAATCCTGTGGTCCTAAGCAGGAACAAAAGCAGTTCACAGAAAAATTCTGTGAATCAGCTAAGATTTAATTTTCAAAAAGTGTTATAAAATCCACATCAATATAAGGTTAGGGAACGCACGCAGCACAGTCCTTCTCACAGTATTACAAGCAGCTGTTAGCATGCCAAGATGAAGGAAGTTTCCTCTCACCCTCTCCAATTGACATTCATTACAAACTTTTTGTTTCCAAAATCCCAACCCAAACAACTTCTTTCAAATGCACATGGTCTTTTCAGGAAAACCCTTCAGGAACTTTTCTTAAGAGTCCCTACATGCCTATTTCTGTGAAGATGGTTTTTAATTCCAGCTTTTTCATTTGGTAAGCAACATTAACTGTATTTTCTAGCAGAGGACGAAGTGGAAGGTTTGCCCCACTAATAGTGCACAGCAATATGGATGGTTTGAAGGTAGGTGAAAGGGGCCTCTTGGTCAGATCCACTGGTCTATTCTGATTTTGGATGAGCTGGGGCTGGGTGGCAGCCTCTTGGTTAACTTCACAGACCCAGCCCTTTGCCCAACACATATTCAGATTTTTCTATGGCCTCTTACCCTCTCTGACACACAAACACAACCTCCAACTGTACTTTCTTTCTATTTAAATTCAATTTTGACTTAATTTCATTGTCCTTGTCCATAATCCTTATATAAAGAAGTGTAATGTATAAATGTACGTTTAGTATATTTATACACACAGATATATGCATGTATGTAGGTCTGGGTGCGTGCAGGTACATGTAAGAGCCTTTGACATACTTCTCGGCTAAAGCAAAAGGCAGGGTTTTAGCTGTCAGCAAGTACAGGGGGGGTCTGAGATCACATGGGGTACAGCCATGATCATGACAAAATGACAGCTCTCATGGACTCTTCCTGAGCCTGAGGGATGTGACTTACTTCTGGGGGGATGGGGCCTACACCTCTTCTATTAAAGTTCTTCTTTAACTGATACTAATTACATTTCCCTTGGTTGTCGCCTTTCTTCACCCTCTCCTCAGTCTTTCTGAATCACAACAGAGATCTATGTTGCTACCACTCAAACAAGGAATGAAGCAAGACACATTTGACATAAAATAATCTAGGAAACAAGTACATGATAATAATTAGAGAGAGGACTTACACATAAGTAATATTTTAATATATTTTAGTAATTACAGGTCATTTGGTATTACTTAGGCTAAGCAGATATATGATGATTAGGGTATATTGATGATACAAGACACAAAAGGATGGGATTTTCTTAAAGAATTTTTGTGTTTTCAATTTGCTAAAACAGAATTAAGAAGAATTGATAATGTCTATTTCTTTAAAAATTGTTGTCAGTACTGCCATTGAACTGAAAAATCAGCTATATAAAAATCAAATTAGATTGCCTGCAAGGTATTCTGACCAACAGAATTACCTGTGGCTCTATTGGAAGTTATAATAAAGTTTTAGAGACAAAAAGTGATTGTAAAAAAAGTCCACCGGATATGAAAGCTTCTTAACAAGCAAGTTTTTACAGGGATTAAGGGTCATGTTAAATAGAACCATTATCAACCAGTGTCTACCAGAATTGTGAGACAGTATTCTGTCAAAGTTAGGTCATGATCCCTGCAGTAAGGCCAGGTAATAAAAAAGATAGAAAGGAGGAAGGACGAGACAGTGAGAAACCTTCCTTCTCTCATTATTCAGCTCATGGGAAAATCTGAATCCTTGATTTCATCATGTTTAATTACATTGCTCCACAATGATAATGTGGGGTGGAGGGATGATTGCAGAACAGGTACAGCTACCGCTGACCAATCAATAAAAGCTATTAAAATAACATGAGCTGGTTCGCTAAAAGGGTTAAGATCAGCCTCAAATGAACTACTTTTAGCTGAGCTTGTCCATGCAACAGGAATAAGCACAGACTGCTGTGATGGGCGATTCCTAATTCAGAGCCATGCTAAGGGGAAATGCAACTGCAATCAGGGCCAAACAAGAATGGAGACCAGGGAATGACGGCATGCCCCAAAAAGTGTAGAGGACCAATCAGGAAAAGGTCAATAAGAAAGTCTTTGTGAGTGAAGTTGTTAGAACATCAGATTATTCCAATTAATTAGTCCAACAAAGAACTCAGGGCACAGGTTGAGTTGCCCTTTGATTCAATCCTATGAAATCGTACAATCTCCCTTAAAGGCATATGTACTGAGGGAACAAATGGGAAACAAAAGTGGTGCTGAAGCTGAAACCAAAGCCACAGAAAACTGCAGTTTTTATGGTCAAGTAGGTCTTTGAAAGAAGGGTATTGCATAGCAAGAGTTTCAGACAAAGTCCAAACAAAATCGTGCCTTAAGGATAAAAGGTGTATTGATATGTACATATGTACATGCTGGTACACAAATACATAGAAAACATATTAAGGTTTGCAAACTTGAGTGTCTGGAGGTACCAGAATATTAGCTTCAAACAAGACAAAACCGAGAGGTAGTAGGAATAAAGTATTTCTATTGTTTTACGAGTCAGTAATTAACCTGTGTGTAATTCGTGTGAAGAAAACAAGCCTGGGAGACTAGAAATTTGGACTGAAATTCCAATGCAGCTGACGGAAGTGGCTGAACTCCATTTGCTTTACAGCTGTAAGGAATGTGTAAAAGTCAGACTTCCACAACTGCTAAATGAAGGCCAGAGCTTTCAAAAGCCACCTCTGCTTCCGAATATCCTGTTTCTGATAGCAGAGCTTCATTTGCTGCAGGTGTTAATTCAGCTGTAGCCTCAAAAATTCTATATACTTAACAAAGATCTTTAGCTGGGTCACAACAAAAGATAATAGCACAATGCAAATAGCTCAAAACATATAAAACCCTTCTCAAAAAGAAAGATGAATATTCAGAGACCTGAACCACGCTTCTGAGCTCAATCCAATGTAAATCATCACCCTATCAAACTATCACATCTTTCACAAGAAAATTTACTCTGGCAGATCTCCAGTTCAATTTTAGCAACACAAAAATTTGCTAGGATTACCTCTCAGTTTTTGCTCCTTGCTGCCTTTATACTAACTGCATTTCTCCTGACTTTGTTTTCCTTCAAGATCTGCAAGCTCCATGCCAAATGAGGGCAGATGTTAGTCCTTGTGTCAGACTTTAACCAGGCTGTGCTTCACCATAGAAGATGGACATACGCACATGCCACAGACTTGGCAGAGATACTTGGTGCCATAAAGTAGGAATATGGTGCATATGGGAAATGGCTGCATTCATTACACAGACATTCAAGCATTACTTGTTGCTTAAACTTGTTCACTGCCTAGGCAATCCATCTGCCTGCCCAGGGGAAGGGAGTGCCTAGTTCAGGTCAGTAATAGCAAGTCGGTTCTCAAAAGGAAAAAAGACTGGTAGCTGCAGCATAGCATTTCTACAGCAGAAAGCTGGTAATACAGGCGCAGAATCTATATGCTGCCTTGCAGGCTGCTGCGCTCTCTAGAGGGAACTCATAGCAAAGGAAACTATATTCATTTCCCCTTCCCTTCTCAGACTACTAATGAGTTTGCAGGTGACTGCTGGAATAGTGAAAACATTAGAGGATGATGGCAGAGGGTTTCAATAGAATGCAAGAAAAATTGGCTAAAAAGATGCTCTCAGAATCAAATCATACCATTTTCTTTACTTCTGGCCAGCTCAGTTACCAGCTTTTCTCTTCTTTCCCTTCTCTCTGGATTTCTGTTTCCCTTCAGCATTCGACTGCCTGTCAGTGCCACTACCAAAGAATTCTGAAGATAATAACATACAAGATGATCTAGTAACTAGCGAATGTATTCACAAACATATGGGAGGGTAACACAGGAACAATAAAATGATAGCTAGGGAACATCAAATAGTGGAAGATACAACAGCAGTTGTGGGAGCTCCAGGACGTTTATTTCCTCAGCTAGCATATTTCATGAATGAATGACATAAACATTTGGTGAACATAAATCACATAAAGCAGTAGTATAATAAGATCAGTATTACCAAATATATTAAAATGTTTTAAAAAAATAAATGCAGTCCTGAACGTTGTTTTAAAAACACATACAGAAGGAATGGAATCTCTGTGTCCAGCTTATTTCAGTATTTTTAAACAGACCATCGACTGACAAGTAAAATATTTTTCTTTATTCAGAATGTGAGCCATACAATATTTAGCATACCATATTCAGTTCAACTGATTTCACTTTTTTCCCCAGGTTTTTAGTTTCTGCAAATAGAAATATAGTCCACTCTGTCCTTTATATGACAACACAGAACGCTTTGTCAGGTAAATGTACAGCAGGAACAGGTTTAACTGCAGTACTTACTTTTGCTTGGTAATGAAAAGTATGTTGACCCATGTCAATTGATGAATGCTTCCTGAACAAGGACATATAAATCCATCATTTTGAAGAGTTTCACATATATTTAAAAAAAAAATCCAGAAAGAAAGAGGGGGAAAAGACCCCAAAGTAGAAAGATAAACAAAGAATAAGACTGTAAGGTTTACAGCTCTGACTGCAAAACATTCAGCCTGGCAGCTCTAGGAGAAATACAACTCTGTGTACTTGTACATGCTCTCCCTATTAGAGGAGGAGTCAGTGTTGCAACACTTACGTTCCTTGCTGGAGGCAAAACAGTGATTCTCTTCAGTGCAAGTAATGTTTGGAGTGTGACAGTTTTAAAGGTGAGGCGTACATCTGTAGTGTCGGAACACATTGGTAGAAAAAGAATTTAAGCATCAGCTACATACGCTACAGGTTGTTGTGACTCCTTTTAAATGCATATTGCCTAGGATTTATTTCTTTTTTTTTTAGGGAAAACTAATTCTTCTTCAACATAAACTGCATGAATACATAATACCCTTTGTGCACCATTATCCCATGTTTTATATTCTAGAGTAGCAGAAAAAACAGGTTTTTTTACAACAGAATGAAAGGTGTTGGTTTTATATCGAAAAGCTGACAAAACAGAAGAAAAAAGTCTTTTTTTTGTAATCTTGTTAGCTTTTACATGTAATTTGAACAGTTTCAAATAACGTAATAGGGCTTAGAATTTTACTAACATACTCATTTCTTCATTGCTTATCCACCTCTACTTAACTGAAAATATTTTTACCTATTCTTATTAATGATTTCATTGAATCTCATTTTTATCTTCTCTCTATTCATGCCAGTGAAGTGAATAGAAGATAAAAGGCAGGTATGTGAAGAACTACAGTCAAGTACCTAATCAAGGTCAGACCTGTTCACATCTTGTAACCAAATGGACATTGTGTAAACTACTTCAAATAATCAGCAATTACAGTTTCTTGGCAAGGCAGGCAAACATTTTCGAGTACAGAACACGTACCTTGTGAGCTATCCACACAGAGATTATAGAACTTCAGGTGTGTTTCTTCAGTATGGTTTGGCTATGCTAACTGCCAGCTGTTGCTGCAAGGAGTTTCACTTTGCACCTCACCAGCGTTGCTCCCTTCCATCCAGCACGTGTGCTGTGTTATTCATCTGACCCCATGTCTCCCTGCTAAACACAGGGAGATCAAAAAGGGGAGGGGAGGGAGAGAGACAAGATCCTGCCTGGGGGAGAAATTTTCAAAAGGAAGGTGAATCAAGAACTACTGTCCACACCATAACTACCCTAATTTCAGTAAGAGAAGCATAAAATGTTAAGGTCTGCATGTAAATTTTCCTCTCACCAAAACAGGCTTTACATCCCTGGAATCTGGTTGCAGGAGAAAAAGAACATTAACTAATGGTTTACTGAAAGACAGGATGAGTGATGAGAGTTAAGGACTACCACTGAGATCTGTAACAACAATAACTTCAGACATTTTTACCTGTGCTATCTCCGTTATAGCTAGCTGACGTAATGCAGCCTTGGTAACTGTGGCAGCAGGCAGTGCAGTCTGAGACAATTCCTAAATATTTCCCTGGGATTTTGAGTTAGTTTTTTCAGCTTTTAATGAGCACAGTGTGCGTGTGGCTACACCACCAGAAATATTAAAGCCAGTCAGGCAAGTCTGTACGAGCACACTCAGCCTCCAGTGGAATACTGCCAAGAAAAGACAACTGTAACCTAGAAGCACTGGATTAAGGAGAATATTTTAAGGTAGTAGTATGCCCAGAACATAGGTCACCCACGTTCAAGAAAGATTCTTTCAATTAAGACAGGTGAAAAGAAAGGTTACCAAGACAAGATAAAGGCTCTAAAGCCTATCTATTAAAATGATTAAAAAGACTGAACTCGGCTGGTTTAGTGTTCACAATGTAAAGGTTGCGGTGGAAAATGCAACAGGCACTAACATGTCCCTAAAGATAATGTATGTCGATAAATACAAAAGAGAGTAAGCACTGGAAAAGGCCAGAAACTACTTAGGGTAAAGAACAATACTGCAGCAAAAACAACAGGTAGAAACAGAACACAAAATCAGGCGGTAAACTAAAAAAACTATGAGAACCATAATAGTATGAAGAATTGGAGCGGACTTCAATAGGGTAAAAAAAAGCACAGCTACTTCTAGAACAGAGCTTGTCCAGTCTCTGAAAGGGATTATCAACTTGACCCATCCCATGTCATGTAACTGGTGTATCCATTTTAAGAATCCGGTTTAGGTCAGGATCTTAAGCTGCCCCTAGAGTCAGCAGAGAAAGATTCCTCTATGGCTGGTCTAAAAGCAGAAAGAGTTCACTTCTAGAGAATTAATTATTTTTGAAAAGTTTGTAGGCTTGGCATCTGTTAAAATAAGCTATTAAATTCCAAACAGCAGTCCTTAACAGAAACACATCATTTACGGAAAGTAAGGTTTAGTACACTGCGAGAGCAAGAGCCTAACTTTATTTTGAATACAATGATATCTATATCAGTATAACCTTACCAACCTCAGTGAAGTTATTCTGCATCATCAGGCTTCTGATAATAGAATTCCACTGTCCTCAGAAGGAACAAAAAAGTGCCGTAACAGGAAGCACGTAGGACTGGGAGAAACATAGGAGAAAAGATAGAAGTTGGGCAAACCTATCAATGGAAGCATTAAGGTTTCAGGAAGGGCTTTACATATGAGAAGAAAGCTAGAAGGAGTATGTCACGCAGTGAGACTGAAAGAGCATATGAAAGGAGAATGCAATCTGCCTTTTGCTTTCCCACAGCCCTTATCTACCAAAAGCCTCCAGTCTTCCTCACAGAGTATCAGGTTGTACATGGGTTGTGGCTGTTTGTTCCTACCCTTCCCTTTGCCTGTCTCTGGGTAAAAAAAAAAAAAAAAAGCAGCAGAGGGATATAAACAGGGCAACTTTCTGTTTTTAAATGTATAGGAAATAATATAAGAAATAAAAAAGGAATACAAATTCACAGAACTGTAGAGAGAATGTTGTTTTCTTCTGCTGCTGTCTACTTTCCCAACTTTGACCCCTTCTGAGAAGAAGTAGTTAAACCCTCTGATTTAAGTTTCTTTGGAGACAGACAAAATGTACTTACATGATATTTGTCGTACAACAGATGTGGCATGTACCATGGTCGCTCACTCACTCACATCAACTATACTCCACAAAAGTTCTGTTCCTTTCTTTTTCACACAGCAGGTTCACCCCAGAAGCACCCTTATGTCCAGGATATCCTTAACCCACAGTGGCTACCATCTTGATTGAACCATAGCCTATGGTATCTGAGAATGTCCTATGATGGGCTGGCAGCTGCAATTCCAGGGCATTCTGCATACACTCCATGTCATCAAAAATACAGTCCTTCCCTGTTTCTGGTCTTTTGGTTACAGCCAAAAAGCACCAATGCTTGTTTACTTTCAAGATCTGTTCTTAACACATGTCTCCAGCTGTTATATGTGTGAGTCTTTTCCACATATCCTTTGCACCATCTCAAACAAAGCCACAGTTATTTTAATACTCAGGGCCTTGTGCCACTTAAGCATTCCCCAGACTGCTACAGCAGTCTGCACTTATGGCACCTTTTTCTTGCAGTCTTTTTCTTGGGATATGCGAGATTGGCAATTGTCACAGAAATTCCCAGTCTTTTTTATCCTAAGACATGCTGATGATCTTCGTATTAACATATAGTGGATGGTCACACAACGGGATCACAGTCAGTGTGACCTCCGTGTGCCTGGACCATACTGGCAAGCAGGCATGACTCTTTGAGGAGACAGGCAGCCACAGGGAGCCTGGAGATTGCACGGGGTGTGGCTGATGGTGGTGAAGCAGCAGTGAGTAAAGGCATGGAGGAGTTCCTGGTCCTGTGGGATGCAACACTTTTCCATGTCACTGTGGCAGGCAGGACTTCTGCCAGAAGTGAGGTCACCTTTTATCTTGTGTGAAAGTCATTCTTTAACTAGAGATGAAGTACTCCATTCTACCACACTTGACATGCCTGGAGACAGTGCAATTCCATATCTGCATCAGTATAACAAAGAAAACGGGACTCCTGCTAAGTGGGGTACAGTGTGAAGACCTAACTCGCTCTACCTGTGCTGAAGAAAACTGAAAATATTATAAGGCCTGAACATATCAATGAACAAATTAATTAACCAGATCTACCAGCTCTACAGAAGTTGTTTAGAAATGATAGGCACATTTTTTGTGTTTACATAAGTGTAAGGAACATGCCTCTCATCACCGAGACCTGTTCTCAGGAATTATCCTTGTCTCATGATGTCCAATACCTGCTGCATTGCCTGCTGTCAGGATTCAAACGCTTGGAACACCTCCCCTTTGAAGAGAGGCTGAGAGAGTTGGGGTTGCTCAGCTTAGAGAAGAGAAGGCTCTGGGGAGGACTTATAGTAGCCTTCCTGTACTGAAAGGAGACATATAAGAAAGACAGCGAAAGACTTTTTAGCAGGGCCTGCAGCAAAAGGACAAGTGGTAATGGTTTTAAACTAAAAGAGGAGAGGTTTACACTAGATATTAAGTAGTAGGAAAAATTTTTTTATGCTGAGGGTAGTGAAACACAGGCACAGGTTGTCCAGAGAGCTGGTAGGTGCGCCATCCCTGGAAACATTCAAGGCCATGTTGGATGGAGCTCTGAGAAACCTGGTCTAGTTGAAGATGAACCTGGTCTAGTTGAAGATGTTCTTGCTCATTGCTGGGGGGCTGGACTAGATGACCTTCATGATCTCTTCCAACCCAAACCATTCTATGATTCTATGATATATTCTTTAATACAGAATGAATATTAAGTGTAACATCTAATTCAGCCCTGTATCACTTGCCTTATAAACCCCTGTAAATTAATATTCAGCTGTACAAGGCTGGCACATTCAGCTGGGTTTATCTGCTGATATAGATCACATAATTATTTTTTCTTGGATGGGATCATTGTACAATGTGGTAGCTTCCCACTTCATTAAACCATGCCTGATGACTTGACTACCTCCTCCTTAAGAAATTCATAAATGTTCCTCTCTTTTAACTGTAGACTTGTAACAAACCCATAGCTAGTCATGGATGTCTTCACAGAGTATCCCATTCTCTTGCAATTGGCACTTAGTTTAATTATTAAAACAGAGCTGGATCATGTTGGAAGTAATGGGGATTAAAACCACTATCTGTATTTCAATTCACTGTTACATTTCTGTGTCAAAACCTCTCTCTTTCCTTCCAATTTAATCAATCAGAGAAAGAGAAAACCAGTAAACTCTATCTATTGTCTAGAAATAAGTTTTCTTCTCATGAGAACATTCATAATAAAAGATGGCATTCATCGTGACTGAAATTCTTTTGTTTAAATTATAAGGAAAAATATTCCTGTATCACAACAGCTTGGCTGATGCAAGATGCGCATATGCATTGGTTTAACAGCATAATATCTAACAGGTAAACAGTAATGCCATGAACAAAATTAGCATAAACACAATAATACAGACTCTCTGTACTGGTAGTAAGTGACAGATCAGTCAGCCCTTTCAGAGTTTTAACGGCTTTTATGTCTTTCATCTATAACCAAAGTTACACCATCATACAGTAAGTAATCTCTTATTGAACATTTTTTACTGTTACAAAAAGGCTACTTACATTTCTAAACCAGAAAGCATTTTCACAAAACTCTACATCTAATTAACACAGTATGTCTGACAGAATCTCATCCTGTCTGAAAGACAAATAGGAAAAGATATGGTAATAAAAATAGGCTTTCAAAGGACTTGTCTCTTACCTATTTATGATCTCTCTTAAATGGATTCAGTCTCTTAAAACATTCTAAGCAATGGTCCCATCCATTATTGTAGGGCAGATACAGGTTTTTAAGACATTGAACACAAATACTGCTTAATTTCCAACTTACATCTGTCTCACAAGCACTAGCTGTAAAAGTCTCTTTTCTGCATAGTCCTCTTGTTATTGCTTTTTAGCCTTTTACATGCAAAAGTGTTAGGACTCCGTGTCAATATGTATGCTCTCTAAATTGTTGAAGTAGATGAGATGTACATGAAATCAATAGAGTATGTAATACGCAGGAGGCAGAAAAATGTAAAATTGATGAGATTCCTTCTGACTTTGTAATTTGTTTTATTAAGAAACTTGGCCTAATGTTCCTCTCCATGCTGTTCTACTGACAGCTGTAAGTGAAGCCCTATAGCCCTGACAGTTGTGTTATCCAACAAGCTTGAAAAATATTTTTTGTTTTATATTAGTTTTCCAAGTAATTTCATAAACATCAGATATAGGATATAATGTATTTATATATATAAATATAATACATTCTAATATAAGCTGTATCTATACTAGAAAAAAACTCTCCCTTAAGAATAATTTCCAATAAATGTATTGAATCCATTAGGAAACAGGAAAAAATGTTCACTTCTAAAAAATATACTGTTATTCAGAATCATCTTATACGATCACTAAGAATCACACTGCTTCTTAACATCTGAATAACTGTTGTGTATAAGAATGTAGATGAGCAGTATTTCATTGCAGATTGAGCATTCTTTATCTTAACAACAAAGCAACTGCATTTTGCCTTAGCTTGAATAACTAATAAATACAAAACAGAAATGTATGTTTACTTGGGATTATTCTCCTTCTTAAGTAACATTTATTGCCGTTGTGGGGAGAATAGATATTGAAGCAGATGGATCCTTCATCTGACCCACTACGACTGTTTCTCTAACAGTACTTAGCAGAGTTTAAATCAAGAAATGACAACAACAGGATGCATGATGCATCTTTCCCCCCCATATGTGGACATTCTCAAACCTCTTCCTTGCAGAGAGTCTGAAGGAAAAGGTATCTGCCATCATTAACTACCTGATCTTTCAGAAAACTGAAAAAATAGCAGGACTCCAAATTGGAAATTTGGAAATAATTCCCTGCTATCAAGCCTATTTAATTTTCCACTTAATTACTTTCAACCAAAATAATTTATTTGTTTTTAAGGATTATCTGGAGGGACTGATTCACATTTTGACCAGAATGAAACATTTTAGTTAGAAAACAATTACCTAAGGACTATCAGCATACTAAAAGCATTCTAGCTGATCGGTTTAATACTGACATAATTACTAATAATCAATCATTACTTAGTTGTCCTTTTCTTTGTTGTGATTTTTTTGTTTTGTTTTGTTTTTTGTATTCTTTCTTTGTGACTTTATGACCGATAGGCATAATTGCAAGAAAAACCAGCTTGTCCATAATGATGATATTTGTCTCTCTCCTTGGCAATGACTAGCTTTTTTTCCTAAGATTTAGTTGAGTTTTATATTTCATAGTTTGCTAACAAAAAATAAATAGTTACAATGTTTAATTCATGTTTTTAACCGATGCTGTTGAAAACTAGAGGAATATTTCGTAAGCAGGATATCTCTACTTCAACTTTGAGCTTTTTTCCGCTCATATGAAAAGCTAAACTCCGCAAAGAGACAAAGGCAGACAGGCATTAGAAAACTAGCAAGGGAAATGGCTGTGACAATTTCTTACAAACCGCAGACTGAAAAGAAGGAATTAACACATGGAACTTTACAATGATACGGCCTGAAGAGACAGATTTTGGAGACTGGAAAAACAGTAACTTCACATAATTTTCTCAAGCCACGTATGGGACATAACACAATAGTTAGAAAAACTTCCTCAGAAAGCAAAATAAAAAATAAAACACATGCCAAATAAACAATACAATGTACAGACAAAGCACTCTGACAAGTAGAACTTGAATATGAATTATATTTGTTTGGTTGGTATTTGAGCTGTAATATCCCAGTTAAGACTGCCTATCTGCAGGGACAGCAGCTGTTTATTATATTTTATTGTTTTCCCTCATCTAAAATAAGAATTTTTATTGAATGTACATGCCTTGCTCTTTGCACATAACAATAAATGGCTTTTTCAACAGAACTACATATTTGAAAAAAACCTCCATAAATACTTAAAAAATATGGGAAAATCACTAAAAATACAAAGCCTTGTAAGATTATTTATGAATCACTCCCAGAACAAAAAGAAATAATAATGCTAATTTTGTCTACTCATGCTGTTTCTCATGGAAGTATTCCTGCTAAGATTAAGGAACTACCATCACAGAATCACAGAAAATGGAGTGCACAGAAAATAAAGTGTACAGGCAGGAAAAGCAGTTTCTTCAAATCAAATTTTTGCTGTGCTCCCCTAAGGCCGAACATGTTCTGCTCAATTTAAACACCCATTTGAACTACTCTAACAAATAGATAAAATCTAAAATCAACCTGCTGACCTTAGGAGGTGAACGATATAGAGTAAGTCTCTAATTTCTCATGAGTCAATGGAGAGAGGCGCATTTGAGAATTGTAAAGATGGAGATTTCCTCAGTCCCAGCTAACCCAATCCACTCTTATCTGAGTATTTTTTCTTACATCCAATCCAAATTTCCCTTGTTGCAACTTCTGACCACTGCCTTCTCCCACTAGGTAATTGAAACACATAACTAGATCCTCCATTAGCCTTCTCCAGGTTACACAAATGATATTCCCTCAGCCTTTCCCTGTGCATTATACACTCCATTCCAGCAGCCATCCTGGGGCCCCCTGCTCCAATTTGTTATTTCTCTTGTACTGGTGAACACAACCATGCAGATGCAGCTACCATCCCCCTGAAATGGTGACAACAATGTATAGTTGTTTGTTTCAACGTAAGAGTGCACTGTTGGCTCATATTCAACCTGGCATCCATTGCAAATCCCAGGTCCTTTTCAACTGCTGCCCTGCCAGCTGTTTCCCATCCTATACTGATGCATGAGTTACACCATATGAGATACAGAACTACGCAAGCCTTCTTTTGGTCCACTCCTTGAGTTCATCAAGGTACGTTCTGTAAGTTTGCTAATGCTGATGTCACTGATGGTCACTGATGGAAGGAGACCACAATTAGATGGTCAGAAAGTAAAACTAGCTCTGGAAATAGGAACAAGAATGCTACACTGTCTACAAATGACATCTAAGCTATAGGTATTAGGTGTTCTTAATGGAAGAAAAGTTCACATCTGCAGATTAAACACTCCTAAACATGTTTGGATATGCCCAGCTATGCGCTAAGGGAACTTCTGGTGCAGAAGGTAAGCACCTACACTTCAGGAGGATGGGAGAGTAGATGACCACGTTCCCTGCATGGATTTAGATGAGCTTCAGGAGCTAATGTCCTAGATAGGAAAGAATCTAGCTGACAGCATTTCATTCAATGAATATGAAAAGCCAGAAAAAATAATTCCCAGGTGCTCAGGGACAGCATATAAGACCAACTCAAATAACCTGAAGTGCATTTAAGTGCTCAATATGTGATAGAATATACACACACAAACATTACAGAATTTCTATGATAATAGTTCAAACCAGTGTTTTATCATTATGCAGAAACTTTAGGTTTCTAGACTGTAACTTACTGTTAAAAAAGATTTTTTTAGTAATGATTCTTTTCTTGAGAATGTTTCCTTTTCATATCCTCTCACTTCAGGATGGTAAAGCTAACAGCCTAATAGCCTAATAATTTCAGTAGGTCTGTTGCACAGACAAGAAAAGAGATTTTCATCCTATCTATGTCAAAATGGCAAAGGAAAATGAATTATAATTATGTAGGGACACACCTTCATTTTCAAATACAGATTGGCATCTCAGACTTCACTCTTCAATGCCTGTCTGTGGTAACTTATGCTGCTTTTCCAGTTCTAAATAATCTTCCAGTATTGTGCTATCAGAAGCTTTCTTACAAAGATAAGTGAGAAAAGCTTATCTGCTGCTGAAGATGCTTCAATTTTAGAGAATTAAAATACAAGTTTCATAGGAAAACCCTTTGTTAATATTAGTTTTCTGATATGCACAGACAAATAAATGGAGACAAAGATAGGAATGTGGTGTTGTGATAGGTTTGCTCCTTTGTTACAGTGCACAGCTTTATGTTCATAATTTTACAATGTTTTTGAAATACTGCAACATATTCTGTTCTGAGCACACTTTACAACAGTGCGGTATTTGACATATGTACACAACTTCATTAGCAGACAGATGATTAAATGAAGTTACTGATGTCTAAAATTGACTCCTTTTTCCTCTTACCTATATATACAGGAAATGCTTTTGAAGTGGAAGATCTAAAGTACAGACATTCAAACTGTGGTAGGAATTTAGAAGCTACTTTTGAGGAATGCTCAGTTTGTTTCTTGCTCTTTAAACCAAAAAGCCAGCCTGTGGAATGGCGTAAAGTGTTCAGTTTTACACAATGAAGCACAGAGCACAGCTGACATTCAGAGGTCTCTTTAACCACTCTTCTGTTCTAAGGTACAAGCAAATGTACCCCAGAGTAATTAATAAAAAAATATTTCTCTAATCTTTTCTCAAAGATATCAACTAATAGAGGTTCTACACTTTCAAGTAACGTTGAAGATACTTTTTCCCACGGATCTTCAAAATACCTGCCTTTTACACTCCAGGTCATTTTCAAGCCTCTAGCATTGCATGGATTGTTGTGATGTTTTGACCCAAGTGCAGGACCTGGGCACTTTAGGCCCAGCCATCCATCCACTTCTGTCCTAGTTTCCACCTTTTATGTGACTCTATTTCTTGCATCAATCTTCAGGTCCTTAGGCCACTGAAAAACTCATGATTTAGCCAAGTTAGTCATTTATTGGACTGCCCCTCTTTCTTTTGCTGGAGAGCAATTTGTGTGAGTGCTCTTCACATCGTTCCTTTAAGAAACTGCCAACTTTCTTTAGCTGCAGTTATGAAAGAATGCTTCTGTCTAAATGTGAAAACAGACTAACAGCTTGTCTGGTCCTTCAGCTCTCTTCAAGGAAAGAAAATGGTGGGAGCTCTCATTCAAACACGGGTAGCACTTGGCTATAATACACTTTGACAGGATGGCAAACATGCAGGGTCTGAGATGCTTTACTTGTTTTTGTGTAACTGTATGTTTGTGTGCCACACTAGGATTAATTTCAAAGAACGTGTGCACACTGGTCACAGACCGACAGGTTTGGAAGGGAAGTTAATTATCATCTAGTTTCAAACCCCCTGGTATGAGCAGGGAATGTATGATCTATTGATGTATGTTAGTAGCACATTGTTCATACTACCTGCTTCTATGGCAAATTCATGATTGCGGATTTCTGCATTAAATGATCTTTGCACACAATAATTTTTTATATATCCTTGTTTCCTCACATAATCCTTGTTTACTTAATAAAAAATCTTGTTATTAACAAGGTTATTAAAAGTGTTCCAATTTTCACTTTCTTGCTTTGATCAGTACTAATTAGTTTATAACTTCTGCACACCTATCCAGCCATCACTGAAAAAAAACCCCAAATAATCCCAAACATGCCCTGGAGAGTATCTGAAAACTGAGTAAACATAAAGAAAAAAATCAGATCTTGGAAAAAAACAAGGCTAAAGAGTACTACAAAATATGGCACAAAAATAACGACAGATGATACCTGTGCTCTTTTGTATACAGTCTAAGATAACCAAAACTGTTCAGAATATTGCAAGTGGTACTCATTGCATTTCAGTGGACAACAGCATTTTTTGCTGAATTTTACTTAATTTTCTGCTTCAAGTCAACACATAGCTTACAGAAAATTTTACTGCAAAGTTTTACTGTACGATAAAAGTTTCTGACTAAAGTATGGAGTGTCCGTACGTTTGGGCTGGATACTTGAGAGATCACAGGAGTCTGAAAGTTGACCACTGGAGAGTCCAGAAGTTTCAGTCCATCTCATGGAGAAACCATGGAGTCTACTAGAGTTAGCAACTAGTGAGATTGTAAGTTTGGACCATCACAGTGAAAAGACCTGTTTATGTGTGTATGTCAGTGGGTGAGACAACTGGAAGACCAGGGAATCCAGTGGCAGCTATTGGGTAGACTAGTTGCCTCAGGACAGTTACTGGAGGAATAAGACACAAATCTAGTCAATCTCTCCAAGTAGCCTACTTCCTTATATACTATCAATACTAAGCCTAATTTCATGCCAGCTGAAACTTCAACTTGGACAATGGCTTTAACAACATGCTTTAACTTTTGTTCAGCACTGAAGTGGACAGACAGTCAGACTACACGGCCATTGGAGGTCACTTTCAACTGAAAATCTATTCTATTCTATTCTATTCTATTCTATTCTATTCTATTCTATTCTATTCTATTCTATTCTATTCTATTCTATTCTATTCTATTCTATTCTTCTAAAAATAAAAGTAGCTAATTCTCCAATGTTGCCCATAGCTGGAATTCCAATCCCATTATAATTGTGTGGCTCAAAGGTACTGACTGACGTTTGTGACATCCTTAGGATAAAACCTTAACTTGTAATTTCTCAGAATAACACTGACAGATACTTGATAACTTGTATGTGGAAACATATATGACAGATTTTTTAAAATTACTTGAGAGGACAGGGGTATCTGACCCCACAGATCCACGTACACTTTCATGCTGGCAGTTCTAATTTTAATGTCTTTCATCACAACCTACATCTGTTTGCTTCCTCTTCTCTGATATGTCTTTAGTTATATCAGTTTATTCATTTTGTAAGATCGTTGTGAATTGAATCTAGGAACTAGTCCATCTGAAAACATCTTGCAAATTTGATCAGCTCTTCCACAAAATGAGGTTTTGTTAGTTGCTCAATTCAGTTCACAGTCTCACTCCAAAACTCAAAACAAAAGAGAAACAATGCAATGTGACTTGAAATAAACAGGGAAAAATAAGGGAGGCTTTTCATAATCCATGAAAGATGACTAAAGAAAGTGAAATTTGATGTAGGCAAATGAATATGGAAACATTATACCTTCAAATACTGAAAAACAGAAAAGTCTTTTGCCAGAGCTAATGCTGAATTTGGAACTTTACTCCAAGAATCACTGCAAAACAGGGTCAGAAACAGCCCTAAACCAGCACCAACTCCATCTCCAATACCAAAGCACCTTCTCATTCCTGAAAGACACTTTTTGTAACCTATTCTTAATGATTCAATGATGCACTTCAACAACCTGCCAAGAAATTTAAAAAAAATTAAAAATCTGCCTTCTCTATAACCTTTCCTAACTCTTACATAAAAGTCTTCCTAATCTCTTACCTAAATCACCTCTTCCATGATTTGAAACTATTACTGTTCGCTCTGTGCACCACAGAGAACAGATTAACCTGTTCCTTTTTGCAGTGTTTTAAGTACTTGAAAATTGTTATCATATTCCTCTACTGTTGTCCTCCTATCTTATCTTCTCAAGATCAACGATTTCAAGTTTCTGCCTTGTCATAGATTTCTCTGGAGCTTGCTGCTTTCTTCTAGATTCTCTGAAATTACTCTGCCTCTTGAATCAAACACTCAAAGAATTAATGAAGTACTTCAATTTAGCTGTTACTGTTGCTGAAGTGTAGAAGCAAAAATACACATCTTACAAATTGTATCCCTCTTTTTATCTGATACAATACTTGCCCTTCTCACAAATGATGGTTTTTCCTAGTAAGCAAGGAAGTAGCCATATGTCTCACTTAGATAAGATGCATTTATCTGCAAAGAATAACTGAAACATAAGGCAAAACATAGTCTTTCTTTTGAAAACAAAGCATGGTTTCAATGTACGAATAAATTTCATATTCTGATACTTGAAGTGAAACATATCAAGCAGCATGCAACAGGCTTAACACCCACTCATCTTGGGATATGCTATAGTCTATGGTTCCTTTAAAAATACTACTAATAATAAATTAACAATAAATAAAAACAATACAAAAGGAACCATAGACTACAGCAGATCCAAAGCTGAACAAGATTATTAGCGTATTCAGAATTAGTATTTAGATGTTCCTCAACCTATTGCTGTATGGCTATTTTTTACCTAAATTCATAAGTTTCAATTCTTTCTTGCTATGTTATCTCTTCATTTTTCCATAACACTATTTCTATTTTTAAATTACACATGACACCATTTTTCTTTCAGTTGTTTACTTTTTAAGTCAATGTTTAAGGATGTTCATAAAAACCCTGAACAGTACTGGATACAGGACAGATTCATACAGAAGTCCATTTGATACGGACTTTTGATCACAGTATCACAAGGCTGGAAAAGACCTTTGAGATCATTGAGTCCAGCCTATGACCCAACACCAACACATCATCTAAACCATGGCACTAAGTGCCTCATCCAATCTCCTCTTAAAACACCCTCAGGGATGGTGACTCCTCCGCCTTCCCGGGCAGCACATTCCAATGACCAATCACCCTTTCAGTGAAGAATTTCTTCCTAATATCAAGCGTAAACCTCCCCTGACAAAGCTTGAGACTGTGTCCTCTTGTTCTGTCACCGGTCGCCTGAGAGAAGAGTCCAACTCCTGCCTCACTACAACCTCCCTTTAGGTGGTTGTAGAGAGCAATAAGGTCTCCCCTGAGCCTCCTCTTCTCCAGGCTAAACAACCCCAGCTCCCTCAGCCGCTCTTCACAGGACTTGTGCTCCAGCCCCTTCACCATCCTCGTCGCTCTCCTCTGGACACACTGCAGCACCTCGACATCTTTCTTAAACTAAGGGCTCCAGAAATGGACACAGTATTCAAGGTGTGGCCTGACCAGTGCTGAGTATAAGGGAACGATGACTTCCCTAGTCCTGCTGGTCACGCCATCCCTGATGCAGGCCAAAACACCATTGGCCCTCTTGGCCACTTGGGCACACTGCTGGCTCATGTTGAGTTTCCTGTCCACCAGCACTCCCAAGTCCCTTTCCGCCTGACTGCTCTCCAGCCACTCTGTCCCCAGCCTATCGATAGCTATCTCAGGTTTGATCTTCCATCTAGTTTTGTTTTCACCCTAACATAAATTAATCTTGACCTGTTTCCCTGCTAGCATGTGATATACCACTGGAATCTTTATTAAAATCAACATATACGATATTTACCATTTCTCTTTCTATAAGGCCTGCTGTCCTCTCAGAGAAGGAATCCAAACTGGTTCGACATAATTTTTCACTATAAAGCTGTTAAGTTACTCATCTCCTTGTATCCCTCATGATGTTTACAAGTAAGTACTTTGAATATATTACTCTATTTCTCTCCTTCAGAATTAAACAGACACCATTATATCTTCCTTTTGATACTAATAGCATTCAGTAGCTTATTGAGACTGACTTCTTTAATGAACAGTAATTAAAATCTTCGGCTTTTTGAACTGTTAGAGAACTAAAATTCTCTTGGTCTGTCTCTTACTTGTCATACTGGACAAGAGAGATATTTCACATTTTCCAAACTGTTCTTCTTTAGTAACACCTCATTTCATGTCATGTGCTTGTGAAAGCTAATAACTTTGATTTATAAGAAAATCTAGAGGCTATGCTATTAATAAATCAAGGGAAATTCATTCCTATGCAAAGGCATTAAACAGGGATTACACCAAGGAAGATGAATGTGCTGTACTAAAATGATCCCTTGAGGGAAATGACAGGCAAGGCATGTGAGTATCTCCCTAAAAAAAAAGAAATACACTCCACAGCAAAATGTGAAAAGACTCACTGCCAATATGTATTACAGTAACCAAGACAAGGTCATGGCAAAAGATCCAGCATTAGTATGCATCTCACCATACTATTTAGCATTTAGCACACTCCTGGTCCAGTTTTAGTCAGTTCAAATCAGCACTCTTCCAGAGGGTGCACAGGAGCATTTGGGAAGTAGCATGAACCACTTACTGTTCCCTACAGGCAGCGTAGGACAAGGACATATGGTTTCAGAGGAGTGTTTAGCTATACAGATATGGGATGTTTGGTGCCACTTGTTCCTGGGGCTACAGAATTGTTGCTGGCTCATTTTATATACTGGTATAGACACAGTCACTAGCTTCTCTCTAACTAATCAGCGATCTCTTTTATTTTGATTGCTCCAAGTGTTCTGGATTTGTCTGAGTTTTTCTATGTTTTATACGACTCTTTTCTACTAATCTGTTGCCATTTGCCCTAGCTTCTGCTTTATTTGTGTTTATTTCTTACATTTGAAGTAAAAAAATAACTTATGATTTATTTGGTCTTTTGCTTTCTACACTGTATTTTCTCTGCTTTGGAGGAATGTGTAGTTTGGAGGAATGTAGTGATACCCATTTTCCTTTGGTCTTCTCTTAGACTTAGCTCCTGTGAAATATTACATACTAATTTTCAGAGCTGAAGTCTGATAATTTGGAATCTTATTTTGCTGTATTCATTTCATCAACGATACCAGAGTAGTAAAAGTTCTTCACTATCACTAGCAATGGTAGATGCTTCTACTAGTGGCTCACTAGAAACTTTGTTTTCTTAATCTTTCTAGGTTAATTGTGTTTACTAGGCACTCACCATAATTGTGTATAGTTTTGTCCCCTTTAAAAACTACCCAGAAATTCCAGTACGTTTAGTTGCCATGTGTTACAGACTCCACACCAAGCGTCCAAGCAAACATCACCGAGCCTCTCTTACTCATACAGTCAATACAAAAGTACAATCAGCCTGTAATGAACTGACATAAGGGAGCATCAATAGGATAATTAATACGTATTACTTTGAAACAGTGTAGATTCTTTGTGAAGGACAAAGAAGTTAAAAAGGAGGTGGTGTTTGCTCGGATACTGGAAACAATGCAATCATTGGCTGTTGGTTCCATTTGGAGAAAACGATCTGAAGTGTGAGTTGAAGAAGCATACTCAGGAAACAAGAATTTTACACATGAACAACAGTGAAACAGGAGCACATTAGTTTGGAATGCACCAACAGACATAAGCTGGCTTTCTGGAGACAGAAAGGAAGGCAGCCTCAGGGTGCAAGAATTAATGAATTCTGTTCATTCAAAATTCAACTGACTAAAAGCTTCCAGAAACTTGTACTAGAACATTCTCATGCCCTGAAGCTCAAGGTAATGGAAAGCTGTGAGACAGAGATTGCAGTCCCAGATAAAACAAAAGTAAATTCAGATTTAAATGCTACGGTGTAGGTGCTGAAGACAAATGGTCTGAAGCCAAAAGAGCAAGCAAAGTAAGCATCACAGACTACTCAGTAAGACTCTACAAGTGTGGTAAAATCAGCAGGTCTAACTGAGTAATGCAGCAAAATCCAGATGGTTTAAAAATATTTCAGTTTACAATAAAAATAAAAGAACATTTTATTTATATACCTATAAATAGAAATATATACATATATAAATTTATATATAAAATAAAGTTGGAGAATTCCCCCCCCAAAAAATAGTTTAAAAATCATAAGGAAGATACAGCTAAAATAAGAAAAATACATGAAAAGGAAAGGACTCTGATCCGTATCTCTCAGTTAACCTCTCAATGAACTGTATGCTGCCTACTTGCAGATTAACTCTTCAGCACAGAGATGTCTGTCTCTGCATCTCTAAAAAATTCATAAACTATATCAATAAATTACACTTTTATGATTTTAAAGTGGTTGTTGATGCTGTGATGGAATGCTGCAGCTCTTAAACTGGAAAAAAATACTATTTTCAGACTTCTAGTTATTTTCCATTACGTATCTGCCAAAATGACTGGCCCAGTATTGAATTATTTTACAGGAACATTCCTTGTAGGCTGATAGATATCTACCCTTTACTAAATCATGACTGGTATGAGTTACAACATTGCTTTGTACATGTACTTTCTTAATGCACAAATCTTCTAAAATAAGTACGGCAAAATTCAGAGGTTTTGTTTTGTTTCTCAGTCAAGATTCCACAGAGATTGTGATATGGTACTTGACTTCTGAGACGATGTTGAAAATAACACATTTCATAATATATTTGCTAATACACTAGAAAGCATTATGGATTTGTAAGTAATTCATACCCACTGAAATGTAAAATAACATAAACAGAAAAAAAAATAGATGCTGTATTTTTTTCTAAATGTGCCAGTAAAAGTAGTGAAACTGATTCATGTGGAATGTAGCAAACGAAATACATTATTTCTGTTTTTCTTCAGATCCTGCAGTTACCGCAGAATTCAACGGAGAGGACAACAGCATTCAAGTGCACATCGGTGTGATTTAAAACCTCATTACATATTACTCAAATGCTTACAAGGTCCCACTGAATTTTGCTGTCTGAAATTACTATGTGTTAGCTGCAATGACTACATCAATTCTTTTATGTCTAGGAATATGTATACTTAAGAACATTCCTGGGCATTGGAACACCATTGCCTATACTACGAAATTATTGGAATGGTCCCTGACACAGATTTGGTTCAAGTCATCTATTAGTCCTTCAAAGAACGGCAGATCTGGACACAAATCTGGAGTCTGCACAAGGGACTAGCCCCAGTAGGTGGTCTTCCTGTAACTACAGTGTTTTGGAGCACAAGATACTTTACAAGTATGGACAAAGAATATTTCATGTATGTTGGCCTCCAAGCCAGTATTCCAGGGCACACTTTACTGAAAAACGTGCAGTCATAATAACTGCCTGGTGGAAAGAAATGATGAAACTTTTTAATATGCATAGGAAGCCTACTGATATTGTACCTAAAGTACATATAAGATATAATAAACAAGTATTTTACTTTTGTAAGAATATGACCAGTAAGATGTAAGTGGTGTTCTATAAAACATAAAGCTGCATATGCTAATAAAGTATGATAATTTTTAAGACATGATACTTTACTGCCTGTTGCTTAGGGACATAGTTTAGTGTTGGACTTGGCAGTGTTAGGTTAAGGTTTGGACTTCATGGTCTCAAAGGACTTTTCCAGTCTAAATAATTCTGTGATTCCTTGATTCTGTTATTTTACATATTTCAACAATGTAACCTTCCCTCCCCATTGTCCAAATGCTTACTTGGTAAAACGGAGTTAAACAATTAAGAGGGCAGCAGAGAAAACTGTGAATTTTAAAAATGTGTTTGGGTTTGGGTTTGTTTTTTTCCCCTTGTATGTTCAGTCTCTTTAACTCTCAATCTGCAGAGGTAGGGGTGGTGAGCCTTACGTTCATACTGCTATTTGTAATTTGCATTTGACTGCATGCTAAAGGAATGAGATTAAGGGAATACCCTCAGAGTATAAAGTACTCTAATACAGTTGAACTAACAATCTGATTACAGAATGAGCTATGCACTTCACAGGACTCACACAGTGAACCCAGTACGCACGCAAAGACGCGCATACATGCTTATCATTGCATAGTACTTCTGAGAGCATTTATTTACACCCACAACTATTACTACTACATTCTTATTATCACCTAAATTTTTTGGGAGTCTGACAAACCCACCACACTGTTTATTTACATTTGTATAAGGAAAATCTGATTAACTTTTCTCAGAAGAAAACCACGCTCTCCTAAGAGCCTACTTATTAAGTATGTAACCCGTTAGGGTATTAAATAAAATAACAACAGGAAAGGCTGCGGCAAACGCTGAAAGAGCAATGTATGCATAATAGCTTAGCTTATTAACAGCTGCAGTGTTGATATAACTGGTATCTGGACTTCTTTAGCTACATGACTGTGTCTCTAAGAGCTGCATTTTACAATATTTTGTAAAAATTTTGAGAAAAAGATTTGTGATTGGATTTTTTTTAGCTTTTAAATAATTATTGAGGAATTCAGAAATGCTTCTCTTCTTCCAGTTTCATGTTAAAGGTAAAATTGTAGGCAGCTCAAATGACACGTGGAAATGGTAATATTGCATGAGACAAGGCAATGAAGGTCAGGGAACTGAAAGAAAATTTGTTTGTCTTTTGACATTAGGACAGCTGGTGATTTTTAAAGACCTTACGTATTAGCTGACATATGCTAGATGACGTGTCATTTAACACGTATTAACTGATTAAGATAAACACCAGGGAGCTTTGGCTTCAACAAGATTACTTA
The DNA here is from genome assembly GCA_033558235.1 of Neomorphus geoffroyi. Classification (NCBI taxonomy): domain Eukaryota; kingdom Metazoa; phylum Chordata; class Aves; order Cuculiformes; family Neomorphidae; genus Neomorphus; species Neomorphus geoffroyi. The sequence goes on from JAUMJM010000048.1 coordinate 5,995,052, forward strand.
AAAGGTTAAAGTCTTTCTCAGTGGAGTCAAAATTTTCAATAAAGCCATCTTCATTTGGATAAGAAAACACCCTCAATTCAAACTCTGTCAGAATATAGAGTTGTCTGAGACTGATATACACTTTTATTAAAGTAACTTCTTATTTCAGCTGGGAAACATGGAAATAGAAAAATGCCTTTAGAATTACTAATGCAGAGTCTAATTCAGATTGTGTATTAGAAATACTAACCATCAGCTTGTTGAAACAGAAAAGTGTGTAAAAAGATTATAAATCCAAGATCTTGAGATAGGTTCAACCCAAATGCCAAATAAGGAAATAAAAAGGGAAGGTTTGATTTTGGCTTTTTTATTATACTTTCGCCATTTGTAGTGTATTTTTATACTTTTATTTGGGTGTTCAATTGTTCATAAACTTCTAATATTTTAATATAGACAAGACAATGCATGTAGTGTAGGAAATAAGTGGAGTTAGAGATGTATTTATGCCTGCAAGGTTATGATCTAATTGACGTTGTGGAGACATGGTGGGATGGATCATATGACTGGCATGTTGGAATGGAGGGATACAGGCCCTTTAGGAAGAACTGCAAGGGGAGATGAGGAGGGGGTGTTGCCCTCTATGTGAATAGCCAGTTGAGAGCGCATGGAGCTCCACTTGGGGATGGACAAAGATCTGACTAAGAGCTTATGGGTCAGGATTAAAGGGAGGGCAGGGACAGTTGACATTATAACGGTGGTCTGCTACATGCCACTGGACCGGGAATACTGAGTGGATCTGGCCTTTAATACACAGATAGGAGCAGCCTCATGTTCACAAGCCCTAGTCCTCATGGGGAACTTCAGCTACCCTGATATTTGTTGCAGGGGCAACACAGCAGGGCATAAGCAATCCAGAAGGTTCCTGAAATGTATTATTGATAACTTCCTTCTCCAAGTGACAGAGGAGCCAAAGAGGAGAAGTGCTACGCTGGACTTTGTTCTCACTAACAAGAAAAAGCTCAAGGGAAGCAGTGACCACGACGTAGTGGAGATCAAGATCCTTAGGGCAGCAACGAGGGCACAGAGCAAGCTCACTACCCTGGACTTCAGGAGAGCAGATTTTGGCCTCTTCAGGGATCTGCTTGGTAGAGTAACATGGGATAAAGGCCTGGAGGGGAGATGGCCCCAAGAAAGCTGGTCAGTATTCAAGGATCACCTCCTTCTAGCCCAGGAGTAATGAATCTCAACAAAGAGGAAGTCAGGCTAAAACACTAGGAGACCTGCATGGATGAACAAGAAATTCCTGGGCAAACTAAACACACAGAGGATGGAAGCAAGGGCAGGTAGCCTGGGAGGAATACAGACTTGTCCAAGCAGCCAAGGATCAGGTTAGGAAAGCTAAAGCCCTGATAGAATTAAATCTGGCCAAGGATGTCAAGGACAACAAGAAAAATTCTTCACTGAAAGGGTGATAGGCCATTGGAATGCACTGACTGGAGAAGTGGTGGAGTCACCATCCCTGGAGGTGTTTGGATGAGGCACTTAGTGCCATGGTATAGAAAACAAGTAGGTGTTGGTGTTGGGTCATAGGCTGCACTCGATGATCTCAAAGGTCTTTTCCAGCCTTGTGATACTGTGAGATACTGTGAAAATCTTCTAAAGGTATGTCAGTGACAAAAGGAATACTTTGAAGAAGGTGGGCCTGCTCTGGAAGTAAAAGGGAGACCTTAAAAGGTAACTACCCAGATTATGGAGAAAGCTAAGGTACTCAATGATTTTTCTGCATCACTCTTCACCAGAAAAGGCTCAAGCCACATCACCCAAGTTGCAGAAGGCAAAGGCAGGAACTGGGAAATCGAAAAACAGCCCAGTGTAGGAGAAGATCAAGTTTAAGACCATCTAAGGAACCTGAAGGTGCACAAGTCCATGGGACATCATGAGATGCAACCCTGAACCCTGAGGAAACTGGCAAATGAAGTTGCTAAACCCATATCAATCCTGTTTGAGAAGTTGTGGCAGTCCGGTGAAGTTTCCACTGAATTGAAAAGGATAAGCATAATCCCCACTTTTAAAAAGGGAAAAAAGGAAGACCTGGGGAACTACAAGCTGGTCAGTCTCAGCTCTGTGCCTGGCAAGATCATGGGCCAGATCCTCCTGGAATCTACACTAAGGCATATAGAAAATAAGGAAGTGATTGGTGACAGCTAACATGGCTTCACTAAGGGAAAATCATGCCTGACAAATTTAGTGGCCTCCTACATTGAAGGCTACAGCATTGGTGGGTAAGGGAAGAACAACTCATGTCATCTACCTGGCTTGTGCAAATCAATTGACACTGCCTTGCATGACAGTCACATTTCTAAACTGGAGAGACATGATTTGAGGGACAGACCACTCAGTGCATAAGGAACTGGCTGGACAGTGGCTCTGAAAGAGCTGTGGTCAATGGCTTGCTGCCCCAGTGGAGACAAGTGATGAGTGGTAATTCCAGTACTGGAACTGCTGCTGCTGAACTTTTGTCACAGACATGGACAGTGCGCTTGAGAGCACCCACAGCAAGTTTGCCAATGACACCAAGCTGTGTGGTGTGGTCAACATACTGGAGGGAATGGATGCCATCCAGAAGGACCCTGACAGGCTTGAGAGGTGAGCGTGTGTGAACCTCATGAAGTTCAAGCTCCTGCACATCGACTGGGGCAATCCCACGCAGAAACACAGTCTGGGTAGAGACTGTGAAAGCAGCTCTGGGAGGAAGGACTTGGGGCTGCTGGTTGATGAGAAGCTCAACATCATCGAGCAATATTCACTTGCAGCTCAGAAAGCCAACCACATGGCTGCATCAAAAGAAGCATGACCAGCAGGTCAAGGGAGGTGATTCTCCCCTTCTACTCCACTCTTATGAGACCCCATCTGGAGTACTGCATCCGACTCTGGAGCCCACAACATAAGAAGGATATGGACCTGTTGGAGCAGGTCCATAGGAGGGCCACAAAGATAATCAGTGGGATGCAACACCTCTCCTGCAAAGAAAAGCCCAAGAGTTGGGGTTGTTCAGCCTGCAGAAGAGAAAGCACCAGAGAGACCTTATAGCAGCCTTCCGGCACTTAGAGGGAGCCTACAGGAAAGCTGTAGAGGGACCTTTTACAGTGGCATGTAGTGGTAGAACAAGGGGTAACGGTTATAAACTGGAAGAGGATAGATGTAGGTTAGATAGAAGGAAGAAATTCTACACTATGATGGTGGTGAGGCACTGGAACAGGCTGCCCACAGAAGCTGTCCCCTCCCTGGAAGTGTTCAGGGCTAGGTTGGATGGGCTTTGAGCAGCCTTGTGTAGTGGAAGGTGTCCCTGCTCATGGCAGGGGGGTTGGAAATAGATGATCTTTAAGGTCCTTTCCAATCCATGAAAATAAGAACAACCATTCACATTAAATATGCAGTACTGTCAAAACAAAACCAGTAAGAAACACAAGAAATTAGTTGTATATGAATATGGGAATTGGAGGAAGTCAGGTGACAGCTTCTACCTTACTGAAAAATTGTCACTAAGGGACAATTAATCATAGATAATTTAGTCCCAGGCAAAATCTTATTTTACCACCTGGCCTCTTGTATTGTAGGTCAATTATCTGGCAGTTAATAAAAGTAACCTAGACCGAACCCAAAATGTAACAAAACAGTGAGCAGCTGCCACAGGGATCTATGATTTCTTAAACAAGACTGAAGGAGATAAAGAAAACACCATAATGACTCAGAGAAGTAAAATAACTACTGAATTAGGTGGTAACAGAACAAGCAAAAACTGGGAAAATGACAAAAAGTGACTAGAATAGCCAACCTGTGAACACTCACAATGAAGAAAAGCTGAACCTACTTTTGAGTTACATCATATTCAAGTTCTCCAAGCTCCCTGGACATTCAGAGAACAGATGTAAGACCCTGTTAACAGGGCTTACACATAACTGGTGAGTTTTGCATAGTTATATATGCAGACAGGAAATGTCCACTATGTTATGGAGGTCCTTTGGTCACTGGCTGGTCAACTACCCAATCTGCAGAGTGACAGCTGGGACAATGGATTTGACATCCACAAGTGGCTTCAATGGATGAATGAACCAAAATAAGCTTTTTTTTTTTGATTGAAAGGCTGTGACCTTCCAGCTCTCACTGAGATCAAATCTCCTTTTTAATGGGGCTGATAAAGCAATTCTATGTACTTAATATGCTACCTCCTTCAAAAAAACCCTCGCTTTGCCTAGGAAGGAATGACCCTGAACCACCAATTTATATGTATTCTTATTTCAGAGGTTTCTGTACAGAACTGTTCTCATTCACACTTGATTCTTAGGATTAGGTGAAATGCTCTTTTGAAAAAGAAAACTGACTTATGATCTTGACACTTAAAAAAAAGAGAGCTGCTCTAATCCAACCCCACTCAGATGTAATTACCCATTATCAGTTATTGACAATATCTCAAGAACATCTACATGCCATCATCTTCTCATCAACATACTGGCTGGCTTTAATTCCAACCAATCATGAAATTATTTAATTAAAATTAAATGCTGAACTCTTGAGTTTTGCTTGAACTTCAAGTACCTTTCTGTCAGGCCCAGTCAACATGGGTTTATGAAAGGCAGGTCCTGCCAAACACACCTGATTTTCTTCTATGACAAGGTTACCTGTTTATTAGATGAGGGGAAAGGCTGTGGATGTGGTGTACTTCAATTTAGTAAAGCCTTTGACACCATTTCTCATAGGATTCTGCTTGAGAAACTGGCTACCATTGGCCTGGACAGGCACAGCCTTTGCTGGGTAAAGAACTGGCTGGACAGCCAGGCCCAAAGGGTTGTGGTAAACAGAGATAAATCCATTTACGGGCCATTTATAAGTGGTGTTGCCCTGGGCTCAGTGCTCGGTCCAATCCTGTTCAATATCTTTATCAATGATCTGAATGAGGGGACCGAGTGCACCCTTAGCAAGTTTGCAGATGACACTGCGCTAGGAGGAAGCGTGGATCTGCTTGAAAGAAGGGAGGCTTACAGGGGGATCTGGACAGGCTGGATCCATGGGCTGAGATCAGTGGGCTAAGGTTCAACAAGGCCAAGTGCAGAGTCCTCCATTTAGGTCACAACAACCCCATGCAGCGTTACAGGCTTGGGGAAGAGTGACTGAAGAGCTGCCTGGCAGAGAAGGACCTGGAAGTGTTGGTTGACAGCGGCTGAACATGAGCCAGCAGTGGCCCAGGTGGCCAAGAGGGCCAATGGCATCTTGGCCTGCGTCAGACACAGTGTGGCCAGCAGGGGCAGGGAGGTGATTGTGCCTGTGCTCAGCACTGGTGAGGTCACACCTCGAGTGCTGGGTTCAGTTTTGGGGCCCTCACTACAAGAAGGACACTGAGGGGCTGGAGCGCGTGCAGAGAAGGAAAACAAAGCTGGTGAAAGGGTTGGAGAAGAAGTCTTATCAGGAGTGGCTGAGAGTATTAGGGTTGTTTAGCCTAGGGAAGAGGAGGCTGAGGGGAGACCTCATCACTGCCTACAACTGCCTGAAAGGAGGTTGTGGCGAGGTGAGCGCTGGTCTCTTCTCCCAAGTGACAAGTGATAGGATGAGAGGAAACAGCCTCAAATTGCACCAGGGGAGGTTCAGACTAGACATTAGGAAGAATTTCTTCACTGAAAGTGTGTAAGACACTGGCACAGCTGCCCAGGGAGTTGGTCGAGTCACGATCCCTGGAGGTGTTTAAAAGACAGGTAGATGAGTTTCTCAGGGATATGGTATAGCAGCGGACAGGTATAGTTGGACTCAGTAATCTCAAAGGTCTTTTCCAACCAGATGATTCTTAACTTTCCATATGTTTAGCTTGCTTCTCTGAGCGTACTGTGCTTATAAGAATATGCATACCCTCTATGTGCCAGACTGTGCACTGAAGACTTTGCAAGCTTATTTCTTTTCCCCTCCTGCAGCTATTCACCCTCACTTACAACTTCAGTTATTTGAGTCCACTGGGCAATCTCACTTCTTGTGAGCAGTACAAATGAGTCTAAACCACAGGAACTGCCCCAAGCATGGCTGCTATACACAAGAGACAGCAGCTCTAACTAGTAAGCTCTTCTGGCACTTTCATTTTTCTGTCATGCAAGACAGAAGATGCAGACTGGTCTCTGTGTTCTGTAAAGCTTGTTTTGCAGACAACCTGATTTTCAGGGCAAACGTTCTGGCAGAGGCCCCTGGGCTACTGTATATCAATTTCATTTTAAGTCTTGTCATATTTTTCTGTTTCAGCATTCCTATGTAGACAAGTAAGTTAATGCTTGACCAGCTTTTATGAAACCTCTGTCAAAACAGGAACTTCTGTTGAGTACTTCAGCCTTTCAGCAGGCAGGCTTAAATAACTGGTACAGCTAATAAGAGTATAATAGTACGTCCCAGTAATCCATTGGATCATGAATATAAAGTATGAGTACACCAGAATTATAGGTGCAGAAGAAAGGACCAAGAGCAAAAAACCAGGACCTGAGATGGAAAAATCTCAGGGACAGAAAAGGTTGGGAGGATGTGATATTTAAATACCAACTAGCACCAATCTTTGTTGCAGTTGTTGGATATACAATAGCTCTAAAATCCAAGATAATAGAAATAGAGCTGAAAATCTCTTTTCTACATTCATAAACTACAGTCTGCACCACAAAGGTATGAAAGCAGAAAGGTTTCTCAGCAGGAATATGTGCTGTCATAGCTGATTTCAACCACCCCTTTAATATTCTTGTGCATATTTCTGATTATACAAAGGAATTAACACTATATCCAGGTACTTCTTTAAGTGTTCCATTTCTGTATGTTGTTTAATTCCAAAACCAAAGTGTCTCAGAAAAAAAAAAGAAAAAGGAAATCAATCAGAAGAATGTAAATGAAGTAGAACGAACTGACATGTACACTTCGGAGTTTCTTTTCACTCCTAAAAAATAACTATTCTCTTTTCTAGAAAAGACTATCCTCTTTTCTCCCAGAGGCCACTCCCATCTCCATCCCCATTATTTTTTTCGTTCTGGTTAACTGATTTGTTCTGTTTCTTTCACAACTAGTTACAATAAATATGTTTTCCATGAATTAAGTAACATGCATGCAGTTTCTGGACAGATAAGAAGTGGAATCAATTTGAACCAGCTCTAACTCACTAGTATCACTGCAGCCAAATTTCCTGTTTGCAAGACCACTACTGAATCCAGAAATTACTACGCTAAAGGCTATAGCAACATGAACAACGGTCACTTTTCTCTTTTCAGACCAAAGCCTCTGCAAATCTAAGAATTTGTTACTGTAAAAAACATATTGCTTTTTCACAATGTTTTTGACCATTGATAGAGCACAGAGATAGCAACAGAAATAAAAGCCATCTATATCTTCTTTGACATCCAAAGATAATTTTGTAGAAATATTTCATTACATATAGTCACTGTTACTTAACTTCAAAATGCTCTCTGTTTCGCTAGCACAGTAGTGAAACTGGAATTGGGAACTACAAATGTGCAGCTTTAAGCAAATCAGATGCACTAAAAAAGCTTGCTCACTCAAAATCCTATGCAAAGACCTAGCACCAAATGGAAATTGTGTTTTCTCCCTCCAACTGCAAATCCTGTATTCTCCATTAAATGCAGAAAAAAAAAAAAAAAAAGGATTTCTTTGCAATGGAAACAAACATTTCTGACCTACTGCTAACCTACTGACCTCATGCCAAAGAAGTAACAGGCAGACTAGTATATAAAAGAATATATGTGCATTTAAGGATTCCATTAAGGAAGGAATTTTCCATGTCAACTGGCCATGTGTGGGAAAGAACTGTTTTTATTTTACCATGGTTGTGATCAGAAATACTTATTTCTTTGCTGACATTTTCAAAGTTTAATATGCAAACATAAAAATCCTCTAAAAAAAAGCAATGGGAACAGTTTTACAATCATATCCTTTCAGAAAGTAAATCCACTATAAGTCATCATAATCACATTTCCATTGAGTTTTAGACATATCTTACAGTTTCTGTAATTTTACTCATCAGCTTGGTGTCTGAAATGCCCTACTTATCCATAAAATATATAAAAAGCTGGCATTATAAAGGAAAGATTTTCTACCTCTGCGTTTTCTTGTTGAGACCAAATAATTTTGGGAAAAATATTTGAGGATAAATTAAAACAATCGGTTCAATAAAATACTACAAGCCTATCTAGATGATGACTAAGCATTACAAAAGTTTATTTTATATTTCCTTAATCTTTGCAATTTCGTAATATTTCAATTAGAAATTATAGAACTACTTTCAGAAAGAGATTAAGAAATCCTTGTAACTGCAGCAACTTAAGACACATTTTATCTTAGACCCCAAAATTCTATATGTAGAATAGTACTACCTTATATTGTACTTTATTTAACAAGAAAAAAGTATATTTTCCTTCAAGACTTTTTGAACCTACTAGGAATAGATAGGTTTTGTGTGTTCATTTCTCATGAAATTTTTCAGGCAGTTTACAGGAAAATTTACTAAGAGGTAAACAAAAGCGAATCTACAAGTTAACTCTTAATTATAGTTAATTTCTTACTGTATTAAGTTTATGTCATTGATAAAGCTAAATATTAATATAAATATTATTGTTTCAGGTGTATTTTGTCTGTACCTTTTAATTACAAAAACTAGGTAGAAGATCAATCCATTTCAATCACCTAAAACCAGGGGATGCAAATGTAGTAATTTAGAAAGGATATAGAACCTTATAGAACACACTTGAAGTAAGAATTCAGGTAGGCTAAGACATAGGTATGCATTCAGACAGCAGAATAAAGAACTTCAAATTATGGCAAAATGAACTTCAGATATTCTGTTTAGTGAAGAGCAGCTGTATTAAATCTGGACATGACCGTGGGACATACCAGCATGCTGACAGTGCTGAAAGGGAGAGGTCTTGTTTTCTCCCTTTCTTGCTGTCCCTCTTGCTTTTGATTCAGTTGCTTCCTTCCCACTCTCAGTAATGCAGTTTCTCCACCCTATCTCACCATCCAGGATACAGCATCCATATAATCTCAAGATGAAAGATTTAATGAGTTGAACAGCTTCTGGTTTCCCCAAGGAGATTTTCTGACATTTTAGTGAGGTGGCTATGCTTATGTGTAAGGTAAGCAGCAGACATTTGTGAACTGGAGAAAGAAACAAGATAGGGGATTTCCCATTCTGCCCTGGAGAGTTGTTGATGTGTCTACATTTCATGTAACCGCATTTTATTACCGTATTTTGAAGAAGAAATACACTGTTCATTCATCTGCTCATGGCTTGTATCAAAGTTCTATTAATATCTGTAGGGAAGAAAAAATGAAGGCAAAATATTTACTATTCAATCAATGTAAAAAATGGTGAATCTGAAGATTTAGAGAAGTCAGTAGTTGAAAACTTAAAAGAAGCAATCCCAAAAGTGCTATAGGCAACTTGAGGACAGCATAACAGTCAATTTTGTCAAGTACATGCTAGGAAGGTCACTGTAGCTTGCCCGTCCTGGAACAAGGAAGTAATATGCCTTCTTTAACGAGTTTGACTGAGCTGAACTTTGAATAGATTGTGTGCTCCCTAAGAGATAATACTTTCAGAACGACAAATAAGGATTCACCTTGCTTAACCAGATGCCTATAGCTAAGCTGGCACCTGAGCTATACAGGATCTCTGTATGGTCGATGAAAAGAAACAAACTCTTAAAGAATGTGACTCATTCTACCTGTTTCGGGTAAAGGATTAAACAAAATTATTTGAGAAGTGCCTGTTTCTTCACTGACTATGAACAGGGAGTCTGTGTAGGCTGTTTTAAGTATCCACACCTGCAATCAAAATAACAAGTGGGAAGGAGGTGAAAATAAAACAAGGAAAAAAACAGAAAAAAAAGATAGAGAGAGAGTAACTAAGCCTCATTATCACAGGCAGCTGCAAACATCCCCTAGGGGTGTATCTTTGGACACTGAAGACTTCAGTCGTGATCAAGTATAATACCCAGCCTTTTTTCAAGAGACCGCACTCTTGCCCCATGTCTAACAAAAAATAATGGAATGAAACTAAGACTTTGACCTAAAGTCTGCATCAGACATGGGGTTAAAATTTATTTTAATAAATTAGTAATTAAAAATTGATGGATGAAAAGAGCATATATTGCAGTAGGAAGTAAATAGAAGCTGTAAGGCCAAAATGGTTTTTTATGGTTTATGTGGGAGGCTTCAAAGAACACAGAAAACAGAAAGTGAAGAAAGTGAAGTTCAAATGAAAATTAAATAAATCACTACTAGGCAATATTGCTGGAAAAAATAATTTACTATCCTTCAGTCTCCCTCTTACATCCCATTTTATTGTTGATTATACTCACTGGGATCTCAGGATGAATATTAAGGTCTCTAAGTCAACAAAAATATTGTGAGTGTATCTACAGAACACCTACCCTACATGCCTAATGTGAAAGCAGTTGTATTTTGCTGCCAATTTTTATTAATAATTTAAGGCAACTTCTATTTTCTGTTCAATTTTGCTCCCCCAATCAAGTTCATAACCTGAAATGCAGAATTCACACACCAAGGGATGAAACAGCAACCTTGCTCTTTATGACTACAAGGCTGGGAAAAGATGAGACAGAGTAAAATTGGGTTTAGAAGGAGTAGCTTAGTGAGCATGGAGGTCAAAACCAATCTAAAAGTTCATGCTTACTAATATCCAGTAATTGTAACCAAATAAAATAATCCCCAATAGCAGGCACACAATATATTGACAAATGCCTTTACAATCTGTAAAAACAAATATCTTTTCTTCTAATCATATTATTTAGTAAACTGTTTACTGTAAAATGGCATACGTGATATTTTTTATAACTTAGAAATTAGTCAAGCTTTTAATCCGTTTAATATTCCTAACTATTCATCTCACTGGTGTGTGGAAAGAAATACCAAGAGTGCTGTTTAACTTCCCTCATCAATCAAGCCAAAGGACATATATAACTATGAAAAGAAACAGATGAAGGGCCCAGGGGGGAAAGAAACATTACAGTTTTAATTCCAAGGAGTGACCAGAATAATGCTCTTGTTTTTGAGAAATTCTTACAATTATTTCGCTTTAGGCAACACCAATTTTCACTTTCTATTATTTATGCATGTAGAAACTATAAAAATCATAATTTCCTTACTAAACCTAGGGTACAATTTTTTATGAAAGATGGTCAAATTTAATGTCTGGCAGATTGTCATAATTTTGTTTCCTGAAGTGCTTGAGAACAGAAATGATGGCTTTTTCATTATGGTAATTACATACAGATTTTTTGAATATGTGTAATTACATAAATTCTGGGGTTTGACACAAACAAGAGTTATTGCATTGTAATCAGACCTCTGTTTATAACATAAATTAAAGTCACTTGATTTTTTCTATCTCTGTCAAGATCTACTGTCTTGTATGTTTTCTTTTGTTATGAAACAGACCACAAAACCAGAAATCCTTCTCTGAATTCCCTTATCTTTCCATGCAATAACGAAAAGAAAGCACAATAATTTCCAGAAGGCTGTACCCAAGCCAAAAAGTGCTATAAAAGGGGAGTTTCTGCATTAATGTACTGGAAAAGGGGAGTTCCATGCTTTAAGCATCAGGCTAAAATCTTGTCTTTTCCAGGTACTCTATGTTTAAAATAACAAAACAGCAACTATGTGGCTCATCATCACTTCACACCTAAAGTACTGCTAAGTAAGATACGTAAGACTAAGCATGAAAATCACTGAACCATTTAATGTAAATACTCTCACACTGTAAGAGGAAATGGATCCTACAGTACCTAGAAAATCAGAGGAGGATTAAAGTCAGAAATTAATAAATACTTAGCAAAGATTTCCTGCATTTCCTTCTAATGTTTTGTGCAGACCTTTTCTTACTTATTACCGAAAATACTATTCTTTCATAGTGTCCTCGGATGTTTGACAACATAGAGCAGTGATTCAAGATACTGGAAAAAAATTTTAGAAACATATATGATCTATTGCATAATTCCATTTCTTAGTGCACCTACCAAAATAATATTAATTCATCCCTATTCTGCATGATGAAAACTGTAGCCTCTTCCCACAAATATATATCAATCCATAAACATCTCATATTCATACCTATATTGGTCTCCACTCAAACTTTAGAATTCTGAGCTTTTCCCGTTTAATTTTTGTATTTTTTTTCCTTTTAATCTGACATCAATCAAACATGGGACAGTTTTATCTTAGGCATAATTTAAAGACAGTAATATCATGGAGTTATATTGTAGTGGTGGAAGTGAAGGACAAGTAAAGAGATTAAAAGAAAATATTTACCTGAATTGTTTTGTACATATATTGTTTTGCAGATAGAATTAATTTTATTGGTTAGTTAACAATAAGGTCCCATTTAAACAGGGTACAATAACTCAAAAAATACTAAGGAATGTACAAAAACACACAAGTGAAAAAAAATTTAGAAATAGAATGGGAGATACAGAATGGCTGGTTTTAAATGAGCTTAACATGGTACACATATAAAAACACGGTAGAAGTAAAATAATAGGCGGAAGATGTAGTTCAAAAAAACCCAAAAACTTTTTCGCTCCAACTGAGTAGTGTTAAAGGCTAAAATACTTGAATCAAATAAGATAAACAGATTCACTGCATTAATAAGGCAAATAGGATCAGTATGGATTGGGATTCCTCACCTAAATAGGGAAGCACAGGATTTTTAAGACTGTAATACTGACAGTGGGACTAGGATGATGACAGCTACTGTGAGAGACCACAAAACCTGAGAACAAGAATAATATTAAACCATGTAAACTGCACGTTGTGCATTAGTGAGGTAAAAATTTACAATATAATAATAGATTACTTCAGTGAATCCAGTCAGGAAACCCACAAGAGCAGAAATGAATCTTGAGTTAGTCCTCTACAAAGTATAGAACATGATTCAAAATTATATTATTAAGGAGCTAATCTCTAACTCTGCCCACCAACATTCTTCATTTCATGGTCAACATAAGCCCCCAGACCTCATCCACTAATTTAGGGTGTAGTTTCAAAAACAGGAATAATTTTTAAATGAGTAGCCTTGTTAAAAAGAAAACAAAAGAGAATTTTTAGATCTTATTTGCTTGTAAGTGCCATGAGGTCTTTTCATAGCTCTACAGCAGGGTTTCAGAAACACAAAAATCAGAAAGAGCTTTCCTTACATAGTATAAACTGGAAAATCTATTCCAAATGTAACAAAACGAACTGTTGCAAATTGCCAAAATTAAATTAAAAGTAATCACTAGATTTAGAGGAACAAACATTCAACGTTATTAAATTATTAGTGTAGATGTACAACCTATCTTAATTCCACTGTTTTCCAAAGCACATTGTTAGTGTTGGGGTCTGGGGTCTCCTCCTTTTGCCCTGAATGTAAGCTAAATGCTGTTTCTGTTTACCACTCACTTGCAGTCTGACAACACTGCAAATGAATTCTGTTCACTGTGGGAAAAGCAGCAGAATAGAACAGCCACAGCAACAAAAGGTAAGCAAACATCTAATGCAAACAAAGCAGATGATTTTATTAAAATATGATTCTTGCAGTCTCTTAGAAAAATACCAAATTGTAAAAATAGAAACACACAGAATCAATGACATCCTGGGATTTAGTTATTCCACTCTCTCATTGCTATTGCTTTTGCTATTGGTCCAGACTGAATGAATATTGTGCCTCTTAACTATTAAAATCAATTTCACAGCATTGTATTTCCTTGCACCAATAGCAAGATTTGAACTGCGTCACCCATCACTAGATTTCCATGAGGTGCTCAGACAGCTTAATGAGTAACTTACACTTGTGAAGAAATCCACAGAATGGAAAAGAATGAAGTGTAGGGAGATAAGGAAGATAAACAAGAATAAAAGAAATTAGAAATTAGATAACATACAGGTAGGAAATAAAATGAACTGTCAGAAAGAACATCATGCATATTATTACTGGATACTTGAGAAAGACCGAAAAAACACAGTATCAAATTTGGTCACTTAAACTTTAAAACTGTACAATGAACAGTATTCTAGACCACAAAAACGGAAAAACTGAAAAAATACAGTTTTTTTTTAATCAAGCAAAAGAATGCAAAAATATGACAAATACACTTGGATCAAGAATATAGAATTAGTCTTTAAAGACGCCAGGAAGAAATCACAATAACAAATACTAAATTTCTAACAAAAGATTATTTTATTAACTACACCTCTTTTTCATACCTGAGGAAGCAGAATATTTTCCATTTAAATATCTTCCAAAAATAGAGATACTTCGAGTAATTTTTTTTTAAACCCAGCAGAACCAATAAATTTAGACTGTCTTCTAATAATACTCTCAGTTAGAAAAAAACAATCAAAGTCAATACACTGAAGGGACAAAACTTAAACACAACTACAAATTCTACACTCACTAATCCTGGTATACTCATTCTTTCCTTAATAGCAGAAGTTTAAATAATATCCTGTCAAGACCCATGAAGTTATTAAAAAACAGGCTTACAAACCAGAAGATACTTCATGGGGACACAAGACCAATGAAGAGTCATAAGAACAGGAATTAGTCTTGAATACTGTAATAAGTTGGACTAGATGATCATTGTTGGTCCCTTCTAATTGAACTATGTGGTGCTATTCTATTCTACTCTACCAAGCAATCTTGTTAACACTTCTGCCCACGGATTGGCTAATGTCCCACACAGCTCCATTCATGAAGGTACTGTACTGGATACATTTACTGCAGACATGACAGGAAGAAGAAAATTTTGGAGATCAACTAGAAATTATTTTTAGCTCGAATAAAATAATCAGGGACGTGAACACTCCTGTATGGGCAAGCAGAGTTGAATACCACTATTTAAAAAAACCAAACACAATAAAATTGATTAGAACATTTGTTTTAAAACATCCTACAATACTTGTTTCTGAAGTTGCTGAAGTGCCAGTGAAGTGATGACCTATTTGTTAAGAAAACATGATGCAGCAGAGACAAGCTGCATCAAATGTTTATGTGAAGCTCACATTTTAAGCAAGAGAGGAACTACATATCTAATGCCTGTCACTCTTGCAGACTTATTACCTCTTATAATCAGTGAAAACAACTGTCTTAGCCAAAGTTGTGGTCTGATATTTGAAAGGATTTTTAGGAAAAGTATAGATTTAAGTTTCAGAAGACAGGTATTGCTTGTGTCTAGTGCAGTGTAAAATACACAAGTGATTAGTTTTCTTCTGTTGAGTTCTGCTGAAGCTTGCATATAACTATATTTTTAGAAGATTTAGAAAATACGTAAGTTGAAAATTCCTGGAAAAAGTTCAAGAGGAACATTTAATCTGCAGGTAATGAATGTGTGCTGCCAAATAATTTGAGGCCTATAAAAAAATACTCAATACCATGGCCAGGAATTCCACATTGCTTAAGAAGGGAGCTACACTCCATGAAATCCACAATCCTGAACACTCAAGAACATACAAGTTATTCAACTGAAGAAACTACTGGAAGAAAGTGTTTCCCCTGTAATTTTGGTGGTCCAGACAACACATTACTCTGTTAAATACTCCATCTGCTTTGACAGATAGGAGTTTGTAACCTAGACTCTAAAAAGTTGAAAGAGGAATTCTAAAAAAAAGAAAAAGTGCATGTCAGAGAACAACAAATTCTTTTTATCTCAGAGAGGAATATACTGGGAGAAAGAACTGACTAAGTTACATAACAGCAGGAACCTCTAGTTCCGCCTCTACAAGCTTCAGCGTCGGAGAGATGCGAGTCATCTGTGCTTTGTATCTGAGTTCTGCTCTACAACCAAGAGAACGTAGTCAGACTTGATTTCCAATTCGAAAACCACATTAACAAATACCATTTGCATGATAACCACAAATCCAGTGGACACTGAAAACAAAATAAACGCCTTACATATACTGGAGATGCAATCCTGCTAAGAAACTCAATATACACTTCTCAATATACACAGTTGTTGAAGAGCTTAAGCCTTCTTTTAAGACACAAGAATTAGAAAAGAAGACAATATTATCAGTGTTTATTTGGACTAAAGAAACCAAAGACATATCTATATGAGTAATACTGATTGCAGTTCCAAGAATCACATAAAAAAAAAAAAAAAAAAAAGAAAATAGGAAGAATACAAAAATAACAGAAGGAATTTCAGACAGGTATTTTAAATATAACGTTAATAATGTAAGCAGAAGTATAGAAAAAACTATCACACAAAAGGGAGAAAAAATCGAGGCACCTGCAATTTAGATAAGAGGTGTCTACGTGGGCTTATAAAACAACTAATGATGCAATAAAAATAAATTGGGCTGCTATTACTCAGAAATTGAAAAACAGTAAACTCAAAATTGACAAAAAGAAATGCTTAAATTACACCTTTTTCTGAGCCTTGTGGTTTTTTTTCTTGTTTACTAGCAGAGGCTGAATATGGAGCTCTTCCAATATCATATACATCTCCTATCACTGATACCTAATACGCTGTGTATCATGAAATACAATTACACAGCAATCAGTATCCAGAAATTTTCTTTCTTCTCCTTATGATAAACAGAAGGTTCTCACCTCACTTATGACAGACAAAATCATATCCTCCCCCTGAAATTGTATCCTGAATTTTACCCATTTTCTCCATTCTTATTCAGGCAACATTCATCAAACACCGACTACTCAGAAGCCACTGTCACCTACTTGTGTCATTGTCAGCTTTCGGAACTCTATCTTTGCTTTTCCTTCTATCAGTCTTTCTTAATGTTCTCCTTTACTCAGCAGCACTGAAAAATAATTTTCACCTTTCCTTAATTTTCTCCATCCAACTCAACAGAGCAAAATCTTTGCATATACATCAACTCTAGAAGCAGTGACTAGGAGAACTTGACCTGAAATTTTCTTTATTAAGCTTATTATTCTGTAAATGCAAAAGATTCCTGTTTTTTTCTGTGAATAACAGTTTATAAACTCCAATCATAGGCTGAACATCAGAAAAATGAACAGCTGTGGTCCAGTGCAGCCATTTCTATGTTCTTGTGTCTGAAAGGATTTAAATACCTCCTAAGGAAGCACAACTGTTTTGTGTTAGCAACCATGTGCCTCAGTATAAATCCTAAGCAACAGGGATTGAAATAATCATCTTCTTGGATGTGGACCTGTTAATACTCTTAAAAAACAGAACCGGTAATCCACATGATCGTGTGTGTTTTTCCCAGAGAACCTGAAGGTGTGTTAACAAGGTGAATATCACTACTTCCAAATAATCTTATCTCTCAGCAGAAGCAATATCAATACTTAGTTGGGTTTTACCAAGATTGGAGATACCAAAGAATGTTAGCAAATTAGTGGAATTTTCTGTTACTCATTTTCTGGGTTTTCTATCACTTCTAAAACATTAAACTGAGTGTTCAATATTCATTGGTTCTTTAAATAGAAGTAGTAATGGAAAACATACCTGTTATAATTAATAAATTTAATATAACAAGTTACATTAAATAATTTGGAAAAGTGCACAACATTTATCAAGGGATGAAAAAACCCAACAGGCTTCCCTAAAGACCCCCTTCTTAAAGTGTCTGACAATGAAATTATGAGGTAATAAGTTGCGCATTGGTGGCAAGTATTACACAGCTTCCACAAGTTATTAAGCCAAGATTTCTTGATTCTGAAATTAAACACGTTCCCTATTAACAGACAGAAGACAGCTTTATGAACCACTCTTCATTTTCTTCCAGTGTAGACTTTTACTTCACAGTTCCATACCTCTGCACTAGCCACCTTGCTCTCTGACCTAAGACATGAATAGGCACAGGATAAGCCACTCAGCTGCTACTCACCACTGGAAAGCCATTTGCTGCCTCCTGGAAGATACAGTGAGCCATAGAAGAGCATCCTTAAGCACAATTCACCTTGTACTTTGCTTATTGAATCAGAGTAAGCCTCACCAAAATCATCCTAAATATGATTAACCACTGCTGCTGCCAAACAATTTGAATTAAGGAAGGATATGGATTTGAACATAGTGATAAGTCTTAAAATTGAAGTTTCAGTTTAGTTCTCTGTTTGAGTTTAAACTGGGCTATAAATTGAAAATCAGTAATCAAACCATACACATTGACAAAAAAACACAGAGTGAACTGATTTTTAAAATATCCATAGATCTTAAAGTTTACCACTGGCTATTTTTCTATTTGTTTGATCATCTTTGTATACAAGAGACATGTCACATAAATAGTAAAGGAGTAAACAAACAAAAAGTGCAGTGAAGCAGACAGAGGAATGCAAAATATTAATGTAATCATTTTGCATAATTTTCTATAGAAAAACTGTCAAGTACTTCCAGGAAAACAGGGCAAGCAATTTGCAAAAGCATGAGGTACTTCTGGCTAGTTGTTAAGAGCAGTATCCTAAGTTTCTTTCAGGATTATCTATTGCTACCTATCATTGCACTGATACAAAGATACATACTACAGCTGCTGCCACTGACAATCTTTGATTTAAAACTGATGGGTGACAAAATACTGTTATATGCTACTTTTTTTTTTTTTAAGAAACCACCCATCTATTGATTAATTTACCACAAAAGAAGTCTGGATTTCATAACCTCAAAAAGTGCGTTCAAGTTTGAATATTTCACTCATCGAATCTTGTTCAGAAAGTGATTTATGGCTACTAAGTTATTCTCACAAGAAACTTACTATCAGAAGTCTAAATCAGGTCAGAAGTCTAAAGGTAAACTAGTAAAAAAAAAGGCCTGTGATGTAAACATTTGTACACACATGTTATGAACAGTGCATAAAAGTCAAAATATTACAATATAGTGCAAAAATAATATAATACCGTTTATTCTTATAAACACATAACAAAAATGGAATTAATGTACCATAAACTAAGAGGATATAATTTACATTCAGAAGATTACAGAAGAACATAGGACTGAATTAACTTGACTTGCATGTTAAACTTTTATTTATTTTACTTAAAACTACAATTGTCTGGTCAGCCCTTTGACAACAGCAGCCTAAATACCTGAGGTCTTCCCACAGCCTCATTTTTCACTGGGGTTTCCTTGCCAGAGTACTGTAGCTCTAGTTCTGGTTTCCTCCATACTGATATTAGAGAAAAAATCTGATTTCACAGTATTATCTTTCCAGTGAATGCTCCTGAATTCATGTCTGAATTTGATCCAATAAATTCAATATCCTTGGTACAAGGCATTTTGAATAGATGGACCAAAGTTAGACTAATAATTTTAAACAGAATGAGAAAATCATATTTACCAGCATCTCACATGGAAGAAAAGAGATCTGCTACACAGCCTGGAACACCTGGACACATGGTGTTGGGACTTGCACAGATGACCTGCTGTTAATTACAGCATCGGAAATATCTTAAGACTTGCACACACAGATCAGTTGCATAGTACACGCACAGGAGGATGACATGCCCTGGATGCATCTAACTTGCTCCATGGGCTGGGAAAGGCTGATCTGCCTATTTGTCCACAAATAACCCAATTGAAAAGTTTGCTGCTGCTTTGCCTATTGTTCAGATTATCCCAGAAAGTGGCAGAACAGTAGATAACTTGCTGCAATTCACTGGAACACTGCTAAAACAGTTGGCTTGAAAAAATGTTGGATTCTACTTGTTGCTCCCTAAATTAGTGGTAACTGGTCAAGGTCACTAGTGAGTTCCAGATTAAATATTAGATTTCAATCACAGCAAACTCCTTATAGAATCCAGATAATTTATCAAAAACGTGGATTTTAGTGATTGAAAAGCAAAGAAAAATGACCACAAAGCTACAGTTTTAGAAGATGGAGAAAGAAGAGTAAAGACAAATTTATTTGTATAAAATTAGGAAAGACGCAAGGAAGGGGAAAGGTCAAGATGTAGACAATAAATTAGGAAAATTATCCAACTCTGTACCTAACCTTCAAAATAATTATTAGACACAAAGAAATACATAGAATAATGAGAAGATGAACTCACATGTGATACTGAAATGACTAAATATGACAGTAGTACAAAACCACCTGGAACCTGAAAGTAAAAACTTATAAGGAAAGAAAGAAGGAGAATCAGAAACTTCTGGGGTGGCACAAGACACTACCTAATACTTTTGTTTTGAATATTAATATTCTGTTTCTCTACAATTATTGGGATCACAATGGACTTTTCTCCAAGGAGTTATGTCACATTTTCTTAAGCTAAGTGCTCCGTGCATTTTATCATCTTTGATGTTATGCTCTTAAATATTTAAGCATTAAATATACTCTCATCTATAACTTTTCTTCCAGCTTTTACTTTCCGTGATGTTCTGATTGAAAATCTTATCAGGAGAGTGGCAACTCTCAGAAATAAAGCAATGAAATCAGGTCAATTTCAAGTCTTCTACAATAGCCTTAAACATGCTGCAAAATATCTGAGCACTCTTTAATAGGAAATATACAGTGAATTTTTCTGTAACTTAAGTGAAATCTTTAAAACAACAATTCTGGGAAAAAAATCAGATACTTTAAATAGTCAGATATAAAAACGAAAGAAAGCAGAAGCACTGAAATATGGAGTGGGATACCAGAAAACAATAATCAAAATCTGACAAAATTCATTGGCTTTGGCAGGTTTAGATTAACCTCTGTAGGAAAAAAACCCCACTAAGACAGAAAATAAACCACACCATAATGTTAGAAGCAAAACTACTTTAACGATCAGATGTATCTCATTTCACAGTTTGCTTCAGTCCCTCCCTTCTCTTTACAAGACACCAGACAGTTCCACTACTGAAAAAGTTTATCTACCTAAAAAAAAAAAAAAGTTTATTTTACCTACAGATAAACTAACATTGATTTTATTTTTTTAAGTGGGCATGTAACACTACACAAAATGTACTGAAACAAGAAAAATATAATAATTAATATATCTAGATTAACAATTAAAATAGAGGGCTAATTAAGAAAGACATTTAATCACCTTTGATGTTACATGACAATATAAAAAAGAAAAGCAAAATAAACTCCAGTGATTCTGACAAAGTACATAAAATTTAGTTGCTCATTCATTTATTCTTATTTATTATAAAACTTCAACTATTCAAGTAAAACATGCTATTTTGCTTCAGAAATAAAGAGGAAAACATATTTTAAAGTTTAAGCAGAAAACAATAACTTCAGACAGCAATTTAGAACACTTTTTCAATTTCCTTCCCCACCCAGCAAAAAAACCCCAGATATTTTTCTCTTGCACTTATATATCTCAGTTCCACTTGGATTTGAATTCTTTTAGGTGAAAAAACTTGGATGAAATAACACGTGTATGTTGGAGTGTAAGTTTACTTCAGTGACACATGCATTAATTCTTTTTACGAAAGAAGAACAATGTGCTTGAAACTGCTGAGAACTATCCTGCATCTCACTGTTCTAGAAACTTTGTTTCTTATCACTGGGAAATTAATATCTCTTTTACAGTAGCATACTTATGTGTGCATTTTAGCTTGATTATAAAGCCACATCAAAGATCAAAAAGACTGCCAGAGTTCATCATACTTCAATTATCTCTTCCTCATTTCACAGCGTACAGAAAAACATGTCACTTTATTTTCTATTATTTAATTTTATTTTATATAAACGTTTTACTTACACAAATGGAGTCTTTTAATCCATCTAACTGGGAAATGCATTCACTTGTTAGAGGAATCCAGGTCTGACATTTAAATCAGGTATATTGCATATATGGTTTTGCCTGTGCGTATCTCCCTCGTTCCTGAGGGACACCTGCACAGTGAAGAACAGACAGATCTTGTTGATCCCTGATAAGGTCACAGAGGCTTTGCTATAATATAGCCTTGCTTAATCCTCATTGGTTTTGCCTACCGAGCACAAGGCTGTTTCCTTGACAACACAGCTGCAGTTGCCACAGCATCCAGAGCCACATGTGATGTCCAGGTTTAGGGTATGCCCCATATGAAAAACTATTATTCAATGCTATTTTCTACAAGTTATTGAAGGCTAAAAATAAAATTAGTGAAAGATCTTCCATACATTCTATTTCTTCTGTTAATATTAAGCCCTGTGCTATTACTTACTTACAAAGACATAATCAGTATGGGATAGACCTTTCTGAAACTCAGAAGTCATGGCAATTCTTGTCTTGGGGATCACACAGTCTATGGGTATTCTTTATTCAAGGCATGTAATTTAGATGTGATATGCAAATAAGAATTAATCATCAGTTTGTGATATAAGCAGACAGACAGAAATAGGAAATGTCAAAATGCAACAGCAATCTGAAAAGTGGAAATATGTCTAATGACATCAAAAACAGGGAGACAATTTTACTTTTTTTTTTTTACTTTCTCAAATCATAGAATCATAAGGTTGGAAGAGACCTCTGAGATCATCAAATGTTTTTTTCAAAACGTGAGCGGCATACATTATACCCTGTGAACTAGTTTTGAAGTTGAGAATCATGCAAGACCATGCAAAGCCTATTATATTTTTTATGCCTCACCTCACATCTTATCAAGATAGTAAACATTCTATCCTGTTGAATCTAATCAGAGATTTGTCATCTAACAGTATCACTATAATGACTCGGTGTTAAAATAATTTATCAGCTTTCTCGGCTGAAATGGCTAATGCATTAGGAAAACTGATCCAGAGAAGTTCCTCTCTCTTACTTAATTATCACTGAATTAGAGAGAGTATTTGATTTATAAATGTTCACAGTGCGTTTATCACTTACATGACATGGTAACCTTGCCTGACTTGGGCTTTTGTTTAACAAATTCCAGATGTTCCTGGAGATTTTACCCATTACTGTAATTTATTCAGAGTTAAGTATTTAATGGAAATTTCAGGGATAAGTTGAAACCATTTGGTTTTTACGTATATAACTGCTGAAAACCATCCTGACTATCCCATGGGAAGTGGATACTGGGCAATACTCAAAGATTTCAAAAACAAAGTTAGATTAGGTCCTCTAGTTACAAGTTGAAGGTAGACAAATTTAGGACATAAGTAAGGTGTAGAAGTTTAACATTCCTGACAATAAAGCATTGAAATAAGTGCTGGAGGGCTGTGTGAAATAGTCCATGAATTCCGGACCATTTTCTAAGATGTTCGTTCTACTTCAAAACACAATAAATGCATGGAAATTCTACAGCCCCATTAAAGAAAGCTGATTAGATGATGATAGCATTATAATGTATAACTTATTACTTGGGAAAAGAAGTGTTCAGAATAAATGAATATTCAATAATCTGTCACACTTGCAATTTTAAAAATGGACATATTCTTGAAATAGAGCAGACTACACTAAGAGATATACATGCAAGGTTCCAGAGATGAGCTAATTAGATGTGTGAAAGGCAAAACCCCCTAAAATCTGTCTTCCACTGAATTAAGAGCCTAGTAAGACAATAAAACTTGGTACTTGGAGGTTACAGCTCATAACTGCCAAGTATCAATCTCTGGCACTCAGACTCTGGCCTGGAGCAGAACAAGTCCATATTACTAAACTCTATTAACCTTCCAAAAGAGGTTGTCTGCAAGCAAACTGTCTACTGGGAATGACCCACAGCCCATACAATCTCCCCAAATTTGAAAATTTTTAGCAATGTCCTGGTCAAAACTCTACTCCCTTGTACAAGAAATAAAACAGTATGGACAACTGGCTTCCAGCAAGGGTGGAAATCCCCTGGCACTGTGTACCTTATTAACATTCACATAACCAAGGAGGCGTGACCTCATGTGGCAGTGATCTTCTGACCTCAGAGCCTGGGAGGTTCTTGTGATCCTGCATTTGCTTGTGAATGAAGCAATACTTCATCATTAAGAACAGCAGGACCAACTAACTTCTACTGAATTCAGAACTTACATGAAATGTAGCCTCTTTCAAGCACTGGAAATAACAATCATAGTGGAATATGGTGTTTAGTTCCACCCACAAATCTCAGAACAAAATGAGTCTGACAATTTAAAATCAAGACTCAACCAGAAATGTATAACCAGAAATGCACGATTGGCGCAAGTAGAAGCAAGAAGTCTTCAAATACTCCATTATTTCATAAGCCATATTTCCAAACTAGTACTCTAAGTATTACTGGATGAATTGAATCTTTTCTAGTAAAACAAGCTGAGAATTCTGAATTAGCCTGGAATACGAAGATTTCACAGGAACATTTTTTCCCCTCAAGCAGAAAGAGCATTACTGCTACAGTAAACCAATAGAGCTACTGAGCTTCTGCTAGTTGACCTAAAAATATTTCAGAATGAGTAGAAGTAAGGGTCAGCAAAAAGGAGCTGTGATTCTAAGAGCTGATCCATAAAGCTATTTCTACTATCTGAACATATACAGCTGGGAAGAATAAATGAAATATCTCAAATTAAGAACAACATGAAAAGTTAGAAAGATAATGGTTAGTGCCTGATAAGTCACAGCCAAAGAACACTAACTAATAAATAAGCACAAGATGTTGCAGGCTGTGATTTATAATGTTCTATCAGGTTCAGCTGAGTCAATATAATTCAGATCTTCTTTAGGTACATGATTTGTTCTGAATGGTTAGATTAAGATACATGGATTAAAATTCTAGTTTCACATAAATCAAGAGCAAAAGTACTGTGAAAGACTATAAATTGATAAGCAGGTGGGGAAGATTTAACAATGGATACACTGATCAGTGTTATAGGCTGTAATCTCAGCAAAACCCTGGTTTAACCCTTATGAACTTTGTGCAGCTAGCAGAGCAAAAGTGATAGTAAGAAGCAGTGGGATATGAGGGAATTACTGAATGTTTACACAAATTCTTTTCAAGTGGGAAAGAAAATATAAGACAATGCAAAAAAATACCATTTGAAACTTTAACAAGTGGGCAATAGTCGCTGGCATAGAAAGGGAGGGAGTGAGCATTGTAGGTACAAATGAAAGGTTTAGGAACAAGTTTAAGGGTGAATATAGAAATGAGACGGTGACAGACTACACACTCCAGCAATATTTTAAACAAATAGACATAGAACAACGCTACATTTTTCTAGCTTCAGAAAAAGGGTTTTATAATAATTAAGATAGTGAAACAAGGGGAAACAAATGTAGCAATTATGTAGCTGAATAAGAAATGTGCTACTTTAGAAATATTCTTTAAGTATAGGCAAAAAACCCCACAGTAAAACTAGCCAGATAATTCCTTGTACCATATCAAAATTATGTAGCACAACAATGCATAGAATAGATTCTATATAACATTAATTTATTAGTTACAATTTGTTCAAACAATGCTGACAGGTTAACTTGATATTGGCAGGCTTTTATTTGACTGCATATCAACTAACCTAATATAAAATCAAAAAGCTGTTAAAAATCTTTTTTTGTGTGTACTGGCTAATTTGACAGAAATGCAGCACATGCCCACCAGTGTTCTAACCCGACTTCCATCAGGCAAAATCAGTACGAGCGGCTGTGTAACAAGAATGCCTGGCACCCAGGCTCCAGTACCACACGATGGATGCATTGCCAGTATCCAGGCAAGAAACAGGAGAGGGAGATAAATCTGGAGAAATACAAAGAGAAGTTTTCTTTTGTCCCCTGCTGAACTGGAACTTTATCCTAAATGTTCACAGAGAGGTGTCTGAGTGATTTCAGTTTAGATGAAGTAAGATTGAAGTAAGTAAAGAAGTAGATAATAGCTTGACCTCATGGTTAATGGCTTTGTGATGTCCAAATCTGAACAGGCATTGCAATGTACCCTTGTGGTAAAAACACTTAGAAGAGAAGGATTTAATCAATTGAGAACACAGAATTTTGTTTCTTAGCAACACAGTTCACCATTCCACTTATACATTTATTTTCCTATTGAATATGGTTAAATTTAAGTCTTCAATATTTCCTTTCAAATATCTCAAGTCTGCAAGTTTATGTGACAGAAATGATCAGGTTAGCACAACTACAAATAAAATCCCCTGTGACAATGATCTTCCACATTCAAGAACAGTGAGGCTGAAAATATAAAGAAAATTACTGTGGGGTTTGGAGTTTTGGGGGGACTTTTTATTTTGTTGTGTTCAGTTTTGTTTTCAAACACTTAACATATAATAGAAAGTGTTCTCCATCTGTCTGGCCCATACTTATCAATTTAACCCTGGGAAGTCAGAAAAACTATAAATTCTCTTGCTTTCAAAAGAAAATGTAGAATGTATATAATTTGACTTGTTTTCCTACAGACAACATATTAAATAACTAACTAATGAAGAAAACTGAAACCTTTGAAAGAATGCAGTAAGAGAAACAATATGAGGTACTCAACACCTTTTTTGCCTCAGTTGTCACTAGAACCTCTCTTTCCACACTTCTTGAGTGCATAGACTGCAAGACAGTGACTTAGGCAGCACAGTCCCTCCCACTGAAAGAGAAGATCAAGTTCATGACCACCTGAAGAACTGAGTATTCCGAAATCTATGGGACCTGACAAGATGCATTGCAGAGTCCTCAGGGAACTGGCTGATGTAGTTGCCAAGACACTCTCCATGATATTTGAAAAGTCATGGCAGTCAGGTGAAGCCCCCAGTGACTCACAAAAGGGAAATACTGCCTCCATTTTTAAAGAGGGCAGAAAGAAGGAAGATGGAAACTACTGAGCTGTCAGTTTCACTTCTGTGCCTGGGAAGATCATGGAACAATTTCTCCTAAAAGCTATTTTAAAACACATGGAGGACAGGGAGGTGATTTGAGACAGTCAGCATGGCTTAGCCAAGGGCAAGTCCTGGCTGACCAACCTAGTCGCCTTCTATGATGGAGTGACCATATCAGTGGACAAGGGAAGAGCTATCCAGATAGACATGTCATCTATCTGGAATTTTGTAAGGCCTTTGACCTTTGTTGTGTGTACCACACAACATTCTTCTCTCTAAATTGGAGAGATATGGATTTGATGGGTTGACCAGGAATTGGATAAGGAATTAGTTCAATGTTTGCATCCAGAGATTAGTGGTAAATGGCTCAGTGTCTGGATGGAGACTGCTGATCAGTGGTGTTCTTCTGGGGTCTGTATTAGGACCAGTGCTGTTTAATATTTTCATCAATGACATAGACAGTGGGATCAAGCGCACTCAGCAAGTTTGCAGATGACTTCAAACCGAGTGGTGCAGGTGACAGGCCTGAGGGATGGAATGGCACCCACAGGGATGTGCACAAGCTCAAGAAGTGAGCCTGTGAGAGACAAGCATGTGTTTGAGCAGGTCCAGAGCAGGGCCACAAAAATCATCAGAGGGGTGGAATATGTTGCCTGTAAGAAAAGGCTGAGACAGCTGGAATTGTTCAGCCTGCAGAAGAGAAGGCTCCAGGGAGACCTGATTGCAGCCTTTTAGTATTTAAAGTGTGCTTAAAAGAAAGCTGGGGACAAACTAACAGAGGGTTCAGATTAGATAGAAGGAAGTAATTTATTACATTGAGTGTGGTGAAACACCAAAAGAAGTTGCCCAGAGAGGTGGCGGATGCCCCATCCCTGGAAACATTCAAGGGCAGGATTCATGGGGCTCTGAGTAACCTGCTGTAATTGAAGATGTCCCTGCTAATTGCAGGTGGGGCTGGACTAGATAACTTCAAATGTCCCTTCCAACCAAACCTGTTCCATGATTCTACAAATTTTATAAGATACTAAGATAGTAAAAATGCTTAAAAAAGAATAATGACTAATGTGACAAATCCAATTTTAAAATTCTCTAAAACGAATGACTAATGAATACACAACAGAGATTTCATGTTCATGTTAGTAGCTCATTTTCACACCCACACTAAAAGAACCCCAAATCCCTAAGTTCTTACAGTAATATTCACGTAGGAATGAAGATATAAATTCTGTTAAAATGCATTTACACTAATGTTAACATATGGAAAACAATGCTAAAACCAAAGTTACAAATAAAACAACATGTTAATCACAATTGCTATTTTATTACAGACAGGGTATTAAGGGAGCGGTTTTCCTAGCACATATGGTAGTAATATGCATCTTGCCAACTACCTGGATGGAGTCATTAGAGCTACAAATGCCACTTTCAAATGCCACACAGTTCCAAATCCATGCCCCTGTCATTGTCTGTAAATAATGCATTTATGTCCTGACTACTGCCGTGTGAGCTCTACCATCCGAGATTACCAAGAAATTCCTCTGAAAATTATATTATCTATTTCCTCAACTCATCAGAGTATAAAACAGATCAGCTGAACGATGCTGATATTCTACTTACAAGAGAGATTCTCTGCTAATACTGTGTTAACATGAACACTTGAACTGAAACTTGCCAGTCTTCCCTGATTCACAAAGATAATTAAATTGTTTCTTTTTCCCTAAGAACTCTCTATTTGCTGTTTCTCTATATTCCCTTCATCTTCTGCCTTAGAACCTGTTGGTTTCTCATCTGTAAGATCACTTCTTTGCTGGATCCATAAGAGAACAGAATGCCTCTCAGATTATTGGGATTTAAATATTGAATTCAACAGCTCCAAAAGAATTAAATGTTTAAAACACAATCAAGCACAGATCAGGATTATAAAACTGCAACCAACAACAACACCTACAAGTTAAACAAGTATATATACAAAATGCTCAAAACATTGTAAAACCATAAAGTAACAGTGTAAAAAGAGAAAGTAACAATAAGCAAACTCACATATGTCAGACTTAGGTCAGCTGAAAGTATTACAAATCTAATTAATAGTTTTAGCTGGAAAAGTAATGAAGTAAGATTTCATTTTATTTATTTTTTTGAAACAACTTTTCTGTACTAAATTAACTTCAATTTTAAAATAAAACAAAAATTTTAATCATGACTGGTAGGAAGTTTAGTCAAAACAAATCATTCCTAGAAATACAGAAACAGTAAATTTTCATAATCTACAAAAGAAAAAAACAGATATAAACTGGTTAAACAATTTACATCATGTTACCTAGTCAAGAGTTTGGGCAGGAGAAGGACTTCACACTTCTTGTTTCAAAAACTCTATGGATTCTTTCAGCCTGCAGTGTCTGAAAGGAGAGTTAAACACAGGTTAAAAAGGGAGCAGTTATACAGGCACTAAAATCAGACAGAACATTTTCCATTTTCTAAAAAATGATGTAGCTTTCAGCATTACAGATTGTATTTTTTTAAAGTGATGATGATAGATTTTTCTTTTTGTCATACTTAACGATGTCTTGTCAAGTGTGTTCAGGTAATTACCAGAAATCTAATAGCAAAATGAAACAACCAAAATTGCCAGCATCTCTGTCTATCTGTCATACAAGTTTTCAACCACTGCAGCTCCTTTTTCAGTGTCTGTATCATAATTATCCTTCATTACAGCAACAACATTAACACATGCAAGTAATTTCCACTAATCTTAATTGTTTTACCGTAGCAATTCATGTTTAACTACCTGTTTGACTCTTTATTCCTTGTTTATACTTTTCCTACATGACAATATCTTTTAGAATTGCATATTGTTAGAAAGACATGGCATAATTCATCCCTTTTGATTGGGAGAATGAAGTTATAAGAAAACACAGACATTTAGTGACATCTTTTGACCTCATCTTTCTCCCAGAAAAATCGTCTTCTAAAAACAGTGCTAGCAGAGCCACAATCTCTCGGTGGTGGCTTAAGCCATTTAAAAATCACAAAATTTCAGCGTCCTTCTAGATGCCAATGCAGAAATAAAATCTATACAAAGTCTTACATAGTCTGTAAAGTGTGACAGATCAAGAGATTGTCCCACATTTTGATGGGAATTCATAATTGTAGAAAACATTACGAACTTAGAATATTTCAAATGACTTAAAACAAAGTATTCTTTATACAGCACAGTGCAGTACATCTATTATGATTTCCTATAAGAAATAAGAGAATTTCAACAGTACTAAACATCTTACATATTTTACCTTTTTCAGAGTTAATCGAGCAATTAAATCACAAAGACTTTCTACAACAGAAAATTTATCCTCATAGCAATTTCAGTGCTGCTAACTTAAAAAAAAATAGGTAGTCTTAAGCAGTATCCAGTGTTAGGAAATTCCAGGAATGTAGTGTCATATTTATCAACCAACTCTCTTTCCTCTGTTCTTCCACCTCAGTTACCACTGCCTACATCCTTTCACTCTGTATATCAAATCTTATCTTCTCCTTTCTTTCAACTTCCGTCAGTGCTGTCACCCTCTCAAACCAGATGATTCTCTACCTACCTTTGGCTTCCTCGTTGTTTCCAGTCCCCTGCATGGCTCCCAATCCTATGCTTCTCATTCACTCTCTTCTTGACTATAAAATCATCTTCCCAATTGCACGGAACCTTTGTTTTGGCAGACAAAAATGCTATGCTTTTAATGGCTTAATTTTCTTTTTTTTTTAATATAAAGTGGCAGGATTCCTCCTGCTTTATTCATTAAATCTAGTATGTGAAATTATACTGTCTCAGCCCAGGTCGTTTTAGTATTTTTTTCATTTTCATTTAATAGTATGAAGTGAATAAGTTAAGTTTTTTAGCAGGCCTGAATCTTGCACAGGTTTGCAGCAATGTCCAAGTCAATAAAACTGCACTTCAAGAAGCATGCAAAGGGGTGGCTTCCATGTCATGCGGATTATTTAACTGGAATTTGCACTATCTATCTTGGAGGACGAATGGAAAATGTTAATAGAAAAGGATACAATAATGGAAAAATCTAAAGAAGAAGAAAGAGAAGAACAAGCTGCTCCTCTTTGTGAAGGGCACTAAATAGTATATTTGCCATTCCTGATTGCTGCATAAAGTATTTAATAATTTGTCTTATCAGCTGGCTAGAACATATCTTGGGTCTTCTCCTCCCCTGGGAAAAATTTTTTTGACTCAATCCAACTGTTTCAAGATTGATTTACTTAAGCCATGTCACTCTGATGGCTATCAGCCAAATTCCTATCCCAGTCATACATTCCGAAGTTAAATAATGACCAACATGCTGTGTAATTTACCTACAAACTCTCACTATATTGTTCATCTACTGTTACACAATTACGAATACAAATCATACTATCTGCAGAGAAAAAGATACACAGTTTTTCTCATTCCTGTCTCAAAGACAGTACAAGCTTAAGCAATCCAGAATTTAATGGATAACAAATAATCAAAAGATTTTGTGATTAGATGTGCAAAACTTATGGTTACTCCGGCTGGTGCAGAAAACCTTTGCTGCATCTCAAGATTCAGTTCCTGGCACAGCTGAAGTAGCCTTCCTTCTTTGGAACACACACCAGTATCATCAGTCCCTTAAGGAAATGATACAGGGATCTGAAGCATAGCCACCCAACCACATTTTATAGTAATTGTCCTTTTCATATTTATGATATTGGCTTCCAAACAACCATGTTCACTATTTTTGTAGATGAACAACTTATCTGCATTCATGGCAAAAAGACAACATAAGTTGAAGCAATTCTGCTGCCTTGTAGTTCAGTCCCCAATAACTTGTCCACAAAAAAAGCACATCAATGTAAATTTCCATGAAAATCTTGACATGCCACTGAGGTTTCCTTTTAGCTCCCTATGGGCCCATATTTATAGTCAATTTTGTAAGGTCTAAATGTTGAATATTGTCAATAAATATTCTTGGAAAATGTGGTCCAGATTGTAACTATCAGTAACTGGTTAGAGAATGTTCAATTGTATTTAACTTCATTTAACTCATTTGAAGCAACATTTCTAAGAATGCTTCTTGCAAATTATATGTGTTGTTCTGTTTGAGAAGTTATAATTAATTTCTAACATCTTGCACCAAGTGGGTTACTGCAAAAAGTAATGAAAAGGGTAATATCATTAATGTGGTTAAATGGAAAAGCTGCACTAGAAGAACAAAGAGCTCTGGAAAAATTAGGCCAGGTGGAAGGTAAGATATAAAATACAGCCAAGACAAGCTAAGTTGAAAAACACTTCGCTGTGATGCAGCAAAGCTTTAACCCTTTCAGAGAACAGACTGCCAGAGCTGGTGGAAAAGATGCAGCTGTTTGTTTCACAAACAAATCTTACAATTAAATGCAATTAAAGACTTAAAATAATACGAATCAGAATACCAACTGCCACAAAGCTTTAGTCTAATTAATAACTAAACAGCAACTGGGATAATCTACAGATCACTACTGATATGATTAGCATATCAACAACTTGTACCAAAACGGCTAGAGAGGATTAGTTAAATTGCATAATAGCTCCATGTTCCCTTTTTGGCTCTGTTGTTACTCCACATAGAGTTAAAGAAGGTAAAAGGAAGGAGTTGAATTTAGGAAGAAAGCTGTGGTTATACAAAGTAAACTGTATGCATTACATAGAACGTGCATCATAGACGGCAAAATCAGTGTTAGTTTTACACACAACTATTCAGGCTTTTATTGTGTATAAAACAACTCTCTCGGTACATTCAATTCATCATCTAAATGATACTCCATAATGCTTTGTAAGTTCCCAGAGGCAGCTGCTCAAGACATAGTGTACGCATATTTTGATACGTCTTTTTAAAATCTAGATCAAAGACTTCAGGGATTGAAGTCATAATGATGCTTTCTTATTTTCAAGTTTATTTTCAAGTGTGTTGCACAGATGCAAAGACAACTCATTCAGCCAATTCCAAGAACAAATTCTGACTCATCACATACAGTGAACAGCTTGAAGTGCAGCAGCAAAACTTCTGTTACTGGTCTATAACTTATTCACACACCCAGACCTGGCTACTGATGCTCTTTTATCAGTCATAAAAAGTCAGTCTTAATCCTGACCAGAATCTGACTCACATCACAGGCCACCAAGTGCTCTATAAACAGAACAGCACTCAAAGCCATTTAGACCTGACCACAGAACACCAAATGACATTCATGCTGTTCATGTGGATAAGGAGTGAAGAGAGTCACTATAAATCCCTTGTATTGTTGTATCCAATTATTTGTCTTTATATTGTGGGACTGCATAGTTTTATATGTCTAACAGGAATACTACTTCCAATGAGGAGGGTGGGCACGGAGGGCAGGAAATATGCAATTCACCCAGTATGCAAGACGTACTAGTTCTGCACATAGGAGGGTAACCCAATAGTCTTACAGGTATACTATTCCTTAGAAATTTAGAAACGGTTCATTTTTACTGCTGTGTCTGCAGCAAGGTTTTTTTCCTTGATTTCAAAATAATGTAACTGTCTTCAGAAAAAAACCAATTTGACGGACATCATCAATTATTAGTATCACAAAGTTCAGATCATCACCTAGAGCAGGTTACTGTTTCTCACACACAGTTAAATTACACAGCACTAAGTCATCTATCATGCCAGCTTACTAACTTAAGTTAAATATTTAAAAGACAGTTGAGGACATTATTTCTTTCCTAATATTAATATAATACTACTAAAAAAAACCAGTTGGAAAATAAACAAACTTTTATGCAAGTTCAAATTGAGTTTTTCCTATTCAATATCATTGTTATTTCCACTTTTGACAATGAATACTGTTGAAGTGAAGACACAGATTTTCTCCCAGATCCCAGAAAAGTGATTGCAAGTTGCCTCACTTCAACCTCACTTTAATTTTAAAAATGTTCTTTCTGAAGTATATCTTTCTTATGCACTATTTGAAATCCACTGTAAACTACTAATGATTAAGCTCTAGGGTATAGATTTATAGATATCTTCGTATAGGAGTAATACTATGCATGTACATACATCAGTTATATGTGTTCACACACGTGTATACATTTACACATAAAAATATGTATCTGCACTAAACTTTATGCCGAAAGATAAGAAAAAAATCTATATACTTGATCTATCAATGTTTTACCCCCCCATTGATCTATCCATGTTTTAAAAAATGCAAATACATGTTCACTGTTATAATCATATCACCTGCTTCCAAAATTTGAAGTGATATGTTAAAAAAGACCATATTCTTGAAGAATATACTTTCCTTGGTAGAAAAGCAAGCAAAACCAAACCAAAACAAAACCTCAAAGAAGATGGAAAAACATGTCTATTCACAACAAATTATAAAACATTCAAATGACATTCAGACTATATATATACATACAATAACAACAATTTAACAGCAAAAGTACAGGTAATACATTAAATGCTGTAAAATTAAAAAAACCCAAACAACTACTAAACTGACTGCTCTGGGATTAAAGTGAAGAATGGATAGTACACATCTAGTCTGTCTATACAAGCTATTAAAGGACCATACCTGTCACAAATCAGATCCAGTATATTGGTCATAATGTAAAGTCAGACTGGTTCCTAACAATTTAGCAGGCTGGTATTTTGTTGTGAGGACTAGTGTTTTGTGTCCCAGGCTTTCTTTAAAAAATAAGCATAAAATGGATCGACCATAAAGTGGATTAAATAATAAAAAATACCTCAAATTGGGGAAAAAAGGATTCTAGCCCAGGAGTTGGCAGGGCTCATTGAGAGGGCTTTAAACTAGGCCTGAAGGGCGAGGGGGATGTAATCAGGCTCATCAGTGATGTGGCTGTAGAAAGTGAGGCATTATCAAGTGTGAAGTCAGTAGCCCAACTGAAGTGCATGTACACTACCCCACACAGTATGGGTGACAAACAAGAGGAGCTGAAAGTCCTGGTCCAGCAGGAGAACTACAATATAGTTGCTATCATGGAAACATGGTAGAATGATTCTCATAACTGGAGTGCTGCCATGGAAGGCTACAAACTCTTCATGAGAGACAGGTGTGAGAGAAGGTGTTGGAGACATTTTATATTAATGAGCAGCATGGTATTCTTGAAGGGCCTTGAACAGTGCGATATGAGGGATTAGGTGGTGAAGAAATAGAATTGTTTGCAAGGAAGTGTACGATAAAAAGCAAGTTATCTAGCAAAAGAATGTTAAACTTGGTTTTTGCAGCAGTGTGTGATCAAGTAACCAATCACAAGTGTAACTTAGGCACATGGACAGCTGTGTGTATCCAATCATGTAGAAACATCCAGCGCGTGATAGAACTCTGAAGAGCATAAAAATGCAGCCTTCTGACAATAAAGGGTCTTCAATTCTGCATCGGAGTCTGTGTGTCGATCTTCGCAAGAAGGGGCAGAGGGGTGGCCCTGTATACTAAAGAAGCTCTTGATGCCATAGAAGTTGAGATTGGTGATGACCAGATTGAGTTGCCTATGGGCAGGAGTCAGAGGGGCAATCAAGACTCACATTCTGCTTGGAGTATGTTATAGACTGCCTGACCAGGAGGAAGAGGTGGATCTATTGCTGTTTAAGCAGCTGGAAGTTGCTTCAAGGTTGACCGCCCTTGTTCTTTTAGGAGATTTTAATCTCCCAGATATCTACTGGGAACTTAACACAGTGAGACACGGCAGTCCAGAAGGTTGTTAGAGTGTATTGAGGATTGATTCTTGTCACAGCTGGTGAATGAGCCTACCAGGGGCGAGGCTCTCCTTATCTACTGCTTACAAACAGAGAAGGGCTGGTGGGTGATCTTGTGGTCAGAGGCTGTCTGGGGTGCAGTGACCATGAGATAATGGAGTTCTCCATAAACAATGAGACAAGGAAGGGCATGAACAAGATGTCCATGTTGGACTTTCAGCGGGCAGATTTCGGATTGTTTAAGGAACTTGTCAGGAGAGTACCCTGGGAGATAGTTCTTAAAAGCAAGGGGTTCCAGGAAGGCTGGATGTACTACAAGAATGAAATCTTGGAGGTGCAGCAGCAGACTGTCCTGATGTGCCGTAAGACAAGCTGTAGGGGCAGACAGCCGGCCTGGATGACTAAGGAACTTCTGAAGGAGCTAAGTGAGAAAAAGAGGGTGTATCGCCTTTGGAAAGAAGGGCAGGTAAGTCAGGTTATGTTCAAAGATATGGTTAAGTCATGCAGGAAGAAAATTAAGAGAGGCAAAAGCCCAGCTGGAGCTCAAATTGGCCACTTCTGTTAAGGATAATAAGAAGTGTTTTTACAAATATATTAATGGTGGAAAGAAGGGCAGCAATGACCTCCACTCCTCATTGGATGTCGAGGGAAATATAGTAACAAAAAATGAGGAAAACACTGAGGTGCTTAATGCCTTCTTTACCTCCATTTTCAACACTAAGGCAGATTGTTCCCTGGACAACTGGTCTACTGAAGTGGTGGATGGGGTCAGGATGAAATATGGCCCCCCTGTCATACAGAAGGAAGAAGTTAGAGACCTGCTGAGCCACTTGGATCCTGATAAATCTATGGGGCCAGATGGGATCCATCCTAGGGTGATGAGAGAGCTGACGGATGAGCTTGCCAAGCCGCTTTCCATCATTTGTCAACAGTCCTGGCTCACTGGAGAGGTCCCGGATGACTGGAAGTTGGCCAATGTGACGCCCATCCACAAGAAGGGCCGTAGGGATGATCCAGGTAATTACAGACCTGTCAGCCTGACCTCGGTTCCAGGTAAAATTATGGAGCAGATAATCCTGGGTGCAATCATGTGGCACCTACAAAATGACCAAGAGATCAGGCCCAGCCAGCACGGATTTTGGAGGGGTAAGTCCTGCCTGACCAACCTTATCTCCTTTCATGGCTATGTGACTTCCCTGGTGGATGAGAGGAAGGCTGTGGATGTAGTGTTCCTGGACTTCAGCAAGACCTTTGACACTCTCTCCCATAGTAAACTCCTTGAGAAGGTGGCAGCGCGCAGCTTGGACGGGAATGTTCTGTGCTGGGTTAGAAACTGGTTGGATGGCCGAGCCCAAAGGGCGATAGTGAATGGTGTCTCATCCAGTTGGCAGCTGGTCACTAGTGGTGCTCCCCAGGGATCGGCATTGGGCCCGGTCCTGTTTAATATCTTCATTGATGATCTGGATGAGGGGATCGAGTCCTTCATCAGCAAGTTCGCAGATGACACCAAGCTGGGAGGAAGTGTCCATCTGCTGGAGGGTAGGAGGGCCCTACAGAGGGACCTTGACAGGCTGGAGAGATGGGCTGACTCCAATAGCATGAGGTTTAACAAGTCCAAGTGCCGGGTTCTACACTTTGGACACAACAACCCCATGCAGAGCTACAGGCTGGGGACAGAGTGGCTGGAGAGCAGTCAGGCGGAAAGCGACTTGGGAGTGCTGGTGGACAGGAAACTCAACATGAGCCAGCAGTGTGCCCAAGTGGCAAAGAGGGCCAATGGCTTCTTGGCCTGTATCAGACACAGCGTGGCCAGCAGAAGCAGGGAGGTGATTGTGCCCCTGTACTCAGCACTGGTGAGGCTGCACCTGGAGTGCTGGGTTCAGTTTTGGGCCCCTCACTACAAGAAGGACACTGAGGGGCTGGACAGCGTCCAGAGAAGGGAAACAAAGCTGGTGAGCGGGCTGGAGAAGAAGTCTTATCAGGAGTGGCTGAGAGAACTGGGATAGTTTAGCTTAGAGAAGAGAAGGCTGAGGGGAGACTTATCACTGTCTACAACTGCCTGAAAGGAGGTTGTGACAGGGTGGGTGCTGATCTCTTCTCACAAGTGACAGCAATAGGATGAGAGAAAATGGCCGCAAGTTGTGCCAGGAGAGGTTTAGACTGGACATTAGGAAGAATTTCTTCACTGAAAGGGTGGTCAGGCATGGGAGCAGCTGCCCAGACAGGTGGCTGAGTCTCCATCCCTGTAGGTGTTTAGAAGGCGGGTAGATGAGTTCCTTAGGGACATGTTTTAGATAGGTACGGTTGGACCTGATGATCTCAAAGATCTTTTCCAGCCAGATGATTCTATGATTCTATGATTTTTGTCAGGCACAGTTGAATTCAGTCTCTGGCATACTGTTTTTGTGAGATACAAATCAGACTTTTTCAGACAGTTAGAAAATGTATGTTCATAATTTTATGTATGAACTACTTTATATAATACAATGGCCTGATATATTCTGGAATGCTCACAAGGCCTCATAAGTTAGTATTTTATGTTTATCATTCAGTAAATGCACCATTTGTCTTATGTTCATTCACTGAAGCCTGTGTGTGGGTGTGCAAGCGAGTGTGTGAATCGTTTTAAATATTTTTAAAACATCCAATGACTTTGAAAGCTCTTCTTCAAACACAAAATTCAGTATTTCAAGTTACTAATAAAACAATAGGTATCACTTTCTTAGTGCTGCAATGTATTTTCTTTGCCATATAGTATACTTACTTAAATGAAAATAAAATAATGAATGCGTTTTTTCTGAATTCTGAATGTTCACTGAATTAATAATATTTTCTTCCTCCGTGATATATTTTTGAAGTTTGAGTAATTATATAAATACAACTTCAACAAACATTTGTCTTTTGAATTTAGCAACCATCAGCTCGTTTGTGCAAACAGACAAGAATGAGTAAAGCAGCTTCTTATAGATGTCTCTGGCTCACACTTTTTGTGGAATAGTAACATTAGTTTACTTGTTATAGTTTTTGATATTTAGATAATTTGTTTTTATTGTCCCCATCACTTCTGCATTTTGTGAGCTACTATTTACAGACTTTTTATAAGATTAAAAGTAGGGGTTTCCACTCTGTGTCTAGAACTACAGCTATTAAATAGGTTTCAATAATTGTAATGTTTTGTTTTGTTCTGATTTGTAATGTATTATGCTCTATGTCTGTAGCAAATGGCAACTTTATAATGTAGTTATTTTTTTCCCTTTATCTGAATAAGCTGAATGTGATGATTGATTTTTATTTTTTATTTTTTAGCTTGTGGTTTTTTTATGATGAAGATATCCTCACTAGTAAAGAAGAACTAATTATTGTTAATTCATTTTCAGGGAGGATTCCTTACAGTGTTCAGAGTATACAGGTGTGGTTCAGCCATGGTTTATGAGATAAGTCTGTAATGTGGAAATTCAACAAGCAAAAATAAATGCACATTTTGCAAGATGACAGACTACAAGAAATTCAGGGCAAATAACAGATGCATAAATGATGTGATTACAAATTAACAGAGGTGTAAAATCCATATAAAAAGTTTATAATTACAGTTTGCTTTAATTAGATGGTATGAATGTCACTTAAAGGAAAAGAAAAACCACTTTGGAGGTGAGAAGCATTTTTGTTTTAGTTCAAATATGTCTTAATCAGTAAAATACATGTGGTAGAAAATTAAGAGACAAAGATAATGCTTAGCAGAAATTCTTGTAAAACTCTGTAAATCTGTTGAGAGTTCACTTGCCTGCCTGCTACACAACAGCATGGATTAAGTGGTGAGTCGTTTTAGGTGTACTGGCCATAACTTGTAAGCATACCATTTAGTAATATATCCTGACTTGTAATCGTGATCCCTCTTTGACTTTTTCAGGTAGTAATTCTATCAGGAGGCATTGCTGCTTTCCACTTACCCTGATGAGAAGGCTACAATTACCCTCTTTTTTATGTTACACTAAATCTGTCTTCCTGGTAAACCTGAATGTGCAAAAAATTAGAGGAAGACATTCTGGTTAATGTTTTTGGGGGAAAAACCCCAATGTTTTGACTTGAATCTTAAATGTGATGCTGTAGAACAAGCAAACCAGTAGAATAATAAAACAGGCGAAGCATAAGCCTTCTAATTCAGAGTCGACTCATAAGCAATAACAAAATAAAACACTTTAAAGTGAAGGCTGTTTGCTTAACTGGAAAATTCTGATATATTTCCTTGCTAAATCCTTAAATTTTTTGTAATCTACAAATCTAAGAAAGGATTCAGTGATTAGTAATTTTTAATGGAAAGATGACTAGGTTTACTTTTTATATATCCCAGTCACATACACACAGAGGTTTAGCTTGGCTATGTTTTTCATGCCCTAGTAAGACGTCTGTATATGCTATTCTAGCTTCTGGCCAGAACAGGTAGATAGTAATTTATTAGTGAAATACAATGAAATCTGCTTAAAGGATTTAGGATTATCTTTTTCTTTAGTATTTTGGCAAGAGTACTGTGTCACTGGGGTTTTTTTTATTTGAAGATTTATTTTCAATCAAGTTGGAAACTTGGAATTTTTTTTCATATGTGTGAACAGTTTTATTTCTATTCTTACATAATTTAGTATTTCTTATTTACAATTTGGAGTTAGGTATAGTATGGGGGTTTTTTTTCACAGTATCACAAGGCTAGGTAAGACCTTTGAGATCATCGAGTCCAGCCTATGACCCAACACCAACAACTACTCGTTAGGTAGAAAGGCTCTACAGAGGGATCTCGACAGGCTCGATCAATGGGCCAAGGTCAATTGTATGAAGTCGAGTAAGGCCAAGTGTTGGGTCCTGCACTTGGGACATAACAACCCCATGCAGCATTACAGGCTTGGGGAAGAGTGGCTGGAGAGCTGCCTGGCAGAGAAAGAACTGGGGGTGTTGGCTGACAGTTGGATGAACAGGAGCCAGCAGTGTGCCCAGGTGGCCAAGAAGCTCAAAAGCATCCTGGCTTGTATCAGAAATGGCACTGCCAGCAGGGGGAGGGAAGTGATCATCCCCCTGTGCTTGGTGCTGATGAGGCTGGACCTCGAATCCTGTGTTCAGTTTTGGGCCCATCACTACAAGAAAGACATTGAGAGGCTGGAGCACATCCAGAGAAGGGGAACGAGGCTGCTGAAAGGGGCTGGAGAACAAGTCTTGTGAGAAGCAGCTGAAAGAACTGGGGTTGTTAAGCCTAGAGAGAAGGAGGGTAATGGGAGACTTTATCACTCTCTACAGCTACCTGAAAGGAGGCTGTAGTGAGGCAGGAGTCGGTCTCTTCTCCCAAGTAACAAGTGATAGGATGACAGGAAATGGTTCCAAACTACACCAGGGAGGTTTAGACAGAATACTAGGAATTACAACTTCACCAAAAGTGTTGTCAAGCACTGGAAAAGGCTGCCGAGGGAAGCATTTAACAGACAAGTAGATGTGGTGCTTAGGGATATGGTTTAGTGGTGGACTAGCAGTGTTAGATAGTTGGAATCAATCTTTCTTGTCTTTTCCAACCAAAACGATTCTGTGATTCTGTGAAGTGTTCCTTTGTGCTTGAAATGCTTGAGAAACATTACCTAACTTAAAGCCATAGAATCTCTTCAAGAGCTTTCAATGGAAGTGAGTAATTCTATACACTTAAAAACCCTCACAAAAAACAAAACCAAACCAAAATACTGCAGTAAGTCTCTAAGTAGTCTTACAAATGAAATCAAACCAAAAAAAACAGAATATTATTCAATATTTCAAATGTTATTCAATTTCAAATATTCATTACTCAATATTATATGCCACTATCCACCGCAGTCGACAGTGATATCTGACAAATATATTGGCGACACTAAATTCTCATTTGAAGCTAGAAAATTCTCCAGACCTTGGCTTAAACGTGGAAGTGCTACAGCTGAACTAAACTGAACCACACTGTCTTGAGTACAACAAGCAGTTGTGCATTAAGTCAAATTACCTTCTTCCTTACTTGGTAACCATTACAGAAAATAAACAAAAGATCCATCAGTCATAGCACTACACTTGTTCCTCATATTGGATGTATTTTGTTCTGCTTCTTCTTCATATTGTTTTAACTTCTCTGCAGTTCTCTTGCTTTAAACACGCCTAGTAATTTACTGAGATTTATTCAAGTTGAACCTATATAATAATAATTGACTTTGCAGTATAAAAAACAATGCATCCAGTTATAATACTTCCCTGCACACAGTGTATCTGTAGTCTTCCATAACACATAATACATTCTCATCAGTATTTGAACACAGGCAACACACTTAGGTAAAACAAAGAGGCTACTTAAGCAGCAACTGCAGTTCTTGGACTTATATTGCACATGGCCACGGCAGCCTTGTCAAGTGTTTGTTCTACAACTACTTGAAGTGGGGGACTTTTTTTTTTACAGAACTTGTGCAGCATACTCACACCTTAGAATTCTTGACACAGGTAATAAAAAGACCAGAATATGCCAGAGGTATCACAGCTCCTCTCCAGGGACACAACCTTCTAACCCCAAAACAGGAAAGGAGAGAGAATAAAGATGGACAATAAATGTACATATAAAATACATGGAAGCAAGATAACACTTGAAACAACAGTTCAACCTGCAAGTCAGACACTGTTTATAAACAACAGAACTACATAGAATGCTGAAAGCAATGGGCAGAGAACACAGAGAATACACAAAACAATTTACTACACATAATGAAGGGTAATATAATTTGTTGATACAAAGCCAGGTTAAGCGATAGAACTCCTTACCACAGCAAAGACTACCGTCAGTGTTGAACATTTACACAGACTGCCCACATGAGTTCATAGAAGGAAAGGTCAACTGTACTAGCACATGTGGATGCAGAAAAGTCCCTCACAATCAAGGGTGTTCGGAAGAATGTTCTGTAGGGCATCTTAGTATAAACTAACAGGTTTCAG
Organism: Neomorphus geoffroyi; assembly: GCA_033558235.1. Taxonomy (NCBI): domain Eukaryota; kingdom Metazoa; phylum Chordata; class Aves; order Cuculiformes; family Neomorphidae; genus Neomorphus; species Neomorphus geoffroyi. The sequence goes on from JAUMJM010000048.1 coordinate 6,037,423, forward strand.
TATAAGCTTTTCCCTAATTTTTTCCCCAAAATTTGTCATTCATTGAGCATTGTCAGAGACAAGAGACTGGACTAGACAAACACCCGGTCTGAATCAATACAGCTGTCATCTTCTGGCAACAAAGAAAACCAAGCAAGGAGTCAAGACATGGTTGTAGAGTCATGGTGTGGTAAATGCTAGTATGGGTAACAGAATTGAGTTTTAGCTAGTGAACTGCTGTGGTAACATATGGTGAGCACAAACCTCAAGACCATGATTTTGTCTAGGGCTTGATCCTTTTCTGTCCCCAGTACAGACATATAGGAGGATCCAGAGGTGATAGGAAGAGAATAACTGTGCACGATGAACACATTTGAAGCTAAGTTTCAAAGAGGACATGATCATTCTATCATATCAGAGGGGATAAATAATCTTAAGTGAAATGAGTAGTCAAACTAGAAACAGAAAAGGACAAAAAATGCCTTGTAAGAAGTGGAGTCTAGCCTGTTTGTAATTGCCCGAAAGACAACACAAGTAAACAATAAAGAACATAAAACTACAAAAAATCAGCCTTAAGTATGTTTATAAACAATCTGAGTGACACAGCAAGAAATAGTGGTGCAAGGAAGGAAACTCTCGATCTCAGACATTCTTCAACATTAAAATGAAATAATTCCTCCTAAGTAATTTCCTCTCCAGTCTAAACTCTTGAACCTTTAAAAGTATTTTGATTGTTCTTTAGTGATAAAAGCTTAAGTTTATTGATAATAACTTTAAAAATTGGATTTTGACCTTTTATTATTTATGCATATCATTATAATGTTCATTACATTATTCAAAACTAATATCCACAAAAGCTGTAGGCTTGATTACAATATAAGCTCTTTTTTTTTTGTTCTTCATACATGTAGTTTCTTTTAGGAAGGGAAAAGGAATGAAATGTTACAGATAACCCCTTGCATTTCAATTTCTGTGCTCAAAAGATTACTGTTTAACATCTTCTATTCCTTTGACCATTATTAAATGCAACCTACAGACAATGCTCTCCTCTTTCAGAACAAGTCCATGGGAAGATGCATCAAGTTTAAAATAAATACAGAATGTTAGGTGCAAAATTCAGATGCATTCCACAGCCCAGAAATACTGTCTAGAAGCTACATTATCTGAAGTACAACGTCCTGTGGAAAATCAGTCTGGAATTTCCAGGATATTCCCACTGGGATTCCTAGTAGAGAAGTAAAAAGTTAACAGAACACAGACTAAATAACTTTATTATTTTTAAATACTGGTGTTTTCAATAAGGGTATAATTAGGGAAACAGTTACCTCACTTGTTGACTGCAAATAATTTTCTTTAAACACTCTGGATCCAGCTTCCACACTGTAGAACACAGACATCTTTCCAAGTTCTTAAATTCAGGGAAAGAATGAAGTAAAAACCGATTACTACATTATTCCATTGCTACTTAAAATTCTGTAAGAAAGCTACACTAATTTGTTAAGAGCTAAGATAGACTTAGATGAAACAGCAAACACTACTGAACTTAATTATTAAATTCCCCACCTTTCTCACAATTCTAGCTTATCTGAGCAAGATTTTATTATGTCCATCTCAGCAGTTAGAACAACCATGCCATTTTAAACAAAAGTCGCTGTTTAGAAATCAATTGGATATGACAATGAACTTGAAAGAATACATTCCACAAAAAATTCTAAAGATACAGGAAGTACTAGCTTTTCAAAGTCGAAGATGGTATGAAAAGAAGTTCTAAACTTGCTATAAATCAGTCCTGGGTTGCAATTTTAAAACCAACATAAACTGTTGGCAACTACTTACAGGAACATTTAACTATAAACAACTATCCAAGATGTTTTTCTTCCCCTAAATTGTAGGTATTTTTATAACTTAACACTTACACAAAACTTTAAATCTTTAAAAGGATATAAATATTAAACATCTGTCCTGAAAGTACTTCCTCTCTCTTGAAGTTTCCTGTTGAGTGATTCATGTGCCACTGTGAACTTCTCAACATATAAATGACCAATTACACTTTTACTCTTACAAAACTCAGTAATTTATTTACATTTAAAGCACACCACCTGTAAGACCATAGAGATTCAACCTGAAGGCTTCTAGAGGAACATAATCCATTATTTTCCAAGTTGTTTATGTCAACTCTTAATCATTGCCACTTTTGAAAATGATGCTTTAGGTTGCTGTTTGCTGGTCACTAACCACTAGATCATCTTGTTCTTGGCTTTTTTAGATCAAGTAGTCTTTAAGATTCTGCATTGCACTGAAAGTACTGGAAAATCTAATTAAATTAACTACTGATCGTTTCCAGAAAAGAAACTGGCCAACTTAAACTACTATGATGCACACTGCGTTTTCCAGATGTAGTTCTCTTCAGTCTACATTTTCATAACACACTCTTCAAAACAGAGGCACTGATACTAGGGATGATATTTTGGTGCAATTCTAAAAAAGAAGATGACCTGATACGAACAAAAGCAGAGCAAAAAGCAGTATCGATGAGCCTGGTTTCACACCAAGCCCGGATGCCTGCACTGGGTGACCCCAGAACCACACAAGCAGCTGTCACTGGCGTATAGGTGCTTCCAGACCTCTTACATCAACATTGTCACTGAAAAACATCGTTGGATATGTGCAACACACATTTATATGTGTGCTTATATACTGGTATATTTGTGTGCATGTATATACATATATACAGATATATATGTGTAACATATGTGTGCATATATATACAGATATATATGTATACAGGTAACACAAATATGTGTGCATATACACAAAGATATGTACATATGTATGTGTAACACAAACATATGTATGCATATATATATACATACATGTACATGTGTATACGTGTGACACAAAAATATGTGCACATATATCACAGTATCACAGTATCGTAAGGTTGGAAAAGACCTTGGAGATCATTGAGTCCAACTTATGACCCAACACCTACACCTACTCCTACTTGTCAACTACACCATGGCACTAAGTGCCTCATCCAAATTCTCTTTGAACACCTCCAGGGATGGTGACTCCACCACCTCCCCGGGCAGCACATTCCAATGAACAGTTACCCTCTCAGTGAAGAATTTCTTCCTAATGTCAATCCTAAACCTCCCCTGGCGAAGCTTGAGACCGTGTCCTCTCGTTCTGTCACTGGTCGCCTGAGAGAAGAGTCCAACTCCTGCCTCATTAAAACCTCCCTTTAGGTAGTTGTAGAGAGCAATAAGGTCTCCCCTGAGCCTCCTCTTCTCCAGGCTAAACAACCCCAGCTCCCTCAGTCGCTCCTCATAGCGCTTGTGCTCCAGCCCCTTCACCATCCTCGTTGCTCTCCTCTGGACACATTCCAGCATCTCAACATCTTTCTTAAACTGAGGGGGCCAGAACTGGACACAGTACTCAAGGTGCAGCCTGACCAGTGTCGAGTCTAAGGGGATGATGACCTCTCTAGTCCTGCTGGCTACACTGTTCCTGATGCAGGCCAAGATACCATTGGCCTTCTTTGCCACTTGAGTGCACTGCTGGCTCATGTTGAGTTTCCTGTCCACCAGCACTCCCAAGTCCCTTTCCGCCTGACTGCTCTCCAGCCACTCTGCACCCAGTCTATAGCTCTGCATGGGGTTGTTGTGTGCAAAGTGTAGGACCCGGCATTTGGACTTGTTAAACCTCATGCTATTGGAGTCAGCCCATCTCTCCAGCCTGTCAAGGTCCCTCTGTAGGGCCCTCCTACCTTCTAGCAGATCGACACTTCCTCCCAGCTTGGTGTCATCTGCAAACTTGCTGATGAAGGACTCAATCCCCTCATCCAGATCATCAATAAAGATATTAAACAGGACCGGGCCCAGCACCGAACCCTGTGGGACGCCACTAGTGACCGGCCACCAGCTGAATGGGACACCATTCACTACCACTCTTTGGGCTCGGCCATCCAACCAATTCCTAATCCAGCACAGAACATTCCCGTCCATGCCACGGGCTGCCAGCTTGTCCAGTAGTCTACTATGGGAGACAGTGTCAAAGGCCTTGCTGAAGTCCAGGTACACCACATTCACAGCCTTCCTCTCATCCACCAGGCGAGTCACATGGTCATAAAAAGAAATCAGGTTGGTCAGGCAGGACCTGCCTCTCCTAAAACCATGCTGGTTGGGCCCAATCTCTCCCTCATTCTGCAGGTGCCGCATGATTGCACCCAGGATTATCTGCTCCATAATTTTGCCTGGAACCGAGGTCAGGCTGACAGGTCTGTAGTTACCTGGATCATACCTATGGCCCTTCTTGTGGATGGGCGTCACATTGGCCAACTTCCAGTCTTCCGGGATCTCTCCAGTGAGCCAGGACTGTTGACAAATGATGGAAAGCGGCTTGGCAAGCTCATCCGCCAGCTCTCTCATCACCCTAGGATGGATCCCATCAGGCCCCATAGACTTATGAGGATCCAAGTGGCTCAGCAGGTCTCTAACTTCTTCCTCCTGTATGACAGGGGGGCTGTATTGCACCCCGCCCCTACCCACCGCTTCAGTAGACCAGTTGTCCAGGGAACAATCTGCTTTACTGTTGAAAACCGAGGTGAAGAAGGCATTAAGCACCTCAGCCTTTTCCTCCTCTTTAGTTACTATATTTCCCTCGGTGATCAATAAGGATTGAAGGTTGTTGCTGTCCTTTTTTCTGCCGTTAATATATTTGAAAAAGCACTTCTTGTTGTCCTTAACACATGCGGCCAATTTAAGCTCCAGCTCGGCTTTTGCCTCCCTAATTTTCTTCCTACACAACTTGACAATATTTTTGAGCACAACCTGACTCACCTGCCCTTCTTTCCAAAGGCGATACACCCTCTTTTTTTCACTGAGCTCCTTCAAAAGCTCCTTACTCATCCAGGCCGGCCGTCTGCCCCTGCGGCTCGTCTTAGAGCACATCGGGATAGCCTGCTCCTGCGCCTTGAAGACTTCATTCTTAAAGTACATCCAGCCTTCCTGGAACCCCTTGCTTTTAAGAACTATCTCCCAGGGTACTCTCCTTACTAGTTCCTTATATAACCTGAAATCAGCACTCTGAAAGTCCAACATGGTCGTCCTGTTTTTGCTCTTCCTTCTTCCATTGTTAATGGAAAACTCAATTATCTCATGGTCACTGCACCCCAGACAGCCTCCAACCACAACATCACCCACCAGCCCTTCTCTATTGGTAAACAGCAAGTCAAGGAGAGCCTCACCCCTGGTAGGCTCACTCACCAGCTGTGACAAGAAGCAGTCCTCAATACACTCCAAGAACCTTCTGGACTGCCTCCTCCCGGCTGTGTTAAGTTCCCAGCAGATATCTGGGAGATTAAAGTCTCCTAGAAGAATAAGGGCAGATGATCTTGAGGCAACTTCCAGTTGCTTAAACAGCAATAGATCCACCTCTTCCTCCTGGTCGGGCGGTCTGTAACACACTCCAACCAGGATGTCAGTCTTGCTGACATATGTATGTGTGGATAACGCACATAAACAGCTTTTCCCAACAGTTTTTGCTCTCCCTCCCCCTTTCACACGTTGCCACGAGGTAATTTGTGCCGTTCTGTGAAAGGATTTGGGAAAATTACCCCACATCATCTTTTTTCTTCTCTTCCCTTTCTCCTGCCAGGTTGTTTTCCAGCCCCAGTGTCCCCTGCTCTGCACCCCCCGCGCTGGCACAAGGAAGGAGAGAGTCTTTGAGCAATGCCGGGCTGGAATGGGGAAATCGGGACTCCAGCACACGTTAGACCAGCGACTGGCTGGGAACTCGGCTAGGCGCGCTCATCCGTCGGGTTGCTGACATGAGCATGCCGGCCACCCTTAACCAGAAGGGTCCTGCTGTGTCCCATCTCCTCCACCACCACCCGGGGTCCCCGTGTGCCCAGCCGCCCCCTCCTCGCCCCACGAGGGGCGGGGACACACGCGCCCACCTGTCTCCGCCCCCTCACCGGCCCCGCCAGGAGCGGCCGTTGGAAATGAACCGACGACCTCGCGTCATCGCGTCACCGCGGCGCGAGCGCAGCCCTTCCCGCGCGGCCCCGCAGGCGCTCGCGGGGGGGACCGGTTCGGGGAGGGACATTGGCCTCCAGGAGAGCGGGGCGGAGCGGGGCCGCTCTTCCCTGCTTACCCTCCTCCTCGTCGCATCGCACCGCGCGCGCGCGGGGCGCCGTCTCCGTGGCGACGGGACGCGGTGCCGGGCAGGCAGCGAAGGGCGGCAATGTCGGACATCCTGAGCGAGTGGCTGAACGTGGAGGTGCAGCTCTCCCGCCGCGTGGGTGAGTGAGTGGGGCGGCCCTGCTGCGATGGGACGGGGCGGGAGGGCTTCAGGGGGCTGCTCAGGGCCGGACCTCCCCCCTCACGGGGGTCCCCCAGGGCTGGAGGGGTTCAGGCCGGGCTGTGAACGCTTGGACCAGACCTGTCCCCCCTCCCTCCGCCCCCAGGGGTTCCCCAGTGCTCGGAAGCTACAAGGTGGGCTGGCAGCACGACGACCGGGCTTCCTTCTCCGCCAGGGCATCTTCGGGGCTCGGGGTGTGGGGTGCAGACCGGGCTGTGAGCGCTTGGACCAGGCCTCCCTACCCCCTGTCGGTTGTAGGGGGTCCCCCAGGCCTCCCTGTCGCCCACTGTTCGAGGAGCCGACCCACTCGGTATCACAGTATCACCAGGTTGGAAAAGACCTTTGAGATAATCGGGTCCAGCCTATGACCCAACACCAACACCTACTCATCATCTAAACCATGGCACTAAGTGCCTCATCCAATCTCCCTTTAAACACCTCCAGGGACAGTGACTCCACTACCTCCCCGGGCAGCGCATTCCAATGGCCAATCACCTTTCAGTGAAAAGTTTTTTCCTAATATAAAGCCTCCCTGGTGCCCAGGCACCTCTTCCCCTCAGGAATGTTTTTAAGAGCAAGGGACTGGAGAAGAAGTGTTACAAGAAGCAGATGTGGGAACCGGGCTGTTTAGCCTGGAGAAATGGAGAAGTCTGATTACAGACTTCATCACTGTGTGCCTTTACTTGAAAGGAGGTTGTAGCGAGGTGAGTGTTGGTCTCTTCTCCCAAGTGACAAGTGACAAGATGAGAGGAAATGGCCTTAAGTTGCACCAGAGGATGTTCAGATTGGACATCAGGAAAACTTTCTTCACCAAAATGATTGTCAGGCAGTGGCAAGAGGCTGCCCAGGGAGTTGGTTGAATCCCCATTCCAGAAATGTTTAAAAGACAGTACGTGAAGTTCTCAGGGATATGGTTTAGTAGTGGACAGGTACAGTTGGACTCAGTGTTCTCAAAGGTCTTTTCCAACCAAGCAATTCTATGATTCTATGAATCTTCATGTGCAGAACACTGATTTCCAAAGCAAGGTGAGTTTCCCTCAAGGCGCTGGTGCTCTCAGGAGGCTTAGGAGCTCAGGCTCCCCCTGCTAATAAGGACTTAAGGGGATAATTATATTGAATAAGTTTGCAAAACAGTGCTTTGCTTTGAATGGCAGGTGTTGTTCTGGTTTTGGAGAGTCATTTATTCCACAGGGAGAGAGCAAATTTCTGTGGAAGAGAAGCACAACTGACATAGCTTTGTTTCCGTTTGCACTTTTTAGTGGAAAATTTAGTGATCTTAATGACAATTGTGCCAATGTTTACTTTTTGATACTGAAAATGAGAATTATATGACTTCCTAAAGCTATGTTGCAAAATAACTAAACTGAATGCACATTATTTTAGTGACTTGAAAACGTTACTGCTAGATTAACCTCCTGAAATTCCTTTGAAATATTTAATAAAGTTTAGACTTAATTTGTTATAAAAATGATAATAAGTTGTATTATGATTACTCAATGAATTCTTTTAATTATCTTTTTTTTTTTTTAAACAAATTAACAAAAAAACCAACTTAGCTCCAGGGTCATTTTCAGAAGAATTTTCTACTGGCTACCTCCTGGGAGAACTTCTACATAAATATGGTCTTCAGGATGACTTTAGTCAATTTTCACAGAGCAGGTTAGTACATATGGATAACAAGTCTGTTACAGATACAAGACAAAATATTCGTTTTCCAGTTAGGATTTGCTTATGCAGCGTGGGGAAAACATGTAGAACTTACCAAGATTTCAGACATTTATCAGTAGGTCAAAAGCTACTTGTATTTGTTGCATGGAGTAGCTTCATATTTCCAGAGAGACTGATCATACCAGTTCATGAAAATTGTGCATTTTAATTGTAACTAAGACAGTTACAGTACCAGGCAAGACCAAAAGTTCAGCAAGGCCTTCGAGGATGTATCTAGGAGTGGAGGTACTGACACTGTTCCCTTAAGCTGTGTTAGAGCCAGGGAATCCGTAAGTCTGATCTGGTGGTGACCATTACACCTTCACTAAAATGAAATGGTGGACATGCATTGTGAGGCTCTGGGTGAAGCCCTGGCAAAAGGTTTGTTATAGTTTAACAATATTTCAGGGAATTTTTCTCTCCCTTGCAACACAGGGGTTTTTGGGAGCTGAAGAGACAGAACAGGTGGCAGGGGGATGGTTTGATTGCTCTGAGTTCCAGTTTAGTGGCTGCGTGAAGGTTAGAGGGGGGGGAAGTGAGAGGTTTCTTCGTTGGTGCCACCTTTTCTACTCGGCGGCTGCTGTGAGTGGGAGCCACCGTTTTTGCTGGGCTGGTGGAGGCATCTTGAAGAGAGCTGCCTTGGTTCAGCGCCCAGCTCCGTGTGCCCTGTGCTGTCCTTCACTGAGAGGGCAATCATCCGCAGACTCCCTGGCAGATGGCGTCATCTACAGAGGAGATCAGGGACAGCATTGACTGCAGTGACCATGAGACAGTGGAGTTCATGATCTTAAGAAGAGTGAACAAGCTGAAAAACAGCATCACAACCCCACACTTCAGAAGAGCAGGCTTTGGCTTGTTCAGGGTCCTGCTTGGAAGGAGCCCGTTTAAAATGGTCCTGGAGAGAAGAAAGCCCAGAACAGTTGATTGATTTCTTTTTAATTTATTTTTTTTCCCTCATGGATCACTTTGAAGCTCAAGAAGGTCCAACTCAATGTGAAGAAAACTGAGCAAAGCCAGCAAGAGGCATGAATGGATGAAAAAAGTGTTACTGACAGAACTCAAACATAAAAAGGAAGCATGCAAGATGTGGAAGCAGGTTCAAGTTGTCCCAGAGGAACACAAAGACGCCGTCTGAGTGTGCAGGGATGACTTTAGGAAGGCCAACAGCCATTAGTAGTCAGAACTGGTGAGAGACATGGAAGACAATCAGAAGGGCTTTTACAGGCACCTCCACAGCAAAAGGAAGGCTAGAGAAAAGCTGAGCCAACTGCTGACTGGAGCACAAGATCCAATGAAAAAACCCCAACCATGTGCAAAAGGCTGAGCCACTTAATGCTCCCAAGCCCCTGTGAGTGGCACGAATGTCTGCAGCAAAAGAAAGGCTCACCCTTGGCGGAGCAGGATCAGCTTAAGGAACATTTAAATAAACGGAAATAGAACTCTGTGGGATCTGATCGCATACACCCACAGGTCCCGAGGAAGCTGACCAATGTCATTGCTAGGCCACTCTCTATAATCTTTGAAAGGTCATGGTGACTGAGGCAGATCCTGACAATGGGAAGAATGCAACTGTCACTCTTCAAGGAAGGCAAGAAGGAGGAACTGGGGAGGTACAACCCATTCAGCCTCACCTCAGTGGGATGGAAACGTGGGAACTGATGGAGCGCACAAGCATGGAAACCTTTTTCAAGCACATTAAAGTCAAGAAGATGACTGGGAGTTGTCAGCATGAATTTATGAAGGGGAAATAATGCCTGATTAACATGATGGCTTTCTGCAATGAGATGGTGGCTCAGTGGTTGAGTTCTCTCAGCATATTCTGTTTATCTTTATTTTTAACACTATCTTCTTTAATATCCTCACAGAACAACTGATGAAATATGGACTAGGTAAATGGACACTGGACTGGGTCCTCAGGGAGTGCAGGGATAGGATGAGGGGAATAGTTTTAAGCTGAAAAAGGGGAGATTTAGGTTAGATATTAGAAATAAATATTTTCCTATGAGGGTGGTGGCGCACTGGAACTACTTGGAGAAGTCACAGGTGCCCCATCCCTGAAGATGTTCAAGGCCAGGTTCGATGGGGCTTTGAGCAACTGGATCCAGTGGAAGGTGTTCCTGCCCCTGGCAGGGGAGTTGGAACTGTATGATCTCTAAAGTTCATTTCAATTCAAGCCATTGTATGATCAGCAGTGTAAAGTGTAGCTGCAGGCCAGTGATTAGTGGTGTAACCCAAGGTTTGATTCTGGTACCAATACTGTTTAACATCTCAGTTAGTGTTCTGATAAGACAGATTGCACCCTTCAGCAAGTTTGAAGACAATTCAAAACTGGAAGCAAGAGTTTATAGACAGGTGGTTGTGTTGACATTCAGAGGGATATTCATGGGCTAGGGAAAAGGGCTGACAGGAATCTTGTGAAGTTCTGCAAAGGAAAATGCAAAGTTCTGCATCTGGGGAGTCGAAACTCGATGCCTTAGTACAAGCTGGGGTACAAACGATCTTGAAAGCAGCTTTGTGGAGAAAGGCCTGGTGCCCCTGCAGCAAAGAAGGCTAAACAGCATCATGGACTACATTAAGAAGATATGACCCTGGTGAGATGACATCTGGAGTGTTGTATCCAATTCAGAACTCCTAAGTGCAAGAAAACATGGATGCATTGGACCAGGTCCAGAGAAAGACCCTGATGAATATGAAGGTCTTGGAGTATCTAGTGTACAAGAGGGAGGAGGACTGTAGGTGATGTTCTTTACTATGGTACTCTACGATTTTGTAAAGATAGTTCGGTATTTTCAGCTTTCTTCATAATTGCCTTTTTCAATAGTTACTGACATTGGTCTTTTGACTGCTATTGAGTATTGAGATAAAGTTTTCTCAATTCCAAAATATTTCTCCTACACATTAAAAGCGACTATTAGTGTGTAATAGTTATAGTATGATTCTGGAATCCTGTAAAACCCTGTACCTGCCTAATCTTACTGAATATCTATAAAGTAATACTTTTAAATTCTTGAGTGTGATATTAAGGAAAAGCCTATTATTCATGGATCATTTGGTAAGCTGACATTTTAACGGTTTAATTGCGTGAGGGAAGATCATACCTGTTTGGGTAATGGTGGGAGAAACATAGTTTCCTTTTTTTGGATGGGTAACTGTAATCTCAAAGGCACTAACAGAAAAGGATGTGGGGTCATTGTGACTACCTAGCCAAGGTACTTAACTGTGTTAGCTTCTTATGTGATGGAGTTCTTGGGCATGTAAGCAAGGGTATAATTGGGAAAGTGATAGTACTTGAAAGGAATACTACTGGAAAGCTTTTCCCAGTATGGCTGCCCATATTTGAAAAATGAAATATTGTAGTTTTCCCTGAACTCTTACAATGATCTTGAAATAAGATTTACAACATTTTTTTGCTTTTGAGGCAGATTTAAGAAATTCCATTTGACCTTAATACAGAGTAAAAAGTTAAGAGATGATATCACCACAGTTTCTCAATGCATGTGAGGTGACTGCTGGCAATAGGGTTCACCATAATCATAAATCAATGGCAGAAAATGTTCAGTAGTTGTAAACTGCAGTTATAACTAATTGTGTAAGAAATAAGAAATGGACTACTATAGTGAGAATAATGATCTCCTGGGCTGTTTCATCTAGGAATAAGGTGAATACCGTCTCACCAGAAGTCTTAAGCTAATATTGGACATTTTTGCAGAATTATGCTGTAGCTTGGCTGACTTGTTGGTTCATGTGAAAGAACTGTTTTGAACTCAAGTGATAGAGTAGTATAGAAAGCATGACATTCTGACTCGGCTTGGAGTCATGGATTTGTTGGATGAAATGAGATGTTAATTGTGATACATGGATAATTTATTCTTATTGGTTTTTAACCTTGTGTATCTACTGATCTTGAATGCTTCCATGGGAGAATCTACGTATCGAGAGAAACATTAATCTGCAGTCCACTACTTCAGTTTTTAATGTAAATTTTGATCATGGAGAGCATAGTCTTTATTTGCAACACTAGTAGAACATGTGTCAATTTCTTTTTATTGGGGAAGAAATATGACAAAGTTTTGGAAGGGTTAATAAATTATGTAGACTTTTTGAAACATAATTTCCTGTATTTTGGCTGGTTAGACCTCAAGTGGGTTGATCCAGTTAATGTGGAAACCTCTTTCTAATTCTTTGTACTTTTAGTGGATGGTATACAACTAGCTGTAATTGGGGCTAAGTTTTCGCTGTCAGATGCACATTGTGTGTGCCTGTATCAATATTTAATTAACCTAATGTGTTCTCTGTTTTTTCAATAGTTATGCCTAGTAGACCACTTCAGTTGTATGTACTGCAGTATAAAACTGAAGCTGAAATGTGTACTGTATTGCGTTAAGGAAGTCCTTTGGTTTTTTCCTCCCTCCAATCTTGGTATGAGATAAATGTCATGACCATGCTTATGGAAGCAAGCTGGAACTGAAAATAAATTTGGTTTCTGATTTGTTGTTGTTTTGTTTTAATCATTTAGGGTTGCAAGTGCAAAGCTTAGCAATTTTTCTCGCTTGGAGCCCTCGCTACAACTTCTTGGTGTACGGTTCAATGTGAATGTGGCCCGAGACATAATGACAGGAAAGCATGGGGCTGCAACAGAGCTTTTATATGAATTGTATATTGCTTTAGAAAAAAAGAGAAAGGCAAAGCTCACTGGAATAGCCATGGAAGCAATGAGACCTGCAGCAACTGCAAAGCTGAAGTCTATTGAAAGTGCTTTGTATCGAGAGGTAAATAACTGTGCCTATTTTGTATAAATATATAGGAAAAAAGGTAGCATGCTTACACATATGTCTCAAGCACTTTGCCTGCTAAAATAAGTACAGAAACAGACTAGTGGTTGTTCAGCAACTGCCATCTTACACATTTGATCAGTACAGACTGCAGGTTGCATTGCAGGCTAGGTATCAACTTAGACTAATTTCTTTTCCTGTTTTTTAACTGTGTCGAGCTTAGTGCCACAGAGGTTTGATACTACACTCCAGCCTGCAATAACAATATACTGAATATTGTAAAGAGGGAAAAGCAAAAGTAAAAGAGAGTATCTAGGAGGAAGTCAGTATCAACATATCTGTCAGGGATGTTTTTGTCTTGGAACAGTAGCGTTCAGCATGTGAAGACCATAATTTGTTATCAGGATGAACTGTCTTTAAGAAGCTATATATCATGAATGAAATTCAGCTGGGTGAAATTCTACATATTTTCTAGCATACTTCCTGAAAAATATTCTACAAGCAGAAATTTTACCAATAAGCACAAAACAGTACCAAACAGTCGAAAAAGTTTCTTCATCTGTATACGGATACCTTAAAGAAGATAAAGCAACTTAGACACGTCCTGTCAATAGAAGTTCACAATGACATTTGAATCATAAAATAGTTGAGGCTGAAAGTGACTTCATCTATCCCCCTGCTCTAAGCCAAGTCAACTAGGAAACGTTACTCAGGACTTTATTCAGTTGGATTGTGAATATCTCCAATGATGGAGACCTCACAGTCTGTCTGGGCAAATTATCATCCTTCCAGTAATTTTTTTTTCTTTACGCTTAAGTTGAATTTCCTGTATTTCAGTTCAAATATAATAGAATAGTTCAGTTGGAAGGGACCTACAACAATCATCTGTCCAACAGCCTGACCAATCCAGACCTGACCAAAAGTTAAAGCATGTTATTAAGGGCATTGTCCAAATGCCTCTGAAACACTGACAGACTTGGGGTGTTGACCACTTCTCTAGGAAGCTGATTCCAGACCACCCTCTCTGTAAAGAAATCCTTCCTAATGCCCTGTCTAAACCACCTTTGATGCAACTTTGAGGTATTCCCACCTGTCCTTTCACTGGATACCAAGGAGGAGACTCCAGCACCTCCCTCTCTACTCCTCCTCCTCAGGAAGCTGGAGAGAGCAATAAGGTATCCCATCACCCTCCTTTTCTCTAAACTAAGCAAAATTTGGCATTGTTCAAGTTCAAATATGCATCTTCTTTTCAATGGAGCCAGTCTTGTTTTCTGGAAAACATTACACCATGTTTAGATGTTGTACTTTGTACATTAACACAGGAAAACACAGTTTGAAACAGCTATTGCAAATTTATCATATTTAAATACCTTTCTTACTGATTGTGACTCCTCATTCTTTGACACTTAATGTAGCATTTGAAAACTTTAATGCCACGTCAGGCTGATTTGCAGCTGCAGCAGATTTCAGAGCATTTTGAAATGAAAGCTAAGGCAACAGAAGAAAAAATAGTTCATATAAATATTGCAGAACAACAGAAAGCTGAGAAGCTCGCAGAGGAACAAAGAGTTCAAGACATTGAAAAGGTGACTACTTACTTTTTTCAGACTTCTGAAGAAGTGTTTTCTTAAGGTTGTGCATTTAATCACTTATTTAAAGCCAATGTGAATGCTTGTTAATTTTGTGCTACACAGTCACGTTTATATAAAAGCAAAGGAGCAAGATGGCAATCATTACTATATAGATATAAAGCCAGTATATTCTTATAAGAGCCTCAAAAACATTAATACTTAAAAATAATTTATTTAATATTAAATTAAGAGTATTTGCATATTGTTATGAATGGAAAATATTTATAGATCTGGAGACAAGGTGTAAATTTCACAACTGCATGTGTTTAAGATGTCCTTGTGAAAGAGGTTTTTGACATCCTTCATCTGTGAAGAAAAGATGAAGCATTGTTGAAAAGCGTGAAAAAGATGCAGAAAAGGGAACCTGTAGTGGGTATGGCTTCAGAACATCTTCAGAGTGTGTCTGTGTAGATGTTCTGATAAAGTGAAAATAGGAGCTAATTTCTTAAGATATGGGAACATTAATCTGAAGTACAGCCCATAGTTTATGTAGAGGAACTGGCCTCCTATTTAAGGGGTGTTGAACCACAATGAAACAAAATTAACTGGTTTACAGTGCATTTTGTATGGCTAATCAAGGGGGGAGAGTCTTGCTGTGGTTATTAGCTGTTCGATTGCCACTGCATAAACAAAAATGAAAAAAAAATGTGCCTTCGTGTATCTAGAAATGAATATGCAAAATATTTTCAAAATAAATTTAAAAGAAAATTTTTAGTATCTTATTTGATATATTACATGTTTATTTTTTAGCTTTCTTTGACTCTGTGTAAAAATTTTTTTCCAATTCAATTCCACCTTTAACTACATGTGTTGCAGTGCACTTTAATGAGTGTAATTTGAACAGTTGTTACTTCTTTATCATCTGAGACTCAGTTGTTCAGTGGTAATATTACCTAGTGATATTCTCATTTTCTGTAGCAGTAAACTGGTATTCTCTGTTTCTGTGCTGAATTCTGACCTGAAAGAGGTATGATACTAGAGAGAGAATTTAATACAAGCACTTAATCCCTATTAGGCTCTGAACGCTCAAGATTTTTCTTTACAGATATGCTTCTATTGCATCACACTATTTCTTAATGCAGACATAGCATATATAGATGTACTGTTTTCTGATAGTGGTACTTTAAAAGTATTTCTTTATCCTCAAATATTGAGAACATATACTAACACATTGCTAAGCTGTCAAATAATTCAGAATGTAGAATGGTACTTTAATTTCAAATACATTTTACAACATTTACTTCTTGATATAAAAATGGTAATTTATCAGTACAGTAGCTGAGAATATTCTTAAGACAAGGTTTGCCTGTGGACAAAAGAAAGATTTTTTTTTTTTTTTCTTTCATGGTATTTTAGTGATCTGCTTTAAAAAGAGAGAGGTCGTTTGCTCAGGCCTGGAGCCTGATATGCTCTTCTACTTTCTTCTTAGAAGATTTTTTTCCTTATGGCAGAATTACATTTACTTCATAGATATATAAGTAGTATATTAGAGCCACATGTATTGTTCCAACTCAAGTATCTGAACACGTGATATTGAATACTCAGCATCACTTAGGAAGAAGGAGACAAAATGAAATAATGGCCAAGATTCAAGCAGCCCTCATACAGGTTCCAAAGCCACAACCAAAGTGCACCAAAAAAGCTATTGAAACCAAAGCATTCTCAAAGAAGAAAAAAGAAGCTGAGGTAACTATCACCTGTATTCTTTTAATGTTGATTATATGAATTTGCAAAACATATGATGTTATGGAAACTTTTAACATTCACAAATACTGTACTTATGCCGTCCAAAAGTTGCTATTTAACTATTAAAATGATGTAGTGTGCTCAACTCATGAAAACTGGTCTAACTATGAATATGATAATGATTCTGCATTTGTTACTTAGGAAAAATGTGGTTTGATGTAAGAGAAATTCCTTATTGAATGAATATCATAGCTGGCTACTAATTAAGTTGCTGACAGTATTTTAGCTTCTAGTCTACTAAGTAGAATGCCTGAAGTGAAAACATTAGTGTTTCCTTCTCATTTGTACGTGATGAAGTTTTGCACTGAAATGTATGAATTCTCTGGATAACACTATAAAACTGTCAGCTCTATCAAAAATGCTAGTAACAGTTGAAACAGACAATAGTCTCAGATCAAACCAAGAGATGATAGCAATGCAGCAATCAAAAACAATATTCTGTGTTATCTAGTGCTGAAGACTACTTGGATTGTAATCTTACAGTTTATGGATCATATTGTCATCAGGAGTCCTAATATTGCCAGTTTTTTAAACTGCACAGCCGAGATAGATACGTTTAAACACAGAGTGTAGGAACATAAATGCTTGAGTAACTGTCAGGGATGCATTCAAGGTACTAAATCTAAAGCAGATCATAGTCAGGAATATCTTGTTTCAAAAATATGTTTCAAAAACCCGAATGGTGTGATGCTGGAGTCCTGTGTAAAATCAGAGTTATGCTGGAGAATATCCTGTAATAACTTAGGATTTTCTGTCTGATGCACATAGGTACAGCTAAGAAAAGTAGGGAGGGAAAGAAATGAAAGGCAGAAGAAAATAGTCTAATCTTTTTTCTTGGTGTAGCTGATGGCTTAATATATTTTCAGTGTAAACATTTCTATTGACTAACATGACAAAAAGAATTCTTTAATACTTACTGTGTTAAACCTTCCTTATAATGCTTGGTGAAAAGAAAAGAAACATTAAATTTTGTGTTACTCTTTCAGGAGACATATAAGGAGATGAAAAAGTTTGAGGCATTTATGGCAGGAAATGCCTCTGCAGTACACAGCGAAGTAACTGACAGGTAATATTTTGATATTAGATTGTTAAGCTTAGAAAGGATCCTACCTCAGGTGCCTTCTATCTATGTATATATGAGTAACAGCCATTTTGTCCCCCTTAGTGATATCTATACTATACTCAGAAGAGGTGACGCTCATGTGTACTGCTGTTCAAACTTGTAAACAGCTTGTGACTACTAATTCTGCAAAACTGCACTTGGTGTGTTTGAATATATTGAAGAGTAACTCTTCTTTCTTTGATATTCTGTCATCCATCCGAATGTTATGTTTCTGCAGAATTTGGCTTCGTATTAGCAAATGAAATAATTGACTGTTGGCTCAAGTCAGTGCTGGAGCCCTCCTCTGGACTTAGTAGTGATTGTAGGGCACAAGGGTATCAAGAAGTAGCCACAGTGCCTACGAAGTGTGCTGGCAAAAATAATTCTGTTGGACTTTTGTCAGACTTGCACATAACTACACAGGGATTTGTATAAAAATACCTCTAAGAACTATAATTTCTATAAAGTCAATAATCTTTTTAATCTTTTCAATCAGTGATATGCAAGAATCATTGCAAACACAGAAGTTGAAAGCAACAGACCTAGACACTACAGCACAGACAGCAACTGAGCTGTTAAGTGTTTATTCAGATGATGAATACGTAAGAAAAATTCAAAAGCGTTTGGATGAAGATACTTCTACTAGAGAAGAACGAGAAAAGAGACGACGAAAAATGCTAATGAAACAGTTAATAGCACATGAAGCACAAGAGGTGAGAAAATGTGTGCTAAAGTATATAACCAATGCAGTATATAACCTAAAAATTTGCTTACAAATATAAAAGGACAGTTGAATGAAATTTGGAGGGGATGAGGGAGGTTAATATACTTATCTCTGAAAAAACTGTTTTATGCCAACCACTGTCTTTCCTTGAAAAATATAGTGGATTGGCCATTTTTTCTTGCCACGTTTATGTCATGCTTTATCCTCATGAATCATAAAAAATTAAATGAAGGCGGTTATTAAAAATCAGTTGAAGACCTGCCTTCTATTACCTGTTCCCTGCCTCTGCTCTGCCAAGCTGAACTCTAAACTATCAAAGTGTATACTGGTTCTGAAGAAGGTACTAATTAAAAACCAAACCCAACAAACGGGATATTCCATCGTGGATGACCTATACTTAAAAATGTGTTGTGTAAAGCTTTCCATATGGACTGGATGAATTCTGAAATGGTTGTAATGGCTGATACGAAGAAGCAAAACATTTATTTTGCAGTCCAGAGTTTTGATATTTGATGTGTTCTGAAACAGAAGAGGTATCTCAAAAGCGTGTCTGTGTTGTGTCCAAAAATGGATCTTGCAGGTTATTCCATTTGCATCCTGTCCTGTAAAGCACAAGGCAGTTCAGATTTCTCCTCAGACACTCCTTATTGAAAATGCAGCTCCTATATTACTGACTTCACAGATCTTTTCTTTGGTAATGACTGCATCCAACAGAACCTTGTAACTTACTGGATTTCTGTGATTTCTAGTTATCTTTTATGTTGATATTGCACTGCAGGTCCTTAGCCTGTCTTCGCTGCTGTTGTGCAATAGTAGCACTTAGGACATGTGGCATCTCTGAAAAGGAGACATACTAAATTAAGTATATAATATATATACACATGTATTTTTGAGCATTGGCGTGTGATGTCTGGAAATATTTTGGGAGTTGTGAAAAAAAAATTAAATCTGTTGTGATAGACATCTAGAAACTAGGCAATGTCTCAATACTTATTCCAGACCTGTATTCTATGAAAAACGAAGAACACATGTAGTGGCTTAGACCAAGAGTCCATCTATTGATGTAACCAGTTTATGAGCTCTCACATAAAGAGATTCTGTGTAATATTCTTGATAGGCATAGGCCATGAAGAAGTTTTGCAACCCAGTTGACTGAAATCACTGTAGCATAGAAACTTGCTTTTTACGTGCTATCAGCTGTTGCATTCCCAGCAAACCCCCAGCAACCTGGGACTAATGGTTCCAATAGCCCTAGCTAATAAGCTGGTTGCCATCTGGCCGCCAGCAATCAAGAGGGCATTAGGTGGATGCAGCAGCTCTAAGCCAGCTAAACCAGCCAGTGTTGTCGAGGAGATCAGGCAGCCTGTCCACCTGCAGTTGTAGTAGTAGATTTGCCAGTTTGAATTTGCAGGAATTGATGCAATGTACTGTCAATCAGACTGGCTTCAGTGAGGCTCCAAAGCAAAAGTAACAGTAGTGTTCCTTACTTCCCAGGAAGAAAAATCAGCATTGATACAGGAAGACACAGACTGAAGGAATTTGAAGGAAACACAAGTGAACAGTTGGCTGTAACTGTGGTCTGACCAAGTCAGAGAGTCTAATTAGTGCTAATTTGGTTCTAAATTAGCAAGAGGTGACTAATTGGAACTCTGTGAGATTGCAGAAAGTAGATGTTACTGATCTTAGAGAAGCGTGAAGCAAGTGGAAACATTTTCTTGTTTGTTTGTGGGGTTTTTTTTAAAAAAAGTAAAAATATACAAAGTAGCAGAAAATTAGTTTCTCCTTCCATTAAACATTGAAATGATATGTATTTTCAGGCTGAAATTGTAGCTTCTTGCATACATTAGGGTCATATTTTCACCTATACTGCATAAAACTTGAACAAAGGACATGGGATCATTTAGAGTGAAATTAAATTAATCCCTTTGAAGTACTTTAGTGTGTTTCATATCCATTTATATATAAACCTTTACCAAACGAATCTTGTTGCAGTTTTTGATTTTTGGCACACTACACGCTGTAGTAAAAGTCAGACCCTAGGATGAAAAATACTTCAGAATTATGTGACACTCCTCTATGTGGAGCACAGGGTGACACCAGTCAGATTTTCATAGGCAGGAGTTGAAAGTGACAGTAACTTGGCTTCATTCCAATTCAATCTTTGATCTCCACCATTTCAACAAAGTATTTGTTCTAAGTTCTTGTTATTATTAAATGTTCTGTTCAGATTTTATCTCTCTGAATCAAAAAAGCTGTCAGGAAGATGTTACTGTCAGTAATAAATTGATAAGACGAAAGTAGGAGGGGAGCTGAATCCTTACCGGTTTATTGCTTGTCAGCTGAATAGTTTTATGTATACTACACCAAGTTCTTCTCGTAAAACATATGACTACACAACAGGACAAAACTGTTTCATTTGTTTTTAAATTAAACAAGGAAATAGAAAGATAGAAAACTGTGATATAGTAATTATATATGAACAGCATGAAACATAAACACATTAATACTTGACCACTGGATGACACTGTTGTCTCAAGTAGGTAAACTAAAAAAAGTGTATATTATGCTTTCTCAGTAGTAATTTTTCAAATTATTACTACATTGTCCCATTTATGATATTTATAATTTCTTCAGACAGTCCTCTGTGAAGAAGTTAATCTAAAATGTTAGGTCAAAAAAAATTATATGCCATTTTTGTTATGTCTCCTAGTACGCCTAGAAGTTTCAAAACTTTTCAGCGTTAGGTTTTAGTACTTTGTCCATACCTGTTTGTGTGGAATATAGTTAGCAATGCTTCACTTTCCTATCTGATAAGCACCTGTTTTGAAATGATACTTGGTGTTCTGAATCCTAATTTATCCATTGTGTGGCTCTGAGTTAATTGCCTTTTCAGAAATTCTTGTTCCTCAAAAATTTTCTGTTGGCTCTTTCTAGACCTACTTAACATGTCCAAATATTAGATAACCTAGAGTACTGAAGGTCTCTACCAGTTGACAAAAAAAAAGGCCTCTTCTTGGGGCAGTGAAATGTTCTAAAGGACCATCTCCACATTTCTTTTATAAAGAGCACATGAGGTGCTTTAATTTCCAACCGGGCCAGCTGTTTGCACAATACATGTCAAATGACAGCTTTGTCAGGGTGGCTGCTTTAGTCTGCTGCATACAAAGATTTAAAGATCTGTTTTCCTTCAGTAGAGTACTTGTTCCTGTACTCATCCACAGTTGGGGTTAAACAGTTACAACTACGAAAAACAGTGGAAATTTACTTGTTCTTTGAAATTTTAATGAAATACTGAGTCCAAAGAAGCACTGGGTAGAACTGAGACAGCAAAGGACAGATTGCCTTGATTTCATGAATATAAGAGACAAATGGACATATTATCCCTTCAGTAGACAGTGCTATTGGAAAATTTTATCACCTAAACTGTAGCAAATGACATATAGCATTAATATCAAAATATGTATATCAAATTATTACTGTTGCATTGTTTTCCATTTCCATTGCATGGATGATGATAATTCTGTGCACAGAAAATCAATGTGGAAACAGTAAACTTGCATATAGAATACCAAAACCTATTCAAAATTAGATCTTCATTTTGTGATAAGCTTTGTAGGGAGACAATATTGTGTACAGGTGGGATTAAAGCCTGAAATGATCATTTCTTTGCCATTAGAGCAATCATGCAGTGTCATGGGATTTAGTGTTAGGCAAAGAGAGTGCACAGCTTACATTTTGGCTAAAATAACCAAAATGTTGAGGGGATTTTTATTGTTAACAGTCATAAGGACAAAGGAACTTAAAAATACAGGAAGAGGTTTTTTTGAAAAATGTTGGCTTCTCCCTAACTTCAACATTAAAGATCTCAGTTTATTAGAAAGCTGTTGTCCTTATTGCAATTAAAATAGCCATGTTTTGCAGTTTTGTGTTAGAATTCTATTGCAGATGACTTCATTGCATTGGTAGCACGGATCTAGACCTCTTTGTAGAGTTCTTTCTTTCATAATAGTATGATAATATGTAATGAAGTTTGATTTTTAATTTCTGTTTGGATTTATATAATGTGTCCTACCCTGTCTCGGTCACAGACAGTTGATGGAAAACAAACAAGTTTAAAAGAAAATAGAAGTGATGCTTTGTTTTGCTTTGGTTTTCATGCTACTACTAACTGGCTTTTTTTTGTTCTTAGGAAAATTAAGTTTCGGTCCTTAAATTTGAATTTACATTTCATAGCAGTTTTGCTGCATCTAAAACAAATGAATGGGGAATCAGAAATTTTCTCTAAAATTCTGCTGTAGGAGTGATATTTGGCAATGGGGTTTGAAAGGCAAGCTGCTGCTTTTGATTAGAACTCAGAAGTAGTTCTGGATCATGAAAGTAGTGAGGCAGAACTTTAGGTTAGGTTAAGCATTAGTTTAGATACCAGGAGCTGTATAGAAAAGTGTAGTAGCAAGAAGATACTATTATATTTTGTTAAGTACTTTGAAAACTAACGTTCCAAAGCCTTCAGAGTGTCTGTGCACACCAACTATGCTTAAAGCAATAGTTCAGAATTATTTTCTTATGGTACTGAATAGGGGATTCTATTCATGTCTCAATGAGAGCGCTAAGACAGTTTGCTAAAAGTGTCATATTTCCTCTGGTTTAAGCACTTCTCCATATTCCCCCTCTCCTGACAAATGGAGGAGGTAATTATTTGAATCCCAAGGAAGAAAGAAAAAGTTCAAAACTGTAGAAGAATAGACTGAAAAAAATCCAGCAGAGTATGGCTGAGAATGGGGACTGGGGTAAGTTAGGGAAATTATAACTGGCTAATGATTTGATGAAAGGGTATATCCTTACATTCAGAAACAATTATTTGAAATACACTGCGATTTCTTTGCACACAGGAAACATCCAAGTTAAAATTGAGTTAATCTGAACCAATGTATTTTGGCTAAGTATCTCAGTTAAGAAGATATAGAATTCACTTCTCTAGTTTCAGAATTCTTGTACAGTTTCAAAAATAGTGTTCATAAATAGATATGTATGTTGTTCCAGATTTATGTATCAAATATGCAGATAAATGCTGCTATATGAGTACTTTCATATTTCTCATATCATGCATTGCTGATTTGTCTATGAAATAGTATTAAGCACACCTTATAAACTATTATATCTTTTAGGAGGCTTGCCGGGAGGAGCAACTTATCTACAGACTGATGAGACAATCTCAGCAAGAGCGAAGGATTGCTGTTCAACTCATGCATGTTAGACATGAAAAGGAAGTGTTAAGGCAAAACAGAATTTTCAGGGAAAAACAATATGAAGAAAGAAGACTGAAAGAGTTCCAGGAAGCTCTTGATAGAGAAGCGGTAAAGGATTATTTGCTCCCTGAATTGCTATAGCACTATTACAGTACTTTGTATTTTCAACTGTTAGAATTTAGAACTTTTCTAGGGACAGAATGATTTAATGACGAATGTATTGCTTTCATCTAGCCTCAAGGTTACAACTAAGTTAATAAGGGATAAAACTTAGCAACTTAAAGTCTAATTTTGATCTTTTCTTCCAAGCTAATTTTAACTTTGTAGGGAAACATCTCTGTATGCTGAAAGGTAAAAGGCGCGGTCTTGCAGGGGCAAAAAAAAGATAATGGCATAAAATCTTGCTTAAGAATCATGTTTTCCCCTTCCTTTAATCTGTTAACATCCATTGTTGACAACTGCTGAGGGATTTTCACTCGTGAGTGCCAATTTTGATCTGGGAGCTTGGAGCTGATTAATAAATTAAAAGAATTCATAGTCCTATGTGAACTGCCAAGTGCTATGCCCAGAGTAGGCCACAGTGTGATGGTAGTGATCTTACTTTTACCTGCCAAACACAATTAGCATCTTCAGATCTTCCAGCACAGCTGGTGTTCTATGTAATCAGCAGCTATAGCTGTTGATCACAACATCTCTTTAACTGTGCTTTTGGTCCGGAGAAACACACCATCACAGGAACTGGTATTAATTTTCTGCCATGACCAGACATGTTTCTTAAAGATCAAACAGCATTTTTAAAATTGTTTGCAGATCAGTATCTTGTAAGTTAAATTACTTGTGACATATTCTAAACACACATTTCATTGCGGGTTTCAGTGGAACTAAGCCTTTGCCAATGCATCTGCAGAGTGGTTCCTCAGGAAGAGTATACAGCATCTTTTCATGTTTCCCTGCCCCCAAGGACTGAGTATATTCTTAATCTGGTATTCATGAAATAGGCAATATATTTATCCTTTATTTCAATATACATTAGCGGTTAGAAGGCAAACAAACTGGAACTTATAAAATTACTAGAAATTTATAGATGTCTCTGTGTGTTAATTTGATTGATGGCTATCCAACTCTGGTGAGAATCTAGCCGGTTTAATTTCTTTAGTTAAATGAGCGAATTAATTTTTGTTTCCAGAACTGTGCATTCCGCACTTTAATTTTCATTGCAATCTCAAATTTGTTCTTTAAAAAAACTTCTAGGCTCTTGCAAAACAAGAAAAAATTGATTATGAAGAACAAATAATCAAAGAAAAAAAACGTCACGAGAAAATTGCTGTTGAAAGAGCTCAGGCTCGTTATAAAAAGCATTATTCTATATGTCGGGAAATGATCGACCATATTGTTGATTTGTCAACAAAAGTAGGAGAATATCGTATACTGACAAACAAGTGAGTATGCAGTTAGGCAAAACTAAAATAGCTATTGGGTAGCTGTTGGCTTCGTTATTCAAATTTATCTTACAAGACAGCTCCAATTTATGGGGATTCACTGATGTGTAATACAGGGTGAACTAACTCTAAAGCCTTTGCATAATTTCTTGAAAATTAACCAACTTGAATCCTCAGGAGTCCGAGTGTCACTAATTCTTCTACTTGTGCAACTGCAGAATTCCTTCATAAAAATGTTCAGATTCCTTAGTTTAAAAGTTAAAAACTGAGTGGTGCTCACCTCATTCTAGGTTGCTGCATTAGCTGTACGCTTCCTCAGTGTAATATAAACAGAATGAATTTCCCAAGATATATCTACCTGCCCGGACTGTCCTGAGAGTAGCAGTTCAGTCCAGAATATTCCAGGTCTTACATGCTGTGATTGCCTGTTCTGATGCACTCTAACGGTGCAGCATTTCTGAGAAGATCCTAAAATGGCAGCAAGGTGTCTGTAATGTATGAGTCTTTCCAAAACACAGAGCATTGTTGCTGTTGTTCTTTCATTAGTATTCAGTGATTAGACCTGGGGTATGGCATACTAGAAACTATGCCAAAGTCTTCATTGCTTTTTAGTGTAATTGGGTGTTAAAATAATAAAGCTGCAACCATATGAAACACATATGATTATATTTTATGGAAATTATATAAACTTAGGCCTAATAGGTCTAAAATGGTCAGTTTAGATACAGTATAGTGATGATTTGATGATTTTCTTGTCTGACACAGTCATGGTTCCAGTGTAAACTAGTGTCACATTTGCTGGTACTGGGTGGTACACAGAAATATGTACAGATTTCTGAAATATGCTTCCAAAATACGCATATTGAGGTTGTATCTGTGCTTACTGCCACTGCACGTATGCTTTGTCTGTGTTTCTGTGGACTTCATTATGCAGGCTAGATACAGTGCAAGTTCAATTATTTTTGAATTTATTTAAAGGTGTAACATATCGCTTATTATTAAGAAAAGAGAAGGTCCAAAATGATGTAATTTTAAGAAATAATAAAACCTTCATTTTGACTGTATGTAGCAGCCATAGATTTTTAATGTGACGTATGTCAGCATCTTGTCTGTATTTAGCTTGCTTTGTGCAGGTTGTCTTGTTTCATATGAGTATTTTTCCTTTGTAAAAGAAAATAAAATTAATTACTCATACAATCCTGAATTAATTTTAGCTTCCAGGAAAAAAAATTATAGATTTTTGGTGAGTGCAGGCCTTGCCCTCAAAAAAGGAAGAATATTTTGGAGCAAGGAAAAGTAGCTATAGCAGAACTGTTACTACATAGTCCTGCTAGCCAAATATTGTGTGATGACATATTTGTGAAAATACAGAACCCTGTAAGTGCCTACTGCTGTCATATAAGCACTTATATAAGACAGTAGTAATTATAGAAAGCATCATAAACTGTATCTGGTTTAGCATATGCTTGCTGTGTTTCTTGTAAATTTGGATCTACTGTTCTCAGATAGGTAACTCCTTTAATATTTGTTTTGGAACTCATTCTTTTTCTTTGTCTTCTGCAGCAAAATTCCATTAAAACTGATGCGTGATTGGAAGGAATTTTTTGTTAATGAAAAACCAATATATGAACAAGCCTCAATTCAACCTTTGCCAAAGGAACCAAGCCCGGAACAACTTGTAGAGCTGAATAAAATGAATCTGTTAGATGAAAAAGATTATGATGAATACAAGGTACATCAAGCTGATAGGACATAATGGAAGATAATACACCTTGATTTTTCATAATCGTAAACATTTTGTTGTGATATTTCTTTTTTGACTAGTGTCTGCTATCTGAATTTGACGTGTATTTTCTTTTCATTGCATGAGGTTCTATATGAAATATATGACTATGTATTATTTTGGCAGCACTGGAGAGCTGGCGCAACTCTAAAACTGTTACAATTTCATTCTTCTATATAACATTGGTTGTAGTTCTGTCTTGAGTTCAGAGGAGCAACATGTAAATTGCAATGCAATTAATTTTAACCTAATTGGAATTTGAAAGTGTGCTTAATATATTTTGCCTTGTTGGCCTTATTATCATGGTTTGAAAGTCTGTAACAGATGCCTGCTGTAAGATCCGTCATCCAGATGACCCATAGGCATTCGATAGGGCTTCCACAACCACCTTTGTTGACTTGTACAAATTCCGCATTCTTCTTAATATAAAGTGTGACTCTTCCTTTTCTTCTTCCTGGCCTGTTTTTACAAAATGATCCTCCACTCATGTGAGTTGTCTCACCATGCTTCAGTTATTCCTATCATATCATAACTTTCTGACTGGTCACAGAGCTCCTGTTCCTCCAGATTGCGTGCATATGTATACATAAGCTTTGAGGTATCAGCTAAGGAACATCTGCTGCAGCTCTGGTTGCGCTGAGTTGTTTCCCAGTTGGATGCAAGTGCATGAGCTTTGCTGCTTTCAACCCAGTCCCCCGAGTCCTTCAGTTTACAGCCTGCATCACCAAGTTGGCGAATTTGCTGCCAAAAATTCACTTACTTTTTCTAGACAGGTGGATCGCTGCCCTCCATAAGAGGCTATAGTCATCAAAGAATGTCCCATTGTCATAAAAACCAAAACTCTCATGATGGTACCAGCCATAAAGCCAGAAGTCGATTTGCATTGTATTAATACATAAAGTATTTTAAGACAGGTATAGTCTAGCAGTCTTCTGATTAAAAGGACAGGAAATATGAAGGGTGTGTACTTTGAATGAAGAGCCTGTTCCCTTTGGAACTTTTCCTACAGGTCTGATAGAATGTAAAACAACTGATCCGTCTCTGCTTATATGTTTAAAGAAGAATGGTTCAGACAGGACAAGGATTTGATTTTTTAATCATGCTTTTTCAATTACATATGAAGAAGTATGTTTCTGAGATACATTAGACATGCAATATTGTGCTACTCAAAAAGATTTTTAATTTGTGTTTACTAATTAAAAATAGTTTATATTTTCATTTTGAGTGATGATTAGTTATGTTAGTCTATCTAATGCATATATATTCAAAGTGAACACTGATCAACTTCTGTGAGTAGAATGTATGTCATTGATGATAGCAACATCAGAAAAAGATGGTGTTGGTGTTGCATTTTCTTCTCTATTGAATGCATGTTAGGCAGACATTTATTTGAAATTTTTATCCATAAAAATTTTCAAAGATTTATGTGTGGTATTGTGCAATAATTTTGCCCAGTTTTTAGAGTTCTGAATGCTAGGATAGCATATTTCTGTTCAAAAAGCTGATATTGATTTATTCTGTGGTACTAATGAAGTTACTTTTCATCTTTATGAAATTAGAAAAATTGATTCTACCAATGTATGAAAATGATTGTAGAGTACTTGTGTCGTTCAGCAAAATATTAGTGCTTCATGATTATGACATATTTATTGCTTTTAACAAGGGTCTATTCTAAAAATTATTTTACTATTTAGTACGATTTAGATTTGGTTATTGTATGTGTGTCTGTATGAATACATATCTCTAAAAAGATGAAAGACAAGACATATTGACAAATTGTATGGTAACTTGTCATTTATACAGAGTATGACAGGGGAATGGGTTCCATCTGAAGACAACAGAGAAAACAAACCTCCTCTTAATAATAACATATTGGGTCATGTGCTACATAGAATGATGGAGCTTTTCTATCCTCCAAAACCCAAATCTTCAGCACCTGTATTTCCTGCGTTTCCTATCAAGGGATGTATTTTGGGGAAACCTCTTAGTGGAAAAACTACCTGTGTAAAGTTTCTTGAAAAAGGTAGAGGTGTTTGTGTTTTGTTTTGTTTGTTGTATTTTTTTATAAAATTCCTAAAAATGCTTATTTGTGTTAAAATCTAGCCATTGCAATGCAAATAATTTGAGCAAATCCTTTCATTACTACCACTTTAACCTGTGTTTGTATTTTGCAGGGATTAGTTGTAAGTCATTCATTCATTGTCTTCCAAAATAAGATTTAAAACATCTGAACTTGAATATAGTGCTACTATACTATTACTTTGGTGTTTGCTTTTGGCAAACTTCGCTGAGGATGTTTATTATAGAAGAGACTAGCAAGGTCACTATGTGATTGTGGATACACACTGTGCAGTAGTTACAGAGAAGAGATAGTGGAAACAACTTATATCAAAAGCCCGAACAAAAGGAATGATGCTTTACTTTTCATGTAATAATGCTGTCTTCCTCTCATTAGTTTAATTGACACTAGCAGTCTCTCTATACTTCTGCTCTACTCAAACTGTAAGGTTACCTGATATTTTTTGTGTATTAGTTTGCAACATTCAGGTACTGTCTCTTGATAGTCTGGTTCAGGAGGCCATCCATGCTTCTCTTAAAAATGAAATGAAAGATGAAGACAACATAATTCCACAGGAAGTAGACCCATATGGGGAACAAAATGAGGTAAGCATTTTTGTTAATTTCAGTTTTGGCTCAAATAGGGACCTGAAGGTGATATATATAAGGAAGAAAGCACAATTGTTTCAATTTTGTACTCAATTTCAAACTTAATTATTGACTTACAAGACCTCAAGAGCCCACTTCCATTGCCAGGCTTGTTTTTCCTGTGATATGTAGATCCCTTTCTAATCTATTTCCTTTCTTAATTAATACAAGGTCCAGGAGGACTTACCAGAATTGCCACTGGAAGTTCTACAGAAAACGCCAACAGAAATATCTATCAATGCTACTGAAGGTATGTATCTGTGTTATTTATATATGTGTATATATATGTTTATAAAATATTATTTTAATTCTTATCTTATTAGATTTACAAGGTCGTTCCTCTTTCTCTTTTTCCTCTGTACATTTGACATTTGAGCTTTCACTGTAGTTTCCATTAGAATTTCCTGTTTCCACACATTCCTAGTGTCTGGGAGCAGCAAGTACAACCTGCTCCATGAAGGAAGGGACAATAAGTGATGAGGGTAAATAGCAAAGCAGAAATCATCGACATTCATCAACAAAGAGTGAGGATATTGACTGAAGTCCAGGTCACATTCAGGTTTAAAGACATTGATAAGTGTGAACCTCTGGTGGTAACCCAGCTATTCTGAGGTCAAGCCAGAAGCTCAGCAGATGTGGATCAAAGTCAGAATCAAGGAAATAGAATACAGCCTGGAGATGTCTGCTACACAGCTGTAATGTACTACAGGCGGGGTTCAGGATGAGAACTTCAGCTTAAACGTGGCTTCCAAAAGAAGGGCAAGCCCTTACCTGCCCTCTCTTTCCTTAGAACAGATCTTTAGAACAGGTCTTTACAACAGATCTTATCAACAGAGGAACTTGCACTGGTCTCTTAAACTCAGAACTGGTCAGTTAAACTCAGAATCACAAAATGGTTGAGAGTGGAAGGGACCTCTGGAGATATCTTCTAGTTCAATACTCCTCAAAGTGCAAGTTATTCAGGACCACATTCAGTTGGCTGCTGAACATCTCCAAGGATGGAGCAGCCACAGTGTCACTGAGAAGTGTGTTCCAATATTCCATAACCGTTGCAGTTAATATTTTTATGCCTACATGGAATTTCTTGTGGCTGTTTGTGTCTGTTGCCTTTTGTCATTTTACTTGGCACCTCTTAGAAGAGTCTGCCTGCTCTACTCCTCTGTCATGCCCCAGGTATCTATATGCATTGATAAGATTCCACTCAGGCCTTGTTCTCTCCAGGCTGAACAGTCTCAGGTCTCTCAGCCTCTTCTTGTATGGCAGGTACTCCAAGATCTTGTATTTATCAAGGCCTTTCTTTGGACCTGGTCCAATGTATCCATGCCTTTCTTGCCCTGAATGAGTTCTGAACTGGACACAACACTCCAGATACTGTCTCACCAGGGCCCTATCTCCTTATCATAGTCCATAATGCTGTTATCTTTCTTTGCTGCAGGGGCACATTGGTGGCTCGTGGTCAACTTGTTCTCCTTCAGGGCCTCCTGGCCTTTCTCTGCAAAGCTGCTTTCAAGGACAGTTGGCCCTCAGCTGATACTGAACCACCACCTCATTGTAGAAGGCTGTCAGGTATAATTTTTCCTTGAGCCTGGCAGTTCAGCCAGGTTTCAGTCCACCGTCATGTCCACTTACCTAGTCCATACTTCATCAGTTGTTCTATGACGATGTTAAGGAAGATAGTGTGAAAATGAAAGACAAACAATATCCTGATCATCTCTCAACCACTGAGCTCTCACCTCCTTGTAGAAAGCCATCATGTTAGTAAGGTATTATTTCCCCTTCATAAATCCATGCTGACAACTCCCAGTCCTCTCCTTGACCTTAATGTGCTTGGAGAAGGTGTCCACGCTTGCGTGCTCCATCAGTTCCCACGTTTCCATCCCACTGAGGTGAGGCTGAATGGGTTGTACCTCCCCAGTTCTTCCTTCTTGCTTTCCTTGAAGAGAAGAGTGATGGTTGCATTCTTCCTGTTGTTGGGAATCTGCCCCAGTCACCATGACCTTTCAAAGATTATAGAGTGGCCTAGCAATGACATTGGCCAGGTTCCTTGGTACCCGTGAGTGTATGCAATCAGATCCCACAAAGTTATATTTCACGTTTATTTAAATGTTCCTTAAGCTGATCCTGCTCCACCAAGGGTGAGTCTTTTTGCTACAGCTTTTCCTGCCAATCTCAGGGGCTTGGGATTTTTGAGTGTGACTTTTACCAGTAGAGACCAAGACAGAGAAGGCATTAACTGTCTGGTTTTTTCATGTCTCCTTCAGGAGGCCTACATTCTCCCTACTCTTTCCTTTGCTGTGGTGATACTTGTAAAAACTCTTCTTGTTGCCCTTCTGACCAGACATAAGACAAGGCCTCTTCCCCATGAGAACTGTCAAGCATTGAAAGAGATTGCCTGGAGAGGTAGTTTGATCTCCATCCTTGGAGATTTTCAAGCTCACACTGGCTAAACAACTGAGCAGCTTGACCTTTTAACTGATGCCACTTGGAGCAGTATGTTGAACTTGAACTAAATGAGCTCCAGAAGTTGCTTCCTATCTGTCAGTGATCCTACGATTCTAACAATTGTGTATACCTTTCGTATTGATTTCTTCAGAGTACCATAATAACGCAAGTACTTTACTATTAATCTATAGTAATAAATATAGTAATAGTATTGTCGTAGTTCATAATGTACCTGTTTCAGGCAACTATCCTGTCCAAAAGGATCCATCTGGACAAGAACTTAAATTGGATAACAGTCAGGATAACTTATGCAAGGTTTGTAATCCAGTTTTACCTTCTTCTTTATAAAGATGCATTAGTTAAAGTGGTTAAATTATTTAAATGGTGACATCCTCTCATCATTCTGAATTTATTTTTTGACCTGACTTGATATATTGAAATATGAGAGAAGTTTATTATGAAGACTTTTTACTGTGTATGTTGGTTAAAGTTGTACATTGTTAAGGTTTTGCATCTTCTTGTTAAATCTTACGGATGCCACTTTCTGTGTCATTACTGAGTTAGCAAAAAACGTATTCCCAATCTTGCTTCTGCCAAGCACACCATTCGCCCCATGACAAGGTTTATTTTCTTTATGTTCAAAATACTTAATACTGCAATGATCTGTCTGACTTTATTGCTCTCTCTGAAAAACTCTTCAAAATCTAGGATATAAAAGAATCCCTGTAGAACTAATGAAGTTGAGTGCTACTGAAGTTGAGTGCCACTTTATTTTTAATTTCTTGGCCTTCATATCCTTTTTTTCTCAACCTTGTTTCTTTCAGGTATTTTCATCAGTATAATAATGGAAATTAGTTGGAGATTTCAATTAAATTTGGCCTTTTTTAATCAGTTGAAATTATTACTCCTTGATAGATAGCAATAAATACAATAAATAACACAATTAAACTTAAATTTAAATAAATAAATGTATAGTATAGAAAGTAGAATCATACTTTTATAACAGTATTGTGAACATTCTGAGCATTTCAGCCTTACACTTCACTCTTCCACAGCTATCTGCACGTGCCCAGCTTGGTGCCGCATCACAGAAATTGTTGAAGAAAGGAAAAAGTATTCCCGATGAATTACTAATTGACATCCTATTGGAAGCCATTAAGTATGAAATTGTGTAGCTTTTTTTCTTCAGTTATTTAGAATGTAATTACACAGTTTATAGTCTAGATTCAGCCATTGCTCTTTATTAAGGTATTTTTTGAACACTGGAGTCATCTTCTTAGAAAGTGAAGCTAATTAGTGAAATGAATTAATGCTCATTTTATGCTAGCAGTAGAATGCTAGCAGTAGATTCTAGCCCTAAATTATGCAGACATTATTATAAACTACTGAAGGTAAATAAAAATGTATTTTTAACTATCACACAGTCATTAAATATAACTGACTACATTTTGTTTATTAGTTGAAAGCTATTCAGCATTTTTTTTCTTTTAGATTTCTATTTTTTTAGATTTCTTTTAGATTTAGGATAATGCATCATCCAAGCATTCACACATCACCTGACTTATTTTTCTGTACAGAAAATTGTTTCTGTTTGACAGAAAATTGTTATTTTATTCCTATTAGTATATGTTAAAGTAATGAAATGGATTTTGCTGTTTGTTAGTTTAGTGCAAAAGTTAGTAGATAAAATAGTGAAATGACACCTCTGATCATAGTCTGTATACAGACTATTTTTGAAAGCTTTTGTTTATCAAAACAGCAAAAATTGTTTTGTTTTTGCTTTTTACATTTTTGGTTCAGCTTGATTTTTTTTCTAGTTCAAAACCCATTGCTTTACAGTTTAAGTTTTAATGTTTTCTTTCACATTATGTATTCGTCAGGATGTTTAATGTACTGAATGCAGAATGAAAGACTGCTAGCACAGCCTTTTCTTTAGGGGTTACTATTATGCCATCAATTCACTGTATAGTTCTGGTTCTTCATTTACTTCTAGCCAAATACCACCAGAGAAGGGCTGGATGGTGGATGGGTTTCCAATGACAATTCATCAGGCCAAGCTATTTGAAAAAGCATATACAGGGATTGATCCAGAAGCAAAAGATGAAAATTCTGGAAAGCTCACACTTGTTACAGATTCCAGAGTCCCTAATGACCCTCCTGTTACCTCACCTGCCTTTGATGTTTGTGTGCTATTGGATATTTCAGACACCGTGGTACTGAAACGCTTGGCTAACTCAAAATGTAAGTTTCCAACTACTTTTAACAAGATTCTGATGTATGTGGAATATAAAGATTATTATAATACTGAAATGACAAAATTGCAAGTACTTTGCAACATAATAGCAATTATAGTAGCGTATTAATAGCATGATTTTGATAAACCTACTAAATTATATTATATTTATTATTTAATGTGATAATTATGCAATTAGAAATCTATTCTTTCTTCTCTATTTGTATGGCCCCTTTTAACTTTAATTGTGTAGAAGTACATGACTAGGTATAAGTATCCTGTTAACCCCAGACATTATTTACCAGATATACCTGTATGTTGTACTCACTTGAGTAAAATAGCATTATTGCACCACTTCTCTACATTTCACAGTATCACATTCATTAATTGTGCGATATCACCATGAATGCTTCCAGATTATTTCAAGCACTTTTGTTCATTTCAGACAAAGGCAGATCAGAAGTGTGCAAGTGCATGAGTGTATGCTTTTCTGTGTTGGTACTGAATTCTTACTGGAGTTGAGATAGCACAGTGGCTAATTTTAGATATCATCACATAAAACAGTAGCTGGAAAAAAAGGAATTACAGCAGGTGCAGAAATATACCTCATTATAAATGAGTATGTGGAAATAGTATTTTTCTGCTGGAGACACATTTAGAAAGAGATGAAAGAAAGGATAAAGAAAGGGATGTACCTACATTCATTCCCCATTTATTACGGCCTTTGTCTTGTCTTTAGTAAGTGAGCAATCAGAAATACTCAATGTTGGTCAAAATTGGCAAAGCCATGAAGGGCTTTTTGGGGGCTGTTTCAAAACCAGACCACGCATTTTTCATTACTCTTACTCACCTCGGCAAAATATAAATTCTTTTCATGAATGTGTCCCATGTTGTTGTTGTCTCCAAATTGTAAGAAGATTCCTTTCTGTCATTTTCACTGCAGCACTTATGTGGCACATGGCTTGAATTAAAGCACTATTTATGTAGGTAGGTTTGAAGATGAGGCAAAATCATTAGAGCTGTTGCTAACAATACAGTGAAGGTAAAACTGTAGACACTTGAAATTCTTGTTTATTTGAAGACCTTGTGTTGCCAAAACACTTTGAAAATGTGATAATACATGATCTAATCTCAGAAATACAAACAGAATTTCTTTCATAAAATGTAATGTGCTGGTAGAAAAAATCAAGAGGCAAAGGGAAAAAATGAGAAATCTATAAAGAATTGACTTGTTTCTGTTCAATTAGTTTTTTTTAAACCTAGAGAAGACTCAGAGTTTTGTGTATAGGTGCAGTGGAGTATTTGCCTATTATTGGGAAAGGAGTAACTGCTTCAAGAAGCTTCAGATTAGACTGAGAAAATACCTTCTATTTGTTAGAATAGATAAGGCTGAACTAGTCCATCCACAGGGACACTCCATCTGCAGTTGGCCTGGACAGGCACACACTCTTCTGGGTAAAAAGCTGGCTGGATGGCCAGGCTCAAATAATGGTGGTAAACGGAGTCAAATCCGGTTGGAGACCAGTTACAAGTGGTGTTCCCCAGAGTTCAGTGCTGGGTCCAGTCCTGTTCAATATCTTTATCTATTATCTGGACAAGGAAATTGAGTCCACCCTTAGGAAGTTTGTGAATGACATGAAGCTGGTGGAAGCGTCGATCTGCTTGAAGGAAGGGAGGCTCTGCAGAGGGATCTGGACAGGCTGGATGGATGGGCTGAGACCAACGGGATGAGGTTCAACAAGGCCAAGTGCAGAGTCCTGCACTTGGGATGCAACAACCCCATGCAGCGTTAAAGGTTGGGGAAGAGTGACTGAAGAGCTGCCTGGCAGAGAAGGACCTGGGGGTGTTGGTTGACAGTGGCTGAACGTGGTCCAGCAGTGGCCCAGGTGGCCAAGAGAGCCAATGGTATCCTGGCCTGTGTCAGACCCAGTGTGGTCAGCAGGAGCAGGGAGGTGATTGTGCCCCTGTGCTCAGCACTGGTGAGGCTGCCCCTCGAGTGCTGGGTTCAGTTTTGGGCCCCTCACTACAGGAAGGACACTGAGGGGCTGGAGCCGCGTGCAGAGAAGGGCAACGAGGCTGGTGAGGGGGCTGGAGAATAAGCCCTATGAGGAGAGACTGAGGGAGCTGGGGCTGTTTAACTTGGAGAAGAGGAGGCTGAGGGGAGACCTCATCCCTGAATACAACTGCCTGAAAGGAGGTTGTAGCGAGGTGGGTGCTGCTCTCTTCTCCCAAGTAATAAGTGATAGGAAAAGAGGAAATGGCTCAAATTGTGCCAGGGGAAGTTCAGACTACGCATTAGGAAAAAATTCTTCACTGAAAGTGCCGTCAGTCACTGGCACAGCTGCCCAGGGAGGTGGTGGAGTCACCATCCCTGGAGGTGTTTAAAAGGTGGGTAGATGAAATTCTTAAGGTTCTGGTTTAATAGTGGACAGGCACAGTTGGACTCAATGATCTCAAAGGTCTTTTCCAACCAGGTGATTCTGTGATCTCTACAACTGGAGATATTTCTGTGACTGCAAAGCATCCATCAGGAACTGTTAGTGCTATAACTGGCCTAGCATTTAAGCAGAGGACGAGGTCAGACACTGTCTTCAGGTCCTTTCCAGCTTTATTTTATATGATTTTCTCTGACCATTCCTTGCTTTTAGGAAGTTTGGCACCCAATTTTTAAATGAAGAAGATTAAGATCAAGAAACATTGAAATGTTTATTATTATTGTTATCTTACTTAGAGCAGATCACTACCTGCACAATTGTCTTTGTCAGCATATCCTCATATATACTCTTTCCCATACAGCAGATAAATCAGACGCATCTCAAATTCAACAGGAGGACAACAATAAAAATTCAGATACTGAAATCCAAGAAGAGAAGATTGACTTAGACAGGGATCAGGTGCTACATAGGTATGTATGAAGTACAAGAAAGTACATGTTAAAGCCTAAATAAGTACTTCCAATTTTTACACAATATAAATAGTCCTAGAAGATAAGAATTGCTGTATTTTGATTTTCCAATGTCTTCTTCCAAGGAGTATTTCTTCTTCAGATACATATTGCATGAATCATACATATATATATATAGATAGATATACATGTATCTAAACATACCTGTATCTGAGATATGTCATATATTATGTGACTGCCCTTGAGTGAAATATGCTTGATTTGAGATGCAGATTTTCTAAAATTATATGTTGCACTTTTACATTTAGAAAAAAAGTATATTTTAGTTGAATCATTAGATGTTTAACTTTAAATTAATAGCAAAATCATGAACAAGTTTAGTCTCTGTATATTTGATACTATTAAGTATTTTAGACTTACGTTATTGATTATTATTGGTTTAGTTGTGATATAAGACAGCTAGATTTAGCTTATAAAAAGAAAGAATAAGAAATATATGACTATTTAAGATTTTGAAAATTTTCCTGTGTTGAAGATGAAAGAGTTGATGTGGATGGAATAGTATTTTGAAAAAAATATTGGTTGGATTTGTTTTACTATTGAATTAGATGTTCTGTTCTTTCTTTTGTTTATTAATTTGGGGAAATGTTTACTTTGCAATAGTTAAATTTTAATTTTATACATTACTTCGATTTTTGTAGCATTTCAGACTTTCTAGAGACGTGGCCAATATTAGAGGAATGGTTTTCAGTCCATCAAAATATTCTAGTGAAAGCTGATGCAGAGGCAGAAGCAAGTCTGGTGTGTGAAACAGTGAAGGAAATTATAATGGAAGCAATTGCCAAAAATCAGAGTAGAAGTAAGTTTTTCTGTTTCCTGTTTGCAATTCAGTAAGAAAAGACTTTGTGCTTTGTGATTAACACTAATAGTTAATTTGTAAAACTGTATGGTAACACCCATTTTCAGTGGGTCTGCAAGGCTTTGAGGTTGCATGAGATAGTGAGAACTGCACCAGAACTCTGAACTTTTCTGCTATGTTTTTACCTTTTCAGAGGATAGTTGCAAAGATAATTTGAGAAAAGTTTTAAAATATTTTAAAGATTCAAGTGGATTTATTTTAATTCCCTGAAGTAAAGAGTTACTTAATTCAGTCCTTTCTTCCTGCTGTAAATATTATGGCTAGAGTCTTCACCATATGGGATAATATAACGGTATAGGACAGACTAACTTGCCATTCTCATCATATATTGATATCAGCAGCAGCTTAAAAACATGGATAACTCAGAGTGGTTTTGACATCTGTTTTGGTACATCTTTATTCCATTTTTCCTCTTAGTCTCATAAAAGTGAAGAATCACTTCAAAAAAGAAAATTGATGAAGTATCCAAGGGAAAATATGTGTCAAGTAAACCAGGAATAGTAGACTTCTGAATAACCGTTTTTTTTCTTCATAATTATTAGGAGAATGTCTTCATGTGTCTTCTACCACCACCAACAAAAAAGTATTAGCTTGAAAAGCACGCTTTATAATAAAAGTTTATAGAGTGCTGCTGCTGCATGAGTTTTTGTTTTCATGAAAAATTCTTCGAAAAATCACACCTGACAGAAAATTGGATGGAGTGTTTTCGAAGAGCTACCTGGTTGGAATGGTGGGGTTTATATGTTTCATGTAATTCATAGCCCTGCTGGAATCAATGACAAAATTCCTATAGGTGCAAATGGAGTAGAGATTTTTCTGGTTTGAATACAGCTATCCTGTGGAAGTACTGTAAAGGACTGTTTACTTCTTATAGAGAAATAATACTTGTGGTCTGTTAATGATGTCTAATTTCGTATTTATGTTAATAGTTTCCAATCAGTCCTTCAGTATTAGGTTCATATGAGCAAAACAGAGGTATGAGAATGTGTATTAATTAGTCAGACATCAGTAGCATTCTGGGAGTTCCATGGCAAAACGAAATCAAGAGATTAGTTCTCAAAATATTTAGTAGAAGCTGAAGTTGGAATATTTTATGGGGCCAACAGTTTTGTTCTTATATAAACTTAAATATGGGAAATGATAGTAATTTCGTTGAAGCATTTAGCAAGTCAGTAATTTTAAAAGGCAGATTTGTTACACTTTAAAACAGAACACAACTATTCTTTAAGCTTCTCTAAAACAAAAAGACAAGACTATTACGACAGTTGTTTAATGCAAGCCTATTTATTTTGTTTGAGTGTTTTCAAATCCATGTCAAAACTGGCCAGAATGCCTGGAAGTGATTCTGAGCAGCTAATTAATATTAACTTAAAAATGTAGTAGTTATAGGATCCTTCTGTGATCCCTGAAGAGATGCTGATGTTTTTTCCAGAGGTCAGTTCAGATTCTTGTGTTGAATCATGCTCTGAAGCTGCTAACTAACTACATTCAGTATTATTTGGTTTACTATAGGTCAGCAGGGTTAGTTTTTCTTGCTTCTTTCTCTAATTCATGGTCTACAAAATATTGAATCAAGTATCTTGAACTTATCTGAACAACATGGATGTTTAGTTCTGTTTATTGATACTTAAAATACATTTGAATGATTGTACATTCATATATAAAAGGATCTGCTCAAGAAAAATCACCAGGAGAAAAGTTTTCACAAGTTACATCTCAAGATCTGCCTCCTCCCATTCCTGTGGCACCATCGCCAATTGAGCCAGGATCAGATGAATGGATTTATGTAGATGAACCATTACCCAAGGTACATTCATTCATGATTAAATGTTAGATATATTTTTCTCAGTATTTTGTGCTTATTCTACCTAAACATTTTGTCTCATTGCATGTTATTTTCTTCAGTGCTTTTCAATGAAAGATACACTTGTACTGTATTATAAATATCTAAAAGCCCAAATAGCAGTTGCAAGTAAAATATATAGGATCAGGAAACATACTTTAAAATTTTAGTCATTTTTTGTTTTCTAAATTCTTCACAATGATAAAGAGCAAAACATGGGTGCCAACATAATAATAGTTTTTAATATTATGAAATACAAGCATAGACTTAGTGCATTAGTTTCCTGTCTCTGACAAGGGCCGGTTGTGGATCTTGTAGAAAGAAGATAGGAATAGGGGGAGTGTGCACCAATATTTTCCCTAGGATACTTTTTCTAACATGTTTTCCCTGAGGACGTTTTCCTAGCTTCCACAGATCTGAAACTTAGATGTTTCCTGAGTTACCTTTATATCTGCATCTTTATGTTTAGTAGCCCTCAATGAAATTTTATTCCATTTTTGTATCTAGTTGCTCTTTTTGGAGAAACTTACTTTTTGGTCTCCATGATATAGGCTGTATAATTATGCTCTTTCTGAAAAAATATTTCTGTCTCTTTGCTTTAAACCTGTTGTTTACTTGGATCTCACTTTTATTGTGAGATACAATAAATAATAATTCTATAATCACCCTTTGGAGATACTTAAGATGTAAGGGGCATCTATTACATCTCCCTTCTTAATTTTTCTCAGTGTTGCTTTGTTTCTGCAAACTAGTCATAATCTGTTTTAACTCTTCTCATGTGGAGAAGTTCAATATACGCAATCATGATTCTTACCTTCCTGTCTGTATTCTAGCGCTGCTGCAAATTTTTTGAGAGAGAGAGCTGGGACAGTATTTGAGATTTAGATTTGAAGGGTGCATAATGATGCTTTGTATTTTGTTCTGTAATTCCTAATATTTACTAGTTTTGCTATCATGACTGCATTTGCCTCACATATACTGTGAATCTCTTTCTGAGTGGCTAAAGCCCATAATTCAGTATGTTGGATTTCCTCTGGCCATGGGCTTTATTTTGCATTTCATGACAGTGAGGCAGTCAGATATCACTTCTACAAGGCTAGACAGTCATCTTAGATTTTTACCAGCTTGAACAGTTGTATACCGCCAAATTTTGATTCTTAAGTACTCATTCCTCTTTTCTTAGTTGTGAGTATATCCAAAAGCACAGACATTGGAATATTATTCTGGGGTTTCCCATTTGGTTGGAGTGCTGTCCCTTTTTCCCAAAGAAATGGCCAAGATAAACTGTTGATAGAGTGTATATAATCATTTGTATGTAGTTGTAAATCAAAAGAAACACATAGTGGAAAAAAACTCAGTAATATGATTTCATAGAATTTTTTTTTGTATTTGCTAATGCTACAGTTAAATGGGTTATGGAGAAGTGTGTCAATTAATTTTGATGTTTTTTAAAATATTTACAGGAGGTAGCTGATTTTCTAGTACCTTACTGGGAAATGGTAGAAAATACATATGTGAATACCATCAAGACTATACTCAGATGCCTAAGAGATGAACAGCACTTTGTGATTTCTTACTTAGCAGACATTAGGTGAGTAGAAATAGTAGCTTATTACATTAATATTTTGTGGTTTTTCTGTGGCATTCTGTATGTCTTTTAACATCAACATTATTTTTACCATAATTTACAGAAAAAAATTCCAAGATTACTTGAAGCGTCCAGATCTTAAACAGGAGTTTGTGTCCCAGTGGCAAACAGATTATAATTCAATTCCTGATGACATGCGAGAAGATGAGGAAACAAAAGCAGAACTACACCAAAGAGTTACTGTAAGTAAATGGCAAAATTTATAATATACCCTAAAGTGTATGCAAGCTTGATATAACATGAATAATATACACCTTGAGTATTGTGTCCAGTTCTGGGCCCCTTAGTTTAAGAAGGATGTTGAGATGCTGGAGGTGTGTCCAGAGGAGAGCAACAAGGATGGTGAAGGGGCTGGAGCACAAGCCCTGTGAGGAGCGACTGAGGGAGCTGGGATTGTTTAGCCTGGAGAAAAGGAGGCTCAGAGGAGACCTTATTGCTCTCTACAACCACCTAAAGGGAGGTTGTAGTGAGGCAGAAGTTGGTCTCTTCTCTCAGGTGACCAGTGACAGAACGAGAGGACATGGTGTCAAGCTTCGCCAGGGGAGGTTTAGGATTGACATTAGGAAGAAATTCTTCACTGAGAGGATAATTGTTCATTGGAATGCGCTGCCATCCCTGGAGGTGTTCAAAGAGAATTTGGAAGAGGCACTTAGTGCCATGGTGTAGTTGACAAGTAGGAGTAGGTGTAGGTGTAGGTGTTGGGTCATAGGTTGGACTCGATGATCTCAAAGGTCTTTTCCAACCTTACGATACTGTGATACTGTGATATAATTTACAATTTTTTTTCTTTTTGCCACTCCTTTTAAACTATTTCACTTCCTCTTCTACATAAAGTGTTCTTCACAATTATTTCTCTGGTTTTTGGCCATATCTCTTGATTCTTTTTAGATTATACTGTGGTATTCTGGCACATTGCAAAATAAGTATTTCTCTGTTTACAGAGTAACATGCATGTTTATATGCATATAGGTAATATACTGGTACATGGTAGTTTATGTCTTCTAAAATTGATTTATACAAAGCACAGAGAATTTCTTTGAAATAGTTTGACTCAGATGGGTCCTTGCTAGATGATACATCACAAAAGTACATAAGAGTAAAGTTCCTAACAAATTCAGAGCCAGATTTAACATAGGGAGAAAACAGTTTTCTTTGAATTTATCAGACTACTTTTTCAGAACAGACATGATTTTTAGTTGAAATCATATCAGGAAATGGAATCAAAGATGAATTCACTGAAATAGAAAAAGCATTGAACCTCCTATAGAATTATTGCAATAAAGTGAAGTAGAAGACTGAAAAATCATCATCCGTATTCCTAATTTCTGCTAAATGAAATTATAAAAAGACTGGAATCCCTCTGTCCCACATTTTAGAAAGCTATGTCCACTGCTTGCAGTAAATTAAAACTATAACTTGCATAACACGAGGACAATGAAGAAAATCCTCCTCCTTATGTGTCTCAGAAAGGTACCGGAAAGAGCAGTATATCAGTTTGTACAAAATATGTTTGTTTTGATTGTATTGTGCTATCAGTAAACCACATAGTGCTGCTATTACATATAGTTACTAGTTATAAAGCCTTTAGTTATAAAGAACAATCCACATTAAAGAAAAATAGAATGGAGTTATGCAAATTGGAAGGCTACTTGGACATGGTTTTCTCACATTCTTTAATATTGCACATCCCTGAGAGTATTCTTCTTAGAAATGTATTAGTTAGCAAACCATTCAAGTGGAAAGTTGTTGGTGCAAGTGGGACCTTAGCTGTTCATATTCTCTCGTCTTTGACTAGCTTCCTGACATACATTCATCTGATACCTTTTCTGTCTTGCGCATTTGTAAAGCTACTTTCTGTCAGATTTCTTTAGGCGTATAGCTCGTGAATGAGCTTTGACATTTATAAAAATAAGAAGAAAAATACCCAAATGGGAACAAGCCCTATGCACAGGGAAAAAAATACTTTTAAACAATAGATAATACAAATATATTTAAGTTTTCTTTCATAGTTATTATATTTCATTTTGTGTTTTAGGACCTAAGAGATCGTCTCTGGGATATCTGTGATAATAAAAGGGAAGAAGGAGAGAAGGAACGTACTGTTATAATGAATGATGGCTTGTTACGAGATTGTCAGGGGATTGCAATGAACCATTTCTTCTCACTTATGCAAGTATGGCTTTATTACAGAATCTGTGATGGAAGAAGAAATGAATTGATGTGGTGGACAGTAAGCCACAGAGAAATTTCGTATGTTTGGTTCTGAATAAGTGAGGGATGGAGAATTAGATAAGCAAATCTCCATGCATCTTCTGAATTTATTTAAAAAGTTAGATACTAAAAGTAGGTGATATTCCATACATTTAACTGTTCTTGCAGGCAGGAAAGGTTAAGAAAAGCCATCATTATTGTTCAAATTTCAGTCTGCAGTGTATAGTGCTACTTTTTGTAATTTTATCAATCCAGTTAATCTTGTGAGTTTTGTAGCAGAAATGTTAGAGCTGTTTGTCTTTCTGTGATCATATGGACATCTGCTCTTTGTTTTAAAACTAGCTGATTCACTGTAGTTCCACTTGCTGTTAAGATTGTCCTGTATTTCCCATATCACAAATTTAGTTCAGTTGTAACTTCATTCATATGGCTTGAAATTTTACCTATGGACTCAAAAAAAAAAAGGTAAAAAATTGCAGGGAGTGTTCTTGAAAACTCGACGTCACTTGTTGCTCTTGAGAAAATCTGTTCAAATATGACCCAGCTTCCACACATCTAACTTTAAAGTTTTCAAGAGACAATCTTCAGTTCTTTGACTTTCCCTTCCCCCATTTCCTCTCATTCAGCCAAACCATTAATTTCTTCAGTTCCTCAAGTAAAGTAAAACCTCCCTGTGACTTCTGTTTTAAGTGCATAAATTTTGCTTATGGCTGGACTGGGCTGGAATAGGCTTTTCTGTAAACTGAGCAACCATCCTGTGAAACTTTTGGCAACTGTAAAGACGACAATGAAAACAGAGCTTTCACCACGTGCCATTTGATGCTAATTTGGCTGAAAAATCAGTTCTAAGCAGTTTAGGATGGGCTTTCTGCCCATCAATGTTATTTAGGTGAAGTTTGTGAGGTAGTTAGTAGCTATAGTAAGAAAATTACTTTGTTTTCAAGTCTAAATAATTCTCTAAATAAAGACTTCAGGTCACCATGTGATCAGAGAGGTCTAAATAAATATAGTTGGATATTTGTGTTGGACAATATTATATTGGACTTTATGCAAGTTGGACTCAATGATCCTCTTGGGTTCCTTCCAATATTCTATGATTATAGGATTTTATGGTAAATGTCAAGTAACTGTTGACTAACTGAACAACATTCATCGTGTAATTAGGGTATTTATATGATAGTGTATTTAAAAAATATATCGTAAATTATATGCATAAGGGAGCCAAATTAATGTAATATTGCTGAACCTAAATCTTGTATTTTTCTCTTTTTCTATTCAAGTATAATTATGCAACCCTAATTGTCTTCTAGCAGAATTTCCTGGACATGTATAATGCAGTTCAAAGGAGACTCTTTGTGTAATTTGCCCTGTCTTATGTGAACAGGCAGAATAGCCATTTAAAATTATAAATACATGAATTACCTGT
The DNA here is from genome assembly GCA_033558235.1 of Neomorphus geoffroyi. Lineage (NCBI taxonomy): Eukaryota > Metazoa > Chordata > Aves > Cuculiformes > Neomorphidae > Neomorphus > Neomorphus geoffroyi. Next base: position 6,082,248 of record JAUMJM010000048.1, read on the forward strand.
GTATAAGCTTTTTTTCTGAAAGAAAAATGCAACATTTTTACTTTGCTTACTTACTATATTATCCCCCAAATAAATAAATTATTAATGCTAAAAATACGGAACTAAAAATATAACTGTATCTTCATGGTATGGCTTTGTTTGAGAAACAACCAAAAATAGGCTTCTTTGGGCCAGAGCTCTCTGTAACTTCCCACAGAAAAACCCACATACATTGCCCAGGTGGCTCTGGTATTGTATAAACGTATAGATTTGTATAAATGCCGTTTATCAGATTTCTTTCCAGCCTTCCGTGTAAACACTTTTATACTAGAGGATTTTTTTTTCTCATTAGCTTATGGATAAGTGCTGGTTTACACCACAAAGGTTTTATCCTTTGTTTTGTGAATGTGGTTTTGCGCATTTTCCCATGAATATTTAGTACTGTTTTGTCAGTTAGAAACTGACACTGTCCTGTATTGATAACTCACAACATGACAGGTGTTAAATGGTTTTTGAGTCATACTTGATTCCTTCCAAGACAATTCACACAAAAAGATCTTAAAGAGACTTAGGTGTGTAAAGTCTGTTGATATCTTTGGTCCAGAAAATCTGTACGGCCTTTAAAATTTTCTCAATCACTTAACTGTTGTAATTTTATACTAATAAGGATTTTAATTATTTTGAAAAAAAACTATAACTTGTTAGTTTAGGAGTAATTGCTATTATAGAAATAGAGATACATCAAAATACATTCTAATTAAATTTAATGCATCTAACATTTTTTTTAAATAATTTTCCTATTCTAGCAATTCAGAATTTTATTAAACATAGAAATAACTGTGAAGACATTATAGATACAAGTAGAAGTATGAATTAAATACACTATAAATTTTCATACAAATGTGGTGTTTGTTGTTCCCCCTCCAACTCTTAGGATTTAGAATTGCTTCTGCTCTCTTGTTTTTGAAAATGTAACATGAATTTGGTTTGGCCTGTTTGGAATTTCAACCTTTCTGTCCTTTCTTCTTGAGGTTGAAGTGGATCGTTTCCAAGATACAAAGAGGCTTCTTCATGACTATTATACAGCAATGGAAGGAAAAATCCCTACACATGACAGTCAAGATTTTACTAGAATCCCATTGTTAGATATTATTGATGTAGAGCAGAAAGAAGATCAAAACACATCAAGAAGGTAGAAATGCATTGTTAAAATATATAAATATCAGCAGATAAAATGCACTGATATCTTTGTGGGTGTATATGGAAATAGAAGTGTTTCTATTTCAAAGGATAGGGAAATAAGAATTTTTAATTAGGGATTAGAGTCAAATAATGAATCTTGAATCTTCTTATAGGTTTAACTTATCCCTGATTTTTTTTACTGATTTACCTATATAATTTTTGGTAATATAGCTCTGAATTATAAAACATTTAAAAATCTGCCTTTCTGAAGAAATATGATGTAGAAATATTTCCTAGTTCCCTCTTTGTTGCTGACAATTTCCAGCACAATCCTCACACAAATAATTTAAATACTATTATGGAACATAAACAGGTTTAAAATATGCATGGACAAACATAATTAAATAAGATGTATAACAACAAATATAAGTCAAAGCAGCCTTGAAAGATGCACAGAACTGAATACCATATGAAAGGAAAGAGATACCATCAAATAATTTAAGAACATCAGAAATACTGTCAGGAATGAAACCTGCTTTTTTCAGTAGTTACACTTCATTTAGAAACCATCTGAGTAATGATTGTGACTCTAGCCCATGTAGAATATATTAGATCACACAGTCATTTAACATACTTTTACCCATCTGTCATGATTCCTTAGCTTCTGTAGTTAACTAACCAATTTTCTTGTTATCCACATATTTTACCTGGTTTGGTCATAAGAGAAGTTCATCCCCTTGCTGTTGATCTGGCAAATTTTGAAAATAACACTCGTTCTCTTACTGTATTCTCTATATAAGACTTTTTATGAAGAAGTATGTGAATTATGCCTTATATTTTATTTTTAAGTATTCCTCTAGTTTCTTGGAAACCAGAAATACATATTAGAAAGTCAAAAAGTCTACAGAATAGTGCTAGGGATGAGAATTCTTCTGCAAATGGAGTGACCACTTTTGGGAAAGATGAAAATCTGATTACTGATACATGGCAAACAGCAGTAACAGCAGTATCAGATATGGTAAGGAATGTTTTATTTGCTTGAGCTTTTCCATATGGGACAATCAAGGCCTTCCATTCAGAATGCGGCCAAAACACACAGTCTTTGCACTGAGTATCCTAACTTCATGTGTCTTGCTCTGCCACTGATACTTCCATTGAATATCTTTGTGTTTCTAAGTTGAAAAGGTTAGAATCCATTTATTATTCTATCTCCAGCAGCTCTGTATTTACAACTGACTTACTCATTCTGTTAATGAGGTGAATACCTTGAATCATGACTCTATATCCATGAGAAACTCTCTCCTTGTCCCTCAATAGAAATGTAAGAAGAGGGACAGGTGTTATCCTGTGATGCAGTTTTTACTCAGACCTCTCACAATGTCAGAATCTATGGTTACAGTCTTTTTTATATGTAGCTGTAAGTAAATTAGGCAGGCTTTTCAAATTATTGGTTTGTAGGTTCACTTTTTCGTTCCTCTTTGATCATTTTAACCTAAGTTAATTTCTGCACCCTTGCAGTATAACTGCAGTCACACTGTACACTGCACAATCTTGCCTTGCATACTGTTGATTCTCACATTTATCACTTTCTTGTAGAGTACAGGTAATGGGTTACAAAAACTAAAACCACTGTCTGGCTAGTTTGCATTTTTGCTGTGGAATATTATTTTTTATAAGTAATCAAAATGGAATCAATTTAATTTCTTAAAATATCTCTTGTTTTATTTAGGTGTATATGTCTCAGAGAGTAATTTCAGTAAGTATAGGCTATTTAAAATGTAGTTGCACAGTATTGATACTATGTACTTTACTATGTGTGACTATGGTGTCAAGGTAACTGCTGAAATACAGTCTAAAGAAATGGAGGAAGAACAGCAACAGCTACAAGTGAAAGGGGATCTGAAATCTTCACAAACAATATCAGGCAAAGCTGCTGGAAAAGATGCCAAAAAGCTTTCTTCCAAATCAGCCACAAAAAAAAAAGGTATTTGAAATGCAGACTTTATTAGCAGTGTTTGGAAATTACTGAAATGTAAATCTGTCAGTAATGTAGAAAGAGTAAGTGAAGACAGTTTATTTGGATTTAAATGCTTCTTTTAAATGTCACATCTGACATATGATGTGACATATCAGTGTTAGAAGCATTTATTTAATTATATGTCTTGTTATTATTACATAAGAAAAAATATTCTAAATAGAACCTAGAAAGTAAATGTTAATTTATCTTCATGCACTGTTCGGAAATTAAAGACTTAGAACTCATATGTAAAATCAAATGAAATAAAATTCCACTAAATTCTACCTACTTTCCAGGCATAAGTCAAAATATTTCGAAAATTAAAATGAAAGTACAGGAATAGAATGGGTATATTATCCAGTACCCCAAAATATTTTGGAATGAATGTATCAGCCATGTAGTTGAATAGATCTGTCACAGTCCATAAGTTTTACATGTAACTGTAGCATGTTATAAATAAAGAAAATCTAATGGCATGTATAGTCCTTAAAAAAAAGCAGACTTCCATTGAGGTAGATCTTGCATGTAGGCCTGGCAAGAATCTCCATTCACGTGAGGATAAAACATTTATTTTCAACAGAAGGTCAGACCTATAAAAACCTGTGTCATTAGCCTAGCAATTCAGGCAGTCTGCTGAGAGGAAACCTGGCATGCAGTGCTGTTCATATAATAAACGCCTCCTTGAGCCGCTAGTGGTTTAAGTAACTTCCACTTCTTTCTGCAAAAAGCTGGAGTGTGAGCAGGAAGTGAGGCCTAAGCCTTGTAGCAGCCTGAACCTTGTGTCCTTTGTAAAGACATTCTGCGTAGCAGAGAAGGGCGTAGGCCCTGCAGGGAGGGTAGCCTGAAATCAAGTACTCCATTCCCAAGTGAGAAGGCTGTAGCTGCGTAGTTGTTATCCATAAAGCACATGACTTTTTTTCTTTCACAGGCATGTTATTTGCATTGTAGTCAAAGCTTTCTCTCTTGTTGATTCTGCTCATGTGAGTGAATGAGTATAGCCCTGCAATACTTACTCATGTGGATACCTGATTTGTGAGTCCCAGGGAGCCTTAGGTGCATGCTCAGCTCCTCAGTCCAGCCAAGAGCAGCAGATTTTCATATTTCCAGAAAAGCTTTGTGACAGAAAATCAGTGGCTGTCACCTGTCATATGCTGAGTGGCTAGGCTGGGGTTTGTGGTTTGCTATTCAAAATTAAATATTTGTTCAGATCTGGTACTAGATGACTTACCTGAAATCACAAAACTATGAAGTGGCTGGACTGCAACTAGAACTCAGCTGAGCATTGATCATGGTAGAACATGAAGTATCAACTGATGTAGCTGTACCTACAATCAAGTTCGATTTCATGACAGTGTTATGGTAGTGCTCCTGTAACAGAAGAATTCCCTATAGCTATAGGCTTGTAATTGAATGTTACAGTTTATCATATAGCATTATCACTTCTAGATATGACTACTTTTTGCTAACATTAGGTGTCATGTAAATGTTATTATTATTTTCTGAAACAGCTCCATCTGCTTTTCTTCAAGGACAAAGCAGTTACAAATGTTGTCATATTTTTGAGTAGTAGTCAAAGTGTTGTGACTACAGAATTTCATTGACTATTCACAGACATGTAACTTTAAAACAAGCTACAAAAGCAGCTAGCAGAATGGTTTAGAAAGGCATGAAATAACATATCTCTTTTTTTCTTCTAATATATTATGAGTTTTTAAAAATGCTATTATTATTCTTTTAACTGCTGTGTTGATAACTGGTGATGTTTACTAACAGCATTTTTACTACATTTTGCTAAACTTCAATTTGCTCCAAAAGAAATAGTTGCCATTGTTTATATGCTGGTTGTCATAGATATATTTTAGGATCATGAGGATGTTTTGACCATCTAGGATCAGAACAGAGGCTTACCTATTTCACTTATAAGTTTCCATTCAGAAATATATTTTACCATGTTATTTAATGAATTTTAACTCAGTTGTGTATGCTAGAGTAGTTTTATGCAGTGTTAATTTTAACATGTCTTGCAGATGTAAAACACATTTGAAGAAATATAAATATCTTAAGTTGACATAAGATCCTGAGTATTCTCATAAACAGTCACATCAAGTAAGGTGGAAAGTACCATTTTTCATTTGAAAGAATGTGTTTTCTTGTGAGTGCCTCTGTACAGATACACAAACTTACTAGCCAAGACTGAGGAGTCTATTTTCCTGCAGGACCACGTCATACCACATCTGTGGTTGAAGTTCCTATAAACCCAGAAGAATTAAAGAAACAAGAACTGATGCTTAAAATAAAGCAAGAATATTTCGGTGCCTTGAAACATGAGGGTATGTTACCATTTGGTTACTTTTGTTGGGAGGTGATTGTTATTCCTTATTTAAGTAGTGTAATAATCAGAACTAGATAGAAACTCTTCCTGGGAGAATGAAGGCATAAATAAGAGAATAAATAAAAGAAAGAATGTCTGGAGAAATCAGGAAATCTTTCAGGGTGGTAGTCATCAGTGATTTTGTGGTAAATATATTTAAAATAGAAATGTGGTTTTCGTTCTTCTTTTGTTCCCTTTTGTTTCGTTTCATTTCATTTTCCATGACTAAGCACGTATTCATCATGAGAGAATAAGTTTCATATAGGTGGTTAGCCACTCTTCAGTGTTTAGTTGAATCAAATTCAGTATTTGAAATGTGTTGGTCTGAGAAATAATTTGCTGTCAACTATATATTTCATTGATGCATTTCTGATTCCCTCTTCTGCAAGCTGCCTGAGGTTCAAGCAGCAAGACACATATTTTATGTTTATTCTTTCCAGCCCTTTTCCAGACAGACACTTCCAAATACTATGTATTGCTCAGTCTCTCTTGTCTCTTTGTTTGTCTTACCCAATCACTTCCAAGCCAACTGGTCAATTTCAGCCAAAAGTAGAGGTCTGAATCCCAGAAGTCCCTTTATTTGAAGATAGGTTTAAACTAGAAGAAAAGGGCCTCTCAGTAAAGGGAAGACAGAACTTAGCTGTTAGAGATCCTGTTTGGCAACTGTTGGCAAGCCCATCATCACATCCTTGGCAGAGCTAACTTTTGCATAGTATTTATTATGAAAAGTAGAGAGCAAACAGCAGTTAATGAACAAAACACAAATTTGTAAGGCTTCTTCAGCACCAGACCAGATGCTTATACATCTAACAGTTTCAATATATTTTAATCCAAAAGCAGCTTAGGAGTAAACATTCTAAGAAATTGGGATAATGAGGAGAGGAATGGTAATAATTTAAAAGATCTTAATGGCATGAAGATAAATTTTAGTTATTCATTGACGTGTTTTGTTTTCTTGAGGTTGCTTCATTTGCATCTTATATTTAACAAAAAAAAAAAAGATAAGAATCTGAGGAAGATTAGGCACGAGAGCTATGTTTTGTAATTGGAGAGGTTTATAGCTGTTATATTTGAGGATCATAGTTTCACTTGCAGCTACAGTAACTTGTACTTGTGCTTGTGCTTTTAGTTATACATACTTAGATACCTGCAAAGTCCCTAGTTGTGGACAGTTCCTAGATTTTTAGTGTTGATTTCATATTCCATTTCTCAATTGCATCTATGTGCCTTGCTTTCTAGTCTGCTACTGTTAAGAAAGAAGCTCGCTCAGTGGACTGTGCAGTACCTGCTTCTGACAATGTAGGGAGACAAAAATTGTCATACATTTATATTTGTAACATACTGAGAACCGCTACTCAAGGAAAATGCAGAGTTGCAAATAAGACACCCCTGAACTACCTTAAAGAAAAGTGACTAGACAGACACAAAGCATCCTCTAAGATACTTTCAGTTGCTTAGAACCTTTACCATCAGATAAAATAACCATCTTTGCCATCAAATAAAATAACCCTCTGTGAGACCTGTTCTATTTTTAGCATTTTGAACATCGACTCTTTCTTGCTTAGAGCAGAAATTGTGCACTGTTGCATTCTACTGTGTCTGAGAAATAACATTGAAATGGTATGCCTTATGTTTTTCAGGGTCCATCTTGCTACGCTGGTAGCTTAAAAAAAGTTTCAGCCCCAAACCTAAGTAATTTGAAAACTTAGTAAAGTATAGTATAAGGATGGTAATACAAATAATTAGTCTTTAACTTTGAATTCAGTGTACCAGTACTAATATTAATTGTAATTCTATAATACAGAAGGTTAAATACGAAGAAAAATCAAGTTGAATACTGAATTTGCCTTCAGGATTGAAAATAATCTCTAGCTACTAGTCCTCTTTTCTGACTCTTCTTTTGTAATGCTTTGAGTATCTTTCAGTGCCTGTTCCATGTGTCTTTCAATACTTTACATTAGCTGCCTTTTCATCCAGTTGGTATCCTTTACTCTTTGGACATTGCTAACTTGGTCCCATTTCTTGTCCTTTTAGCTCCTTTCTTTTTATTTAAGCATTAGCCTCTCAAACAGGGCCTGCTTTTTTTTTTTTTTATTCTATGGATAATTTTGGTAGAGATTAATTATATTCTAAGGGCTCACTAACCAAAATCTTTTCTAATACAACCTGAAATAGTCATATGCAGGAAGGCTGGAGCAATATATTTTTAAAGAATTTGAGGTTAGACACAGAAAAGCAAACGGTTATGGTGATTAATGCGAATAATGATTTAGATTTAGATTTTTGTTAAAATTTATCTGTAACAGGGTACTCACATTTACATCATCAAGCTTTTAGGTTTCTTTATGTGTAGTGTTAATTTATTTTTATGTCACTGTCTACTTAAACGTCCCGTGCACCTTTGTATTAGTTTTATTAGGATATTCATTACCTTTTGAATTTTGGTACTTATAGAAGGCTGGATTTTGTAAAATATATGGTGCAATAAGGGTGATTCTGAAAAATAATTTGTTGAAGAATACAAGAAATTAAATATTTTACTGCCTAAATGCAGGATAACCTGTTAAACTTTAGGTACTTAAGACTGAGCGTTTCCCTCAAATTTTACAAATATTTATTATATTACTGTTTAAACAGAGGTAGCCACAAAATCTCGACTAGAACTTGTAAAAGAAAAGGCTTTAGCATTTGTTGAAGAGTTAACAATGAAAGCAGAAGAGGCTTATAAAGATATGGAAAAGTGGCTTGGATCCAGGTTCCTGGCAGAAATGTCCAGGTAATGTGTACCCGATTTTAAACAGAAACTTTTTATTTTACTATGCTAATAAAGACAATTTTTTATATAGAAGCAAATAATTTGAAAAAAAAATGTAGAAAATAGTTTCATTTCATCAGCTGAGATTTAATTTTATCTTAAATACTTGGATGATAATAACTCACTTCTTGGATGTTTAGAAGGGTTGTTGACAGTAGTAGAGGTTCTGCTCTTTTTCTGTACTACAGATTCAGCAGATTTACAAGCATCAGCAGACTACCAGTTATTCCATTTAGTTGAAGACTCTATCATTTCAGTGGCTTCTGTCACTTTGGATTGTGGGCTTATTTTCTTTCCTATGTTTTACACATTCTGCAAAATTTGACCTACTCTTATTAGGTCAAAGTATCACAGTATCACAAGGCTGGAAAAGACCTTTGAGATCATCGAGTCCAGCCTATGACCCAACACCAACACCTACTCATCATCTAAACCATGGCACTAAGTGCCTTATCCAATCTCTCTTTAAACACCTCCAGGGACGATGACTCCCCAGGCAGCACATTCCAATGGCCAATCACCCTTTCAGTGAAGAATTTATTCCTAATATCTATTAGCAAACTCTTATTACCACCACGTATAACATTTCACAGAATTATTTCAAAGTTTGTTGAAAAAAAAGTTCTTCTCTGCAGTTTTTTTTATCCTAGTAAACATGAATGGCCTATGTCCCTAACATTAAAGTATTTTACTCTCCAAAAGAAAGGGGTCATTTTGCCTTTTGGAAAACATTGCTGACCTGTACTAACTTTTGAAGCACATGTGGGACAGTGCTAATTGGTCATGTCAGAGCAAGCCCAAGACAAGAGACATGAATGTAGGATGTGAAGGCTCTTAACAGTCAGTAGATCAAGAGGCTGATAACAACAGCTACTGAAGACACAACATTTACAGACCATCATGTCCTTTGACCTGACACCGCAGTCCAGATTTGAGTCTAGTTGAACATTACAGACAGCTGACTTCTTTCCCTATTTAAGTTATACTTACTGCACTTGAAACAGGAGCTAAACGCCCTTCCACAATGCTACTCTAGAATGTACTTAGTACAGCTAGTATTTAGGGGCTGAGCAGAAGACAAGGCATTGAGAGAGGCTAAACGATAATTACAGATACAATATGTCTCTTCGACCGCTATAAAATGTGTAGAATAAAGAAAGTCTCATCCTTTCATATTTCTCCCTTAGGTCTCTTCTGTAGCTTAGATCTGCCTTTATATAAATTTCTTATTACAGTCAAAAGATTTCTTGCTGCCATAAGAGCAGTACATATCATAATGATTTTGCTGAGTACAGAATTTACACAGAGGATTTGTAATTGTTACTTCAAGAAAGCTCTCAAAAGTATAAGCACATTAAAATTTGAACCTACGTTGTTACTATTGTGTATTATAAATACTTATTGTTTCTGCGTTTACACTTTCACAGTGTTGAAAAGCTGATAGAAGTTGCACGACATCATATTGAGAGTTCTAGCAAAATCCAATATGAGATGATATTAGAAGAAACAGATTTCTTCATCAACAGTGATGTAAAAGTGATTCCTGACCCTGTTCCTGCAGCACATGTTCCACGTGTAGAGACCTCTGGAAGTGGTATTCTAAGTATTCCTCAACTTACTACACTTCATAAGCAGTTTCTACAGGTGGAACCTGAAGGTATGAAAGTTTTTCTTTTTGACTTGTAAAAGACTGTTATTTACCAACTTGAAATTTAAAGTAACTGCTGGCAGTTACCTATACTGTACTACAATTAAGGTAGTGCTACATACAAAGTAATAGTGCAGAATATTAAAAATGTGAAATACCAGACTATTTGAAAGGTTTTAGTCTCTTTGCTATGGACTGTGTATCCTCAAGATCACATGCTTCATGTTCCTCTAACAGGTGTTTTCTGTAAACATAAAACATATGTTTAAAAAAACCACATGTTTTAAAGAGTGTTACGTATCATGCTTATTTTGCTTAAAGATCATTTCAAAAGCAAGTCTTTAACTCAGTTACTAATTCAGAGGTCAGTGAAAGCTGAAACTGTATTACTTTAAAACTGATACTTTAAAGAAAACAGTATTTTCATGAAACTGCTTTATGGGTTCTAACTATTAAACATTATATTCTTTAAGTCACTCTGTGCCAGTTGTTTCAGCTGATTTTCAGTTCTTAACTCAGATATGTCTTTTTTTCCTTTGTACTCGTGTTTATTATATGCCTGTCCCTAATTATACGAACTTTAGGCTTAGGAAGCTTGAACGGACTTTATTGTAAAACCTAATAGTGCTGTGTAAATGTTATAAAATAATTAAGGCAGTTTTAAACTGAGATGGAAAGTAGTTAAACACATATTTGTAGAGGGTTTCATATTATAATTTTACTATGATTGCCGCTAAGTTCTTGAAATGCAATGTGTAAATATGTACTTCCAATTTTGGATCCAGCACTTCCAATATAATAAGGCCATGAAGGTACCATGAAGTTGAATTTAATTCTTTTTCTGAAATGCTTTTCATGTATATTTATGGAGAAAATCCTCTTAGCTTTTGAGCATGAACTCATTTTAGGCAGAAATAGGTTTATAGTTATCCTTTAGAGAGGTGCACATTATTGTATCTTTAGTGCCAGGGCACGGGTGTGCTTGTAAGCATTCCAAACTCTTCTGTAGAGATTGAAGCAGCAAGTAATGTTTTTAATTATTCCATAGTGCTTGCTATACTTGACTGTTTGTTCCACTGTTTATTCCACCAGGTTTATTTTGTTTTGAAATAATTTATCTATTGATAATTGATACTAAACAATTTTATCTAATACAAACTCCAATATTCTTGATATATTTAACACAGAAAAAGTATTTTCCCTGTACATTTATAATAACTAGCAAAAAGACTAGAGAAATAATTATCCTTCTTCAACGCTGTCTTTTTGATCATATTATATTCACTAAAATAATCCAAGATTACTTGCACAGCTATCCAAAAAGTTAAGTATCTTGGCATAATAGTCACTAGGCAGTAGAGGAATGCTGTTACATATTCTCTGAGATCCTATTTGAAAAAATTCTTTGTCATGCCTCCTCAGTAATTAGTCTCTTGCTGAACAAAAGAGGGAGAAACACCAAACCAACCAGCACACTGGCAGTGAAACTGTGGATAGCAGTTAAAAAGGAGTTACAAAAAAGTAACAAGCTAATTCCTGCCTTGGGGAACCTCTAAAGAGACCTAGATTTGCTGCCAGACATCTTAGTCTTCTAATTCTTACTCACATGAACAGTCCCCTGAGCCTTCATAATGGAAATTCATGCATATGAGACATAGGCTACAGGGTAACTCTACCTATTTAAACAGAATAAACCTACCAATCTTCTGTACTAGGTAGAGGAAAATTCCCAAAGTTGTTGCAAAAATGGAAATTGGGCATATTTTCTGTAACATTAAAGAAATTGCATGAAGAATTTCACCCAGAAACTGAAGCAAAGAATAACAAAGGAGAAATTCTTATTTTGTAAAAAATAAATACGTAAACAGTTTTTTTAAAGGATATTTGGCAAATGCCAAAATAATGTTTTCAAAGTATGCTTAACAAATTGCCAAAATGAAAACAAAAAAAGGGAATTCCACTGAATCTAAAAATTATTTGGTATTTACAAAATAAATATTACAGAAATTTTAAACATTTTTGTGTTTTCTAGGAATTTAATGCTGATTCATCATAGACAACTTTACTCTATTCTGCATGCTTGGTTCTCCAGGGAAACACATTACTCACCATTCTAAGCATCGGTGGACAGAAAATTTGACCTGTGCTGGACCTTCCTACCTGACACACTTTGATTTGATAAGGTGTCTTAGTTTAGATGAAAACTAAGATATCAGATATTAAAGATCTTTAATCAGAAAAAAAAAATTGTATAGAAGAGATTACAGTTCTTAGCTACAAATATATGTGTGTACAGAACAGAATCAACACTAATCACAACTAAAACCTAAAAGTCTTAAGAAATAGATTGAGTCCTGTACCCAAAATCTTGCGATGCAGGTCTCTAAGAGCTGGCGAGCAGTCGCTGCCCTGCACGGGGAGGCGCGGCCCCCCCGCAGCCGGGGAAGGGCGGGGGAGGGAGATGGAAACTTAGTGCGAGTTCTGCCGGAGTTGTGGAAGATTCAGATGACCCGTGATCTTTCCTTCAGAGATTGCAAACCGCATGCACTCAGGGACTGCCGCTGCCGTTGTCGCCACTGCCGTCCGAGAGGAAAACGGATGTCCGGTCACGACCTCTGTCCCGGTTTCCCCGGAAACGTCCTCCCCCCATCCCCCCTCGCATCTGCTGAAATTCCCTTTATTGGCAAAAGGAAGAAAAATTCCTCGGAAAAATCCCAAACCACAACATAAGGAAATATTTAATTCATTTTTCTTTTATTATTGAGTTTCATTGCCCAAACTTCAGGTGACTCTGCAGTATTTGTTAACTTCATTATCTCCTTTATCAATTTGTTAGTATTGCTTTCATATATTGCCTCAGGAATGTGCTCATTTTTATAGGAGGAACTGTGGCAGGTCTTAAATGGAGTTACTAACATTTTTTTTCTTTCTGCAGTCTCTTTGGATGTGTTCTGTTCTTATCAATAAAAGTGAACTAATCATCTATTTGATCTCAACCCCTTTGATTCCCCTTAGCTCTGTACTCTTCTTAGGACTGTAACTATTGTCAATTCAGTTAGCACACATCTGGAGTTTCTCAATTTTCTTCTAAAGATACTTCAGAGGATGTGATTTTGTTAATGTTTTGTATTACCAAACAAATCAAAACAGGTCCTATCCCTGACTTTTGTTCTTCATCATGTGACTGAATTCCACAAGGGTATTTTAGATTTTGTTCATTTTTTTACAGTCATAGTCCTCATGAACCATCCTAGTTTGAATTATAGAGCTGATTATTCATCAGAAATAAACTCCAGTCAGTCTTTAAACAATTCTATATCCAATATAAAAAAAAAAAGATGTTTAAAATGCTTTTTTTAAAAAACTATAAAATTATCTACTAAGATGTGAACTCTCCCCCGTAATTTCATCTACCCTGATTCCAGATTTGGCAAAAATCAAGGACAGACAATGGCCAAATCATACTGCTGTTTCTTTTTGAGTTGTAGACCTGCCAATTGAGTTTTACTGTGTTGATAGATTTGGAACAGATAGGCATGTTAAAGTGTGCATCTAGTTCAGTTCCATTTTTAATAGAACATTTTGGTGAGAGCAATAATCAGGTATATGTTGACTTTGAATAATGTCTATAGGTTATGCTATGTCCTTCCAGGCACTTTTGTAGAAACAGTTCAAGAGTTTACAATAGTAACCTACATGATGTGACTCTGATCTGGATAGGGAGTGAAGTTCATATATGAGCACAGAAACAAGTTCATAATCTCTTTTATCTTTTCTTGTTACGACTCCCTAATTTCTTTTATTTGGGTTGTAACATTTTTGAGGCTATATTTCTTTCCAGTGTTGTTTTTTTCAAAACTTGAAAATGTGAAATGCTATGTTTGTAGACAGATGAAGTACTTTACAGCAGACAAATTATATAGGTAAAAATGCCTAAATTTTAGGGCCCTTAATCATAGATCCAGAGTAGATACAATACCTCTCCCTCCAGATAATGGAAAATTTGGTAATTTTTTTGACTTACAGCTGTTGTTAGGTCTCTTACTAAATCATGTGCATTATTTAATTTCGTAAGCCTGTGACTGTTTGCCAACAGTGTTCAAAATGTCAATCCAATTACTTTTTGAAGTAATGGTTTATGAAGTATATATTTCTGTGCACTTGAATTTATATCCTACTACCATGATGTCAATCAATATGATCAAAGAACCCTTTTCCTTTGCATCTGTGCAGCAATAGGCATACATTATGCTGTGCGAGTCTAAATTTAAAATCCCAATTCTTACATGTAATGTATCAGAATCCGGTTCATGTAATGTATCAGAATCCGGTTCAATTTTGCCATTCCATATTTGTCAGTGAGGGAGTGCTGCCAAATTGCTGTAGAGATATACATATAGGCAACACAACTGCATGATTTTCATTTCCTTAGGGAAGCATGGTAAGAATATACTACAGGGAGAATTTGTAATGAGTATAATCTGGTTTAGAAAGGTTATTGTTGCTGAAAACTTGAAAAAAGCATTGAAGGTCCATCTTACAGGGAGTTTTATCCCTTGACAGAGGTTTACAGAATCTACTCTGATCCCCACATTTTTCTAATTAGCAGCAGATTTCTGTGGGTGCACATATACATCAAGAAGCAGTAAGCACTCTTCCACTCTCTGACTTCTGCCCTTGCAGATCCATTAATCCTGCCACATCTCCTTCCTGTTTGTGTGGTTTTGTGGCTGCCTGTTGTTAGGGAGGAGTTTTAATCTTTACTGTGTGTTCAGAATGCTTCTCCTTCCCTCTTTTTTTTTCCTCTGTGTGATACTTGGGCACATGTCAGAAAAAGCTTCTCTAGAGGTCTGGTAGTTTTTGCTATCCATGTGGAACACAGCTGCTAGCTCAGAGTTAAAGTTCTCCCTGCGGTATCAATAGTCCTTTAAAAGAATCACTCATAATGGACAAGTATTTAAGCTGCACATTCCTGACATTTTTTAATACCATGGCCTTTCAGAATGCTCAGGGTAGAATGAAGCAGACAGATACATATATGGAAATTTGCCACTTCTTGAAAAATCAAACTAAGTGAGGCTCAAGGACTCTTTTTCTTAAAACCTTTGAAAGCACCAGAAATGGCATTCCTTTCTATGATTAGCTTAATGTAATTTTTAATTTTGCCTGTTGATGTACACTTTACAGCAAGGACAGTGGGGAGTCAGATTGTTCTTGGGTCATTTCCTTTGTGCTTTACTTCTGCTCTTTTCCAATTAATAGATTTTCAAGTTTTATTGGGTCAGTTCTGCATTGAACTTGTCGTAGTTATTCAACTGCTTTATTTTCAAAGTCGTGACCTTATGGCAACAGTGTTCCAAAGTAATCACTAAATTACTTGGGAGTTTCACTAGCTCTAGAGAGAATTTTCAAAAATGCCAGCTTATGACATTAGCTCCTACAGAATATACGAATGACCAACTTGAGAACAATTTGGGAGAATAATATTGAGAACAGTTTCTATGCTGTAACAGCATTTCCATTTTGAGAACAAAATCTCGAGCTTATGCCGTTCCTCTTTCTCAAAACAGCAATAAAAGCGTTCTGCAGATAAATATAGCTTAAGTAGATCAGGTCAACTACATAGGGTATAGAACATCTTATGCATTCTGTGACAGGTATTTGATTTTGTATTTACAGACTTCCTCCAAATTAACATTTCTGGTAAGTATAATGTGTATTGTAATGGGTTTGTGACCTCAGTAGTGTCTTCAGGAAATACTTTGCCTGTAAGACCATTCTGAATTCCACTCCATAACTCTTGTTTTTCTCCTGTTTCAAAAATGTATTGATGCTGCAGCACTTTCCTAGTTGCATATTCTGATAAACTTCTGGAAGTCAAAAGGAAATGGGGTCAAAATCGAAAATTTCTTCCAGGTGTCCTGAGTAGCCTCCTACTGATTTAACAGTAGATCTCAGTTTTTCTTGTTCCCTTTTGTGGCAGTTTATTTCAAGTCCCAAAGTAACAAAACAAATGTGGATAAAAAAGGAAGGAATATGATCGATGATTTATGAAATCAGAACAATTTTATATTTAGTTGTTTCTTTTTAAATTATAGCCATAAAAGCACTGAAGCAATTTAAAAGCAAGAGTAATTCTTCTGGCAAGCAAGAAGTTGGTGACAGAGTGAAAGAGAAGAAAGATTTAGAACAGCAGAGAACGAAGAGAAATCGCCAGTTTCCAAAAATATGGTTAACAAAATACTCCTGGTCAAAATATGATGATGAAAGAGGCATAATGTTTTGTGCACTGTGTCGTAAGCATAATGTGGATTTGGGAGAAAACATTCATAATTTTTATTCCGGCACTGATGATTTCAAACTTGAATTTATAAATACACACCAGAATAGTGAAGGTCATGCCTGGGCTGCCTGTATGGAAGCTGCCAGTACTACTTCACCAGATACAACTTCTGCTGAGCAGTTGTTAAAAAGCATGAACTCCATAACATTAGGAAGAGTAGAAACTATTTTTAGAACATTCCATGCTATTGCTAAATCTGGTCGTCCCTTTACAGACCTTGACTGCATGTGCAAACTAGATGATATGAAAGGAGTGGAAATCGGTTCTGTGCTTAGAAATGACAAGTCAGCAAGAATGTTTATACATTTTATTGCTGAGGTAGAAAGAAGAGCTTTGAAAGAAAAACTGGAGAAATGTAAATTCTATCATTAGTGATGGAGTCACAGACAGCATAATCAAAGGTGCTGCAGTTGTCTATGTACGCTTTGCTAAAGAAGGAAAAGTCCATTACCAGATTGTTGGTATTCAACCTGTTCCCAAAACAGATGCTTCAACTATAAAAAATGCAATTGAAGAAACATTACAAATAAATCTTCAGCTTACTCTGGCAAGCCAAGACTGGTCAAGAAAATTAGTTGGATTTGGAGGTGATGGGACAGATGTCATGGTAGGAGAAAGCAGTAGGGTAGCTAAACCTCTGAGGGAAATTCAGCCTTGCATCCAGTCTGTGCATTGTTTTGCTCACCGCCTAAACCTGGCTTACAAGGGAGCACTGAAAAATATTCAGCTGTACAACATCTTAAGTAGTGTCTTGAGAAATATGTATTACTTTTATCATAACTCGCGTCTAAACAAGAATAATCTCAAAGACACATATGAAGCCCTTAAGTTACACCCAGCTATTCCTTCTCGCATTGGAGGTTCCCAGTGGCTTCCTCGTCTACACACAGCTCTACAAATTCTCCTTAAAGGATATCCTGCAATTGTTCTACATCTGAGTAAGGTAAATTATTTAAAATTTGGATGTAACTTAAGGAAAAACTAAGTGCTATGGCTAATTTTGGTCCACATACCTGATGCTTTATTTTTCTATATTGATTTTCAGTTTGAAAGAGATTCAAAAGCCTCAAACCAGCAGAAAGTCAAAGGTCTTTTACACTTCCTTCTGAAAATGGAGATAATCAAGTTTTCACACTTCTTGTTGGATGTTATCAATTCCCTCAGCATTCTCTCACATGTTACTCTGGGTCATAATTCCTCCATAGCAGATTTGCAACCATGCAGTCAACCCTGGAAACACTCCACATGTATCAAACAAGGTCTGGCATTTCTAACACATGAATGATAATCTCCTAGGATATAACAAAAGAGTATTAGATATTGTTTTATTTCCTGTGTTGTTCAGAGCTGGTCCAAAGGAACGCCTGATGGAAACCATTCAGCACTTTCATGGTTACCAACTTGTTGGAAATGGGAATATTTCAGCAGTACGAACTGAAGTCCTAAGTAGTTTGGTGAAGAGGCTACGTGATTGTTTTTGTGATTCAAGTCAAGATGTTTTGAGAGCAACTGCTATTGGAAGTTTTAAACTATGGCCTGACAAAATGAGACAAGGTATAGAACTATAATCGTGACTACTTGAAGTATGCATTCTAAATTTTTTAAAAACAAAAATATTTTTGTTTTGCCTCTGTTATAGAATTTGGGGTAAAAGAAGTGTCTCTCTTGACTAAACATTATGAAGCCATACTAGAAGCTGCTAGTCTGAAAACAAGTGAAGTAGAAACTGAATGGAACATGTTGAAAATAGAGCGGTATAACAGGTAAGAAAACTGCATTTGTGTCTGTTTATGGATTTACTGAAAAGTGAAAGTTTAATTATACTTTTTACCATGCTTCATAGATTTCAGAACATCCAGACCTTGACATGGGATTTAGTGAACTCAGATTATTCAAAGAAGTTTCCCAACATCCTGACATTGGTACATTCGATCCTAACTCTGCCAGCAAGTTCAGCTGCAATGGAGTGAGGCTTCAGACAAACAAAACTCACCATGATGCATTTGCACTCTAAACTAGTGTCTGAAAGTGTGACTGATCTTATGATAATTCAAATGAACTTTCCAGATATCAAAAAATTTGACCCTAAGAAAGCTGTTCATTTGTGGAATGCTTCTTGGCAGAGAAATAGAAGACTACAGCAAGGTGTTAGGATAACAGATGAAACATCAGATTACTCCTCCGAGTTTGATTTGGAGAGTCTCTATGGAAGTGACTAGATGAAAATTGTTAACTTTTACCTCACAATTTTCTTGTAACATACATGGACACTTTTAACAGAATATCTGGCAGGGTTAAATAGTGTAAAACTTTTTCATAATATATTGCAATGTTGAAATATATTTTCTTTATGTTCGCTGCTGAATTGCTAGTGCATGTTTACCTTTGCTCTTCCATGCTTAACTTCTACGAATCTGAACACAGTAAATAAAAATGATGAATTACATTCTTACTGTGGTGACATGTAGGGAGAGGGATGACTCATAACTTCTCTTGATTGTTTATTGCTTCAGTTGAGCCACAATACATTACAACCACTGGAGTTAACAGTCATCTTACTATTAGTCTTTAATTGTTCAAGAAGCTTCACTCTTTCTGAAAACCCTGATTTTCTTTTGATAAATATGTAGAAAATCAGAGCATTATTTCTGTCAAATGACTACTTGGCCTTCGTAGCCTATGAATTTTGGGTCATACCTTCTCTCCATATCTGTATGTGTTGCTACTTTTTATTCTCCTGTGGATAAGGTTTAACATGACCTTTCACAGTGTTTTGTTAGCCTAGTCCATCAGAAGAATTTCCTGTGGGGCAGAACAGATCCATTTTCCATTGCTCATTATTAATTGCACATTATCGGTCTTCCCATAGCAAATAGTCTTACAGCCAGGATATGACTAATACACTGTAGAGCTTCAGCCATTTTTTTCCATGTAAAAATGTTTCAGTGAGAGTTGCAATAAGAATGCTATTTCTTGGATTTTAATATAGGGGCTGAGAATGACGACTGTTCAGAGACATTTCTGATTTCACAGTTTTGTAATTCTGCATGTTCTAAATGCAACTTTCTACTTGTGGATTTCCAATCAAGGAAAAGCATACTGGCAGAATATCTACCATCTTCTACCATCAAGCAAAAGCAATGTTCTATATCAAAAGAAAGCTAAAGTGAAGTCATTAATGACCCTTCATAGTTCATCCATCAGTTATGAAGATGAATTGGAAATAATTCAGAAGAAGTGAATTTTAGGGCATTAACCTTTAGATCAATCCTTTTCCAAAATGGTGATCAATTCTCTACATTCAATATAAAATATGCCTAGTAATTGCAGAAAGTATACTATATTTATATGCACACACACACCACTAAGGAAACTCTTGACGCCGTAGAAGTCGAGATTGGAGAGGACCACATTGAGTGTCAATGGGTAAGAGTAAGAGGGGCAAGAAAGACTGACGTCCTGGTTGGAGTATGTTACAGACTGCCTGACCAGGAAGGAAGATGTGGATCTTTTATTGTTTAAGCAGCTGGAAGTTGCCTCGAGATCATTTGCCCTTGTTCTTCTAGGAGACTTTAATCTCCCAGATATCTGCTGGGAACTTAACACAACTGAGAGGAGGCAGTCCAAGAGGTTCTTGGAGTGTATCGAGGACTGCTTCTTGTCACAGCTGGTGAGTGAGCCTACCAGGGTTGAGGTTCTCCTTGACCTCCTGTTTACAAATAAAGAAGGGCTGGTGGGTGATGTTGTGGTCGGAGGCTGTCTGGGCTGCAGCGACCATGAAATAATGAAACAAGACCAAAACCAGGACGACCACACTGGACTTCCCGGTTCTGTTTAATATCTTCATTGATGATCTGGATGAGGGGATTGAGTGCTTCATCAGCAAGTTCGCAGATGACACCAAGCTGGGAGGAAGTGTCCATCTGCTGGAGGGAAGGAGGGCCCTACAGAGGGACCTTGACAGGCTGGAGAGATGGGCTGACTCCAATAGCATGAGGTTTAACAAGTCCAAGTGCCGGGTTCTACACTTTGGACACAACAACCCCATGCAGAGCTACAGGCTGGGGACAGAGTGGCTGGAGAGCAGTCAGGCAGAAAGGGACTTGGGAGTGCTGGTGGACAGGAAACTCAACATGAGCCAGCAGTGTGCCCAAGTGGCCAAGTGGGCCAATGGTGTCTTGGCCTGCATCAGGAATAGTATGGCCAGCAGGACCAGAGAGGTCATCATCCCCTTATACGTGGCACTGGTCAGGCCGCATCTTGAGTGCTGTGTCCAGTTCTGGGCCCCTCAGTTTAAGAAGGATGTTGAGATGCTGGAGTGTGTCCAGAGGAGAGCAACGAGGATGGTGAAGGGGCTGGAGCACAAGCCCGATGAGGAGCGACTGAGGGAGCTGGGGTTGTTTAGCCTGGAGAAGAGGAGGCTCAGGGGAGACCTTATTGCTCTCTACAACTACCTAAAGGGAGGTTGTAGTCAGGCAGGGGTTGGTCTCTTCTCTTAGGTGACCGGCGACAGAGCAAGAGGACACGGTCTCAAGGTTCGCCAGGGGAGGTTTAGGCTTGACATTAGGAAGAAGTTCCTTACTGAAAGGGTGATTGGCCATTGGAATGCACTGCCCGGGGAGATGGTGAAGTCACCGTCCCTGGACGTGTTTAAGGAGAGATTGGATGAGGCACTTAGTGCCATGGTGTAGTTGACAAGTAGGAGTAGGTGTAGGTGTTGGGTCATAGGTTGAACTTGATGATCTCAGAGGTCTTTTCCAACCTTGTGATACTGTGATACTGTGTGGTAGTCTTTTTTTCATATGTCTTGCGTAGATATTCATGCTACTTCCAGGTCTAAGCGGTATGTCAGAAATAAAGTAGGTTTTGAGTGCATGCATCATTAGGGACAGTAGTCCACTCAATTAATCTGTAGGAATAATGAAAAGAGGTCACTGTTGTTCTTTGTAAGGTTGATTATAAAACATCCATCATTGAAATGTCTTAATTTGTGATTTCTTAGATAATAAAAATGTTTACTTACACTTTACCTAATAAACAACAGGATATATATTATACAGGGCACCTTATTAGGTATGTATCTGCTAATTCTAAGGATTTTCTCTTAAGTCTCGCAATACCAAGTTTTTCCCTCAAGGTTTTCAAATGGCAACATTTTAACTGTGGTGAGATTAGAAGAAGTTTGCAAATGCATCCCCAGAAGGTCCAGCAACAGAAGACAAAAAGCCAAGTAAAAAACAAAAGCATGTTTTGAATGTATAGCACTGAAATCAGTTTGATGATGCACGGAGGCAGCATCACATTTTTAGTATTAAGATTTAAAGTAATGGATAGTTGCCCGTGGAAAAATACTGGTAAACTCTTAGTTGGAAAGGGATTTCAGGAAGTCATCTGTGTTTACAAATGGAATCAAGTTTAGTCGGACAATCTGTGTCAAGTTTTCACCCTTTGTTCAGCTTTTAAAGTAGTCCACTGTAGTGTTAGTATGGTTTGATTTCCTCAGTACTTTGGTGTCCTTCTGATCACATGTTCATTACTACTTCCTGAAATATTTTTACAGCAAATAAATCTGATTTCCTATCATTCTTCCTAATTGCAGCTATGGAGAGGAAGCTATCCCTGTCCCCCTTGTAATGTTTGTTTTTAACAGGAAAATTACCGCTGTTTTCTCATAATCTTCCTTTTAGAAATCAAACTAGCAGAATTCCTTCAGCCTTGCCTTTCAGGACATGGTTTCCCCTGTGGTAATTTTTGTTGTTTTCTACTGGGAACTCTTTAGTTTCCATCCTACTAGATCTACAAATGACCAAATTGTATGCCAACAGAACCTTTAACAGTTGAAAAGAATGCAAAGATTATTTCAAGTGCCTTCCCGTGTACTTGTTGGTGACATTGTAATCTGCTATAATCCCTAGAGACTTTTCTACAGAAGTTATACTTTGGCAGTAAGGTTCTCGCTGTGACATTTCTGTAGTTCATTATTTCAGTCCAGTTTGGCACTTGACATTTATTCTTGTTGAATGCTGTCCTTTTTTTCCCAGACTGTATCACCGATTTGTAAAGTTCACATTGAATTCTAATCCAGTTATCCAATGTGCTTGAAGTCCTTTCCTGATTGGTTTTATCTGCAATGTAATAAGTGTATTAATTTGTGCAGTCTGTTTCCTCAAAGCACTTTGATCTGTTTCCAAATAAATTTACTTACTGATTTCAACCATCTCTCTAGTTTTTCGAAATCTTTTTAATTCTAGTTCTTCTTTCAAAATGCTTGCTATCCCATGTTTCTACATGTTAAATAAGTAATTTTCTATTGGTCTTCTACATCATTCAACAAAAACCTATTGTGTTTGGTTGTGGGGTTTTGAAACAAGTCCTCTTAGGTGGACAAAGCCGATTCTGGGAATTGTTTTCCCATTTATTTCCTTGCACTTGCAGAGCCCTATTTGCAGACACCAGTATTGTTTCTCAGCACCATCTGTAGCTGCCCTCTTGTAGCATCTCTCTATGATTATAAAACAGTTTTGTGGCATTGACAACCACTGAATTAAATTAATGAATCACTTTTTGTCTTGTAGTGTAATCCAATATTGAAAAACAGTTCCATGGTCCATAATATAAAAACAAATACATTACATTTAGACAGAATATCTATAAACACATTGAAAATACCCTTTTTATATGCTTATGAGGGATCCCTCCTCCCTCTAAGACTGCCTCATTCCTCCTAGATTTGTCATGAGAAGGAATTAGGTGACACTACATTTAAATTTTCTGAACTATTCTAACTTTTTGAAGACCCTTTGGAATGTCCCACATCAGATGTTTCTGGAGGAGGTAGTAAAGCAGAAGAAATTACCACTTAGTGCACCAATAATTTTGTAATTAATAGATAGGAAGTAGCTTAGCTGACAACTAAAGAGTGTCTTGTTTCTTCACATTTACCACAGAGTAACAAAAACGAGTAAGACGCAGACATTGGCTTACGTCAACTAATGTGAAATCTACCTGAAAACTGTGTTCTAGCATGTTCTACAACCAAAGTTCTATAAATAGTGATTAATGTTTTAGACTCTAATCCTTTAATCCCATTTCAGACATAATCTCCTGATTCAACTGATTTAATTTCCTTGCCCCTCAAATACTTTTTAGAAAAGTTTCTGAAGTCATGTAGCCTCACAAAAATTGACAGGAGGATATTAGCATCATTTTAGAGTGTTGTGCAGAAAAACAGAATTCAATTAGATTTTAGTAAACCAGAAACTGAGGAAATAATGGAACAGCATTTTTTGTTGTCAGATAGGGAAATCATAGTAAGAATTAAAAAGTCTAAACTATACGATAATATGAGAGAAAGAAGTTAGATTGCCAGAGCAGTAGGGATCAGATCTGGAAAGGGAAATTATTAGTAAAACGTGAAATAAAAATTACGGTAGCTGGGCTTTTCATGGTGAAGCACTACACAATTTGAGACTGCAAATAAGAAGTACAAACTTTACCTGTTATTTTAATATAAATTTTTTCTATGTCCTCAGTGGACCATAGCCTGATCTCCCCATGAACCAGTAAAAAGTTACGTGGGTAAGTGAATCTACTACAAAGTCTCCCAGTAATGATTTTTCTGTGATGTAGCCTTTATTGTGCCTTATGGAAACCATTGGATTCTTGTGGCTTGAAGTTCTCATCAAAATACAGGTTTCTGCTTACCTTAAAATTATTAAATCAGCAGCCCAAAGTGCTTCAGTAAAAAGGTGCTTTTTCTCCAAGTAGATTACTCAAAATCCTTCAAGAGCTGATGTCAGATTGCTGTTATCAGTCTGCCAGTATTTTTTCCCAGCTTTTGCGTTCATGTTAAAATTTATGATAGGACATAAGGCTTCAAGTCCAGGTGTTCTCACTTCCTTCTCCCTGTGCAAACAGAATTTAAGCTTCCCAAATCAAGTTTTTTCTTCTGCTTTCCAAGCTTGTGTATGTATGGGGTTTCTCTGCTGTACTATGTGCTGAGGGCATTACTCCTGCTTTTCCTCATTAGAGGCAAACAGGGCTAAAGAGATTGTAGATCTATTAATTAAAATTGATGATTTGATTTTGAATGCTGACATTATGAAAATAATATGTAAACGCATTCTTAATATTCCTAGTATATAAAACTTTCTTCATAAACTTAACAAATTTCACTTCACTGTTCCACTTTAAAGAAAAAAATTGCTTAGCTATAGGATATGCTCAACTATGGCTTTTCAAAAGCACAATAAGTTTGGCTGTTAAAAGGAAAAAAATAAAGTCCTCCTGGTATTTCACTGATTGTGTTTGCTTTTAAAGGTAATCTGAAAACTTACTGTTTTCACACGATAGGAGTTATCATAACCTGACCAAATCAGTTTTGTCTTTCCAAATTTAGATAACTTGAAACATATTTTGACTTTACTGCAGAGGTTTTACAATAAATCCTCACTGAGTCAGCAAAGTCCAGTTCTGAATGAACGGATTCATATCTTTCTGTTAAGATTTGGTATATATGATTTTGTATTTTAATACTGTAGGTGAAGTTTGAAGTTTCTATTTGCTTATAAATAAATTCATACCTATTATATAACAAAAAAAGTTTTATTTCACTTCTTCATCTTGTGATTTCTTCAAAATAAAATAAATGGTGCTATTCATAATACCCACAAGCCAATTCTGTGAAACTTTTTAAGCAATTCAGTCTTGTCTCAAAGTTAACAGACAGTACTCTTTGTTTTCCATCCTATTCGCTTAAGACACATTTGCTTTCAAAAGCAGAGCTAGATTTATGATTAAATAAAATAGAAAACCATCAAAGAAAATGTTGCAGGTAGTCAATATAGAAAATATGTGTGTAATTGGTATTTGTGAACTACTCATTAACTGTCACTGTAGACTGTGTGAGGATGGGTTAGTGTTCACAGTACAAATTAGGATAAGTATCCAAAGAATTGTAGTGTATTGAAATATTTGATGTTTTGCTATTACGTAGGTGACATGAGATTTATTTTAAATGAGAAAATACTATGTTTGGCTTGAAAGGTATTACCACTGTCAGTAAGACATAATAGCAAAATAAGCAATTTTCCTATATGACCATTAAAATAAAAAATAGATTTCCTGTAACAAAAGAGGTCTATTTAAAATGGTAAATAGAATTTTTTAATATTTTGCCTTTTTATTAGATTTTATACAAAAGAAAGTATTTATTGATATTTTCATTAACTTAATTAAATTCAGTCATGGAACAAATTCCTTTCCTGATGCATGGATGAGCTTAACAATTCCAGACCTAAGTTAAACCCTGTTTCCATTTCAACGAAATTATTGGATTGTGTAGAGGATGCAACATTGTCCTGACTGTGATGAAGGCAGAAGAATAACTATTAGGGGTCATATTGTTTTTTCCTTAAAGTTCTTCTGTTTGACAGGAAAGATTCTGGAAGCCAATGTGCCAGAAATGAAGTGCTTATGTAAGCACTGTATTTATTTATGACTTTCAAATTACATCAGTTCCTTAGGCACTGTTGATAATTCCCTTCCAGGAGTTAAAATAAGACTGTTTATGTTCTTCATTCCAAGACAGGAGGATAAAATTTGGAGCTGTATGACCTTAAACTTATTTATCCAAGAATTTCAGACTTAGGAACATGAAAAATTTTAATTTAGTCTTTCCAAATCTTCCATCACTGAATCCTCTGATTAATTTTACTTTCAGGTGTTGCTGGTAAGCCTCTGGTTTAGTAGTTTTAGCATATTTTGGTAATTATTCCTGACACTAAGCTGTGATTCACATTAAGATTTTAATTAGATTTTACGAGCGGGAAACAAGCTTTATTCAAATATTCTTTGCACAAATGAATTCTATGATTTAAACATTCTAAAGTTTATAAGTGATTTCCACTATGTTTAGTGGAAACTAGGCACAACTGTCATCATCAGTATGTAAAAATCTAATCTTAGCACAGGATATTAATTATATAGGAAAAACTATGAGTCAGAATTGTATTTTATTAGTGGAGCACATGTACATGTGTATTCCATGTTCTTTATTCTTTGAGAACTTTTAGTGCTTGTAAGGTACTATTTTTATTTTAATAACAGCATTTCCCTTCCTTAAAAGCACCCTTTTAAAATGAGACTTTTAAACTTATAGTGGAAACAAGAACTTACACACAAAAGTAAATATATGTAGCATAAGTTAAGGTGTATGTTTATACTGCACAAGCTATTCTAAACTGAATTCATGGGTTTGTCTTCGCACTGGGTGAGTTAATAGCATTTGAAATAAGTTTTCTAATTATAGGAAGAGGCACTGTACCTTCCAAGGTTAGGGCAGATGGCATCTGCAACATTATCCAATTGTCTTACTCTGTGTTGCCAGGGGCCCTTATTCCTGTAAACGTATTTCTTCCTTCTTAAATTCCAGTCTGGAGCAAACCAGACACTTCTCTTGAGAGGAAAATCTGGATATGGGGAAAAAGAAACACACGGCAAGTTCTCACAATAGAGAAGCTGTAGTGCAGAAAAGAACTGTGCCAACTTTTTTACCTCCATCTGATACAGCCTTCTCAACACTGTCAGGAGATTTTAGGTATATTCCCCTACTTGTGTTCTGTAGTCCGCTCTGCTATCCACATAGTACATCTTCAGTGTAGGCACTTGCAGCAAGCTGGGCAGCTTTTAAAGTAAGCAAAATAGGGCCAAGGCACAGGACCAAGCATTTAGCTGATTTTGTACTCATGCACCTAAATTATCAGTGCAATTCCTAGTACACTCCCAGATGGAGCATGGTTCAGGGGTTAGCACATACTAAGGACCATTATCTCTTAGCTTAGATACAGACCCCTATTTAGGGAATCAGTATTTATTTAGACACATACCAGCTGCATGTGCCTGAGTGATAGATCTGTGGCCTGTTTTATTTGGTGATACCTGTCCCTCATACACCTTTGAAATGTCACTGCAGAACCATGTCCATGCTACATACGAAAAAGATCTAAGGATAAAGAATATATAGAAAGTGTATGTTTATGCATGCATATTTGATAATATTTATTATTTTATTTTTATAGTTACAAAATCTAGCATCTGCATTCACAGTGAACTCAGAACTTATTGACTGGCATAGATTCTTACTAGCAGCAGCACAGCCATGGCCAGTGCTATCTGTGACGGAACTTCTTGAAACTGTATAGCTTCAAGTCTGTTGATGTATCTGGATTGAGCTTTGTTACACAAGAATACTAAATGCAGGTTATAATTATATTCTCTTTTGCATAATATTCTTTTGTTATACTCTCTGAATTGAATGAAATATTGTTGAGTTTATTCACCTTTAGACATTCCATCTGCATTTTAAATATTTTTCTTTTTGAAGGTGCTTTCTAATGAATATTGTCTTCAGAGAATTAAGGCCTAATATCTGTCTTATTGATAGATGCACAATCACTTTTAAATTCCATTTCTTACTTTCCCATTAAACTAATTTCAAATTAATATCATTCCTCTTCTAAGGAAACTACTATTAACTTGTTTGACACTGTATCTATAAGATAAAAACATTTCTCCCAAACAGAACTAAATAGCTCCACTTTAATTATTTGTAGAATTTTTCCAATAAGAACTTTTTGCAAATGAAGATTGGTTTTCAGACCTCAAACAAAAGGAAAACTATAAAATTCCTTGATCCATTCTTTTCTGTCAAGACAGCTTCTATTTAATCTGTCACATAGTTGAGTGATATTTTTTCAGGAAGCAAATTTCATGAAAGAGTACAAACAACACATTTTTCTTCTTCTAGCAAAGTTCTAATTCTGCATGTTACTTTTACTTTGGATTCTTAATCTACTTAGGATGACTGAAGGTTGACACTTTTAATGTGTACTAGACATATATATACATAGATATATATGTGTGTGTGCATGTATACACAAAAGTTCTACAGTTCTGTCCGTTTACATATGTTTGGCAATACTAAAATAATTTACATAAGCTTCATAGAACCTTTATTGCAGTTGGTTTTCAAATCACCTAGTATTAATTATCTTCAAAAATTAAATAGAGGCCATATTATTCCAGAAGTCTGTCAATTTCAGAACTACTTTGATTAATTTAAAAGTTTAAAAGTTCAGCAGTGGCTGCCAACCCCTGCCCCATCCTAGACTGGCAAAGAAATAAATTCTGCAAATCCTGAAAACCCACAAGATGTTCAGGTCTGTCCACATCTCTGTCTATTGATGTGGTAATTTTTACTGGAGTGTGGAAGCTTAAAAATAAACAAACCTTTACAAGACATGCAGTCTGTGAATGTACATTTTTAACACAGGATCCTAGCTCAAATACAATATTAACTGAGCTATTATTTTACTCACTTCAGGATCAGAACTGGCTCATGTTCAGTCAATGAGAGTAAATATTCAATGATATATACTCATTTGTTTCGAGACTTAGCCTCATTAGTTCTTCCAGATTCTATGGGAGTGATGACTCTGAACCTACAGTTTCATGCAGTTGCTTAAAGACTGAAAAGGACTGAAAAGTTCATACACATACAGGTAACTCTACAGCTGAAGCTGTCTTTTCAGAAGAGGCCTATATGGGTAGGTCCATAAATTAGATGCTCAAGAGAACGTAATAGAAGCCTCCAGAGGCTATCCAAAGCAACTTAGTTCAGCAGTCTGCATTGCTCTCAATATTTTGCTCTACAGTCAATCCATATTGCAAATAAAAGTTGTAATGTCCGTTACTCCTATTTCATGTTTGAAAACATGACCAAAATTGTTTTCATAGAATCATAGAATCAGAAGGTTGGAAGAGACCTCTGAGATCATCGAGTCCAGCCGTGCCTGTCTCCCTACTAAATCATGTCCCTAAGAAACTCATTTACCCGTCCTCTAAACACCTCCATGGATGGTGACTCCACCACCTCCCTGGGCAGCTGTTCCAATCCCTGACCACTCTTTCAGTAAAGAAATTCTTTCCTTATAAGCCTCATGAAAACCCTGTATATCTACTATGTTTGAGGTCCTACAGTTCATGTTACTGACAGTACTGTGGTTTGGAATTTTTGCATATACAATTACAAGAAGAACAGAAATAGAATTTTTCAGACTGAAGTAAAATTTAAGTTCAGTTAAGTCCAATAACAAATTTGTTTCTGAGGAATATCTGAATTGGTTTTATTGCAATGCTTTTTGTATCCTTTTGAAGCCAGTTATGGCAAATTTTATGAGGTCAATATTTGTTTCATTTCTTTCTTATTAATTTCTTTCTTGAAAAAATGATTCATGTTCTATGGAACACAATGCACTAGAGAAATAATGAGTCAATTCAGCCTATAAAATTAAGGAAACAATAATAGCAGAGAGGTTTTAATATAATTGTTCATCATTTGTTATAATTGGTATTATAATTATATCATCTAGAGCAAACCATCTGGTGTATTTCTGGTAAAGGGTTTGAAAGACAACGCGAAGTCTATTTTCTTGCTATTTATTTGCTTGGTTTTCCCAGCTAACTCACATGGGAATAAAGCAGAAAATTAGCTCTACTATTTTCTTTTGCTTTCTGAAAATCTCTTCAAACATGGTCTTTTGTCTTGCTTTTTGACAAGAATGTAGTATTTCACCTGAAACATGGAAAAGGATGTCGCTAATGAAATTTATAACTGTTACAATATTTTAGTTTACTGTCTGTACTGAAAGACTATTGCATTTCCCATTAACATCTATGATTTATGAAGATTTGGAGCTACTTGAAATCCTCCATAGTAGTCAATAAGTCTAACAAGGAATATGCTGGCATTTTTTTGGATGTTAAAATCTTTCAATTAGAATGGAAACAGGTTTTATTCTCTATTTAATGGAGAGACTTATATGTGTTCAAAATGCCATGAAAACTTATTTTATTTTGCTGTCTTACCAAGAAATAATGACAAGCAATGTTCAGTGAGAATAACAGGAAGAACCTTCCACAGGGAATCTGAAGTGCCTCAGCTGGGCCTTCTGTCTGTGCCTGTATGAGTAAATTGCACAGTGCTAGGGAACATCAGTTGTCCATGTTATGGCATTGTTTGCACATCATGGCATGGTTTGACATTGGCCAGTTCCAAACAAGTGAGGTTTTTTGTAGGCAGTTTGATCATTCCCATCCTGTTTTAGAAGGTAAGATTTAGCCAATGTGGGATATTTCCTGTGTGTTAAGTGTAGTACTGGAGAATTGGCTCTGACTGCTTTTACTTCACATTTCTAGATATTGCTCTGTAGGCACTGCAGGACACTTAGTTTTATTATTTGGAGCAGGCAGGCATGAGAAGAGCCATGCCGCCGTCCTTCTTTATATTGGAATATGTGGATAGTTGCTCCCAGAAGAAGAGCTAGGACAACAGCTATGCAGTAGCAAAGGATAACCCTAATAGGAAGAAACCAGAACATACATGGGAACTCCGCATCATAGTCTGCTTCTTGGGCGGTGTAAGTTTACAAATACATACTTAATTTTCATCTTTTCAAGAACATAGAGTCACTTCATATCCTACTTCATTTTCAGTAATTCTCTAAGTGTTACAAAGTACAAATAGCTACTTAATTATTCTGATGTTACTGTATATGAACAACAAATTCAGCTTGATTAAATAAATTTTGAAGTGTGAAAATAAATCACTTTTTTCTTCTTTTTTAACAGGTTGGCTTATGGTTTAGTGGAAATGAAGATCTAAACATAACAAAAAGTTGCACAGAACCTTTGCCTTTAGATAGCCTAGGACATCTTATAAAGGTAACTTTAAAAACATAGGTGCTTTGAAGAGACTTTCACTATTCTGACCAGAGAGGTCTCCTTCTAAAATTTCTTGGGTCCTCTTTTTTCCTGTAACTGCTGCAGTGTTTCAGTGGTGCTTCAGAATGTATTAGAAATAATATAGAAAGGAATCTAGGAATTGTCCTTCAGTATTCTAAATCATAGTCTACTCAGAAAGACTTAATTATTCCTTTTCTGCTTTGAAAACACTAATTTTGCTACACCGTAACCAGCTTTGTAAAGAATGGGAGGCAAGTGATCCCTGCATCTAAGCTCATGGATGCTTTTTTGATCCTTCTCTCTAGAGCCTCTCATTTGTATTTGATTAAATGCCACTTGTAAAAATTAATTTACATATATTTTGTCCTTTTCTAGTTTTTTTTCAGTTTATTTGCTGATCAGAAAAGACCCTGCTCTGCTGAACTATACTGAGATGCTACTTTATTTTGCCTTCCACTCTGATCCTGTTCAAGGTGTTTACAGAACACTTAGTATTGCTGCTGGAACATATATTCATAGCGAGAAAGAAGCTTCTCTTCCATAAGAGGTAAAATTCTAGAGTAAAATGTTAGAGAATAGTACTGGTGGTTACAAATTATGAGTTAGCTAGATTGCAATATATTTCCTTATCTTGGGTAGCTCCAGTTCTTAAAAGCAGTCCTATTGACTTCATGGCAGCTCTGCAAATAGTTGCACTGAATTTGGTAATAATGCTCAGAGGTATTCTTCTAAAAGTCTGAAAATTTGCTTGACAAATAATAATGAAAGTTCAAGATATTACTAGTAACTACTCCTTGTACAGTTATTTCAAATGAGCAGAGGACATGCTTTGATCTATTAGGAGACAATTAAATCCAGCTGTTAATCCCCAGAAATTAGACTGTCGTATGACTTACAGAATTGTCATCTAAAGATATAAAACCCCATATTGTTAATGTTCTTATTTTTCTTTTCCTCTATGTCTCTTTAGGGTATTTAGAAGCATATACAACTTCATTGTTATTTTCAAGTGTTTCAGTTTACCTGTAAAACACAAGAATTAATAATTGCTTACATATGAAATAGGCTTTAGAATTCTTTTCAGAGCTATGATGAATGTGTTGTTATATCAAACAAAGCTAGGGTTCTGTACAGTGTAAGTATTTCTGTAATATATTATCTTTATAGACTCAAACCTGCCATTAGTGCACTGCATGCATGATTTACTTATTACTGAAATATAAGTAATTTTTTAAGATATACAGTATATATCCACACACACCTTGGGAAGAGCTCACTCTTCTAGATAAAATCTTTCACTATGCTGTCACAACTGCAGTGACTGTACCATTTACCTAATAATTAAAATACAGTTATGCTATCTAGAAACAGTATAGGAAGGACATTATTTTACCGTAGTGTAAGCCCATATATATTCATAATTATATTTTATCTCTTCAAGTGACAAAATATATTATTGTACTCCCCTGTGCCTGATTTTACACACAGTTTCTCAAGGACAACACAGCTGTGAAGTGAGAGAAGAATTAGTTCTAATTCATTATGGGAGTGGAGGGCTGTTAATAGAAGTTTTTAAATTGTCCATGGGAGAGATATGGCACGTTTCGTAGAAAGAAGGAGAGCACAGAGTCCTCCCAATTAGACAAAGTGGATATGAACTTATTTTCCCATGCTTAACTGGAAAGTTTTAACTCTCAGGTCATCGGATATGCAGCAACAAGATCTGTTTGCTACATTACTATTTTCGACTTGGTTTGGTCTCTTCGATTAAGGCTTTTGTAAAACTGATTAGCTGCATTGTCATTATCACGTGTGTTAAAGATTTTGTAAGATTGTGAGTCATAGGTGGAGGGAAGCATTTTCCTTCAATCTAGAATTATCAACATATGTCTGAGGAGCAAGACTTAATGCCCAATCCAACCTGGCATTCCCTCATGCTCGAATTTCACAGGCTCTGTGAATGTGGGCTATGTCTGATGTATGTCTCACAGTGACTTATATAGATAGCTTGTGTGCCTAATTCATCTTGGAGAGTCCCTTAGAAACGCAGAAATATCTAAGAATTAGACAATAAATGAACATTTTGCATGGGTGGATTCCCTTCAACTTCCTATCCATCTTTTATAAATTGGTGCTCTGAACTGAAGATCTGATAGAAAATAATTTTAATATTGTCTTTCTGCTTGATCCTTTTCTTTCATATGTGCACACTACAATAATAACGTCGAATACAGAAAAAAGAGAACTAAAAAAATCCTGTTCCACTGAAGTGAATGAGTTTTCACTGTTGCCTTCCATAGCGCCAAAGTATTATGCAGGATATTCAACAACCACAAGGGGGCAGAAGGTAAATCATGTGTTGTTCATATTGGTTTTGAGTCAAACACCATCAGATAGAAAGATGTAGAATCCTGAAGATATCCAAACTGTTTTTCTGCACCAAATTAAGAACTTAAAGGTTGTTTATCTGAGGTTGTTTACATGTGATCTAAATGTCAAAGATAACAGTACAGGTGTTGGAAATCTAGGAAACATTATCAGTGGATTATTCATCAGTAGAAGGGACTATCCATCTCATCTCAAAGGAATTTTGTAATATACTTTAGCTTATCAATACACACATACAGTACTGCCCAAATGAAGTTACCTCTGCTTTTTTCTTTTCTTTGTGCTGATGATTGTAATGACTTCTAACTGGTAGTTGCCTACAGAAATAGAATCATAGAATCATAGAACGGTTTGGGTTGGAAGGCACCTCAAAGCCCACCCAGTTCCAGCCCCCCTGCTGTGGGCAGGAACACCTCCCACCAGCCCAGGCTGCTCAAGGCCCCATCCAGCCTGGCCCTGAACACTTCCAGGGAGGGGGCATCCACAGCTTCCCTGGGCAACCTGTGCCAGGGCCTCACCACCCTCAGCGTGAAGAATTTCTTCCTGATGTCTAATCTAAATCTCCCCCCTTCCAATTTAAAGCTCTTCCCCCTCATCCTATCACTTCATACCCTTGTAAAAAGTCTCTCCCCAGCTTTCCTGGAGCCCCTTCAGGTACTGGAAAGTCGCTATAAGGTCTCCCTGGAACCTTCTCTTCTCCAGGCTGAACAGCCTCAACTCTCCCAGCCTGTGCTCATAAGCAGAGGTGTTCCAGCCCCAAATACATCTGAAACTTGAATGATACTAATAGCAGAAGATCAGGCAAACATTTTGCTAACTTCATAGCAAATATCCTTTCACTTAAAATGCTTAGCTTTTAAGTCTCAATAATTTTATTATTGGTTCTGTAGATGTCATAGCTAAATATAAACTGTTCAGTGGGAGATAGAAAAACCTAAATGCTACTAAGCGCTGTCAAGACTGAATCAATGGCTCTGCTTCTGTGTTGAAAATTACATATATTAAGGCCTAAGATAACATATAACACAGTTATGACTGAATCTTAGCACTCTCCCCCTCCTAATGAGGAAGAAAATTGTATGTTCAATTAAATATAATTTCCTGTTGCTCTTAAACTTTAGTCTACAACAATTGGTCTAATCTAGTCAATGCGTTCACCTATGTGACATCTTTTCTCATCTTTGTGATCCCAAAACTGTACAATAGATTTTTTTCTCTTTAGTCATCTCTAACCACACCATCACCACAAAGATACTTTATTGCTTTTTTATACTGAATTTCTACTTTTTTTTGCATAAAGCTTTTCTCATGTTTTTCTGTGGAGAGCTGGTGAACCTATATTAAATGTTAGCAAAAATAAAGATCTTGCAGTAACTCCTTGATTTGGACTAGAAAATTTGTATTACTTTTTCATGTGAACATCCATAATGATGAAGTTTACTCCTTATGTAAACACAAAGTTCTTGGTAGGGCCTTGTAATTTGTAGCTATTAACCATTTTTATGTATCGTTGCACTGAAGAATATTAATATCTTGGTGGAATGTTGGCTGTGTTCTTGGAAAAAAATTTTATTAAATTTCTGCTAATGCCAACACTATGGATATTTCTGGATTCTTAGGAGCCATTCCTTCACCCTCAATGATCTCAAAGGTCTTTTCCAACCATGTGATTCTATGATTATATAGTTTGGTAGATAATTTAGTTTGAGTTGATGATATTTGTTTGTAAGAGCTGAAGTTAGCAGTTCCAACTTCCAAATCCACTAATCCTTAATGGATGTCTAACTGAAAAAGATGACCTACTGACAGACTATTTATCACCATGTATTATACCTGTGCTTTATTTCTTTAGACTTTTCCTTATACTGACATAGTGCCAAAAGAGAAAACTTTAATAGACAATGAGAAAGAAGTCTTAAAGTACATGAGTGAAGGAGTAATTCAGTAGCCACTCTACTCAAAGTGTTTCATATTGAAGGAAGTAAAGAAGAATAATAGGTTTAATATTCTAGAAAAGGAAGGCAGCTAAGATAAGGTAGGCTGATTGATTTAAAGAAGATTTTGTACCTTACAGTAAATGCCTCCTGCAGTCCCTGAAAACTCCATCCATCAAAGACTGCACTACTTTCTGACCTGTTTTTTATACCTGTCTTGCCCACCTATATCTGCCTACAGGTTTTCTACTGCCTTGTCACATGTGACATTGCCTTTCCTCCCACCAATAGGAAGGAACCTGGTTAAATTATCTTCCCAACAGGATCTTACTACAAGACACTATGGGATACATGATAGAATACATTTCATGCCAGGACAACTAGGCTGCAGAAAAGGGCATGTAGATCTAGTGAAGATTTAGATGTTCCTCTCTGCCATAGTCTAGAGCTCCCCCATTAACCAAGCTTAAATTTAAATGTGCATTAAAACAGTTGCACACAAGAAATTTGGGGCACAGTATCAGACTCTTAAATATGCCACACTACAGCACAAATATGTTATATACAAAGTGTAAGAAAATGGTGTGAGAAAAGATGCAAGGATTGTATTCACATGCCCGAAGATCAAGCATAGTCATCATAAATTTGAGTTTATCACCACCAGGGGCACGTAGCGCAAACTGACCACAAACTGTAAATCTGAATAAGATAAATGGTACTACAAGACTGACTTGATGTTTCTTAGTTATGTTCATCACCTGTAAGAATTGAAGTGTGCAGCATTTAATATATCACTCATAATCATAGTTAGTAAAAGGTAAGATATAAGAACAAAAGAATATATTTTGTAAAGTAAGGATTAAAATTTATTTGCTATAGTAGGAAGAGATACAAAAGGAAAATAAAAGGCTAAGACAACGCAACTGAAGATTATAGCTATCAATCAGTATCAATTGTGGCTATGTTACTGTCTCAGGCAATTTGGGAAGATAGATACCACGGAACATTAAGTCATTCATCCCTTCCCTTCTTTCTGGCCCTTTTTATTTAATAGAGTACAGCATTTCCTAATCTGAGCATTTTTTCCAACTTCACCGAATTTCTTGTAGACCACAGCTTTTATTAAACTAACTCTATGTTCTATACATGATCAAGTTCGAGAACTATTCTTCATGCAAACGGCTCACTAATTATGCAATGTTCCACATAATACAAGCTCCCCATGCAGACCAAATGTGGTACAACCTGAAGTGACGCTTAACTATAGTGTACATTGAGTAATGCCATATATAAATAGCAGTGTCTTAATCAAAATCTCTAGTCTTCCAGTATCACTTTCAGGAGAAACTATGTTATATAGATCAAAGAATAGGTTGTGGTATAAAATTTATTAGCTGTCATGAATCACCTATGTTATTTGTGGCTGGTAGTATATGTTCAGGACAGTACAGTTCCAAAAATTGTCAGTTTGTGAGAAAAGATGTGAGAATCTACCATATACAAATCTTGGCAGTAGCTGAGGTATTCAGAGCCCAGGCTTTAACCCGAAGAGTTTTCACAACTTGTCTAACAAAGACATATTGTTACAACTGCATGTAAGTTATACATTTTTCTGCTTACCTGGGAGATTAATTTGATGCCTTTATCTCCCCACTTGACAGCTAGATGGTGCAGAGCTTCAGTTTTCATTTGTAGTATTTAGAATGTCCTCTTGCAAGGGCTTATACTGGCCTTGTCTCAAATGTAGTGCTCTATGGTTTCTATACTTGAAAAGACAAGATTATATTCCTTGAATGTACCGGGAATTACACACTACTGTTTTATGCATGAAATCAACACTTCTCAGTCTTACTTTGATATTCTGAGTGAGTAGTGTACAGCTAAGACAAGTTCTTGTTCAGCTTTACAGCAGATTATTATATTCCCCAACAAGTGACAACCAAGAGATGCAGTGGTCATTGTTTTATGTAGGTAAGGATTCTGGTCAAAAGCAGATACAGTCCAGGAACAGTTTTTGTCCAAAAATTCTTGAAAGACCTGTTTGGTGAACAGGTGAACTTCTTTCTATCCAATACATTTCAAAAATAAATAAACAATATTTTTAACATCCATTATTTTTTTCAGAAATTCTCCTGAGACTATAAAAATCTCTATAAAAATGAAATACAACCACAGTGCTGTTATTTTGAGATATTTTATAAGATAAATATAGCAAATTAGGGTGTGGTTTCTAAGGTTAAAATATTTCTACTACTGCAGTCATAAACAGTGGAAAAAGAAAGTTTTGCTGACAACTTTAAATGGAGTATCTATCTTAAAATTTTTAAAATTTGACTTAGGTTATCAAATTCCTTTGGCATCCTCATGATCTGTTCAATTTTACCTAATACTACATCTAATAAAACTATGATCTCCAGGTGAAATATATGCTCGTCTTTTGAACGGAGTTTGTTTTCTCAGTTCATTTACCAGTGAGATGGCAACATCCTATGTGATGACAAATTTTTTTAGCCTCAATAAAAATGCTAACAAATGAGTAAGCTTGGAAATTCTATTACTTTTTCATCTAGTCTTGTCTATCCTGATTAGAAGTCATTCTGGCCCTGACTAAAACTTTCAAGCAGTCTACCATTATCAACACATTTGTTTCGCTTATCAGATGAAATATATTCCTTTACACTACTTAGACCATACCTATATGTGAATGCGTGTTTATGAATGCACTTCATTACAGTCTGAATTAAATTATCTTTAAAGACTTTTAATAATAAATGAAAGAATTTTTTTTATACCAGCTGATTCAGCTGGAAGAAGCAAAAATTTCTGCTTTTTCATGTGTCATTGATACTCATAGGCTGGTCTATTAAGGTTGGTCTATTAAGGGGTCTTATTCAAGCCTATAAATTTTACCTTCTGTCCTGTGACAGTCATATATACAGTAACACAAAAACAACAACAAATTTTAGTAAATCTGCATGTTGACTGTGAGGCACCTAAGCAAAGAGTCTGAGAAATATTCTCCGTCAGTAATTCTGAATGCTTGCATTAATCTGTTAATTTGAGTGAACAACATTTGTATGGTTACTGGGGAAAAAAATATTCTAATAATTGTCATTCACTATGTTGATATCAAAACTACTATGCGTTTGATAATGTTATGTTAAATTTCCTGAGTAATTATTTTTAAAAAAACAGTAGTTGTATTACTCTATGTCTGTGTTTTGAACACATTTAACATAGACACTTGCATCCAGCTTGTCCCTTGTAATGAATTGTCACGTTATTACTGCCGTTACTGTTGGTTTAGTTAATCGTTTTAGTAACATTTATCAGATATTCTTTCAAATTGGAGTTCCAATGAGGCAGTATTTGCAATATGTTTATTAACATGTCTTTCAAAACCCATTTATGAATTTGTTGAACGAAAATTGTTTATACTCACAGCAGCAATTTAATATCACACAACTCAACAAGACTCAGAACCCCATGTATCATTTTCTATCTAGGAAAATTCATACAGATTCTATTCAGCAAGGTGGACTGTATAGTTCACAGTCAACTCTTGATGCTTTGGCAGAAAAAAACACTGCTGAATCACTATCTACTCACAGGCAGTAGCTGTAATACTTGTGAAACTTGAGAACCCTTTTTCATGTGGTGTTTTAAATGTCCCACTCGCAAGAGAAGGAAAATTTAACTTAGTGTTTAAATACCTGGTCTAAAAAGAGACCTGTGTTATACTTCTCTTTATCATGTATTCCATCTAGAAATTTTAGGATGAAGTTATACATGAAGAACAACTATTTCTTACATTAAAAAAATATATAAATATCTACTCATGTAACAAAAATATCAAGTTTGGTTCATTAACACAGACATAGTAGATCTGCTGGAGTACTGTTTCTCCAATGTTTTGAGGTTCTTTAGGTTTTTGTTTCCTTTGCAAAACTGGCAACTACTTAAATAATATCTGTTTAGGGCAAACTTTTTTCTTTCTTAACACATTCTTAAATATTTTTCTGTCACTCTCTTTCCTGCATCAGATTATAATTTCCAGTCATACAATTCTTGCTTTTAGGACTGATAATAAAAATATATTTCTGTGGCATTGCTAGAGTACAAAATTGCCTCTTCCCACACACATGATCACAATGACAGTGTTGGATGTGTCTGTATATATCATTTGCTCTGTGATGAACAGCAGTAGCTTTCTCAAGATTATTTTTTACAGGAACATAGACTTGCAGCTTATTAGAACTCTCCTAATAAAATTCACATTCTATCATGCCATAAGCACTACATTTTACTGAGATCCTCATCTGCTTTGTGTGGTAATGATAAGTACTGATAATGAACTTGCTGAAGATTTGCTGACATTACTTTTGTCGAACCAGAATTGAAATTTCTTTTTCTGACTCAATGTGCTGAAAAAGCCTCCGTAAGTATTTTTTAGAGTCAAAGATAAATGCTAGCCCTACTTTCTAAAACAAAGGACTGGTAAAGTTATCTTTTAACATGGTTCTTTGTACTCACTGAAATGCTTCTGATATTTTGCAAAGCATGTGAGGCATCACTACATAAAAACAGTTTCTGCTTTTGAAAAGAGGTTATTTCTTCAAAATATGCAGAAAATACGTATTGGAGTATGTATTTGAACTTAAACTAATTTATTTCATGAAAATTATGACTGTTAATTATTCTTTAATATGAAAAAGGTATTTACTGACAATACAAGAAAGTTAAATTGCTGTTTATCTGTATATTAAACATTCAGCACATTAGTTCTTTAAATCACAAATTCCTTGTTCATCATATTTACACTATGGATAGTATTGCTGAACTTGAAAACAGAGACTATTGTTCTAATACAAAATTATTGAAAATCAAAGTATTATAAAGAATGGAAAACTGCACAAAGAATTAACTCTATGATGTCTAAATGGGGGTGTGTATTATTCCAAATGTGAGTTCCATTTGCTTGAAGTGTTTAATTTGAGCATGAAATCTGACATATAAAAAAAGAAACTTTACTGACAAATCTGTTCTGGATAATATTTGCTGGCTTAAACAACAGTCTTAATACCTTTCTTTACTGATAAGTTTGAGCAGATGCTTAAGATATCTGCTTACTTTAAAAACTGCATTTTAACAACTGACAGCAATGAGGTTGTGTGGGTAACATGAAAACATCATCTCAGTGATATTAGTGATGCATTAGTACCTTCTAGAATTTGCCATGAAGAATGTGCTTTCTTCTGTCACTGTAGATGTTTTTGTTAGTGTGCTGAATGTGCATAGTGCTTACGCTGAATGACAGTGTTGTTTTTAGTGCCTTTCTGGAAGTCATCTTAAGTAACCTAAGGAAAATATAATTTATAGTAATATACCTCCACTGAAGTTAGTTTTTCATCAGACTCCTCTAGTCATTAGTTGGAAAGCTAACTTCATAGAAGGACAGGTTTTAGTATTACAAGTTTTAAGGTAGATCAGGCTATTGCAATAAATGACACTAACTTTTCATTTTCATTTCATAGGATATTAAAATCTTTCTCCACAGAGCTGAAGAAGCACAGTCTACTGCTGGAAAAAAACACCACATGTAAAGATATCAATGTATGAGAAATTGTTGTTCATAAATATTAAGAAATTTTTTTAAGGTTTGTTAAAGCAATATGTCTTAGTTCTCCAGTCCTCTCTGCTGTGAGAAAGGATTCTCTTTATTGTTGTGATAGCAAAATCCCATAGTAGTTACACATTTTCTGTTAAAAGATAAAAGAAGAAAAAACCCAAACCAAGGAAAGATATGGTTAGTTCAATGGACTAATCTGATGATACTTCCAAATAAAGCTGATTCTTGAACTTAAAAAGAGCTAATAATGTGTTTATTAATAATTGGTATAAGAAGAGAGTATGTCCAATCCTTGTAAATCAGCTAAGATGTATCTGGTCACCTTTTGTTATTGTGTATAATTTATTGATTGACTAATTTTAATAAATAAAATGTTCTAAGTAATTAATTTTTAAAACCATATTGCAATTCATAGATAATAAAGTAAGATCCAGATAAACTACCAAAGGGATATCATGTACATGAAAATGGAGTGCTTGTTGGCAGCAGGTAATCAATCTTTGTTATCCAGCCTTCGTATTTCTAACCTTCCATTACAGCTCAACTCCGCTACCACCCTCTAAAAATCTTTAGGCTCTATTGCCAGTTCAGCTCCATACACAGCCCAAGGGTGCGGGTGGCACAGGTGCTGCTTCACAGAAACCTCCCTTCCCATTGTGTTGCACTGAGCAGGTCCCAAATGAAGCACTAAGGTGGGCGCTACACCATGTGCGGTTCCACCACTAATTCCGCACATAATACCAGCACTCACTAGAAGTTACAGTGGGGTTCCACACGGCTGTTTTCAGTTATCAACTAAAAGTTCTTTTTCAACAGGCAGAGTGTATAAAAGGATAGCACGTACTACAGAAACATGTTGCAGGTTTTCACATGTGATAGGTGTTAGTCTGAAAGTCTCAATGGCACAGATGACACCTAGCGGGTGTGAGCTTCTGTGGCACATTAAGCAGAGTCTTGGTGAAACACTGTATTTACTGCAGAAGCCAGTGTTTCTCTTTCTGTTTCCAGTCTGACTCTTACTGGCTTTCCTGGAAATTGTTCTGGAATAGTTTTCATAGAAATTTTCTTGTTCATAGGAAGTTTGTGTTTCCGTGCAGTTTTATTCAGCTTTTCCATTCTCTTGTGTCTGGTAGTGGCTAACTACAGGATTATAGGAACTGTAATTTTTTGTGAAACTTTTAAACATGAATTTCAGTATGCTCTTTGCCATTAATTCCTCCATAATTCAACATTGACCTGTCTAGTTAATCCTCCGTTATCACGGGTACTTATTCTTCCGGTCTACAGTT
Source organism: Neomorphus geoffroyi (assembly GCA_033558235.1). Lineage (NCBI taxonomy): Eukaryota > Metazoa > Chordata > Aves > Cuculiformes > Neomorphidae > Neomorphus > Neomorphus geoffroyi. The sequence goes on from JAUMJM010000048.1 coordinate 6,124,645, forward strand.
TCAAGTATTCTGAAGCCTGGATGTAGCAAGCAGGTATTTGTAATTATTTGAACTCAGTACACCTTCTAATTTGCAGTCTGTCAGCTGCCCAAGATGTTAGCAAACCTTATGTGTTCTACTACATCTTACCAGCTTAGAAACATAATTAATAAGTAAATACTTCCAAAATGCCTACTCATAGCTGAACATTGCTCTGTCATTATGGGCTATTTTTTTCTGCTTTTGGCACTACCCTGGTAACAATTACACATAACATTGAAGTTTTTCTTTCCCTGGTTTGATTCAGCAAAATACTCAAAAATATGATTCTCTATAAGAATAAAAAATTATCCCATTGGAGTTAGCTAACTCAAAGAGAACCGCAAACCTCTGCCCTTTGTTAAGTGCTTTCTGCACAGAGTATTTTTACATTTTTCATGTATCTTTATTATTTTTAGCCAAGTATGCATGACACAGTATATTACATGCATAACATTTGCTGATAGTCCTAATGAGGTTTCTAAATTGCCTGCTTGAGGTGTAAAACAATTATGTACCAAAAAAACCGAGTCACTGGCATAGTTATAGTTTGACAATGACTAGCAGACCTACCTGTAAAATTATGTTTTCTATCATGATAAAATAATAAATATTTTGTCAGATTTTTAAAATATCCTGGTGTCAATAGTGGCAGATTTGGTTCTTTGTTGATTAAAGACAGACAAATTTTGAAAGGAAGGTTGATAGTCTAGCAGTAACAGATCAAAGCATCTATATGTGATACACAAAGCTCAGAATAGAACCCAGTAAGATTATCGCTTCAGGCAAATAATGTTGTGTCTTTTCACTCTACATATTTTGTGCTAACCACACCAGCACATTGTAGCTAAGTACTATCTTAGAAACAGATGTAACTGTTGTGCCCCCGCAAACCATGCTAAAACCTCAACATCCTCATTTTCCCTGTCACAACAGACTTTATAATGCATACAAATTAATCTGCTTTGTTAACAGAAAAATTTCTTCTCACAGCACATACAAATCAATCAAAATTTAATTCCCAGCATTCTTGAAATATTACACACATATGTTCATTCAAGACTGGCTTTTTTCTTCTTGTGAAAATATTACATGGATAGAAAAAATTACAATGTGGTCCTCTGTCTTTTGCATGTTTCAGAATCTTTATCTTTTTGCTTTTATTCCATATTTAATATCATTGATAAAAGCCAAGTTTAATTACTAAATATTGAATTCTGACTTTACCTACTGAAGTTCTCCATATGTAAATAAAACATACTATTTCAGAAAGACTTGCTTATAATCCATGTGTCTGAATGATATAAAAGGGAGCCTCATCTATTGGATATCAGAAATTGCTATTTAGGTAAGGTTCTTCAAGGTTTGGTCTTTTGTCATACACTGTTTATATATTTTACCAATGACCTAGAATGGAACTTGAAATCAATTTCAAAAGTTTGAAAATAAGTGTAAATTGTGGAGGAATATCAAATAATAAAAAGTGAGCAGCATTACACGCTGAAATGTTGAACAGTTTATATTTCTATAAGTAAAGACATAATTTAAAAAAGCAAAGAATTTATTTTCTGACAATAAGAATTCATTTTCTTTAGCAGTTACTACTTCAGTATAACTGAGTATCACACTAGTTATTCAATACAGTTATGCAATAGGCTAATGCTGGGGCCCAGACACAAAAATGGTTGTTGTATTTATGAAGGAGGAATGTTCGGTAGATGTGCATTCAGATTTGGCAGTGGAGATACAGTCATATAATGTTCAGTTTTCATATCTATACTTCAAGCAGGATGTTAGAAACTGGAAAGTGTTCAGAGAAGAATCAAAAGGATGATGGCAAATCATGTCTTGTAACAGAAGGAACTCAGTCTTCTTACTTCATCAAAGGCAAAATTAAGAGAGAGGGGTGTAAGGTATCAGTTTGCAAGCATCTGTATAAGGTATTTTCATAGACAATACCAAGGAATATTCAATGGCTGCAACCAACATGTAAATTTTTAAAAGGGAAGTAGTTTACCTGTTGTAGAAACTTACTAAATGTTGCTGCAATTTCCTCATCACAGAGGAAAAATGAAGATATATAGTTCTTTTAAATCTAGTTCATGATGGGAAACAGCACTGAAAAAAGAAATAACTGCACTTCTGATATTAAAATTCATAACTGAAAACATAAACTGAAAAATTAGTTCTGCTTTCAGTTAATTGTATGCAACATGTTTGATCCTGTTTTCACAGCATGCTCTCTTTTAATGTTTAATTTCCTCAACTCCTTAATTTCACTTATCTTCAGGTGTTCTTGTGTATACTGCATAGAAAATGCCTTGGATAGTTTGCCTTAAGATAGATGCAAGGGAGCTTACATTAACAATATTTTTATCATCATTAAATTACTTGCATTACATTCCTGGAAAAATGTTCTTTCAAAAAACCCAACAAAGAAAAAAGTTCTGCTGAATTAGGAAGTCTCCTAAGCTGATATCGAGTCACAAAAAATCTCTCTGCATAAATCTAGCTCATCATTTCATTCTGTAAAGAAGAATCCAGGCTCTGTACTAGTCTGTTTCTGTTGCATAAGCAGAGTCCCTCTAGGTACATCCATCATGAAGCAGTACAGGAAGATTCGGAAATTTACAAGCAAGAACACTTTTTTAAAGATGACTTTTTTTTTTCACTTTAAAATGTGGCTATGTGATGTCATGTTGTCGCCATTATAGCAAGAACAGTTCCTCAGTCTGCTCTGTGGTCCATACCTCAAATTTCCACTGAGCATGAGATTCAACCATGGTTTCTTTTTGTATTCTTCATAAGGAAAGCGAGTTGTTTTGTGAAATGAAAAGCCCCTTAGGGGAAGTTTCTTAATGAGTGAAGACTGCCAAAGAGAAATTTTTCAAACCATGGAACAGAGCACAGAATTACAGATATAGTCTGAAAATCTGAAATTGAAACAACAGCAACCAGCAAATTTCAAAATATGTGATATTTTTCACTTTATCAGTACAATTTACTTGCTTTGATACTGCTTTTGTTACCTCTAATCTTGTTATAGATTCTGTAACAAATATGCTCATTTGTAAGTAGAAAAGCAATTTCATTTGATTCCAAATTTTATAAAATTTCCTTGACAGTGGGTAATGTTTTTAATTTTTTTTTTTACTTTTAAGTTTTATATGTAATGAATATTCTGCAGTTTGACATCTTGTTATAGGACATCCCTGCAAATTCAAGAAGGACAGATGCAAAAGGCTGCACCTTTGGAAGGAGTAACCTCTCACAATGCTACGTGCTGGGGGGTTTCTAGCTGGGGAACAGCTCTACTGGAAAGAACCTGGGGATCTTTATGGACAGCAAGCTGAATAAGCAATAAGCCAGCAATTTGTCCTGACAGCAAAGACCTACAGCACATTGGCCTGTATTGGCAGGAACATAGCTAATATTATAGATCATGAAAAGTCATTATTATCCAGCGATCAGCAGTAATTTAGTGTGGAATATGTGTCTAGTTTTGGGCCTCCCAGTACCAGAAAGACATCAACAAGTGGCAGTGGGTTCAGTGGAGGACCACCAAGAGGGCTGGGGACTTGAACACTTGCCAGGAGAGGAGACACTGAAACAACCGAGCTTGTCCAGCCTTGAGAAGAGCAGGTTTTGGAGAATCCAACCATAGTTTTGCAGTAGTTGTGAAGCAAAGAAGATAGGGCCAGATTATTTACTGTGGTGATGGCAGAGGGACAAGAGACAATGAGCAGTATTTGAAACACGACTGGTTCTGAGCAGACATAAGAGGAAGCTTTTTCCCCTTGAGAATAGTCCAATAGTGGAAGAAGTAGCCCAGAGAGGTTGTGCAGGTTTTCAAGACCTGGTTGCATAAATCTCTGAGCAAAACATTTTGACCTCATGCTGGCATTACTTGAACAGGAGTTTGAAATAGATGACCTCTGGAAATTCCTTCCTGAATTATTGTTTGATTTAAATTTGTTCTTTTCAGTTGTACCATGCAAAATCATTAACTGCATTTCTGCCAAAGAAGCATAAATAGAAGACTCATAATAAGTAATTCTGAAGATGAAAATGCATGAGAAAGCTATCCAGTGTCTTTGATTGTCTTGTGAGCACCATAATGAGAGAAATGAGAAACTGAACATCCTTTCATTACTGAGATCAAAAGGTATGACTCTGACTATCTCCAGGTAGCTCTGTTGTTAAACAGAAATTACATCTCACTTCTAAATGTATGCTAGATTTCACTCTTGTCTTTGCCATATAGACATTATGCATTTTATTATTATTAATTTATATACAGAAATTGATTAAATAGAGTTATAAAAAAGAAGACAGAAATGAAACATCACCTTCATTTCATTTGGAAGCATTCATACTGGTAAATTCATTCATAAGATAAATGTAGGGGGAATTTCCTGACCTTTGAATATTCTATTCTTCATTTACAGATTCTCTGAAACGTTTTGAATTTCATTTCCTTTGTCTTCTGTAGTCATTTTACATTCAAGATGTCTTACTGTCATGACTTCAGTAGTCTTTAAACATCCTTATACTTCAGAATAGCAGAACTTTGACTTAGTAGGGCAAACCTGACAGCTCATGAACTTGCTACATTAACGTAACACAAGTGGTTTTCTGTACTTTGAGAAAAACCTGTACTAGTCTTGAACTACAAATATCATACCTGTTAGTTAAAAAGTTGCAGCAGTACGTCAATAACGAAGAATGTCACCATGCTTATTTCATAGTTCAACTTATTTATGCAAAGACTTTATTTTCCTCTCTTCTTTTACTCATAACAATAGTTCATCTTTTATTTGTTTCTGTTGTGTGTGCATGTATGCATATGTACATACGTACACATATATACATACATAAAGAAAAATAAAATATTCTTGCCTTATTACAGAGAGTGCATATTCAACTGAAGAAGTTTAGCTATATCCTATTTAACTGTGAATTCCTGCTTTTCCAGCAAATATGTGAATAAATGAAATGTGCTCAGTTTCATTTTATTTTTTTTACTTTGAGCTTTATAACTCTTTAACCCATAATCTGACCCACTGCAGAACTTCATGGATATTTTAGCTATCATAACACAGGTTAAGGAGCAGGTCTTGATCATAGTTGCTCCTATAGAAACGTTGCTGTTTCTACAGAAATAACATTCAATTATGTCAGTGTAGGATTTTTATAGGGCATTTTAAATTTATAGATAGAATCAGAATCATAAGGTTGGAAGAGACCTCTGAGATCATCGAGTCCAACAGTGTCTGTCTCCCTAATAAATCCCTAAGAAATTCATCCACCCGTCTTTTAAACACCTCCAGGGATGGTGTCTCCACTATCTCCCTGGGCACCCTGTTCCCATCCCTGACCACCCTTTCAGTGAAGAAATTCTTCCCAATGTCCAGTCTAAACCTCCCCTGGTACAACTTGCGGCCATATCCTATCGCTGTCACTTGTGAGAAGAGACCAGCACCCACCCTGTCACAACCTCCTTTCAGGCAGTTGTAGGCAGTGATGAGGTTTCCCCTCAGCCTCCTCTTCTCTAAGGTAAACAGCCCCAGTTCCCTCAGTCTCTCCTCATAGGGCTTATTCTCCAGCCCCCTCACCATGGTGCCATGGTGCCATGGTGTAGTTGACAAGTAGGAGTAGGTGTAGGTGTTGGGTCATAGGTTGGACTGAATGATCTCAAAGGTCTTTTCCAACATTATGATACTGTGATACCACCCTTGTTGCCCTTCTCTGCATGCACTCCAGCCCCTCAGTGTCCTTCCCCATAGTGAGGGGCCCAGAACTAAACACAAAACTTGAGGTGCAGCTTCACCAGTACAAAATAGAAATAGAAAAATAGAAATAAATGTACAAAACTCAAATCTTTGCCAGTTTTTTAAAAACTGGATGTGATGAAACCACCTGGAATTCAAGGCCCTGTGCATTCAGAGCCAGATTAAACACACAAAAAATCTGTGGTACAATCACTGCTGAAGTTCAGATATTACATGTTGCAACTGATTTAGCATCATATTTTCCTTGTTAGCCTCATGATGATTGATAATGACACAATAAAATGATCATTTTTTTAAACTGGGCATGTCATTCATATTGTTTCTGGGAGAAGCCTGAAAGGGAAGAAGGATTGTCTTATGGTTACAGTTCTCCAATAAGGATATGTTCCTTTGTCAAGATAGAGATGTCAAAGCTGGCTGCAAGTTAATCATGTAGTTCAGGCACTGGGAAGAGTCTTGTTAAAACAAAAAGAGGCTGCTCATTTACTGTAGTGACAAGGCTAAATTTAGAGCATCTGAACTTCATACTATATTCTCTAAAATGCATACATCCTTAGGAGGCAAAAACCAGTTTTCTGAAAAAGGGAGCAGGAAGTAAAAGGTTTCAGCTTCCTCTCTTATCAATGGAATCTAAAAGATTCCATAGAAAGTTCTTTTCCTTATTTTTGGGATGTACATTAAACTCTTCAGGCTTTCTGCTTAACACTTCTAGCAACCATTATCTTTTACTTTAAAAGAAATATGTTTTTGATACCTGAGCCAATTAGTCTTTTTTTCTTCCTCACCACATCCTTTAAAATTTGTTGAATTAGATGAGCCTACTGTTCATGGCATATTTTTACCTCTCATTATCTGAATTACCTAGGCTACTTGATCATCAGAATAATTTGCTTTTTTCCACAAGAAAACTACCCTGGTTTGAATTGGTCTTTCTTCAGTATGGTGCTAAAGAGAAACATCTTTTTGTTTCTTCATTCTTCTCATGCTTGATTGTAAGCTCAAATAGTTAAAATGCAAAACTCCTCAAAAGATCCAAAGCTGAGAAAAGGAAAGGCTAGGGTGGCTTCTCAGAAGCAGATGAATTAGAAGTAAGAAACAAGTTTCCTTTTCTCTACCACTACCCACATCTGAACATACAAACAACAAAAACAATGGTAAGGTAAGGAACAAAATGAGGACAAACTCAAAAAAAAAGAAAAAAAAGAGCTGATATTCAGATAAAAATCAAAGATTGTTTCCTACCATCAGTTTGTTTTGGAGTGTTTATATTCATAGAGTGAATTTTTGTCTCCACTAAAATCAGAGGACTGTTTCTTGCTGATTTCAAAGTAAACCAAGATTTTATTTGGAGTCTTCACCTTCGATGGCAAGAAACTTCATCCTGAAGTTCCTCCCCCAAAAAGCCTAGCAATCTTTTTGATAGCTTTTAGGTAAGTGTCCATTTATGACTGCAAGAGATTATGAGGAATAGAGTTCAGAACATCAGACATCAACTTATTCTAACAATTCCTCTCATTTTTAAAAACATGCACTTCTTGTTCGGGTTGGATCCTGATTTACATGCTTTGTTATGCTTTGTATTCTAAGGTAAAAAACCTTCTTTCTTTTGGAAGATAGAAACAATGACCAAATTCTTTTTAATCTTTCATTTACAAAGAAAAAACAAAGCTAACTTCTGATGTCTCTCCCCATATGTCTCTATGGTCTTTCTATATTACTGTGTTCAGGTTCAGGAAGAACTTTCATACAATTAAAGATTAAGAAAATGCAAGTTTTATATTGCTGGTTTACTATGCAAGCAGAAAATATGTCCTAGACTATCTTTGACGAGTTTCATCTGGCTAAGCAATTATATTCAGCCAGAAATACAATGGAAATAAACAAGTAAATAGTATTAGAGGTGGAGATACATAATTACACTGTTTAAGGAAACATAAGGAGCTGATAGACTTTCTTACTTCCACTTACAATGGCCAAATGTAGGTACATGGTTCTGAAGCAGAAGATGGTGCACTCCAAGTTGCTCTGGCTTTCTCAGATAATGATGTTTCAACAGATTTTACATCTCCTCTTCTAGAGGCATAAGCAGGGTACTGAAGGCTGACCTAGTTTGATCTGAACAGGTTACAATTCTAACACACAAATACAAGACGACCTAATTTAGATCATGAGTTACTATGGTTAAAGGTCCTTGCATTACATTAATTGTCATGCTTAGATAAAAGTGAAGGGTTTTGGAAACTTTTCAAACAGCCAAAACAAATGAGGTTTATGTCTCCATAATTGCTATAGCAGCAATGACTCATAAATAATAATTTATGCAATGTCCTCAGGAGATGCCACATCAGGTTAAATTTTTTCCTGCTATCTGAAAAGGTGACAAAGATTCTTTTCTCCAGGCAGTCAGAAAGAGCAGGTATCTCTCTGTCTCTTCAGAGGTCTGTTACTTACTCTGAAGGACTAGATTGCACATGAAGTTTGGTCTGGTTAACCTCTTCTGTTAAAAGGGTTGCTTTAAAAGTGGTGGCATGGTAGCAGGAACCTCTGATTTTTAATCCTGTTCAGCTCTGCTCTTCAGTTGGTTTATGATTCAACTAGCATTTTGGACAAAACTAATAAGTAGTGCTTCCAAGGGGCAACACTGAGAGAGAAAGGAGGAAAAGGATAGAAGCAGAAGGTGACAGATCCTAAAGGCGGCATTGAAGGAGGTGAAAGGGAAAGGAGGAGTGACAGAAAGATGAGACAAAGGAGGCAATTGAGGATGTTACTTGAGGTATTTAGCAGACATTGAGACCTACTCTTGGGTACTGGAAAGGTACCTAGACTATGTCTATATAGCTAAATAAAAAATGTCAAACATTATCCTGCCCTGATGCTAAAGCCCAAGCTGGCTGGCATCCAAGCTGTGTGGGATTAACTGCTCAAGAGTGTAACAGCTGTATCCACTCTACTTGGCACTTGAACCTAAATCTGCTTCAGGATTCATGTGGTACCTGTGGCCCTGTTTTCTGTGCATTTCTTCAGTTCAAAGCAGGACTGCGTGACAGTCCCTCAGAACAGTGTCTCTATGGCATGAACCAGAAGATACAGGCTGTGACACATGGCAGCATGAAGTAGTGTTTGAGGGTACAGTAACTACTGAAATAGCATAGAAGAACCTTGGAGGATGGACAGTCAAAACTACTGCAACACATTGATGCTTATTCATACAACATTTTGCTGCTAAGTGTACCATGAAAAGGTTTTGTTTTAAAGACAGCTCATTGCAATTCTCCTAAAGAAAGCAATCGATTAGCCCACAGTTCAGCAATGCGACAGGCCTGGGGTGCAGTGCTCAAGCTCTCCTCACCTTGAGATTTCAGTTACCAGTGTAAACAAGCCATGCCTGGCTTTGACAGACTTTAATGTTTTAGCTGCCTGTTCTTTATCTCAGTAGCATTGGGAATATTTGTTTGGGGCACTAATCTTCACCTGTGTTTTATTTCAGCCCATTCTCCCTAGGGCAGGCAAGTAGAAACATAGGAGCCTCACTTCAGGTTCTTTTTTAAGAAAAGCTTGGTCAAAATTTAACACAACAACAAATCAGTTTTCAAGGATTAGTCTATACTATACTTATTAAGAACATAACAAGTCTGATTTTCTGGCTTAGCACACTTGGAAGAAAACTGTCTGAGAAAGGGAAGACTTTGCATCTCTGTTTTTCCATTTTCACCTGTAAGAAGTCAAACGTCTTCAAAATGCAGAGATTTCTCTTATGCAATTAGCTGTAAAGTACTGATCTACAAGAAACATGCAGACCACATTCATTCATTCCCAACACATACATCCAGCAGCAGGTTGTCTGCGTGCTAGTGGCTCATTAGACAAAACAGTTCTAGCACATAAACCACAGGCAAAAGTGTCACGTCACACCCACATCTAAATGAACCACTTGTACATCTTTAGGGTACATAAAAAATCTACAGTGGTCAATGGTTTTTTCCAACAAAACAGTATATTAGGCAATAAGTTTAAAAGAAGACATAAACCAAATTTGGTAACATGAATTTCTGTATCTCTTTAAAGATGCGAAACCAGGAGTTATTTAGTTTTAATTGAGGTAGTATCCATAAATGAATCCATTACTATATGTAGTCACTGAAATTATTCCTTTCAAATAAACTTAGACACTTTCATCTTTGCCAGGCATTCCCAAACTTATCCAATGATGTGTAAAGGTACTTGTGATTCATAAACTTAGATTTTGAATTATGTATGTTCATCTTATATGTACCAATCCTATGCACTTTTAATAACTTGCATGAATAATGCAAACTACTATAACATTCCTGTTTATATGAGGGTATAAAATAGGAGTCAAATGAGCAACAGGTAGTCATTTTCATACATTAATAATTGTCCACTTCGCATTAAAGTACTTTAACTAAAAAGCATTTTTTCCATTGATTGTATGAAACAAATAAGAATTCCACAATTGTTTTTTTATAATAGATGAAGAGAGGCAAGAAGCTAAAAGGAACAGCTGCTGGGAGCTTTCTTTGTCTCACAGACATCTATGACAAAATCTCATTGGTGCAAGAAGTTCACCGCTTGCTCCAATGTTCCATGGCCTCTGAGCATAGCAAGCAATATTTATAGACCTTGGTCACCAACACCAGATCTGTTATCACATCTGCTCCTATTTCCAAAACTCTCTGTTCTGAGGCCTTCTAGCCCAACTAAGTAACTTCAAATCAGTCATTTAACTCTCCATAGTCCCCGACACTGGTATCTTCTCCATTGCTAGCTATAGTTAAACCCTTTGTTTCACCAGCTGTGTATTCTTACCTGGGAAAAGAATATTTCAAGTGTTCAGTGCACACAAAGTGTTGGAAACTTTTATGTTAGTAAGAACATTTTAATAGTAGTTGAGACAATAAACTTCTGAAGATACAAGTATTGGTTCTACTATGTAAACAGGAAAACACAGTTTTTTGATAGCTTCCTATCTGAACACCATTTTCTTGTTGGTATGTGCATATAAGTCAATTGTCAACAGACTTCAAGATTCTGAATATGTTTGTTAAAATACCACTTCTGCAACAGTGTAAACCACTGCTAAATAGCAAAAGTGCCTGGGACAGATTCAGGATACCTATATAGGATCCAAAGCTGCATATTTGTAGCAGATAAATAACATTCCTGTGTCCTGTCCTGTTCATTTCCTAGCCCATCACAGTTTCACAGTATCACAGTATCATAAGGATGGGAAAGACCTCTGAGATCCTCGAGTCCAACGTATGACCCAACCTACACCTACTCCCACTTGTCAACTACACCATGGCACTAAGTGCCTCATCCAATCTCTCCTTAAACACCTCCAGGGATGGTGACTCCCCCACCTCCCCGGGCAGCGCATTCCAATGGCCAGTCACCCTCTCAGTAAGGAACTTCTTCCTAATTTCAAGTCTAAACCTCCCCTATACCCCTTCTTGCTGTGCTCAGCTGCATAGATAAATCCAGACTTCACATCACTGTTTAACATGAGTGAGCAATTATAAAGAAAATAAAATGAAGCTAACACAAAACTGCAAAGAAAAATTTCTTAAGATTAAGAAGTCACATATTTCGTATCATTCTCCTATCATTTCAGAAAGAATCAGAAATGAAATGTCTTGTTATTGTTATTACTTTCTGAGTATGAAATCATGGATCATAATGTAACATAGTTGTTGGGTAAAATCCTGACTTTCCCAAACTCAGTTTGACAGCTACCATGACTTCAGTGGACATACATATTCATTCATGTAGTGCCTTCAGCCACAAATTACTGCTAATGAGGTTGCCTTCACTAAGTCTCCAGAAAGCAGAAGTTCAAAGTACTCCAAACTATGCAGTTCTGATAAAATGTCAGTGTTCATTCCACTGACACACTGCTTTCCTAATGAACATTGTTCAGTGTTCAATTGCTTTTCCATATTTCTGATCCTTTTCAGATATTTGAATTTGATGACAAATGGATGAAAAAGGCTGCTAAAGGATCAGCCTGCTGGCAGGATTCATAGTTCACTTTGCTGAGTGAGTTTCCTCTCTGTGAAATTAAGCTAATATTCACTTATCTTATAAACCAAGGTTTTGTGGGTTTTGTTATCAACAGCCCCAAATCACTGTGCTGTAAACATCTTAATGTTACTCCACTTTCACAAAGCATGTTTGTGATGGAGTCTACATCCTCTTTCCTATGGGGCTGAAGGTAGCTGCAGCAGATAACAGAGAACCTGTGCAGCCAGCACAACCTGGGAAGGGAAATGTTAATGTAGGATGATTATAACCTCTTTTGTACCCTGCATGCCTTTAAAACTGTACTTAGCAATGTTAGCACTTCAAACAAATGTCCGTTCCTATCTATTGCCAGTCCTTTTCTGAATTCTTTCTAGAAGGAAATCAGTACTCCTTGTGCATACTCTGAGTTCTGACTCAGCCAATACAAAACTACTACCCTAGGCCTTCCTCCAAAATACTACACATACATGTATTTCCCTGTAGCTGTTGAATGACAGTTCATGGTAACCAATAAAATTACCCCATGTAGCCCTGTAGGAAGGCAAAGTGGCTGTAAAAGGGAAGGAACATTATTGGGAGCCCTGTAAATACTATCACAGTATCACAAGGCTGGAAAAGACCTTTGAGATCATCGAGTCCAACCTATGACCCAACACCTACACCTACTCATCATCTAAACCATGGCACTAAGTGTCTCATCCAATCTCTCCTTAAACACCTCCAGGGACGGTGACTCCACTACCTCCCCGGGCAGCACATTCCAATGGCAAGTCACCCTTTCAGTGAAGAATTTTCTCCTAATATCAAGCCTATTCCGCAAAAGAAACTATGGACAGTCCTTCCCAAAAGATTTGCTTACATCACCTCTAGGAAACTGTTTAGTTACACAGATATATAGTCAAATACTTAGAGGTAATGACCAAGTTCAAATAGATCAATGCAGGATGCTGAGTAACTGTGAAATTCAAGCTAACTATTGGCAAAAAAAAGGTTTATCATGGGATTTTCAAACCCTTTCCATTGACTAAGAAGCCCAAATCCCACTGAATATTTTTTCCTCTTCTTTACTTCATTATTTTGTAAAATTTTCTTAGAGTGGGAGCTAAACTGGAAGATTATACTTTGAAATTTTCTCTAAGATAAGAAAGCTGAGAAAAGTAAATGTAACAGCTGAGGAAATGCAAGGTTATGATTCCAGTACAATTTGTAATGCAGTTCCCTTTTCCCTGTAAAGTTCAGTTCACATAAGCATACACAAACACTGAGAGATTTATCATGTAAAATAAGATGTTGACTGGAGAAGCAAATAAGTGAACCATTAGCAAGTACTAAAAATTTTCAGTGATGTTATAAACAAAATGAAGTTTGCATGTGGAATGTTACACTGTACACATTAACACAATGATCTTAAAACACTACGAAGTGTGTGTTGTGGAGGATCTCACTATACATTCCTGTTTCTCAGAGGTTACAATAAAGAAGTTAAAATTTCTGGCTTTCCTTTCAGTGTGTCTGAGTCTGTGGAGGAAAGCTTAGTAAAATCTACTGAGTCTGATAGTTAAGGAAATGCAATATTCAGGGAATGGAAACATATAAGGAAGGCAATGCAAACACTGAAGGTGACATCAGTTTGCCCAAGGTAAGGTCTGGTGATATAGCACTGTTTCTGGGAACAAGGGATGGCATATGTCATGACATGAGCAATGTTTGAACACTGATACTGCACTTTGATGGGTTTAGGGTATCTGTAACATGTTAATAATCTTGCTAGAGCGGCTGCAAGCCCTGAAGGAACTCAGACTAATCCTGGCTAGCCTTGAGCCAGGCAGCAGTGTTAGCTGTGTCTCACTTCAGTCCCTGGCCTTTCCTGCTCCTCACAGGAAGCGCTCCTTCTGTGTTAAGATGTGGACAGGATTCTTTGTTGTGCCAGCTGAGCTCCCCTAGCCAGTTGTGTTGTGGCAAGTGGAGAGCAAGTCCCAAACCATTGTCTCCCCTGGTTTTCACCACTCTCTCCTTAAGAAAAGAAGTAGGTGCTTCATGAATTCCATTTATACTGGATCATGGGGAGAAACAGTGGACACTAACAGTATCACCACCTCATCCAGAAGACCACAGTCAGAGCCATGGTCTTTGCTTCTGCTTCACTTGCACTTACTAGCTTACTGATCACATGCCTTGCTGAGTATCAGGTTGCAACAAATGTGCATTTCAGCAGCTGGTGTCTGTTGTGGTTTGTTTTTTCTCTTTGGCTGCTCAATATTTAAATTTTTGTTTCCCTCCCTGGTTTTTCTTTTTCCTTTTTCATGATTCGGTGCAAGTTTACTGAACGTTCTGGTAGTGAATATAAACACCTTGAAGGTGATGGCTTCCATGGCAGCTATACCTTAGCTATGCTGAGGCTGGGCTTGCAGTGGTTGCCTAGAAAAGTGAAAGCAAGGGAGTTATGCTTGTTTTCGTGTTTTGTTACAAACTCGACCTCAGACCAAGGTCACTGAAAGGTTGGGCAGCCTCAGTAACCTGTAAGCAATCCATGTTTATTTTTTCACCTGCATTGCTTCACTTTCACAGAAGTCTGTTCCAGGTTCATATGACAGTGATCATCGCTTAGGTCTGATGTTTTCCCATAATTTGGACTTTTAAAGCAATACTTTTGTATAACCCGCTGTAGAGTGAAAGCTAAAGTAAAAATCATGCCTTACAAACAAAGCCCAGTGCCATACCCACAAGTCCAGGCAGCAGAATATGATGTTAATCCATACACACAATAGGTAACAAGAGTTTGCATATACCTAACTTTCCTGTATGCAATTTAGTGGATAGAAATCAGCTATGTGCAAGGCAGAGTGCAAGAAGGGAGAATGCTACAGGAGCTGGGAAAGAAGGAGAACTGCCAGGCCTCCCTAAGCATCTGCAGGTAGCCAACTCCTTCTGCAGTGCATGCAGCTCTTATGACTACAAAGATCTCTTGCCAGCAGAGCTTACAATGTTCACTGAGGAAAATGGCAAATAAAAATGTCTTTCCTGACTGACACTGCACCTATAACAAGTAAAAATCCCTGTAATACTCTAGGAGCAGTCAGCCCCTAAATTGCAAGAATGCTCTGCTTTGGTACAGTTTGTTCTGTCCATGCCTATGTGCCGCGACTCAAAAGGCGATCAGGCTTTTTGTTTTCCTACTCACTGGAACAGTGGCTCACATTCATGTGATGCTGCCATTGCATGGAACCTGGCATACTTCTCCTCAAAACTGCTGGTTATTCAGGAGAGCATATGATAGGTGAAGCCTTCCACTGCAGATGTCCTGCTTGTGCTTCCCTCTTCAGCAGCAAGAAGTGTCTTTCCACCTCTTCTTGTACAATTTCCAGCTCTCTTTTCACTTTTGCTAATCTACTCTGTCCATGTAGGCTTCACCTCTCTTAAACTATAGCACTGAAATTATAAAAAAGTCTTCAGCTGAAATCTCCTTGGAGTTAGGGAGACCAGAATAACACCCCTTGCTTTGTTCACAGGAAGTGCTGTGGCTCATTCCCTAATGAAACTTACTTGGTTTGAACCGTGATGTCTGATCAGCCAGGCAGGCAGACAAAGCAGCAGTTAATGGTAGGTTGTAGGCAAGGCATGTGAGCAAGGGAAGTGACAATCCCATGAGATTAAGCAATGTCCTAAATGGACCTTACTGAAACAGGTGCACTCAACAGCAGCCTCACATTCCCAGAAGTGAGCCTATACGTATCATCTGGACAATGTTCGTACTATCTCATCCCATTATTGGATAAATTCTGAGCTCGGGGAAGTAAGGACTCCAAAATGAAGTTAGGTAAGACTGTGGCCACATAATTCAGTGGATGATACCATTGGCTGCAGCAGTTAAATCAACTGTTGTGATCCAGAATTTATAAGCACAAGAAAGTGGAGAACTGCAATAACAACAATATCTTTGCATATAGGGATGAGTGAGACTGTTGAAAGAGCAGTGATTCCAGTTCTGAGCACTTCAGGGAAAAGCTGAAGGAAAACTTGGGGTCAGGAAGAATTATCCTACTTAGTAGGAAGTTGAAAGCCCTAGATTTAGTTTACTCATTCAAAAACATGACAAAATGATAATTTCATGCTCAACTACAGTTATCTGCATGGAAAATGATTTCTGGTATTTCATTTTTGTGAACATAAGCAGACAAGTCCTGCTCACTGGAAGTTGGATTTAAACAAACTCACACGTACAACTTCAGTGATAAGAACAGTTAACTTCAGAGGCGCTGCAATTCCTTCTCTGCTTCAAGTCTCGAGAATACTAAATAATAACTCAGGCATCAGAAATAAAACTGTTAAAGACAGGAGAAAGTTACATCCTTTGAACAGTGTTATGTTGCAGGGCAGACCACATCATTGTAACAGTCTATTCTGCCTTACAAAACCTCAGGTTACATTTATGGTGTGCAGTGTAGCATGGGTTAGAAATGCCTCAGCTGATTCTAGGGGCAAACCGCAGTGGTGATACAGTCGCACTGACATGGAGTCCATCTAAGCTCACCTCCCATCACAGTGGATCAGAACTGTATGCTAACAATGCTGTATAGCATCCAGCTTTTGTAACTACAGTTTTATAGCTTTTGAGATGGTGCCTGCACCTCTAATTTTCATTGGTCTATGAACTGAGAATATTGCTGGGCCAGAGAATTTCCTGTCCATACATTGAAAGCTCATATTTGGGAGCAATTTTTTTTTTACTATACCCTTCACCCAGTTCTCTGTATCAGCTATGATGAATCAGATTGTCTAATTTCTAATGTAATCTTCATACTGCAATGATGAAATTCCCTTTATTTCTCTGATCCTTTTGCTGATATGCCTCAGTGTAAAGCAAAGGAGAGCTGGAAAGTTCTGTTAGTCCCACACTGCTGCACATTAGACACTACACTGACACAGCAATCCACAAAAAATAATTGCAACAGAGAAAATAGTAGCAGTAGTAGTAGTACTACTACTACTACTACTGCTACTACTACTACTACTACTAATAATAATAATGCATCAACAGTCTTCTTCTGTGCACTGTAGTCCCACTGGACCTTGCACCTGAAGGTTTCCATCAAGCAGACACCATACTCTACATTTCTGCCTTATGTCACCTTTCTTCTTTTTATGTTTTTGAAACAGAGCACTTTAATGCTCTACAAAAAGGCCAGTCATATACAGTTTGCTGTTCTAATCTGCTTTGATCAGTATGCATAACGAACAATTCAAAAATGAAACAAAAAATGAAGCAGATATGAACCTTTCCCTTGGAGTAAGCAAGGCGGCCATCACATCTGTGTTAGCTCAGTAACTTATCTCTTTCATTTTGGTGGCTGAAGAGCATTCTTTGTGCTCTGCCTCATCAAGCAGAGTGAAGCATCACATGCTTTTAAAAACATTTTAATGAGTTCAGCCTTATTGATGAAGCTACCTTCAACCACACTTCTTTTATTCCTGTGGCTGGTAGCCAGTATGGATGTAGCTGTCTTTTCAATGTTGCTCTTTAAGATGCTGAAAGACTGATACGTACTGAGATGTGCAAGTAGTAGCAAAGGAAGTCTATTGTTATATTTAAGGTTGCCTTCATCAGCCTGATTCACCTGAGTTGCCACCCGAATACACTTCACATACATTTAAAACACACAAACCTTGGTTTACAAACCCATCCTCCTCCTAAAAGCCCATCTCTACAGCCCTCTCTCTGAGGGCTCATCCCTCTCTCCAAGTGTGGGGATAAGGACTCATCCAGTGTGGGGTCAGTGTTCCAGGGCTGCAGTACAAAATCCACAGAACTGTTGTGAGGGAACAAATGTCGACAAGGTCAGCCCCACAGTGGGGTACTCAGCATGATGGCTATGGTCCTTCCCCTCTCATCTTGCCACAGCTCCCCTGGGGTCATGGGCACCTTGGCTCTGCCACACCACCTGCACTCAATGATGTTTTTTTTCCATGAAGTTTCAGCTTCCACTTGCGTCCGCTTTCACGACTGCAACAGCTACTGGTACTAAACAGCTAAAAAAGTGCTGGCAGACTGCACTGCCTCCAGGCAGACCTGTCTCTTCTGCCTGCCCGAGTAGGAGGGAATAGGAGTAAGTGGGTGTTGCTGCCCTCGTGCCAGCACTGCCTGCTGGGTGCACACTTTCCCTCCCACCTGCTTATCTGACGGTGGCAAAGCCCAATCTTGACCAAGCCCAAAGAGTGGTAGTGAATGGTGTCACATCCAGCTGGCGGCCGGTCACTAGTGGTGCTCCCCAGGGATCGGTGCTGGGCCCGGTCCTGTTTAATATCTTCATTGATGATCTGGATGAGGGGATCGAGTCCTCCATCAGCAAGTTCGCAGATGACACCAAGCTGGGAGGAAGTGTCAACCTGCTAGAGGGTAGGAGGGCCCTACAGAGGGACCTTGACAGGCTGGAGAGATGGCCTGACTCCAATAGCATGAGGTTTAACAAGTCCAAGTGCCGGGTCCTACACTTTGGACACAACAACCCCATGCAGAGCTACAGGCTGGGTGCAGAGTGGCTGGAGAGCGGAAAGGGACTTGGGAGTGCTGGTGGACAGGAAACTCAACATGAGCCAGCAGTGCGCTCAAGTGGCCAAGAAGGCCAATGGTATCTTGGCCTGCATCAGGAATAGTGTGGCCAGCAGGACTAGAGAGGTCATCATCCCCTTCTGCTCGGCACTGGTCAGGCTGCACCTTGAGTGCTGTGTCCAGTTCTGGGCCCCTCAGTTTAAGAAGGATGTTGAGATGCTGGAGTGCATCCAGAGGAGAGCGACGAAGACAGAGAAGGGGCTGGAGCACAAGCCCTGTGAGGAGCGACTGAGTGAGCTGGGGTTGTTTAGCCTGGAGAAGAGGAGGCTCAGGGGAGACCTTATTGCTCTCTACAACTACCTAAAGGGAAGTTGTAGTCAGGCAGGGGTTGGTCTCTTCTCTCAGGTGACCGGCGACAGAACAAGAGGACACGGTCTCAAGCTTCGCCAGGGGAGGTTTAGGCTTGACATTAAGAAGTTCTTTACTGAGAGGGTGATTGGCCATTGGAATGCGCTGCCTGGGGAGGTGGTGGAGTCACCGTCCCTGGAGGTGTTTAAGGAGAGATTGGATGAGGCACTTAGTGCCATGGTGTAGTTGACAAGTAGGAGTAGGTGTAGGTGTTGGGTCATAGGTTGGACTTGATGATCTCAGAGGTCTTTTCCAACCTTACGATATTGTGATGCTGTGATATAATCTCCCGAGCACATTAAACATAAATATTAAAAATACAGTTTCATATTCCTCATGCTGTTTTGCACATCACCATCTTTAACTCTCAAGTATTTCTATCAAATTTCTGGGGATTTTATGGGGATGTGTCATCACCTTGCTTCTGCTTGCTCCTTCCCTTTTTTCTCTTTGCTTAGGACTACTGTCACTTTTCATTCAGGGCTTAGAAAAGAATCCAAGTCTGTGTCATGGGCTAGTCATACATAATGCATGGAGCCTCCTACATCCCCATAAGCATGCCATAACCCCATGGCTAGGTATTAAATACCCAAAAGCAGCCACGGCCATGGTGGACAGATTCTTAAAGAACATGTTCAGCTGAAAGTTATTATGTAGTAATTCAGATATTTAACTAAAGCAAATTTTAAAATTAAATGCATTAAAGGAAAAGAAATCCAAACTTATTTAATGTAAAAGTTGCAAGAGACGGATTGAAGTATTTTGCAGAATTGAAATACATTTACAAAACTCTTCATTGCCACCAGAATGGTAGAGTTCTGGCCCAGAACTTGTTTGAAAAATTTCATTGGGCAAGCACAGTGGTCTTGTGGTGACTTGTGCTCTCCTGCCAGGGCTCATGTATAAGAAATATGTCTTGTAGTAAATATGGTTAAGTCCCAAAAAGTAATGTGAAGACAATCTAAGCTTTCATTTCTTTAACAATGTTTTATTTCAAGCTGTGGTGGAGGATAGCTGAAAATATGATCCTAAGGCGTCTCAGAATGTTTAGAAACCAGCAAGCAAGCAAAAGAAGATAAAAATATTAATATGACATTTACATCTTGTTACTGCTGTTGCTGCTGCTGTGTTTGTTACTTAGGGAAAAAGTGTCATTCACCACTTTTAGCCTGCCTGGTTTTAGCTCTGATCTCACAATATTTGAATGTCTGACCAAAGTGCACAACAGTCCCTCTTGCTCTAGCCTTCACCTGACAATGTTTTTATAACTTTTCTGCATTCTTTCCTCAGTACAAGAAATTTCCTTGTTAATATGATACCAATTTATGAGAGTCCTGAGGGAGGAAGTTTAAAGCAGTAATTTTAAGTAACAAAAACTCGAAGAAAAGGAAAGCTCAAAGAAACAGTCACCTATTTCTGCTGTTACACATGGCTCCTTTCTTCAGGGCAATGTGGTGGTGAACTACGTATTTTTCATCTTGCCTCGTTCTTGTACTCTGAAACCAATGCAATTTGGTGATGAGGAAGCACAATAACTTCCAGAATATGTCCATTTAATCTCAGAGTTTCATTCTTTTCAATACCCTTACCAAAGTTAGTTTCTTTTTCAAGTAACAGCGTCTACTCTCATGCTTGCTCTCAGTTCCACCCAAAGGCTTCAGGTTATGTTGTATGGGGAAATGTTCCCTTAAACAATATTGACTCCCAAGCAGTCCCTTCCCTGAGCCAGAAAAACACTCTTAGAGTAGCCTAAGGCTAATGGTAATCCTTCAGCTGAGAGATGTCAAGAGATATCTCCACCAGGAAGGAGATATGTGGAACAAAATTTTCAAAGTAGGTCAGAGCAAGAAATTCAGGAAACAACAAAAACAGAAGATTCAAATCCTTTTTTGTGTAGAAGTCCTCCTTTCAGCTGAAGCTGGCCAGAAGATTTCTGCTTAAAAACCTGCAAAAAAACTAAGTAAAAATCTGAATATATGTGTAATGCATGTTCTGATGAGGAATATTCTGTTTTATTCCTTGCCTGAACTTTATCAAATTCTTTGCTAACAACATGAATAAAATGTAATAATAATCATAGTAACAACCATATTTTTTTAGTCTTAGGCACCAATTTGTAACTTACAAACATGGATATTAACATCTCAACTTCAAATACTTATTGAATTTTACGAACTCTGTTTCAGAGCTTCTAACTTGTAGGAAACTTGTTTGGTTAGTTATTTTGAATAGCTGCAGTGCAAGTGGTAATCCAAGAAAGTATCATATCCTATGGAGCAGTCAGTGGGAAGTGTTGTGGAGCTGATACCTGCATGAACAGCAGTTGTAACCTGTACTTTGTTGATGGCCAAAAATGTAAGAGGGTCTAAGGTGACTCAGAGGTTCCAAGCAGAGTGTTGGGACCCAAAGAGATCTAGCAGACTAACAAAGTATGTTTGTGCTCAACCATCAAAACCAGTTGGTTTGGGGTTTTTTTGTGTGGAACCCTGAATTAGGAGGCAGATGCATGTAAATTTGTTGTGAATGAAAAATAATCCAGTCTTCTTTCAGCCTCTCCTGGGTACTAACACTTCTGCTGTCCTAAGATTCAGACTCTCACAAATTTGATTTCCTGTCTCCAGGGCATTAGAGAAAAGCAACAAGACGAGATCAATTGACTAAAATACCTCTTGGAAATCAGACAAAATTTGAAGCAGAGACACAGAAGTAAAATAAAATGTACTTTCGCTTCAAGGTTTTTCTCTACAGTACTTTTTTTCTTTTCATTGTGGTCCCTCGTTTCCCCACCCAGATAAAATGCAGCTATGACAACATGGAAATCCCCTGAACAGCACAGCTCTGATAGTAAGATTGTTCATGTTCAACCAAAATATTATGTCTGAAAAGACTTTTTCTTTTAGTTTTCTCTAGCTGAAACAGGAAAAAAGAAAAAAAATCTGATCAAAGTGATAGCCCACTCAATTATAAACAAGATAAATTTAAAGTGAGAAGGTGTCATTTCATGATAACAATCAGTTTGCACAGGAGATATCTCCTTTATTGCTATTTATGGCCTAGAATGAGGTAGAAATTCACCTGAGGGTTTCAAGAATAATATGATATTGCATATTAGTAAGCCAGGTGCTGAAATCCTGAAATAAACTTCTCTAAAACAAGGCAAGAGTATACCTTTGGGATATGAATTGACCGGGGTCCTATCTCATTAATTGAAGTTTTGTTTCAATGAGCTTGTGTCAAGCATAAGAAGGTTGTGAAGGAGACATGAGGACTAACTACTCCTAAAACCCTCCCAACTGACTCAGACTTCTGAAAGAGGGTATTTCTTGAATGGTTATTGTGTGAATGGGGCAGTGACCTAAACACTTCTGTAGGTGAAGTCAAGCTCTTAAGTGAGGGCTGGTCAGACCATGGTACTGCCATCTCCAGTGGCTCCTTGGCTTCAGCACTGTGTCCAGCTCCTGGTCTGCTTTGTAGGGGTGGTCCCTGTGGCCTCCTGGTTCCTCCCTTGTTTATCAGTCGGAGGTATCATAGAGGTCTACCAAGCATATATCTAACCCCTTGGGTTCTTTTTGTATTCAATGGAAAGAAATAAATTTATTTAGGGGTTTAGATTTAATCTTTTGAAAGTCTCTGTTAGGGTAAGATGAATCGTGCTCTCCGCTGGCTAGATGGAAGCAAAGTAAGAGAAGCTCTGACATAGGAATGTACACTGCAAATACCTATGTTTTGAGTGATGAATCATAGAATTATAGAATGGTTTGGATTAGAAGGGACCCTAAAGATCACACAGTTCCAACCCCCCTGCTCTAGGCAAGGACACCTCCCACTATATGAGGTTGCTCAAAGTCCCATCCAACCTGGCCTTGAACACCTCCAGGGCTGGGCATACAACAGCTTCTCTTGGCAATGTGTTCCAATGCCTCATCAGCCTCACAGTAAAAAATTTCTTCCCAATAGCTAATTTAAATCTCCCCTCTTTCATCTTATAACTGTTACCCCTCATCCTATACTTCACACCCTGACAAACAACCCCTCCCCAACTTCCCTGTAGGCCCTCTTTAAGCACTGGAAGGCTACTATAAGATCTCCTTAGTGCCTTCTCCTCTCCAGGCTGAGCAACCCCAAGTCTCTCAGCCTGTCCTCATATGGGAGGTGCTCTTATGGGTTGCTTTCCTCTGGACTCGCTCTAACAGACCCAGTTCCTCCCACTTTTCTCTATTAACCTAGACTTAGCACACCTTCAGGGAATGGTTTGATGGGAAGCATAAGGGGCCATCTGCAAGAACAGACTTGACACAGGCATGGGAGATTTCCATGTTCTGGGCAGCTTCACTGAGGTGTCATGGAAAGGGGGCCATTTCTTCCAATTAAAACAGGGCAGACCAGCACAGGAACACCCTTTTGACTACCTTCTGACCCATGCTCAGGGCAGCAAGTGACACTCAAGGACAGTCTCCGACATTCTGGCAAGAAAAACACTTTTCTGGACCTAAGAGTTTTTATCATTTCAGTGAGTGGTTTAAATTATTTCTTTGCAAATGAAAAAGCGGCTCTGGCTTCCATATTGAGTCTCCTTATTACAGTGTCATCATTTTTCTGTTTTCTTGGGCATTGGTACTAACTTTGCCCTCAGTTTCCTTTACGTCTCCAACATAGAGTTTTTTGGTGCAGCCAGTGCTATGCCAGAGCTTGTTCTTCTCTTTCAGGTCTTCAGCTCACTTGTAGTTAGCCACATCAGTCAGACATTTACATGGCCCTGCATTACGCTCTAGTTTGCGTTGGTGTATACAGCCACAGAAAGTGTGCAAAGGAAATTGTTAACACCTCTTCATCTTCCTCTTTCTGCCTCTGCGTTGTCCAAAACCTGAAAAAATGTGAAATGTACCACTTGGTCCTGAGGAGATATATTTTGCAGGATTAGTCTTTTAAATCACAGGTTTTCCGGGCCAGTGTTGCTGTTTGTAGGGCTTCATAGAATCCTAGAATGTTTTGGGTTGGAACAGACCTTTGAAAGTCTTTTTCCAGCCTCCTTCCTACGGACCGGAACATTTTTCACTAGATCAGGTTGCTCATAGCCCCATCCCGCCTGACCTTAAATGCCACAGACTGAGCATTCACAATTGCTCTGGGCAACGTCTTCCAGTGTCTCACCACCATCATAATAAAAAATGTTTTCTTTATGTCCTATCTAAATCTACCCTCTTTCAGTTTAAAAACATTGTCCCTTGTCCTGTAGGCCTTGGTAAAAAATCTAAATCTACCCTCTTTCAGTTTAAAAACATTGTCCCTTGTCCTGTACAGGCCTTGGTAAAAAATTTTTCTCCATCTGTCTCATAAGCTTCATTTTGATATTGAAAGGCCTCAATATGGTCTTCCTGGAGCTTTCTCTTCTGCAGGCTGAACATCCCCAGCTCTCTTGGCATTTCTTCCTAGGAGATGCGTTCCATCCCTCTGATCATTTTTGTGGCCCTCTTCTGGACCTGCTCCAAAAGGTCCACATCTTTCACGAGAAGGGTGGCCCAAAGCTAGATGCAGTATTACAGGTGGGGTCTGACCAGAGTGGAGTAGAGGGACAGAATCATCTCCCTTGACCTACTGGCCATGCTGCTTTTGATGTCAACACTTAAAGAATAAAGAACAGCAATCATATTTAGTGTTTCATAGCTGGAAGATTTTTTTTCTCTTGGATCTGTGTTCCTCCACTGAGAGGAAAGTGGATGAGAGATCTAAACCTTGCTCTCAGGGAAATCAGCAGCAAAAAATCCCACTAAACAAGAGAGGAGCACCATCCATGAAAGGTGTTCTTGACCCCATGGACTTGACTAGTTTTGGCACAATGGGACTGATTCAGAAGGTCCTTAGTTCTGAAGTGAGAGCTATGTTTCAAAGTAAAAGCTCTGCAAATATCTTCACAGTGGCTTCCTGCTCTCTGCCACTAGTCATCCTTGTCGGCATGTTTACATTTCCCCTTGCCTGCGGTCTCTTTATCAGGTAATGGGTTTGTTCGCATCTAGTATAAAGTAAGTGAGTTCGGGTTTCACACACACACATACTGTACACATGCAGCGTGCTCAGGATGACACAGACAAGTACAGTATTGAGCATTTTCATCTTGTTTCTTCACACCACTTTTGGGGAAAGTGGTTGCACCTCAGCAGATGGTGATGGTGAGTCATTTCATGTTCATCTTTCCACTTGTGTATGATGTTGAAAAAGCTCCAAATGCAACTGCTGGGTTAAATGTGTTAGTGTTTTAGCATCCAGTCTCTTTTAGTGCTAGTACCTGAGGCAGAAGTGGAGCTGGAGGATATATATTTAATTCCTAAGTCTGATGCCCTAGTAATGACCCAGTTCTTATGAAATATGGGAGACTATAGCTGTATGCAGAGGGCAAGCAAGATCAGATCTGTTAATCCTCTTTTGTTATATTTAGTTTTCATGTGAAGAGTTACGCCGGGGAGCTGGGAGCCACTTCCCTCTTCTGCACTTCATAGTCACTCTGAGCTGCCATCAGAGAGGGGTGATGTTCTGGTTATCTTGCTCTTGGCAGTTTCCTCCAAAGAAAATTTTTTGTGTACCTCAAACTTGGCTCTAGCTGTTCCACTTCGAAAAACAATCTTTTCCTCTTTTTCTTCAAAAAATTGCATAATGTTTATCTGGGAATATTCCCAGGCTGCCTCATAGTATGGCTGAAGCAGCAACTCAGCCTGCACATTCATCACTAAAGAATATTCATCCCTTATGCAACAAATAATTATAAATCAATTCAACAGTTTTAACTGAAGTTGTTATTGAAGATTTTATTATCTCATTTAGACAAGTGAAAATTATTTTGCACCATCATAATCAAAAATCAAAACATAAAAGGCAGCAACAAAACCACTGTTTTAGTTTGCTGGGAGCTGGGTGATTTACAGATTCAGTTCCAGATCTGCTAACACTTACTTGTTTAATACAAAACAAACAGCAGTGACAGAGCTCATTGCACTGTACCTGAAGGACATAGACACTTAGTTACTGGTAGTTTAGGGCTTTATTGTCTGGGAGCAAAAGAGCTTTTTTGTTTTTAGGAAGGTAATGCCTGTGTTCCTATGCTATCTCGCAGATAAAGTATCTCAGTTTTTCCTGTGTGTCATGTATTATAACATGAATGTATATATACATATGTACATACATGTATGTATACATATGTACATACATACATATATACATAGATAGGATATGCATGATAAGTTTTTTAGTTAGAAAAAACTAGAGTGGCTCACAACTGCATCTAAACCCCTTGTTTTTTCTGTTTGCCTTTGATTTACACAATCTGCAGGTGTTTAGATCCAGCTTTGGTAAGCAGCTACAGGGGTGAATGGTTAATGCTAGTGATTATCATGGGGATCACTGAAATCTTCTGGCTTCCCAAAAGCAGACGTGACCAAACCTTCCCTTGTTTTGTCACTAACTCCCAGAAAACCATAATTAATCATCTGCATAGAATTAAAGACAAATATTCAGAAAACCCCCGCTGAGCAATTAGCAGCTTCTATGATTTCCTTATGAGTCTTACAGGTTTGGCCAACAAATTAAACATACCAGGGTAAAATCGCCCTTGTTTGGCTTTCACTCTTCACCCTTCCAACTCATCACACCTCATGACAAAGTGCTGCCAGCCAACAGAGGTATGAGCTCCCACCTTCTTATGGGCAGAGGACAGAAAAGCCCATTGTGTCACTTACCTTCATCTCCTCCACATTTCTAGCAGTAGACTGCCTCCCAGGTACTGTCCCCCAGCCTGGCAAATTCCCCAAAGCTCTAAGAGAGCTGCAAGCAGAGCTAATAAGGGGCAGCCATGGAGGACAGGGGAAAGGAGAGCAGGAGGCAGCACACTATAAGGTCCCTTGGGCAGAATGCCTGGCTTCAGTGACCCTCCTACCCAAACTTGTACGGTTTGTCCGACCCATGTCAAAACTGTTGTAATTAAATTAATACTGCCTGAATCAAATCAATATTAGAGATTTCACATGACTGTCCATGAAAGAATTTAGAAATTTTGTCGCTTATCCTGTAGGTGTATACTGGTGCCTTTGGCTTCACACATTGTGGTTGGTCCCGGGGACTTCAAAGTGTAAAGCTGAAGCATGTCCATAGTGTCTGCTAACACTCTTCTCTTGGTAAACATTTATGAGAATCCTGCTGCAACTTGTACCATTCTGCAGAGTGTTGTCCAAACCCAGGAGACAGTAATTTCTGTGAAGGACCTACCATGGCTGTCCTATAACCGGTTTTCTCCCGCTAGAATCGGCCCATCCAAAGCCTTGTTTTGATTTCAACAGGGGGCTTGATTTCAGCTTAGGCCTGTGCCTGGTCTGACATTCTCAAGGAAAAATTGTAATCCTGTATGCTTTTAATTGTATAAAGAGTCCTTAGCATTTTGAGTCATATTGGAGTCATCAAAACATAGAAACACATTCATGCATGGCAGTTCTGAGGTTTAGGAAAGAAGTGTAACTGAGGCTGCATGCATATTTTTGCTAGACAAAAAAATTACTATCAGCCCATGGAGAAGCATTTCAAATTGCTTACTTAACACAATTCATGAGGTTTAATTATCATATATTTTATTTTTTAGGATGCTATTTCAATAAATTTCACATAATCACTATGTGAAAGTTCAGTGACAAAGTCCAGTACCAAAACAGCCACTACGCTGGCTAAACATCAAACGGCTGTTTGAACTGCCAAACAAATCCTTTTTTTTCAGTTTTCAGTCAGCCTGATAGGGAATGAATTAAAATTTCTGTTACTTTTCTGCAGAGAGCTGAAGGATTTTTTGTGATATATTATTTATTATTAAGATGATTATCAATTTTGTGAGTTTGTGCAGAATTTGGTGTTTGTAGTTTTTCTATACAGAGAGCACTAAGCAATCACTCTCTCTTATGTAAAGGAAGATTGATCACAGACTCACAGAATCACAGCACAGCCGGGGTTGGAAGGAGATTAAGTTCAACCCCCCTGCTAATGTACAGTCACCTATAGCAGGTTGCACAGGAATGTGACCAAGCAGGCTCATAAATTCAATTAGTCTTTAATTTGTAAGTTTTAATGTTGCCTTGAAGTAGGTATGAGTATAAATGAGCCAATCTCCTCATTATTGCAAGATGCATAAAATATAACTTCTTGGTGCACGTGACCTTTGGGTGTATTTATATACGTAATATAGGTTTTTTCCATTTTATGCAGATTCAAGTCAACTTACTTGTTATCGCCTGTACTTTTAATATACATATACCTATATGCATAAACTTTTACTCACAAATATGTAACTTTATCTAATACATTTCCATACACGTCTGCCCAGATGGTGCAGGGCTGCATGGACTATAAGAAAGTGCTTTACAGATGTTCTGGAGTTGTACTGACCTCTGTGTGTCTCTCTTAAATATGAAGGTCAAACAGAACACCTTTATACAGCATTCAAATTGTCCATGCCTGAGCTGCACAGTTTACCCCTCAAACCAGCAGCGCTGGTAGAAGATGCCACAGCTTGTTGCCTTTCACAGAAAGCTGATCTCCCCTTGGGACAGACAATGCCCAAGCTGCGGTGAGGAGAGAAGCTTAGTAATTGCTTCTTAGCTCAGGCGATAGACCTGTGTCTAGGTTCTGAGTCAGTGCAGCATCAGATACTCCCTTCCCTCCTGCTGCCCACCATAGGTGCTGGCGGCAGCAGCCACCTTCACAGTCCCTGCCTTCACCACTTTTGCATTTTTCTCTGCATTCCTGAATGACTTTCGAATTTCTTCTCTCACTTAAAGCCTGGCTTAAAACACAACTCAGCTCCAAGGTCAGAAGAATGCACTGCTGATAATGACCCAGGGAGTTGATGCTCTTTACATACATTTTAAAGCAATCTTAAAACATGACTCATTTTGATCTTCAGATGTGCTACCTTGCAGGACAAGGTCTACCTATATGCTGTGAGGATTGGCTAGGAATTACAGGACAACACCAACAGGGCTACGAATCATGATGTCCAAGTAGCTGATAACCCCTTATAGATTTGATTCACCTAGGTGAGGGCAGAGATGAACATCACTTTGGGAGGTATTTTTCCATTGGAAATGTTTTCACAGGCACTTCCCCACACTGTTTGTATGAGTCACCAATATCCCTGGAGCAGCCAAGACCTTGTTCTCACTGCAGCAAATACCCTGCATGCAAGAGCATGCTTGAGGAATTGATGGGAGAGGACAAAGCAAGGCATCTAGAATGGTCCCTGGGTGTGGGGAAGAGGGTTACGTTTCATCACAGCCACCCTTAGGAACTAGTAAAAGGGGACAGAGGCATTGCTGCCCTCAGGATCTGTTCAAGGAGTAACGGCAATAACACTTCCCTTGTCCACTCAGCTGTGGTGGGTGAGATTTCATGAAATGAGGCTAAACTGGCAGTTTCCGCTGGAGAAGACTCCTCTCAGAAGCATCGGGTTTCGCCTCACTGATCTCATACATGACAAGTGTAGGACTTGAGACATATGCTCTTAGTCAAATCACTATTGTTTTATGAATCACTGAGGCAAATTTACAGGAAGCCACACATTCTGGCAGAAGGTGCAAGCTTTCCCTTCTGAGCCCATATTTCTGACATTTCAGAAAATTCTGCAGAGCAATCAAAATGGGGCTTATTTGCCTCATAACACCAAAATAATCTAGTTTTACTAAAACCACTCATATGGTTTCCCAGTTTTATTGGGAAACTGTTGGCAAACCAGACCTTCACAGTATGCACAAGGACAGAGCTGGGGCAGGAGAACACTACTCAGGCACTCCTGTCTGTCTGCAATGCAGCTGATTCTGATGCGAGGGCAAATGCCAAGCGTGCATCCTCAGCTGTGAGTCTGCTGCTTCAGAGCTACAAGGTGTACTTTCAGGCTGTCCTGAGCTGAAATTCCCATAAAAATAACTCCTGTTGAAACTAGCCCTTGCTCTTGAGCAGTTGTTTGCCCCAAGCATCAGCCCCAGTCACTTCTGGAAGTGATTGTGCTGAGTATGTCCTCTAGTGCATGTTTTTATTCTGTTTATTTTCAAGAGTGTTGTGGTCCTTGACTTGAATATTCTACTTTTCAACAAGTGTGGTGAATGCATCTTACTCCTCTTTGCATGCCCAAGGATAGCAAAATTTTGTGGTTCCTAGTAGAAAAACCTGTTTGAGAAATTCCTGAGATGATTATCAGAAGGAGTAGGTTCTACTTCTGTCTTGGTAGAAAGTTCATGCATAACATTTAAAATGAGAATTCTGCTGTCTCCTGGCTCAAACTTAGAAAGAATTAAACTGCAGGGTGGACAGTACTTTTCCACTGCTTTGCACTTGGGGATTTGCTGGGATTTTATCACAGAAGTTTCCAGGTTAACATCAACACTCCTCTTTGCCTATGGTTAACAGAAAAGAACAGACATAAGGAATCTCATCTGATCAAATCATCTGTGACATTATGTCCTTTTATAGCTCACAGATCAATGACACAGAATGTACCTTCATGTGTGATAAGTGGGTGGGCTTCACTGATGTGCAGGGACAATAACATCGAGAGGTACAAGTGGCTTTTAATTTCATTTTGAACAAACGTTCTTTGCTTCTTACAAAACAGGTAGGTTGATTCTCGTCCTTTCAGGCAGACACGTAAAGAAACAACCTCCTATACAATGGGGCTGCAAATCAAATACACTCACTGGTTTGCTTCATTGACATCCTGTGAATCTCTCCTTAGGGACTTTTGGAGATGACGAACCAGACAATTTTGACATCGACTGCTTCAGCCAGCTTGAGTTTAAGGATTCCTATAGCAGCCTGACCTGCAGTTTTACAGAGCTGCCTCCCCACAACACTAACTATACCCTGGCACTCTGGTAAGCATTGTCAGCCCATCCTTTGGTACACTACTGGGAGGCGAAATGGTGAGCACCACTGAGTCATGCTGCCATACGCTAGGAAATAGGAGCAGTAAAGTTAGAAAAAAATTATGTTTCAAAATGTTTTACTAAGTTTTAATACTATATTCAGAGGAGAAGTAGAGTTTACTGAAACAGAATATAATTCCCTAATAAGAAAAAACAAATCAGTTGGAAGGGTCTGTAAAGGGCATTATAACATCAGTCATCTCCACTTCTCATTGAGGCCTTGATGTGGTGTACCTGGACTTCAGCAAGGCCTTTGACACTGTCTCCCATAGTAAACTACTGGACAAGGTGGCAGCCCGTGGCATGGACGGGAATGTTCTGTGTTGAATTAGGAATTGGTTGGATGGCCGAGCCCAAAGGGTGGTAGTGAATGGTGTCCCATCCAGCTGGTGGCCGGTCACTAGTGGCGTCCCACAGGGTTCAGTGCTGGGCCCGGTCCTGTTCAATATCTTCATTGATGATCTGGATGAGGGGATCGAGTCCTTCATCAGCAAGTTCGCAGATGACACCAAGCTGGGAGGAAGTGTCCATCTGCTGGAGGGTAGGAGGGCCCTACAGAGGGACCTTGACAGGCTGGAGAGATGGCCTGACTCCAATAGCATGAGGTTTAACAAGTCCAAGTGCCGGGTCCTACACTTTGGACACAACAACCCCATGCAGAGCTACAGGCTGGGGACAGAGTGGCTGGAGAGCAGTCAGGCGGAAAGGGACTTGGGAGTGCTGGTGGACAGGAAACTCAACATGAGCCAGCAGTGTGCCCAAGTGGCCAAGAAGGCCAATGGTATCTTGGCCTGCATCAGGAACAGTGTGGCAGGACCAGAGAGGTCATCATCCCCTTCTACTCGGCACTGATCAGGCCGCATCTCGAGTGCTGTGTCCAGTTCTGGGCCCCTCAGTTTAAGAAGGATGTTGAGATGCTGGAGTGCATCCAGAGGAGAGCGACGAGGATGGTGAAGGGGCTGGGGCGCAAGCCCTATGAAGAGCGACTGAGGGAGCTGGGGTTGTTTAGCCTGAAGAAGAGGAGGCTCAGGGGAGACCTTATTGCTCTCTACAACCACCTAAAGGGAGGTTGTAGTCAGGCAGGAGTTGGACTCTTCTCTCAGGCGACCGGTGACAGAACGAGAGGACACAGTCTCAAGCTTCGCCAGCGGAGGTTTAGGATTGACATTAGGAAGAAATTCTTCACTGAGAGGGTAATTGTTCATTGGCATGCGCTGCCTGGGGAGGTGGTGGAGTCACCATCCCTGGAGGTGTTCAAAGAGAATTTGGATGAGGCTCTTAGTGCCATGGTGTAGTTGACAAGTAGGAGTAGGTGTAGGTGTTGGGTCATAGGTTGGACTCGATGATCTCAAAGGTCTTTTCCAACCTTACGATACTGTGATACTGTGAAACTCTTCTCTACCTTTTTTTTAGCTTATGTGTCGAGTTGAAAAAGTTCAGGTTTTGTTTCTTTAAGCATACTTTGTTTTTCCCTTTGCCTGTTTTTCCTGCAACTGAAACTTCTGCCGCAGTCAGCAAAAAAAGGGGATTTTTTTTTCATATCTTGCCATTCTAATAATTTTCTTTTTCCAGTTTATTAGAAGTTTTTTATTTTCTTAAGGTTTATTCTGGATTTTGATGGAAATTCTGTGGATGTCCTCAAATATGGGAGTCACACAGATGGAGGAACACTAGATACATTTCCACCTCTGAAACTGTAATGTATGACTCCTTCATGGCCTAGCTGACTGTTAACCCTGTATTTCCTACCACTTCAGTCAATAGGAATTTTTGCTTTACCTTCAGTGAGCTTCCAGATCTATTGCTCTGTATTTAAAAATGGTTGCAATAAGAAAATTTTTAAAGATAAAAAGCTTTTTAACACATATATCTCCAATTTAATAATTGCACTTTTTTTTTCCTTGGAGAGGCCCAGGATTCTTACTGTGACTCACATCTCTTCGTTATTGTGCTCAAAGAGCACAAGGTAAAACACTATCAATCTTTTAAACTCTATGTTTGCTTGGCATTTGTATTTTGAACAGAGTCTCACTTTACTTAGTATGAAACAAGAAACTAGGATTCGTCCTTTACTACGTTATAGTCAGACTCAGGAGAAACTAATGCTGTTTCACTTTGGTCAACAGCACCAAGGAAGACAGCAACGACGTGTGCTTCAATATGGAGAAACAGGAAGATGCTTATTTCTTACAATTCACTGATATACTCTCTAAAAAAGCTATTTGCATGGACTCTGAGACAAAGAGAAGGGTCTGCAGGAGCCTGGTTGTAACTGACATTGGTAAGACACTTACCATTCTTTACTTTTTTAAGATATAGGGGTTACTGGAATAGCCCAGCATGAAGCCTAACCACCAATCTGGATGACACAAAGGCAATATAAAAATAGTGTTCTAGCAGGGCATGGACCCTAGACTGGGGTGTTAATGGAGTGTGATGTTCCCCTTGCTTCAAAACCAAAGATTAACCTTTGATCAGAATGTACAGCTGAATTATTCCCAGACCTGAACACAGACCAAATCAGGCACTTAGGGGAATAAGCTGTTCCTGAGCTTGAATGAACTGTCAAGCTCGAACAGTTTATTTATGTTTTACTAGGGCTTCTGCATTTCAGGATTCGCCACCTCGAGTCTAGTGAGAGCTTGGTAGCACAGGGAATGCAAGGCTGGTCTTTTCACATCTTGCTTCTTGGTGGAGCCTGTTGTCTGAAGAAGGTGGTCAAGCATCCTGTAGTGCAGAAGAAACACCAAGAGCCCGTGAATGAAGGTCAAAGCCATACTAGAGACCTGCCTGAGCTAAGAAATAGGGAATCTGGGAAAAGAGTGCTCCCTTACAGCTTATCCTTCCTGGGAGCTAGTCTCATTCAAAGACTGCAGAGAAGCCCACATAGAGGGGCTCTGTCCTGCTCAGGTGACATATTGCTTTGACAATAGACACTGCAACTTCTTTCTCTTACAAAAAGAGATGAGGGGATTGAGTGCACCCTTAGTAAGTTTGCAGATGACACTGAGCTGGGTGGTAGTGTGGATCTGCTTGAACGAAGGGAGGCTCTGCAGAGAGATCTGGACAGGCTGGACCGATGGGCTGAGACCAGCGGGGTGAGGTTCAACAAGGCCAAGTGCAGAGTCCTGCACTTGGGACACAACAACCCCATGCAGCGTTAAAGGTTGGGGAAGAGTGACTGAAGAGCTGCCTGGCAGAGAAGGACCTGGGGGTGTTGGTTGACAGCTGGCTGAACATGAGCCAGCAGTGGCCCAGGTGGCCAAGAGGGCCAGTGGCATCTTGGCCTGTATCAGACACAGCATGGTCAGCAGAAGCAGGGAGGTGATTGTGCCCCTGTGCTCAGCACTGGTGAGGCTGCACCTCGAGAGCTGGGTTCAGTTTTGGCCTCCTCACTACAAGAAGGACACTGAGGGGCTGGAGCGTGCACAGAGAAGGGCAACGAGGCTGGAGAGGGGGCTTTATAACAAGTCCTACGAGGAGCGGCTGAGGGCACTGGGGTTGTTTATCTTGGAGAAGAGGAGGCTGAGGGGAGACCTCATCACTGTCTACAACTGCCTGAAAGGAGGTTGTAGCAGGGTGAGTATTGGCCTCTTCTCGCAACTGACAAGTGTTAGGATAAGAGGTAAGGCCACAAGTTGCACCAGGGTAAGTTCAGAGTGGATATTACGAAAAATTTCTTCACTGAAAAGGTGATCAGGTGCTGCAACAGCTTCCCAAGGAGGTGGTTGAATCTCCATCCCTGGAAGTGTTTAAAAGACGGGTTGATGAGCTTCTTAGGGATATGGTTTAGTAGCGGGTAGGTACCTTTGGACTTGATGATCTCAGCAGTCTTTTCCAACCAGATGATCCTATGATTCTATGATTCTAGGAAACATTTCTGCCCCAATTCAATAGGTTTGTAATAGTCTTCCATTACCTCATAGTTTATATGCCAGCCTGGACCATCTCTGGTTATCTCTCCTCTAGAAACTGCTGGTTCTGCAGGGAAGGATTAAATATTACGGTGATACAGAAGGAATGGACATAATTTCTGGCTATATGCATTTTCCTGAGAGGAGAGAGATGTGAGCTCTGTTCCTGAGAGAGTTGCTGTTCTTTACATGGTGCTTTCAGAAAGCTTCAGCAGCACAGGTCTTTGCAGACCTCAGGCACTTGAGCTCAGGCATGGCTTGGCAGGAGAACTGAGGGCTAGATTTTTGACCTGATGGGCTTGAACATATGGTCATCTGGCACCCTCTCCTCCTGCAAATCAAGTCAGATGCAGGTTCACAGCAGGGGTCTAGACCCATAGTTCCATCTGCTGTCATACCTCATCCCTCTTCTGCTCTAATACCCTACTGGCCACCAGCAGTTGTACCCATACTCAGTTTGCCTCTTGGTACCTTCCTCCTTGAGCAGCAAAAAGTTTTGCCATGGAGTCTCCATCACAGAACACTGGCTAAAGGGACTGGATTTCAGATCTTCAAGCAGTAGTAGAGCAGGGGTATGCATGCTTGAGAATTGCTTTCCAAAACTAAATATCATGTCCCTAGGAAGCACAGTCCCTGATGATCACAGTGCTACTCTAGCAGGTCAACATCAAGCCCCAGGTGTAAGGACGAGCTGGTGCTCAGCATAAGGCTCACCTGGCTCAAGCCAGCCCTTGCTCAAGACAGGTCACCCCACAGGGACTGTAACTTGAAGTGGACTTTTGTTTTCCTTTTCAAAACCTGTTTGTTTTGTAGTACCATTAGAAATAGTAGAAACTCCTGTTATAATCTGGTTTGTTATCATTTCCAGTTAAGCCTGAAGTACCATTTGATATAAACATCACATACCAAAAGGAGGCAAATGAATATCTTATTCATTATAGTACACCACACTCATTGAAGAAATACTTAAAAGACAAATTAATACACCAGATAGCGTACCGGCGGGAAGAAAGCACTTGGAAGGTAAATGATGATGTATAAGTGAGTTTAAACTAATTTCTGAAATTATACCTTATCAAAAATACCACTATCATGTAAAAACCCTCAGATTTGCATTTATGCAGTTCTCTGGCTGAAAACTCGAAAGCGTGCCATAGTCGATATTTGGAAATTTCACCATTCTAAACAGTTCCAGACTGCCAGCACCCATGTCTGTTAGAAACTTCCCTGGGTTAACAAAGTTCCATGTCTTTGGACTTTGCTGTGTCAAGAGGAGACATACCGTGAACAGAGAAACAGAACATCCTAAGTGTTTGGATGGCTTAATCTTTGCTCTGGTGCTTTTGCTCTTATTTTCTGTGTTCATCAGTCAGTAAAGGGTATGACCTCTTTTTTTTTTGTATTTAGCAAAAAATTCTTCTTCTCAGACCATGTTTGGGGGTACAGCTGCCTCTGAACTGGATCTGGGCTGGGCTGCCCAGCTGCTGGGACCTCTGTGTCTCATCACAATAGCAGCCATGCAAAAACTAGTTGAGATGTTCGAAAGTATGGACTATATCTGTGTTTTACAGAAGAAAGACAGGAGCACTGTAACTAGAAAAAGAAAATTATTCAGAGAACAAAATACATTTAAATAAAGAGTACAAGAGCTGCACTGTGAGATTTTTTTCTTTTTTTCTCTGTAACTGCTCTTTCAGAAGTTGTGTTTTTATGCCACACAAATGTATTTTCCCCCCCTCCCTTCTGAGCCTTCCAGGGAACCATATAATTCCCATTGCAGTGACGACAACAGCAAAGCACACTTAATACCTCCAACTGTTTCCCAAACAGCGTTTACCCAGAGTTAGTCTTAATGCTTGATATTATGAGGACTACCTAGCTGTTAAATTAGACTAACGTTGTGATGATTCCTCTTTATAATAAGCAAAGAGAAGGAACAGACAGCACAGTACTGCAGTGATGTACTTGGTGTCATACATTTTGTTGAAACTGAAAGATCCTTTTCCTTCTAGAAAAATAATTATATTTTTTTGTGTGTTTAGACAATAGAGTCGTCATTCCTTCAGGTAAAATTACTGGGGAAAAACCTCGAAAACGATGCATCATATGAGGTGAAAGTACGTTCACAACCCAATGGAGATTTTTTTAAGGGCACATGGAGTCAATGGAGTGCTTCCAAGAGCTTCAGGACCGCAAGGGAGCAGGACTCCACAGAGAGCAGTAAGGCAGAAACCACATTCATCCACCTGGAAGAAAGCACAACCAGGGACCCTCAGCTCCCTGGCCAGCCCCTGGGGCAGCAGTGATGAGCATGGGGAGGGAAGAGCCCATGCCCACGGCAGGGTCTGCCCCTACAAGTGTTGGGCACCTCAGGAAATTCACAGAAAGTGGTCTGGGGCTGACTTTTCCTGTGAAGTTAAATCTCACACAAGGGCAATAAGATCAGCTGAAATGCTTCTCTAAGGGCATGAGGGGGGTGCTAAGGGTGGTAAAGGCTGACTCGCTCTTGCCGCCAGCTGAGGTGGAAGGGGGGAGGACCAGCTTGCACTGAGTATTTCAGATAAGGCACAAAAAGCAGTGAAACAGGACTCATTTCAGGACCTCAGATTTGTGTATGAACACAGCACTTCAATCATGAATACCAGACAGGATAAAATCTCATTATTGCAGTTGTAAACATGAATAATCCTTCTGGTTTTTGGAGTCCTTTCCATTCCCAGGGGCACCTTGGCATTGCATATGTTCAAAGTCTCCTCAGTGCTGTAAGAGGCAGACAAAAGGTGGCTTCAAGGCACTGGAGGTGATAGCAACTTTGAGCTGCTTTAATCCAGCTTGGGAACCCAGCTAGAAGTTCATCAAAGTGCTGATGTTCTGGCAGCCTACCTCTTTCATGCATCAGGGAGGCAGGAGTAATGCACCACCGCACCAGACAAGAGATATGAAACTGCAATTATTGGCATTAATTCCTAATTTATTGTCTGAAGACATTTTACGGTTACAATGGCTTAACAGTGAGGAATTTACATACACTAGCTATGTTCCTTGTTTTTCTTTAGATAGTAGCGTGGTCATGGTTATACTCTCTATCTTGGGATTCATGCTGTCCATTGTCATGATTGTCCTGATCGGAACTTTTTGGGAAAACAGGTAATTTAAGTCTCTTCTGGTAGGAAAAAGTGTTGGAAGCCAATCCTATTCGGACAAAATTGACAGTCTTCTTGCTCTCTCTCTTATACTTGTGAACTATTCTCTTTCCATCTCTGGTCCTCTATATGAAGCGAAAGTCAGGCAAAGAGAAGTGGGCAATACAAGAGATGGTGTTGGCTGGCAGAAGATCTGCCACTTCCAGCATACTTTAGTCTTGGGCTCGAAACACTGGGACCTTTGCTGAGCTGGTGTTGCCATGAAACACATGTCAGTGTCTCACTGGAGACAAATTTGACTCACAAGCTTCAAGGAAAATCCAGAAAAGAAAGCAATCTGCAGGTTTTAGTAAAGTCCCAAGAGGTCTGTAGTGGGGAGATTGCCTCTTTCCCTTTTGTAAGTGGAGTCAGCACAGTGTTCGCTCTACAGCACTTTCAGAAGCACCAAGGAAGAACCCTCTGCAACTAAGGCTTGATGGCATCCACTATTAGCTTACCTGGGTCCACATCCAGCCATGTGGCAAAACCAGGTTCTACATCCCCCACCAAAGTAGTCACGGTGGGACTGGAGATACATTCATTACACAGTCAGCCCTTTGTCTGTGTTAGGTTTTTTCTCATATATTTCCTACACAGCAAGAGATAGATAGCTGTAAATGTATTTTTAAATACATGGCTACGTATGCTCACGTAGAATAGGCAGTTAACGAGTTTAAGAAAATGAACAGATGTGGATACTCTGATGAAACCGGAATCTGAAGTGAAAAAGTGCCAAGTTTAACTGTAGGAGATAAACTCCAGGCAAGGCAGAAACCCCAGGACTGTTCAATGACATTCAGTGCAGCTTATCCATGATATCCAGCTCCAGTAATTCCACAGAGATGGCTACATGCAGACTGCTTTTTGATGACAATATTTGGGCTGTAACAGCTCCTGAATTACACACGGGGGTTGCCTGGGGATGTGTTATCTGGCCCCAGTGAAACCATGCCAAGAACAATTTTAATAATTAAACATTTTAGACACTTGAGTCATCTGCCAAGGAGTGTTCTGTGCTGTTATTTTATTTGCATGTACAGACGTAGCTTGAGATATCTACCTCTTTTTTTCTGTTGCTGAGCACCTGCAGTTCTCTAACTTTGCTAGAAGTCCTGTGTACTTAAAATTGCTGAAAACCCAGGCTTTTAAATGATGACATTTTTAATCCATAGATATCCTTTTTAAAAAGAAGAGGGCTTATACACGTATGTGTATAGACCCACACATACAGACACATAAAACAAAATGCAGATTAATATAAACCTATAGCTGTATTTATATTACTGCAACATTGAACGTCACACAGGCAAATAGCTGAGGGTTTCCAGCACCACAACATGAGAGCTTTGTTAAGTAAGAGGATAAAATTTGGACCTGTGAGTCAAGTTTACAATACAGATACCTGAAGCACAGGTAGCTGGCCAAAGAGTGAGACCGCATGCAGTTCTTTGACTAGACGTGCAGAGGCAAATATCAACAAATTTGTACTTTAACCACAGAATCCTTTTTCACTTGCAAAAATTATTTTCATCATGCAAAACCCAGTTAACACATTTAGTTGCAAAAGAGATCTTCACCAGCACAATTTGTGGCTTTTCTAGTACTTGGTGAAGAGTCTTCCTTTAACTGTGACGATTTGTGCACTCAAAAGAACAATGACTCTTCAGTGACCTTTATAACTTC
Source organism: Neomorphus geoffroyi (assembly GCA_033558235.1). Taxonomy (NCBI): domain Eukaryota; kingdom Metazoa; phylum Chordata; class Aves; order Cuculiformes; family Neomorphidae; genus Neomorphus; species Neomorphus geoffroyi. Next base: position 6,164,176 of record JAUMJM010000048.1, read on the forward strand.
TCTTCTCCTCCTGTCTTTGTTTTATTCTGAGACTTCTCTGTCATTATTCTGGGTAATGCAAACCAGCCCTAAGGCATTGTGAGAGTACAAATGACACAACATGAACCTTCTTTTGTTGCCCTTGTACTCTTTTTTTCCCTCTGCTGTTGCTGTTTCAGGATCAAGCCTGCTGTGTGGCCAAACCTTTCTGATCACAAAAAAACACTGGAGCAACTGTGCAAGAAACCAAAAAATGTATGTATTTCCACTAATTTTCACCTGAGTGTAGACTATTGGGAACATAACTAACACTCATGATAGATAGTAAGTGCTGCATGAACTGGGATATCTTTTAGAAATTACTTCTACATTTCACTGAAGAGAGTCCACATTTGCACAGGCAGATGCTAGTCAAGACTACGGAAATAACAGCCAACTCAACTAGTGTCCAAGCTTTGACTTATGCAAACTACAGAGGGCTAGAGAACTTGATATTTGAAGAAGCGTTGAAGGAATTTATTTTATTTATAGAAAACAGGAAGTTTGGGAGGGGAGTATTAATCACAGCCTTCCAATACCAAAAGTGTAGATAGAGGGAGGGTGGAGGTGCTCTCTTTCAAAGACTACACGGTAAGATGACCAGAGGCAACAGGCATGTGTTGCTTCAGGGCAAATTTCATCTGGATTTAAGGAAAAACTCTTACCCTGAAGGAACAATTAAACATTGCGTAGGTTGAGCAGAGAAGAGAAATGTTCAAGGCTTGGCTTGATCAGGCCCTTGCATAATCCAATCCATGTCCGCTTCTGGCAGAGGGTTGGGTCAATTGGACTCCAGAAGTAATTCCCGACCAAGACCCTTTGATGATTCTGTGAAACTAAACTGTGGGGCTGGATGGGGACTCTTTGCAAGCATCCTGGCTGATGTCCATGTACCCTTACACAGCTGGCAAAATCAATCAAACACTGTACAGCACATAAACTGCTCCGACAGATAAAAGCCAGATAGACAAATGTTACAAACTGTAAGCTGTGGGGTTAACTTGTCAGCTTAAAACTATGTGTCCAGTGCATTTCTTCACTAAGAAACTTATCAGTGCTTTTCTCTGTAGGTGGTATATTATTAGCATGTTCTTAATTTAATAAAAGATCTAGGAAGACTCTACCACCCCTGTGCTCCTCAGGAAATAATGGAAAACTTGGATTTCCCCCACTGCTAAATTAGGAAGGTAAAACTGAAAGGAACTGCCTGAGTCTGAAAACAAATTCCTGTGAAATGGCCGGTGTACGAGAGATGGTGTGGCTCAGGAAAGTCTCTGAAATACCAGTTCCCACCATATTATGCACAGCATAAAATGTTCTTCTGTGTCACTGCCTGCAGGAGCCCACTGGATAGATTCATATTTATATGGAAAAGGATTTTAAGCCACACAATAGTTTGCTAATCTATTATTCAGCCTGCTCAGGGTCACTTTCAGTGTTAAAGAAATAATAAATATCCTTCTAAAATCAAACGAATTATCAAAGTACCTTTTCACTATTAACTGACCATGCTTTTCCTTTTGCCATGCAGAATTTTGATACAAGCTTTAACCCAGAGAGTTTTGGTTACGTTCATATCCATAAAGTGGATGACATTAGAGCAAAAGCTGATCTGGAAAATCTTCTGCAGTCATCAACTGGTCCGGAGAAAAAACTTCCAGAAAAATTTAAGAGCGAATCAGACCTGAAGATGATCCCTGTGATGACGGACAAAAGCAACCTAAATCTGTCTGTGACTTACGGAGGAATCTGGCCAGCTGAAGCCCTGCACAGACTTCTAGGCACCAGCCCGTTTGCAGTCACTGAAGGAAACTGCGGCTCCAGAACATATGAGGTGTGCCATAGCAACAGCGTGACCCCTCTGTGCGATCATGGTTCCAACCTTTCATCCGTTCCTCCCCTGGACCCCTCTGGTCAGCCTGATCCAGAGGCCCTAAACAGTGATACCGTATCCCAAATGCTGCCTACCAGTGAAACAAGGTCCCCAAACAATGAGGAAGCCTATGTCACAATGTCTAGCTTCCACAAAATTCAGTAAAGCTTACAGGAATGACAGATTAGCATATTTTCCTCTAAAACAAGCAGGACACCGAAGCGTTGTTTTGTTTTCCTGCACCCTGTGAGTTCCCACCTCCATAACACACCTCACCTGCTGTGCAACGCTTTACCTGCAGGGAAGTGGCTTCTCCCACATTTCAGCGATGGTGGCCCAAGCTCAGCTCTCAGTATGCTGGTAGCAGTCTCCACTGCATCAGAAATTCAATTTTCTTCAACCTGACTTTAATCTTAATATCCCATCAACCCAGAGCCACAACAGTGCATGTCTTCTAAAAGTTAATGAAGTCTTCTGTTAACCTCTTATTTGCTGAGTTGGGCTCTTATTAATACCTAAACAAGAAATGCTGCAGCAAATTCAAGTTAAGCAGAATCAAATTTCTTTTACACAGCAGTAGGTCAAGAGCAATTTCTCTGCAATCAGTGGAAGTCTACAAATTTGCAAAACACCAGTAAATGAGAGTTTCTATCAAGCATTAATTGTCTGGGAATTCAGGATCTTGGTCACAGCAAAGACAGTTTGCTGAGCCACCACGAAAAAGGGCACAGGGTCTCACTTTAGGAAGGTGTTTTCTCAGACTGTTTTTTTTTTCTTTTAAGAGAGCAAAATGAAGCAAACCCCTTCATGCTACTAAGTTTTGCTGTTGGTAAAGACCTGTCCTGGAGCCAATTTTAGGATCCACAGGTATTTCTGCTAGTGGTATATGTTAAAAATACTCAGTATTTCATGTACTAGCAATGTTCAGATAAGAAAACAAAACAAAACAAAACAAAATCAGTGAAAAGCAAAGTATTATCTCTTCCTGTAAACTGAATTGGGGATATAAAACGCATGATGCTGTCTTTCTCTGCAGCTCATGTGCAAGCATTAGTATAGCATGTATGTAAGTGCTTTCCAGGACAGAAGGACTGAGGGGACCATGTTTGTTTACTAGCATTATTCCAAATGAAATGGCTGCATGAAAGTGCTTCAAATTTGGGCAGTCCAATGTTCTCATGCAACACCTGACCTAGGAAGAAGGATGGAGCATTATGGATCCTGGAGATATCTTTTTTTTTTTTAATGTTATGATAGAGGAAGGCATCCTGTCCCTTCCCATATACTTTTCTCCGGACTCTGTGCCCAGCTCTAAGGGATTCCCGATGTGCTGCCACACAGAGATGGCTGAGCCACTTCACAGTCCCTCCAGGATGTTGTGCATTGTGGAGCACGTGCTTGGGGATAAAGCTGCTATGGCCACATGGTTGCATGTCAGCCAAGCATTCTGGCTATGGAAACTCCAAGCCATTTTGCTGCGTTCTGAGATTGGAGTTTACCTCACTGTGCAGTCTCAGTTCCTCTAGCTGCTTGAAAGTCTCCTTTACTGAAACTTATTCACATTCACAGAGTCTAAAGGTATAAAGAATCCTCTCTTATCTTCAGAGCTGCTCAAATCTGTTCTTACTGGTAATAATCACTGAGATGTTGCTATATTTGATGTATCCTGCTGGAGAGAAACAGCACTCCCAAGACAACACTCCACCTTCTCCACCTCCACCCAGCACCACGGAAACCTTCAAACAGAGACAACCTTATGGTCTCTGTGTGCAAAAGGATCTAGGATTTGGCTCAAGGCACTCCAGTGACATTTTTCAGAATGTTTTTTATTGCTGTTTCTCACCGAATGAAACATTGATTAATGCAGTAGAAAAAGATGAAAGCCCTGGACATTCATTTGCTGCATAATGCTTGGATTTCTTTTCAAAAAGAGCCACTGGCAATGTTCATAATGTGCTGATTGCACAGTGTGATTGTAGATACAGACAGACTGCACTGGAAAGATAGCCTATTCCAGTAGCAAAGTGTCAAACAAAAAAGGAATGAGGGAAGAAGCAAAAGCGCATCAGAAAAGTCTTGTACAGTATGATCTATACTGGTTTTGAAGCCAAACACACATTTTTAAGGATTAAAAGGAACATAAAAAATGTTTATTTGCACTATTTCAGCAGTAAAGTACCTATGTATAATAGTCTTTCTGTTTGTCCAGAAAGGTATACAGACAGCCCTTTAGTATTGGCAAAGCAATAGAAACCTGATGATTATTTACTTTAATGACCCTGCAACAGTTATATTTTTCCTATGTAGTACTCATATTTTTATTTAGCTGCTGATGTTTAAACATTCATTCTGTTTTCTATGTCATATTATTTTATTTAATTAGATTACATGTAACCTTCATTTTACAACATTTTTACTGCATTAAAAGGGCATGGCTATACGCATGACCTATTTATGATGCTGTGATTCAGTCTTCTGATATATATCTATCAGGACAGGACTTACTGTGCTCTCACTGAAATGACGGTAAACCCATGGGCTCTACTTAGCTTCAGACAGCATAAATCCCAAATAAGTCCAGGCTGCTTAGAGGCCTGAAAACACTGTAGGATAAAAGCAAGCACCACCCTCCCTTCACCAACACCACGCTGCAAGCCAAGGAAGCCTCTCTGCAACTTCAGACGCTGTGTTTAGACTGGGCATGCCTATGTTCGTCCCTACTCTGCCATCCAGCCTTCATTATCCAGAAAACAGAGAGGTAACAACTCTAGAAATCAGGTAAGTGAAGCCTGTCTCTTGCCAATGGCTCGTACTTGCTCAGGTTAGCCAGAAGCTTTGCCCAAGCCCTTGACTCCAGCTTATCCAGAAGAGTTTCTTTCCAGGAGAGCAGAAGCAAGCACAGACAGTTTGAGGCAGGTTAAAGTTTAGCATTTAAGTTTCTGAAGGACTCTGGTTCCCAGAAATGGCCATGAAACATGCGCACTGGACCACATCTAACTGCTACCAAGCCAATGCAACAACTGGGTCATTACAGTGGAGTTCAGTAAAGTCCCGTCAGGCTGACCTTTCTCAAGTGCTAAGCTCCTTCGAGATAACTATGTTTGAGGAGTAGGCTGCTCTGAAACACACAGAGACTAAGCAGTCTCCTTCAGCTTTAGCAGTTTGGCCTGAACTGTGGGAGCTAAATCTTTTGGAAAAATTAGGCCTTGACTATTTTGCAGATGCTGAGTACCGCTATTTGAGCAGTCCTGGTATCAGTGTCCTTGAATTTCGTAAGTTTTATAGCCATCAACACAAACTTGCTGGGTCTATACAGATACAAAATTTTTCAGTTTCCTTTTGGAAACAAAGAAATCCAAATATGCACCAAAGCAAGAAAGACCACAAGCTCTTTCGATCCATGGCCAGGTTTTAGATGCATAGTACATACATGAAGCTACAGCCACAGATATGTCTTAACAACACTTCACTGGGCCAGGGCTGAGTGGTTTCCTTATTCCACGAGACAGAGTTTCCTCCATATGTGTTCACAAATTCCCATCTTACTTAACATCCACACAGGGGTATAGCTCAGCTTTCACATACTCCTTTCTTCTTTACTTCTGCATAACCTTCCTCCTCTACGCTTTCTGCCTCCTGTGCTCATAGTCAGCTGCATAGATAAAAAGGTATTGGTGACCCTAGCTTATACATAGCTGGTTTATGACACTATGGCTGGCAGCTACCTGTTCCTCTCTCTGCATGTACCCATCAGGCTCCCACAGCCTCTTCTGCAGTGGTGGTACAACATAGTTGGTTTCCTGTCTTCATTTCTCTCTTCAGCTATGTGCAGCTGTTCTGCACTATGCAGACATTTCCTAGTGGCACAAACACACTAACCCATGAAGTAAGATAAGTCTTTTTTCAGTTATTATACTGAGTCACAGCCTACATTTAATGATGACAAAAAATGTTAATTACATCCCAAGGCAGTCCTTGTCCCCTGCTGAATTTATTAGTTTGTTTACCAAGTCACTTTCTCTTGTGCATGTTCATTAAGGCAGGCTGATAATACACATAATGATGCTCTGTGTGTTAGTGGGGTGGTAGAAGACCTGCTAAGTGTTGAGGGGCAGGGGAACTGTATCTGCCAGCGTGAGGAGACGATTAAATGCACGAGATGTGCAGTAAAGTCTGGGCTGTGAAATGGTGAAGGGTGGCCCAGCCAATATTGACACAGGAATATGTGGTTGAATTTGAGGAAGTGTTACAAAGGCATCCCTTCTGACAGCAAGGGACTTGACAATGCTAGTCGGGTATTTCTGCAGGGCACAAGTTCAGGTCCTTCTAAGCTTCTTAGCAAAAGTACCTTTTGACTTGAAGGTCTGTATTTATATAGCAATACCACAGAGCAGCAGCCCTGGGAAGAGCCCTGGGCGTTTAGTCAATAAGCTTTCGGCTTGAGCGAGGGATCACTTCGGCTGTGCATTTCTGAAACTATCCCTTAAAACCAGCTAAAATGTAACATAAAGGAAACTACTATCTCTGTGAAGAATTATTCTAGGGTCAAACAGTTCCTCATTGTTTAATGCAATCATTAAGCCTCCCATATCAGCACTCCTTTGTGTAACAGGTCTTTGGCAAAACAAATCTAATGTACACATGAAAAAAACAAGAAATGACGCCAGGAAATGCGATTGCTAATTTATACCAACTATCCCATCCGTTTGCTCACTCCATAGCTCTAGATTTCAGTCAGGTTGGTTGTTCCTCAGCTTTTAAGCACTGCCTGTTGAAGCGCAAAGCCAAAACCACATGTCAGAGTCCAGCACTGGGACATTTGCCAGCGTCATCAAATTATGCAGCTCTGAAAGTGTCACTCAGACAGGAACTGGGGAAAAAACAAAGTAAAAGGTGCTTCACTTCTTTATAGCCTCTCATCCCAAAGAACGTGGGGCATACAAGAAGTCAGAGTTTCCAGGATTTCTTCATCATTAAAATGAAGTAGGCATCACTGTTCACAGAAACATTCACTCCAGAGTAGTAGTTCAAAAACAAATCTGAATTTATTATTCAAAAATACTGTGGCCCAAACCATGAGGTTTATGTAACACATCCCCATATTTTGCAAATAATTCTTTAGCATCTTCCAGAAAAGACTAATTTTTACATTAGACTACTCTAACCTGACATTAAGACGTGTTGCTACTGCAAGCTCGCACGCAGCATTTGGTCCAATGATGCTGAGGTCAAATGAATGAGTTACATGTATTTGGAGACAGAACTGCTGCTATGCCCTGGAAAAATTAATATAAAATAAAATTTATTCTGCTTATTGAGTACATAACTTAGATGTTGTAATGAATTTAGGTTAGTCTAACATTAGCACCATCACCAGATGAGTGTGAAAAGCCCCAAAGGTTAGTCAAACAACAAAAAATTAGAAACAAAGCAGAAATGCATTAGTTGAAATGTCTGAAGGAACAGGTCTATGACACAAAGTCAGAGTTTCTCTAAAGAAATTTGCTGGGTTTTCCCAGAAAAAAATACAAGCTTAAAAAAAAAAATCAGTAAATTTTGAATGCTGAAGTATCAGTTGAAAGTTTTGGCAAAAATATCATATTTTGAATGGAAAAACAACAGATTTATCTCTAGAAAATAAACACTTCTCACACTTTATCACAACCTCTGCTTTTCCGTAGAAAACCAGGCTTGTGATAAATTTCACAAAATGTTCAGCTTCCTTTTTTTTTTCATTTTTACTACTTGCCAAGATGTTCAACAAAGTCTGGATCCTACTCCCATTCTCCAGGTGCAGCTCCTATTGGAATCAATGGTAACCTTGTAAACTGGGAGGAAGTGGGTCCAGGTTTCAGTAGAGACAGGGCTGCTGTACCTGGGGTCAGCTGCAAACCAATGAACTGAAGCTTTTGCATCCTGTGGTGCTCCCACCTCCTGCAGCTTGTGTTGGTGTGAGAGCTGATGAAATGCTAGAGTAAAAACCAACGCTCACTTTGAAATCATGGAGGCTTCAGTCTCTCCTAGGGCAAACCAGTACAGCTCGGGTCTGCTTCAAATACTGAGGCTGCTCTCAGCTACCTAAGGACTTTGTGTTAACTACAGCCGATTAGGAAACCTGCTTTCTGTTCATCCCTGCCTTCTGATCTGGCTATGAGAAAGAATTTCTAGAGAAACAGGATGGGCTTTCATCATAGCAAAAGTCACAGATAGTGGGGAGCTGCCAAGAGCAGCAGCTTGTACTTGGCTTTGTCTGTTTTAGCACGGAAAGCTGAGTATAATCGCTACTGCTGCTTCTGCTCCCAGCGTGAAGGGTCAGAAGTTGGGAGGCAAAAAATAACTGAAATCACTGGGCTTGTTCCTTCTGCCAGCTAGTGACAGGGAGGTCACAAGATCAGCTCTGGGATGGCAAAGCTCTGCCCTGCTCATGCGGCTGCAGAGGTTTGAGGCATTACCATGTAAAAGCTGTGAGATAAAGGCAAACTGACTTTTATATAGCAATGTACGCAGGTGGTTTCATCTGTAAAAACCTCAGCTGCTTCCACTGCCTTTGCCAAGACAGCTTTGTGCAGGGAGCCTAACAAAATGAATCATATCACTGAATATATCTTGTGGTCTAATTTCAAGAATATACACCAGTAAATGAGGCTTGCATTAAAATTCAGTTGCTTCAACCAGAAATTTATCCTGCTGGAGAAAGTATAGCAAAAACCCCCAATTCTGGACCATATCAAGCCAAAAATTTCCCTACAAGGACAAAAAGAACAAAGCCCCATAAAGCCCAAAAGGGACAAAACCAAAATACATTAAAAGATGCTGCAGAAGGGCCACTTTCCTCAGGGAATGCATCAGAGGGAGAAGATGTCCCCTGCCTCTCTGCTCCCATCTCTTGTGCTCTTTCAGGGTGGGGGTGTCACAGAGATGTTCCTGTGGCTCAGCTACGTGTAGAGAGTGGTGGCAGAATTTTGGGGGAGGTGTAAGAGAGCTCTTTGCCCTCAATCAGGGACTCCATCAGGCAGCATTTTTGTAGCAAGCTCCAGTGCTCCCTGGTGGAGAGGGCAAAGCTCAGCCCTGACAAGGCACTGTGCCACAGGGCAAGCTGGAACTCAAAGCACAAGCAAAACGTTCATCTCTGGTATTGCCTCAAAGCCCTGCAGACTCAGATGTTCCTATGGTTTGTGCCATCCTGTTTAGTGTCTGTTGCACAATCAGAAAGAAGAACTGGTGCTTCAGACTTGAAGCACCTACCAAGATCTGACAATCTTGATGCTAGAGCCAGATATGATCGCGTGCCTTGCCATGTATCTCTCAGTATCTGCCATAAACGTTGTGCAACCACAGAATGGCAGGACAGCCTACATCACCATCTATCTCTAACATCTGCTGGGTCTGTAAACAGCACACTGCAGCCTGCAGCTGAACATGGGTGCTCAAGCTTTGGTTTTGGCTCTCTCATATCATAGTACAGCATCTCCAGCGAAGTGCTATAGGGCAGCTCTGGGCACTCACTGTTAGCCCTGATATTCCTTCATGTCTAGTTCAAACCCCTCTAACTTGCCTTTAATCACTGCAAAGTGCCTCCCCTGAATCTCAACTGTGTATGCCCCGATGTCATTAGGGCTGCACGTCTCGTAGTGGAGATTTTCCTACCTAGCAGTCAATATAATGCCTCTTTTTATCCCATGAGTTTGCAGACATATTAATCAAATGACATTTCTTATAGCACAGATTCCAGTTTTTATTCTACAATGTCTGATTACAAGTGAAAAATCATGTTGGTTTTTTTCTCAGATTATTTTGTTTTTCCTGGAAGCACTATACCTTTTCTGCAGTTACTATTTTTTACTCAGATTCCTCTAGGAGCCATTCTTTTCTCACAGAATTGAAAGGAAACTTTGCCACTGACTAGGAATCTGAAACTAGCCTTTGGAAACATGCTCCTTACAAATTTTGAAATTACTACATTGTGAAGAATGCCCTCCTGATGTTAAGAAACACTTCCAGCAAGCAATGAGGTCCACACGCAGGCAGATCTGAGCAACCAGGAGCTGCTCTGAGGATGCTAGGGGTACATCAGCTGCAGCTCTCTCTTGGATGAGAGGGCCTAAGGTCTCCTGGCTCACATCCTTCAGGACCCCACACAAAGCCCCTTTAGTTAAGCTCAGTGCAGAAATCCAGCCCGGGAGCACTGAGTTTTCCCCAGTTGTCACAGGCTCGGGCTAAGGCTCCTGGAGGCTGTTGACAAAGCTTCTGCTGCTTTTAAAATAGCATAGCTGCTTCCAGTACCACTCCTATATAAGGTCTAATTGCATTTGGGATTAAGTAAAATTGGAAAGTATTAGCACTGAAAAGGCAAACTGGATGCAGTTATTCAGATTGAAATTCCACTGCACTTGATTAAATGGCAGCACAGCAGGTCACTGAAGGGTCTGAAGACATGAGAGTGTGTGTCAGAAAGAAATTGTTTTTGTGATTCCCACAGTCCATTCACATTATTTTCTTTTTATTTAAACACAGAAAACAGATAACATGACACTCTGTCGAGGAGCGAATTAATAAATGAAAAATAAATGGATTCTACTCCAGCTGCCAGGACATGTACAGCCCCTGTTTTCACATAAGCTACATTGGCCCTATAGTAGCATCTCAGTAAATAAAGGCTCTTCAATCAATGGCAATAATAAAGAGACTCTTTCCACCGATTTCCAGTGCCAATCAAGTTTCTTGAGGCTTACAGATCAAAGAAAATAAGTTTCTATAGCTTTTACCAAGGAACTGCAAGCAGCTACTACTCATACTGAGATCGTGGCTAGACAAAACAAAAGCAGAGTTTGCACAGGAACAGAGCAGCAAGGACTCAGGACTTCAGTGTTTGAACTCTCATCAGTCAAGCTCTTTTGAAAGTCCAGTCTATGACGCTGAACTGCTTTTAGCTGGCTGCCAACCTGAGATGGAGCAAATGCTGCCATACACAAGTCATTTATTCTCTGCTACAACAGCAAGCCTGTCTGGGAGAGCAGCAGGACAATGCGAGAGAAGCAGAAAGAAGAAGACAGAAGGAAAAGAAATCAAGGCAGGAATAATTAGACAACATACTCCACTTTTTTTTAGTTTATTTTTTGACGCACTCTGAGGAAAGGAGAGAAGTCTCAGAACTGAGACAGTCTCTTTGGTGTAACCAGAAAGGCAGTTTCTCATCTCTTTTCAGCATTACAAAGAGAAGTTCACATGTTCTTGAATTCTCAGAAGGTTCCCTTAAGTCGTATCTCGGTTATAAACCAGTATAAATACAGAAAGTAATAAGCAACTTTTGGTGTAGGTGTATACAGACAACAGCTTCTAGACTGATAAAACTTCCAAGAACACTGAGAAGATACTGTAACACACATATGCCCTTTAAATAAAAATATTAGTAAATTGATCCCACAGTACAGAAAGAACGAAATAAAAGGTGGGGGAAAAGATACAAGTAGGCCCACAGAGGTTTGAAAAAAGGCATGCACAGGGATGATGCATGCATGCTGAGTTGTAAACCAAGGGAAGAACAGGGCTTTGAGAAGTTTTCTGCATTTATTCTGGTCTGTGTCTCCCCTTCTTGATTTGTTACCTTCTCCAGTCTCCCAGCAGTGGGAGCTCACTTGCGGGATGGAACAATCGCTCACCCTGCTGCTGGGAACATCTGAGCTCCCACTGCTGGGAGACTGGAGGCAGTAACAAATCAAGAAGGGGAGACACAGACCAGAATAAATGATGCTGCAGTGCTAGAGGCGAGAGGGCTATGTGACACTCCTGCGACAGGCTTCCCCAGACTAGCACACTTCCAGAATATTTTTGTTTCCTCCTTTTGCATCATCTGTCAAACAGAACTGTATCTAACAGTGGAAGAGGGGATACATTCAGGAGCCACAGGGACCTAATGCGGATGTCTGAGAAGAAAGGAGTGGCTCACCTCAGAAAAGAAAATACACGTCAGCGTTGCAGGAAAAAAAAGGGACAGGTCTGTGGAGTGGCTGGATGCCAGATCTGCTCCCCAGTTATGCTCCAGTCCCCTGAGGCTGAGCCTACTGAAGCATCTGGGAATTATTTCTGCAGATTGACTGTAATTGGCACAGTTACTGGAAGCTGCTGTTATGGAAAATGTGTGTGTTTCCATGCATAGACTTAATAATGGGATCCTACAGAAGATGGAAGTAATGCCTTTCTTCTTTAATCATATGATCAGAGATTCCAAGCGTTCTTCATCATGATGATAAAATAGACATCTGTGTCTATTGAAGCACTGACTCCTGCATAGTAGTTCATGAATTCTTCTGTTGTGACCTGAGACAAAAGGATTTAAAATAGGAAAATTAACTTTTTTTTTTTTAATATTATAAGTCAAAACCACACATTGAGAAGAACTCTAAATGAAACTTAACCTCTGCTATTTCAAGTCTCTGGTACTGAAAAGGAATCCAACAGGAACTATGAAGATACTGAAAACTTCTTCACTAGAAATGAGAGCACTTGTCCTTTGGGAACGCTTGGACAGAAATGAAACATGCAGAGTTAAACCAACCTTACCAGGAACTCAGCTTAAAATCAGTGCTGTCCAAGAAGACAAATGTTTTGATGCATTTTTTCCAGGGATGCTATAATCTAATTCTTTGAATTTTCATTAATCAAAGTGGATGGCATTTATGGTGCAATCCAGAGATAGCTACAAGTCTTACATCCATTCACTATGGAGAGAACATCATTGCTTTAAACAGGTCTCAAAGAAGCAAGCAGTCTTTCAAATACCTAAGAATTCTGAAGATCTTTATGTGTATTTCAAGGGGGAATTGGCTTAAAAATGAGCATTAAAAAAAAGGATCAGATCAGCAGATATAAACAGTACAAGTTTCTTGTGATGTTTCTTGAACCATTTAGGTAATTCTTTAAATAAAACATCACATAGAAAAATATTTGCTTCTACTGTGGTTTGCATTTGAGAGCTGAGTAAAACGTGCATCCGGCAAGATCACAGTGAAGAGGACCTTTCTAGCAGATGCTCAGACCTGAGGCATTTCTGCTAAAAATATTTCAGGTGTTCAGCTCATACCAGTGTCAACAGTGATCTCTGATTCAGGCACAAGAAAGTCACAGTCATTTCTCAGACGAGATTGCCGTTGAGTCAGCTAATGTAAGGACGGCTGAACAAGAGGAGGGTGCTCAAAGTAACTTTTCTGTAAGTTCAAATGCTTCAGCATTTATGAGGTACAACACAATGAGCTTGGCAAGGATCATTTTGAGGACATGTTCACATATGACAGCACAATAAGCAGGAACATATTGCTTGAGGTTTGCTAGGCATCATCACTGCTGCAGAGAAGGAACAGCACAACTCACATGACCAGTACCTCTGAGGATGACACAAAATGGAGAAGGACAAAGTTCACCTCTGCTAAGTGCAAAGTCACGCCCACCACCTTCCTATAAACCAAGAGCCTGTCGGCTGGAAATAAAGCAAGTGGAGGATCTGCGTGTAGCAGCCAGCCATTAGATGCGTAATGGTCAGCAATGTTGTGTAGCCAAGAAAATCCAGATGCAACCTTACAAGTGCAAAGTGGTAGAGGCATTGAACAAAGTGCTGGTGAAACTTTATCTGGTTTCTTATCATGAACTGTTTGTCCATGTGAACTGTGGAAGTCCATTGGTCTGAGTTGGTCAAATGTGTAAATTCAGACCAAAGAACTTAGTAGACACATTAAGAGGGGAAACAAAGTATGCCTGGATTGGAGAGAGCTGGAAGACGATGAATGAGAAGCTGATCATAGAGAGCAGCCAGGCTTTGCCCCTGCACTGGAGAGCTGCAGCAGAGGACAAGACGGCATTCCAGCCCTTCCCAGACAGCGGCTTCCCAGGGCACACAGCTGGTGGCTCCCCACATCTCCAAAGCCTACCTTCTCTGCAACTTGCTGTGGATATACCTGTCTCTCTGAGGGACTGAATACGAAGTCAAGAGTCTCAGTAGCACACACTAGAGAAGCACTAGTTTTAAAGTACTTCATATATTAGGGAACATGCTTTTGAACTGGGTCCTGACATTTATTCTCCTAAGAAGTGAAAAATCCTCCAGTTTATGTGGATCTTGAAAATCAGCAATTGTGTGAGTTAGAAGATATACTTTGAGTAATCTTGAAAGTGCAGCAGTAAGGCTACAATATGTACATCCAATCTCATGTCTACCTTTGAATCTCCTGCAGAAGTCCTTTGCCTCTGAATGCATAAACAAGCTGCACCAACAGTCCCAAGAAGAGGTCATGCATCCATTTTACTTTCCCCTATAAATGTGGTGCAAATGCATGTTTGGTACTGTGATTACTCCCACATTTAATAATCTAAGTCAAATCCTGAGTCAGATGGTGATTCTATGGCTTGATATTAAGTGTTTCACTCACCTTCCCATCCTTGTCATAGGGTGAATCAAAATTATCCAGAAAGGCCTTAAAAACTTGATCTTCTGTCCATTCTCCGTTTTGGTACTTGGGATGATGCTTTGCATCATACACCCTCCGTAAGTCCTCAATTGTTATGACACCATCTCCAGTCTTATCTAACTTCTTAAATGCCTGCATGATGATCTCTTTTCTTGCTTTTGACATGGGAGGCTGTACAGAAATATTAACACATTAATCTGTTTCTGCCAATTACTTGCCTAGTTTCAAATTCAAGTAATTGCTGCTGGTAACGGTAAACCTAATAAAACGTACTTGAGACAACAGCTTGCTTATAGTCTACATTGTTTGTGAGCAAGAAAGGACAATGTATCATCAAAAAGCAGTGTGATTGAAACTATCCAATGTGTAGCAATACAATAGTAAACGGACAATAAGAGAAAAAAACGCTCCCTAGAGCACTTTTCTACTCTGTTTTAAATACGCCTTATCAAAAATTTTTAGAGACACATTGGGTTTTGGGATTTCTCATCCACAGAGGTGTTAGTTAAGATAATTTTCCCCTTCAGCGTATTTAGATGGAAACAGAATATTATAACTTCTCAATAGTTAATGACTTCTTAAATACAGCTGTAGATTTTGCTGGTTACTAAGGTGGACAACAAGTTTTGTGTTTCATATTCAGATGATGATAAATCAAGGGTTTTTTTGAGTTAACGCAACAATAACACAAATTCCGATACTTACTCTCAGCGTAACAAGAAATTCATCGAAATCAATTGTTCCACTGCCATCTTTATCAAACATCTGGAAAATCTCTTGTGCTTCTTCCTTATCTATCATCATAGCATAATTATTTAATCCTTTCACAAATTCTTTGAAATCAAGTGTCCTGCTGTTGTTATCATCCATAATCCGAAATACTCTGTGTAAAATATGCAATTTGAAGAGAATCCAAAGGAAAATTTCAGATAATGCTGGAGCAATTTAACAGAGTGTCAGAGCATGGGGATGCCATGCTGAGATAACACTTCCCCCTTGTATACACTTCTGAGATAAAACCAACCAAACAAAAAAACCTCCCCCAAACCCTAAACCCTAAACAAATAAAAATCCCCAAGAAAAAAAGAAAAGCCAAAACCCCACCCATGCTTATTGACAGCAGAGATGACTTGCTTGTATTGAGTACCTGAATGTTACACAGCAGAAGTTAAATTAGGAAAAATCTGCTTTAACTGAAGGAATCTTCCTATTCTTTATATATTGAGCTGTCTAAAATTTGGGCACATAAATGAAGTTTCAGCTGGTCATCTGAGTTCCCTGTGACCTTAATGGAGCCCAAGAGGGTTTTCAGGGCATGCTGCAGCTCCCACTTCCTAGCGGTGCAGTGATCATACTCTTGGGATGACTGCAGAAGGAGTCTAGATGTTCTCCATAAACTAGACTGCTAACAGGCCATATACACAACAAATCGCACCCCAAAGAGAAAGAGGCACAAAATCCTCAATATCAAGATACTGAGGCTAATTATAGAAAATGCCAAAGAGAGAGAAGTTTTATGTTCCCCTCTTCTCCCTGACAGAAGTTGTTCCGGGTGTCAAGGACGCACCTTCCTTTGAGAGATCCACACTCCCCAGTCCTTCAGCAGGCAAGCACGTCAGTCCCACTTCCCAAAACACAGGATGCCCAAGCCTGGGCTCTGTGGATTGTGACATTTGCATTGGAAATGAAAAACTCAAGGTCTGGTTCCTGCTTAGCCCATGAGCACTTTGCAGCTAAAACTATTAGGCTGCATAACGGATTTGACAACTCAGACTCACCTGCCAAGTCCTTTGATGCCTGCAGATCCCTTTGCTAAGCACTGCAGGCGAAGTCGTTCAATGAGGTCAGTGGTTCTGGACAGGTCTTTTTTGGCCTGGATTGCCATCTCTCGGTCATGCCTTGCTGTGCCTGGCATCTAGAAGACCAAAAAACTCATGCATGATGGATTCACATACACAAGACTGAATGCTGAAACCCATCTTAGTATACGGAGAATCCCAAAACCCTTACTTGTGAGGTGCTGGAAACTGATGAGAAATCATTTTGATCCTCTATTTCTTTCTCCTTATATACTTTTATCAGAAGGGGAAATCAATAATATAGGCCACACACCCTGAAAGGAGAGCTCAGCCAACTACTGTGTGAATAAGTCAGATGCAAATATGAAAGTGTGGGTAAGAATTTACTACCTACACTGTATAAACACAGTGAAAATGGATGGAAGTAGCCATGGACAGAGGCAGTTCTGAAGGACAAAGGAGCACAAAAGGGCTGGATGCTCCTCATAAGGAAATCCTGGTGGCACAAGAACAGGCCATCCCCATGTGTCATAAAGTAAGTTGGTAGGGAAGAAAACAAGCTTGGCTGAGTATAGAGCTTTGTGTCAATCTCAGGGAGAAGAGGAAAGTTTATGAGCTTTGGAAGAGGGGGCAGGCATCCCAGGAGTATAAGGGTGAGATGAGATCACAGTATCACAGTAACATAAGGTTGGAAAAGACCTTGGAGATCATCGATTCCAACCTACGACCCAACACCTACACCTACTCCTACTTATCAATTACACCATAACACTAAGAGCCTCATCCAGACTCTCCTTAAACACCTCCAGGGATAGTGACTGCACCACCTCCCCGGGCAGCGCATTCCAATGGCCATTCACCCTCTCAATAAAGAACTTCTTCTTAATGTCAAGCCTAAACCTCCCCTGGCAAAGCTTGAGACTGTGTCCTCTCATTCTATCACCGGTCACCTAAGAGAAGAGACCAACCCCTGCCTGACTAAAACCTCCTTTTAGGTAGTTGTAGAGAGCAATAAGGTCTCCCCTGTCCCTCCTCTTCTTCAGGCTAAACAACCCCAGCTCCCTCAGTCGCTCTTCATAGGGCTTGCGCCCCAGCCCCTTCACCATCCTCGTCGCTCTCCTCTGGACACACTCCAGCATCTCAACATCCTTCTTAAACTGAGGGGCCCAGAACTGGACACAGTACTCAAGATGCGGCCTGACCAGTGCCAAGTATAAGGGAATGATGACCTCTCTAGTCCTGCTGGCTACACTGTTCCTGATGCAGGCCAAGATACCCTTGGCCTTCTTGGCCACTTGGGCACACTGTTGGCTCATGTTGAGTTTCCTGTCCACCAGCACTCCCAAGTCCCTTTCCACCCGACTGCTCTCCAGCCACTCTGTCCCCAGCCTGTAGCTCTGCATGGGGTTGTTGTGACCAAAGTGTAGGACCCGGCATTTGGACTTGTTAAACCTCATGCTATTGGAGTCAGCCCATCTCTCCAGCCTGTCAAGGTCCCTCTGTAGGGCCCTCCTACCTTCTAGCAGATGGACACTTCCTCACCCCTGGTAGGCTCACTCACCAGCTGTGACAAGAAGCAGTCCTCGATACACTCCAAGAACCTTTTGGACCGCCTCCTTTCAGCTGTGTTAAGTTCCCAGCAGATATCTGGGAGATTAAAAGTCTCCTAGAAGAACAAGGGCAAACGATCTCAAGGCAACTTCCAGCTGCTTAAACAATAAAAGATCCACATCTTCCTCCTGGTCAGGCGGTCTGTAACACACTCCAACCAGGATGTCAGTCTTTCTTGCCCCTCTTACTCTTACCCATAGACACTCAATGTGGTCCTCTCCAATCTCGATTTCTACGGCGTCAAGAGTTTACTTAGTGTACAGGGCCACCCCTCCACCCCTTCTCTCGCGCCTGTCTCTCCTGAAGAGTTTGTAGTCTTCCATGGCAGCATTCCAGTTATGAGAGTCATTCCACCACGTTTCCGTGATAGCAACTGTATCATAGTTCTCTTGCTGGGTCAGGACTTCCAGTTTCCCTGTTTGTTACCCATACTGTGTGCGTTAGTGTACATGCACTTCAGTTGGGCTACTGGCCTCACCCTTGATAATGACTCACTTTCTGCAGTCACTTCAGTGGTGAGTCTGGTTACATCCCCCTCCCCCATCAGGCCTAGTTTAAAGCCCTCTCAATGAGCCCTGCCAACTCCTGGGCTAGAATCCGTCAGCCCTTTTTACTTAGGTGGGACCCATCTGGGTCAAGCAGGCAGAGAGCAGTAAAGGTTTCCTCATGATCCTAGAAACCGAAATTCCTGTGTCTGCACCAGCCCTGGAGCCACTTGTTGAGAGTGTGGATTCTCTTGCTCTTTGTAGTAAACCTTTCTGACACCGGAGGGACTGAGCAGAACACCACCTGCGCTCCTGCCCCATCCATTAGTCAGCCTAGCTCCCTAAACTCCTTTTTAATTACCCTGGTGCCCTGATCATGTAGAGAGAAAATTAGAAGGGCTAAATCTCAACTAGAACTTCAACTGGGCAGTTTGGTGAAAGACAATAAAAAATGTCTCTTCAAATGTATTAACAACAGGAGGACCAAGAAGAATCTCCCTTCTCTACTGGATGCAGGAGGGACAGTAGTGATAAGGGATGAGGACAAGGCAGAGGTACTTAATGCCTTCTTTGCCTCAGTCTTTAATAGTAAGGTGAGATGTTCTGTGTGTACTCAGCCTCCTGAGCCAGAAGACAGGGAGAATGACGCTACAAGGATTGGTTAGAGATCTGCTTGGCCAATTGGACATACACAGGTCTATGGGGTCAGATGGGATCCACCCAAGGGTATTAAGGGAGCTGGTGGAGGTCCTCTTCAAACCTCTTTCCATCATATACCAGCAGTCCTCGCTGACTGGGGAAGTGCCGCTAGACTGGAGGCTGGCAAATGTTACACCTATTTGCAAGAAGGGTCGGAGGGAGGATGTGGGGAACTACGGGTCTGTCAGTCTGACCTCGGTAGCCGGGAAGGTCATGGAGTAGATTGTCTTGAGTGCTACCATACGGCACACCCAAGACAATCAGATAATCAGGTCCAGACAGCATGAATTTATGAAAAGCAGGTCCTGCCAGCCCAATCTGGTCTCCTTCTATGACAAGGTTATCCATTTAATGGATGAGGAAAGGGCCGTGGATGTGGTGTATCTGGACTTCAGTAAAGCCTTTGACACCGTTTCTCATAGTATCCTGCTGGAGAAACCGGCTACCATTGGCCTGGACAGGTACAGCCTCTGCTGGGTTAAAAACTGGCTGGATGGTCAGGCACAAAGGGTTGTAGTAAATAGAAGTAAATCCAGTTGGAAACCAGTCACGAGCCGCGTTCCCCAGGGTTCAGTGCTGGGTCCAGTCCTGTTTAATATCTTTATCAATGATCTGGGCAAAGGGTTTGAGTGCACCCTCAGCAAGTTTGTGGATGACACCAAGCTGGGTGCAAGTGTGGATCTGCTTGAAGGAAGGGAGGCTCTGCAGAGGGATCTGGACAGGCTGGATCCATGGGCTGAGATCAGTGGGCTAAGGTTCAACAAGGCCAAGTGCTGGGTTCTCCATTTAGGTCACAACAACCCCGTGCACCGTTACAGGTTGGGGAAGAGTGGCTGGAGAGCTGCCTGGCAGCGAAGGACCTGGGAGTGTTGGGTGACAGCGGCTGAACATGAGCCAGCAGTGGCCCAGGTGACCAAGAGAGCCAATGGCATCCTGGCCTGTATCAGACACAGCGTGGCCAGCGGGAGCAGGGAGGTGATTGTGCCCCTGTACTCAGCACTGGTGAGGCTGCACCTCGAGAGCTGGGTTCAGTTTTGGGCCCCTCACTACAAGAAGGACACTGATGGGCCGGAGCGTGTGCAGAGAAGGGCAACGAGGCTGGAGAGGGGGCTGGAGAACAAGTTCTACGAGGAGTGGCTGAGGGCACTGGGGCTGTTTATCTTGGAGAAGAGGAGGCTGAGGGGAGACCTCATCATTGTCTACAACTACCTGAAAGGAGGTTGTGGCGAGGTAGGTGCTGGTCTCTTCTAACAAGTGACAAGTGGCAAGACAAGAGGTAATGTCCAAAAGTTGTGCCAGGGGAGGTTTAGACTGGACATTAGGAAAAACGTCTTCATTGAAAGGGTGGTCAGGCATTGGCATGGCTATCCAGGGAGGTGGTGGAGTCACCATCTCTGGAGGTGTTTAGAAGACGGGTAGATGAATTTCTTAGGGACATGATTTAGTAACAGGACAGGTATCATTGGACTTGACGATCTCAGAGGTCTCTTCAAACTAGATGATTCTATTATTCTATGATTCTAAAGCACTGCTACGTCCACACTCCCAGCAGCCCTCCTGAACCTCCTCAGCCTGGCCAGGTTTGCAGTTAGTGTTCACCCACAGGCAAAGATGTGACAGCAAAAATTTTCCCAGAATGGGAACTTGAAGAAGATGGGCAGCCCTGTGAGGCACTGTCAGTGCATGTTGCCCTTCCGGTCTCATTGCAGCATGTGCAGCAGTGTAAATTGAAATGGTCAGAGAAAACTTCAGAGAAATGACTAACTGAGCTGTTTCATCTTAACTGCTTCACTACTGTCTACATTGCATTGGCTATGGCAGCTGGTAATGTCATGTGTGTTGGGGCCCTTCCAACTTGGGTAATTCTACGATTCTATGATTTTGCAACCCCTCTAGAAAACACCAGCTAAGCTTGGAAAAACAGAAAAATAAAAAGTTTTCAGTGCTAGCTTATTACAGTGGTCAAACGTAGTATAAAAGAGACCATTTCAGCTTTTAATTCAGCCAGAATGAGCAAAGTTCTTCTGGGAACTCATTAACGAGTGATCAGAAGGACCTTACAGCTAAGTGAGATCAGCAGTCAAAAATGTTCTCTGCAAATAATGACCTGACCTTAAGGGAAAATGTTTGGCTAGCGAGAATATAAAATATGGTGAAGTTACATAAGCACTGTGCAAAATATATTTATATTATACAATTATGTATTGCATATTATATATATAATGCCCATGTATCTACATAGAGAGTGCATAACATAACGCAGAGCACCATGCAGTATGCCTCTATACTGTATTAAGTATTTATATAAATATATAAATATTGAAACAAGTGACAACATAATTCCTCTTCACTGTATGCTGCAAAAATCTACACAAACTTGTGCCTTGGCCGTGGCCTCACTGACAGCACTTTCAGTATAATGCAATGCATATCAAATAATCATTGCAGCAAGATTCATGAATTGAGGCTAAGGAGGGATCAGCTGATAGGATATCAATTATGATCTTCTGTGCTTCAATAAAAGCCACTGAAAATGGTCAATCCTCAGTTATCTCTGCAGTAACTACACAGTTTGTTTTTACACCTACACACATTTCTAGCTGATAATGCACCACCTCTAGGCTAAGTTGACCAAGTATTGAATAATTTTTTTAATATCTTCTTTGTTTCTAGTTTGAATTTCCCCCATCATTAGATGCTGGTTTACTTTTTTATTAGATTAAAAAGCGACCTATTAAATATTTGTCCAGATGCAAACACTAGAAGGTGCCTTTTAAATATTTTTGTCTAAGTAATTAGACAGAGCTTATGACTCTTGCAACAAAATGACTTTCTATACATTAGATAACTTTGCCGTTGTTCCTGGACTTTTCCAGTTTATTCCAGCATTCTTTTTGAAGTGGGACAGAGCACTCTAATAATCTCATTAATGCCATAGGCAGAGGTATTTCCAGTTTTTTCCCCACATATCATGGTCAAAACCACTAAGAGTATTTCTGCCACTTACTGCAGATCTCCATTTTATATAATGTTCAGCAACAAAATCAGTAATGCCATGTTGTTATATAAAAAACAGAATTAATGTCTGCTTGTAAAGTGATTGCACTTCCACACTACACTAAAGCCTCTTAAATGTGACCTGAGTTCCTGTGTCACTCAGCAGCATGTATTTGGGAATCCTTTCTACACATTCAATAAATAAAAAACCCCAGTGAAATACAAACCCTATTACACACAGGCCTTGTCCATAGTAACATGTTTACGACTTCCCTATTTCTATTGGCTGCTAGTTTAGCAATAAATCCTTCCTAGGCTGCTAAAAGACTATGCACATTGTAAGAAAACAGATTCTGAATAACAGCAAGGATGGAGGAATCGCAGCGATTCAGATGACTTCTTTCATTTTGCTTCTGCCCCTTTTTAGGTAATGCGAAGTAATTAAAGATACAGTCAAGATTTGCTGAATATACCAATTGTTTGTATACCTCACAAATTTGTTATGCATTAATAACCGTTAATAAAACAAGAAAAGGTCATAAGCAAAATTTTGCATTTTTAATTCATATATCTCTTCCAAGATCATAAGATATCTCCGACAGAGAAATGAAAAAGGGGCTCGTGAATTTAATTCTGATTGCTAGAGAGTTTTGGTTTATGCAACAGCTTGGGCCACAAGCAATTACAGTACCCCACATTCTCATCATTGTTTGTTTCTATGGGTAATGTTCTGTTGTGCCGGTTGAACAGAAACGATTGCATTTCTTCTGAACAAATACAAAATCTGAAAGATCGGGTTGAATTTTTCCACAAGAATTTTACGCTGTTCAGCAACCAGATCCCTTTACATTCCGCTAAACCCAGGGCTTAAACCCGGAAAAAATCAGATTCAATCTAAGCTATGTTACTGCTCAGCACCATTCATTTACATGTTATCCTTCAGCTGAGACAAACAGCTTCCTGCAAAAATCCTGAAAAACACCCCAGTGTGCCAGCTAGCCCCTGGGTTATTGTGGGCTCCTGAAAGCCCCTGCCCTTACCAAATGTGTGAGTTTCACACACCCCTGAATGTCTCACTCTGGGAATAAACTATGTGGGGTTTTCTCTAATAATTCCACCAAATTATTAAACACCTGAAAACTACATGAGTATTTGGCAATCATGTAAACATATCCCTAAAAATCTGGCTTCCTAGCCTCACTGACCCGTCCATAGCAGTCTGCAGCCTCCCCTCTGCCTCTCCACCATTCCCTGCGTAATCTGGCACCCCTCTTCTGGCAGGTGGGGCATTATTGTTCTTATTGTGCATATATATATATATTGCATATATATTTTGGGGGGGCAAAAAATACATATAATGATATATGCACATAAAAAGCCCCTACTCTCGGCTGAGCTGCAAGCTTAATGATCAGAGGAGCTCACTGTGATCTAGCAAACAAGACAGAAAATCCTTTACCTGCAATGCTATTCTGCAACTGGAGCTTCCACCCAGGACTTGGGATGTGTAAAGGGGCTGGAACGGATTCGTGCCCCACCTGCCTCCCCCCTCCTGGGCTCTCGCTGGGTTCAGGAAACAAGTAGAAGGGATGCAGGGCCACAGGCTCAGTGCAGAGCTTCCTGGTCCATCTCGTTTTACTTGTTTACACACCCAGCTGCCTTGCCCCCCCCCTTTTTGGGGAGGCCTGGAGTTTACCAGATGGTCTCCAAGGTGACACTGGTGGCTGTGGCTGGCCCAATCTGCAATTACAGTGCTTCCCTGGGCGATTGCCACTGGGTTGCAGGAGTCCTTTTATTTGCCTTATTTTTTATCAATGCCTTTGTCTCCTCCCTGCCTACATGAACTGTGTGGCAGAGAGTGGGAAATACCTTGTACCGCTCTCACCAAGATTCCCAAGGGATGCCTGCAGGAGGGTGTAGTATCACTGTGCCACCTTTGGGTATGGCTATGTTTCATAACATGTTTCTATCCATTGTTGACAGGGTTGAAAAAACTTGCTGGTTCAATTATTTACTCAAAACACAGCAGGAAAAAAATAAGTAAAAGCCTGTTAATTGTGTTTTACAAAAAACAAGTTGCTGGCATATTATTTTCCTGCTGATTAACTGACGCTTTGAAGACCCACTGTTAGTAAGAACCTCTCTGGGGAGATGCAGAGATTGTGTTCATTTGCAGCAAGAAGAAAATGGAAAAGGTTAAACACCC
Organism: Neomorphus geoffroyi; assembly: GCA_033558235.1. Taxonomy (NCBI): domain Eukaryota; kingdom Metazoa; phylum Chordata; class Aves; order Cuculiformes; family Neomorphidae; genus Neomorphus; species Neomorphus geoffroyi. The sequence goes on from JAUMJM010000048.1 coordinate 6,188,322, forward strand.
ATACAATGAAGAAAAATTGTTCTCTGTCTAGACACAGCTATTAACATCTCTGTCTGCAGAAGGTCACAAACATTACCAGTGGCACAGTGTAACACTCGGAGTAGGAATGGTGTATTGATAGACTCTTTAGTGGTAAAAAATAGCCTGTGTTATGCTCTCTAGCCCTCTCCAGCAGCAGCAAGATGAACACATGGGGTTGGGGCTGATGGCTATGGCAGCTCACCCAAGGGCATGTGGGGAATACGGAGAGCCCCTGGCTGTTCCTGTGAATAAAACACCAAGCAAGAATGCATATGTGCATCTTTTTCTGACAAGAGCAGAAAATTATTTTAGGTGATTACTAGAGTAATAACATTCTCACCCTGGCGGGCTGTTTATCTTTCATCAACAGTTACTTCCTGGTACTAAACCGTAGCTTGTGCAAGACTCATATATGCTTTATATCTCCCATCTGGCAACTGATTGTACATTAATACTCAAGCAGGAAACAATGCTTGTTTAATCATTCAGTGATTCAAAAATACTGACTTTCTGAAAACACAACATCCCCCTGTCTATCTTTGTTTTGTGAATTGATCTCCAGAGGCCTCATAGCAACATACAGAGATAAGGGTCTCAGAACACAACCTGGGCTGCTAGTGCAGGAGGAGCAGCCCCTGCTGTCTGCCAGCACACACTGCAAAGGCAAATTGGACACACTGAAGACTGGAAAAATAATTTTCAGTGAACAATATCTTCATTCTTGATATTCAACATCCCACGTGAGTAAAGTAATTATTCTGATGCAGAATTTGCATCAAATTTCAAAGGAGAGCATGCAGATTGGAACAGTGAGGAGAAGCTCTTGAAAGAAAAAGAATTGGTTAGTTTAACATTTGGATACTCAGCTAGCTTCTGCTGCCTTTCCTGCCCTCTGCCAGTGAGCCCAGACTTGCATGCACACACACATATACACATGCAGATACGCACGCAGAGGGTGTTTACACTACCTTCAACACACTCCTCTGAAAACTGGACTGTGCCATGCCTGAGCTGGTTAATGAGTTATGAATTTGAACAATTATTAAGGTGTTTTCAGGTGTCTCAGATTGCATCAAGGCTGTGATTAAGTTTATTTGATTGTACCTGTTCTGTTACTGTGCACATAGCTCTCACCACAGCTCAGTCAACTCAGTAATTATCAAAGGGAGGCAGAGATTTCATAAGAACTCTAGGATTTTTCCTGCCAATTTGCTAAGTAGCTCTTGTGTTTGATTTTTTGTTTTGTGCAGCCTGAACAGCCTACACTGTGTTCAGTTTGTTTTCAGCACTGGACTGAATGTACTTGAAAAAAACCCTATGAGATCTAGCATGATCTATAAAGTCATGGTAGAGACTGACATCTTGTCAGTTTCAGTTTCCAAAAATTCAGATTTCTTGTTGAATTTAGGGCAGGAGGGGAGGTACAAGAGATGCACAGTGTCTTGAAGAAAAGAGAGAAGCTACTGGGTATTTTGTCATGATTTACATGCAGCAGCATTGTTTCTTAATGGACTTCCTCTGACCTCACTGGAGAGAAGTTCTTCAGCAAGCATAACTGCAAATATGAGTATGTCTGCTTACACTTGACAGGGAATAAAACATGGTGTTAATTTGCAATACAACTAAATCAGCAGGTTAAAAAAAAAAAAAAGCATGAATCATAGAGTCACAGAATGGTTTGGGTTGGAAGGGACCTTAAAGATCATTCATTTCCAACTCCCCGGGGACAATTTTCACTGGATCAACTTAGCCTTGAATGTTTCCAGGGAAGGGTGATCCACACAACTTCCCTGGGCAACCTGTGCCACTGTCCTACTCTTCTCATCATAAAGAATTTCTTCTTAATGTCTTACGTAAATTTTTCCCCTTCCAATTTAAAGCCATTCCCCCTTGTCCTATCACTACTTGCCCTTGCGAAATAGTCCCTCCCCGGTTTTCCTGTAGCCCTCTTCGGGTACTGAAAGGTCACTAGAAGGTCTCCCCAGACCCGTCTCTTGTTCAAGCTGTACAACCCCAACTCTCTCAGTCTGTCCTCATAGCAGAGGTGCTCCAGCCCTCTGATTATCTTTGTGGCCCTCTTCCGGACCAGTTCCAACAGTTCCATGTCCTTCTGATGTTGGAGATTCCAGAACTGGACATGGTACTCTAACTGGGGGTCTCATGGGAGCAGAGAATCAGAACACTGTACACCAAAGATGACTAATTTTACATGATAAAACTTTGGGGTTTTTCCTGACATTAAAATTGAGAAAGTTTCACATAAAAAAAGAAATGGTAAATAATATTGTCAAGGAAAAAGCATTCCCATTTAAAACTAAGCTATAATCCAATTAAATTCAACCCCCAATGCAAATAAAATGCTGTTTCTCTGTGTGGTTTGTAGTGAAATTGTGCTTGTGATTGTTCTCCAGAGCTGAGACCAGCTGACATATGCAGACCAAGTCCATGCTGTTAAACTCCTTCCAAATAGAATTGTCACTTCCAACTTGCCTGTGGTCCCACTTGTAACAGAGACGCAGCCCAGTCTCTCCATGTGGATGTAAACCCACAGCAGTGACCCTCAGTATATCACTCTGAGTTGAGAAGCCTTTCCAGCCCAGAAACTGTGTGGTGGCAGCAGCACCCGCTTCATGGATTGCTCTTCCCAGCTACTCATCTTTGTCATACCTTTCCTTTACCTTTTACCTTTCCTTTTCCCCTCAGTTTGGGGAAGAATAAACAGATTTTTTTTTTTTAACAGTAAGTCTTCTGTTAAAGGCATGTGTTGCTTGTAAAGTTTTTCAAGGTTATTTGTGATCAGGAGCATTCCAGAAAAGAGGGCAATTATTTTGAAGTACTTTTTTCTTGCAAATCTACCCAAATATGTTTTCAGTTGGAGAATGCAAGATGAAAACAATAGATACTTCAGTTTTTTAAGAAGTTTAGCAACAAATATTTACCAAAAATCAATTATTTTTATTCTGTGCCTTGAAATAATTAAGGTTTAAGTTTTAAAGATTTTATGCAAAGTGGAAGAACTTAATGTTGGGGTTGTGTGTGCTTGTTTCATTCCCTCAGTTTTTTAAAAAATATTGATGAGCTTCTGTCAACCACATTCAGACAATGTAATGAAGGTCTAACATGCATGAGAAACATCTATGCTCAATGTAGCAAAGGCACAACATGCATGAGAAAACTTTCATGCTCACCTCCTTCTCTCTCTGTTTCCGCTACAGATGAATAAGGGCAACGAGGCTGGTGAGGGGGCTGGAGAATAACCCCTACGAAGAGAGACTGAGGGAATTAGGGTTGTTTAGCTTAGAGAAGAGGAAGCTGAGGGGAGACCTCTTCACTGTCTACAACTGCCTGAAAGGAGGTTGTGACAGGGTGGGTACTGGGCTCTTCTCACAAGTGACAAGACAAGAGAAAATGGCGGCAAGTTGCACCAGAGGAAGTTTAGAATGGACATTAGAAATAATTTCTTTACTGAAAGAGTGGTCAGGGATTGGAACAGGCTGCCCAGGGAGGTGGTGGAATCACTATCCCTGGAGGTGTTTAGAAAACGGGTAAATGAGTTCCTTAGGGACGTGGTTTAGTAGAGAGACAGGCACAGTTGGACTCAGTAATCTGAAAGGTCTCTTCCAACCTCATGATTCTATGATTCTACGAATCTATGAATGTAGTTAAATGGACCCAGCATTTAGTAGGACCAATGGTCTTTTGATGCTGAAACACTGTGATGGATCTTTGCAGAGGGGAGGTAAGGAAAAACAGAAAAGCAGTCTGCAGCTTGCTGCAGCAAAGAACAGAACAATCTGTCCTCAATGAAGATGATATAAGAAAGGAAGCCAAAACCGAAGAGGAGATTTTCAGTTAGCTGCTTCTCCAAGGGGCCTCCCTAAAGACAATCATAACAAAGTGCTGGAATAGACTGGGGAAAGAAGAATGGTTGCGAAGTCTGCTCTTGGCACAAGCACATGCCAAGAGGGGAAGCCTTGATAATTTTTCGACATCCCTCTCAGTCCTCTGAAATTTTTACAAGTATAGAGGATTGCAAAGGCACAATTTGGCAGGAGGGAAAAAGATGGCAAGGAAGCAGTGTCAGTAGTTGTACAGGAGAAGGCAGAGGATCTTTCATCTAGGACATAAACAAAGCATTGGCTGCAAGAGTAGCTGGGGGTTGTGGGGAGAAACTGTGTTAGTTGCCAGAGAGAGGAATGCTTTGCTTGTCAGCCCATGGAGCCTGTCTGACTGTAGCTATTACGTCAGTCTGTGTGGTACCATTTCTAAAGTAACCACAAATAGGATGTTATTTTTTCTTATTCTCTGGAGCTTCCTCTTCAAACTACCAGCGACTGGTTTTGTCCCTGTTTCCAGCAACTTGCTGGTAACATGCGAATCAGATGCTTCTCCCTACCAGGACAGGCTTGACATGGCAGCACGATTCAGCACAGGCCTACCTACCCCAACAGCCACCTTCTCATTCATTCCCTTGTCGACACACTGACAATACCACATCAACCTAGAGAGTGTATCATTGTATGGTCTACTCACCTCAGAAGCGACTTTTGTCTCCCAGGATGACTAGCTATTGTCAGGCTCCTCTGCCTGTTGAGCCCTGAGATGGTGCCACCTTGGTGTATGAACTGCTGCTGTGTCAGACAACATCTTGTTTCTCTGGCTGTGAAGTTCGGATTTGTTCAGGCATGAGTTAACAGACTACAGACCCAGGGCCAGATCTCAAAACACAGTAATGCAAAGTACTGCTTTTACCCTTTCCTAATGATGTAGTGCCCGAAACCTTGTGGCTTGTGATCACCAGAACCTGAATGTTCAACTCCTTCACAAATATCACTATTCAAGGATTGCACCTGCATCAACAATTCACAACCTTCTGATCTGGTTCCAGAAACAGTGAGAGCACAGTCATATGTATAACTTTTGTGGCCATTTTAGCCACCAAGAACACTCCAGATACCTGCATAGACCTACTTCCATAAGCTGTCCTGGGAAAGGAGCTCAAGGGATGGCAGGACACTCAGTGGTTAGCAGATATTGGAATTTAGGTAACTGTGTTACTCTTCAGTTGTCCTTCCTATAGAATTACAGCATCATAAGAACATATTAAAAAGTTAAAACCAGCTTATTTCTGTCAACCCAAGGATCTGCCAGCCCAATCTCTTAATCTCCACATCCACCAGCAGCCACTATTGGGATATAAACACTGGGCATCCCTGTAGAATTCTCCTCCCCTATCTGCCCTCCAGCAATCAGCCATTTCCTAGCTTCCTAAGCTGCAAGTCCCATCTATAGAGCAGTTGTCCAGTTTCTCCAGTTCCTCTTGGAACCCTGTGAAAAACTCATAGTTACAAATACTACAAGTGCTGAGTTGTCATAACCTTTGGAACACAACTGGTGTTGCTAAGCATCTGGTCTGATTTTGGGGCATCCTCACTGATGAATGAAGGTTAGAAGACAAGAGGTGACACAGCTGGTAAAGTCCAGCAACTGTGTCTGCCAATGGGCTTGTCAGCTTCATGACAAGGGTTTTAACCCAGCTTTGCGGGACTGGTGGTCAAAGCCTGACGAGAAGGAAAAGCATGGGGTGGTTCTTAGACTTTCCAGCAGAAAGCAGCACAGCTGGCAGCCAACTCAAGTGCCCACACAGCACAGATTCAAACACACACAGAACAGAAGGAAGTAAAAGTCTAAGCACGCTCCTTCTTTATGAGTTTCTTCCTGTTTGCCTGGTGTAGGAATTTCAAGTTTGTAATTCCAGGCTCGGTCATCAGTTGTGGTTTTCTGAGAATGCCAGGTTTTTTGCCTTGGTAGAATTAAATCTGCTTGGTGTAAGCACCTTCATAAGCCTCTAAATTTTAGGTCCTCAAGAAATATGTCTCTCTTAAAATAAATGCATGCATTCCCTACCTAAAGAGTGGACATGCCTCAATGTCTTTGACGCACTCCAGGCACACCCAAGGGAGTTTAGTGTCTGTTTCCACCAAGCTTCCAAGAGAGTGAGATTCACAGACATTCCTAATGCTTAGCAGAGAGATGGAGGATTTGCCATCACACTCCAGAGTTTTGATTTGAGCATACAGCTCTCACAGGGCTTGTATATTGGATAAAGATGAAGACAGATTTCTTCTCCACCATCTCCTGGGTCTCTATAGTTTGGCTTTTGGATGAATTTTTTCCCAGTAACATGCATCGACACCCAGTCTGGACATGCCCTTTGCTACTGTAGGAAGCAGACCGCTAAGACAGGAGATTCCAGCTAAAGCTTGTACATTTTGGACTAGGACAAACTGAGATGAGGAAAGTATATGATCTTTGGAAGAAGGGACAGGCAGCTCAGGAGGACTAAAAGGATGAAGTGAGATCATGCAGACAGAAAATCCAAAGGGCTAAAGCCCAACTAGAACTTAAATTGGCCAATTCTGTGAAAGATAAAAAATATTTCTACAAATATATTAACAACAGAAGGAGGGCAAAGGAGAATCTCCCTCCTTTACTGGATGCAGGGAGAACAATAGTGACAAAAGATGAGGATAAGGCTGAGGTACTTGATGCCTTATTTGCCTCAGTCTTTAATAGTAAGGTAAGATGTTCTGTGTGTACTCAGCCTCCTGAGCCAGAAGACAGGGAGGGAGAGTAGAACAAAGCTCGAGTAATCCAAGAGGAAATGGTTAGAGGCCTGTTCGTCCAATTAGACATTCACAGGTCTATGGGGCCAGAAGGAATCCACCCAAAGGTATTAATGGAGCTGGTGGAGGTGCTCACCAAACCCCTTGCCATAATCTACCAGCAGTCCTGGCTGACTGGGGAAGTGCTGCTAGACTGGAGGTTGGCAAACATTACGCCCATTTACACAAAAGATCGGAGGGAGAATCCAGGGAACTACAAGTTTGTTAGTTTGACCTTGGTGCCAGGAAAGGTCATGGAGCAGATCATCTTGACTGCTATCACACAGCACACATAAGACAACCAGGTGATCAGTTCCAATCAACGTGAGTTTATGAAAAGCAGGGCCTGCCAGACTAATCTGATCGCCTTCCATGACAAGGTTACCTGCTAAATGAACGAGGGAAAGGCACTGTATCCTGCTTGAGAAACTGGCTGCCATTGGTCTGGACAGGTACAGCCTGGGCTGGGTTAAAAACTGGCTGGATGGTCAGGCACAAAGGGTTGTAGTAAATGGAAGTAAATCCAGTTGGAAACCAGTCACGAGCCGCGTTCCCCAGGGTTCAGTGCTGGGTCCAGTCCTGTTTAATATCTTTATCAATGATCTGGGCAAAGGGTTTGAGTGCACCCTCAGCAAGTTTGTGGATGACACCAAGCTGGGTGCAAGTGTGGATCTGCTTGAAGGAAGGGAGGCTCTGCAGAGGGATCTGGACAGGCTGGATCCATGGGCTGAGATCAGTGGGCTAAGGTTCAACAAGGCCAAGTGCTGGGTTCTCCATTTAGGTCACAACAACCCCGTGCACCGTTACAGGTTGGGGAAGAGTGGCTGGAGAGCTGCCTGGCAGAGAAGGACCTGGGGGTGTTGGCTGACAGCGGCTGAACATGAGCCAGCAGTGGCCCAGGTGGCCAAGAGGGCCAACGACATCTTGGCCTGTATCAGACACAGCGTGGCCAGCAGGAGCAGGGAGGTGATTGTGCCCAGGTGCTCAGCACTGGTGAGGACGCATCTTGAGTGCTGGGTTCAGTTTTGGGCCCCTCACTACAAGAAGGACACTGAGGGGCTGGAGCGTGTGCAGAGAAGGGCAACGAGGCTGGAGAGGGGGCTGGAGAATAAGCCCTGTGAGGAAAGGCTGAGGAAACTGGTGTTGTTAAGCCTTGAGAAAAGCAGGCTGAGGGGATAACTTATCATTGTCTACAACTACCTGAAAGGAGGTTGTGGCGAGGTAGGTGCTGGTCTCTTCTCACAAATGACAGGGGATAGGATGAGAGGAAATGGCCTCAAGTTGCACCAGAAGCGGTTCAGATTAGACATCAGGAAAGATTTCTTCACCAAAAGGGTTTTCAGGCACTGGAACAGCTGCCCAGGGAAGTGGTTAAGTCACGATTCCTGGAGGTGTTTGAAAGACAGGCAGATGAAGTGCTCAGGGATATGGTTTGGTAGTGGACAAGCACGGTTGGACTCGATCTCAAAGGCCTTTTCCAATCAGGGAATTTTGTGATTCTATGATTCGATCAGTGAACACCTAACCAGACATTTATGGATATGCTCAGGGTGTACTGCATTATAAAAATTTAAAGGAGGACTCAAAACAACAGCATGTCTCCCTGAGAGCAGGCAAGAGCAGCTGGGTAGTAGCCCTGTAACATTGCATTGCAGTTGCTAGCAGTGATTTTGCACTGCTTCAGGATGAGGGCCTACCAGGCTTGTTTTGTCTGAGCTTTTCTTGATCTGTCTGAAGCTTTGTTTTACTTTGTCTGTGACAGCAATTTTCTGTAACAGAGCAGCTGCTGACAGCTGATTTGTTTTAATTGTGTTTAACTTTGTATGGTTGTGGTTTTATACAGACAGCAGTAACAAATAGTAATTCTAAGTATAATGAGATGTTTATGACTAATACAATATAGGGTAGAGAAATATTCGACCTCTACAATTGAATAGGCCTTGAGAAGTGGAGACACAACATGCAGCACAGAGGAGTACGGGCATGAAATGATAAATCTAGGGCATAGAATTGGCTTTAGAGACCTCCCAGCTGCTCACCAATGGTCAGTTAGAGAAATGCAGATCTGGAGCTGGACAAAACTGGATTGAGGAGTAACAAAGAGAACAAAGAAGTAGTCTGTAATATATGTGAAATGTTCCACATACAGTCAATTCAGCTGTAACATGGAGCTGCAGACCAGTGAAAAAAAGTCCTAAGTGTGTGTTAGGAAACACAGACAAATAACCTGAAGTTGATCCAAGAGCAACCACATGACAATCTTTCCAACAAAGGACACCAGAAGGTGAAGATTTAGTGTTGAGTCATTCTACAGCCCAAAGAAGCTAACTTTAAGACCCAGAGGAACAACAGAAAGGTAATCATAATCCCAAGAAAATGGAAAAAAACCCAAGTATGGTTTATAATTTAATCACTAATACTATTATTGACACTTTTGCCTGGATTGAAGTATTTTAACTGTATTTTAACTCTATTATTCTTTCCTTTTCTATAACAATTAGACTTGGACTAACAATAATAGACATTCCAGATTTCAATTGACAATAAATTCTTGGCTTTACATATAAGTCGCCCATAATAAAGCCTTGAGAGTAACAGAAGGGAGGAACATTGAGCATGGGTGCTTCTCCAAATTAAGTTCCCATCAAGGGGCTAAAAACCACTCTGTAACATCACTCCTGCTCTTCCCAAGCTATGTTACACATATTGCCAGCTGCAACTGGATATTTTTAGATCTGATGTATTCATAGAGCTGAGGTCTGTCCCAGAAGTGAGATTGCTTTGCCCCTTTTCTAGTATTTCCCTTGGAATAGGATGGTGAGTTTTTCTGAGCTGGAAAGCTAGGCAGGTGATGTCTCTCTCCGGAATGGCAGCAGGGTAGTGTTGTTTTTGTGTACGTTGCTCCTTGACCCCTGATCCCTGCTTAGCATATGATCAAGAGCAATTTTAAATAGAGGTGAAAGCACGTGCTGGTTATGCCCAGCAGATTCGGCATAGTTACTCAGATGCTGCAGGAAAGATCGTCCATTTGAACTTGTAAGGAAATCTGCCTCAGCTGTGACACACTCCTTCCTTCACACCAGCAAGCTACATTCTCTGTCTGCCCTCTTGTTTAATAATTGCTGGGAAAAACCCCAAACAAACAAACGACCCCCCACCCCCATGTTAACTATGTTAACCTCCCGCAAAATGCATGCTGGATTTTCTTGTCCATCCGCAGGCTGGGTGGGACCGGCACCAGGAGAGCACAGACCCCAGGCAGCCATTCACGACCCAGCCTTGCACAGGGTTAAAGTTTCGGATCTTTCAGGGAACTTTTCTCTCCCTTGCCATCACAGGGGCCTTTCGGTGAGACGCGAGGGGGTGCGGGGGTGGGCATTCCCGGGGACACCGGGGCAAAGGGCGGGTTCCGTTTCCGGCCACGCGCTGTGAGCGGCGCGGGAAGGAGGGGGCAGCGACGAGTGGCGCGTGACCTGTGTGGTCCCTCGTGGCAGGAGCGGTCGTCATCACCTGGATCTGCTATGAGTTCTTGCGAGAGCCGCGCCCGTGCTGAGCAGTTGCCATCCTGCCCTCTCCCTCTTCCCCCCTTTCCACATCCACATCCTCCCCCACCTGCCCGCCCGCCCCCTCCCCCCCCCCCCCCCCCCCCCCCCGCGCTGGAGGCGTCCGAAGCCTTGCCGGCTTTTTGTTGGTTTTTTTTTTCTCTCTTCGAGGAGCAGCATCGTGTGTTGCTGCTCTTAAAGAGAGCTGCACCGCAAGGTTTTGGGTACAGGACTCGATTCGTTTTAAGGTTTCAATTGCGATTGTTAATTCTGTTTGTAGTTTTGCATATACATATATATACATTTGTAGCTAAGGACTGTTACCCTTTCTATACATTTTTTTTCCCCTGATTAAAATCTCTTAATTTGTGATAACGTATCTTAGTTTTCATCTAAACTGAGACACACAGTGCAGTAGAGATAAACTCAACATGTAGAAACAGAATGAGGAGCCTTGTATGGTGGCACAGTTCAGCAGGCACCTGTTGGAGAGAACATCCAAGAGGGAAATGCAGAGAAGTAAGACAACAAAATGCTGCAAAAATTGTAGCAGGATTCCCCGAACTTTTCTAGCTCTACAGGGCAAGTTATGTGCTAGAGACCCTCCTTCCTTTCTTCTTCACTAGTCAAGTCATAATTTCACTCCCTAGCAAAGTTCCTGCTGATTTTAGAAATGTGGCACCTAACACGTGCAGTAATGCTTGATGCAATAAAGATGAAGCATCCACTATCCATACTTCTCCCTGCAGTTAGTCACCTGGGCTATGAACATTTACACTAGCTAATGTTCTCACTCTCTGTCTTACTGTGTGGCTCCACTACAAACACTGGTGTTGATGGGAACTCTACCACAGTATAAACCACTAGCAGGAACCAGGAAACAGTCATTTACACAGCATCAAGACAAGCATACTGCTATAAGCAAATATTTGAATGATTGTAAACTTGCTTTCTTGCCTTTCCTGACCTTTTTGAAACCAAGTTGGTCAGATCGTCTCAATGGATCTATGCTAGTGAAAAATAAAGCTGAAACATATGAACAAGCAACCAAGACTACAAATACTGCTGGGGTTTTGATACACTGTTCCTGTGCCTGAGGCCATATAATGCTAACAAGAATTAGTTAATGTTATCTATACAGAAATTGCATAATCTGGCATGTTTGTTATCACAGGAGGAAGTCACTATCTTCTGATGGATGAAACCTTGTAAGTTTTTGTGCGAACAGTCATACGATCCGGATGTTACCAAAGACGGCTGTTTTGATGATGCCAAGCAAAAAAAAAACCACCCCAGCTCACAGAGTAAACCCAAAAAGTAACTAAACATTTCTCAGAATAGAATATCACAAGAATAATGTGCAATTCCAATTATACTACTACTGTTATATACTATGTAAATTGTAGTAATGGTGTGTTTAGAACACACTAGCTGCCTCTGCCAAGAGGTCACAGTGTTATGCTGCAGTCTTGGCATGTTACTCACCGCTGTGTCCTTGAGTGTAAGAGGCTCTGCCAAGTGGCACAATCAATGTGCGAGTCCAGCTCTTCCTCTGATGTTGCCTAGTGTCGCTCCCTGCCCACACTGCCTGACCTGGCACAGCCTTGTCTTGCCATGACCAACATGGCATGTTGAATCAAGAAAGAAGACGGAAACAGAGTCCTGAAAGTGCTTTGACTGCTTTCAGCAGTTTTTAGACACATGCCAAGTAAACACTCCTAACTGCACCATTACCTCAGTACCAGGTTGCCTATAAGGAACCAGACCGTCTTTTGGACCTTTTGGCTACCACCAAAACTAAAACAGAAGTTCCTGAAACTTTGTTAAAAGGTTATCTTGGAGGATTTGTGATTACATGGCACAAAATAGTGCCTGTTTCTTATTTAGAGATACAGTACCTTCTTTTGCCCCAGATCTGTAAAAAGCAAATGTTAGTATTCCTCATTTTTGAAGAGTCCAAAGAGTTCAAATTGGAAATACATGTGGGTTAAAACAGTGGTAGTCCAATTCTACCAAGGTACTAAGCACTCTGACAGTCAGGACTGCACTGATTAAGTCAGCAACACTGACAGGTTTGTGGAGGACAGGTACACGGACTTGGTTATTTCTGTGTAAAGTTCCTTAAACAGCTTGGATTATCTGCAAAGTCCATCAACATTCCTCAGTCTCAGACAGTGACTTCTTAAATACAAGGCTTTAAACAATGAGATAAGGCAGCAAAAGTCATTCAGTGGAAGTTCTCTCTCCCATCCCGATGTATGTACGATTCTTTGCCATGTTATTCTTAGGCAAAGCTACTGCTGCAAGATAAAACAAACTTCAGATAAACACATCCATAGAAAGTCCTGCGATTTCAAGTCCAAGGATTTGCCTGGTGGATGTTGTGCTTTCAATAAAATAGAAAACATTTCTAGGCATGACAGTTAGGTCAGTGTAGTCCTTTAATTATCACCAAAATTTCAACATAGGGCCGTTACTCAAACTAAGGCATGCAGAAACACAAGGAAGCACAAAATGCAATACATCTCTTAATCAGGCAGTGTGACATTTTCTCTCAAGGTTTTGGTTGGGATGTGCCTGGTCATTAGTGTCAGAAATCTGTGTGTGATGTGGGTAAGTCATCAGTCCCCCACCGTAATGTTTAACTCAGAAGTCAGAGAATATATTGGAGGAACTCTTGGGTGTTAGGAGGTTTCCTTTGCAAACTTTACAAAGCACTTACATTCATCTATTTACTAGCCCAGGGACTTTCCCAGTAGACTGTTTCCTGGAAAGAGACAATGTACCAAGTTAAGGATTCCTGACATTTGGCTCTTCTGAACTGTCACAACTCAGATCCTATCCAGAAAAAACCATTTAACTCCTTCTGCCTATGCTAAGACCTCGATCCAGTCCTTCATTGCCACAATGTAGTGAGTGATGGGGAGATGTGGGAGAGGGGAAAAATGTCCTCTTGATGAATTCTGCTCTAGTCTTCCCCAAATTTTCCTCCAGAGTCAGTGTAAATTCTGGGAGACCACTCTGGGAACAGGCTCTTCAGTTGATAAGGAAGATGAAAGAGGATCATTACACTGAGCTCAGGGATTGATGAGATTGGAGCTACGATGAACAACAAGCTTCTAATGAAGTGACTGGTGTGGACAGCTAGCTAGCTATATACACAGATAAACACTACAACATATATTGCCTACTGTCATACTCTGTTGTCCAGAAGTTTTCAAGACTGATCATGGTTTCCTGGGAGACAGGGCTTTGTCTCACTTGAACACTAAGGCTATTTCAGACACTGTGATTCTTATCTTAACTCTGATCTCTTGAAAATGAACCCATGTTTTCCTGCCCACACAAGCAAAGTGCCAAACAGTCCATAAGAGTGTGCTGTGATGCAGGATGGGAAGCAGCAGCTTTTGAGTGGGACAAGCTGATAAGAAGGCTGCTGATGTAGGTACATACTCCTGTTTAAGCAGACATGCTCTGAAATTAAGTTGCTCTTTTAATTATGGATTTTGGTAGTAACCAGCAACAAGGGTATCTTTTAAAGTACTAGTGCATTGTGGGGTTTTTAAATATACTTGGTTGATCCCCTCAGCAGGATCAACCAGTTGTGGATTCCAATAGCTATAATTGCTAATCTAAAGACTGAGTTCATATTTGTTCTGTATTCGAATATACTAGTGCTTTCAGACAATCTCTGTAACAGTTCCTGGAGAAAAAGGCACATAAGACATAGCGTGGTACTGCTAGTGACAAAGGCCTCCTTCATTTCAGCAAGTAGAAGCAAGCTTGTAACTCCTAAGGCTAAACAATAGTTATTGTTCCTGGTAAATCATGACTGAACCTCTGATTATATTGCTGCAGCATTTCAACAGATGTCTGCTTAAACAGGCAGCAAGTCCATCCCATTTGCTGGAAGTGGTTTTCAGGTTTTACTTATTTCTAGCTCTAAATTTGTTACAAATCACTCAGACGAGAAGGAGACGCTTTATCAAAGTTCACACTGTTGCCCCCTTTAGCAGGAGGCTGTGTGGGTACCCGTGACAGACCCTGCCTACTCATTCGCCCCTCCGAGCCTGCAGATCCCAGTTCTGGTGTCCTTTGCTGGCTTGGCTATCAGTGTTCAAGTCTGCAGCCACAGTCTCTGCAATGTTTATCATTCATAGTTGACAAGTTTTTGGTGATTTGTAAAAGGGTTGTAAGCACTAGGCAGACTCCAACTGTCTATGCCTTCCCAACCCATCAATTGCACCTCACACACTCAATTTCTCCCCCAGTTCACTCCCCTCCTTTTCCCTCTGTCAGGGTACTCTTAACTTCAAGCCATGAGTTGTGCTTGGGTTAGATTCCTGAAATAAGAGAGGTAAAAGCTACAAGGTGTTTGCACACTACTTAGCCCAACACAGGCTTTTACTGCTACTCCGCAGGCAATGTTGCATATTCTTAGACCTTAGGGGCCAGCTGTCAGCATGTTGCTATCAGATTTCCTACAGAAAACCTGAAGTGAGGCTGTGAGTAGCAAAAGGTGTAAACTTAAACCTGGTGAAGGCAGAGCTCTCACCTTCCTTGTCGCCACTGCTCAAATACTCTCCCACACTTTGCCTTGCCTCTCAACCCACTTCCTTTGTCCCACCTCTTCTCTGCCTCATAGCTTTCCACATGCTGTGTGCCACACACAAGCACCTCTGAAGCGGGTGATGCTGTGTCACATTGGCTGCCACAGATGCCAACCTCTTGTAATTGACTTGCTAGTTTGAGAAACGTGCTTGAAAGCTGCTGCTTGCTCACTGAAACCTGCCAGAGTAGTACACTGGTTTTGCACCTTCTTCTGGATTCCCATAGTTTTAAAACCAGCAACATGTTTCAAAATAAAAATCATGCTGTTTTTACAGGATTACTAGTGCTCACAGAAGGACCCAGTCTCTAGGGAACAAGAAGAACACAGAACACACAACAAAAGTTCTGACCAGCATCTGGTCTTTGTGAAGTTTATTCAGAATAGATGACCTTTCCTAAGATTTCAAAATTATTTTGTTTGGCAGTAAATAGTTTAACTGTAAGTGTTCACTTCGGTTTCAAAGGCTTAGTAAGTTTCTACAGAGCATGTCTAGGCACTGCTTCAGTTACACCTTTGCTTTGATGTTGACTGAGCTACTCAAAACACACACCTCTAACCAGATAAGCCGTTCCTGTGGAAGGAACCAAAGAGCTTTTCTTGTGTTTGTGCATAACCCACATTCATAAACCACCCCAATACCTGACCTCTATTTATGAGCTGAATCGTTCTCTGCAGCTCAGGTCATGTTTCCAAGAAGGGAAGAAAAGCTGTGTCTTCTGTCCAAGTCAGACCCTAAGCAACTTTGGCTTCTTGATAAGGCTCTTAAAAATTCTGAAGGTGATGGTGTGTGATGAACCAATGCATTACAAGATAGGATGTTTATGAAGATAAAGGGTTAAGATCTTTATCACAGTATGCACTGTGATAAACACACTGTGGCAGGCACACCATGGCAAGGCACAGGTGAAGTGAGAAGGGCGCAGCAAGGTTAATTCACAACCCTGATTAATTCAGTCAGTCAAAAGGCTTTTTCAGAAGACTTAAAATTCCCTGAGCACATAAAGTAGTTGCACTAGCAACTGCTGACTTAAACAACACAACTTATGTTGCTCTCTGAGCAAATAAAAATCTGACAATGAATAATGGCATGTTAATATTTAATACAAGACAACTCCCATGCTCTGAACTATGTACTGTTAGGCTTACAGTAGCTACTTACCACTAAGTCTGGAGGAAGAGTATGGCTGCTTAACCATGCTGAGAGTGATTCACTTCAATATCCAAAATAACTCTGGGAAAAAAATAAAACACATACACCAAGGATCGTTCTGCTACTCCTATCTCTTCTTCCAAGAATAGGGAAAATCCCACCCACTGGATTATGATAAATGGCTCAGTTTGGTCCATTGAAGTTTGTTACTAATATTCACATCTATATGCATCATTCATTTACTACATTAGACTCAATGATCTCAAAGGTCTTTTCCAACCTTACGATACTGTGATACTGTGTGATACATTATTCTGAAGCTACTTATATTAAAATGCCTAACAAGATCCAGAAAAGAGAAGTGATAGTGCAGCAGAACAGGGAAGGGTGACAGTCCCAAAAGGTCTTTACTAACAGTGCCAAGACATTCTGACTGCAGAGATGGCACAGATTGGTCTTGCATGCAAAATGTTTCCTGCAACTCACTTAACACAGAAGTTGCAGATTAAGTATAGCAGACAACAATTAAATACAGCAACCAACCAGCCTTACTTGTTATAAATATTCTGATGTATGAAAAAGATGAATTATTACTTGCTCCAGAGCATGGTTTTTCAATTTACAACATCCAGAATTTACTTCTGTATCTCTCAAGAAAAAAACACCGCTTTATCAGAATGAGAAGAAACCTAAAACCATACCTTGCCACTATATCTGTACAGAGACAATAAAAAATGTAAATGAAAATTCTCCTTCCTTCACTTTAGGCTTTCCTTTTTTTTCTTTTTTTCTTTTTTTTTTAAGTAGGGAAGACATAAATCTGCAAGCAGTGAAAGAAGAGATACAAGTTAACTCCTTCCTCACTTTGCCTGTCTTCTCATAGCTGTAGTGGAAACAGTCTGTTGCCTTTGCTCTCATCGATGGCCAGAGACATCTAGAGGGAATTATCAGAGTATCACAGTATTACAAGGTTGGAAAAGACCTTTGAGATCATTGAGTCCAACCTATAACCCAACACCAACACCAACTCATCATCTATATCATGTCACTAAGTGCCTCATCCAATCTCCTCTTAAAACACCTCCAGGGATAGTGACTCCACCACCTCCCCGGGAAGTGCGTTCCAATGACCAGTCAACCTTTCAGTAAATAATTTTTTCCTAATATCAAGTCTAAACCTCCCCTGACAAAGCTTGAGACCATGTCCTCTTGTTCTGTCACTGGTCGCCCCAGAGACCAAGCCCTGTCTGACTACAACTCCTTTTAGGTAGTTGTAGAGAGCAATAAGGTCTCCCCTGAGCCTCCTCTTCTCCAGGCTAAACAACCCCAGCTCACTCAGTCGCTCCTCACAGGGCTTGTGCTCCAGCCCCTTCTCTGTCTTCGTCGCTCTCCTCTGGATGCACTCCAGCATCTCAACATCCTTCTTAAACTGAGGGTCCCAGAACTGGACACAGCACGCAAGGTGCAGCCTGACCAGTGCCGAGTAGAAGGGGATGATAACTTCCCTAGTCCTGCTGACCACACTATTCCTGATGCAGACGAAGATACCATTGGCCTTCTTGGCCACTTGGGCACACTGCTGGCTCATGGTGAGTTTCCTGTCCACCAGCACTCCCAAGTCCCTTTCCGCCTGACTGCTCTCCAGCCATTCTCTCCCCAGCCTGTAGCTCTGCATGAGGTTGTTGTGTCCGAAGCGTAGAACCTGGCACTTGGACTTGTTAAACCTCATGCTGTTGGAATCAGCCCATCTCTCCAGCCTGTCAAGGTCCAGTCACTGTAGGGCCCTCCTACCCTCCAGCAGATGGACACTTCCTCCCAGCTTGGTGTCATCTGCGAACTTGCTGATGAAGCACTCAATCTCCTCATCCAGATCATCAATAAAGATATTAAACAGGACCGGGCCCAGCACCGATCCCTGGGAAACACCACTAGTGACCGGCCACCAACTGGATGAGACACCATTCACTGCCACTCTCTGGGCTTGGTCATCCAACCAATTCCTAACCCAGCACAGAGTGTTATGTCCCAGTTTAACTGCTTACACTATGCTCCACAAAAATACCCATATTTAGTCAGCCCCATGAGCATACATGGTCCTCATAGGCTTCCTCCAGACACTGTGGGATGCTCACATCTTTGGCTGGCCTGGCTGCACTTCTCAGTCTCTCTGCACTGGCAGAAGCCGCTTGCACTTATGCAGCTGGGGTGAGCTGCAAGTAAAGGTATCAGCCTGAAGTGAGGGTTCAGGTTTCATCCCAGGACTCTTGACAACGAAATGCCTAGGTACGCAAGCTTTGTCTCAATTTCCCTTTTTAATCAGCTTTAAAGAAGATGCAAAAAGATGTCCAAAACAAGGCGGGATTTTCTGCTGTGGTAAACTTTATTTCTACCTGGAAAAAAGAAAGAGGTCAAATTTCTGCAGAAGATCACTACCAAAAGTACTTCAGAGAAGCATGAATATCTAAAACACAACAGGCAAAATGTATTGCAGAAATTATTTATTTCATGCCAACTTAGTTCCTTCACTAGATATTTAACACATAGTTCAAAAATATATTCAGTACAACAATAATTTAGAGCACTACAGAGAAAAAATTATAACTCAGTGAATTTCAAACAAGGTTTTCTGCATACATACTTGTATCATAAGGCAAAAGAAAATAGTCTATCTGTAAGCAGCACTCCTACAGCCTATCCTTGATACACACCGGAGAATGAAGATCTTCTATTACTAAACCTGTACTTACAAATGAATTCCCTTATCCTTCAGATACCTCTATAGAAATATAAGATATTTCTATAGAAAATAATTAATTTCTACAGTGATAGCTAAGCTATCACTCATATTATTATAAATCATAGGGATATGTCAAATATAACAACACTATCCTGAAGAAATAACTGAAGTTGCGTATTATCATCGCGTGCCAATTACAACTAAAGCACACACACATAAAAGCATGCTGAGGAACACACTCCAGTGCATTTTAATAGAAACCAAAAATAAATCTGACTGGAATTACCGTATGACTACCAAATACAATGCAACATCACCAGTGACAACGATGAATGTATTAGAAAGGGATCTAGTTCAAGGTGCTTTTTTTGCTAGGAATGCTGTATTTCTGTTAACATAATCAAATGGTGTAGGAGTGTCTCAGCTTCAGACTAGACTACTTAATTAGAGGCACAGCTAGTATTAGAGAACTGCTACCATGCAGTACATATTCCTGCAGAGCCCATTAGGGAAAGGGAATGTCAAAGTTTCAGAAAGTTTACAAGATTCACAAACACTTTGCTCTGAAAAAATTAACAATTTTCTGAATTTTAAAGAAAAAAATTAAAGATAGGAGACACTCTAAGTAGTCATTTTGTTACTAACTAAGATGCAAATATCTGTCTGTAACGAATAGGTCAGATTTCTTTAAATTTCCCCATAAAAAGTCTTTCTTCATAAAGTGATCTCTATTTGGTATTGTAAATGCCCCTCATATTGCAAGTAATTACAGCAATAATGAAAATCAGAACAAAATACTGTATTTTTCACATAACATTTACAGTATTTCCAAGATAAATTTAATAAAATACAAACTATCCTGAACACAGAAAATCTGCGTAATCATTTTTTTAATATTTCATTTGTAAAAGTCATTGTCATGGTTATGTTTTAAAATGGAAAGAATAAATATTTTAAAATACCAGCCTTCCACCATCCCCATTAATACTGTTAAGGACAACTTATATAAACAAGTGCTTGATTGCAAAATAAAGGCAGATTATATACCACAATTCTTCCAGTAGTGTACATTACAGTAGTAAATGTTTATTGTTACTTAACATGTTATTGTACTTAAATAATAAAATATATCATAGTTTGCCCAAAGAGTCTATTATTACAGATTAAAAGTTGCATATCCTTTACCCTGGTAAGAAGACTCCTTCACTTTGCAGCTAAGACCTTCACTTTTCTTAAGCAGAGGGCAAAGGATCCATGATTCTATGACTCCATGAGTTCCTAATATATGTATTTTTAAACACCTGAAAAAAATTGAGCTACAGATCTGTTAAGAGTATTAATTTGACTAGAGCTTTTTGCTATCCACACTTCTTGAGATATCCAGCACTGACACATTATTAGAGTTCACCCCTGAAGTTCATTACAACTTACTTGCATGGATTCTTTTTGCTGGTTTGAATCTTTCACATGAACCTATCAAACATTTGTACTGAACTTGGTCGGTTTTGTGGGGGGTTGGGGGTTTTTTTGGTGTTCACAGCTGAAGAGGAAACTGCAGAAATGTGATGAGATGGAAGTATACCCTAACTGCTCGGTAATATAGAAAGCAAAATGCTATGGAAATTCATAATTGATATTCATTAGCTGCAAATAAATCCAACTATATACCGACAGAATAAATATGGTGACATTCGCCTCCCAAAAGCACAGTTTGCAAGGCAGTTTTATTTTAGATCACCTAATCTGGAGCATCAAATGTGATGCAAGAACATCACTAGCCTACACTATGGTCACTGCTTAAACATATTAGAGCTAGTTTTAACTTCTTTTAGCTTTTGTTACAAAAGGATACTTCACAAGCATTCAGAAAAACAAACATTCCTTGTATGATTTTTCCATGAGCACTGAATTAGATCCCTTTGTAGTGACATTTCAGGAGTCAAACAAAGATCTCAAACCTTATTTCAACCAAAAGTATTTACAAATAAATCTGGGGGTAATTACATGAGATAAAAATATTAAAAATAGAAATATTAAGTCTAAGAACATTCACATGGATGGATGTCCAAGAACATACAGAACTTCTTATTCATATAAGGCTGAATTCAGGATAGCATTTCTAAGCATATCTAAAATAAATTAAACAGGTGCTAACGTGAAGTTGCTAAAGAATGACTGGAATAAAAACAGTCTCATTTTCTCACCTTCCAGTCCCTAATACAGCTGCAAGATCTTGATCAAGTTTTTACAATACACAAAATACTCAAAAGTAAAAAAAGTGCCTTCTTACAGGTAATTTGGAAATTGCATGAGCTTGGGTACATGTAAGCATAGCTATTGCTCTGAGTATTCACCTAAGAACAGAACTGACAATTATTTTATGTCTGCCAATTTATTAATATAATTATTTCTATACAAATAAAGTATTTTTTCTCCTTCATAGTAACAATTCATTTTTGAAGCAGACAGATCAATATATTAAAAATACAGCTACTGTTAGAATACATGATGTACTAAATCACAGGAGGTAGAGTTAGATCCCCATTAACAATTACTTCAGAAAACAAAGACTATTTTTAAGAATTAGCAGAACATCCCATTCATGAAAATTTACTATTTAGAATAACTCACTCCTAGCCACTTTAAGGGATGTCTGCTTTCCAAGAATTATAAAGACTATATGATAAAAGATGTTCTCTTTCAGTTTTCAACATAGATTTGCAATAAGCACATAAACCCTCCCAAGTGGTAAAGACTTAAGACAAACTGCAATAAAGCAATATTTTAAATTAATCAAATTTGAAAAGATACTATGAATTTGACCACATCTTTTACCTTATGATTACATTTAAAAACTCATTCAACTAACTACAGTTTAAAAATATATCTACACCAATGAAATTAACGTGAAGCTTTTTTACACTGTAATTGGCATTTTTGAATGGCATTCAAATGAGTAAGTATTCTTTTTGCAACAACTTACTGCAAAATACAGGCACCTTAAAAACAGGTACATAATGCAACCAGGGCATTTGGGACATTAGAAGTGTTTCACTAGCTAGTCATGCTATGTATTTCCCTTCTTTTAAAGTAATAGTCTACAGTTTGAAGCTGTGCCTGAGGTGTGTACAAATTATAGTTTCAGCATTTACCTCGATTTTCACATTATATTTCTTTTACAGTTAAAGAACCATTAATGTGCCAAGATTTTGAACTTTTACAACTGGAAAATCTTAAGTAGACATCTGATCTTCAATAATGTATTTTTGCTATTGCACATATGCTCATATGACAGTGAAATTCAGGTCCATATTCAATTTCAATTATTTACACATGCAAAAAACACTTATCTGCATACAATGTTGGAAAAAACAAACCCAGCCTTTCTTGACCCATACATTTTGCTCCAAAATTTATGCCACCAAATATTATGACGAACAGCCTGCCGTGCAATCTTTCTGCTTATATGGGTCTGATTTAAAGACCACAAATAGAAAAATTATAGGAAGTTTTTCTATAGTAATTGGTATAACTGCACTTTGGATGCATTAAGATGCTCTCACAGCATCTGTTAGAATACAAAAAAAAAATCCTTTCAAAAAATCCTCTTCCTAAAACTTACAATGTTACAGTTCAAGTTGAGCCCTAGGTATACTTATGAAGTTTACCCTCTATTAACTTCATTCACAGTTATCCCCTTTTGGTCATGACACAAAAGCCCACAGTGATGCACACCAAAATCTACAATAGAAGAATTATATTCTTGTCATGAGTAGTAGTTATCATACAGATGCGTTTCCAAAACAGTTGTTCCTTCATATTCTTTTTTTAAACAAAAATGGTCTTTCCTGTTTCAGTGATACATCATAATTACAGTATTTTCCAAGCAATGAGTATGAAATAGGTTTCCACTGAATTTCCTTTATCTTTAAGGAGTTTAGACATCATCAAATATTTTGCTTCGAGACATTGACAGGTATCTTCCACCAGGCTGGTACCTGCAGAATCAATTTTAAATATCAAAAAAAATCACAGGAAATAGAAAAATAAAGACCCAGTAACCTTCACTGCACTCTTACTCCTTAACTCTCAATGAACTACAGGATATTAAGTTCTACTGAATAACTGTTTCCATGAAGATTTGACACCTCGTCATTAAATTAAGCCCCATATGACCAAGAAAAGGTGATATAAATACTGGGAGCCCTAAAGAACTTTGTTCCCTGATACAACGGAAAGACTTTGTTTTTGTTGAACACAACTTTTTTCTTTAAAACAACAACCCCCCCTCCAACCTCCCAAAACAACAGTATCCAAAAGTAGTTTCAGTGATTAACAGAACATCTCACTGTATATTCCCTAGAAGAAATACAGTATCAAAGATAATGAAATCAAATGGCTTAGTGGGGAAAAAAGCAGTGTCACAAATTGCTGGTCAAAAATACTTTAGGAGCATTTTATAAGCATAAATAAGCTTCAGTGCATGCACAGTTTACTTCCTCTCCATGTTATTACCAAAACCGGAAGAGAAACAAAGCCAGAACATAGTGTATCTAGCGCTCTTACTGTCCTAGAATGCTGCTAACTATTTCAGAAACTTCAGTTTTAAAAAGCATTGTTACATAGGCTACTTTTAAGTGAACTGAAATTTCATATGCAATAATTCTTGATTTATTACCTCTATGAAATGAAATGCAGGTTATTAGTGGACAGCTCAACTAAACTTTGTGGCTGCAGATTTTCTTTTTAAAGAAAAAGTTCAGAATGTCCCACTCTGCAAAGTCTGTATAGGTGCCAGAAGACTTCAGATACTGTACTTGAAAAGTGTTTGCTCTAAAGAATTTTATATGCATATTCCTATTTCTGTAGACTATTATTCCTTTCATGCTGTACAGAAATCTACAGTTGACAGAACTGATAAGCTAGTTCCCATTACAACTCTTGTGCTCTAAAAAATCAAGTTCTGAAATGTGGTGACATTAGACTAGACAAGTAAGTTGTTAATATAAACTAATATCGCAAAATCAATCTGTAAAACCTGACAGTGTCATTCAACAGCATTCTTTGCATGTTTTTGAATGGCTATTTATTTGATGACATTGTAGATAGAAGTCAATTTTTAGTGGATTTAGTATGTGAGTTTTAGTGGTAAAACTAATGTAAACTGTAACTTTTTATAAGGGAATTTGAAATTATTTATCATTAAATGGTTCTACATCATAACTACGTAAATAGAAGAAGCATCCATAAAATGTGTTAGTTATTTCTTAAATATGAGCAGAGCTTAGGAGTTGTATAAGAGACTCTATTTTAAGACTAACTAAATTTGGTGTTGAAATCACACCCACAGAATCACAGGATTATCTATTATAGACGGTTATGCTGTGCAGTTCAGGACTTCTTATTCAATACATTCAGGATTTAATTTACTTCAGTAGTTCCAAGATCTGATCCCCAGGTGTATTCCTGCAACCACTGGTCCCATAATACAGTTTTATTTCTTGAAGCCCTTTATGATGGTTTTTATATGGGGAAACCTTATCTTGTACATATGCGGATCATCCTCCAGTTCTTTGATCTCTGCTTTTACATGCAGTATTTTTCAGACTATGCCAATACACAAACTTATATTCAACCGAAAATACTTCAGGTTTCAATTGATTTTAAACAATTCCCAAATTATAGGGGAGGCAGAAGAGCTAGGTGAGATGACAAATTTTGTTTACAAAACTATTTTTATGAAACCATCTGATATTAGCTGTCCTAGGTCACAAGACAGAAGACATTACTATCTTTTAGTTGCAAATAACACAGAATATTTCTCACCTTCCTGAGTCCGATTCAAGAGGGTCATCATTAATTGAATCTGCATTAAAATCCAAAGGTTCTGCATCCTGGAGAAGTTCTATTCTATCTCTTTCAGTCCTGCCATTTGATCGGGTATACTTTGATAGTGCTGAATAGGCAAAAGGAAGGAAAGACACCTATTTACTCTGTGAACACCTCAAGTGTGTGGAGACATCAAACTTAAAAGAACATAATAATAATAATCTGCTAGTACCTCATCCAAAATAAGCAATTTAGGGGAGATTCAATATTAAATGAAATCCGGCAACATGGTGAAATGTGTAGTATCTCATCTTCGTAACTACAACTTTTCTTTTTCCCCTCAAGGAGGATTTTGCAAATACCCAAAGAAAATTAGAAGTTACATGCAAATTTTACTTTTAAATCAATTGATCATCCATTTATCTTCCCAGCTTCCTACTTCAACTAAGCTAGCTGCAGTGTTTTTTTGGTTTTGTTTGTTTTAAAGAGACAGTCTCAGAAATTAACGAATAGTTGTTTTTGCAGCTCACTCTGCCACCTTCGCTAGGCCAGTATCTACAGCTTGTTTTGGTGCTGCAATGCTACATAATCACATGCTTAAAACTAAAATATAATTTTATATAACTTCAGTTAGCCTATCACTTAAAATTTGGGTTTCCAACTTTGTAAAGAGGAGTGCAAAACATACCAGAGTTGTCTCAAATGCATGTTCAGATCTTCCCTGCTCCTCCCCCTTTTTTCTTCTTTTATTTCAGTTTAATTTCTTACCTCTTGCTAGCTTACATAAGCACATAAAATATATTTTAAAAAACTAACACTGTGACAAATAACATTTTTGGAAATTTAGAGCAAATACAAGAAAGTTTTTTGCTAACATATGATATTAAATGAGTATGTACAGAATAGTGTGATATTTTATTGGCTTTACATTTGTTGGTCATCTGTCTTATTATTCCTTTATTCCAGTTGAAGACAGTTAATGTGCAACTCGAGAGGTAAATTTTAAGATTTTAAACTCTCAACTTCAAGACATACGTCAACTAAGTCTCTTTGTTGACAACTGCTACTGTAATTGCAATCATTATATAATGATTGATGTACCATAAAACCAAGTAATTGGGACTACCCAGACTATCCAGAATCTCCCGCTTCAACTAGCTGAAGTGTTGCAGATGGGAATAAACACAGCACACTTTTCAGGTGTCTTTAATGGGCAAGAAGGCACTGTGCCACAGAAAAGAAGATATCAGCGCATCACCTAAGACTAAAAGCAATCTATTTGAAGCTGCTCACATAGGCAGTGTTGTGCAGACAAGATATTAAAAAAACGAAACAAAACAAACTTCCCTCAAAACCCACAAAGCTTACGTCTATTGGTACTGGTCTCTGAGAAGCTGGATTCTTTTTGGTCTGTGTGGACAGCTCTGTTTCTAGTGGAATCATCTCTATTTCCATACCGCTCCTTCCATTCCTGGAAAAAAAGGCAAAAAAAGAAAATATAAGGTGTGAGGAAAAAGTAACACAACAAAAGCATACGTTGGATCAAGAAATATTCCAGGCTCATAATTTAGAGCTATTTTGTCAATCACATCAAACCATGAAAGCAAGACTCTGAAAATGTTCCTGTTCAGTATCTTGACACAGGGAGATTTTTTATTTCATTCTAAACTCAAAACAGGTCTCTTCGCTAAACCACTTGCATAACAATTCTTTAGAAAAAAAACCCACAGAAAACAGACTGCATATTGGATCTGCACACAAAGCTCAGGCAACTGCTTAAATTTCTGCTTCCATCTAGTGGTAGAATGGTAAACTAACCAGAAACAGATGGCAGAAAAAACTTTTAGACCATGTTTTACTAAGCTTGTTGTTTTGTTGTGTTGACAGTCCACCATGTTTTATTATAATAATGAAATATTAAAGAGGAAAATGTCCCATACTTTTATTAGGAAAAAACATATGTCAGTAGAAATTTTTCCAACTGCTTCAATAACGCCAGTATGTTTCAGATTCACACTTAGATCTCAGATTACGGACTGGCAGAAACTGGTATACTCAAAAGATACTGTGCTAATTTATGCCAGATATTACAGTTCAAGCATTTAATCACGATCCAGAAAAAGATAACACTATTAAAAGCCTCAAAAGTTTCAAGAAAGAATGTGATACAGCACTTAACACAGACTCAAAAAATCAGACATCTGAAATCAAGTTTGCTGATGAATTACAATTGCTGCTTAATGCCAGATCATTTCAGTGTATAGTAAATGCATCAAGCATTTGATGCTATTTTGTTTCACAGTAAGTTCAAGTCCTAAAATTATGAGAAAAGGGAAGAGGATCAGAAGGAAGGTCTGTGCAGTATTGGCTGTCATCTAGAACTGAAGCATCCCTGAGCTTGAAAAACCAATAGAGTTTTATTCCCAGTATTATCTTGCCTTTCTGCAGATAGTATTTTTCCCTTAGTTTAGTCAGTTCATTTTTTGCATGCATCTTTAGATTTATCTCTTTGTGGCTTTCTATCTATACTAAATTCCAAATGTAATAAACTGATGAAAAACTAAAGCTACAACTAATGGAAGCTGCTGATAATTAAGCTGCCTGAATTATTTTTTATTCAGATTGACTGCCTTCACAAATTTTTCAATTCAATACGCATTCAAAGGATTATCTGAATCAAACATTCTGTTTGTTACTCAGTGGTAACAGCATTCATTCTGTCTTAAACGTAATTTCCTCCTCTGGAAAAAAAAATCTGTGCCAATTACTTTTCAATGAACACACAAAGCAAAAGGTAAGCTTCGCAGGAGCATACAATCCCCATTTCAGTGAAAACCACAATCTCCCTTCTATCGTTTAAAATTAAACTGTAAATTATTACTTTCCCCCCCAAGATTATTCTGCAAGATTAAAATGATTCTATCAATTATTTGGGACTTATTTTTTTGTGAAGTAGATCACACTGAATTAAATAGCAGTCGCAAATCCTCAGACACTGTAGTATATTAATATTATAATTAGCTAAAACAATCTCATACCCTTCTTCTGTTTTCACCTTCTTCCTGCCTTTGTCGTTTTCTTTTCTCTATGAATAAAAAAAGATTGTTTCAGCTACATGCAAGAAAAATATTTTTAAAACAAACAATAAAAATCCAAAGTTAACTAGCTAAGATTGTTACTGAAATAGATGGCTCATATAATAAAATGAAAACAAAAGGCAAAACTGCTTGTCTATCATTATGGAGTTCTCCATTAAAATGAATTAATCGTAATGACCTCTTGGGTCAAAGCATAACATTTGGACATCAGTTAGCAAAGCAAAAAAACCCTAAAACCTTGTAGAAATAGTTGGAAAAAGTATGACATTAAGAAGAAACTTGAGCATTATTGAATCAAAATCTTGCTGATGTTCTTTAAGTCCAAACTATGACCCAAATAGTTTGTGTTAAGCTGGAAGTGTAACATGACATTATCAAAGAAATAGTAACTTCTGGTTTAAGTGAATGAGAGACACTTTTCTTTCTCCAAAAAAAGAAACTACTCCACTATACTACTCTTAAGTAAATCTAGGTTTTGTTTTTCATAAACTGTGAAATGAGAATAGAAGTATTCCATAATATCATATTGCATCCAGAGATTTTAATTGCTAAGAATTTACTCAAGAACCACAACAGCTTTTAATAACTTTCAAGAAACAATTTTAAGATAAATTAACATAAAAACAATTAAAAAGCTGTCCAACACAGCAGATTACAGCTCTACAGAACAGCATGTTTTGTGTGGTAAAACACAGCAGTTAATTGAAACAGCAAAAACTCCTAAAGGAAATGACAGAATTCGGGTAGCTCAATCAACACACTTGCGCAAATAAGTATTAAAGTGAGTTTGTTGATGATCAAGACAGTTTAAGTACTAACTATCCTTTATGACAGATTACACAAGCGCCTGCTCAGGTATTATCAGATCAGTAATGACTTCAGAGGAGAATCACTTAAATGAACTATAAAATGTTTAGAAATATAAAAAATTCAAATACTGCATGAGGTGATACTTGAATATAGATGTCAACAAAGCCAAGCACTGTATATATTGCAACCACAAAGCTGTAAGTCTACTGTGTTTTGTGCAGCAGACTGCCTCAGTACAGTTTAAGATATTGACAAGCTATATGCTTCATTTTTGAGCAACATTTCAGACAAGTTTAATACAACAACATATTAAGTTTTGTAGGAACACCAGATGACCTAGCTTACCTCTTCTGATTAGCTCTTTTCCTTCATCAATCAAATCGGAGGTCATTTCGCTATCCCCCATGAACTGCTGGAATCCCAAAAGATTCAAACAACGTGTTCCTAAGCTAGTAAAAGCAGAAGGAAAAGCAATTCCCTTTGTAAATCTAAAATGAATAGTTTAGATTAAATTGCAAAATGCAAACCAAATTATACTGAAATCTATGGACAATTAAAGTAAAAAAAGCAATGTAGAAGGAAAGACAGATTATTATACTAGCAGAGAAATCAGGAAATTCAGAACAGTGACACATTCAATTGAAAGTAAAGGAATAATGCTATTCAAACAGTGAGATAAAACTGTTTCTTTTCTCCCTTTTTGTGCTGACATTCAAGACCCAGGATCATCGTGGACAAAAATTGACAAAAACTACTTTCTTCTCATTAGCTTTCTTGTTTATTTTCATGGGTGATTTTTGGCTCCACCATCACTCTTGTTACCTAACCTAAAGGTAAGCAGGGAAAACCTAGGACTGAATCTTAATATCTGTGGATGCATATAGAATATGAATGGACATTCAAGGTATGTAACTACATTCTACATGATTCAAAACATGACCTTTGAATGGTAATGCAAAATT
This sequence comes from Neomorphus geoffroyi, assembly GCA_033558235.1. Classification (NCBI taxonomy): domain Eukaryota; kingdom Metazoa; phylum Chordata; class Aves; order Cuculiformes; family Neomorphidae; genus Neomorphus; species Neomorphus geoffroyi. The sequence goes on from JAUMJM010000048.1 coordinate 6,217,748, forward strand.
GAAGAAGTGAACATAAATGTAGCCACCCAAGGTCAGATTGAAGGTATCTCATCCCCTATAGTGGCCAAAAGCAGACATTTTGAAATACAAGGATAAAGCAGGCATATAAAAGTATCTTCTGCAATTAAACTTGCGGCCTCAAAATTAAGTGTGGCTTAGAGAAAAAAAGATCAAATTATTCATACCACTGTGCTTTCAAACTGGTAATAGACCAGCAATTTGTTATGAGTCTGTTACAGATTTCATTACCTAAAGTTTCTGCTAATGTTTCTCAGTTTATTAGAAAACCTTGCTGAAAACGTAGCTTCCTTGTGGTGACTATAATCTCAAAAGCAGAATCTAAATGTTTATGGGCTCCAAAGTTTGAACAGAAGCATAGAATGGCTTGAGTTGTACAGGGCTTGTAAATGTCATCTAGTCCAACCCCCCCTAGCAATGAGAAGAGACATCTTCAACATAACAGATTGTACAGAGCCCCAGACAACCTGATCTTGAATGTTTCCAGGAATGGGGCTTCTACCACTGCTCTAGGCAACCTGTTCCAGTGTTTAACCATCCTCATTGTAAAAAAATTCTTCCTTCCATCTAGTCTGAAACCACCCACTCTCAGTTTAAAACCATCACCCCTTGTCCTACTGCAACAGGCCCTGATAAAAAGTCTATCACCATCTTTCTTATAAACCCCCCTTAAGTACCGAAAGATCAGACCTCAAAATCTAGGAATGAAGTTTTATCAGGGAAAAAAACCCACAAACTCTATTATGAGTTAATACAATTGATATTCTTAAAAATTATGTAAGTATTGGTTTAGTTTTTGCTTTCTTATTAATATGTCACAACTCAACTGCTGGAAGAGGATGCATATCATCAACATAAAGAAATATTACCTTACAAATCACTTACCTAAAGTATGTGGCAATACAGAGAATGACAACGAGCATTGGATAATATATATAGAATCCATCTGCAATGAAGGACAGCACTCTCATAGATCCCATTATCTGGAAAAAAAAAATATCCATAGAAACAGTCAGATACATTCTACGTTTATCTATAAAGACTGCATCACCTTGCTGTTTTCAGTCCACAACAGACAATCACACAATCCTTTACAGTTACTGAAACGTAAGTAAATATTGTCATCACAGATCTGACCCATACAGCTGACCCAGAATACCCAGACACAAAGACCACTTCTAACAGTGTATTCCACTTGGAGTTTGCCAAGATGCTAGATCATCTTGTCACGGCTAATGCAGAACTAGTTCAGGTCTGGTTAATCTTTCCATCTGCTGTGAAAAGAGTCTCTGGACATCACTAAGAATCCACTTGCTAACAACAAAGCTGTGAGATGTAAGGTGCTGCCCTACAGAAATCTGTTATTCAGTAAAACCAAACTCACTGGTTTTCAGTGGCAAGTTAGGTCTGCTCCCAATCTATGAAATGTCCCATATGCTAATGCCAGTGGAAGTTAGAGCTATTAGGAAGTGAACAGCAGTCTGAACTCTTCAGCTTAATACTTCACTTTCTTAAGAGAGCAAAACAGAAAAATTGAGCTACTGTTGACTTCTGCATAGCTAGCAATCACTACTAAACTCTTCGTCTGCGAGTGTGTCTACTCTGTTTAATACTAGTGAAAAGATTTGAACATCTGGATCTTACTGTAAGAAGTATTTACAAATATTTTGCCTATTCTCCAAACTATACAGAAGCCTGAGAAACATATTTTCTGTACTTACAGATGTGTAAGCAGTTGGCTGAGTGTTTTTGTGAGAGATTGTTGCATCCATATGGGTCAAGCCCAAAAAGTTCAAGCATAATGGTGGAGTAAGGCGGCAAAATAACCTGCACAAATGCAAGGTACAACAGCATTTAAAACAATTTATTTCATTAAAAATATTAAGAAATCATAACTGGATATACCACAGAATAATGATGTACAGCTCATTAGGATTTATACCCTTATGATTATAAATAAAAGAATATGAATGAAAGTTTCATGAACATTCTCAGTTGATTATTTGATAGAGAATCTGCAAAATACATGCCTTATACTCACATGCCACTGAAAAGGAGACTGTAAGCATCTGTCTGATGATGTGAAGCTAAGTAGTAATAGTTAAATACACGGATCCTGAAGACAGTAGAGTAAACACAGATGCTTAGGAAAAAGATGGTAAGAAAACAGGCCATCTGTAGATAAAAAAAAAAAAGTTGGTTGAATGTAGAACTCAATAAGAAGGACTTTGAGGTGCTGGAGTATGTCCAGAGAAGGGCAATGAGGTTGGTGAGGGAGCTGGAGAGCAAGTCCTACGAGGAGCTTCTGAGGGAACCGGGGTTGTTTAGCCCAGAGGAGGCTGAGGGGAGACCTCTTCACTGTCTACAACTGCCTGAAAGGAGGTTGTGATGGGGTGGGTCCTGGTCTCTTCTCACAAGTGACAGGCAATAGGACAAGAGGTAATGGCCGCATGTTGCGCCAGGAGAGGTTTAGGCTGGACATTAGGAAGAATTTCTTCACTGAAAGGGTTGGTCAGTCATTGGAACAAGCTGCTCAGGGAGGTGGTTGAGTGGCTATCCCTGGAGGAGTTTAAAAGAGGGGTAGATGAGTTTCTTAGGGACATGGCTTTGTAAGGGGACAGGTACGGTTGGACTTGATGATGTCAGAGGTCTTTTCTAACCAGATGATTCTATGACTCTTAAAGCTTTTAGAGCACTCAGGACATAGTCTGTGCATGCAACAGGTTGTCTGCAGTCTCATTTTTCATAATGAGATGGGACAATAACTCAAGATCTGAGAAAAGTGTCAGGAGGTTTTTTAACTCGCTGAAATAGAGGATGATACCTGTAACATTCTGCACTTCATGTAAGTTAATGCAACTACCCCTAGGAACATTTATTTTACTTCTTTTTGTTAAACAAATAAATTGCTCCAATTGCCTTGCTAATTGCTATAACTGATTTGACATTTCTTCCCATAAAAAGCAATAAAAACAAGTGTTTTAAATTGAACCTATTTTTCAGCTCAGTTCCTTTAGTGACAAATCTGTGCATGCATATGCTAGCCAGGCCTGTGACTGAATTTTTGGTCAGCAGCAACCTCCTGTTTAGGAAAGAAAGGTCACATACCTGGTTGATTAGACACAAAGTCTGAACACCAAAGCTCCAAGCTAATGTTTCACAAATCACTCTACACATGATATTCAGCTCAACTGGGTCACACGCTTTGTATCAGAGTTGTAAGAAGTGGTAAAAAGCAGACTCCCTCCACAAAAAGAAAGTTTGGTATCATGTATATTAGACATGTTCTGAAAGTTTACAGATTATTTAGAGATTTATTTTTAAATCAGCATGGTCTACTATTACTGTAATAACAATCTATCGGAAAAGATTTTTGTTGAGTGATTATCTCAAACTTACCTCTATGTATATATAATTATATGTCTTTTCTGCCAGCTGTATGAAAACTGCAAATAGCGATAAAACTGGTTTTGTGCTGAAAAATGTGCACTCTGACCACACAACAATTACAGAGAACGTGGCTAGAACAACTGCAAGCACCCTGTAAAACCATGGTCGTAGAAGACATTCCCAGTACCACTCTGGAAAAAAACAAAACACACACACATCCAGAATGGGTTAATGAAAACTACACAACCAGAAATGGAATTCCCTCACAAAACCTCCTATGAACTTCTTGCATACAAGCCCTTAAAATGAAGGCTGGAATCTGCAGGGTCACATATTTTGTTTCAAGGCTTTTCCAAAGCCTACAGCTTTGGCTCAGCTCTAAGGAATGGGGAAAACTGGGTTGGATCTGGGAGGCAAATTTTGCAAAGAGATCTGGGGGGGAGGTTTGTGTGTAGAACTGAACTCTCTGGTTTCGGCCCAGATACTATGAATGATCCACTTTTTGTCTGTTCATCTGTCACTCTCTCAGAAACAAAGCTTAGGCTGTAAAATTGCATTGTCCTATCCTGGAAATAACTCATTGCTAGTGCATAGAAGACACCTGTTAGAAGGATGCACAAGCAGCCATATCTTTTAATGTTTGGCACATGACAGAGAAAAAGTCCTTTCCTGTTTGACTTCCTGGAAGAGCACTGCCACCTCAGTAACATTCTACAAATGCAGAAGTTAGCCATGGTCCAATAATGTAAAGCTGCTATTATTCTTTATTCTTCTAAAGCTTCAAAGCTTGCTATTGCTATTGCAACATACTACTACTATTAAATTTGAAAAAAATCAAGCTCATGGTCAAGAGCATAAATCAATACCTGACGGCTATTCCATTGCATAAATGCAGTAAGATGCACATCTGCTTCCCTCTACTGTAACTGAACAATTTACATAACAGTAAATTTTACAAAACACTACAATTTACTTCTTTACATATTCAAAATCTGCACAACAGTATTTACCAACAGTTGGTGTGTAGAAATACTGAATAATTTTATTCTCTGGTTCCTGGGAATGAAACGTATGAACAAACTGTCGAGTTGCACTGGTTTCGTTTTTTGCCACGTCTTCTAGGTAAAATGCTTGTTCTAAAAGAATTTGCCACTGGACCTGTGTACGATGATGCCTCTGTACTGAATAGATTACCTGTAATAAGGTCCAAGAAATTATGGTTACAACATTGCAAGAAATGAGAGGAAAGCCTTGCAAAATCCCTTAAGACTCTCTACATTACAGAACATAATTCTGCATAATCACAAAAGCAGTCAGTTAATTCTTTAAATATATAAAACATAAAAGGACTACATACTCGATTCCTGAGATTTGCATTTCTTTTATCACAATCTATCTGTAGCAATAACAATCTGTTTTTTCAAACATACCACTTTATTTTTGCATCTTCGTGAATACCAAGCTTTATCTCGCATTTTTTTAGAATGCACTGTCAATCAATCATTACAAGCCTTACTCACAGACAGTTAAAACTCTGTCAAGATAGAATGCAACAAGAACATTTTTCACACATCCAGAAATTTGATCTGGACTTCACGTGCAATATTAAACATCTATGTAGGAAATGTTTCTGTTAAGTAGCAATCCCAAAACCCACTATACTCAGAAATTCAGGTAAAATCTTTATTTGACTAGCATTTTTTCTCATTACATTAGCATAAGTGAAGCATTCTCCCTTATCTATTAATATACCTGTTTATGAAGTTTTACCAAACTTTTCTCACTAGGATAACTGTTCTGTCTTTCATCAAAATCTTCATAATCATCCATGTTCCTACCCATTCTTTCCTGGTACTCAGTAGGACACTGGAAGAAAAAGAGAAATTTAACTGGAATATGAGGGAGTAGCAAGTGTTCTTGTTAATTATTTGTAAATGTTTGGGGCATTTCATGCAATTTAACCGGAATACGAGGGAGTAGCAAGTACTCTTGTTAATTATTTGTAAACGTTTGGGCCATTTCATGCAACTGAGAAGCTCACTCTAAGCATAGATCTTCTGTTTCTAAACTACTACATGTGTCAAAATACAGCAGATAATTACATACATGTAAGAAAGCATTCCACAAAGACTTTCAACTCAAAGTCCGGCCAGAAACTCATAAGACGTCTATCAGAACTTTTACGTTAAGGGGAAAAGAAAATCATGTGCAAGTATTCACTAGATGCAGGAAGCACCCCCTCCCAATTAAAAAATTATGTCTGAAGACAAGCAATTTGTTACCTTTTTCAGTATTGTATCAACACATTTTCTCAAAGGGTGGTTATACTTGATACTCTCACTTACTTTACGGACTTCCTGTTGAGGGGGAAAAAAAAAAATTTTTACAGGGTCAGATAAGAGTTCCAGCCCTCCCAAATTACAAAGATAACCATCAGTGCTCAAAAGCAATTTGAGCCCAAATGCCTCTGAAACACTGAGAGGCTTGGGGCACTGACCACCTCTCCAGGGAACCTGTGCCAGTGTTTGACCACCCTCTCAGTAAATAAATGCTTCCTCATGTCCAGTCTGAACCTCCCCTGGCACAGCATGAACCATTCCCATGGGTCCTCCCACTATATACCAGGGAGAAGGGATCAGCACCACTCTCTCCAGTCATTTAGCCAATCTTTAATTATCTGCTTTAATTTTTAGTCAGTCCTGAACTGGTCAGGCAGTTGGACTACAGGATTGTTGTAGGTCCTTTCTAACTGAAATACTATATTCTACTCTGTTCTGTTCTAAGTGCTAGCCTGATAAACAAACTTTTTTTTGCTCACTTTCTAGTAAGTTGTGTAGTTATGTCCCACTGAAATGGTTTTAGCAATTTCTTCAAAATGCTACTAGTGAAGAATGAAGATTCTACTGCTACTATATCTACTACACTGACATATCACAGAAGTTAACACCCTGTCCTACATTTCTTCAGAAGTATTTTGAAGCCATAGCATCAGAACAGCAGAGCAGGCAATAGCTATTCATGGGTTGCATTTCCACTCTATCGAATTACATTAGACCCTATTGCTCACTCACAAATAACAATATACACAGTTCCAAAAGAAACTCTTTGAAAAAAAAATTATCTATGTATTCTCTTCTCAAAAGGCACATAGTACGGCTCTACAAATTCAACTTGGAAACTCTTCTCAAGATTCCAGAAATACACTGGGAGCAGAGCATAAAAGCAAACACACACAATTTGAACGAAAACTAGTGAAACATTTGCATCCTGTATTTTCAAGTTCCCATATAATTAATTAGTGATCTATATTACAATAAAAGAATAAAATAAATAACTAATGGTGATCAAGCTTCCAAGGATATCAAGTTGTCAAGTTCTTCACACCAGGGACTACTTATCTTTTGATTTTTTACAGAGGATCAAGTGTCATCAAGTAGCACACTATGATGATTTTCTTAATTTACTGGTATTCTCACAGTAGGTTAGCGCTGCTTATGTTTTCTTGCCACAAATGCCCAGCACCAGGAAATTCAGAGATGATTAACAGCAGCCTTCACTTATTTTACAGTGAAAGCTAGTTACTTACCTCCATAATATCCTCTAAATTCTCCTCTGCATCCACTTTTTCAGTCATCAGTTTGGCAGCTTTGAAATAGGTCTTCATGAGTAGATAACCTCTCTTGGCCCCATTCCAGTGAGAACGAGGAATTTCCACCAAACCATAACCCAAAAGCAACACAAGAAGAAAGAGACCCCATGTGTTTGCAGCAGCTATCCCAATTGTCTGCAGTTGATTCCTAAGGGAAAAAAAAAAGGAAAAAAGAAAAAAACCCAGAAGAGCGAAACGAAAAAGAAAAACCAATCAAACAGCATCATCCTACCCCACGTGCAAGAGAACAACCTTGAAGTCCTGCACTTGGGTCACAACAACCTCACGCAACACTACAGTCTTGGGGAAGAGTGGCTGGAAAGCTGCCCAGGAGAAAAAGGCTTAGGGGTGTTGGTCAACAGCCGGCTGAACATGAGCCAGCAGCATGCCCAGGTGGCCAAGAAGGCCAACAGCTTCCTGGCTTGTATCAGAAATGGTGTGGCCAACAGGAATAGGGAGGTGATTGTGCCCCTGTACTCAGTGCTACTGAGGCTGCACCTTGAATGCTGTGTTCAGTTTTGGGCCTTGTAAGAGTCGGTCCGAAGAACAGTATTTGTCTCGGTCCGAAGAACGGTACTTGTCTCAACATCGCCATCAGGAACTCGGAGAAAGACCAAGGAGCAATGACCCAAGATGTAGGCACTGCCTGGAACAAGCAGTCGCCGTGACCAAGGACTGCAAGTAACATCTAAGAAAAAGTTGAATAGATGCTGTCCAGAAGATGGATTTCACCTGCTACCTCAGCCAAAGTTACCCCACCTCCTCCTTGACCCAACGCCAACAAGGGAAGAGCATGCGCAGAGGCTCGCAGAGGGTCTTCCGGTCACCTAGCGGTCACGAGAGGAAGATGAGGTGAGGAAGCAGAAGACCCCCGAACACGAGGTGGCGCAGGCGCAGACGAGTTCTGGCAAGCGAAGCGAGAACTTTTGGGGCCTGCGCAGTTCAACCTGGATTGCGAAATGAAGGTGGAGATTGGCCTCAATCCATGGGAGAGAGGAGGTGCGAGGTGTTGTTGCTGAGCATAAAAGATGGTTCCTAACTGAACCCCGGCGGAGAGAAATCTCCCCACCTCTGGATCACAGATCGCCCGTCGTGACAACAAGTCTCAACTGAGGACCGGCAAGACGCTGCTCGGAGCCTGGGACCATAGGGACGCCTCTGGATCCGTGATGGTAGCTATAATCCTCTTTCCTCCTTTTCCTCCCCTTTCCTCCACTTTGTCTATTGCGTGCCGCTTTACGAGCAAAAATAATAAAGTTTCTCTTTGATTGAATTATAACCCCTTGGCATTTCGGCTGCCTTAATTTTGCGCTTCGAGATCAAGGTAAACGAATCATCATGAGTCCCCGAGTGGACCGTGACAGGCCTTTCCCTACGAGAAAGGCATTGAGGTGCTGGAGTGTGTCCATACAAGCGCAACAAAGCTGTTGAAGAGTTTTAATGAGGAGCTGCGGAAGGAATTGGAACTGTTTCGCCTGAAGAGAAGAAAGCTGAAGGGAAACTTTTATCAGTCTCTAAAACCACCTCAAAAAAGGCTGTAGTGAGGCAGATTGTTGGTCTCTTCTCCCAAGTAACAAGTGACAGGATGACAGGAAGTGGCCACAGGTTGTGCCAGGGGAAGATTAGGTTGGGTATTAGAAATTGGGTTATTGAAATCTGTTCACAAAAAAGGTTGTCAAGCACTGGAACAGGCTACTTGGGGAAGTGGCTGTATCACCATCCTTGCAGATATTTAAAAAACCTTGCAGATGTGGTGCTTATGGACAAGGCATACCAGTGGACTTCGCAGTACTAGGTTTACAGTCAGAGTCTGATTTTAGAAGTCTTTTCCAGCCTCAAGAATTCTATGATTCTAAGTACCTATGCACCAATGTGGCTTTCAAGTTTGCAGGAAAAGACATTGTATCATCTCTTATTCTTGCCTAAAGCCATTCTGGTACTTAGTCTTATTTAATATTTCTGTATGTCCCCATGTTTCTGCCCTCTCTGTTTCCTTTTAGGAAACAACATGAACTTACTCAAAGTTAGGTCAAAATACCATAGTGGTAGTGACTATAAGCAACAGCATAAGAACCCAGGGTTTGTATTCCGAGCTGAAAGTTGAAAGCAACTAGGCACTACCTGACAGTGTTTACTACTGTATCTAGTACAGAAGAACACTAACAATGTTATGAATACCAATTATTTTTACTTATCTTATGGCCTTTAAATAGAATCTACAGTAGACAGAAACACCACATAGAAAATACACCAACTTTTTGAAAGACTCTGGTTTGAAAACACTGAGATAGCTTCTGCACTAACTTTGCAAATGCATTTGTAAGGAGAAAAAAAAAAAAACAAAACCAAAAAACATTAGAAATGTAAAAGGATTCCTCTGACTTTCATTTCAAAATTAGAAAATCAGACAAATTTCTTCAAATACTCAAAAAATCTCTTTCTATAAAAAAGTTAACAAACTTTCCAACTGTTTAACAAAGATCAGATTAAAACTGATTTTTAAAAAAGACGTATTTCATCTACAGAAGAGATTACCCATTACAATCTCTGAAGAACTCGTGCAAGTGCTTACATTATACGTACCATTGTAAATTGAAGTTTGGGTTCACAGCCACATATATTAAAAATGCTCCAAAAATCAGCAAGTAAGTGCCATAGTAGATTGCATTCTCTATCAATGCAGTTTTAATCTTTCCAGTAATAGAGAATCCTCCCGATCTTGCATATGATTGCATGAAAGGCAGCAGAATCCTAGGAGGAAAGCAAAAAAACCCCCAAACCCCCAGTAGTTTAGCAGTGGCAGGTTACTGAGACAGGGGTGCTTAAGCTAAACACTCCCAGGCTTCTAACAAAATTAGTTATACGTTTTCATTAGATGTACTGGTCTGATGGCAAACCCTAAACAAGCTACTTCTACTATCTGTGTTAACAGTCACTAACATCCCTAATATTCTTGGCTGAGCTACAAAAACAGTTATTTGATGACTGGTCGATCAGAAACCACGTACGTATCTAACCCAAAACCAGAGACAATCTGTTTGCTTTTACTATATCTAGCACTTTATATAGTGTAGCAAATAAAAACAAATAATTTAAAATATGATTCAAAAATTACCCAATTTATTAATGGAATTATTTTCTTGACCTGTTGCCTAAATGCAACTTATTTCAAACAATCTATCCATAAACACCTCTATGTGTAAACTGCCCAGTTTCAACTATGAAAGTGAACCAAGAGTAAAAGGCTGCCATCTGAAAAAGAGTGAAAAAGCATGATCTATTTAGTACAGTAATTATAGAGAATTTTCACTGCTAGCAAATAATATATTATTAGATAGCTTTGTGGCATAGTTACAGATATTCTTAAAAAGTATGTTATGACTGTTAAGGTGTCAAGTCTAAAAACTACATATATATCATAGTCCTTGTCATATTCTTTTCCCTTACTTACCATGTTAAAAACTGTGATGTCCAATACACAACACGCCAGAAAATTGGCATAATTCCATTAGGAATATAACTCCATGGTTTGAAACATTTTTGCTCACTGTAACAACGTAAAGAGGCGTACTGTTAGTTGTAGGGTTAAGAGTACAAAATACATTCTCCATGAATTCCCCTACATAGGAAGATCTTTGAAAATAACAGAATTAATACACTACTATTTGAGTAAGTAGTCAATCACCAATCAAGTTGAAAGAAAATAAAACTGAATCACCACTTAAAAATATTTTTTCATTGTCCTCACTACAAACAGCACATCTGGAAAAGACAGCTTTCTTAAAGAAAAAACAGTAGCTCAAAGACTAAAAAGAAATAAGCAATTAATGAATTTCAGGTTACATTTTTTCTTTATGGGTAGCAAATGCTTTTTCAAAGCAAAGAAAACATATTTCTGTAGACACAAGACGATTCAGCTTCAGTTAGTGCAGCAGGATTTTAAAAAATATCTAGGGACCCCCCACCTACCTCTACTACCTATAGCACTTAGTTGTAAAAGAAATGTATTAGTTCTTTATTCTGTCACCCAGCTAGATAAAGTCAGGCTTAAATAAACTGTGATTTGTTGAGCCAAGAATTTTCTGACAGTGTTAGCTTCAAAAGACCAGAAAAGCTATGAGAGCCTTTTAGTAAAAATAGAGCAAAAGACAGTGCTCATACACTCTAAGACACTTCGGGTTTTTTCCTTACATCTGTCTGGGTAATGAAACAACAGTGACTCAAGGGGCAATGCAGTCCATTTAATAGGAGTACCTATTGAGAAATAATTGGTGTTTTCCAGGGCCAAACTAGTTAAGCCTGAGTTGTGAGTTTTTATGCACACAGCCTAAACATTTCCAAAACTATCAAATTACTGCAGAATGACAGGCAGTGTGACTAAAGGTTTCAAACAAAGTTTTAAGGTCTGAGTCGCATCAACACAGTATCTGCTAAATTACTAATCAGGTTGATATTTCTATTTAATATGCACAAGTCATATACTATAGCATAACACCCATCAGCATGTTCTGAAACTACAGATAAACGAAAGGCTATTGAACAGTTTTCAAACTGTGTGTTTACCTAAATATGTTTAATTAACATACACTGGGTGGTCTTTCATAAAGGGTAAAATGTCATGTCACGATGTCTTGCATTTTACGGCTCTTCATGGATGTACAACATTTGGACAGCCCCCACTCTGGGGCTGTAAAACTGGAAATACTTTGCATGGACATATCAATTGACATCTTAAACGCTCTTAACCCTTCTACATATAACTACTCTGAATGCATCTACAAGATGTGGAAATAGCCAATGGAGTCTAAAAGAATGAGCAGCCATGGAAAGAGCCTACATTCATCTACATTCCCCATATTTTAGGGATTACTTCCTTCCCTCCAGTAGGCAGCAAGCAGGCTTTGTTAATTTAGTAGAATACAGTAATTTTCAGGTAACTCAAATTACTATATATAGGCAACTATAATAAGCAATAAGATACATTGGTTATATATGAAGACAAGCTGTCTAACTTCATCCATAAGGTATAAAATTATATTTTCAGGTCTAAAGCCTTTAATATTGTGAAAGAAAGATAACAAAGGTTACTTGAAAAGCTTAGTTCCATTGCCTCAACAACAAAATAGAAGAAACCTAGCATGAAATTTAAAGAAATGGGAATATTTAGGTGGTGAGTTAGAACCACTGTATAGTTCCATAAGCAGCTGAGAGAAGCCTCACAATTGCTAGCCCTTGTCCTTGAAAAGCACTTAAATCTACCAGATTGCTGCTGGAAGTAGAATACAATGCAAAGGAAACAATCTAGGAGATTTTTAGAGTGTGTGGGAGATGTGTCAGCTGTTCCTGACACAGCTGGTGAGTGAACCAACCAGGGAAGGCATCCTGCTGGACTTGTTTAATAACAGAGAAGGACTTGTGGGTGAAGTGATGGCTGGAGATTCTCTTGTACACAGTGATCGTGAAATGTTGGGATTTTTGATACTTGGAGAAGTGGGGAGGGAGGTCACCAGAACTGCCACTCTGGACTTTCAGAGGGCGGACTTTCGCCTGTTTAGGAACGTGGTTGGCAGAGTCCCTTGGGAGGCAGTCCTAAAGGGCAAATAAATGCAGGAAAGCTGGACGTTTTTCAAGGAGGAGGTCTCAAAGGTGCAGGAGCAGACTGTTCCCAGGTGCCAGAAGGAAAGCCAGCAGGGAAGAAGACCAGCCTAGCTGAACAGAGCACTCTGGCTGGAAATCAGGAGAAAAAGAAGAGTTTATGGCCTTTGGAAGAAGGGCAGTCAACTCAGGAGGACTACAAAGGATGTCATGAAGTTATGCAGGGAGAATGTTAGAAGGGCTAAAACACAATTAGAACTTGAGCTGCCTAATGCAGTAATGGACAACAGAAGCAGAAAAAGGAGGGCTAATGAGAATTCACAGTCTTTAGTGGAGGCAGGGGGAAACACTGTGACAAAGAATGAGGAAAAGGCTGAAGAACATAATACCTTCTTCGTTTCAGTCTTTGATAGTAAGATTAGTTGTTCTCTGGGTACTCAGCACCCTGGGCTGGAAGACAGGGACAGGGAATAGAATGGAGCCTCCATAATCCAAGGGGAGCGATCTTCTACACCACCCAGATACACATGTATCAATGGGGCCAGATCAGATCCACCCAAGGGTACTAAGGGAGCTGGCAGAAGCACTCACTTTCTGTCACTTACCAGCAGTCCTGGCTAACTGAGGCCATCCCAGTTGACTAGAGGTTAGCAAATGTGATGACCATCTACAAGAAGGGCCAGAAGGAGGATTTGGGCACCTAAAGGCCTGTCAGCCCAACCTTGGTGCCAGGGAAGGTTAAAGATCAGATCACCTTGAGTGTCATTACACAGCATGTTCAAGACAACCAGGTGATCAGGCTCAGTCACGGTTTAGGAAAAGCAGGTCCTGCCTGACTAACTAGATCTCCTTCTATGACAAGGCGACCAGCTTAGTAGATGAGGGTAAGGTTGTGGACGTACTTTACATGGACTTTAGTAAAGCCCTTGACACCATTTCCCACAGCATTCTCCTGGAAAGATTGGCTGCTGTTGTGGTTTGGATTTTTCCAAGGAATTTTTCTTCCTTTTGCCAATAAAGGGAATTTCAGTAGACGCAAGGGGGGATGGTGGGAGGACACTTCCGGGGAAACCGGGACAGAGGTCGTGACCGGACATCCGTTTTCCTCTCGGATGGCAGTGGCGGCAACGGCAGCGGCAGTCCCTGAGTGCATGCGTTTTGCAATCTCTGAAGGAAAGATCACGGGTCATCTGAACCTTCCACAACTCCGGCAGAACTCGCACTAAGTTTCCATCTCCCTCCCCCGCCCTTCCCCGGCTGCGGGAGGGCCGCACCTCCCCGTGCAGGGCAGCGACTGCTCGCCAGCTCTTAAAAGAGACCTGCATTGCAAGATTTTGGGTACAGGACTCAATCTATTTTCTTAAGACTTTTAGGTTTTAGTTGTGATTAGTGTTGATTCTGTTCTGTATACACATATATTTGTAGCTAAGAACTCTTCTATATTTTTTTTTTCCGATTAAAGATCTTTAATATCTGATAACATATCTTAGTTTTCATCTAAACTAAGACAGATAATTGGCACCCAACGTGGGGCTGACAGCAAAGAAGGATAACAGTTCTGGCATCATGATGTTTGTTGTGAGTTTCGAGTCCATCTGGACCACGCTGTACTACATATTTGCTTTCTGTTGGTACAGAACTATGCCAAAAGGTCTGGCGGGCTTAATTCATCTGAGTGCAGCAGCCAGTAGAACTCAGATAGCTGTGATCATTATCAAGTTCTTATTTTGGATCTATAGTGTTATGGATTCAGTGTCTATGGGTTTCACTTGGAATGTGTTCTTAAGGTTGCACTCCTGCACCAGCCCAAGCTGTTATATCTGGGGACCTAGTGATAATGTTACCTACTCTCAGGGAGGGACACAGGAGAGTGTTTCATTTCAACCTGTTATTCAGTCACCTTTTAGGTTTGCTAGAACAGCTTTTGAGAAACGTAACCTTTTGCTAGATTCCAGGAATATCCTACCTTTGGTGAATTGTCTGCAAGTTGGTTTAATTATGATCTATCTTATGTATGAAGCCAGGAACAGGGGTGGTCAGGAATGCAACCAAAAGCAAGGAAAGAAAAAAAAGGAGAGAGAGTAAGACACCTGATGCTATGGTAGCTCAGGATGTGGATAAACCAGAGGAACAGTCTGAGCCAATGAAAGTTGTAGCTCAAGATGTGGATAAACCAGAGTAACAGTCTGAGCTGATGAAAGTTGCCCCTATCCAGAAAAGGAAATACAAGACCAAATCGGTTCGTCCAGTTCATGATGACAGGGAAGCGGAAGCGGGTCCTTCACATACTACAGACCCAGAACCAGATATCGTTACTGAATCACTCTCATATGACAACCTTTGTGGCTTGCGAAAGGATGTTACTCGACATGCAGATGAGCCTATCCTGACTTGGATGATCCGAGTTTGGATCTTATGGGTGACAGTTCGCAACTCCATGGTTCTGAAGCCAAGTATTTAAAGGCTCTGGCCCGAGATACAGGTATTGAACAGGTATTTGTGAGGGAATCAAGACCCCTTTCATTCTGGGCACGAGTTCTAGGCAGTGTGAGACATCCTGCAGGCACATCATCTTAAGACAGCTTGGAAGACTGTGGAAGACGCGATTTTAAACCTGAGGGAAATGGCACTGCTAGAAATACTTTATGGAAGAGATGGGCAACCCCTCACCGACCCAGACAAGGTTAGATGCACACCAGAAATGTGGTGGAAGCTTTCCTGTGGAGCACCAGGTGCATTCTCCCATTATGTGGCGTCCATGTATTCGCAGACAGACCAAGATTTGGTGGGTGTCGCAGCAGGTAAACTCAGGACATATGCGAAGATGGTACGTGGCCCGAGGCAGGAACGCATCATTGCGGTAGAAACAGCACTTGAGAGGATGGATAAGAGGATGGACAAGCAGCAAAAGGAGATCATGGAAACTCTTCAAAATCTTCAAGTGGCACCAGTGTGAATCAAAGCCTCTGAGTTCAAAGGTGGACGCCTCCCGGCTAGGGGAAGAGGACAGACTTCACGGACCAATCTATGGTATTTCTTGGTTGACCATGGGGAAGATACGAGATGGTGGGACAGGAAACCCACCCATGCCCTGGCAGCCCGGGTACAAGAATTGAAGGAGAACGAGAAAAGAAAATTGGCAAAAGTAAGTGCAGTGCCAGTCTCCCAAGGATCTGACCCACTAGAGGGAACCTCCAAAATGTACCCATCACTAAAGAGCTGCTGTCACTGCAACGGCTGTCAGAGGGGCCCTGCCTCTGGCCAGGTAGAGGCACGGGACAACCGTGTCAATTGGACTGTGTGGATCCGGTGGCCTGGCACATCAGACCCACAAAAATACGAGGCTTTAGTTGATACTGGCGCTCAATGTACGTTAATGCCATCAGGACATGTGGGCCCGGAAACTGTTGCTATTTCTGGGGTGACTGGGGGATCTCAAGAGCTTACTGTGTTGGAAGCTGAAGTGAGCTTGACCGGGAAAGACTGGCAAAAACATCCCATTGTTACTGGTCCGGCCGCCCCATGTATCCTGAGAATTGACTACCTCAGAAATGGATATTTCAAGGACCCAAAGGGACACAGATGGGCTTTTGGAATAGCTGCTGTAGAGACAGAAGAGATTAAACAGCTAAAGTCACTGCCGGGTCTCTCAGAAAGTCCTTCTGCTGTCAGATTGTTGAAGGTTGAGGAACAACGGGTGCCAACTGCCACCACAACAGTGCATCGTCGATAATACCGAACAAACCATGACTCTGTGATTCCCATCCATAAGATGATCTGAGAATTGGAGAGCCAAGGGGTGATTAGTAAGACTCACTCACCCTTCAATAACACCATTTGGCCCGTGAGTAAGTCTGATGGAGGATGGAGATTAACTGTGGACTATCGTGGCTTGAATGAGGTTACTCCACCGCTGAGCGCCGCTGTGCCAGACATGTTGGAACTCCAGTATGAACTGGAATCCAAGGCAGCAAAGTGGCGTACGCCACTATTGATATTGCTAATGCATTCTTCTCCATTCCCCTAGCTGCAGAGTGCAGGCCACAGTTCGCCTTCACCTGGAGGGGCGTGCAATACACCTGGAACCGATTGCCCCAGGGGTGGAAACATAGTCCCACCATCTGTCATGGACTAATTCAAGAAGCATTAGAGAAGGGTAAGGCTCCAGAACATCTGCAGTACATCGACGACATCATTGTGTGGGCGGACACAGCAGAAGAGGTTTTTCAGAAAGGAAAGAAGATCATCCAGATTCTCTTGGAAGCTGGGTTTGCAATCAAACAGAGTAAAGTTAAGGGACCTGCCCAAGAAATACAGTTCCTGGGAGTGAAGTGGCAAGACGGACGTCGCCAGATTCCAACAAAAGTTATCAACAAGATCACAGCAATGTCTCCACCGACCAACAAGAAGGAAACACAAGCATTCTTGGGTGCCATAGGTTTCTGGAGGATGCATATCCCGGAATACAGTCAGATCGTAAGCCCTCTCTACTTGGTAACCCGCAAGAAGAATGATTTCCACTGGGGTCCTGAACAACAGCAAGCTTTTGAGCAGATTAAGCGGGAGATTGCTCATGCTGTAGCCCTTGGACCGGTCAGGACACGACCAGACGTGAAGAACGTGCTCTACTCTTCAGCCAGGAATAATGGTCTTTCATGGAGTCTGGCAAGTCTCGAGGCCGACCACTTGGATTCTGGAGTCGAGGCTACAGGGGATCTGAAGCCAAATACACTCCAACAAAGAAAGAGATCTTAGCTGCTTATGAAGGGGTTCAAGTTGCCTCAGAGGTAAGTGGAACAGAAACTCAGCTCCTCCTGGCACCCCGATTACCAGTGCTAAGGTGAATGTTCAGTGGACGGGCTGCCCCCACACATCATGCTACTGATGCAACCTGGAGCAAATGGGCTGCTCTGATCACACAACGCGCCCGTATTGGGAAACCAAATCGCCCTGGGATCCTGGAAATCATCACAAACTGGCCTGAAGTTGAGAACTTTGGTTTAGCAGATGAAGAGGAAGAAGAACAGGCAACACGTGCAGAGGAAGCGCCACCATACAATCAGTTGTCAAAAGAAGAAGTACGCTATGCCCTTTTTACGGATGGTTCCTGCCACATAGTGGGGACAAATCAAAGATGGAAAGCAGCCGTGTGGAGCCCCACACGACAAGCTGCAGAAGCTATTGAGGGAAAAGGTGGATCAAGTCAATTTGCAGAACTCAAAGCTGTCCAATTGGCTCTGGAAATTGCTGAACGAGAGAAGTGGCTGAAGCTTTACCTCTACACTGACTCTTGGATGGTGGCCAATGCATTGTGGGGATGGTTAGATCGATGGAAGAAAGCCAACTGGGAACGCAGAGGGAAACCCATCTGGACTGCAGATATATGGCAAGATATCGCCACCCGTGTGGAGAAGCTGATCGTGAGAGTCCGCCATGTGGATGCACACGTGCCCAAGGATCGAGCCAACGAGGAACATCGCAACCACGAACAGGCAGACCGAGCTGCACAAGTCAAGGTGTCACTGATAGATCTGGATTGGCAGCATAAAGGAGAGTTGTTCCTGGCTCGATGAGCCCATGATGCCTCAGGCCATCAGGGCAGAGATGCCACTTATAGATGGGCACGAGACCGCGGGGTGGATTTAACCATGGACATTATCTCCCAGGTTATCCATGACTGTGAGACATGTGCTGCCATTAAACAGGCTAAGAGAGTGAAACCCTTATGGTATGGTGGACGTTGGGATAAGTATAAATATGGAGAGGCCTGGCAGTTTGATTATATCACTCTGCCGCAGACCCGCCAAGGTAAGCGCTATGTGCTCACCATGGTGGAAGCAACTACCGGATGGCTGGAGACATACCCAGTTCCTCACGCCACTGCTCGGAACACCATCCTAGGCCTGGAAAAGCACGCCTTGTGGCGACATGGCACTCCAGAACAGATAGAGTCAGATAATGGAACTCATTTCAAGAACAGTTTAGTTTTTAGTTGTGATTAGTGTTGATTCTGTTCTGTACACACATATATTTGTAGCTAAGAACTGTTATCTCTTCTATACAATTTTTTTTTTCTGATTAAAGATCTTTAATATCTGATAACATATCTTAGTTTTCATCTAAACTAAGACAGCTGCTCATGGCCTGGATGGATGTACTCTTTGCTAGGTAAAAAACTGGCTGGATGACCGGGTCCAGACAGTTGTAGTGAATGGAGTCAAATCCAGTTGGTCGCCAATCACAAGTGGTGTTACCCCAGGGCTCAGTGTTATGGCTGATTTAATATTTGTTATAGTTTCGGCTTGGTTTGGTTTTTTTTTCCCTCATCTTTCAGAGAATTTTTTCTTCCTTTGCTCGCAGTGGGGGGGGGGCAGGGGCCACTTCCGGGGAGACCGGAACAGAGGTTGTGTCCCGTTTGCCCGGACATTTCCTTTCACTGGCTACTTCCCGGTCTCCTCCTTTTTCTCCATCTTGCTGCCTAGAGAATAGTCGCGCTTTGCTACCTCTGCTTGTGTTGCTGTATTCTCTATCTCTCCATCTTTATTTCCTTTCCCTCTGTGTGTGTGTGAGTGCGAGTGTGACCGATAACCATCTGGATCGGTGCTGAGGAGGAGGCTGCCCGGAGCGGAGCTGCAGCCTGGGAGAAGTTGTGCGCCCCACGCCAGGGCTGCCCAGAGCGGAGCTGCAGCTCAAAGTGACGGCACTACCAGAGCTTGGGTACGGGACTCGATCCATATTAACAACTTAATCGCACTTGTTGTTGGCTGTGTTCTGTTCTGTGCACACATACACTTATAGCAAAGAACTGTTATCTGTTCTGCACAATCTCACGATCTCTGATTAAAATCACTGAGCATACTTTGGTTGGTTTGGTTGGTTTTTTTCATCCAAACTATCAATGTTTTGGATGAGGGGATCAAGTGTTCCCTAAGTTTGCAGATGACATCAAGTTGGGCAGGAGTCTCGATCTGCTTGAGGGTAAGAAGGCTCTGCAGAGGGATCTAACACAGGCTAGATCAACAGGCCAAGGCCAATTGTATGAAATTCAACAAGGCTCAGTGTTAGGACCTGCACTTGGATCACAACAACCCATGCAACGCTACAGGCTTAGGGAATAGAGGCTGGAAATGACCTTGGGCAGCTGGTCGACAGCCAGCTGAATATGAGCCAGCAGTGTGCCCAGGTGGCCAAGAAGGCCAACAGCTTCCTGGTTTGTATCAGAAATGGTGCAGCAGCAAGAATAGGGAAACGATTATCCCCCGGTACTCAGCACTGCTGAGGCTGCACCTCAAATGGTGTTCACTTTTAGGCTCCTCACTACAAGAAAGACATTACAGTGCTGAAGTGTGTCCAGAGAAGGGCAACGAAGCTGGTGAAGAGTCTGGAGCACAAGTATTATGAAGAATACATGAGGGACATGGGGCTGTTTAGCCTGAAGAAAAGGAGGCTCTTGTCACTCTATACAACTCCCTGAAAGGAGACTGTAGTAAGGCAGGTATTGGTCTCTTCTCCCAGGTAACAAATGATAGAATGAGAGGAAACAGCCTCAAGTTGTGCCAGAGGAAGTTTACATAGGATATTAGATATTTGGTATTGAAATGTCTTCACAAAAAGGGCCATCAGGCATTTGAACAGGATACTTGGGGAAGTGGCTGAGTCGCCATCCTTGCAGGTATTTAACAGATGGGGAGATGTGGTGCTCGGAGACATGGTTTCGTAGTGGACCTGGCAGTGTTCGCTTTACAGTTGGACTTGATGATCCTAAAGGTCTTTTCCAACATAAATGGTTCTGAGACTCTGTGACAAATTAGTACCCACAGATGAAGATGCACTTTTTTTCACCTCTTCACTCCCCCGTATGTTCACAGTCTTCAAATGTCTTATCACACAGGTAATACTTCTTTACTAGTATTAAAAACACAGTACACTCTTATAATTTAAAAAAATAAAATCATTAAATTCTTTTTTAAAAACAGCGTAAAGAAGAAAACATATAGCTGATACCTTGGAGCCAGAGTAACGTAAGATCCATTACTTTCTTCAGGGCTGGAGTTAACAGCAAGTTTGCACCGATTATATATAGTCTAAAAGGCAATTAATTTTATATCAGTCACAGGAAAAAAGTAAAACATTTATTACAAATTAATAAGTCCCATTTTTAAAGACATGTCCTGTACTCCAGGTCCACATTTGGGAGTAATTATACTAATAAACCCTCAAAATAACATGCAATCTGCAGGACATGCAAGTAGAAAACCGAGAGTGTTCAGTGTTGCCTAAACAGATTAAAAATTTGCTATAAAGAAATAACTAAATTCTAAAAAATTTTAAATAGATTTGTTATCTGATGAGACAATTCTGAGTCCTCAGCGCAGGAATGACATAGATATATTAAAGCAATCCAGAGGAGGGCCACAAAGATGATCAAAGGGCTGGAGCATAAGCCCTGTGAGTACTCGCTAAGAGAGCTGGGCTTGTTCAGCTTGGAGAAGAGAAGGCTCTGGGGAGACCTTATAGCAGCCTTCCAGTACCTGAAGGGGGGCTACAGGGAATGCTGGGAAGGGGCTCTTTATCAGGGAGTGTACCGATAGGACATGGGGTAACAGTTTTAAGATGAAGCATGAGGGATTTAGATTAGATATTAGGAAGAAATTTTTTACTGTGAGGGCAGTGAGGCACTGGAACACATTGCCAAGGAGGGACTTTCTACAAGGGCAAGTAGTGACAGGACGAGGGGAAATAGCTTTAAATTGGAAGGGGAAAGATTTAGATTAGTCATAAGGAAGAAATTCTTCACAATGAGGGTGGTGAAACACTGGCACAGGTTGCCCAGGGAAGCTGTGGATGTCCCCTCTCTGGAAGTGTTCAAGGTCAGGTTGGATGGAGTCTCAAGCAGTCTGGTCTGGTGGGAGGTGTCCCTACCCATGGCAGGAGGGCGGGAATTGGATGATCTTTAAGGTCCCTTCTAACCCAAACCATTCTATGGTTCTATGATTTTATGCGTTCAACAAAATTCAAAAATATTATAAACACAGACATTGCCATGCAAAAACATGATTAGTATTTAGTTTAAAAAGATACTATCTGGAAAAGGTATTTGCTGTTCAAGATACTGTCTTTTGCAATTATGATTAAAAAAAAAAAAAACCATACACATTTTGGGCAACTAAGCAGAAAATCTCACAAGTTTCTTACCGTACTGACATCCAGAGGCAGTATAAATACAATAAGAAAGCAGAGATACCAAGCCAATAATGTTGCTATGATCACCAGCCTATGCTGTTTCTTGAAGTCTCCATATCGATGAAGTAGGAATAAGGCCAGAAAAAAGACAAATACTATCTCAAGGCCCAAAGCTGCGCCACTCATTATTGAATGTTCTCTGCAGCCACTCAGCGAAGCTCGTTTAAGAAAGCAGATCAGAACTGTAAGACAAAAAGACATTTAATTACATTAAAATCTCTGGAAGATATTTATGTAGAAAAGAGCTTTTTAACAAACATTTTTAAACATACTAATAGACTTTTCTTATTTCACGTGAAAAGAACTCCAATCAGATGAAGAATGAGATTTTCAGCAAAGCGCTTATAAGTCCTCTGCAGCAATCAAATATCATGTCATTACAATTTTACCATATTCAGCAACATGCTAGGACAACTCCTCTTCATCTTCTTGATATACAATAGATCCAGGATTCAAATCTCTGTCCTTGAATAAAGCTGGAAGTCTACCTTTCAAGTCCAGTATAAATTTCAAAAGAAAACCTATTCAGCTTTTTTTTTTTTATTCTAGAAGAAATTAACTTATTTGGACAATGGGTTAAATGTTTAAATATGTTTGGAAAGCCAACAAGCAACATTTTGAATGGACTGTTACACAGCTATGCATTTAAATTCTGTACTCAAAGTTAACAGAGCATAAAAAATACAGCGAAGTCTCTATGAGTCTACTTCTGATGTACCTACCTCATTCAGGTTTGAAGTTTCATGTAATAAGAGGCAGTGTGCTAGTTTCCTATCCATCTTCTGTTCTTTTTCAGAGAAACAAAGGTCTCAAGTCCTTTGGTTTTAGTCTTGCCATGATATATTTTTACTTTGTTAATCCTTCTGGGTTTAGTTACTCTATGTTACAGTCAGGACAGCTAGAAATGCCTAGAAAGTTCATACATCTTTATAAATACATACTCATGCAAGGGGCCAGCGAGCTACACAAATCTATTACAGAAAACGTCATTGACCTGTTACATTGTGAGTTAAACTGTTTCTGACCTGTTTCATAAGCATTGTTTCATCACAAGCACTTCAAACATTTAAAAAATAAGTTTATTACTCCAGTCAGGCTGACTTGCTTCATCAAGATTACCATTGTAGCTGGTTTGATATAACTGAAATAGTTTTTGCTATAGCTGCCCACTGTTGTAATTTCAGTGCTTTCACCTTTCACCTGAACTTTAGAGATTTTAAACAAAATGCTACTACTAAATTTTCCCTCAATTTACTTTTAAATCCCTTCAAAATCTGTAAAAGTGAACAATTTCCTTAACTAATTTCTCATTATACTGCTCGAGCAGACCTGTTTTGTATGTACTAAGCAGTACACACTAAGCAATGAAAACTGTCTTATTTCCACTAAAAAATTCCAAAGTTTGTGATGCTCATTACTTCCTTGAGGACACACAGGGCAATTATTCTGTGATTTTTTTCCCAAAGATTTGTTTCCCCTCATTTTGCTAGTTTCACACTTAAATTTCCAAACAGTGACAGCAGGATACTTACTCCATATAAGCTGTTATACGCATATTATAGCCCATATACGCATATTATCAGCCCATATTCTGAAAGTAGCTTGAGTTACCTTTCTGTTTCTTATCAAAGGTGCACACCTTATTTTTTACCTTCTGCCTTTCATCTAATGTGTTTCTCAAATTACTAGTATTTTTGTCAGGTCAAAGTGTCTCCTTATATCTGCCCATGCTACATTTTTGCCAGGTTTTTTGTAGATCATGAATTTAGGATATCTAACCTATTTTGCAATCATTTATTCTATGCAAGTCTTTGTCTGTTCTATTGCACCATTCCTGTTTCCTCACAAAAGTCTTTTGTATTTATAGTATTATTACCGAATTCCACCAAAAGAATGAATGGAAAATAAATACTATATATCAACATCATTAAGGCAGTGCTATCTGACACAAGTAGATTTGGGTGCCTATTACAGACACACCTTATGCTATGTAAACAAAAAAAATTATACACCCTATACAGTCACACCTATATAATTTTTTAATATAGTCACACCTATCAAAACAGAAGGTGAAAAGTTTTTGTGCAGGATGCCGCACTCAGTTACTACCAGGAGGGAACTTCCACGAAGATTATGAAAATGTACTGAATAAGCTAAAGCAGAAGGGGAATTCAGTCCTATCACAACTTCATTCACTTTCAGAGCCAAAAGTAGCCTTGCAATTATCAACGTAAACTACATTTTTCTGTTCTTCACCTGGTCCCTATTTTAATCTCAAAGTACAAACTGAGAAGCCTAATTTTTATAAGACTGCAACTGATGACAAATAGAGTTGTTCTGAAATAACATATATACATTTTCAAAATAGCAGTTCGGAAGTTTTAGACAGACACCACTTTAAACTAGTTCTCAGTAAAAACAGCTTAAACGGAAAAAAATTCACAAGTTGAGAAATGCAGTGCTTGGAAGGAGCTCTTACTGTGAACTAAATCCTGCTTAACAGAAGAGCCATATCCGTGACCTGTCCTACTAAAATAATTTGTATCAGACTGTCTTAGTTTAGATGAAAACTAAGATATGTTATCAGATATTAAAGATCTTTAATCAGAAAAAAAAATTGTATAGAAGAGATAACAGTTCTTAGCTACAAATATATGTGTATACAAAACAGAATCAACACTAATCACAACTAAAACCTAAAAGTCTTAAGAAAATAGATTGAGTCCTGTACCCAAAATCTTGCGATGCAGATCTCTAAGAGCTGGCGAGCAGTCGCTGCCCTGCACGGGGAAGCGCGGCACTCCCGCAGCCGGGGAAGGGCGGGGGAGGGAGATGGAAACTTAGTGCGAGTTCTGCCGGAGTTGTGGAAGGTTCAGATGACCCGTGATCTTTCCTTCAGAGACTGCAAAACGCATGCACTCAGGGACTGCCGTTGCCGCCACTGCCGTCCGAGAGGAAAACGGATGTCCGGTCACGACCTCTGTCCCGGTTTCCCCGGAAACGTCCTCCTCCCACCCCTCCCTCGCATCTGCTGAAATACCCTTTATTGGCAAAAGGAAGAAAAATTCCTCGGAAAAATCCCAAACCACAACACAGACCTTAAATATATTATGGTGGACTATAAAGCCATGCCTTGCTGTGGCAAGCAGCATTTGTCCGTGAACCTGTTTTGTTAGCTCAAAACAAGCTCATTATCCATAGTTCTGTTTCTTCATCAGAGAGGCTTCTCACTATCAACACACAGGTTCCTAGTAACAGCTGGTTGAAATTCCCAAAGCCCTAAATAAAATGTTCTCCTGAGATTAATTAACTACTTCTGAAGAGTTCTCTTGTACTGCACATCTTTCAACTGCTTAGAAAATGCTGCTACTAAGCCACGGCAAAAAGCAACAGAATTCCTCACTGAAAGGAGGAGTATTTGTTGGCAGACTCCTGTTTGGGATAGTAAAGACACTACAGATAAATACAAAAAAGATCAGAAGCTGAAACACTGGCTCTGGAAGGGTAACTTAACCAACAAAGTACAAGGACATGCTCTTGTGTATGCTTGGAATTTTGTCACTTTGTTTCAGACATAAACAGAACCAGCAAGTTCTAATTTTGTGAATGGAAATGTTTTGGTACTCCCATACAAAACACACATTTCGAAATTGTGACATGAAATCCTCTAGAGTCCAAACCCAGCAAATAACTCTGCAAGCATCATAAAGGGCTCAGTTCAGACTTAATTCCCTTGGAGACTCCTTGCCAACATCAAGACTAACCACTCTGCAGTCCATCTGCATTACAAGTGAACTAAGTATTCTGCCTGGTATAGAAATACTCAAGTTACTAAACAGAATAGAGAGAATGAAAAAATACACTTCCTTAGAGTGCTTGTACAGCACTGAATTTAACAACGAAGACATACCAATGTTATATTCTTAAAGGAGGGCTAAAGAGTAGAGCGTATCTGGGAAGAAAGGACTTTAGTCTTACTGAGGGGGACCCCTACACCCCTTTAATCAGAAATCCTAGATCAGACTGTACTACCATTTTTCTATCTTCAAACCAGCAGATTTTTCATTTTAAAAACTAATGTGATTGGTGCCTCAGCCCTTTCCAGTCAGTCCAATATCACTCTTTCTGCAGATTTCTCACTGTTGCCCTTGATACTCTGCCTGTCTTACCCACTTCCTTCTACAATGAGCTGGAACCCATGCAGTACCCCAGCTTATGCCTGAAAAGGCTTGAACTGTGGGTAATATTGATTCACATGCCTCAATGAAATGTACAAACAGAAGTGTAACTTGCACCATGTTCCCTTCATGTATTCAGATTACTATGTCCTTCAAATTCTTTTCCTCTATGACACACAACACTGTTCTCTGTCCTTATTTGCGTAGTTGACTGCTCCTGCTTAAGCTCAGACACAAAACTCTACTCATTTGAATCCTTTTCCCTCTTGCAGGCTTCTGAATCTTCAAGGTACTGTGATTTCCACTACCACACTCAAAAAGGTCTGCAGTTCCTTCCAGTTTTGCGCCTTCTTAAGTTTTAATGACCACATTATTTTGTTATGTAAACTCTGTAAAAATACTGAGGAGCAGTTGAGAAGGGACTGGCCTCTTAAGGCACAACAGTGGCTGTTCCCATTTGTTCTTTCCCAGCAAAAAAACCCTGAAAAACACAATAAAAAATCCTACTACAGACCAAATACAAGACATCAACTGATCCTCTCACATACAGTACACCTACCATTGAAGTGAGCTAGATTACCTCAACAATTTGTCATTGACTAACTGATGTGGTCTTTTACGCAGCTGTTACATTCTAGATGCTTACAAACAGCTTCTGTTCCAGAATTCTTTTTCAGGAATTCAAAAGGAAGCAGTTTACAGGAATCTGTAGTTCTCCCTGTCCTTCCGAAATTAATAATAAAGACAGGCATTATGTTTCTGGTTTTCGTATCTTTGGTATCTCAGGCATTTTTAGACTACTCTGTTGGGTCTTTTTACTGCTGTTCTGAAAGTATTCTCCAATAAAGATCAAACAGATTTGAAAAAGTTACATTTCTAGAAATCTTGGCTATCTCAGTTAAAACACTTGAAGAAACAAGCACCTAGAGATTTCCTTACCTTACTTTGTATTTAAAACACCATAATTGCATCCAAAAAACACCTGTCACCAAGAAAGTGACCAAACAATGAAAGATGTCAAAAGACCTTAGGGGACAAAACTGAGTGAAATAAAGAGCACACTGAAACAAACATCTGTGCAGCAGCATCTCCCACCTCAAACTGAATTCCCAACTCAGTAACAAGCATAAACTGGAAGTTGCCATCGCCAGCAAAATATCAATGCCAGTTCAATCATGACCTTTTGCCATTCAGTCAGGCAATAAAGTGCTAGTTCCTATCAACTTGTTTCCAGTACATTTCACTTGGCAAAATAAAAATAGCTTGACATAACACTTGTCATAGGTCTCTGAAGCCTGCCCTACTCTGCAAAACTATGCTGTTATGAATCCTGAAGTAAGACTTCACTTTACAGGCACGATTAAACCTTTTGGATTGATAGACCTGCCCCACACCAAGGGCCCTTCACACTTCCACTTTCAAACAGCAAAATGAGGTAACTTCACATTTTAGAAATCTTAAAAAGAGAAGAACAAGAGGTCAAGCAAAAATAAAAATAATATCTTTAGGTACCATTATTTATATGAATATTTTCATATTTTAGTCTGCTTAGTGTGTTGTTTGGGTTTCTTTTTTGCTTGGTGTTGGGGAGGGTTGTGTTTTGTTTTGTTTTACTTTCTTACTACACATTGACCCTTGCAGCCTGAAGACATACTAACTATTTGTAAGCAGACAGCTGACAGACAAAGAGCTTCTTAATTTCAGCACAGAAAAAAAAAATCTAAAAAAAAAGAAAATAACCATGAAGTGCCAGAGCAAACTGAGCAGAGAAGTTATCTGATTGCACTATTTGGGAGTAATAGTCTCTGAGATTAATCAAGAAAATGTACTATAAGCCCTAAAAAAAAGACAAATGCTTTACCCAAGGAACACTGAAATTTTTGTGTTCAAAAGCAAGCAGAGACCATCAGTACAAAGCCACAGGAAGTTTATTTGCTTTTCACGGTGCTGTATTGTCACCTAATAAATGATATTAAATACCACAGAGGCTGATGCTTTCATAAAGTTTAGGGGAGTACTCTGGAAATAACACATTGAAAAAACCAACTTGTTTGAAGGAACTAAAATACAATCAGAAATAAAAACTGCACAGCTGCAATAAGAACCTAAAAAAAGAATAAATTGCTACCTTGCCTGCCAGACTAGTGTACTCATACAAAACAGGTGTCAGTATGATATAAAATCATGTGCTTATAACCCTAACATTGCATGAAGTCAAACTCAGACTACTCAGTAATTCAGAGCTTTTTAAAAAAATAATTGGACTTCAACTCCTTCAGAAAATTCTTCTTTCAATTTCCCACGCATTAGTAATACTGACAAAGAAAGCAGGCGTCGCAGAACAGGTAAAATACAATCAGTTTCTTTTTTTAAACTAAAAAAACCCCACCCCTCACTCATTTGATTATGCACTTAAATAATCTTATTCAACTGTTCCATGACTTTAGTTAAAACTGGAAATGGTTAATACAAACTCTTTTTTAAGACTGTATGAATGCTAATTTGAGTCACATCATTATCTATATCTGACAATAGTTGCACACAATTTGTCATGGGTTTCATTACTATAATCAATTTTATAGGCACATTTCTCCATTGCTACCCAGTAAACAAAGAGAAGCATTTACAAGCAGGTCACTGACTTAAAACAGAGTTGTGGGTGTGTTCAGAATTAGTATTTCCATCCCCACCAATTTCAAAACTAGTAGTATGGAGAAAAAGCATGAAGAGCTGGATTACAGAATCATAGAACGGTAAGGCTTGGAAGACACCTCTGGAGGTCATCCAGTCCAAGCCCCCTGCTAAAGCAGAGTCACCCACAGCAGGCTGCACAACAACATATCCAGGCAAGTTTTGAATGTCTCCAGAGAAAGAGACTCCACAACCTCTCTGGGCAGCCTGTTCCAGTGCTCTGTCACCCTCATGGTAAAGAATTGTTTCCTCATGTTCAGATGGAACTTCCCACATTCCAGTCTGTGCCCATTGCCTCTTGTCCTGTCACTGGGCATCACTGAAAAAAGTCTAGCCCCATTCTCCTGACACCTACCCTTCATACATTTATAAGCATTGATAAGACTACCGTCTCAGTGCTCTCTTCTCCAGGCCAAACAGACCTAGGTCTCTCAGCCTTTCCTCTTAAGAGAAGCGCTCTAGTCCCCTCATCATCTTTATGGACTTCACTGAACTCCCACCGGTAGTTCCTTGTCTTTCTTGAGCTGGGGAGCCCAGAACTGGACACAGGACTCCAGATGGGCCCTCACTAGGGCACAGTAGAGGGAAAGGAGAACCTCCCTTGTCCTGTTAGCTACACACTTCTTCATGCATTGCAGGGCACCATCGGCCTTCTTGGGCACACTGCTGGCTCATAGTTGACTTGCTGTCCACCAGGACTTGTAGGTCCTCTGTAGAGCTGCTTTCCAGCCAGTCAACCCCTCATCTTGTACAGGTGCATGGGATTGTTCCTCCCCAGGTGCAGAACCCTACATTTACCTTTGTTGAACTTCATAAGGTTCCTCTCTGCCTAACTTTCCTGCCTGTGCAGGTATCACTGAATGGCAGCACAGCCTTCCAGTGCATCAACTGCTCCTCCCAGTTTTGTGTCATCAGTAAACTTGTTGACAGTACACTCTGTCCCCTCATCCAGGTCATTGATGAATATGTTGAACAAGACCGCGTCGAGTACTGACCCCTGGGGAACACCACTGGCCACAGGCTTCCAATCAGACCCCATGCCACTGATTACAACCCTCTCAGCTCTGCCATCCAGCCAGTTCTTAATCCACCTCACTGTCATCTTATCTAACCAACAATTCCTAAGCTTAGCTATGAGGATGTTTTGGGAGATACGGTCAAAAGACTTGCTAAAGTCGAGGTTAACAACATCTACCGCCCTCTGCTCATCTACCCAGCCACTCAACCCATCAAAGAAGGCTACTGAATTGGTCAAGCATGATTTACCCTTGGTGAATCCATGCTGACCACTCCCTATAACACTCTTTTCCTCCAGATGCTTAGAGATGACATCCAAGATGAGCTGTTCCATCACCTTTCAACAGCTGGAAATGAGGCTGACTGGCCTATAGTTTCCTGGGTCATCCTTCAAGCCCTTTTTGAAGACTGGAGTGATATTAGCTTTTCTCTCCTGTTTTCCATATCTTTCACAGATAATGAAGAGTGGCTTAGCAAAACCATCTACCAGCTCTCTCAGCACTGTGGGTGCAGCCCATCAGGGTCCATAGATTATTGATTGAAAGCCTGGCATAAAATCTGAAACATGGCACAAAAAGCTTGCAGAGTTTAAAAAAGCATGGTTATGGATAGGATCAGAATACATAGGCAGTCTCTCCATTTCAGGTCTTCACAGTGAAGTTGTTCCCAAAACAAAGTAAACCTTTACACAGTTAAATTCCACTGTCAGTGTTATTCTGGTCTTCCAAACCAGATACTGTTACACGAAAGTCATTAAAGCCTCTGGCTGTGTATCCACTGGCCTGTAAGGGGCACACAATTGAAACCTACAGAATGGAAACCTACAAACACTTAAAAAACATCATTTGTTCTCCCAAGTGAGAGGATGAGAGGAAAAGGCTTCAAGTTGCACAGGGCAGGTTCAGATTAGACATCAGAAGAAATTTCTTCACCAGAAGGGTTTCTGGACACTGGAACCACTGCCCAGGAAGACAGCTGAGTCACCATCCCTGGAAGTGTTTAAAAGACAGGTGGATGAAGACCTCAGGGATCTGGTTTAGTAGTGGACAGGTGCGGCTGGACTCGATAATCTCAGCTGGACTCGATAATTTCAAAGGTCTTTTCCACCCAAACGGCATAAGCGCTCAGGGTCCCTGAAGGGCAACCACCCTAGCCAAAGGAAGCCTGGGAGCCTCCAGGCCTTCCCCACCTCCCTCCCGGGCTGCATTCTCGGCTCAGGGCGGCCCAGAGGGGGGATTGGGACATCTCCCCTGGCCCCGCACAGGCCCCGCCGTGACTCGGCCCTCCCTGCCCACCCGGGCCACGGCGCTCTCTCACCGTGACGTGCAACCGCAGGCCGCGCCCCCTGCTCAGCAGCTTCGCGAGGAAATGCCGCCCTCCATCCTGACCGCCGCCGGCCTCCGCGCGAGGGCTCAGATCGCCGCGCCTTGCTCCATCCCTGCCCGCAATACCTCCACCCCTGCCGCCACCGCCATTCGCCTTCTCCTCAGCCCCTTCGCCCGCCCCGCCCCCCCGAAAGCCTTGCTCCTCCCCCCCGAAAGCCTCGCCCCTCAGGCGACTGCAAGGCACTGTGGGTACACATAAGCTCACCGTCTCTGAACTACAACTCCCGTGAGGCTTTGCGGTGCACACGCGAGGCCTCCCCGCACGGGGCCGCAAGGCAGTATGGGTATATATAAGTGCACAGCTCCAAACTACAACTCCTTTCAGGCTTTGCGCCTAGCGCACCGCCGGCTTCCGCCGGCGCGGCGTTTAAAACGTGCGGCGCGCGCGGGGTTTGGGCAGCTCGCGCTGGTCCTGCCGCCATGTATAGGTACGGCGGGAGCCGCGCTTCTGCGGGGTTCGGGATTCAGGATTGGGGCGGGGGGAGGCAGCGCTTAGAGCTATCCCCGCAGGTGGCGCAGGAGCAGAACCGCGTGGTGTCCCGGGCGGCGCGAGGGTTCTGGCGGGAGAGGGTGCGCGGCTGTCCTGCCTTGGGGGGAGCCCGGGACGCGGATCAGCGCGCGGGGCGGGGTATGGACTCGGGAGTCACTGGGGGGCGCGTTTAGGGCAGCTGGTAGCAGGGTGCTCAGCGTGCAGGATGCGCGGGGCCGGCGGCGGGAGCAGTCGGGGGGGATCTTCAGGGTACGCTGAGAGCGCAGGGAAGACACGCGAGGCTCGCTCGATTCCTGTGAAGATCCGGGGGGGGGGGAGCGGGGCTGTGGCCGGGCGCTAGGGCCGCTGAATGTAGGGGCATCTGCGCGTCCTGCGGGCGCGCTAAATCGCGGAGAAGATCCACACGGGGCATGCTGGATCTCGAGGAGGATCCGGGAGGATGCGCGGGAAGAATTGCGGCGGGGTGCGCGGGGCGCGCCTCGCCTTCCCGCTCTCCCGCGCGGTCTCCGCCCCTTCCCGACCGCGCTGAGGTGTCGGTAGCGGCGGGGCTTTTGGGGGGGCGGGGGGCGGGCTGTAGCGCCGGCTCCTGGCACCGGTATCGCTGCTCCTCCCTTGGAATGGGTCGCAGCTTCGCCCTGTAATCGGCACCACCGGCACCTGCTGCAGGGCCGCCGCGCTGGCGCTTCCAGCGCCTGCAGACCAGCCTTCCAGCTGCCCCGCACGGGGACACGGGTTGTGCGTCGCCGTGGGGCTCCATACCTTGAGTCTTGGCAGCCAGGAGGGCCAGCTGTGTCTTGGCGTGCATCCAGCATGGCATTGCTAGCCGGCCGAGGTAGGGGATTGTCCCACTCTGCTCCACACTGGTCGTAGAATCATGGAATTGCTTGGTTGGAAAAGACCTTTGAGATCGAGTCCAAATGTACCTGTCCACTACTAAACCATATCCCTGAGCACCTCATCTACCTGTCTTTTAAACACCTCCAGGGATGATGACTCCACTGTCTCCCTGGACAGCTGTTCCAGTGTCTGAGAACCCGCTTGATGAAGAAATTTCTTCTGATGTCTAATCTGAACCTCCTCTGGTGCAATTTGAGGCCATTTCTTCTCACTCTATCACTTCTTCCTTGGGAGAAGAGACAAACATCCCCCTTGCTACAACCTCCTTTCAGGCTGTTGCAGACTGTCATAAGGTGTATCTTCAGCCTCCTCTCCTCTAGGCTAAACAGCCCCAGTTCCCTCAGCTGTTCCTCATAAGACCTCTAGCCCCTTCACCAGCTTCCTTGCCCTTCTTTGGACACACTCCATCCCCTCAATGTCTTTCCTGTAGCGAGGGGCCACCACCTTGACTACAATATGTAGCTTTAGGCTACACAGGATAAAAAGGATTTCAAACTACTGGAGAGTGTCCAGAGAAAGCTATGAAGCTGGTGAAAGGTCTTAGAAGGGAAATCGTATGAGGAGCGGCTGAAGTCACGTGTTCTGCTGGAGAAGAGGCAGCTAAGGGGAGACCTCATAACTGTTTACTGCTTCCTCACAAGGGAAGGAGGAGGAAGTGCTGATCTTTTTTCTTTCGTGACCAATGATAGGACCAAAGGGAATGGCAGGATGATGTGCCAGGGGAGGATTAGTTTGAGTATTAGGAAAAGGTTATTAACCCAGAGGGTGATGGAGCACTGGAACAGCTCCCCAGGAAAGCAGTCATGGCGCCAAGCCTGACAATATACAAGAAGCATTTGGACCGTGCCCTCAGACACACAGTGTGAATGTTGGGATTGTCCTGTGCAGGCACAGGAGTTGGACTCGATGATGCTTTTGGGTCTCTTCCAACTCAGGACCTTCCTTGAGCCCCATCTCTGCGGTTTCGGTCTGCAAGCACCTTTAGAACCTGTAGTGTTTGCTGTTTCTGCAGAAAACACCTCCAGGAGATCCCATCCTCCAGCAGCAATGTTTCCACCACCAGTGATATTTCCACCAGCAGCAACATTTCCATTGGCTTCACCTGGGACTGGGACTCCAGCAAGGCCTCAGAGTTGCTCTTGGGCATGGGAGTGTCTGCCCTTAAGAAGGACAAGTTGGACAACGAAAACACACCACAGGACCTGCTGGGATCATTGCCCTACCCTCCTCCAAAGCGGCAGAAGTTGAAGGAGGAAAAGGAAAAGGATTTTGTCATTGTCCGCCGGTCTCGGCTGCTTCGAGAGGCAGAGTCAGGTATTATTACTCTGGTCAAGGTTTCGCTTACCCTTCAGTAGCAGTGGAGAGTGAGCATTAGTACTTTATTCCTTGATTTTCTGCTCTTTTCCAGCACAATATCACTTCTAGATATAGTGGCTTGGGTTGATAAGTCCCATTCTGTGTAAGCTTCAGGTAGAGGTGGTGTGTCTGGTTCTAGGACCGTGGTGTAAGTAAGCCATGGTTGGCCCCTGCCTATCCCCTTCAGCCCCATCCTGTGTGCCAGGGTTTTGTGCTGTATTTCCCTGTATCTCTCTGCTTTTACTACTTGGGTGGCAGATGAGCTGCATCTGTTGCTCTGCCCAAGAGACATGTTCGAGGAGAGGTCTCGCTACATACAGAGAGAGGGAACATATTCCTCACAAAACACAGCTGTGATTACTAGATCAATATGGACTATGGGCACTGCTGTTCCAAATATAAGTTTGAAACACAGGGGGGCTTGATTTTTAATTTTTTTTCTTTAACTTCAGCAACTAACAAGCAAGATATTTGGTTGTCAAGACCAAAGGGATCCAGATCCACATCTCCTTATGGTGTAGGCTGAGGTATGCCAGAGGGGCAGCATCTCAGCTCTTGTTGGAGCTGAGCTGTGAGCAATTCAAGGCACCCTGCCAGAGAGCTGCCAGGAATGTGCAGCAAAGGCTGGAAAGGGACTGACAGGGAAAGAGCAAGGTTGTAGCCTAAAGACTTGGAGCACTTGGTGGGGTTCTAGGATGCTGGAGTCCTTTCCCGGGTATTAAAGTGTGTTTTCAGTCTGCAATGGCTACAGAACCCAAAATAAAGAAAAAACTCCCTTCAAACTCTAGGCTGCCGTATGAAAGGTGGGAATGCCCTCAGACAACACTGCTTTTAAATAAGAGTGAGTAGTGGGTCATAGGCAGCTGTTCTTTAGCTCCATCACCCAGAAATCTCTTGTGTGAATGGCAGCACCTTCTGGAGCCACATATCTAGTTGTAAGAAGTAGAGATCATGCCACATCCCTTCAGATAATGCCTGGGACAATGGTAGTTAGCATGTATGTTTTAAGGAACAGTTTGCAGTACCTGCTTTTCTCTGTGTACTATGTAAAGGCATAGCTTACCTTGGGCTCCCTCCTGGGAGCCTGACATGCGTAGGAAGGATGGGCATTTTGGTAGAGGTGGGGAGAGGACTGGAAAAGCCTTAGAATACGAAGGAAGTTAACTGAGATGCTCTTGTTTGCAAAGTGAATATGTGAATAAAGACTTCTGTTATTTTTCCAAGGCAACTTTTTTCTGTGGCTTTAGAATGTTTACTAAATTGATGTTATGGAAAGCTTTGCATTTGCCTGTTGTGCCTAGGCAAAGATGGTAAGAATATCTTCCTACAACGAAGAGCTGAAAGGATGAGTACTGAGCTGATGTATGCATAGCCTACAGAGACACTGTAAAGGTGCTTTTAACAACCAAGCCAAACAAGGCAGAAAAAAGGAACCAGCTTTAATTAGTACACATTTTCTCTTTCCCTAAAGGCTTTTCTTGGGACGCACTTCCAGATGAATTGCTTTTGGCAATCTTTGCGTATTTGCCCTTAAATGACTTGCTAAAAGTTTCGATGATTTGCAAGAGATGGCATCGTCTTTCGTAAGTATTACTTCTCATCTCTTAATACTAAGAAAACCTTTGCTTCCATAGACTCTTAAGTGATCTGGTTCTCATCCTGTTTATTCACATGTAATTCAATTTATGCTGTATGTGGGTTATACATATAATCAGAAGGTGTCTCATGTATTTTAAGGTTAGTAAATTTTATTCAATAATTTTCCCTCCTCTCAGTCTTTTGTAACATTGAAAAGTTTCTGTGGTTGTACTCATAGTTCTAACCCTTCATAATTCACTAACCAAGTATAATTCTGTGTCTTAGGTTTGATGAATCTCTCTGGCAGACTCTTGATCTGACTGCTAGGAATCTGCCACCAGGTGTGATTGGACAGTTGCTGCCTGCAGGTGTTACTGTATTCCGCTGCCCAAGATCTTGTATTGGGAATCCATTGTTTAAAACTAGCAAGTAAGGCTTTTTTCTGTATGTACTGGATCCTGAAACCTTGTCTCAAATACTCATAGTTTCTCTGAATATTCTTGGTTTTAAAGTGTCCACCAGTAGTAGCATTTGTGCTGCTCTTGAAGTCTGGAAAAGCTAATCAATCGGTGGACATGTGTTGAAATAAAAGGATCTGCATTCACCTGCCAGTTATTTAAAACCAAATTCGTGTGATTTTTTTTTTTTTTTTTGGAAAATATCAAGCTCTATTATCCATTTGCAAATTACATCTCGTTGAACTTGTGTGATTGTCAGCATTTCCAGTATTTTTATGCAGGAAGCTCGAAGTTATTTAACTCCTGCAGGACAGACTTCCAGCTGTTACAATGAATCTTATAAATGCCTTGAAGATGACAGTTCTGTAGTTTTGGCTGGTAGATTAGCAGTAGGCCTAGTGAGCTTAGTATGGCCAGTGTGCAGCTGAATACAACCATATTAATTTTCTGCAAGCTTTGCACTGTTTTAGTGTGTTGGATATATTTATGGTATGGGGAACTTGTGGAGCAAGTTTTAATGTAGTTTTAATAACTTGTTTTACTCTGTTTTTAGACCTCTCAAAGTTCAACATATGGATTTATCAAACTGCACAGTGTCTGTTGCAGATCTTGAGAGTATTCTTTGTCGGTGTGAAAGGCTGCAGAACCTCAGCTTGGAGGGTCTTGTGCTTTCTGACAACATCATTGAGTGAGTGATGTGTTAAGTAAATACCTTCTGCTTGGTGGTATCATTTTATGCAGGCTAGCAAAAGAATGCAGCTGAGGGTTTGTTTGTTGTAGGAGTTTTTTGAAATGGCTAGTTTTAGGCACCTGACAGAGCTAGCTGGCAAGCTAGATGAACTGCCCCTTTCTGGCCTCCAAGAGATGAGGTAAGGAGGGAAGACCTCTCTGGAAGAATGTTTCTTGATGGTTTTTATCTTTAGAGTAGGGAGAGTCTGGAGGCTCTTCTCGAGGGCTTGTGTCCGTTCATTGCTCATGCATCCAAGCTGTACAACAGACCTACTTATACTTTCCTATTTCTGTGCTTCCGAGAGAACTTTCTATCTGGCATACAGGTTCTTTTGTATTTTAAGGGTTCCCAGCTGCTCTCCCACTAGATGCTCATTGTGCTTTTGCACTGTTTCTCAGTTCTTTGTTCTATTTCCCTTTAAATGTCTGGAAAGTTACAGATTCTGTCAAGCAGGTGAAATAGGGTTTGTTTAACTGGAGAGACTGTAATGGGTGTGCAGTCAACCTGCCATTCAACCACATCAGGTGATTGTGGAGGTGCCAGTGACTGTAGGCCAGATGTCAGAGACCTGGGTGTCCTGCTTCCTACTTCTGAGCTTTCTGATGCCTTCTTCACACCTAGGGTACAGTGGCAGGGGAGGGTGGGGGTATGGGTAGGAATCCCCCAAAACAGAGTACAAATAAACCAATGTAGTTTGACTTTTGATGCCAGCTAAAAAATACGAGAACTGGATACTAACAAGGGACTGCTTATGGAAGTTCATTGCCATGTGTGTGGATGTAGGCAATGGGTGCAAGGGATTTTCCAGAGTTTGCTAACTGCATGTCTGCCCTAGTCTTGCAGACAAAAGCATTCAAAGGGATGCTGTTTGGGCATGTGTGTTGTTCTGGAATAATCTCCATCTTGCAGAGGAGATGGGATGATTGTTTTGTCTTTTTTAGAGTTACAGTCATCTTCAATAAGCCATGATGTCTGTTTAGTGGCATGTAACAAGAGATTGAGAAGAAATTATTTCCTTTTAAACTTAGTGATTTAGAAATATGCAGACTTGTCAGCAATGTCAGGTAAATAGGCAAGTGTCCCATTCTTTCAAAGCTGTGCTGTGATACAGCAAGTACAGAGTTGAGGTCCTTAGTGACTCTTACATTGGTCAGTTTACTAAAGATGCAGTGCTGCATGTTTAATAAATAACTCCATGCCTGGAATCTCTGCTTGTAAACATAAACACATATCCTAGCAATGGAAGCAGTGTTCCTACATTTAAGTTTAAGACTTTTCTTTTTTCTTGTGTACAGAAGCATTGCTAAGAATCCCAGTTTGACCCGACTAAATCTGTGTGGGTGTTCGGGGTTTTCTGCAGAAGCCTTGGAGCTGATGTTGACAAGATCTTCTATGTAAGACAAAGTTTTTTTGCTATGCCTGTTTACTGTTATTCCTGAGAGGCTCCGTTTTTATTTTTTTCCTTATGTATCACAATTGCATTTGTCTCTGTCTTTTTTTGAGCCTGTTTGTGTTCCTAAATGCCTAACAGTTGATTATTAGCTTGATGGAAAGAAAATATGTGACTATCCAGCTATCTACTTTAATAGCAAAGTTGTATTTCAGTATTTTTTCATGAGTTGCCTCAATCATCCTTAAAGTAAGTCTTGTGGGTGAATAAACCCCATTTATATTCCTCTTTATCATGTACATTTCATTTTCTTAAATCTGTGATCTTCACAAAGTGAAAGTATGTGTTTTGAAACTGAAATGTATAGTCCCAAAACTCCCTTTGCAATCAGAGTACAGAATGGATGGCAAAAAACATTGTACCCTTCCTTTTGAGGATAAAGTAATCCTTCAGTAGCCCTCTGCTTTATTAAGTGCTGTGTTCAGACTGACAGCTGCAGAGTAACTAAGCCATCTGCTGGCAGGAAGTCACTGCATTGAGCCCCATTCAGGCTGGGATTTATATCCTCATCCTTTTGCTGGCTCCCTGTGAGATGCTGGACAATCTACTTAATCTTTGCTTCTGCAAAAGCATGTTTTTAATCAAACCACAAGTCAGTGGACAGAGAAAGCCTTAATCTTTCTCTGCCTGTCATTAGTAGATAATGCTTTCTATTGCTTGGTCTGATCACTTGGATCATGAGCTCTTTAGCGAATGACAGTCTGTACAGTGCACAGTGAGTAGAAGATGGCAAACCTGATCCTAGGAATGCTACTGGCAACTGTTTGGTTTTTATTTACTTATGTAGAGATTGCTGTCTAAATGCCCTAGTTGTGATGTTCACTGTCTCTGTCCGCTTCCACACAAAACAAATATTCTGTCCCAGCCCAAATGGTTGGTAGGCTATAGGTAACTGGGCATCTAAAGAGTTAAGGTCACATCATGGCCAGTGGTTATATAAAACTGAAGTATTTAATGCTAATTAGGATTAATTGGTCATCTGACCATTGCTAATAGACAGTGTTTTTTCCTCAATGTTGAACATCTGTTCAGTAGTAATGGATTCAGGTCATAAACCAAAGGCAAGATGAAAATAGTTTCTCCCTGTGGCAGTCCCCAGAGAGAATCATTTCAGTTCTGAAGATGATATTGACTTATTCCAGTTGGAAGTAGCAGTGGAAAATCACTTTAGACCCTGCTGGGGGCAAGGGGTTAAATTTAGCACTGGCCAAGTTGAGGGGGACTGGATTCCTCTGGTTGAATCTTGACAAACTCTGAAGATGGGTTCCACAGACTTGCTGGGCAGCCTGCTCTGCTCCAGTGCTTTATTGTCACAGAAAATTTGTAGTTGTGCATACAGGAACTTAGTAGTAGGTGTGTTACAAGTATCAAATGTAATAGGTAGTAACACAGCTCAAACTGTATTTTAGTCATTCTTCCAAACAACTCTCTGTTCATTTGTGTGTAGGTTGAAGGAGCTGAACTTGTCCTGGTGTGACTTCACAGCCACCCATGTCAAAGCAGTAGTCAATCACATTACTTCAAAAGTAACCCATTTAAATTTAAGTGGATACAGACAGAATCTACAAATACCAGGTAAATAGCAGCATGGCAAACCTTTGTCCCACTGTGAGATAAAACTACAGGCTTTATGTTTTCTTCTGGTTGTCATCTGCTGTGTTCATAGAAAAATCATGCACTTACACTGATTTTTTTTTGTGTGTGTGTGTGCTATATAGCTTGATGTTCTTGTTGTCAGGAAATCTTACTTCTGTCTCTGGCTCAGCTATGAGAGGTGAGATGATTTGCCTTCTGAACTTAAAAATAAGTCAGGTGAAAGCTCATTTCATCTTCAGTTGAAAGGTACCACCCTTACTTCTGAAGTCCTGGAAACAAGACATACTGGATCCCATGTTCCACTCTGAACTGC
Organism: Neomorphus geoffroyi; assembly: GCA_033558235.1. NCBI lineage: Eukaryota > Metazoa > Chordata > Aves > Cuculiformes > Neomorphidae > Neomorphus > Neomorphus geoffroyi. Next base: position 6,257,782 of record JAUMJM010000048.1, read on the forward strand.
AAATTAGCATTCCAGATCCTGTTCTTGGACCTTCTTAAGGCTTCTGCTATTGTGGCTGTTGAAGGCATCTTCCGAAAGAGAACAGTCATAGTAACTACTTGAGTTTCAGCTGAACAGGATATTCCACAGATACCAGTTAATTTGGAAGGCAAATAATCTCAGTAATTAACATCAACTATTTATTTGCTAATAGTTCTAAGAAAAAGTTGGGTAAAGATGTAGGATAACAGAAGGTGCAGAGAAATTAGATTTGGGGAGAGGGCACAACAAAATAGACAAGAGCATATATAAAGGGTGAAATGGCTTTGGTAAAAAGAAACTTATTTTCTCAATGAGTAAATGTGACAATAAGGCATTGGCTGACAAGCAAGTGACACATGGGCTGTGACCTCCCTTTTTCTGTATAAATGTCACACAGACTTCAGCATGTGTTCCCTTGTGGGGAAAATACACCAAGTCAACTTACTTATCTCAGCCCAAAACACATAAACATGCAGCATCATCTCCCCTAAATCAGGAATTTGAACCTTATGCTCATCTGACCATTAGAAATGTGTTGAGAGTTCTGTTTGCAAACTTCCTATGAGTAATTTTACTCTGTTTCAATGCAATTTATCAGACATAAGATTTGAATAGTTCACTAACCATCATAATTTAGGTATTGTTTTCTTTAGCATTTGCACATGAGTTCTTTTATACCAAAATCCTCTTGTGTGTTGATTATCACCTTCCTGATAATAATGGCACTTTAGGTGGTGTCTGAGCTACAGGTGATTCTGTGCTGTTTACAGACAGTGAAAAATAGTCTCAAAAATTTACAGTTTAAATCAAGAACACCATAATTTTTGTGAGGAAAGATCTCTGTGGGTAATAATGGAGATGCCTAAAGAACTTGATTGTCTGAGATGCCATCTGATGTGTGAAACACTTTTGGTGTAAAAAGTCACATGTAAGAATTTCGGGCTTTTCAACATTACTGTGTCTCAGTAGATTTCTACAGCAATATCATTTGAATTATCTGGTTGAGTTAAGCTGCTGGTGCAATTGACTTTAGGGACACTTCTTTGGACTAAATGATCCATTTTGCTGAGGACTGAAAAAGTTCCTGTAAGGTATCTTGATAGGCAGACTGTGCTGCAAGTCTTAATTTGAACAAAAAGCTGTGTTTCTGATGTTGGGGTTCCAGTAGAGAAGGTATAAATGAACGTATGTGTAAGTATGCTGTGTAGAGCACATTTGTCTTATTACTGAAAGATGGACTGACTCTCTGCAACCTCTTTTTTAGATGTTAAAACATTGGTGGAAAGATGTCCTTTTCTCGTCCATTTAGATCTAAGGTAAGACCTGTGCAGCTAGTCCTTAAAATCTTATGGTTCAGGAGACTGCCAGTTCTGTTGCAGTGCAGTAATTCTATAGCAATAATGCATGATTGTGAAGGACTGCACAACCAGAAAACACTCTCAATGCTAAACCTACAAAAGATTTGCTGGCATTACCTAATCTGGAGCAGGTAACTAACTTGAAGATTTTTTTTTTTTTTGTTACATCAGTATAAATGTTCTAAGACTTGTTAACTAACAAGTGATGATAGTCAGTAGATAGAGTGGAAGGAAGCATTTAGATGCATATGGTTTGAGCATTACATCCTAGAGGGGGGTTAGTTCAGCTCTGATATAAATTTGTTACTTGTCCATGAAACTGTAAAAAAGTGTATTTTGTTTAGACCTAATCAGTTAAAATATTTTTATTTCTCACAGTGTAATTGCCTTTTCATGGCATGAGTAGTTCTGCAGAATATCTGTCTGCAGAGAAGCTTCTGCTTCACTTGCCTTTCAGTGAATATCAAAATCCCTACAACAAATGCACAGAGACACACAAAATGGGTTACTTCCATATTGTGCAGAAAATACTTAGTGATAGAAAAAAGTTCAGTCTGAATTTTGGAAATACCAAGTTTACTGCTGCTTTGCACTCATTTCCATTTCTTGTGCTCTCATGTACAGTGACAGTGTGATGTTGAAGCCTGAGTGCTTTCAGTATTTTCATCAACTCATCTTTCTAGAACACCTGTGTCTTAGCCGATGTTATCAGATATCACCTGCTGCCTTACTGTAAGTAATCTCTAAATGGCTTTAGTTTGCTGTTTATATAGGGGGTAAGTTAAACTTTCTCTATATTAGGTTTAAAATTGCAAGTACTGTTTTGAAAAACTTCCTCATAGGAGGAATTCACAACAAAGGACCAAGATAAAAAGATACTGCTAGAGCATGTACTTTTGAGAATCAAGGCTGGAACCAAAGGTCTCTGAGACAATCCTTCTCTGATTGAGTCCGTACTTCCAGAACTTGCTGCTCAGTGCACACATTGTATCTTCCGTTAAAGGCATTATACTATTGGTGCTTGTTACTGTGAGTTACAGCTGCAGATTCCAGTCCTGCCACAAACCAGTATCTTTGTCAGTATTAGGCTTTCAATTATGGAGCTAGGAAGAATCAGTCCTTTGGAAGAGTTAACAACTGACAGTACTTGCTAACTAGCTAATGAGTTTATAACCCCTTGAGCTGTGTGGACCTGTATTGGGTGACTGGTTGTCACTGAAACACAGCTTACAGTCAACTTATGAGTATTTTCCTGCTTTTCGTTAATAAAGCAGCTATCCATTTTAATCCTCTCATGAAGGATGTTAATCCTACGGAGGTGCTCAAGAAGAAGAAAAAGAGATGATGAGAGGAATAGGACTATTAAAATATGTATCTGAAGAATCTTTTCTGTAGTGTAGTATGCTGTCATGGTAGCTTGTGTGTATCTGTCTTTCAGTTTTGTCCAATACTTGTTTATGGATACACAGGTCATGATGACTGGGCAAATGTGGAGCGATGGAGAACCCAGGGCTGGCTACCTACCAAAATGTCATAAATTGAGGACTGATAATGTGACTGTGTCTGCTGAGCCATAACCTGAAGCTTCATCTGGGGCAATTCCTTCTGCTTGTTCTGAATATTTAGATCCAGGGAGTTGAAGGGGAGGTACTAGTTTGTTTTCACTGTGTATGTGTGAGAGAACAGAAAGAAGCAATTTATTTAGACTGTTTCCTGAATTATCAGTACAGAGAACCAGTTTCAATGAAATATGTACTTTTAAAAGGTGGTAAGGGGAATTTATCTTAAGTAGTTACTTCTAAAGAAATTGTGGAAAGGCAGTTATCTAGTTTGGGTACAGATTGCAAAAAGATCAGTTTCATAGTTAACTTCCTACTTTTCTCTTTCTAGAGAACTTGGTGAAATTCCATCATTAAAAACTCTTCAGGTGTTTGGAATAGTGACTGATTGCTCCCTACATCTCCTCAAGGAAACGCTTCCTGACATAAAGATCAACTCTTCACATTTTACAAGTATTGCAAGGCCAACTGTTGGCGGTAAAAAGAATCGCAAGATCTGGGGCATCAAGTGCAGACTGACACTAAGCAATCCTAGTGGCTTATGATCATGTACATTACACTGGATGCAATGGATGCACTGTGCGTAGTGAAATTCCTTATGAAGCAGAGTGCTAGAGCACCTTTAATCATAGTACTGTTATTGTAAAAAGCATTCTAACTTGGTCTTACACCTTAATGTAGTTTCATATATATTTTTACAGTATTTTTTGTACTTGAAGCCTTTAGAAATCTGATCTGTGAGTGACTAGAATTTCTTTAAGTTGGTTTTTTTTTTTTTTACAGAACTCTTTGCACCCTGTGAAGGGCATGAGTATACTGTTCCCATGAATGCAGTAAACAAGTAGGTGGTAAACTTATTCATGGATGTTTAAGGTTAGCCTACAGCATTTCTCATCTCAATCTGAAGAAAAGAGTTAAGCAATAAATACTTGGTAATACAGAAGGGATTAGTTACTGTGGAAAGATTGTACAAATACTAGAATTTGGTATTTAACTCATTTTCTATAGCATAGCAAATACAGCATTATTTTCTGGTTTTTGTTAAATTTAATAGTGTAAGTAGCTTGAGTAATGGGGATCATATTTTGTGAAAGCTGAAGTTGAGAAGTGATGGGAGGTTGGAGGGGATACTGCATATTTTTCTTCAGTTTGCAGCCTTACATTTATGCCTTAAAGTAAATCTCTGCAGCACAGCACTACTGTAACTTTTTCTCCCTATTCACATGTAACCCCTTGCAACTTCTCCTGCATTTAATAAAGATCTAAGGAATTGCTATATTAGACAAAATGACTGATGGATGCAAGAACACTTCCCCTGACTTGCCACCAACTTTGTGTTGTGGGTTAAAAAAAAGGAGAAATTTGTCCAAGCTTATATCTAAACAATGGTTGTTTACAGGACAGGGTGTTATCACCAATACATTGAGCATAATACACTGTGCTTTAATACTCTGTACAGAATTGTACAGTAGTATGGATTTAGCTAGAAGGAACAGTCCTGATGTTTTCTCAAGCAACAGGTTTAGCACTGGAAGAAGACAAACATTTCTATTGCAGGTTTATTGGTCATGAAGGCAACTGTAGCAGACATAATGGAAGTCCTCTGAGTAAAGTGCAACACTGGCCTTTTCCTAACTGAAAAAAAGTTATTTGGTAGCTCCAAGAAATCCATACAAAAAACTTCTCCATAGATAAATCTCTGCATTTTACCTAAAGCATGAAGTCTTGGAAAACATTATTTAAAACAAATTGCACAGTAAGAAAGAAGCAGGTGAGCAAATGAAACACTTTTGAAAGTTGAAATAAGGCACAGGACAGCCTCATGAATCTATTAAATTTTTAATTTTTATTACATAATGTATAAACACCACTTTTTCTTTTTAAAAAAAAAAGGCAAAGAATGACAGGTCTAGTTTAGCAGAACACAGAGTGGACTGGCACTAAATGAAAAGACCATGGATTTGATTCAGCAGGTAGAAAAGGTGTGGAGTTTGCTACCAGTCCAGACATGAAGTCAGTGTTAAACCAATACTCAGTCCTGTTGTGGAATACTGACTATCAGGTTAAGTTGTGTGTACTGCAATCCTGTGTAATAAGGGATCCTTAAAAAGGATTCTACAATTCTTTTAATAATAAAAAAAAAGACAGCTGCTTACTGTTTATCTACTATAGATCTGAGTCATCCTAGTTACTTAAGCATTCACCAGTAAATGCTTCAACAGAAGTGCAATTAAACACAGACAAAACCAGCAGAGGCCACTCATGAGTAGGTCAGGTTTCTGCTTTGCTAAGGAAGTTAGGAATTTGACTCTGAATTCTCTTACTAAGCCCTAAACCAGATAATACTTTGGTTTTGTAGGGCCTGAAACCACTGCCTTTTAGTCTCAGCTTTCATAAGGAACAATAGGCATCTTAAGAGGTATGCACCCTGATCAGACTAATCAATCTCCATTAAAACACTGCAGCACATGTCTAATAAGTAGGGGACAGGATTTCTTCTATAAGTTTGTTTATGCAGGTATTCAAGGACACTTTCAACACCTAAACCTCTGATCTAAGACAGTGGTAAAGCTCTGTGAAGTCATAAATTAGTGTTAATGGCATTGGTGGGTTGAGGGGTTTTTTTTAATCTTAAGAGAATATCAACTAGTGTACTAGACAGGCACATATGTCATTCTTAACTGGTTACAGAGGGATTAGAAATAAGCCAGATGACAGTCTCTGCAGCCAACTTTCTTTAGAAATAATTTTGCATTTTTACCTTGAGATCCATTTTGCAGATTATTTCTGATAGTTCCTGAACATACCAAGTTTTAAAAGAGCATTTGGCTACTTCAGTTTTTCTCCTTCTGGTCTGCAATTCTGATAACTCAAGCAGACACTGTAAATAACTACCTGCATCACACTTAAAAGGTAAAATGTACATAAGCGGTGATAGCTTATTCAAAAGGTTTCATCAGCATCACAATTTCCTGCAATTGAATGGTCTGGTCAAATCAATTTTGTCTAAATTCTGGTATAGAGTGAATACAAACACTTAAGCAGAAGGAAAAAGTAATTTATCTTCTTCCACTTATAAAGATTGGTTTACATTTGTAACAGACAATAAATAGACTGACTGGCCACAGTGGAGAACTTTTCCATTTAGACCTGAGAACATCTCTTCCAGAGGTCTCTTCATTTAAAAGCAGTTTGAAAACTCACTTTTGGAAGCGGATCTAGAAAGGACAAAACATATTTGTTTCAAGTCATGTAGCAGAAGAGTTCCTGCTGTAGGAATCTTCATTTTGTCAAATTCTGCCCTTTCATCTATGCAATTACCAGCAGAGACTCTCAAAGGCAGACATAGTTCACAGTTTCTCTAAAACATTACCTAAAAAGTCACTTCTTCTAGCATCAGAGGTTTTTTCTTTGATTAACTTCCTTACCAAATACACAATCAGAGTCATGTAAAATTAAAATTAATTTGTTGCCAATTAAATATTAGTAGAATTCAGCATAGAATTGGAAATTTCAAACTTCTTGGGGAAGTTAAAAACACACACTTGGAAAACTGGGAGACACATAGGTATTAACCTGTGCTCTAATTACTAGCACCCAGCATCTCATTCAGTTATGAAGAAATTCAGAACCTACAATTCCAACCATTCAAGTTAGTAAGGCCAAATATCTTAATGATAGCAACCTACATACAACACTGTGACTAACACCTGCTAGTCAGGTAATCCCCATTAAGTGAAGGAGTATTATCTTCCTTCAACATGTTTCCTGTAGTTTGTATATTCCAGCTAAAGGGCTCAAGTAAACCTTTCAATTTCAAGCCCCTCTAGCCAAAGAGAAAAGGTAAGAGCTACCTCAATCAAGACATGATTAAACCAGACTTTTACTTTTGATGTAAATCTACAAAGTAGAAAAAATACTGGAAGAGCAAAAAAAATTGTCACAAGTCATATGAAACTACGAAGTTGTAAAATTTTTAAAAAGCATACAAAAGGTTTGTATTTCCATTTCTATTACATCGTCAGGATTTACCAAAATCTATATATCCTTGCATCAAATCACTAGATTGACAGTCAACTTTTCTACAAAAGTATATGTATGAAGGTGTTTAGTTTCATCAGTCCCAGACTGCTGCTAAAAAAAAAAAAAGTACATCTGAATATTTTACGCTACTGAGTTAATACTTGAACCCATCTACCTGTGTTTAAAAAGATATTCTTTCATGTTTGCCTTACAGGTTAAAATGCCATTTTTCACCAAAGTTAGAGGTAAGAAGACTTCAGATATATTTCTTTTATACCAGATGCAAAAAGGGCTTAAACATCAGGTTAAGGTTTCCCAACCCAAAGGAATGAAAAGTATCTCAAGCTTCCTCCAAATGCTCTTGCATCCAAAAAGGCGAACTTCCAACACAATGCAGCATTGTGATGTGCCATTTGTCTCCAGCAGTTCCCTCTCTGGATCCAGGTCTGTTTCAGCAGAAGATACTAAGGTCCTTCATTCTTCCAGCAAAACAGTGCACAGTGCATCCTCTGTATCAATCATTATTGAAGCTATTGCCCCATCATTGAACTCAAAAGATGTTCCTCCATCTACAACCATACATGCATCCCAACAACGGGAACGGACACACACTCTGCAAAAAACCCCAAAAAATAAAAGTTTCACAAAATATCTTTAAAAAAATCCAGTATTTCCTACAAGTAGTTCTCTGAAGAACAAGACTGGCTCTTGGACATTCCTTTGCATAGGTCAGTAAATGCTTAATCATATGGGAGCATGCTTAAAGAAGAATTTAGTATAGTACTAAGCACTAGAATACCCCCAAACTACCATAACACAGAAAAGGGTCCAGAGAGGACTAAGGACTTGTTCAAATGGGGACCATCGCTCCAACAGTCTGAGAGCAGCCTATAACGTTAACACTTGATATTGAAAGTTGTACTTCAGGAGTATTTTAGAGAAAACTGCTGCTGATGCCATTTATTAGGGATTTAATTAATCTTCCACACAAAAATTTTCAATTAATTTATGATTCTAACATCTTCATGTTAAGTGGAACATGCAGTTTCAACTAACAATGCTTGAGATTCAAACAGTTTGGATATTAATGAGGTCTATTTTGTGACATGAATGATTCACAAAGAGAAGTGAAAATAATTTCAAACACAAAGTTGAAAGTCAGAAGGCTTGTCAGGTAACATCATAAATAGGTATTGCAGCATACTCCTGTCAGTATTAGAGCTTGACTACTGTGTATTTAAGCTAATGTGAATTTGAGCTTATAAAAATTAAGTCAGCTGTTTTGCAGCTGTATAATACAGGATAAAGCTATTAACTACAGGATAAAGCTACTACTTCACTTACCTTTAAAAGGAAAATTAACTCAACCATCAGAATTTATCCTTTCCCATATATAGAAAGTAAGAAAGCTATTAAATAAAAGTTCTCAAAATCCTTTTCATATTGGTAGATGGGAACCAACAGTCGTGTGTAAAGACTGACTACTTGTATTACTGTCTTAAACATTAGCTGGAGAGCTGTGGCTCCTGCTGGGCTGACTACTGCTGCAGAGGAGAGGGAGGAGGTGCAGCAGCAGGTGCTGCCCCACTACACCTGACTGCAGGTTCACACAGAGGTTATTCTGGCAAGGATCTGTTGAACTGTCCGTTACCTTGGAGACCCCAGCCCCAATTCCAGAATCTCCTTTTCAACAGTGCAGATCAGAGCGCCTGAACACTGCTGGTGTCAGACACGGGACATAACACCATGCAAGAGCAGCTGCAAGAATGCCATCTCAGAAGGATATGGTTGTATGAAAAACTTGGAAGGATAGCCACAGTGTCAAAGCTTGATTGGTCTGTGCATCACTAAAATACAGCCAAGCCTGGACACTGCAGAAGAACATGGAAGCATGTTCCACCACTCTTCCATTTCACTCTGGGCAGCTACTATTTCAAAAAAGATATTCCATATCAATGGGGAGATATCTAGTATTAAGAGCTAAAAACCAACTGTGACAGGCAGCAAATTCTACTTTAAAAAGGAAAAATGGACATTCTTCCCATTTATGTATGCAGAGTTTTGTAGCTCCAGTATAGTTTTTATAGAATATCCCATGCTGAGGACTCCAGATAAGACAAAACATAAGTCTTGTAGAACCCATGGACGGAAATGCAGTTATTTGCCCCTATTTTAACCTCTCCTCTTACCATCTCTTAAGATTTATTCACCCTTGAGAACTCCCAGATTAAAATTACTAAGAAGTAGTAAATATTTAAACACAACACAGAGTGGGCATGTAACATTTAGACCCAGTAGCGATTTATTACTAGGTCATAAAATGTTGTGACACTGATGTGACTCAAAAGAAGCAAAATTTGTGTCTCCAAGTCAGATCTCCTTTCAACATTTGTTTTGATGTAAAAGGTTGAATTAACATTTAATAGTGAGAATTGTACTGTTCTCAACATAGTTATTCTGATCATAACTACCACTTGCATGTGTGTATATTTAATCGTGGCAAGCTTCAGAATAATCACAGAATCATAGAATCATTTAGGTTGGAAAAGATCTTTGAGACCATTGACGCCAAGTCCACCACTAAGCCATATCCCTAAGTGCCACATTTACATGTCTGAAAATACCTCCAGGATGCTGTCTCAGCCACTTCCCTGAGCAGTCTGTTCTGAAGACTGATAACCCTTTTGGTGAAGAAATTTTACCTAATATCTAATCTAAACCTCCCCAGGCACAAATGCCATAAGTTAAAATGACTGAATTACCAAATAAAAGCAGGCTTTAAAGACAGATTAGGTTGTTTAGGTCCTTGCCCAGTCAAGTTTTGAGGATCTCCAAGGACAGTGGTAGAACACTCTCCAGCCAACCTGCTCTACTGCCTGATCATTCTCATTGGGAGAGTTTTTCATTTTCCTTATCAGAATCTTATACTGTACCCTTAGAGCCCATATCACAGCTGTTCCCTCATATTCTGCTCTGAAAAGCAGAACCATCCACTGGCAGCTGAAGATGGCAACTTGATCCATTCTGATTAGTCTTGTCTCCTCCAGACTAAACAAAAGCACCCACTGAGTCTCTCCTTTAAATACCATGTGTTTCGGCCCACTAATCATTTCAGTGAGCCTTTCCTGAATTCACTCCAGTTTGTGAGTGCCTATGTCTCATCGAGGGAAATGGCACACACCCAAACCTGGGCACAGTGAGATTCTTTCTGTAAGATTGTGCGTGGATCATACATTAAAAAGGCGTAACACAACTTAGAAACATTTTCTTCCTGTTGTTATGAGAACAACAATCAGGCCCCTCAAAACAAACTGGATGTTGAAACACTTCAAGGGAAGCTCCTGGATTACTCATACTTTGAAAAATACACAGAATGAAATAACTTTTCAGTAACTGCTACAGCAAACACTCACTTTGAAGAGAAGCCACGCTGCTGGCTACTTGAGAAAACTCTGTTTACAATAGGTTCTCGAATACTGAAAAACATCTTTGGTTCTTCTGGACTGTAGAGCAGGGACTCGTTGTAATCGTTTGTTACTGTAAAAAGAGAAATCAGCCATTAGTTTTTCCAGAGAAAATTAGCTATTCCCAGAAACACATATTGCTCCAGGAAAGAGCAGCCTATCTACCAAGTGTGAATACTGAGTCTTCCCAGACATTTAATAGCCTTCATCTGCAAGAAATTAATTCTGCAGAAGATTCCTTTCAAGACAAACACTCAACAGCTGTCTTCAGGTGAGTAAATATTGTCTCAAATCTTGTCAGAACTCTTAAGTACCTATGCATACAAAAGTCTAAATAACTGCCTTCACATCATGTCAGACATTTTTCGCCAACTGTGCCTAAATATTGTCCGTAAGAAAGACCAATATTGCATATTGCAAAAGCGCTAAAATACTGAAAGCAGTGCTGAGTATTAAAGAGTACAAACAGAATAAACTGGTCGAAGTTAAGATACCTTAAAGAAATCTTGCCTTTTTCACTAACCTTTTTGTACCAATTCTGCATTCAATGGCATATTCAAACTTCCATGCTTTTTAGCTGTTGAGCCAAGAGAAAAAGCGTCAGTTAGGTGTTTTCTTTATATAAACTTGATCAGCAATGCTATGCTGTTCACTCACCGATCTTAAGGATCTCTTCAACAGCCTGATGTGTTATCTTGTTAATATTATAGGACCTAGAAGAAGTAGAAGGCTTGTTGGCTAAGCAATGCAACATGGGAAAAAAACAAACAAACAAAAAAACCCCAAACCAAAAAAAAAAATCTTGCATACAAATGAAGAACTACACTCAACAGGAAGAAAAAAAAAATAAAGAATGCTCTTAAGTGAAAGCTGAGAACAGTTTCTTAAAAAAAATGCCTTAAACTCTTGGTGTGACATCTACCTGTGGCTTTGTAAGCCCTAAAAACCCATTGAGTGAAGTCTTCAGGAAAGAAGAACACGATAAACACAATGTAATCTCCTTATCAATAGTCCTCCTGCCTTAAAATCCCAATAACTGATTTAAGTCTGCACGAAGCATGACAGCTCTACCGACTGTGTGTATTCATATCCCTTCTAACCATCTCTTGCTAAACAATTCCTCCTGTTAGTTCTCATTTATGGGGCTCAACACTTCTTTACAAGTATTAAGCCTCTTTGTCTGTACCTTACGGTGTGGGCTTAAATCTCACAAGAATCTGTGTACATACAAAAGGAACAGTTGGATCAGACACTTTTTGCACTTGTCACATCTGGATCCACAACCGGCCAGCATTAAACCTCAGTCTGAACCAAGTTTAAAGTCTCTCTCCTGTACCTGGGCTCAAAAGGGATTAGGTACTAATAACAGCCTCCATGCAGCAGTACTGTGAACATCCCAGTTTCCCAGCTTAAAATCCTCAGTCCAGCACTTCTGTCATTGCAGCAAAACACCTCTGACTACAACAGCCATCCACTAGATGCCTAACAGACCACTGAGCTGCTGACAGTCATTGTTTAAGGTTCCTTCGCTTACACCTATTGCCTGCCCGCAAGCCTGAGCGGACACTAGCAAAAAACTGAGATGCACAGTTTAGAGTTATTCTGCCTCTCATCTAGATCCCCTTTTACGCAAGTTTTGGCAGCTGAAGGAAGCACTCAGACATTTAAATGCCTTTCAGGCAAAGGAGGTCTGAAATCCCAGGAGAGACCCTAGACCACAGGTTAAGAAAGATCATTCCACTTGGCTTGGCCTCAGTTTAAAGCAGTCCAGCATAAAATCAGTGATCACAGCACTGGAGACAGGCAATTCTGGAATTTGGTTCCTGGTTCTGTGATTGCTCAGTACAAAATGTATAAGCAAATGAAATGTGTAAGAACTTCAAACTAAGACTGCACATTCCCAAAGTACTGAACACTTGGAAAGTTCCCCTACTAGCCTGCCAGCTTCATCCTTGGCAGCCTCCAGGACCGAGTTATGCAGACAGAATACAAAATTCTGAATTACAATGAAGAGTAAAACCCAATAACCATGGTTACAGCATGAATATTCATTTTTGAATTTCATTAAAAGCTTCAATTTTAGTTGATCTCAGCCTGCCACATAAATCCAGGGCCTGTTCTGCAACTACAAGCACAGCCAGACTTCCAAACTAAAAGGTTCTCACTAAATGTTTCCCACATTGATTTCAGTTATATACAGTCCTGCAGCTTGTTTAAACTAAAGTTAAGATAATTTACCCCTTTGATTAAGCTAACACAGCTCTGCTTAGAAATGAGTGTCTTTGTTTAAGAGGAATATTTTAGCAAAGAGACTGTGCCCTTTCAATTAAATCTGAAGGAGGCAGGAGGCTTGGAAGGAGAATGGACAGTAGATGTGCCAGAGAACACTTGACACTGTTTCCAAGTAAATGTTTTTCTGTTCTTCTTAGAGCTCCAATTTTTATGAAGTTTTCTGAGCTACTTCATCTAAGCACTTTAATTTTATCCCACAGAGTAGTTCAGAGATTCCCTCAAAATGCTCTGCAAGTCAGAGAAGATTCTCTTTCACTTGCCACCCCCAATCATTCATCTCTACATGTGGCACACAATCTCTGTCATCACAATCACACCGAAGGTAAATTTCTGTCTCAGTGCCTCAGCTCCTCATCTTTTAAACTCTTCTCTCCACACGTGAGGGGTTCTCTGCCGTTATACACCTGAGACAGCTTTGAACTACACTGACAGTGTATTCAGACATAACTGAGATGAATTGACTTATCCACAGCTCAACTGAGTCTCAGTATGGACAAAATGCTTATGCAAAATTGGTCCATCTAGCTTATCTGAAGTGGTAGCTTATATCAAAGCAGCAACATGTACTTACCATGCTTTTGATCCTGTTCCAGTACACACATTTAGCCCTGAACTCTTCTGTTTTTCCCAAGGACCATCATCAACTGATATTTCATAATAGGAGGCCCTATGAAGCGAGAATTTAAAACTGGGTTTGCAGGACTTAAAGTTCTCCCTGAATAAGACAGAACACATAGCCTTATCAGGCACATAAATATTTAGAGGGGCTAATTTCAAACCTGGACAACAATTTCACAGGCTTTACACAGTGTTTCTGATTTGGCAGCCACTTATGATTCACTGCTTTTTAGCAATTTTTATAGTGGACAAAAGCAATTTGCAGTATGATCCTTTAGGCAGTTTTTCGGCAGTTATTTCTTGTATTAAATTCTGCAAAAAACTCTGCTTCATCTGGGAAAGACTTCATATATAAGCAGGGTTTACTGGACTTACAAATTAAACTACAAATATATTACCTTCCTTGCATAATTGTTGAATTACCAAAAAACCTGTATTTATGCTGTGATTAGTCCTCAAAATTATATCAGGGAACGCTAGAGGTCATGAACTCCAACATTGGTAAGTAATAACATGGCTTCAAGCTGAATTCTTGATAATTTCAGTAATGAAAAATCCACTGTGATTCAACAAAGGATGAGAAAAAGAGCGAAGTACCTAATATTTTCTTTGCCTTAGTCTTTGATAACAAGACCAGTTGTTCTCTGGGTACCCAATACCCTGAGCTGGCAGGCAGGGATAAGGAGCATAATGGAGCGCCCATAATCCGAGAAGAAAGGTTAGCAATCTGCTACTCCACCTACATAAACACAAGTCTATGGGGCTACTGAGGAAGCTGGCAGAAGTGCTCACTAAGCCATATCAGCAGTCCTGGGGTAACTATGGAAGTCTCAGTTGACTGGAGGTTAGCAAATGTGATGCTCATCAACAATAAAGGTTGGAAGGTGGATCTGGGGAACTACAGGCCTGTCAACCTGACCTTGTTACTGGATAACGTTATGGAGCAGAACATCTTGAGTGTCATCATGCAGCACATACAAGACAACCAAGACCAGTCACCACGGGTTTAGGAAAGGCAGGTCAAACAAACAAATCTGATCTCCTTATTTGACACAGAGACCTGTTTAGCGGGTGAGGGCAAAGCTGTGAATGTTGTCTACTAGGACTTCAGTAAAGCCTTTGACATCATTTCCCAAAGCATCATCCTGGAAAAACTAGCTGCTCATGACTTGGACAGTCACGTTGTTCGCTTAGTAGAAAACATGTCTGGATGGCTGGGCCCAGAGAGTTGTGAGGAACAGAATTAAATCCAGCTGGCGGCTGGTCATAAGTGGTGTCCCCCAGGGCTCATGTTGGGTCCAGTTCTGTTTAATATCTTTATCCATGATCTGGATGAGGGAATTGAGTGATCCCTCAGTAAGTTTGCAGACAACACCAAGCTGGGTAGGAGGGTTCTGCAGAGGAATCTGGGCAAGCTGGATCAATGGGCCAAAGCCAACTATGTAAGGTTCAACAAGGCTCAGTGTCAGGTCCTGCACATGGGTCACAACAACCCCATGCAGCATTGCAGGCTTGGGGAAGAGTGGCTGGAAAGCTGTCTGGAGGGAAAAGACCTGGGTTCGCTGGTTGACAGCCAGCTGAACATGAGCCAGCAGTGGCCCAGGTGGCCAAGAGCATCTTGGCTTGTATCAGAAACAGCGTGGCCAGCAGGACAAGGGCAGTGACTTTGCCCCTGTACTGGGCACTGATGAGGCCACACTGTGTTCAGTTTTAGGCCCCTCACTACAAGAAAGACACTGAGGGGCTTCACCTTAATAGGCACCTTCTTAGAGAAAACTATATTCACTGTGTTTGGCATGACTGAGTTTCACCTTTCTCAGTAAAAGGAACTTGTTGAGCAGTTTTAGGTGAAGAATGTTTCAGTTGGGACCCGCTAAGAGTAAGTCTCTTACATATCTGGTGTCAAACAGTTTAGACTCATGGTAACTAAGCGCATTTTGTGTACTCACTCCTGAGAAGATGGAAAGATGAAAGAAGAGTAATCAAACTAAGAACACAGGTGCACTGCTTGATTCAGTTTAAGGTAATTTTTGCAAGCTAGGTAGAAGAGGGTTTGGGGGTTTTTTTTCTTCAGTTTCCTTGTTTTCTTTAACAGACATGCAGAATAAGATCTTGGAAGAAGCATTTAGCATCATTTTGTCATAATACACAGCAGACTTGTGTATTTGAGGATTCATCTGTGTGACTTCATTGAAGTTTCTAAATGTAAGGTCACACAAAGTTAATTACTAGAGATTTGTTCCTATAGGCATAGTGTTCCTCAGTGCTTCTCAAATAAATGGGAACCAAAGAGCACAATGTATTCATGACACTCAGAAGCAGAGGATAATTATAAAGTGTTGGTGCTCCTCTATCACTGTTATGTTAAAGAAACTTCTTAGAATCTTGATAAAATTAGGTTTGATTTAGAACAGAGCAAAATTTTTTATCTTTTGAGACTAATCCTTCTGCCTGAGGCTGCAGTCCAGATGGAAGATAGAGCACTCGTGGAACATTTATACTGTTTCCAGCAGCAATCACAGTGTCCCAGGCACTGCACAAACACAAGAAGATGTTACACTCTAAAGTTAAAACAAAAAAACAAATAAACAAAAAAAAAAAAAAAAAAAAAAAAACAGAAAAAAGGGATAGAAAATACAAGTAAAAGTCTGGCCAAATCCTGATGAAGGATCATGTTTGAACTCCTCTCCCACAGCCCCAGTCACATTTCCCAAATCCTTATAATTGTGTGGCTGCCAGGAATGCATTGATGTTCAGGACAGAAAGGACAGTTAAAGATATCCTGGATAATGCAGTATCAGGATTTGATACAAACTGGTTTCTTAAAATAAGGACATTTTATCCAGAGTAGTTCAGAGTAGTCATTTTCCCACAATAACAAAGTTTCTGCCAAAGGCAGGCTGATACCTTTGCCTCTAATGACAGAGACACAGGAAAGCTATTTCTGCTTGGTCATGCTAGAAGCTTATGAAAAGACATTTAAAGAGATACAGGAGAGGAGGCAGTAATAAGGACAGATATTTAAGTCTTCAATACATTATAGAGGCAGTAACTGAAGGCATTTGCTTACATAAGAATTAACCAGGAAAGGAATAAAAAAAACAAACAGAGAGGAAAGAAAACGGCTAGGAATAATGAAAAATGAAAAAATGGCCAGACAAAGTTGGAAAACCAGAAACTAACACCACTGTACTTACATGTCTGAAATTACACTTTGTAATTAGTAACAATACAACTAGTATAATATATTCATGGTCTAGAAATGAAATTTGACACCAAAGACATCCCACAATTGATTGTCCATTGCAATGTTACAAAAATAAACTGTCAATTGCCAACAAAAACGGTCAATTGTGCTTTTCTGCAAATTAAACATACCTGGATGAAAGAGATTCCCCAATGAATACTTCATTGAGCGCTCTCACTGGTAAAAGATGTGGACCAGAAATGTCAGATCCTGCAAATATTGAATATGAACAGTCTTGAATCATGGCTCTATACCCCAAATTTTCAAAAATAATTCACAACTCATTGGATGACACACTCTGCTACCTGGGTTTGTATTCTACACCTATTTTCTTCAAGGACTCTTGTTTTTTTTATTGCTTTAGTCTGCAGCCACTGTCCTTTACCACAGACTACTAATATTTGAACCAAGGTCAATAAAGCAATGACACTTATGTTCAGACATTGTTTTCCCTGAAAACTTGTAGGCAACCAGAGAGACTGAAGTTTTATCTTATGTCAGTGACAGTGATTTAATGGACATTTCTGATAAAGTTCAAAGAATTAGCCTTCTTACCACAGGGTAATTAAGGGGGATTAATAAGTTGTTCATGTTGACCAAGGACTTCTCAGTGAGGAAATACACTGCTAGACACAGGTTAAGGGCAGAATCATGCATCTTCAATCCATCATAAAGAAAACAGTTAAAGGTGTTTGATGACCTAAGAATTACCCAGGGAGAGATGCGCACTTCTACTTTCTAATTTGCTTGCTGACAGCCTGTGACAAAATTTTTTCAACTGTCAAGTATCCTACTTCAAATCTTGCACAAGATTAGAGCGCGTGTGTGGACACACACACACACACTTTTGTTGTGGAGCACCAAAAGCTTGGTAAAAAGCTCAGGTGTTAACCCCAAGTGCCTGCAGTATCCCTAAGAAACAGCATTTTAGAAAAGCCCAGGTATTTTGCCATCAGACTATACTGTTTAGAAACATCACTAGATTAACTGTTAATACTGAAGTCTGGTTCAAAAGGTACAGTCTAAAATAAACAGAAACAGAAAATATTCCTTTCTAAAAGACCTTATTGTAGGTCTTCAGCTAATGGGAGCTGTATTTCCCTGACTCTCAGATACAGCAATTATAGACTTCAAATACTTCAACTCTTTCAAATCTTTATTTCCTATTCCAAGTTTTCATAGCAGAATGATTATATTCTTAACAGATTTTAACTTACTTTGATCCTGGAATCTTTCGTTTATGTGAGCCCTGCTGTGCTGCTCTTGGCTTAGCTGCTGTTCATGTAAATCTACAGCAGTAGGGTTAATACCCGTTCCTTCAAGATACAGTCTGATTCTTTGTCGCCACTGCCACCTTAGAGAGGAAGAAGTTGGTATCAGTAGCTGAAACATTAATCACAGAATTAGATGAGATCACAGTCTTTGCTCTCAAGGCACAGCACCTTAGTTAAAAGTTAAATATATTAAAGTCACATTTCAAGCTTTATAGCTTCCACCTTCATTCCTAAATTTAGAAACTTAATCATACCAAAATATAAATACTTTACACTTACCAACTTGCTACCTGAAGGTTTTTGTATGTGTTAAGAGGACACTGGCCAAAAGTAATCTATAAAAATTACAAACACCACCACTTTTTAGGCATGTGATCCTAACTTAGGAATCCATGACAGATGAAATGATTTTGAGAACAACAAGCTCTCAGGAATTTATACAACAATTTTTACAATCTTTTGTTGGTATTTGTAGTTGTCCAGAAAAGCAGCACTATATGTACTCCTTTATATATAAAGGCCACAAGCATCCTCTGATTTTAAGAATTTCTCCTAGCCTAGGAACATTCAGATGCTTAAGAGACATGCAAACAAAGAAAGAGAAGGATATGAAAGGCATTCTTCCTTAAGAACATTCAGATTTTTAGATTTGTCCTAGAGCAGGTATCAATTCCTTTTTCCTCATAGAATTCAGAGATTATATAAAACAAAACAGTAATGGTAGTTTTGATTAGGAAAGCAAATCACAAGGGAGTGTTATGAGCACATCTTTTCCCAGTTCATACTGTTGACATCTGCATGACAGCAAACAGCTTACATGTTTCCTGAAATTACAGCAAGGAAGATTTATACTTTTCAAGACTACATTATTAGTTTTAGCTCATTGTCATCCCTGTAGAGCCTCCCATCCTTAGTATAATTATCTATCTGCCCTTAAATTCCAAGTACGGTTGCAGGTAGTCAGGCACACAGTAGGCAATCAGTATCATTTATGTTAGCATCCTTACAATATTCATTCTAGAACACCTCAACCCCTTTACAAATTAGAAAATGCGACTGTATCCCTATTATACCCCTATTCTGAGATCTTGTTACACCATTTACCATCAAAAAAGAAACACAGGTAGTCTGACACAGTTTGTCTTTTATAAATCAATAATGTTGGTTGTTTCACTAGACTAGGTAAAGTTCTTACACAGATTGTTGCACTAAAATGACTGACACTTCAAGCATAAAGAGAAAAGACAATTCCCCCATTCCAGTCTCTGCCACCTCAACATTCTTATGCAACTAGACAGGCTGATCCAGTTATTCATCCATCTTAAATTTTCTTTAGGGCCAAACAAATCTGAGAACTGCCAAGTCAAACACCCACTCAGGTCCTTGCTTAGGAACATTAGTTCCTATTATTCTGGAAAAACAACCTTTCTGTTTCACTCTGGTGCTGCTTCAGCTCCATAGCAAGCAACAACAGGACTGACAGCAAAAAAAACATAACATGGTATCCAACACAACATCAGAACAAGACACAGAACTAGAAGAGCTAGATTATCAAAGGAAGCTACCTGCATTAGCACCGCAAGTTTTACCTGAGCAACTTCACCTGATTAAGAATTAAAGGTTTCTGCTTTCCAAGTCTAAGAATACGTGACTTGAAGCTACCTTTCCATTTAACAATACCTACTGAAATCCTTTCGGTTATTTATAATCAATCCCAATGACTGTATTCACCTCATTTTAGAATTTCTCTATGGCACAAATAGAGTTATGTTCCAAGCTAGTAATTAAATATGCTAAAAGTATAAAAATCCAGTTCCAATATATTTTCACATTTTTGATAGATTCCCATCATAAAAGTATTCTGTAATGCTAATACACCACAGAACAATGTCTCTTTTTAAACAGGTGGTAAAAAATTCTTCCCTAGTCCCTCCTTTAGAATTCAGTCTGCTTCTTTCTTAATTCAAGTGAGATTCTTGTATTTTAAGAATATCTAGTACTGAAAACATCGAGCTATCTTCAGCATAAGGAAATGCTTTGCCTTACACTAATGTGTTAACAAAATCTAAGCCACTCTAATCACCAAAACCCCAGATGCAACACATCGACCGTTTCCTAACTGTATATGCTTTATTAACTTCTACTACTATGGCCCATCACTGTCCTACATACAATTTCAAGTGTTAAAATATGTAAACCAATACTCCCTTTACAAGAATGCAGTTCCTCATTTGTGCATTCACTAAGTCAGAAAAGAAAATCCATTATTTAAGGTCATAACAAAAGACTTTTTGCTGGAACTGGCAGTCAATTTTATCCTTTGTATTCCCATCTCACTCTTGACCACAAACCCATTTTTCAACATAGTTAAAATCTACAGAGAATTCACAATTTGAGGCATCACCATTTTACTAAGCATTGTCTACTCCTTATGAATTGCACGTAAGTATTTTTCAATCATAATAAACATTGGAAAAGCAAAGATTAGTGGATCCTACCTGAACTCACCACGATAAAGCTTCTGTAGTGCTTCAGGAAATGAGTGTGTATATCTCACAGGCAAGCATAAGTGACCCTCTGATCTGGAAGCAAAAAAAGAACAACAAAAATGACAGTAAGTTATTAAGATCTGGTACCTTTAAATGAAACCAAACACCTCTTTCTGTTACATAAAGCAAAGCTAGACTTTGATCTTTATGAACCCATACTATTCCTACATAATAGCACATCAGCAACAATACTACTCTGTCAGCACCTGGGGTGTATGTGTGAAAGACACAGGATCTTTCTCCTACGTTTCTCTTAAAAGCTGGCTGTTCAGTTAGTACTCCTGCAGGAACATGTAGACACTAATATAGTTCCCATAGTACTAGTCACCATAGTACTAGGCAAGGAATTCAAGATTAATAAACCTTGCAAGTTAGAAAGAACATTTCCTTTATTTACACAGAAGTTAGTGATAGGCATGTTGCTTACCTGTCTCCTATCATCAAAAGAATTTTATGTCAAAGCCAGAGGACTAAACACTGCTCCCCTTTCATGAGTGATATTTGGTAACTTGAAGGCACTTGTAATTTGAACTCTGCTATTCAGGCTTGATACTGCAAAACACTCAAAGCACTTACAAAGTTTTGGAAGAGGAGTAGGGTACAGAAGAAATTAAAACCTCTGGCCACCACTTCCTTGTCTACTAAGTTAAAATTAACTAGTAACATCAAAAGCAGAGACCTAGATCTGGAAACCTGAGGAGACAGAGCCTTGGTGAATTCTGAGTTTTACTTGCCACCCATTTGAACGTTATACCAACCAGGCAGTGCTAAAACATTGCCTCCATCTGTCAAAATCAATCTTACAGCTAGGTGGATGCAACTTGTGTGGAATTTATAACAGGATAGCTAAATGCCATCAACCAGCCGAGGTGATCATGTCCTCTGAGGTATGACATGGTTTGCAACAAGAAACTAGAACAAACTTCATCTAAGTCCCTACTGGCTATCCAACAGGATTCCCTTTCTTCATAAAGACAACAAGTTTCTCTGTGTTCAGGCACCACCACACTGTTAATTGATTTTCTTTAAGTCCCTTTTCCCTGTCTCTGTTCTATACTGCCATCTCTAGCCTCAAAATTCTAGTTAATAGCACAAGTTAACTAGCTCCCATTCCTGTTACACTGGTGTGTGAAAACAGCTGTGGCAGTTTAACAGTCATGCTTATCCACTACTACTTAGATGAGACAGGGTAACTCATTGTGGAAACTTTTTTAATAAAACATGTTCGCTCAATAGCTACAGTTCACTAAACCAGGCATTTATGCTGCCAAATGCCATAGGCATGCCCCATGCCTCATGAAAACAGATGCATATTGTGTCTGATATTAAATAAAGCATTGCTTTCCCAAATGTGTTTTTACCTTTCAGGATCAGTATTTACTCCAATAACTGGTTTAAATTTATCAAAGACCTTACTGGCTGCCAACAACATTGTACCATCACCTACAGAAAAAGCAAAACAAAAGTTAGTTTTACTCCACACTCTAATATCCCAAACAAAATAGTCTCACAGCATTACCACTACCTGCTTTTGTACAACCATCCACCATGTAAGCTGCACAAAACCAAAAGGGACCACAAAACTACTGACGCCTTTCAAAGAGGAGTAGTGACAACTGATTTCAAGATGATCAATGTGGCTGGAAAAAGTACTTATCTGACAGCTATACACGCCAAGGCAACTGAACAATGACTTTAATTCCATCTTAATTTTCCTTCTAGAAGGCACAATTTAAAGGTCTTATTTGGACCCAAACAGGCATGCTCGGAAAAGAAGTCTTAGATAAAACTGTTGAAGCAGAAATCTTTAGTTGTCACTAGTTTGTTCAGATATTGATATTATTTCCTGTCTGTTATACAAAGGACAACCATAACCTGAATCAGTCTTTGCACCAAAATATAAGCTCTGAAAACATCGGATGAGGTATCACTTTCCAACTGCTTGCCTCAGAACCATGACAGATGTTGCCACAGTTGCACTGACACTTCAATGTCCATCTTAGAGGAGTTCTTTAAAATACATGTTAGTATTTTAGGATGCTTCGGGAATATACAATTTTCTACCCATTCTACATGGTGACCAGTAGCTAAGGGCGAAGTGGACTGTTGGGGAAGAAAGAAAGGCAGGGCAGTGGTCAAGTCTACCTGCCACAGGTGACCAAACATTATGTGAGAGCACAGCCCTATGTAGTACTTGCAGCAAACCACAAAAACAGTGTAACACTGAGTGAAATGCTGCAATCCAATGTTAAAGAAACAATCATATTATTTGCTGTGTTGGTTCATTCAAAAAGCTCTAAGCAGTGGCACAGGCTGCTCTGAAGCCACATACTTTTTACCTGTACCATCCCATTAGATACTCCATTCACTGGAATTAAGTGTGAAAGCAAGACAGACAAAGCAATGGGAGGAGAAGGCAGTATGTTAGTCTCCACCTCACGTACCAAAACGCAAAAAGAGTATGGTTTAGGGCTATATATAATCACACGACAGTAAACATTTTATCCTCTTTAGTTGAAAACTATAGTAAATTCCGCAGTTTATACAGGCTGCCCAGGCAGGTGGTGGAGTCACCATCTCTGGAGGTGTTTAAAAGACGGGTAGATGAGTTTTAGGGACATGGTTTAGTAAGGAAACAGGCACGGTTAAACTCGATCTCAGAGGTCTCTTCCAACCTTGTGATTCCATGACAGATTCCGCGATTCTACTGTTTTAAGCAAGACAACACTAAACATTTCCAAAGCAGCCACACACTAGTTCTACAATTTAGATAGTAGAGGAAGAAAGGATGGTCACAATCACCACATTTTGTCATGTCTTCTGACAAGTAAATAAGCAACTAAAAAAGCAATTGGTTTCCAAAACATACATACCCACAGACATTTCACACAATGCAAAATATTTTGGAAAATGCATGTAGGAAAACATACTGAAACAAATACTTCCCTTCCATGGAGTCGTACCTCCTGCTGATATAATAGCATCTGCCCATCGAACTGTCTCTTCATTATATTCTCGACGTTTAACAAGACGAACTTCTATCCCCTCGTTCCTAAAAAATGCAGCAAAAGCCTGAATGTGTCCTATACTGTTCCTTGTCACAACCTTCTGAAAAACTGACACGTAATTAACAACTAATTACAGTGGTATTTGGCTTATAAGCATTTGACACTGACAGAAATGCTCTAAGTCTTTTTTCATTTGTTTTCAATATGATAGCACTGTGCATTACTTAACTGAGCTACTTCACTTTAGAACTGTTTTAGAAATTTTAGGGAGCTGGGGTTGTTTAGCGTGGAGAAAAGAAGGCTCAGGGGAGACCTTATTGCTCTCTACATCTACCTAAAAGGAGGTTGTAGTCAGGCAGGGGTTGGTCTCTTCTCTCAGGCGACCGGTGACAGAACAAGAGGACATGGTCTCAAGCTTCGTCAGGGGAGGTTTGGACTTGATATTAGGAAAAAAAATTTCACTGAAAGGGTGATTGGCCATTGGAATGCACTGCCTGGGGAGGTGGTGGAGTCACCGTCCCTGGAGGTGTTTAAGGAGAGATTGGATGAGGCACTTAGTGCCATGGTTTAGACGACGAGTAGATGTAGGTGTTGGGTCATAGGCTGGACTCAATGATCTCAAAAGGTCTTTTCCAGCCTTGTGATACTGTGAAATTACTGTTCCTCTGCATTAACCTGTTTTCAGTACTCCTATTACAGCTTGTGACATAAAGCTTCCTTTTGTTTTACACAGTCTATAGATATCTGCACTGTGTCTGAAAACATCCATCCATTCTTACCGTAAACTGTCAATAACGTGTTCCACGTTTTTAGTATGAATGCGATGCCGCTCCAGAAGACCAGCATAGTTAGATCCCTTCAATGCAAGCTGTAAAACATTAATTGATTTTGTGGAAGTTAACCACTGCAGTAAGTGCTCTTGAGTAATACAAAAGAAAAGCTATTAAAAAAGCAGGTATGTTATCTCAGCAGAGATGTACTTTTATAAATATCCTATTAGTTAAATCTCTCTATACATACCAGTCAGCCTACACTGAATGTTCATTAAATGAGTTACATGGACACAGCAAGCAGCCAGGAACAACAGACCTGTTGAGGGTTCTCCACAAATATGCAAACAAGTATGCTATGCTGATTTCTGTGCCACTTCAGGCTCTTGGCTTTCCCTGAATTTGCTACTCATTTAAACTCTAAGTAAACCAAGACTTTTTCTAACTATATTCTTATCATGGGCTAAAAATCACCCAGTTAGCTAATTACCTGAAGAATTATAAACATTGTGCTATACTAGAGGACAACAGAAAAAGCAACAGGAATGATAATTAAGTAACCAGGAATCTTTGAAATATCTAAAGCATTAACCTTCAAATTGTATTTGAGCTAAAATGGAAGACAGCTAAGTGGTGACAAAGGTGACATTTCCCCTGTGTCAAAAAAAGCTTAAGAACAATCTACCCACTATCTCTGATACTGTCCCCTGGATTATAGACCAGATTTTTCAAACAAATTCATATCAATAACAAGATAAACAGTATTTAGCAGTGCATTCTAACATCAGATTTTTTCTTGGAAGCTGGAGAAGCTAAATACTTAATCGTGACATAATCTTTGGACCATAGAAACATTTTGCAGTTCATACAGATAAGACTGTCATAAGCAGGCACGCAAGACTGCTCGCTGAAGATTAAATTTTTTTTTCTGTGAGAGTACTTCAGTCACCATCTGTATATGCGCTTATTCTTCACCTCACTTAGGGTGCTCATCTGGGGCTGGTACTGACAAATAGGTGTCTGCATGGAGATTAAGCAAGTAGGAGAAAGAGGGTGAAAAGGATGTTAAGCAAAAGAAGTTTACAACAAATGCGTTCATAACTAAAGCAATCTGGCTTTGAGCGGCAGGCTAGATGAGATGACTTTCTGAGGTCCCTTCTAGCCTGAGTTATTCTACAATTATATTGTCATTGCTTCCTTTTCCCTGGCAAGTTAAAACCAATTTACCAGCACCGAAACAGAGCTTCTCCTAGCACTTGTGTAGAGAAATTAATTTGTGCGAGAAGCTTTGAAAAAGCACTTCCAGCAATTTATTCAACAGGATTTACCCAAAAGTTGCACATCCTTCCAAGAGAAAGTGGTGCCAGACAGCTAACTCTAATCCTACTTCCTTAGAGACTTCCACACCGTAGAACTCCATAGCACAGGGAAGAGGACTGGCAGGATACGACAATCACAGTTAACTGCAATCCAGTATCCAACAAAAGCAATCTTTCTTCACTCTTCACCCATTGGTGTCAAGAAATCCAAACGTGAGCTAAGTGCAAAGAAAGACTCCACACTGAAGAAAAGAATGGAATTAGCTGCTCTGGAACTGCATCACTGTCCTGCTCGGTGTGTTTACAATCTATGATTAACCTAAAGGAACAAAATCTTTAAGTGGTTTTACAGCTGGGATCAGGAAACCACCTCCAAATGAGGGGCTCCTAGACTTTGCCTGGATGCCACCAACAGCACTACAGGCACACGGTGGGAGTGGCTGCCAGCTGTGTTTGATCTCACACACGTATAAGTATGTGGTGATCACAAATCACCTGCACAAATATTTCAGGTCATCTTTACAAAGCTTGTTAGAATTCATTTACTGATGTACGAGGTGTTATGTCCCATTAATTGCCTCACACATGAAACCCCGTTTCTACTTTCCAGACACAATGCTTGCGCACTCCTGTACACCTCTTGCTCCCCCTGCTCCTCCAGAGCCCATGGTGTTGCATTGGGAGCCTCAACAATGCCACTGCACTGCTGTGGGGAATGAAAGCGCATCCAGGGCTACAGACCAGTTACAGCACTGCCCATAGGTGTGTCTGCTGTCAGCCTCCCATTCATATGGAGAAGAAAGGAGAAAGTGTAAAGGAGAGAAGAAGGTAAACTCCTCCCACAGAGAACATCTGCTGAGCGCCACAGGTCCAATTTGCTAGAAGAGGCATTTTCAATTGCAGGTTCGAAGCACAAACTGACCTTGCTTTACCACCAGAAAAAGCAAGAAATCTACTGCGAATAACAACAAAAAAAATAAACTGTGTTACTAAAAGCAGGGTTCCCATTCACGCATCCTCTAGAAATATCTGCTGTGAATGAAACACGAGCACCTGATAAGCTGCTGCGGCAGCACACATTTTTCAGGCTGTTATTTCCACACGCTGTTACTTCCACATGACAAACTGCAAACTCCACCTTGCAATTTTATGTACCTCATTTATTTGGCTAATTTGTCAGCATTCTATCTTTCATCTTGGCCAAGACAGGTTTCATCTCAGAGCAATGACAGTGTAAACCATTTGCAGGTTCCTACAGCTAACCTTTCACTGGCACTACTAGCAAGGAGAGGTACAGGCAGCGTCATTGCTGTTGAACAGTCTCTGCTCTGTAACTGCCTTAGGTGTCTTAAATTATTTCAACAACTTCACAAGGCAGAAAAGGATGCTTAGCAAATATGCTGCCAATATCCTGACGACTGACTGAACAATTTCCATGAAAACCTCTACTCTCGCACTAAGAGCGGCACTGCAGAACAGATAGAGGTCTTCTCTTTGAATTTAGCTCTAGAACAAGTAAGCAGGTATCACTAAGCAACAAGATAAATGAAAAGCCAAGGTGTGGAGTTTAAATGGCTAAGCTATGTCTACAGAGTTAATGAATCGTCCTAATTTGCAAAAGGCTCTAGAGATTACAAGTCTAGTCACCTCTAGCCTCGTTCCTCTAGCTCAGAGATAAATAACTCACAATTTCATGAATTTCAGAACTCACAAAGCAACAGCCTGCCTCAGCCTAACCACAGCCAAGTATATCCAACAGGAAGGCTAATCATCAGCTGCTTCTCATGTAACTGCTCCAAAGAACCAGTGAGTTTTTGTGGTTAAAGGCCACAGACTCACAGAGTAGCTGAGGTGGTAAGGCACCTGTGGAGGTATCTGGTCTAACCCCCTGCTCAAGCAGGACCACCTGTAAGCACCTGCTCAGGATCATGTCAATATGGCTTATAAAACCTTCACAGATAAAACCCCTCCCACTTCTCTGGGCAACCTGTCCCTATGCTCAGCCACCATCACAATGAAAGAATGTTTCCCAAAGTTCAGACAGACCCTTTCGTGTTCCAGTTTGTGCCCACTGCCTCTGGTCCTGCCTCACATCCAGAACACGTAAGCCATACTAGAACTATGGCAAATGCTACCTCCTAAAAGGGCTCTGTACCAAGACAAACTGAGATCACCACCTCCCTTTCACTTTAAAAGGGCTGAAGGAAAAGATGAGAAACACTGAGTCTAAAGAGCCTGGGAAGAATTCGTGACATGCAGAAAACCCCAGACTGCAAGACAGCCCAAGTCACAAGCCCACTGATCAGACAGGGCCGTGAACCCATGCCAGGCTTGGGTCTTACCAACCAGTCCCTCAAAAAAGGCCTGTAAGTTTCAGCTTCTGCACGAGGACAACTTACAGTTCTTCCTCCTTCAAAGAAAGTGTTGATTTACAGTTGTCACAGTTCTCCTTCCAAAAGGAGAGGGTTTGACAAGACTACTCTCCACCATCCACATCCAAGATCAAGTCCGACAATCCTACAGAGCAGATATCGTTATAACAACTACTGAAATCCTTGGCTAATATGTAAGCAAACAACTGTTACCACAGACCTGTGCTCAGTTTATTTGGTGTTTCAAGCTGTACAGAGTAGCAACTTGATCTGAGTACCAAGGCTTCCTGAAGAAAAATGGAGTTATACCAAACACTTCATTAACATTTATGTAAGTAACTTTGTACAAGGTAGTTTCTTCAGTTTTTCTTTTTTAAAAATCCTCATTAAGGCTTAAATGAAGTAAAACAACAGAGCTCTAATGTTTCATGGGAAAAAAATTCTCATCCAAAATAATCCTACTTCATTTTACCACTAACCTTTTTATGAAGAGTCACTTCCTTCCATAGAACAAGCAGTTAGGCTTGGCCAATGAAAATGAACAAAACCTCATAAAACTGAAAAAAACCTAAGTTAAGTGTCATGGGGCAGTAGTACACATTCCTGCCAAACTTACCCATACTAATATAGAAAACCTGAAAACTTACAAAGAATATTAAGAAGCCTGCCAGTACAGTACAAGGAGTATACTGCAGAACACAAAACATTTAAACTCAGCAGAATTCTTCCAGAAATTGCCAGACTGCAGACTTACTTTCTAGACATGGGCTAGAATATAAAAACACTAGTCCTACAGAGCTCAAGATCTTCAAAGAGGATTTCTTGATGGCAAAGTTATAAAAGCCTACGTGAGGGTCAACACACAGGTCTGGAGCCCTGCACTGCAGGTTAAGTAATCTCTTCCAGCTGTTATCTGTAAAAATCAATAAAAGCAAAGGCAACTGAAAAGTACTGAGGAATACAAGTTATCGTCTATAGGTCTGCAAACACACAGGAAACATGGCGTTTGCTCAGTCCCACTTGCTGAAGCTCCAGGAATAGGAAAAAAAATATAAGGGTAAAATGCACAGGAAATGTCTCATTGGAGCAAAGGGTAGTCAGCTACAGGTGGCATAAGCAGGAGTAGCCAAAAGCAGTATTCATGGAGAGTGGCAAGAAACAAGTACAACTGTAGGCCTACTAATCTGACCTCAAGAGCATGCAAGACTGTAAAATGAAGTGCATAAATATATACAAGAGGAGTTATTCCAGCTAGATGTGCACTAGCAGGGACAACTGGCCCAAAATACACTCAGGCCTAATTTCAGCAATGTTCTTCAGCCTCACAGCAGAGTTGGAATGCAAATCAGCCTTCCAGAAGAGCCTGCATTGGAAAACACACTCAGGTGAGCAGAACATGCTTTATAAGGAAAAATAACTCCATTAGGAGCCCAAAGGAGTAAAGTCTAGACTGAATGCCTAAAAAAAAAGCTCTTTGTGTCTTCTGGCCTGATCCTTTTTTCATGAAAGGACAATTTTTCACAGAGTGCCTTTAACAGCTATTTAGGCTAGAGACTTCTGCATGAGTACCTTCCTTTCAGAGCCTTAGCTCCCACCTCTGGCAAGTCTCTGTGGGTCGGCTGTCCTTGAGTAATGCTGGCCCTTTGGGAAAAATACTGCACAATAAGGACACAGCTTGTACCTATAAATAAAGAAGCAACAAGAAGCAAAGCAATATCTAAATACCTGCTGCTGTCTACATATGTGGATTATGATCCTTGATTTAGAGAATGGGGAAAAGAAAAGCCACAGCCAAGTCTCACTGACATTGCTAATCTAAGCATTGCAGTAAACTAGTGTGCTCTCTCAAAACAGTAATGTGAATGCTGACCACAGTGAAAACACAAAGCTAATACCTTCTACATCTCAGAGTACACCAAGATTAACAGGAACTTTTTAGATACATTTTGGCTACACATGAATATCTTATATAAAATATATATTCATATTCTCATTACTGTGCTTATCCTGAATTTACAGCACTAACTTTCACCCTGCTTTGAAGTGCCACAGCTCCAAGGTAGAGCTGATGCCTTCATGTACCAACCAGTTGTTTCACAACTGTTGCTTAATCAGGAATTAAACAAAATGTCTAACTAGGGGAAAAAAAAGAAAAAAAATAAAACATAGCTCTAGAAACAATTACTCTCTTCAATTCCCACACTTTCCCAGCAGGAAAACAAGAACAGATCACCACTTTCCACCCTACCTGAAAATACCAAAGCCAAAGGCTGGCAATCTGTAGTTGCATGAAAGTAGTTTTCCTGTGTTCTAGTGCTGACGACTAGTAAAGTTAAATCTTTATCTGTCATGATAAACAGAAATCCAGTGTTACTCACAGATCGGGCAGACACTGAGCAATCTGATTTTTTAAGACTTCCAATCACTTAAGGGATTCTATTTTGTACTGTAAAAATAATTTGCATATCAAGTCTGACAGCAATTTTGCTGGTGACACCAAGTTCAGTCATGTGGTCAATACTTGAGAGGGACAAGATGGTGTCCCTGCCCATGGCAGTTGGGTTGGAACCAGATGATCTCCAAGGCATCTTTCAACCCAAACCATTCTACGGCTTTGACAAAAGTTGCTTGACCTTAACTTCTCAAACTTCTTAAAAGGGCAAGTGCACTTGAACACTACATCAAGTGAGATCTTACACGGTTTTGCTAGAGAAAAAAAACTGAGATGGTATGGTTATCACAGTTGGAGGAAAAAAAAAAAAAATCAAATCTAACTCTTTATTGAAAAATTCCAAGCACATTTAATTGGTACCTTGATAAGCCTCTGGCTCAAACTTTTGCTAACAACAGGGCAGCTTTCAGCAGAATCATGCTTATGGTACTAATGGACTAAGCCATTTTGGGAGACCCAGCTCTTTACAGGACCTGCAGTGTAGGTAATTCAGACTAGCAGGAGTACTCTTGAAGAACTCTCTGAAGTAAGCCTGAGAACCAGTTTCACTAAGCACCAGCAGGTGCTGAATGACCCTAAAATGCATTGGTTAATTCAATAGTTAAAAAATGCAAGCCACAAATTGAATGCATTGTTTATAGGACGGATTTAATAATGAGCATTTGCCTTATTTAAAGCAGCAGAGAACAACGCAGCTTCCCAAAAAAAGTCTTCCTGAGAATAAGCATTACCTAGGCTCAGTTTTAAGGTCTCTAAAGCTTTAAACAACAATCAATTCTTCAATTACAAACTACTGCTGAGTTGCAAGCTGCAGACATTAAGCCTACTTCCTTCCCCTCTCCCAGTCTGGGTTATTAGATACTTTACAGTCCATTAATTGCTTGCTTATAAAAAATTGTGGTAGGTTAAGCTACACAGTAGGTCAGTACCTACCGTCAAAGAAAGGCAGCAGGCTGGTCCTACCTGACCTGCACTCCTGTATGTCTGCCATTGACTGATGTACTAAGCAGCTGCGGAGTGCTCAGAACTGTCCCCAATACTGTTCCTGGACATTTGGTAGCTTTCTACCAGCTTGCTACATCACCTCTTGTGCTGTATAAGCCTAGTGGGCTGCTTTAGCTCGGAAATTTTTTTGCTTATACTTTCCTCACTGTTTCTCTCAGCAGCTTACATCTCTTACTTCTAGTACATAGTCACAGCAGCTTTTCAAAGGCTGCCTTTGGATCTGCTACAGAGTAATGATTATGAAGTGTTTTGCATATTGTAGCATTTTGTACACATTATTTCTGTAGTAGTTCAATAATTTCTGTAGTTCAATAATTTCTTCACTTGCTAAGTGAAACTGGCAACATTATGCTTCTGATGCTTTACAGAAATGCTGCTTTGGGGCAACATTTTAAATGTAAATAAAAGTAAAAATGCCATAAACTGTTTTCTAATTCTTTGTCTACCACATTGAAGTGTTATTGTCACTTTAACTGAAGAATATGCATAGTGGTTTTAATTCAAAGACTAATGCAGAGTAAATTATTGTGTTAACTATAAACAGTGCAGTAACTACTTTCTGCACTAACGGGTTTCTAGAAATCTGGTGCAATCCAGGCAATTCAATCATTCATTTCTCATTAGTTCAGCAGGACATCAACATAGTGTCATAAATAACTAGCACAGTACTTAATATCAACGTTTCTTCCAAAAAGCAGCTTTTTTCAGCCATTAATCAGACACTTGGTGAGGTAGTCCACAAAGTTTAGTTTAGGTACACTGAAATGCCCTACTTTTGCATCTATGTGTTACATGACTAAGTACACTTGAATGGTGTGCTGGAAAAAAAAAAAAAAACGCTATGGAAAAAGGTATTACTACATCTTATTTGTTTGTTTTCATTATTTTCCAGACTCCTTTTATGATATAATGACAACCTAGAAGGAACTTTAATAAAAACAGATGCAACTGAAGTTACTTAACATTTGAGTGTATCAGATTTCAAAGGTAAAAGACATACAACCACAGTGTGCATTAGTTTAACCTGAAAAGAATTTATACCCATCTCAGTTCCCACTAGACTAATTAAGAAATTCTGTTTCTGAAAGAAGTGTCTTTAGCTGTATATAACCATAGTGTACTACAACACTACAGCCTGTTTTGAATTCTGTGTGCTTCAAATTCAGTAGATTGAGATGATACTTTTTTGCCCTTTCAGGGTGAGGTACAGTAAACTACAGCCCTACCTATTTTTAAACACTTTATGTGCTCCCTAGAAAAACATCTACTGAAATACTCACATGACAAAATAAGCAGAGATTGGTAGTCTGAATTCATAAGAACAATGAAAAGCTTCATGAAGCATCACTTAATTCATTAAATAAGTTCCTATGTAAAACACTACCTTCAAATGTACCACACAGGGTAAATACTTCACTACTGCTTTTTAGAATAGCTTGAGTTCTTTCTTTTTAAAGGAAACACTTAAAACAATTTTTGAGAAAAAACTCCTGAAAAGAACCAAAACTTGTTCCAAACTTCCAACTCCTTGCTCTCTTTCTCCCTGCTCTAAATTAAGATGCATAAACCAGCCACAACAGAATTATCAGCTGTGGTCCACACTGAATTGTTTTCCTACAATTAAGACCAAAACAAATATAACTTTTCATCTGACAAGATATTTTCAAAGATAATTAAAACTGTATATGAAGTGTGTTTGGACAGCCAAATTGTTGATCTTCCTTAAATACCTTCCAGCAGTGAGAAGTTGGCAGCTGCATCTCAATTGGCTTTTAAACAACAAAACAGGACTCAGGAGATTAGCTTGATCTACTACTGGGATATGCCATTTCCTTAGTTTACATAAGAATAACGGTAATGTTTGCTCTGCTGAGAGTGAAATAAAGAGTCAGGACATACAGCAGGATTAGTTGACTGGATCATTCACTTTTGTAACCAGGCATACTTAGATGCAATCCCAATAACTAGGTCAAAGGAAATTCAAATTGCTGTCATTCGTGGTAAGCAAACTGTTTGTAAGGACTTAGGAAACTGACTAGTATTTTTAACTTCACGCTAGTAACTGCAAGTGTTATAATTCCAATAGTCTTTTTAAATCTCAAGAAGGCAAAAAATATTCCTTGTGTCATTTGATGCACAGAATTTACAGATGTAGCTTTTTTTTTTAAGTGCTGGGGGATTTAGGGGCATTTTTCCTTCCTGGTATTAGAAGATAAACCTCTAATTTTTTTAGGTCTCTAATCTCCCTACTGAACTGAAGTTTTCTCCTCTGAAAACCTCTTCCATACAATAGCATTCACAGTACTTAACTATGACTTTCAGAATCAGAATACGTCTTATGATAGCCAGGTATGTTCAAATACAGTTATAAACAGATTCAAGAGTCATTTCTAAGTATGTATGCCACAAGATAGGTAAAAGCAACGACCTGGAACAAGATAGATGAGATGTTTGTAGAGATGCAATGGAAGACTGAGTCTTTCACATAGCTACTAAATACTTTTTAAAAAGAGTGTCTGCCCTTGCTCTCCGTCTTTCCACTATCTGTTCTGCTCTTCTGTTGCACTGAGTGCTCCTTCACCTCTCCCATCTCAGAGAAAGAATTTGGGAATTGTGACCTTGCAACTTCACTTTGCAACATGGAATACTGTTCGTATAGCAGAACTCACTTGGTGTGCCCAAAAGACCGGCCACAGGAGTGTTTAGGCCACACCTGCTAAAGCCTCTATTGCCTGCTACTGTCAGCCAGCCAGCTTTGGCACTGAGATATTCTGCTTCCTGCAGTATACTGTGACTTATAGAGTATATTATTTATATATTTGCTGTCAACCGTATCATATTTTAACATCTGTCAGTGCATACCAATGATTTGCCTTCAGCCTCCATAAATATGGAACAAATCCCATTTAGCAAGGATGTGTGCCCAAGGCACACAGGTAGTGTCACGTCTGCTTTAAGTGGCTTCCTGCATTTTCTACCATAATAAACACATCCATGGGAACAGCTGAGTTCAGGTCTGCTCTCCTGTCTCAGTGATCAGGCACAACTGCTTAAATCCACGATGATCATTATTTGTGCTATACTAAAATGTGCAGCATCCAAGTAGAGACATCAGTTGTCTTCTAGAAACTTGCAAATATCATTTCTGCCCACAACAGACAGACAAACAAGCCCAGGTACAGCCTTTCAAATCTAAGCCTCCAACACTGACTTGGAATTAATTTTCTCTATTTTAGCATCTGGAGATCCCTGACAGACAATGGCAACGCCATGCTCGTCTGCACTCTCACTCTGCAATGCTGCCACACCACAAGCCAGCTCCAGGTTCAGGGAGCTCTAGACCCTGCAATGTAACACAACCCCCACCACAGCCTCCTCTGGGTTAGCCAACAACTCAACAATTTACAGCACGATGTGAGCCTAACCCCCCCCTTGCGCTTTCACTTTCAGTCTTTGCCACCACCACAACAGCAGGCTTCCCTCTGAGTCCCAGCTCCCACCCTGCCCTCTGTGTGGCTGCTTGGTGTGACACAAGATTGACACCAGATTGGGGACCACTTCAATTCACAAGCTTTGGGAAAAACCAAGCATTATCCTGGGTAGCAGTAGTGGGGACTCACTGCACATCCAAAGGCAGCATCTGGCCTGGTTTCTCAGAGACCAGCAGCCCTAGGACCATCTTCTGATTCATCCTCAGGAGAAGCAGGGACAGAGTGCAGCTAACCTCAGGAAGCAAAACCCATCATGTTCCCAAACTGCCTCTAAAGGACACAGCACAGAGGGGGAAGGTCACTTTCCAGCAACCACTCTGCTCAGAGCTGATCTCTGTGCACAAGAGAGAGGGTGTTTACTAAACCTTCACCCAATATATTTACTTAGACTGCCATTAGCTCAGAAACCTTGATGAAAAAGGTCAGAGAGCAGAATCACAGCAGAATGTAAATATAAAAAATTTCTACAGGTCAGCTAAAAAGTTCAGAAAACAGCCAGTAGGAAGAATTCCTTCACTCTTATTTCCTATTTCAAAAGTATCATTCTGGAAGAGCTTCCCAATGCCTTTTTACCCAAATCTTTGTATTCCCATCCACACAACGGCCTCATTTAATACTGATACGCACATAGTAAGGCTCTGTATACCTGGGTGATAGAGTTTTATTGCTGCATTTCCTCACACGGAGGTATTTTCAAGGGAAAGCTACTTTTAAAAAATGACAAAGCCTTGAATAAGAATTCTAGATTTCTCCCAAATTTGGAGAGCTACCTTATAGATATAAGTTTATCCAAAAGGAGGAAGTCTAAGGTGTTTCTGCCACTCTTACAATCAGACACACTGTACCTTCCCAGTTATCTTTTTAAAAATGCATCTGCATTCTGATACAGGTTACCAATCATGCAAAATGTGAATTCTTATGAGAAGAGAAACTGCAGCTACCACTACATTCAGCTGAGAGCACCTTTAGGGATGTGCAACACTAATGACACTGCTTGCTAACCAACTCATTGTCCCAATCCTACCTGTACACCGCAATTAGAGAAAGGTGAACAAAGAGGCCATTTTGTTCTTCTTAGGGGTTTAGCTTCACACCAAGGACAACCTGATAGTCTATACGTAACAGCAAGAAATGCTTCCTCAAGAGAGGCTTCAACGAAGACAGAAAAGCAGTCTTTCAGCTGAGCTGTGAGAGACATTGCTTTTCCATAGCCAGTGTATGAAAGGAAGTAAAGAGTCATCTCAGCAACAGGAACCTACATGAAAGTGAAAATTAGAACATAGGTTGATGTTTCCACATTAAACTTGCTGCCATATGAAATTTTGAGAGCACTGTACAAAATACGTAAAAATGCTTGGGCAAGAATTCCATAGGAGTTAGATGACCAAATGAAGCAGGAGAAAAACGTAAGAACTCTCTGACTATAGATACTGTACACTTTATCCTAGTGCTTTACAAAGCAATGCTATGCAACCATAGCATTTATCACAGTCCCTCCTACATAATTTTAGCACTTCTGCAAGTTTAACCCAAATGCTGCAAATGAACAGAGGTCTAAAATATTTCCACTCATGAGATTAATGACTAGAAAGACCCAAATAATGGTCTTAAAGATAATAACATGGGCTTATTATGACCTGGTCAGCACAGACTGCTGGCAGCCCAAGTAACTAAAGCAGGCGACATCCTTTAACCCATCAGTGGCAGGTAAGCACTAGAAGGAGATAGTCACAGGCTGCAAGGAAGACAGGACAGGGTGCCTAAGCTTGGTGGAGATGAAGAATAAGGCACTGGGTGCATGTATCAACCCTTTGAGATACCTGCTTTCCTTGGCATACCTTCACGGATGGAACTGCCACCTGCTTTTGTACTGGGCATTTCAGACCAAAGAAAAAGGCTTTTCGAAGAACTGTTGCAAGACAAGCAGGTAGGAAGAATTTCTTTACTGAAAGAGCAGTCAGGGATTGGAACAGGCTGCCCAGGCAGGTGGTGAAGTCACCATCTCTGGAGGTGTTTAAAAAACGGGTAGATGAGTTTCTTAGGGACATGGTTTAGTAAGGAGACAGGCACGGTTGGACTCTGTGATCTCAGAGGTCTCTTCCAACCTGGTGATCCTATGAGTCTATGAATGAGAGATCTGGCTAGAAGCGATGTTAGAAAAATACCTGAGGGATGAAGGGAGGCAAGGACTGGGAGGAAAGGAGCAGAAGGAAACGAAAGTGAGACCTTTCCAATCCTAGAGGGGATTTTCAAACGCAGAACCGCTCTAAATATAGCCTAGATGTTTCACACTGCGAAGAAGACCTAGGGCATGCGGGAGGCGGTGGGGACCCTTGCGAGGACCACAGCCCGCACACGGCCCCCCGATACCATGCAGATGAGTGAGCGGGTGAAGTGGCACCGCCCGTACCCGCTCGCCCGAGCCATCGCAACCTCCCAGCGTAGCTGACGGGCCCGGGGGAGCCTCAGCGGCGGCCACTGCCGCCCACTCGTGTCCCCTCCGGGTACCCCGGAGCCCCAGGGCATCGCCCCCACTTCGGGCACCCCCGAGCCGAGGCATCGCTCCCCGCCCAGGCACCCCGGGACATGGCCCCTATCCGCTCGCAAACCCTCCCGTGCCCGGTGGTGCCGCGGCCCCTCCTGTCGCTCACCAGCTGCTTTAGGTCCTCCTCGGAGAGCCCGGCGTACCGGTACCGCTGCTGCTCGAACTCGTACCGCGTGGTCTTCACCACCACGGCCACCCGCGACGGCCGGAACCCGCCCCCCGGCGCGGCCCCGCTCAGCCCGCGCAAGGCAAGCAGGCGCCGGCGGGCACCGCCGAGCCTCGGCGGCGCAGAGGGAGCGCCCGCCGCCCGCTGGCAGAGCGGCAGGACGCGGCGGGGAGCCGCGCGGCTGGCGAGGCAGAAGGAGCCGTAGAGGAAACCCCGCGCAGAGGACATGGCCCGGGCTCGCTGCGCCCCGCAGGGCAGGAGCGTACGACGGACGGGCGGGCGGGCACGGCAGTGCCCGGGGGCGGGTGCGCCCGCTTTGAGACCGCCTCCGCGCCCGGGCCGCACTCGGCACACATGGCACGGCCGCCCCGCCCCGCGCGCAGGCACGCCTGCGCCAATAGGGCAGAGCGCGGCGGGAGCTGTTCGTGCAGTGGGGAGGGGAGCCCCCAGCGCCGGCTGCGCATGCGTCCTGCGCGACCAACTGTGCTCGCCTCTGGGCGGGGAGTCCCCGCCCTCCCGCGCCTTCGGGACGCGCATGACGCGTGCGCGGGCCATGCGGCGGCGGTAGCAAAATAGGCGGTAGCAGCAGCAGTGGCGGCAGCAGCACCGGCAGTAGCACCAATACCGAAAATGTCGGCAATTAAACTCCCTGAAATACTCTGAAATACTCGTTTTGGAGTTTTAGAAAGCAGCATCCTTTATTTCAGCGCTGGGCGTGTGAGGGACTGATTCCCATCAATCGTGTAACCAGACAAGGGCTGGGGACAGAATGTACTTCCCACTTACGTGCGTGTGTACAAATGTTCCCAGAGATCTTATGTATATTACATTACTTAAAGTATTACAAACCTTACAATAGCCAAATCTCTTGCTAATTGGAATTTAGGAGCCAGTTCTCTCTCTGACCTTGCATTTTGGCTAGGGAAAGACTGCAAACAGAGGTGATGACAGAAGAAAACACATTTGTTCAGCACATATACTTAACACAAGACATTGTCATTCCTTTCTGAACAGTGTCTGGAAAAACACTATCTGAAAAAAAAGCTGTAACAAAAGATGCTCTAAGAAGGACATTCTGTCTTAACTTTCAAAAAAACTAGTTACTTAGATGAACTCTACCTTAGCTTAAATCAAAATATTCCAATTTTTGTACTAGTAACTGCTTCTGGTATCAGTGGTAGCAGTACCACCACCGCCACCACCACCATGCTATCCTGGCTCCCCTACCCCAAACCCCACTCTCTCCCTCTCAGCCCTTGGCCCTCAGCCCCCTCTGCACCCACAGTTTGTCAAATAAAGCTGTTTGTGTCCCCTGTTTTAGCGAGTGGTGATGGGAGTTGGTGCTAGGCAGGCTGTAGAAACCTCAAGGTGGAACTCAGTGAGCTGGCTTGCTTCCTGCTTAAACTTGTCTGAGGAAAAGCACTTGAGAAGTTAGAATAATATAGCAGGTTCTGTTTTTTACGAGAGTTAAATACTGTGACTTGTGAGGACGCGATGGGAAATGCTCAGTTTGAGAAGCCACACTCTTACCAATGGCTGTTCCTGTCTTTATGACATTTAAGGCAGTGCCTGAGGAAGCGTAGGAGAAGGCGATGCGATATGATTAAGGAAGCAAGGTTGGGAGCAGACCTGTGCAGCAGCACTGTGAGCACATGTGAAAAAAACAAAAGGAGTAATTGATCCTGAGTTAGTTTTTAATGTTGTAAGCAAGGTCTATAGATGTGCTGTGGGGTTTTTACAACATTGTTAACAACTGCCCTCTCAGCAACTGACTTATACAGGCAGAACTTCGGCACAGAAAGCCTCATATACGCACAGTTTCCTCTTTACTCACCTTAGGCCTGTCCCTTCCCTGCAGAAGTCACAGCCACTCACTGTGCAGGGAGGTTGAAGCTCTTACCTGTCAGTGCAGCACTTCTACGATGCTTTGCGAAGACAGTCTTAGGAAATTAGAGCAGCTAAAAGCGCTCAGCCCTTCCCTGCTCTTGTACAACAATACAAAAGCTCCATCCAGTCCTTACTGACAAGTGGATTTTCTATCTACTGATTAGCTTAGCCTTGAAGGAACCTACCACAAATCAGATTACCAGAAGAGTAATTAAACATAGCTAATTCCCTTGCTAACAAGAAAATGCCTCACTCTGTTTGACCATTAACTTTTTTACAAAGCAGTAGGTATTACAAGATCTTGCAGACCCAAAGGATGTAAGAAGTTTTGAAAATTTACAGCTTTGTTCTGAACGGTATCTATTTCACAACTTATTTGACCATTGAGCTGCCCCCCTTGGATTCTGTGCTTCATGTATTACCTTTTTGTATTGAGCTGGTTTGAACTGTTTTTGAAAACCAAATCCCCTTCAACTACTGTGGCGAGCTTGAATATGGAACACTATCTTACTTGGAGGCCATGCAATTGTCATGTTATGGGTTTTTTTAATTAATGCCCACAGCAAGCATTATAAGCATAGAATATGAAATATGTATTTTAAAATGTAAATTGAAAGCAGTAGATGCTATCTTAACATTCTGGAAGGCATGGAGCATGAAATGGTTCATCCAGGGTTCCCATAATGAAGTGTCTGACAAGGTAGCTGAAAAGTGCACAGATGGTTAATGCACCATTGTCAATGTGGAAAGTTTTAAACTTTCCCTTACACATAAAATTGAGTTTGTGAAATGTTACTTGCCATTTGCATCTTACTTTGTAAGCGAACCTACTTACAAAGTGTTCAGTAGATACTACTTCACATCTCTATTACACCTTCTGGTTTGAACATACGCCTGGTACACAGGAGTAAGACACAAGTATCTGTCAAGTGGCACCGCTGACTTTGAGGCACATTCACAGTTTGCAATATATGACATGTGCGCATGCCCCATCTTCAGTGACTTCAGAGCAACATACCCAATGCTTTGATGGACAGATTCGTTGAGAGAGAATTAAATTAACAAGCAGAGGCATTTTAGCCAGGTATCCTTATTGGATATGAGTATAGAGCAGAAGCAAATTCCCACTGTAATAACATTTTAAACCTTTGACTGATCACAATCAACTTTGGTTTAGACACTTCCTCATAGTAATGGACAATTTGGTACTGCCAGCAATAAGGAAAATGCTTCAGAGTAATGTCCTTTTTAGACACCAAGAAGCCATAATACAGGAGGTACATTTTCAGATACCCATGGAAAACCAGGTATCCCTAGTTCTCTGCATTCTTCAAGTTACATAGTGGGCTTTAGAAATTCCTATGTATTAAACTTAAAATAATTTATTCTGTGTCACAAACCAATGTAACTGGATGACCTAAGTAAATACTAAATTATTCCTAAATCATTATACTAGCTGCAAAACTGGCAATGGATGACTAGCAGTTTTACATAGGAAGATTTCCAAATGTAGCCTTTTTTCATCCAAAGGAATGTACATATTCCTTCTAGAGCAGTTAACAATCTAGGACAACTGCTCATTTCTAGTCCTTGTTGAAGTCTGTGAGTAATGCCTTCTTGTGATTATTCAGTTAATAACCAGTTATATAATTAACTAATCCAATCATTTACGTTCTTTAGACTTTCTTTATATTCTCCTAAGTACTGCTGATACTTGAAAATGATAGTTCTGCCTTTGTGTTGAAAAGGATAATGCTATCAGTGTTTGCTGAGATCACAGAGGAGGAGGGAAAGAGATCATCACAGTAACATCCCAAAAAACTAAGTTCTCGGATTTTAAGCCTAGCTGACCACAGCTGTTAATTCGGAATATAGAGAGGAAAACAGCAGACAAATGCTTAAGAGAATGTGTCACTTGTGCAACACATCAGAATCTTACAAGACAGGGAGATACACTACCAGCTGTAGCCTGATTGAATTTCTGATCCCAGATTCTACCAAGGTTCTATTTTGATTGCAATATATGAACTCTTACCAATGATTACATACTTGTGTCATATAATTTGCTCTATAAGTTCCAAAACAGAGGAGGATGCTTCAGAAAAACTAAAATAAATGCAGTTATTGTTATGACTACAAATTACTGACTTTTTTTTCACACAAAATAATGAGTAAGGGCAAGCTTACTCAAGTCCACAGTTTCAATAGTATTTGTTTTAGTAAACAGAAATTGACTTTTCTACTGT
Source organism: Neomorphus geoffroyi (assembly GCA_033558235.1). NCBI lineage: Eukaryota > Metazoa > Chordata > Aves > Cuculiformes > Neomorphidae > Neomorphus > Neomorphus geoffroyi. The sequence goes on from JAUMJM010000048.1 coordinate 6,299,448, forward strand.
TCTTCATAGTCTTTGTTTATGCAAAGCAAGCTACGCTATCCCTGAAGCAGATTAACAAAACTGACTTCAACGTTTCTATACAACTGCTGTAGAACAGGCAATGTGTGCTGCTTCTAGATTTTTCCTGTCAGCACACCCCAGTGACAGGTCCTCTAAAACACAGTTACAGAAAACAGGATCTTCTTCCCCTCCTCGTCCATGTTTTAGTAACACTAAACTGTAGGCTGCCAGTTGCACTGGAAGCAGCATCAAATGTGCTAGCTATTTTCCCTATATTCATTCATTCAATAGAGATATTACCAAGCTCTTAAGTTCATCCAGTTTGCCTAAACTAATTCAGAGGTCAGTAAAGATTGTTACATGAAAACCTGTGTGACAAGACTTAGGAAGAGATACAAACACCTCCATAATGTAAAATAAGCCACTTAGGCCATCCATTCGAGCAGATTTGGCCAGAAACTCATGTTTAGTGGCAGATATCTGCATATGTACCCTTATGTTACTATATTGTTAATTTTCCCTCCTTTTGAAAATTACTATAGTGGTAGATTAGAGCATCCAGCCTTCCATTCCTTATGTGTATTAATCAGTTACTGGGATTTGTTAGAAACAAATAAATTAATAAGTGAATAAAATTAATATGAAAACAAACAGGTTGCTGCACAAACAGCAAAATTAGTGATGTTTGGTTTCGTATGGATTTGGATCGCGTCACTATACTCCTCTTCAGGCTGCAGTAATCCCAGTTATCCATTCTTTTGTGGTTTTACTTTCTCTCCCTCCCAGCAAATTCTGCAGCTTATTTAGGAGCAAGAAAATGCCTCTCATCCCCAAAAGCCTCACAGAAAATACCAAGCTTGCCCTGAAACTTTTTCCTCAAAGGATACTTTCCTCTGAGTTCTGTCACTCAACAACCGCCAATTTTCATGAAAAACTTAAACTACCTTTGAGCTTTCTACCTGTCCAGTTTTTCTGAAACTGAACAGTGGGTTTGAAGTGGGTCTGGCAGATAGATGGACAGAGTTCACAACTGTTTAAATCTTGTTTCCTTTCAAAAATAGACTTGAAATTCTGCAGCATGGAAGGAACTGTCTATAGGAAGCTCTAACTGAGACAGAAAATAAAGCAACTAGTTACAAGGGATCTAAAGCTTTAAGAAAATTGTTTAATTTTCAGGCACAGACATTGTTGCTCTGGCCATCATAAAACTACAACCTTTTCATTTTTAGAACCAAGTTATTATATTACATATTAGCATGCTTTCAGTCTTGAGAAGCAATGAATTTTAGTGTAATGAGACTAAATAAAATAAATACAGTATTAGGATCTCAAGAGAAAAAATTCGTGCCATAAATACATCTGCACATACATGTATTTATATGTCCTGTATTACCACAGTATCCAGACTCTTCAAAATAAACATCTCTTTTCCTTCTAAGCTTTTAGGAGACAGAGCTTCATGTTTGAGAGTGTGTGAGTGCGCATAAGCATGTGTTTGTGTGTGTGCTTGTGTATACACGTAACAATCTTGAGAAGAGGCAGATCAAAAGAAAATTGGTTTATTTGTGAATGATCATAAGCCTTGTTCCTTATGTGGTGGGAGTGAATGACTAAGTTTAAGTCCTGTGTCTGCTAAAGTTCTGTTATGCCTGCCCAGGAACGCTAATTCATTTGCCAAAGATTTTACAGCTGTAGTAGAATTTAGAGGCATGTCATGAAAATCAGGTGCTTAAATCCTGTTTCATGAAAGGCTTTGATTATCAGGACAGACTTTGAAATCAAACTCTGCATTCACTGCACAGCCAGCTGAACTCCAGGGCAGAGTTATCACCATGACCTGTTGCTAAATACATAGGGCTGCTGTGTTTTACTACTGCTGAAGTTTTTATAACATGGGGCTTTGTTCCCAAGTATGAGTCACAGCTATGAAATATGAAGGTCAGTGATGTAAATATTGTGAGGATCAGGAGTGAAGCAGATGGAAAGGGACACAATGTACAGCTAGTTATGCAAAGAACATTTTTGTTATCAGCAGACAGAAGAGCCAAAGAGAATCCCAGTGGTTCCCTGTTTAACACAGGTGCTCTGTTGTGCAGCACTCCCCTTTTCCTGAAGACAAGAATCCAGTTCCACTTAAGCTTACTGTCACACAGATGTCAGACAAATGCTGATTTTGGCAGGCTATTTAGGAGTCAGTGTAATCCAGATGCTACTTCAGTTTCATCAAAAATCATTAGGGCTAAAGCCCAACTAGAACTTCAGCTGGCCAGTTCGGTCAAAGTCAATAAAAAGAACTTCTTCAAATGTATCAACGGCAACAGGAGGACAAAGGAGACTCTCCCTCCCTTGCTGGGTGCAGAAGAGACAGCAACAATGAGGGATGAGGACAAAGCAAAGGTACTTAATGCCTCCTTTGCCTCAGTCTTTATTTCCAAGGAGGAAAGTGCTAGGGATACTCAGCCCCTTCAGCTGAAGGTGCAGAGAAGGGCAACGAGGCTGATGAGGGGGCTGGAGAATAAGACCTACAAGGAGTAACTGAGGGAACTGGGGTTGTTTATCTTGGAGAAGAGGAGGCTGAGGGGAGACCTCATCCCTGTCTACAACTGCCTGAAAGGAGGCTGTGACGGGGTGGGTGCTGGTCTTTTCTCACAAGTGACAAGCAATAGGACAAGAGGAAATGGCTGCAAGTTGCACCAAGGGAGGTTTAGACTGGACATTGGGAAGAATTTCTTCACAGAAAGGGTGGTCAGGGATTGGAACAGCTGCCCAGGGAGGTGGTGGAGTTGCCATCCCTGGAGGTGTTTAAAAAACAGGTAGATCAGTTTCTTAGGGACATGGTTTAGTACAGAGATAGGTACAGTTGGACTCGATGATCTCAGAGGTCTCTTCCAACCTTATGATTCTATGATTCTATGATTCATCTGGATGCTAATCTTGACAGGGTACTAACAATTCAGGAAGAAGCTTGTATTCTTCCAAATCCATCCATATGTTCAGATGGGAAGACTAAACCATAATTTAACTCTTCAGATATGATGCAGGTTTTAAGATTGATAAATCGTTACAATTACCTTAGTTAAAAGGACTTAAGATAATTCAGAAATGAAGTTTCAGCTTGGGGATGACAAAGAAATAATATTTGGTAACCAACAATATACAATATACAGAGTTGCAGCAGAATGATTACAGACATTTTCTTTATCTTTTGACACAATTAATAGAAAACACAGAACATAAATGCTGTCTGTACTCTGCACAGGCTTATGAATGATATCTTAAGTCTTAGTTCACAAAGGGCATTAGAGAGAATTTGTGTTTCCAGTTCCTCATAAGAATCGTTAAGTAGTAGACAGTAGTTTGTGGAATCAGTTTTACAGAGTGACTGTGTCTTTGGCACTTTTAGGATTATTGAACGTAGTAAAATGTGTAACATATCTATTTCAGGTAATGATGCTGTTTAGGGACAGCTACAGCTAAGGAAGAGGTAATTGTAAATAATCTCACATATTTAAGAGAAATTTTAATGCAGATATCCAGTTATACTGTGCAGACATTTATTTGTGTATAGCAAGTGGACAATTAACAGTGTTTTGTGTGACTGAAAAGATGTTTATGAGTGCAAGCAGACACAATTTTATATCTAAAACATCTTATGCCCCTTAGAACTGGCTTGCAGTTCTTCATGGTGAATTCTGGTGGCGATTACAGCTGTAAAAGGCTGATAGTGGTTCTTTGATCTTTTACAAAATTCTGCAACCAGTATACAAATCCAGATATTTTCAAAACCTCTTATGAAGGTGCATTTCTACAGGCCTTGGTCATGCTGAACTGCCACTCTCAATTCTGCTTATATGAGCTTACAAAGAGAATGCTCAATGTTACCACACAATTTTAAATGTTTTCAGTGAAGGCTAATTTAAAGTTTTCCAAATGTATCTTTTAACTAACAGATGAAAAGTAACATGTATCTCTTCACATCTATTATTAGTTCATGATTATGTGGTTTTATACATCAATATGATGAATAACATTTATTCACTATAAAATTCCTTACTTCAATAATGCATCTAAATATATTTAGTTCTAAAATCTGAAGCCTTTGAATACTTTTTGAATGTTGAAATCATTTTGTCATTCTGGACATGGTTTAGTGGTGGAGTTAGCAGTGTTTGGTTTACGGTTGGACTCAATGATCTTGAAAGTCTTTCCCAACCTAAATGATTATTTGATTCTGTTATCTCAGTGCAAAGCAGGCTGACTGGAATCCTCAAAAGTGCATTTCAACTTCTTTTTCAATGTGTTACACTTAAGTTATCCCTAAAATTAATCTTTGCTTGAAGGTCATAAAGCAAAATGCATCTTATTTCATCCCTCCAGCGACTGCTGAGTCAGCTTAGACATCTTGGGAAGATGAGTTCCCAGCCGTGCTGTTGTAACTCTGGTAGGTGTCATGAGCAGACTACAGACTGCCTGCGGCTCCATCTAGAATGATCTGAAAAAGATTTTTTTAAAAATCTTGCTTATTTGAGTGTATTCTTGTTTTGGAACAACCCAGGATTTCATAATACCAAAGCAGCAGGTTAAAGTCTGCATATGATCAGTTCCTGGTTTAGGTAAATATCTAACTAGATAACACAGGATTATTCACAAATATTTGAGCATGTGAATAGTGAATGAAGCCTGTGACCCCCCATGTCAATAAGGACAAGCACATAAGCACTAAGGATTGAGATGTCTAAATAGGACAATGTGGCTGGGATGCAAATCATCTCACTCTCTAAGTGAACACTGTCTTAACACTTCATAATAGATGCTCAGTAAGAAATCTAATAATCCAATAGATGCTCACTAAGAAATCCAACATAGCTTCAAATAACTGATTGGTCATGATAAAGTACCTGGAGAGGGTTTCTGTGAATAATTTCTATGACTCTGACTAAGTAGAGGCAGACACATAACATTGCTATGTCAGTATCGGCTTAAAAATTGCTGCTAACATCTGGCCACTGCTGAGTACTTACTAAAAGTTTTAGATCTCTTACAGGTGAAATGAAAGGTCTTGAGTCTGTCAGAACATTAAATCTGATCTCCTCCCTTTTCTGATATGTCTGCATTTAAAGCCAATCAGAGTTGTCTTTTCTTCTCTGTTGTAGAAGTTACTGATACATGCTGGAAAAAGTACAGAAACTTAGACTCCAACAAAGAAGTTAATTCTTAACTTTTCCACAGATTTAATCACCATTAGGTATGTGTGTGTGAATTAGATTTATGACTGGAAATCCTTAACTATCGGTAAGAATTTAAATTAAACTGACAAGAAATGTCAAACAAAGAAGTTTTTCTGGAGTTTCTATGGTGCTGCTGAACAGTAGTTCCTTTAAGAACTTTATAAGTATCTTACTTAAAAATAAAAGACACTCTTGCAACATTTTAAACCTAGATAAACACCAGCAGATGACAGAGTCTTAATAAGGCCAACATGGGAAGTGTGTGTATGGTGGACTAGAAAAAATCTCTAAAATAAAACAAAGATTGCATTTCCGTGATATGATACTGCCTGGCTCTCAACACCAGTCATCTCCAACATCCAGATGATTCCTTGTGGACCCACATGGGATATATTACATCTTCCCACACTGTGGTCTTCTCTTAAGGTCTATGGCTACTTATGGAAAGACCTCTTGACACTTACCCAGTCCTATAGACCAGCATCTTTGAATTCACCCTAGTATCTTCTAAAAGAAAATTCCATGCCAGGAAAGAGAGGACACCTCAATCAAAAGAGAAGATCCCTCAATCAGGATGAAGTTAGGAGAAGATTTTAGAGAGTAAGGTGCAGGAGAAGAAATAATGCATAAAACATTCCTTTGCCTAGTGACACTGTCATCCTTGTCCCTCACATGTACTTTTCCAGCTTCTTTGTTCCCCCTTGGGGGTAAAAATAAAACAAATTCCTGCAAAATCATAAACAAGAAAAAGGTGGAAATCATAGGAATTGTCTTACCTAGAGCCCCATGCCAGTCTATTGCTATGACCGGCAATTCATGCTCCTCTGTGAAATAAATGACTTATGCCTCTAAGGAATAACAGTTCTTACTAAATACTAAAAGAGTATTTCTGATCATAGACTCATAGAATCATAGGATGGTTTGGTTGGAAGTGACCTTAAAGATCATCCAGTTCCAACCCGCCTGCCATGGGCAGGGACACCTAATGACCATGATGGAAGCAGCCCCGGTTTCTAAATGTAAACAAAACACATTCTTTTGGACTAAGGACAAAATCTCCTTATGACTATGAAGAAAACACAGAAAAATCTCTTATGAGTGTCAAAAGCAAGGAGCAACATTTTCAGAGTGACTTGAATCACTTACTACCAATAGCAAGCTTAAGTGTTGGGACTCTAACAGGTCTGCATACTGGCAGGATTACTTTTTGAACCTGTCATAGGAAACTCTTTTGTGCTAAGAAAAGATAGAGAGAGATGGGCACCCGTCAAGAATTGCAGTGTCTGCGTTAGAGAACTGTCGATCCAATAATTACATGTGTAATTTATGTATATTATGAGTGCAACTCAGTACTCACACATGCTGAGTTTATAACTGCCTGTAGTCAAAGTGCTTAAAAAACAGGACTCTGAAGAGTTTGTCTACACAGATACTTGACAAAGGCCTGCCAACATACAGGAAAGCCCCAAAAATGATGGTTGAGATGGAGTAGCAAAGCAGGAGGAGGTAGTGGCAACAGCTTACTCTAATCTTCCTGGTTTTAGAACATGCTCAGGGCACAGACCTATGCTGTGGTATGTCCTCTTTGACCACAGGGGTCAGGTACAACTCCTTGCCTACTAAGAGACCATGCTCCCTTACTAGGATGTTCTAGCTGCCTGGCTAAGGGGAATTCTCTGTTGTGCTTGTTGAAGCAGATCTACCACACAGCAAAGAATGTTCTACAAGTCTAAGGAGAGGAAAAATGAAAGAGGAGAGGCATGGAACTGTCTGAGGCCAGCAGCATTCCCCTCAGAAGGGAGCAGCCTCAGTCCAGTCATTCACACATTGCCACATTACCATTTATCCTTGTTTTATTTGTTAAATTATTTAGTGAGAAAATTTTTCATATGTTTAATAAAGAATTCTGATCATCTTTTCTCAGCTAGGTATAACAAAGACAAATAATGGAGGCAAACATAGTTACAATACTTAACAGAGAAATCAATTAGCAATGAAAGATATGGCAGTAGAGATTTGCTTGACTTTGATCAGACTAGAAGTTTGCTATGTAGTCTAAATTCACCTCTTCAGATTACCTTGTGGTCAGTGGGAAAAGTTAAGTACTTCACAGAGAGTTATTGATCCTATCCACTCTCAAAATCTGTTTAAAGACAAATTGTTCTGTTCTTCTCCACTTAGATTTACAGAGCAATTTGCTGGTAAAAATATCCAAGCTTTAACTGGTGAAATATGATCTGATAACAATACCAGGTACAGCAACTTATTCTTTATGGACTATATGAAATTAATATCTCTACTTCAAAGAAAAGCAATTCAATTAAGAATTTAAAAAATATTGGAGTAAATGTCTATGCTGTGGCCAGTGACTCTGCTCCTGTACTCAGCACTGGTGAGGCCGCACCTCGAGTGCTAGGTTCAGTTTTGGGCCCCTCATGACAAGAAAGACACGGAGGTGCTGGAGCGTGTGCAGAGAAGGGCAACAAAGCTACTGAAAGGGCTGAAGAACAAGTCCTATGAGGAGTGGCTGAGGGAAATGGGGTTGTTTAGCCTGGAGAAAAGGAGGCCAAAGGGAGACCTTATAACTCTCTACAACTGCCTGAAAGGAGGTTGTATTCAGGTGGATGTTGGTCCTTCTCCCAAGTGACAGGCAATAGGATGAGAGGAAATGGCTTCAAGTTGCACTAGGGGAGGTTTAGATTAGACATCAGGAAAACTTTCTTCTCTGAAAGGATTGTCAGGCACTGGCACAGCTGCCCAAGGAGTTGGTTGAGTCACCATCCCTGGAGGTATTTAAAAGATGTTAGATGAAATGCTCAGGGATATGGTTTAGCAGTGGACAGGTGAGATTGAACTCAATGATCTCAAAGGTTTTTTCCAACCAAGCGATTCTATGATTCTACTAAATTTGTAAAATGGCAGAATCTCTACTACCTTATACACCATCCTTATGCAGCATTAGCATCCCATTGATGTTCTAGTGAAGAATTCTGTGTAAAAAAATTCTTACAAAAGTATCTTGCATACATACAGAATCACTTTAATGTTCATAATGCTTCACTTACTATGTGTAACATATTTGTTTTCTTCTTCAGTGTTCAGCATTAAAAATAATTCTCATCAGGGTTTTTTGAGACAAAACAGGTAGACAGAATAAAATAAGATGCAGGCATACTTTCTTATTACATTTCTTGTAATGAAACAGTACTGAGAGCTTATGCTTCTTAATGTTTACGTAGTCTTAAAGAGAGGTAATCTCTGAAAATTTCATCAATAAAAAGAAGACAACTTATTCACGTACATCCTTGAATGAAAATGAAGGCATGAAAATTAAAGATTTAAACAAATGTTTTTAAATATGCAGGATTTGATCTCTTGCATCCAAACCAATTTTTCTATCCTGGTATTTAAAACTGACCTCACTCTGTTCAGAACCCATGAAGTATATTTTCTTCCTGTTTGGGAAATGGGAGTTCCAGGACTGGCATGTGTAAGATGTGAATGTATGCATGTAAAGTGGGACTTGGATACCAGTAACTGGAATCTATGCAAAATTACAAACCTCATGGTTCTGAGAATAATAGATTAAGATAAAGCATGAAATGCTAGAAGGTATCAAAAAAGTACTTGAATGGGATTGTTAGAACATGTAAAGACTGATTTCTTTTACTGTCTTCTTGAACATCAACTTACTCGTATTGTCTTAAACATGGATAAGATGCTGTTTCTGCTCAGAGCCATCAGCCTGCACACTGCACTACTCTTTCCACCTACTTGTATTACTGTCTTAAACATTAGCTGGAGAGCTGTGGCTCCTGCTGGGCTGACTGTGCAGTTGCAGAGGAGAGGAAGGAGGTGCAGCAGCAGGTGCTGCCCCCCTACACCTGACTGTAGGTTCACACAGAGATTATTCTGGCAAGGATCTGTTGAACTGCCATTGACTCTGGAGCCCCCAGCCATAATTCCAGAACTTTCCCAAAGGAGCTTCTGTGCATGCAATGATTAAAGAATTTTTACAACAAGATCACTCCTCATATGCTAACAGGGCATCACCTTGTCCTATAAGTAGAAGCCCGCCAAGAAGGCAGGTGCGTGCCCACCATTCCATGATACCTGCCTGAAGACGTGCTGCAGAAGAACCACAGGGCCACATGCTCCTGAAGACCACATTATCCGGAGGCCCATGGAGTGGTGATGGTTTTTCTCTTCCCCCTTGTTACCCTTTTATTTTTCTTTCTCACTTCAGACTACATCTCTTTTCCATGGCACTCCAGTGTGTTGGATCAAATCTGAGTTGTGTTGTATTTTTGCCTAGCTACCCTGAGGCAGATTGAGATCTGTTTTTGCAACTTTGAGAAATTGCAACTCGGAATGCACAGCCCAAAATTATCACTGTTTTGAATTTACCCTGGCAGATTTGACAGTCTCCAATTTGCTGCCCATACAACAAAAGACCCTTCCTCTCCAACTGTGCAGGATGGGGGGCCTGAGCACTGCTGGTGTTGGAAGTGGGACCTTACCAGAACTGCAGTCAACAACTGGACATAAATGACAGACAGATGCTTAAACTAAAAGGTCAAGAAAAAAACTACCACCTGACCCTCATATCTCAAAATCTGTTTGCTGGCTGCCATGTGCATATTTGTATCAGAAGCCTCTGCAACTCAAAATAAATATTTAACTTATAAATCTGTTCTCTCACACTGCTTTGACATTCCCTTTCTCTCTCTCTTTTTTTTTTAAATTTTTTTACCTTAAAAGACCAGAGAGTTCTTATCATCATAAATTCTGGAAAGAATCAAGCTTCATCCAGAGTTTTCAAGTTACCAGAAACACTTTGTAAAGTTAATAGTGTTCATTTAGGGATTACGGGGGAATGTTCGATTATCTGTGAGATATCCAAGGAGATTTCAGAGCTAACAATGTTTCTATTTCCTAAACAGAAAAAAAATACTTGTGAGAAAATGCTGCACAAAAAAAGCATCATGCTTTCTTCAGAGCAATGAATGCTATTGGACTGTAGTTAAATGACAATTAACAATGGGATCAAGCACTGTAAACTGCAATCTGTTTTACAAAAAGGGAAGAAGAAAAAGCTTGTTTCCTTAAGCAGTCACTTGTAGCTGTTACTCATACATGACCTGATTCTTGTTGAGTAGCTGTTAAAAGAGTTTATAATATAAGGGCAGTATATTAGTTCTAATGCTGTGAGCAACAACTAAAACTCCTGTAGTGCTTCCATTAGAAATCTGAACGTAATTGCCAGCTCCTGTATCCACTATAGCAGTGTAGCACAAGCAAGTGAATTTGCCCCAGAAATGTGACTTCTTTTGCTAAGATACAAGAGCTTTTAAGTCTGACAGCTGTTTCTGCCTTGCTTTCTGCAAATGTGACCTCAGCCTTGTTGTGTATTAACAGCTTCTTGAGTAGGATTAAGTCAGCAGCTTGCACCTTACATCTTGTTTTAGTTGCATTCTTCACTTGGAGCAGCCTATATTTTTGTTATGTTGAAGAAAGCTGGCAAAACTGGTGTGTGATTCTTCACCTGCAAATTTCCCAGAGAGGAAGTTGTTACAGCTGATCAAGAATCAGTGTTTTAAATGAAGTTAGCCACTACATAATAAATATCTTATTAAACACATTACGATTCAAGCCATCAGTGACTACCTAAGTACTGATGTGAATGGACTCAGCTTTCACTTACTCAAGTGACAACTAGTACCTTAATACCTCTAATCAATTCTACTGAAACATACTGAATAAACCCTTAGGTAAAGCTGACAATATTAAAACTTCTCAGCCTTTGGTTAAAAGAGTATTCCACTGCTACAAATATGTGTAGATACTGGATCTAGCAAAACCTGAACAGTAGTAAAAGTACTAAAAGGAATTACCCAAAAAGGGGTATTGGCAATAGATGGAATTTATAGACAGGATAGGGGGAAAAACTGAAAGGTACAATTTTCATTGCTTACAAGAAAATATCCTGAAAGTAATACAGTATTCCCAGGAAAATTTCTGCTTACCAGATCCACTGCTGCTCACTTGAGTTATTTTTTCATCATCTTCATCATCACTATCACAGTTAAATGGCTGAAAAGCTATTTCTGACTCTGTGTCTACTTGATGAGCATCTGGCTCTTGCTCAGCAAAGCTTCGCAATGCCACAAGGCGGTGATGTATTGCTGCGTACAGGCACCCAGTGTCTTTTGAGCTTGCCTGCAGAATATAAAACATATACGGTCCAAACTAACCAAGAAAAATCACTATTTTTCACAGAGAAGCTGACTGAGAAATTTTCAAAAGTAAGGGAAGAGCTGTATTTTGTCTTTTTTAATCAAAACAATCCATTTAAGGTTCACACTTAATTCATTTCAGAAAATAAATTTAAATACAATTAAGGTCAAGTTTATTTAAGGGGTCTGAGTTTTACAATATGTAGCTGCTTATTTTCTCTATAGCTAAAAGAAACACAAGCTTAAAATCATTATTTCCCTTGAAGAATGTCTCGGTTTGTACTGAGTACTTTATATTCCAGACAATTCCTGAATATGGTTCTAGAAGTAATAAAGCACTGAAATGTCAATATATGTATTGTACTTGGGTTTACAGAATAAATAAGTCTTTAAAACCCAACTACAAAAAATTACATGTGAGTATAAAATTTAAAGATTCCATGAATTCTGCTGCTATTGTTGAGTAGAAGATGAGCATCATCAATAAGGATACAGAGAACCAGACAAGGCGGCATTTTGCCCGCACATAAAACCTTTGAACAGCCATGTCTTGACTACTGTGTTGAATTCTGGTCACCACATCTCAAGTATATAATAGAATTAAAGAAGGTAAAGAGAAGGGCACCAAAAATGATAAAGGGTGTGATGCAGCTCCTTATGGAGAACTGAGACTCTGCAGTCTGAAGAGAAGGATGAGGAGGGTTTTCAAAATTGTAAAATTGACAGATGAAAAAGTGATGGATGAACTATGGTTCAGCTGTTCAGACCACACACAAAATGCAGTAGGGTGCGCTTCATGAAAAGAGTAGAAGATTAATGTAAAATAAAGTGCTTTAGAGTAAGAACAAGAATTTGCTACCTCAGGAGAGAGTGGGGCCAGACAGTATAAACTATAGTTTATAGTATAGCAATAGAAGCTATGTGAATTGGGAAGCAGCAGCAGATGCGGGTTGCCTTTCGTGCAAACAATTCTCTCCCTACAGCCAGGCAAATAAGAAAGCAGGTCAGAGTTGTTAAAGTGTCTCAACTGCAAATGTAATTGTCAGTGGAGAAATCCAAGCTCTCAGTATAACACAGCTTTTTCAGGAAAAGTAAGGTCATAAATATGAAAAAGGCAGCTATTCAGTCTGATCATTTCTATCTGTAGATTTCTACTGATTCATTCAAATCCAGAGTTCCTTTGTCATTTGAGTCTGATATGGCCAAGTGCAAGGTCCTGCACCTGGGCTGGAGCAATCCCAAGCACAAACACAGGCTGGGTGGAGAATGGATTGAGAGCAGCCCTGAAGAGAAGGATTTGGGGGTGCTGGTGGATGAGAAGCTCAACATAAGCCAGCAATGTGCACTTGCAGCCGAGAAAGCCAACTGTATCTTGGGCTGCATCAGAAGTGCAGGTCAAGGGAGAGGATTGGGCCCCTCTACTCTCATGAGACCCCACCTGAAGTACTGCGTTCAGTTCTGGAGTCCTCAACACAGGAAAGACAAAGATCTGTAAGCGATTCTAAAAGACGCCATGAAGATGACTAGAGGACTGGAACATCTCCCACACAAGGACAGGCTGAGTTGGAATTGTTTAGCCCAGAGAAGAGAATGTTCTGGGGAGAACTTACAGCGGCCTTCCAGTACTGAAGTGGGTCCTACAGGAAAGCTGGGGAGTGGTTCTTTATCAGAGAGTGCAGTGATAGTATGACAGGATGCAGTTTAAAGCTCAAAAAGGGCAAATAGAGATCAGATATTAGGAAGAAATTTTTTACTGTGAAGGTGGTGATGCACTGGCACAGGTTGCCCAAAGAAGCTGCGGTTACCAAGTCCCTGGAGGTGTTCAAGAGCAAGCTGGATGAGGCTATGAGCAACATCACCTAACGGGAGATGTTTCTGCCCATGGCGACCCCCCTGCAGAGTCAGTCCTGTGCTCAAAACTGGGTAAATACTTCAGGATCAACCCAAAGGAGTCTTGTGGACTGCCTTCTTTGTAGCTGATATCATATGACTCTTCTGCCTCACTCAGGAGAAGTCCTTTGGATCATATCCCTGAACCAACCTGTATCAACCATTCATGTGGTATGGGAAAAACAAAATTAAATGGCAGTTAAAAGTATCTGCTGGTGCTGTGGAGGGGTGGGCTCCACTGACTACAAGACCAGCTTGATCGCCGTGCCAAAGCTGTGGTGATGCCTGCTGGGGATCTCATGCATTGACCAACCTGCCTGCCACTCTCCTGAGTCTCAGTGTCAGTTTGGGTGGATACCAGCCACTTCAGTGACAACCAAGGAAGCAGCTTCCTGCAACCTTTGCTGTACACATACAGCTGTGATGTATCTTAGTTTCCTAATACACATCTATTTTACTGTCCAAAAGTGCCAGGACATAATTTAAGGAATATTTACGTCTATATATGCTAGAAAAACAGCAGCACATCTGGAAATCTTGGACATTTCTCATTATCACTTGAAGACCAGCTGTGCAGCACAGCCACAGTTCAGTCAGTCACTGTTTGGAAGTGATACTGCTTGCACATGGAGTGGTGCATGGTGCTTTGAGTGTGTATGACTTGTGACGCTTCCTGGAAGTGATTTGTTTTTCTTGCTCAGGAAGCTGAACCTTGCCCAGGGAAGTCTACTGGGGAAAGTGCAGACATCCTTAAACTCTGGTGGACACTCTCCCCTTCCAACCTAGGACATATATGCTGTTTATTTCACATTTCCATCCTCAACTTATCAGCTTTTGCTAGACAGAAACAGGATTCTCAAGATTATTGTCTTATATATTGCCAATGTACAATATTGTCACATTGCTGTCCTCAACTAAGAAATGGAGGTCTTACGCTGGATGGATTATTGCAAGCACCATGCCGAAGACCATGGCAGAAAGCTGCTGCCTTGTACCAAAGTAACTTATGAATATGGATCTCCCTGTGTAGAAATTCTTACAGTGTTGCTTCCACACGAAAGATTAATTGCTGCATTTGACTCTGGAATGACATCCATTCCATCAGTAGTATGTGAAACAGTGTGGAAATGTCTGTCCCAAGGCCACAGCCCATCTTCACACTTTTTTTTTTTTTTAAAAAAAATACCAAGGGATAGTACTTCTGACTCATTTCATAGCAAAACCTGTGTAACAACTGAGCTAAGCACAACCTGACAGAACATAAAAGGCCATTTGCTAAGATCAAAGCCTCAGCAACTCTTCAGAATCATACATGACATGAGGATTTGGGTCAATTTTTATCTCTTGCTTACCTGGATTAGAAATACTTGAACAGCATGATCCTCTTGGTTTGTTGCAGTGAGGCACAGGCTCTTGCTGTTTGTTCTTTTTATAACCATTTGATCCCAGAGTCGGGTGTTGAGAATCAGTCTCAAGCTGCCTTGATTTCGCATAACTGAAAAAAGATGGTTTATATGATAGGTCATTGGAACCATCTCCCTTTTTACTGTAGCAGTTTTCTCTATACCACTTGTACACAATTAATATTTTCATGAATTACTCTTTTAACTTGGTCTAAAATACCAAAATATATTCATTTCTTTCAATACAGCTGGCATACAAAGCAAATAACCTCCTGCAACTGTGCAATACAGTATGAAAAAATGACAGTACAGTAAAAATAACATTCCAGAAGTGACTTGAAACAGTGCTCCTGAAAAAGCAGAATTAACAAAGACCAAACTGTGAGACTAGTGACTGAGCTAAAGACACACTACAGTAGGAACACACAGACCTAAAAACATAAGTAAGCATGTGTGTACCGAGTGAAAAATGCCCAGTGCCTCAGTCTATAATATCAGGCAATGTTAAAAAGATGCTCAGCAACTTGGCACAAATAAAACTAGCTACTCATTTTTAAATTTTCTGAAACAAAGTTATCCTGGCCAGCAATAATACAAGTTACTTAGTGTTTTTGTGTATTTTGTGTACAACAAATTACTTTGTTATTTAGTTCTTACTTAGCCTTGACTGCAGCATTCCACATTTACTGCTAGAAGTGTCATTAAGCCTCAGGGATCCTCTGCCTCTTTCAATCCAGGTTAAAGAGAACTTATTAAATACAAAGAGTTTACAGCTGATCTGAAAAAGAAAGGATGGAAATTGCCAGCCAATGTTAATGTTAGTGGTTCTAAAGCTTTACATTTTTAAACCTTTTTATGTGGCTTTTAGTACAACCATATGCACATTTACACAGATAGATACATAGATACATCACCACTACTACTTAAATTGAAATGGCTCCCAGATCTGTGCTAAATTTTTTGCCAGTCATGAAAAACATCCAGCAGGAATCCCAGTTTACATTGTAAATTATTTCATCTTCATCAACTCTTTAGCTGTGATATCCACTAACGCTGCTCAATCTGTTGCAAGCGTTCTACAGTCTTATTCCCTCACTCACTAGGAACGCTATGCAGCCCAGGATACCAGTACCACTACTAGAGGAATACTACACCAAAGACAGGAAAACTTCCATGTTCTGACAAGAGATAGGATTCACTCAATTATAAAAGAATGTAACTTTCAATGTTGAGATTTTTAAAATCATATACATCGTTGTTATTTTCTGAGAAAATAACTGTTTGAAGATGAAGAATAGCAAGACGCATCCTGCTGGGCCAGAAATATAATTGATATTTTAGATGAACTATAAAATTCATTACTTTGAAAACACATTTCTTTTTTCCACAAAACGTTTTGTCATTAAAAAATCTTTACTCAAATCACTTCTATTTTCAAAGTTTTAGTTACTAATGGTATATGTGTAGATGCTTATAAAATACAAACGTCTAATGAAGTTCTGAAGCAGTCACTGAAAGGGACTATAAAATAACTATAAGATAAAAAAGAAAATATCAGCCTACAAAAAAATGATTTATCAGAGACATATCTTTAAAAACAAAGAAAAAACAAAATTATAAACTGAAGTTGTTTCCAGATTGCTGCAATTTGTAATAAATTTAGACATTCTTTTCAACAACAAACCCGCTCTCTATCAAGGCTTTCTGAAATACACACCTGTAATACATTGTGTTCTGCTTCCTCTCCAGTTATAACTTCAACTTTATCTAGCCGAATTTTCTCCACTGGCTTGGAAATACAAGCAGCTGCTGATTCAGATAGTGTTGCATTCCTCAACAAAGCTGTTTCTGTAGAGAGAAAAAAAATAAAAAGGAAATCAGGAAATCCTTTCTGTACAGGGAATATTTTCAGGACAACAAAACTAGCACATAGGATGGCCTGTGACTTCAGTAATCCCTATGGCGTCTGATATGATTTAGTGTTATTAATAAGTTATTGGCCAAAGCATTAAATGGAAGAGAAAAATAAAAAGGCTGGAATACTATAAAAAGTTTCATATGTTTAGGCTCATTTTCAATTGAACAGGGCTCTCTACAGTTGCAGAGGTTTGCCCCAGGGGACAAGTTGTAGAAACAAGCCCTAAATAATTAGAATTTGATTTTCAAAATGAAACTTGTATTGCTGGGCAGATCAATAAATAAAGACACATGTCCAAATATTTCAATAGTAACACATATATACCGAATATTTGACTGGAACATGAAAGGACAAGTTTGAAAGTAATAACAACGGTACAAAATTTATTATATTTGCATAATCTGCATATGATTTGCATAGGCTTTTTTTTCACTTGTAAGAATGTCCATACAAAATAAGAGGATCCAATATATCTATTAGTAGAGAGGGATGAAAAGACAGGTGCCTACTTGGGATTATCTCACAGCCTAAAGGCTTGTGTGGTAGAAAAGCTTACAACAAGAGTCACAAACAACCCCCGAAATCTGTCTGTGTAGAAGTTTCAGACCTACAATTAGCATACCAATATGGCAAAGTAATTTATATGAGCAGTCACAAAGTACAAGACGCCAAGACTTAAAATTGCAGTTAAAAAACATGGTCCAAAATGCATTCACAAAATTCACTGTACTTTTTAAAAATAATAAATAATAATAAGTAAAACTACCAATAATTTCCTGAGTATCTTAGATCATTCATTCTGAAGTTAGTCTAGTTCAAATGTCATAAATGGTAGCTGCTTTATGAATGCAGATTTTGGCACATAGTGCAAGTGGACTAGTGACTACGTAACTTGAGAACAGATGATCTTTATCAACCCCCACTTGTTCAACATCCTCCAATGTAACAGTGAAACAAGTAATAATAAAGCTAGCTGTACTTCTTTGCTGAGAGTGCTTACTTGTTTGTAGACTGACATGAGAAGATTCTGTGTACGTGGATGTTATTTCTCCTTTGTATGAATCAGCTTCATTACATGGCTTGGGATGCTTTTCATGACTCTAGAAAAAAACAGGAGAAATAAAAATTCCTGTTTAAATAAAATGGCTAGGTTACTTCATATCAAAAAGAACACTCATCATTTAATGCATGTTAGGCTGAAGATTAGCAATTGTAATATCTTAAAAGTAAAAACTGACCCAGATGATATGATTTCAGTCTCTAGTGGAAGTAATTTCATTATCATAAAATCAGTAAATCATTCTTCCACCAAGAAGAACGGCCTCTTTGTATGGATTCTGGACTAGCATTTAAACACACTGAAAGACTTAGACATTTAAGCACCAGTTAATTTCCAGCTTAAGCACTTAAGCCTCAGAAAAATAGCTTAAAATTACCAAAAATCACAAACTTGGCCTCAGAGGAATTAAAAATTTCCATGACCTTCAGTTTTTGCACTTCTAGACAAATGCTTCTGGCTCCTAACAATACTCAGTGGCTCAGCTCCTACCTTATAACTAAATCCTGGTCAGAAATCATAACCCAGACCTATGGCTGCCAAGCTGTTTCACTGGCAGATATGCATACTGTTTTCGTTCTACTGCTACTAGAAGCTGAATTTCAATTCCATTTTAAATGGTGCAGTTCTTAGCTTGGGATAGAACTTTTTGTCTGAGTTTCCTTCAAGACTTCATCCATTCAGCTGACAGCATGCATAATACAGTTTATCATGGAAAATATCTAGGATGAATGTTCAGTTTCCCCCTCATACTAATTTCTCCCATCTCTTAACAGTTACGATGGAAACTATTAGAGTGGTAGGGACCACCTTTTCTTATCTCATATTGTGGCTGTCCCACTCTGCATGGAATATATAAAAACTATTCTTCACATCAAAATATGAGCAAATGAGAAAGTGCATATTGGTATTGGTTAGTAATAAGAGTACTTATCTAGGATGGGGAAAATAGGGATGCCTACCTGTCCTACAGCAAATACAAATATTTTCTCCTCAACAGTCATTGGAATCATATTTACTTACATCTTTAAACGAACAGGAGCTAAAAGAACCAATATCTGAAAGAAATTGTACTTCTAAGTATATTAACCTTAATAAAAGGTTTGCCAGCATTTACAGATCTTACCAAAACTCTCTCAACCATGTTTTCTCCAAACACAAAATCACTATTCCTGCTGTTTTGTAGACGTCTGTTTTCAAACAACTGACTTCTGTGGGAACAAAATAACATAAGAATGTGCTTTGGAAATATTTAGAACTTTGTGAAGAATATAAATAAGTTCATGCATTGGCTTTACCACATCTTCCATTAAAATAAACAAAAAATGACCACTGAAGTAATCAGACAAATTCTTTAAGATAATGTGAAACTGTTCTCCACATAACATTTCACACAAGGAATGGAGAGTATCACACTGTATTTCATTAAGACTATTGAAGATGTTCCTTAAAAGCAATGAAAAAGAAGAAAAATAACATGCTTCCTCCTCTTCCTCAGAGAAGTACCTTACTCCAGAAACTTTAATAAGTTAGTTTTATTTCCCTGTTTCCTTTGCTACACCAAAACCTACCAATAACTAAAAATTATCCTTTCATGGTAGTGCAGCTCTAGCACCCGTCAGAATAATTTACTCCTTGGTGCCTTAAAGGCACTCCTCTGTCATCCATCTCACATCCTAAAAAGGCAGAGACCTTCTATGCTAATGCACACACTTTGAATTCATATAAATACTGCAAAAGTGCAAAGGCATTGATAGCAGATGGCTGATGATGAGGTATAATTAAAACAGCAATGAAAGATCTCCCCATTTTTCAGTAACTTATTCCACAAATACACTTAAAATGAGAAGTGAAGAAAACTAAATACTTGCAGTCGTTTTGTACTGGCCAAATACAGTTTTGCAATACAGATTTGGGGGAAAATTTCATGTAATAGGTAAATCACTTTACTTTCAGTATATGGAGTTCTTTGAGTGTGACTGGTTTTGGCCGAAGCTACATTAAAACGGCACTTGTTTTCCTCTTCTGTCCTTTTTTCCTTCTTAATGACGCAGGTTTTCTGGATAAAATACTTTCCTTTTTTCACCATAACTGCTCTACATTAGCCTCTTACCTCTCAGAGGTTTTTAAGAGAGGGCAACGGATACATTTTTAAACAGTGACATAGTCACAACTTTTAAAAAGTATATAACTTGTGGTTTACATTCAGGAATATTCTAGTAGAGTAGAGTTGTGATATGAGCTGCTAATAACACAGTCACTTTAAATTAACAGTTTCAATTTTTTTGTAAAAGTCACTAGAAAAGTACTTGTAAATTTCTTTGTGCAGAAGTCGTTCCTGATACTGTGTTTTTAGGTTGGGGCTTTTTTTTTACAAATGGCCTATAGGTTGTTCAGCTTTCTGTAGATCACTGCATCTCTTGCTGGCAAAGGAAAAAACATCAAAGTTCTTGTCTCTTTTTGTTCCAGAAGAACAACTTAGCAGGAAGATGATCTGATGTTCTGTCACAAACTGTATCTTTTAGCACCACTTATCTGCTCTTCCAGATTATTCACCTCCCTTGTGAGGGCTTACATTGTGCAGAAGAAAAGAACTGTTATTAAGCTAGGTTCATTGCCAAAACTTTGATGATTGCCTCTAAAACTTAGTTTCTGTGTTCACAACTACAGTGTGCTTGAAACCTCTTCATGCAGGATGAAGGAATCCCCAAGTATGAGCTACTTCCATTTTAAACTTAAGGAAAACAACATTCCTCACATTCTCATGCTTGATGTGTTGCTACAACTGAAAGCAAATAGGAAGAGATATTAGAAAAACTTCTCTTTTCGGCCTTGAAGCCTTCCATACACATTTTGCGCCATGAACTAATAAGCTTCTTCTCTTTAAGAAAACTCCCCTCTAAAATTCACAGTATCACGGTATCACAGTATCATAAGGTTGGAAAAGACCTTTGAGATCATCAAGTCCAACCTATGACCCAACACCTACACCTACTCCTACTTGTCAACTACACCATGGCACTAAGAGCCTCATCCAATCTCTCCTTAAACACCTCCAGGGACGGTGACTCCACCGCCTCCCCAGGCAGTGCATTCCAATGGCCAATCACCCTTTCAGTAAAGAACTTCTTCCTAATGTCAAGCCTAAACCTCCCCTGGTGAAGCTTGAGACCATGTCCTCTTGTTCCGTCGCTGGTCACCTGAGAGAAGAGTCCAACTCCTGCCTCACTACAACCTCCCTTTAGGTAGTTGTAGAGAGCAATAAGGTCTCCCCTGAGCCTCCTCTTCTCCAGGCTAAACAACCCCAGCTCCCTCAGTCGCTCTTCATAGGGCTTGTGCTCCAGCCCCTTCACCATCCTCGTTGCTCTCCTCTGGACGCACTCCAGTATCTCAACACCTTTCTTAAACTGAGGGGCCCAGAACTGGACACAGTACTAGAGGTCGCTGAGTTGTGACCAATTTCCATCCTGAAATTTCATCTGCTCCAAACAGTAGTAGCAAATCAGTAAGGTAGCACTCCAGAAGAGCTAAAAACCAGAAACCAGAGCCTTGTCTCAAAGAAATAATGTGGGAAATGGATTTTTATTATTTTCAGAAATGTAAGGAAAAAGTCATCAGTACAAGATGATTCTCTTTCTAGACAGTTAACTGGAAGTGCTAGCCTTAAAGTTCTATTAAAACCTCAAACCCCTTATGTTGCTGCACGGCAAGAACGAAGTGTACCAGGGATAGCATTGCCATGGAGATGCAAAACAGAGGTACTGAATTCAGCGAATGACCGCTAAGAAGGAAGAATGGCAGAAGGAGAAATGTGGATAACATACTGGAAAGGGAGTAGATCCAGTTACTGTCCTCAGGGAGTCGAGAAGGGTCTGTCAGCCTTGAACCCTTGTTTGCCAAGCAAATCCTTGTGCAAAGCTGAATACATGAACAGAAACCCTGTTTTCCCAGCATTATATTTCTGTCATGAAACAATCTCCTTTCTAAGCTTTTATTCAGACTCAGGAAAGTGGAAGTTCCTGCTTTTCAGTTCATTACTACAGCCAGTTCAGGAAATGGAACTGTTGGTGGTTTCCTGGGACACAGACAGCTGCAGCAACAGCAGAGAGCTAACAGATCATTTTCATTCATCTCTACGCAGAACAGTATATCACACAGAGAAGAAGAGGTGGAGGAGGAAGGAAAGTAAGAGGGATGTTTGCAGGTAGCAGCAACCCCTACTGTTGAGTCTCCTCATTTTATTTTGTAAATAAATGTCAATAGTTATACCTTGACTGATTATTAAAAACAAACAAACAAACATAAAATTATTTTCCTATCAATGAACAGGTCTGGCTGCAGTCTACACTATTGTTTAGCAACTTCAGTCTACACTACTGTTTAGCAACAACAGAAACACCTCCATAGCTCACAAACCAGAGTGGGAAGGGAGAGACAAAGTGATGGCTGTAGAACATATTCTGACCTGTTGCAGTGAGAAAAGTCTCAACTCAATGGCTTCACTCAGTGTGAGTGGATGTGTGTTCAAATACAGATGTTTTCTTACCCTTGGTTGGAAAATGTTAGCGAACAGCAAGTTAACATCAAGTTTCTTGTGAAAATGAAGAAATCTGTGACGGTAACGTTTCAGTTATTGATTGAGGCTTATGGTGCAGATATCCCAATGATCAAGTTGGTGCTGAAAGGAGCCAGTTTTTTGTTGGTAGAAAATGTGTAAGCAAAACAACAGAGATCTTCAACAGCCTTTCAGAAAATGATCTATGGAATTGCTTTGAACATTGGCAGCATGATATGAAGCTATGTGTCAACTCAGAAGGGAACTATCTTGAAGATGATCATAGGTGATAATCTTAATTTATTAAATAAAAATAGTTGAAGCCACAGTCTTGAGGGTTTTGTGTCAGATCTCTTATACGGAGTTTAATAAACTTGGTTTTTTTTGAATACTTGTTGTCAAGCTATTGATAAGAAAATAGTTATGCCAAAAAGACTTTTCCGAAGTGTTTTAAGCATCAGTTAATGTGGATCAGAAGAACAGCACTTACACCCCCCTGCAGTTTCTGAAGAGCAGTAAGCAGCTAGTTGCATTTAAATTAGTTTTCAACTTGTCAAATAAACATTTACCATAATTTTGATATCAAGAATTAAGGAAGAACAAATACCCCCAGCAGATTAGCAATTCCTCTTTCAAAAAATAAAAGAAATGCCATAAGCACTTTTAAGTCTTATAACTTGTCAACATTGAAACACTGCTTTGTATTTCTCTATCCATCTTCTTCACAAGAGAAAATCTCTCACCTATTCTTCCAAGATATTCTGCAGTTCACAGAAGGTAAACAGACCTGGAGTATTGATAGCAACTGATTTTGAAGTCAGTACCATCTTCCCTTTAGCTTTTCCAGTATGTGCATTGCTATCCTTCTGAATGTGCTAGAATTCCAGTGTGCTGTGTGCCTCCCTGTCTTCCTCACAGGTCATCATCACAGCATTAGTTGTGATAAAAAAGGACAGAGGGGCTCTTCCAAAATCACAGTGAACATCTCCCCTGTAATGATGCTCTTCTTGTTTATAAGATTAAGAATCTAAGTTGCCTATGCATGTAAAATCCCTTATGTCCTTAGAACCCCAGCACTGTGCATCTCAAATGTTGTGTGCAGTAACCTTTATCTGTGGCACATCCAGGTCTGAAGAGGACTGGATTAGACTCCTTTGCAGCTAACACTTTCTCTGTTCTTTGGGTGCGAGAGGGAAAGGAGGCAACATCACAAATGTGTTATGTGTGGCCCTGGTAATTTTGAAATGTCATTCTCTCATCATAACTGCTCGCAGTTGTATTCCTGATGTTCCACATTCCAGGTAAATAAACCTCATTGACTATCAGCAAACAATGTTAAAACCCACAAGACAGGCTGCTGACACTAGGCTGACCAACCACAGACAGGACTTTCTCAATCTCAAAGACAGGCAACAGTGCACTTTTGCACCAGTATGAGCTCTTTCAGCCAAGGCAAGGGCATGGAACAACCCCCTAGTCCAAAGAAGTCGTCTTCCTCATGGCTGCAAGTTGCACCGGGGGAGGTTCAGACTAGATATTAGGAAGAATTTCTTCACTGAAAGGGTGGTCAGGCACTAGAACAGGCTGCCCAGAGAGGTAGTTGAGTCACTATCCCTGGAAGTGTTTAAAAGACTGGTAGGTGAGTTTCTCAAGGATCTGGTTTAGTAGTGGACAGGTATGGTTGGACTCGATTATCTCAAAGGTCTTTTCCAACCAGGCAATTCTAAGATTCTATGATTCTTGCAGAAATTAAGAAGTCCATGCTGATCAACTCATAACTGCACAAAGATGGCACTCTATCACAATCATCACAGCTAGTTTTCATGCCGGAAATTCTGGTGTGTGCACGGATGTAGAGTTTCAGTTGCAGCATTCACCTTGTTTTCCAACTCAGTCCTGTGCAGTTTTCTTTATGTCTCCTGTGTCGAACGTGATGACATATTTTGGTAATTCCTGAGTGGCTCTGCATCTGTTTCTGAGATGCAACAGCTATGCAATCAGAAGAGAGTTCTCGAAAGGGACACAAAGATGACTGTAAACATTCAAATCCAGGACATATTTTGAACTGCCAAAGCTGTATGAGTTAGCAAACCAAAACAGTTTGTGCCTTGGGGGTTGCTAATGAGAAACAAACTGTCCCACACAGATTAATTCCCAGCAAGAGTCCATTTTTTACGGTGTATGGAGCTCACGTCAGCATCCACAAATCCTGGCACCACACACAAACACCAGTGGGTACTGTGTGGGTGTAGATAGCATGGGCTTAGTACCGTGTTAGACATGTAGGACAAAACAGTATAGAAATATAATGAATAAAAACTTACTGTACTGTTTTACAGCTAGAAAGATTCATGGTAGTAGATAACCTCACTGCTGATCTGGAATTTACTGAATTTTCAGTGGAGGAGTAAGACCTGTCTTCAGATAGCTAGGAATAATAAAACCAGATTAATTAATTAGACCAAGCTTATTTTCTGCTGTAAGTAGGTCTGCTGCAAGTCCAGAGTCACTGAGGTATGTGTATATATATCTATATGTCATGGTTGGTAGGACTTCCTCTGGCTGTGTACTAAGCCAGTGCCCTTAATCAAAATGCTAAAATCTTACTTTCTAAATAAACAAAGTACAAAAGATCCCCAAAGCTGATTTACCCACAGAACCTTGACATCTGGAAGCTGAGAGAGCCTGTAATGAAGAGGTGTTTTTTCAAACAAAGTCAGCATGAGTTTAACAGTTCGCACCATGTCAGTGATCTATAAATTCCACTGAAGCAGATATGGGAACCTTCTTGAAAATCGTGCAGTGGAATAATGAGCTGCTTTCGAACAGCACTGTTTGGGTTTTTTTAAGTTGAGTTTCAAACATATATTAGCCAGTAAAATTAAGTTTTCTTTTTACCTGAACAGGTGCTTCTTTCTTAGTCACTAGACATACTACAGGATTTTCAGGACAGGTCAGGGCTTGGGGGGGTTGTAAAATGGCAGGTCTAAGGACATTCCATAATTGATTTTGTGGCAAGGATCCTTGGAAAATACAAAGAGAAAATATTTAAACAGACACTTCTTCACATTGTCAGTAGTCAGGTGAACATGAGCCAGTGGTCTGTCAAGGTAGCCAAGAAGGTCAATAGCATCCTGGATTGTATCAGAAACAGCCAGCAGGAGCAGGGAGGTGATTGTGCCCCTGTGCTCAGTGTTGTTGAGGCCTCACCACAAGTGCTGTGTTCAGTTTTGAGCCCCTCACTACAAGAAGGACACTGAGGGGCTGGAGCACATCTGGAGAAGGGCAACGAGGCTGGTGAGGGGTTTGGAGAACGAATCTTACGAGGAGCAGCTGAGGGAATTGTGTTTGTTTAGCCTGGAGAAAAGGAGGCTGAGGGGAGACCTCATTGCTCTATACAACTGCCTGAAAGACGGTTGTAGCAAGTGGGTGCTGGTCTCTTCTCCCAAGTAGTAAGTGATAGGATAAGAGGAAACATTCTCAGGTTGCTCCAGGAGAGGTTTAGACTGGATATTAGGAAAAGTTTCCGCAACAAAAGGTTTGTCAAGCATTGGAACAGGCTGCAAGGAAAGTGGTTAAGTTGCAGTCCCTGGAAATGTTTAGCAGACATTTAGATGTGGTGCTTAGGGACATGGTTTAGTGGTGGAGTTTGCAGTGTTAGATTTACATTTGGATTTGATGATCTTAAAGGGTTTTTTCCAAACTAAACAGCTCTGTGATTCTGTGATCTAACTCATACCAATATGTCTTGTTGCTTTAACTGAAAGCTTCAAAGAATATTTAAGTAACATTTATTATTGTTTACTTGCTATATATTCTGAGAAATTGTTATCCCTTCTAAAATACACAGCTCTGTATCCACACTAGCCCACTATCCTATCAGAATAAAGAAGTAATGAATTATATACATAAACTTATTTATATTTATGAAATACATTTGTATTTATCTATTTAAATATATCTTTGTATTTACACTTATATTTACTGGTTTGTGCTAAATTTGAAATATAAGAAGACACAGGAGCAGTGTTATTCAGTTAGAAATGTGAAATTTCACTATTCAAGGTTATATCCAGTCCACTCAGGAATTAAGTAATCAGAGCAGAAGCTCAGAGTACAGCTCACAGGATATTTACACTGTCAAACAAATACCTTACGGATCTCATAAAGATAGCCTATCACTTGGCACAGAGAGGAATTGTCATTTTTATGTATTCTGTATCTGTTAGGAACATTTTTGTGCAACTATAGAGAATAAATATTGCAATGACAGTTACCTTCTTTTTTATTTTGGAGCAAATCAGTGTTTCTTCGAAGAAGGGCTGAGGTCATGAATACGTTATTCCTCATTACTACAGAACAAGAAATTTAAAATTTAATAATTAGTAATAGCAAACTTTAACTATTAATTCATGTTTCTGTAACCCCTCCCTAGTTTGGTAGTAACTGAGCAATATTCCAACCTATCCTTCTAAAAAAGATCTCTGAGATAACTGTTACTATCTCCATTTTACAGATGGGTAGACTTATGCGCAAAAAGCACCAGGGGTTTTCTGGCTATGTCAGAACAGAAGTCTTTTGGATATTAGCAGATGTTTTAAACTCAAAAAGTCCTTCTTCAGCTTTGAAAAACAGGTGATGCTTGTTTGCAAAAAGCACTGAAATAGCAATGCTATCTGGTCCAGCTTCAGGCATTTTTAAGATGAGTAAATGAGACCCAAGAAAATGGGAATAAATAAAAGTGCTTTGCCCTATTTTTGTAAAAAGGCTTACATAACTTACTCTAATGGTGGCAGTACACTACTGATGCTTTCTCTGTTTTAATAAAGATACCGAACACCAGCCAGAAAGTGATGGCAACCATGTACCATGTCCTGTAAAAGGACACAACTGATGCTCTAAACACAATAACAACTCTTCATTGCAGAAAGAGTTTGATTTGTTCCTATAACAATGTTCTGTCTTAAGATTGTTTAGAAATCCTTTATGCTAATGTCTGTCAAGGACTCATCTCTGGTAGCAGACATAAACTAAGATTACTCTATCAGTCGAATTAGCTGTGATAGGGTCACAGGGTCACTAGTTAAGTGGAAAAAAAGCTCCTAGGATAGGAAATTATATTCCTATAGGACCCATCACCATTAAATTGCAAGCAAACTAATTAATGTAAATACTTTAACTCTATTCTGTTTTTTTCAAGTATAATTTATACCATACTGTGTAAATGCCTAGCTGCAAATTATTCAAAGATTCCTCCCCAGCACTGCAGGATTCCCTAACAACTAATGCAAAAACCATTTCTTGTATTGAACTGCCAATCCTCCTAAAATATTCCCTTCTCCTGTCCAACTACCAACCTAGTCCAACGCACTCCAGCTTTGGCCTGCAGAAAAAGTATTTCTGTACACCTCTTTATATTATCTAATATTTGCTTTTCTATATAAATTCTTACTGGGTTTGTTGGATTTTTTTTGGTTTTTTTTGTTTTTTTTTAATTACCTGGCTGGGAGGGAGGGAAGGTAGGAAAGATAGTAAAGGAAGATGATCTCCCTCTATTCTGAACGAGAGTAGTATCTGAAAGGATAAGAGGCTGAAATTATCATTTGTTTGGAGAAAAAAAAAGTTTAATTTTTAGGTTGGTCAATTTGATGCCATGCCTTCATTGGCAGCATAATATAATATAATATAATATAATATAATATAATATAATATAATATAATATAATATAATATAATATAATAATAAATTATTATCTGCTAACCACCAGCTTTCTGAAGTAACCTGTTAGATTATGCCTGCACTGCCGAATGGGAGGTGTCTCTGAGGCCAAGTGTTACAGCCTGGCTCAGATACACCATTTACAGCTAGTCCACTCTGTAGCAGTTCTGCCTTGGAGACGACCAGTTGGAAAGGTTCACAACATAGTCAGGGAGTAAGCTATCATTTATAGGACAATCAAGATGCCAAAAACTCAAGCTTCCTCCTGCACCCTGCTTTATTTTTTGGTATAGGCATCTGTGATAGTTTTTATATGATCTCAGTATAATTTTCAGAGTAAACCAAACTTAGATTATCTTAAATCCTCTTAGCTACATTCAGACATGTCACAGGACTAGATAAAACAAAATATAGTGCACACATATTAATGCCTAAACCCAGGAATAGCTTTCTGGTCCCATCTGTTTGTTAAACACTGTGAAAAACAATCATCAGTCCTTCTGCACAGCAGCCTCGGTGTCATGTGTGCTTTTCCCATGGAATCAATACACAGCCTTTAAAGGGCTTTCCAGGACAGCTGTTGGCAGGACAGAAGAAGGGGCCCTTCCAGAAACTGTTTAACATTTTCAGGGATTGCCCAGGGAACACTGATATCTTCCACAAACCAAATTTCTTTCCAGTCCCCCTTCTCCATTGACTGTAGGAGCAATTCAAGCAAGTAATATGTTATATACAGATTTTTCACTATGTTATGTAATATTATGTAAGTATTAATAAAAAATATATTTGCTTAAAAAGGGATTTATTAGAAAACACCAGCAAGTTTCTATCAATGTCTAAATTTTCATGACTTGCAGCATTTCTACAGTACAGAAATGTTCCTTAGACAAGAAAATTCCTTCTCTTCTTTACTAGATGAGAATACAGTACCTAAAACATTACTAGAGCTAAACACCATACCTGTGTTAGACTGAGAGTCAGACTTCTGCAAAGTAAAAGATGATGATCTTGCACGCTTCCTGGAACAACTGATGAAATCTAGAGAAAAGTAAATATATCATTCTGCATGGACAGATTGGCAGCAGATTTCAGCACAATGTTATGATACGGAATTAAAACGTGAACATTCTAGGAACGACTTACAGGAACAGTTTTAAGGCAGTACTTATGAGCATGAGGGCTTTGGAATCTTAGTCAACACCTGGCACAAAGGCCTAGGGAGTCTTCTTTATTTCTAGTAAGTTCAGGGAATCTAAATCAAGCACTTAGAATCCGTTCAGAGCCCACAGGCTCAGAAGACATTAAGAAGTTATGTTATAATGCAGCCTGAAGAAATAGAAGAGGGCAGCTAGGAGCTCATATAGCTGATGAATGTATTTGGCCACCTTTAAGAGCTTCTGGAGTTTGGTGTTCAGGCAGATATGAGAGGTATGGTGGAAGAATTCTTGTGATAAGACAGGCACATATGTATTTAGACATAGTAGGTGGCTCTATACCCACGTAGTCTTAGTCTGCTAACAGGGATTTGTCCCTGCTCATACTAAGTAAGGGTCCAAACACTATTTTCACAGGTAACAGACCTATGAATAACCAAGTGTATTATTATACTGTTTCAATGAGGTGGTTATTACCATTTTCAGCTTTGCGAACTGGGTCTTCTGCAGGGCGCTGGAAAAAAAACAGGCATGGAAAGGTCAAGGAGAATAGAACAGTCATTTTCTAGACCAGGACACAAAGTAGTTCAATCCAGTAAATATGCATTAAAGTCAATCTTGTTTCTAGTTGCTACTTTTCCTTATTCTAGTTTGAGATCATTTATTACAAGTCTTAATCTGGGCTGAATTCCTTTATTACTGCTAGGATTACTACAAATTCCCCATTTCTCAGCGTTCTTTATCAAATACGAAAAAAAAGAAACTTTCCACCTTCAAAGGACGGTCCTTCTTTTCAATGACAAATGTTGGCTGGGCAAGCACTGAAAAAGAGAAGTAATAATTTTTAATAACTTCTTTTAACAACTTCTCAAAAACAGTTCTCAATGTAATATGCAATAACAAACAGGACTTTCTCTACTCCAGGCTTAACGTCCTCAACTCTCTCAACGTGTCTTCATATGAGATGTGCTCCATCTCTCTGATCATTTTTGTGGCCCTCCTCTGGACCAGCTCCAGTAGGTCTTTGTCCTTTCTGTATTAAGGACTCCAGAGCTGGACACAGTACTCCAAGTGGGATCTCATGAGAGTGGAACAAAGGGTGAGAATCACCTCCCTCAGCCGGCCACTTCCAAAGGGTGAGAATCACCTCCCTCAGCCGGCCACTTCTTCTGATAGCATGGCCTTTCTGGGCTGTGAGCACACATTGCTTGGTCATGTTGAGCTTCTTATCCACCAGCACCCCCAAGTCGTTCTCCTCAGAGCTGCTTTCAATCCATTCTCTACTCAGACTGTACTTGTGCTTGGGATTGTCCCAACCCAGGTGCAGGACCTTGTGCTTGACCTTGTTGAACCTCATGAGGATTGCACAGGCCCACCTTTCAAGCCTGTCAAGGTCCTTCTGGATGGCATCCCTTCCCTCCAGCAAGCGAACCACACTATGCAGTTTGGAGTCATCAGCAAATTTGCTGAGGGTGCCCTCAATTCCACTGACAAAAATGTTAAACAACACCAATCCCAATACTGACCCCTGATGAACACCACTCATAACTGGTTGCCACTTGGACATTGAGTTGTTGACCACTATTCTTTCAGTGCAACCATCCAGCCAATTCTTCATCCCATGAGTAGTTCAGCTGCCAAATCTATGTCCCCCTGATTTAGAGAAAAGGATGGTGTGCAAGACAGTCTTCAATGCCTTGCACAATTCAGGTAGAGAACATCAATTAGTATTCCCATATACACTAATCCTGTAGCCTTGTTACAGAAGGCAATAAAATTCATCAGACATGATTTGCCCTTAGTGAAGCCACATTGGCTGTCACCAATCACTGCCTTATTTTCCATGTACCTTAGCATAATTTCCAGGAAGATCCGCTCCATGATCTTGCCAGGCACAGAAGTGAGGCTGACCATCCTGTACTTCCCCAGGTCTTCTTTTTTATTGGGTTGTTTTCGGTTTTTTGGTTTTTTGTTTTAAATGGGGGTTACATTTCCCCTTTTCCTGGTAAGGACAGTCTAAGATGACCATTGAACTATACGTCTGGCCTTTGACCAGAGAAATCCCACAGTTGGCATCTTGTTAATTGACATTTGACAGAATATTTGTCATACGTATGCTATTTTTATAACACTGGTTTCCACTGTTATCTGCTCAAAATAAAATATCCATATGAAAATATACAGATCATTATTTTCATGTTAGCTGTGACCAAACCACTTCACTACTGGTGTTGATTACTTAAAAGGCTTAATAGAGCAAACATAAACCTATCATGGATGAGTTAAAATTACTAAATAAATATATATTCAACAATCAATAAAAAAGTAAACATTGTTAAAATAAATAGGGCATGTATGTAAATAGGAGCAAGAAGCATGAAACTATTACTCAAACCACTGATACAGACACAGCATAATAACTAATACAGTTTTGTTGTTGTTGAATTTAATTCTGTATTTACTCAGGCATTACATGTGAGTGAAGTACTGAATTTAGCAAACTTGGCAGGCTTTGCAATGAAGGTTTGGTTTGTCCTTAATAGAAAGAGCAGAAAAAAGTTCACATTGTTCAGCTCCAAGAAAGAGAACTCTCTGTCACTGAAAGTTGAAGAATATTTCTACAGTCTGGTTGCAGCTAGGGGTCCGCGGCATGGCATGAGATGCATCAATTCCAATTCTATTCACAAGAGGTGAGTGACACATGTAAATGATAGTATTTCACTGAAATATGAGGTGTGACACAAAAAAACCCTGAGAGTAACCCTATAGCTCGAGAACCAAGAGTGAGAGGGGAGACAGAAACAAGAAGTTGTAGGACATGTTCGAACCTGTCAGAGTGAGACAAGGCTCAAATCAATTGCTTCACTCAGTACAAGTGGACACGTTAAAATATAGACGTTTTCTTACCCTCAGTCAGAAAATGTCAGTGTGCAAGAGTGAACAGCAAGTAAACATCAAGACAATGCGGTGGCCCACAATGCTTTGTCTGTGAAGCAGTTTTTAGCTAATAACAACATTACTGTTCTTGAGCATCCTCCCAGATTGGGTGCTCGAAGGAACCTGGTTTTTGTCGGTAGGAGATGTGAAAGCAAAATTACAGCCTTTCAGAAAGTGATCTTCAGGTATGCACTTGTGTGTCAACTCAGAAGGGAAGTATTTTGATGGGAGCCACAATTGATTTTCATAATTTATCAAATAAAAAGGATCATAGCTGCAGCCTTGGAGTTTTTTGATGTTTGACCTCATACATTTTAGTAGTAGGAGGCTTTTTTCCTGTCTTTTTTTTTTCAAAGAAGGACTTTTATTCTTATTGAATGAAGGAAAACCACAAAAATTAAAGCATGACTACAGAAACATTTATAATCTCCGTAGTACCTCTCAAAGTTCAGAAGCTAGCAATATTTTTAAAGGTACATTTACTACTTTGAAGCATGGAATTAGTAAAGAGTGAATTACTGTGAACTGACTTTCTACCACAGAGTTAACTTTTGTTGGAGTTACAAGACTGTAGGAAGTTTGAAGGAATTTTAGAAAATTCACTACAATATAAACAAGAAGATTCCAGTAATAGCTTAAAACCTAGATGTTTCTGAAGAAAAATCCATAACTGGTTCATTACCAATAGAAATATGAGAGTTTAGGGCATAATGGTACCTCTTAAAGATAAATATGCATATCTTGATACTACAGTAAACATAAAAGATACAACCCATCAACTTCTTCTGAGCCAACTAGAAAACATCCTTGATGTCGGTAGACTTAATCAGAGGTTGCTGATGCTGCCTCAGCTGTTTATCATTTTTACAGTTCCATATTACTTTTACCCCAAGTAAAGGAAGGGCTTTTTTTCCTGAAAATTCCTGAAAAGTATTCTGTGTTGCTTATCAGTAAGATCTTCACTCATCAATCAGGCCATTCACAGCAGAGTTTTAAATATATATTTTTGTTAACTAGATATGCATCCTATGCATCAGCTTCCAATTTTAAACTTCTCAGATATTCCAGCACAAAATATCTACCGCTGATCTGCACAGAAAAAGCAATATAGAATGACTTTTGGATATAATACATGCCAATGAAGGAGTTACCACAATCATGTCAACATGCATATTTTAACACTAGGAAGCAACTTTGCATTTCTGCCCTTCGTTTTCTGCACTAAATTGTACCTGACTCTGTCCCAGGGAAGCACCAGCAGCAGCCAAGACTAGGGGCATGCAGATGTGGAGGGGTGGGAGTGGATGATCTGAGGCTGACCCTCCTCCTCACCACCAATGGGACCGTCATACACAGCCTGACTAGTGCCTGGTTAAGAGTGGGCTGCTCCATTCCTCAGCAGCTCTGTACTTGTGGGTAAAAGAAGCTGCTGGAAAATATACCAGAGGAATCTGTCAAATGGACTGCAGGGGCTGGAAAAATCCAGTCGAGAGTCCAGACACCGAATCTGTGCCTGCCCATGAGTAATCACCACACATTGGGCTCTCTTTTTTGTCACTACAGTTGCCCTGATGCTGCTGAATTACAGAGGTCTTGGCCTAATGTTTGCTGCATTGAGAGTTCAAAATAAGCCCAGAAGACACATTAGAAGTGTGCAGTTCCCTAGTCTGAGATCTGCACGGCCTCCTGGCTCCAGCCTCCTGTTCTGTGCAGAAGCACCATCAAACATGCTCTGACCAGAGCCCCTCGACATGGCAGGCAAACTGGGTGTCAGGCCTGGTGCCTGCTCTGCTCCATTTATCCAGTGTGAGCATCCCTGCTCCATCGCTCTCCCCAGCGCTCCACCTAGCAGTGTACAGGGAGGCTATCAGCAAATTACAGTCATCCGTATGCCCAGATGGAAACTGCATTTATAGAGTTCCATTTTGAAGAAAATACAGAGATGCAGTT
Organism: Neomorphus geoffroyi; assembly: GCA_033558235.1. Taxonomy (NCBI): domain Eukaryota; kingdom Metazoa; phylum Chordata; class Aves; order Cuculiformes; family Neomorphidae; genus Neomorphus; species Neomorphus geoffroyi. The sequence continues at coordinate 6,333,494 of JAUMJM010000048.1, forward strand.
TGGGAAAACTAATTGCTGGCCTCTGCCTAAGCCTAGAAAGCACTCGTTAGAATGGCATGCAAGAAATACTGTAAAACTGCTTTCACCAGCTTTGCTTGTATCCCAAAGTCCATAAGATGTATGGGTCCTTCAGCCTTTGCTGTGACATTCCACTCTTCACTTTGATTGCTATTACTTTTCCTACAGTTGTATAAACTTCACACGAGATAACATTAAAAAATAAGCAGGACACTGATGGGTTTGAAAATTTAGAGTCATTATTATTGCTCCATCTTGCCCAGAGAATGGATAAATGATGTCTGATGTCATAAGTGGCTGACAGCGTTGTTTCTCTGCTCCTCCAAAGTGAAGCAAAAATTTCTCAAATCTTTATGAGGCTAAGACAGGAATTTGTGTTCTCACTATAAGTTTTTTACTTCTGGCCTTAAAACAGTTAATTTTTACATTTTCAGTTTTCAAAAGAAAATAAATTCTGTTGCATCTTCACTTGCCAGAAGTCTGAAAACATTTTAATTCATAGTCATACCAAATATTTTCATATTTTTATATGCGAAATCAGGCAGGTACAGCTATAAAAAATACCAGTAGCAGGTTCTACATGGCTTAGGATGTCTGACTCCAGGGGAAGTTGTGAGTATCTGTCAAATCTAATAATCAAGCTGATTTTATAAATGTATTAAAGTGTTAAAATGCAGTCATCTGTTTGACAACAATTACAGTTCTTAACATGTGAATCATGATTCTCTCCTACAGTCTTAGCAATTTATAATTAGATCAAAATTTTGTCCTGTGCTGTGGTTTAACCTCAGCCAGCAATAAAGCACCAGACAGCTGCTGGCTCACTCCACATCCCCAGCAGGATGGAAGGAGGAGAATTGGACAGGTAAAAGTCAGGAAGTTCATGGGTTGTGATAGTAACACTTACTACTAATAATAGCAGTAACTAAAACATCCTGTGTTATCAACAGCACAAATCTAAAATATGGCCCCATAGCAGCTACTGTGAGGAAAACCAAGACTATCCCAGCCAAAACCAGCAGATTCTATCAAGAAATACGGATATGACACAGTACCAGCACATTCCTGCACTCTGATATGCCATAGCATGAACTTCAGTAGCATGTTACTGCTGTAAATTGCAAAAAATAGAAGCAGAAACACTTCTGCAGTTTGATGTTATAGCTTAGTTTGCTGGTTTCCAAGTTATAGAACTCAAATCAAATAAAGTTAAGCAATAACAACAAATTCTTTCATATAACACTGCTGTTTTGTTTTTTTCACATGCTAATTAGCCCAATGGAAATATGTAACAGGAGAACACACTGAGAAGAAAAGTAGATTTGCTGTGACTTTGATACATCTTGAGAGGTAGTTTTTCTTTACTAAAATACTAAGAAGAGAAAATAAGGGAGAGCTTTACCTCTGTTGTTTATGAATATATTCTGTTTACAGTTATTACTTGAGAAAAAATCTAAATCAAAATATTGTCCCTGGTATTTTGTGACAATATACATGAAAAAATAAAGTAACAATGGACTAGCAAGGGAAGTAACTAGTAAGTGGAAGGCATGGATACAGAAATCAGTGTAATTCCATTAAAAAAAAAGGAATTATTTTGACTATGTGTTGTGGTTTGGGATTTTTCCGAGGAATTTTTCTTCCTTTTGCCAATAAAGGGAATTTCAGCAGATGCGAGGGGGGGGGGGTGGGGGGAGGACGCTTCCGGGGAAACCGGGACAGAGGTCGTGACCGGACATCCGTTTTCCTCTCGGACGGCAGTGGCGGCAGCGGCAGTCCCTGAGTGCATGCGGTTTGCAGTCTCTGAAGTAAAGATCACGGATCATCTGAATCTTCCACAACTCCGGCAGAACTCGCACTAAGTTTCCATCTCCCTCCCCCGCCCTTCCCCGGCTGCGGGGGGGCCGCGCCTCCCCGTGCAGGGCAGCGACTGCTCGCCAGCTCTTAGAGACCTGCATCGCAAGATTTTGGGTACAGGACTCAATCTATTTCTTAAGACTTTTAGGTTTTAGTTGTGATTAGTGTTGATTCTGTTCTGTACACACATATATTTGTAGCTAAGAACTGTTATCTCTTCTATACAATTTTTTTTCTGATTAAAGATCTTTAATATCTGATATCTTAGTTTTCATCTAAACTAAGACGCTATGCTAGCTGAAGATCTGTTGATGAACATGTTGCCTCAAGAAGCATCAGAGTTAAACTATTTACCAATACATTTTTTGTTCAATATTCTGGAAAACACAGAAAACTACCTATTCTTAGATAATAAAAGTGCAAGAAGGCAGAAGAGAAATACATATAGTGAAAATATGCAACATGATGAATTAACAAAATACTATCCAATCTCGGACTCATGTTTAAATATTGTTTCTGTGTTTTTGTTACAAAAGGACATTTGTCAGCATTTCCGAAATGGAGCATTTTCATCTAAAAATAGGTGAAAAAACTAGTAGAAACCTTCTGATTAAGGACAGGATTTGCCAAACCTGCAGTCAAACCTTACTTTCTGCTTTATAAATACTCACTGAACTTTACAACTTAAGATAGAGTCCATTCACAGCCAAGTGAGAGTGCAACAAGGCTGCCAGCCAACATCCCAGCTCTCTCAGTGACCCCACTACATAAGCCAGGGTTTCCTCTGCCAAAACTCATATAAGGAAGAGGACACAAGGCTAAACAGGTATGTAATAACACAATATATTAGGCACTCAAGTTAATGAAATCGACCAACTTTCAGGCACAGAGAAAAAGCTTTCAAGAGTTTTGCATTGCTGATCCTGATTAACAGCTCTGTTTCTGGAACCACTGAGAAGCTGAGAACTCTGGTGGAATTCACACGCACGGCTAGCTGCTCAGTACCTTTGAAAAATCAGGTCACTTATTCTGGACTCCACACATGGACCTGGAAACCTAAGATTCAGATTCCTGTTTATTATCCTTCACACTTTTGACTTCATCTTATAAAGCAGATTCAGTACTTTCTAGGACCCTTAAAACTTAAGATCAGTTTTAATGCCAATATGGCAGGGGTTTCCCAGCAGATCTACCTTTTTTTTTTTTTTGGTAAGACATTGTGAGACAATATTGATTATTTCATCATTTGCATCTAAATCCATTATATGTCCATGGTATTTTTTAATCAGTAAACACTAAAAAAAAAAAAAAGGTGGGAATATAAAAAAAGGTCATAAATAAAATTAAATTCTAATCTGGTCAAATCTCCAATGCTAATTAGAAAAGTTTTCCATTCGCGGAGGTATCAGAGATGAATGTTGCTATACAGGCAACAAAGTTTCAATATCTTAGTCATACTTACAGACTCGTAAGCTAATTGAATTTTTTCTTTTACAATACTATTCTATTGAAGAGCGTCAGTGAATAAAAAAATTTGGAATGAGTTCCCATGGATCCTGATTTTCTAAAAATGTTCAATAGAAATTGTTCTAAATAATTCGTCCAAAAACATGCTGAAGTGTTTTATGAGAAGAAATTGTTTCAGCATTATTACAAGAAAGTACTTCAAACATATTGAGACGAAATTTTGGACAAAGCCTTTCATTTTTTTGAGAAATAACATTGTTGAGAATTTTACTTCTAGAGAGCTTCAGTATATACAACAGACATTTGGCCACCTGGCTGTGCTTTCCACAGAATTGGTTGTACTTCAGTGGCCCATGAACAGATTGCTGAACACAGCACAGACTACTGTTCAGACTCTCCCTATTATATAAGTGTATGTTCCTTATCATGGTTTCAGATAGCACCCTGTAAATACAGTTTGTGGAACTGAAAAATAACCTCCCACATTCCCCTTTGGATCAACAGAGAGTACATCGTCAAAGCAGTGAGCTTCTGTTTTGTTGTACTGAGAAAGAAGAAAAGTTCATCCAACTGACTATTGTGAAATGAAATGTCTGGAAGAATTTGTCCTAGGACAGCTTTACTGCACTGTTAAGACTCCAATGTTGCACATTCTTTGTTTTACAAATAGTTCATAACTCACACAAATAATTTCTCTGTCATCAGTGAGGCCAGTGATGAGAGCACGGATTCTTCATATGGGCACAGTTGTGCAGAATCAGGCTCTGACTTTTTAAGGCATATTCATCCTCTCTTCAGTCTTCTCAGTGCTACAGATTCTGGAATTTTCATGACTAGTGTGGAGAGGGTTCTTTTACCCAATAATTCCATCTGCTGTGCTTACCTTCCACTGTGAGTTTATAGCATGCCATATGAGATCTAAAAATTAACATACTTCTTTTCAAACATGGAAACTCAGCTGATAATCTGCAAAAATTTTTATAAATACAACATATGTCACACCCATTTGACTGGTACAGCACAGTCCTTATCTTTATGTGAGCAAGACATAAATAGCCATTAAAACAACAAAAACACACCATTATGCCAGCAATACTTTAACATGATTTCAGCAAGAAATGAAACCTAGTCGGCTGCATTTCAAACTCCTAAAAATATTTTTGGGAGTCTCATCACTACCATGTAATTCTAGCAGTGATGCAATGCCAGAAGTAACGGTGTCACTAGACCAGTGGACTGCACCGAAGTATGTAACCAAAATTGTTTTATAAACACTAAAACTTCCAACATTGCAGTGCTCACCATTTTTAATCTATTGTAAAAGCCTGTAAAATACTCATTGTAAATGCAATAAAATTCTTAGGCATATAAAGCTTTACTGTTTTCAGGGTATTGTACCAATATTAAACTTAATAAGTCCCTACAAAGTAGCAGAGAAGTAACATTTGGGGGGTTTTGTGCAGAAAATGAACTATACAGGTAATAGAAGTGTGATGCAACAACACTAACACATCCTTAAATTTTAGGCATGCAAGTAAATTGGACTCTTTGTGCTCAACATTGAGCACAAACTGAAAGTCTGGTTGACTGATAAACTAGCCCAAGCGCTCTAAACTGTATCCAGTCATAGCATGAGGTTTAGACCTTGAAAGTGCATGCTTCCTCTTGCTGCTCTGGGTTCGTTTGTCAACCTGAGTGGTAGAAAACATTTGGTGGTATTACCTGCAAAATGTCATGAATATTAGCACTGTTTCTTTATGCATTCTCTTTCTTTGTCTAAAATACAAACTGGAGATTCCTGAAAGATTATCACTAAAAATTTGCAACAAAGACACTAAAACCTGCCAAGCTCTTGCTTTGCATCACCCATAATCATGCACATTCTTTGTGTTCATCCCATTCCCCAGAAACCTCCTTGCACGGGCAATACACGAGCCAAGCAAAAGCTATTATCCAACAAAACCTACCTGTGCAGCATCCTTCCTTGGGGTCCAACGTGCCGTGGTAGGGCCTGCAGGTGGTCTGCTCTTTGTGCAGAGCCCTTGGGACAACAGACCAGTCTCTTCCATTGGGGAGGTCAGGCTCAGTCTTCCCACCGTGCCTGGGTCTGACTGAAGCATCGTGGCCTGCACAGGGATGCCGTATACCTGTATATAAAATACTCCCTTTGTAAGAAGGAACTGGCTGGTTTCTCATTATGAGGTCCTCAGAGGTACCTATATATATGTATATATATTATGTAAACATATATAAAAACATATATATTATGTAAATATATGTATATATTATGTAAACATATATATATATAATGTGGATCTATAGAAGCCGGTTTCCGGTGTAGAACTTCGTATTCAGCCTTCCTAGCTGTTCCCTATGCTCCCCAGCCGGCCGGGGAGCCCCCAGGGAGCCGCCCGGCCGCCGCCGGGTACCGGCAGCGCTTCCCGGGGTGCAGCCGCAGGGAAGGCGGCCCGGCGGTGCCCCCAGCAGCCGGGGCCGGGCTCTTAGCGGGGCGGCCGCGGGGAGGGGACGTGCAAAGACGCGACATTAACATAAGGGGCGGGCGGGGCCGCGGCCGGCGGGGCCGGGCGGGGTTCGGGCGGTGGGGGGGCGCGGCGGGGGCCGAGCTCCGGGGACGCGGCAGCGGAGCGGGGCGTGCGGATCCCAGTGGGGACAGACTGGGGGCTGGTGGGGTCTTTGCTGCCCGATGGCTGCGAGTGAGGCACCGCCAGACACCCCCCTTCCGCGCGGACCCCTGTCTCCGCGGCTCCCTCCCGCCCCCCCCCCCCCCCCCTCCGCGCACACCTCCCTCAGCGCACATCACCCCTGCTTTTGGAATCCCCTTTCCGTGCACACCCCCCTCCTCGCGGGACCCGCCCCCGCACACCCTTCCCTCCGCACACTCCCCCCTCTCCTCCCCCGCCCCCTCTGGGCACACTCCTCTCCCCCCTCTGCGCATCCCCCGCTCCGCATACACCCCGCTCCGCACACACCCCTCTCCGCGTACACCCCTCTCCGCACCCCCGACTCCGCACCCCCGACTCCCCGCACACCTCCCATCAGCACCCCCCCTCCGCGCACACTCCCCTCCTCCGCATCCGACACGCTTCTCCGCGCGGAACCCGCACTCTGCCCACCCTGCCCTTTACTCGCAAACCTTCCCCCGCTTACACTGTCCCTTCCGCAGACACCTCCTTCTATGCGAATATCTTCTCTTTCCGCGGAGATCTCTGCGCAGCCCCTCCTCCGGGCACACTCCCCTTCGCGGACACTTCTCGTTCCTTCACACCTCTCCTCCGCACCGAGCCCTTGTCCAGCAGTAAAAACGCACCCAATCAAGCCCAGCCCTGTGGAAACACTGGTGCCACTTGCCCCAAGTGTTGTCTTTGTCCCAAAGGAACTATATTTTCCCCTCTAGTGGAATTGTAGCCGAACAGCCAAACGCTATGATTACTCCCATGCTGACACAAACCGAATGCAGTGTCAGTGAAAAGGGTGCTGCAACTCCTTCCTCCCCGATGCCATGTGTAGCAAGTCTGCAAGGCCCAGCCTGTGTTTCCCACGGCTCACTGAAATAGTAGCAGTCTCGGGTTCTTCAGTTGAAGTGGAAGCAGTTGCAGGCTGTTGTAGAATCATAGAATCATAGAATCATAGCATTGTCTGGTTGGATGATCCTTTGGGATCATCGAGTCCAAGCCTGATGTTAAACTGCCTCTAATTCTACTGGTTCGAAACAAAAAAGGTAGGAGTTCTCTAGAAGTTCATCAGAACCATAGGTCTAGTCTAATCTAGTTTCTCTGCACAGCCAGCACCAGATGTTTCACAGGAAAAGGAAAAATGCAAGAAGTTCAAGAGCAGGCAGATGTTCAGTAATTTTTGTTCTTTAGAACCCCAGTGTGTGTTGGCATAAATACTCAAGTGTGTCATTTTACGCCTACTGCAGTAGAATCACAGAAACACGGAACTATTGATGTTGGAAAGGACCTTTAAGATCATCAAGTCCAATGGTTAACCTAGCACTGCCAAGCCTACCACTAAACCACATACCTGAACATCACATCTACACATCTGTTACACACCTTCAGTGAATGACAACTCCACCACTTCCCTGGGCAGCCTATTCCAGTGCTGGGCAACCCTTTCAGTGAAGACATTTTTGCTAATATCCAGGCTAAACCTCCCTTTTGCACAAACTGAGGCCACTTCCTCTCGTCCTATTGCTTGTTACTTGCTAGAAGAGACCAACACTTGCCTCACTACAGCCTCCTTTCAGGTAGCTGTAGGCAGTGATAAAGTCTCCTCTCAGCCTCCCTTTCTCCCTGCAAAACAGCCCCAGCTCCCTCAGCCACTCCTTATAAGACTTGTTCTCCAGACTCTTCAGCAGCTTTATTGCCCTTCTCTGGATGTGCTTCAGCATATTAACGACCTTCTTGTCGTGAGGGGCTCAAAACTGAACACAGCATTTGAGGCGTGGTACTCCAATTAAAGGTACAGCCTCTCTCTGAGCCTTACTAAACCCCTGAGTTCGTGGGTGCATTATGTCAGCAAGTTCCACAGACACCATGTTGCATGAAGAACTTCTTGTCATTTATGATTTTGCACGTTTTCAGTTTAAGTTGAATACTGTCTTGTTACTGGTATGAGCAAGAGTCCTGTTTTAGCTTCTTAAAGTTTGATTTCACGGTTGGACTCGGTGATCTCAGAGGTCTCTTCCAACCTAGTGATTCTATGATTCTATGATTACTTCATACTTTCATCACATATTTTATTCATCTTCAGAGATAAATTGTTCAAAACTTTTCAATCCTATTCCTCTGAGAATTGCTTCTGCTTTCATTGCAACTCTGGAGTCTTGAACTACAAAAATCTTTGGACTGAGGTGGCCCATGGTCAACATTGCGGAAAGGCAGTGGCACAGAGCTATTTTTGAAGCCCTTCCATATCTTTACTAACATATCAGTCATTTTTCTGCCATTTTGCAGATTGAGCTGAGCTGATCACATTTTGGAGAAATGCCCAATTTAGAATCCCGTAAGATGTATTTACAAAGGATTTCTTTATTCAAGACAGTAGTTTATCATTAGTATTATGTCGTTAGTCATAGTATGTGCCTTTTTAGTGACTATTCACTTAGTAGTGTGGAAGACCTCTCAACTTCTTCATCTTCTCTCAACTGAGTGACTTAAATAACTCATTTGCAAGTACTGCTGATGGGTGGCCCGTTTCCAATTCATCTGCACTAGAGGCCTTAATATGAAATCTGGGTTTGATCTTTGCTAAATAAAACCGGCCTGTAGTGATAGGAGGAGGGGGAATGGCTTTAAACTGCAAGGATGAAGATTAAGATTAGACATTAGGAAGAAATTCTTCACAATGAGGGTGGTGAGACACTTTCTCATGTTGCCCAAGGAATTTGTGCATGTCCCCTCCCTGGAAGTTCTCAAGGCCAGGTTGTATGGGGTCTTAAGCAGCCTGGTCTGATGGGAAGTGTTCCTGCCCATGGCAGGGAAGTTGGAACTGGATGATGTTTAGGGTCCCTTCCAAACCAAACCATTCTATGATTCTGTGATTCTATGATTGTTGAGCACATTGAGATCAGCCTGCAGAAAGCACCAGCCCTGACAGCAGCAGAAAGTCTGTGGTGAAACCAGCTGCACCAGCTGACAATCACTAGACACACATTTGAAATTAATCTCTGTGGGTCCTGCGATAGGTTTTATCAAATCCTTTGGGATCATGAAATGTCCCAGACTACAACTGCTGGAGAAGGAGAGAGTATTTTGAGGACACATCACATGAGCTTGTCCTATTCTTAGCTGCTACACCCATTGCTGGCCACTGCTGAAAACATGATCCTGTGGTTCAAACCAGCATCACCATTCTCATATCCTTGTGTTAATACTGTATTAATTTTCCTTGCAAAACTCCTTCAAGTAATAAAATCTTTAATGTACTGTGACAGCCAAGTAGTGTAGAAAAAAAAGAAAAATAATATGTTTGGAAATCATAAAGCATACATATCCTGTACTTTTAACATTTCATCTGTGAAAATGTAAATTAACCAACAGATAGGTTCTCCGTAAGTAGTTTTTCATCACATCATGATAAAATTAATTGTGGATTAAGAGGGATAAAATAAAAAACAGAGGAGTTAGCTGTGCTATAGCCTTAGCTACGTTACAAGATAAATTCCTTATTTCTTCAAGCCTCCAAATGTGCAAGGTTCTTTCACAGACAAAGTAAATAGGAAGTCTAGACCAAAGACATTGTAATCTAATTGTGAATCTAACAGTTTTATGAACACTCAATTACAAATAACAAAACCAAGTGTTTGCAATTAACGTTCATTCAAAGTCCTGAAAATGCCTCCATGTGTCCTGCTGTCATTGGCAGGGCTGGCTCTCTCCTCTGCAGATCTGTTCCTCTCATTAGGCAGAACCTCCAAGGATAGCACAGATTTTGTGAACGTTAGCATGATGCAGTGGCTTGACTCCTATTTATCTAAAGATAATAGCTGAGAATTCCCTATTTAACATGAATAAAGCGAGAACAATAAATTAATTTTAAGCTTCAGATACATTAATCAATTAAAAAGATACCTATCCCATGCTCTGAGCATACCCAACTTACTAAAATTTTAGCAGGGGATATTATTCATATCCCAGTATCTGTCACCTTACCCCCATCTTCAAGAACAAATACAGTCTGTTATGGCACCCTGCAGCTGTGACATTTCTGTTCTCCACATCGGAACAACAAAACAATGGACATGAGCTTTTGATAATAGCTCACTTCCAGTTTCCATGAATAAATACTTAGGAACCGGTTTTCTTAGTACTTTACTCACAGTCTTTTACTAATTTCCCATAACACAGAGTTTGCTCAGTTTGGCCTGGTGCAGCAGTACATTTTATTGATTTTAATCCCATTCCCACATTTCTTTTCTCAGACCAGTTCTAATGCTGTATTTAAGAGTGGTCTGTGTGCCAGAATTTCTGGCTGGCCTGTCTTTCAGGTGCATGGTAAAACAGCTGAACGTAAGAGACCTCAGTGAGGAACTGAGTAAGTGCCTGTTAAACTGTGAGTATGCTCAGCACATGCAGGGAAGGCAAGGACAGCTAGGACTAGGGTTGCAACACGCTGGGCCTTTGAATGGGAAGAGGGCATGAAGGTGGTGAGAAATTGTGTGTTGCTGCCAGCTCTAGTTACTGCTTACACAGATGGGGAGAGCTACTGACTGGATTTTTATGGCAGCCTCAGGGCTGGTAATTGAGATCCAGCTCCTAACTTGGGGAGAGTCATGCAACAGGGAAAGGAAAAGGCTCTGAACCCTGCTGGTCACTTGGCACTGCTGCCTGATAAGGAGTTAGGAGGAGGTACAAAGCTTGGTGACTACTGTTGAAACTAGAGAGGGGTGTGTTTGGCAGTAAGTTGCTGCTTAGATTTCCCCTATAGTATTCCAGAACAAATATGCAGTGTGAAACAAGAGTATTTTTAACAGTCTGGGGCCATGTGGTGTTCTGCTAACCAACAACTCAGTAAAATGAACTGACTTCCAAGGCCTGTTGCTCATTCAGAACATATACATTAGATTTTTCTCCCCAGAGCACCAAATCAAACTCATTAAAGACTTAAGACACCAGCCAGTTCAGAATTAACTCTATGTTTGCTATATCATCCTCTAAGTATTTTAAAGTCCTAAAGTCAAAGACAGTGTAAGAACTAAATATATTAATACTAGTAGCATTATGTAACATCTGGGAGAATGCACTTCATTAAAAGGGCATGTTTTCCACAGATACATGTCCGTTTAAATGTGCACATGCAGTGCTTCCTGTGTACTTATTTGTGAAAGCAATGTATGCCCTACTGAATCTATTTATAGTACATCTTTTGCACTAAGAAACTGGAAATATGTGTATGTCAATATAAGTAAGTTTTTTTCAGTTTTTAAACCATTGCCTCAGTTTTTTAAATTTCTTTTGGTTTTCCACATCAAAAATTGTGTATCATGGAATTAACAGAATGATTCGGCTTAGAAGGGACTTCAGGGAATCATCAAGTCCAATCTCCTCAAAAAGCAGAGTAGACATATAGAAGTAAGATGAAGCTTAGTTAAAAATAATTCTGTACATATACCCTGAAAAGGTGGGAAAGAGAAACTTAGTTATATTTCTCTCTCTTCACTTTCCTCTTCAGCAAACCATCTGTGAGAATCTCTCCCATGAGCCAAATGTCAGATGTTGAAAGTAGACCATGTGCAGGGCTTTGTTCTTGTGTATAATAATAACAGAGATAACCACAATTCCATTGCTTCTGAAAGTGGACATTACTGTGCTGCTAACTACATTGCTAGCTTGGGTTTTGACTCTTGTGTTTTGAAATTAGTTGACGTGGCAATTTCATCTTTTACCAGCTGTTCACCCATCAGAGTTTACTGTCCTTCAACAGAAGGAGATTAGTACTTCCATGGCAATGGATAGATTATTGTGTGTTGGTTTAAGGTAACAGTGACAGTGAGTTTAATGCCACGCTCTGAATCCTGGTGAGTGAAAAGATAGAAGTGTACCTGTGGGGTTAGTAATCTTACCGGGAGCAGTGCATCTTTAAGCTGTAATACAAAAACTCACCAAAGCCCCTCTGTGCTAGCTCTTGCTCCAAAACTAAGGAAAGACAGTACTATACATATGGTCATTTAAAAAGAGAGGTTTGAAAAAGGTCAGATGGATCATGCCCTAGAGATGTAAATTTGCCTGCAGTGAATGTAAAAGAAACCAAGGGTCATTGTAGATGCACTCCAACTGCAGTTAGGTTGAATGGATCCCACCCTCAACATGAAAATGTCACTTACGTAGAACACATTGCAAAATTAGTTTAGGAAAATGATTACCAAACAATATCACCAGGGCTTGTTAATGCAAATCCATTTGAAAGTGCTATATTCTCTGTTGGTATCTGAGTGTACTTAATACAACACTCTTTCACTGAGTTTTTGTTCTCTTCTCTGTTCATATTGCACCCTCCTTCCTCCTGGAATATGAAATAGACTCATTACCATCAAACCTCTAATCAAATACAGATGCACAATGAACTACAAGCCCCACATGTAATTCTAATTTTTATGCTGGAATTTATATAATATTTGAGATCTCTGTAAAGTTTTAAATTTTACATTAAGTTCCTTTTGAGTAGCAGAAAATTCACGAATTTAACAGGCCACTTATACTTACAGCTATTATGAAGAATGTGTCTTGAAGTGAAACCATATCACTGTTTGCAGTAGGTTTGTGTCTTTTCATGTATAGATAGTAATTATGAAGGCTTTGGAGATCATTTGCAAATGAAAAAATATTAAAAGCCAGGGTTGAAACCCTTAAGTCTTTGGACAAGCTATGCTGTTATATAAATAATTTTGAATTAAAATATAATTTTCCCTGTCACTTGTATCCCCTTAATGTAGCCCAGAAATCTAAACAGCTTCAGAGTGAAAATACACATAACTCATCCCTCGGTGATCTTAGTACACTATAAGAACTTTAACTTCTGATTTAAACTGTTTAAATACAATCGTTGTTAACCACATGATTTCAATACATTTTACCTAAGCAGCCTTTGCTTTCAAAATGTTGTAGATTACTTGCAGAAGCTATTTTACCATAGTCTTAATGACATACAGTTTATGTTATAAAATCAACATCATCTATGCTTGATCAGTGAGAAAAAGTGGCTTTGTTAAGTGTTTTGTGGCATTTATTGAACAAGATATACCAAGATATTGATCTATGTATTTAGCCAGGGAAACAGGAGCAGAAATTACAGAGCAGAAATTGTAGTAGTGGTGGTGTTAGAAACATCATATTTTCCTTTCCTGGCTTTTGTGATTTGAACACTGCAACATCTATCTTGAGTGAATATAGGGGGTTTGTTTGTCAACAGAATTCCAGAAATGCTTCCACTCTACAAGAGTTTGTCTTGGAATACTTCAGCTGTTCATCTCTACTCCCCAGTTCACACATCCAATCAATACTCAAGGAGGCACTTCCAAAGCTGACTGATGTGAATACAATAGCAGTTCTACTAGCTGATGGATGACAGTATGAACTATGATAGATATTGATACTTTGAAAATGAGAAGACAAAACAAATCGTGTCGTTTGTTATCATACAGCTTCTATTTTCAGATATCTATCTTTTTCAGCTCTCTACATTTTCAAAGTCAAAAAAACAGTCAAAGAAGCTATGTTCTCAAAAAAACCATTCACTTCAGGCTACGCACCTTCCATAGGCATCCTGGAAAACAGAAATGAGAGGCTCGGCAGATGAGCCTTTAGTTTTTATTAACTGTGGAACTTCCTGTCTTCACGGAATCACAGAATCGTAGAATGGTTTGGGTTGGATGTGACATTTAAAGGTCATCTACTCCAAGCTCCCTGCAATAAGCAGGCACACCCTCAACAGAATTAGGTTGCTCAGGGTGGCATCCCAACCTGACCTTGAAAGTTTCCAAGGATGGGGCATCCACCACCACTCTGGGAAACTTGTTCCAGTGTCTTAACATCCTCATTGCAAAAAATTTATCTCTTACATCTACTCTGAATCTACCCTCTTTTAGTTTAAAACCATTACCCCTTGTCCTACTGTAACAGGCCCTATTAATAAATCTGTCCTTGTCGTTCTTCTAACCCCTGTTAAGGACTGTAAGGCCACAATAAGATGTTCCTGAAACCTTCTCTTCTCCAAGCTGAACAACCCCAGTTCTCTCAGCCTGTCCTCATAGCAGGGGTGTTCCACCCCTCCATTACTTTTTCTGGCCCTGCTCTGGACACGTTCCAACAGGTCCATGTCTTTCCTGTGCTGAAGACTCCAGAGCTGGACACAGTACTCCAGGTGGGGTCTTACCAGAGTGGATAGAGGGGAAGCATCGCTTCCCTTGACCTGCTGGTTACACTTCTTTTGATGCTGCCCAGGCTACGTCTGTCTTTCTGGCTCCAAGTACATTGCTGGCTTACACCCACCTTTTCATCTGTCAATATTCACAAGTCTTTCTCAACATGGATGCTCTCAATCCCTTTATCCACCAGGTTATATTGATACCAGAAGTTGCCCTGACTGAGGTGCAGGAACTTGCACTTGTGCACCAGAGGTTTATGTGGGACTAGTTCTCAAGCTTTTCCAGGTCCCTCTGAATGACATCCCATCCCTCAGGTGTGTCAGCTGCACCACTCAGCTTGGTATTGTCTGCAAACTTGCTGAGAGTACACTCAATCCCACTGTCTACATAAGTGATGTACATACTAAACAGAGCTGGTCCCAGTACAGACCCCTGTTGCACACCGCTTGTCACTGATCTCTGTCTGGACATACAGCCATTGACCACTACTCTCCGGATGCAAACATCCAGTCAATTTCCTATTCGCCAAATAGTCCATTCATCATATAGTCTCTTTCCAATTTAGGGAGAAGGACGTTGTGAAAGACTGTGTAAGAGATGTATGAGTCACATATTGCTCTGCAAATGGAAAGTTTCACAGACAATCCGTATCCAACAGTTACTGCCTCTGAAGATCAATTCCAAATGCACTATTTCATTTTTTAATGAAATACAACATCTGTCCTAAGTTTCACTGATCTAAAGAACAGAGTCATGTGTACTGCAGAGGTTTCAAGACTGACTGATTGTATTACTACTTACATAACCTAACGCTAGAAAAATGTTGTTTCCACAGCTGATTAAGACAATTCAGGAGGAAAGTGTAAGGCAACTGGATGCCTGACTTCCGTGAGTGTCTTAGAATTATATATGCTGATTTGAGTAAATGCGAAGGGCCAACAAGGCTTAGTTTGTCTTTGGACAAAATACTGCTGACAATGGATGTAGTTATGCTACTAATGTAATTGCACCTTGAAAATGAAGACATTTATGGACAAGAATATGCAGAGTAGGAACCCTGTTAATCTCAGTTATATGTCAGGACAAGAGCAAATGGATTAATTTGGTAGAAAAAAAATATTTTCTATCTCACCATTTGGTTATATCAGAGGAGCGATTTCCCAAGAGAACTACACCCATCACTGAAAGACAATTGCACCCTTTATATTTTCTGAAAAAAAAAGAAAGGCTAGAGCCCTCTGTGGTCCTGGAAGGGTTTCCATGTGGTAACTTGGCTACCAAGAGCCATCAGAAGATTATCACTCAGCAGAACAGTGATTTCTGATGATTACTTCAGACTTCAGGCAAAACTAGGTTTTATTATCAATTGGTTTCTCTTTCAAACATTTGACTTCCTGGATCTCAGCAAAAGAATGACTGAAATTCTTTGCCTGCTCTGTGCAGGAGGCCATGAAATGTTCAGAATGATCCTTTTTAGCAATATAGCCTTTTAATCTGTGAATCAATGAATAGCTAAAAGTTCTCCAGCTGACAGGACTCCTCAATTTTTAGCATTTACAGAACAATCACTTCTCACTTCTTTTGCTTCTGGAAACATTCAAAGGAAATTTCTCAGTCCTCTTCTGATTTACAAAAGTTATATTACTTTAATTATATGCTGAAAGTAGTACTGCTCCCCTGGTAGGAAGGCAGATGTAATCTTCCACTCACTCCTCATTTACTTATGTATAGAATTGCAGAATGGTTTGGCTTGGAAGGGACCGCAAAGGTCATCTGGTTCCAACTACCCTGCCTTGACTGGGACACCACCTACTACATCAGGTTGCTCAAAGCCTCATCCAACCTAGTCTCAATCTCAAACGTCTTCAGCAATGGGACACTCACAACTTCTCTGGACAGCTTGTTCCAATGCCTCACCACCCTCACAGTAAAAAATTTCTTCCTAGTATCTAATGTATGTCTCCCCTCTTTCAGCTTAAAACCATTCCCCCTTGTCCTGTGGGTGCACTCCCTGATAAAGAGCCCTTCCCCAGCTTTCATGGAAGAGGAATAAGCCATAAGGTTCCTTTCTAGTGCAACTGAAGTCAAACTTGGATATGATCAAACCAACAAAATATAGTGCCCTTGACCAAATCTGATCCTATGGTTAGAAGTCTAGCTATTAAAAAAGGTCTTAATTTGACAATACTACAGAATGGCTAAGTAAATGAAACTACTTCTCTAAGGGTATTGGCGAAACACCTGCTTCCAAGATGATTCTTCTGTTATTTTTTAAAAGCACAAGAATCATCTGTCAGTAACACAGAACATGAAAGCATTAAATTCCCCAGGCTTACCTTGTGGACTAGATTTCCTTAAATAGAATTCATATTCCCATGGTTTTGGAGTCTGAACCCTTTGGAGTTCATTTGAAGCTGATACTCAAAACTTTGGCTGTTTAAGCCTAAATCAAGTGACATTCTAAAAAGAGCCTGAACAAGCCATGTGGAATGAAGTGTTGTATTTCACACATCTCTGATAAATACAGATATCCACCCGTTTGCTTCTGGTTTTGGGGTAATTTCAAGAGTGTTGTATGCTATGGTAGTGTGTACAGTGAACAAATGGGCAGGCCCCAGAAACAGGAAATTGAATTTCAGTCACGGTTGTACCACATCGGTGTGCACTAAACATGAGAAAGCTTTCTTCCTTTGTAGACCGTGTCGTACAAGTGCCAGGTGCACCACAGGACTGGCAGTTTTCAAGCCCAGCTCCTCTGCCTTCCCCCTGAAGGCTTTCTTAGTGTTCAGCACACAGAAGAGAAAGAAGGTCACTTCCCACATCCAACAGTGGCTGGGGGACCTTACTAACACAGGCATGGCAAAGCTGCATTTAGCTGCTCTGAAATTCCTCGTAGTGAACTAACTTTTACTAGGCAGAGAGACTTTGTCAAGCCCAACAAAATGTGGTGTGCTGATATAATCTCCCTATCAATGACTAAATTGTTTTGGCTTTGGTTTGTATTACTTTAAACTTATTTGCAGTATTACATAGTTGATCAAGTAACTGACTACTCAGAGTTGCCAGTTGATGGTACTTTACAGCAAGCAAGACCTTAAAGGAAGTAGCTCTATGTTTGACTATGACTGGTTTTATGTGATAGATTGTCCTACAGTGTATTAAAATTACTATAATTAACTTTGCTGCAGTGAAAGCTATTAACTTGTTATCAGGTGGGGGTTTCATCATTAGACAAACACAAACAGGAACTAACTTACAAATACTGACTTCTTAATTATCCTTTATTCCAGGAAAATCAGGGAGTGGAAGAGGCTAATACACAAAGGACGGACTGAAAAGAAAAGCTGCTGCTCAATGTTAGAGGAAATAAAAATTCTGAAAGCCCAAAGTTTGTCACTGGGACTGATGGCAAGTGCAGGGATTGAGAGAATTTTTTTTTATTTTGTGTAAGAGATAAGCAAGATCTGCAAAAATCAGGGATAAAGAGAGAAGCATCTGTGTACTTTTGAAAGGAAATGAGGCAGAACAAGTTCCGTGTGCAAAGGCAAGTAGTTTTATCTCTCCTCATCATAGATGCTTTATTCATTTCCTCCTTGCTTAAATGGAGTTAATAATAACAAGAATAGTGGATAATGGCAGCTTTCAGCTTAGAGTCCAAAGAAGTTTAATTCATTAATAGTGATCACAGAGCTCCTCAGTATGACTGGAGATAAGTTGTCTAAGAAATTCAAATTATAAAAAAAATTTACTGAAGGTAAATAAAAAGAAAGCATTGTGAAATATATAACTATGGTTTTTGCCACTGGAAATGTAATGACAGACATCTCCCTTTGTGTTTGGCCTATAGAATAAAACATGTTTTCATACTCTTAAAGTACAAATAATTACATGGCTTTGCTTCCCTGTAATTGGACTCAGCTTCATTGAAAACATCAATAGAGATAATTTATTAGTGTAAAATTAGAGAGAAATGAGAACTGCCCAGTGTTACATAGTTCGTGTAACTACATTCAATTAATGATCCGACCATGAAAAAATCTCCTTAGTCAAAAAAAAGCTACCTCTTTGTATTATACAGAGCTGACAGTTCCTGCACCAAGCCCTGCTCAGGTAACAGCTGCTTATCCTGAAATAATTGTGCAATAAAAAAATTAAATCTGAAAAAAGCTGTTCTTGTCAAAATGGACAAACAGAACACTGTGCCACAAGACATAGTTTTATCAATATATTAGTAAGTGTAAAAGGTACTTATTACGGAACACCACATTATATAGACCATTAACTGAGGAGAGTGCTGTTCACATGAGACCAGAGTTTCTGTCGAACAATGTAACAAAAGCAGAATTTCAACACAGAAAAAGAAGTTTTAAAATCTATTGAAACTTTGGTTGAAATTTTTGTCTGGCTTTGCTTTTTTTCTGAACTTAATTTATTTTAGTTCAAGTTAAGGAGGTTTGATAAGCAGAGGAAAAAATAGTCATTCAATTTTATTCTGTATTTTGTAACCGCTATTGGCTGTTTTGCTGAAAGGCCAGGAAAGATTTATTTTAATTTTGTGTAGCATTGTGCATTTTGTTTTATTTATTTACTGTGTTAAAAGATTTCAAACTGTTTTCACATGAATGTTTTTAAGGGTAGCTAGGAGAGCTCCTGTTGTCTTTGAGTAACTTCTTAGTTCCTGAATAAAATACTAAAAGAATCAGATTCATGAATCATGCAGTTTTAAAGGAAAATTTACTGTTGGTGAATAATAAATATCTTATGTTTGTAAATCTTCCTGGAACAAGACCCTTCTTATTTCTACTGTAACAAAGAGGCCTACTGTTTCTACTTTTCAAGATGTAGTCATGTTCCCTTCAGGAATCTTTGAAATCCATTGAGTGATGAGCATTTAACTTGGTTAGGCTCCTTTGAAATCCAAACCTTTGAGTGTGAAACAATGACTGGAACTACTTTTTGCAGGAATAATATCTAGCGCTCAGTGTTGGTCTTTACAGAGAGCCGATACGCAAAAGCCTTAGGTAGACCTAAGATGACAAGATACTTACTGAGAATTAAAACTCTAAGCTTTATTAGTTTTATTCTTCTCAGGAGTTCCCTAATTTTGAGTTCAGATGCACTTATTTGATTTTACAGTAACTTTGTTTATATTTGGCTTGTATTTCACATGTAAGAATCAAAAATTAGACTATGCTTATCCCAGTACAGGATGTAAATGTATGAGACATCTTTCCTCTAGAGTATTTAAAACAATAGTCTGTATTTCTTAAACTCTGCACAAAACCATTCATTTTCATGTAAATTTCATAAAATAAAATCTAAAAAACACATTTCTTGAGGTCTTGATCCTAATAAAATTTCTATCATCTAATCAAATGACATAAAATTTTACTGAATGTCCAGCAAATTTGTATTGGGATTTTACCTCAGAAAAGACAAAAGATGAGTAAAAACTAGATAGAGGCTTCAGAAATTTGCAAAAGATTTCTTTACCCAGAGAACAGACTAGTAGACCTGGTTAAAAGAAACAAAGTGGCCAACTAAGGGGCTGGTATGTAATAATACAGTTTGAAAAATATTGCAGTGATCCAGAGTTAAGTGTGTTATATATCCTCTAAAAATTGGAAAAGGTGTTCAGATTGTTTTTTCATTATTTTGATAAATTAATATGTAATGTTTCCTTATATACATAGATAAATATGAAATAGGACAAGCTATACACACTCATAACAATACAGTATCTATATCCATACCATTTATAATTAGACATTATTTGAATTCTTGATATACGACAATTATATTTATTTGACAGACCAAATATATTTATCCCAGAGTTATATTGAATGAAGGAATAATAATAGGGAAAACAGCTAAAAAGATAAATAACAGGGTAAATGAAAGAAGACCATGTAAAAGGAATAAAAGTAATAAAGAAATGAGGTAATGAGAAGCTGACAGCTAGTGGGAGTGTAAATCCTCTTACACGTTTAGTAAGAGATATGTTAAGGTGAAAGCATCCCTTGTTTTCTAGGTTTTTCTGGAAAGAGCAGCATACACTCAAGCTAGAGGAGAGATAAAATCTGGCAGAAGATGCTCTGTGAATGTGCTTTCATTCTTCTGCTTTTGTTGCATGCCAGGTCACTGCTCCTCTTTGTGCTCTCAGAAGTAACACTTCAGCCTTGTGACCAGTGGCTTCAGATCTACATCTGCTACAGAAGCCTCCACAGGTACTTTTGAGATTAAAAACCCTCTACCTCTCCTCCCACCCAGGCTCTTTTCTCTACCTGTTGTCTTTTATTCATAGTCAGCCAGATCATTTCTGAGTCTCTTCTTCACCCTGCACATAGACTCGATTACTTAGACTGTCTTCTTGGAGAGCCTCTTGCCTGTGTCTCAGTGACCTGTATCCTCTGAAAAGATGTCAAAAAGAAATTTAGAATGATGCAATGTTGAGAGATTTTCGTGGTGCTGTGAGGAACCTGGGAGCTGTGTCTCTCCTAAATAAAGTCAATTGTAATGTGAAAGCTTAGAAATGAGTGAAATGAATGATGGAAATCACAGAACTGTAGAATCACAGAATCACTTGATTTGGAAGGGGCCCAAAAGGGTCATCAAGACTAATTCCTACACAGGACACTCCCAACATTCACATCACATAACTGAGGGCATTGTCCAAATGCTTCTTGAATGCTGGCAGACTCGGTGCCATGACTGCTTCCCTGGGAAGCTGTTCCAGTGCTCCACCACCCGCTGAGTGAAGAACTTCTTCCTAATAACCAATCTAAATCTCCCCTGGCACATCTTCCTGCCCTAGAGTCCTATCATAGGTCACAAGAGAGAAGAGATCAGCACCTGTTTCACCTCCTTCCCCAGTGAGAAGGCAGCAAACAACTGTGATATCCCCTCTCAGTCTCTTCTTCTCCAGGCTGAACAGACCAAATGACTTCAGCTGTTCCTCATACAACTTCCCCTCTAAATCCTTCACAACCCTTGTGGCCTCTGGACACTCTCCACTAGTTTCATGTTCTTTTTATACTGTGATGCCACAACTGCACACAATACTTGAGGTGGGGCTGCACCGTTGCAGAGCAGAACAGGACAATCACCACCTCCCTTGACCAGCTGATGATGCTGTGCTGGATGCACCCCTGTTGACCCTCTTGGCTACCAGGGCACTGCTGGCTCATGTTCCTCTGCCATAGACCAGAACCCCCAGGTCCCTTCCCACAGTGCTGCTCTCCAGCCTCTCAAACCCCAGTCTGTACGTGTTGCTGTGTCCTGGGTGCAGCACCTGAAACATGCCCTTGTTAGATTTCGTGCTGTTGGTGATTGACCCATCAGCCAGTCATGCACCCATTGTATCATGTGTGTATCCAGCTGTGTGCTGGACATTTGGTTTATGAGAATACTGTGAGAGATGGTATCAAAGGCTTTGCTGAAATCCAGAAAAATGACATTGACCAATTTTCCCTGGTGGACGAGGTGGGTGACCCTGTTGCAGAAGGAAATTAAATTTGTAAGGCAGGACCTTCCCTTTGTAAACCTGTGCTGGCTGGGGTCAATGAGTGCGCTGCCTTTCAGATGTTGTGTGGTAACTCTCAGAATAATCTTTTCCATAATCTTACCATGCACTGCAGTGAGACTGATAGGCCTATAGTTACTGGGATCACTCCTGCTGCCTGTCTTGAAGACTGGGACAACACTTGCTAGCTTCCAGTCAACTGGTACCTCTCCAGATTCCCAAGAGCATTGAAAGTCTTCTCTGTAGACCCAATATGACAGTATCTGAAGTCTTTTAATCTGCTGGCCTATTATGAAGGTGGATCATGAGTTCTGGGTAGGGGGGAAGCCAAGTAAAATCCTTGCTGCATTAACCCTCTTGTAATTTTCATTGTAATTTTTCTTACAGAGACTAGTTGCACTGTCCTTCCCAAAATGGGCTGCTTTCAAACAGCCTGATGTCTTGCCCTGGAGACCAACTTCAAGTGAGTGAATTGGGAATGTTGATCTTTGGTATCTGTTTTACATGTTTTGGGGTTCTGTTCTGCTCTCACAGTAGTCACTGATGAGACAACAACAAAGATCCTTTGTCTTTTATAACAATAACATTTTTTAGGTCTCAGCAATAAAGTGTGTGTTCTTAGATAACAGAAGTTTTCTCTTCTGATGTTGTGTCCTACCTTATGTGGATAGCCATAGCAGACAAGATTGATATGGGAGCAGAATGTAGAAGACTGATTTCTCAGATGAGTAAGCCCTTCTGCTTTTGCTTACATCCGTCTGGTAGATGAATAGAGGTAGCATCCTCTATATATTATGACAAGGCGGATCACTTTTGAAATGTACACACAAAGTGGGATCAAGATAAGTATTTAAGCCCCTTGCTGAGATGGTGCATTAGCATTTGGATGAAATACTGCACCCAAGGGCATTCAGGGCAGTGTGACATGTGGATGTGACCAGGGCAATGGGAAGAGTCTTTAACCTCTGCAATAGTCCATGGAAGAGATCCGATACATTAGTTTAGATGTAGCCAAAGACATCTCAATTATTTTACAATAGAGTAGAATAGCTTTGACCGTTGTGAATTGCTTGCTTGCCAGTATTTTATTTTTAGATGACAATTAGAAACCACAAAATCATAATGTGAGTCATACGTACTATTTTCCTTGCCAATGTTAGTTAACCTCATCTGCTTCTTAATGGCTCTTCCAAGCTCTGTTTCAAACCTACCGTACCCAGAACAGTGCAATATTGCCTCAAATGATGAGGAGTGAAATTAGGACCTTCTTTCTACACAATGGTGGAAACCCAACAGTTTTAGGCAATGTTTCTCTTCACGTAGCTTTTTAATACTGAAAAAATACCTGTTCCTGGGTAACATAGCTTTCCAGAAGTATGGTGTACAGCCGTATCTTCCCCCTCCTTACTGAACCTTTGTGTAGTCAGTGTTTTCATTTAAACCAATAGTCCAATAATTGCTTTTCCTGGGTAAATGTTGACAAGGCGAGTGAGTGGCTTTACTGGAAAAATGTGTATAGAGAGTGAAGGAAAGATAGAGAACTGAACAGGCATAAAAAAGTGTGCTGGATTTGACTGGGGTAGAGTTGATTTTCTTCACAGTAACTAATATGGAGCTACATTTTGGATTTGTGCTGAAAACAGTGAGGGGTGGGTGTTTCTCAGGGACTGGCTGTTTGGTGGTCAGCAATTGTTTTCATTTGCATCACTTGTCTTCCTTGGGTTTTATTTCTCTCTCTGTTATTTTCATTACATAGTTATTGTTGTTATTGTTACTATAATATTTAAATTATTAAACTGTTCTTACCTCATCCCATGAGCTTTCTCACTTTTACCTTCCAATTGTCTTTTTGCCCGTCCTGCTGGGGAGCAGGGAGAGTAAGTGAGCAGCTGTCTGGTGCTTAGTTCTCAGCTGCAGTTTAACTATGACAGTCCTTTATGGCACCCAATGCAGGGCTTGGAAAGTCTGGCATAATAACAGATTGACCAGCATGTGGGAGAATATGGTCAGAGAACCTACTTCCAACGGTCTGGAACTTCACAACAATTACATGACCCCGAAGAAACAATAGAATGTTTGGGAAAAAAAAAAAAGGCATGGCTACTCCAGAAAGGCATGATTTACCACAGCATGCTGGGCCCTGGTCAGCATCTACCAAACACTGCTCAATATTATGGAGAGAGAGAAAACAAATGAATAGACTCTATGGCTAAATCAGACACCGTATCAGATTCCCCCTGTAACTTAAAAGAAACAATAGAAGTGGAAGTCAGCTTGTTTAGTAAGGAATGAAGGAGCTTCCCCTAAGAGGGAAGAAGAGAGAGTCAGAAGAGGCAGCCAGTTCTGCAGCAGGGCAGTCATAAGATCAGGAGGAGGAAGAAATGTGTCCAGTTTTCACCAAAAGTTGAAAGCAATTAAAAAAAATCTATTATTAATTCTGAAAAAAATGTTATTATTTATATATTCAGGATTCTCACGTGTAATGGTTTCACTGTTGCTCAACCTGTCCTAGACAGGTTTATCACAGTCATTATTTGTCAATGATACAGAAAGCACTAGGGGTTCCAGGAGACACAGAAATGTATGCCGTTCTATTGTGTACTGTTAAAATAGCCAAGCATTTCTAAAGCCTCTCTTTGGCTGCGTGACTTTCCTATAGCTTCTTATTATATATGACCTCTGTGCAGGTTGTGCTTGAGAAATCTGAGGAACTTTTGCCTACTGCAAAATAACAGACTTCTGACAGTTCCTTTTTTATTTCCTTAATGCTCTTGCATAACCTATTGTTCTGGTTTGAGCTAAAGCAGAACCAATTCTCTGAGTTTTTAGCTTCATATTCTGAAAGTTAATAACACTTTTTTCAGACAGTGTGGATCTCTGGGTGATAACTCCTGATGTTAATCACTATCACCAAAGTAAGAGAGGACTGATATGCAGATAGCTCCTTATTTATATTTATTCCTATGAAAATCAAGGCTGAAAGGTTGTGTGGGCTGTGGGTGAGTTGTGCTGGTTTGAGATCTCACAGCCAGTTCTCCCCACAGTAAACAGCCAGCCTGAGTTGAAAGAAGAGTTAGGATTTCTGGGTGAGTGGATTGAAGGCAGGAGCAATGCTCACATTATGATTCCAGTGAACTCTGCAGTGAAGATAAACCCAGTGAGATAAAATGTCACTCATGAGAATACATGTTGGGATTTAAATCTGGAAATAATGAAGACTATGATAATATGGAAAATTTTCTCTTGAGGATCCCCTTTTGTTCAACGATATCTTTATTGCAGTAGAGCACAGAGACTAATAAACCTCAATAGATGGAAACTATACATTTAGGGACACAGAGCAGGTACCTATATGACATATAAGGCTTTCATGTATTTAGACTATGTAGTCACAATGATGTACCACAGAGCTCAGCCATGTCCTGACCTTACACAGTGGTGTTTGTCCAACTGCTTTTTCTCTAAGTCTCAACTGTTTCAGGGAGCCCAAGGACTGTATTATAGAGGGGAATGAAAGTCAAGCCACAACAACCTCATCATTCCCCTCCTTGCACAAAAATTAACAAAATTTGTTTGTCAAGGGCTACAATGTAGTTAAGCCATAGATATGAGCGTTCATGAAAACCACCCTCATTTTTTAATCAATTTCATGTATTTCTGATCCTTTTCCATGCTTGAGTTCTGTAACAGGTGGCTGGAGCACCTGGAGAGCTAGTGCTGGTTACAGGCACACATGGTGACAGGTAAATGATTACTTTTCTCTATCCCCACCTCTGCACTGGGGATTTTCCACTACAGTGTCTTTGCTCAGGGAAAGTTTTAAAATGGCAGCAGAGTCTCAAGCTGTCTGATTTTAGTGCTGATAGAATGGTACTTGATTTGCTTGACTAAGGAAGCTGCTGGCAAAAAATGTTACAATTGGCAATTTACTTGTCTCCATGCATATTTTGGCTCCATATCAACTTTCTGAAGTTTTTTTCCAGACAAGTGCAGAATAATGGGCACATCTGCCAGTGAGGTGAATGTAAAGTTGATGAAAATATTTTATGTATACACTCTAGTGCAAAAATGTAGTCTGATCTGTTTTAAATGTCAATTCTGGTACTACTGTTTAAAGCTGTGATCTCATTTTGGAATAAAAAGATTTTTATTATTTACTGGGACTGTATTCTTTTTTTTAATACAGGTTTATGGTTCACAGGATCAGAAAACTTTCTCACACAAGTAATACTAAGCACAGGACATCTTATAAGTGTGAATATTTGAGACTTACTCCCCTTCTCACCCTCAGGTATATAACTTTAAATGACCTGTTAACATTACAAAAAGGCACAGCTCTAAACAAGATTCATCGATACCCTCATGAAATTCCTTCTGAACAGAGAAATGAAAGATGAAAATGAAAGATGAAAGCATTCTACATTCAGCTAAATAACTGTCGTTCATTTGCCAAACATTTACATTCTTACAGTCTTTCTCATTTGTTTCTAATAAAGCAAAAGACAATATATTCTTACTCTGTATGCAACAGATATATATTACATATCATTTTGCATAAGTTGTACAGACTTTTTTGAAAGAGAATCATGGAATGCATTTGGGTAAACATACAGCAGTCTTAAATAGTACAACAATATTTCTAGCCAAGACAGGCTTTCTATTTTTCATCTCAAATAAACGATGCAGGAAATATAGTATTCTGTGCAAGTAAAAACATCAGATTCTAAGTGTTATGGCTAGCAGGCTGCTAGAAAAAATTAACCCATTCTAAAAATTATTTATAAAATGTATGTCATAAAAAATATAATTTAAATGAAAACTTGGAAAATATTAGACAAGGATGCTGATTTAGTTCCCGTTCAACAAATCATCCCTATGCGATAAAAGCTTTTAAATGGATATATATCTATATACACAGCATAAGCTTATGCTTGAATTCATTTGTTTGAATAAGACCTAAGCATATACTTAAGTTCTTTGCTAAATTAAAGCCCAAATACGTCTGATTTATAAGTGAAAATCTCAGATTATGTAAATTAATTTACATTATAACTTCAGCTTTCCTCATCAATTTGAGCTTAAATGTTCATCTTTAAAGATGGCTCAGGAATCTTTAATTTTCTGCTGACATTTGTGATGAAGTGGTAATAGGGTTTATTGCTAACAGCGATATAAAAATAATGACAAAAGGAAAAAATGTTAACATCTCTAACTGATTAAAAAGCTTCATAAAGTGATAACCTATGATATCCTCGGTGACTGGACAGAAATGTAATTTCTTTCTGTCAAATCTCCAATATTGACTGAGAATTTTAATTCAAAGTTTCTTTCGAGTACTTATTTTTTTTCTGCTACAATGTGCAAGACAGACAGTAATTGTTTGTAGCTAAATGTTTGTAGCTGTATGTTGTTAAGAGAATTCCCCTAAAAATTAGTGAAGTCAGAAGCATTTAAGCAGATAACGATTGACCTTCTTTTTTAGTGTAATACCCAGCAAAATTCAGAGGTGTATAAAGTTCAAAGGTAATAATACATATGCATACTTATTTTCTAAATGTCTCCTTCATGTGTTACTGTTAAGTACATTTTTTCTACTTTTATTTTTCAGGATCATGATTTTACTTCAACACTTTTTTAAGGCTTTTAATTCTGTTGCTTCACTTGAGTTCTTTCATGAGGAGATCTGAAATTAAAGGGTACAAAGAGGCAAGAACCATTACAGCCCCCTTAAACAGAGAAGATTCCAAATCAGAGGAAAATTCACATCATCACATTCACACAGAAAATTTAACAAATTATTTTCAAAAAACTTACTTGCTAAAAATCTAATGCTACAATGAGGTCAAGTTGTTTGTTTTGATCTTCTGCGCTTGTTGTATTTGGTATTTAAATTTCCAAAGTGGGGTTGTATTTGTCCGCTTGGGTATTTCTAGGCTGCTCTTTAATTAGATCCATTTTAAATTAAATATTTTTAAATCATATGAATATTCAGACTGCCACTGTGAAGTATTTTCTCTTGAAGTCAGTATTTGCATCAGGAGTATGTTACATGTGTTTCAGTCCAGACTGGCAGTATCGTCTCTTAAAATCACAAGTAATGATTTAAAATACGCCTGAGAGTGTCAGTCCCTACTGGATTCCCATCATGTGGGTTTTCTCCCAGACTAGACATTTCTAGGGCAATACAACTCTTGGTTCCTGCCTCTCTTTATACATAATGTAGCTAAGCATACGTATGTAGTGCTTCTGCAGGGCTTCAAATATATTTGCTTTAGAGTCTGTAACAGTTTTGAGACATTCATTTTAACTCTCTGTTGTGTTTCATGTGCATTTTAAACAACTTGCTTTAGTCTTCTTGACTCTATTTGAAGCATATTTTAGGACTAATTTTTCAAAGTCAGCAGGTGCAAGTTATACCACCAAAAAAAATCACTTATCAAAAGTACTACTATATATGTAAATAAGCATTAGCATGTATGAAAAAAAGCTTTAGTGCCTAAGTTTTAATTGTTGGTGAATTGTTTTCTCATATATTATTTATAAAACATATCTAGATAAGCAGATAATCTTCAATCTTTCAATCCTTAAGTTGTTTTCTCCACTTCCAATACACTTATGTCAGAAGTTTCAACTTTAGCTCATGACTAATGCTGCCAGCAGTTAGAAATTAGCAAATTCAGGTTTGGTTTAGTACAGTTTGACCTTTACACAAATTTCAATACACAATATTGACACTAAAAATAGTTGTCAAGTAACTTTCTTTGTCTACACAATTTAAAATAACAGGTCTATAATTAGTTGGGTTTAAGTATTTGACTAAAAGTCCCACTCTGACTCAAATAACATTTGAAGAATTTGATCTGTGCTTTGATGACAGTTAGCTTTTTGCCTTCTAACCCTACATGAAAAATACTCAGCTTAACTGCTTGGGTTGATACCACTTGTACTTATCCACATACACAGCTAAGCAGAAATACAACTTTGAGTTTAAAAACCAGCTTAAATCAGCTGAAATGGTATGGAAAAATGTATCACCCATTGATATCAAGAAAAGAAAAGGGATTTGAATACTCCAGGTGGCAGAAAGGATGGTTTCGGACAGACTGAAGGAATGGATAGCAGAAGAGAAAGTTAAAAGCATTTGGGCAGCCATTACAACAGAGATAACTAAACAAAGAGAGGACAACAGCAGCATAACTCAGAGTCCCTGACCACAGGAAATCCTAGGTCATGGAGCAGTAGGTACAGAGAATTGCCATAGTGGGAAAGAAAGTTCTTCAGCATGCAATCGTAGAAACAGTGAGAAGATACAACTGAGTAAACAACCAAGGTGGACAACAGATCTAATTGGGAGATGATGACAGAAGCAAGAAGAATATTATGAAGACCAGCTGCATGTTTATGAAGAAGGGAAGGGAGACTATTGCTACACTAATTACTATAAACACATAAATCTCAGCATGGCTTTGTGAAAAACCTTTTCTTCACAGCTTTTGTTCTTGAAATCTCAGAAAGGAGAAAAGCAGATAATATAGAGCCAATATTCGCACGACAACTACCACTTGATACCTGTAAGGACTATTTCTGATAAATGTAAAGTTAGAAGCAACAAGAATAAAGTTAGAAGAAACAAGAAGCCAACTCTGCATCAGAATCACAGTTTTTAAGTACATACCTCCTAATTGGAAGACCTCCAGAAGAAGTCATACTTTCTGATATTCAGTGGTACACTGAATATTGTGCTATTTTACAGATTTTTCACCTAGAAAAATATGACAAGAGTTTTAGGATGGATGTGGTTTTTAAGTTTTTTCCTAATGACTTAAATCTTTTTTAATGGCTTTTGGCTCACTTTCTTTGTAAAATGGTGTTTCATTATTTATTCTACTTGTATTTTGTTTTATTAGGCATGTCAAGAAGATGAGCCTTTTAAAATTCCCTTGAAAGAAGGAAATTTTATTTTACTCAACATCATAATATCTATTTAAAAATTACTCCTGCTTCTGTCACCTTTGCAGTCTTTTATCTCACTAAAGACTAAATCTATCAATATAAGCATACTAGTATGATTTAACAGGTTATGTAAAATTCTAGTATATACATTTAAATGCAACGACATCAATTCCTTATTACAAATTTTGTTTTAAAAAGATTTAAAAATTATAAAGGTCAAGGCCAAATATAGAACATTTCTTTTGTAAATCATTTAAAGCTTTAAAAAATTAGACGCCCTTGTAATTATTACAGGTTCTAAAAGCCTTTCAAATTATCATAATTTACTCCATTTGGTTTTCCTTGTTCAACTGACTATAATCTTGTCCCTTAAAATCTGAAAATGTTTTTAAAAATTGAATAAGAAGCTGCTGCACAACTGTAAACTTCTCTGTTTCGGGAAAGATGAGTTTTCACAGTATTCTTTTAATCGAGGGTTATTCTAATTTTGCCATTTTTCTTTTAAAAGTTACAAAGTCCAAATTATCTACAGAACATTAACTGATCAGGAAAATCATGAAGGAAGTGAAGAACTGTTTGAATTTTTAGCTGTTCAATGACAAAACTGGTTTATTTTAATGTTAACAGTTTCCAGAAAGGACAAAGTATTTCCGGGCTTCAGGGAAATGTGGAGTCACACATCTTTTTTTGAGTAGAAGTGTTCTCTTGTATGAAAACCATCCTGGCTTTCCCATTCAGTTTTCCTTCAGGAATTTGAGCATACAGTGGTTTCTACATGGAACACTCTTTTAATCTCTAATTTATTTTACTAAATTACAATAGAAGTTTTTTAGTAATAAATAATTTATCTGTTATACTGCAAGGGACATTTTGCTACTATTTTGCCACATTAGAACTTTTCTGATCAGCCTTGGCAATAATTTAATTGCAAAATCCTAAAGAAATTTGTATCACATCTCTGCCACCCCCCGAGCACCCAGAGACCTCCAACTTGGAAGAAAAAGGCATCACAACCACTCCGAAACTGCCACTTGAATTCCTTAAGAAGTTTCCTTCTGGTGGTAGAAGGGAGAAAAGAAACCATTCACATATGTAAGTAATAGATTTTGTATCTGTTGATTAATTGTTTCAACTGCACGGAGAGGAGCATGTTATATAAAGTCTCAGGAGTAGAAAGTTGTGCTGAAAGATGCCAAGATAATATACTTATTTTTTAGTTTAAAGATGTTATGCTCCCACTGAAGTCAGTGAGGAAATTGACTGTGTCAGCAACCGGAGCAGGCAGAGGAAGCATTCTGTATTGCTCCTACCCCTGTCATTCTGAAGGTGATAAATATTATTTTGACTTTATGAAACATAGCTTTTCTAAGACTCTGGTTTACTGAACACAAGCAAGCCTGACTCATAATAATAGTATTTTACTTTAGCTTAACTTCTTCAACAATTTAAAGCTATTCTACTGAGGAATTAAAACAAGCTGGTATTCCCTCCTCTGTTCTTTTGCACAGCCAGATAAATTCACTCTTAACCGAATTTAATATTACAGTTCTGCTTCCTACAGCTCAAACTGAGAACTGATATGAGACTGAAGAATCTCCACAATGGTAGAATGAGGGCAATGAGGGAGTCTCAGTTTTCAAAGGAAATAGCAACAATATTTTCAGAGCTGTCAGATTTTCTAAATTGATACGATTTAAATTTTGGCCTTACATCTCTGTCGTGGATAACACAACTCGAAGCTTTCTGACAAACCTGGACTCCGGTTTGAATAATTTTTATGCCAAAATAAATTTTTTAGCAAAAGTCATCAAGAGTATTTGCTTTGGGGGTTCTATCAAAAACATGATGCTTTAGCTGAGTTTCCTCTCACATTTTTTGTTTGAATTCTCGGTGTATGCAAAGTGCAGCCAGAACAAAGTCAGAACTCTTGCCAACAAAACCTGCTGAGTTCCACACAGCATTAAATATTTTACAAGGTCTGAAGCTTTGTTTGCTCTCATTTGAAAGAACTGTTAGGATACTGCTCCAAGTTTGCCTGACCTCAGCCTGTAATTTGGAAGGTTTACTCTCAGGCATACCTGTAACTTTCCACTTCACACTCAGTCTCAACTATTTAGGAAGAATTGAGTGGGCAAAAAAAAGGAAGAAAAATCTCAGTCTATATCAAAAATGGCACTGAAAAAAATCATAAAAAAAGTTCTTGAATGCTTATGAATCCATGTCCTAAAGGACAAAAATAGCAATATGCTTTGTGGGGTTTGATAGCTGTCCCAGAAAAGAACACGATGGCCATCACTGTAAGAAGCCACGTGCAATGTGTAGGCTAGAATTCTGTACCACCACAGGTGACTTCCATCACAGAAATATACAAGTAATGTAAAGAAATCTAAGTGCAAGTAATGAAGTATTCCCACTCCTAGTGTGAATAGAAAGTACCTGTGTTAATTTTTCCTACATTTAATTTCTAAGTATCACTAATGAAATAGTGATAACTAATTATTAATAGCAATGATTATCAGTAACAATTTTGTAACTCTAAAGACACAACACATAAAGAAGACCTCAACATTTAAAGAAAATGTAGCAGTACCTAAGTGGCAAGGAACTCTAAGTTGAGCAGATTTTCATAGGCAAACAGAAGAAAACTGAAGCTACTAATTTACATGCATGTATTTATACAACTACTGGCTTTTTAAAACACCTAATTTTACAGTGCTAAAAATCAGTGAAGCAGCTGGCTGGGAGAAAAATATGAATGGCAATAGAAAACATTTTATATAATCATAGGATGGTTTGTCTTGGAAGAGACCTTAAAGATCATCTAATTCTAACTTCCCTGTCATGGTGGAGTACCATGAAAGCAGAGTAACAGGAGAGAATCACCTCCCTCAACATGCTGGTCATGCTTCTTTCGAGGCAAGGTTGGTTGGTCTGGAAGTCCTTCTTCTCAGAGTTGCTCTCTATCTGTTCTCTGCCCAGCCTGTGTTTGTGCATGGAATTGCCCCAACACAGGTGCAGGACCTTGCACTTGCTCTTGTTGAACCTCATGATGTTTTCACAGGTGCACCTCTCAGACCTGTCAAGGTCCCTCTGGGGATCCCTCTGGCATCCCTTCCCTCCAGCATGTTAACCACACCACAGAGCTTAGTGTCATCAGCAGACTTGCTGGGAGAGTGCTCACTCCCACTGTCCATGTTGCTGACAAAGACATTAAACAGCACAAGTACCAACCCCTGAGGAAGGCCACTCATTACTGGTCTCCACGTTTTAAGGATATCAAGGAAATTTTGGGAAACAAAGACATTTTCAGACAAGTGTGACAGCGGCAAGGATCTGTATGTTCATCTGTATCTATATACAAAGCCAAACACACGAATAGAAGAGGCAGGAAACAGTCAGCAAGAAAAATAAACCAGAATCTGTAAACATTAGTGAATTGGTAAAGAAATAAGCTACTCTAAGGAGGAAACTATGGTCTGTAGGGATAAGTGCAATAAAAAAAAATTTTATACTTTAGAAACAATGAATAGGTTCCTAATATTGGTTATAGACCATGACCATGCAGATGTGGTAGAATGTTAGTAAAAGGCAGCATACATTTACTCTTTCTGGTCTATAACTGCAGAGAGGTAAAGCAGATTACTTATATATTCAAGGAAGATAATTATACAATTTCCATGCAAAAAGTAAGCAGGGACATCATCATACAAGTATTAGGTAAAATGTAAATTGAAGTCAGCAGGTCAATGTAATTTGCATTTAAAAGTTTAAAGAGCTAGATTATTCAGAGTTACCTGAACTGTAACTGTTGATTTTCAGTAACTGTTGGAACACTGGAAAAGTTCTGGAAAACTGGAAGAAAATCTAATGCAAAAGGTGAGCAGTCCAGATGTTTATCAACTTGAGATTAATTCTAAGAAAATCCATCACTGATACTGCTTAATTAATATAGAATTTTTAAGAAGTATGAAAAATATGGCCCATCAATAGATGCATAATGAAAACAGAGCCTGACAACCCAACTGAATATTTTTTTGCTAGGACTCCAATATTGGAGTACTCTTTCTGACACTTCTGTAAGACAACTGGCTCTACTGCACAGCGTTTTGACTAACACAAAACTAGGAGTATTGCAAAGGTTAAGAACTGGTTTATTAGAACAACGTTATGTTTCATATGATCATGTCTTTTCCTGATGGCTGTTTACTGCTATTATTGGTTATCTGGAAGAAAAGATAAAGTTATCATTGCTAAAACCTGTAGATGATGCAGTTTGGAGAACTGGTAAGCAATGACAGAGATAGGTAACTGGTACAGAATGGGGTCTCTTAATAAAACGGATACACTCAAACAACATGCAATTTAAGATAGCAAATCATGAAGCTGCATATAAATCATGTTACCACAATGATCACTTTTTCATCTTCCAACCTGTAAATTAAACCATCATACTTTCAACTGCTAGGCATGGGAAAGCTAATCGGCACTCAGCAGATTCTAGCCACAACCTTGGATTCCAATTTTTGTATTATACCATCCGACCACTAATAAAATAACCTGTGAATAGTAACACAAATTTGCAACTCTATTGTAATTATTGTTATGTTATTGTTAATGTTGTTATTGATAACAACAATGTACAGGGAGCCCCCTTAATCCTCAGTATCCCCCCAAAAGACAGGAACAATCTAGGTTTAGAGTCTTACAAGATTTGAGAGACAGATTCTGGGGTCGTAGGTTTCTCCTGCCTTAAGGTTGTTTTTGACAGGGAAATTTTTTCATGCTACAAAAAAGCGATTAATTTTAAAAAGTTGGACAAGAAGCTTGGATCTAATGAGATGACAGATAGAAAGTTTGCAAATATGGGAAGACCATGATCAAATAGAGGGATAGCAGTATGTCTTTCAGTAGCAACATTTTTAAAGGATCAACTCAAGAAAAAGATGTTGCAGTAGGTAATGCACAGTGTAACGGAGGCTTGTCCTAAAGTTACACGACTGAGAATGGTAAGACTGGAGGATGCTAAAGCAGTAGAAACAGCAATGAACAGCTTAAATATGTGAGACAAGGAAGAAGAAATATAAAACTCCCAGTTTGCACAAAACCAGAGATAATGGCAGGAAGATGTGCCACTTTCTCCTTTCTCCCTTACTATGCTTTGTGTTCATGCAGCACAGTAAAGGAAGGCAGCAAGGGAGGTCACAATGTAGACACAGTCACAACCAGCACATGAAAGCTTTCCAGAATGGAGTGGGAGGTGAGATTTCTTAGTGAGAGTTTTCTTAGTGAGAGTTTTCTTAGCAAAACAGTGGGGAAAAAAACCCAAATAAAGATGGAGGAACCACGGGAAGTTTTGTCATCTATCCATTGTGTCTTAAAACCAAATACTCCTTCATTTTCCTTCGTCTCCTAAGTCCAAGCCATGTATCATTTTTCCTTTCTTCTTAGCCACTCTGGTACACCCTTGTTTTCCTTACTATTCTCATTTCTAGATCTTCTATTCTCTTCTTTCTCAAAATCTTGCCCTGAAAAATATTTTCCTATAAATGTTTTTTCCTCTTTTGTCTTCTTGATTATTTTTCCTTAACTCTTCTGTGCCCACCTGCTATGTTAATTTAATCATATCTGCTTTAAACAATAAGCCTTTAGGGTAAGAAAATGATCGTATTCAGTGCTTCACAAATGCACCTCTAGGGTTATGGGCATGAATTTGGGTGGCAGTACTGACCTGTACATGCTTAAAAAGCTCTGTCCATCAAATATAGCAATGAAGCTGGCTTCTGTTCACAAAGGGTCCTGCTAATCAGCATGCTCAGAATAGGAATTATTTGCTATTAATAGAACAAACAACTTATTACACAACCATTAAACATTAAAAACTAAATATACTCTTGTTTTCCATACAAATAACTAGCTATTTGGCTATCAAAATGCCCACCTATATAGAATTATGTAAATTTTAAAAAATTATTTATGATTTTGGTAAGACAGCTGTTCATTTTATTATAGCTATGCGTGTCTCACTAGAACTGTAAAAAAGTGGATTTTGGATTAAACAAGAAAGATTAGGCTAGATTAGGTAAAAAAAAGATTAGTTATCTTTAGTAAAGTAAAGGTTATACATTTCAACTACCATAAAGAATTGCAAAACTTCAGTATGTGTAGGGTTAAAGGGTGGAAATGTGCTTTAACTTGCAGTGGAAATTTCCACTGCGTGCTTTATTGGCAGAGGAATGAGCCATACCCATGGTAAGGGGGTGTGTATGTGTGTGGTTTCTTCATAAACACATTGGAATGCTGTGTCACATTATTTTGCCTTCCAGCCTCCTGACAAGTTTTTGGTTTTTTGGTCTTCCTGAGTTTTCTGGGGTCACAATGCACACAGATTCACTAAAACCCGTGGTACATTTGCCTCAGAGCAAACTACAGGATCATATTTTAGGCCGGTGTACTGGTTTTTTCACACTGACACACTGAAATGTCTGTAGTATTCTCCAGTTTTTGTCACCCATTTACTTAGTCATCCTTTTTCATTATTGAATGTAAGAGTTTGACTTTTTCTCATTCTATACAGCCAATTCTTAATGATGGATACAGGAGAAACTGTAAGGCTTTGGGGACATGAACTGTTCTTCCGTCTGTAAAACAGCAGCTGCTGTACTTCTAAACTAGTAAATGGTTAGAGAACACAAGGGGAAAGTTAGGAATACTTAGAGAGAAGTTAACTAGAAAGTCTCAGGAAGCTCAATACTGGAACCTGAGGTGTTCAGTTTACTTGATTTGTAAAAGGCCTTGCATAGTGAAGCAACAAAGTCAGCAGCATTGTTATTCACAACAGTAAAGAGTAACGCTGGCAGCAAAGGAACTGCAAAAAATACATATTTGGGTGCTGAAAGGATAACCACAAGAGAGAAAAGGGTTAACAGAAAAAAAAGTCACTAAGTGTATGTACAAATTCAGCTTTTATCACTCAGGGAATAAAATCATAGTCACTGTGAATGATTTCTTAGTGAGAAATCATTCTGAAAGCATTAATTCAATGGCAATCAGAACATTACACAATGCTCTGAATTATTAGGAAAGCAGTAAAGAAAATATAGGTAGTTACACACCTTTATAAATCAATGCTGTTAACGAATCCTGAATACTGCTTATAGGTCCTTTCTCACTGATAAAGGAATGTGCTGGCAACAGAAAAATTACAAAGAAATAAGTGACAAATATGGTTGAGATGTGGTTTCCTCATGAAGAGAACCTGGGCAGAGTACAGTTTTCATCTTAAAAAAAAGAATCCCAGAGGTGACACAAAATCATGTTTTAATTGAAAATAAACAGAAAATAGAATCATAGAGTCATAGAATGGTTTGGTTTGAAAAGGACATTTCAAGGTCACCTAGTCCAATCCCCCTGTAACAAGCAGGGACATCTGCAACTGAATCAGGTTGTTCAGACCCTGATAGAACTTGGCCTTGAATGTTTCCAGGGATGGGGCTTCTATCACCTCTCTGGGCAACCTATGCCAGTGTTTCACCCCCCCTCACTGCAAAAAATTTCTTCATTGCATTCAGTCTGAATCCACCTTGTCCATCACCCCTTGTACTATCACAACACGCCTTAGTAAGTCTGACCCCATCTTTCTTATAAACCCTCTTTAAATACGGAAAGGCCACAGTAAGATCTCCCTGGATTCTTCTCCAAGGCTGACCAGTCCCAACTCTCTTAGCCTGTCCTCATAGTAACGTTGTTCAATCCCTCTGATTATTTTCATGGCCCTCCTCTGGACCCGCTCCAACAGGTTCATGTCCCTCCTGTGCTGAGGGTCCCAGAGCTGGACTGAACACTCACGGTGACATCTCACCAGAGCAGAGTAGATGGGCAGAACCGACTTCTGTTCCATGTTCTTCCCAGACACAGAGGTGAGGCTGATCGATTGGTAGTTCCATGCATCCCTCTTTCTTCCCTTTTTAAAAATGGGGATAATGTTTCCCTTTTTCCAGTCACCAGGGACTTCACCTGACTGCCATGACTTTTCAACACCATAGAGAGTGTCTCGGCAACTACATTGGCCAGTTCTCTCAGGACTGCAAGATGCAGCTCATCAGGTCCCATAGTCTTCTGTAGGTTCAGGTTCCTCAGGCAGTCTTAAACTTCAACTTCTCTTTCTATAGGAGAGACTTTTCTCCTCAGTGTCCATCCACTCGAGAGGACGCCAGAAAACTCTAAAGCAAAAAAATTTGCTGAGTACCTCAGCCTTCATCTCCTCTGCTGTAACCATTTTCCCAGTCATGTTCATCTGATGGTGGGGGGGGATACTTTCTTTGACCTTCCTTTTCTGGCTGACATACCTGTTGAAGTCCTTTTCATTGTTCTTTGTGTTTCTTGCTAAGTTCAGCTCCAGCTGCACCTTGGCTTTCATGACCCCATTCCTACACAACTGGGCAGCATCCCTGTACTCTGCCCAGGGTATCTGTCCCTGATTCTACTGCGCATGCATTTTCTCCTTGCCCTTTGAATTCACTATCCTGTCGACTCCTCTATGCTGCTCTTTTTCCTTCCTTTCCTGATTCCTTGCACCTGGGGACTGAGAGCTTTTGTGCTCTGTGGAAAGCATCCTTAAAGATCTTCCAGCTTTGTTCTGATCCTTTGTCCTGCAGCTGATTTCCCATGGGGTCCTACTGACTAGCTCCCTGAACAGCTGAAAATTTTGTTTCCTGAATTTCAGGGTCCTGACTTTACTCTTCACATGTCCTATATCCTTCAGGATTGTGTATCCAGCCACTGCATGATCACTGCAGCCCAGGCTACTTCCAGTCTTGGTGTTTCTGATTAACTTACTTGCATTAGTGACCAACAGGTCCAGCAACAATTCTTCTCTAGTAGGGGTCCCTATTATTTGTCTTAATACTTGTTAAATATTTACCTCAATTTAAACACTAGAGGGAACCAATGAAACTACACATCCAACAGATTTCACAGTATCAAGAGAAAGTATTTTTTTCTGAGTGACTCAGTTCACTAAGGTATTTCTTGCTGCAAAGTGTTGTATGTAGTCTGTGTTTTAAGGGATTAAAAAGAAAAACAACAAAATGCAGTGACTCCAATGAGCAACTGTGAATATCTGTAGATTCTGACTCAGGAAATGCTTAGACGGAGGATGCCCAAACAGAAGGCATACTTTCCCTTACTGAGTCTTCCCTAAATAGTTGCAGTGAAAGCACTCTAGGAGGCAGATTCTGAGATGAGACAGACCTTTGGGATGTTCTAGCATTAAAAATAAACTTCCCTGACACTAAATGCACAACACTATATTTAACAATAGCCTAATATAATACGTAGAAACTGTGTAACGAAGACATTTGTAACATAGCTGAAGAGCAGGGCTCAAGGGATTGTAGAGAAGGGGGCTACATCTTGTTGGCACCTGTCACCAGCAATGTAACTCAGGGTTCAATTCTAGGTCCACTTCTGTTCTATCAGTAACCCGGATGAAGGAGTTCCATGAACCATTAGAAAGTTTGCTGATGATCCAAACTTAAAAGTGCTGTTGAGGGGCAAGAGGCCTTGCAGAGGGATCTTCATAGATTGGAGAATTGGGTGATCATCAAAAGCATGAAATTTAACAAGTCCATATGACAGATCCTGCACCTGGGAAGGAGTAACACCGGGCAGAAATATAGATTGGGAGAGGAGTGAATGAAGAGTAGCCCCACAGAAAGGGATCTGGGGGTGCTGTTTGGCAGCAACTCAACTGGAGTCAGCAGTGCTTTGGCAGCCAAGAGGGCAAGCAGCATCCTGGGGTGCATCAAAAGATGGGATTATCCCGCTGTATTCAGCATTGGTGCATCCTTACCCTGAGTGCTGTGTGCAGTTCTGGGCCCCACAATTTAAGAAGGATGTGAAGGTCCTTGAATGCATCCAGAGGAGGGCAACAGAGCTGGTGGAAGGGCTGGAAGGAATGCTTAGTGAGGAGCAGTTGGGGATTTTGTCTTGTTAGCTGTCAGGAAGATAAGGTCAAGGGTGACCTCATTACTCTCTACAGCTTCCTATGGAGGACAAGTGGAGAAAGGGGTGTGGAGCTCTTTTCCCTTCTGTCCAGTGATAGGACATGTGGGAATCGTTCAAAGATGCTTCAGGGAAGCAAAGTCTACAGTTGCATGGTATCCTCTTGATAAAAATCCAGCTTGGTCATAGAAGCAACAGAGACTGGTACTGGTAACTCAAGATGTAAAATAATATCGAGTAGATAAAGCTCCAAGTAAGTGTGGGCAAAGAAGATATCAGTCCTGTGTGAAATTATATTTACTGGCATTAGTGATTCCTATGCTACATATAGCTGCCTAATATGTTAAAAATAGTTATAAATCTCATTTATTTTGAGATTTTTAAAATATAATGAAATGATGAGAATTGTCTTATACTATCTTTGTGTCAGTAGCAACAAATTATCTTTATCAACATGCCAAATTTATAAGCCAAGCCATGCAGAAACATCCAGTGTGAAAGGAAAAACTGGCTCCTTGGAATAAGGCTTTATTGAAACGCTCTTCAGAGGATCATGCACAGATTTTAAACAAACATTCCTAAGAAGAAATGGCAGCAGCCAAACAACACAGCTATTTTTGCTAGATTATCTGTATTCTGTGTCTAATAAAAAGCTCCTGGATATATGTTTAAGCAGCTTGCAGTAATTCTAATCCATGTGATATTCAATGCCATTTAAGCAGATGTATTGAAGCTACTGATAGCTACTGAAAAAAGCACTAAAATGATAAATAAACGAGTCACTGATAAAGTGTCAGACACTTATGCATCCTTAGTACTTTTAGTTCAAGGGCAGCACTAGTGAAAATTTTTTTGTCACCTTTCAGTTGAAATGAAGGCTGAGAAATAGAAGGATTAGTATAATTAAAGCAGCGTACCAAAGGAAAAGCATACAAAATCCCAACACAACACTGGATCATGAAGCTGCCATTGCTGAATGAACAAAAGATTGTGCTGCTGGGGCAGAAATCAAAATCGTGACAAAGAGTGGTATTCCTTGTGTGGTCTCATGTGTCTCTGATGTAACTTGCCATCCCACACGATGTACATCTGTCATGATGTGATCAAGAGCAAAATAAGACACAGGATGCCTGTTAATTTGGCCTGAGAGAAATTACAATTGTCCAACAATCACACCCAAGACACACAGTCAGAATATAAATGGGCCAAACAAGCTCTCTGTTCCAATCAAACCTCAAAGGCCATTGGCCAGATAACTATCTAACTTGAAAAAGGTGTAAATCTTCTTCTTGGCTTTAGTTCTGTTAATAGGAGACAAGGGCGAGTATTTCTCCAATGGAATTGGGAGGAAACTTGGCTAGCCGTGTCTTAAAGAATAAATTGCTATAATGAAGAAAGAAATAAAGCAGCAAGTGAAAGGGAGGTTCTTAAGTGCTGGTACTCCACAGCTCGTGCAGGTCCTTCCCTTTGGAAGTGCTGCACCATATGGGGCCACACTGTGTGCTTCTCCCAACACTACTATCCAGGCACAGCAAGGACTCTGCCACTATTAGATTTCTTGAGCTGTGTATTTGTGGCTTATCAAGGGTTTAGTAAATATTTCCTAAAATAACAGATTAAGCCTGAGATTTCAACCTTTCTTCAGGTCATTTAAAATTCTGTCAAGAAAAATAAGGCAAATTCATAGCAAGATGTAAGAAATATGTTTTAATGATGAATGCTACTACTAAATCATAAAAACTTTTCTAAACTGATGAAAACCAAGATCAGAAGACAACATTGGATTCTACATTGTGTTTCTGGTATGAGAAGAAGAGACTGGAATTATTATATTTGTTGATATAATCAGTTACATTTACCTAAAATTGTTTTGAGACAAGAACAAAGAATCTGTCATGACTTGCTGGTGATTGAAAGCTTTAGACACATTGCACCTTTCTTCTTGAATATGAATGTGAGGTGTTCCATCTATTGCTATATCTTCTTCTGATCAGGTAATATTTTTTTAAAACAGGTACTGCTATGATAAGTATAACTAAGATCATGGCAAATACTTTTACGGAAAGATGCAAGTAACCACCAGGAAAAAAGTCCCTCTCAGAAACAAAATTTTAAATTAATTATAAAATTGTAGATCTTATCAGATATGCAGGGACAGGTTCTATCTCACACTGCCTTTTTAAATGAAGGGCCAGAGGCAGACAGGATATCTGGAACTAAAGCACATTAGAAGCACTACTCTGCTTGTGGCTTATCCAATCTATAAACTTAGAGATGAAAAATATGGCTATTCTGGATTAGATTTTTGAACTTTTTTAGAGATTTAAATAAGTTATTTCAGAAATACCTTAAAAGGTTACATCTGAGACTTGCTGTTTTTAAAAGGGTGCAATCACCTGATTTGCCTAAAACAATTACAAAAAGGGCTTAAATACCTTAGAACCTGACCCCTTCCTCACTGTAGTGATTGTTCAATGTTTGTGACAATAGCATTGATATTCTTAATTTCTGATTTAATCACATGCCCCCAAATCAAGTGTATTTAACTCTCTCTATAAAAGAAAGACAGCCAGATGGTACCATCTGTTCGTAAATTCAATATATGTTGTGACCATAATAATCTCTCATATGTTTCTCACTTTGCATATTTTATTGTTTATTACACAACTACAGGCTTGGTGGATGAGGGGAGAGCAGCAGGTGGTGGTTTTCTCAGTTTTGGCAAGGTCTGTAACACTGTCTCCTGAACTATCCTTATAGACAAATGGTTGAAGTATAGAGTAGAAAAAGAGGGTGGAAAACTGGCTCAACTGCCAGCATCACACCTATGTCCTAAGAGACACAAAACCAGATGGCATCCAGTCACTTGGCCCTAGGGGTTAGTACTGGCACCAACATAGGAGCAAGTCCACGGAGGGACCACAAAAACTGTTAAGGGATTCAAGTGTCTGAGTGCAAGGAGAGGCTGAAAAAGCTGAGACTCTTCAGCCTGTAGAAGGGAAAGCTCAGAAGAGAAAACTCAAGGGAATGTTGCAAAAGTGTATAAATAGCTTGGTGGGAGAGCAGCGATGATGGACTAAAGAAAAGGTTCAACAAGGCCAAGGGCAGAGTCCTCCATTTGGGACACAACAACCCCGTGCAGCGTTACAGGTTGGGGAAGAGTGGCTGGAGAGCTGCCTGGCAGAGAAGGACCTGGGGGTGTTGGTTGACAGCGGCTGAACATGAGCCAGCAGTGGCCCAGGTGGCCAAGAGGGCCAGTGGCATCTTGGCCTGTGTCAGACACAGCGTGGCCAGCAGGAGCAGGGAGGTGATTGTGCCCCTGTGCTCAGCACTGGTGAGGTCACACCTCAAGTGCTGGGTTCAGTTTTGGGCTCCTCACTACCAGAAGGACACTGAGGTGCAGGAGTGTGCGCAGAGAAGGGCAACGAGGCTGGTGAGGGGCTGGAGAACAAACCCTGTGAGGAGAGACTGTGGGAACTGGGGTTGTTTAGCTTAGAGATGAGGAGGCTGAGGGGAAACCTCATCACTATCTACAACTGCCTGAAAGGAGGTTGTGACGGGGTGGGTGCTGGGCTTTTCTCACAAGTGACAGCAATAGGAAATAGCCGCAAGTTGCACCAGGGGAGGTTTAGACTGGACATTAGGAAGAATTTCTTCACTGCAAGGGTGGTCAGGGATTGGCATAGCTGCCCAAGGAGGTGGTGGATTTGCCATCCTTGAAGGTGTTTAAAAGATGGGTACATGAGTTTCTTAGGGATATGGTTTAGTACGGAGACAGGCACAGTTGGACTCAATGATCTCCGAGGTCTCTTCTAGACTTACGATTCTATAATTCTATGAAAACGGAGTCAGACTCTTCCCAATGGTGCCCAGTGGCAGGGCAAGAGGGAGTGGGAAGAAACTGGAATACAGGAA
The DNA here is from genome assembly GCA_033558235.1 of Neomorphus geoffroyi. Taxonomy (NCBI): domain Eukaryota; kingdom Metazoa; phylum Chordata; class Aves; order Cuculiformes; family Neomorphidae; genus Neomorphus; species Neomorphus geoffroyi. The sequence continues at coordinate 6,377,116 of JAUMJM010000048.1, forward strand.
ATACTTTTTAAACAGAAGAAAAAAATGTTTTACTCTAAGGGTGATTGAACACCATAACAAGATTGCGCAGAGAGGTTCTAAGGTCTCTATTTTACATCCTTTAATCCTAGTTCAGGATTAAAGGGAAAGCAGGGACAGGTGATATTACAGAGGATGTCTGCTACAAGATACCGGACCAGGCTGAGCAAGTAGATGAGACCCTCTATAGTCATATAGGCACGGCCTTTTATTCACAAGCCCTGGTCCTCATGATGGACTTCAACCACCCTGAGTTCTGTTGAAGGGTCGACACAACAGTGTCCAAGCAATCCAGGAGATTCCTGGAATGCATTTATGACAATTTTCTTCTCCAAGTGATAGAAAGCCGATGAGGAGAAGGGCTATG